>JAUPFV010000005.1:121266452-127131471 GCA_036936605.1 Limnanthes douglasii subsp. nivea | reverse complement strand
TTTCTCATTTCCTTTATAAATACTTCTCTCACCTATTATTTGTGTTCCATAAATACATTTTAGTGAGAGAAAACAACTTTTTCCTAAGAGAATCCTTAGCTACTTCCACCTGAGAACAATTTATTGGCTACCTTCGCCGAAAAATTCATATTTTCCAGGCAACCTTCAAATTTTATGAACTAACTTGAAGAATATTCTTCATCTTAGTTTATGAAAAAATCCCCAGCAACTAAAAAACCCATTTTTGGCACTTACGATTACTTCTCTATCAGTGAGAGGGCTCTTGAATACAAAGTTGCATGGGTAATAAAAAATTCTCCTAAATTTTCAACCAAAACTACTGTTTACGGTAATTTCAATCCTAATCATATTTTCCCCTGAGTTTTCAAGTTCATCCAACCCATAAACAATCCATTCACCAAAATCTCCTCGACAATCGTCTTCAAAATCAGTGCCTCGAAATTATTCTCTAGTATTTTCTAGCTTCACATCTGTTTCTCCTCAAAAGAATCAGAAAGTAACAAAAAGTTTATCCACTCACAGAATATCAGAAAAAGATTTATCATCTATCCACTCTAATCCACCTCGAACATCACATAAGGTAATTCTTTGGATTCAGCCAAAACCTCATCTCTCCTAAAGTTTTCAATTAAAAAGAAAGCATTCATAGATATGGGAGACGTCAAAGCTGACAAAACTTCTTAATAATTTACTAATAACTCTATACCACCATCTTATCCTTGAGGGATATTGTTGAGACTAACATGGAGTCACAACAAACTCCCTCAAACACTCAAGAAGAAAACCCAGCATCAAACCTGAATCCTCATTAACTAATAAACGAAGCTTTTGAAGAAGAAGCTTATTCAGAGGCAACAATGTCAAATGTCGACGTTAAAAGAGTAGACGATGCTACAAAGTAGGGAGCAGCTGAGAAAAAAGAAAATAAAAATAAGGCTCCAGTTGTAATTCCCGAGGATGTTGCTGCCTCAATGAGTGCGAATCTAAAACCGCTTTTCCCCGAATACATCATGGCACTGAAAAACGTGTTATATATGTATTATAGTGAATCTCAAGTTGGTCATCTAAAAACGCAATGGGGAATGCTAGATAACATAACGCTTCAATTACCAACAGAAGGTGAAACTCCACTGGATTATAAAGCAGATGAATTGGTGGTCTATCCTGAGATCATCAATTGGGGTCTTCGGTTCCAATTGGATCCGATGATAGTAGAGTACTTCGAGCTCCTAAACCTTTGCTCTACACAAGCAACACCAACTCTATGGTTTACACTCTTGTCAGTACTCCATGCAAACATGTTTAAAAAATTGACAAAAAAACCTATCAGACATTATTATCTCATATGTGATGATAACAAAATAATTATTTTCAAAGTTTTCCATTACGAAAGACATATACTTCTATAATTTTGTCAGTTATTAATTATCTGGGGTCTTTCTTGGGTAATCCACTTCTTCCAAATCCGAGGTATACCCCTTTAATTTCTATTCTTTCAATCTTTCTACACTTTTGATCTGTTTAGTATATAAATCTGTAGTATAGAAATTCCTTGGTCACATACTAGTTATTCCAAGCGATTCCCACACGACCCCGAATCATATATTTTAACCATTAAGGACCATAGAGGCAATGACTTGCATTCTCGACAACCATGATCTACCAAAATTGTATTGTAATTCGTTAGGCTATCCACTACCACAAACAATACTTTTGGCTTCTTCTTAAATACTCTTCGACCTAATAACACTTCCCTCTTGAATTCCATAATAAAATTAATTGTTAAACATTGGTCGAGCAACCAGTATCGATGATTATTTTTCAAATTTCATTTCTTGTTATTTACGCTCCATTTACCACTGCATCCTCAGTACTCCATGCAAATCGTCACCATGAAACGGAATAAAAAGGCAAAAGGATCTTCCCATAAATATGAGTTAACATTCCACCAATCAGTTGCGTTGTTAAACTCATAATGTGACTTTTTTCCTAGAACGTTTAATGTTTTCAACCATTATATCACCTCAAAAAATTGTTGACGACTCAAAAGATTCATACAAATTCTTAACCCTACTCAGTGGCCTCAGATCATTAACTACCTATACAATCCCCCTGATCTGGATTAAGATCAAAATACTATGCGAATACATCACGGATACATCAAACACATCAATAGGACCAGTAATTACCATCAGATTTTCTTGCTTGAACCTATTTTGCCTTATGGTTTACATTCAAAACCTGTTGAGACTCTACTTACTTCTTAACAAAGATCGTCAATTTTTTATTCCCGATTAACATTTGAATTTCTTTATGTAGTGTTAAACAATTCATTGTATCATGCCCAATATCATTGTGGTACTTACAAAACCATGTACTCACTTTCTCTCTAGGTTTCGTCATAGGTGGAGGCTTTCAAAATCGAAAATGATTTCGAGCTCTTTCAAAAATTACCGCAATGTTCTCTATCAACTTAACATAATGTTTTGGTTGGACCCACTAGTTTGATATTCGTTTCTGCTGCATTGTTTGAGTACTTTATTTTTTATAGCTTGGACCATATGACTGTTAATAAACCAAATACATTAATTAAGAAGCTCATGATCGATAAGGCAAATTATTTAGAGCTCCGGGTCGAAAAAGAAGCCTGTAAATTTGATAACCCTGATTATTTGATGTAACCCCCTACTGAATTGGATTTTGAATAGAATCCGATATAAACTTCACCTCTTTGACTCATCAACTTTAATTTGTTCTTCCACCTGAGTCATTAAAGATCCAAAGGTAAGTGTTTTCCTCCTTGTCTCTAAGCAGCACATTGTGAGGTTTATTTTAAGCTGAGGGTAATTTTGTCAGGTGTTTTGGAAAGTTTTGAGAGTATTAAATGTTTGGGTGTAGTAGTGAGAGATTTGTTTTTCCCAAGAAAATGATTTTATTGATGTTGAAAACTAATTACAATTTATGTTACAGCTTTACATGTTATAATACATTCTTTACATTTGTTCTATCTTCTTGTTGAAACTTCTTTCCTTACTTTGGAACTACTCCTTCTTGCATCTTCCCTCTTTTCCCGTAGCCTTCCTTCCTACTTTGTGCCTGCTCTTAATTCTCCACTACTATCATGTAATACTCCACATGCAAAACAAATCATCAGGTCAAGTTTTTCAACTTGCCCAGGAGTTAGTTATCATCAAAAAACCTAAAGTATCCTATGTTTAAGGATTCTAGCAATATAATGGCATTTAATTCATTCAATGAGTGATTATGATCAACTGTAAATGCAGAATGAATCTTAAGGGCATGTCTAGCAGTCCAATCAGCGGCAGCATTTTTTTCCCTATATATATGCCTAAGCAGCATCTCATGTTTAATCAATTTTCTACACCATTGTAGAAGTTCCTCTAAGTACCAAGGGTACTTACCTATTGCTAGCATGTTGAATAAGCTAAGACAGTCTATTTTGACATCTACTAAGGTTAAGTTCTGACTGTGACAGTACAATAGACCATTAATGAGGCCTAAAATTTCAGCTATTAGGGCAGTTCATTTACCAATTACATCACCTTTAGCAACTAACAGTGTTCCAAGACTATTCCGAATAACAAATCCATAGCTAGACTCACCATTATATAAAGAAGATCCATCACAATTCATTTTAACTCTATTATGTAATGGCAAAGACCAGGTAACATACATGACAGGTTTAACTGATTTAATATGATTAAAGCAACCTAATTCCTTAGCTAAATGTTTATCTTTTGATCAGTGCTTATATGTTAGATGTGATGCTGAGTCTAAGGATGAGAGCATGAATAATATATGATGGATGATTTTCTTAGCAGGTATGATTATGGTTTTATGTTTGATGATGTTTCTAGCAAACCAAATAGACCATACAATCAAAGCAGGCAGGATAGTACGAATATGAACTCTCTTTGAAGTAGATAACAACCACAGGTTAGTAACATGATTTACTGTCATATATCTGCCCATCTCAATGTTAAACCTAGTAGCAAAGAAGGACCATACAGACCAAGCAGTCTCACAAGATACAAATACATGATTAAGTGTTTCTAAATTCTGACAACTAGTGAAATCCTTTCTTTTGCAATTTTGTATCAACACTTAATAGATTGTTTAGTACTCTCCAAAGAGTGAAAGAACACTTCTTTGAAGTAGTATTATTCCAGACTTTATCTTTTATTGTTGATGTTATATAATTCTGTCTAACTTCATTAACAGTTTCTTTTAATTTAAAAGTTCCATCAGGTGAAAGTTTCCAAATAATTGAATCAGTAACACTTATGTCAAATTTTATCTTGACAATTTCTGTGACATACTTAGTAGGCAACATATTTTGTAATTTCTCTCTGTTCCAATCATTATTAAGCCAATACTCATTAATTTTTGTTTGAGTGTAGTGATGAGAATTAAATGAAGTTAAAGTAATTAAAGGTTTGGGGCTATGCCATTGATCTAACCAAAAGTCTGAGTTACCATTGCCTAATTTCCATCTTATATGTTTTTCTGCTTTGTCTTTTATTTCATGCATTTTTTTCTAAGTTTTAGAATCAGATGTTCTCAATGAAGTTTGTAAAGGATGAATGTTACTACAGTATTTTGAATGCATCAAGTTTGACCAAAGTGTTTTATTGTTTCTGAAATTAAACCAAAATTTAAAGGAAAAAGCAGTTTGAATATCTCTAATGTTTTTTATATTTAAGCCATTTTCATTGAATGGTTTACACAAGTTATCCCAACTAGACCAGATTATATGCTTATCTGTTTCACT
This sequence comes from Limnanthes douglasii subsp. nivea, assembly GCA_036936605.1. Lineage (NCBI taxonomy): Eukaryota > Viridiplantae > Streptophyta > Magnoliopsida > Brassicales > Limnanthaceae > Limnanthes > Limnanthes douglasii. Next base: position 127,126,658 of record JAUPFV010000005.1, on the reverse strand, counting down.
AAAACCCCAAAGAAATTTATTAAGAAGCTGATCAATCCTAGATAATTATCCTTAAAGGTAATTTGATAGATTGCAAATAATATATAGGGTAAGACATTAGGACACAGTTTATTAAAGTTATTTTCCCCCAAAAGATATGCTTTTAGAATTCCAATCTGAAATTTTACTTCTTATCTTATCAATTAGAGCTTCAAAGTGAATAGAATGATTGTTTGAATGTATTGGGATTCCTAAGTAAGTAAATGGAAGATTTAGCATGTTTAAAACCTAGAACTCTTTCTAAGGATTCTGTTCTTGTTTTAGACATTCTAGAAGATGCTATAAATGTTGTCTTTTGATTGTTTATTTGCTGACCAGAGAAAGTTTGATATAAATCTAAAAATTTGTTCAAGTTCTTAACACTTGTTAAAGATCCATTTATAAATAATATGATGTCATCATCTGCATATGCTAAACAATTTATTTTCAATGAGCTTTTCATGTTATAAGCCATATAACAGTGTTGATTAATTAGGTTATTAACACCTCTAAGTAAAAATTCTTCAGTTATAATGAAAAGACAGGGAGATAAAGGGTCTCCCTGCCTAAGGCCATTAGTAGATTTAAAAAAGGCAGTTGTTTTGCCATTAGTAATAACAGAATATGTAATATTTTCAATACTTCTCTTAATCAGCTTAATTACTTGATCATTAAACCCAAAGGCTAACATTACTTCATAAATGAAATTGAATTCTAAGTTATCAAAAGCTTTTGACATGTCTAAGTTTATTATTATATTGTCCCCTCTAGTTTTTCTACTTAAGTCTTTGACTAACTCTTGTGTTATTAGAATATTATCTTGAATGGTTTTGTTCTCTACATATGCTCCTTTTGATATGTAGAATTAAATGATACTGATATTAACAAGGGTGAATGGTCAGAACAGGTTCTGGCCAAGTGATTCACCCTTGTTACATTAAAACTTTCTCTCCATTTATCATTATGCAATGTTCTGTCTAATCTTTTCCATTTATGATTGTTTGTCCAAGTATAATTTGAGCCAATATATCCAGGGTCCTCTAACTTACAATCTAGAATCATGTGGTTAAACTCATCCATTCCTTTTGTGCAATGTATTGAACAGGCCAATTGTTCACTTGTGTTGGAGATTGTATTAAAATCTCCAACAACAAGCCAAGGTAAATTAGTTACTGATATATTTCTTAATTGGTCCCATAGAAGCATTCTATGGGATCTGTTATATTTTGCATACACTATGGTAATCAGAACTACTGTCCTAGTAGAAGGATGACTTACCATAGTGTTTAAAAGTTGTGCTGAATTATCCAAAATGTTAATTTCATAACCATTTTTCTAAAACATCCATATTTTGTTATTTATGTTTGCATATTGAGAGTCAAATCCAAGTTTTAAACAGGTTGGTATAACTTTATCAGCTGATATCATTAGGTTCCTGAAGAGCTATGATATCAACTGAATACTTTTTAATTATGTTTCTTGTTCTTCTTATGGTTTTCTGATTACCTATTCCTCTAATGTTCCAATTTAGTAAAGATATAGTCATTTTAAACATTGATTTGGGCCTCCTGTGGAACCTTTATGATTTCTTGTTCTTGATACTACTTTACTTCTTACTGATCTTCTAACATTAATATTAATATGGTCTTTTTTAACTTTCCTTTGTTTTGGTGAGTTTGGTTCACTTAAACTAGATCTTATTATGGGTACATGTTCTGCTTCAACAAAATCTTCTGCCTCTTCATCAGTTAAAACATTAAATGAGTTATTTAATTTGATAGTCTCAATTGCATCTGATATATCCTTATTAGATATTTCAACTGATTCTCTAAGTTTCCTAAACATTATTGCATTACTATTCTGGAGTTCAACTATGTCATGTGTTTTAGGTGATTCATTTTCATTGTCTGCTTCATTTATTTGTTGAAGGCCTACTGTCCTAGCAGGTGAATTAATTATTATATTATTTCCACTTGTTTTCTCTCCTGTTAAACTTTTATCCCTTTCATTGTCTTCTTCATAGTTTTTATCATTAGCTTCATGTTCAACTTGTGTGTTATATTTTTTAGGGGATTCATTTTCATTATCTATTTCCTTTATTTGTTTAATATCTACTTCCCTAACAGGTGTATTAGTTACCACATTATGTTCCAGTGTTTTTCCTCCTGTTAAATTTTTATTCCTTTCATTATTTCCTTTATGATTTATATCATTAGCTTCATGTTCAATTTCAGTGTGACTTTCATTATTAATGTCATTATTAATGTCTGTTTGTTTTTTTGGTATCCAAACTTCTTTTGAAGGAAGATTGGATGGATTTTTCATATAACCTTTAGTATCTCTGTTATTTTTTAAGTTTTGTTCATACTCCTCTTTTTTACAGTCTTTTTCTTGATGCCCTAAGTGCTTACAAGTTTTACAATAAGAAGGTTTTTTCAAGTAATTTATATTTTGCAGAAACCATCCTCTTCTCCAAAGCATATCCAAATACTTTGGGGAAGAGGCTTAGAAATATCAGTTAAAACCCAGGCTTTATAATTGTTATATACAGCAATATTATTTTTTGGAACCCATACTGTTAAAGGCAATCCAATTGCTTTAGCAATATGGGTTATAGAATCAGGATTGTAAAACATTTCAGGTAGTTTAGGTAAAGAAATCCAAAGAGGAGTTACATGCGATTCTTTTTTGGGGTGAAATTCAGGTGACCACTTAAGTATTCTAAATGACAGTTTGTCTATGGTTCTAATGTTTTTACTCCAAAAAGTTTTTACATTTTCGATTTGGTCAAATTCTATAAAGAAATGCCTATAATCCCATTTATAAATGCTATATGCTCCTATAAACCTAAATGCAGCAGCATATGATTTGAACTCGTTGAGAGTGGGACTCCCAAACGAGAACTTAGCAACTAGCACAGTTTTAGAAAGATTAGAAAGAGCGAACTTATCTGTTTGCAAGAATATCACCGACTTGTAATCTTCATGCTCCTCATGCAAGACACCCTTGTGAATGAACTCCTTTTTGCCTCCAACCATTTCAGAAAAAGTTTTTTTCCCTCCATTGAGCTCGAACATTGGGTTCATGACCAGGTTTGGTTAACTGGTACCCTTCAGAGGAGGAAACTCCTCCTTTTCCATCAAAACTAACTTGAATCTCAGCGAAAGATTCAAGAAAAGGCTTCTGATTAGGGTTTTTTAGTGAGTAGTTCCGTAAATTCGAAAAATCGACCTTGAATCTTAGGGTAAGATTCAAGAAAAGGCTTATGAATAGGGTTTTTTAGTGAGTAGTTCCGTAAAATTCAAAAAAAAAACGATCTTGAATCTCAGGGTAAGATTCAAGATTTAGGGTTCTGTGGCTGAGAGATTTAGTGCTTTTAATTGGGTTTTTTAATTGGTTTTTTTTTAGAAGTTCTGATGCTGAAAAAGTTAATCGATTTTTGTTGAAGAAATGAGGCTGTGAAGATGAAGCTTGGGTTTGTGAGAGGGGTTTGGCAGAGGAGAGTGTTGTGAGCGAAACGATTTCCTCGAGATGAGGAAACGTTTGATTCTTCTGAACAAAGGCTGCAATGATATATGAGAAGACGATTTGAGGCTGCTTTAGGGTTTGTCTCTAGGGAGATAGATCGACACAACCAAGGCCCATCACCAGAAGCGGCCTAATTTTCAAGAAATGGGTTTAGGTTTCTTGGAGCCCTAAACCCTTCTATGCAAAAAGATACTATAATATCTAAAAAGTTGGAATATTCATGTTTAGTAGTGAGAGATTTGAGTTGCCTGGTTGTATTAAATGTTCATTACCCTCATTAATGAAAGTATTTGGGGTATTTATACCCTTAATTATGGACCCATGTGCTTTCGGGTCGAATCATGGAACCGGGTCAAATTTAAGGACCCGTTTACTTAAGAAGCTAATTAGCACCTAGCTTAGTCAAAAGGTGTTTAGTTATTTTATACTTTTTTCCTGTTCGGATAGTACAGTGGGAAGTTTATGTCCGAATTGCCCTAGTTAGGAAATCTCAGTAAGCAGTGGTGGATTTATCCAGACTCATCAGTAGCCTCTTTTTAGGCTTTGTCAAAAATCTTTGGCAGGACTAAAAAATTCACTTAGTCAGTAACGATATTTTCCAACCCATTTGTGTATCTGGTTTGAGGTTTGTCCGGACTGACTTCTTCCCAGAATTCTAAGAGTTTTTCTTTGGATCGTGGAACACATGTCACAATCTGATTCGACTAACCAGCCGTTTTTTACCTAGATCGGCGCTCCCACTAAACCTAAAAAGTAACCTATACATTTAATTTTTGCCACGTCAGCGTCGTCTTCAATCGTTGCACGAATCTCTTCGTCTTCTCCTAGGAATCAGTTACTTTTTTCTACTAATATATAAACCATTTTTTCACTGTTTCATTATCTTCATCACTCAACAAATCTTTCACAGATCTTTTCACCCTTTCTTTCAAAATCGTTCTTGAATAGTTTTATGTTCACGGCTAGAAACGCTCTTGTAAAAGGTGGCTCGTTGAATCTGTCCGAATTAGAGAAAGCAAGAAAAGTTGAACGAGAGAGGCGTATCGCTGCTGGTCCCTCGGTCTCTCCAGGCGATAAGTCTGATAAACCATCCCAAGAAGCTGATCAAGGATCATCTTCTACTAGAAGTCCAAACCCAAACGTCTGTTCAAACCAAACCTTTCACCAATCCCATCAAGCTCCTCTCTTCAGGAGTCCCAACCTTCTACTACCTAAGAAAAGGCAGTAGCGAGCGTTAGAAAACCCTCCCCTTTCATAGCCATGGGATCTGATATCGAAAAATCCCCAGAGAAAATCCACGCCTGAGAACTCGTTTGGTGAAAGCCCAAGCGAATGCCTCACAATCAAAGCCCTCCAAACCGGAGGCCTCTAAATCAGCATCCAAAGATAAACCTTCCGCATCAAAGATATCTATAAGAGCCCCACGAGATAAGCCATCCAGATCAGAGGCAGCCAAAGTAGCTTCTCAAACGAAGTCCTCCGGAACAGAGCCTCAACCGGACACTAGACCTCTAGAAAAAACTAGCGCTCAGTCATCCGGACAGACCATAGAACCAGAAGCTAACACCCTTCCATCCATAACAACTAATAAACCTTCCACGGTGATAGAATAAATAATAGAGGACATAATCGAAAAGGCCCCTTTCGAAACTGAAGCCTCAGGAAAAACTGGGATACTGCCTCTGATAGGAAAGGGAAAGGCAAAGTGAAGGTTGGAGTTGTTCATCCGGATCTCCCCGAGTGCTTGGAGGGCAAGGTAGGACCTTGCTTTTAAAAAGTCAATGTGAAGTATTTGTTGGTCATGCAGAACATAAACTATGTTTATACTCACGCTGCCGAGCTGGGCCGGATCCGGACAAAGTGGGGGATCCCAGAGTCAGTGAAGGTGAGAAAACCTGTCACTCCGGAGACTCCAGTGGACTGCAAACTTAATGAAGTGGTCATCTACACAGAACTGTTCAACTGGGGGTCAGATTCCCCTTAGACCGAGAGACTGTTAGGTACTTTCATCTAATAAAGCTTTGCCCAAGCCAATTGACTCCAAATGCTTGGTACTCCCTCCTTGCCTGCATAATGGCATCGAGGCTGTCTGAAATCCCTCTCCCTAAGGACCAATTTGCAGTTGTGGCAAGTCTATACAAGAATTACCACATCCCATTCTCCCACCATAACATGGGAAACAACTTTAAAGTGGTAGACGACTTGTTGGAGTTGGAGAAGAATTGGAGAACTAAATTCTTATTCATCAGTGGATCATGGGAGAATGGGAGAAAGATCAAGGCCAAGACTAACCCTAGCATGCTTACTAGTAGGTGGAAGAGTACAAGTAAGCTCTTCAATTTTGTTTTTCATTTTTTTTCTTTTCACTTTATAAATATTCCACTTCTGAATCATTCATTACTTTTTTCAGTATTACCGAAGGAGTATACCGGATATCTGGAGGAGGGGCAGACTACATGTACCAAGTTGAATGCATGGGCTGCAGAACGTTGGGGGAATGCTTTCCACAACTGCTTCACTTCTGGCAATTTGGTGAGATCTCACCTGTGGAACACCACAGGCCGGAGAGATCTCACATGGGAAGAATTGACCCCCCTAGTTCTCATCCTCAAACGAACAGAGGAAAATATGATAAACTGGCCTTGCCCTCTAGAGCCAAGGTTCGTAGCAAGATAAAGGGAAATAAAAAGAATGCTGCAGCAGAGGCATTTCGGGTTGCTGTAGAAGAGACCGTTCTGGAGAACCAATGAGGGATCGATGCCTCCTTGCTCCAAGTGGTTGAAGATGAAACTGTCAAGGAGGCAGGAGAAAAATCAAATCCACCAAGGCCTCCGAAGAAGGATCGCAAAAGGGGGGCAAGTAGTGATGAAAGGGCAACCAAGAAGAAGAAAGTCACTTTAGGGGGAGAAATAACCCTTCACCCTTCGGAACTTCCTCCTCCACCAACTCCTACCGACCCCACCTTAGCAGAGAAAATTCCAACAAACTTGCAACTGGGAGAGGGTACTGGACGAGAGTTTGACATCAGAGCCCTTCAGGACATCGGTCTCTACTTCACCGATTTGGAGAAAGATGACTTTGTTGGTCCTTTCCATCCTTCAGGTTCTTCCAACATGGTAACCTACAATGGCAAGTCTTTTTCTATTTCTGAAGACCAAGATACGGTGCCCCGTTCTCTTTTAGGTCATATCCAACCAGTGCTCGATTTGGAGAGGCAGGTGAAAAATCAATCCACCCTTATCAACGCCCTTAACACAGACAAGGAGACTATGTCAACACACCTCCCCAATGCTAATCAGAGCATTGAATCACTGAAGAAAGAGCTTGAAGAACTGAAGAAAGACAAGGAATATCTGTCAACCAAGATGGCCAGTTTAGAGAATGCTAACACTGAGTTCCAAGTTAAGTGCTCTGGTTTGTAGAAAGATCTTTCCACCTTAAAGGAAGACGTGAAGACCAAGGATGGTGTCATTCAGACCTTGTCCAGCGAAAAGACTTCTTTTGAAGAGGCTGTGTCTAAGGCAACCATGGAGAAAGAAGACTTGGTGGAAGAGCAAGAACAGAGAATTCAGGCCAGCATTGACAAATGTACCAACGAGGTGATAGATTCCTTGGAGACAAGGTATGCTGAAGTGAAGTCTGACATGGTACTGTTTTTTCATGAGACGTTTCCGAAGAGGATGTTGGGTCCTTTGTGGCAATATGTGGAGTATGAGGACATCCCGTTCCATACGATGGCAGATGGTGATAAAAAGAACTAATCTAGTGCAATCGATTCTACCACCGATGAGGAAGAAGGAACCGAGGAGATATCAAGCGCTGAACTCAAAGACCCTAAAAAGAAGGTGAAGCAGAAACATCCGAAGGGAATAAGCCCTGAGGTTTTTAACAATTTTTGTGCTTTCTTAAACTTGCAAACTACTAAAGTCCTTGGATGTCCAAGGTACTTTTGTAATCGTATCCGGACTAGGTCCAGATAAGTCTTTCACAATACTTAAAGTCCTTGGATGGCCAGGGTACTTTTATAATCGTATCCGGACTGGGTCCAGATAAGTCTTTCACAATACTTAAAGTCCTTGGATGGCCAAGGCATTTTTTATGTTAGTAACGTTACCCAGTTCATACCCGGACAGGCTTATCTATCAAATCTTGTTTTATTACATACTTACTTTTAATTTTAATGGCTAATGTTTAAAGAGCCCTTCATTACTTCAAAAATATTTAAAGTGAGAGTGTTTAATATCTCTGAGACATGCGTTTTATGGTCATCAATCAACCAAATTAATCTGATCTATCAAAGATCCTTAGCATTAAATTGAAGACTTGAAAAGAATTGTAATCAAACCACACCGAATATTGTAAGAAGGCATCATATTTTATTGAAAAAACCGGACACCTCATTAAAACCTCCCTGCGCCACCAGGGTAGGAAAGAGTATGTCCCCTAATATTTACATTGAGTTTAAACAAGTAAATATTTACACAACTTTTATTCCAGATATAGCCTGAGGTGTTCAATATTCTATGGGTGCTTCAAAACTCTTCCATCTTTGTCTTGAAGCCTATATGTCCGAGGCTTAAGCTTTTCGGAGACCTCATAAGGGCCTTCCCAGTTCAGAGCCAGTTTGCCAAACTGCTTTTCCTTAGTATGCAAGAAAACCTTTCTTAATAATTTATCTCCTGATTGAAAATCCCTTCTCTTGATGTTGGAAGAAAATCTGCTCCTCATCAAGCCTTGGTAATGGGTGGTTCCAAGATGAGCCTTAACTCTTCTTTCTTCTACTAAGTCCAACTGACTTCTAATTGCCAATTCATTCGCTTGTTCGGAGTAGTTGTGGACTTTGTATGATGGTAGGGTTACTTCTATATGAGTAATTGCATCTATCCCATATACCAAGGCAAAAGGAGACTCTTGAGTAGCAGCTCTAGGAGTAGTCCGGTACGCCCACAATACTTCTTGCAAATAGCTTGGCCACTTCCCTACAGTCCCTTCTAAATTCTTTTTTAAACCGGACAAAATAGTCATGTTTGCCACTTCAACGTGGCCATTTGCTTGTGGGTGGAAAGGAGAAGAGAAGCAATGCTAAATGCCCCTAGAGGCACAGAAACTCTCCATATCCTTATTATCAAATTGTGGTCTGTTATCTGTGGTTATCTTTTGTGGAACCCCAAATCTGCAACAAATGTTAGACAGGATAAATTCTATAACAGCTTTCGAAGCAGTTCCTACCAAGGGGGCTGCTTCTATCCATCTGTCCGGACAACCCACTCTTTTTTAGTTTCTCTTCTGAAGTTTGTTTAGTACTTTTGTTCGAATAAAACTGTACCAAGAAGCCAGCAATAGATTGAGCTTTAATTGCAGTTTATGGGTGCAAAATCAATGTCATAATCACCCAATTCCACTGACCATTTGGTCATCCTACTTGATATGTCTGCTTTCTGAAGAATATTCTTCATGGAAAAGATGTTCGGACGATGATGGAATGAGACTCAAAATATGGCCTCATTTTTCTGGCAGCAATCACTCAGGATAGTGCCATGTTTTCAAGCTTTAGGTACCTTTTTAATGCATCCATCAGACTCTTGCTGATGTAGTACACCGGACGAGGATAATTGTCCAACTCTCTTACCAGCACTACACTTATAGCACATTCTCACACAGCCAAGTATACATAAAGTGTTTCTCCGTCAACAGGCTCAAAAAGGGTTTTGGGAGAAGACACATGCTTTTTTATTTCATCAAAAAGCCTGGTTGTATTTTGGAGACCAGTTAAAGTATTTAGCACCTTTCAAGGTCTGAAAAAACGGGGCACATTTGTCCGAAGACCTTGAAATAAAAGATTTAAAACAGCCAATCTTTCTGTCAACCTTTGTACGTCTTTGATATTTCGACGAGGGTCCATTTTTAACAGGGCATCGAGCTGGTCCGAATCAGGCTGTATCCCCTTTTCACTTATTACATAACCCAAAAAATTTCCGGACTGCACCCCAAATACACATTTTTCTAAATTCAATTTTAAATTAACCTTTGTCAAGTTGGCAAAAATTTCTTGAAGATCAATTAGGTGCAACTCTTCCTCTAAACTTTTAACCATCATGTCATCAATATATACTTCCATATTTCTTCCAATCTGACCAGCAAATGTTTTGTTCACCAACCTCTAATAAGTAGCCCCAGCATTTTTCAACCCAAAAGGCATCACCTTGTAACAATGGAGACCCTTATTTGTAACAAAGGTAGTGTGTTCTTGGTCCTTCGGATCCACCTTTATCTAGTTATACCCAGAGAAAGCATCCATGAACGATAATAGCTTATTTCCAGATGTGGAGTCCACCAACTGATCTATCCGGGGGGACTGGATAGAGATCTTTTGGGCAAGCTCTGTTGAGGTCAGTAAAGTCAATACACATACGCCATTTCCCATTCTTTTTCTTAACTAGCACTGGGTTGGTTGTCCATAAAGGATACTGAGACTCCTTTATGTGCCCCATCTTGGTAAGCTGGTTAACTTCTTGAACTATCACATCAGCTTTCTCCTTAGAAAAGCTCTGTTTTTTTGCACAACAAGTGCAACATATCTCCGGATAGACAGCTTGTGTGATATAACACTTGCTGGTACTCCGGTCACATCAGCATTGGACCAAGCAAAAACATGTTGGTGATTTTCCAAAAAGGACAACAACTTTTTCTTCAATTCTGGTGCCATCTTGGAGCCAACTTTAACACTCCTTCCTTCAGCCAGAGAGTGGGTTTCAACTTCGTCAATTGGTATCAAAACACCAGGGGTCTCTCTAGGGTCATCAATTTCACCCTCACCCCCAGAGGGCCACAACAACTGCTAATCTTCATTAATCTGGACTACCCTTAGAGTTTTAGGAGCAAGTGCAGTTGCATAACATTCTCTTGCTATCTTTTGGTTACTCCGGACAACTCTCACTTGTCCTTGAACTGCATACTTTAAACACGGAAGGACTGTTGAAGCCACATCATGCATCTTAGAGAGTCAGGACCTCCCAAAGATCGCATTGTAACATGTGGGGAAATCTACCACAACGAATAGTACCCTGACCATTTTCTTAAAAGGGCCTTTTCCCAACAATACATCCTCCTCAAACTCTCCGATTACATCCGCAGAGCTTCCTGTGAAGCCTACAATGGATCTGTTCGAATGTTGAATCACTGCCGGATTCTTCATCTGCTTATAAGAACTTAAAAAGAAAATATTTGCTGAGATGCCAGTGTCAATCAGAATCGCCTGATGTCGTTGCCCTCAATTGAAGCTCATATGCATCCCCATGAGGCCCAACTATATTTCTTAAATCATCCTCATCAAAAACAATGAAAGGAAAAGTAATTTGGGACTGATAAGAAGACTTGCCTCCCTCTAACTGAGTATCTAAAGTGTGAACATGCCTCTTCCTTGAAGTAGGAGTCGGAATCAACATCAAATCTTTCAAGGATCACCATAGCCCCTTCTGGAGCAGATGTCCCCGCATTGTTTGTTGGGCTAGTCCGGGGAGCATTGTCAAGCCTATTTGCACTCATTCTCTTGACATAAGCTCCCAACTTTCCACTTTCAATAAAATTTTGTACCTCTTGTTTCAAAGCGATGCAGTCTTCGGTGTTATGGCCAATATCATGATGATACTGGCAAAAACAAGTATTATAACTTTCCCTGGGAGACTAAAGCGTTGCCGGCTTCCGGAAATGCACCTCATCTTTAGTTTTGTCATAAATGGTTGCCATATTCTCCTTTAACTCGGAAAACCACTCCGATTGGACCCAAGGTCCTCGTTTATTTCTGGACTGCTGGCTCTGAGCTAGATTTGGGTGGGATTGAGTCTGTTTGGCCCTGTTGGACCCCTATCCGGTTTCTTTGGCCTTGTATCTGGACTGGTTCTGGCTTGGAGCAGCTGGGGCAGACCTCACTTGCCTGTGTGCCCTAGTCTTCTTTGTTTCATCCACGTTGATTTGTTTTCCCACCTGATTTAGCAAACCGTCCCAAGTCATGGCCTTCTTCCTTGTTACTGAATCAGGTAGATTCTTAGGGTTTAAACCTTGCCTTAAAGAAGCTATTGCTACTTGCTCAAAGCAATCAGCTAACACATTCTTGGTATTTACGAACCGGCTTATATAGTCTTTCAATGACTCATTTGGCTCTTAGGCACAATAGATAATAGTATCTCTATTGCCCTTCACCTATTTACTCCCCACAAACTGCCTTTGGAAGGCAACCCAAAACGTATCGAAGTTTCTGATACAACCCTATGGCAAGCTGTTGTACCATTTCAGAGCACTTCCCGTAAAGGATTAGGAGAATGCTCTACATAGAAGTTTGTCATCATCATCAAAATTCATCATAAAATTTTTAAACTGTTCGAGATGGTTGTCCGGATCTTTGCTTTCATCGTATTTCTCCATTTTAGTATTGTCAAACCTCTTAGGAAGGTTTCCAGACAGTATCTTGGTAGACAACGACGATTGCCTCCAATTTCGACAATGACTAAAAACTGTGTCTCCATTAGGTGTTGCAAAAATACCTAGCTCATCATGGAAAGCAAAGGGATCAATCAGCAGCTGGTCCACATGCCTCTGACTATGGTTGTGACTGTGAGACGACCCTTTTCCCATATGCCTCTTTAGTCTCTCATGCCTATCTCTCTTTCATGAATATTTTTAACTAGCTTTTGTATCTTCGTGGACCTTCCCTCATCACTACTGGATGACAAGGACTCCTCAAGCTCATCCTCGTTTGAAGAGCTACTGGAGGACTCAGATTCCGAGCTCTCCACCGGCTTGGACCGTTGAGATTTCTTTGAACTGACATGGGTCTTTTTTGTGCTCAAATGAGTCCTTGCTGATGGGTTATTCTCCTTTGGGTTGTCAGTATGGTGAATCGCTGACGCCTTTGACTTTTCCATTAAACTCATCTCTGTCTTTCTAGTGGCCCTTAACGCTTCCATTTTAGCTTTCAACTTATCTCACTCTTCCGTAGTGTATTCATTATTTTCCCCCCCACCACCTCCACAAGAGGTGGTGGAATTGCTTGCTCGTTCGGATCCATCCGAACATGTCTTTTTACTAGTTTTGAATGCTAGATTTAGGAACCTTCTCCTCCCACTATGGTCGCCAATTTGGTGAGGTTTATTTTAAGCTGAGGGTAATTTTGTCAGGTGTTTTGGAAAGTTTTGAGAGTATTAAATGTTTGGGTGTTTAGTAGTGAGAGATTTGAGTTGCTTGGTTGTATTAAATGTTCATTACCCTCATTAATGAAAGTAGTTGGGGGTATTTATACCCTTAATTATGGACCCATGGGCTTTCAGGTCGAATTATCGAACCGGGTCAAGTTTAAGGACCCATTTACTTAATAAGCTGATTATCGCCTAGCTTAGTCAAAAGGTGTTTAGTTATTTTATACTTTTGTCTTGTCCGGATAGTTTAGTAGGCAGTTTATGTCTGAATTGCCCTAGTCTGGAAATCTCAGTAAGCAGTGGTGGATTTATCAGGACTCATCAGCACACACGACTTTTTCGTCGCAGTCATACAACCCAATCTTAGGAAGAACGAAATGTTTCGTATAATCCTTCAAATTTTCTCTTATTATTTGTCCATATTGAATTATGGTATCTCATTTCACTAGCATCACTTTAATCCCCACAAATTGTCTTCAGAAAGTTGTATAAAACATATCCCAAAATTAGTTATAATATACCCTATGAAATCAAATTATACCACTTTAAAGCAATTCACCTAAAGGTATGTGAGAAATCTCGACATAACAATTTATCATCGTCATTGAAATTCATCATGTAGTTCTTTAACTATTCGATGTGATCATCAAGATCTTGCGTTCAATGAAACTTCTCCATTTTTACAATGTTAAAACGCTTCGGGAGCGCAATATAAACAAACTTTGGCAGTCAAATGAGATGTCCACCAATTTATTCCCTGTCTGTACTAATTCTCATTTACACCACTATTTGTACTACATAAAGTCGTTGCTCTGAATGGTTTATAAACTGATTGGTAACCTTATATTCGAGGATTGGAATCTCGAATATATTTCGGCCCATATTATTCTTTCTTAGTTGTTATTGTTTCAGGTTTACTCAACTCATATTGTCTCTTATAATTGTACTCTCTATGATAATCTTTGCCTCGACTAACACTCTTCTTCGAGTAGTGACTATCGTTAAAATACCTCATTTTTATATGATCATCATTTATTTCCGGTTATTGAGAATAACCTTCAAACTTTATAATAGGTGAATCACTAGATTCTGATTAAGCATACCTATGTTTTGATTTATTTCCTCTCTTTGTAAAACGGTAGTTACGGTCATTTTGAAAGTGAACTTCTCAATGATTTTCTTTGCTTCGAAGAGTTTTGCAATGGGTCTCATCATTGCCTCTAACTGAATTTCTACCCTCGTTTACCCTTTGAACTTCGGATAGAACCCTTGTTGGTGAATCCAAAAAATATTGTTATTTATGAGCAATCTGATCATTTAATTCGACAATTTGCTCTAACAGTTAATTTATATGATCATCTAAGGTTAACCAACTTCGTTTTTCTTCTAATTGTTTCTCGCTTTGAGCTTCCGATTATCCAAAGCTCGCTTCCATTACTTTTCACTATATTAATACCCTTGGATTTACTTCCATTTCAGAATCCATACCCCACTCAAATTCAAATTTATGTTTTAAACAAATTTTTTTGGTTTTTTATTTGATGTCTAGGTACTAAGCATGCCTCCCACTGTGGTCGTCACTAATCGTTTTTAAAAATATTGGAATAGACGATTCAATAATTGGTCTACAATATTCTCAGAGAAAGTAATCAGATTTCTATAAAGAGAAAATTAGTTGAGTATTCTAGAGAGAGAAGCTGTAAAAGTTAAAGTCAAGATAACTATTGTATTCTTATTCCCAAGAAATAATACACACCTATTTATAATAGAGGTAAGTTCCTGCTGAACCCACATGAGTGGTTCTTTTGGATACTTCACCCAAAAATTATACTAAGTACAACCATATTTATTCATTATTACATTGCACACCATGTATATTTCCATTCTACTTGAAACTAACACATAAGAGAATACATGTTGTTTTATTACACTGAATCTATATATGGGTCAGATGAATCTGGATTGGATAAATCTAAACTATATAAGTTCTATGCTCATCAAAATGAATAAAAATAACTTGCTAAAAGCTCAACATATCAACTATTACAACTAATTAAACCATTTAACTATCATAAACATGTGTTTTTAAAATTTAAAAAATACAAAAAAATCAAGTTTCAATTGCATCAAACAAGAACAGATACAAAATAAACAATAAACACGAAATGAAAGTAATTTTTATGTTTTTTTCAAAAAACAATTATATAAATATATAACAAATTTTAGATTGATGTTTTTGGATGTTCTTAATTTAAAAAAAGTTAAAATAAACATATATTTAAAAATATATTTTTATAATTTGTATAAATATTCGACTATATATACAAAAAGAGATAATGTCACTAAAGATACCCAAAACCAAACTTTACTGCCATCTAGTACCTCAAGTTTCACTATTGGCTAACTAATACCCATTTTGTGTACTTAACTCTCATTCAATATCCAATTCTATAACTAATGTCTGAAATACTCATGTCTCACAACCAACCACGAAATCAGTGGCTGATCCAGGACTACAATTTAGGGTATGCCAAAAACAATATTATGCAAAAAATAAAAAATAAAGATAAATATCTCAATATCGCATGATAAAAATATGTAAATATTTCGATTATAACTGAAAATGAAAATATAGTCTAGTCCAAGCGAAAATTTATTCTCCTCTTACTCATGCCTTAAAAGTATTTGTAGAAGTACTTCAACAATATCCTGCTAGAAGAAGAAATACCAAATAGTTAATAGCCACAATTAATGGTCAATAAATCAACTATCAATTAATATAAAATATAAAATATTATAAATTCAGCAATACAAAATATTTTAAGGAATCATAATTTACAAATACATCAATATAAAATATACTAAATAATCAATAATTTTCTTAATTATTATCATATACAAAAGATATTATTACATGTAAATACAAAATATTGTTTCCATACAAAATATTATAAAATATGGTAAAGAATTATAAATCAATTAATATAAAATAGAAAATAGAAAATATTACAAATTCATCCATATAAAATAAAATAAAAATCAGAAATTTGCAAATACATCAATATAAAATATGCAAAAGAGTCACTTATTTTCTTAATTATTGTCATATACAAAATATTATTTCCATGTAAACATTCAATCAAATATTTATTTAAAAAAATGAATACAATAATTTGTATTTCAGAGTAATTTGCTTTAAAAAATCAATACTATAATTTATTTAAATACATAATATTTTTTCCATACAAAATATTACAAATAAATTGATAGAAAATATCAACACTAATTTGTTCAATAAACCCTTTAAATTAGTCAAGTAAAATAATATTACCTGCTTAATTTTGGAAAAAATTTCAAGTCCTTTGTGTAAATCTTCGTGTACATTCGAATTCCAGTGAAATATGCAATCATGATTCATTTTGAAACCAAGGAAATATAAAGCAAATTGGAAAAATTCCCTAATTTTTTTAATGTTTTGTTGAATCATAATTGAAATAAAATCTAACGAAAAAACTTACTCATTTAGTAAATGAAAATTGAAGTAAAATCAATTGAAAATGTTAGTTGTAAAAAAGGGCAAAATAAAAGAAGGTAAAAAAGAAGTAATAAGTATATATATTTTTGGGATACTAAATTTATTTTGTCAATTTAAGGTTGCCCTGGCATACCCATATCCCTTGTAAATCGACCCTTGCACGTAAACGTTTTTCATTCTTGAACCAAAGTGTTTCTTTCTTATTTTTTTTTAAAAAAATGTTTTTATCTTTTAAATCAGAGTTCAGATAAAAATCTGAAATATCAGTCGTTTTTGTCTTTAAAACGAACAAAACTGGATCCATTTATGATAATATTGTCGGAATATTTTTTATTTTATTTTCCGTCATACGAGACCAGATATAAAAAGCATAAGAGACGAGAAAAAATAAACATGTGAGACTGACATCATCAATTATGCGAGACCGAACATAATAAATTATGCAACGACAATCATGATAAACTTGAGGCCAATCATTATTAAATCATACGAAACTATACATTATTTTTAAAAGACAAATAACATTAGATCTATTTTTTTAGACCCTCTAACCATGGCCTCACGTCATTATCATCAAGTAGTACATGTTTCGCACGTCATTATCATCAAGTAGTACATGTCTCGCACGTTTATTTATGCATGGTCTCCCATGTTTTTTTTTTATGTTTGGTCTCGCATGTTTAGTTATGTGAGTCTCGCATGTTAGTCGCGAATTATTTAAAAAATATATTAAAATATACTAGTTTTGTTTATCTTAAGAAACCAATAATATTTTTAAAAAAAATTCTAACTACAATTTTGAAAATACAAATCTTAAAAAAAATACCAAATTAAAAAATAAGTTACTTCAGTAGTAAAAACCACTCGAAATAATAGTTCAAAAAATATATATTAAATGGCAATTGAATGTTTGATATTTATGGATAGTTCGTAATATAAAAGGCTCGGATGATATGTATAGTCATTTCCCTAAGAGATAATGCTCATTAAATCATTAATGCGATCAACTAAGAGCGCAGCGGGTTAATATACAGCATTAATGACTTCAGACATCAATGTACCACTAAGCCCCTGCACACATTTCTTGCTGCTTTTCATAAAGAGAACACCATATGCTATGCTGTTGTTCAAAATTTGAACTTGATTACATTAAGTTTCAAAATTTTGATTTGATATATTTATCCAAGAGGCAACCGTCTCATTTTGGCTCATTCATTCGGTGGGGTAGTCATAAAAATTCCATTATCCATATAATCCCTACGCAAACCTACCACGTGAAAGTTTAATCAATCAAGAAAAAAAGTCCATATTTTGAGGAAAAAACTATAAAGAAAAATAGTTAAAGGCAACCCAAGTTGGAAACCATTAAAGAAATTATTCTTGTTTTATCTTTCTCTCTCCACGAAAAGGAAAAGAAGAAACATAAGGCTAAAGCCTAAAGCCTAAAGCCTAAAGGCATTCATTCTTCTGATATCATTCAAAAACAGCAAAGCAATCGAAGTTTTGCTAAAAGAGACGATCAGACTATACCCTTTTTCGAAATCCATTGTAGTTTAGTTTGGTCTTTGTCCGGGTTGTATGTGTTTCAATTTATGCTATATAAAAATGTAATTACCAATTCGCTCTTCCACATCCACAGAACCCAAACACACCACCGTAATCCATGAGAAACAAAAGGATAGACTAAATATGTTTTTCATCTTTATCACTTTAACTGGAAGTTAAAGCAAAGCAATATATTCATCTTTATCAATTAGTATCACTTCTCTCCTCATAGTCATCTGGTTCTATAAAGTTACCATCTGCTTGTGTTATTTTGTTTCTCTTTCTAAAAAGAAAAGAAGAACATGGCATTCGCATTGGCAGGAGATAAACCCAGCACCAAAGGACAAGCATGGTAAGACGACAAAAAATGTCTTCTTCTAGGTTGACCTTCAATTCATCATCTCTAAGAATGTATAAGCTTTTATAGGTTTTGCAGCACTGGATTACCGAGCGATATTGTGATCCAAGTAGAAGAAATGAGTTTTCATTTACACAAGGTAATGATTTCACATCTCTGAAATCAAAAATATAAAATATAAAATCCTCTTCATAATCATAGCTGTTCATTTTCTTCTGCTCATCTTTTCAGTTTCCATTGATGTCAAAGAGTAGAAAGCTACACAAAGCAATCACCCAGCAAGAGACTCAATCATCACCGATGAAAAAATATCAAGAAATCGAAGAAGAAGAAATCGAAGAAGAAGAAAATACTCACTGTCACATAACCCTGCAGGACTTCCCAGGAGGATCTGAGACCTTCGAGATGGCGGTGAAGTTCTGTTACGGCGTGAAGATCGACTTCTCTGCCACCAATGTGGCTCCCCTCCGCTGTGCAGGCGAATACTTAGAGATGACCGAAGAGTACTCAGAAGAAAATCTCATCTCCAAAACGGAAAGATTCATGGCGCGATCGGTCTTCAAGAGCTTGAAAGCATCTGTAAAAGCACTAAAGTCGTGTGAATGTGTTAATCCATTATCAGAGGAGCTGGAGATCACACAAAGATGCATCGATGCCATTGTTTCCAGAGCTTCCTCCACCGATCCAACATTGTTTGGTTGGCCTGTGGTACTTGTAGCCGATACTGATGAATTTCATGGTCATGGTGTAACTGCTACATCAAACCAGGCATTGTGGAACGGGATCGAAACTAGTATTCGGAGGAGGAATCAAAATAATACGGAGTCCTTATTCGATAATCTATCACAGTTGAGTCTGTCATTATTTAACCGATTAATCCTTGCAATGCGATCACGAGATCTCAAATCAGAGATCATCCAGAGCTGCCTCATGTACTACGCTAACAAACACGTCCCTGGAGTTGCACGCCTAAACCCGAAACCATCATCTTCTTCGTTAGAGAAGGAGCAGCGAGAGCTTTTGGAATCTATTATTGCAAACTTTCCGTTACAGAAGACCTTCAATTCTTTGACGACTCCAACTCCGACTCCATCTACGAGGTTTCTTTCTGGATTACTAAGAACCGCTAACATTCTCAACGCATCAGAAGCTTGCTGCCACGCAATGGAGAAGAAGATCGGATCGCAGCTCGAACAAGCAACGCTGGACGACATAATGATCCCTAGCTACTCGTATCTGAACGAGACGCTATACAACGTGGATTGTGTAGAAAGAATGTTAGGTTATTTCTTGGAAGATACTGCAATCGCCGATCGATCTCCGTCGTTAAAACTCGTAGGGAAACTAATCGACGGATTTCTCGCGGAGATCGCGAGAGATGCGAATCTAAATGCCGATCGGTTTTACAATCTTGCGATCTCTCTTCCCAACGAAGCTCGACATTTCGACGACGGACTGTACAGAGCTGTTGATGTCTACCTCAAGGTAATCGATTAGGCTTTTCGGTTCCAATGATATGAGCCTGATGTTGTTCTGGTTTCGTAAACAGGCGCATCCATTGATGACGGAGGTGGAGAGAGAGAAGATATGCGGAACCATGGACTTCAAGAAACTCACACTGGAAGCGTGCACACACGCCGCGCAGAACGAGCGGCTGCCATTACGTGCCATGGTGCAGGTGTTGTTTTTCGAGCAGTTGCAGCTCCGCCACGACGCCAGAACGTTAATGGAGAACGATGAAGAAATATCTGCATCGGGAAATTCAGCGGCGGCGGTTATTGATAAAACATGGAGAACAACCGTGAGCGAGAATCAGGTGCTTCGCTTAGACATGGACAGCATGCGGACGCGCGTGCATCAGCTGGAGAGAGAGTGTTTGAAGATGAAAAAAGTGATAGCTAACATTGATGAAGAAACGGAGGGTGAAGATTTAGTCAAGGGAAAACCTTGGTCATTGACTAAAAAGTTAGGTTGCAAATTCAAGACTCAAGTGTGTGATTCGCACGAACCAACGGTGATCGAAACGAAGAGGGGCAAGCACCATTGATTTCAGTTTTCTTTTCTTCTCTACTATCTAAGGACCTTCGTCGGTCAATGAAGGCTCAAGGTATATTTGTTTCAAAATTATCTTGTTTTTTTTAAAATTTATGGTAGCTAGACTAAAATGTAAAAAAATGACTAACATTAATGATTAACGGTGAAATAAAGTGACTATTTTGATAAAAAATTAAATAAATTGCTATTGTCAAACAAGTGGCCAACTTGGATGATTTTTAGTCCAAATATAAACTATCAAAATTCTTACTAGTGCGATTTAGTAGCCCACTCTTTTATTTAATTAGCCAACATAACACTTAGTTTTCATGTTTTTTTTAAGTAAAAGAAATTTGAATATAAATAATGAATTGAAAGTTTACAGAGGCGCCAAAGCAATTATAAGCGTTAGAATAAAAAGCATAAAATTTTCAACCTTCCTACCGATTCTTAATTCTGATACTTTTCTAGTTGCTTCATTATCTTCACGAATTCAAGAACCAAACTTTATTTGAACAATTCTACTGAAAAAGAATCTCCAAATCGTTTTCACTAATGACAAAGATTCAAACAGAAAAATGCAAAGAATTTAGAGAAGAGAAAGGAACGAGTGGACGACAGCAGTCTAACGAATGCAGAGCAATCTCTTGGTGACGAAACTGAATTGACAAGACCAACAAAAGCAGCCCAACGCCTGGATGAAATTGTAGAGGCTATAGTTGACAAAACTTAAGGTAAAACTTTGCTTCATAGATTAATACCTGCTAGAGAACAAAGTAGCTAAAGCTAGATGTTGGTGATATAACCAAGCCCACGGCTCTCGAGAATAAGAATAGCTTGTAGACGAACTAGGATATAGTTGACATTGATCTTCAACTTCATCTTACACTTCAGAGTCCAACGAGCAAACCAATCGGTTGCTTGATTCTAGTCTCTGAAGATGTTAGATAAAACAATTGTGGGAGAAATCAAATGTCTAATATAATTAAAAATAGTGTCAATAGCCCAAGGGAAATTACAATCAAGACTGGTTAAAATGTTAGAAATCTCAAGAATAACATATCTCAAAGATAGAGCTATACCTTTAATCTCAGATGCATTTATGCATTTCCAAATAATCCCAAGAACAATATAAGGAATAATATATCTAACATGGATGTCCTTATTGGTAGACCATGACCAAATTCTAGTTATGTACTTAGTGGTCATGTATTTGTAGATTTTGATGCTGAAAATATATGCAAAGAATGTCTATATAGCCCAAGCAAATTCATAGGAGACAAATAAGTGGTTAGGATATTCAATATTCCTACAGAATTGACAGTTAGATGCTAGGGAAATGTGTTCCTTTTGCATGATAGTATCTATATGGATGTAATTGTGAATTAACTTCCAGTGTAAAAAAGAATACTTTATAGGGGTAAGAGAGTTCCAGATTTTACTGAATATATTTGATTCATTTTGATGTAATCTAATATGATCCCAAGTATCTTTAAGAGTGAACTTTCCACACTTTGACATATTCCAAATCACAGTGTCATTACTGTCAGGTTTCACAATACAGTTTGTAATTCTGTCTAAGTCAGTAGAGGATAAAAGATTAGTTATACCATTTAGATTTCAAGAGTTATTGCTCCTGTAGTTGCTAACTTTTGCAGCCTTGAACCAAGTATTATCAATATTGTCATCCATAGTTAACATAGGCTGGTGATTGGACCAGTTGTCAAGCCAGAAGTCCATTAATCCAGCACCCAGTTTCCATCTTATGTGAGGTTCTGGTAGCTTTTGATTTTACCAAGCCTTTTCCAAATCATAGATACAGGTTTAGTGTAAAAATCTGCAAATGATGTAAGTCTTTACAGTATATATTATGCATTAAATTGGACCATATGGATTTGTTGTTCCTGAAATTGGCCCACAACTTACAAAAGATGGAGTCTTGAATGTCGGATAAATTTCTGATGTTCAAGCCACCCTCCTTGAAAGTTTTGCAAACAATACTCCACATACACCACTGGATCGGGAAGCTCAAAACCAGTAGTTCCCAAGAGGAACCTATTTAAAGTATCGAATAGAAAACCATTAGTTTTCATGTTATTGTTATATTTCTACTCTATATATCTATATCCAAATAATAAAGGTCTAAGCTAAACTATTGTCGCAAAAACTATAAATTGTTTCAAATTGAATTAATAAAAAGTTTATAAATCACTTTGAATTATTCTAAAAATATAACTCGGTTTAAATTCAAGCTTCACTATTTATTTCTCAAACATACTATTTATTTTGCAAGAATTCAAAAACCTTTTTTATTCAAAATTCATCATTTTATTTTTAAACATCTAACCCATATCTTCTTTAATCAATAAAAAATGGGAAATAATAAGTATTTTTTGTGTGTTTAGGTTTAATTTATTTCTTAGTTTTTTGTTGATTATTAATAGATTTTCATTTAGGTTGTGAAATTAGTTAGTTGTTGTGTTATAATCGAGTTATATGTGAAGTATTAGTGATCTTATTCTCGATTTGTGTTACAACATCGTTATAAGTGTTGAAATAGCGCTGCTAGTATTGTCTGCGTTGGTAGAGACTAGTTTTGGTGAAAAATCAATTTAGCTAGTCGATGCCAGTATAGACAACACTAGCAACGTTATTTCGCTAGCAGTGTTAAGCGTTGGCGGTGTGTTAAGGGAAAATATAACAAATGTTCTGTCAAGTAGTAATTTTATTAATCAGAGAAGAAAATATGATATTTTACATAATCCTCAACCTATTTATAATGTTTACATGTAGTATTATTTTTCCTCAAATTATATAATTCATTTAATCTCGTTCATGGACCAGAATTTATGATAATAGCCTTATAATTTAGGCCATTACTCTGGCCATGATCTGTTAAGTCGTTTCCAGTCAACCACCATTTAAAGTGAAGTTGACCTCATTTATGACTTCTTCATTAATTGCAATAAACGGTCGGACTCGCCATACATTGGTAACTAGCACTGTTTCTTGACAAGCCTTGTTGTGCTAAATATTCTTTCGTGCGTGGCCTCTGCTCGGTAAGGCCTTTGCTCAGTTGTTTTTCATAAGTCGGTGTTGATGCCCGTTGATTGCACCTTGGCACAGTTGGTCGCATTTATATTGCCTGGTGGGCTACCAGTTTCCTTGTTAGGACATTGATACTTCTCGGTTCGACCTCTGCCACTTGATATCAAGTGTTGTATTTATACATTGCTTATAGTTCGTCTCGGTTTCGCATAAAGAAACCCTCTATTTGATTTTATTTGCGTGTCTACATTGCTTCCATCTGCTTGGACTTTACTTGATCTATTAGTTGATGGATGCATCCTCATCAAGGCTCCCCCTAGTCTATGGATTATATGTTGAAAATATAGAATCTATGGAATAACATGTTACAAGGCAGAGTAGATGGTAGAATACTTGAGTCATTCATATGTCACATGGGCCTTATGTCGTAGTATTTATAGAAATTGAGTGATTTATTTTCCAACAGTAGTATGACATGTGGTATATACAAAGCGGCGCGTGCGATATGATGGTTTTGACACACAAAGCCGTTTTGATTTAGTATGGCACTTCGATTATGAGAAAACGCGCTAGCAATTAACGTGAATGACAACTGCTGTCTTATCACGCGTGTAGTGGAGAGTTACTTTGATTCAAAATGGTTTGCCGAATTTTTGAAGTTTGAAAATACCTTTGCATTCGTAAGAGAAAAGAAGCTACTCTTAGAAGCCAAAGCTCTTAGCCATTTTGAACTTTTCATAGTTTGTAAAGAAGGTATGTTAACTTTATATTAATATCTTATGATTTTCAATAATACCGTCGTATTATGGCCACCATAGCTTGGTGTATATGTGTTAGCCCTAATTCACTTGCGTGGTGGGAAAACTGTCTACTGGTAGTCCTGCTCGTCGTGACTTATTCCCGTAATATGTCATTGCACTTATATATTATATTGGCTCATTGTAATCGTTTTAGTGGCTGTGATGGTACCAAAAAAATGGTAAGAAAATATAGAAGTTTAGTGTTGTCGTTGGTGATGGAACAAAATTATAATATGAGAACCTCTCTTTCTTAGATGAATATTTAACTCGATCAACCCTAAAGTATGAGTATCTTACGGAGGATGGCCTTCTAGAATTTAGGTCTAGGTATTGGATACTAAGCGATGTGATAGCGAGGGTGCCGGTACCCGGCAAACAACCTTATCAAGCAAAAGAAAATGAGACTTGTATGTACACCACCGTTTTTGACTAAGGTCTACGGTTGTCGTTGCCCTCTCTGATTCATGATTTTTTTAGCTTCATAGGCATATGTCCTACACAGTTAGTTGCAAATTGATGAAGGGCATTACTTAGTATCATCCTAAGCTCCCGTCTATTAAGCATTCATATATGCATAACAGACTTACTTTTCGTGTTAGATGTAGCAAAATTAGCGAAGTTCCCATTTTGTTATACTCAACTAACTGGAGTGAGGAGAATAGTTGAGCTGCCGACGTCAGATAAAAACTGGAAGCACACGTTTGTATATGTATCATGGAATTGGGAGCATGAAAGTTCCATGATGAAAATCCAGTTAGAAAGTTGGTGGAAAGCCAAGTGTAAAGAGGACATATTATTTAGTGCTAGCCTAGCTTATCCAGTATGGATGTTGATTAAACGTGTTTGGTTTTGCAAGTGAAGGAAATTATCATAAATGGTGCAAAGAACCGGAGTCAGAGGAGACTTTGAACCCTTGATAAGATTATCAACATTGTTCAATATGACGTGAGGCCAGGAGGCGTCTCATTTATTTACACAAATCAATTACTTAAAACCTAGGTTGCGACGTGTTCATGAATTAGATATTGCAAAGGACGGGAAGATGAGGATGACATGTAGCAGAGAAATGGCTACAACGAAGGACTATGAGCTTTGATTGAGAAAAGATACCATGATCGCAATAGTGCGAGGGTATGGTTGACAGTGCCCCGGAGTAAAAAATCTAGGGATGTGGAAGATGCCTCGCCCTTTTGAGGCCCGAATGATAAGGAGGAAGAGATGTTAGCTATTCAGAATGTTGGTGATGGGAGCCAACAAAAAGATAGCGCTGCCCAATCAGAGGATGAAGTGGTGAAGAAGCGTACTCGTCGACCTCGAGAAGAAAATGAAGAAACAGAGGAGGAAAAATTCCCACCTCTGAAAACAAGCCGTTTTATTATGAATGTGATTCTTTTGTTGCAATAGAAATTGAGTTTGGTAGATGAGGAAAAGGAGAATGAAGGCCAAGTGCCAGAAAATAAAGAAGTAGAGGCGTCGGTCTCTCTGATGTGGAGCAGAATAAAGGAAATGCACCTGAGGTGAGAGTGTTGGACGAGACCCATAAAGAGGGCTAGTCTAATCGTACCGGTGAAATTAGCGGGATACCAGAGTAGAAGAAGGACATTCCCCAGGAGATAGCACGTAGAATGGAAAATTTTGCCAAATGTGCAAGTGCGTGGTCATCCTATATTAAACGTGTGCATGGAGCAGGCATGAGGTCCTCATTTGTGAAGATCGTGAGGCCAGACCTCGCTCCCTCAAAGGATAAAGTACTCGAGCCGGCCTAAGATAGCAAAATAACTGAGGATCTGCCTTCGTGGAATATTGTGATGCCGCACCCATCTATGCTTATGTTTGAGCAGCTCAAACGTTTCCCAGAGTTATCGTTTTACGACAATATGCCAATGAGCAAATATTACAAAGCCAATTGGAGCTTGTTGTCGAGGTAAATGATTCTAACTTGTATATAACACTCATAAATTGTTGAAATACTGTAACAAAAAATAGGAATCTAACCTTCTTATGAATGCATATGCATCATAACTCCGTTTTACTGTCTTACTAATGCATGTTGAGCACTGCCTACCAGGTTATGAAAAAGTAGAAATCTGATGCCATGCTTTTTTGGGTCCGTAAAATTCTGAACCACTGAGCTTGCTCGATTCAAGAATATGTATGGATCAGCCAAGGCGTGAAATGATAGGGTCTCTGGAAAATGATGGGTTTTGTCCTCTGTCAAAGGTGTTCGGGATTTATGCGAAGAAATATGCAAAGAACTTATCACTGGTAATACCGCGCTAATAGCACAAAATAATCGACTTATCAAGAGGATTGACGATCTGATGTCACAAAGTGTTGGTCTACTTGCGCAGAATATGGCTCAGGTTCAGAGGGTGGAGGAGCAGGCCGAGCGCATTGCGGCGGATAATAGAAAGTTAACGACCATTTTAGATATATGAAGATGAAGATAGAGCATCAATGTAAGGAATTTCTAAATAAGGCAGAGGTGGATTTAGAGGAGCGTGAGAGGCAAGTAATGGAGGTAGCCATGGGGATGATGCCCAAGAATCAACATCAGATACTGGCTGAGCTAATGAAGCTTAACATGAGCATGAAGTTAGGATCCTTTAAAAAAGCATTTGTTGTTGAAAAACGACTACAAGTGGGGAGTACAACCACTCATATGTTAGTACCTTTACAGAAAGAACTAGGCAAGAGGGACACCAAGACAGTTAAGGAGGGCTCGGAACAAAGGCTAGTGGATAACCCATCAATTTGTGTTTGAGCGGTGGAAAGCGAGACCTGCCTATTGTTCATACTATTTAATGTTGTTCTTTTGTATGTGGTAAAGACTTAAACACTTTTTATAGCTAATCGTTGAAGGTGTGGTGTGAAGGAAAACAATGATGGATATTTATTTGTTTCTTGTAGATGACAATGTTTACTCATTTATTCCTTAGTTTATTGTTTTTAAAATTGTACGTATGGAAAATATTAAATATTTACTTTGATGATGATACATGTGTTTGCGAATTATGTAATGCTATAAAAGATCATTACAAGGTTGAGCTCAGTGTGGCCCACTGCGTAGCTTTGAGTGGACTTGCTCCTCAGCTTATTCGCGACGCGGTCGTTTCGACCAATTGCATGGCCCAAAAAGGGCTTGATACTTGATCAATTCACTTATTAATACTAGTATAAGGTATTGAGCTCAATATGGCCCTTACGTCGCTCGTAGGTGTGGTCAATTAGCCCGTTCGTATTAATCGACTCAAATGGTCCGATCACATTATGGACCCTTGTGTAGCTCGTAGGCGTGGTCATTGACCTGATCGCAATTGTAAGGATGGAGAAAGATAATAAACAAACCACAAGAGTTAGCAAATACGATAAAATTTCATTGAAGTGAAGTTTAAATATGATGCTTCATTGAAAAACCCTCTCGCGTTATCACGGGGGAACATAGCGCATCTTCAAATTACAAAGCATGGTGATTCAATTTTAAGTGATTTATATTCCAATGGTGTTCCAGGACGTAGCCTTCTGCATCGGCGAGGCGGTATGCTCCACTGTATTCCTTGGAGATGATGGTGTAAGGCCCCTCCCAGTTCGGGCCTAATTTGCCAGTAGCTTTATCACCTGACACTTAGAAAATCTTATTCATAATGTATCCCCTATTAGTAGACTTCGGGGCTTAAGGCGGACATTAAAACGGCCTCTCATCAGGCGCCGATAGTGCTATACTCGCACACGTGCTTGATCACGACGCTTCTCTATTAGGTCCACATTAAATGCTCGTTCAGTGGTATTAGTAATTTCATCATACTTGGCAACCCGATGACTTGGGATATTAATTTCTACCGATACAACGAACTCGATACTATAAACGAGAGCGAATGAGGTTTCACTTGTTGTAGTCTGTGGGGTAGTTCAGTAAGTCCATAGGACCTCAGTTAATTTGTCTAGCTATTTTCTGTTAGTTCCCTCGAGCTTCTTATTGTAGTCTGTGGGGTAGTCCGGTACACCTTATATTTAATTTCCCACTTGTATTTCTACTGTACTCAAAATTTGAAGAGGTTCCAGGGTCGTAAAAAAGATGCAAAAACTATTTTTGTGAAATTGGGAGGCAGCAGGTTCCATTCAACTTTGTTGACTATAATTTTTAGTAACAACCATTTGTGGAGGATCACCTTGGGTGCTGGCTGCCCCGAAAATATGATGGAACCACCAAATCCAAATTTTATTGTGAAGAGACTGATAACACTTGATGGTAAGGTGATTCTTCCTGTGATGAACAGATCTGACAACTATCTTCCCTAAAAAAAGAAAAGGAAATAGAAAAAAAAAACAGCTAGTACATCTGGTGCTAGCCCTTCAGAAAATCCGAGCCCTCAGAAGAAGACAAAAATGAAGACAACTGATACCAACCTTCCCACAATTGAAGAAGGAATCGAGGTTGAACCTCACTCAAAGACAAAGAAAGTTGATGCCTCGAAGAAGAAATAGAGCACTTCGAAAACTTCACCTGCTAAAATAATTGGAAAATCATTGTGAAGAAGCTATCATAGAAATTCCTCGTGCCGAGGCTGAATATATTGCAATGGAAGATCATCAAGGAGAAATTCCAGCAGAAAATAATCAAAGAGAAATGGCAGCGGAAGATCACCAAGGAAATGACCATCTCTTTCTAGATGATGCCATTAATGAAGAGGAGCTTCAAGCTCTCTACAAAGATATGGATCAAAATGTTCAACAAATTCAGGAACAACTTCGAAAAATTGGCCATAAGGTTATTGCTCCTCTCTTACATGAAACATTGAATTCAGATACTCCCTTAGCTTCATCATCGTCTCTCATAACTTTTAACAACCAAAGGTTCATCCTTGTTCAACAGCCATCGGAGGAGGTTTTACTTGCACTGCAACCTTTTTCCAATCTTGAAGCAGCAACAAAATCATTATGCACAAAAGTAAATTCTTCTCTTTAGCCATTTGGAAAAAATGGCTAAAGAGATGGTTCGATATAAAAACGATGTTGTTGTAGAGAAAAAATTGAGAGAAATATTTGGCAAACAAAACAATGATCAATTTCAAGTATTCCTAGTTGATAGATGACAATATATTCATGGATCCATTCAGCTCAAACGCCATCTATGCTTTGCCCATGATCCACAAATGAAAGAACTCAAGACTTCTCATCAAGTTGTAATAAATGATCTTAACTCCAATCATGCCAGAGAATTATCCGAGGTGCAGCAAAAATATTCGAATCTTCACGAATCTTTAAATAAGAGTGAGGAAGAAAAGAAGAAGCTGACAAATGATATACATGCTCTCAAGACGACACTTGAAAAAGAAAAATAAGTTCTTGTGGAAGCTGCCAAAACTGAGTGTGGAAAAGACACACTAGCTGCAATAACAAATGCTGAGGAGCAACAAACAATTAATTTGCTTCGTGAAATCCATACAACATTCCCAAAGGTAAAATTGTTAAGCTTATAGGAATTAATCCCCATATATAACCGTCGCAGCGAGGCCTTCGATCATAGCCCCACTGATCCCTCCGATGAGATGGAGTCATATGAAAATGCTATTGAACAAGGAGAGTCTTGCGAAGAAAAAATTGAAGAAAATTAACTTGTGTTTCCCACTTTTTATCCAAGTTACAAGACTATATGATGTTTTGTGGTGACTTGCTTTTGTATGGAATTTGACATATATTTTGTCAGATTACACTTTCACTTTCAATAAACAAATAACCCTTTTGTATTAACATGTTGTTATTACCTAGAATTCCTACACATGTCACCAATAAATTTGTAATGTGTTAAATAGACAATAACACTTCGATTATAATTGATGTGTTTAAAGAATGTTAACACCTCTAATAAACTTAGTGCATTTAAAGAGCGTAGCACCTCAAATATAAGCAGTGCGTTTAAATAGCATATCACATTGAATATAAAGTGCGTTTGGGGAGTGTAGCACTTCGAAGATAAACAGTGCGTTTAGAGAGCGTATCACTTCAAATATAAACAATGCGTTTACAGAGCTTAGCACTTCAAATATGGTTGTTTCTTCAAAAAATGTTGATAATGAACGTATAACACTTCAGATTAACCACTCTTGGTCAACAAGTTCAAAGATGACCAATCTTTAACTAGTTACCAAAATTATTTAAATATTTGTGTTTAAAACAACCACTGGCCAAACAATATTTTTATTAATATCTTCTAATATTTACATGACACCTCATTAAAAACTCCATGGGCCAACAAGATAAGAAAGAGTATGCCAATTATTCAAAAAATATTCAAAACAAGAACATCATTCCCAATATAGCTTCAAGTATTCTATATTCCAAGGATGTTGAAGTATCCTCCCCTGCTCATCACAAAGGTGATACATACCCGAATTTATTCTCTCCATCACTATATAAGGACCCTCCCAATACGGGACCATCTTTCCAAGTTGTTTATCCTTTGTATGGAGGAATACTTTCCTGAAGACTTTGTCACCCACTTTAAAATCCCTTCTTCTCACCTTCGAATTATATCAAATCCTCATCAAGGTTTGACAATGAGTCATACTCAAATGAGCTCTAACTCTTTTTACTTCGATCAAGTCTAGGTCTGTTCTTTTTGCCTCTTCATTCACCTTTTTGGAGTATTAAAGTACTCTATAAGAAGGTAAAGTAGACTCTGAATGACTAACAAGATCCATATCATACACCAAGGTAAAAGGTGTTTCTTAAGTAGCCTCTCTAAGAGTTGTACGAAAAGCCCACAACACCTCTTGTAAATAGTTAGGCCATTTCCTTGCAACACATGTTCAATTCCTCTTCAAACCCTCCAAAATAGATTTATTGGTCACTTATACTTGACCATTCGCTTGAGCATAAAAAGGTATAGAAAATTGTTATGTTATTCCCTTCGAAGCACAAGAATAAGTTATTTCTCTATTTTTAAAGTGAGGTTCATTATTTGTGGTGATTCTTCGAGGACCCCTAAAGAGACAACAAATATTATTCAAAATGAACTTAATCCTTGGCTTTTGTTCCAGACAATGGTTGAGCCTCTACCCACTTTGAAAATTAATCCACTAGCACAATGATGATTTGACGTCCTCCAGCCGCCATATGCAATGGTCCCACCAAATCTATTCCCCATCTGTCAAAAGGAATAACTTCGGAAATCGACAGAAGTGGTATTGCTGGTTTATGAATAGAATTAGCAAAGCACTGACAAGTATTACAGCCTCGAACTAAAACCTTAGCATTATTCATAATTGAAGGCCAATAATACCCTGATAACAAAACTCGACGTGTCAAAGAATTGAAACCAGAGTATGCTGAACCCTCACAATCATGCAACTTAGATAAAATCTCTTGAGATTCTTGCTTACTCAAACAACGCAACAATGGCCTACTCTATTATTTCTTGTATAACACCCCCATTCAATACAACATAACCATGAGCCTTATACCTTAATTTCTTAGCCAATTGTACATCTTGAGTTAACGTTCCTCTTAGTAAAATTAAGGATATCAGTTCTCCAATCACCTTGAATTGCGTCTAGTATGAAAAATACCTCCTTAGCATATTTATATTGCTCTGATCATGTTAAAACTGAAGGACTATCCTGTAACAATTCCAATGATACTCTTCCATATAAGCAATTGTTGCCAAAAGAATCAACAACTGTATTATCTCATCGATTAATATTCTATATAATCACTTTATCAAACATGATAGCCAAATTTTGAAGCTCATGAAGACTCAAAATTAATTGATCATTCTTAGCCTCAGAAACACCTGTCATATGATTTACCACTAATTGTGAATCTATTTCCAAACCAACTGTAGTTGCCCCACAAATATTCGTAAGCCTTAAAGCAGCCAACGCAACTTTATACTCATCCTAATTATTCGATGCATTAAGGAGCCAACACAGCTTCATACTCAGCCCTAGAAGGAGCAACCAACTGCACTCCTGCGTTAGATCCCAAAATACTAGAACCACCATAAGTTCGAATCACCCACATCGAGTTTTATGACAAAGCATCTTTATCTGTCTCCTCATCTAATCTGCTTGAATTAAATTCAACAACAAAATCAGCTAAAGATTGAGCATTAATAGTCGTTCATGGAGAAAAAGTGATATCAAAATCTCCCAACTCTATTGACCACTTGATCATCTTACTAGAAATGTCTTCGCGTTGTAACACATTATTTAGTGGAAAAGAAGTTCGAACTACAATACAGTGAGCTTGAAAATAAGGATGCATCTTCCTAGCAACCACCACTGAAGCCAAAGCTAATTTTTGAAGTCTCAAATACCTTTTCTCCGATCCCAACAAACTTTTACTAACATAGTATACTGGCTTCGAAACTCCATTATCTTCACTTATCAAAACAACACTCACAACAAAGTTAGACACTACTATGTATAAAAATAGCTGCTCTCCAGTTGGAGGCTTAGACAATATCTCTAGTGATAACAAAAGTTCCTTAGTCCTTGAAAATGCTACTTCACAATCCGATGTCCATTCAAACTTCTTTGGTCTTCGTAACATTTGGAAAAAAGGAAAACACTTGTCAGGGAACCTTGAAATAAATCGATTAAGGGCACCTAACGTTCATGTCAATATATGCACATCCTTAATAGTTCCAGGTGATGTCATTGAGACTAAAGCCTTTAACTGCTCTGGATCAGCCTCTATCCCTTTTTCACTAATAATATACCCCAATAATTTCATTGATCGAACTCCAAAGGTACATTTCTCAGGATTTAGCTTCAATTGAATAAACCTTAAATTTAGAAAAGTCTCGTCTAAATCCTACAAGTGCCTATCATCAGCTGCACTTTTAAGCAGCATATCTTCAAAATGTACCTCCATATCTCTCCCAATCTGAGAAGCAAAAACTTTATTCACCTACCTCAGATATGTTGCTCCAGCATTCATCAACCCAAAGGGCATAACCTTATAACAATGTGAGCCTCAATTAATAATTAACATAGAGCTTTCTTGGTCTTTTGGATCCATATGAATCTGGTTATATCCTGCAAAAGCATCCATAAAAGAAAAAAAATTATTTCCTGAAGTAGAATCAACCAGCTAGTCTATTTGAGTAACATGAAACGGATCCTTAGGACAAGCTCGATTCAAATATGTGAAGTGAACACAAATTATCTATTTCTCATTATTATTTGTAACCATCATGGGTTTGCTATCATAAAATATATTACGCCTCCCTAATATGCCCGACCCTAGACAAACAATCCACTTCTATCATAATAGCCTATGATTTTTTAACCAAAAAACACGTCATTTTTTAATAACAGACTTGATCCACAGATTTATAGCTAAGTTGTGACATATCACGCCAGATGGAACCCCTACTACATCCTCTATTTTCCAAGAAAAAACATCCAAATTAGCAAACAGAAATTGTAACAAATTTATTACGCAAAGTTGGTGACAACAAAGTTCATATTCGAAGATTCTTTCCATTTAGAAATGTATACTCCTCAATACTTTCACTCACTATCAAAGAGCCTGAGGACTCCCTTGGATTATCAATTCCATCTTCTTCTTCCGAGGTCAACCCCCCTAATTGTTATTCTGCCATTCGATCTTCACAGTTAAGACCTCAGATACAAAGAGCTATTGCATAACATTCTATGGATATATTTTGATCACTTCAGACCATCGCAACAAGGTTTCCAATGACATACTTCATACACTGATGAACATCGAATACAATTGCATACATCCTCGAAATCCAAGATCTCTAAAAAATAGCATTATAACTGGTCGAACAATCCACCACCATGAATAAAACTTGAACCTTTTTTTTACAAGGCCCTTTTCCCAAACACACTTCACCCTTGAATTCTCCAATCACCTGAGCTCTCACACCTTTAAACCCAATTATAGTACAGTCTGATTACAAATTCGAGGTGTATTACGCATCTTATCGTATGTTGACTTGAACAAAACATTCATAGAGCTTCATGTATCTATCAAAACGTATCGGATTCCAATCCCAGATATTTCTGCTCCAATAACCACTACATCTTCATAAGGACCTGCAATGCCTCTCAAATCATCTTCATCTTCATCGAAAAGAATGAAATGAGTATGTTTCTTTCCATATAAATGAGTAGACATCCTTCCTTTTATTTGAGTAGCTAAACTTACCACATGTCTTTTCCTGGAGCTTTTAGTGTTATCAGTCATAAAATCTCCCCCAAAGATTTCTAAGGACTCAAAGTAATCACATAAGCTTCGAACTCATCCTTGCTCTACTGGTTCATCCACATCCATCAAAATTAATCGATCTGGATCTTAATCTAAATATTCTGAAGTTGCATCAAACTCATCGAACTTAGAGTCTAGAATCATCAGTGCACTTTCTTCCTTCGAATTCAGATTTGGTGCTTGTGAAGTCGATGCCCTTGGAGCCTTTGATGCACTATTTTTCCCTTTAACAAAAGCAGCTAACTTGCCATTTTCTATTAAAATCTGCAGCCCTTTTTCAAAGTTATACAACCTGCAATATCATGTCCAATATCATTATGATACTTATAGAACCTGTTGTTGCGCTCTTCTCTTGGTCTATTTATTGGATCTGGTTTTTTAAAGCTTACATATCCTTTGGCATTTTCATAAATCGCAACAATATTCTCAATTAAATCAACATAATTCTCTGACTATATCCATTAATTTGGCTTTGGTCTTTAAATCTGATACCATGTAGCTTGAGTTGGATATTCTCCAGTTCGATGAGGCAAATTATTGTTATCCCTTGGACGAGATGGCTGATAATTCGAAGAGTGCCCTTGATTATTTGACACCTTCCCTGAATTCTTTTGGCTAGGTCCAACCACTCTTTGAACCTTAGTTGATTCTTCCATTTTAATTTGATCCTCAACTTGAGTCATTAGTGCTCCAAAAGTCAAGGCTCTCATATGTGTTGTTTCATTTGCTAAATCAACTGGTAATAAACCTTGTCGAAATGCATCCATACCCACTAACTCTTCACAATTATCTAATCTTGCTTTTGTTAACACAAAATACTTTATATAATTCTTCAACTTCTCTCTCATAACCTGCTTACACTCTCTTATAGTGTCACTATTTGCTCGCATTTCGTTACTTCCCACAAAGTGTTGTCGAAAAGCTGTAACAAAATCTCTAAAATTAGAAATAGATTCCCTCGGAATCCTATTGTACCATTTCAATGATGTGCCCTTACATATATGAGAAAAGGGTCTGCATACCAGCCTATCTTCATCTACAAAGTTTATCATATAGTTCTTGAATTGTTCGATGTGATCATCGGGAGCTTGCATCCCATCGAATATCTCTACCTTAGAAATTCCAAAACGCTTCAAAAAATTGATGGACCTTATCTCAGGTGTTAAAGGTGAATATCACCAGTCTACTCTTTGTACATACTGGTCATCTCCTCATGTTCTCATAACATCATACAAATTCTGATCATCAACACATGTGTATTGGTTAGATGTATTCCCTTCACACCATTATGTTTCTCATATACAATAAGGTATACTATCCATTTTCGACTTATTTTTCTTACGCGATTCTCGAGGCCGGCTTTTTTCTCCTTTTGAAGATTCCCGATACCTCTTTTGCTTAGATGCCCCTTCCTCAGATTCGTAGCTATCAAATCCATCATCACTAGATACAGTATACCTATGTTTGTCTTTTTGTTCTTTTCGCAAAGTACGATGCTCTTTATCATACTCAAAATGTGTTTTCCTCCGATCACTTAGAAATTGTCGATCTGCATAAGACTGATCAGATTGACTTTCCAGATCGTACTTCTCCTCCACTTATCGCACCTCAGACTTCAGCCTACCTGATTGAATACTTTGTTCTCTTTGAACATACTTCTCATTTAGAGATATGATTTTATCCATCAATCGATTCATTCGAGCTTCAATGTCTGAATGAGTCTACTGAACCAAAGTTTGATCATCTTTTTTACTTTCCTCTTTGTAAATCAAATCTAAACGTCTCGACTGCCTTTCAAACCAAAGGATCAGTTTCAATTCCTGGTTTCATTATCGATCAAGAACAGTTGTAACGTATCAAAAATCCAATTATCTCTGGGTTTTTTTTATTATGAAATCAAGGTACCAATAGACTGTTTCTCCCACTGTGGTCACCAATTTTATGAGTGTAAATCTAGTTCTTGAGAGTCAAAGAGGGAGTTTGATTATAGATAGAGAAAGTAAAAGTAAAAGTAAGATTGAACTAGTAAAAATGTCATCTTGTTTATTCACAGCCTTAGCCATTATTTATAGACGTTCAGACTTGGTATAACAGAATTAGTTATACAATTGGGCTAATTTCACTTGAGTCCTCCATATTTACAAATAGTCCAAAAGCTATCCTTTAACTCTATAATTTGTCATATAAGACTTTGGTTTCTTAAAATTTAAGTCCTCGCCCCCGATATTCTATATCCTTATCAACGATCATATAATGAATATATGTCTCCATGTGGTGTCCTAGGTGGTCGTGGAAAATATGATTCACAAGAAGCTCGTACATGGAGCCCGTTCTTTAAGTCGAACGACATCACAGTGTAGCAGTAAAAGCCTTGCTCAGTTTGGAATGTCACGTGTTCCTCATCATGAGTTTAGGCGAATCTAACTGTAGCCTCAGTAGGCGTCCATAAACCAAAGAAACTCGAAACCCGATGCTGAATCTACCAATTGATCGTTACGAGGCAGATAAAAAGTATCTTTGGAGAATGCCTGATTCAAATATGTGAAGTCAATGCCTATGTACCATTGTCTCCCCTTCTTTTTTACCAACACTGGGTTTGCGACCCAGATAGGGTACCGACCTTATTTTATATGTCTGAGCCAATATATTTTTTCTACCTTAGCACTTATAGCCTCTTGTTTCTCAACTGAAAAGGAACGTCGCTTCTGTCATACAAGCTTGACATATGTATCAATCGTTAACTCGTGGAAAATTATAAACGAGTCTACCCCTGACACATCACTAGAATCCCAAGTAATAATATCCAAGTTTCTTCCTAACAGGTTGATTAACAAATATTTTAAAGGAGGATTCAAATTGTTACCTAGCTGCAAAGTGCGGCCCTCAGCCACCAGTTCTTTAAACGAATCTATAGGAGCTGAATTGGGCTGCTCAGTTTCTTTTGGGTCATAGGATCGCACGAGGGAATTTCTGTACTTTCTTCTTCGCGCACCTGCGCCAGTTAATTACAATCGAAGAGGCTTGTTTGGATCACCTGTAACTGTATAACATGTTCTAGAAGTTTGTTAACTGCCCCTCATGATTTCGACCGCGTTCCCAACTGAGTACTTGATATATTGTCTGAAAGTGCATAAAGCAGCCTCCATCCGATGAAACCACGATCGTCCGATGATAGCATAGTAAGAGCTATGTGAATCGAAGATCATGAATAGCACCTTGAGTTCTTTCTTAGTAGCTCTGTAGCCTACTTTGACCATAAGATGGATCTCCCCATGCATTGAGACAACTTCCCTTCATATCTTACTAGAGTAAGTTTGGTGGGTTTATAGTGTGGAATTTCTTGCATGCGATCATAACTAGATTTGAAGATGATATTAGTCGAGTTGCCTCCATCGACTTAGACCTTAGTAACCATTACTCCTCCAATATCCAGATTTACCTTTAATACATCCTTGTGTGGTGTGGTGACCCTGCATAAATCATCATTGTTAAAGGTAAGATCAGCGACCGAAACTTGTTAATTGTGGTAAGACGAAGCCTCGACTGCCTGGCTTTCGTGGTCGATTATTGATCTTTTATTAGACTTTAAGTTGCTGCCTTGCAACATTTCCCTCCCCCGATGGTAAACAACCACTATTGTTTTCCTATATCTATCCGCTTATCTTCATAAGGCCTCTCTTTATTGACTGGACGAGTTTCGTCCCTCTGCTCGAGCTGATGATGAAAATTTTGTTGTTTAACAAATTCGATGAGCTCATCATTGTTTATTAACCTTTGTATCGCCTTTTTGAGCTACCAACATTCATCATTTGGGTGACTGTGGTCATTATGGTAAAACAAAAAGTGTATGTTTGACCGCTTGTGACCAGGTGCCCTCATAATTCGAGGGGCTAGTATCTTTTTCTTCTCTTCGTTCGATCGTAAATAACTAAGTTTGTCTTGGTTGATGGGGTAAAACGCCTCGGCGGGTTCTCATAATGCATTTGGTGGCAGGTGCCCTCACAGCGAGGCCCATTATCCATCATTTTTATGTCGTACGATCCTCCTTTGAAGTCTGAGGAAAGTATTTTTGGTGAATCTTCTTTTCTAGCATCATCTACTCGGATGAACTGATCTGCTTGGGCCAAAACATCTTCCATCTTCTCCACTGAGAATTTGAATACATTAGCATACAACTCCCCCTATTAATCGAGGCCTCTCTTGAGAGAGGCGACTACCATATTCTCTTCCAATTCTGGCAAGAAATTTATAGTATGGACAAAACACTTAACATAGCTTTTTAGTTACTCACCCTTTTTTGTAGAGGTCGATGATAGAGTCTGTTTCGCGTTGGAGCTCTTTATTGCCCACAAATCTTTTTTGAAAATCTTTCCATAAACCTGTGAAGTCATAAACAGATCCTCTAAGCAAACTGCTAAACCAGTCCATAACATTACCTTTATGACTCATGGATATGGCTCGGCAGAGCATGGCGTCGTTTGGGTTAAACGTCATCATATGTTGCGAAACTGCTTTAAGTGCCTCTTAGGATCCCATGTACCATCATACGCTTCCATTCTGAATGGTTCAAATTTTCTAGGGAGCTGGGCTTTGAGGATCTACTCCATGAATGGAGACTCCTTAAGGAAGTAGGTGGGCATTATTGGGCGGACTTGATCGTACTGCACGTGCTCATTCTCCCGAGCCCCCTTTGGAGCATCGAGTTACACATCTTATCGCGGTTCCTGTCCCTTGGATCGTCTTTTGCCATTACTTTTGCCTTCTCCTTCTCCTTTATCCTTGAGTTTGGAAGACCGATCCCCTTGGTTAGCATGACTGACATCAACCCCAGAATGATGCCCCCCATGGCTAGTTCCTCGCATTTTGGTTGTTGATGCGTGCAGGGCGTTGTATAGTTCAACTATGGTCGCTTTCGTGGCTGCTCTCTGGTGTCTCGGTCGTATGCTACTGCTGTAGGTGTTGAAGCTAATAAACTCTCGACATAATTGATGGGTTATCGGCTACTGTCTCTTGTAAAGTGGGCCCATAACGTTTACCGGTGTAACGGTATGATCTCCGGCTCATTAAGTGGTGGCTGACTAACTTGGGATCCTGCTTCAACATAGGTTTCCTCCACAATCTCTAGATTGGTGACAATTATATTAGGAAACTGAATCTACCAATCCACTTGATCAGTTGGAATTTTCTGATGATCTGCCACTTCGCTCCGCTCCAGAACTTCCCTTTCGATCCTTGATCGCGTTACTACCATGGTTAAAGAATCTCACTATTGTGTATTTTTGTTAGAGTTTCCTATAGATGGCGCCAAGTAGTAATTTTATTAATCATAGAAGAAACTATGACTTTTTACATGATCTTCAACCTATATATAATGTTTGCATGACAGTTTCATTTTTCCACTAATTACATATTAACCTTAACCTCGTTTGTGGACCAGAATTTATGATAATGCCCATACAATTTAGGCTATTACTCTGGTCATGATCCGTTAAGCCGTTTCAAGTTAACAACCATTTAAATGAAGTTGACGTCCTTTATGACTTCTTTATTAATTTCAATAAATGGTCGGTATCGCCATACATTGGTAATTATGTGTTTATCCTTGAGGGGACTTGCTATGCTAATTGTGCCTTCTCGGTTGTTCTTCACAAGTCGGCGTTGATGCCGATTGATTGCACCTCGACACAGTTTCTTATGCTGATATTTCCCGATGGGTTGCCGGTTACTTTGTTAGGACATTGATACCTCTCAGTTTGACCTCAGCCATTTAATATCAAGTGTTGTATTGATGCATTCCTTATAGGTCGTCTCGATGTCGTATAAAGAAACCCTCGGTTTGATTTTATTTATGTCTCTACATTACTACCATCTGGTCGTAATTTACTTGATCTATTAGTTGATGGAGGCGTCCTCATCACGGTGTAAGCATAACAGCATCACATGGCCATCGAGGTAAGTTGTCTAGTAAATATTATCTTGATTTTTTTAAAATTGATTTTGGTTGCAAGTTACAGGCTGATAAGATGGAGGCACGGTTGAAGGCGCGACATGAGGATGCACAACTGAAGGAGGCAGGAAAACATCTTCTGAAACGGAGGTGTAACGATGAAACAGAAACTTGTTCCCTTTCGGCCGCATCCCAAAGTTCAAAGCACACTAATCAGTCTGTCCTCCACTATAAGTATGAAATGTAGTGGGACAAACGATTGTCGGCGCTGTCGCAGAACCTAATGATGAAGGTTCATCCTAATTTGAAGATGATACAACTTATGATCCTAATGAAGCGCCTTTGATTCTTACCGAAGGATAAAGATCTTGAACATCTCGACCGTTCCGACCATTTCAAGAATTTGTTCTTGACGCAGAATAGTATCGTATTGTTTCCCCACTATCCCAACACGAGGCATACAACATATTCATTGGGAATGTGAGTTTCAACACTATATAATGCTAAATATTTATCTAATTTGGTTTCTACAAAAAAATGAGATTATAACAATTTGTTATGTTTATGTGTTTTCAGTCATGGTAGAATATTAACATTCAGGCCAAGTACAAACTATTAGATCATTGAGACGTTGGTAAGAATTAGGTTGATGTACAGACTATCGTTTAAAGGACTCTGGCATTGCTTCTTATCATACACTAGAAAACGTTTCGCTCAAACCCTCACTTGAGCGAGGCTTTCCTAGAACTTTGGCATCAGGTAACCAACACTTTCTAGTTCTCATTTGGAGAGATGAGAATCATATTAGACGACATGTTTGTCATTATTGGCCTTTCGAAGGTGGGGAAAAATAGCTGCGACGAAGCAGAGAGGTACTTTAGCTGAACAATATGCCCATTTTGTAGCGTTGTTGGGAGTTACAGGGGATGATATTCAAGATGAGTTGGAGAAGCATGATGGGGTTGATTTTGGTCTAAAATGGATCAAGAATACTTTTTCAGTGCCCCACTATTGTGAAGCAAATTCAGAATGTACCGATCAAATGGTCTTACACGTCGCACGTGCGTACGTCATGTACAATCAGATTTTCTCACTTAATTGGAGCACATGAAATGGCTCGGTGGTATAGTGTAGGGTACTTACTCGTTGGCATGGCTGATAAAGGGGGATTCCCTCGAGTAAGTATTTGAACGAGCAGGAAAGGTAGATAATGAGCTTGGACTAAGATAGTAAAGGAACAATAATCAAACAAGCAAACAAAGGACGAGCTCATACATTAGAAAATAGGTGGAGAACGAGCTCGAAGATAATCGGAGTAATGAGTTGACCGGCCAGACCAAGGATGCAATAACCAAATAAAGGACAAGCTCGCGCATAACCAATCGAACTTAAAGCTAAGCGAAGAACGAGATCGAAGATAATTAGTTGACCTCAAATAAGGACAATGAGAAGTTAAACAACCAGAAGCAGTTGAGTGAGGTCAAGTACACGTAGCTTAGCACAAACCCTATCGCGCTTAAGAAGTGAACCAGCTCGGATTGGCACGTGTGTCTAGTCAAAGCAAATAATTGAAGAATAAAGTCTTTCCTTACTCGTCATTTAATAAATGCCATAAACTTCGAGTCAACCCGTTTAGGCAGTTTGCCTGAAATTATAGGAGAAGTGATGTTAGTGAGTTAGTGGAGTATTAAGTGTAATTAAATACAAATGTAACTTCCCACTAACTCACAGAACTATAAGTAGGAAGACTCTTTTGATAAATGTTATGACCTTTTTGCCTTATCTCTTTCCTGACTAAGAACGTGAATTTCTACTTTGGCATAACTTGTTATTCCCGTAATAAATTTTGGCGCCGTCTGTGGGAATCGCAACTAATCATTAACCATGGTAGTCACAAGGTTAGAAATCGAGAGAGATCACCAGGAAACGAGTGAAGAAACAATGAACATAAGGGGAGCAACAAATCCCCCACCTGGGCAAAGCGCCTTGTACCTCGTTCCCGTAGGATCTTTGAGGCAATCTCTGTTTAAATTAGTGAAATCCACGCACATTCTCCATTTATCGTTCTTTTTCTTTACTAGAACCGGATTAGCAGTCCATAAAGACTATTATGACTTGCGTATGTGACCAACTTTAGTCAGACGATGGTTCAAATTTTTCTTGAGAAAAAATCTCATCTTCTAGATAATACGGACGAATATTACTTCAAATAATAATTTTGTTGATAAAAGCTTGATTAAACTTTCTTTTACCTCTGAAGATAGTTTTGTGCCAATTTTGAGACTTTTCCTAGGAAAAAAACATGGTCCTTAAAGCTTTCGTTTGGGACCATAAATCTGGGGGCTTCCCTTGGGTCAACTACAGGATTGGATCCCGAGGAAAACCCCACTGATTTTGATTCGACCCCTTTAATTTTCTTAGGGGCTAAAACTATTCGATAACATTCTTTTGTCATCTTTTGACTGCTTCTAACGATTCCCATATTGTTTCCCACGACATATTTCAAACATTGATGATCAGTTGAGGGCACAACATGCATTTTAGACAACCAAGACCTTTTGAAGATTGCACTGTAGGATGTTGGGGCATCCACCACAACGAATAATACTGTTATTACCTTCTTAAACGGTCCCCAGCCCAGCTCGACTCTTCCCTCGAATTATCCTACCACCTTAGTTGTTGCCCTAGTAAACCATACTATCTTCCGACCCGATCGTAGAATCGCTGGTAGATTTTTTATTTGACTATAAGTAGTCTTGAATTTAATGTTAGCCGAGTTGCCAGTAATTATCAGAATTTTCAAGGAGAGTGGAGATGACATCCAATTATGACCCATTTTATACGCACTTTCCCCTAAACCCTAATTAACTACTGCATATAAACCTTCCTCGGTGGGAAAGGTAAATTGATTACTCAGACGATACTCACATGCGCGAAGTTACATGCACAACTTTATCATGATCTTTAGGGTAAAGCTTTTTCTTTAAGTGATCGTAATTTCCCTTCCTCGAACCTCTTGCCACCTGAGTAGTCCGATGAGAATTTTTGTGCTTCCATGAATCTCTTTGTCTGTGATTTCTTTCACG
Source organism: Limnanthes douglasii subsp. nivea (assembly GCA_036936605.1). Classification (NCBI taxonomy): domain Eukaryota; kingdom Viridiplantae; phylum Streptophyta; class Magnoliopsida; order Brassicales; family Limnanthaceae; genus Limnanthes; species Limnanthes douglasii. Next base: position 127,083,326 of record JAUPFV010000005.1, on the reverse strand, counting down.
TCGAGTATCCATTTCCGAGGACAAAGATTCATCCGAGTTGTAAGACGAATCTTCACTGTATTCTGTTGACTCATAACGATGCCCCGATCTTGCTCATCTTTTATAAGAACGATGGCTTTTCCTCTAAAAAATTTTCCTCGAACTGTGAAACGTTTTGTAATTAGTCTATCCCCGTTATCTGTTCTCGTTGGACCTCATACTTAATTCTTCATGAACTGATCATTGCTTCATTTTCTACATTCAACCTCTCAATGAACCAGTTGTTTACCCAAAGATCCTATACTTGTTGATTTCAGATAAATGAATCTGAGACAAAAGCTATGAAAAGCTTCGATAATTTCATTAGGTAATAGAAATGACTATTAAATAGTCAAAGATTGAGTAGACAAAATGAAAAGCCAGCTAAGAACACAAACTGAAAGGGCAATAAAAAAATGGAAACACACTTAAAGGACACAAACTTAAAGTGGAGTATAACTCCTATCTTGACCAAATAAAAAATTAAAGTACTAACATTGCTTCTCCTAAACTGAAAGCAATAACTTCAGTTTATCTTCTCGCAAACTCCAAGCTTCTCTCTTAATCGAACAAAATCTTCCAACTTCAATGGTTTAGTCAATATGTCTGCAACCTTATCATTGGTACCACAATGAACCAATTTCACAACTTCATCTTTGACAAGATCCCTCAGAAAATAGAACCTAACATTAATATGCTTGTTATGACCATGAAGAACAGGGTTCTTTGATAGTTTGATTGTTGAGCTGTTATCACACATAATCATAGTGCAACCTGACTGCATCATACCAATTTCTTCTAAAATCCTTCACATCCAAATACATTGACAAGCACAAAATGATGCGGCTATGAACTCAGCTTCAGTGGTGGATAGAGTGACTACCTGTTGTTTCTTTGAAGCCCAAGCAACTGCTCCTCTACTCAATAAGAAAGCGTATCCACTTGTGCTGCGTCTATTATCAATGTCTCCAACATAATCACTATCAGTATAGACAATCAACTCCTCCAACATTCCTTTTTTTGTAATATACACCGAATCCGGTCGTTCCTCTTATGTACCTTAACACATGCTTTGCTGCTTGCATATGTTCCTCTCTAGGATGAGACATGTATTTGCTCAATAGACAAACCACAAACATCAGATCAGGCCTTGTCGTCGTGATGTACATTAAACTTTCAATGAGTTGTTTAGATATTGTGCAATCAACTCTCTTAGCATTACTATCTTTTGATAACTTCACTCCGGGCACAATAGGATTCTTGACATCATTTCCGTTATGCAGATTAAACCTTTCAATAATCTCTCCAACGTATTTCTTTTGATGGATGAAGATTCCATCACCCTCCCGTATCACCTCAACACCCAAGAAATACTTTATTTTCCCCAAATCAGCCATCTCAAAATCCTTTTTATCGATAATTTAAACTCCTCAAGCATCTTTTGATCATTTCCTGTGAAGATTAAATCATCAACATAAAGACTAACAATAATAATCTTGTTACCTCCATTAGTTTTCACGAATAGTGTGTATTCATGCTCACACCTTTGAAATCTTTCTCTAACAAAGTATGCCTCAATTTTATTGTACCAAGATCTTGGGGCTTGTTTTAAACCATATAAAGCCTTCACCAACTTGTAAACCTTGTGTTCTTCTCCTTCCTTTATGTATCCTTGCAGTTGATCTACAAACACATCTTCTGTTAGTTCGCCGTAAATAAACGCACTCTTTACGTCTAACTGATAAACACACCAATTCTTTTGAGCTGCTATAGCTAGCATCGTATGAATAGTATCCCAACGTGCCACGGGAGTAAAGAATTCACTGTAATCTACTCCTTCTTCTTGTGCATAGCCTTTGACCACCAATCGAGCTATGTATTTTTCAACCTCTCCCTTCTCGTTGAGCTTGGTTTTATAAATCCATTTAACACCAATTCTCTTTGCTCAACTTGGAAGATTTGTGAGAAACCAAGTTCTGTTTTTTTATTGACTCCAACTTTGTTTTCATAGCATTAACCCATTTTTATTCCTTAATAGCGTCGTTGAATGTTACAAGATCATCGCATGACACAAACATTACAAGACCCAAAACTTCTTCTTCTTCCTCCCATCCGGTCTCGTAATCCTGCAAATAAGTTGGTCTTCTTCTGATTCTCTGAGGCCTAAGAGATTTTGCTAGATTCAAAACTTCTTCTTCTTCTTCATTTATCTGCTCTATTTCAAGCTCATGAGTCACATTTTCAACATTCTCCTCAGGTTCGGTTTCACTATCCTCCCAGATTAATTACTCAGCCTCTAATTCTTTTGTTTTCTGTCCCCAATCCAAGCTTTTCTCTTCTTCAAAAATCACATCCTTGCTTGTAATGACCTTTTTTGTTGTTGGGTTGTATAGGCGATAACCCTTGGATTCGCTGCTTACTCCAATTAGCACACACATGTTGCTTTTATCATCAAGTTTTTTTCTTCTCTGATCTGGAACCTGGACATGAGTGATACAACCAAAAATTCTAAAGTAATCAACTCTAGGCTTTATTCCACTCCACATCTCTTCAAGAGTTTTTTCTTGTGTCACAGAAGTTGGACTTCGATTCAAGACATGAATAGCCCATTTTGATGCTTCCGCCCAAAAATATTTAGGAACTCCTTTATCATTCAGAACACACCACACCATATTCATTATTGTCCGGTTCTTGCGCTCAGCAATTCCGTTTAGTTGCGGAGTGAAAGTTGTAGTGAGTTGTCTGCTAATTCCAGCTTCCTCACAAAAATCAGTGAACTCATTTGAAGTGAATGCACCGTCTCTGTCCGTTCATAAACATGCTAACGTTTCTCCACTCTCTTTCTCCACCTGGATCTTGAATCGACTAAAGAATATAAAAGCTTCCGACTTTAATGACAAAAAATATATCCATACCTTTCTGCTAAAGTCATCGATGAAAGTAAGAATATATCTCTTGTCGGAGTTAGATACTGGAGAAATTGGCCCACAAATATCAGAATGTACCAGCTGCAACCTCTTTGACGAACGCCACAAACGTTTCTTAGGGATACTCTCAAGATGTTGTTTACCAATAAAACAGATAACACATTTCTCAGCTTCGTTGGTGCTCAGATGTGGTATCCCTTTGACCATATTCTGATATATGAGAGTTCTTAAACCCTTGTAACTTAAGTGCCCCTACCTTCGATGCCAAAGTTTAAGCTCATCCATTGCTGTTATTTTCAAACATTTCTCAGCTGTAAACGAGTTACCTTTTGAGGCCAAAGTCTTGAACAATTTATTTTCTCTCATTTTTGCTTGCATAACCAGCCCTAACTCCGGATGATAAAGCTTGCTTACTTCATGATGTATCAAAATCTCGCAGCCCGTTTGTACAAGTTGTCCCAAGCTTACCAAGTTACTCGTTAACTCTGGTACCAGATATACATTTGAAATGACATGAGTCCTTCCATTGACACGTAAAGTTACATCACCTTTTCCAATCACAAAAAGAATAGAAATGTTACCAAGTTTTACTGAGGATCGAAACTCTTTATCAAGCTTTGAAAACCATGATTTGTCTCCTGTCATGTGGTTGGAACAACCTGAATCAAGATACCACACAAATTTTCTTTCTTATGGAACTGGTGTGTACGCCATTAACAAAACATCACCTTCATCTTCTCCAATCTTTGCATAGTTTGCCTTCTCTTGTATAGGACATTCGTATGCAAAATGTCCAAGTCTGTGACACCGAAAGCATTCCACCGTTTCCTTGTTAAATTTATCTCTTCCTCTTCCTCGGCCAAATTCTTTTCCTCTGCCTCTTCCATTTCGATACTCCTATGAAACTTTGAGAACCTGCTATTCTTCTACTATTCTTGGCTTTCTCATTTTCTGCTCATGAACAAGTAATGAGCTTTGTAAGGTATTGACTGATAAACTGTCAATATCTTTTGATTCTTCATATCATCCCCACGGTTTTGAAATTTTCAATAAGAGTTCGCAAAATCTTTTCTACAATTTTGACATCTTTCATATCATCCCCACAGTTTCTCATGTCGTTTGCTACCACCATCACCCTTGTGAAGTAATCAGAGATGGATTCTCTATTTTTTTTATCTCCAGCAATTCAAACGTTCTCCTCAAGGTTTGTAACTGCGCACGCTTCACTCTTGCATTTCCGTGATATTTGGTCTTCGTAGAATCCCACAACTGCTTTGACGTCTCTTTCAAAGTTATCGTCTTAAGAATTGATTTGTCAATCGCATTGAACAAATAATTCTTTGCCTTCAAATCCTTTAACCTTGCATCAGCAAGGGTCTTTTTCTCTGCTTCGGTCAACCCTTCTTCGTTAATTAGTTCATCAATTTCATCTTCCACAACATCAAAATACTCATTTGACCGAAAAATATTTTCCATAAGGAGACTCCAATGGTCATAATCCATCAAATTTAGGTATACAAGGTTGCCCAAAATTACTCAATTCTCCCATATTTTCTGTCTTTGCTCTCTTTCTCTTTTAATTTAATGGCTCTGATACCAAATTGTTGATTTCAGATGAATGAATCTCAGACAAAAGCTATGAAAAGCTTCGATAATTTTATTAGATAATATAAAATGACTATTAAATAGTCAAAGATTGAGTAGACAAAATGAAAAGACAACTAAGAACACAAACTGAAAGGACAATAAAAAAACGGAAACACACTTAAAGGACACAAACTTAAAGTGGAGTATAACTCCTTTTGACCAAATAAAACATTAAAGTCCTAACAATACTAGGGTCTTAGACTACCTTTGGATGTTGCCCTTGCTAAATATTTTCACTTGATACAATTATTTCTGACCCAAGCCGATCCCTACATGTGGTTCACCCTCATGGCGTGTATCATAGCCTCTCGGGTTTCTCTGGTCGGATTCTTTATGGAAGAGCTAGTCGGACTGACAACTGTGGCGAAGAACTCTCACTTTCCATTCTATTCAATATCCCTTACAAGGAAATACAAGATCGTAAATGATCTTCTTGAAGCTGATAGGAAGTGGAAGCAGCGGTTCATCTTTGTCTCCAAATTATGGGACACAGGTTTTGAAACTCAGAAAAGCTACCTTATCGCCTTACTTCAAAGTTGACTAATCGAGGTACTTTGTTTTATTTCTGATCGAGATATATATGTTCGAACTATCTATTCCATTGAAACATTTCTTTATGAATATCAATGAAGGAAATAGTTAATCCTTTCGAGGGTTATATTAAATTAGCCAGTTGGACCTTCGCTCAGTTTAGCTACTGGGCCCATGAAACCTGGAAACGTCGGTTCCACAAATATTTTACTCCTTCAAATATTTTTATATGAAAACCTTTATATTTAACTTTTATAAAAGTTTTAATTTTCTCCTCTAAAGACTTTTATATAAAAACCTTTATATTTAAATTTTATAAAAGGCTCTTAATTTTATCCTCCAAACATTTTTATATGAAAATCTTTATACTTAACTTTTATAAAAGACTCTTCCACTAAAAAAGAAATAAATATTGTTGACTAATATTTTTTGGAAGACCCTTCCAGTCCAAAAAGGATACAAATTATTGACCAACATTCGTTGGAAGACCCTTCCTATCCAAAAAAGATAAAAATTGTTGATCAACATTGGTTTGAAGACCCTTCCGGTCCAAAAACGATAAAAAACTATTGACCAACATTTGTTGGAAAACCCTTCTGGTTTAAGAAAAAACAAAAATTGGTGACTAACATTCACTGGAAGACCCTTCCGGTCCAAAAAAGATAAAGATTTTTTTTATGTTGTTTTAAGATGGTAAAGTAATATTATATATAAGTCGGCTATTAGGATACCTCATCAAAACCTTCCTGCGCCACCAAGGTAGGAAAGAGTGTGCCACCGATACTTACATAAGTTCTTAAGGAAAATATTTACAAATATACACATACATTCGAATTATAACTTGAGATGTTCAATATTCCACGGGTTAATAATATCTCTTTCTTCTTTGTCTTTAAGTCGATATGTTCCTAGTTTAACTTTTTTCGTTACCGTATACAGACCCTCCCAGTTAATGCCTAATTTAACAAGCCACTTTTCTTTCGTATGAAGAAATACCTTCCTCAACACCTTATCCACTGCTTTAAACTCGCGTCTTCTAACCTTAGAAGCATACCGACTTATCATTAAAGTCTGATAGTATGGAGAATTTAACTGTGCCCTCCTTTTTTTTCTTCTATCAAGTCTAACTCTGTATGCTTTCCTTTGTCATTTTCTTCTTCTGAATATTCACTGATTCAATGTGATGGGAAAATTACTTTGGATGAAACCACTGCATCGATACCATAAACCAATGCAAACGGTGATTCTTGCGTGGCCGTCCGACGAGTGGTTCTGTATGCCCATAAAAATTAATCTAAATAGTCCGAATATTTTTCAGCCTTGCCTTCCAAATTATTTTTCAAAATATCCAGAATTTTTTGATTGGTATATTCAACTTGGCCATTTGCTTGTGGATGGAAAAGTGCCGAAAAGCATTATTGTATCCCGTCCATCGTTATTTTCCTCGGAACTCAAAACGACAACAAATATTAGAAACGATAAATCGAATTATGTCCTTAGCTTTTATTCCTTCTAATGGTTCACCTTCCATCCATTTAGAAAAATAATCCATTGCGACAATTATCGTTTGTCACGCTCCAGATGCCATTGGTAATGGTCCGACCAGGTTAATGCCCCATCAGCCAAAAGGTAATGATTCATATATTGACTCAAGAGGTAATCCTGGTGTATGGATCGTATTAGTAAATCTTTAACAAGTATCACATCTTTGAAATAATTCCTTAGCATATGAAAAAATTGTTGGCCAGTAGTACCCTGCTAGAAGAACTCTCCGTATCAATGTTTTATACCCACAATGTGTTGATCCTTCCCCATAATGTAATTATGATAATATCATTTCGGACTCATTTTCCCCTAAACATCAAAGTAAAAGCCGACTGAAAGATATTTTATACAATACATCTCTGAGGACAATATAGCCAGATGCTTCTTTTAGCCATCACCTTGTCAACGGGTAACACATCATTCACCAAATATTCTTTAATCTCGCTCTTCCAATATTTTGCTCTAATTGTAGAAATTTGAAAAGCTTCAATAGACCCTTCTACTGACTCGGAACCTATCACTATTGAAGGGTTTTCTTGCGTGGCAATCCAAGGATACTCCTCGGAATACAAATAGCCAAAGAATCAGCCATAAAATTTCCAGCCTTATGAAAATGTTCGTACCTGATGCTTTCAAAAAACAATGTTAAAGTCTTTAACGCCCTCAAATATTTCACAAAATGATATTTTCTTGCCTCGGACTGACCAGATGCATGGTTTATGAGATGTTGTGAGTCACTCACCAACCTTAATTTTTTGGCCCCACAAATCTTGGAGTCTCAACCATGCTAAAGCAGCTTCATATTCTGCCTCATTATTGGAAGCCTTAAACCCGAATCAGATTGCTTGATACATACACCACACCTGGATGCGCTTGAACCCCCATCTGTTCTGACCGTCCACTATGACCCCAAATATTCTTCATCAATTTCCATGTCCAAACGTTCAAAATGAAAATTCAACTAAAAAATCCGCCAATGCTTGTGCTTTGATTGTAGTCATAGGCTCAAATAAAATATCAAGATCCTCCAATTCAACCGGCCATTTAGTCATTGTTCCTGATACATCGGGTCTTTGAAACATGTTCTTCAATAGAAAAGATGTTTGTACGATGATAAAATGAGCCCAAAATAATGTCTCATTTTTCGCGTAGTAGTTATCAATCCAAAGGCTAATTTCTCTAACTTCAAATATCGCTTCTTAGTATCCTGAAGATTTTTACTAATATAATATACTGGTTTTGGAGTGTTTTCTTCTTCATGAATCGAAACCGCACTAACAACATAACTTGACACCGCTAGATAAACGTAAAATTTCTCTTTCAGATTTGGTTTAGTCAAAATTTAAGGCGAGGAAAGATATTATTTTATCCGATGAAACACCTTGGAGAACTCTTGAGTCCAGTCAAAACAATTTGATATTCTCAACACTTAGAAAAGTATAGCCCACTTATCTGATGATCTTGATATGAATCTATTTAAGGCTTCCAATCTTCCTGTTAAAATTAGTACTTCCTTAAGCGTCGGAGGAGGTGCCATAGTGCACAAAACATTTAACTACACCGGATAAGCTTCTATCCCATGCTCACTGATTAGGTATCCCAGAAACTTTCCAGATCTCACTCCAAATGTACATGTTTATGGATTCAATTTCAAATTTACCTTTGTCAGATTAGCACAAATTTCTTCTAGATCTATCAAATGGTTCTCATCTCTTCTGCCTTTTACCAACACATCATTTAATATCCACTTCCACAATTTTTCAAAATTGAGCCTCAAAAGCTTTGTTTACTAATTGTTGGTAAGTTGCTCGAACATTTTTAAACCCAAACGGTATTATCTTATAGCAATATAACCATTTTCCGGTGATGAAAATTGTACTCTCTTGATCCTTTGGATCTATTTGGATATGATTATATACGGCGTACACATCCATATAAGAGAGTAACCGGTTCCCGGAATTTGAATCCACTAACTGAACTATTCGTGGTACTAGGAAGCGATCTTTGGGACAACCTCTATTTAGACCAGTGAAATCTACACACATCCACCATTTTCCGTTCTTTTTCTTTACCAGAACCAGATTATCAATCCATAAAAGATACTTTAATTCACGTATGTGTCCAACTTTAGTCAAACAATCTACCTCTGCCATAATAGCTTTGGTATATTCTTAAGAAAATGATCTCATCTTCTGGATTATCGGACGAACATTACTTCGAACTGGCAACCTATGACAGATGATGTCCACAAGCACCCCTTTAACATCTTCTGTGCACCATGCAAACAAATGCAATTTTATTGACAAGAACTGAATTAAATTTTCCTTCACTTCCAAAGATAGTTTTGCGCAAATTTTTAAACTTTTACCGTGAGAAAATTACGATCCTCAAAATTGTCTTCTGGAATCATAAACAATGGGGTCTCCCTCGGATTATCCACGAGATCGAATCCCGAGGAAGACCCCATTGATTCCTATTGTTTCTTTGATTTGATTCTCTTAATTTTCCTAGGGGCTAAAGCTGTACGATAACATTCTTTTGCCATTTTTTGACTCCTTCTAACCGTTCCCACATTGTTCCCCACCACATATTTCAGACATTGGTGACAATTGATGTCACATCATGTATTTTAGTTAGCCAAGACCTTCCAAAGATTTCATTGTAGGATGTTGGGGCATCCACCATAATGAATAAGACGCTAACTACCTTCTTGAATTGTCCCCGGCCAGATTCAAATCTTCCCAAAAACTATCCTACCACTTCAATTGTTACTCCAGTAAACCCTACAATTGTCCGATCTAAGCGTAGGATTGTTGGTGGATTCTTTATCTAACTATAAGTAGTCATAAAAATATTTTTTGATCTACACATGTGAACGTGCTTTCTCGAACATGGTTGCTACACATTCATTAAGATCGGAAAAAAGCGTTGGTCGGATCTATTTGTTTGACACGAGTCTGACATATCGCTGAGTGTTAGAAACTGGTGCATATTCTTTGATTCTTAGAGGCACGATAATTATTGTTTGAACTGGTTCTTGAGCTTGGACAATATTTGTTGGTTGCCATAATTATTGTCAGACATTTACTGGTAGCACATTATTTCTTACCACGATCAGACCTTAGTAAAATTGATTTTGATTAAACTATGACATAGACTCCAACTCTGATACCCATGTTTCTTTCACCAAAATTATTTTCTCTATATGTTCCAGCAATACTCAAAACACTATGGCTTGTGTTTTGGCGATATTATCCTTCATGACCGCTCAGAGCAAACCCATTCGGAAAGCAACCAATGCCACATCGTCCTCGCAAAAGTCAATATTAATTTTTACTTTGATAAAATTATTTGTATACTCTTTAAGGCTTTCCCCAGATTTCTGTCTGCAATAGATGATTGTATCCCTATTCGCTTGGAACTTCTTACTTCATATAAAATATTAACGAAACATACTTTACAACATGTCAAAACGCTTAATACAACCTTAAGGCAACTGATTACACCACTTTGATGTAACATTCTTAAAGGTTTGAGAAAAAACTTTACATAATAACTCATCGTTGTCATCGTAATTAATCATAAAGTTTTTGAATTGTTCGATGTGGTTATTCGGATCTTGAGTTTCGTCCAACTTTTCGAGTTTAGAGATATCAAACCTCTTCAGAAGTTGACCAAAAATGATTTCCAGGGAGAGTGGGGATGATCTCTAATTGTGACCCACTTTATACACTATCTTTGAAACCTTCATTCATCGCTGCATATAAAACTTAATCAGATGGATAGGTAAATTGATTACTCATACGATACTGGAGATTATGGTTAGCTGATTGAATTCACATACATGGATTTTCCCGTTCATGTCGAGCTACGTTCACAACTTTATTAGGCTCATCGGAGTAAATGTTTATCTTCCCATATCAGATTTTTCCTTCCTTGAAATCTTTAAACTATAAGCTGACCGAAGAGCACCTCTGTGCCTCCTCGAATATTTTTTATCGTAATTTCTTTGATGTCGTGTATCCCTTTTCGAGGAAAAAGATTCATCCGAGTTGTGTGATGAATATTCCCTAGATTATGTCGATTCGTAACGACGTTTAGATCTTGCTCGTCTCTTCAAATAACGATGGCTTTTCCTTTGACGCTTCTCCTAAAATTGAGAAGTATTTTGATTTGATCGGCTCAAACTGTCCGTTCTCATCGGACCTCGGACCTAATTCTTCGTGAACTGATTATTGCCTCCTTTTCCGTATTCAACCTCTCAATATCGTCGAAAATTTCTTTCCGACGGGCTAGCAAGACAGATTCTTCTAGTAGATCTTCATCATACCGATCATTATTATTTCCTTCATTTGTTACTTGTTCCTTGATCAAGAGATCTCCGTTACTTTTACACAATATTTCGTCTCCATTACTTTTACAACGTTTTCAAATTAACATCCGGGTACCAATCGTGTTCCCACAAACGGCGCCAGTAATAATCTTGGATATTTCTTAGTTAGATGGGTTGTCACGGTAATATTGGTATGGGTATATATCTGTAACAACTATGTTCGTATGCTAACAATTCTAGAGAGAGAAATGAAATGATTACACAGAGAGAAAAAAGGGAATCTCCTTTACATAGTACATGAGTAAGTCTTTAAGTTATGTATTTACCCTCTCACAAGTTGATATTTTCACCCCACTCCTTTACTAACTATAAACATGCTCACTAGTTATTACATTTGACCTCCTCAATTCATATACTTGCTTGAGTTTTTTCCTTTACATTTTATTACATAAAATAAATCCATCTATTTATAATATTTAGCTTGTTTACCATCATATTTTCCTTCCCTTATTAGTTTCCAGCGTGGTAATGATATATCACCGACATGGAGAAGTTACACCGCAAAATACTAATTTTTTTAATATTTATATCCTTTTGCTAGTCGCTGTCAGCGTGAATAAGGTCCATCAGCACCGCAATTGCACCACACCGCAACTGTATAGTATGATAAAAGTTTCCAAATCGGAAAAACCCATGGATAAATTTACTTCGATCTAGTTTTACTTCGAATAAAAATAGTAGACTACCTCATTTGAAGTTCCAGCTTCGTCGATAAGCTTCTTGCTTTCAATTTTTTTATTTTTTTGTTAGGATATAAGGAAGAAGTTGTTTGTTAGGAAAATATGAAACTTCTGTTTCAACAAACAAATTGATGTTGTGTTAAAAAGTTGAATTTAGTATGTAAATAGAAATTGTGGTAGTTGATCTTGTGTCAGAATGAGTGTCAAGCTAAGTTCTCCCAATTTTAAAACATGTCATACTTTTTTGTTTTGGTGAAAGGGCTAAAAGAGTATAATACTAAAAAAACAAAAAACCAATATTTTTTTGAACTATTTATAAAAACCGTCAACCCAAAAGTTCACTAGGCTTCTTTGATATAGAATAAATGTAACACCCTCAGACACTTCTTTATTGCTTAGCTGGCTATTATAGACAAACTCTCCACTCAGGACAAGCTGATCGCTTGGGGCTTCGCTACTTCCCTAACCACATTTATTGCAATAACTCTTCCGAATCCATCAACCACATCCTGGTTGATTGTTGCTTCACGAGGTAGATTTGGAAGGTGTTAGGGATAAAATTCATAACAAATTACCTAAACCATTTCAATAGAAAAAAGAGAGAAAAATATAGAGAAAGAAAGAAAGTGCGTAGTCTTATTACTGTATAAAATTTGATCTATCTTTACATCTCGAGCTTAAATCCCATTTATAGAAATTATACGAGACATTTGGTCTCTCTTTTTTTATTTATATCTATTACATAAACGTTTCACGCTTTTCTTATTTATTTATATTCGTTATAAAATATAAATAATAAATAACGCATAATTAAATTACAAATATATTGTATTTTTATTCGGATATTATAAACGGAATTTTCTTTATCAGGAGTCCCCCGTAGTCCTTCAGTTGGAGTGTAGCAAAACTTTAGGACTATATAATTTTCGCATATAATATCTAGATAATGTAATCTTCTTGCTCTTCTTTGCATTTGAGGGAGCTTGTTTATTTTATTCGGTCAATTTTTATAGCTCTGTCTTAATTTATCTTTGGTGTTGAGGCGTCGTTGATCATGCCAAAGAAACTATGCCGGCCTCATCGGCTAGACTTTGAAAAGTTATATGCCTCGGTTATATTGATTTTCCTAGCCGAACTGTTATCGAAGACGACTCCAGCTTGGTTCGTACTTAATTGTTCCTACCTCGTTAAAAACTTTTGACGGCCAAAACCTCAATTAAGGATAAGAAGATTTATTTTCCCAAGGGAAAAGTGTACAACTAACAATTAGTATGTTGCTAAGATGTTACATGCTTCTTCAGCATGTTATGCTTTTTTGTTGGATAAGGATGAGTAGCCCCCCATAGTCTTTGGTGAATGATGAAGTGAAGACTTCCTTTATTTTGTAGCCGTCGTGAACCTTATGTTGGAGAATTTACCGAATTTCGTAGGTGACTATGTGTAGATGGTGAGCATGTAAGCGACAAAGTGGTGCTTGTATGAGAATGCGCTTGGTAGGGATTGACGTAATGAATAGCTATATGAGTGGAGATCTATGTGTTTGTTCAATTTTTGTGGTGTCCTACCGTATCCGTACAAGGTCGAGCTTAGTATGATTCATTCTGTAGCTATGAGTGATACTTGCTCATCGGCATATTCGTGGCGAGGTCATTTCGACCCATTGTGTGGCCCAACAAGGGCTTGATACTAGATGAGTTTTCTTATTATACCATGTACAAGGTATTAGGCTAAGTATGACCTTTACGTAGCCCGTAGGCGTGGCCACTTAGCTCGTTCGTATTAATCGACTCAAATGGTTTGGGCTCAGTACGGCCCATTGTGTAGCCCGTAAGCGTGGTCAGTGACCCATTCGCGGCATTGTAAGAATGAAGAGAAGTATGCAAAAAACACATAGATAGGCAAAAACAAGAGATGAAGATGAAGATCACTTGGTGTATATCATGGAGATAACTTGACTTAAATCCTTTGTGTTGTGGAGATGGAGATCATTTGGCTTGTAATCATTTTTTTAATCATAAAGACGAAGAATTACTTGACTTATAACATTGTCAATCATAGAGATGGAGATTATTCGGCCTATAGCCTTTTCGAGTATGGAGATGGAAATTACCTGACCTATAACATTTTTGAACATGGAGATGGATACTATTTGGTGTTTTACTTTGGAGATCCCTTGACATTCTAGCACGGAAAAGGAGCGCATTTGGCTTATAGAGATGTTGTGTCGACTGTTTCGTAATTCACCATATTGTTTGTGTGAATGATCAAATGTAACAAAACCAAGTGTGTAAATAATTTTATATGTAAAACAATATAGGTGCACATAAAGAACATAGATGAACAAATACAATTAATTATATTACATTTTCTTGCTTGTGGTACTTGTATGCATGTAAATCATTTTGTATAGATAGCACACTGTTTTTATAAAAAAAAACTATTTAAAATTGTAGCACCCTTTTATATTCTATTCATTATAGCGAATTGCTAAAAAATAGCCAAAACTACTCCGTAAAGTCGTTTTTTTATGTTTTTCAATATTTACAAAATTGCCACTAGGCAAAAAATCTAAAAAATCCTTAAAAGTTCATTTAATTACGTTTTATGCCATTATTTACTTCACGAAGTTGCAAAACAGAGAATCTACCATAACCTAACATTTTACTTCCTAAAACTCACTAAAATCATAAAAACTCAAAACTTAAACTAACCAAAACTCTTCTTTTTTTCAACTTTGTAAAATTAAAAATACTTGCCGAAGTGGTAACAAAACTTGTTTTTCTACAAACCAACATGAACATGGACCATTCTATCTTTCTATTTTTCTGAAAAAATAATTTTAAAAAGAAAATAAAAAAATGCTCGTTTCTGCCAGACGATGGCGTCCAGGTGGTGTTCGTCGTCATCATCCTGTCGAAGAAGATAATACTTTCCGCCGGGAAAATGACGGACACGATGGTGTTGACGCCATTGCATGGCAGAAACACGGGGTCTATCCGCCATTGTCTGGCGTACAGACCTCTGTGTCTGCCGTGCAATGGCGGACAGACCTGTATCGTTTTTTTTTCTAATTTTTTAACATTTATCTTTTAATTTTATCTCTTTTTGTAATTTTTTTAGTAGGTCATTACTTACTAAAGACTTATACTAACTAAAAACAATATCAATTTACAAGAAAACAAAATATCCATTATGGTTTGAGAAACCTTTCTAATAACTAAGATGTAAATATGTTTTTGTGTGTGCAAATAAGTCATTCAAGTGTTATGATATATGATTAAGTGGTTTTTGAAGGTAAGGAGTAACATTTTAATTGATAACGAGTTTTAGTTTTAGTTCTTTATGTTTAGAGAAAGAAAGTAGAGAGAAGGTAGATAATTTTTTTTTTGAAAATTATGATAACTTTATGGAGTAATTTTTTCTATTTATACGAAAACCTATTTTTTCTACCATAAGTTAAGAATTACTTGTACCACATACCATATTCCGCTATATTTCGTGAAGGACAAAATCGTAAAAAAAATAACTTCGCGTAATAATTTTTAAAATTCAAAACAAACGACTTCACATTGTAAAAAAAAGGTTTTTTTTAGCAATTCACTTCATTATAACATTAGCACAAATATCCTCTCCACATTTACATTTTCAACCTTTACGTAATATATCCATAATTTTAAAAGAAAAATTTAATTTGTGTACTCATATTATGCCTACAATATGCTTCACTCTTAATGTGTTTTTGCACCTAATGTACAGTTTTCCTTCATTTAAACTCGCAATTACACGTGTCCACTCATCTTATTACCATTTGTATAATATAAGATTTTCAAAAGCTCTTAACTAAAAAATGCACTATATAATTTATAAGATATTATGCACGCACGTTTATAAACTTTATATTTCTTTAGTGCATCTGCCGGTAGGTTCATATTTCTTTTTTGGCGATGACGAATCAGAGTGTCAGTGGGCGGATTTACTATGGGGCTAGGGGGGCGCGAGCTCCCCCTAGCCTGAATGAAGATTAGTATTGGGGAAATTTTTATTTTCGGAATTTTTAAAGAAGTTATGTTTAAAATATTTGATCAATGGTCAAACGGTGTCGGTTTTGGCTGAAATTTGGACATCATGTTTATGACATATAAAGCTTCAATATGTCCGGTTGGATTGTTATTTGATACTACGGTTCGGGAGAAATAACTTTTGGAATAGTGGATTAGTTTTTATAATATTATTCATTTTTGTTTCTTTTTTTGTTAGTTTATTATGTTTAAAATTGTTGGTGGATTGTAGATATTTATTATATTGAATTGGATATACTTTTACCTTCAACTTATCATAATAGTAGAAGTGTTTTTGGTGGAATCTTCATAAGTCTCATGGTCTTTTACTCTTCACAACGAAGTGGTCTTTTCATATAAATGTTTTGGTTGTTGATTTATTTTACCGTTAATTATTTTTTAGTGATTAGGTTTGTGGTTTTATTTTGTTAATAAATCGGTTGTTTTATTATTTGGTTGGTTGTTTTGAAATTAATCTTGCGTGTGGTTGATATACTATTATTTGGGTCTAATAGTTGGTATTAGAGCTCCATACCCAGACGAAAACGTGATATGGATGAAATTCTTGGGTGTCGAAGATGATGAACCATCAGTCATGCTCATTAAACGGAGTGACTTTATTAGAGTGTATAAAGATAGTGTGACTTGATTAATAGAAGTGACGCGCAACTTCTAAGATGCTCTAATAAGAGTGAACAAATATATCCATTGTAAAACTTTATGACTTAGATATGAATCATGAAACAAGCTAATTAGAGGGAGCATTAGGTAAGTCAACTAAGGGGAGGTAAAGGTAAAAGTGGTAGAATTTGTTATGTGCGACCAAATTTCCAAGTCGGATAGATATGAGAAGGATCAATGACAAATAAGTCAGAACATATCTCAACTAGTATGAAGCCTTTTGATTTTATACATAAATGTTATAACTCGTACTAACTCATATTTAAACTTAAGATTATTTAGACATATGCCCCATAAATCAAATGTATAATTTTTTTTATATATTTAATTTCAATAAATATTCATGATTTTCTTAATCAAGAAAAATGTGAGGATTAATTTTTTTAATATTTCCTGATAAATTATTAAAATATCAATTAAAGGTACGAGGTGAATGATTTTTTTTACAACCTGTCTAGTTTATGTAACACTTGAGCCCCTGCTGAGTTGGATTCCTGGTTCCGCGAGTCAACTGTTTCTTCTTTATTGTTTTTGCTCAAATCGGACTTGTCTGAGTGCTTGTCTGCTTCGATGTTGCTCTTGAGATATGTATTAAGTGCACTACGCTCAAACAAGCCGCTACTCCGGGTGAGATCCGGTTGAGCAGCCAGGTTTCAAGCTAGATCATATAAAGGTGCCGTATACGGGTGTTGTAGTGACTCAACAACTCCAAGCCTCTTGGACGGGTCGGAAACAAGCATTTTTTAAAACAATCATATAAAGGAGGTCCCCAGGTGTCATTGTTCTTGCGACAGGAGCGAGAAGTAATTGAGCGATCAGGGAAGGGCCCTGCGAGGCAGAGAGAGGGAGCTAGTGTGGTGATGGTGGTTTCCCTGGACGGTGAAGATAGGAAAATGGAGTGCGCGCAGAAGATGCTCGATGAAATGCTCCTTCATGGGTGAAATCAAAACTTTGGGTAGTTTCATCGTCGACTAAAGGTGCGAAAACTTTGACTTCTAATGGTTTCGTTTTGGCTATTTCTCGATTATTCACTCTAGTTTGATCGCTGAGGATTCGATTCAAATCAACTTTTATTTGTTCAGTGCTTAAATGCTGTTACAGAGATCCTATTGGTCTCCTACTCCTACCGTTACTTTTCATTCATTTAAGCCCTAATTGATGACTGTTTGGTTCTCTTTATTTATGACTCTAAATCTATATGTAAGAGAGACAGGAACTCCGAAAAGGCATAATCCTAATTTCAAGTTATTTTATCTTTCTCTCTATTGTCTATTCATATACTCATTGAAGAGAATTTGTGTTCTTAGAGGTAATCTTCTTACTTACAGCATTATCTCCTAGTCCTTATTCTACCATTCTTCGAACCTTTCGTTGGGTTTCTAGTTTGGATTTATCGTGCCTAACGAGTCCTGTAACATTGGTATTAGAGCCATCGATCTTCCGGACCCGGATTTTTTTTTTCTACTTCAAAATAAGCAGTCATGGAAACTAGGGCACAAACTTTGATCGAGGTTAACAAGCAACTTGAGGAGATGAAGCAAGTTCAGGCCGATCAAGCCAAGCAAAATGAAGAAAATCGTGTGGCTCAACTCAAACAAAACGATCTCTTGAGGAATGAGATGACTGCTCGATTCAACGATATTAAGAACATGTTTGCGGAGCTACGGCCTATTACACAGAACCCTAAAAAGCGTCCGCTGGTTGACGACGATCCTTCACATTCCGGCGTTTTCACGACGCTTCCCCGAACATTCTCTCCGGAACCACCTGATTCGCTGAACCTTGTCCCCGGTTCGAATCGTGGAACTAATCAGGAGCCTCGTACGACACCAACAAACGGTTTGCTCACCCGCCTTACTAAGGTTGGGTTTCCTATTTTTGATGGATCCGACCTACACGATTGGGTTTTTAAATGCGAACAATTCTTTGCGCTTGACGGAACGCTAGATGAATCGAAGGTAAGACTCGCTACTATCCATATGACAGGAAAGGCATTGCAATGGCACCACAACTATATTGCAGAACGTTTCAATCGATACCCACCCTGGACAGAATATGTTCTTGCAATTTCTACTCGCTTTGGAGGTTTGTATGTCGATCCATTATCGGAGTTGGTTAGCTTACAACAAGAGACCGATTCGGTCGAGGTGTTTCATGATAAATTTGAGTGTAAACTCACACGGTTATCCCTACCACGCGCCCATGCGTTAAGTATTTTCTTAACTAATCTAAATCCACATTTGCAGCTTCATGTGAGACAGTTTCAGAATGTGGAATCTGTTGCCGAAGTAGCAAAAATAGCTATGATGCATGAATCATATTTACGCCTACTCCCTCACAAACCACAACGACCCTCATTCAAACCCCACACATATTCTTCTCCAAACACCTATCAAACACCGAAATATCCGAATCAAAACTCCAAGCCACCGCTTTTACCCACTGCCCCTAGCAACACACAAACACATCAGACGCCAAATTTAATCTCAAGAAACAACAACCAAACACCCCGAAAATTTACTTGGCAAGAGATGCAAGATCGCAAACAAAAAGGTCTGTGCATGTATTGCGATGAAATCTTCACTCTCGACCATCAACAAACCCATCGCAAGGCTCATATATATGTCATGGAAGGTGATGCAGAATCTGAACTTTCCGATGTAGATGAGGTTCATGACGTCGTCAACACGACGGCTGTTGAGTCAGAGCAAACACAACCGCCTATGATATCGCTACACGCACTGACGGGCAACACAACCTTCAATTGTATGCGTTTGACAGGACAAAGTGGTAAGCGAAAGATCCACATTTTGATTGATCCCGGGAGTACACACAACTTCTTGGACCTAAAGGTTGCCAATGAAATCGGTTGCCCTCTCGAAGCGACTAAACCGATGGTGGTTTCCGCCGCCCTAGGAAGCACAATTGTTACAAAATACAAGTGTAGCAATTTTTCTTGCAAAGTACAAGGCTATGATCTCACCACCGAGGTAAGAACTTTAAACCTTGACTGTTGTGATTTTGTGCTAGGTATTCAATGGTTGCACACCCTCGGTCCAATTTTATGGGATTTTCTCAACCTCCGAATGGAATTCAACCTTAATGGTTTGAAGCATGTGTTGCGTGGGAATGTAAACAAGGGTTGTAAGGCGATCAACGGAGCAAGTTTGAACAAGTTAATGCTTCAAGAACCTCAGATCGCATTGTTGTTTGGCCATGAGATAACAGATGACGTTTTAGACGACTTAAACCCAAAAGCTCTTTTTTCTCATATTTCGGCGACCAAAACTGAATTTTCTACGGACTCTACGCTGCGTGAGTTGATCAGTTCGTACTCTGGAATTTTCATCGAACCCACAGCTTTACCGCCTTTTCGTGAAGGGTTTAATCACAAAATTCCTGTGGTAAGCAGTTCTAATCCCGTTAATCTCCGACCCTATCGCTACTCATCCCTTCAAAATGATGAAATAGACAAGATGATAAAAGATATGTTAAACCAAGGAATAATCGAACATAGTTCTAGTCCGTATGCTTCCCCAATTGTTTTAGTAAAGAAGAAAGATGGTACTTGGAGGTTGTGCGTTGATTATCGCGGGTTAAACAAACAAACCATCAAAGACAAATATCCTATTCCACTGTTAGAAGACCTGTTAGATGAATTGGGTGGGGCTGTATACTTTTCAAAATTGGACCTCCGTACGGGTTTTCACCAACTACGAATGTCACCCGAAGATATCTATAAAACAGCATTCAAGACTCACTCCGGACACTATGAATATGTTGTTATGACGTTTGGTCTCACAAATGCCCCTTGTACTTTTCAGAGCCTCATGAATCACATTTTTAGTGAAGTTACGCGAAAGTTTGTACTCGTTTTTTTCGACGATATCTTGTTGTATAGCTCTACTTGGGAAGCACATCTCACCCACCTACAAACCGTTTTCGAGATCCTCCGCCAACAACAACTTTACCTCAAAGAAAGCAAATGCATTTTTGGAGCAACCATAATTGAGTATTTGGGACACTTCATTTCGGCAAAGGGAGTTGAAACCGATCCGGGTAAAGTTGACAGTATTACGCAATGGCCTACACCGACCACGCAAAAAACAGTTACGCGGTTTTTTGGGACTTGCTAATTACTATCGGAGGTTCATCAAAGGATATACCGTGATCGCTAGGCCCATGGCCAACTTGTTAAAAAAAGATAGTTTCGAATGGAATGATGAAACAAACGCGGCTTTTACAGCTTTAAAAAGAGTTTTATCGTCTACTCCTGTTTTAGCCTTAGCGGATTTTGCCAAAACTTTTATCGTCGAAATCGATGCTTCTAACGTCGGGATCGGAGCAGTTCTTATGCAAGAGAATCATCCGATATGCTATATTAGTCGAGCTTTGGGACCTCGACACCAACGACTTTCGGTTTATGAAAAGGAGTTACTTGCGGTTGTATATGCAGTTCAACAATGGCATGCTTACCTTGCTCATGGCTTATTCATCATCAAAACCGATCAAAAGAGTATCAAATATATGATGGAGCAAAAAGTCACTACTCCTTTTCAACACATGTGGCTTTCTAAGTTGATGGGTTACAATTTTGTTATTGAGTACAAACACGGAAAAGAAAACCATGCTGCCGATGCTCTATCACGGGTTTCCGGTTCACAACTCCTTAGTCTTACGTTGTCTACGGTTCATTCGGATTTTTTTGATTCCATCCGGCTTCTTTGGCAATCTGATCCTTCCCTCAAACAAATCATCGACGATATTGTTGCTGGTCCGAATGTTCATCCGCACTATACGTACACCAATAACGAACTGCGCAGGAAAGGAAAGCTAGTTATCGGAAACCACAAAGACACCAAATTATCAATTCTTCAGTGGTTACATGATTCAGCGGTTGGAGGTCACTCGGGTCGTGACTCTACTCTTCATCGTGCTAAAACTCTATTTTATTGGCCGAAAATGAGTACGGAAATACAAAATTATGTACGGAACTGTGCGATATGTCAACGAAACAAATACGACAGGACAAAACGACAGGGTTTGTTACAACCACTGCCTATACCGGACGGACTTTGGGAATCAGTTAGCCTTGACTTTATCGAAGGACTTCCAAAATCAGCCGGGAAGCATTGTATACTTTTCGTTATCGATCGGTTAAGCAAACAGGCGCACTTCATCGCCATCTCGCATCCATATACCGCTTTTGATATTGCTCACATTTATCTCGATAATGTCTTCAAACACCATGGTATGCCGAATGAGCTTATTAGCGATCGCGACCCTACTTTTCTAAGCGAAATTTGGCAAGAACTTTTTCGAGTACATGGAGTGGATCTTCGCCATTCTTCCGCCTATCATCCACAAACCGATGGCCAAACAGAGGTCACCAATCGAACACTTGAGACTTATTTACGCTGTAAGACAGGTAAAGCTCCAACCACATGGTCCAAATGGCTTTCCTTAGCCAAGTGGTGGTATAATACGACCTACCACACCGCTACACGCATGACGCCGTTCGAAGCCGTTTACGGATACCCGCCTCCAACCCACCTGCCTTACCTATCCGGAGAAAGCAAGTCACCCACTATCGATAAGACTCTACAAAAGCGGGAAGATATCCTCCGGATGTTAAAGTTTCATTTGAATCGAACCCAACATCGAATGAAGCAAACTGCAGATTTATACCGCTCCCACCGCGCATTCAACCTAGGCGATTATGTGTACCTCAAGCTCCAACCATACCGGCAGAATTCG
The DNA here is from genome assembly GCA_036936605.1 of Limnanthes douglasii subsp. nivea. Taxonomy (NCBI): domain Eukaryota; kingdom Viridiplantae; phylum Streptophyta; class Magnoliopsida; order Brassicales; family Limnanthaceae; genus Limnanthes; species Limnanthes douglasii. The sequence continues at coordinate 127,061,089 of JAUPFV010000005.1, read as the reverse complement.
TTGAAAACAAACAAGGTACCGAATAAGCTTGCTCCGAAATATTATGGTCCTTTTCGTGTTACAGATAAAATTGGGAGCGTTGCCTACAAGTTGGAGCTTCCGGCCACCGCAGCCATTCACGACGTTTTTCATGTGAGCCAACTGAAGTTTTGCCCTAACCCACCGTCAACAATCTCTGCTCTGCCTCCATACCTCGTCGACTTGGGAAATTCTAAAGAACCCGAAGCAATCTTGGAACTCAAAACAGTCAAGCACCGCAACGCCGCTGTCACCAAAGTTCTCGTTCAATGGAAGGGTTATCCGTCATCGGCTGCTACTTGGGAGTTTTACCAAAACTTCGCCGCCAAGTATCCAAATTTCAATCCTTGAGAACAAGGATGTTCCGAAGAAAGGGGCAATGTTACAGAGATCCTATTGGTCTCCTACTCCTACCGTTACTTTTCATTCATTTAAGCCCTAATTGATGACTGTAACAGATCATTTCCCCAAATTCGTTTTGTTTGGTTTTACTACCTTTGTATATATATTTTTTGCTATTATCAAGAAGAAAATGTTCTTCAAATGGCATTGAGGCTGAATATGCAGAACAGTTCCTTGTAAGTGGAGCAAACCGTTTGAACCACCCAGTATGACAATGGAAGTTTCACTGAGATGGCGAAAAACAGGATGTTACAACGCGAAGTGATGGCAGCAAGTTATTGATGGTCAGTCGTCTCTTAAAGAAGCGAGTCAGTTCTTCTATATGATACTCGGGAGTGACGTATCAAAGAATGTATTTGTTCAGCATACTATCCCCACATTATCATTGTTTTTTCTTTGCCTGTCACAGATACTTTGGTGACTGTAGTTGTTGTGTTTTGCGTTGATAGAGTTGGAAAGTGGTTCTTGTTGCTTGCTTTTGTAGAAGGAAGCCCATGGAAGATGCCAAGAACCTAACAAAATGTACATCTGGCGACGAAGGTGTAGTGAGGTGTGCCAACTCTGGATGGGTAGTAAGAGGAGCAGTGGGTGGCTTAGTTGTAAATGTTGAGCAGCAGACACGTAAATAAATCAGTTGTGTCTCATGAGCATATGGTTTAGTGGCTACCATCAATGAGGTTGCAGGTGATGTGGCAAAGAATGATGAGAAGCATTTGAGTGACCGTGCAGTTGACTGGAGAGCGAAATTCGTAAATGACACAGGAGAAGAAGGCGGAGCTAAAAGTGCGGGAGCTATTCACGTAGAGTTGTTGTCAGAGGGTCGCGATGCATGAGCTTGTTGAGGTGTTAAAGGTGTTACCGAAATAGCCTTGGGGTCTCCTGATTCAGTTACTGATGGAACATACTGGTTTTCAGAATCTTGCAGCTCTGCCATATTAGTTTCTGAAGGTTTCTTCGCTGAGGGAAAAAACTCTGACTTTCAAGACATCAAGATATAGCCTCTGGCCTAACCGATCAACTTTGCTAAAAGTTCAGTGAACTTGGGAAAATGCTTCTATGGAAAGGTTGATGTAGCATATAACATGTGTATATATACGTGCGAATAATAGATACATTCTAATATAGAATGTATGTATGTTGTGATACACATGACACTAACAACACAATGCACATATCTGCATATACATATGTACACACGCGATATCACACTATGTACGCAGGAGACCAGATTTGGAATGGAAGTTGTATGTAATGATGAAACATTGCATCTAGTACACCATGAGAACAAACTATTACACACATGCATCAATGCATACGACAATAAAAGAGTATGCAATACATGCATCCAACCTAACCAATACAATACAGCAGTACACACACAAAGCAATAAATCTATGATTTATGACATCTATAGCAACAGAACTGTACCTGACCAATCCGATAATAAGAGGGTTGTAAGTGAGAAGATTAGGCTTGTGATTGGGCCGCTATGCGTTCTTAAAAGTCGGAAATGCAAGGTCCGACTTGCGTGCTGGATATAAGTACCTTGCGATGTGCCGAGGAAAGCTTTCGATATTTTGGGAGACGATCTACCACCGCCGGGTTGGAGGAGACAACGGTAGAGAGAGAGTGACGAATCGGAGGAGATTACTGATATGGTATCGGAAATGTCTGGACCTAGAGTTTCTGATCCAAGCAGGTTGCAGTTAGGGTTGCGGACGCCCCCTTGGTCAGGTTGCGGACGGAGTAATAGAGTGGAGGAATACAAGGGAAGTTTTGGCCGTAGACTGAAAGAGGCTCACCAGAGGCAAATGAAGAAATAGCTGAGGCAGAGAGATCGGCAGAAGTCGGCGTGAGCTGAAGCTAGGTGGTGGTGGACGAGTGTCATTCTTTCATAAGGCAGACACATTACTAGTTCGTTTCTTACTAGCGTTGAGTTTTGCTACGTTGCTGTGTATGCCGGATTCAGAGGAGACTGGGCTGAAGCTTTGAAGTTCTATGAATATGCTAATCATACACTAAAATAGGCTATTGGAGCTTCAGCAAGGATCCCTGACTCATCATTTAGTTGAGAACCGAATGAAAACAAAGTTGCACTGTCTTTCATACCGTTGACAAATAAATTACAAAAAGTATATGATAATATAAAATAATTTAAGATTGAAAAATTTACGGAGTTGTTGAAGCTTTGGTTAATTGAATCTTATTGCCGTAAACGTTGTCGAAGTTGGGTTGATTGAGTCTTCTTACAGCTATTTAACGTCCATAGTGTTGGAGAGCAGACGATAGAGACTCGGTGAACGAAAACTAGCACGTGTTTTATCTGCGAAATGGAACAAGTGAACGGAAACCACCGCCTGGACGAGCAGTTGTTGCTGGTTAGAGCATTTTGATAACACCTAAAAGAATACCGCACGACTGTTCTCTGGAGGTTGTCGGCACTCTGGTTTACGGGAGTTTTAATGTTTGTCAGTAGGACTCTTCATTCCACCGGAGATGTTAAATGAATTATACAGTATATATGTAAAGAGACACGCAAAGAGAAACAACAATGTAATTACATATAATTTAATTTTGAAGATACAACATAAAATAAAATAAAATGATTATTAATTCTCCAGGACATAACTATGAAGAAACAAAATAACCACTACTACTATTGACTATTGTTGAATCGTTTTTACGTCATTTAGTATAAGTCTATCTCACTAATATTTATTAGTATATTCTTTTTATTAAATCATAATTTTTTTTAACCAACAAAAGTTTTTTATTGATATTGAAGTCGGAAGTTGTTACAATGTTGAAAAGTTTTAATACAGAAGATTTAACACATTGTTAATCACTAATATTACATTACTTCAAATCTTGCTACTTTGTTGAAGTTCAACAATTGTAGATTTTTCTTCTCATGCTTAAAAGTGTTATGCCTAGTTGTCCTTATATCTCGTTGCTTCGGTATCTCCATCTAACTTCTATTCCGTTGTTTCAGTTTCTTGTCTATAAAACTGCTCCTTCTTTCTAAGTTATTCTGTTGTAACTGTACCTGCAAGCAGTTAGAAAAAATAATGCTTAAAGATTCCTTGCCTCATGTTAGTTACAGTTAAACTGTTATGTATTTGATCTTAGGTAGCCAACTCCAATGCTTTCAAGATGAATAATAGCCCTAAGAGCCGCAAGACTATTAGAAGTTATAAAAAGACACTAAGATTTGGTCTTAATAGTATGTTTGGCCATCAAATCAGCCGCAAAATTCTATTCTCTAACAATATTTCTAATCACTATAGTTGGAGAAATAAGGTTCCCACAGCATTTGACAACTAGTTCTAAGTACCAAGGATAAGAACCATAGCTCAACATATTGAATGACACTAGAGAATCAATCTCTATATCAACTTTACTGTAATTATTTTGTTTGCAATATATTAATCTTTCTAATATTGATATAGTTTCTGCGACTATAAGGGAACATTTGCCTATTATTATTCCTTTAGAAATTATTATACTACCATCAGGCTTCCTAAGGACAAAACCAACACTGGATTCTCCATTGGAGAGAGAAGCACCATCACAATTCAGTTTGATTCTACCTAATGTTAGAGGATGCCATTTAACATATATACTTTTGGTCTGTTTTTTTAAATGATTGAAACAATGCAGTTTCGTAGCTACATTCAGGTCACTAGACGAGTGTTTATAACTACTGATACTTGGATTATTTAACATATTAACCAAATATATAACATTGTCAATAATGGACTTAGAATTGTAACTTATATTGTCATGTTTACTATTATTTCTAAGCTTCCAGATTGACCATATAATCTGAGTTGAAATAATATTCTTAACATGAATATGTTTGGCAGATGAAGAGAACCAACTATTTGTTATGTGTTTACTTGATATATATTAAACAAATCAAATAAATACAACCATGGCTTCCAAGAAATTAAGCATGAAACAAAGAGATGATCTATCGATTCACTATTGAAGCAGTTTTGACATTTAGAAGAAAGATAAAATCCTTTTTTGGAGGACTGAATCAACTGAAATTAAGCCAAGTAATGAAAGAACATTTCTTGGGAGAAATGTTCTTCCACATTATTTTAAAGACTATAATTTTTTTATGTTTAGCCTTTATGACATCCTAAGTTGCTTTTAATGAGAATTTTCCATCTCGAGAGATTGTCCAAATTGCTTTGTATTCCATATCTGGATGAATTGAAATCTTTCAAATTTTATCAATATGTTATTGGAGGACATTGCTTCTGAGCTTGAGTATGTTCCATTGATTGTTTTGCCAAAATTCTTTGATTTTAACTTGTTTGTACCATATTTTTTTTATTGATAGATTGATTAATGGTATACTGCTATGCCATTTATCAGCCCAAAAATCATTGTTACCAGTACGAGGGATCCAGTGAATGAATTGTTCAGCTGTATCTCTAGTATTGAGTAACCTTTTCCAAACTTTTGATACATTTTGTTTCTTTTGAGTTTAAATGGATGCATTTCAGGACAATATATAGATTGTAATAATTTGGCCCAAAGTGAATTGTTTATTCTAAATGAGTACCAAAGTTTATAGGAAATATCAATCTGAATATCTTTAAGACTTCTTATATTTAAGTCATTTTCATCGAAAGGTTTGCAAAGGCTATTGCACTGAGGCCATATTATTGTTTTCTTATTTTCACTATATCCCCATAGAAACTTATTCATTATAACATTGATTTTGGCAATAACATTGTTAGGGAGAGTTATACTTTGCATCTGATAAGCAGGAATTGCTAGTAGCACTGATTTAATCAAAATCAGTCTACCACCGAACGAAAGTGTGGTTGAGTTCCAATCATTAATTTTACTTCTGATTTTATCTATAAAATTCTGAAAGTAAATTAGATCATGCTTAGTATCCATTTGTATTCCTAAATATCTAAGGGAAGAGGTTTATGTTTGAAGCCAATGTTGTTTTCAATAACATTAATCTTATTCTTATCAATTAGATTAGAAGTTATAAAAGTTGTTATCTCTTTGTTAATTTGTTGTCGAGAGATAGATTGATAGGTTTCTAAAAATTCACTGATTTTCTTAAGGTTAATCATTGATCCATTGGTGAATATAATTATATCATCAGTGAATGCTACACAGTGAATTTTGATTCTGCCCCTAGATTTATATAACATGGAAGGATGGTTATTCATTAGCTTTTTAATTCCTCTTATCAAAAAATCTTCACCAATGATAAATAGGTAAGGAGATATGGGATCTCCTTGCCTGATTCCATTGGTAGAAGGAAAATATCCTACAGATTGGCCATTAATGATTATAGAGTAGTTAATGTTTTCTACTCTTTTTTGTATTAAACTAATAAAATGATCATTGAAACCATATGCTTTAAGAGTTTGATAGATGAATTTGAAATTCAATCTATCAAATGCTTTAGACATGTCTCAAGTAATAATCATGTTTCCTCATCTGGTTTTTCTGTCTATGTCATGAAGTAATTCATAGGTTATCAGAAGGTTCTCCATAATATTTTTACCTTCTTTTTTTAACATAATTCTGGAAAGTTTGAGTATTCTTGTCACCATATTTAAGCCATATGGTGGCACTCTTTTGCTGCGAGAAGGTTTCTTCTCTGGAAAACAAAGATAAATGTATGGCTCTAGCTTTATTAAGTGATTGATTATTTTCAGAATTAGGATTATCTTGAAGGTTTCACTTACAAAGTTTGACATCTTCTTAAGATTTGACAATATTGTAAAAAATATTACTAAATACCTCTTTGTTCCATTTTTTAAGGCATATCTTTAATCTTTAACTTAATGCAGAAGATATATAAAGGATCATCAGTTATTGATTCAGTCCAATTATTTTCTACTGTCTTTATGAGATCTGGGTGCAAACACCACATATTTTGGAATTTTTAAATTAGGTTTAGGTATGATTGAATTGTTAGAAACAGATATTAGCAAAGGTGAATGATTTAAGCCAATTTTGGCAAGATGATTCACCTTAGTAATATAAAAAAAGGTCTCTCCATAGGTCATTATGTAATGCTCTATCTAATCTCTTCCATTTTCTATGGTTAGACCAAGTGAAATTAGATCCACAAAACCCTGGGTCTTCTAATTGACAATCCATAATCATATTATTAAATTCTTCAATTCATTTGTGACATATTATAGAACATGCAAGTTGCTCAGAAGCTTTTGTAATAATGTTAAAAAGTCTCCTACTATAAGCCAAGGAAAATTAGTTTTTGATATGAGTCTCGGGTCATCCCAAAGAGTCAGTCTTTGGGATCTGGTGCATTTGGCATAGACAAATGTGACCATCACTTTAATGCTTGAAGGATAAGTCGCAATTGTGTTTAAGCATTGATCATTATTCATTTTAACTTGATTTTTATAATTATTTGTCAATATTAACCAAATTAGTTTATTAATATTTGCTAAGTTGGAATCAAAACATAGGTATTTAGTGATTTTATCAATTATAGAGGTTGATATCATTGGCTCCTGAAGAGCAATGAGATCAAAAGATTATTTTTCACTATAGACTTAATTCTCCTAATTGTACATAGATTACCTACTCCCTAGCATTCCAACTAAGGAATTTAATAGTCATTTGGTTCTTGATGAAGAGGATCTAAGAGATCCTTTGATATTACGGGGGTTTGTTAATAAGGTTGCACTTGAGACTTTTAGATTTAGTTCTGTTAGTTTTCGTAGTTGTTTTTTATTAAGTTTATTTTCAGTAACTATTTTTTTACTTGGTGAGGTAGGGAGACTAAGAGTTTGTCTACTTTCGAAAGATTCAAGTTCAATATATGATGGATCTTTACTTAGTGGATTAAATAAATTTCCAATATTTCAATCACATCCGTATTGGTGATATCAAGAGGGTTATTATTCACTATTAATTCGGTTTGAGAATTTAAACATTGGTTAGTTCTTTACTTTAATCATATAGATTTAAGGAATTGTCCATATTTCTCAAATTACTTTCAATATTTTCAGTTTCTTTTCAGTAGTAGTTTCAAGATTGTTAGTTTCTGAATTAACTATAACTTATTTAATCTTCTTAGTCCAAATATCTTTAGATTTATTTGGGTGAAAATATTGATTATTCCTTAATTCATTCTGATTTAAGTTCTTAATGAATTCCTTCTGGTAATTTAGGCATTGATATCCAAACATGAGAAATTGGGGATTCAATTTTGGGATGAAATTCCGAAAGATTACCTATAGGCCTAACTAATCTTTTCCAGAAGATTTTTACATCTTCAATTGAATCGAATTCGATGAAGAAATGTCTATAATCCCAGATGAGGATTCTCCAAATGAAAACTTTGCAATTAATGTAAATTTTGTTTAAAAAAGAAAGGAGGACTTAATAAAATAATATTTATTAATATGACGTTAAATATTAATAAATAATATTTTATTGGACTCATAAATATTTATTAGTGGCATTTATTATTAATACGAGAGTATGAACATATTTATTTTTATTTATTATATGAACGTTTTGTTTTTTATTTATCTATATCTATTAGCAACTATAAATAATAAATTACGCCTAATTATTTATAGTCATCTCGTGCAACATTAGCATATCACCTTCGTTACAGACCGGGTTCTTTTAATCGCTATTGCCAATTTCACCTTGGTTACGGACCGGTTTTGTTATCGCTATTGCTAGCTCCGGAATCCCCACCACCAATGCGGATGACCATCTATAACGCATGCCTTTTGCACAAAAAATATTTACGTATAAAAAAAGAAAAATGCTAGAGTTTTTCACCGAGATCCAGTCGTTGCACTCTGTCCATTGTATTTTATCGAATCTCCATTATAAATTTCATGGCATCAGAATTTCATAGCGAGTAGAATAACACTTCTGCTAACCGATTTTGCTTACCCGTTCACCAAATTCCGATAAATGATTATAATTTAACAAGTTCACTTTCTGTTTAAACCTATCAGCCAATTTCTTTTTTATAATCTTGCTTTTTATATATAAATAAGAGCTAAAAAGAACCCGTGGTCCCTCATGTTTACCACTTGTATCAACTTGGTCCCCTTCCTTGAATCATGCATAGAACTCATCCCCATCCTTTTTTTAAGTTGCATTTTTAGTCCCCCGCACATGTGAAGCCTGTGAGCTTGACACGTGGCATCAGTTTTTGTTGCAAGAATGGCCCCAACTTTTTTTTCCAAAAATGCCCCTTAGCATTCCATGTCAGCAGCCATGTCACTTTTATCATTTACCTTCAAATTTTACCATTTACCTTCAAATTTTACCATTTACCTTCAAATTTTACCATTTACGCATTAATTTAATAAACGGACCGAGTCGAACCATAATTTAATTAAAAAAACCCGAAACTCAATATAACCCAGCCCAACCCGTAGCAATATAACCCGACCCGTTTCTCTTTACCCAAATCAGACATGTCGTTCTCGTCGTGGTTCAAATACTCTTCTCTCTACCTACCTCTCTCATCTTCCATGGGGTTTTTTCTCTCTTCTCTCTCTTTTCTCTTTTTTTTATTATGTTCAGTATTTTCTTCCATTATCAGATTAAGAACTGTAAATCAAAAACATATACTAACTTTGAAATCGAAAATAGAATTCATAAAGCTGAAAACTCAAGAATCAATTACAATTACAATCCTCGAATTGAAACCCTAAACTCAAATTACAGTGACTCTAAGTACTCCTCATAAGACTCGAAACTATACCCATATCCGACTCATTTCCCGACCCAAAACCCTAACCCGACACCAAAAACCAGCTTCAAATTCCTATCCGAACCACCGACGTAACTGACACCTCCAACAAGACCAAACCCTAATTCGGCACCACAATCTCATCTTACTATGCGATTGCTTCTACGTTTGATGGTCTGTTTTCGTATTCATGATAAATAGCAAAAGAATTTTTTAACTATTACGTAATTAATTAAAAATAGCAAAATAAATGTGACGAGAAAACGTTGCTTTGTTAGGTAGACTGTAAAATCAACGTGATGTTCCTGTTTTGTTATTGTGATTAAAAAAGAGAGAAAAAACAGAGTTTGTTTTTGTGTCTGAATGTGCTCTCTCTGCTTCTGTCATCTTCTCTTCTACTTGGATAATATTGGATTTCGAGAAAAAGAGAGGAAAGAGAGAGGAGAGAGAGACGCCATGGAAGAGGAGAGAGATAGGTAGAGGGAAGAGGATCCAGGCCACGACGAGAACGACGACGGGTCTGATTTGGGTAAAAAGAAACGGGTCGGGTTATATTGCTACTAGCTGGGCTGGGTTATATTGGGTTTAAGCTTTTTTTTTAATTAAATTAGGATTCGACCCGGTCCGTTTATTAAGTTAATGGGTAAATGGTAAAATTTGAAGGTAAATGGTAAAATTTGAAGGTAAATGGTAAAAGTGACATGGAAGGTGACATGGCTGCTGACATGGAATGCTAAGGAGCATTTTTGGAAAAAACAATTGGGGGACCATTCTTGCAACAAAAATTGATGCCACGTGTCACGCTCACAAGCTTCACATGTGCGGGAGGACTGAAAATGCAACTTAAAAAAAAGATGGAGATGAATTCTATGCATGATTGAAGGAAGGGGACCAAGTTGATACAAGTGGTAAACATGAGACCAGAGGTGCTTTTTAGCCTATAAATAACACATACCTACTCTATATATTTATATCTAAAGAACAAAACCAGGGTGTGTTTTTTCTTTTTGTTTTGTGTTAGACCATGGAGGACGCAGACGGAAGTTTGATCATTTTATGTTTTGGCCTTTGAAGGTGTGAGAATTGTTACTACATACTATCATTATTATATATGCTTTTGCTTTCGGATCTTTTTAGTGAATATGACAAACAGAACTTGCTCATACTTCCATTATTATCTCATTTCTTACTGTATTCTATACTTTTTATCATTTATAAGACATGATTTGAAATACGTGTTAACAATAACAGCTTTTTGAGATATTCACAATTATTTAGCGCATAAAGAATGCTGGTAGCTGTAAATTGATTGGTGATAGAGTTAGGAAATGCTAGTTAAATATGAAGAAATTTAAGTAGAAATTTAAGTAGAAATTTAAGTTTTTATTTTTAACTTTTACAAGGATCACAAAAGATTAAGTATGTTTTATATAATATATCAAAATTAGATGCAAGTGCTTTTAAGTTTTATATATATATATATATATATAAAACCAGACGTTCCTTTTATTTAATTTTGGGCAAGACTATAATGAGATCTTTTTTTTAGCTATAATGAGACTCAAAACTCAAAACAAAATTTATGTTAATATGAAATGACCATTTTACCTTTCATATATAAAACAAAAGTTCTAACTAAAAACCAATTTTTTTCTTTTTTTTCTAAAACTTTCTCTCTCTAACTAAACTAAATTTTAAAAAAACATCCAGAATCATGGATTTGAGCGATTTAAACGAAGAATTGAGCGGCAATATGGATGATTTCTTGTCAGAGAAGGATGAGTCTTTGACGGACCATCTTGAAACCCAAAAAGAGGTACATTTCGTGTTTTTTAAAATTTCAGTGCGAATATAGCACTACCAACGCTATGAATTGCAAATAACATTGTGTTTTGGTTTGTCAAAATCGAGCGTTGGGAACGCTCGATTTTCACAAAATTGAGAGTGAACAATTCTCGAATAGGCCGACATTGAGCGTTCATTGCTCGCGAATTTGACAACATTGCGAATACGGACTTCATAATTTTGTCCAATTCACGAAGAGAGAACGCTCAATGTTGGCAATTTTGCGAACGCCCAACTCATAATTTTGTCAAATCGACCGTTCCCAACGCTCGATTTTAACTGCTAATAATTTGACTATGATGAACTCCTTCCTAACGACGACAAAATCAAGCGGGTAATCCGATTCATCATCAATAATAAATTTATTATTTGATAAAGTATCAATACATTAAATTGTATATGCTGCATCTTAATTTATTTTATAAAAAAATTAATAAACGAAAACTAATACATATCACTCACATATAATTATTAATATGGTACGAGATTAGTATCAATGACGCCAATACATATTCGAAAAAGGCCTTGATCAAAACTAACTATACAGTCAAGCGCCTCCCTTCCAAGAATCAGTGGCAAAGTTCCGAACACAAGCTCTGAATTTGAGAATCTGTAACATTCGGTGACAATTTCCATTTGTCGAACATGTCATCTTTAGTTGGTTCCCTAATGGATTCGTCTATAAAAAGTAAGATTCACATTAGGACTTCTTTTAGTATTTGGAAACCACATAATTATGTAAGAATAAAAACAATGACCAAGCATAATACAGGGACGGTGTTGCAGCTTCATCTGGAAATAGAGACACACGACAAATAATGGCACCATGAGCAATGCTTGTTTCCATCAACTCCTCGAAGGAGCATAACTAGTCCCCCGAAAATTGCGAAGTCTTTGATTGCGAATGCCTACTTCGCAATTTTGGAGAAATTGCGAATTGAATTTTAATTCCAAAATCGTGAATGCCCAACATCCAATTTTGGACAAATCGCGAGTTGGGCGCTCGCGATTTGTCCAAAATCGAGCGTTGGGTATTCGCAATTCGCCCCAAGCAACAAACCCCAATTTTGAAAACTCAAGAACTTTAAATTTTTAAAAACTCAACCAAAATCAACAAAACTCATACCAAAACGTTGACAATTAGTAGACTAACAAATATCTACAACTTATTTTTAAAAATCAACAACAAATAGATGAAAATTCGACTTTTTTTGGCAGAACCTATGACTCTAAATATCACTAAAAATATCTAACTAAATTGCATAAAATTTATATGAATATGTATAGGATTGATATCTTAACGTATTTGTAAATTCGGGTTTGAGAAATCTTGACTTTTGTTTTGGTCGATTTTGAGAGCTTTTGGTGAAGAGAAGAGAGAAAAAATGAACTTTGGCTGAAATACATCTTTTATATTAAGAGTAAATTGGTCATTTTTTGGGTCTCGTTATAACCAAAATAAGTCTCATTATAAAAAGGTCTCATTATAACCAAATGGGGGGTCTCTATTCAGACTTGCCCTTTAATTTTTCGATTATAAATAATAACGGTTAAGTAGGGTATTTAACTCCCACATAACAATCGGTTTTTTCTCCTAACGTCGTTAATGTTCATGCTTAGGGATGACAATGGGCCGTCCGCGGGCCGGGTTCGGGTGGGCCCGCTTGAACCCGCTTTCTTTACACTTGAGCCCGAATCCGGCCCGACCCGCTCTCGGGTTCATATTTTCAAACCCGAGCCCGTCCGCTAATGTCCGTCGGTCAACCCGGTCCGACCCGCGACATTAATTTTAATATTTTTTTAATATTTTTAAATTTATTTTAAATATATTAATTTATTTTTTGAATATATTATTTTTATTATATATATACATATTATTTTTATATATTTGTTATGATTTTCGGGCCGGAACAGGCATGACAAATTTGAAATCCGAACCCGGTCCGGCCCGATTGCGGGTTACAATTTCTGAAACCAAACCCGGCCCGTTCTAAGTTCGGACCGGACAAAACCCGGTCGGACTGGATCGGGTCGGGCAGGGGAACACCCGAATTGCCACCCCTATTCATGCTCTATTACATTATGCATTATTATTTTTTTAGTTCGTATATTTGAAATCGCAGTTTGGAGTAAAAAAAATCTAAAAATATAATTGGTCACGAATACATTTTTTTAATTTTTTTTAATTTTTTTCAATAGACCGAGTTAGATTGGTCTCACACTATGTTTACTTGGTCTTGCATATCACATTTGGACATGTCCACGTGTAACATAATGTTAATTAGGGATGTCAATTTTTCCAAACCCGCGGGTACCCGACCCGAGCCTACCCGATGGGATGAGTTATGGATTTAAAAAAATTTCCGCGGATGGGTTGTGGGTTTGAAAATTTACTACCCGCCGGATTTTTGATGGATTATGGGTTTAAGAAATTTCTCACGGATACCCAACCTAGCGACCCATTGGGTAATACCCGACAGATACCCGTTAAATTAATATTATATAAAATATAAATTATCTAACAGTATTAACAAACTGTAAAATAAAATTACTGATATTAATATTTGTATTATGTAATACCAAAAATAATTTATTATTTGTTAATATATATAATATATTTTAAAAAAATATTATTCTATATTTAAATATTTAATTTATTTTTTTAATTTATTTTTTTCAAATATTTTATTTTTTAATAATCAATATATTTTGAAAAATATCATCCTAAATTTGTTAATTAAACAAAATATCATTCTACATTTAAACAAATATCATTCTACATTTAAATAAAATATTTGCTACTTATAATGATTATAGTCCATTTTGACAAATATCATTCTACATTTAAATATTGAATTTGATTTTTCAATATCTCTTTTGAAAATATTTTTCATTTTTCTGTCTCATAATAATATTATTAATTAAATTCAAAAATATTTACTAACATTTACTGAAACTATATATATTAATTATTAAAAGAATATTTACTAACATATTTTAATTTGATATTTGTAAATATGTTTCCTTTATTTTTTGGAATTAATATCAAATTCTAGAAGATCTAATAATAGTTTTAATCAAATTAAAAGAAAAATATGTACTAACATATACCAAAACTATATATAAATTATGAATAGATAACAAAATATTTTCTTATTAACATATAATTTTCAATGTAAATATTAAATTTGAATTTTTAATTTGTTTTTTAAAAACATTTTTCCTCTCTTTTTTATACAAGACTTGTGGAATGAATATCAAATTCATATTCAAGATATCGTTATAAATTTAATTAAAATAAAAAAGTTTCCTTTTTCTCTCGAAGATTTATAATATAACTTAAATTGTAATTTATAAAATCTAATTTACAAAATAAATCTATATACTTAGTGTTCTCGAGTCAGAGAGGAGTTAACTTCCATGGGTACCTACGAATGGGTACCCGAACCCGACGGGTTTGGATGTGGGAAAACAATATACCCTTACCCGATGGGTACGGGTTAGGGTATGGGTTCGGAAAAACATAGACGGGATGGGTTACGGGTTTAGCTATACCCGCACCCATCCCGACTCATTGTCATCCCTAATGTTAATAAAGAGACGCGAGATGATGAACGATATAATGGAGAGATGGAAGATATGTACTATAGAGATGTGAAACCAAACATGATGTAATGGAGAGATGCGAGACAAAACGAGAGATGAGAGATAGGTCATAATGAAATGGAGATATGCAAAACAAGACATCATGTAATGCAAAGATGCGAGAGATGTACTACTACAGAGATAGGAGACATGCACTATTAGATAGACAAAACATAATGAAATATAAAAATGCAAGACATGTACTACTAGATATATGCGATACTAGGCATGACTAAATGAATAGATGCGAGATGATACATGATGTAATAGAGCGACGAGAGACGTGAGGTGAGAGACAAGACATGATGGAATGGAGAATGCAAGACAAATATTTGAGACATGTACCACTAGAGAGACAAAGCATGGTGAAATGGAGAGATGTGAGGCATGTACTACTATAGATATGCGAGACCAGACATGACTAAATGAAGAGATGCGAGACAATGCATTATGTAATAGAGCGACGAGAGATATGAGGCGAAAGAAAAAACATGATGAAATAGAGAGATGCAAGACAAATATGTGAGACATGTACTACTAAAGAGAAAAAGCATGATGAAATTGAGACATGTGAGACATGTACTACTAGAGATATGTGAGACTAGACATGATGAAATAGAGCGATGTGAGACAAATGATGATAAAATGAAAAGACAAGAGATAAGAGATGAGACACAAGGTGATATGAATATGGAAATGCTTCTAAAAATGGATGTGGAATCAAATATCAATCAAAACTTAGTCCACATCACCATTTTAATTAAAGAGATGGATTAAAGAATGTAGATGAGCAACCAATTAATCAATGGATTAAAAAAAGAAAACTCAACGGTCTAATTGATCTAATACATTTAATATTAGTCCTTTTAGTTTCCTTTATAAATATAAAACTAAAAGACACTATTATTAATGTTTTATTTAAGTCTAATTGTACCTTTCTATATTTAAAGGTTGTTACAATTATATATATATATATATATATATATATATATATATATATATATATATATATATATATATATATATATATATATATATATATGTTTCAGAATCATTGTAAAAGGATACCATTTAAGAAAATGAAAATTAATGAGTGTTTCCTTATAGTTGTTTTATCCATGACATTCAACTTGACTTATCAAATGATTTTTCATCCCATTATGAAATATTCCTTATACAAAGGTTTTTTCTTTGCTAAGCAATGGGCGGAGGTTCCATTCAGTTCACATTGTTGGCTGGGTCTGTATCGGTTGAATGATATGAATATGGGAATGCTTCGAAAAATAGACATGGAATAAAAAATAATAATTAAAACATAGTCCATATCACCATTCAAATTAAAGAGATGGATTAAAAAAGGCAGATGAGCAGCCATTAATCAATCGATTAAAGAAAGAAAACTCAATGATCTGATTTTCTTAATACATTCAATACGAGTATTTTTTGTTTTGTTTGGAAATCTAAAATGATCCATTATAAATGTTTGTATTTAAATTTAATTGTTACCATTTTATATCTAGTGGATGTTCCAAGTATATATAAATTTTAAGAATTACTGTAAAAGGGAATCATGTTTTAAGAAAATGAAAAGTAGTGACTGTTTCTATATAGGTGTTTGTTAACAACTTCTGAACTTATCGGATTTTACTCGCTGCGTTCAACTTGACTTATCAAATAGTTTTTCACCCTATTTTCGGCGTCGTTCTTATACCAAGGTTCTTGCTTAGCTAAGCAATCGAGGTTCCCTTGATTCTTAGTATCTCTTCTGATAAGCTCTTCTGGGAATCGAGACTCTTTAATGGCATAAAGATAACTTTGCAACCAAGAACCCAAAAGGGTTCGAGGATCAAAGGATGTGGATTGATAGGCCACACAGAGGTTGTGGAAAGACCTTTGATATTCTAACTTATCTTCCTTTGGATATGACACACTAAATGAAGAAAATATATTCTTGTGGATATTACACACCAGCAAGAGAAGAGTAAAACTTAATAAAATTTTCAGAATAAAAAATACTATAGCCATTTAATTCTAAGTACATAGTTTTTTAGGAGAAAGAACAAGCGTTGAACATAATTAATGTTGTTCTTGGAAACATAATGCATGCCTTGAAATAATTAAGGCCGTTCTTGTAAACAGAATGCATGCCTTGAACAAAATTAATGTTGTTCGTGGAAATGTATTAATATTGAAAATACAAAATATTAATGATAAAATTTGAAATCAGTTTCGTCTTTCTCCTAGGACTTGGCTATTGTTGGAGATGGGCCTTGGTATTTTATTTCAACAAATTAGCAATGGTGAAGTGAAACAATTAGGTCATTAAAAACATTATCAAGAAAACCTATTGGGACAAAACTTGAACAAGGGAAAAAGTGTACAATCGAGACACTCTCTCATTTGTTGAAATCAATTAGCTTGAATCAAAACCAAATTGGTTTGATAAGATTTACCTCCATACTTGTTATCCTGATTAGATGGACCACCTGGAAAATTGTTTTTCTCTCAATCTAGTTATTGGACCAACTGGCAAAATAAGAACATCCTCAGCT
The DNA here is from genome assembly GCA_036936605.1 of Limnanthes douglasii subsp. nivea. Classification (NCBI taxonomy): domain Eukaryota; kingdom Viridiplantae; phylum Streptophyta; class Magnoliopsida; order Brassicales; family Limnanthaceae; genus Limnanthes; species Limnanthes douglasii. Next base: position 127,043,887 of record JAUPFV010000005.1, on the reverse strand, counting down.
TCAAGATCGTCCTCAGCTTCAAGCTCATCCTCTTGTTCAAGTTGCTCACCTAGTTTTTCCACATTCTTACGCTCTAAGCTCCTTGTGTTATCTATAATTACTTCATCCTCTTCCACTTGAAAAAGATTTGACCTCAAATCTGTTTCATCTGTAATAAAAGGAACCAACACATAAACATTGAAGGTAAGACTCACTTTATACTTACCTCACAGGTCAAGTTGATAAGCATTATTATTGATCATTTTTGTTACTTAAAATGGTCCATCGATTCTAGGTATCAATTTTGATTCCCTTTCTTCTCGAAATATTTTCTTTCTTAAGTGTACCCATACTTGATCTCCAACCTCAAAAACGTTCTCACGTCTGCCCTTGTTTGCTTGTTTGACATAGTGCTCAGTTTTCTTTTCTATGTTTTTCCTTGCATCCTCATAGATCTGTTTTACAAGTTCAACTTTCTTTTTTCCATCTATGCTAGTTCTTTCACTCAAAAGAAAACTAATTAGATCCAAATGAGATATTGGATTTAATCCATAAACATTTTAAAAAGGAGAGTACTTAGAAGCAGAATACGCATAATGATTGTATACAAATTCAACAAGCGGCAAACATTTTTCCCAACTTTTCAAGTTCTTTTCAATTAATGCACGTAGAAGTGTAGAAAAAATTCCTATTTGATACTCCTGTTTGTCCATAAGTTTGTGGGAGATACGTAGTAGAAAATAAAAGCTTAGTCCCTAACATAGACCACAAAGGTTTCCAAAAGTAACTTAGAAACTTACTGTCCCTATCTGAAACTATCATACTAGGCAGGCCATGCAAATGAACTATTTCTTTAAAAAACAGATTAACAATGTGAAATGCATCATCAGTTTTGTAACAAGCAATAAAGTTTTCCATTATAGAAAATCGATCAACAACCACAAAAACAGAATTATAATTAGGAAATCCAGTACAAAGTCCATAGATATATCATTCCAAGGATGTGTAGAACTATGTAAAGGAGTATACAAACGGTGGGATTGAACCTTAAATTTGGATTTTTTACAAGTAGCACATGTATCATAGATTAATTCAACATCTCTCCTCATATGTGGCAAAAAAAGTGATCCAACATGACCTTTGATAAACTCCTCCTAAAATCGGCACTCTGAAATGGAATAGGGATAACTTTGCAACCAGGAACCCAAAAGGATTCAAGGATCCAAGGATGTGGATCGATAGGTCACACAAAGGTTGTGGAAAGGCCTTTGATATTCTAACTGATCTTCCTTTGGATATGACGCACCAAAAGAAGAACAGGTTTTCTTGTGGATATTACACACCAACAAGAGAAGAGTAAAACTTAAGAAGTTTTTTTAGAATCAAAGATAGTCTAACCATTAGAATTCTGAGTACATAATTTTTATAGGAGAAAGATGAACACAATTAAGGCTGTTCTTGGAAACATAATGCATACCTCTAAAACAATTAAGGCTTTTCTTGGAAACAAAATGCTTTAATATTGAAAATACAAAGTATTAATGATATAAGCTGGAAATCAGACCCTTCCCTCCTCCAAGGACGTGGCTTTTGGTGTAGATGGGCCTTGGGCTTTTATTTCAACAAATGGGCAATGGTGAAGTGAAACAATTGCCTCATTGAAAACCTTGTCAAGAAAACCCATTGGGACAAAACTTGAACAAGGGAAAAAGAGTACAATCGAGACACTTTCTCATTTGTTGAAATCAATTAGCTTGAATCAAGACCAAAGTGGTTTGACAAGCTTTTCCACCATACTTGTTGTTTTGATCACGTGGATTCTCTAGTTGATTAAGCAATCCTCCAACAGCTTTGTTAAATTATTTTGCTCTTTATCGAGTTGTTGGACCAGCCGGTAAAATAAGAATATCTTCAACTTCAAGCTCATCTTCTTTTCAAGTTGTTCATCTGGTTCTTGCACATTTCCATGTTCTAAGCTCCTTGTGTCATCTAGGATCACATCATCCTCTCCCACTTGAAAAGGATTTGACCTCAAATCCATTTCATCTGCGATAAAACGAACCAAATCAGAAACATTAAAGGTAGGACTCACTTTATACTTACATCGTAGGTCAAGTTGATACGCATTATTGTTGATCTTTTTTGTTACTTCAAATGGTCCATCAATTCTAGGCATCAATCTTGACTTCCTCTCTTCTGGAAATCTTTCCTTTCTTAAGTGCACCCATACTTGATCCCCAACCTCAAAAACTTTCTCACGTCTTCCCTTGTTTGCTTGTTTGACATATTGCTCAGTTTTCTTTTCTATGTTTTTCCTTGCATCATCATGGATCTGTTTTACAAGTTCAGCTTTCTTTTTCCCATCTATGCTAGTTCTTTCACTCAAAGGAAAAGGAATTAGATCCAAAGGAGATATTGGGTTAAATCCATAAACAATTTGAAAAGGAGAGTACTTAGAAGCAGAATGCATAGAATGATTGTATGCAAATTCAACATGCGGCAAACATTGTTCCCAAGTTTTCAAGTTCTTTTTAATTAATGCACGTAGAAGAGTGGACAAAGTCCTATTTACTACTTCTGTTTGTCCATCAGTTTGTAGGTGACAGGTAGTAGAAAATAAAAGCTTAGTCCCTAACTTAGACCACAAAGTTTTCCAAAAGTAACTTTGAAACTTAGTGTCCCTATCTGAAACTATCGTCCTAGGCATGCCATGCAAACGAACCATCTCTTTAAAGAACAGATTAGCAATGTGCAACACACCATCAGTATTGAGACAAGCAACAAAGTGTGCCATTTTAGAGAATCGATCCACAACCACAAAAATGGAATCCTTACCAGTTCTAGTCCTAGGCAATCCAACTACAAAGTCCATAGATATATCATTCCAAGGATGCATAGGAATAGGTAAAGGAGTATACAAACCGTGGGATTGCACCTTAGATTTGGCTTGTTTGCAAGTAGCACATCTGTCACAGATTCTTTCAACGTCCCTCCTCATATGTGGCCAATGGAAGTGATCCAGCATTACCTTGAGAGTTTTAGCTATTCCAAAATGTCCCATTAAGCCTCCTCCATGGGCTTCTCTAACAAGTAAATCTCTCATGGAACAATTATGCACACATAAACGTTTATCAAAGAATAAGAATCCTTCATGCCTATAGAACCGCCCTGAAGCAAACTTTTCACATGCTTGATACATCTTTCCAAAATCAGAATCGTTTTCATATAAACTCTTAAGATGATCAAATCCTAAAATCTTAGCTTCAAGAGTAGTGATTAAGGCATACCTTCGGGACAATGCATCAGCAACAATATTTTATTTACCTTGTTTGTATTTGATGACATATGGAAATGTCTCAATAAATTCTATCCACCTTGCATGTCTTTTGTTAAGTTTTTGCTGACCTTTTAGGTGTTTGAGAGATTCATGGTTAGTGTGTATGACAAACTCCTTTGGCCACAAGTAATACTGCCATGTTTGCAAAGCTCGAACTAAGGCATACAACTCCTTGTCATAAGTAGGATAGTTTTGAGTAGCTCCTCCAAGCTTTTCACTGAAATAAGCTATGGGCTTTTTATCCTGCATCAAAACAGCTCCAATCCCAATTCCAGAAGCATCACATTCAATCTCAAAAGTTTTAAGAAAATCAGGTAATGTCAAGACAGGAGCATGAGTAAGCTTCTCTTTTAAGGATTGAAATGCTTCTTCTTGAGCTTGTTCCCACTTGAAACCAACGTCCTTCTTTATTATTTCAGTGAGTGGTGCAGCTAAGGTGCTGAAATCTTTGACAAAACGCCTATAAAATCCTGCAAGGCCGTGGAAGCTTCTCACTTCTCCAACTGTTTTTGGACTTGGTCATTCGCGGATTGCCTTAACCTTTTCCTCATCCACCTTAGTACCATCTGCACTTATAAAAAAACCTAAAAAGACAAGATTATCGGTACAAAAAGTGCATTTCTTAAGATTAACATAGAGATTTTCCTTCCTAAGTACACTTAAAATCAATTTCAGATGGCGAACATGTTCTTCTAAGCACTTGCTGTAAATTACGATGTCATCGAAATATACTACAACAAAAACTCCTATATAAGCCCTTAGAACATGATTCATTAACCGCATGAATGTACTAGGTGCATTAGTCAGCCCAAATAGCATTACTAACCATTCATATAGTCCATGCTTAGTTTTAAATGCAGTTTTCCACTCATCCCCTTCTTTCATCCTAATTTGGTGATAACCACTTTTAAGATCAATCTTAGAAAAAATGCTAGAACCATGCAATTCATCTAACATATCATCTAATCTAGGTATAGGATGGCAATACTTTACTGTTATGTTGTGGATGGCTCTGCAATTAACACAGATTCTCCAGCTTCTATCTTTCTTGGGCACAAGTAGAACTGGTACCGCACAAGGACTCATGCTTTCACAGATATGTCCTTTTTCCATCAGTTCACTGATTTGCCTTTGCAATTCTTTTGTCTCCACTGGATTAGTTCTATAAGCAGGTCTATTAGGAAGGGAGGCTCCAGGTACAAAATCTATTTGGTGTTCGATGCCTCTAATTGGTGGAAGCCCCTTTGGATTGTCTTCAGGGAATACATCTTCAAATTCCCGACTTTCCTTGTTTTGCATATGCTTTTGATCTTGGTAAACTTCTCGTGGAGTCATGGGAACTAGAGTGGTTTTCCTTCCTTGAAACTCAAATGTATGGCGATTAATGAATCCATCAAAATAACCTTTCGATCAGATTGCCATGGCCTTCCTAACAGTATGTGACTAGCCTCCATTGGTAGAATATCACATAAAACTTCATCTTCGTACTTACCAATGGCTAAGGGAACTTCTACTTGGTGGCTAACTTTCATTTCCCCATTGTCGTTAAGCCATTGAAGCTTGTAAGGTGCTGGATGCTTTTTCGTTTTTAAACCAAGCTTCTTTACCATAGATTCACTTGCCACATTGGTACAACTGCCTCCATCGATAATAAGGCTACAAACTTTCCCTTGAACAAGACACCTAGTGTGAAACAGATTCTCCCTTTGCTCTTGTTCTTCTTCTTTTGTTTGAACGCTTAAAGACCTTCTGGCTACCAATAAATCTCCTTTAGCAGGTCGCTCTAAGTGTTCGGAAGAATCAAAGACAATTTCTTCTTCCTCTGAAATTATTTCTCTATTATCTAGAATTGTTATAATCTTCTTATTAGAACACTCATTAGCATAATGTCCCATCCCTTTGCACTTGAAACACTTAACATCACGAGTTCTGATTGCAACCTCTTTACGTTTGCCCTTGTTATCAATAGACAATGGTGTTCCATATTTTTGGTTCACCTCTACATAGCTTCCTTTCTGATAATTGGTCTTCTCATCTTTTGAATAACTTGGCGTAATTGTTACTGCCCCTGAACCGTAACTTGATCTTGAGGAGTTCTTTCTTTTAACTTGTTGTTCAAATAGCAAAGCTTTGTGTAGCATCTCTTCTAGTTCAACATAATACTGAGTTTCCAATCTGTCTTGAATTTCTCTATTTAAACCCCCAAGAAACCTTGACATTGTTGCCTCTCTATCTTCTGAAATATCAGCTCGCAACATTAAGGTCTCCATTTCTTGATAATACTCTTCAACAGATCGGCTTCCTTGTGTTAATCTCCTCAGCTTTAGATGTAGCTCACGGTGGTAATGACTAGGAACAAACCTCTTTCGCATAATGGCTTTCAGTTCTGCCCATGATTCTATAGGATGTTCCCCATTACGCCTTCTTGAGGTAATTAGTTGATCCCACCAACTAAGAGCATAATCATAAAACTCAGTAGCAACAATTCTTACTGGATTGGTATTCGTGTAGTGTTGAACGTTGAAAACGAGTTCAATCTTCTTTTCCCATTCCAAATAGGCATCTGGATCGTTTTTCCATGGAATGGTGGAATCTTAATCTTGAGACCTCGAAGATTTTCACGCATACGTTCGTTGCCCTCTCTTGTACGTCTATGGTGCCTTCTATGGCTGTTTCGAGACGAATTGCTCATGCGTTCATAATATTCATCAGTGGCTTCATTTCTGAATTGTTCAGGTAGTTCATGGTTTCTTCTTGGATTGGTTTGTCGTGAACGGTTCCGCTCGTGGTCAGTGTTTGATTGAAGCTCTTCGCGAAATACATATATCTTGGTGTCTATCAACTTTGTCATAGCTTCAATTAGAAGCTTATTGTTATTGAAATGACTGTTTTCTGCATCTTTTGAATTAGACATCCTTTTCTACAAAACAAAACAAAAACAAATCACCAGAAACAAGTCCTTAGAAAGTTCTTCAATTTATTTAAAACCATAAAACATATCCAAATTTATTTTCCTAAGAATATTAAGAGATAAGTTTCACAACAGCACCTAAAAACGATTTTCTACGATTTTAAATCTCAAACAACTATAACTAGGGTGAAACAGATCAGAATTTCGTGATTCAAAATGAAATCATCACACTAACACTCAAATCTTCACAAACAAACTAATAATCTAAAATGGATAAAGAAAAATTAATGAGAAAGAGAATACCCAACTTTCAGAATGTTGCTCTGATACCACTTGATAAACTCCTCCTAGAATCGGCACTCTGAAATGGAATATGGATAACTTTGCAACCAGTAACCCAAAAGGATTCAAGGATCAAAGGATGTGAATCGATAGGTCACCAAAGGTTGTGGAAAGGCCTTTAATATTCCAACTGATCTTCCTTTGGATATGACGCACCAAATGAATAACATGTTTTCTTGTGGATATTACACACCAACAAGAGAAGAGTAAAACTTAAGAAGTTTTTTTAGAATCAAAGATAGTCTAACCATTAGAATTCTGAGTACATAGTTTTTATAGGAGAAATAACTAGCCTTGAACACAATTAAGGCTGTTCTTGGAAACATAATGCATGCCTCTAAAACAATTAAGGCTTTTCTTGGAAACAAAAGGCTTTAATATTGAAAATACAAAGTATTAATGATATAAGCTGGAAATCAGACCCTTCTCTCCTCCAAGGACGTGGCTTTTGGTGTAGATAGGCCTTGGGCTTTTATTTCAACAAATGGGCAATGGTGAAGTGAAACAATTGCCTCATTAAAAACCTTGTCAAGAAAACCCGTTGGGACAAAACTTGAACAAGGGAAAAAGAGTACAATCGAGACACTTTCTCATTTGTTGAAATCAATTAGCTTGAATCAAGATCAAAGTGGTTTGACAAGCTTTTCCACCATACTTGTTGTTTTGATCACGTGGATTCTCTAGTTGACTAAGCAATCCTCCAAGAGCTTTGTTAAATTGTTTTGCTCTTGATCGAGTTGTTGGACCAGCCGGTAAAATAAGAATATCTTCAACTTCAAGCTCATCTTCTTTTTCAAGTTGTTCATCTGGTTCTTGCACATTTCCATGTTCTAAGCTCCTTGTGTCATCTAGGATCACATCAACCTTTGAGAAAATTAACTATTCCAAAATGTCCAATTAAGCCTCCTCCATGGGCTGCTTTCATAAGGAAACCTCTCATGGAACAGTTAGGCACACATAAACGTTTATCCAAAAATAAGAATCCTTTATGTCTATAGAACCGCCCTGAAGCAAACTCTGCACATCTTTGATACATCTTTTCAAAATGAGAATCATTTTCATATAAACTCTTAAGATGATCAAATCTTACAATCTTAGCTTCAAGAGTAGTGATTAAGGCATACCTTCAAGCCAACGCTTTGACAACAATATTTTATTTACCTTGTTTGTATTTGATAACATATGGAAATTTCTCAAGGAATTCTATCCAGCTTGCATGTTTTTTGTTAAGTTTCTCCTGACCTTTTAAATGGTTGAAAAATTCATAGTCAGTGTGTATGAAAAACTCCTTAGGCCACAAGTAATGCTGCCATATTTGTAAAGGTCAAACTAAGGCATACAACTCATTGTCATAACTAGGATAGTTTTGAGTGGCTCATCCAAGTTTTTCACTAAAATAAGGTATAAGATTTTTATTTTGCTTCAAAACAACTCCAATCTCTATACCAGAAACATCAGATTAAATCTCAAAAGTTCTAAGAAAATCAGGCAATGTTAAGACATGAGCATGGGTAAACTTCTATTCTAAGGATTGAAATACTTCTTCCTGAGCTTGTTTCCACTTGAAACCAACGTCTTTCTTTATTACTTCAGTGAGTGGTGCAGCTAAGATGCTGAAATCCTTGACAAAATGCCTATGAAATCCTACAAGGTCGTGGAAGCTTCTCTCTTCTCCGAATGTCTTTGGAGTTGGCCATTCACGGATCAATTTAACCTTTTATTCATCCATATTAATACCTTATGATCTTACAACAAAACCTAAAAAGATAAGATTATCAGTACAAAAAGTTCATTTCTTAAGATTAGAATAATATTTTCCTTCCTAAGCACACATAAAACCAATTTCAGATGTTGAATGTGTTCTTCTAAACATTTGCTATAAATTAAGATGTCATCAAAATATAGTATAACAAAAACTCTTATGTAATCCATTAGAACATGATTCATTAACCTAATGAATATACTAGGTGCATTAGTCAGCCCAAACAGAATTACTCACCATTCATATAGTCCATGCTTAGTTTTCCACTTATCCCCCTCTTTCATCCTAATTTGATGATAACCCCTTTTAAGGTCAATCTTAGAAATAATGCTAGAACCATGCAATTGATCTAACATATCATCCAATCTAGGTATATGATGACTATACCTCATTATTATGTTGGTGATGGATCTGTAATCAACACACATTTTCAAACTTCCATCTTTCTTTGGCACAAGTAGAACTGGTACACCATAATGACTCATGCTTTCACGGATATGTCATTATTCTTTCAATTTGGTGATTTTCCTTTACAATTATTTTGTTTTTACTAGATGAGTTCTATAAGCAGGTCTGTTAGGAAGTAAGGATCCAGTCACAAAATCTATTTGGTGTTCAATGCCTCTGATTGGTGGAAGTCCCTTTGGATTGTCATTAAGGAATACATCTTGAAATTCCTGGAAAAGAAAAGGCATCTCACTCAGCAGCACCCGTGTCAAGTTAGTTAAACTCATAAGAGTTTGCTTAAACACAAAAAATAACATAGGTTGGTTAGAGAATAATGCTTTCTTAACCTCACCAACTTTTACATAGAAATTTGAATATTTAATTACTTAAATTTCCTTGTTCTTCATATGCTTTTGATCCTGGTAAAATTCTTGTGAAGTCATGGGAACTAGAGTGGTTTTTCTCCTTTGGAACTCGAATGTATGGCGATTGGTGAATCCATCATGCATAACCTTTCAATCAGATTCCCATAGTCTTCCTAACAGTATGTGACTAGCCTCTATTTGTAGAACATCACACACGAGACTACATCTTTGTACTTACCAATGGTTACATAAACTTTTACTTGGTGGCTAACTTTAATTTCTCTATTGTCATTAAGCCACTAAAGCTTGTAAGATGTTGGATGCTTCTTCGTTGTTTAAACCAAGCTTCTTTCCCGTAGATCCACTTGCCACGTTGGTGCACCTTCCTCCATTAATAATAAGGATACGAACTTTACCTTGAACAAAACACTTAGTAGGAAAGAGATTCTATCTTTGCTCTTGTTCTTCTTCTTTTGTAGGAACACTTAAAGACCTTTTGGCTACCAATAAACCTCCTCTAGCAGGTTGCTCTAATTTTTCTTCAAAAGAATCAGAAACAAATTCTTCTTCATTGGAAATTATTTCTCCATTCTCCAGAATTATCAGAATCTTCTTATTAGAATACTCATTAGCATAATATCCCATCCTTTTGCACTTGAAACAGTTAACACCACGAGTTCTAGTTGCAACCTTTTTAGCTTTGCCATTGTTATTAATAGAATATGATATTCGAGTTTTTTGGTTCACTTCTAGATAGCTTCCTTTGGTCTTCTCCTCTTTCAAATAACTTGGCTTAATTGTTATTACCCGTGAACCATAACTTGATCTTGAAGAGTTAATTCTCTTAACTTCTTGCTCAAATAACAAAGACTTGCGTAGCATATCTTATAGTTCAACATAATGTTGAGTTTCCAATCTTCCTTGAATTTCTTTATTTAAACCCCCAAGAAACCTTGACATTGTTTTCTCTCTATCTTCTGAAATATCAGCTCGCAGCATGAAGGTGATAAACTCCTCCTAGAATCGGCACTCTGAAATGGGATAGGGATAACTTTGAAACCAGGAACCCAAAAGGATTCAAGGATCAAAGGGTGTGGATCGATAGGTCACACAAAGGTTGTGGAAAGGCCTTTGATATTCCAACTGATCTTCCTTTGGATATGACGCACCAAATGAAGAACATGTTTTCTTGTGGATATTACACACCAACAAGAGAAGAGTAAAACTTAAGAAAAATTTTCAGAATCAAAGATAGTCTAACCATTAGAATTCTGAGTACATAGTTTTTATAGGAGAAAGAACTAGCCTTGAACACGATTAAGGCTGTTCTTGGAAACATAATGCATGCCTCTAAAACAATTAAGGCTTTTCTTGGAAACAAAATGCTTTAATATTGAAAATACAAAGTATTAATGATATAAGTTGGAAATCAGACCCTTCCCTCCTCCAAGGATGTGGCTTTTGGTGTAGATGGGCCTTGGGCTTTTATTTCAACAAATGGACAATGGTGAAGTGAAACAATTGCACCATTAAAAACCTTGTCAAGAAAACCCATTGGGACAAAACTTGAACAAGGGAAAAAGAGTACAATCGAGACACTTTCTCATTTGTTGAAATCAATTAGCTTGAATCAAGACCAAAGTGGTTTGACAAGCTTTTCCACCATACTTGCTGTTTTGATCACGTGGATTCTCTAGTTGATTAAGCAATCCTCCAACAAATTTGTTAAGTTGTTTTGCTCTTGATCGAGTTGTTGGACCAGCCGGTAAAATAAGAATATCTTCAACTTCAAGCTCATCTTCTTTTTCAAGTTGTTCATCTGGTTCTTGCACATTTCCATGTTCTAAGCTCCTTGTGTCATCTAGGATCACATCATCCTCTCCCACTTGAAAAGGATTTGACCTCAAATCCATTTCATCTGCGATAAAAGGAACCAAATCAGAAACATTAAAGGTAGGACTCACTTTATACTTACCTCGTAGGTCAAGTTGTTACGCATTATTGTTGATCTTTTTTGTTACTTCAAATGGTCCATCAATTCTAGGCATCAATTTTGACTTCCTCTCTTCTGGAAATCTTTCCTTTCTTAAGTGCACCCATACTTGATCTCCAACCTCAAAAACTTTCTCATGTCTTCCCTTGTTTGCTTGTTTAACATATTGCTCAGTTTTCTTTTCTATGTTTTTCCTTACATCATCATGAATCTGTTTTACAAGTTCAGCTTTCTTTTTCCCATCTATGCTAGTTCTTTCACTCAAAGGCAAAGGAATTAGATCCAAAGGAGATATTGGGTTAAATCCATACACAATTTGAAAAGGAGAGTACTTAGAAGCATAATGCATAGAATGATTGTATGCAAATTCAACATGCGGCAAACATTCTTCCCAAGTTTTCAAGTTCTTTTTAATTAATGCACGTAGAAGAGTGGACAAAGTCCTATTTACTACTTCTATTTGTCCATCAGTTTGTAGGTGACAGGTAGTAGAAAATAAAAGTTTAGTCCCTAACTTAGACCATAAAGTTTTCCAAAAGTAACTTAGAAACTTAGTGTCCCTATCTGAAACTATCGTCCTAGGCATGCCATGCAAACGAACTATCTCTTTAAAGAACAGATTAGCAATGTACAATGCATCATCAGTTTTGTGACAAGCAACAAAGTGTGCCATTTTAGAGAATCGATCAATAACCACAAAAATGGAATCCTTACCAGTTCTAGTCCTAGGCAATCCAACTACAAAGTCCATAGATATATCATTCCAAGGATGCGTAGGAATAGGTAAAGGAGTATACAAACCGTGGATTGAACCTTAGATTTGGCTTGTTTGCAAGTAGCACATCTGTCACAGATTCTTTCAACATCCCTCCTCATATGTGGCCAATGGAAGTGATCCAGCATTACCTTGAGAGTTTTAGCTATTCCAAAATGTCCCATTAAGCCTCCTCCATGGGCTTCTCTAACAAGTAAATCTCTCATGGAACAATTATGCACACATAAACGTTTATCAAAGAATAAGAATCCTTCATGCCTATAGAACCGCCCTGAAGCAAACTTTTCACATGCTTGATACATCTTTCCAAAATCAGAATCATTTTCATATAAACTCTTAAGATGATCAAATCCTAAAATCTTAGCTTCAAGCATACCTTCGGGACAATGCATCAGCAACAATATTTTATTTACCTTGTTTGTATTTGATGACATATGGAAATGTCTCAATAAATTCTATCCACCTTGCATGTCTTTTGTTAAGTTTTTGCTGACCTTTTAGGTGTTTGAGAGATTCATGGTCAGTGTGTATGACAAACTCCTTTGGCCAGAAGTAATACTGTCATGTTTGCAAAGCTCGAACTAAGGCATACAACTCCTTGTCATAAGTAGGATAGTTTTGAGTAGCTCCTCCAAGCTTTTCACTGAAATAAGCTATGGGCTTTTTATCCTGCATCAAAACAGCTCCAATCCCAATTCCAGAAGCATCACATTCAATCTCAAAAGTTTTAAGAAAATCAGGTAATGTCAAGACAAGAGCATGAGTAAGCTTCTCTTTTAAGGATTGAAATGCTTCTTCTTGAGCTTGTTCCCACTTCAAACCAACGTCCTTCTTTATTATTTCAGTGAGAGGTGCAGCTAAGGTGCTGAAATCTTTGACAAAACGCCTAAAAATCCTGCAAGGCCGTGGAAGCTTCTTACTTCTCCAACTGTTTTTGGACTTGGTCATTCGCGGATTGCCTTAACCTTTTCCTCATCCACCTTAGTACCATCTGCACTTATAAAAAAACCTAAAAAGACAAGATTATCGGTACAAAAAGTGCATTTCTTAAGATTAACATAGAGATTTTCCTTCCTAAGTACACTTAAAATCAATTTCAGATGGTGAACATGTTCTTCTAAGCACTTGCTGTAAATTAAGATGTCATCGAAATATACTACAACAGAAACTCCTATATAAGCCCTTAGAACATGATTCATTAACCGCATGAATGTTAGGTGCATTAGTCAGCCCAAATGGCATTACTAACCATTCATATAGTGCATGCTTAGTTTTAAATGCAGTTTTCCACTCATCCCCTTCTTTCATCCTAATTTGGTGATAACCACTTATAAGATCAATCTTAGAAAAAATGCTAGAACCATGCAATTCATCTAACATATCATCTAATCTAGGTATAGGAAGGCGATACTTTACTGTTATGTTGTTGATGGCTCTACAATCAACACACATTCTCCAGCTTCCATCTTTCTTGGGCACAAGTAGAACTGGTACCGCACAAGGACTCATGCTTTCACGGATATGTCCTGTTTCCATCAGTTCACTGATTTTCCTTTGCAATTCTTTTGTCTCCACTGGATTAGTTCTATAAGCAGGTCTGTTAGGAAGGGAGGCTTCAGGGAATATATCTTCAAATTCCCGACTTTCCTTGTTCTGCATATGCTTTTGATCTTGGTAAACTTCTCGTGGAGTTATGGGAACTAGAGTGGTTTTCTTTCCTTGAAACTCAAATGTATGGCGATTAGTGAATCCATCATGGATAACCTTTTGATCAGATTGCCATGGCCTTCCTAACAGTATGTGACTAGCCTCCACTGGTAGAACATCACATAAAACTTCATCTTCGTACTTACCAATGGCTAAGGGAACTTCTACTTGGTGGCTAACTTTCATTTCTCCATTTTCGTTAAGCCATTGAAGCTTGTAAGGTGCTGGATGCGTTTTCTTTTTTAAACCAAGCTTCTTTACCATAGATTCACTTGCCACATTGGTACAACTGCCTCCGTCGATAATAAGGCAACAAACTTTCCTTTGAACAAGACACCTAGTGTGAAACAGATTCTCCCTTTGCTCTTGTTCTTCTTCTTTTGTTTGAACGCTTAAAGAACTTCTGGATACCAATAAATCTCCTTTAGCAGGTCGCTCTAAGTGTTCTTCGGAAGAATCAAAGACAATTTCTTCTTCCTCTGAAATTATTTCTCTATTATCTAGAATTGTCATAATCTTCTTATTAGAACACTCATTAGCATAATGTATCATCCCTTTGCACTTGAAACACTTAACATCACGAGTTCTGATTGCAACCTCTTTAGGTTTTCCCTTGTTATCAATAGACAATGGTGTTCCAGATTTTTGGTTCACCTCTACATAGCTTCCTTTATGATAATTGGTCTTCTCATCTTTTGAATAACTTGTCTTAATTGTTACTGTCCCCGAACCGTAACTTGATCTTGAGGAGTTCTTTCTTTTAACTTGTTGTTCAAATAGCAGAGCTTTATGTAGCATCTCTTCTAGTTCAACATAATACTGAGTTTCCAATCTGTCTTGAATTTCTCTATTTAAACCCCCAAGAAACCTTGACATTGTTGCATCTCTATCTTCTGAAATATCAGCTCACAACATTAAGGTCTCCATTTCTTGATATTACTCTTCAACAGATCGGCTTCCTTGTGTTAATCTCCTCAGCTTTAGATGCAGCTCACGGTGGTAATGACTAGGAACAAACCTCTTTCGCATAATGGCTTTCATTTCTGCCCATGATTCTATAAGATGTTCCCTATTACGCCTTCTTGAGGTAATTAGTTGATACCACCAACTAAGAGCATAATCATAAAACTCAGTAGTAGCAATTCTTACTCGATTGGTCTCTGTGTAGTGTTGAACGTTGAAAACGAGTTCAATCTTCTTTTCCCATTCCAAATAGGCATCTGGATTGTTTTTTCAATGGAATGGTGGAATCTTAATCTTGAGACCTCCAAGATTGTCACGCATAGGTTCGTTGCCCTCTCTTGTACCTCTATGGTGCCTTCTATGGCTGTTTCGAGACGAATTGCTCATGCGTTCATAATATTCATCAGCGGCTTCATTTCTGAATTGTTCATGTAGTTCATGGTATCTTCTTGGATTGGTTTGTCATGAACGGTTCCGCTCGTGGTCAGTGTTTGATTGAAGCTCTTCGCGAAAGGCATATATCTTGGTGTTTATGAACTTTATCATAGCTTCAATTAGAAGCTTGTTGTTATTGAAATTATTGTTTTCTGCATCTTTTGAATTAGACATCCTTTTCTACAAAACAAAACAAAAACAAATCACCAGAAACAAGTCCTTAGAAAGTTCTTCAATTTATTTAAAACCATAAAACATATCCAAATCTGTTTTCCTAAGAATATTAAGAGATAAGTTTCACAACAGCACCTAAAAACGATTTTCTACGATTTTAAATCTTAAACAACTATAACTATGGTGAAACAGATCAGAATTTCGTGATTCAAAATGAAATCATCACACTAACACTCAAATCTTCACAAACAAACTGATAATATAAAATAGATGAAGAAAAATTAATGAGAAAGAGAATACCCAACTTTCAGAATGTTGCTGTGATACCACTTGATAAACTCCTCCTAGAATCGGCACTCTGAAATGGGATAGGGATAACATTGCAACCAGGAACCCAAAAGGATTCAAGGATCAAAGGATGTGGATCGATAGGTCACACAAAGGTTTTGGAAATGCCTTTGATATTCCAACTGATCTTCCTTTGGATATGACGCACCAAATGAAGAACATGTTTTCTTGTGGATATTACACACCAACAAGAGAAGAGTAAAACTTAAAAAGTTTTTTCAAAATCAAAGATAGTCTAACCATTAGAATTCTGAGTACATAGTTTTTATAGGAGGAAGAACTAGCCTTGAACACAATTAAGGTTGTTCTTGGAAACATAATGCATGCCTCTAAAACAATTAAGGCTTTTCTTGGAAACAAAATGCTTTAATATTGAAAATACAAAGTATTAATGATATAATCTGGAAATCAGACGCTTCCCTCCTCCAAGGACGTGGCTTTTGGTGTAGATGGGCCTTGGGCTTTTATTTCAACAAATGGGCAATAGTGAAGCGAAACAATTGCCTCATTAAAAACCTTGTCAAGAAAACTCATTGGAACAAAACTTGACTCATTTGTTGAAATCAATTAGCTTGAATCAAGAACAAAGTGGTTTGACAAGCTTTTCCACCATACTTGCTGTTTTGATCACGTGGATTCTCTAGTTGATTAAGCAATCCTCCAACAGCTTTGTTAAATTATTTTGCTCTTTATCGAGTTGTTGGACCAGCCGGTAAAATAAGAATATCTTCAACTTCAAGCTCATCTTCTTTTCAAGTTGTTCATCTGGTTCTTGCACATTTCCATGCTCTAAGCTCCTTGTGTCATCTAGGATCACATAAGAAGGTCTCCAATTCCTGATAATACTCTTCAACAGATCGGCTTCCTTGTGATAATATCCTCAGTTTCACATATAACTCATGATGGTAATGACTATGAATAAATCACTTCCGCATAATGGATTTCATTTCGGTTCATGACCCTAAATGATGTTCTTCATTACGCCTTTTTGAGGTAACTAGTAGATCCCACATACTTAGAGCATAATCATAAAACTCAATATCAACAACTCTTACCCCACTGATCTTCGTGTAGTGCCGAACATTGTTAACGAGTTTAATCTTCTTTTCCTATTTCAAATAGGCATTTGGATCATTTTCCCATGGAATAATAGAATCTTAATATTGAGACCTCAAAGATTGTCACGTATACGTTCGTTGCCCTCTCTTGTACGTCTATGGTACCTTCTCTAGTTGTTTCAAGATGAATTGCTCATGTGTTCATAATATTCATCCACTGCTTTATTTTTGAATAGTTCACGGTTTCTTCTTGGATTGCTTTGTCGGGAACGAATATGCCGAATATGCTCGTGATCAGTGGTTGATTGTAACTTTTGGCGAGAGACATCTAACTTGGTGTCTATTAACTTTGCCATAACTTTAGTTAGAAGCTTGTTGTTACTGATATTAGCTAGGGTGAAATAGATCAGAATTTCGTGATTCAAAATGAAATCATCATACGAAACATTCAAATCATCACAAACATAGTGAGAATATAAAGTAGATGACGAATAATTAATAAAAATATACCAAGATTTTTTGATTCAAAATGAAATCATCACACCAAACACTCGAATCATCATAAACATAAATGACAAAAAAATAATAAAAAATACAATACCCAACTTTTAGAATGTTGCTCAGATACCACTTGATACGATCATACTGGAACCAGCACTCTAAAATGAGATATGGATAACTCTGCAACCAAGAACCCAAAAGGATTTAAGGATCAAAAGATGTGGATCGATTGGTCTCACAAAGATTGTGGAAATGTATTTAACATTCTAATTGATCTTCCTTTGGATATGATGCACCGAATGAAGAACATGTTTTCTTTGTGATATTACACACCAACAAGAGAAGAGTAAAACTTAAGGAGTTTTTTCATAATAAAAGATAGTCTAGACATTTAGAATATGAGTACATAGTATTTGTATAAGAAAGAACAAGCTTTGAACACAATTAATGTTGCTCTTGAAAACAAAATGTGTGCCTTGAACACAATTAATGCTATTCTTAGAAATGCATTTATATTGAAAATACAAAATATTAATGATAAATTTGAAATCAGATTCTTCTCTCCTCCAAAGATATGGGTATTATTGTATATGGACCTTGGATTTTATTTCAACAAATGGGCAATGGTGAATTGAAACAATTACCTCATTCAAAACCTGTCAAGAAAACCCATTATGACAAAACTTGAACAAGAGAGAAATAGTGCAATCGAGTTAAATTGTGACAAAACTTGAACAATTCCAAAGTGGTTTGACAAGCTTGATCCGCATTGTTATTCAGATCACATGGAATCTCCAAATGATTAAGCTATCATCCAAAATCTTTGTTAATTTTTTTTGCTCTTGATCGAGTTATTAGATCAGCCAGTAAAATGAAAACATCCTCAACTTCAAGTCATCCTCTTGCTCAACTTGCTAATCTGGTTCTTGCATACTTCCACATTCTAAGATCCTTATGTCATCTAGGATTACATCATCTCTCTTGGAATTTTATATCAGATATGGTTCGGGTTTAGTCGTATTGTTCGCTGGGTCCGTATCACTTGAATGATATGAATATGAGAATGCTTCTAAAAATAGATGGGGAATCAAATATTAATCAAAAGTTACTCCACATGACCATTCTAATTAAATAGATCGATTAAAGAAAATAGATGAACAACCGATTAATCAATGGATTAAATAAAGAAAACTCGATAGTCTAATTGCTCAAATACATTTTAGTCCTTTTAGTTTTCTTACGAAATCTAAAAAGCAGTATTATTAATGTTTGTATTTAAGTCTAATTGTGACCTTTCTATATCTAGAGCATGTTCCAAGTATATATATATATATATATATATATATATATATATATATATAGATGTTTCACAATCATTGTAGAAGAGAATCATGTTTTAAGAAAATGAAAATTATAGAGGGTTTCTCTATAATTGTTTGTTAGCAACTTTTGAACTTATCGAATTTTATCTTTGGCATTCAACTTGACTTATTAAAGGGTTTTTCATCCCATTTATGGTGTCTTCCTTATAACAAGGTTTTTGCTTTGCTAAGTAACAACTCTGACAAGGTGGTACCCATCCGTTAAGGCAAGACCTAAGGATACAACGAGGTAATACCATGTTGTGTCTAAAATAATGACCAGTTCGAAGAGTTATGAGCGAGGTTACCGATCGGTTATTGAAACCATGCCTCTCGGTAAATGACCTTAGCTACCTGGGGCGTAGCAGAAGTTGACCGAGAGGAAAGAAAAAGATCTCACCCCGAGGTTGGATGTTGGAAAAGATAAGAAAATAAGAGACCAAGAGGATAGTAGAGGAAAATACCCCGTGGTGGGGCGTCGACAAAGGAGCGGATACCACAATCAGTCCCACTAACAGATGTTATGGGTGATGAGGGCTTTAATGACCCCATAAGTTCTCTCTACATTAAATTCCATTTAGACATAATGTAATAAGTAGTGGAGATCATGTTAGGAAAAGTTGTATAAATAGATCCCAATAGATAGTGAAAGATACACTTGATTACATATATACCGTTTTAATTCATAATGAGTTATCATAATTTTGACATTACTTTGTGCAGATTTTTCCTAACAAGTTTGACTTTATGGGAACCGTCTATTATAAAAATTTAGGTGTAAGCTTAGCAATGGTGATAACTAAATCCAGAATTGAAAGGAAGATCCCTGAAACAAGCCTTCAAGTGGAACTCAAGCAACCATTCTTAACCCATTGCGAAGCTATCCTAGAGAAATCCACCCTGAAGAAAGCATGGTGTTATAACGAGATGTTCGGTTCCCTGTTACCATGAACAATGCTCCAACAAACATAGTTCCCCCAAAGTTAACCTCAACATCACCAAGACCCAGTTGCCATAACATTTTTGGTGGAGGAAAACGACCTAGCTTAGGAAGAAAACACCATGAACCAAAGTATACCCAACACCTCCTCTAAGACATGAGCAGCCTAGGGTGCTCCAGCTGCAGGAGGGTAAAGACTAGGAGGAAAATATCAAACTTGTAAAAATGTCTTGATTGGTGACAAGGACAATCATAGGCCACTAAGGGAAAACATTAAGGCCAGTAGATTTGGCAAGGTGAAGGACAAAACGATAACCGATGAAGAATAAGGTGAGAGTGATGAACAAGAAAAGTGATCCCAAGGCTAGGAGCTCGGTGACGGGTCTGACCGGGGAGTGACAAAGCAAACCAAGGAGGTAGAGGTCGTGCAGTATGACCAAGTACAACCCAAGATGTCTCAACCAGTCATCCTTTATATAAAAAATATTGGAAGCCGAGCTCATGAGAAAATTCAACCCTTTCAGAATGAAAGCCTACGACTAGGTCGACCCCTAGCGGCACTTGGACCAATCCCGAATTCAACCCAGACAACACCATGTTATGAGGTAACATTATAGATTTTTACAACAGATTACCCAATGAGTCTACCATGATTTTGTAGGGTTGCGAAACACATTCAAATATCGATGTTTTGGCAATAAGGAACCAAAGAAAGAACGCGACTCCATTAGGGACCTGTATCAAAGACGTAGCGAATCGCTCAAGAGTTTTATGAAAATCTTCGTTCATGCAATGAACACATTGCCAAACCTAAAAGAATGCGTGGCCGCGATATAATTGAAGTAGTGCTAGATAAGGAACGCCCTTTATATGCCGACATGGTGCATTTCCAGTTAAGAAAAGATTGGACTTCCTTACAAGGGGAGACTAATTTACACAAGTTAATGATGCCAAGAAAAGAGATTCCGCCTACTCTTCCGATATTAAGCCACAAGATTCCAAGCCACCATCGACAGATCAAAAGCGAGGGGATTAGGACAATCACATTCACAACTTGTGAGCCCCCAACATTAGGTATAAGCCCTCATATTACGACAATACAACACAACAATTGATTCCCCTCAAAAAGACCATCTCTGTGATTTATGATAGAACCTACCAGCCTCCTCACTAAATGTTCACCCCTAGTCACAAGAGATCCACCCGCCACTTTTGCTCTTATCATAACGGTCATGACCATCGAACCGATGGCTACTGGCAGCTCAAAAAGGAGATCCATAAGCTAATCGATAGGAGCGAATTGGTCCAATTCGTCAAGCGTAAAAGAGAAGAAGATCACCAAGACGACTAAAAGGGCGGCAACCTAACGGAGGAATAACTTGAGCGACACTCGATCGTTAAGACTGACCAATAATAACTATTTATTATTATCAAGGAAGGTGATATGTTGTCAGGGACGGGCCCTGCATCCTGAAAATGACACAAAAAAATCTCGAGGTGCAGTCGGTTGACAGCTCGTCTTGCCATAATTACCAAGACCCAATGGCGGACCTAACATTCAAAATCGACTATTTACAGGGCCTCACAACACCCCATGAAGATGCCCTAACAATCAAGTTGGATATCGGGGGCATTATGTCGACTCAAGTCCTAATATACTACAATAGCTCGACCAACATAATATTCAAGATGAGCTATGAAAGAATTATTAAAGTACCTCCCTACAAACCAATCCACAAGACGTTGGTAGTCTATGAGAGGAAATCATCATGGTGTGTGGACGAGGTCGAGTTGATGGTGACTGTGGACCACAACAATACAAATAAGGAATTGTTGACTCTCTACATGATAGTCAATGCCCTTAGCTCATACCAGACTATCATAAGTACACCCTTTCTGCACCATATGTAACTAACATCTTGCACGTGTAGATAATGCTTGAAGTAACCGATAAAAAAATTGGTTCGAATTATCAAGGGTAGTCGACGTACCGTACAAACTTTCTATGTCATCTTTGTGGATCCGCCAGGCCATCTAGGTAGCAACTAACTAACAATGAGGAGGAACACCAACATCAAAATTCTGACCCATTTTTAGAAGAGGTAGATGCTCCCTTAGAGACAGACCCGTTCAACCACGTTGATGAAGAGTTGGTGAATGATACTCTCCTTGGGGGCAGACAAGTGCGAATATGTAATAAACTCGACCCTAGCTTTAAACAAGATTTACTCACTTTGTTAAAGTCAAATGTTGATGTCCTTATTTAGAGTGCATGTGACGTAACAGGGATCGGCCAGTGAGTCATGTATCACGAACTCTCATTTGACTGACGAGCAAGGTAGATCCTCCCCAAGTGAAAAGTCTTTTCCTCCGAGAAAGCCGAGGCCATAACTGATGAAGTCGACCATTGTGGGTTGCGAACCCAGTCCTTGTCAAGAAAAAAAAGGGCAATACCACATGTTTGTCGATTTCACTGACCTTAAGAAAACCTGACCTAAGAACGCCTTCCCTCTTCCCTAATCGATTAGTTGGTAGACCCGACGATAGGTAGCAAGTTCCTTTCATTTATGGATGTTTTTTCAGACTACAATAAAATCTATATGCATCCATGAATGAAGAGCACGCAATACTTATAACCGAGAAAGACTTATCCTGCTAAATAGTAATATTGTGCGGCGTTAAAAATGCAGGATCCACGTACCAACAGTTGGTAAATCATATTTTTGAACAACAACTTGGTCGTAATATGGAGGACTATATTTACGGTATGCTAAGTAAGAGTGACAACGAGAGCTGCCAACTCGAACTCTGAACCCCCTCAAGTGTACATTCGACGTTCGTAGTTGTAAATTCATAGGGTATATTGTTAGTAAAAATGGTATCAAGGTCGATAAGGTCCAGTGATGGGCCCTCCTGCATATGGAAACCAACTTGATCATCAAGGAAGCCTAATGTTTAATCAAACGATTGACCACCTTTTATCGATTTATCTTGCGGGCCTATGATGGAAGCCACCCGTTCTTCATCGTGCTTAAATAGGCATACATATTTTCTTGGAACGACTAGTGCGACACTACCTTCTAAGCCATTAAGAATTACCTGACTTCCCACAAAATCCTATCGGCCCACATGCCTGGTGATCCACGGTACCTTTATTTATCGTATTCAGATTGAGCAGTTAGCGTGGTATTGGCAAGGGAGCCAAAGGGGTGAATCGACTAGTTTACTATGTCAATATATCCCTATTGGATGTAGAAACAAGGTTCTTAAATCTAGAGAAGCTAGCCCTCAGCTTAGTGCTGGCTGCGAGAAAAATGGGGCTCTTTTTCCAAAGTGTGATCTATCGGTTCACATCGTTTGATCTTTGAATCTTTTTGGGTTCCTGGTTGCAAAGTTATCCCTACCCCATTTCAGAGTGCCGAATCTAGAAGGTTCATATCAATCTGCGAACATCACAATTATTGATAGACTTAGAATATAATGCAATCGAGATATATAAAATAAAATTTATATTATACGCTTATGCCATATACTTCAACTGGTTGTAAGTGATGAATGAAGATGGTACACAAAGATTTTATCAAGCCTATTGAAAAATGGTAATACTAGTCGTGACCTCCCTTCAATGAAAAAAAGAATATAAAATACCTTATTTTGGCTACTAGATAGAAATTCCTACAATTAATATTAGAAGTTGAAACTAGATGAAACTCTACTTATGGACTTCTTGAACGTGTTTATAAATTTAGGAAGAAGTTACAATGTTTTATAATAGCTATAACTTGATAAATGTCGGGGACCGTTATCAACCTCTTAATGATGTAAAATTGGTCATATTGTCTATAACTAATGCGTTTCATCCAGATATTTATAGAGTATACTCCTATTTTTGTTACACGATATAATCTGAACATTCATTTAGCCTTTGAATGTGGTGTGAAACTTACCATGTATTTAGATTTATATAGGAACATGGATGTGTGTTGTAAAATAATATCCGACATGGAAACATAATTTATCAAGTATTTCATCATATCCCACACACTTATACTATTGGGTATATTTTTTATCCTTGTCTCAAGCTTAAGTGTTTTCACATATATGTTGAACTATTTCATAAAACTATCAAACTTGATAATGATTATGCTAAGAGTAAATATTGTGAAGATATTCAATTTTATTTGTATGAAATGTATAATAATTATGCTATGAAATACGAGAACAATAACTGTAGTTCTTCATTGACTTTGGCTAGTAGTGATAGCGGCGGAAGAAAAATTAGACCTCGTCATAACTTCATGACAACTAAAATGCAAAGTACAACAAAGATGTTAACAAAAACTCTTGAAGATGTTAATGAACTAGCCCAATATTTACAAATTGGTTTCGATTTTAGAATGTATACCGATGATAACCCGGTTGATCTCGTAAAGAGGTAGAAGTCCAAGAAATTGTTATTTTCTTGTTATTTATAGGTTAGCCAATAAGGTTTTTTGTATACATATTTCTAGAGTGGCAAATGAATTTGCATTTCGTATGGTCAAGCTGCATTACACAAATAAACGAACAAGATTGACTGACAAAACACTTGAAGTAGATCGGGGCAGAACCTAAGCTCAAACACAATGAATATACAATAGAAAAGCAAAATGACATGTTTTATGAACTAAGTGACATTGAAGAAGATCTTACAAATGAATATGATGGTAATGATGAAGAATGGTTTGAATCGACAAAACAAAATTCTGAATGAAGATGATTTGTAATAGAAATTTATTGGTTAATATGTAATAAAAAATTTAACTAAATAAAAATTTATTTTTTATCCTTCAATCTCATAATATAACAACACTTACATATATATTATAATTAAAGTATACTACAAACCAACAATTATCACATTTATTTTATCATTTACAATAATTAAACCACTTGCAATAAAATAATCGAACTATAACAATTTATATTATAATCAAACAATAATAATTATATTATCACATATAACAATTAAAATATAGCATAGAACTTATAATCAAAACCAGGCTACTTATGAAATAAAGCCTATATAATAAAATTATTAGAGTATTTTTTTTTTTTGTGAAATTAACAAAATTTATATTCTATATAATTATAATTTTGATTAAATTTTAGAAACTCGCCTCTTAAAAAGTGACTACACAACCAGAAATGTAGAATAAAAGGCATTATAAATTATTTACAAGTAAACAAAAAAAAAATGATGTTCGTCGTGTTATTGCGATTTTACCGTTATGTGAGCATTACCGATAAAACTTTGACCGTGATTTACCATTCTCGCGAAGAGACAATAACTTTACTGTAATAGGAGCATGAATATGTGTACCGAAACCCGCCCTATTTTTACTATGATGGTAATATTATGACAGGACGGTGTGAATACGGCCGTGTCCTGCCCAATTAGCCACGTCTAACGAGCACCCCAACCAGATAAATCTAATCTATTCACTAATTCATCAAATTAATATGGTGACCTGTCATTAGATCTATATAATTATCCAACAAAAGCAAATTGGTAAACAAAAAGAGAGGCCCGATACAGAAAGCGATCCCGAAATAGCGGAGCCAAAAGACAAGTGGGCTCGTTACAGATTAAGAACCTCACTAAAAAAACTGACTCGAAAACATCCCCATCCAAGAAATGTAGAGAAATAAGCAATCAACAAAAGCTATAAAAAGATGTATATATATATATATGACTTTTCCAAATATTAAGGAAGTAGAAAGAGGTTTGGTGTTGTCGTGTTATTGGTGTATTATAATTTCTTAAGGTTCAACAAAATGGGAAGAAGATTGGATTATTTAGTCATGAAGACCGATGATGAGGCGACGGCTGATTTGATTGATTCCGATATCACTGAATTTACGGTTGCGGCTAAGAAATTCATTAATGACACTACTAAGCTCGGCGTTTTAGGGTTTGGGACTTCTGTGCTTCAATGGGTAGTTTCGTTTGCAGCCATGTAAGCTTTTGGATTATTCATATTTGCTATGAAATGAAAATTATATTCTATAGAATATAGAAAATTATATTCTATAGAATATAGAAAATTAATATTGTATATTTGGTGTATAAATATTGTTTAAATTTTGAAAATAATGGTTTAATAGAGATGTTATGGTTATTGTTATGGTTATGGACGCAGATATTTGTTAATATTGGATCGAACAAACTGGAGAAGTAACATGCTGACTTCGCTTTTAGTACCTTACATTTTCTTAAGTGTTCCATCGTCCCTCTTTCACTTGCTCAGGTGATTAATGAATTATCATCGTCAACTCTTTACCATAATTCGAACTTACTTCCCTCCTCATTTTATAGAGGAGATGTTGGGATATGGATTGCTTTTGTAGCAGTGGTACTAAGGCTCTTTTTTCCGCGACATTTCCCAGGTACACAATCAAATGAGCTTCCACAATATTTCTATACCTAAGGCAAGACTAACGTTCTTTTTAAAAACACAAAATCGTATAAACTTTTGAGAAAGAATAATATATCTTATATCGTTATTGTTAAAATTAAATAATCATGTCGTTAATAATCAAATCAATTAAACATCGTATATGTTTATGTTGTTAATAATTGTAGATTGGTTAGAGATGCCCGGATCGTTGATTCTTCTTCTTGTTGTGGCTCCAAACATGTTTGCACATGCAGTAAGAGATGGTTGGGTCGGAGTGGTAATATGCCTCCTCATTGGTTGCTACCTCCTACAAGAACATATTCGAGCATCCGGTGGGTTCAGGAATTCTTTCACTCAAACCCATGGTATATCCAACACCATGGGAATCATCTTCTTAATTGTTTTTCCTCTCTGGACTTTGATCCATTTTATTTAGGCCTTCAACGTGTTATATATTCAAGGCAAAACACTCAAATCTCTATTTTCCGAATGTTTCTCAATTTTTATGAACTATTTAAATTCTTCATTCTTACATATTGTAGTGTAAATTGTTCAAAAAGTCATAAAAATAATGTATATTTTTAATAAAAATACTGTTCGAATATATACATGGATGATATACATTCAATCTTAATTATGACTACAATCACGTAGTTAATCCACTACATTCACGTCTAAATTAGTGCAACCATTCATCTACCTTTATGTCTACAATTATTTTATAATAAAATACCAGAATACTTTAATATTCTACTTCAAGTTGGAGAGTGTAAATCAAGGATTCCCAACTTTCTACACAATAAATTAAATTGATATTTCCTGAGTGCTTTAGTAAATATGTCAGTCAATTGTATCTTTGTAAAAATATAACATCGATGAATTATCCAGGGGTGAAGTTTTTCTCGAATTACATGACAATCAATCTCAATGTGTTTAGTACGCTCGTGAAAAAACTGGATTAGCCGCAATATGTAAAGCCGTTTAATTATAACAAAACAATGATTGCGAAATCTTTAAGTATGTATCTCAACGGGGTTGGTTCCAAACAAGCATTCATCATTGCTTTATTCTCTGCTTATGTAGATGTGGTGAAACATTAGTCTATTTGTTTGATTTCCACGATATGAGTGAGTAGCCAAGGAAAACACAGTAACAAAAAAATATATTGTATTGACATACGACATCCACCCCAATCTAAATCACAACAGTTACTAAGTGTCAGATTGTTTTCTAATGGAAAAAAGAAGACTCTGACTTGGTTATTTATTGATCTAATGAAAGAATTTTAACACTGGTTCATAGTGTGGCTTTTTAGGTGCTTCCATAAATTTACTCAATGCATGCATTGAATACACAATATTAGGTCTAGTCATTGTCAAATATATTAACTTGTTAACCAGTCTCCGATATATAGTCGAATCATTAAGTAGCTCACGTTAATTACAAATTATGTTCTATTGAGAATTTATTGGGTTTTTACTTACGATAATATTTTGTCTTGCAAAATATATGATGCATATTTTCTTTAAGGCATAAATATTTCTCTTTTATATTGAGAAAATTCAATAACTCGTCGAGATATTTAATGTGAAAATATTGGACTAGATGATTCTTCAGCAATTTTATTTCATGCAAGTCATTATCAGTCAATAGGATATCCTCAACATATATGAGAACAAAATCAAAAATTTTACCTTGATATTTAGTATAAAATGAGAAATCTGGTTTTGACTTTATGTAACCTCGGTTTCGACTGTAGCTGAAAAAATAAAAAACCAGAAGCTAGTTTCAAACCATCGATAGATTTGCAAAGCCGACATACCAAATTCTTCACCTGTCAGCGGAGACCAGGAGGTGGAGACATATATACCTCATCATCTATATTTCCATGAAGAAGTTGATAAACATAACAATTTTTGGAAGTTGAAACAATCAACAAAAATTGAAGAGTGGTGAGTTAAAAGTTGCAAAAACGGTCTCATGATACTCAATACCTTCAACCAAGGTGTCGTTTTTCCCACCAAATTGGATTTATATTGCCTAATCGTTCCATCAGAGTTATATTTGATCTTATAAACCTAGAAACATCCGATAGGTTTGTGTCCCAGAGGAAGGTGAACCAACTTCCAAATGTTGTTATGGTCAAGATCCTGAATTTTAGTGGGCATGGCTTGGCGCTAGAGTGGATCACGGTTAGCATTTTCAAAGATGAAAGTTATGTTTCCGCTGATAGAAAAGTTGAAGAAGCACGATTGTTAGGGTAAAACATAAAACAGAAGCATGAGATGAGAAGGTATACCTTCTAGATTTAAGATAACTTGTTTGCGTTCAAAATTGAATTCTCCCGGTAAACATGTCGTAGTATTGGTGCAATACATGAGTTTTTATGTGGCGGTTGGAACATTGAACCAAGATATCATTGGGAACTAGAAGAGAAGTATGTGTGCTAAGGGCAGTGATGAAAGAAAAGGTGTTGGTGGAGCGGAAGGTGATGACAGAGTAAAGAGTGAGGGCGATGAATTCATAGGTGATTTTGGGGACTTACGAGAGGTAGGGACTATTATCTCA
Organism: Limnanthes douglasii subsp. nivea; assembly: GCA_036936605.1. Lineage (NCBI taxonomy): Eukaryota > Viridiplantae > Streptophyta > Magnoliopsida > Brassicales > Limnanthaceae > Limnanthes > Limnanthes douglasii. The sequence continues at coordinate 127,015,481 of JAUPFV010000005.1, read as the reverse complement.
GACCGAGACATTAAATTCTTAAGCTACTTTTGCAAAACACTTTGGAAGATGACGAGGACTAAACTACTATTTTCAACAACTTTTCATCCTAGATAGATGGTCACACTGAAGTCGTAAACCGTACACTATCTACTTTACTTAGATCTACTGTGGATAAAAATGTAAACAACTAGTTGGAATGTTTGCCATTTATTGAGTTTTCTTATAACCATGCTACCCATTATGATACTAAATTCATTTCTTTTGGGGAACCGTAACTGTTGTTGGGGATCATTTCTTTTGGCCTCACTTGAAGAGAAATACTGAGAATTTTTTACAACCGTTGTATTATTTGGTTAAAAGAAAAATCTAGATCACATCCTCATAGTTTTTATCGACCATTGCCAATTCTTATTTTACTATGGGTCGTATATCTATGGAATTCTTATTGGAACTTCTAAAAATCAGACACAAAGATTGCATCTTTGTTGTGGTGGACAGGTTCTCGAAGATAGCACATTTTGATACCATGTGCTAAGGTGAATGATGCTTCTCAACCAACATACGTGTTCGTCAAAGAAGTAGTACGTTTACATGGAATGCCAAGGACTATTATCTCAGACCGAGACATTAAATTCCTAAGCCACTTTTTCAAAACACTTTGGAAGATGAATGAGACTAAACTATTATTTTTAAAACCTTGTCATCCCCAAATAGATGGTCACACTAAAGTCGTAAACCGTACACTATCTACTTTACTTAGAGCTATTGTGGGTAAACTTGTAAACAACTAGTTGGAATTTTTCCCATTCATTGAGTTTTCTCATAATTCAAGGACTAAATTGATAAATTAATTTTGTGGTTGCGGTCCCTAATTACAAAATGACTAAAGTATAGGGGATTAACAATCAATGTACTAATTGTATTTCATATATAAAAGAGATTAAGGTTAAGATATTCCTTTAGTCTAAATCTATAACGTTAGTCATCATTTTATTGTATTGGAAAATCCACAACCATCTTGTATCTAAAAGAACTACAACAGGCTATCGATCACTAACAATGGACTGCAAACAAAACTGTAAGTTCTATATCATATCTTTATGAGTTAATCACAAGATATAAAGGTTTATTATTATGTGTATGATAAACTATAGTGAACGATTCAATATTACTTCTATCAATTAGTATCAGACCCAAAAAACCTCTTGTGATTCATATGATAGACAACATGTATATCTTTTGTTGAATCAAAATGTGTTTTTATATACAAGATCCATACCATTGAGATTTGTATTAATTGACTCAGTAGAGTATGGAGGCTTTGAACAGTAACTCGTCCCTGGACTATCGCACTTGGTGACAGATAGTCCCTAGACTTTCAAAAGTCCGTTCGTAGTCCCTCGACTATCCAGTTTGGATAAAGTTAATCCCCTTGCATGTGTTGACTATCAATTTTTGTGACAGATAGTCCTTCAACTATTCATTTTCAATAAATTTAGTCCTTTGACTTTCTATTTTTGATAAAGTTAGTCCTCTTAATAAACATGCGCATGAGACTAACTTTATCCAAACTGGATAGTCCAGGGACTACCAACGGACTTTTGAAAGTCCAAGGACTATATGTCACCAAACTGGATAGTCCAGGGACTACGAACAGACTTTTGAAAGTCCAGGGACTATCTGTCACCAAAGTCGATAGTCCAGGGATGAGTTACTGTTCAAAGCCAAGTATGGATCTAGGATTTATGTAAAAAAATGATTAGATTGATTTGTTCATGTGAAAAACATGATTTAGTATTTGAGTTTTATCAATAAAGATATATGTTTGATTGGATTTGTGGTTTTCCCATTAAATAAGGGTTTCCTTGGTTGTAAATTCTCTCAGGAATTTAGAATCCACCAAACCCTGATTCAAATGGAAAAATTGGACATACCCGAACAACGGTCATCAACAATGTAACCTCAAATGTTAAGGTTGTCCGGTGCCATTCACCATGTCCAACTAGTTGTTGTCACTATAGATGAGAGCCCCAACTTGCGAAGAAAAAATACAACCAGCTATGGTGGTAATAGAGCACCAAGTAACTATTGGTTGGGTAACATGCTCATTATCAACAACAACAAACTATTGGCTAGGTGATTTTCCCAATGACATTAATTATTTGTTGACCGGAAAATCTACCCAATGACAACAACAACAGCCTAGTGGCTAGGCTGGATATGCCTAATGATATTACAACTATCTATTAACTTAGCGATCTGCCTAACAACAACATATGTTACCTACTGGCTTGGATGGATAGGCACAACGACAAAGTTAGTGGGTTGCAATCTTTTTTTTATCAACATTACATCTAATATATTTTTTATGATTTATTTCATATGATAAATGTTTGGACATGCTTATTCGGGTAAGTAACTCATACAATCATTTAATCGACCTGCTGGAAAGTAAATTGATCTCCCAAGGATCGTAGCATCTGAAAATGTTGAAAAGATTAATTTAATTTCTAATACTGTCGATGTTCCAGAAGGTTAATAATTGGATTTAAGTTAATCATGAACTAGATAAAATCTGTTGAAAATAGATCTTTGAGATGTTTTTAATTTAAATAGGTGAAATCAACCCTCTTGAGGGTTTCACCTATACTTTAGAAAATTAAATCAATCTTTGCGTTTATTATAGCTGTGGTGGGTAAAATCAACCATCTGGAAGGTTTCACATGTACTTAGGAAAATGAAGATTATTTTATTTTAAGTAGGTAAAATCATCCATTCAGAGGGTTTAATAGGTATTTGGGATAGTTATAATAATGATTAATGGTAATTTTCTCAAACTAATAAATATGTCTTAATATGAATTTCCTTCATGTATCCTATAACCATTGTGTGTTATGTTTTACATTTATACACCATGTTCAAGTCTGTTAAGTTGTTATATGTCAAATTTACTTATAGATGTGGAATCCAAACACATTGAACACCAACATTAGACTGTCCAAGTAACACCTATTGAAATTGGTCACATAACGCGCTCAAGAGAAAAGGATCTTCGTCGAGAGTTCAACAAGGCTATGGAGAGCCTTATAAGCTAAATCAAGCACGACCCAATTTATATTTTAGTTTCTAATGGAACCCTACCCATTTTTTACATGATAAAAGCTCTAGAAAGCATTTAAATGCCTTCTAGAAGATCTGGTCAGAAGGAGATACGAAATGAATCTCCAGATCTTTAACATAGTTAGTTTGTTAAATATATCTTTTAATATGCTATCTTATAGGTATTTGGTAATGATATCTTCTGATTTACTAGCTGTTATTTTTAGTTTGTAAAAATCTATCTTAATTTGGTAACTTTTGACTACTTGTTAGGATATCTTTCTTATTTACTACCTGTTAGGATATCTTTTTATTTTCTATTTTTAGTCTACTTTTTAGGATTTTTGGTTGGTTTTTTTTCCTTTGAATAGATGTAATATCCATAAGAGAAATCAGAATCAATCGATTAAATAAATATCAATCAAATTAAACAAGTTTTTTACTCAAACATTTATCCGGGACAGATTTATCTTTAAATTACCCTTGTGAGAAGTGAGTTTAATTAATTCTTCATTCTGATTTTATCTGCGATATATTCAGTTTGGAGTTTTGCTCATCAAAGGCTTTCTTTCACATTTATGGTGCAGCTCGATCCATCATCTATCTATCATCAATTTCTATCTGATTTCATTTGTGAGTGTTCTCCGAACAACAATGAGTCAAAATCAAAATTACATCCACCACTATACATATCATTTGAATATGTTAAAGTTGTGAGTGTTCTCCGAACAACAACTTTTAGAGTCAAACCGCTTTCGTGCCTACCTCATCTAGTATCAGAGGTGAAAAGTTTGTTATCTAGGTCATATCATACTTACAAACGACTCGTTACAATGGCAGAAAACAATATTAATACTCTTGTTCAATGAATAACTTATATGCAAGATTATATACAAATAAAAAGTGAAGAATTTCATACAACGAGGAACGAATTTGGAGAACGCATTGGGCTAATACAGCGGCCCCCAATAAGGTTTAGAGCCATAAAAAAAAGCTCCCACCTTCACAACAACGACAACAAAATTCTGACATAGAAGATGAAGATGATGTGATGCCTATTTTGGAAGATGAAGATCCATATCATTTGTTTCATCGAAATTAGAGAAGAGATCCACTTCAGAGAGGAATAGTAAAAAAAGAACGACCAATAAGGCCTATCAAAGTAGAGGTAAAGATAAAACCTCATTGGAAAATAATATCACAATGCCTATATGAATTGGGAAAGACGTATGAAGTATATATTTGATTGTTATGGATATATTGAGTAAATTAAGTTTTCCATATGTGCTACACAATTTTCAGAGACTGCTCTTATTTGGTGGGACAAAGAAGTAACATAGAGAATAACACAATGCTACAGACCCATAGACCGTTGAAATGTTATGATGTTTCTTTTAATCGAATGTATGTATGTGCTCATTACCATAGTGATTTACAAAAACGTTTTAGAAAGATGGAGCTTGAACAGAACTGTCACTGAATATTTTGATGAGCTTGAACAGCTCAAAAATTATTTGGAACTAGAAGAGTCTGAGGAGGCCCTGCAGGCCCAATTTATAGATGGAAAGTGTCCACATTATTTTCCAGATTGAGCAGTAACTCAAGCGCTAAAATACCACCACCAATCAGACCAGAACAACACAAACATGGACTTGAAATAATAAAAAATTGTTTGATAAAGTAAAATAAGTAGAGACAAATGCAAAAATCAAGGGAAAAGTATTGAAGTTGCAAATATAACAAAAACAAAATCTATTCCAACTAGTAATCATGAATTTAAATGTTCTTAATGTCAAGGACGTGTACATTATGCTACAGACTGTCCAAATCAGTGTATCATGTTTATCATTCCAAGTGGAGAATATGAGTTACAAGATAAATGTGGAGATGAAAAACCAGATCATGAAGAGGAAATTGAGTATCTAGATGTTGGTGATTTATTAGTAGAAAGAAAAGTCCTAAGTGCAATGATCCAACCAAAAGAAACCATCCAAAGGGAGAACATCTTTTACACCATATGCACTATTAATAAAAATGTATGTGATGTGATCATAGATGGAGGTTCTTGTACTAATGTGGCTAGCAAATTTATGGTGGAAAAATTAGCTCTTGTAAATACTAAACATCCAAGTCCTTACAAGCTACGATGGTTCAATGATCAAGCTAAATTACAGATCATGTCAATATTCCAATCAATATAGGAAAATATTAAGATGAAGTAGAGTGTGATGCTTTAGGTTTGGGAGTTGGAGGTGTATTGATTTAAGGAGAAACTCATATAGTATATTTTAGTGAAAATTTTGTTAGAGAAACACTCAACTATCCAACCTACGATAAGGAGCTCTATGCATTGGTGAGATCGTTGGAAACATGGCAAGATTATTTATTATCTAAAAAAATTGTTATTCATACAAATCATGAAAATCTTAAGCATCCAAAAGGCCATACTAACTCAAGAGAGGGCATTTTAAGTGGGTGAATTTCATTGAGATATTATCTTACATCATCAAATACAAAAAGGGGAAAGAGAACATTGTAGCAGACGCATTATCAAGGAGATATGCATTAATCTCTATAATTGAGGCAAAGGTTCTAGGATTTGAACACATCAAAGACATGTATGAAGATGACCCAAACTTTAGACATATTTCAAATGAGTGTTCTAAAGGGAAATTTGTCTTGTTCTACAAACATGATGAGTTCTTTTTTAGAGACAAACATCCGTGCATTTCACAAGGTTCTATGTGTTATCTCATCTTAACAAAAGCACATAAAGAACGTCTTATGGGTTACTTTAGAGGAAATAAAACCTTAGCTATTGTTGGGGAACATTTCTTTTGGCCTCACTTGATGAAAAATATGGAGAAGTTTTTGCAACCGTAGTATTATTTGCTTAAAAAATCTAGATCACATCATCATGATCTTTATCTACCATTTCCAATTCTTACTGTACTATGGGTCGATATATCTTTGGATTTCTAATTGGAACTTCCAAAAATCAGACACAAAGATTGTATCTTTATTGTGGTGGACAAGTTCTCGAAGATAGCACATTTTTATACCATGTTCTAAGGTGAATGATGGTTTTCAAAGAACAGACTTTTTCTTCAATAAAGTAGTGTGGTAACATGGAAAACCAAGGACTATTATCTCAGAACGAGACATTAAAGTCCTAAGCCACTTTTGAAAAACACTTTAGAAGAGGACGGGGACTAAACTACTATTTTCAACAACTTGTCATCCCTGAATAGATGGTCACACTGAATTCCTAAACCATACACTAACTACTCTACTTAGAGCTACTATGAGTAAACATGTAAACAACTGGTTGGAATGTTTTCCATTCATTGAGCTTTCTTATATTCATGCTACCCATTATGCTACTAAATTGTCTCCTTTTGAAGTTTTGTATGAATTTAAGCCTTTGACACCGTTAGATGGAATACACAAGGATGAACTTGTTAAGAAAATACACTAGGAGGTTAAGAAAAACTTAGAATAGAAAACAAAACAGTTTAAGCGTCAAATAGAAAAAGACGCAATAAGTTGATCTTTTTACCACAAGAGTGTGTTTGGATACACATCAGACTAGAAAGATTCCCTCAAAAACAAAGTTCGAAGCTTCTGACTCGGAGAGGTGGTTCATTCAAAGTTTTGCAGTGAATACATGATAATGCCTACAAATTGGAGCTTCTATGAGATATTAACATTTTTACAAGTCTTAATGTTTCGTATTTGTCTCTATTTGAGCAGATGAGCTAGTTTTGAGGACAAAAACTTTTCAAGAGAGAGGGAATGATGAGGAAATCCAAATATATCCAATTAAATTCCAACATCAGACCGTCAAAGTACCAACTATTAGAATTGGTCATATAACGCACTTAAGACAAATGGATATTCGTCGAGAGTTCAAGAAGATTGTGAAGAGCCTTATAAGCGTGACCCAATTTATATTTTAGTTTCTAATTGAGCCCATCCCATTTTCTACATGATAAAAGCTCAAGAAAGCATTTAAAATGCTTCTATAAGATTTGGTCAAAAGGAGATTCGAAAATGAAGCTCTAGATATTTAAAATTGTTAGTTTGTAACGATATCTTTTAATATGCTATATTTTAGGTATTTGGTTAAGATATCTTTGATTTACTAGCTGTAATTTTTAGTTTGCTAATATCTATCTTAATTTTTTAGCTTTTAGCTACTTGTTAGGATATCTTTATGATTTACTAGCTGTTAGGATATCGTTTTATTCCCATTTTTAGTTTATTTTTTGGGATTTTTGGTTGTTTTTTTCTTTAAATAGATGTAATCTTCATTGAAGAAACCAGAATCGATCAATTGAAAAAATATCGATAAAAATGAGTTTTTACTCAACTATTTGTCTAGGAAAGATATGTCTTTAAACTACTCTTGTGAGAAGCAAGTTTAGTTGATTATTCATTCTGATTTTATTTGGGATAAATTCGGTTTGGGATTTTTCTTATCAAAGGCTTTCCCTCACCTTTATGGTGCATCTCGATCCATCATCTATCTATCATCATTTTGCATATGATTTCATTTGTGAGTGTTCACCGAACATAAACGAGTCAAATAAAAAACTCATCCACCGACATACATATGATTTGAATATGTTAAAGCTGTGAATGTTCTCCAAACATCAAATTCTAAAAGAAAACCGCTTCCGTGCCTACATCACTTATGTGTTTTGTGTAATATATATGTTCCAGTTAATTTTATGGGTTAAAATCTGATAAGGAGCAAACCCCAATGTTGGATGGCTTGTATTTTAATTAGTTGGAAGAGGAGATTGAATTGTTCATGAAGTACCGTGATTATGACCTCGGAAAAATGAAACCTAACAAGATTCTCTTACTCAAGAAAGTTCACACAAGTTGACAAAAAAGTATAAAAACTAGGATTGGTCTAATCGGTTGTTCTTGGCCCTCATCCTTTACGGATACCAATTATGTTTTATAAGGTTGTCCTAATGTATACTACCCATTCCTTGGAGTTTCTCATGGAAGTAGACAAATCATTTAACCAGAACCTATAAGGTATAGAGGTAACTTCTCACGAATAAGGTCTCTAGCGGAAAATATGGGATGTTTATGACTGCAACCAAATTAAAGGCAATCAAGGTAGACTTATATGCAAAATTTGTTGTAGGATTCATTTTCCAATCTCTCCATGTAAAATTTAAGCATTTATAGAAAAATGGATAATCAATGATTTGATTGCACACGATGCATAAGAAGAGTAAATGCTTAAAATGAAGAAGTCTAAAGTGAATGTTATTAAAAAACGTATGGGGAAAATCGAAGTATAACGACAAATTTGATATGAACTCCACCAAAAGGTGTGGTGAACCCCTATTATTGTTAGACTACTTTTAGAACCTCGAGTATGTATGAACAATGTTCGTTTAAGCCTTGAACCTTCACCTATAAAGATCAGAGCAATAACTACGATTTTGGTGTTTGAACGCTAGGAGAATATCTTGATAAGTTCAAGAGTTCGTTTAATCAAAAAGAGGATAAACCTTACAATACAATAATATTTTTAAAATCCAAATTGTGTTTACAAAGCTTGTAAAGAAAAAATATCTTGATAAGTTCAAGAGTTTGTTTAAGAACAAAGAGGACACACCTTACAATACAATAATGCTTTTGAAATCTAATAATGGAAATAAGATTCTAACAAATAATATTTAGTAAAATAAAATATTTAAGAAAAAATTTGTGTTTTTCTCCTATGATTAGCAAACCACAAACAAAGAGGATAGTATCATTTCCTCCCGCACGTGGATTTCCTAAAATAAGTCATATGTGAATGTGGTTTTGTATGAATTATTTATAGGTTATCAGTGTAATTTTATTTACAATTATTGAGGATAATATCTCTAGTTACTAAGAAAATCATCAAGAATCATGTGTCACATGCTAAGAGTTTGCTAGGCTCGTGGAGGAGTTCAAACATTTATTTTGTTTTCATCAAGCCCTTTTAGTTCTTGAACACTTTATTGCTAGTGGTATTTGGAGTTGTCTTGTTTTAACTGGAGAATTTTTAGTTCATAGAAGTATAAAAAGACTAAGGTCAAAGCTAAATGACTCCCCACTTAGAGATCTTCAAATATTAATCCTTCTTTCGAATCTATAAAGATGGAAGGCCGATATGGGGAGAAGGCGATTGTCCAACGTTCTCTAGTTAAGCATATTGATTCCAAACCAAATTAAGACAATGCACAAAATTGAGGTGAGGATCCAAGAAGATGGGTGGGGCGGGGTTCAGGATAAGAGGTGATATGATCCTCGTAAGTCCGACACTCTCAAATAGGTAGGGATAAATTTGTAACGAGGAACCCAAAAAGATTCAAAAATAAAATTATTTAGATCGATAGGTCACACGGAGGTTGTGGAAATGCCTTTCATATTCCAACTGATCTTCCTTTGGATATTCTTGGTAATGCCGTAATATTGAAAATACAAAGTATTAATGATAAAAGTTTGAAATCAGATTCGTCTTTCCTCCAAGGACGTGGATTTTTTTGTAGAAGGGCATTGGGATTTTATTTCAACAAATAGGCAATATTGATGTGAAACAATTGCCTCATTAAAACTTTGTCAAGAAAACTCATTGGGACAAAACTTCAACTAGGGAAAAAGAATACAATCAAGAAACTTTCTCATCGTGACACTTTCTTAATAGAGTCCTGCCTCTCTTCAATCTCCTCAACTTGTGGGATTGGATTTTGAGGATACACATCAACAATATTTTTTTATGTCAGCTATTGGATGAGTTTTTGAAGAAATTTTATTTTCCTTTGAATGAAAATCTATGCTTTTAAAATTGTGACTGGCAGGATACATATCAACAATATTTATCTATGATTTATCTATGCTTCCAAAATTTATCCGCTTTGAGGAGATCATCAATCAACTTGAAAGAATCTCTGATTTTGAGATAATATAAGGGTAGAACCAGATTTTTGGAAAGGCCTGTTAGCGAGATAAATTATTTGATTGGGAGGTATATTTGGCTAAGTCTTGAAGCCATTATGCTAGATAAGAGTGTGAACCACAAGTCTGGACTTGCTTGCGTCAGACACAAGTCAATGATCTTAAAGTAGTCTACTATCACTGGGTCCAATGGAAATCGAAGGCCCTACTTTATGATCTCAGGGTAGACCACGAGTTCATTTTCTCCACAAGAGAGTGAAGTCTCTCCCATTAATTTAGACGAAGCTTTACATTATTTGGGATGCCCCATTGATTTTCTAGAGTCTCCATCTCAGATTGATTGTAGAACTCATACTGCATATTTTTAATGCAATAAGGTATCTGTGAAGGACTTTCTTCAGATTTACGCTCAAGTTTTTAGCGATGTCCTTGGGTAAATGATTGATGTTTTTTTTATTCTTCTCCTTTTTCTTTGGAGCTGGTTTCTTTGAGAGATTATCCTTAGAATCTGATGGAGGAGCTCTTTATGTATTTCTGATATTAGAGTTAATCTCTATCCTCGAGTCTGACTCAACATTCTCCTCAGAGGCGTCATCTCAAAGTTGAGGAGAAGCAGTGATAGTAGTAATAGCATGTGAATTATTTGGGGCAGTCGTAGTGATTTATTGGTTGATTTCCAAAGAAGTTGCTTTTGTCTTTTTCATTGTCACAACCATCTTCTTTGATGAAGGAGAATATGCAAGATTCTGTGAGGTGTTGATGTCCTCAGAATATTTCATTCTTACAAATGCACTTCTTCGAGGAAGTGGGCTCTTTTTTAGAGTGAGTTTCTTAAATTATTCGAGGTTTTTCTTTGCGGTTGATTCGAGGAGGAATCATAATATTAGCAGAAGATGCCTTTGTTGATTCTTGATGAGATGTTTCTTGTGTTTCTTTGTGATTGATTTGAGGAGGGGTCGAAGTATTAGAAGAAGACGTCTCTATTGATTCTTGAGGATATTTTTCTTATGTTTATTTGCGGTTGATTTGATGAAGAGTTGAAGTGTTCGCATAACTTGCTTGTGTGGGGTGTCGACGAAGTTTCTCTTTTATTTGTTAAAGGGGATATTGTGAGCAGGATTTGGGGATGAGGTCGGAAGGATTTTGGTTCATAAAATATTTTTTATCGGGTTTGAAGGCTCCATATGAAGTGGTACGAGTGAAAATCTTTGGTGAATTATCAATCACCCCTGTTGATCGCTATTCAGCAACCCTCTCAGTAATATTGAAATATTCGTAGATGACAAATATGTGTTTTTTACTCAGGTTTGGTTTTTTCAGAAACTAAAGTGAAATAAGATCTTCAAAACAGCAATATGAATAATAATAGGAGAAGATGAATACGAATCAGAGAAATTGATGATTTTAGGTGAAGGTGGCGGTGGCGGTGGAATAAAAACTTCTCAGGTGACTTTCTTTTTGAATCACTAGAGTTTGTGTGTGATGGGAAAATAGATGTTGATAAAATATTTATAGAAAAACTAGGGGAGAAGAAAGTAAGAAAATTAGATGAAAGGTTGACACGTACATAAGTTCAAATGTGAATCGACAAACTGTGGCCTAGTATAAATTAGGATGGCACGTGTAAGATGTTAGATTTAAATAGTACACTGCAAGCTTACGAGGGGTATTCCATGGGTTTCTAGCTTAGTATGGGTAAATGATTAAAAAAAAGCCACGCGAATTTCCGAAGTGAACATAGAAAAATCTCGCAGAGTTTCGAGGTGAGTTCTTGTGGTGAACATTGAGAATATTTTATGCGATCATCAAAACGTTTTCAAGAAGGACGTGAAGAACACAAGTAAATTTTCGATGAAGATTAAAAGTTGTGTTCGAAGTGACCCCGGACAGTTTTAGTCCTTATTCACAGTCTTCGTAAGGACTATGGGGATGGTGTTGATGATATACATTATCAAGGAGTAAAATCAATTAGAGAAAATGGTTGTCATTTAAGCTTTATAAAGTAAAGGATAAATTTAATATTAAATATAGATAGTAAGAGCTAAAAGTGAAATTTACCCGAATGTGAAACCGATTCTGTTATTCACCTATTTATCCTATAAAAAGGAGGAGATATTATGAAATAAAGGATGATTGAAATTTCTTATTTATACTTGGTTACAAATTGTTGCTCTCTCTAAAGTCAACAAGTTACTTTCTCTTTCTAAAATAACTTCTCTTATTTAATATTTACATAAAGAGAATATTTAATACTCAACGTGATTAATAGATTAAAATATGATGGTAAACTTGTTTCTAAATCTAACATAGGTCTGTTATAGGGTGACATTAATAGATTAATATGAATAAAATATGATAAACTTGCTTTTAAGCCAAAGGTATGTATATTTTATAGTAAAGCTGATAAATTAAAATGACTAAAATATGATATTGAGCTTAACACGATTATGTTTTTTAGTTAGATAAATAAATTATTAGTATTAAAATATGATATTCAACTTAATGGATGTTTGTTTATAGTTAGGTGAATAGACTAACATGATTAAGATTGATATTGAACTTGTTTTTAAACCAAACATATATTTTGAAATATTTTATAGTTAGATTAATCGATTAACAAAACTAAAATATCATGTTCACCTTGTCTTTAGACCAAAAACGTGTCTCTTATATAGTTAGATAAATAATTTAATATCATTAAAATATGATATTAAACTTATTTTTTAAGTTAAGATATGTTTGTTTTATAGATAAGTTAATTGTGTTAACATGATTAAAAATAAGATATTTAACTTGTTTTTAAACAAACTTAGATATTTTTTATAGTTAACTTAATCAATTAACAAGATTAAAATATAATATTCAACCTGTTTTAAACCTAATGTAGGTTTGTTTTTAATAGTTATGTCAACATATTAACATGATTAAATTGTGATGTTGAACTCGTTTTTAAAATCAAACGTATATATTATATAGTTCGGTTAATAAATATGCTCATGAGCGAGTTTTTTTCGCATTAACAGAAAAACAACGGCAAGAATAAAATCGATTACAACAAAGTGAAAATAAACTTAAGAATTTCGGTAAGATAAGAAAAATATATCAAAAGCATATGTTATGGCCCTACCACTTTCATATTTAATATAGGATCAATATTTAAATTACCAAGATCTACATAGATACGTTTAGAACACAACGGATAAAAATAAAATGACCATGTACTATAAGCTATTAAATATATTATTTCAAATACGAAAATTTCAAAATGAAGAAATCTTAGTTGACGATAGAAATAATCATGTATGATAAGATTAAATTTTGGTTTATTTTTTTTAAACCTTTGTACTACTAACGAGAAATGATGCAAGAGTTATATATGGAATTAATTATGGTAGATAATTGATAAACTTATTTAAAGATATGTGGACAAACAAGATTACGCAACAAAATATACCATCGCACATCATTACACTATAATTTTTAGAAATTTTATAAAACAAAATTCAAAAACAAAAAAAAATACATTCAAAATATTATAAAAAAATGTTAAAGATAATTTCGAAGCTTGATGATGACCGGTATTTTAAGGATGTTGCAACGATGAATGTACTGTAGCTCATTGTAACCTTAAAATTTTCAACATCCGGTGACAACTTGCTTGAATTCCTAACTCGATTCATTGAAAGTAGGTTGGAAATAGAGGTGTTATCGGTCCGGTTCGGTCCGGGTTTTTACAAAACCGAACCGGACCGCTAATCTTGTCGGTTTGGACCGAACCGAACCGACAAGATTTCGGTTTCAAATATTAGAACCGAACCGAAACCGATAAGAATCGGTTCGGTTCGGTCCGGTTTGGTTTCCTGGACCGACAGCAGTTTACATATATATATATTTAAAATTTTAAACTGATAATTTCAAGGCGGGTCACAACTGTTTTATATATTGTTGCCCAACTCTTTGTAATAGAAAAGATACGTGTGTTTCTCTTTTTATAGAGGTTTCATCTTTCACACACTGGTTTCACTAACGATGTGGGATACAATAACCTTCAATAAATAAATTCCAATACTGTTTTTTTTTTATAATATAAAGCGTTGAGCATTTTTTGTTTATCTTTATTGGATCAATAATTTATTATTCTTTTTTTTTTATAAAGGACAGTATTCTTTGTTTATTTATTATTCTTTATTATCACTCATCATCAATGCATACTAAAACATTACTTATTAACATAAATATATCTCTAAGAGTAAAAGTGATAATTAATTTTTCACCGCCAAGAACATAAATATATATCTCTGAAAGTAAAAGTGTGAATATGTAGTTATTTTGTTTTTTAATTATAGTATCGATAACTAATTTATTAATTGTAGATTCATTGCCGGATAATTTTTACCGGATAATTCTCAAAATACACTAGTTTGTAGCAAGTTTTTATTGATTTTTTTCGTTCGGTCCGAATCGGTTCTATCGGTTTATCGGTTCGGTTCCTTACCGGTTTTACTATTTCGGTTCCTTATCGGTTTCGGTTGTAGAAATGGAACCGCGAACCGGACCGTTAAGGTTCGGTCCGGTTCTCGGTCCGGTCCTTACCGATTCGGTTCCGGTCCGGTTCTCGGTTCCGAAGAACCATTAACAGCTCTAGTTGGAAATACTACTAGGGCAAAGCTTATTGTAAAACAATAAATCCAATCAGTCCAGAAAAAACACCAACCAAAAACCATAATATATATTGGGATGTGTTTCCATAATAATTATAAGTAAATATTCTGAATAAAAATAACATTGATAACGTTATTAATATTACTTATACTAATCTCAAAAATATTTCTCTACTCACATTATTCTTGGATCATAGTAGAGTCCGAATTCCAAAACTTCTCTTCAATATATTTAAATTGGAAAAGAACAATTTGCTTTCGACAACAAGAAAATGTTCAAATTTTAATTAATATTAGCATCACAGGTAAAACTTCTATTTTTAATATTATTTTATAAATTATGATGTAATCATAGATGACACAAGGAGCTTAGAACATGGAAATGTGTAAGAAACAGATGAACAACTTAAAAAAGAAGATGAGCTTGAAGTTGAAGATATTCTTATTTTACCGGCTGGTCCAACAACTCGATCAAGAGCAAAACAATTTAACAAAGCTGTTGGAGGATTGCTTAATCAACTAGAGAATCCACGTGATCAAAACAACAAGTATGGTGGAAAAGCTTGTCAAACCACTCTGGTCTTGATTCAAGCTAATTGATTTCAACAAATGAGAAAGTGTCTCGATTGTACTCTTTTTCCCTTGTTCAAGTTTTGTCTCAATGGGTTTTCTTGACAAGGTTTTTAATGAGGCAATTGTTTCACTTCACCATTGCCCATTTGTTGAAATAAAAGCCCAAGGCCCATCTACACCAAAAGCCACGTCCTTGGAGGAGGGAAGGGTCTGATTTCGATCTTATATCATTAATACTTAGTATTTTCAATATTAAAGCATTTTGTTTCCAAGAAAAGCCTTAATTGTTTTAGAGGCATGCATTATGTTTCCAAGAACAGCCTTAATTGTGTTCAAGGCTAGTTCTTTCTCCTATAAAAACAAAAAGGATAGGGATAGGGATAATCTTGCAACCAGGAACCCAAAAGGATTCAAGGATCAAAGGATGTGGATCGATAAGTCACACAAAGGTTGTGGAAAAGCCTTTGATTTTCCAACTGATCTTCCTTTGGATATGATGCACCAAATGAAGAACAGGTTTTCTTGTGGATATTACACACCAACAAGAGTAGAGTAAAACATAAGAAGTTTTTTCAGAATCAAAGATAGTCTAACCATTAGAATTCTGAGCACGTAGTTTTTATAGGAGAAAGAACTAGCCTTGAACACAATTAAGGCTGTTCTTGGAAACATAATGCATGCCTCTAAAACAATTAAGGTTTTTCTTGGAAACAAAATGCTTTAATATTGAAAATACAAAGTATTAATGATATAAGCTGGAAATCAGACCCTTCCCTCCTCCAAGGACGTGGTATTTGGTGTAGATGGGCCTTGGGCTTTTATTTCAACAAATGAGCATTGGTGAAGTGAAACAATTGCCTCATTAAAAACCTTGTCAAGAAAACTCATTGGGACAAAACTTCAACAAGGAAAAAAGAGTACAATCGAGACACTTTCTCATTTGTTGAAATCAATTAGCTTGAATTAAGACCAAAGTGGTTTGACAAGATTTTCCACCATACTTGTTGTTTTGATCACGTGGATTCTCTAGTTGATTAAGCAATCCTCCAACAGCTTTGTTAAATTGTTTTTCTCTTGATCGAGTTGTTGGACCAGCCGGTAAAATAAGAATATCTTCAACTTCAAGCTCATCTTCTTTTTCAAGTTGTTCATCTAGTTCTTGCACATTTCCATGTTCTAAGCTCCTTGTGTCATCTAGTATCACATCATCCTCTCCCACTTAAAAAGGATTTGACCTCAAATCCATTTCATCTGCGATAAAATGAACCAAATTAGAAACATTAAAGGTAGGAATCACTTTATACTTACCTCGTAGGTCAAGTTGATACGCATTATTGTTGATCTTTTTTGTTACTTCAAATGGTCCATCAATTCTAGGCATCAATTTTGACTTCCTCTCTTCTGGAAATCTTTCCTTTCTTAAGTGCACCCATACTTGATCTCCAACCTCAAAAACTTTCTCACGTCTTCCTTTGTTTGCTTGTTTGACATATTGCTCAGTTTTCTTTTCTATGTTTTCCTTTGCATCATCATGGATCTGTTTTACAAGTTCAGCTTTCTTTTTCCCATCTATGCTAGTTCTTTCACTCAAAGGCAAAGGAATTAGATCCAAAGGAGATATCGGGTTAGATCCATAAACAATTTGAAAAGGAGAGTAGTTAGAAGCATAATGCATAGAATGATTGTATGCAAATTCAACATGCGGCAAACATTCTTCCCAAGTTTTCAAGTTCTTTTTAATTAATGCACGTAGAAGAGTGGACAAAGTCCTATTTACTACTTCTGTTTGTCCATCAGTTTGTGGGTGACAAGTAGTAGAAAATAAAAGCTTAGTCCCTAACTTAGACCACAAAGTTTTCCAAAAGTAACTTAGAAACTTAGTGTCCCTATCTGAAACTATCGTCCTAGGCATGCCATGCAAACGAACTATCTCTTTAAAGAACAGATTAGCAATGTGCAACGCATCATCAGTTTTGTGGCAATCAACAAAGTGTGCCATTTTAGAGAATCGATCAACAACCACAAAAATGGAATCCTTACCAGTTCTAGTCCTAGGCAATCCAACTACAAAATCCATAGATATATCATTCCAAGGATGCGTAGGAATAGGTAAAGGAGTATACAAACCGTGGGATTGAACCTTAGATTTGGCTTGTTTGCAAGTAGCACATCTGTCACAGATTCTTTCAACATCCCTCCTCAGATGTGGTCAATGGAAGTGATCCAGCATTACCTTGAGAGTTTTAGCTATTACAAAATGTCCCATTAAGCCTCCTCCATGGGCTTCTCTAACAAGTAAATCTCTCATGGAACAATTAGGCACACATAAACGTTTATCAAAGAATAAGAATCCTTCATGCCTATAGAACCGCCCTGAAGCAAACTTTTCACATGCTTGATACATCTTTCCAAAATCAGAATCATTTTCATATAAACTCTTAAGATGATCAAATCCTTAAATCTTAGCTTCAAGAGTAGTGATTAAGGCATACCTTCGAGACAATGCATCAGCAACAATATTTTCTTTACCTTGTTTGTATTTGATGACATATGGAAATGTCTCAATGAATTCTATCCACCTTGCATGTCTTTTGTTAAGTTTTTGCTGACCTTTTAGGTGTTTGAGAGATTCATGGTCAGTGTGTATGACAAACTCCTTTGGCCACAAGTAATGCTGCCATGTTTGCAAAGCTCGAACTAAGGCATACAACTCCTTGTCATAAGTAAGATAGTTTTGAGTAGCTCCTCCAAGCTTTTTACTGAAATAAGCTATGGACTTTTTATCCTGCATAAAAATAACTCCAATCCCAATTCCAGAAGCATCACATTCAATCTCAAAAGTTTTAAGAAAATAAGGTAATGTCAAGACAGGAGCATGAGTAAGCTTCTCTTTTAAGGATTGAAATGCTTCTTCTTGAGCTTGTTCCCACTTGAAACCCTTAACATCACGAGTTCTGATTGCAATTTCTTTAGGTTTGCCCTTGTTATCAATAAACAATGGTTTTCCAGATTTTTGGTTCACCTCTACATAGCTTCCTTTCTGATAATTGGTCTTCTCATCTTTTGAATAACTTTGCTTAATTGTTACTGCCCCTGAACCGTAACTTGATCTTGAGGAGTTCGTTCTTTTAACTAGTTGTTCAAATAGCAAAGCTTTGTGTAGCATCTCTTCTAGTTCAACATAATACTGAGTTTCCAATCTGTCTTGAATTTCTCTATTTAAACCCCCAAGAAACCTTGACATTGTTGCCTCTCTATCTTCTCAAATATCAGCTCGCAACATTAAGGTCTCCATTTCTTGATAATACTCTTCAACAGATCGGATTCCTTGTGTTAATCTCCTCAGCTTTAGATGCAGCTCACGGTGGTAATGACTAGGAACAAACCTCTTCCGCATAATGGCTTTCATTTCTGCCCATGATTCTATAGGATGTTTCCCATTACGCCTTCTTGAGGTAACTAGTTGATCCCACCAACTAAGAGCATAATCATAAAATTCAGTAGCAGCAATTCTTACTCGATTGGTCTCCGTGTAGTGTTGAACGTTGAAAACGAGTTGGTTTTTTCCAAATAGGCATCTGGATCGTTTTTTCCATGGAATGGTGGAATCTTAATCTTGAGACCTCCAAGATTGTCACGCATACGTTCGTTGCCCTCTCTTGTACGTCTATGGTGCCTTCTATGGCTGTTTCGAGACGAATTGCTGATGCGTTCATAATATTCATCAGCGGCTTCATTTCTGAATTGTTCAGGTAGTTCATGGTTTCTTCTTAGATTGGTTTGTCATGAACGGTTCCGCTCATGGTCAGTTTTTGATTGAAGCTCTTCGCGAAAGGCATCTATCTTGGTGTCTATCAACTTTGTCATAGCTTTAATTAGAAGCTTGTTGTTATTGAAATTACTGTTTTCTACATCATTTGAATTAGACATCCTTTTCTACAAGACAAAATAATAACAAATCACCAGCAACAAGTCCTTGGAAAGTTCTTCAATTTATTTAAAACCATAAAACATATCCAAATCTGTTTTCCTAAGAATAATAAGAGATAAGTTTCACAACAACACTTAAAAACGATTTTCTACGATTTTAAATCTCAAACAACTATAACTAGGGTGAAACAGATTAGAATTTCGTGATTCAAAATGAAATCATCACACTAACACTCAATCTTCACAAACAAACTGATAATATAAAATAGATGAATAAAAATTAATGAGAAAGAGAATACCCAAGTTTCAGAATGTTGCTCTGATAATACTTGATAAACTCCTCCTAGAATCGGCACTCTGAAATGGGATAGAGATAACTTTGCAACCAGGAACCCAAAAGGATTCAAGGATCAAAGGATGTGGATCGATAGGTCACACAAAGGTTGTGGAAAGGCCTTTGATATTCCAACTGATCTTCTTTTGGATATGACGCACCAAATAAAGAACAAGTATTACACACCAACAAGAGAAGAGTAAAACTTAAGAAATTTTTTCAGAATCAAAGATAGTCTAACCATTAGAATTCTGAGCACGTAGTTTTTATAGGAGAAAGAACTAGCCTTGAACACAATTAAGGTTGTTCTTGGAAACATAATGCATGCCTCTAAAACAATTAAGGCTTTTCTTGGAAACAAAATGCTTTAATATTGAAAATACAAAGTATTAATGATATAAGCTGGAAATCAGACCCTTCCCTCCTCCAAGGACGTGGCTTTTGGTGTAGATGGGCCTTGGGCTTTTATTTCAACAAATGGGCATTGGTGAAGTGAAACAATTGCCTCATTAAAAACCTTGTTAAGAAAACCCATTGGGACAAAACTTGAACAAGGAAAAAAGAGTACAATCGAGACACTTTCTCATTTGTTGAAATCAATTAGCTTGAATGAAGACCAAAGTGGTTTGACAAGATTTTCCACCATACTTGCTGTTTTGATCATGTGGATTCTCTAGTTGATTAAGCAATCCTCCAACAGCTTTGTTAAATTGTTTTTCTCTTGATCGAGTTGTTGGACCAGCCGGTAAAATAAGAATATCTTCAACTTCAAGATCATCTTCTTTTTCAAGTTGTTCATCTAGTTCTTGCACATTTCCATGTTCTATGCTCCTTGTGTCATCTAGGATCACATCAATATGTTAACAAAATCACATCAAAATCAAATATAGAAAATAGCAAGAAGACTCATAGATTGAAAAATTCAAACATGTTAGTACTATAAATACATAGTTACTCCAATTCACACATGAGGGGATTGAAGTAACACCCAATGTAAGTTGTTATTTATTGGCAAATCGGAAGAAGTTCTAACTCATTATAACTCATTACATCAGAGGACTACAACAACAAAGGATAAATATATTAGCCCAATAAATGAAATGTTAAATATAATCATATTTAATACTATTGTAAAATTACATTGTTTTAACTAGCTAATTAGTTTATCTTCTTTATTAGAGATGAAGTACTTTAAATCTACATGATTTCTAGATAAGCATAATTTTTTTTAAAGAATGTGAACTTCCATAACAGAATCATGTAACACTTTTAGGAACAAAATAATATGTGATTCCTATAATATTCTTAAAAATAAAATCATATATGTTTTAGTTTTTATGATTAAATTTTATGTACTTCAAATTTTGTATCTTTAGAAAATATAAAATAGATTGTTTTATCTTTTCTCCACTTTCTTCTTCAGTGGTAAAGAAAGTGTAGAAAAATAAAATAAGAGAGAAGAAAGATAGCCCTAACTTTGATTTTCACCCTGTGAAAAATATATAGAATAAGAATAACTTGCTATAAATAGAAAACACGAGAAATAAAAATAGTTGATGTTGAACAAATAGTAGTCAAAGAAGAGAAACCTCTTGAAATTTAAATTTGATTATCATATATACAGGAAGATATCAGCCAAATTTCTCAAAGATATGTAGACGTTGATAAATTCAACAATATTGTTCAAAATAAAAAAAAATGAATGCGTAAGTAATTAATTTGAGTTGAACCACAATCATAATAATACCTTTATGGCACTGAAAGGGCTCAAGTACAGTTTAATAAACATAATCATATTTTCTCTATACAAAAAGCATTGCGTGATCTACCATAAGTAATTTATCTAAAAGAACCGGAAATAGTATTTCATTTTGTTAAAAAATGTTGTTCCATATGATCATATGCACACTCTTTAAATTTGAAAACTATCATATCTCACAATTGTTTTGGGAATTTTCTAAATTGATCCCTCAAATTTATATGAATGTTATATACACAAAACATATGACTTTAATCTGTAAAAAAGAAAGAACTGAACTAATAATACCTTTATGGCGATTAAAAATAAAAGTGAATTTTCAGTCACTAATATGCAACTTCAATAATTGAAGAAATCAAAGCCAATTAATAGAGTTAGATCTAACAATAGCGATTACTACCAAAAATATATCAGAAAAATAACATTTTTATTAGTACTAAGGTAAATAATATAAAATTTACGATAAATAAGCGTATTCTTATTAGCATAAACAAAAATGTGAAAACAAAAAAATAATTGATTTCTATTTTTGGTTATTGCAGACGGTTGATGTCTTTTATTTTTTTTTAAATAAAAAAGTTCCATCAAAATATAATATAGGCATACAATTTCCAGATCCAATAAAGCACGCACTTCTGATCATGAAATAATGCTTAAATGAACTATTATTTATTTAAAATTCAATAACAAAGTCATTTGTTGAATCCATATTATTTATTATACTAAAATACGCTTTAACAAGACCATACAATAAAGAAATATCACCAAATACCTTTATCCTTACTTTCTGATGTATTGACGGAAGCGGTTTGGTTGTAGAAGTTGATGTTTAGAAAACACTCAGAACTTTAATAGATTCATATAGTGTGTGTCGTGATAGATGAAGTGTTGGTTTAACTCATTGATGTTTGGAAAATGATAACAAATGAAATCAAATGGATGATGGTGATAGATAGAGAATGGATCGAGTTGCCACAAAGGAGATGTAAAACATTTGATAAGAAAAACTGAAGTTTCTTCTAACAATAACAGATTAAAGATAGACTTGTCTTGGTAAAATAATTTAAATAGAAACTCATTTTTATTGATATCTTATACATTGAATAAATCTGAACATTTCAAAGACTCTAAGGCTTTATATATATCCTTACAAGGAAATACTAATGCTAAAAATATAATAATTCTCTTCAATTCTCTTAAAATAGAGAATGCAATGAGTTTAAAGACTTAAAAAGTAAATACTAGATAATAAATATCTAATTACTCTCCTTGACTCTCTTAAAATATAATAAAAAGAGTAATAAAGTAAATCTTAGATAATAATTCCTTAGTCCATCTTTGTCACTCTCTTAAAAAGAATGAAAAAACTTAGGAAGTAAATTTTGGATAATAATACACAATTTATCTTCTTAATTCTTATATTTCATCAATCTAATGTGTTTTAAACGATCATTTCACTTGGGCCTTGAACAAAACAGGCTAATACTGCTAAAATGACTTAAAAGAACATTTCAGGAAATATTAAATTATTATTGTTGCGAATTGAGAATAAATTTCTCACATTATTTTCTCTAATTAAGAGAATTTTGTGAGTAATAGCTAAACTATAATTTGTCTCATATTCTATTTGGCTTACAAGGCTCTCCATAACCTTGTTGGACTCTCCATAAAATTTTATTTCTCTTGAGTGTGTTATACGACCAATTGGATATGTTTCGTTGCCCTCATCATTTTCTCTTTCTTGAGAAGGTTTTATCGTCAAAACTGTTTTATCTATTTTAAATGAAGATAAATGAAAAATATTAAAACTTATTGAATATTCATTTCTCCTAGAAGTTCCAATTTATATGCATTATCATTCGTTTTCTCCATAACTTTGAATGAACCATCTCCATGAGATAAAATCTTAGAAATTCATTTTTTTGGGGAACTTTCTAGTCTCATATGTATCGAAACTCATTATCCCTATTTAGATGTTAAATTTTGCATCATTTATCTCCTTGACGCTTATACTACTCCATCTTTCTTAGGTTCTCCTTAACCATCTAGTCTATTTAATAAACAAGTTCAACCTTTTTTTATTCTATATTACTTTTAATAATTAGATGGTGGTAGTGGGGATAAGTCCAACAGTGTTAAAGGCTTTAATCCATATACAACTTCAAAAGGATACAGTTTAGTATTAGATTGGGTAACATGGTTAGTATAAAGTTTACCATTTCAGTTTGACCATCTGTTTGGGGATGACAAGTTGTTGAAAACAACAGTTTAGTCCTCAACTTCTTCCAAAGCGTTTTCTGAAAGCGGCTGAGGAATTCAGTGTCTCAGTTTGAGACAATAGTTCTTGGTGTTCCATATAAACGCACTAATTATGTGAAAAAAGTATGTTGTTTGAGAAGGATTATTGACCTTAGCACATCGTATACAATGTGCCATTTTCAAAAATTTGTCCACCACAACAAAGATGGAGTCTTTGTGCTTGATTCTTGGAAGTTCTAAAACAAAGTCCATAGATATATCAGTCGGTAGTATAGTTGGAATCCGTCATGGTAGATAAAGAACATGAAGATGCGATATGTGTTTTAATTTTAAGAAAATAATACAATGGTTGTAAAATTTATCCATATTTTTCTTTTAGCGATGCCAAACATAATGCTCACCAACAACATATAAGATTTTATCTCTTCCAAAGTGATCCATGTGAACTACTATATGTTATTCTCTTAAGATGAGATCACGCACGGATCCTTGTGCAATACATAAACGTTTGTCTCTGAACAAGAACACATCATATTAGTAGAACAAGCCTAATTCCCCTTTAAAATAATCTTTGTAAATTTGTGGAACATTTGGAGCATCTTCATACAACCCTCTCATGTGTTCAAATCGTAGAACCTTTGGCTCCATTGTAGATATTAATGTATGTCCCTTTGATAACGCATCTCGTACAATATTCTCGTTACCTTTTTTCTATTTGATGATGTAAAGGAATGCCTCAATGAACTCATGCCACTTTTCTTCTTTTGAGTTTTTCGTGGCCTATTATATTCTTAAAGGTCTCATGATATGTATGAATAACAAACTCTTTAGGCAATAAATAATATTGTTATGTTTTCAACGATCTCGCTAATGCATAAAATCGTAGGTTGGATAGTTGAGTGCTAGTCCATTGAATTTCTCACTAAAATAGGCTATGGTACATCCTCCTTTAGTTAATACACCTCCAATACCCACACCTTTAAGCAACACACTCCACTTCAAACATTTTGTCAAAATCAAGAAGAGCCAAAACCGATGCTTATGTGAGGCTATCTTTGAAGGCTTGAAAAGACATCTTTTCTGCTTCTTTCCACTTGAAAAGCTTGTTTTTCTTAATCACAATTTTGAAAGGAACTGCTAAGATGGTGAAATATATCACAAATCTTCTATAGAAAGTAGCAGGTCCATGAAAACTTCGTACATGTCCATTCATCTTATAATTTTTGATCAACTTGTATACCTTGAGAACTCACAATAAATTCAAGAAAAATAAGATGATCAATACGCAATATAAACCACTTGAGATATGGATAAAGGCCTTGTTGTCATAAAGTTTTCAAAACTAGCTCAATGTGCTATAGATGCTCCCCAAAACTATTGTTGACAATTAGTATTTCATCATAGTATACTACAAAATACTTATATATATATATAATCATATAACATGATTCACCATACTCAGAAACGTATTTGGAGAATTAATAATCCCAAATGGAATAACTAACCATTTATACAATCCTTGTTTGGTTGTGAAGGTTTTCTTCCATTTCTAACTTGGTGATTACCACTCCTTACATCAATCTTAGAGAAAATGGTAGAAACACAAAATTGATCCAGCATGTTATCAAGTCTTAGAATTGGATAGTGGTATGTGATTGTGATATTATTAATGCTATGATAATCCATACACATTTTCTACCTGCCATCTTTCTTGGGTAACAATAAAACTGGTACAGCATATGGGCAAATGATGTCTATTATGTATTATTTAGCCGTCAATTCATGCACTCGTTTCTCCAAGTCTTTAGTTTCATACATGTTTATGCAGTAAACTGGTGATGGCAAACTGAATTTCGAACATAGGCGACACCTGCAAGAAATTAAGAAAGATAAAACGAAATAGTGAATATAAACCATAACCATAGGTTAGAGATTAAGAGACTTAGAGAAAAACAGTCTCAAATTTAATTTAGAAAGTCTGACATGCAACAATATAGTTTGAGAGCCTTTTATAAAAGTGCTCGAAACCCTACATAAAAATTACAACCAGTTCTTTGCATAATAAATGCCAACTTAATTTCAAAGCGATTGGAGCTAGTTAAGTATTTTCATTAAATCTAACAAAAATAGGAAAATATAGAAAAATAACGAAAATAGAAAAAAGGATAAACGGTGGGCTTCTCAACGCGTTCGATTTGAGTTGTCGCGGAACCTAATTCGGATAACCGAGCCTCAAATAAAGTCTGTTTTCGTTTGTCCAAAATGGCCATATAGTCATGCGTTTGTGCAAAAGGGCTATAAAAGAGGCGTTGGACCCAAAGAATTGTATCTTTTTTGACATAATACAAATAAACTCTCTTCTTGTCATAATTTTTTATATCTTTGCATAAAAAATTAGGGGGTATTCCGAGAACTATTGGTGTGAAATCATGGTTATCACAAGGTCAATGGTCAAAAAAGATACGCAGGAACCGAACGACACGACGGATCGATGAAGAACGGTAACAGATCCACCAACTGAGAGGCTAGGTCAGCAACCCCCAGTGGCGGTAGCCATCGACAGGGCAGCAGTGGTAACGCCTGTTGAAACTGTACCCCAAGTGGGGCCAGAGCTAGCACCGTGCGTGCTTGAGGTTATTTTGAACTCATCCCTACACGATGCAGAAAACGAAGACGTGGTGGCCAGGACGCCCATTCAGTGACTTGAGCAACAACTTCAACATCTACAGTAGGAGCAGCTTAAGGTATCTTGTGACCGCGATGCTAGAGAGCAAGCTATGCATGCTACTATCGCTGGATTTAACAACGCGGTAAAGGAATTTAAGGCTAAGGACCAAGGCCCAATCCGTACGTATTGTCGAACAAGACAAAAAGATGGCCGCTCGCACCGTGGAGATGGATCCTCCAAGCGTGAGGAAAGAAGAGAAGGAGAGGCCAAAAGTGGAAGTTAAAGACACTCAAAGGAGCGGATCCTCTTGCGGGAGGACGAAGTT
The DNA here is from genome assembly GCA_036936605.1 of Limnanthes douglasii subsp. nivea. NCBI lineage: Eukaryota > Viridiplantae > Streptophyta > Magnoliopsida > Brassicales > Limnanthaceae > Limnanthes > Limnanthes douglasii. The sequence goes on along the minus strand of JAUPFV010000005.1, from coordinate 126,988,937 downwards.
TAGGCATGGAAGAAAGCTAAGGAGGTCGAGGCTGTTCAGTACAATCAAGTACGACCTAAAGTTTCAACGTATATTCTCAAATAATTTCCATTTGTCAAAAGAATTCATGAAACATAGTTCCTTCGTAAATTGGAACCCTTCAAAATGGAGGCATGTGATGGCACGAGAGATTCAAAACGAAATTTAGAACAATTCCGCAATATGATGATGGATTACAATCCCAATGATGCTATGCTCTGTCGGGTATTATCTATGTCCCTCAAAGGTGACCCGATGGACTGGTTTAGTAGTTTTCCTAAGGCGTCGATTCCTGGCTTTGCAAGATTGTGGCGAGCCATCCCGTAAAGATTTATAGCCAATAAAGAGCTTAGACGTGAGCGTGACTCGAAAATAGACCTCTACCAAAAGAAAGGTGAGTCTCTAAAGAGCTATGTCTGACGCTTTGTCCACTACATGAACGGCCTACCCGATCTGGCAAAAAATATGGCCATTGCTTCACTTAGAAAAGGTTTAGATCGTCGATAGGAGCTATATGCCGACATAATTCGGTTCGCTACTGAAAACATGGGGGGCCTACTAGTCGATGACCAGGAAGGGTGACTCTCTAGAGAGTGTTACCTATGACCTATGAGAGGGGCAATCAGACCGCAAGAGGACCGAGGAAGGGCCTCATATAGATCATTCTCGGCTTACCACACATTCAGACAATTCTTATCGACGTTTACTCCGCTGACTGAGTCTATTTTTGTAACCTACGACTGAACAAAGAGAAGAACGAGGTATCAACCTCCTAAAATGATGAGTGCTTTGAGCTACGAACGATCTAACAAATGTTAATGTTAAAGGACCACAGTCACCCTACGGACGAATGCTGGCAATTAAAGGAATAAATTAAGAGATTGATCGATAACGTCCTCTAATTTATAAAGCGACGAGATCACCATCGTCAACCTGAGCATAGGGAGGAAATTTTCCAGATACACGAGGACAAACTCAATGAAGACAAGAACGCCGACAAGAGAAAGCAACAATGGTTGTTCACCATTATGGGGGGATATTCAGATATAAATGAGCACAATGAAGTGGCGAACGACAAAGAATTAGCCCCGAAAAAAGCTGAAGCACGGTTTGAGGTAGCCAGCAATTCGATAGTACTAGATGAAATGGGAATACCAACGCTGTTAACCATCGCTGGGGGAGATTCATGGTTATCTCGTGACGCAAACACTAGGAAACGGGCTAGGATTGACCATGAGGTTCAGGGTGTCAAGGCCTCGCAATAATATAACTATCGTGATCCCGTTGCTGATCTCGTCTTCAATGATGATGACCAGGGAGGGGTCAACACGCCACACGAGGATGCCTTAACCGTAAACCTTGATATTGGAGGACAATAGTTACACGGGTCCTAGTCGATGCAGGAAGATCCAGAAACATTGTATTAAAGGCCAACTATAACCGCATAAATGAGGTCCCACGCTACAAGCCGATCCAGCGAACCCTCATGGGATATGAAGGGAAGGCCTCACAATGTACAGGTAAAGTTGAGCTGCTGGTTACATTTGGATACGACTCTACCAAGAAGGAAATGAAAACGTTATTCATGATTTCAGATGCCCTAAACCCATACCATGCAAGCATCAGCCTCCCTTGGCTTCACAAAATGGAGGCTACCCCTTGCACGTTTAGGAAATGCATCAAATATCCGGACGACAATGCAGTCGGGGTTATCCGAGGTAGTCAGCGGACGATAAGAACGTGCTACGCCATCTCCACCAACGCTCTCAGATAGAAATTATAGAGCGGGGGTGCAAGAAGATCCCAAGCAGGCACCACCCCAATCAGACCCCGTTGACAATCCACGAGAGGCAGAGCCGACTGATACATACCAAGTTGATTCCACCGAAAAACAGTGACCGAGGGCCATAGTCTACGACTCGGTAAAAACTTGGAATCCATTTTAAAACAATCACTACTTGACTTATTGTGCGGAAACTTATATATTTTTTCCTGGGATGCTCGAGATATGTCCGGGTTCGATCTTTCTATCACCTACTATAAATTAGCAATTGATCTGCGCGCCAAGCCGGTGCGACAGAAGCGCCGCTCATTTTCCCTTGAGAAACAAGAGGCTATTGGCACGGAGGTGGATAAATTATTATGCCTAGGTCACATACGACGAGCTTGATATCCAGTGTGGATAGCCCACCCTGTCTTTGTAAAAAAAAGGGGGACCAATGGCAAATGTGTGTGGATTTCACGAACTTGAATCAGGCCTACCCGAAGGATGCATTTCCTCTACCTCGTATGGACCAACTAGTGGATTTCACTTCCGACTGCGAATACCTCTCCTTCATGGATACCTATTCCGCTTGCAATCAAATTCGCCTCAGTCCATGCGATGAAGAGCACACGACGTTTCAGACCAAGCGCGGTCTTTATTGCTCACTGTAATACCGTTTGGTCTCAAAAATGGATGTTCTACGTACCAATGATTGGTCAATCATATTTTCAAGGATCACCTGGTTACGACTACATTGACGACATGTTAGTTAAATCACATTCTCCATAAACCCAACTTGAGATGCTCCATTCAATGTTCAGCATGTTACGACAGTATAATTTGAAGCTTAACCGAGTCAAGTGTTCCTTTCGCATTCAGAGTGGTAAGTTCCTCGATTATGTGGTCAACAAGAAAGGGATCGATGTTGATCCAGCTCAATTAAAAGCCTTCATCAAGATAGCACCACCTTCAAACGTCAAAGAGGTTCAATGCTTAGCAAGTCGTTTAGCAGCGTTATTACGTTGTATTTGTCGAGCATCGGATAAGAGTCACCCCTTCTTTAAAATTATCTTAGGCGCTAAGAAATTTGCAGGGATCGCCGGAGATATTTTCCACACCTATAGAATGCGAAACTATTTTTATATACTTGTATGTTTCATTTTGTGCGGTCAATGTAATTTTAGTTACGGAACCTGATGGTGTGAAACACCCAATCTATTACATGCGTGAAACTTTGATCGAAGCTGAGACCCATTATCTCAACCTGGAGAAACTTACACTTGCTCTAGTTTTAGTGGCGTAAAAATTGCGCCCCTATTTTCAAGGACACATGGTAGTTGTTCAAACTTCTTTCGTGCTTAAAGCTGTATTACAAAAACCAAATGCTTCGGGACGCCTGATAAAATGGAGCAACAAGTTGGGAGAGTACGACATCAAATTTGAACCTCGCACCGCTATAAAAGGCCAGGCCATAGCTGGTTTCATCACCGAGTTTTCCGCACCCCGTAGCGAACCTTTTCTCACCGAAATCCAGGGTGAAACTGAGTTGTTAGAATAGATCATCAAAGCGGATGGAGCCTCCAGCGCGTCCGGGGTCGGGACAGGTATTATTCTAAAGCCACCAATGGGAGAGGAGATTCGACAAGCGATCTGACTCAACTCCCCAGTGATAAATAACATCACCGAATATGAGGCTATCATTTGTAGAATGAAATTGGTACTAATATACGGTGCTCAAAATCTTTAGATCTGCTCTGATTCTCAATTAGTCATTAATCATGCCAACTGTTCATACGATGCTAAGAAAGCAAATATTTAGGGTTATTTAGCTACTTTGAAAGAATTCGAATCCTAGTTCGTTAAAGTTTTTTTTAAGCAAGTGCCTCGGCTAAACAATTTTGTTGCTTATACCCTTGCCAAGGTAACGATTGTGGGTGAACACCCCCTTACCTTACTGCAGAAATTACCCATAACTGAAATTCTACACCAGAACAATGATCATCGCCCCCACGACAGACTAATGAAAACCATATCTCCTCTATCTTCAGTCGGGTATTTTACCGAGCGACAAAGCCGCTGCCCAAGCTCTCTAGTTGAAAGCAACAAAATAATATGTTCTAAACGACATTGTATATTGGAAAAGATCTACTCAGCCTCTACTTCGTTGCTTGGATTCATCTGAGGCCACCTCAATTTTGGAAGACCTACATTCAGGTGAGGCCGTATAACATTTCAGATATCGTAGCCTCATTTTATTCTTCTTACTAGCTGATTACTATTGGCCATCTTTGGCGGTTGATACTGAAAAATTAGTTCAACAATGCAGAAAATGTCAACAATTTTCCAATTCTAACCACCTAGCAAGTGAACCAATGCTGGTCATTTTTGTCCCTTACCCTTTTGACAAATGGGGCATCAACCTTGTGGGACCACTTCCAATGACGATAGGTAAACGAAAATTCTTGGTAGTGGCCATAGATTATTTTACTAAATGGGTCGAAGCTAAAGCTCTCTCAATAACCAAAGCAACAAACATGTACGATTTCCTTTTTCAACAAATATTATCTCGATTTGCCATACCTCGCTCAACAAGTATTTCAGCAAATACGACGAGGATAGCAACACTTCCGTTCAGGAAGTTAGTATTGAACTCATTGAAGTATGGTGTGATCAAGCTCAAGTCCGAGTAGAGCATTACAGAAGTCTTATGCGTGGACGCTTCAATGCTCGACTAAAGCCTCGTACCTTACAAGTAGGAAAAAAAGTCATGAAGAAAGTATTTCAAGGCTCTAGTGACAAGGCATGAGGAAAAATGAGGACCCAATTACAATCATCTACAAAGGACAGAGTGGAGTGTATCGCCTCGCCGACGACGATGGCAATGCCCTTAAGAACCCATGTAATATTCACCATCTAAAGTTGTATCTCCATGAAATGTAATCTACTTGATGCGCTTTTTTTCGTTCTTGATGTCGCGGGAAAGTTTTTGAACGAGGCATCAAACTTACTATTTTCTACAAATAAAATTTCTTGTATTCGCCAATGTGTGTTTATTTAGTTTTCTCCATCCTCACTCTAGCGAGGGAAGCATTAAACCACGCCTATGTGCTACGAAGAGGGCTATGTATGAAATGGCTAAGTGCCATGTCTACGGGCTATGTAATGCGAGTTGACTTAATGTCCAGCCCATCCAATCGAGTTATTATAAACTCGCCATGAAAGGGCCACGCACCACGCATAAGGCTATGTAACGCGATCTCATCTCAGCTCAAGCCTTTGAAAGGGCCGTGCAATAGGGTCCAACCGAACTCGCCACGAAATGGGATCTAACGGGCTTATACAAAGAGCTTATTAAGGCTCGACAGAGTAAGGAGTACTCCTTGATCATTATATTTAAACACACGCCTCCTTCAATCATGACAGCTCTAAAAATAAAGTTACCAGAAAGGTCATTAAATAATATCCAAATAAACATGCCATAAAATCTAAGAATCAACCTTATGTTAGCCATCCCGTATCAAGTAGGGATTTTTAATCAAAGTGTCTTTTGCGTGTTTAGCACCTACATGTGTTTCATCAGTTACCACCCCACGGTTGACACATTTACTACTAAATACGTTTCAGAAAAGCCGGTCTAACAGAAGAGATACCAACCCCTGTACGTTGCTTTTCTCTAGTTGCCAATTTCTCTAAGGAGCCTAACTTCACCCCCAGGTTTAATGACACTAGCTCTTCTACCGCCTCCTCCACTTTCTACGCCACCATTTCCATAGCTACCTCCATGACACAGGCTTCTCTCGCCACGGTCTTCATTGCAGCTGCTCACGCTCTTGTTCTCCTTTTCTTTTTAGCTCCCATAATGCAGGGGTTAACCTCCCATTCTCCAAAGTCAGTGCACTCTGCCTGATCCACATTCTGAGTTACTCCAAAGCGTATTTTTTCTTTTAGCTCCCCCAAAAGTGTCTTTTTGCTTTTAGCTTCCCCAAAACGTCTTTTTGCTTGAACCACGTTCTAAGCTACCAATGCGTTGCTCTGAGTCATCACCACATCGTTCTGTTTGATAAGCTCATTGTTCTGCACTAACAATGCGACATTCCTCATTGTCAATTCCTTATATGTCGACTCACGTGCCCTAAAAAAACCCTACATTGTGGGCAACTTTTGGCGCAATCTTTCATTCTCTTCAATCGCTTTATCCTTCTTCACATTGGTAGTACCATAGACATTCTTGAACCGGGCTAGCTCGGTCGTTAGCCCCTTCACAGAACCAAAAAACATGGGGTTGGGTCTCCACTTATCCATCACAAAATAATCCGTCTTCAACATCCTCTGATAAGATAGCACCACTGAATTATGATGCATCTATATTTCCAAGCACAAACAGTATGAGATGGGTCAATCCTCTGATTCAATGTATATAAGAATAGAATTATCTGAACAAACATACCTCAATAGCCAGCTCCACTTGGTCTGGAGAATTTCACTCATAGGCAAGTGGTCATAGAATGACAGCTGCATTTTAGTTGTTTAAACGTAAACATCGACGACGGTGGCATCACTACACTAGGAGGCGGAAACTCTTCAGTCGCGGCTCCCCCTTCTGCGCTTCCCCTTCCTTCCCCTTCAAATATTATAAGTTCGGGATCACCATATTTATTGTGGCGGAGCCGGACCCCACCTCTTGCACTAATGATGTTGGATGACAAACGATCGCCGTTTTGACCCAATTCTCCATCCTTTTTGTTATCTCCTCTCAGATGTACTTCTTTGGTATTCCATCTTATTTTCCACTATCCTTGTTTGTTTGAACCTCTACACGCGTCTCATCCAAGACTATCACTTCATGAGCTTTGCTGAACTCTTTATCAGCATTGGGCGATACAACCATCTCCTCCTCATTCTCCTTTCATAGAGCTCCATCAATCTCTTCGTCATCCACTAACTAAAGCTTCCTCACCGATAATGGAAAAACATTCACCACCACTCGGGCCTTCGTCAAAAGATGAGTCACATGGTCCTCTATATCCTCCTCATCTTCTCGAATTGATCGAGTCCGATCTTTGTCTACATCTTCTCTGGGGTAGTGTAATCTCTAACCCCTTGATTAACCTCCTCCGCATCATGTGCCGTCCCGACTTCGCTCTCATTCTCATTTTGGCAGGACACAAATGATGAGCTCCCGGCCTCCCTTGTTTTGCGACTTTAGGAAACTACTAGGCACACATGCACTATTTCGATCTATGTACATTTGCTCCATCAATGCTCGCAGACGTTCAGTTGTCACCTCTGCTCCGCTTCCCGCCATGGTGACTTTGTTTTCCTTCGAAATAACAAGTTCAGGAATAGGCGACAACCCGAATTTCAAGAAGTTGATTTGCATGAATAGTCGAGCCGACTCCTGAAGCCAAGTCTCGGTCGCTAGGTTAGCAACTTGAATTAGAGGATTCTTTGCACCCTTATCTAAGCCCTAATTGTACCACTCCTGATGTCTCCCTTCACCTACATCAAGAAAAATAAATTGGTTAATACACGTTACAAATTTATCACGCACTAAGCTCAGGAGCATCATTCTTACACTTAGTCTTACACCGGCGTTCCAGCTGCAGGTTCATCAACGCATTTTCATGTTGCCAGTTTCCCGATACAAATATGAAGGAATTATTCCAATTTTTAACTAGGTTGGGAAGCTCTATTATTTTTGTACACCCGTTCAACTGCAGATAGAAGAAAGGGGATTTCACAAACCTTGTCACGTCCACTACAGCTAGTAAGTCTACTAAACAAATGGAGATGCCTAGGAGTTTCGCGCTCAACACAACACTAATCAATACTCTCCACTTATTGACGACCAATTGAGTAGGGAATAAACCTATGAAACTAAAGAAATCCTGTATCAGTAGTGGCAAGGACAGTTGTAAACCCCAATCAAACAATATTATATAGACGTAAGTCTAATTTTCCTTTCTCTGATACCGGTGTTCCCAACCTCTGGAATCCTAATCGTTACGTCGCTAGGAATACCATACCTAGCCTTAAAAATCAATAACCCCCATTCATCCAAATACCCATATTTGGGTGCTAGTTGATCAAAATAACTTATTAAAACCAAAGAATCTTCAAACTCGTTTTCTACAGCCTTCATCGATTTCCCAGGCTTTTTTGCAACCTTTTTAGGGGCCATCTCGACTGCAATGAGCCAAATGGACGGGTAAGAATAAAGCATTTGGGTAGATACTTCAAGTACAAATACGATAACAAAATGGAGGGGTAAGATTAAAGCATTTGGGTAGATACTTTAGGGTTTAATGCCTTACAACTAGCAAACTAGGGTTATCATCGACCAATGCAACGAAAGTACGTAAAGAAGAAGCAAAAATATAAGGAAAATATGAATTACCTTTTAGTTACAAGACGCAGCTTTAACAATAGAGTGACAACCTAATTCCTTCACACGCAGATACTTCTTCAAGCCAAATGGTATGATATTTTCTTTTCAGTGACTATTCTTTGTTTAAACCCTTGTTTGGAAATTTAGTTTCACTTTTCAAAGTTAAATATGCTCCACGCGTGATGGGATAACAATTGTTAATCTTCAGTATACAAATCGACAAGTTTTCTCTGTTCACCAAGCACCATATCAAAAAATTAAATGGCTTCGTTGTTAGAATAAACTACTACACAACAGCCACGTGTCCAACCACAACTGATTCGTCAGTATAATCGTAATTTCGTATGTTGCGTCACACCATTATTTATTCTTATAAACCCCTATGTTATTATATTTTTCAACTAGCAACCTTTTGTTTTAATTCATGCATTCTATGTAATTTTACACATAATGCATGAACTAGGGGGTGCCCTGATGAGGGAATCCTCATCGCCTCACATGGCGAACAAATGGAAAATGGAAGAAGATATGTATAAGCTTAAAATAGGCAAGTTACATGATGAAGAACACGTGAAAGTATATTATAAATTCCCGACCGAGCTGAGCTCTAGCTCTAAGGGCCAACTAAGAGACTCAGCGGTACAGGGCAGAGTAGAGCCCCATAACAGATGGCTAACCAAGACAATCAAGATAACAAGGCTAAACAAGGCTCCCAACAGAGTAGAGCTCCATCATCGCACTCCAACCATGAGGATCGGGACAACAAGGTTTCCCTAGAGCTTCAAACAGAGTAAAGCCCATCTCTGAGGACTAGTTAAAAGACTCGGAGCTCCCTTACCAAGAAGAGCTCCATCGCCGTGTCCAATTAGGAAGAAAAAGGGCATGCCAAAAAGTATAGCTCGGTTAGAGCCGCGTAGGAGACGAGCAGAGCAATCCAAACCGAGCTGAGGTGATGGTAACGGAAGAGGCAATCTAAGAGGTATATAGAAAGTCCAAGGAATTAATAGGTCAACAATATTAATGAAAGGAGATGGAATTTATGATCTCAAATTTAAGGATTTTTCATAAACGTTAGTCCACTCCTTGAATAAAGGGAATAAATATCAATTAGGAGGAGAGAGTGTATAAAAAGAGCGGTAGACCCAAAGAATTGTATCTTTGTTGGACATAATACAAATAAACTCTCTTCATGTCAGAATTTGTTATCTATTTGCAATAGTTGTAGAGAGAGAAAGTAAAAGAGTTAAGTAGAAGTAGTTTTTGTAAAAATGTCCTATCATTCATTCATAGCCTCTACCTTTATTTATAGGTGTAAAGACTTGTATAACTGATTTGGTTAGGTAAATGGGTTAATTGCGATAATGTCCCCTATTAACAAATAGTCCAAAAATCATCCAACAAGTATACAAGTTATCATATATGACAATAAATAAGAACTAGTAATCATCAGACATCTTGGTAAATGTTATTTGCCAAAACTCAACCTGTTTCGAATTAAAACTTCCCCTCTTCATGTCAAAATGACTTTTGACAACATATGTTGTCTTCGAATAAATACATGTCCAAATTCTGCGTCAAAAATTTACCAACTGACTCAAAAATGTCAAACCATGTACGTATCCTCCTCGAATGAACTTGTACACATGCTTACCTCAAAATCAACTTGACCCTTTGTTTGGGCTTTGGATATTTATACGTAGCATTATGAGCTATTTTTCTCATAACAGTTAGAAACATTTGAATGGTCTAAAGCATGTGTGATGACCCACTAGGCTTGTCATTAGGTCTGGAAACTAATAGTTGTCATACTACTTTTTTACAAGCAACCGCTTGATATTCCATCTTTTCACCCAATAATCCTTTCCACCTCTCCCACTTCTATGGCCATGCTTTCTTTCTCCTTTCCCTTCTAAATACTTCTCTCACCCCTTCTTTATGCTTCACAAATACCATCTAGTGAGAGAACGCTACTTTTCCTTGAGAGAATCCTTAGCAACTTTCGCCTAACAACTCATATTTCCCAGCTAAACTTCAAATATTATGAACTAATTTGAAGATCCTTCTTCATCTTAGTTTCTTATAATATCTTTAGCTACTAAAAACCAATTTCGTGGGCTTACGACTACCAGTATATTAGTAAGAGGGTTGTTGAATACAAAGCGGCAAGTGTAATAAATAACTCTCCTCAATTCTCGACTCACACCATATATTTCGGTAATTTCAATCCTAATTAGAGTGCCCTTGTGTTTCCAAGTTCATCCACCTAAAAATCTCAGTAGCTTTTACCAACAAATTATTCACAGTCAGCGCCTTAAAATTCTTCTCCTATGATTTCTAGCTTTACGTCTGTTCCTCCTCAAAAGAATCGTAAAGTAACACATAATTCATCTACTAAAAGAGGACCAGAAGAAGCTACAACACCTATTAACTCTAATCCTCCTCGAACATCCCGCAAGATAACTCCTCGAATTCATCCAAAATCTTATCATTCTCATAGTTTTTTTGTTAAAAAGAAAATGTTCATAACTATGAGAGACATCGAGGCTGACATTCATTCACAAAACATCACCAATAACCTTACACCATCATCTCCTCCCCTGAGGGAGATTGTTGAGACCATCACAAATTCTCAACAAACTCCTTCGAATACCCTAGATAAAAACTCAATCTCAACTTCAAATCCTCCTCAACTAATAGACAAAGCATCCGAGGAAGAAGTTGATTCAGAAGCGACTCATTCAAATGTCAAGGCAAAAAAAGTGATGTTGTATCTGAAAAATAAGATGATGCCTCGAAACAAGGAGCACCAGAGAAAATACGAAAGAGAATTAAATTTCCAGTTGAAATTATCGAGGATGTTGCTGCCTCAATGAATGTAAACTTAAAACCAATGCTCCTCGAATACGTCATGGCGCTAAAAAATATGCCATACATTTATTATAAAGAATCTCAAGCTGGTCATTTGAAGACGCAATGGGGAATGGCGTATAACATTACACTTTGACTACCAAAGGAGGGGAGACTTCATTGGATTGTGGAGCAAATGAATTGGTGGTCTATCATGAGATCATGATTTGGGGTCTTTGATTCTCACTAGATCCGATGATAGTAGAGCACTTCGAAATCCTAGACTCTCCCCAACACAAGCAACACTGAATTTCTTGTTCACACTCTTGTCGATGATTATGGTTTCTAGTCTAAGCTAACCTCTCTTTCTATCAAATACTTCTTCGCCGTGAGTGGACTTTCGAGTGAACCGTTACTATCCTTTAGCTATCTAACACTGGTTGATGACTTCAAAATAATCGACAACCTGCAAAAAGCTGACAAATTCTAAAAGCAGAGATTTGTCTTTATATCAGGAGCTTGGGAGAATGGTAAAGCAATATCCAAGGAGAACCGTTCCAAACTTAACCTTGTTTGGAGAAGCCACAATAAGTTTTCTCATTTTTACCTTTTATTATTTTTTTATAACTTAAATACGTTTTTTCACATGCAATGCAGTACTTAGGAGTTTCGAAGAGGTACAATAGCTGCAAAGAGGATGCGAAATAATTTTTTTCTCAACTAACCACTTGGTAGAGAATGAATGGGGCAATGGGTTCCACTCGGATTTTCAACCCATAAATTTTATCAATAGTCATTTGTGCATGATCTCCTTGCGTGCCGACCGCCCCAAAAATTTAATGGAGCCCCCAAACCTAAATCTTGTTGTGAATAGATTGTTAGCGCCTGACAGTAAGGTTATTTTGCATGTGCGAAGCAGATCTGATAGTCATTTCCCCTAAAAAAGAAAGGAAAAAAGAAAAAAAAACAGCTAGTACATTTGGTGCTAGCCCTTCAACTAAACTGAGGCCACAAAATAGGAAAAAGACTAAAACCAAAAGGAAAGCAACTGAAGTTAGCCTTCTAACAATCAAAGAAGGATTTGAGGCTGAACCTTCTTCGAAAAGAAAGAAGACAACTGCCCCAAAGAAAAAAAACACTTCAAATACTTCACTAGCTAAGAGAGTAGAAATGAACTCTGTAAAAACTATCTTAGAAGTTCCTCCTACCGAGGCTGAAGAAACTGCAATGAAAGATCATCGAGGATGAACTATAGTGCAATATAATCAAGGAGAAATGCGAGCAGAAAATCACCAAGTAGATGATCACCTCTTCCTTGATGATGCCATTAGTGAAGAGGAGCTTCAAGCTCTCTACAAATATATGGATCCGAAGGTTGAAGAAATCTAGAAACAACGCCGAAGAATTGGCCATCAGGTTACTGCTCCTCTTTTACATGAAATTTTGAATTCAGATACTCCCATTGATGTGATCCTAGATGACACAAGGAGCTTAGAACATGGAAATGTGCAAGAACCAGATGAACAACTTGAAAAAGAAGATGAGCTTGAAGTTGAAGATATTCTTATTTTACCGGCTGGTCCAACAACTCGATCAAGAGCAAAACAATTTAACAAACTGTTGGAGGATTGCTTAATCAACTAGAGAATCCACGTGATCAAAACAGCAAGTATGGTGGAAAAGCTTGTCAAACCACTTTGGTCTTGATTCAAGCTAATTGATTTCAACAAATGAGAAAGTGTCTCGATTGTACTCTTTTTCCTTTGTTCAAGTTTTGTCCCAATGGGTTTTCTTGACAAGGTTTTTAATGAGGCAATTGTTACACTTCACCATCGCCCATTTGTTGAAATAAAAGCCCAAGGCCCATCTACACCAAAAGCCACGTCCTTGGAGGAGGGAAGGGTATGATTTCCAGCTTATATCATTAATACTTTGTATTTTCAATATTAAAGCATTTTGTTTCCAAGAAAAGCCTTAATTGTTTTAGAGGCATGCATTATGTTTCCAAGAACAACTTTAATTGTGTTCAAGGCTAGTTCTTTCTCCTATAAAAACTATGTACTCGGAATTCTAATGGTTAGACTATCTTTGATTCTGAAAAAACTTCTTAAGTTTTACTCTTCTCCTGTTGGTGTGTAATATCCACAAGAAAACTTGTTCTTCATTTGGTGCGTCATATCCAAAGGAAGATCAGTTGGAATATCAAAGGCCTTTCCACAACCTTTGTGTGACCTATCGATCCACATCCTTTGATCCTTGAATTCTTTTGGGTTCATGGTTGCAAAGTTATCCCTATCCCATTTCAGCGTGCCGATTCTAGGAGGAGTTTATCACCCATGGTTTCCTCATCTACTCTCATGCCTTACAATAATCAAAGATTCATCCCAGTCCAAGAGCAATCCGTTGAAGTTTTACTTGCACGACAACCTTTTTCCAACCTTGAAGCAGCAACAAAAGTATTATGCATAAAAGTAAACTCTTCTCAAAGCAATTTGGAAACTATGGCTAAAGAGATGATCCAATATAAAAATGATGTTGTTGTAGAGAAAAAGATAAGAGAAATATATGGCAAACAACTTAAGGATCACTTTCATGTATTCCAAGTTAACAGGTTACAATATATTCATGGAGTCATCCAGCTCAAACGTCATCTACACTCTATGCATGATCAACAAATAGAAGAACTTAGTACTGTCATTAAGCTATGATAGATGATCTTAAGACCAAGCATGCCAATGAATTATGCGAGGAGCATACAAAATACTCCACTCTTCAAGAATCTTTAAATAAGAGTGAAGAATAAAATAAAAAGTTGATGAATGATATGGTTGCTCTCAAGATGACACTCGGAGAGGAAATAGAAACTATTGTGGAAAATGCTAAGACTCGGTGTGGAGTAGACACACTTGTTGCAATAAAAATTGCAGAGGACCAACAAAAAATTTATTTGCTCCGAAAAATCTACGCAACGTTCCCGAAAGTAAATTTATCAAGTTTTTCAGAATTACTCCCCATGGATAACCGTCCCAACCGCCCTAATGTTTCTTTTGAAGAGACGGAGTCAGAAGAAAATGCCATTGAACAAGGAGATTTATCTGCAGAGAACTCTGAAGAAGATAATTAATTGTTGTTTCCTTTTTTGTCCAAGTTATAAAGTGATCAGATGTTGTATGGTGACTTATTTTTGTGCGGTATTCAAATCATCTTTTGTAAGATCATATTTTAACTTCAATGAATAAGTACTCTTCTTTTTTCCTCAGTCGTTTGCCCTATTATTAGCACTTTGAATCTTATTAACAAGTCGTTATCACTACAAATTCCAGCACATGTCACAGATAAATTTGTAATTTATCAAATAAATATAGTGCTCCTAGAACATGTTAGCACTTCAACTATAATTTGTGTATTTAGATAACGTAACACCTCGAATAAGCTGAGGGCCTTTAGACAACGTAGCAATTCGAATAAAATAAGTGCGTTTAGAGAACGTAGGACTTCGAACAATCATGAGTGTGTTTAAAAGATGTATCCCCTCGTACTTGGATGTTTCTTCGAACAATGCTTTTAATAAATGTATAGCACTTCGAATCAAAACAGTTACTCTTGGTAAAAAAACTTCAAAGATAATCAGTCTTTGACTCGTTACCAAAATTTTATAAATAATTATATTTAAAACAACCATTGGCCAAAAAATAATTTTATTAATAACCTCGAATATATACATGACACCTCATTAAAACATCATTGAGCCAACAGGGTAGGAAAGAGTGTCGATTATTCAAAAAAATCTTAAAAAGACAAAATCGTTCCCAATATAGTTTTAGATCTTCTATATTCAAATGATATTGAAGTATCCTTCCCCGCTCATCACAAAGGAGATACGTACCCGAATTTATTTGCTCCATCACCAAATAAGGACCCTCTCAATTCAGGGCCATCTTTCCAAGTCGTTTGTCCATCTTGTGATGGAATACTTTCCTTAAGACTTTGTCACCAAATTTAAAATCCCTTCTTCTCACCTTCGAATTAGATCGGCTCCTCATCAAAGTCTGATAATGACTCATATTCAAATGATCTCTAACTCTTTTTTATTTGATCAAGTCTAGGTGTTTCTTGAGTAGCCACTTTTAGAATATTGAAGTACCCTACAAGAAGGTAAAGTAGACTCTGCATGACTAACAGTATCCATACCATACACCAAGGCAAAAGGTGTTTCTTGAGTAGCCACTTTTAGAGTTGTGCGATAAGCCCACAACACCTCTTGCAAATAATTAGACAATTTCCATGCAACACATGTTAAATTCTTCTTCAAACCCTCAAAAATAGTTCTATTAGTCACCTCTACTTGACCATTCGCTTGAGGGTGAAAGGTGTAAAAAAAACATTGTGTTATTCCCCTCGAAATGCGAAAAGAAGTCATTTATATATTGTTGAAATGAGGACCATTATTTGTGGTGATTTTTCGATACACTCCAAAGCGACAACATATATTACTCACAATGAACTTAATAATATCCTTGCATTTTTGTCCCATATAATGGTTCAGCTTCATCCCACTTGGAAAAGTAATCAACCGCTACTATAATCATCTGACGCCCTCTAGAAGTCATATATAGTGGTCCTACCAAATTTATTCCCAATATATCAAAAGAAATAACTTCAGATATAGAAATAAGCGGTACTTCCGATGTGTGAATAGAATTGGCAACACGTTGACAAATATCACAGCCTCAGACTAAGACCTTACCATCATTCATAATTCAAGGCCAATAATAACCTGCTAACAAAACCCGACACGTCAAAGACTTAAAATCGCAATGCTCTGAACCTTCACCATCATGCAGCTTTGATAAAATCTTTTGAGATTCTTTCTTTCCAAACAACGCAATAATGTTCTACTTAAATATTTTTTCTATAACACTTCATTCAATACCACATAACCATGGGCCTTGTATCTTAACTTTTTAGCCAGCTGTGAATCTTGAGGTAACAAACCTCTTAGTAAACAATTAAGAATATCAGACCTCCAATCACTTCGAATTATGTCTAGAGTGACAAATACTTCCTCATCATATACATATATTTCTCTGATCATGTTAACATAGAAGGACTCTCATGTAACAATATCAATGGATATTCTTTTGTATAAGCAAGTGTTGCTAAAGACTCATAAATTATATTATCTACTCGATTAATATGCTCTACAGTCACTTTTTCAAACAGATTAGTCAAAATTTTGAAGCTTGCGTAAATATGAAATTAAGTGATCTTTCTTAGCCTCTGATACACCTGCCATGTGATTTGTCACTAGCTGTGAGCCTGTTTCTAAATAAATTGTTGTTACTCCACATATATTTACAAGCCTTGACCAAGCCAACGCAGCTTTATATTTAGCCTCATTATGCGATGCGTGAAAACCAAATTGAATAGCTTAATACATTGCCTCCCCATAAGGAGCAACTAATTGTACCCCTGCACTGCACCCCAATATGCTAGACCCACCATCTGTCTGAACCACCCACATAAAGTTTCTGGCAAGATCTCTTTATTTGTCTCCTCATCTGATCGACTCGAATGAAATTCGACCATAACAGCCGTTAAAGCTTGAGTTTTAATAGTTGTTCGATGAGCAAACATGATGTCAAAATCTCCTAATTTTAATGACCATTTAGTTATTCTAACAAAAATATCTGGTCATTTTAACACATTCTTAATGGGGAACGAAGTTCGAACCACAATAGTGTGAGCTTGAATATAAAGGTGCATTTTTATAGTAGCCACCACTAAAGCCAAATCCATTTTTCAAGTTTCACATACCTCTTCTGTGATGACAATAACCTTTTACTAACATAATAAACTGGCAATGAAACTCTTTTGTCTTCGCATATCAAAACAACACTTACAACAAAATCAGACACTGATATATATAAAATTATGGTTAAAACTGTCGCTCTCCAGTTCGAGGCTTAGACAAAAATTATGGTGATAACAAAAGTTCTTTATTCTTTGAAAAAACTGTTTCACAATATGGTGTCCACTCAAACTCTTTGGGTCTTGTAATGATAATAACTTATAATAATGAGGTTCAAAATATAATAAATAAGACTATGGGATAGGTTATATAGTTGTAGGGGAGATTTAGACTTTTTTTGTAAAATTAAAGGGCTAGAATGCAATAACACCTTTTATGTAACAAACTTTGTTGAGCTTAAGTCCTTGCTCCTATATATAACAGCCAGGGTTGATATGAAAGGGATTCTGACTTTTGATTGAACTACTTTCTACTTCTTGATTTTCTCTTTCTAAAAGTTACTTTTCATAACTTTTCTCTAAGAATCAGATTTGTTCCACATCAAATTAGCGAGTTCATTGGGGAACAATTTTAGTTGGTATCTTGATTTTCTTAATAAAAAACCATAAGAGATTTCATTTCTTGTTACATTTTGATTGTTCTTGTTCAATTCTTGGAAGCTATTTTGATCGACAATAAAGCCAATGAATGAGAACGATCCTTTGGTTTGAAAGGCAGTTGAAACACTAAAGCTTGATATGCAAGGAGGGGAAGGTAAGAAAGATGAATCAGTTTCAGCTCAACAAACTCAGTCAGATATTGAAATGCGAATGAACCAGTTGTTAGATAAAATCACAGCTTTAGATGAAAAATATGATCAAAGAGAGTAGGATATTTAATCGGCTATGTTGAAATCTGAGGTAAGACAGATAGATAATAAAAATGATGTTGACAGCAAGCCTGATTGTTCTTGCACAACTCGTCAGGTTCGAAGTGAACAGAAGAAAACATACTTTGAATCTAACAAAGAGAGTTATACTTCGCAAAAAGAGAAAAAAGATAGGCAAAGATATGTTACATCTAGTGACGATAAGTTAAATAGTTCAGGATCTGAGTACAAGAGGTACTCGGGTTCTTCGAAAGAGGAAAAAATTGGCCTCGAAAATCATGAAGAGAATATAAGATAAGAAATGAGAATGTACCACGCTGTTTGAGGGACGTAGAGTTAGGATCAGTATACAAGAATGGATGATCGAAACTTGTATGATGTTATGGGAACTCAAAATGATTATTAGTACGTGCAAGAAGTTGATTGGAGAAATTCTCCTTTGACAGCTGAGATAACGTTCATCCATCTTCTGAAGCGGTTTGATATCTCGAAGGTTGAAAAGTTCGATGGATGCAAGATCCGGATGACCATATGGAATAGTGTGAAAATTACATGAAGAATTTTGAGGACAATTATAGGTTGGTGTGCAGAGCTTTCTCTCAAATGTTCAAAGGAACAGCTTTGAAGTGGTACAATAGGATTCCAAAGGGGTATATTTATAATTTTCAGAGATTTTTATATAGCTTTCCGATAATTTGTGGGAGATAAAGGATGCAAGCAAATGGATATATAAAAATAGAATATAAAGAAGTAGTAGGAGAGAAGTCGAAAGACTACACTAAGCGATTTGTGTTAACCAAAGGTGGTTCTAGATAATTGTGAGGAATTGGTAGCAACGACAGCATTTCGACAAGGAATGCTACCAGGAGATCTAGCAAATAAAACGACGAAACGAAGAGCTTTGACCTTTGGAGCGCTGATGGCTCAAGTGGAGGATCAAATTAAGGTTGAAGAGTCGACTAGAGTTCGAGAAGTGGTTGAGACTAGTCAAAAGAGTTCTAGACATGTGCCATTCAATCAAGGGCAGTCTTCGAACTCTTCTCAACCAATTCATCTGAGAACAATACTAATTTTCCTCCTCGAATTGGAGGGTATTCAACTCAAGCTATAGGGTAGCAGTTTCAGAGACCATGGCCTTGTTAGTGGATAAAGCCGAGGTACTATGCTGATTTCACTGAAAATGTTACTGCAATCTATGAAAAGGCAAAGGGATACATGAAGCGTAATAACATATTTTCTAAATATCACAATGACATCAGACATGATACAACATACTGCATTGCTTTGAAAAAGAAGGTGCAAACTCTGATTGAAAATGGTAAGTTGTTAGCCTTTGTTAAAGGGCAGACAATGTATCAAAGGCTTTTGTTGCATCGACTTCGCATGTGATAAATCCAAATTCATAGGCAGTAAATCTAATGATTATGGATTCTAAGATTGATAATTTTGATGTTGCATCTGAATATTTAGATACAGATCCGGATCGACCGATTCTGATGGCAGTGGATGAGCCAATAAAGCAAGGTTGAGTTCGAAGTCTATGTGAGTACATTGAGTCCTTGGCAATATTTGGAGGAGACACTATGACTCGCAATACAAATATTTTTAGAAAAAGGCATGTAGTGAGGTTAGCTATTCAGATAAAAGAAGGTACTCAATTGTATGGTAAGAGAGATGTTTCTTTTATTCTTTTTTATGAAGATGATTTGAGAGGCACTATAGGTCCTCAGTAAGATGCGGTGGTTATTAGAGCATAGGTAGCTGGTGTTGAAATTTGACGCGTGCTAATAGATACAAGGAGCTCTGCAAATGTTATTTTCAAATCAACATATGATAGAATGCGTAATCCTCCTCGGATTTCCTGATTAGACCGTACTATAATTGGATTCACAAGAGTGACAACTTAGGTAATTGGGGAATTCAAGAGAGAGGTGTGTTTGGGAAAGGGATCTCTTAGAAAGAAGTTTTATGTTTTATTCATGGTGGTGGATTGTCTGACCAACTGTAATGCCATTTTCGAGAGATCTTGGCTTTCGAGGATGTATGCAGTTGTATATATAGTCCACCAATGCTTAAAGTATGGCATCGTAGTTCGCGTGGGGGTCGTCCGAAGTGATTAGAAGGTTGCTATAGAATGTTATGCCACAGCTCTTCGAATTTAAGGGTCAAGCAATGGTGATAAAATGTTTGAATAGAAACCAGTTGTGCTTAACCTCATATGTCAAGGAAGGGGTTGATGATTCGAGGGAAACCCCGAGTTTTTTAATAGTAAGTGAAAATATAGAAGAGTATGCTTTTCCTGATGGAAAAATACTTCTGATAGGAACCTTACTGACCCTAGCTTTACGTCAATAGTTGTTGCAATTTTTATTTCACAATTTTGATGTTTTCCCATTGAAAACAGAAGATGTGGTAGGAGTTCCAATCAAGGTGATATGTCATATCCTAAGAATTAATTTGAAGGTTAAACTTGTTATACAAAAAGAAGTGCTTTATATTTTGAGAAAATAGAAGCTATTGTTGCTGATGTGGATTGTTTGTCACAGGTCAGACATAGAAGGGAGTCACAATATCCCTTATGCACAACAAACCATGTGGTGGTTAAAAA
Organism: Limnanthes douglasii subsp. nivea; assembly: GCA_036936605.1. Classification (NCBI taxonomy): domain Eukaryota; kingdom Viridiplantae; phylum Streptophyta; class Magnoliopsida; order Brassicales; family Limnanthaceae; genus Limnanthes; species Limnanthes douglasii. The sequence continues at coordinate 126,968,631 of JAUPFV010000005.1, read as the reverse complement.
TAAGAATGACAAATGGAGGATGTGCATCGACTTAAATGATATAAATCGAGCTTGTCCTAAAGATCCATTTCCAATTCCTCGAATAGACCAATTGATTGATTCAACTTCAGTATTTTTTTTCTTTCATGGATGCCTTGTCAGGGTATAATCAAATTCAAATGGATCTAAAGGATCAAGAGAGTACCACCTTCATCAAGGACCGAGGCTTACATTGTTATAAGGTTATGCCCTTTGGATTAAAAAAAAGGCTGGAGCAACATATCAAAGGTTTATGAATAAAGCATTTTCCTCTTAATTCGGAAGAAACATGGAGGTGTATATTGATGACATGTTGGTCAAGATTATAGCAGATGAGGCGAAGAGTACAGTAGATGAGGCGTATTTGGAGGATTTCGTAGAGACATTTTTTAACTTAAGAGCTATCAGATTGAAGCTAAATCCTGAGAAGTGTATGATGTGATCCAAGATGACACAAGGAGCTTAGAACATGTAAATGTGAAAGAACCAGATGAACAACTTGAAAAAGAAGATGAGCTTGAAGTTGAAGATATTCTTATTTTACCGGGTGGTCCAACAACTCGATCAAGAGCAAAACAATTTAACAAAGTTGTTGGAGGATTGCTTAATCAACTAGAGAATCCACGTGATCAAAACAGCAAGTATGGTGGAAAAGCTTGTCAAACCACTTTGGTCTTGATTCAAGCTAATTGATTTCAACAAATGAGAAAGTGTCTCGATTGTACTCTTTTTCCTTTGTTCAAGTTTTGTCCCAATGGGTTTTCTTGACAAGGTTTTTAATGAGGCAATTGTTACACTTCACCATCGCCCATTTGTTGAAATAAAAGCCCAAGGCCCATCTACACCAAAAGCCACGTCCTTGGAGGAGGGAAGGGTATGATTTCCAGCTTATATCATTAATACTTTGTATTTTCAATATTAAAGCATTTTGTTTCCAAGAAAAGCCTTAATTGTTTTAGAGGCATGCATTATGTTTCCAAAAACACCCTTAATTGTGTTCAAGGCTAGTTTTTTCTCCTATAAAAACTATGTACTCAGAATTCTAATAGGTAGACTATCTTTGATTCTGAAAAAACTTCTTAAGTTTTACTATTCTCTTGTTGGTGTGTAATATCCACAAGAAAACCTGTTCTTCATTTGGTGCGTCATATCCAAAGGAAGATCAGTTGGAATATCAAAGGCCTTTCCACAACCTTTGTGTGACCTATCGATCCACATCCTTTGATCCTTGAATCCTTTTGGGTTCCTGGTGGCAAAGTTATCCCTATCACATTTCAGAGTGCCGATTCTAGGAGGAGTTTATCAAGTGGTATCAGAGCAACATTCTGAAAGTTGGGTATTCTCTTTCTCATTAATTTTTCTTCATCTATTTTATATTATCAGTTTGTTTGTGAAGATTTCAGTGTTAGTGTGATGATTTCATTTTGAATCACGAAATTCCGATCTGTTTCACCCTAGTTATAGTTGTTTGAGATTTAAAATCATAGAAAATCATTTTTAGGTGTGGTTGTGAAACTTATCTCTTATTATTCTTAGGAAAACAGATTTGGATATGTTTTATGGTTTTAAATAAATTGAAGAACTTTCCAAGGACTTGTTGCTGGTGATTTGTTTTTGTTTTGTTTTGTAGAAAAGGATGTCTAATTCAAATGATGCAGAAAACAGTAATTTCAATAACAACAAGCTTCTAATTGAAACTATGACAAAGTTGATAGACACCAAGATATATGCCTTTCGTGAAGAGCTTCAATCAAACACTGACCAAGAGCGAAACCGTTCTCGACAAACCAGTCCAAGAAGAAACCATGAACTGCCTGAACAATTCAGAAATGAAGTCGCTGATGAATATTATGAACGCATGAGCAATTCGTCTCGAAACAGCCATAGAAGGCACCATAGACGTACAAGAGAGGGCAACGAACGTATGCGTGACAATCTTGGAGGTCTCAAGATTAAGATTCCACCATTCCACGGAAAAAAACGATCCAGATGCCTATTTGGAATGGGAAAAGAAGATTGAACTCGTTTTCAACGTTCAACACTACACGGAGACCAATCGAGTAAGAATTGCTGCTACTGAATTTTATGATTATGCTCTTAGTTGGTGGGATCAACTAGTTACCTCAAGAAGGCGTAATGGGGAACATCCTATAGAATCATGGGCAGAAATGAAAGCCATCATGCGAAAGAGGTTTGTTCCTAGTCATTACCACCGTGAGCTGCATCTAAACATGAGGAGATTAACACAAGGAAGCCGATCTGTTGAAGAGTATTATCAAGAAATGGAGACCTTAATGTTGCGAGCTGATATTTCAGAAGATAGAGATGCAACAATGTCAAGGTTTCTTGGGGGTTTAAATAGAGAAATTCAAGATAGATTGGATACTCAGTATTATGTTGAACTAGAAAAGATGCTACACAAAGCTTTGCTATTTGAACAACAAGTTAAAAGAAAGAACTCCTCAAGATCAAGTTACGGTTCAGGGGCAGTAACAATTAAGCCAAGTTATTCAAAAGATGAGAAGACCAATTATCAGAAAGGAAGCTATGTAAAGGTGAACCAAAAATCTGGAACACCATTGTCTATTGATAACAAGGGCAAACCTAAAGAGGTTGCAATCAGAACTCGTGATGTTAAGTGTTTCAAGCGCAAAGGGATGGGACATTATGCTAATGAGTGTTCTAATAAGAAGATTATGACAATTCTAGATAATGGAGAAATAATTTCAGAGGAAGAAGAAATTGTCTCTGACTCTTCCGAAGAACACTTAGAGCGACCTACTAAAGGAGATTTATTGGTAGCCAGAAGGTCTTTAAGTGTTCAAACAAAAGAAGAAGAACAAGAGCAAAGGGAGAATCTGTTTCACACTAGGTGTCTTGTTCAAGGGAAAATTTGTAGCCTTATTATCGATGGAGGCAGTTGTACCAATGTGGCAAGTGAATCTATGGTAAATAAGCTTGGTTTAAAAACGAAAAAGCATCTAGCACCTTACAAGCTTCAATGGCTTAACGACAATGGAGAAATGAAAGTTAGCCACCAAGTAGAAGTTCCCTTAGCCATTGGTAAGTACGAAGATGAAGTTTTATGTGATGTTCTACCAATGGAGGCTAGTCACATACTATTAGGAAGGCCATGGCAATCTGATCGAAAGGTTATCCATGATGGATTCACTAATCGCCATACATTTGAGTTTCAAGGAAGGAAAACCACTCTAGTTCCCATGACTCCACGAGAAGTTTACCAAGATCAAAAGCATATGCAGAACAAGGAAAGTCGGGTAACTAAAGATTCGAATTTCTATGCAAAATCTGGCGAGGTTAAGAAAGCATTATTCTCTAAGCAACCTATGTTACTTTTTGTGTTTAAGGAAACTCTTATGAGTTAAACTAACTTGACACCGGTGTTTCCGAGTGAGATGACTTCTCTCTTGTAGGAATTTGAAGATGTATTCCCTGAAGACAATCCAAAGGGGCTTCCACCAATTAGAGGCATCGAACACCAAATAGATTTTGTACCTGGAGCCTCCCTTCCTAACAGACCTGCTTATAGAACTAATCCAGTGGAGACAAAAGAATTACAAAGGCAAATCAGTGAACTGATGGAAAAATGACATATCCGTGAAAGCATGAGTCCTTGTGCAGTACCATTTCTACTTGTGCCCAAGAAAGATGGAAGCTGGAGAATGTGTGTTGATCGTAAAGCCATCAACCACATTATAGTAAAGTATCACCATCCTATACCTAGATTAGATGATATGTTAGATGAATTGCATGGTTCTAGCATTTTTTCTAAGATTGATCTTAAAACTGGTTATCACCAAATTAGGATGAAAGAAGGGGATGAGTGGAAAACTGCATTTAAAACTAAGCATGGACTATATGAATGGTTAGTAATGCCATTTGGGCTGATTAATGCACCTAGTACATTCATGTGGTTAATGAATCATGTTCTATGGGCTTATATAGGAGTTTTTGCTGTAGTATATTTCGATGAGATCTTAATTTACAGCAAGTGCTTAGAAGAACATGTTCACCATCTGAAATTGATTTTAAGTGTACTTAGGAAGGAAAATGCTAATCTTAAGAAATGCACTTTTTGTACCGATAATCTTGTCTTTTTAGGTTTTGTTATAAGTGCAAATGGTATTAAGGTGGATGAGGAAAAGGTTAAGGCAATCCGTGAATGGCCAATTTCAAAAACAGTTGGAGAAGTGAGAAGCTTCCACGACCTTGCAGGATTTTATAGGCGTTTTGTCAAAGATTTCAGCACCTTAGCTGCACCACTCACTGAAATAATAAAGAATGACGTTGGTTTCAAGTGGGAACAAGCTCAAGAAGAAGCATTTCAATCCTTAAAAGAGAAGCTTACTCATGCTCCTGTCTTGACATTAACTGATTTTCTTAAAAATTTTGAGATTGAATGTGATGCTTCTGGAATCGGGATTGGAGCTGTTTTGATGCAGGATAAAAAGCCCATAGCTTATTTCAGTGAAAAGCTTGGAGGAGCTACTCAAAACTATCCTACTTATAACAAGGAGTTGTATGCCTTAGTTCAAGCTTTGCAAACATGGCAGCATTACTTGTGGCCAAAGGAGTTTGTCATACACACTGACCATGAATCTCTCAAACACCTAAAAGGTCAGCAAAAACTTACCAAAAGACATGCAAGGTGGATAGAATTTATTGAGACATTTCCATATGTCATCAAATACAAACAAGGTAAAGAAAATATTGTTGCCCATAGCTTATTTCAGTGAAAATCTTGGAGGAGCTACTCAAAACTATCCTACTGATTTTGGAAAGATGTATCAAGCATGTGAAAAGTTTGCTTCAGGGCGGTTCTATAGGCATGAAGGATTCTTATTCTTTGATAAACGTTTATGTGTGCCTAATTGTTCCATGAGAGATTTACTTGTTAGAGAAGCCCATGGAGGAGGCTTAATGGGACATTTTGGAATAGCTAAAACTCTCAAGGTAATGCTGGATCACTTCCATTGGCCACATATGAGGAGGGATGTTGAAAGAATCTGTGACAGATGTGCTACTTGCAAACAAGCCAAATCTAAGGTTCAATCCCACGGTTTGTATACTCCTTTACCTATTCCTACGCATCCTTGGAATGATATATCTGTGGACTTTGTAGTTGGATTGCCTAGGACTAGAACTGGTAAGGATTCCATTTTTGTGGTTGTTGATCGATTCTCTAAAATGGCACACTTTGTTGCTTGTCACAAAACTGATGATGCGTTGCACATTGCTAATCTGTTCTTTAAAGAGATAGTTCGTTTGCATGGCATGCCTAGGACGATAGTTTCAGATAGGGACACTAAGTTTCTAAGTTACTTTTGGAAAACTTTGTGGTCTAAGTTAGGGACTAAGCTTTTATTTTGTACTAGCTGTCACCCGCAAACTGATGGACAAACAGAAGTAGTAAATAGGACTTTGTCCACTCTTCTACGTGCATTAATTAAAAAGAACTTGAAAACTTGGGAAGAATGTTTGCCGCATGTTGAATTTGCATACAATCATTCTATGCATTCTACTTCTAAGTACTCTCCTTTTCAAATTGTTTATGGATTTAACCCAATATCTCCTTTGGATCTAATTCCTTTGCCTTTGAGTGAAAGAACTAGCATAGATGGGAAAAAGAAAGCTGAACTTGTAAAACAGATCCATGATGATGCAAGGAAAAACATAGAAAAGAAATCTGAGCAATATGTCAAACAAGCAAACAAAGGAAGACGTGAGAAAGGTTTTGAGGTTGGAGATCAAGTATGGGTGCACTTAAGAAAGGAAAGATTTCTAGAAGAGAGGAAGTCAAAATTGATGCCTAGAATTGATGGACCATTTGAAGTAACAAAAAAGATCAACAATAATGCGTATCAACTTGACCTACGAGGTAAGTATAAAGTGAGTCCTACCTTTAATGTTTCTGATTTGGTTCCTTTTATCGCAGATGAAATGGATTTGAGGTCAAATCCTTTTCAAGTGGGAGAGGATGATGTGATCCTAGATGACACAAGGAGCTTAGAACATGGAAATGTGCAAGAACCAGATGAACAACTTGAAAAAGAAGATGAGCTTGAAGTTGAAGATATTCTTATTTTACCGGCTGGTCCAAAAACTCGATCAAGAGCAAAACAATTTAACAAAGCCGTTGGAGGATTGCTTAATCAACTAGAGAATCCCCGTGATCAAAACAGCAAGTATGGTGGAAAAGCTTGTCAAACCACTTTGGTATTGATACAAGCCAATTGATTTCAACAAATGAGAAAGTGTCTCGATTGTACTCTTTTTCCCTTGTTCAAGTTTTGTCCCAATGGATTTTCTTGACAAGGTTTTTAATGAGGCAATTGTTTCACTTCACCATTGCCCATTTGTTGAAATAAAAGCCAAGGCCCATCTACACAAAAAGCCACGTCCTTGGAGGAGGGAAGGGTCTAATTTCCTACTTATATCATTAATACTTTGTATTTTCAATATTAAAGCATTTTGTTTCCAAGAAAAGCCTTAATTGTTTTAGAGGCATGCATTATGTTTCCAAGAACAGCCCTAATTGTGTTCAAGGCTAGTTCTTTCTCCTATAAAAACTATGTACTCAGAATTCTAATGGTTAGACTATCTTTGATTCTGAAAAAACTTCTTAAGTTTTACTCTTCTCTTGTTGGTGTGTAATATCCACAAGAAAACATGTTCTTCATTTGGTGCGTCATATCCAAAGGACGATCAGTTGGAATATCAAAGGCATTTCCACAACCTTTGTGTGACCTATCGATTCACATCCTTTGATCCTTGAATCCTTTTGGGTTCCTGGTTGCAAAGTTATCCCTATCCCATTTCAGAGTGCCGATTCTAGGAGTAGTTTATCACTTCCTCTTTGGTTTTTTGTTATGGCTCCCTTTTTTTACTCCTTTGAATGACCACCTTGAGATTTATTCTTTGAGTCTTTCTTTTTTTTTTGTGGCTCAGAGCTCTGTTCCGCGCACGAAGTGTGATAGGTGCAACGGGAGTGGGTTAACAATATCTAATGCACCAAGAGGTTCTATCATTTTATCTACCCAAATGACAGAATATAGGGAGAGATTCCATAAGTGACTATAGATAAAGTTGAGAGGATAGAATGCCTTGTGAAATTTATTCGGCACATTCGTTATCCCATTCACTTAGCTTCGAAAAAAGTCTCATCGGCAACAACTTTGTAAATCTTGTTTCGCCCTGAAACTTTTGCACAATACAACAAAAGTTAGTATGAATTTAGAAGAAAATACGATAGAAAATAGAAAGTATGTTAGAAAATCATATCACTTACTTATGCTCTTCCATTTGAGAGACTGTCTTGAGGAATTATCCGTTGAGATTTTTTTGTCATTTTCCCAAGCACCAGAAATAAAGAAGAACTTCTGTTTCCATATTTTGTCTACCTTGAGGAGATCGTCGATGACTTTTGATGAATTTGTGATGGTCAAGTAGTAGAAAGTAAGGATAGGTTTCTTCTCAGTTCGAGTTTGGGAAATGAACTTTTCTATAGGAAGAGCTATCTTGAAAAGTCTCGATGCCATAATGTTGGGAGGCAGGGTAAACCATAGGCTCGGACTTGATTGGGTCGGGTAGAGATCAATTATTTCGAATTTATTTACCACTACTAGGTCCTACGGAAACTGAAGGCACCAATTAAAGATTTCTGGGTAGACTACTACTTCTTTCTCGCCTCATGAAAATGAGGCTTGCGACCAAGGGTAGTCGAAGAGTAACATTGTCAAGAATCGCCCATTGCCTATTGAGAATGTCAACCTCAGATTGATTGAAATACTCATATTTCATATTATTAAGCACAATGAGATATTTGGGGATGATATCTTTGAAGTTGACACTCATATTGGCAACAATGTCCTCGGAAATGGTGCAACTTTCCTTGGTTTACTTTTCTTCTTTTTTGGAGCTTGTTTCTTTGCCGCATCGCCTCATAATCTGATTCAGAAACCTTCTTGGATATCTCGTCTCGAAGTTGTCGAAAGACAGTAATAGTAGTGTCCTGCTTATGATTATGGCAAGATGACTTCGATGTTGTAGGCCTAGTTTGTGAGTTGATGGGTGTGTTTGAGGCTATTTGTTGGTTGTTTACCAAAAGAATCCCATGTAACTTTTGGATTTTCACAAACGTTCCCTTTGAGGGAGGAGGTTGTGTAGTAGCTTTAGTTGTGGGATTTGGTTAAGTGTTGAGCTTTTCAGAGTCTCCCATGACAACGAATTGTTTTTTCCAAGGAGGTACTTCTTTACTTGTTCGAGGAGATGGGTTTCTCTGAAAAGGAACTTCTTTATTTTTTTGAAGAGACACTTATTTGTTTGTTCGATGCAATTGGTTTTGATTGGTTCAAGGTGGTTTTTTTAACAAGCTTTGGGGGTTAAATCAGAAGGGTTGTTTGAGGACAACAAAAGATGATAAATTTTTGGTTGGAGGCCAGGGACCATATCATCGATAATGTCGGCAACTTCTCTTTCAGCGGCTCTCTGTACAAGGGTAAGCCAATCCCAATAATTGGCTCAACTTAACATATATATTATGGATGTAGACCGAAAGGAGATGTATACGATCTACAAAGGTTGAATACGGGGACGACGGTGGAGGAGCAAATAACTAAGGGAACTTTCTCTCTCTATCTCTATAATTTAAGGGTGATAAGGAAAATAAGTAGTAATTCTGTGTTTATTGGGAAAGTGTTGAAGACGAGTCTAAGCTTTTGACGGAGGGAGTTTAAAGGTTGGCATGCGTCCATTGGACATGATTTGAATCGGCAGATAACTAGAGCCTAATTTGAAGTAGGTAGACATTTGTAGTGTGTCATAATTAAAACGATAAATATGCTAGGAAGCTTCTACTACCTTCCATTTCGTTCGTTCTAGGAGGTTATATATTATACTCCTTTTCGTAAGTTGATTTAGTAATTGGGAATAGTTGTACTAGGGGAAGAATGATGTGCAGTTTGAAAGGATACGTGATTTTCCGAGCAGAGGCAATATACAAGGGGCAATTCATGTTATTCAAATAATGTTGTAGACTGGTTATGAGGAGGTTTTTAGACCTATTTTGTAACAATGAGCTGGAAATGGGCTATACTAAAAATGTATTTAATTGAATATTTCAGAGTTAAAAGATATATTTGATTTAAAGTGTAAATATGAAGGATTAAGTGTATAATTCATAGTAAATATGTATGTACTGAGTAATGAAGTGGAGTGAACTACCTGCACCTATATGTAACTAATTATGTAATATGTAACTACCTACACCTATAAATAAGGGTGTTGCCCTTGGAAATAAGATTGATTGACATTTGACTTACATTTAATCTTGACTACTTTCTCTCTATAAAAGTTGGAACTATATTATCTCTCTAACATTCTCCTAATAACTCTTGTTACTATATTTGTTTTCATAAAAAGAATCAATATTTATCAAGGCTCATACACCCTTTCCGGCCTCTTTTTAGAATTCTTTTCCCCTCCTTTTAGAATTCTTTTCCCTCTGGATCTTGAGTCGCATATGTGCCTGGTACTCTCACGATTCCTTCAGGAGTGCTTATACTTACGAGGAGACAAAACTTCCTCTCAGTAAGCAAAGAAGATATGTACTAACACCTCGCTTAATATTCTCGACTCAAACCATTATATCTTCAGTCGGGGCCATATGAATTAATAAAATCCATATCGTCGTCACCCACCGTTTCAACTCTGATTTTTATATGAACTTTGGACTGTCGTTTATTAGTCTATGTTGCCGTCTCAGCTTGCTTGGCGGCTGCTCCAGCTAATGTTTCTCTCTCAGCTTGGAATGCAGAAATTTCAGATAGCAATTGTTGTCGAACAACTGCATCGGCTAACCGTTTCCTACCATCCTAGAGACTAGATCCCAACAAACATGTGAAGATCGAGCGAATTGTGGCCCATAAAAAAATAAAATTGTTCTTACATCACTCATTAGCATCTCTAATAAAAAAGTAAGGGTAACAAAACCAACTTGACTATCAGTTTGGTTAGAACAATATGAGCTCTCGCACACTCTCCTTCTCTGAAATATAAAATAAAGAACAAGATCGAGCCCATGGAGGCTCAAGATTGTGGCTTGGTAGTTTGTTTGTTATGGCGCATAAGCTAGGTCCTTATTGGCTTTTACAAATTAGGTTTTCTCAGATTGCATTATTTGGATCACGACGCTTTATCTCAAGGTATCCCATCGATTCGATCTTTCTTGCTCAAATAAACTTTCCCAATATTTACTTATACTTAAAAATTTGTAGATATTGAATACCACATTTGGATTGATTCTAAAAAAGGATGGTCAAAACAAGTTGGTGCTCCCTGACTTCTGATTCCTAATGAGATAGTAGTCCATCTACCTTCTAAACAAAAAGAAGCAAGATTAAGAGAGGGAGAAACTAGAGAAAAAAGGTGAAGGAGTTGTCCGATGAGGTCAACAGTCTCAAGACTCAACCAGATTAAGTCCGGATATGGACCAAAAATCTACTCTAAATTATGTTAGCAATATAAGCTCATTGTGTTCAAGGCAAAAATTAGTAGATCTTTTAAAATACATCAACAAAACAAAATCCACAAATCAAGAAGATATATTTCATATTTACTATTTAAGATCTTTTTTCTAAGATTTATTATTCTAATTTAAGATGGTCAAGGAAATACAGTACGTATTTATTATATAAGATTTACTTTCTAAATCTTTTTGTTTTGTTTTATTAGAGTCAAGATAATTATTGGAAATTTATTATCCAAGATTTACTTTTTAAGTTTTTTAAATCTTTAAACTCATTTAATTATCTTTTAAAAGAGTTAAAGATAATTATTTTGTTTCTATTTTTTTTCATTCTTTGTAAGACTATATATAAAGCGTAGAGTCTTCCTAATAATCAGACAAAGAATTATTAAGTAAAAAGAAAAAAAAGATTTTTTTACTCAAGTTATTTGGAAACGAAATTGAAAAAAAAATCTTTAAAAAAAATATTCTATAAAAATAATATTTTTATAAAATATTTTAAAAAATAAAATATTTAAATTGAATATTTTAAAAAATATATTTTTTTATTTTAAATATCTCATATTTTTCATTTTTTTGTTAAAAAGTATATTTGAAAACAATGTTTTTTAAAAATAAGTATCTTTATTATATCTTTACAATATCTTTTTAAATATACTTATGAGAATTATTAGTTCAAAAATTATTATTTAAAAAAAAAATTGACGCTTGAAATTATTTTATTATATTTTAAATTTTTTATAAATATTCTTCTATATATGTGAAAATATATTACCATGTATGTTTGAAAATATTTTTATTATCTATTTCTATTTAAAATATTATTTTTAAATATAATATTTAAAAAAACAATATGGAGACTCTTGTTCAAATGATGACTTCTACGCACGAACAGATGCGTATACAAAATGAAACGATGCAAACACAAGTTGAAGAATTTCGTATTGTGACGAAAGAGTTTGGAAAACACATTTGGCGAACTGAGAAGCCCCTATGGAGAGTTGAAATCATCAATAACGTCAGACCACTACAACAGCAACAACAACACTTAAAAAAAGAAGTTTAGATGTTTACGTGTCTAGAAAAGATCCTCTTGAGAGATAAAGAGCAAGAGAAAACGACCAACAAGGTAGATAAAGCTAACACCTCTTATATTTTATGGAATATCAAATCCTAATACATGCATGGATTGGGAAAATAGTATGGAGTTAATCTTTGAGTATTATAGATATATTGAGCAAATGAAGCCCGCAATACCTGCTGCACATATTTTGAATAGACTCGATGGAACAAACATATAATAGCCCTAGTTGTTGCACATATTTTGATTCCCCATCTACCAAAAGGAAAAGACTCTGAAATAGACTCGATGGCACAAACATATAATAGATCGTATTAGCAAAATATTGACACGGGTCACTCTATTTTAGAAACTCTTTCTCGTCACCGAGTATAGTGGGCTAATATAATCTTGCTAAGAAAACCCTTTGGGTGAGATATTTGAAACCAAAAAGAACTAAACCTTGTCCACTATGGAGCTTTTTCAATACCAAATTCGACTCTTCAGTCTCGAGCCACCATAACATCGGTCGGCTCAAACCATTCTTATACAATGTTCATCATAGAAGGATGAATCTTTTCTCTTTTATTTTTAGCCTACGGGTTGCAACCCTGGTATTCTGGTATGTACCATTTTCAAGGATGTTCAAAATCATAGAATGCCAATCCTCTACCTCATTAACACACACTTCGTAGGTCTCCTCTCGTATCAATCCCTGCTCTTTGTCGATTGAAAAAGTATCATTGTAAACCAAAGCTCAGTTTCTTAGCATGTTATCCAAGCTAAAGCATTCGTAGAAGAATTTTTTGCCCTCATAACCTATCCATACTAGATATTATCAAAGAACTACGTTAAATACTTCAAAACATTCAAGTATTTCATGAGATGTTCCTTATGTGCATTTGTTTGTACCAAAACACTCACCGCATAGTAAAATTCTATTAGATACACATACAGACCTCCGGTAAATTCGGTTTTGATAGCGTCTCTGAAGAAGCCAAATATTTTTATATCCTTTCAAAATCCTTGTCAAATGTTTTTGTCCACTGAAGATTTGTTGCTTTCCTCAGAATCTGGAAAAAATTAACGCATTTCCCGAAGCACGAGATGAAACAGTTAAGTGTTGCAAGCCTGTTTATCCACACTTACAGTTCTTTGAGTGTTCGATAAGACTTCATAGGAGACACTTCCTCCCACTGTGAAGGTTCATAACCAATTCCTTTCTCACTAACCAAATACAAAGGGAATTTCTCGAATAGAATCCCAAAGTTGCGTTTATCAAAATTGAGCATTAGTTCACAATTATTACGTTTTTTAAGCTTTCAACCAAATTGGAGATATGTAAAGTCTTTGCTAATCTTGACCAACATGACATATATATATATATATATATATATATACCTAAAAATTCCTCCAAATCTAATAGGAAAAATATTTTATGACGAACCGTTTCTAAGTCTGGACAATTATTTTCTAAGTCGAACAACACAAATCTATAATAGTGTAGATCTTGATTTGTGGCAAAGGTGGTGCTTTCGTAGTCTAAATGATGCCTTTGAATTTGATTATAACCGGAGTATACATCAGTGAAGGATATGAGGTTATTACCCAAAGTTGAATCCATTGATTGATCCACTCTCGCAACCGGAAATGGACCTTTAGAGACACTTTATAGAGAAAGGCCTCCTCTTTGGAAACTATGGGTGCAGACTTCTAATTGATAAATACCTTATCTTTCAAGAAATTTGTCTATCATTCAGACTGACCAAAAACTTTCAGCTTTATAATTACTTAGGATCTCACCAACTCGATACCCTATCACATATTTTAAAAATTGGTGGATAGTTGAGGTGACGGTGTGCATCTAAACTTGTCAAAACCTACCAAAGATCGGGTTATATGAGGTTGGGTGATTGACCATCGTGAAAATAACTCGAATTTTGTTTCTTAAATTCGACCTTGTTGTGGATCATATTCATCTTTAACTCCCCCAAAACATATGAACTTATGTAGGTACAACAAAAATTGTTCTATCAAAGTGGTGCATGGTCGGAGGGCTTCTTATCCGGTAATATATTCATTTAAACAATATGTTAGCCGAACTACGATTTTCTATAAGAACCATCCTTATCTTATCCTCCATAACTAAGGTGTTTATCCTCAGACGAGCCTGCAATGCCATAGAGGTCATGATCTTAAAAACAATTATACGATATGAAGTCTGGTTTGGATGCTACAATATCCTTCCCTAAAATTTTTCTTCAAAGCTTCTTCATGTTTGTTTAGAAGAATTGGTGATTCCAGAAGCAAAATCTCCCCAAAAATATTCAAAATACCATGAGCCACACTAGTTAGCCCCATTTGAGATGGTTAGATAAGATGTAGGTCGGGATCCAAATCGAGATGTGTCCCACCTAACGATTCAGATTTGCGTCCAAATAATCATTTCCCATATCACATAACATCGCTTCTATGTCGACAATCACCATGTTTTTTTCTTGTTTGGGAATAGCTATCTGGGATCCCGAACCACTTGTTGTTGTTGTCCCATAACCTCTATTAGACTCTCATTTTAAGTTTATTTTTTAAAAAATACATTAAATCCTATTTATACAATTTAATATTAAGTCCACTTCAGACTATTTCATGTTTAAGTAGGGATGGCAATTCGCGTGTTGTCCGGTCCGATCGGGCCCAATCCGATCCGGCCCAACCTGATCCGCCCCGACCAGATTTTGTCCGGCCCGAACATAGAACGGGTTGGGTCCGGGTTAAAAAAGTATAACCCGCAACCGGGCCGGGTCGGGTTCGGGTTTCTAGTTTGTCTGACCCGTTTCGGCCCGAAAATTATAAAAATATATAAAAATTAATATTTTTTATATATAATAACAATAATATATATATATATATATATATAATAAATAAATAAATAAATTTAAAATAAATTTAAAAATATTAAAATTAATGTCTGCGGGTCGGGCCGGGTTGACCGACGGACACAAACGGACGGGCCCGAACCCGGCCCGCGGACGGCCCATTGCCATCCCTATGTTTAAGATTCCAGTAAAGATGATCAACCAAGGTCTGAACACATCCAATAAATTCAGAATTCGGCTAACTTGGCTGGAACCTTTAAAAAATTTGTAAGTTATGGCATTACAATTGATTTCTTGCCATATTATTTTACAAAAAATGTTAAGACCCTACTTCGAACGATCTAGTGTTGGAACATTTTACGAAATGTTTGGGACTCTAGGAGAAAACACTCATAATATAACATGGAAATTTTGTTACTAAACATGCGTCGACTATTTAGACATCTAATTAAAACCTTCATGTGCCACCATGATAAGAAAGAGTATTTCATCGGTCCCTCAAAAAACTAAAAAAACGTTTAGTTGAGAATTAGAAAGTCTTAAATACATATTTACACATGATATATCCAAAGGTTCTCAATGTTTCACGAGTGTTGAAGGTTTATTCCCTCTTCATCCACCATATTATTGATCATTCCCTTGATCTATTCAGCTATAGACTATGGGCCTTCCTAATTTAGTCCAAGTTTCACACGGCTCTTATCATTAGCATGCATGAAGATATTTCAAAAAAACTTATCTCCAACTTAGAATTCTCGCCTATAGACCTTCAAAGTGTATCGGCTTTGCATGAGAGACTAATAATGTTAGATCTTTAGGTACACTTTCATCTGATTTTCTTTAATTACGTCAAGTTTGGCCTATTTTGCTTCTTTATTTAGTTTTGAGAGAGTACTTAGAGACCCTAAAAGAAAGGATCTCTATTTCCTTCGGGACCACAACACCCATTCCATATACGAGTGGGAAAGGAATATCGCCAGTCGAGGTGCGAGATGTTAATCGGTAACCCCATATGCTTCAGTTACTTACCTTTACCTGCCCGCACATCTGTGTGTGAATAGGAATTGCAAATTGTTTCTTTACAATGCTTTAGCAATAACCGATCTCTTAAATTATTGTGGATCCATGATCATTTATATCCTTATCATAGGTAATGCACAAAGGCTTCTTAGAAATGGTTAAGAAACGTTGGTCTGAAGATATGGTGGGCAACCCTCTCTAAATGTTTTGGTACAAGCATAGGAGGTTAAAAGCATATTTAAAGATATGGAATAAAAATATTTTTGGCAAATGGCTTTGACTCTATAAAACAAGTGGAATATGAGATTAATTTCAGAAAAGCTAACTTCCAAGAAACTAAGTCCATTGAAGACAAAGATTTACTTGACAAAGCCAAAGAATCTCACTTAGTTCTTCTAGCTATGGAGGAAGCCTATAAGAAGTAGAAAACGCATTCAATCTAGTTGAAGGATAGTGACAGAATTATCATTTGGTGGCATGCTTTCTTTGATTCAGTCTATCAAGTTTCCATATCCTTAATATCAAGAATTTTGTCATCCATAACTCTGTAATTCATAGGATTAAGAGCATGTACAATATGTTCATATGGGGTTCTAAATAAAACAAATTAGCTATCAACTGGTCTAATTGGACTAAGATTTGTAAACCTTACGAGGAATGAGGGTTAAATATCATGAAGCTTGAAGACCTTCAAGAAACATTCTCTTATAAAATATGGTTGATATTCAGAGACCAAAAAATTATATGGGCTAAGATGATGTTCTCTATATATTGCAGTAAACATCATCCTATTACTGCTCTTAAACCAACAAGAAGCTCAAAGACCTCGATCAGATTAAGAGATGTTAAAGATAAGGCTGAGAATTTCATCTTTTGGAACCTGAGTATTGGCAAGATAGATTTATGGTTTGATAGTTGGTGTTCTCCTATGCCTTTCATCTATTTCAATGACACAAATGATAGAAATTGACACGAATGTACCGAAGTTAGACATTTTTTGAATAATGGAACGAGGAATATGGAAATGTTGGAATCCTCTGTCACCTATACATAAATAACCAATATCCAGAAAGTCTCTCTCAATTCAAATCCCGACTCTATAAAATGGTTTATCTCTTTAGATGGTTCCTTTAACATTAAAGATGCTTGAAACTCAATAAGAGCTAAAGGAAATCTATCTAATTTTTACAAGTAGACTTGAAACTCCATCACTCCTAGAAAATTTTCTTTTCTTCTATGTAGGACTCTCTATAATTGGATACTTATTCACTATATTCTTCCAAATAAAATATTCTATCTTGCCTCGAAGTATCACCATTGTGACAACTCTGAATACATCAACCATGTCTTTGTTCAATGTGACGGATCTTGGGTTCCTGTGGAATTACTTTTCCTCTCGTCTCAACATCCATATAAATAGAAATATGACCTTCACTCACTTGATAAGTTCTTGGTTTTGGTCTACAGATAAAAGTATCCACATCAGAACTATCCTACCCCCTATCATATCGTGGGTCATCTGGTCTTCGAGAAAAAAAAACGAGAATCAGAGTGTTAACTCTAAATCAATGATAGATCATGTAATCTACATTCTTACTGGCAATGACAGTGCTAAAATATTAAAGAGATCTCATTGGGAAAATGATAGTAGTATAGCTACTACCCTTGGTTGTGTAAATCATCTGATCAAACGCATTATTCATCTGTCTCTTAAATTCACTAATCTTAAAGCTAATAGATACAAGTTCAATTCAGATGGAGCTTTATGTAGATCAAAAGAGTCTAGTGGAGGTGGGCTAGTCAGAGATTAAAATGACAACATAATTAAGGGCTTTAGTAGACTTCATGGAAAAAACCTGCCTATTTTTGCTATGTGTAGAGCCTTGCTCGATGACATAGAAACTGATTCAAGCATTATTACTAAAATGATTTTACGTGTGAGATCTCCTTTAGTCCTATAACCTATTATTAAATACTGCAAAAAGCTTATCTCTTCAACAATGACTTTGTGTCATATATTTCGGGAACAAAACAAGGTAGGAGATTGGATCGCTAACCACTTAGTAATAAACCCCATTGTTTAATAAAAATAAATATTTAAAAATTAGTCAAATACACAAATACGAAATACATAAAATATTTGTTACAATTGATAGAATGAAGTTCTATATTTAGTAAAATATGTTTTTTTACTGTGCATTCAAACATTTATAATTGAATCAGGATGTTTAATTCCATACATTTATTACAAGAAATTATTTTAATTAGCTTGATATTTTTTTATAAAAATATATTGAAATAATCATTAATTTTGATAGTTACAAATAAATTAAAATTGTTTGTAATTTTTCGAACATATAATAAACAAAATACCATTAATTAATGTATAAAAAATTAAAATATTATTTTCTTTTGATTTAAAAATAATATCAAAATATATTAAAATATTAAGATAACTACTCATTTGATCATTAAAAAGATAAAATTATTAACAAATCATTTCTTCATAAGTATAGAAGTAAATAAACCCCAAAATTATAAGATCCTTTTTTGAAAAAACAGAACCCACATAATATAACCTGAGAGACAACCATTTAACTCGTACAGTTCACATCCGTGAGCGAGATTCTAGCGATGGACTGAACGATGCTGCGACCGATTCTAGCGATTGAAAGTGAAAGGCTTTTTTTACTTTACGGTTGGTTGTTTAAATTTTCTTTTATGTAAATACACATCGTCTATGAACATAATTTTTTTAAGATATAAAAAATATTATAACGTTAATAGTTTTGCTGTCATTATAGCATAAGGTTTTTCTATGTTTCGCTTGTTGGAAATGTAAGATTTGATATTAATAAATATATTTCAATATATAACTTTAGTAATCCAAAAAGAAAAGCAAAATGATATACATGACTCTAATCATAGTGTTAGTCATATTTATCAAATTTTTGTAGTTATTTCCGTTTTATTAATGATATTAAAGGTAGAGCGGTGAATTAAATTTTTATTACATCCCAACACGACTAAAATAAGAATGGTCACAACAAAGAAAAAATATGTATTTTTAAGAGTTGGATTAAAATCTGAAAAAATTAAAAATAATTTCTTTTTTAACATCTTTATTGGCTTATCTTTTTTTTGAATTTGAAAGAAAAAAATTTGGCGCTCGTAATTTGTACAGGGTGGCTATCAGTAATGGTTTGAATACTTCTTTATGGCATGACCCGTGGTTCCTTCCTACTTCACTTGCAACACATTACGGTCCCAATATCATCATGGACTCTCGTCTAGGAAATCAACTCAAGGTTTCAGACATCATTCATGACGGTGAATGGAACTGGTCTGCTAACTTGAGATCGGTGAGAGCTAGAAGTCACGCTCACCTCGCGTAGATCCACAACATTATTCTCAATCTTCCTCAACCCAGCATCTTCTCGATAGATGTTCCTTTTCAGACCGCGAAGGATAGATGCAACTCCTTCACAATTAAAGTCACATACAACTCTATTCGCACGCCCGCCCCTGAAGTGGGGTGGACCACGTTAGTATAGAATAAATACAATATCCCTCGTCATTCCTTTATTTCTTGGCTCGCTATTTTAAGCAAGCTTTCCACCAGAGTTAAGCTTCTCAGTTGAAGTCTCAACACCTCATCTGAATGTGTCTTATGCAACTCTGAATCTGAATCTACCTCTCATCTCCTCTTTGACTGTAACTTCACTCAGAGTATTTGGACATATGTTAGTAATAAACTTGGATTTCCTTTCTCTAATTCGTGCTGGCAACTTTGGGACCGCGAGGCGTCAAATTGTTTAACTCTAGAAACCATCAGCTTTGGCGCACTTGTTTCGACGCGGTTATTTACCACGTATGGAAAGAGCGGAATTCAAGAATATTTGGTTCCGCTCCGGCCATGACATCTTTAATATCTCACCGAATTATATCGGATCTTTGTTTTAGATTCTATGGCACTAAGATTTGGCTGGCCGACGTAATTATCTGTGTTTCATATACTTACTATACCTTCTATTTTGCAGGTTTTCTCCCAGATTGGTCTGGAGCGTGGTCTTCTCTGCCTAGTTGCCCATGGAGTCTCTTTTAGCTACCTCTTCACGACTACATGTTATCGTTTTTATTGTATTTAGACTATTCTCGATTGACATTCTCCTTTCTCTATGGCTATTTTACTTTAGTACCTCTCTCTAGTTGATTGGTATTTCCTCGGGTATGCCCCAAATTTTATATGCAGAGTTTATTTAATTTAAAATTTATTTACACCAAAAACAAATAAACATTTTTTCGAAGGTGTCAATGTTATTATTTTACTTATAATTTTTTGAATAAGTATAACCATTTAGAATTATTTGATCATTTCCATACCTAGGTATTTTCGTCAAAAACAAAACATAATCTTATAAAAATGTCATAATTTTTCGTACGTGAAATCTTTTTGAAATAATCAATATCGTGGAACCTTAATTCATATTTTCTAGTTTCTTGTAATTTGAATCTTAAAGGTTGTTATATCGTAAACCAACGTTTCTCAAAAGGTCTAAGAAGTAGAGGTTGTTAAGGGGAAATCTAACCAGTATTTGGCAAAGTAGTAATTTTTTATTGATTTGAGAATATAACCTTTTTTACATACAATAGATCCTTATTTGTACTATTACATAATAGATCCTAATTTGTACTATTACATAACACTTACACATTTGTATTTATTGCGTGACTTTATTATTCTTGCACGTAGACCATTATCAACGATGATGACCCTAAAATTACGACCATTATTTACATGCTTAGTGCATTTTGTGGATCGATTAATAAATAGCCTTGACTTCGTTTAAGACATTTTCCTTGTCTATTTACCATACAATGCCAAGCTCTTCGTTTCACCCCTATTCGAAGGACCTTCTACTCGGTAGCGGCTTCCGTTCGGGTTTTTCTACGTTTTGATTTGTTCACATATGCTCGGTGCTGCTTGGCTTGGCCTTGATATTAATTAGGTCAGGCTTCGGGCAGAGCGAGGCCATATGCTCGGTTTGCTTCGCCTCGACCTTGATCTTCGATCGGGCTCTTTTAGTTTTTCCATTTGACGCCGGCTCAGTTTACTCTTCGCATCCCGATCTGTAGCGCTTTTGTAAAAGCTTCTTCTCGGTTAGGCTGAGCCGATGCCCCTCCGTTTCATCTCATTCTCTTTATTTTACCTATTTATCTTATTCACATATTACCCAATGATATCGGCACTGATCTCACCGATTTCATCAGGGCTCCTCCTACTTCATTAAGGAATTTGGTGTAGGTACTGAATGGAATAAGAACCATTAAGCTGAAAAAAATATGAATAACGATACACTGTAATTATCGCGCTTGGAAGATCCTTCTCTTCTGGCTGCTCGACTAGCCTCAACCCCCGATTTCGGTTATGCTTCGCCTCCATCGCGGAGTTTGGCTGTTAGTGCGTTGATAGTGTCGTGCATCAGCGCCCAAGTTGCTTTGACGACCTAATGCGTAGCCTCTTGATCAGGATATGATATTTATTGATCATGTTGCATGAACTGAATCTGTTGCTCTAAGCGTCTAACTTATGTTTCCTCATCGAGGTTATTGATTCTCGCTAGCTGGTCTGTTAGATCTGCTATGACTCCCGCTATGATAGGGGCAAGCGGTTGGTCTCTTGGGTGTTTGCAATTGGTGGTGGATTACTGCTCGGTCTCACTGCATACTCAGGTGCCGAAATCTGGTTTACCATTATAGTGCGTTTCTCAGTACGTTCCATTTCAAACCCCGATCTAGTCACTGCCATTGTGCTTTAACACAGTTGATTGTCTTCAGAGTTCCCACAGATGACACCAAAAATAATAAAGGGAAATCAAACAAGTATTTTTCAAAGTAGTAACGTTTTGTTGATTCGAGAAGATGACATTTTTTCATGCAATATCTCCTTATTTATACTATTACATAACAGTTACACATTTTCTATTCATTAGGTGGCTTTATTACTTTTGAACGCAGACCATTATCAATGATGACGACCCAAAAATTACGCCCACTATTTGAGACCTTAGTGTTTATTGCTTAGTGCATTACATGGGTCAATTAATAAATAGCCTTGACTTCATTTATGACATTTTCCTTGTCTATATACCATACGAAGCCGACCTCTTCGTTTTGCCCTTGCTCGAAGGACCTTTTGCTCGGTAGCGGCTTCCGTTCGGTTTCTTTTACGCTCGGATTTTTTCGCATATGCTCGTTGCTGATTGGCTTGGCCTTGAAATTAATTAGGTCTGGCTTCGGACTCCGCGAGGCTATATGCTCGGTTTTTTTCGGCTCGACCCTGATCTTTAGTCGGGCTCTTTTAGTTGTTCCATTTGACGTCGACTTGGTTTACTCTTCGTAGAGAGATCGGTAACGCTTTTGTAATAGCTTCTGCTCGGTTAGGCCGAGTCGGTGCCCCTCGTTTGACCTGAGTTTCTTTCCTTTATTTGTTTATCTTGTTCACGATATCGGTACTGATATCACCGACCTCATCTGAGGTGATAGGAATTATTCTTTTTTGAATGCGTAGTCATACTTATCTCAAGCATTCGTCATCTTTGGCGGTTTTCTGACTATTCTCCAGTAAGAGTTTTCTTACGACTTTGTCGTTAATCTTGTTTCTACATCTCTACTTTCTAATAATCACAAAGAATAATTGATCATTGAAGTGGCAAAAATTATGTTCACGTGTAAAAGATCACGCTCGATTGGATTATTATTATTATTATGGAGTAAACAATACAAGGATAAAGGACGAGGAAACATCCTTGATGTTGGAATTCAGATATAAAGCATGTTAAAGAGAATCATAAGTACGCCTAAATTTAATATGACTAAAGTTTTAGTTTTTAATTTTTTTGTAGAATTTTTTTTCCACAAAATAGGAATTTGCTTTGTGTATGAATATGGTAAACACATTCTAACCAAAATCGGTATCATTTTTGAAAAATTATACTCAAGTTTTAGAATGTTTAAACTATATACTACCAAAAGTTTAATGAGTACTACGGAGAATTCTATTTATGATTATTCTCACATTAAGACTTGCCGATAATAGAATTGTTAAAACTAGACTTATAAAATATAATATAAATTCACATGCAAAACGATAATTATATATGGTGAATGGATCGATAATTCTTTTATGGATTGAATTTTTTTAGTTTTAAATTATACAACAAAGCTCTTGACGATATTAAAATTTCATTTTGAAATATCCGTCGTCAATGAAGTCATAATAAATAGTTGTTACGACTTTTAGTGAAGGCCTCTCGTTTGACGTAACTTGATTTTGTATTGGAAATTTCAAATTCGATGATTTTTGAAATATAGAATTATTTCCTCACATACGAGTTCTTTAACAATGCAATGTAGTGTGTGGCATTGACGATGCCAGTTGTCTTCACCATTCCACTTATTCATTCTTACACATTTTTCTATTTTATACTCCCTCTGTCCCAAAATACATGTAGTTTTAAGGTTATGCACGAGTTTTAATGAAGGTCATAATTACACCTATTTTTCATAAAAAGTAGAAAAAAAAGTCTAATTGGTAGATGATTATAAATAATATTAAAATTTGCATCGGTAAATGAGAACGACATGTATTGTGGGACAAAAAATATTTTCTAGAACGACAAATATTTTGGGACGAATGGAGTATTTATTTTATCCTTTTTCTTTATTTTTTTACTTTTTCATGTGTGCGCTTTTTGTTTCGTACCTCATACATGCATGTGGATCCCGAATGAAAGCATATTCTTCAATCACTCCATTGATCTTTTTATTTGTTTTTTTTATTTCGTACCTCCCTGCATGGACTTCACATGTCTCCAGAAATTTAGCAAGCAAATATGCATGTTGCTTTTCATCATTGACTGGTAGATCATTGTGAAGCTTGTTTATTGAATGGATAATGCCAACAGCGGATACTGCTGTATTTCTTTAGCGATTTTTGAAATGGTGGCCCTATCATGACACGCATACAACATTGTAGTTATTCATTGGTTCTCTCATTCCTATGAAAATAGTACGTATTGCCTAAATCAGAGTAATGAGAGACATGAACAGGTTGCTCGATAATTTCCACTAGTGAGTCACTAGTGTCAAAATATTCATTAAAAAAACAAACAGTATACTAATTTGTTTTAACAAAAACAATAAAATATTTTTTTTAAATACAAAATATTGTTTTTTTAAAAAATATTAGAAATAAACACAAAATATCTTAAAATAGTCTAATGACAAATTCTTCGATACCTAATTTGCAAATCCATCTAATATTTATGCAAAATATGTTAAAAACTTATAAATTTTGTCAAAATATTCATTAAAAAAACAAACAGTATACTAATTTGCTTTAACAAAAACAAATTTTTTTTTTAAATACAAAATATTGTTTCCATACAAAATATTAGAAATAAACACAAAATATCCTAAAATAGCCTAATTACATTAAGATTTGAACTCATGACCTCTAGTGTTTTAGAAGAGATCTTTACCACTATACTAAATTTATTTCATTAATTTAGGATTGTCCCGAGCATACCCATATCCCCTCTAAATCCGCCCCTGCTAGTGACAAGTTACTTTTGAATCCCATGCTTCCACCGCATAATCACAGCATCTACGGAAGCTTTATTATGCCGCTGAATGAGGAGCTTGGTGGTGACTTGTGGGATGAATGTATAATAGAATGGATCGTAGAAGTAAGAGGCTCCAACTGCGATTGAAGTAAAGAGTACGCAAGTAAAGGCAGAGACTGAATTTCTTTCCCTCCACAATCTGGATGTTGAATCACATACTTCCAGATGGAAATGATGAATTTAAATGATGAATTTAGGGTTGATTCCGACAATATCGAATTGAGCTATGATATCTCAAACGTTGAATACTGATCCGGACTTCATGAGAGGGTTGTGTTATTTTTTTGTTGTGTTATTGTTCTTTGCTTCAATGAGTCATTCTTTTTCAAGTGTATCGAAGCCTGGACAGTATTTTTCTGACTTTGTCGGAGTAAAGTGACTTTCTTTCGAATAGATAATAGAATAATCGGATGAGATTTGTACCGCATAGTCGTATTCTTTCGCTAACTTTACCCTATGTGTGCTAACTTGTTCGTCTTTGTTGATGTCGTCCCTCGGCCACTAAAATTCTGCTTTTTGTGGAGATAAGTTGGAGCCACAGAGATAGAAGCACCCGATGCAAATGCAAAAAAAACTGGTGAAATTGAGATTGGCCGATCCGAAGTTATTACGGGTGGTTGGTCCAAGGAGCGTCACCGTAAGGTAATTATATCCATATTATTCTCGCATAGTGTTTTTAGCATCAGTATGGGTACAAGACTATTGTCACGACCCGTCCAATCTCTCTCGAGACAGACTGACCTGCGATGTTCTTTGGAAATATCTAGAATATCCTAGAGAGTTCCGGAAGACTCTTCATCAATAGAGAAACTTCAAACTTCTAGAATACTCTGCAAGCTTCTAAAAGACCCTACGTTACTTTTGGAACATTCCAGAAACCTCAAAGAACATTCTAGGATATTATAGAACTTTCCTTGTAATCTAGAACTTTCATTTATTATCTTATATTTTTTTGTGATTAAAGGAAGCTTCTAGGAAGAGATGATTCGAGAACATCTTCTAGAATCATCCATAGAGCCTATATAAGAATGAGAGTTTCATTTGATCCTCGCCCAAAGTATATTATACTTTCTCTCTCAAGAAATATAATACACTTTCTCTTGCTAAGAGCTTTAAGTGTGTCACTCCTTTGTTCTTTTAAGCTAACTTGAAGAGTTCAAGTGCCGCACGGTATATCTCAAGATTATTTTTTATATTAATGTATTTATTCATTAACACTCTTACTTATTTGTAGTTAAATGAGTTCTAATTAAAAAGAATAATTTTTAAAAAAAAATGAGCAGATAAATGATATTAATAAATAAGAGAGGTCGGAAAATTTATTTGTTCTTGCAACTTGAAAAAACAGTAAGAATTATACTAGTTTTTTTGGCGAAAAATGAATAATATTACCTTTGATTATTGGATCAATCAAATAATTAAAATAAAATAATATGTGTTTAATAAGGGAAGAATCAAGTTCTAAGAAAGCTAGGGGTATTTTATTAACAAATAAAGTTTCTTAGGAGAAATTGATAATCATGTGATGGAAAATAACCAAGCAAACAATGGACTTGGAGATATGACCATAATTTGTAAATTGTTAGATTTGTGGGGCATACTATTTGTACTATAAAAGCACCACCCCTTTCTTGGAAATTGGTGATTGATGTGAACAATAATTACTTTTACTTTCTCTCTCTAGAATTACGTCTTTCTCTGTCTAAAATATTGGTTAAGTAATCTGAATAACATATTTAGTCCTCTAAACATTATTCTACTAAAAAACCTCCTCTAAAGATTTTTGGAAAGGATCAATGGCGCCGTCTGTGGGAACGATTTGGTACCCGGAATCGTCTTGCAAAACCTATTTGAAATTTTGAAAGAAAAAGAGATGAAAATTCGATGAGATTTCGACATGAATAATGACTTGGTAATTGGAAAAGAGTTCGAAAAGAATCTCGCATATAATAATATGGAAATCGATCAAAAACATGATGATCAGTATGTTGGTGATATTTTAGAAGAATCTATGTTGGTTGCTCGGAGAAATGAGTTATTAGAGGAAATCGAAAGGTTGAATTCTGAAAGAGACGCATCGATAGCTTCTAAGAAAATTGGGTCTAAAGTCCGAAGAGAAAATGAGACTGAGAAAGATGAGCCAGACCACTATCATCAGATTAGTAAGAAGGACAGGTATCGAAGGCATCATCGCGATTCTCTGAGGAAAACGTTAAAGCCAAGGTATATGAATTTTATTCACTCTATGACTCCAGTGAATATTCGTCAAAAAGAGAGTATCACAGGAAGAAAATATCACAAATAAGTATTCAAAGAGGCATATAAAAGAGCGTCGGTCGAGTCATTGTACTAAAGATTGGAAAGGGAAACAGTACGCTTCCGAGGATCATATTAAAAAAGATAACGTCGTGAATGCTCAAAATCAGTCAGGAAGTCAAAATTTCGAATATTGTGTAAGTAATCAATACACCAATCCTTTTGAGTAAGGTCTCTATGTGATGGCTCACGAAGGCCCAAGAGCTAATTTACAGAGCGGGTCATAATTGGAGATTTTCTCCTTTGTCTGCAAAGATACTTTCTGGAAATATTCCAAAGCATTTTGACATTTCTAAGCTGGAAAAATTCGATGGGACACAAGATCCTGATAGTCATATTGATCAATTTAAAAAATTTCTTGATTAATTTTGATGATGATGATGATAAGTTGTTGTGGAGAGCTTTCTCTCAGACTTTTAAGAGAGTTGCTTTTAAATGGTATAATCGATTGCCGTAGGGTTATATCAAGAACTTTGATATGTTCAAGAATGTTTTCCGTCAGTATTTTGTGGGAAGCAAAAAATATCGTGCTAATGGAGCCACCATAATATATTGCAGACATAAGGTTGGGGGAAGTCTGAAAAATTATACCAACCGTTTTGTGAAGGCAAAAACTCATATGGAATACTGTAAAGATTATGTGGCTTTAGCAACGTATCGAATGAGGCTTCTCTCCAGAATATTGAAAGATAGTGTGGCTAAAAGTCAGGCAATCACATTTGGAGCTCTTCTTGATCAAGTTGAAAAAAGGATATTGGTAGAAGAAATTCAGGCTTCAGAATAGGATCTAGTGATCAGTTGGAGTAAAATCTGTGTCAAAGATCTCTTGTTACCACTGAACCTCCTCGAATTAATGTGCAACCAAAAGAAGTGAACCAATATCCTCTGAGGCCCAGGGTAACTCAACAAACATATAGCACACAACAAGTGGCTAGGCCAATATCTAACAAATGTATTAGACCAAAATACTTAGCAGATCTGACTGAGTGCATGACTACTATATTTGATAAAACTCGTGGTCATCTACAATTCGAAAACCTTTCTCAATTCAAACCCCGAGGGAAAATGAAAACATTAGGTTTTGCAAGTATAATGAGGATGTTGGCCATGGCACAAAAAAGTGTATTTCTTTGAAGAAAGAAATTCAATAGTTAATCGAAAATGGAAAATTGACAGATTGTGTAAAGAAGAATTCTCACAAAAATCTGATGGTTAAAGAAAAAGCAAAGGAAGAAGAAACTGCACTGGTCATTTTCGAGGAGATTGACTCTTTTGACATTGAGACAAAATACTTAGATCCAAAAGGCGGCATAAATGATATTAGCATGGTGGAAGAAATCGTTCCAAGAAAAAAAGTTAGAGACTTATGTGCTTATTTTGAATCCTTAGCAATTTTTGGGAATGATACTGTTGCAGGAAATTTGAATAGTTCCCGGAAAAGGCATATAATCAGTTTTACAACCCACCTAGAATTGGGTGCCTCGGCACATCGGTATCGAGCTCCCTCCACAATAATCTGCTTTGAGAACGATGATATGACAAATGTGGCAGGCCCATATGAAGATGTAGTAGTAATTGCGGCAGGGATAGATGGTGATCATGTTTAAAGGGTTCTAATTGACACAATAAGTTCTGCCAACATTTTGTTTATGAGCACTCATAAAAAAATTGTCGATCTGCCTGTTATCCGACGATCTTATAGAACTATTGTAGGGTTTACAGGGGTGACTGCTAAAGTGGTTGGAAAATTTGAAAGTGTGGTTGAGTTAGGTCAGGGACGTTTCAGAAAAAGAGGTTGAAATTCTATTTATCTAAGTAGATGCACCTACATCTTACAACGCTATTTTTGGGAGGTCATGTTTGTCAAAGATGCATGCTGTTATTTCCACAGTACATCAATGTCTAAAGTATGTCGTGGATAATAATATTGGAACAATTAGAAGTAACCAAAAGTGGCTAGAGAATGTTATCGAATTGCTTTATCTTCCAAGCAACGAGTCAGAAAAAGCATAATAACTAGCGTGGACTTCCTCAAAACCAACCCCGTTTGATGAAGGGAGTCCTCCAGTCTGTTGGTTCCTGACGAATATTATGAGGATCATATATATGCAGGAGGAAAAGTGTTGAAGATTGGAACAAAGTTGTCTCCAGATTTAAAACAAAGGTTGATTAAATATTTAGCATCAAAATTGGATATGTTTTCTTGGTGTTCTAAAGATGTAATTGGTGTTCCCTCTGAAGTTATTTGTCCTAAGTTATCAATCAAGAACAACGTAAGACCAATAATTCAGAAAAGGAGACCTTTCTCCCATTGTAGAACGTTTAACCAGAGTTGGACACATTCGAGAGTCTTGCTATCAATTGTGGGCTACAAATCCAGTTT
Organism: Limnanthes douglasii subsp. nivea; assembly: GCA_036936605.1. Taxonomy (NCBI): domain Eukaryota; kingdom Viridiplantae; phylum Streptophyta; class Magnoliopsida; order Brassicales; family Limnanthaceae; genus Limnanthes; species Limnanthes douglasii. The sequence goes on along the minus strand of JAUPFV010000005.1, from coordinate 126,939,725 downwards.
TGGTAAAAAAGAAGAACGGTAAATGGCGAAATTGTATAGACTTCACAGATTTGCATAGAGCTTTCCCAAAAGATCTTTTTCCAATCCCACAGATTGATCAATTGGTATATATTCAACATTAGGGAACTGCTTGCTTTCTTTCATGGATGCTTATGCAGGGTATAATCAGATCAAGATGGGATGAGGAGAACACTTCGTTTATCACTGGAAAAGGTTTCCACTGTTATAAAGTAATAACGTTTGGGTTGAAAAATGCAGGGGCAACTTATCAGCGTCTAGTGAACAAGACCTTCGAGTTGCGAATTGGGAGAAACGTTGAAGTATATATCGATGATATGTCGGTTAAAAGTTCGAAGGATGAAAATCAGTTTGATGATTTAAAGGAAACCTTTATCAACTTGAAAATTGTGAATTTATATTTAAATCCAGAAAAGTGCACATTTGGGGTCCGATCAGGAAAGTTCCTCGAAATATAGTAAGTGATAAAGAGGTTGAAGTTGATCCAGTACAATTAAACACCTTTATATCTATGAATTCTCTTTGGAATAATAAGGAAGTTCAAATATTAACGGGAAGATTGGCAGCACTAAACAGATTTATAACTCGCTCTTCGGACAAATGCACTCCCTTTTTCCAAGTTTTAAGACATGCAAATTGTTTCAATTGGACAAAAGAATGTTCGGAGGCCTTCCACAAGATTAAAGAGTACCTTTCTTCACCGTAAACTCTTACTAAACCATTTCCAGGAGAGAGATTTTTTGTTTGCATAAATGTCTCAGATTATTCTGTAAGTGTCGTGCTAGTTCGAGAAGAAGATAATGTCCGAAATCCAGTGTATTACATTAGTAAAAGTTTATTGGATGCCGAAAAACTGTATTTGAAGTTAGAAGAGTTAGCTCTTACGTTAGTAATTTCTGCTCGAAAAATGAGGCAATATTTCCAAACTCATTATATTATGGTGCAAATATCTTTTATATTAAAAACTAGCTTCTAAGACCTGATATTTCGGGGAGAATGACTAAATGGTCGGTTGAGTTAAGGGATTTTGATATTGAGTTTGAACCAAGAAATGCAATTAAAGCTCAAATTCTGGCAGATTTTGTAGTGGATTTTCCTTTTGAGCGGTCGGATATCGATGTTGATAAAGATAGCTTCGAGGCGGAATGGATAATTCGAATGGATGGAGGATCGATCATTCTGGAAATGTGGCTGGGATACAGTTGGTTTCTCCGGAAGGAATAGCCATATTTCAGGCTATTCGATTTGGGTTTAAAACAACAAATAATGAAGCAGAATATGAAGCATCTTTAACAAGGTTAAGGCTTGCATAAATTTTTGTGGCTAATTTTTTTAGTTAATCAGTGACTCACAGTTTCTCATTAATCATGCATCTAGACAATCCGAGGCTTGAAATGATAATCTAGTAAAGTACTTGAAAGCGCTAAAAGACCTATTTTTAAACTTCGAAAGAATAATCTACAAACATGTTCGAAGAGAAGAAAATTATGTGGCAGATTCTTTGGCCACTGTTTCATATTCTGAGAATAACCCGTGGATTAATAAGGTTGGAAAATCCATCAGCTATTAAAAATTTAGAATAGATAATTGGGATTATTGATGAAGATATTCAAGTATCGATCTGTAAAAATGAAGATTGGAGGCAAGACATAATCACGTTTTTAGAGAGTGATGAGTTGCCAATTGACAAGTCATTATCTAAAAAAGTACGTTTAAAATCTCATATGTATATTATACTTGCGGGCTTCTTGTATAAGAAATATTTTAGTAGACCTTTCCTCTGATGTTTGGGTAAAAATGAATAAAAATGATATTATTAGAGGTTCACGATGAAGAAGGATCTGCACATTGTGGGTATTAATCATTGATCAGAAGAGTATTTTTGGCTGGATATTAGTGCCCCACGATATCGTCCGATGCAAAAAGGTTGGTTAAAAAATATAATACATGTCAAAGGTTTGCTAATATAATTCATAAGCCATGATTTCCCTCGAAAGTATATAAGAGGAATTGTCATTTGACCGATGGGGTATTGATCTTGTGGGTCCTCTTTCAATGGCTTCCAGGGGGCGACAAACGATAATCGTGGCAGTATATTACTTTTCTAAATGAGTGGAGGCAGAACCATTAGCAGGGACAAAAGCCAAAGATGTAATCAGATTTATTACTTCAAATATATGCTTCTGTTTTGGGGTCCCAATGAAAATCACTACAAATAAGGGGCGTCAATTTGACAACAAAGATTTGAAGAACTTTTGTAATTCTCGAGGGATACAACAATGTTTTTCAGCTCCCACCCCCACAATAAAATCGGCAAGTAGAAGTTACTAATCGAACAATTCTTGATGGGTTGATGAGGTGCACTCTTTCCTACCCTAATAGGCACAAGAAGGTTTTAATGAGGTGTCGTTTTAGCCGATATATATATACAAGTTTTTGCCTTTATAATTCTAATGCTGGACCTAGAGGGTCTTCCAATGAAAGTTGGTCTACAACTAATACATTTTGGGCCCTTAAAGCCGTAATTTCATCCCTTAGCTGATCACATTCTTCTTGCATAGATTGTTTTTCATCACCATTGTGATTCACATAAGACAAAGTAGTGTGCTAATTTTCTCTCACCCCTTCCACTTGTATAGGTGAAACGTCTTGTACATTAGGATCCATCTGAAATACTCAACATGATTGTATAGTGTTAAAACAAGAAGTGAAAAATCTTATAGAGAGTGGAAAATTAGGCGCTTTTATTAAGAAAAATAGGGGTAACAGACCAGATAATACACCATCCAATGCCAATGCTCCCCGAACGACTTCTTCAGTAGCCCTTGGAACATCCAAACAGGAGGATACCATGATGATTGTTGAAAGTTTTGACGTGGAGTCTGAATACCTTGATCCGGATCAAGATCGGAATCAGATAGGGGTGATAGTGGATAAGTCTGCTACAGTTTCTGATCTGGTAAAATATTTTGATTCCTTAGCCATATTTGGGAGAGACACTGTGACAACACCTTCAAGTTATTCAAGAAAAAGGCATGTCAACAGCTTGACAACTCAGTTGGAAGGAACAATGTCTACACATTTATACCAGACCCTAGCTCTTATCATAGTCTTTGATGAGGATGACCTAAGATATATTGCGGGGTCGCATGAAGACGTCGTGGTAATAGGGGTATCAATTGGGAAAATGATGTACGTCGAATCCTAATTTACACATGTAGTTCAGGCAAACGTGTTGTTTCTGAATACTTATAAACAGATGAAAAAAATTTCCTCGGTTATTCAACAATTAATACAAACTATTATGGGATTTACTGGGAATACGGGAGATGTTATTGGTAAGTTTTAAGAGGAAGTGTTGTTGGGCAGAAGACCTTTTAAGAAAACAATGAAGGTATTGTTTGTTGTGGTTGACTACCCAACATCGTACAATGCTATTTTTGGATGGTCTTAGCTTTCTAGGATGCATGTTGTAGCCTCTACTGTCCATAAATGTTTAAATTATGTTGTGGGTGCACAAGTGGGTGTTGTCTGAAGCAGTCAGAAGGTAGCTAGAGAATGCTATGTAACAACTTTTTCCTCGAAGTCATTACGTGCGGTCAAAGTGAAAAAGGAATAGCAAATACTGGAGCATTCTACCTATGAGAATGAAATTGATGATCCAAGGGAGGCTCCTAGTGTTATAATTCCTATAGAAGAAGTTAAAACCCATTGCCTAGCAGAAGGCAAAAATGTTAAGATTGGCACTATATTTCCATTAAATTTGAAACAAAAGCTATTGTCTTTATTTTTAGACAATCTGCATGGGTTTGCATGGTGCAATGATGATGTGACTTGGGTACCTGCCGAAATAATCTGGCACAAATTATTAGTCTGGTCTAATGATGGGTCGGTAGTTCAAAGAAGGAGGACCTTTTTCCAAAGAAAAAGTCGATGTGATAGTACAATAAGTTGATCGGTTAACCAAAATGGGTCATATTATGGAATTTTAATACCCATTTTGGACAGCTAACACCGTTTTAGTCAAGAAAAAGTATGGGAAATGGCGCATATATATTGACTTCAGTGATCTTAACAGAGTATGTCCTAAATATCCTTTTTCGGTACCTCGAATAGATCGGGGAACAAGTTGCGGTCCTTTATCGATGCATTTTCAGGGTACAATCAAATACATGTAGATTTGAACGATCAAGATCATACTACCTTTACCACGGACAGAGGGCTTCATTGCTATAAGGTGATGCCATTTGGATTGAAGAACGTTGGAGCTACTTATCATCGATCAGTAAATAAAATATTTGGTAGTCAAATTGGCAAAAACATGGAAGTATATATAGATGATATGATGGTAAAGAGCCTCGAAGAGGAAGAACACATATCCGATCTTCAAGAGACAATTTCTAACAACGAAGCCATCAACCTAAATTTAAACGCGGAGAAATGTATTTTTGGGGTCCGATCTGGCAAGTTTCTAGGGTATGTCATAAGTGAAAAGGGAATACAGGCCGATCCAGATCAGTTATATGCTCTACTGGCGATGGATCCTCCTCAAAATACTAAAGAAGTCCAGAGACTAACTAGACGACTGGCTGCTTTGAATAGGTTTATTTCAAGATCATCTGACAAGTGTGCTATATTTTTTCATTTTTTCAGGAATGCTAAACACTTTAATTGGTCTTCGTAGTGTGATCAAGCCTTTATTGAAATCGAAAACATTTTTCTAAACCTGTCCAAGGGGAGAAACTTTACATGTATTTAGTTGTGTCAGAGTATGCTGTGAGCGCTGGTTTAGTAGGGGAGGTGGATAATTACCCTCGTCTGGTGTATTACGTAAGCAAGAGCTTGCTGGAAGCAGAAAATAGGTATTTAAAGTTAGAAAAATTAGCTTCAATATTAGTTATAGAAGCCATAAAAATGAGGCCATACTTTCAAACACATTCGATTATAGTTCGAACATTTTCACCCCTAAAGAATGTTCTTTAAAAAGCTGACATATCATGAAGAATGACGAAGTGTTCAGTTGAGCTCTTAGACTATGATATTGACTTTTCACCTCGAACAACAATTAAGGCTCAGGCCATAGCTGATTTCTTGGTATAATATCACACTAAAATGGCTTACGAAGAACAGCAGGAAAACAAGGCTAAGAAAGAATGGTTAGTCCGAACAAATGGGGGGTCTAGTATGATGAGATGTGGGGCTGGAATTTGTTTAACTTCTTCTTATGGTGATGTATCAGGCTATATGCTTTGGTTTCAGGGCATCCAACAATGAATCAGAATATGAAGCGACCATTTTTGTGTTAAGACTAACTCAGATATGTGGAGCAAAGAGATTCCGGTTAGTAAGTGACTCCTTGCTGCTTATTAATTAAGCTCAAGGGCTATCTGAAACTAAAAAAGATTAGTTAATAAATTATCTACGAGTATTAAGGGAAGTTGCCATAAGTTTTAAAAGCATCCGTTATGGACATGTCCCTAGATGGGAGAATATCATAGCAGGTTCTTTCATCGCCTATTCTGAAGCATACCCATGGATTCTTATGAAATAATGCCCCTCCGTAAGATCAGATCAAAGAAAAGAGGATGGATCTGAAGAAAGTATGAATATATCTGTCATGCAATCCAAAGATTGGAGGTATGAAGTTTTACCCTTGGATAAAGTCTTAGCTAAAAAAATAAAGTACAAGGCTCATGGTTTCTTGGTGTTAAGATAAATTCTTTATAGAAATTCTTTCAACAGACCTCCCCTACGTTACTTAGGTATTGAGGAATCCCAAAGTGTTTTATCTGAATTTCATGATGGAGAGGGATCAATACATTGTGGCTATAAGGCCTTAATCAGGAGCGTTTTGTTAGAGGTATACTATTGACATACTATAATGGCAAATGCCAAGGATATGGTCAGGAGATGTGACCCTTACCAGAGATATAGGAATGAAATCCATACACCAACAGTTCCTATGGAGTCATAATCTGAGCCCACACCTTTCGATAGATGGGGTTTGGACTTGGTTTGACCTATTCCCATGGCGTCTAGAGGCTATCGAACAATAATAATGACAATTGATTATTTCTCTAAATGAAGTTGCCCCACTAGTTGGTACCACTTTTAAAGCAGTCATAAAATTTATTTTATCCAATATATATTGCCTATTTGGAATCCCCCGGTGAATTACTACAGACAATGAGCCACAATTTGACAATAAATACATGGAAATGTTTTGCACTTCCAGGGGAATTCAACATAGTTTCTCTTCTCCTTTTCGCCCTCAGGATAATGGGTAGGTTGAAGTTGCTAATCGAACAATTTTCACAGGGTTGAAAAAGAATCTAGAAGGAGTTGTAGGGAAGTGGCCGAGTTATTTGCACGAAGTATTGTGGGCCTACCGAACTACTCCCCGAACGACCATCCAATAATCCTCTTTTTCCCTTGTCTATGGGATGGATGCAATCACACCCATAGAAGCTACTTTGACATCATTGAGGATTCAAAATTATTCTGAACAAACTAATAAAATGACAATAAGGAATCCGTTGGATCTGATGGACGAAAGAAGAGTGATGGTATATTTAAGAACATCACACTATCAGGGTTTAATGAGAAGTAGATTTTCATATAGAGTAAAAAGAAGATATTTCTAGGTGTGGACAAATTATTAAAATAAGTCTTTTTGCATACTAAAGAGAAATACTTTGGAAAATTGGCTCTGAATTGGGAAGGCCCTTACATGGTGTGTGAAAGAATCAAGCAAGTCCCATATAGATTTCAAGACAAAGAGGGAAACTTTTTGAAGCACCCATGGAGCGTTCAACATTTCAAGTTGTATTTAGAATAAAACTATCTTGTAAATATTTACTTTGTCATACCTCAATGTAAATATTCGGGGCCATACTCTTTCCTACCCTGGTGGCGTAGGGAGGTTTTAATGAGGTGTCTGGTTTTAATCAATCGTATCTTATGTCTTTTCAAAAATTGTTGTGAGTATCAGGAGATCAGATAAATTAAATATCTATTAAACAACTCGGCCTTCAAATGAAATATATTTGAAGTGATCAGATTTATTAAACACTATTATCCTTCAAATGAAGTATCTTTGAAGTGATCAAATTTATTAAACACTTTTATCCTTCAAGTGAAGTATCATTGAAGTGATCTGATTTATTGAACACTTTTATCCTTCAAATGAAGTATCTTTGAAGTGATCAGATTTATTAAACACTTTCATCCTTCAAATGAAACATTTTTGAAGTTATTCAATGAATTAAACATTTATTGAACAAGTCGGAAGAATTAAATATTGGTTGAAAGATAGACATAATAAAATAAAGAAATTTGTATGAAGGGAAAACCTAACATTACATATTGATAAGAATATATCCAATCCACCATCACAAAAAATGCCTTAGTCATCCAAGAACTTTGGTTCACAAAACAAGATTTGAAAAAAGTTAAGAAAATGCCTTCGCCCTCCAAGGACTTTAGTCTTTAGAATAAAAAGTAAACATAATAACCTTAGGGCCTGTTCCCTTCGATGTTTTCCTTACCATCATCTTTCTTGAGACTCTTGACATCAGTGCTTGAGCTTTAATCAGTTCCCTCGTGAGAATCATTCTCACTAGGTGAAGAAAAACCATGTTTATCACCATCTGTCATGGTATGAAAGGTATCTCTTCATACGGTACGAACTTCCACAAAATTCCAAGCTTCTTCGTTGGGAATGTCTGATGAACTAGCATAAGCATATCTGATTTGATACATTCGTCCCTCTTTTCCAAAGAGTCCACTACACCAGCAACATACTTCTCTACTAATGCAGGTATCTCTTGAGTTTGATTCTTCTTTAGAAAACTATTTTCTCTACTAATACACCATCGTCGTCCCTCTTTTCTAACTTCATATTCTCTCCGGTTAAGGTGCTAAAGGTATTTGCACCATTGGTTTATTGTTCCTTCAAAGCCTTGATATCATTAGAGGTGGTAGTTTCAAGTGCGGAATACTTAGTCTGGAGGTCCCTTGAGCAGTCTTGGCTTGACATAGTTCGGTGCTCAATTCCTCTTTCTCATTATTTAGGGCCTCTACTTTTTGTTGTGCATATGAAAGGGATTTTTTCAAGTATTGATTTTATGTGGTAAGAGAGGTTGATAAACTCCTCCTAGAATCGGCACTCTGAAATGGGATAGGGATAAATTTGCAACCAGGAATCCAAAAGGATTCAAGGATCAAAGGATGTGGATCGATAGGTCACACAAAGGTTGTGGAAAGGCCTTTGATATTCCAACTGATCTCCCTTTGGATATGACGCACCAAACGAAGAACAGGTTTTCTTGTGGATATTACACACCAACAAGAGAAGAGTAAAACTTAAGAAGTTTTTTCAGAATCAAAGATAGTCTAACCATTAGAATTCTAAGCACGTAGTTTTTATAGGAGAAAGAACTAGCCTTGAATACAATTAAGGCTGTTCTTGGAAACATAATGCATACCTCTAAAACAATTAAGGCTTTTCGTGGAAACAAACTGCTTTAATATTGAAAATACTAATTATTAATGATATAAGCTAGAAATCAGACCCTTCCCTCCTCCAAGGACGTGGCTTTATGTGTAGATGGGCATTGGGCTTTTATTTCAACAAATGGGCAATGGTGAAGTGAAACAATTGCCTCATTAAAAACCTTGTCAAGAAAACCCATTGGGACAAAACTTGAACAAGGGAAAAAGAGTACAATCGAGACACTTTCTCATTTGTTGAAATCAATTAGCTTGAATCAAGACCGAAGTGGTTTGACAAGCTTTTCCACCATACTTGCTGTTTTGATCACGTAGATTCTCTAGTTGATTGAGCAATCCTCCAACAGCTTTGTTAAATTATTTTGCCCTTGATCGAGTTGTTGGACCAGCCGGTAAAATAAGAATATCTTCAACTTCAAGCTCATCTTCTTTTTCAAGTTGTTCATCTGGTTCTTGCACGTTTCCACGTTCTAAGCTCCTTGTGTCATCTAGGATCACATCATCCTCTCCCACTTGAAAAGGATTTGACCTCAAATCCATTTCATCTGCGATAAAAGGAACCAAATCAGAAACATTAAAGGTAGGACTCACTTTATACTTACCTCGTAGGTCAAGTTGATACGCATTATTGTTGATCTTTTTTGTTACTTCAAATGGTCCATCAATTCTAGGCATCAATTTTGACTTAACAAAAGGTCAAAATTGAGATTCTGACCATGAATCTCTCAAACACCTAAAAGGTCAGCAAAAACTTAACAAAAGAAATGCAAGGTGGATAGAATTTATTGAGAAATGCAAGGTGGATAGAATTTATTGAGACATTTATTGTTTATGGATTTAACCCAATATCTCCTTTGGATCTAATTCCTTTGCCTTTGAGTGAAAGAACTAGCATAGATGGGAAAAAGAAAGCTGAACTTGTAAAACAGATCCATGATGATGCAAGGAAAACATAGAAAAGAAAACTGAGCAATATGTCAAACAAGCAAACAAGGGAAGACGTGAGAAAGTTTTTGAGGTTGGAGATCAAGTATGGGTGCATTTAAGAAAGGAAAGATTTCCAGAAGAGAGGAAGTCAAAATTGATGCCTACAATTGATGGACCATTTGAAGTAACAAAAAAGATCAACAATAATGCGTATCAACTTGACCTACGAGGTAAGTATAAAGTGAGTCCTACCTTTAATGTTTCTGATTTGGTTCCTTTTATCGCAGATGATATGGATTTGAGGTCAAATCCTTTTCAAGTGGGAGAGGATGATGTGATCCTAGATGACACAAGGAGCTTAGAACATGGAAATGTGCAAGAACCAGATGAACAACTTGAAAAAGAAGATAAGCTTGAAGTTGAAGATAATCTTATTTTACCGGCTGGTCCAACAACTCGATCAAGAGCAAAACAATTTAACAAAGCTATTGGAGGATTGCTTAATCAACTAGAGAATCCACGTGATCAAAACAGCAAGTATGGTAGAAAAGCTTGTCAAACCACTTTGGTCTTGATTGAAGCTAATTGATTTCAACAAATGAGAAAGTGTCTCGATTGTACTCTTTTTCCCTTGTTCAAGTTTTGTCCCAATGGGTTTTCTTGACAAGGTTTTTAATGAGGCAATTGTTTCACTTCACCATTGCCCATTTGTTGAAATAAAAGCCCAAGGCCCATCTACGCCAAAAGCCACGTCCTTGGAGGAGGGAAGGGTCTGATTTCCAGCTTATATCATTAATACTTTGTATTTTCAATATTAAAGCATTTTGTTTCCAAAAAGCCTTAATTGTTTTAGAGGCATGCATTATGTTTCCAAGAACAGCCTTAATTGTGTTCAAGGCTAGTTCTTTCTCCTATAAAAACTATGTACTCAGAATTCTAATGGTTAGACTATCTTTGATTCTGAAAAAAAACTTCTTAAGTTTTACTTTTCTCTTGTTGGTGTGTAATATATCCACAAGAAAACCTGTTCTTCATTTGGTGCGTCATATCCAAAGGAAGATCAGTTGGAATATCAAAGGCCTTTCCACAAACTTTGTGTGACCTATCCATCCACATCCTTTGATCCTTGAATCCTTTTGGGTTCCTGGTTGTAAAGTTATCCCTATCCCATTTCAGAGTGCCGATTCTAGGAGTTTATCAAATTGGGTTTATAGCGGTAACATCGTAGGTGATTGAGAAATTCGAAGGTGAAGTGTGTTTGGGAATATGGCCATTTAAAAAAGAAAGTTCAAGTCTTCTTCATGGTAGTTGATTGTCAACTGGTTACAATGTTATTTTTGGGAGATCGTGGCTCTCAAAAATGTATGTGGTTGTGTCTATTGATCATCAATGTTTGAAATATTTCATTGAATATCGTGTTGGTGGGGTTCGAAATGACCAAAAAGTGGCCAAAGAATGTTATGCAATAGTATTCTGGGTTAGAAGTTCTAATTCCGAGGATCAGATGACTGAATAGCAACCAAAGGGGTTAACTTCGGATAAAAAGAGTATAGATGATTTGAGGGAGTCCTCGGGTTCTCTCACAGTGAGTGAGGATATTAAAGAGCATATTTTTTCTAATGGAAAGCTTTACAAATATGAACATTGTTGTCTTTTGATTTGTGTGGTCGGGTGTTACAGTTTTTGTATGATAAGTTGGATGTTTTTGCTTGTAAAATCGAGGATGTGATATGAGTTCCATCTAAGATAATATGGCATAGCCTAGCTATAAATCTGAGGATAAAACCTGTTATTCAGAAGAGGCGAGCTTTTTATGTGGAAAAGTCATAGGCTATTGTTTAAGAGGTCGATCACCTCTCTAGGGTCAGACATATTTGGGAGGCAGAATATCCTTTATGGACTGCAAACCCGGTATTAGTCAAAAAGAAGTATGGAAAGTGGAGAATGTGTGTTAAATTCACGTATTTGAATCGAGCATGCCCTAAAGATCCATTCCCTGTCCATCGAATAGATCAGCTAGTTGATTATACTTCAGGGAATAAAATCCTTTTTTTTATTGATGTTTTTGAATGCTATAATCAGATCAAACGGATGTAGGAGATCATGAAAGTACTACATTCACCACTGGCCAAGGACTGTAGTTGTAGGGTTATGCCATTTGGGTTTAAGAATGCTGGAGCAACATATCAAAGGTTGGTGATAAGGCTTTTGCTCCTCAAGTTGGAAGGAATATGGAGGTGTACATTGATGATATGTTGGTTAAGAGTTCTACAGATGGTGAACAGCTCAAATATTTAAATGAAACTTTTCTAAATTTGAGAGCAATTCGTTTAAAGTTGAATCCTGAGAAATGTACTTTTGGTGTCCGATGAGGAAACCTTTTGGGGTATATTATAAGTGAAAAGGGGATAGAAGCATATCCTGAACATTTGAAGAGTTCGGTATTAATGACATCGCCTCTGATTGTAAAGGAAATGCAAGTCTTGACAAGAAGGTTAGCTGCCCTTAATCGTTTTATTTAAAGATTTTCTAACAAATATTTTCCTTTTTTCAAAGTGTTATGAAGACCCAAAGAGTTTGAATGGACACCAGATTGTGAAGCAGGTTTTTCAATGATTAAAGAACTTTTGTTATTACTAGAAATTTTATCTAAGCCTCAAATTGGCGAGCATCTGCTCTTATATATAGTAGTGTCTGATTTTGTTGTAAGCGTTGTTTTGATATGCGAAGATAAAGGAGTTTCAAAGCTAGTTTATTATGTTAGTATAAGTTTATTGTCATCGGAGAAGAGGTATTTGAAACTTGAAAAATTGGTTTTGGCTTTAGTGGTGACTGCTAGGAAAATGCACCCTTATTTTCAAGTTCACATCATTGTGGTTGAAACTTCTTTCCCCTTAAATAATGTGTTACAACGACCATATATACCTAGTAGAATGGCTAAATGCTCAATAGAATTGGGAGATTTTGACATCATTTTTGCTCCTCAGCGAGCTATTACAGCTCAAGCTTTAGCTGATTTTTTGGTTGAATTTCACATCTAGTGATGATGAATTTGATAGCTCTTAATCTGAGGAAGGATCATCTAAGAAAAAGCATTATTGGGGATCTTCGAAAGGACAAAGAGGTCAGCCTCAAAAACCGCGTAAGGAATATCAACTAAAAACAGACAATGTACCTCATTGTTTGAGGGAAACTGAATGGTGTCAAGCGTTTTGTGTTAACGAAAGCAGGGTTGGATAATTTTGAAGAACTGGTTGCTATGGCTGCATTTCGACAAGGATTGTTACGAGGAGAGTTGGCAAATGAAACAACAAAAAAAGAGCATTAAATTTTGGGGCTTTAATGGCTCAAGTGGAAAATCACATTAAAGTAGATGAGTCCACTAGAGTTCAAGGTGGACTAGACTATATACAGAAAAATTCAGGCCAAGGATCTACTAATCCAAGCTATCACTCACCTTCACATCCGAGGACGAATAACAATTTATCTCATCGAACATAATGGGTTCCTTTTCAAGTAGCAACAAACAATCCACAATAGAGGCCAAGGCCAAATCAGTTGATAAGGCCAGAATATTTTGCTTACTTGGATGAGAATGTTGCTGCAATTTACGAGAAATCCAAAGGTCATGTCAGTTTTAAAAAACCAGCTGCAATAATCAGACCTAGAGAAGAACATAATAACAGGTTTTGGAAGTATCATAATTATATCAGGCATAACATTGTAGATTTTATAGCTTTAAAGAAGGAGATACATGTTTTAATATAGAATTCCAAATTGACAGCTTTTCCCAAAAGGCAAAGTAGTGAAACAAAAGTTCCAAGCTCATTGATACAGTAAACTACTAATCCAAATTCGAAGCAAGAAAGTTCGCTGATGATGTTAGATTCTAAATGTGATGATTTTGATCCATTATCGGAACATTTGGACACATATCCAGATAGATTAATTTTGATTGTTGTGGATGAACCAATAGAGAAAGGACGGGTTCGAAACTTATGTGAGTATTTTGAATCTTTAGCAACCTTTAGAGGAGATTCTATGTCTGGTACAACTAATAGTTCTAGGAAAAGGCACATTGTTAGCTTACCACCTCAAGTAAAAGAAAGAATGTCTACTCATTTAGATGGAAATCATGATACGCCTTTTATTTTGTTCAATGACGATGATTTGAGGGGAATAGCTGGACCTTATGAGGATGCAGTGGTTATAGGGGCATAAATATCTGGAGTTGAAATTTGAAGTGTTATGATAAGTACATGGAGTTCTAAAAATGTTTTATTTAAGTCTACGTATGATAGAATGCGTAATTCGCCTCGAATTTATTAGTCTGATCGTAAATTAATAGGGTTTACATGGGTAACAACTCAGGTGATTGAAGAATTCGAAGGTGAAGTGTGTTTGGGAAAATGGTCATCTTAAAAAGAAAGTTCAAGTCTTGTTCAAGGGGGTTGATTGTCAACCAGTTACAATATTATTTTTGGGAGATCGTGGCTCTCAAGAATGTATGCTGTTGTGTCTATTGTTCATCAATGTTTGAAATATGTCATTGAATATCGTGTTGGTGTGGTTCGAAGTGACCAAAAAGTGGCTAGAGAATGTTATGCAATAGCACTCCAGGTTAGAGGTTCTAATTCCGAGGATCACATAACTGAATAACAACCAAGAGGGTTAACTTTGGATGAAAAGAGTATAGATGATTTGAGGGAGACCTCAGGTTCTTTTACAGTGAGTGAGGATATTGAAGAGCAATTTGTTTCTAATGGGAACACTTTACGAATAAGAACATTGTATTCTCCTACTTTGCGTTATCAGTTGTTACAATTTTTATTTGATATTTTTGATGTTTTCCTTAGGAAAACAGAGGATGTGATAGGAGTTCCATCTGAAATAATATGTCATACCCTAGCTATAAATTCGAGGATAAATCATGTTATTCAGAAGAGACGATATTTTTTTGTGGAAACGTTAGAGGGTATATTGTTCAAGAGGTGGATTGTCTCTCTATGGTCGGACATATTAGGGAGGCACAATATCCTTTATGAACTGAAAATCCGGTGTTAGTTAAAAACAAGAACAGAAACTGGTGAATGTATGTTGACTTCACATATTTAAATCGAGCATGCCCTAAAGATCCATTCTTTGTCCCTCGAATAGGTCAGGTGGTTGATTATATTTAAGAGAATAAAATTCTTTCTTTTATAGATGCGTTTGTTGGATACATTGATCGAGGACTATATTGTTATAGGGTCATGCCATTTGGGTCGAAGAATGTTGGAGAGACATATCAAAAATTGCCTAGTTTGTCATTTCGGAGTTTATTGCCTAGTGGTTATGATCTTAAAAGGTATTTTCCATTTTGGTATTGTGGTACGTGTGTGATTGGATTTATTAACAACGATATATGGTTGCCTTTTTACTTTATCTTATTCTAATAATGCACCAGAGTAGGCAACAAAAATGATCGTTGATATTGCGGAGGATGTAACGTATATGCCAAACTAACAGTGTACGAAAATGGAGATTTGACAAGTCAGTCTTGGTTTCTCAATATTTTATCGTGAAATACTATTGTCATGTTATGATTATAGTATGATGGATAATTGTCCCTCGAATAGGTCAGGTGGTTGATTCCATTTAAGAGAATAAAATTTTCTCTTTTATAGATGCGTTTGTTGGATACATTGATGGAGGACTATATTGTTATAGGATCATGCCATTTGGGTCGAAGAATGTTGGAGAGACATCAAAAATTGCCTAGTTCGTCATTTCAGAATTTATTGCCTAGCCTTTTTACTTTATCTTTATAATCTTAAAAGGTATTTTCCATTTTGGTATTGTGGTACGTGTGTGATTGGATTTACTAACAACGATATATGGTTGCCTTTTTACTTTATCTTATTCTAATAATGCACTAGAGTAGGCAACAAAAATGATCGTTGATATTGTGGAGGATGTAACGTGTATGCCAAACTAACCGTGTACGAAAATGGAGATTTGACAAGTTAGTCTTGGCTTCTCAATATTTTATCGTGAAATACTATTGTCATGTTATGATTATAGTATGATTGATAATATTCAGTTTTTCCGGTAAACCCTACCACTTTACTGCCTCACGATAATGAGATAGTTGGAGTAGTCAATGTATATATTCTTATATATGATGAGGTCCAAAAGTGAACGATCGTCCATATTCGAGTTCTCAAAGTAGAAGCCTTGCACGTATATATTTGTTCGTATCGATGCCTGGTGCTCGACTAGTTTGAGAGCATAACCTTTCGATACTCTATAGTAAAGATTATAGCTTAGTCGAGAAACTAGACATTGTATATCACAAACTAAACATTTGTTGATCCTTATAAGATTTGTAGGAGTCTGCTTAAGTTTTTCTTGTCTAACTACAATAGTGATTCATAAGAAATGAGACGTGGCTAGCTTATGTGATGCGGGTTTTACTATTCAGATATTTTAATAAATATTTCGTTAAAATAGTAATTTTTTATTGATTGGGAAAATGATATTTATATGTTTAAAAATTTTATTTATATTTTTTATAGGACATCACACTATTAATCTTGCACGTAGATCATTATTAATGTTAATGGTTTTAGATTAGTGGTTATTAATGTGGTTACTAATGTGAGAGTTACGGATCATGTGAGTTGACTCATAAATATGTCTGACTTTATTAATGATCTTTTATTTTCGTTTTTTCTAGAGTGCGATTACGCTGAACGAAGTGGAACCTCTTCTGCTCGCTCAAGACATCTCGACTCTGCTCGAGGTCAGTTGTTCATGCTTCGGCTCATCTCTGCTTGACTTGACCTCGTCGTCTATCCGTTCGAGATCTCTTAGGTTCTCTTTCGTTCTGCTCGGCTAGACGTCTTCTCTTTTCCGTTCCAGTTTCTGAGTTCAATTTAGTTGATGCTTGAGTCTCAAACCTGCTCTTTTGTTGCTTTTTGTGTTGTCGGTTCAACTTTATACTTTGTAAGACTATCTGGTGCATTCTTATTGGGTAGTAGGTCTGGTTCATTTTAGTCTGGCCTTTGTGTTTTATTCACATCTTTCTAGGGATGTTGATAAGGATATTCCCGACCTTATTAGCACGACCCCTAGTACATTAAGCAACTGGGTAGCCGTTGCTAGATAGAATAATTTTCTTGACTATGTTAGATGTGACAAAAGATGTGTTTGGATGACATGGCGAGTTGTGTGATGTGACGGCGCGTGTTGGGACGCGTGTATAATGGGATTTGATATTCTGATGGTTAGATTTGAAGAGTAGATCATGACATTTAATCTCTCGATAAGGGATTTGTTATTAATCAAGTCGCTTATAACGGTTGAATTGCTAGTCCACGTGGCTTGATAGTAAAAGAAAATAAGAGAAGTCGTTTCTCGTAAGTCATTTGTACCGTTTACCTCAAAAACTCAGTGTTTCTTATTCTGCAGAGAGAATTCAAAGAGCTTCCATTTTGAAGGTACATTATTAATATTTGAATTTTCTGTTGTTTGCGTCGTTCGTAACATAAAAGTAATGTAGTGTATATAGTTCTAAGGTGCGATACTACTTTTTGTTTTGTTATGCAAGTTTTATCTTGCGATGTTTTGCTATAGGAGCGCTACCTTGAAAGTGAGTTTGTGAACCATCGTAGAATAGGATAATACCTAATTCTCACGATTGTTGTTGGATAATTGCAGTTTGTTAAAACATGGTGCCAAAGCAAAAAATTTGAAGAAGAAGGTAGTTGAAATTGGCGAATCTCAGTATGAGAGGTCCCAATTTCTGGAGGAATATTTTGTGAAAACAACACCCACATATGGGTTTGACTGAGGATATTTGGCTGAATTTAGGATTAGGTATGGGGTGCCTGATGATGTGACGATTAGGACTTCTCGTGCGGGAGACCAACCTTACACTACCAAAGAAGGCTAGATGTCTATTTATACCATTGTCTTTGACTGGGGCTACGCCTCCCCCTTCCTCCGTTGATCAGGGATTTTTTTCAGTTTTATAGAGATATGCCCCATGCAACTTTCAGCCGAATCTTTAATATATTAATTTGCTTAGCTGACCTTTTAGCGTCGTTAAATGTTTCAAATCTAGCGCGCTCATCCTTCTTTTACCTGCAGTAAACCGTGGCCATGCATATCATAGAAACTGCCTACCTCTAATAAAAATATGAAGCACAGGTTCATATAATTTCTGGGAATCGGAAGAACAAAAATGCTTCAATGAATTTGCAATTAGAGAAGAGTTGGAAGGCGAAGTGTAACATGATCAATAATTGCATAGATATGTAAGATATTGAATTTGTAATGACTTTTGACCATATGGTTGGTTTCTGTAGGTGAAGGTAAGTATCAAGAGTGGTGCAAGGAGGGTCGGCCCAAAGGTTTTGTGAATTCCCTAAAGAAGCTAGTTGCAGCTACGAACGCCGCCTAAAGACTGGAGCCCACACAAGTATTATGTCCTTTGAACTTCTTGAAATCGATGCTTTGGTAAGTGCTTGAGTTGAAGATTTCACAATACGAAAAAAGTAGTAATGGTTAGGAGTGTAGATGCAGCGACAACAGAAAGGTTGCACGCTCTTATGGAGAGAATGGAATAATGTTGACATCAGATTGTTAGTGCCGCAAGGGCGGAGGGCACGAGAAGCGAGTTGGTCGTCCTTCTCGCACGAGGTAGGTGATAACGCCGAAGAAGTGGTAGGTCATGGATAAATGATGGAATTGACCGAGGCTGTAGAAGAAGATGGTCAAAGAGAAGGGATTGTGCATCCCCATGAAGAAGATAAAGAGGCCGTCGATGAATGCTGGTTGGTAAAGAAGAGCAAAATAGTCATAAATGTTGTGCATTTTTCTCAGCAGAAGATGGTGTTGGTTGATGGAGAAGAGGTTGATAGTAAACTAGGTGATGATGCAGGTTTAAAGCCTCCAGTGTCTGAACATGTGAACCCCGTTATCGAAACATCTGAGGCCGAAGTGATTGATATGACCCAGAAAACACAAGAGCCGAAAATACCCCTCATCAATGAAGAGGGGAAGGAAGATAAAAAGGTGACCCCTAAAGGCGTGGCTCAACGGATGAAGGATTTTGTAAAAGGGGCGGGGCAATGTCCTCCTTTGTGACTATTATGTTGCGTGACAAACTGTGCCCCGTAAGGGACAAAGTAGTGGTGTTGACGGAGGTGCCATAACGATCGATGAGGTTCCTTCTCTAAAGTTAGGAATGCATAGGGCTTCACATATAATGATGGAGCAGCTTCACCATTGCCCTGACTTGTCTTTCTACGAGACGATGCTGATGAATGAAATTCGGCAACGACAATTGGAATTGGCCATTGAGGTATGTTTATGAATCTTTGTGTTTTGTTCCAGCAGATTAGTTAGTGATTTTCAATGCTTTGTGTTGGGCACAGTTATACCATAATTCGCATGCTCTTGCTTATCGTCGGATTTCACCAGTTGACTACTATTCGATGGAGAAATGGAAGCCATGTCCGCCATTTTTGGTTCGGTTCATGGTTTGACTACCGAGTTGGCTCGACTGAAGATTACATATGGATCTGTGAAGCGATGTTGAATAAGGCTTTGAACTCCCATGTAGGGTACTTGGGAGAGCCGATGTAGCTGATGTAAAGGCACCGGGGGAGCCTGATGATGTTAATCATGATCATAAAGGGGATGATCTGGATTCTACTATGGATCATGTGTATCCAAAGTTTATTTTATATTACGTTGAAGATATTTTATGAATGATGATTTTTATTCTGTGGTTGACTGTCTGGCGTGAACTTATTTGATATTTGGATTGAATGCATGTGTTTATACTTATAGTTGTTTTGTTAAACTTTCCTTGCAAGATCGAGCTCAGTTTGGCTCATTGTGTGACCATGGAAAGTTATGCATGCCTTGGAAAAATTCACAGAGCGACCGGTTCGGCCTATTTCGTAACCCAATGAGCTTGGAATAGTGACCCAAAATGTGTCTACCCTCCAATATTTCCGAGTTTAAAATTACGTCGAATAAGATAATGACATATCCAAGAGATTTGAGTTAGACTTGATTGAAGAAAAGAGAACAAAGACACGTGTAAGTCTTTACACTATCAGACCCTAATGAAAAGCAAGTATGCATCTCGGGACTGAAGGAGAGAATTTAAAATGGAAGATAGAGTTCTGCAAAAGGTCTTTCCACACACTAAAGATAAAATTCTATGAAAATTAGCGCCAAATTGTGAAGGACTATATCCAGTTATCGAAAACATTATACCTAGAACTTATCATTTGATAAATTAGGAAGATAATTCTCTTCAGCATTCAAGGAATATTGAGAACTTAAGACTCTATCTTGAATAATTGTAAGGAAAAATTATTGTTCTATTTTCTAACTTTTTTATGTATAATGTAGTTCTCTGTTAAGATTCTCATGTAAATATGTGATGACATACTTTTTTCTATCTTTGTAGCTCAGGGAGGTTTAATTAATGTGTCTGAACCACTTGAATTTTATTACCCATTGTTCCATTTATGATTCTTATCTTATTTTATATTTTCGATTCCCATATTTTGGCATCACAATTAAAAAGTTCCCATATTATTTGGTTATAATTAAAAGGTTCCAACATTAGTTGGTCAAGTGTATAGTTTTCCACATTAGTTGGTCAAGTTGATTATATTCGAAAGGATAATGGTCTAGTATCTAGTAACCGATTTGATATATAATTGAGGATTGACTATCTTCGACTGAGGAAAATACGAACAAGCTATTCAATAAATCATAAATTGATTTAAACAAGAGGAATAAAAGAAAAGTGAGTCATTTCTAGATTTCAAATAACAAAATGCCTTTGACCACGTTGAGGACTTATACTAGGAAAATTCAAACGTTACTACAAATACCTTGACTACACTAAAGACTGGATAGAACCATCGATGAAACAAAAATTGATGAAATAAAAATAAACTCAACTGCCTTCGAGCTTATTTACTTCAAGATTATCCTCCTCGGAGCTTCCACATTTGGAGGCACCACCTTTACTCTCAAAGAGAATTTCATTATATGTATCCAGATGAATGGCTAGTTTATCTTTAAAGGTCATACCATTATGCCATAAATCCTTTTGGGACACACCTACAAAGAGATCCAAGTTTCAAATTTGGGAATTCCTTGTGAAAGTCCATTACCATGTCCTACTTGATTGAAGCATCTCACTTCGAAAAGGAATTTAAACATTTATGTACATACTTATCCATAGAATTTTCCTTATCCTTCGTAGCTTGAGTTTTAAGTGGAGTTAGCTTTTCCTTATCTTTTTTTTCTAGATGACATTTGCTCGTCGAAAGCCTTTTACAAAATATCTCTCGCAACCTTATGCTCTTACAAAAGAGTAGTGTCGTTGACTCCTCCTAAAATAAGTTGATATCAGCATTAGTCATCCAAAGGTTTCTCCTAACTAGGTTATTCATAGTGAAATAATTTTGGAAGGTGTTGGACAAATTATCTTTGGCCTATTGGTGGTGATTCTTAAATGTTACTTTGGCAGCCTCCAAGTATTTTTATTGAGACTTCAATATTTCTGCGCAAAAAATAAAGAAAGTTATAAATGTGGAAAGATAAGAGGAGTTAAAGTTAAAAACAAGGCACAAGAAGTTACTCGCATTTTGCAACACCCTCTCAATACAACTCAGATTGCTCTTCGGGGAGATCTTCTAACCATTCTCCTAATTTCCATTGACTGAGAAGAATCGCTCCTTCCATGTTTTATCTGCCTCCAACAAGCCACTAACCACTTTGTACTCAAACCTAAGAGTAAAGAAGTAGAAGGAGATCCAATGGTTCATTGACAATCCGATAATAGCCACGAACCCCTCTATCGACATCTCAATTTTTGATAGCCTTGCTGCCATGATACGTGACATCAAGGTGAGCCAAGATTTTGGGTTGGCTTGACTCAAGAATAGACCAAATAGATTGAAATACCTGACTATCTCAGAGTCCAGGGGAAACTAAAGCCTTCAGTTTAATACATCAAGATAGACAACCAGTTCGGTTAATGAGCCATTCATCGGGGTCTCACTATCTTTTTGTAATATGTTGACTACCTTCTTTGAAATTCCCCATTTAGCTTGAAGTACACTTAGCTCAGTATCTAGATAATAATTGTATGGGATTTGGTAGAGGGTAATCAGGAACTTGTATTTCACATATTGAATGTTTGGCCCCACACTCTCGACCAATGAAGAGGGTAACTCTACTTCCTCTACTTTATCCTTGCATTAACCACTCCTAGGTTTTTTGGTTTTCCACACACCTTCCTTGGAGACTTTGAAATTTCCTCTGGATTAATCTGACACCCAAATTATGACTCTCTTTCAATATCTTCTTTTTCTTAATCCACTAAATTCCTTAGATTAGATCCTGAGAATAATGATTTTTTTAGGCACATTATGTAAAGAGATAACTGTTTTGTTTTTAGTTGACTGCTCGGTATCTGAACTCATAACTATAAAATCTTATTTATGCCTACTACTAGTTTCTCTTCAGGACTTTGTTGGCCTTGAAGAATGACATCTTGAATTAAAGGACTAAGCAATGGATGGAGGTTCAGCTGCATTATTGCGTCTATTATAGGGTTAGATGCCTCTGTTGTCGAAGGTTTGACAAATGATAGATGAGCCCTTAGACTCTGGCAACCCTGCATCCCTCCTACATTTTTTCTTCTCTTCGACTTTATTTGACACGCATAACTTATCAGTCAAATTAGTTCTAGCAGTCAACAAACAAGTTCAAAAAAGACGTCGTCGGAGAATAACTTTATGGTGGTTGTTAGAATAAATAGTGAGAGTTACAATGGTTAGTAGACAAATTTTCTGTCTCTAAAACATTGTTAGAAGAATAAAGTTATGTTAAAAAGGAGGGGAAAATCTTTTGTAAAGAATTGTAGAAAAGCTGAACAATTATTACTCACAAGCCCAATAAATGGAAGCCTCGAGAATTGAAGAGTCTCCAAGAACTATTTTTCTAGACAAGTGGAATCATCCCCAAACATCATCACACATCACCATTTCGAGAAGAGGTGATTGACCTAACATTTTCATGATACGTGTACATCAATATATCTGAATGGCAGTCTCCCAAGAATATCGGTAAAAATATTTGAATGACTACACAAGTTAGTTCAAGATTATCTTTTCAAGACGAGTTCGGTTTAACAACAACTAGTATGAAATGGTTATTTACGGTTAAATCCAAAGGGGTTCCACGCCAAAATCCGAAAAGGTGTTATGCATCAAACCTGCCAAAGAATTTAATCGAGGACTAAAGAGACTACTTATGAGGACCGAATTATCCGAATGACGAATCAGAGAAAGGGTTATTGAACCCAAATTTATTAATGTAAAGTGTAATAATTAAATTTATTTTACATAATAATGGGCTTTGGTGTAAATGGACTTGGGTTACCAAAATGATCATATGGACCATATAAATCGTTAAGGCCCATTAGGCCTAATGTTTCTATAAACAGGCGTTTGGTGCATTTAATAAGATACTGAGAAATTTTCCTACTTCTCACTTAACCTGTCAGAATATCTCTCTCTAAAATATATCCTAAGTAGCTCAACTGTCTCTTTACATTCTATCCAAGAATTAATTATTTATTTTGTTGCTACTTAAATATCCTCATAAAATCTTTGACTATATCAGCTATAGTGAAAGGCTTCCTATAGTGAACATAGTTTTTATTACTATCATAAATTATTGCAATGCGCTCTAATTATCTTACTATAATTACTTGTTCCTTAGCTTATCATGACCCATAACCGAGGTACCTCTTCGGACCAGAATAACCTGCATCTGTCTTTGGTCATTTTGATTTTGAGATTACGGTACTCCTAATTGTGCATGTGTTAGAGGCAAAAGAGGGAAATGGTAAGTTATATGTTGTTGTTGTTGTTTCTCATATGTACAACTACCTCGCTTTCCAGCTCAACAATAGGTCTCATAAAGACCAATACTATATGAGAATGGATGTCTATTTCTTCTAACATAAATGGCACATCATCAGCAAAACTTGGGAGATTGATGTTCGAAACCCTAAAAACTATACAAATTCTTTTTTTTGGAGGATCTCTTTATACTACCCATTGGACTTCAACCTTCGTAATATTATTCTTCTGTCGTCGGACCAATGGAGTTATGCAATTCAGTCACTAAAGGAATTGTAGATCGAGCTATAATAGGGACAGTTTTCTAGATAGTCTGCATCATTTTCCTTTTCTTTGTCCTCTTCTTCTCACTTCCCCTTGTGTACTTTTGAGGAGCTCCTTTTTTTCTTTATCGTTAAGATTGGCGGCTTTTCGGGTGTTTTCCAACTTTGTCAGCCTCAACAGTTCCCAAGCACCCGCGATATCTTTCTTTAAACCAAGCCCACTAGCATCACCTTTCTCTACTCTATGGCTGTGAGCCCTTTTCTGGATCGTCCGGAGCTTCTATTTGGTCAAGGTTAGTCGATGGACAAGGTAGGATAGTGAATTCATCCCATGACAAGTTAAGTTCTGCTTTGGTCTGCCAGAGGTGACTCTGAACTAGATTATTCGGAGTGAAGCAGTTATGGAAAACATTGGACCAATTCTCTATGGTCATTGGTGTAGCCTTTTAATGATTCCTTTGGCAGTTTCCAGGTGTTTCTATTGAGACTTCAATTAGTTGCAAAAAGAATAAAAGTAAGTTCATCATTGTCGAGGATGACCCTTCCATAATCGAGAATTCTAAGTTTTTCCAACAAATTCTTATTCGAAGTCCTATGAAATGACACAATCAAATCCAACACTGATTTATCATTGTACATGCAACAATAAGAAGTCATTAACTCATCAGCAGACTCACAAAGATCAAACATCATTCCACCATATTCAGCTTCAGTCTTCTAGTAGCTGTTTTTCTTTTCCTTCTCTAGGTAGTTCCTATTGATATGTTTTTTCTTCTTGCATCCCCAACATATTAATTTTGAACCAATCGTAACCCCGTTGGACTTATACCAAAAGTCTCATATCCTCTAGCTTGAATCTATATTTGCAGCCCCCTTCTGTCTTATATTTTGTCCGCACATTTTAGAGTCACATTTCAGAGTAGTATTTCTTTGAATATTTTCAAAGTTTAATGCGTTATTCACTTGGGTGGTCTTAATTAAGTTTAATTCATAGAACATGGTATCCACAAAAGTGTTTGTACACATTTGGCAAAGATCTTAGGAGGATGATTAGTTGATTATTTACAAACGTTGAAAGATAAAAAAAAACTCCAAAGTAAAAACAAGACTCACGAAGTTACCTGCATTTTGCTACACCCTTTAAATGCGGCTCAGATTCATCTTCGGGAGATCCTTTTACCATTCTCCCAGTTTCCACTAATGAAATAGTATAACATCTTTCACATATTTCCGCCTCTATTAAGTCACTAACAACTTTATACTCATAAATAAAAGTAAGAAAGTATAAGGAAATCTGGGGTTCCTTGACAATCGAGTAATAGTTACGAATTGCTCCATCAACATTTTAATTTCTGACAGCCTCTATGTCGTGATACACGACATCAAGGTGAACCAAGAATTTGGGTTTGTCTAGCCCGAACATAGGATAACTAGATCGTTGTACTTAACTATATCAAAGTCTAGCAATTCATCAGTGTATTTCCGCCTTTCAATGACGTTATGAATACCCCTTTTAGGATTCCCCACCTAGCTCGAACTATGCCTAACTTAGTCTCTTAGTAATAATGATATGAGACTTTAGAAATATCAATCCGGTATTTATTGCTCACATTTTAAAAATTAGACTCCACAATCTTGGTCTACGAATGGGGTTGCTATCCTTGAATTTTTTAATTTTTCCCACGTCTTCCTTTGGGACTTCGTTATCGCCTCCGGATTGCCTGGATACCCAAATCCTGACCCCACTTTTGTATGTTCTTCTTCAGCTTCATCAATCAAGTACCTCAGATTCGTTATAGCACGACTCACATGTTCTTTATCTTTAGCCTCAGGATGAGAAACCTGATGGTATTTTATTACCACAGTGGTCGTAGATTTCTTGATAGGTAACATATCTTCGGTATCCGAACCCATTCCTATAAATTCTGATTAATGCATACTGCTAGTTTCTCTTTGGGACTTTTTTGCCTTCGAAGAATGAGTTCTTGAGCCTAAAGACTAAGCAGTATATGAGGGAGAGTGGTTGATATATAATTCTTAATATAAGTATATGTTCCACTATAGTGGAACGTTTGACTAATAATTGTTGGCCTCTTGGTTTCCAGCAACCAATCAGCTATTCTAACAACCTTTTTTCTTCAGCTTTATCTGAAAGATGCAACCAACCGAATAAAACAGTGGTAGAAGTGAACACGCAAGGTCAAGCATTCGTCATTGAAAAAGTTTTTTTTTGGTGGGTATGAAAATAAATGGTGAGAAGATGGTGGTAAAATGATAGATCTTCTATCTTTTGAAATTATTGTAAGAGTAAAATAATACTAAAGAAAAAGGGAAAAGTATTTGTAGAGAATAGTAGAAAAGGCCACTAATGTTTTCTCACAAGCCTAACATATATAAGCCTCGAGAAGTGGAAGATTCTTCAACGATTATTTTTTCTAGAGAAGTTATATCATCTCAAAATGTTATCACGCTTCACAAATCTGAGAGAACGTCGTGGACCTAACATTTCCATGACTCGTGTAAAGAAGTATATCCAAATGTCCATCTCTGAAGTATGCGTGCAAGTATACCTTAACGTCTTAATAAGTCAAGTCAAGATTATCTCTCCAAGATGTGTTTGGATCAACTAGAACTAGTAAAAAGGGCTAAGTATTTGTAAACGCAAAAGGGTAAATCGAAGAATCTTCACTATGACTGGGGCTATTGATTATAACCTAGTTATCCAAAGGGTAAATCGAACCAATGAGTTATTATGTTAAAGTTTATGTTATGTTGATGTAATAATGTATAATAATTAGAGGTTTTTTTATATTGTAATGGTCTTCGGGCGTATTTGGGATTGGGTTACCAAAATGGACCTATGGACTATTTAAGTCCACTAGATCCATTTTGTTATATATAGTCTTGATAGAATTAAATGAAATATAGAGAAATATCTGACTTCCTAACTACTTGTTAGAATGTCTTTTTCTAAAATATTTTCAAGCACTTTAATTATCTTTCTACAACTCATCCAAAATTTAATTAATCTTTCTTTAACCAAAATACAACAGAAAAACTTTAACACTATCAATGAGTAAAAAATTCTTTCATGATGTTAGGGGGAAGGGTTCCACGATATATATTCCTCATCGATCACATGTGATAGCTTTGGATATGGTCTCTAAGAGAATGAATATAACTTGAATTGATTTAGAATAACATTGGGAGGCATTGTAGTGCTTTACTCTCTTTTTTACGCCTGTCATAAGTTTTCGCCAATAGTAGCCTTGTAGTAGAATTCCATTGTGCAAAGATTTATAGCCATAATATGTGTTGCCTCCCCTAACATGCAATTCTTTAACAATAAAATTGGTCTCTTCAAGGCCATTGCATCATAATAAAAGATTTATTAACCCTATTTTGTAAGGTTTTCTTAAGTGTATAATGAACTTGGCATCCTTAATCTTGATCTTTCTAACTTCAAACTTGTTTTCTAGAAAGGTATTGTCACTTCTGTAGTTTTTTATTGGAGTCATATAGTCTTATCCTTCTTCCTCCTCTGAAACCATCATTACTCCAGATTTAGAAAGGGTTTTAATTAATTTACTTGGGAGGTGTATAGATGGTTTGTCATGGAAGATGATTCATTCTTAGTTTTTTGGCAGGCCGAAGACACTAGACATCTGCTATGGTATTTTATGTATGGGGTATCTTCTTAAAATATTAGTTTTCGAATAATGTTAGTCGTTGCTAGAGCTCCTTGAGGTATTAAATTATGTTTTCTTCTTGGCATCGGTGTGTCCCAATACTTTGGTTGATAGCTAATTATGAATTACATGAAATATTGGACGCATTTAGCTTTACATATATATACCAGCCAAAACCCTGCGATTGTGGCTTCATATACAAATTAATTGTTCAAAGTGGGAAACCAAACTTTATAAGTGAAGTTAAAATTTCACTCGTTAATGAGGTTAGGTTTATCCATGTGTTGGAACTTTGCTTGTTGCTACTGTCGTCGGTACAAACCTGTCGTGTGGACTGTTTTTTTTATTTGAACGGTATTGGCCTCTTTAATTGTAAATTTATGAGAAAATATGTTAAGGCTTGATCCTTGATTGTTTCTCTACGATCATACTAGATATCATAACCTTCCATCTCTAAACATTTGTCAATTTTCATGATAGATCTGGATTTTGCATTACAGTGATCAAGGGGAAGAATGTTTCCAAAATTATAGTGTGAGATTGGAAGTATGACCTCATTTTTTTTGCAACCACCAGTGCAAGTTCTAGTTTTTTCAACTTTAAATAACGTGCTTTTGTATTTATCAAAGATTTACTTACATAATATACAGTTTGACGTAATCTGAAATAGCAAGGTAGAGGTTAAGAGACTACACTTGCTTGGGCTTTATTAAAATCTCTGGGGATGTGTAGAACTTTTTGATATTGTGGAAGGTTTCTTCGTAAGTCGGTGTCCACTGAAATTTACGTACTCCTCAAAATACCTAGAAGAAATGTTGTCATATGTCTACAGACCTTCAAATTAAGCAGTTGAGAGTGGCCCACTATCTCGTTAAGACCTAAATGTTTTTGGTAGTTTGGGGAGGTGTCATGGTCGCTAGGTTTTCCAGTTGAATTGGTTATGCTTCAATTCATCTTTCAGTAACCATGTAGCCTAGAACTTTACCCAATCATACATCGAAGGTGCACTTCTCTAGGTTTACTTTTAAATTAACCTTCATCACATTGTTGAATATTTTTACCAAATTTATAATTTGAACCTCATTGTTTTTACTTGACACCAATATATCGTCAGTGTATGCTTGTACGTTGTTCTACAATTGGTCCGTAAATATTATTTTCAATATATGTTGGTAGGTGGACTTTGCATTTTTGAAGCCGAAATGCATCATTTCGTATTGACAAATTCCTCGTTCAATAATAAAGGTAATATTCTTTTGGTCATCTTCATGCATCTAGATCTTTTTGTAGCCCGATTAGACGTCTATAGAGGACAACTTGCGGTTGTCGGGTGTAACTTCTACCAATTGGTCAATGAGCGATCGAGGAAGAGATTCTTCGGGAAAGCCTTATTTAGTTCATTAGAATTGACACACATCATCCAATTATTATTCTTGTTCTTTACTAAGACCAGATTAGTTATATAACGAGGGTAGTGAGTCTATTTAATATGCACGATATTGGTTAGTTTGTCTAGTTGTTTGACCATTGCCTCTGTTTTTCCAAGGGAGTAGGATCGTTATTTTTACTTCATTTGATAAAGGTTTCAATTAATGGATAATTTTTTATATATTACCTCGGTTGGGACACCCATCACGTCTTAAGAAATCTAAGAAAAATATCTAGGTTATTGTATAAGAGGTCAATAAGTTTATACCTGAGGTTTGTGATGATGTCTTTGCCAAGGCGCAAGATCTTTGCATCCTCCACTTTTATATTTTATGTATCTGATGTTGGCTCAATAATGTAGGAGCCTCCTATCTATAATAAGTTGGTCCTTGTTTGATTGTTATACTTATGAATCTTTCTTTTTGCAGTCCAGGCTTGTCATGTAGTATTCTCTTGCAACTATTAACTAGGTGTTTCAAACACTCGTGCACTATCGATACAACTACGTGCATTTGCTCCAGCAATGAGCGGCCCATAATAATGTTGTAAACAGAGTTTATTTCTATAATCATAAAAAATACATTATACTTTATTCTTAAATTCATGCCTTCCCACATCCATGTTCAAGTCTTTTACAAGCTCTACATCTTCTAATGTGAATCATGTGAGAAATCCTTGGTAGGGGATCACTAGGAGCATACATCGCATCAATCATATGCATTTTTATTTAAAACCTAATGTCTCTCATGACTAGATCTACTCCCATATCGGTTAACTCTTAAATGATTAGCATTACATTCTTTTGAGGTCTTGTTATGCCTTATAGATCATCATCTGAAAAATTCCATAATCGATTATGGTGGTTGATACATGTGAGGTTAGGTTTGACTATAGTGTTACTTCTAGATGATTGATATACCATTTTTTTATAGTTATAAACTCTTGAAAAACGATATCCCACAGCGACGACACCAACGTGTTTCTTATCAAGGCCATAATCCACATATTCTTCATTCATAAGATTGAAGATAGAATGGTTGGCAAATTCTCGATGTTCTTTGACTCATCCATTGGATCTTTTTGCAACTGGATCCGCATTTCTTCTCATCCATTGGAACTTTTAGTATTTCTATGTTTGCGATTTTGACAAAGTCTTAAAGTTTTCACTCATCAACTAATTTTTGGATTTCGTCTTGTTGGGCCCAACAATATTTTGTATTGTGGTCTACATTGTTGTGAAAATTATAATATTTTGACATATCTCAGGTTTTCCATTGATATGTGATGGTTATCGATAATGAAATGTGTCTCTTTTCTTGAAACACATAGAAGAAAAGTTGTTATTTTGTGTTCGGTAAATGGGCTTTGTGAGGGGCGATTAGGTCGTTCGGCCGCTATCGCCATTGTTTTACTTATTGTTGTTGTTGCATTATTATCCATTGCCTTGAATATATTAGCTTCATGAGCATCATGTCTATCTTGTAGAATCATGTTGACTTGTAAAGCTGACTTGGGAAACAGTGAGCAACTCTTCGCCATGCAGTAAGGATTGGCCTTGCGGATATGCGGATAGCGCACCTATCTCCACTGTTATTCGTGTCCTTTCAGTCTCATCCCTTTTAATCTAACTTTAAATTGGGCTATGTTTCCAAAGGTGTGTGTATTCGTCATCATTATAGATTGCGATAATGATCTTTTTAAAACTCCTTACTTATCCGCCAGATATGCTACGTTATCAGTGATGAAGATCAAACCTAATCATAGAGTATTTTAGGTAAGTGTTTAGGTGATACATTAAATTCAGAGTAGAGAGTAGAGAGATAATCGAGGTGCTTGTATTTAATATAGAGAATCTTCAAACCCTCTTAAATGCTGCACTTTTGAGTATTTATAGATTAAATTTAGGTCCATTGGCCAATCGGGTTAGGTCAAGTCATGGATAAGTGTTATACCCATCATCCTCCAAGCCCATTAACATTGGTTTATTTATTTTATAAGCAAATATATGGCTAGTAAACAACTTAGTTTTTTCGATGTAAATTGCCGCTTAAGATAAATATGACCCACTTTCTATATGCTTCTCTTAAGGATTTCCGACCCCATCAATCGGCACTCCCATAACTAGTCTTTAATCTTAACAAATCGTTATATACATGATATTATTTGTTCTTTGCATACGGTGTATTATGGAATCCTAATCTCCATGATTGACTTGGACCCTATATAGTTATTACATAAAGTCATCGTTGATTGAATGTTCGGATGTTGTATGTGGGCAAGCCATTAAACCAGGTGAGAGATGTCCATTTTGGTGTTAGGATAAATTCCTTGCTCTTGAAACCATCTTCAATTCACGGATACCTTAGAATTTCACATCAGAATTTCTCTACAGGGTGATATGTTGGTGTTCATTGTTAGTGAAGTTATCGATTTTATGCATGTTGAAATTAGGGGAAGCATTGCATGCTCAATTTTTGGCAAACAAGGTGATTCGTCGTACATGATTTCATCATAAGAAACATAAAAAATGTTATTTTGTTAATGTTTACCTCTCTCGTGTATGGAGGTTTCCTGCCAAACCGTGCTCTTTTATCTGTCAAAAGCTGGTTGTTGTAATGATGGGTGCAAACTGCAATGGTAGACAATGCTCGGGCGCCAATGGCATGTTTAGATTCCACCCCTATTATGGGTGTTGCCTCATATGAGCATTCTGAGATGCATAGGGTTTATTAATATTTTCTCGGACTGAAACATATGGGTAGTCGGAGGAATATGATGGTAGGTCGAGGAAGCACCATGGGGATATCTTTGTTGTAACAGTTGGGAAAGGGTCGACTTGCTTGAAGTTGGATACATTTTTCTTGATCCATCATGGCATTATGGTTGTAAAATCCTGCTTGTGGAACGACTGGGGAACTGGTCCATAGAAATGGGTGCTTGCGGGTATTGTTAACTATTCTTAGGTGTTTGATCATTTCTCTCATTCTCTTGGGCGGCGTGCTCCTCGAAATGGTCTTTATATCTCATTTTTCTATTTTTTTGCTCTGATCCCATAAGGACTCTACATATTCATCTTACGACGTTGGTGCTTGCCATTTTTTTTCCAAGATGTCCGATCAGATTAAGTTGCATTGTCCTTGTATTTATGAAAATGTATATTACATTTATTTTCCTTTTTTGTTACATGTCTGTGTGGTTATCGATATCATCCATTTCTTCTTCTCTTCTTTCACGTTTTGTCAATCTAGGATCTGGCCCTTCCCCCGGATGGATATGGCAATGATTCAAGATATATCTTATATCCATATTACTCTCTTGGAGCTTCGTCGCCAAAGTGTTGAATTTTATCTCTAGGATTTCCCTTGCCTAAACAAATGGATTGAATTCTCCACTCAGTTGATTGTTTTTGTTGTTATCTTCAGATGGTGTTTTTTCTTGTTCTAGTTTTATCACTACGCAACTATTTTGTGTTTATCTGACTAGACTTTATGTTTAGTTTTTATAATTTTTTTAAAAAGATCACGGGAACCACTTGTCCCAGCGTAGACACCAATATGATGAGTAAAAGTATAGAAAAGTTATAGATAGGAAGTAGGTAGAACTTATTGATAGATTCTTCTGCTTATATGATATGAAACCCACTAACAAGTGTGGACACCTGATAGTTAGACTAGTTTTGGAAGCCTAAGAAGTATGAGAAATGTTAGTTTGAGTCTTGACCTTTCACCTATGAAGATTAGAAACACAACTACAATTTTGATGTTTGAACAGCACAAGAATATCTTGATATGTTCAAGAGTTTGTTTAAGAACCAATGAGACACACCTCACAATACAATAATATTTCTGAAATTCAGATTGTGTTTACAAAGCTTGTGGCACCTCGTAGTTATACTAAGAACGATCTCCAAGTATAGAAGAGTAACAAATGAGAATTACAAACATTAATAATTAGACTCTTATATTTCTAAAGCATGCCAACATACTAATATAAAAAAACCATTTAACAACAAACCATTATATTTCCCTCAATTAATAGTTGTACTTGTTACTTCTTTAATAAATCCTTGTTATAGCAATACTGTGATGTGCACTTGAGTCTACTTTCATATTATTAGAATCAGCGAAATAACCATCTCAATTAACCCAACAATTTTGCCTCCAAAATCATTTGACAATTTACCTTTACTTTTATTATTACTACTATTTAACTTTAATTTTTATCATTTAAATATTAAAAATTACATTTTACCCTCAATTTTTACATTTTATCCTAATAACTATTAGAACCGTATCCACCCATTTAAATAAAACAATCCTACCCGATCGAGCTAAAAAAAACCTAATCCGTGTAACTAAAATATGGAACCCATTCTTTAATCGACTTCTTTATTGCCTTAATGAAACTTTTCAAGTTACTCAATTTCAACATTTCCTAAAAAATATCTTAAAGGACTTAAAGTCACATAAATGACACTAAGAAAATGTCTCATCAACTAAAGATGCAACAAGTAGCATATCATCTCCTTCTCTAACTTCAAATCTAAATTTGAAACATCTAAAAGATCATATAGATGCCAAGCCCACCATGAGTGTTATGGAAATATAATAAAGAGAATTGCCAAGTAGAAAACTATTTTATTATCAAGGAAAAGAAGTTATATTGTTTAGGGTTTATCCGTTTATTTATACCCTATGTTACCGTTTACAAAACGTTATTACGACTTGACTCCATTAACTATACGTAGAATTATATTTACATCGTTGGACCTAAATTAATAGCCATTTTATTAATGATTTGAATGGTTCAGTTAATGTGGTTTTTAACCGCTATTTTGACTATAAGTGCTTGGTCGGTCTCATCCGCGTAATAGACCGCGCGCATTTCCAGTCTTTTTCTCTCTGCTCAGTATATTTCTTGTTCAGCTCTCCCTTTGTCTCAGAGAATGTCTGGTTATCCTACTATGCCCTCGTCTATCTTATTTCTTGCTCGATAAAGTCGGTTGCTCGGATTATCTTAGCTCATCAATTGCTCGTCAATTTTACTATTCGTTCGATCATTCTTCACTCTGCTGTCTGGCCTATGTCCCTTCACTCACCCTTGGTTCCTCTTCGGCCTGATCTCGCCTTTGCTTGTAATTCCTTCATGTCCAATAACTAGCTCAGCTCGTCATCGTTTCTACTTTGCTTCATGTTTGGCTACTTATATATTTATTCTCTTCGCGTGGTGATTGCTTCATCAACAATGGGTGGTTTTTGATATTACCACATATGATAGCCCCTACACAAAATTTATCATCTTGATCAGAAATATATTCTTCTTATCCCTTCACAATTTCATGATTGAGTCTTTATCTAGTGGATTCATCAAAAGACTAAATATCCACCCTCTTCTCACATTTCCAAAAATAAAGAAATACCGTTCATTTTCAAATCTACTACTTGATATGCTTGAACACCTGAAACACCAATATTTCAACTAACTTTCGAATCGAATTAGCAATCATCAGTGCCGTATTTTATTTATCATTTGATGGGGAGGTTTCCACCAACTAGTAGGCCAAATAATATCCGAGCATATGGAAATGGTAGAAATATACAAACGATACCAAACCAAACTGATTATTATAAATGCAAAGTGGATTAAAGTTACGCACAAGGACGACGTATTAGCAAGGTAATCGAAGGCTATTCAGATGGCGACAATACTAAAAATGACAGTAAGGAAACATAGCTAGACTAGATAGACGCCTCGCCGAGCAGAGAAAATAAACAAAACCACACCGGACAGACGCCTCACCGAGCATGCCAAACAAGAGCTGACATCCAAGATAAACGTCCAGTCTATCACCGAGCGAGGATAGAGTTGAGTGAAGGTTATAATCGAGCAGAAAGATAAAAACCGAGTGGTGCTTGTAATCAGCACGGGCGAGACCGGTCGAGGTCTACTGTCTAAACGAACAATTAAAGAAACGTTTGAGAGCAACATTAAATAATTGGTCAGCCCACTAAACACATGAAGACTAAAATAATGATCATACATTTAGTCTCTATATCATAAATGTTAGTATACGTGCGAAGTTAGTGGAGTTATGTATTAAGTGGTGATTTGAAATTTGCTAAGAGATTGTATAAATAAGTAGATAATTTGCAAAAGATGTATATTCTCTTCTCTAATTAAGAAAAACTTTCTACTTGGCATTATCTTTGTTATAAATTTCCCATAAAAAATATAGCGTCGTCTGTGGGAAACAAATTAAAAGACCTTAGTAGTAAGAATGACGCATTGCACGCGTTAACGGCCAAAGTTCGATGAATCACCTCGGCTAACCACCAATCTATGCCTGATATTAGTCAGGCTAACCGAGGAGATCAATCTTCCAATCGTGAGGATAAGATAGAAGGAGAATGAGAAAGTAAAGGCAAGAACGATTCCAAGAACATGAACCACAATAGGAGATACTGCCTAACGCTTGAACAAATACCAGGTAGGACGAGGATGCCCAATATAATTAAGTACAACCAAGAATGTCAACCTACATCCTTAAGAAGTCTCGGTTCATGGAAAAAATCCTCGAAGCTCAGTTACCCAAGAAATTCAACCCTTTCAGGATGGAGGCATATGATAGAACAAGGGATCCAGAAAGCCATTAGGAGCAATTCCGCAACATGATGATGACTTTTAACCCTGATGATGTTATGATCTGTCGAGCTTTGTGTATGACACTCAAAGGTAATGCAATTGACTGGTTCAACAGTCTGCCAAGGAGTCTATTTACGATTTTGTAGGTTTATAGAGAGCTATCACAGAAATATTTGTGGATGAGACTTGATTATGCACCTCTACCAAAGAAGAGGTGAGTCATTAAAAATTTATGATAAATATATAATCCATTCTATGAATGCTTTACCAGATCTAGAGGAAACTATGATTGTTGCCTCCCTCAAGAGATACCTCGATCGACAAGAGGAGCTCTACGCTAAACTAATCGGATTCTAGACGGTAAATATGAAAGATCTATTTGCTCGAGCAGACACGTTCATCTGAATAGATGATGCTAGCGAAAGGGACTCACTAG
The DNA here is from genome assembly GCA_036936605.1 of Limnanthes douglasii subsp. nivea. Classification (NCBI taxonomy): domain Eukaryota; kingdom Viridiplantae; phylum Streptophyta; class Magnoliopsida; order Brassicales; family Limnanthaceae; genus Limnanthes; species Limnanthes douglasii. The sequence continues at coordinate 126,903,859 of JAUPFV010000005.1, read as the reverse complement.
ATAAAATGTTTCTGATCCCAAAGGAGGGTCATTTGAACAAAAAAATACAGATGTTTGGCCTCGTCGGGTTAATATTTGTTTACCAGTGCACTATGAGAACCCCTTCAGATGGTTCACCCTGCTGACCGAGGCCATCTTGGTAATTTATGATAGAACGAATAGAAGAACGAAGTATCACCCTCCTTCGAGTCATAAGCGCGTCCTGTTTTAAAAGATCAAATAGATATTTCTGCTCCTACCGCAATGAACCCGATCACTCAACTAACAAATGCTGGCAACTCCTAGAGGAAAATTAAAGATTGATAGATAACGGTGAACTCGTCTAGTTCATTAAATAGCAAGATCGTCGTCACTAGCCTGAGCAAAAGGAGGAAACGCGAATATTAAACAAGGAAAACCTTGTGACAATACAGGGGTAAACAGGGTTGAATGTTCACCATTATGGGGGGAAATTCTACAGTAACCGATGAATCAGGGGCGAATGATAGTGGCACTTAACCACCGTTGTTTATTATCGCCGGAGGGCAATCAGAGGTGGCCATTAATTAAGTTTCTAGCACTATTGGCAACTCGCCGTCGATATTCACTATTGCTGGAGGAAACTCTGAGGTAGGCCATGACTTAAAGTCTAACAAAAGAGCAAGGATCGACCACGAAATACAAGAAGTTGAAGCTTTTTCCTACCATAATTATCGAGATCATGTTACAGATCTTACGTTTAACGATGACGATCTAAGAGGGGTCAGCACATCGTATGAGGACACATTAACATTGAATTTGGACAATAGAGGAGTAATGGTAACCCGAGTCTTAGTAAATGGAGGTAGCTCGGCTAATATCATCTTCAAAGCCAGCTACGATCGCATGCATGAGGCGTCTTTCTACAAACCCAGCCAACAAACCTTGCTTAGATATGAAGGGAAGGTGTCTCAGTGTGTGGGGAAGGTCGACTTGATGGTTAAAGTCGGTTATAGGGCTAGTAAGAAAGCGATTAAGACCTTGTTTATGATTTTAGATGCTCCAAGTTCTTACCACGCAATTATCGGGCCAATTTGTTTGCATCGGTGGAGGCCACCCCGTGCACTTTCAGAAAATGTATAAACTACCTAGTGGGGAACGCGGTCGGCATCATCAGAGGAAGTCAACGGACCACTAGGACGTGTTATGCGGTTACGGTTGACCCAGCAAAGCCTCTCTGATTGCAATTAGCTGGCAAGGGGTACATGAAGAAATAAGCAGAGCACTACCTTCGCCCGATCTCGTTGACGACCCTAAAGAGATGGAGTAGTTCGCGAAGATCCTCCAGACTTGGTTGAGGAGTTAGTGCCAGAGAGCCGCACTTTACAATTAGGGAAGAATTATAATTCTACTTTGAACAACTATTTCTTGAACTCTTAGGAAGAAATTTGGATGTTTTGTGTGGGACACTAGTGACGTGTCATGGGTCGATCCCTCTATTATCCGCCGTGAATTAGCGATTGACTCATACTCTAAGCCATTGCAACAGAAGTGAGCCTTATTTTATGATGAGAAGCATAAGGCTATAAGTGTTGAGGTGGCCAAATTATCTCGGCCTGGACATATTGTATGAGCACGATATTCAATGATGTATGTGCATTGATTTCACCGATCTGAATCAAACGTGCCCCAAAGATGCATTACCCATACCTTGTGGATTCAGCCTCGAGTTGCGAATTATTTTCTTATATGGATGCTTACATAAGCTATAATTAGATTCTCACTAACCTGTCAAATGAGGAACACACAACGCTCCAAATAAAGCGAGGCATGTACTGATAAACTCCTCCTAGAATCGGCACTCTGAAATGGGATATGGATAACTTTGCAACCAGGAACCCAAAAGGATTCAAGGATCAAAAAGGATGTGGATCGATAGGTCACACAAAGGTTGTGGAAAGGCCTTTGATATTCCAATTGATCTTCCTTTGGATATGACGCACCAAATGAAGGACAAGTTTTCTTGTGGATATTACACACCAACAAGAGAAGAGTAAAACTTAAGAAGTTTTTTTAGAATCAAAGATAGTCTAACCGTTAGAATTCTGAGTACATAGTTTTTATAGGAGAAAGAACTAGCCTTGAACAACATTAAGGCTGTTCTTGGAAACATAATGCATGCCTCTAAAACAATTAAGGCTTTTCTTGGAAACAAAATGCTTTAATATTGAAAATACAAAGTATTAATGATATAAGCTGGAAATCAAACCCTTCCCTCCTCCAAGGACGTGGCTTTTGATGTAGATGGGTCTTGGACTTTTATTTCAATAAATGGGCAATGGTGAAGTGAAACGATTGCCTCATTAAAAACCTTGTCAAGAAAACCCATTGGGACAAAACTTGAACAAGGGAAAAATAGTACAATCGAGACACTTTCTCATTTGTTGAAATAAATTAGCTTGAATCAAGACCAAAGTGGTTTGACAAGCTTTTCCACCATACTTGTTGTTTTGATCACGTGGATTCTCTAGTTGATTAAGCAATCCTCCAACAGCTTTGTTAAATTGTTTTTCTCTTGATCAAAGTTGTTGGACCAGCCGGTCAAATAAGAATATCTTCAACTTCAAGTTCATCTTCTTTTTCAAGTTGTTCATCTGGTTCTTGCACATTTCCATGTTCTAAGCTCCTTGTGTCATCTAGGATCACATCATCCTCTCCCACTTGAAAAGGATTTGACCTCAAATCCATTTTATCTGCGATAAAAGGAACCAAATCAGAAACATTAAAGGTAGGACTCACTTTATACTTACCTCGTAGGTCAAGTTGATACGCATTATTGTTGATCTTTTTTGTTACTTCAAATGGTCCATCAATTCTAGGCATCAATTTTGACTTCCTCTATTCTGGAAATCTTTCCTTTCTTAAGTGCACCCATACTTGATCTCCAACCTCAAAAACTTTCTCACGTATTCCCTTGTTTGCTTGTTTGACATATTGCTCAGTTTTCTTTTCTATGTTTTTCCTTGCATCATCATGGATCTGTTTTAAAAGTTCAGCTTTCTTTTTCCCATCTATGCTAGTTCTTTCACTCAAAGGCAAAGGAATTAGATCCAAAGGAGATATTGGGTTAAATCCATAAACAATTTGAAAAGGAAAGTACTTAGAAGCAGAATGCATAGAATGATTGTATGTATATTCAACATGCGGCAAACATTCTTCCCAAGTTTTCAAGTTCTTTTTAATTAATGCACGTAGAAGAGTGGACAAAGTCCTATTTACTACTTCTGTTTGTCCATCAGTTTGTGGGTGACATGTAGTAGAAAATAAAAGCTTAGTCCCTAACTTAGACAACAAAGTTTTCCAAAAGTAACTTAGAAACTTAGTGTCCCTATCTGAAACTATCGTCCTAGGCATGCCATGCAAATGAACTATCTCTTTAAAGAACAGATTAGCAATGTGCAACGCATCGTCAGTTTTGTGACAAGCAACAAAGTGTGCCATTTTAGAGAATCGATCAACAACCACAAAAACGGAATATCATTCCAAGGATGCGTAGGAATAGGTAAAGGAGTATACAAACCGTGGGATTGAACCTTAGATTTGGCTTGTTTGCAAGTAGCACATCTGTCATAGATTCTTTCAATATCCCTCCTCATATGTGGCCAATGGAAGTGATCCAGCATTACCTTGAGAGTTTTAGCTATTCCAAAATGTCCAATTAAGCCTCCTTCATGGGCTTCTCTAACAAGTAAATCTCTCATGGAACAATTAGGCACACATAAACGTTTATCAAAGAATAAGAATCCTTCATGCCTAGAGAACTGCCCTGAAGCAAATTTTTCACATGCTTGATACATCTTTCCAAAATCAGAATCATTTTCATATAAACTCTTAAGATGATCAAATCCTAAAATCTTAGCTTCAAGAGTAGTGATTAAGGCATACCTTCGGGACAATGCATCAGCAACAATATTTTCTTTACCTTGTTTGTATTTGATAACATATGGAAATGTCTCAATAAATTATATCCACCTTGCATGTCTTTTGTTAAGTTTTTGCTGACCTTTTAGGTGTTTGAGAGATTCATGGTCAGTGTGTATGACAAACTCCTTTGGCCACAAGTAATGCTGCCATATTTGCAAAGCTCGAACTAAGGCATACAACTCCTTGTCATAAGTAGGATAGTTTTGAGTAGCTCCTCCAAGCTTTCACTGAAATAAGCTATGGGGTTTTTATCCTGCATCAAAACAGCTCCAATCCCAATTCTAGAAGCATCACATTCAATCTCAAAAGTTTTAAGAAAATCAGGTAATGTCAAGACAAGAGCATGAGTAAGCTTCTCTTTTAAGGATTGAAATGCTTCTTCTTGAGCTTGTTCCCACTTGAAACCAACGTCCTTCTTTATTATTCCAGTGAGTGGTGCAGCTAAGGTGCTAAAATCTTTGACAAAACGCCTATAAAATCCTGCAAGGCCGTGGAAGCTTCTCACTTCTCCAACTGTTTTTGGATTTGGCCATTCGCGGATTGCCTTAACCTTTTCCTCATCCACCTTAATACCATCTGCACTTATAACAAAACCTAAAAAGACAAGATTATCGGTACAAAAGTGCATTTCTTAAGATTAGCATAGAGATTTTCCTTCCTAAGTACACTTAAAATCAATTGCAAATGTTGAACATGTTCTTCTAAGCACTTGCTGTAAATTAAGATGTCATCGAAATATACTACAACAAAAACTCCTATATAAGCCCTTAGAACATGATTCATTAACCGCGTGAATGTACTAGGTGCATTAGTCAGCCCAAATGGCATTACTAACCATTCATATAGTCCATGCTTAGTTTTAAATGTAGTTTTCCACTCATCCCCTTCTTTCATCCTAATTTGGCGATAGCCACTTTTAAGATCAATCTTAGAAAAAATGCTAGAACCATGCAATTCATCTAACATATCATTTAATCTAGGTATAGGATGGCGATACTTTACTGTTATGTTGTTGATGGCTCTGCAATCAACACACATTCTCCAGCTTCCATCTTTTTTGGGCACAAGTAGAACTGGTACCGCACAAGGACTCATGCTTTCACGGATATGTCTTTTTTCCATCCGTTCACTGATTTGCCTTTGCAATTCTTTTGTCTCCACTGGATTAGTTCAATAAGCAGGTCTGTTAGGAAGGGAGGCTCCAGGTACAAAATCTATTAGGTGTTCGATGCCTCTAATTGGTGGAAGCCCATTTGGATTGTCTTCAGGGAATACATCTTCAAATTCCTACAAGAGAGAAGTCATCTCACTCGGCAACACCGGTTTCAAGTTAGTTAAACTCATAAGAGTTTCCTTAAACACCAAAAGTAACATAGGTTGCTTAGAGAATAATGCCTTCTTAACCTCGCCAGATTTTGCATAGAAATTCGAATGTTTAGTTACCCAACTTTCCTTGTTCTGCATATGCTTTTGATCTTGGTAAACTTCTCGTGGAGTCATGGGAACTAGAGTGGTTTTCCTTCCTTGTAACTCAAATGTATGGCGATTAGTGAATCCATCATGGATAACCTTTCGATCAGATTGCCATGGCCTTCCTAACAGTATGTGACTAGCCTCCATTGGTAGAACATCACATAAAACTTCATCTTCGTACTTACCAATGGCTAAGGGAACTTCTACTTGGTGGCTAACTTTCATTTCTCCGTTGTCGTTAAGCCATTGAGGCTTGTAAGGTGCTGGATGCTTTTTCGTTTTTAAACCAAGCTTCTTTACCATAGATTCACTTGCCACATTGGTACAACTGCCTCCATCGATAATAAGGCTACAAACTTTCCCTTGAACAAGACACCTAATGTGAAACATATTCTCCCTTTGCTCTTCTTCTTCTTCTTTTGTTTCAACGCTTAAAGACCTTCTGGCTACCAATAAATCTCCTTTAGCATGTCGCTCTTAGTGTTCTTCGGAAGAATCAGAGACAATTTCTTCTTTCTCTGAAATTATTTCTCTATTATCTAGAATTGTCATAATCTTCTTATTAGAACACTCATTGGCATAATGTCCCATCCCTTTGCACTTGAAACACTTAACATCACGAGTTCTGATTGCAACCTCTTTAGGTTTGCCCTTGTTATCAATAGACAATGGTGTTCCAGATTTTTGGTTCACCTCTACATAGCTTCCTTTCTGATAATTGGTCTTCTCATCTTTTGAATAACTTGGCTTAATTGTTACTGCCCCTGAACCGTAACTTGATCTTGAGGAGTTCTTTCTTTTAACTTGTTGTTCAAATAGCAAAGCTTTGTGTAGCATCTCTTCTAGTTCAACATAACACTGAGTTTCCAATCTGTCTTGAATTTCTCTATTTAAACCCCCAAGAAACCTTGACATTGTTGCCTCTCTATCTTCTGAAATATCAGCTCGCAACATTAAGGTCTCCATTGCTTGATAATACTCTTCAACAGATCGGCTTCCTTGTGTTAATCTCCTTAGCTTTAGATGCAGCTCACGGTGGTAATGACTAGGAACAAACCTCTTCCGCATAATGGCTTTCATTTCTGCCCATAATTCTATAGGATGTTCCTCATTACGCCTTCTTGAGGTACTAGTTGATCCCACCAACTAAGAGCATAATCATAAAATTCAGTAGTAGCAATTCTTACTCGATTGGTCTCCGTGTAGTGTTGAACGTTGAAAACGAGTTCAATCTTCTTTTCCCATTCCAAATAGGCATCTGGATCGTTTTTTCCATGGAATGGTTGAATATTAATCTTGAGACCTCCAAGATTGTCACGCATACGTTCGTTGCCCTCTCTTGTACGTCTATGGTGCCTTTTATGGCTGTTTTGACACGAATTGCTCATGCGTTCATAATAGTCATCAGCGGCTTCATTTCTGAATTGTTCAGGTAGTTCATTGTTTCTTCTTAGACTGGTTTGTCGTGAACGGTTCCGCTCGTGGTCAGTGTTTGATTGAAGCTCTTCGCGAAAGGCATCTATCTTGGTGTCTATCAACGTTTTCATAGCTTCAATTAGAAGCTTGTTGTTATTGAAATTACTGTTTTCTGCATCATTTGAATTAGACATCCCTTTCTACAAAACAAAACAAAAACAAATATGTTTTCCTAAGAATAATAAGAGATAAGTTTCACAACAACACCTAAAAACGATTTTCTACGATTTTAAATCTCAAACAACTATAACTAGGGTGAAACAGATCAGAATTTCGTGATTCAAAATGAAATCATCACACTAACACTCAAATCTTCACAAACAAACTGATAATATAAAATAGATGAAGAAACATTTATGAGAAAGAGAATACCCAACTTTCAGAATGTTGCTCTGATGCCACTTGATAAACTCCTCCTAGAATCGGCACTCTTAAATGGGATAGGGATAACTTTGCAACCAGGAACCCAAAAGGATTCAAGGATCAAAGGATGTGGATCGATAGGTCACACAAAGGTTGTGGAAAGGCCTTTGATATTCCAACTGATCTTCCTTTGGATATGACGCACCAAATGAAGAACAGGTTTTCTTGTGGATATTACACACCAACAAGAGAAGAGTAAAACTTAAGAAGTTTTTTCAGAATCAAAGATAGTCTAACCATTAGAATTCTGAGTACATAGTTTTTATAAGAGAAAGAACTAGCCTTGAACACAATTACGACTGTTCTTGGAAACATAATGCATGCCTCTAAAACAATTAAGGATTTTCTTGGAAACAAAATGCTTTAATATTGAAAATACAAAGTATTAATGATATAAGCTGGAAATCAGACCCTTCCCTCCTCCAAGGACGTGGCTTTTGGTGTAGATGGGCCTTGGGCTTTTATTTCAGCAAATGGGCAATGGTGAAGTGAAACAATTGCCTCATTAAAAACCTTGTCAAGAAAACCCATTGGGACAAAACTTGAACAAGGGAAAAAGAGTACAATCGAGACACTTTCTCATTTGTTGAAATCAATTAGCTTGAATCAAGACCAAAGTGGTTTGACAAGTTTTTCCACTATACTTGCTGTTTTGATCACGTGGATTCTCTAGTTGATTAAGCAATCCTCCAACAGCTTTGTTAAATTGTTTTTCTCTTGATCGAGTTGTTCGACCAGCCGGTAAAATAAGAATATCTTCAACTTCAAGCTCATCTTCTTTTTCAAGTTGTTCATTTGGTTCTTGCACATTTCCATGTTCTAAGATCCTTGTGTCATCTAGGATCACATCATGTACTATTACACCATGATACCGTTTGGTTTAAAGAATGCAGGCACCACATACCATGTCTAGTGAATCATATTTTCAACGATAACTTGAGAACGCATATGGAGGCGTATATCGATGACATGATCGTCAAAAATCACACAGCCGATAAGCAACTCGGCGTGCTTCAAACCGTCTTCGACATACTACGACATTTCGGGGTACGAAACAGCAAGTTCTTGGGTTGTGTAGTCTGTAAAAGGGGCATCGAAATCGACCCCACCCAGTTGCAAGAAAATATACAAATGGCACCACCAAAAAACGACAAGGAGGTCTAGTGTCCGATGGGACGTCTAGCAAGACTGTCCTGTTTTATTTCCAGAGCCTCTGATAAAGTCCACCATTTTTTCGAAATTCTTTGAGGGGATAAAAAGTTTGCATGGACAGAGGAGTGTAACAAGGCTTTCACGGAATTAAAAACTATCTCACATCGCTAGAGATACTCTCTGCCCCGGTGGTAAGTGGGCCATTGCTCTTATATTTATCTGTTTTACCTTTCTCTATAGTGCAGTCTTGGTTCGGGATTCGGCCAGTGTTCAGCGACCTATCTACTACACAAGTAATACTTTGGTTGATGCCAAGACATGGTGCCTTAACCTAGAGAAACTCATACTGGGTTTGGTATTAGTTGCATATAAGATGCGCCCGTACTTTCAAGGACACACAATCACTGTCAAAACATCGATCCCCCTTAAAACTGTGTTATAAAAACTTGATGCATCTCGCAAGTTGACTAAATGAAGTATCGAGCTGGGGGAATACGACATTAAGTTTAAACCGAGCAATGCAATAAAGGGACAGGTCGTGGCCGAGTTTATCATATAATTTTCCTCGCCTCGCGAGGCATCTTCTTAAAACGACACATCACTTGCGAACGAACATACAGAATGTATCATCGAAACCGATGGGGCCGCGAGCACTTAAGAGGGCAATGTGGGGGTCTTAGGATAGTTGCTCTTAATCGTTTTATTTCGTGGTTTTCTGACAAATTTTTTCCTTTTTCCAAGGTATTACGAAGACACAAAGAATTTGAGTGCATATTAGAGTGTGAAGTATTTTTTTCAAAAATTAAAGAACTTCTGTTATCACAAGCAATTTTGTCTAAACCTCGAATTGGAAAGCAGCTGTTCTTATATATAGTAGTATCGTATTTTGTTGTAAGCATTGTCTTGATATGCGAAGACAAAGGTCTTCCAAAGCCAATTTATTATGTTACCAAAAGTTTGTTTTCATCGGAGAATAAATACTTGAAACTTGAAAAATTGGCTTTGGTTTTAGTGGTGGTTGCTAGAAAAATGTGCCCTTATTTTCAAGCTCACACCATCATGGTTCAAACTTCTTTTCCCTTGAAGAATGTGTTACAATTATCAGAAATCTTGTAGAATGACTAAATGGCCAGTAGATTTGGGAGATTTTGATACCATTTTTGCTCCTCAAACAGCTATTAAAGCTGAAGCTTTAGCTGATTGTCTCTTCGAATTTCATTTGAGTCGATTAGATGAGGAGACAAATAAAGTGATCTTGCCAGATACTTCAATGTGCGTGGTTTGAACAGATAGTGGGTCTAGGATATTGGGGTGCAATACAGGGGTACAATTAGTTGCTTCTTGTAGGGAGGCAATGTATGAGGCTATTCGATTTGGTTTACACGCATCAAATAATGAAGCTGAATATGAGGTTGTGTTGGCTGGATTAAGGCTTAGAAATATATGTAGATCAACAACAGTTCATTTGGAAATAGACTCGCAACTAGTGGCAAATCACATGGCAAGTGTATTCGAGGCTAAGAAACCTCATTTAATTTTATACTTACGCGAGCTTCAAAATTTGACTCTTTTGTTTGACAGAGTGATTGTAGAAAATATTAAATGATGATATAATATAGTTGTTACATGATAATATCCATGGATGATTTTATAGGAGAGTCCTTTGATTTTAACACGATCTGAGCAATATAAATTGTTGAAGAAGTATTTGTCATTCCAGACATAATTTGAAGGATTGGAGGTTTTAAATTCTTAATTTTTTACTAAGAGGTATATTACATGAAGATCCACAGTTGGCCAAGAAGTTAAGATACAATGCCCATGGTTACGTCGTATTGGATGGAGTGTTATACAAACAATATATAAGTAGACCATTGTTGCGTTGTTTGGGAAAGCAAGAATCTCAAAAGCTTTTATCAGAGCTACATGATGGTGAAGGTTCAACTCATTGTGGTTTCAAGTCTTTGATGTGTCAGGTTTTGTTGGCAGGTTATTGGCCTTCAATTATGAATGATGTTAAGGTCTTAGTCTGAGGATGTGATATTTGTCAACATTTTTCCAATTCTATTCACAGACCAGCAGTACCGCTTTTTTATATATCTGAAGCTATTCATTTTGATAGATGGGGAATAGATTTGGTAGGACCATTGCCTATGTATTCTGGAGGGTGTTAGATGATTATAGTAGCGGTTAATTATTTTTCGAAGTGGGTTGAGCTAAACCACTATCAAGAACAAAAGCTAAGGATTTTATTAAGTTCATTATGAATTATATATGTTTCCGTTTTGGAGTACCTCGGAAAATCACTATGGATAATGGTCCTCAATTCAACAACAAAGAAATGATTTCTTTTTTCACTTCGAGGGGAATAACACAGTGTTTTTCTACACCTTCTCATCCTCAAGCAAATGGTCAAGTAGAAGTGACGAATAGATTTATTTTGAAGGGTTTGAAGAAAAATTTAGAAGGTGCTGCATGAAAATGGCCTAACTATTTGCAAGAGGTATTGTGGGCTTATCGTACAACTCCTATAAAGACTACTCAAGAAACACCTTGTCCTTGGTGTATGGTATGGATGTTGTTAGTCCTGGAGAGTCTACTTTACCTGCTTATAGATTACTTCAATATTCCGAAGAGGTGAATGAACAGACAAAAAGAAAAAAACTAGACTTGATCGAAGGAAAAAAAGTTAGAGCTCATTTGAATATGATTCATTATCAAACTTTGATAAGAAGTCAATATAATTCAAAGGTGATAAGAAGATATTTTAAAATGGGTGATAAAGTCTTAAGGAAACTATATCTCCATACAAAGGATAAACGACTTGGAAAGATGGCCCTGAATTGAGAGGGTCTTTATATAGTGATGGAGAGAATAAATTCGAGTACATATCACCTTTGTGTTGAGCAGCGGAGGATGCTTCAACATCCTTGGAATAACACCTGAAGTTATAGTGAGAATAATGTTCTTATTTTGTATCTTTTTTAAATAATTGGCATACTTTTTCCTACCTTGTTGGCCCAGGGAGGTTTTATTAAGGTTTCATGTAAATATTTGAAAATATTAATAAAAACACATTATGGCCAATGGTTGTTTTAAACACAAGTATTTAAATAATTTTGGTAACTAGTCAAAGACTAATCATCTTGGATGTTGATGACCAAACAGTAATTAATCTGAAGTGTTATATGTTTATTGTCAAAACTTTTCGAAGAAACAGCCATATTCGAAGTGCTACGCTCTCTAAACGCACTGTTTATATTCGAGGTGCTACGCTCTCTAAATGCATTATTTATATTCAAGGTGCTACGCTCTAAACGTACTGTTTATATTCAAGGTGCTACCCCTTTTAAACGCATTGCTTATATTTGAGGTGTTAGGTTCTTTAACTACACTAAGTTTATTGGAGGTGTTAATGTTTTTTAAACACATCAATTATATTCGAGGTTTTATTTTTTATTTAACAAATTACAAATTTATATGTAAAATGTGTGGCAATTTTAGGTAATAATAACTTGTTAGTAAAATAAAAAATATCTATGATAAGGCAAATGAATGTTAAAATATAATATGTATTTGTTCATTGAAGGTTAAAGTCTGATCTTACAAAAGATATGTCAAATACCATATAAAAAAAGTCACCATAAAACATCAGATGACTCTATAACTTGGATAAAAAAGGGGGGAAACTGAAATTAATTTTCTTAGGAGTTCTCTTCGGAAGAATCTCCTTATTCAGTAGCATCTTCTTGTGACTCCATCTCTTTAGAGGAATCAGCGAGGATAGGATCGAAGGCCTCGCTTGGACAGTAATCTACGGGTATTAATTCCCAGAATCCTGACAAGTTTACATTTGGGAACGTTGCATAGATTTCACGAAGAAAATTAATTTTTTGTTGCTCCTCGGTATTTTTTATTTCATCTAATCTGTCTTTTCCACACTCAGTCTTGGCAGTTTCCGCATCAACTTTTTTTTATTTTTCAAGTGGCGTCTTGAGAGCAACTATATTATTTGTCAGCTTCTTCTTTTCTTCCTCACTCTTATTGAAAGATCCTTGAAGAGTCAAATATTTTTTGATCTTTGGATAATTCCCTAGCATACTTGGCCTTAAAATCATCTATCACAACTTGACGAGAAGTCTTGAGTTCTTTCATTTGTTGAACATGGACAGACCATAGATGGCGTTTGAGCTGGATGGCTCCATTAATATATTGCGATCTGTCAACTTGGAATACTTGAAATTGATCTTTGATTTATTGGCCAAATATTTTTCTCAAGTTTTTCTCGACAGTGGCATTATTTTTATGTTGAACCATCTCTTTAGCCATGTTTTACAAATGGCTTCGAGAATTTACTTATGTGCATAATATTTTTGTTGTTGCTTCAAGGTTGGTAAAAGGTTGCAGTGCAAGCAAAATCTCATCGGATACCTCTTGAACAGGGATGAACCTTTGGTTATTAAAAGGCATGAGAGCCGATGAGGAAGCAAGGGGAGTATCTGAATTAACTATTTCATGTACGAGAAGAGCAATAACCTGATGGCCAATTTGTCGAAGCTATTCCTAGATTTCTTGAACCTTTGGATCTATATCTTTGTAGAGATCTTGAAGTAACTCTTCATTAATGGCATCATTATAAAACAAATGGTCATTTCCTCGGTGATCTTCCGCTACTATTTCTCTTTGATTATCTTCCGCTGCCATTTCTCTTTGATTATTTTTTGCTGCAATTTATGCTTAATGATCTCCCATTGCAGTTTTTTCAAACTCGGCAGGATGAACTTCTACGAAATCTTCTTCATAATGCGTTTCTGCTATCTTAACAAATGAAGTTTTTGAAGTGCTCTTTTTTTTCTTCGAGGCAATATTTTTTCTTTCTCCTTGAAAGAGGTTCAGCCTCGACTCCTTCTTCAATTGTAGGAAGGTTGGTGTCAGTTGTCATATTTTTTTGTTTTCTTCTGCGGCCTCACATTGTTTAAAGGGTTAGGACCATATGTACTAGTTGTTTTTTCTCTTTCCCTTTCTTTTTTGTGAGAAGATGGCTCTCAGATTTGTTTTGAACAATTAGAGTGACCTTACCGTATGGTGCTACCAATCTCTTTACAACCAAATTTTGGTTTGATGGCGCCATTAAATTTTTAAGGGAGATCAGCACCCAAGGTAATCCTCCACAAATGGTTGTTAATAAAGTTTATATGCAAAAACATTGAGTGGAACCCATTGCCCCATTCCTTTTCTACGCATGTGGACACCTTGGCGAAAATATCTTTCGCATTTTTCTTGCGACTATTGTACCTCTTGGAAATTTCTGAGTACAATAATTGTACACATTAAAAATTAAGTGTAAGTTATGTAAAGTAAAGGAAAAAGGAAAAGATAAAAGAGCTTGTTGTTGCTTCTCCATACCAGGTTGAGTTTTGAAGGATTCTCCTCGAATATCTCCTTTCCATTTTCCCAAGCTCCCGATATAAAGATAAATTTCTGCTTCCAGAATTTGTCTGCTTCAAGGAAATCGTCGATTATTTTGAGATCATCTACAAGTTTCATATAATAGAAGTGCAATAACGGTCCCTTGGAAAGCCCAGTCATGACAATGAAGTCTTTAATGGACAGTGGGATTTGGAAGCCATAATTGTTAAAAGAAGTATGAACGACAGACTTGGTGTTGCTTGTGTATGGCAGAGATCCAGGACTTCGAAGTACTACACTATCATCGGATCTAGTGGGAATCGAAGACCCCAGTTGATGATCTCATGATAGACCACCAATTTATCTGCTCCACAATCTAATAGAGTCTGCCCTTCCTTTGGCAGTCAAAGTGTAATATTATCTGCCATTCCCTATTGTTATTTACTAGCAAGGTAAGGAGTGATTTCAAGTTAACACTCATTAAGGCAGCAACGTCGTCGGGAATTTCATATTGAGCATTACTTTTCTTTCTTTTTTCTTCTCGTGCTCCTTGTTTCGAGACATCATCTTTTATGTCAGATGCAGCATCACTTCCTTTGGCCTCGACATTTGACTGAGTCATTTCTGAATTATTTATTTCCTCAGACACTTCGTCTATTAACCGAGGAGGATTTGAGATTGCGATTGGGTTTTCCTCTTCGTCTATTAACAGAGCTTTCAATTACACATACCTCCTTGTATACAACAGCTCTTTCACTAATATAAAGGTAGTCGTAACCCCAAAAATTGGTTTTTTAGTAGCTAGAGATCTTCTCATAAACTAAAATGAAGAATGATCTTCAAATTAGTTTATAAATTTTGAAGGTTGGACGGAAAATATGAACTCTCTGGTGAAGGTAGCTAAGAGGTTGAGTTTTCAGATGAATGTAGCAAAGGATTTTCTCAAGGAAAGGGTTTGTTTTGTCTCACTAAAAGTAATTGTGAAATGCGAATAATGGTGAGTGGAGTATTTATAAAGGAAAATAATGAGAGAGAATGGTAAGAGAAGTGGAAGAGTTGGTGAAGGTTATTGGGTAGAAGAAGGGGATATCAAGCAGTTGCTTGTAAAGAAAAAAGATGACACTTTTTAGCTGCCAGACCTAATGACATGCCTAGTGGTTCATCAGACATGTTCTAGATCATTCCAAACATTTTTTACCTTTATGAAAAGCCAGCTCATGATGATATACAAAAATATTTAAATCATGAACAACAGGTCAAGCATGTTTCGAGGCGATCATGTGTGTGAGTTTATTCGAGGAGGATAAATGCATAGCTTGATATTTTGAGTGAGTGGATAAATATCAAGGCTGAACTCAGATATGTTTTTATTCGAAGACAACATATGTTATCAAAATAATTTCTAACAAGAAGAGGAAAAGTTCTAATTCGAAACACATTCAGTTTTGACAAAGAATATTTTTTACTTATGAATATGCCCGATGATTACTAGTTCTTATTCATTATCTTTCATAAGAGCTAGGGAGGCTATGATAAGGATATAGAATATTGAGGGGTTAAATATAATAAACTAAAGTTATTAATGATAAATTGTATAATTAACAAATATACTTTGATTGTTTGTAAATATGGAGGGGTACAATGCAATTATATCGTTTGTGGATATACAAGTCAATATTCCTATAAATAAAGGTTGAGCCTCTTAATAAGATGGACGATACTTTCATTAGTTAAACATATACTTTTACTTTCACTTTCTCTCTTTATAATCAGACTCTCTCTTTCTCCCTCAAGAATCTAGCTTTACACTTAACAACACCTGAGTTTATTAGATAGAGCTTGTTTATAGTGTCATAATTGGTTTTAGAACTTCATTATAAAGTGATGCTTGAAGATGAAATTGTAACTAACAAAGTTCGAGATTGAGAGGTTTAACAAGAAATGAGATTTTGAAATCTAGCGACAACGAATGCGAGCAATCATGGTTTAACAGAAGGGTTCTCCATCCCTAGCAAAGAAAATTAAGCTACCTGAAATATTGTATGAGGTTTACCAAGAAATGAGATTTTGAATCCATTTGAAGGTGAAGTTCTTTGGTTTCAAGATGCAAGAGTATAACACTATTGATGAGAACATTGAAGAATTTTCCAAAATAGTAATCGATTTAGCGAACATCAGTGATGAGATTACTGATGAAGATCATGAAATGATACTGTTTAAATCAATTCCTTTTTCGTATGGGCAATTGAAGGATACTATCAAATACAAAGAAGAAACACCATCGATGGATGAGTTGGACTCTGTAATTAGGTCCAATATGTTGTAACTCGTGTAGTGTCGATAGGTTGAGAGTTCAGGAAGTAAAAAATGAAGATTTACACATTATAAAGAGATCAGAGAGAAGGGTACCAGTAAGGTCAAAGGAAACTCTAGATAAAAGTCAGCAAAGAAGTTTGATAATTCCAATATTATATGTCACAATTACAAGAACTTGGATCATTTCATGAAAGAATGTCCCGAACGACTGAGGAGGCAAGGTGATTGAGATCAGATCAATGGGATGTTTATGTTTCTTCTAAAGGATATGACTTGTAAGAAGTGCACTCTTTAGATGAAGGTCATATAGAGTGAATTCTTGATTCTGGATTGATAAACTCCTCCTAGAATCGGCACTCTAAAATGGGATAGAGATAACTTTGCAACCAGGAACCCAAAATTTTCAAGGATCAAAGGATGTGGATCGATAGGTCACACAAAGGTTGTGGAAAGGCCTTTGATATTCCAACTGGTCTTCCTTTGGATATGACGCACCAAATGAAGAACAGTTTTTCTTGTGGATATTACACACCAACAAGAGAAGAGTAAAACTTAAGAAGTTTTTTCAGAATCAAAGATAGTCTAACCATTAGAATTCTGAGTACATAGTTTTTATAGGAGAAAGAACTAGCCTTGAACCCAATTAAGGCTGTTCTTGGAAACATAATGCATGCCTCTAAAACAATTAAGGCTTTTCTTGGAAACAAAATGCTTTAATATTGGAAATACAAAGTATTAATGATATAAGCTGGAAATCAGACCCTTCCCTCCTCCAAGGACGTGGCTTTCAGTGTAGATGGGCCTTGGGATTTTATTTCAACAAATGGGCAATGGTGAAGTGAAACAATTACCTCATTAAAAACCTTGTCAAGAAAACCCATTGGGACAAAACTTGAACAAGGGAAAAAAGTACAATCGAGACACTTTCTCATTTGTTGAAATCAATTAGCTTGAATCAAGACCAAAGTGGTTTGACAAGCTTTTCCACCATACTTGCTGTTTTGATCACGTGGATTCTCTAGTTGATTAAGCAATCCTCCAACAGCTTTGTTAAATTGTTTTGCTCTTGATCGAGTTGTTGGACCAGCCGGTAAAATAAGAATATCTTCAACTTCAAGCTCATCTTCTTTTTCAAGTTGTTCATCTGGTTCTTGCACATTTCCATGTTCTAAGCTCCTTCTGTCATCTAGGATCACATCATCCTCTCCCACTTGAAAATGATTTGACCTCAAATCCATTTCATCTGCGATAAAAGGAACCAAATCAGAAACATTAAAGGTAGGACTCACTTTATACTTACCTCGTAGGTCAAGTTGATACGCATTATTGTTGATCTTTTTTGTTACTTCAAATGGTCCATCGATTATAGGCATCAATTTTGACTTCCTCTCTTCTGGAAATCTTTCCTTTCTTAAGTGCACCCATACTTGATCTCCAACCTCAAAAACTTTCTCACGTCTTCCTATGTTTTCTTGTTTGACATATTGCTCAGTTTTCTTTTCTATGTTTTTCCTTGCATCATCATGGATCTGTTTTACAAGTGCAGCTTTATTTTTCCCATCTATGCTAGTTCTTTCACTCAAAGGCAAAGGAATTAGATCCAAAGGAGATATTGGGTTAAATCCATAAACAATTTGAAAAGGAGAGTACTTAGAAACAGAATGCATAGAATGATTGTATGCAAATTCAACATGCGGCAAACATTCTTCCCAAGTTTTCAAGTTCTTTTTAATTAATGCACGTAGAAGAGTGGACAAAGTCCTATTTACTACTTCTGTTTGTCCATCAGTTCGTGGGTGACATGTAGTAGAAAATAAAAGCTTAGTCCCTAACTTAGACCACAAAGTTTTCCAAAAGTAACTTATAAACTTAGTGTCCCTATATGAAACTATCGTCCTAGGCATGCCATGCAAACGAACTATCTCTATAAAGAACATATTAGCAATGTGCAACGCATCATCAGTTTTGTGACAAGCAACAAAGTGTGACATTTTAGAGAATCGATCAACAACCACAAAAATGGAATCCTTACCAGTTCTAGTCCTAGGCAATCCAACTACAAAGTCCATAGATATATCATTCCAAGGATGCGTAGGAATAGGTAAAGGAGTATACAAACCGTGGGATTGAACCTTAGATTTGGCTTGTTTGCAAATAACACATCTGTCACAGATTCTTTCAACATCCCTCCTCATATGTGGCCAATGGAAGTGATCCAGCATTACCTTGAGAGTTTTAGCTATTCCAAAATGTCCCATTAAGCCTCCTCCATGGGCTTCTCTAACAAGTAAATCTCTCATGGAACAATTAGGCACACATAAACGTTTATCAAAGAATAAGAATCCTTCATGCCTATAGAACCGCCCTGAAGCAAACTTTTCACATGCTTGATACATCTTTCCAAAATCAGAATCATTTTCATATAAACTCTTAAGATGATCAAATCCTAAAATCTTAGCTTCAAGAGTAGTGATTAAGGCATACCTTCGGGACAATGCATCAGCAACAATATTTTCTTTACCTTGTTTGTATTTGATGACATATGGAAATGTCTCAATAAATTCCATCCACCTTGCATGTCTTTTGTTAAGTTTTTGCTGACCTTTTAGGTGTTTGAGAGATTCATGGTCAGTGTGTATGACAAACTCCTTTGGCCACAAGTAATGCTGCCATGTTTGCAAAGTTCGAACTAAGGCATACAACTCCTTGTCATAAGTAGGATAGTTTTGAGTAGCTCCTCCAAGCTTTTCACTGAAATAAGCTATGGGCTTTTTATCCTGCATCAAAACAGCTCCAATCCCAATTCCAGAAGCATCACATTCAATCTCAAAAGTTTTAAGAAAATCAGGTAATGTCAAGACAGGAGCATGAGTAAGCTTCTCTTTTAAGGATTGAAATGCTTCTTCTTGAGCTTGTTCCCACTTGAAACCAACGTCCTTCTTTATTATTCCAGTGAGTGATGCAGCTAAGGTGCTGAAATCTTTGACAAAACGCCTATAAAATCCTGCAAGGCCGTGGAAGCTTCTCAGTTCTCCAACTGTTTTTGGATTTGGCCATTCGCGGATTGCCTTAACCTTTTCCTCATCCACCTTAATACCATCTGCACTTATAACAAAACCTAAAAAGACAAGATTATAGGTACAAAAAGTGCATTTCTTAAGATTAGCATAGAGATTTTCCTTCCTAAGTACACTTAAAATCAATTTCAGATGGTGAACATGTTCTTCTAAGCACTTGCTGTAAATTAAGATATCATCGAAATATACTACAACAAAAACTCCTATATAAGCCCTTAGAACATGATTTATTAACCGCATGAATGTACTAGGTGCATTAGTCAGCCCAAATGGCATTACTAACCATTCATATAGTCCATGCTTAGTTTTAAATGCAGTTTTCCACTCATCCCCTTCTTTCATCCTAATTTGGTGATAACCACTTTTAAGATCAATCTTAGAAAAAATGCTACAACCATGCAATTCATCTAACATATCATCTAATCTAGGTATAGGATGGCGATACTTTACTGTTATGTTGTTGATGGCTCTGCAATCAACACACATTCTCCAGCTTCCATCTTTCTTGGGCACAAGTAGAACTGGTACCGCACAAGGACTCATGCTTTCACGAATATGTCCTTTTTCCATCAGTTCAATGATTTGCCTTTGCAATTATTTTGTCTCCACTTGATTAGTTCTATAAGCAGGTCTGTTAGGAAGGGAGGCTCCATGTACAAAATCTATTTGGTGTTCGATGCCTCTAATTGGTGGAAGCCCCTTTGGATTGTCTTCAGGGAATACATCTTCAAATTCCCGACTTTCCTTGTTCTGCATATGCTTTTGATCTTGGTAAACTTCTCGTGGAGTCATGGGAACTAGAGTGGTTTTCCTTCCTTGAAACTCAAATGTATGGCGATTAGTGAATCCATCATGGATAACCTTTCGATCAGATTGTCATGGCCTTCCTAAGAGTGTGTGACTAGCCTCCATTGGTAAAACATCACATAAAACTTCATCTTCGTACTTACCAATGGCTAAGGGAACTTCTACTTGGTGGCTTACTTTCATTTCTCCATTGTCGTTAAGCCATTGAAGCTTGTAAGGTGCTGGATGCTTTTTCGTTTTTAAACCAAGCTTCTTTACCATAGATTCACTTGCCACATTGGTACAAATGCCTCCATCGATAATAAGGCTACAAACTTTGCCTTGAACAAGACACCTAGTGTGAAACAGATTCTCCCTTTGCTCCTATTCTTCTTCTTTTGTTTGAACGCTTAAAGACCTTCTGGCTACCAATAAATATCCTTTAGTAGGTCGCTCTAAGTGTTCTTCGGAAGAATCAAAGACAATTTCTTCTTTCTCTGAAATTATATCTCCATTATCTAGAATTGTCATAATCTTCTTATTAGAACACTCATTAGCATAATGTCCCATCCCTTTGCACTTGAAACACTTAACATCACGAGTTCTGATTGCAACCTCTTTAGGTTTGCCCTTGTTATCAATAGACAATGGTGTTCCAGATTTTTGGTTCACCTCTACATAGCTTCCTTTCTGATAATTGATCTTCTCATCTTTTGAATAACTTGGCTTAATTGTTACTGCCCCTGAACCGTAACTTGATCTTTTGGAGTTCTTTCTTTTAACTTGTTGTTCAAATAGCAAAGCTTTGTGTAGCATCTCTTCTAGTTCAACATAATACTGAGTTTCCAATCTGTCTTGAATTTCTCTATTTAAACCCCCAAGAAACCTTGACATTGTTGCCTCTCTATCTTCTGAAATATCAGCTCGCAACATTAAGGTCTCCATTTCTTGATAATACTCTTCAACAGATCGGCTTCCTTGTGTTAATCTCCTCAGCTTTAGATGCAGCTCACGGTGGTAATGACTAGGAACAAACCTCTTCCGCATAACGAATTTCAATTCTGCCCATGATTCTATAGGATGTTCCTCATTACGCCTTCTTGAGGTAACTAGTTGATCCCACCAACTAAGAGCATAATCATAAAATTCAGTAGCAGCAATTCTTACTCGATTGGTCTCCGTGTAGTGTTGAACGTTGAAAACGAGTTCAATCTTCTTTTCCCATTCCAAATAGGCATCTGGATCGTTTTTTCCATGGAATGGTAGAATCTTAATCTTGAGACCTCCAAGATTGTCACGCATACGTTCGTTGCCCTCTCTTGTACGTCTATGGCGCCTTCTATGGCTGTTTCGAGACGAATTGCTTATGCGTTCATAATCTTCATCAGCGGCTTTATTTCTGAATTGTTCAGGTAGTTCATGGTTTCTTCTTGGATTGGTTTGTCGTGAACGATTCCGCTCGTGGTCAGTGTTTGATTGAAGCTCTTCACGAAAGGCATCTATCTTGGTGTCTATCAACTTTGTCATAGCTTTAATTAGAAGCTTGTTGTTATTGAAATTACTGTTTTCTGCATCATTTGAATTAGACATCCTTTTCTACAAAACAAAACAAAAACAAATCACCAGCAACAAGTCCTTGGAAAGTTCTTCAATTTATTTAAAACCATAAAACATATCTAAATCTGTTTTCCTAAGAATATTAAGAGATAAGTATCACAACAGCACCTAAAAACGATTTCTACGATTTTAAATCTCAAACAACTATAACTAGGGTGAAACAGATCAGAATTTTGTGATTCAAATGAAATCATCACACTAAACACTCAATCATCACAAATATAGTGAGAATACAAAACAGATGATAAACAAATTAATACAACATACCAGAATTTCGTGATTCAAAATGAAATCATCACACTAACACTCAAATCTTCACAAACAAACTGATAATATAATATAGATGAAGAAAAATTAATGAGAAAGAGAATACCCAACTTTCAGAATGTTGCTCTGATAATACTTGATAAACGCCTCCTAGAATCGGCACTCTGAAATGGGATAGGGATAACTTTGCAACCAGGAACCCAAAAGGATTCAAGGATCAAAGGATGTGGATCGATAGGTCACACAAAGGTTTTGGAAAGGCCTTTGATATCCAACTGATCTTCCTTTGGATATGATGCACCAAATGAAGAACAGGTTTTCTTGTGGATATTACACACCAACAAGAGAAGAGTAAAACTTAAGAAGTTTTTTTCAGAATCAAAGATAGTCTAACCATTAGAATTCTGAGTACATAGTTTTTATAGGAGAAAGAACTAGCCTTGAACACAATTAAGGCTGTTCTTGGAAACATAATGCATGCCTCTAAAACAATTAAGGCTTTTCTTAGAAACAAAATGCTTTAATATTGAAAATACAAAGTATTAATGATATAAGCTGGAAATCAGACCCTTCCCTCCTCCAAGGACGTGGCTTTTGGTGTAGATGGGCCTTGGGATTTTATTTCAACAAATGGGCAATGGTGAAGTGAAACAATTGCCTCATTAAAAACCTTGTCAAGAAAACCCATTGGGACAAAACTTGAACAAGGGAAAAAGAGTACAATCGAGACACTTTCTCATTTATTGAAATCAATTAGCTTGAATCAAGACCAAAGTGGTTCGACAAACTTTTCCACCATACTTTATGTTTTGATCACGTGGATTCTCTAGTTGATTAAGCAATCCTCCAACAGCTTTGTTAAATTGTTTTGCTCTTGATCGAGTTGTTGGACCAGCCGGTAAAATAAGAATATCTTCAACTTCAAGCTCATCTTCTTGTTCAAGTTGTTCATCTGGTTCTTGCACATTTCCATGTTCTAAGCTCCTTGTGTCATCTAGGATCACATCACAATGGCTAAGGGTACTTCTACTTGGTGGCTAACTTTCATTTCTCCATTGTCGTTAAGCCATTGAAGCTTGTAAGGTGCTGGATGCTTTTTAGTTTTTAAACCAAGCTTCTTTACCATAGATTCACTTGCCACATTGGTACAAATGGCTCCATCGATAATAAGGCTACAAACTTTCCCTTGAACAAGACACCTAGTGTGAAACAAATTCTCCCTTTGCTCTTATTCTTCTTCTTTTGTTTGAACGCTTAAAGACCTTCTGGCTACCAATAAATCTCCTTTAGCAGGTCGCTCTAAGTGTTTATCGGAAGAATTAGAGACAATTTCTTCTTTCTCTGAAATTATTTCTCCATTATCTAGAATTGTCATAATCTTCTTATTAGAACACTCATTGGCATAATGTCCCATCCCTTTGCACTTGAAACACTTAACATCACGAGTTCTGATTGCAACCTCTTTAGGTTTTCCCTTGTTATCAATAGACAATGGTGTTCCAGATTTTTGGTTCACCTCTACATAGCTTCCTTTCTGATAATTGGTCTTCTCATCTTTTTAATAACTTGGCTTAATTGTTACTTCCTTTGAACCGTAACTTGATCTTGAGGAGTTCTTTCTTTTAACTTATTTTTCAAATAGCAACGCTTTGTGTAGCATCTCTTCTAGTTCAACATAATACTGAGTTTCCAATCTGTCTTGAATTTCTCTATTTAAACCCCCAAGAAACCTTGACATTGTTGCCTCTCTATCTTCTGAAATATCAGCTCGCAACATTAAGGTCTCCATTTCTTGATAATACTCTTCAACAGATCGGCTTCCTTGTGTTAATCTCCTTAGCTTTAGATGCAGCTCACGGTGGTAATGACTAGGAACAAACCTCTTCCGCATAATGGCTTTCATTTCTGCCAATGATTCTATAGGATGTTGTCCATTACGCCTTCTTGAGGTAACTAGTTGATCCCACCAACTAAGAGCATAATCATAAAATTCAGTAGCAGCAATTCTTACTCGATTGGTCTCCGTGTAGTGTTGAACGTTGAAAACAAGTTCAATCTTCTTTTCCCATTCCAAATAGGCATCTGGATCGTTTTTTCCATGGAATGGTGGAATCTTAATCTTGAGACCTCCAATATTGCCATGCATACGTTTGTTGCCCTCTATTGTACGTCTATGGTGCCTTCTATGGTTGTTTCGAGACGAATTGCTCATGCGTTCATAATATTCATCAGCGGCTTCATTTCTGAATTGTTCAGGTAGTTCATGGTTTCTTCTTGGACTGGTTTGTCGTGAACGGTTCCGCTCGTGGTCAGTGTTTGATTGAAGCTCTTCGCGAAAGGCATCAATCTTGGTGTCTATCAACTTTGTCATAGCTTCAATTAAAGCTTGTTGTTATTGAAATTACTGTTTTCTGCATAATTTGAATTAGACATCCTTTCTACAAAACAAAACAAAAACAAATCACCAGCAACAAGTCCTTGGAAAGTTCTTCAATTTATTTAAAACCATAAAACATATCCAAATCTGTTTTCCTAAGAATAAGAAGAGATAAGTTTCACAACAGCACCTAAAAACGATTTTCTACGATTTTAAATCTCAAACAACTATAACTAGGGTGAAACAGATCAGAATTTTGTGATTCAAAATGAAATCATCACACTAACACTCAAATCTTCACAAACAAACTGATAATATAAAATAGATGAAGAAAAATTAATGAGAAAGAGAATACCTAACAAATCTCAGGACTTTTATGTTAGTCCAAACAATTCTCATGATATCTTGAGAATTGTTTTATATTCTATTGAGTTGGGTATCATACAAATCGCAGGGTATCATGAGAGTTGTTCAATATTATAATAAATTGTGGTATCAAACAACTCTCAGGTTATCCGGCGACTTGTTTGCAACTCAGAGTGCAGTGATGCTAAATACCTTCACCTCTTTATTTTGTATTTTGTATGAAACAGCAGGCCGAAAGACAACACCCACAAGACGAATAATAAAATCAAGGGGAGCAACAACAACAACAACAACAACACCCACAAGAAGAACAAGAACAGCGGAAGCAAGAACGACAACAACAACACCTAACCTTGGTAAAGAGAGAAAGGCTAACACAAGACGTAGCTCCGGAAGAGTCAGAGTCTGCCAATCCCTGTAAGAAGTCGGAACTACTTAGCCAAGGAGAAGCACCGGTAGAAGACTAAAAGCAAGACGGAGATGTACCCGAAAAATAAAAAATGGCCTACGCAAAGTCAGAATCACTAAGCCAAGGTGAAATTGTGGTACCAGTACCGAATCAAGCACAAAAGATAGAAGGCCAAGCTCCAGAGTCGAACGATACGCATGATAACACAATACGTTTACCTGATGCATCTATTTATGGTTTTTACACTCAAGTTTCATAGACATTTTTAAATGAAATTGATAATTTTGAGTTCAATGGTTTAACACAAAGGTCTTGGGAGAATATGTCGGAGGATGGGATAAATGATTTTTTTCGATGAGATCCAGATATTATGGCGAAGCAGTCAACGACATTGGTTGTCGCCGATCGTGTGGTAAGCGGGATTTTAAATAATTTTGCAACGTGTGTATTAGGATTTTATGAGTGGATTTTAAATAGAACTCACAACAAATCATGAGAGTTGTGTGGATATATATTAAGCGTTATAAATAATTCTCAAGATATACTGAGAATTTTTCGGTATTCTATTTAATTGGAAACTCAAACAATTCACATGGTATCTAGAGAGTTGTTTGGTATTCTATTTAATTGGAAACTCGAACAATTCTCATGTTATCCTGATAGTTGTTTGGTATTATATTTAATTGCAAACTCAAACAATTCGCATGTTGATAAACTCCTCCTAGAATCGGCACTCTGAAATGGGATAGGGATAACTTTGCAACCAGGAACCCAAAAGGATTCAAGGATCAAAGGATGTGGATCGATAGGTCACACAAAGGTTGGGGAAAGGCCTTTGATATTCCAACTGATCTTCCTTTGGATATGACGCACCAAATGAAGAACAGGTTTTCTTGTGGATATTACACACCAACAAGAGAAGAGTAAAACTTAAGAAGTTTTTTCAGAATCAAAGATAGTCTAACCATTAGAATTCTGAGTACATAGTTTTTATAAGAGAAAGAACTAGCCTTGAACACAATTACGACTGTTCTTGGAAACATAATGCATGCCTCTAAAACAATTAAGGATTTTCTTGGAAACAAAATGCTTTAATATTGAAAATACAAAGTATTAATGATATAAGCTGGAAATCAGACCCTTCCCTCCTCCAAGGACGTGGCTTTTGGTGTAGATGGGTCTTGGGCTTTTATTTCAACAAATGGGCAATGGTGAAGTGAAACGATTGCCTCATTAAAAACCTTGTCAAGAAAACCCATTGGGACAAAACTTGAACAAGGGAAAAAGAGTACAATCGAGACACTTTCTCATTTGTTGAAATCAATTAGCTTGAATCAAGACCAAAGTGGTTTGACAAGCTTTTCCACCATACTTGTTGTTTTGATCACGTGGATTCTCTAGTTGATTAAGCAATCCTCCAACAGCTTTGTTAAATTGTTTTGCTCTTGATCGAGTTGTTGGACCAGCCGGTAAAATAAGAATATCTTCAACTTCAATGTCATCTTCTTTTTCAAGTTGTTCATCTTGTTCTTGCACATTTCCATGTTCTAAGCTCCTTGTGTCATCTAGGATCACATCATGGATGCTCATTCCATATGAATCCATACATGGACTAGTTCCACTCATTTAAAGAGAACAATAGAGTCTTTATGTTATTTGGAAATAAGAAGGCTTACAAGATAGTTGGAATCAAATCTATGACGATTCAAATATTTGATGAAAGTGATCAAATTCTAAAAAATGTGAGGTATGTTCCCGATCTGAAAAGAAATCTAATTTTGTTTACCGTCTTGGACAACTTAGGTTTTTTTATCAAAGTTTAAAATAGTTACATGAAAATTGTTAGAGGTATGGTCAACGGTACTATTATATGCACAATAGCTAGCTTGTCTAAATGACCGGTAATGGTACAACCCTATACCGTATGAGGTAGAGAAATGTGAATTAGAAAGGATTGTCAAAGTTACAGAAGCAAGGTCTGTTCAGAAATGACAAAATTGATTGACTTGGAATCTTGTGTGTACGAGAAAAATAACAGACTATACTCATGATGATCTCTGGGGGACTACAAGGGTTAACTCATATGGAGATAATGGATATTTTATGTTAATTATTGATGATTACTCAAAGAAAATATAGATTTACTTATTAAGGTTAAAGGGAGAGGATTTTTATAGGTTTAAGCAATAGATGATCATGATTAAAAACCAGGTTGGCAGAGAAGTAAAAAAGTTCAGGTGAGACAATGGTCTTGAATTCTATGCAAATGAATTTAATGATTAATGCAAAGTAGCAGAGAAAGCTCGATATAGATCTATACAGGACACTCTACATAAAAATAGTCTTGCTAAAATAATTAATGGAATTATTCTTGAAAGAATGAGGTGTATGTTGGTTATTGTTATGCTTCCAAGGTAGTTTTGGGTTGAATCAGTAATAACTATATATTACCTCATAAATAGATGGCCATATATTGAGATTGGCTTGAAGAACCCATATGAAATATGGTACGGGAAGCCTTTAAAGTATTCAAATCTAAGATTTTTTTGTTGTATTGCTTATGCACATATTAGACGGGATAAAATGCAACGAAGAGCCATGCAGTACTTATTCATTCGGTATCCGGAAGGCATTAAAAGTTCCAAATTATGGTTCCTTGAAGTATGTTATAAGAAGTTTTTGATGATTAGGGATGTGACATTCAATGAGAATGATTATCCAGGTTTCGGTGGTGCATAGCCTGAACCTCAACCTAGCATAAATGACACACTTTAGATTGAGGTGGAATTGCTTCGATCAGAACCTGCTAGTGACTTAACGGGATATGAACCATTAAATATAAATGGACAAGAAGTGTGTATGGATCTATAATGTAGTTGAGCTCAACATGGCTACCATATAGCAAGGGACAAGATAATAAGAGTCATCTGAGCTCCTCAAAGGTACAGATATACTGAACCTGAGAAATCGAGAAGACAATAAAAGTAAGGATAAATCGAAGTAGCTTGTTGCTATGAATGATGAAATTACTTTACTTCATGAGAATAGAACATTGGATGTGGTAGACAAAACTAAAGGTCATAGACTAGTTGGTTTCAAGGGGATTTTTAAGAGGAACGAACATATTCTTTGGGTTGAAGTCACTCGGTACATAGATATACTACTTTCTAGAGGGTTCATTCAAAAAGAGGGTGTGGATTACAATGAGATCTTATGGATTATAGTGAAAATAGTTGAATTAGGATCTTACTTGTAATGGTTGTCAATTTTGACATGAAGTTACAACAGATGGATGTCAAGACAACTTTCTTGTATGAGACCATTAAGGAAACCATCTACATAAAGCAGCTTAAATGATTTGTAGACAATGAAAGAAGTAACAAGGTATGTCTCTCAAACAAATTACTATATGGTTTGAAGAAATCTCCTAGGAACTAGTATAAATGTTTTGATGATTTCATGGTCAATAGTTATTATAGAAGAAGACTGGTTTAATATGAAGGAGTAGGTTTGAGATGAAGGACCTAGGTTCAGCCAAATATACTATTGGGGTGGAGATAACTAGGGCTAGACAAATGAACTTTGTTTTTATCACATGAATGTTATCAAAGGAATGTGATTAACATGTTTGGTATGGTAGAGACAAAACCAGTCAGTTGTCCCATTAGTCAACAATTTAAACGAACACCTTTAAACGTTGATGTTGAAAACATAAAGATGCAGACAATAGAAGACGTTCTTTATTCCAATGATGTAGGAAGTATAATGTATTCCATGGTCTATAGAAGGTCTGATTTGACTTATGCTTCGAGTTTGGTGAGAAATTTAATGCCAAATCCCTCTTATACAAATTGGCAGGTTGTTAAGTTTGTTATGAAATAAATCAAGAGATCTACTATTTTGAGACTAATATATGGAGATGCTAGTTTAGGCACTGGAGATGTTGAAGGTTTTGCTAATTTTTGTTATGCTGGTTGTTTGTTCACTCATGAATCTTTGACTGGGTAAATGTTTTTCCTATTCAAAATGTTGTAACTTGGAAAGCAATTTTCAACTAATAGTAATATTTTCCTCCATTGATGTTGAATATATTGATGTTACTGAAGTAATAAAAGATGTTATGTGGTTAAAAGGAATGCTGAGGGAGCGTGAGGTGCAGTCGGAAATTATGATGGTCCACTGTGATAACCACAATACAATACACTTGTCAAAGAATCAGATGTGTCATGAATGGACTAAGAAGATTGATGTTAAACACCCAATACAATACACTTGTCAAAGAATCAGATGTGTCATGAATGGACTAAGAAGATTGATGTTAAACACCCAATACAATACACTTGTCAAAGAATCAGATGTGTCCATTGTGATGGACTAAGAAATTATGATGGTCCACTATGATAACCACAATACAATACACTTGTCAAAGAATCAGATGTGTCATGAATGGACTAAGAAGATTGAAATTATGATGGTCCAATCTTAATAACTGGAAGATTGTGTAGGAAAAGGTTAATGCGGATGACAACCCAACAGATATGTTTACTAAACTAGTGACAACTAGAAAGTTCAAGCACTCATTAGACTTCGTTCATATCTGAAGCATATGAGGCCCTTGGAATGGAAGAGTAAGAAAGTCACGATTATATTCTTTTGTGAAGTCAAAACCAAGGTGGATAATTATGAAAGTACGGTTCTCATTTGGTCAGTCAAACAAAACTGATAGAATGCATCAACTATATAGGCATATGCATCGATTTATTTGGTTAAAGTATAGGTTATTTCGTCGTCGAAGCCTTTGTTAAAGCCAAAAAACTGCTTATACCATAATATTATCATCTGAGGTATTAATTGCTTCAGCTAGGAAGTCATTGGTCAAACCGAGCAGGTTCATCTGGTAGGAAGCCTTCAGTAAAGGTATTGACTGCTACAGTTGGGAAGAAATTAGTAAAACCGAGCGAGGTCATAGAACTAGGGGCCTTTTGACGAGGAGAATATTGCTTCTGACTGAAGGACTGTGGGTGATGTAAATTTTGCACTAGCATGAGGTCAATAACCTAGACGTGAGTTGTTAATTGTGATTGTTGGTATAACGTTCAATTTATAAGGTTATATGTCGCTCATACATCACTTCCTTATCTAGGAAAGGTAAAGGTTTATATTATAAGTTAAGTATCATTGGAGGCTTCGAGTGGATGATTGTAGGCACAACTAATATGACTGAAAGATAGAAGATATCAGGAAAATAAAGCAACTGATTAGTAAACGAAGGCGTCAAGAAAAGAGTTAGTCAAATATGTCGGTAAAAGAATTGAGCAATATAGTAAGATGAAAACATCAACAAGATATATGTTAATGGATGCCAGATGCTACAAGTGACCCGAGTGAAGACATAAATAACTTAGAGATAATAAAATATTTGAGAAAGATGTAATAAATTACTAGAATTCTCATAGTAGTTAAGGGGTAAAATATCAATATTTCATAACATATTGCTGACATATGTTAAAAGATACACATGCCATCCATCCCTATAATTTAGAAATGAATTATCTATAAATAAGAGATCTAATCATTGTAAAAATTGTTGATTTATTGATTGATAATACTATTTTTCATCAATCGTACTCCTACTTCTTTGTAAATATCTTAAAGAAGAAAATTGCCTCGTCATTTTTTGGCGTCGTCTGTGAATATTTTTTTTAAAATAAATTTTATATTTCCAAATAGTAAGGACTAGATGATAAGTGGATAAAAGATCCTAACATATGCTTGTAGAAAAAACAAGAGAATATCTTACTTTGTCTGGCATATTCAATGAATTTCAAAGGGATGGTATTGGATTGGTTGAATAATTTATTTTCGAGACCAATAGATAGTTTTGAGGAATTATTGATATCGTTTATGCATTATTTCATTACTCATAAAACGTCGAAGTATGAAGGGGATCATATCGTGACTCTATGCCAAAAGGCTAAAGAATCATTAAGGGATTATTTTTTAAAGGTTTATAAAAGAAACTAGTGCATTGGAAGGTTGTATTGAAAATATGGGTTTACAAGCATTTTAAAAGGACTTACCTTGTGATAGTAGTTTCTTAAATGATTTGATCAATTTTTTATAGAGCGTATTGGGGATCTTTTGGGAAGAACGGAGATATATACTAAGGTAGAGGATAAAAAGAAATGAGGAACGATGCAGATTAAAATAATGAAATAAAGGAGAGTTCTTTAGATAATAAGATGAATGATGCAAAAAACGATTTTGGCAGTTACAATGGCTCTTGTAAATAAACCACGCTTTTCTTACTATGATAATCCAAATCGACGATTTACTTAGTTGAATCCACCCATAACAGTTGTTTATGATAAGACAAGAGATTAGTTAAGCTACAAACTCCATCGGATATAATAACCTAGTTAGCGAAAGAGGTCGTCAGTATTATTGTGCATATCAAAATGTTCACAAACATTTAATGGGGGACTGTTTTTAGCTAAATTATGAAATCATAGGCTGATTGATAATGGGAATTGGTGGAATTCATTACAGGAATGAAATGATAGAAGAGACAAAGAAAGGCAAAATAAGGAAGCCCAAAGATATAGAGGAAAGATAAGTAACATAAATTATACGCTATCTTTGGAGGGCATTTCCCGATTATGATTTAGGAGGACTAGTAACATCTCACAAAGATGATTTATAAATGAGCCTCGTAATAGTTGAAGTAATAGTAAGAGGAGTAATAATTGATATTGGGATCTCAACTAATGTATTTTGAAATGTGGGTTATGACCCGATGATAGGAGTTAATTTTTTCAAAATGACTAATAGGAATTTAGTTAGTTTAATTAGTCAATCAACTAATTACGTTGGTGAAGTGAATTTAGTTAATCAACTGTGACTATATTGTATATGATCATTAATGCTCTGAGTTCTCATAATTCCATTTTAGGGAGATCTTGGTTACACAATATGGAGGAAATGGTCTCATCTTATCATTAGTGTATCAAGTATGTGACTAACATGAAAATAAGAGTAATCTGAGAGAGTCAACGAAGAGCTAGAGATTATTATTTTTTTGCTCTGGCTCTAGAAAATGTGGTATCATGGTATTAACAATGATTATTAAGGGGTATGTTGATGAATGTTTTTTACAATCCGGGTAAAGATAAAAACAGTAAAATAAAGAAAATTGAGATGAAAAAATATCTAGTAATAATATGGTTAATTGGACGGGAAAATATAGATTTAAATTCTAAATGTGGAGAGGAGACAAAGAAGTGATTTTAATTTACGATAATTGATTTGAAAAATCAAGCAATAGAATATTCAAGAAGACATGTTCCATGAATAATCAGTAGACAAAGGTTCCAAAAAGATATAGTATTCAGCAATTATTAAAATCATGTTTTCTACTACTAATATCGATGCATACAATAATAAAATCATGCCATATGTGATATATTTAGCTTGAGATTGTGATGACAACTTTTTATTCATCTAAATTTTTTACTCATCTAAGTAATTATAAAAAAAATTAGGGAAAAAATAATGAAAGAATTTAAAGAATGTGGCATATAAGTGATTGAAACTGAAGAATAAGGAGACAAATGTTTAGTACAAGTACGGTCATATGAAGAATGGTAGTTCTTTTTATTAAATGATAATTTTTTTCGTCCGACAATTTACAAAATTGAGAATCTATCA
The DNA here is from genome assembly GCA_036936605.1 of Limnanthes douglasii subsp. nivea. Classification (NCBI taxonomy): domain Eukaryota; kingdom Viridiplantae; phylum Streptophyta; class Magnoliopsida; order Brassicales; family Limnanthaceae; genus Limnanthes; species Limnanthes douglasii. The sequence continues at coordinate 126,871,062 of JAUPFV010000005.1, read as the reverse complement.
ATTGTAAACATGAGTTGTCTTTTATGGAATTCTATGTCACTGAATATTGTACCACGACCATTACTAAAGTGTTTCCAAGATTGAAGTTATTTAAAATTCAAAGATTGGTTTATTGATATCTTGTAATAATTTTTTTTTTCTAATGTTAATTGTTAATAATATTTGACGATAAATATATTATTGGTAACAAGTATTAATAGTTTTTAAAATATAAGAATCAAATGTTGTATTATGTGTGGGTGGTAAAAAAGAACCATTTTGAATTAAATATTATATGAGTATTTATTAATAGATCTTCATTTGATAGTTATTAATCTTCATTATAAAATTATATTTTTCAAATGAATTTGCAACGAATGTAATTTAACCTATGGTCAATAATATGATGAAAAGTTTCCCAACGAATATTTTTAACTTTGGAAATTTATATAAATAACAAAAGTGGTATGAGATAAAAATATATATAACATAAGTGTGAGCAATAAGAGAATATGACGGTAAACCAAGCCCATCTAAGAATCATATGAAGTCACACATCCAATCAAAGAGAATATGATTTTAAGTTAAGTGCAGTTGTAAAGCGTAAGAGGTCACGTTAAGACTGTAAAGACTTTAATTGAAATCATTGTTATAAGTCAAGTCTTGCTACTAAAGCATAAACGACCACAACCACAAAAACTCATATAATTCACGGATTTTCCTGAGTAGGGGAATAACTGGTGATTCATCTAATTTTTTGGCAACATCATCCAGTATTGTTTCCTTTAGTATTAGTGTCATCTTGATTTCTAGTAATATTGTCAAAGATATGAGCATCTATAATAAAAGAAGCTTCAAGAGAATGGTCGAAAACGTAAGTAAATTTGCGACACATATCTTGATATTTATTGGAGAGTTGGTTCTAGTCAGGTCATATAGAGATTTTTGAGGTTTGTTGTGATCAAGTATTTGTACCAACATCATATTTGGTGTTCTTGTATAATTTTTTTTAGAATCGGTTAAAATTTTCTCTTAACTTGTCTTTGATATTTTTCAACGTAGGTTTTTTTCCTTTTTGAGATTTTACACTTTATTTTTAAGTTTTATATTTTATTCTTCCAGTTGCTGAATATAATTTTGGAGTTTGTTATTTTCTTCCGCTTTTGATGATAATTATGGTTGAAATAAGGTTTTATTTTTGCCATACTTGAATCCATTTTGCTTCTATTTTTTCAAAAAGATTCTCTCGATAAGAAATTTATCGTTGAAGTTTTAATGTTTTTTCTCTGAAATGAATAAGTGGTATCACTTGTTCATTTAAAAGTTTTAAATTGACATATTAAAATTTCCTACTGAAAAGTAGGATAAAATTAAACGAGTTATGTAAAGTATTGTGGAAAATAATTATAAATCAAGATTATTAGGGGAAAATATAGAAACAAGTTAGTAAATGAACAAGTGATACCACTAATTATAAATCAAGATTATTAGGGGAAAATATAGAAACAAGTTAGTAAAATTGTAAACCTCCAATTGATGTTCTATTTGACGTTGGAGAAGTTGGAGAAGTTGGACGTTAGAAAGGTTAGAAGAAATAGTTTAGGTTTGTTAAGATTAAAGAGACAAACAAATGACCCTGGCTTTAATATTGATGAATCATCTGCAAATGTAATTGATAATCTAAAATTTAGTTTATAATAAAGAAAGTGTAAAAATAATAGATTACAATGTTAAAAAGGTACGAGGATTATTATAATCAACGGGAAGTGGAATTTTTTTATTGGAATGAATAGTGCGAGTTGAGGAAAAGGTGCCGGCAACTTTTTTTTCTTATTCTCAATAGTTTTTCGGCTTTTGGAGGAATCAGTTGAGATAGAAATGTGTCGTTTATTCGATTGTTCTTTAGAAGATTTTTTAGATATGTTCTTTTAGAATATTTTTTTTGCATTGATTGGCTCCTTCCTAATTAGGAATGTCGATTTGTATAACTCATTCAAATTCTTCTTGAATAAAATTCATCAAAATATGTGTATAATTTTCTTATATATTAAGATCTTTAGTAGCGGGATCCATTAAGTTATAAGATTATGATTTTGTACTGTTACTTGTTAAAAAGAGTGTAATATCCTTTTTTAGTTGTGGGAAGTGTTGTAATTTTTGAAAATTTAAATATAAGTTATAATTAGGTATATATCATGAATTTTTAAATAATGAAAATGAGAGAAGCAATTCATTTTGTTAAAGTATTCATAAAAGTTTAGGACATTTTCAATAAATATTTTGATGGGTTAATACAACAAATGTAGTCATTTACCATGATGTAATATTGGTGTGTGGTTTGGCATTGTAAATGAATATATCATACGTAAACTAATTGGTATAATGGTCATTTTGAAGTATTTGAGGGATGTTATCACTAGCCATATTTTAGTTATTAACATTTATTCAATGGGTGAGAAAAAAGAATGTAAAAATAAATCGTGGTGGGGAAAATGAAATTTATAAGTAATTTAACCGAATTTTACTTATGATATTTAATTTAAATAAGAATCAATAATGAACTGATTTACCTTTGATAAGTTTGGTAAAAATATGTGAAAAATCAAGTACAATTAAGAGTAATACGTAGAGATGATATCGATAAAACTTATAGAGAGAGAAAATGATTAAGTACAAAAGTGAGTCAAAGTAAGTGAGTCAAACTATTCATTAGTCTCATTCCCAGAAGTCCACCTCTTATTTATAGGCATGGATGGTTACAAGTAATTGATTCAGTTAGAAATGTAGAGATTTCACCTTAGTTCTATGCGAAGTACAATCATATTTATCATAAATTGCACATTCAGTCCTTAGCATTTATATCGTGCAGTAAATTTATCATTTAACTATAAAGCACTTAAATTAAGATATGTCTAGTAATTATTTTCACTCCTTAATTAATTATATTTTTTTCGACCTTCAAAAATATAACAGAAGCAACGAGAACGAGCAAATTGTTGGTTGTAGAAAGTGAAAGCCAACAATTGCAAAAAATAATTAGAGAAATAAATAGAAAAATTGTGAGTATTGGAAATGAAAAAAAAAACTGAACATAATGGTAATTGTTATATAGGTTAAATGAGTAAATGATAATTATTGATTTAAAATAAGATGAGCGGTTTAGATGTTATGATAAGAGGATCATAAGTAAAACATCAAAATTTTATTGGTACAAAATACATATTTATTCATTTATTTTAAAGATTCATTAAACATTTATTAGAAGTTATGAGGAGTATAATCGACGCAAAAGTTGTGTTTTTAAAAACAAAATTAATGAATGATAGTAATTGTATTTATATAAAAATAATTATGGAACTTATGTGTATATTATTGAAATTTAGGAGTCAATATAATTGATACTAATTTAGCATGGTTAGGTAGACAAAGGAATCAATAATGATTGTATTTATAACATTTCGAACATTATATATATATATATATATATGTTAGGATAGTTTTCTTCTATTAAAATAAAAACACTTATAGAAGTCTTCCTCAAAATTGCTGGATTACATAAGGATATACTGTGGAAAATATGAAAACATTATCGACAAAATATATTGTAAATAATTTTAAAATGCATATGTAATGTTATTGACCAATTTATATTAAGTATTAATATCATATTTATTTTATCTTTCTTGTATTGTTGTTATTCTTTAAAAATATATGAATAATTTTTAATGACTGGAGGGGAGTTTTGATAAGACTATATGTCTCTCACGCATTATTATTATTATTATTATTCTCCTCGAAAATGTAAAGATTCATATTATAATTTAAAGCGTCATTTGAGGCATCAGAAAAGCTGACCGTTCTAAGCATAGGTAATGTCCGTAAAAAGACATAAGATATCGAGAAAATAAAATAACTAATTAGCATGTATAGACTAAAGAGTTCGTAAAAGACATCGGCACAAATAACAACGTTGATAGGGTGAAATTTTATCTAAAAGGTTATTTGGTAATGTGGTAAGAAGTAATTAATTTTTGGTAGTGAGTAAAGAGATAATAGAGTAGCTTAAGTAAATGTTTTTGAGAGAGAGAATCTGATCTTAGAAGTAAATGTTTTATGTATCCTTATATATGTCTCAAAAAGCCTTTATATAGGTTAATTAACCCTAATAGGTCTAATGGACTGAACAAAGTCTGTACGTCAATCTTTATTCATCCAACCCTAAGATCTAAAGCCCATTAACCGATAAATAAATAAAATAATAAAATTATATATATATATATATATATATGATAAAATAAACGTTGTTTAAATAATTATTTTGTCAGATTTGTCGTTCGAATATTTCTACCCTTATTAGATAGCCCCCTTAGTCCTCTCTGAAATACTTTTGTAAGAGCTAACCTATAAGCCCATTGTATATGGGTTGATTATCTATCCGGATATAATCCTTCAAATTATGCTTTATACGTTTCTAAGAAATTACCGAGTTTTATTTGGTGGAGCTATCCGCACATATCGATGGTACTTTATTTGTGACTTTTAACCAGAAACATCCCTGGACTAATGTCATCTGTTCATTAGACTCATAATTTTTTCTGCCATAGGTAAGGCATGTCAATATTTGGAAACTGTTCCACTCCCCTAGGAATTATAGTCGTTGGTTGTTTTTCCATATCTCTAAAACCAAGTATGATGGTCTTCTACGGTTTCTTATATAAGTCCTCCCCTCACTCTCTTATTATAGAAATTTCTAGAGGGAGAATGTTTACTTGTAGAGATAGACGTTAAGTTTTCTTGCCACTACAAAGCTTATCGATGACAATATATTATTTACCTTCCACCGTTATCACCACTGTAAATTCAATCTTTGGATATTCTTCAGTTTGTATGCTCACTGACAGAACCACTTGACCGACTGGTTGTGTCTATACAAAAAAGAAGAGGAGAAGAAAAGAACTAGTTTGACTGCAGGATTTGCCGCACCCGAAGACATAGTCATTGTCTCTCATACAGTTAACTACGGGGGTGTCTATCCATACAACATACAGAATATCCCACCATAACCTTCTTCCATCGTCCAACCATTTACTTCAAAAATTCATTTATCAAGACCAACACAATCTCAGGGAGTCACTAGTTGCATATATCTTTCTATATTTAAAGATATGGGCTCCGATACGGAGGAGAACTCACCTCCAAGCTTGGTCAAACCAGCTAAAGTTCACACAAACCCACCTTCTGCAGACTAGAAAACCATCCACCAAACTCATCCTTCGCTTGATCCTTCATCATAATATCTAAACAGAGAGAGAGGTGATGTCTCTCATCAGATAGAACCTTTTGGACCCAAAACGAGAGAGTCTACATATATAGAATAAGATCTAAGTGAGGAATCTCCTCTAAATACATCTAGTCAATCTGAGGAGAATGCTATGATTTCAAAGTCAACTAGGAATAAGACTTTATAGGTCAAAGGTGGTAAAAATAACAAGTTCAAATCCACCAAACTAGAGGCAGAAACACTTACCACATAGTTGGTCGGATGTGTAGGGCCCAATTTTCAAGAGGTTACCCCTAAGTATCTTATGGCCCTTGACAAAATATCTTATAATAATTTTCAAGATAGTGACCTGAATTCCATAGGTGGGACTATGCCCAAGCCAGGCTAGTCTGAATGTTTGGTTTAACCTGATGTTATGTATCATGACATCTAGGTTAATAAAAATTTAAATACCAATGGAACGATTTGTTGTCGTTGATGGGTTATCTTAAAATTCTCGAATCCCTTTCTACTTCTTCAAAACTGGAGATGAATACAAGGTCGTGAATGACTTGTTAGAAGCTAGCAAACCGTGGAAAATTTAGTTTCTCTTCTTTAGTGGTTGGTGGGAGAATGGGAAGAATACCACTTCAAAAGGTCACAGGAGTGAGGTTTCTGTAGCAATACTAAAATCTTATATACATCATCTAGAGGATACTAAGGTTACTCTTAAGAAACTGTTAATGGGCTGAGAAATGTATTCCAATAATCCGCTACCACCAATAACGTGGTTCAGATTCATCTTTGGAGGACCAACTCCGAACGGGATCGAACGTAGTAGCAATTAACTATTCCTCCTTGGCCGCTGAATATCTTTAACAAGATTACGGTTTTAGATGATAATTTTTTTCTTCCAACAAGGACTAGAGCCACCATCCATCTGGCCAAAAAGGGTAAGACTACCAAGCAATGCGCTAATAAGGACATTGTTGGTGTTGAAATTATAGAGCAGCCTGATGAATCTTTGCCAGCCACAGCCGATGAGTATTTTCTAGCTACATTGAATGTTAATGCCGAAGAAGTTGACACACCCGCAGATCTTTCGATCTTGAAGAAGAAAAATACGCACAAGAGAAGCAAACACAGCAGTGAGAAGAGGGAAAGAAAAAAATGAGAAAACAGTTACCAGTTTGGAGATCATTCTCGTTATGGTCCCATCTATTGTCCCTCCAGCATATGACCCAACATCCCGGCTCAAACAACAAAGAGAAAAGCATTTAATAAAGACAATCTGATGGGACCTATAGATGGGATAGATTTTGAAGCTTTTGAGAAATATTTCCCCGAACCACTACTAAAGTCATAAATGTGCTCTATGACGACATGCCCTTCGAGTTAATAATGGAATATGATATGCTAGCATATACGATGTTATGCTTCGTAAAACCTATTCTTGAGTTGGCGAGGGAGGTTAAGTCAGAAAATGAGCTAACATAGCAAAATGTATTTGCTAATAAATACAAAGTGGAGCAAACCAATATTAAAGTTTAAGTTGTTAAAGACAAAAAAGATGCAGTGGATGAATATGACGATGGCATCTTAAAATCATTATTGATGTGGACACTTCAATTAAATCTGACATAGTCTTAGATTTTCACAAAACATTCTCCAAGCTGAACCTCATATCTTTGTGAGAGTTGGTCCAAGAGAAATTTTGGCCTAGTGATATGCCCATACACGATCAGTTGGGTATATCCATGGATTCATCTGACGATAGTTCAGAAAATAGTGAATGGAGAAACTATAAAGGTGGGCGTTCAGATGAACATAATACCGATGGGGATGAGCCCATATGAAAGTTAATTCATATTTGTTATTTTTGTGTAAGGATTTAGCATATGCAAAGCAGTTTGTTGTATTTTTTTTCAGAATTTCGTAAGTCCTTGGTTTATCGAAGACATTTTTGTAATCATAGTTTCATTAATTGATCAGTTATATTTTTTTTTCTTTCAACTTCTTATTTTATTTGAAGGACTATGAATTAACTAATCAATTTATTAGAAGTTAAACCATTCGAAAGTTCAAAAATCAATTATTTTAACGATTCGAAGGTAATTCAGTCGAACTTACACAAATTAATTACTTTAACCATTCGAATGTACACAAATCAATTAGTTTAACTATTCCAAGGTATTCCATTCAAAGGTATACAATTCACTTAATTTAACCATTTGAAGGTATACAAATCACTTAATTTAACCATTTGAAGGTATACAAATCAATTACTTTAATCATTCGAGGGTAATCCATTTGAAGCTATACAAATCACTTACTTTAATCATTCGAAGGTAATCTATTCGAATGTATACAAATCACTTACTTTAAACATTCTAATGTAATCCATTTGAAGGTACACATGACTATAAAGATATACTAAGCATAAAAAATAAGATAAGAATGGTATAACGAAAATGTCATAGATTGCAAGTAGCTTGGACACCTTGTTAAAACCTTCCCGAGCCACTCGGAAAGAGTATGTCTCTAAATATTTACATAAGTTAAAAACAACATAAATATTATATATAGTTATTCAAGATAAAGGTTTAAATATTCTATGTTCCATGGGTGTCTCAGAAAGTTTCCTTTTTGATCTGTCAACTGATAAGTCCCAGACTTGACTCTTTCATTTACTGTGTACAAGCCTTCTTGATTCGGTGATAGTTTTCATAAACGTTTTTCTTTGGTATGTAAGTAAATTGTTTTAGTACTTTGTCTCCTACTTCGAATTTCCTTTTTTGAATTATAAACGCATATGTTTTTCTTATTTAGGGTTGATAATGGACAATCCTCGAATGAGCTTTTATTCTCCTTTCCTTAGTCAAATCCAATTAAATTCTTATCATTGTATCATTATCTTCTTCGAAATAACTTTCAATGCGGAAAAATGGTAGGATATATTCAATTGGTGTTACCGCATCCACCCAATAAATCAAAGCAAAATGAGATTCTTGAATAGCAGTTCGGGGTAGTACAATAAGCCCATAACACTTCTTGTAAATAATTTGGCCACTTACCCACTACCCCTCTAAATTCTTCTTTATAAGCCATCAAAATGGTCCTATTGACAACCTCTACTTACTCATTTTCTTGTGGGTGAAAAGGGCTAAGAGAAACAATGTTGAATTCCTCTAGAATTACAAAAACAAAAATCAATGTCTCTATTTTCGAGCTGAGGAAATTAACAGTCTCAATGCTTCTAGGATAAGATAAATTTTATCACTGCTTTGGATGTAGTACCGGAGAGAGGCACTACTTCCACCCACTTGGAAAAATTATCAATTGTTACTATAATAGTTCGACAACCTCCGGAAGGCATTAGTAGGGGTCCTATGAAATCAAGCACATCTATCAAAAGATATTGCTACATATATCGATTCTAGTGGGATTGTTGATACATGTATTGCACTTGTTAATCTCTGAAAAAGTTCACATTATTTGACTAACTCTTTCGCATTTGTCGTGATTGAAAGCCAATAATATCCTCCTAATAGAATTCTTCTAGTCAAAGTTTTATAACCATAGTTGAAAGAACCCTCCTCATCATGTAATTCAGATAAGAGTACCTACGACTCATCATACCTAAGGCACCATAACCAAGGCCTGGTAAAGAATTTCTTATAGAGGATATCCCTCAAGACTAAAAAGTCATGTCCTTTAAACTTTAGTTAGATGACTGAAATGTAAAGGAATAAAACTTGTTATGACAGATTGTATAATCAGAGGAGAGAATTAGAACTTTGTATTTTAGTCAGGGACGAACGTGTCATTAAACCCTTTTTGTAACTGTTTTAGTTGAACCTAAGTCTTTGCACCTCTATATAAAGGTCAAGGCTGATCTAAAGGGGTCTAACGTTTTTAGATAGCTCATTCTTGCAATTTGACTTTCTCTCTCTATTTTTACTTCTCTCAATTTTATTTAGTCAGTCCAAATATTAAGTCACCAAATTGGTGACTCCATGGGGAACAAAATCATAGCTTCGAACGAAAAAAATGACCAAAAAGAGTATGAGATTCATTCAGACAGGGTGAAATCAGAAGTGAGACAAGTAAATGACAAAAATGATGTTGGCGATCAATCTAATCGATCTTGCACAGATTGCCAAGTTAGAAGTGAACATAAAAAAGCGTGGTTCAAACCTACTAAAGAGTATCATACTTCTCGAAAAGATAAAAAAGATAAGCAAAGGTTGGTCTGAATCATATTTTCACTTATAATATACCCTAAAAACCTTTCGGGTCGTACTCCAAATGTGCACTTCTCCAAATTGGAGAATTTTTTTTGAATATTAGACAAGTGATCGTCGTTTAGGAATGGCTTCAAATTTTTCAATAAAAAATGTTTTTCGTTTTTGTATAACAAGGCATGCATCAAATATTATAACTAGATTATTGAAAATCATGCCTGCAGGAATACTGGTTACATCATCAATACACCAAGCAAACATATGAAAATTCTTAAATAAGTAAGATAATAACTGCTCCATCACTTTAGATGGAAATTTGGCTCAAATACTACCATATTTTCTATCTCAAAAAGTGTGTAACTTAACATCTTCATCCGGACCGTACTATGGGTCTCTCTTAGATTACCCATTTTACTTGGTTCTGAAGAGGACCCTAGTAATTGTTCATCCTTCTTGGCTTCTACATTCTCTAAATATTTTGGAGCCAAAGCAGTGACATAAAATTATCTAGCCATTTTTTTGGTTGCTTCGAACGACTCCAACCTGGCTTGCAACTACATATTTCAACCATGGGTGCACTGTTTATGCAACAACATGCATCTTTGATAACCAGAATCTACCAAATATAACATTGTAAGGAGCTGGTGGAGCATAAACCACCACAAACATTATCCTAACTATCTTCCTCAATGGTCGTTTTTTTAGGACAGTTTCGCCTTCGAACTCCACAAACACATTAGTAGAGCTCCCGATAAATCCTACTATGATTTTATTTGATAGGAGAATGACACATGGGTTTATCATTTTCTTATAAGTAAATAGAAACAAAACAGTAGTTGAGTTGCATGGGTCAATCAAAATCCTTCGGACTTTTTATTCCCTCAACTGCAGTCTCAATCACCACAACATCCTCATGTGGCCCAACAACATATCTTAGATCATCCTCATCGAATACAATAAATGGCATCAGATTCTGATACAGATAGGTAAATAGTTTTCTTTCTAACTAGGTAGTCAAGCTGACTATATGCCTTTTTTTTACAACCAAATCGATAGGTTTGTTACCATATCCCTCCCTCATGCCCCCCTCCCTCTCTTTGAAAATGGTCAATAATTAAAAAAAAATTGATATTTGAAGACCTTTCAATTTTTTCTCACTTATTATCATAATTCGGCCTTCATCTAGATCAGAATCCAAATACTCTGAATCTTCATCAAACTCATTATAGTATTCGATAATCACCATAGTGTTTTTTTTGTTTATGTGTGGCTTCCATGGCTTCCTTTCGAAGACCAGACTTTCCTACTACTTGTGGTAATGATCTATTTCCCACTTGTGCTTTGACAAAAGTGGTTAGTTTTCCCTTCTTGATCAAAGTTTGGATTCTTACTTTAAAGAAATAAAATACTTCGTATTATTCTCAGATGATAATATCCAAATAGATCCAGTTGAAGACCAAGATAAGACCATCAAAGTACCAACTATTAGAATTAGTTCTATAACGCGCTCAAGAGCAAGTGATCTTTATTGAAAGTTCAACAAGGCGTGGAGAATCTTATAAGCCAAATAAAGCATGATACAAATGTTATTTTCTCTTCTAATGGAGCCCAGCCCATTTTCTACGTAATAAAAGCTCAAGAAATCATTAAAATGCTTACAGAAGATCTTGTCAAAAGGATATACGAAACTGAATCTCCTAATCTTTAAATTAGTTACTTTGATAAACATATCTTTAAATATGCTATCTTTTAGATATTTGGTTAGGATATCTTTTGATTCACTAACTTTTATTTTTAGTTTGATAAGATGTATCTTAATTTGTTGACTTTTAGCTAGTTGTTAGGATATTTTTTATGATTTATTAGATGTTATGATAGTTTTTATTGGGCCATGCTAGAAATAAGACACATTTTGATAGATCTCTCACTCTACCTCTCTTTTTTCAAACTCAAAGTTGAAATTCTCAAATTATCTTTTCTCCCTCTAGATTATTATATTCATGCCATTTACTTTCAAAATCAACCCAAACTTTGAAATCTATCCGTTGTTACCCTAAATCCACAAGCTTTCCACCAATTTCCATCAATATTTTCTACCCTAAACCCATTATACCCTAAAAGTTACATTTTTTTACTCAAACCCATAAAATCAACCACAAACAACCTAACATCGGAGTATCCATGGACAATGATGAAATGGGCATCATTTTGGACGACTTACTAGACGAGGATGAAGCTTACTGCATGGAGGTAAAAAGCTTAAACTCGTTTTTTGATTGTGGCCTCGTCGCACGAACATCGTGCGACGAACAGCTTCGTGATCGCATGAACGTGCAACAACATTGCCTTCGACATCGCATGCGACCACTATGGAGACATGTCCCGTGCAACAGCACTGAAGACATGTCTTGTGCGACTGAACTGTTAGACAAACTTATACTTTCCTATTATATTTTTGTAGGAGGAACCTGCCCAGCCTCCATTTATGGATGCGGACTACAATAGAATATTCAAAACTGATAGGTTATTTACTAAAGACGAATTGGATGCTTTTGTGGACATTGAATCGAAGAAGATCAAGTTTGTTACAATTACAAAGCTCTACAATAGCGGGAAATGGGGAAGGATTCCTAGGTTAGAGTATGTTTGCGAGCGGTACGGTGCATTCGTATCAAAAGCGAAGCTGGAAACTTTAAGAAAGTGGAAGACATCGACGAAGAAATGTAATTGTCCGTTTGCGCTAAAAGGTCATCCGATGAACGTACTAGCCATGAAATGACGTTTGGAGGTTATAAACGGTACGCATAATCATGAACCCTACGTTCGCCTAGACGGTCATTCTCGCGCTTGTAGGCTAAACGGGATGAAGAGGAACTAGTTCGTAGTTTGTCTCACCTTGGTTCGCGTCCTAAAGAGATATATAGTGGTTTGAAGTACCAATATCCGGAGAATATTTCGAACATGCGTGCAATCTACAATTGCCGCCAAAAACATCGGGATGTTGAGCACGGGGGACAAACGCAAATGCAATATTTGTGGACAAAGTTGAAGGAGAATGGATACTGCACGTGGGAGCGTTTGAAAGACGATTCAAAGGTGATCACTGAATTTTTTTTCGCACATCCTACTAGCATAGACTTATTACGTACATTCCCCAATGTGTTATTCATGGATTGTACGTACAAGACGACTAGGTAAAAGATATCTTTATTAGAGATTGTCGGTTTAACGTTGATAACCATTACATTTACCATTGCGTACGTGTTTTTGAGCGGAGAGAAGATTGGAAACTATGTATGGGCTTTGGAAACTTTACGTGGTTTGATGATGAATAGCGTGTGCGCATTTCCAAGCGTTATTGTTACCGATCGAGACTTAGCTCTCATGTGAGCAGTCAACGATATTTTTTCAGGCACACACCACTAGTTAAGCGTTATTGTTTAGTTTTACGGCTACGTTGCGGGGGCGAACATAGTTGAGAGTTACCAAAAAATCTAGATACATTTAAGGAGATGTTTGCGTACGTTATGGACGTGTGGATAACGAAATATGGTGACAAGTTTCTTGCGTACCGAATGAACAAGATTAAGTATTATGGCCAAACAACTACAAACAGGTTTGTCCTTTTATCCAATTTTTTGTTTAGCTGTTTTATCTCTTTTCATAGGTACTTGTACTATGTAAGGCGGAGGGTGCTCACTCGTCCCTAAAAAATACCTTCGGACGAATCAATACAACTTTGAGCTATTTTGGGAAACAATTCACAACTTATTAACGAAGCAGCATGTGGGGATTGTCGAATCATTTGAGCGAAGTAAGTTTAGAACAATTCCTAGTTTTGATGGTGTTTTGACCCAAAATCTTAAAGGTCACGTGTCACATGCGGGTCTAAAGATATTGATGCTTACTATTATTTGTACTAGAAATATAGGAGTAGATCGGGTAGCATATGGAGGATGTTTCCTTAGGAAAACACATGGGTTACCATGTGCATGTGAAATGACGTTTATAGCTAGAGATGGTAGGTGCATCCCTTTAGAAGATGTGGGATGTCTTTGGAAAATATTAGATATTATTCATAGAGATCCTAGTTCTTGCGAGGAAGAATTGCGGAAAAAACTTTCCATAATTGACAACCCCATTCGTAGTTTATGCCCCGACCAACAAAACCACATTATCTAGCCATTTTTTTTGTTGCTTCGAACGACTCCAACCTGGCTCGCAACTACATATTTCAACCATGGGTGCACTGTTTATGCAACAACATGCATCTTTGATAACCAGCATCTACCAAAGATAACATTGCAAGGAGCTGGTGGACTATAAACCACCACAAACAATATCCTAACTATCTTCCTCAATGGTCGTTTTTTTAGGACAGTTTCGCCTTCGAACTCCACAAACACATTAGTAGAGCTCCCGATAAATCCTACTATGATTTTATTTGATAGGAGAATGACACATGGGTTTATCATTTTCTTATAAGTAAACGGAAACAAAACAGTAGCTGAGTTGCATGTGTCAATCAAAATCCTTCAGATTTTTCATTCCCTCAACTGTAGTCTCAATCACCACAACATCCTCATGTGGCCCAACAACATATCTTAAATCATCCTCATCGAATACAATAAATGGCATCATATTTTGATACAGATAGGTAAATAGTTTACTTTCTAACTAGGTAGTCAAGCTGACGATATGCCTTTTTTTACAACCAACTCGATAGGTTTGTTACCATATCCCTCCCTCATGCCCCTCCCTCTCTTTGAAAATCGTCAATAATTAAAAAAATTGACATTTGAAGACCTTCTAATTTTTTTTCACTTATCATCATAATTCGACCTTCATCTAGATCAGGATCCAAATACTCTTAATCTTCATAAAACTCATTATAGTATTCGGTAATCACCATAGTGTTTTTTGGTTTATGTGTCACTTCCATGGCTTCCTTTCGAACACCAGATTTTCCTACTACTTGTGGTAATGATCTATTTCCCACTTGTGCTTTGACAAAAGTGGTTAGTTTTCCCTTCTTGATCAAATTTTGGATTTTTTACTTTAAAGAAATATAATACTTTGTATTATTCCCGGATGATAATATCCAAATAGATCCAGTTGAAGACCAAGATAAGACCATCAAAGTACCAACTATTAGAATTAGTTCTATAACGCGCTCAAGAGCAAGTGATCTTGATTGAAAGTTCAACAAGCCATGGAGAATCTTATAAGCCAAATAAAGCATGATACAAATGTTATTCTAGCTTCTAATGGACCCCAGCCCATTTTCTACGTAATAAAAGCTCAAGAAATCAATAAAATGCTTCTAGAGATCTTGTCAAAAGGATATACGAAACTGAATCTCCTAATCTTTAAATTAGTTACTTTGATAAACATATCTTTTAATATGCTATCTTTTAGATATTTGGTTAGGATATCTTTTGATTTACTAACTTTTATTTTTAGTTTGATAAGATGTATCTTAATTTGTTGACTTTTAGCTAGTTGTTAGGATATCTTTTATGATTTATTAGTTGTTATGATAGTTTTTTATTGGGCCAGGCTAGAAATAAGACACATTTTGATAGATCTCTCACTCTACCCCTTTTTTTTCAAACTCAAAGTTGAAATTCCTAAATAATATTTTCTCCCTCTAGATTATTACATTCATGCCATTTACTCTCAAAATCAACCCAAACTTTGAAATCTATCCGTTGTTACCCTAAATCCACAAGTTTTTCACCAATTTCCATCAATATTTACTACCCTAAACCCATTATACCCTAAAAATTACATTTTTTACTCAATCCTATACAATCCACCATAAGCAACCTAAAATCGGAGTATCCATGGACAATGATGAAATGGGCATCTCTTTGGACGATTTACTAGACGAGGATGAAGCTTACCGCACAGAGGTAAAAAGCTTAAGCTCGTTTTTTTTATTTTGGCCTCGTCGCATGAACATCGTTCGACGAAAAGCTTCGTCATCGCATGAACGTGCGACAACATTGCCTTCGACATCGCATGCGACCACTATGGAGACATGTCTCGTGCGACAGCACTGAAGACATGTCTCGTGTGACTGAACTGTTAAATAAACTTATAGTTTCCTATCATATTTTTGTAGGAGGAACCTGCCCAGCCTCCATTTATGGATGCGGACTACAATAGAATATTCAAAACTGATAGGTTATTTACTAAAGACGGATTGGATGCTTTTGTGGACATTGAATTGAAGAAGATCAAGTTTATCACAATTACAAAGCTCTACGATAGCGGGAAATGGGGAAGGATTCCTAGGTTAGAGTACGTTTGCGAGCGGTACGGTGTATTCGTATCAAAAGCGAAGTTGGAAACTTTAAGAAAGCGGAAGACATCGACGAAGAAATGTAATTGTCCGTTTGCGTTAAAAGGTCATCCGATGAACGTACTAGCCATGAAATGACGTTTGGAGGTTATAAACGGTACGCATAATCATGAACCCTACGTTCGCCTAGACGGTCATTCTCGCGCTTGTAG
Source organism: Limnanthes douglasii subsp. nivea (assembly GCA_036936605.1). Taxonomy (NCBI): domain Eukaryota; kingdom Viridiplantae; phylum Streptophyta; class Magnoliopsida; order Brassicales; family Limnanthaceae; genus Limnanthes; species Limnanthes douglasii. The sequence goes on along the minus strand of JAUPFV010000005.1, from coordinate 126,855,060 downwards.
GCTAAAACGGGATGAAGAGGAACTAGTTCGTAGTTTGTCCCACCTCGGTTCGCGTCCTAAGGAGATATATAATGGTTTGAAGTACCAATATCCGGAGAACATTTAGAACATGCGTGCAATCTACAATTGCCGCCAAAAACATCAGGATGTTGAGCACGGGGGACAAACGCAAATGCAATATTTGTGGACAAAGTTGAAGGAGAATGGATACACCACGTGGGAGCGTTTGAAAGACGATTCAAAGGAGATCACTGACTTTTTTTCGCACATCCTACTAGAATAGACTTATTACGTACATTCCCCAATGTGCTATTCATGGATTGTATGTACAAGACGACTAGGTAAAAGATGTCTTTATTAGAGATTGTCGGTCTAACGTCGACAACCATTACATTTACCTTTGCGTACGTGTTTTTGAGCGGAGAGAAGATTGGAAACTATGTATGGGCTTTGGAAACTCTACGTGGTTTGATGATGAATAGCGTGTGCACATTTCCAAGTGTTATTGTTACCGATCGAGACTTAGCTCTCATGAGAGCGATCGACGATATTTTTTCGGACACACACCAGTTGTTATTCACGTGGCACATTAGTAAGAACATTATCAGGGCGGTCCGAAAGATATTGCACGATGATGCGGTAGCGAAACAATTTGTTTAGTTTTACGGCTACGTTGCGGGGGCGAACATAGTTGAGAGTTACCAAAAAAATCTAGATACATTGAAGGAGATGTTTGTGTACGTTAAGGACGTGTGAATAACGAAAGATGGTGACAAGTTTCTTGCGTACCGAACGAACAAGATTAAGCATTATGGCCAAACAACTCCAGACAGGTTTGTCCTTTTATCCAATTTTTTGTTTAGCTGTTTTATCTCTTTTCATAGAAGTTTATAATTTTGTACTTGTACTATGTAAGGCGAAGGGTGCTCACTCGTCCCTAAAAAATACCATGGGACGAATCAATACAACTTTGAGCTATTTTGGGAAACAATTCACAACTTATTAACGAAGCAGCATGTGGGGATCGTCGAATCATTTGAGCGAAGTAAGTTTAGAACAATTCTTAGTTTTGATGGTGTTTTGACCCAAAATCTTAAAGGTCATGTGTCACATGCGAGTCTAAAGATATTGATGCTTGCTATTGTTTGTGCTAGAAATATAGGAGTAGATCGGGTAGCATATGGAGGATGTTTCCTTAGGAAAACACATGGTTACCATGTGCATGTGAAATGGCGTTTATAGCTAGAGATGGTAGGTGCAGCATCCCTTTAGAAGATGTGGATGTCTTTGGAAAATATTAGATATTGTTCATAGAGATCCTAGTTCTCGCGAGGAAGAATTGCGGAAAAAACTTTCCATAATTGAAAACTCCATTCGTAGTTTCCGCCCCGACCAACAAAACCACATTATCTAGCCATTTTTTTGTTGCTTCGAACGACTCCAACCTGGCTCGTAACTACATATTTCAACCATGGGTGCATTGTTTATGCAACAACATGCATCTTTGATAACCATCATCTACCAAAGATAACACTGCAAGGAGCTGGTGGACCATAAACCACCACAAACATTATCCTAACTATCTTCCTCAATGGTCGTTTTTTTAGGACAGTTTCGCCTTCGAACTCCACAAACACATTAGTAGAGCTCCCGATAAATCCTACTATGATTTTATTTGATAGGAGAATGACACATGGGTTTATCATTTTCTTATAAGTAAATAAAAACAAAACACTAGCTGAGTTGCATGTGTCAATCAAATCCTTCGGATTTTTCATTCCCTCAACTGCAAGGTCAATCACCACAACATCCTCATGTGGCCCAACAACATATCTTAGATCATCCTCATCGAATACAATAGGTGGCATCAGATTCTGATACAGATAGGTAAATAGTTTTCTTTCTAACTAGGTAGTCAAGCTGACTATATGCCTTTTTTTTACAACCAACTCGATAGGTTTGTTACCATATCCCTCCCTCATTCCCCCTCCCTCTCTTTGAAAATAGTCAATAATTAAAAAAATTGACATTTGAAGACCTTCCAATTTTTTCTCATTTATCATCATAATTCGGCCTTCATCTGGATCAGGATCCAAATACTCTGAATCTTCATCAAAATCATTATAGTATTCGGTAATCACCATAGTGTTTTTTTTGTTTATGTGTCGCTTCCATGGCTTCCTTTCGAACACCAGATTTTCGTACTACTTGTGGTAATGATCTATTTCCCACTTGTGTTTTGACAAAAGTGGTTAGTTTTCTCTTCTTGATCAAAGTTTGGATTTCTTACTTTAAAGAAATAAAATACTTGGTATTATTCCCGGATGATGATATCCAAATAGATCTAGTTGAAGACCACGATAAGACCATCAAAGTACCAACTATTAGAATTAGATCTATAACGCGCTCAAGAGCAAGTGATCTTTATTGAAAGTTCAACAAGGCGTGGAGTATCTTATAAGCAAAAGAAAGCATGATACAAATGTTATTTTAGCTTCTAATGGAGCCCAGCCCATTTTCTACGTAATAAAAGCTCAAGAAATCATTAAAATGGTTCTAGAAGATCTTGTCAAAAAGATATACGAAACTGAAGCTCCTAATCTCTAAAATAGTTACTTTTAATAAACATATCTTTTAATATGCTATCTTTTAGATATTTGGTTAGGATATCTTTTGATTTACTAACATTTGTTTTTATTGATGCTCGCTATTGTTTGTACTAGAAATAGAGGAGTAGATTGGGTAGCATATGGAGGATGTTTCCTTAGGAAAACACATGGGTTACCATGTGCATGTGAAATGGCGTGTATAGCTAGAGATGGTAAGTGCATCCCTTTAGAAGATGTGGATGTCTTTGGAAAAGATTAGATATTGTTCATAGAGATCCTAGTTCGCGCGAGGAAGAATTGCGGAAAAAAATTTCCATAATTGACAACTCCATTCGTAATTTCCGCCCCGACCAACAAAACCACATTATCAACAGGATAATGCAAATTTTGAAGCCCGAGACAAGTTATATTGAAGATCCTAAAGAAGCGGTTAGAGCTAACGGTAGGCCAAAGGGAGGCGTTGATAAATCGACTAAAGTTCGTGGGAATATCCGATTGAAGAAACCGCTAGTGCTAGTACTCCGGCTAACTCGATAGGTAGTACACTGGTTAACACGTTAGGGAGCACGGCCACATCCAACATAGTTCCTATCGTACCATCCAAACCTCCATTAGCAAAAAAGAAAGTTGGAAGGCCTAATAAAATTGTTAAGGATGGGAAGTTAACATTATATCTAGATTGCATCCCTGCATTTCTACAAACTTACATTTTAAAGTTAGTTGACGTTCTTTCGGACGGACAATGCGGATATCGTTCTGTAGCGCATTCAATATACAACAACGAAGATGGATGGGAGGATGTTAGACCCGATTTGTTGAAGGAGTTACGAGATAACCGTGCATCTTGGTTGGATGTATATGGTTCGCCGAAGGTGTTTGACGATTTGGTGCATAGGTTAGATTACTTCAAGCCAAATCCTAGTAGCCACTATTTGATGACATTTCTGGACATCGGACTAGTAATTGCTACAAGGTATCAATGCATGGTATACCATGTATCGCAAGTAGCGTCGTTAACGTATCTACCAATCCGTGGAAGGCCACCCATCAACAATTCAATGATTATAGAAGTTGGGATTGCTTTCGTACATGGATATCATTTTGTTAATGTAAGTATATGCCGTTTTTAGCCAATTTCTTACGCTACCATTACAATATGCATTCATTTCTTATTTTTTCTTGCAGATCATTACTCCACCCGATGAACCATTGCCTCCATTATACCCTTGCTGGGGTGCTTACGTAACCGAAGAAGCGAATCAATGGGTGCATCCCAACTACCGTCGGTTCAACAAATTTACACAAATAATGCCAGCTAGGAAAATAAACTTGAACGAAAACCACATGTAACGGATTTGACAAGAGACGACGTTTGAGTTGATGTACTTTTGTAATATTTGATGTAGTTTTGTAACATTTGATGTAGTTTTATAATAAAGTTGATGTAATTTTGTAATATTTGATATAGTTTTGTAATATAGTTGATAAAATTTGTATGATGTTGGTTTATTGTTCAATTATTATCCTTTGTGAGCAATTATTTTTTATTTAAAAGCGTGGTCGCACGCGATGCCCTAAGGAAACCGTCTCATGCGACGCAAGGCCAATTATTTGGATCTGTTTCGAACCAGAGGGCTTGCGTCGCATTGCCAAAACGCGACGCATTTTGGCAGTGGTCTCATGCGACGCAAGGCCAATTATTTGGCTCTGGTTTTGAACCAGAGGGTTTGTGTCGCACAGCCAAAATGCGACGCCTTTTGTCGATGGTCACATGCGACGTAATGCCAATTATTTGGCTCTAGTTTTTTACCAGAGTGCTTGTGTCGCACGATCATAATGTGACGTCCTATTTCAATGGTCGCATGCGGAGTTTTTTTGTTAATTAGAATTGGCGGGAGTTTTTAATAATTGTAAGACCCTATCCATCTACTTCGTCCTATTCACTTTACATGTGTCACGTTTTCATTCGGCTAAGTGGATTACGTTATCCGAAAATGAAATTGGCTATAATAGATGTTGTATCCACATTAAAGGGTAAACTAGTTGATAAATTAAGCAAAATATGTGTCCATGGAGTGAGTTAGATCTGATGAAAGCATCAATCGAAGTTGGTAACACGAACCTCCAAGAGGGGCGTAAAACATATTGGGATGGTGTTCAGCCGCCTAGAATTTAAAGGCGTGTTGATGAAGTGAGAGCTAGGTGGTCAGTCCTAGTCATGTTCCGTCTATATCCAGTTTTTGGCCTCACTGAACTGGAACGTCGTGTTGCGTGTAACCGGTTCAACTGCCAGGTCACAGATTCGATAACAGAGGAGTAGTTGGATCAGGTCCGTTCTGACATAATTGACATCTGGCTAGACGAAATGCGTGACCACCAGGATGCGAAAGAAGAAACGAGGTTGATGAAATGGAATTGGCCTCATAGATAAACTATGATTTGAGTATGTGTTTGATTGTGTGTTTGAATTTGTGTTTGAGTGCGAGTTTCAATTTGTGTTTGAGTATGAGTTTCAATTTATTATAGAGTTTGTGTTTCAATTTTAGTTTGAGTGTGAGTTTCAGTTTGTGTTTGACTGTGTGTTTGAATTTGTGTTTGAGTGTGTGACTCAATTTGGGTTTGTGTGTGTGCTATAGTTTATGGATGAGATTGTGTTTCAGTTTATGTCGACCTTATATTTCGAACAATTTTATACTATCAAATGATATACTATCAAAAATAAAGGTAAGACTTACCATAAATTATTTTTCAATTGTAGAAGCTCTAACTCTAACTACACAACTTGAGCATTCAACTGTCGAAGAACTTGCCTTCTTGTTAAAGAACACAACAGGAATGTTCTAGAGAGTGGGAACAATAAAATTCTACAATTCTAAATGGATAAAATTGAGTTGGAATCGAACCCATAAAATTGATAAATTGAAAGCATACAATAAATTAAAATACAATAAATAAAAGCAGTCATAAAATTTTCCGGTTACAAAATATAATGCTAACGTCGAAAAGTCTCACATATCAAACAACGATCTAATAAACAAAAGTATGCTGCGAGTAATGATAAGTGACGTCTGTACCTCTCGGCGATCGTGCATATGTGAAGGGTGGTCTGTACTAGATCGTCGTACTCCAGCGTCCAGTATGGATGAAGCATACCGAGCAATCTGATCGTAGCCTGCGTAGTCAACAGCACCCTGTAGCTCCAACCGAGGACCTCTTGCTTGACCAGAGCTACTAACAATGTACCATAGCTTCTTCTTCACCCAAACGTAGTACATCGTCTCGGCACTCTCTCCACTACCACGGTACTCCGGTCCATCAGGAGCGTAACAATGGTACTCCCAATCCCTCCACAGGTGAGCGTCCCAAACGTATCTACAAGCCGTCTTCTTCCCTGTTTTTTTCGATGCAGGAGGGCGTATATCTTTAGGAATCATCTACACGAAGCCCATCTGTCGAGTGACACGATCAGGGTAATATGGCACAATCACGTCGTACGCCTTAAGCATCAACTCAGCCCAAGTAATGCTCTAGAATGGATGATGGTCCCGTAAGTAAGCGAAGGGAAGGAAGATCACCTATGAATAAATAAATGAACAAGTTAGCCATTTATATTAGTAAAAATACTTAACATTAAAGTGAACAAATATGACTTACATCTAACTCCGTGCATGTCGAAAGTGCATGTCTAAACTTCCTGTGCACATCGTGCGAAATGCCGATATTCTGCGGCGCATGTCGGCACATATGGGGCATAGATAGCTCATAATCGCTAAACAGTGGAGCCCAGAGCTGAACAAAATGGGTAAATATCCACGACTCGAGCATCCCGATGAACCCGCAAATGCCTCGCGTAGCATGCAGAGATCCCTGACTAAGGGAGTGGTACAACTGTGCTAAGACCAACTGACCCCAGTTGAACCTATGCATACCCTGGTATTGGTTCACGAACTAGAGGTAATCTAAAGGAATTTTGTTGCCGGTTTTGCCGGTTTTGCAGGCACGAGTGGCATGATCTACTCTCTCATCTGTGATCCTACTATCACTATACCTATCACGCGTAAAGGTAGTGCGCAGCCACCCAAGGTTCACACTATTAGCATTCTTAAGATTTTTAGTCAAATCAGTTGGTCGTACACCTAGCATGCTAGCATAAGTCCTAATCCGCTCAACCTCAGAGTCAAATGATAATACATCAAAAGGCCTACCTTCGACCGGTAATATAGTGATGACAAAGACGTCGTCTAAAGTTACTGTCATCTCCCCGAACGAGAAATGAAATGAAGAAGTCTCCTCATGCCATCGCTCGAGGAATGCCTCGACCAAATGGAGGTTGGTATGCCATTGTGAGAGTGCCTCACCGAGAGGGCCAAAAATAGTACCCATCACCATTGCCCGTACCCTGCTCTACTTTTTGAAGTCCCATTTGCGGAGACTATTGTACATGGCGAAGCATCGTAGGGAGACCCTATCCTGCAATATGTATCAAACACGTAAGAAAGTGATAAAACAATCAATGTAAACATATATTATAGTTAGAGAATAAATACTTACATCTCCGTGATAGACACTAAACGCCTCGTGCTGGGTGTAATCGGAATAGAGAGATGGGCCGTCTGACATCACCGACAAGAACTCATGATCCTCATCCTCGAGTGCGTGGGGTGCAGCCTCGGGTGCATGGGGTGCATCGTCCTCATACCATGCATGTGATCCCTCAGGTGCCTCCCGCCACTCCGGCCCCTCCATATCCTCCGGTAACTCTGGTGCATCTACATCGTACTCAACGTATGACAGGTTAGGTGCTTAGGAAGACGAACGTGCCCCTATGCTACCGGCAGCCATAGGAATGTCATCTACACTTGGATGATAACGGAGATGTCGTTTCATCCGCGTCCCCGGAGTTATTCCCTCAATGGGACCTGCCTCTACATGTTCGGGGGAAGCTCTAGCTTCTGCTGCCTCACGCGCCAAACGCGCTTCACGTTCCTTCTGTTGTCCCTTCTCAAACGGGCTTTTAAAAGTGCCCTTGGTTCGTCCCATCCTGTAAAAACAGCATAAAAGTAATATGTGTTAGTGAAACTAGAGAAAAAAAAGTAGTTTGTAAGTGTAAGTGGTCGCATGAGACAGCTTAAGCTGTCTGTCGCATGAGACAGCTTAAGCTGTGTGTCGGGATGGGGTGTTTATTGTTGTCGCATGCGACGACAATACACACCCCGTCCCATGCGACGAGGGGTTATCTTGATCGCACGATCGTGCGACTAGATAAAAACTGGTAGCATAGTCGTGCGACCAACAGCAAGGAAACCTAAAATTAGAAACCCACCAAAGCAACCTCCTTTCACATAAAATTAAACACAAAAACATAGATCCTAGCAAAACTAACAAGAATACAACACTAATCTAACAAAACAACACCTAAAATCATGCAAAAATCAAACTTTTAAAATCGAAACCTAAAAACCTAATTTTCAACAGTTGATACCCGACAAAAGCTTAAAAATTTATAGCATGAGGTTTGTATTGCTTACCTTTATGTCTTACTCAATTTGGATTCTTGAAAAAAATCGAGTTAGAGTTTCGGTCGATTCTTGAGTGATTGAGAGGTTTCTAGAGAGAGAGAGAAAAAGAGAAGAAAAAAATTATGAGAGATTTATCAAACTCTTTTATACCTAGGTTTTCTGAAAAGGGAAAATTTGTCCAAAATTATGTGAGAGATATATCAAATGGGTATAAGATCCAGCGGTTTAAGATCTATTAAAATATGACTAATTTCTAGCATGACCCTTTTTTATTTGCCATTTTTTAGTCTAGTTTTTTGGATCTGCGCTTGTTTTATTTTCTTTAAATATATGTATTTCCATTAGATAAATCAGAATGAATCAAGTGAAAATTATCAATAAAAAAATAATTTTTTATATTTGTGCGGGACAAATTTATCTTTAAACTACTTTTGTGAGAAGCAAGTTTAGCTGATCCTTCATTTGATTTATCGAAGAAGGAAAACGCTATAACCTATTGACGGTTGGGAAGACATGAAGTTTCTTTAAGGCGAAGGTATGTACATGCTCATCACCATCGTGATTTACAAAAACGTTTTAGAAAGCTATCTCAAGGAACCATAATTGTTGATGAGTATTTGGATGAGTTTGAACAGCTGAAAAATTGTTTGGAACAAGAAGAGTTCGAGGAGCCGCTAACGACCCGATTTATAGGTAGTTTGCAAGAAAGAATTGCAAGAAAGGTGGAAAGGTAATAATTTACTAAGTTGTGTGAAGTATTCCACATTGTTGTTCAGATTGGGTAGCAACTCAAGCGTAAAAATACCACCACCAAACGGACAAGAATAACACAAACATAGACCCCATACAATAACAAACCTTTTATAAGGTAAAATCAATGGAAATATATGATAAAGGCATGGAAAAAGTATTGAAGTTCCAAAGATGAAAAATACAAAAACTATTCCAACTAGAACTCGTGAAGTTAACTGTTTTAAATGTCAAGGATGTGGGTATTACACTATATATTGTCTGAATCAGCGTATCATGTTTATCACTCCAAGTGAGGAATATGAGTTACAAGAGGAATATGAAGATAAAAAATCATATGATGAAGAGGAAACTAAGTATCTAGATGTTGGCGATTTATTGATAGCAATAACAAATCCTAAATGCAATGATCCAACCTAGAGAAATCATCGAAATGGAGAACATCTATTACACCAGATGCACTATCAATAAAAAGGTATGTAATCTGATCATAGATAGAGGTTCTTTTACTAACGTGGTTAGCAAATTATTGTTGACAGATTAGGTCTTGCAAAGACTAAGCACCAAGTTCTTACAAGCTACAATGGCTCGATGATCAAGAAGAATTACACATCACAGATCAGGTGACTATTCCATTCAGCATAGGAAAATATCAAGATTAAGTTTTTTGTGATGTAGTGGATATGCAAGTCGGACACCTACTGTTAGATAGACCATTGCAGTTTGATCGTAAAGTGTGTCATAATGGACGCTGTAATATCTACTCATTTATGCGTAATAAGAAGAAAATCAACGTAGCGCCTCATAGCCCATCTTAAGTTCATGAAATGCAAATACAAATGGCTAAGGAGGCTGAGGTAAGTAAATCAAGCCTATATGTATCTTCTAATACCTCTTATAAGTCCATGAGTGCTTAAATTCTAGAGTTAGCATCCTAAAATTACCAAAAGAAGTGAAAAACGTTTTGAAAAGGTATGAAGATATTTTTCTAGACGAGATACCCCCAGTTTTGCCTCCTATTCGAGGCATTGAACATCAAATTAATCTTGTTCCCGATTTTGAATTACCAAAAAAACCAACCTACCGCATGAACTGAAAAGAAACTAAGGAGTTGGAGAAACAGGTTGAGGTATTAATGACTAAAGGGTATAGCAGAGAGAGGCTTGGGCCATGTATTGTACCAAATCTATTAGTATCTAAGAGATATGGTAGTTGGAGAATGTGTATGGATTATCGTGCCATTAACAATGTCACCATCAAATACCACTATTCAATTCCAAGACTTGATGACATGTTGTATGAACTTTGTGGCGCCACCATATTCTTTAAGATTTATTTAAGGAGTGGTTATCACAAATTTAGAATGCGGGAAGGAGATGAAAGGAAGACAACCTTCAAAACAAAGCAAGGATTGTATGAATGGCTAGTTAAGCCATTTGGGGTGACTAACGCTCCAAGAACGTTTATGCCGCTGATGAATCAAGTTCTAAGAGTGTATATAAGTAAGTTTGTGGTGGTATACTTTGATCATATCTTGATTTACAGCAAGAGTTTGGGCGAGCATCTAGAGCACCTTGAGTTGGTTCTGCAAACTCTTCGGCAAGAAGGGCTCTATGCTAATCTCAAGAAGTGTACATTTTGTACAGATAAGCTTGTATATTTTGGATTTATTGTGAGTTCTCAAGGCCTACAATTTGAGCAAGAAAAGATCAAAGCAATCCAAGAATGGCCAACACTAATGACAATTGGACATTTGTAAAGTTTATGGACTAGCTAGTTTATATATGAGATTTGAAAAATATTTAAGCACCTTAGAAACTCCGATCATTATTGCGATTTAGAAAAACATGGCTTTTCAAGTGGGGAGAAACACAAGATAAAGATTTTTAAGCCCTCAAAGATAGCCTCACCCAAGCACCGGTTTTGGTTCTTCCGAATTTTGACTAAACATTTGAAGTAGAGTGTGATGCTTCAGTCTAGGTATTGGAGGTGTATTGATTCAACGAGGACGTCTTATAGCTTATTTTAGCGAAACATTTAGTGCAACAGCACTCAAGTATCCAACCTACGATAAGGAGCTCTATGCACTGGTGAGATCGTTCACAACATGTCAACATTATTTATTATCGTTGACAACATGAGACTCTTAAGCATCTAAGGGGTCAGACCAAACTCAAGAGAAGGTATGTTAAGTGGCTGGAGTTTATTAAGATATTTCTTTACATTATTAGATAAAAAAGGGAAAAGAGAAAATTGTAGCAGACGCATTATCAAAGAGACATGCATTGATATCTACAATGGAGGCAAAGCTTCTAGGATTTGAACACATCAAAGGATTGTATGAAGATGACCCTGACTTTATACATACCTACAAGGAGTGTTCTAAAGGAGAATTTGGCTTATTCTACAAATATGATGAGTTTTAGTTTAGAGACAAACGTGTGTGCATTCCATAAGGTTCTATGTGTGACCTCAACTTAAGAGAAGCACATGAAGGAGGTCTTATGGGTATTTTTGGAAGAAATAAAACCTTAGTTGTTGTTGGTGAGCATTTCTTTTGGCCTCACTTGAAGAAAGATATGGGGAAGTTCTGAAACCATGGTCTTTATCTACCATTGTTGATTCCTAGTGTACCATGGGTCGATATATCTATGGATTTTGTGTTGGGACTTCCAAAAATCAAACACACAGACTTCATCTATGTTCTGGTGGACATGCTCTCAAATATGGCGCATTTTATACCATGTGTTAAGGTGAAGGATACTTCTCAAACAACGTACTTGTTCTTCAAAGAAGTAGTGCATTTATATGGAATTCCAAGGAATATTATCTCAAATCGAGACACCAAATTCCTTAGCCACTTTTAGAAAACGCTTTGGAAGAAGATGGGAACTAAACTACTGTTTTCAACAAATTTTCATCCCCAAACGGATGGTCAAACTGAAGTGGTAAACCATACATTGTCCACTTTACTTAGAGTTACTATGGGTAAAAATTTGAACAACTGGTTGGAATGTTTGTCATTCATTGAGTTTTCTTATAACCATGTTACCCATTCTACTACTAGATTGTCTTTTTTTGAAGTTGTGTATGGATTTCAGCCTTTGACACCGTTAGACTAAATCTCGCTACCACCATCAGAGTATTCAAGTCAATATGAAATATACAAGGCTGAACCTGTCAAGAAAATACACTAGCAACTATAAGCGTCAAGCAAATAAATGATGTAAAAAGTTAACCTTTGAACCAGATGAACAATTATTAAATTGGAGATTGCGAGGGATATTTACATTTTGTAAGTTTTACTATTTTTTATTTTTCTCCATTTGAAATAGATGAACTAGTTTTGAGGATAAAACCTTTTCAAGAAGGCGGGAATGATGAGGATATCCAAACGGATCCAATTGAAGACCAACATAAGACCGTCAGAGTAACAACTATTGAAATTGGTCCTATAACGCGCTCAAGAGCAAATGATCTTCATCGAGAGTTCAATAATTTTATGGAGAGCCTTATAAGCCAAATAAAGAATTATTCAAATTTTATTTAGTTGCTAATGGATCCCATCTAATTTTCTACATAATAAAATCTCAAGAAAGAATTTAAAATGCTTCTAGAAGGTCTGGTCATAAGGATATACGAAAATGAAGCTTCATATCTTTAAAATAGTTAGTTTGTTAAAGATATCTTTTAATATGCAATCTTTTTGGTATTTTGTTAGGATATCTTTTGATTTACTAGCTGTTATTTTTAGTTTGATAATATTTATCTTAATTTGCTGAATTTTAGCTAGTTGTTATGATATTATTATTTTTATTAGTTAGTATATTTTTTTATTTACCATTTTTAAGTCTAATTTTTAGGATCTTTGGTTTTATTTCCTTTAAATATATGTATCTCCATTGGATAAATTAGAATGAATCAAGTGAAAATTATCAATAAAAAACAAGTTTTTACTCAAATATATGTTCGGGACAAATTTACCTTTAAACTACTCTTGTGAAAGACAGGTTTAGTTGATTCTTCTTTCTGATTTATCTAAGATAAATTCAGTTTTGAGTTTTGGTTATCAATGGTATTTCCATCACGTTTGTGGCGCAGCTCGATCCATTATCAATCTATCATTATTTTCTATCTAATTTTGTTTGTGAGTGTTCTCCGAACAACAACGTGTCAAACCAACACTCAATTCTGGCGCAGCTCGATCCATTATCAATCTATCATTATTTTCCATCTTATTTGGTTTGTGAGTGTTCACCGAACAGAAATGAGTCAAACGAATAATCCATCCAATGTCATACTTATCTTTTCCATCTGATTTTGTTTGTGAGTGTTCTCCGAACAGCAACGAGTCAAACCAACAGTCCATCCACCGCCATGCATATCATTTGAATATGTTAAAGTTGTGAGTGTTCTATGAACATCAAAATCTACAATCAAACCGTTTTTGTGCCTACATCATGCCCCCACGTTATTATGATCCCTACATAACCGGTATTCTGACTTTACTTCGGAGTTTGAATGCGTGATGGCCTTCGAAACTGTATAAAATTATTTGAATTGTCATAAATGGTTGAAATATTTTCATTTAACTCTGCAAAAAATGATCATGACGAACCCACTGATTTCCTTTAGGTCTAAATTGTTGCCCCTGGAAATATTGGTTAATCTTAGATCAATTTGAATCATGTATGGAATCCTTCGGTTGATAATTTGTTATAGATTTTTGTTGACATGCAGAAGAACTACTCATGGATTGACTAGGCAGCTTCAATCTCTTTGTTTCTTCTACTATAAACTATTTTTCAACTTGTAATAACGTACCTCCCCAAGTCGGTACTTTTTTTCCGGGTAACAATATCAGTTAACTCCCCAGCTAGGAGCCATTTCTTAAAGGCGGTTATAGCTACTTTTTCAAAGCAGTCTCGCAAACCTTTTTTAGTTTCTATAAAACATTTGATATATTCTTTCAAGGTTTTGCCAACAAACTGTTGCCAATGGATTATTGTGTCTTTATTTCCTCTAAGCTCTTTGCTCCCCATAAACTGTCTTCATGAAACCATCCAGAACATGTCAAATTTCTTGATCAACCCTTGTGGAAGTTAATTATACCACTTTAAGGCATTGTCGTTACAAGTTTGGGGAAAATATCTACACAACAACTTATCATCATCGTCAAAATTCAGCATGAAATTCTTGAATTGTTCAAGGTGGTTATCTGGATCTTTTCTCTAGTCAAACTTCTCCATCTTTGGAATATCAAACTGTTTTGGCGTATGACCGGAAAAAATTTCTGGATATAAGGATGACTACCTCCAATTGTTCCCTTGCTTGAACTGATAGTCTTTATTAGCCATGGAAAATATACTTGGCTCGGATTGAATAGAAAATTAATCACCCATTAGATGGTATATACTATGATTTGACCGAGCCTTATCACAATGAATCTTTCTCTTTTTATGGTAATGATCACTACTTGAAGAAGACGAGGAACTTCAGATTCAGAAATTAAACCCTACTAGAATTTGAAGAACTAGAACAATTCATGGTTCGACGTGCCTTTTTTAAAGCTGGATGAATTTTTTGAGATTTTCCCATCATATTTTTTGTTTGAACCTTACCAAGAAGATCCACCTCAACTTCTCTTTGGGACCTAAGTGTCTCAATCTTTCCTTGTAAATGGTCTTGTTCCTCTCGCATGAGTAGTCTTTCTTAGTTTTCATCAATCCTAAATATTTTCTTAGTTTTCATCAATCCTAAATTAATAGCCATTTTATTAATGATTTGAATGGTTCAGTTAATGTGGTTTTTAACCGCTATTTTGACTATAAGTGCTTGGTCGGTCTCATCCGCGTAATAGACCGCGCGCATTTCCAGTCTTTTTCTCTCTGCTCAGTATATTTCTTGTTCAGCTCTCCCTTTGTCTCAGAGAATGTCTGGTTATCCTACTATGCCCTCGTCTATCTTATTTCTTGCTCGATAAAGTCGGTTGCTCGGATTATCTTAGCTTATCAATTGCTCGTCAATTTTACTATTCGTTCGATCATTCTTCACTCTGCTGTCTGGCCTATGTCCCTTCACTCACCCTTGGTTCCTCTTCGGCCTGATCTCGCCTTTGCTTGTAATTCCTTCATGTCCAATAACTAGCTCAGCTCGTCATCGTTTCTACTTTGCTTCATGTTTGGCTACTTATATATTTATTCTCTTCGCGTGGTGATTGCTTTATCAACAATGGGTGGTTTTTAATATCACCACATATGATAGCCCCTACACAAAATTTATCATCTTGATCAGAAATATATTCTTCTTATCCTTTCACAATTTCATGATTGAGTCTTTATCTAGTGGATTCATCAAAAGACTAAATATCCACCCTCTTCTCACATTTCCAAAAATAAAGAAATACCGTTCATTTTCAAATCTACTACTTGATATGCTTGAATACCTGAAACACCAATATTTCAACTAACTTTCGAATCGAATTAGCAATCATCAGTACCGTATTTTATTCATCATTTGATGGGGAGGTTTCCACCAACTAGTAGGCCAAATAATATCCGAGCATATCGAAATGGTAGAAATATACAAACGATACCAAACCAAACTGATTATTATAAATGCAAAGTGGATTAAAGTTACGCACAAGGACGACGTATTAGCAAGGTAATCGAAGGCTATTCAGATGGTGACAATACTAAAAATGACAGTAAGGAAACATAGCTAGACTAGATAGACGCCTCGCCGAGCAGAGAAAATAAACAAAACCACACCGGACAGACGCCTCACCGAGCATGCCAAACAAGAGCTGACATCCAAGATAAACGTCCAGTCTATCACCGAGCGAGGATAGAGTTGAGTGAAGGTTATAATCGAGCAGAAAGATAAAAACCGAGTGGTGCTTGTAATCAGCACGGGCGAGACCGGTCGAGGTCTACTGTCTAAACGAACAATTAAAGAAACGTTTGAGAGCAACATTAAATAATTGGTCAGCCCACTAAACACATGAAGACTAAAATAATGATCATACATTTAGTCTCTATATCATAAATGTTAGTATACGTGCGAAGTTAGTGGAGTTATGTATTAAGTGGTGATTTGAAATTTGCTAAGAGATTGTATAAATAAGTAGATAATTTGCAAAAGATGTATATTCTCTTCTCTAATTAAGAAAAACTTTCTACTTGGCATTATCTTTGTTATAAATTTCCCATAAAAAATATAGCGTCGTCTGCGGGAAACAAATTAAAAGACCTTAGTAGTAAGATTTCTCAACCATGATAGTAACTAGATCAAGGATTGGGGTGACAGGTCATCGGAGAATTGCGGTAAATGCACCGGTGGGGCATGATCAGCTACTTCCTATCAATGCCACCAACCCAGATGTGATGGAAACAATCCATGTTGAGGTAATACCCCAAGTAGGATAGCCAGCAGTCGCAACCGGACCGGAGACCATGCCACACGCACATAGAAATGTAGTGGTCCCCAGTGTACAAGAAGCAGCAAGCGATAATCCGACGGTCCAGCGGTTGGAGCAGCAGCTTCAACACCTACAACATGAACCACATAGGGTACCATGTGAGCGGGAAGCCATGGAGCAGGCCATGCACGCTACCATAGCCAGGATGAATGACGCATTGCACGCATTAACGGCCAAAGTTCGATGAATCACCTCGGCTAACCACCAATATATGCCTGATATTAGTCAGGCTAACCGAGGAGATCAATCTTCCAATCGTGAGGATAAGATAGAAGGAGAATGAGAAAGTAAAGGCAAGAACGATTCCAAGAACATGAACCACAATAGGAGATACTGCCTAACGGTTGAACAAATACCAGGTAGGACGAGGATGCCCAATATAATTAAGTACAACCAAGAATGTCAACCTACATCCTTAAGAAGTCTCGGTTCATGGAAAAAATCCTCGAAGCTCAGTTACCCAAGAAATTCAACCCTTTCAAGATGGAGGCATATGATAGAACAAGGGATCCAGAAAGCCATTAGGAGCAATTCCGCAACATGATGATGACTTTTAACCCTGATGATGTTATGTCCTATCGAGCTTTGTGTATGACACTCAAAGGTAATGCAATTGACTGGTTCAACAGTCTGCCAAGGAGTCTATTTACGATTTTGTAGGTTTATAGAGAGCTATCAAAGAAATATTTGTGGATGAGACTTGATTATGCACCTCTACCAAAGAAGAGGTGAGTCATTAAAAATTTATGATAAATATTTAATCCATTCTATGAATGCTTTACCAGATCTAGAGGAAACTATGATTGTTGCCTCCCTCAAGAGATACCTCGATCAACAAGAGGAGCTCTACGCTAAACTAATCGGATTCCAGACGGTAAATATGAAAGATCTATTTGCTCGAGCAGACACGTTCATCTGAATAGATGATGCTAGCGAAAGGGACTCACTAGATAAAATGTTTCGGATCCCAAAGGAGGGTCATTTGAACAAAAAAATACAGATGTTTGGCCTCGTCGGGTTAATATTTGTTTACCAGTGCACTATGAGAACCCCTTTAGATGGTTCACCCTGCTGACCGAGGCCATCTTGGTAATTTATGATAGAACGAATAGAAGAACGAAGTATCACCCTCCTTCGAGTCATAAGCGCGTCCTGTTTTAAAAGATGAAATAGATATATCTGCTCCTACCGCAATGAACCCGATCAGTCAACTAACAAATGCTGGCAACTCCTAGAGGAAAATTAAAGATTGATAGATAACGGTGAACTCGTCTAGTTCATTAAATAGCAAGATCGTCGTCACTAGCCCGAGCAAAAGGAGGAAACGCGAATATTAAACAAGGAAAACCTTGTGACAATACAGGGGTAAACAGGGTTGAATGTTCACCATTATGGGGGGAAATTCTACAGTAACCGATGAATCAGGGGCGAATGATAGTGGCACTTTACCCCCACTGTTTATTATCGCCGGAGGGCAATCAGAGGTGGCCATTAATTAAGTTTCTAGCACTATTGGCAACTCGCCGTCGATATTCACTATTGCTGGAGGAAACTCTGAGGTAGGCCATGACTTAAAGTCTAACAAAAGAGCAAGGATCGACCACGAAATACAAGAAGTTGAAGCTTTTTCCTACCATAATTATCGAGATCATGTTACAGATCTTACGTTTAACGATGACGATCTGAGAGGGGTCAGCACATCGTATGAGGACACATTAACATTGAATTTGGACAATAGAGGAGTAATGGTAACTCGAGTCTTAGTAAATGGAGGTAGCTCGGCTAATATCATCTTCAAAGCCAGCTACGATCGCATGCATGAGGCGTCTTTCTACAAACCCAGCCAACAAACCTTGGTTAGATATGAAGAGAAGGTGTCTCAGTGTGTGGGCAAGGTCGACTTGATGGTTAAAGTCGGTTATAGGGCTAGTAAGAAAGCGATTAAGACCTTGTTTATGATTTTAGATGCTCCAAGTTCTTACCACGCAATTATCGGGCCAATTTGTTTGCATCGGTGGAGGCCACCCCGTGCACTTTCAGAAAATGTATAAAATACCTAGTGGGGAACGCGGTCGGCATCATCAGAGGAAGTCAACGGACCACTAGGACGTGTTATGCGGTTACGGTTGACCCAACAAAGCCTCTCTGATAGCAATTAGCTGGCAAGGGGTACATGAAGAAATAAGCAGAGCACTACCTTCGCCCGATCTCGTTGACGACCCTAAAGAGATGGAGTAGTTTGCGAAGATCCTCCAGACTTGGTTGAGGAGTTAGTGCCAGAGAGCCGCACTTTACAATTAGGGAAGAATTATAATTCTAATGTGAACAACTATTTCTTGAACTCTTAGGAAGAAATTTGGATGTTTTGTGTGGGACACTAGTGACGTGTCATGGGTCGATCCCTCTATTATCCGCCGTGAATTAGCGATTGACTCATACTCTAAGCCATTGCAACAGAAGTGAGCCTTATTTTCTGATGAGAAGCATAAGGCTATAAGTGTTGAGGTGGCCAAATTATCTCGGCCTGGACATATTGTATGAGCATGATATTCAATGATGTATGTGCATTGATTTCACCGATCTGAATCAAACGTGCCCCAAAGATGCATTACCCATACCTTGTGGATTCAGCCTCGAGTTGCGAATTATTTTCTTATATGGATGCTTACATAAGCTATAATTAGATTCTCACTAACCTGTCAAATGAGGAACACACAACGCTCCAAATAAAGCGAGGCATGTACTGATAAACTCCTCCTAGAATCGGCACTCTGAAATGGGATAGGGATAACTTTGCAACCAGGAACCCAAAAGGATTCAAGGATCAAAGGATGTGGATCGATAGGTCACACAAAGGTTGTGGAAAGGCCTTTGATATTCCAATTGATCTTCCTTTGGATATGACGCACCAAATGAAGAACAAGTTTTCTTGTGGATATTACACACCAACAAGAGAAGAGTAAAACTTAAGAAGTTTTTTTAGAATCAAAGATCGTCTAACCATTAGAATTCTGAGTACATAGTTTTAATAGGAGAAAGAACTAGCCTTGAACAACATTAAGGCTGTTCTTGGAAACATAATGCATGCCTCTAAAACAATTAAGGCTTTTCTTGGAAACAAAATGCTTTAATATTGAAAATACAAAGTATTAATGATATAAGCTGGAAATCAAACCCTTCCCTCCTCCAAGGACGTGGCTTTTGATGTAGATGGGTCTTGGGCTTTTATTTCAACAAATGGGCAATGGTGAAGTGAAACGATTGCCTCATTAAAAACCTTGTCAAGAAAACCCATTGGGACAAAACTTGAACAAGGGAAAAATAGTACAATCGAGACACTTCTCATTTGTTGAAATAAATTAGCTTGAATCAAGACCAAAGTGGTTTGACAAGCTTTTCCACCATACTTGTTGTTTTGATCACGTGGATTCTCTAGTTGATTAAGCAATCCTCCAACAGCTTTGTTAAATTGTTTTTCTCTTGATCGAGTTTTTGGACCAGCCGGTCAAATAAGAATATCTTCAACTTCAAGTTCATCTTCTTTTTCAAGTTGTTCATCTGGTTCTTGCACATTTCCATGTTCTAAGCTCCTTGTGTCATCTAGGATCACATCATCCTCTCCCACTTGAAAAGGATTTGACCTCAAATCCATTTTATCTGCGATAAAAGGAACCAAATCAGAAACATTAAAGGTAGGACTCACTTTATACTTACCTCGTAGGTCAAGTTGATACGCATTATTGTTGATCTTTTTTGTTACTTCAAATGGTCCATCAATTCTAGGCATCAATTTTGACTTCCTCTATTCTGGAAATCTTTCCTTTCTTAAGTGCACCCATACTTGATCTCCAACCTCAAAAACTTTCTCACGTATTCCCTTGTTTGCTTGTTTGACATATTGCTCAGTTTTCTTTTCTATGTTTTTCCTTGCATCATCATGGATCTGTTTTAAAAGTTCAGCTTTCTTTTTCCCATCTATGCTAGTTCTTTCACTCAAAGGCAAAGGAATTAGATCCAAAGGAGATATTGGGTTAAATCCATAAACAATTTGAAAAGGAAAGTACTTAGAAGCGGAATGCATAGAATGATTGTATGCATATTCAACATGCGGCAAACATTCTTCCCAAGTTTTCAAGTTCTTTTTAATTAATGCACGTAGAAGAGTGGATAAAGTCCTATTTACTACTTCTGTTTGTCCATCAGTTTGTGGGTGACATGTAGTAGAAAATAAAAGCTTAGTCCCTAACTTAGACCACAAAGTTTTCCAAAAGTAACTTAGAAACTTAGTGTCCCTATCTGAAACTATCGTCCTAGGCATGCCATGCAAACGATCCACAAGAGGAGCTCTACGCTAAACTAATCGGATTCCAGACGGTAAATATGAAAGATCTATTTGCTCGAGCAGACACGTTCATCTGAATAGATGATGCTAGCGAAAGGGACTCACTAGATAAAATGTTTCGGATCCCAAAGGAGGGTCATTTGAACAAAAAAATACAGATGTTTGGCCTCGTCGGGTTAATATTTGTTTACCAGTGCACTATGAGAACCCCTTTAGATGGTTCACCCTGCTGACCGAGGCCATCTTGGTAATTTATGATAGAACGAATAGAAGAACGAAGTATCACCCTCCTTCGAGTCATAAGCGCGTCCTGTTTTAAAAGATGAAATAGATATATCTGCTCCTACCGCAATGAACCCGATCAGTCAACTAACAAATGCTGGCAACTCCTAGAGGAAAATTAAAGATTGATAGATAACGGTGAACTCGTCTAGTTCATTAAATAGCAAGATCGTCGTCACTAGCCCGAGCAAAAGGAGGAAACGCGAATATTAAACAAGGAAAACCTTGTGACAATACAGGGGTAAACAGGGTTGAATGTTCACCATTATGGGGGGAAATTCTACAGTAACCGATGAATCAGGGGCGAATGATAGTGGCACTTTACCCCCGCTGTTTATTATCGCCGGAGGGCAATCAGAGGTGGCCATTAATTAAGTTTCTAGCACTATTGGCAACTCGCCGTCGATATTCACTATTGCTGGAGGAAACTCTGAGGTAGGCCATGACTTAAAGTCTAACAAAAGAGCAAGGATCGACCACGAAATACAAGAAGTTGAAGCTTTTTCCTACCATAATTATCGAGATCATGTTACAGATCTTACGTTTAACGATGACGATCTGAGAGGGGTCAGCACATCGTATGAGGACACATTAACATTGAATTTGGACAATAGAGGAGTAATGGTAACCCGAGTCTTAGTAAATGGAGGTAGCTCGGCTAATATCATCTTCAAAGCCAGCTACGATCGCATGCATGAGGCGTCTTTCTACAAACCCAGCCAACAAACCTTGGTTAGATATGAAGAGAAGGTGTCTCAGTGTGTGGGCAAGGTCGACTTGATGGTTAAAGTCGGTTATAGGGCTAGTAAGAAAGCGATTAAGACCTTGTTTATGATTTTAGATGCTCCAAGTTCTTACCACGCAATTATCGGGCCAATTTGTTTGCATCGGTGGAGGCCACCCCGTGCACTTTCAGAAAATGTATAAAACACCTAGTGGGGAACGCGGTCGGCATCATCAGAGGAAGTCAACGGACCACTAGGACGTGTTATGCGGTTACGGTTGACCCAACAAAGCCTCTCTGATAGCAATTAGCTGGCAAGGGGTACATGAAGAAATAAGCAGAGCACTACCTTCGCCCGATCTCGTTGACGACCCTAAAGAGATGGAGTAGTTCGCGAAGATCCTCCAGACTTGGTTGAGGAGTTAGTGCCAGAGAGTCGCACTTTACAATTAGGGAAGAATTATAATTCTAATTTGAACAACTATTTCTTGAACTCTTAGGAAGAAATTTGGATGTTTTGTGTGGGACACTAGTGACGTGTCATGGGTCGATCCCTCTATTATCCGCCGTGAATTAGCGATTGACTCATACTCTAAGCCATTGCAACAGAAGTGAGCCTTATTTTCTGATGAGAAGCATAAGGCTATAAGTGTTGAGGTGGCCAAATTATCTCGGCCTGGACATATTGTATGAGCATGATATTCAATGATGTATGTGCATTGATTTCACCGATCTGAATCAAACGTGCCCCAAAGATGCATTACCCATACCTTGTGGATTCAGCCTCGAGTTGCGAATTATTTTCTTATATGGATGCTTACATAAGCTATAATTAGATTCTCACTAACCTGTCAAATGAGGAACACACAACGCTCCAAATAAAGCGAGGCATGTACTGATAAACTCCTCCTAGAATCGGCACTCTGAAATGGGATAGGGATAACTTTGCAACCAGGAACCCAAAAGGATTCAAGGATCAAAGGATGTGGATCGATAGGTCACACAAAGGTTGTGGAAAGGCCTTTGATATTCCAATTGATCTTCCTTTGGATATGACGCACCAAATGAAGAACAAGTTTTCTTGTGGATATTACACACCAACAAGAGAAGAGTAAAACTTAAGAAGTTTTTTTAGAATCAAAGATCGTCTAACCATTAGAATTCTGAGTACATAGTTTTAATAGGAGAAAGAACTAGCCTTGAACAACATTAAAGCTGTTCTTGGAAACATAATGCATGCCTCTAAAACAATTAAGGCTTTTCTTGGAAACAAAATGCTTTAATATTGAAAATACAAAGTATTAATGATATAAGCTGGAAATCAAACCCTTCCCTCCTCCAAGGACGTGGCTTTTGATGTAGATGGGTCTTGGGCTTTTATTTCAACAAATGGGCAATGGTGAAGTGAAACGATTGCCTCATTAAAAACCTTGTCAAGAAAACCCATTGGGACAAAACTTGAACAAGGGAAAAATAGTACAATCGAGACACTTCTCATTTGTTGAAATAAATTAGCTTGAATCAAGACCAAAGTGGTTTGACAAGCTTTTCCACCATACTTGTTGTTTTGATCACGTGGATTCTCTAGTTGATTAAGCAATCCTCCAACAGCTTTGTTAAATTGTTTTTCTCTTGATCGAGTTTTTGGACCAGCCGGTCAAATAAGAATATCTTCAACTTCAAGTTCATCTTCTTTTTCAAGTTGTTCATCTGGTTCTTGCACATTTCCATGTTCTAAGCTCCTTGTGTCATCTAGGATCACATCATCCTCTCCCACTTGAAAAGGATTTGACCTCAAATCCATTTTATCTGCGATAAAAGGAACCAAATCAGAAACATTAAAGGTAGGACTCACTTTATACTTACCTCGTAGGTCAAGTTGATACGCATTATTGTTGATCTTTTTTGTTACTTCAAATGGTCCATCAATTCTAGGCATCAATTTTGACTTCCTCTATTCTGGAAATCTTTCCTTTCTTAAGTGCACCCATACTTGATCTCCAACCTCAAAAACTTTCTCACGTATTCCCTTGTTTGCTTGTTTGACATATTGCTCAGTTTTCTTTTCTATGTTTTTCCTTGCATCATCATGGATCTGTTTTAAAAGTTCAGCTTTCTTTTTCCCATCTATGCTAGTTCTTTCACTCAAAGGCAAAGGAATTAGATCCAAAGGAGATATTGGGTTAAATCCATAAACAATTTGAAAAGGAAAGTACTTAGAAGCGGAATGCATAGAATGATTGTATGCATATTCAACATGCGGCAAACATTCTTCCCAAGTTTTCAAGTTCTTTTTAATTAATGCACGTAGAAGAGTGGATAAAGTCCTATTTACTACTTCTGTTTGTCCATCAGTTTGTGGGTGACATGTAGTAGAAAATAAAAGCTTAGTCCCTAACTTAGACCACAAAGTTTTCCAAAAGTAACTTAGAAACTTAGTGTCCCTATCTTAAACTATCGTCCTAGGCATGCCATGCAAACGAACTATCTCTTTAAAGAACAGATTAGCAATGTGCAACGCATCATCAGTTTTGAGACAAGCAACAAAGTGTGCCATTTTAGAGAATCGATCAACAACCACAAAAACGGAATATCATTCCAAGGATGCGTAGGAATAGGTAAAGGAGTATACAAACCGTGGGATTGAACCTTAGATTTGGCTTGTTTGCAAGTAGCACATCTGTCATAGATTCTTTCAATATCCCTCCTCATATGTGGCCAATGGAAGTGATCCAGCATTACCTTGAGAGTTTTAGCTATTCCAAAATGTCCCATTAAGCCTCCTTCATGGGCTTCTCTAACAAGTAAATCTCTCATGGAACAATTAGGCACACATAAACGTTTATCAAAGAATAAGAATCCTTCATGCCTAGAGAACTGCCCTGAAGCAAATTTTTCACATGCTTGATACATCTTTCCAAAATCAGAATCATTTTCATATAAACTCTTAAGATGATCAAATCCTAAAATCTTAGCTTCAAGAGTAGTGATTAAGGCATACCTTCGGGACAATGCATCAGCAACAATATTTTCTTTACCTTGTTTGTATTTGATGACATATGGAAATGTCTCAATAAATTATATCCACCTTGCATGTCTTTTGTTAAGTTTTTGCTGACCTTTTAGGTGTTTGAGAGATTCATGGTCAGTGTGTATGACAAACTCCTTTGGCCACAAGTAATGCTGCCATATTTGCAAAGCTCGAACTAAGGCATACAACTCCTTGTCATAAGTAGGATAGTTTTGAGTAGCTCCTCCAAGCTTTCACTGAAATAAGCTATGGGGTTTTTATCCTGCATCAAAACAGCTCCAATCCCAATTCTAGAAGCATCACATTCAATCTCAAAAGTTTTAAGAAAATCAGGTAATGTCAAGACAAGAGCATGAGTAAGCTTCTCTTTTAAGGATTGAAATGCTTCTTCTTGAGCTTGTTCCCACTTGAAACCAAAGTCCTTCTTTATTATTCCAGTGAGTGGTGCAGCTAAGGTGCTGAAATCTTTGACAAAACGCCTATAAAATCCTGCAAGGCCGTGGAAGCTTCTCACTTCTCCAACTGTTTTTGGATTTGGCCATTCGCGGATTGCCTTAACCTTTTCCTCATCCACCTTAATACCATCTGCACTTATAACAAAACCTAAAAAGACAAGATTATCGGAACAAAAGTGCATTTCTTAAGATTAGCATAGAGATTTTCCTTCCTAAGTACACTTAAAATCAATTGCAAATGTTGAACATGTTCTTCTAAGCACTTGCTGTAAATTAAGATGTCATCGAAATATACTACAACAAAAACTCCTATATAAGCCCTTAGAACATGATTCATTAACCGCATGAATGTACTAGGTGCATTAGTCAGCCCAAATGGCATTACTAACCATTCATATAGTCCATCCTTAGTTTTAAATGTAGTTTTCCACTCATCCCCTTCTTTCATCCTAATTTGGTGATAGCCACTTTTAAGATCAATCTTAGAAAAAATGCTAGAACCATGCAATTCATCTAACATATCATTTAATCTAGGTATAGGATGGCGATACTTTACTGTTATGTTGTTGATGGCTCTGCACTCAACACACATTCTCCAGCTTCCATCTTTTTTGGGCACAAGTAGAACTGGTACCGCACAAGGACTCATGCTTTCACGGATATGTCCTGTTTCCATCAGTTCACTGATTTGCCTTTGCAATTCTTTTGTCTCCACTGGATTAGTTCTATAAGCAGGTCTGTTAGGAAGGGAGGCTCCATGTACAAAATCTATTAGGTGTTCGATGCCTCTAATTGGTGGAAGCCCCTTTGGATTGTCTTCAGGGAATACATCTTCAAATTCCTACAAGAGAGAAGTCATCTCACTCGGCAACACCGGTTTCAAGTTAGTTAAACTCATAAGAGTTTCCTTAAACACAAAAAGTAACATAGGTTGCTTAGAGAATAATGCCTTCTTAACCTCGCCAGATTTTGCATAGAAATTCGAATGTTTAGTTACCCAACTTTCCTTGTTCTGCATATGCTTTTGATCTTGGTAAACTTCTCGTGGAGTCATGGGAACTAGAGTGGTTTTCCTTCCTTGTAACTCAAATGTATGGCGATTAGTGAATCCATCATGGATTACCTTTCGATCAGATTGCCATGGCCTTCCTAACAGTATGTGACTAGCCTCCATTGGTAGAACATCACATAAAACTTCATCTTCGTACTTACAAATGGCTAAGGGAACTTCTACTTGGTGGCTAACTTTCATTTCTCCGTTGTCGTTAAGCCATTGAGGCTTGTAAGGTGCTGGATGCTTTTTCATTTTTAAACCAAGCTTCTTTACCATAGATTCACTTGCCACATTGGTACAACTGCCTCCATCGATAATAAGGCTACAAACTTTCCCTTGAACAAGACACCTAATGTGAAACATATTCTCCCTTTGCTCTTCTTCTTCTTCTTTTGTTTGAACGCTTAAAGACCTTCTGGCTACCAATAAATCTCCTTTAGCATGTCGCTCTTAGTGTTCTTCGGAAGAATCAGAGACAATTTCTTCTTTATCTGAAATTATTTCTCCATTATCTAGAATTGTCATAATCTTCTTATTAGAACACTCATTGGCATAATGTCCCATCCCTTTGCACTTGAAACACTTAACATCACGAGTTCTGATTGCAACCTCTTTAGGTTTGCCCTTGTTATCAATAGACAATGGTGTTCCAGATTTTTGGTTCACCTCTACATAGCTTCCTTTTTTATAATTGGTCTTCTCATCTTTTGAATAACTTGGCTTAATTGTTACTGCCCCTGAACCGTAACTTGATCTTGAGGAGTTCTTTCTTTTAACTTGTTGTTCAAATATCAAAGCTTTGTGTAGCATCTCTTCTAGTTCAACATAATACTGAGTTTCCAATCTGTCTTGAATTTATCTATTTAAACCCCCAAGAAACCTTGACATTGTTGCCTCTCTATCTTCTGAAATATCAGCTCGCAACATTAAGGTCTCCATTGCTTGATAATACTCTTCAACAGATCGGCTTCCTTGTGTTAATCTCCTCAGATTTAGATGCAGCTCACGGTGGTAATGACTAGGAACAAACCTCTTCCGCAAAATGGCTTTCATTTCTGCCCATAATTCTATAGGATGTTCCTCATTACGCCTTCTTGAGGTACTAGTTGATCCCACCAACTAAGAGCATAATCATAAAATTCAGTAGCAGCAATTCTTACTCGATTGGTCTCCGTGTAGTGTTGAACGTTGAAAACGAGTTCAATCTTCTTTTCCCATTCCAAATAGGCATCTGGATCGTTTTTTCCATGGAATGGTTGAATATTAATCTTGAGACCTCCAAGATTGTCACGCATACGTTCGTTGCCCTCTCTTGTACGTCTATGGTGCCTTTTATGGCTGTTTTGAGACGAATTGCTCATGCGTTCATAATAGTCATCAGCGGCTTCATTTCTGAATTGTTCATGTAGTTCATGGTTTCTTCTTGGACTGGTTTGTCGTGAACGGTTCCGCTCGTGGTCAGTGTTTGATTGAAGCTCTTCGCGAAAGGCATCTATCTTGGTGTCTATCAACTTTGTCATAGCTTCAATTAGAAGCTTGTTGTTATTGAAATTACTGTTTTCTGCATCATTTGAATTAGACATCCCTTTCTACAAAACAAAACAAAAACAAATATGTTTTCCTAAGAATAATAAGAGATAAGTTTCACAACAACACCTAAAAACGATTTTCTACGATTTTAAATCTCAAACAACTATAACTAGGGTGAAACAGATCAGAATTTCGTGATTCAAAATGAAATCATCACACTAACACTCAAATCTTCACAAACAAACTGATAATATAAAATAGATGAAGAAACATTTATGAGAAAGAGAATACCCAACTTTCAGAATGTTGCTCTGATGCCACTTGATAAACTCCTCCTAGAATCGGCACTCTTAAATGGGATAGGGATAACTTTGCAACCAGGAACCCAAAAGGATTCAAGGATCAAAGGATGTGGATCGATAGGTCACACAAAGGTTGTGGAAAGGCCTTTGATATTCCAACTGATCTTCCTTTGGATATGACGCACCAAATGAAGAACGGGTTTTCTTGTGGATATTACACACAAACAAGAGAAGAGTAAAACTTAAGAAGTTTTTTTAGAATCAAAGATAGTCTAACCATTAGAATTCTGAGTACATAGTTTTTATAGGAGAAAGAACTAGCCTTGAACACAATTAAGGTTGTTCTTGGAAACATAATGCATGCCTCTAAAACAATTAAGGCTTTTCTTGGAAACAAAATGCTTTAATATTGAAAATACAAAGTATTAATGATATAAGCTGGAAATCAGACCCTTCCCTCCTCCAAGGACGTGGCTTTTGGTGTAGATGGGCCTTGGGCTTTTATTTCAGCAAATGGGCAATGGTGAAGTGAAACAATTGCCTCATTAAAAACCTTGTCAAGAAAACCCATTGGGACAAAACTTGAACAAGGGAAAAAGAGTACAATCGAGACACTTTCTCATTTGTTGAAATCAATTAGCTTGAATCAAGACCAAAGTGGTTTGACAAGTTTTTCCACTATACTTGCTGTTTTGATCACGTGGATTCTCTAGTTGATTAAGCAATCCTCCAACAACTTTGTTAAATTGTTTTGCTCTTGATCGAGTTGTTGGACCAGCCGGTAAAATAAGAATATCTTCAACTTCAAGCTCATCTTCTTTTTCAAGTTGTTCATTTGGTTCTTGCACATTTCCATGTTCTAAGATCCTTGTGTCATCTAGGATCACATCATGTACTATTACACCATGATACCGTTTGGTTTAAAGAATGCAGGCACCACATACCATGTCTAGTGAATCATATTTTCAACGATAACTTGAGAACGCATATGGAGGCGTATATCGATGACATGATCGTCAAAAATCACACAGCCGATAAGCAGCTCGGCGTGCTTCAAACCGTCTTCGACATACTACGACAATTCGGGGTACGAAACAGCAAGTTCTTGGGTTGTGTAGTCTGTAAAAGGGGCATCGAAATCGACCCCACCCAGCTGCAAGAAAATATACAAATGGCACCACCAAAAAACGACAAGGAGGTCTAGTGTCCGATGGGACGTCTAGCAAGACTGTCCTGTTTTATTTCCAGAGCCTCTGATAAAGTCCACCATTTTTTCGAAATTCTTTGAGGGGATAAAAAGTTTGCATGGACAGAGGAGTGTAACAAGGCTTTCACGGACTACAATAGAATATTCAAAACTGATAGGTTATTTACTAAAGACGAATTGGATGCTTTTGTGGACATTGAATCGAAGAAGATCAAGTTTGTTACAATTACAAAGCTCTACAATAGCGGGAAATGGGGAAGGATTCCTAGGTTAGAGTATGTTTGCGAGCGGTACGGTGCATTCGTATCAAAAGCGAAGCTGGAAACTTTAAGAAAGTGGAAGACATCGACGAAGAAATGTAATTGTCCGTTTGCGCTAAAAGGTCATCCGATGAACGTACTAGCCATGAAATGACGTTTGGAGGTTATAAACGGTACGCATAATCATGAACCCTACGTTCGCCTAGACGGTCATTCTCGCGCTTGTAGGCTAAACGGGATGAAGAGGAACTAGTTCGTAGTTTGTCTCACCTCGGTTCGCGTCCTAAAGAGATATATAGTGGTTTGAAGTACCAATATCCGGAGAATATTTCGAACATGCGTGCAATCTACAATTGCCGCCAAAAACATCGGGATGTTGAGCACGGGGGACAAACGCAAATGCAATATTTGTGGACAAAGTTGAAGGAGAATGGATACTGCACGTGGGAGCGTTTGAAAGACGATTCAAAGGTGATCACTGAATTTTTTTTCGCACATCCTACTAGCATAGACTTATTACGTACATTCCCCAATGTGTTATTCATGGATTATACGTACAAGACGACTAGGTAAAAGATATCTTTATTAGAGATTGTCGGTTTAACGTTGATAACCATTACATTTACCATTGCGTACGTGTTTTTGAGCGGAGAGAAGATTGGAAACTATGTATGGGCTTTGGAAACTTTACGTGGTTTGATGATGAATAGCGTGTGCGCATTTCCAAGCGTTATTGTTACCGATCGAGACTTAGCTCTCATGTGAGCAGTCAACGATATTTTTTCAGGCACACACCACTAGTTAAGCGTTATTGTTTAGTTTTACGGCTACGTTGCGGGGGCGAACATAGTTGAGAGTTACCAAAAAATCTAGATACATTTAAGGAGATGTTTGCGTACGTTATGGACGTGTGGATAACGAAATATGGTGACAAGTTTCTTGCGTACCGAATGAACAAGATTAAGTATTATGGCCAAACAACTACAAACAGGTTTGTCCTTTTATCCAATTTTTTGTTTAGCTGTTTTATCTCTTTTCATAGGTAGTTGTACTATGTAAGGCGGAGGGTGCTCACTCGTCCCTAAAAAATACCTTCGGACGAATCAATACAACTTTGAGCTATTTTGGGAAACAATTCACAACTTATTAACGAAGCAGCATGTGGGGATTGTCGAATCATTTGAGCGAAGTAAGTTTAGAACAATTCCTAGTTTTGATGGTGTTTTGACCCAAAATCTTAAAGGTCACGTGTCACATGCGGGTCTAAAGATATTGATGCTTACTATTATTTGTACTAGAAATATAGGAGTAGATCGGGTAGCATATGGAGGATGTTTCCTTAGGAAAACACATGGGTTACCATGTGCATGTGAAATGACGTTTATAGCTAGAGATGGTAGGTGCATCCCTTTAGAAGATGTGGGATGTCTTTGGAAAATATTAGATATTATTCATAGAGATCCTAGTTCTTGCGAGGAAGAATTGCGGAAAAAACTTTCCATAATTGACAACCCCATTCGTAGTTTATGCCCCGACCAACAAAACCACATTATCTAGCCATTTTTTTTGTTGCTTCGAACGACTCCAACCTGGCTCGCAACTACATATTTCAACCATGGGTGCACTGTTTATGCAACAACATGCATCTTTGATAACCAGCATCTACCAAAGATAACATTGCAAGGAGCTGGTGGACTATAAACCACCACAAACAATATCCTAACTATCTTCCTCAATGGTCGTTTTTTTAGGACAGTTTCGCCTTCGAACTCCACAAACACATTAGTAGAGCTCCCGATAAATCCTACTATGATTTTATTTGATAGGAGAATGACACATGGGTTTATCATTTTCTTATAAGTAAACGGAAACAAAACAGTAGCTGAGTTGCATGTGTCAATCAAAATCCTTCAGATTTTTCATTCCCTCAACTGTAGTCTCAATCACCACAACATCCTCATGTGGCCCAACAACATATCTTAAATCATCCTCATCGAATACAATAAATGGCATCATATTTTGATACAGATAGGTAAATAGTTTACTTTCTAACTAGGTAGTCAAGCTGACGATATGCCTTTTTTTACAACCAACTCGATAGGTTTGTTACCATATCCCTCCCTCATGCCCCTCCCTCTCTTTGAAAATCGTCAATAATTAAAAAAATTGACATTTGAAGACCTTCTAATTTTTTTTCACTTATCATCATAATTCGACCTTCATCTAGATCAGGATCCAAATACTCTTAATCTTCATAAAACTCATTATAGTATTCGGTAATCACCATAGTGTTTTTTGGTTTATGTGTCACTTCCATGGCTTCCTTTCGAACACCAGATTTTCCTACTACTTGTGGTAATGATCTATTTCCCACTTGTGCTTTGACAAAAGTGGTTAGTTTTCCCTTCTTGATCAAATTTTGGATTTTTTACTTTAAAGAAATATAATACTTTGTATTATTCCCGGATGATAATATCCAAATAGATCCAGTTGAAGACCAAGATAAGACCATCAAAGTACCAACTATTAGAATTAGTTCTATAACGCGCTCAAGAGCAAGTGATCTTGATTGAAAGTTCAACAAGCCATGGAGAATCTTATAAGCCAAATAAAGCATGATACAAATGTTATTCTAGCTTCTAATGGACCCCAGCCCATTTTCTACGTAATAAAAGCTCAAGAAATCAATAAAATGCTTCTAGAGATCTTGTCAAAAGGATATACGAAACTGAATCTCCTAATCTTTAAATTAGTTACTTTGATAAACATATCTTTTAATATGCTATCTTTTAGATATTTGGTTAGGATATCTTTTGATTTACTAACTTTTATTTTTAGTTTGATAAGATGTATCTTAATTTGTTGACTTTTAGCTAGTTGTTAGGATATCTTTTATGATTTATTAGTTGTTATGATAGTTTTTTATTGGGCCAGGCTAGAAATAAGACACATTTTGATAGATCTCTCACTCTACCCCTTTTTTTTCAAACTCAAAGTTGAAATTCCTAAATAATATTTTCTCCCTCTAGATTATTACATTCATGCCATTTACTCTCAAAATCAACCCAAACTTTGAAATCTATCCGTTGTTACCCTAAATCCACAAGTTTTTCACCAATTTCCATCTATATTTACTACCCTAAACCCATTATACCCTAAAAATTACATTTTTTACTCAATCCTATACAATCCACCATAAGCAACCTAAAATCGGAGTATCCATGGACAATGATGAAATGGGCATCTCTTTGGACGATTTACTAGACGAGGATGAAGCTTACCGCACAGAGGTAAAAAGCTTAAGCTCGTTTTTTTTATTTTGGCCTCGTCGCATGAACATCGTTCGACGAAAAGCTTCGTCATCGCATGAACGTGCGACAACATTGCCTTCGACATCGCATGCGACCACTATGGAGACATGTCTCGTGCGACAGCACTGAAGACATGTCTCGTGTGACTGAACTGTTAAATAAACTTATAGTTTCCTATCATATTTTTGTAGGAGGAACCTGCCCAGCCTCCATTTATGGATGCGGACTACAATAGAATATTCAAAACTGATAGGTTATTTACTAAAGACGGATTGGATGCTTTTGTGGACATTGAATTGAAGAAGATCAAGTTTATCACAATTACAAAGCTCTACGATAGCGGGAAATGGGGAAGGATTCCTAGGTTAGAGTACGTTTGCGAGCGGTACGGTGTATTCGTATCAAAAGCGAAGTTGGAAACTTTAAGAAAGCGGAAGACATCGACGAAGAAATGTAATTGTCCGTTTGCGTTAAAAGGTCATCCGATGAACGTACTAGCCATGAAATGACGTTTGGAGGTTATAAACGGTACGCATAATCATGAACCCTACGTTCGCCTAGACGGTCATTCTCGCGCTTGTAGGCTAAAACGGGATGAAGAGGAACTAGTTCGTAGTTTGTCCCACCTCGGTTCGCGTCCTAAGGAGATATATAATGGTTTGAAGTACCAATATCCGGAGAACATTTAGAACATGCGTGCAATCTACAATTGCCGCCAAAAACATCAGGATGTTGAGCACGGGGGACAAACGCAAATGCAATATTTGTGGACAAAGTTGAAGGAGAATGGATACACCACGTGGGAGCGTTTGAAAGACGATTCAAAGGAGATCACTGACTTTTTTTCGCACATCCTACTAGAATAGACTTATTACGTACATTCCCCAATGTGCTATTCATGGATTGTATGTACAAGACGACTAGGTAAAAGATGTCTTTATTAGAGATTGTCGGTCTAACGTCGACAACCATTACATTTACCTTTGCGTACGTGTTTTTGAGCGGAGAGAAGATTGGAAACTATGTATGGGCTTTGGAAACTCTACGTGGTTTGATGATGAATAGCGTGTGCACATTTCCAAGTGTTATTGTTACCGATCGAGACTTAGCTCTCATGAGAGCGATCGACGATATTTTTTCGGACACACACCAGTTGTTATTCACGTGGCACATTAGTAAGAACATTATCAGGGCGGTCCGAAAGATATTGCACGATGATGCGGTAGCGAAACAATTTGTTTAGTTTTACGGCTACGTTGCGGGGGCGAACATAGTTGAGAGTTACCAAAAAAATCTAGATACATTGAAGGAGATGTTTGTGTACGTTAAGGACGTGTGAATAACGAAAGATGGTGACAAGTTTCTTGCGTACCGAACGAACAAGATTAAGCATTATGGCCAAACAACTCCAGACAGGTTTGTCCTTTTATCCAATTTTTTGTTTAGCTGTTTTATCTCTTTTCATAGAAGTTTATAATTTTGTACTTGTACTATGTAAGGCGAAGGGTGCTCACTCGTCCCTAAAAAATACCATGGGACGAATCAATACAACTTTGAGCTATTTTGGGAAACAATTCACAACTTATTAACGAAGCAGCATGTGGGGATCGTCGAATCATTTGAGCGAAGTAAGTTTAGAACAATTCTTAGTTTTGATGGTGTTTTGACCCAAAATCTTAAAGGTCATGTGTCACATGCGAGTCTAAAGATATTGATGCTTGCTATTGTTTGTGCTAGAAATATAGGAGTAGATCGGGTAGCATATGGAGGATGTTTCCTTAGGAAAACACATGGTTACCATGTGCATGTGAAATGGCGTTTATAGCTAGAGATGGTAGGTGCAGCATCCCTTTAGAAGATGTGGATGTCTTTGGAAAATATTAGATATTGTTCATAGAGATCCTAGTTCTCGCGAGGAAGAATTGCGGAAAAAACTTTCCATAATTGAAAACTCCATTCGTAGTTTCCGCCCCGACCAACAAAACCACATTATCTAGCCATTTTTTTGTTGCTTCGAACGACTCCAACCTGGCTCGTAACTACATATTTCAACCATGGGTGCATTGTTTATGCAACAACATGCATCTTTGATAACCATCATCTACCAAAGATAACACTGCAAGGAGCTGGTGGACCATAAACCACCACAAACATTATCCTAACTATCTTCCTCAATGGTCGTTTTTTTAGGACAGTTTCGCCTTCGAACTCCACAAACACATTAGTAGAGCTCCCGATAAATCCTACTATGATTTTATTTGATAGGAGAATGACACATGGGTTTATCATTTTCTTATAAGTAAATAAAAACAAAACACTAGCTGAGTTGCATGTGTCAATCAAATCCTTCGGATTTTTCATTCCCTCAACTGCAAGGTCAATCACCACAACATCCTCATGTGGCCCAACAACATATCTTAGATCATCCTCATCGAATACAATAGGTGGCATCAGATTCTGATACAGATAGGTAAATAGTTTTCTTTCTAACTAGGTAGTCAAGCTGACTATATGCCTTTTTTTTACAACCAACTCGATAGGTTTGTTACCATATCCCTCCCTCATTCCCCCTCCCTCTCTTTGAAAATAGTCAATAATTAAAAAAATTGACATTTGAAGACCTTCCAATTTTTTCTCATTTATCATCATAATTCGGCCTTCATCTGGATCAGGATCCAAATACTCTGAATCTTCATCAAAATCATTATAGTATTCGGTAATCACCATAGTGTTTTTTTTGTTTATGTGTCGCTTCCATGGCTTCCTTTCGAACACCAGATTTTCGTACTACTTGTGGTAATGATCTATTTCCCACTTGTGTTTTGACAAAAGTGGTTAGTTTTCTCTTCTTGATCAAAGTTTGGATTTCTTACTTTAAAGAAATAAAATACTTGGTATTATTCCCGGATGATGATATCCAAATAGATCTAGTTGAAGACCACGATAAGACCATCAAAGTACCAACTATTAGAATTAGATCTATAACGCGCTCAAGAGCAAGTGATCTTTATTGAAAGTTCAACAAGGCGTGGAGTATCTTATAAGCAAAAGAAAGCATGATACAAATGTTATTTTAGCTTCTAATGGAGCCCAGCCCATTTTCTACGTAATAAAAGCTCAAGAAATCATTAAAATGGTTCTAGAAGATCTTGTCAAAAAGATATACGAAACTGAAGCTCCTAATCTCTAAAATAGTTACTTTTAATAAACATATCTTTTAATATGCTATCTTTTAGATATTTGGTTAGGATATCTTTTGATTTACTAACATTTGTTTTTATTGATGCTCGCTATTGTTTGTACTAGAAATAGAGGAGTAGATTGGGTAGCATATGGAGGATGTTTCCTTAGGAAAACACATGGGTTACCATGTGCATGTGAAATGGCGTGTATAGCTAGAGATGGTAAGTGCATCCCTTTAGAAGATGTGGATGTCTTTGGAAAAGATTAGATATTGTTCATAGAGATCCTAGTTCGCGCGAGGAAGAATTGCGGAAAAAAATTTCCATAATTGACAACTCCATTCGTAATTTCCGCCCCGACCAACAAAACCACATTATCAACAGGGTAATGCAAATTTTGAAGCCCGAGACAAGTTATATTGAAGATCCTAAAGAAGCGGTTAGAGCTAACGGTAGGCCAAAGGGAGGCGTTGATAAATCGACTAAAGTTCGTGGGAATATCCGATTGAAGAAACCGCTAGTGCTAGTACTCCGGCTAACTCGATAGGTAGTACACTGGTTAACACGTTAGGGAGCACGGCCACATCCAACATAGTTCCTATCGTACCATCCAAACCTCCATTAGCAAAAAAGAAAGTTGGAAGGCCTAATAAAATTGTTAAGGATGGGAAGTTAACATTATATCTAGATTGCATCCCTGCATTTCTACAAACTTACATTTTAAAGTTAGTTGACGTTCTTTCGGACGGACAATGCGGATATCGTTCTGTAGCGCATTCAATATACAACAACGAAGATGGATGGGAGGATGTTTGACCCGATTTGTTGAAGGAGTTACGAGATAACCGTGCATCTTGGTTGGATGTATATGGTTCGCCGAAGGTGTTTGACGATTTGGTGCATAGGTTAGATTACTTCAAGCCAAATCCTAGTAGCCACTTTGATGACATTTCTGGACATCGGACTAGTAATTGCTACAAGGTATCAATGCATGGTATACCATGTATCGCAAGTAGCGTCGTTAACGTATCTACCAATCCGTGGAAGGCCACCCATCAACAATTCAATGATTATAGAAGTTGGGATTGCTTTCGTACATGGATATCATTTTGTTAATGTAAGTATATGCCGTTTTTAGCCAATTTCTTACGCTACCATTACAATATGCATTCATTTCTTATTTTTTCTTGCAGATCATTACTCCACCCGATGAACCATTGCCTCCATTATACCCTTGCTGGGGTGCTTACGTAACCGAAGAAGCGAATCAATGGGTGCATCCCAACTACCGTCGGTTCAACAAATTTACACAAATAATGCCAGCTAGGAAAATAAACTTGAACGAAAACCACATGTAACGGATTTGACAAGAGACGACGTTTGAGTTGATGTACTTTTGTAATATTTGATGTAGTTTTGTAACATTTGATGTAGTTTTATAATAAAGTTGATGTAATTTTGTAATATTTGATATAGTTTTGTAATATAGTTGATAAAATTTGTATGATGTTGGTTTATTGTTCAATTATTATCCTTTGTGAGCAATTATTTTTTATTTAAAAGCGTGGTCGCACGCGATGCCCTAAGGAAACCGTCTCATGCGACGCAAGGCCAATTATTTGGATCTGTTTCGAACCAGAGGGCTTGCGTCGCATTGCCAAAACGCGACGCATTTTGGCAGTGGTCTCATGCGACGCAAGGCCAATTATTTGGCTCTGGTTTTGAACCAGAGGGTTTGTGTCGCACAGCCAAAATGCGACGCCTTTTGTCGATGGTCACATGCGACGTAATGCCAATTATTTGGCTCTAGTTTTTTACCAGAGTGCTTGTGTCGCACGATCATAATGTGACGTCCTATTTCAATGGTCGCATGCGGAGTTTTTTTGTTAATTAGAATTGGCGGGAGTTTTTAATAATTGTAAGACCCTATCCATCTACTTCGTCCTATTCACTTTACATGTGTCACGTTTTCATTCGGCTAAGTGGATTACGTTATCCGAAAATGAAATTGGCTATAATAGATGTTGTATCCACATTAAAGGGTAAACTAGTTGATAAATTAAGCAAAATATGTGTCCATGGAGTGAGTTAGATCTGATGAAAGCATCAATCGAAGTTGGTAACACGAACCTCCAAGAGGGGCGTAAAACATATTGGGATGGTGTTCAGCCGCCTAGAATTTAAAGGCGTGTTGATGAAGTGAGAGCTAGGTGGTCAGTCCTAGTCATGTTCCGTCTATATCCAGTTTTTGGCCTCACTGAACTGGAACGTCGTGTTGCGTGTAACCGGTTCAACTGCCAGGTCACAGATTCGATAACAGAGGAGTAGTTGGATCAGGTCCGTTCTGACATAATTGACATCTGGCTAGACGAAATGCGTGACCACCAGGATGCGAAAGAAGAAACGAGGTTGATGAAATGGAATTGGCCTCATAGATAAACTATGATTTGAGTATGTGTTTGATTGTGTGTTTGAATTTGTGTTTGAGTGCGAGTTTCAATTTGTGTTTGAGTATGAGTTTCAATTTATTATAGAGTTTGTGTTTCAATTTTAGTTTGAGTGTGAGTTTCAGTTTGTGTTTGACTGTGTGTTTGAATTTGTGTTTGAGTGTGTGACTCAATTTGGGTTTGTGTGTGTGCTATAGTTTATGGATGAGATTGTGTTTCAGTTTATGTCGACCTTATATTTCGAACAATTTTATACTATCAAATGATATACTATCAAAAATAAAGGTAAGACTTACCATAAATTATTTTTCAATTGTAGAAGCTCTAACTCTAACTACACAACTTGAGCATTCAACTGTCGAAGAACTTGCCTTCTTGTTAAAGAACACAACAGGAATGTTCTAGAGAGTGGGAACAATAAAATTCTACAATTCTAAATGGATAAAATTGAGTTGGAATCGAACCCATAAAATTGATAAATTGAAAGCATACAATAAATTAAAATACAATAAATAAAAGCAGTCATAAAATTTTCCGGTTACAAAATATAATGCTAACGTCGAAAAGTCTCACATATCAAACAACGATCTAATAAACAAAAGTATGCTGCGAGTAATGATAAGTGACGTCTGTACCTCTCGGCGATCGTGCATATGTGAAGGGTGGTCTGTACTAGATCGTCGTACTCCAGCGTCCAGTATGGATGAAGCATACCGAGCAATCTGATCGTAGCCTGCGTAGTCAACAGCACCCTGTAGCTCCAACCGAGGACCTCTTGCTTGACCAGAGCTACTAACAATGTACCATAGCTTCTTCTTCACCCAAACGTAGTACATCGTCTCGGCACTCTCTCCACTACCACGGTACTCCGGTCCATCAGGAGCGTAACAATGGTACTCCCAATCCCTCCACAGGTGAGCGTCCCAAACGTATCTACAAGCCGTCTTCTTCCCTGTTTTTTTCGATGCAGGAGGGCGTATATCTTTAGGAATCATCTACACGAAGCCCATCTGTCGAGTGACACGATCAGGGTAATATGGCACAATCACGTCGTACGCCTTAAGCATCAACTCAGCCCAAGTAATGCTCTAGAATGGATGATGGTCCCGTAAGTAAGCGAAGGGAAGGAAGATCACCTATGAATAAATAAATGAACAAGTTAGCCATTTATATTAGTAAAAATACTTAACATTAAAGTGAACAAATATGACTTACATCTAACTCCGTGCATGTCGAAAGTGCATGTCTAAACTTCCTGTGCACATCGTGCGAAATGCCGATATTCTGCGGCGCATGTCGGCACATATGGGGCATAGATAGCTCATAATCGCTAAACAGTGGAGCCCAGAGCTGAACAAAATGGGTAAATATCCACGACTCGAGCATCCCGATGAACCCGCAAATGCCTCGCGTAGCATGCAGAGATCCCTGACTAAGGGAGTGGTACAACTGTGCTAAGACCAACTGACCCCAGTTGAACCTATGCATACCCTGGTATTGGTTCACGAACTAGAGGTAATCTAAAGGAATTTTGTTGCCGGTTTTGCCGGTTTTGCAGGCACGAGTGGCATGATCTACTCTCTCATCTGTGATCCTACTATCACTATACCTATCACGCGTAAAGGTAGTGCGCAGCCACCCAAGGTTCACACTATTAGCATTCTTAAGATTTTTAGTCAAATCAGTTGGTCGTACACCTAGCATGCTAGCATAAGTCCTAATCCGCTCAACCTCAGAGTCAAATGATAATACATCAAAAGGCCTACCTTCGACCGGTAATATAGTGATGACAAAGACGTCGTCTAAAGTTACTGTCATCTCCCCGAACGAGAAATGAAATGAAGAAGTCTCCTCATGCCATCGCTCGAGGAATGCCTCGACCA
Organism: Limnanthes douglasii subsp. nivea; assembly: GCA_036936605.1. Lineage (NCBI taxonomy): Eukaryota > Viridiplantae > Streptophyta > Magnoliopsida > Brassicales > Limnanthaceae > Limnanthes > Limnanthes douglasii. Next base: position 126,814,692 of record JAUPFV010000005.1, on the reverse strand, counting down.
AATGGAGGTTGGTATGCCATTGTGAGAGTGCCTCACCGAGAGGGCCAAAAATAGTACCCATCACCATTGCCCGTACCCTGCTCTACTTTTTGAAGTCCCATTTGCGGAGACTATTGTACATGGCGAAGCATCGTAGGGAGACCCTATCCTGCAATATGTATCAAACACGTAAGAAAGTGATAAAACAATCAATGTAAACATATATTATAGTTAGAGAATAAATACTTACATCTCCGTGATAGACACTAAACGCCTCGTGCTGGGTGTAATCGGAATAGAGAGATGGGCCGTCTGACATCACCGACAAGAACTCATGATCCTCATCCTCGAGTGCGTGGGGTGCAGCCTCGGGTGCATGGGGTGCATCGTCCTCATACCATGCATGTGATCCCTCAGGTGCCTCCCGCCACTCCGGCCCCTCCATATCCTCCGGTAACTCTGGTGCATCTACATCGTACTCAACGTATGACAGGTTAGGTGCTTAGGAAGACGAACGTGCCCCTATGCTACCGGCAGCCATAGGAATGTCATCTACACTTGGATGATAACGGAGATGTCGTTTCATCCGCGTCCCCGGAGTTATTCCCTCAATGGGACCTGCCTCTACATGTTCGGGGGAAGCTCTAGCTTCTGCTGCCTCACGCGCCAAACGCGCTTCACGTTCCTTCTGTTGTCCCTTCTCAAACGGGCTTTTAAAAGTGCCCTTGGTTCGTCCCATCCTGTAAAAACAGCATAAAAGTAATATGTGTTAGTGAAACTAGAGAAAAAAAAGTAGTTTGTAAGTGTAAGTGGTCGCATGAGACAGCTTAAGCTGTCTGTCGCATGAGACAGCTTAAGCTGTGTGTCGGGATGGGGTGTTTATTGTTGTCGCATGCGACGACAATACACACCCCGTCCCATGCGACGAGGGGTTATCTTGATCGCACGATCGTGCGACTAGATAAAAACTGGTAGCATAGTCGTGCGACCAACAGCAAGGAAACCTAAAATTAGAAACCCACCAAAGCAACCTCCTTTCACATAAAATTAAACACAAAAACATAGATCCTAGCAAAACTAACAAGAATACAACACTAATCTAACAAAACAACACCTAAAATCATGCAAAAATCAAACTTTTAAAATCGAAACCTAAAAACCTAATTTTCAACAGTTGATACCCGACAAAAGCTTAAAAATTTATAGCATGAGGTTTGTATTGCTTACCTTTATGTCTTACTCAATTTGGATTCTTGAAAAAAATCGAGTTAGAGTTTCGGTCGATTCTTGAGTGATTGAGAGGTTTCTAGAGAGAGAGAGAAAAAGAGAAGAAAAAAATTATGAGAGATTTATCAAACTCTTTTATACCTAGGTTTTCTGAAAAGGGAAAATTTGTCCAAAATTATGTGAGAGATATATCAAATGGGTATAAGATCCAGCGGTTTAAGATCTATTAAAATATGACTAATTTCTAACATGACCCTTTTTTATTTGCCATTTTTTAGTCTAGTTTTTTGGATCTGCGCTTGTTTTATTTTCTTTAAATATATGTATTTCCATTAAATAAATCAGAATGAATCAAGTGAAAATTATCAATAAAAAAATAATTTTTTATATTTGTGCGGGACAAATTTATCTTTAAACTACTTTTGTGAGAAGCAAGTTTAGCTGATCCTTCATTTGATTTATCGAAGAAGGAAAACGCTATAACCTATTGACGGTTGGGAAGACATGAAGTTTCTTTAAGGCGAAGGTATGTACATGCTCATCACCATCGTGATTTACAAAAACGTTTTAGAAAGCTATCTCAAGGAACCATAATTGTTGATGAGTATTTGGATGAGTTTGAACAGCTGAAAAATTGTTTGGAACAAGAAGAGTTCGAGGAGCCGCTAACGACCCGATTTATAGGTAGTTTGCAAGAAAGAATTGCAAGAAAGGTGGAAAGGTAATAATTTACTAAGTTGTGTGAAGTATTCCACATTGTTGTTCAGATTGGGTAGCAACTCAAGCGTAAAAATACCACCACCAAACGGACAAGAATAACACAAACATAGACCCCATACAATAACAAACCTTTTATAAGGTAAAATCAATGGAAATATATGATAAAGGCATGGAAAAAGTATTGAAGTTCCAAAGATGAAAAATACAAAAACTATTCCAACTAGAACTCGTGAAGTTAACTGTTTTAAATGTCAAGGATGTGGGTATTACACTATATATTGTCTGAATCAGCGTATCATGTTTATCACTCCAAGTGAGGAATATGAGTTACAAGAGGAATATGAAGATAAAAAATCATATGATGAAGAGGAAACTAAGTATCTAGATGTTGGCGATTTATTGATAGCAATAACAAATCCTAAATGCAATGATCCAACCTAGAGAAATCATCGAAATGGAGAACATCTATTACACCAGATGCACTATCAATAAAAAGGTATGTAATCTGATCATAGATAGAGGTTCTTTTACTAACGTGGTTAGCAAATTATTGTTGACAGATTAGGTCTTGCAAAGACTAAGCACCAAGTTCTTACAAGCTACAATGGCTCGATGATCAAGAAGAATTACACATCACAGATCAGGTGACTATTCCATTCAGCATAGGAAAATATCAAGATTAAGTTTTTTGTGATGTAGTGGATATGCAAGTCGGACACCTACTGTTAGATAGACCATTGCAGTTTGATCGTAAAGTGTGTCATAATGGACGCTGTAATATCTACTCATTTATGCGTAATAAGAAGAAAATCAACGTAGCGCCTCATAGCCCATCTTAAGTTCATGAAATGCAAATACAAATGGCTAAGGAGGCTGAGGTAAGTAAATCAAGCCTATATGTATCTTCTAATACCTCTTATAAGTCCATGAGTGCTTAAATTCTAGAGTTAGCATCCTAAAATTACCAAAAGAAGTGAAAAACGTTTTGAAAAGGTATGAAGATATTTTTCTAGACGAGATACCCCCAGTTTTGCCTCCTATTCGAGGCATTGAACATCAAATTAATCTTGTTCCCGATTTTGAATTACCAAAAAAACCAACCTACCGCATGAACTGAAAAGAAACTAAGGAGTTGGAGAAACAGGTTGAGGTATTAATGACTAAAGGGTATAGCAGAGAGAGGCTTGGGCCATGTATTGTACCAAATCTATTAGTATCTAAGAGATATGGTAGTTGGAGAATGTGTATGGATTATCGTGCCATTAACAATGTCACCATCAAATACCACTATTCAATTCCAAGACTTGATGACATGTTGTATGAACTTTGTGGCGCCACCATATTCTTTAAGATTTATTTAAGGAGTGGTTATCACAAATTTAGAATGCGGGAAGGAGATGAAAGGAAGACAACCTTCAAAACAAAGCAAGGATTGTATGAATGGCTAGTTAAGCCATTTGGGGTGACTAACGCTCCAAGAACGTTTATGCCGCTGATGAATCAAGTTCTAAGAGTGTATATAAGTAAGTTTGTGGTGGTATACTTTGATCATATCTTGATTTACAGCAAGAGTTTGGGCGAGCATCTAGAGCACCTTGAGTTGGTTCTGCAAACTCTTCGGCAAGAAGGGCTCTATGCTAATCTCAAGAAGTGTACATTTTGTACAGATAAGCTTGTATATTTTGGATTTATTGTGAGTTCTCAAGGCCTACAATTTGAGCAAGAAAAGATCAAAGCAATCCAAGAATGGCCAACACTAATGACAATTGGACATTTGTAAAGTTTATGGACTAGCTAGTTTATATATGAGATTTGAAAAATATTTAAGCACCTTAGAAACTCCGATCATTATTGCGATTTAGAAAAACATGGCTTTTCAAGTGGGGAGAAACACAAGATAAAGATTTTTAAGCCCTCAAAGATAGCCTCACCCAAGCACCGGTTTTGGTTCTTCCGAATTTTGACTAAACATTTGAAGTAGAGTGTGATGCTTCAGTCTAGGTATTGGAGGTGTATTGATTCAACGAGGACGTCTTATAGCTTATTTTAGCGAAACATTTAGTGCAACAGCACTCAAGTATCCAACCTACGATAAGGAGCTCTATGCACTGGTGAGATCGTTCACAACATGTCAACATTATTTATTATCGTTGACAACATGAGACTCTTAAGCATCTAAGGGGTCAGACCAAACTCAAGAGAAGGTATGTTAAGTGGCTGGAGTTTATTAAGATATTTCTTTACATTATTAGATAAAAAAGGGAAAAGAGAAAATTGTAGCAGACGCATTATCAAAGAGACATGCATTGATATCTACAATGGAGGCAAAGCTTCTAGGATTTGAACACATCAAAGGATTGTATGAAGATGACCCTGACTTTATACATACCTACAAGGAGTGTTCTAAAGGAGAATTTGGCTTATTCTACAAATATGATGAGTTTTAGTTTAGAGACAAACGTGTGTGCATTCCATAAGGTTCTATGTGTGACCTCAACTTAAGAGAAGCACATGAAGGAGGTCTTATGGGTATTTTTGGAAGAAATAAAACCTTAGTTGTTGTTGGTGAGCATTTCTTTTGGCCTCACTTGAAGAAAGATATGGGGAAGTTCTGAAACCATGGTCTTTATCTACCATTGTTGATTCCTAGTGTACCATGGGTCGATATATCTATGGATTTTGTGTTGGGACTTCCAAAAATCAAACACACAGACTTCATCTATGTTCTGGTGGACATGCTCTCAAATATGGCGCATTTTATACCATGTGTTAAGGTGAAGGATACTTCTCAAACAACGTACTTGTTCTTCAAAGAAGTAGTGCATTTATATGGAATTCCAAGGAATATTATCTCAAATCGAGACACCAAATTCCTTAGCCACTTTTAGAAAACGCTTTGGAAGAAGATGGGAACTAAACTACTGTTTTCAACAAATTTTCATCCCCAAACGGATGGTCAAACTGAAGTGGTAAACCATACATTGTCCACTTTACTTAGAGTTACTATGGGTAAAAATTTGAACAACTGGTTGGAATGTTTGTCATTCATTGAGTTTTCTTATAACCATGTTACCCATTCTACTACTAGATTGTCTTTTTTTGAAGTTGTGTATGGATTTCAGCCTTTGACACCGTTAGACTAAATCTCGCTACCACCATCAGAGTATTCAAGTCAATATGAAATATACAAGGCTGAACCTGTCAAGAAAATACACTAGCAACTATAAGCGTCAAGCAAATAAATGATGTAAAAAGTTAACCTTTGAACCAGATGAACAATTATTAAATTGGAGATTGCGAGGGATATTTACATTTTGTAAGTTTTACTATTTTTTATTTTTCTCCATTTGAAATAGATGAACTAGTTTTGAGGATAAAACCTTTTCAAGAAGGCGGGAATGATGAGGATATCCAAACGGATCCAATTGAAGACCAACATAAGACCGTCAGAGTAACAACTATTGAAATTGGTCCTATAACGCGCTCAAGAGCAAATGATCTTCATCGAGAGTTCAATAATTTTATGGAGAGCCTTATAAGCCAAATAAAGAATTATTCAAATTTTATTTAGTTGCTAATGGATCCCATCTAATTTTCTACATAATAAAATCTCAAGAAAGAATTTAAAATGCTTCTAGAAGGTCTGGTCATAAGGATATACGAAAATGAAGCTTCATATCTTTAAAATAGTTAGTTTGTTAAAGATATCTTTTAATATGCAATCTTTTTGGTATTTTGTTAGGATATCTTTTGATTTACTAGCTGTTATTTTTAGTTTGATAATATTTATCTTAATTTGCTGAATTTTAGCTAGTTGTTATGATATTATTATTTTTATTAGTTAGTATATTTTTTTATTTACCATTTTTAAGTCTAATTTTTAGGATCTTTGGTTTTATTTCCTTTAAATATATGTATCTCCATTGGATAAATCAGAATGAATCAAGTGAAAATTATCAATAAAAAACAAGTTTTTACTCAAATATATGTTCGGGACAAATTTACCTTTAAACTACTCTTGTGAAAGACAGGTTTAGTTGATTCTTCTTTCTGATTTATCTAAGATAAATTCAGTTTTGAGTTTTGGTTATCAATGGTATTTCCATCACGTTTGTGGCGCAGCTCGATCCATTATCAATCTATCATTATTTTCTATCTAATTTTGTTTGTGAGTGTTCTCCGAACAACAACGTGTCAAACCAACACTCAATTCTGGCGCAGCTCGATCCATTATCAATCTATCATTATTTTCCATCTTATTTGGTTTGTGAGTGTTCACCGAACAGAAATGAGTCAAACGAATAATCCATCCAATGTCATACTTATCTTTTCCATCTGATTTTGTTTGTGAGTGTTCTCCGAACAGCAACGAGTCAAACCAACAGTCCATCCACCGCCATGCATATCATTTGAATATGTTAAAGTTGTGAGTGTTCTATGAACATCAAAATCTACAATCAAACCGTTTTTGTGCCTACATCATGCCCCCACGTTATTATGATCCCTACATAACCGGTATTCTGACTTTACTTCGGAGTTTGAATGCGTGATGGCCTTCGAAACTGTATAAAATTATTTGAATTGTCATAAATGGTTGAAATATTTTCATTTAACTCTGCAAAAAATGATCATGACGAACCCACTGATTTCCTTTAGGTCTAAATTGTTGCCCCTGGAAATATTGGTTAATCTTAGATCAATTTGAATCATGTATGGAATCCTTCGGTTGATAATTTGTTATAGATTTTTGTTGACATGCAGAAGAACTACTCATGGATTGACTAGGCAGCTTCAATCTCTTTGTTTCTTCTACTATAAACTATTTTTCAACTTGTAATAACGTACCTCCCCAAGTCGGTACTTTTTTTCCGGGTAACAATATCAGTTAACTCCCCAGCTAGGAGCCATTTCTTAAAGGCGGTTATAGCTACTTTTTCAAAGCAGTCTCGCAAACCTTTTTTAGTTTCTATAAAACATTTGATATATTCTTTCAAGGTTTTGCCAACAAACTGTTGCCAATGGATTATTGTGTCTTTATTTCCTCTAAGCTCTTTGCTCCCCATAAACTGTCTTCATGAAACCATCCAGAACATGTCAAATTTCTTGATCAACCCTTGTGGAAGTTAATTATACCACTTTAAGGCATTGTCGTTACAAGTTTGGGGAAAATATCTACACAACAACTTATCATCATCGTCAAAATTCAGCATGAAATTCTTGAATTGTTCAAGGTGGTTATCTGGATCTTTTCTCTAGTCAAACTTCTCCATCTTTGGAATATCAAACTGTTTTGGCGTATGACCGGAAAAAATTTCTGGATATAAGGATGACTACCTCCAATTGTTCCCTTGCTTGAACTGATAGTCTTTATTAGCCATGGAAAATATACTTGGCTCGGATTGAATAGAAAATTAATCACCCATTAGATGGTATATACTATGATTTGACCGAGCCTTATCACAATGAATCTTTCTCTTTTTATGGTAATGATCACTACTTGAAGAAGACGAGGAACTTCAGATTCAGAAATTAAACCCTACTAGAATTTGAAGAACTAGAACAATTCATGGTTCGACGTGCCTTTTTTAAAGCTGGATGAATTTTTTGAGATTTTCCCATCATATTTTTTGTTTGAACCTTACCAAGAAGATCCACCTCAACTTCTCTTTGGGACCTAAGTGTCTCAATCTTTCCTTGTAAATGGTCTTGTTCCTCTCGCATGAGTAGTCTTTCTTAGTTTTCATCAATCCTAAATATTTTCTTAGTTTTCATCAATCCTAAATTAATAGCCATTTTATTAATGATTTGAATGGTTCAGTTAATGTGGTTTTTAACCGCTATTTTGACTATAAGTGCTTGGTCGGTCTCATCCGCGTAATAGACCGCGCGCATTTCCAGTCTTTTTCTCTCTGCTCAGTATATTTCTTGTTCAGCTCTCCCTTTGTCTCAGAGAATGTCTGGTTATCCTACTATGCCCTCGTCTATCTTATTTCTTGCTCGATAAAGTCGGTTGCTCGGATTATCTTAGCTTATCAATTGCTCGTCAATTTTACTATTCGTTCGATCATTCTTCACTCTGCTGTCTGGCCTATGTCCCTTCACTCACCCTTGGTTCCTCTTCGGCCTGATCTCGCCTTTGCTTGTAATTCCTTCATGTCCAATAACTAGCTCAGCTCGTCATCGTTTCTACTTTGCTTCATGTTTGGCTACTTATATATTTATTCTCTTTGCGTGGTGATTGCTTTATCAACAATGGGTGGTTTTTAATATCACCACATATGATAGCCCCTACACAAAATTTATCATCTTGATCAGAAATATATTCTTCTTATCCTTTCACAATTTCATGATTGAGTCTTTATCTAGTGGATTCATCAAAAGACTAAATATCCACCCTCTTCTCACATTTCCAAAAATAAAGAAATACCGTTCATTTTCAAATCTACTACTTGATATGCTTGAATACCTGAAACACCAATATTTCAACTAACTTTCGAATCGAATTAGCAATCATCAGTACCGTATTTTATTCATCATTTGATGGGGAGGTTTCCACCAACTAGTAGGCCAAATAATATCCGAGCATATCGAAATGGTAGAAATATACAAACGATACCAAACCAAACTGATTATTATAAATGCAAAGTGGATTAAAGTTACGCACAAGGACGACGTATTAGCAAGGTAATCGAAGGCTATTCAGATGGTGACAATACTAAAAATGACAGTAAGGAAACATAGCTAGACTAGATAGACGCCTCGCCGAGCAGAGAAAATAAACAAAACCACACCGGACAGACGCCTCACCGAGCATGCCAAACAAGAGCTGACATCCAAGATAAACGTCCAGTCTATCACCGAGCGAGGATAGAGTTGAGTGAAGGTTATAATCGAGCAGAAAGATAAAAACCGAGTGGTGCTTGTAATCAGCACGGGCGAGACCGGTCGAGGTCTACTGTCTAAACGAACAATTAAAGAAACGTTTGAGAGCAACATTAAATAATTGGTCAGCCCACTAAACACATGAAGACTAAAATAATGATCATACATTTAGTCTCTATATCATAAATGTTAGTATACGTGCGAAGTTAGTGGAGTTATGTATTAAGTGGTGATTTGAAATTTGCTAAGAGATTGTATAAATAAGTAGATAATTTGCAAAAGATGTATATTCTCTTCTCTAATTAAGAAAAACTTTCTACTTGGCATTATCTTTGTTATAAATTTCCCATAAAAAATATAGCGTCGTCTGCGGGAAACAAATTAAAAGACCTTAGTAGTAAGATTTCTCAACCATGATAGTAACTAGATCAAGGATTGGGGTGACAGGTCATCGGAGAATTGCGGTAAATGCACCGGTGGGGCATGATCAGCTACTTCCTATCAATGCCACCAACCCAGATGTGATGGAAACAATCCATGTTGAGGTAATACCCCAAGTAGGATAGCCAGCAGTCGCAACCGGACCGGAGACCATGCCACACGCACATAGAAATGTAGTGGTCCCCAGTGTACAAGAAGCAGCAAGCGATAATCCGACGGTCCAGCGGTTGGAGCAGCAGCTTCAACACCTACAACATGAACCACATAGGGTACCATGTGAGCGGGAAGCCATGGAGCAGGCCATGCACGCTACCATAGCCAGGATGAATGACGCATTGCACGCATTAACGGCCAAAGTTCGATGAATCACCTCGGCTAACCACCAATATATGCCTGATATTAGTCAGGCTAACCGAGGAGATCAATCTTCCAATCGTGAGGATAAGATAGAAGGAGAATGAGAAAGTAAAGGCAAGAACGATTCCAAGAACATGAACCACAATAGGAGATACTGCCTAACGGTTGAACAAATACCAGGTAGGACGAGGATGCCCAATATAATTAAGTACAACCAAGAATGTCAACCTACATCCTTAAGAAGTCTCGGTTCATGGAAAAAATCCTCGAAGCTCAGTTACCCAAGAAATTCAACCCTTTCAAGATGGAGGCATATGATAGAACAAGGGATCCAGAAAGCCATTAGGAGCAATTCCGCAACATGATGATGACTTTTAACCCTGATGATGTTATGTCCTATCGAGCTTTGTGTATGACACTCAAAGGTAATGCAATTGACTGGTTCAACAGTCTGCCAAGGAGTCTATTTACGATTTTGTAGGTTTATAGAGAGCTATCAAAGAAATATTTGTGGATGAGACTTGATTATGCACCTCTACCAAAGAAGAGGTGAGTCATTAAAAATTTATGATAAATATTTAATCCATTCTATGAATGCTTTACCAGATCTAGAGGAAACTATGATTGTTGCCTCCCTCAAGAGATACCTCGATCAACAAGAGGAGCTCTACGCTAAACTAATCGGATTCCAGACGGTAAATATGAAAGATCTATTTGCTCGAGCAGACACGTTCATCTGAATAGATGATGCTAGCGAAAGGGACTCACTAGATAAAATGTTTCGGATCCCAAAGGAGGGTCATTTGAACAAAAAAATACAGATGTTTGGCCTCGTCGGGTTAATATTTGTTTACCAGTGCACTATGAGAACCCCTTTAGATGGTTCACCCTGCTGACCGAGGCCATCTTGGTAATTTATGATAGAACGAATAGAAGAACGAAGTATCACCCTCCTTCGAGTCATAAGCGCGTCCTGTTTTAAAAGATGAAATAGATATATCTGCTCCTACCGCAATGAACCCGATCAGTCAACTAACAAATGCTGGCAACTCCTAGAGGAAAATTAAAGATTGATAGATAACGGTGAACTCGTCTAGTTCATTAAATAGCAAGATCGTCGTCACTAGCCCGAGCAAAAGGAGGAAACGCGAATATTAAACAAGGAAAACCTTGTGACAATACAGGGGTAAACAGGGTTGAATGTTCACCATTATGGGGGGAAATTCTACAGTAACCGATGAATCAGGGGCGAATGATAGTGGCACTTTACCCCCGCTGTTTATTATCGCCGGAGGGCAATCAGAGGTGGCCATTAATTAAGTTTCTAGCACTATTGGCAACTCGCCGTCGATATTCACTATTGCTGGAGGAAACTCTGAGGTAGGCCATGACTTAAAGTCTAACAAAAGAGCAAGGATCGACCACGAAATACAAGAAGTTGAAGCTTTTTCCTACCATAATTATCGAGATCATGTTACAGATCTTACGTTTAACGATGACGATCTAAGAGGGGTCAGCACATCGTATGAGGACACATTAACATTGAATTTGGACAATAGAGGAGTAATGGTAACTCGAGTCTTAGTAAATGGAGGTAGCTCGGCTAATATCATCTTCAAAGCCAGCTACGATCGCATGCATGAGGCGTCTTTCTACAAACCCAGCCAACAAACCTTGGTTAGATATGAAGAGAAGGTGTCTCAGTGTGTGGGCAAGGTCGACTTGATGGTTAAAGTCGGTTATAGGGCTAGTAAGAAAGCGATTAAGACCTTGTTTATGATTTTAGATGCTCCAAGTTCTTACCACGCAATTATCGGGCCAATTTGTTTGCATCGGTGGAGGCCACCCCGTGCACTTTCAGAAAATGTATAAAATACCTAGTGGGGAACGCGGTCGGCATCATCAGAGGAAGTCAACGGACCACTAGGACGTGTTATGCGGTTACGGTTGACCCAACAAAGCCTCTCTGATAGCAATTAGCTGGCAAGGGGTACATGAAGAAATAAGCAGAGCACTACCTTCGCCCGATCTCGTTGACGACCCTAAAGAGATGGAGTAGTTTGCGAAGATCCTCCAGACTTGGTTGAGGAGTTAGTGCCAGAGAGCCGCACTTTACAATTAGGGAAGAATTATAATTCTAATGTGAACAACTATTTCTTGAACTCTTAGGAAGAAATTTGGATGTTTTGTGTGGGACACTAGTGACGTGTCATGGGTCGATCCCTCTATTATCCGCCGTGAATTAGCGATTGACTCATACTCTAAGCCATTGCAACAGAAGTGAGCCTTATTTTCTGATGAGAAGCATAAGGCTATAAGTGTTGAGGTGGCCAAATTATCTCGGCCTGGACATATTGTATGAGCATGATATTCAATGATGTATGTGCATTGATTTCACCGATCTGAATCAAACGTGCCCCAAAGATGCATTACCCATACCTTGTGGATTCAGCCTCGAGTTGCGAATTATTTTCTTATATGGATGCTTACATAAGCTATAATTAGATTCTCACTAACCTGTCAAATGAGGAACACACAACGCTCCAAATAAAGCGAGGCATGTACTGATAAACTCCTCCTAGAATCGGCACTCTGAAATGGGATAGGGATAACTTTGCAACCAGGAACCCAAAAGGATTCAAGGATCAAAGGATGTGGATCGATAGGTCACACAAAGGTTGTGGAAAGGCCTTTGATATTCCAATTGATCTTCCTTTGGATATGACGCACCAAATGAAGAACAAGTTTTCTTGTGGATATTACACACCAACAAGAGAAGAGTAAAACTTAAGAAGTTTTTTTAGAATCAAAGATCGTCTAACCATTAGAATTCTGAGTACATAGTTTTAATAGGAGAAAGAACTAGCCTTGAACAACATTAAGGCTGTTCTTGGAAACATAATGCATGCCTCTAAAACAATTAAGGCTTTTCTTGGAAACAAAATGCTTTAATATTGAAAATACAAAGTATTAATGATATAAGCTGGAAATCAAACCCTTCCCTCCTCCAAGGACGTGGCTTTTGATGTAGATGGGTCTTGGGCTTTTATTTCAACAAATGGGCAATGGTGAAGTGAAACGATTGCCTCATTAAAAACCTTGTCAAGAAAACCCATTGGGACAAAACTTGAACAAGGGAAAAATAGTACAATCGAGACACTTCTCATTTGTTGAAATAAATTAGCTTGAATCAAGACCAAAGTGGTTTGACAAGCTTTTCCACCATACTTGTTGTTTTGATCACGTGGATTCTCTAGTTGATTAAGCAATCCTCCAACAGCTTTGTTAAATTGTTTTTCTCTTGATCGAGTTTTTGGACCAGCCGGTCAAATAAGAATATCTTCAACTTCAAGTTCATCTTCTTTTTCAAGTTGTTCATCTGGTTCTTGCACATTTCCATGTTCTAAGCTCCTTGTGTCATCTAGGATCACATCATCCTCTCCCACTTGAAAAGGATTTGACCTCAAATCCATTTTATCTGCGATAAAAGGAACCAAATCAGAAACATTAAAGGTAGGACTCACTTTATACTTACCTCGTAGGTCAAGTTGATACGCATTATTGTTGATCTTTTTTGTTACTTCAAATGGTCCATCAATTCTAGGCATCAATTTTGACTTCCTCTATTCTGGAAATCTTTCCTTTCTTAAGTGCACCCATACTTGATCTCCAACCTCAAAAACTTTCTCACGTATTCCCTTGTTTGCTTGTTTGACATATTGCTCAGTTTTCTTTTCTATGTTTTTCCTTGCATCATCATGGATCTGTTTTAAAAGTTCAGCTTTCTTTTTCCCATCTATGCTAGTTCTTTCACTCAAAGGCAAAGGAATTAGATCCAAAGGAGATATTGGGTTAAATCCATAAACAATTTGAAAAGGAAAGTACTTAGAAGCGGAATGCATAGAATGATTGTATGCATATTCAACATGCGGCAAACATTCTTCCCAAGTTTTCAAGTTCTTTTTAATTAATGCACGTAGAAGAGTGGATAAAGTCCTATTTACTACTTCTGTTTGTCCATCAGTTTGTGGGTGACATGTAGTAGAAAATAAAAGCTTAGTCCCTAACTTAGACCACAAAGTTTTCCAAAAGTAACTTAGAAACTTAGTGTCCCTATCTGAAACTATCGTCCTAGGCATGCCATGCAAACGATCCACAAGAGGAGCTCTACGCTAAACTAATCGGATTCCAGACGGTAAATATGAAAGATCTATTTGCTCGAGCAGACACGTTCATCTGAATAGATGATGCTAGCGAAAGGGACTCACTAGATAAAATGTTTCGGATCCCAAAGGAGGGTCATTTGAACAAAAAAATACAGATGTTTGGCCTCGTCGGGTTAATATTTGTTTACCAGTGCACTATGAGAACCCCTTTAGATGGTTCACCCTGCTGACCGAGGCCATCTTGGTAATTTATGATAGAACGAATAGAAGAACGAAGTATCACCCTCCTTCGAGTCATAAGCGCGTCCTGTTTTAAAAGATGAAATAGATATATCTGCTCCTACCGCAATGAACCCGATCAGTCAACTAACAAATGCTGGCAACTCCTAGAGGAAAATTAAAGATTGATAGATAACGGTGAACTCGTCTAGTTCATTAAATAGCAAGATCGTCGTCACTAGCCCGAGCAAAAGGAGGAAACGCGAATATTAAACAAGGAAAACCTTGTGACAATACAGGGGTAAACAGGGTTGAATGTTCACCATTATGGGGGGAAATTCTACAGTAACCGATGAATCAGGGGCGAATGATAGTGGCACTTTACCCCCGCTGTTTATTATCGCCGGAGGGCAATCAGAGGTGGCCATTAATTAAGTTTCTAGCACTATTGGCAACTCGCCGTCGATATTCACTATTGCTGGAGGAAACTCTGAGGTAGGCCATGACTTAAAGTCTAACAAAAGAGCAAGGATCGACCACGAAATACAAGAAGTTGAAGCTTTTTCCTACCATAATTATCGAGATCATGTTACAGATCTTACGTTTAACGATGACGATCTGAGAGGGGTCAGCACATCGTATGAGGACACATTAACATTGAATTTGGACAATAGAGGAGTAATGGTAACTCGAGTCTTAGTAAATGGAGGTAGCTCGGCTAATATCATCTTCAAAGCCAGCTACGATCGCATGCATGAGGCGTCTTTCTACAAACCCAGCCAACAAACCTTGGTTAGATATGAAGAGAAGGTGTCTCAGTGTGTGGGCAAGGTCGACTTGATGGTTAAAGTCGGTTATAGGGCTAGTAAGAAAGCGATTAAGACCTTGTTTATGATTTTAGATGCTCCAAGTTCTTACCACGCAATTATCGGGCCAATTTGTTTGCATCGGTGGAGGCCACCCCGTGCACTTTCAGAAAATGTATAAAATACCTAGTGGGGAACGCGGTCGGCATCATCAGAGGAAGTCAACGGACCACTAGGACGTGTTATGCGGTTACGGTTGACCCAACAAAGCCTCTCTGATAGCAATTAGCTGGCAAGGGGTACATGAAGAAATAAGCAGAGCACTACCTTCGCCCGATCTCATTGACGACCCTAAAGAGATGGAGTAGTTCGCGAAGATCCTCCAGACTTGGTTGAGGAGTTAGTGCCAGAGAGTCGCACTTTACAATTAGGGAAGAATTATAATTCTAATTTGAACAACTATTTCTTGAACTCTTAGGAAGAAATTTGGATGTTTTGTGTGGGACACTAGTGACGTGTCATGGGTCGATCCCTCTATTATCCGCCGTGAATTAGCGATTGACTCATACTCTAAGCCATTGCAACAGAAGTGAGCCTTATTTTCTGATGAGAAGCATAAGGCTATAAGTGTTGAGGTGGCCAAATTATCTCGGCCTGGACATATTGTATGAGCATGATATTCAATGATGTATGTGCATTGATTTCACCGATCTGAATCAAACGTGCCCCAAAGATGCATTACCCATACCTTGTGGATTCAGCCTCGAGTTGCGAATTATTTTCTTATATGGATGCTTACATAAGCTATAATTAGATTCTCACTAACCTGTCAAATGAGGAACACACAACGCTCCAAATAAAGCGAGGCATGTACTGATAAACTCCTCCTAGAATCGGCACTCTGAAATGGGATAGGGATAACTTTGCAACCAGGAACCCAAAAGGATTCAAGGATCAAAGGATGTGGATCGATAGGTCACACAAAGGTTGTGGAAAGGCCTTTGATATTCCAATTGATCTTCCTTTGGATATGACGCACCAAATGAAGAACAAGTTTTCTTGTGGATATTACACACCAACAAGAGAAGAGTAAAACTTAAGAAGTTTTTTTAGAATCAAAGATCGTCTAACCATTAGAATTCTGAGTACATAGTTTTAATAGGAGAAAGAACTAGCCTTGAACAACATTAAAGCTGTTCTTGGAAACATAATGCATGCCTCTAAAACAATTAAGGCTTTTCTTGGAAACAAAATGCTTTAATATTGAAAATACAAAGTATTAATGATATAAGCTGGAAATCAAACCCTTCCCTCCTCCAAGGACGTGGCTTTTGATGTAGATGGGTCTTGGGCTTTTATTTCAACAAATGGGCAATGGTGAAGTGAAACGATTGCCTCATTAAAAACCTTGTCAAGAAAACCCATTGGGACAAAACTTGAACAAGGGAAAAATAGTACAATCGAGACACTTCTCATTTGTTGAAATAAATTAGCTTGAATCAAGACCAAAGTGGTTTGACAAGCTTTTCCACCATACTTGTTGTTTTGATCACGTGGATTCTCTAGTTGATTAAGCAATCCTCCAACAGCTTTGTTAAATTGTTTTTCTCTTGATCGAGTTTTTGGACCAGCCGGTCAAATAAGAATATCTTCAACTTCAAGTTCATCTTCTTTTTCAAGTTGTTCATCTGGTTCTTGCACATTTCCATGTTCTAAGCTCCTTGTGTCATCTAGGATCACATCATCCTCTCCCACTTGAAAAGGATTTGACCTCAAATCCATTTTATCTGCGATAAAAGGAACCAAATCAGAAACATTAAAGGTAGGACTCACTTTATACTTACCTCGTAGGTCAAGTTGATACGCATTATTGTTGATCTTTTTTGTTACTTCAAATGGTCCATCAATTCTAGGCATCAATTTTGACTTCCTCTATTCTGGAAATCTTTCCTTTCTTAAGTGCACCCATACTTGATCTCCAACCTCAAAAACTTTCTCACGTATTCCCTTGTTTGCTTGTTTGACATATTGCTCAGTTTTCTTTTCTATGTTTTTCCTTGCATCATCATGGATCTGTTTTAAAAGTTCAGCTTTCTTTTTCCCATCTATGCTAGTTCTTTCACTCAAAGGCAAAGGAATTAGATCCAAAGGAGATATTGGGTTAAATCCATAAACAATTTGAAAAGGAAAGTACTTAGAAGCGGAATGCATAGAATGATTGTATGCATATTCAACATGCGGCAAACATTCTTCCCAAGTTTTCAAGTTCTTTTTAATTAATGCACGTAGAAGAGTGGATAAAGTCCTATTTACTACTTCTGTTTGTCCATCAGTTTGTGGGTGACATGTAGTAGAAAATAAAAGCTTAGTCCCTAACTTAGACCACAAAGTTTTCCAAAAGTAACTTAGAAACTTAGTGTCCCTATCTTAAACTATCGTCCTAGGCATGCCATGCAAACGAACTATCTCTTTAAAGAACAGATTAGCAATGTGCAACGCATCATCAGTTTTGAGACAAGCAACAAAGTGTGCCATTTTAGAGAATCGATCAACAACCACAAAAACGGAATATCATTCCAAGGATGCGTAGGAATAGGTAAAGGAGTATACAAACCGTGGGATTGAACCTTAGATTTGGCTTGTTTGCAAGTAGCACATCTGTCATAGATTCTTTCAATATCCCTCCTCATATGTGTGGCCAATGGAAGTGATCCAGCATTACCTTGAGAGTTTTAGCTATTCCAAAATGTCCCATTAAGCCTCCTTCATGGGCTTCTCTAACAAGTAAATCTCTCATGGAACAATTAGGCACACATAAACGTTTATCAAAGAATAAGAATCCTTCATGCCTAGAGAACTGCCCTGAAGCAAATTTTTCACATGCTTGATACATCTTTCCAAAATCAGAATCATTTTCATATAAACTCTTAAGATGATCAAATCCTAAAATCTTAGCTTCAAGAGTAGTGATTAAGGCATACCTTCGGGACAATGCATCAGCAACAATATTTTCTTTACCTTGTTTGTATTTGATGACATATGGAAATGTCTCAATAAATTATATCCACCTTGCATGTCTTTTGTTAAGTTTTTGCTGACCTTTTAGGTGTTTGAGAGATTCATGGTCAGTGTGTATGACAAACTCCTTTGGCCACAAGTAATGCTGCCATATTTGCAAAGCTCGAACTAAGGCATACAACTCCTTGTCATAAGTAGGATAGTTTTGAGTAGCTCCTCCAAGCTTTCACTGAAATAAGCTATGGGGTTTTTATCCTGCATCAAAACAGCTCCAATCCCAATTCTAGAAGCATCACATTCAATCTCAAAAGTTTTAAGAAAATCAGGTAATGTCAAGACAAGAGCATGAGTAAGCTTCTCTTTTAAGGATTGAAATGCTTCTTCTTGAGCTTGTTCCCACTTGAAACCAAAGTCCTTCTTTATTATTCCAGTGAGTGGTGCAGCTAAGGTGCTGAAATCTTTGACAAAACGCCTATAAAATCCTGCAAGGCCGTGGAAGCTTCTCACTTCTCCAACTGTTTTTGGATTTGGCCATTCGCGGATTGCCTTAACCTTTTCCTCATCCACCTTAATACCATCTGCACTTATAACAAAACCTAAAAAGACAAGATTATCGGAACAAAAGTGCATTTCTTAAGATTAGCATAGAGATTTTCCTTCCTAAGTACACTTAAAATCAATTGCAAATGTTGAACATGTTCTTCTAAGCACTTGCTGTAAATTAAGATGTCATCGAAATATACTACAACAAAAACTCCTATATAAGCCCTTAGAACATGATTCATTAACCGCATGAATGTACTAGGTGCATTAGTCAGCCCAAATGGCATTACTAACCATTCATATAGTCCATCCTTAGTTTTAAATGTAGTTTTCCACTCATCCCCTTCTTTCATCCTAATTTGGTGATAGCCACTTTTAAGATCAATCTTAGAAAAAATGCTAGAACCATGCAATTCATCTAACATATCATTTAATCTAGGTATAGGATGGCGATACTTTACTGTTATGTTGTTGATGGCTCTGCACTCAACACACATTCTCCAGCTTCCATCTTTTTTGGGCACAAGTAGAACTGGTACCGCACAAGGACTCATGCTTTCACGGATATGTCCTGTTTCCATCAGTTCACTGATTTGCCTTTGCAATTCTTTTGTCTCCACTGGATTAGTTCTATAAGCAGGTCTGTTAGGAAGGGAGGCTCCATGTACAAAATCTATTAGGTGTTCGATGCCTCTAATTGGTGGAAGCCCCTTTGGATTGTCTTCAGGGAATACATCTTCAAATTCCTACAAGAGAGAAGTCATCTCACTCGGCAACACCGGTTTCAAGTTAGTTAAACTCATAAGAGTTTCCTTAAACACAAAAAGTAACATAGGTTGCTTAGAGAATAATGCCTTCTTAACCTCGCCAGATTTTGCATAGAAATTCGAATGTTTAGTTACCCAACTTTCCTTGTTCTGCATATGCTTTTGATCTTGGTAAACTTCTCGTGGAGTCATGGGAACTAGAGTGGTTTTCCTTCCTTGTAACTCAAATGTATGGCGATTAGTGAATCCATCATGGATTACCTTTCGATCAGATTGCCATGGCCTTCCTAACAGTATGTGACTAGCCTCCATTGGTAGAACATCACATAAAACTTCATCTTCGTACTTACAAATGGCTAAGGGAACTTCTACTTGGTGGCTAACTTTCATTTCTCCGTTGTCGTTAAGCCATTGAGGCTTGTAAGGTGCTGGATGCTTTTTCATTTTTAAACCAAGCTTCTTTACCATAGATTCACTTGCCACATTGGTACAACTGCCTCCATCGATAATAAGGCTACAAACTTTCCCTTGAACAAGACACCTAATGTGAAACATATTCTCCCTTTGCTCTTCTTCTTCTTCTTTTGTTTGAACGCTTAAAGACCTTCTGGCTACCAATAAATCTCCTTTAGCATGTCGCTCTTAGTGTTCTTCGGAAGAATCAGAGACAATTTCTTCTTTATCTGAAATTATTTCTCCATTATCTAGAATTGTCATAATCTTCTTATTAGAACACTCATTGGCATAATGTCCCATCCCTTTGCACTTGAAACACTTAACATCACGAGTTCTGATTGCAACCTCTTTAGGTTTGCCCTTGTTATCAATAGACAATGGTGTTCCAGATTTTTGGTTCACCTCTACATAGCTTCCTTTTTTATAATTGGTCTTCTCATCTTTTGAATAACTTGGCTTAATTGTTACTGCCCCTGAACCGTAACTTGATCTTGAGGAGTTCTTTCTTTTAACTTGTTGTTCAAATATCAAAGCTTTGTGTAGCATCTCTTCTAGTTCAACATAATACTGAGTTTCCAATCTGTCTTGAATTTATCTATTTAAACCCCCAAGAAACCTTGACATTGTTGCCTCTCTATCTTCTGAAATATCAGCTCGCAACATTAAGGTCTCCATTGCTTGATAATACTCTTCAACAGATCGGCTTCCTTGTGTTAATCTCCTCAGATTTAGATGCAGCTCACGGTGGTAATGACTAGGAACAAACCTCTTCCGCAAAATGGCTTTCATTTCTGCCCATAATTCTATAGGATGTTCCTCATTACGCCTTCTTGAGGTACTAGTTGATCCCACCAACTAAGAGCATAATCATAAAATTCAGTAGCAGCAATTCTTACTCGATTGGTCTCCGTGTAGTGTTGAACGTTGAAAACGAGTTCAATCTTCTTTTCCCATTCCAAATAGGCATCTGGATCGTTTTTTCCATGGAATGGTTGAATATTAATCTTGAGACCTCCAAGATTGTCACGCATACGTTCGTTGCCCTCTCTTGTACGTCTATGGTGCCTTTTATGGCTGTTTTGAGACGAATTGCTCATGCGTTCATAATAGTCATCAGCGGCTTCATTTCTGAATTGTTCATGTAGTTCATGGTTTCTTCTTGGACTGGTTTGTCGTGAACGGTTCCGCTCGTGGTCAGTGTTTGATTGAAGCTCTTCGCGAAAGGCATCTATCTTGGTGTCTATCAACTTTGTCATAGCTTCAATTAGAAGCTTGTTGTTATTGAAATTACTGTTTTCTGCATCATTTGAATTAGACATCCCTTTCTACAAAACAAAACAAAAACAAATATGTTTTCCTAAGAATAATAAGAGATAAGTTTCACAACAACACCTAAAAACGATTTTCTACGATTTTAAATCTCAAACAACTATAACTAGGGTGAAACAGATCAGAATTTCGTGATTCAAAATGAAATCATCACACTAACACTCAAATCTTCACAAACAAACTGATAATATAAAATAGATGAAGAAACATTTATGAGAAAGAGAATACCCAACTTTCAGAATGTTGCTCTGATGCCACTTGATAAACTCCTCCTAGAATCGGCACTCTTAAATGGGATAGGGATAACTTTGCAACCAGGAACCCAAAAGGATTCAAGGATCAAAGGATGTGGATCGATAGGTCACACAAAGGTTGTGGAAAGGCCTTTGATATTCCAACTGATCTTCCTTTGGATATGACGCACCAAATGAAGAACGGGTTTTCTTGTGGATATTACACACAAACAAGAGAAGAGTAAAACTTAAGAAGTTTTTTTAGAATCAAAGATAGTCTAACCATTAGAATTCTGAGTACATAGTTTTTATAGGAGAAAGAACTAGCCTTGAACACAATTAAGGTTGTTCTTGGAAACATAATGCATGCCTCTAAAACAATTAAGGCTTTTCTTGGAAACAAAATGCTTTAATATTGAAAATACAAAGTATTAATGATATAAGCTGGAAATCAGACCCTTCCCTCCTCCAAGGACGTGGCTTTTGGTGTAGATGGGCCTTGGGCTTTTATTTCAGCAAATGGGCAATGGTGAAGTGAAACAATTGCCTCATTAAAAACCTTGTCAAGAAAACCCATTGGGACAAAACTTGAACAAGGGAAAAAGAGTACAATCGAGACACTTTCTCATTTGTTGAAATCAATTAGCTTGAATCAAGACCAAAGTGGTTTGACAAGTTTTTCCACTATACTTGCTGTTTTGATCACGTGGATTCTCTAGTTGATTAAGCAATCCTCCAACAGCTTTGTTAAATTGTTTTGCTCTTGATCGAGTTGTTGGACCAGCCGGTAAAATAAGAATATCTTCAACTTCAAGCTCATCTTCTTTTTCAAGTTGTTCATTTGGTTCTTGCACATTTCCATGTTCTAAGATCCTTGTGTCATCTAGGATCACATCATGTACTATTACACCATGATACCGTTTGGTTTAAAGAATGCAGGCACCACATACCATGTCTAGTGAATCATATTTTCAACGATAACTTGAGAACGCATATGGAGGCGTATATCGATGACATGATCGTCAAAAATCACACAGCCGATAAGCAGCTCGGCGTGCTTCAAACCGTCTTCGACATACTACGACAATTCGGGGTACGAAACAGCAAGTTCTTGGGTTGTGTAGTCTGTAAAAGGGGCATCGAAATCGACCCCACCCAGCTGCAAGAAAATATACAAATGGCACCACCAAAAAACGACAAGGAGGTCTAGTGTCCGATGGGACGTCTAGCAAGACTGTCCTGTTTTATTTCCAGAGCCTCTGATAAAGTCCACCATTTTTTCGAAATTCTTTGAGGGGATAAAAAGTTTGCATGGACAGAGGAGTGTAACAAGGCTTTCACGGACTACAATAGAATATTCAAAACTGATAGGTTATTTACTAAAGACGAATTGGATGCTTTTGTGGACATTGAATCGAAGAAGATCAAGTTTGTTACAATTACAAAGCTCTACAATAGCGGGAAATGGGGAAGGATTCCTAGGTTAGAGTATGTTTGCGAGCGGTACGGTGCATTCGTATCAAAAGCGAAGCTGGAAACTTTAAGAAAGTGGAAGACATCGACGAAGAAATGTAATTGTCCGTTTGCGCTAAAAGGTCATCCGATGAACGTACTAGCCATGAAATGACGTTTGGAGGTTATAAACGGTACGCATAATCATGAACCCTACGTTCGCCTAGACGGTCATTCTCGCGCTTGTAGGCTAAACGGGATGAAGAGGAACTAGTTCGTAGTTTGTCTCACCTCGGTTCGCGTCCTAAAGAGATATATAGTGGTTTGAAGTACCAATATCCGGAGAATATTTCGAACATGCGTGCAATCTACAATTGCCGCCAAAAACATCGGGATATTGAGCACGGGGGACAAACGCAAATGCAATATTTGTGGACAAAGTTGAAGGAGAATGGATACTGCACGTGGGAGCGTTTGAAAGACGATTCAAAGGTGATCACTGAATTTTTTTTCGCACATCCTACTAGCATAGACTTATTACGTACATTCCCCAATGTGTTATTCATGGATTGTACGTACAAGACGACTAGGTAAAAGATATCTTTATTAGAGATTGTCGGTTTAACGTTGATAACCATTACATTTACCATTGCGTACGTGTTTTTGAGCGGAGAGAAGATTGGAAACTATGTATGGGCTTTGGAAACTTTACGTGGTTTGATGATGAATAGCGTGTGCGCATTTCCAAGCGTTATTGTTACCGATCGAGACTTAGCTCTCATGTGAGCAGTCAACGATATTTTTTCAGGCACACACCACTAGTTAAGCGTTATTGTTTAGTTTTACGGCTACGTTGCGGGGGCGAACATAGTTGAGAGTTACCAAAAAATCTAGATACATTTAAGGAGATGTTTGCGTACGTTATGGACGTGTGGATAACGAAATATGGTGACAAGTTTCTTGCGTACCGAATGAACAAGATTAAGTATTATGGCCAAACAACTACAAACAGGTTTGTCCTTTTATCCAATTTTTTGTTTAGCTGTTTTATCTCTTTTCATAGGTACTTGTACTATGTAAGGCGGAGGGTGCTCACTCGTCCCTAAAAAATACCTTCGGACGAATCAATACAACTTTGAGCTATTTTGGGAAACAATTCACAACTTATTAACGAAGCAGCATGTGGGGATTGTCGAATCATTTGAGCGAAGTAAGTTTAGAACAATTCCTAGTTTTGATGGTGTTTTGACCCAAAATCTTAAAGGTCACGTGTCACATGCGGGTCTAAAGATATTGATGCTTACTATTATTTGTACTAGAAATATAGGAGTAGATCGGGTAGCATATGGAGGATGTTTCCTTAGGAAAACACATGGGTTACCATGTGCATGTGAAATGACGTTTATAGCTAGAGATGGTAGGTGCATCCCTTTAGAAGATGTGGGATGTCTTTGGAAAATATTAGATATTATTCATAGAGATCCTAGTTCTTGCGAGGAAGAATTGCGGAAAAAACTTTCCATAATTGACAACCCCATTCGTAGTTTATGCCCCGACCAACAAAACCACATTATCTAGCCATTTTTTTTGTTGCTTCGAACGACTCCAACCTGGCTCGCAACTACATATTTCAACCATGGGTGCACTGTTTATGCAACAACATGCATCTTTGATAACCAGCATCTACCAAAGATAACATTGCAAGGAGCTGGTGGACTATAAACCACCACAAACAATATCCTAACTATCTTCCTCAATGGTCGTTTTTTTAGGACAGTTTCGCCTTCGAACTCCACAAACACATTAGTAGAGCTCCCGATAAATCCTACTATGATTTTATTTGATAGGAGAATGACACATGGGTTTATCATTTTCTTATAAGTAAACGGAAACAAAACAGTAGCTGAGTTGCATGTGTCAATCAAAATCCTTCAGATTTTTCATTCCCTCAACTGTAGTCTCAATCACCACAACATCCTCATGTGGCCCAACAACATATCTTAAATCATCCTCATCGAATACAATAAATGGCATCATATTTTGATACAGATAGGTAAATAGTTTACTTTCTAACTAGGTAGTCAAGCTGACGATATGCCTTTTTTTACAACCAACTCGATAGGTTTGTTACCATATCCCTCCCTCATGCCCCTCCCTCTCTTTGAAAATCGTCAATAATTAAAAAAATTGACATTTGAAGACCTTCTAATTTTTTTTCACTTATCATCATAATTCGACCTTCATCTAGATCAGGATCCAAATACTCTTAATCTTCATAAAACTCATTATAGTATTCGGTAATCACCATAGTGTTTTTTGGTTTATGTGTCACTTCCATGGCTTCCTTTCGAACACCAGATTTTCCTACTACTTGTGGTAATGATCTATTTCCCACTTGTGCTTTGACAAAAGTGGTTAGTTTTCCCTTCTTGATCAAATTTTGGATTTTTTACTTTAAAGAAATATAATACTTTGTATTATTCCCGGATGATAATATCCAAATAGATCCAGTTGAAGACCAAGATAAGACCATCAAAGTACCAACTATTAGAATTAGTTCTATAACGCGCTCAAGAGCAAGTGATCTTGATTGAAAGTTCAACAAGCCATGGAGAATCTTATAAGCCAAATAAAGCATGATACAAATGTTATTCTAGCTTCTAATGGACCCCAGCCCATTTTCTACGTAATAAAAGCTCAAGAAATCAATAAAATGCTTCTAGAGATCTTGTCAAAAGGATATACGAAACTGAATCTCCTAATCTTTAAATTAGTTACTTTGATAAACATATCTTTTAATATGCTATCTTTTAGATATTTGGTTAGGATATCTTTTGATTTACTAACTTTTATTTTTAGTTTGATAAGATGTATCTTAATTTGTTGACTTTTAGCTAGTTGTTAGGATATCTTTTATGATTTATTAGTTGTTATGATAGTTTTTTATTGGGCCAGGCTAGAAATAAGACACATTTTGATAGATCTCTCACTCTACCCCTTTTTTTTCAAACTCAAAGTTGAAATTCCTAAATAATATTTTCTCCCTCTAGATTATTACATTCATGCCATTTACTCTCAAAATCAACCCAAACTTTGAAATCTATCCGTTGTTACCCTAAATCCACAAGTTTTTCACCAATTTCCATCTATATTTACTACCCTAAACCCATTATACCCTAAAAATTACATTTTTTACTCAATCCTATACAATCCACCATAAGCAACCTAAAATCGGAGTATCCATGGACAATGATGAAATGGGCATCTCTTTGGACGATTTACTAGACGAGGATGAAGCTTACCGCACAGAGGTAAAAAGCTTAAGCTCGTTTTTTTTATTTTGGCCTCGTCGCATGAACATCGTTCGACGAAAAGCTTCGTCATCGCATGAACGTGCGACAACATTGCCTTCGACATCGCATGCGACCACTATGGAGACATGTCTCGTGCGACAGCACTGAAGACATGTCTCGTGTGACTGAACTGTTAAATAAACTTATAGTTTCCTATCATATTTTTGTAGGAGGAACCTGCCCAGCCTCCATTTATGGATGCGGACTACAATAGAATATTCAAAACTGATAGGTTATTTACTAAAGACGGATTGGATGCTTTTGTGGACATTGAATTGAAGAAGATCAAGTTTATCACAATTACAAAGCTCTACGATAGCGGGAAATGGGGAAGGATTCCTAGGTTAGAGTACGTTTGCGAGCGGTACGGTGTATTCGTATCAAAAGCGAAGTTGGAAACTTTAAGAAAGCGGAAGACATCGACGAAGAAATGTAATTGTCCGTTTGCGTTAAAAGGTCATCCGATGAACGTACTAGCCATGAAATGACGTTTGGAGGTTATAAACGGTACGCATAATCATGAACCCTACGTTCGCCTAGACGGTCATTCTCGCGCTTGTAGGCTAAAACGGGATGAAGAGGAACTAGTTCGTAGTTTGTCCCACCTCGGTTCGCGTCCTAAGGAGATATATAATGGTTTGAAGTACCAATATCCGGAGAACATTTAGAACATGCGTGCAATCTACAATTGCCGCCAAAAACATCAGGATGTTGAGCACGGGGGACAAACGCAAATGCAATATTTGTGGACAAAGTTGAAGGAGAATGGATACACCACGTGGGAGCGTTTGAAAGACGATTCAAAGGAGATCACTGACTTTTTTTCGCACATCCTACTAGAATAGACTTATTACGTACATTCCCCAATGTGCTATTCATGGATTGTATGTACAAGACGACTAGGTAAAAGATGTCTTTATTAGAGATTGTCGGTCTAACGTCGACAACCATTACATTTACCTTTGCGTACGTGTTTTTGAGCGGAGAGAAGATTGGAAACTATGTATGGGCTTTGGAAACTCTACGTGGTTTGATGATGAATAGCGTGTGCACATTTCCAAGTGTTATTGTTACCGATCGAGACTTAGCTCTCATGAGAGCGATCGACGATATTTTTTCGGACACACACCAGTTGTTATTCACGTGGCACATTAGTAAGAACATTATCAGGGCGGTCCGAAAGATATTGCACGATGATGCGGTAGCGAAACAATTTGTTTAGTTTTACGGCTACGTTGCGGGGGCGAACATAGTTGAGAGTTACCAAAAAAATCTAGATACATTGAAGGAGATGTTTGTGTACGTTAAGGACGTGTGAATAACGAAAGATGGTGACAAGTTTCTTGCGTACCGAACGAACAAGATTAAGCATTATGGCCAAACAACTCCAGACAGGTTTGTCCTTTTATCCAATTTTTTGTTTAGCTGTTTTATCTCTTTTCATAGAAGTTTATAATTTTGTACTTGTACTATGTAAGGCGAAGGGTGCTCACTCGTCCCTAAAAAATACTATGGGACGAATCAATACAACTTTGAGCTATTTTGGGAAACAATTCACAACTTATTAACGAAGCAGCATGTGGGGATCGTCGAATCATTTGAGCGAAGTAAGTTTAGAACAATTCTTAGTTTTGATGGTGTTTTGACCCAAAATCTTAAAGGTCATGTGTCACATGCGAGTCTAAAGATATTGATGCTTGCTATTGTTTGTGCTAGAAATATAGGAGTAGATCGGGTAGCATATGGAGGATGTTTCCTTAGGAAAACACATGGTTACCATGTGCATGTGAAATGGCGTTTATAGCTAGAGATGGTAGGTGCAGCATCCCTTTAGAAGATGTGGATGTCTTTGGAAAATATTAGATATTGTTCATAGAGATCCTAGTTCTCGCGAGGAAGAATTGCGGAAAAAACTTTCCATAATTGAAAACTCCATTCGTAGTTTCCGCCCCGACCAACAAAACCACATTATCTAGCCATTTTTTTGTTGCTTCGAACGACTCCAACCTGGCTCGTAACTACATATTTCAACCATGGGTGCATTGTTTATGCAACAACATGCATCTTTGATAACCATCATCTACCAAAGATAACACTGCAAGGAGCTGGTGGACCATAAACCACCACAAACATTATCCTAACTATCTTCCTCAATGGTCGTTTTTTTAGGACAGTTTCGCCTTCGAACTCCACAAACACATTAGTAGAGCTCCCGATAAATCCTACTATGATTTTATTTGATAGGAGAATGACACATGGGTTTATCATTTTCTTATAAGTAAATAAAAACAAAACACTAGCTGAGTTGCATGTGTCAATCAAATCCTTCGGATTTTTCATTCCCTCAACTGCAAGGTCAATCACCACAACATCCTCATGTGGCCCAACAACATATCTTAGATCATCCTCATCGAATACAATAGGTGGCATCAGATTCTGATACAGATAGGTAAATAGTTTTCTTTCTAACTAGGTAGTCAAGCTGACTATATGCCTTTTTTTTACAACCAACTCGATAGGTTTGTTACCATATCCCTCCCTCATTCCCCCTCCCTCTCTTTGAAAATAGTCAATAATTAAAAAAATTGACATTTGAAGACCTTCCAATTTTTTCTCATTTATCATCATAATTCGGCCTTCATCTGGATCAGGATCCAAATACTCTGAATCTTCATCAAAATCATTATAGTATTCGGTAATCACCATAGTGTTTTTTTTGTTTATGTGTCGCTTCCATGGCTTCCTTTCGAACACCAGATTTTCGTACTACTTGTGGTAATGATCTATTTCCCACTTGTGTTTTGACAAAAGTGGTTAGTTTTCTCTTCTTGATCAAAGTTTGGATTTCTTACTTTAAAGAAATAAAATACTTGGTATTATTCCCGGATGATGATATCCAAATAGATCTAGTTGAAGACCACGATAAGACCATCAAAGTACCAACTATTAGAATTAGATCTATAACGCGCTCAAGAGCAAGTGATCTTTATTGAAAGTTCAACAAGGCGTGGAGTATCTTATAAGCAAAAGAAAGCATGATACAAATGTTATTTTAGCTTCTAATGGAGCCCAGCCCATTTTCTACGTAATAAAAGCTCAAGAAATCATTAAAATGGTTCTAGAAGATCTTGTCAAAAAGATATACGAAACTGAAGCTCCTAATCTCTAAAATAGTTACTTTTAATAAACATATCTTTTAATATGCTATCTTTTAGATATTTGGTTAGGATATCTTTTGATTTACTAACATTTGTTTTTATTGATGCTCGCTATTGTTTGTACTAGAAATAGAGGAGTAGATTGGGTAGCATATGGAGGATGTTTCCTTAGGAAAACACATGGGTTACCATGTGCATGTGAAATGGCGTGTATAGCTAGAGATGGTAAGTGCATCCCTTTAGAAGATGTGGATGTCTTTGGAAAAGATTAGATATTGTTCATAGAGATCCTAGTTCGCGCGAGGAAGAATTGCGGAAAAAAATTTCCATAATTGACAACTCCATTCGTAATTTCCGCCCCGACCAACAAAACCACATTATCAACAGGGTAATGCAAATTTTGAAGCCCGAGACAAGTTATATTGAAGATCCTAAAGAAGCGGTTAGAGCTAACGGTAGGCCAAAGGGAGGCGTTGATAAATCGACTAAAGTTCGTGGGAATATCCGATTGAAGAAACCGCTAGTGCTAGTACTCCGGCTAACTCGATAGGTAGTACACTGGTTAACACGTTAGGGAGCACGGCCACATCCAACATAGTTCCTATCGTACCATCCAAACCTCCATTAGCAAAAAAGAAAGTTGGAAGGCCTAATAAAATTGTTAAGGATGGGAAGTTAACATTATATCTAGATTGCATCCCTGCATTTCTACAAACTTACATTTTAAAGTTAGTTGACGTTCTTTCGGACGGACAATGCGGATATCGTTCTGTAGCGCATTCAATATACAACAACGAAGATGGATGGGAGGATGTTAGACCCGATTTGTTGAAGGAGTTACGAGATAACCGTGCATCTTGGTTGGATGTATATGGTTCGCCGAAGGTGTTTGACGATTTGGTGCATAGGTTAGATTACTTCAAGCCAAATCCTAGTAGCCACTATTTGATGACATTTCTGGACATCGGACTAGTAATTGCTACAAGGTATCAATGCATGGTATACCATGTATCGCAAGTAGCGTCGTTAACGTATCTACCAATCCGTGGAAGGCCACCCATCAACAATTCAATGATTATAGAAGTTGGGATTGCTTTCGTACATGGATATCATTTTGTTAATGTAAGTATATGCCGTTTTTAGCCAATTTCTTACGCTACCATTACAATATGCATTCATTTCTTATTTTTTCTTGCAGATCATTACTCCACCCGATGAACCATTGCCTCCATTATACCCTTGCTGGGGTGCTTACGTAACCGAAGAAGCGAATCAATGGGTGCATCCCAACTACCGTCGGTTCAACAAATTTACACAAATAATGCCAGCTAGGAAAATAAACTTGAACGAAAACCACATGTAACGGATTTGACAAGAGACGACGTTTGAGTTGATGTACTTTTGTAATATTTGATGTAGTTTTGTAACATTTGATGTAGTTTTATAATAAAGTTGATGTAATTTTGTAATATTTGATATAGTTTTGTAATATAGTTGATAAAATTTGTATGATGTTGGTTTATTGTTCAATTATTATCCTTTGTGAGCAATTATTTTTTATTTAAAAGCGTGGTCGCACGCGATGCCCTAAGGAAACCGTCTCATGCGACGCAAGGCCAATTATTTGGATCTGTTTCGAACCAGAGGGCTTGCGTCGCATTGCCAAAACGCGACGCATTTTGGCAGTGGTCTCATGCGACGCAAGGCCAATTATTTGGCTCTGGTTTTGAACCAGAGGGTTTGTGTCGCACAGCCAAAATGCGACGCCTTTTGTCGATGGTCACATGCGACGTAATGCCAATTATTTGGCTCTAGTTTTTTACCAGAGTGCTTGTGTCGCACGATCATAATGTGACGTCCTATTTCAATGGTCGCATGCGGAGTTTTTTTGTTAATTAGAATTGGCGGGAGTTTTTAATAATTGTAAGACCCTATCCATCTACTTCGTCCTATTCACTTTACATGTGTCACGTTTTCATTCGGCTAAGTGGATTACGTTATCCGAAAATGAAATTGGCTATAATAGATGTTGTATCCACATTAAAGGGTAAACTAGTTGATAAATTAAGCAAAATATGTGTCCATGGAGTGAGTTAGATCTGATGAAAGCATCAATCGAAGTTGGTAACACGAACCTCCAAGAGGGGCGTAAAACATATTGGGATGGTGTTCAGCCGCCTAGAATTTAAAGGCGTGTTGATGAAGTGAGAGCTAGGTGGTCAGTCCTAGTCATGTTCCGTCTATATCCAGTTTTTGGCCTCACTGAACTGGAATGTCGTGTTGCGTGTAACCGGTTCAACTGCCAGGTCACAGATTCGATAACAGAGGAGTAGTTGGATCAGGTCCGTTCTGACATAATTGACATCTGGCTAGACGAAATGCGTGACCACCAGGATGCGAAAGAAGAAACGAGGTTGATGAAATGGAATTGGCCTCATAGATAAACTATGATTTGAGTATGTGTTTGATTGTGTGTTTGAATTTGTGTTTGAGTGCGAGTTTCAATTTGTGTTTGAGTATGAGTTTCAATTTATTATAGAGTTTGTGTTTCAATTTTAGTTTGAGTGTGAGTTTCAGTTTGTGTTTGACTGTGTGTTTGAATTTGTGTTTGAGTGTGTGACTCAATTTGGGTTTGTGTGTGTGCTATAGTTTATGGATGAGATTGTGTTTCAGTTTATGTCGACCTTATATTTCGAACAATTTTATACTATCAAATGATATACTATCAAAAATAAAGGTAAGACTTACCATAAATTATTTTTCAATGGTAGAAGCTCTAACTCTAACTACACAACTTGAGCATTCAACTGTCGAAGAACTTGCCTTCTTGTTAAAGAACACAACAGGAATGTTCTAGAGAGTGGGAACAATAAAATTCTACAATTCTAAATGGATAAAATTGAGTTGGAATCGAACCCATAAAATTGATAAATTGAAAGCATACAATAAATTAAAATACAATAAATAAAAGCAGTCATAAAATTTTCCGGTTACAAAATATAATGCTAACGTCGAAAAGTCTCACATATCAAACAACGATCTAATAAACAAAAGTATGCTGCGAGTAATGATAAGTGACGTCTGTACCTCTCGGCGATCGTGCATATGTGAAGGGTGGTCTGTACTAGATCGTCGTACTCCAGCGTCCAGTATGGATGAAGCATACCGAGCAATCTGATCGTAGCCTGCGTAGTCAACAGCACCCTGTAGCTCCAACCGAGGACCTCTTGCTTGACCAGAGCTACTAACAATGTACCATAGCTTCTTCTTCACCCAAACGTAGTACATCGTCTCGGCACTCTCTCCACTACCACGGTACTCCGGTCCATCAGGAGCGTAACAATGGTACTCCCAATCCCTCCACAGGTGAGCGTCCCAAACGTATCTACAAGCCGTCTTCTTCCCTGTTTTTTTCGATGCAGGAGGGCGTATATCTTTAGGAATCATCTACACGAAGCCCATCTGTCGAGTGACACGATCAGGGTAATATGGCACAATCACGTCGTACGCCTTAAGCATCAACTCAGCCCAAGTAATGCTCTAGAATGGATGATGGTCCCGTAAGTAAGCGAAGGGAAGGAAGATCACCTATGAATAAATAAATGAACAAGTTAGCCATTTATATTAGTAAAAATACTTAACATTAAAGTGAACAAATATGACTTACATCTAACTCCGTGCATGTCGAAAGTGCATGTCTAAACTTCCTGTGCACATCGTGCGAAATGCCGATATTCTGCGGCGCATGTCGGCACATATGGGGCATAGATAGCTCATAATCGCTAAACAGTGGAGCCCAGAGCTGAACAAAATGGGTAAATATCCACGACTCGAGCATCCCGATGAACCCGCAAATGCCTCGCGTAGCATGCAGAGATCCCTGACTAAGGGAGTGGTACAACTGTGCTAAGACCAACTGACCCCAGTTGAACCTATGCATACCCTGGTATTGGTTCACGAACTAGAGGTAATCTAAAGGAATTTTGTTGCCGGTTTTGCCGGTTTTGCAGGCACGAGTGGCATGATCTACTCTCTCATCTATGATCCTACTATCACTATACCTATCACGCGTAAAGGTAGTGCGCAGCCACCCAAGGTTCACACTATTAGCATTCTTAAGATTTTTAGTCAAATCAGTTGGTCGTACACCTAGCATGCTAGCATAAGTCCTAATCCGCTCAACCTCAGAGTCAAATGATAATACATCAAAAGGCCTACCTTCGACCGGTAATATAGTGATGACAAAGACGTCGTCTAAAGTTACTGTCATCTCCCCGAACGAGAAATGAAATGAAGAAGTCTCCTCATGCCATCGCTCGAGGAATGCCTCGACCAAATGGAGGTTGGTATGCCATTGTGAGAGTGCCTCACCGAGAGGGCCAAAAATAGTACCCATCACCATTGCCCGTACCCTGCTCTACTTTTTGAAGTCCCATTTGCGGAGACTATTGTACATGGCGAAGCATCGTAGGGAGACCCTATCCTGCAATATGTATCAAACACGTAAGAAAGTGATAAAACAATCAATGTAAACATATATTATAGTTAGAGAATAAATACTTACATCTCCGTGATAGACACTAAACGCCTCGTGCTGGGTGTAATCGGAATAGAGAGATGGGCCGTCTGACATCACCGACAAGAACTCATGATCCTCATCCTCGAGTGCGTGGGGTGCAGCCTCGGGTGCATGGGGTGCATCGTCCTCATACCATGCATGTGATCCCTCAGGTGCCTCCCGCCACTCCGGCCCCTCCATATCCTCCGGTAACTCTGGTGCATCTACATCGTACTCAACGTATGACAGGTTAGGTGCTTAGGAAGACGAACGTGCCCCTATGCTACCGGCAGCCATAGGAATGTCATCTACACTTGGATGATAACGGAGATGTCGTTTCATCCGCGTCCCCGGAGTTATTCCCTCAATGGGACCTGCCTCTACATGTTCGGGGGAAGCTCTAGCTTCTGCTGCCTCACGCGCCAAACGCGCTTCACGTTCCTTCTGTTGTCCCTTCTCAAACGGGCTTTTAAAAGTGCCCTTGGTTCGTCCCATCCTGTAAAAACAGCATAAAAGTAATATGTGTTAGTGAAACTAGAGAAAAAAAAGTAGTTTGTAAGTGTAAGTGGTCGCATGAGACAGCTTAAGCTGTCTGTCGCATGAGACAGCTTAAGCTGTGTGTCGGGATGGGGTGTTTATTGTTGTCGCATGCGACGACAATACACACCCCGTCCCATGCGACGAGGGGTTATCTTGATCGCACGATCGTGCGACTAGATAAAAACTGGTAGCATAGTCGTGCGACCAACAGCAAGGAAACCTAAAATTAGAAACCCACCAAAGCAACCTCCTTTCACATAAAATTAAACACAAAAACATAGATCCTAGCAAAACTAACAAGAATACAACACTAATCTAACAAAACAACACCTAAAATCATGCAAAAATCAAACTTTTAAAATCGAAACCTAAAAACCTAATTTTCAACAGTTGATACCCGACAAAAGCTTAAAAATTTATAGCATGAGGTTTGTATTGCTTACCTTTATGTCTTACTCAATTTGGATTCTTGAAAAAAATCGAGTTAGAGTTTCGGTCGATTCTTGAGTGATTGAGAGGTTTCTAGAGAGAGAGAGAAAAAGAGAAGAAAAAAATTATGAGAGATTTATCAAACTCTTTTATACCTAGGTTTTCTGAAAAGGGAAAATTTGTCCAAAATTATGTGAGAGATATATCAAATGGGTATAAGATCCAGCGGTTTAAGATCTATTAAAATATGACTAATTTCTAGCATGACCCTTTTTTATTTGCCATTTTTTAGTCTAGTTTTTTGGATCTGCGCTTGTTTTATTTTCTTTAAATATATGTATTTCCATTAGATAAATCAGAATGAATCAAGTGAAAATTATCAATAAAAAAATAATTTTTTATATTTGTGCGGGACAAATTTATCTTTAAACTACTTTTGTGAGAAGCAAGTTTAGCTGATCCTTCATTTGATTTATCGAAGAAGGAAAACGCTATAACCTATTGACGGTTGGGAAGACATGAAGTTTCTTTAAGGCGAAGGTATGTACATGCTCATCACCATCGTGATTTACAAAAACGTTTTAGAAAGCTATCTCAAGGAACCATAATTGTTGATGAGTATTTGGATGAGTTTGAACAGCTGAAAAATTGTTTGGAACAAGAAGAGTTCGAGGAGCCGCTAACGACCCGATTTATAGGTAGTTTGCAAGAAAGAATTGCAAGAAAGGTGGAAAGGTAATAATTTACTAAGTTGTGTGAAGTATTCCACATTGTTGTTCAGATTGGGTAGCAACTCAAGCGTAAAAATACCACCACCAAACGGACAAGAATAACACAAACATAGACCCCATACAATAACAAACCTTTTATAAGGTAAAATCAATGGAAATATATGATAAAGGCATGGAAAAAGTATTGAAGTTCCAAAGATGAAAAATACAAAAACTATTCCAACTAGAACTCGTGAAGTTAACTGTTTTAAATGTCAAGGATGTGGGTATTACACTATATATTGTCTGAATCAGCGTATCATGTTTATCACTCCAAGTGAGGAATATGAGTTACAAGAGGAATATGAAGATAAAAAATCATATGATGAAGAGGAAACTAAGTATCTAGATGTTGGCGATTTATTGATAGCAATAACAAATCCTAAATGCAATGATCCAACCTAGAGAAATCATCGAAATGGAGAACATCTATTACACCAGATGCACTATCAATAAAAAGGTATGTAATCTGATCATAGATAGAGGTTCTTTTACTAACGTGGTTAGCAAATTATTGTTGACAGATTAGGTCTTGCAAAGACTAAGCACCAAGTTCTTACAAGCTACAATGGCTCGATGATCAAGAAGAATTACACATCACAGATCAGGTGACTATTCCATTCAGCATAGGAAAATATCAAGATTAAGTTTTTTGTGATGTAGTGGATATGCAAGTCGGACACCTACTGTTAGATAGACCATTGCAGTTTGATCGTAAAGTGTGTCATAATGGACGCTGTAATATCTACTCATTTATGCGTAATAAGAAGAAAATCAACGTAGCGCCTCATAGCCCATCTTAAGTTCATGAAATGCAAATACAAATGGCTAAGGAGGCTGAGGTAAGTAAATCAAGCCTATATGTATCTTCTAATACCTCTTATAAGTCCATGAGTGCTTAAATTCTAGAGTTAGCATCCTAAAATTACCAAAAGAAGTGAAAAACGTTTTGAAAAGGTATGAAGATATTTTTCTAGACGAGATACCCCCAGTTTTGCCTCCTATTCGAGGCATTGAACATCAAATTAATCTTGTTCCCGATTTTGAATTACCAAAAAAACCAACCTACCGCATGAACTGAAAAGAAACTAAGGAGTTGGAGAAACAGGTTGAGGTATTAATGACTAAAGGGTATAGCAGAGAGAGGCTTGGGCCATGTATTGTACCAAATCTATTAGTATCTAAGAGATATGGTAGTTGGAGAATGTGTATGGATTATCGTGCCATTAACAATGTCACCATCAAATACCACTATTCAATTCCAAGACTTGATGACATGTTGTATGAACTTTGTGGCGCCACCATATTCTTTAAGATTTATTTAAGGAGTGGTTATCACAAATTTAGAATGCGGGAAGGAGATGAAAGGAAGACAACCTTCAAAACAAAGCAAGGATTGTATGAATGGCTAGTTAAGCCATTTGGGGTGACTAACGCTCCAAGAACGTTTATGCCGCTGATGAATCAAGTTCTAAGAGTGTATATAAGTAAGTTTGTGGTGGTATACTTTGATCATATCTTGATTTACAGCAAGAGTTTGGGCGAGCATCTAGAGCACCTTGAGTTGGTTCTGCAAACTCTTCGGCAAGAAGGGCTCTATGCTAATCTCAAGAAGTGTACATTTTGTACAGATAAGCTTGTATATTTTGGATTTATTGTGAGTTCTCAAGGCCTACAATTTGAGCAAGAAAAGATCAAAGCAATCCAAGAATGGCCAACACTAATGACAATTGGACATTTGTAAAGTTTATGGACTAGCTAGTTTATATATGAGATTTGAAAAATATTTAAGCACCTTAGAAACTCCGATCATTATTGCGATTTAGAAAAACATGGCTTTTCAAGTGGGGAGAAACACAAGATAAAGATTTTTAAGCCCTCAAAGATAGCCTCACCCAAGCACCGGTTTTGGTTCTTCCGAATTTTGACTAAACATTTGAAGTAGAGTGTGATGCTTCAGTCTAGGTATTGGAGGTGTATTGATTCAACGAGGACGTCTTATAGCTTATTTTAGCGAAACATTTAGTGCAACAGCACTCAAGTATCCAACCTACGATAAGGAGCTCTATGCACTGGTGAGATCGTTCACAACATGTCAACATTATTTATTATCGTTGACAACATGAGACTCTTAAGCATCTAAGGGGTCAGACCAAACTCAAGAGAAGGTATGTTAAGTGGCTGGAGTTTATTAAGATATTTCTTTACATTATTAGATAAAAAAGGGAAAAGAGAAAATTGTAGCAGACGCATTATCAAAGAGACATGCATTGATATCTACAATGGAGGCAAAGCTTCTAGGATTTGAACACATCAAAGGATTGTATGAAGATGACCCTGACTTTATACATACCTACAAGGAGTGTTCTAAAGGAGAATTTGGCTTATTCTACAAATATGATGAGTTTTAGTTTAGAGACAAACGTGTGTGCATTCCATAAGGTTCTATGTGTGACCTCAACTTAAGAGAAGCACATGAAGGAGGTCTTATGGGTATTTTTGGAAGAAATAAAACCTTAGTTGTTGTTGGTGAGCATTTCTTTTGGCCTCACTTGAAGAAAGATATGGGGAAGTTCTGAAACCATGGTCTTTATCTACCATTGTTGATTCCTAGTGTACCATGGGTCGATATATCTATGGATTTTGTGTTGGGACTTCCAAAAATCAAACACACAGACTTCATCTATGTTCTGGTGGACATGCTCTCAAATATGGCGCATTTTATACCATGTGTTAAGGTGAAGGATACTTCTCAAACAACGTACTTGTTCTTCAAAGAAGTAGTGCATTTATATGGAATTCCAAGGAATATTATCTCAAATCGAGACACCAAATTCCTTAGCCACTTTTAGAAAACGCTTTGGAAGAAGATGGGAACTAAACTACTGTTTTCAACAAATTTTCATCCCCAAACGGATGGTCAAACTGAAGTGGTAAACCATACATTGTCCACTTTACTTAGAGTTACTATGGGTAAAAATTTGAACAACTGGTTGGAATGTTTGTCATTCATTGAGTTTTCTTATAACCATGTTACCCATTCTACTACTAGATTGTCTTTTTTTGAAGTTGTGTATGGATTTCAGCCTTTGACACCGTTAGACTAAATCTCGCTACCACCATCAGAGTATTCAAGTCAATATGAAATATACAAGGCTGAACCTGTCAAGAAAATACACTAGCAACTATAAGCGTCAAGCAAATAAATGATGTAAAAAGTTAACCTTTGAACCAGATGAACAATTATTAAATTGGAGATTGCGAGGGATATTTACATTTTGTAAGTTTTACTATTTTTTATTTTTCTCCATTTGAAATAGATGAACTAGTTTTGAGGATAAAACCTTTTCAAGAAGGCGGGAATGATGAGGATATCCAAACGGATCCAATTGAAGACCAACATAAGACCGTCAGAGTAACAACTATTGAAATTGGTCCTATAACGCGCTCAAGAGCAAATGATCTTCATCGAGAGTTCAATAATTTTATGGAGAGCCTTATAAGCCAAATAAAGAATTATTCAAATTTTATTTAGTTGCTAATGGATCCCATCTAATTTTCTACA
This sequence comes from Limnanthes douglasii subsp. nivea, assembly GCA_036936605.1. Taxonomy (NCBI): domain Eukaryota; kingdom Viridiplantae; phylum Streptophyta; class Magnoliopsida; order Brassicales; family Limnanthaceae; genus Limnanthes; species Limnanthes douglasii. The sequence continues at coordinate 126,775,724 of JAUPFV010000005.1, read as the reverse complement.
TAATAAAATCTCAAGAAAGAATTTAAAATGCTTCTAGAAGGTCTGGTCATAAGGATATACGAAAATGAAGCTTCATATCTTTAAAATAGTTAGTTTGTTAAAGATATCTTTTAATATGCAATCTTTTTGGTATTTTGTTAGGATATCTTTTGATTTACTAGCTGTTATTTTTAGTTTGATAATATTTATCTCAATTTGCTGAATTTTAGCTAGTTGTTATGATATTATTATTTTTATTAGTTAGTATATTTTTTTATTTACCATTTTTAAGTCTAATTTTTAGGATCTTTGGTTTTATTTCCTTTAAATATATGTATCTCCATTGGATAAATCAGAATGAATCAAGTGAAAATTATCAATAAAAAACAAGTTTTTACTCAAATATATGTTCGGGACAAATTTACCTTTAAACTACTCTTGTGAAAGACAGGTTTAGTTGATTCTTCTTTCTGATTTATCTAAGATAAATTCAGTTTTGAGTTTTGGTTATCAATGGTATTTCCATCACGTTTGTGGCGCAGCTCGATCCATTATCAATCTATCATTATTTTCTATCTAATTTTGTTTGTGAGTGTTCTCCGAACAACAACGTGTCAAACCAACACTCAATTCTGGCGCAGCTCGATCCATTATCAATCTATCATTATTTTCCATCTTATTTGGTTTGTGAGTGTTCACCGAACAGAAATGAGTCAAACGAATAATCCATCCAATGTCATACTTATCTTTTCCATCTGATTTTGTTTGTGAGTGTTCTCCGAACAGCAACGAGTCAAACCAACAGTCCATCCACCGCCATGCATATCATTTGAATATGTTAAAGTTGTGAGTGTTCTATGAACATCAAAATCTACAATCAAACCGTTTTTGTGCCTACATCATGCCCCCACGTTATTATGATCCCTACATAACCGGTATTCTGACTTTACTTCGGAGTTTGAATGCGTGATGGCCTTCGAAACTGTATAAAATTATTTGAATTGTCATAAATGGTTGAAATATTTTCATTTAACTCTGCAAAAAATGATCATGACGAACCCACTGATTTCCTTTAGGTCTAAATTGTTGCCCCTGGAAATATTGGTTAATCTTAGATCAATTTGAATCATGTATGGAATCCTTCGGTTGATAATTTGTTATAGATTTTTGTTGACATGCAGAAGAACTACTCATGGATTGACTAGGCAGCTTCAATCTCTTTGTTTCTTCTACTATAAACTATTTTTCAACTTGTAATAACGTACCTCCCCAAGTCGGTACTTTTTTTCCGGGTAACAATATCAGTTAACTCCCCAGCTAGGAGCCATTTCTTAAAGGCGGTTATAGCTACTTTTTCAAAGCAGTCTCGCAAACCTTTTTTAGTTTCTATAAAACATTTGATATATTCTTTCAAGGTTTTGCCAACAAACTGTTGCCAATGGATTATTGTGTCTTTATTTCCTCTAAGCTCTTTGCTCCCCATAAACTGTCTTCATGAAACCATCCAGAACATGTCAAATTTCTTGATCAACCCTTGTGGAAGTTAATTATACCACTTTAAGGCATTGTCGTTACAAGTTTGGGGAAAATATCTACACAACAACTTATCATCATCGTCAAAATTCAGCATGAAATTCTTGAATTGTTCAAGGTGGTTATCTGGATCTTTTCTCTAGTCAAACTTCTCCATCTTTGGAATATCAAACTGTTTTGGCGTATGACCGGAAAAAATTTCTGGATATAAGGATGACTACCTCCAATTGTTCCCTTGCTTGAACTGATAGTCTTTATTAGCCATGGAAAATATACTTGGCTCGGATTGAATAGAAAATTAATCACCCATTAGATGGTATATACTATGATTTGACCGAGCCTTATCACAATGAATCTTTCTCTTTTTATGGTAATGATCACTACTTGAAGAAGACGAGGAACTTCAGATTCAGAAATTAAACCCTACTAGAATTTGAAGAACTAGAACAATTCATGGTTCGACGTGCCTTTTTTAAAGCTGGATGAATTTTTTGAGATTTTCCCATCATATTTTTTGTTTGAACCTTACCAAGAAGATCCACCTCAACTTCTCTTTGGGACCTAAGTGTCTCAATCTTTCCTTGTAAATGGTCTTGTTCCTCTCGCATGAGTAGTCTTTCTTAGTTTTCATCAATCCTAAATATTTTCTTAGTTTTCATCAATCCTAAATTAATAGCCATTTTATTAATGATTTGAATGGTTCAGTTAATGTGGTTTTTAACCGCTATTTTGACTATAAGTGCTTGGTCGGTCTCATCCGCGTAATAGACCGCGCGCATTTCCAGTCTTTTTCTCTCTGCTCAGTATATTTCTTGTTCAGCTCTCCCTTTGTCTCAGAGAATGTCTGGTTATCCTACTATGCCCTCGTCTATCTTATTTCTTGCTCGATAAAGTCGGTTGCTCGGATTATCTTAGCTTATCAATTGCTCGTCAATTTTACTATTCGTTCGATCATTCTTCACTCTGCTGTCTGGCCTATGTCCCTTCACTCACCCTTGGTTCCTCTTCGGCCTGATCTCGCCTTTGCTTGTAATTCCTTCATGTCCAATAACTAGCTCAGCTCGTCATCGTTTCTACTTTGCTTCATGTTTGGCTACTTATATATTTATTCTCTTCGCGTGGTGATTGCTTTATCAACAATGGGTGGTTTTTAATATCACCACATATGATAGCCCCTACACAAAATTTATCATCTTGATCAGAAATATATTCTTCTTATCCTTTCACAATTTCATGATTGAGTCTTTATCTAGTGGATTCATCAAAAGACTAAATATCCACCCTCTTCTCACATTTCCAAAAATAAAGAAATACCGTTCATTTTCAAATCTACTACTTGATATGCTTGAATACCTGAAACACCAATATTTCAACTAACTTTCGAATCGAATTAGCAATCATCAGTACCGTATTTTATTCATCATTTGATGGGGAGGTTTCCACCAACTAGTAGGCCAAATAATATCCGAGCATATCGAAATGGTAGAAATATACAAACGATACCAAACCAAACTGATTATTATAAATGCAAAGTGGATTAAAGTTACGCACAAGGACGACGTATTAGCAAGGTAATCGAAGGCTATTCAGATGGTGACAATACTAAAAATGACAGTAAGGAAACATAGCTAGACTAGATAGACGCCTCGCCGAGCAGAGAAAATAAACAAAACCACACCGGACAGACGCCTCACCGAGCATGCCAAACAAGAGCTGACATCCAAGATAAACGTCCAGTCTATCACCGAGCGAGGATAGAGTTGAGTGAAGGTTATAATCGAGCAGAAAGATAAAAACCGAGTGGTGCTTGTAATCAGCACGGGCGAGACCGGTCGAGGTCTACTGTCTAAACGAACAATTAAAGAAACGTTTGAGAGCAACATTAAATAATTGGTCAGCCCACTAAACACATGAAGACTAAAATAATGATCATACATTTAGTCTCTATATCATAAATGTTAGTATACGTGCGAAGTTAGTGGAGTTATGTATTAAGTGGTGATTTGAAATTTGCTAAGAGATTGTATAAATAAGTAGATAATTTGCAAAAGATGTATATTCTCTTCTCTAATTAAGAAAAACTTTCTACTTGGCATTATCTTTGTTATAAATTTCCCATAAAAAATATAGCGTCGTCTGCGGGAAACAAATTAAAAGACCTTAGTAGTAAGATTTCTCAACCATGATAGTAACTAGATCAAGGATTGGGGTGACAGGTCATCGGAGAATTGCGGTAAATGCACCGGTGGGGCATGATCAGCTACTTCCTATCAATGCCACCAACCCAGATGTGATGGAAACAATCCATGTTGAGGTAATACCCCAAGTAGGATAGCCAGCAGTCGCAACCGGACCGGAGACCATGCCACACGCACATAGAAATGTAGTGGTCCCCAGTGTACAAGAAGCAGCAAGCGATAATCCGACGGTCCAGCGGTTGGAGCAGCAGCTTCAACACCTACAACATGAACCACATAGGGTACCATGTGAGCGGGAAGCCATGGAGCAGGCCATGCACGCTACCATAGCCAGGATGAATGACGCATTGCACGCATTAACGGCCAAAGTTCGATGAATCACCTCGGCTAACCACCAATATATGCCTGATATTAGTCAGGCTAACCGAGGAGATCAATCTTCCAATCGTGAGGATAAGATAGAAGGAGAATGAGAAAGTAAAGGCAAGAACGATTCCAAGAACATGAACCACAATAGGAGATACTGCCTAACGGTTGAACAAATACCAGGTAGGACGAGGATGCCCAATATAATTAAGTACAACCAAGAATGTCAACCTACATCCTTAAGAAGTCTCGGTTCATGGAAAAAATCCTCGAAGCTCAGTTACCCAAGAAATTCAACCCTTTCAAGATGGAGGCATATGATAGAACAAGGGATCCAGAAAGCCATTAGGAGCAATTCCGCAACATGATGATGACTTTTAACCCTGATGATGTTATGTCCTATCGAGCTTTGTGTATGACACTCAAAGGTAATGCAATTGACTGGTTCAACAGTCTGCCAAGGAGTCTATTTACGATTTTGTAGGTTTATAGAGAGCTATCAAAGAAATATTTGTGGATGAGACTTGATTATGCACCTCTACCAAAGAAGAGGTGAGTCATTAAAAATTTATGATAAATATTTAATCCATTCTATGAATGCTTTACCAGATCTAGAGGAAACTATGATTGTTGCCTCCCTCAAGAGATACCTCGATCAACAAGAGGAGCTCTACGCTAAACTAATTGGATTCCAGACGGTAAATATGAAAGATCTATTTGCTCGAGCAGACACGTTCATCTGAATAGATGATGCTAGCGAAAGGGACTCACTAGATAAAATGTTTCGGATCCCAAAGGAGGGTCATTTGAACAAAAAAATACAGATGTTTGGCCTCGTCGGGTTAATATTTGTTTACCAGTGCACTATGAGAACCCCTTTAGATGGTTCACCCTGCTGACCGAGGCCATCTTGGTAATTTATGATAGAACGAATAGAAGAACGAAGTATCACCCTCCTTCGAGTCATAAGCGCGTCCTGTTTTAAAAGATGAAATAGATATATCTGCTCCTACCGCAATGAACCCGATCAGTCAACTAACAAATGCTGGCAACTCCTAGAGGAAAATTAAAGATTGATAGATAACGGTGAACTCGTCTAGTTCATTAAATAGCAAGATCGTCGTCACTAGCCCGAGCAAAAGGAGGAAACGCGAATATTAAACAAGGAAAACCTTGTGACAATACAGGGGTAAACAGGGTTGAATGTTCACCATTATGGGGGGAAATTCTACAGTAACCGATGAATCAGGGGCGAATGATAGTGGCACTTTACCCCCACTGTTTATTATCGCCGGAGGGCAATCAGAGGTGGCCATTAATTAAGTTTCTAGCACTATTGGCAACTCGCCGTCGATATTCACTATTGCTGGAGGAAACTCTGAGGTAGGCCATGACTTAAAGTCTAACAAAAGAGCAAGGATCGACCACGAAATACAAGAAGTTGAAGCTTTTTCCTACCATAATTATCGAGATCATGTTACAGATCTTACGTTTAACGATGACGATCTGAGAGGGGTCAGCACATCGTATGAGGACACATTAACATTGAATTTGGACAATAGAGGAGTAATGGTAACTCGAGTCTTAGTAAATGGAGGTAGCTCGGCTAATATCATCTTCAAAGCCAGCTACGATCGCATGCATGAGGCGTCTTTCTACAAACCCAGCCAACAAACCTTGGTTAGATATGAAGAGAAGGTGTCTCAGTGTGTGGGCAAGGTCGACTTGATGGTTAAAGTCGGTTATAGGGCTAGTAAGAAAGCGATTAAGACCTTGTTTATGATTTTAGATGCTCCAAGTTCTTACCACGCAATTATCGGGCCAATTTGTTTGCATCGGTGGAGGCCACCCCGTGCACTTTCAGAAAATGTATAAAATACCTAGTGGGGAACGCGGTCGGCATCATCAGAGGAAGTCAACGGACCACTAGGACGTGTTATGCGGTTACTGTTGACCCAACAAAGCCTCTCTGATAGCAATTAGCTGGCAAGGGGTACATGAAGAAATAAGCAGAGCACTACCTTCGCCCGATCTCGTTGACGACCCTAAAGAGATGGAGTAGTTTGCGAAGATCCTCCAGACTTGGTTGAGGAGTTAGTGCCAGAGAGCCGCACTTTACAATTAGGGAAGAATTATAATTCTAATGTGAACAACTATTTCTTGAACTCTTAGGAAGAAATTTGGATGTTTTGTGTGGGACACTAGTGACGTGTCATGGGTCGATCCCTCTATTATCCGCCGTGAATTAGCGATTGACTCATACTCTAAGCCATTGCAACAGAAGTGAGCCTTATTTTCTGATGAGAAGCATAAGGCTATAAGTGTTGAGGTGGCCAAATTATCTCGGCCTGGACATATTGTATGAGCATGATATTCAATGATGTATGTGCATTGATTTCACCGATCTGAATCAAACGTGCCCCAAAGATGCATTACCCATACCTTGTGGATTCAGCCTCGAGTTGCGAATTATTTTCTTATATGGATGCTTACATAAGCTATAATTAGATTCTCACTAACCTGTCAAATGAGGAACACACAACGCTCCAAATAAAGCGAGGCATGTACTGATAAACTCCTCCTAGAATCGGCACTCTGAAATGGGATAGGGATAACTTTGCAACCAGGAATCCAAAAGGATTCAAGGATCAAAGGATGTGGATCGATAGGTCACACAAAGGTTGTGGAAAGGCCTTTGATATTCCAATTGATCTTCCTTTGGATATGACGCACCAAATGAAGAACAAGTTTTCTTGTGGATATTACACACCAACAAGAGAAGAGTAAAACTTAAGAAGTTTTTTTAGAATCAAAGATCGTCTAACCATTAGAATTCTGAGTACATAGTTTTAATAGGAGAAAGAACTAGCCTTGAACAACATTAAGGCTGTTCTTGGAAACATAATGCATGCCTCTAAAACAATTAAGGCTTTTCTTGGAAACAAAATGCTTTAATATTGAAAATACAAAGTATTAATGATATAAGCTGGAAATCAAACCCTTCCCTCCTCCAAGGACGTGGCTTTTGATGTAGATGGGTCTTGGGCTTTTATTTCAACAAATGGGCAATGGTGAAGTGAAACGATTGCCTCATTAAAAACCTTGTCAAGAAAACCCATTGGGACAAAACTTGAACAAGGGAAAAATAGTACAATCGAGACACTTCTCATTTGTTGAAATAAATTAGCTTGAATCAAGACCAAAGTGGTTTGACAAGCTTTTCCACCATACTTGTTGTTTTGATCACGTGGATTCTCTAGTTGATTAAGCAATCCTCCAACAGCTTTGTTAAATTGTTTTTCTCTTGATCGAGTTTTTGGACCAGCCGGTCAAATAAGAATATCTTCAACTTCAAGTTCATCTTCTTTTTCAAGTTGTTCATCTGGTTCTTGCACATTTCCATGTTCTAAGCTCCTTGTGTCATCTAGGATCACATCATCCTCTCCCACTTGAAAAGGATTTGACCTCAAATCCATTTTATCTGCGATAAAAGGAACCAAATCAGAAACATTAAAGGTAGGACTCACTTTATACTTACCTCGTAGGTCAAGTTGATACGCATTATTGTTGATCTTTTTTGTTACTTCAAATGGTCCATCAATTCTAGGCATCAATTTTGACTTCCTCTATTCTGGAAATCTTTCCTTTCTTAAGTGCACCCATACTTGATCTCCAACCTCAAAAACTTTCTCACGTATTCCCTTGTTTGCTTGTTTGACATATTGCTCAGTTTTCTTTTCTATGTTTTTCCTTGCATCATCATGGATCTGTTTTAAAAGTTCAGCTTTCTTTTTCCCATCTATGCTAGTTCTTTCACTCAAAGGCAAAGGAATTAGATCCAAAGGAGATATTGGGTTAAATCCATAAACAATTTGAAAAGGAAAGTACTTAGAAGCGGAATGCATAGAATGATTGTATGCATATTCAACATGCGGCAAACATTCTTCCCAAGTTTTCAAGTTCTTTTTAATTAATGCACGTAGAAGAGTGGATAAAGTCCTATTTACTACTTCTGTTTGTCCATCAGTTTGTGGGTGACATGTAGTAGAAAATAAAAGCTTAGTCCCTAACTTAGACCACAAAGTTTTCCAAAAGTAACTTAGAAACTTAGTGTCCCTATCTGAAACTATCGTCCTAGGCATGCCATGCAAACGATCCACAAGAGGAGCTCTACGCTAAACTAATCGGATTCCAGACGGTAAATATGAAAGATCTATTTGCTCGAGCAGACACGTTCATCTGAATAGATGATGCTAGCGAAAGGGACTCACTAGATAAAATGTTTCGGATCCCAAAGGAGGGTCATTTGAACAAAAAAATACAGATGTTTGGCCTCGTCGGGTTAATATTTGTTTACCAGTGCACTATGAGAACCCCTTTAGATGGTTCACCCTGCTGACCGAGGCCATCTTGGTAATTTATGATAGAACGAATAGAAGAACGAAGTATCACCCTCCTTCGAGTCATAAGCGCGTCCTGTTTTAAAAGATGAAATAGATATATCTGCTCCTACCGCAATGAACCCGATCAGTCAACTAACAAATGCTGGCAACTCCTAGAGGAAAATTAAAGATTGATAGATAACGGTGAACTCGTCTAGTTCATTAAATAGCAAGATCGTCGTCACTAGCCCGAGCAAAAGGAGGAAACGCGAATATTAAACAAGGAAAACCTTGTGACAATACAGGGGTAAACAGGGTTGAATGTTCACCATTATGGGGGGAAATTCTACAGTAACCGATGAATCAGGGGCGAATGATAGTGGCACTTTACCCCCGCTGTTTATTATCGCCGGAGGGCAATCAGAGGTGGCCATTAATTAAGTTTCTAGCACTATTGGCAACTCGCCGTCGATATTCACTATTGCTGGAGGAAACTCTGAGGTAGGCCATGACTTAAAGTCTAACAAAAGAGCAAGGATCGACCACGAAATACAAGAAGTTGAAGCTTTTTCCTACCATAATTATCGAGATCATGTTACAGATCTTACGTTTAACGATGACGATCTGAGAGGGGTCAGCACATCGTATGAGGACACATTAACATTGAATTTGGACAATAGAGGAGTAATGGTAACTCGAGTCTTAGTAAATGGAGGTAGCTCGGCTAATATCATCTTCAAAGCCAGCTACGATCGCATGCATGAGGCGTCTTTCTACAAACCCAGCCAACAAACCTTGGTTAGATATGAAGAGAAGGTGTCTCAGTGTGTGGGCAAGGTCGACTTGATGGTTAAAGTCGGTTATAGGGCTAGTAAGAAAGCGATTAAGACCTTGTTTATGATTTTAGATGCTCCAAGTTCTTACCACGCAATTATCGGGCCAATTTGTTTGCATCGGTGGAGGCCACCCCGTGCACTTTCAGAAAATGTATAAAATACCTAGTGGGGAACGCGGTCGGCATCATCAGAGGAAGTCAACGGACCACTAGGACGTGTTATGCGGTTACGGTTGACCCAACAAAGCCTCTCTGATAGCAATTAGCTGGCAAGGGGTACATGAAGAAATAAGCAGAGCACTACCTTCGCCCGATCTCGTTGACGACCCTAAAGAGATGGAGTAGTTCGCGAAGATCCTCCAGACTTGGTTGAGGAGTTAGTGCCAGAGAGTCGCACTTTACAATTAGGGAAGAATTATAATTCTAATTTGAACAACTATTTCTTGAACTCTTAGGAAGAAATTTGGATGTTTTGTGTGGGACACTAGTGACGTGTCATGGGTCGATCCCTCTATTATCCGCCGTGAATTAGCGATTGACTCATACTCTAAGCCATTGCAACAGAAGTGAGCCTTATTTTCTGATGAGAAGCATAAGGCTATAAGTGTTGAGGTGGCCAAATTATCTCGGCCTGGACATATTGTATGAGCATGATATTCAATGATGTATGTGCATTGATTTCACCGATCTGAATCAAACGTGCCCCAAAGATGCATTACCCATACCTTGTGGATTCAGCCTCGAGTTGCGAATTATTTTCTTATATGGATGCTTACATAAGCTATAATTAGATTCTCACTAACCTGTCAAATGAGGAACACACAACGCTCCAAATAAAGCGAGGCATGTACTGATAAACTCCTCCTAGAATCGGCACTCTGAAATGGGATAGGGATAACTTTGCAACCAGGAACCCAAAAGGATTCAAGGATCAAAGGATGTGGATCGATAGGTCACACAAAGGTTGTGGAAAGGCCTTTGATATTCCAATTGATCTTCCTTTGGATATGACGCACCAAATGAAGAACAAGTTTTCTTGTGGATATTACACACCAACAAGAGAAGAGTAAAACTTAAGAAGTTTTTTTAGAATCAAAGATCGTCTAACCATTAGAATTCTGAGTACATAGTTTTAATAGGAGAAAGAACTAGCCTTGAACAACATTAAAGCTGTTCTTGGAAACATAATGCATGCCTCTAAAACAATTAAGGCTTTTCTTGGAAACAAAATGCTTTAATATTGAAAATACAAAGTATTAATGATATAAGCTGGAAATCAAACCCTTCCCTCCTCCAAGGACGTGGCTTTTGATGTAGATGGGTCTTGGGCTTTTATTTCAACAAATGGGCAATGGTGAAGTGAAACGATTGCCTCATTAAAAACCTTGTCAAGAAAACCCATTGGGACAAAACTTGAACAAGGGAAAAATAGTACAATCGAGACACTTCTCATTTGTTGAAATAAATTAGCTTGAATCAAGACCAAAGTGGTTTGACAAGCTTTTCCACCATACTTGTTGTTTTGATCACGTGGATTCTCTAGTTGATTAAGCAATCCTCCAACAGCTTTGTTAAATGGTTTTTCTCTTGATCGAGTTTTTGGACCAGCCGGTCAAATAAGAATATCTTCAACTTCAAGTTCATCTTCTTTTTCAAGTTGTTCATCTGGTTCTTGCACATTTCCATGTTCTAAGCTCCTTGTGTCATCTAGGATCACATCATCCTCTCCCACTTGAAAAGGATTTGACCTCAAATCCATTTTATCTGCGATAAAAGGAACCAAATCAGAAACATTAAAGGTAGGACTCACTTTATACTTACCTCGTAGGTCAAGTTGATACGCATTATTGTTGATCTTTTTTGTTACTTCAAATGGTCCATCAATTCTAGGCATCAATTTTGACTTCCTCTATTCTGGAAATCTTTCCTTTCTTAAGTGCACCCATACTTGATCTCCAACCTCAAAAACTTTCTCACGTATTCCCTTGTTTGCTTGTTTGACATATTGCTCAGTTTTCTTTTCTATGTTTTTCCTTGCATCATCATGGATCTGTTTTAAAAGTTCAGCTTTCTTTTTCCCATCTATGCTAGTTCTTTCACTCAAAGGCAAAGGAATTAGATCCAAAGGAGATATTGGGTTAAATCCATAAACAATTTGAAAAGGAAAGTACTTAGAAGCGGAATGCATAGAATGATTGTATGCATATTCAACATGCGGCAAACATTCTTCCCAAGTTTTCAAGTTCTTTTTAATTAATGCACGTAGAAGAGTGGATAAAGTCCTATTTACTACTTCTGTTTGTCCATCAGTTTGTGGGTGACATGTAGTAGAAAATAAAAGCTTAGTCCCTAACTTAGACCACAAAGTTTTCCAAAAGTAACTTAGAAACTTAGTGTCCCTATCTTAAACTATCGTCCTAGGCATGCCATGCAAACGAACTATCTCTTTAAAGAACAGATTAGCAATGTGCAACGCATCATCAGTTTTGAGACAAGCAACAAAGTGTGCCATTTTAGAGAATCGATCAACAACCACAAAAACGGAATATCATTCCAAGGATGCGTAGGAATAGGTAAAGGAGTATACAAACCGTGGGATTGAACCTTAGATTTGGCTTGTTTGCAAGTAGCACATCTGTCATAGATTCTTTCAATATCCCTCCTCATATGTGGCCAATGGAAGTGATCCAGCATTACCTTGAGAGTTTTAGCTATTCCAAAATGTCCCATTAAGCCTCCTTCATGGGCTTCTCTAACAAGTAAATCTCTCATGGAACAATTAGGCACACATAAACGTTTATCAAAGAATAAGAATCCTTCATGCCTAGAGAACTGCCCTGAAGCAAATTTTTCACATGCTTGATACATCTTTCCAAAATCAGAATCATTTTCATATAAACTCTTAAGATGATCAAATCCTAAAATCTTAGCTTCAAGAGTAGTGATTAAGGCATACCTTCGGGACAATGCATCAGCAACAATATTTTCTTTACCTTGTTTGTATTTGATGACATATGGAAATGTCTCAATAAATTATATCCACCTTGCATGTCTTTTGTTAAGTTTTTGCTGACCTTTTAGGTGTTTGAGAGATTCATGGTCAGTGTGTATGACAAACTCCTTTGGCCACAAGTAATGCTGCCATATTTGCAAAGCTCGAACTAAGGCATACAACTCCTTGTCATAAGTAGGATAGTTTTGAGTAGCTCCTCCAAGCTTTCACTGAAATAAGCTATGGGGTTTTTATCCTGCATCAAAACAGCTCCAATCCCAATTCTAGAAGCATCACATTCAATCTCAAAAGTTTTAAGAAAATCAGGTAATGTCAAGACAAGAGCATGAGTAAGCTTCTCTTTTAAGGATTGAAATGCTTCTTCTTGAGCTTGTTCCCACTTGAAACCAAAGTCCTTCTTTATTATTCCAGTGAGTGGTGCAGCTAAGGTGCTGAAATCTTTGACAAAACGCCTATAAAATCCTGCAAGGCCGTGGAAGCTTCTCACTTCTCCAACTGTTTTTGGATTTGGCCATTCGCGGATTGCCTTAACCTTTTCCTCATCCACCTTAATACCATCTGCACTTATAACAAAACCTAAAAAGACAAGATTATCGGAACAAAAGTGCATTTCTTAAGATTAGCATAGAGATTTTCCTTCCTAAGTACACTTAAAATCAATTGCAAATGTTGAACATGTTCTTCTAAGCACTTGCTGTAAATTAAGATGTCATCGAAATATACTACAACAAAAACTCCTATATAAGCCCTTAGAACATGATTCATTAACCGCATGAATGTACTAGGTGCATTAGTCAGCCCAAATGGCATTACTAACCATTCATATAGTCCATCCTTAGTTTTAAATGTAGTTTTCCACTCATCCCCTTCTTTCATCCTAATTTGGTGATAGCCACTTTTAAGATCAATCTTAGAAAAAATGCTAGAACCATGCAATTCATCTAACATATCATTTAATCTAGGTATAGGATGGCGATACTTTACTGTTATGTTGTTGATGGCTCTGCACTCAACACACATTCTCCAGCTTCCATCTTTTTTGGGCACAAGTAGAACTGGTACCGCACAAGGACTCATGCTTTCACGGATATGTCCTGTTTCCATCAGTTCACTGATTTGCCTTTGCAATTCTTTTGTCTCCACTGGATTAGTTCTATAAGCAGGTCTGTTAGGAAGGGAGGCTCCATGTACAAAATCTATTAGGTGTTCGATGCCTCTAATTGGTGGAAGCCCCTTTGGATTGTCTTCAGGGAATACATCTTCAAATTCCTACAAGAGAGAAGTCATCTCACTCGGCAACACCGGTTTCAAGTTAGTTAAACTCATAAGAGTTTCCTTAAACACAAAAAGTAACATAGGTTGCTTAGAGAATAATGCCTTCTTAACCTCGCCAGATTTTGCATAGAAATTCGAATGTTTAGTTACCCAACTTTCCTTGTTCTGCATATGCTTTTGATCTTGGTAAACTTCTCGTGGAGTCATGGGAACTAGAGTGGTTTTCCTTCCTTGTAACTCAAATGTATGGCGATTAGTGAATCCATCATGGATTACCTTTCGATCAGATTGCCATGGCCTTCCTAACAGTATGTGACTAGCCTCCATTGGTAGAACATCACATAAAACTTCATCTTCGTACTTACAAATGGCTAAGGGAACTTCTACTTGGTGGCTAACTTTCATTTCTCCGTTGTCGTTAAGCCATTGAGGCTTGTAAGGTGCTGGATGCTTTTTCATTTTTAAACCAAGCTTCTTTACCATAGATTCACTTGCCACATTGGTACAACTGCCTCCATCGATAATAAGGCTACAAACTTTCCCTTGAACAAGACACCTAATGTGAAACATATTCTCCCTTTGCTCTTCTTCTTCTTCTTTTGTTTGAACGCTTAAAGACCTTCTGGCTACCAATAAATCTCCTTTAGCATGTCGCTCTTAGTGTTCTTCGGAAGAATCAGAGACAATTTCTTCTTTATCTGAAATTATTTCTCCATTATCTAGAATTGTCATAATCTTCTTATTAGAACACTCATTGGCATAATGTCCCATCCCTTTGCACTTGAAACACTTAACATCACGAGTTCTGATTGCAACCTCTTTAGGTTTGCCCTTGTTATCAATAGACAATGGTGTTCCAGATTTTTGGTTCACCTCTACATAGCTTCCTTTTTTATAATTGGTCTTCTCATCTTTTGAATAACTTGGCTTAATTGTTACTGCCCCTGAACCGTAACTTGATCTTGAGGAGTTCTTTCTTTTAACTTGTTGTTCAAATATCAAAGCTTTGTGTAGCATCTCTTCTAGTTCAACATAATACTGAGTTTCCAATCTGTCTTGAATTTATCTATTTAAACCCCCAAGAAACCTTGACATTGTTGCCTCTCTATCTTCTGAAATATCAGCTCGCAACATTAAGGTCTCCATTGCTTGATAATACTCTTCAACAGATCGGCTTCCTTGTGTTAATCTCCTCAGATTTAGATGCAGCTCACGGTGGTAATGACTAGGAACAAACCTCTTCCGCAAAATGGCTTTCATTTCTGCCCATAATTCTATAGGATGTTCCTCATTATGCCTTCTTGAGGTACTAGTTGATCCCACCAACTAAGAGCATAATCATAAAATTCAGTAGCAGCAATTCTTACTCGATTGGTCTCCGTGTAGTGTTGAACGTTGAAAACGAGTTCAATCTTCTTTTCCCATTCCAAATAGGCATCTGGATCGTTTTTTCCATGGAATGGTTGAATATTAATCTTGAGACCTCCAAGATTGTCACGCATACGTTCGTTGCCCTCTCTTGTACGTCTATGGTGCCTTTTATGGCTGTTTTGAGACGAATTGCTCATGCGTTCATAATAGTCATCAGCGGCTTCATTTCTGAATTGTTCATGTAGTTCATGGTTTCTTCTTGGACTGGTTTGTCGTGAACGGTTCCGCTCGTGGTCAGTGTTTGATTGAAGCTCTTCGCGAAAGGCATCTATCTTGGTGTCTATCAACTTTGTCATAGCTTCAATTAGAAGCTTGTTGTTATTGAAATTACTGTTTTCTGCATCATTTGAATTAGACATCCCTTTCTACAAAACAAAACAAAAACAAATATGTTTTCCTAAGAATAATAAGAGATAAGTTTCACAACAACACCTAAAAACGATTTTCTACGATTTTAAATCTCAAACAACTATAACTAGGGTGAAACAGATCAGAATTTCGTGATTCAAAATGAAATCATCACACTAACACTCAAATCTTCACAAACAAACTGATAATATAAAATAGATGAAGAAACATTTATGAGAAAGAGAATACCCAACTTTCAGAATGTTGCTCTGATGCCACTTGATAAACTCCTCCTAGAATCGGCACTCTTAAATGGGATAGGGATAACTTTGCAACCAGGAACCCAAAAGGATTCAAGGATCAAAGGATGTGGATCGATAGGTCACACAAAGGTTGTGGAAAGGCCTTTGATATTCCAACTGATCTTCCTTTGGATATGACGCACCAAATGAAGAACGGGTTTTCTTGTGGATATTACACACAAACAAGAGAAGAGTAAAACTTAAGAAGTTTTTTTAGAATCAAAGATAGTCTAACCATTAGAATTCTGAGTACATAGTTTTTATAGGAGAAAGAACTAGCCTTGAACACAATTAAGGTTGTTCTTGGAAACATAATGCATGCCTCTAAAACAATTAAGGCTTTTCTTGGAAACAAAATGCTTTAATATTGAAAATACAAAGTATTAATGATATAAGCTGGAAATCAGACCCTTCCCTCCTCCAAGGACGTGGCTTTTGGTGTAGATGGGCCTTGGGCTTTTATTTCAGCAAATGGGCAATGGTGAAGTGAAACAATTGCCTCATTAAAAACCTTGTCAAGAAAACCCATTGGGACAAAACTTGAACAAGGGAAAAAGAGTACAATCGAGACACTTTCTCATTTGTTGAAATCAATTAGCTTGAATCAAGACCAAAGTGGTTTGACAAGTTTTTCCACTATACTTGCTGTTTTGATCACGTGGATTCTCTAGTTGATTAAGCAATCCTCCAACAGCTTTGTTAAATTGTTTTGCTCTTGATCGAGTTGTTGGACCAGCCGGTAAAATAAGAATATCTTCAACTTCAAGCTCATCTTCTTTTTCAAGTTGTTCATTTGGTTCTTGCACATTTCCATGTTCTAAGATCCTTGTGTCATCTAGGATCACATCATGTACTATTACACCATGATACCGTTTGGTTTAAAGAATGCAGGCACCACATACCATGTCTAGTGAATCATATTTTCAACGATAACTTGAGAACGCATATGGAGGCGTATATCGATGACATGATCGTCAAAAATCACACAGCCGATAAGCAGCTCGGCGTGCTTCAAACCGTCTTCGACATACTACGACAATTCGGGGTACGAAACAGCAAGTTCTTGGGTTGTGTAGTCTGTAAAAGGGGCATCGAAATCGACCCCACCCAGTTGCAAGAAAATATACAAATGGCACCACCAAAAAACGACAAGGAGGTCTAGTGTCCGATGGGACGTCTAGCAAGACTGTCCTGTTTTATTTCCAGAGCCTCTGATAAAGTCCACCATTTTTTCGAAATTCTTTGAGGGGATAAAAAGTTTGCATGGACAGAGGAGTGTAACAAGGCTTTCACGGAATTAAAAACTATCTCACATCGCTAGAGATACTCTCTGCCCCGGTGGTAAGTGGGCCATTGCTCTTATATTTATCTGTTTTACCTTTCTCTATAGTGCAGTCTTGGTTCGGGATTCGGCCAGTGTTCAGCGACCTATCTACTACACAAGTAAGACTTTGGTTGATGCCAAGACATGGTGCCTTAACCTAGAGAAACTCATACTGGGTTTGGTAATAGTTGCATATAAGATGCGCCCGTACTTTCAAGGACACACAATCACTGTCAAAACATCGATCCCCCTTAAAACTGTGTTATAAAAACTTGATACATCTCGCAAGTTGACTAAATGAAGTATCGAGCTGGGGGAATACGACATTAAGTTTAAACCGAGCAATGCAATAAAGGGACAGGTCGTGGCCGAGTTTATCATATAATTTTCCTCGCCTCGCGAGGCATCTTCTTAAAACAACACATCACTTGCGAACGAACATACATAATGTATCATCGAAACCGATGGGGCCGCGAGCACTTAAGAGGGCAATGTGGGGGTCTTAGGATAGTTGCTCTTAATCGTTTTATTTTGTGGTTTTCTGACAAATTTTTTCCTTTTTCCAAGGTATTACGAAGACACAAAGAATTTGAGTGCACATTAGAGTGTGAAGTATTTTTTTCAAAAATTAAAGAACTTCTGTTATCACAAGCAATTTTGTCTAAACCTCGAATTAGAAAGCAGCTGTTCTTATATATAGTAGTATCGTATTTTGTTGTAAGCATTGTCTTGATATGCGAAGACAAAGGTCTTCCAAAGCCAATTTATTATGTTACCAAAAGTTTGTTTTCATCGGAGAATAAATACTTGAAACTTGAAAAATTGGCTTTGGTTTTAGTGGTGGTTGCTAGAAAAATGTGCCCTTATTTTCACGCTCACACCATCATGGTTCAAACTTCTTTTCCCTTGAAGAATGTGTTACAATTATCAGATATCTTGTAGAATGACTAAATGGTCAGTAGATTTGGGAGATTTTGATACCATTTTTGCTCCTCAAACAGCTATTAAAGCTGAAGCTTTAGCTGATTGTCTCTTCGAATTTCATTTGAGTCGATTAGATGAGGAGACAAATAAAGTGATCTTGCCAGATACTTCAATGTGCGTGGTTTGAACAGATAGTGGGTCTAGGATATTGGGGTGCAATACAGGGGTACAATTAGTTGCTTCTTGTAGGGAGGCAATGTATGAGGCTATTCGATTTGGTTTACACGCATCAAATAATGAAGCTGAATATGAGGTTGTGTTGGCTGGATTAAGGCTTAGAAATATATGTAGATCAACAACAGTTCATTTGGAAATAGACTCGCAACTAGTGGCAAATCACATGGCAAGTGTATTCGAGGCTAAGAAACCTCATTTAATTTTATACTTACGCGAGCTTCAAAATTTGACTCTTTTGTTTGACAGAGTGATTGTAGAAAATATTAAATGATGATGTTACATGAGAATATCCATGGATGATTTTATAGGAGAGTCCTTTGATTTTAACACGATCTGAGCAATGTAAATTGTTGAAGAAGTATTTGTCATTCCAGACATAATTTGAAGGATTGGAGGTTTTAAATTCTTAATTTTTTACTAAGAGGTATATTACATGAAGATCCACAGGTGGCCAAGAAGTTAAGATACAATGCCTATGGTTACGTCATATTGGATGGAGTGTTATACAAACAATATATAAGTAGACCATTGTTGCGTTGTTTGGGAAAGCAAGAATCTCAAAAGCTTTTATCAGAGCTACATGATGGTGAAGGTTCAACTCATTATGGTTTCAAGTCTTTGATGTGTCGGGTTTTGTTGGCAGGTTATTGGCCTTCAATTATGAATGATGTTAAGGTCTTAGTCTGAGGATGTGATATTTGTCAACATTTTGCCAATTCTATTCACAGACCAGCAGTACCGCTTTTTTATATATCTGAAGCTATTCATTTTGATAGATGGGGAATAGATTTGGTAGGACCATTGCCTATGTCTTCTGGAGGGTGTTAGATGATTATAGTAACGGTTAATTATTTTTAGAAGTGGGTTGAGCTAAACCACTATCAGGAACAAAAGCTAAGGATTTTATTAAGTTCATTATGAATTATATATGTTTCCGTTTTGGAGTACCTCGGAAAATCACCATGGATAATGGTCCTCAATTCAACAACAAAGAAATGATTTCTTTTTTCACTTCGAGGGGAATAACACAGTGTTTTTCTACACCTTCTCATCCTCAAGCGAATGGTCAAGTAGAAGTGACGAATAGATTTATTTTGAAGGGTTTGAAGAAAAATTTAGAAGGTGCTGCATGAAAATGGCCTAACTATTTGCAAGAGGTATTGTGGGCTTATCGTACAACTCCTATAAAGACTACTCAAGAAACACCTTGTCCTTGGTGTATGGTATGGATGTTGTTAGTCCTGGAGAGTCTACTTTACCTGCTTATAGATTACTTCAATATTCCGAAGAGGTGAATGAACAGACAAAAAGAAAAAAACTAGACTTGATCGAAGGAAAAAAAGTTAGAGCTCATTTGAATATGATTCATTATCAAACTTTGATAAGAAGTCAATATAATTCAAAGGTGATAAGAAGATATTTTAAAATGGGTGATAAAGTCTTAAGGAAACTATATCTCCATACAGAGGATAAACGACTTGGAAAGATGGCCCTGAATTGAGAGGGTCTTTATATAGTGATGGAGAGAATAAATTCGAGTACATATCACCTTTGTGTTGAGCAGCGGAGGATGCTTCAACATCCTTGGAATAACACCTGAAGTTATAGTGAGAATAATGTTCTTATTTTGTATCTTTTTTAAAATAATTGGCATACTTTTTCCTACCTTGTTGGCCCAGGGAGGTTTTATTAAGGTTTCATGTAAATATTTGAAAATATTAATAAAAACACATTATGGCCAATGGTTGTTTTAAACACAAGTATTTAAATAATTTTGGTAACTAGTCAAAGACTAATCATCTTGGATGTTGATGACCAAACAGTAATTAATCTGAAGTGTTATATGTTTATTGTCAAAACTTTTCGAAGAAACAACCATATTCGAAGTGCTACGCTCTCTAAACGCACTGTTTATATTCGAGGTGCTACGCTCTCTAAATGCATTATTTATATTCAAGGTGCTACGCTCTAAACGTACTGTTTATATTCAAGGTGCTACCCCTTTTAAACGCACTGCTTATATTTGAGGTGTTAGGTTCTTTAACTACACTAAGTTTATTGGAGGTGTTAATGTTTTTTAAACACATCAATTATATTCGAGGTTTTATTTTTTATTTAACAAATTACAAATTTATATGTAAAATGTGTGGTAATTTTAGGTAATAATAACTTGTTAGTAAAATCAAAAATATCTATGATAAGGCAAATGAATGTTAAAATATAATATGTATTTGTTCATTGAAGGTTAAAGTCTGATCTTACAAAAGATATGTCAAATACCATATAAAAAAAAGTCACCATAAAACATCAGATGACTCTATAACTTGGATAAAAAAAGGGGGGAAACTGAAATTAATTTTCTTAGGAGTTCTCTTCGGAAGAATCTCCTTATTCAGTAGCATCTTCTTGTGACTCCATCTCTTTAGAGGAATCAGCGAGGATAGGATCGAAGGCCTCGCTTGGACAGTAATCTACGGGTATTAATTCCCAGAATCCTGACAAGTTTACATTTGGGAACGTTGCATAGATTTCACGAAGAAAATTAATTTTTTGTTGCTCCTCGGTATTTTTTATTTCATCTAATCTGTCTTTTCCACACTCAGTCTTGGCAGTTTCCGCATCAACTTTTTTTATTTTTCAAGTGTCGTCTTGAGAGCAACTATATTATTTGTCAGCTTCTTCTTTTCTTCCTCACTCTTATTGAAAGATCCTTGAAGAGTCCAATATTTTTTGATCTTTGGATAATTCCCTAGCATACTTGGCCTTAAAATCATCTATCACAACTTGACGAGAAGTCTTGAGTTCTTTCATTTGTTGAACATGGACAGAACATAGATGGCGTTTGAGCTGGATGGCTCCATGAATATATTGCGATCTGTCAACTTGGAATACTTGAAATTGATCTTTGATTTATTGGCCAAATATTTTTCTCAAGTTTTTCTCGACAGTGGCATTATTTTTATGATGAACCATCTCTTTAGCCATGTTTTACAAATGGCTTCGAGAAGAATTTACTTATGTGCATAATATTTTTGTTGTTGCTTCAAGGTTGGTAAAAGGTTGCAGTGCAAGCAAAATCTCATCGGATAGCTCTTGAACAGGGATGAACCTTTGGTTATTAAAAGGCATGAGAGCCGATGAGGAAGCAAGGGGAGTATCTAAATTAACTATTTCATGTAAGAGAAGAGCAATAACCTGATGGCCAATTTGTCGAAGCTATTCCTAGATTTCTTGAACCTTTGGATCTATATCTTTGTAGAGATCTTGAAGTAACTCTTCATTAATGGCATCATTATAAAACAAATGGTCATTTCCTCGGTGATCTTCCGCTACTATTTCTCTTTGATTATCTTCCGCTGCCATTTCTCTTTGATTATTTTTTGCTGCAATTTATGCTTAATGATCTCCCATTGCAGTTTTTTCAAACTCGGCAGGATGAACTTCTACGAAATCTTCTTCATAATGCGTTTTTGCTATCTTAGCAAATGAAGTTTTTGAAGTGCTCTTTTTTTCTTCGAGGCAATATTTTTTCTTTCTCCTTGAAAGAGGTTCAGTCTCGACTCCTTCTTCAATTGTAGGAAGGTTGGTGTGAGTTGTCATATTTTTTTGTTTTCTTCTGCGGCCTCACATTGTTTAAAGGGTTAGGACCATATGTACTAGTTGTTTTTTCTCTTTCCCTTTCTTTTTTGTGAGAAGATGGCTCTCAGATTTGTTTTGAACAATTAGAGTGACCTTACCGTATGGTGCTACCAATCTCTTTACAACCAAATTTTGGTTTGATGGCGCCATTAAATTTTTAAGGGAGATCAGCACCCAAGGTAATCCTCCACAAATGGTTGTTAATAAAGTTTATATGCAAAAACATTGAGTGGAACCCATTGCCCCATTCCTTTTCTACGCATGTGGACACCTTGGCGAAAATATCTTTCGCATTTTTCTTGCGACTATTGTACCTCTTGGAAATTTCTGAGTACAATAATTGTACACATTAAAAATTAAGTGTAAGTTATGTAAAGTAAAGGAAAAGGAAAAGATAAAAGAGCTTGTTGTTGCTTCTCCATACCAGGTTGAGTTTTGAATGATTCTCCTCGAATATCTCCTTTCCATTTTCCCAAGCTCCCGATATAAAGATAAATTTCTGCTTCCAGAATTTGTCTGCTTCAAGGAAATCGTCGATTATTTTGAGATCATCTACAAGTTTCATATAATAGAAGTGCAATAACGGTCCCTTGGAAATCCCAGTCATGGCAATGAAGTCTTTAATGGACAGTGGGATTTGGAAGCCATAATTGTTAAAAGAAGTATGAACGACAGACTTGGTGTTGCTTGTGTATGGCAGAGATCCAGGAGTTCGAAGTACTACACTATCATCGGATCTAGTGGGAATCGAAGACCCCAGTTGATGATCTCATGATAGACCACCAATTTATCTGCTCCACAATCTAATAGAGTCTGCCCTTCCTTTGGCAGTCAAAGTGTAATATTATCTGCCATTCCCTATTGTTATTTACTAGCAAGGTAAGGAGTGATTTCAAGTTAACACTCATTAAGGCAGCAACGTCGTCGGGAATTTCATATTGAGCATTATTTTTCTTTCTTTTTTCTTCTCGTGCTCCTTGTTTCGAGACATCATCTTTTATGTCAGATGCAGCATCACTTCCTTTGGCCTCGACATTTGACTGAGTCATTTCTGAATTATTTATTTCCTCAGACACTTCGTCTATTAACCGAGGAGGATTTGAGATTGCGATTGGGTTTTCCTCTTCGTCTATTAACAGAGCTTTCAATTACACATGCCTCCTTGTATACAACAGCTCTTTCACTAATATAAAGGTAGTCGTAACCCCAAAAATTGGTTTTTTAGTAGCTAGAGATCTTCTCATAAACTAAAATGAAGAATGATCTTCAAATTAGTTTATAAATTTTGAAGGTTGGACGGAAAATATGAACTCTCTGGTGAAGGTAGCTAAGAGGTTGAGTTTTCAGATGAATGTAGCAAAGGATTTTCTCAAGGAAAGGGTTTGTTTTGTCTCACTAAAAGTAATTGTGAAATGCGAATAATGGTGAGTGGAGTATTTATAAAGGAAAATAATGAGAGAGAATGGTAAGAGAAGTGGAAGAGTTGGTGAAGGTTATTGGGTAGAAGAAGGGGATATCAAGCAGTTGCTTGTAAAGAAAAAAGATGACACTTTTTAGCTGCCAGACCTAATGACATGCCTAGTGGTTCATCAGACATGTTCTAGATCATTCCAAACGTTTTTTACCTTTATGAAAAGCCAGCTCATGATGATATACAAAAATATTTAAATCATGAACAACAGGTCAAGCATGTTTCGAGGCGATCATGTGCGTGAGTTTATTCGAGGAGGATAAATGCATAGCTTGATATTTTGAGTGAGTGGATAAATATCAAGGCTGAACTCAGATATGTTTTTATTCGAAGACAACATATGTTATCAAAATAATTTCTAACAAGAAGAGGAAAAGTTCTAATTCGAAACACATTCAGTTTTGACAAAGAATATTTTTTACTTATGAATATGCCCGATGATTACTAGTTCTTATTCATTATCTTTCATAAGAGCTAGGGAGGCTACTGATAAGGATATAGAATATTGAGGGGTTAAATATAATAAACTAAAGTTATTAATGATAAATTGTATAATTAACAAATATACTTTGATTGTTTGTAAATATGGAGGGGTACAATGCAATTATATCGTTTGTGGATATACAAGTCAATATTCCTATAAATAAAGGTTGAGCCTCTTAATAAGATGGACGATACTTTCATTAGTTAAACATATACTTTTACTTTCACTTTCTCTCTTTATAATCAGACTCTCTCTTTCTCCCTCAAGAATCTAGCTTTACACTTAACAACACCTGAGTTTATTAGATAGAGCTTGTTTATAGTGTCATAATTGGTTTTAGAACTTCATTATAAAGTGATGCTTGAAGATGAAATTGTAACTAACAAAGTTCGAGATTGAGAGGTTTAACAAGAAATGAGATTTTGAAATCTAGGGACAACGAATGCGAGCAATCATGGTTTAACAGAAGGGTTCTCCATCCCTAGCAAAGAAAATTAAGCTACCTGAAATATTGTATGAGGTTTAACAAGAAATGAGATTTTGAATCCATTTGAAGGTGAAGTTCTTTGGTTTCAAGATGCAAGAGTATAACACTATTGATGAGAACATTGAAGAATTTTCCAAAATAGTAATCGATTAAGCGAACATCAGTGATGAGATTACTGATGAAGATCATGAAATGATACTGTTTAAATCAATTCCTTTTTAATATGGGCAATTGAAGGATACTATCAAATACAAAGAAGAAACACCATCGATGGATGAGTTGGACTCTGTAATTAGGTCCAATGTGTTGTAACTCGTGTAGTGTCGATAGGTTGAGAGTGCAGGAAGTAAAAAATGAAGATTTACACATTATAAAGAGATCAGAGAGAAGGGTACCAGTAAGGTCAAAGGAAACTCTAGATAAAAGTCAGCAAAGAAGTTTGATAATTCCAATATTATATGTCACAATTACAAGAACTTGGATCATTTCATGAAAGAATGTCCCGAACGACTGAGGAGGCAAGGTGATTGAGATCAGATCGATGGGATGTTTATGTTTCTTCTAAAGGATATGACTTGTAAGAAGTGCACTCTTCAGATGAAGGTCATATAGAGTGAATTCTTAATTCTGGATTGATAAACTCCTCCTAGAATCGGCACTCTAAAATGGGATAGAGATAACTTTGCAACCAGGAACCCAAAAGGATTCAAGGATCAAAGGATGTGGATCGATAGGTCACACAAAGGTTGTGGAAAGGCCTTTGATATTCCAACTGATCTTCCTTTGGATATGACGCACCAAATGAAGAACAGTTTTTCTTGTGGATATTACACACCAACAAGAGAAGAGTAAAACTTAAGAAGTTTTTTCAGAATCAAAGATAGTCTAACCATTAGAATTTTGAGTACATAGTTTTTACAGGAGAAAGAACTAGCCTTGAACCCAATTAAGGATGTTCTTGGAAACATAATGCATGCCTCTAAAACAATTAAGGCTCTTCTTGGAAACAAAATGCTTTAATATTGGAAATACAAAGTATTAATGATATAAGCTGGAAATCAGACCCTTCCCTCCTCCAAGGACGTGGCTTTCAGTGTAGATGGGCCTTGGGATTTTATTTCAACAAATGGGCAATGGTGAAGTGAAACAATTGCCTCATTAAAAACCTTGTCAAGAAAACCGATTGGGACAAAACTTGAACAAGGGAAAAAAAGTACAATCGAGACACTTTCTCATTTGTTGAAATCAATTAGCTTGAATCAAGACCAAAGTGGTTTGACAAGATTTTCCACCATACTTGCTGTTTTGATCACGTGAATTCTCTAGTTGATTAAGCAATCCTCCAACAGCTTTGTTAAATTGTTTTGCTCTTGATCGAGTTGTTGGACCAGCCGGTAAAATAAGAATATCTTCAACTTCAAGCTCATCTTCTTTTTCAAGTTGTTCATCTGGTTCTTGCACATTTCCATGTTCTAAGCTCCTTGTGTCATCTAGGATCACATCATCCTCTCCCACTTGAAAATGATTTGACCTCAAATCCATTTCATCTGCGATAAAAGGAACCAAATCAGAAACATTAAAGGTAGGACTCACTTTATACTTACCTCGTAGGTCAAGTTGATACGCATTATTGTTGATCTTTTTTGTTACTTCAAATGGTCCATCAATTATAGGCATCAATTTTGACTTCCTCTCTTCTGGAAATCTTTCCTTTCTTAAGTGCACCCATACTTGATCTCCAACCTCAAAAACTTTCTCACGTCTTCCTATCTTTTCTTGTTTGACATATTGCTCAGTTTTCTTTTCTATGTTTTTCCTTGCATCATCATGGATCTGTTTTACAAGTGCAGTTTTATTTTTCCCATCTATGCTAGTTCTTTCACTCAAAGGCAAAGGAATTAGATCCAAAGGAGATATTGGGTTAAATCCATAAACAATTTGAAAAGGAGAGTACTTAGAAACATAATGCATAGAATGATTGTATGCAAATTCAACATGCGGCAAACATTCTTCCCAAGTTTTCAAGTTCTTTTTAATTAATGCACGTAGAATAGTGGACAAAGTCCTATTTACTACTTCTGTTTGTCCATCAGTTCGTGGGTGACATGTAGTAGAAAATAAAAGCTTAGTCCCTAACTTAGACCACAAAGTTTTCCAAAAGTAACTTAGAAACTTAGTGTCCCTATATGAAACTATCGTCCTAGGCATGCCATGCAAACGAACTATCTCTATAAAGAACATATTAGCAATGTGCAACGCATCATCAGTTTTGTGACAAGCAACAAAGTGTGCCATTTTAGAGAATCGATCAACAACCACAAAAATGGAATCCTTACCAGTTCTAGTCCTAGGCAATCCAACTACAAAGTCCATAGATATATCATTCCAAGGATGCGTAGGAATAGGTAAAGGAGTATACAAACCGTGGGATTGAACCTTAGATTTGGCTTGTTTGCAAATAACACATCTGTCACAGATTCTTTCAACATCCCTCCTCATATGTGGCCAATGGAAGTGATCCAGCATTACCTTGAGAGTTTTAGCTATTCCAAAATGCCCCATTAAGCCTCCTCCATGGGCTTCTCTAACAAGTAAATCTCTCATGGAACAATTAGGCACACATAAACGTTTATCAAAGAATAAGAATCCTTCATGCCTATAGAACCGCCCTGAAGCAAACTTTTCACATGCTTGATACATCTTTCCAAAATCAGAATCATTTTCATATAAACTCTTAAGATGATCAAATCCTAAAATCTTAGCTTCAAGAGTAGTGATTAAGGCATACCTTCGAGACAATGCATCAGCAACAATATTTTCTTTACCTTGTTTGTATTTGATGACATATGGAAATGTCTCAATAAATTCCATCCACCTTGCATGTCTTTTGTTAAGTTTTTGCAGACCTTTTAGGTGTTTGAGAGATTCATGGTCAGTGTGTATGACAAACTCCTTTGGCCACAAGTAATGCTGCCATGTTTGCAAAGCTCGAACTAAGGCATACAACTCCTTGTCATAAGTAGGATAGTTTTGAGTAGCTCCTCCAAGCTTTTCACTGAAATAAGCTATGGGCTTTTTATCCTGCATCAAAATAGCTCCAATCCCAATTCCAGAAGCATCACATTCAATCTCAAAAGTTTTAAGAAAATCAGGTAATGTCAAGACAGGAGCATGAGTAAGCTTCTCTTTTAAGGATTGAAATGCTTCTTCTTGAGCTTGTTCCCACTTGAAACCAACGTCCTTCTTTATTATTCCAGTGAGTGGTGCAGCTAAGGTGCTGAAATCTTTGACAAAACGCCTATAAAATCCTGCAAGGCCGTGGAAGCTTCTCAGTTCTCCAACTGTTTTTGGATTTGGCCATTCGCGGATTGCCTTAACCTTTTCCTCATCCACCTTAATACCATCTGCACTTATAACAAAACCTAAAAAGACAAGATTATAGGTACAAAAAGTGCATTTCTTAAGATTAGCATAGAGATTTTTCTTCCTAAGTACACTTAAAATCAATTTCAGATGGTGAACATGTTCTTCTAAGCACTTGCTGTAAATTAAGATGTCATCGAAATATACTACAACAAAAACTCCTATATAAGCCCTTAGAACATTATTCATTAACCGCATGAATGTACTAGGTGCATTAGTCAGCCCAAATGGCATTACTAACCATTCATATAGTCCATGCTTAGTTTTAAATGCAGTTTTCCACTCATCCCCTTCTTTCATCCTAATTTGGTGATAACCACTTTTAAGATCAATCTTAGAAAAAATGCTACAACCATGCAATTCATCTAACATATCATCTAATCTAGGTATAGGATGGCGATACTTTACTGTTATGTTGTTGATGGCTCTGCAATCAACACACATTCTCCAGCTTCCATCTTTCTTGGGCACAAGTAGAACTGGTACCGCACAAGGACTCATGCTTTCACGAATATGTCCTTTTTCCATCAGTTCAATGATTTGCCTTTGCAATTCTTTTGTCTCCACTGGATTAGTTCTATAAGCAGGTCTGTTAGGAAGGGAGGCTCCATGTACAAAATCTATTTGGTGTTCGATGCCTCTAATTGGTGGAAGCCCCTTTGGATTGTCTTTAGGGAATACATCTTCAAATTCCCGACTTTCCTTGTTCTACATATGCTTTTGATCTTGGTAAACTTCTCGTGGAGTCATGGGAACTAGAGTGGTTTTCCTTCCTTGAAACTCAAATGTATGGCGATTAGTGAATCCATCATGGATAACCTTTCGATCAGATTGTCATGGCCTTCCTAAGAGTGTGTGACTAGCCTCCATTGGTAAAACATCACATAAAACTTCATCTTCGTACTTACCAATGGCTAAGGGAACTTCTACTTGGTGGCTTACTTTCATTTCTCCATTGTCGTTAAGCCATTGAAGCTTGTAAGGTGCTGGATGCTTTTTCGTTTTTAAACCAAGCTTCTTTACCATAGATTCACTTGCCACATTGGTACAAATGCCTCCATCGATAATAAGGCTACAAACTTTGCCTTGAACAAGACACCTAGTGTGAAATAGATTCTCCCTTTGCTCCTATTCTTCTTCTTTTGTTTGAACGCTTAAAGACCTTCTGGCTACCAATAAATATCCTTTAGTAGGTCGCTCTAAGTGTTCTTCGGAAGAATCAAAGACAATTTCTTCTTTCTCTGAAATTATATCTCCATTATCTAGAATTGTCATAATCTTCTTATTAGAACACTCATTAGCATAATGTCCCATCCCTTTGCACTTGAAACACTTAACATCACGAGTTCTGATTGCAACCTCTTTAGGTTTGCCCTTGTTATCAATAGACAATGGTGTTCCAGATTTTTGGTTCACCTCTACATAGCTTCCTTTCTGATAATTGGTCTTCTCATCTTTTGAATAACTTGGCTTAATTGTTACTGCCCCTGAATCGTAACTTGATCTTTTGGAGTTCTTTCTTTTAACTTGTTGTTCAAATAGCAAAGCTTTGTGTAGCATCTCTTCTAGTTCAACATAATACTGAGTTTCCAATCTGTCTTGAATTTTTCTATTTAAACCCCCAAGAAACCTTGACATTGTTGCCTCTCTATCTTCTGAAATATCAGCTCGCAACATTAAGGTCTCCATTTCTTGATAATACTCTTCAACAGATCGGCTTCCTTGTGTTAATCTCCTCAGCTTTAGATGCAGCTCACGGTGGTAATGACTAGGAACAAACCTTTTCCGCATAACGAATTTCATTTCTGCCCATGATTCTATAGGATGTTCCTCATTGCGCCTTCTTGAGGTAACTAGTTGATCCCACCAACTAAGAGCATAATCATAAAATTCAGTAGCAGCAATTCTTACTCTATTGGTCTCCGTGTAGTGTTGAACGTTGAAAACGAGTTCAATCTTCTTTTCCCATTCCAAATAGGCATCTGGATCGTTTTTTCCATGGAATGGTAGAATCTTAATCTTGAGACCTCCAAGATTGTCACGCATACGTTCGTTGCCCTCTCTTGTACGTCTATGGTGCCTTCTATGACTGTTTCGAGACGAATTGCTCATGCGTTCATAATATTCATCAGCGGCTTTATTTCTGAATTGTTCAGGTAGTTCATGGTTTCTTCTTGGATTGGTTTGTCGTGAACGATTCCGCTCGTGGTCAGTGTTTGATAGAAGCTTGTTGTTATTGAAATTACTGTTTTCTGCATCATTTGAATTAGACATCCTTTTCTACAAAACAAAACAAAAACAAATCACCAGCAACAAGTCCTTGGAAAGTTCTTCAATTTATTTAAAACCATAAAACATATCTAAATCTGTTTTCCTAAGAATATTAAGAGATAAGTATCACAACATCACCTAAAAACGATTTCTACGATTTTAAATCTCAAACAACTATAACTAGGGTGAAACAGATCAGAATTTTGTGATTCAAATGAAATCATCACACTAAACACTCAATCATCACAAATATAGTGAGAATACAAAACAGATGATAAACAAATTAATACAACATACCAGAATTTCGTGATTCAAAATGAAATCATCACACTAACACTCAAATCTTCACAAACAAACTGATAATATAATATAGATGAAGAAAAATTAATGAGAAAGAGAATACCCAACTTTCAGAATGTTGCTCTGATAACACTTGATAAACTCCTCCTAGAATCGGCACTCTGAAATGGGATAGGGATAACTTTGCAACCAGGAACCCAAAAGGATTCAAGGATCAAAGGATGTGGATCGATAGGTCACACAAAGGTTGGGGAAAGGCCTTTGATATTCCAACTGATCTTCCTTTGGATATGACGCACCAAATGAAGAACAGGTTTTCTTGTGGATATTACACACCAACAAGAGAAGAGTAAAACTTAAGAAGTTTTTTCAGAATCAAAGATAGTCTAACCATTAGAATTCTGAGTACATAGTTTTTATAAGAGAAAGAACTAGCCTTGAACACAATTACGACTGTTCTTGGAAACATAATGCATGCCTCTAAAACAATTAAGGATTTTCTTGGAAACAAAATGCTTTAATATTGAAAATACAAAATATTAATGATATAAGCTGGAAATCAGACCCTTCCCTCCTCCAAGGACGTGGCTTTTGGTGTAGATGGGTCTTGGGCTTTTATTTCAACAAATGGGCAATGGTGAAGTGAAACGATTGCCTCATTAAAAACCTTGTCAAGAAAACCCATTGGGACAAAACTTGAACAAGGGAAAAAGAGTACAATCGAGACACTTTCTCATTTGTTGAAATCAATTAGCTTGAATCAAGACCAAAGTGGTTTGACAAGATTTTCCATCATACTTGTTGTTTTGATCACGTGGATTCTCTAGTTGATTAAGCAATCCTCCAACAGCTTTGTTAAATTGTTTTGCTCTTGATCGAGTTGTTGGACCAGCCGGTAAAATAAGAATATCTTCAACTTCAAGGTCATCTTCTTTTTCAAGTTGTTCATCTTGTTCTTGCACATTTCCATGTTCTAAGCTCCTTGTGTCATCTAGGATCACATCATGGATGCTCATTCCATATGAATCCATACATGGACTAGTTCCACTCATTTAAAGAGAACAATAGAGTCTTTATGTTATTTGGAAATAAGAAGGCTTACAAGATAGTTGGAATCAAATCTATGACGATTCAAATATTTGATGAAAGTGATCAAATTCTAAAAAATGTGAGGTATGTTCCCGATCTGAAAAGAAATCTAATTTTGTTTACCGTCTTGGACAACTTAGGTTTTTTTATCAAGGTTTAAAATAGTTACATGAAAATTGTTAGAGGTATGGTTAACGGTACTATTATATGCACAATAGCTAGCTTGTCTAAATGACCGGTAATGGTACAACCCTATACCGTATGAGGTAGAGAAATGTGAATTAGAAAGGATTGTCAAAGTTACAGAAGCAAGGTCTGTTCAGAAATGACAAAATTGATTGACTTGGAATCTTGTGTGTACGAGAAAAATAACAGACTATACTCATGATGATCTCTGGGGGACTACAAGGGTTAACTCATATGGAGATAATGGATATTTTATGTTAATTATTGATGATTACTCAAAGAAAATATAGATTTACTTATTAAGGTTAAAGGGAGAGGATTTTTATAGGTTTAAGCAATAGATGATGATGATGATTAAAAACCAGGTTGGCAGAGAAGTAAAAAAGTTCAGGTCAGACAATGGTCTTGAATTCTATGCAAATGAATTTAATGATTAATGCAAAGTAGCAGAGAAAGCTCGATATAGATCTATACAGGACACTCTACATAAAAATGGTCTTGCTAAAATAATTAATGGAATTATTCTTGAAAGAATGAGGTGTATGTTGGTTATTGTTATGCTTCCAAGGTAGTTTTGGGTTGAATCAGTAATAACTATATATTACCTCATAAATAGATGGCCATATATTGAGATTGGCTTGAAGAACCCATATGAAATATGGTACGGGAAGCCTTTAAAGTATTCAAATCTAAGATTTTTTTGTTGTATTGCTTATGCACATATTAGACGGGATAAAATGCAACGAAGAGCCATGCAGTACTTATTCATTCGGTATCCGGAAGGCATTAAAAGTTCCAAATTATGGTTCCTTGAAGTATGTTATAAGAAGTTTTTGATGATTAGGGATGTGACATTCAATGAGAATGATTATCCAGGTTTCGGTGGTGCATAGCCTGAACCTCAACCTAGCATAAATGACACACTTTAGATTGAGGTGGAATTGCTTGGATCAGAACCTGCTAGTGACTTAACGGGATATAAACCATTAAATATAAATGGACAAGAAGTGTGTATGGATCTATAATGTAGTTGAGCTCAACATGGCTACCATATAGCAAGGGACAAGATAATAAGAGTCATCTGAGCTCCTCAAAGGTACAGATATACTGAACCTGAGAAATCGAGAAGACAATAAAAGTAAGGATAAATCGAAGTAGCTTGTTGCTATGAATGATGGAATTACTTTACTTCATGAGAATAGCACATTGGATGTGGTAGACAAAACTAAAGGTCATAGACTAGTTGGTTTCAAGGGGATTTTTAAGAGGAACGAACATATTCTTTGGGTTGAAGTCACTCGGTACATAGATATACTACTTTCTAGAGGGTTCATTCAAAAAGAGGGTGTGGATTACAATGAGATCTTATGGATTATAGTGAAAATAGTTGAATTAGGATCTTACTTGTAATGGTTGTCGATTTTGACATGAAGTTACAACAGATGGATGTCAAGACAACTTTCTCGTATGAGACCATTAAGGAAACCATCTACATAAAGCAGCTTAAATGATTTGTAGACAATGAAAGAAGTAACAAGGTATGTCTCTCGAACAAATTACTATATGGTTTGAAGAAATCTCCTAGGAACTAGTATAAATGTTTTGATGATTTCATGGTCAATAGTTATTATAGAAGAAGACTGGTTTAATATGAAGGAGTAGGTTTGAGATGAAGGACCTAGGTTCAGCCAAATATACTATTGGGGTGGAGATAACTAGGGCTAGACAAATGAACTTTGTTTTTATCACATGAATGTTACCAAAGGAATGTGATTAACATGTTTGGTATGGTAGAGACAAAACCAGTCAGTTGTCCCATTAGTCAACAATTTAAAAGAACACCTTCAAACGTTGATGTTGAAAACATAAAGATGCAGACACAAGAAGACGTTATTTATTCCAATGATGTAGGAAGTATAATGTATTCCATGGTCTATAGAAGGTCTGATTTGACTTATGCTTCGAGTTTGGTGAGAAATTTAATGCCAAATCCCTCTTATACAAATTGGCAGGTTGTTAAGTTTGTTATGAAATAAATCAAGAGATCTACTATTTTGAGACTAATATATGGAGATGCTAGTTCAGGCACTGGAGATGTTGAAGGTTTTGCTAATTTTTGTTATGCTGGTTGTTTGTTCACTCATGAATCTTTGACTGGGTAAATGTTTTTCCTATTCAAAATGTTGTAACTTGGAAAGCAATTTTCAACTAATAGTAATATTTTCCTCCATTGATGTTGAATATATTGATGTTACTGAAGTAATAAAAGATGTTATGTGGTTAAAAGGAATGCTAAGGGAGCGTGAGGTGCAGTCGGAAATTATGATGGTCCACTTTGATAACCACAATACAATACACTTGTCAAAGAATCAGATGTGTCATGAATGGACTAAGAAGATTGATGTTAAACACCCAATACAATACACTTGTCAAAGAATCAGATGTGTCATGAATGGACTAAGAAGATTGATGTTAAACACCCAATACAATACACTTGTCAAAGAATCAGATGTGTCCACTGTGATGGACTAAGAAATTATGATGGTCCACTATGATAACCACAATACAATACACTTGTCAAAGAATCAGATGTGTCATGAATGGACTAAGAAGATTGAAATTATGATGGTCCAATCTTAATAACTGGAAGATTGTGTAGGAAAAGGTTAATGCGGATGACAACCCAACAGATATGTTTACTAAACTAGTGACAACTAGAAAGTTCAAGCACTCATTAGACTTCGTTCATATCTGAAGCATATGAGGCCCTTGGAGTGGAAGAGTAAGAAAGTCACGATTATATTCTTTTGTGAAGTCAAAACCAAGGTGGATAATTATGAAAGTACGGTTCTCATTTGGTCAGTCAAACAAAACTGATAGAATGCATCAACTATATAGGCATATGCATCGATTTATTTGGTTAAAGTATAGGTTATTTCGTCGTCGAAGCCTTTGTTAAAGCCAAAAAACTGCTTATACCATAATATTATCATCTGAGGTATTAATTGCTTCAGCTAGGAAGTCATTGGTCAAACCGAGCAGGTTCATCTGGTAGGAAGCCTTCAGTAAAGGTATTGACTGCTACAGTTGGGAAGAAATTAGTAAAACCGAGTGAGGTCATAGAACTAGGGGCCTTTTGACGAGGAGAATATTGCTTCTGACTGAAGGACTGTGGGTGATGTAAATTTTGCACTAGCATGAGGTCAATAACCTAGACGTGAGTTGTTAAGTGTGATTGTTGGTATAACGTTCAATTTATAAGGTTATATGTCGCTCATACATCACTTCCTTATCTAGGAAAGGTAAAGGTTTATATTATAAGTTAAGTATCATTTGAGGCTTCGAGTGGATGATTGTAGGCACAACTAATATGACTGAAAGATAGAAGATATCAGGAAAATAAAGCAACTGATTAGTAAACGAAGGCGTCAAGAAAAGAGTTAGTCAAATATGTCGGTAAAAGAATAGAGCAATATAGTAAGATGAAAACATCAACAAGATATATGTTAATGGATGCCAGATGCTACAAGTGACCCGAGTGAAGACATAAATAACTTAGAGATAATAAAATATTTGAGAAAGATGTAATAAATTGCTAGAATTCTCATAGTAGTTAAGGGGTAAAATATCAATATTTCATAACATATTGCTGACATATGTTAAAAGATACACATGCCATCCATCCCTATAATTTAGAAATGAATTATCTATAAATAAGAGATCTAATCATTGTAAAAATTGTTGATTTATTGATTGATAATACTATTTTTCATCATTCGTACTCCTACTTCTTTGTAAATATCTTAAAGAAGAAAATTGCCTTGTCATTTTTTGGCGTCGTCTGTGAATATTTTTTTTAAATAAATTTTATATTTCCAAATAGTAAGGACTAGATGATAAGTGGATAAAAGATCCTAACATATTCTTGTAGAAAAAACAAGAGAATATCTTACTTTGTATGGCATATTCAATAAATTTCAAAGGGATGGTGTTGGATTGGTTGAATAATTTATTTTCGAGACCAATAGATAGTTTTGAGGAATTATTGATATCGTTTATGCATTATTTCATTACTCATAAAACGTCGAAGTATGAAGGGGATCATATCGTGACTCTATGCCAAAAGGCTAAAGAATCATTAAGGGATTATTTTTAAAGGTTTATAAAAGAAACTAGTACATTGGAAGGTTGTATTGAAAATATGGGTTTACAAGCATTTTAAAAGGACTTACCTTGTGATAGTAGTTTCTTAAATGATTTGATCAATTTTTTATAGAGCGTATTGGGGATCTTTTGGGAAGAACGGAGATATATACTAAGGTAGAGGATAAAAAGAAATGAGGAACGATGCAGATTAAAATAATGAAATAAAGGAGAGTTCTTTAGATAATAAGATGAATGATGCAAAAAACGATTTTGGCAGTTACAATGGCTCTTGTAAATAAACCACGCTTTTCTTACTATGATAATCCAAATCGACGATTTACTTAGTTGAATCCACCCATAACAGTTGTTTATGATAAGACAAGAGATTAGTTAAGCTACAAACTCCATCGGATATAATAACCTAGTTAGCGAAAGAGGTCGTCAGTATTATTGTGCATATCAAAATGTTCACAAACATTTAATGGGGGACTGTTTTTAGCTAAATTATGAAATCATAGGCTGATTGATAATGGGAATTGGTGGAATTCATTACAGGAATGAAATGATAGAAGAGACAAAGAAAGGCAAAATAAGGAAGCCCAAAGATATAGAGGAAAGATAAGTAACATAAATTATACGCTATCTTTGGAGGGCATTTCCCGATTATGATTTAGGAGGACTAGTAACATCTCACAAAGATGATTTATAAATGAGCCTCGTAATAGTTGAAGTAATAGTAAGAGGAGTAATAATTGATATTGGGATCTCAACTAATGTATTTTGAAATGTGGGTTATGACCCGATGATAGGAGTTAATTTTTTCAAAATGACTAATAGGAATTTAGTTAGTTTAATTAGTCAATCAACTAATTACGTCGGTGAAGTAAATTTAGTTAATCAACTGTGACTATATTGTATATGATCATTAATGCTCTGAGTTCTCATAATTCCATTTTAGGGAGATCTTGGTTACACAATATGGAGGAAATGGTCTCATCTTATCATTAGTGTATCAAGTATGTGACTAACATGAAAATAAGAGTAATCTGAGAGAGTCAACGAAGAGCTAGAGATTATTATTTTTTTGCTCTGGCTCTAGAAAATGTGGTATCATAGTATTAACAATGATTATTAAGGGGTATGTTGATGAATGTTTTTTACAATCCGGATAAAGATAAAAACAGTAAAATAAAGAAAATTGAGATGAAAAAATATCTAGTAATAATATGGTTAATTGGACGGGAAAATATAGATTTAAATTCTAAATGTGGAGAGGAGACAAAGAAGTGATTTTAATTTACGATAATTGATTTGAAAAATCAAGCAATAGAATATTCAAGAAGACATGTTCCACGAATAATCAGTAGACAAAGGTTCCAAAAAGATATAGTATTCAGCAATTATTAAAATCATGTTTTCTACTACTAATATCGATGCATACAATAATAAAATCATGCCATATGTGATATATTTAGCTTGAGATTGTGATGACAATTTTTTATTCATCTAAATTTTTTACTCATCTAAGTAATTATAAAAAAAATTAGGGAAAAAAATAATGAAAGAATTTAAAGAATGTGGCAAATAAGTGATTGAAACTGAAGAATAAGGAGACAAATGTTTAGTACAAATACGGTCATATGAAGAATGGTAGTTCTTTTTATTAAATGATAATTTTTTCCGTCCGACAATTTACAAAATTGAGAATCTATCAATTGTAAACATGAGTTGTCTTTTATGGAATTCTATGTCACAGAATATTGTACCACGACCATTACTAAAGTGTTTCCAAGATTGAAGTTATTTAAAATTCAAAGATTGGTTTATTGATATCTTGTAATAATTTTTTTTTCTAATGTTAATTGTTAATAATATTTGACGATAAATATATTATTGGTAACAAGTATTAATAGTTTTTAAAATATAAGAATCAAATGTTGTATTATGTGTGGGTGGTAAAAAAGAACCATTTTGAATTAAATATTATATGAGTATTTATTAATAGATCTTCATTTGATAGTTATTAATCTTCATTATAAAATTATATTTTTCAAATGAATTTGCAACGAATGTAATTTAACCTATGGTCAATAATATGATGAAAAGTTTCCCAACGAATATTTTTAACTTTGGAAATTTATATAAAGAACAAAAGTGGTATGAGATAAAAATATATATAACATAAGTGTGAGCAATAAGAGAATATCACGGTAAACCAAGCCCATCTAAGAATCATATGAAGTCACACATCCAATCAAAGAGAATATGATTTTAAGTTAAGTGCAGTTAAAGCGTAAGAGGTCACGTTAAGACTGTAAAGACTTTAATTGAAATCATTGTTATAAGTCAAGTCTTGCTACTAAAGCATAAACGACCACAACCACAAAAACTCATATAATTCACAGATTTTCCTGAGTAAGGGAATAACTGGTGATTCATCTAATTTTTTGGCAACATCATCCAGTATTGTTTCCTTTAGTATTAGTGTCATCTTGATTTCTAGTAATATTGTCAAAGATATGAGCATCTATAATAAAAGAAGCTTCAAGAGAATGGTCGAAAACGTAAGTAAATTTGCGACACATATCTTGATATTTATTGGAGAGTTGGTTCTAGTCAGGTCATATAGAGATTTTTTGAGGTTTGTTGTGATCAAGTATTTGTACCAACATCATATTTGGTGTTCTTGTATAATTTTTTTTAGAATCGGTTAAAATTTTCTCTTAACTTTTCTTTGATATTTTCAACGTAGGTTTTTTTCCTTTTTGAGATTTTACACTTTATTTTTAAGTTTTATATTTTATTCTTCCAGTTGCTGAATAGAATTTTGGAGTTTGTTATTTTCTTCCGCTTTTGATGATAATTATGGTTGAAATAAGGTTTTATTTTTGCCATACTTGAATCCATTTTGCTTCTATTTTTTCAAAAAGATTCTCCCGATAGGAAATTTATCGTTGAAGTTTTAATGTTTTTTCTCCGAAAAGAATAAGTGGTATCACTTGTTCATTTAAAAGTTTTAAATTGACATGTTAAAATTTCCTACTGACAAGTAGGATAAAATTGAACGAGTTATGTAAAGTATTGTGGAAAATAATTATAAATCAAGATTATTAGGGGAAAATATAGAAACAAGTTAGTAAATGAACAAGTGATACCACTAATTATAAATCAAGATTATTAGGGGAAAATATAGAAACAAGTTAGTAAAATTGTAAACCTCCATTTGATGTTCTATTTGACGTTGGAGAAGTTGGAGAAGTTGGACGTTAGAAAGGTTAGAAGAAATAGTTTAGGTTTGTTAAGATTAAAGAGACAAACAAATGACCCTGGCTTTAATATTGATGAATCATCTGCAAATGTAATTGATAATCTAAAATTTAGTTTATAATAAAGAAAGTGTAAAAATAATAGATTACAATGTTAAAAAGGTAGGAGGATTATTATAATCAACGGGAAGTGGAATTTTTTTATTGGAATGAATAGTGCGAGTTGAGGAAAAGGTGCCGGCAACTTTTTTTTCTTATTCTCAATAGTTTTTCGGCTTTTGGAGGAATCAGTTGAGATAGAAATGTGTCGTTTATTCGATTGTTCTTTAGAAGATTGTTTAGATATGTTCTTTTAGAATATATTTTTTTGCATTGATTGGCTCCTTCCTAATTAGGAATGTCGATTTGTATAACTCATTCAAATTCTTCTTGAATAAAATTCATCAAAATATGTGTATAATTTTCTTATATATTAAGAACTTTAGTAGCGGGATCCATTAAGTTATAAGATTATGATTTTGTACTGTTACTTGTTAAAAAGGGTGTAATATCCTTTTTTTAGTTGTGGGAAGTGTTGTAATTTTTGAAAATTTAAATATAAGTTATAATTAGGTATATATCATGAATTTTTAAATAATGAAAATGAGAGAAGCAATTCATTTTGTTAAAGTATTCATAAAAGTTTAGGACATTTTCAATAAATATTTTGATGGGTTAATACAACAAATGTAGTCATTTACCATGATGTAATATTGGTGTGTGGTTTGGCATTGTAAATGAATATATCATACGTAAACTAATTGGTATAATGGTCATTTTGAAGTATTTGAGGGATGTTATCACTAGCCATATTTTAGTTATTAACATTTATTCAATGGGTGAGAAAAAAAATGTAAAAATAAATCGTGGTGGGGAAAATGAAATTTATAAGTAATTTAACCGAATTTTACTTATGATATTTACTTTAAATAAGAATCAATAATGAACTGATTTACCTTTGATAAGTTTGGTAAAAATATGTGAAAAAGAAAGTACAATTAAGAGTAATACGTAGAGAGGATATCGATAAAACTTATAGAGAGAGAAAATGGTTAAGTACAAAAGTGAGTCAAAGTATTCATTAGTCTCATTCCCAGAAGTCCACCTCTTATTTATAGACATGGATGGTTACAAGTAATTGATTCAGTTAGAAATGTAGAGATTTCACCTTAGTTCTATGCGAAGTACAATCATATTTATCATAAATTGCACATTCAGTCCTTAGCATCTATATCGTGCGGTAAATTTATCATTTAACTATAAAGCACTTAAATTAAGATATGTCTAGTAATTATTTTCACTCCTTAATTAATTATATTTTTTTCGACCTTCAAAAATATAACAGAAGCAACGAGAACGAGCAAATTGTTGGTTGTAGAAAGTGAAAGCCAACAATTGCAAAAATAATTAGAGAAATAAATAGAAAAATTGTGAGTATTGGAAATGAAAAAAAAAACTGAACATAATGGTAATTGTTATATAGGTTAAATGAGTAAATGATAATTATTGATTTAAAATAAGATGAGCGGTTTAGATGTTATGATAAGAGGATCATAAGTAAAACATCAAAATTTTATTGGTACAAAATACATATTTATTCATTTATTTTAAAGATTCATTAAACATTTATTAGAAGTTATGAGGAGTATAATCGACGCAAAAGTTGTGTTTTTAAAAACAAAATTAATGAATGATAGTAATTGTATTTATATAAAAATAATTATGGAACTTATGTGTATATTATTGAAATTTAAGAGTTAATATAATTGATACTAATTTAGCATGGTTAGGTAAACAAAGGAATCAATAATGATTGTATTTATAACATTTCGAACTATATATGTTAGGACAGTTTTCTTCTATTAAAATAAAAACACTTATAGAAGTCTTCCTCAAAATTGCTGGATTACATAAGGATATACTATGGAAAATATGAAAACATTATCGACAAAATATATTGTAAATAATTTTAAAATGCATATGTAATGTTATTGACCAATTTATATTAAGTATTAATATCATATTTATTTTATCTTTCTTGTATTGTTGTTATTCTTTAAAAATATATGAATAATTTTTAAAGACTGGAGGGGAGTTTTGATAAGACTATATGTCTCTCACGCATTATTATTATTATTATTATTATTCTCCTTGAAAATGTAAAGATTCATATTATAAGTTAAAGCGCCATTTGAGGTATCAGAAAAGCTGACGGTTCTAAGCATAGGTAATGTCCGTAAAAAGACATAAGATATCGAGAAAATAAAATAACTAATTAGCATGTATAGACTAAAGAGTTCGTAAAAGACATCGGCACAAATAACAACGTTGATAGGGTGAAATTTTATCTAAAAGGTTATTTGGTAATGTGGTAAGAAGTAATTAATTTTTGGTAGTGAGTAAAGAGATAATAGAGTAGCTTAAGTAAATGTTTTTGAGAGAGAGAATCTGATCTTAGAAGTAAATGTTTTATGTATCCTTATATATGTCTCAAAAAGCCTTTATATAGGTTAATTAACCCTAATAGGTCTAATGGACTGAACAAAGTCTGTACGTCAATCTTTATTCATCCAACCCTATGATCTAAAGCCCATTAACCAATAAATAAATAAAATAATAAAATTATATATATATATATATATATGATAAAATAAACGTTGTTTAAATAATTATTTTGTCAGATTTGTCGTTCGAATATTTCTACCCTTATTAGATAGCCCCCTTAGTCCTCTCTGAAATACTTTTG
Organism: Limnanthes douglasii subsp. nivea; assembly: GCA_036936605.1. Taxonomy (NCBI): domain Eukaryota; kingdom Viridiplantae; phylum Streptophyta; class Magnoliopsida; order Brassicales; family Limnanthaceae; genus Limnanthes; species Limnanthes douglasii. The sequence goes on along the minus strand of JAUPFV010000005.1, from coordinate 126,734,030 downwards.
TAAGAGCTAACCTATAAGCCCATTGTATATGGGTTGATTATCTATCCGGATATAATCCTTCAAATTATGCTTTATATGTTTCTAAGAAATTACCGAGTTTTATTTGGTGGAGCTATCCGCACATATCGATGGTACTTTATTTGTGACTTTTAACCAGAAACATCCCTGGACTAATGTCATCTGTTCATTAGACTCATAATTTTTTCTGCCATAGGTAAGTCATGTCAATATTTGGAAACTGTTCCACTCCCCTAGGAATTATAGTCGTTGGTTGTTTTTCCATATCTCTAAAACCAAGTATGATGGTCTTCTACGGTTTCTTATATAAGTCCTCCCCTCACTCTCTTATTATAGAAATTTCTAGAGGGAGAATGTTTACTTGTAGAGATAGACGTTAAGTTTTCTTGCCACTACAAAGCTTATCGATGACAATATATTATTTACCTTCCACCGTTATCACCATTGTAAATTCAATCTTTGGATATTCTTCAGTTTGTATGCTCACTGACAGAACCACTTGACCGACTGGTTGTGTCTATACAAAAAAGAAGAGGAGAAGAAAAGAACTAGTTTGACTGCAGGATTTGCCGCACCCGAAGACATAGTCATTGTCTCTCATACAGTTAACTACGGGGGTGTCTATCCATACAACATACACAATATCCCACCATAACCTTCTTCCATCGTCCAACCATTTACTTCAAAAATTCATTTATCAAGACCAACACAATCTCAGGGAGTCATTAGTTGCATATATCTTTCTATATTTAAAGATATGGGCTCCGATACGGAGGAGAACTCACCTCCAAGCTTGGTCAAACCAGCTAAAGTTCACACAAACCCACCTTCTGCAGACTAGAAAACCATCCACCAAACTCATCCTTCGCTTGATCATTCATCATAATATCTAAACAGAGAGAGAGGTGATGTCTCTCATCAAATAGAACCTTTTGGACCCAAAACGAGAGAGTCTACATATATAGAATAAGATCTAAGTGAGGAATCTCCTCTAAATACATCTAGTCAATCTGAGGAGAATGCTATGATTTCAAAGTCAACTAGGAAGAAGACTTTATAGGTCAAAGGTGGTAAACATAACAAGTTCAAATCCACCAAACTAGAGGCAGAAACACTTACCACATAGTTGGTCGGACGTGTAGGGCCCAATTTTCAAGAGGTTACCCCTAAGTATCTTATGGCCCTTGACAAAATATCTTATAATAATTTTCAAGATAGTGACCTGAATTCCATAGGTGGGACTATGCCCAAGCCAGGCTAGTCTGAATGTTTGGTTTAACCTGATGTTATGTATCGTGACATCTAGGTTAATAAAAATTTAAATACCAATGGAACGATTTGTTGTCGTTGATGGGTTATCTTAAAATTCTCGAATCCCTTTCTACTTCTTCAAAACTGGAGATGAATACAAGGTCGTGAATGACTTGTTAGAAGCTAGCAAACCGTGGAAAATTTAGTTTCTCTTCTTTAGTGGTTGGTGGGAGAATGGGAAGAATACCACTTCAAAAGGTCACAGGAGTGAGGTTTCTGTAGCAATACTAAAATCTTATATACATCATCTAGAGGATACTAAGGTTACTCTTAAGAAACTGTTAATGGGCTGAGAAATGTATTCCAATAATCCGCTACCACCAATAACGTGGTTCCGATTCATCTTTGGAGGACCAACTCCGAACGGGATCGAACGTAGTAGCAATTAACTATTCCTCCTTGGCCGCTGAATATCTTTAACAAGATTACGGTTTTAGATGATAATTTTTTTCTTCCAACAAGGACTAGAGCCACCATCCATCTGGCCAAAAAGGGTAAGACTACCAAGCAATGCACTAATAAGGACATTGTTGGTGTTGAAATTATAGAACAGCCTGATGAATCTTTGCCAGCCACAGCCGATGAGTATTTTCTAGCTACATTGAATGTTAATGCCAAAGAAGTTGACACACCCGCAGATCTTTCGATCTTGAAGAAGAAAAATACGCACAAGAGAAGCAAACACAGCAGTGAGAAGAGAGAAAGAAAAAAATGAGAAAACAGTTACCAGTTTGGAGATCATTCTCGTTATGGTCCCATCTATTGTCCCTCCAGCATATGACCCAACATCCCGGCTCAAACAACAAAGAGAAAAGCATTTAATAAAGACAATCTGATGGGACCTATAGATGGGATAGATTTTGAAGCTTTTGAGAAATATTTCCCCGAACCACTACTAAAGTCATAAATGTGCTCTATGACGACATGCCCTTCGAGTTAATAATGGAATATGATATGCTAGCATATACGATGTTATGCTTCGTAAAACCTATTCTTGAGTTGGCGAGGGAGGTTAAGTCAGAAAATGAGCTAACATAGCAAAATGTATTTGCTAATAAATACAAAGTGGAGCAAACCAATATTAAAGCTTAAGTTGTTAAAGACAAAAAAGATGCAGTGGATGAATATGACGATGGCATCTTAAAATCATTATTGATGTGGACACTTCAATTAAATCTGACATAGTCTTAGATTTTCACAAAACATTCTCCAAGCTGAACCTCATATCTTTGTGAGAGTTGGTGCAAGAGAAATTTTGGCCTAGTGATATGCCCATACATGATCAGTTGGGTATATCCATGGATTCATCTGACGATAGTTCAGAAAATAGTGAATGGAGAAACTATAAAAGTGGGCGTTCAGATGAACATAATACCGATGGGGATGAGCCCATATGAAAGTTAATTCATATTTGTTATTTTGTGTAAGGATTTAGCATATGCAAAGCAGTTTGTTGTATTTTGTTCAGAATTTCGTAAGTCCTTGGTTTATCGAAGACATTTTTGTAATCATAGTTTCATTAATTGATCAGTTATATATTTTTTTCTTTCAACTTCTTATTTTATTTGAAGGACTATGAATTAACTAATCAATTTATTAGAAGTTAAACCATTCGAAAGTTCAAAAATCAATTATTTTAACGATTCGAAGGTAATTCAGTCGAACTTACACAAATTAATTACTTTAACCAGAATGTACACAAATCAATTAGTTTAACTATTCCAAGTATTCCATTCAAAGGTATACAATTCACTTAATTTAACCATTCGAAGGTATACAAATCACTTAATTTAACCATTTGAAGGTATACAAATCACTTACTTTAATCATTCGAGGGTAATCCATTCGAAGCTATACAAATCACTTACTTTAATCATTCGAAGGTAATCTATTCGAATGTATACAAATCACTTACTTTAAACATTCTAATGTAATCCATTTGAAGGTACACATGACTATAAAGATATACTAAGCATAAAAAATAAGATAAGAATAGTATAACGAAAATGTCATAGATTGCAAGTAGCTTGGACACCTTGTTAAAACCTTCCCGAGCCACTCGGAAAGAGTATGTCTCTAAATATTTACATAAGTTAAAAACAACATAAATATTATATATAGTTATTCAAGATAAAGGTTTAAATATTCTATGTTCCATGGGTATCTCAGAAAGTTTCCTTTTTGATCTGTCAACTGATAAGTCCCAGACTCTTTCATTTACTGTGTACAAGCCTTCCTGATTCGGTGATAGTTTTCATAAACGTTTTTCTTTGGTATGTAAGTAAATTGTTTTAGTACTTTGTCTCCTACTTCGAATTTCCTTTTTTGAATTATAAATGCATATATTTTTCTTATTTAGGGTTGATAATGGACAATCCTCGAATGAGCTTTTATTCTCCTTTCCTTAGTCAAATCCAATTAAATTCTTATCATTGTATCATTATCTTCTTCGAAATAACTTTCAATGCGGAAAAATGGTAGGATATATTCAATTGGTGTTACCGCATCCACCCAATAAATCAAAGCAAAATGAGATTCTTGAATAGCAGTTCGGGGTAGTACAATAAGCCCATAACACTTCTTGTAAATAATTTGGCCACTTACCCACTACCCCTCTAAATTCTTCTTTATAAGCCATCAAAATGGTCCTATTGACAAGCTCTACTTACTCATTGTCTTGTGGGTGAAAAGGGCTAAGAGAAACAATGTTGAATTCCTCTGGAATTACAAAAACAAAAATCAATGTCTCTATTTTCGAGCTGAGGAAATTAACAGTCTCAATGCTTCTAGGATAAGATAAATTTTATCACTGCTTTGGATGTAGTACCGGAGAGAGGCACTACTTCCACCCACTTGGAGAAATTATCAATTGTTACTATAATAGTTCGACAACCTCCGGAAGGCATTAGTAGGGGTCCTATGAAATCAAGCACATCTATCAAAAGATATTGCTACATATATCGATTCTAGTGGGATTGTTGATACATGTATTGCACTTGTGAATCTCTGAAAAAGTTCACATTATTTGACTAACTCTTTAGCATTTGTCGTGATTGAAAGCCAATAATATCCTCCTAATAGAATTCTTCTAGTCAAAGTTTTATAACCATAGTTGAAAGAACCCTCCTCATCATGTAATTCAGATAAGAGTACCTACGACTCATCATACCTAAGGCACCATAACCAAGGCCTGGTAAAGAATTTCTTATAGAGGATATCCCTCAAGACTAAAAATTCATGTCCTTTAAACTTTAGTTAGAGGACTGAAATGTAAAGGAATAAAACTTGTTATGACAGATTGTATAATCAGAGGAGAGAATTAGAACTTTGTATTTTAGTCAGGGACGAACGTGTCATTAAACCCTTTTTGTAACTGTTTTAGTTGAACTTAAGTCTTTGCACCTCTATATAAAGGTCAAGGCTGATCTAATAAAGGGGTCTAACGTTTTTAAATAGCTCATTCTTGCAATTTGACTTTCTCTCTCTATTTTTACTTCTCTCAATTTTATTTAGACAGTCCAAATATTAAGTCACCAAATTGGTGACTCCATGGGGAACAAAATCATAGCTTCGAACGAAAAAATGACCAAAAAGAGTATGAGATTCATTCAGACAGGGTGAAATCAGAAGTGAGACAAGTAAATGACAAAAATGATGTTGGCGATCAATCTAATCGATCTTGCACAGATTGCCAGGTTAGAAGTGAACATAAAAAAGCGTGGTTCAAACCTACTAAAGAGTATCATACTTCTCGAAAAGATAAAAAAGATAAGCAAAGGTTGGCCTGAATCATATTTTCACTTATAATATACCCTAAAAACCTTTCGGGTCGTACTCCAAATGTGCACTTCTCCAAATTGGAGAATTTTTTTTGAATATTAGACAAGTGATCGTCGTTTAGGAATGGCTTCAAATTTTTCAATAAAAAATGTTTTTCGTTTTTGTATAACAGGGCATGCATCAAATATTATAACTAGATTATGGAAAATCATGCCTGCAGGAATACTGGTTACATCCTCAATACACCAAGCAAACATATGAAAATTCTTAAATAAGTAAGATAATAACTGCTCCATCACTTTAGATGGAAATTTGGCTCAAATACTACCATATTTTCTATCTCAAAAAGTGTGTAACTTAACATCTTCATCCGGACCGTACTATGGGTCTCTATTAGATTATCCATTTTACTTGGTTCTGAAGAGGACCCTAGTAATTGTTCATCCTTCTTGGCTTCTACATCCTCTAAATATTTTGGAGCCAAAGCAGTGACATAAAATTATCTAGCCATTTTTTTGGTTGCTTCGAACGACTCCAACCTGGCTCGCAACTACATATTTCAACCATGGGTGCACTGTTTATGCAACAACATGCATCTTTGATAACCAGAATCTACCAAATATAACATTGTAAGGAGCTCATGGAGCATAAACCACCACAAACATTATCCTAACTATCTTCCTCAATGGTCGTTTTTTTAGGACAGTTTCGCCTTCGAACTCCACAAACACATTAGTAGAGCTCCTGATAAATCCTACTATGATTTTATTTGATAGGAGAATGACACATGGGTTTATCATTTTCTTATAAGTAAATAGAAACAAAACAGTAGTTGAGTTGCATGGGTCAATCAAAATCCTTCGGATTTTTTATTCCCTCAACTGCAGTCTCAATCACCACAACATCCTCATGTGGCCCAACAACATATCTTAGATCATCCTCATCGAATACAATAAATGGCATCAGATTCTGATACAGATAGGTAAATAGTTTTCTTTCTAACTAGGTAGTCAAGCTGACTATATGCCTTTTTTTACAACCAAATCGATAGGTTTGTTACCATATCCCTCCCTCATGCCCCCCTCCCTCTCTTTGAAAATGGTCAAGAATTAAAAAAAATTGACATTTGAAGACCTTTCAATTTTTTCTCACTTATTATCATAATTCGGCCTTCATCTAGATCAGAATCCAAATACTCTGAATCTTCATCAAACTCATTATAGTATTCGATAATCACCATGTTTTTTTTGTTTATGTGTGGCTTCCATGGCTTCCTTTCGAAGACTAGACTTTCCTACTACTTGTGGTAATGATCTATTTCCCACTTGTGCTTTGACAAAAGTGGTTAGTTTTCCCTTCTTGATCAAAGTTTGGATTTCTTACTTTAAAGAAATAAAATACTTCGTATTATTCCCGGATGATAATATCCAAATAGATCCAGTTGAAGACCAAGATAAGACCATCAAAGTACCAACTATTAGAATTAGTTCTATAACGCGCTCAAGAGCAAGTGATCTTTATTGAAAGTTCAACAAGGCGTGGAGAATCTTATAAGCCAAATAAAGCATGATACAAATGTTATTTTCTCTTCTAATGGAGCCCAGCCCATTTTCTACGTAATAAAAGCTCAAGAAATCATTAAAATGCTTATAGAAGATCTTGTCAAAAGGATATACGAAACTGAAGCTCCTAATCTTTAAAATAGTTACTTTGATAAACATATCTTTAAATATGCTATCTTTTAGATATTTGGTTAGGATATCTTTTCATTTACCAACTTTTATTTTTAGTTTGATAAGATGTATCTTAATTTGTTGACTTTTAGCTAGTTGTTAGGATATCTTTTATGATTTATTAGTTGTTATGATAGTTTTTTATTGGGCCATGCTAGAAATAAGACACATTTTGATAGATCTCTCACTCTACTCCTTTTTTTTCAAACTCAAAGTTGAAATTCCTAAATAATCTTTTCTCCCTCTAGATTATTACATTCATGCCATTTACTCTCAAAATCAACCCAAACTTTGAAATCTATCCGTTGTTACCCTAAATCCATAAGTTTTTCACCAATTTCCATCAATATTTACTACCCTAAACCCATTATACCCTAAAAATTACATTTTTTACTCAATCCTATAAAATCCACCATAAGCAACCTAAAATCGGAGTATCCATGGACAATGATGAAATGGGCATCTCTTTGGACGATTTACTAGACGAGGATGAAGCTTACCGCACGGAGGTAAAAAGCTTAAGCTCGTTTTTTTTTATTTTGGCCTCGTCGCATGAACATCGTTCGACGAAAAGCTTCGTCATCGCATGAACGTGCGACAACATTGCCTTCGACATCGCATGCGACCACTATGGAGACATGTCTCGTGCGACAGCACTGAAGACATGTCTCGTGTGACTGAACTGTTAAACAAACTTATAGTTTCCTATCATATTTTTGTAGGAGGAACCTGCCCAACCTCCATTTATGGATGCGGACTACAATAGAATATTCAAAACTGATAGGTTATTTACTAAAGACGAATTGGATGCTTTTGTGGACATTGAATCGAAGAAGATCAAGTTTATCACAATTACAAAGCTCTACAATAGCGGGAAATGAGGAAGGATTCCTAGGTTAGAGTATGTTTGCGAGCGGTACGGTGTATTCGTATCAAAAGCGAAGCTGGAAACTTTAAGAAAGCGGAAGACATCGACGAAGAAATGTAATTGTCCGTTTGCGTTAAAAGGTCATCCGATGAACGTACTAGCCATGAAATGGCGTTTGGAGGTTATAAACGGTACGCATAATCATGAACCCTACGTTCGCCTAGACGGTCATTCTCGCGCTTGTAGGCTAAACGAGATGAAGATGAACTAGTTCGTAGTTTGTCTTACCTCGGTTCGCGTCCTAAGGAGATATATAGTGGTTTGAAGTACCAATATCCGGAGAATATTTCGAACATGCGTGCAATCTACAATTGCCGCCAAAAACATCGGGATGTTGAGCACGGGGGACAAACGCAAATGCAATATTTGTGGACAAAGTTGAAGGAGAATGGATACTGCACGTGGGAGCGTTTGAAAGACGATTCAAAGGTGATCACTGAATTTTTTTTCGCACATCCTACTAGCATAGACTTATTACGTACATTCCCCAATGTGTTATTCATGGATTGTACGTACAAGACGACTAGGTAAAAGATGTCTTTATTAGAGATTGTCGGTTTAACGTCGATAACCATTACATTTACCATTGCGTACGTGTTTTTGAGAGGAGAGAAGATTGGAAACTATGTATGGGCTTTGGAAACTTTACGTGGTTTGATGATGAATAGCGTGTGCGCATTTCCAAGCGTTATTGTTACCGATCGAGACTTAGCTCTCATGTGAGCAATCAACGATATTTTTTCGGGCACACACCACTAGTTAAGCACGTGGCACATTAGTAAGAACATTCTCAGGCGGTCCGAAAGATATTGCACGATGATGCGGTAGCGAAACAATTTGTTTAGTTTTACGGCTACGTTGCGGGGGCGAACATAGTTGAGAGTTACCAAAAAATCTAGATACATTTAAGGAGATGTTTGCGTACGTTATGGACGTGTGGATAACGAAATATGGTGACAAGTTTCTTGCGTACCGAATGAACAAGATGAAGCATTATGGCCAACTACAAACAGGTTTGTCCTTTTATCCAATTTTTTGTTTAGGTGTTTTATCTCTTTTCATAGAAGTTCATAATTTTGTACTTGTACTATTTAAGGCGGAGGGTGCTCACTCGTCCCTAAAAATACCTTCGGACGAATCAATACAACTTTGAGCTATTTTGGGAAACAATTCACAACTTATTAACGAAGCAGCATGTGGGGATTGTCGAATCATTTGAGCGAAGTAAGTTTAGAACAATTCCTAGTTTTGATGGTGTTTTGACCCAAAATCTTAAAGGTCACGTGTCACATGCGGGTCTAAAGATATTGATGCTTACTATTATTTGTGCTAGAAATATAGGAGTAGATCGGGTAGCATATGGAGGATGTTTCCTTAGGAAAACACATGGGTTACCATGTGCATGTGAAATGACGTTTATAGCTAGAGATGGTAGGTGCATCCCTTTAGAAGATGTGGATGTCTTTGGAAAAGATTAGATATTATTCATAGAGATCCTAGTTCTTGCGAGGAAGAATTGCGGAAAAAACTTTCCATAATTGACAACCCCATTCGTAGTTTATGCCCCGACCAACAAAACCACATTATCTAGCCATTTTTTTGTTGCTTCGAACGACTCCAACCTGGCTCGCAACTACATATTTCAACCATGGGTGCACTGTTTATGCAACAACATGCATCTTTGATAACCAGCATCTACCAAAGATAACATTGCAAGGAGCTGGTGGACCATAAACCACCACAAACAATATCCTAACTATCTTCCTCAATGGTCGTTTTTTTAGGACAGTTTCGCCTTCGAACTCCACAAACACATTAGTAGAGCTCCCGATAAATCCTACTATGATTTTATTTGATAGGAGAATGACACATGGGTTTATCATTTTCTTATAAGTAAACGGAAACAAAACAGTAGCTGAGTTGCATGTGTCAATCAAAATCCTTCAGATTTTTCATTCCCTCAACTGTAGTCTCAATCACCACAACATCCTCATGTGGCCCAACAACATATCTTAAATCATCCTCATCGAATACAATAAATGGCATCATATTTTGATACAGATAGGTAAATAGTTTACTTTCTAACTAGGTAGTCAAGCTGACTATATGCCTTTTTTTACAACCAACTCGATAGGTTTGTTACCATATCCCTCCCTCATGCCCCTCCCTCTCATTGAAAATCGTCAATAATTAAAAAAATTGACATTTGAAGACCTTCTAATTTTTTTTTCACTTATCATCATAATTCGACCTTCATCTAGATCAGGATCCAAATACTCTTAATCTTCATCAAACTCATTATAGTATTCGGTAATCACCATAGTGTTTTTTTGTTTATGTGTCACTTCCATGGCTTCCTTTCGAACACCAGATTTTCCTACTACTTGTGGTAATGATCTATTTCCCACTTGTGCTTTGACAAAAGTGGTTAGTTTTCCCTTCTTGATCAAATTTTGGATTTTTTACTTTAAAGAAATATAATACTTTATATTATTCCCGGATGATGATATCCAAATAGATCCAGTTGAAGACCAAGATAAGACCATCAAAGTACCAACTATTAGAATTAGTTCTATAACGCGCTCAAGAGCAAGTGATCTTGATTGAAAGTTCAACAAGGCATGGAGAATCTTATAAGCCAAATAAAGCATGATACAAATGTTATTCTAGCTTCTAATGGACCCCAGCCCATTTTCTACGTAATAAAAGCTCAAGAAATCAAAAAAATGCTTCTAGAGATCTTGTCAAAAGGATATACGAAACTGAATCTCCTAATCTTTAAATTAGTTACTTTGATAAACATATCTTTTAATATGCTATCTTTTAGATATTTGGTTAGGATATCTTTTCATTTACCAACTTTTATTTTTAGTTTGATAAGATGTATCTTAATTTGTTGACTTTTAGCTAGTTGTTAGGATATCTTTTATGATTTATTAGTTGTTATGATAGTTTTTTATTGGGCCAGGCTAGAAATAAGACACATTTTGATAGATCTCTCACTCTACCCCTTTTTTTTCAAACTCAAAGTTGAAATTCCTAAATAATCTTTTCTCCCTCTAGATTATTACATTCATGCCATTTACTCTCAAAATCAACCCAAACTTTGAAATCTATCCGTTGTTACCCTAAATCCACAAGTTTTTCACCAATTTCCATCAATATTTACTACCCTAAACCCATTATACCCTAAAAATTACATTTTTTACTCAATCCTATAAAATCCACCATAAGCAACCTAAAATCGGAGTATCCATGGACAATGATGAAATGGGCATCTCTTTGGACGATTTACTAGACGAGGATGAAGCTTACCGCACGGAGGTAAAAAGCTTAAGCTCGTTTTTTTTTATTTTGGCCTCGTCGCATGAACATCGTTCGACGAAAAGCTTCGTCATCGCATGAACGTGCGACAACATTGCCTTCGACATCGCATGCGACCACTATGGAGACATGTCTCGTGCGACAGCACTGAAGACATGTCTCGTGTGACTGAACTGTTAAACAAACTTATAGTTTCCTATCATATTTTTGTAGGAGGAACCTGCCCAGCCTCCATTTATGGATGCGGACTACAATAGAATATTCAAAACTGATAGGTTATTTACTAAAGACGAATTGGATGCTTTTGTGGACATTGAATCGAAGAAGATCAAGTTTATCACAAATACAAAGCTCTACGATAGCGGGAAATGAGGAAGGATTCCTAGGTTAGAGTACGTTTGCGAGCGGTACGGTGTATTCGTATCAAAAGCGAAGCTGGAAACTTTAAGAAAGCGGAAGACATCGACGAAGAAATGTAATTGTCCGTTTGCGTTAAAAGGTCATCCGATGAACGTACTAGCCATGAAATGACGTTTGGAGGTTATAAACGGTACGCATAATCATGAACCATACGTTCACCTAGACGGTCATTCTCGCGCTTGTAGGCTAAAACGGGATGAAGAGGAACTAGTTCGTAGTTTGTCCCACCTCGGTTCGCGTCGTAAGGAGATATATAATGGTTTGAAGTACCAATATCCGGAGAACATTTAGAACATGCGTGCAATCTACAATTGCCGCCAAAAACATCGGGATGTTGAGCACGGGGGACAAACGCAAATGCAATATTTGTGGACAAAGTTGAAGGAGAATGGATACACCACGTGGGAGCGTTTGAAAGACGATTCAAAGGAGATCACTTACTTTTTTTCGCATATCCTACTAGAATAGACTTATTACGTACATTCCCCAATGTGCTATTCATGGATTGTACGTACAAGACGACTAGGTAAAAGATGTCTTTATTAGAGATTGTCGGTCTAACGTCGACAACCATTACATTTACCTTTGGGTACGTGTTTTTGAGCGGAGAGAAGATTGGAAACTATGTATGGGCTTTGGAAACTCTACGTGGTTTGATGATGAATAGCGTGTGCGCATTTCTAAGTGTTATTGTTACCGATCGAGACTTAGCTCTCATGAGAGCGATCGACGATATTTTTTCGGACACACACCACTTGTTATTCACGTGGCACATTAGTAAGAACATTATCAGGGCGGTCCGAAAGATATTGCACGATGATGCGGTAGCGAAACAATTTGTTTAGTTTTACGGCTACGTTGCGGGGGCGAACATAGTTGAGAGTTACCAAAAAAATCTAGATACATTAAAGGAGATGTTTGTGTACGTTAAGGACGTGTGAATAACGAAAGATGGTGACAAGTTTCTTGTGTACCGAACGAACAAGATTAAGCATTATGGCCAAACAACTACAGACAGGTTTGTCCTTTTATCCAATTTTTTGTTTAGCTGTTTTATCTTTTTTCATAGAAGTTTATAATTTTGTACTTGTACTATGTAAGACAAAGGGTGCTCACTCGTCCCTAAAAAATACCATGGGACGAATCAATACAACTTTGAGCTATTTTGGGAAACAATTCAAAACTTATTAACGAAGCAGCATGTGGGGATCATCGAATCATTTGAGCGAAGTAAGTTTAGAACAATTCTTAGTTTTGATGGTGTTTTGACCCAAAATATTAAAGGTCATGTGTCACATGCGAGTCTAAAGATATTGATGCTTGCTATTGTTTGTGCTAGAAATATAGGAGTAGATCGGGTAGCATATGGAGGATGTTTCCTTAGGAAAACACATGGTTACCATGTGCATGTGAAATGGCGTTTATAGCTAGAGATGGTAGGTGCAGCATCCCTTTAGAAGATGTGGATGTCTTTGGAAAATATTAGATATTGTTCATAGAGATCCTAGTTCTCGCGAGGAAGAATTGCGGAAAAAACTTTCCATAATTGACAACTCCATTCGTAGTTTCCGCCCCGACCAACAAAACCGCATTATCTAGCCATTTTTTTGTTGCTTCGAACGACTCCAACCTGGCTCGCAACTACATATTTCAACCATGGGTGCATTGTTTATGCAACAACATGCATCTTTGATAACCAGCATCTACCAAAGATAACACTGCAAGGAGCTGGTGGACCATAAACCACCACAAACATTATCCTAACTATCTTCCTCAATGGTCGTTTTTTTAGGACAGTTTCGCCTTCGAACTCCACAAACACATTAGTAGAGCTCCAAATAAATCCTACTATGATTTTATTTGATAGGAGAATGACACTTGGGTTTATCATTTTCTTATAAGTAAATAAAAACAAAACAGTAGCTGAGTTGCATGTGTCAATCAAATCCTTCGGATTTTTCATTCCCTCAACTGCAAGGTCAATCACCACAACATCCTCATGTGGCCCAACAACATATCTTAGATCATCCTCATCGAATACAATAGGTGGCATCAGATTCTGATATAGATAGGTAAATAGTTTTCTTTCTAACTAGGTAGTCAAGCTGACTATATGCCTTTTTTTACAACCAACTCGATAGGTTTGTTACGATATCCCTCCCTCATTCCCCCTCCCTCTCTTTGAAAATAGTCAATAATTAAAAAAATTGACATTTGAAGACCTTTCAATTTTTTCTCATTTATCATCATAATTCGGCCTTCATCTGGATCAGGATCCAAATACTCTGAATCTTCATCAAAATCATTATAGTATTCGGTAATCACCATAGTGTTTTTTTTGTTTATGTGTCGCTTCCATGGCTTCCTTTCGAACACCACATTTTCGTACTACTTGTGGTAATGATCTATTTCCCACTTGTGTTTTGACAAAAGTGGTTAGTTTTCTCCTCTTGATCAAAGTTTGGATTTCTTACTTTAAAGAAATAAAATACTTGGTATTATTCCCGGATGATGATATCCAAATAGATCTAGTTGAAGACAACGATAAGACCATCAAAGTACCAACTATTAGAATTAGATCTATAACGCGCTCAAGAGCAAGTGATCTTTATTGAAAGTTCAACAAGGCGTGGAGAATCTTATAAGCAAAAGAAAGCATGATACAAATGTTAATTTAGCTTCTAATGGAGCCCAGCCCATTTTCTACGTAATAAAAGCTCAAGAAATCATTAAAATGGTTCTAGAAGATCTTGTCAAAAAGATATACGAAACTGAAGCTCCTAATCTCTAAAATAGTTACTTTTAATAAAAATATCTTTTAATATGCTATCTTTTAGATATTTGGTTAGGATATCTTTTGATTTACTAACATTTGTTTTTATTGATGCTCACTATTGTTTGTGCTAGAAATAGAGGAGTAGATTGGGTAGCATATGGAGGATGTTTCCTTAGGAAAACACATGGGTTACCATGTGCATGTGAAATGGCGTGTATAGCTAGAGATGGTAAGTGCATCCCTTTAGAAGATGTGGATGTCTTTGGAAAAGATTAGATATTGTTCATAGAGATCCTAGTTCGCGCGAGGAAGAATTGCGGAAAAAAATTTCCATAATTGACAACTTCATTTGTAGTTTCCGCCCCGACCAACAAAACCACATTATCAACAGGGTAATGCAAATTTTGAAGCCCGAGACAAGTTATATTGAAGATCCTAAAGAAGCGGTTAGAGCTAACGGTAGGCCAAAGGGAGGCGTTGATAAATCGACTAAACGTAACCCTAGTTCGTGGGAATATCCGATTGAAGAAACCGCTAGTGCTAGTACTCCGGCTAACTCGATAGGTAGTACACTGGTTAACACGTTAGGGAGCACGGCCACATCCAACATAGTTCCTATCGTACCATCCAAACCTCCATTAGCAAAAAAAAAAGTTGGAAGGCCTAAGAAAATTGTTAAGGATGGGAAGTTAACATTATATCTAGATTGCATCCCGGCATTTCTACACACTTACATTTTAAAGTTAGTTAACGTTCTTTCGGACGGACAATGCGGATATCGTTCTGTAGCGCATTCAATATACAACAACGAAGATGGATGGGAGGATGTTAGACCCGATTTGTTGAAGGAGTTACGAGATAACCGTGCATCTTGGTTGGATGTATTTGGTTCGCCGAAGGTGTTTGACGATTTGGTGCATAGGTTAGATTACTTCAAGCCAAATCCTAGTAGCCACTATTGGATGACATTTCTGGACATCGGACTAGTAATTGCTACAAGGTATCAATGCATGGTATACCATGTATCGCAAGTAGCGTCGTTAACGTATCTACCAATCCGTGGAAGGCCACCCGTCAACAATTCAATGATTATAGAAGTTGGGATTGCTTTCGTACATGGATGTCATTTTGTTAATGTAAGTATATGCCGTTTTTAGCCAATTTCTTACGCTACCATTACAATATGCATTCATTTCTTTTTTTTTTCTTGCAGATCATTACTCCACCCGATGAACCATTGCCTCCATTATACCCTTGCTGGGGTGCTTACGTAACCGAAGAAGCGAATCAATGGGTGCATCCCAACTACCGTCGGTTCAACAAATTTACACAAATAATGCCAGCTAGGAAAATAAACTTGAACGAAAACCACATGTAACGGATTTGACAAGAGACGACGTTTGAGTTGATGTACTTTTGTAATATTTGATGCAGTTTTGTAATATTTGATGTAGTTTTGTAACATTTGATGTAGTTTTGTAATAAAGTTGATGTAATTGTGTAATATTTAATATAGTTTTGTAATATAGTTGATAAAATTTGTATGATGTTGGTTTATTGTTCAATTATTATCCTTTGCGAGCAATTATTTTTTATTTAAAAGCGTGGTCGCACGCGATGCCCTAAGGAAACCGTCTCATGCGACGCAAGGCCAATTATTTGGCTCTGTTTCGAACCAGAGGGCTTGCGTCGCATTGCCAAAACGCGACGCATTTTGGCAGTGGTCTCATGCGACGCAAGGCCAATTATTTGGCTCTGGTTTTGAACCAGAGGGTTTGTGTCGCACAGCCAAAATACGACGCCTTTTGTCGATGGTCACATGCGACGTTATGCCAATTATTTGGCTCTAGTTTTTTACCAGAGTGCTTGTGTCGCACGATCATAATGGGACGTCCTATTTCAATGGTCGCATGCCGAGTTTTTTTGTTAATTAGAATTGGTGGGAGTTTTTAATAATTGTAAGACCCTATCCATCTATTTCGTCCTATTCACTTTACATGTGTCACGTTTTCATTCGGCTAAGTGGATTACGTTATCCGAAAATGAAATTGGCTATAATAGATGTTGTATCCACATTAAAGGGTAAACTAGTTGATAAATTAAGCAAAATATGTGTCCATGGAGTGATGAAAGCATCAATCGAAGTTGGTAACACGAACCTCCAAGAGGGGCGTAAAACATATTGGGATGGTGTTCAGCCGCCTAGAATTTGAAGGCGTGTTGATGAAGTGAGAGCTAGGTGGTCAGTCCTAGTCATGTTCCGTCTATATCCAGTTTTTGGCCTCACCGAACTGGAACGTCGTGTTGCGTGTAACCGGTTCAACTGCCAGGTCACAGATTCGATAACAGAGGAGCAGTTGGATCAGGTCCGTTCTGACATAATTGACATCTGGCTAGACGAAATGCGTGACCACCAGGATGCGAAAGAAGAAACGAGGTTGATGAAATGGAATTGACCTCATAGATAAACTATGATTTGAGTATGTGTTTGATTGTGTGTTTGAATTTGTGTTTGAGTGCGAGTTTCAATTTGTGTTTGAGTATGAGTTTCAATTTATTATAGAGTTTGTGTTTCAGTTTTAGTTTGAGTGTGAGTTTCAGTTTGTGTTTGACTGTGTGTTTGAATTTGTGTTTGAGTGTGTGACTCAATTTGGGTTTGTGTGTGTGCTATAGTTTATGGATGAGATTGTGTTTCAGTTTATGTCGTCCTTATATTTCGAACAATTTTATACTATCAAATGATATACTATCAAAAATCAAGGTAAGACTTACCATATATTATTTTTCAATTGTAGAAGCTCTAACTCTAACTACACAACTTGAGCATTCAACTGTCGAAGAACTTGCCTTCTTGTTAAAGAACACAATAGGAATGTTCTAGAGAGTGGGAACAATAAAATTCTACAATTCTAAACGGATAAAATTGAGTTGGAATCGAACCCATAAAATTGATAAATTGAAAGCATACAATAAATTAAAATACAATAAATAAAAGCAGTCATAAAATTTTCCGGTTACAAAATATAATGCTAACGTCGAAAAGTCTCACATATCAAACAACGATCTAATAAACAAAAGTATGCTGCGAGTAATGATAAGTGACGTCTGTACCTCTCGGCGATCGTGCATATGTGAAGGGTGTCTATACTAGATCGTCGTACTCCAGCGTCCAGTATGGATGAAGCATATCGAGCAATCTGATCGTAGCCTGCGTAGTCAACAGCACCCTGTAGCTCCAACCGAGGACCTCTTGCTTGACCAGAGCTACTAACAATGTACCATAGCTTCTTCTTCACCCAAACGTAGTACATCGTCTCGGCACTCTCTCCACTACCACGGTACTCCGGTCCATCAGGAGCGTAACAATGGTACTCCCAATCCCTCCACATTAAACTGTGCCGGTTTTGCAGGCACGGGTGGCATGATCTACTCTCTCATCTGTGATCCTACTATCACTATACCTATCACGCGTAAAGGTAGTGCGCAGCCACCCAAGGTTCACACTATTAGCATTCTTAAGATTTTTAGTCAAATCAGTTGGTCGTACACCTAGCATGCTAGCATAAGTCCTAATCCGCTCAACCTCAGAGTCAAATGATAATACATCAAAAGGCCTACCTTCGACCGGTAATCTAGTGATGACAAAGACGTCGTCTAAAGTCACTGTCATCTCCCCGAACGAGAAATGAAATGAAGAAGTCTCCTCATGCCATCGCTCGAGGAATGCCTCGACCAAATGGAGGTTGGTATGCCATCGTGAGAGTGCCTCACCGAGAGGGCCAAAAATAGTACCCATCACCATTGCCCGTACCCTGCTCTACTTTTTGAAGTCCCATTTGCGGAGACTATTGTACATGGCGAAGCATCGTAGGGAGACCCTATCCTGCAATATGTATCAAACACGTAAGAAAGTGATAAAACAATCAATGTAAACATATATTATAGTTAGAGAATAAATACTTACATCTCCGTGATAGACACTGAACGCCTCGTGCTGGGTGTAATCGGGATAGAGAGACGGGCCGTCCGACATCACCGACAAGAACTCATGATCCTCATCCTCGAGTGCGTGGGGTGCAGCCTCGGGTGAATGGGGTGCATCGTCCTCATACCGTGCATGTGATCCCTCAGGTGCCTCCCGCCACTCCGGCCCCTCCATATCCTCCGGTAACTCTGGTGCATCTACATCGTACTCAACGTATGACAGGTTAGGTGCTTAGGAAGACGAACGTGCCCCTATGCTACCGGCAGCCATAGGAATGTCATCTACACTTGGATGATAACGGAGATGTCGTTTCATCCGCGTCCCCGGAGTTATTCCCTCAATGGGACCTGCCTCTACATGTTCGGGGGAAGCTCTAGCTTCTGCTGCCTCACGCGCCAAACGCGCTTCACGTTCCTTCTGTTGTCCCTTCTCAAACGGGCTTTTAAAACTGCCCTTGGTTCGTCCCATCCTGTAAAAACAGCATACAAGTAATACGTGTTAGTGAAACTAGAGAAAAAAAAGTAGTTTGTAAGTGTAAGTGGTCGCATGAGACAGCTTAAGCTGTCTGTCGCATGAGACAGCTTAAGCTGTGTGTCGGGACGGGGTGTGTATTGTTGTCGCATGCGACGGCAATACACACCCCGTCCCATGCGACGAGGGGTTATCTTGATCGCACGATCGTGCGACTAGATAAAAACTGGTAGCATAGTCGTGCGACCAACAGCAAGGAAACCTAAAATTAGAAACCCACCAAAGCAACCTCCTTTCACATAAAATTAAACACAAAAACATAGATCTTAACAAAACTAACAAGAATACAACACTAATCTAACAAATCAACACCTAAAATCATGCAAAAATCAAACTTTTAAAATCGAAACCTAAAAACCTAATTTTCAACAGTTTATACCCGACAAAAGCTTAAAAAATTATAGCATGAGGTTTGTATTGCTTACCTTTATGTCTTACTCAATTTGGATTCTTGAAAAAAATCGAGTTAGAGTTTCGGTCGATTCTTGAGTGATTGAGAGGTTTCTAGAGAGAGAGAGAAAAAGAGAAGAAAAAAATTATGAGAGATTTATCAAACTCTTTTATACCTAGGTTTTCTGAAAAGGAAAAATTTGTCCAAAATTATGTGAGAGATATATCAAATGGGTATAAGATCCAGCGGTTTAAGATCTATTAAAATATGACTAATTTCTAGCATGACCCTTTTTTATTTGCCATTTTTTAGTCTAGTTTTTTGGATTAGTGCTTGTTTTATTTTCTTTAAATATATGTATTTCCATTAGATAAATCAGAATGAATCAAGTGAAAATTATCAATAAAAAAATAATTTTTTATATTTGTTTGGGACAAATTTATCTTTAAACTACTTTTGTGAGAAGCAAGTTTAGCTGATCCTTCATCTGATTTATCGAAGAAGGAAAACGCTATAACCTATTGACGGTTGGGAAGACATGAAGTTTCTTTAAGGCGAAGGTATGTACATGCTCATCACCATCGTGATTTACAAAAACGTTTTAGAAAGCTATCTCAAGGAACCATAATTGTTGATGAGTATTTGGATGAGTTTGAACAGCTGAAAAATTGTTTGGAACAAAAAGAGTTCGAGGAGCCGCTAACGACCCGATTTATAGGTAGTTTGCAAGAAAGAATTGCAAGAAAGGTGGAAAGGTAATAATTTACTAAGTTGTGTGAAGTATTCCACATTGTTGTTCAGATTGGGTAGCAACTCAAGCGTAAAAATACCACCACCAAACGGACAAGAATAACACAAACATAGACCCTATACAATAACAAACCTTTTATAAGGTAAAATCAATGGAAATATATGATAAAGGCATGGAAAAAGTATTGAAGTTCCAAAGATGAAAAATACAAAAACTATTCCAACTAGAACTCGTGAAGTTAACTGTTTTAAATGTCAAGGATGTGGGTATTACACTATATATTGTCTGAATCAGCGTATCATGTTTATCACTCCAAGTGAGGAATATGAGTTACAAGAGGAATATGAAGATAAAAAATCATATGATGAAGAGGAAACTAAGTATCTAGATGTTGGCGATTTATTGATAGCAATAACAAATCCTAAATACAATGATCCAACCTAGAGAAATCATCGAAATGGAGAACATCTATTACACCAGATGCACTATCAATAAAAAGGTATGTAATCTGATCATAGATAGAGGTTCTTTTACTAACGTGGTTAGCAAATTATTGTTGACAGATTAGGTCTTGCAAAGACTAAGCACCAAGTTCTTACAAGCTACAATGGCTCGATGATCAAGAAGAATTACACATCACGGATCAGGTGACTATTCCATTCAGCATAGCAAAATATCAAGATTAAGTTTTTTGTGATGAAGTGGATATGCAAGTCGGACACCTACTGTTAGATAGACCATTGCAGTTTGATCGTAAAGCGTGTCATAATGGACGCTGTAATATCTACTCATTTATGCGTAATAAGAAGAAAATCAACGTAGCGCCTCATAGCCCATCTTAAGTTCATGAAATGCAAATACAAATGGCTAAGGAGGCTGAGGTAAGTAAATCAAGCCTATATGTATCTTCTAAGGAAACCGTCTCATGCGACGCAAGGCCAATTATTTGGCTCTGTTTCGAACCAGAGGGCTTGCGTCGCATTGCCAAAACGCGACGCATTTTGGCAGTGGTCTTATGCGACGCAAGGCCAATTATTTGGCTCTGGTTTTGAACCAGAGGGTTTGTGTCGCACAGCCAAAATGCGACGCCTTTTGTCGATGGTCACATGCGACGTAATGCCAATTATTTGGCTCTAGTTTTTTACCAGAGTGCTTGTGTCGCACGATCATAATGTGACGTCCTATTTCAATGGTCGCATACGGAGTTTTTTTGTTAACTAGAATTGGCGGGAGTTTTTAATAATTGTAAGACCCTATCCATCTAATTCGTCCTATTCACTTTACATGTGTCACGTTTTCATTCGGCTAAGTGGATTACGTTATCCGAAAATGAAATTGGTTATAATAGATGTTGTATCCACATTAAAGGGTAAACTAGTTGATAAATTAAGCAAAATATGGGTCCGTGGAGTGAGTTAGATCTGATGAAAGCATCAATCGAAGTTGGTAACACGAACCTCCAAGAGGGGCGTAAAACATATTGGGATGGTGCTCAGCCGCCTAGAATTTGAAGTCGTGTTGATGAAGTGAGAGCTAGGTGGTCAGTCCTAGTCATGTTCCGTCTATATCCAGTTTTTGGCCTCACCGAACTGGAACGTCGTGTTGCGTGTAACCGGTTCAACTGTCAGGTCACAGATTCGATAACAGAGGAGCAGTTGGATCAGGTCCGTTCTGACATAATTGACATCTGGCTAGACGAAATGCGTGACCACCAGGATGCGAAAGAAGAAACGAGGTTGATGAAATGGAATTGGCCTCATAGATAAACTATGATTTGAGTATGTGTTTGATTGTGTGTATGAATTTGTGTTTGAGTGCGAGTTTCAATTTGTGTTTGAGTATGAGTTTCAATTTATTATAGAGTTTGTGTTTCAGTTTTAGTTTGAGTGTGAGTTTCAGTTTGTGTTTGACTGTGTGTTTGAATTTGTGTTTGAGTGTGTGACTCAATTTGGGTTTGTGTGTGTGCTATAGTTTATGGATGAGATGGTGTTTCAGTTTATGTCGACCTTATATTTCGAACAATTTTATACTATCAAATGATATACTATCAAAAATAAAGGTAAGACTTACCATATATTATTTTTCAATTGTAGAAGCTCTAACTCTAACTACACAACTTGAGCATTCAACTGTCGAAGAACTTGCCTTCTTGTTAAAGAACACAATAGGAATGTTCTAGAGAGTGGGAACAATAAAATTCTACAATTCTAAACGGATAAAATTGAGTTGGAATCGAACCCATAAAATTGATAAATTGAAAGCATACAATAAATTAAAATACAATAAATAAAAGCAGTCATAAAATTTTCCGGTTACAAAATATAATGCTAACGTCGAAAAGTCTCACATATCAAACAACGATCTAATAAACAAAAGTATGCTGCGAGTAATGATAAGTGACGTCTGTACCTCTCGGCGATCGTGCATATGTGAAGGGTGTCTATACTAGATCGTCGTACTCCAGCGTCCAGTATGGATGAAGCATACCGAGCAATCTGATCGTAGCCTGCGTAGTCAACAGCACCCTGTAGCTCCAACCGAGGACCTCTTGCTTGACCAGAGCTACTAACAATGTACCATAGCTTCTTCTTCACCCAAACGTAGTACATCGTCTCGGCACTCTCTCCACTACCACGGTACTCCGGTCCATCAGGAGCGTAACAATGGTACTCCCAATCCCTCCATAGGTGAGCGTCCCAAACGTATCTGCAAGCCGTCTTCTTCCCTGTTTTTTTCGATGCACGAGGGCGTATATCTTTAGGAATCATCTACACGAAGCCCATCTGTCGAGTGACACGATCAGGGTAATATGGCACAATCACGTCGTACGCCTTAAGCATCAACTCAGCCCAAGTAATGCTCTAGAATGGATGATGGTCCCGTAAGTAAGTGAAGGGAAGGAAGATCACCTGTGAATAAATAAATGAACAAGTTAGCCATTTATATTAGTAAAAATACTTAACATTAAAGTGAACAAATATGACTTACATCTAACTCCGTGCATGTCGAAAGTGCATGTCTAAACTTCCTGTGCACATCGTGCGAAATGCCGATATTCTGCGGCGCATGTCGGCACATATGGGGCATAGATAGCTCATAATCGCTAAACAGTGGAGCCCAGAGCTGAACAAAATGGGCAAATATCCACGACTCGAGCATCCCGATGAACCCGCAAATGCCTCGCGTAGCATGCAGAGATCCCTGACTAAGGGAGTGGTACAACTGTGCTAAGACCAACTGACCCCAGTTGAACCTATGCATACCCTGGTATTGGTTCACGAACTAGAGGTAATCTAAAGGAATGTTGTTGCCGGTTTTGCCGGTTTTGCAGGCACGGGTGGCATGATCTACTCTCTCATCTGTGATCCTACTATCACTATATCTATCACGCGTAAAGGTAGTGCGCAGCCACCCAAGGTTCACACTATTAGCATTCTTAAGATTTTTAGTCAAATCAGTTGGTCGTACACCTAGCATGCTAGCATAAGTCCTAATCCGCTCAACCTCAGAGTCAAATGATAATACATCAAAAGGCCTACCTTCGACCGGTAATCTAGTGATGACAAAGACGTCGTCTAAAGTCACTGTCATCTCCCCGAACGAGAAATGAAATGAAGAAGTCTCCTCATGCCATCGCTCGAGGAATGCCTCGACCAAATGGAGGTTGGTATGCCATCGTGAGAGTGCCTCACCGAGAGGGCCAAAAATAGTACCCATCACCATTGCCCGTACCCTGCTCTACTTTTTGAAGTCCCATTTGCGGAGACTATTGTACATGGCGAAGCATCGTAGGGAGACCCTATCCTGCAATATGTATCAAACACGTAAGAAAGTGATAAAACAATCAATGTAAACATATATTATAGTTAGAGAATAAATACTTACATCTCCGTGATAGACACTGAACGCCTCGTGCTGGGTGTAATCGGGATAGAGAGACGGGCCGTCCGACATCACCGACAAGAACTCATGATCCTCATCCTCGAGTGCGTGGGGTGCAGCCTCGGGTGAATGGGGTGCATCGTCCTCATACCGTGCATGTGATCCCTCAGGTGCCTCCCGCCACTCCGGCCCCTCCATATCCTCCGGTAACTCTGGTGCATCTACATCGTACTCAACGTATGACAGGTTAGGTGCTTAGGAAGACGAACGTGCCCCTATGCTACCGGCAGCCATAGGAATGTCATCTACACTTGGATGATAACGGAGATGTCGTTTCATCCGCGTCCCCGGAGTTATTCCCTCAATGGGACCTGCCTCTACATGTTCGGGGGAAGCTCTAGCTTCTGCTGCCTCACGCGCCAAACGCGCTTCACGTTCCTTCTGTTGTCCCTTCTCAAACGGGCTATTAAAAGTGCCCTTTGTTCGTCCCATCCTGTAAAAACAGCATACAAGTAATATGTGTTAGTGAAACTAGAGAAAAAAAAGTAGTTTGTATGTGTAAGTGGTCGCATGAGACAGCTTAAGCTGTCTGTCGCATGAGACAGCTTAAGCTGTGTGTCGGGACGGGGTGTGTATTGTTGTCGCATGCGACGGCAATACACACCCCGTCCCATGCGACGAGGGGTTATCTTGATCGCACGATCGTGCGACTAGATAAAAACTGGTAGCATAGTCGTGCGACCAACAGCAAGGAAACCTAAAATTAGAAACCCACCAAAGCAACCTCCTTTCACATAAAATTAAACACAAAAACATAGATCCTATCAAAACTAACAAGAATACAACACTAATCTAACAAAACAACACCTAAAATCATGCAAAAATCAAACTTTTAAAATCGAAACCTAAAAACCTAATTTTCAACAGTTTATACCCGACAAAAGCTTAAAAAATTATAGCATGAGGTTTGTATTGCTTACCTTTATGTCTTACTCAATTTGGATTCTTGAAAAAAATCGAGTTAGAGTTTCGGTCGATTCTTGAGTGATTGAGAGGTTTCTAGAGAGAGAGAGAAAAAGAGAAGAAAAAAATTATGAGAGATTTATCAAACTCTTTTATACCTAGGTTTTCTGAAAAGGGAAAATTTGTCCAAAATTATGTGAGAGATATATCAAATGGGTATAAGATCCAGCGGTTTAAGATCTATTAAAATATGACTAATTTCTAGCATGACCCTTTTTTATTTGCCATTTTTTAGTCTAGTTTTTTGGATCTGCGCTTGTTTTATTTTCTTTAAATATATGTATTTCCATTAGATAAATCAGAATGAATCAAGTGAAAATTATCAATAAAAAAATAATTTTTTATATTTGTTTGGGACAAATTTATCTTTAAACTACTTTTGTGAGAAGCAAGTTTAGCTGATCCTTCATCTGATTTATCGAAGAAGGAAAACGCTATAACCTATTGACGGTTGGGAAGACATGAAGTTTCTTTAAGGCGAAGGTATGTACATGCTCATCACCATCGTGATTTACAAAAACGTTTTAGAAAGCTATCTCAAGGAACCATAATTGTTGATGAGTATTTGGATGAGTTTGAACAGCTGAAAAATTGTTTGGAACAAGAAGAGTTCGAGGAGCCGCTAACGACCCGATTTATAGGTAGTTTGCAAGAAAGAATTGCAAGAAAGGTGGAAAGGTAATAATTTACTAAGTTGTGTGAAGTATTCCACATTGTTGTTAAGATTGGGTAGCAACTCAAGCGTAAAAATACCACCACCAAACGGACAAGAATAACACAAACATAGACCCCATACAATAACAAACCTTTTATAAGGTAAAATCAATGGAAATATATGATAAAGGCATGGAAAAAGTATTGAAGTTCCAAAGATGAAAAATACAAAAACTATTCCAACTAGAACTCGTGAAGTTAACTGTTTTAAATGTCAAGGATGTGGGTATTACACTATATATTGTCTGAATCAGCGTATCATGTTTATCACTCCAAGTGAGGAATATGAGTTACAAGAGGAATATGAAGATAAAAAATCATATGATGAAGAGGAAACTAAGTATCTAGATGTTGGCGATTTATTGATAGCAATAACAAATCCTAAATGCAATGATCCAACCTATAGAAATCATCGAAATGGAGAACATCTATTACACCAGATGCACTATCAATAAAAAGGTATGTAATCTGATCATAGATAGAAGTTCTTTTACTAACGTGGTTAGCAAATTATTGTTGACAGATTAGGTCTTGCAAAGACTAAGCACCAAGTTCTTACAAGCTACAATGGCTCGATGATCAAGAAGAATTACACATCACGGATCAGGTGACTATTCCATTCAGCATAGCAAAATATCAAGATTAAGTTTTTTGTGATGTAGTGGATATGCAAGTCGGACACCTACTGTTAGATAGACCATTGCAGTTTGATCGTAAAGTGTGTCATAATGGACGCTGTAATATCTACTCATTTATGCGTAATAAGAAGAAAATCAACGTAGCGCCTCATAGCCCATCTTAAGTTCATGAAATGCAAATACAAATGGCTAAGGAGGCTGAGGTAAGTAAATCAAGCCTATATGTATCTTCTAATACCTCTTATAAGTCCATGAGTGCTTAAATTCTAGAGTTAGCATCCTAAAATTACCAAAAGAAGTGAAAAACGTTTTGAAAAAGTATGAAGATATTTTTCTAGACGAGATACCCCCTGTTTTGCCTCCTATTCGAGGCATTGAACATCAAATTAATCTCTTTCCCGATTTTGAATTACCAAAAAAACCAACCTACCGCATGAACCGAAAAGAAACTAAGGAGTTGGAGAAACAGGTTGAGGTATTAATGACTAAAGGGTATAGCAGAGAGAGGCTTGGGCCATGTATTGTACCAAATCTATTAGTATCTAAGAGATATGGTAGTTGGAGAATGTGTATGGATTATCGTGCCATTAACAATGTCACCATCAAATACCACTATTCAATTCCAAGACTTGATGACATGTTGTATGAACTTAGTGGCGCCACCATATTCTTTAAGATTTATTTAAGGAGTGGTTATCACAAATTTAGAATGCGGGAAGAAGATGAAAGGAAGACAACCTTCAAACCAAAGCAAGGATTGTATGAATGGCTAGTTAAGACATTTGGGGTGACTAACGCTCCAAGAACGTTTATGCCGCTGATGAATCAAGTTCTAAGAGTGTATATAAGTAAGTTTGTGGTGGTATACTTTGATCATATCTTGATTTACAGCAAGAGTTTGGGCGAGCATCTAGAGCACCTTGAGTTGGTTCTGCAAACTCTTCGGCAAGAAGGGCTCTATGCTAATCTCAAGAAGTGTACATTTTGTACAGATAAGCTTGTATATTTTGGATTTATTGTGAGTTCTCAAGGCCTACAATTTGAGCAAGAAAAGATCAAAGCAATCCAAGAATGGCCAACACTAATGACAATTGGACATTTGTAAAGTTTATGGACTAGCTAGTTTATATATGAGATTTGAAAAATATTTAAGCACCTTAGAAACTCCGATCATTATTGCGATTTAGAAAAACATGGCTTTTCAAGTGGGGAGAAACACAAGATAAAGATTTTTAAGCCCTCAAAGATAGCCTCACCCAAGCACCGGTTTTGGTTCTTCCGAATTTTGACTAAACATTTGAAGTAGAGTGTGATGCTTCAGTCTAGGTATTGGAGGTGTATTGATTCAACGAGGACGTCTTATAGCTTATTTTAGCGAAACATTTAGTGCAACAGCACTCAAGTATCCAACCTACGATAAGGAGCTCTATGCACTGGTGAGATCGTTCACAACATGTCAACATTATTTATTATCGTTGACAACATGAGACTCTTAAGCATCTAAGGGGTCAGACCAAACTCAAGAGAAGGTATGTTAAGTGGCTGGAGTTTATTAAGATATTTCTTTACATTATTAGATAAAAAAGGGAAAAGAGAAAATTGTAGCAGACGCATTATCAAAGAGACATGCATTGATATCTACAATGGAGGCAAAGCTTCTAGGATTTGAACACATCAAAGGATTGTATGAAGATGACCCTGACTTTATACATACCTACAAGGAGTGTTCTAAAGGAGAATTTGGCTTATTCTACAAATATGATGAGTTTTAGTTTAGAGACAAACGTGTGTGCATTCCATAAGGTTCTATGTGTGACCTCAACTTAAGAGAAGCATATGAAGGAGGTTTTATGGGTATTTTTGGAAGAAATAAAACCTTAGTTGTTGTTGGTGAGCATTTCTTTTGGCCTCACTTGAAGAAAGATATGGAGAAGTTCTGAAACCATTGTATCATTTACTTCAAATTAAAATCGAAATCACATCCTCATGGTCTTTATCTACCATTGTTGATTCCTAGTGTACCATGGGTCGATATATCTATGGATTTTGTGTTGGGACTTCCAAAAATCAAACACACAGACTTCATCTATGTTCTGGTGGACATGCTCTCAAATATGGCGCATTTTATACCATGTGTTAAGGTGAAGGATACTTCTCAAACAACGTACTTGTTCTTCAAAGAAGTAGTGCATTTATATGGAATTCTAAGGAATATTATCTCAAATCGAGACACCAAATTCCTTAGCCACTTTTAGAAAACGCTTTGGAAGAAGATGGGAACTAAACTACTGTTTTCAACAACTTTTCATCCCCAAACGGATGGTCAAACTGAAGTGGTAAACCATACATTGTCCACTTTACTTAGAGTTACTATGGGTAAAAATTTGAACAACTGGTTGGAATGTTTGTCATTCATTGAGTTTTCTTATAACCATGTTACCCATTCTACTACTAGATTGTCTTTTTTTTAAGTTGTGTATGGATTTCAGCCTTTGACACCGTTAGACTAAATCTCGCTACCACCATCAGAGTATTCAAGTCAATATGAAATATACAAGGCTGAACCTGTCAAGAAATACACTAGCAACTATAAGCGTCAAGCAAATAAATGATGTAAAAAGTTAACCTTTGAACCAGATGAACAAGTACTAAATTGGAGATTGCGAGGGATATTTACATTTTGTAAGTTTTACTATTTTTTATTTTTCTCCATTTGATATAGATGAACCAGTTTTGAGGATAAAACCTTTTCAAGAAGGCGGGAATGATGAGGATATCCAAACGGATCCAATTGAAGACCAACATAAGACCGTCAGAGTAACAACTATTGAAATTGGTCCTATAACGCGCTCAAGAGCAAATGATCTTCATCGAGAGTTCAATAATTTTATGGAGAGCCTTATAAGCCAAATAAAGAATTATTCAAATTTTATTTAGTTGCTAATGGATCCCATCTAATTTTCTACATAATAAAATCTCAAGAAAGAATTTAAAATGCTTCTAGAAGGTCTGGTCATAAGGATATACGAAAATGAAGCTTCATATCTTTAAAATAGTTAGTTTGTTAAAGATATCTTTTAATATGCAATCTTTTAGGTATTTTGTTATGATATCTTTTGATTTACTAGCTGTTATTTTTAGTTTGATAATATTTATCTTAATTTGCTAAATTTTAGCTAGTTGTTATGATATTATTATTTTTATTAGTTAGGATATTTTTTTATTTACCATTTTTTAGTCTAATTTTTAGGATCTTTGGTTTTATTTCCTTTAAATATATGTATCTCCATTGGATAAATCAGAATGAATCAAGTGAAAATTATCAATAAAAAACAAGTTTTTACTCAAATATATGTTCGGGACAAATTTACCTTTAAACTACTCTTGTGAAAGACAGGTTTAGTTGATTCTTCTTTCTGATTTATCTAAGATAAATTCAGTTTTGAGTTTTGGTTATCAATGGTATTTCCATCACGTTTGTGGCGCAGCTCGATCCATTATCAATCTATCATTATTTTCTATCTAATTTTGTTTGTGAGTGTTCTCCGA
Source organism: Limnanthes douglasii subsp. nivea (assembly GCA_036936605.1). NCBI lineage: Eukaryota > Viridiplantae > Streptophyta > Magnoliopsida > Brassicales > Limnanthaceae > Limnanthes > Limnanthes douglasii. The sequence goes on along the minus strand of JAUPFV010000005.1, from coordinate 126,704,276 downwards.
ACAGCAACGAGTCAAACCAACACTCAATTCTGGCGCAGCTCGATCCATTATCAATCTATCATTATTTTCCATCTTATTTGGTTTGTGAGTGTTCACCGAACAGAAATGAGTCAAACGAATAATCCATCCAATGCCATACTTATCTTTTCCATCTGATTTTGTTTGTGAGTGTTCTCCGAACAGCAACGAGTCAAACCAACAGTCCATCCACCGCCATGCATATCATTTGAATAGGTTAAAGTTGTGAGTGTTCTATGAACATCAAAATCTACAATCAAACCGTTTTTGTGCCTACATCATGCCCCCGCGTCATTATGATCTCTACATAACCGGTATTCTGACTTTACTTCGGAGTTTGAATGCGTGATGGCCTTCGAAACTGTATAAAATTATTTGAATTGTCATAAATGGTTGAAATATTTTCATTTAACTCTGCAAAAAATGATCATGACGAACCCACTGATTTCCTTTAGGTCTAAATTGTTGCCCCTGGAAATATTGGTTAATCTTAGATCAATTTGAATCATGTATGGAATCCTTCGGTTGATAATTTGTTATAGATTTTTGTTGACATGCAGAAGAACTACTTATGGATTGACTAGGCAGCTTCAATCTCTTTGTTTCTTCTACTATAAACTATTTTTCAACTTGTAATAACGTACCTCCCCAAGTCGGTACTTTTTTTCCGGGTAACAATATCAGTTAACTCCCCAGCTAGGAGCCATTTCTTAAAGGCGGTTATAGCTACTTTTTCAAAGCAGTCTCGCAAACCTTTTTTAGTTTCTATAAAACATTTGATATATTCTTTCAAGGTTTTGCCAACAAACTGTTGCCAATGGATTATTGTGTCTTTATTTCCTCTAAGCTCTTTGCTCCCCATAAACTGTCTTCATGAAACCATCCAGAACATGTCAAATTTCTTGATCAACCCTTGTGGAAGTTAATTATACCACTTTAAGGCATTGTCGTTACAAGTTTGGGAAAAATATCTACACAACAACTTATCATCATCGTCAAAATTCAGCATGAAATTCTTGAATTGTTCAAGGTGGTTATCTGGATCTTTTCTCTAGTCAAACTTCTCCATCTTTGGAATATCAAACTGTTTTGGTGTATGACCGGAACAAATTTCTGGATATAAGGATGACTACCTCCAATTGTTCCCTTGCTTGAACTGATAGTCTTTATTAGCCATGGAAAATATACTTGGTTCGGATTGAATAGAAAATTAATCACCCATTAGATGGTATATACTATGATTTGACCGAGCCTTATCACAATGAATCTTTCTCTTTTTATGGTAATGATCACTACTTGAAGAAGACGAGGAAACTTCAGATTCAGAAATTAAATCCTACTAGAATTTGAAGAACTAGAACAATTCATGGTTCGACGTGCCTTTTTTAAAGCTGGATGAATTTTTTGAGATTTTCCCATCATATTTTTTGTTTGAACCTTACCAAGAAGATCCACCTCAACTTCTCTTTGGGACCTAAGTGTCTCAATCTTTCCTTCTAAATGGTCTTGTTCCTCTCGCATGAGTAGTCTTTCTTAGTTTTCATCAATCCTAAATATTTTCTTTGTCTGAGGGAATGATCTATTTGCATCTCACGAATCATACTTTGGAAGTTTCCGAAGGCAAATCTTTTTACCAAGGGTTTTAGATTTTTTTTATCTCCTGATATGGTAGAATGTCATATAAAGGGTTATTTGGTAATGTGGTAAGAAGTAAATAATTTTTTGGTAGTGAGTTCAAATATAATAGAGCAGCTTAAGTAAATGTTTAGAGATAACGTTTGGTCCTAGAAGTAAATATTTTTATATCCTTATAAATGTCTCAAAAAACATTTATATATGCTAATCAATCATAATGGGTCTAATGGATCGAACAAAGTCCATGGGCCAATTTTTTTTATCCAAGCCTAAGATCCAAAGCCTATTAACCAATAAATAAATAAATAAAATAATAAAATAAATATTATATATATAATATATGATAAAATAGACGTTAGTTAAATAATTCAATTGTTTGATTTGCCTTTCGAATTTTTATGCCCTTAGAGCAACATTACCAGATGAAATTGTAATAGAAAAATATAACAACTAATGACAAGAATAGATTTTTTTTGTATTTTGTCAAAAAGATACCATTTTTTGGGTCTGTACCCCTTTTATACATTATTTTCTCCTACTTAATGCTCATTCTTTTTATTCAAGGGTCAGACTATCATTTATGATTACAAGCCCTAAAGTCGTAACCATAAATCTGGTCTCCTATCAAAAATGCTTGCTGACTTATTTAATCCTTGGTGTTTAAATCGACCTCCTTAATTGCCTCTTCCATTACGACCGCCTCTGCTTAGTTTGGTCTATTATGCTCATCTTGTGTTTGACTCTAAACCGAGTTGCATCTATCTACAATGGAGATTCTTCCCCTGTTGGTGGCTTTAGAATAATACATGCCCCGCCCCCATACGCACTGGAGGCTCCATCTTCTTCAATGATCCACTCCGACCACTAAATTTCACCCTCGACATTGGCAGGCATAGGTATTGTACGGGGTGTGTAAAACTCAGTGATGAAATCAACTACGGCCTGACCTTTGATAGCGGTGCGAGGTTCAAACTTGATGTTGTGCTCGCCGAATTCGATGCTTCATTTTGTCAGGCACCCCAAAGCATTTGACTTTTGTTATACAACTTTGAGCGGAAAAGAAGTTCGAACAACTACCGTGCCTCCTTAGAAATAGGGGTGCATTTTCTGTGCCGCTACTATTAGGGCCAGTGCAAGCTTCTTTAGATTGAGATAGCGGGTCGCAGCGTCGAGAAAAGTTTTACTCGCATAGTAGATCGGGCGTTGCACACCATTAGGGTCCCTAATTAAAACTGCTCTGACGGTACAGGATGAGACAGATAAGTATATAAAAATAGTTTCACCTATCAGAGGTGCATAAAGTATCTTAGGCGAGGTGAGGTATTGCTTTAAAGCCTCGATTTTTTTTTTGGAAAACCTTTATCCATGCAAATTTCTTAGCACCTCGGAGAATTTCAAAGAATGGGTGACTATTATTTGACGCTCAAGAAATAAAACGTGATAACACTACTAACCGATCTTTCAAGAATTGAAATTCTTTAACGTTGGAAGGTGGCGCCATCGTGAGAACGACTTGTAATTGAGCTGAATCAACTTCGATTCTTTTCTTGCTGACCAGATAACCAAGGAACTTTCCACTTTGTACACCAAATGAATACTTGACCGGGTTAAGCTTCAGATTATATTGTCGCAACACACCGAATACTGACTAGAGCACCTCAAGTTGGGTTTCCGGAGAATGCATTTTAACTAACATATCTTCAATGTAGGCCTTCATAGGTTTACCCATGTGATCCTTGAAAATGTGGTTAACCAATCTTTGGTACGTAGAACCGACATTTTTTAGGCCGAACGAGAATACTGTGTAGCAATACAAACCGCACTCGGTCTGAAACGTCATATGTTCTTCATCGGAGGGGCTGAGACGAATTTGATTATAACTGGATTAAGCGTCCATGAAGAAGAGGTATTCACAATCGGAAGCAGAATCCACCAGCTCGATACGAGGAAAATGATATGCATCCTTCGAGCAAGCATGATTCAAGTCAGTGCAATCCACACACATTCGCCATTGGCCCCCCTTCTTTTCAACAAGTACAGGGTTGGCTATGCATACTCAGGATCGAGCTCGCCGTATCTGACCTATGCGTAACAACTTATCCACCTCTGTGCTAATAGCCTCTTGTTTCTCAAGGGAGAACGAGTCGTGCTTCTGTTTCACTAGTTTGGCGCGCGGATCAATTGGTAATTCATGGTAAATGACCGAAGGGTCTACCCCAGACACATCCTGAGCATCCCAGGCAAACATAACTAAGTTTCTGCTTAATAATTCAAGTAGTGACTGTTTAAAAAGGAAATCCAAGTTTTTACTTATTCGTAGGCTATGACCCTCGTCCACTGCTTCTTCAGTAGAATCAGATTAGTCTGCACCAGTTGGCTCTGTCTCCCATGAATCGTCAATGGGGTCTACTTGGAGTGGTGCCTGCATAGGATTCTCTAACACCCCCTCGCCCTCGTTCTGTAATTGCTATTTGAGTTAGTTCATCGAGACGGCGTAGCACGTTCTGGTCGTACGCTAACTCTCTGTGATAACCCCTACTGCATTGCCGACCAGATATTTGATGCATTGAATTTGCAACGGGTGGCCTCCATTTTTTGAATCCAAGGGCGACCGATGATTGCATGGTAGGGGCTCGGGGCATCTGAGAACATGAATAATGTTTTCATCTCTTTCTTGGTCGCGTCGTGCCCAACCGTAACCAACGGCTCGACTTCTCCTACACAGTGTGAGGACTTCCATTCATATCCTACAAGGGTCCGCTGGGACGGCTTGTATGGTGGCACTGCATTCATCCGTTCATAGTTGGCCCTGAATATAATGTTTGCATAACTGCCCCCGTCGATGAGGACCCGACAACCATTACTCCTTTGATGTCCAGGTTTACTGTTAATAGATCTTCGTGCGGCGTGCTGACCCATCTCAGATCATCATCATTGAAGACGATATCAACAACGGGATCATGGTAGTTATAGTAGTAGGAGGCCTCAACTGTCTGAACCTCATGGTCAATCAGAGTCCGTTTCGTGGAGTTTGCGTTATGAACAAACCCTGAATCCCCCCCGGCGTTGGTTAACAATGTTGGTATACATAGTTCGTCTGGTACTATCGAGTTGCTAGCTACCTCAGACTGTATTTCAGCAATCGTCGGGACTAACTCTTCGTCGTTCACCACCTTCTCGTGCTCAGCCATTGATGAACAACCACTGCTGCTTTCCCTTGTCGGCGCCCTTGTCTTCATTGGGTTAGTCCTCTTGTATATGAAGTGTAAATAATGTAAATTTAGGGATTTAATTGTAATTAATGTAATTTTTGTCCTTAATTTGTGACTGGTGTAAGTTCTAGTGGATATTTGTGACTTTGTATAATTTATAAGGACTAAACGGCAATTAGTCCACTTTTGTAACAGATTCAGTTTGAGACTAAGTCTTGGCTCCTCTATATAAAGGACCAGACTACTCCAATAAAAGGGTTGGAACACTTTTACTTTGAAACTCATTTGTACTTGTGTTTTGTCTCTCTAAAAACTCTCTAGCAGTTTCTCTCTCTAGAATTCTTCCTTAGCAATTTACTAAAGCAAAATCAAACCTCATCATGGAGAACTTCCTCTCTATGCTCAGGTCGACGAAGATGATCCCGTTGATTTATAAATTGGAGGAGCTCCTCGCTATCGATGAGTCTCTGAATTTCTTCCTTTAATTTCCAACATTTGTCCGTAGAGTGACCGGGATCGTTGTGATAAGCACAAAAATATCTATGGGTTCGCTTGTATCTCGGCGCACTCATCGTCTTAGTAGGTTGATACCTTGTTCTTCCCTTTGTTTGGTCGTAGATCACAAAAATAGACTTGGTCAGCGGAGTGAAACATCGAGAAGGATTTCCGAAAGGGTGGTGCGTTGAGAATGATCCCGACGAGGTTATTCCTCGGTCTTTCTGCGGTCAGATTGCCCCTCTCTTGGGTCGTAGGAAGCTCTTTCTGGAGAGTCTCCCTTGATAAGGTAGTAGATATCCAAAAGAGATGTGAAGGGGAAATGTTAATCAAACATACTTAGTAAAAACATACCGAACGGCTAACCATCGAGCAAATCCGATGCGACCACAAAACAATGAAGAGATGTGAGCTCGAGTAGAGCAGAAGCATATAAACTCAAAGTATCAAGAAGGAGCAAAGAAGATATGCGAGCCTCGAGCAGAGCAGAAGCATATAAACTCAAAGGATCAAGAAGATGTAGAGAAAAGATGCGAGCTCGAGCAGAGCAGAGATGAGCAAGAAGTAAAGATTTGATGAAAAACATAGAAGGGATGCGAGCTCGAGCTGAGCTGAGCTGAGAAAGAAGTAAAGATCAAATGCAAAATATAGAAGAGATGCGAGCTCGAGTAGAGCATAAGCATATAAACTCAAAGGATCAAGAAGGAGCTGAGAAGAGATGCGAGCTCGAGCAAAGCATACCTGAGAAAAAAAGTAAAGGTAAGCTAGGGAAGAACAAAGGAAAAGCACAAACTCTAACGAAGGCCCGCTTGGTTGAAAGTATTGATAAATAAGAGGACGGGATGAGCAAATCCGAGCAGGGCCTAATCAAGACCAAAAGCGCCTAGAACCGAGCAAGATTCCAAAGGTCAGACACATAAGATGAAAGCAGACCCGCTCGTGAATTGAGAAAACTGATGATCATTAAACGACCAAGTATATTACAAGAGTCAACTTTAGAAGACCACAATAACGATCGCTAATTAGGGATACTTGACAAGCGTTATAGTCAAGATTTTTTTATAACATAAATAATCTTGTGTAATAAATAAGATAGTAACTGCTAAAAGAATATATATATATATATATATATATATATATATATATATATATATATATAAGGATTGAGAGTGATGTAACAGGGTTATATGCTTCTTCTTCCCGAATCAATAAACTCACTATCTTGGCATATCGGTGTTAGGGTTTTCACGTTAACAGCCCTTCATGGAGTCATCAACTAGTATGAACGTGTCTTCTCGAGCTAGTAGGTCCCCCATATTTTCAGTAGGGAAATGAATCAGGTCACATAGATCTCTCCTCGACGATCCAAACTTGTTTTAAGCAAAGCCACAGCCATATTTCCGGCAATATCGGATAGGTCGTTCATGCAGTGAACAAAACGCTGGACATAGCTCTTCAAAGGCTCACTTTTCTTTTGGTAGAGGCCCATTATCGAGTCGCGTTCACGTCTGAGCTCCTTATTGCCTACAAATCTTTCCCGGAAGGCTCGCCACAATCTTGAAAAGTCATGAATCGATGCTTTAGGAAAGTTATAAACCAATCCATCTCGTTTCCTTTGAGAGTCATAGACAATGCTCGGCAAAGCATGCAATCATCAGGATCGTAAGTCATCATCATATTGCGGAATTGTTCTAAGTGCCGGTTTGGATCTCCCATCCCGTCATATGCCTCCATTCTGAAGGGTTCGAATTTGCGAGGGAGCTGAGCTTCAAGGATTCTTTCAACAAATTGAGATTATTTCAGGATATACATTGAAATTTTAGGCTGTACTTGATTGTACTAAACGACCTCAACCTTATTTGCTTTCTTTGACGCCTGAAGTTCCCCCTCCCACTAGTGGCTGGACTCCTTGGAATGTCATTTTCTTTCACTTTCGCCCTCTGCTTCTCGTCTATCCTCATACCGGGAGGAACAATCTCTGCAGTTTGAGCGACCATCTTCCAGTCATGCTCGATGACGCGTGCGGGCTGAAGCTTGAGCTTTGGTTTTAAATTCCTTAACCACGTCGTTCATTCCAGCGATAGTTATGTGCATAGCTTTCTCTTTGGCATCGCACTCACAGGCCACCTTAAGTTGCTCATGTTGTAGATGTTGAAGTTACCGTTTGAGTCACTGAATTGTTGTCCCAGCCACCGCGTATTCGATTTATACATCGTGCAGGGTTGGGTTCAAAACAACCTCAAGCATGTGTGGTGCAAGTTTTGGCCCTGTCTGGGGTATCGTTTCCACGGGCGTTACCATTGCTGACCTGTCGATGGCTACCGTCATTGTAAGCTGCTGACTAAGTCCGTCCACTGGTGGGTCGGCCGCCGTTCTCCGTTGATCAGCTGTTTAGTTTGGTTCCTGCGTATCTCTTTCGACCATGACCTTGTCATAACCATGATTTCCCGAGTTGTTTCTCAGAATTCCCCCCAATTTGTTATAAAAAAAGTATAACAACTTATGACAAGAAGAGAGTTTTTTTTGTATTATGTGGAAAAGATACCATTATTTAGGTCTGGTACTTCTTTTATACACTATTTTCTCCTAATTAATGCTAATTCCCTTTATTCATGGATAAGACTATCATTTATGATTACTAGCCCTAAATTCGCGACCATAAATCCAGTCTTCTGTCATAAATGCTTGCTGACTTATTTAATCCTTGGTGTTTGAATCGACCTCCTTAATTACCTTTTCCGTTACGGTCGCCTCTACTCGGTTTTGTCTGCTCTGCTCGTCTCGTGCTTGACTCTAAACCGAGTTGCATATGTCTATACTTTTTCCCTTCCTAATGGGGCACTACAATGGAGCCCGGCTCAATAAAGGGGCTTGGCTCTGTCTGGAGCCTTTAGGGAGTCTTTGTTGTCCTGGTCCTCATAGCGGGCTTGTAATAATAAAGCTCTGCTCTGTTCGGATCCTTGTTATTTTGATCGTCGCGGTCGGCCATTGGTCGTACGGCATAGTTCCGCCAAGTTTCTTTTTGTTTCTTAGTTGGCACTCAGAGCCAAAACTCTACTCGGTATGGAACCTTCATGATACTTTCACCCGCTCGTTACCTCGTCATTTACCTAGTTTAGGTTTATAACTGTCTTCTTCCACTTCCCCTCTATTCGCCGATGTGAGCCGATGAGGATTCTCTCATCAGAAATCATCGACAAGATATGTGGTAATGGATGGTCAATGCTACAAGTGACCCAATAGAAAACATAAAGAACTTAAAGATAATAAAATTTCTTAGAAATATGTAATATATTACTAGAACTCTCATAGCCTTCCCTTGGGAAAAATAGTAATCTTTTGTGACAGATAACTGACACGTGTCAAAAGATACACGTGTCATCCTACCGTATAGTTTAGGAATAAAATAACTATGAATAGAAGATCCCGTTGTAAAAAAGATTGATCATTTTTAGTCTTATCTCTGGCAATATCTTAGGGAATAAAATTATTTCATCATTAGTTACCGTGATTAGATCAATTTTCTGTCACACAAGAATCAGTTACTCCTTGTTACAACAACACTTATGGTTATTTATATTGAGGAGTTCGTTACTTTTTTTTATAGAAATTGGCACCAAATATTATAAATTTTTCTCTTTGGACTTCGAAGAAGATAGCGAGACACAGATGGCATGTATAACCTATATTGCGATAAAATACTTAGTAAATCAGATAACAAACGATTTTGGTAAACTATCGAATGTGAACTTTAGAATTTTGAGGTTTTTTACGCATTATCGTGTACACATTATCGTTCTCTTTTAATTTGTTTTTTATATATCTATTTGTTAAATAACGATGGAAATGAATATTGGATTTGTTGCGATTTAGTAGACATCGCAAACTTACCGAACCACCTTTATCTCTATGTTCTACGCTCGCTTTTGTCTTAGGGAAATTACAGCTAAAGTACCCACTCAACTATTCAATTGTCATCTAGTACCCAAGGTTTGTTCTATTACCTCTTAATACCCATCTCAACTATCTAATTACCATTTAATACCTAATATTATTTTAATACCCTAACTACCCTCAACCCACTATATAAGCAAAAATTTATAGTTTTCTTCCTCCTTTTCTAGCTTGTAAAGATTTGAATTTGCTAAGCTTCTCTAACCACCTAACCCTACAAACCACCGTGAACCACCAAGAAACCATAATTTTCAAGTGATCGGAGCGTTACAAGGTCTGTATATTTCTGTAAGTTCTATATAAAATCCATCTAACTATTGTTTTCTACGTACGGGAGCTGATCACACGTTATTCAACTTTTTTGGAATCTCTGTTGTTTTGATTTTACGTGTTGCTTTTAGGTAATGGTGATTAACTACCAAATTCGAAGTTATTTCTTAGATTTCTGAGTTAGAATAGGTGTTATTCTACTGTTTCTGTTCTTAGTAAATCTTGTTCAAGTTTGTCTCTGTTTTTTTTGTTCCAGTGATCTGTGGTAATTTTGTTAATATTTGTCGTTAATCCTTGTTTAACTAGTTATATAATGATTTTTAGTGTATTATATGTTAATTTTGAACGTGAAACATGTGTAGACTATGAGTTTTAGTTGTCCAAGCATTCCCGACAAAAGATATGAATTGTTCTATGGTTATTAACGTACAAGATGCGAATTGTTTGATGTATCTAACGAGCAAGATGCGAATTGCAACAACTCTTTGCAAATATAAGAGTTGCAAACAACTCTCAGGAAATCCAAGAGCTGCAAACAACTATCAGGAAATTCAAGAGTTGAGAACAACTCTCATGTACTATTGCGAATTGTTTACATTTTGTCCATGCTTGAGTGCAAAAATACTTGATTTGCAAACAACTCTCAAGTAATCCTGAGAGTTGAGAATGACTTTCATGCATTATTGCGAATTGTATACATTTTATTTACGCTTGAGTACTAAAATAAGATGCGAATTGTGCAACTCCATTGTAGTAGACATAAAATTGTGAACAATTTGCATCTTATAATTGTACACAACTCTCAGGAGAGGTTGTGAGTTGCTCAGTGCAGGAACTAATAACTTGCACTATATTTTTGGAATTAATAACTAATAGCTTGTTCAGTGCAAGATAAGGTATGTCTAAATCAGGAGTTTGTATTTTTAAACATGGTCACTAAACCACAATTGTGCCTTTCACGGAATTTGAAAGCTTTCAAAGTATCCAGGAGTATGTGGAGAGCACATCGGAGGAGTTGATCACTAGGTGACTACCTAATTACCTACTCGTGCGAGGATCACACGAATTGTTTCTTTAATAACCATAAAGATTTTGTTGGGTTAGTAATATATCTTGATTTGGTGTGTTTAAAACGGGTTAGTTTTCTCATGGAACAACACGTCTTTGATAAAGGTTCTGATGATAAGTGTTCTAGTGATACGAGTTCTGGTGATAAGAGTTATGGTCATAAGGGTTCTGGTCCAAAGCGTAAACAGCGTAGCATAAGTTTGGGAGAACCATCTCTTAATCAACTAATTAGCTAGGAGAGTAGTAACGGTTTAGTTAATTTTGATCAGAGAAAAAAACAACTTGCTACTGCTGGTTAGGCTAATGCTATTACAAGAGTGAATCAAGCTTTCGAAGAAGGTGATGTAGGTCTAAGGTTATTTTTTTGCAAGTTTGCTTTAGAGCATGGTTTTTCTTTCAAATACCAACACAACACATCAAACAAGATCACTGCTTATTGTGAAAATGAATTCACAAGCGGATGCAAATGGAGACTTTATGCATCTATTGATTCCAGCACTGGCTTGATAATGATCAACAAGTATGTTCGGCACCCTACTTGTAGTCCCGTTTTCTCTCACAAACATAAGCGCGTAGGCATTTGACATTGGATTTGATTACGGAGGAAATTCAGGATTCTATGCGGACCTGCCATTTATTAACAGCCAAAACCATACAATCGACTGTCAAACAAAATTACGGTCTTGACATCTCCTACTGTTTCTCATGTATGCTTTAGAGGAGGAAAATAGGGGAGTTTTCGGAGATATTTCAAGTTCTTTTAGTTTACTAAGCGGGTACTTCAAACGATTAAAGAGCCGCAATATTACTACGGACTGTCGGTTGGCGTTATCAGCTAGAAACCGTTTTAAGCGTTGTTTTATAGCATTCGAATCATCCTTTCAGGGTTTCCATTCATGTCATCCAATGTTGTTTTTCGATGGAACATTGTTATATGGCAAGTGTAAGGGTGTATTGCTTACTGCCACAGCAAAGGACGGCAACAACAGTTAGTTTAATTTTTTTAATCTGAATGATTAGGATGTTTTGTTGAAAAATTGTAAACAACTCGCAGCCTATAGTTGCAAACAACTCCCAGGATATCCTGAGAGTTCGGAACAATTCACATGGAAATACAAGAGTTGCAAACAACTATCAGGAAATTCTGAGAGTTGCAAACTTCTGTTGCAAATATAAGACTTGCAAACAACTCCCAAGATATCCTGAGATTTCAGAACAATTCTTTGGAAGTACAAGATTTGCAAACAACTCTCAGGTAATCCTGGAGGGCCAAATCACATTTATTTCAGACCGTCATTCTGGTATCGTTAATGTTGTTTCTGTCTTGTATCCAAAATGCTATCATGCGTACTTTTATTTCCATCTCATGCAGAATTTGAAATCCAAATTGGAACACACTAATAGAAACTATAAAAAAAAGGATGTTGTGTTTCTTCCATCGTCTTGCTTATGCTCCCAGTCGAGAGCTTTTTAAGGATTTACTAACAGATTTTCAATGTCAATGTGGTGACAGAATGAGTGATTTTCTTGCTAATTTACCCCCGGATAAGTATGCACGGGCTTACTTTAAAGGGAAACGATACGGGTCTATGGCTTCTATTGCGGCCGAATCTTTTAACAATCAGATCAAAAACTATCGCGGCCTACCTATTGTTGAGTTTATTGACTGGATTAGAGTCTTGCTTATGACTCAAGTTTCACGAAGATACGAAGAGGGGTTAAGCTGGAGTACTAATTTGGTCCCCGAGTATGAGAAGAAGCTAAAGCAGAATGTTGACATGTGCCGAACTTGGATAGTACGTAAGTCTTCTACAGCCATGTTCGAAGTCTTTTCAAATCTTGTGGTGGTTGTTAATCAGTTGGATTTTAGATGTTCTTGCGGATTATGGCAACAAGAGTGTTTTCCATGTTCTCACGCTTTAGCGGCAATAGAGTATACCGAAGAAGATCCTTTTACTATAATAAAGTCGTTCTTTACGATTAAAAATTACAAGGAAAGTTACTATTTCAGCATGCCGGCGATAACCGATTTCGGCGAAGGGTCCAGTGCTAACGATCCTTCGTTAGTTGAAATTCTGCCTCTAAACGTTAAAAGACGCCCCGGAAGGCCTAAGAAAAAGCGAATCCTCTCTAGAGGAGAAACCTCAACCAAGCAGTTGAAGTGTGGCAGTTGTTCGAAATCACGCCATAACAGGAGGACTTGTGATGTTCCAATTTAATGACAATTGTTGTTGTGGACAATTCTCGTTGGCCATATTGATTTGTAATACTTTTTTTTTGGACAATAAACTAAACATTTTTAGAGTTGTTTGTTCATTTACACATATTTCTCTTCTCTATATTATGGTTATGAAATGCTAGGTGTTTGATTAATAAAGCTATTTTTCCCAAGCAACTTTCAGGAACATAGTTCCACACAACTCTTAGGAAACCCCAAACAACTCTGAGGATACCCTGAGAGTTGTTTGCAACCGTTTGGTGTTGCGAATTGTTTGCTTTTGCAACTTATAGAGCTGGGTATAATATTGTAAAAAACTCTCATGTCCTCTTGATGGTTGTTTGCATCTCCTACTAGAGTGCGAATTGTTTACATGTCCATTATCTGGGTATAATCTTGCAAACAACTCCCGGGATTTGCTGAGAGTTGTTTGCAACTCCTACTAGGGTGCAAATTGTTTGCATGTCCACTATCTCGCTACAATTACAAACAAATCCCAGGGTTTCCGGAGAGTTATTTGCAACTCCCACTAGGATACGAATTGTTTGCATATCCAATATCTGGATATAATCTTGCAAACAACTCCTAGGATTCCCTGAAAGTTGTTTCCAACTACTACTAGGATGTGAATTGCTTGCATGTACAATAATATTTGCAAATAACGCGCAGGGTTCCGTGAGAGTTGTTTGCAACTACTAATATGGGTGCGAATTGTTTGTATGTCAAACATATGGATATAATATTGCAAACGATTCGCGGATTTACCTAAGAGTTTTTTGTAACTATTAAAATTATTTAACATACACACATGAGGATGTGAATTATTTCAATGTCCTTAACTTGAGATTTGTTTGCAAAATAAAAATACTTCATAAACTTTTTACACTGATTAAAAATTTATACAAAAAAGGATTACATAGCCACAACATGCTTCATGCACTAACAACTTGGAAACAAACACTACCGCCTTTAGTGTTTGTTAGTTTGCATTCCAAAAAAAAACAAAAAATTGAAGCAGTGACTATTAGTCATCACTAGAGGATTCTTCACCTTCTTTATCCTCTTCATGCTCATCATCCTCTTCAGACTTCTTAGGCCTCTAAGAAGATATTATTGTCCTAAGATAAAAAGACTGGGTGATAATGGATCACCCTGTCTAAGTCTCTTGTTGGACTTGAAAAAACCCCTTGAAACTCCATTGACCACAACAGAAAACTGAAAATTCACCATGTTTCTTTCAATCAACCTTAGGAAATCATCCCTGAACCCAAAACCAGCCAAAACACTTAGTATAAAAGTGCGGTCCATCCTATCAAATGCCTTGTCCATGTCCACTTTCATCAAGATATTCCCACCTCTGACTTTACTTGCCAAATCAGTGACCAACTCCTGAACAATCATGATATTATCATGTATGCTCCTACCCTTGACAAATTCCCCTTGCTCAGCTCAAATGAGCTTGGGGAGGATAGTAGAAAGCCTATTATTGATAGTCTTGGAGATAATCCTCCTTAGAAGAGTTTTCAGACTTATAGGCCTAAAATATGTCCACCTTTTAGGAGCTTCAATCTTAGGAATTAAACACAGGACAGTAGCATAGAGACTCATAGGAAAAACACCCTTAATGAAGAAATCCTTTATAGAATCACAAAGGTCCTCCTTTATTATAAGCCAGCGGTGCTTATAAAACTTATCATTGAACCCATTTGGCCCTACTGCACATTAGGAGACAACCCTTTAACCACTTCATAGATTTCAGTATCCATAGGCAGGCTCATTAGCATATTGTTCTCCTCACTCGATACCATCTTAGGAATATAGTCATTGAGAATATTAGGATACCAGGGATTAGGAAGGTCAGAAATTAGAGCTTTAAAATGAGACACGGCAGATTCTCCTATAACATTCTCATCTTCTTCCCACCTGTCATCATCCCAAATACGAGAGATTTTTTTATCTCTTTTTCTTCCTTATAACATAATTGTGAAAGGAAGCCGTGTTTCTTTCACCATCTATAGACCAGTTAACATGGGACTTTTGAATCCAGTATTCCTCTTCCCTTTTAAGCAACAATAAGGGATTTTCTTCAGTTTTTTTAAGATTTTCCTTGTCCCAACAGAATTAGTAGTAAGGACTTTAGCTTCTAAGGAATTAATCTCATCCTCTTGAATTCTTATGGAGTCAAAAACATTACCAAAGACAGACTTGTTCCACACCTTTAGATTGGCCTTTAGGTGCTTGAGTTTGAACCAGAATTTAAAGATAGGAGGCCCTGAGAAATCCACAACCCAGCACTTCTCCACAAAAATATAGAATTCATCATGAAGGCACCACATATTTAAGAATTTAAACGTAGACTTTCTTTTATTAATAGTTGAGGATATATTAATAAGCAAATGAGAATGATCTGAACAGGTCTTAGGGAGATGAGTAAATGTAGTGTCATCAATAAAACCAAACCAATTATTGTTCACCAATACCATGTCCAACTTTCTCCACTACCTCCCATTAGACCAAGTATACTTATTCCCAGAGAACCCAACATCTATTAGATTACAGTCCATTATTAAGATATTGAAATCATCCATACTAGTCGTACCATTTGTAGAGCAATGCATTTGTTCATCAGGATAGGCAATGGTGTTAAAGTCACCAAAACAGAATCCATTATTTTCCTTCCTCTTCAACATTCCTTAGACCATCCCAGAGAAGACTCCTTAGACTTCTAGTACACTTTTCATAGATAACAGTGACCAAAAACTCCTTTGCAGCTAGATAGTGCCTAACCTTTAGATGTATAAACTGGTCCTCATTGATCAGAACATCCACAACAAAGTCTCCATTCCACATAACCATATTTTACTACTGATATTATCTGTAAAACCAGGAAACCCAAGCTTAACAAAATAGATGAAAGCTTTGAAGCACTTACCATAGGCTCTTGAAGAACAAGAAAGTTTAGTCTTCTAGCTCTCGTGATAGATCTTATTCTAACTTGAGTTTTCTTATTGCCAACAACGCGAACATTCCAGCTTAGGATTGCAATTGTCATTTAGAATGTTTAGGATTTTTTGCAGCTAATTTATGCTGCAAACATTTAGAGGAGATGATCCCCTTTGAGTTTAACGTTCTAACCTTCTTGATTTTCTTCAGCTCTATTTTCTTATCAGTAGCATTTCTATTTGTAGGAGGTTGTGGCAAACTGTCAGTGGTTTTCTCTGTTGGAGATATACTTTCAAATAAGTTGTTTAATCCAAGACTACCAGAAGATTCTTCCTGATTGTTAGTTTCCACTTCCAGCATATGAAGAGCCCCAATCATTTCATTACTCTCCACTCCAATAGGAGGTAAACGTTTCTCAGGTAATTCCTTGCTCAGGCTGATATCTCCCTGCGCATCTTTCTTTTCATCTATTATAACTGACTTTATTTTATGCTTTTTTTCCTCAATCTAAAATGCAGGTAGCTGAGCATCCAACAGCCTTGGATTGGAGGGTTTTGCCTGAGCAGCAGAATTCCTTTGTGCCACCTTTTTAAAATCCATTTCAGAGTGGCCCAGGTGAGCACAAACTTTACAGTACTGAGGTAATTTATCATACACCAGAGCTTGCCAAAAATTATGAGCACCAAATGCAATTTTGATCTTTTTAGGCAGAACTTTAGACACATCCAAAATAGCCCAAACTCTATAGAAATTGTGTATAACCCTGTTAGATGTAGGAATCCATATGTTGAGAGGAGTTCCTATACCTTTAGCCACCTCGCGAATAGTCTCTTCACAATACATGTACTCTGGTAGATTTGGTAGGTCAATAAAAACTAGAGCTTCAGGGTTTTCTATGTTGCGATTAAAATTAGGAGACCATAGTAGCAGTCTCATTATTTGTCCCCTAATTACCACATATTTCTTCACCACAACCTCTTTAAATCTTCAAGAAGGGATAACTCAATGAAGATGTGCTTATAATCCTATCTGGGGATACTGAAAACACCCTTGAAATTGGATCTTTCAAGAAAATCCTTAACTATAGAATAGCTTGGCTTCCCAGTAGCAAATTTTCCCACAAATGTATGGGTTGATTTCTGTTTAAGCAGTTCAAGATCATCTGCTTCAAAATTGATTTCCAAATGATCTTTCTCCCTTGTTCTCTTAATATTTTTATGCCCAAGGTTAGTAGAATTATTCTTGAAAAAATCAGCAAAATTTTTATTGTTAGCTGATACATTTGCGTTGTTTGTTGTGGATTCGAACATTGGGTTGATCATGATCTTTGGATGATCAGGGTTGGATTTCATCAGTGGGAATTTCATATCATGATCTGCCGATCCATGATATGGAGAGGATTCTTCTCCACCCTCCATTAGGCGAAGAAATCAAGCAACCAAGGAAGAAGAAGACTTAGAATTAGGGACCATTCTTGGAGAAATCTTGTTAGCTGTAACTAACTTTATAGCTTACGACCGTGTGGTCCCGTGCTTTGAGTTTAGTCAGAAGTGGGTTGTAGTTTGTTGTCGTCCTGGCATCTATATCAATGACGAGCAACGTCTAATGGTTGATTCGGTCCTTCTTCTTGTTGCATATTGGAATGAGGATGAGGTTCACGTTTCCAGGTGCTTTGCTAAAAACATCATTGACTACATTTTTTATTTCGCGTCCCATTTCCATTTGATTCTGCATTCAAGCATGAGTACATTACAACGAGAACATGCAAGGTTTTTGTAGTTTATAGCTAAACTTACCGTAGTAATGCCAGAAATCTATATGCAGTCAAATTTCACTTTTGGAAAAGTTTTGCATGGGACTTTCCAATTTACTTCTTCGACCATCTTTCGAATCCAAGCGTCCACAATCTATGAAACGACTTGTTTATTTACGTCAAATATATGAGACTTGTTTGAAACATTCACAAGAGTTGGTTGACAATTGGATACCTTGTAGTCCAACTCCTTTTCAAAAGGTAGCGTTAGCACATCAGATATTTGCACACTAATTCTGTAGGAAAACTTGGACGTTAGTAAATTCCATACTACTGGATCGGGTGAGTCTTCTTTGGCTTTATTTGTGGTATTCAATGACATCGATCCGGTCAGTTGTCCGTGTTGTCTATGGCCAGCCGGTGAGAGTTACTTGTGCCTCTACAACTTCTGTCACAATTATCTCATCCTCTGCCTCCGGATGCTGTGTCGGTGTCAGTAGATTAAAATTGGGCTGATATGTCTCTTCCCTTGACTTGAACATATAAAATAACAAAAATTAAAAGAGTTTGTATCAGGCATCATAATATTACCTTCCCAAACAATTCTCAGGATAACATGTGATGTGATCCTAGATGACACAAGGAGCTTAGAACATGGAAATGTGCAAGAATCAGATGAACAACTTGAAAAAGAAGATGAGCTTGAAGTTGAAGATATTCTTATTTTACTGGCTGGTCCAACAACTCGATCAAGAGCAAAACAATTTAACAAAGCCGTTGGAGGATTGCTTAATCAACTAGAAAATCCACGTGATCAAAACAGCAAGTATGGTGGAAAAGCTTGTCAAACCACTTTGGTCTTGATTCAAGCTAATTGATTTCAACAAATGAGAAAGTGTCTCAATTGTACTCTTTTTCCCTTGTTCAAGTTTTGTCTCAATGGGTTTTCTTGACAAGGTTTTTAATGAGGCAATTGTTTCACTTCACCATTGCCCATTTGTTGAAATAAAAGCCCAAGGCCCATCTACACCAAAAGTCACGTCCTTGGAGGAGGGAAGGGTCTGATTTCCAGTTTATATCATTAATACTTTTTATTTTCAATATTAAAGCATTTTGTTTCCAAGAAAAGCCTTAATTATTTTAGAGGCATGCATTATGTTTCCAAGAACAGTCTTAATTGTGTTCAAGGCTAGTTCTTTCTCCTATAAAAACTATGTACTCAGAATTCAAATGGTTAGACTATCTTTGATTCTGAAAAAACTTCTTAAGTTTTACTCTTCTCTTGTTGGTGTGTAATATCCACAAGAAAACATGTTCTTCATTTGGTGCGTCATATCCAAAAGAAGATCAGTTGGAATATCAAAGGCCTTTCCACAACCTTTGTGTGACCTATCGATCCACATCCTTTGATCCTTGAATCCTTTTGGGTTCCTGGTTGCAAAGTTATCCATATCCCATTTCAAAGTGCCGATTCTAGAAGGAGTTTATCAAGTGGTATCATAGCAACATTCTGAAAGTTGGGTATTCTCTTTCTCATTAATTTTTATTCATCTAATTTATATTATCAGTTCGTTTGTGAAGATTTGAGTGTTAGTGTGATGATTTCATTTTGAATCACGAAATTCTGATCTGTTTCACCCTAGTTATAGTTGTTTGAGATTTAAAATCGTAGAAAATCGTTTTTAGTTGTTGTTGTGAAACTTATCTCTTAATATTCTTAGGAAAACAGATTTGGATATGTTTTTTGGTTTTAAATAAATTGAAGAACTTTCCAAGGACTTGTTGCTGGTGATTTGTTTTGTTTTGTTTTGTAGAAAAGGATGTCTAATTCAAATGATGCTGAAAACTGTAATTTCAATAACAACAAGCTTCTAATTTAAGCTATGACAAAGTTGATAGACATCAAGATAGATGCCTTTCGCGAAGAGCTTCAATCAAACACTGACCACGAGCGGAACCGTTCACGACAAACCAATCCAAGAAGAAACAATGAACTACCTGAACAATTCAGAAATGAAGCCGCTGATGAATATTATGAACGCATGAGCAATTCGTCTCGAAACAGTCATAGAAGGCACCATAGACGTACAAGAGAGGGCAACGAACGTATGCGTGACAATCTTGGAGGTCTCAAGATTAAGATTCCACCATTCCATGGAAAAAACGATCCAGATGCCTATTTGGAATGGGAAAAGAAGATTAAACTCGTTTTCAACGTTCAACATTACACAGAGACCAATAGAGTAAGAATTGCTGCTACTGAATTTTATGATTATGCTCTTAGTTGGTGGGATCAACTAGTTACCTCAAGAAGGCGTAATGAGGAACATCCTATAGAATCATGGGCAGAAATGAAAGCCATTATGCGGAAGAGGTTTGTTCCTAGTCATTACCACCGTGAGCTGCATCTAAAGCTGAGGAGATTAACACAAGGAAGCCGATCTGTTGAAGAGTATTATCAAGAAATGGAGACCTTAATGTTGCGAGCTGATATTTCAGAAGATAGAGAGGCAACAATGTCAAGGTTTCTTGGGGGTTTAAATAGAGAAATTCAAGACAGATTGGAAACTCAATATTATGTTGAACTAGAAGAGATGCTACACAAAGCTTTCCTATTTGAACAACAAGTTAAAAGAAAGAACTCCTCAAGATCAAGTTACGGTTCAGGGGCAGTAACAATTAAGCCAAGTTATTCAAAAGATGAGAAGACCAATTATCAGAAAGGAAGTTATGTAGAGGTGAACCAAAAATCTAGAACACCATTGTCTATTGATAACAAGGGTAAACCTAAAGAGGTTGCAATCAGAACTCGTGATGTTAAGTGTTTCAAGTGCAAAGGGATGGGACATTATGCTAATGAGTGTTCTAATAAGAAGATTATGATAATTCTAGATAATGGAGATATAATTTCAGAGGAAGAAGAAATTGTCTCTGATTCTTCCGAAGAACACTTAGAGCGACCTGCTAAAGGAGATTTATTGGTAGCCAGAAGGTCTTTAAGCGTTCAAACAAAAGAAGAAGAACAAGAGCAAAAGGAGAATCTGTTTCACACTAGGTGTCTTGTTCAAGGGAAAGTTTGTAGCCTTATTATCGATAGAGGCAGTTGTACCAATGTGGCGAGTGAATCTATGGTAAAGAAGCTTGGTTTAAAAACAAAAAAGCATCCAGCACCTTACAAGCTTCAATGGCTTAACGACAATGGAGAAATGAAAGTTAGCCACCAAGTAGAAGTTCCCTTAGCCATTGGTAAGTACGAAGATGAAGTTTTATGTGATGTTCTACCAATGTAGGCTAGTCACATACTATTAGGAAGGCCATGGCAATCTGATCGAAAGGTTATCCATGATGGATTCACTAATCGCCATACATTTGAGTTTTAAGGAAGGAAAACCACTCTAGTTCCCATGACTCCACGAGAAGTTTACCAAGATCAAAAGCATATGCAGAACAAGGAAAGTCGGGTAACTAAACATTCGAATTTCTATGCAAAATCTAGCGAGGTTAAGAAAGTATTATTCTCTAAGCAACCTATGTTACTTTTTATGTTTAACGAAACTCTTATGAGTTTAACTAACTTGACACCGGTGTTGCCGAGTGAGATGACTTCTCTCTTGCAGGAATTTGAAGATGTATTCCCTGAAGACAATCCAAAGGGGCTTCCACCAATTAGAGGCATCGAACACCAAATAGATTTTGTACCTGGAGCCTCCCTTCCTAACAGACCTGCTTATAGAACTAATCCAGTGGAGACAAAAGTATTGCAAAGGCAAATCAGTGAACTAATGGAAAAAGGACATATCCGTGAAAGCATGAGTCCTTGTGCGGTACCAGTTCTACTTGTGCCCAAGAAAGATGGAAGCTGGAGGATGTGTGTTGATTCCAGAGCCATCAACAACATAACAGTAAAGTATCGCCATCCTATACCTAGATTAGATGATATGTTAGATGAATTGCATGGTTCTAGCATTTATTCTAAGATTGATCTTAAAAGTGGTTATCACCAAATTAGGATGAAAGAAGGGGATGAGTGGAAAACTGCATTTAAAACTAAGCATGGACTATATGAATGGTTAGTAATGCCATTTGGGCTGACTAATGCACCTAGTACATTCATGCGGTTAATGAATCATGTTCTAATGGCTTATATAGGAGTTTTTGTTGTAGTATATTTCGATGACATCTTAATTTACAGCAAGTGCTTAGAAGAACATGTTCACCATCTGAAATTGATTTTAAGTGTACTTAGGAAGGAAAATCTCTATGCTAATCTTAAGAAATGCACTTTTTGTACTGATAATCTTGTCTTTTTAGGTTTTGTTATAAGTGCAGATGGTATTAAGGTGGATGAGGAAAAGGTTAAGGCAATCCGTGAATGGCCAAGTCCAAAAACAGTTGGAGAAGTGAGAAGCTTCCACGGCCTTACAGGATTTTATAGGCATTTTGTCAAAGATTTCAGCACCTTAGCTGCACCACTCACTGAAATAATAAAGAAGGACGTTGGTTTCAAGTGGGAACAAGCTCAAGAAGAAGCATCTCAATCCTTAAAAGAGAAGCTTACTCATGCTCCTGTCTTGACATTACCTGATTTTCTTAAAACTTTTGAGATTGAATGTGATGCTTCTGGAATTGGGATTGGAGCTGTTTCCATGTAGGATAAAAAAACCATAGCTTATTTCAGGGAAAATCTTGGAGGAGCTACTCAAAACTATCATACTTATGACAAGGAGTTGTATGCCTTAGTTCGAGCTTTGCAAACATTGCAGCATTACTTGTGGCCAAAGGAGTTTGTCATACACACTGACCATGAATCTCTCAAACACCTAAAAGGTCAGCAAAAACTTAACAAAAGACATTCAAGGTGGATAGAATTTATTGAGACATCTCCACATGTCATCAAATACAAACAAGGTAAAGAAAATATTGTTGTTGATGCATTGTCCCGAAGGTATGCCTTAATCACTACTCTTGAAGCTAAGATTTTAGGATTTGATCATCTTAAGAGTTTATATGAAAATGATTTTGATTTTGGAAAGATGTATCAAGCATGTGAAAATTTTGCTTCAGGGCGGTTCTATAGGCATGAAGGATTCTTATTCTTTGATAAACGTTTATGTGTGCCTAATTGTTCCATGAGAGATTTACTTGTTAGAGAAGTCCATGGAGGAGGCTTAATGGGACATTTTGGAATAGCTAAAACTCTCAAGGTAATGCTGGATCACTTCCATTGGCCACATATGAGGAGGGATGTTGAAAGAATCTGTGACAGATGTGCTACTTGCAAACAAGCCAAATCTAAGGTTCAATCCCACGGTTTGTATACTCCTTTACCTATTCCTACGCATCCTTGGAATGATATATCTATGGACTTTGTAGTTGGATTGCCTAGGACTAGAACTGGTAAGGATTCCATTTTTGTGGTTGTTGATCGATTCTCTAAAATGGCACACTTTGTTGTTTGTCACAAAACTGATGATGCGTTGCACATTGCTAATCTGTTTTTTAAAGAGATTGTTTGTTTGCATGGCATGCCTAGGACGATAGTTTCAGATAGGGACACTAAGTTTCTAAGTTACTTTTGGAAAACTTTGTGGTCTAAGTTAGGGACTAAGCTTTTATTTTCTACTACCTGTCACCTACAAACTGATGGACAAACAGAAGTATGTCCACTCTTCTACGTGCATTAATTAAAAAGAACTTGAAAACTTTGGAAGAATGTTTGCCGCATGTTGAATTTGCATACAATCATTCTATGCATTCTGCTTCTAAGTACTCTCCTTTTCAAATTGTTTATGGATTTAACCCAATATCTCATTTGGATCTACTTCCTTTGCCTTTGAGTGAAAGAACTAGCATAGATGGGAAAAAGAATGCTGAACTTGTAAAACAGATCCATGATGATGCAAGGAAAAACATAGAATAGAAAACTGAGCAATATGTCAAACAAGCAAACAAGGGAAGACGTGAGAAAGTTTTTGAGGTTGGGGATCAAGTATGGGTGCACTTAAGAAAGGAAAGATTTCCAGAAGAGATGAAGTCAAAATTGATGCCTAGAATTGATGGACCATTTGAAGTAACAAAAAAGATCAACAATAATGCGTATCAACTTGACCTACGAGGTAAGTATAAAGTGAGTCCTACCTTTAATGTTTCCGATTTGGTTCCTTTTATCGCAGATGAAATGGATTTGAGGTCAAATCCTTTTCAAGTGGGAGAGGATGATGTGATCCTAGATGACACAATGAGCTTAGAACATGGAAATGTGCAAGAACCAGATGAACAACTTGAAAAATAAGATGAGCTTGAAGTTGAACATATTCTTATTTTACCGGCTGGTCCAACAACTCGATCAAGAGCAAAACAATTTAACAAAGCTATTGGAGGATTGCTTAATCAACTAGAGAATCCACGTGATCAAAACAACAAGTATGGTGGAAAAGCTTGTCAAACCACTTTGGTCTTGATTCAAGCTAATTGATTTCAACAAATGAGAAAGTGTCTCGATTGTACTCTTTTTCCCTAGTTCAAGTTTTGTCCTAATGGGTTTTCTTGACAAGGTTTTTAATGAGGCAATTGTTTCACTTCACCATTTCCCATTTGTTGAAATAAAAGCCCAAGGCCCACCTACACCAAAAGCCACGTCCTTGGAGGAGGGAAGGGTCTGATTTCCAGTTTATATCATTAATACTTTTTATTTTCAATATTAAAGCATTTTGTTTCCAAGAAAAGCCTTAATTATTTTAGAGGCATGCATTATGTTTCCAAGAACAGTCTTAATTGTGTTCAAGGCTAGTTCTTTCTCCTATAAAAACTATGTACTCAGAATTCAAATGGTTAGACTATCTTTGATTCTGAAAAAACTTCTTAAGTTTTACTCTTCTCTTGTTGGTGTGTAATATCCACAAGAAAACATGTTCTTCATTTGGTGCGTCATATCCAAAAGAAGATCAGTTGGAATATCAAAGGCCTTTCCATAACCTTTGTGTGACCTATCGATCCACATCCTTTGATCCTTGAATCCTTTTGGGTTCCTGGTTGCAAAGTTATCCCTATCCCATTTCAGAGTGCCGATTCTAGGAGGAGTTTATCAACATGCGAATTGTTTGAGTTTCCAATTAAATAGAATACCAAACAACTATCAGGATAACATGAGAATTGTTCGAGTTTCCAATTAAATAGAATACCAAACAACTATCAGGATAACATGAGAATTGTTCGAGTTTCCAATTAAATAGAATACCAAACAACTCTCTAGATACCATCAGAATTGTTTGAGTTTCCAATTAAATAGAATACCGAATAATTCTCAGTATATCTTGAGAATTATTTATAATGCTTAATATATATCCACACAACTCTCATGATATGTTGTGAGTTCTATTTAAAATCCACTCATAAAATCCTAATACACACGTTGCAAAATTATTTAAAATCCCGCTTACCACACGATCGGCGACAACCAATGTCGTTGACTGCTTCGCCATAATCTCTGGATCTCATCGAAAAAAATCATTTATCGCATCCTCCGACATATTCTCCCAAGACCTTTATATTAAACCATTGAACTCAACATTATCAATTTCATTTAAAAATGTCTATGAAACTTGAGTGTAAAAACCATAAATAGATGCATCAGGTAAACGTATTGTGTTATCATGTGTATCGTTCGACTCTGGAGCTTGGCCTTCTATGTTTTGTGGTTGATTCGGTACTGGTACTACAATTTCACCTTGGCTTAGCGATTCTGACTTTGCGTAGGCCATTTTTTATTTTTCGGGTACATCTCCATCTTGCTTTTAGTCTTCTACCGGTGCTTCTCCTTGGCTAAGTAGTTCCGACTTCTTACAGGGATTGGCAGACTCTAACTCTTCCGGAGCTACGTCTTGTGTTAGCCTTTCTCTCTTTGCCAAGGCTAGGTGTTGTTGTTGTTGTTCTTGCTTCCGTTGTTCTTGTTCTTCTTGTGGGTGTTGTTGTTGTTCTTATTGTTGTTGTTGTTGTTGTTGCTCCCCTTGATTTTATTGTTCGTCTTGTGGGTGTTGTATTTCGGCCTGCTGTTTAATACAAAATACAAAATAAAGAGGTGAAGGTATTTAGCATCACTGCACTCTGAGTTGCAAACAAGTCGTAGGATAACCTGAGAGTTGTTTGATACCACAATTTATTATAATATTGAACAACTCTCATGACACCCTGCGATTTGTATGATACCCAACTCAATAGAATATAAAACAATTCTCAAGATATCATGAGAATTGTTTGGACTAACATAAAAGTCCTGAGATTTGTTTGAAAGTTATCCTATAGCGAATTGTGTAAAAAGGTATTGTAATAGTACGTCAAATTGTTAGTAAGAGAAAACCGCAGACTGTTTTAAATACATACACTGATATTGTTTGAATATGTATACAATAATAAACATTAGTAGACAATTTCCTCACAACAATATATTAACATATTTGAATCTTAGTGTACGTTGGATTCACTTACATCTTCACGGCTTTCTGCATCTGTACGTCCAGATTCTTCCGCTACCACTTCCTTCTCACGAGCTTCTACCTCCTTAGCGTTGTATACTTGGTAGCCTACTTCCTCTGGCATTTGAGGTACGAGCTATCGGCCATTCGCAAGAGACTCGTGTTTTTTTTCTCCTTTGGAGGACTCAGACCTGTTGTTGCCTCCTGTGTAGGAGGAGACTAGTCTGTCTGTCTCTCTGTGGTGTCTATCTTTGTGGATACCAAAACTTCTTCCTATCTTTGTTCAGATAGCTTGTCTGCCTCTTTTTCTAAAACCACAATTTCTGCAGGATAATCATTTGTATCGTCCTTTTCCGGTACAACGGATGGTACCGGTACGGGTGAATGGTTCCCATCATCATCATTCTCTTCTGGCAGTACTACATCATTCTTTTCACCATCCGGCATTTGCCCGTCCTGATTTAGGTCCTTATCCTGAATTTCAGATGGCACAATTGCCTGAAATTCACTGGACGCTGCTTCTACTGGTAACTTCGGTAGTCTAGGTCTCTTCTCCTTTGTAGGGCTTCCAATCTGGCAAATGGTCTGAGAGAGAGCATTGCAGAGTTGTTGTGCTTCAAGATCCGCTATCTTCAATTTTAATTCTTCAAGATAAAAAAGTAATACCAGACGTATTATAACATATTATGTGCTGATTAAAGCGATTAAATCTACGTTTACATAAGGCTCAATTTCCTACTTACTTTTTTCGCCTGTTTGTCGATCTTCTGCTGGTACTTGTTCTTATCGGTATACGTCTTCAAATTCCTTGATCTTGCTTCAGTTCCAAACTTCTTTGGAGTAGTCTATCCACGTTTGACGACAAAATTACCGATCGTGTCACTCATACCTGTGGTGCCCTCGTCCTCGGCCTCCTGTTGGGATGTCCTGATCGGTGTTGGTGGAATCATTGGCCGGGGGGTTGTTTGTGGTTGGGCTCTGACTGATATCTCCTGAATGGATTCTTTTTGTTTTTGTGTCGCCCGTTTCCTTGTTTTTGGCGCTGCACTTTTCTTCGGTCTTTCTTCGGGTAAAATTGGTGCAGCATCTGGATATCCATTACCTACTGCTCCTCCGAATGCTTTGCTTTCAGCCTTAGTAAGATATAGTGGACCTTCCAAAAACTACAAAGGGTGGAACATGAAAGTAAATAGTTGCACGCGGTTTGTTTGGAAAATATCAGGTGTCCGATTGTTCTTTGCAAACAAATCGCATGATTCCCAGAG
Organism: Limnanthes douglasii subsp. nivea; assembly: GCA_036936605.1. NCBI lineage: Eukaryota > Viridiplantae > Streptophyta > Magnoliopsida > Brassicales > Limnanthaceae > Limnanthes > Limnanthes douglasii. The sequence goes on along the minus strand of JAUPFV010000005.1, from coordinate 126,676,974 downwards.
AGTTGTTTGGAACTCTATCAACTCTATCATCTGTTGGGTTGCTAACATCTCTCAGGTTTTCCCGAGCATTGTTTGCAAATTATAAGCTGCGAATTGTTTGATACAACAATTTGATAGAATATCAAACAAATCTTAGGATATCCTACGATTTGTTTGATACCCCAATTCAATAGAATATAAAACAACTCTCTCGAAATCCTGAGAGTTGTTTGGTACTCTGACAGAAAAGAGTTGTCTGCAACTCTAATGCCTGATAGTTGTCTATTGTACTATATGTTTCATACCTCATCATCTTTCAGCAGAGGTAGTCTTAAAAGCAGCGACATGATCGATGATAGGCACTCCAATCCCCACCATTTGAAAAACCTTGGGATCAAGGTCGGCTTAACGACCTCTAGCCCGATTGTTGAGTGCTCCATGACGAAGAGCTGCATCGGGACAAATATTATCATCAAGATGCTATGTATATAACTAATTTTTACACTGAATAAATCAACACGATTAGAAGTGTGACGCAACCGACGACTCTATCACGTTTTTTGATAGCTAAGAAACTCCTGATAGACTAGAGAAGTTTCAACGCTATTGATCCGGACCAGTCGTAATTGTTTATTCTGTTGAGGTCTTCAACAAAATAAAGCACACTCCAACCCATTACATCTCTAGATACCGAGTAGAATAGGGTTAAGCACAAAAACAGTATCAACAGTCGTGCAACATCTTCCAACTCATGCTCTCCCCCTTCGCTGATGGCTCTTGCTATACATGCCTGTAAAACCCACGACAACATGCTATGTTAGTAAAGTTCAGCATCCTACTTATAAGATAAAGTCCATTTACAGGTATCTTTCACCCATGAAGTATTTCTGCATCATCCTTGATTCGTTCTCCTCGCCATTTATGTATCTGTTGTGGAATACTCCGGCTTTCGTTAATGGTATTTCCTATGTGTCGTGATTCAGCCCGAATATGACCTTCACAACGTCCGTCGTTAGCTTCACAAACTTTGACCCAAATCGGAAGGCGTCTTTATCGACCGAGAACCTCTCTACAAACCACTGAATGTTCGAATAAAACTTCTTATTTGGCAGCTCTGCCACATTCCGGAGGTCGAACGCCGCTTTCAAAAGTGTGTAGAAGGGTGTGTTTCTTGCAGCTTCGATGTGGGCAGCAGTAATACGGTACTCTTTCAGCAGTTTAAGAAGGCTCACCAATCTTGACCTATAATAGCTTGGTTTTGTTGTCATACTTCCTGCAAAAACAAAAATCATCATCTGCATGTGAATTGTTCCCACAAAGAGACTCTATCAGCTTGTAGTTACAAACAACTCTCATGATAGGTTGTGAATTGTTTAGAACTCTATCAGCATATACTTGCAAACAACTCTCAGGGTATCCTGAGAATTGTTTGCAAATATAAGTTGGGAATTGTATTGGAAAATAAAGGCAATCAAGATGCGAATTGTTTTTCAACTATAAAAAGCGATGAAGCTGCGAATTGTTTGCATTCCTACGCGATAAAGATGCAAATTGTACTTCAACGCACATGTACAGGACGCGAATTGTTCTATTTTTTACATGCACGTTGCAGGGATCTGGGAAATATCGAAACAAAACCAAAATCAACAAACAATCACCTAATACACATCTAACATACATCACAACTCTCAGGAAAGTATTAACATTACATGCAACCTAACAAACCCCTAGGTTTGACGATAAACCCATAAACTAACATACCAACTTCCACCACTAAATACTTGATTTCGGTAGAAATAAGCAATGACGATCGTCAAATAACAGCACCAAGTGGTTCAAAGTCACCACAAACGTAAAAAAAAGACATTTTCTACGAGAAAAAAGTACTTGGTTATTGTAAGACTTTGTTGCTTCACCGGTCGGCGAACACTTAACGACAACTTGTCGAACGGATGCTAGTTACTAGCTTGACGGAGTAGAAGACGGTGACCGGTCGAAATCCGGTGAAGAACGACTGATTTTTGTGTTGAAGGTTGAGAGGGTTTCGCTGGAGAGAGAGTTTCAAAGAAGTCAAACGGTTTTCTGGTGGTTTCCAAAAAATTAGAAGTGTTTGAATTGGTTTAGGGTGATGAGAAGTGGGAAAAAAGTGCGTTTGAAGTGAAAAATGGGTATATATAATCGAGGATAATTTTGTTTAAAATTTAGATTGAAGTACTAAGTGACAATATCCAAAATTTGGGTATGAGTGGATAATTACATAGTTGAGTGAATATTTACATGTACTTTTGTCTTTGTCTATTCATATATTATTATTTTTTATTTTTTTATAAAGTTACTGTGTATTTAGTGACATAATTCTCGAAACGATCCGTCTAAACCCGCAATTAGCTCGAATAGAGTCTATTTAGAACGTCACACAATTAATCGATATACTCGCAATTAATCGATCGGATCGGATGGGATAAGACGTTGCTACTCTTTGGCAGAGGAAGAGTTGGACGAAATCTGCATTATAGTCGTAACTATGATTCATAAAAGTTGAAAACTGTGTCACATGATTGTACGATGATGTAACTATTCTTGACTTTGGATATATTCGTACCGACAATGAGTTAAGGCAGTAACTGTAAACAATGAGCAGCATGTGCAACCATGTGGTATGATCCAATAGAATATAAAATCATTATACAAAACAGAAACGTTAATTAATTTAAGCTAAGTAAGAAAATCTCTATAAAAGCCCACACCCTCTATTTTAGTTTAACAAAAGACCTCCAATGGGTTACAACCACTACCACTGCCTCTGGCTCTTACCCATTATGGCTCTGGCCACATCCCATGGTGCCACCACCGATCCAGCGGGCGAGTTCCTCACGGCGCACAACACGGCACGGGCTGCGGTTGGCGTGGCTCCTTTAAGGTGGAGCGAGAGGCTAGCCAGCTCGAGCAGCCGGGTTGTGAGGTATCAAAGGAACAACATGGGGTGCCAGTTTGGTAACATGAGCGGCAGCGCGTACGGATCGAACCAGCAGTGGGCTAAAGGGGCGAGTATAACACCGAAAATGGCTGTGGAAGATTGGGTTAAAGAAAAGGATTTCTACAGATATGAGGATAATTCTTGTGCACCAAACCATATGTGTGGTGTCTATACACAAGTTGTGTGGGGCAAGTCTATTGAGCTGGGGTGTGCACAAGCTCTCTGTGTTAAGGACCAGATTACTTTAACTCTCTGTTTATATTCTCCTCCTGGTAATTTTGTCGGAGAAAAACCATATTAATTAGTAATTACAAGCTACAACACATCAACCACTCTTAAATAAATGTAAACAAATAATCATCTCTATCATGATCATTCCTGATGTTGATGTTGCGTTGTAGATGTCTATCAATAAGACAAACTCTTCTTTTTCTATCATTCTGTTAACGATAAAGATTGCTTTTTAGGTTTCAAAGTGATGCTAAATTTAGTTTCTTGTACTTTCACTTCATATAATAAAAAAACCTACAGCAACTCAATAAGAGTGAGTCCGTATATACAGTTACAAACCTCTCTTAATTAAATAGATACTTCTAAGTTAATTATTAATAGATATCAACCTATTTGACTATCTACAAAGAAATTAACAATCTTCAAACTTTAGATTAAGCTTTAATCAGCTTGGATTGGATTCCTTATCTCAATATTTCTTTTGATATCAAATACCGGAAAGAAAAATTGTAAGGAATCCATTCGATGGTTTTGGTTTTGGTTTTGCGGGATTTGGCACGCTGACATTTCTTAATAGTCCTTTTTAAAGAGTGAGGCAAACATTCTTGGACCATCTCCAGCACACCAGCTGAACACAAACCAGCGTCTTTCGCAAACGATTCGACCAACTTGGGTAATAATATTTTCTGGTCTTTATGTGTCCCAAATGTAGCTCGTATGTACTCTTCTTTTGCACTTTCTAGCTCTTGGAATACTCTCTTTGGCGTATATACTCGCACCTAAAGAAATATGGAAACTTCAAGTTTTCTGGGATGAGGGTGTAAAGTGTAAAGTGTAAACTGAAAATGAAAAGTTAAATGTTTTCTGGGTTTGAATAAACTAATAATGGATAGAAAGAAAATTACCGCAGGATCCGAATGGCTGCCTGAACAAAGTGCAAAGTGTAAAAGGGGTTCCGGATCACTGATTGTGTATGATTGTCGGTCATCACCAGACTTGAATTTTCTCGAAGGAAGTAAAAGACGAAGCCACTACACAAGCAGATGCAAGATTCGTCAATTATGATGTTTTCTTTGTCAACCAGGAGCGTCAATAAAACTAAATGATAGATACATCATTGTTCAAATCATTAATATGTATTTCGGTTAAGGGACCAAAGACTAAGAATAGTACTATTAAATTAAAGTAACTTTGGTTTGAAATCCACCTGTCCAGGACGAGACATCCTACATCCAAGAATTGTATTCTGTATTGTGTCTGCACTGACGGTGTGACCCCCAACATTATAGGCAGCCTGAATGTAGAACAAGTTAGTGGTAGAAATACAAGAGATTATTGAATTTTTTCATCAAATAAGTATATCACTAAACTGCATCCAACCTTCAGCAATAGAAAGAGTCTTTTGATGTTGTTTTGTGGAATCCCATAAGCTAAAAAAGCCTGTTACAGAACAAGAAGCAAATGGTATCCATTTCAGTTAGACATATATGTACCTGAATGGAGACTTAAACTCTCTTCGTTTCACTCGGAAAAATTCTTACATGCATCACTAAGGCATTGTGTACATTAACCCAGAATGCTAGTTTCTCTTCGTGTCGCAGCTTCTTAAGATCGACTTCTTCCAACTGACTAATAAGTGACCTGTGTTATTACTAAATCATAAGATTTACGACCAAGAACTACACCTTTATAAAAGTTGTTTTGTTGATGCACCAACAGAAGCTTACTTGAAATTTTTTAGCATAATTTCAACATCACCCATTTTCTGGTTATCTCTATGAATCCATGACACTTCAACCATAGTACTATAAGGGCCACTAAAGTCTTTAAGTCCTTCCACATGGAAAGGATTATCCAACCTCAAGTCAAAAGATGAGTTGTTTCGACACCCTGGACTCCACATCTCGAACTGATTATGAGGTGAAAATGCACTTGTTGAAGAAATGGATGAAGCAGGAGAAATGTTTCCATGATTTGCGGAAAGTGGCTCTGCCAGTTTGCAGAATATGGCTGACATACACTTGATCATATCCTCTGAAAGCTTGTTTGGTGACTCGAGGATGTGATCAGATACGCAGGTGCCGAGATGCTCGGCCAAACTAATAATATTCGATGGCGCATTCTGGGCATACTGCAGAAAACAATCGAATTTATGTTTCTAAAAACAGCTTCCACCTCCGAAATAAGAGTGGGAAAGGCCGAGCTCTAATATTAGGCTCAAAAGTGTGTTGAGTAGATTTTTTGGATTAATCTTGGCTCGCGAATAGCTCGTTTAGAGTAACTCTCGCGTGGGACGAATACTAAACTAGCTCTATATATTTTACAGTTTATAACAATTGCTTCTTTTTTATTTTTGTAAATCAGTATGATCCTGATTATATTAAGTTATTAGGAAGCACTTCCTTGTTTTTTTCTTGCAACCATTTGTATTTTTCATCTGAATATATAAAAATAGTTTTGATTTTCGAGCTAAGGTTCGACCATCAATTTTGTTGCTATAACAGCCAAGTATTCGGCTCGGCTCGGCTCGATTCCAGCCCCACTGTCAGAAATATAACTGTTACGGAGCAGCAGCTTGAGCTTGATCTAAATCAAATTCTCAAATGAGCTAAAAGCCGAAATGAGCTGAAGCTCCGCAAACTTTAAAGTTTGAGCATATATACTGCATTTTTCGTTTAAATTCTGATTTTTTTTCAATTAGAAACAAAGATACCTAGTTACACATATCGAATCCGTTGATGAAAAGATTTTGAGGTACCTCCATCATCGACAACGGCTGAGAATGGCAGGCCCGTACAGCTTTGTCTGACAACTCGTCTGGAGGATTAATTCTGCCGCTAAATGGTGGATGATGAGAAAGCGAAGATTGACAGCGCAGGACAGCAGATTCCAAATGCTTCTCCTCCATTCTGATGCCGCTGGATTCCTTCAACGGATTATCAAACGAAAAACAGCCAGACTGAATAGCAGCACTTTTCTCTTCAGAGTTGATAATAGTGGGTAAAATATTAGTACACCTTGCGCTTGGGGTATCTTTAGGATATTTTAAGCTCTCGTTCTTTGATGTTGGGGGTATAGAAGATACTTGTTGATCAAATGCCTTACGATACAGCGATAAAAGATATTGCTCTAAATGTACAACTTCAAACTCTAGCACTGCAATTTCTTTTATTAATTCGGTAGTGGGCTGGCGTATAGAAAGAGAAATTGTTAGAAATCATATGGTCTTGAAATAACATACAAGAATGTACTTGCAAAATGCTAAAAGACATACCCTTGGCATGGATACATCATATTTATCATAATTAGACGATGTTGTGTAACCTAATGCATTTTCTAAAGCACGACGAACCCCAAAGTGGTTTTCTAATCTTTTCTCCAGATCTAAAATCTACATCATGAAAAATATGTCAATATTAGCAAGGATTTCAGTCATGAGCAACAGCCAAACCGGTATCTAGGAGTGACCAAGTTGGTTGTAAGTGTCCCAATTAGACAAAAAATACTGATAATGACAGTTCACTTAAAACCTCTTGCTTCAAAGAATTCTGAGCTGCAGTGGTGGGTGACTGTGTCTTGTTGGTTGTAGTAGTGTCTAGAGAGTGGCCATTATCCTGATTCAAAATCAGACGGTGAATAATTGCATGGAAAGATTTCTCTTACGAACCCAAGTTTACTCAGGATCGGCCTCTAAAAACCAGCTTAGGTTTATAAATCCTTAATGCAGTCTAAACTCTAGAAACAGCAAATGAAGAAAAACAACAACAGAAACAATAGAAGTAGTGAAGAGCATCATTGGTAGTTAGTTGTTTGGAGTTTCGACTTGTGCTTACAATAAGATAATCATGTAAAGCTTTCTTTAGAAAAGCAATCTATTTTGCTTCCTTTCTTGTGGTAAAAAACACGAAATGGTAATGAACTCACCAGCTTGATGGGTTGAGATGCTTCAAGTGAACTACTCAATCTATCTCCCTGAAGTCTGTTTTTATCAGGAAAGCTGGCATAGGATACAGATTTACATAAAGAATCAACAATGAGTAGATTTCAAAAAATAAGCATGTTAGAAATCGTTATTCTTTTGAGTTATCCTAGTTAGTTTTCTCACTACAACAAAAATTGATCCAAAACTGAAATGCTTTGCAATGGAAACGGAAAAGCACAAAAGAAGAATTACAGCCTATTTCTATTTCTATTTCTACATGTTCAAGAATTGACAGAGAAATCCTATTCCTGAATCCTAATCCCTAACCAGAAAAACCGTAGAACAAGAGAAAAAGTACCTCTTTGAACGCTTGTCTCTTTGTGTCATTTTAAGACCAAACACGTTACTGTCTCCAACTCCTTCAAATAAAATCTATTACTATGACAAATTCAGTGTAAAATAAAGTCACCCTTGAAACAGAAATACAGATCGAAAAAAAAAAGTGACAAGAAGAAAAACAAGAGGTTCCAAGAAACACACACTAAGTGACTCTTAGTGTTATCTTTGGAGAGAACAAAGTTGGTTCTTTTCTGTTTTGCATAACTATAAAAATATACTTTGAGAGAAATGAAAATATGAGATTTTTTGGGTTTTGACCAGTGACTGAGTCTTCTCTGCGAAGGGACTCACTTTCTTACTCAATAAATCTGTTACCTTTTGGCTTCTGGAAAGAAGTAAACCGGCTTTTGCTTTGGTTCTTAAAAGAAGTAAACCGGCCTTTGTTTGTGGGATTGATTCTATAGAGCAGGAAAGTCGCTAAGTAAGCATAGTATTGGAGTAATATGTATGGCAAAGAGTAAAGACTAAAGAGTCGACGCTTAATGTCAAACTGCACAAAAGAGTTGACACTTTTCTCAATCCTGCAAATCTACTCCTATTTCTATACAAATGTATAGACTATATAGACTATAGAGTATTCTAAAATGGATAAATAGTGGACATTTACGTACACATAAACATAAATGTTTATAGAATACTCCACTTATTCTAAAATGGATAAATAGTGGACATTTACTTACACATAAACATAAATGTTTATAGAATACTCCACTTATTCTTTCTCCTTGTTCTCAAGCATATTGGAGTTGGTGACCGTCTTTTAACCGTTGTCTAAGTTATATTGTTTTAAACATTGTATCCACGTATTTTTCTAATACTCTTTATATTTTAAGTCGAGTTATTTATAGCATTCGTCCAAATATTTCATAACCCTCTCACACCTAAAATTGTCCCTTTTAAGCAAAACTTCATTTTTTTAATAATATATATATATATATATATATAATTGAAAATATTATCGGTTTTTTTAAGACGAACAAAACTAGATTCATGACTGATATTTTTTTGAATAACAACTCGTCAGATCCAGTAACCCCTTTTATCTGGTATTATCAAGTATAACATGTCTCGCATCTCTCCATATCATCATGCATTGTCTCGCATCTATCCACTTCCATCATGCATGGTTTCGCATGATTTAATAATGCATGGCCTCTCAACTTCATCATGTTTGGTCTCTCCACTCCCATCATGTCTAGTCTTTCTGTTTTACCATGTTTGGTCCCTTTACTTCCATCATGTGTGATTTTGCACATTTAGTAATAGCTGGTATCTCTACATCATCATGTTTGCTCCCTCCATTTTCATCATGTTTGGTCTCTCCATTTGCATTATGCGTGGTCTCTCCATTTTCATCATACATGGTCTCTCCACTTCATGATGCATGGTCTCTCCACTTTATCATGCATGGTCTTTCAACTTCCATCATGTCTGATTTTTCCATATCCATTTCGTTTGTCTCGTATGATTTAATAATGTATGTTCTCTCTGCTTAATCATCTTTGGTCTCTCTACTTTCATCATGCATAGTCTCTTTTCATTTCATCATGTTTTGTCTCGCAACTCTTCATTTCATCATGCATGATCTCGCATCTCTCCATTTCATCATGCCTCGCATCTCTCCATTTCATCATGCCTAGTTTTGCCTCTCTCCATTTCATCATGGACGGTCTATTCACTTCATCATGTCTCATCTTTTACTTTATCGTATTTGGTCTCTTCACCTCCATCATGTTTGGTCTATTCACTTTTTGAATCATGTATGTTCTTGCAAGATTTTATAATAGATGGTCTCTCCACTAAATCATGCTTAATATTTCCACTACCATCATGATTAGTCTTCATATTTCATCATACATTATCTTTCTAATTCATCATGCATGGTCTCGCATTTATCCATTATAGCATGCATGGCCTCTTATCTATCTATTATAGTGTACGAGACCAAAGCAAAATAAAGCACGAGATATGAGACCATGCAAATATAATGTGAGACTAGTCCTACTGGGTCTGGCGAAAAAATATTCAAAAAAATTTAAAAAATATCATCGCTAGATCTATTTTTTTGTCTAAAAAACACATCGGATGGTACTTTCAAAAAAAAATTCCGAGCTACGGTTTCAAAGAAAGTAACGTTTTAAAAAAAGTTTACTTACTAGTGATGAAAATGGGTATTCAAAGTATTATAAAAAGTTGTTGGGTATTAGATAAGCAAAAAAATCAATATTGGGGGTACTCAATAGTGATACTTGAGTTATTAGATTATTGTAGTGTTGGATATCTTTGAATACAATGCACTATATTTTGTTATTAACTCAATTCAAAATAAGATATACCAACAATTTTGAGTATACATTTTTTAGATTATAAAAAATATGTCATTTATATGACTAATTACCTACAAAAGTATTGGGATTTGTTACAATTCGAAATAAAACACTCAAAATTTTAGGTTAGGCTATATCTCGGTCCAATTTTGTTGGATATAGACCCCGCTCGATCTCGATCCAATATTGTTAGATTTCGATCATATTTTTTTTATAATTTTAACCTTTATATAAATAGCATTTTTGTTAAATCTAGACCCTTAAACACCATAATTTTGTTATAGAAACCCAAAACCTCTCAATTTACCTATTCTAAAAGTTTGAAAATTTCAAAATCATAGTTCACAATACTGTTAAGGTACATATACTTCATATATGATATATATTTTTTAAAATTTAGATGTATATATTTAAAGATATTTGAGTTTCCAAATTAATTTTACATCAATTTTTATATATTGTAGTTGTTTGTTCGATTTCTAGTTAGTTTTATTGTTTGGATTAGTTGTGGATCTTCGTTTTGGATGTTTATTTGTAGGAAATAGTTGACTATTGCAGAGTTTGAAGTTTGGAAGAATCCATAGTCGTTTTTTGTGATTTTGCACGATTCCGCACATAATCGAACATGATTCAAGGGGGGATTTTCTTGTGAAATGTCTGAAATTTTGTTTCATTTCGTAACAATTTAAATGTTCTTCTAGTATAATTTTGTATGTTTATTTATATTTTAAGACCTAATTATGTATTTTTCAATTGTTTGAGATAATTTTTTGTTGTAACTTTGTCTTAAATCTAATCAATGATTGGAATTTCAGGATGCCTCATCATCGTTCATGTTCACCATCCGAGTCAGAGCATGATACCAACGACCAAGAATCGAATGCGCCTCATCAGACTGCATCAAATGCTAGAATCTAGTATTGTAGTTGTATGCCTATTGTTGAGCGTTGGGTGATTCTAGACCAGCGCTTTATAGAGTTAATGGTCATGTTCATGAGTTGTAATCCAACTTCAATGACTACAAGAATCGCTAGGCGTATAACATTTTCAATAACAATGTAAGTTTGTAAACAAATTGTTTATCGTTAGCGTTGTATTTTTAACTTATTTTGGGTGTTTATCTTGTAGTTAATTATATTGTACCTTATCGTTAATTAGTTTTTATATTTTTTAGGCGAGAGTCTGTTTACGATGCTTCCCTATGTACTTTACCCATCGCGAGTGGGCTCTCACTCATTAGATTCGGATTATACATCAGGTTTTCGGGACGTGTTTCAGTCTGTTTCTCGATTGTCTCTCGCGTTGGTCTACCAACATTTACTTACTCGAAGAATTCTCAGAGTTATGGCATCCAGAGATAAATTATTTCATTTCATTTTTGGTGAGATTAAGGTTACGCTCGACGATGTACACACCATCACTTGTCTTCTCGTCACAAGTCAGAGATTTGATGTTATTGTATTTCCTAGTAAAGCTCAATGAGTTGGCCCATTTGCTCGATTACTTAGTGTAGATCATAACCTTGATATTAATGGCAACCAAGTTTATCTGACTTTTTAGCGCAAAACTGATATGCAAAGCTAATTATGATAATGCGATTAATGATGATATCGTAAATCATGCCCTGAGGAGGTATTTGATGTATATGTTTGTTTGTTGCCTTATGGAAAACAAGATGGGTAACAGTATTTCTATCGACTGTATACTGTTTATTGAGAATTATAACATCTTGGGTATGTATAAATGAGTTTATATGGTATTAGCGCAGTTATATTACCAACTTGGTAAGAATTATTGATACGTCACATAGGGTTTTACTAGTTTCCTCATATTGTTAAAGATATGGATTTATGATAATTTTGATGTGCTTTCAATTATACAGTTCAGTATCACCCAACCGACAATGTGTAGATATGCATTCGTTTCTTTTTGTTCGAACTAAAAAACTTGAGACAATGTTCGTTAATCTTTATCTATGTTTAGAGAGTGTAATGTAAATTTTATTTGACGTTTGTATTTTTTAAATATATTTATCTTTATTTCAATATGACTTTCATTAATACATAAATTGAATTTTATATTATATTATAGGTCTGCCTCATTTCATGTGGATATTTACGTGACGTTAGAGCTTTTTGTAAATGTTACTTGGATAAATTTTACACTCAAGTCTCAGGACATCGTGAAAGCTTACTATCCTCTCTATCTCGCTCGATAATTGGGGCATGTTCAAAATATACCTAGTCAACTAGAACCTGTTTAGAAGATTGTATTAGAGCTAGACGTATAAACACGCATTATTTATAGGATGCATCTATTTAGACCGCATGACAGTCTCATAATGTTTACCCCATGATGCGAGTTGCTCCATATCAGCTTGGCCACCCTGGTACAGTTTCGTTATACCATGTATGGGTAGAGACCAACTTATGGTACGTATTGACCCATCTTGGTTCTTGCCCCGTTGATGCATATGTTGGGGTGAAACCTTTTGTGACCACTTATTAGGCAAGGTTACATAACTTGATAGATCATCTACTCGATATGAATTTGATGTCCTTTGACTTGAGTATAAAGTATCCTCACGAGCCTTTACTTGAGTTCTTTAAAGTAGTGTACCTCTATCGAAATTGATTTTATTTGGACCACTTATTAGGAAACATTACATGACTTGACGGATCGGCTACTTGAGATGAAGTCGATATCTTCCAAGTTGAGTATAGAGTATTTTCACGAGATTTTACCTCTAACGAGATTGATGTTACTGCATGTTTTTTTTACGATTTTTTTTTCTATAGACCTGTTTGATGCTCACGTTTTTTTATATCACGGCCATTTTGTTATGTACAAGTTTTGATTTTTAAGTTTTGTTTTATTGTGACTATTTTTTACGATTATGAATATTTGAAGTATATTACAGTATCCATATTTACACAAATCAAATATCGATATTTCTATCTAATAAGTGTCCCGAGCATATTAGTTAAATGGATAATAATATCCACAAGTTACACGTGTCAGATATTCATAGGTCTATTTTAATTTTATTATCTAGTAAAATTTAGGCCAATGTTATATCTCGATCCAATTTGCTTAGATCTTGACCTCCAAATTTAACTGTTGCTCATCACGTGCGTTTATCCTGAAATACATCGGAGGTTGCGTTAGTATTATCTAATAAATGTCCCAATATTGATAGGCTTATTTGGATTATTTTATCCTCGAATGAAACTCAATAAATATACTCTACACTATAAAAATTAAACCTTGAAAACTCACAGTATAAAAACAAATATGTATGTGATAACCATTGTTGAAGATAACTATTTGTAAAAACTCATTGTTGAAGTGAAACAAATATACAAAAATGAATGGGGTAAATCGTACTATGAGGTAATGTTATGACAGTTGTACTATTTCTATGTGAGGGATGTCTTATGAGGTAATGTTATGACAGTTGTATTATTTATATGGGAGGGATGTCCGATAGGATCGGATATCTTTGGAGGTCTATTATGGTAATTCATATTTTCTTTAGAATGGAATTTTGGACCTAAGAATCAAAGCTTGATGACTAAGTAGTTACCTAAGTCAACCGGTGATTTAGCTGCATGTCTGGTACCTCAGGGTATGGGCTCGGGGGATCATAAAATGGACCCGGATAGGAGGATGTGACCCAAAAGGTCCATGGGTATCCATAAAGATAATGAATATTCAAACCAACTTGATTTAGAGGGTTGGACTTTTTCCAAAGATATTAAAGACAAGCACATTTTTTCTCTTACTACTCTCTACAAAAATATTAAATACGAAATTAGCAAAAGATCTTCCGATTTAACCCTCACAATACATTTTTCCCTCACTAAATTGGTGACCAAAGTGGGAGCGTGGGTGCCTGAATAGCTCTAGTCAAAACTCGACTTCTAATTCGAAGTTTGGAAATCTTTTAGACATGGATCTCAATATGCAAAAAAAATCACCTCATGAAAATTAAGGAATAAGAGATGATAATGAGCATGCTACTGTGTCTCATGTCAATCACAACACAGAGGAAAGACCATTCATGCAAGATGAACATAATCAGTTGAGGGCTGATAGTGAAGCTTTCAAATGCAAGCTGAAAGAGCATTGAAATAAAAACCCGATGTGGGTGGTATATCTACATATGAGCATGGTGATTATAACAAAAAATGTGAAAATGATCAATTCCCAAAGGCTCATATTAATTCGAAAAAAGAGCATCGAGCTAAACAAATAATGAGCACGTCAGATTCTGCTGAAAATTCAACCACAAACCTGATTCTGATGGGTCATCTCCATCAAGTAGTGATCAAGGTTGTCAGAGAAAGAAAGTAAGGTTAACCAAGAAACATTCTAGGAAAAGAGACATGAAGGGAAAAATGAAAAATAATAAATTTCAAGGAAAAATAAAAAGGTCGGCGGATCACGATATTGATCATCTACTAAGTGATCAATATTTTATCCGGTCCGAACCAGGTATATTTGTCGCTCCTGCTGAAGACAATGTGTTTATCCGTAAGCACAATTAGAGACGATCACCTTTGTCCTCAAAGATACTCTATGGACATCTGCTGAGACGGTTTGAAAGTTCCAAAATGGAAAAATACGATGGGATAAAACATCCTGATAACTATCTCGAGCAGTTCAAAAAATTTATGTTAAGTTTTGATGAAGATCATGATAAACGTTTATGCCGGTCTTTCTCAAAAACTTTCAAGGGGGGTGCTTTAAAATGGTATAATAGTTTATCATACGGATCGATTAAAAACTTTGATTTTTTTTTCTGGATGGTCTTTCGAAGACAATTCGTGGGAAGTAAGGAGCTTAAAGGGAATTGTGCTACTATCATCCATTGTGCCTAAGAACCGAACATCTCTTTGAAATAATATATTAGTCATTTTTTTAATACAAAGAATGGATTGACTGGTTGTTTTGAACATGTGGTTATTACTTCTTTGAGGCAAGGGTTAAATTCGGGTGAGTTGGCTAATTCGGTGACTCAGAAAAAGGCAATGGTATGGGGTAGATTATTAAATTATGTCTTAAAATAGATTATGGTGGAGGAAACTAAGAAATCTAGAGTACCGCGCTTGAATAGGTCTGTTCTTACAATTTCGGTTCCACAGGCCAGTACTCAATTACATGCCATAGTTAATTATAGGCCTAAAGATTCCGGATAGAGGTTGCATCGGCCGAGACAAAGTCAATCAAATCAAGGTCAACTAGTTAGACCCAAGAGGGGTATGTGGGTTCACCCTGAATTGTTTGTCGAACTGGGTGAAAGTGTGACTACCATTTATGATAAAACTAAAAATGTTGTGCATTTTAAAAGATAAGCACCAGGATTGCATCGCTTTAAAACAAGAAGTGAATAATTTAATTGAGCAACACGCAAGTCAATACTCACTCTTAGTCTAATGCGAATACAACACGAGCAACATCACCAATTTATCCAGGGCAAAGTATGGGTGCATCTAGATAAGAAGATGTTATGGTGATTATAGAAATGTTTGATGTGGATTATGAATATCTAGATCTTGATCCGGATCAGAATCAAGTTTGGATGATAGTGGAAAAGACTTTAACAATATCTGATCTATATAACTTCTTCGAATATTTAACCACTTTGGGGAAGACATTGTGACTGCACCCTCAAGCTGTTAAAGAAAAAGACATGTTAATAATCTTACAACTCAGTTACGAGGAAAATGTCTACACATCTTTAACAAAGCCCTGCTCCATTCATTGTCTTTTATGAAGATGATTTAAGAGATATTGCGGCCGCACGTGGAGATGATGTGGTGATAGGGCATCTATCGGAGGCAATGATATACGTCAGATTTTAATTGATACAGGCAGTTCGGAATATATATTATTTCTATCAACTTACAAGCAAATAAAGAATCCCTTAATTATCCAACGTTCAAATAGGACCATAGTTGGATTACTGGGAGCTTAGTCGATGTAATTGGAGAATTTGAAGAAGAGGTTATGTTGGGGGAAAGGGCCATTTAAAAAGTTGGTAAGGGTTTTGTTTGTAATAGTTGATTGTCCAACATCTTACAATGCCATATTCGGTAGATTTTAGTTATCTAGTTTGCATGTAGTAGCTTCTATTATCCACCAATGTTTGAAATATGCAGTGAGAGGACAAGTCGACGTTGTTCGAAGTAGCCAAAGGGTAGCTCGTGAATATTATATCACTTCTCTTGCTCCAAAGTTGACAGAAGCAGTGAAGGTTAACAAGGCATAGCAATCAGTAAAGCCTTCTACTAAACTAAATGAGATATATGCTCCAAGGGAGGCTCTTAGTGCAAAAATTCCAATTGAAGAAATGGATATTCATTCGTTAGAATAAGGTAAAAGTGTTTGGGTTGGATCTAAATTGTCTTCAGAGTTAAATAAAAAAATATTATCATTATATCCCATAATTTACATGTGCTTTCTTGGTGTAACGAGGATGTAATTGGAGTACCAGCTAGTATAGTTAATCAGAAGCTGTCTGTGAAATCCGATGTTGGGTCGGTAGTGCAGAAAAGAATAGCTTTTTCCAGAGAAAAATCTGAAGTGATTGTTCAAGAAGTGGAGTGGTTAACTAAGATGGGCCATATCAAAGAATCTCAATACCCTCTTTGGACAGTTAACCCAGTTTCAGTCAAGAAAAAGAATGAAAAATAATGTATGTGCATTGACTTTATAGATCTCAATAGAGTTTGCCCTAAAGATCTATTTCCAGTACCCCGGATAGATCAGCTAGTGGACTCTACATCGGGGAACAAATTGTTCTCTTTTATGGATGGGTTTTTTGGGTATAATCAAATACAGATGAATCTGAATGATCAAGACCGCATTATGTTTATTACCAACAGGGGGCTCCATTATCATAAGTTAATGCCATTTGGGTTGAAAAATGCTGGAGCTACTTATAACGACTGGTGAATAAGGCATTTGCTATTTAAATCGACAGGAATATATAAGATTACATTGAAGATATGATGGTAAAAATCTCTAAGGAGGAAGATCACATATCTGATCTCCAATAAACTTTTTCTATCAATTTGAAGTTAAATCCAGAGAAATGTACCTTTAGAGTCCAATATGGTAAATTTTTGGGAATATATTATAAGTGAGAAAGGGATTCAGGCTGATCCGGATCAGTTAAATGATTTGTTAGCTATAGATCCACCACGAAATACTAAAGAAATTTAGATTTTAACTAGAAGATTAGTTACATTGAACCTATTTATTTCAAGATCGTCGGACAAATGTGCTCAATTGTTCCAAGTTTTAGGAAATGTTAAAGACTTCAACTGGTCTCCTAACTGTGATCAAGCTTTCCTTGAAATAAAAAACCAATTATCTTCACCCAAGACGTTGTTCAAACCTGCTGAAGGAGATATATCTAGCAGTATCAAAGTATGCAGTAAGTATTGTGTTGGTACGAGAAGTGGATGACCCTTGTCTGGTTTACTATATAAGCAAGAGTTTGTTGGAAGCTGAGAAAAAGTACTTGAAATTGGAAAAATTAGGTTTAGCATTGGTGATAGCAGCTAGAAAGATGAGATCTTAATGTCAAGCATACTCAGTCACAGTTTGAACTTTTTTTCCACTAAAAAATGTGCTACAAAAGGTTGATATATCAGGGAGGATGACTAAATTGTCAGTTGAGCTTGGAGATTATGATATTGACTTTGCACCTCGAACTGCAATCAAAGCTCAAGTTGTGGCTGCTTTTTAGTGGAGTTTTATTCTAAAAAGCCTTATGGAAAAGCTCAAGTCAGTAATTTTAAGAAGAATCGGGCGATCCAAAGTGATGGTGGATTTAGTACAATGGGATGTGGAACTGGAATTTTCCTAAGCTCTCCTTATGGTGATACCATGTACCAGGCTATATGTTTTGGCTTCGGATTATCCAACAATGAGTCAGAATATGAAGTGGCCATAACTGGTTTAAGGTTAGCGCAAATATATGGAGCTAAAAGAGTCTGATTGATAAGTGATTCACAACTACTCATTCATCAGGCTCAAGGGCAATTTGAAACCAAGAAAGATAAATTGATAAAATATATACACGTGATAAAGGAAGTTACCATCGGTTTTAAACGCATCAAATATGGCACATCCCTAGATCGGAAATCGTCATGGCAGATTCTTTAGCCATTATAGCATATTCTGAAGCATACCTTTGGATCCTTATGCAAGAATATCCTTCCATAGATGCAACCACATGAATAAGGGTGAAGTAGGAGAAAGTGTGCATGCAACCAATGTACTTTCTAAAGATTGGAGGAATAAAATCCAAGAATTTATCATTAATAGACTTCTACCTTCAGACAAGACTTTAGCCAAGAAAATAAAATACAAAGCTCATGGTTTTCAAGTTCTAAGGAGGCTCTTTATTGAAAATATTTTGGCAGGCCTCTACCGCATTGCCTTTGATTCAATGAGTCTCAAAAGTTTCTATCAGAGTTACATTATGGAAAAGGGTTAACACATTGTGGCTATAAAGTTTTGACTAGAAGAGTCTTGTTAACATGATATTATTTGCGTACTATTATGGTAGATGCTAAAAATCTAGTAAAACGATGTGACCCTTGTCAAAGATATAGAAATGCGATCCATATGCCAGCAGTTCTATGGGATCAGTATCTGAACCAATATCCTTTGACAGATGGGGACTTGATCTGGTTGGACCCCTTCCAATAGCTTTTGGGGGTAGTCTAACCATAATAGTAGTAATAGATTATTTCTTCGAATGGGTGGAAGCTTCTCCCTTTTATGGGACAACGTCTAAGGCAGTGATAAAGTTTATTCTCTCCAACATATGCTATCGATTAGGTATTCCCAAGCGCAACTACAAATAATGGCCCTCAGTTTGATAACAAAGATATGGATGTGTTTTGTGCACCAAGAGGAATACAACATTATTTTTCTTCTCCTTTTCATCCTCAAGCGAATAGGAAAGTTGAAGCGGAAAATCAAACAATTTTAACGGGTTTGAAAAATAATTTCGAAGGAGCAATATGAAAATAACCAAGTTATTTACAAGAAGTATTATGGGCATACCAAACCACTTCTCATACAACCACTCAAGTGTCTCAATTCGCTCCAGGTTATGGGATGGATGCGATTACACATATAGAAGCTATTATTCCTTCTTTTAAATTTCAAAATTATTATGAAGGAAATAATGAGATAGTTGTGAGGGCTAAGTTGGATTTAATTTTAGAAAAAAAGCCAAACACACATTTAAGAACTGTACATTACGAAGGATTTAATAAGGAAATGGAAGTTCAGGGACTAAAAGTGTAAATAATAAAATGTAATGTAATAGATGGTAAAATTAGAGGAGAAATTTAGAATGTGTGTTCTAGTTAAGGACTGAAAGTGAAATTTACCCTTTTTATGTAATTGATTTTAGTTGTAAGCTAAGTCTTTGCACCTCTATATAAAGGCCAAAGCTGAACTAATAATGGGGTTGGATTTCTGAGTTAGATCACTTGCTTACTTTGACTTTCTCCTCTATAATCTATTTCTCTCTCTAAAATTCTTCTCCAAGTTTACAAAGGCAATTCCAAATAACCAAACTCACCAAATTGGCAACTCCACTAGGGACGACTCACAATTAGTGTGTATTCTACCAGTTCGAATTTTATTGACCTGGAAAACGATCTTGAAACTTTGCGATGAATCACGAAAACAACCTGTTGGTTCGATTAGAAATTGAAACGTTAAGAGAAGATTTGTAGGGGAATGAAATTAGACCAGAAGGATTTGTTCTGATCCAAACTTAATCTGATATAGAAATGTGTATGAACCAGCTATTGGATAACATAAACGCGTTAAATGAGAAATACAAGTAAAAAGAGTAGGAAATTCACTTGGCAAAGCTGAAGTCCGAAGTGAGACACATGAAAGAGCAAACTGAAATTGGAAACCAATTTGATCGATCTTACACTGATCGTTAGATCAAGAATGAACAAAAGAAGGCGCGCTTCGAAGATCCAAAAGAGTGTTATTCTTATCGAAAATGAAAGAAAGATAAGCAAGGGTGCATCATATCTAGTGACAGGGAGGTTGAGAGCTCTGGCTTAGGTTTTAAAAGGTATAGGGGTTCTTCGAAGGAAGAAAAAGAACAGTCTCAAAAATATAAGAAAGAGCATAGATCTAGGAGGGACAATGTGCCTCGTTGCTTGAGAGAATCTAATTGGTGTAACGGGGAACACATTGAATCAGTACGATGAGACTGATCGTAATTTGTACGCAGTCATAGAACTGAAGATCAGTACGTGCAAGGTGTCGATTGGAAGAATTCTTCATTGACAAATGAAATCAGATCTATTATGCTTCCGAAGCGTTTTGATATCTCCAAGGTTGAAAAGTTTGATGGGATGCAGGATCTAGATGATCACATCAAACAATTCAAAAATTACATGATGAACTTCGAAGACGACGACAAAGATTTTTATACTACTTTTCGAAGGCAGTTTGTTAGCATCAAAGAGATGAGAGCAAATGGTGACACGATTATCCAAGGCTAGCAGGGAGTTGGAGAAAATTGAAAGATTACACAAATCGATTTGTTTTGACAAAGGCAAGTTTGGATAATTGTGAAGAAGGAGTGGCAATGGCAGCTTTTCGCTAAGGGTTATTGTCAGTGGACCTGGCTAACGAGACAACAAAAATGAGGGCTTTAACCTTTGGAGCATTAATGGTTCAGGTTGAAAATCAGATTAAATTTGAAGAATCAACAAGGGTCCGAGGAGGACCAATTAATGTTCCAAAGAATTCAGGACAAGTGTCTCATAACCAAGGGCAATCTTCAAATGCTAATCAGCAGGCGCATCCGAGGAATAAAAATTTACCGAACCGAAGGATATTCGAATCAAGCCTCATCTTACAACTACAACAAGCTGAGGCTGAATCAGTGGATAGGGCTAGAGTATTATGCAGATTTAACTGAAAGCGTGGCAGTAATTTTTTATAAAACTAAGATTTATGTAAATTTCAGGAAACCCGCACCAATCAACATGTCAAGGGAGGAGCATAACAATAAAGTTTGCAGATATCACAATAATATTGGACATGACACCAGTGATTGCATTGATTTGAAAAAATAAGTCCAAATTCTGATTGAAAATGGAAAGCTTTTGACTTATGTGAAGTCATAGAGAAACTCATCGAAAACTCCAACATCGAATTCACTGTCGGCCAACCCGAATGTGCAAGCTGAAATTTTGATGATTCTAGATTCAAAGGTTGATGAGTTTGATGCTGCTTCGGAGTGTTTGGATAGGGATCCAGATATGTTGATTTTGATGGTTGTCAAAGAGCCAATAAAGAAAGGACATGTTCGATGTCTGTGTGAGTATTTCGAGTCGTTGGCCATTTTTGCAGGTGGTTCAATGATTGGAAATACTGATAGTTCGAGGAAGAGACATGTTTTCAATTTGACAACTCGGATTGAGGGGAGAATGTCCACTCATTTGTATGGCAAGAAGGACACCCTTTTCATTTTGTTCGATGAGGATGATTTACAAGGTACTACGGGACAGCATGAGGACGCGGTAGTTATTGGGGCAGAAGTTGATGGTGTTGAAATTAGATGTGTGCTCATAGATAGCGAGAGTTCTGCAAATGTTATTTTCAAAGCAACGTATGACAGGATGCACAATCCTCCTCGAATTTCTCAGTTAGAGGGCACAATCATTGGTTTCACTGGTATGACAACACAGGTAAAATAAGAATCCGAGGGGGAGGTGAGTTTAGGAAAATGACCCTTCAAGAAGAAAGTTCAAGTGCTCTTTATGGTGGTAGACTGTTCCACAAGTTACAACGCTATTTTTGGAAGGTCTTGGCTGTCCAGAATGTATGGGGTTGTGTCCACAGTACACCAATGTTATAAATACTTGGTCGGAGACCGTGTGGGATTCGTTCGAAGCGACGAGAAAGTTGCAAGAGAATGCTATGCCAGTGCACTTCGGATTCGAGGATCCAGCAATGGAGATATGATGAATGAATAGCAGTCAGAAGGGTTGACCTCAAATTTTGATGAAAGGGTTGACGACTTGAGGGAAACCTGAGGGTCCTTGACAGTAAGTGAATAAATTGAGGAGTATACTTTTTTTGAGGGAAAAACACTTCAAATAGGAACCTAACTGACCCGAGTTCTATGTCAACGGCTATTAGAATTTTGTCATATAATTTGGACTTTTTCGCTTGGAAAACGAATGATGTGATAGGTGTGCCAATCGAAGTAATCAGCCATAGTTTACCTGTTAATTCAAAGGTGAAGCCGATAATTCAAAAAAGAAGGGCATTTTCATAAAAAAAAAAAGCATAAGCAATTGTTTCCGAAGTGAATCATTTATCCATGGTCGGACATATAAGAGAGTCGTAGTATCCTTTATGGACGACGGATCCAGTAGTGGTCAAGAAGAAGAACGGAAAGTGGAGAATGTGCATGGATTTTACAGACTTAAATGGAGCATGTCCTAAAGACCAATTTCTTGTTCATCGAATAGATCAGCTGATTGATTCCACTTTGGGAAAAAAATATTAACTTTCATGGATGCATTTGCGAGATATAATCAGATCCAGATGGATCTGAAGGACCAAGAATGTACAATCTTCATGAGTGACAAGGTTTTAAATTGCTACAAGGTTATGCCTTTTGGATTGAAAAACGCCAGAGCTACTTATTAAAGATTAATGAATAAAGCATTTGCCACTCAGATCGGAAGAAATATGGAGGTGTCTATCGATGACATGGTGGTAAAGAGCTTAGTGAATAATGCACACTTGGAACATTTAGAGGAGACATTTTTTAATCTAAGGGCAATAAGGTTAAAGCTTAATCATGAGAAGTGTACTTTTGGAGTTCTATCAGGGAAGTTCTTGGGTTATGTTATCAGTGTAAAATGGATAGAGGCTGACCCAGAATAATTGAAAGCTGTAGTAGCAATGAATTCACCTCGAACCATCAAAGAAGTGCAAGTTTTGACACGAAGATTAGCAACACTTAATAGATTTATCTCTAGATATTCTGATAAATATTTTCCTTTCTTTTAAGTGTTGCGAGGGCCAAATAAATTTGAGTGGACTTTGGATTGTGAAGCGGAGTTTACAAGCATTAAAAATTTATTATCATCACCATAGATTTTATCAAAACCTCAAAATGGAGAACAACTCTTTTTATATATTGCGGTATCGAATTTTACAGTAAGTGCAATATTAATAAGCGAGGATTCAAGAATTCCGAAGCCGGTATACTATATCATAAAAAGTTTGGTGGCAGCAGAAAATATATATTTGAAGCTTGAGAAGTTAGCATTAGCATTGGTGGTGGCTGCTCGAAAGATACGCCCTTATATTCAAGCCAATACCATTGACGTTCGAACTACATTTCCCTTGAAAAGTGTTTTACAAAGTCCTAATATTTTGGGGAGAATGACCAAGTGGTCGGTGGAGTTGGGAGATTATGATATTTTGTTCACACCTCAAAATGCAATTAAAGCTCAAGCTTTGACAGATTTCCTCATTGAATTTCATTCGAGCAGTCTGGATATAGAAGACAGTGAAGATGTTTTACCATTAAATTCGATGTGGACTGTTTGAACAAATGGTGGATCTAGTGTTTTCGGATCCAGTGTTGGAGTTCAGTTAGTTGCTCGATCTGGAGAAACAATGCTCCAGTCTATCAAATTTGTTTTTCATGCCTTGAACAACAAAGCTGAATATAAAGCTGCTTTGGATGATTTGAGACTTGTGAAGATATGTGGAGCAACTTCAGTGCGGCTAAAGACAAATTCTCAATTAGTAGCAAATCAAGTATCTAGAAACTCTGAATCAAAAAATGATCGCTTAATTTTGTATCTTCGAGAGCTTCAAAACTTGATGTTGTTATTTAATCATGTTGTTGTGGAACAAATAAGTCGATGAAGTAACCAAGTGGCTGATTCGTTGGCAAATACTACTTATGAGGAATAATATCTTTGGATCTTGCTACAAGAGAGCCCTTCGATTTTGACCCAGTCAGACCAGTGTGATTATATGGAGGAATTGTTTGTCATTACATATGTAGTCCGAGGCGATTGGCGAACTGATATTTTTAAAAAAAATTATTCAAGAAACACTGCCTGACGATGTGAAATTGGCCAAAAATTGCGAGGAAAAGCTTTTGGATACATATTTTTGGATGGAGTTTTGTATAAGAAAGCATTGAATAGGTCATTGTTACGATGTTTGAATAGACAAGAATCACAAGAAGTTTTATCAGAGTTGCATGATGGAGAAGGATCAGCTCATTGTGGGTTTAAAGCTTTATCTCGTCGAGTTTTGCTTGCAGGTTTCTATTGGCCTTCGATTATGAACGATGCCAAAAATTTAGTTCGAAGTTGTGATACTTGTCAAAGGTTTGCTAATTCTATTCATAAGCCGGATGTTCCACTTATGTCTATTACCAAAGCCATACCATTTGATAGATGGGGAATTGATTTAGTGGGGACTTTGTTGATGGCATCTCGTGGACTACAAATAATGTGTTGTTGGACTAGACTATTTTATAAAGTGGGCAGAAGCAGAATCGTTATCTAGAACGAAAGCAAAGGATGTGATTAAATTCATTATAAACAGTATTTGTTGTCATTTTGGAATACCTCGAAGAATTACCACGATAATGGCCCTCAATTTAATAATAAAGAAATAACTTCATTCTGCGCTTCAAAGGGGATTAAACAATGTTTTTCAACACCTTTTCATCCCCAAGCGAATGGACAAGTGGAGGTGACAAACATATCTATTTTAGAAAGTCAGAAGAAAAATTTAACATGAGCAGCAGGAAAATGGCCAAATTATTTGCAAGAAATACTTTGGGCTTGTCGAACAACTCCTAAGAAAGCTACTAAAGAAACTCCTTTTTTCTTTAGCGTATGGAATTGATGCTGTCAGCCCTTTATTATCTACGACGTCATCTTTTAGCATAACCCAATACTCTAAAAAATCTAATGATAAAGCTAAAAGAGTAAGTTTAGATCTGATTGATGAGAAAAGAGTTCGAGCTCAATTAAACGTAATCCATTATCAAACTCTTATGAGGAATCGGTACAATTCGAGGGTAAAAAGAAGGGAATTTAAAATAGGTGATAAAGTGTAGAGAAAAGGTTTTCAGCATACTAAGGAGAAGAGTCTCGGAAAAAGGACTCTGAATTGGGAAGGACATTATGTAGTTGTTGAAAGACTAAAGATAGGGTCTTATCAATTTGTGATAGTCATGGGAGGATGTTTCAACACCCATGGAATATATGTCATCTGAAGTTATACTAGGAATAACTATGTTGTATTTTCAGTTTATTTCTTTTGATTGATTAGCGCACTCTTTCCTACCATGTTGGCCCTGGAAGGTTTTAACAAGGTGTTATGTACATATTCAAAATTATCAATAAAATGTATTTTTGGCCAATAGTTGTTTATAAGTGTGTATTTAAACTATTTTGGTAACTGATCAAAGACTGATCATCTTTGAGGTTGACCAAGAGTAGAATATTCCGAAGTATTGAATACACTTTTTGAAGAAACAACCATATTCAAAGTGATACATTCAATAAATGCACTTTGATATTCGAAGTGCAACGTTCAATAAATGCACTACGTTCAATAAATGTATTATGACATTCGAGGTGCTACGTTCAATAAACACACTATAATTTTCGATGTGCTACGTTCAATAAACGCACTGTGATTTTTGAAGTGCTACATTCATTCGAGGCACTATAACCTTCGAGGAGTTACACTTTGTAATAATTGTTCAAGGTATTTTATTATGTTTTAGCTTTGAATAGTTAATATAAGCAAAGGTTAAACGTAAACATAACTTAATAAAAAATATGAAGTATAAACAAAAACATTTGTCATTTAGAATAATTTGATGGGTACAAGAGTTATGGTACTAATATGCCTAATACAGAAAGATAAAACAAATTCAGAAGATAGAAAAATTATTCAGATGATTCCTCTTCGGATGACAAACTAGGGATAAGATCGAAGTCTTCATTGGGGCGCCATCCGAGAGGAATGTCATTCCACAAGCTTGAAAGGTTTATCTTATGATAGGTAGCGTGAATTTCTCGAAAAAGTATGATAGCCTTTTCTTCTTTATCATTGTTGATAGCTGTCAACATATCCTTGGAACGTTCATCTTCTGCAGTAGTGATAACAAGTTTATTTCCTTCTCAAAATGATCTTCAGTGTTAGATATCTCATTGGTCAAGTTTTTATTTTATGTTTTGCTTTTGGCAAGAAAAGTCTGAAGATTACTAAACTTCTCCTTTTCAGCAGCTAAGTCGTCAAGGTGTTTAGCCTCGAGTCATCTATATGTTCTTGATGTAAAGTGTTCAGATTCTCTTTTTCGATTTGGTGTTGTTCGCGTAAATTCTGTTTGACAAATAGGAGTCCTCTGATAAGCTTAGACCTTGCCACTTCAAATCCATGAAAATGTGCTACTACATGATTGCAAAAAAAATTCCCTCAACTGTTTTTTAGCTTCAGCAATTCCTTTGTAGCGAACCATATCTTTGGCAAGTCGTTTCAAATGACTCTTAGAAGCCTCGATTTCTTGAGTAAGCGTTTTTGCTGCAGTTTTGAGATCGGAAAACAGTTGAAGTGCAGCAAAGACGTCTGGATTTGGTGGAATAGGAGGAAAAACCACTGGAGTAGGCCGAGGGATGAGATCTAAAGACGTAGTAGGAGCAGTAGGAATAATAATTTCAGGAGATACTGCTTCAAAGGTAGAGGGTGCAGATATTCTACCAAAGTTGTGTGGGTGAGTTTGAACTTCTTAAATGACAGGATCCTCTTCTCCAATAAGTTCTTATGATTCATTGAAGTTCATGAAACTACCGAGATCAAAGTGATCATCATTTTGATTATCTTCTACAACAATTGCAGCATCTTCACCAGTTGTTTCCTTTTCCTTCTAAGGACTTTGTTGATTTTAAACAATTATGACCTCATCGTCATCAAATACTATGTCTTCGATGGTTGCAAATGTATTTTTCTTCCCTTTCTTATGGGATTGATAGAACTTTTAGTTTTCGAAGGTGTAATAGTTTTATTCTTTTTTGGAGAAGGTTCTCCCTCTATTCCTTCTTCGATGGTTGAAAGCGTACTCTCCTTTGTTTTTCTTTTTGAACATTTAGGCTCCGAATTTGTTGAAGGGCTAGCATCAGATATGCTAGCTGCATTTTTGTTCATTTTGTCCTTTTTCTTTTGAGAAAGGTGACTATCTGATCTGTTGTGGATGGGTAAAAATACTTTGCAGTCGGGATGAACCAACCTTTTAACAGCTTGTCCAGGGTTGGGTTGCTCCATCAAGTTTTTGGGAGGAAAAGCTCCAAGTGTGGTCGGAAATAAGTGGTTGTTGAGAAAATTGATGAACTCAAAGACTATGTGGAAAGTATTGTTCCATTCTGCTTCAGTCCAAATGGCAAGTTTAATGAATATATATTTGGCTCTTGGTCGACGAATGGCGTAGCGCCTCCGAATTTCTGATAAGAGCATATAAGTTGACAATGAATAAGGGAAATAGTAGTTAAGAAATTTAATTTAGAAGAGTAATATTACAATACTTACGGCTACTCCTCCAGACGAGGTTCAATCTCGATGGATTGGCTTCAGATATTTCTTTACCGTTTTCCCATGCTCCTGAAATGAAAATGATCTTCTGCTTCTATAACTTTTCCGCTTCCAAAAGTTCATCGATGATTTTTAGCTCATCGTCTAATGTAAGGTAGTAAAATAGAACCTTTGGTCTTTTGGATAATTTGGTCAAATATATGAATCTCTGATGCTGATCAGAATCTTGGACAAGCGGGAAACCATGATTACAGACAAAAGTATGAACCATTGGTTTGGGGTTACTTAGATTGGGCATAGATCCAAGAGTTTGAAGTAGTCAACTATCACGGGATCTAGTGGGAACCGAAGACCCCAGTTGATGATTTTCGGATAGACTACCAGCTCATCTTTTTTGGAATTAGGGGTGTTTCTCCTTTTTTGGGAAGATGAAGTATAAAATTGTCTCCAATTCCCCATTGCTTCTTCAAATACGATACTTGATCCTCTTTGTAATATATGTATAAAACACTTTTAAAAACAACGATATAATCTCCATCAAGAGTTCTTAGATTCTCACCAATTGCTGCTCTTTCTTCTGTGGATATAGTGATAAGACCTTTCTTTTTTCTTGGTTTGCGAATCTTTTTCTATAGGCATTCTCAGAGTGCTTCGAGGTTACTTCATCGGTATTAGCTTCATTCTTTGACTGAGTAGCATTGGAGTCAGCCTCTACTTCTGACGCTTCGTCTCTCAGTTGTGGATGGTTCTTCGAGGGACTTTATTGAGACGATGTGGTTGTCTCAACAATCTCCCTCGGGGGAGGAGATTTGGTAGATGGATTTGATACAACATCGACATCGTCTCCCATAGCTATAAAAGTTTTCTTTCTAGGAGATTGTGAAAGATAGGTTGAAAAAGGGGTTGCTTTGGATTGTTTTGAAGAAGATTTATTTACTTCACAACTAATTCGAGGTGTTCTTGGCATTCATGTTTTTGAAGATAGACTTTCTTCTATAATAGGTGAAAGCGAAAATACATGAACTTTAGAGGGATCGAAATTACCGTAGTAGACGGTCTTTGCGGATGTTCCGAGGGAAGCGTTGCTTATCAACCCAGCAGCTCTATATTCATCTGCTCTTTCACTGATGCAGAAGTAATTGTAAGCTCCAAAGACGAAATTGTTGTCAAGTGTTGGGAATTTAGGTCTTTTGGGATTTGGCCTTGGATCTTTTGGATTTTTGGCGTTTTTTCATAAACTGATTGAAGATTGATCGGAAAGTATGAACTTTCCAGTGAAGATAGTTAGAAAGTTTGAAGAAACCGGTGTAGGTAGAAAAAGAGTTGGGAGGTTCTCTACTTTTGTCTCAAGAAACTTTGCTTGTGGATCAAAGAGTGAACTGCAAAGTTAATTTATATGAGAAGGAAAGACGTGCTCAAAGGTGGAAAGGTTTTGTGTGATTGGGAAGAATTTGAAACAGTTGTGTAGTTATGGTTTTGACATCTGTGATACTAGGGACCTAGGTGTAGGTTTAGCACCTAGGGGCTCATGATTATTTTGGAATAGACTTGGTATTTAAACTTATTAGTTTTACTTCAAATCTAGTTCAAGGGATAATCATCTATGGATATATTTCGATGTATCTGGAATGAATAATGGTGTAACATAATGATTAGTTTGCTTCGAATTATGAAAGATGAAGTTTTCATTGCTTTTGGTTATGTTTGAGGTCAATTAGTTCTCATTCATTTACTGACATGAGAACTAAGGGGGGTAGTGATAAAGAAATAGAAGTTCAGAGACTAAAAGGGTAAATAATAAAATGTAATGTAACGGATGGTAAAATTAGAGGAGAAATTCATAATGCGTGTTCTAGTTAAGGACTGAAAGTGTAATTTACCCTTTTTATGTAATCGATTTTAGTTGTAAGCTAAGTCTTTGTGCCTCTATATAAAGGCCAAAGCTGAACTAATAAAAGGGTTGGATTTCTGAGTTAGATCACTTGCTTACTTTGATTTTCTCTTTCTAGAATCTATTTCTCTCTCTAAAACTCTTCTTCTCTTGTTTACTAAGGCAATTCCAAATAACCAAACTCACCAGGCCTAATGAGGAGCAGGTTCGCATCCAAAGTAAAAGAACAAAATGTGTTAAGAAAAGTGTTTTTACACACTAAGAAAAAACGGTTCGAAAAGCTGGCTCCGAACTGGGAAGGGTCATACATCGTATGTGAGAAAGTCAAGAAAGGAACGTACCAGCTTCTAGATAAACAAAGAAAACTGTTGAAGCACCCTTGGTACGTTGAGCATCTCAGGTTATTCTTTAAAAAACTCATCTTGTAAATATTTACTTTGTTTTACCTTAATGTAAATATTATGGGGCATACATTTTGCTACCCTATTGGCGCAGGGTGGTTTTAATGAGTTGTCCCAATCTCAATCAATTTACAATCCTTTGCATTTTAAAAATAAAATTGTTTTGGTTCTGATCAGATGGACTGAAGGCTTATTAAACACTTATTGTCTTCAAATAGATTACCTTTGAATGACTCGGATAGATTAAAAGCTTATTAAACACTTGTTGTCTTCGAATGAATTACCTTTGAATGACTCGAATGGATTAAAGCTTATTAAACACTTATTGTTTTCAAATGGATTACCTTTGAATGGCTTAGATGGATTAAAGGCTTATTAAACAGTTTTTTCATTCAATTGGATTACCTTTGAATGGATAGGATGGGTTAAAGGCTTCTTAAACACTTATTGCCTTCAAATAGATTACCTTTTAATGGATCAGATGGATTAAAGACCTATTAAACACTTATTGTCTTTAAATGGATTCCTTTTGAATAGTTCGGATGGACTAAAGGCTTATTAAAGGTTTATTGCCTTTAAATGGATTACCTTTGAATGACTCAGATGGATTAAAGACCTATTAAACACTTATTGTTTCAAATTGATTACTTTTGAATGACTTGATCAGATTTAATATATTACTTTTATTTTTATCATCTTTAAGAAAGATCGGATATTAATGGAAGTATAAAAGGAAAGATGGCAAAATACTAAGTGGATAAAAAAACAAAGATGACATAAAATGATGATAAAGTTATAAAAGACACCCGATCTCAATTACAAAAATGCATTGTGTACAACAAGGGCTTATGCCAACATGACTACTAGGAAATTTGATCTTAAAATATAAAAAAAATGCCTTAGACATTTCAAGGACTTTGGTTCCCAAACACAAAATTAATAAAAATGATTAACCTGAGGGCTCATTCCCTTCGGTCTTCTTCTCAACTTTCCTTTCCTCATGGTTTTCTTTTTCTTGTTCACCATTATCTCATTCTTTCCCAGCCTCATCAAACTTAGAATCGTCCGAAGAAATTGCTAGTTTATCACCAAGCGACATAGTATGAAAAATGATTTCTTAGTATGGCACGAACTTCTGCAATTCCCCAAGATACTGTTTGGGGAAAGTTTTATGGAGCACTAATACCATGTCAGATTTAATGGACTCAACTCCCCGGTCCAAAGAGTTCAATACACGCTCAGCGTAGGTGTTTATAACATCAGATATTTCCTTGGCAGTGTTTCCTTAAGATCGATGATTTCATCTTTTTTCTTTTTTAGAAGATTATCTACCTTTTTCTTCTCTTCCCATAACATCTGTAAGCTAGTTTTGTCCTTGGCTTACTGCTCTTTCAAAGAGGAAATCTCTTTTTGTAGATCAGAAAATTTGAGTTCTAGCTGATTGTGATCGGACTTAGATTGAGCCAGCTCATCTTTAAGATCTTTCGCTTTCTTATTTAAACTTTCCACTTTACTTTTCTCAGAACTAATAGTGTTTTATAAAGATTGTTTTTCATTGAGAAGGGATTGATTTTCACTACGAAGGGATGTAATGTCTATGACTTGAGATCTAACCTGCCTCTCCAAGTCAACTATTGGCCTAATGTAGCCTAAAAGGATATACCCCAAGGTGTTATATTCATTGGATAATTCGGAAGACTCCCCTTGATGTGTCACAACACTGGAAATGGTGAAAGTTTAGGGGAAAAGCCTTATCAAATTTACTCAAGTATAAGTTGCCAAGGTCATCCAAATTGACATCACCTTCAACGGAAGGTTGGTCAGCACTAGGAAAATTTGAGGATGATGGGTCAATATGTACCTCTTCTTGAGGAGGATCCTTTATAGGAATATCAGATTGAAGTATGATCTCCGAACCACCAGAAGCCTTCTTCCTTTTTCCTACTTTCTTATCGCTAACCTCAGTGCTCATTTTATTTCCTTTTTCTTCTGAACTGATAAAGTTTTTGAGAGATTTTGAATCTCCTCTATTATAGCCGCCAGAACTTCCAAGAGAGCTGCATTTATTTCATCAGGGGCCTCATGTTTCTTACCTCAGAGATTACTTGAGATGGTGCATCGTCTTCAACATCCTCCTTCAACTTTTTCTTTATTTGTTTCTTGATCTTGTTAAGATGACTATGAGCTCTGTTCCTAGCGGGTAGGAAAATCTTGCCATCAGCCTCCTCAGTCCTCTTCAGAATTTTAGCAGATGGGGGAGGGGTAGTGAATTGTTCCTATGAGAGCTCACAAATCAGAGTCGTCCTCCATAGGTGAGCTCTCACCATATTTTTTGTAGTAAAATAATTATGGATTCCGTTTGAACATTTTTCAGCTGCCCACTGATGCAGTTTAATAAAAATGACTTTCCCATCCTCCAGATGTTGTGAGAATAGCTTTGAAAACACTGTAAAATATATCTGATGTGAGAATAGATGTGATTGAATATTATAAAATAATAAATAAATAGATACTTACATGAAGACTTCTAATGTCTAGTAAGCATGCTCAGATTACCCTTAGAGGTAATCTTTTTTACATTCTCCCAAGAACCACTGATGAAAATAAACTAGGTTCTCCAAGGTTTCTCAGCTTCTAGTAAGTCATTGACTACTACTTTGTAGTCATTTCCCATATTAAAATAATAGAAGGGAATGTTACCGTTTTGACATAAACCAACCATAACAACAAATTTCTCCATTGCCATCAGAATCTTCGATAGCCTTGAAGTTACAATACTGGCCAGAAGTGTAAACCAGGTGTTGATGCTAAGTTGACTTGGGCACATTTTCACTAAGTCAAAACATCTAACAATTTATGGGTCCAGAGGGGACCAAATAACCCAGTTGAGAACTTTGGGATACACCACCAACTCTCCCGCTTTGCAGTCCATCAAAGTTTCTTTAGGGATTGGAATCCTGACTTTGATTGATTCGAGGAACCCTCATTTGCTCCAAAGTTTACCCAGATTAGTTGTGTGGGTGTATACATAAGATATTCTTTGCATTATTAGTAGATACTTTATCGTTTTTCGATGTAGAGGTCTTGTTTTTAGCCTTTGAAAGTCTGGTAAACCGTCAATGAGTATTTTATTTGATATCTGACCCTATGGAAATGAAAGTTGATCTAGGTTTACGATTGCTAATAACTTGTCTTGTAGAAACCTCACTTTGCTGGATATATTGCTTAATGATTGTGGAAGATTGATCAGAAGGGATAAATTTAGAAACGACGGGTTGTTTATTAGATGAGGAGCTTCTATCTGGTTCTGGAAATTGTGTCACTGGAGAAGCGGGTAATCCGGCAATAATTCTAGCTTGCATTTAATTTTCCTCCAACTTTGAAAAATTAAGGCAACCTCCTCTAATAAGTGATATCCTAGCTGTGAACATGCAAAACTTTGAATTCAGACAAGAAGAATCAAAGGAAAATATGGGTAACAGTTAAGAGTTTTTATCTCTCTAAAACTATGAAAATGAACTTGTTTTTCTTACTTTAATGACAGAAATAATGAAGATTAACCTTATATATAAAGAAAGATACTCAAGTGTTTTACTAGTGAAGACAAGCTACTAATAATAATTAGAGAAGGCTATGAAAAATAGCCATTAATCTTTTTTTTACAAATAGATGTCGTATCCAAGGAAGAAACCGTTCGATATCTCCATTAACTGCATGGTATGTGCCATGAGAAAACCAACCGAATAAATTCGTGACCTTACCATAAAAACAGTTTTGATAACATATTTCAGATACAGTTCAGAATTCTTTTATAGTGTTAGCTCTCCCGAAATACTTCAGAAATAGCTAAGGGGGCTATATGATAGGATCATATATCTTTTGAGGTGTATTATGGTAATTCATATTTTCTTAAGAAGGGAAATTCAGACCTAAAAATCAAAGCTCGATGACTAAGCTATCACCTAAGTCAATCGGTGATTCAGCTACATGCATAATACCTCAAGGTATGGGTTTGGGGGCTCATAGAATGGAGCCGAATATGAGGATCCAACCCAAAAGGCCCATATGTATCCAGAAAGAGTATATATATCTCAACCAACTTCATTTAGAGGGTTGGACTTTTTCCAAAAATATTAAAGACAAGCACCTCTTTTCTCTTACTATTCTCTACAAAAATATTACATACGAAATCACCAGAAGATCTTCCAATCTAACCCTCAAAATACATTTTTTCCTCACCACTGTCGAGCCGTTAAATATTTTTTTGACGTTTAGATGAGGTGAAAACTATGGGAAATATTTAATGACACAAAGGGTACACTTTTTTTCAACCTCAACGAAGAAAAAACATCATACAATGTTTCATTTTTTTAAATTGCTTGGTGACTGACAGTATAAACAAGAAACAGTTGGATGAGGTATATGACCAAATAATAACCAAGTAATATGAAACTATGTACGATGCTCAAGTGAACTACATAATGAAAAAGGAAAAAATGAAGCTAATGAAATAGAATTGGCATGGAAGATAAGCAATGGTTTATATTATTGTCAAGTTATGGTTGTTTCAGTTTTTGAATTAGTACGTTATCCCTGTTTATGTATCTTAAGTCCTAAGTTATCGTTGTTTCAGTTTCAGAATTTCTAAGTTATTGTTGCATCATGTATTTGTAACAACTTAATTTAACGATAATTTAATACTAGCATGTTTGGTATGATACAAACGAGCATTGAACTATTCGCATTCGGAGTGCATAAAAATCTAGATTTCGCCGCTTCTAGTGCTAATAAAATAGTAATAGTGTGCACCTAGCACGCAATATTGTACCAAAATGCACATGAATAATATGTGTTTGTGTATATTTTGCACTCACTGATTGTGACGGTATATACAATTTTGCACACTCTCAGTGCGAATAATCCACTGCTAGTTTGAAAAACAATGGTTGATAACATATTTTTACCATGGTGTTGACAATTTAAAACAAAAAATACATAAAGGTTAGAAGGATAAGAAAAACAATACATCAATTAGTTTTAGAGATGAAACAATACATAAGTTAAACAATACATAAGTCTTAGTTATGTCACGCTAACAAAACTTAAACAAGTTACACACTTTGTAGCACAATCAAATGTCTTTCGTCAAATCAATAAACTGTGCTACTCCATCATGCGCATTAGACGTTTGGAACAACTTAATTTTATTGAACTTGTTGAATAATTGGTTGATCAGATTGCCTAAGCACTTGCATCTTCAGTGTGAAATAGGTACCATACTAGATATATTGCCAATAATGGTCCATCCATAAACAACCTGTAAAAATAAAACTTGGATAGTGTAGTACAACGTAACATATCGTAACATAAAGTAGTATAATATTATTATGTTTATTTACTTACATGAATGAAATATTTACCACATATGAAACCAAAACCAACTCATTTGTACGACACGGTCGAAGTGGAGATCTGCTTAAAGGTAGATATGTATAGAACAAGTTGATGGATATACGGTACATCATGCATTGATATCGAGTGGCTATCACTAGGCCGATATCAGGTAATGTCATCTAATACTTACTATCAGTGTTGTATACTTTAAATCAATCTAATTTATCAAGTACGTTGTTTATGGCTACTACACCATCAGACATTGCTACCCAAAAAATGAGTTGAGCATTCAATTCGCAAATAAAATCATGTTTCACGATTTTCATGAATCAGAACATCCTATATTGATATAGCTTCAACCCAATAACTGCACTATTTTTTTGGATACACATCTACCATGCTAGTAATATAATCAAGTAAATAATTCATAAAGCATCCACCGTAACCATTAAGATTGTTGATCTTGCTAGATTTCTTTATACGTAATACTTTCTATTTCTTCTTTAAGGGGGGGGGGGCTTTAGCCTTTGGTAATAGGAATAGTTTTTTTTGTTAGGTGGTCGAGCTAAGTATCATTCGAAACATGCTAGTGTTATGGCCTTCACGAGAGCCATATACAAATAATGACGAGTCTCGTTTAGTCGATTTGTCAGGAATATCGGTTTTTAAACCTTTAGTAATAACTAGTTCTTTAGGCGCTAATATGTGACTTGTTTCGATTTTGAGGATTTGCATCACCTTATTTATAATATAATTTTGTATATTTGGGTCGTAACCATGGATGGAACTATATGTCATGCTAAGTTTTTGTGTTAGGTTATCTTTCGTACTCATTTTATGTTTAGGAACTATCTTTAAAGTACTTCAATGTAAATCACATTCTACTAGAAGAAATGGCTTACATTCTCGGTCGACCATAACTAGTGTAAATGTACATGATAACCCGTGTGTTTTCCTCAAAATACAACCACAAGCTACTTGATCCACACCTTCAAAAATTTCTAACGTTGTAGAAGATAAATTACCTTTTAATTCTTTATATATTACAATTATATACAAAACTTTTAGATGATAGTTACTTCTCTCGAATAATTCAAAGATGACCGGGTGTTGAACATCAAGCAACTTATGAATAAACGTCCAAAATTATTCAAAAGTGCATAAACTTGTACCAAAGTAACATTTTAGGTTCAAGTAAGCACTTTTCTCCATATAATATATAAACGGATAATTTATGATTATAACATTCAATGTTTAAAATTTAAGTTTGTAAATGAAAGTATTACTTACTGATTGCTAGTTTAGTTACCTAAATGTTTATGCTCGTTTGTGAAAATATAAAGAAATGTTTCACAATGTATCGTTATACACTGATTCATGATATAATATATAGCCTTCCGGTAAAATGAGAACATTTCATTTACAATTGCGATATTTTTATTATACTTTTGAACTGTGGTCGATCATGCAACAACATCATAAAATTCTTAAACTCTTCTGGCATATCTATCTGGCCATCATCTTTTTAGCGTATGCTATTTTTTTTTCTTAATATGTCATTTTCATAGCATGCAAGTATCACTCGGAAAAAATTCTCTAATAGCTAGCATCAATGTTAACTCTTGACCAGTGATGATAATATTCTGAAATACATAAATGTTATCCACCGTTACGGTCCTTAAAACACTCAAATCTCACATGTAGTTCTCTTGTTTCTTGAAGCTCATAAAGACGAAAGCAATAAAAAATATCTTGATGGTTGATGTTACACCAATAATTTCGAGCAAAGGCATCTTGTACCTTGTAGTTTTGTAAGTACCGTCTATGAGAAAAACTACATAAAATATGCGTAAAATCTTAATACATGTAGGATACACGAAAAACAAAATTGAGAATCTCGTCACTTGTGTCATTTGTTCGATGCCACACGGAGTGCTTGTATTCCTTCAGTTTACCCAACATGAATTGCATTTGGGTTTGTTGGACTTTTTTTAATTACCAAATGGTGTTTTGATGAATGTCATCATTGGTGCGCATGTTATATATATTTTGAGGGTTATGAATCTTCAAATCCACGTATATCTCTCTAAGACGAGAACTAAATGTTAGTAACCTACAAACTAATTCATCTTCGTCTACTTTCAGTCTAGCGGCTTCAGAATGATCATTCAAGTGAAAAGGCGTGTGATTACGTTTGCTATTTAACATATTCAATTTCTAATAATCATGTTGTCATTAAATTAGAATTGGCCTTAACATGAAGGGACAACCGCTTTTTTTTATAAACATTGTCGTCGTTGTTTCATAAACCCCGGTGTGGGCTTAGGTTTATATATATTGTACCTCTCGCATTCAAAGTATACCCTAACTTTTTTCTATTTCTACTACCGTCGTCGTCTTTGGTACTAATAACGATGAAATATATATCGATGGTTCCTGATTTTACCCATGCTTCAAAATTGTCTTCAACACAATACATTTGGATAGTTAAAATATGCGTGTAATCGGCCATCATACATGGTGGGTTTTCCGGATCCTACAACATACATAAAGCTAACGTTCATTAAAATTGGCACTCACTAAATGCAAGCCGAATGTAAGTTGCACATATAACTGCGCAATTTTGTGTAAAATTGCGTGTATGGTATGCATCATATTGTTGTGATATTGTGCCAAATCGCGCAAGAACAATGTATATAATTTAGCCCAAAATCGTGCATTGACAACGAGCGATTTGACACAATGTCGCGCATCATGGGTTCGTGTTTATGCACAATTTTGCGCGCGACTGGTGCAAAAATTTAAATGACTTTAAAAATACCTCCATAACTGGTTCTAGATGATCCGTTCATGGTTCTTCGTCTTCTAATAGAAAATCATCAAAGTTACAACTAAACCCATTATTTTCATCATTTAAATCCATATTTTGTGAGATAGTACAGAACTAGATTAGTTTTGAATTGATTTTGTAGCGGGTTCAAATTTATAGATTGATTTTGTAGCTCGTTCAAATCCATATTTTGTGAAATAATATGAAATTAAATTGGTTTTGAGTTGATTTTGTAGTTGGTTTAAAAATAGCAGTGAGAATAAGTCAGTTTGGTTTTAAAAAATAGATTTTATTTAGTGTTTTTTTGAGTCAAATATTTTGAAATTTTCAATTAAAAAAAATAGATCCAACAAAAATAAGCTGGGATATTAACCTAATCCGAAATTTTATATGGATGGCAGTAGTGTTGTATTTAGACAATAATATATAGGTTTTGAAATAAAAATTATTCGTATGTTCTTTACTTACTAACTTTGTAAATATAAAATGTTACTGTAAACTATGCCAATTGCGACAAGTTAACCTGACAGAAAACCTTTAAGACCAATCAATTAGGAATTAGCCATGTCATAGAAATGGCAATTAGTGAACCCATCCAAACACAAGAAGATTACTAATGAGTCCAAAACCAAGAACTTTTGTTCATGTCCAAACGTAACCTGCTAACAAGTAGTATCAATTTGATTAAAATGACAAAAGAAAATGAAAGAGGAGATAAAGACAGATCTCAAAAGGGATTAAAAGTGAATGAGCACTGGATTTTTGAAAGAAATATTGAAGGCTTTACTTATTTGCCTAAACAACTTTTTAAGAGAAAAAAGAAAAAGAAAAAGATTTTGAGCATGTTGTCTTTGTCTTTGAGTATGAAGCTGACTTTCGCTTGTCAAAGAATCCGATTATAAAAATTGCATCTTGCAAGAATCGAGACACGATAGGGTCTTTCTTTTTGTCGTCACTCTTACCACCTAATCACCTCTCTGTTTTGTACCATGCAGCATCCTACAAAGTGAAGTTGGGCTGTTTCGTTAACATTTTGTGTGCCATTTCGTTTTGTCGCAAATTCACAATAAGTGATCCCATTAATAATTAATTTGCTTTAGACTCTATAATTGAACCCCACTGATTTAGATTTTAATGTAGGGCAAGGTTATATTGGAATTTCATTTGGCTATAATGAGACTCCAAATTTAGAATTTTTTTTAAAGTGAAATGTCTCTTTTGCCTTTCATTTATAAGTCCAAGTTTCTAACTAAAAACCAGCTTTTCTCCAACTTCTCCCTAGAGCTTTCTCTCTCTAAAATTCCCTAAAAACTTTAAAAAAGCATGGATTTGAGTGATTGGAGTGAAGGTTTCAGCTGCAACCTTGATGATTTTGCATCAGAGGAAGAAGAGCCGTTGACGGACCATTTGCAAACCCAAAATGAAGTATTTTCCGAAATTTTCAAGATCTGTGCGAATATAGCGGTACCACCGCTATATAATGGATGAACTGCGAACAGACTATTCGCAAATATGCATGTTTTTTTTTTGCAAAATTGCGAACGGTCCGTTCGCAGAAATATCGAACGGACGAACGGACCGTTCGCAATTTTGCAAAACATGCGAAGGTCTACTTCGCAGAACGTCCAAATGGACGAGCAAGCCCTTCGCAATTTTGCCAACCATGTGAACACCTACTTCACAATTTTGCCAACCATACGAACACCTACTTCACGAAATTGA
The DNA here is from genome assembly GCA_036936605.1 of Limnanthes douglasii subsp. nivea. Lineage (NCBI taxonomy): Eukaryota > Viridiplantae > Streptophyta > Magnoliopsida > Brassicales > Limnanthaceae > Limnanthes > Limnanthes douglasii. Next base: position 126,637,249 of record JAUPFV010000005.1, on the reverse strand, counting down.
CCTGTTTTTTAAATATGTTCTCATATAATTGCATCAACGACATATGTGGGAACCCGATCAACCGCCATGTGCGATGGCCGATTACACGAAAGTGTGTAGTACGGACACGTTCTACACCAAAGCCGATTTGATTGATTGGGTCGAGTCCGAAAGCATAAAACTATGATTCATTTTGGTCCGTAGTAAAAACGACGACGGTAGCAAAAGCATAAAAAACTCCTAGGATATATTTTAGGTGTGAGAGGTACGGGGTTTACAAACCTAACCCCAAACCGGGGTATGTTAAGAAACGCCGAGAATGTTCATCGAAAAAATGCGGGTGTCCGTTCTATTTAAGGGGGAGTCTGGTCTTAGAGCTACCGGGTTATTGGAAAGTGGTTGTGCTAAACAGGAAACACAACCATGAACCATTTTTGCACTTGAATGGTCATTCACGGGCCGCTAGACTAAAAGTAGAAGAACAATTGTTCGTTTGTAGTCAAACGGAAGTCGGTTCTCGGCCGAGAGAGATATATCGCGGTTTGAAGATTAAAGACCCGCAAAATGTATCAAGCATGCGCACGATATACAACATGCGGCAAAAACATGATTTGGTTGATAAAGCGGGCAAGACCCAAATGCAATACTTCTTTTCTAAGTTAAAAGAACACGGGTACTATGTTTGGGAGCGAAGTTGTGAAGCAACGGACGAGATCCTCGAGTTGTTTTTTGCACACCCTAAAAGCATCGATTTCATGCGCACTTTTCCTCAAGTTCTTATAATGGATAGCACGTACAAGACTACAAGGTATAAGATGCCTTTACTTGAAATAGTTGGCCAAACTTCGACAAAGAAGACATTTTGTGTTGCTTTTGTTTTTTTAAGCTCCGAGAAACAAGAGAACTACACTTGGGGATTGAGTGTTCTAAAGAAGGTGTTGACGAACAACAAGTGTGCATTACCTAACATTATCGTCACCGATAGGGAGTTGGCTTTAATGAATGCTACCGATGATATATTTCCGGACGCAACTCATATGCTATGCACTTGGCATATTGGTAAGAACGTCACCTCTTACGCTAAAAAAGTTTTACCGAATTCGGACATGGCCGAAGAGTTCGGGGAATATTACCAAAGGGTAGCCTATTCGGCCACGCTCGAAGATTATAACAAAAACCTTGCCGATATGCACCACACGTACGCATTTTGTCCATTGGCTATCGACTACGTTATGAAGCAATGGATTGACGAATGTGGACACAAATTCCTCAATATTCACACGAACAAATTTAAACATTTTGGCAACCAAACTAACAATCGGTGAGTTATATTTCCATCTCCACACAATATTTTTTAATATAAAGTGTTAGAAATATAATGTATTTTATCTCATGTTATAGGGCGGAGAGTGCTCACTCTAGCCTCAAGCGGGCAATTGGTAGTAGTCTATGCACGTTCGAACAATTTTGGAAACATGTTCATGCATTGCTAACCGCTCAACACTCTAACATTTTCGAGTCATTCGAGCGTAGTAGGTATCGTCCAAGAAACTCAACTAGGGGGCCTAACAAGACCATCTACAAGGATGTCAAAGGTGAGCTTTCATCTCAAGCTATAGAATTAATAGAGACAAATCTCGCAACGACCTTGAAAATATGGTTCACACCAGGAATGTGTAGGTGTGTTATTAGGACAACTCATAATTTACCATGTGCATGCGAATTAGCTTTGATTTATAAAAAAGGAAGGCCGGTTAGAAAAGATGAGTGTGATGTCTATTGGAGTACGTTAAGGATCAAACCTAATGAGGATTTTGATACCAAAGACGAGCTCACTAGAAAACTCTCCTTAATAGATAGCACCATCCGCGGTTACGGGCAACACATCCAAGACCACATTATAAATAGGATGATGCAAATCCTAGATCCCGCTAGAAGTCATGTTTTGGAACCTAAGGAGCCGGTTGTTACTAAGGGTAGAAAAAAAGCCGGTCGGGACAAATCAACTCAACGGGACCCTAGCGAGTGGGAATACGATGGTAGTCTAGGCGCTAGCACTCCCGACACGATTGGTAGCACGGCCGCCTCGGTAGGTAATAGAACATTTCTAGCGCCAAAAGCCAAGACGAAAGAAAAAGCGAAAACCAAGGCTCAACCGAAGAAAGATAAAGTGCCTCGACCGAAAAAATCATCAAAGGGCCAAGATTTTAGTGGGTACGAGAGTTGGTTTCCTAACTATTTGCATGACTACATTTCTAGCGTCGAAGACGTCTCTCCCGACGGTAATTGCGGATTCCGGGCCGTTGCTTTGACGGTATACGGTAAATCCGATTCATGGGACCAAGTTAGACGGGATTTGATCGGCGAATTGCAAAATGAACGCGAGCTATGGGAGAGAGTGTTTGATGGTTCACAAGGTGTAGATAACCTAGTGAGAAGGTTGAACATTTTTGAATTGTATGGTGCCAGTACTAGGCATTGGATGACGCTACTCGATTTAGGCTTAGTGATAACCACTAGATACCAATGTATCGTATACCACATTTCACTCCACCAATCATACACTTATCTACCTCTACGCGGTGTGCCTCCTCGATCGTGTCCTAACCTTGAAGTTGGTATAGGTTTCGTGCACTGTAACCATTTCGTGAAAGTAAGTATACAAATGTGTGTTTCAATTTTATCTATTATTTTTGTGACCAAATATTTATCTTGCTTTTATTTGTGTAGGTTGTGTTGAATGGACCACTTCCGGAAATTTATCCTACTTGGTTTGCGTTTCGCACGGAAGATGTCGTCACCGAATGGGCAATACCGCTCGACAAGAGATTGAACAAACATAACCAAATCAAGCCCGCCCAACCATCGACCGCACACGAAGAGCCACCACGTGTCTTCGATTTGGGTGAAGACTAATAATTTGTTTATGCATTACTTGTTTTTATCCCGTTGTGTTTACGAATACGTTCTTTTTACTTTTTACCTCAGTTTGTAATCGATACTCCGACGTTTTATTTATTTTGAAAATTCCATTTCATATTATTATTGTAAAAAAAATTGCACAAATAATTTATTTGGAAGAGTTTTAAAAAAATTACAATTTTATCCAAAAAAGTGGGAAAAAATTCAAAAAATCGGCCCAGTGGCTAATTTGCGAACGCCCAATGTTTGAATTTGGCTAAATTGCGAACGCCCAATTCTATGGTTTGGCAAAATTGCGAGCGGGCCGTTCGCAATTTTGGCAAGCCACAGACACCTGCATTTGCAATATGGGCGAATTACAACATGCTGTATTCGCAATGCCCTTTGTAAATTTTGTATTTTCACCATTTTTTGAATTTCCCAACTCCAAATTTGATTTTTTTTACCAACATTATACATTAGTCATTTGGCCCGAATGATACGAATATCGTGGAAAAAAAAACTCCAAATAGTTGAAAAAACTACTCCAAAGTAGCCTAAAATGGTCACAGTTTTGACATTTTCACGTTTATTCACTTTTTTAGTTCGCATTTTTTTAAACCATTATTATTAGTTGTGATTTGAAGCATCATATATGAACCGAGACATGGAAATATACAAGATAGTATCATTATGTTTTGTGATTTGAAGTATCACATATGAACCCAAAATGATACGTTTCATAGATAATACACATAAAACGATCTCACTCGAAGGTGACATTAACAACATTACACAGTGAAAATATAATTTCTTAGTCAAAATCGTATATTCTGTTCTCCGGAATAGGTCCGAAGTATCAAAAAATGGCCACAAAACTGAAATTTTCGCGTTCATTTACTTCTTCAGTCGGAAAGTTTTTATTTTTTTAACCATCATTACACGTTAGTCATTTTCAAAGTAATGATTCGAAATTTGTGGGAAAGATTAATAATTTTAAAACCTCATAAAAACTACTTAAAAATAGGATAACGTTGTCATACATGTAAGGATAACGTAATCTGAATGGGCGACTAATGTGGTGACACATAATATATACAAAAAGTACACACATATCGAAGATAATTATTACAACCCACGTGGTTTAAAACAGGGTCTCATTATAGCTAAACACAACACTGCATTCGAAATGGTAAGAGTTTCGCTATAATGAGACCTTATCCAAATATAAAACGCCCACCAAAATTGACTCGCCTCCTATACAATAGGACATATAATTTAGAAAATTACGACACTTTGGCAACCTATATCCCTCACGAAAATATAAAACTCGTTAACGTTTACATATGGAGTTTACGGCGGACGAAGACTACCACATGCTTCGAGCTGTGAAGATTGCACGCCAGATACTGGGGGAAGATACCAGCGATCAGGTTTTCGAGCGTGTCCTATGTACGATGTATATAAACTACGGCCGTTTAGGTACCAGAGGTATCGTAGTGCGTACTCGTGAGCAGATCAAAAACAGATAAAAATTTTGCAAGCCAATACAACATTTGTGTTTCTTACCATCGCTAATTAAGCGAGAAGCAACCGCCGTTTGGAACCTGAGCTTGATAGACTACATCACAAGGGATATGGTAGCATTTCTAGAGGACAAAATTATTGCAAGGGGTGGAGTGGATCATGTGGAATACAAACTTAGATATGACTATTCCTAAAGTGTATGCAATGTTACGTTGTTGTGTTAAGTTGTTGTTGTTTGAATTTTCCATTGTCGTTATTAGTTGTTGTTTGAAGTTATGATTTTTCTTATTAGTTGTTGTTTGAAGTTGTCATTTTCGTATTACTGTATGTTAATTCAAGTTGTGATTTTCAATATTAGTTGTTGTGTTAAGTTGTTATTGTTATTATTAGGTGTTGTCTTAAGTAGTGGATACCAAATAATGACTGCAAAACAAGGTAGTAAAAACTTTAACAAGTTATAGCATTAACTTAAACAAACAGACAATACAAAACCTACAACATGCAAACAATTAAAAACATAGCATAATGCTCAATCGTCGAAGTCATATCCCAAGTTGTCGTCAGACTCAATCCCCTCTTCCCTCTCAGTAATCCTATTCTCAAGATACACTACCATATCCTTAGTGATGTAGTCTACAACGGTCATGCTCCAGACGGAAGCTGCTTCTTGCTTAATTTTAAATGGTAGAAACAACAAACGATCCATTGGTTTGCAAAAAATGTACCTTCTCCCAACTCTCGGAGGGCAAGTTTCACTGCCTCGAGCAAATGGTAATCTTCATTAGGGGTAAACTCCATTTGTTAAACTGTTTATGTGTGTGGAGTGCTTGGCGTCTATTAATGGGCTCGTGGTTGTTTGGGCGGGAACTGCATTTAAAGCTGATATTTTTTGCGGCAATTTTCGTAGGTGTCTCGTTATAGCGAAAAACCTGGTGATGGAAGTTGAGCTATATTGAGACCCCTACTATTATTGCACTGCCACATTAGAGTACTTTTGTAAATATTATGTGTCGCATACTTATTCGTCAACTTGGATTACCTTATCCTTATCTTACAAGTGTCTCGTTATAGCGATAGGTCAACTTGAATAGCGTTATAGCTAGGAAAAAAGTGGTACAGAAAGACGTAATTTTAAGCATAACAAATAATAGCCAATATACGAATTGCAAAAAATGTGTCCATGGACAGAGTTGGAAGATTAATATCTGATGATGGCATCAACTGAAGTTGGTAACATGAACATGATAGAGGGGGGGGGGGTAGAAAGTACTGGGAGGCGTTGCAGACTAGCAAGATGCGAAAGAATAAAGGAAGTTGCAGACTATGTTTTAGCATGTGTTTTATTTTATGTTTGAGTTTGTGTTTGAATTTCTGATTCCGTTAATGTTTGAGTTTCTGATTTCGTTAATGTTTGAGTTTCGGATTCCGTTTATGTTTGAGTTTATGTTTCGGTTTCTGATTCCGTTTATGTTTGAGGATATGTTTGAGTTGATAACAAAAATTGAGTTTCCGCACTTTGATGTTGTTATTCATAAATACAGCACAAGGTACAAACATAAAAACACGATAACAAGACTACATAAAAAAAGCAAAACATATAATAATCATCTGAATATTATAATACTGTATGGAAACATATGGAGGGAATGAAGTGAAGGTTTCCCGCTTAAAAGAGATTTACGCGGGAACAAAAACAACATTCCCCGCTAACAATTTCGAGCTGAACCACCGACTTCGAGTCTATAAATACTAGAATCTGACTATGAAACTCAACATCTTAAGTTATAACAATGGGTTATTCAGGGTGGAACGTACACGAAGATGCAAGCCTCCTAGGCGCATTTGACTTCGTCATAGGTACGATGCAAGAGGAGATTCCTGGTTACATCGATGCGGTTTTATGCAGAATGTTCTTCAACCACGCTACGGAGGCATCGTGTCCAGGATGCTTAATGCCCCGACCACCCGGACGCGAAGAAGTGTTCCATAGGCTAGCTTATCTTAACCCGATGAATATACAGATTGAGTCACTAGCTTACGAAGTCCGTAGACATGTCCAAAATGTATTCAACATGGGATCCCAAGGTACAATTACGCAGGAGACGGTGTCACATGCGACGCAGCAAATGGAGCAAGAAATAGCCGACGCAATTGCCAGCGCCGTTGAAACGTATTCAACTCCCGAAGGAAGTACTGATGAAGGTGAATATTCGGCCGAGTATGGATTGAAGTATCCGACTCCATAAGACTAAGTGTGCAATGCTAACTGAGGGTTAGCTTATCTACCGTTTGCTATAATTTATTTGCTTATGTATTTCTAATTATGCAATGCTTTTGATTAATGTGAAATCTATTTGAATATGTATTTCTAATTATGCGAGAAATTTAGGTGTTATTGTTTTAAGTGTTGTTGTTTTTAAGATACACATCATATAAGCGAAAGCAACAACTTCAGTAAAACAAAAGATTTTATCCAAACAAAAGCAATAACTGAAGAACCAAAAGAAATTCCATACAACCATATCAACGAAAGCAACAACTAAAGTAAAAAAATAAGGTAGTACCAAACAATCGTCCTCGTAGTCATATAATACAAATGCAGTCAATCGGTATGTCGGTACTGGAGCCCCAAAAGCGAATACTCGTGTATCTCCCGACGCAAGTCCTCCATACTCATCGCGTCCGCTCTAGAATCAACATCAGCCACACGATCGGAAAGGTGATACAGTCGTGCCTGATATGTCATCGCACTAGGGGTCTCTGGAACATGTGAAGCAGATGGACCGAGAATACTAGGATCAAGCAGAACGTACCATAGGTGGTCACGGATCCATACATCGTACAAAGAGGTCGTGCCATGACCGCCTATAGCGTATGTGTCACCGCGAATCCTCTCGTCAACAACGTGTGACTCCCAGCCTATCCATGTGGCCTCATCCCACAAGAAGCGCGTGTTGACACGCCTCCTCCTATCTGCTGGTAAAACAGTCCGCAACGCCGGTGGTATGTCCTGAACGTGCCCTAGCTGTCGAGCCACCCGAAGTAGATAGTACGCCTCAACTATGTCGAACACCTTCAGCGTGTGGTCAATCCAAGCCACACACTGAAAAGGGAAATGAGCACGATGCGTCTCGTAAGGGATGAACCAAACCTGTAATATGTTAGTTAATAATCTTTACAAAAATATAAGTAATAATAAATTAACGATATGGAAACAAATATAACAAATCATTGTAACTCACATTGTTCTCCGTCAACGAGACCAGTCCCTGTCGGATGTTGATACGAGTCTCATCATCCGCACGAAACGGTGTCGGTACATATCGGCACATAGTCGGCATGGTCCGTTTGTAGAGAGTGTTTATCGTAGGCAAAAGGCTAGAGAAGTGATCGTATATCCACGTCTCCAACAAGGCAATAAAACCGGCTATCCCTATAGTCGTGTGCAGCTGTGACTTTCCTAGGTGGTGGTACAACTGAGCTAGTATATGTTGTCCCCAGTTATATCTAATGGACGCCCTATAATGCTCTACAAACTGGAGGTAATCTAAAGATATACTGTTCCCCGTCTTGTTCACCAGAACACAACAACCCAGCATGTGCAGCAGATAACCCCTAGTGACACACTCTACATCACCATTAGACATGGTATCATCCGTATAACAGGGCTGCATGTACTGCTCACGTAAAAATTGTAAACGAACAGATCTACCATTACCCACTGTTACGCCTGAACTCATACCTAAGTGCATTCTGATATATCCATAATGCACTAGAATACCAAGCCAAACGCTGTCCATCACTAGGAAATGTCTGAACAACAAAATCATCACCTGTCACCGGGAGACCAGTAATAACGTGGACGTCGTCTAACGTCACCGTCATCTTACCGAAACTGAAGTGAAACCTGTTCGTCTCCGAATGCCACCTCTCCAAAAAAGCATCTACAAGATGTACGTTGGTACTCCAACGCTCCAACACATCGGTGAGGGGACCGAAGCAAGACATCTGAACCTGCTGTCTAACCCTGTTCTGCCCAGCAAGATCCCATGCACGGTGGGTACCGTACATAGAGTAGCACCGCGAGGGCCGAAGAGCCTACATAAAACATAAATAACTTAGAAATAATACAAAAGAACATATGCCGTACTTTAGAACACGTCATTACTTACCTCTCCTGCAAAGACGTGGTAGGCCTCGTGCTGTGCGTAGTCTGGATATAGACCAGGAACATGAGGATTCACCCTCTGAAATAGCTGGTCAACCGTCCCAAACGCATGGGATATAACAGGGGCCGGAGTAGAAGCGCTAGGCCTACGCCTAACGGACCGTGACACAATCTCCTCGTGCTCGCCATCACCGCTCGAGCCTGAATGTCGAACTGGTGTATGCTGCTGTCTGCGAGGCATGGTGAAATACAACATATATAATTATTAATAAATTTGGGGAAAAAAACTTCACAATTTGAAAAAACAAAAAAAAATCAACATTTCAATGCAAGGCGAAATTGCGAACAGGGGGTTTGCTATTTCACTAAAATTGCGAACAGGGGGTTCGCAATTGTGGTGAAATTGCGAACCCCATGTTCGCAATTTCGCTTTTGCTGGAAATGCAAAATTTCGAACAGGCACTTCGCAATTTTGCACGGGTTGCGAAGTACCTGTTCGCGAATTCGCATTTCCAGCAGCCCCCTTCAACCCTAGATCTATATCGAACCCAAATCTCTAAAGCCCAACCCAAATTCATCAACCATGGTACCAAAACGATCCTAATGCATCGACTAACACGAATCTACAACTATTTTTCCAAAAAAACAACATATACATGAAAATCGGACTTTTTAGGAAGAACCCTTAAACTCTAAATATCACTAAAATACTAAAGTAAAATGCTTAAAAATTACATGAATAGGTAAAGGATTCGTACCTTAAGGTGTTTGTGATGTTGGATTTGAGAAATCTTGCGTTTTTTTCGGGATTTTGAAAGCTTTTGCTAGAGAGAAGAGAGAAGAAGAGAGAAAAGAGAGAAAATGGCTGAAAATAGAACTTTTATATCGGGGGTAAATGGGTCTTTTTTGGGGTCTCATTATAGCCAAATGGGGTCTCAATTTAGCCTTGCCCTTTAATATATTAACCACACACAAGTACTATATATTTTTTTTTATTGGGCGACATCCCTGCAACTTAATTTTGTAAAGGTGAAGCTATTTTTTCCATCACATTTTTTATTTCCTCCATATTTTAAAATAAAAAAGGATTTATCACTTACTTTTACTATCTTGTCCTCATTCTATCTTTTAATTTATAACTTGATGTCATTAACTGTTATGAAACCCTTATATCAACAAACACTTGATTTAACCAAATTAAATCCAACATATATGATTTAACTTCTAAAATTAAACCCTAAAAACAAAAAAAACTTCAAATTTTCTTAAAGATTACTCATGGAAGAGGAAGACACTCAAACTAAAGATTTAAGATCGTAAAACATCACCAAATCAACCAACTAGATAATTTAATCTTGTTTTTTTAGTTTTACATTCATGTAACTTGAAAAACTTTGTTAAAAAAAACATATCTTCGAAAATCCCGATTTGTGCAGATTTTAGCGGAAAACAACTAATTCCGAGACAGCAGTTAGGAATCAAGTGTTTTTTTTTTCAAGAAAAAAACACCTGATTCCGAGACAACACCTCAGAATTAGGTGTTTTTTGATATAAAAATAACACACCTAAATCCGAGATGTCGTCTCAAAATTAGGTGCATTTCATCTGTTTTAATAAACAATGGTGCATTTTTAAGTGATGCTGTTTTTTAAAAGAAAGAATAATTTCTACCTTAGAAATCGATAGAGTTGTTGGAGAATGAATTATTTTTGGGATAAAAATAAAAAAAAAGGTAAATATGTTATTTCATTTATATAAAAAATAACAAAGTGGAGTTTCTTTTTTATTTATGGGGAAATAAAAAAATTGATGGAGAAAATAGCTTCACCCACTTTGCAATTATCAATTACTCCCTCCACTCTTATTTAATTATGGTTCTATAAATTTGTGCGGTTCTCTCAAATCAAAACTTCATTAAATATATATTATATTAAATAAACAAAATATTTATTTATATTAATTAATTCATTATTTTTACTTTTTGATGTTAAAACGAATTTTTCTTATTACATTAAGCCAGTTAAATTTTTGTAATTTATAATAAAGTAAAAGTTACTATTACTTTAGTTAATATTTATGTTCAAACATTAAACATCCATTGCAATGGAAACAAAAAAATATTATATATATATATATAATCAATTTTCAACCAATTTTCCAAAAAAAAATTAACCACCTTTTTTGTTTATTTATTTATTTTATTTTATTTCAATTTTTTTTAAAGAGTACGTCAGAATTAAAACTAGAAATGCTATTGATTTTGTTATTTTAATATGAACAAAACTAAATCTATACATAATATTTTTTGAATTTTTTTCCCGCCAAACGTAATTAGTTTAGTTTCGCAGTATGTTTGCTTCATCTCGCATTTTGTTTTGCACCAATCTCATATTTCTCATTTTATTTTTCCATCGTCTCGCGTCTCGCATCTCGCATTTTGCATTTCGCAGGACTTATTTAGGTTGGTTACGTGTTAAGAGAAATACTTGTATACCAAATAGATAAATTTATTAATCTAGAGATAAACTATGTGATTTACCCAATTCTTATCCTATTTATACAAAATATATATATATATATATATAACTTTTCTTTTTCCGTTATGGGACTGGAGTAAATGTCCATTATGTCTTTCCACGACCAATTATGCTGAACGATTGATAACGGTAGTAAAACGTGAGATGCAATGATTACAAATGGTGTCGGCAAGGTGGTTGGCCCCTTAGTAAACTCTTGTACCATTTCCAGATGGGTGATTTGTGTTCGCTTATAGTACTTGGTCTAGATTCCTCTAACCAAGCCCGAGGGTACACCTTTCGACTGGCTTGGATCTTTCTTGTATGATGTTGAAGATAACCAACTTAACCGATGGGCCTTCATAACACAGTCCTCCTATCTTGCCCTATGATAATGGTCTTATCAGAGCTCCCATAGTCCTTTTAGAAATGCAAGCTGATGGAAAGGGTTACTAAAAAGAAAATCAAATCTATAGGCAAAATAGGTGTGGTAACTTGTGTGGTTTATTTTAGGCTGAGGGTAATTTTGTGAAGCGTTTTGGAGAGTTTTAAGGGTATTAAATGTTTGGGTATTCTGTAGTGGGAAATTTAAGCTGCATGGTTGTATAAAATGTTCATTACTTCCATTAATGAAAGTAGTTGGGTATTTAAACCTTTAATTATGGACTCATGGGCATTCGGGTCAAGTTATGAAACCGGGTTAAATTTAAGGACCCATTTACTTAATAAGCTGATTAGCACCTAGCTTAGTAAAAAATGTGTTTAGTTATTTTATACTTTTGTCCTGTCCGGATAGTTCAGTGGGCACTTATTGTCCGAATTACCGCTGTACGGATTTCTTAGTGAGTAGTGGTGAATAAGTCTGGACTCATCAGTAGCCCCTTTTTTAGGCTTTGTAAAAAAATCTTTGGCAAGACTAAAAAACTAATTTAATCAGTAGCAATATTTTTCGGCCCACTCGTGTGTTTAGTTTGAGGTTTTTCCGGACTGATTTCTTCTCAGAATTCTAAGAGTTTTTCTTTAGATCGTGGGACACGTGTCGTATCTTGATTTGACCTACCAGCCGTTTTCTCCCTAAAACGACGCTCCCACTAAGCCTGAAAAGTAACCTCTGCATTTCATACTTCCTACGTCAGCGCCATCTTCAATTATTGCTCGAATATTTTCGTCTTCTCCTAGGTATCAGTAGCTTTTTCCTTACTAATATATAAATCACTTTCTTTTACTGTTTCACCATCTTCATTACTCTACAAATCTTTTTACAGAGCTTTCACTTTTTCTTTCAAAACCTTTCTTGGATAGTTTTATGTTCACAGTTAGAAACGCTCTTGTAAAAGGCGGTTAGTTGAATCTTTCTGAACTAGAGAAGGCGAAGAAAGTTGAACGAGAGAGACGTATTGTTGCTGGTCTTCCAGTCTCTCCAAGCGATAAGTCCGATAAACCATCTCTAGAAGCTGATCAGGGATCGTTATCTACCAAAAATCCAAAACCTAAACGTCTATTCAAGCCAAACCTTTCATCAATCCCATTAAGCTCCTCTGTTCAGGAGTCCCAACCCTCTACTGCCCAAGAGAAAGCATTACCAAGTGTTAGGAAACCTTCTCCGTTCATAGCCATGGGATATGACATCGAAAAGTCCCCAGAGAAAACCAGTCCACGAAGAACAACACGCTTGGTGAAAGCCTAAGCGACTGAATCCCAATCAAAGTCCTCCAAACTGGGGGTCTCTAAGTCGGCAAGTAAAGACAAACCCTCCAGATCAAAGATTTCCATAAGAGCTCCTCCAAATAAGATCTCCGGATCAGAGGCATCCAAAGTGGCTTCTCACACCAAATCCTCGGTAGCTGAGCCCCAACCGGACACCAGACCTCTAGAAGAAACTGGTGCTCAACCATCCGGACAGACCATTGAGCCAGAAACTAATATTATTCCATCCTTAACAACAAACCTTCCACGATGATGGAAGAAGTGATGGAAGATAGTATCGAAGATGCCCCTTCGAAACTAAAGCCTCTAGGCAAACTGAGGACGCTGCCTCTGACAGAAAAAGGAAAGGAAAAGTGAAGGTTGGACTGGCTCATCCGGAGCTACCGAAGTGCTTGGAGGGCAAGGTGGGACCTTACTTTCAGAAAGTCAACATCAAGTATCTGCTAGCCATGCAGAACATCAACTACGTTTATACTCACACAGCTGAGCTGGTCCGGATCCGAACTAAGTGGGGGATCCCAGAATCCGTAAAGGTGAGGATACCAGTCACACCGGAGACTCCGATGGACTGCAAGCTCAATGAGATTGTCATTTACACAGAGTTGTTCAACTGGGGCTCAAATTCCCCTTAGACCCAGAAATCGTCAGGTATTTTCACCTGATCAAGCTTTGTCCAAGCCAGTTAAGTCCAAACGTTTGGTATACCCTCCTTGCCTGCATAATGACATCGAGGCTGTCCGGCATCCCTCTCCCTATGGAGCAATTCGCCGATGTGGCCAGCCTGTGCAAAAATCATCACATCCCGTTCTATCACTATAACATGGGAGACAACTTCAAAGTGGTGGATGATTGGTTGGAATCAGAAAAGAAGTGGAAAACTCAATTCCTATTCATCAGTGGGACATGGGAGAATGGGAGAAAGATCAAGGCTAAGGTTAACCCTAGCATGCTTACCAGCAGGTGAAAGAGCACAAGTAAGTCTTAAATTTTGTTTTTCATTTTCTCTTTCTTATTTTTGCAAACATTCCACTCCTGAACCACCCATCTTTCCTTGTCAGTATTACCGAAGGAGTTCATCGGTTATTTGGAGGAGGGGCAGGTTAATGAGATTGTCATTTACACTGAGTTGTTCAACTGGGGGTTCAAATTCCCCTTAGACCCATAAATCGTCAGGTATTTTCACCTGATCAAGCTTTGTCCAAGCCAGTTAAGTCCAAACGCTTGGTATACCCTCCTTGCCTGTATAATGGCATCAAAGCTGTCCGGCATCCCTCTCCCTATGGAGCAATTCGCCGCTATGGCCATCCTGTGCAAAAATCATCACATCTCGTTCTATCAATATAACATGGGAGACAACTTCAAAGTGGTGGATAATTTGTTGGAATCGGAAAAGAACTAGAAAACTCAATTCCTATTCATCAGTGGGACATGGGAGAATGGGAGAAATATCAACGATAAAGTTAACCCTAGCTTGCTTACCAGCAGGTGGAAGAGCACAAGTAAGTCTTTAATTTTGTTTTTTATTTTCTCTTTCTTATTTTTGCAAACATTCCACTCCTAAACCACCCATCTTTCTTTGTCAGTATTACTGAAGGAGTTCATCGGTTATCTGGAGGAGGGGCAGACCACATGTGCCAAGATGAATGTGTGGGTTGTAGAACGTTGGGGGAACGATTTCCACAAATGTTTCACTTCTGGCAACTTGGTTAGATCCCACTTATGGAATACCATGAGCCGGAGAGATCTCACCTGGGAGGAATTGACCACACCACCTCCCCCAACTGTCATTCTTAAGCGAACAGAGGAAAGGGATGGCAAACTGGCCTTGCCCTCCAGAGCCAAAACCCCTAACAAAATGAAAGGAAAGGGCAAGAAAAAGAAGGCTGCAGCAGAGGTAGTTCGGGTTGCGGTAGAGGAGACTGCTCCGAGGAATACAGGAGGGATCGATGCTACCTTGCTCAAGGTAGTTGAAGATGAAACTGTTAGGGAGGGAGGAGAATCGCAAAATCCACCAAAGACTTCTAAAAAGGACCGAAATAAGGGGTTAAGCGGCGATGAGAGGGCTGCTAAGAAGAAAAAGGTCACCTTAGGGGAAGAAGTAATCCTTCGCCCTTCAGAGCCTCTTCCTCTAGCAAACCCAATTGACCCCACCTTAGCAGAGAAGATGCTCTCCGTATTGCAATTCAGAGAAGGCACTGGAGGGGAGATTGATGGAGTAGACATCAGTGTCTTTCAAGACAGTGGTCTTTACTTTAACGATTATGAGAAGGATGATTTCGCTGGGCCCTACCATCCTTCAAGCTCTTCTAATATGGTGACTTATAATGGAAAGTCTTATATTGTCTCCGGGGAACACGATGTGGTGGCCCATTCTCTTATGGGTCATATTCAACCAGTAGTCAACTTAGAAAGGAAAGGGAGAAATCAGTCTGCCCTCATCAATACTCTCATAAGGAGACTTTGTCAACTAACCTCATCAACGCTAACCAGAGAATTAAGGCACTGAAGAAAGAGCTTGAAGAGTTGAAGAAGGACAAGGAAGACTTGTCAAGCAAGCTGGCCGCTTTGGAGAAAGCTAACACAGAGCTCCAAACTAAGTGCTCCAGTTTGGAGAAAGATCTCTCGACCTTGAAGGAAGATGTGAAGACTAAAGATGATACCATCCAGACCTTGTCCGGTGACAAGACTTCCCTTGAAGAGGCTGTGTCCAAGGTAACCAATGACAAAGAAGAGTTGGTGAAAGAGAAGGATCAGAAAATCAGGCCCGCATCGATGCATACACCAACGAGATGATAGACTCCCTAGAAAAAAAGTATGCCGAAGTTAAGTCTGATATGGTTTTGCTTTTCTCCAAACGTTTCCAAAGAGAACACTTGGTACCTTGTGGCAATATGTTGAGTATGAAAACATCCCATTCCATACGATGGTAGACGGTGATAAAAAGAACTACTCTAGTGGAATTGATGACACTACTGACGAAGAAGAAGAAACCAGGGAGAGTTCAAGTGCTGAGCTCAAAGGCCCCAAGAAAAAAGACGATGCAGGAACATCCGAAGGGAATAAGCCCTGAGGTTTTAACTATCTTTTCTTACTTGTTTTCTTAGTTTTGTGAACCATTAAAGTCCTTGGACGGCCAAGGAATTTTTGTATTTATGTCCGGTCTGAGTCCGGTTAATCCTTTCTTAAAACTTAAAGTCCTTGGATGGCCAAGGCATATTCTGTGTTGTAATATTATCACCCGGTTTTTACCCGGACAGGTTTATCTTACTCAATATTTTGTTTCATACTTGCTTTTAATTTCAATGGCTAATGTTTAAAGAGCCCATATTTATTTTACAATTATTTAAAATGAGAGTGTTTAAAATCTCAGATGATACGTGTTTAAGGGTAATCATTTAACCAAATTAATCTGTTCTGTCAAAGATCCTTAGTAAATTGAAGACTTGAAAGGAATTGTAACCAAATCACTCCAAATTTTTTAAGAAGGCATCATATTTTATTGAAAAAACCAGACACCTCATTAAAACCTCCCCGCGCCACCAGGGTAGGAAAGAGTATGCCTCCTAATATTTGTATGGACTTTAAACAAGTAAATATTTACACAACTTTTATTCCAGATATAGCCGGAGGTGTTCAATATTCCACGGGTGCTTTAAGATTCTTCCATCTTTGTCTTTAAGCTTATATGTCCCAGTCTTAATTTTTTCGGAGACCTTATAAGAGCCTTCCCAGTTTGGGGCTAATTTTCCGAACTGCTTCTCATTAGTATACAAGAA
This sequence comes from Limnanthes douglasii subsp. nivea, assembly GCA_036936605.1. Classification (NCBI taxonomy): domain Eukaryota; kingdom Viridiplantae; phylum Streptophyta; class Magnoliopsida; order Brassicales; family Limnanthaceae; genus Limnanthes; species Limnanthes douglasii. The sequence goes on along the minus strand of JAUPFV010000005.1, from coordinate 126,620,675 downwards.
AAACTTTCTCAATACTTTATCCACTGACTGAAAATCCCTTCTCTTGATTTGGAAGCAAATCTGCTTCTCATCAAGCCATGGTAATGGGTGGTTCTAAGATGAGCCTTAACCCTTCTCTCTTCTATTAAGTCTAACTGACTTCTGATTGCCACTTCATTAGCCTGTTCGGAATAATTGTGGACTCTGTATGATGGAAGAGTTTCCTCTTTAGGAGCAATTGCATCCATCCCATATACCAAGGCAAAAGGAGATTCTTGCGTAGCAGTTCCAAGAGTAGTCCGGTATGCCCATAATACTTCTTGCAAATAGCTTGGCCACTTCCACGCAGTCCTTTCTATATTCTTCTTTAAACCGAACAAGTGGTCATGTTTGCCACTTCAACTTGACCATTTTATTGTGGGTGGAAATGAGAAGAAAAGAAATGCTGAATTCCCCAGGAGGCACAAAAATTATCCATTTCCTTGTTATTAAGTTGTGGCCCATTATTTGTGGTTATCTTTTATGGAACCCCAAATCTACAACAAATGTTAGACAAGATAAATTTTATAACAACTTTCGAAGTAATTCTTGCCAGCGGGGCTGCTTCTATCCATTTTGAGAAATAATCAATGGCTACAATAATAGTCTTGCACCCTCCGGATGCTATTGGTAAAGGCCCAACTAAATCCAGTCCCCAACGAGCAAAAGACACTGGCTCAGAAATCGATTCCATAGGAACAACTGTGATTTGAATTTCATTACCATATCTTTGGCATGTGTCACATTTCTTCACCAACTCTTTGACATCTGCCATTATGGATGGCCAATAGTATCCAGCCAACAAAACCCTCCGGATTAAAGCTCTATAGCCACAATGTGCTGATCCTTCTCCATCATGTAGTTCAGATAAAACAATTTGGGACTCTTCAACCCCCAAACAACTAAGGAGAGGTCTACTAAACGACTTCTTATAAAGAAACCACGAGCCTTATGTTTCGTTTTCCTTGCCATAGCCTTCTCCAGAGGCAAAATCCCATTAGAGATGTATTGAAGAAGGGAAAATCTCCATTCTTCGGGTTGAACTACTTGTACACTTAAACTCTCTTCCTCTTCTTTGCTCTGATTTGGTTATATGGAAGGGCATTCTTGTACATGAAACCATGGGTAGGATTCAGAGTATGCTATGGTTGCTAAAGAATCTGCCAGTGTGTTTTCTGATCTAGGAATATGCTCATAGCTAAAATTTTTGAAGTTAGCTGCCATTTCTTTAAGGATTAACAAGTATTTGATCAACTGCTCCTTTTTTGCCTCAGATTGACCTTGAGCATGATGGATAAGAAGCTATGAATCACTCATCAACCTGACTCTTTTAGCCCCACACAGAAAAACTAACTTTAGACCAGCTATAGCGGCCTCATATTCGGGCTCATTGTTAGAAGCCCTAAAAGCAGAGCATGTAGCATGGTATAATTTATCGACATACGGAGAGGTTAAACATATCCCAGCCCCACAACCCATTGTACTTGATCCACCATTTGTCCGGACAACCCACACTTTTTTAGTTTTCTCATCTTTAGCTTGTTTAGTACTTCTGTCCGAATGGAACTCTACCAAGAAATCGGCAACAGATTGAGCTTTGATTGCAGTTCGTGGGAAAAAATCAATATCATAATCGCCCAATTCTACTGACCATTTGGTCATCTTGCTTGATATGTCTGCCTTCTGAAGAACATTCTTCAAAGGAAAAGACGTCCAAACGATGATAGAATGATACTGAAAATACGGCCTCATTGTTCTGGCAGCAATCACCAAGGCTAGTGCCAGTTTTTCAAGTTTTAAGTACCTCTTTTCAGCATCCATCACACTCTTGCTGATGTACTACACCGGACGAGGATAATTGTCCACCTCTCTTACGAGTACTGCACTTATAACACATTAGGACACATCTAAGTATATATATAGTGTTTCTCCATCAACAAGTTTGAAAAGAGTTTTGGGGGAAGACAAATGCTTTTTTATTTCATTAAACGCATGGTCGCACTGTGGAGACCAGTTAAAGTCTTAGCACCTTTTAAAGTCTGAAAAAACGAGGCACACCTGTCCGAAGACCTTGAAATAAAATGATTTAATGCAGCCAATCTTCCTGTCAACCTTTGTAATTCTTTAACATTTCGAGGAGGGTCCATTTTTAATAAGTCATCGAGCTGGTCCAGATCAGGCTGTATCCCTTTCTCACTTATCACATACCCCAAAAAATTTCCGGATTGCACCCCAAACACACATTTTTCTGGATTAAATTTTAAATTAACCTTTGCCAAGTTGGCAAAAGTTTCTTGAAGATCAGCTAGGTGCAATTCTTCTTTCTAAGCTTTTCACCATCATGTCATCAATATATACTTCCATATTTCTCCCAATTTGATCAGCAAATGCTTTGTTCACGAACCTTTGATAGATAGCCCCGACATTTTTCAACCCAAAAAGTATCACCTTGTAACAATGGAGACCCCTATCTGTAACAAAGGTAGTGTGTTCCTGGTCCTTCAGATCCACCTGTATCTGGTTATAACCGGAGAAGGCATCCATGAAGGACAATAACTTGTTTCCAGATGTGGAGTCTACCAACTGATCTATCCGGGGGACTGGATAGAGATCTTTTGGGCAAGCTCTATTGAGGTCAGTAAAGTCGATACGCATACACCATTTCCCATTGTTTTTCTTTACTAACACTGGGTTGGCTGTCCATAAAGGATATTGAGACTCCTTTATGTGACCATCTTAGTAAGTCGGTTAACCTCCTGAACTATTACATCAGCTTTCTCCTTAGAAAAAGCTCTCCTTCTTCGCACAACAGGTGCAACATCTCTTCGGATAGACAGTTGATGTGATATAACACCTGCAGGTATTCCGGTCACATCGGCATTGCACCAAGCAAAAACATGTTGGTGATCTGCCAAAAATGACAACAATGTTTTCTTCAATTCTGGTGCCATCTTGGAGCCAACTTTAACGATCCTTCCTTCAGCCAGAGAGTGAGTTTCAACTTCTTCGATTGGTATCAAAACACCAGGGATCTCTCTAGGGTCATCAATTTCACCCTCACCCTCAGAGGGCCCCAACAACTGCTAATCTTCATTAATCCGGACTGCCCCCAGAGTTTTAGGGGCAAGTGCAGTTGCATAACATTCTCTTGCTATTTTTTGGCTACTCCGGACAACTCCCTCTTGTCCTTGAACTACATACTTTAAACATTGGTGAACTGTTGAAGCCACATCATGCATCCTATAGAGCCAGGAGCTCGCAAAGATTGCATTATAACATGTGGGGAATCCACCACAACAAATAGTACGCTGACCATCTTCTTGAAAGGGCCTTTGCCCAACAATACTTCCTCCTCAAATTCTCCGATCACATCCGCAGAGCTACCTGTGAAGCCCACAATGGATCTATTCAAACGCGGGATCACTGCTAGATTTTTCATCTGTTTATAGGAACATAAAAAAAGAATATTGGTTGACCTGCCAGTGTCAATCAAAATGTGCCGGATGTCGTTGCCCCCAATCGAAGTTCATATAACCACAACATCCTCATGAGGCCCAGCTATGTCTCTTAGATCATCTTCATCAAAGATAATGAAGGGAAAAGGAATTTGGGATTGATAGGAAGACATGTCTTCTTCCAACTGAGTAGCTAGAGTGTGTACATGCTTCTTCCTTGAAGAAGGAATTGGCACTGTCATAGTGTCCACTCCGAATATAGTAAGTGACTCAAAAAGCTTATGAGTCCAGACACTGTCTTAGTATGTTATGTTATAACCCCCACTTTATTACGGGTTGGATCAGAATTTAAATACTCCAATTCGACATCAAATCTTTCAATGATTACCATAGCCCTGTCCGGAGAAGATGTCCCTGCATTGTTTATTGGGCGAGTCTGGTGAGCATTGTTATTTTTTGTTTCCACTTTTTCTCTTGACATAAGCTCCCAACTTCCCCCTTTCAATCAGATTCTGCACCTCTTGTTTCAAGGCGATGCAATCCTCGGTGTTGTGGCCAATATCATGATGATATTGGCAAAAACACGTATTACGACTTTCCCTAGAAAATTGAAGTGCTGTCGGCTTCCTGAAATGTACCTCATCTTTTATTTTGTCATAAATGGTTGCCGCATTTTCTTTCAATTCAGCAAACCACTCCGGTTGGACCCAAGGTCCTCATTTATTTCTGGACTGTTGGCTTTGAGCTGGAGCTGGGTGGGATTGAGTCTGTTTGGCCCTGTTGGGTCCCTGTCCGATTTCTTTGGCCTTGTATCCGGACTGGTTCTGGTTTGGAGCAGTTGGGGAAGATCTCACTTGCCTGTGTACCCTAGTCTTCTTTATTTCATCTACATTGATTTGTTTTCCCACCTGATTTAGTAAACCGCCCCAGATCATGGCCTTTTTCCTGGTTACCTAATTGGCCAGATTCCTAGGGTTTAATCCTTGTCTCAAAGAAGCTATTACTACCTGCTCAAACCAATCAGCTAACCTATTCTTTGTGTTTACGAACCGGCTTATATAGTATTTTAGTGATTCGCTTGGCTCTTGGGCACAATGGGTAATAGTATCTCCATTGCCCTTCACCTCCTTACTCCCCACAAAATACCTTCGAAAGGCCACCGAAAATGTATCAAAGTTTCTGATACAACCTTGTGGAAAGCTGTTGTACGATTTCAAAGTACTTCTCGTAAAGGATTGAGAGAAATCTCTACAAAGAATTTTATCATCATCATCAAAATTCATCATAAATTTTTTAAACTGTTCCATATGGTTTTCCGGATCTTTGCTCCCATCATACTTCTCGATTTTAGTACTGTCAAACCTCTTAGGAAGGTTTCCGGACAGTATTTTGGAGGACAATGGCGATTGCCTCCAATTTTGACCACGACTAAATACCGTGTCTTCATTAGGTGTTGCAAAAATACATGGCTCATTATGGAAAGCAAAAGGATCCATCAGCAGTTGATCCACATGCCTACGACTATGGCGGTGGCTGTGAGACAACCCTATTGCCAGATGCCTCTTTAATCTCCCATGCATATCCCTCTTTCTTGAATATTTTTTAACCAATTTTTATTTCTCCGTGGATGTCCCCTCATCACTGCTGGATGACAAGGACTCCTCAAGCTCATCCTTATTCGAGGAGCTACTAGAGGACTCAGACTCCGAGCTCTCCACCGGCTTGGACCGGTGAGATTTCTTGGAACTAACATGGGTCTTGTTTGTGCTCAAGTGAGTCTTTGCTGATGGGTCATTCTCCATTGGGTTGTCACTATGGTGAATGGCTGACACTTTTGACTTTTCCTTTAAACCCATCTCGGCCTTTCTACTGGCCCTCAACACTTCTATTTCAGCTTTCAGCCTCTCTCGTTCTTCAGCCGTGTACTTATTGTTTTCTCCCACCACCTCTATCAAAGGTGGTGGCACTGCTTGCTCGTCCGGATTCATCCGAACTGGTTTTTCTGTTGGTTCCGAATGCTAGATTCAGGCACCTTATCCTTCCTTTATGGTCGCCAATTTGGTGTTGTTTATTTTAGTCTAAGGGTAATTTTGTCTAGTGTTTTGGAGAATTTTAAGGCTATTAAATGTTTGGGTGTTTTGTAGTGAGAGATTTAAGCTGCTTGGTTGTATTAAATGTTCATTACTCTCATTAATGAAAGTAGTTTGGTATTTATACCCTTAATTATGGATATATGGACTTTAGGGTCAAGTTATGAAACCGGGTCAAATTTAACGACCCATTTACTTAATAAGCTGATTAGCACCTAACTTAGTCAAAAATGTGTTTAGTTATTTAATACTTTTATCTTGTCCTAATTGTTTAGTGGGCACTTATTGTCCGAATTAGCCCTGTCCGAATTTCTCATTGAATAGTGGTGAATAAGTCCGGACTCATCAATTACCGATGTGTCCAAAAAATTTAGGTGGTGAAAAGTAACGTCTAAATCAAGTATCCATCTCCAAGCTGATGTGTTTGAGTGTCAGTAAAGGCATGACACCCGCTAAGGGATGCGACACTCATCATGTCAAATCTTTGACATACAGTGTTACGTGTGTAGGTAGGTGGCGGTGCTGCCTCGTTTCTCCCAATGCATAATTCCATTGGCTTTCTTTAGCGAATAAAAAATTATTTGTTTATTCTCGATTCCAGTGAATGTGTCTAATTAAACCAAAAGAGAGGCCATTATTCAGATTTAATTTTTGAAAAAGCTTTTCCTTTTCTCATACTCCCTCTGTCTCATAATATCTGTCTTTTTAGAAGAGATTTTTTGTCTCATAATATACTAGTCTTTCTCGTTTTCCAATGCAGCATTGTTACATGTATTCTACTTTCAACAAATAAAATAGTTAACTTTCTGCATAAGTTATTAACTCAACCAATCAATTTTTTTTTATTCTTTCGAAATCATTATTAATTTTCTTAATATTGGTGAAGAAACCTTAAACGACTAATATTATGAGACGGAGGGAGTAATTGAGAGAGAGTTTGGAAATGATATATGCTGTCATCTAAAAGCAGTCGTGCATAATTGAGAGAGAGTTTGGAAATGACATATGTTGTTATCTAAAAACCGTTGTGCACCATCACCATCAACAATTTAATGGTCATTTCATAACAAGTACTTATATGACTTTTGTAATTTGTATTTTTTATGCATCTTTGGGGAATGCATGGGGGATCAGTTTTAGGTGTCCATAAGGGATTGTGTTCACTAGTTTTTCTTTCCGTGACTTTTCACTGTTAAGACCTTCCCTCCTATAGCTCTTCACAACGCAAGCCAACCTCCCTGTTTACGTATTTCTTGTTAGACATGTTGGTACATTCCAGCCATTCTACTTCTGCTGTGGCCCCTAAGAAGGTAAGGAAGAAGAAAGCCAAAGACACCGACCCACCTGAGGATAAAGTGGAGAGCACGATTTTTTCGGACGAATATTTTGAATGCAAGCGGACAACCACTGTGAGTTTAGGGAGAGATATAACATCTTTGATACCGTCATAATACGTGTGTTGACCCTGAGGAGCATCCCTTTGAGGCTCGGGACAATGTGAATTGTATCTATACAACCATGTGTGATTAGGGTCTCCATCCACCGCTCTAGCCTTTTGTTTATGATTTTTTAGTTTTGTAAATATATGCTCGATGCAATTGATGGCAAACAGTTGGTGAATGTTGTTAAGCGTAGTCATAAGCTCAAAACTGTTGTAGATTCCTGTTTGTCTGGTCGATTTGTTGGCAATGGCCAACATGTTAAAGTTGGTCCTCCTTGTATCTCTAGTTAGCGAGGATGAAGAAATTAGTGGACCTGTCGCAATAAAAAAACATACTTTAATATTCGTCTTCGGGAACTGGGAGCATTATATTATTGTAGAGAATCTACAATCCGAGAGCCGGTAGATAGCGAAGTGAAGGGGTGGTGGTCTTTAACGCGTGGCATTTAGCAGGATTAATCCTTGATGTATGGTGATAATATAAGATTGAATTATTTTACAGGTATAGGTAAACACCAATAATGGTGTAAAGAGGGCGAGGAGGAGGGTATTAACAACCCGCTAAAGAAGTTGTCGGCTGCCACATACGCTATATGGAGGCTTAATGATGTGATCCTAGATGACACAAGGAGCTTAGAACATGGAAATGTGCAAGAACTAGATGAACAACTTGAAAAAGAAGATGAGCTTGAAGTTGAAGATATTCTTATTTTACCGGCTGGTCCAACAACTCGATCAAGAGCAAAACAATTTAACAAAGCTGTTGGAGGATTGCTTAATCAACTAGAGAATCCACGTGATCAAAGCAAAAAGTATGGTGGAAAAGCTTGTCAAACCACTCTGGTCTTGATTCAAGCTAATTGATTTCAACAAATGAGAAAGTGTCTCGATTGTACTTTTTTTTCCTTGTTCAAGTTTTGTCCCAATGAGTTTTCTTGACAAGGTTTTTAATGAGGCAATTGTTTCACTTCACCATTGCCCATTTGTTGAAATAAAAGCCCAAGGCCCATCTACACCAAATGCCACGTCCTTGGAGGAGGGAAGGGTCTGATTTCCAGCTTATATCATTAATACTTTGTATTTTCAATATTAAAGCATTTTGTTTCCAAGAAAAGCCTTAATTGTTTTAGAGGCATGCATTATGTTTCCAAGAACAGCCTTAATTGTGTTCAAGGCTAGTTCTTTCTCCTATAAAAACTATGTACTCAGAATTCTAATGGTTAGACTATCTTTGATTCTGAAAAAAAAAACTTCTTAAGTTTTACTCTTCTCTTGTTGGTGTGTAATATGCACAAGAAAACATGTTCTTCAATTGGTGCGTCATATCGAAAGGAAGATCAGTTGGAATATCAAAGCACCTTTGTGTGACCTATCGATCCACATCATTTGATACTTGAATCCTTTTGGGTTCCTGGTTTCAAAGTTATCCCTATCCCATTTCAGAGTGCCGATTCTAGGAGGAGTTTATCAAGTGGTATCAGAGCAACATTCTGAAAGTTGGGTATTCTCTTTCTCATTAATTTTTCTTCATCTATTTTATATTATTAGTTTGTTTGTGAAGATTTGAGTGTTAGTGTGATGATTTCATTTTGAATCACGAAATTCTGATCTGTTTCACCCTAGTTATAGTTGTTTGAGAATTAAAATCGTAGAAAATCGTTTTTAGGTGCTGTCGTGAAACTTATCTCTTAATATTCTTAGGAAAACAGATTTGGATATGTTTTATGGTTTTAAATAAATTGAAGAACTTTCCAAGGACTTGTTGCTGGTGATTTGTTTTTGTTTTGTTTTGTAGAAAAGGATGTCTAATTCAAATGATGCAGAAAACAGTAATTTCAATAACAACAAGCTTCTAATTGAAGCTATGACAAAGTTGATAGACACCAAGATAGATGCCTTTCGCGAAGAGCTTCAATCAAACACTGACCACGAGCGGAACCGTTCACGACAAACCAATCCAGGAAGAAACCATGAACTACGTGAACAATTCAGAAATGAAGCCGCTGATGAATATTATGAACGCATGAGCAATTCGTCTCGAAACATCCATAGAAGGCACCATAGACGTACAAGAGAGGGAAACGAACGTATGCGTGACAATCTTGGAGGTCTCAAGATTAAGATTCCGCCATTCTATGGAAAAAACGATCCAGATGCCTATTTGGAATGGGAAAAGAAGATTGAACTCGTTTTCAACGTTCAACACTACACGGAGACCAATCGAGTAAGAGTTGCTGCTACTGAATTTTATGATTATGCTCTTAGTTGGTGGGATCAACTAGTTACCTCAAGAAGGCGTAATAGGGAACATCCTATAGAATCATGGGCAGAAATGAAAGCCATTATACGGAAGAGGTTTGTTCCTAGTCATTACCACCGTGAGCTACATCTAAAGCTGAGGATATTAACACAAGGAAGCCGATCTGTTGAAGAGTATTATCAAGAAATGGAGACCTTAATGTTGCGAGCTGATATTTCAGAAGATAGAGAGGCAACAATGTCAAGGTTTCTTTGGGGTTTAAATTGAGAAATTCAAGACAGATTGGAAACTCAGTATTATGTTGAACTAGAAGAGATGCTACACAAAGCTTTGCTATTTGAACAACAAGTTAAAAGAAAGAACTCCTCAAGATCAAGTTACCGTTCAGGGGCAGTAACAATTAAGCCAAGTTATTCAAAAGATGAGAAGACCAATTATAAGAAAGGAAGCTATGTAGAGGTGAACCAAAAACCTGGAACACCATTATCTATTGATAACAAGGGCAAACCTAGAGAGGTTGCAATCAGAACTCGTGATGTTAAGTGTTTCAAGTGCAAAGGGATGAGACATTATGCTAATGAGTGTTATAGTAAGAGGATTATGACAATTCTAGATAATGGAGAAATAATTTCAGAAGAAGAAGAAATTATTTCTGATTCTTCCGAAGAACACTTAGAGGGACCTGCTAAAGGAGATTTATTGGTAGCCAGAAGTTCTTTAAGCGTTCAAACAAAAGAAGAAGAACAAGAGCAAAGGGAGAATCTGTTTCACACTAGGTGTCTTGTTCAAGGGAAAGTTTGTAGCCTTATTATCGATGGAGGCAGTTGTACCAATGTGGCAAGTGAATCTATGGTAAAGAAGCTTGGTTTAAAATCGAAAAAGCATCCAGCACCTTACAAGCTTCAATGGCTTAACGACAATGAAGAAATGAAAGCTAGCCACCAAGTAGAAGTTCCCTTAGCCATTGGTAAGTACGAAGATGAAGTTTTATGTGATGTTCTACCAATGGAGGCTAGTCACATACTGTTAGGAAGGCCATGGCAATATGATCGAAAGGTTATCCATGATGGATTCACTAATCGCCATACATTTGAGTTTCAAGGAAGGAAAACCACTCTAGTTCCCATGACTCCACGTGAAGTTTAGCAAAATCAAAAGCATATGCAGAACAAGGAAAGTCGGGTAACTAAACATTCGAATTTCTATGCAAAATCTGGCGAGGTTAAGCAAGCATTATTCTCTAAGAAACCTATGTTACTTTTTGTGTTTAAGGAAACTCTTATGAGTTTAACTAACTTGACACCGGTGTTGCCGAATGAGATGACTTCTCTCTTGCAGGAACTTGAAGATGTATTCCATGAATACAATCCAAAGGGACTTCCACCAATTAGAGGCATCGAACACCAAATAGATTTTGTACCCGGAGCCTCCCTTCCTAACAGACCTGCTTATAGAACTAATCCAGTGGAGACAAAAGAATTGCAAAGGCAAATCAGTGAACTGATGGAAAAAGGACATATCCGTGAAAGCATGAGTCCTTATGCGGTACCAGTTCTACTTGTGCCCAAGAAAGATGGAAGCTGGAGAATGGATGATATGTTAGATGAATTGCATGGTTCTAGCATTTTTTCTAATATTGATCTTAAAAGTGGTTATCACCAAATTAGGATGAAAGAAGGGGATGAGTGGAAAACTGCATTTAAAACTAAGCATGGACTATATGAATGGTTAGTAATGCCATTTGGGCTGACTAATGCACCTAGTGCATTCATGCGGTTAATGAATCATGTTCTAAGGGCTTATATAGGAGTTTTTGTTGTAGTATATTTTGATGACATCTTAATTTATAGCAAGTGCTTAGAAGAACATATTCACCATCTGAAATTGAGTTTAAGTGTACTTAGGAAGGAAAATCTCTATGCTAATCTTAAGAAATGCACTTTTTGTACCGATAATCTTGTCTTTTTAGGTTTTGTTATAAGTGCAGATGGTATTAAGGTGGATGAGGAAAAGGTTAAGGCAATCTGCGAATGGCCAAGTCCAAAAACAGTTGGAGAAGTGAGAAGCTTCCACGGCCTAGCAGGATTTTATAGGCGTTTTGTCAAAGATTTCAGCACCTTAGCTACACCACTCACTGAAATAATAAAGAAGGACGTTGGTTTCAAGTGGGAATAAGATCAAGAAGAAGCATTTCAATCCTTAAAAGAGAAGCTTACTCATGCTCCTATCTTGGCATTACCTGATTTTCTTAAAACTTTTGAGATTGAATGTGATGCTTCTAGAATTGGGATTGGAGCTGTTTTCATGCAGGATAAAAAGCCTATAGCTTATTTCAGTGAAAAGTTTGGAGGAGCTACTCAAAACTATCCTACTTATGACAAGGTGTTGTATGCCTTAGTTCGAGCTTTGCAAACATGGCAGCATTACTTATGGCCAAAGGAGTTTGTCATACACACTGACCATGAATCTATCAAACACCTAAAAGGTCAGCAAAAACTTAACAAAAGACATGCAAGGTGGATAGAATTTATTGAGACATTTCCATATGTCATTAAATACAAACAAGGTAAAGAAAATATTGTTGCTGATGCATCGTCCCGAAGGTATGCCTTAATCACTACTCTTAAAGCTAAGATTTTAGGATTTGATCATCTTAAGAGTTTATATGAAAATGATTCTGATTTTGGAAAGATGTATCAAGCATGTGAAAAGTTTTCTTCAGGGCGGTTCTATAGGCATAAAGGATTCTTATTCTTTGATAAACGTTTATGTGTGCCTAATTGTTCCATGAGAGATTTACTTGTTAGAGAAGCCCATGGAGGAGGCTTAATGGGACATTTTGGAATAGCTAAAACTCTCAAGGTAATGCTGAATCACTTCCATTGGCCACATATGAGGAGGGATGTTGAAAGAATCTGTGACAGATGTGCTACTTGCAAACAAGCCAAATCTAAGGTTCAATCCCACGGTTTGTATACTCCTTTACCTATTCCTATGCATCCTTGGAATGATATATCTATGGACTCTGTAGTTGGATTGCCTAGGACTAGAACTGGTAAGGATTCCATTTTTGTGGTTGTTGATCGATTCTCTAAAATGGCACACTTTGTTGCTTGTCACAAAACTGATGATGCGTTGCACATTGCTAATCTGTTCTTTTAAGAGATAGTTCGTTTGCATGACATGCCTAGGACGATAGTTTCAGATAGGGACACTAAGTTTCTAAGTTACTTTTGGAAAATTTTGTGGTCTAAGTTATGGACTAAGCTTTTATTTTCTACTACATGTCACCCACAAACTGATGGACAAACAGAAGTAGTGAATAGGACTTTGTCCACTCTTCTACGTGCATTAATTAAAAAGAACTTGAAAACTTGGGAAGAATGTTTGCCGCATGTTGAATTTGCATACAATCATTCTATGCATTCTGGTTCTAAGTACTTTCCTTTTCAAATTGTTTATGGATTTAACCCAATATCTCCTTTGGATCTAATTCCTTTGCCTTTGAGTGAAAGAACTAGCATAAATGGGAAAAAGAAAGCTGAACTTGTAAAACAAATCCATGATGATGCAAGGAAAAACAAAGAAAAGAAAACTGAGCAATATGTCAAACAAGCAAACAAGGGAAGACGTGAGAAAGTTTTTGAGGTTGGAGATCAAGTATAGGTGCACTTAAGAAAGGAAAGATTTCCAGAAGAGAGGAAGTCAAAATTGATGCATAGAATTGATGGACCATTTGAAGTAACAAAAAAGATCAACAATAATACGTATCAACTTGACCTACGAGGTAAGTATAAAGTGAGTCCTACCTTTAATGTTTCTGATTTGGTTCCTTTTATCGCAGATGAAATGAATTTGAGGTCAAATCTTTTTCAAGTGGGAGAGGATGATGTGATCCTAGATGACACAAGGAGCTTAGAAAATGGAAATGTGCAAGAACCAGATGAACAACTTGAAAAAGAAGATGAGCATGAAGTTGAAGATATTCTTATTTTACCGGCTGGTCCAACAACTCGATCAAGAGCAAAACAATTTAACAAAGCTGTTGGAGGATTGCTTAATCAACTAGAGAATCCACGTGATCAAAACAACAAGTATGGTGGAAAAGCTTGTCAAACCACTTTGGTCTTGATTCAAGCTAATTGATTTCAACAAATGAGAGAGTGTCTCGATTGTACTCTTTTTCCCTTGTTCAAGTTTTGTCCCAATGGGTTTTCTTGACAAGGTTTTTAACGAGGCAAGTGTTTCACTTCACCATTGCCCATTTGTTGAAATAAAAGCCCAAGGCCCATCTACACCAAAATCCTCGTCCTTGGAGGAGGGAAGGGTCTGATTTCCAGCTTATATCATTAATACTTTGTATTTTCAATATTGAAGCATTTTGTTTCCAAGAAAAGCCTTAATTGTTTTAGAAGCATGCATTATGTTTCCAAGAACAGCCTTAATTGTGTTCAAGGTTAGTTCTTTCTCCTATAAAAACTATGTACTCAGAATTCTAATGGAGACTATCTTTGATTCTAAAAAAACTTCTTAAGTTTTACTCTTCTCTTGTTGGTGTGTAATATCCACAAGAAAACCTATCCTTCATTTGGTGCGTCATATCCAAAGGAAGATCAGTTGGAATATCAAAGGCCTTTCCACCACCTTTGTGTGACCTATCGATCCACATCCTTTGATCCTTGAATCCTTTTGGGTTCCTGGTTGCAAAGTTATCCCTATCCCATTTCAGAGTGCCGATTCTAGGAGGAGTTTATCATTTAAGGTACCACGCTTTTTTACGCAAGTAAAGTTTTTTTTAGTAGGCTTCTGGCCTATTCCCGAGCTAGAGATAACTAAGGGCAGTAAATTAAAATAAAAAAAAATTAAGGACGATGTTACGGTCGAACTGTTACATGCTCTGATGCGCAAGAGGTTTTTAGACATGAATAGTAGCGATGCGGGTCTAGACGTGCCACAAAGCCAAAAGGGGAAGGAGACGGTTTAACCTCACTAGTAAAGAAAAAATGAGTGCATCAAGAGGAAGGTACCATAGCAAATAAATTGGTAAAGGTAGCCATCGAGAGGGTATCAGTGGTCAACCTGGCAAAGGTGATGACAATGAGGAAACTGGGGTGCCTAAGGCGGCAGTCTGTGCGACTGAGAAGAAGAAAGATATAGAGGGGCTGAAAGAACCCTATTTAAAGAGGAAAACGTTGATAGCAAAAAAAAACGTTAACACTGGTGGATATCCCATGATAAGGTACAAGCGCAAAGAGTGGAGAAGTTTTAAGAGAAAGTGATGTCCATAACTTTGGAAAATGAAAACTTGCAAGTGATGGCCATAGAGACAAAACGACCATAGAGTAGCAGAAAAACGAGTTGGTGGAGAATTTTGAATATGATATGGCTCTTTAGAGCCAACTAATGGATATTTCTATGGGGATGATCGAGCAAGTTCGAAATGAAACAATATTGGAATTATAGAGGATGAACCCTAGGCCGTCACTCGACCTTTTAAAGAGGTTTATCCCTTTGGAGGAGCAGCTGGAACCAACCAATCATGAGAAGGAAAAAGATGGTCATACCAGTAAGCAAGGACATTTGGGGTCCTCCGACCCCTTCTCCCATGCAGAAATGAAAGTCGGAGCAACAATTGATCCATCGAGACCTAGAGTTAGTGGCCCTCTCGGGCATGCCGGTTGGCTTGTTCAAAGAGATGACCCTCTAGGGCATGCCGATTGGCTCAGTGTATTTCATTCTGTGGCCCTCTAGGGCATACCGATTGACTTGTTTACAAAGATGGACTATTGCGTGGTCGATTTAGATTTGGTAATCCTAGAATTGCGCATATAATACTAGTGCAAATTATTACTCAGTAAGGCCCCTCATGAATATATTGATTTATTCTAACGAATCCACAAGGTGAATACTTTATTGGGCAGGGTTAAATAGAGACCTCATTTGGCTATAATGAGATCTTTTTATTATGAGACCTATTTTGGCTATAATGAGACCCCAAAAAATGACCAATTTACCCTTGATATAAAAGGGTCATTTCAGCCAAAGTTCTTTTTCTCTCTTCTCTAACCTAAAACCTCTCAAAATCGTCAAACAAAAATACACGTTAAGATATGAATTCTATACTTATTGGTGTAATTATTTTGCAATTTAGTTAAGTATTTTTAGTGATATTTAGAGTTATAGTTTTTGCCTAAAAACTTTAATTTTCCTACGATTCTTCTTGTTGTTTGGTAAGATACTTATAGGTATATGTTTAGTTAGGTGTTTTTCTATATTTTGGTATGTTTTTTTTAATTTTGTTGAGTTTTGAAGAATTTGGATTCGATGGGTAAGAGTTCTGTTTCGAGCAAATTCGCGAATTCTGGGTGCCCAATTTGGGCTAAATCGCGCACCCAGAATGCGTGATTTAGCCCAAATTGCGCACCCAGAATGCGCGATTTAGCCCAAATTGCGCACCCAGAATGCGCGATTTACCCATTAATTAAATAAGAATATATTGTTATAATTTATTATTTCGTTACTTATCCAATTATCCAATTATGTGTGATTTGTACTAGTCTATTAATTACTATATTAAACGGATGCTTTTTCACGGATGGTTCGGTCTAGTTTTTTTTTTATCTTTATTACTTCAATAAATCTGATATATTCTTTGATTATTTTAAATTAGAATGAAAATATTTAGAAATTAAATATTACATAATAAATATGCAATATTTTTTTTACTATTTTTTACTAGCTTAAATATGCGATATGTCTATTTGAGTTTCTTAAACTATAATAAAAAGACTTCGAAAATAAATATATATGTTTGACTCTCTTAAACTAGAATAAAAAACTTAAAATATCACATAATAAACATGCAATATATTTATTTGACTCTCTTAAACTAGATTTTAAAATGCAATATATATTTTGACTAGCTTAAACTGTAATAAAAAAAATAGAAAATAAATATCAAATAATAAATATATAATATATTTATTTGACTATTTTAAACTAGAATAAAAAAATTCAAAAAATAAATATTGCATAATAAATATGCAATATATTTATTTAAATATTTTTAAAAATAAAAAAATAAAATAAAAATAAATATTACATAATAAATATGCATTATATTTATTTGACTAATTTAAACTAAATATTACATAATAAATAAACAATAAAAAAAAAGATAGTCACTCTTTAATGAAAATGATACTAATATAATCATTCTATAATAAAAACAGCAAATATATTTAATTTTAATGAAATGCTAGATATATATTTAGTCTAATGATTTTTTTTATTTTTTTTGATTTTAGACTCCCGCTCTGTCTGAATTCGGTCCGGTTTCTACAAAAGGTATGTAATAATTATATCAAAATATATTTAATTTTAATATACTTAATTATCAAAATATATTTAATTTTAATATACTTAATTATATAAACTACCCATTAAATGTCAAAATCGTGAACACGGAGTTCGTGATTTTGTCCAAATCATGAACTCCCTGTTCGCGATTTTGAAAAAGACATGCAATTTTGTAAATTCTGGGTTCACAGTTCGTCACTTTTATAGCGTAATGAGTTCGAGAATCGAACTGAAAGTTGAAAAATCTCAAAAAATACTTCAGCTTGGGTTTCGAGATGGTCCACGAACCAATTTCATCGATATTACAGCTAAAATCATCATTCAAGTCGCTCAAATCCATAAGTTTTAGTTTTTTTTAGAATTTTTGTATGTTAGAGAGAGAAAGCTTTAGGGAGAAGAAGAAGAAAAATTTGATTTTTTTGGTAAAAATGAGTTTTATATATAAAAGATATATTGGTCATTTTACATGAAAAAAAAATGTTGGATTTGGGTCTAATTATAGCCAAATGGGGTCCCAATATAGCCTTACCCAACTTTATTCTCCATGCATATAATTGTTTTTGGATCTTAATTCGTTGGTGATTCACACGTCTTATTTTGTAAATCAATAGCTTAAAATCGTAACAACGTCAGTGAATCTCCGCATATGTTTCGAAATATTCTATATCTTGTTAACAATATATGTATTGTGTTAGTATTATGCTCGTTTCATTTCAATTTCCTTCCATTAATAAACGCTCTCAAAATACCTTATATTTTCTCAATGAATGGTAAATGTTACTTATACATATATGCTAATAAGTATTATCGTTTGAGAGATTTCACATTTCTTTTCTTTTATTGGTTAAATTATTAATATTCTCGGTATTAATTTGTATTTTTTTATTATAGAAATTTCTTCTAAATATTTAGCTTATTGTTATAATCGGCTAATGCTACTACTTGAATATAAAAGGGGTGACTTTCCAAAGTCTAGAAGAGCTTGTGAATTAAGTAAACTCCTTAGAATAAACATAAGTTCTTCGCAAGTAATGAAAATAAATATTGTTCAATGAAGCGAGAAATCTATATTTTAAAAGTTGACATACTTTCATGGTCGCAGATGGTGTAAGGATATTCACATTTTGAGAAGCTCACAAACAAGTATATTACTCTTCGGATTGTTTTCAATTTTTTTTTAAACTTCTAATGAATTTTTAATTCTTTTTAAAATATAATTCTATCAGCAAATCTAAGGCTATTAATTCATTAATTTTTTTATTTACCTTTATAAAGTCTTATTATATTTAATATAATTGAAAGTCATTGTTGTCTAGTGCGATGATGGTACTTTTCGGATTGCAAGACCGGGTGAAAACCAAAGGGTTAGAATGTCCAAAATACAAGAGGACTTGATTTTGTTTTGTTTAGTGTCCCGAAGGTCATCGCTTCTATTACTGAATTTGTTTTGCACTTGCAATTCATCAAGATTCTTGGAAATGATCTTTTTACGGTCATTCTTTAAATCTATCTTGTAGTTGAGTACTATGTGTGTCTGGATCTTATACATCAAATTAACCCTAAATCAAGGTAACTTGTTGAAAATGATATTGGTTAACAATTTAATATCCATAAAAGCATACTCAAATTTTCTACTACAAGGTATCACTATAGTACGGAAGCCAACAACTTTTGCAATGGTGATTGATTTTTATATACGTCGTAGCTCTTAAGAAATTTTGTTTAAAAGGAAGAACTTTGAGTGATGGTTGGTTGATAATCCATTATAATATTTTATTTATGATAAAGAAAATAGATGTATGTCATATTGTTTCTTTCTTTTCTATTTTTTATTTTTGATGGATTCGAATATCAGAAGAGACAGAAACGTTATATGGCTAATGATTTCCGTTTTTTTCTTATAACTTTATCTCTTGGGTATGTTTCTTTTCAACTACTGGATAACTTTTTTTTACAACGAAAACAAAAACTGACTAACTCGTCGTTAATCTATTGCAATATACATTTACAACAAATACAAAATTGGACTTTCTGGTTGTATCCATGTCGTTTCTAACAAAATATTTGCGATCGGAAGTCAATGACAACAAAAATTTGTTACAAATATGATCCGAATAAAACATATTACTGATGAGTCCGAATTCAGCATGCTCCCCGGACAGGGACAGATCAGTCCAAGGACTCCGGACCGGACAGATCGGACAGATCACATGGACCGGACAGATCACTTCGAACACAATGACCATAGGACTGTTCGAACTATGACAAAAGTACTAAAAAACCTAAACACTTCTTGACTAAGCTGCTTGCTCTCCTACTTAGAGCTCATGGGTCTTTGAACATGACCCGGGTCCATTAAACATGACCCGAAAGCCCATAAGGGCCCAAACATCACACTATAAATACCCAACCACCTGCATTAACTATGGGTAATGAAAATTAACTGCTACCAAGCTGCTTAATTATCTCTCTACTCTCTAAACACTTAAAACACCCACACACCACCAACTGAAATTACCAGCCTACCCTCAGGCGATTATTATCCACACCAAATTGGCGACCACAGTGGGAGCACGAAGGTGCCTGAATCAAGCATTCAAAACCAGCTAAGAAAATCTGTCCGTATGAATTCGGACAATCCAGAAGTACCACCAGCTCTGCTCGAAGTGGTGGGAGAGAACTATGAGTACACTATCGAAGAGCGTGATAGGCTCAGGGGTGAAATAGAAGCTCTGAGGGCTGAAAAGGCCAAGATGGGCGTGAAAGAAAAATCCAAAGCATCGGTTGCTCATCCCACTGATAACCCCAAAGAGCATGAGTCTTCGAAGACTCATGTGAGCACCAAAAAGACTCATACCAGTTCTAAAAAGTCTCACCGGTCTAAGCCTGTGGAGAGTTCTGACTCAAGCTCAGAATCTTCTGATAGCTCTTCGGACAGTGATGGAGTTGAAAAATCCTTATCCTCCAGCACCGATGAGGGTCGAACCAAGGAAAAGCAAAAGCAAATTAAAAAATATTCAAGAAAAAGAGATAGCCATGGAAAAATTAAGAAGCATATTGGCAAGGGGTCATCTCATAACCGGAGGCATGTGGACAAGATGCTGATGGATCCCTTTGCCTTCCATGATGAACCAGGTATCTTTGCAACTCCCAATGAGGATACTGTGTTCAGTCGTGGGAGGAATTGGAGGCAATCTCCATTGTCTTCTAAAATTATGTCCGGAAACCTCCCCAAGAGGTTTGACAGCACCAAAATAGAGAAGTACAATGGCAATACTGATCCGGACAACCATCTGGAGCAATTTAAAAACTTCATGATGAACTTTGACGATGATGATAAACTGCTTTGTAGGGCATTCTCCCAATCCTTTACGGGGAGTGCTCTGAAATGGTACAACAGCCTGCCTCAGGGTTGTATTAAAGATTTCGATACGTTTTGGGTGGCCTTTCGAAGGCAGTTAGTAGGGAGTATAGAGCTGAAGGGCAATGGAGACACAATAATCCATTGTGCCCAGGAACCAAATGAATCCTTGAAAGAATATATAAGTCGTTTTGTGAACACCAAGAATGGGTTGGCTGATTGCTTCAAACAGGTGGCAATAGCATCCCTAAGGCAAGGTTTGAATCCAGGCAATCTAGCTGATTCAGTAACCAGGAAGAAGGCCATGACCTGGGGAGGGTTGCTGAATCAGGTTGGCAAACAAATAAATGTCGATGAAACAAAGAAAACCAGGGTGCACAGGCAGGTG
This sequence comes from Limnanthes douglasii subsp. nivea, assembly GCA_036936605.1. NCBI lineage: Eukaryota > Viridiplantae > Streptophyta > Magnoliopsida > Brassicales > Limnanthaceae > Limnanthes > Limnanthes douglasii. The sequence goes on along the minus strand of JAUPFV010000005.1, from coordinate 126,600,303 downwards.
AGGTCTACCCCAGTAACACCAAATCCCAATCAGAATCAGTCCGGGAACAAAGCAAGAGAAACCGGACAGGGGCACGGTAGGGCAAAAGCTCAGTCTCAGCCAGCTGCTCCTGCTCAAAGTCAACAATCTAGGAACAAGAGAGGGCCATGGGTCCAACCGGAGTGGTTCGCAGAGTCAAAAGAAAGCGTGGCCACTATCTTCGATAAGACAAAGGATGAGGTGCATTACCGGAGACCGGCAACACTGCAGTCTCCCAGAGAGCATCGCAATAACTCTTTCTGCCAATATCACAACGATATTGGCCATACCACCGATGACTGCATAGCATTGAAGCAAGAAGTTCAAAACTTGATTGAAAGGGGGAAGCTGGGAGCTTACGTTAAAAGAAGAGGAGGCAACATGCCTGACAACACTCACCGGGTTGGTCCAAGTAATGCTGCTCCGGAGGGAGCCATGGTGATAGTTGAAAGGTTTGACGTGGAATCTGAATATTTGGATCCTGATCCAACTCGGAACAGAGTGGGTGCTATAGAGGAATGTTCTAGGTCGGTCTCCGGGCTCATTAAGTTTTTCGAGTCGCTTACAATTTTCGGAGGGGACACTATGACAGCTCCTACTGCTTCTTCAAGGAAGAGGCATGTTCATACTTTGGCCTCCCAACTAGAAGGAGGCATGACATCTTATCAGTCACCAAACTCATTTCCCTTCATTGTGTTTGATGAGGACGATTTAAGAAACATTGCTGGCCCTCATGAGGATGCTGTTGTCATAGGAGCATCTATAGGGGGCAATGACATAAGACGAATCTTGGTGGATAGTGGAAGCTCAGCCAATATCATTTTCCTAACCACTTACAAGAAAATGAAAAATCCAGCTGTAATTCAGAATTCGGACAGGTCAATCGTGGGCTTCACAGGCAGCTCAGCAGATGTGATCGGGGAGTTCGAAGAAGAGGTGTTATTGGGCAAGGGCCCTTTCAAGAAAATGGTCAGAATACTCTTTATTGTGGTGGATTGTCCCACTTGCTATAATGCTATTCTAGGGAGGTCTTGGCTCTCTAGGATGCATGCAGTGGCTTCAACAGTCCATCAGTGTTTGAAGTATGCTATTCAGGGGCAGGTTGGAGTTGTCCGGAGCAGCCAAAAGATTGCAAGAGAATGTTATGCCACTGCCTTGGCTCCTCGAACGCTGGGGGCAGTCCGTATTGATGAACAATAGCAGTTTGAGGGCCTTTCTGGGGATGAGGGTGAAATTGATGACCCCAGAGAGACCCCCAGAGTGTTGATACCGGTTGAAGAGGTAGAAACGCACTGGTTGGAAGATGGAAAATGTGTCAAGATAGGGTCTAAAATGCCCCCTGTTTTGAAAGATCAAATGTTAAAGTTTTTGAAGAACCATCAGCACGTCTTTGCTTGGTGCAATGCTGATGTTACTGGAGTTCCATCAGAAGTAATTTCACACCACCTATCCGTCCGGAGATATGTAGCTCCAGTGGTTCAAAAAAGAAGAGTTTTTTCCAAAGAAAAGGCTGATGTCATAGTGCAAGAGGTTGACAGGCTCACAAAGATGGGGCACATCAAGGAATCTCAATACCCTTTGTGGACTGCCAATCCTGGCTTGGTGAAAAAGAAGAATGGCAAGTGGCGCATGTGCATTGACTTCACAGACCTCAATAGAGTTTGCCCAAAAGACTTGTACCCGGTTCCCCGAATTGATCAGTTGGTAGACTCCACCTCTGGGAACAAGCTGCTTTCCTTTATGGATGCTTTCTCCGGATACAATCAGATTCAAGTGGATCCAAAGGATCAAGAGCATACCACATTTGTAACTGACAGAGGGCTTCATTGCTACAAGGTGATGCCATTTGGTTTGAAAAATGCTGGGGCTACTTATCGGAGATTAGTCAACAAGGCATTTGCTGATCAAATCGGAAGAAATATGGAGGTATACATTGACAATATGATGGTGAAAAGTGTGGATGAGCAGTTGCACTTGTCCGATCTCCAAGAAATTTTCGCCAACTTGGTGAAAGTGAATTTAAAGTTAAACCCTGAAAAGTGTGTCTTCGGAGTCCAGTCCGGGAAGTTTCTAGGCTATATCATAAGTGAGCATGGAATACAGCCCGATCCGGACCAGCTGAATGCTCTTTTCCAGATGGAACCTCCTCGAAACATCAAAGAAGTACAGCGATTAAAAGGGAGATTAGCTGCCTTAAACAGATTTATCTCAAGGTCTTCGGACAGGTGTGCTCCTTTCTTTCAAACTTTGAAGGGTGCAAAGGGCTTTGATTGGACCCCGCAGTGTGATGAGGCTTTCAATGAGATCAAGAAACACCTGTCCTCCCCCAAAACTTTGTTCAAGCCAGTCGATGGGGAGACTCTCTTTGTATATTTGGCAGTGTCAAGTTGTGCCATCAGTGCTGTGCTGGTAAGAGAGGTTGGTGGACATCCCCATCCAGTATACTATATCAGCAAAAGCTTGATAGATGCAGAGAAGCGTTACTTGAAACTTGAAAAGTTAGCATTGGCCTTGGTGATAGCAGCCAGGAAGATGAGGCCTTATTTCCAGGCTCATCCCATCATCGTCCGGACTTCTTTTCCCTTGAAGAATGTCCTTCAAAAAGTAGACATTTCGAGCAGAATGACTAAGTGGTCAGTAGAGTTGGGGGACTTTGACATAGACTTTGCTCCCCGAACAGTAGTCAAAGCCCAAGTTGTGGCTGATTTTCTGGTCGAATTCCACTCCGATAGGGATTCAGAGCAAGCTACTGATATAAAAGATAAAAAAGTATGGGTCGTCCGAACAGATGGTGGATCTAGCACAATGGGATGTGGTGCATGAGTACGTTTAACTTCCCCGTATGGAGACAAAATGTACCAGGCTATTTGTTTTGCTTTCAGGGCATCTAATAACGAGTTCGAATACGAAGCAGCTATAAGGGTTAAAATTGGCCTACATTTGTGGGGCTAAGAGGGTCAAGCTGCTAAGCAACTCCCAACTGATTATCCACAATGCCCAAGGCCAATCTGAGGCTAAGAAAGAGCAACTTGTGAAATATTTATTCCTCCTCAAAAATGAAGCGCTTAAATTTAAAAGTGTTGTCTATGAACACATTCCCCGGGCAGAAAATGAGCTAGCAGACTCACTGGCAACCATAGCATATACGGAGTCATACCCATGGATCCATGTGCTTGAAAGCCCCTCCATTCAACTTTCTAAGGATAAAGAAGAGGAGATTTTTGAAATACAAGTGAAACAACCTCAAGACTGGAGGTTTCCTCTCATACAATATCTCTCCGATGGTGTTGTGCCTCCGGATAAGTCACAAGCCAGAACATTGAAACACAAGGCCCGTGGTTTCATCATATTGAGAGAAATGTTATACAAGAAGTCTTACAGTAAACCTCTCCTGCGTTGTTTGGGGGATGAAGAATCACAAATGGTCCTCTCCGAATTGCACGATGGTGAGGGGTCAGCCCATTGTGGGTTTAGAGCTTTGACAAGAAGAGTTTTACTCTCCGGTTATTATTGGCCATCAATCATGAAAGATGCTAAGGAGTTGGTAAGAAGGTGTGACCCATGCCAGAGGTACAGCAATGAAATTCATGTACCAGCCATTCCTTTAGAATCAATTTATGAGCCTATTCCTTTTGCTCGATGGGGATTGGACTTAGTGGGGCCTCTCCCCGTGGCGTCCGGAGGGCGCAAAACTATAATTGTGGCTATTGACTACTTCTCGAAGTGGATAGAAGCAACTCCTCTAGCAGGGACAACATCGAAAGCTGTTATAAAATTCATTCTATCCAACATATGTTGCAGATTTGGTGTCCCACAGAAAATAACAACAGACAACGGGCCACAGTTCGACAATAGAGAAATGGAAAGCTTCTGTGCTTCAAGGGGTATACAACATTGTTTTTCTTTACCTTTCCACCCACAAGCAAATGGGCAAGTTGAAGTGGCCAATAGAACTATACTGTCCGGTTTAAAGAAGAATTTGGAAGGGACTGCTGGAAAGTGGACTAGTTATTTACAAGAGGTCTTGTGGGCCTACCGGACAACACTTGGGGCTGCAACACCAGAATCACCTTTTGCCCTGGTCTATGGGATGGATGCAGTAGCTCCCATAGAAGCAACTCTTCCCTCTTTTCGTGTTCACAACGTCTCCGAACATGCTAATGAGATGGCAATCAGAGGTCAACTTGATTTGATAGAAGAAAGACGAGTTAAAGCTCACCTTAGAGCTGCACACTATCCAGGATTGATGAGGAGCAGGTTTGCTTCCAAAGTCAAAAGAAGAGATTTCCAACCAGGGGACAAAGTATTAAGGAAGGTCTTCTTACACACTAAAGAAAAGCTCTTCGGAAAGATGGCCCCAACTTGGGAGGGTCCGTATATCGTTGTTGAAAGAATTAAGCCTGAGACTTATTGGTTGGAAGACAAAGATGGCAGAGTTTTAACTCATCCTTGGAATATTGAGCATCTCCGGATGTACTTGGAATAACACTTGTGTAAATATTTACTTGTTTAAACATCCATGTAAATATTTGGGGGCATACTCTTTCCTCCCCGGTGGCACGGAGAGGTTTTAATGAGGTGTCCGGGCTGTTAAATAAAATTTGATGCCTTCTTAAAAATTTTCTAAGTATTTTTAAAGTTTTTTCCCTTGTCATACTATCCGGACTAAAATTTCTAAGGGCTATTTAAATTCTAGCCGGAGAACTTAAACACTCTGACAATGCAACAACTAAAGTCTCCTTAAACTCTGGCTATCAAAATTAAAATGAACAATGAAAGAAGATGATGGTTGTACAAAACAGAGATATTCATTGAATGAAATAACTTAAACTTGCCTTGGCCCTCCAAGGACTTTTAAACATTCAAAATAAAACACAAAAAACCTGTCCGGTAAAATTCCGGACACCATTACAAAAAGAGTGCCTTGGCCTTCCAAGGACTTTAGTCTGAATTAAAAATAAACTAAGTGGATCATGAGTTAAGATTGAGCCTTTGAGGATGGCTCACCTTCGACTACCTTCTTACCCTTAGGGTCATCATTCCCTTCATCTACCTTCTTGCCTTTGGGATCGTCTTTCTTGTCATCTGTGCTCTCCCCAGTATGTTCCTCATCATCCGAGGAGCCACTAGAGTAGCCATACCTATCACCTTCAGCCATCGTATGGTATGGGAGGTCTTCGGGCTCAACATAAAGCCACAAGTCCCCTAGATTCTTCTGTGGAAACTTTTTATGGAAGAGTAAAACCATGTCGGACCTCACCTTCTCAAGCAATAGCTCTTCGCTTTTAATCATCTGGCTGGCATAGGCATTGATCTTGGCATTAATCGTAGCCTCTTGATCCCTTAGCAACGTATTTTTATCTTCGGCAGCCTTGGACGCTGCATTCTCAAGGGCAATCTTATCAGTAGTTAGGTTGGTGATGATCTTGTCCTTTGCCTTGGTCTCTTCTTTTGAGGCAGTAAGGCCTTTCTCCACTCCAGACAGCTTCTCCCGGAGGCCTCTGATGGTTTCCTCTAGAGTAGCAACTTTTGTGTTGCTTTTCTCCTGATTCTTCTTCAACTCCTCATTTGCTTCCTTTAGCATGTCAGCATTGGCAGTAGCAGTGCATAGGTCTTCGGATAGCTTTTCCTTCTCAGACTTAAGGTCTTTGATGGTGTCTGCTTGACTCCGAACTTGTCTCTCCAGTGTAAGTACCGGTTGCACATTTCTTAGCAAGGAGTGGGCTATGGTGTCCTTTTCACTAGAGACAATGAAAGTCTTACCATTGAAGTTGACGGTGTTAGAGCTGCTCGGAGGAATATAAGGCCCTGCGATGTCGTCTCTGGGGAGGTTAAGGAAGTATTCACCAAGGTCACTAAGACCGGTGATGTCTACTTCATCAATGTTAAGCTCTCCTCCCTCAACTTCATCAGTATGAAAGTCCCTTGGGATCTCTTCAGCATGTGTTGGGTCAGAAGGGTCAGCCTGGGCAGAAGGCTCCGGATCCCGGAGAGCAAGCTCATCTCCCTTAGCAGTCTTTTTCTTCTTGACTGCCCAGTCTGCTCCTTCACTCTCCTGCTTGCGATTCCTCTTGGAGGCCCTTGGAGGTTTTGAGAGGTATGCTTCCTGCCTTTCGGTCTCTTGCTCCAGAACCTGCAAAAGAGCAGCATCGATTTGGCTCTAAGCCGGCCCCTCCGGGTCTGTTGGAGCATCCTTCTCAGCATCAGCAGGATTAGCATCGCTCACCATCTTCTTGCCCTTCATTTTGCTTGGGGCTTTGGCCCGGCCGGGCAAGAAGAGTGTCCCATCTGCTTCATGGCTCCTCTTAAGCACTGTGTCCGAGGAAGGTTGGGTGGTGAGCTCCTCCCAAGTTAAGTCTCTCCGACCTGTGGTGTTCCACAGGTGAGACCTTGCTAGATTTCCACTAGTGAAAGCATTGTGGAATCGGTTCCCCAGTTCTCTACGGCCCAGGCATTGATTTTGCCACAAGTGACCTGTCCGGCCTTCAAGTAATCACCGAACTCCTTAGGCAGTTCTGTTAAGACAAAAGAAAGATCAATTAATTTAAAACCAGCCATAAGAAGGAAAAAGTAGACAAAGATTTAAAGTGGGAAACTTACGGCCACTCCTCCACCTGCTTCTGAGGAGGCTTGGGTTCACTCCGGACTTGATCTTCTGTCCGTTTTCCCAAGCGCCACTGACAAACAAAAACTGGCTCCTCCATTTGCTCTCAGACTCCAACAGATCATCAACAGCTTTGAGATCATTCCCCATATTGAAGTGGTAGAAGGGGAATTGGTGATGTTTGCAAAGATTGGCCACTGCTGCAAATTCTTCCATAGGAAGAGGGATCCCGGACAGCCTTGATGCCATGATGCATGACATCAGAGTATACCAACCATTGGGGCTCAGCTGGCTCGGACAGAGTTTGACCAGATGAAAATATCTGACAATCTCTAGGTCCAATGGGAATCTGAGTCCCCAGTTAAATAGCTCCGTGAAGATGACTATTTCATTCAGCTTGCAGTCCATAGGAGTTTCAGGATCTATGGGAATCCTTATCTTCACATTTTCTGGGATCCCCCATTTTGTGCGCATTCGACCTAGTTCAGCCGTGTGGATGAAAGCATACTTGGTCTTCTGTAAGGCCAAGAGATATTTAAGTTCGACCCTGTGAAAACAAAGCCCTACCTTCCCTTCGAGACACTCCGGCAGATCCGGATGCCTCAAGCATAGATTTTCTTTGTCCTTATCTTTTTGAGCAGCAGCAGTGTTACTAGTCTGACCGGATGGCTCAGACTCAAAAGGGACTTCTTCAACAGAATCCTCCATTCTTTCCTCCATAATCGTAGGAGGAATATCAGTGGCAGTGGCCCGGGGAGAATTTAAACTTGGCTCAGCATGGCCTCCGGACTGCTGTTTTTCTGGGTTTTCTTGACTTCTAGTCTCAGGCTGTGGCTCTGAGGCAGAAGTCTCTCTTTGGAGTGCTGGGCTGCTAGCCTCCGGACCGGATGGCCTTTCCCGGGGAGCTCTGATGGGCACTCCAGACCCAGAGCTACTATTTTTTGCCCCCGATTTTGAGGGAGTGTTCTTGGAGGCTTGCCCCTTAACCAGCCGGCTTGTCCTCTTAACAACCAGTTTCTCCGGAGAGTGCTCTGTGTCTGATCCCATTGCGAGGAAAGGAGAAAGTTTCCTAAAACTTGTGACTGTAACTCCTGGCTCGACAGTAGGCACTGACTCCTGAACTGAGGAACCATAGACTATGGGGGAGAGAGTGGATTGAAATAGTTTTTTGGGCTTAGTACCTTTGGAAGAGGATGAGCCTCGATCTGACTCTGTAGCAGAGGAGATTGGTCTGTCGACAGGCGAGGTGGGTAACCCAGCTTCGATTCGTCTTTCCTTCTCAACTTTTTGTGCCTTCTCCAACTCAGAAAGGTTGAGCCACCCGCCTTTGATCAATGCAGTCCTTGCTGTAAACATAAACTACCAAGAAAATCTTTGCTTTAGAGAGAGAAAGCTCTAAGTAAATATGCAGAGTAAATATGAAAGAGATAGTAAAACAGTAGAAAGTGAGTCTGAATTTATAGTAAATCTGAAAAAGAAGTTGATTCCTAGGAGAATTCGAAAAGTTTGGCAATGATTAAAAGACGGCGCTGATGTCATCATCTGTAATTAAAGAGGTTGCTTTTCGAAGAAGGTGGGTTTGAAATTCAAGGTGAAAAAACGGCTAAAGCAACCAATCAGAGTGTGACACGTGTCCCACGAACTCTGGCAAAAACCGTTTTGAATTCGTGAAGCTTTATCTGTCCGGGTAAACCCATAGGCCTGTCCGGATTGAAAACTACTTCTAACGTCAGACTGTTTTTCAGGTCTCTGACAAGAATACTTGCTCAAACACCTAAAAAGGGGCTCCTGGTGAGTCCGAATTCAGCATGCTCCCCGGACAGGGACAGATCAGTCAAGGACTCCGGACCGGACAGATCGGACAGATCACATAGACCGGACAGTTCACTTCGAACACAATGACCATAGGACTGTTCGAACTATGACAAAAGTACTAAAAAACCTAAACACTTCTTGACTAAGCCGCTTGCTCTCCTACTTAGAGCTCATGGGTCTTTGAACATGACCCGGGTCCATTAAACATGATCCGAAAGCCCATAAGGGTCCAAACATCACACTATAAATACCCAACCACCTGCATTAACTATGGGTAATGAAAATTAACTGCTACCAAGCTGCTTAATTATCTCTCTGCTCGACCATAACAACGTCAGAGACTCTCCATATGTATAAAGACTCTCCATATATGTTTCGAAATATTCTATATCTTGTTAACAATCTATATGTATTGTGTTAGTATTACGTTGTTGATTTTATTCATTTCAGTTTTCTTCACATTAATAGGTGCTCTGAAATACCTTATATTTTCTCGATGAATGGTAAGTGTTACTTATACATATGTGCCAATAAGTATTATCGTTTGAGAGATTGCACATTTCTTTTCTTTTATTGGGTTAATTTATTAATATTCTTGATATTAATTTGTAACTTGTTTCTTACTATAGAAATTTCTTCTAAATATATATATTATTGACTTTTCTTTTCGGAGAGAACCTGCAACCGCTACTCAGAGTGCAATGAGTGCGCACAGGGTAAACCCTCAATCTGACGCAATAGCCTGCAAACCAACGCCAGAAGGTAAACCACACAAGGTGACAGACTCAGTCGAGAAAGCGTATGTAGAGGGACTCGAACTCATGGCCTTTGGTCACAAGCATGCCTTACTCAACCAACTCGGCTATTCCCTTGGGGGCTGCTAATTCTACTACTTTTTTTTTTCGGAGGGAACCCGCAGCCGCTACTCAGAATGCAATGAGTGCGCACAGGGTAAACCCTCAGTCTGACGCGATAGCCTGCAAACCAACGCCAGAAGGTAAACCACACAAGGTGACAGGCTCAGCCGAGAAAGCGTATGTAGAGAACTCTAACTCACAACCTTTTGGTTATAAGAATGCCATACTCAACCAACTCGGCTACCCCTTGGGGGCAAAAAGAATTAAAGAACTGCTTAGAGTAAATTTAAGTTCTTCGCAAGTAATGAAAGGGGTGGATTTTTTAAATTCGGAAGAGCTTGTGAATTAAGTGAACTCCTTAGAGTAAATTTAAGTTCTTCGCAAGTAATGAAAATAATTTTTTTTTCTATGAAGCGAGGAATCTATTTTTTAAAAGCTGACATACTTTCATGACTGCAGATGGTGCATGGACATTCACATTTCGAGAAGCCGGCATATAGGTATATTACTTTTGGGATTGTTTTCAATATTTTTTCGTAAACTTGTGATTAATTCTATTTATTTTAAAAATATAATTCTATCAGCAAATCTTAAGCTATTCATTGATTAATTTTTTTAATTTACCTTTATAAAGTTTGATTATATTAACGATTAAATATAATTGAAAGTCACTGCTCTCTAATACGATGATGGTACCTTTCGGATTGTAAGACCTGGTGAAACCCAAAGAGTTATAATGTTCAAAATAAAAGAGGATTTGATTTTGTTTTTCCTATGTCTTAAAGGTCATCACTTCTGTCACTGTATTTATTTTGCACTTGCAAATCATTAAGATTCTTGGAAATAGTCTTTTTCCAGTTATTCTTTACATCTATCTTGTAGTTGAGTACTATGCGTGTCTGGATCTTATAGATCAAATTAATCCCAAAACAAGATAACTAGTTGAAAATGATATTGGTTAACAATTTAATGTACATAAAGACATACTCAGATTTTCCACTTCAAGGTATCGAAGGTTCACTATAGTATGAAAGCCAACATTTGGCATGGTGATTGATCGTTGTACAAGTCGTAGCTCTTAAGTAATTTTGTTGAAAAGGAAGAAATTTGAGGGATGGTTGGTTGATAATCTATTACAATATTTTGTTTTTGATAAAAAAAGCATGTATATCTTATTGTTTGTTACTTTTGTATCTTTTATTCTTGATGGATTGAAATATAAAAAAGGCAGAAACATTATATGGCTAATGATCTCCGTTTTTTGCTTACAGCTTTATCTCTTGGGTATGTTTCTTTTCAACTACTGGATAATTTATTTTTTTCGAATGAACAAAAACCTGACAAATTTGTCGTTAATATGTTGCAATACCATTTACAACGAATCTGCAATTGGAATTTTTAGTTGTATCTATACCGTTCCAAACAAAATTCCTGCAATCAGAAGTCAATTGCAACCAGAATTTGTTATTAATATTATCCAAATAAAACATATTCATTGCAAATGTCATTGTAAAGTTGTTTCATAGTTTCAGTGCAACATTTAAGTCACTGGGACCTTAAAATTGTTGCACTTCATTACAATTCTGTTGCAAACAAATTTGCATTTCGATGTGAACAACATAAATGTTGTTACAAATCTGTTGTTAACCTTTATAAAAATGTAAAAATACTACATATCTATGCAAAAGACTACACATCTATGCGATTCTATTTCATGATTCAAAAATATAAAATATTATATACATTTGTATTCAGCAATAAATGTGTAACATCGTTGTGTTAAAACTCAAAATATAGCATCGTGGATCATGATAATAAATGTATTAATAATGTATATTATATTGAGGGTAAAAACCAATCACATAAAGAAAAAAAAACTCAAGATCTTGCAATAGTAAACCTCAACGATGTATGTAATGTATTCCTCGAGCAACTAAACCATGTATCTAACGCGAATCATCCAAATAAAATCAAATTTTAAACCACCAAATAAAATAAGACACACAAAAGATATATTAACTACATTAAACTAAATCTCTAATTGGACCACACAAAACATTTCAAGGAAAATCATGAAAATATAGGGTTTTCAAATAAACAAGATAATAGTTTAAAAAATATTCCTCTCTAAAAACAAAATGAACTTGGAAACACTAATCGTTAATGGTTTAATTCTTTAATGTAATAGAATTGAAGAAACCTTAATGACACCCGACAAAACCATAAAAAATCTGAAAAATTATATTTTCAAGTGATAGTTTTTTATGGCCTCATAAAGTAAAAAATGGAATAGAAAATTTCATAGCACATATGTTATATTATATGGTACAAGTTGAAAGCTTAAAATTTTCAAATAAAGTTAAGTATACATATAAAATAATCCCTTTAAAACTAAGTCCAAATGAACTTTCTAAATTCACGAAGGTTCCCAAATTCTTTTTATAAAGTGAATGTACAATAAATTTTAAAATTGACAATATGAAGTAACAATTTGAAGCTCGAGACAGTGCTTACAAATTCTTTTATCGACAAACATTAACGTAAGAATAGTTTATGATGGAAAATATGTTCTTCTACTTAATTAAGATCTATTATATAGAAAAAAATGCAACTCTAGCTAAAAGGTTAAATATATAATCTCTATGCCCAAACCAAGTCTTTGCTTTAATATATCTTTTTATACACTCAAAGTGTAACAATACATAATTATTAAAAGCCAATATTTGTACTAATTTGTCCAAAAATGATAAAAGATCAGATGTTTCACGAATTTGTTTCGTGATGGATCGACTATGACTGGCATTTGTAAAATTAAAATGAGTGCAACCCCACTACAGATTGTAAATGTAAAATGAAATATTCCATCGTTTTTTATCCCGCAAACATTTTTTTTTCATTCTCTTAAACAACTAGTCAACAAATATCGTAAGACGTTTTGATATTTGATTCTATACACAACTTTCCAGCAATGCCCAAAGAATCATTAAATTCTCGAGCTGTCAAGCCAGTATAAAAAAATAGCTTAAAATGCAAGCAGAAGACAAAAAAAATATAAAACACAACATAAAAATACATAACAAACTCTTTTTGTTATAACAACTAATCTATTATACAAATAATTATACTATGCATATGATAATATTATGAAAGAATTATGGTTCAAGAAGAATAACTTATCACACAAACAACATATTTAATTCATTACAATGATTTTTTATGTAAGATATCTTAGCACCTCTAGAAATTTATGACTTAGATTTGTGGGTGTAAAGGAAAATAATTAGGCTATAGACTTAACTGATTTGAGAATTTGAAAAGGTAAGTAGTCATGATTTTTTATTATTTTAAGATTAATGTGTTATTTTTTATGTTCAACTAATGCATATTCCACTAAAAATGGTAGCCGAGCTACATTGATAAAACTACAAGAATTGGTGAATTTTTGTAATTAAAGTAACTACAGGACACTGAAAATATCAAAACTTAGAATATATTACAAATGACTTATAATTTACTTCATCGTTTATGCATAACCGTTTTTAAGGTGGGAGAAAAGAAATCAAATTTGGTAGGATTAATAAATCTCTGCCAATCACAGAATCTTCAGACTAGACTGTGCCTTTTACAATGGGTCAAATATCGGAATGCATAGATTTTTCCATGACCTCAAATTTTTCCTTTTAGAATGGTAGAAAAATCAAAAGGGTAGACCCATTAATGTTATATTTTCTACATCCAATTGGTAAGGGATAAATAGAAGTATGAGAATATGAAAAAAAGAAGAATTTTTGATAGACACCATCAGCCATCCATCGAGCAGCCAATACGTGAGTGTCTCAAATCTATACATTAATGAAATATAATGTTCAATCAAAATCTAAGAATTTGTAGCGAAGGAAAAATACTCGATAGAAATCGGGAAGGAATTAATGAAAGATGCCATCAACTTGGAGGAGTCATTTTAAACATACACAACAAAATATAATACAAAACACTACCTTCAACAAGGTAAGGTCCCGCCAAATATTGTGAATGATCACCGTCACTAAACTATACCCAAGTTGTCTTAAAGTCTCCAAAATGCTCAGCTAGTCCCAACTAGAATGGTGAAAGAGAAGAAGAAGAATTTAGGAAAACATATTTATTTTGAGAAAAAAAACTATATGTATTCATAAACTTTATAATGAATATAAGTAGGTCATGAAGCCAACATATTATCTCAAAAAAGTATTATTGGTGGATTAATGATTAAAGATGAAGAAGTCATAAAGGTTACATATCAGCCCAAATGAAGGGTGTTGGTGGTTTAATGCTCACGTATCAGATGACTTGGTTTCAATTTTAGTCATTAATTTCACGTTAGAATATTAACTCAATCAAGATGATATTTGTCTTCCACATAAAGACAAAATGTTTTTTTTCACAAAATTTCAAACTTTACCTTCTCTAGAAGTACAAAGTTAAGAAATAGTTCCTTTAAGAAGGTCCACTAGATACAGAAAGAACAATATATCTTTGGTAAAACAAAATGAATCATCATGTTTCCACAAAACCATGAATAGTTTTAATTCTCAGTTGTGGATCAACAGTATTAGTTAAGATTGTAAGTCCATACAAAATAATACAATTTGGGAGCTTGTCCCATTATCTTAAGAAGTGAAGCTGATTGGTCATAGTAAGTTTACAAAACCAAACGAGACTTTCAACATAATATGGAGAAAGGTAAAGTGCGACTTGTGATCATAGGTTATACTTAGCTTACAAGGTTTGACTTTAAAGATACATTATCTCTAGTTTAATGAATGATATTTTAGAAAAGTCATGGTAAAATTTGGACACTTTAGTCTAAAGCTTCATCGAATGGATGTTAAGATCATTTTTCTTAATTATAAAATTGAAGAAATGATCTATATGATGCAACCTAAGTACTTTATACGAGCTTATTTAAAGTCCATGGTATACAAACTTAAAAGTCCATGGTATACAAACTTAAAAATCCATTTTTGGGCTCAATCATGCTTCTCGAGAATCTTACCACAAGTTCTTTAAGATAATAATCTCCTTTGATTTTGAGATGAAATCGGTTAAGTACTATGGGTATCAAAAGTTCCGTAAGAGTAAGTTCATAATTTTAGTATGCTCTTGAAAACTTTATTGAATAATTAGACAAAATAAGTGTAAGTTAATGTCCAAATACAAACTTTAAGATTGAGAAATTGCAAAATATTCCATATATTTTGACAATTTGAAGTATTGATGTAGCCCAGCAAGCCCATAATTACCTAGCTATCATGGACAGACGTAAATGGGCCATAGTGTTGAACCCGGTATTGGATTTGGATACTTCAAGTACCCAAAAATTGTTGTTTAGGGCCCTATAATACTGTTTTTTGTGTTTTTTATAATTGATCTTACTAAATTATCCCAGCAAGTGTAATTTATGTTAAAATTAGGATGGTCGGTATTTTATTGCTTTTGGAATACTTATATAATTTTAGATTAGGGTTTGAGGCATCTTCTATTTAAGCTCTCAAACCCCTACTTTCGAAGACAACTTCTTGATAATTTGATATTTATTTTCTGAATTTTTGAAGTTCTATCCATCCCAGGGTTAGGTTTTTACCACTTTTACTTGTTTTGATACTTTGCTTATATCACTTTGGTATTAGAGCGTCAAATTCGTGCTATGTAGGAATTATGCTGGAGGAAAAAGATCTAGGGAAGAACATCGTGTTAATTATTGAATTCTACAATCGAGAAGATCTGGATCGTATAGGCCTAATGTAGCACACCAACACTAGAAAATTCCAGAAGACTAGAGAGCAGTTGAGTACATTGGGAGATCAGATGAAGCAAATGCAAAAAAAACGATACAGAGGATGAGCATCTGATTCCAAGCTCCAGGATCGAGTAACCTATCGGCGGTAACTGAAGGAGACTACGACGTGGGTCCGATTATTTTTTCTCCAAGGAGAGAAGAGGAAATACGTCATGTTCCTCCACAAACCATCACGAAGAGGCCTTTGAGCAACATATAGATTGCAATTTTAATCAAAATTCAAGAAATCGATGAGAGTCAGAGTTTAGACTCGAGATCCTGGAATTACACGTCTTTCTTCTGCCTAAGGAGTGTGTAGATGAGGTGGAATTTGTAGAAAAACTATTAGATTTTAAAGTCGTCCTAAAAAATAAGAGGGTACAACTAGTTCAAACCAAGTTTCGGGGTCACATTGCATCGTGGTAGCATCAGTTTAAACAAACCATGTTAAAGCAAGGAAAATCGGGAATATCTACACGAGATAAACTTGTTAAACATATTAGGTCGATTTTTTTACCTTATAATTATGTGAGATTTATGTATCACCAATTAAAAAGCTTAAAATAGGGTTCTAGGTCTGTTGACGAGTTTACTGATGAGTTTTTTAAGTTGAAAATTTGTGTCGATATTACTGATTCAGATGACGAGTTGATATCTTGCTATATCAAGGGAATGAGATAACTATTTCAGGACTTTTTAAACAAGTTTGATCATGTCAATGTATATGAAGAACACCATCGTGCCCTCTCAAGAAGACTATATGGTAGAGATACTTTGAGAGCATCGCCTACAACATTCCCAAAAAGATAAATCTTACGTCCTAGTCCAGCACTGCTAGCTGCAGTTCCTGGTTGTTTTAGACCATCTTCACAAACAAAGTGTTTTTGATGTCATGAGACAAGACATACTACAACGCACTGCCCTAAATCACCATAATAGTCAAAGGGTTTATTCACTGAAGCTATTGATTTTCAGTTTTAGGATGACTAAAGGTATGATAAAGAAGAAGAAAATGTTGTTGATGAGGTTCCCACGGAATACGTATATGCAGGATATGTTGGGAAACTTTGTTTGTAAGGCGTGTCTGTCTTGCGCCTAAGGTGAACAATGATAATGATTAATGGCTAAGTAACAATATATTTCAGTCTACTTATATCATCGGAGGGAAAGTGTGCAAATTCGTGATAGATTCAGAGAGTTGTGAAAACATAATTTCTGACGAAGTTGTGCATAAGTTGGCGTTAAAGACTAAAAATCACCTCAACATATCCAATCTCGCTTGGGTGAAAAAAGCAGTACGGTAATCATTTCTCAGTGATGTCTAGTATCTTTTTATATTGGTGATTATAAGGATAAGGCATGATGTGATTTGTATGGACGCCTACCACATTCTGTTGGGGTAGTCGTGGCAATTTGAAAGGTGTTGCACGTATGCCAATTGAAAAAATCGTAATCACTTTATATGGAAAAACAATAAAGTTATGTTGATGCCATATGGGGAGGTGACCCCAAAAGCTGCATTTACTGTGTCACAAGAGTCTAGCAGATATTTTCTAGCTCATAAAGAAATTTTAAAACATGCAAGTGATTATGGAAATGTGTATTTATTTGTTATTAAAGAGTGTGCTAACGATCTATTTGTTGGCGTCCCTAAGCGAGTTTTCCAGTTGTTGTTAGAATTTGCTGATGTATTTCCCTTACGAGACATACAACATCATATTGATCTAGTATATAAAGCTAGCGTACTTAACCGTACTCACTAAATAATGAGTCTAAAAGAACAAGAGGGGCTGAGGAGGAAGCTTGAGAAATTGTTGACTAAAGGCCATGTTTGTGAGAACCTTAGTCCCTGTGTAGTCCGAAGATTGTTAATACCCAAGAAAAATGGTTCAATACGGATGTACGTGGATAGTTGGGATATCTACTAGATTTAAGTAGGATACCTATTTCTTATTCCAGGACATGAAGATTTGTTCAATCAACTTAGCAGTACAAAAGTGTTCACGAAGCTGGACATGAAAAGCGGGTATGACCAGATCCGTATACGTGTGGGAGATGAATGAAAAATGGTACGAAAAACACGAGAAGGTTTGTTCAAGTGAACAGTAATATATTTTGGCCTTTCGATTGCACCTTGTACTTTCATGTGCATTATGAATCAAATTTTTCGTCCTTTTATTAGTAAATTCTTGGTTGTCTATTTTGACGACATGCTGATTTGTAGCATTAGCGAAGAACTCCATATACATCATATGCGAGAGGAATTATATGTTATGAGACATGAGAAATTTTATGAAGGGTTGAACAAATGTCTTTTTCAGACACAGTTTGTCCTCTTTCTAGGATATGTATGGACCTGTTGAGTCAGAACGAGGTCCTCTCAAAGCGTGAAACCGAGCTGATCGATCAGAATTCATGACTTCTAATCGAAGTCGAGGAGTCCTCTACTAATAATAATAAAGTGTTGTTTGAGAATAACACTATCCGGTCGGAGGCGATTCACGTGAGGCTAGAACAGCATACACAAAGGTGGCATAAAGAACTTATTTCAAAGGCTTATGCTGACGGCCAAAAGGAGGCATTGGAGAAGATAAAACAAAATCTGGAACGAGTTCGGAAAGAGACCCTGATCAAGTTGTGGAGAATAAATGCTGACGTGGAGCTGGGTGAGTTCAAGGAATTTGTGCTAGATGAAAAACAACCATGGGGTACCGATGACGAAGGAGAAGAAGAAGAGATAGTCGAGAAAGTTACAGATGTTGTCGCCCCTTATATTTTAAAAGTTACCTTATTGTCTGATGCGTTAGTAGTTGATCCCCTTACCACTTCTCCTGACGCAGTGCCTGCCCAGACCAAGTTACCGGATGTACCCCCGGCAAGGAAGGCGGTCCTGTTGAACATAATTCGTAATTGTATTGTATCTCGAAACTACTATTTTCATTGTTCTTGTTATATGGTTTATAGTTGTTGTTATCTGAACCGTTATCTCTCCATCTTAATATGTATTATGACTTATGTTTATTCTTTCTTTTGATATTAGTGTTGGTAATATTTTGGGAATCACCTGAGGTGGTGGTGGGGGGGGGGGGGGTTATTTAAATAAGCATGTTGTTGCTTGTTGCGTGGCTATAATAAGTTTGTATAACATTTGTGTCTCTACTTGTCTTATTGACCCGAGCTCAGTACGACCCTTAGCGTTGTCTTATACACTACGACCTTGTAGTCAATTTGCTTTACTAACCTATATAGTTGGGGCTCAGTCCGACCCCTAGCGTAGCCTTCAAGGTTTGTGATATACACTATCTCGCTTTTATTGACTATACTTAGCTAGGACTATGATGTGATCCTAGATGACACAAGGAGCTTAGAACATGGAAATGTGCAAGAACCAGATGAACAACTTGAAAAAGAAGATGAGCTTGAAGTTGAAGATATTCTTATTTTACCGGCTGGTCCAACAACTCGATCAAGAGCAAAACAATTTAACAAAGTTGTTGGAGGATTGCTTAATCAACTAGAGAATCCACGTGATCAAAACAGCAAGTATGCTGGAAAAGCTTGTCAAACCACTTTGGTCTATATTCAAGCTAATTGATTTCAAAAAATAAGAAAGTGTCTCGATTGTATTCTTTTTTCCCTTGTTCAAGTTTTGTCCCAATGGGTTTTCTTGACAAGGTTTTTAATAAGGCAATTGTTTCACTTTACCATTGCCCATTTGTTGAAATAAAAGCCCAAGACCCATCTACACCAAAAGCCACGTCCTTGGAGGAGGGAAGGGTCTGATTTCCAGCTTATATCATTAATACTCTGTATTTTCAATACTAAAGCATTTTGATTCCAAGAAAAGCCTTAATTGTTTTAAAAGCATGCATTATGTTTCCAAGAACAGCCTTAATTGTGTTCAAGGCTAGTTATCTTTGATTCTAAAAAAACTTCTTAAGTTTTACTCTTCTCTTGTTGGTGTGTAATATCCACAAGAAAACCTGTTCTTCATTTGGTGCGTCATATCCAAAGGAAGATCAGCTGGAATATCAAAGGCCTTTCCACAACCTTTGTGTGACCTATCGATCCACATCCTTTGATCCTTGAATCCTTTTGGGTTCCTGGTTGCAAAGTTATCCCTATCCCATTTCAGAGTGCCGATTCTACGAGGAGTTTATCAAGTGGTATCAGAGCAACATTCTGAAAGTTGGGTATTCTCTTTCTCATTAATTTTTCTTCATCTATTTTATATTAGCAGTTCGTTTGTGAAGATTTGAGTGTTAGTGTGATGATTTCATTTTGAATCACGAAATTCTGATCTGTTTCACCCTAGTTATAGTTGTTTGAGATTTAAAATTGTAGAGAATCGTTTTTAGGTGCTCTTGTGAAACTTATCTCTTATTATTCTTGGGAAAACAGATTTGGATATGTTTTA
This sequence comes from Limnanthes douglasii subsp. nivea, assembly GCA_036936605.1. Taxonomy (NCBI): domain Eukaryota; kingdom Viridiplantae; phylum Streptophyta; class Magnoliopsida; order Brassicales; family Limnanthaceae; genus Limnanthes; species Limnanthes douglasii. Next base: position 126,580,774 of record JAUPFV010000005.1, on the reverse strand, counting down.
TGGTTTTAAATAAATTGAAGAACTTTCCAAGGACTTATTGCTGGTGATTTGTTTTTGTTTTGTTTTGTAGAAAAGGATGTCTAATTCAAATGATGCAGAAAACAGTAATTTCAATAACAACAAGCTTCTAATTGAAGCTATGACAAAGTTGATAGACACCAAGATAGATGCCTTTCGCGAAGAGCTTCAATCAAACACTGACCACAAGCGGAACCGTTCACGACAAACCAGTCCAAGAAGAAACCATGAACTACCTGAACAATTCAGAAATGAAGCCGCTGATGAATATTATGAACGCATGAGCAATTCGTCTCGAAACATCCATAGAAGGCACCATAGACGTATAAGAGAGGGCAACGGACGTATGCGTGACAATCTTGGAGGTCTCAAGATTACGATTCCACCATTCCATGGAAAAAACGATCCAGATGCCTATTTGAAATTGGAAAAGAAGATTGAACTCGTTTTCAACGTTCAACACTACACGGAGACCAATAGAGTAAGAATTGCTGCTACTGAATTTTATGATTATGCTCTTAGTTGGTGGGATCAACTAGTTACCTCAAGAAGGCGTAATGGGGAACATCCTATAGAATCATGGGCAGAAATGAAAGCCATTATGCGGAAGAGGTTTGTTCCTAGTCATTACCACCGTGAGCTGCATCTAAAGCTGAGGAGATTAACATAAGGAAGCCGATCTGTTGAAGAGTATTATCAAGAAATTGTCTCTGATTCTTCCGAAAAACACTTAGACCGACCTGCTAAAGGAGATTTATTGGTAGCCAGAAGGTCTTTAAGCGTTCAAACAAAAGAAGAAGAACAAAAGCAAAGGGAGAATATGTTTCACACTAGGTGTCTTGTTCAAGGGAAAGTTTGTAGCCTTATTATCGATGGAGGCAGTTGTACTTATGTGGCAAGTGAATCTATGGTAAAGAAGCTTGGTTTAAAAACGAAAAAGCATCCAGCACCTTACAAGCTTCAATGGCTTCACGACAATGGAGAAATGAAAGTTAGCCACCAAGTAGAAGTTCCCTTAGCCATTGGTAAGTACGAAGATGAAGTTTTATGTGATGTTCTACCAATGGAGGCTAGTCACATACTGTTAGGAAGGCCATGGCAATCTGATCGAAAGGTTATCCATGATGGATTCACTAATCACCATACATTTGAGTTTCAAGGAAGGAAAACCACTCTAGTTCCCATGACTCCACGCGAAGTTTACCAGGATCAAAAGCATATGCAGAACAAGGAAAGTCGGGTAACTAAATATTCGAATTTCGATGCAAAATCTGGTGAGGTTAAGAAAGCATTATTCTCTAAGCAACCTATGTTACTTTTTGTGTTTAAGGAAACTCTTATGAGTTTAACTAACTTGACACCGGTGTTGCCGAGTGAGATGACTTCTCTCTTGCAGGAATTTGAAGATGTATTCTCTGAAGACAATCCAAAGGGGCTTCCACCAATTAGAGGCATCGAACACCAAATAGATTTTGTACCTGGAGCCTCCCTTCCTAACAGACCTGCTTATAGAACTAATCCAGTGGAGATAAAAGAATTGTAAAGGTAAATCAGTGAACTGATGGAAAAAGGACATATCCGTGAAAGCATAAGTCCTTGTGCGGTACCAGTTCTACTTGTGCCCAAGAAAGATTGAAGCTGGAGAATGTGTGTTGATTGTAGAGCCATCAACAACATAACAGTAAAGCATCACCATCCTATACCTAGATTAGATGATATGTTAGATGAATTGCATGGTTCTAGCATTTTTTCTAAGATTGATCTTAAAAGTGGTTATCACCAAATTAGGATGAAAGAAGGGGATGAGAGGAAAACTGCATTTAAAACTAAGCATGGACTATATGAATGGTTAGTAATGCCATTTGGGCTGACTAATGCACCTAGTACATTCATGCGGTTAATGAATCATGTTCTAAGGGCTTATATAGGAGTTTTTGTTGTAGTATATTTCGATGACATCTTAATTTACAGCAAGTGCTTAGAAGAACATGTTCACCGTCTGAAATTGATTTTAAGTGTACTTAGGAAGGAAAATATCTATGCTAATCTTAAGAAATGCACTTTTTGTACCGATAATCTTGTCTTTTTAGGTTTTGTTATAAGTGCAGATGGTATTAAGGTGGATGAGGAAAACGTTAAGGCAATCTGCGAATGGCCAAGTCCAAAAAAAATTGGAGAAGTGAGAAGCTTCCACGGCCTTGCAGGATTTTATAGGCGTTTTGTCAAAGATTTCAGCACCTTAGCTGCACCACTCACTGAAATAATAAAGAAGGACGTTGGTTTCAAGTGGGAACAAGCTCAAGAAGAAGCATTTCAATCCTTAAAAGAGAAGCTTACTCATGCTCCTGTCTTGACATTACTTGACTTTCTTAAAACTTTTGAGATTGAATGTGATGCTTCTAGAATTGGGATTGGAGCTGTTTTGATGCAGGATAAAAAGCCCATAGCTTATTTCAGTGAAAAGCTTGGAGGAGCTACTCAAAACTATCCTACTTATGACAAGGAGTTGTATGCCTTAGTTCGAGCTTTGCAAACATGGCAGCATTACTTGTGGCCAAAGGAGTTTGTCATACACACTGACCATGAATCTCTCAAACACCTAAAAGGTCAGCAAAAACTTAACAAAAGACATGCAAGATGGATAGAATTTATTGAGACATTTCCATATGTCATCAAATACAAACAAGGTAAAGAAAATATTGTTGCTGATGCATTGTCCCGAAGGTATGCCTTAATCACTACTCTTGAAGCTAAGATTTTAGGATTTGATCATCTTAAGAGTTTATATGAAAATGATATCATCTTAAGAGTTTATATGAAAATGATTCTGATTTTGGAAAGATGTATCAAGCATGTGAAAAGTTTGCTTCAGGGCGGTTCTATAGGCATGAAGGATTCTTATTCTTTGATAAACGTTTATGTGTGCCTAATTGTTCCATGAGAGATTTACTTGTTAGAGAAGCCCATGGAGGAGGCTTAATGGGACATTTTGGAATAGCTAAAACTCTCAAGGTAATGCTGGATCACTTCCATTGGCCACATATGAGGAGGGATGTTGAAAGAATCTGTGACAGATGTGCTACTTGCAAACAAGCCAAATCTAAGGTTCAATCCCACGGTTTGTATACTCCTTTACCTATTCCTACGCATCCTTGGAATGATATATCTATGGACTTTGTAGTTGGATTGCCTAGGACTAGAACTGGTAAGGATTCAATTTTTGTGGTTGTTGATCGATTCTCTAAAATGTCACACTTTGTTGCTTGTTACAAAACTGATGATGCGTTGCACATTGCTAATCTGTTCTTTAAAAAGATAGTTCGTTTGCATGGCATGCCTAGGACGATAGTTTCAGATAGGGACACTAAGTTTCTAAGTTACTTTTGGAAAACTTTGTGGTCTAAGTTAGGGACTAAGCTTTTATTTTCTACTACCTGTCACCCACAAACTGATGGACAAACATAAGTAGTAAATAGGACTTTGTCCACTCTTCTACGTGCATTAATTAGAAAGAACTTGAAAACTTGGGAAGAATGTTTGCCGCATGTTCAATTGGCATACAATCATTCTATGCATTCTGGTTCAAAGTACTCTCCTTTTCAAATTGTTTATGGATTTAACCCAATATCTCCTTTGGATCTAATTCCTTTGCCTTTGAGTGAAAGAACTAGCATAGATGGGAAAAAGAAAGCTGAACTTGTAAAACAGATCCATGATGATGCAAGGAAAAACATAGAAAAGAAAACAGAGCAATATATCAAACAAGCAAACAAGGGAAGACGTGAGAAAGTTTTTGAGGTTGGAGATCAAGTATGGGTGCACTTAAGAAAGGAAAGATTTCCAGAAGAGAGGAAGTCAAAATTGATGCCTAGAATTCATGGACCATTTGAAGTAACAAAAAAGATCAACAATAATGCATATCAACTTGACCTACGAGGTAAGTATAAAGTGAGTCCTACCTTTAATGTTTTTGATTTGGTTCTTTTTATTGTAGATGAAATGGATTTGAGGTCAAATCCTTTTCAAGTGGGAGAGGATGATGTGATCCTAGATGACACGAGGAGCTTAGAACATCGAAATGTGCAAGAACCTGATGAACAACTTGAAAAAGAAGATAAGCTTGAAGTTGAAGATATTCTTATTTTACCGGCTGGTCCAACAACTTGATCAAGAGCAAAACAATTTAACAAAGCTGTTGGAGGATTGCTTAATCAACTAGAGAATCCACGTGATCAAAACGGCAAGTGTGGTGGAAAAGCTTGTCAACCCACTTTGGTCTTGATTCAAGCTAATTGATTTCAACAAATGAGAAAGTGTCTCGATTGTACTCTTTTTCCCTTGTTCAAGTTTTGTCCCAATGGGTTTTCTTGACAAGGTTTTTAATGAGGCAATTGTTTCACTTCACCATTGCCCATTTGTTGAAATAAAAACCCAAGGCCCATCTACACCAAAAGCCACGTCCTTGAAGGAGGGAAGGGTCTGATTTCCAGCTTATATCATTAATACGTTGTATTTTCAATATTAAAGCATTTTGTTTCCAAGAAAAGCCTTAATTGTTTTAGAAGCATGCATTATGTTTCCAAGAACAACCTTAATTGTGTTCAAGGCTAGTTCTTTCTCCTATAAAAACTATGTACTCAGAATTCTAATGGAGACTATCTTTGATTCTAAAAAAACTTCTTAAGGTGTAATATCCACAAGAAAACCTGTTCTTCATTTGGTGTGTCATATCCAAAGGAAGATCAGTTGGAATATCAAAGGCCTTTCCACAACCTTTGTGTGACCTATTGATCCATATCTTTTGATCCTTCAATCCTTTTGGGTTCCTGGTTGCAAAGTTATCCATATCCCATTTCAGAGTACCGATTCTAGGAGGAGTTTATCAGACTAAGTGCGTCCCATTGCGTAGCCGAATAGGCGTGGCCAGTTTTAGCCCTTTCACTATTATTGTAGTTGGTTATATCCCTCCCCCATTTGTTGTTGAATAATTATAAATTCTTAAAACTTATGCTTTTAGTACTAAAAGCAAAAAATAAAATAGTACAAACCAAAACATGGCAAAATAGAGGTGACTTCATTAATAATTTTGGCTTACAATGTGCCTCGCTAAAAATCCTTAAGCGCCACCAAAAAGGAAAAAATGCGCAACCGTTCGTAAGTAGCACGATAATACATTTTCAAATTATTTACTTTCTAAGGGTGTTTTAATGCATCACCTTCTATGTCATCCAATCTATAGGCCCCATTATGCCATTCAGAAACAATTTGATATGGTCCGTCTCAATCCAGACCCAAATTGCCGGCGTTTCCGTCCTTCACTCGTTGGAAAACCTTTTTTATCACTAAGTCACCAACATTGAAGCTTCGATGCTTAAGTTTGGAGTTGAATTTCCTTCTTATTAAGATTTTATAATGCTCTGATCGTAATATCTCTTGTTCTCTGCTTTCTTATATTATATCGATTGATGATTGTCGATCTTGATCGTTCACCTCCTCTGAGTAATTGACCACTCTATGGCTTGGTATTATGAATTCGGTCGGTACTACTACTTTTATTCCATATACCAACGACAAAGGTAAATCTCTTGTGGCTGCCGGTGGAGTAGTTCGATGGCCCACAATGCTTTAGATAACTTGTATGGTCATTTTTCTTTCGATCCGTGTAGCTTCTTTTTTATTCGTGCAAGGATAGTTCTGTTTATCACCTCAACCTGTCCATGTTCCTGGGGGTAGTACGGCGTGGAAAAATGTCGAGTGATATGATACTGTGTGTGCGTAAGAATGTGTACATTGCCTCATTCTAGAATTGTGGTCCGTTGTCGGTCACGAGGATCCTTGGAATTCTAAATCTTGAGAGGATCTAACTTTGTAGGAAGTCGCATATTTCTTGGGACCTTGTCTTTGTTAAAGCCTTGGCCTCCACCCATTTCGAGGAATAGTCAACTGCAACCACGAGTAATTGTCGCTTATCCGCGGCCATCGTGAGAGGTCCTACGAAGTCTATCCCCCATATATCAAAGGGGCATGCTGCCGACATAATACTTATTGGTTCGCTTGGCATATGTCGCTTGTTGCGAATTATTGACAAGGGTGGCATCTTTGGACTAAGGCATGAACATATGATGCTAATCTAGGCCAGTAGTATCATGATAGTAAAATTTTTCTTATTAGTCTCCTATAGCCACAACGAGCGCCGACCTCTTCCTCATGCATGTCCCGAAGTATTATCTTTGTTTCTTCTTTGCTCACACATCGCATCAGGGGTCGTGTGGTAGTTTTCCTGTATAACACTTCATCTAAAATCGTATACCTACATGTTCGGATCTACCACGATCGTGCACCTGCTTTGTTCGATAGAAGGGTGCGGTGCTTTCGATATGCGACGTATGCATTCCTCCAGTATGTTGTTCTTGTCGAAGCATGTACTTCAATTTTTTAGGCTCCTATTACCAAGGTTGGTGACTCATGGACGATAATTGTAGCACTTTGTTCATGCGTTGCTACTTTAGCCAGGGCATCTTCCGTTGAATTGTCGAATTGAGAGACTTGCTCGTATTCTATGTTTTCGAATTTTCTCTCCCGTTCCTTTAAAGATTCCAAGTAACCTTGAATACTCGCCTGTTTGGCATCATATGACCCTGTGGACTGACCTACGACTAAGTGGGAGTTAGACATGACCAATAACCAACAAGCCCCGCAAATGCAAGCCAACTTGAGTCCTGCCAGTACAACTCCATATTCAACTGCGTTGTTCGTAACTTTGAAAGAGAATATTATTGCTTGTCTTATCTGTTATCCCGTTGGTATTTGAATAAATGCTCCAGTGCCCCCAGTAAGATTTCATGCACCATCTACTTCTACTATCCATCGGGTGGTGTTCTCATCATCGTCGCTCCCTCGATATGCTACAAATTCGTTGATAAAATCTGCCAACGCATGGCCCGTTATCGCTACCATTAGCTCGTACTTTATGTAGTATGCTTCGACCTCACTGTCCAGCTTGTTGATCTGCCAAAAACATCTGATTTCTGGAGTACGCTATGCAATGGGAATGAAGTTCGTAGCACGATGGTATGACTTTGGAAGTATTGGCGCATTTTCCGAGAAGCGATCATCAAACCGAGGGCTAATTTTTCTAAGTTGAGGTATTGGATTTTTGCATCAACTAGCCCCTTACTAAAGTAGTACAATGGCCTCTGGAGCCCTATTGCCTCTCGCACTAGTACCGTGCTCACAACATAAACTGATACTGACAAATACAGGTAAAGGCGTTCTCATATGTCTGTTGTCGTTAGCACCTTTGGAGAGGTTAAGTAGTCTTTTAATACTTCAAAGGACTTATTGGTTTGGTTTATTTTGTACTGGGGTTAGTTTGGTAAAGTGTTTTGGAAAGTTTAAAGTATTTAGTGTTTAGTGTGGAGAGTAGTGAGATAATTAAGCAGTCTGGTATTAAATGTTGATCACCCTCATTAATGAGAGTGGTTGGGGTATTTATAGTCTTAATTTTATGATCCATGGGGTTAACGGGTCAAGTTATGAAACTAGGTCAAGTTTAAGGACCCATTAGTCTTTTAAGTAGATTACCAAATAGATTGGTCAAAAGGTTTTCACTTTTGTCCTGTTCGAATTTTCTAGTAGAATGTTATGGTCCGAATTGCGCCTGTCCGGATTAACCAGTGGACTGTGTCTGAAGTATCCAAACTCACCAATAGCCCCTTTTTTAGGCCTCACAAAATATTTTTGGTAAGGTTAAAAAATGTATTAACCATATGTCAACTTCATCTGATCTGCTCGTATCGTCCAGACTAAGAAGTTCCTTTTCAACATTAATCCAGTTCGAAAGTTATCAGGACTGGTTTATCTTCCCAGAATTTTAAGAGTTTTCATTCAAACCAAACCTTTCACCTTTGCCCTCTGGTTCTTCTGTTCAAGAGTCCCAACCTTCTGTGCCTAAGGAAAAAGAAGTTTCAAGTATCAGAAAGCCCTCTCCTTTTATTGCTATGGGTTCTGATACTAAAAAGTCTCCGGAGAAGATAACCCCTCGCCGGACAACTTGCCAAACAAAAACCCAACCTATACCTTTACTGTCAAAACCCTCCAGATCGTAGGTATTTAAAGCATCTCCACGGGCGAAGCCCTCAGGATCCCAACCTCAACCAGATTGTAGGCCTTCGGAGGCAACAAGCGCTCAACCATCCAAACAGACTTCCGTGCCAAAAACTGACTCCCCCATTCTTCTAAAGCCATTGAAAAACCTTTCACAATGATGGAAGAAATAATGGAAGACAGCATTGAGGAGGTTCCCTTCAAAACCGAGACGTCAGGTCAAACGGGAGATGCTACTTCTGATAAGAAGGACAAGAGCAAGGTGAAAGTCTGTATGACTCATCCAGACTCGCTTCTTGAGTGTTTAGAGGGCAAGGTAGGCCCTTGTTTCAAACATGTTAGAGTCAAGTACATGTTGGCCCTACAAAAGATAAATAATATCTACACCCATACTGCTGAGTTGGGCCGAATCTGGACAAAATGGGGGATTCTGGAGTCATTAAAGGTAATGATACCTATTACTCTGGAGACTTCTATGGACTGCAAGCTTAATGAGGTGGTAATTTTCACTGAATTGCTAAATTGGGGACTCCGGTTTCCATTGGACCCAGAAATTGTCATGTACTTCCACTTGGTTAAACTTTGCCCTAGCCAGCTGAGCCCTAATGCCTGGTACTCTCTTCTTGCTTGTATCATGGCATCAAGGCTGTCGAAAATCCCACTTCCGATGGAGTAGTTTGCTGTTGTGGCAAGCTTGTGCAAGAATCATCAGATTCCATTCTACCATCACAATATGGGCAACAACTTTAATGTTGTGGATGACTTGCTAAAGTCCGAAAAGAACTGGAGGATACAATTTCTGTTTGTCAGTGGGACATGGGAAAATTGCAGGAAGATTAAGTCCAACACTAATCCTAGCATGCTGACTAGCAGGTGGAAAAGTACTGGTAATTCCCTTTCTTTTCTTTGTCTTTCATGTTTTTTTGTCTTTCTTAAATTATAAAGGTTTTCCTATTCTGATTGGCTTGTCACACCTTTTTAGTGCTGCCGAGGGAGTTCACCGGACATTTGGAGGAGGGGCAAAAGACCTGTGAAAAACTCAATGCATGGACTACAGAGCACTAGGGGAATGCCTTCCATAATTGCTTCACATCAGGCAATTTAGTGAGGTCCCATCTGTACAACAGCACCAGCCGGAGAGACCTCACATAGGAAGAGATAACTACCCTTCCTCATATTGGCGTGATTCTCAAAAGGACATAGGCCAAGGATGAAAAATTGTTCTTACCTTCCAGAGCAAAGGCTCTCAGCAAGATGAAGAACGAGAAGAAGAAATCTGCAACAGAGTTGGTTCAAGAAGCCACAGAGGGGACTGGTTCGAGGAACCAAGGGGGAATTGATGCAGCCCTGCTCAAAGTAGTAGAGGCTGAAATAATGAGGGAGGCTGGAGAGTCGTAGAACCCACTAAAGCCTCCTAAGAAGGACAGGAAAAAGAGGGCCAACAGTGATGAGAAAGCTGCTAATAAGAAGAAGGTCACCCTAAGAGAAGAAATAATTCTTCGTCCTTCGGAAATCCAACCTCCACCTGCCCCTGCTGATCCTACCTTGTAAGAGAGAATCCCAACAGATCTACAGTCCGGAGAGATTGCTAAGGAAGGGATTGATGAAGTGGACATTAGCACCCTTCAAGACATTGATTTGTACTTCAATGATTCTGAGAAGGATGATTTTGCAGGTCCCTACCGCGTCTCCAGCTCTGCCAATATGGTGACCGTTAATGGTAAATCTTTCTCTGTTTCCGGAGAGCAAGACGTCCCGAGCCACTCCCTCTTCGGTCATATCCGACCCATACTTGATTTAGAAAGGCAGGTGAAAAGTCAAACCAACCTCATCAACTCCCTCACCTCTGACAAGCAATTTTTGTCAACCAGCCTTCCAAACGCTAACCAAAGTATAGAGGAACTAAAGAAAGAGATGAAGGCATTGAAGAAGGACAAGGAGGACTCAACAACTAAGTTAACCATATCGGAGGCAGCCAGAACTGAGTTCCAAACTAAGTATTCTGGCTTAGAAAAAGACCTCACAATGTTGAAGGAGGAAGTGAAGACCAAAGATGGTGCCATTGAAACCTTAACCGGTGAGAAGACTATACTAGAGAGCATTGTATTAGAGATGATCAAGGAGAAAGAGGATTTAAAGACCCAGCAGGAGCAAGCTAGTCAGGCGGGTATTGATAAGTATACCAATGAAGTGATAGACTCCTTAGAGAAAAGAGATGATGGAGTCAAGTCTGACATGGTGCTGCTCTTCCATGAGACTTTTTCGAAGAGGACCCTTGGTCCCTTATGGAAATATGTGGAATACGAAGACCACCCTTTGATGGCTAATATTTAAGCAGCCCTAGAATTTCAGAAGTATTATAATGAGAGTGTTTAATATCTCCGATAACATATATCTAATGGTCATCACTTCACCAAGTTTATCCGGTCTACTAAAGACCCAAAGTGTTGAACAAGTGCTTTATACTTGAATTGAATTATCGTAAAACCACTATGAATATTTTAAGAATGCATCATATATGTTTTAATAAAAGACCGGAAACCTCATTAAAGCCTCCCCGCGCCACGAGGGTAGGAAAGAGTATGCCCCATAATATTTACACTGATATCTAACAAGTAAATATTTAAGCAGCCCTAGAATTTCAGAAGTATTATAATGAGAGTGTTTAATATCTCCGATAACATATATCTAATGGTCATCACTTCACCAAGTTTATCCGGTCTACTAAAGACCCAAAGTGTTGAACAAGTGCTTTATACTTGAATTGAATTATCGTAAAACCACTATGAATATTTTAAGAATGCATCATATATGTTTGAATAAAAGACCGGAAACCTCATTAAAGCCTCCCCGCGCCACGAGGGTAGGAAAGAGTATGCCCCATAATATTTACACTGATATCTAACAAGTAAATATTTACACAAAACAATTATTCTATATATAACCTGAGATGTTCAATATTTCATGGCTGCTTTTGAACTCTCCCTTCTTTGTCCTGAAGTCTATATGTCCTAGGTTTAAGTTTTTCACAGACCTCAAAAGGGCCTTCCCAGTTCGGAGCCAACTTACTGAACTGCTTCTCCTTGGTGTGTAAGTAAACGTTTCTTAACACCATATCTCCTGGTTAAAAATCTCTTCTCTTGACCTTGGAAGAAAATCTACTCCTCATAAAACCTTGGTAATGATATGTTCTTAAGTGAGCTTTAACCCTTCTTTCTTCTATTAAGTCCAATTACTATCTCATTAGCTTGTTCGGAATAGTTGTGGACTCTGTATGATGGTAGGGTAGCTTTTATGGAGGTAATTGCATCCATCCCATACACCAAAGCAAAAGGAGATTCTTGTGTAGCAGCCCGGGGAGTAGTTCGGCACGCCCACAACACCTCTTGCAAATAGCTTGGCCACTTCCCTACAGCTCCTTCTAGATTCTTTTTTTTAATCCGGAAAAAATAGTCATGTTGGAAACTTCAACCTGGACGTTTGCTTGTGGATGGAAAGGAGAATAAAAACAACGTTGAATTTCCCTAGAAGCACAAAAATTCTCCATATCCTTGTTATCAAACTGTGGCCCATTGTCTGTGGTAATCTTTTGAGAGATCCCAAATTGGCAACATATATTGGATAAGATAAATTTAATGACAGCCTTCGAAGTGGTTCCTGCCAAAGGAGCTGTCTCTTTCCACTTTGAGAAGTAATCAATAGCAATTTATAATAGTTTCGCACCCCCCGGATGCCATAGGCAGAGGTCCAACTAAGTCCAATCCCCAACGCGCAAAAGGTATTGGCTCAGAAATAGACTCCATAGGTACTGCTGGCATATGAATTTCATTGTCATACCTTTGGCATAGATCACACTTCTTTACCATTTCTTTAGCATTTGCCATTATGGATGGCCAATAGTATCCAGCCAATAACACTCTCCGTGTTAGTGCCCTGTACCCACAATGTCCCGATCCTTCTCCATCGTGTAGTTCGGATAAAATGACTTGAGATTCTTCAACCCCCAAATAATGCAGGAGAGGTCTACTGAAAGATTTTTTTATAGAGAACTCCTCTTATGATAAAAAAAACCACGAGCTTTGTGTTTAATTTTTCTTGCCATAGCTTTATCCAGAGGCAAAACCCCATCGGAAATATATTGAAGAAGGGAAAACCTCCAGTCTTTAGGTTGAATAACCTGTATGCTCAAGTTTTCCTCATCTTCCTTATTTTGGCTTGGTTGTATGGATGCGCATTCTTGTATGTGAATCCAAGGGTAGGACTTAGAATACGCTATGGTTGCCAAAGAATCTACCAGTATATTCTCGAATCTAGGAATATGTTCATAACAAACACTTTTGAAGTTGGCTGCCACCTCTTTCAGGATGAGTAAGTATTTGATCAGTTGCTCCTTCTTGGCCTCAGACTGACCTTGAGCATGATGGATAAGAAGTTGAGAGCCACTCATCAACGAAACTCTCTTAGCCCCACATAGGAAAGCCAATTTAAGACCAACTATAGCTGCTTCATATTCAGACTCATTGTTAGAGGCCCTGAACCCAAAGTATATAGCCTAATACATCTTATCACCATATGGAAAGGTTAGACAAATTTCAGCTCCATAATCCATTGTGCTTGAACCACCATCAGTTGTTGGAGTTCCTGTCCGAATGGAATTCTACCAGGAAGTCAGCCACTGATTGAGCTTTGATAGCCGTTCATGGAGCAAAATCAATGTCGTAATCGCCCAATTCTACTGACCACTTGGTCATCCTGCTTGGTATGTCTGCCTTCTGAAGAACATTCTTCAATGGGAAAGATGTCCGGACAATGATGGAATGAGACTGAAAATACGGCCCCATCTTTCTTGTCGCAATTACTAAGGCTAGTGCCAACTTTTCAAGCTTTAAGTACCTCTTATCAGCATCTATTAAACTTTTGCTGATGTAGTACACCAGACGAGGGTAATTGTCCACTTCTCTTACCAATACTGCACTTATAGCACATTTTCACACAATCAAGTATACACAGAGTGTTTCTCCTTGAATAGGTTTTAAAAAGAGTTTTTGGTGAGGATAAGTGTTTATTTATCTCATCAAAAGCTTGGCTGCACTTTGGAGACCAATTAAAATCTTTAGCATTCTTCAAGGTTTGGGAAAACGGAGCACATTTGTCCAAAGACTTTGAAATAAATGATTCAGGGCAGGAAATCTTCCAGTGAGCCTCTAGACTTCTTTGATATTCCAAGGAGGATCCATCTCCAATAGGGCATTAAGCTGATCCGGATCGGGCTGTATTCCTTTCACTTATCATATAACCCAAAATATTTCCAGATAGAACCCCAAAGACACATTTTTCTGGATTCAGTTTCAAATTCACAACTGTCAAATTAGCAAATGTTTATTGAAGATCAATTGTATGCATATCCTCCTCCAGGGTTTAACCATCATGTCATTTATGTATACCTCCATATTTCTACCAATCTGACTAGCGAATGTTTTGTCCATCAACCTCTGATAAGTAGCCCCAGCATTCTTTAACCCAAAAGGCATCACCTTGTAGCAATGGAGACCTTTGTCTGTTATAAAGGTAGTATGATCTTGATCCTTCAGATTCACCTGTATCTGGTTGTACCCAGAGAAAGCATGCATGAAGGACAACAACTTGTTTCCAAATGTTGAGTCTACCAACTGATCTATCTGAGGGACTGGATAAAGATCTTTTGGGCAAACTCTGTTGAGATCAGTGAAATCAATACACATATGCCATTTCCCATTATTTTTCTTGACCAACACTAGATTGGCAGTCTATAAAGGATACTGGGATTCCTGTATGTGTCCCATCTTGGTAAGCCGATCAACCTCTTGGACTATCACATCAGCTTTTTCCTTAGAAAAAGCTCTCCTTTTCTATACAATAGGTGCAACACCACTTCGGATCGACAACTTGTGTGAGATAACGCTTGTGGGCACTCCGGTTACATCACCATTACACCAAGCAAAAACGTGCTAATTGTTTAGTAAAAAGGACAACAACTTATTTTTCAATTCTGACGCCATTTTGGAACGAATCTTGATATTTTTACCCTCTGCAAGGGATTGGGTTTCAATCTCTTCAATCGGTATTATAACACTACGATCCTCTCTCGGGTCATCAATCTCACCCTCTCCCTCAAAAGGCTCTAGTAACTGCTAATCTTCATTAATCCGAACTGCTCCCAAAGTTTTAGGAGCAAGAGCAGTTGCATAGCACTCCCTGGCTATCTTTTGACTACTTCAGATAACACCTACTTTCCCTTGAATTGAATACTTCAAATACTGATGGAATATTGAGGCTAAAACATGCATTCTGGAAAGCTAAGAGCTCCCAAAATCGCATTATAGGATGTGGGGCAATCTACCACAACAAATAACATCCTCACCATATTTTTAAAGGGCCCTTTGCCCAACAACACTTCTTCCTCAAATTCGACAATTACATCCGCAAAGCTCTCTATGAAGCCCACAATGGTTCTGTTTGAGTGTTGTATAACAGCCAGATTCCTCATGTACTTGTAGGAGCTTAAGAAAAAGATGTTTTCCGAACTGCCTGTATCTATCAAAATCCGGCGAATATCATTGCCCTAATAAATACTCCTATCACCACCGCATCCTCGTGAGGCCGAGAAATATTTCTCAAATCATCCTCATAAAAAACTACGAATGGAAAATGAATTTGGCACTGATGAGAAGACATTCCCCCTTCCAACTGAGTGGCCAAGCTATGTACATGCCTCTTCCTTGATGAAGGAGTAGGTGCTGTCACAGTATCTTCTCCAAAGATGGTAAGTGACTCAAAGAAATTGATCAGTCCGGACACCATTTTGGTATGCTCTGTTATGACCCCCACCTTGTTCCGAGTTGGATCAGGATCCAGGTACTCAGAATCAACATAAAATCTTTCAAGAATCATCATTGGCCCCTCTTGAGCAATTGTTCCTACATTGTTTGTAGGGCCCGTTCGAGGAGCACTGTCAGACCTGTTTCCACTTCAAATTTTGACATAAGCTCTCAGTTTGCCTCTTTCAATAAGATTATGTACTTCTTGTTTCGATGATATGCAGTATTGAGTATTATGGCCTATATCATTATGATATTGGCAAAAAAGTATTTTGACTTTCTCTAGGAGACTGGAGTGCCGCCGGTTTCTGGAAATGGACTTCATCCTTGGTCTTGTCATATATTGTGGCCATATTCTCACTTAACTTTGCAAACCACTCCTGTTGAACCCAAGGACCTCTCTTAGCTCTTGACTACTGGCTCTGAGACTGATTTTGGTTGGACTGAGTATGTTTAGCCCAGTTGGACCCTTGTCCGGTCTCCTTAGCCTTATACCCAGAGTGGTTCTGAGCTGTTGTGGTGGACCTCACTTGAAGGTGCACCCTGATTTTCTTGGTTTCTTCCACATTAATCTGTTTTCCCACCTGATTCAACAGGCCACCCCATGTCATGGCTTTCTTCCTAGTCACTGAATCAACGAAGTTCCCAGGGTTCAACCCTTGTCTTAAAAAAGCAATTGCCACTTGTTCAAAGCAATCTGCTAATCCATTCTTTGTATTCACGAACCGACTTATATAATATTTTAAGGACTCATTTGGTTCTTGGGCACAATGGATTATGTTATCTCCATTGCCCTTCACCTCTTTACTCCCAACAAATTTCCTTCGGAAGGCAACCCATAATGTATCACAGTTTCTAATACACCCCTTGGGTAAGCTGTTATACCACTTAAGAGCACTGCCCAAAACGTTTGAGAGAAGGATCTACACAAAAGTTTCTCATCATCTTCAAAGTTCATTATGAAGTTCTTGAATTGCTCCACATGGTTTTCCGGATTTTTACTTCCATCATACATCTCTATTTTAGAGCTGTCAAATCTTTTAGGTAGATTTCGGGATAGTATTTTGGCAGACAAGGGTGACTGTCTCCAGTTTTTATTATGATTAAAGACTGTGTCTTTGTTAGGTTTTGCGAAAATACCTGGTTCGCTATGAAAAGCAAAAGGATCAAACATCAACTGATCAGCATGCCTGTGGGATGACCCTTTGCCCATATGCCTTTTAAGCCTACCATGCTTATCCCTCTTTCTTGAATATTTTTTGATTAACTTCATATTTTTTCTGGATCTCCCTTCATCACTACTTGAGGACAAAGATTCCTCAAGCTCAGTCTCATTCGAAGAGTTACTGGAGGACTTTGAATCTGAGCTTTCAACAGGTTTGGACCGGTGTGTCTTCTTAGAGCTCATGTGAGTATTTTTTTTAACTCAAATGAGTCTTTACTGATGGATCATTCTCCCTAGGGTTGTCAGTATGATGAATAGTTGACGCCCCTGATTTCTCCCTTATACCCTTTTATGCTTGTTTTATGGCCCTTAGGGCTTCTATTTCTGCCCTCAACTTGTCTCGCTCTTCAATGGTGTATTATTTGTTTTCCCCAACCGTTTCCACCATAAGTGGTTGAGTTCCTTGCTCGTTCGGATCCATCAGAGCTGGTTTTTTCTACTGGTTTTGAATGAAAAATTCAGGTACCTTCGTGCTTCCACTGTTGTCGCCAATTTGGTTTGGTTTATTATGGGGTGCGGGTAGTTTGGGAAAGTGTTTTGGGAAGTTTAAAGTATTTAGTTATTAGTGTGGAGAGTAGTGAGATAATTAAGCAGCCTGCTTGTATTAAATATTGATCACCCTCATTAATGAGAGTGGTTGGGGTATTTATACTCTTAATTTTATGATCCATGGGCTTAACGGGCCAAGTTATGAAACCGGGTTAAGTTTAAGGACCCATTAGTCTTTTAAGTAGATTACCAAATAGCTTGGTCAAAAGGTGTTTCAAAATTTGTTTTGTTCGGATTTTCTAGTGGAGTGTTATGGTCCGAATTTCCCCTATCCGGATTAACTAGTGGGCTGTCTCAAGTATCCGAACTCATCACTTATCACACTCACTTGTCCAAGTAGATTTTTTGGCCCCTTTTAGGATTTTGAAAAAAGGTTGATTCTTGTCTGCGATCTAAATATAAACTGGGAGAGGGGAGCCAACCGTTAGACGTTGTACCTCTATTATATTCCTATGGGGTTTCATATCTAATATCTCTTTTAATTAAGAGGGTTGGCCTCGGTAACCCTCTTACTAACAATAAAACCGATAAAGTTTCTAGTACAAACAGTAAAAGAACATTTAAGGGGATTTATTTTCAATTTATACCTCGGAACGTTTGGAAGACCATTCCCAAGAATTCAAGCTAATTTTCCTCTGAGTCACTTTTCACAATCCTATATCAATGTATGTCTCTATATGCTTTCCCAATTTCCCTTCAAAAATCTTATTGATGAGCCTCAAATATGTTGAACCAACGTTCTTGAGTCTGAATGACATGACCTTGTAGCACTAGAGGCTTCACTCTGTCTAGAAAGTGGTATCCTTCTCATCTGATGGGTTCATAGATATGTGATTATACCCTAAATATGCAGCCATGAATGACAGTTACTCTTTTCTTGAAGCGGCATCCACCAGCTGGTTTATTCTCGGTAAGGGAAAGTATAATTCGGCAGACCCGGTTGAGATCTGTTAAGTCGACACACATCTGCCATTGTCTATTTTTCCTTTTACCAATACTTGATTGGTGATCCAAAATAGGTATTATGCTTGTCTGATGTATCCCAACTTTTGTAACTTTTCGACCTCTCTGAATATTGTTTCTGATATTTCTGGAGAAAAAGCCCGTCGTTTTTGCCTCATTTGTCGAGCGATACTATCAATGGCTAATGAATGAGATATTACAGTTGGGTATACACTTATTACTTTCTCGACGCCCCGTGCAAGTACATCCTTATTTTCCAGCATCAGAGCTATTAGATTTCTTTTAATGTATTGTTCGAGTTTATTACCTATTTTGACGATATTACCCTCTTCCAAAGTTATGCTATCTTCTTCTAACGGGGTGTACTCGTCTTCTTCATTCTTTTTGGGGTCATCCACCTCTAAAAAATTTCCTTACATTAATCCTTGGTGACCCCATACCCCAGAGTTTATTAATTGCTATTTGATTTTATTGGGATGGTCCATCGTTATCGCGTAACACTATCTTGCTTGCCCTTGATTGCCTCAAATTATTCCCATCAGATTTCTATTTGATGCACTGCATAAACGAGCACGCCGTGGCTTCAAGCTTATGAATCCACGGTCTCTCTATAATTGTACGGTAGGAATTAGGAGCATCGGCAAACATATATAGAGTGTGGATCATCTTCTTGTTATTGATGTACCCGACTGTCACCGGAAGCAATCTCACCAATACGTTTTGTTGATTTACCCTCGTAACTGACCAGTTGCATGTCCATTATTCTGTAAGAGGGTCCCCTAGCAATCGCTCGTAGCTTTGCTTGAAGATAACATTCGATGAACTACCATTATCAATTAGTATCCTTGTTACCATGACTCCCGAAATGTTGCCACTTATCATCAGCGCATCCTTATGAGGTGTGAGTATTCTCTTCAAATCATCATTGTTGAAGGTCAAATTCGTAACCGACTCCCAAAATTTATGATATGAAGAGCCACCGACTAGGTGAATCTCGAGGTCCGTATGATGTCGCTTTCGTGTCGCGGGGTCGATCCCAGAAAAAGTGTCGCCTCCAAAAATTATGCACAACCATTGTTGTTTTTCCATGGGTTTATCGATGCCTCGTTCGGTTCCGTGTTAGGAACCTCTTCTGCTTTCACTGCATTCTCTATTTGTTTCAAAATCTGGACAAGGTCCCCACTTTCGATCAATCTCTAGATCTCCTATTTCAGCTTCCATCACTCCTCTGACGGCACGATCGTTGTTGTAGGCGCAAAAGTATCGAGGGGATCGTTTCTTTATTACTGCCAACATACCCTTCGGTGACTGGTATTAAGCTCTCCCCTTAGTCTTTTCATAGATTACGTCTATGTACTCTATCAGGGGGATGCTTTTCCTTGTTGGGTTCTCGTAGTAAGAAAGGGTGCATCCGGCTAGTTTGAGAGTGTGAAACATCCGCTCTAGGTCCCTCATTGTAACATTTCTTCTCAATAAAATTCGGTTTAAACTCCAGACTCTTGTATTGATAATTCGGTGTGGGGTCCACCTTCTTAGATTCATCGACTCGGATGAACTTATCTGACCGGGCGAGAATGTCACCCATTGTTTTGACTGGGAACCTAATGAGCCCAATGAATAGGGAGGCGTCGCGATCCAATCCTCTCTTGAACGCTGCTATCGCTAGTGCCTCAGTACAACCTGACATTGAGTTAATTTCCCACATAAATCATGCACATAACTCTTGAGTGTTTCCCCTTTCACTGATACAAACCATGATAGTATCGCCTTCGCGCTTGTGCTCCTTGTTTCCATGAAGCGGTTTCGAAATGAAACCCATAGCCCTTTGAAGTACTTGATCGATCCCTTCGAAGGCTGTTGAACGAATCTAGCGCATTTTCTTTGAACGTCATTGAAAACACCATACAAAGCAGTTTGTCATCAAATGCTATCATCATGTTCCGAAATTTCTAGAGGTGGTGCTCGGGGTCTCATGAGCCATTGTATGAATCCATCTTATGTGGATCAAATTTCCATGGAAGTTTCCCCTCGGGTATGCTCTTCACAAATAAGGATTCCTACAAAACATACGCAACCATTGTAGGTCTTATCTGGTCATATTCTGTGGCCTCAACTATTCCATTTTCCATAGGTGCTTCATTGGTAGATAGATCGTCACGATAGGAGTCCATCGCCCTTTTCTTTGTTTGTTTTTTGCTTTTTCTCTCACCAGTGTGTTTGCCTCTGTGAGCACGACTTTTGATTTTATGTGTGAGGTCATCCCCAATGCTCTCCACTAGTACATCTTGTCTAACAACGCCCCCTGGATATACCTTCTCACTCAATAATCATAGAGTTTCAACAATTTGATCAAAATGCAGCATGGCCTCGCGGTCTCTGCTATCACTGAGAGACCCATTAGTGCTCACACTTGATTTCCTCAATCTGAGTTTCCAAGATCTGCACGTTAGAAGGGGTGGAAGACACCAAGGTTTACGGGATTTTCTTCCTGAGCAGGTCCGTCGGTGTTTTCCTAAAAGTGTTAACATAGGATTGATCGTCAATCTGGTTTGTCGTTACATAAACCTCTCGATGGGAAGCTTGATCAGCTCCTACAAGGATCTTGTCGTCGGGTGGATTCTCCTGGACTCTTTGATTGTCTTTCCCTTCTTGACCCCATGGGCAACCATATTCTCCCTTTTGATTCCTGACCTAGTTGACACAATCACTTACCCTAGTACAAACTTTGCTTAACATTTTCCATAAACGGTGCCAAATTCTGGTAAGGGATTTTAGTGCTAGATTTAGGAGATGGAAAGAGAAGAATAAAATGCTAATATTTTATTACTTTTATCAAGAAAACCGTACATAGATTTAAAATATTTATCCTTTTATATAAAATATTTTTCAATACATTACTTCACTATCTCCTAATAATTCTTTATATCCTGTTAGATTTGATCATGGGTCCAAGCCTGATATCCACGTCATGACAACTTCTCTTAGTGGCCTTTATTTTTTGTTGCCACTATTCAACGTTGGTCGAGGTACTGTATGATCTTCACGTGGGTTTTTGTTCATTGTTGGTCGGGATACCAGTCTGCTATCATGCTCGATGATGGTCATGTTTTCCTTTGGGAAATGCCTAGCTCTTCTACCCATATCTTTGTCTTTGCATTGTTCTGCCGACGGTACCTCGTTATAGCACTCCATGGTTCTGACTCAACTAATATCCTTCTACTTTGACTCTTTTGACGTAGTATCCTTCGGTTATCTTTCTTATCAGGGGTACCACGGTCTGGCTGATGGGTATAACTTAACAGTAGTGTTATACCATATTAAGTATATCGCATAATATGTTTATGATGGTCTACGAATATAATCTATGTGGTCTTATGGAATTGGCATTCCTAACTATAAACAAGGTTCCTGACAAGGTCGAGACAAATATTTCTGAGTTATGGGAAATTCACGAGAGCACGAAGAAACATCTCGAGGGTATGAGTCAAAAAAATATGCAACTGATAAGAAACATTATTTAGTGGGGAGATTTTGTATGGGTTGGTTTGACCATGGATCATTACCCTGCACATGAGTACAACAAGCTGGCAACAAGGAAGGTGGGTCCGTACAAAGTTGTGGAGAAGATAAACCCAAATGCATATACGGTGAAGCTTCCCAGTGACATGAAGACCCATAACGTCTTTAATGTGAAGCACCTAGTGCCTTTTACCGACACTACTGATGACGATGAAGCTGAGAATTCGAGGGAAAATTCTTCTCTAGGAGGATAGGATGATGTAACCCATCAAGCCCATAGTTACCTCGCTATCCTAGACAAACACAAAAGGGACTTAGTACGGAACTGGGTATCACATTTGGGCGCTTTAAGTACTCAAATCAAAGATCTCGACGAGCCCGTCGAATGTCAATGACGTGATGGAGGCCGTATGATCTGTCACGAAGTTTGGGCCCCAAAACTCACTGTTTATAGCCTCATATTAGTGTTTTTGTATTTTTTATTTCAATTTTTTACTTTTTTTTATTTTATTAAAATAGTTCAGCAAGTCTAATTGTGTTCAGATTTGGCTGAGCCGTAATTTATTAGGTTTATAATACTTATATAATTTTGGATTAAGGTTTAGAGCATCTTCTATTTAAGCTCTCAAACACTAATTTTGAAGACAACTTTTTGATAGTTTGATATTTCTTTTCTGAACTTTTAAATTTATGTCCATCTTAGGGTTATGGTTTATCCGCCTTTACTTCTTTCGATACTTTATCTTTATCACTGATTCATACTGAATTCTTTACAAGGTCATACTTTGGTTCAGTTATTCTGTTCAAGGATTGTATGTAAGTAATCTGGAGATGGACCATTAGGAAATATTCAATATAAATCTCCGTTATAAGCAATAATCAATATGACACATTTTGACATATAGTAAGTCAGGGATAATGTAATGATCAATAGGTATTCCGACTAAGATTTTAGTGGGTTATGTGGATAAATTTGGTAGTATTTTAGGAAGCATATTCATATTAGTTGAGGTACAATAGTATATTAATATATAACGCAACACTAGTTATATTCTTTCTATGGTAGCAGAATTTGTTAAATGCTTTAATGCGTCCAACCAATCACTATGGGTACAAAATTAAGTCACTGTAGAAATGATATAAAGTTCTATAATGTTAAGACGTGACAATAACAATTCCACAGTTAAGTAGCATGACCTTGACTAAGTCCAAACATATAAATATATGGTCTATATATGTTAAAAGAGAGTTCATAGATGCTTAATAAGTATAGAACACATCTGTACAAACTCCATGGTAGCATATCCTCTTACAAAAATAGTACTTACTTTAGTTTTTCGAGAATACACCATAAGAATCGATATATATATATATATATATATATATATATATATATATATATATATATATATATATATATATATATATATATATATATTATTTACTTGTATATTTTTTGTTTTATTATGATGTATGGCTCAGTTAAGTTCATTGATTTCTAAAATTAATTAAGCATACTTACAACTAAATATGATCAACTAAGTATAGATATATGAGATTTTATCGCATAACATTCGTATGATATACCCTATAATTGACATGCAAGTGATTAATAGTGATAATGTAATTAATGTTTCACCCAGTTAATAGCATGATGTAAATAGGTCTTTAGTCCCTTATCATTTATCGTCATGTACAAGATTGTTCAGTTCACGTATTGACAATAGATTCATGATATCCATGAAAAATACACCAGAGTAACATATGATGATTCATGTGGGAGATTAAAGTAAACTTATGGATCAATATCTTAATGATGTATTTAGTTATAGTCATAAGACGACCCAATAAGAAGTAATTGTGTTATTTATATAATTGAAAGCAGATTAATATGTGAAGACCCATTATAAAGGTATAAGTGTAGATACCGAGTTAAATTTAGACTTTTTAAGGATTAGACCCAAACATTAACACTTAATACTAAACTAATAAGTTTAGAGACTAAACTGATTAAATCAATTTAGTGGATTATTGTTCTTGACCACAGAGCAAACTAAAAGGATATAATATGTTTATTTTTGTTTATAATCAACTACATTATTATTACTTGGATTGCTCTTAGTGGTGAAATTCACCACAAAACCGTAGTTTTGTTTTTTTAAGGTTTCTTTTAGAATATCTATCAAGAACATAATAATAATATTACTAATTGATTAATAACACAAGAACAAAACTGAAGAGACATAATCATATGGAAGATCTAGATGATAAAAAAGAATCGGATACACAAGAATAACTTATTTACTACATTCCATAACTACTAGAATGAATAACTTATCAAGTTGAATCAACACAAAAAGAATAAATTTGGTATATTAAATGATGTATTGATATATTCAATATATTTCATCATAAATATATTATAGAATATAGTTATGTAATAGACTAAGTTGGTTATGAATCTGATAGAAAAAAAAATCAAGTTCAATAAGTTTAAACCGGTATGCCTACCAATAAAATTTCCATAAAAACATATTGATAATGACACTAAAAATATAGTGGTTGTTCATGATTTCATACATACGATCACACTTTGATGTGACTATCATGCTATATATCATTAAACCCGGTATTTTATTAATATATGGTTTATGTAACATGAGAGGTATAATCGCTTAACCCTGAGTTTAAACATATGCTAAAATTAGGTTGGTTGGTTTTTATGATAGTGATTATGGTGATAATAATAATAGGTTAATTTTTGCATGTATGTTTACTCTTTATTCATGTTGTTTAAACTATAAAACTAAAAATAAATAAATATAATTCTTCCTACTGCAAGAGTTGAGTACATAATTAATACGTCAACTATAAAACTGTCTATATGGTTGAAATGCATAATTAGTATGTGATTAATAAATGTTTATAATAAATATACTATAAAAATGTTTAGATATCTCATTTTTATGAGCGCATAAAATGTATGTCTATAAAAGGTATTTTTATTAAGTTAAAAATGATATATATAAAATCAAAATTAAAGGATAATGTTAGATTAAGTTTAATGTTGATTTTAAAAGGGTTGTGCACTTATTATATATGATTTGTGAATAAACGTATTTTTATTAATATTTTAAATTGAATTGTATGTCAAACATATAAATATTCAGTTTGTTATTTTTCTGACATGATTATAAATTACATAAAATTTTCACATAATGTTCATTTTATGTAGTATTTTTTGAAGTTGAGATATACTAAATTATTCCAAATTTGAAGTTATTCACTTAAAGTATATAATTTTGTCAGATTCATTTAAGTCATTTCATTCTCAAATAATTATGGAAAATGTAAACTATATATATATATATATATATGAAATGCAAGTTTAATACAAATATATATTATCCGATTCACGATTGAAATGAAGAATAAAAAATTACATATATAAGATTTTGGTTTAAAAAAGCAATCGTGTTCGAGTTACAGAATTACATGTAAATGAATTGCATGAATAAAAAGAAAATACTTACGTAAATAGGATTTTGGTTGCGAAATAAGTCTGGAAAAAATAATTGTGTTCCACTTGCAGAATTTCGTATGATTTGGTTGCTAAAACGCAATTGTATTTTAGTTGTGTAACTACATGTAATTTAATTGAGAAAATAGGAAAAAAATTGTCTAAACTTATTAGTTAGTATTTGAAAGATATTGATTTTTGAAGGTTAACAATAACTACTTGTTAAGTCTGTATGTGTCTGTGTGTTTCAGGGGTATTGTTGGAAACATTTATGTTACAGATGGGTTACTTTGAAACCCATGTAGTTATAGATAATTTAATTTATATTCGGATGGTTATCAGTAACTCTCCTTTAAAAAATCTACCATCAGGTAAACCTAAATTCGCAATCATATCAATAAGTATCTTTAACCCATCCCGTCACAATGAAAAAGTATTTTGAATGTACAAGGTTTACAAACATTTCCCATTAAAGCTTAAATCATTGTCTTTTATTGATTAAGATATGTCTTATTAGAATCTTCAGTTTCATAATTTAAAAAAAAAATAGATTTTTTCATTACAAAATGATGAAAAATAAAATAAAACATCACGAGGATGCAAGTTAGATAAGTGTGAGAACATTTAAACAAAGGTTAAAACACCTTAATATATGGAATACTACCAAAATAATATTATATAATAAAAAAATGGTTAGAGAATCAAGTAAAAATATTAACACTAACTAATCTCGTGTATACATTCTATATATACTAATATTCAATGGACATATTTATCAAATATAAGTATTGTTTTCAAATCAGATTTTGACTCTTTTAGAATTGTGATTATACGCTTAGGCCATTAAGGATTATTTTAACGCATTTTCAGCATGTTCAACTAAAAGCAACGAATAAAATAGATATAATGAAGAATTTTTTTAACCAATTGGATATTTCTACATTATTTTAAGGATCGATAAATGGATTCAAATAAAGACACGTTTGGTATCTTGAGAAAACAATAATATAAGACTTTTGGAGAATGTAGATTGAGTGTACGACGGATAGGAGTGACCAAAACCCGAACCAAACCGATACAATTCTGTTGTTCCGTTCGGTTTTCTTAAATATTAGGTTCGGTTCGGTTGACATTTTAAAAATCGAACTTTAGTTCGATTTAGTTCAATTATTTATTAAAAACATTCAGACCAAAACCGACTGAACTAATGATAGATTTTTGGTTGATGACAACATGAACACAACAATATTCATTTGATCTGGTTTTGTTGTTCATTATATGGTTATTGCTTTCAGCTTCGGGCTCTACTTCTAAGTACGATTTACCCATGGTCTAGATGTATTCACGTTTAACCCCGCAAAAAATTAAATTAAAAATCTAATATATTTTCTTGGGACTTAGGAAATATATATACATGACAAGTTTATAGTTTGGTCGAAATCCAAAATAAAATTATTTAATTTTGTATCAATCAAACAAAAGTCGTGCTTTGTTTCTAGCTTCAGATTTCTTATTCATTCATAATTTAACACGCCTTGTACAAATTTTATATTTTAATATTTTCTTAAGGACCTAAACTATAAAAGTAAATTTTTTCTTATTATTAATTTTAACTCGTACTGTTTCAAGATGTACATATCAATACAGTTTGATATTGGAGTAACAGTTATTTGTAGGGGTTCGAAAGTGCCTTTGTTTCATCTATTGTTTTGTAAGTTTTGTTCAACCGTAAACCGAACCAAATTAATTGAAATTTTATCGGTCGGTTTGGATCGCTTCATATACCAAGATCAGTTCGGCTCGGTTTGAACAAATATAGTTAGTATGGTTTTCGGTTTTTTTTGTATGGTTTAATTTTGGATCAAACCGAACGAGTGCTCACCCATAATATAATAACGAGTGGAGGTGGTTAAAATTTGATAATCAACATTTAAAAATTCAATATAGAACGGACTTTCTGGATTGTGTATCTTAAAAGTATACATTATAGTATTATAGTATGTCAAGAATGAAACATACTTTTGCTTGGAAAATATTTTACAAAGTAGAGAACTTAGCTGGTTTGATATTTTAGAAAATATGAGATAAATAAACTACTTTTAGAGAGATAAATGGATGAATTGAGTAGTTTTAAATTTTTTGACTCTGGTTTATGAAGTAGATGTGAAATTGCGTGTTTATGGTATTTTTTTCAATAACTTTGAAATATATCCATATTTATGTTATGTCTTCTCTAGTAAAAAATGGTTTCATATCTATTTGGTTAAACCATGAGAATATACTGTATGGAAAATCATATCTAATTAATGACTCACTTTACAATATAATATTAGTTTAAAATATTCAATTAACATGTGAAAATTGTTCAATAATCCTCTAAAGGTAGAAATTTATATTTGGTTCGGATGACATCCATCTTACATCGAAATGCTCATGTTGCTCCTAAATTTATATCAGTTATACGAACTCATCAATAAAACATATGATTTTCTAATGTATTTTGACTTATATTCTTTATTAACGAATTTTTATAGACATAAGATCATGTTCGTGCTCTTTCTGGACACAACACCTATGGTATTTTTATTTAGAAAGTAATAATGACTTACTAATGTTCAAATCCACTTTGAAGAAGGATAAGTATGAGGTTTTAAAAATTGTGAAATAAAATAAAAACACATGTAGATATTTAACACGGATGATGCTTGCAAAGTTAGATTTTAAATTATAAAAACATGTTTTGTTCTAATAGAACAATGTGATTCATTATTTTCGAAGATATTAATTTTTCTAGATGTGATTCTATTTTTGGCTAAGTTTGATGAATTAAAGTTTGTGATTAATGGTTGGTTACGAAAATATATTCCAAATGTGGATATCCAACTTGATTCATCATTGTTGGTATATATATATATTAAAAAAAAACTTTATGCTCCATTTTTATATGCGGTTTCTCTGGATACGGCTTCGATCACCAAATTTGTATTAAACCGTAGTATATTAGAAGCTAAAAGTAAACCAGGTATTTTAAAAATATTTGGTATTAAGATAATTTAATTTTTTTATTAGATTATGGAAAAAATAGACATTCAAGAAAGATGAATTATGGATGTAAATAATTTTCTTTTATTGTTTATATTTTAAGATTTAAAAACTATAGAATAATATCAGAGCATCATAAAATTTGAATCCATTTTGTTATAATTATTAATTACAGTTAGTTTGATTCATAAACATTTAACGGTTTGTTTATTTTTTGTTACTTGACAATCAAATGTTTATAATTCTAAACAGGTCTCAGATTCGACAACTAAATTTGTATGTTGGATATAAACACCGTTTGGCTAGGCAATAACCGATGTATCGATTAACGAACCTTCAGAGAAAATAATTAACCATGTTCAAGAAGAGTAACAAATAAAATTAAGCACACAAGACGTATTTAACGTGCTTCGGATAGAGGAAATAATCCTACATTCATGGCAACGAACATTCTTTTTATTCATAAATAGGTTACAGAAATACTCTGGAACACATATGACTTTTAACAAAAGATGACGTGGTTGAGAAAACTCTATCTTTAGTGGTTATCTCTCATATATGGTGGTCACCAATTTTTTCGCAGTTTGTATACCTGGATATATTCTTTTATTCATAAGACCTTTGTAAATCCTAATCGATTAGAAGATCCAATTAATATACATGATTAAATCAATAGAAAATCTAACTAGTATAGAAATCTAATCAATATTGAAATCTAATTAATATAGAAGAAAAAAATAAGCAAATAATCTAATTAATATAGAAGATCAAATCAGTATGAAATCTAATTAATATAGAAAAACTAATTAATATAAAAGATCTAATTAATATAAAAAATCTAATTAATATAAAAAATCTAGTTAATATTGGTGATCGATTTAAATAGAAGAATATGCTTCGAGTTTCTTCAAGCCCACTCTTAACAATTCTCCTCCCCTAGGTTTATAGTAACTCAAGTATTTGTCTTACAACATGTTATACTATCTATGGACCATCTCTCTTGTACCCCAGATTTGCACCAGTCTCATGCAGTTTGTGAGCTTTGAAATCGACATTACCTTGGTTAGAGCATATGAAGGATTTTATTCGCTAGCAATCTTATCCATCTTCTATTGGTCATTCTTCACCACGTATGGGATGAAGTGCAACTTAATATCTATATGTTTAGTTTGCTCATGAAACTTTGGATTTTTATCAAATAAAGGGCACTAATGTTATCACATAATATAACCACACTTTTCACTATTCCAAACGCAGTAAACAAATTACCCAAAGTAGACTTTTTTGTGTCGAGGCAGTCTGCATAATCAGGTTTTACATACCCTTTCAACAATATATCACATGTATCATTCCTATTGTAACACAATCCTACAAAAGTCGGATGCTTCAAGTATCATGAACCACTTGAGTACATGCCAATGTGGCTTCCCTAGATTTTAGATGAATCTGCTTAAAACACTTACGGTGTAGGAAATATCAGGTCTTGTACAAATCATAGCATACATAATATTACCAAGGACATTGGCATAAGTTATCCCCATTATATACTCCCATCTGATGCTTTGGTTGGTGCTTGAGTGAGATTGATTTTGAATTGGGAACCAATGAGAATTCAACAGTCTTTTTCAGACATCGAGAACTTACTTAGGACTTGTGGTATATATTTTTGTTGAGATAAGAGTAAATATATTTTTTGCATGTTCCTCTTGATCTCCCTACCAAGTATCCCCATAGCTTTTCCCATATCATTCATTTCAAGCTCTTCTTTCACCTGAGTTTTTACCAGCTTTAATCTTCCTCATACATTTACAAACGATTAGTATATCATCAATATACAACAAAAAAATGACTTCTCTCTCCGCGTGTGTCTCCTAGTTTCATTAGACACAATTTTTGTAGTAGCTATGGGTATATTTGATGGATCTCATAAAAGAATCAAATATTATATTCTACTCATTAGTGACTGTTTCAGCTGATAAAAGGGTCTTTTTCACTAAATATACATAACTCTCATTCCCTTCTTCAAAACCTTTTGTTTGACAGTTGTAAGTTTTCTCCTTCCATTCACCATGCAGAAAGGCCGTAGTAACATCCATTTGATATAGCTCAATAGAATTTAACAACAATTGACAACAAAACCCCGATGGAGGTTTATTTCACAACAGTCGAATATATCTCATTAAAATCTATACCCTATTTTTTTTGTAAAGCCCTTAGCCATAAGATTGAGCTTGTATATGGGTAACTCAACAACACAAATACGTAGATTTCTCTTGAATATTCAATTACTCCCAACCAGATTCTGACCCTTCAGCTAATTTATAAGAATCAAGGTGTTCATCTTATCGAGAGATCTCAGTTCTTCTTTCATGGTTGTGAGCCATTTTTATTTATCATTAATCTTGATAGCATAGTGATACATTTTAGGTTTAAGAATATCTCCCTGCATTTTAATTGATAATTCATAACCAATTACATCGAAAAAGCCATTTATTTGCGACTGTTTGCTTGCTCTTCGTGCTTTATCCCCGCCAACTATTAATGGCAAAAATTGTGTTACTTTCCCATCGGATCATTCGAAGACCCTGAAACACCAAACCCTCTGCCAGCTTCATACTCATAAAGTGGTTAAAATTTCTTTGTAAAACCCGAAACGGAACCAGACCCATTATATTCTTTGATGGAAGCATCTCAATTATCACTTTGTAGATCAGTTACATCATCAACTTCACATATCTTCACGGTAATACTAGGTTGAGTCTTTAATGTCTTCCTCAATGTCATGCCATTTTATTTAAAAAGCACTTCCCTAATTATCAAAGCCTTTTAACGTCCAGATTCAAGGCACCACAACCTACACCCTTTTACTCCTTCCGAATAGTCGACGGGCAGAAACTTCACCCACTTGCTCTTACCCAATACACAACTTTCATAAAATCTCAACTTCTCAACTTTAATACCATCTAACAACCCATATTTACTTAGTTCACCGAGTTATTTTTAACTTAAATTCCTAATTTGATGATGCTACAACTTGGTAGAATCCTTCACTACACTAGACACACACCCTAATACTACATAGCCTTTGAGAACTAACACATAGTTATTCCTATTAGCTTCCATAACAACAAGGGAGCCTTGTAAGACCCTAAGTCTTCAATCTCCACTTGTTTGGGTAAACCCTTCCTCATCTAGCATCTCAACAAAAAGAATGTTACATTTAACTTTAAGTAAATATATTACGTTCTTAATTACTCCTTTTAGTTTTGTAGACGACTTGAGTTGAACCGTTTCAATCTCTTTAACATAGCATGATTCATCAATCCTAATGATGAGCCTTCTAGGTCTTCAAACCAATGCTTAGTGGAAGTCATGTGAAATAACACACCCGAATCTAGTATATATTTATCATTATACATGCAAGAATAAGAATTCATTAAACTATCAGCGTACTTACAATCATCATACACCATTATAACATCTTTATTTTTGGTCTTCTTATAGTTTTTGACATTTCTCTTCTTTAAGACAGTTGCGACTGATATGTTATTTATTCTTTCACGTCAAATAGATTACTTTAGAACCTGTACCAGCCCTTTTGGACTTCAATTTAGATTTTCCTAACCTCTCACTCTAATATATATTTCCTTATCGACCCTTCACACTCACTTTATGCATTTTAGAGTCACCTTACATGACACTTTTCTTTTGAAGATCTTTAAAGATCAAGATATTTTTAACTTAAACCATCGTAAGAGAGTCTTTTATGTAGAGCATGAAGTCCATGAACTGTACATACTCGTTTGGCATATAACTGAAAAGGATGAATGTTTTCTCATCATCATCCACCTTCACACCAACTACATTCAAGTCGAGTATGATTTGTATGTAATCATCTAGGCTCCTTTGAATTTCTACGCTACTATACATATACAAAGTAAGAAGATGTTTATTCATATAAAAATATGTTCGCAAAGAACTTATTCATCTAAATTTCCTTAAGTCAAATATCTCTCGTAGAACTTCATCTCTCAATCTCAATATGAGGACACAATGAGATTTTGCTCAATATGAGGACACAATGAGATTTAGCTCAATATGAGGACACAATGAGCTTTAGGCAGTACCACAATATCAACTTGTGTAGACTTATTATCAATAGCACCAACGAGTCCCTTCTGTACTAAGTAAGCCTCAACCTTAATTCTCTATAAGTTGAAAGAATTAGATCCGTCGAATGTTTCTAGACTAAGCTTCATAGAATTCGTTTTTCGTGGCTTTCCAGTTTCCATGAAATATTTACTTCTCTAACCTTCAGATTTGTGATCAATCTACTTTTTATATGGTTGTTCCACGCTCACTGCAACACTTGTCATTGGTAAATATACTATTTGGATTAGACAAGAACAAATGTATCGATTAACGAACCTCCAAATAAAACAATTAACCATATTCAAGACGAGTAACAAAAAAAATAAAGAATAAATAAAACCAAGGACATAAAGACAGATTTAACATGGTTTAAATTATGGAAATAATTATACATCAAGGGAAACATACACTCGTTTTGTTAATAAATATGTTGCAGAAATACTCTCAAACATAAAATACTTAATCACTCTCTATAATAAAAGATGACATGATTTACAAAATCTTCTCTTCGGTGTTTATCTCTCTCTTTGGAAATATGTTGCTCACTAATTCCCTTACACTTTGCATAACAATATCTTCTTCTATTTATAAGACGACTATGATAATTCTCAATCTATTAATTAAGGAATCTAATTAATATAAAAAACTCAATTAATCGAAACCTAATGAATATAGAAGACCAAATAAAAAAAATCTAATTGATACAAAAATCTAATTAATATAGAATTTCTAATTAATATAAAAATCTATTAATTTGGAAGACCCAATCAATATGAAATACAACTAATATAGAATATCTAATCATTATCAACTAATATAGAATATCTAATCATTATCGACATCTAATTAATATAGAGGATATAATTAATATAGAAGACAAAATCAATAAGAATTCTAATTATTTTAGAAAATCTAATTAATATAGAAATTTATTTAATATTTGAGACCAATTTAAATAGAAGATTCAACTTCAAATAACTTCTAGTCTACACTTACATATAGACAATAATAACTAAATAATAAACTTGATGGCTTAAGTTTTGTACTAGGAAGTTCCATTAGAATTGAGCAAACATAAAAAAAAATGTTTATTTAACTAGTGATAATAATTAAATGTCTATATAGATATATAGAGACAACTAAATGCTTAATGTCATTGTTGATATCTTTGGACAACCACTAAATGCTTATAATCTCGTAGTTAAACAAAAGGTAATTGTAAAAATAGCTAATGTGAGAGCTAAATTTCAGCTAAATAAATGAGTGAATATTTACAGATATAAATAGACAACAACTAAGTGTTACAATTAAAACATAAACGAAAACTCATGTTTAGGATTATATTAACATTTAGTTGTCCGTTTATCTATATAAACTAACAACTAAATATCTAAATAAGTATATAGCGTTGGTTAACTGTTTAAGTCCGTTGCTGACTACTTTCGGGTGACAACTAGATATTACAAAATGGCAATTAAATGAAATATAATTTATACAAAACAGCCAAAATATCAGTTAAATAAACGAGTGACAATTAAATATTATAATTGGTATATAAACAAAAATATCAAATGTTCGAGATTATAATAATATGTAGTTGTATATTATCTATTTAAAGTGACAACTAAATGTTAAAATAGATAAGCATAGACATCTAAAGGTCTAAGTCCATTGCGAATTTTTTTAACAACAGGTAAATGTGTATTATATAACGTCATAACTAGATATTTTATATAATAGTATTTTTTAAACTCAATATTGATGTGGTTTATTTTTGTTTGAGGGTAATTTTATAATTTTGGCTAGAGTTTTGTGGAATTTTGAGAGTATTTAATGTTTGGATAGAATGTAGAGGGAGAATTGAGCTGCCTGGTTGTATTTAATTTACATTACCCTCATTTAATGTAGGTGGTTGGGTATTTATACCCTTTATCTTTTGGACCATATGAGTTTTCGCGTTGTGTTTTATGGATTCGAGCCGAGTTTAAAGACCCACTAGCTTTTAAGTAAACAAGTAATTAGTTTAGTCATGAAGTGATTATGTTTTTAATACTTTAGTTCTGTTCGGACAGTTTAGTAAGTGGAGGTTGTCCGAATCGTCCCTGTCCGGTTAGATGGATGATGTCCGAATTGCCCATGTCCGGTTCTTACAAAGAATGGTGACAAAATCCGGACTCATCAGTAGCCCATTTTTTAGGTGGTGTTCAAAGGCCTTTGGCAAGACCTAAAAAATAGGCTGTAGATGGTCACCGCCATATCCGGACGAATTCTTGAACTGTGTAATAGCTTTATCCGAACTGAAAAAGTTCTCAGAAACTAAACGGTTTTTTGCCAGAAATCGTGGGACACGTGTCTCTCTCTGGTTCGCCACATCAGCCGCTTTTTTCCCTAGAACAGCGCTCCCACTATCTTCAAAAAGCAACCTCTCCATTTAATGAGGATAACATCAGAGTCGTCCTTAATCATTACAACCCTTTCAAATTCACCTAGGTATCAAAGCATCTTTTGCATTTTTACTATAAATTAGTACACTTTTCTATTGTTTTACCATCTTCATCATTCTTACTCTACTAAACTTCAAAGCTTTCTCCCTAAAAAACAAACACTTTCTTTCGGTGTGAGTTTATGTTCACAACAAGAAACGCTTTAATAAAAGGTGGGTGGCTCAATTTGTCAGAGTTAGAAAAAGCTCAAAAGGTTGAACGAGAAAGGCGCATTGCAGCCGGCCTCCCTGTTTCCCCTGTTGATAAACCAGAAACACCAAGCACAGAACCTGACCAGGGCTCTTCTTCAACCAAAAACGTTAAACCTAGGAGGTTGTTCCAAAACACCCTTTCACCAATTGTTTCGGGCTCATCGGTTCAGGAATCAGAGCCCACTGTTGAACCAGGGCAAGTAGTCACCGGTTTTAAGAAACCTTCCCCATTTATTGCCATGGGATCGGATGCTGATGGCTCTCCAGAGAAGTTAGTAGATCGGAGAAGAGGTCGCCTGGTAAAAGGGCAGACTCTAAAAGGTACACTTTCTAAATCAGGGGTCAAAGATAGCAATACCGGGTCACAGGCACCCATCAACATTCCTAAGGACAAACTGTCCGGCCCGGAGGCATCTAGTTCAAGTCTCCGAAAAGAAACCACTGCATCTGAGCCCCAACCGGAGGTCAGAGTACAAGAAGCCAATGAAACCCAACAGTCCGGAGGGCATGTTGAGGCAACCTCTAGATCCTCTCACCCAAAAACAACTGAAAACCCCTCCCTAGTAATGGAAGAAGTAATGGAGGATTCTATTGAAGAAGCTCCCTTTGAGTCCGAAGTCTCCGGGCAAACAAGTGAGGCTATTGCTGCCAAGAAGGACAAAGGCAAAGAGAAACTATGCTTAAGGCATCCAGATTTGCCGGAGGTCCTTGTGGGAAAAGTGGGACCTTGTTTCCACAATGTAAGTGTTAAGTATTTGATAGCTTTGCAAAAACTTAACTATGCTTTCATCCACACAGCCGAACTTGGTCGGATGCGAACAAAATGGGGGATCCCGGAGAACGTCAAAATAAGGATTTCAGTGGACCCAGAAACACCAATGGACTGCAAGCTTAGTGAAATAGTTTTCTTCACTGAGCTCTTCAACTGGGGACTAAAGTTTCCCTTAGACCTAGAGATAGTCAAATACTTTCACCTCATCAAACTTTGCCCAAGTCAACTGAGCCCTAATGCGTGGTACACTCTCATGGCGTGTATTATGGCCTCCAGGCTCTCCGGAATTCCTCTATCGATGGAGCAGTTTGCAGTTGTGGCCAGCCTCTGCAGAAACCACCATATTCCCTTCTATCACTTCAACATGGGTGATAATTACAAAGCAGTGGACGATCTGCTTGAGTCAGAGAGAAATTGGATGACTCATTTCTTGTTTGTGAGTGGTGCCTGGGAAAATGGGAGGGAGATCAAAGCCGGTGTCAACCTGAGCCTCCTCACCAGCAGATGGCGAAGCGATGGTAAGAATCCCATCTCACATTCCCATCTTTATTTTTATCAAATTTGTTTAACTGACTTATCTTGTC
The DNA here is from genome assembly GCA_036936605.1 of Limnanthes douglasii subsp. nivea. Classification (NCBI taxonomy): domain Eukaryota; kingdom Viridiplantae; phylum Streptophyta; class Magnoliopsida; order Brassicales; family Limnanthaceae; genus Limnanthes; species Limnanthes douglasii. Next base: position 126,544,772 of record JAUPFV010000005.1, on the reverse strand, counting down.
TTTTTTTTATAGTGCTGCCTAAGGACTTCAGTGACTACTTGAAGGCTGGGCAGACCACTTGCACCAAACTAAATGCTTGGACTACTGAAAAGTGGGGGAATCGCTTCCACAATGCCTTTACCGGAGGCAATCTGACAAGGATCAGAGGGACTTATCCTGGGAGGAACTTACCACCCCATCCCTCCGGAAGTAGTCCTCAAAAGAACACACGCGCCGGATGGGGCATTGTATCTGCCTGGAAGAGCCAAAGCCCCAAGTAAGATGAAGGGCAAGAAAGGTAAAGGGAAACATAGTGCAGTTGAAGCCAATCCCACCGAAGTGGAGGAAACTGCTCCAACAAACCAAGATGGGCTAGCTCAAGAACAGATTGATGCTGCTCTTCTAGAAGTAGTGGAGCATGAAAGTACTAGGGAAGGGGCAGGATCTCCAAAACCTCCAAGGGTTCCTAAGAGAGATAGGAAACGGGGAGCATAGGGCAAGGACAGGGAGGCCAAGAAGAAAAAAACCTCCAAGGGTGATGAGATTTCTCTCCGGCCTTCGGAGTCCCTTCCTCCTATTGACCCTACAGACCCAACTCAAGCAGAAGGTATCCCCAGTGACTTCCAAACCGGTGGGGGTGCAAGAGGGGATATCAGCATTGATGGTGTTGATATTAGTGGTCTTGAAGAAATTGCTCTTTACTTCGAAAACCTCCCTAAGGATGATTTTGCTGGACCTTACCTCCCTCCGAGAACTTCGAACATCGTTACCTTCAACGGTAAGTCTTTCTCTGTCTCAAGTGAAATAGATGTTATAACTCACTCTATATTGAGTAATATTCAGCCAGTGCTTAGTTTGGAGAAGCAAGTGCGAGGTCAGTCAGCTATTATTAATGCCCTTAGCTCTGACAAGGAGAAATTGTCTGGTGACCTCCTCATTGCCAACCAAAACGCTGATGTTTTGAAGAGGGAGAATGAGGAGTTAAAGAAGAACCAGGAGGGTTGGGCCACAAAGGTAGCTGCCTTAGAAGATACCATCAAAGAACTCCGAACAAAGCAATCTGAGTTGGAGAAATATCTCTCTTCTTCGAAAGAGGAGGTGAAGGCTAAGGACATGGTCATTCATACTCTGACCAATGACAAGATCTCGCTCTAGGACTCGGTACCCAAGGCTGCACAAGAAAAAACTGATCTGCTAAGAGAGCAAGAAACAAAAATCCAAGCTAGGATTGATGCTTATACCAACCAAGTTATAGACACCTAGGAAGAAATGTATGCCAAAATGAAGTCGGACATTGTCTTGCTCTTTCATGAGAAATTTCTGAAGAGGAATCTGAGAGATTTATGGACCTATGTAGAGTATGAAGACCTTCCCTTCCACACGATGGCTGATGGAGACAAGCATGATTACTCCAGTGCTGACTCATCCGATGAGGAAGATAACACCGGGGAGAGTCCAGATGAGGAAAATGATGACCTCAAGAAGAAGAAAACGAGTGAGGCTGAGCCATCTTCAAAAGCTCAGTCTTAGAGTATCAATTATCTTTTTGCTTTTGTTTTGATTGAACCAAAGTCCTTGGATGGCCAAGGCATTTTTGTAATTGTGTCTGGTCCTTGACCGGATTAATCTTTTTGTTTTGACAATTTAAAGTCCTTGGATGGCCAAGGCACTCCGTATGTTTTAATGGATAGCTTTATTTTGCACAAATCTTGCATAGTTCTTCAATTTTGGTGGCTGATGTTTAAACAACCCTTGGTTATTTCATAAATATTTTAACGTGAGAGTGTTTAAATTCTCCGATGACAAATGTTTAAGTAGTCATCACTCCTTCAATTTAATCCGACCTTGTTCAAAAAATAAAAACTTTACTGAAGATAATTAAGTAAAAACACTCCGGATTTTTAAGAAGGCATCAACTTTTTATAAGAGAACCTGGACACCTCATTAAAACCTCCCCGCGCCACCAGGGTAGGAAAGAGTATGCCCCCAAATATTTACATGATCTTTTGAACAAGTAAATATTTACATAGTTTCTATTCCAAGTACAGCCGGGGGTGCTCAATATTCCAAGGGTGATTCAAAATCCTTTCATCTTTGTCTTGGAGTCGGTATGTCCCAGGCTTAAGCTTTTCAATGACCACATAGGGTCCTTCCCAAATCGGAGCCAATTTACCGAACTTCTTCTCTTTAGTGTGTAGGAAAACTTTTCTCAACACATTATCCCCGGTTGAAAATCCCTTCTCTTAATTTTAGAAGCGAACCTGCTTCTCATCAAACCTTGATAGTGTACAGCTCTGAGGTGAGCCTTAAATCTTCTTTCCTCTATTAAGTCAAGTTGGCCTCTAATAGCTACCTCATTAGCGTGTTCGGAAAAATTATGAACTCGAAATGAAGGGAGAGTAGCTTCTATAGGAGCTATGGCATCCATTCCATATACTAAGGCAAAGGGAGACTCTTGCGTAGCAGCCCCCGGAGTGGTCCGGTAAGCCCACAAAACTTCTTGCAAATAACTAGGCCATTTCCCAGCAGCCCCTTCTAAATTCTTCTTCAGACCGGACAATATTGTCTTGTTGGCCACTTCAACCTGACCATTTGCTTGTGGGTGGAAAGGGGAAGATAAGAAATGTTGTATGCCTCTAGAGGCATAGAAACTCTCCATTTCCTTATTGTCGAACTGTGGTCCATTATCTGTTGTTATTTTTTGCGAAATTCCAAATCTGCAACAGATATTCGATAAAACGAATTTTATAACAGCTTTTGATGTTGTACCTGCCAATGGAGCTGCTTCAATCCACTTCGAAAAGTAATCAATAGCTACAATTATAGTTCGGCACCCTCCGGACGCCATGGGTAGAGGTCCCACTAAGTCCAACCTCCAACGAGCAAAAGGTATTGGCTTAATAATTGACTCTAAAGGGATGGCTGGGATATGAATTTCATTACTATATCTCTGGCATGGGTCACACCTCCTCACCAACTCCTTAGCATCTTGCATTATAGAGGGCCAATAATACCCAGCTAACAAAACTCTCCTTGTTAGAGCCCTGAATCCACACTGAGCTGACCCCTCACCATCATGCAATTCAGAGAGCACTATCTGAGACTCGTCGACCCCTAAACATCATAAGAGGGGTCTACTATAAGATTTTTAATAAAGAATATCTCTTAGGATGACAAAACCACGAGCCTTGTATTTTTCTTTTCTTGCTATCGATTTATCCGGTGGCAAGATGCCATCTGAGAGATATTGAAGGAGAGAAAATCTCCAATCTTGAGGCTGTTTTATCTGTATATCGAAACTTTCCTCCTCCTTACTAAAATTGATTCGGATGGATGGGTACTCCAGCACATGAATCCAAGGGTAGGACTCGGTATAGGCTATAGTTGCCAAGGAGTCTGCCTGTATATTTTCTGTTCGGGGAATGTGTTCGTAAATGATGCTTTTAAAATTAAGAGCTACTTCCTTAAGAAGAAGTAAGTATTTAACCAACTGCTCCTTTTTGGCTTCGGATTGACCTTGTGCATGATGGATTAGTAGCTGAGAATCACTCATTAACTTGACCTTTTTGGCTCGACAAATAAGAGCCAATTTCAAACCAGCTATAGCAGCTTCATATTCAGACTCATTATTAGAAGCCCTGAAAGCAAAACATATAGCTTGATACATTATGTCACCGTACGGAGAGGTCAAGCATACCCCTGCACCACATCCCATGGTACTTGATCCACCATCAGTCCGGACGACCCGGAATTTTTTGTCTTTCATATCAGTTGTTTGCTTTGTATCCCTATCTGAATGGAATTCAACTAAGAAATCAGCCACATCTTGGGCTTCGATTGCTGTCAGATGGGCAAAATCAATATCGAAGTCCCCCAATTCCACTAACCACTTAATCATTCTACTTGAAAGTCTGCCTTTTGAAGAACGTTTTTAAGGGAAAAGACGTCCGGACAATAATAGGATGAGCTTGGAAATAAGGCCTCATCTTCCTTGCAGCAATCACCAGGGCTAATGCTATTTTTTCAAGCTTCAGATAGCGTTTTTCTGCATCTATCAAGCTCTTGTTGATGTAATACACCGGACGGGGATAATTCTCTACCTCCCTCACCAATACGGCACTTATGGCACAAATGGAAACTGCCAAGTATATGAAAAGAGTCTCTCCGTCAACAGGTTTAAATAAAGTCTTGGGGGATGACAGATGTTTTTTGATTTCATTGAAGGCCTCATCACACTGTGAAGACCAGTCGAATCCCTTTGCACCTTTTAAAGTTTGAAAAAATGGGGCACATCTGTCTGAAGACCTTGAAATGAATCGATTTAACGCACCCAACCTCCCAGTCAACCGTTGTACTTCTTTAATATTCCGAGGAGGCTCCATTTGGAATAAAGCATTAAGCTGGTCCGGATCAGGCTGTATCCCTTTCTCACTTATTACAAACCCTAGGAATTTTCCGGACTGTACTCCAAACACACACTTTTCTGGGTTTAGTTTCAAATTTACTTTTACTAAGTTAGCAAAAGTTTCTTGGAGATCTGTCAAGTGTAGCTCTTCGTCCATACTTTTTACCATCATGTTGTCGATGTATACTTCCATGTTTCTTCCAATTTGATCAGCAAAAGCTTTGTTTACCAACCTCTGATAAGTAGCCCCAACATTTTTTAACCCAAATGGCATCACCTTATAACAATGAAGGCCCCTATCAGTAACAAACGTAGTATGCTCCTGATCCTTCGGATCTACTTGAATCTGATTGTACCCGGAGAAGGCATCCATGAAAGACACCAGCTTGTTCCCAGATGTGGAATCCACCAACTGATCAATCCGGGGAACTGGGTATAAATCCTTTGGGCAAGCTCTGTTGAGATCTGTAATATCGATACACATACGTCACTTGCCATTTTTCTTTTTTACCAATACCGGATTGGCTGTCCATAAAGGATACATAGACTCCTTTATGTGCCCCATTTTGGTAAGCCTCTCAACTTCTTGAACTATGATATCAGCCTTTTCCTTAGAAAAAGCTCTTCTCTTTTGTACCACAGGTGCTATGTCTCTTCAGATGGACATTTGGTGTGATATAATATCAGTTGGTACTCTGGTAACATCAGCATTGCACCAAGCGAAAACATGCTGATGGTCTTTCAAGAACTTTAACATCTTACCCTTTAACTCTGATGTCTTCTTGGACCCTATCTTGACATTTTTTCCCTCAGTCAAAGAATGTGTTTCAACTTCTTCAATCGGTATTAAAACTCCAGGGTCTCTCTAGGGTCATCAATCTCACCCTCTCCCCCAGAAATCCCCTCAAACTACTATTCTTCGTTAATCCGAACTGCCCCCAACGTCCGGGGGGCCAGTGCTGTTGCATAACACTTTCTGGCTACCTTTTGGCTGCTCCGAACAACTCCCACTTGTCCTTGCACAACATATTTCAAACACTGATGGACTGTTGAGGCCACCGCATGCATCCTAGAGAGCCAAGATCTCCCCAGAATAGCATTATAACAAGTGGGACAATCCACCACGACAAACAGTATTCTAACCATTTTCTTAAAAGGGCCTTTGCCCAATAAAACTTCCTCCTCGAATTCCCCGATCACATCTGCTGAGCTTCTAGTGAAACCCACAATTGACCTGTTCGAACGCTGAATAACTGCTGGATTTTTCATCTTTTTGTAGGAAGTTAAAAGAGAATATTGGCAGAACTTCCGGTGTCTACCAGAATCCGTCTTATGTCATTGCCCCCAATGGATGCTCCTATGACAACAACAGCTTCATGAGGACCAGCTATATCCCTCAGGTCATCCTCATCAAAAAAATGAAGGGAAATGGAATCTGCGATTGATAGGAAGTCATGCCTCCCTCCAGTTGGGTAGCTAAGTGACTCAGAGTGAAACGCAAGAGAAGCCAAAAGTGATAAAAACCCTAATTTTATTAAATAAAAACAACTCCCAGAACAGTGTATAGAAGATAGGTTTATATAAGGGTTCAAGCGAAACCCTAAAACTAAAAATATGAAAATTACAAAAATAGCCTAAAGTATTAAAATTGCAAAACAAGAGGATAGATGAGCCCGAATGCCCAAAAAAGCCCATAGCTCACGAGCAAATCTAGTGACTTGCGTTCGTGACGTCGTTTCCTTCGAAACAAGGTGTTGTGGGTCAAAATCTGACACGGGAGCTCCAAACTGTCAATTCACCGAACTGTCTGCATCATTCCCGCCGGGGTAGAGAAGATTCGCCCTCGAATCAGAACCGGTCTCCCCATCAGAAGAGTCACCTGCATAAGGAATCAAATGCTTAACATTGAAGACATCAGTCGTGCGGACATGGATAGGCAAACGTAGTCGATAAGCATTCGGATTGATCCGCTCCACAATCTCTACTGGACCAATCTTCCGGGCGGCCAGTTTGTTGTATTCACTAGCAGGGTAACGATTCTTTGTTAAAACTGCCCACACATAGTCACCAACTTCGAACTGAACAAGATGACGATGAGAATCTGCCTGAGACTTATACTTGGCGGTGCTCAAGACCAACTGATCATGAGTCTGCTGGTGGGTTTGGCGAATCTGTGAGACAAGTTCCTCAGCAGTTGTATGAAGACGAATCTTGCTAGGCAGTGCTAACAAGTCTACTGGACCCCGAGGCACAATACCATACATCACCTGAAAATGACAAAAACCCGTGGATCTGTTAAGGGCATGGTTGTGGGCGAACTCCGCCTGCGGTAAGCGCTGATCCCAAGCCTTCGGATGATCTCCCACCAGACTGCGCAACAGGTTACCAAGGGATCGGTTAACCACCTTTGTCTGACCATCCGTCTGGGGGTGGTAAGCACTACCCGGAAACCGTCTTGCAACGCTCCTCAATGGCACCCACTCTATTCCGAGTTGGGTCAGGGTCCAAGTACTCTGACTCTATATCAAATCTCTCGATTATCACCATAGCCCCCTCCGGAGCTAATGTGCCTGCATTTGGACCAACCCGGTGAGTGTTATCAGGCCTATTGCCTTCTCTTCTTTTAACATATGCTCCCAACTTTCCTCTTTCAATAAAATTCTGGACTTCTTGTTTTAAAGCAATACAATCTTCGGTGGTATGGACAGTATCATTATAATACTGACAGAAACAATTGTTACGGCTCTCCCTAGGAGATTGTAACGCAGTCGGCCTTCTATAGTGTACTTCTTCTTTCGTTTTGTCATAAATGGTGGCTATGTTTTCTTTTAACTCAGCAAACCACTCCGGTTGAACCCAAGGCCCTCGCTTATTTCTACATTGTTGACTCTGTGCTGGCACAACTGGCTGAGACTGAGCTTTGGCTCTGTTATGACTCTGCCCGACCTCCCTAGCCTTGTTCCCGGACTGATTTTGGTTTGGGTTTGGTGCAGCCGGAGCAGACCTCACCTGCCTGTGCACCCTGGTTTTCTTTGTTTCATCCATGTTAATTTGCTTTCCAACCTGATTCAGTAGACCTCCTCATGTCATGGCCTTTTTCCTGGTCTTTACTGCCATCGTATTTTTCCATTTTTGTACTGTCAAACCTCTTAGGAAGGTTCCCGGACAGGATTTTGGAGGACAGTGGAGATTGTCTCCAATTCCGGCCACGACTGAAGACGGTATCCTCATTAGGAGTTGCAAAGATACCTGGCTCATCATGGAAGAAAAAATTATCCATCACCATCCGATCTACGTGTCTCTGGCTATGAGACGACCCTTTGCCTATATGCCTCTTTAACTTTCCACGCATATCCCTTTTCCTTGAATACTGTTTAACCAACTTTTGTTTCTTTTTAGAATGGCCCTCATCACTACTGGATGACAAGGATTCTTCAACTCGATCGTCGCCCGAGGAGCTGCTGGAAGATTCTGAGTCTAAATCAGAGCTCTCCATCGGTTTAGACCGGTGAGACTTTTTGCAGCCAGCATGAGTCTTCTTTGTACTCACATGGGTTTTTGAGGGCTCATGCTCTCTAGGGTTGTCAGTATGGTGAGCAACTGACGCCTTTGATTTCTATTTTATGACCATCTTTTCCCTCTCCGCCCTCAGAGCTTCTATTTCAATTTTTAACCTATCACGCTCCTCGATGGTATACTTATCATTTTCTCCCACCAATTCAAGCAAAGCTGGTGGTACTTCCGGTGCGTCCGGATTCATTCGGACTGGTTTTTTCTGATGGTTTTGAATGCTGGATTCAGGCACCGTCGTCCTTCCACTGTGGTCGCCAATTTGATGTGGTTTATTTTTGTTTGAAGGTAATTTTGTAATTTTGTCTAGAGTTTTGTGGAATTTTGAGAGTATTTAATGTTTGGATAGAATGTAGAGGGAGAATTGAGCTGCCTGGTTGTATTTAATTTTCATTACCCTCATTTAATGTAGGTGGTTGGGTATTTATACCCTTTATCTTTTGGGCCATATGGGCTTTCGGGTTGTGTTTTATAGATTCGGGTCGAGTTTAAAGACGCACTAGCTTTTAAGTAAACAAGTAATTAGTTTAGTCATGAAGTGATTATGTTTTTAATACTTTAGTTCTGTTTGGACAGTTTAGTAAGTGGAGGTTGTCCGAATCGTCCCTGTCTGGTTAGATGGATGATGTCCGAATTGCCCCTGTCCGGTTCTTACAAAGAGTGGTGACAAAATCCGGACTCATCAAATATAACCTGTCAAATACCAAAATCTAAAGGTTACATATTTGGGAAAGTTCTACACAAATACTTAAAATCACGACATTCAAAAAGAAAAAAAAATACTTAGTTTTACCTTGAATACATCAAACTTTTATATGTAATATAACTGTCATTTAACGGAAATAGAACATACAACAAATAAGGTTTTTGAATATGATTAGGAGAAATCTTTCTTATTATCTTTCATCTCATTCTATTTCTCTCTCTATTGCTCATATGTTCTTCAAGATTTCCTCGTAAAAGCTTTGTTAGAATTACAGTTGCTTACTTAACATATAGTGGCTGATAAGCAAATAGTTTTTGTATTAGAACACTGAAAAAATCTTAAATACAGACATTGATTTTTTAAAGACAGCCGAGGGTCCATGTCGATTCTTGAAATTTTTTAAGAGTAAAAAATGTTAAAAACTTAACATAATTTTTTATATAGGCACAACGATTTGGATGTATAAGTTGATGTTCAGAGAACACTCACAACTTGAATAGAATTCAGATGATGAGTGTAGTGGTAGATGGAGTGTTGGGTTGACTCACTTATATTCAGAGAACAATCACATATGAAATCAGATAAGATAGGATAGATAGAGGATGAATCGAGATATTCCACAAAGAATATGGAAAGTCTTTGATAAGAAGAAACTAAACTTGTTTCTCACAAGAATAGTTAAAGATAGATTTATCATAGATAAGTAATTTTAGTAAAAATTTGAATTTATTGATATATTTTTTAACTTGAATGAATCTGACTATTACCAAGACTATATGCTTTATATATAGCCATACAAATAAATACGAGTAATATAAACAAAATGATTCTATTTAACACTCTTAAAAGAGAATTAAATGAGTTTAAAGACTTAAAAGACTCCAAGAGTAAATCTTGGATAATAAATACATAATAATTTTCTTTGACTTTAACAAAATAGAATAGAGCAATTTAAAAGTAAATATTGGATAACAAATACTCATAACTCTATTTGACTCTATTAAATGGAATAAAAAGACTTAGATTATAAATATTGGATAATAAATACTCAATAAGTCTACTTTACTCTCTAGAGCATAACAAAAATTCTTAGAAAGAAATTGTTGGATAAGAAATATGTGATAACTATTTTATTCTGTTTCAGAGGATAAAATTTCTTATAAAGTAAAAATACTTACAACAAAAAAATTCTTATATCATTCTCTCACTCTTTAAAAAGACATTTTCATCAAGTTTTAAGGTATGATTTCAAATTTATGTTTCATATCATCGTGTCACTTGTTGACTTTCTCAATTAATATTTTTGTAACTTTAAAATTTCCCCTTAGTCTTTATCCATGTGATTTTCGAACCAGATTGCATACAAACTTGTCCTTGCAATTTTGTTGTCTTCTATGGATTTGTTATATAAGTTGGCTGTTTAGAATGGATGTTCATGATGTCAAGTCAATCTTATGCTCTATCCAATGAATTTGTGGTAACTCGTGATAGATCTCTTCTATAATACAATCATCAAAATCATTCTCTTAATTTGGCGTAAAAGACATTTCAATAGGTAGATATGTCTCGGTTAAAATAAAGAAAATCCTCAACAGGTTTTGTCAAATCATTGTGGATAGATTCTATTAGACACTCCAAAGAAATAACATTAGGAGATAAAAATAGAGTTGATTTACATACCAATCTGTTTTTGTTATTTTTGGGACTTAAATTATCTTAATCTTGACTTTTGTATTAGTCTCTCCTAATTCTCCTTCATCCAACGATTTTTTGTTGCTTGGAGTCCACGATTGTGTACTTCTAGTCCAATTGGATGTGGTGTTTTGGGGCCTGATTTAATACTCTATATGGATAAAAATGTGAAATAATTCATACAACGTAGTGTATTGTTTCCTTTCGTCCTCTCTTGCAATAAGTTCTTACAAACCCTCTATAAATTCTACTATTAGTGCTTCCTCATACTCTTGTGGTTCCAAATGATTTTTGAGATGTTCAAAGTCATTAAAATATTACTTTTGATAGCTCCTTAAAATGTTTGTGTACATTACGCTAGTATTGAGTAGGTACATACCTTCGACCTTAGAAGAAACTTCATGTCTTCCCAATTGTCTATGAGTCTGAAACGTTGCCTCCTTCTTTTTGTCACTCTTTTTCCCACCAAATAATAGCACTCTTTGAAAAATATGCAGCAGCTAGGGCAAACTTATTTTTCTCCGTATATCTGTAATACTCAAAGATATACTTCATACTATTTCCCAATCCATGTAGGCATTAGGATATGATTTTACAACAAAGACACGAAGTGTTAGTTTTACTTATGTGTTTGTAGACCTTGTTGGTCGTTCCTCTCTTGCTCTTCTTGTCTCAAAAATATATCTTCTAGGAATTAAATCATCTTCATTTTCTGTTTTTACGTGTTACCAATTCTCTTGTTATGGTCGGGCGTTTTTTATGCATTCAAATGTCTTTGGAGACTGCTCAATTGGCTGAATATGTTACATAGCTCTTTCCAAACAGTACGAACCTTTTCAATTTGTATTCGCATCGTTTCAGTTTGTATTTTACATATCGTCTTGAATAAATTGAACAAGCGTCTCCATATAGATGTTCTTTTTATTGTATTAGTCAAGATACACGAAATATTTTTAAATAATGGTTTAAGAAGAAATTGATACTAAGAAAAGAAAGATTAGGGTCAAAGCCTAATTCGCCGCCTCTCCTACCTTATCTTTCACACAACCACAATCCTACCTACACAAAATATATCTCGACCAAAATTCAACAAGAAAACTGAAATTTTCATCAAATCTGGAAGGTAATAAAAGTCACATCGTGACAAAGTCCTAATTTTTGAAAGTCCAAGAATAGTCAAGGGTTTATCCTCTGAGACTTAATTTCCTCTTCTCTTTCAGAGAATTGAGTTAAGATCCCCAGCTACTTCACCCTCAAAAGAAGTTTTCAACAACCCTGCCTTTGAACCTGATTATGCTCAACAACCTATCAACCCTTGGAGCAAAGGCACTTCATCCAGAGACAAACTATTTTAACATGTTAGGAAGAACATCAGTTAAAGATTCAAGCACAAAATAGTACACGCATAGGATAATCAGGATTGCATAGCTATTTTTTTTCAAGAATCAGATAAGTCCAATATTCTCTCTTTATTTAAATTCACGACTGTAGCAAAATTTTCCTTTTCAAAACCTACATTAGAACAATTCCAAAAATTCTATGGCCTCATAACTGTCTCCCAAATTACATGCACTTCTTCATAGAATTTGATTTAATGGTAGATGTATTAAAAATTCGGAAGAGGAATTTCTGGTCTTTTGACCAGCATTCCTTGCGATTACTAAAATGGTACCCAAAATTCAATCCAAATATTGAATCCCCTGTAACTTCTATATGGGTTTCATTCCCAAACCTACCTCAATATATGCACAATTATGATACTATTATACATATGCCATGTACCATTGGTCATCCTTTTTCATATCTAGGTCCCTGAACATAACATGGCCATATTCAATAATTATCAGACTTGGTTGATGATCGATGTCCTCAAACCATTTCCCAAAAATCTATGGATCCAATTTGGTACAAAATATGGGTTATGACAGCATGTACACTATAGTAACTAACCCTCCTATTGTACCAACTTGAAACACTTAGGCTACGATCTAAGTGTTTGTAACAAGGCCTCTTCAGACCTTGTTTAAACAAGTAATCAAGAAAAATCTAAGGCTGAAATTGATAAACACAAAAATAAAAAATGACTATGAAAACAAAATTCAACAATGAAAACTATAATTACTCAATCTCCTGAATCTAATGAATCTATAAAATTAGCTAATGATCTTAACCTGGATAACATTCATCAAAATAATAATTCAGATCTTGTTAACTGTGCTTACTGAGTTTGATACTTTTGAAAATAAAATTCCATCTAAATCGTTAACCCATGTTAATGCAATTAACTCTGAATCAAATCCCAAGAAGAAAATATACAGCGCTTGTGAGAAAACATAACAACTTTATTTCTATAGAAAATCACAATGCTAATAAAGAGATAGAAATAGATAATAATTCAAACATTATTAATGGAGAAATTATAGAGGTTTAACATACTATTTAGATCGGTAACATGTTTAACTCACTTAATGAGTATGAAAATCTAGACTCGGAATCTGAGCCATTGGACCCTGTTTTGGAAAACCAGAAACATCTATCACCAAAAGGCACTAAATATATTGAATAAAAAACAATTAAAACTTGAAAAATAATTATAAACTATCAGCTGAGCACAAACAAGAATTTCTCCCTGAAATAAAACAAAAAAATAAAAAATAAAGACTCAATCAAATCTAAATAAAATTTGAACCCTTATAAGAAGGTTTCAACTAGATCTTCACCTTGTAAAATGACTCTGAAAGTTTTGAACTGTAATTGAAGAGGAATAGGTAATATGGGAACTATTATAAGGCTAAAATATATTATCATGTCTGAAAAAATGATTCCATTGCTCTTTAAGAGCCTATGAACAATTCCAACAGACTCCCTCAAATCATTAAAACCTTAAAATTTCACTCTGGTTGTACTAACAAAAACAATACGATTTGGGTTCTTTGGAAGGAATCCTTCCAAGTTACCCCATTAATTGATAATGAACAAATCATTCACCTTTTAGTTAATCATCCAACATATATTTTATGGTCTCACCTATATATACCAAATGATTTGAACATTAAGATTTGACCTCTGGAAAACATTAAGAGGTATATCTAACACTAACCAAGAGTTATTAATGTTTGGTAAGTTCAATGTAATAAATTTAAATGATGAACAACTTTTTTTGGTTTATCCTTGTGCCAACATAATATTGATGATTTTAATAACACCATCCTCGACTTCCAACAGGAAAATGTTGGATTCTCAAGCTCAAAATATACTTGAACCAATAATAAATTTTAGAAGATATTGTATAGGGAATTATATAATGCCCTTGGAGAAATTATTTTAATGTCACAATGGTGAAACATCTGGGCATAACTGGCTCAGATTATTCACCATTGTGTTTAACTATCTCTAACAAGTTAAACAAACCCAAATCCATCTTTAAATTTCTCAACATGTGGTCTCTCCATCCATAGTTTTTACAAATTGTGGAGGAGAACTGGTAAAGGAATACTATTATAACTCCCTTAAAAATCATTTAGTCTAAGCTAAAAAGATTAAATCATAGGTTAAAACAATGGAATTGGAATATCTTCGGCAACATCTTTGGAAATTTAGCTAACTCTGAAGAAGTTAGATTCTGATGAAATTTGCTTTAAAAATCTAAATCAAATGAAGATAAAATAAATCTATCAAAGGAAAAAAGCAAAATACCTAAACTTGTTAGCTAAAGAAGAAGCCTATCGGGAATAAAAGGCTTATGTATCTTGGACTAAGAATGGTGACAGGAATACCTCCTCTTTCCAAAACTTTTTCAAGAAAGGAAGAATTAAAAACGTGAATACATGGAATATGGTATAATAACACATGGATTGATCACCAAGATACCTTGAGTATTCTTGCAGTTGATCACTTCAAAGAAAATCTTAAATTACCAATATGCTTCCCCAATCAACTCTGTTTTTCAAAACATTATTTCAAAACTATATTTGCTGAAGAAAATACTTTCCTAACAGTCCTCCCATCTGAAGCAGAAATTTTTAAAGCCATTCAATCTCTCAGCCCTAACAGTGTGGCTAGAGTTGATGGCTTTAACATCACGTTTTATAAAATATGTTAGGAAATCATAAAACAAAACCTCACTAATGTTGTTAGAGACTTCTTCAATAGAAACACATGTCCAATACGTATATATGCTACCTCTCTTTGTTTGATTCCCAAAAAAGAATCATCCAAAACTTGGAGTGATTTTAGGTCCATAAACATTTGCAATGTACTAAACAGAATCATCTCTAAAATAATGATTTAGAGAAATATCAATGAGCATATATTAATTACCCACGAGTTAATACAGGCGTTAGAGAAAAAAGTTATAGGAATTAATCTTGTTTTCAAGCTAGACATGGAAAAGCTTTTGATAGGCTCTCAACTAACTTCTTACTTCAAACCTTAGTTAGATTTGGTTTCAATAGAAAATTTACTAGTCTTATAAACCAAAGCTTAACTCACTCTTACTTCTTCGTTATTATTAATGGGTCTATATATGGATATTTCAGCTCCTCCAATGGAGTGAGGCAGGGTGACCCTCTGTCACCCAGCCTCTTCATTATAGTAGAAGAATTCTTCCTTATAGGAATCAAAAATATTTCCTTGAAAATCAATCAATGCATTACCATTCTAGATCAACCATCCAAATTCCATGCTTAGCCTATGCTGACGATATTATAATCTTTATGAATAGATCATTAAAAAATATTAAAAAGATATGAGAACTTCTTAAACATTATCAAAATGTTATGCATCAACTACAACAATACTTCAAATCATCTAAGGCTTGGATTAGGAACTTTCGAGGTGAGAGAGCAAACCACATAAAAGACGATCATTTGCGAATCAAACTGAGATTAAGACACAACCTTGGTGTCTCCCTCAACTCTAGCAGCAACAACATGAAGCTTACATAGCTATGCTTCATTAATATAATAAATGCTTCTAATGTAATAAATTGTATGGTAAGATCAACATTATTACCCACATATAGTTACATAAACTAGATTATGTACTAAAATTTCCATTATGGCTTACGATAATAATTTTGTGATTTAAAATAAATAAATATATATATTTATTGTAACGATTTTATAGAAATATTTTTTAGAGATATTTTTAACAGATGTATTTCAACCTTGATAAGAGATCTTTTGGCTATGATAACTGATGATGTAGGGACAAAAGCGGTCTGCTTGTAGTAGTTGATGTTCATAGAACACTCTCAATTTGAAACGATTCAGATGGGGTGTAGCAGTAGATGGATTGTTGGAGTGACTCGTTGATGTTCGGAGAACACTCACAAACAAAATAAGATGGATGATGATGATAGATAGATAGAGGATCGATCGAGTTGTCCCACAAAGAAGATAAAAAACGTTTGATAAACATAAATTAAATTTGCTTCTCAAGCTTTTGATAAATAGAAACTAAACTTGTTTCTTAGAGGAATAGTTATAAATAGATTTATCTCACACAAATAATTTCAGTAAAAACTCATTTTTATTAATATATTTTAACTTGAATAAATTTGATTACTACAAAGACTATAGGATTTATATATAGTCTTACAAAAAAAGACCGGTCATAGAAACAAAATCTTTAAAGATAAATAAATGAGTTGAAGAATCGAAGGAGTGATGAAATAAATCTTGGATAATAAATACTTAAAGTATAATTATCATTGGCTCTAATAAAACATAATAAAAAAAATTAAAAGTAAATATTTGATAATAAATCACCAATAATCTCACTCAGCTATATTAAACATAATAAAAAACTTAGAAAATAAATATTGAATAATAAATACCAAATAACTCTACTTAACTTTCTTAAAGTGAAATAAAAATACTTTAAAAAGTAGTTACGAAATAATAAATAACAAATGACTCTTTTATTCTATTTTTAGAAAATAAAAATATTTTAAAGTAAAACATATCTAAAATATGTTTAATTACAGAAAACACCATTGTCCCACCATCCATGTTCAAAACTTTGAAATTGTTATCTTATCTTTTAAGAAAATATAAATTATGATGATGCATATATAATTAAGTATTTTATAGTGGAAATAAAGTTTCCAATGACAGTTGTCCAATTGTGCCAACAGTAAATATTTGATTGAGTCTATATCTAATCATCTTGTAGCATAAGTAATATGTGTGCTATCACATACTATTAAAGTTAAATTATATTATTAGAAAACTACTTTAAAGTCAAATTTACATTTCCGCCATCAACGCAATACATATCACATCACCGTCCAAGTTATTTAAAATTATGTTACGATATGAGATTTGATGCTATAATTTTACTTGCTCTTTGAAACGTTGGTTTCTACTTTACAATAACATACAAAATCTACTTTTATTAGATAGTGAAAACTATAAAACTATGATTTTCCATTTTAACAAGATATTTGGAGATAGAACACGGTAATATCATTTGAACCATGTTTACATACGCACATAATTTTGAGCCGTAATAAAAATTTAAAACTACATCTTCTAGCATACACAAAAATCTAACAAAACATCATAAAAATAGAAGATTATATCTACTCTTATTTTTAGTATAAAATTATATGAATAAATTAATTATAGACACTAACCTACTCTTCTTTTTAGTATAAAATTATATGAATAAATTAATTATAGACACTAACCTACTCTTATTTTTTAGTATAAAATTATATGAATGGATTAATGATAGACACTAACAAAATGTATGATCTTGTATAGGTTTTAAACAGTAAATCGTCCATAGACTATTGATTTTAGTGAATATATTGTCCCTGGATTTTCATAAGTCTGTTGGTAGTAACTGGACTATCCATTTTGGTGACATATAGTTTTTGGACTTTCAAAAGTTCGCTTGTAGTACATGAACTATCCATTTTGGATAAAGTTAGTTCTCATACACACATGTTTATTAAGGACACTAAGTTTATCAAAAATAAAAAATCAAAGGACTAACTTTATCGAATATGAATAGTTGAAAGACTATATATCACAAAAAATCGATAGTCAACAAACGCACGTGAACTACTTTGTCTAAACTGGATAGTAAATGGACTACTAACGGACTTTTGAAAGTCTATGAACTATCTGTCACTAAATTCGATAGTCCAAGGACGAGTTACCGCTCAAAGCCTCTTTATATATGAAGAAACAACTAAATATGTATGAAGTTAACTACGATTAAATGTTTATCTTGAAGACCTAAATTTTTATGTTGAGAGTTAAATGTTTATCTTGCTAGTTAATTTATGATCTGATAACTAAATTATAATCTTGATAACTAGTTTATCTTGAGATGTGAATTTGTGACCTGACAGGATTTGTTTACCTTGTCAACTAATGTTTGTTGTGACAACTAAATTTACAACACGAAAGCTAAATATAAAAAATGGCAACTAAATATTTAACGTGACAACTAAATATTTATCTTGAGAGCTAAATAATTTAGTACCATAGCAACTAACAACTAAATATTTAATATTGGTACAAAAATACTAATAACAATTGGTAAAAAGATATATATCCAAACATATCATGTTGAAACTAATAACTAATATTTCACTATTTAGAAACACACCAACTAGATGTTTGTCAATATATAGTTGTCACCAAGTATAAAAAAATATTGAAACGCATTATTTACTAGTATAAAAAAATATTGAAACACATTATTTACCACCAAGTAACATAAATACTAATATTGATACATCAACTTAGACTTAATTATAATATATTAATTGATAATTCATCGCTATTACTCTTCATGATTATAAGTTGCAGAGTAAATATAAGATCTTTACCATGAGTTACTTGAAGTGAATTGTTTCATCAATACATGGAGGAATTTATTGATCAATGTACAAACTTTTTGCTCGATTATGTACTTGATGTAGTAGATCGTATGACATGAAAATAAATTAGGATCGATAACAAATTATTAGAAGTCCAACCATACCCAGAAAATCAACACAAGTTGAAGCGGTCATCATAAGTTATCAAATTAACATCTAACATAAGATGTTCAAACCTTTATGATCTAACAACAAGTACATTATAAATTATGAAGGTTGCACATTACACACATATAAAATAGATGAATACTATCAAGGGGAAAATGAATAGCAATGTACCTTTTGTAGATATGTTTATAAGTTATTGAAAAAATTGAACTTAGTCCCAACATTCACGACTTGAATATCAATCTGATGTGTAAACATAGTTGTATGAATCACATTCATTGATTGTTTTAAAACAAATCATAAATGAGTTGTTATGAATACATAAAATGATATTTACTTGCAGAATAGGGATTTCTGATGAAAGTAAGTCATTAGTCGGTTGTGGAATATGTCCTTTGTAAAGTTGTCTCAAAATGTGTTATTTGTAACATTTCCATGGAATCTTCCAGTCACCTGGTATGTCCACTTAACCTGGTAGAGACCAGGAAGCTCAAGTTTCCGCTCTCTTTTAACGGCTGTTTAGTTGGCTACAAGCGGTCAACGCCTCGACACCAAGCACAACTGGTCTTGGGAACCTCTTATGTGCGTCTTTTCGTGCGGTGGTGTACCACTTGTGCCAAGTGAGGAATGCACACATTTTCTCCAACTTGGCATCACTCTAGTCTACTATATTCAAGAGGATCCTAAACGGCTTTCGCTACAGATTTCACTATACGAAGATCCTTTCGCCTTAAAAATATACACAAACTAACTTAAACTTGTTTTTTTCTCTTGTTTTTGTTTTCTTTTGCATGTCTGGTGTTACGATCTTTGGTGGTCTTCGCTCTAGTTGGTCTTCGGTTGCATAATCACTTAGCTACCTCTATTTTTTATATACATGGACTCTACTGCCATCATTTTTTATAAGGATTTTACTATTTGTTGTATGACCACTTTGAACTTGTTTAGGGAATACTTCTATATTGTTACTTTTATGCATGTAGCAAGGGAATATCCATTAATTAATATAAACTATTTTTTAATCTGTTTACCTTGCATACTAAAATAAAAATTAAGAATGATACAAAACCACTTTACCATTGAAATAGAGTATAGTCTTAATATTGATGATTGCATCTAATATATAATTTTTAACAATCTCATAACTATTTTTTATATTTTTTAATGTATAAATAGATTATATATATTTTCGCGTTGTCACATTTAATTTTACAGCAATGAAAAGTTTAATGTACATCTTTTAATATTTATTCTATTAATATATATCAATAAATTGTATCGTGATTATAAAAAAAATCATTGATTTATTTTTCTAATTTAATAAATGATATTACAATTTTATTTATTTTGTTTTGGGACATAGTTTTGATAATTTTTTAATATTTTGAAAATATAATTAATATTCATATTTAAAATTTTGAATAGTAGTTTGTTAATAAATTTTGTAAATACGGTATGAGCATATAATTTTAAAAACGTTTTAGTTTTTGATATATTCAACTACTAAAAAATTTGTAGAGTTTTTTATATATGGTTTCAATTTTTATATGAATTTATACGGTGTCGGTCCGGTGATTTATGAGGCCTAATGCATTTAAAAAACGGGGCCCTACGAAATAATTTAGAAATTAACAAAAACAAATTTTTTTGTCGCACCAACAATAAAATTATACATATTTTACAATCCATAATAAGATAATAAAAATTATTTCTGAAAAACAAGTCTTCTAGCTTTTGTTTCCGGAAATTCATCCATAAGTTTCTCATAATCGAGATTATCAATCATATCATTCTCAATAGATATCATTGAGAAGCCCTCTTAATGATAACTCCATAACTCAACTCTTGCTTTCTCAAATTCATCCATAATTTTCTTTCCGCAAATTTATTTATAATTTCACAAACACTCTTGCTTTCTCAAAACCTGTTTCTCTATATTCTGTTAAAAATGAGAGAAGCCTCTTAATTGGAAAATAGCAACACCATTGTCCATGTCTTATTACTGTAACGTCTTGCTTACTATGCTAAAATAAAAAAGAAGCTCATGCCAAATAATCATTCCAAACAAGAAATTAAACCTTCCAATTCCATGTGTTTCACTTTTAGCAAGACATTCAGCTTCACTTATATTTATTGGAATATCACTATTTTCAGTTAGATAGAATAAAGCTTCTCGGATTTTTGGACCTTGGAATCTTATAGGCTTCACACTGTCAATCAGATTCTCCAATGATTTTGTGATAATGGTTTAAGTGTTATACAATTCACCATCTCCGTGAATATATCTGCATTCTTAGTTGAAACTGAAAATAGATAATAAATACGTCGACAATCCTAAAAAAGACACCGTTTTTGCAGATGAGGAAGTCAAAAGAACTAGATTAAGGCTATAACATCGACATGGAGTATAACATGCTCTTGGATTAATTTCAAGTAATATACTTTGCACCCCTTTATATTTCCCTTTATATTTTCTCCATTGTCATAGCCTTGTCCTATGCTTAAGTTCGTAACAAGATCTGCGATTTTCGAAGATGAAATCAATGAAAATAGAATTGAGAATGGTTTTTGTGAGAATGGTGAAGAAGATGTAAATATTATAGATCAGATCAAAAGGATGATTATTGAGAATATTCACAATACAATGTATTTTTTGATAATTCTTGATTGTACTTTTGATATCAACTGTAGAGAACAAATGACTCTTCTTATTTGATGTGTGGATATTTCTGCACTCACACCCAAAATCAAATATTTATTTTTTGTCATTTTTAGAAGTCATTGATCCATCGGGAAAAGGGTTTCCTTGCCATTTAACAAATTCTTCATTTTATTTTTTATCCAAAAGTATGTTTTCTACAGTTTATCGGAGGCATGTTAGTATCAAATAATAGTAATAATTTAGAATATAAAAACATAATAATTAATAATATATATCCATTACAGCCGACAAAAAAAATTGATTACAGAAAAAAAAAACATTAAAATATACCTTAAAAATTGTGCCTCTTGATCTTGTCAAGCACATAGAGAAAAAAAAGAAATATGAACAAGAGAACTATGATAATTTCTGCTTAACCCTAACCTATTATTTTTTTAAATGGACCCCTTGAAAATTGGAGGCCAATGCAGCAACCTCATGTGGCTTAAGGGAGGGTCGGCCCTGAATTTATATATAATATAGATAATTTATTTTAGTTATATACTATTTATTTTGTTGATATAAATATTTTGTTGTTATTGTAGCATGTATATTGTTTTTTAGTAGTTTAATAATATATTTTAGGTTAAACATATATTTAATATTAAATACTTACTTATAAATTTTATAGATTGAAACAAAATGGTTATTATGTTTATCTTTTTTTCTAGTTTTACAAGTTGCAACTCTTTTTTTCTAGTATTTTGTTTTTTAAAATGTATTATATTAAATATGATGCAACAAAAACTATTATATTTTAAGGGACGTTAAAACTTGTTTATGTTTAAACTTCCCTGATACAATGATTATAGTGAGTAATGGTTTGATTGATAAGTAATCATATAAATATTTATCATACTAATAGATGAAAATCGTTTATAAAGTTAGTTGCGTGGAGACCATGTCAAATTCGGATTATGTGAAGGATTGAATTCGAACATTGACATTTAAATCTAAATTATAAAATTTACAGAATAATTTATAAATATATAAATAGTCAAGATTATGGTCTCTCATCATAACAACTTAATTAAAATATATGACTAAAGTTAGAGCTAAATTAGTATCTTAAGTTAAATAGTATTTTTAGGCACAACAGTATGCATAGCTTCACAGCACAACTAAAAGGAAACTTGGTTATTTTATGTTATAAAATTATATCTTAAAGTCAAATCCAGATATTCAGTGAAGTAAAACAATAAGGAGTGTTGCATGTAGTATATTAATTTGTGGTGTTCTAAGAGAAGTTCATATCCAGAAGATCATAAAGGAAAGAAGGCCGAAGATAAGAAAATATTATGTTTTCTTCTCGTAAGATTTCTAATTATGAATTTAGAGAAATAACTAAAACTACTTTAGAGATTTATTCATGTTTAAGTTTATGATTCAAGTATTTGAATCATACCGAATGGTATCAGAGTTATCCCTGTAAGGTCAAACATTTCGTTTTATATTCTTAAATTAAATATGATAAGCATGAGATTTTGTTTCGCTAAAGAATCCCTGTGTGGGTTTAAATGTTGATTGATTTGGTAAAAGTACGTGATACATACTTTTAAATCACATTTTATTTTGATTAATCAAGGATTAAAACATGTTAGATTATGTGTAAAATCAATTAAGTATCGTTCTCGAAGAAACTTAGGGTTTTTGTTGTCGATTTGGGATCGCGTCACCTTGACAAAGGAGTATTGCCACTGAATATTATACCGATATCAAATCCGAAACAACAATGGTCTTTTTACCGCACACCTCTTGATAGTTTTTGCGGTAAACCTCAGTTTTGTTGTTGTTGTTATTGTGGCCTACCCTTATGATTACCGTGTCGACAACTTGAAGAACCCTAGTCCACGTTTTGGCTATCATATAGATGTTATTTTTGCTACAAATAAAAGCCCTTGTTGTAGTTTTGTGCGGTATGTGACACCTATATAGGTCATTCTTTCAATTAGACCACATGTTAGTTGATATCTTGAGTCTACTTGTATGATTGTTTGGTGTTTATGTGCTATGCACAGTTGATATCTTGAGTCTACTTGTATGATTGTTTGGTGTTTATGTGCTATGCACATTTCATGATTTTGTAGTATTGACTTTGATAAGTAATGTTTGGTTAATTGATTTACTTAAGATTTTGACGGGGTTCATAATTAATGATATTATTACCATCACAAATAAAGGTTAATATTTGATATAATTGACAATGAAAAAAATTGCCAATGTGAACCGTTCATATTTAATCGAAATAAGGAAATATATCAAAGGAGATTACTTCCGAACTAAGTCGATTAAAAATTGATCAACAATGATTTTTTTTCAAACTCATACATCACATTATTTTTATTCATGTAGCAAAAAAATGTCTCATGATTAATGTAAACACACTTTTTTATTTTAATATATTTATTATTCATACTAAAAGAAAAATTAACAATGATACAAAATCACCTTCCAATGAAACAGGACATAGTCTAATTAGATCTAATTCGGAGGGAACCCGCAGCCGCTACCGAGAGTGTAATGAATGCGCACACGATAATCCCTCAGACTCATAACCTTCGGTCACAAGTCTTACTCAACCAACTCGGCTACCTCTTAAAAGCAAATTAAATCCGATTAGATCTAATATAATATATAATTGCTAACAATCTCATACTATTTTTTATTTTTTTTAATATATCAATCCATAATATACTTATATTTTTGCGTTGACACATTTAATTTTACACGATTGAAAAGTTCAATGTAAAATTTTAATGTAAGCAAACATTTTTATTTTTAATCTAATTACTTTTTATACTAAAAGAAAAATTAAAAATGATACAAGACCATTTTACCCTTGAAACCGAACATAGTTTTAGCATTGATGGTTACATCTAATACAATATATAATTTATAAATTACTTTTCATATCTTTTTAATGTATCAATATATTATATATTTTCACGATGCCACATTTAATTTTACACGAATGAGAAGTTTAATGTATGTCCTTTAATATCTATTCTATTCTTATATTAAATAAATTATATATAATTATAAAAAGAGAATTAATTATTTTAAAAATTTTAATTTAATAAACCATATTATAATTTTATTTATTTTGATTCGGTGCTTAGTTTTAATAATTTTATATAGGGCAATGCTATATCTAGACCTCATTCGGCTATAATGGGACCTTAAATCAAACCTTTTATTTTATTTTATGTAAAATGACAATTTTACCTATTATATAAATCCAAGTTTCGGACCAAAAATCTAAAAAAAAATTTCCTCTTCTCCAACCAAACTTCTCTCTAAAACTAATCTAATACCCAAAGAATGAATTACATTAAAATCTAACTATTTTCTTCCTCTTCTTTAACAAAACTTCTCTCTATTTTTAATTATATTTTAATATCACCTTGTGGAACTTTCCGACTTTTCATTAGCGTAAAAATAATGAATCATAATAGTCGAAGAGCCAATTTTGTTTTTTACAGAATTATATTACAATGAAGTAATATGTGGACCCAGTAATTTGTATAATTTTCTATTGAGAAATAAACTAGTAACTCTGAAAATATTTCCTAGCCGGATGGTAATGGCAATCTTGTGCTATCACATACTATTAAAGTTAAATTATATTATTAGAAAACTACTTTAAAGTCAAATTTACATTTCCGCCATCAACGCAATACATATCACATCACCGTCCAAGTTATTTAAAATTATGTTACGATATGAGATTTGATGCTATAATTTTACTTGCTCTTTGAAACGTTGGTTTCTACTTTACAATAACATACAAAATCTACTTTTATTAGATAGTGAAAACTATAAAACTATGATTTTCCATTTTAACAAGATATTTGGAGATAGAACACGGTAATATCATTTGAACCATGTTTACATACGCACATAATTTTGAGCCGTAATAAAAATTTAAAACTACATCTTCTAGCATACACAAAAATCTAACAAAACATCATAAAAATAGAAGATTATATCTACTCTTATTTTTAGTATAAAATTATATGAATAAATTAATTATAGACACTAACCTACTCTTCTTTTTAGTATAAAATTATATGAATAAATTAATTATAGACACTAACCTACTCTTATTTTTTAGTATAAAATTATATGAATGGATTAATGATAGACACTAACAAAATGTATGATCTTGTATAGGTTTTAAACAGTAAATCGTCCATAGACTATTGATTTTAGTGAATATATTGTCCCTGGATTTTCATAAGTCTGTTGGTAGTAACTGGACTATCCATTTTGGTGACATATAGTTTTTGGACTTTCAAAAGTTCGCTTGTAGTACATGAACTATCCATTTTGGATAAAGTTAGTTCTCATACACACATGTTTATTAAGGACACTAAGTTTATCAAAAATAAAAAATCAAAGGACTAACTTTATCGAATATGAATAGTTGAAAGACTATATATCACAAAAAATCGATAGTCAACAAACGCACGTGAACTACTTTGTCTAAACTGGATAGTAAATGGACTACTAACGGACTTTTGAAAGTCTATGAACTATCTGTCACTAAATTCGATAGTCCAAGGACGAGTTACCGCTCAAAGCCTCTTTATATATGAAGAAACAACTAAATATGTATGAAGTTAACTACGATTAAATGTTTATCTTGAAGACCTAAATTTTTATGTTGAGAGTTAAATGTTTATCTTGCTAGTTAATTTATGATCTGATAACTAAATTATAATCTTGATAACTAGTTTATCTTGATATGTGAATTTGTGACCTGACAGGATTTGTTTACCTTGTCAACTAATGTTTGTTGTGACAACTAAATTTACAACACGAAAGCTAAATATAAAAAATGGCAACTAAATATTTAACGTGACAACTAAATATTTATCTTGAGAGCTAAATAATTTAGTACCATAGCAACTAACAACTAAATATTTAATATTGGTACAAAAATACTAATAACAATTGGTAAAAAGATATATATCCAAACATATCATGTTGAAACTAATAACTAATATTTCACTATTTAGAAACACACCAACTAGATGTTTGTCAATATATAGTTGTCACCAAGTATAAAAAAATATTGAAACGCATTATTTACTAGTATAAAAAAATATTGAAACACATTATTTACCACCAAGTAACATAAATACTAATATTGATACATCAACTTAGACTTAATTATAATATATTAATTGATAATTCATCGCTATTACTCTTCATGATTATAAGTTGCAGAGTAAATATAAGATCTTTACCATGAGTTACTTGAAGTGAATTGTTTCATCAATACATGGAGGAATTTATTGATCAATGTACAAACTTTTTGCTCGATTATGTACTTGATGTAGTAGATCGTATGACATGAAAATAAATTAGGATCGATAACAAATTATTAGAAGTCCAACCATACCCAGAAAATCAACACAAGTTGAAGCGGTCATCATAAGTTATCAAATTAACATCTAACATAAGATGTTCAAACCTTTATGATCTAACAACAAGTACATTATAAATTATGAAGGTTGCACATTACACACATATAAAATAGATGAATACTATCAAGGGGAAAATGAATAGCAATGTACCTTTTGTAGATATGTTTATAAGTTATTGAAAAAATTGAACTTAGTCCCAACATTCACGACTTGAATATCAATCTGATGTGTAAACATAGTTGTATGAATCACATTCATTGATTGTTTTAAAACAAATCATAAATGAGTTGTTATGAATACATAAAATGATATTTACTTGCAGAATAGGGATTTCTGATGAAAGTAAGTCATTAGTCGGTTGTGGAATATGTCCTTTGTAAAGTTGTCTCAAAATGTGTTATTTGTAACATTTCCATGGAATCTTCCAGTCACCTGGTATGTCCACTTAACCTGGTAGAGACCAGGAAGCTCAAGTTTCCGCTCTCTTTTAACGGCTGTTTAGTTGGCTACAAGCGGTCAACGCCTCGACACCAAGCACAACTGGTCTTGGGAACCTCTTATGTGCGTCTTTTCGTGCGGTGGTGTACCACTTGTGCCAAGTGAGGAATGCACACATTTTCTCCAACTTGGCATCACTCTAGTCTACTATATTCAAGAGGATCCTAAACGGCTTTCGCTACAGATTTCACTATACGAAGATCCTTTCGCCTTAAAAATATACACAAACTAACTTAAACTTGTTTTTTTCTCTTGTTTTTGTTTTCTTTTGCATGTCTGGTGTTACGATCTTTGGTGGTCTTCGCTCTAGTTGGTCTTCGGTTGCATAATCACTTAGCTACCTCTATTTTTTATATACATGGACTCTACTGCCATTATTTTTTATAAGGATTTTACTATTTGTTGTATGACCACTTTGAACTTGTTTAGGGAATACTTCTATATTGTTACTTTTATGCATGTAGCAAGGGAATATCCATTAATTAATATAAACTATTTTTTAATCTGTTTACCTTGCATACTAAAATAAAAATTAAGAATGATACAAAACCACTTTACCATTGAAATAGAGTATAGTCTTAATATTGATGATTGCATCTAATATATAATTTTTAACAATCTCATAACTATTTTTTATATTTTTTAATGTATAAATAGATTATATATATTTTCGCGTTGTCACATTTAATTTTACAGCAATGAAAAGTTTAATGTACATCTTTTAATATTTATTCTATTAATATATATCAATAAATTGTATCGTGATTATAAAAAAAATCATTGATTTATTTTTCTAATTTAATAAATGATATTACAATTTTATTTATTTTGTTTTGGGACATAGTTTTGATAATTTTTTAATATTTTGAAAATATAATTAATATTCATATTTAAAATTTTGAATAGTAGTTTGTTAATAAATTTTGTAAATACGGTATGAGCATATAATTTTAAAAACGTTTTAGTTTTTGATATATTCAACTACTAAAAAATTTGTAGAGTTTTTTATATATGGTTTCAATT
Source organism: Limnanthes douglasii subsp. nivea (assembly GCA_036936605.1). Taxonomy (NCBI): domain Eukaryota; kingdom Viridiplantae; phylum Streptophyta; class Magnoliopsida; order Brassicales; family Limnanthaceae; genus Limnanthes; species Limnanthes douglasii. The sequence goes on along the minus strand of JAUPFV010000005.1, from coordinate 126,516,758 downwards.
TTTATATGAATTTATACGGTGTCGGTCCGGTGATTTATGAGGCCTAATGCATTTAAAAAACGGGGCCCTACGAAATAATTTAGAAATTAACAAAAACAAATTTTTTTGTCGCACCAACAATAAAATTATACATATTTTACAATCCATAATAAGATAATAAAAATTATTTCTGAAAAACAAGTCTTCTAGCTTTTGTTTCCGGAAATTCATCCATAAGTTTCTCATAATCGAGATTATCAATCATATCATTCTCAATAGATATCATTGAGAAGCCCTCTTAATGATAACTCCATAACTCAACTCTTGCTTTCTCAAATTCATCCATAATTTTCTTTCCGCAAATTTATTTATAATTTCACAAACACTCTTGCTTTCTCAAAACCTGTTTCTCTATATTCTGTTAAAAATGAGAGAAGCCTCTTAATTGGAAAATAGCAACACCATTGTCCATGTCTTATTACTGTAACGTCTTGCTTACTATGCTAAAATAAAAAAGAAGCTCATGCCAAATAATCATTCCAAACAAGAAATTAAACCTTCCAATTCCATGTGTTTCACTTTTAGCAAGACATTCAGCTTCACTTATATTTATTGGAATATCACTATTTTCAGTTAGATAGAATAAAGCTTCTCGGATTTTTGGACCTTGGAATCTTATAGGCTTCACACTGTCAATCAGATTCTCCAATGATTTTGTGATAATGGTTTAAGTGTTATACCATTCACCATCTCCGTGAATATATCTGCATTCTTAGTTGAAACTGAAAATAGATAATAAATACGTCGACAATCCTAAAAAAGACACCGTTTTTGCAGATGAGGAAGTCAAAAGAACTAGATTAAGGCTATAACATCGACATGGAGTATAACATGCTCTTGGATTAATTTCAAGTAATATACTTTGCACCCCTTTATATTTCCCTTTATATTTTCTCCATTGTCATAGCCTTGTCCTATGCTTAAGTTCGTAACAAGATCTGCGATTTTCGAAGATGAAATCAATGAAAATAGAATTGAGAATGGTTTTTGTGAGAATGGTGAAGAAGATGTAAATATTATAGATCAGATCAAAAGGATGATTATTGAGAATATTCACAATACAATGTATTTTTTGATAATTCTTGATTGTACTTTTGATATCAACTGTAGAGAACAAATGACTCTTCTTATTTGATGTGTGGATATTTCTGCACTCACACCCAAAATCAAATATTTATTTTTTGTCATTTTTAGAAGTCATTGATCCATCGGGAAAAGGGTTTCCTTGCCATTTAACAAATTCTTCATTTTATTTTTTATCCAAAAGTATGTTTTCTACAGTTTATCGGAGGCATGTTAGTATCAAATAATAGTAATAATTTAGAATATAAAAACATAATAATTAATAATATATATCCATTACAGCCGACAAAAAAAATTGATTACAGAAAAAAAAACATTAAAATATACCTTAAAAATTGTGTCTCTTGATCTTGTCAAGCACATAGAGAAAAAAAAGAAATATGAACAAGAGAACTATGATAATTTCTGCTTAACCCTAACCTATTATTTTTTTAAATGGACCCCTTGAAAATTGGAGGCCAATGCAGCAACCTCATGTGGCTTAAGGGAGGGTCGGCCCTGAATTTATATATAATATAGATAATTTATTTTAGTTATATACTATTTATTTTGTTGATATAAATATTTTGTTGTTATTGTAGCATGTATATTGTTTTTTAGTAGTTTAATAATATATTTTAGGTTAAACATATATTTAATATTAAATACTTACTTATAAATTTTATAGATTGAAACAAAATGGTTATTATGTTTATCTTTTTTTCTAGTTTTACAAGTTGCAACTCTTTTTTTCTAGTATTTTGTTTTTTAAAATGTATTATATTAAATATGATGCAACAAAAACTATTATATTTTAAGGGACGTTAAAACTTGTTTATGTTTAAACTTCCCTGATACAATGATTATAGTGAGTAATGGTTTGATTGATAAGTAATCATATAAATATTTATCATACTAATAGATGAAAATCGTTTATAAATTTAGTTGCGTGGAGACCATGTCAAATTCGGATTATGTGAAGGATTGAATTCGAACATTGACATTTAAATCTAAATTATAAAATTTACAGAATAATTTATAAATATATAAATAGTCAAGATTATGGTCTCTCATCATAACAACTTAATTAAAATATATGACTAAAGTTAGAGCTAAATTAGTATCTTAAGTTAAATAGTATTTTTAGGCACAACAGTATGCATAGCTTCACAGCACAACTAAAAGGAAACTTGGTTATTTTATGTTATAAAATTATATCTTAAAGTCAAATCCAGATATTCAGTGAAGTAAAACAATAAGGAGTGTTGCATGTAGTATATTAATTTGTGGTGTTCTAAGAGAAGTTCATATCCAGAAGATCATAAAGGAAAGAAGGCCGAAGATAAGAAAATATTATGTTTTCTTCTCGTAAGATTTCTAATTATGAATTTAGAGAAATAACTAAAACTACTTTAGAGATTTATTCATGTTTAAGTTTATGATTCAAGTATTTGAATCATACCGAATGGTATCAGAGTTATCCCTGTAAGGTCAAACATTTCGTTTTATATTCTTAAATTAAATATGATAAGCATGAGATTTTGTTTCGCTAAAGAATCCCTGTGTGGGTTTAAATGTTGATTGATTTGGTAAAAGTACGTGATACATACTTTTAAATCACATTTTATTTTGATTAATCAAGGATTAAAACATGTTAGATTATGTGTAAAATCAATTAAGTATCGTTCTCGAAGAAACTTAGGGTTTTTGTTGTCGATTTGGGATCGCGTCACCTTGACAAAGGAGTATTGCCACTGAATATTATACCGATATCAAATCCGAAACAACAATGGTCTTTTTACCGCACACCTCTTGATAGTTTTTGCGGTAAACCTCAGTTTTGTTGTTGTTGTTATTGTGGCCTACCCTTATGATTACCGTGTCGACAACTTGAAGAACCCTAGTCCACGTTTTGGCTATCATATAGATGTTATTTTTGCTACAAATAAAAGCCCTTGTTGTAGTTTTGTGCGGTATGTGACACCTATATAGGTCATTCTTTCAATTAGACCACATGTTAGTTGATATCTTGAGTCTACTTGTATGATTGTTTGGTGTTTATGTGCTATGCACAGTTGATATCTTGAGTCTACTTGTATGATTGTTTGGTGTTTATGTGCTATGCACATTTCATGATTTTGTAGTATTGACTTTGATAAGTAATGTTTGGTTAATTGATTTACTTAAGATTTTGACGGGGTTCATAATTAATGATATTATTACCATCACAAATAAAGGTTAATATTTGATATAATTGACAATGAAAAAAATTGCCAATGTGAACCGTTCATATTTAATCGAAATAAGGAAATATATCAAAGGAGATTACTTCCGAACTAAGTCGATTAAAAATTGATCAACAATGATTTTTTTTCAAACTCATACATCACATTATTTTTATTCATGTAGCAAAAAAATGTCTCATGATTAATGTAAACACACTTTTTTATTTTAATATATTTATTATTCATACTAAAAGAAAAATTAACAATGATACAAAATCACCTTCCAATGAAACAGGACATAGTCTAATTAGATCTAATTCGGAGGGAACCCGCAGCCGCTACCGAGAGTGTAATGAATGCGCACACGATAATCCCTCAGACTCATAACCTTCGGTCACAAGTCTTACTCAACCAACTCGGCTACCTCTTAAAAGCAAATTAAATCCGATTAGATCTAATATAATATATAATTGCTAACAATCTCATACTATTTTTTATTTTTTTTAATATATCAATCCATAATATACTTATATTTTTGCGTTGACACATTTAATTTTACACGATTGAAAAGTTCAATGTAAAATTTTAATGTAAGCAAACATTTTTATTTTTAATCTAATTACTTTTTATACTAAAAGAAAAATTAAAAATGATACAAGACCATTTTACCCTTGAAACCGAACATAGTTTTAGCATTGATGGTTACATCTAATACAATATATAATTTATAAATTACTTTTCATATCTTTTTAATGTATCAATATATTATATATTTTCACGATGCCACATTTAATTTTACACGAATGAGAAGTTTAATGTATGTCCTTTAATATCTATTCTATTCTTATATTAAATAAATTATATATAATTATAAAAAGAGAATTAATTATTTTAAAAATTTTAATTTAATAAACCATATTATAATTTTATTTATTTTGATTCGGTGCTTAGTTTTAATAATTTTATATAGGGCAATGCTATATCTAGACCTCATTCGGCTATAATGGGACCTTAAATCAAACCTTTTATTTTATTTTATGTAAAATGACAATTTTACCTATTATATAAATCCAAGTTTCGGACCAAAAATCTAAAAAAAAATTTCCTCTTCTCCAACCAAACTTCTCTCTAAAACTAATCTAATACCCAAAGAATGAATTACATTAAAATCTAACTATTTTCTTCCTCTTCTTTAACAAAACTTCTCTCTATTTTTAATTATATTTTAATATCACCTTGTGGAACTTTCCGACTTTTCATTAGCGTAAAAAGAATGAATCATAATAGTCGAAGAGCCAATTTTGTTTTTTACAGAATTATATTACAATGAAGTAATATGTGGACCCAGTAATTTGTATAATTTTCTATTGAGAAATAAACTAGTAACTCTGAAAATATTTTCTAGCCGGATGGTAATGGCAATCTTGTGCTATCACATACTATTAAAGTTAAATTATATTATTAGAAAACTACTTTAAAGTCAAATTTACATTTCCGCCATCAACGCAATACATATCACATCACCGTCCAAGTTATTTAAAATTATGTTACGATATGAGATTTGATGCTATAATTTTACTTGCTCTTTGAAACGTTGGTTTCTACTTTACAATAACATACAAAATCTACTTTTATTAGATAGTGAAAACTATAAAACTATGATTTTCCATTTTAACAAGATATTTGGAGATAGAACACGGTAATATCATTTGAACCATGTTTACATACGCACATAATTTTGAGCCGTAATAAAAATTTAAAACTACATCTTCTAGCATACACAAAAATCTAACAAAACATCATAAAAATAGAAGATTATATCTACTCTTATTTTTAGTATAAAATTATATGAATAAATTAATTATAGACACTAACCTACTCTTCTTTTTAGTATAAAATTATATGAATAAATTAATTATAGACACTAACCTACTCTTATTTTTTAGTATAAAATTATATGAATGGATTAATGATAGACACTAACAAAATGTATGATCTTGTATAGGTTTTAAACAGTAAATCGTCCATAGACTATTGATTTTAGTGAATATATTGTCCCTGGATTTTCATAAGTCTGTTGGTAGTAACTGGACTATCCATTTTGGTGACATATAGTTTTTGGACTTTCAAAAGTTCGCTTGTAGTACATGAACTATCCATTTTGGATAAAGTTAGTTCTCATACACACATGTTTATTAAGGACACTAAGTTTATCAAAAATAAAAAATCAAAGGACTAACTTTATCGAATATGAATAGTTGAAAGACTATATATCACAAAAAATCGATAGTCAACAAACGCACGTGAACTACTTTGTCTAAACTGGATAGTAAATGGACTACTAACGGACTTTTGAAAGTCTATGAACTATCTGTCACTAAATTCGATAGTCCAAGGACGAGTTACCGCTCAAAGCCTCTTTATATATGAAGAAACAACTAAATATGTATGAAGTTAACTACGATTAAATGTTTATCTTGAAGACCTAAATTTTTATGTTGAGAGTTAAATGTTTATCTTGCTAGTTAATTTATGATCTGATAACTAAATTATAATCTTGATAACTAGTTTATCTTGAGATGTGAATTTGTGACCTGACAGGATTTGTTTACCTTGTCAACTAATGTTTGTTGTGACAACTAAATTTACAACACGAAAGCTAAATATAAAAAATGGCAACTAAATATTTAACGTGACAACTAAATATTTATCTTGAGAGCTAAATAATTTAGTACCATAGCAACTAACAACTAAATATTTAATATTGGTACAAAAATACTAATAACAATTGGTAAAAAGATATATATCCAAACATATCATGTTGAAACTAATAACTAATATTTCACTATTTAGAAACACACCAACTAGATGTTTGTCAATATATAGTTGTCACCAAGTATAAAAAAATATTGAAACGCATTATTTACTAGTATAAAAAAATATTGAAACACATTATTTACCACCAAGTAACATAAATACTAATATTGATACATCAACTTAGACTTAATTATAATATATTAATTGATAATTCATCGCTATTACTCTTCATGATTATAAGTTGCAGAGTAAATATAAGATCTTTACCATGAGTTACTTGAAGTGAATTGTTTCATCAATACATGGAGGAATTTATTGATCAATGTACAAACTTTTTGCTCGATTATGTACTTGATGTAGTAGATCGTATGACATGAAAATAAATTAGGATCGATAACAAATTATTAGAAGTCCAACCATACCCAGAAAATCAACACAAGTTGAAGCGGTCATCATAAGTTATCAAATTAACATCTAACATAAGATGTTCAAACCTTTATGATCTAACAACAAGTACATTATAAATTATGAAGGTTGCACATTACACACATATAAAATAGATGAATACTATCAAGGGGAAAATGAATAGCAATGTACCTTTTGTAGATATGTTTATAAGTTATTGAAAAAATTGAACTTAGTCCCAACATTCACGACTTGAATATCAATCTGATGTGTAAACATAGTTGTATGAATCACATTCATTGATTGTTTTAAAACAAATCATAAATGAGTTGTTATGAATACATAAAATGATATTTACTTGCAGAATAGGGATTTCTGATGAAAGTAAGTCATTAGTCGGTTGTGGAATATGTCCTTTGTAAAGTTGTCTCAAAATGTGTTATTTGTAACATTTCCATGGAATCTTCCAGTCACCTGGTATGTCCACTTAACCTGGTAGAGACCAGGAAGCTCAAGTTTCCGCTCTCTTTTAACGGCTGTTTAGTTGGCTACAAGCGGTCAACGCCTCGACACCAAGCACAACTGGTCTTGGGAACCTCTTATGTGCGTCTTTTCGTGCGGTGGTGTACCACTTGTGCCAAGTGAGGAATGCACACATTTTCTCCAACTTGGCATCACTCTAGTCTACTATATTCAAGAGGATCCTAAACGGCTTTCGCTACAGATTTCACTATACGAAGATCCTTTCGCCTTAAAAATATACACAAACTAACTTAAACTTGTTTTTTTCTCTTGTTTTTGTTTTCTTTTGCATGTCTGGTGTTACGATCTTTGGTGGTCTTCGCTCTAGTTGGTCTTCGGTTGCATAATCACTTAGCTACCTCTATTTTTTATATACATGGACTCTACTGCCATTATTTTTTATAAGGATTTTACTATTTGTTGTATGACCACTTTGAACTTGTTTAGGGAATACTTCTATATTGTTACTTTTATGCATGTAGCAAGGGAATATCCATTAATTAATATAAACTATTTTTTAATCTGTTTACCTTGCATACTAAAATAAAAATTAAGAATGATACAAAACCACTTTACCATTGAAATAGAGTATAGTCTTAATATTGATGATTGCATCTAATATATAATTTTTAACAATCTCATAACTATTTTTTATATTTTTTAATGTATAAATAGATTATATATATTTTCGCGTTGTCACATTTAATTTTACAGCAATGAAAAGTTTAATGTACATCTTTTAATATTTATTCTATTAATATATATCAATAAATTGTATCGTGATTATAAAAAAAATCATTGATTTATTTTTCTAATTTAATAAATGATATTACAATTTTATTTATTTTGTTTTGGGACATAGTTTTGATAATTTTTTAATATTTTGAAAATATAATTAATATTCATATTTAAAATTTTGAATAGTAGTTTGTTAATAAATTTTGTAAATACGGTATGAGCATATAATTTTAAAAACGTTTTAGTTTTTGATATATTCAACTACTAAAAAATTTGTAGAGTTTTTTATATATGGTTTCAATTTTTATATGAATTTATACGGTGTCGGTCCGGTGATTTATGAGGCCTAATGCATTTAAAAAACGGGGCCCTACGAAATAATTTAGAAATTAACAAAAACAAATTTTTTTGTCGCACCAACAATAAAATTATACATATTTTACAATCCATAATAAGATAATAAAAATTATTTCTGAAAAACAAGTCTTCTAGCTTTTGTTTCCGGAAATTCATCCATAAGTTTCTCATAATCGAGATTATCAATCATATCATTCTCAATAGATATCATTGAGAAGCCCTCTTAATGATAACTCCATAACTCAACTCTTGCTTTCTCAAATTCATCCATAATTTTCTTTCCGCAAATTTATTTATAATTTCACAAACACTCTTGCTTTCTCAAAACCTGTTTCTCTATATTCTGTTAAAAATGAGAGAAGCCTCTTAATTGGAAAATAGCAACACCATTGTCCATGTCTTATTACTGTAACGTCTTGCTTACTATGCTAAAATAAAAAAGAAGCTCATGCCAAATAATCATTCCAAACAAGAAATTAAACCTTCCAATTCCATGTGTTTCACTTTTAGCAAGACATTCAGCTTCACTTATATTTATTGGAATATCACTATTTTCAGTTAGATAGAATAAAGCTTCTCGGATTTTTGGACCTTGGAATCTTATAGGCTTCACACTGTCAATCAGATTCTCCAATGATTTTGTGATAATGGTTTAAGTGTTATACCATTCACCATCTCCGTGAATATATCTGCATTCTTAGTTGAAACTGAAAATAGATAATAAATACGTCGACAATCCTAAAAAAGACACCGTTTTTGCAGATGAGGAAGTCAAAAGAACTAGATTAAGGCTATAACATCGACATGGAGTATAACATGCTCTTGGATTAATTTCAAGTAATATACTTTGCACCCCTTTATATTTCCCTTTATATTTTCTCCATTGTCATAGCCTTGTCCTATGCTTAAGTTCGTAACAAGATCTGCGATTTTCGAAGATGAAATCAATGAAAATAGAATTGAGAATGGTTTTTGTGAGAATGGTGAAGAAGATGTAAATATTATAGATCAGATCAAAAGGATGATTATTGAGAATATTCACAATACAATGTATTTTTTGATAATTCTTGATTGTACTTTTGATATCAACTGTAGAGAACAAATGACTCTTCTTATTTGATGTGTGGATATTTCTGCACTCACACCCAAAATCAAATATTTATTTTTTGTCATTTTTAGAAGTCATTGATCCATCGGGAAAAGGGTTTCCTTGCCATTTAACAAATTCTTCATTTTATTTTTTATCCAAAAGTATGTTTTCTACAGTTTATCGGAGGCATGTTAGTATCAAATAATAGTAATAATTTAGAATATAAAAACATAATAATTAATAATATATATCCATTACAGCCGACAAAAAAAATTGATTACAGAAAAAAAAAACATTAAAATATACCTTAAAAATTGTGCCTCTTGATCTTGTCAAGCACATAGAGAAAAAAAAGAAATATGAACAAGAGAACTATGATAATTTCTGCTTAACCCTAACCTATTATTTTTTTAAATGGACCCCTTGAAAATTGGAGGCCAATGCAGCAACCTCATGTGGCTTAAGGGAGGGTCGGCCCTGAATTTATATATAATATAGATAATTTATTTTAGTTATATACTATTTATTTTGTTGATATAAATATTTTGTTGTTATTGTAGCATGTATATTGTTTTTTAGTAGTTTAATAATATATTTTAGGTTAAACATATATTTAATATTAAATACTTACTTATAAATTTTATAGATTGAAACAAAATGGTTATTATGTTTATCTTTTTTTCTAGTTTTACAAGTTGCAACTCTTTTTTTCTAGTATTTTGTTTTTTAAAATGTATTATATTAAATATGATGCAACAAAAACTATTATATTTTAAGGGACGTTAAAACTTGTTTATGTTTAAACTTCCCTGATACAATGATTATAGTGAGTAATGGTTTGATTGATAAGTAATCATATAAATATTTATCATACTAATAGATGAAAATCGTTTATAAAGTTAGTTGCGTGGAGACCATGTCAAATTCGGATTATGTGAAGGATTGAATTCGAACATTGACATTTAAATCTAAATTATAAAATTTACAGAATAATTTATAAATATATAAATAGTCAAGATTATGGTCTCTCATCATAACAACTTAATTAAAATATATGACTAAAGTTAGAGCTAAATTAGTATCTTAAGTTAAATAGTATTTTTAGGCACAACAGTATGCATAGCTTCACAGCACAACTAAAAGGAAACTTGGTTATTTTATGTTATAAAATTATATCTTAAAGTCAAATCCAGATATTCAGTGAAGTAAAACAATAAGGAGTGTTGCATGTAGTATATTAATTTGTGGTGTTCTAAGAGAAGTTCATATCCAGAAGATCATAAAGGAAAGAAGGCCGAAGATAAGAAAATATTATGTTTTCTTCTCGTAAGATTTCTAATTATGAATTTAGAGAAATAACTAAAACTACTTTAGAGATTTATTCATGTTTAAGTTTATGATTCAAGTATTTGAATCATACCGAATGGTATCAGAGTTATCCCTGTAAGGTCAAACATTTCGTTTTATATTCTTAAATTAAATATGATAAGCATGAGATTTTGTTTCGCTAAAGAATCCCTGTGTGGGTTTAAATGTTGATTGATTTGGTAAAAGTACGTGATACATACTTTTAAATCACATTTTATTTTGATTAATCAAGGATTAAAACATGTTAGATTATGTGTAAAATCAATTAAGTATCGTTCTCGAAGAAACTTAGGGTTTTTGTTGTCGATTTGGGATCGCGTCACCTTGACAAAGGAGTATTGCCAATGAATATTATACCGATATCAAATCCGAAACAACAATGGTCTTTTTACCGCACACCTCTTGATAGTTTTTGCGGTAAACCTCAGTTTTGTTGTTGTTGTTATTGTGGCCTACCCTTATGATTACCGTGTCGACAACTTGAAGAACCCTAGTCCACGTTTTGGCTATCATATAGATGTTATTTTTGCTACAAATAAAAGCCCTTGTTGTAGTTTTGTGCGGTATGTGACACCTATATAGGTCATTCTTTCAATTAGACCACATGTTAGTTGATATCTTGAGTCTACTTGTATGATTGTTTGGTGTTTATGTGCTATGCACAGTTGATATCTTGAGTCTACTTGTATGATTGTTTGGTGTTTATGTGCTATGCACATTTCATGATTTTGTAGTATTGACTTTGATAAGTAATGTTTGGTTAATTGATTTACTTAAGATTTTGACGGGGTTCATAATTAATGATATTATTACCATCACAAATAAAGGTTAATATTTGATATAATTAACAATGAAAAAAATTGCCAATGTGAACCGTTCATATTTAATCGAAATAAGGAAATATATCAAAGGAGATTACTTCCGAACTAAGTCGATTAAAAATTGATCAACAATGATTTTTTTTCAAACTCATACATCACATTATTTTTATTCATGTAGCAAAAAAATGTCTCATGATTAATGTAAACACACTTTTTTATTTTAATATATTTATTATTCATACTAAAAGAAAAATTAACAATGATACAAAATCACCTTCCAATGAAACAGGACATAGTCTAATTAGATCTAATTCGGAGGGAACCCGCAGCCGCTACCGAGAGTGTAATGAATGCGCACACGATAATCCCTCAGACTCATAACCTTCGGTCACAAGTCTTACTCAACCAACTCGGCTACCTCTTAAAAGCAAATTAAATCCGATTAGATCTAATATAATATATAATTGCTAACAATCTCATACTATTTTTTATTTTTTTTAATATATCAATCCATAATATACTTATATTTTTGCGTTGACACATTTAATTTTACACGATTGAAAAGTTCAATGTAAAATTTTAATGTAAGCAAACATTTTTATTTTTAATCTAATTACTTTTTATACTAAAAGAAAAATTAAAAATGATACAAGACCATTTTACCCTTGAAACCGAACATAGTTTTAGCATTGATGGTTACATCTAATACAATATATAATTTATAAATTACTTTTCATATCTTTTTAATGTATCAATATATTATATATTTTCACGATGCCACATTTAATTTTACACGAATGAGAAGTTTAATGTATGTCCTTTAATATCTATTCTATTCTTATATTAAATAAATTATATATAATTATAAAAAGAGAATTAATTATTTTAAAAATTTTAATTTAATAAACCATATTATAATTTTATTTATTTTGATTCGGTGCTTAGTTTTAATAATTTTATATAGGGCAATGCTATATCTAGACCTCATTCGGCTATAATGGGACCTTAAATCAAACCTTTTATTTTATTTTATGTAAAATGACAATTTTACCTATTATATAAATCCAAGTTTCGGACCAAAAATCTAAAAAAAAATTTCCTCTTCTCCAACCAAACTTCTCTCTAAAACTAATCTAATACCCAAAGAATGAATTACATTAAAATCTAACTATTTTCTTCCTCTTCTTTAACAAAACTTCTCTCTATTTTTAATTATATTTTAATATCACCTTGTGGAACTTTCCGACTTTTCATTAGCGTAAAAAGAATGAATCATAATAGTCGAAGAGCCAATTTTGTTTTTTACAGAATTATATTACAATGAAGTAATATGTGGACCCAGTAATTTGTATAATTTTCTATTGAGAAATAAACTAGTAACTCTGAAAATATTTCCTAGCCGGATGGTAATGGCAATCTTGTTCGAAACCCGATCATCTTGATGTCAATATAAGACGCGAGCTGCAATTTCAAAATCAGAAACATCAATCAGATAACAAAACCACAAAAAAGAAAAGAACACATCGATTTCTAAGTTTGAATTAAATTTACAACCAGAAACCCTAAATCCCCAAATTCCATAACCTAAGAATTTGTAAACTTTGTAACAACCTTCGTTCCTTCAGATACAACATGTTTAGCCAATTCACTAGACAACACCAACCTCACCGCAGTCTGTATGTCCCTTGAAGTGATAGTCGGTTTCTTGTTGTACCTCGCAAGCTTCGCAGACTCACCATCCAATTTCTCGAAGATATTGTTGATGAAACTGTTCATGATTCTCATAGCTTTGCTGGAAATACCGATATCGGGATGAACCTGCTTCAAGATCTTGAAGATGTAGATCTTGTAGGTCTCGACGCTTTTTTTGGATCGTTTCTTTTTTTGGTAACTCCTTTCTGGCATTTGGTTTCTTCTCAGCTGCTACGGCGGCCAATGAATATGGATATTTTTCGGAGACCTTCTTCTCAGTCGGCTTCGTTTCTGCTTGGGGTGCTATTGTTGATTTTAATTAGGAAATGAGTTCTCTAGAGAGAGTGATTAATTGGAGAAGAAAAATAATTTTCTGATTTTGCTTGGTGAGATGCTAGTTGCAACTTGAATTTGATAAAAAAGGAAAAAAAAGGAAAATAGAGAAGAGAGATAGTCGGCTCAAAAAGTTTATATATTAAGGGTATTTTAGTAAAATTTAGGGCTCATTATAGCTGAAGAAGGTCTCATTATAACGGGATCTCATTATAACCAAAACGGGTCTCGGTTTAGCATTGTCCAAAATTAAATATCTTTTTATGGTTGTTTATTTATTTATTTTCACGAATATAGCTCATTCGTATAAAATATCATCAAAAACAAAATCTTAAGGTTCCGATTCTTAAAAAAATAATTGTTCTCGCAAAAACCTCAAAAAAAAAGTTCAAGTTTAAAAACAAGGTTAAAGTTTTTTGTTTGAGCAAAAAGTGATTCTTTGATTTTAAATTGTGAAGTTAATGGAGATGCGTTGGTGTCTAGGTCATATTTAATAATTTTGTATATACTTATAGCACTTTCGTAATTAAACATAACAGATTGAGAAAGTAAAAAGAAAAAAAATGATGTAGGACCGAATTAGATTAGATTTGGATGAATTTATACCAACCCTCGTTTTCTTTTTTCATAATTCATTGAATTGATTTGGGTGGCCAAATTAAAATTCGTTTGTGGATTAAAAATGAATTAGTTATGGACATCCATTCAGGTCCGAACTTAGTTCAAAACATGAATCTGAATCAAACTTGGAACTTGGATCATGAATCAAGCTCAATTGAAGTACGATCTAGCCGAATCTAACATATAGAATTAAAGTTTAAACTCTGAACATAATTTTCACTAAACAATCCGAAGTCTAATATTGAGATATCCTGCTCGGATCCAACCTGAGATAAAGGATTGTTCTAAACAACAAGAAATGCGGAGAGTCAGAAAGCATCGAAGACAGACAACCTGACTGATTGTTTTTCTCAGATTAAATCACACAAAAAGTTTCACAAATACCTGTCAACTTACAACAAAATCTGGAAAACCAATAATAGTAGTAGCAGCAGGAGGAGTAGTAGTAGTGACATAACTTACAAATTTCATAGAAGAAAACAAAGGCATTTACTAGTCGAGCTGAGCATACCACACTCCTTGGATCTTGACATCCTTTGGAACCTTAGCACCCAAATCCGTGTCAGATGGCTGAATACTTTCAAACACACCAATCACTTCTCCTGTCTCAGGTTTACTCTTAGTGACACTAAGAGTAATCTTCCCCGTAGAGGATGCCACGTTCTTCACGTTCTCCTTGGAAAGTTCCTCTTCGTCTCCTCTCCCTCCAGCTGGCAACGCCACTGCATTATCGTACCCGGTCGAGCCACCTCTACCCTTTGGGTCTAGAAAGGACGACCCACGGTAAGATGGAACCATAAAATTTCCGGTGAAGCTTTCGGGTTTTCCCGAGGCTACTAATTCCTTGACTGTGAAAAGAAAGGGCACACGCTCTCCACCTGGCAGCTGGACAGTGACAGCAGCATAGTCAATACCGTCTTTTTCTTCGAACTTCACGGTTCCATCAGTGGAAACTTCAAATGGACCTTCGATTTCATCTAAGGTGTAAGTCAGACGGGTCATGAGTTTAGTGTTTTGGAATTCGGCTGGTGAGTTTTTGGCAACTCCTTCAGCTTTGACTGTGAAGGAAGTAGGTTCGAGGCAGAATTTCTTTGCGGTGTATTTACCGGCTTTGAAGGCAAAGGATTCGGATCCTCCATCGATAGTTGGGCACTGGTTAGCAGTTCCAGTTCCCTTAACTTCTGAGTATGTCTTGCTTTGGATTTCATCAAAGGTTAGCCTCTTTGGTGATCCTTCAGCAC
Source organism: Limnanthes douglasii subsp. nivea (assembly GCA_036936605.1). Taxonomy (NCBI): domain Eukaryota; kingdom Viridiplantae; phylum Streptophyta; class Magnoliopsida; order Brassicales; family Limnanthaceae; genus Limnanthes; species Limnanthes douglasii. The sequence goes on along the minus strand of JAUPFV010000005.1, from coordinate 126,501,427 downwards.
TTGCTCCCTAAAACAACAAGCTTATGAATCAATATTTCAAGATACATATAGAAAAATGGTGAATTTAAGTCTGGTTTCCAATATTGACAAACAAATAGTCTTTTTTATTAGATTTTATGGTTAATTGCGATGCTTGACCATAGCTCAGCATTTAGCATGATTAGGAAGCAAAATGTATAGCGAATTTGGTTAGAATTCACCTTTTCTTTTAGCGGTCATGAATTAAACATTATAGTTCTAACTTCACTTAAGATAAACATTATTGTTTGTTATTTCTAAAACAATGTTGTATTATATATATAAAAGACATACATAGATGAATACAAATTAGTAATTACTGCAATGAATGAATCTAAAATCTAAGGTAGAGACATAATAATATAAAGGAAAAATTAAAGGCACGATAATACAATATAATTAGTAATTAGTAATTAGAATGAAAAAAGTAATAAGAAATAATAGTCCATATTAAAGATAAAAACACAAACCGAAACAACAAGAGCAGAAGTTGCCAGAGCAATGCCAGCAAGCTTAGTAGCATCGGCACATTTGTTAGCGAATTCTTTAAGATCAGCTTGAAGAGAGCAAGTCAGACGAGCCGAACCCGACTCCAGCCCAAAAGCTTTGGTTACATTCTGTGACTGTGACGAAGATCGTAGGAGGACACTGCTTCTAGCCATCTTCGGCTTGGTTGGCTGCATCAATGTAGCAGCTGCTTGGAGTGAGGCGGCCATTATTTCTGTTTCTCTTTCTGATATGAATATGATCTCACAACTCACACAATCTTTGTTTATGTAATTGTTATAAAAAAAAAATTGAAGCTATTTTCCTTCTTTGGTCTTGAAGTAAGATAAGAGTTAGGATAAGCCTTCGTTTCTATTGGTCCATTAAACATCGTGTAGTTGGTTATGTGGTATGCCACGTCCCCATTTCATTCTTTGTTTGTTTTGGTTCGGAGGATAAAACATACTCCTATTCTATTGTTTGTTAAATCCAATTTATCGATACCATTTATTTATGGTTTTTCTTTAACATAAATGCACACATTAACTTTCTTTTCAAAATCTAGATTGGACTTCCAACATAAAAAATACATTTATTTGATAAGGGCCATAAGGCAATATTAACAGCACGTGTTTGTTTTTATATAAAAAAGAATGGAGAGAGATTTGGTTTAAATTATAAGGAAAATTTCAGCTAGGGACTTAATAAGAACAAAGGAGTTTTAGAAAGATTAAAAATTAAAAATCCTAAATGAAAATATAAGCGTCAATACTGAGAGCCCTAACCTCAAGAATTAGGCGTAAATCCTATAAGAAATTTGGAGAGTTTTAATTTGCAAAACTTCTGATTCACGAATAAGATCGAGCAAAAATATTGGAGAGGCGGTCATGAACACTTAAACGATCAGATTCTTCTTTCAGAGTCGACAAAGGAGAAGGAAGAATTGAAAAGACAAAGTAATGTATAAGTTTGAGAAGCTATGAGGAGATTAAACTCTACAAGAGAATCGAGAGCTCAAAAATAAGAGTGGTTGAGATTTAGATAGCTCTAATGTAACCAAGACCCTCCTTTTCAAGATGGATAATGACTTTAAGAGCAGAGAGAGCTATAAAGGTTATGTAGTCAATTTTCATTTTACAACGAATAGTCCACCTAGCTAGCCAATCAACTGTTAGGTTTTGTTCTGTAAATATGTGTTTCATTGTCATGGTAGAAGAGATTAAAGCTCTAATATTTGTTAAGATAGAGTTAAAAGAGAATGAATACTTCTCTGAAGTTAACATATTTATGAGTATTTCGAAATCTAACTCGATATTAACGTTTGTAATGTTGTTGATTTTACAGATAAGAAGCCCATCATGAGGAGCTTTAGCTTCAGCTTTGATAGTAGATAAGGATCCATAAACATTATTATAACTGGTGAGGTTTATTCTAAGGTGAGGGTAATTTTTTCAGGTGTTTTGGAAAGTTTTGAGAGTATTAAATGTTTGGGTGTTTAGTAGTAAGAGATTTGAGCTGTTTGGTTGTATTAAATGTTCATTACCCTCATTAATGATGGTAGTTGGGGTATTTATACCCCTAATTATGGACCCATGGGCTTTCGGGTCGAATTATGGAACCGGGTCAAGTTTAAGGACTCATTTACTTACTAAGCTGATTATCACCTAGCTTAGTCAAAAGGTGTTTAATTATTTTATAATTTTGTCCTGTCAGGATAGTTCAGTGGCAGTTTATGTCCGAATTTCCCTAGTCCGAAAATCTCAGTAAGCAGTGGTGGATTCATCCGGACTCATCAGTAGCCCCTTTTTGAGGCTTTGTCAAAAATCTTTGGCATGACTAAAAAATTCACTTAGTCAGTAACGATATTTTTTGACACATTTGTGTATCTTGTTTGAGGTTTGTCCGGACTGATTTCTTCCCAGAATTCTAGGATTTTTTCTTTGGATCATGGGACATGTGTCACCATCTGATTCGACCTACCAACCGTTTTTACCTAGATCGGCGCTCCCACTAAACCTAAAAAGTAACCTATGCATTTAATTTTTCCCACGTCAGAGCCGTCTTCAATCATTGCACGAATCTCTTCGTCTTCTCCTAGGTATCAGTTACCTTTTTCTACTAATATATATACCATTTTTTCAATGTTTCATTATCTGCATCGCTCAACAAATCTTTCACAGAGCTTTTCACCCTTTCTTTTAAAATCGTTCTTGGATAGTTTTATGTTCACGACTAGAAATGCTCTTATAAAAGGCGACTGGTTGAATCTGTCCGAATTAGAGAAAGCAAGAAAAGTTGAACGAGAGAGGCGTATCGCTGCTGGTCTCCCGGTCTCTCCAAGCGACAAGTCTGATAAACCATCCCAAGAAGCTGATCGAGGATTATCTTCTACCAGAAATCCAAAACCCAAACGTCTATTCAAACCAAACCTTTCACCAATCCCATCAGAATCTTATGTTCAGCAGTCCCAACCTTCTACTACCCAAGAAAAGGCAGTATCGAGCGTTAGAACCCCCCCCCCCCCCCCCCCTTTTCATAGCCATGGGATCTGATATCGAAAAATACCTAGAGAAATCCAATCCACGTCGGACAACTCGTTTGGTGAAAGCCCAACCGAATGCCTCACAATCAAAGTCCTCTAAACCGGAGGCCTCTAAATCAGCATCCAAAGATAAACCTTCCAGATCAGAGATATCCATAAGAGCCGCACGAGATAAGCCCTCTCGATCGGAGGCAGTCAAAGTAGATTCTCAAACGAATTCCTCCAAAACAGAGCCTCAACCGGATACCAGACCTCTAGAAAAAACTGGCGCTCAGTCATCTAGACAGACCGTAGAACCAGAAGCTGACACCCTTCCATCCACAACAACTGATAAACCTTCCACAGTAATGGAAGAAAAGCTTTGCCCAAGCCAATTGAGTCCAAATGCTTGGTACTCCCTCCTTGTCTGCGTAATGGCATCGAGGCTGTCCGGAATCCCTCCCTATGGAGCAATTTGTCGTTGTGGTAAGTCTATACAAGAATCACCACATCCCATTCTACCATCACAATATGGGAAACAACTTTAAAGTGGTAGACGACTTGTTGGAGTCGGAGAAGAATTGGAGAACTCAATTCTTATTCATCACTGGACCATAGGAGAATGAGAGAAAGATCAAGGCCAAGACTAACCCCAGCATGCTTACTAGTAGGTGGAGGAGTACAAGTAAGCTCTTCCATTTTGTTTTTCATTTTCACTTTATAAATATTCCACTTCTGAATCATTCATTAATTCTTTTTCAGAACGTTGGGGGAATGTTTTCCATAACTGCTTCACTTCTGGAAATTTGGTGAGATATCATCTGTGGAATACCACAGGCCGGAGAGATCTCACATGGGAAGAATTGACCACACCCCTCCCCTAGCTGTCATCCTCAAAAGAACAGAGGAAAAAGATGGTAAACTGGCCTTGCCCTCTAGAGCCAAGGCTCCTAGCAAGAGGAAGGGAAAGAAAAAGAAGGCTGCAGCAGAGGCAGTTTGGGTTGCTGCAGAAAACAACAGTCCGGAGAACCAAGGATGAGAGAATCAAGGAGGGACCGATGCCTCCTTGCTCCAAGTGGTTGAAGATGAAACTGCCAAGGAGGCAGGAGAAAAACCAAATCCACCAAGGCCTCCGAAGAAGGATCGCAAAAGGGGGGGCAAGTAGTGATGAAAGGGCAGCCAAGAAGAAGAAAGTCACTTTAGGGGGAGAAATAACCCTTCCCCCTTCGGAACTTCCTCCTCCACCAGCTCCTATCGACCCCATCTTAGTAGAGAAAATTCCAACAGACTTACAACTGGGAGAGGGTACCAGAGGAGGGCTTGACATCAGATCCCTTCAGGACATCGGTCTATACTTCACCGATTCAGAGAAAGATGACTTTACTGGTCTTTTCCGTCCTTCAGGTTCTTCCAACATGGTAACCTACAATGATATGTCTTTTTCTATTTCTGAAGACCATGATACGGTGGCCCATTCTCTTTTAGGCCATATCCAACCAGTGCTCGATTTGGAGAGGCAAGTGAAAAATAAATCCACCCTTATCAACACCCTTAACACAGATAAGGAGACTCTGTTAACCAAACTCCTCAATGCTAACCAGAGAATTGAAGCACCGAAGAAAGAGCTTGAAGAACTGAAGAAGGACAAGGAAGATCTGTCAACCAAGTTGGCCACTTCGGAGAATGCTAACATTGAGTTCCAAGCTAAGTGCTCTGGTTTGGAGAAAGATCATTCCACCTTAAAGGAAGACGTGAAGACCAAGGATGGTGTCATTCAGACCTTGTCTGGCGAAAAGACTTCTCTTGAAGGGGCTATGTCTAAGGCAACCAAGGAGAAAGAAGACTTGGTGAAAGAGCAGGAACAGAGAATTAAGGCCAACATTGATAAATATACCAACGAGGTGATAGACTCCTTGGAGACAAGGTATGATGAAGTGAAGTCTGGCATGGTACTGTTTTTTCATGAGACGTTTTCGAAGAGGACGTTGGGTCCTTTGTGGCAATATGTGGAGTATGAGGACATCCCGTTCCATAAGATGGCAAATGGTGATAAAAAGAACTAATCTAGTAAAATCGCTTCTACCACCGATGAGAAAGAAGGAACCGGGGAGAGTTCAAGTGCTGAACTCAAAGCTCCCAAAAAAGGAAGTGAATGAGGAACATCCGAAAGGAATATGCCCTGAGGTTTTAAACTATTTTTTGTTCTTTCTTAAACTTGTGAATTACTAAATTACTTGGATGGCCAAGGCGTTTTTGTAATTGTATCCGGACTGCGTCCGGATAAGTCTTTCACAATACTTAAAGTCCTTGGATGGCCAAGGCATTTTTTATGTTAGTAACGTTACCCGATTCATACTCGGACAAGCTTATCTATCAAATCTTGTTTTATTCCATACTTACTTTCAATTTTAATGGCTAATGTTTAAAGAGTCCTTCTTTAATTCAAAAATATTTAAAGTGAGAGTGTTTAATATCTCTGATGACATGCGTTTAATGGTCATCAATCAACCAGATTAATCTGATATGTCAAAGATCCTTAGCATTAAATTGAAGACTTGAAAAGAATTGTAATCAAACCACACCGTATATTGTAAAAAGGCATCATATTTTATTGAAAAACCGGACACCTAATTAAAACCTCCCTGTGCCACCAGGGTAGGAAAGAGTATGCCCCCAAATATTTACATTAAGTTTAAACAAGTAAATATTTACACAACTTTTATTCCAGATATATTTGAGGTGTTCAATATTCCATGGGTGCTTCAAAACTCTTCCATCTTTGTCTTGAAGCCTATATGTCCCAGGCTTAAGCTTTTTAGAGACGTCATAAGGGGCTTCCCAGTTTGGAGCCAGTTTTCCGAACTTCTTTTCCTTAGTATGCAAGAAAACCTTTCTTAATACTTTATCTCCTGATTGAAAATCCCTTCTCTTGATCTTGGAAGCAAATCTGCTCCTCATCAAGCCTTGGTAATAGGTGGTTCTAAGATGAGCCTTAACTCTTCTTTCTTCTATTAAGTCCAACTAACTTCTAATTGCCAATTTACTGGCTTGTTCGGAGTAGTTGTGGACTCTGTATGATGGTAGGGTTACTTCTATAAGATTAATTGCATCAATCCCATATGACAAGGCAAAATGAGACTCTTGAGTAGCAGCTCTAGGAGTAGTCCGGTACGCCCACAATACTTCTTGCAAATAGCTTGGCCACTTCCCTGCAGTCCCTTCTAAGTATTTGATCAACTGCTCCTTTTTGGCTTCAGACTGACCTGGAGGATGGTGGATAAGAAGCTAAGAATCACTCATTAATCTAACTCTTTTAGCCCCACACAGAAAAGCTAACTTTAAACCAGCTATAGTTGCTTCATATTCAGACTCATTATTAGAGGCCCTAAAAGTAAAGCATATAGCCTGGTATAATTTATCACCATATGGAGAGGTTAAACAAATTCCAGCCCCACAATCCATTGTGCTTGATCCACCATCTGTCCGGACAACCCACTCTTTTTTAGTTTTCTCTTCTGAAGCTTGTTTAGTACTTCTGTTCGAATGAAACTCTACCAAGAAGTCAGCAACAGATGGAGCTTTAATTGCAGTTCATAGGGCAAAATCAATGGCATAATCACCCAATTCCACTGACCATTTGGTCATCCTGCTTGATATGTCTGCTTTATCAAGAACATTCTTCAATGGAAAAAATGTTCGGACGATGATGGAACGAGACTGAAAATCTGGCCTCATTTTTCTGGTAGCAATCGCTAATGCTAGTGCCAGTTTTTCAAGCTTTAGGTACTTCTTTTCTGCATCCATCAGACTCTTGCTGATGTAGTACACCGGACGAGGATAATTGTCCATCTCTCTTACCAGCACTGCACTTATAGCACATTATGACACAACCAAGTATACATAAAGTGTTTCTCCGTCAACAGGCTTAAAAAGGGTTTTGGGAGAAGACAAATGCTTTTTTATTTCATCAAAAGCCTGGCTGCATTATGGAGACCAATTGAAGTCTTTAGCACCTTTCAAGGTCTGAAAAAACAGGGCACATTTGTTTGAAGACCTTGAAATAAAAATGATTTAAAGCAACCAATCTTCCTGTCAACTTTTGTACTTCTTTGATATTTCGAGGAGGGTTCATTTTTAACAGGGCATCGAGCTGGTCCGGATCAGGCTGTATCCCCTTTTGACTTATTGCAAAACCCAAAAATTTTCCGGACTGCACCCTAAATACACATATTTCTAGATTCAATTTTAAATTAACTTTTGTCAAGTTGGCAAAAGTTTCTTGAAGATCAATTAGGTGCAACTCTTCCTCTAAACTTTTAGCCATCATGTCATCAATATATTCTTCCATATTTCTTCCAATCTGACCAGCAAATGCTTCGTTCACCAACCTCTGATAAGTAGCCCCAACATTTTTCAACCCAAAAGGCATCACCTTGTAACAATGGAGACCCATATGTGTAACAAAGATAGTGTGTTCTTGGTCCTTCTGATCCACCTGTAACTGGTTATACCCAGACAAAGCATCCATGAACGATAACAGCTTATTTCCAAATGCAGAGTCCACCAAATGATCTATCCGGGGGACTGGATAAAGATCTTTTGCGCAAGCTCTGTTGAAGTCAGTAAAGTCGATACACATACGCCATTTCGCATTCTTTTTCTTAACTAATACTGGGTCGTCTGTCTATAAAGGATACTGAGACTCCTTTATGTGCCCCATCTTGGTAAGCCGGTCAACTTCTTGAACTATCACATCAGCTTTCTCCTTAGAAAAAGCTCTTTTTTTCCACAATAGGTGCAAGATCTCTCCATATAGACACCTTGTGTGATATAACACTTGCTGGTACTCCGTTCACATTAGCATTGCACCAATTAAAAACATGTTGGTGATTTTCCAAAAAGGACAACAACTTGTTCTTCAATTCTGGTGCATCTTGGAGCTAACTTTAACACTCCTTCCTTCAGCCAGAGAGTGGGTTTCAACTTCTTCAATTGGTATCATAACACCATGTGTCTCTCTGGGGTCATCAATTTCACCCTCACCCCAGAGGGCCCCAACAACTGCGAATATTCATTAATCCGGACTGCCGCCAGAGTTTTAGGAGCAAGTGCAGTTGCATAACATTCTCTTGATATCTTTTGGCTACTCCGGACAACTCTCACTTGTCCTTGAACTGCATACTTTAAACACTGATGGACTGTTGAAGCCACAACATGCATCCTAGAGAGCCAGGACCTCCCAAAGATCGCATTGTAACATGTGGGGCAATCTACCACAACGAATAGTACCCTCACCATTTTCTTAAAAGGGTCTTTGCCCAACAATACCTCCTCTTCAAACTCTTCGATTACATCCGCAGAGCTTCATGTGAAGCCCACAATGAATCTATTCGAACGTTGAATCACTGCCGGATTCTTCATCTGCTTATAAGAACTTAAAAAGAGAATACCGGCTAAGTTGCCAGTGTCAATCAGAATTCGCCTGATGTCGTTGCCCCCGATTGAAGCTCCTATCACTACAGCATCCTCATGAGTAGCTAAAGTGTGAACATGCCTCCCTCTAACTGAGTAGTTAAAGTGTGAACATGCCTCTTCCTTGAAGAAAGAGTCGGCCTAGTCATAGTGTCCCCCCTCCCCGAATATAGTAAGGAACTCAAAAAAGCTTATGAGTCCGGACACTGCCTTAGTTCATTCTGTTATGACCCCCACTTTATTCCGGGTTGGATCAGGATCCAAATATTCAGAATCAATATCAAATCTTTCAAGGATCACCAGAGCCCCTTCTGGAGCAGATGTTCGCGCATAGTTTGTTGGGCCAGTCCGGGGAGCATTGTCAGACCTGTTTCCACTCCTTCTCTTGACATAAGCTCCCATCTTGCCCCTTTCAATAAGATTCTGTACCTCTTGGTTCAAAACGATGCAGTCTTCGGTGTTGTGGCCAATATCATGATGATACTGGCAAAAACAGGTCTTATGACTTTCCGTGGGAGACTGAAGCGCCGCCGGCTTCCAGAAATGCACCTCATCTTTATTTTTGTCATAAATGGTTGCCACATTCTCCTTTAACTTGAAAACCACTATGGTTGGACCCAAGGTCCTCGTTTATTACTAAACTACTGGCTCTGAGTTGGATTTGGGTGGGATTGAGTTTGTTTGGCCCTGTTGGACCCCTGTCCGGTTTCTTTGGCCTTGTATCCGGACTGGTTCTGGTTTAGAGCAGCTGGGGCAGACCTCACTTGCCTGTGTACCCTAGTCTTCTTTGTTTCATCCACGTTGATTTGTTTTCCCACCTGATTTAGCAAACCGCCCAAAGTCATGACCTTCTTCCTTGTTACTTCCCAAGGTTTAACCCTTGCCTTAAAGAAGCTATTGCTACCTGCTCAAAGCAATCAGCTAACCCATTCTTGGTATTTACGAACCGGCTTATATGATCTTTCAATAACTCATTTGGCTCTTGGGTACAATGGATAATAGTATCTTCATTGCCCTTCACCTCTTTACTCCCCACAAACTACCTTCAGAATGCAACCCAAAACGTATCGAAGTTTATGATACAACCCTGTGGCAAGTTGTTGTACCATTTTAGAGCACTTCCCGTAAAGGATTGGGAGAAGGCTCTACACAGAAGTTTGTCATCATGATCAAAATTCATCATAAATTTTTTAAACTATTCCAGATGGTTGTCCGGATCTTTGCTCCCATCGTATTTCTCCATTTTAGTACTGTCAAACCTCTTAGGAAGGTTTCCGGACAGTATCTTGGTAGACAATGGAGATTGCCTCCAATTCCGAATACGACTAAAAACTGTGTCTTCATTAGGTGTTGCAAAAATACCTGGCTCATCGTGGAAAGCGAAAGGATAAATCAGTAGCTAGTCTACATGCCTGTGACTATGGCTGTGACTGTGAGACGACCTTTTTCCCAGATGCCTCTTTAGTCTCCCATGCCTATCTCTCTTTCTTGAATATTTTTAACTAGCTTTTGTTTCTTCTTGGACCTCCCATCATCGCTGCTGGATAACAAGGACTCCTCAAGCTTATCCTCGTTCGAAGAGCTACTAGAGGACTGAGATTCTAAGCTCTCCAACAGCTTGGACCAGTGAGATTTCTTGGAACTGACATGGGTCTTTTTTATGCTCAAATGAGTCTTTGCTTATGGGTCATTATCCATTGGGTTGTTAGTATGGTGAAGGGCCGACGCCTTCGACTTTTCCTTTAAACCCATCTCCGCCTTTCTAGTGTCCCTTAACGCTTCTATTTCAGCTTCCAACTTATCTCGCTCTTCGGTAGTGTATTCATTGTTTCCCCCCACCAACTCCACCAAAGGTGGTGGAAGTCCTTGCTCGTTCGGATCCATCCGAACATGTCTTTTTACTGGTTTTGAATGCTACATTCAGGCACATTCTCCTCCCACTGTGGTCGCCAATTTGGTGAGGTTTATTAGAGTGTTTTCATGAATACTTATATGTTCCACAAAGGTAGCTTTACTTTATGATATTATTTGAGGAAGAATTTTCGATAATCTATTATTTATTATTTGGACATAATTCTACTGAGCACTGTGCAAAGACTAATAAGTCTATAGTCTTGCCAATATTTAGGAGAATTAATTTTTGGGATGAGACATATAACTGTTTCATATATGCTTTTAGGGGCCAAGTGGTCATTGAAGTATGCTTTGATTGCATTACACAGGTCAATACAAATGATTGGCCAGCAAACTTGGAAAACTTAGAGTTAAAACCATCAACCCTAGAACACTATTTGATGTGATCCTAGATGACACAAGGAGCTTAGAACATGGAAATGTGCAAGAACGAGATGAACAACTTGAAAAAGAAGATGAGCTTGAAGTTGAAGATATTCTTATTTTACCGGCTGGTCCAACAACTCGAATAAGATAAAAACAATTTAACAAATATGTTGGAGGATTGCTTAATCAACTATGGTGTGGATAATAATTGCGTGAGGGTAGGCTGGTAATTTCAAGTGGAGTTTAAAGGTGGTGTGTGGGTGTTTAACAGTGGTGTGTGAGTGTTTAGCGATGGTGTATGGGTGTTTAACGGTTTAGAGTAGAGAGTATAAGGTGGAGAGATAATTAAGCTGGCTGGTTGCAGTTAATTCTCATTACCCATAGTTAATACTGGTGGTTGGGTATTTATAGTATGATGTTTGAGCCCTTATGGGCTTTCGGGTCATGTTTAATGGACCCGAGTCATGTTCAAAGACCCATGAGCTCTTAAGTAGGAGAGCAGGTAGCTTAGTCAAGAAGTGTTTAGGTTTTTTAGTACTTTTGTCATAGTTCGGACTGCTTTATGTTCATAGTATTCACAGAAATCTGTCCGGTCCAAGTGACCTGCTCGACCCCTGTCCCTGTAACCTGTCCGGCATTCGGAGAGACTTGACTGATCTGCCCCTGTTCGGGGAGCACGCTGAATTCGGACTCATCAGGAGCCCCTTTTTTAGGTATTTGAGCAAATATTCTTGTCAAAAAACTGAAAAACAGTCCGACGTATGAAGTGGTTCTCAATTCGGACAGAACTGTGGGTATATCCGGACAGGTTAAGCTTTACGAATTCAAAACGGTTTTTGCCAGAGTTAGTGGGACACGTGTCGCTCTTTGATTGGCCACTCCAGCCGTTTTTTCACCTTGAATTTCGCACCACCTTCTCCAACAAGTAACCTCTTTAATTACAAATAGTGACATCAGCGCCGTCTTTTAATCATTGCCCAACTTTTCGAATTCTCCTAGGAATCAACTCCTCTTTTCAGATCTACTATAAATTCACATTCATTTTCCACTGTTTCACTATCTCTTTCACTTTTACTCTGCAAATTTACTCAGAGCTTTCTCTCTCTAAAGCAAAAAATTTCCTTGGCAGTTTATGTTTACAGCAAGAACAGCATTGATCAAAGGTGGTTGGCTCAACCTTTCGGAGTTGGAGAAAGCGCAAAAGGTCGAGAAAGAAATGCGAATAGCAGCGGGGCTACCATCATCACCTGTTGAGAGACCAGTTGCTTCTGTTACAGAGTCGGATCGAGGCTCATCCTCCTCCAAAGGTACCAAGCCCAAAAAACTCTTTCAATCCACCCTCTCACCCATAGTCTCTGGTTCCTCAGTCCAGGAGTCAATACCTGCTGTTGAGCCAGGAGTCACAGCTACAAGCGTTAGGAAACCCTCCCCTTTTATAGCTATGGGATCTGATTCTGACCACTCTCCGGAGAAGCTAGTTATTAAGAGGCCAAGCCGGTTAGTTAAGGGACTAACCTCCAAGAATACTCCCTCAAAATCGGGGGCAAAAAACAGTGATTCTGGGTCTGGAGTGCCCATTAGAGCTCCCCGGGAGAGGTCAACCGGTCCGGAGGCCAACAGCCCGGTACCTCCAAGAGAGACTTCTGCCTCCGGACCCCAACCTGAGGTGAGAAGTCAGAAGAATACAGACAGTCAGCAGTCCGGAGGCCAGGCTGTGCCAAGCTTCAACCCTCCCCGGATCACTACCACAGAAGCTCCCCCAACAGTTATGGAGGAGAGAATGGAGGACTCTGCGGAAGAGGTCCATTTTGAGTCCGAGTCCTCCGGACAGGCTGATACTACTACTGTTGTTGCCAAGAAAGGCAAGGAAAATCTGTACTTGAGGCATCCGGACCTGCCGGAGTGCCTTGAGGGGAGAGTGGGGCCGTGCTTTCACAAAGTTGAGCTCAAGTACCTCTTGGCCTTGCAGAAGACCAAGTATGCATTCATCCATACTTCAGACCTGGGTCGAATGCGCACAAAATGGGGGATCCCCGAAGATGTAAAGATAAGGATCCCCATTGATCCGGAGACCCCTATGGACTGCAAACGAAATGAAATAGTCTTCTTTATAGAGTTATTTAATTGGGGACTCAGGTTCCCACTGGACCCGGAGATCGTACGATACTTCCACCTGGTCAAGCTATGCCCAACTCAGCTAAGTCCCAATGGCTGGTTCACTTTGATGTCATGTATCATGGCATCTAGGTTGTCTGGGATCCCTCTTCCTATGGAAGAGTTCGCAGCAGTGGCCAACCTTTGCAAGCACCATCAATTCCCATTCTATCATTTCAATATGGGGAACGATCTCAAGGCTGTTGATGACCTCTTGGAGTCAGAGAGCAAATGGAGGAGCCAATTTCTGTTTGTCAGTGGCGCCTGTGAAAACGGCAAGAGAATCAAAGCCGGAGAGAACCCAAGCCTTCTCAGGAGTAGGTGGAGGAGTGATCGTAAGTTTCTTACTTTAGATTTCTGTCCGTTTTTCTTTCTAAAATTAGTTTAACTTAACCAGTTTCTCTTTTGTTCTAACAGAGCTGCCAAAGGAGTTCGGGGATCATTTGAAGGCCGGACAGACTACCTGTGGCAAAATCAATGCTTGGGCCGCAGAGAACTCGGAGAATCGATTCCACAAGGCCTTCACCCCTGGAAATCTAGCAAGGTCTCACCTGTGGAACACCACAGGTCGGAGAGACCTAACTTGGGAGGAGCTCACCACCCAGCCTGATGAAGACACTGTGCTTAGAAGGTCCCACGAACTAGATGGGACACTCTACCTGCCTGCCCGGGCTAAAGCCCCAAGCAAAATGAAAGGTAGGAGAAAAGGCAAAAATGTGGCGAGCGATGCTGAGAAGGATGCCCCGACAGACCCGGAGGGGCCGGCCCAGGTTCAAATTGATGCAGCCCTCTTGCAGGTGGTGGAGCAGGAGACCGAGAGGCAGGAAGTAGACCTTCCAAAACCTCTAAGGGCTCCCAAGAGGACTCGCAAGCAAGTTGGTGAAAGCGCTGACCGGGAAGTCAAGAAGAAAAAGACTTCACAAGGAGATGAGCTTGCTCTCCGGGATCCGGAGCCCTCTTTTCCCACTGGCCCCTCTGACCCAACGCTGGCCGAAGAGATCCCAAGAGAGTTTCACACTGATGAAGTTGAGGGGGGAGAGCTCAACTTGGATGAAGTGGACATCACCGGTCTGGGTGGACTTGGTGAATATTTTCTTGGCCTCCCTAGAGACGAGTTCGCAGGGCCTTACATCCCTCCTAGCAGCTCCAATACGGTCAATTTCAACGGTAAGACTTTCATGGTTTCTAGTGAGAAGGTCACTATAGCCCATTCCTTGCTTAGTAATGTGCAGCCAGTTCTTACATTGGAGAGGCAAGTCCGGAGTCAAGCAGACACCATCAAAGACCTCCAGTCTGAGAAGGAAAAACTGTCCGGAGACCTCCGCACTGCTACCACCAATGCCGATTTGCTCAAGGAAGCAAACGAGGAGCTGAAGAGGAATCAGAATGAGAGCAACACAAAAGTTGCCACCCTAGAACAAACCATAAAAGATCTCCAGAAGAAGCTGTCTGGTAGGGAGAAAGATCTCACTGTCTCAAGGGGAGAGACCACTGCAAAGGAGAAGATCATCACCAACCTGACCACTGACAAGATTGCTCTAGAAAATGCAGTGACTCAGGCTGCTGAAGAGAAAGCTGCTTTGCTAAGGGACCAAGAGGCCACAATCAAGGCCAAGATCAATGCCTATGCTAGGGAGATGATAAAAAGCGAAGAGTTAATGGTTCAAAGGGTGAAGTCTGATATGGTTCTCCTTTTTCATGAAAAATTCCCGAAGAGGACCCTGGGGGACTTATGGCTCTATGTGGATGATGATGACCTTCCATATTATACAATGGTCGAAGAAGGAATTTCCGGTGAGTCCTCATCTGATAATGAAGAGAAGACCGGAGAGAGCCCAGGCGAAGAGGAGAATGATCCCAAGGGCAAGAAGGTAGTCGAAGGGGGGAGCGACATCAAGGGCAAGAAAGCAGATGAGGGTGAGCCATCTTCAAAGGCTCAACCTTAATTTATGGTGTACTTTGTTTATCTTTTATTCAAACTAAAGTCCTTGGAAGGCCAAGGCACTTTTTGTAATGGTGTCCGTACTTGTTCTGACAAGTTTTTTTTGTTGTACTCTGACTTATTCACAAGTCCTTGGAAGGCCAAGGCATTTTTCGTTCAATGAATGTTTCTGTTTCGCCCAACCATTATCTTCTGTCATCGTTTGTTTTAGTTTAAATAGCTAGAGTTTAAGTAGCTTTTAGTTATTGCATTGTGAGAGTGTTTAAATTCTCCGGCTAGAGTTTAAATAGCCCTTAGATCTTTCAGTCCGGGTAGTATAACAAGAGATAGAACTTTGAAAATACTTAGAAAATTTTGAAGAAGGCATCGAATTTTATTCAACCATCCGGACACCTCACTAAAACCTCCCCGTGCCACCAGGGAGGAAAGAGTATGCCCCCAAATATTTACATGGAAGTTCAAACAAGTAAATATTTACACAAGTGCTATTCCAAGTACATCCGAAGATGCTCAATATTCCAAGGGTGAGTTAAAACCCTGCCATCTTTGTCTTCCAACCAATAAGTTCCAGGCTTGATTCTTTCAACCACAATATACGGACCCTCCCATGTTGGGGCCAGCTTTCCGAAGAGCTTTTCTTTGGTATGTAAGAAGACCTTCCTCAATACTTTGTCCCCTGGTTGGAAATCTCTTCTTTTAACTTTAGAAGCAAATCTGCTTCTCATCAAGCCCTGATAGTGTGCCACTCTAAGGTGAGCTTTAACCCGTCTTTCTTCTATCAAATCAAGTTGATTTCTGATCGCCATCTCATTAGCGTGTCCGGAGAAGTTGTGAACACGAAAGGAAGGGATTGTCTTCTCTATGGGGGCTACTGCATCCATTCCATAGACCAAGGCAAAGGGAGACTCTTGCGTTGCAGCCCCAGGTGTTATCCGGTAGGCCCACAAGACTTCTTGTAGATAACTAGGCCACTTCCCAGCAGCCCCTTCCAGATTCTTCTTTAAACCGGACAGAATAGTTCTATTAGCCACTTCAACTTGCCCATTTGCTTGTGGGTGGAATGGCGAAGAAAAACAATGTTGTATACCCCTTGAGGCACAGAAGCTTTCCATTTCTCTATTGTCAAACTGTGGCCCATTGTCTGTTGTTATCTTCTGTGGGACACCAAATCTGCAACATATGTTGGACATAATGAATTTTATGACAGCTTTCGATGTTGTCCCTGCCAGGGGAGCTGCTTCTATCCACTTCGAGAAGTAGTCAATGGCCACAATTATAGTTTTACGCCCTCTGGACGCCACAGGGAGAGGCCCAACTAAGTCCAACCCCCATCGAGAAAAAGGGATGGGCTCAGAAATTGATTCCAAAGGAATGGCTGGTACATGAATTTCATTGCTGTACCTCTGGCATGGGTCACACCTTCTTACCAACTCCTTAGCATCTTTCATGATTGATGGCCAATAGTATCCGGAGAGTAATACTCTTCTTGTTAAAGCTCTAAATCCACAATGAGCTGATCCCTCACCATCATGCAACTCGGAGAGGACTACTTGTGATTCATCATTCCCCAAACAACGCATGAGAGGTTTACTGTAGGACTTTTTATACAACACTTCTCTCAATATGATGAAACCACGAGCTTTGTGTTTTAATGTTATGGCTTGTGACTTATCTGGAGGCACAACACCTTCGGAGAGATATTGCAAGAGAGGAAATCTCCAGTCCTGAGGTTGTTTCATTTGTATTTCAAAATTTTCCTCTTCTTTACCCTTACCAAGTTGAATAGAAGGGCTCTCAAGCACGTGGATCCATGGGCATGACTCCGTATATGCTATAGTTGCCAATGAGTCTGCTAGCTCATTTTCTGCCCGGGGAATGTGCTCATAGACAACAACTTTAAATTTTAGTACTTCATTTTTTAGGAGGAGTAAATACTTTACCAACTTCTCCTTTCTAGCCTCAGACTGGCCTAAGGCATGGTGGACAAGTAATTGGGAGTCACTTAGTAGCTTGACCCTTTTAGCCCCACAGATGTGGGCTAACTTTAACCCAGCTATAGCTGCTTCGTATTCGGACTCGTTATTAGATGCCCTGAAAGGAAAACAAATAGCTTGGTACATGTTGTCCCCGTATGGGGAAGTCAGACATATTCCTGCACCACATCCCATGGTGCTAGACCCTCCGTCTGTTCGAACAATCCACACTTTCTTGTCTTTTATATCAGTAGCTTGCTCTGAATCCCTATCGGAGTGGAATTCAACCAGAAAATCAGCCACAGCTTGGGCTTTTACTGCTGTTCGGGGAGCAAAGTCTATGTCGAAGTCCCCCAACTCTACTGACCACTTAGTCATTCTGCTTGAAATGTTTGCTTTTTGGAGGACATTCTTTAAAGGGAAAGATGTCCGGACGATGATAGGATGAGCCTGAAAGTAAGGCCTCATCTTTCTTGCAGCTATCACCAGAGCTAACGCTAGTTGTTCGAGTTTCAAGTAACGCCTCTCAGCATCAATTAAGCTTTTGCTGATATAGTACACTGGGTGGGGATACCCATCGACCTCTCTTACCAACACAGCAATGATGGCACAACTTGAAACGGCCAAATACACAAAGAGAGTCTCCCCATCAACTGGTTTGAACAAAGTTTTGGGAGAGGAGAGATGTTTCTTGATTTCATTGAATGCCTCATCACACTGTGGGGTCCACTCGAACCCCTTAACACCCTTCAAAGTTTGAAAGAAAGGAGCACATCTGTCCGAAGACCTGGAGATGAATCTGTTTAAGGCAGCTAATCTCCCCGTTAATTGTTGTACTTCTTTAATGTTTCGAGGAGGCTCCATCTGGAATAGGGCATTGAGCTGGTCCGGGTCGGGCTGTATTCCATGCTCACTTATGATATACCCTAAGAATTTCTCGGACTGCACTCCGAACACACACTTTTCAGGATTTAGTTTCAAATTCACTTTCGCCAAGTTGGCAAAAGTTTCTTGGAGATCGGACAAGTGCAACTGCTCATCCACACTTTTCACCATCATATCGTCAATGTAAACCTTCATATTTCTTCCAATTTGATCAGCACAGGCTTTGTTCACCAATCTCTGATAAGTAGCCCCAGCATTTTTCAACCCAAATGACATCACCTTGTAACAATGTAGACCCCTATCAGTGACAAACGTGGTATGCTCTTGGTCTTTTGGATCTACTTGAATCTGATTGTACCCGGAGAAGGCATCCATAAAGGAGAGCAGTTTGTTCCCAGAGGTAGAGTCTACTAACTGATCTATCCGGGGGACCGGATACAAGTCTTTTGGGCAAGCTCTATTGAGATCTGTGAAGTCAATGCACATGCGCCATTTGCCATTTTTCTTTTTTACCAGGACAGGATTGGCAGTCCACAAAGGGTATTGAGATTCTTTAATGTGCCCCATCTTTGTGAGTCTGTCAACCTCTTGTACTATGACATCAGCCTTTTCTTTTGAGAAAGCTCTTCTTTTTTGAACCACTGGTGCCACATCTCTCTGGACAGATAGGTGATGGGATATCACTTCTGATGGAACTCCAGTAACATCAGCATTGCACCAAGCAAAAACGTGCTGATGGTCTTTCAAAAATTTCAACATCTCTTCTTTCAACATTGGTGGCATCTTGGACCCTATCTTGACACTCTTGCCTTCTTCCAAACAATGCGTTTCAACCTCTTCAATTGGAATCAACACTCCGGGGGTCTCTCTGGGGTCATCAATTTCACCCTCACCCCCAGAAAGGCCCTCAAACTGCTATTGATCATTTATACAGACTTCCCCCAGCGTTCGAGGAGCCAAGGCAGTGGCATAGCATTCTCTTGCAATCTTTTGGCTGCTCCGGACAACCCCAACCTGTCCCTGAACAGCATACTTTAAGCACTGGTGGACTGTCGAAGCCACTGCATGCATCCTAGAGAGCCAAGATCTCCCCAGAATAGCATTATAGCAAGTGGGACAATCCACCACGATAAAGAGTATTCTAACCATTTTCTTGAAAGGGCCCCTGCCCAATAACACCTCTTCTTCAAATTCTCCGATCACATCGGCTGAGCTGCCTGTGAAGCCCACGATTGACCTGTCCAACTTTTGAATCACAGCTGGATTTTTCATTTTCTTGTAAGTGGTTAGGAAAAGGATATTGGCTGAGCTTCTAGTATCCACCAAAATTCGTCTTATTTCATTGCCCCCTATAGAGGCTCCTATGACAACAGCATCCTCGTGAGGGCCAGCAATGTCTCTCAAATCATCCTCATCAAAGACAATGAAGGGGAATGAGTTCGGTGACTGATAAGATGTCATGCCTCCTTCTAGCTGGGAGGCTAAATTATGAACATGCCTCTTTCTTGAAGAAGCAGTAGGAGCTGTCATAGTGTCCCCTCCGAAAATTGTAAGTGACTCGAATAATTTAACGAGCCCGGAGACCGACCTAGAACACTCCTCTATAGCACCCACACTGTTTCGAGTTAGATCAGGATCCAAGTATTCAGATTCCACATCAAACCTTTCAACTATAACTATGGCCCCCTCCGGGGCAGCATTACTTGGACCAACCCGGTGAGTGTTGTCAGGCCTGTTGCCTCCTCTTCTCTTAACGTATGCTCCCAACTTTCCCCTTTCAATCAGGTTTTAAACTTCTTGTTTCAACGCTATGCAATCATCAGTGGTATGGCCAATATCATTATGATATTGGCAAAAGGAGCTGTTACGATGCTCTCTGGGAGACTGCAAGGTTGCAGGTCTCCGGTAATGCACCTCATCTTTTGTCTTATCGAAAATGGTGGCCACACTTTCTTTGAGCTCTGCAAACCACTCCGGTTGGACCCATGGCCCTCTTTTGTTTCTGGATTGTTGACTTTGAGCGGGAGCAGCTGGCTGAGACTGAGCTTTTGCCCTACCATGCCCCTGTCCGGTTTCTCTTGCTTGCTTCCCGGACTGGTTTTGATTTGGGGTTGGTGCCACTGGGGTGGATCTCACCTGTCTGTGCACCCTGGTTTTCTTTGTTTCATCAACGTTTATTTGCTTGCCAACTTGATTTAGCAATCCTCCCCAGGTCATGGCCTTCTTTCTGGTCACCGAATCAGCCAGATTTCCTGGGTTCAAACCTTGCCTTAGGGATGCTATTGCCACCTGTTCGAAGCAATCAGCCAACCCATTCTTTGTGTTCACAAAACGACTTATATACTCTTTCAAGGACTCATTTGGCTCCTGGGCACAATGGATTATTGTGTCTCCATTGCCCTTCAGCTCCTTACTCCCTACAAACTGCCTTCGAAAGGCCACCCAAAACGTATCAAAATCTTTAATACAACCCTGAGGCAGGCTGTTGTACCATTTCAGAGCACTCCCCGTGAAGGATTGGGAGAATACCCTACAGAGTAGTTTATCATCATCATCAAAGTTCATCATGAAGTTCTTGAATTGCTCCAGATGATTGTCCGGATCAGTACTGCCATCGTACTTCTCCATTTTAGTGCTATCAAACCTCTTGGGGAGGTTTCCGGACAGAATTTTAGAAGACAGTGGAGACTGCCTCCAATTTCTTCCACGACTGAACACGGTATCCTCATTGGGAGTTGCAAAGATACCTGGTTCATCGTGGAAAGCAAAGGGATCCATCAGCATCTTGTCTGTGTACCTCCGGTGGTGAGATGACCCCTTTCCAATATGCCTTTTCATTCTTCCATGGTGGTCTCTTTTTCTTTAATATTTCTTAACCCGCTTTTGCTTTTTCTTGGTTCGACCCTCATCGCTGCTAGAGGACAAAGATTTTTCATTTCCCTCACTGTCCGAATAGCTACCCGAAGATTCTGAGCTCGAGTCAGAACTCTCCACAGGCTTGGACCGGTGAGACTTTTTAGAACTAGCATGAGTCTTTTTGGTGCTCACATGAGTTTTGGAAGCCTCATGCTCTCTGGGGTTATCGGTGTGATGAACAACCGATGCCTTGGATTTTTCTTTCACGCCCATCTTGGCCTTTTCACCCTCAGAGCTTCTATTTCAAGCTTTAACATGTCGCGCTCTTGGACAATGTACTCATCGTTTTCTTCCACCACTTCGAGCAAAGTTGGTGGAAGCTCTGGATTGTCCGGATTCATACGGACAGAATTTCTTGGCAGGTTTTGAATGCTTGATTCAGGCACCTCTCTTCTCCCACTGTGGTCGCCAATTTGGTGTGGATAATAATTGCGTGAGGGTAGGCTGGTAATTTCAAGTGGAGTTTAAAGGTGGTGTGTGGGTGTTTAACAGTGGTGTGTGAGTGTTTAGCGGTGGTGTATGGGTGTTTAACGGTTTAGAGTAGAGAGTATAAGGTGGAGAGATAATTAAGCTGGCTGGTTGCAGTTAATTCTCTTTACCCATAGTTAATGCTGGTGGTTGGGTATTTATAGTATGATGTTTGGGCCCTTATGGGCTTTCGGGTCATGTTTAATGGACCCGGGTCATGTTCAAAGACCCATGAGCTCTTAAGTAGGAGAGCAGGTAGCTTAGTCAAGAAGTGTTTAGGTTTTTTAGTACTTTTGTCATAGTTCGGACTGCTTTATGTTCATAGTGTTCACAGAAATCTGTTCGGTCCAAGTGACCTGTTCGACCCCTGTCCCTGTAACCTGTCCGGCATTCAGAGAGACTTGACTGATCTGCCCCTGTTCGGGGAGCACGTTGAATTCGGACTCATCAAACTAGAGAATCCACGTGATCAAAACAGCTAGTATGGTGGAAAAGCTTGTCAAACCACTTTGGTCTTGATTCAAGCTAATTGATTTCAACAAATGAGAAAGTGTCTCGATTGTACTCTTTTTCCCTTGTTCAAGTTTTGTCCCAATGGGTTTTCTTGACAAGGTTTTTAATGAGGCAATTGTTTCACTTCACCATTGCCCATTTGTTGAAATAAAAGCCCAAGGCCCATCTACACCAAAAGCCACGTCCTTGGAGGAGGGAAGCGTCTGATTTCCAGCTTATATCATTAATACTTTGTATTTTCAATATTAAAGCATTTTGTTTCCAAGAAAAGCCTTAATTGTTTTAGAGGCAGGCATTATGTTTCCAAGAACAGCCTTAATTGTGTTCAAGGCTAGTCCTTTTTCCTATAAAAACTATGTACTCAGAATTCTAATGGTTAGACTATCTTTGATTTTGAAAAAACTTCTCAAGTTTTACTCTTCTCTTGTTGGTGTGTAATATCCACAAGAAAACTTGTTCTTCATTTGGTGCGTCATATCCAAAGGAAGATCAGTTGGAATATCAAAGGTCTTTCCACAACCTTTGTGTGACCTATCGATCCACATCCTTTGATCCTTGAATCCTTTTGGGTTCCTAGTTGCAAAGTTATCCATACCCCATTTGAGAGTGCCGATTCTAGGAGGAGTTTATTACTATTGGGGTTGAGTGATTTTATTGATGTATGAATTTTCTCAAATGAAGGAATAGCCAATATAAATTGGTTATCTTGCTCAGTTATGATTTCATGAATGATATGAATTGATAATTCAGAGTATTCAGGGAGATAGTTATTTGAGAAAAGTGTTTTGAAATGGTCTACAACTGAGTTTTCTATTAAAGTTTGATCTTTAATCCAATTTTGATAAACCTTAATTCTATTTATTCTGTTTTTTATTTTATTTTTTTTGAAAAAAGTTTTGAAAACATTTAGAGTTTCTATTTACAGTTTTAAAGCAATTGGAGGCTCTATGTTGTTCTCAGAATTCCTCCTCTTTGGCTAAGAGCTGAAGATGGATAACTTGTAATCTTGAAAGATAAATTTTGTTTTCTAAGTTTTGAGATGTTTCAAGACAGGTTTATGTTATTTTAACATTTTCAGCAGCTTTGAAAATACTGTAAAAAATATTACGAAAGTTGTCTTTGTTCTAAGATTTAAGATTATGTTTTAATCTTTTTAATTTGGACCAGAATATAGATATAGGATTGCCAAAGACTAGATTTTTCCAGTTGTTTTCAAAAATGTTTAGGAAGATTCCACTCGATTTGAAATTTAAAAGATGGTTTAGGTTGATTACTGTGAGAAAAGATTGATATGCACAAGGGTGAGTGACCTGAGCCAGCTCTGGCCATATACTTACCCCTTGTGATATCAAAATATTCTCTCAAGAGAGAATTATACATGATTCTATCAAATCTTTTCCACTTGTTATTATTAGACAAATGAATTTTGAACCAATATAACCTGGATTCTCAAGTAGACAGTCCAGGATCATATTGTTGAAGTCATAAATTCCTCTCAAGTTGAGAGAAGTGTAAGAAATTTGCTCTGAAGAGTTTGTTATTTCATTAAAATCCCCAGCCAGTAACCATTGTTCGTTAGTTGTAGAGATTTTTCTAAGGTTGTTCCAAAGGGATTGTCTTTGGATTGGATTCTTGTGCATTTAGCATATATGATGGTGACCATAAAATATCTGTTTAAAGAGGATTGTTTCACCATCACATTCATGAATTTCTCATTATATTTTGGAGAATGGAGATCTGGAAGTTGTCATTCCAGAATACCCAAATTTTATTGTCGATGGTTGCATGGCCATTTTTTTTAAAACCAATTTGCTTTGAGAATTTATGATTTTTTTTAATGGAGATCATTGAATCTTGAAGAGCAATGAAATCCAAGTTTTTTAGCCGTGATTAAATTTTTTAATCTTCTTATAATTCCTTTATTGCCCACACCACGGACATTCCAATTTAGAATTTTTAAATTCATTTAAAAAGTAAGTTTACGGATCTTGAAGATCCTTTAAAGTTTATGACTTTAGAGATCAAAGGACCTTTGTATTGTTTTGACTTATACTTTTTTAATCTTTTTATTTAGTGTTTCTATTTTCTTGTTTGGTTGGTGATTTGTATTTGGGGATAAAGGGAGACTTCCATAACTTAGAATTTTAAGAGATTAAATTTCCATTTCAGTACAATTAAGTTCATTATATTGATATGTTGTTACTTAATTCTATGGTATTTAGACATTCAATGATCTCTTTACTCGAGACTGCAACCGGGTTTTTTTGGGTTGAAGTTAAATTTATCTTATGGACATTTTCATTTTTGTTATTTTTAGATTGAAATTGTTCATAATGAGTTAGATGTTGAGAAATTATCAGAATTTTAGGACTGAGGTTTTGCCATTGATTGCTTTGCAAGTTCATTTGAGTCTGTTTTATTGTTTGTTGAATATTCATTGTTGTTTTTTACAATTACAAATTTAAATTTTTGAAACCACGATGTGGGTTCAATTTAGGTTGATGATATTTAGGAATTTGAAGTTGGTTTTCTATTTTTTCAGAGCTTTCTTTATTCTAAGGATCTTTATTACAAGTTGAGGCTTTGTGCCCAAGATGTTTACAACGAGAGTAGTAAACTAATCAATAGTTTTTGGAGAAGAGGGATTGAGATATCGAAAACAAGCCAAACTTTATAACAGTTAAATTTTGCTCGAGTGTTTTTTTAACCCAAATTGTTAAGAGAAAACCAATTGCTATAGCAATTTAAGCTATTGAGTCTGAGTTATAAAGAAACTCAAGAAGTTTGGGAAACGTTATCTGGATTGGAGTTTGAGGGAACTTCAATCTGGGGTTGAAATTAGGGTTCCATCTCAATAACCTAGAAGGTATCTCACCTATACTATATAGGTTACTTGTCCATATTTTTTTAGGTCATCAATGTCTTCTAATTCTATTAAAAGGTGTTTATAGTCCCAGTTTGATAAACTATAGGAGCCTGAGAATGCAAAAGAGTTTAAAAAGGTTTTAAAATCATCAATGTTTGGTCTACCATGCAAGAAGTTTTCAATTAATGTATGTTTAGATTTAGTAAGAAGAAATCACTTATCTGATTCTTAAGATACCACTGTTTTGTGGTTTTCCTTGATTTGATTAGAGACTTTTCTATAGAGGACTTCTTTCTTTTTACAGCCAGTGACTTTTTCTTGATGTTTTTTTTGCTCCAAAAATTGATGACCCAATGGTGGAGAAGCAAATTCAAAATGGGGTTTATCCCGACCTCTGGAATTTGGGAGCTTCCTCCTTGAATCGATGGCTTCTTTGAATTCGGTAGAGGAAATTCATTGTAATCGGCTCCAATTACTTGATCTTTCTAACATTTTCTTCTTATATCTTCAGATATTGCATATCTCGAGTCTAGTTTTAACATGTTTGTTGAAAAAAAAATTTCTCCTCCTCTTCTGTCTTCAGATATCATATTACATAAAGCTTTATTTTTTATAATCTGTGAATAAATTTCTTCTTTTATCTAAGGAGAGTCAACCTCGAGGTGAGGTTGAGCGGTTGGATTCGTCATTGTGGGGATATGGTGATTTTAGGGTTTTAACGAGCTTACAATTTGAGGATCCAAATCATAATATATTTGTTCATTATTATATTTATTTATTTGTTATTCAAGTTTTTAAAACCTTTTCTCCTTCAAACAATATTTTGGGAAAAATCTGAAAGTATCACTGATTTGTTTTTCTTATAACGAACAAGACTAGATTTATAAATATAAAAAAATTATTTTTTATTAAAATTTTCAAACTTTTTTTTGCGAGTCCGGTTAAACCTAGTTTTGTATTTCACATTTTTGTTTTTGGTTTCGAATTTTCACTTAAGTAAATATTTTTTCTAAATTTTACACTAGTTTTACATTGGTTTCTTATTGCACATGTTTATTGAACTATGATTTAAGATTTCTCATTTTTATTTTACTTTGGTTTCACATTTTGTATTTTTATTTGATGATAACCAAGTTTAGGATCAACCTTAGAAAAGATGCTAAAACCATGTACTTCATCTAAGATATCATCTAACTAGGTATATGATGACGACACTTCACTACTATGTTGTTCATGGCTCTATGATCAATACACATCCTCTAACTTCCATCTTTTTTGGGCACACGCGAAATTGGTACATCACAACGACTCATGCTTTCACAGATATGTATTTTTCCATTAACGGACTGATTTTCCTGTACAATGTTTTTGTTTCAACTGGATTAGTTCTACAAGCAGGTCTGTTAGGAAGGGAGGCTTCAGGCACAAAATATATTTGGTGTTCGATAACTCTGATTAGTGAAATCCCTTAATGATTATCATAAAGGAATACATCTTTAAAATATTACAAAAGAGAAGTCATCTCACTCGGTAGCAAGTGTTTCAGGTAAGTTAAACTCATAAGAGTTTCTTTAAACACAATCAGTAGCATAGGTTTCTTGAAGAATAATCTTTTCTTAACCTCACCAACTTTTGTATAAAATTTCAATGTTTAATTACCTAACTTTCCTTATTATGTATCTGCTTTTAATCTTGGTAAACTTCTTGTGGAGTTATGTGAACTATAATGGTTCTCCCCTTTTGAAATCAAATGTATAACGATTGGTGGATCCGTCATCCATACATTTTTTTATTAAATTATATGGTTTTCCTAATAGTATGTGACTAGCCTCCATTGGTAGAAAATCACACAAGACTTCATCTTCGTACTTGCCAATGGCTAAATAAACTGTTACTTGGTAGCTAACTCTCATTTCTCCATTGCCGTTAAGCCGCTAAAGCTTGTAAGGTGATGTGTGCTTATTCATTTTTATACCAAACTTCTTCTTGACCATAGATTCACTCCCCAAGCTGGTGCTACTACATCCATTAATAATAAGGTTGCAAACTTTTCTTTCAACAGGACACCTAGTATGGAGCAAATTATCCATATGCTCCTGTTATTCTTCTTTTGTTTGAAACCTTAGAGATCTTCTGGATACCAATAAATATCCTTTAACATGTTGCTTTAGGTGTTCTTTGAAAAAATCAGAAAAAACTTATTCTTCCTCTGGAATTATTTCTTTATTACCAAAAATTATCATAATTTTCTTATTAGAACAGTCATTAGCATAATGTTCAATACCTTTTCACTGGCAACTTCTTTAGCTTTTCCTTTGTTATCGATAGACAATAGTGTTTCAGATTTTTGGGTCACTATTGGATAACTTTCATTATAATTGGTCTTATCCTCTTTCAGATAAGTAGGCTTATTTGTTACTGCCCCTAAACCATAACATAAACTTGATGAGTTCTTTCATTTAACTTATTGCTCGAATAACATAGATTTGTGTAACATCTCTTCTAGTTCAACACAATGCTAAGTTTTCAATCTATCTTGAATTTCTCTATTTAAACCTCAAAACAACCTTGATATTGTTTCCTTGCTATCTTCTAAGATATCAACTCACAACATTAAGGTCTCTAGTTGAAAATAATACTCTTCAACAGATCGATTTCCTTGCGTTAATCTCTTCATCTTTAAATACAACTTACGGCGGTAATGACTATGGACAAATATCTTCCGCATGATTACTTTCATTTTGGTCCACGACTCTACAAGATTTTCTCCATTACACCTTGAATTAATTAGTTGATCCCACAAACTAAGATCATAATCATAAAAAATATGTAGGGTTCTTATTCGATTGATCATTGTGTAGCGCTAAACATTAAAACAAGTTCAATCTTCATTTCTCAATCTAAATATACATCTAGTTCTTTTTTCCCATTCAATGATGGAATATTAGGCTTGAGACCTTCAAGATTGTCCGGCATACGTTCGTAGACTTATCTTAAACGTCTATATCGTATTCTTTGACTATTTTAAGATGAATTGCTCATGTGTTCATAATATTCATTAGCTTCTCCATTTCTAAATAGTTCAGGTTGTTCACAGTTTCTTCTTGGAATTTTTAATTTTCGTGAATGGTTATGATCTTGATCAGTGTTGATTGAAGCTCTTGGTGAAATACATTTAACTTGGTGTCTATTAAATTTGTCATAACTTCAGTCGGAAGCTTGTTGTTATTGAAGTTACTATTTGTTGCATCATTTGGACCAGGTGTTCTTTTCTCTAAAATAAAACCAGATCACCAATAACATGACCTTGGAAACTTCCTAAATATCTTCAAAACCATGAAACAAAACTAAATTCATTTTCCTAGGAGTATGAAGATCCAAACTTCACAACATTACTTAAAAATGATTTTTTACAAACCTTAAAATTCAAACAACTATAACTACAGTGAAACCTATAAGAATTTCGTGATTCAAAATGAAATTCGTCACACTAAAATCTCAGATATTTATAAACAAAGTAAGAATATCAATTATATGAAAAATATTAATGGAAAAAGAAATATCCAACTTTCAGAATATTACTCCCATACCACTTGATATGATCCTCCAAGAATCAACATTTTGAAATGGGATGTGAATAACTTTGCAACCAGGAACTCATGAGGATTTAAGGATCAAATGATGTGGAAAGACCTATGATAATCTAGATGATCTTTATTTGGATATGACACACCAAAAGAAGAACAAGTTTTCTTGTGGACATTACACACCAGCAAGAGAATGACAAGACTTAAAACGTTTTCTGAAGAAAACATAATGTACTGTTTAAAACTGAGTATAGAGTTTTTAAAGGAGAAAGAACAAGCTTGAACATAATTAAAGTTGTTTTTGGAAATAGAATGAGCCTTGAACACAATTAAGATTATTCTTGAAAAAATAATGACCATTGAACACAATTAAAGCTGTTCTTGGAAACATAATGCATGAATATTGAAAATAAAAAGTATTAATGATAAAATTTGAAATCATATATTTCTTCTCTCTTCGAAGGACATGGCTATTGTTTTAGAATGGATTTTGATTTTATTCTAATAAATGGGTATGGTGAAGTGAAACAATTGCCTCATTATAAACCTTGTCAAAAGAACCCATTAGGACAAAACTTGAACAAAGAAAACGGAATATAATTGAGACACTTTCTGAGTTTTTGAAATCAATTAGCTTGAATCATGACCAAAGTGGTTTGACTAGATTTACCTCCATACTTGTTGTTCAGATTACATAGATTTCCTATTTGATTAAGCAATCCTTCAACAATATCGCTAAACAATTTAGAGCTCGATCGAGTTATTGGACCAACCGATATAACAAGAACATCCTTGGTTTCAATCTCATTCTCTAGTTCAAGCTGCTTCTTTGGTTATTTTTATGTTCTAAGCTCATTGCATCATCCAGGATTACATCATTTAGCATTGGTTCCAAGTCCTTTAACTACTTGGCATCCACCAAACATCAATAATTTTAGACAACATGCAAAAAGTATACATATGATGAATATGCCCTTCATCAATAACTTGCTTTACCTAATAATTTCCTTGCGTTAAAGATTTATTTTTAACGTTTTCAATATACTTGTGTTAAACTAAGCTGAAGTAAGAAGCTTCCACAATTTTCTTTATGCATACTTATTTTATGTCTTGTTTCAGACTAAAATAACTTCATATCCTATTTTAGGACCTTTATATTAAGCTAATAAAGGAAAGGGGAAACCTTTTTTATCTATCTCGGTCTCAGTTAAAGACCAGCAGATAAAGATCTCGAATTTTTATTTTGATTCGTTTGAGCATACATTAAGGAGATGTTCTTCAATATAATGATTGTATGGATAGGGCTACAACCACCTAATAGAGGAATAATAAAGAATATATGATCTATCTACCGTTAAAAGTATTTTATTTCTAAAAAAATGTATTTCATTTCTTTTTATAATAATTTACAACTATTAGAATGATTAATATTACAATATTTATTTCCCTATATTTTGTTTGATTATTGACTATAATTGACTATAGTATATATCATTTTATCATATATATTTGATAAGTATGCTAAGAATATATGAAATAGTAAGTACATTTAAAAGTAATTTATAGAGAAATTATGGTTCAGAAAGAGAAAATAATTATATACATTAGTAAGTTTTGTTCATCAGTCTTATTCGCACATTCTACTCGCTATTTTTAGGCTTACAAGTAACATATTCGGTTGGAAGCTTCGATACTTCACCTCAATTCTGTACTTAATACAAACATATTTATCATAAACTTCACATCAAGTCCTTATTATTTACATTATGTACTAAACTCATTCGTTAACTACAAATACTTTTAATAATTGTTTTTACACCTCAATTAACTATATCATTATCAGTAGTCCCCCTAGTCCTTTTGAAGAACTCTGAGGAATGACTAAAAATTATTATGCATGAACTCATCTTTATTTCTTTTACCACAATTAGTTTTCAACCTTCTTCGGATCCTATCTTATAGCTACTCGGATAATTCAGAATGTGTCTTTATCTTACTTTGCTTTGGAAAAATGTGTGTCCTCCCAAATCGTTCATCATTCTTCTTCGGTGAAATCAATGCCAACTGATTAATAGTCGTATCTTTCAATAAGCTTAATTTTTACCCTTCTAGAATAACGTAAAAGGTTATAGAAGTCTCTTGGCATTCACATTGTCTAAACCTGACATATTACATGTGTCAACCTATTTTATACTAGGTACCCGTTATCTTTCAATTCATATTTCTACCCTTTGAACGTCGGTCGACCTTTCAACTCCCTCTCAAGCCCAGTCCCATGTTCACCATTTCCTTTATAAATATCACCTTAGTACTCATTTTCCTATCACACAAAAATTCTAGAGATGAAGAGAAAATTTGCTTAAAAAATTCATTCCTCCACTATCGCCTCAGTGTTCACCCCTTTCAGATCAACTCCAATCTTCTTTCAATCCCCCTTTGGCTTGTTTATGTTCAGTTTGAAAAACTACTTGAATTGGCTTACAATTACACAAAGAGTTGCTGAAATAAAAACCGCCAGAATTGTTGACGATAAACTAAAACCAATCTCCCAAACAACCATTTACAGTCTCTGGCCTCCTACCAAGAAGTCATCCTCTTTTTCTACCCTCAGAGGTTCTTCATATAGCCCTTCTGACTTAATGCCCAAAGATTCCTTCCAACATCCTTCTTGAATTAACCAAATAAAACTTCTCCAATCAATACAGAAAACCTTCTCGAATCAATTAAAAGAAAACTCTTCGAACCAGCCAAAACAAAACATTATCGAAAAAATTCAAAAACGTTTCCACTCGCACAAGCAAATATACGTTTCCTCAAAGATCTTGATTCATAGACATGAATGGTTTCGAAGACCTTAATACTTCACCAAATCCTTCTACCAGAGCTATCACACCACCTCCTCCCTCGAAGGGGAATTTTATAGAAACAAAGAGTCACAAATTCCTTCGGAAACCAAGCAACAAACCATCTCAATAACTCCCAAAATGTACATATCACTGCTACTCCTCCATAAATTTGAGACGAGATATCCGAGGAGGTTGTTGAATCAAAATCTAGAACATACACTGATTCAGATATACAAAACATATGAAACATTTCTCCTACTGATTCCGATGGAGATGTTTCGAAGAAACAGGCTCCAAAGAAGAAAAAGAATAAGAGTAATGAATCCATTACCCTCACCGTCAAAATGACCCCACTTTCATATGGAGAGAAAGAGCTAGTGGTCAACCTATAAATTTTTAACTAGGGCCTTCGGTTTCTGTTGGACCCAGTTCTGGTATATTATTTTGAAATAATCGACCGATGCCCGATGCAAGCAAGTCCGATCCTATCAAGACTTGCCAAGATAGCTCTACCAATAGAGTAATTCATCGCACAGACTGGTCATTCAAAAAAACCCTGTTTTGACATTCTACTACTTGACCCTCAGAAACTCCGCGAAAATCATGATGATCTATTTGAGGTAAACAAAGTATAGAAGCATAAATTCTTATTCATTTATGGTCCTTATGAGAATGACAATAAAATTTTAACGAACAATCATTCGAAGCTAACTCTCAAATAGAAGAGCACCAATAAGTAATATTAATTATTTTAACGTAATTTCCTTCGAAGTCTTATCAAAACTTGTTGTTCTTTATAAAACTTTCGAGGTAATACAAGATCCATAAAGATTTTACTAAGGGGATATTTGCAAAACTAAATGAATGGACAGAAAGAGAATGGTCAAATGAATTTTACAAGGCATTCGTACTTCTGAATTTCATCTAAAGTCACTTATAGAGACTCTCCACAGATTCAGTTTTAGCTCCAGATAAATTGATGGAACCTCCCGGTGATGGAGACATTGTGAAGAGACTAGCTTCTCCCGATGCACGCATCATATCTCTTGCGCGGAATAGGGCACAAAGCCATCTACCTCCAGAGAAGAAAAAGAAAAAATCTCAAAATGGTCCTTCAAAAGAACCAAAGAAAAAAATCCCTCAAAGAAAATCGAAGAAAAACTATTGAAGTTAACCCTTCTAATACTGAAGAAATACAAGTTGAGTCCTCTAAAACAAGAAAGAAGGTTGTTACTTCAAAGAAAAAGAAGAGCTCCTCGAAAACTCCTCCAATAACTATGACAGAAAATGTAATTGATGTATCCTCCCCAAATCCGACCCCCACTACGGAGGAAGTAGAGAAAGAATATGAAGATGAAGATCTTTACATAGACCCTCAGGTTCAAGAAATTCAGAATTACATTTTTAAAATCAGGAATCAAACTACTAAAGCTACCGTGTATAGAGGACTGACACTCTTTAACACTTAAGCTGACTTGCCTCAAAACCAAAATACATCTCCTCATCGAGTCATTTCCTCGAATGCCCCTGGTTTGTATGATTCGTTTCCTCCACATCCTCCAGGTGAACCATCCGAGGAAGTTCTGATACTCACTCATTTTTAAATTCCTAAGAGTTTCTCTCATCTCTGCTCGAAACCAATTCGCGGATCTTGTGAAAGACGTGATTTGCTGGAAAAAAGAATCCACTTATGACAAAAAAAATTATATAAGTTGTGTAACAAGAAACTCATTGAGCAATTCAAAACCTTTTATATAAATAGGTTAGAATTCCACACTAGAACCATTCAAATATAACATCGCATGTCTTCTAATCATAAGAAAAAGTCACACAAGAAATACCACTTTTCTCGAAAGGATAGAAAGGATTAACAATGGTATATACCGACGGGTGAGAGTGAGTATTTAGGGTCGTAATCCAAAGAAGATTTGTTTAGGAGGAAAGAAAGTGGTGCTCTTAGAGGGGGGAAGGTAGTCGGTCTCAGAGGTCCCGAAGAGAACACAATTCTAAGAGAACACAAAAATTGAATGATGAATTTCAAGGATGATGAAAAGTTGGTGTGTAAAGCATTCTCACAAACTTTCAAGAGAATCCCTTTAAAATGGTACAATTGAATTATGAGGGGATCTATAACCAATTTTGGGGTTTTTTATATTTCATTGTGAATACAATTTGTGGAAAGCAAAGAGATGCGAGCAAATGGTGATACCATAATCCACTGTAAACAAGAAGTATGAGAGAAGTTGAAGGATTACACGAGACATTTTATGTTAACAAAGACCAAAGTGGAAGAATGCGAAGAGTTAGTTAGTGGCTATGGTAGCTTTCAGGTAAGTGTTACTCCCTTGTGATTTACTGAACGAGACTATGAGGATAAGGGAATTGACTTCTATGACTTTAATGGCTCAAGTTGAGGAGTAAATTAAAGTAGAGGAATCAACAAGATTTTGGATTTGATCAAGTACGTCTCAAAAGAATTTAGAGCAATGCAACATTCCGGGTGGTCAAGGGTACTAAGGAAGTACTTCGAATTCCTATAGAACATCTCGACCGAGAATGAATACTAATCTTCCTCCTCGGGTAGCATCGTCCCAGCCTTCTAACTATCAACCACCTCGGGTGAGGTCGAACCAATGGTTGAGGCCAGAATATTTATGGAGCTAACTAAGAATGTGATAAAAAATTAAAGAGAGCCAATAATCATTTTGACTTTAGAAAGCAAGCCTCGATAAACAAACCGAGAGAGGAGCGAAACAACAAGTTTTGCATATACGATAAAGATGTAGGGTACAATACTACAGATTAGCTTTGAAGTAAAAGATTCAAATTTAATTACAAAATGGTAAGTTAATGAATTTTGTTAAAGGATATGGTAATGGTCGGAGTAATCCGAGTACGTGTGCGCAACATGTTGTGAACACACCTTCGAAGCATGAAAATATATTAATGATTGTGGATTCGAAGTTGAAGAAGCACGAAGGATTCGATGCAGCCTCAGAGTACTTAGATTCTAACCTATATCAGAGAATAGTGCTGACTGTGGACGAAGCAGTATTCAAAGGAAGATTTCATAGCATATGCAAGTATTTTGAGTCTCTAGCCATCTTTGGAGGAGTTACTATGACTGGAAATACCAACAGTTTTAAGAAAAGACACGTGGTGAGTTTGGCAACTCACTTGAAGGAAAAATGTTTACTCACTTGTATGGAAAGAATGTTACACCTTTTATTTTGTTTGACAAGGATGATTTAAGAGGTATATCTAGACCCCATGAGGATGCAGTTGTGATCGGAGCGAAAATAGATGGAACTGAAGTCCGATGAATCCTTATTGATACTCGTAGTTCAATGAATGTGTTGTTCAAGTCAACGTATGAAAGTATGCGCAATCCACGTATGATTATTTGATCTGAGTCCATCATCATTGGATGTACAAAGGTAACAACAATATTTATTTGTGAATTTGAGGGTGAGGTTTTGTTGGGAAAATATCCTTTTAAGAGAAACGTTCAAGTCTTATTCATACCGGACCAACTAAAACGCTATCTTTGGAAGGTCGTGGTTATCCAGAATGCACGCTGTTGTTTTGATTGTTCATCCGTGCTTGAAGTATGTAATTGGTGATCGCATTAGAGTCATCTGAAGTGATCAACAGGTGGCAAGAGAATATTATGCAATGGTTTTGCATGCTAGAAATATTACTGCTAGTGATCAAATGACAAAATGAAACTCAAGAGGGGTCAACCTACTTTATGGTAGGAGAAAATGTAAAGGTGTACATGTTTTCTAATGGGAAGAGTTTGAGAATATGGATGTTGCTGTTAGCTACTATGTGTTACCAATTGATGAGGTATTTGTTTGACAATTTAGATATATTTTCTTGCAAAACCGAAGATTTGTTCAGGTTTCCTTCCGAGGTGATATTTCATACGTTGGCTTTAAACTCTAACATCAGACCCATCATTCAGAAAAATGAGAGCTTTTTTAGTGGAAAACTCTTCTGTGATTGTGACATAGGTGGATCATTTGTCTAAGGTCAGACATATACAAGAAGCACAGTATTCATTGTGGACTGTGAATCCGGTTCTTGTAAAAAAGAAGAACGAGAAGTAGAGGATGTATGTCGACTTTACAAATTTATAAATCTGGCCAGCCCAAAAGACCAATTTCATGTGCCAAGGGTTGATCAGCTCATTGATTCAACATCAGAAAATAAAATTCTCTCTTTCATGGATGACTCCGCAGGTTATAATCAGATTCAAATGAATCCAAAGGATCAGGAAAGCACTACATTTATAACTGACCGAGGATTGCATTGTAACCGGGTATGTCGTTTGGCCTTAAGAATGTTGGGGCAATATATCAAAGATTAGTTAACAAAGCATTTTCTACTCAAGTTGTAAATAATATGGAGGTTTATATTGATGATATGTTGGTCAAGAGCCCGTTAGATGACGAACACTTACGAGATTTGGTAGAAACGTTTTTGAATCTCAGAGCCTTTCATTTAAAGTTAAATATGAAGAAATGCACCTTCGGAGTTAGATCTATAAAGTTCTTAGGGTATATCATAACTGAAAATGGAATAGAAGTTGATCCTAATTAGTTAAAGGCTCTGATAGCGATGACCCCTCCTCAGACGATTAAAGAGGTGCAGATTTTTACAGAAAAGTTGTCTTTTCTAAACAGATTCATCTCGTAATTTTTTTATAAGTGAGTGGTATATGAAACAAGTAAAGAATTAGAAAAAATAAAAAAAATTATCAAGATTGAAAGGGTGGGTTTCATTGCCATACATGCGCCTATTATTAACGTTGAGAATTTGAACAATATTACAAGAAAACTAGGCTTTTGGGTTTCCTATTTTATATCTAGCATTATTTTGTTTCAAATATCTTTTTTCCAGGTGTTGCGATGACCAAAGGAATTCTTTTGGACACCAGAGTGTGAGGTGGATTTTTCCAAAATTAAAACATTTTGTATCGCCATAAATTCTTTCCAAGCCTCGAACAGGGGAGCAACTATTTGTGTGTATTATTGTCTCAGATTTTGCCATTAGTGTTGTGTTGATAAGAGATAAAGATGGGTGTCCTAGGCTAGTATATTATGTGAAATGTTTTTTGATAGCATCACAAAAAAGATATTTGAGGCTTGAAAACTTGGCTTTGGCTTTGGTGGTAGCTGTCAAGAAAATGCGCCCATATTTTCAAACTTATACAGTTATCGTCTGAACGTTGTTCTCGTTAAAAACTATATTGCAAATACCATAAATTTCTAGTAGAATGACTAAGTGTTCGGTTGAATTAAGGGATTTTGACATAGATTTTGCTCCTCGAATGACTATAAAGGATCAAGCTTTAGCAGACTTTCTGGTTGAGTTCCATTTGAGCCGTTCCAATGAGAAGAATGATAATACTTTGATACCAACAGAGGCAGTATGGGTAGTTCAAACTGATGAAGGCTCTAGGATATTGAGATCAAGTGCGGGAGTAAAATTGATTGGTCCATCTAGAGAACCTAATTACTAGGCCATACAGTTTGGTTTTAGTGCGTCAAATAATGAAGCAAAATACAATGTGGTTTAGAGAGTTTAAGGCTATAGAGTATTTGTGGGGAAAATAAAGTTTGTTTACAGACAGATTCACAGTTGCTGGCAAATCACATGTCGGGGTATCAAAGCTAAGAAAGAACAAATTGTCATGTATTTGCGTGAGCTACGAAGGTTAGTTATTTTGTTTGATGAGGTTCTTGTTGAACATATTAACCGGAGGGAATATATTATTGCAGATTATTTGAAAAATATTGCGTATGCTGAGGAATATCCATGGATTTTGTTACAAGAAAGTCTGTTTAAATTGACAAAGTCAAAATAATGTAGATATTATGAGGAAGTGTTTGTGACAATAGAAAAGGACTCAGGGGATTCACGTTTTGATCTAAGAGAATTTTTACTGAAAGGGTCACTTTTGTTATAAAATTAACTAAGATTCTAAGATTTAAAGCCAGTGATTATACGATATTAGATGTAATATTGTATAAGAAATCCTTGAGTAGAGTGTTGTTACGATATTTGGGTAAGAATGAATCTTGGGAAGTTTTATCTGAACGGCATGATGGGGAGGGCTCTGTTCATTGTGGATTTAAGGCTTTGACAAGAACGATTTTACTGACATGCTACTATTAGCCTTCAATAATGAATGCTGCTAAAAGTTTAGTACGAAGCTGTAACACTTCCCAAAGATTTGAACATTCTATACATAAGTCATATGTACCTTTAATTTTGGTTTTCGAATCAGTTCCTTTTGATAGATGGGGTTGGACTTGATAGGACCATTACATATGAAATATGAAGTACAATTAGGCGTAATTTGAAGAGAAAATATGGTTCAGATTTCTAGAGCGAGAAAGTAATCAAGTATAATAGTAAGTTAAAGTGTTCATTACTCTTATTCCCAAAGTATACCCCTATATATAGGCATGAGTGGTTACAAGTAACAGATACAGTTAGAAGCTTGGATAATTCACCCTAATCATGTACTTAATACAAACATATTTACTATAAATTTCACGTCGAGTCCTTATCATTTACATTGTGTACTAAACTCATCCGTTAACTATAAAAATACTCAAATACAAATAATTTTAGTAATTCTTTTCACACCTCAATTAACTATATATCATTATCAATATTAACTAAATATTTGACTAAGATAAATTAGATATTAATCAAATTTATTTTCTTTGACACCGTCCCTCAAATTGATGCTGGTAAGTCAACAATAACAATATTCCAATAAGTGTCGCTGACCAGTCAGAACTTCGGTGAAAATATCATCCACTTGGAGATTTAGAAGAGATGTGAGAAAGAGACATCACCCAATTTTTTAAATTATCTCAAATAGAATGACAATAAATTTCAATGTGTTTAGTGGATTTGTGAAAAATAGGATTGGTATAAATCTGAATAGCACTAGTGTTATTAATATAAAAAGGAATAGAAGTTATCTGAGGAAATCCAAGCTCCTCAATAAGACTGCATAGCCATAAAACTTTTAAGCAAGTACTAGACATTGCACGATACGCGATTTAGTAGAGATCAAAGAAATTAAAGTATCACCTAAAAACATACACCAATGCGTAGTAGATTGACGTGTATATGGGTATCTAACCCAATCAGCATCATTATAGAAAACAAGTTAAAGAGATGAGTCAGTAGGAAAGAACAGACCACGAGTAAATGGACCTTGAAGATAACAAATGATGCATTGAAATGGAACAAGATGGAGATGTTGAGGAGAAAAGAAAACTAACTGACCTAGTGAACATCATAGGATATCAGGATGTGTAGTTTCATGTAGATAAGACTCCGAACCGAGCACCAATAAAATGTGGAATCATCTAAAAGGTTCCTTTATTTTTCAATAAAAATAGTTATCTATGAAGAATATTTTACTACAATTAAACATTTATTTTCATTACAAGTTGGAAAATACAAACTCCCGTTTTTGTATCTTTATATGAACTTGTAACTTTTAGGATAATGATTTGAGAAATAATAAAATTGAAAGTTGTTATAGATGTTTGTGAACACTTTAGAAAGTTATCATATTTTATATATGGAGTTCAAATTGACTTATCAAACATATTGTCGTCCCATTTTTGGTGTGTTCCATATCATATTTAGTTTGGATTTTTTGATATTGTTGCTCGGGTTTGTATCATAAAAGCAACAAATGACTAAAATGAAAGTATGAAAAAACGTTATTATATACCAGTTTCGATAATTTTAAAGGATCAATCGCCTCCCAAGATTGCTTCCTCGATAAATTATTCTTGACACCCCTATAGGTTGCGTGGAGGTTGAGGATGTTGGGAATATAGGTATCATATATTCTGCCTCTGTATACTGATCTCATCCATCGATCTCAAAAATAGTATGACATTGTCGGATTTGGGCCTAAAGACCCGTATGACTTTGGTTTTAGTTCACTTCAAAAAGGCCTCATACTAGTTAAGATATATTTTTACTTATATACCATTGATTTTCCCACTAACTTTTAGCTAAAGGTTTAACCCATTGGTCTCCACAAAGAACTCCGCTTATAGCTCATCAGTCAATAAGTGTCGAAACCACTGCTCCTACAGCAAAGTCTACAAAAATGCAGCCCCTCGAACCCATCAAAGAGGTGAGAGAAAGGAATTTGGTAGACAAACCAGAAAACAATCAGGATGATGAAGTAGTAGATGTGGATGCTCAACTTAGAAAGCAACTATTGACTCGACTTATGAGGTCAAAATTTTTGCACAAACCCAGGCGTCAACCCCCATGATAAAGCTAATGTAAGTGTACATGTTCAAAAGATAACTAAATCGAAGAAGAAAAACAAATACTGTTGAACTGCCCTCAAATATCGAGGCTATCTTAGAAAAACAATTGCGAGAGGTTAATGGCAAGTATCTTCTCTCTCTATACAAAATCAACTACAAGTAGTATCAACCTTCTGAGAAGGCAAAGCTTCGAGACCAATGGGGAATTCTGAACTCTATAAACATCCAATTTCATGAAGCCGGAGCGACTCATTTATCTGTTCCGGAAAATGAGCTAATTGTCTATCTGGAAATTCTGAACTGGGGTCTTTAGCTTCCGTTGGATTCCGCTCTGGTGAGGTACCCGACTCAAGCTGGTCCGAACATGCAGTTCACCTTGATGGCCTGCATAATGGCTGCTCGGATATCTGAGGTCGGTTTTTCTAGGGAACAGTTTGTCGGGTTAACCGGCATTGTAAAAAATCCTCACTTCCCTTTTTATTCACCGACCCTTGGGGATAAATTCAAGATAATGGATGACCTTCTTGAAGCTGACAAGAAATGGAAACCAATATTTTTTTTTATCTTCGGGTTGTGGGAGACGGGGTTCAAAGAATTTATTGAGAGACCACATGAGCTTCCTTTAAGATGGACTAACAGATGTACATATCGACTCTAGTTTATTTGCACTTTATTTTGTTAAGTTATTCTAACAAACATTTCTTAGGGAACAACAATAAAAGGTGTGTCAAAACTGTTCGAAGGGCACATAGAGGAAGCTAGTCGAATTTCTGTTCAACTAAGTAGTTGGGCCAGTACTTTATGGTTCAATGAATTCTACCAATGCTTCACTTTGTCTAATATGGCTAAAAGCCGTCTTTGGAAGGCTAATTTGACAAGAGCTATGTCTTTGGAAGAGCTTATGGTGCCTCCGACACAAGGCAACATACTTAACCGATTAGAAGCCACAAATGCTCCGACACAAGAGCTAGGGCTCCAGCCATTGGAACCCTTAAAAAGATGTACTTTAGAAAGAAAATATTGAAGATTGAGCAGAAGCCGAGAAGGAATAAAATGCCAAACAAGAGGCCCTCAAAAAAACATTCGTCAAAAAGTAAAGGCAAAGATAAAGTTGTTGAAGAGGATGACAACAAGGCTAAGGAATATATTATCCCTTTGGGCAACGAGATGGTTGAGCCTGATTACCCTCTCCTAAAGAATTTTTGGTTTTTGATTCAGACTCTCCTCCAACATCAATAAAAAAAACTTCTCCTCAAGAAAATGAGGCGACTGACAGCCTAGGAAGTCAAGGTGATAACACACAAGTTCCTAGGGACTTTAAAGTTGGTCTCCATCAGTGGAGTTTGATATATACGAAGATGATTATCTAGTCCTTGAACTAAATAAGCTGCTTTACGCTGACCACTACAAATAATTGGTTATCGGACGTTTGAAACAACTCGAGGCAGTTGAGGATGAGTTAAAGTTGGAGCAGGACATGTTTGACAATTAGCGAGAACATTTTATTGCTAGGGATATTGATCGGAAGACGTTCGTATGCAAAAACACTTTCCTTAATACATTGACGCCAATCTTAAATTATCGTTGTCTCGCTTTAGAATGATATATGTTCCTCATCGATGTTTGGTAATGCAAAGAATTCAAATGTGCTCGTCTCCTTTTTTTTCCTCGACTAAATCTAACTCAGCACACCCCCTTTCATTGTTATCCTCATTGGAATATTCGGTAATTTGATACGATGGGAAGACTACTTCGGACTGAACCAAAAGATACATCCGGTAAACTACCGCAAATTGAGATTCTTAAGTTGCTTTACGAGGGGTGGTGTTATATGAACATAGGACTTCTTGTAAATAATCTGGTCACTTTCAAACTTTACCTTCCAAATTATTTTGATCCCATCAAGTATTGTCCGATTAGTTACCTCAATTTGGCAATTTTCTTGTTGATGAACACTACTGTATCCCTTTTGAGGAACAAAAAGCTTTCATATCTTTATTGTCAAATTGTGGACCATTTTCCATCGTTATTCTCTTTAGAACACCAAAGTGACAACAAATATTTGAAACAATAAATGTGATCACATCTTTGGTTTGTATTCTCGCAAGGGGTTCAGCTTCCACCCACTTAGAAAAATAGTATACCGCAACTATTATTATTTTTCTTCCTCTAGATGACATTGATAGAGGTTTGACCAGAGCAATATCCAATCGGTCAAAAGGTAGTGCCTTCGATATTGACTCGAGAGGTACTCCTAGTGCGTGGATTGTATTAGCAAATCTTTGGCAAGTATCGCAGTTTTCACCAATTCTTTAGCATCGAAAGCAATTGTGGGTTAATGATAACCTGCCAAAAGAACCCTTCTTATCAAAGTATTATATCTGTTAAGTATGAATTCTTTTATGGAGATAAAATGAGATAACAAATATAATTTGGAGTAATTCTAGAGAGAGAAAGTAATTTAAGCTTTAGAAAGAGAATGCAATCAAGTACTATTGTAAGTTAAAGTGTCAATCATCTTTATTCTCAAAGTCCACCTATTATTTATGGGAACATGTGGTTGTAGGTAATAGATTTAGTTAAAAATTAGGATATCTCACCTCTCTTTTATACTAAATACAAACGCATTTACAATAAATTATACTCTCATTCCCTGATATATACAATGTGTACTAAATATGTCCTTTAGGTATAAAAATTCACTCATCAATTGATCATATCTTTATCAGTAGCCCCCATAGCCTTTGTTAAGAATTTTGAGGAATGACTAACAATTATTATATACAAGCCCGTTAAAAATCTTTTTTGTTATTTGTGAAACTGTTCTAAAACACTCACCGGTTCCAGTATTATAAGGTGCTCGGATAATTCGAATAATATTTTTACCTTACTTTGCCTTAAAAAAATCATATTGTGTTCTCAATTCATTATTCCTCTTCGATAAAATCAACCTCAACTGGTTAATCATCGAAATTTTTAAAAGGATTAATTGTTATTCTCCTAGAACAAAATAGAAGTATATAGAGGTTTCTTTGCGCGCATGTTATCTGACTCTGACATGTTACACGTGTCTACCTACTTTAGACTAGGCATTCGTTCTCTGTCGATTCATATTTCAACATACAGATGCTTTTCGATCTTTCAACTCCCTCTTCTAAAAGGTCCAATCCCATCTTCACCAATTCTTCTATAAATATCACATTAGTACTCGTTTTGCCTATCACACACAAATTCTAGAGATAGAGAGAGAACGTTCCCTAATATATTAACTCATCCACTATCATTATTGTGTTCATCATTCACTAATCGCACTCACACTCCTTCCGATTTCTATTTCGTCTGTTTATGTTTGATTTGAAGAACTCCTGGGATTTGCTTACTATTGCAAATAGAGCTGCTGAAAGAGAATTCGTTAAAATCATTAACGACACACCAAAAGTGATCATCCAAACCACCACTTACATTATATGGGCTCCTACCAAAAATCACACCTTTTTAATGAGTTCAGAAGTTTCTCAAACAATCCTATCTAGCCCCAAAATTCTGTTCCGAACAATTTTTTCGAATCAACTGAAAACATACTTCTCAAATCAACAAAGAAAAATCTCCTCAAAACAATAAAGAATAATCTTCTAAAAAATTCTGACCTCCTCAAATCAATAAAAAACAAACTCCTCAAAGAAACTCAAAAGCATCTTTTAAAAAATCTTAACTTCCTCAAAAAAACCCGGTTTGTAGCTCTAGGGGATTCCAATATCCTCGAATGGAACATATGTGACAAAAACAAAATCACAAAAGACGCCTTCGCTAAAAAACAAAAAAAAAGCTTCAAATACACCTAAGTAACTTCAAAATCATACATTCCACTGCTGCCGCTCCACAACTTCAAGTTTACGTCTCTTAGGAGATCGCTAAATCAGATTCTATGACAGAATTGATTCAGGTATTCAAAACGTAGGAAGTACTCGTCCCTCTGAATTCGACAATAATGCTTAAAAGAAACCAACTCAAAAGAAGAAAAAAAATAAAACAAAAGAAATCATCATCTTTCCCGATAACATTGATGCACATCTAAGGTTTTTTCAAGGATGTCCTCCTTGAGTAATTTATTGCACTTAATATTGTGCAGGTATGAGTACTTTAACCAATCTGAAGCTGAGATTCTCAAGATTCATTGGGGTAAATTTGAAAATGTTACTCTTCGGTTACCATTGATATGAGAGACCCCAATCTTGTGGAGAAAAATAACTTGTTGTCTACCCTAAAATTCTAAATTGGAGGCTTCGGTTTCCGTCCGACCCAGTTATTGTGCATCACTTTGAGATAATAGACCTCTTCCAACACAAACAAGCCCAAACTTATGGTTTATTCTTCTATCGAGTATAACGGCATCAAGACTATCAAATATAGCTCTATTGATACAACAATTCATCGTACTGACTGGTCTCTCAAAGAATTTGTTCTTATTTCTACTAGCTCACCCTCGGCAACTCTTCGAAGCTTATCGACGATCTCCTTGAGGCTGATAAAATGTGGAATTTTTTTTCTTTATTTCTGGGGCTCGGGAGAATAGAAATAAAATTTTAACTGACAATCCCATG
Source organism: Limnanthes douglasii subsp. nivea (assembly GCA_036936605.1). Taxonomy (NCBI): domain Eukaryota; kingdom Viridiplantae; phylum Streptophyta; class Magnoliopsida; order Brassicales; family Limnanthaceae; genus Limnanthes; species Limnanthes douglasii. Next base: position 126,457,572 of record JAUPFV010000005.1, on the reverse strand, counting down.
TGGCTAAACCTCAAGTGGAAGAGCACTAGTAAGTAGTATTTATAAATTTTCTGTTTTAAACGTAATTTTACTTTAAATCATAAACTTTATTATTCTACAGGGAGAAGGTCCCTCAGATTAAAGAATAGATGTAGATAACAATATATATACCGAAAGATAAACAGTAAGTGTGGAAATAACGTAACTGTCATTTCAAAGATCAATGTACACAGTTTCGTTTCTTATATTGAAGATACAAATAAACCGTTTGATCTTATCTAAATAACTAACATAATAAACGATATTAACACATGTTTAAGTTCATATATTTTGAGGTGATACACGATCCACAAAGCTTCGGAAAAAGAGACATTTGCATAGCTAACCTATTGGGCAAAGCGAGAATGGTCCAACGAATGTCATAAGGTATTCGTGCCTCTAAAGTTTGTCCAAAGCCACACGTGGAAACTCTCCTCGGCCTCTATTGTGCCTGTAGACAAATTGATGGAACCTTATGGTGCATGAAACATTTTAAATAGGTTGGCTGCTTTCGATGCATGTATTATTCTCCCTTCCCGGAATAGAGCGCAAAGCCATTTACCGAAGAAGAATAAAAAGAACAAATCTGAGGGGGTTTCTTCAAAAGAACAAAAAAACGCCCAAAAAATAAAATCGAAGAGAAAAACTACTGAAGTTAACGCTCCTGATACCAAAGAAGCCCAAACTGAGTCCTCCAGGAAGATAAATAAAGTTGATGCTTCGAAGAAAAATAAGAGCTCCTCGAAAACTCCTCTAATACCTGTACCTCTAATACATGTACCAGAAGACGTGATTGACATATCCTCCCGAAATCATACTCCAACTGCCGAGGAAGCAGAAAAATAAAATGAAGATCACGACCTGTACATAAACCCTCAGGTTTAAGAAATTCAGAACTACATTTTTTAAATTGGCAACTAAATCCCCGAAGTTGCCATTGAAAATTCATTAACAATGGTTGATAATAAACCTGATTTTTCTCAAAACCAAAGTTCATCCCCTTCCCGGGTTTCTCCCTCGAATTCCTCCACCTTATATGGTTTGTTTCCTCCACACCCTCCAGATGAACCATCCGAAGAAGTTTTGAAGCTACTCGCTACTTTTTAAAACCTGGAAGGTGCTATCATCTTTTCTCGAAACCAACTAGTGGAGCTTGTAGAGGACAAAGAGCATCAAAGCAAGCTGAATTGACGAAATTGTATGATGAGAGTGAAGCTGGTAGAATAAAAGCTCTTTAACACTTAGAACTGTATAAGATCAAATCCAATGAGGAAAATTTTACTGTCATCAAAGCTACTATAGATGACAGTGCAAAAGACGGTCTTGAAGCTATGAAAAACCCCAAAGAGGAGGTTACAATCTCAATGATGACAAGGGCAAACAAGAGGTTTGTGAAAGTTGGTTGTTTTGTGTTCATTTGTTGTTAATTAGTATCATATATTATTCATATAACTTTTTCCTATGTTTTTTTATTGGGCAAATGCTTGTAATTGTAAGTGCTAAATATATAGTACTTTATTTGTTAAAGAATACTAAGTACCACCTTCTTCTTCTATTTTAAATTTTCTGAGAGAAATTAATCTTCCTTCCATATGAAAATCTCGTATGATGCTTAAAAAATATAAATCTGCTTTCTAATTAACATTTTAAAACATACTTTGATGAATGCTTAGCAATTCAAAATATATTTTCACTCAAATTTTCACTTCGAACAATGCTTTAATGAACGCTAGCACTTCGAATTATACTCAAATTGGTACTTCAAACAATGATTTAATGAACGTTAGCACTTCGAATTATATTACTACTCAAATTCGCACTTTAAAAAATTCTTTAATGACCATTATCACTTCGAATTATATCACTACTAAAACGGCACTGCGAACAATTATTTTATGAACGTTAGCACTTCGAATTATATCGCCACTCAAATTGGCAATTCGAGAATGCTTTAATGAATGTTAGTAGTTCGAATTATATCATCACTCAAATTGACACTTCGAACAATGCTTTAATGAACGCTAACACTTCAAATTATATCTTTGCAAAAGTGATCAGTCTTTGTGTAAGTTTCAACATAATAAAATTTCAAGACTTAAAAATCTTGTCAACACAATGTATACTTAGACAAATATGGCGAATCAAGACAAATTTTATTTATCACTTTCGATATATGACACCTCAGTAAAACCTTTATGAGCCATTAGAAGATGAAATTTTATGCCACCGTACAAGCTATACAAGTAAGAAAACAAGAATAGCATAAACACACTAAACGTTACTCACAATACAATTTCAAATGCTCAATGTTCCAAGGATGTTGCAAAAGTCTATCCTCATTATCTGGTGGCGATATGTACCTGCTTAACCTTCTCTACCACTAAATAAGGTCCTTCCCAATTTGGAGACATTTTTTCCAAACTTTTATCTTTCATATGCAATAATACCTTTCTTAAAACTTTGTCCCCTACCTTGAAATCACTTTGTTTCACTCTCAAGTTCAAATGTGCTTTAGCCCACTTTTTCTCAATCAAATCAACCTTTGTTTGTCTAGCCTCCTAATTAACATCCTCAGAATAATTGAGTACTCTGGAAGATGAAAGTGTTGACTTTGCATGACTTACTGCATCAATCTCATATACTAAAGCAAAATGATTATTCTAAGTTGCCGCTTTAGGCGTCGTTCTATAAGCCCATGGTACCTCTTGAATATAATTAGACCATTTCCCATCTGCACCTGTCAAGTTGTTTTTGTAATCCGTCTAAAATGGTTCTCTTAGTAACTTCTACCTGGCTATTTTCTTATGGGTGAAACGATGTTGAAAAACAGTGTGAAATTCCCCTCAAATTACAAAAAGAAGTCATTTCTCTGTTAACAAACTACGACTCATTGTCTGTAGCAATATTTCGAGGAAACCCAAATCAGAAACAAATATTACACACAATGAATTTTATAACATCTTTAGCTCTTGTCCCCGATAATGGTTCAACTTCAGCCCATTTAAAAAAATAATCCATTGCCACTATAATTATTTGTCGTCCTCCCGAAACCATTTCAATGGTCCTACTAAATCCAATCCATATCTATTAAAAGAGACTATTTTGGAAACCGAAATTAAAGGAACATCTTATTTATGAATAGAGCTTGCAAATCTTTGACAAATATCACGGGTTCATACAATTGTTTTAGCATCGCTCATTGTTGAAATCTAATAGTATCTAGCCAACAAACCCCTTCTTGTCAAAGCCTTAAATCCGTAATAAGCAGAACCCTCCCCATCATGCAGTTAGGATAAAACTTCATGAGATTCATTATTGCCCAAACATCATGGTTAGGATAAAACTTAAAACGTGGTCGTCTTGTTTTTTCCTCCACTAAATCTAACTCAGCATGCCTCCCTTCATTGTTATCTTCCTCAAAATATTCGGTGATTCGATACGATGGAAAGACTGGTTCAGATGGAACCACAACATCCATCATGTAAACTAGTGCAAATGGAGATTCTTGAGTTTCTATGTTCAGGTTGGTCTGATATGCCCATATGATTTTTTTGTAAATAATCTTTTCATTTTCCAACTTTACCTTCCAAATTCTTTTTAAGCCAATCAAGAATTATCCGAGTAGTTACCTCAACCTGACCATTTTCTTGTTGATGAAAAGGCATCGAGAAACACTGTTGTATTCCTCTGGAGAACAAAAAGTCTTCATATCTTCATTGTCAAATTGTGGCCCATTGGCCATTTGCTTGTATCTCTTAAGTATGAATTCTTTTAGGTAGATAAAATGGGATAAAAATATCATTTGGAGTAATTCTAGAGATAAAAATTAATTCAAGCTTTAGAAAGAGAATGCAATCAAGTACTATTGTAAGTCAACATGTCAATCATCTTTACTCTGAAAGTACATGTGGTTATAAGTAACAGATTCAGTTACAAATTAGGATATCTCAACCCATCTCTATACTAAATACAAACACATTCACAATAAATTGTAATCTCAATCCTTGATATATATACATTTTGTATTAAATATGTCCCTTAACTATAAAATACTCAAATTATGATTTTATGGGAAAATGTAACAAATATAAGGCCAAATAGTAATATTATTGATCAAGGAAGAAAATATATATCTTTCGCAGATTATCTACTTATTTATACACTCTCATAGCAGTTCCAAATCACCACTTAATACATAATTCAACTAATTGTGCACGTAGACTAGTATTTTTGATATGGGACCTAGATTTATGGCCATTACTTTAGTCCTTATGTGTTTAGTGGGTTGACCAATCATTTATTTATGATCTCAACTGTTTATTTATTTTTTGGTTTTGATAATCGACCTCAGTCGGTTTCGCCCGCTTTGATTATGAGCACCCTCAACTTTTATCCTTCTTCTCGGTTATGATCTCTGATCAACTTTATTCTTGCTCGGTAAAGGCTCAGATGTTTATCTTTGATTTTGAAACTTGTTTGCTTTGCTCGATGGGGCGTATGTCCAGTCTGGTTCTGTTTAACAGCCTCGACGCCCGTTAGTTCTTTCCTTATCGTCGTCGCTAGTGTTGCCACCATCTAATGGGCCTTCCATAACCTCACTAATACATTAATGCCCCTACGTTAGGCGTCGGCGATATGATACTCGTTTTTGTCTTTGGGTGTATCTTTAGTCCATCTTGTATTTATATATCAAACAGTTGGGTTTGGTGTCGTTCACATATTTCTTCCATTTCCCTATGCTCGATTATTATCTGTTCTATTAGTTGGTGTAAACCTCCTTATGAGGGCACCTCCCTAGTTCATGGATTATATGTTGATAACATAAAATCGATGAAGAAAACTGTTATACGAAGCAGACGAGATGGTAGAATTAGTGAACTAATCTGTATGACGTAGGCTTCATGACGTACTGGTAGTGATGGAGTATTTTCATTTTTAACGGTAGCATGACACGTATCAGTTATCAGGCGGCGTGTGGATAACGATGGTTCTGATAAAAAAGTCGTTATTATGTAAATGAGGTTTAGGTTCTGTAATTATGAATCAGAACTGTTACCATATCACGTGTGTAGTTGAAAGTAAATTGTAGTCCGAATAACCTTAAAAAATTGTGAAGTATTCATTGCTTTGAAAATCACTCTTTCTTTATAAGAGAAAAACGAAGTTATTCACAGAAGTATTGGATCATCGCTATTTTTATCGTCTTCGTAGTCATCCGTAAAGAAGGTATATAGATACTTCCAAATTCGCGATTCTTTTTATGATTTTAAGAGGCTATGCCGTATTAGAACAATCCTAGTTTAGCATAAATGTTGTAGTGGGAAAATAAAAACACCTTTACTGGTAGTGGTGTTCAGCGTCAGTTATCCCCCCGATTTGTTTGATCTTATTCGTCTGATTCGCTCATTGCAGTCGTTCTACTGATCGTGATGGCACCGAAAAAAGTGGGAAGAAGAAAGAGAAGTTGGTTAAAGCAGTAGATTCGGAGTATGAAGACCCATCATTCTTAAAGAGTTACTTTTATCGATTAATCCCAAAATACGGGTATCTCACAGAGTATAATGGTGATTAGGTGCCAGAAAATACTAGTGTAGAGGCGACGGTTTCTGATGTAGAGTAGAAGGGGAAGACCCCTAAGGTGATAGTGCCAGATAATTCTTGAGTAGGGAGTCACTCGAAACGTACTATAGAAAACAATTGTAGAGAAGAGTAAAAAAAATCCATGAGGGGATAGCTCGAAGGATGGACTATTTTGTAAATACATCAGGTGTGCGGACCTCTTATAACTTTGTGGAAGGATCCGACATTGGGTCTTCGTTTATAAATACTGTGAGGCCATAGCTCGTTCCTACAAAGGAAAAAGTTACCTAGGAAATCCAAGGAAAAATGATAAGAGAAGAACTCATTCCTCCAAATGTCGTGATGTCGCGTCCTTCAATGCTGATGTTTGAACAGCTCAAGCGATGTCCAGAGTTATCATTTTACGTTAATATGTCAATGAACGAGATATTACAGAGGAATTTGGAGCGAGATACTAACCTTATTGTGAATAACGCAAATACACCACAACTCTGTTATACTATCCTACCGTCATATGTTGCGTACCAATTATCAAGTCATGGTAAAAATGAAAGTTTGATGTGATGTTCCTTGGGTCGGTAAAAGGCTTGACCACTGAGTTTGCTCGATTTAAGAATGCGTTAGAAAACGATGGTCTTTGTCGTGAAGTGACCTCCCTCATGGGTTCTCGAGATTTCTGTAAATAAAAATGCATAGAGCTGACCACGAGAAATATGTCCATAATAGCTTAGAACAATGGGCTTATTTAAATGAATAATGACTTTATGCCCCAAAGTGCTGGGATGCCTGGTCAGAATATGGCACAGGCTTAGAGGATGGAGGAGCAAGCCGAGCGTATTGCTGAGCCGATGGTAGAAAATGGGATGCTAACGGTTGTTGTGGGTGAACTAAAGACAAAAATAGAGCATCGACGCGGACAACTTTTGAAGAAGGCATAAACTTATTTCGTGGAACATGAAAGACATGTGATGGAGGTGGTCATGGGGATGATGGGCAAGAAACAATAAGAGACATTGGCTGAAATTCTGATGCTCAATCCTGGAATGCAATTGGGCTCGTGGAAAAATTTGTGTCTATTGAAAGAGACCACCAATAAGGGGCACATCTAGTTCTGCACTGGTGCACTTAAAATAAAAGTTGGGCTAGGGGACCATCTAGGAAGCTGCAAAAGGTGTCGATGCCGTGGCGGATATTTTAGCGGTGGGGACCTACCAACGCCACCTAATGCTTAATTTTCATCATGTGTGAAAGATAATATTTTTTTGTGTATTTGTGGACATAAAACAATGATGCATACTCTTGGTTTGTTTGTAGATGATAAATGTTTATAAATGTGTTGCTCGGTTTCATTTTTGTGTTGTTATTGGAGATCTGTCACTGATAGTGAAACGTGTGTTGTTACGCTCTAGGAGATCCTTACACAATCGAGCTTAGTATGGCTCATTGCGTGGTCTAAGTGAGACTTTCTCCTCACCTTATTCGCGGCACGGTCGTTTCGATCAATATCGTGGCCCAAATATGGGATTGATGCTAGATCACTTGCTATTAATACCATATACATGATATTGAACTCATTATGGCTCTTACGTAGCCCGTAGGCATGGAAAATTAGCCTGCTCATATTAATTAACTCAATGGTCTAGGCTCATTATGCCCTCTTGTGTAGCCCGTAAGCGTGGTCATTGACCTGTTTGCAATTGTAAGGATGAAGAAATCTTAAAAAAACAGACACATGTATTGGCGAAAATAGTAAAATTTCATTGAAGTAATGTTTGGGAAATCCGATGCCTCATTGAAAAACCCTCCCGCGCCATCAAGAGAAATAGAGCGCATCTTCTAAATTACAATGCATAACGATACAATTTTAAATGATTGATATTCCAAGGGTGTTTTAGGGTGTGGCCCTCTACATTGGTGAGGTAGTATGCTTCATTATGTCCTTAGAGATGATGGTGTATGGCCCCTCTCAATTTTGTCCTTACTTCCCAATTGTTTTGTCACCGAATGCATGGAAAATCTTTTTCATAACCAGATCCCCTACTTGGAAATTACGAGGCTTCAACCAGGCATTAAAACGACCATATATCAGGCTCCGGAAATGTTCTGCTCGCACACGTGCTTGATCTCGTCTCTCCTCAACAAGGTCCACACTGACTGCTCAATTTGTGGTATTGCTTACTTCATCATAACTGGTGATCCGGTGACTGGAGATGATAATGTATGCTAGAACCACAACTCCACTGCCGTAAACGAGGGCGAAAGAAGTTTCACATGTCGTGGTTTGTGGGGTAGTGCGGTATGTCTATAGCACCTCACTTACTTTATCCCGACATTTTCCTTTAGCTCCCTCAAGATTTTTTTTGTCTAGGATAGTGCGCCAAAATTTCTTATGGGAAAATGAAACAAATATAATGCCAAATAGTAATATTATTGATCAAGAAAGAAAAGATAAATCTTTCAAAGATTGTCTGCTTATTTATACATTTTCAAAGAAGTTTCAAATCACCACTGAATACATAATTCCACTAATTGTGCACGTAGACGAGCATTTATAATATCGGACCTAGATTTACGGCCATTACTTTAGTCCTCATGCGTTTAGTGGGTTGACCAGTCATTTAATGTTAACCTCAACCGTTACCTTAGTTATGCGTTTTTATAGTTGACCTCGGTCCATTTCGCTCGCATTGATTATGAGCACCGCTCAGTTTTTATCCTTATGCTCGATTATGACATTCGTGCAAATCTATCCTTGCTCGGTAAAGGCTCATATGGTTATCTTTAATGTCGACTTTTGTTTGATCTACTCGGTAAGGCGTCTATCAAGTCAGGTTTCTTTTAATGGCCTTAATGTCCATTACATCTTTCCTTATCGTCTTCGCCAGTGTTGTTGCCATCTGATGGGCCTTCGATGACCTTGCTAATACATTAATTCCTCTCGGTTAGGCCTCGACGACATGATACTCGTTGTCATCCTTGTGCATCGATTTAGTCCACCTTGTATTTATATAACAAACAATTTTGTTTGGTATTGTTCACATATTCATGCCATTTACATCTGCTCAAATATTTTCTGATCTATTAGTTGGTGTAAACCTCCTCATCATATGATACTTTTAATAATTTTTTTACTCCTCAATTGTTCGTATCCTTATCAGTATCCACAATATGCAGACCCTTTTCTATCGTGTACCTCGGATAATATCATATGTGACTCACTTTTCCCAAGGCATCGAAGCAAAGGCGTCCTAAACGATTTCTTATACAAGATGTTCTGAGTACCACATAACCATACGCCTTGAATCGTAGTATCTTTGTAATCACTTTATCAAATAACTGAAATCATTAACCGATAATTCCTTAATATCATACCTCCAATATTTTTTAGTACTTATATAAATTTGAAAAGATTTAATTGATCCTTTTACCTGCTCGGACCCTTTTGCTATACAATAATCCAAGGGTTTCTCCTCGGAATACACAGAAGTGGCCAGAGAAGCAACCATAAAATTATCAACACTATGAACATGTTATAAAGAGATTAAAGAGGGATAACCCATACGACCATGTGCTTCAAATGGAGATGTAATACTAGCACACGCAGTAGATGTATGATTGTCTTTATCAAGATAGTAGAGACCTCCACTCATTCCCTCTACCAATTATTTTATTCGTCCTAAGATCTTGAAACAAACAATGATCTAAATAAAAGGTGACAAAACAATTTATTGTATTAGTGAGTTGGCCAATAGAAATAAGGTTATATGAAAAGTTAGGGAGATGTAAAACGATGTCAAAGAGATATTTTTGATGGGATTGACAGTCCATGAACCTAACAAACGAGATGATTATCCATCTGCCAATGTTACATTAGAATGATGCGTATTTGAAAAAGAAGTAAAAACTTGTTTATTACTTGTCATATGTTTTGTGGCAGTGGAATCAATGACTCAATCAGAGGAAGAAGAAAGAAGACATGTAGTTGAGTTACCTGACGCACAAGCTGCAGGGTTTGTAAGATCATGTGACTTTAGGGACTCTTGGTACTTGGAAAATTGAGCATATTCCTCAGCACAAATGTACATAAGGTTCCTCGTTAATTGCCATATTAACAAATTGTTGAGGTAGTTGAGGAAAATTCCACTTTGTATGACCATGTTCATGACAGTAAAAGCATTCTACATTGTTTAGATATCGAAAATCACGTCCTGAATAACTATTAGTATCACCATGGTTACCATAAATGTTCTATCTATTATATCCATCGTGACTATTGTATCCATCACGACTACCGCGATTGTTGTATCCACCACGACTACTACGGTCGCTGGATCCACCACGACCACCACGAACACCAGATCTTCCACGTTTATTGTAACCATAAGCGCCACGACTAGCACGACCATTATGAACATCCCGATTATCGGAAAAAGTAGGTTTATTGTTGTTGATTAATGCACTAGTGACAGGTTATACTGTCTGTTAATTTTCAGTTCGAATAAGTCTGGCAAACATTTGATGTAGAGATTATATCTCAGATCCAGCGAAGATTTGAGACTTTTTACTTTAAAACTCAGAAGGAAGACCATCAAAAAATTAATTAGCCATTTGTTCTCGTTGCAATTGTTGAATTTTAATGTCAGTACTGAAGGGTTTCAAAACATTAAGTTCTTCGTAGATGCATTTGAACTCCATAAAATATGCCATAAGAGACTTATCTTGTTTTTCAGTACGATAAAAAGATTTGCAGACATCATAAATACGCAAGATATTACCTTTTCTCGCATATAGAAATTCCAAATATTCCATTAAGTCTTTAACGTAATCACAATGATTAAAAAGACTAAGTACCTCAATAGTGATCGTGTTTCGTATTTGAAGAAAAAGACGAGCATCATCATATACCCAACTTTTGGATGTGTCATCCGTAAGAAAATCTTGTATCAAATGATCATCTTTTTCAATACTTTGGAAGTATTTACGAATCGTTTTACTCCAATTTAAGTAATTGGATTCGTTCAAATTTTATTCAGTGATTTTTCATCAAAGGAACCAAATCAGACATACTTTTTTCTTTCTTCCATCTAGAGTTTTTTTATAGAAACCCTAATGGCTCTGATACCATATTAAATCTAAGAAAAGATATATTATAGACTAATCAATTTCGTACAAGTTAAAGCCATATATATATATATGTTCTAAATATGTCGTAATATTATTCTAGTCTACTTTAATAATATCTAGTCTACTATAATAATATATAATAATGATTTATGTTTAAATATTGACTATAATAAACCACTTAGTTAATGTCTATTATTATATCTGTTAACAAATACAAAAGATTCTTTCTGGATATAATGTCCAGGATCAAGAGTTGCTAACTATTGAAGATGTGGGTGATGGTAGCCGACATGAAGATAACATTGCCCAATTAGGAGATAAAGTGGTTAAGGACCATACTCGACGCTCTCGAGAAGAAGATGAAGAAACCGGAGATGAAGAGTGCACTATTCAAAAAAGGGCTCGTGTGATTGTGGATGTCGTTTTGTATCACAGAGAAAATTACAGTTGATGGATATGATAATGGTGATTAGGTGCCAGAAAATACTAGTGTAGAGGCGACGGTTTCTGATGTAGAGTAGAAGGGGAAGACCCCTAAGGTGATAGTGCCAGATAATTCTTGAGTAGGGAGTCACTCGAAACGTACTATAGAAAACAATTGTAGAGAAGAGTAAAAAAAATCCATGAGGGGATAGCTCGAAGGATGGACTATTTTGTAAATACATCACGTGTGCGGACCTCTTATAACTTTGTGGAAGGAGCCGACATTGGGTCTTTGTTTATAAATAGTGTGAGGCCATAGCTCGTTCCTACAAAGGAAAAAGTTACCTAGGCAATCCAAGGAAAAATGATAAGAGAAGAACTCATTCCTCCAAATGTCGTGATGTCGCGTCCTTCAATGCTGATGTTTGAACAACTCAAGCGATGTCCAGAGTTATCATTTTACGTTAATATGTCAATGAGCGAGATATTACAGAGGAATTTGGAGCGAGATACTAACCTTATTGTGAATAACGCAAATACACCACAACTCTGTTATACTATCCTACTGTCATATGTTGCGTACCAATTATCAAGTCATGGTAAAAATGAAAGTTTGATGTGATGTTCTTTGGGTCGGTAAAAGGCTTGACCACTGAGTTTGCTCGATTTAAGAATGCGTTAGAAAACGATGGTCTTTGTCGTGAAGTGACCTCCCTCATGGGTTCTCGAGATTTCTGTAAATAAAAATGCATAGAGCTGACCACGAGAAATATGTCCATGATAGCTTAGAACAATGGGCTTATTTAAATGAATAATGACTTTATGCCCCAAAGTGCTGGGATGCCTGGTCAGAATATGGCACAGGCTTAGAGGATGGAGGAGCAAGCCGAGCGTATTGCTGAGCCGATGGTAGAAAATGGGATGCTAACGGTTGTTGTGGGTGAACTAAAGACAAAAATAGAGCATCGACGCGGACAACTTTTGAAGAAGGCATAAACTTATTTCGTGGAACATAAAGACATGTGATGGAGGTGGTCATGGGGATGATGGGCAAGAAACAATAAGAGACATTGGCTAAAATTCTGACGCTCAGTCCTGGAATGCAATTGGGCTCGTGGAAAAATTTGTGTCTATTGAAAGGAGACCACCAATAAGGGGCACATCTAGTTCTGCACTGGTGCACTTAAAATAAAAGTTGGGCTAGGGGACCATCTAGGAAGCTGCAAAAGGTGTCGATGCCGTGGCAGATATTTTAGCGGTGGGGACCTACCAACGCCACCTAATGCTTAATTTTCATCATGTGTGAAAGATAATATTTTTTTGTGTATTTGTGGACATAAAACAATGATGCATACTCTTGGTTTGTTTGTAGATGATAAATGTTTATAAATGTGTTGCTGGGTTTCATTTTTGTGTTGTTATTGGAGATCTGTCACTGATAGTGAAACGTGTGTTGTTACGCTCTAGGAGATCCTTACACAATCGAGCTTAGTATGGCTCATTGCGTGGTTTAAGTGAGACTTTCTCCTCACCTTATTCGCGGCACGGCCGTTTCGATCAATATCGTGGCCCAAATATGGGATTGATGCTAGATCACTTGCTATTAAAACCATATACATGATATTGAACTCAGTATGGCTCTTACGTAGCCCGTAGGCATGGACAATTAGCCTGCTCATATTAATTAACTCAATGGTCTAGGCTCATTATGCCCTCTTGTGTAGCCCGTAAGCGTGGTCATTCACCTGTTTGCAATTGTAAGGATGAAGAAATCTTAAAAAACAGACACATGTATTGGCGAAAATAGTAAAATTTCATTGAAGTAATGGTTGGGAAATCCGATGCCTCATTGAAAAACCCTCCCGCGCCATCAAGAGAAATAGAGCGCATCTTCTAAATTACAATGCATAACGATACAATTTTAAATGATTGATATTCCAAGGGTGTTTTAGGGTGTGGCCCTCTACATTGGTGAGGTAGTATGCTTCATTATGTCCTTAGAGATGATGGTGTATGGCCCCTCTCAATTTTGTCCTTACTTCCCAATTGTTTTGTCACCGAATGCATGGAAAATCTTTTTCATAACCAGATCCCCTACTTGGAAATTACGAGGCTTCAACCAGGCATTAAAACGACCATATATCAGGCTCCGGAAATGTTCTGCTCGCACACGTGCTTGATCTCGTCTCTCCTCAACAAGGTCCACACTGACTGCTCAATTTGTGGTATTGCTTACTTCATCATAACTGGTGATCCGGTGACTGGAGATGATAATGTATGCTAGAACCACAACTCCACTGCCGTAAACGAGGGCGAAAGAAGTTTCACATGTCGTGGTTTGTGGGGTAGTGCGGTATGTCTATAGCACCTCACTTACTTTATCCCGACATTTTCCTTTAGCTCCCTCAAGATTTTTTTTGTCTAGGATAGTGCGCCAAAATTTCTTATGGGAAAATGAAACAAATATAATGCCAAATAGTAATATTATTGATCAAGAAAGAAAAGATAAATCTTTCAAAGATTGTCTGCTTATTTATACATTTTCAAAGAAGTTTCAAATCACCACTGAATACATAATTCCACTAATTGTGCACGTAGACGAGCATTTATAATATCGGACCTAGATTTACGGCCATTACTTTAGTCCTCATGCGTTTAGTGGGTTGACCAGTCATTTAATGTTAACCTCAACCGTTACCTTAGTTATGCGTTTTTATAGTTGACCTCGGTCCATTTCGCTCGCATTGATTATGAGCACCGCTCAGTTTTTATCCTTATGCTCGATTATGACATTCGTGCAAATCTATCCTTGCTCGGTAAAGGCTCATATGGTTATCTTTAATGTCGACTTTTGTTTGATCTACTCGGTAAGGCGTCTATCAAGTCAGGTTTCTTTTAATGGCCTTAATGTCCATTACATCTTTCCTTATCGTCGTCGCCAGTGTTGTTGCCATCTGATGGGCCTTCGATGACCTTGCTAATACATTAATTCCTCTCGGTTAGGCCTCGACGACATGATACTCGTTGTCATCCTTGTGCATCGATTTAGTCCACCTTGTATTTATATAACAAACAATTTTGTTTGGTATTGTTCACATATTCATGCCATTTACATCTGCTCAAATATTTTCTGATCTATTAGTTGGTGTAAACCTCCTCATCATATGATACTTTTAATAATTTTTTTACTCCTCAATTGTTCGTATCCTTATCAGTATCCACAATATGCAGACCCTTTTCTATCGTGTACCTCGGATAATATCATATGTGACTCACTTTTCCCAAGGCATCGAAGCAAAGGCGTCCTAAACGATTTCTTATACAAGATGTTCTGAGTACCACATAACCATACGCCTTGAATCGTAGTATCTTTGTAATCAATTTATCAAATAACTGAAATCATTAACCGATAATTCCTTAATATCATACCTCCAATATTTTTTAGTACTTATATAAATTTGAAAAGATTTAATTGATCCTTTTACTTGCTCGGACCCTTTTGCTATACAATAATCCAAGGGTTTCTCCTCGGAATACACAGAAGTGGCCAGAGAAGCAACCATAAAATTATCAACACTATGAACATGTTCGTATTTGATGCTTTCAAAGAAAATCCCTAAAGCCTTTACTTCTCTCAAGTACTTCACTAAATGATCATTTCTAGCCTCGGATTGGCCAGATGCGTGATTTACAAGAAGTTGTGAATTGCTTACTAGCCTAACTTTTTTGGCTCCGCAGATACTAACAAGTTTTAATCCTTCAAAGCGGATTCGTACTATGCCTCATTGTTAGACGCTCTAAACCTGAAGTGAATAGATTGATACATCACAATACCACCTGGAGAAACCAACTCGAACCCTACCCCATATCCTGATGCACTCGAACCTCCATCTGTTCGGATGGTCCATTCTGTTATAGGAAAGTATAATAAGAGTAATAACAAGTATAATTTTTATCTATCAAAGAAAAAGAGAGATATCCTTCTTCTGTAGGTTTTTTCTGCTTATTTATGTGTTCTTTTAGCGGTTTTGAATCACTATTTACTACATAACTCCACTAATTTAGCGCGCAGACTAACATTTATGACATGGACCCTAAATTCACGATAATTACTTTAGTCTTTGTGCGTAAAGTGGGTTGACCAACTTATTCCACGTGGCTTTTAACAGTTTCCTTAGTTGCCTATTTTTTATAATCGACCCCGGTCGGTGGCGTATGCTATGTTCATCCAATTCGTTCTTCCTTGGTTCCTCTAGTCGGTTATGGTCATCACTCAACTTTATCATAGCTCGGTAAAGGTCTGAATATTCCTTTATTGTTGATTTATGCTCGATTTACCCAGGGAGGCGTCTGCTTAGCCTAACTCCGCTTCCTTATTAGTATTGCACTTGCTATTACCATTTGTTATGCCCGTTGTTACCTTACTAACTTGTTCTTGTCTCTCGCTTAGGCCTCGGCAATGTAATACTTGTGTTTTCACTATACGTAGCCTTGATCGTTTGCATGTTTATATAATAAAATAGTTCAACTGACTATTATTTATATACTCTTACCACTTCCCTCTGCTTGACTATTTTTGTAGTCCACTAGGTGGTGGGAATTTCCTTATCAGAACACCCCATAATTCATGGATTATGCGTGATACACGCAAAATTCATGAAGTAGAACAAATGATTTTTTCTTGTTGTTGATTTTATGAAGCAGAGAGGATGTTATAACTGGGTGATACAAATTCCATGACATAGTGCGTGTAATAATGAATTATTTGAATTTGAAAAAGTATGGTGACACGTAGTAGATTCCAAGTGGTGATTTTGACACTAAAACCATTTGTATGTGAATGACCCTTGAGTTTTAGGGGCAACGTGTTGGCCTTTAATTACGAATGACAATCGTTGTTACATCACACGTGGAATAGAAAGTAAAGTAGAATCCAAATATTTGTTTACAACATACAAAGTGGTTAATAGTTTATTGAAAAATCATTTTAGCTTTGGAGAAGAAATTAAATTCGCTTGTAAGGGATAAAATCCATCTTCATTGTTATCGCTTGTGTTCAATTAAACAGGGTATGTGAATATTTTCATTTCTTGATTTCCTTCTCGATTGATACTGGTGTATGAAAACCCATTTGCCTCAGTCGTAACTGCTCGACCCCTTGTTCATTTCCCTTGGGAACAGACTTCTCTTTCAGTAGTGGTATTTGTGCGTGAGTTGTCCCCTTGATTTTCTTGTTCACATGCGTCTTATTGGCTAATTGCAGTCGCTCTAGTGGATGTGATATCCCCTAATATGGGTATCTTAATGATATTGGTCTTTTGAGTTTTAGGGCTAGATATGGGATACCCAATGATGTCACAGTTAGAGTACCAGAGTTCGGGGATCATCCTTATCAGGCGAAAGATAACGAAACCTACCAATATACCACTATTTTTTACTAGGGCTTACGGTTTCCATTACCCTATTTGATAGATTTTTTTAGATTTATAGTTATATGTCCCAGCTAATTGGTTGCAGATAGGTGGAGGTTTTTTCTTAGTGTAGTGCTAAGCTCGTGTTTATTAGCTACATCGGTCTGCCTCACAGACTTATTAGTCGTCGTAGATGTAACAAAACTAGCAAAGTATCTATTCTTTATACCTAGTTGAGTGGGGTGAAGAAAATAGTTGAAATACTAACTCGAAAACAACATAACATTGAATACTAACTCGAATGTTTGGTTTGTGTAGGTGAAGGGAAGCATCAGGAGTGGTTCAAGGAAGGGTTGTCTAAAGATGCTGTAAATCCACTAATAGCTAATTTAGCCAACTCTACGTCGTTACAGGAGCCCACTCGGTTGTTTACTCAAGTAAATTACTTGAGACTTGGGTTGTGGCCAATTCTTTAATTAGTTATTACAAATGACAGGAAAGTGACTATGGCGGATAGCAGAGAGGTAGATAATACAGAATAGATACATGACCTGATGGAGCAGAGGTATAAGGATCGCAATAGTACAGAGGTGTGGCTTTCAGTGCCCTAGAGTCGAAAAGTGAGGGAGACAGAAAGTTCATTATCCTAGCAGTGTTAAAGTGAGAAGGAAGGATAACTGGGAACCATTCAGGAGTCTGGGGAGGTGAACCAGATGGTAGAGAATGTTTCCCCACTAGGGGATGAAATGGGCAATAATCGTACTCGACAATCTCGAGTGTAGAAGATGAGGAATTTCCTCTGGAAAAAAGGCATTGTGTTTTTTTGGATACAGTCCCTCTACCAACGAGGATGCCACAATTGGTAGATGAAGAAGCTTCTGATGGAGCTCGACTGGCAGATGATCTTGTTGTACAGGCCTCGGGTGTTGAGATAGAACAAACCGGGGTAAAACACCGAAGGCATATTGTTAGATGACGCTCGAGTGGAGTGTCAGCCTCACATGGCAATCACGGGTGAAGAAGAAGAGCCTAAAAAGCATATTCTGAAGAGACACAATATAGGATGGGGCTTGTGAAGACTATGACCATTCGACCTTCTGCCTCGTTCGTGCAAGAGGTGGGCTTGGGGTCCTCCTTTGTAAATGTAGTAAGGCCTCAGTTGTTGCCGATAAAAAAAATATGAGGTCGAGGAAAATAAAGGGAAGAAAAAAACATAAGAGCTTCCTTCATCAAATGTTGTAATGCCACATCCCTCAATGCTGATGTTCGAGCAGCTCAATCGGTGCGTGGAGCTGTCTTTCTATGATAATATGCCTATGGGCGAGATATTACAGAGGCAGGTGGAACTGGCGATCGAGGCACTATATGATATAATTTGTATTTTGATAAGTGAAGGAAAACATAATACTATCCTTTTGGTGAACATAGATGCACCAAAAATCTGTGGTATTATCGTACCGACGGATGTCCAGTGCTGACTATCAGGTCATGGAGAAGTGGAAGCCCGAGACCATATTTTTTGCGTTAGTGAGATGGTTAACCACTGAGCTTGTTCGGTTTAAAAATGTTAATGGAGCCACCAAGATACGAAAGGGTAAGGTTTGAAGGAAAATGAGGGTCTTTGTAAGAAAATGACCTCGCTCGAAGGTGCCCTGGTTATATGTGAGGAGAGATGCAAAGAACTTTCAACTGGAAACACTGCCTATATAACTTAGAACAATGGGCTGCTTAAGAGGAATGATGACTTGATGTTCCAAAGTGGTAGTTTGCTTGCCCTGAATATGGCTCAAGAGAATAGAGTGGAAGAGCAAACCAAGTGTATCGTTGGTCTGATAGTGGAGAATGGGAAACTAACGGTTGTTGTGGATGAGTTGAAAGGAAAAAATGATGCAACAACAAAGTAATTCTTGAAGAAGGCGACATCATATTTGGATGAAAGGGAGAGGCAGGTAATGGAGGTGGCTATGGTGATGATGGCCCAAAATCAAAAGGTAATTGTGGCTGAGTTGTGACATTGAACCCAAGCATGAAGTTCCATTCGATGGAAAAATTTCATCCATGCAAAGCAGTGCCAGGATGGGGGTACGTCGACTGTTGTACTAATGCGGTCAGAACAAGTTTTTAGGTAGAGTATTCATGACAATAGCCAAAGAGGATGTGGGGCAACAGACTGTAATAGACCCGATGGAGGCAAGGGTTAATAACTCTACCTTGGTGCCTGGTGCTTGAAGTAATTTTAATTTGAAACACTTAAGTTATCTTTTATATGATAGTGATTTTGTAATCCTGATTGTGCCAAAAATATGCGTGCTCATCTTGCTCTTCAGACGATTTGAAAATATTGATTGCATTACTTGCTAAAGTTATTGTTTTTTTTAGTTTGATGATGAGATTGGAGGTCTAACTTATTGGTGGAGACATGTGTTTGTTAATTACTATAACTATGAAGCATATCCTTACACGGTCAAGCTTAGTAGAGCTTATTGCATAGCAATGAGTGAGATTTTACTCAGCTTATTTATGGCAAGTTCAATTAGAATCTATTGTGTGGCCTAATCGAGGGCTTGATATTGGATCAGTTCACGTTACGTAGCTCGTATTAATATACTCTATGGTCTAGGCTTAGTATGGCCCCTTGCGTAGTCCGTAGGCATGTTCATTGACATGTTACCTATTGTAAGGATGGAGAAAGTAAAAAAAACACGTAGTGGCGAAAACGATAAAATTGTATTGAAGTAAATTGCATATATTTGATACCTCATTAAGAAAAACTCGCGCCATCAGGGAGGAAAAATAACGCATCTACTAAGTTACACAACCTGGTGATATAAATTTGAATGATTACTATTACATGGGTGCTTCAATGCATGACCCTCAGTGTTTGTGAGGCGGTATTCTCCACAGTGTCCCTTGAAGATAATTGTATAAGGAACTTCTCAATTTGGTCCTAATTTTCCAGCTATTTTATCACCGGATTCTTGGAAGACTTTTTTATCACCATATCCCGTACTTGTATGCTGCGAGGCTTTAGTCGACCGTTAAAACGTCCTCGCATGAGGCTCCTATAGTGTTCTGCTCAAACTCGTGATTGGTCGCCCTGCTCTTTTATAAGTTCACGTTTACTTCTCTGTCTGTATCATTGTTTTCCTCATCATAGCTGGTGATCTGGTGACTTGGTATAATAACTTTTTTGGGTTCCACAACCTCACTTCCATATACGAGGGCAAAAGGAGTTTAGCTAGTTGTAGTATGTGGGGTAGTTCGGTATGCCCAAACGACCTCGGTCAACTTGTCTGGCTATTTGCACTTAGCTCCCTCAAGCTTGTTTTTAATATATTCCAATATGTTATGATTTGTGACTTCCACTTGACCATTTACCTATGGGTAGTATAGTCTGGCGAAGTATTGATTGATTCCATAATGTTTACATAATGTTGTGACCACCATGTTTTGGAATTGAGGACCGTTGTCTGTCATGTGGATGCGAGGTACTCCAAATCGAGCTAAAATTTTATGATGAACAATGTCACATATTTCTTGAGCTCGAGTACAGGAAAGAGCTTCGTTCTTTACCCACATGGTGAAATAATCGACTGTGACTACTAAAAAATTTCGTTTACCAGTTTCCATAGGAAGTGGGCCTACTAAATCGATGCCCCATTTTTTGAAAGGGAAAGAGACACCAACAGCCTACATTGGCTCGTTTGGTAAATAACCAGTGTTGTTGAATTGTTGACATTGAAGGCATTGTTGAACAAGTGTTTCAGCGTTGGCGGCCAAGTCTGGCTAATAGTAGCCCGTTAACAAAAAACGTCGAATAAGGATGTTGTATCCATAATGTGCTCCAGCATCCCCCGAATGTACGTCATGTAAAACCAAAGTAGCTTCAGCTTGATCAAGGCAACAGAGTAGAGGTTACGTGACACTTTTTTGGTATAAGACGTTGTCGAGTATAAAATATTTGACTGCTTTTAGTTAGAGTGCTCTGGCGGCTACCTTATCAGTTGGTAGAGTGCCAAACTAGAGATATATGAGATAAAGTTGTCTGCAGTCATTGATGTGATCGATTATACAAACATTGTCACTCCGATGTAGAGTCTCTGTAGTTGGTAATTGTTGTATGAGTATAAGTGGGTATTCTCCTAGGGCCGCAGTTTTAGCCAAGGTATCCGCAACATAATTTTATAAGCGAGGTACTTGGTCGTATGCCACCGCTGACAATTTAGACTCATATTCTTTAAGTGTTGTCAGATACCCCCGGATACCTTCCTTTTTCACATCATAGGTACCATGCGCCTAATTGATGACCAATAGTGAGTATGAACGGATGCAGAGAATACCAGCCTCACATATTAGTGCTAAATTCATTCTATAAATTACTGCCTCGTATTCCGCTATGTTGTTGATTACAAAGAAATTAAAATGGAATGTTTGGCAAATATCCTTTCTTGTTTGTGGTTTAAGGATAACTCATGCACCGCAATCTGATGTACTTGAGACCCCATCTGTTTAGACAATCCACTATAACTTCTCGGCTTCAGGAAAAACATCATTTGGAAGGGTTGCTGCACGAGGCAAGGAAAATCCGGTAAGGAAATTAGTAATGGCATGTCCTTTGATCGCAGTGTGTGGTTCAAACTTGATATCGTATTCCCCTAACTTAATGCTATATTTAGTCAATCTTTCGGACGCGTCGGATGTTTGGAGCACAACTTTGAGGGGAAACGACGTTCGAACAATAATTGTATGCCCTTGAAAATAGGGGTGCATTTTTCATGGTGCGACTACTATGCCGAGCGGGAGTTCCTCCAAATTGAGATATCTGGTCTCGATGTCAACTAGAGTTTTGTTGGTATCTTAAATAGGTCGTTGAACACCATATGGTTCCCTAATTAACACTACACTGACAGAGAAAGGTGAAACAGACAAATATACAAATAAAGTATCACCTACTACCGGGGCTGAGAGTATTCCGGTGAGGTGATCTTTGAAGATGTGATTTACCAGACGTTGGTATGTGGAGCTTGTGTTCTTTAAACTGAATGACATCACGGTATAATAGTACATACCGCGTTCGGTTTGAAATGTTATGTACTCTTCCTCAAATGAGTTGAGACGAATCTGATTATATCCAGAGTAATCATCTATACAAGAAATGTATTCAAAACCCGAAGTTTAATCTACCAACTGATCAATACGAGGTAGAGGAAAAGTGTCTTTAGAGCATGTTTGATTCAGGTTGGTGAAATCAACGCTCATTCGCCACTGACCTCCTTTCTTTTTTACTAATACCGGATTCGCCACCCAAACTGGATACCGAGCTCGTCGTATATGTCTGAGCTGTGATAGCTTATCCACCTCCGTACTTTTGGCCTCGTGCTTTTCAACAAGATATGACTGTCGTTTATGTCGCACTAACTTGGTATAGGAATATGGTAATTCATGGCTAATAACAGAAGGAGTCTACCTTGATACCTCACTAGCATCCTTTGAAAAAACGTCCAAGTTTCTTCCTAACATGTCAATTAACAACTGATTAAAATAGAATCTAAATTTTTACTTAGTCGCAGAGTGAGACCTTGTGCCACCAATTCTTTTGCTGAGTCTGGGTGTTCTGCATCAAACTTCTCCGCCTCTTGGATCGTCAACTGGATGAGGCGGAAGTGGTGCTCGTCTTCGCGCACCCCCTTAACAGTTAATTGCTATAAGAGAGGTTTTGTTGGGTCAACAATGATTGCGTAACACATTCTAGCAGTCCTCTGACTCCCTCAGATGATCCCAATTGCGCTTCCTACTACCTAATTTATGCATTTCCCTAATGTGCATCAGGTGGCTTCCATCCGATGGATCCAAGGTCATCCGATAATTTCATGGTAAGGGTTGGGGGCATCGGAGATCATAAACAATGTTTTTAATTCTTTTTTGGCCAAAGCTATTTCCTCCATGATAATTTTTATTTCCTCCATAATTTGAAAATAACCCCATCTTGTTATTTCCTCCATAAAGGAAATTACACATTTGTCCTTCTACCCATTTATTCTATTTTTTTCCTTTTCAAGAACCCCATTATTCTACCAATTTATTCTATTATCCTACCCATTAACAAATTCAAAGAAAGAAACCATACTTATCTCTCTCTTCAGTTTTCTACTTTCTTTTGTTTCCCAGTTTCTTTTCAAACCCCTAATCTCTTCAGTTTTCTACTGTCTTTTGTTTTCCAGTTTCTTTTGGCTATGGCTCTTCTTGTTAGGTTATGATTCTTATTTGGTAGATTTAGGGTTCGATTAGGGTTCTTATTTGGTAGATTTAGGGTTCGATTAGGGTTTATGCTTTTGGTTGGATCTGTTTTCGAGTTTTGTTCGATTTTGTGACCATATGGCTGTTCTTTTATATTCTGTTTTTTATAGCGAAAGCATGTGATTCCGAGAGGCCATCTCGGAATCACATGCTTTTTTTTAACTGCAAAACATCTGATTCCGAGTGGCCATCTCGGAATCACATGTTTTGCAGTTAAAAAAACATGTGATTCCGAGATGGCGTCTTGGAATCATATGCATTTCGAGATACCGTCTCGGAATCAGTTGTTTTTCGTTCAGAACTGCAGAAATCGGGTTTGGCTGAAAAAAAAAAAGTTTCAAAATGGTAAAACATAAAAACAAAGATTACAAAACAAAGATTAAATTACCTTGTTCGTTCCGGTTTAGTTTGGGTTTTTCATTTTCCATGATAAATCTTCAATAAAATTGAAGTTCTTTGTTTTAGGGTTAATTTTAGAAGTAGAATCATATATATTGGATTAAAGTTAGGTTATTGGTGTGTTTTTTCATATAAGACTATCTATTAGATCAATGGCATGTAGTGTTAAATTTGAAATAAAAATAGGGGTAATTTGGTAAAAACAAGTCACTGGTGTTTTTAAAAGTTTAAATGATGGAGGAAATAAAAAATAACATGGAGGAAATAGCTTTGGCCTTCTTTTTTAGTTGCCTCATAACCGAGTTTAACCAATAACTCAACCTTTCCCATGCCCTATGAGGCATTGCCTTCATATCCTACCAATGTCTAATGGGTGGGTTTGTAGAGTGGTACCTCATGCATGCGATCGTAACTAGCCTTGAAGATCATATATGATGTGCTCCCTCCATCTGCTAGGACTTGGGTTACCATCACTCCCTCAATGTCTAAGTTTATCGTTAGTGTGTCCTTATGTGGTATGCTGACCCCTCTCATGTCGTCATCAATAAACGTGAGATCAGCCATAGGATCTTAGTAGTTGTGATAAGATGAGGTCTCGACTGCCTGAACCTCGTTATCTATCTAACTCTGTATCTCTTCTTAGATTTACGAGTAAAATCTGAAGTCTTGTTTTAATAATTTCATATTGAAATTTGGTAGTTCTCCAAAATTTTCAACCGGATAAAATCAGAGAGTTTTTTTAACAATAAGAATGAATCTTTTTGTGTGATCTATCATCTTAACATAACTATACTTAATTATTCAACAAAAAAATACTATAACTGTAAAACAATTTTACGTCCAAAATTTCAAATGATAAAACGGCCAAAAAAATTCAAATTCGAATAAATTTTTTAAATTCAAAATTTCACTCATTTTTCTAGATAGTCTTATCATTCAAAATAAAATTTAACCCCACTTAGACTTCGCCCTTTGGACCTACTAATCATAATATATGGTGTGGTTTGTTTATACCTGAAGGTAAACTAGTTAAGTGTTTAAAAGGTGTTTTGGGTATTTTGTGATGTTTTATGTTTAGTGTGATGAGTAGAGAGATAATTAAGCTGCCTACTAGTAATAAATTCTCATTGCCCTCATTTAATGAACGTAGTTTGGGTATTTATACTTAATTACATACCCATGTCTTGGGTCGGATTGTGAAACCGGGTCGAGTTTAAGGACCCATTAGTAATATAGTTTTAAGTTGATTAGCAACTAGCTTAGTCAATATTTAATACATTTATCCTGTTCAGATTTTTAGTGTGGTGGTTTATTCCAAATTGCCCTTCGGAATTAATCATGGCACAGTGACTAAAATCTCTGAACTCATTATTTGCCCTTTTTAGGTCTTGCAAAAGATCTTTGGAAGAGCTAATACTCAAAAAATCAATACCAACTTTTTCCGATATGTTTGTGTCGTTCGAACTGCAAGAGTTTTTCTTCAATAAGGACCCTGTTCGTACTTTGTCATAACTGATTTCTTATCTTAAAATTCTAATCGATTTTCTTGAATCGTGGGACACGTGTCAAGCTCTAGTTCGACTCACAGCCGTTTTTTCTCCTAGATTGTCGCACCCACTAAGCTAGAAAGTTACCTAGGCTTTAATTTTCACACTTTGCAGCTTTTAATCATTATTAAAAATTGATCCAACTCCTCCTAGGTAACTGCTCTTTTTCACCGTTATATATAAACTGTTCTACTGTTTCTTTGTCATAAAATCACAAGCATTCTTAGAGAGAGAGAGCTTAATTTACCTTCAAATTTGTTCTTGAGTCATATATGTTCACAACCAGAAACACCTTAGTTAAAGGAGGTTGGTTGAACTTGTCTGAATTATAAAAAGCACAGAAAGTAGAAAGGGATAAACGTACTGTTGTTGGTCTTCCTTCTTCTCCAAGCGAAAAAGGTAATCAACCACAACAGAGTACTGATCAGGGGTCATCTTCTTCAAAAAACCTAAAGTTAGGAAACTTCCGTTTGTAGCGAATCTTACACCTCTCCCATCTGGTTCCTTAGTCCAAGAATCTCAAAACCCTTTATCCAAAGAGAAAGTCGTTTCTAGTGTCAGGAAACCCTCACCTTTCATTGCGATGGGATCCGTCATTCTAAACCAAAATCTACTATTTCATCTTCAAAGCCCTCCAGTTCGCAGGTAGTAAAGTCTGTATCTCAAGCTAAATCATCCGGGAAATAGCCACTAACAGACACCAGATTAACAGAAGCATCATCTGCACAACCTTCTGAACAACTGTTTACAAAACCATCCGAACAGCCACCCTCAAAGGCGTCAGAACAACCTTCTTCAAAACCATCCGAACAGCCTTCCACGGTGATGGAATAAAATATGGAAGACAACATTGGTAAGTTACTAGTGGAACTTGGGACTTGGGAGAATGGCAGGAAGATCTAGGCTGACTCGAACCCTAGCCTTTTGATCAGTCGCTGGAAGAGCACTGGTAAGTTACTCTTGCTTTTTCCTTTAATTTTTTTAAGTTCTAATTTTTCAATTTAAACTAACTTATATTTCTTTCCAGTACTTCCGAAGGAGTTATTGGGTTACTTAGAGGCAGGGCAAGATACTTGCGCCAAGCTAAATGCTTGGAATTCAGAGAAATGGGGAATGCCTTCCACAATTGCTTCAAGTCAGGAAACTTTGTGAGGTCTCATCTGTGGAACACCACAGGTAGAAGAGATATCACATGGGAATAGTTGACTACTCCTCCCCCTACAGATGTAATCCTAAAGAGGACAGATGCCAAGGATGCTAAATTATGTCTGCCTTCCAGGGCCAAAGCCCCCAGCAAAATGAAAAACAACAAGAAGAAGGCCACAATAGACCCAACCCAAACGACTACGGAGGGAACCGATTCGGAGAATCAAGGAGGCATCAATGTTGCTTTGCTGAAAGTAGTGAAGGTAACTATAAAGGAAGCTGGTGGGTCAAAGGACCCACCAAGTCAAGAAATATAAAAAACGTAAGGCTAGTAGCGATGAAAAAACAGCCAAGGAAAAAAAGGTCCCTCTGAGAGCAGAGATAATCCTTCGCCCACCTGAAGTCCTCCCTCCAACTTCTATCGATCCCATTTTACAAGAGGAAATTCCAACAGATCTTCACTCCGGATAGGTTTCCAATGATGGCAACGATGAGGTAGACCTTGAGGCCTTTCAAGACATTAATATTTATTTCAATGATCTAGAGAAAGATGACTTCGCGGGGCCATACTGTCCTTCCAGTTCTTCTAACGTGGTGACTCATAATGGGAAGACATATGCTATATATGAGGAGCAAGACACCCTGAGCCATGCCCTCCTAAGCTATATCCGACCATTATTTGATCTGGAGAGGCAAGTTAGGGCTCAAACAGGTACCATTAATTCTCTAACCACTGACAAGCAAAACTTGTCAAATGATCTCCTCAGCGCTCAACAAAGCATATAGGTATTGAAGAATGATAAAGAAGAGTTAGTTGCCAAACTGCTTGCATCAGAAGCAGCCAACAGAAAGCTCCAAACCAAATAATCCAACCTAGAGACCTCTTCTTCAAAAGACCTCACATCTTTGAAGGAGCAATTGAAAACTAAGGATGGTACCATCCAAACTTTATCTCATGAGAAGACCAAGTTGGAGAGCACTATTGAAGAGAAGATGAAAGAGAAAGAAGCCTTGGAACACCAACAAAAAAAAGTGATAGCCGCAGGTATAGAGAAGTATGCCAATTGAGTAGTGGACTCCTTAGAGAAAAGGGATGATGGGATCAAGTCTGATATGGTCATGCTGTTCCATGAGAATTTTCCCAAGAGGACCCTTGGTCCTTTAGGGAAATGCCTAGACTACGATGACATTCAATTATATACCTTAGCATATGGTGACAAGCACAACTATGCTAGTGGAGTTGACTCCACTAAATGATGATGAAGGAACAGGTGAGAGTTCAAGTGCTGAACTCAAAAGTCCCAAAAAGATGGTGGTGAAGAAAATTTTGAAGGGAACAAGCCCTAAGGTTTTATTATGTATTTTTTATTTTTGAAACACTAAAGTTCTTGGATGGCAAAGGCAATTGTTGTACTACTGACTACTGGTTCGAGTGCGATCAGGTTTGATTATCAAATATTCCTTTTTTGTAATATTTTTTTTAAATCTTTCATGGCCAATGTTTAAATAGCCACTAATATTTCAAAAGTATTGAATCAAGAGTATCCAATATCTCTGATCACATGTGTTTAATAATAATGACCAAGTGTTAAACATATCTGATAAACTCAAGAAAATTTGAGAGTCGGGGTGTTAAATAAGCAATTTATATCCGAATGGAAACAAAATCACGGCAGACTTTGGAATAAGGCATCATGTATTATTAAAAAATCCAGACACCTCATTAAAACCTCCCTGCGCCACCAGGGTAGGAAAGAGTATGCCCCTTAATATTTACATTGGCATTTAAAAAGTAAATATTTACAAAAGAGCTTTACTCTAAATATAACCTGAGTTACTCAACATTCCATGGATGCTTTAGAGCTCTTCCTTCTTTGTCCTGGAGCTTGTATGTCTCTGGTTTAACCTTTTCACAAATCATATAAGGACCTTCCCAGTTTGGAGCCAGCTTACCGAACTGCTTCTCCTTGGTATGTAAAAATATTTTTCTTAAAACTTTGTCTCCTGTTTGAAAAATCTCTTCTTTTGACTTTGGAAGCAAATTTGTTCCTCATCAAGCCTTGGTAGTGTGCTGTTCTCAGATATGTTTTAACCTTTTTTTTCTTTTATTAAGTCCAAATGATTACTAATTGCTACATCATTAGCCGGTTTGGAATAGTTTTAGACTCTGTGTGATGGTCAAGTAGCCTCTATAGGAGTAATTGCATCCATCCCATATACCAAAGCAAAAGGAGACTCTTGTGTGGCAGCCCGAGGAGTAGTTCGGTAGGTCCACAATACTTCTTGTAAAGAACTTGGCCATTTTCCGGTAGCTCCGTCCAAATTCTTCTTTAATCCGGAAAATATGGTTCTATTTGCAACCTCAACTTGGTCATTTGATTGAGGGTGGAAAAGAGACGAAAAAAATGTTGAATCCATCTAGAGTTACAGAAGGCTTCCATATCTTTGTTATCAAACTGTGGCCCATTATCTGTAGTAATCTTCGGAGAAACCCCAAACCTACATCATATGTTGGGGACAATTTAATAACGACTTTCGAAGTAGTTACAGCCAAAGGAGGTGCCTCTATCCACTTAGAGAGATAGTCAATAGCGATTATAATAGTCATACATCCACCGGATACCATATGAAGAGGTCCAACTAAATCCATACCCCATCTAGCAAAGGGTATTGGTTCAGATTTAGAATTTATAAGTACTGCTGGCACATGAATTTCATTCTCATACTTTTGACAAGGATCACATTTCATCACCATTTCTTTAGCATCTGCCCTTATGGTTGGCCAGTAGTATCCGGCAAACAGAACTCTTCGGGTCAGGGCCCTATAGCCACAGTGTGATGAGCCTTCCCCATCATGTAATTCTGATAATACAACCTGGGATTCTTCAAACCCTAAACAGCGTAGGAGAGGCCTGCTGAAAGACATTTTGTAAAGAACTTCTTTTATTATAAAAAAAAACCACGAGCCTTGTACTTAATATTCTTTGCCACAGCTTTATCTGAAGGTAATATCCCATCGCAAATGTATTGGAGGAGAGTATATCTCCAATCTTTAGGTTGAATAACAAGTATGCTCATATTTTCTTCATTCTCTTTCTTCTGATCTATCTGTATTGATGGACATTCTTGTACAAGAATTGAGAGGTAAGATTCAAAATAGGTTATAGTTGCCAATGAGTCTGCCAAAGTGTTTTCCAATCTGGGAATATGCTCATAGGAAATATCTTTAAGGTGGCTACCACTTTTTTAACATAAGAAAATACTTGGCCAGCTGTTCCTTCTTTGCTTCAGACTGCCCTTGAGCATGGTAGATGATTAATTGAGAGTCACTCATTAACTGGACTCTTTTAGCCCCACATAGGAGAGCTAGCTTAAGACCAACTATGGTTGCTTCATACTCAGACTCATTGTTGGAAGCTCTGAATCCAAAGCATATAGCTTGATATATTTTATCACCAAATGGGGAAGTTAAGAAAATTCCAGCTCCACAACCCATAGTGATTGATCCACCATCAGTTCGAACTACCCATTCATTTTTAAAATAATTTCCTGACTCATGTCCGGAGGATCTATCAGTATGAAACTCTACCAAAACGTCAGCCACTGACTGGGCTTTAATTGTTGTTCAAAGGGCAAAGTCAATATCGTAATCACCCAATTTCACTAACCACTTAGTCATTCTGCTTGATACATCAGCTTTTTGAAGAACATTTTTCAAAGGGAAAGACGTCCGGACAATAATAGAATGAGTTTGGAAGTATGGTCTCTCTTTTTTGCTGCAATTACTAAGGTCAGTTCCAACTTCTTCAACCTCAAGTATCTTCTCTCAGCATCTAGTAGACTCTTACTGATGTAGTACACCGGACGAGGATAATTGTCCACTTCCCTTACTAGCACAGCGCTTATAACATATTCTGATACGGCTAGATACACATAAAGTTTTTCTTCCCAAACAGGTTTGAAAAGAGTTTTTGGTGAAGACAAATGTTTCTTTATTTCAAAAAAAGCCTGGTCGCACTATGGGGACCAATTGAAATCTTTAGCATTTCTTAATACTTGGAAAAATGGAGCACACTTGTCTAATGACCTGGAAATAAACCTATTCAATATAGCCAACCTTCGTGTGAGCCTTTGGACTTCTTTAACATTCTGAGGAGGGTTCATTGCTAATAATGCATTAAGTTGATCCGGATGAGGCTGGATTCCATTTTCACTTATTATGTAGCCCAAGAATTTTCCAGATCGGACCCCAAACACACACTTCTCAAGGTTTAACTTTAAATTCACAGCTTCTAAATTGGAAAATATCTCATAAAGGTCAAATATGTGAAAAACTTCCTCCCAAATTTTAACCATCATATCATCTATGTACACTTCCATATTATTGCCAATCTGATTAGCAAAAGCCTTATTTACCAGCCTCTGATACGTGGCCCCAGCATTCTTCAACCTGAAGGACATCACCTTGTAACAATGAAGACCTATGTCTGTGATGAAAGTAGTGTGATGTTGATCCTTCGGATCTACTCATATCTGGTTGAATCCTGAGAAGGCATCCATGAAGGATAATAGTTTATTTCCAAATGTAGAATCCACTAACTAATATATTCAAGGAACGGGATAAAGATCCTTAGGGCATGCCCTATTGAGGTCAGTGAAATCAATACACATACGCCATTTGCTATTATTTTTCTTGACTAATACAGGATTGGCAGTCCACAAAAGGAACTAAGATCTTTTAAGGTAACCCATCTTGGTTAACCGGTCAATTTCTTGAAAATCACATCTGCTTTTTCCTTGGAAAAAGCTCTCCTCTTTTGTACAATTGGTGCAACATCACTGTGGATAGACAACTTGTGCGAAATGACATCCGCTGCTACTCCGGTAACATCACTGTTGCACCATGCAAACACATATTGATTATTCATCAAAAATGACAACAACTGATGCTTCAACTCTGGTGTCAATTTAGAACCAATCTTAACATTCTTGCCCTCTGCGAGGGAGTGAGTTTCAACCTCTTCAACAGGTATTATTTAACACTAGGAGCCTCCCTGGGGTCATCAATCTCATTTTCCTCAGTAGAAGGCTCCAGTTTGTTAATCCATGTTAATCATGACTGCTCATAAAGTTTTAAGAGCAAGAGTTGTTGCGTAGCACTCCCTGGCTATTTTTTTTACTGCTCCGGACAACACCTACTTGTCCCTGAACAACATACTTCAAGCACTGATGGACTGTAGAGGCCACAACATGCATTCTGGAAAGCCAATACCTCCCAAAAATCGCATTATACGATGTTGGGCAATCCACCACAACAAATAGTACTCTCACCATCTTTTAAAGGGCCCCTTGTCCAACAATACTTCTTTCTCGAACTCCCCAATTACATCTGCAAAAATCCCTATAAAGCTTACAATGGTTCTGTTCGAACGTTAAATAACTGCTGGATTTCTCATTTGCTTGTAGGAGCTTTAAAATAGGATGTTTGCCGAACTGCACGTATCAATCAGAATTCGGCGTATATCATTCCCCCCTATAAAAGCCCCTATGACCACCGTCTCTTCATGAGGTCTTGTAATGTCCCTCAAGTAATCCTCATCAAAAAATATGAATGGGAATGGAGATTGGTACTAATAGGAAGACATTACACCTTCTAACTGGGTGGCCAAATTGTGGACATGCTTCTTTCTTGATGAAATGGTAGGTGTTATCACTGTATCTCCTCCCAAAATAGTAAGTGATTCGAAGAAACTGATCAGTCCGGAAACGGTCTTAGTTTTCTCTTTTATCACCCCCATCTTATTTTGATATGGATCAGGATTTAGATACTTAGAGTCTACATTAAATCTTTCAAGGATCACCATGGCACCCTCTTGGGCAGATGTCCCAGGATTCTTTTAAGGATTCATCCGGGGAGCATTATTTTTTGCGTTATCCGGTGTGTTTCCATTTTGTTTTTTAACATAAGCTCACAACTTACCCCTCTCAATAAGGCTTTGGACCTCCTGTTTCAACGTTATGCAATCATGAGTATGATGGCCTATATCATTGTGATATTGGCAAAAACGAGTGTTCTGGTTCTCTCTGGAAGACTGCAATGCTGCCAGTTTTCGAAAGTGTACTCCATTCTTGGTCTTATCATAGATTGTGGCTACATTCTCCGCCAATTTAGCGAACCACTCAGGCTGGACCCAAGGACCCCTCTTACTTCTGGTTTGTTGGCTCTGGGTTTGGTTCAACTGATTCTGCTTGGACTGGTTGGACCCTTTTTCGGTCTCTTTTGCCCTATAACCGGATTGGTTAGTGGCTGGAGGAGCTGTTGTTGTAGTGGTAGACCTCACCTGACGGTGCACCCTTGTTTTCTTTGTTTCTTCTACATTGATTTGTTTTCTCACTTGGTTCAATAAACCACCCCAGGTCATAGCCTTCTTCCCAGTCACGGAATCAGCTAAATTCCCAGGATTCAAACCTTTCCTAAGGGAAGCAATTGTAACTTGCTCAAAGCAATCTGCTAGTCCGTTCTTCGTATTCACAAAATGACTTATGTAATCTTTCAGAGACTCATTTGGTTCCTGAGCACAATGGATAATGGTATCCCCATTACTTTTTAGTTCTTTACTTCCAACAAATTGCCTCCGAAAGGCAACCCAAAAAGTATCAAAATTTCTAATACACCCCTGAGGGAGACTGTTATACCATTTAAGGGCACTCCTTGTTAAAGTTTAGAAGAAAGATCTACACAAAATCTTGTCATCGTCGTCAAAGTTCATCATGAAGTTTTTGAACTGTTCCAGATGGTTGTCCAGATCTCGACTCCCATCGTATATCTCCATCTTGGAGCTATCAAACCTTTTAGGATGATGTCCGGAGAGTATTTTTGCGGACAAACGCGATTGCCTCCAATTCTTACTGCGACTGAAAACAGTATCTTCATTAGGAGTTGCAAAAATACTCGGTTCAGACTGAAACGCAAAGGGATCAATGAGCAACTGGTCAACATGCTTATGAGATGACCCTTTACCTTGGTGCCTTTTGAACCTACCATGTTTGTCCCTCTTCCTCGAATGTTTTTTAGTTAACCTCATTTTTTTTCTAAATCTCCCTTCATCACTGCTTGAAGATAGTGATTCTTCAAGTTCTGCCTTATTTAAGGAATTGTTGGAGGACTCAGATGCAGAACTCTCAACAGGCTTAGATCGGTGTGTCTTCTTTGAGCTGAAGTGAGTCTTCAAAGATTGCTCATTTTCCCAAGGATTATCACTGTGGTGAAGTATTGACGCTCCGGATTTCTATTTGATACTTTTTTCTGCTAGTTGTATTTCTCTCAACGCCTCTTTAAGGCTTCGGTTGGTCTCGCTCCTCGATGGTATACTCCTTATTTTCCCTTGTACTTTCCAGCTCTCGGGGTGGAGCATTCTGCCAATTCGGATCCATCCGAACTGCTTTACTTCCTGGTTTTGAATGTAAAATTCAGGCACCGTCGCCTCCCACTGTGGTCGCCCATTTGGTATGGTTTGTTTCTACCTGAGGGTAATCTGGTAAAGTGTTTAAAGGGTGTTTGGGTATTTTGTGATGTTTTGTGTTTGGTGTGATGAGTAGAGAGATAATTAAGCTGACTATTAGCAATAAATTCTCATTACCCTCATTTAATGAAAGTAGTTGGGGTATTTATACGTAATTATTGACCCATGTGCTTATTGGGTTGGGTTGTGAAACTGTGTCGAGTTTAAGGACCCAATAGTAATATAATTTTAAGTTGATTAGCAACTAGCTTAGTCAATATTTAATACATTTGTCCTGTTCGGATTTTTAGTGTAGGGGTTTAGTCCGAATTTCCTTCGGATTTAATCATGGCACAGTGACTGAAATCTCTGAACTCATCAATATATTCTAACAAACGTGCACTCAACACTCTACGACTTGCTTGATAATATCTTATTTACATTGGTCGACTAGTCAATCCAATTACACTATGCGATCATTCTCCTTAAAAAATCAAATAAATGTGCTAATATCGAAACATATAATATTTTATATAAAAAAAAACCTACACAATAACAACAAAACGTCAAACAAAAAAAATATTTACTTATTGTTATAATTTTTTGCTATGTTAGAGGGCGAACACCGGCAAAATTTATCTTGGATTCCCTCCATGTTTTGGAAAGTCCAACATGTTCTTCGTTAAATGTTTGTCAAAAAAAATATGTATCCGTGTTCTGATATACAAAATATTTCAAATAGTAGGTTAGTGAGTCAGAGATATTTAATGGTCTAAGTCTCTTCAGACGAATTGTATTATATTTTTCTTTTAATTTGTATTGTTTTTTCCTAACTTGGATATTTATTTAAAAATTACAAAATCTAAATTTGATATATTTATTTTCATTTTTAATAATCCAAATTTAAAAAAAAACGTATGTTATCTTAGATAATAAATCTAATTTTTTGAATCACGTTTTTTTATAGAAATAGAATCAAAAGATTAAATTTTTAAATTTTTAAAAATAATAATGGGTGAGTTCTTAAAAGATACATTAAATATATCAAAATTATTGTTACATACAAAATATTTTCATAATTCCAATAAGTGTATAATATTTTTGATACGTATCTAATATTCTAGATACACTTATTAGAATTAACCAAACTAAAACTAAGGCCCACTAAACAAGAATTTTTAATTATTTTATATATCTTATTGGAAATAATTTTCTTTTATTAATTAATTTTTAAATAGATAAAATTGTCCAAAGATAATTATGAATAGTATAACTATGATAATCCTGCAACACGTCAGGCACGCAGCACGCTAGTCCTACAACATGCCTGGCACGTACACACAGAATCATGCTAATAATAATAAGACAGTCCCGCACAAGCTAAGACACGCACAAACTAGTCACGTACATACATAATTACGCTAATAATAATGACATATCAGACACGCTAATCAATTTTATATTATACAAAATAGTAAAAACATTATTTATGAACTTATTATTATATAAATCATATATTTTTATTTTAAATATTATAAAAAATATTATTATTATTTTATTATTATACTTTAAATATTATTATTATAATTTGATTATAAATATTATTATTGTTATTATTATTATTTTACAAATTATAATCAAACCTTATAATTGTAAGTTATATGATTATAATTTTATTATTGCATTTTGATTATTATTATGATTTGGTTATAAATATTTGTGTTGTAATTATTTTATAAACCAAAATCATATGTTAAGTTATATTATGATTTTATAGTAAAAATTTGGTTAGTATTATTATCACTTGTTTATCAATATTAGAAGTATTATTATTATTTTATAAACCAAAATAACATCTTATAATGTTACAATATTATAAATTATATGGTTATAATTTTATTATTATATTTTGATTATTATTATGATTTGGTTATATATGTTACAAGTGTTGTTATGATTTTATAAACCAAAATCATATCTGATGAGTTAATATTTTACCTTAATAAATTGTTAAGAGAGAAATCTAGAGAGAAAGAGTTAGAGAGTTTTTAGAGAGAGAAAGTTCAAGTACAAATGATTTCCAGAGAAAAAGTGTTCAACCCTTTTATGAGAATAGTCTTGCCCAGTATATAGAGGAGCCAAGACTTAGTCTCAAACTAAAATCTATTACAAAAGAGAACTAATTGTTGTTTAATCCTTAACAATTATACATAATTACAATTACTCTCTAAAACTAACATCAATTACAATTTAAGGACAAAACTTACATTACTTATAATTAAATCCTTAAATTTACATTATTTACAACTTAGTCCTCAAAATCCTACTTCCATTCGAAGCGCGCATGAAGAGAAATCATTCGAAGTGTCAACTAGAGGCAATCATTTGAAGCATCAAGTAGAAGCGATCATTCGAAGCGTGATAAAAACAAATACCAATTAAAAGCAACATTTAAAAGTCTGATAATATCTTCGAAACATTAAAAATAAAACTGCTGGAAAATCTCTTCGAAACTTCCAGAAAATCTCTTCGAAATAAATGAAACTTTCAAAAGTAGTCATCGACTTTTATCTAAACAACGTACAAATGTAACCGTTCAAATGACTTTTAAATCCATTGCTAGATATGTAGCCTGGCAGATGTCAAGCATCTAACCATCTTACCGTTCTATATTCTAACCTATCATCATCGGAGTCTTTCAAACTTCACACATCTTCATTTCTTTGTATAAATTCAACCATCATCCTCATTTTTTATTCTTAATACGCAAATCATTTCAGAGAGAAGTCACAACACTTGGCTACCTTCATCATGTTCTTCCTTTTTCCCAGTATTTTCATCAGAAAAAACGTAAATTTCCGATCATCCTTCATCTTCTCCGACCAACCTTCATCTGGTTTATGAGAAAAATCCAAGAATTAAAAAAATCCAAGGCTATCATACCCAAAACACTGAAATCGCCAGAATCTGATAGCAACTTAGTCTTCGGATCGTACGACTACTTCTGCATTACTCAAAGGGCTGAAGAATATATGACTGCAGGACTAATCAATTGTCTTCCAGTTGGAACAACCATTAAAACAATTTATTACGGTAATTTCGATCCAAACAAAGATCCTGCTCTTTCTCCTTCTCCTATAATCGAAGGGCGTTACTCATCCAAAATCCAAGGCCCTAAAACACCTCGAGCCTCTTCATCTCAAAGTAAGATTCTCCTTTGATTAGTGAAGAATCTCTTTTAAAACAAAAATAAAAAAATTCCTCTTCGAATCACTCTTCAATAACTAGAAAAAGAATAACTTTCATTGCCATGGGATACGAATAAGAAATTATCCGAACTCCTTCCCCTTCGAATCTAGATATTAAAAATCCTCCTCGGAGAGAAGTAATTGAAGAATCTCTTCGAACAAGCCACCTTTTTACCAGAAGCTGTTAATCCAACACCTTAACAAGCTCGAGAAGAAACATCGAAGGCCAATGAAGCTGATTTTGAGGCTACTAAAACCGATCTCGAGGCTGAATCTGATGATGGGAACTCTACAACTACCCATAAGCCTTAGGAAGAAGCAGACACTTGCTTTGTTTCCGAAGAAGAAAGAGCTAAGATTGGGAGAAATTTGAGGAATCTAGAAGGTAAATACATCATTGCTCTGAAAAAAGTTCGTTATATATATTACAAGAATAGCCAAGCTTCGGTTCTAAAAAAGCAATGGGGAATGAGAGATAACATAACTCTTCGACCACCTAAGGAAGGAGAAACTCCCATGGACTGCAAAGATGACGAGCTAATAGTCTACCCCGAAATAATCAATTGGGGTCTTTGATTTCCACTGGATCCTATGATCATGGAATACTTCGAACTCCTCAGCTTATGTCCTACTCAAGTGACACCGAATCAATGGTTCACCCTTATGTCAGTGATTATGGCATCTTGTCTGTCTCGCATTCCCATCAGCATTAAACACTTCATCTCCTTGACTCAATTGTCAAAAGGTCTGAAGCTTCCTTTTTACTATCTCACCCTAATGGATGACCTCAAGATCATCGATGATCTCTTAGAAGCCGAAAAATTCTGGAAACAGAAATTCATTTTTATATCAGGAGCGGGGGAAAATGGCAAAGCGATTTCCGATGCTAACCCTTCAAAGTTAAATCTCGTCTGGAGAAGCAATCGTAAGCACTTCGAACTTTTTACATTATGAAATAAACTTTAGGTTTTTCCTTTCTCTATCCTTAATTTTCTGGTTGTCTAACCATTTTAGAAATTTTGAGGCGCTATTCATCATGTCGACCAGCTGCTAAGGGGATTTTCCAAAAACTTGTTGCTTAGGCTGAAAAAGAATGGAATAACGCATTTCACACTGCCTTTCAACCCATCAATTTCCTTAACGGTCACATGTTCCCAATCTCCGAGGGTGTCCTGCCACCTCGAAATTTGATGTCAAAATCTGATCCGAAGATAGTCTGCAAACGAATATTTCAACCTGATTGCAAAGTCTTGCTTCCCATTCACAACAGATCAGAGAGTCATTTTCCAAAAAAGAAGAAAGAAGAGAAAGGTAAAAAGACAGCTAGCACATCTGGTGCTAGCCCTTCAACTCCATCAAAACCAAAGCCTCAAAAAATAAAAACTGCAGAACAAACTCTGTCTCACCCATCGAAGAAGGAAAAGATCAAGAACCATCCTGAAAGAAAAAGAAAGCTTCTTCTGGTTCCCATGGAAAGAAAAAGAAACAAACAAGAATCACTTTGTATACATTGGTAGATGAAGATGAAAACACTGGTGTTGGAAACCAACAAAACCCACAAAACCCTTCGGTCAAAGAACAGCCAACGAGAGACAACCCTGTGATTATCATCAAAGATAGTACTACCAACGAAAATCAGGCTACTGCAAACTTCGATCATGATATTTTCATTAATTTGGAGAACACTGAAGCGCTTACTGGTGAAAATGATTTTGTTCTTCAAGACATCCAAAATCACATGCTTGACTTTGGGAGACCAACACCAGCCGGGGCGTCTCCAAAAATTATCTGTTTTCCTGCCCTTATCACTACTCTAGATATTATTCAACGTCCTAGCTCATCGGAAACAGAATTTCCTCTTCCTCCTCCAAATCCTGCAATCACTGTTACACTTCAACCATTTACCGATATTGATATTGCATCAAAGGCACTTGCTTCTCAAGTCGAAGCTTCTCAAAACAATCTAAAGAAATTGGCTAAAGATATGGTTTATTACAAAGAAGCTTACGAGGCTGAGAAAAAAATTAGAGAAAACTTGCACGACAAAGTGGTTGATCAATTTTACATGTACGAAGTAGCAAGGTCCTAACTTACAAAAGGTGCTCTCTTCATGAAAAAACATCTGCGAACCACACATAATGCTGACAAAGAAACGCTGAAGGTTTCTCATGAGAAGGAAATAAATAAGCTCATGACTGATCATGCTACTGAACTGGCCACTGAAAAATCTAACACCAATGAACTACGAAATTATCTTACTCTTTGTGAGACAAAAAATAAAGAACTGGTCGAGGAGATAGCTAAACTGAAGAGGGATTTCGAAGTGGAAAAACTGCTATTAACATCGGAAAAGAAGATGGAGCCATTCTCCTTGTTCGAAAACTTCACGCTACTTATCCAAAAATCGACCTCACTAGTTTTTAGAACGACATTCCTATGGAGAAACGTCCAAGTAAAGCTTTCGATCCTATCCCCATTCGTCATCCGGAGATGAAGATGAAGAAGAATCATCCGAAGGGGAAGAGTCATCTGATTAACTTTATCATATTTTTGTGTTTGTCAAGTTCAAAAAATGCTTTTGTACCTCAACGAACTAATGTAATTGGCAAACGGTTTGTTTATTTTATTATTCTCTTCACGTTTTATTCGATGCTAAATTTGAAAAACAAATATAATTATAAACTGTAAACTTACCACCTTAAATACCTTAACAAAAATTGGTGAATATGGTAGCTCTTCGAAAAATTCTCAATGTGTAGTTAAGCTTTGGTAGCTCTTCGAAAAATTCTCAATGTGTTGTTAAGCTTCCACTTCGAAATAAAAAAGTAATGTGATTATCAAACATTGATGTTTCTTCAAAAAGTGTTATAAACACTTTGGAACATTTTACTCTTAACTAGTCTCAAAGATGATCAGTATCTAATGATTTGTTAAGATAATATTCAAACATGTGTAAATAACCATTGGCTAAAAAAGAACTTTATTGATAATATTGAATGTGTACACGATGCCTTGTTAAAACCTTCGTGGGCCAACAGGATAGGAAAGAGTGCGCCATTCAAAAATAAAAATAAATCCAAAGTAAAAAAACATATCTACTCCCAATAAAGCTTCAAGTGTTGTATATTCCATAGATGTTGAAGCATCCTTCTCTCGAAATCACAAAGACGATAGGACCCCGGCTTTATCCTTTCAAAAACCACATAAGGCCCTTCCCAGTTCATAGCCATTTTTCCGAGGTTCTTCTCCTTTGTGTGCAAGAAAACGTTTCTCAACACCTTATCACCTTCTTTAAATCTCTTTTCTTCACCTTCGAATCATATCCATTTCTCATAAGAGTTTGATAGTGAATTACATTCAAATCATCTCAAACTCTTTTTTCCTCAATCAAATCCAAATTCGCTCTTCGACCTTCATCATTAGACATGTCAGAATATTGAGTTATTCTAAAAGATGACATCGTAGATTCTACAGGGCTAACTGCATCCATTACATATGTCAAAGCAAAAGGAGTCTCCTTCGTAGCCTCTCTATGAGTTGTTTTATAAGCCCAAAGTACCTATTGCAAATAGTTTGGCCATTTTCCTGCTGCCCCCGTTAAATTCTTCTTCAAGCCATCTAAAATTGTTTAGTTTGTCACTTCCACTTGTCCATTAGCTTGAGGATGAAAAGACGTCGAAAAGCATTGCTGAATCCCTTTAGAAGTACAAAATGAAACCATCTCCCTGTTATTAAACTGAGGGCCATTATCTGTTGTAATCCTTCGAGGAACTCCAAAACGACAATAGATGTTGTTTACAATAAATTTGATCACGTATTTTGCTTTTGTCCCTGATAACGGTTCTGCCTCTGCCCACTTTATAAAATAATCAACCGCTACAATTATCATCTGTCTTCCTCCAGAAGCCATCGGCAAAGGTCCCACCCGATTAATCCCTCATCTATCAAATGGTATTGCCTCAGATATAGACATAAGCGGTACTGCTAGTCTATGAATAGCATTGGCAAATCTTTGACAAGTATCACAGCTTCGAACTAAATTCTTAGCATCATTCATGATTCTAGGCCAATAGAAGCCTGCAAGTAAAACTCGACGTGAGAGAGTTTTGAACTCGCAGCGAGCTGACCCTTCACCATCATTCAGCTCTGATAATATTTTTTGTGATTATTGTTTGCTTAAACATCATAACAGTGGCATGCTCAATTCCTTTTTATACAATATTCCATCCACTACTATATACCTGAAGGCTTTACTTCTCAACTTTTTGGCCAATTGTGAATCATCTGGTAGTATTCTTTGAGTCAAAAAGCTAAGGATATTTGATAGCCAATCGCCTTGGATTTTATCAGTCGTAAAAAATTCTTCCATACATTCACATGGCTAGATTGAGTAGCAATTGAAGGATTTTTTTTGTAGCAAAATCCAAAGATATTCTTCTTTGTAAACAACGTTTGCTAAAGAATCAGCCACCATGTTACTCCCTCGCCCAATATATTCCACAACAACGTTGTCAAACAGAAGCATTAAACTCTGAAGTTCCCGAAGATATAAAATCAAACGATCCTTTCTTGCTTCGGAAAATCCAGATACCTGATTTGCTAGTAATTGAGAATCCGTTTCCAAGCGCATTGAAGTTGCCCCACAAATTTTTGCCAATCTTAAACCTGCCAAAGCAGCTTCGTATTCGGCTTCATTATTCGAAGCATGAAAACCAAATTTAATAGATTGAATCATTGTCTCTCCCGTTGGAGTTATTAACTAAACTGCAACACTGCACCCTGAAACACTAGATACTCCATCTGTTCGGACAACCTACCTCGAATCAGCTGGTACGGCTTCTTTACTTTCTTCCTCATCTGATCAGCTTGAATGGAATTCAACAAAAAAATATGACAATGTTTGCGCCTTTATTCTTGTTCGAGGTGTAAACAAAATATCATAGTCCCCCAACTCCACTGACCATTTGGTCATTCTCCCCGAAATATCAAGTCGTTGTAAAACATTTTTCAAGGGGACTGAAGTTCGGACTTCAATAGTATGAGCTTGAAAATATGGACGCATCTTCCTAGCAGCAATCACTAGCGCTAAAGCCAATTTTTCTAATTTCATATATCTCTGCTGCCACCAAACTTTTATTGATGTAATACACTGGCTTCCGAACTCCTGAATCTTCACTGATTAACATTGCGCTCAGTGCAAAATCCAATACCACGATTTACAAAAATAATGTCTCCGCATTTCGAGGCTTTGACAAAATCTCTGATGATGACAACAAATTTTTAATATTTTTGAAAGCTGCTTCACATTCCGATGTCCATTCAAACCTGTTGGGTCCTCGTAACACTTGAAAGAAAGGAAAGTATTTGTCAGAAAATCTTGAAATAAATCGATTAAGTGTTGTTAAACCTCCTGTCAGATTTTGCACTTCTTTGATAGACCGGGGAGAATTCATTGTTATCAAATATTTCAATTGTTATGGGTCAGCTTCTATTCCTTTTTCACTAATGACAAAACCCCAAAACTTCTACGATCGAACTCCGAAGGTGCACTTCTCAGGATTTAATTCCAACCTGATTGCCCTTAAATTCAAAAAAGCTTCCTCTAAATCATCAAGATGCACTTCATCCTTTGAGATTTTTACTACCATGTCATCTATATAAACCTCCATATTTCTTCCGATCTGAGTAGCAAAAGCTTTATTCATCAATCTCTGATAAATGGCTCAAATATTTTTCAATCTGAAGGGCATCACCCTATAACAATGCAGGCCCCTATCAGTTATAAAAGTTGTGCATTCCTGATCTTTTGGATTCATTTGAATTTGATTATATCCTGCAAAAGCATCCATAAAAGTAAAAATTTTGTTGCATGAAGTAGAGTCAATCAACTGATCTATTCGAGGAACAAGAAACGGGTCTTTGGGACAAGTTCTATTCAAATCTGTAAAATCCACACACATTCTCCATTTCCCATTCTTCTTTTTTATTACCACCGGATTTGCCATCCACGAAGGATACTGTGACTCCCTCATGTGTCTGATCTTAGATAACCGATCTACTTCAGTAACAATCGCTTCTACTTTTTCTGAGGAAAACGCTGTTCTCTTCAGAATAACCGGCTTGACCTTCGGATCTATAGCCAAGCTGTGACGATATACCTCAATAGGTACTCCTGTTACATCCTTTGTCCTCCAAGCGAAGACATCCAAATTTTGGGATAAAAAATCCCAGCAATTGTTGATGTAGAAAAGGGGTCAATAAAGTTCCAATTTGAAGTACCTTCCCTTCCAAAAAAGTAAACTCTTCTATCTCTTCACTCACCGTTAAAGACCCTGGGTTTCCCTTGGATCATTAACCCTTTCTTCCAAATACGAGGGTACCCCTTCTAACTGTTATTCACGCATTAAATCTCCACTACTGGACCCTCATATCCGAAGTGCAGTGCCATAACATTCCCTCGCAACCTTCTGATTGCCTCGAACGACCCCAACTCTATCTCCAAGCATATATTTAAAACATTGATGAAATATAGACACAACCCCATACATTCTTGAAAGCCATGATCTTCCAAAAATATCATTATAACTTGTGGGACAATCCACCACCACAAAAAGTACCTGGACCTTTTTCTTAAATAGTCTTTTTCCCAAACTCACCTCACGCTCGAATTCTCCAACAACACGAGCTGTTACACCCGTGAATCCAATAATCGTTCGATCCGATTGAGAAACTCGATGTGGATTTTTCATTCTATCATAGGTGGATTTAAAAAAAACATTAGCAGAACTGCCAGTTTCAATCAGCACACGTCGAATTTCGACGCCAGCCACCTCAGCTCCAATAACCACAGCATCTTCATGTGGTCCTGCAGTACCTCGCAGATCATCTTCATCAAACAAAATGAAAGGAATATCTTTCTTTCCATACAAGTGCGTAGACATCTTCCCTTCAATTTGAATTATCAAGTTAAC
Organism: Limnanthes douglasii subsp. nivea; assembly: GCA_036936605.1. Taxonomy (NCBI): domain Eukaryota; kingdom Viridiplantae; phylum Streptophyta; class Magnoliopsida; order Brassicales; family Limnanthaceae; genus Limnanthes; species Limnanthes douglasii. The sequence goes on along the minus strand of JAUPFV010000005.1, from coordinate 126,413,906 downwards.
AACATGTCTCTTCTTTGAACTATCTGAATTACCAGTCATCGAATCGCCTTCGAAAATGGCTAACGATTGAAAAAAAAAACTTGCACAGCTTCCACACGCGTCCCTTTTCTATGGGATCTTCGACCGTCATCAGAAGCAATCTGTTCGGACCTTTTTCAACATACTCAGAAGAAGCATCAAAAGGCTCGGCCTGCGAATCCAAAATCATCGAATTCTTAGTTGGTGGTGCATCCTTCGAAGTTGATGCACCATTATTTTTTGATTCACTCCCTTGTGACTTCACATAAGTTAGGAACTTCCCATCTTGAATCAAAAATTGAATCTCTTTCTTCAAAGCAATGCAATCATTTGTATCATGCCCAATATCCTCATGATATCTGCAAAACTTGTTATTTCTTTCCTCCATTGGCCTGCTAATTGGGGCTGGCTTCCTAACATTTATGAAGCTCTTGGTCTTATCCCAGATTATAAAAACATTCTCTGTCATATCAACATAATATTCTGGTTTGACCCATGTATATGTTGTAGGCCTGTTGTAATTGTTAGATGGAGCGTGATTTGAATAACCACCACTCTGAGGAGGCAAATTGTTGTTCTTTTGTCTCGACTGCTAATTATCATTTCCATTACCATTCAAAGGTTACCCCTGATTATTGGTTGCATGTCCCGAATTCTTCGTAGTGCTGACTGGTCTGCCTCAGACTCTAGTAGACTCCTCCACTTTAATCTGATCCTCAACTTGAGCCATCAAAGCTCCAAAAGTTAAGGCTCTTCTCTTCGTCGTCTCATTAGCCAGATCCCCTAGCAATAACCCTTGGCGAAAAAGTGCCATCGTCACATTTTCCTCACAGTTGTCCAAACTAGCATTGGTCAAAACAAATCTCTTTATATAATTTTTCAAATTTTCTCCAGGTGCCTGCTTGCACTGAATAATGGTATCACCATTTTCTCTCATCTCTTTGCTTCCCACAAACTGCGTTCGAAAAACAGTATAAAAATCTTTGAAATTTGAAATGGACCCCCTCAGAATCCGATTGCACCACTTAAGAGTTGTTCCCTTAAAAGTTTGTGAAAATGCACGACGCACCAGTCGGTCGTCATCTTCGAAGTTCATCATATAGTTCTTGAATTGTTCGACGTGATCATTGGGATCCTGCATCCCATCGAACTTCTCCACATTTGAAATGTCAAAACGCTTCGGAAGTGTCATGGAACGAATTTCACTCGTCAACGGAGAATTTCTCCAGTCGACACCTTGAACGTACTGATCATCTGTTCCCATTGTAACATATAGATTTCGATCAGTTTCAGCATACTGATTCGAAGTGTTGTCTCGTACCATGTAGAACGAGGAACATTATCCTATTTATATTACTCTCATTTTATGTTTCCTCGACTGATCTCTGTCTGATTCCCCTTTCAAAGAACCTCTATATCTCTTAAAGCCCGAAGCTGAACTTTCTACCTCCTCGTCACTAGAGGTCACATATTTCTGCTTATCTTTTTTCTCTTTACGAGACGAATATCGCTCTTTAAGAGACAGAAAACGCGATTTTTTGTGCTCAGATTTAGCCCGTCGGTCATCAAAAGATCGATCTCACTGACCTTCCATCTCAGTATTTTCTATTCCCTGTCTAACCTTGGATCTAAGCTTTGCCGAGTGTATCTATTGTTCCCTTCGTTCATACTTCTCATTTAATGCATTAATCTTGTCTAAGAGTTGGTTCATTGCACTTCAATATCAGATTGAGCTCGGATTGGAGATGATCCATCAGTTCTATTTCCATCCCTCTGTAAATCATCTTTCACAGTTTCTATCGCTGACCGAAGTGTTAGATTGTTCTCAAGATTCATCGTATTAATTTTGAACATAAAATACAACTAGATTGTATCAATTTCGAACAAAATAAGCCACTTATTTTTCTTATTCAGTTCCCAGCGGAGTCACCAATTTGATAAGTTAATATTTTTCCTCAGTAAATTGTTAAGAGAGAAATCTAGAGAGGGAAAGAGTTAGAGAATTGATGTTTAGTCCTTAACAATTATACATAATTACAAATACTCTCTAAAACTTACATCAATTACAATTTAAGGACAAAACTTACATTACTTATAATTAAATCTTTAAATTTACATTATTTACAGCTTAGTCTTCAAAATCCTACTTTTATATCAATATCTTATCATGTTAAAATATTACAAGTTTTATGGTTATAATGTTATTATTAAATTTTGAATGTTATTATTATGATTTGGTTATAAATATTAGTAGTGTTGTTATTATTTTATAAACCAAAATCATATATTATCATGGTTAAATATTACAAGTTATATGGTTACAATTTTATTATTACATTTCAATTATTATTATGATTTGATTATAAATATTACAAGTGTTGTTATTATTTTATAAACAAAAATCATATCTTACAATTTTAAAATATTATAAGTTATATAATTATAATTTTATTATTACATTTTTATTATTGTTATGATTTAGTTATAAATATTACAAGTGTTGATATTATTTTATAAACCAAAATCATATCTTATAATTATTTAGTAGTACAATTGTTGTTATTATAATTAAAAGCAAATAGTTTTTTTATTTAATTTAATCGTTCACAGTTTATAATATTACGGGCTAGGAGTTGTACAAATGATTGCAAATTAAAATACAAATTCTAAAAAATCTATTACAAACATCATTCATCTTCTTCAAATTATTCTTCGTAATCATAATCTTCATACTCACTTAATTCACCTTCAGCTTCATTTTCTTCCATAATTTCTTGTTCAAGTGTATCTTCACGCCTCGTCTCTAAACTCTTTGTCTTGCATCTTTTTGTCTGCCGCGGTCCATTCTTTGATCGCCACAAGCACTCCAAGTGCTTTGTCCGTCAATCTTATTCTCTTAGTCGTGTAGTGCAACCTCGATTGGCTAAAAGCACACTTACTTGCAACTGTAGACATAGGTATTGGATAAATCTCTTTAACCAACCTGTAATTTCGTACTCCATCATCTTAAGATATCTTCAATACCTCGGTCGGTATAATTTGTTAAATCAAACCTAGTTCTCAAATATCTAGACAACTCATTATCAGATTGAGGCGTTTCTCTAAATTCATCGCTATTTAACATTTCAATTTGAACATAATTAGTAGAAAATCTCCCTCTACCCCTATTGTTATTACCTCTTACATTAGAATTTGCATTTGGTATATATCTTTCAGCATACTTATTATACATATTAAACATGAAGTCATATACTTCGGCAATATACCCTGGAGGGTTAACTGGTTCAGTCAGTGGACTATCTTCAGAAAATTGTAAGGTTTTGTAAAAACATTTAACTAGTAATTCAAATTGGCATTTTCATGAAAAAAGGATCCAAAATGCACGCAATAGAATAATCCATCGGGACTAGGTGAAAATACTTTGAAAATTTTGCTTCCATTTCGGGCAACATGTCTACACATAAAACATGAGCTCTATATTCATTCATATGCGTGACAAGATTAGTAACGTGAAAAGGGCCAAGTGAACATTAGGATTATTTTGTGTTGAAAAGGTTTTAGTTACATTTTTAAAATGTTTTAAAAACTTTGATATTGTAGCACAATAAACCCAATGTAGATTTTCAAGACTTGTAGGAGAATAAAATCTATTATAAAGCGTAGTAATCTCTTATTAAAATATATGAGCGCGTGCAAGCAACATATAAGTAGAATTTCATCTAGTTACGACATCTAAAATAAGTTTTTTATATATTTTCTCGTTATCAATAACAAGTGCTTTAAAATCTTTTTTTTAGCAGTGGAGGTCGTGCAAAATAGGATTTTCTTTTTAATAAGAGCAATATAATCTTCCAAAATTATACTTATTCCATCTTTCGCAACTAATTGAAGTAGATGGCATAAAAATTTAGTGTGAAACAATCTAGGAAATATGGGAGTGTAATCATTTTTAAGCAAAGATATAGCATTATAATTCACAGATGCATTGTCGAACGAAATAGGCATAATTTTATTTTTAATCTCGTAACTATTCATGCATTCAAGTATACTCGCTCTAATTACCTTTGTTTTATGATGAATAACAGATTCAAACCACACAATTCTCCTTTGGAGTACTCATTCTGGATCCATCTAATGAAGGGTAACACATATCATATCAAAATGAGTAAAAGTAGTCATGTCACTAGTAATGGAAACATTCCATGAAAAAGCTAGCATAGTTTTAATAACATTTTTTTTTCTTTTTTAAAAAATATTTAAAGGTTAACGATAGCATAGAGCTACGTGGAATGTGTTTGGTTCGTGGGTTTACCCCAACTTACATCCAACTTTCATATCTCCAACTATTCGCATAACCAAAAGGTTGTAAACTGTCAATCGAATAAATCATTGTTTCTTCCCTATACCTATCTTGTTAAACTATAAGGAAGACCGGTTTGAGGGTCTCTAAATTATTACTATGTCGTTAATTTTTAAAGGGTCGAATATATCATGAGTTCTTAAATGTCTAGCCATACTGACGGTGTCTAAATTTCTATTTTCTCCTCCTCTATAAACATAACTTTTTGCGCGAATTTTACAAACAACGTAGGTATTTTCATCATTCGCACTAAAGTAATCTCAAGTCCAAGATGTTTTCTTACGAGACCTTGACCCACCACTAATACTTCCACCACCACTTTCGTGGGAGGAGAGTATCTAGGGATATCATCCATCGTATTGAGATTTACATTAGCGGGTGGGTGAACATTAGTATTTCTACGTTTTGGAGCCATTTAAAAACTTAAAAGAATGTTTGATTATTTTTTGAAATATGCAATAAAAACTAATCAAAACTAATATCACAATCAATAAAAAGTAAATTTAGACTAATACTAACTAATATCACAAATGAAAATAAATTATTTAGTTTTTTTATAAATAAAAGTAAACAAAAATAACAACTAATATAAACTACTATGACAAGCAAATAACTTACAAAGCTATTAATTCAGCTAGTATAATGCTACCACAATATTATTTCAGTGTTTTATCAAAGAAAAACTAAAAGCGAACAAATAATATAGTAATTACTCTGAAAGTATAACTAGAGTTTCTAGATTAGTAACACATGCTTTTATAGAAGGTGTAGAAGAAGTATAGAGATTTGGAGTAGTAGATAGATGGTATAATTTTGGGATTGTGTTTCTCCTCTATTTATAGGTAAGAATCACAAAAAAAATTAAAAAAAAATTCAGACTCAATTCGGATATCCGAATCGCCAATTCGGTTATCCGAATCCAAAATTCGAATATCTGAATTTGTTGACATCAGCAACGGCTAGTTTGAATCAACTAGTCGTTGCAATTCGGATATCAGAATTGCTAACGTCATAAAAATGGCTAGTTTCTCCGACTAGCCGTTGATGTTGTTAGGACATCCGTTTATTTAATATCTACCTAATATAATCAACTATCTATATAATCTAAATATAACCAAACAATATCAAAATAATATCACAAGTATCTTGTTTACAACATACATATCTTAATTATTGAAATTCGACTTAGTTAAAACATACAAATTATTTTTTAATAATCGTATAAATATTTTTTAAATATAGTAATTAAAAATCAAAATATAATAAATAACTTATTTTTCTCATTTATATTGTATATATATCTTAATTATTGAAATTTGATTTAATTAACGCATACAAATTAGTTTTAAATAATCGTATAAAAAATATACAAACAGTGATTTAAATGGACTGTGTTGTGGGTATCCTATAGGATAGTACGCATAACACACTCAATAACACATTAATCACACACTATCTTGTTTGCACACATAAAAAGTTTCTTGCACGCTCAATAACACACATTAGTCACACACTATCTTGTTTGCACACATAAAAGATTCTATCTTGTTTGCACGCATAAACAGTTTTCCGTATAACATGTGACACGCGAAGTCATAGGCTTAAAACTGTTAAATAGACCATACCTATAAGCGCGATTAAAATTGTTAAACAAACGGTTAAATAGACCACGCGATTAAAATTGTTAAACAAACGGTTAAATAGACCACACGTACACGTACACTTAAAACTGTGATAGACCACACATACACAAGCTTAAAACTGATAAACACACGCTTAAAACTGTGATATGCCACACGTACACACACGCTTAAAACTGTTAAACACACGCATAAGTCTCGGACTCAATGTACTGTCCTGTTTTTGTTTGCTACCACCAATTATGAACAACAATTTCGAGCTTTCTTTACCACTTAGAATAGTAACTGTAGCCTGCTATGTAGGCGTCCCCTACATAATAATAGGTCATTGAACTTTAATTACTAAAAATTGAATAGGGTTCAGAATTACTAACCGACAAACCATAGTACATATTACTATTACAAGACAGTGCTACAATAAAAGATATAAAGCGATCAGTGTTCCAGTATACATCATAGCAGCAACACCCTTTATGATATGCCTAAAGAATCTTTTGAGTCACTTCCTCATTTACATGCACCACCATATGTACACAATCGAGGGCAACTCTGGCCCAAATATCAAACTCATATACAAGCCTATTCTGACAAAGACATTAATGGGAGTAAGAACTTGCATCCATACTACAGATGGAGTAATCATCATTGAGGCTGAAGTTGAATCTCTCATCTCCCCATTTTAGGATCTCTCTTGCGTATTTGAGTGTCCTATCTACAGAGTTAGGGTCGAGGGCCTTAACCGCCGCAACATATAATTTCTTCCCTGCCAGGGATGAATAGAGCCGCTTGAACTTGACTGCAACGTGATGAAACCCTAACTGGCCTAATGAAGGGTTGTGATTAATGCTGTTTCTGCTCGTGGATCGGTAACGGCTAACCACTGGATGAAAATCATCGAACCATTCGCATTGAGTCAGAGGAACCCGCTCGATCTTTTCTTCAAACAGATCAAATTTGTTTAATATCAGAAGAAAGTCTAGCTGTTCAAAAATTGGATTAGTAACGATGCTTTCGAAGAGTTTTCTGGTAAGCAACATTTTGTTCGTTCCGTCAATAGTAAACTGATCATAGTCGCTCAAAGCAACAACAAATGTAACCATTCCAACATCTTCGAACATCTCTAGCCACTTGCACTTTTCTCCAAGGCCTCTGGAATGAACTCTAATCAGTTGGTACCTGGTAGCAAATTATAAGAGGTTAGGAATAAGTGTCGACATATGTCACCATGTAAAAGCTAGCCAAATTAATTGACAACTGAATGAAATGAGAAGAATTTTGGGGTTCTAATATTTGACCTGTATTCATGAGAATAAAAACAAACCACCACAACCTAAGCTTGTAAGAGAATCTACAAGGATGATCACACCAGCTAGTACCAGGAGTCAGTTCAATCTCTATATTATAGCACATCAGTGAATAATGACGGTTGAAGTTTCAAGTGCAAACTGCAAACCCTGCCTTCTGTATCAAAAAGTACTCTAGAACCAAAAATGCGATAAAACATTTAACCTACCGCAGTAAAGAGTCATGCTGATCGGTGGAATCAAGACTATCATCAGCCGCAGACTGGGGAAATGAGAAATCCACACAAGCAAGCCCGTTTGATGAAGTAACCCCCTCGGCATAAAGGACATCCAAATCTGAGGGTTCATAATCTATTCTCAATATCTCAACAGCCTAGACAGTCGAAAAGTTAAATCAAAGGATCAGTTATGAATCAAGAGATTGTACAAATTTACATACTTGCATTTGCACAAGGAACAAAAACATCAAATTTTTAAGTCTATACTAACAGCTTTATTGCTGCCTTTTAGGACATCTAGATCATATAACTAGATTCTACCATATAACTAGACATGCATTCGCGCACCAAAAATAAAGATTCTGGATACGCGTACAAGAACATGCAGACCCTTACCCGCTTTAAAAAATAATCCCCTACACTTGGTAGGGTTTCTAATTCACTTCTCCTGTTGTAGGTTGCCTGAATTGCTGCATCCTTCCATAATTCCTCAACAAGTGGCGCGTACTCGCGTGTAGAAGCTGGGAAAATGGCTTCTAAATTGCCAGACACCATAGTCTTAAGAAGCCAGTCGGAAAATGCCTTGAACCGGGGGCCAATAGAATAGATGGTTTTGGCACAACTTGTACTATGTCCTGACACATAAAGACATACATTTCATAAGTTAACATTTAAACCGGAGCATCTATCTAATATATCCAGCAGGTCTGCAATTTTAAAAAGATAAAATGCTACACGAAATCATTTATCCTGAAAGCTGAGATGAAGTCACTATATTATAAGATGCAACCAAAATATGGAGTAGATGAATATATATTGTTAGGTACCTGTGTATGTGATGTCAGTCTCCAGATTCTTTGGCCTCAATTCAGCTAGACATTCTTCTTCAAAACGCTCACGCCCCTCAAGAAGAATACCAAGATATCTATAGACGTTGGTCTGGATTGTCAACTTCATATTTTCTTGCTCGTCCTCTGAAAATGGTTCTGCCTTGTAAAGGATCTTTGCCTGAAACAAGTATATCTGGTAAGGAGTGCGCTAACTACTGCAACTTATTTAATCAATTGGCATGTTGAGCCTACATTAAATTTATATATAACGATTTGCTGGCCATGTGTAACAGAATTCAATGCAAGTCATGCAATCCACTATCTACTGTAATTTATTTCTAAATTTTATCCCTCCAGCTGTAAAATATAGAACTGTATGAATCAAGATTATTAATCTAATCTATCACAGACCTGTATGAAAAAGTTAGCAAAAGGTACAGGTTTGATTGGTATAGCACATACAGATTACAATATGGGATCTGTAGCATAAGGCTCATACAGTTAAAGCCGCTTGATAAAATTCCAAACAACTAGCAAATACAGAAAATATTACCACTTGTTAGGCCTTTGTAAATATCTAGTTCTCGTTATTGAGATATTTGATGCATAAACTAAGTTGAGTAAGTTCCTCAACCAAAATACTACCTGCTTAAATATAGTACTAGATCCAGATCCTGTGTATCCAACTAAAAGAATTTTCTGCAATATTCTCTGCTCGAAATAGTCAGGGACACTTCTGCTAGCCAAGCTATAGAGCTGATCTCCAGTAAGACTTGGAGATGATCTGCAAGGAACTGGTAGTGACAAGAAAGCACAGAGAAGCCTTGTCCCCGCCTGAGAAGTATCATAAAGGATAGATAAAACTCGAGTTTTACGAGGAACATAAGAGCAAAAAAGTTTAGATACTAAGCACAAGAGAAACGGATTTTCTCAGAAACAATACCGTGCCCCATATATATCCTTTAGTATTCTTCTGTCCCTCTTCTTGGTATGACCCATCATCGTTCACCCAAAAGTGAGGGTTGCCAGCACATTGAACTCCTGCCAACTGCGCATTCAATAAAATAATCTTATTACTCCAAAAAACATCATCCAGGTTAATAAGAACTAAAGCAATTGTATAAACATCAACCTGCAACATACGGAGCTCTACTTTTGTAATTTCACGACCATTGATGAAAACTTGTGTGTTTCCACTGCTAGCATCTGACATAATAGGGCCGCCAACATTCAGATGGGGACTAATGATCTTAGACGGCTTGAGTCCTTCCTGTTAGGTACCAGAATAATCATCAATATCTTTAAAAATAAGAACAGAACATAGGGATACCTAGAAGTTGTCAAGTTCACCTTTCCCCAAAGTCCAGAAACTTTATCGTACCAATAATTTCCTGGTTTCAACTTTTTAGGCGGGGTGGGGCAAGTCTGCAGTATAAGCAATTCTTCATGAGAAAGGGGTTCTCCATTCACAAACACATACTCAGGAGGAAGTCGATTCCCTTCACACAACTTTTCAGTTTTCATTATTTGTTTCACTTCCAGATCATTCAGCAACCGTTTAAGCATACGGGAGCATTTCCCTAAACTCCCCCTTTTCTGTTCTTGTATCGGAAACCCGATGCAAGTAACACATTTTCGTCCTTCAGGCATGGAGCCCATTGCTCTAAGCACACAGTTGCTGCAATACTTGGCATCACAAACAAGACAAACCTCTTTTTCTGTAAATCGGTTTCCTTTAGAGCATCTATAACATGCTCCTTTCCTCCCTTTATTTAGAGGTAAAGCACGAGGCTCCTCCTTACGAAAATTTTCCTCGTCATTATCATCGGACTCTATATCACAGAAGGCAACAGCCAATGGTTTCCTATCATCCCAGTAAGATTCGCTATTTAAATCCTCGGTTTGAAGAGAAGAGACTCTGGACGAAGGGTAGTCCAAGCTCAAAACAGATTCATTTGATGCCCTCAACACCGACGAACTATCGATCGATTTATCAAAACTATCAGAGAATTCTAGTATATTCGAGCGTTCACGGCTAACACAAGAAGAATTTAACTGCCTAGAGCTATTAACCACATCAGAAAACTCACCGGACTCGTAATTCGAGCAACTGAACTCACCGGAGAATGCACAAGTAGCACTGCCTCCAGTCCTCTCATCAAACGCGATAACGGAGGTTGGGGAAACCGTGGGCTCCGACACCGACTCCAACTCCTTCGATTCGGAATCTTGACCGTTGTGGTGGTTATCGATGACTGAGGTGGGCGAAACCAATTTAGATTTCAGCTCTCTGGAGAACTTCTTAGTGAGTGGATCAGGCGTCGGGATTATCGGTTGAACAACAGGCACAGAGAGTTTAGCGCCGAAAATAACGGGGGAAACGACAGCGGCGACGGGGATTGTCTGGACATTGATGGGAAGCGCACGGGGGAGATCGTAAAGTAACGGCGGACCGTTATATTCGACTGCGAATGAGTAGTGGAGTCCATCTTGAATACGTGAGGCGGATTCCATCTCCGATGGAATATATTTATTTTTCTTCTTTCGGTTTTAGCAGTGAAACCCTAGGTCACAGTTTTTCTTATCAAAGATGAAAAGTTCCGCAAGCGGAAGATGAAACCCAAATTAGGAGTGGGAACGTTTATTACTCTAAAGATTTAGCACCGAAAAGGATTTAAACAGGAGGAATTTTAGTGAGATTTGATTTTTAAGATGTATTTGGATGGAAGAAGAGACCATAGGTGCGAAAACGAAGGAAAAGAAACTAGAGAGAAGCTTGGTCAGGGTGGAATGGATCTAGCGTCACAATTCTTTGAGTAGTGCCCTTTCAAACTGACAAAACAACCCCAGCATCGATACAACTTCCAAGTACTTTAAGACTTTATAAAAAAAAGCTTTAAGATTTTCATGTAGAATTAATTGATCTTCAACTCTTAATCTTCTTCTTCTCGATCTTTTCCCAATCAATTCTTTTGATTGTTTCGTTCGTTCGATAGACAACAAAGAGCGGTACTTCACAGATTTTTCAGCAGTCAACAATCAATCCCTCAATCATTCTACCAATGCATCTTTTGTTGATTTGGTTAAACCAAAAGACTCCAGATTATCCAGACGTGCAACCATGATTCCCGATTCCATTAGCCATCAACAATCCCATATTTCGATCCAATTCAAAAAAGAAACAAAGGAGTTTCTTCAAAATAGTCAAAAACATACTCTAATAGCCAAATTTGCTCAAGGAATTCCAAAGAAACAGGTTATGGACCATTTCTTGAGTCTCAAGAAATTCAAAGGGGAAGTAAGTGTCTGTAATTGGGATTCAAGACACTTACTGTTGGAATTCTCTCAAGGATGATCTCTATAGCCTTTGGACTAGAACTAATTGGACAGTGGGTGATAAAGTCATGAGACTCATGAAATGGTCTCCTGACTTTAATCCCAAGTACGAGAATCCTATTGTACTAACGTGGATAAGGTTTGAAGGAATGCCTGAATACATGTACAAAGAAGACATTATTCTTACCATTGCTGAATCGATTGGAGCTTCTTTGAAAGTTTGGATTCCTCTCAAGAATCGAGCCCTCTTCAATGCTTACTATGCCTTTGTTGAATTGGATGTTTCTGTTAAACTGCAACGTGATGTGTGGGTGGGGTTTGGACCCAATGATGGTTGTTGGCTTCATGTCGGTTACAAGAATGTTTCTGCTTACTGCAACCACTGCTATCATCTCGGTCATTATTCATCTGTTTGCAGAAAACTATCTTCAAAAATTCAGAAAGAAAATACTAAACCTAACAGTGAAGAAGCCAAGCCAACAAACCAAAACTTAAATCTCAAATCTATGTAGCTGTTAACAAGACCAAGGAAACTGGTAAAGAAGACATAGCTTCCAAGATCATCTCTCCCAATCTTTTTTCTCCTGTTGTTGAAAGGGCTGGAAAAACTTTTGTCAACACTCATGTGAAAGAAACTGTTTCTAGCAGCACTGAAATATCAGATGCCAACTTTGATCTTGAAATTAATCAAGAGGAGGTAAAAAAGATTGAGGATCAAGAAGCTTACTCCCCCAATCACCTTAATTTTGGCAGTCTTCCAACAACTTCGGTCCTGAAGCAGAAAGATACAGATCCTAGCTTCAAGTCTCTTTTAAGAAAAAAGCTTAAAGCAGCTAAATACAAGAATAGAAGCATTATTGAGAATAAAATTTGCAAGCCTTTATTTGGGGCCAAAAAACAAACCAACAACTCACCTAAATATGATCAGAATCCTTAGCTGGAATATCCGCGGCATCAGCAACAAAGCTTCTAAAAGAAGGCTACAAAACATCATAAATAAGAAGAATATTAGTATCATTTGCATTCAGGAGCCTATGGTTGATTCTACTCATAATTCTACTATTGCTAATTATTTGGGATTCAATAATTATGCTTTCAATTGCAATAGCAAAATTTGGCTTATGTGGTCTGATTTGTTTAATATTTCTGTTACCTTAGACAATCCTCAGTTTCTCAATGCTGAGATCAAATTTCCTAACTCTTCTATACCTATTACTATGACTGTAGTATATGCCAAATGTCGAAGAAGTGGCAAATTGACTCTTTGGCATTCTTTGTGTGAAATTGTTGTTAGTGTTGAGGCTTGGTTGGTCCTTGGTGACTTTAACACCATTCTCAACACTTCTGAGCATAAAGGATGTTCTACTTTCTGCTCTAATAGCGCTAGTGACTTCAACAATGCCATTAACTCTTGTAAACTTGATGATGCAGGTTACATAAGGAATGGATTTACCCAGACTAATAAATCCAAATAGAGACGTCTCGATCGTGTTCTCTATAATGCTGAGTGGGCTGACTTATTCAACAATACTTTGGTCCACCATCTGTCCAGAACCTGTTCCGACCATATGCCCATCATGATTACCATATCAAACAGAAGAACTCATAAAAACACTTGTTTTAAATTTCAAAACATGTGGTGTTTAAATGAAAACTTCTTATCTTTTGTTAATACTAACTGGAACATCCAAATGCATGGGTCCGCATTTGATTAAATTTTTGAACAAGTTGAAGAGGCTGAAATGTGCTCTTAAAGATTGGAACATGAATGTTTTTGGTAACATTTTTGACCTAATCAACGAAGCTGAAGAGAATGTCAAGAGTTGTGAAGATATTCTCCTTGGAAGTGACAATCATATCAACAAATCTAACCTGTCAAAAGCCCATGCTCTCCTCAACAAGGCTTTAAATCAGGAAGAGTGTTATTGGCATAAAAAGTCTTACTCTGCCTGGATCAAAGATAGTGATAGAAGCTCCAAAACCTATCACAATTTCATCAAAAAGAGGATTATGAGAAACCACATATTAAAGATTAGAGATGATGGCAATTGGTTGACTAATGAGGATCAAATTACTAATTATGTTATTTCTTACTTTCAAAACATTTTAACTGAAACTTCTAACGTAAATTGTGAAGATGCATCAAATAATTACCTATTTAACTTTATTCCTAATGTCATTACAGATCAAGACAACAACAATCTTACCTGCAACCCTACCGAAGAGGAAGTCTTCGCTGCTATCAAAAGCCTTAGCCCAACCAGCGTTGCAGACATGGATGGATTCAACGCTATTTTCTTTACTCAATGTTGGAAGATTATCAAAGTTGACCTCCTTCATGCCATCACTTCCTTTTTCAAAGGTTATCCCCTACCTCAAGTGGCTCTAGCCACAGGTCTTGTGCTTATTCCTAAATCTCAGAATCCTTCATGTTGGAAGCATTTCCGACCTATAAGCATGTGTACTACCTTCAACAAAATCATCTCAAAAATCATCCACAAAAGAATGGAAAATATTATGCCCAAAATTATTTTTGAAAGCCAAGGAGCTTATGTGAATAAAAGATCTATTCATAATAACATTCTCTTGGTTGATGAACTAATTTTTTACTTAAATAAACCTATTAAGCATGGTAGCATAATCATTAAAGTGGACATGGCTAAGGCGTTTGACAAACTGTCTTTCAATTTCCTTAACAATGTCCTCAACACTTTTGGTTTTTGTACTCAATTTATTACACTCGTTAACAACATTATTACCAAAGTAAAAAATTCTGTCCTCATAAATGGAACTACTTCTGGATACTTTAGCACTACAAGAGGTCTGAGATAAGGAGATCATTTTGTCTCCTTACCTCTTTATTATTGTTGAAGAAATCCTGATCAGAGGACTTAACATGTTATATTATAAAAACAAATATATTCAGTACAAAACTAGAAGCCAAATTAGTATATCATCTCTAGCATTTGTTGATGATATATTGATCTTTACTAATCGTTATCCCTATGCTATTTCTATCTTAAGTAAATTTTTACAAGACTATCAGGATCTTTTGGGGCAGACTATCGATAAAGAAAAAACTTCAATCTTTACCTCTAGCAAAATGCACAACATCAAGATTCAATCATTGAAGGTCAACACTGGTTTTACTATTGACAATCTCCTTATCTCCTATTTGGGTGTTAATTTAAACAACAACAACCGGAAGCATAATTACTTTCGACTTCTCAACAACATCAGTATCAGAATTAGTGAGTGGGAAGGAAAAAACTTATTTTTTATCGGTAGGATCTGCCTGATTGACTCTGTATTGATGTCTCTTCCTATCTACTGGATGCAAAGAAACCTTCATTGATAAGATTGAGAAACTGTTTAACAGCTTTCTTTGGGGTTCATCTCAAAATCATTCTAAAACTCATTGGAGTAATTGGAACATAATGTGTAAAACTTACTCTGAAGGAGGCCTCAACATCAGGAACCTCAAAGATGTTCAGACTGTTGCCTCTTGCAAAATGTGGTTCAACCTCAAGTGCAATGACTCTCTCTGGGCTAAATTTACTAATAATACTTACCGTAAGCAACTTCTAGATGGTGACTCCAACAAAACCAGGTCTTCCAAAATTTGGAGAAGATTATGTTCCGTAAAGGATTTAGCCGATCCCCTCATCGATTATTCTGACCCGAATCATCCCCAGTGGACTTTATCGAAAGACGGCTCCTTTAACACCAGAGATACTTGGTCCCATATCAGAATGAAGTACAATCAATCAAATCTTTTTGCCAAGCTCTAGAACTGCATCACCCCGAGAAAGTGTGCCTTCCTCACTTGGAGAACTCTTCATGGTTGGCTTCCCACTGATGACACGCTACAGAAAAGACATTTTACATTAGCATCAAAATGTCAATTCTGTGACAATATTGAAACAGCTACGCACCTGTTTGTAGAATGTCATTTTGCTTGGAGTATTTGGAACCACTTTGCGCTGATTATCAATGTTAAGACCAACAGATTTATGATCTTCTCTCATCTCCTTCGCTCATGGTTCTGGAATTCTTCAAATCCCATTCATATATGTTCTATCATTCCTCCCATTGTAGCTTGGGTCATCTGGAAAATGAGAAATAAGTCGAAAATTAAAAATCAAAGTTGCACTTCTCAGTTTGCTATAAACATGATAACTCACCTTATATATTATCTAGACACTCCTTCGCTCCTTAAGCCCAAGCACTGGAACTCCTTCCAATCTGCTTTTTCTTTACTTGGCTGTTTTAATTGCGCTAGAATCAGAGCTCCTTCTGTTCTTTACTGGCAAGCTCCTTCTAACGACAAAATAAAATCAACGTAGATGGCTCCTCGTTACCAAACGGTGACGCTTGCGGTAACATTATAATAAGAAGACGTGATGGTAGCTTGATTTCAGTGCATAGTCAACCTTATGGGAAATTATCTCCTTTATTTTCTGAAATCAGAGCCCTTATCGAGGGTCTTGTTCTCTGCCACAAGCTCAAATACAACAATGTAGACCTCGAGACTGATTGTGAAACCATATTATCTCTCCTCAACTCTGATTCTTGTCCAAATATTCTCACCAGACCGATAGCTTGAATCCGGAGCCTTCTGAGTCAGTCCATGTTGGTCAGCCACATCAGTCGAGTCCAAAATGTTGATGTTGATTGGTTGGCCAAATGGACCAACAGATGTAAAATGAAGTAGACGTTAAGCTCCAGCAATCTTCTTTCTCAGCTTAAGTCGATAATCGACCTTGAAAAACAGCAAATCCCTTATATAAGGGATAACTCTTAAACCTCTCTCCCTCTTTTATTTCGATGCTATTTTCTTATAATCTATCTTTATTGTATGGATCTTTCAACTTGAGGGTTTGGAATTGAAATCTGTTATTGCTGAAGATTCGATTGACTCTGGATTGAAACATGAGAGGGATGAGGATCCTTTTATGGTCTTCGAGGTTTTGTTGAGCTGATGGAACTGATGATTGTTTAAGTGGCTGTTTTTTTTAGTTGTTGGTTTTGAAAAGCTTTTGAGTGACGGGTTCTTTAAGCTTTTAGAAGAGAAAAAGAGAAGAAGAGGAATCTAGGGTTTTAATTCGATTTTATGACCTGATAGTAATAGTCTATTATTTGATTATATTTAATTCCTTATGTGGGATCTCTTTTTCTGTATCTAACTTTGGTCCCACAAATTGTGGTCCGCGTGATTAATAAAGGTTCTAAAATTTTATTTTAAAAAAAACTCACAAAACAACCCCTGTGGTAGTAAACCGTCACTACGAGGTAATACCATGCAAACCAACACCAGAAGATAAATTACATAAGATAAGGTGACAGGTCAGTACGAGGTAATACCTTGCAAAGCAACACCAGAAGGTAAACCACACACACGCTCAGCCGAGAAAGCATATGTAGAGGGATTCAAACTTATGACCTTTGGCCACAAGCATGCATTACTCAACTAACTCGGCTACCCCTTTAGGAGCTAATTTTCTTTCTTCTCAAATCATGCAGTATTTGATTTAGTATTATTTTTTTTCTTTTAACTTTTCCATCAAGATGTTTGTTAAAAAAAATGAAGATATTTTCATGGTTAGAAAACAATAGTAGCACAAAAATTTACCGTTTAGAAGGTGACAACAAAATTTGTCGAAAAATAGTAAAAGATAATGTGAAATTTGAGATGCCTAAAATAACGTGTTTCAAAAAAATATTTTCATTATTCAGTTGTTTAATTTTTTTTAAGGCAGTTTTTTTAAAATTTCTTCGATTATTTTTAAAGAAGGTCTTTTAAGATTTTATTAATTTTATAAATCAAAATACAAACGACAATGAATCTAAATTCACATTTAACAAAGTTTTATTATAGGGGGAGATTAACGTAGATTTTGAGATTTTGTAAAAGTTGGGTTTGTTCTTTAAATGTCTATCTATATATAGAAGTGTTAAAATTTTCCAAATGTTTGTAATCATTCATAAACTCTTGGATAGAATTACCACATTTCAAGAAGTAATTTTTTCGGAAGATTCAGCTATTTGCATCTCCATTACTTGTAAATTAACTTAATTTATTTACCGCAAATGATAAATCCTCCCTAGTGCATAAGGCTACATACATTAAACTTTCTATTACACTAGAATGTTCTAACTGAGTCACTATTTTTCTTTAATTTGTTTTCCAATTTTTAAACTAGGATCAAATATCATTTATGCTTCTTTAAATTTTAAATGTTCGAACTTATTAAGTAACTTTTCAATATAATGGGATTAACTTAGGTCATAACTCTTACTATTTTTTAATATTTTAGTTCTTATAATGGTGTTTTGTTCACTAAAATCTTTCATCTTAAAAGTAGATGGTATAAACCTCTTCATTTCAATGATCTATTTTATAGCATTAGTATAAGCAAGTCATATACATATAGATATACAATGATTATTACATGATCACTAACATTATTGTATAAACATTTGTCTGTCGTATTATGTCTAAACTCATCAGATACAATTGATTGATCAAACTTTTTATATCACATTTTAGGCGCTTGCTTAAGACATATAATGACTTAACAACCCCACATACCTTAAACTCATTACCCAGAAGTATAAGCCCTTTGGATGTTCCATATAAACCTCATTATTGAGATTTTCATTTAGAAAATTTGTTTTGACATATATTTAGTGAATTTTCAAATTGTATACCGGTGTAATTGGAAAGATAATCATAATACTTGTGGTTTTTGCAACTGGAACATAAGTATCAAAAAAATATATTCCTTTTTTTTGTCAAAACCCCTTACCTACCAATCTTGCTTGAAATGCTTGAATAATACTACCCATGTGGTATTCCTTCCTAAACACTGATTTACAACCAATTGGTATTTATGCTGAAGGTATATCAGCTAACTCCCACATGTAATTTGATAGTGTTGAACCCATTTCATCATTATGACTTCTTGTTAAAATACAGAATATCGAGATGTTATTGCTTCCTTGTAAGATTTTAGATCGTCTTTTAAAGAAAATACTACTGGAATTTTACGGGTAATTTCTTTATAACTTCCTTCTACTAAATATAATAAAATCCTTTTAGAGTCTATCGTATCAGATCTTAAACGTTTAAGTTTTTTTTCCCTTTCACTCCTGCAAGGTTCACATGGTTACTCATCAACCGAAGGTTCTTCTTTGAAAATCCTTACCTCATTTTCTACAACGGTTTGGATCCTATTATTATTGAATAATTTAGATTTTAAAAAATTGCTTTTATTGATTTAAATACCATATTAGACTTCAATTTTAATAACTTATAATCTTGTTATTGGTCACATAACTAATGAACACACATCTTATAGATTCACGATCTAATTTTATTATATTTAGATCCATATTTTTGCAAAATGCTAAACACTCGCACACTTTGAAATATTTAATATTTGGTTTTCTTTCATTTCATAACACATATGGAGATATTCAGGTTTTCTTAAGAGGAATACGATTACAAATATGGAGTGTAGTTAAAGAAACTTCACCCTATACATTAATATGCAAATCTGAATTAACTAAAATTGCATTGATCATCTTAATCAAATTTATATTTTTACGTCAGTCAATCCATTTTTTTTGCGGCGTATAAGGCATCGAGCATTGATGCATTATCTCATGTTCTTCACAAAAACTAGAAAAATCTCTTGAGAAATATTCTCCACATTTATCATTACGCAAATTTTAAATCTTAGTGTCTAATTGATTTTCTACTTTCGTTTTAAGGATCTTAAACATGTTAAAGGCTTCATCATTATGTTTAAGAAAATAAATATAATAAAATCTAGAAGTCATATATGAAAGTTATACGTATCTCTTACCCCCGTGTCAAGATACCATTTAAGTCACATATGATAGTGTGTATTAAGTTTAACAATTTCGTGCATTTTTCCATGGATTTGTAAGGCTTCTTAATAATTTTTTATTTTACATAGAATTTATATTTTTTTATACAAACCTATATCACACTTTATAGTCCTATTTATCGTGTTTTATCGTATATGAGCAAGTCTACCATGCCATAATAAATAATCATTTACGAGCAAGAGTAAATAGAGTTCTTTTTTTAAAATAATAGCATCATGGGTACATAATTTTACCATATTGTTACCAGAGTGTACATTTTCGACGAAGGCTCACCCTTGGACAAAACAAGGTTTCCGAATTTGTACACATACTGAATTATAGCTTTAGATAATAGATCACATAAGCTACATTTTTGTTCATTTTCGGAACATACAATACAGTTGCAAGAGTAATTGTATTACCACTAGTAAAGATCAACTATATATCACGGTCTCCTTTAAACTTGGACTTGTTTGTGTTTCCAATCTGCATCTCATTTGTGTTATTTATCACTTTCATTATTTAAAAAAATGATATGTCATGAGTGACATGAACGGAGAAGCATGCATCATCCCACTAACCCAAAAACTTATCTTCAATGATGTTGATCTCCGTCACCATTACAACAATGTCTTCTCTCATGGAATTTGTGTTATTATCCTTTTTTTTCTTAATATTAAACGTACGAGCGAAATGACTAGTTTGCCACACATAAAGAAATTTTTGTTTATAATATTAAATGTGTTCTTATTCTTATTAAAAAATAATTTATGCCCAATAATTTGTTTACTTCATTTCTGTTGCATTTACACTATTAGAAGCTCAACTATTATTATTATTCTTTCGCATCTTTAGCACACAATTATTCTTCAATCTTTAAGTACTTTTGGATTTGTTCTAAATTATACTCTTTGGATTTATGAAGTATCCTCTTCTGATAATATTTTCAAGATGAAGGTAATTTTTCTATGATTTCTTATACTTGAAAATTATCGCAAGCACTACTTTGATAGACACTGATTTATTTACTATGATTTACAACTCATGAATTCAGAGAAGAAGTGCTTTTCCATCAATGAACTTGAAATCAAAGTATTGAAATATTAAGAATCTTTTTATATATTCTTCTTCGGTTTTATATTTTTCTTCAAATGTATTCTAAATATTCAAAGTTGAAAACTCACTTGTATAAAATGTTAAATAGTTAATGTGAAATCGTGTTCAAGATATGTACATGACATATGAGATTATCCTCCTCTTATTTGTGCTTTTTCCCCTTGATTTCCTTGGTATCTTTGTCGCGTGCTTCTGGGATTTTCTCCAGGTTTTGATCAAGAATGTAGTGGACTTTAAGTGCATTAAAAAAATAAAGTTATCTTATCTTGTTATCAAGGTAAAATTTGAACCATCAGAATGGTCCAATCAAACAAATGTTTGGTTCATCACCTTTACATTAGACACGTAAGGTTACATTTTCCACAAAGAATTATTCACATTTATTTTGTTTCTTGATTTTGAAGGGAGTTCTTTTGGGACGTAACAAGCTTTATGAATCTAAATACAAGAAACAAGAAATTTGAATTCAGATTTGATAAAGTTTGATTATAATAAGAGAGATGAACAAATAGAGATTTTGAGATTTTGTAAAAATTATGTTTTGTTCTTGAAATATCTACCTATTTATAAAAGCGATAAACATTTCCAAATGGTAATAATCATTTATAAATCCTTAGTTAGAGTTACTACCTTTCAAGAAGTACATTTTGGGAAAACTCAAATCTTCCAAAAATGCATCTTTTCGGGCTCGTCGCGATCAACAAATGTTGATCGCGGCCAACTTGTCGGTTAATGATTAATAATCGTTATAAATCAAATCTACTCGACTTGATCGTAGCGAGTGATCTCGATCAAGTAAACATAAAGTTTGCTTGCCTTTATCGCTGTGAAGTTGCTTTGTTGTGATCATTGATCGTGATAAAGTTGGACAAAAGTGAGACAAACAATTTTCTTGTCGCGATCAGACCTATTGTTGATCGCATCAAACTTCTCACGTAAAACCATCATGTATAGGATCTTCAACCTACATTCTCATTGAGCCACTAGCTTCAATGATTTAAACTCTTTTTCAGGTCAACCATATTTAATCAATATTTCCAACACTCATATGGGTCTAAATTGGAAAAATATAAATTTTATCTTGTCACAATATCCTCTTATGGTGCATAGTCAGTATTAGATGATCTAGTTAATTCCTTTTTTAGTACATGAAATTTTAGCATGAAAAAACGTTGGTAGATTCTAGGTTGTACAATAAAAAAATACATCATTAAGAAGACAACATATTTTGTTTGACGTGTTTGTCTAGAGTATTAGAGCCCATCTAATATCAGGAATGATACAAGATCTCCACACTCATATTGTTCAAATTTATTCTTGATCGGCGATATAAAACCAGTCTAAAAATAAGCGTGGGGCAAATTTTCTTTTCGTTTAGCTTTGAAATTTCTCAACTTTTTTTTATAAATAAGAGCTAATTTTATTTATTGAATTTTCATATAAATTAATGGGTCAATTATCTAATATGATTATCTATAATTTTATTGTAATGATAAACATTTCAACCTATTTTTTTATTATATATATATATATATATATATGAAAAATAAATATACGACGAACAAAACTAGATTTATGAATGATAGTTTTTATAAAAATTCACCACACTTATTTGACATTTTGCATTTTATTTAACCTTTATTGCATATTCCATATTTTAACTATATTTTCTATATTTTGCGTTTCTTAAAAAATCGTATTTAACCTTTATTTTGTATCTCATTTAACGCTTATTCGTATTTCAACTTTCATTTCAACCATATAAATAATACAAAACCTAATGATATGAGAAATTCTAAATCTAACTATATGAAAAATACGAACCTAATAATATGAGAAATGAAAAACCTAACTATATGATAAATATTAAACATAACTATTTCAGAAATATGAATAACTTGTTTACAATACATCTGCAAATGAGAGATGCCTTACTATATGAGAATTAAAAAACAAATTTATTTTTTAACTCTCAACAACTAATTCAACCAAAATCACAAAAACTAAAAAAAAATAAGTTACCTAGAACTCTTAGGAAGAAAAATAATAATAAAATGAATAAAACATAAACTTTTGCTTTAACACTGACTTAAAAATCTATCAATTTGTTCACTATAAATTTGAACAATCGATAACTAAAATAACAAAATTCATATCAAATATAGTTATGACAGATCACATTATGGAAGGTTTCTACCGATTTTGTAGAAGCTAGAGGAGACACGAAGGTGAATGAAGAAATATAAAGAAAGAAGGTGGTTATGGAAGAAAGTTTCATCACGAATGAATGGTAAATGATTTTAATAAATCAAATATTTTCTAAAAAACTGGATTTCGATTCATAGAGGAAGAAGATAGAAAGAATAAAAAAATCCAAAAAAATATATGATTTGGAAAAAGCTAATATTATATAATTAATAAAATTATTTATAATATTAGAATAAAATTAGATATTAAATGATAATTATGAATCACATTTATGTGATAAATAAATAATGATAGATTATTTAATAAATAATAGTTGGATATATATATATATATTATAATCTTGTATTAATCCTACTAAACATATCATGAGAAAAAGTTTGTTTTTATAATATTACCAACCATAATGACTCGATATATACCTCTAAACAAACCTCATCACGAAGTTCCAACAACTAATTTTCCAAACAATCCACTTCCTAACCAAGACCATTATTTCTCTGTTTCTAAGAACAAGGGTTTAAACCATGTTCAAGCACTTTTGAGTTAAGAACAAACCAAATTTGGTGAAAACTATCCTACATTACCAACAAAAAATGAGATCCAGAACCGGAATGGAGCACCTCAAATTCACGACTTAAGATTCAATCCAATTTTTGACAATTCATCACCAATACATCAAATATCAACGCTGCTACAAAACACAAGCAATATCAAATAATACGTAGATGTAGCAAGAAGAAAAGGAAATTCTTCATGACAACGTTCAGACTAAGGACAAAAGAAATAATTATACATGAAGCTAAAGAAGACTCAATCAAATGGTTTTTATCAACCAATGATGACTTCAATACTAAAGATACTTGGAATAATATTAAGATAAAGGTCTAACCTCCATTATTTTTTAAAAGCTTTAGAACAACACTACTCAAAATAAGTGCTCATTCACTATTTAAAGGCTGCTAAATAGTTTGATCTATGTTGATACCATAATAAAATGAAAGAAATCCAGGCTTGCTTCCAAGTATCAGTTTTATGATGATATAAAATCTATCAATCATCTACTTGTTCTCTTCACTACAACCTGGGAAGTTTGGAAGTTCTTAGAAGGCTTATTTTGTATCCTAATAAGCATGCATATGACTTTACATCATCTTATTAGATGATGGTTCTGGTCCATTAGAAAAGTCACTTATACAATAATCATTCTCCATTCAATAATTTGTTGGGTTATATGGTTCTCTACAATGAAATACAAGTTTCAAGAACAAAAAATTTCTGTTAAAACTATTTTAGACCACATCATCTTAATTTTATTTAAGCTTGATTGTTCTAAACTCATAAAACCAAGCTTATTAGCAGGGTGACTCAAAGATAGCCTATGGCCTTGGCTGTTTCCACAACCTAAACAATACAAGTAAGGTTATTTAGCTCAAATGGAAACCCCAACAAGAAATAGACTCAAACTGAATATTGATGGTTCATGTTTCCTAAATGGTGAATCTAGTGGTGATGGTCTTATTGGAAATAATAAGAGTGATATGTTTGCTGCTTTTGGTAGACTTTATGGAAAGAAGTCTCATATTATAGCTGGATTTATAACCTTTTTTGATGTACTCCTATCATGCAAGGAAAAATGTTTCCTCCATTTAAGCATCGAAACTGATTCTATCATCCTTTTTGAAATGTTATCAAAATGGAAAACTCCATGAACTCTGATTTTTGCATGAATTATTTATTACCTCTTCAACCAATACACAAAAGGATACCATGAAAATACCGGGAATAAATTTTGATGGTTTTACAACTCTAAATGTTTTGGTTCTTCTTCAAATAAAGCAACATCAACAACAAATACCTCATAAGGAATATTCAATTCTAGAAAATTTCAGTTGTTTCACAACCTAAAGTGATAAAAATAGCTATTGAAGAAGAAATCAAATAGATTTTGGAATATAAAGCTAAAGAATATGATGTTATTTTTCTTTACATGCTAACATTTTGACATGTTCTTCTAAAATGATGTCAAAAGTCCAAATTATGTTCTAGGCACGCCCTGAATTGGAAACAAATAATTATATTTTATGTTGGCGCCTCTTTAGAAAAATAGAGAATCTAGGCCACTCTATTGTGGCCTAGTGTTCAATGGTTCTTATAAGGCCAACAACTATACACCTTCTGAAATTAATAAATTGTGTACTAGCTTAAAAATAGTTATTTAATCTTTCTTATTATAATTGTTATATGATATTTAAATAAAATAAAAACAAAAAATCATTATTGTTACTTTATCTATACGAAGAACCAATTATATTGGTTGTGTTGTTTGTAGAAAAACATTTCCAAAATATTCTCTAATTATTTATTTTTTGGTAATTCAACGTGATTAAAATATATAAAAGTAATATCATAATTGACCAATACTTGTAAAATGCTAATATATCATTTTTATATCTCGTTGCACCACGCCAGTCAAAGAGTTTTTAATCGATCATAACTTTATGATTGAATTCATATGATCTACGCACACTAGAGGCGATACAACACCTCAATAAAAAATCATTCACACTAACCGATAGATATTTATCGAGGCTAAACTGTATTTGAATGAGATAGAAATTTTAGAGGTTCAACATTGAAGCTCGGTTTGTATTGGAATGGACAAGGCATTTTTAAATTAAAAAATATATAATCTTGTAAATGAAATCATTGTTGACTCAAACTTCATTGAAGATCTATGGTAGGCGCAAGGGTTAGTTAACTAGAGAAAAAGTATAAGAAATAAAATTTAGCATCGTATATAAACAAAATTGTGAGGATATCAGTGATGTTACCCTAATATAAGTATAAAACTTTAATAAACTTCATGAGTGTAAATTGTTATGTGAATGCCTAGAAAAATTTAAATGTCATTGGAATTCGTCTCAAAATTATACTTTAGAAACTTGAATCAAATAAGATGTCAAACCTATCATTGTGTAATATATGATAAGAGAATTCCTTCTCAAATACAAAGCCAAGATGATAAAAGATAATTAAGAAAGAAAATAATTATGAAAATAGTAATTTTTGTATGTTAGAATATGATGTATCCTTATAATCGAGGGGTTTCCCTTTATTTATACTACTTACAATATATGATCTCTCTCCATTTATATTCTCTAACCATTATAACTTTGAACATGTTAATATGCCCTAAAGGTTGGTCATGTTTTCTAATAACTGCGTAAATATTCTTCTTAGTAACATATGATGTAACAACATGTGTCATCCCATAATAACCGGACCCTTGTGATCCTCTTCTAGTAGTTTCCTTATGGCTCTCGTCTTATACTACTTATTACTCTGCTCGTATATGTTAGCATTGTCATTTGGTTGCCTTGTACTATCTTTATGACCCTCATTTAGTAGCTTGTTACCCTCGTCTCACATGTGCCCACCTTGTCCTTTGGTTGCCTTGTATTACTTGTAACTTACCATTTTTGTTAGTTCTTTGATATAACTTTACCTCGTCATTATAATGAGTATATATTATTTATATGATATAACTTTATCAGGACTCCTATTAGTCCTTAAAGTAATTTTTACAAAAATAATTTATTAAAGGACTATGTAAAATATGTGGACAAGGTAATCATTAAATCTGAATAAATATTATGTACTAATTATTTATATGATTTTTTTATTAAAAATATCGGCTTGCACAAAAATCTTGTCATGTCAGGCTCGGGCCGACATGTGAAACTAGAGGTGTCACAAATCACTCCCATGATCTGACATGTTTGAAAAACCTTGCCACTTTCGAAAGTGAAAAACTAGTTCGTTTCCTTAATATTTATCAATTATATATCAAGTATATAGCATCGTGGATCCCGTTTTTATCTATTAGCCTAAATATGGCATGGATCAAAACCCTTATATATACAAAAAAGACTAGTCTATTTTTCATTTGTTTTAAATGCGCTCGGGTGACAACTATAGCTGTTGGAGCTCCAAACTCTTAGAATTTTCCTTTGTCTGCATCTTGTTCAATATGTATTTTGTTTTTCAATTCTCTCTTTAAAGTTTATGCATTTATGTTGTAAGAATGAATCAAATTCGGTTAGATAACAAATGTTTGCGCATGATGATTGAGCGCAAAAACTAGGATCATGAATCAATTTGAAAAATTTGTTGATAGTTTATCTTCTCTTTACCTAGAAATGGCTCCCAAGAGGAACATATTGACAAAACTTGCCACAAACTCCCTTCTTTTTATTGAAGTGGAAGTAAAAAAGAATTTATAGACAATTTTTTTGGTAAGTTATCTGCTTATCATGAACATATACATGAGGAAGAACACCAACTTTTTAAAGCTTGAGTATAGTATCCCCGATGATATTGCGATATGCATTCTTGATCCGAGTGAATTAACCCATCAAAATAAAGAAGAAAAGACGTGTTTATATGCAAATGTATTCGATTGAGGTCGATCACCTCTGTATTAGTTTATCCAAAGTTTTTTAGGTATGTTCATATATATATATATATATATATATATATATATATATATATATATATATATATATATATATATATATATTCACCCAACTAACTAATAATAGATAACACATGATACTCAGAGTAATACTGAGTTCAAAAACTTTAAAAATCTTGGTTAGTTTGCCAAATTTCCTCAACAATATTGATGTGTCCAAATTTCTAAAACCTATTTCTATTTATATAGTAATTCGAGATGGGAATAAAATCGTTAACTTATCCTCATTTGACCATTATTGGAAAATCTCATTTATTTTTGTGCCTATGAAGTATGGATATCCAGATTGTAAAAGAATATAGTTAAGTCGGACGAATGTGATAGATACACGTTAGATATGATTTGTGTAGTTTAAGATATTTTGGTAGATTTGGGTAAATATCAATAGCTTTGGAGAAATATTTACATTGGAAGTGGTAGAAATCCCTTAGCAACTAATCCACTATCGCCTATTCGACTTGGTCGCTTTAGTTTCACTCATTTTTTATGCAAGTAATTTTTGTTATTGGTTTATTAGCCTATCTGAGAACTGACCATGGATGTTAATGGTAAGTTGACCGTTAATGTTATCGGGGAGGAACTTACCTCTAAAGAGTGGCAAAATGTCCTTCTTAAACGTATGTAAAAAAGAAATTGAGATTGGTCTGAATATGGCCAAGAATAAAGTAGCAAAATATGCGGAAAAGGTCTTCTTAAGCAAGACTGCGGGAAAAAAAAGATAAACTGATCATTAAACAGCACCCTGACTTCAAAATGATAAACCCGAAGATCCTCAAGATAAACGGGTTTAGAAAAAGAAAAAAATGTTGGTGTGGTAAACCCTTCACACCCATGGGAGAATCATGACACTGCCCAAGACGACTATGTATAACCAAAAGGGAAACTAAAGAAAAAATGTCGAATCCTGAAGAATAAGGGGTGCTTGTTGCCTAGAAGAAAAGTCTTTTCATTATTGACGAGGCCCTCACACTTCAAAAAATTATTTAAACCTCCAAATCGAGCCCTATTGGTGCCAAGAATGATGTCTCCCATCTGACGAAGTTGTTGTACTTAGTAAGAAAGACGTCTTGGTTTTTGGTATGATCATTGTTGTCAATGAGAAGAATGTGTCCTCTTCTGATAAAAATTTTGTTATTGAGAAGGATTTCATATCCACTGCACCCGGTGAGAAAACAAACAAGTATAAAGTTGAGGATCCAAACATAGTTGCATCATCGGAGCCCAAGAAAAGTAATTTTGAAGATGTGGCCGCGACGGGTCTTATAGATGAGAATGTAAATCGTGGCAATGCACCCAACGCGGCTTCCTCGTTTATCCAATAACCATCAATCTCAAATAGGAATGAGCATTGTTATAAAATTTCCAACTCTAACATTATTAATGTATCGTCAGCTCAGACACTATCCCTGATGAATAAGAGTTTGCTCGAGGGTAATTTTGTGTAAAACAAATATTCGAGGGACTAAACTGTTATAGTCAATTCTTTATAAGGACATTTTTAGAGAGAGAAAGTGCTACTAAAAGTAGAGAGAGAAAAATAGTATTATATTAATCAACCAAACTTCTCAACTCGTGTGGGGTTCTTTTATAGTACAATAACGGGCCCCACATGCTTAAATTCTTAACTATTACACACCTACTCCCTATAGTTTACCACTTATTCATAATTATTACTTTCATATTACATTTTACAATCTTTCCCCAATAAAAATGCTTCTTTCCAATTTCCCCTTATATCTTTTATTCTCCCTTATCAATCCCGACCTGTCATATTATAATAACATAACTATGGTGTATATCCGGAGGGCTGTTTGGATATAACCACTATTATAAAAAACCGAACAAGACAAATGTAATAGATTGTGACTAAGCTAGGTGCTGGTCATTTCACATCTTGGGCTAATGGGTCCTTAAACTTGACCCAACTCCGTGATCCGACCGGACAGGCCCATGGGTCATTAATCGAGTATAAATACCTCAACCACTTTCATTAATGAGGGTAATCATAATTTATTGCTAGCACACAACTTAAGTATCTTAATATTCTCTACCTTAAACATTAAATTCCCAAAATACTTTACAAAATCACCCTCAAATAGAAATAAACCACACCAAATTGGCGACCACAATGGGAGCACGACGGTGCATAAAATTCACAATTCAAAACCATAAAAAAATAGTTTGGATGGATCCGAATGAGCAAAATATTCCACCTCCTGAGGTGGAAGTTGCGAATGAGAACAATGAGTATACTATGGAGGAGTGCAACCAGTTGAGAGCTAAAATAGAGGTGCTGAGAGCTATAAAACAAACAGAGAAAATGGTTAAATAAAAATCTGGTACATCAGTACTTCATCACATTGACAATCCTGTAGAAAACAAGCAGTTCCTAAAGACCCATCTCAATTCCAAGAAGACACACCGATCTAAACCTGTGGAAAGTTCTATATTTGAGTCCTCCAACAGCTCATCTAATGATGCAGAGCTTGAAGAATCAGTATCTTCAAGCAGCAATGAAGGGTGGTCCAAAATGAAAATGAGACTGACTAAAACACATTCAAGAAAAAGGGATAGTAATGGCAGGCTTAAGAAGTACCATAACAAGGGTAAGGGGTCAGCGAACCAGTATATTGACCAGTTGTTGATTGATCCCTTTGCTTTCCAGTCCGAACTAGGTATTTTTGCTACTCCAAATGAAGATACTATTTTTAGTCGTAAAAAAAATTAGAGGCAATCGTCTTTGTCCGTAAAAATACTCTCCGGACATCTTCCTAAGAGGTTTGATAGATCGAATATGGAAAAATATGATGGGAGCCGAGATCCGGACAACCATCTAGAGCAGTTTAAGAATTTCATGTTGAATTTTGACGCTGACGACAAACTACTGTGTAGAGCCTTCTCCCAAACTTTCACAGGAAGTGCCCTCAAATGGTACAATAGTCTCTCTCAGGGATGTATAAGGAATTTTGATACATTTTGGGTTGCTTTCTGGAGGCAGTTTGTTGGAAGCAAAGAGCTTAAGGGTAATAAGGACACCATTATCCATTGTGCTCAGGAGCCAAATGAGTCTTTAAAGGAGTACATCAACCGGTTTGTGAATACAAAGAATGGGTTAGAAGATTACTTTGAACAAGTTGCAATTGCCTCCCTGAGACAAGGTTTAAATCTATGTAATTTAGCCGATTCAGTGACTCGGAAGAACGCTATGACTTAGGGTGGTTTGTTGAATCAGGTGGGTAAACAAATCAATGTTGAGGAGACTAAGAAAACTATAGTACACCGCCAAGTGAGGTCCATTACTACAACAACGACTCCTCCAGCTGCTAATCAGTCCGGTTACAGGACAAAAGAGACTGGACAGGGATCTAACCGATCAAGGCAAAATCAGTCTAACCAGACTCAGAGCCAACAAGTCAGAAATAAAATAGGGCCATGGGTTCAACTTGAGTGGTTTGCTAAATTGGGGGAGAGTTTGGCTACAATCTATGACAAAACTAAAAACAAAGTGCATTTTATAAGGCCAACAGCATTGCAATCCCCCAGAGAAAACCGGAGCACCCGTTTCTGCCAATACCATACATAGGCCATGATACTCATGATTGTATAGCCTTGAAGCAGGAGGTCGGGAACCTCATTGAAAAGGGTAAGTTGGGGGGCCTATGTCACAAAACAAAGAGGAAGAAGACTGGATAGTGGACAAGTCAATACTCCCCGAACTGCTCCTTCGAACAATCCTGGAGCATCCACACATGAAGGTGCAATGGTAATTACTGAAAGGTTCGATATAGACTCTGAGTATCTTGATCCAGATCCAAGTCAAAATCGGGTAGGGGTAATAACAGACAAGACCAAAACTGTCTCCGGTCTGATTAACGTTTTTGAATCATTGACCATTTTCGGAGGGGATACTGTGACTACACCTTCTAGTTCATCAAGGAAGAGGCATGTCCACAGTTTGATCACCCATTTGGATGGAGGGATGTCCACCCACGTGGGAGACATTGCAGGGCCTCATGAATATGTTACGGTAATTGGGACATCAATAGAAGGAAACAATATACGTAGAATTCTGACTGACACAAGCAGTTTGGCAAACATCCTATTTTTAAGCTCCTACAAGTAGATGAGAAACCCTTCAGTTATATAACGTTCAAACATAACCATCTTAGGCTTCACATTCTGCAGATGTGATTGGGGAGTTCAAAGAGGAGGTGTTGCTGGGCAAAAGACCCTTTAAGAAAATGGAAAGAGTACTATTTGTTGTGGTGGATTGCCCAACATCTTACAATGCAATATTTGGGAGGTCTTGGCTCTCCAAAATGCATGATGTGGCCTCTATGGTCCAATAATGTTTGAAATATGTTGTCCAAGGACAAGTATGTGTTGTCCGGAGCAGCCAGAAAGTAGCCAGGGAATGTTATGCAACAACCATTGCCTCTAAGTTTTTAGAGGTAGTCAAGGTTAACAAAGATTAACAGCTAGTGGAGCCTTCCGCTGATGAGAATGGAATTGATAATCCCATGGAGGCTCCCAGTGTCATAACACCTATTGAGGAGGTTGAAACCCACTCTTTTGCTGAGGGCAAGAATGTTAAAATTGGAACCAAGTTAGCACCAGATTTGAAACACCGGTTATTGTCCTTTTTGATGAATAATCAACATGTCTTCACATGGTGTAATAATGATGTCACTGGAGTTCCAGCTCATATTATTTCTCATAAGTTGTCTATTTGAACTGATGTTGCGCTAGTTGTACAAATAAAAAGGTCTTTCTCTAAGGAAAATACAGATGTGAGTGTTTAGGAAGTTGATCGATTGACTAAGATGGGTCACACTAAAGAATCTCAGTATTATTTGTGGACTGCCAACCCTGTTATGGTCAAGAAGAAGAATGGCAAGTGGCACAAGTGCATTGATTTTACTGATCTTAATAGGGCATGGCCCAAAGATCTTTTTCTTGTTCCTCGGATAGATCAGTTGGTGGATTCGACTTCTGGAAATAGGTTGTTATCATTCATGGATGCATTTTCAAGGTATAACCAGATATAAGTAGATCCGAAGGATCAAGACCATACTATTTTTTTTTATCATAGACAGAGGTCTTCATTGTTATAAGGTGATGTCGTTTGGATTAAAAAATGTTGGGGCCACTTACCAAAGATTAGTGAATAAAGCCTTTGCTAATCAGATTGGCAGAAACATTGAAGTTTACACAGATGATATGATGGTTAAAATCTTGGAGGAAGATGCACATATATCTGATCTTCAGTAAAACATTCTCTAACTTAGAGACCGTGAAATTGAAATTGAACCATGAAAATTGTCTATTTGTGGTCATATCTGGAAAGTTCTTGGGCTACATAATAATTAAGAAAGGAATTTAGCCTGATCCAGATTAACTTAATGCCTTGCTAGCTATGGACCCTCCTCAGAATATCAAAGAAGTTCAAAGACTGACAAGACGCTTGGTTGTGTTAAACAGGTTTATTTCAAGATCATCAGAGAAATGCGCTCTATTCTTCCAAGTGTTGAGGAATGCCAAAGACTTTAATTGGTCTCCACAGTGTGATCAGGATTTTATTGAAATCAAGAAGTATTTGTCTTCACCTAAGACTCTCTTCAAACTTGTTCAGAGGGAAAAGCTCTATGTATATCTAGTTGTATCAGAGTATGCAATAAGTGTTGTGCTTGTAAGAGAAGTGGACAATTACCCTCGTCCGGTGTCTTACATTAGCAAAAGTCTATTGGATGCTGAAAGAAGATACTTGAAGTTGGAAAAATTGGCATTGGCCTTGGTAGTTGCAGCAAGAAAGATGAGACCATACTTCCAAGCCCATTCCATTATTGTTCGAACATCTTTTGCCTTGAAAAGTGTTCTTCAGAAAGCTGATGTGTCAAGTAGAATGACCAAGTTGTCAGTGGAGCTGGGTGATTATGATATTGATTTTGTGTCCCGAACGACAATTAAAGCCCAGTTAGTGGCTGATTTCTGGGTAGAATTTTATGCTGATAGATTCTCCGGACAGATATCAGAAAATCAGTCTAAGAAAGAATGGGTAGTTTAAACTGATGGTGGAACAAGTACTATGGGTTGTGGGCTGTAATTGGTTTAACTTCTTGTTATGGTAACAATATGTACCAGGTCATATGTTTTGGTTTCAGAGCTTCTAACAATGAATCTGAATATAAAGCAGCGATAGTTGGTCTTAAGCTGGCTCTCATATGTGGGGCAAATAGAGTCCGGTTAATGAGTGATTCCCAAGTGCTGAATTCACCATGCTCAAGGACAATCTGAAGCAAAGAAAGAACAGTTGATTAAATACTTGCTAATATTGAAAGAAGTTGCAACAAACTTCAAGAATATCTATTATGAACACATCCCTAGATCGGAGAATATTGTGGCAGACTCTTTGGCAACTATAGCTTATTCTGAATCTTACCCATGGATTCTTGTGCAAGAATGTCCATCCGTACAGACAGGCTAAGAAAAAGAGAGCGAAGAAAGTGTGAGTATACTTGTTATTCAACCTAAAGATTGGAGGTATGATCTTCTCTAGTTTATCTCTGATAGGAGATTGCCTCCGGATAAAACCATGGCTAAGAAAGTCACGTATAATGCTTGTGGTTTCTTGATATTAAGGGAAGTTCTTTACAAGAAATCCTTCAACAGACCTCTCTTGCGTTTCTTAGGATTTGAAGAATCCCAAGTTGTGTTATCTTAACTACATGATAGAGAAGGTTCCTCACACTGTGGCTATAGGGCCCTAACCAGGAGAATTTTATTAGCAGGATACCACTGGCCAACCATAATGACATATGCTAAAGAGATGGTAAAAAAGTGTGATCCTTGTCAAAGATATGGAAATGAAATTCATGTGCCAACAGTTCCAATGAAATCCATATCTGAACCGACACCCTTCGACAGATGGGGGTTGGATCTAGTTGGGCCTCTTCCCATGGCATCCAGTGGATGTAAGAACAATCATAGTTTCTATTGACTATTTCTCTAAGTGGATATAGGCAACTCCTTTGGCTGGAACCACTTCGAAGGCAATCATTAAATTTATTTTATCTAACATATGTTGCAGATTTGGGGTTCCCCGAAAGATTACTACAGATAATGAGCCATAATTTGATAATAAAGCCATGGAAATGTTCTGTACCTCAAGAGGAATTCAACATTGTTTTTCTTCTCCTTTCCACGCTCAGCCAAATAGGAAAGTTAAAGAAAAATTTGGAAGGAGCTGCAAGAAAGTGGCCAAGTTATTTACAAGATATAGTAGTCAAGAATGAGTTGGATTTGATTGAAGAAAGAAGAGTTAAAGCGCATCTGAGAACAAAGCATTACTAGGCTTTGATAAGGAGCAGATTTGCCTCCAATGTTAAAAGAAGAGATTTTCAGTTAGGGGACAAATTCTTAAGAAAAGTCTTTTTGCACACCAAGGAAGAACAGTTTAGCAAGCTGGCTCCAAATTGGGAAGGCCCTTATGTGGTATGTGGGAAGGTTAAACCAGGAACATATATGCTCCAAGACAGGGAAGGGAGAGCACTAAAACACCTATGGAACATTGAAAATCTCAAGTTATACTTAAAATAGAATTCTCTTGTAAATATGTACTTTTTAAGTATCAATGTAAATATTAGGGGGCATACTCTTTCCTACCGTGGTGGCGCGGGAAGGTTTTGATGAGGTGTCCGAGTTTTTTAATAATATCTTATGCCTTATTCAAAAGTCTGGTGCAATTTTTTTTTTGACTTAAGCCGTAATATAAGGTGGTCGGATATTAAATACTTATTAAACACCATGGCTATCAAATGTCTTTGAGTTGATCGAATATATTAAACACTTGATCACATTTATTAGACACATGTGTTTGAGGATGTTTAATATCCTTGTTTAACACCTCTAAAATATTGAAGGCTATCTAAACATTGGCCATAAAGAGTTAACAAAAATTTAAACAAAGGGAAATATGATATTTGAATCTGATCGGACTGAAACCAATCCATGATTCACAAATGCCTTGACCATTCAAGGACTTTAAGTTTTACAGAACGGAGATTAAACAAACAGTGCAACAAAATTCCTTGGTCATCCAAGAACTTTGGTTTCTCAAGAAAAAAATACACAACAAAACAATACAACCATAGGGTTTGTCCCCTTCAGCTTTTTCTTCACCACCATATTTTTCGGACTTTTGAGTTCAACACTTGAACTCTCGCCAACTTTTTCATCATCTTTGGAATCTTCCCCACTGGAATAGTTGTGTTTGTCACTATCAGCCATCGTATGGAAATGGAGGTCATCATAGTCAACAAATTTCCACAAAGGACCAAGAGTCCTTTTAGGAAAGGTCTCATGGAACAGTAAGACCATATCAGATTTAATTCCATCATCTCTCTTCTCTAGGGAATCCACTATTCCACTAGCATACTTCTTTATCCCTGCAGCTATTTATTGAGCTTGTTTTCTTTCTAAGGAAGTATTCGCATCGGTCTTCTCGTGGACATTTTTCTCCAACTTGACTTTATCTTCGGATAAAGTCTGGACAGTTTTATCTTAAGCTTTTTGTTGCTCCTTCAAAGTTGTGATCTCATTAAAGGAAGAAGTCTCCAGTCCAAAATACTTGCTTTGGAGGTTTTCGCTGGACTCTTCTAACTTGAGTAGTTTCGCAACTAAATCCTCATTCTCCTTCTTCAATGATTCTATGCTTTGCTGAACGGTAGAAAGATCGTTTATCAAGCTCTGTTTCTATGTAGTCAGGGAGTTTATGGTTGTTGTTTGATCATTTACTTGCCTCTCCAGATCAACTACCGGACAGATGTAACCTAGAAGGACATGACTTAGGATGTCTTGTTGCTTGATATCACATAAGTCTCCCCATTGTGGGTCACAACATTGGATGAATGAGCATACCGTAAAGCTCAGCAAAGTCATCCTTGTCCAAATCATTGAAATACATGTTAATAATTTGAAATGAATCAAGATTTACCTATCCATCAGCAGCGTCTGTTCGGAGTAAAGGTTGGGTGGAATTTCTTCTTGTGAGATAGGATCACCAAGAGCTCCAAGAGGGATTTTAGAAGGAATTAGAATTATCTCTGATCCTAGAGTGACTTTTTTTCTTTACCGTTTTTTCATCACTACTTGCTTTGCGTTTCTTATCTTTCTTCATAATTTTGGTGGGTTGTCCGATCCACCAACCTCCTTAATAGTGACTTCTACTGCTTCCAGTAGAGTGGTATTAATTCATCCTTAGTTCTTCGAACCGGTTCCTTCGATGGTTGTCTGAAGTGGGTCTGTTGTAGTTTTCTTTTTTCATTTGTTCTTCATCTTGTTCAGATGATAGGGGCTTTGGCCCTGGAAGGCAAGTAAAGCTTATTATCTTTAGCCTCAGTTCTCCTCAAGATAAAATCTGCAGGAGGAGGGGTGGTCAGTTCTTCCTATGAGAGGTCTCTTCTCCGTGTGATATTCCACAGATGACACCTCACAAAGTTCCCCGAGGTGAAACAGTTGTGGAAACTGTTATCCCACTTCTCCAAGGCCCAAGCATTTAACTTGGCACAAATGTCTTGACTTGTCTCTACATAATCCGAGAACTCCTTCGGAAAAATTAAAAAAGAAATACAAATTAGTTCGGAGTAATTACCTAACATTTGAAAGATTAAAGAGAACATAAATAAAACTCACTTATGCTCTTCCAGCGACTGGTCAACTTTCTTGGGTTAGAATCAACCTTGATCTTCTTTCGATTCTGCCAAACACCGCTGATGAATAGTAACTGTGTCCTCCATGGATTTTCTAACTCCAAAAGATCATTCACCACTTTGTAATCATTCCCCATATTGTAATGGTAGAAGGGAATGTGATGATTCTTGCACAAATTCTCCACAACAACAAATTGTTCTATTGGCAGTGGAATCTTGGATAGTCTGGAAGCCACGATGCTAGCCATCCGAGTATACCACGCATTTGGGCTCAGCTGACTCCGACATAGCTTGATCAGGTGGAAGTATCTGAATATATCCGGATCCAAAGGAAATCGGAGTCCCCAGTTCAGCACCTCTGTGTAGACCACTAGCTCGTTGAGTTTGCAGTCCATTGGAGTTTCCGGTGTGACTGGGATTCTCACCTTGACAGACTCAGGGTTCCCCCATCTTGTACGAATACGACCCAATTCAGTGGTACGGGTGTATACATAGGCTATATTCAGGAGGGATAGTAGGTATTTTAAGCTGACCTTTTTGAAATTTGGCCCTACTTTCCCTTCCAGACTCTCCGGAAGCACATCCAGATAAGGCAGACCCAGTTTAGTCTTGCTTTTTTAATCTGCAGCGGTGTCCTCCGTCTGTCCGGACGCTTCAAAAGGGGTATCATCTTAACTATCCTTCATATTTTCTTCCATTACAATGGAAGGCTGTTCGGATGGCTTGGCTTCTGCCAGGGGCTGCTGTTCGAATGATTTAATTTCTTGCAAAGGTTTTATTGTCTCCGAACAAGTATGTTTCGAAGAGGTAAGAGTGGATTTAGATTTGGATTGGCGAGTTATTCGACGAGGGGTATGCTTCTCAGGGATTTTTCGGCGTCTGAACCCATGTCAATAAAAGGTGAAGGCTTACTAACACTAGAGACGACTTTCTCTTTAGGAAGAGGGTTTTAGAAGTCTTGGACAGAGGATCCTGATTGAAGAGGAGAAAGGTTTGAAACAAAGGGTAGTTTTCTGACCTCAGGTGCCTTTGAGGACGATCTACCTTGGTCTGTGTTTGCTTATGATTGATTGTTTCCTTCACCAGGAGAAACAGGAAGACCAGCAACAATTCTTTCGTCTCTCGCAACTTTTCTCGCTCTTTCTAATTCATACAAATTCAACCAACCTACTTTTACTAGTATGTTTCTAGCTGTGAACATAAATGACTCGAATACGAATTGGAAAATGTACTAAGCTTTCTGTCACTAATTTTTGTTTTTGTTTTTTGAAGACAATGAAACAGTGGAACGAATTTATATAACACTGAAAAGTGGGAGTTACCTAGGAGAAGATGGAACGATAAAAACAATGATTAAGGGCTACAAAGTAGGGGAGTTAAAACCTAGGTAACTTTCTAGCCTAGTAGTACGAGAATCTAGGACAAAAATGGCTGAGAGGTCAAACCAGAGCCTGACACATGTCCCACGATGAAAAAAGACTCTTGAAAAATTCTAAACGGTAAAATTAGTCCCACCAAATTTCAAACAGAGTGACTCTTAAAATTCTTAACAAAAAAAGATAAATTCTGCAGTTCAGATCTAGAAACAAATCGGAAAAAGTTGATTTTGTTCTTAAGAGTTAGTTCTTCCAATGCTTTTTACAAGACATAAATGGGTTACTGATAAGGTCGGATATTTTAGACACTATAACTTGCCTTTATCTGGAGGGCTTTTCGGACATAACCACTATTATAAAAAACGAACTAGACAAATGAAATAGAGTGTGACTAAGCTAGGTGTTGGTCACTTCACATCTTGGGCTAATGGGTCCTTAAACTTGACCCGACTCCGCGATCCGACCCGACAAGCCCATAGGTCATTAATTAAGTATAAATACCCCAACCACTTTCATTAATGAGGGTAATCAGAATTTATTGCTAGCGGACAACTTAATTATCTCACTACTCTCTAGCTTAAACATTAAATTCCCAAAACACTTTACAAAATTACCCTCAAACAGAAATAAACCACACCAGAAATCGATGCCGTAAAAACTCAGAATGCTGAGTTGTTTTCTCTAAAAGCTTCTTTAGTTGCTCATAGTAGAAATAAAACTATGCAAAGTGATAAGCTAATTGTGCAAAATATTTCTCTACATGCTCAAAATGTTAGTATGTTTCACACAATCGAGATGTTATCTGCTAAAATTCATACGATGATGGTTGATAATACAGACTTGAAAGTAGAGGATAAATAAGTCAAATGACTATGGAAGATACGAAGAATGAAGTGTTGGAAAAGGCTGCGAAGAAGATTAAAGATGAAGAAAATAAAGCAATAACGGCTGCGCAAAGTCTACTGAAGAAGATACAAAAGAATGCCATTGTGGGGAATTGTATAAACATTTGTAACGTTGTTTTGGGTGATCTTACGTATTTAATACCTGGACACGAGCGTTCTGGTTTGTTAGGCGACGAAGAAAAAGATGAGGACAATGATGGTGAAAAGGGTGATGATGAGGTAGTCGTGATTGAGGGAGGATATAGTTCTCAAGGAATGAGATGCACCTCGGATTGGCAAAAATGAGAATACCAGCATTGATGGAGTTCCACCTCGTACTTAGTAGGTTGACGAGATCGTTAGTGAGAGAAATTCTTTGCCTTGTGCTGGTTGAATAAGTGAAGCTGTTACTGTGGGTATTTTTAAGTTATGAGACTTACTATATTGTCATTTTCTTGTACTTTGTTAATGATTTTGTTTTGCTCGTAATATACTCTAAAATGCTGCTAACGTGTGTTTTTATCTAAGTTGTTGTCATGCTAACATCATATTTCTATCGTTGTTCTCGTCGTGGGGGTCATATATGTATTTGACTCGTAAGTTAGGGCACAATATAGCTTCTCGCGTGACCTTATAAGCTTGGTTGATTAACCAGTTCTCTAATTTGAAATTTTAAGTCATAGTTTAGTATTTCCTCTTATGTAGCCTTATAGGTTTGGTTTTTTAACTAGTTCGCTAATTTGACAGTTTTAGTCAAGGCTCAATTTGGCCTCTGGCCCGAACTTAAATGCTTGGTTTCTTAACCATCTTAATATTTTGATATTTTAAGTCAGAACTCAGTATGACCTGTTGCGTAACCTTATGGTCATTCAACCTTATGTTTGGTTTATTAACTATGTTCGCTTACTGGCTCATTATATATGACTTCCTTTTATATAACTTCTTTGTCTCTTGATTTATAGCCTGACTTTCTATCGTGAAGATAATTTGGTTTATAGTCGTTCTATCACGAAGATCACTTGGCTTATTGTCTCTTTTATCACGAGGATCACGTAGTTTAAAACCCTTCTATCATGAAGGTCATATGACCCCCCTCGTATTTTTGTTCGGTTTTGCATTGGCGATGTTTTAGGACATATATAACGTTTTTTATGATTTAGCCTTAGGACCAATCTTAATAGTTTAGCTTATTAATTTAAATATGTGGTTTATTATCTGATTTTTATTATAAAATATTATTAGAGTTTAATATCCATCAGTGTTTCAATTTAATATTTTTGTTTAAATAAAATAATAAAATAATTGAGTTCATGCCCACGTGAATTTCTTTATTAAAAATTTGGCTTACCTCATAAATCCTCACGTGCCCCTAGAAGGGAACAAAAGTGTAAATCCATTTTTACAAAGTGTGGTGATACATTTTTTCTGGTGTTGGATGTTCCATGGGTGTTTCAGTGCATTCTCTTCCATGTTTCCCGACCGATATGCCCCATGATGTTATTTAGAGATTACTTTGTATGGCCCATCCCAATTTGGAGCTAGTTTTCTTGCGTTTTTATCCTTTGCCCCCTTAGAAAATTTTCTTCATGACCATATCACCTTCTATTAAGAACTCGGGGCTTCAGTTTGAAGTCAAATCTATTTTTCATCAAACTTGTATATTAATATGCCCTAAAACCTAGCGTGGTCGCGTCGTTCTTCAATCAAAATTGATAGAAATTTGTCATTCTTTGCTATTATTTCCCTCAAAGTAATATTTTATTCTATGATCTATGACTATGGATGATGATCTTTTTGGGAGCTAACAACTTCATGCCATATACTAAAGAAAACAGATTTTTGTGGTCCACTGAGGGGTAATTATATATGTCCAAAGGACCTTAGCTAGTTTATCAGGCTATTTCCGCTTAGTTCCAACATTATTTTTCTTTATTACATCGATAATAGTTCCGTTTGTCACTTCTACTTTTGTATTTACTTGAGATAATACAAAGTTGAAAAATGTTGTTCCATCTCATATCTTCTTCAAAACATTGTTATTACCTCATTTTAAAATGAGGTCCCTTATATATCATCAAGATTTGCAAGATCCCGATCCCGGATACTATTTGACTTTATAAGAAGTCCCAAATTTCTTAAACCCTCATCTTGTACAAAGCTTTCGCTTTAACCTATTCGTTAAAGTAGTCAACGACCACTACTAAAAATTGTCATTTTCTTATAGTCATGGGTAAGAGTACAACAAGTTGATCCTTCACTTATCAAATGAATAATGTATTAGGACTATGGTCATTGGTTTGCTTAGAAAATGGCTCATATTAACATATTGTTAACACACATCACATCCTTGCCAAATGGAGTCATAATCTATTGCTAGTTTTGGCCAATAGAACCCACAAAAAAAAAACGCCTGATTAAACACCGGTGTCCATAATGAGCCCCAACGACCATTTTGTGCAAGTCTTTAGGAATGAATATAGCTTAATCTTTATTTAAACGATATAACATCGATCTTGTAGCGTTTTTCAATATATGAGATCATCAAGAATTGCATACTTAACCGCTTGTATCCTCAGTGTCCGAGCCTTGGCTTTCTATTTAAGGAGAACCAGGTCTCACAAATATGATAAGTACTCTTGTTGCCAATCCTCAACTGTTTCTATTGTCAT
Source organism: Limnanthes douglasii subsp. nivea (assembly GCA_036936605.1). Classification (NCBI taxonomy): domain Eukaryota; kingdom Viridiplantae; phylum Streptophyta; class Magnoliopsida; order Brassicales; family Limnanthaceae; genus Limnanthes; species Limnanthes douglasii. Next base: position 126,371,810 of record JAUPFV010000005.1, on the reverse strand, counting down.
GACCTCGACTACCATCTCGTTATCCTATATAGTTGGTCTGTCTTGGATGATCACAAGTGGGTTATTTTTTTACTTTTCCTCATATAAAACTTTCGCTTGATTTATTACCAATTGAGACTTCGAGCGAATTCGTATAATATTTTCTCAACAGATGTGGGCCAATTATAAGCTACCCAAAACGACCCCGTATTTGGCCACATTGTAGGTGACATAGAACATAATTTGATTGATTGCCTGAAAAATTCACCGAATGGTGCTTCTAAGAAGATACCAAATCCTCATCTATTAACATTTGAAGAAGCTCTATCAACTTTGACTACCCCTTGCATATCTTGTTCCAATTCTGATTGTATACCTTATTCGTTATTGAATCCGACGTCGAAGAACTCATTTATAAAATCGACGATTACTTGACCTTTGATTGTTGTATGTTTGTAAAACATCTTGTAGTCGCCCATCATACTGACCAACACGTGATCCTTCCTGAAATATATGATTTATATAGTACGTTCTTTAAAGGAAAAGAAGGTTGTTGGACAATAATATGACTTTGAAAATACAGTCTCATTTTTCCCGAGGCTACTACTAGTCTAAAGGATAGTTTCTCTAGATTTAAATATCTTTTTACTCATAATAAATCAACTAATGCAATTTTTCCTCTTCCCTAACCTAGATGACACTCATAGTATAGTTGGAGATAGATAATTATAGATATAGTGACTCACCTCATATTGAGGCTAAGAAAACTTCGGGAGAGGTCAAATATTCTTTCAACGTGTGAAATGCCTCGTCGTATTCTTCTTTCCAACATAACTTCTTTGCTTCTTTAAGATATTCAAAGAAGAGGTTGATCTTATCATAAGATTTGGAGATAAACCCTGATAAAACTGTTAGAGAACCTATTAATCTCTGGACCTTCTTAATATTTCGTAGTGGTTCTATGGTTAACAATGCCTTCAGCTGCTTGGGGTCATCTTCAATTCTGTTCTTATTGACGATTTACCTCAGGAATTCTCCTTTTATGCTAAAAATGAGCATTTCAAGCGGTTAAATTTGGGTTTGAACATTCATAAGTTCTCAAATATGTCGAATAAAAATTCATTTTGGCGATCATCGGTATTACTTTTTATGATCATATCGTCTATGTATGCCTTCATTTTCTTCCCAGTTGTTTTTCAAATATCTGATTGACGAGCCTTTGGGAGGTTGACCCTGCATTTTCCAAACCAAAAGGCATAACTTTATAACAATAGAAACCTTTCTATGTTTGAAAAACAATATGTTCTTTGTCGTGTAAATACTTTCGAATTTGGTTGTATCCCGAATAGGCGTCCATGGAGGACAAGAGTTCATTACCTGAAGTTAGTTCTTCCAACCAATCAATATGAGGTAGTGAAAAAAATTCATTGAGACATGCATTGTTGAGGTCGGTCAAATATTTTCACATTCTCCATTGTCCATTCTACGTTTTTACCAGTATGGGGTTGGCTACCCAAGTCCGGATATCTCGCTTCTCTAATATGTCCAAGTCTGAACAGCTTGTCTACCTTTATGAAGATTATCTCAGACTTCTTAAAAGAAGAAGCCCTTTATTGTTTTACAAATCGATCTTATTTTGTTATTAATAAATAATTCGTTACATATGACAGTTGAGCAAACCTCATAGACATTATTAGCACTCCAAGCAAAAATTTGAGTTCTTTTATCGTAATTCTACCAATCTGCATTTGAAACTTGGATCAAATTGATTCCCAATTATGACCACGTGCCCACTTTCTAATACTTTTTCAAATACTCACCCAAAATGTTGTCACATTAGATATCCTCTATTGGGTCATCAACTTAAGTATCAAATTGATCACTTCCATCCGGTTGACCTCACCTTGGTTTGTTGATTGTTATTAGGCCAGCTTCGTAGGAACTAAAGAAATATATAACAACTCATGACAACTCTCTATATGTCTCTGAGGTGTTTTTTCAGATGCGTGAGTATGAAGTGAATGTAAAAGTCGTAACAGAATAGTTAGGAAGATCTGGATCACCGCACTTTGATAAAGTTTCCACCATAAAGTGATAAAGAAACCAATTGAGTTAACACCACACTTGGATAAAGTTTCCACCACAATATAATGAAGAAAATAAAAATCCACCACCAATTGCTCTTCCAAAAACCAGAGGATAAATGAGCAAATCTAAAGAGATCACAAAGTCACAAGAGACTCTTCAAATTGACAAAATTTGTTTTCTGATTTTCATTTATAGAAAATAACCTCTGTATAAAGAGGAATTACAACCATAATTATTTAAATCTAGTCTACATGTGGACATAACCTTTAGACTCCTAAAACAGACTAGTACAAAGCTCAATGTAGAAATTAATGCTAGTACAATGCTTAATTTAGTAATAAATAAGAAAATAAACGCAGTTGTAATTATGAACGAAAATACTCTTCAACTTCTTTAGATGGACCTCAAACTTAATGAATATAGACATGCATAAGAAGCCCAATCATTATACCCACAAAGTCCACATTGTAGAACCTAATCCTTGCTTAAAACCTATTTTGGGGCAGAGAAAGTAACGTAACACTCAACCCATTCTCCTTGACTTGTGTAGCATTCGTATCTTGTGTTTCTGCTCCCGCATTAGTCCCTCTGTCTGCAAAAGGATTTGCCCTCAAATCCACTAGTTCTTCATTCTTAAGATATGGAGAAAGATCCCTCGCATTGAATGTAGCTAAAACTCCATAATCACATGGAAATTCAACAATAAAAGAGAAATTTCTTACTGTTACTCCTCTAGACGAGGTCGAGTCTTGCTGGATTCACCTCAAAAATTCCTTTCCATTTTCCTAAGCCCTTGATATGAAGACAAATTTTTGCTTCCAAAGTTTGTCAGTCTCGAGTAGATCGTCAACTATCTTCAGATCTTCATCAAGTGTGAGATAGTAGAAAGGCATGAAAAGGCCCTTCAAAAGCTTTGTCAGGGCAATACAATCTTTGATAGAAAGAGGGACTTGGGCTAGTCTAGAAGGCATGATAATAGACAGAAGGGGAAACCATTGATTGAGAGTAGATTGTGTAGGACAGAGGCCGAAGAGCTCAAAATACTCTTCGATCATTGGGTCTAACAGAAATCGAAGACCATAGTTGATAATTTCTGGATACACCACCAGCCCATCCTTTCCACAATTAATTGGAGTCTCTCCTTCTTTTGGAAGCCGAAGTATGATGTTACCTGATATTCGCCATTACCTTTTTAAGGAGGCAGCCTGAGACTTTGAGTAATAGATATATGGAACATTTTTTTAGTGCCAATATATATTCAGTGTTAAGTGGATTCAAATTTTCACCAAATGAGGCAGCCAGTTCTTCGGAGAGGTCAACACGAGCTTTATTTTTCCTTCCTCTAGGTGCTTTTTTCTTGGGAACACTTTTTATTGTTTCACTATCTATTTCTTTCGAAGCATCATCTTGCGTATCAGCCTCGACGTTCGATTGTGTGGCTTCAGAGTCCACTTCCTCCTCGGATGCCTCATCCACGAGTCGAGGTGGGTTAGGATTTGGAGTTGGTTCTCTAACATCGTTACTTGAGGGATCTTGTTGAGATCTTGTAGCTGTCTCAACAATATCTCTTAGGGGAGGAGAATATGTTGAAGGATTCAAGGTGTAGACAGCATCGTCCTCCATGGCTATGAAGATTTCCAATGACAATTAATTCTCATTCACTAACTTTTATAAGAACTAAGGGTGCTACTGATAAGGAAATATAACATTGGGGATCAAAATAATAATGAATGAAACCTTGTATGATAAATTGTATAGTTGTGGAAGATATTTAATGCTTTGTGTATTGAATAAAGGACTAACATGCAATTAGTCTCTTTATGTAACAATTTCTGTTATATTTGAATTGCGCATATATATAAAGGCCAAGGCTTAATTAAGAGAGGGATTCTGACTTTTGAGATTAAATGACTTACACTTCTTGATTTTCTCTCTCTATAAACTACTTCTCTTTACTTCTCTCTACTTTTCTCTAGAAACCCACATCAGTAAGAAAATAAATGCAGTTGTAATTATAGATGAAAATACTCTTCAACTTATTTAGATGAGCCTCAAACATAATGAATATGGACGTTCATAAGAAACCTATGTCATTAAACCCATGGATTCCACATTGGAGAACCTGATCCTTGCTTAAAATATATTTTGGGAAAGAGAAAGTAACGTAACACTCAACCCATTCTTCGTAATTTATTCTGCATTTGTATCTTGTATTTATGCTTCCACATTAGTTTTTGACTATTTTGACTAGGTTTCCAACATGGTATTTCAAGTATTATCAGAAAGAGTAGGTTGTTGCCATGATTATGTCTAACCAAGGCCTTCATACGATTGCGTTGTACGAGCTGGGGGCATCGACTATCATAAAAAATGTTCTTACAGCCTTCTCGGTACTACCGTAACACATAGTTACCAAATGTTCAACTTCACCAATACAACTAAACAACTTTCTTTCATAGATTGTCAGCCAGTATATACATTGGTACCCCAATCATTTTTACGTAACTCATTTGGAAAATAACATTGGTTGAGCTGCCATTATCTAGTAAAACATGCTGGATCATGACCCCGACTATGTCTAAGTTAATTATGAGAATATCTTTGTGATGGGTAACCACACCTCTCAAATTATCGTCGTTGAAGGTTAAAAGGTTAGAGTGGCTACCAGTTTTCTATAGTGATGGTATGACGACTCATCCACCATGTGAACCTCTAACTTTTTCTTGTGTTTTTTTGGGAGTTTGGGTTTGTCAACATCATGTCTCTATTGGAGATGGTATATAGTCACTGATGTTTCCCCTGTCGCCTTTCAACTTTTCCTATCTTTCGTCTATCGACTCTTTATTATTCTTCTATGTATGTCGCTCTCCTTCCTTATACTTGACGAACTAGATGAGCTCACCATTGTCAATTGACCTTTGGATCTTTTCTCGTAATTGCGAGCAGTTTTTAGTTGCATGATTGTGGTTTTAATGATATACACATACATACCTAGAAGATCTTTTGTAGATAAGGGTTAGCATGCTACACGGAGGCTAATATTTTGCTCTCCTTTTAGTTTTTCAAAGATGGTTGCTATATTATCAGTCAGAAATGTAAGCTATCAAGTCCAGTTTTTGTAATAAGAGGGTTTCGGTCTACTTAGTTAATATCTTGTGAACTCAGCATTCCTGACTTCTTCATGCCTGACCTCATCACTTCTCCTCTTTTCTAGAATCGACACATTTGACTTCCGGTTATAGGGTAGAAAAGGCTCTTTTATTGGAGTATTTGAATATAATAAATCATTTTGATCTTACCAAAATATCTTCAATAGTCTCAAGATGAAATCTAACAAGGTCATCCAACAACAACTCTTCCTTGTATAATACCCTCTTAAATGAGGCCACAACAACATCCTTTATGTATATTGACAAAGCGCTAATCTCATGAAACAATCTTTGGACATAACTTTTTAATATTTCTCATTTTCTTTGATATATATTCATAATACATGGGTCTTCTTTTTTATGTGCCTTGTTTCCAACAAATTGATTTCTGAAAACGCTCTAAAGGACTTTGAAATTTCGAACCATTCCTTTCGGTAAGCTATTGAACCATTCGAGCATGTTTCTTTTAAACGCCATGGAAAAGGCGGTAAAAAGTAAAATACCCTATAATAATATTTATGAAATATTCCAGATGGTATATCTGGATTCTGTAAATTCTGGTAAGTTTCCATTTAGTAATGATCAAATTTGCAGGGTAGTTTTCCCTCAAGAATTTTCCTAACGAAGGAAGATTCATGGAGCACGTAAGCTGCCAGTTTTGCTCTATCCCCACCATACTCGACCATTTTCCTTTTTTTTTTCTCATCTTTGACATCGTATCACTCAACTGACCCTCGTACTCATCTCTATTTAACTTTCTCCTTTTCGTTTATTTTTACCGCTACTCTCACTAATATATTTGACATCATCTTCCTTATCTCTCGTTCATTCTCAGTCAACAACTATAACGCCTCGTTTAACGTTTCCATCCTTATTTTTGATTCATGGTTTTTATCAAATTGTAACAAATTCGCCTTAAATTGCTCATTCTTTAACTCTTCGATATGCATTTCTAAGTGATGAAAACTTCATGAAGTAGTGGATATACCTTACTTGGAAAGGTTTTGTCCCTCGACTAGGGTGGCATCAAAGTTTACACAGGTTGTTGCATCAACTGAGCCACATTGGGTTTGATTGCCCCATACTAAGAACCCAACGATGCCCCGATCGATTGACTATCAACTTCTGTCACGATTGCTTGAGCCCTTTGTTCCTGATCGATTATGGTATGCCCGACAATCGTTTGACCCAAAAGTTGGCCTCGTCCCGGGTTGCTCTCGTTTGCCAACAAACTTGTAGCGACTTCCGAGATATTCACAAGTTACGTCGAATTCTGAAAATTCTTGGATTGTCCTTTTCAATTCCCGGTCTTGTCATCACTATTGGTATGCTAAAAGTTAAATACTTAAAAAAATAAAATTTCCTACATATAACGCCAAATATATGAATATAGTAATTTTTGTATATGAATATGTGATCATTCTTTACATCGAGGGTTTTCTCCTTATTTATACTACTTACAAGATATTCGGTCTCTTTATTGTTTTATATAAATATATATTCTCTAATCATTATAACTTTGAACGTGTTAACATGCCCTAAAGGTTGGTCATGTTTCCTAATAAATGCGTAGACATATTTATTAGTTATATATGATGCATCTACACATGTTATCCTATAATAATTATTTGAACGTTCTCTTCATGCACTGGGTTTATACCCTCGTTATCCTCTTATGGTAGTTTTTTATGAACCTCATCTTGTACCGCTCATCACCGTCATTTTGTATGTATTAGCCTTGTCATTAGTTTTATTGTATTACCTTCATAACCCTCGTCCGGTAGTTTGTTACCTAGTAATTTGGTGGCCTTGTACTACATATAACTTACCATTTTCTAGTTCTTTGATATAAATTTACCTTATTAATATAATGAGTATATTCTATTTATAGGATATAGCCTTATCAAGACTTCGTAAAGTTCTTAAAGTAATTATTATGAAAACAAATTTTCAAAAGAACTATGTGAAATATATGGACGTGCGTAATCATTAAATCTGGGTCAATATTATATATTAATTATGAATATAAATTTTGTTTTTATTAAAAAAAATCAACATGCACGCAAATCATGTCATGTCTGACTCGCCCCGACACGTGCAACTACTGGTGTTACAAATCATTCCTATGATCTAACACATTTCAAACTATACAACTTTCGAAAGTAAACAACCAATTTTCCTAATATACATTCATTATATACAATCATTTAGCACAATGGATCACATTTTAATCTAATGGCCTAAATATGTTATGGATCAAAACCCCTGTATTTATAAGAAAATACCTATAATCTTCATTTTTTTATTTGTTTTGAATGCACTCGCGTGACAACTATAACTATATGAACCATCACCATTGGAGCTCCAAACTCTGTGAATTTGCATTTGTCTACATCTTGTTCAATAGGTACTTTCTTTATCGATTCTCTCTTTGAAAATAATGCATTTATGTTGTAATTGTGAATCAAATTCGGGTAGATAACGAATGTTTGCTCATAATCGTACTTCTGTTTGTCGAATACCCTCATTTATACTGCACGACATTCTATCTCTTCATATTTATTATCTAATCATTATAACTTTGAACGTGTTTACGTGTTTTAAATGTCGGTCACGTTTCCTAACAAATGCATAAGCATGATTCTTAGTGACGTATGATATAACGACAAGTGCCATCCCATAATAATCTTTCGAACATTCTCTTTATGCGCTTGGTTTGTAACCTCTTGATCCTCGTCTGGTAGATTCTTTATGAACCTTATTTTGTACCACTTATCTCCTTCGTCTTGTATATGTTTGCTTTATTATTTGGTTGGGTCGTATTACCTTTATAATTTGTTTCTAGCTTATTACCCTCGTCTCGCATGTGTTCACTTCGTCATTTTGTTGTCTCGCATATCATTTTACAAGTTATTCGATCTAAGCTTATCTTGGCATTATAAAAAGTATATAATATTTATAGGATATAACCTTATCAACATTGACAAACTTTTATCTCTGAGTTTGTCAACATTATAAATAACAAAATTAACTGATTATTATAGGTTTACCATATCCATGAAGTTATCTTATTTTTTGGACAGAAAACCAATGCTTGTTAAAAATAAAAATATAAGATAAGTGATGTATATAAACTTTACAAACCTTCTTTAGACCTTTCTAAATAAATTATTCCAAATATCATATAACGACAAATTAATTGCCTCTATGTTGGATAATAAGGTGTTTTTGTTCTTAATATAGTCATCTTCAGATGCACGAACACGATAAAAATTCATTGGTCTCACAATATATAAAGGTTGATACAATTATAAGGTAATATCTTCAAAGTTGATATTGTTATAAGGCGTTGTTGTTTCTCAGTGATATGCTCATCAATATGATAAAATATAGCACCCACATCGTAGATCTAGATGAATCCTTCACAATCATCCAGGTGTACAATTGCAAAGCTCACTTAGAAATAAATACTTATTTCGTGTAATCTCATTTAGACTTTTAAGCTCATTCATCCACCTTTGTAGCATCAAAACCGAACAAAATCAACATCAAGCTTTACAAAAACTGACCTCACCTATAAATATACATAAAAACAATTCCTTATTAAGAATATATTGACAGTCCACCGTTTCATGTTCAAAGCTTTGGAAATATATATATATATATACCATAAGATTGTTAAAATCCAAGTAAATGTTAAGCGATATGTTGGAAACAAATAAAAAACTGTAATATTGATAATGATTTCTTTATATCAAAATTAGCTTTCATTTTTTCGAGAATTAAATTTTATATTTAATTTTGTAAATTATATTAACGTTACATAAGAGCTTGCAAATCCTTATATTTCACTCATGTATTATCTGTTGGGAATGATAAACACTATTTCTTTCATCCAAAATGTTATATTTTAGGGTTGGATACATCAAATAGTATTTTACAGTTCAAACTAATAGTTTTACTCTTTTTATAATTTTTGGGTATTTAATTTCTGAAACCTACTCTTAGTATAGGTTTTGGGTTTACTATATTTTATCATTTCATAAAGATAAATCAAAGATATATGGAGATACCACCCATCTTCTCATATAATTCATTCTATTTTTAATATTATAGGGTTTAGTTGATGTTAAAGAAATAAAATAAAGGATGTAAGGTAATTGGTTGTAAATTGGAGAAACTTTTAAAGAGAGAGAAATAAGAGATATGGAAAAAGAATATTATTTTATCTTAATTTAATTTAATTATTTATTCATTTAAATGATTTAACTAATGTTTAATATAAATAAACTTAAACAACACAAGTAAATTGCAATTATATGAAAAGTTTGGGACAAAATAACCAAAATATTATATTTCACTCCACTTGGGAGGTGAAAGTGATACATTAAGGACCAGAACATTAAAATGTTGAGACACTAGGAATATTTAGTGTTTTTTAGTCTTGTGGTTATTTAATTTAATATAACTTCATGTTTTAGGCTTGTGGTTAATAATTTAATATAATTTCATGTTTGTTAATGTTTATTTTTAAGATTGGTTTATAAGTTAGATGATATTCAAGTGTATATGAGTGTCTCATAATTTTTATAGTGATAAACAATAATTAAATAATAAAATTTTAAGATATATATTTATTTTTTCTATAAATATTATGGACATGTCAAGATTAAAACCGCGACGTTTAAACTGATTCATCAAAAAAATGTTTATAATATTTGTGGTATCTTTGTTGATACAAAAGTTCTTGCTAAGAACTTTAAGTCGAGATCTAATTCATTTATGATCATCCTTATGGTTTTATATCATATTTAGTTTAGGTTTTGTTGTATTGTTAATCTAGTTTATATCAATATAGAGGTCTAATTTAGAAACTGCGGTTAACCAATTCTCATAGAAATTGATCATTTATCCAACTTTGTGACGATTATAAGATTTGTCAACCTTTATACTAGAATGCATTTCACACTCCTGTTGGTGATTTCTTCATCAGGTCCAATAAAACTTAAGTAATATTGTATAAGACATCATCGATAAAGATATTAAACCAAAATCATATATCTAGTTCTTTTCACTATTGAGTTCATGGTCCCGGTTTAGAGAATTGAAAAAGTTTCATTTAAATAAATAAGTACCAATATGATCCCTCAATTATATCAATATATCAATGACTAACACAATGAACAATATATTATCTTTAAGATATAGAGTGTTTAGAATGCTCGATGCATCATTTCCTCGAAAGTAGTGATATTTATTACTTTGACAGTTATATATACTCTCAATTCCTATAACCCACAATAATGTACGAACCAATTAAAATTTTCACTATTCTCACTCTACAAATATATGTGAGTTTGAGCCATATAATATCATTCTCATACTCTCCCATATTGCTAGTGGTTTTACATCTTAATTGAATAACTTATTAAATTGCATAACTCGTTGGTTTTTTTATAACTCGTTTATTAAGATACCATTGATATGTATGGTCCAAGTAACTTTAATTAGTTTTGGAAGGTCTTGTAAAGTATTATAAATGAACGATGTGATAATGTTGTTAGAATTTGTCCATTAGGATAGACTATCATATGTTGTATCGATGCATTTGACTATCGCCAATTAATTATTAAGTTACAGACTAATATAATATTCATATTATGGAGGTATTCATAGAGATACCATGTTTATTACGGATACCATGCGAGGTTGGATGTAGACGTTAACAACTTAAACAAAATAGAAAGTTTGAGACTATTTTGTGAGACTAAAATAAGTATGATGGTATGGTATCTAAGAGAGTTAACTTAACATATTTTGGTTGTCATATATAATTTTGTTTAAATTTTTATTTTAAAATCATGACACTATATAAAGGTTTACCTAAGTTGATTTTGTACCATTTTAAGGCATAATAAAAAATACGAGTTGCATTCTTGAGAGAAAAATGTTTAGAAACCATAAAAAAAAACCGAAGAAATATGTGACTTAGTTTATCCTTTCAAAATAAACCATAAAGGAATATCAATTTTGTAAACTCTTAGTTTTAAACATGGAATAAAATAAAAACTTCAACAAAAAACAATGAAACTCAATAGTTTGCAATTTATGGCTTCATCTTGTAAGTAATTTATTATGCATTAGTAACTAAAATGAGAAAGAAATAATTTTCAATAAGTTGTATTAGAGGCACCCCTTGAGAATGAGCTTATATGATTTAAAATTTTAAATTTAATGATTAAGCATGATCTATTTGAAATTCAGTAAATGATACACCCATTGAGATGAATTATTATTTGTGGCTCATAGGAGTGTGTATTTAGGACCGGAAATGAATGATACAAATCACTTTATGGAAACTTCATGTTAGGGTTTTGAGTTTCATACCTTAGAAATAATAAAGGTTGATGTTGAGTTAAGGTTTAATATTTATGGCTTAGGATCGCCACAATTATTTTTATCACGGTGGCGGCTTAAGTTTAAAAGTTAAATAAACATTTTCGCCATAAAACCCTCAACCATTGCTACAACAATGTATAAACATTTTTCATGAATATAAAATTCATCGCGACATTAAGATGGTCAACGCAACGATAAGTACCAAAAAATTTATAGTAGGATTTTCGCCGCCGCTGTACCCTTGAATGTTGTCGCAAAGATGATTGAAGTTGTTGCGGTGTTACCATGCTCTTAACCATGAACCATTACATTATTATAACATGTTTTTCTCTCCATATTAGCAAAACCTTTTACAAAGTCTAATTTTATTTTGATTAATTTTGGAGTGCACTACGTAATATAATGGAATTTGAGCGCGTATGCGGTTCTATGATAATTTTAAATATGATTAACATTATTTAAGTTTTTTAAACTTTGGTAAATGGTTAAATGGTCAATATATTTCTAAAGTAATTATTAATGGGGAATTGACTCATTTTAGAGTTTTGACAAATTCATAATTACCAAATTATAGAAATTAATCGATCCAAAAAAAGATTAATATTTGGCATAATTAATTATAAATATGAGATAATTAATTGTGAGTTGGTAATTAAGAATCAAACTAGAAAAATCAACCACAAATAAGAGTTTATTAGTTAATTCAATTTAGTGGATCAACATAATTTTTTTCTCAAACTACATTTACAAGTTAGTATGTTTGACAAAAGGTATTTTATTGGTTTTTTAAGGGTGTTTATTATACTTTTTTCAATTCTTAAATGCTATTTGGATTATATATCATAGTTATATTTTATGATATGTGTTGCATGCGTATTATTGTTTTAGTACATATGAGTATCCATAACCACTAGGAAAAAAATATTATTCTAGATGAGAATAATGTTGAGTTATATAAGGAGAATATGATATTACATATTATACGTCATCATTATTACTTTTCATTAAGAACCAAGGAACGTAAACCTCTGAATGCACATATAGAAGAAATAATTATATGCATTGGAAAAGTCCAACATAATAACTCCAACAATCAAGATACACACCTACTTTAACAATGATAAGAAAATAAAAAAGGAAGGTTCAAATGTACATACATCCGAGGACTTTTAAGATATAATAGGAAAAGTATGAAAATTTTATAAAAGTTAAAGATAATCTCATTTCTATGATCTTTTCAGAGACCAATCTAGTTTCAATGTCTCAAAATACTTGGTTGGTTGATGATTTGGTTGCAACCATTTATGTATCCATTTCTTTAATGGGTACGGTAAAAAACTGATACCATAGTGATGAAAAAAATATCAATCTACACCGTAGAATGCAGTTCGTGTTATTTGTGATATACGTTTATTATTCTTTGGTGGATATATTATGTACTCGAAAGATGTATTTTATGTCTAGTAGTTTAGAATAAATCTGATTTCAAAATTTTGATGACTCTTTATCGACTAAAAAATGATGGATTATTATTTTATTTACAAAACAAGATTGTTGGATCTTGAAAATTAATAATAAATGATAATTTATATTTGTTAAATACTAGAAATAATCATAAAGAATTAATGAACGTAAAGTAAGCCATATAACTTAACTATAAAATTAAAAATTCAACAAAATTTTGGCACAAACGATTATGTCATATTTTTAGAATTGGAATTGAAATTATTTTATATCCATAAACATGGAATTGAAAAGCTTAGTGTCTATTATGTCATTATATACAAAACAATATTGTTGGATGTGGAAAATTAATAGAAAATAATAACTGTATTTGTTAATATTATAAACGATTATAAAAAATTAATGAACAAAAATGTAGACGGAAACTAAATTGTATAACTAAAATTTCAGCAAAACTTTGGCACAAGAGATTAAGTCATATTTTTAGAAATGTAATTGAAACGCTTTGTGTGAAAGGTTTATTAAGTTTTATAGATTTTTTAGACTTTGATGTTTGTACAATATGTATTAAAAGAAAATAAACCATGGTGAAACGATTAGATGCATATAGAGCGGAAATGAACTTGAAATGGATACATACATACATATGCGAACCGCTTTCTACGACATCATGGAATAACCAACGGTATTTTGTTTTGTTCGTTGATGATTTTTCGCTTTAGGGGTATCTGTATCTTATTCACGACAAATCATAGGTCATTGAAGGTTTTAAAAACTTTAAACTAAGGCTGAAAAACAACTTGGTAAGGATAATATGTGCGTCAGATACGATAGTGCTAGCGAATATTACTAGAGATATAAAAGGTTTACGTGAAACATTCTCTTGAGTTTCATCAATTTTTTTCCATAAAAACGCGAGATTAGTTGCATATTCCAATCTTAAGCTGCATCTAATGGAACTAAAAATATTTTTTCTTAATGAAGGCATTTGAGACATATATATACATGGTACAATATGAAAGCTTTGTCTTTGGTAATTTAAGGTCGAGTATGCAACCTAAAAATATATATTTATGAGCTTGAACAAACGTCTCAAAAATTATACCACAAATTTTTAGAAGTTAAAATTTCATTTCATTTTGAAATAAATTCAGCAGATGATTACGTATATAAAAAGTCCGGTAAGAGAAAATTCACATTTTTGTTGTTGGATATTAACTACATATTAGTAGCCACATAAGATAAAGATTTGATGAATGTTAAATAGAAATTTCTTCAAACAAATTTGATATAAAAAATCTGGGTAATGCATCTTTTGTGTTATAAATTTAAATTCATTCGGTTCAGTATTGTAGAATTTTTTGTATATCCCGAGAGACATTTATTGAAAGAACACTACAATACGGTAAATAAAAAAAACAAATCATTTTAAAATAAATAAAATTTCAGTCTCGAGCAAAATCTGAGAAAATATAAAAGATTTCATATGCTTTGGCTATGAGAAGTATTATATGTGCTCAACTTTGTCCGCAGTGAAACAATGCATTTGTTGTCGGTGCTTTAGAGAGATATGCAAGTAACATAAGGATAAAACATTGCAAAGCAGTCAAAACAGTTTTTCGGTATTTACAAAAATAAATAAATCACATATTGACATTGAAAATGCCAGATAAAATGGAGATTATAGGGTATTCAGACTTGCTTGAAGAATTTTGTTATAGGATTGTGAATCTTGAAAGGGATACAAAGATCATTCGATTAAATTATAAAAATAATTTTGGAGTTTAGTATTCAAAAAATAACTGATGAGGTCGGAAACCTAATCACTACCAAAAATGTTTTTTCTAAAGAAAAAGAGAGTTTTTTAGGAAGATGAATTAGAAAGAAAAAAGTATTTTTTTTACTGCCAAATCAAAATAATTTTCTTTCGGTGCTTTTATGTGTACGTATATATAGAATCATAAATGGTTACAGAGGTTAAAATGTAATATATGTCTATCAATGGGTATATTAACTTTTAATAAATGGTAAATTCCTATATATTATATAATTACATATTCTTCACGCTTTATCACTAGCCGATTATTATATCCTTATTAGGACTCTCATAGTCCTTGAGTTGGAGTATAATAAAATTGAAAGACTAAACAATGGTCGAATACAATGTCAGGATAGTGTAATTTGCAAGTCTATGTCAATTCAGAAGCTTGTACTTCTGATTATGCCGATTTTTGTAGCTTGGTCTTCATGATTACGATTGGTATTTTTGTTACTGAAAGTCTATATTTTATTGTGCCGAAGTAATTATGCGCATTGTCAGCTATGATCTTAAAATTCTTAAAGCTTTTACAGACGAAAATGGTGCCTCATTGATATAATTCTTATTATTATGATAAAATTAATATTATGTATAATCTTGAACCTCTATTGTCAAGTTATACCTTACTCCTCCTCATTTGATCTCAATATTCTTTACAACTGGGGCTATCCTCTGCCTCCACACTACAATTATATCTTTGAGTCATGTTTTGAATATTCATTCATATAATCAATAGCTGAACTTTTCGTAACGTTTAGAAATGTTCGGAATACTCTAGTACGCATGTGATGACCCGCTAGGCCTGCCACTAGGTCTGACAATTAATAGGTGTCAGGTTATCCCTTTTACAAGTAACCGTTTGGCATTCCCTTTTTGTACCCAATAGTCATTATCACCTCTCCAACTTCTCTGACCACTTTCTCTTCCATATCTCTTTTATAAATACTCTTTCAGTTATTATTTGTGTTTCACAAATACCTTATAGTGAGAGAAAGTAACTTTTTCCTGAGAGAATCCCTTGCTACCTTCATCTGAAAATCCAGCTTCTTAGCTTTCTTCATCTGAAAAACCAATTTCTTGGCCATATTCACCGATAAACTGATATTTCCCAGCTAACCTTTAGATTTTATGAACTAATTTGAAGATTCTTGTTCATCTTAGTTTATGAAAAAATCCCCAGCTACTAAAAAACCATTTTCTGGCTTTTACGATTACTTGTGTATTAGTGAGAGGGCTGCTAAGTATAAAGTTACGGGAGCAATAGACAATTCTCCTCAATTTTCTAATAAAACTATTGTTTACAATAATTTCAACGCTAATCAAAGTTCCCCTGAGTTTTAGAGTTTATCCAGCCCATAAAGAAACCATTTACGACAATCATCACCTCGAAATTCTTCTGAAGTAGTTTATGGCTCCACATATGTTTCTCTTTAGAAAAATTGCAAACTAAAACAGAGCACATCTACTTATAGAAGATCAGAAAAAGTTTCATCACCCATCAATTCAGGTCCACCTCGAACATTACGCAAGGAGACTTCTCAGATTCACCCAAAAGCTCATCTTTCCAAAAGTCTTATTGTTAAAAAAAGCATTCATAATAATGGGAGACCTCAAAGGTGACAATACTTCACAAAATTCTGCCCAAAACACTGCCTAAAACATCACAAATAACCCTAAACCACCATCTCATACCCTCATGGAAATTGGTGAGACCAACTTAGAGTCACAAAAAACTCCATCGAATATTCAAGAAGACAATCCAGCGTCGAACCTGAATCCTCCTCAACTAACAGACGAAGCTTATGAAGAAGAAGCTGAATCGGAGGCAACTATGTAAAATATCGAGGCCAAAGAAAGTGGTGTTACATCTGATACTAAAGATGATGGCAGCCAAGAAAAAAGAAAAAGAAAAATAAGACCCCTGTTGAAATTCTCGAGGATGTTGCTGCCTCAATAAATGTAAATATAAAACCAGTCCTGGCCGAATAAATCATGGAACTAAAAATTGTGCCATATATTTATTATAGTGACGCTTAGGCTGGTCGTTAAAAAAACAAATGGGGAGACTCCACTTGATTTTGGAGCAGATGAATCAGTGGTCTCTCCTGAGATCATCGATGATAGTGGAGTAATTCAAAATCACGGACCTCTTCCCTACAAAAGGAACACTGAATTTTTAGGTCACATGCTAGTCAATGTTTATGTCTTCTAGACTAAGCCAAACCCTCTCTCCATCAAAGACTCATTGCCATAACCGGACTTTCGAAGAGACAGGTACTGCCCTTTTATTATCTGACACTTCTGGATGATCTCAAAATAATCGACGATCTACTCGAAGCTGACAAATTCTAGAGGAAACTGAATGTTTTTATATCTGGAGCTTGAGAATGTGAAAGAAATATCCGAAGAGAACTCTTTAAAACTCAACCTTTTTTGGAGATGAAACAATAAGTTCTCTTATCTTTTTTACTCTGTATAACTTATATTTAATTTATCACATGTATTGTTATTATATTTAGGAATTTCGAAGATGAATAATGGTCGCAAGAAGGATGCAAAACATATTTTTTCCAAGTTGGCCACTTGGGCATAAAATGAATAGGGTAATCGGTTCCACTCAACTTTTCTACCCATAAAGTGTATCAATAGTCATTTGTGGAGGATCTCCTGGGTGCCAACCTCCCCAAATATTTAATGGAGCCACCAAACCGAGAGCTTGTTGTGAAGAGATTGATATCACCTGATTGTAAGGTTACTTTGTTTGTGCTAAACAAATTTGAAAGTCATATGCCCACGAAAAAGAAAAGGAAAAAAGAAGAAGCTAGTACATCTGGTGCTAGTCCTTCAGCTAATCTGAATCCACAAAATAAAGAGAAAAATACCAAAATAAAGGCAACTGAAACTAGTCTTCCAACAATTGAAGAAGGAATCAAGACTGAAGCTTCTTAAAAAAGAAAGAAAATTGTTGTCTAAAAAAAGAATAGTTCGAAAACTCCACCATCTGAGAGAGTAGAAAGTAATTCTGAAGAAGATGACTCATAAGTTCCTCCTTCCAAAGCTGAAGCACCTGCAGTGGAAGACCATCGAGGAGATGAACACTTTATTCCTGAAGAGTCCATTGATACAAAAGAGCTTTAAGACCTCTACCAAGATATGAATCTGAGGGTACAACAAATCCAAAAGCAACTTCAACAAATTGGCCATCAGGTTACTGCTCATCTTTTACCTGAAATTTTGAATTCAGATCTTCTCATGGCTTCCTCATCTTCTGCTCTCATGTTTTAAAATAATCAAAGTTTTATCCCTATCCAAGAGCCATCTGAAGAAGTTTTACTTGCACTGCAACCTTTTTCCAATCTTGGAACAACAACAAAATCATTGTGCACAGAAGTAAACTCTAGTCGAAGCCATTTGGAAACCCTGTCTAAAGATATGGTCCGATATAAAAAAGAAGCTGCTGCAGAGAAAAGGATGAGAGAAATATTTGGCAAACAAGTCGAGAAATAATTTCATGAGTTCCAGGTTGACAGGTCGGAATTTATTAAAGGAGTCATCCACCTCAAAAATCATATACGCTTTGTGCATGAACAAAAAACAAAAGCGCTCGAGACATCTCATCAGGCTGAGATGGATGAACTTAAAGCTAAACATGTTAGGGAGATATCCGAGGAGCAGAAAAAATA
This sequence comes from Limnanthes douglasii subsp. nivea, assembly GCA_036936605.1. Taxonomy (NCBI): domain Eukaryota; kingdom Viridiplantae; phylum Streptophyta; class Magnoliopsida; order Brassicales; family Limnanthaceae; genus Limnanthes; species Limnanthes douglasii. The sequence goes on along the minus strand of JAUPFV010000005.1, from coordinate 126,353,229 downwards.
CAACTCTTTTCAAGATTCTCTGAATAAGATCGAAGGAGAAAAGAAGAAGCTGAGTGATGATATGGCTATACTCAGGGCGACATTTGAAGAATAAAAACAAGTCATTGTGCAAATTGCTAAGACTCAGTGTTGACGGGACACCCTAGATACAATAAAAAATAGCGAGGAACAACAAACAATTACTTTGCTCCATGAATTCCAGCAGTGTTCCCGAAAGCAAATCGGTTAAGGTTTTAGGAATTAATCCCGATAGATAACCGTCCTAGTCAAGCCTTCGACCATGCTCGAACTGATTCTTCCGAAGAGACAGAGTCTTAAGAAAATAAAAATGCCACTAAGCAAGAAGAAGATTCATCTGAAGAGAACTCTGAAGAGAATGATTGATTGTTGTTTCTTTTTTTTTCTTTTTTTTGAAGTCATACTTTGTTGATGAATTATTTTTGTGAATGCTTAACTTTTTGGTATTCAAAAACATATTTTTGTAAGATCTGAATCGAACTTCAAAGAAAATATACTATTATTTTTTACACATTTATTTGCCAAGTTTTATCTTATCATGAATACTTTTAATTTCATGAACAAGTCATTATCACCTTGAATTCCAATATATGTCACAAATAAATTTGTAATTTGTCAAACAAAAATAGTGCATTTAGAAAATGTTAGCACATTGAATACAACTAGTGCGTTTCAAGAATGTAACACCTCGAATATAAGTAGTTCGTTTAGAGAATGTATCACTGCGAATATGGTTGTTTTTTCGAATAGTGCTTTTAATAAATGTATAACACTTTGAATCAAAACAATTACTCTTGGTCAACAACTTCTAATATGATCAATATTTGATTAATTATCGGGATAATTTTAATACTTGTATTTAAAAAAACCATTGGCCAAAAAATAATTTTATTAATAACCTCATATATTTACATGACACCTCATTAAAACGTTTTTGGGCCAACAGGGTAGGAAATAGTATGTCACTTATTCAAAAAGTTTCAAAAGAAAAAATTACTCCCAATATAGCTTTAAATGTTCTATATTCCAAGGATGTTGAAGTCATTTGCCCTGTTCATCGCAAAGGTGATATGCTCCTGGCTTTATTCGCTTCATTACCACCTAAGGACCCTCCCAATTTGGGACCGTCTTTCCAAGTCTCTTATGCTTTGTATGGAGGAATACATTTCTTAAGAGTTTATCACCTACTTTAAAATCCCTCAATCTTACCTTTGAATTATATAGACTCCTCATCAAATTTTAATAATGAGTCATATTCAAAATAAGCTCTAACTTTTTTTTATCTTCGATGAAGTCTAGGTCCTTTCTTTTTTCCTCTTCATTTACCTCTTCGGAATAGTAAAATACTCTATAAAAAGGTAAACTAGACTCTGTAGGGCTAACATCATCCATACCAAACACCAAGGCAAAATGTGTTTCTTGAGTAACATCTCTAGGAGTTGTGCGATAAGCCCACAACACCTCTTGCAAATACTTAGGCCATTTTCTTGCAGCACCCGTTAAAGTTTTCTTGAAACCCTCCTGAATAGATCTATTGGTTACCTCCACTGGACCGCCTGCTTGGGGATAAAACGGTGTAGAGAAACACTGCATGATACCCCTCGAAGCACAAAAACAAGTCACATCTCTGTTGTTAAACTGAGGCCATATGCAATGGCCCTACGAAATATATTCCCCATCTATAAAACGGAATAGCTTTAGATATGGAAATGAGCAGTATTGCTGGTTTGTGAATAGAACAAGCAAAGCTTTGACAAGTATCATAACCTCGAACTAAAACCTTAACATTATTCATAATTGAAGGACAATAACCTGCCAACAAAACCCGACACACCAAAAACTTGAAACAACAGTGAGGTGAACCTTCACCATCATGAAACTCAGATAAAATATCTTCAGATTCTTGCTTACCCAAACAATGCAGCAATGGTCTACTTAAAGATTTTTTGTATAACAATCCATCCATTACAACATAACCATGGGCCTTATATCTTAAAAAAAAATTTAGCCAGCTGTGCATCTTGAGGTAATATACCTCTTAGTAAAATAGTAAGGATATCTGATATCCAATCACTTCAAATTATGTCTAGAGTAACAAATATTTCCTTAACATATTTACATTGTTCTGAACATGTTAAAATAGAAGGACTCTCCTGTAGAAATATCCACAGATATTATTATGTATAAGAAATTGTTGCCAAAGTATCAACAACTGTATTATCTCCTCGGTTAATATGTTGTACAATCACTTTGTCAAACAAAAGAGTCAAATTTTGAAGCTCACGTATATATAACACTAATTGATCTTTCTTGGCCTCAAATACACATGTCATATGATTTGCCACTAGGTGCGAATCTGTTTCCAAACGAACTGTTGTTTCTCCACAGATATTTGCAAGCGATACAGCTAACACAACCTCAATATTCGATGCGTGAAAGCCAAACCGAATAGCCTCATACATTGCCTCTTCTGAAGGAGCAACTAGTGGAACCCCTGCATTACATCCCAATATACTAGAACCACCATTTGTTCGAACCACCCACGTCAAATTTTCTGGGAAGACCTCTTTATCTGTCGCTTCATCTGATCGGGTCAAATGAAATTTGACCAAAAAATCAACTAAAGATTGAGCTTTAATAGTCATTTGAGGAGCAAAAATGATATCAAAATCTCCCAATTCTACTGACCATTTGGTCATTCTACCAGAAATATGTGGTCATTGTAACACGTTCTTTAGTGGGAAAGAAGTTCGAACCACAATGGTGTAAGCTTGAAAATAAGGGCGCATTTTCCTAGCAGGCACCACTAAAGCCAAAGCCAAAATTTTCAAGTTTCAATAACATTTTCTTCGATGCCAACAAAAGTTTACTAACATAATAGAATGGCTTTGAAACTCTCTTGTCTTCGCATATCAGACACTATTATACATAAAAATAGATGCTCCCCAATTCAAGGCTTATACAAAATGTTTGTTGACAACAAAATTTCCTTAATCTTTGAAAACGTTGTTTCACAATCTGGCTTTTATTCAAATTCTTTAGGTTTTTGTAATACTTGGAAAAAGGAAAATATTTATTAGAAATCCATGAAATAAATCGATTAAGGTCAGCTAACCTTCCTATCAAGACTTGCACCTCCTTTTCAGTTGGAGGCGATGTCATTAAAACCAAAGCCTTCAGCTGCTCGGGATCTGCTTCTATCCCTTTTTACTAATGATACACCCTAAAACTTTCCCTGATAGGACACACAAAGTACAATTTTTTAGGATTCAGCTTCAAACGAATGGCCTCAAATTTCGAAAGGTCTTCTCTAAATCTTCAAGGTGTTCACCATCTGTGGATTTTTTAACCAACATATAATCAATGTATACCTCAATATTCCTTCCAATCTGAGGAACAAAATCCTTATTCACCAACCTTTGATATGTCTCTCCAACATTCTTCAACCCAGATGGCATGACCCTATAACAATATAGTCCTCGATCAATGATGAATGTAGTATTTTCCTAATATGATTATATCCAACAAACACATCTATAAAAAAGAGAATTTTATTCCCTTAAGTAGAATCAACCACCTGAACTATTCGAGGGACAAAGAATGGATCTTGAGGGCATGCTCGATTTAAATTTGTGAAGTCAACATACATTCGCCACTTTCTGTTCTTCGTTTTTACTATCACCGGATTTTCAGTCCATAAAGGATGTTGTGTCTCCCTAATATGTCCGACCATAGCGAGACGATCCACCTCTTGAATGATACCCTATAACTTTTCCACAAAAAAATCTTGTCTTTTTTTAATAACATGATTTATCCTCGAATTTATAGCTACATATTATTTCAGATGGAACTCCTATCACATCCTCTGTTTTCTTAGGGAAAACTTCCAAATTATCAAATAAAAATTGTAACAGTTGATAACGCAAAGTAGGAGAATACAATGTTCTTATTCATAAAATCTTCCTATCAGAAACAAAATTGCTCTTCAATATCCTCACTCACTGTGAAAGAACCCGAGGTATCCCTCAAATCATCTATACTCTCTTCATCCGAAGTTAACCCTCTTGGTTGCTATTCAGTCATCTGATCCTCGAATTAGAACCTCTAACCTGCAGTGCTATTGCATAACATTCTCTAGCCACGTTTTGGTCACTTCGAACCACACCAACACGATCTTCAATGACATATTTCAAACATTGATGAACAATAAACACAACAAGATATATTCTTGAGAGCCACGATCTCCCAAAAATAACATTGTAACAGGTTGACAATCAACCACCATAAACAAGACTTGAACTTTCTTTTTAAGATGACCATTTTCCCAAACACACTTCACCTTCAAATTCTTCAATCACCTGAGTTGTTACCCCTGTAAACCCAATTAATTTACGATCAGACCAACAAATTCGAGGCGGATTACACATTCTATCATACGTAGACTTAAATAACACATTTCTAGAACTCCATGTATTTATCATAATACGTCAAATTTCAACTCCAATTATTTATGCCCCTATAACCACTGCATCCTCATGAGGGCCAACAATTCCCCTCAAATTATCCTCATTGAAAAAAAATAAAAGGAGTATCATGCTTTCCATCTAAATGAGTAGACATTTTTTCTTCTACTTGAGGTGGTAAGCTAATAATGTGCCTTTTCCTAGAACTATTAGTTGTACCAGACATAGAATCTCCTCTAAAGGTTGCTAAAGATTCAAAATACTCACATAAGTTTAGAACCTGTCCTTGCTCTATTGGCTCATCCACAACAATCAAAATTAATCGATCTGGATATGTGTCCAAATGTTCTGACGCTGGATCAAAATCATCACATTTAGAATCTAACATCATCAGTGAACTTTCTTGCTTTGAATTTGGATTAGCAGTTTACTGTATCGATGAGCTTGGAACTTTTGTTTCACTACTTTGCTTTTTTGGCAAAAGCTGTCAATTTGCAATTCTATATTAAAACATGTATCTCCTTCTTTAAAGCTATAAAATCTACAATGTCGTGCCCAATATCATTATGATACTTGCAAAACCTGTTATTATGTTCTTCTCTAGGTCTGATTATTGCAGTTGGTTTTTTAAAAATTACATGACCTGTGGATTTCTCGTAAATTGCAGCAACATTCTCAGCCAAGTCAGCAAAATACTTTGGCCTTATCAACTGATTTGGCCTTGGCCTATAATGTGGATTGTTTGTTGCTACTTGAAAAGGAACCCATTCTGTTCGATGAGATAAATATTTATTCGTCCTCGGATGTGAAGATGCGTGATAGCTTGGATTAGTAGATCCTTGGCCTGAATTTTTCTGTACATAGTCTAGTCCACCTCGAACTCTGGTGGACTCATCTACTTTAATGTGATTTTCCACTTGAGCCATTAAAGCCCCAAAATTTAATGCCCTCTTTTTTGTTGTTTCGTTTTCCAAGTCTCCTCGTAACAATCCTTGTCGAAATGCAGCCATAGCAACCAGTTCTTCAAAATTATCCAACCCTGCTTTCGTTAACATAAAACCCTTCACACCATTCAGTTTCCCTCAAACAATAAGGTACATTGTCTATTTTTGGTTGATATTACTTACGCGATTTCTGAGGCCGACCTCTTTGACCTTTCGAAGATCCCCAATACCGCTTTTGCTTAGATGATCCTTCCTCAGATCACGAGCTATCAAATTCATCATCACTAGATTTGAAATTCAACCAAACAATCGGCTAAAGCTTGAGCTGTAATAGCTGGTTGAGGAGCAAAAATGATGTCAAAATCTCCCATATCTATTGAGCATTTAGCCATTATACTAGATATATCTGGTCGCTGTAACACATTATTCAAGGGGAAAGAAGTTTCAACCACAATGATGTGAGCTTGAAAATAAGGGCGCATTTTCCTAGCAACCACCACTAAAGCCAAAACCAATTTTTCGAGTTTCAAATACCTCTTCTCCGATGATAATAAACTTATGCGAACATAATAAACTGGCTTTGAAACTCCTTTGTCTTCACATATCAAAAAACGCTTACAACAAAATCAGACACTAGTATATATAAGAACAGATGCTCGCCAATTTGAGGCTTAGACAAAATTTCTAGTGATAACAAAATTTCTTTAATCTTTGAAAAACCTGCTTCACAATCTGGTGTCCACTCAAACTCTTTGGGTCTTCGTAACACTTTGAAAAAAGGAAAACATTTGTTAGAAAATCTTAAAATAAAACAATTAAGACAGCTAACCTTCATGTCAAGACTTCCATTTCATTTATAATTAGAGGCGATGTCATTGAAACCGAACTCTTCAAATGTTCAAGATATGCTTCTATACCCCAAAAGGTTTCCTCATTGGACACCAAAAGTACATTTCTCAGGATTCAACTTCAAACGAATTGCTCTAAAATTTAGAAAAGTTTCATTTAAATATTCGAGGTGTTCACCATCTGTAGAATTCTTAACCAACATATCATCAATGTACACCTCCGTATTCCTTCCAACTTGAGGAGCAAAATCCTCATCACCAACCTTTGATATGTTGCTCCAGCATTCTTCAACCCAAATAGCATAACCCTATAACTACAGTCCTTGGTCAGTGGTGAATGTTGTACTTTCACGATCTTCTAGATCCGTTTGAATCTGATTATAGCATGCAAAAACATCAATAAAAAATGATTTTATTCCCTGAAGTGAAATCAACTAGCTGATCTATTCGACGGGCAAGGAATGGATCTTTAGGGTATGCTCGATTCAAATATGTGAATTTAACACACATTCTCCCAAATCCGTTCTTCTTTTTTAGTAATACCGGGTTTGCAGTCCATAAAGGATATTCTGCCTCCCTAATATGTCTGACCCTGGAGAGGTGACCCACCTCTTAAACAATAGCCTATGACCTTTCCACATAAAAAGCTCGCCTCTTCTGAATAACAGGCTTTATCCTCAGATTTATAGCTAGGCTATGCCATATTATCTCAGATAGAACTCATATCACATCCTCAATTTTACAAGCAAAAACATCCAAGTTATCAAACAAAAACTGTAACACCTGACCACGCAAATCAAAAGACAACAATGTTCATATTCGTAAAGTCTTTCCATTAGAAAAAATATGCTCTTCAATATCCTCACTCACTGTGAAAGAACCCAAGGACTCCCTAAAATCATCTATACTCTTTTTATCTGAAGTAACCCCCTTGGTTGCTATTGAGTCATTTGATCCTCAGAATTAGAACTTCTAACCCAGAGTATTATTGCATAACATTCTCCGGCCATTTTTTGGTCATTTCGAACCCCACCCACACGATATCCAATGATATATTTCAAACATTGATGAACAATAGACACAACCACATACATTCTTGAGAGCCACGATCTCCCAAAAATAGCATTGTAACCAGTTGACAATCAACCACTATGAAGAAGACTTGAACTTTCTTTTTAAAATGGCCATTTTCCCAAACACACTTCACCTTCGAATTTCCCAATCACCTAAGCTGTTACCGCTATAAAACCAATTATATTAAGATCAGATCGAAAAATTTGAGGCGGATTACGCATCCTATCATACGTATATTTGAGTAACACATTTGCTGAACTCCATGTATTAATCAGAATACATCGAATTTCAACTCCAAATATTTTTACCCCTATAACCACTACATCCTCATGAGGACTAGCTATTCCTCTCAAATCATCCTCATCGAACAAAATAAACGGCATATCATTCTTTCCATATAAATGAGTAGACATCTTTACATTTACTTGTGTTTCTAAACTGAAAACATGCATTTTCATGGAACTATTAGTGTTACCAATCATTTTCTTTCGAGAAGCAGGAGGCTATAAGTGACGAGGTGGATAAACTATTGCGGCTTGGGCATATCCAGCAAGCTCGATATCCAGTTTGGATAGCGAACCCTGTACTGGTAAAAGAGAAGGCATGCCAATGGAGAATGTGCGTCGATTTCACCGATTTGGATCAAGCTTTCCCGAAAAACTAGTTTCTTCTGTTTAGTATTTATTAATTTATGGATGCAGCTTTGGGTTGTGAATATCTTTCAATTATGGACACGTACTCTGGATATAACCAAATTTTCCTTAGCCCGTCTAGCGAAGAGCACATGAAATTTCAAATCGAGCTTCGCTTGTATTGATATACCGTGATACCATTCGGTTTGCAAAACGCAGGATCCACATACCAACGTTTGGTCAATCACATCTTCAAAGACCATCCGGGTAAACAAATGGAGGCCTACATAGATAACATGATCCTTACAACACACACATCAGACAAGCAGCTTGAGGTACTTCAAAATGTGTTCGCCTTTTTACGTCAATATAATTTGAAGCTTAACCAAGTGAAGTGATCTTCATGCGTTCAACGTGGAAAATTTCTCGGTTACGTAGTGAGAAAAAAAAAATCAAGGGGAACCCGACACAATTAAAGGAAGGTATCCAGATGGCCCCACATACAAAAGTTATTTCTTCTTTGATATTCTCCGACGAAAGTCACCCTTTCTTCGAGTAAAATAAAAGAGGTTCAGTGCCTTACGGGTCAGTTGTGCTGCAAAAACCCGATACATGAGGCAGACTGACCAAATGAAGTATTGAATTAGGAGAATACGACATCAAGTTCAAACCTCACACTATAATTAAGGGTCAACTTATAGCTTATATCCTTATAGAATTTTCCACACCCTCAAAGGACCGTTGCCAAATGAATCCTTGGCTGAGCCCGAATGGTTAGAATGGGTTGTCGAAGGAGATGGAACCTTTAACGCATCCGGTGGAGGGTCGGTATCATTCTTAAACCACCCATCGGAGATGAAATCCGCCAAACGATCAGCTTTAATTTCCCGGTAACCAACAACATAGTAGAATACGAGGCCATAATTTGTGGAATGAAGTTAGAACTTATATGCAGGGCCATGATTCTACGAATTCAATCAGATTCACAATTAGTCATCAATCAAGAGAACGGTTCATACGATGATGATAATGAGGGTATTCGTGGGTATTTGACAATGCTTAAAAATTTTGAATCCAAGTTTGACGCGATAACATACGATCAAGTGCCCCGATTGCACCACTCTAAAGCCGACACCTTAGCCAAAACAATGGTAGTGGACGAACATCCTCTCATACTACTACAATAATTACCCACCATATAAATTCTGCATCAGAGCCACGCAGTCTGCATAATCGACCACATCGATGACTGGAGACAACCTTACCTCTTATTTATTCAATTAGACACCTTACCAAATGAAAAAGTAGCCGCTCGAGCTCTCCAACTAAAAGAAACTAAATATTGTGTACTGGATGATATCCTATACAGAACAATCTCTACACAACCTCTGTTCGCTGTTTCGATTCTATCGAGACTACCTCGATTTTGCATGACCTACATTCTGGCGCCGCTGGGGCACATTGCGGGTATCGCAACCTCATTCGATATTTTTTATTAGCAGGTTATTACTAGCCTACCTTGGGCGTCAATGCTGAAAAACTTGTTCAACAATGCAATCAATGTCAACAGTTCGCCAACACTATTCATCTCCCGAGTAGGCCGATGCAAGTGGTTGTTGTCCCTTGCCCTTTCAATGAATGGGGAATTGAATTATTAGGACCGCTTTCTATGGCGACTGGTAAACGACAGTTTTTGGTGGTGGCAGTAGATTATTTCACTAAGTGGCTTGAGGCCAAAGCTCTCACCTGTACCCGAGCCCAAGAAATATGTGATTTCATTCTTCAACAGATTTTAGCTTGATTTGGAATACCTCATGTCCGGATGACGGACAATAGTCCTCGATTTCACAATATGATGGTCACTGCATTCTGCAAAAGTTTTGGCATGAGTCAACACTTTTTCGCACTGTACTATCCACAAGACAATGGAAAGTTTGAGATAACGAACCGCAATATATTAAACGACATCATAAAGAATCTTGAGGGGGGCAATGTAAAATGGTCGGACAAGCTGACTGAAGTTCTTTGGGAAGATCGAACTACCCCATGAACTAAAACTGGGGAAACTCCATTTTCCCAAGTCAACGACATAGATTATCATCCCAAGCCACATGATCAGCAATTACGATGAGGATAGAAAGACTACTGACCGAGGAGTAAGTGTAGATCTTATCGAGAACGACGCGATCAGGAACAAGTTCGAGGAGAGCACTACATGAGCCTCGTGTGAGGGAGCCTTAACGCTCGACTAAAGCCTCGTATGTTGCAGGTTGTCGATAAGGTAATGAGAAAAGTTTTCCCAGGCTGAGGTGATAAAGAACTAGGCAAGCTCAGACCAAATTAGGAAGGGTCATACACAATTATCTCCAATGCGGACATGAGAGCATACCGTCTTGCTGACGCTGAAGGGAACGCACGTAAGCACCCATGGAATATTCACCATTTAAAATTATATCACCAGAATGTGTAATCTAAACGATGTGCTCTTTTTCCTTTCCGGTGGTGCAGGAAGGTTTATTAATGAGGCATCACAATTCTATTTTTTTACTACAATAGAATTTATCTTTTTTCCCAATACATGTGTTTATTTATTCATTTTCTCTAGTCTTACAATAACGAAACAAGTCAACGACCATGCCTACAGGCTACGCAAGGGGACATGCTGAGCCCATATCATAGAGTTTATTAATACGAAAGGGTTGCGTGCCACACCTATGGGCTACGTAACGTGGACCGATCTAATATCAATCCTTTAATAGTGTCATATAATAGGGTTTATATGACCTCGCCAAGAATAAGATAGGAATATATCTCGCTCATAGCTACGTAACGCGAACTGATCTTGGATTAAACCCTTGAACCGGGCATGCAATAGGGTTTCTCTGACATCACCGCAGAATTAGGTCTAACTGACTTACGCAACAAGCTTAATAACTCACGAAATTGTAAGAAAATTCTCCACATTTATAATAGATAAACACATGCCTCCATAACTTAAGAAGCTCCACAATTTCTATCGTATACTCGTAAAAACAACAACGGCGTCATAGGGATGTGATTAGAATAGTTTAATTGTCTCAAGAACATGATCAAAATAGATAGATATGAGTTAAGTTACGATTACAAAACATTCACCAAACAACAGAGTAATTTTAAAGACTTCTCAAAATGCATTGCTTCAGGCATCATGCACTAAGCTCAGGTAACCTAAGCATCTTGTATCCGTTCAACACCTTGTTTGCACAACGGCTCCTTCAATTGCCAAGGTGGGGACATCAATTATCTCCTATTGCGACCTTGCTGGAATGACAGATGACGTACCCCCATCCGGGCACCACTTTTCACTAAGTGAAATTTTTTCCAACGAGCCCAACATCATACCCAGGTTCATTATATCAACTCAGTTATATAATGTTTCTGTTTCTGCGCCATCATTGTTATAATAACCTCCATTACGTGTACCTCCCTCTCATCCAAATCTACCGTCGCCTTCTCCAAAAGGCGTTGTTGCTCCATTATTATCTTTAACTCTACCACCGCATATGTCAACCTCCTATTCTCCAAATTAAGACCGACAATGCGCTCAGATTGGTCTTTACCTCTTTCTTTTACCTTGAACTACATTATGATTAAGCAATATACTACTTTGGGACATCACCTTCTTATTGGCACTACCAGTGGTCAGCTTCTTGCACGTCTCTTTAGAGATAATCAGGGCATCTTAGAGCGCGATCACTTTCGGACTCAGAATTTCATTCTCCTCAACTTCTTTGTCCTTCCTTGCCTTGGCTACTCCATATTCATTTCTAAATCTAGCCAGCTCGATGGTCAACCTTCTCACCAATCCAAAAAACATGGGCTCAATTTTCCACTTCTCCATAAGTTAAAAATTAGCTTTAGACATTCGTTGGTATGATAATACCACAGAGTTATGATGCATCTGTATTCACAATAAGGTTAGCATAACATACATTTTCACTAAAACAAAATCTAATGTACAAACATACTATTCCTCAATCGTGAACTCCACTCGCCCTGTAGTATCTCACTCATAGGCATGTTGTCATAAAAGGACAACTCCAGGATCCGTTTAAGCTATTCAAACATTAATATTGACTGAGGTGGCATTGCTACATCTGGTGGTAGGAATTCCTCCTCTACTCTCTTCCCTTTGTTTGTATCAACCTCTTTCTCTTTTGTTGGTAGAAATCCGGTCTCACCACATTCACACACGATGACCCCAAACCCACATCTTGCACAAGCGATACAGACGAACAGACATTCGTTGTTTCGACAAAATGCCTAATTCTCCGGGATATCTCTTCCGAGATATGTTGTTTTGGTCTTCCGTCTTCATTATCTGTCGCATCTCTGCTCGGTTGAGCTCTCACTTGTGTCTCGTTCAAAACTATTACCTCGGGTGCTTGCCCTGGCTCTTGTTAACATTTGCTCCTGAAGCTGTCTCCACTAGATCACCTTCCCTTCGGGCCCCATGAATATCATCTTCATCTACCAGTTGAAGTTTCCTCGTTAATAGTGGAATTGCTTCCAGTATTACACGTGCTTTGATTAACCTCCCCCAATTCCTGAGCAGCTCCCAACTCACCGTCTTTCTCGTTCTGACACTACAAGGACGACGCACTCCTTGACTCCCTAGTTTTATGCCTTACGACCCTCATAGCCACACCCTTATACTGTTACGATCCCAGTACCTTTGCTCCATAAAAGCTCGAAGCCGTTTGGTGGGGACCACCTCTTCACTATCTGCCATTTTAACTTTACCGTCCTTTGCAATAGCTAGTTTAGGAACTGGCTACAACCAAGTTTTCTGTAACCACATCCCGTTGGCTAAGTTAGCTACCTAGATTACGAGACTCTTCGTGGCCTGATCTAGACCCTCCTTGCACCACTCTTGGTACTTTTCTTCACCAAGGTTTGAACTCAAAACGCTAAAATCTTCCTTCTTACACTTAGCCTTCCAACAATGTTCCAATTGTAGATTCATCAAAGATACTTCATGCTCCCAATTCCCGGATACAAATACGAAAGAGTTCTTTAAGCTCTTATCACAGGTAGGAAGCTCAACTATTTTCCTAGACCCGGTTCATTGGGTATAGAAGAGCGGTGACTTGGCTAGTTTTGTCACATCCACAACGGTCAACAAGTCAGCCAAATAAATTAAGAAACCTAACAAGCGAGCACTTAACATTATGCTCAGAAATAATCTCGGCCCATTCGCTGCTAACTGTGTGGAGCATATACCTATGAAACTAAATAAATCTTGTATTAATGACGGTAATGGCAGCCGTAAGCCCTAGTAAAAAACCATAGTGTATAACAGGTCCTCGCCTGATATGGATATTCACCTACTTCTGGCACCCTAATTGTGATATTACTAGGAGTAGCATACCTAGCACTAAATTTCAACAGACTATGTTCATCAAGATACCCATACTTGGGCGCTATTCAGTCAAAGTAACTTTTCAAAAACTACGGATCTTCGAATTCGGTATTCACAATTTTAACCAGTTTCCCTGCTTCTTTATAATCTTTTTGGTGCCATCCTGACTGCAATGACCCAAATGGATGGGTAAGATTAATCAAATTGAGCTGACACCTCATGCACAATCATGATTACTAGAGATGATAGTCTTTTCCCAAAGGTAATGAACCAGGGATCACCGCTAATGGTTGAGAAACTATGGTTTCATGCACCAACACTAACTAAGAAAAAAAAAGAAATTAAAACTTAAACACACCTTTTGGTTTGATGACAGACGTTATAAATTGAGATGTAGCCTATTTCCTTCAAAGCAAAGTCAATTTCTCTCACCAAAAGGTAAACTGCTTCCCTCAATAGATTTTTGCTTATTTCTAAATAGTGACTTAGTATTAGGATACCAAGTTATTTTTCATTCCACGCATGATAGGATGGCGATTGTCATTCACAATTAAAACCAATCGCATGTTTTCACCAAAACCCAAACATCATTTAGAAGGTAAATGATTTATTGTTAGAATAAACTGCTTGGAATTCACCATGTATTCCATAAACGCTGAATATTCAAATAATATCATCATTACAAGTTATACGTTATAAAAATGGCATAATCTCCACTTATACAATGTTCTATGGTGCTCCAATTTAAACATAAGTCATTTTATTTTAATTCATTGATTTTGTGATTTTTACACACATTTTATGAACTCGAGGTTGCCCTGATGCGCGAATTCCCATCACTTAATACGTCTGAGTAGAGCAGAATGGAAAGAATACACAAATAACAACAAACCGAGCAGGTGATAAATACAAGTAGACGTTTAAACAAGGAGGCACGTTGGGAAAAGACGAATGTAACATAACCGAGAACCCATATAGAGAAGATATATCACCGAGGGTTAGCCAAAAAGCAAAAGGGAGCCGACAAGAAAACCGATAGATGGAGGACGAAAATTGTTTTTACTACAATGCTGAGCTTGTTTGAACAAACGCTTTGCTGAGTAAACCGAGCAGGAATCAATAATGGACAAATGTTCAAACATCTACCATAGACTAAGAAAAAGAGAAGAGCACACGAGACTTGGAAAATAGACAGAGGCCACATGGAGGAACGGTATAGAGCAGAGCCATATAATCAAGACTACCGATCAATGGAGAGTGACAATGGCTCGTACTACAACGACGAGCTTGGCTGAATAGACGCCTCGCTGAGTAGGCCGAGCATGAGGGAGTATTAAAGAAATGATTAGACGTCTACCGATCAAGAAAACAAAGTACAAGCAAAGCAGACGATACCGATCGAATCCTACTGTAACAGACAGATAATCAAGGAAGGTAATAAACTCTACTTGTTACAATCCTTGGTAAATTTTCCTATAACACCAATGAATGTTTATGTTTTCATCGTTTAGGAAATAATTAAACATTTGTACTCTCGTATGCTGACACATATCTTCAATGTATCTATTACGACCAAACATAATATTGATAAAGTCTTTAGCTTATTGGTAAACAAAAACAATGCAGTCGAGGCTTCCTCGTTTGTTTTGTGGCATCTCTCTGTATTTTTTGATCTTATATGAGTTTTTTGAACATGTATGAATTTTCTTTCATAAGGTACGCCGGTTTTTAACAAGATATGAGACCAGTTAAAAGGTTAGATGCAAGATAAGTAGCAAATAAGAACCATGTATGATTTTAAATACTTACCACTAGCTCAACGATTTTTCTTATTTATTTGTTGTGTATTTATCGCGAGCAAAAGTGGGGTATAGGTTTTTTCTATTCCATGTTCAAGTTTAATAATCACCAATATATAATGTTTCATTTTATTTTATAATATGGTGCATACTCGAAGAATCACATAATACATGTTTTGTAGCATACTTCATCAACTATTTTTGTTAATCTCCCTTCATGGCCAGTGTTGTCTGTATTAAGACAAAGGATTACAACCCATTTTTTTAAAAAATTGATACCTAATTTTAGGTATACTTACTCTTTTATGAGTATAAAGTTGTATTGCGTTGAATTTACAACTAGATTTACCATCGAAATTTTGGGCTGGTACTTTATGATTGTTTTCTTTAAATGTTTTATAAATCCAAGCATCAATAATTAACCAACTGAAAAATATTAAACTTGGGAGTATATAAAATTGAACATGCGAATTTATTACAAAATAAACAGCATAAAATCAAGTGTTATTGATCATGTGTTTCTACTGAAACCAAATATGTGATTCTGATGTAACTAAAAATTCGATTCTATTTTAATTAAACATGTGATTCTACTTTAACTAAACATGCATTTTTATTTTAAATTCTATTTTTATAATGAAATACTTGTATATTTTACCTTAAAGTCCAGGCGTGTTGATTAGGTAGCAACAATCAGATCGCTTACACATATATTCATTTTGTAGGATCCATATGATGATGGTAAATATCATACTTCTTCGTCTTTTTTCTTCCCTTTGTATCTTACAAAGTTTGTGGTATTTGGTGTGGATAATTTCAGTCTGAGGGTAATTTCGTCAGGAGTTTTGTAATGTTTCAAGGGTATTTAGTGTTTGGGTAGTTTGTAGTGAGAGATTTGAGCTGCCTGGTTGTATTAAATGTTCATTACCTTCATTTAATGAAAGTGGTTGGGTATTTATACCCTTAATTATAGGCCTCATGGGTTTTCGGGTCAAACTCATGAAACCGAGTTGAATTCAAAGACCCATTAGTTTGTTAAGCAGGTTGGTAATTAGCTTAGTCATAAAGTGGTTAGTTTTTAATACATTAGTCATGTTCGGATGGTTCAGTGGGGTTTTTGTCCGAATTGCCTCTGTCCGGTTTCTATAGTGATTGGTGAGAAAATCCGGACTCATCAATAGCCCCTTTTTTAGGTTATGTTCAAAGGCCTTTGGCAAGACCTAAAAATCTCTCTTGAGCATCTTGAAACAATGTCCGGAAAGATTTCGATTTGTATAACGAATGTATCCGGACTAGCGAATCTCTCAAAAGTTCAAAGGTTTTGTTCACATATTGCGGGACACGTGTCCCTTCTTGATTCGCCTCACCAGTCATTTTTTCTCCTAAAATGGCGCTCCCACTAACCTCAAAAGTAACCTCTTCAATTAATGGTGGTGATGTCAGCGCCATCTTTAATCATTACTCTATATTTTCGAATTCTCCTAGGTTTCAAGGCATCTTTTGTCTCTTTAGTATAAATTAAATCATTTTTCATTGTTTTACCATCTTCAACATCTTTTCACTTCTAATCTTCAGAGCTTTTACCTCTCTTCTCAAAAACGCGTTTTAGTGTAAGTTTATGTTTACAACAAGAAACGTTTTAGTAAAAAGTGGGTGGCTGAATCTGTCAGAGTTAGAGAAAGCACAAAGGGCTGAACGAGAAAAGCGCATTGCAGCAGGCCTCCTAGTCTCTCATGTTGACAAACCTGAAACATCAACCTCAGAGCCTGATCGAGGTTCATCTTCTGCCAGAAATTCCAAACCTAGAAGGTTATTTCAACCTAGTCTTTCATCGATCATCTCAGGCTCATCGATCCAGGAGTCGGAGCCTATGTTGAACAAGAGCAAGTAGTTACGAGTGATAGGAGACCCTCTACATTCATAGCCATGGGATCGGATGTTGATGTTTCTCCAGAAAAGCTAGTAAATCGTCGAAAAAGTCGTTTGGTAAAAGGCCTGGCTGCTGTTCCACCGTCTAAATCTCCAAAATCTGGCCCTCTAAATCTGGGGCTAAAGACAAAAAAACTTCAGGGTCAGATGCGCCCATAAAAGTTCCTAAGAACAAGTTGTCTGGTCTGGAGGCCACCAGTTCAAGATTTCGAAACGAACCCTCCGGATCCGAGCCCCAGCCGGACTCCAGACCACAAATAGAAAGCAGTGCTCAGCCATCCGGACAGCTTAATGAATCAACCACAAGCACTTCCCTCCCAAAAACAGCTGATAACCCTTCCATGGTAATGGAAGATGTAATGGAGGATAGTGTTGAATAAGCCCCTTTTGAGACTGATGTCTCCAAGCAGACAAGTGAGACCGCCATTGTTAAGAAAAAAAAGGGCAAAGAGAAACTATGCTTGAAACACCCGGACCTGCCGGAGTGCCTTGTTGGAAAAGTGGGACCTTGCTTCCACAAAGTGAGTGTTAAATATCTGCTAGCCATGCAGAAGATTAATTATGCTTTTATCCATACAGCTGAACTAGGCCGGATGCGGACGAAGTGGAGAATCCCAGAAAACATTAAAGTAAGGATACCAGTCGATCCGGAGACACCAATGGATTGCAAACTCAGTGAGATAGTTTTCTACACGGGGTTATTTAACTGGGGGCTTAGGCTTCCCTTAGACCCAGAGATTGCCAGATATTTTCATCTGATAAAGCTCTGCCCAAGTCAACTGAGCCCCAACGCCTGGTTCACCCTTATGTCCTGCATCATGGCCTCAAGACTCTCCGGAATTCCTCTTCCGATGGAGCAATTTGCTGCTGTGGCCAGCCTTTGCAGAAACCATGTCATCCCCTTCTTCCATTACAATATGGGTGATAATTACAAAGTGGCGGATGACTTTCTTGAGACGGAGAGGAACTGGAAGACTCAATTTTTGTTCATCAGTGGTGCTTGGGAGAACGGGAGGAAGATTAAAGCTGGTGATAATCCAAGCATGCTTACCAGCAGGTGGAAGAGTACAGGTAAACATTTCATTACATATTTCTATTTCTTCTTATAATAAGTTTGTTTGTTTAACTTCTCTTCTTTTATTTTTTGGTAGTGCTGCTGAAGGAGTTCAATGACTATTTAGAGGTGGGGCAGACTACTTGTGCCAAAATGAAGGGCAAGAAAGGCACGACTAAGCAAGATGTGGCTGAGGTCAACCCAAGCGATGCTGAGGAAATTGTCCCCGCAAACTTGGAGGGGCATGAACAAGGAAGGATTGATGTTGCTTTGCTAAAAGTGGTAGAAAATGAGAGTATCAAAGAGGTGGTTGGATCTCCAAACCCCAAAGGCTCCCAAGAAAGACAGAAAACGGGGAGTAGAAGGTGGAGATAGGGAGGCCAAGAAGAAGAAAACCTCCAAGGGAGAAGAAGTTGCTCTCCGGGCTCCGGAGTCTTTTCCTCCGCTTGACCCAACATACCCAACTCAAGCAGAGGAAATCCCAAGTGACTTTCACACCGGAGAGGGCGCCGGAGGGGACATCAACATCGATGGAGTTGACATCAGTGGGCTTCAAGGGATTGGTCTTTACTTTAATGACCTTGAGAAGGATGATTTCGCTGGCCCTTACCTTCCCCCAAGCTCCTCAAACATGGTCACCTTCAATGATAACTCTTTTTAGAAGGATGTGGTGACCCATTCCTTCCTAAGCAACATTCAGCTAGTGCTCAACTTGGAGAAGCAAGTGCGAAACCAGTCAGCCATCATCAACACACTCAATTCTGACAAGGAGAGTTTTTCCAACGACCTCCTTACAATCAAGCAGAGTCTCGAGGCATTAAAGAAAGAAAATGAAGAGTTGATAAAGGGGAAGGAGGACTTGGCCACCAAACTGGCCACTTCGGAGGGGGTTGTCACAGAGTTTCAATCCAAGTGTTCTGAGTTGGAGAAAAATCTTTCTACTTTGAAAGAGGAAGTGAAGGCCAAAGACAACGTCATTCAGACCCTGACAAATGACAAGATATCGCTTGAAGATGCTGTGTCCCGGTCTAAGAAAGAGAAAGATGACTTGCTAAAGGAGATGGAAAAGACAATCCAAGCTAGGATTGATGCGCATACCAACGACGTGATAGACTCCCAAGAACAAAGATATGCTGAGGTCAAGTCAAACATGGTCCTACTCTTTCATGAGAAATTTCCGAGGAGGACACTAGGGGACTTTTGGCGATTCGTGGAATAAGAAGACCTTCCTCACCATACTATGGCTGATAGTGATAAGCACGGTTATTCCAGTGGTTGGGATGACACCACTGATGAAGATGAAAAAACTGGAGAGAGTCCAGACGAGGAACCCACCGATCCCAAGGAAAAACCAAGTGAAGCTGGGACATCTAAGAACTAAAGTCCTCAAAATGCCAACTATCTTTTAATTTTGTGTTTGAACTAAAGTCCTTGGATGGCCACGACATTTTTGTAATTGTCTACGACACTTTACCAAGCAAACCTTCTCTCTTAAAAACTTCAAAGTCCTTGGATGACCAAGGCAGTTTATATATTTAATATCACTCCCCGGTATCTACCGGGCAATTTTATCTTACATATTATTTAATTTTGATGGCTTGTGTTCAAATGGCCTTTAGTTGTTTCATAAGTGTTTTAAAGTGAGAGTGTTCAAATTCTCCGATGACACATATTTAAATAGTCATCACCTCATCGAATTGAATTAAATCAAACTGCTAGTCAAACCACTTCGAATTTTTAAGAAGGCATCGAATTTTATTTAAAAAACTAGACACCTCATTAAAACCTCCCCGCGCCACCAGGGTAAGAAAGAGTCTGCCCCCAAATATTTACATGAACTTTAAACAAGTAAATATTTACATAGTCTATTTTAAATACAACCGAAGGTGTTCGATATTCCAGGGGTGATTCAAAATCCTCCCATCTTTATTTTTGAGCCTGTACGTCCCAGGCTTAACAATTTTACTGACCACATAGGGTCCTTTCTATGTTGGAGCTAGTTTGCCGAACTGCTTCTCTTTGGTATGCAGGAAGACTTTTCTTAGCACCTTATCACCTAGTTGAAAATCCCTCTTTTTGATTTTAGAGGCAAGCCTTCTTCTCATCAAACCATGATAGTGTGTGGCTCTGAGGTGAGCCTTAACTCTTCTTTCCTCCATCAAATCAAGCTCGTTTCTTATGGCCACTTTGTTAGCTTGTTCGGAAACATTATGGACTCGAAATGAAGGGAGAGTGGCCTCTATGGGAGCTATATCATCCATCCCATATACTAAAGCAAAATGAGACTTGCGTTGCAGCCCCATGAGTGGTTCGGTAGGCCCATAATACTTCTTGTAGATAACTTGGCCATTTTCCAGCAGCTCCCTCTAGATTCTTTATAAGACCAGACAGTATAGTCCTGTTAGCCACCTTAACTTGATCATTTTCCTGTGGATGGAAATGAGAGGAAAAACAATGTTGAATGCCTCTAGTAACACATAAATTCTCCATCTCCTTGTTATCTAATTATGGTCCATTGTCGGTAGTTATCTTTTGTGGAACCCCAAATCTACAACAAATGTTAGACATGATGAATTTTATAACAGCTTTCAAAGTAGTTCTTGCCAATGAGGTTGCTTCAATCTACTTTGAGAAGTAATTAATAGCAACAATTATAGTTCTGCACCCTCCGGATGCCATGGGTAGAGGTCCCACTAAATCCAGTCCCCAACGAGCAAAAGGTATTAGCTCAGAAATGGACTCTAAAAGGACTGTTGGAACATGAATTTCATTGCTGTTTCTTTGGCACATATCACACTTCTTCACCAACTCCTTGGCATCTTGCATTATGGAGGGCCAGTAGACCCAGCCAACAAAACTCTTCTAGTTAGAGCCCTGAATCCACAGTGTGCTGATCCGTCGCCATCGTGTAATTCAGAGAGCACTATTTGGGGCTCTTTAATCCTCACACATCGTAAGAGAGGATTACTAAAGGATTTTTTTATAAAGAACGTCTCTTAATATGACAAAACCACGAGCCTTGTATTTTACCTTCCTTGCTACTGCTTTTTCCGGAGGCAAGATGCCATCTGAGAGATATAGGAGGAGAGGAAACCTCCAATCTTGGGGTTGTTTTGCTTGTATGTTCAAGCTCTCTTCTTCCTTATCCGGATTGATTTGAATGGATGGGCACTCTAGCACATGAATCCAAGGGTAGGACTTAGTATAGGCTATGGTTGTCAAAGAGTCTGCTAGCGTATTTTCTGTTCGGCGTATGTGCTTATAGGTGATGCTTTTGAAATTAAGTGCCACTTCTTTGAGAACAAATAGTATTTAACCAGTTGTTCCTTCTTGGCTTCAGATTGACCTTGTGCATGATGGATAAGAAGTTGAGAATCGCTCATTAACCTGACCCTTTTGGCTCCACAAATAAGAGCTAATTTCAAGCCAGCTATAGCAGCTTTATATTCGGACTCATTATTGGAAGCCCTAAGAGCAAAGCATATAGCCTGATACATCTTGTCGCCATACAGAGAGGTTAAACATATCCCAGCACCACAACCCATGGTACTTGATCCACCATCAGTACGGACAGCCCATACTTTTTTATCTTTTTCACCGGTTGCTTGCTTAGTACCACTGTCCAAATGGAATTCAACCAAGAAGTCAGCCACATTTGAGCTTTTACTGCCGTTCGAGGGGCAAAGTCAATATCATAGTCTCCCAGCTCCACTGACCACTTGGTCATTCTGCTTGAAATGTCTACTTTTTGAAGAACGTTTTTCAAGGGAAAAGACGTCCGGACGATGATCGAATGAGACTGAAAGTAGGGCCTCATTTTCCTAGCAGCAATAACTAAGGCCAATGCTAGTTTTTCAAGTTTCAAGTATATTTTTTTCTGCATCAATCAAGCTCTTGCTGATATAGTATACTGGTCGAGGATAATTATCCACCTCCATTACTAGCACTACACTCAAGGCACACTCGAAAACTGCCACATATATGTAAAGCGTCTCTCCATCAACAGGTTTAAACAAACTTTTAGGGGAGGACAAGTTCTTTTTAATTTCATCAAATGCCTGGTCACACTGGGGAGACCAATTAAACTCTTTTGCACCTTTCAAAGTTTGAAAAAAACGGGGCACACCTATCCGAAGATCTTGAGATAAAACAGTTTAGAGAAGCCAACATCCCTGTCAATCTTTGTACTTCTTTAATATTCCGAGGAGGCTCCATTTGTAACAACACATTAAGCTGGTCTGGATCAGGCTGTATACCTTTCTCACTTATCACATACCCCAAGAATTTTCTGGACTGTACTCCGAAAACACACTTCTCTGGGTTCTTGGAGAAAGTACCCCAAGTCAATTTTAAATTTACCGGACTGTACCCCAAGTCAATTTTAAATTTACTTTCATTAAATTGGAAAAAGTTTCTTGGAGATCTCCCAAGTGTAGTTCTTCGTCCACACTCTTTACCATCAGGTCATCGATATAAACTTCCATATTTCTTCCAATCTGATCAGGAAAATCCTTGTTTCACCTTGTAACAATGGAGACCCCTATCAGTAACAAACGTAGTATGTTCTTGATCCTTTGGATCTACTTGAATCTGATTGTACGCGGAGAAGGCATCCATAAAGGACAGCAGCTTGTTCCCGGATGTGGAGTCTACCAAATGATCAATTCGGGGAACTGGATATAGATCCTTCGGGCAAGCTCTATTAAGATCCGTAAAATCGATGCACATACGCCACTTTCCATTTTTCTTCTTTACCAACACCGGATTGGCTGTCCATAAAGGGTATTGAGATTCCTTTATGTGCCCCATCTTAGTAAGCCGGTCAACTTCTTGAACTTGACATCAGCTTTCTCTTTAGAAAAAGCTCTTATTTTTTGTACAACAGATGCTATATCCCTCCGGGCGGACAGCTGGTGTGATATAATGTCTGCTGGTACTCCGGTTACATCAGCGTTGTACCAAGCAAAAACATGCTGATGGTCTTTCAAAAAAGCTAACATTTTACCCTTTAATTCTGATGTCATCTTGGACCCAATCTTGACACTTTTCAATTCAACCAGAGAGTGAGTTTCAACTTCTTTAATAGTTATTAAAACGCCAGGGGTCTCTCTAGGGTCATCAATTTCACCCTCTCCCCAGAGGGCCCCTCAAATTGCTAATCCTCACTGATCTGAACTGCCCCCAAAGTTCGAGGGGCCAGTGCTGTTGCATAACACTCCCTTGCCACCTTCTGACTGCTCCGGACAACTCCCACTTGTCCTTATACAACATATTTCAAACAATGGTGGACCGTTGACGCCACAACATGCATCCTAGAGAGCCAAGACCTCCCCAAAATGGCATTGTAACAAGTGGGACAATCCACCACGATAAAAAATATCCTGACCATCTTCTTAAAAGGGTCTTTGCCTGATAAAACCTCCTCTTCAAACTCCCCGATTACATCTGCTGACCTTCCAGTAAAACCCACAATTGACCTGTTCGAACGCTGAATTACTGCTGGGTTCTTCATTTGTTTGTCGGAAGTTAAAAAGATGATATTGGCTGAACTACCGGTGTCCACCAAAATTCGCCTTATGTCATTGCCCCCAATAAATGCTCTTATTACGACAAAATCTTCATGGGGACCGACTATGTCCCTAAAGTCATCCTCATCGAAAAAAATGAAGGGAAATGGGATTTGTGATTGATAGGAAGTCATGCCTCCTTCCAGTTGGGTAGCTAGAGTATGAACATGCCTCTTTCTTGAAGAAGCAGTTGGTGCAGTCATGGTGTCTCCCCCAAATATTGTAAGTGACTCGAAAACGCTGATGAGGCCAGACACCGTTTTACAATGCTCTGTGATAACACCCACCTTGTTTCGAGTTGGATCAGGATCCAAATATTCTGATTCTACATCAAACCTCTCAATTATCACCATAGCCCCATCCGGAGCCGATGACCCTACGTTGTTCGGGCTAGTCCGAGGAGCATTATCAGGCCTATTTCCACCTCTTCTTTTAACATATTCCCCCAACTTCCCTCTTTCAATCAAATTCTGTACTTCTTGTTTCAACGCGATGCAATCTTCAGTGGTATGGCAAGTATCACGATGATACTGACAAAAACTATTATTTCGACTTTCCCTTGGTGATTGTAAAGCAGCCGACTTCCTGAAATGTACTTCATCTTTCGTTTTATCATAAATGGTAGCTACATTTTCTTTTATTTCAGCAAACTACTCCGGCTGAACCCAAGGTCCTCGCTTATTTCTAGATTGCTGGCTTTGAGCTAGAGCAGCTGGGTGGGATTGAGCCTTGGCCCTGTTTTGACCCTGTCCGGCTTCCTTTACCTTGTACCCGGCCTGATTCTGGTTTTGATTTGGTGCAGTTGGAGTAGACCTCACCTGCCGGTGCACCCTGGTTTTCTTGGTTTCATCCATATTAATCTGTTTGCCGACCTGATTCAATAAACCTCCCCACGTCATAGCCTTTTTCCTGGTTACTGAATCAGTCAGATTGCCAGGGTTCAAACCCTACCTTAGAGAAGCTATTGCTACTTGTTCAAAGCAATCAGCTAATCCATTTTTGGTGTTCACAAAGTGACTTATGTACTCTTTCAAAGATTCATTTGGTTCTTGGGCACAATGGATTATAGTGTCTCCATTGCCCTTCACTTCTTTGCTTCTCACGAATTGCCTCCGAAAGGCCACCCAAAAAGTATCGAAATTTCTAATGCAACCCTGTGGCAAACTATTGTACCACTTCAGAGCACTCCCCGTAAAAGACTGGGAGAATGCTCGACAGAGTAGCTTATCATCATCATCATCAAAGTTTATCATAATTTTTTTAAATTGCTCCAGATGGTTATCTGGATCATTACTACCATCATACTTTTCCATTTTTGTGCTATCAAACCTCTTAGGAAGGTTTCCGGACAGTATCTTGGAGGACAATGGAGATTCTCTCCAATTTTGGCCACGACTGAATACAGTATCTTCGTTGGGAGTTGCAAAGATACCTTGCTCATCATGAAAGGAAAAAGGATCCATTAGTAATCGGTCTACGTGCCTCCGGCCATGTCCATGACTATGAGACGACCCTTTACCTAGATGCCTCTTCAACCTTCCATGCATGTCCCTTTTTCTCGAATATTTTTAACCAACTTCTGTTTCTTCTTAGAACGGCCTTTATCACTGTTGGATGATAGGGACTCTTTGGCTCCATCTTCATTTGAGGAGCTGCTGGAAGATTCTGAGTCTGAATATGAGCTCTCCACCAGTTTAGATCAGTGAGATTTCTTTGAGCTAGCATGAGTCTTTTTAGTGCTCACATGGGTTTTTAACGGCTCATGCTCTCTTGGATTGTCAGTATGGTGAACTGCTGATACTTTTGACTTTTCTTTCACTCCCAATTCTGCCCTTTTAGCAGCCCTCAAGGCTTCTATCTCAATTTTTAGTCTATCTCGCTCCTTGATAGCATATTCATCATTTTCTCCCACCACTTCTGCCAAAGCTGGTGGTATTTCCTGCTCGTCCGGATTCATCCGAACTGATCTTTCTTGATGGTTTTGAATTCTTGATTCAGGCACCTTCACCTCCCACTGTGGTCGCCAATTTGGTGTGGATAATTTTAGTTTGAGGGTAATTTCGTAAGGAGTTTTGTAATGTTTCAAGGGTATTTAGTGTTTGGGTAGTTTGTAGTGAGAGATTTGAGTTGCATGGTTGTATTAAATGTTCATTACCTTCATTTAATGAAAGTGGTTGGGTATTTATACCCTTAATTATGGGCCTCATGGGTTTTCGGGTCAAACTCATGAAACCGGGTCCAATTCAAAGACCCATTAGTTTATTAAGCAGGTTGGTAATTAGCTTAATCATAAAGTGGTTAGTTTTAATACATTAATACTGTTCGGATGGTTCAGTGGGTGGGTTTTGTCCGAATTGCCCCTGTTCGGTTTCTACAGTGAGTGGTGAGAAAATCTGGACTCATCAGTATTCACATACGACAATAAATTACTTTGTCGTTATATTTATTTTCAAATAAGGGAAAGTTACCTCCTCGTTTCTTTTATCTCACACTATGTTTCTTCAAGTAATGGCCATTCAGACCACTCATCGTGCTCATGCAATGATTCTTTGGTTGCATGAAATATGCCATACATGGTATCAAACACAATGCGAGACATCTATGAAACCAACTATCCATAAAGTAAATGCCTGTTATCCATGAAGTAAGCATGTGAGACTAGCTATCAACAAGCAAACATGCAATACATTGACACATATTACGTATATTAAACATGCGATTCCAAGTATAATAAACATGTGATTTCAAATATAATAAATAGACGAGGCGTGTTATAAATAACATGAAATCTATTCTTTTACAACCCTAGTATAAATGAATTTAGAAACCTATAATATATGAAAATAGATATTCAAAGTTAAAAATCTACTTAAGATCCACTTAAATCTTCATAAACTTGTACCTCTGATGTTCTCTCTCATTTACAGTCTTGTCACTAGTAGCATATATGAAACCATCAGCCTTCATCTCCTTTATAATACCATTCTGGTCAATCTCATCATAACAGATTGTGTAAGCTCTAAAAAAATCATCATCATATTCTACTTTTATACATGCTCTTTTGTTGAGCGTATTAGCTAAGGGCGATGGTGAGGATTCTCTTTTATGCTTTCATAGTGTTAGTTCTTTTATTTATCTCTTTTGGGATTCTTCTGTCTACGGGTAGGCTAATTCTTGTTGTTGTTATTTGTCTTGGGTTGAAGTTTATCGAGTTAGGCTTCTTGTGGTTCATGTTGACAGATTTTTTTCTCTTTTTGTTTCGGTTGATAGAGTTGTTCTTCTTCTTTTTCTTGTTCCTGGTGTAAACAAGGTTGAATCAAATAAATAATAAATACATGCCATACTAGAAAATTTAAAATTAGAGACTTGTATAAAGACATATGGATGATGAAATATGCGATTATGGTTCAATAAGTATCATGCAAGACTTGTGAAAATATCTAGATAGACCATTTATAAAACAACGATGCGAGATTTGTACATAATAATTACCAATGGTGCAGGGTGGTTCAATTGGTCTCTTTAGTTTTTTTTATATTCCTATTGGGTTCATCTGCCATTCTTGTGGTACTAGTGGGACTTTTTCATTGACTCATGGTGGTGGTGGTAATGACTCAGTTGGTTTTCTATCACAAATAGGTAGAGAAAACTCTTTGTCAAGGTATTGAAGTTCCAGCTCCCGATGTAACTAAATTATCACGTTCTCTTGCTATCTAACATATTACAACAATCTCAGATATATTGGTATGAGACATGTAAGACTGCAACAAATAAAACATATATAACAAGAGAGACTAGAGGAGAGACATATACATACTTTTTTCTTCTATTTTTCAAGAGAACGCTCCATACAGTAGAAGTCAACAGACTACATGTACATGTTTCTTTGCAATTTACGTTCTAGACTTTGACATAAAATAGAAATCCTCTTGAAGGTAGTCATATTCTTTATTTTGGAGTTAGTTCAAGTGCTCGATATTGTTAAATTATTATTGGAGGTGGTAGCAACAATTTTTGAGGATGTTGGAGTCTTCTTGTAAGGTATTAGAGTTTTCTTCTGTTTTTGCATGAATGCACCTAGGGTGCAACCAATATCAAAGTCATCTTTAAAGAGCTTATTTTTAGTTGGGGATGTCCATATTGGTGTTTTATTAGTGGTTGTGGGCTGGTATGTTCGGGTTGGGATGGTTGGTGGTTGTCTGGGGTATGAAGGACTTCTTCTTGGTTTTGTTGAGTTAGTCCTCTTCGTAGGCATTTCATATGGTACAAGATCTAGGTTCCTAACTAGTTCATGTCCCATACCATGCCTACTAGCTTTATGCCCACTAATCGTATATTAGTCGCTGCCAGTGTTGATTCACCCTTCAAAACCTATACAATGATAAAAAAACTCAGTAAAACATTTGTGACTAGTTCAAGTAAACTAGAGAGATTAATCGAACTGAACATGCAACTTTACTGCCAAATAAACACCATGTGATTCTAGTGCTATTATCCATGCGATTCTGGGGATACTGACCATGCGCTTGTCGTGCGAGTCTAGTGCTACTAACCATATGATTGCTACTAACCATGTGATTCTAGTGCTGCTAGCCATGCGATCTAGTCTAATAAACACCATACTTTTCTAGTGCTACGGACCATGCGATTCTAGGGATACTACCCATGCAATTTGAGTGTTGCGGACCCTGCGAGTCTAGTGCGACCGACCATGATATGACTACTAACCATGCAATTCTAGTGCGATTAACCATGCAATTCTAGGGCTACTGACCATGCGATTCTACTATAATAAACACCATGTGATTCTAGTGCTACTAACCATGAGATTCTTGGGATACTTACCATGTGGTTGCTATTGACCATGCGATTCTATTATTTTTAACCCTACAAGTCTAGTGCTCAGAGTCTAGCGCTACGAGTCTAGTGAAACCTGGCTTAATTGGCGACCATAATTCAAAATTATTCCATAATATATTTCTTGAGATAAAATCATCTTTATCAATGACCCGCTTTGGAACACCTGTACTACCCTCTTTCCCATGTGAAGTCACAAACATCTTTATTAATCATTTCACCCTTGGTGTTAAGAATCCCACCAACTATCCCAAGCTTAATCTTATTAAAAGTCTTATCACTAGTAAGGTTAACAATTCCAATAAAATTTATATGATTCACCCCATCACTAATGATAAGATAAAAATAAATATCTTTAGTATTGAGAGTTATAATTTGCATGAGTTATATGGTTTTAGTTATAGTTTCTTCAATACCTCATGCTCTATCACCGGTACTAACTTCTATAAAGAAGCCCATCATGTTTTCCTCCATAATTATATGGAACCGACTTCAGACCCATTGCTCGTGCAATGTTATTTATAAGGTTATCTCCAAAATTCGCATTGACATGATTAAAATGATCTCCCCTCGTTGTTTGACCATTCTGAAATAGCCTTTATTCATAATCGTAATATATCCAATAATATTCTCCTCTCCTAAGAACTCATCCATGGTTATAACACCAATTAACGAGGTCCTCGAGCGAATTTTAAGATTGACCTTATGAAAACCTTCCACGATACTCGTTGGTGTCTCTTTTTATATTTCATCGATGTCATGGATTTCCCCGATTGAGGGATTGGTTGGATCATTTATTTTATATTCATTCCCTCATACTCTACTTACATCAACGGCAACTCTTTTAGTTCTTTTAAAGGTAAAAGAGGATATCCCCAAAGGGGCCCTTTCTCCTCCTTTTTGTCCTTATCATGGAAGTCATCTCGAGTATTCTCAAAGTGAAAAGTCATCAT
Source organism: Limnanthes douglasii subsp. nivea (assembly GCA_036936605.1). Lineage (NCBI taxonomy): Eukaryota > Viridiplantae > Streptophyta > Magnoliopsida > Brassicales > Limnanthaceae > Limnanthes > Limnanthes douglasii. The sequence continues at coordinate 126,323,690 of JAUPFV010000005.1, read as the reverse complement.
CATCATTTTAACTTCCATTGGAAGTGTAATAAGCTCAAAATCATTATTCTCATATTTAGAGACGACTTAATGATTTTATGTCTTGCAAACAAGAAGTTTATCACCCGAGTAAAAGAATCTTCAGGAATTCATCATCCTCTTGGGCCTCCATCTCAATCCCAATAAGAGTAAAATTTTCCTCTCTCGGGTATTTGACTCGACCTGTCATTCTATCATCGCCTCCTTAGCCTTTGATAAAATATTATGTTCCAGTTCGTTACTTAAGCGTCTCCCTCATAACCTCACGTCTCTCTTACAACGACTGTAGGCCTATGTTTAATAAGATCACTAGTCGTGTCAACTCTTAGACCTTGAAGCATCTCTCTTAGGGGCTCCAACTTATTAAGGTTATCGTTTGTACTAGACAAGTCTATTGGTTTTTAATGTTTATTCTACATGTTTTGTTCTTAAGGATCTTGCTTAATTGTTTTTTTATATTCCTATTATCGGTCCCCGAGATGAAAATCTCGGGATCCAAAATAACTTGGTTGAAGGTTACCTTGCCTTCGCGGGAGTGCGATATTGAGATTGTAGACCTCTGGGTCTAGAATCAAGTGATCGTTCTCAAGAATGTTTGGCCCATCTTGAGTTGCAAATCATCCTCAATTTGGTGTAACTAGATACTTAACGAAAAGGTAAAAGATAATAGCCTTTGGATTCTCTCCTTAATAATCAGCTTAAGTCGATTTTTTGCCAAACAATACAAGGCGTATGTTAAAATCTGGATCCAAACCAGAACAATAACAGTTTTACAATCAATAGTACATATCTTCACATTTGACCTTAGGTCATCTCGACCAATCTTGTATGGAACAAACATATATCCCCAGACATTCCTTTATTATCTGTTTGCGATCCAAAGAAATCTCACACAAGCCAGATTAACTTCTCGTTTGGGGTTATAACACAATTCTCGGTTATTACTTATATACAAAAAAAACCATACATTAGGTCCAAGTCTAACCTATTATTTTATAATAAAATTCTCATCTCAAAAAGATTAAAAATCATAATTATAACAAATAAATTATAAATTTTTAAAACTATATTTTATTTTTTATATTTTTCCAAAGCCTACTCTCTCATCTTAATTTTCAAGATATATGTTTGTTCTCAAACTCTTGAGATTTAGAAGAAAGCAAGAAAGCAGAGTTCCTCCTCTGTCCTGATCGTCTCTCCAGCGATTCCTCCGGGTTGGCACCCCTTTGATAGCCATCAGAGGTGCTAGCCCGGTTTTCCTTTTTGCTTTCTGTATCTTTCATCTTCCCCACCGGGTTGTTCTGATGGATCGTGATGCTGGATATCAAGAAGAATATCCTGCTCTTCTTAAGAACAGTCAAGCCAAAATCAGTGAACCTAACAACCAAAACACTTTCAGGAAAACTTTCGTGGATATCTTTAACGAAAATCATCAAGAAACTTGCCAGGAATACATTAAATATGCTGAAGACTATAACAGAATTCAATATTCAAAAGAGACCAAGGAGCATTTGATGCAGCATTCAAGAACCACCTTGATTGGAAAATTCAGTCTTGGAATTCCTAAAAGAGCTTCTCTCAAAGCTTTTCTTGAATCTTTTAGGTTCAAGGGCTATACACCTTTGCTACTTATGATTCTCGTCATATCCTAATTATATTCAACATTAAGGAAGATGTTTGCTTATTATGGTCCAAAAGCGTTTGGAATGTCGAAGGAAATATTATGCGTTTGATAAAATGGTGTCCTGATTTTAATAAAAACTATGAAAACCCAATGGTCTTGATGTGGGTTAGGTTCGAAAAATTGCCCTAATACTTGTATAGTATGTCTGTCATCGAGGATCTAGCCTCATACCTCGGAATTTTCTACAAAACTATTATCCCTGATAAGTTTAGAGCCAGCAAGAATGCATGTTATGCACAAGTTGAAATCGATGTTTCGAAAAAGTTGAAAAGAAGACTATGGATTGGTTTCGGTGAAAATGACGGCTGCTGGGTTGGAGTTAGTTATAGAAATGCTCCAGCTTATTGTAACACATGCTATCATCTTGGTAATGGATCTACGGAATGTAGAAAGGGGAATAGAAAGGCTAAAGAATCAGAAGATTCAGAAAAAGAAACAGCTGATATTGCTTAAATGAAACCTTTACAAGAAAATTCTACAAATTTCAAATACCTAAAGTTAATAAGGTACAATCCGTTACTAAGGTTTACAGAAGAAAACTAAGATCTATTATTATTGCTAAGGATTCTGTTACAGAGCCTACTACTAATGTTGATGTGAGCCTTGATAAAGATGATTCTTCAAAAAATAATCCTGAAATCATTGGTGCCCTTCAACACCGTGATCAAGATCTTCAAGACACTGCTGATAACCATATTGCTGATGAATCCAAATCTCCTCAATATGACAATGTAGGAAGCTGCAATGTATCTCCAAGACCCACCTCCCCTAAACAAGATTTCAACACTATAATTAGCAACAAGATTAAAACTGCTTCAAAAACAAAAGGTGGAAGAAGATTATCTATAAACTCTCTTCTTAAAAGAGAGAAGAGAAATACCAAATCTTTATCTGATAATGATAAAGATCATTAGTTGGAATACTCGTGGAATTAACAATAGCCAACCTTGGCTAGGCTTAAATCTATGATTGTTAATGACAAGGTTCAGGTTACTGCCATTCAAGAGCCTATGGCTAGAATAGACAAAATTGAGGCGATTGCTAGGAGAATTGGCTTTGGTAATTATACTGCCAACTGCTCTAATAAGTTGTGGATTATTTGGGCTGAGGAAGTTAACATTGTTGTTAATAATAATCAAGACTAGTTTCTTCATATGATAGTCACCTATAAGGATTTTACTTTTAACTTTACCTGTACGTAAGCCAAAAATAAAAGAACTCTTCGTAAGGATCTCTGGAATCAGCATGCTACACTGGCTACTAATTCTTGTCCTTGGATGGTGGCTGGAGATTTCAATGCTATTACATGTGCTGATGATCAGCTTGGTTGCTCAACCTTTGATAATGCTATGACTGAGGACTCTACTGATGCTATAAGACTTTGTTATCTTGAAGAGGTTGATTATGTTGGTTCCAGATACACCTGGAGTAACAACAAGTGTTGGAAACGATTAGACATATCACTCATTGACATCAATATGATCACTACTTTGAACTGCATCCAAGTTTTTCACATGGTCAGAACTTGTTCTGACCATACCCCTTTACTCATTACTATATCTAATAATGATAACAGTATCCCTCTCTATAACAAATGCAATTTCAAGTTTATTAATGCATGGTCTCATGATCCTGATTTTTTGAAGGATGTTAACTTAAACTGGAGTTCTTATTGCTATGGTAATGCTAATACTGTTTTTTGGTCCAAGCTTAAGAGACTGAAATTTTTTCTTAAAGGTTGGAACACTAATCATTTTGGAAACATTTTTAATAAAGTAAGAGATACCACTGAAGATGTCAAAAACAAGGAGCTTATTCATCAAAGGGAGAACAATGCTAACTCTAAATGTAACTTATCTAAAGCTAACAGTTATCTTGTGCAGGCTCTTAAAAATGAGGAGAGCTACTGAATGAGAGTGATGGCAACACAAAAATTTACCATAGCTATGTTTCAAAAAAGAAAAAGAAGAATACAATCAAAGGTGTTAAGAACAATGGGAATTGGATTCAGAATCCAAGTGATATAGCTAAGTCTGTTGAATCATACTTTAAACATGTTTTATCTAATGAAACATACTGCTGTAATGATGATTTAGTGCAAGAGTCTTTGTTTAGCAATGTTCATAATCTCATCAGTGACATGGATAACGAATCTATCTTAAAGCCTACCAGTAAAGAGGAAGTTTGGTCCACAATAAACACCATGAAGAATGATAGTGCTCCTGGCACTGATGGTTTTAATGTTTTCTTTTTTAAAGTCTGTTGGGAGATTATTAACACTGATCTCTGTAATGCTCTTAACTCCTACCTTAAGGTTTATAGTATACCTAAGGGTGTGTTCTCTACTAGGATTTTCATTATTCCCAAAGGTCCTAATCCTGTGAATTGGAGCAATTACAGGCTTATCAGCCTCTGCACCATATTCAATAGACTTATATCTAGTCTTATCAATAACAGAATTGCTACTTTACTTCCTAATATCATATCTAAATCCCAAGGTGCTTTTGTTAAGCATAGACTAATCCATGAGAATATTCTGTTAACTAAAGAAATGATCCACTGCATTAATAGAAAACATAACAAAGGCAACATTATGATTCTGTTAGATATGTCAAAGGCATTTGACAGATTGTCTCATGCCTTTGTGCTCAGAATCCTAAAATATGTTGGGTTTTCTAATAGTTTAATCCTCCTAATCAAAGACATGATCACTAATGTGATGATCTCTATCCTAATAAATGGATCTAATGTTGGCTATTTCCCTCAGAAGAATGGATCGAGACAAGGAGACCCTTTGTCTCCAAGTCTCTTCATTCTTGCTGAAGAGGCCCTTATCAGAAGTCTTGATAATCTGTTTACAAATAATAACAGTATGCAGTTTTATTTGAAATCAGGTTATATCTTACCTAGTCTGTCTTTTGCTGATGATATCATCATCTTCTCCAACAGCATGCCTTCCACAATTGACAAGCTGAGTAACCTGTTAGACAACTATCAGTTAACATCTGGGCAAATCATTAATAAGCTGAAAACAAAGATCATTACCTCTGTGAAATCTCCTCAATCATACACCTCCAGACTCAAGATGTCAACTAAATTCAATGTGGACAAGGCTCCTTTTATCCATCTTGGCATCACTATTGCTGCAAATAATAAAGGGAAGAATTATATACCTTTACTTGAAAATTTTTATAATAAAATTCATGATTGGGATATGAAACATCTGTCTTTTGTAGGCAGATTGTCTCTTATCAGCAATGTTCTGCACCCTATTGTATATTATTGGATGCATAATAGTGTTTTACCTAATTCTATTATTAATAAAATTGAACTATGTTTTAATAAGTTTCTTTGGAGGTCCAAGTTCAATGAGAAATCTATTCATTGGGCCGCTTGGAGTCATTTATGTAAGCCTTTTGATGAAGGTGGCTTGAATATCAAGAAATTATCTAATATTCAAAGCACCTTTTCTCAAAAGCTTTGGTTCATCTTTAGAAGGAATACTTGTCTTTGGGCCAATATTATGCATCTAACTTACAGTCTTAACACTCACCATATAAATGCTACTTGTAAAAACACTGACTCCTCTGTCTTGAAAAGACTCTTTGGTAAAAAGAACCATGTTGAGCACAATATTAAATGGTTAATTGGTGAGGGTTCTGTGGACTTCTGGTATGATGTATCGTATGATCAGACTCCTCTTATCAGGGACTTCAGCTTTAATAGCTGCTTTCTCCCAGTAAGAGTTAAGTCTTTTTGGAAGGATAATAGCTGGGATATCAATACTATTTCCAGCTTTCTGTCTCAAGATAGAATTAATCAAATAATGTGCTTCAATCTTAATCCTAACTAGAAGGACAGAATTATGTGGAAACTTTCTACTGACTCAAATTTTAATATTAAACTCACTTGGGATAGCATGAGATGTAAGCATAACAAGTCTGCTTTTTACAAAAAGATTTGGAATCACCATATTCCTAAAAACATTTCTTTCTTATGTTGGAAGCTGGTTAGAAATTTTGCTCCTATTGATAGTATTCTTTTTAAAAGGCACTTATTCATAGTCTCTAAGTGTTAGTTTTGTTGCAGTTGCGAAGAGAAAAATCATCTCTTTGTCAACTGCAACTTTGCTTGGTCCTTATGGAACTACTTTGGTTCTATTTTCAAGATTCCTATTAAGCGATGTATGACCCTCAGTCATATCCTTTATTCTTGGTTTTGGACCTCAAAAAATAAGTTTCATGTTACCCATCTTGTCCCTCAGATAACCTGTTGGACAATCTGGTTTAACAGAAACTATAGTAAGTTTCATAATGCTTGTGATTGATTCATCAATGCACTTAATCGTGTTTCTAGAATAATGATTGGTATTGACTTAGCTAACAGACTATCTTCTAAGCATTGGCCGAATATCATGAGTGCAGGTGCTACTCTAGGTTGCAAATCGATTAATAACAGAAAGCGAAAGCCAACTTACCTGAAATGGATTGCTCCCAAACGCGGTAGACTCAAGATCAATGTGGATGATGCTTGTAGCTCCTCAGGTGAAGCTAGTGGCGGAATCATTGTCAGGAATGATGCTGGGGAAATCGTCTATGCCTCTGGATGCTTGTTTGGAAAGATGACTCCACTTCAGGCTGAATGCAAAGCTCTTGCAAAGGGTCTGATCATTTGCCATAAAAACAATTGGCAAAATGTTGATATAGAGTCAGATTATCTGACTCTAATCAACAATCTTGCCTTTGGTTCTATCGTACCTCCCCTTCACACTTACTTTGAAGTTTATAGAAGCTTAATCCGCCCTCAAATGATTTCGCGCCACATTTCCAGAAATCAGAACATGGCTGCTGATTTCATTGCCAAATGGACGCTATCAACTCGCATCGAGCATATCTTCCAAGGCTTCGAAGCCCCGTCTCCTCTTCTGGCGATTGTTACCGTGGAGATTCTTGGAGTGGGGTATATCGACTCGGGTTAGCTTCTTTCAGGCGTTGATTCAAGCTTTTCGACCATCTGTGTTGAATTCGTCTAGGTAGTGTATCGACCCTATGAAGCAGTTGTGGAGAAGACCCTGGTCAGTTGTGGAGAAGACCCTGGTTAGCTGTTTTCTGGCGTTGATTCAAGCTTTCATCCTCTATGTCGAATTCGTCTTCGTAGTTTATGTGAAGAGACTCTGAAGCTGCTATGGAGAATGAAGTTAGGGTTTCCATCCCAATTTGGGAATATCCTAAATTTGGTCTAATTTTCTTTTATTCTTAATTTGAGAATGCAAGTTGTAACAACTCTTATTTTAGTAATATAATATCGTATGCAACTTAAAAAAACTCTTGAGATTTATATATTAGTCGATAACTTTCATTTTACTTCCGAATATTTTAAATATTCATCATTATTTTGAATGTTTGAAAATCTGCGATTCTATTTTTTTTTTAAATTACATTCTAGCTTCAAATTTATTAAAAAATTATTTTAATCCTCAAAATTATCAAAAAAATTGTATTTTGGTTCTTAAAATTTCAAACATTGCATATTAATCTATCAATTTTAAAAGAAAAAAATAGTCCCCAAAATTTTATAACTTAGGTTATTTTTTCCTATGCTTTTCAAAATTACATTTTTGTTCTTATGTTTCTGAAAATTACATTTAAGTTTCTAAAATATTTATAAAAAAACCCTTAATTTTCAAGAATTATATTTTATCGTTAAGCTTTTGTATTTTAATCTTTTAAACTTCTAAATTATAGGATAATCTTTAAATTATAAGAAATAAAAATTTAGACTTTCTAAAATTAAAAGTTTTTTTACTTACTTATAAATTTACATTGCATTATATATTATATTATTTAAATAAATAATATATATAATTTAAATTAATATTAATATAAATTAGTCCTAAGAGTTTAAACTCATCCAATATGTTTGTCTTACGTATATCACATTTTAGAGTATTTATGTTTATAAACCCAACAAAGTAATTTGTAAATGTTGGAAGGCGTCCAACATTATTTAGGTAATTCTAGTTTTTTTGAATTACCTATATTGATAATCCAAACAAACTACGAAACAATTATCTTGTGTGTTTATCGGTTTAACACCAGGTTCAATTCATTATGTCAAAATCGGAAACCCTACACACATAAAAAAGTTACTAACTTTTTTCTTTAGTTTCATTGAATATTTTTATGGTCATGTGTTTATTTTTCAATAAAAATTCATGGAAAGTGACATGCTTTTCTAAGAGGTGCTACAGTTTAAAAATCTTATATGTATGATTCTTTCGATGTTGTTGTTATTTTATAATAAAATATCATACACAAACTGAAATATATCAGAAGTTACCTTAACCTGAATTTCAATCAATAACGACCATCATATACTTTATTAAAGATAAAACTATTGTATTTTATTAGAATTCTTTTGTGTAATTATTTTTAATAACCTATTAAATATTTGATGTCTCATTTTATTATAATTGGATTCGGTTTTTATGGTCACTTAAATATTATTTTGAGAGCTTTAGTCTCATTCATATACTAATTCTTGAGATAAATGTTTATTAAATAGACTTGATAAAATACCAATTTGATAGTTAATCGACAATCAACTTTTGTTTTGCAGTTTGCACTTCATATTCATCGTCTTTTTCAATGTATTTGAATATGAATTTCTCATGAGTAACATATACCCAAAACCATGTGTGGTACCATTAGCGGAAAATTTTGATTTCAACTGTATTGATGTTAGTCAATATTTACATTATGTCTTTAACTACGACGTTTACAATGTTATCATATTCACAAAGAGTACATACTAGAAAGTGTCAGTGTAGACTAAAAATAAAACAATAATCATATTATCAACAAAAATCAAGTAAATAGATCTATTATAATGTGTAACATCAAAATAGTATGAGATATAATCGAACATATCTATTCTTAGTTGGTTGTAACCTAAATTGAGATCTACTTAATGTGAATGAAAAATCAATAAAACTTAAATAAACATTCTTATTATATATGTTTAGAAACAATCTTAAGCGTATATAATCAAATGGTAAACATATCTTGAGACATACTATAAACATTCATATCAAATCAATGATCCTCTAAACAAACAAAACCATCTAATGATGTGTTCCTAAACAATCGTAGGCAATAATGTTTTAGTAAGAAGATCTACTGTCATGGAGTTTGTTACGATGCGTTGTATAATAATTCTATAAATATGCACTCTCTCTTTAACAGACATGAGCATAATATTTATATGTTTGGACCTAGTCGGCCTCATGTTTCTATTTGAACATTGGACTACATCATTTTTTGTAGATGATATCCCTTTATCGTGATAAAATTGGCAACGAGCAACCTAGGCTAAGTTAGAATACCTAACTATATTTATATTACACGACTACATATATGTCAACTTGTGTTCTTTGTTTGTTGCAAATTTTGGAGAAACCTTTTGACTACTTTTCAATGGCATATCCCTAGATTACTTACATACCTTCCGAACACTTGACAAAAAAAAATATTTAGTCTTGTAAAAACATGAGCATATATCATACTCCAAAATATTTAGGCATATGCAATCTTTAACATTTTTCCGATATCAATTTATCGTCAGATATTGGCTTAGACTTAATTTGTCTAATTTTGCAATATGGATATTCAAGGATTTTCTATTTACCATTTTGTAACGTAGCAACATAATTTCAATGTATTTCTGTTGTAACAATCACAGGATTCCACATGAACAATCTTGTTGAATCTAGATTCCTAATAAGAAAGTTGCATCACCAAGATGTTTCATATCAATTTTTTATGAAAGAAATCTCTTAGCAGTATATAACAATTCTGTATCTTTTCCGACCACCATTTTGTCATCAACATATTATATTAAAAATATTAATTTACTCTCTCTAAACTTTTGATATACATGATAAGAGAGTGAATCTTTTTCAAAAATACTAAAATCAGATTAGATTTGGAGGAGATGGAAATGGGAGGGAAAATAAGGTTTCTAGAAAGAACATATATATATATTTGGAGAGAGAACGTACTTTAACAGTATTGGTTAGGGTAAAAATAATATAACCTTCTTAATTAGGGTTATTCCCATATATATATATATCAAATATCAAACATAAAAGAGTTAAAAACCAATATATATATATATATTTAGGCTTATTAATATAAATGATTATGATTCGCTATGATAGCTTTATCAATACACAATCCTCAACCAAGTTCATATTATACATATACAAGACTATTACTTCAAGAAACTTACAGTACCATTGTGGAGAAGCTTATTTGATCCCATAATTAGATTTCTTAAGTTCATAGTATTGACTTTAAATCACCAATTACAAAGTTTTGAGGTTGCAACATATAAATTGTTTTCTCAATGTCACAATTTAAAAAAATGTTATGTCATTCGTCTAATGAAGTTGTAAGTTAAAATGTGTAACTAGAGCCAAGATTATACTAAAAACATCATTTGATTAAACCAAAACAAACATATTTTAAAGGCAATACAATCATATTGGGTATAACGTTTTGTCACAAGTCGCGCTTTATATATCTCCACGTACACTTGAAATCCCTTTTGGTTTTGTAAATCCACTTACAACCAATCGACTTATTTTCAGGTAACGGGACAAGCTCCCAAACCGCATTATTTTGTATTAAAATTATACTATTCCTTCATAACATTAATATAAAATTAAGAATCTAAACTCCTCACGAGTTCACAAAAATACGATGTATCGTTTACCGTTACACTATATGAATCTTCATTATATTGAATATACATTATATAACCCAAAGATGTAATGTTATTCTTTTCTTTAGCAAACTTTTTTAAGGGTATTATTTCTATTGTTTGCCCTCTTGAGGAGGTAGATTTTTATCGTCATGAAATATGTCATTTTATTTCATATGTGGAAGACAAATATATTTTGAGTATTTATATTCTTGAAAGACTAAAATTATTGGAATTAAAACCAAATCATCTAATACTAGAGTGTTAATTCACCAACATGGATCACTCATTGTGATATGTTCGTTTCATAAATTCACCAACATGGATCAATGCAGTGTGATATGTTAGCTTCATGACCTACTTATCTTCATTAAAACATTTATGAAATTTTATGGATTCTTTCCTATAAGGAACATATGTTGATAAATTATTCCACATAAACTAAATATCCTCAAAGAACTATTTTGTTCGCAACTAAAATATACTTTTAATAGAAAGATCATAAAAATTAAGATCCTCTTGTAAATATTCAATGAAATAGCGACCAACTATCTTAGGGCCCAATTAATATTGATTCGCTCTAAGAGGTTTTACTTCATATTGACATCCCCAAATATGAATATATTTTAAGGTAGACTTGCGCCAAGTTTAAAGTTCATGTGGAGTTTTAATGGTCGCTTTATGGAAACTATATTGAGAATGTATGAATTATATTTGATAGCTTCTTCCCAGATAACAATAGAGTTGAATGACTAATCATATTTCTTACCATATTCTTAAGTGTACGTTTTTATCATTCAGATACACCATTCATGTGGAGCAAACCTAGAATTGTATACTAAGGAAAATGGCTAATAGCGTCGTTCACTCGAATCGTCATATTTATCATAGTAGTTAACATTAAGGTCTGATTTGATGCATTATGCTCTTACTAAATTATTTTTCAAAATTTCTCCTAAAAATTATGAATCTATCAAAGGCTTATGATTTCTCATGAATAAGAAAGAGGTTCATGTACCGAGAGAAATCATATGATGCCTTTGGGAATGGTGCATATATATATATATATATATATATATAGACTTGTATAAACTACAAGATAATTTTCATTATGCATGCACCTAACCTTTTCACTTTCATTTGTTTTTCCTTCCTATATTCGATGCAAGTACTAAAGTCCGAATAATGAAGAGAATATAATAAGTCTTTCAATAACGAGTGTATCCATATTTTCCTTAAAGATATTACATAAGTTCATACCTCAAATATTTCACCCTTATAATTTAGTTTATTATATATATATATATATATTGCTTATTCGTAAGACATAATAATCATTTGATTATTCATAGAAAGACCTGAATATCCAAAGGTTTCTAATTTAGAAAAATATCAAACTCCTTCTGAAATCTTTGAATACAATAAATTTCCACTATAAAGCAACAACTTACAATAAGCTAAGCATAGATTTCTTTTTACTTGATAGATGGATCTTTCCGCATGACAGAGGCTTCAACTTCTTATTGTGTCATCATAGAAATATAAACATGATGATCATAGTCGTATAAACCGACCATGTATTAATTTCTTGCAATTGAAACTAATTTCATTCATGAGAAAATCATAATTATAAGATTATCATTTGTGTTCATATAAGTTTGGCACTTTTCACACTTCCATTTGTGATATCTCGTCCTCTTGCAAAAGATATATCAACTCGCTGTAACTAATTCCTTGAGTTTCTTTGCTCATAGATTGGAAGTCGTATTAAAAACTAGATCATAATTTATATTTTTTGCTTTCCCATGTTGAGAACTTACCATATGCACCTCATGAAGTTATTATTTCAGTCTTTTCTCTTTCTGGGTATGATGATAAATTAGTTCACTTACTATTCACTTCTTACACTCACAAAAATAATAAAACGCAAATCTTATTACTACTTACGTGGGAATGTAAATTTTAAATGTCTTCAACTTTCAGGCGATGATTAACATCCCTAAAATATTTTACTTTATCTTTTTCTTCCATAAAGTGTTGATTTAGAAACATCTTAATGCTCACCTTAGGCATGAGAATTCGGTTTGGTTCGGTTAGTTTGGTTGTTGGTTCTTTCGGTTGTCGGAAACTGGTACCCAATATGAAACTGGTTAAAATTCGGTTCGGTTTGGTTAGGTTCTTCTCGGTTCGGTTCTTTATGGGTATTTGATGTAAGAACCGAAAAGAATCATGAAAAATCGGTTCCACAAATGGACTCTGTTCCATTCGAATTTGGTACCAAATGATTATTTGGTAACTTACTGGTTACTTTATACCTATTCAATCCTATATAAAACCAAATTACCAGAGTTAAAAAAATAAAATTACTATAAAAAAAACTTCAGCCAACAAGCTAAGAGTTATATATTTTACAAAAATAACATTATCACCTACATTTCAACAAAACACAAAATGTATAAATTACAACAAATTCATATATTTTATAATTTTAATAAAGTTATAGATTTTAACAAAGTTATCACCAGCTCATTTTATCAATTAGATGGCTAAATACACAAGATACTAATCTTTTTTATGTATATATTTCAGGGCATTCAGGAAGAAATTAATGATGGCTCATGCTTATGGAAGGAATAAGTTCATACATTGAGTCAAGGGTGGAAGTAACCAAAGGATGGAAGTGAAAAAAAATATTCTATGTGGAAAACGAGTGAGAAATGAGTAAAAAATGAGTGTGAAACTTATGATCAAGACATATTCTTTGTAATCAGACTATCATCATGTATCTATTCCTTTGCCTTATTAAAAGGTCATTGTATTTCTTACAAGTTGCATACTGCAACTTTGAAATCAATAAAAACAATTAGTTAAAAAAAATTGGGTGGCATGCTATAATTTCATATGGAACAACTTAATAATATATAAAGTAGGATTAGATTTTCTATAGTAATGATCACAAGTAATAGTATATGCTATAGTTTCTTGTTTTATACTTTAAAGCCCGTCCACTATTAAATATATCAATCGTACGGTTTTTACGTGTTCTAAAATAAATAAGAAAAAAACTAGCAGACAAGCAGGGTTGTACTATTGACCACACCAAGTATTTATGTTTCAATTTAAAACTTTTGTCATAAAACAAGATCACCAAACAAGATCACAAAACCATGAGTGTACTATCGACTTTGTTTCTAAACACAACCATCACATATGTAGACCATTACGGTAGCTTGGACTACAACCGTAATTTTCATATGACCAAGTAATGGATGCATACAAAAACAAAGTTGAACATATAAAAAAAATTGACGATGTGACAGATGTATAACATTATGTTCACTGTGATGGATGCATAAAAAACAAAGTTTAAAAGTTAATGAATCAGACACTCAAAGAAGACAAAATCAAGACTTAGATATAACTTTGAAATTAGTAAAAACTTACCTTAAACATATAGTTAGAATAAAATTACTACATAATGATAATCGAATCCAAATCAAAAGACCATATAATGTCTTGAAATGAAATAGGACGTTACCGAACAAAAACAACTCTAATAAAAAAATTGTATCTTATGAAGTCATCAAATATTCATATCCATCGTCCAATAGGTATAATTATGACCTATTTCTTTTATAGAATCGTATTCAGTATTATCGTTAAAGATAGAAAAAATACTATACGATTGGAGTCTGGCTAGAAATAGAAGCAAAAACGCATATACATATGTTTGTCCTTTTGAAGTCAGCGTCTTACCTGATGCTCTGACAGAGCCATAAAAGGGAAGATCAAAAAGTTTCTTAACTGTTTAAAAAAATTGCTAAAGTTTAAAAAGATAAAAAGAATATAAAGTTAAAGATATAAAAAGTTAAAGTATGGAATTATAATCTAGGATATAATCAGAAATGCAATACTAATCTACCTTTTTGAAATTGATCTAGTTGTATATTTTCCGAGAGGATTTCTTGAGTAGTTGTATGCGTATCTCCATCCATATCTCTTAACTTTGAGTTTCTCACCCACTGATCAATGCATATGAGAGCTTCTATCATGTAATGAGTTATATGATTTCTATACGGGTCAAGAACACGTCCTCTTGTGCTGAAAGCTGATTCCGAAGAAACATATGAAACTTGCATAGTAAATACATCTTTAGTGATTTCAGACATAATAGGGTACTTCAGAGCATTAACCTTCCACCATGACACGATGTTATATTCTATTCCAAGTACCATATTTGGATTTTCTACACTTTTTTTCAAATAAAGTTGATTCTTGAAAGCCCTTTCTCAATAACTAACTTTCTGTAGATAAACTCTGTTCTTTCATACCCACTAGTATAATCTTCCAATTCGTTTTTATGCACTCCAATATGATCTTGTCCACTACTTAATTCAAGTGCGAAATGTTAATCTGGAAAACGACTACTTTCCTTTGATATTCCGAAATCCATAGAGTATTCCTGAAACAGCCGTTTCATCACTTGATTCACCAAGTGATCAATTGAGATATCAATTGATTCTCTATTACCCTTTACATAAAGTTCCTCGAAACATAGAGTAGCAAAACAAATCTTGTTTATCGGGTTTAATACACGTCTAACAATAACATGTTTGTTGATATCTTTTACTCTTTCCTAATATTTGTCAAACTTTACTCTCATAGCTTCACACTTCTGTCTTTTGTCTTGATCATGATCTTTAGAAAGGGAAATATGGTTTCTCTTAATGGTGACAAGCTAAGCATATCACTTGGATAAATTAATAGATTGAGATGCTGGAAAAACCTATATAGAATCGTAAAAAATTCTAAGGAAGTTTTTACCATTTTATCAATTGCTTCTCAATTCTCCTTGTTGGT
Organism: Limnanthes douglasii subsp. nivea; assembly: GCA_036936605.1. NCBI lineage: Eukaryota > Viridiplantae > Streptophyta > Magnoliopsida > Brassicales > Limnanthaceae > Limnanthes > Limnanthes douglasii. Next base: position 126,308,365 of record JAUPFV010000005.1, on the reverse strand, counting down.
GGTCCATCTCTTTTTGTCTCATCCACTTTCTCATCAAACCAATCGTTATAGACCTTATCTTCTGTTTTCATCTTATCAAAATCCAATATATACTTCACAGCGCTACTTAACATCAAATAAATATAATTTTATCACTTTTTAACGTTTAATGGTAAATTGTCGCTACTTATTTTACTACTATCAACCTGTAATTTAAAGGAATTAAATCTTTCAGAGGATGATCTAACATATGTGATTGTATTTCGAATGGATTTAATACTTGAATCAGCCTCCTTTAACCCATCCTTAACAACTAAGTTTAGGATATAAGTTGCACATCTCATGTGCAAACAATCACTACATAAAACCATAGAATCATAACCTACAACTTTAAATTCTCCTTTGATCCTTTTGATAGTTGCATTGTTGGTTGGGCATTATCCACTATGATGTGAAGACCTTCTTTGTTCCTCATTGAGTTAGACACTCAATAAGATATTGTTGTTCCCTTATGATCTATGATATTTTTAACCCAATGATGACCTTTTTGAGGCGCCAACTACCATCAATCCAATTATTTGTAATAACCATGTAGGTTGCACCAGTTGTTGGAGCAACCTACGTGTTAGTTGTTAGAAAAACCCTTTTATTACCAATTAGTCTCCTCATCTCTTCTTTCTTCTACACATACATTTGTACGATATATATATTTTGGCCAGTTCATCGAGAATATGGTGTGGGAAGTTGCACTATGTTGCAAACATTTCTTCATGCTAAACTCTTAATAAAACAGAGTGGAAGCTCACCTAATACAATCAACTCCTTACATGCATCCTTTAATAAAACTTTAGATACTTTATCATACTTAATCAAACCATCACCTTATGTAGCCAGCGTGGTCTAAATTTCAAACTGTTCGAATGCCTGATACTTTTTGCAAGTTCTCAAATGGTTCACTGGGTTGGAGGTACCTGAAGTTGTAGGACAATCCATTTTTCTCCCACAATAGTTACAATTGTATTTCTTTGGGTAATCCATCATCTTCGTATAATGCTTCCGAACCCATGATATTTCTTGGAATTGTTTATTCGATTTAGATCATTAGTCACATATTCCCGACAATTTTCTCTTTTGTTTTGATTACTAGTATCACACTAATGTTCAAATTTAATGTCTTCATTCACGGGTCAGTAAAATCTTTTGCAGGATATGTAGAAGATTCTATTTGTAAGAATTAAAAAATAAATAACATTTAACTTAACACGATACAAAGTTATTGAAAAGAAGATACTAGCAGCAATGTAAAATTCATATTATACAGTTATAAATTGTACAAAGTTAGTACTAATTAAGATACATCAATATAGAGTTACTACCGTTTTTAATCAAACTGGGCATTTATTAAGCATTTTTAAAAAATACAATTTAGGTTTAACAAGACCCATACATTGAGAGAGTTAAAAACTTGGACGGAAGTTCAGATTTTGCCAAAAATTAAGTGCCTCTTCCAAATCTTAACTCTGTCTTCTACCTTATATCTTCCATTTGCCTAAAATTCCACGAAACTAGCTTGAACCACACCAAAATTAGTCTGAAAACCAGATCGAAACCAGTATTTCTCCATCAAATTGATTCCTAGAAAATGGAGCAGATTACTTTCTGAATTTTCGAAAGCACGAAAGACTTCTCTTCAAGCTCCACCAGTTCAATAAGTGAACTACCCAACGAGCCATTATCAGGTAATAACTCAGGTTTCCAATCATACTCTGTCTCATTCATCATTTTCGACTCTAATATATCATGTCCGAAGATTTTGCAAAAAATATTATAGCCCTGAGCTTGTTAGGTATATCCTCTGGTTTGTAACCAATATTTTCCCTAGTTTGCAGAGATTGCTTAGAAATCCGGTCTACAACAACATTTTGTTCTGAAAAAATATGAACGAGATTCATCTTTGAGATTATTAATCTCCTGAAGCATATTACAATAGGCTCAAGATACTAAGGTGTTTCTCCTTTAAGAATCATCTTTGTTAATATATTGGAATTCGTCTCTATATCAACCTCAGTGATTTCCTTAGCTTTATACATTTGCAGACTATCAAGTAACGCTCTACATTTTGCTACTATGGTGTATTAATTCCTGTAAATCCTACCAAACCTAGAAACCATTTCCCCCTTATGATCCCTGATGAGCCCTCCTCCACCTGATTCACCCTTGTAGTTACAGGCTCCATCAGTGTTGAGCTTATACCTTCTGTTTTTAGGGTGATTCCATTTTAGAGACATTGCAATCCTATGTTTTTGCATGTGATAGATACAGCCTAGCTGCATAGCTTTGTTTGAGTCTTTACCCAATGTATTCTCTTTAGAAGCTTCCTTGTAATTACCATGGTAGAATTGCCAAGATGTATATATCCTTATTTATAGACCAAAACCATATCCTCAAGATATGAGAATATGACATGTTTATGTTAATTTCGATTCTGAACATAAAAGCAAAGAATGTACAGATCTCTCAAGCCTTAAAATAATGGATAAAGACCACAATGTTGGCATTTTGATGTTAATTGAAACCCTTTTATTTGAAGATTAGTGTCAGATGAATTCCAGTTATGAATTACTTTTTAAAGCATTTAGTCGGAGTGATTGCATTCTAGATTTTCTTAAAAATCATTGATTTATTGTTCTTCTTCCTTATTATGTTTCAAGTATCTTTTGTGTTGTAATCCCCATATTTTGAACAAACCCATTTGATGGAGTCCTTGCTATCATTCAAAGTAATCTTTATGATTTCTTTAATAGTTTCTGTAGAAAACCAACTCTTCATATTGTCCATATTCCAATGGTCATTCACCTAGTAAGTTTCGACCTTCTTTGTTTGATACCATGTTCTATCAATTTCAGAATCAAGGCTTAGATATATTAAAGTCATGAACGTAGACCACATAGACTTTTGTTCTCTGAAATTGATTCCTGTATATCCTTCATCTTTATGATATTCAGCCACTCTTTATCATATGGCTTAGATAATTTAGACCAGCAGGTCCATGTTATAGCTGTGCTGCTTTCTTTTAAACCTCATAAGAACTTGTTACAATAGAATTCTATTTTGTGCATAATTGATTTAGGTACTAATGAACTAGGCATAGTATAAATGGGAATTGTATTCAGAATACTATGAGCAAGAGTAAGTATTCCTCTAAAAGAGAGAGAGAATGATTGTCTCATTCAAGGATTTTAGATCTAATCTTGCAGACTAAGTCTTCATAGTTAGACTTCTTGTTATTAGTACTGATCGTAACTCCAAGGTACTTCATAGGCAATCTGCTACGTTTAAATCCTTTAATATGTTATATATTTCTAACTCTTTCACTTTTTATTTTTGCAGGAACAAAGAACTTTGATTTCTCCTTGTTTACAATTTTCCGTGATTTCTCTTTATAGTGGTCCAGAAAACTAGAATTATTCTTGCAGATAGGAAGACCCATTACACAATACAAGGAAAGCATCCGCAAAATCTAAACAAGGTAGATGTGAGCTTCCTCTATTTTTATGTCTTACTAAATGTTATTGAGAAGTTAGAGACTTTATTCCTATAATAAAATATTCCTCCGCAAGTATAAACAGGCTGGGAGACAACGGGTCTCCCTGCCTCAAACCTTTTGTGGATTTAAAATAGTCTTTTAGCTCCCCATTAATGACCAAAAAAGAATTAACGTTGCTGATGTTGTTGTTAATCAAATCCAGAAAATCCTTATCAAACCCAAATGCATCAAGAACCTTAGCAGAAATTTGTAGGAAAGGTTATCAAAAGCTTTTGAGATATCCAACTTGACCATGATATTCCCTCCTCCAGTCTTATAGTTCAAGTCGCAGCATAGCTCCTTAGTCATTAATATATTTTCGTGGATGTTTCTTTGTTGGACAAAAGTCCCTATTCTTTATAAATCAATTTAGGAAGAATGGCACAAATCCTCTAATTTATAACTTTAGAAAGAATATTACTAAACATAGTTGTCAAGCTTATCAGTTTGAAATCCTTCCACATTTTTGGAGATTCAGTCTTTGGTATTAGTTAGATTGATGTTGTATGAACCCCAATAGGAATTTGTTGGCCTTTGAATATATCTCTTATTGTTTCACTTAAATCCTCATCAATGATCTTCCAACATAATTTGAAAAAAAATCCATTAAAACCATATGGACCTGCATCACCATTAAAATTAAGAGAGTTAAGAGCATTAAGAAATTTCAAAATTTTCAGGGATTCCCATTAGCATTATGTTGTCTCCATTGTAATCAGCTTAGGAATGAGATTTATAAGGTCTCTATCTTCACTAGTGTTAGTTGCTCTAGTCATGATGCGTTTGAAATAATCCTCTGTTGAATTCCCAATTGAAGTCTAATCTTCAAGCCAGTTAGCTTCATCTCAAATTCTGTAAATTTTGTTTCTTTTCCTCTTCTTTTTAACAAAATTATGATAGAAAGTAGTGTTTCTATCACAGTCCTTAAGCCAATTGAAGTGAGTCTTTTGTCTTCAGTAAGTCTCCTCCATGTCTAGTAACACAATATGTTTACTTTTAGCTTGATCAAGGAGTATCTTATCTTCTGGATTGTTAGATACCTGATAGTTTCTTTCTTTGAATAAAATTTCTTCTTCCACCTTATTTAACAAGGTAAAGAAATTCCCAAAGATGTTTTTATTCAAGTATTTCAACTCAGCTTTCAATATTTTAAATTTTCCATAGAATCTTTGTAAAGGTTTCCATTCATTTATTCTGCCTAGTTATTTTCTACCATTTTCATATAACCATGATGTCTGATCCACATATTTAAGAACTTAAAAGATGGCTTGATCTGACCATGATTTTCTTGCAGGGAGATGAAAATTGTGAAGCGGTCTGAACAAGTGCTTACAAGATGCTTGATGGATGTGTTATAAAAATAGTTCGACCATGCCGTGTTAAATAACACTCTGTCAAACCGTTTCCACTTCCTTTCATTAGCCCAGGTATACTTTGATCACGAATATCCTGCATCACTCAAATGGCACTCAAGTAACAAAGTATTAAATTCATCTATGCTTCTAACACAAAAATTATTACAGGATAATTATTCACCAGGGTTCAGGATGACATTAAAGTCACCCAGAATAATCTATTCTTTAGACACATCTGCAACCTCTCTGATATTCTCCCACTGGTAAGATCTTTGCTCTCTTGTACGTTTAGCATAAACAATAGTGAATCTGAAGCTTTTATCTATGAGATGATGCTTTACTTTCAAATGTAACATTTGATCAAAATTTAAGAGAATTTCCACTTGAAATTCCTTTGACCACATCACATAAATTTCATTATTTATATTTCCAGCATAACCATTAACCTCATCTTGTGAGATATTATGGCCAGGTTTGAGACAGATATAAAAGGTTCTTGTAGAGCCATAAAAGATACTTCCTCTGACCTTTTGATGGATTTCAATCTCTTGAGAGTCTTTTTGTTACCAAGAACTCTCACATTCAATTTTAAAACTGTGATTGTCATTTGGATTGGGATATGAAATTCTTTGCAGACCCTTTCAACTGCATTATTTTAGAATAAATTGACCCTTTTGATTTTCATTCCTTTAGTCTTTTAATCTTTTTTCCTTTCAGACTTTTTGTCTTCTTTTCTTGTCTCAATCATCGTTAATCTTGAGGAGTTTGGCATATTTCCTATATTGGATGTCATAGGAGAGTTACCATAGTTTTAGAAGATTCAGCTTCTCTGATAGTACCAAATTTTGCTTCATTTTCAATTGCTTGAAAAACTTATATTATTTTAGGTTCCTTCACTGCTATAATTAATTCTGAGTTGAAAATGTTCTCTGCTGGAGATGATATTTTATTGTTTTTGTTTCCTTCAGCCATAAAATAAGAGGTGTAATCCATATTTTGTTGTAACTCTTTATTCTTATTGCCAAAATTTCTTGGATTTTTGCAGGAAGATTGTTTGGGACTGGTGGACACAACATCATTGGCATTACGGTTGATTACGATTGACTTAATCTTGGGATATAAGTTTGGATTATTGAGGATTCTATTTAGGATTTTTGAATCAACTGAAGTTGGGATACGAACTGTTGTATTTGGTGGTTTTTCTTTATTTTCTTGTATTCTTTTGCAGTCTTTAGACTCATTCCCCAAATGAAAATATTCTTTATAGTAGGATGGTGGAGAAATGTATATGACTTTTTGCCAAAACCCTTCGGATTCTCCAAAACCCTATCCAGATTATGTTATTAAGAACCTTCCAAACATCTACTTTAAGATATAACTTACAACAATTATTTTTAGCCCGATTCTTATCAGGAATCCACACAGACAGAATCACCAATGGATTTGTCAATAAGCTTCATTGTTTCCCCATTAAACATGTACTCAGGTAAGTTAGGAAGACTTACCGAGACTGGGGAAATAAAACACTCAAAATAAGGATTAAAATAAGGTATCCATTTAAGCAACCTCATGGTTTTGGAACTAACATTCCATATATTGCATTTCCATATCCTCTTGATGTCTTCCTTTTAGTTAAATTCGATGAATATGTGCATGTAATCTCAATGTAAAAGATTGTAACACCATTGAAAGTTGAAGTTGTCAAGAAATTGTTTGATAGTTTCAGTGGCTGGTTTGCCAGTTGAAAACTTTCCTATCAAGGTCTGTCTTGAGTTTCTTTCAAGTTTTCTTTATCCTTGTACGCAAATGTGATTGAAATTTGATCACCATTCTTTTTAACTGTAGAATTTTCGTGGAGCAGCCCATCCTGTTTCGGCTTAAAAAGACTAGTAAAAGATTTATGTTGATATTTTTTATTCCCCGAGTTGACTTCAAACTAATATTGGTTTCTGATTCTTCAAAGGTTGGGTTGTTCCTTACAGTCTGGTAATTGATCACGATTTTGGTGTAGTGGTATTTCCAGTGAAATAGATTTGTTTTCCTGGAAAAATAAAGAGGAAACTCAATATAACTGTTGGCTCGAGGTTTGGAGATGATTTGGTTGAGCTTGATGAATGAAGTTCACCTTCTTCAATGGCGGATATCAGAGCCGGAATCTACCAGGATTTTACTATTGTTGAAGTCATATTAAAGAAACAGTTTCTTGGAGAAGAAACAGAGCTTCTCTCGCTTCTCTTGTATTTACAATATCCCCCAAAATTTTCAGATCTACAAAATCAGTACCTTATTAATATTAATATGAATCCATAAATAGAGTTACTAATTATAAAATATAGGAAGCCCCAAAAAAGGCAGTTGAGTTGGTGGAGTAAGGCATGTTCGTGACCAAAGATCATGCGTTCGAATCCCTCTAAAAATGCTTTCTTGGTTGAGTCTATCAACTTGTGTGGTTTATCTTCTGACATTGGCTTGAAGGTTATTGCATCAAGACTGAAAATTTATCCTATACGCACTCGTTGAGTAGCGACTTCAGGTTCCCGCAAAAAAAAATTATAAACCATACCAATTATTAATAACATATACTTTAAGCAAAAAAATCTTTAACTTCTGTTTTTCCACACGAAGAGAACAACTTTAGTTAACTTCTGTTTTTCCACACGAAGAGAACAACTTTAGTTAACCCAACCGTTGTACTATTTATTTGCTTATAGTAATTTAACACATCAATTGCAAAGAAACCTACACCTAAATAAAGGAACAGAAGACCATGGCATAAGGATATTACTTAAATAATATTACTAAAGGGAACTCGATAGCAATGTACTCAACTAAACACGCCTTTCAAGTGTTGCAAATATAAAACCAAAATGGTACCTGAAATAAACCCACTAAATTATAAATGTAGCACTAGTAAATGTACCTTAGACAGCCTAGGAAAAAAAAATTCCGACAAAGTTATTAAATCAAATCACACATATATTAGCTAATAGTACCACCGAAACCAGGCCAATGCAAGGACATTTTTGGACCAATTGTGCTTGAGTTTTACCGAAAATAAATGTAAAATTGACAAAACATCATTCACCGAAAAGTCACCGAAGAGTCACTGACCATGAACAATAACAGAGGGTGTTTGGCACATAACACATCACATGAAACGTGGGAAACGATTTAAATTTCTGACAGTCGAAATTAAGTTATATAGAGAGATCAAGAGAATGGATCATTACACTTTGCATCTTTGATTCATCAATTATTGTACAAGAAGAATAAATAAGCAACACTAAATGTTAGTACAGAATTGGGAGACCCCTCTATCAAATTTCAATTATTTAGTCAATATAGCAAGCATAGACAATCATAAATGCTAATATATATTGTAATTAATTATTAAGCATATATATATATATATATATATATAATAATAATAATAATAATAATAATAATAATAATAATAATAATAATAAATGTTAGTATAGTATTTATATATTAAGCAAGGATGGACATACATAAATACTTAGTTATTTTTTAATTTAAATTCTAATCATAAACATTTCTACAAATACATGGTATATGCAACAACTAAGAGCTAACAAATAAAACCTACCTAAATTCCATTCGTTATTGGTTTTTGTGAATACCTAAATTCCATTCCTTATTGGTTTTTAGTTTTTTCACAAGTAAACTATTGTATTTTGGATGGAAAGTATTATTTGGATCCGGTAATAATAAATCTGGTTTACAAAGAGACAATTAGATATAATTAAAGCATATATAATATGTTCAATATTATGAGATTTTTAGATTTTTTCAGACACCAAACACCCCTAGAAACGTACGAAAAAAAATCAGAACTTGCATTGCATCCATTAGAAACCAAGACAAACACGAATTCAAGTAACAAACTTTGAGATGAAAAATAGTCTATAAACATACATGAGACGGTAATAGATTTGATATTTCCATAAGCTCCATAAATGCCTATTTTAAAATGAATCATTCAACAACAAATGATGGGAAGGACCAAAATTTCGTTTGAATTCAAACTTGAAAAGGGAACTCAAGACTTTGAAGGAAAGCAAAAAAAAAAAACACAGATATATGTGAAGAAGTGAATATAAGGGGATGAATTAGATTTTGTCTGAACTTTGATTCGGTTCGGTTCGGTTCTTCGATTCCGTACTTATATGTCCATGCCTAGCTCACCTTATCAATCTTGGACAAACATTTCTCAACTATTTTGAGAAATTTAATTGCATGCGTGTTCTTAGTTGGACAACCTCATGGAATGAAAAATGTATATAATGTTTCATGATTGCTAAGCAAGCTTTATTTGAATTTTCCCACTCCTTAAATTCTTTCTTCTTTTTAGGATAACTATCTTTAGTTATGGCATAGGTTTCTTAGTTCTTAATGCCAAGTCAAAATCATAACAGTTTAAATATAGTTCTATATATCATTTCATTATAAATGTTAACCCATCTAAAATGGAAGGTCTATATCCTAATTGGTATTGCCATTCACTACGACATTGCACATGAAAAATATAAATACATGCATTGACATATAAACTTAAAACATTTAAATATGGATTGACCATGTAAAATATAACCTTACATTACTAATAAAATACCATATTTGATAAAATATATTAGTTTAAGAAAAATTATTGTTGATCCAATTTAAATTTAATTTGGGAGGACCTTCTAATGTGGATCATTGCGGTGCGATATATTGGGTAGATCTCCATATTTCTATCAAATACTTAATAACCAATTCACTGTTGATAATCTTATGTTCATGATTAATTATCTCAAATATGAACTTTCATTTAGACATGTAATGTTTGCAATAACATTAATCATGAACCCATCAAAACCTTAAATAAATTAATTCATGAATATAAATCATTTAGGTACGCACAGCGTGCAAAACTACAACGAGATTGTTTCCTACATTTATAATGGTGTGATTGCAACAACCATATACGACACCGAGGTTCTCCAAGTGGGAGAGCCACATTAAAAATCTCACTAATGTTTCTAGTTCAATTAGGGCTTAATGTGTCGCAACGATGTTCGTTTTGCCTTATGAAATAACATGCTTTTATACTTAAGAATGAAATAATATGCGATTTAAAACACTAGATCCATACATTATCTACCAACTGAATGAACAATTAATCCCTTATGTAGATCATTTACAGATAATAAACTTATATGCTAATAATATTTGATTTAAAGCAAATAACCTCAGCACTCAATCCTAAAGGGGTAGTACGCAATTGTTAGTATTCATGTCACATAAACCGTAGACGCTTATATGTATAGAATATCATTTAAAGTTTGAGCACTTCCTTAGGCGTGTGAGATAACAAAATATTTATAAGAAATAGAAATAGTATTTTCTTTATTATTTTATGTTCCTTGATAATTGTGTATTGTAACTATAGTATATTATTCTTCGCGGTGCAATGTTCTTTCATCTTTTGGTTTTACTGTAGTAGATACGTGGCCTACATATTATAATCTTCCAAGTAGTGTTGTGGAAGAATGGACATATAATCCCTTTATATAGGTTATAATTGAGGTTTTAATTTAATTTAAATTAAAATCATATCATTGAGTTAAGTTGTTGCGATCATAAGCATCACTTTGACTATTTTTTACCTCAAATTATTTCCTAATTTTTTTAATTAAAACTTAAATGTCAACGATCGTATTTAATCTTTAATAGAATATATGACCAGATATTTACATAATTACCTTCATAGATGGTGTTCATCTATTAGCCTGATTCATATTTATGTGATTACTTATTAATCATATTATTATTTGTTGAGGGACAATACTCACAAATATATGCCAATTTAGTATTTTATTTGTGATTGTTGAGGGACAATACTCACAAATATATGCCAAGTTAGTATTTTATTTCACAAAGAATAAAATATGTCTTTTACATAGCCGTACACTTATTTATATAAATTTCTATGTGTTTTCCTCTCTCTCACTAAGTACATGGCACCACAAATTATAATTATGGACTAATATTAATTACCATTAATGTGGTCGTGGTCAATTCTATCAGAGTTTTGATCGGGATGTCTTTAATGTTCCTTGACTTGCTTTAATGATAACTTCGTGGTATATTGGTAGTGGTAATGCCGTTTAGACACCGTTACAGTATTGATGCATCGGAAAATCATGGAACCACCTCAGTAGAGTGTGCTAGAATCACAGCGGTAATGATGCTTGGTTAACATTTCTTAAGAATGACTTTGATAAGGCTTTTGACCCCCTCGGTCTTATGTCGCTAGTAGGTAGCGGTTATACTACTTGAGCATCACTATTTATGAACAACCTCGGTATAACGCTAGATCCTTTTGCTAACGCATCACTACCTACCTTTTGGTTGTTATACCGTCTCTTTTAAATGTCTTTATTTCTCGGTCTTTAAAGCCTGCCTATCGATCGTCCTATTTCATGCTTTTCCAGTCCGAGAGTAGTCATTTTCATCATAGGGTCCTTCCTTTTATGGTGTTATCTTTCTCGATAGTAGCCACCTCATCAGGGCTCCCCATAGTCCATTTTGTAGCTTGGAAATACATGGTAAGGGCATTGAATGAATTATGACTACTAGGAAATATAGGTTTGGTGGTTCGATTTTAAATAGGGCGAGGTGGCATTATGTAAAGATAATTTGAGAGTACGATGTGATTGGCAATCAGGCATTACGTGACATGAGTCATAATTAGGCGACATTATTTAATGACGGTTCTGACACAAAGGTAACATATGTATATAAATGACTGAATTGATTCGATTTCCATAAAACATGTATCTTTAATTAATCATTACTAATAATTATATCATCTGCGGATTATTGTGCCAAAATATAACTTAGACAAACATATATAGTTTGCATAGTTCATATTTTTTATAGTGTTATAGTTGTTGGAGAGTAAAAAGTGCTTTGTGTTAGTAGTATCCATAATCTCGTCGTCGTCGATCGCACAGTTAACAAGTATGTGAGAATCCTAACATGTGTAAGGTTACGACCTTGTAGAGTACTAGAGGAGTTTGTGTGAGGTTTCACCGGAGACTATATAGGTAGCTTTTCCTTAACTAGTATGTTACCTGATACACCTCCCCACTGATATCTCTTCACGGTGCAGACTGAGTTGCCTATTACCATGTTGCTTATAAGCGTTATTACAATATTGCAGTCACTCGCCATTCCTGATGGCGCTTAAAAAGAAAGGTAAAAAGAAGGATAAAATGAGTAACTTTTTCAGTCATTCTACAGATGAGGAATTTGAATGTCCCTTTTTTAAAAGGAATATTTTTCAAGTGTAACTCCCAAGTGTTGGGTGTGGCTTGTCCTTTATTAACATTGTAAGGCCACACATGGTGCAACTAAGACGATGCACTGTTGAGGCCACCTGAGGTGCTGCTGGTACAGAAGAGGTCATACCGATTGACATGACCATGTCTCGCCCCTCAATGATAATTTTTATGTAATTGAACTGCTGTCCTGAGATGTTATTCTACGATAATATGTCTATGTCTGATATACTACAACGACAATTGGATCTGGTGATTGGGGTTAGTGTATCTTATATTAGTTGGTACACATATTAATGGATGACGTTATTTTTTTATGGCAGAGTCATCACAAATCAGTAGTGCTTGCTTATTGACGTATGTCGCCCTATGATGCTTAAACCTTAGAGAACTTCCAACCATATGATTTGTTTTTTTGATCGGTCAGGGGGCTGACCATGAAGCTTGCACGTTTCAAGAATGCATATGAGTGACACGTTATGAAAAGGTGTTGCGAGATAATGAGGAGGTGCAGTGCATGTTTACTATAATGGCTGATTAATACGAGAAGTCTGTTGACTACCCATGACAATGATTTGGCGAGGAAGAATGACGAACTAATGGCTCAAATTGATGGCATGTTGACACAAAATATAGCCCCAGCAAGGAGGGTGAAAGAGCAGGAAGAAAAGATGTCAGTGCTGACTTGAGAGAATGACAACTTGTGTATGACTGCCCTATAGGCTAAGGCAGAAAAAGAGAAATAATGGGGAGAACTTATGAGGAAAGTCGAGCAAAATCTGGTGGATATAGAGAGCCAACTGATGGAGGTGGCTATGGGCATGATTGAAAAGAAAAAATCGAAGACCATCTTGGAGTTGTGGAAGTTGAACCCCGAGTGTATTTAGGGTCGTTAAGGAAACTGATTCCCGCTGATGAGTAGTTGGATTAGGTTGGTGATGCCAGAAAGGTCGCAGACGCCCCCAAAAAGCAGTTACAGCTGGGTGCTTCTGATTATATTGTATTGGCAATTAAATGAGGGTTCACTCAGGTACCCCTTGGTGTGAGAGTGGCAAGTGTAGTGCTGAAAACATAAACAACCCCACCACCTAGCGAAAATTGAGATTCGTATTGCTTTAATTGTTTAACAAAAACCTAGCTTTTGTTTTTTTGAATGTTTTTATGACAATGTGGTAAATGAAAGTTCTTGAGAACGTAACTAACAGACTTTTGAAAGTATGTATTGATATTATGTATTGTTTGAATTTTGTTGATATACACTAGTTGAAGTAATTGTATGCAATATTTGCGTTATATGTGTCGAATTAGATGTGTTTGTTATGTATTTGTTGATTTTTTTCTATTTCTTTACAAAATCAAAGCTCGGTAAGGCCCATCGGGTAGTCCTTAAGGCATGTCAATCGACTTAGTAGTGGAAGAGACCAATTTGGTCTATTGTATAGCCTATACAGGCTTGGTATGTTACCAGTTCGCGTATAATTCCAGTTCCAGATATTGGGCTTAATGTGGCCCCTTACGTATCCCTATAAAGTGTCGCATATTAGCCCATTCTTTTAATGGACTCAAGTGTTCTGGGATCAGTATGACCTATTGTGTAGCCCATAGGCGTGGTTAATGACCGAGTTCACATTTTGTAGGAGGAGGGAGAATATATACCAAACACACAAGGAGGTGAAAATAATAAATTTTTATTGAAGGACAGAAAAGATATAACTTGTTAAAAAAACCCATCTGCACCATCAAAACGAGAAAAAATGCACATCGAAGTTACATAGCTTGGTGATATAGTTTTAAGTGATTGATATTCCAAGGGTGCTTGAGTACGTGTCCATCTGGATCAGGGAGGCCATAGACACCATGGTGTCCTTTGGCGATGACCCTCCCAGGTGGGACCCAATTTTCCTGCAATTTTATCAACATGATCCTTAAAGATAATTTTCATGGGTAAAATACCCTTCCCGTAGGGCACACGGTCTAGGTTTCAAGTTGAATCGACTCCTCATTAGACTTCTGTAATACTCAACAATGCACATGGGCTTGATCACGTCGCTCATAAATCAGATCAACACTGACGGCATGTTCAGTATTATTAGTGATCTCCAAGTAATTTGTCACCTTATGGCTCAGTATGATAATTTTCACTGGTACCACTTCCTCTAGACAATAACCTAGCTCGAAAGAGGTATCACATGTTGTTGATCGTCTATGAAATATGGAAAAGACAGAGTTCTAAATTTGAGGGCGCTTATATGATATGAGGATGCGTGGTATAAAACAACGGATGAGGATCTGGTGAATGTACAAAGTCACATATTTCTTAGGCTCGGGTGCATGTATGTGCTTTGGCTTCAACCCACTTGGGGAAGTAGTCCACAACAATCACTAAAAATTAACGTTTACTCATCGTCATGCACAATGACCCAACTAATTCGATTATCCAAGTTATAGGTTATAACTTATAAGTTCTCTTAGAAGATTACCGATGTTAGCAAATTGTTGGCATGGGTGGCATTGTTCCACTATACGCTCGGCTTCAGCAGCCAATGTGGGCCAATAGTAGCCCGCCAGTAGGAATCGATGGATCAGGCTACGATATCCATACTGAGCTCCGGCGTCCCCAGTGTGCAAGTCGTCTAGAATTGTGGTAGCTTCAGCTAGACTTAGACATTATAGCATAGGTCTTGTAACACTGTTTTGGTAGAGGACGTTATCCAATATATTGTATTTTGTAGTGCACAACTGTAAAGCCCGAGTGGCTGCTCTATCTTTAGTGTATGGCTGATGCTAGTTGATTCTGGATTCCACCGTGAAAAGGATGAGATCAGTCGGTAATGTTTTGGTGGTGGGAGAAGTTTATAGAAAGACAAGTGAGTGATCTCTTGAGGCATAAATTTTGGTCAAGGTGTCAACGGCCGAGTGGTCAAGGCATCGCACTTGCTCGTAGATGACTTTCTCGAATTTTAACTCATATTCCTTCAAGGCGGTGAGGTAATTACGATTTTCGTCATGTTTGTTAGACCAGACTTGTATTGCATGTCATCCGCATATATGTGCGAACTTAATTCTTCCCATAACTACCTCGTATTCCGCAATGTTATTCCTTCATGGGAAACCGAATCGAATGGTCTGTCTAATTTCTTTGCCCATAGGAAACTCTATTACCATACTAACTCCATCCACAGGGCGCTCGATACCCCATCGGCTTCGATAATCCATTCATATTAGGAGTCTTCTGGTAGGGCCACGACTAGGATGGTCTCTCCTCGTGATATATAAAATTCATTAATGTAGTATATAATAACTTGACCTTTGATCGATGTTCATTGCTCAAGCTTTATATCATATGCACATAGTTCCACTGTCCATCTTGTTATTCTACCAGATATATTGGGTTTTTGTAATACATACCTTAGTGGAAAAGATGTGTGCATGGTAATGTGTGCATCTTGTGTGCTTCTACCACAAGTCCCAATGATAGATTATTTAGATTAAGATAGTGGGTTTCCGCCTCAATCAAAGTTTTTCTGATATAGTAAATTGGTTGTTGCACGACTTCAGGGTCCCGAACCAGCACTACACTAACTGAAAAAGCAGAAACTGAAAGGTAAAAGGAATAGAGGTTCACCCGAGGTGGGGGCGGGTAGGATTGTTAGTGATGTGAGATAGTCCTTGAGTGTGACGAAAGCTTCATTACACCTTGTATCCCACGCAAAATTTATTGGCCCTCTAAAATACCTCAAAGAAGGAATGCTGCTCGCGAAATGAAGCGTGATAAGGCCGTTAGGCGTCCCATTAAGAATTGCACTTCTTTGATGTTTCTTGGAGGTTTCATGTATAGTAGTGCCTTCAGCTTCCATCAATTTTTTGCTGACACCATAGCCCATGAACGTTTCGTTTTAGACACCAAATGAGCATTTAACTAGGCTTAACTTAATATTAAATTTTCGTACGATTACAAAGATACTGCTCAACCCTTAAAGTTGTCGAGCCCTTGTGGTGCTCTTAAGGATCATATCGTCGATGTAAGATTTCATATCATGACCAAATTGATCCTTAAATATCTGATTTAACATGCGATGGTAGTGAAACCTGCATTTTTTGGCCTAAGAGCATAATGATATAGGAGTAAGCCCACTCTCGGTCTGAAACACATTTTGTTTTTCTCTGTTTGGGTGCATGCAGATTTGGTTATAGCTTAAATATGCATCCATAAAGGAGAAGTACTTACATCCAGATGATGAGTCCACCAACTAGTCAATATGAGGGAGTAGCAAGGCATCATTGGGGAAAGCTTGGTTGAGATCGCTGAAGTCGAGACACATATGACATTGCCTATCTTTTGTTTTAACAAAAACATGGTTCGCCAGCAATACTGGGTACCTGGCTCTAGGAATGTGCCCAGGCCTGAAAATCTTGTTGATCTCCATATTAATAGCTTCCACCTTTTCTGTTGAAAATTAACGACGCTTCCGATGGATGGGTTTGGCTCGTCTATTGATTGCGATCTGACGGCAAATAATTGAGGGGTCCATCCCATACACATCGTTAGAGCACCACACAAAAATATCAAAATTAGTTTGTAGTAAGTTAATCAACTAACGACAAAAATTATGGTTTAAATCGTTACGTATTCAAAGTATATGGCCCTCGGCCACTAGCTCGTCAGTTGTATTTCCAGGAGAATCATTTGGCAGATCGGTTTTGCGGGGGTCATCGACTGATTCAGGCAACGACATAGAGTTTAATACCCGGTCATCTTCCTCTGTGCCAGTTAGTTGCTATCGCATCAGTTTTGTGGGGTTGACGACGACTGTGTAATAGGTTCTGGTGGTCCGCTGGCTTCCCATGATGATGCCTACAAAGTTAACATCTGGATACTTAATACATTTCCTGAAAGTGCAGGACTAGCTTCCATCGTTGCAGCCACGATCTTCTTATGATGTGTGGCAGAAGCTGGGGTATTAGAAATCATAAAGAGTGAATTGAATTCATTCGTGGTGGCATCATAGTCGACCTTCACCAAGAGCTCGGCCTTGCTTACGAATTAGGATTACTGATCCTCATATTCAACCAGGGTTTGGTGAGTAGATCGGTAAAAGAGAATCTTTAACATTATACCGTAGCTAGATTTGAATATTATGTTGGTCGTACTACATCTGTTAACCAACACCTGAGTTATCATCACTCGCTCGGTGTTTAGGTCTATCGTCAGGGCATCCTCATAGGACGTTGCATTCCCCCACAAACGTCGTTATTGAAATTAAACGCCGTCGTTGCATTCCTCCTTTTTCTAGATTGTTGGTCATCGCTTTTCAAAGTTCCTCCCCCATAAATCATGAATAACAATTGTTCTTTACCTTTGTCGACCCTCTTATCGTGCCACTGAGCTTCACCGTTCTTAGGTTATACGTCATCATTCTTTTCGTCTTAGCGGATATGTTCATGTTGCTTGACTAACCACACAAGCTCCCCACTATCAGTGTGCCTCTAGATCTCTTCTTTGAGCTACCAACACTCATCAGTCGGATGACTGTGGTCGTTATTATAGGAGTAGAAGTGTCTATTAAATTTCTCTTCACCATTAGCACTCATGGTGCATGGGGACTGGTATCGTGTTCTTGACTTAGTCTTGTCATAAATTACCGATATCGTCTCGGTTAAAAGAGTAAATCGCCGCGCATTTTTATCGTATTAGGAGAGGGCCCAACAAAGTATAACGTCATCTGGTTTGAGATTCATCATCATGTTATTGATAGACTCTAAATATCTATCTGGGTGTCAAGTGTCGTCATATGACTCCATGTGAAACTATTTGAACTTGTGATGGAGCTTGGCTTCTACGATTGTTTGCACAAAGGGAGACTATTTGAGCACGTAAGCGACCATATAAGGGTGGATATGGTTGTATTGTTGGGCTTCATTTTCTCTAGCTCGCTTGGGAGCTACATGCCTCGCCTCTCGGGTTGGTTCCCAGTTCTGGAACCGTTTATTTCTGCTACTTTCTCGATCCTCTTCACCATTCTCTTATCTCTTGGAGGACCTGCCTCTTCCGTTTGCTTGGCTAACTTTTACACCGAAGTGGTGCTGTTTGATTTGTAACTCAAAACGATGGGCTGCAGATGTGGCCGTCGGGTTACCTGCATCAACAACGAGATGTACTTGTACAGGTATGTCATTCTCGCCAACTGGGCCAACTTATGGGCCGGTGGGATATTTCTCTCAAAATTTTCCCTATCAATCCCGAATCTAGTTACCACCATTGGTTTAAAACTTATTATTCTTTAGTGAATAAGTTCCCACAGACGGTGTCATATTTGGTAAGGAAAAATGCTCACAAATATATACCAAATTACTAAATTTATTTCACCAAGAAGAAAACATGTGTTTTACATAGTCGTAAACTTATTTATACAAATTGTTGTGTTTTTCTATCTCCCACTAACTACATAGCTCTGCTAATTACAATCATGGACTAACATTAATGACGATTAATGTGGTTGTGTTCATTTATATCGGAGTGTTGATCGAGGATGGTCTTTAATGTTCTTTTACTTCCTTTAATACTTAATTGTGGTATACTGGCAGCTGTTATACTATTTAAACACTATTACGCATATTCTGCCTCGCTAAAGCATGAAACCACCTTGGTAAGGTACGGTAAAATCGCAACTGTTATGATGTTGGGTTAGTGTTGCTTAAAACGACTTTGGTAAGACTCAGGACCCCCCTCGATCTTGTATCGCGAGCAGGTAACGGTTATACTGCTTGAGCATCACTGCTTATGAACAACCTCGGTATAACACGGGATCCCTTTGGTAACACGTCACTATCTTTTGGTTGTTATATTATCTCCTTTGAATGTCTTTACTGATCGGTCTTTAAAGTATTCTTATCGTCATAAGGTCCTTCGTTTTATGGTATTATCTTATCTGATACTAGCCACTTTATAATTATTGACAATAGTGAATGCATCAATAATTATACGATGTTCCCTCGTAATAAAAATATTACAACATTTATAACCCACGTCGTTGTGGAAAACTATGCTCGTTGACACGATGACAACTCCAAAATTACCACGAATGTTTGAATTCTCAGGTCTTCATGGAAAGCTTAGATTGTTGTTGCGATGATGAACCTATTATTGCACGTTTTAAAAATCTTGTATAGACCATAATATTGACTCCTGATCGTCTTGATGTTTGAGCGAAAAATATACAATGATATGTTTATATTATACTAGATGAGAGATTCTAATGTAATATTAAATGCATAACATGTTACCTTAGATATTACGAAATATATCACATGTTATGGCCCCGTAATGGTATATCTATTTTACATGAATTTTCTTTAAACGAGATTACATCATTTGACTGATGTTTCACCGATTATCAGATTTTTCAATATGATTTTTTCTTGTATTTTTGTACGATCATTTTATTTGATTAAATTTTAACACTCACTAAAATATTGAATGACCTTAATAACCCCATTTGAGCCTGTCACTAGTACGTAAGCTTCCATATTTCTTATCTCAATTTCATACAAGTTCAACTCACACATCTACAAGTGTTCAAATATATGGATATAATATGAAAGGATCTCTGATAATTTTCTAATAGTCTTGGTTCACCGTTAATAAGGGAATATCCTAGGAAATATTATATATTCCTGATAACCATGAGGTAATTTTATATAAAAAACTAATAAACATATATGATACATGTCATAAAGAGGTGGTTAGAGGATGGTCGTAAAGAGGATGATTAGACGAGGGTCACAAAGAAGAATAGATGAGGTTCATAAATAAGTGGTGAGACGAATGTCATAAAGAGGTGCTCACGAAGATCGTAAAAAGGATGGTTAGATGAGGGTCACAAATAAGATAAGAGAAGGTTCATACATAAGTGTTTAGATAAAGTTCACAAAGAGGATGTCAAACAAAGGTCATAAGGAGGAGAAGACGAACGTCATAAAGAAGTAGTTCGATAAAAGTCGTAAAAGTGAGATTATAAGAGGGACATGAACGAGCATTTAGACGATGGTCATAAATAAATAGTTAGACAATGGTCATATAGAATAGTTCGACAATGGTAATAAAATAATTACAAAACAAGACTGGACATGTAAATATAGTGGTTGTTCGAATAGTTATAACTGAACAACACGTTTAATTATCTGATAGGTTACAAAAATGTTTGTTAGGCTATTATGACACGTATAATATATTGAGAAACAATATTATAAATAGTATAAGTAAGCACGTAAGGATCCATTTGGAGATTGATCACATGAAAAATACAAAAACCTTTACTATTAGAATTATTATACTTCTCTATTATTTTTTATTAATTTGGATTACATTTGAGAAGGATTCCTTTATCAAATTTGGTACGGTTTGTGACAACTATTTATTTTTAAAAGTTCAAGTTTCGAGTATTTACTAATTATAATAAGTAGATTGGGAATTTAAATAGAAACTCTAAAAATTATTTCCAATCCGAGGAACTCATCTGATTGTTCCAAGGGTTCTAGCTAACTTTCCACCTAGTAGAAGTAATGTGTGGCAAAATCAGTTGTTAAGCATGGTATCTTTGTGTGTAATGTAATCGGGCAAGAGTATATGACTTCAAAATTAACAACAACATATTACAATAAACCAATTATAACAACATATGATGTACAAGGTGGGATCAAATAAGCTGAGAGTGGACCAGTGGATGCGGTAGCTTCTGTGTATGACTATTTAACGTTAGTCCAATGAGAAGATTTCCTTAAGAAAGGTTTATAAACTACCCCTTCTAGTGTTCAAATTGTAAAATTGCAATTTGAGGAGTTAAAGTAGGAACATATTAAGGAAAATCAGTTGTCCTTCTAGTGTTCAAATTGTAGAATTACAAATTGAGTTAAAGTTGGAGCATATTAAGGAAAATAAGTTGTAAATTGAAATGGGATTAAGAAGCCAAATAAAGAATGGAAAAATTAACTATAACATTACAATTCCTATAAAAAAACGTTTTAAAAAAAATTAAGGGAAAAAATAAATCGAGCATATGAGATAACAAAAGGAGTTGTACGGAGAGAATGAAAGAGAAATTTGTGATGTTTATGTGTGAAAACAGGATATTATTATACATATAGATTAGAATAATAATGAAAACAAAAGAAAAAGAAGTGGAAATATTATGAGCTTCAGTATTAGTCGAGTAATTTTGTGTTAAGAAAAGATAAAAGGAAAAAATAGGTGGAATATAATTAAGAGAGACGCAAAATTGCAGCTTACATACTTCAAGAATTTTTATTTATTAAGAAAAATCCTGAAGAATAGCTTCCACATAAATTCCATCCTTACTGGATGGAAACTTATGATGGTTCATCAGACCTCAAACAATATATTGAACATTAGAAATATGATTATGGGTTTTAAACTAGATGATGCGTTACTCTATAAAGATCTATCTATGTTGTTCTAAGGAAATGCGCTTGACTGGTTTAATTGATTACCATAAGAATCAATTCGGGATTTCAATGGTATTTAGAGTGCATTAAGAAACGACTTTGTGTTATGGAAAATTATAACAAAGATAATGTCAAGAATAAAATTCTATCAATCCGAGAAAAGTCGTTACATCTTTTTAAATTTGTCTGTTTATTTATACTTGATAAGGAAAAATCCCTATAAATACCAAAATCTTTTTGACAGAATAAGAGAGAGAAACAGCGCAAGGAAATGAAAAATGTATATTAGTATTGTTGTGAATATAAGGTTGAAACCCTAATTAAATACTTCTAGAGGAGAAAAGAGAGAGAAAGAAGAAACATACTTTCTACTTTTGTGTTTATATTCGTTACAGAATATAAATAATAAATATGCAATAATAAACGCTCTAAATAAATTATAAATACATTGTATTTTTATTTGGATATTATATACAGAATATTGCCTTATCAGACTTATAGCCTTTTTTCCAACGTGAAGATGGAGATTACTTGGTTGGTAGCTCTTTCTATCGTGGAGATGGAGATTATGCAGCCCCTTGTCAGCATAAAGATGGAGATTATGCACCCTATAGCCTTGTCGAGCATAGAGATGGAGATTATTTGGCTTATAACCTTTTTAATCACAGAGACAAAGATTTCTTGACTTATATCCTTGTCGATCATGAAGATGAAGATTACTTGACTCATAGTCATTTCTATCGCGGATAATGAGGTTATTTGGCTTACATTGTTTTTTATCACGGAGATGGAGATTGTTTGGCCTATAATGTTATTTATTATGGAGTGGGAGATCATTTGGCTTATAGTCCTTTATCGAGGAGATGAAGATCATTTGACTTATATAACATTTTCTATTACGGAGATGGAGACCGCTTGGCCTTTAACCTTTTCGATCATGTAGGTGGAGATTATTTGGCCAATAGCCTTTTCGAACATAGAGATGAAGATTACTTGGTCGAGACTGGTTATTAATAAACCTTTCTCGTCATTGTTTTCCACCACGGTTAATGTGCTTTTCTATGTATTCGCCACATGAATTTTTTGGTTCTTTAGAAAATGAGGGGTGAAAAGCTTTGGGCAATACCTGTATAGAGAAAAGAGCTTGAAAAGCCATCCGCCCTTTTGGAGACCTCTTTCCAATAAATCATTTAACTGCTGGTGGTTATTCTAAACATCGGTTGATTGATTCAGAAACTGGATTATTAGTTGCGACTCCTTCAAGCTCTTCTTTGTTGTTCTCGAGCTTCTTGAAGATGTGTGTCTACATTTCTACCTAAAAGAGTGTTAGAACCACATAATGAGGGTTCCATTAGATTTTTGTTGTTGATGACCGAACGATGGAGCTCAGTTACTGTAGGTACTTCTTGATTGACATAAAATTTTAGATGATATTTAAATTTGTGCCTCTATTATCCTTGGACTAAGGTGAGGATAGACAAAATGATACTTGGTTAATCACGTGATAATACAGACATAAATGAGGATAGACAAAATCAAACTTTATTAATCACATGATTATACATACATGACGTTTGAGATAAAAAAGAACATATCATATACAAGGAACATGAAATAACTATTACATAGGTGTTTTACTTTACTAAATACATATTGACTTATTAGAAAATAAAGTATACTATTGTGAATCTAATTAAAATACGACATAATGGCATGATTGGACTAATGAGTACACGATCAATGAATAGTGTATAGGTTTAGAGTGTCATTGTCTAACAGTAATAGAGTAAAGAAGAATGAAAATATGACACTAATGATTAAACTACACATAGCACATAACACATAAAAGTATAGAAACTATTCACATGTATGTTACTGCCCTCCGTCCCAAAATGTAAATTGTTTAAAAAAGTTATTTTTGTCCTACAGTAGATTTCGTTCTCGCATATCACTGTAAAATTTAATATTATTTATTAGATTCTACCGATTAGAACGTATTTTTTTGTTTTTATGAAAAGGAGGAGTAATTATTACCAACCTTAAAACTCTTACGTAACCTTAAAACGAGATGTACTCTGACTAATAATATATTAGATATTCAACTCGTACGTAACCTTAAACGAGATGTATTTTGACTAATAATATATTAGATATTCACTTAGACATATAGATAGGCAAATGGATGTTCATGGCACACACAAACAATACATATGCAGATTGACAATAAAAACTAGTCGATAAACACATTTACAGATTATTTAGTGTAATTGTAATGACAACGGATTAGAAACATTAGCTTTACGGAGCGGACACCAGACCTTGGTTGAAACAGTTGACAAAGTATTGTTAACATCGTACAACATTGACTAACAATCATGCTAAACCGTTCGACCATTACGGTAGTGTCGCCCTGGTCGTCAGGAAACACCGCTATAGTGTCGTACGGTCGGCTGCTGCTTAAGACAGTTTCAGCTGCACGAGTTGGGATTCTTATCGATGCATATGCTTAGGTCGCAGTTGCTTACTGCTCAACGGTTTTAGTTGCTGCAACAGGTAGCTATTGTTAGAAGATTCTTGTTATCCGATGGTTCCGTCGGTGGAGCTAAACGCTCGTGTTGGAGATGGTGATGGTGTTGGCGATGAGTAGGGGTGTTCAATGGTTCAAACCGCGAACCGTCAGAATCGTTAAAAATTTTCCGCGGATTGCAGTTCTGCCGGGTTGCAGTTCTGCCGGTTTGCAGGTATAACGGGCCAGTTTCGCAAGTTTCTCAATAGTTTACCCACTAGAAAAACCATTTAGGTTTATCAAATTATTTTATAATATTATTTAAAATTAATTTGTAAGTGTTAATTGAATACAATTTCAATAATTGAGATATGTACAATATAAACGAGTTAATTACGCTATTTATTGTATTTTAATTTAAATACTATATCATTTTAATCGAAATTCTATAATCGAAGTAATTATATTCTAAAAAATATAATTATAATATGATTTTAATATATTTGATTATATTTATATATTTAAGATATTTTATTTAATATTAGGTAGATATTAAATAAAATATATACATCTAATTGTATTTTAATTATAAATTTCAATATTATTGAAAATATTTTTACGATTATAAAATTAATAATTTGATTTTCTTAAACAAGATATTGTAAACAATATAATTGTAAAATGATTTGTATATTGTTTGAAGATACTAGATATTTAAGATATTTTATTTAATATTAGGTACATATTAAATAATATATACCTATTAGACATACAATTTTATTCTGATTTTAAATTATTAGGTGATTCTTTAGATCTTTCAAACTTAAAGATTTTAAATTATTAGGTGATTCTTTAGATCTTTCAAGCTTGAAGTGTTTATGTTTAGATGATTTAAATAGTTTATTTCATTTTCGAACTATTCAATATTTGAAGTTTAAATTTAAATTTTTTAGAATTGTATAAATATATGCATAAGCATAATTACTTGTAAATAACAAAATAAAAATTGAAATTGAAAGAGATTTAAATAACATTTAATAAAAAAAGAAGCAAAACAAACAATTCATTAATAATAAAAACCAAATAAGTAACATAGTTGTTAAAAAAATTCATTAATAAAATTTCAAAAAAAAAGTAAAACTCGAGGACATCCGGACAATTCGTGCGGATGCTCCGCAACAATAGTCTGGGGCATCCAGACAATTTTTTTTTCTTCCAATTTTTGATTTTTTTAATGGGTCTCCCCTATAGATAAAGGATACCCCAACTCCAAACGCACAAACTCTCTAAATCCACTCTACATCTCTTCAAATCTCTCTACTTGTTCGAGATATTCTATAAAACTTGAACTTCTTATTTTACATATTGTAGTTCTACTTTTAGAATTGTTCGATTTTTTTTTTCCGCAAATTGTTTCTATTTGATAAAAACACTTAAATAACGTTGGGATAACATTATAATAGCTCAATTAAGAGCTTCATATAATTTATCTAGTCATTTACTTGTTGTAGTTATTTAAATTAGTTGTTTTAATTCTAATTTTATTAGTTGTTATTAGTTGGTATTAGTTGTTATTAGTTGGTATTAGTCTAAATTTAGTTTTTATTATTTGCGATATTAATTAGTTTCGATTAGTATTTTATTTCATATTTAAAAAAACGTTGTTTTAAGTTTTAAAATGCCTCTAAAACGTAGACTTACTAATGCTCACCCACCCACTAATTTTCACTTCTTATGAATGATGTTAATGGTAATTTTTTACTATTTTTTATTTTAATTTGAAAACATTTGTACGACTCCTGGCCCGCAAGAGTATAAATTGTGACGACTAAATAAACCAAAAAAGACTATTTACCTTTTATTATAATAACAACAATTGTATTATGAATAATTATAAGATCTGATTTTGGTTTAAAAAATAATAACAAACACTTATAATATTTATAATCAAATCACAATAGTAATCAAAATGTAATATTATAATTATAACCATAAAATTTGTAATATTTTAACATGATAAGATATAGTTTTGGTTTATAACATAATATCAACACTACTATTATTGAATTCCAAAACATGATAATAATATTCAAAATGTAATAATATTTAAAATTTTGGTTCATATAATAATTACAACACATAAAATATTAATAACCAAAACAAATTAATACTAACCAAAATGTAATAATAATTTTATAATCATATACAGTATCTCAATATTTTTTAAATATAACTTAAGATATGAATTTGGTTATAAAATAATAAAAAATACTTATAATATTTAAACAGGTCTGGCGGGTTGCAGTTCTGCCGGTTTGCAAGAGGGTTACTGCTTATGCGGTTCTAACGGTTAAACAGTTCTGCCCGTTTGCAGTTCTACCGGGTTGCAGTTCTAACAGACCAATTTCGCAGGTTACCCGCTGGTTTACTAACAGTTCCAGAACCATTTGACACCCCTAGCGATGAGGATGATAACCATGGAATAAAGTCTTGGAATATTTCCCATCTTTTTTTATTAGGACCACTTATTTTCACTCTTAGATGATTTTTTATTCAAAGCTGGCTGTAATTGAGAATATGATCATCTAGTCCTTCTTTGCGTTTCAATTGCAAAGGCTTTATATACGAAGGCATTCGAATGAGAAAATTGTGCATATTGTTACATTCTTGTTTGATGTCGGGGACGGTGGACTGCAGCAGTTGCCCGAGTCGTTACCAATAGAACCACCGTCGATATGGGGTGTTGGAATGTACTGTAGTCGAAATAGTGGGAGCTCGCACACAACCGTGTTTAACGAAATGCGCTAGAAATCGGTTTCCCCTAACAGATACATTTACTTCATGTTGAGAATTTAAAAGTTTGTCAAGTTTGAATGACCCAATCCTAGTCTTTGGAAAAAAGGAGACTCGCAAGATGTTTGTAGGGTCTGCTCACATCTCTCTCACATTTATTAAAGTGGGCCCTACCTTTTGGTTACTTACAATAAACAACTAACCATTAAATGAAGGGTGACTTACATGCAACCTTTTTTTATTTAATGCTAGTTGGTTTCTTGCAAGTAACCCTTAGCTTCATTTGGAAGCTCAAGTGACTTCTTTTGTAAGCATTTATTTTGCTATAGATAGGATCTTGAGTTGGTCTTGGGCAGTATCACTTGAAACACACTTGAAATAAATAGTCTAGAGTGTAATATGTGTGAGATACATTTTAGAGAGAAATACTTTGAGTGAGAGAGAAATACAGGTAGTCTTTGAATGAGCATTTGTGTAAGAGAATTTGTTTGAGTTACCTGTGAGATTACTATTCTATTTGGGGTGCAATATTTGGGGTGAGAAAAGTGAGTGAATAACTCTTGAGTGTTTGGAGTGAGACTCCAATGGACGTAGGCAAATTAGCCAAACCACGTTCAATTATTCTCTCTTGTTTGATCCTATTTCCGCATTCGTGGGATTAATTTTCCCTACAACTGGCATCAGAGCACTGGTTGCAGTTCTATATCCTCATTCGTCGTTCCAAAATGGAGGAACGTACGAACATCGGTGGCAATTCCATGATCATAGTCACGAAAACAAATTATTCCATCTGGAAAACCATGATTAAAGATTTGTTGTACTGTAAAGACTTGTTTAATCCTATTGAACTAAAAGGAGTCAAACAAGGTGCAACAAGTGAAGCAGATTTGAAGGAACTCAACCATAAAGCTGTTAGTGTGATTCGACAGTGGGTTGAAACAAGGGCGATTCATGACACCCTAAAAGAAACAGATGCTTTCAAATTATGGAAGCATTTACAAGAAATGTATGAGCCCAAAAATGCTCAAAATAAAGCTTTCATCATAAGGATACTTGTCAACCTGAAACTTTATGATGGGAAAAGTGTGTCTGACCACTTGGCGAAATTTGACGAGATTCTCGACAATTTGACAAACATGGAGCTGGCCCGAGCTGAAGAAATTTAAGCATTGATTTTGTTAAGTTCCTTACCGGATAGCTGGGAATCGCTTGTGGTAGCTCTTAACAATTCAACACCACAAAAGAAAGGTGACATTAAGCATGGTAAAGGAAAGTATCAACAGAGAAGGAAAAAGAAGAGCGGAGCAAATCTCTTTCAGTCACCCTAAAGGACAATCACTACTCACTGAGAGAGAAAGAACTAGAAGCAAACATTTCTCCAGAGACAGGAGAAACAAAAGCAAGTTCAGAGGCAGATCAAATTCAAGAGGCGACTTCACTTGTAACTACTATCATAAACCTGGACATTTCAAGAAGGATTGTTAGAAGCTGAGAGAAAAGGAGGCTAAGAAAAATACCGAAGACAATAGAGGAAATGCAGCTGTCATATTTAACGATAGTGAAACATACCTAATATGTGACGATGGACATGTCAACCTTGCATGCCAAGACACATAGGTGACTGATTCTGGAGTATCATGCTATGTAACGACCGATAAAAGTATTTTGACCACTTACACAAGTGGTGAGTTTGGTTTTTTCAAGATGGGAAATGAAGCAAGATGTGAAATTATTGGTCAAGGTGATGCAATATTGGAAACTAGCAGTGGTTGCAAGCTGTTATCGAAAGATGTTCGACGTGTTCCAGACATCCGTATAAATTTGATCTCTACTGGTCAGTTTGATGAAATCGAATATGAAAACACATTTTTCAATGGAGTTTGGAAGCTTAAGAAAGGAAATATGGTCGTGGCCAGAGGTAAGAAGATTGATCGTTTGTTTTATATGGAAGCAAAACAATCAAGTGGAGTAGAAGGAAATGCGATCAAGCATGAATACTCGACAAATTTATGGCACGCCAAACTTGTTCATATGAGTGAGAAGGGACTTAAAATTCTCATAAAAGAAAATCTTCAACCGAATCTTCCAAATATTCCTTTAAAACAATGCACTCACTGTTTGGAAGGAAAAGAACAAAGAGTCGCATTTCGAGCAGGACGACCGCACATAAAGAATAATATTATTGATCTAATACATACAAATGTATATTTTATGGGTGACAGAAGTATCGGCGGATCGTTATACTTTGTCACATTCGTTGACAATCATTCCAGAAAGGTGTGGGCTTATCCTTTAAAGACCAAAGATTAGGTGTTAGAAGTATTCAATAAGTTTTATGCCAATGTTGAAAGGGAAAATGGAAAACTTTTGAAATGTATCCGCTCAGACGATGGTGGTGAATACATTGGACCATTTGAAGAATATTGTAGAGTCCATGGTATCAGGCTTGAGAGATTAGTACCCAAGATCCCACAACATAATGGTGTTGCAGAGAGAATGAATCTAACTATTTATAACAAGATCGCGTGCATGCTCTCTCATTCAAGATTGTCAAGTTATTATGGGGTGAAGCATTGATAACGGCAGTAGATCTTATCAACTTATCTCATTCAGTCCCTTTAGATGGTGCAATTCCCAAAAGAATATGGACCGGGAAAGATATAAGCTACAAACACTTGAAGATGTTTGGTTTTAAGGCGTTCGTACATGTCCCTCGAGATGAAAGATCCAAGCTGGATGAGAAAACCAAAGGATGCATATTTCTTGGTTACGGACATGATGAGTTTGGTTTTAGACTTTGGAATCCAATAAGTAGAAAAATCGTTCGAAGTAGAGACATCATATTTTTCGAAGACCAAACTCTTGGAGATATGAAGAACATTGAGAATACAAAATCAAATGTCAAGACTAAAATTGACTTAATTCTGGATGTACCATTTCAAGTTGAGTATGAGTGTCATAGCGAGGCTCCCGGTCATGAAGAAATAGTTGACGTTGAAGGAAATCATACTGAAGAACCCCATTTGAGAAGATCCATTAGAGATTGTCGACCTTCTACTAGATACCCAACAAATGAGTACGTGTTACTAACTACCGGGAGAGAACCTGAATGTCTTAAAAACGTTGTGTTGCACATTCAAAAGAGATAGTGGTGGAAAGTCATGCAAGAAGAGATGAATTCATTGCATGTGAACCACACATACGATTTGGTAAAGTTACCAAAAGGGAAGAAAGCACTCAACAATATTTGGATGTTTAAGCTGAAGACTGAAGATGGAAATCCACAACCAAGATACAAGGCGTGGCTGGTTGTCAATGGATTTGGTCAGAGAAAAGGTATTGATTTTGAAGAAATATTTTCACATGTAGTAAAAATGTCATCTATAGCTTAAATTTGGAAGTTGAACAACTTAATATAAAAACTACTTTTCTGTCGGAAGTGTTAGTTAGATAGTTGGAGATGTAACAATAAGGGTGTTGTATTGATTTGAATTTTAAGTTGAAGTATTTGAAGAAGTTTCATTATTTAGTTTCCTTTGGTTAGAAGAAATTCTTTCAATTTTATTAGAGTTGTTTGATGAGTCCGGATTATGCTACCTCTTCGGACAGGGACAGTTCGGACAAAGACCATCTAACCGGACAGAGCAGTTCGAATACCTCATCCATTGGACTGTTCGAACGAGGACTAAAGTACTTAAAAACCTAATCATTCCATGACTAAGCTGCCAGCTCTCCTGCTAAGAGCTCATGGGTCCTTAAACTTGACATGGGTCCATTAAACATGACCCGAAAGCCCATAAGGCCCAGATGTGAGGGTATAAATACCCAACCACCAACATTAAATGAGGGTAATGAAAATTAAATACAATCAAGCTGCTTAATTCTCCCTCTACTCACTATTCAAACATTAACTACTTACAAACTTCCACAAACTCCAAACAAAAATTACAAACTTACCCTCAGACGAAAATAAACCTCACCAAATTGGCGACCATAGTGGGAGAGACGACGGTGCCTGAATCAAGCATTCGAAACCAACAGGAAAAATCAGTCCGAATGAATCCGGACGCCCCGGAAGTACCACCAGCCTTGCTTGAAGTGGTGGGTGAAAATGATGAATACACCATCGAGGAGCGTGAAAGACTAAAGGGCGAGATAGAAGCTCTGAGGGCAGAGAAGGCTAAGATGGGCATGAAAGAAAAGTCAAAAGCATCAGCCGCTCATCATACCGAAAACCCTAGAGAGCATGAGCCTTCGAAGACTCATGTGAGTACCAAGAAGACTCATGCTAGCTCCAAAAAGTCTCACTGGTCTAAGCCAGTGGAGAGTTCTGACTCAGATTCAGAGTCTTCTGGTAGCTCCTCGGATGAGGAAGGAGTTGAAGAGTCCTTATCCTCCAGCAGTGATGAGGGCCGATCCAAAAAGAAGCAAAAGTTGATTAAGAAATATTCAAGAAAAAGGGATAGACATGGGAAAATGAAGAAGAATATAGGCAAAGGATCATCTCATAGCCGGAGGCATGTAGACTGGATGTTGATGGATCCCTTTGCCTTCCACGATGAACCAGGTATCTTTGCAACTCCCAATGAGGATATTGTGTTCAGTTGTGGCCGGAATTGGAGACAATCTCCACTATCTTCCAAGATTCTGTCCGGAAACCTCCCTAAGAGGTTCGATAGCACTAAAATGGAGAAGTACGATGGCAGTACTGATCCGGACAACCACTTGGAGCAATTTAAAAAGTTCATGATGAATTTTGATGATGACGATAAGGTACTCTATAGAGCATTCTCCCAATCTTTTACTGGGAGTGCTCTAAAGTGGTATAACAGTCTACCTCAAGGTTGCATCAGGAACTTTGATACCTTCTGGGTGGCCTTTCGAAGGCAGTTTGTTGGGAGTAAGGAATTAAAGGGCAATGGGGACACAATAATCCATTGTGCCCAAGAACCAAACAAATCATTGAAAGAATACATAAGTCGTTTTGTGAACACTAAAAATGGGTTGGCTGATTTCTTCGAGCAAGTAGCAATAGCATCCTTGAGACAGGGCTTAAACCCTGGAAATTTGGCTGATTCAGTGACCAGAAAGAAAGCCATGACTTGGGGAGGTTTGCTGAATCAGGTCGGAAAGCAAATCAATGTTGATGAAACAAAGAAAACTAGGGTGCACAAGCAGGTGAGGTCTGCCCCGGTTGCACCAAACCCCAATCAAAATCAGTCCGGGAACAAGGCAAGGGAGACCGGACAAGCGCATAACAGGGCTAAAGCTCAATCTCAGCCAACTGCACCTGCCCAGAGTCAGCAATCTAGAAATAAAAGAGGGCCTTGGGTTCAACCGGAGTGGTTTGCAGAATTAAAAGAAAGTGTGGCCACCATTTACGATAAAACAAAGGAAGAAGCGCACTATAGAAGGACAGCCGCACTACAATCTCCTAGGGAACATCGTAACAACTCTTTCTGCCAGTACCATAATGATACTGGCCATACCACTGATGATTGTATAGCCTTGAAACAAGAAGTTCAGAACTTGATTGAGAGAGGGAAGTTGGGGGCATATGTCAAAAGAAGAGGAAGAAATAGGCCTGATAATGCTCATCGGGTTGGTCCAAGCAATGCTGCTCCGGAGGGAGCTATGGTTATAATCGAAAGGTTTGATGTAGAGTCAGAATATTTGGATCCTGATCCAACTCGAAATAGGGTGGGTGCCATTCAGGAACGTTGTAAAACAGTCTCCGGGCTTATTGAGTTTTTTGAGTCACTCACAATTTTCGGAGGGGATACTATGACAGCTCCTACTGCTTCTTCAAGGAAGAGGCACGTTCATACTTTAGCCACCCAGCTGGAAGAAGGCATGGCCTCCTATCAATCACAAATTCCATTTCCCTTCATTTTTTTCGATGAAGATGACTTAAGGGATATAGTTGGCCCTCATGAAGATGTTGTTGTCATAGGAGCATCCATTGGGGGCAATGACATAAGATGAATCTTGGTGGATACTAGGAGTTCAGCCAATATCCGCTTCTTAAACACTTACAAAAAGATGAAAAATCCAGCCGTAATTCAGTGTTCGGACAGATCAATTGTGGGCTTCACTGGGAGCTCAGCAGATGTGATCGGGGAGTTCGAAGAGGAAGTTTTATTGGGCAAGGGCCCTTTTAAAAAGATGGTCAGGATACTTTTTATTGTGGTGGATTGTCCCACTTGTTATAATGCTATTTTAGGGAGGTGTTGGCTCTCTAGGATGCATGCGGTGGCCTCGACAGTCCACCAATGTTTGAAATATGCTGTTCAAGGACAAGTGGGAGTTGTCCGGAGCAGTCAAAAGATTGCAAGAGAGTGTTATGCTACAGCGCTGGCTCCAGAACGTTGGGGGCAGTTCGTATCAACGAAGAATAGCAATTTGAGGAGCTTTCTGGGGGTGAGGGTGAAATTGATGACCCCAGAGAGACCCCTGGAGTATTGATACCAGTTGAGAAGTTGAAACACATTCTTTAGAAGAAGGGAAAAGTGTTAAGATAGGGTCCAAAATGCCATCCGAATTGAAGATTAAGATGTTAAAGTTTCTAAAAAACCATCAACATGTTTCTGCTTGGTGCAACGCTGATGTTACGGGGGTTCCAGCAGACATTATATCACATCACCTATCCATCCGAAGAGACATAGCACCTGTGGTACAAAAGAGAAGAGCTTTTTCCAAGGAAAAGGTTGATGTTATTGTTCAAGAAGTTGACAGGCTCACAAAGATGGGACATATAAAGTAGTCACAATATCCTTTGTGGACTGCCAACCCGGTCTTGGTGAAAAATAAAAATGGCAAGTGGCGTATGTGCATTGACTTCACAGATCTCAATAGGGCTTGCCGAAAAGATTTATATCCAGTCCCCCGGATTGATCAGCTGGTAGATTCCACTTCTGGAAATAAGCTTCTATCCTTTATGGATGCTTTCTCCGGATACAATCGGATTCAAGTAGATCCGAAGGATCAGGAGCATACCACGTTTGTCACTGATAGGGGTCTTCATTCCTACAAGGTGATGCCATTCGGATTGAAAAATGTTGGTGCTACTTATCAGAGATTGGTGAACAAAGCCTTTGCTGATCAAATTGGAAGAAATATGGAAGTATACATTGATGACATGATGGTGAAAAGTGTGGATGAACAACTACACTTGGCAGACCTCCAAAAAACTTTTGCTAACTTAGTAAAAAAGAATTTAAAGCTAAACCCAGAAAAATGTGTGTTCGGAGTGCAGTCCGGGAAGTTCATGGGTTACATAATAAGTGAGCAAGGGATACAGCCCGATCCGGACCAGCTTAATGCTTTGTTCCAAATGGAGCCTCCTCGGAATGTTAAAAAAGTACAACGGTTGACAGGGAGGTTAGCTGCTTTAAATCGATTCATATCAAGGTCTTCGGACAGATGTGCCCCGTTTTTTCAAACTTTAAAGGGTGCAAAGGGATTTGACTGGACTTCACAGTGTGATGAGGCCTTCAATGAAATTAAGAAACATCTGTCCTCCCCCAAGACTTTTTTTAAACCTATTGATGGAGAAACACTCTTCGTATACTTGGCAGTTTCAAGTTGTGCCATCAGTGCTGTATTGGTAAGAGAGGTGGATAACTACCCCCATCCGGTGTACTACATCAGCAAGAGCTTGTTAGATGCAGAAAAGCAATATTTGAAACTTGAAAAGTTAGCGCTAGCCTTGGTAATTGCTGCAAGAAAGATGAGGCCTTATCTTCAGGCTCATCCTATTATCGTCCGAACATCTTTTCCCTTGAAGAATGTTCTCCAAAAGGCAGACATTTCAAGCAGAATGACTAAGTGGTCAGTAGAATTGGGGGATTTCGATATTGATTTTGCTCCTCGAACAGCAGTCAAAGCCCAAGTTGTGGCTGATTTTTTAGTTGAGTTCCACCCTGATAGGGATTCGGAGCAGATCACTAAGATGAAAGACAAAAAAGTCTGGGTCATCCGGACGGATGGTGGATCCAGTACTATGGGATATGGTGCAGGGGTATGCTTGACTTCTCCATATGGTGACAAAATGTACCAGGCTATATGTTTTGCTTTCAGGGCTTCCAACAATGAGTCCGAATACGAAGCAGCTATAGCTGGTTTAAAGTTAGATTATATTTGTGGGGCCAAAATGGTCAAGCTGATGAGTGATTCCCAGCTTCTTATCCACCATGCACAAGGTCAATCTGAGGCAAAAAAGGAGCAACTAGTAAAGTATTTTCTTTTTCTTAAAAATGAGGCTCTTAAGTTCAAAAGCATTGTCTATGAACATATACCCCGGGCAGAGAATGAACTAGCAGATTCACTGGCAACCATAGCATACACTGAGTCATATCCTTGGATCCATGTACTGGAGAGCCCTTCCATTCAACTCAATGTGGGTAAAGAGGAAGAAATTTTCGAAGTACAGATGAAATAACCTCAAAATTGGAGATTTCCTCTCATGCAGTACCTCTCCAAAGGCATCTTGCCTCCGGATAAATCGCTAGCAAGAAAAATGAAGCACAAGGCTCGTGGTTTTATCATACTAAGAGACGTTTTGTATAAAAAGTCTTACAGTAAACCTCTTTTGCGATGTTTGGGAGATGATGAGTCTCAAGTAGTCCTCTCTGAATTGCATGATGGTGAGGGATCAGCTCACTGTGGGTTCAGGGCTCTAACACAGAGAGTTTTACTGGCTGGCTATTACTGGCCCTCTATAATGCAGGATGCTAAGGAGCTGGTGAGAAGGTGTGATCCATGCCAGAGATATAGCAATGAAATTCATGTATCAGCCATCCTTTTAGAGTCAATTTCTGAGCCTATACCTTTTGCTCGATTGGGGCTGGATTTGGTGGGACCTCTTCCTATGGCGTCCGGAGGACGCAGAACTATAATTGTTGATATAGATTAATTTTCGAAGTGGATTAAAGCAGCCCCTATGGCAGGAACAATATCAAAAGCTGTCATAAAATTCATTTTATCCAACATCTGTTGCAGATTTGGTGTTCCACAAAAGATAACAACAGACAACGGGCCACAGTTCGACGACAAGGAAATGGATAGTTTCTGTGCCTCAAGGGGTATACAACATTGTTTCTCTTCACCTTTCCACCCACAAGCGAATGGTCAGGTTGAAGTGGCTAACAGAACTATACTGTCCGGTTTAAAGAAAAATTTGGAAGGGGCTGCTGGGAAGTGGCCTAGCTATTTACAAGAGGTTTTGTAGGCCTACCGGACTACACTTGGGGCTGCAACACAAGAGTCACCTTTTGCTTTGGTATATTGGATGGATGCAATAGCCCCTATAGAAGCAACTCTCCCTTCATTTCGGGTTCACAACTTCTCCGAACACGCAAATGAAGTAGCAGTCAGAGGCCAGCTTGACCTAATAGAGGAAAGACGAGTTAAGGCTCACCTTAGAGGTGCACACTATCAAGGTTTGATGAGAAGCAGGTTTGCTTCTAGAGTTAAAAGAAGAGATTTCCAGCCGGGGGACAAGGTGTTGAGGAAAGTCTTCTTAGACACTAAAGAGAAGTTGTTCATCAAACTGGCCCCAACTTGGGAAGGACCTTATATGGTCATTGAAAGGCTTAAACTTGGAACATATTGGCTCGAAGACAAGGATGGAAGGGTTTTAAATCACCCTTTGAATATTGAGCATCTCTGAATGTACTTGGAATAAAAGCTGTGTAAATATTTACTTGTTTAAAAATCCATGTAAATATTTGGGGGCATACTCTTTCCTACCCTGGTGGCACGGGGAGGTTTTAATGAGGTGTCCGGGCTTTTTAATAAAATTTGATGCCTTCTTAAAAAAAAATTCCGAAGTGTTTTTACTTTGTTTTTTGTCACACCATCCGGATTGAAGTAAAAGAATGATGACCACTTAAACATTTGTCATCAGAGAATTTAAACGCTCTCGCTTTAGACTGTTTATGAAATAACTAAGGGCTATTTAAATACTAGCCACCAAAATTGAAACAAACTATGAAACAACGCAAGAATTGTGCAAAACAAAGATATTCATTGAAATAACTTAAGTGCCTTGGCCTTCCAAGGACTTTTAAATAGTTAAACAAAACAAAGGATCTATCCGGTCAGATACCGGACACAATAACAAAAAATGCCTTGGCCATCCAAGTACTTTAGTTTAGGTAACATGAAAAGTATAAAGATAATTCATAATTTAAGACTAAGCCTTTGAAGATGGCTCAGCCTCACTTGTCTTCTTCTTCTTCTTGGGATCGTCTTTCTCTTCGTGAGGGCCCTCCCGGTATTTTCTTCTTCGTCAGAGAAGGAAGCACTGGAATAATCATGCAAGTCTCCATCAGCCATGGTGTGGAAGGGAAGGTCTTTGTACTCTACATGAAGCCACAAATCTCCCAGGTTCCTCTTCGGGAACTTCTCATGAAAGAGCAGTACCATATCTGACTTCACCATGGCATACATTTGCTCTTGCGTATCTATTACGTTGTTGGCATAAGCATCGATCTTGGCCTGAATTTTGGCCTCCTGCTCCTTTAGCAGATCAGCTTTCTCCTCTGCAGCCTTGGACACTGTATTCTCAAGAGCAATCTTGTCATTTGTCAAGTTGTGGATGACTCGATCCTTTGCCTTTGCCTCCTCTTTTGAAGAGGTGAGATCTTCCTCTAATCCGGACAACTTCTCCCGGAGCTGCTTGATAGTGTCTTCTAGTGTGGCAGCCTTTGTGGTCCACTCCTCTTGGCTCTTCTTCAGCTCCTCGTTTTCTCCCTTTAAAATGTCAGCATGTTGAGTGGCAGTAAGAAGATTATCGGACAGTCTCTCTTTGTCAGATTTGAGATCTTTGATAGTATCTGCCTGACTTCGAACTTGTTTCTCCAACAGAAGCACTGGCTGAACACTACTTAATATAGAATGAGCTATAATGTCCCTTTCACTTGAAACAGTAAAAGTCTTACCATTAAAAGTGACGGTGTTCGAAGTACTCGGAGGGAGGTAAGGCCCAGCAAAATCGTCTTTGGGGAGGTTGGCAAAGTAGTCACCCAGTTCATCAAGCCCGGTGATGTCAACCCCATTAATGCTAAGGTCTCCTCCTCCAACCTCGTCGGTTTGAAAATCACCAGGGATCTCCTCTGCTTGTGTTGGATCAGTAGGATCTACAGAGGGGAGAGGCTCCGGAGGCCGGAGAGAAAGTTCATCACCCCTAGAGGTCTTTTGCATCTTAGCCTCCCTATCCTTGCTCTCCGCTCCCCGTTTTCAGTCTCTCTTGAGAGCCCTTGGGGGCTTTGGGGATCGAGCATCTTCCTTAACACTCTCCTGCTCTACCACTTCTAAGAGAGCAGCATCGATCTGGCTTGGGGCTTTCCCCTCGGGATTTGTTGGAACAGCTTCCTCCACCTCGGCAGGGTTAGCTTCACCTACCACCTTCTTGCCCTTCTTCTTCTTTCCTTTCATCTTACTCGGGGCCTTGGCCCGGCCTGGCAAGTAAAGTGACCTGTCTGGTTCGTGTGTTCTCTTCAGGACTACATCCGGAGGGGGTGGAGTAGTGAGTTCCTCCCAGGTCAAGTCCCTCCGGCCAGTAGTGTTCCAGAGGTGAGACCTTGCTAAGTTGCCTCCTGTGAAAGCATCGTGAAACCGGTTTCCCCACTTTTCAGCAGCCCAAGTGTTGATCTTGGTACAAGTGGTCTGCCCGGACTTTAGGTAGTCATTGAAGTCTTTGGGCAGTTCTGCTAAGAAAAAAAGACAAGATCAGTTAGCTTAAGGAAATTCGATAAAAAACGAATTAAGAATATAAAGTAGGAGCCTTACGATCACTTCTCCATCTGCTGGTGAGGAGACTTGGATTGACTCCTGCTTTGATTTTACTCCCGTTCTCCCAAGCACCACTTACGAACAGGAATTGAGTCCTCCAGTTTCTCTCCGACTCAAGCAGATCATCCACTGCTTTGTAATTATCACCTATGTTGAAGTGATAGAAGGGAATGTGGTGGTTCATGCAGAGATTGGCCACATCAGCGAATTCCTCCATTGGTAGAGGAATCCCGGAGATCCTGGAGGCCATGATGCAGGCCATAAGTGTGTACCAGGCGTTGGGGCTTAGTTGATTGGGACAGAGCTTGATAAGATGGAAATACCTAACTATTTCCGGATCCAAGCGGAACCTTAAACCCTAGTTAAAGAGCTCAGTGAAGATGACTATTTCACTCAGTTTGCAATCCATTGGGGTTTCGGGGTCTATGGGGATTCTTATCTTCACATTCTCCGAAATCCCCCACTTCGTACGCATCCGGCCCAACTCAGCTGTATGGATGAAAGCGTAATTGATCTTTTGCAAAGCAACGAGGTATTTAACATTGACCTTGTGGAAACGAGGTCCTACTTTTCCTTCAAGACACTCCGGCAGATCCGGATGCCTTAAGCATAACTTCTCCTTGCTTTTATCCTTCTGAGCAGCAACAACACCACTGGTCTGTCCGGAAGGTTCGGACTCAAATGGAGCCTCTTCGATAGAGTCCTCCATTATTTCCTCCATTATTGAGGAAGGGTTTTCAGTTGTTGTTGTGAGGGGAAGGTTTGGAGTCGGTTTAGCCTGATTTCCGGACTGATGAGCTTCAGCACTCTCCTGAATTCTAGCCTCCGGTTGGGGCTCTGATGTGGATGTTTCTCTTCGGGGGCTCGAACCAGTAGCCTCTGGACCGTACAGCCTGTCTTTGGGTACTTTCATGGGTGTTTCTGACCCTGCACTACTGCCCTTGGTGCCCGATTTCGAAGGAGTGCCTTTAGAAGCCTGCCCTTTAACAAGCTGGCCTTTTCTTCGATCAACCAGCTTGTTGGGAGAAGTATCAGCATCTGACCCCATGGCTAAGAACGGGGAAGGTTTTTTAAAAAAAACTGGTAACTGTTAAACCTGGCTCGACTGTGGGTTCTGACTCTTGAACCGAAAACCTGAGATGATAGGAGAAAGACTAGATTGAAACAATCTTTTCGGTTTGACACCCTTTGTGGAGGAAGAACCCTGGTCAGACTCTGTAGTTGAGATTGCTGGTTTGTCGATGAGGGAAGTGGGTAAGCCTGCTGCGATGCGCCTTTCCCTTTCGACTTTTTGTGCTTTTTCTAATTCAGAGAGACTGAGCCACCCGCCTTTGATCAGAGCGTTCCTAGCCGTGAACATAAACAACCTAAGTAACGAATTTGTGTTTAAGAGAGAGAGCTCTGAAAATTAGCAAAGTGAAAATGAAAGTGATAGTAAAATAGTGGAAAAGTATCTTAATTTATAGTAAACCTCAAAAAGAAGTCTTGATTCCTAGGAGAATTCGAAAAGATTAGTAATGATTAAGAGACGGCGCTGATGTCACCCTCATTGATGAAGAGGTTGCTTTTCAGAGAAGGTGGGTACGAAATTCAAGGTGAAAAACGGCTAAAGCAACAAACCAAAGAGTGACACGTGTCCCACGAACTTTGGCAAAAACCGTTTAGATTCAAAGAACTTTTTCAGTCCGGATAAAACCATAACATAGTTCGAAAGACCTGTCCAGATAAAACTGTCACTGATAACGGACTGTTTTCAGGTTTTGACAAATGTTATTTGAACAAACACCTAAAAAAGGGGCTACTGATGAGTCCGGATTCTGCTACCTCTTCGGACAGGGACAGTTCGGACAAAGACCATCTAACCGGACAGGGCAGTTCGAATACCTCATCCATTGGACTGTTCGAACGAGGACTAAAGTACTTAAAAACCTAATCATTCCATGACTAAGCTGCCAGCTCTCTTGCTAAGAGCTCATGGGTCCTTAAACTTAACCTGTGTCCATTAAACATAACCCGAAAGCCCATAAGGCCCAGATGTGAGGGTATAAATACCCAACCACCAACATTAAATGAGGGTAATGAAAATTAAATACAACCAGGCTGCTTAATTCTCCCTCTACTCACTATTCAAACATTAACTACTTACAAACTTCCACAAACTCCAAACAAAAATTACAAACTTACCCTCAGATGAAAATAAACCTCACCATTGTTAGTGTTTTCCTTTCCTATTTGTTGATTAAGAGAAGAGGTATGGAGTTGTTCGTTGGTAACATGAATGGTGGGGAGTTGTTCATTGGTAACATGTGTATGATCAAGAATGGTGGTATTCTTCTTAGTAGCAAGATTTTGACTTGAAGATGAAGATATTATTTTGTTAAAAGTAAGCACATCATTATAGATATGAAGTTTTCTATTGGTATTGCAAAGGTTCAGATTGGATGTAGACTTTTTATTTAAAGAGATTTCTTTAGGATTTGAGATATTTTGCTCACTAATAGCAGGGATCGTTTCAGAGATAGTCACGTATTTTTCCTTAACAAGGTTCATCTCATAAATGGTTATACATTTTTTATTAACACAACCCATGATGCCTTACACGTGTTTGTTCCTTTTTCCTGCGAGGCCCTTTTGGTGGTGTAGGATCATCTGTAAAAAGGGTCGAATTCTCAATATATTGAACATGATTTACAACATTAGTTTATTTCTTACTCCTTTGAATAATAAGGTTATCACGAGGATCGTCAAGATCATCTTGTTGGTGAGAAGATCTTGCACCAAGATCGTACTACTTTTTTTTGCTAACGTTGTTTCTAGAAGATGCATCATCAATATCTTTTAATAATATCTTTTTAGAAATATTTAGACTGAGTCTGAACTTTTTTTTGTGTGAATTTTTTAAATAATTATTCTTCCAATATTCCTAGGAGTAGCTTATTCTCTAGTTGCACTCGTATTTTTTTCCATCAGTTGTCATGGTAAGCTCTTTAATCGATCAAACACGAGCTAGATAAACATTTTTAACTATAAAAAGAGAATTAAATTCTTAAAAAAAACTAAATAAGCTGTAACTGGACAAACCATGGAAACGATTTATATAGAAATGATTGTAAACCTTTTAAAAATGTTATTGATATTGATCAGAATCTACAAAAT
Source organism: Limnanthes douglasii subsp. nivea (assembly GCA_036936605.1). Classification (NCBI taxonomy): domain Eukaryota; kingdom Viridiplantae; phylum Streptophyta; class Magnoliopsida; order Brassicales; family Limnanthaceae; genus Limnanthes; species Limnanthes douglasii. The sequence goes on along the minus strand of JAUPFV010000005.1, from coordinate 126,266,386 downwards.
GTTAAAGCAAGTAAAAACAGAGCTAAAATAAAAGTAAACAAATTTTATTTTACATGTACTCATCCATCTTATTTCGACTGGATCATATGCTCGACTGACGTTTCGATATTCCCAATTCTAGGTTACAAAAATGTAATAATTTTCTAGATGTTTCCGGAAGAGGGTACGTTAACAATTTTGTTCCCGTGTATGGTAGTTATATAATACATAGGTGTGTTTTCAAACTCTAAAATATCAATATTTGTGAGGAAATTTGAAAGATGAACATGTGTTTTAAAAAACAAATTAAGCTAAGCAGGACGTTGAGTATTTGTACACCACTCATTAGCAAATAATTGGATAGGACATTGGATGTGTCTGAAAAATTCTTGCATAAATCAAGAAATAGGCAATCAAAGAACCCAATGAAATATGGTAGTAAAGAAGCATGTTTTATATGTCCTAGTATGATGAGTTAATTCTCAAGGTTTAAGAAGATAAGTAACTACATCGTCAGGGAGACCATATTCATGTCTAAATTTTATATGTTCTTATTCAAACACGTGTCTATAGGTAAATTAGCTAAAATATTCATCTATGAACTATGTTTTTTTTCTGGAAGGTCTACATGAGGGAGTTGAATCTCGGTTTTTAGAAGGTTATTTTCTTTTGGCAACCATTTTGGGAGCTATTGTTCTAAGTAAAGGAAGAAAGAACATCAAATATTCATGATTTTTTGAGAAACAAATAGAGTGAATATGCCAGATCTAATAAAGAAACGTACACTAACATATTGTTTCAATAAAATTAGTGGTTTTATTTGATTTTTTTAACTTGTACTATCTAATTACATTTGACTAAGAATTAGGAAATATATGAACGTATAAAAAGAGAAGAATAAGCATAGAATATACTTGGTTATAATATTTGAAGATGAAAGGGAGGATTGAAGGTTTTAGAGTTCTGATAGAATAAACGGAGAAATATAAGTGTATGAAAGAAATGAATAATAAAATAGGTAGGTTTTCTGGTATAAATAGAAGATGTTATATATAATCTATCTTTGAGTTAGAAATGGATCAATGGCCATAAAAATAATAGTAACAGTTATATTTAAAAAAAATATTAGAATTGTTTTTTTAAAGAAAGACATATAGTTTTTTAGTGTGTCAGAAGATAAAGAGTTTGAATGTTTATGCGGTTACACGTGGTAGTATAAATTTAAAGTTTCAAGAATTTAATGCACGATAGAAATTTTAAATAAAATAAAATTAATAAATCGACTAAAATTACCAATAATACCACTTCTAGATTAATTTTAAGTAGTACTCAAAGAATTGTTTTTGAAAAAATACTCTAAAGACTATAGGGGGGGTCCTAACAAGGATATATTTTGTAGATAGTATAGATTTTTTTATAATGATGAGGTTATGAAGAGGTGGTTAGAGGAAGGTTGTAAAGAGGATGATTAGACGAGTGTTAAAAAAAGATAAGATGAGGGTCATAAAGAAGTGGTAAAACAAAGGTTATAAAGAGGTGGTTAGACGAAGGTCATAAAAAGGATGATTAGACGAGTGTCTTGAAGAAGATAAGCTAAGGTTCATAATAAAATGTTTAGATGAAGATCATAAAGATGATGTTTGGAAAATTTCATAAAGAGGATAATATGAAGGTTATAAAGAAGTAGTTACACATAGGTCGTAAATGAGGGTCATAAAGAATATATAGATGAGGCTAATAAAATAATTACATGTTAGTCCCTCACTAAAATACATAATTCCCGATTCCTCCTCTAACTTTATAATTAGTTATATAAGGTTTCATTATTTATATTTTAGTTCTCCATATTCCATTTCCTTATCAATTTTGATGTCGCGTCATAATATTTGGATATTGACCCTAATCGGTTGATTTTGATGGTGTTGGATGTGCCAGTAAAAGAAGGTCGAGTTTGAAGTCTATGTGAATACTTCGAGTCCTTTGAAATCTCTAGAGGAGACACTATGATTGTAAATAGTGATAGTTCTAGAAAAATCCATGTACTAAGCTTAGCTACTCAGATAGAATGAAAGATGTCTACTCATTTTTATGGTAAGAGAGATGTTCGTTTTATTCTTTTCGATGAAGATGATTTGAGAGGCACTACCGGTCTTCTTGAAGATGCGGTGGTTATTGGAGCAGAGGTAGTTGGTGTTGAAATCTGACGCGTGCTAATAGATATAGGGAGCTTTGCAAATGTTCTTTTCAAATCAACTTATGATAGAATGTGTAATCCTCCTCGGATTTCCCAATCAGACCGTACTATAATTGGATCACATGAGTAACAACACAACTAATTTGGGATTCGAAGGAGAGGTATGTTTCGGAAAACGAACATTTAGAAAGAAGGTTCAGGTTTTATCCGTTGTAGTAGACTGTCTGACCAACTATAATGCCATTTTCGGGAGATCTTGGCTTTCCAGGATGTATGTAGTTGTATCTACAGTCCACTAGTGCTTGAAGTATATCATCAAATACCATGTGGGTGTCGTCCGAAGTGATCAGAAGGTTGTAAGATAATTTTATGCCACATCTCTTCGAATTTGAGGGTCAAAAAGTGGTGATAAAATGGTCAAATAGCAACCAGGGGGGTTGATCTCGGATGAGGAAGGGGTTGATGATCCGAGGGAAATTTCAAGTTCTATAATAGTAGGTGAAAATATAGAGGAATATGCTTTTCCCTGATGAAAACCTGCTTCAAATAGAGACCTTGTTGACCCCAGCTTTACGTCAGCAGTTGTTGCAGTTTTTGTTTCACAATTTGGATGCGGTAGGAATTTTAGTCGAAGTGATATGTCAAAGCCTAGCAATTAATCTGAAGGTCAAACCTGTTATACAGAAAAGACGTGCTTTCTCTTTTGAGAAAGCAGAGGCTATCATTGTTGAGGAGGATTGTTTATCAAGGGTCAGACATATAAGGGAGTCACACTATCTTTTATGTACAACAACCCAATTGGTGGTTAAGAAGAAGAATGGGAAATGAAGAATATACATCGATTTTACAAACCTGAATCGAGCTTGTCCTAAACATCCTTTTCCCGTTCCTCAAATAGACCAATTGATTCATTCCACTTCAGGAAATAAGATTTTTGTCTTTTATGGATGCCTTTGCATGGTATAATCAAATTCAAATGGATCCAAAAGGATCAAGAGAGTACCACATTCATTACAAATCGAGGCTTGCATTACATATAGGGTTATGCCATTTGGATTAAAAAAATGCTGGACCAACATATCAGAGGTTAATGAATAAATCCTTTACTTCTCAGATCAGAAGAAATATGGAGATGTATATTGATAATATTTTGGTAAAAAATTTAGCAGACGATGCACACTTGGAAGATTTGGTGGAGTCCTTTTTCATCTAAGGGCTATTAGATTGAAGTCAAATCCTGAGAAGTGTACTTTTGGAGTTCGATCAAGATAATTCTTGGGGTTATGTTATTAGTGAAAAACGCGTAGAAGCTGACCAAGAACAGCCAAAGGCTTTAGTATCGATGACATCACCTCGTACTGATCAAAGAAGTGCAGATCTTAACAAGAACGTTAGCTGCACTTAATATATTCATTTCTAGATTTTATGATAAACCAAGTGTTAGGAAAACCAATAGAATTAGAGTGGACCTCGGAATGTGAAGTAGCATTTTCAAGTATTAAAGATTTATTGTCATCACGAGAGATACTGTCCAAACCTCGAATTGGAGAATAACTCTATTTGTATATTGCAGTATCAGATTTTGCAGTAAGTGCTATTTTGATAAGTGAAAATTTGGGAATATCGAAGTCGGTCTACTATGTCAACAATAGTTTAGTGGCAGGAGAGAAAAGGTACTTGAAACTTGAAAAGTTGGTTCTAGATTTAGTAGTGGCTTCCAGAAAATGCACCCCCATTTTCAAGCTCACACTATTAAGGTTTGAACTTCATTTGCACTGAAAAATGTTTTACAACTCCACAATATTTCTGGGAGGATGACCAAATGGTCAGTTGAGTTAGGCGATTTTGATATCATTTTTTTACGTCGGACAGCTATCAAGGCCCAAGCCTTAGCATTTTTTTTCTGAATTCAATTCAGGTAGATGAGACGATGAGATAATCAAGAAGGTCTTGCCAAGAAGTTCTATGTGGATAGTCCGAACTAATGGGGGTTCTAGCATTTTAGGATGCAGTGCAGGATTTCAACTGATTGCTCCACCTGGGGAAACAATGTTTCAATCCATTAAATATGGCTTTCATGCATCGAATAATGAGTGTGAATATAAAGCTGCATTGGCTGGTTTAAGGCGTGAACATTTGTGGGGCAACTTCAGTTCGTTTAGAAACAGATTCCCAATTAGTAGCCAATGAGATGACTGGTGTTTCTGAAGCAAAAAAGGATCACCCAATATCTTCGAGAACTTCGAAAATTGACACTTTTGTTTGATCATGTTACCGTAGAGCATATCAGTCGAGGAGACAATACAGTTGCTAATTGTTTGGAAACTATGGCTTACACAGAATAATATCCTTGAATTTATTACAGGAGAGTCATTTGATTCTAACCAGCTCAGAGTAGTATAAATATTTAGAAGAAGTTTTTGTTACACCAGATGTAATTTGAAGTGATTATAGAAATAATATCCTGAATTTATTGTTAAGAGGAACGCTACCTCGAGATGTGCACTTGGCTAAGAAGTTGAAGGGTAAAGAGTATGCCAGTATTGCGCTGCTTGAATAAACAGGAGTCACATTATGGGTCCAACACATTATGGGTTCAAGGCATTGACACGTCAAGTTTTCTTGGGAAATATATTATTCGCTCTCGATTATGAACGATGCTAAAAGTTTGGTTCGAGGCTACGATACTTGTCAAAGATTTTCCAATTCTATTCCTAAACCTGCAGTTCCACTCATGTCCATTACCGAAGCCATCACTTTTTATAGATGGGGAATAAATTTAGTGAGACTATTTCTAATAGATTCTACAGGACGCCATATGATTATTGTAGCGGTAGACTATTTTATGAAGTAGGCAGAAGGTGAACCATAATCTGAAATAAAAGTCATGTATGTAATTATGTTTATTATGAACAGTATTTGTTGCCATTTTGGGCCACCTTGAAAAATTACCACGGCCGATGGTCTTCAATTTAACAACAAAGAAATCGCTTCTTCTTTTGCTTCGCCAAGCAAATGATCACGTAGAGGTGACAAATATATCTATTTTAGAAGGTCTAAAGAAGAATTTGATACGAGCTGTTGGAAAATGGGCTAACTATTTGCAAGAGGTGTTATGGGCTTATTAAATAACTCCTAAAGAGGCCACTAAAGAAACTTATTATGACTTGGTATATATTATGGATGTTGTTAGTCCTGTAGAATCTACATTACCTTCTTATAAATTAACTCAGTGTTCCGAGGACCTGAATGACGAAGCAAAAAGAGTAGATTTGGACTTGATTGAGGAAAAAAGAGTTAGAGCTCATTTGAATATGATTCATTATCAGACTCTTATGAAGAGTAGATATAATTTGAAGTTAAGAATGAGGGATGGTGATAAAGTTCTAAGGAAGGTAGTTCTCCATACTAAGGAAAAGAGCCTCAACAAGATGGCCCCGAATTGGGAGGGTCCCTACATGGTCTAAAAAAAAATAAAGTCAGGACCTTATCGCCTTTGTGACAAACAGAGGAGGATGCTTCAACATCCTTGGAATACACAACATCTAAAACTGTTCTAGGAGTAACTAACTCTTTTGAAATTTCTATTTTTGAATAATTGGCACACTCTTTCCTACCCTGTTAACCAAAGGAGTCTTAATGAGGTGCTTTGTAAATATTCGTTGTTATCAATAAAACTATTTTTTGGGAAATGGTTGTTTAAGTTTACTTATTTAAATTATTTTGGTCACTAGTCAAAGATTGATCATCTTTGAAGTTCACCAAGAGTAATTATTCTAAAGTGTTGGATACACTTTTCGAAGAAACAACCATATTTGGAGTGTTCTTTAAACGCACTACCATATTCGAGGTGCTATGTTCTTTAAACGCACTACGATATTCGAAATGTTATACTCTTAAAATACACTATAATGTTCGAAGTGTTATGTTCCATAAAACACATTATTTGTGTTACACCTATTGATATTTTCTAAATACACCTTGTCATGAGTTTAATCGTTTGAAGTGACTATGCCTTATTATATAAAAAGTAATGAAAATATTAAGAAAAACAAAATATTATTGCATAAATCCAATAAACAGACAAAATATTTTTCAATACCAAAACAAATTGCATTTAACATAGTCAAGTCATCTTACAATAATTGGATGACAGATAAAAAAACAGTAAGAAAAAGCAAAGTTATTTGGTGTCAGTGTCCTCCTCGGCAGACTCATCTTGGTCAGAAGAATTGTCATCTGATTCCGCCTCTATGGATGAAGAAGCAGGTACAGGGTCAAAGGCTTTGCTGGGGAGATTTCAATGGGAATATGCTCTCAGAAGTTAGAGAGATCAGCCTCTGTAAATGAGGCATGAATTTCGTGAAGAAGATTAACAATTTTTTGCTCTTCGACATTGTTTATGGCCGGTAGCATGTCTTTCCCAGATTCATTTTCAGCAGAAACTACATCAAGTTTTTTCTCTTCATCGAGCTGCATCTTGAGAGCATCCATATCCTCTGTCAACTTTTTCTTTTCATCTTCACTCCTGTTTAGTGAAAGTTAAAGAGTATAGCATTTTTGTTTCATCTCGGATAAACTCTTTAACATGTTTAGACCTAAGCTCTTCTATCTCATTTTTGTGAGAAGTATTAAGCTCTTTCGTCTCTTTGTTGTGCATAGCTCTATGATGATTTTTAAAGAAAATGATTCCTCTTTGGAATTCTGATCAGGCATCTTGGAATTCGTAAGATTGTCTCTCCACCAAACCACAGAATATTTCCCTCATTTTCTTCTCGGCAACATTAATTTTCTTTTTACGAACCATCTTCTTCGCCATTTTCTCTAAGTGGCTTCGAGAAGATTCAACTTTTTGGCATAATTTTTGCATTGCAGTGCCAAGGTAGGAAAATATTTTAAGAGAAAGTGCAACTTCTTCGGATAGCTCTTCGATTTGTATGAATACTGGACTAGGGTAAGACATAAGAGCAAAGGAAGATGGAGGCAAAGAGACCTTTGGTGAAGTTTCCTGGAGAAGAACATGAGTATATCTGTTACCATAATGTTTTAGTTGGTCTTGAAGTTCTTGAATGTATGGATCTTGATCTCTGACAAACTCTTGAGATTATTCGAGGTTGATAAAGCTATCAGGATCAAAGTGACCATCACCTCTATCATTGTCGGTGGCAGTCTCTCCTTATTGATTGCATATTTCTTCATTACCCGTTTCACTCTTTTTTGTTGATCTTCCACCACAACAATTTCATCAGCATTGGAAGGCGTCACCTCTTGAGCAGTTTGTACAAATATATATATTTTAGAAGGTCTAAAGAAGAATTTGATACGAGCTGTTGGAAAATGGGCTAACTATTTGCAAGAGGCGATATGAGCTTATTAAATAACTCATAGAGAGGCCACTAAAGAAACTTATTTTGCTTTGGTATATAGTATGGATGTTGTTAGTCCTGTAGAATCTACATTAACTTATTATAAATTAACTCAGTATTCTGAGGACCTGAATGACGAAGCAAAAAGAGCAGATTTGGACTTGATTGAGGAAAAAAGAGTTAGAGCTCATTTGAATATGATTCATTATCAGACTCTTATGAAGAGTAGATGTAATTTGAAGTTAAGAATGAGGGATTTCAAGGTTGGTGATAAAGTTCTAAGGAAGGTAGTTCTCCATACTAAGGAAAAAAGCCTCAACAAGATGGCCCCGAATTGGGAGGGTCCCTACATGGTCTGAAAAAAAAATAAAGTCAGGACCTTATCGCCTTTGTGACAAACAGAGGAGGATGCTTCAACATCCTTGGAATACACAACATCTAAAACTGTTCTAGGAGTAACTAACTCTTTTGAAATTTCTATTTTTGAATAATTGGCACACTCTTTCCTACCCTGTTAACCAAAGGAGTTTTAATGAGGTGCTATGTAAATATTCGTTGTTATCAATAAAAATATTTTTTGGGAAATGGTTGTTTAAGTTTACTTATTTGGATTATTTTGGTAACTAGTCAAAGATTGATCATCTTTGAAGTTCACCAAGAGTAATTATTCTAAAGTGTTGGATACACTTTTCGAAGAAACAACCATATTTGGAGTGTTCTTTAAACGCACTACCATATTCGAGGTGCTATGTTCTTTAAACGCACTACGATATTCGAAAAGTTATGCTCTTAAAATGCACTATAATGTTCGAAGTGTTATGTTCCATAAAACACATTATTTGTGTTACACCTGTTGATATTTTCTAAATACACCTTGTCATGAGTTTAATCGTTTGAAGTGACTATGCCTTATTATATAAAAAGTAATGAAAATATTAAGAAAAACAAAATATTATCGCATAAATCCAATAAACAGACAAAATATTTTTCAATACCAAAACGAATTGCATTTAACATAGTCAAGTCATCTTACAATAATTGGATGACAGATAAAAAAACAGTAAGAAAAAGAAAAGTTATTTGGTGTCAGTGTCCTCCTCGGCAGACTCATCTTGGTCAGAAGAATTGTCATCTGATTCCGCCTCTATGGATGAAGAAGCAGGTACAGGGTCAAAGGCTTTGCTGGGGAGATTTCAATGGGAATATGCTCTCAGAAGTTAGAGAGATCAGCCTCTATAAATGAGGAATGAATTTCGTGAAGAATATTAACAATTTTTTGCTCTTCGACATTGTTTATGGCCGGTAACATGTCTTTCCCAGATTCATTTTCAGCAGAAACTACAGCAAGCTTTTTCTCTTCATCGAGCTGAATCTTGAGAGCATCCATATCCTCTGTCAACTTTTTCTTTTCATCTTCACTCCCGTTTAGTGAAAGTTAAAGAGTATAACATTTTTGTTTCATCTCGGATAAACTCTTTAACATGTTTAGACCTAAGCTCTTCTATCTCATTTTTGTGAGAAGTATTAAGCTCTTTCGTCTCTTTGTTGTGCATAGCTCTATGATGATTTTTAAAGAAAATGATTCCTATGAGGAATTTTGATCAGGCATCTTGGAATTCGTAAGATTGTCTCTCTACCAAACCACAGAATATTTCCCTCATTTTCTTCTCGGCAACATTAATTTTCTTTTTACGAACCATCTTCTTCGCCATTTTCTCTAAGTGGCTTTGAGAAGATTCAACTTTTTGGCATAATTTTTGCATTGCAGCACCAGGTTGGAAAATGTTTTAAGAGAAAGTGAAACTTCTTCGGATAGCTCTTCGATTTGTATGAATACTGGACTAGGGTAAGACATAAGAGCAAAGGAAGATGGAGGCAAAGAGACCTCTGGTGAAGTTTCCTGGAGAAGACCATGAGTATATCTGTTACCATAATGTTTTAGTTGGTCTTGAAGTTCTTGAATGTATGGATCTTGATCTCTGACAAACTCTTGAGATTATTCGAGGTTGATAAAGCTATTAGGATCAAAGTGACCATCACCTCTATCATTGTCGGTGGCAGTCTCTCCTTATTGATTGCATATTTCTTCATTACCTGTTTCACTCTTTTTTGTTGATCTTCCACCACAATAATTTCATCTGCATTGGAAGGCGTCACCTCTTGAGCAGTTTGTACAAATATATCTATTTTAGAAGGTCTAAAGAAGAATTTGATACGAGCTGTTGGAAAATGGGCTAACTATTTGCAAGAGGTGATATGGGCTTATTAAATAACTCATAGAGAGGCCACTAAAGAAACTTATTTTGCTTTGGTATATAGTATGGATGTTGTTAGTCCTGTAGAATCTAGATTACCTTCTTATAAATTAACTCAGTATTCCGAGGACCTGAATGACGAAACAAAAAGAGCAGATTTGGACTTGATTGAGGAAAAAAGAGTTAGAGCTCATTTGAATATGATTCATTATCAGACTCTTATGAAGAGTAGATGTAATTTGAAGTTAAGAATGAGGGATTTCAAGGTTGGTGATAAAGTTCTAAGGAAGGTAGTTCTCCATACTAAGGAAAAGAGCCTCAACAAGATGGCCCCGAATTGGGAGGGTCCGTACATGGTCTGAAAAAAAATAAAGTCAGGACCTTATCGCCTTTGTGACAAACAGAGGAGGATGCTTCAACATCCTTGGAATACACAACATCTAAAACTGTTCTAGGAGTAACTAACTCTTTTGAAATTTCTATTTTTGAATAATTGGCACACTCTTTCCTACCCTGTTAACCAAAGGAGTTTTAATGAGGTGCTATGTAAATATTCGTTGTTATCAATAAAACTATTTTTTGGGAAATGGTTGTTTAAGTTTACTTATTTGGATTATTTTGGTAACTAGTCAAAGATTGATCATCTTTGAAGTTCACCAAGAGTAATTATTCTAAAGTGTTGGATACACTTTTCGAAGAAACAACCATATTTGGAGTGTTCTTTAAACGCAATACCATATTCGAGGTGCTATGTTCTTTAAATGCAATATTCGAAATGTTATGCTCTTAAAATGCACTATAATGTTCGAAGTGTTATGTTCCATAAAACACATTATTTGTGTTACACCTGTTGATATTTTCTAAATACACCTTGTCATGAGTTTAATCGTTTGAAGTGACTATGCCTTATTATATAAGAAGTAATGAAAATATTAAGAAAAACAAAATATTATCGCATAAATCCAATAAACAGACAAAATATTTTTCAATACCAAAACAAATTGCATTTAACATAGTCAAGTCATCTTACAATAATTGGATGACAAATAAAAAAACAGTAAGAAAAAGCAAAGTTATTTGGTGTCAGTGTCCTCCTCGGCAGACACATCTTGGTCAGAAGAATTGTCATCTGATTCCGCCTCTATGGATGAAGAAGCAGGTACAGGGTCAAAGGCTTTGCTGGGGAGATTTCAATGGGAATATGCTCTCAGAAGTTAGAGAGATCAGCCTCTGTAAATGAGGCATGAATTTCGTGCAGAAGATTAACAATTTTTTGCTCTTCGACATTGTTTATGGCAGGTAGCATGTCTTTCCCAGATTCATTTTCAGCAGAAACTACAGCAAGCTTTTTCTCTTCATCGAGCTGAATCTTGAGCGCATCCATATCCTCTGTCAACTTTTACTTTTCATCTTCACTCCTGTTTAGTGAAATTTAAAGAGTATAGCATTTTTGTTTCATCTCGGATAAACTCTTTAACATGTTTAGACCTAAGCTCTTCTATCTCATTTTTGTGAGAAGTATTAAGCTCTTTCGTCTCTTTGTTGTGCATAGCTCTGTGATGATTTTTAAAGAAAATGATTCCTCTGAGGAATTCTGATCAAGCATCTTGGAATTGGTAAGATTGTCTCTCCACCAAACCACATAATATTTCCCTCATTTTCTTCTCGGCAACATTAATTTTCTTTTTACGAACCATCTTCTTCGCCATTTTCTCTAAGTGGCTTCGAGAAGATTCAACTTTTTGGCATAATTTTTGCATTGCAGCGCCAAGGTTGGAAAATGTTTTAAGAGAAAGTGCAACTTCTTCGGATAGCTCTTCTATTGGTATGAATACTGGACTAGGGTAAGGCATAAGAGCAAAGGAAGATGGAGGCAAAGAGACCTCTAGTGAAGTTTCCTGGAGAAGAACATGAGTATATCTGTTACCATAATGTTTTAGTTGGTCTTGAAGTTCTTGAATGTATGGATCTTGATCTCTGACAAACTCTTGAGATTATTCGAGGTTGATAAAGCTAGCAGGATCAAAGTGACCATCACCTCTATCATTGTCGGTGGCAGTCTCTCCTTATTGATTGCATATTTCTTCATTACCCGTTTCACTTTTTTTTGTTGATCTTCCACCACAACAATTTCATCAGCATTGGAAGGCGTCACCTCTTGAGCAGTTTGTACAAATATATCTATTTTAGAAGGTCTAAAGAAGAATTTGATACGAGCTGTTGGAAAATGGGCTAACTATTTGCAAGAGGTGATATGGGCTTATTAAATAACTCATAGAGAGGCCACTAAAGAAACTTATTTTGCTTTGGTATATAGTATGGATGTTGTTAGTCCTGTAGAATCTAGATTACCTTCTTATAAATTAACTCAGGATTCCGAGGACCTGAATGACGAAGCAAAAAGAGCAAATTTGGACTTGATTGAGGAAAAAAGAGTTAGAGCTCATTTGAATATGATTCATTATCCGAATCTTATGAAGAGTAGATGTAATTTGAAGTTAAGAATGAGGCATTTCAAGGTTGGTGATAAAGTTCTAAGGAAGGTAGTTCTCCATACTAAGGAAAAGAGCCTCAGCAAGATGGCCCCGAATTGGGAGGGTCCCTACATGGTCTGAAAAAAATAAAGTCAGGACCTTATCGCCTTTGTGACAAACAGAGGAGGATGCTTCAACATCCTTGGAATGCACAACATCTAAAACGGTTCTAGGAGTAACTAACTCTTTTGAAATTTCTATTTTTGAATAATTGGCACACTCTTTCCTACCCTGTTAACCAAAGGAGTTTTAATGAGGTGCTATGTAAATATTCGTTGTTATCAATAAAACTATTTTTTGGGAAATGGTTGTTTAAGTTTACTTATTTGGATTATTTTGGTAACTAGTCAAAGATTGATCATCTTTGAAGTTCACCAAGAGTAATTATTCTAAAGTGTTGGATACACTTTTCGAAGAAACAACTATTTTTGGAGTGTTCTTTAAACGCACTACCATATTCGAGGTGCTATGTTCTTTAAACGCACTACGATATTCGAAATGTTATGCTCTTAAAATGCACTATAATGTTCGAAGTGTTATGTTCCATAAAACACATTATTTGTGTTACACCTGTTGATATTTTCTAAATACACCTTGTCATGAGTTTAATCGTTTGAAGTGACTATGCCTTATTATATAAAAAGTAATGAAAATATTAAGAAAAACAAAATATTATCGCATAAATCCAATAAACAAACAAAATATTTTTCAATACCAAAACAAATTGCATTTAACATAGTCAAGTCATCTTACAATAATTGGATGACAGATTAAAAAACAGTAAGAAAAAGCAAAGTTATTTGGTGTCAGTGTCCTCCTCGGCAGACTCATCTTGGTCAGAAGAATTGTCATCTGATTCCGCCTCTATGGATGAAGAAGCAAGTACAGGGTCAAAGGCTTTGCTGGGGAGATTTCAATGGGAATATGCTCTCAGAAGTTAGAGAGATCAGCCTCTGTAAATGAGGCATGAATTTCGTGAAGAAGATTAACAATTTTTTGCTCTTCGACATTGTTTATGGCAGGTAGCATGTCTTTCCAAGATTCATTTTCAGCATAAACTACAGCAAGCTTTTTCTCTTCATCGAGCTGAATCTTGAGAGCATCCATATCCTCTGTCAACTTTTTCTTTTCATCTTCACTCCTGTTTAGTGAAAGTTAAAGAGTATAGCATTTTTGTTTCATCTCGGATAAACTCTTTAACATGTTTAGACCTAAGCTCTTTTATCTCATTTTTGTGAGAAGTATTAAGCTCTTTCGTCTCTTTGTTGTGCATAGCTCTATGATGATTTTTAAAGAAAATGATTCCTCTGAGGAATTCTGATCAGGCATCTTGGAATTCGTAAGATTGTCTCTCCACCAAACCACAGAATATTTCCCTCATTTTCTTCTCGGCAACATTAATTTTCTTTTTACGAACCATCTTCTTCGCCATTTTCTCTAAGTGGCTTCGAGAAGATTCAACTTTTTGGCATAATTTTTGCATTGCAGCGCCAAGGTTGGAAAATGTTTTAAGAGAAAGTGCAACTTCTTCGGATAGCTCTTCTATTGGTATGAATACTGGACTAGGGTAAGGCATAAGAGCAAAGGAAGATGGAGGCAAAGAGACCTCTGGTGAAGTTTCCTGGAGAAGAACATGAGTATATCTGTTACCATAATGTTTTAGTTGGTCTTGAAGTTCTTGAATGTATGGCTCTTGATCTCTGACAAACTCTTGAGATTATTCGAGGTTGATAAAGCTAGCAGGATCAAAGTGACCATCACCTCTATCATTGTCGGTGGCAGTCTCTCCTTATTGATTGCATATTTCTTCATTACCCGTTTCACTTTTTTTTGTTGATCTTCCACCACAACAATTTCATCAGCATTGGAAGGCGTCACCTCTTGAGCAGTTTGTACAAATATATCTATTTTAGAAGGTCTAAAGAAGAATTTGATACGAGCTGTTGGAAAATGGGCTAACTATTTGCAAGAGGTGATATGGGCTTATTAAATAACTCATAGAGAGGCCACTAAAGAAACTTATTTTGCTTTGGTATATAGTATGGATGTTGTTAGTCCTGTAGAATCTAGATTACCTTCTTATAAATTAACTCAGGATTCCGTGGACCTGAATGACGAAGCAAAAAGAGCAAATTTGGACTTGATTGAGGAAAAAAGAGTTAGAGCTCATTTGAATATGATTCATTATCCGAATCTTATGAAGAGTAGATGTAATTTGAAGTTAAGAATGAGGGATTTCAAGGTTGGTGATAAAGTTCTAAGGAAGGTAGTTCTCCATACTAAGGAAAAGAGCCTCAACAAGATGGCCCCGAATTGGGAGGGTCCCTACATGGTCTGAAAAAAATAAAGTCAGGACCTTATCGCCTTTGTGACAAACAGAGGAGGATGCTTCAACATCCTTGGAATGCACAACATCTAAAACGGTTCTAGGAGTAACTAACTCTTTTGAAATTTCTATTTTTGAATAATTGGCACACTCTTTCCTACCCTGTTAACCAAAGGAGTTTTAATGAGGTGCTATGTAAATATTCGTTGTTATCAATAAAACTATTTTTTGGGAAATGGTTGTTTAAGTTTACTTATTTGGATTATTTTGGTAACTAGTCAAAGATTGATCATCTTTGAAGTTCACCAAGAGTAATTATTCTAAAGTGTTGGATACACTTTTCGAAGAAACAACTATTTTTGGAGTGTTCTTTAAACGCACTACCATATTCGAGGTGCTATGTTCTTTAAACGCACTACGATATTCGAAATATTATGCTCTTAAAAGGCACTATAATGTTCGAAGTGTTATGTTCCATAAAACACATTATTTGTGTTACACCTGTTGATATTTTCTAAATACACCTTGTCATGAGTTTAATCGTTTGAAGTGACTATGCCTTATTATATAAAAAGTAATGAAAATATTAAGAAAAACAAAATATTATCGCATAAATCCAATAAACAAACAAAATATTTTTCAATACCAAAACAAATTGCATTTAACATAGTCAAGTCATCTTACAATAATTGGATGACAGATTAAAAACAGTAAGAAAAAGCAAAGTTATTTGGTGTCAGTGTCCTCCTCGGCAGACTCATCTTGGTCAGAAGAATTGTCATCTGATTCCGCCTCTATGGATGAAGAAGCAAGTACAGGGTCAAAGGCTTTGCTGGGGAGATTTCAATGGGAATATGCTCTCAGAAGTTAGAGAGATCAGCCTCTGTAAATGAGGCATGAATTTCGTGAAGAAGATTAACAATTTTTTGCTCTTCGACATTGTTCATGGCAGGTAGCATGTCTTTCCAAGATTCATTTTCAGCAGAAACTACAGCAAGCTTTTTCTCTTCATCGAGCTGAATCTTGAGAGCATCCATATCCTCTGTCAACTTTTTCTTTTCATCTTCACTCCTGTTTAGTGAAAGTTAAAGAGTATAGCATTTTTGTTTCATCTCGGATAAACTCTTTAACATGTTTAGACCTAAGCTCTTTTATCTCATTTTTGTGAGAAGTATTAAGCTCTTTCGTCTCTTTGTTGTGCATAGCTCTATGATGATTTTTAAAGAAAATGATTCCTCTGAGGAATTCTGATCAGGCATCTTGGAATTCGTAAGATTGTCTCTCCACCAAACCACAGAATATTTCCCTCATTTTCTTCTCGGCAACATTAATTTTCTTTTTACGAACCATCTTCTTCGCCATTTTCTCTAAGTGGCTTCGAGAAGATTCAACTTTTTGGCATAATTTTTGCATTGCAGCGCCAAGGTTGGAAAATGTTTTAAGAGAAAGTGCAACTTCTTCGGATAGCTCTTCTATTGGTATGAATACTGGACTAGGGTAAGGCATAAGAGCAAAGGAAGATGGAGGCAAAGAGACCTCTGGTGAAGTTTCTTGGAGAAGAACATGAGTATATCTGTTACCATAATGTTTTAGTTGGTCTTGAAGTTCTTGAATGTATGGATCTTGATCTCTGACAAACTCTTGAGATTATTCGAGGTTGATAAAGCTATCAGGATCAAAGTGACCATCACCTCTATCATTGTCGGTGGCAGTCTCTCCTTATTGATTGCATATTTCTTCATTACCCGTTTCACTTTTTTTTGTTGATCTTCCACCACAACAATTTCATCAGCATCGGAAGGCGTCACCTCTTGAGCAGTTTGTACTAATATATCTATTTTAGAAGGTCTAAAGAAGAATTTGATACGAGGTGTTGGAAAATGGGCTAACTATTTGCAAGAGGTGATATGGGCTTATTAAATAACTCATAGAGAGGCCACTAAAGAAACTTATTTTGCTTTGGTATATAGTATGGATGTTGTTAGTCCTGTAGAATCTACATTACCTTCTTATAAATTAACTCAGTATTCCGAGGACCTGAATGACGAAGCAAAAAGAGCAGATTTGGACTTGATTGAGGAAAAAAGAGTTAGAGCTCATTTGAATATGATTCATTATGAGAATCTTATGAAGAGTAGATGTAATTTGAAGTTAAGAATGAGGTATTTCAAGGTTGGTGATAAAGTTCTAAGGAAGGTAGTTCTCCATACTAAGGAAAAGAGCCTCAGCAAGATGGCCCCGAATTGGGAGGGTCCCTACATGGTCTGAAAAAAAATAAAGTCAGGACCTTATCGCCTTTGTGACAAACAGAGGAGGATGCTTCAACATCCTTGGAATACACAACATCTAAAACGGTTCTAGGAGTAACTAACTCTTTTGAAATTTTTATTTTTGAATAATTGGCACACTCTTTCCTACCCTGTTAACCAAAGGAGTTTTAATGAGGTGCTATGTAAATATTCGTTGTTATCAATAAAACTATTTTTTGGGAAATGGTTGTTTAAGTTTACTAATTTGGATTATTTTGGTAACTAGTCAAAGATTGATCATCTTTGAAGTTCACCAAGAGTAATTATTCTAAAGTGTTGGATACACTTTTCGAAGAAACAACTATTTTTGGAGTGTTCTTTAAACGCACTACCATATTCGAGGTGCTATGTTCTTTAAACGCACTACGATATTCGAAATGTTATGCTCTTAAAATGCACTATAATGTTCGAAGTGTTATGTTCCATAAAACACATTATTTGTGTTACACCTGTTGATATTTTCTAAATACACCTTGTCATGAGTTTAATCGTTTGAAGTGACTATGCCTTATTATATAAAAAGTAATGAAAATATTAAGAAAAACAAAATATTATCGCATAAATCCAATAAACAAACAAAATATTTTTCAATACCAAAACAAATTGCATTTAACATAGTCAAGTCATCTTACAATAATTGGATGACAAATAAAAAAACAGTAAGAAAAAGCAAAGTTATTTGGTGTCAGTGTCCTCCTCGGCAGACTCATCTTGGTCAGAAGAATTGTCATCTGATTCCGCCTCTATGGATGAAGAAGCAGGTACAGGGTCAAAGGCTTTGCTGGGGAGATTTCAATGGGAATATGCTCTCAGAAGTTAGAGAGATCAGCCTCTGTAAATGAGGCATGAATTTCGTGAAGAAGATTAACAATTTTTTGCTCTTCGACATTGTTTATGGTCGGTAGCATGTGTTTCCCAGATTCATTTTCAGCAGAAACTACAGCAAGCTTTTTCTCTTCATCGAGCTGAATCTTGAGAGCATCCATATCCTCTGTCAACGTTTTCTTTTCATCTTCACTCCTGTTTAGTGAAAGTTAAAGAGTATAGCATTTTTGTTTCATCTCGGATAAACTCTTTAACATGTTTAGACCTAAGCTCTTCTATCTCATTTTTGTGAGAAGTATTAAGCTCTTTCGTCTCTTTGTTGTGCATAGCTCTATGATGATTTTTAAAGAAAATGATTCCTATGAGGAATTCTGATCAGGCATCTTGGAATTCGTAAGATTGTCTCTCTACCAAACCACAGAATATTTCCCTCATTTTCTTCTCGGCAACATTAATTTTCTTTTTTCGAACCATCTTCTTTGCCATTTTCTCTAAGTGGCTTCGAGAAGATTCAACTTTTTGGCATAATTTTTGCATTGCAACGCCAAGGTTGGAAAATGTTTTAAGAGAAAGTGCAACGTCTTCGGATAGCTCTTCGATTGGTATGAATACTGGACTAAGGTAAGGCATAAGAGCAAAGGAAGATGGAGGCAAAGAGACCTCTGGTGAAGTTTCCTGGAGAAGAACATGAGTATATCTGTTACCATAATGTTTTAGGTTGTCTTGAAGTTCTTGAATGTATGGATCTTGATCTCTGACATACTCTTGAGATTATTCGAGGTTGATAAAGCTATCAGGATCAAAGTGACCATCACCTCTATCATTGTCGGTGGCAGTCTCTCCTTATTGATTGCATATTTCTTCATTACAGGTTTCAATCTTTTTTGTTGATCTTCCACCATAACAATTTCATCAGCATCAGAAGGCGTCACCTCTTGAGCAGTTTGTACAACTTTCTTTTTTACTCTTTTTTAGGAGATATCTTAGTTGTGCTCTTCTTTTTGTTTGAAGCAGTTGTCTTGTTCCTTTTCGGAGAGGGATCAACTTCTTCTCCTTCTTCGATAGTGGATAGACTTTTTTCTTTTGCTTTTTTCAGTTTGGTTTTGGATGTGACGTAAGAATATCTGAAGGGCTAGCACCAGATGTGCTAGTTGTTTTTTTTATTCTTTTTCCATTTTTTCATTTAGGGAAGATAACTTTCTGACCTATTCCAAACTGGAAGAAATATCTTACCATCAGGTGTTACTAGTCTCTTCACAGCCAAAATTGGGTTTGGTGGTTCCATTAGATTTTATGGGAAATCAACGCCCAGTTTAATTTGCCACAAGTGGTTGTTGATAGAATTAATGGGCAAGAAATCTGAATGGAACTCATTTCCTCATTTTTTCCGTCCATGTTTCCAGCTTTGAAAAGATATCTTTAGCATCTTTTTCACGAATCTTTTATTGCCTCAGAATTTCTGAGATACAATGCAACAAAATAAGCAAATAAATAAAACAAAATAATAGAAACAACAATAAAAAAGAAGAAACTTACTGTTACTCCTCCAGACGAGGTTTAGTCTTGAATAATTCGCCTCGGAAATTTCCTTTCCATTTTCCGAGGCCCCTGATATAAAGACAAAATTTTGCTTCCAAAATTTGTTAACCTCGAGTAGGCTGTCCACTATCTTCAGATCATCATCAAGTGTGAGATAGTAGAAGGGCAGGACATGCCCTTCGAAAGCTTTCTCACGACAATGAAATCTTTGATAATAAGAGGAATTTGGGAAATTATGGAAGCCATGATAATGGACAGAAGGGGAAAACATTGATTGAGAGTATCTTGCATATGACAGAGGTCGAGGAGATCAAAATAATCTACAATCACTAGATCTAACGGAAATTGAAAACCCTAGTTGATAATCTCTGGGTATAACACCAGCTCATCCTTTCCACAGTTAATTGGAGTCTCTCCTTATATTGGAAGCTGAAGTACGATGTTGTCTGACATTCCCCATTATTTTTTAAAGAGGCAGCCTGACACTCTAGTAATAGATATATGACATATTTTTAGTGCCAATGTATATTCAGGGTTGAGTGGTTTCAAATTTTTACCAACCGAGGCAGCCAAATCTTCGGGGAGCTCAACATGAGCTTTCTTTTTCCTTCTCTTAGGTGATTTTGTCTTAAAAATACCTTTTACAGTTTTATAATCCGTTTTCTTCGAAACGTCATCTTTCGTATCAGCCTCGACGTTCGATTATATGGCTCGAGAGTCCAATTCCTCATCGGATGCCTCATCCACGAGTTGAGGTGGGTTAGGATTCAAAGTTGGTTCTCTATTATTGTTACTTGATGGATTTTGTTGAGACTATGTAGTTGTCTCAACAACATCCCTCTGAGGAGAAGAAGAGGTTGAAGGATTCGAGACGTCATCAGCATCGTCCCCCATGGCTATGAAGGTTTTTCTTTTTATGGTTTGAGGAACTGAGTTTTTGTATAGACATGAATGGTTTTCATGCACAGTGGACGAGGGGGATCATAATTAACTAGAGAAGGAGTTTCCTCTCATCTTTTTGAAGAAAATATAGTTTGGGTTATTTCGCGATTGATTCGAGGATTTAAGTTTGCATGAGGGATTAAAGGTGATGGTCTACCTAGAGATGGTAAAACTTGAGGTTATTTGGGTGTTTGAGTTTTGGATGATTGATCTTTCTCAAAGATAATAATTTGAAAAGGAAAGAGGAGTTTGATTAGGATCGAAGTTACCGTAATGTATTGTCTCAGTGGACAAACCCCAAGGTGCGTTGCTTATGAGACGAGCTGCTTTATATTCATTATCCCTTTCACTTATGTAGAAGTAGTTGTATTATCCAAAGCGAGATTTCTGTTTATCCAGGGAGGATGAATTTCTGGGTTTTTTTTCTCTTGGCTTTTTGAGTTTTGGATGTTTTCTCATAAACGAACTTAAAAGACTTGAGGTGGATTTGTGTTTTATGGTGAAGATAGCTTAAAGGTGTAAGATTCAGATGAAGGTAACCAAGAAATTTTAGAAAACAAGTAAACTCTCTCTCTCTCTAAAAAAGTATTATGAAGCAAAATGAGTCACAAAAATGTATTTATAGGAAATGTTGAGGGAGAGGGACGTGGAAGAAGTAGAGAAGGAAATTGGGCAGAATTTCAAACGGTTCCATAAATGAGAGTTTGACATCTGCCATATGATAGGTGTAGTGGCAGACCTAGAGCCTAGGGTATCATCATTACATATTCGATCTATACTTCAAATGTTTATGACCGTTAGAATGAAATGGTTCAATAAGGAAAATGTCTGAAGCGTTGAGGAAATTATCATTAATTTCGAGGATGAGATTTTGCCAAATATATGGAGACAATAAGTTTGAAGTAATTCGAATCTTGGATAAAGGGATTTTTCTCCATTAATGAAGCTTTCTGATGCCAATTAGTTCTCATTCATTAACTTTCATAAGAACTAAGGGGGTTAATGATAAGGAAATATAACATTGGGGATCAAAATGTAAATGAATGAAACCTTGTTTGATAAATTGTATAGTTGTGGGAGAATTTAGAGCTTTATGTATAGGTAAAGGACTAATATAAAATTAGACCCTTTATGTAACAGCTTATGTTATACTTTAAGTCTATATATAAAGGCCAAGGTTGAGCTGAGCAAGAAGATTCCGACTTTTGAGATCAAACTATTTTCACTTCTTGATTTTCTCTCCCTAAAAACTAATTCTCTCTACTTCTTTACTTCTCTCTGCTTTACTCTATGAACCGTATTAAATCCACATCAATTTTATCAAAGGAAAATGTTCTTTCAACTTTCAAACATTCTCAAATTTAATATATATATCTACTGAAAAATATTTACAAGTACTAGTAAATAAAAAATATATGAAATAATACATATATGAAATAATACATATATGTGTATTTTTTCCTTTTGGAAAATTAAGTTTTCGTATGAAGGGAGGTTTGACTGCGAATGGGTTTTAATGAGCCAAGTATACTTCCAGCAGGCCTCAAAACATTTATAAGTCTAACCATACATAGCTCAATAGTTTTTCTGAACAAGCATTAGCATAAATGTTCGATTTCATACATAATAACATAATCAAGCTTCGGTAATGTAACAAAATACAAAAACAGCAAATTTTGTAGACGATGAAAAGTAACTCAATATTAAAGTGATTGTATCGATTCTAATGAACTCTTCAAATTAACTATTAGTTTAAGATCGATTGGTGCGGGATTTTAGTGTCGATAGATAATTGTTCTTTTTTTATTCACTTGACTGAAAAGATCTTACATTTTTATGGGCTTTTACCCTTTTATATATTACACAATCCTACATATTATCCCATTATCTCCTTATAACTCTCCACTTCTAGTTGTGTCCAGTCATGTTTTGCTCTCATGTTCTTTATGTCGTTTTGGAAGGAGTAAACGTTTACTAGTTAAAGGTGTTACATCCTACATTTCCCTATGCTTACCATGTGTCATAGATATGATTTAACTTTATAAGTAATGGCATGCGTGCAGTGTGCTGATGTCAGTACCAATTTGTCACATCTCGCATACCCTACCCATATGTCTAATAATTACAGTTGCTACTTGTGTGATTTATGAAAATAGTGCTTCATATTTCTGGCCTTTTGGTTTATAAATATTTTTACTCGTTGTAAGCCCATTATAATATTATGGACCTACTTCTTAAGTGGCCCTTGTTCCACTAATTCATAGAGTAGTATAAATTTTCTTTGAATCAATTTAACAAACTTTTCCCACTTTGAATTACTTTTGAAGAAGGAGTTAGGCTATTCTTCTCGCTTCTTTGTTCCAAGCCTTTCCATTTTTTTAGAGACAGTAAAAAGGTAACGATCAAAGTTCTTTGTTTTCCTTTTTGGTACCTTTTTCTATTTGTTTTATGAATGGTATTGGTTAGTGTTATCGTGGTGACCCTAATCTTATGCTAATGAGTTATCTATTTGCCCCCCTAAAATGGCTCGCAAATAACCTTTAAAATAGAAGAATTCTATTATGGGAATTGATAACAAAGGCAATGTAAAGTAGAAAATTAGTTTAATCAGAGAAGAGAAGTTACAATATTTTTGTTTTATCTGCCTATTTATATCATTATTAGCAGTTTTACATATTGATACTTTGTGATCCAGTTGATTTTGATTGCATCAACACCAACAACAATAATGACCTTAGTTTTGCTTTTGTTTATGACTTTCCGTGAGATATCCTGATATGCCTGCAGAAAATTGCTAAGTGAACCTAGAGTAACTTCTTTGCTATCAGTGACAAGCAATATATCGTCAGCAAAAGCAAGGTTGTTTATGCAGATGCTAATACGACTCTTGTATTTCATAAGCTTATTGTCATTAAAGAGATTATTAAGACCTCTAAGCCAAACCTCTTCTCCTAATATAAAGAGGTTTGGTGATAATGGATCACCTTGCCTCAGACCTTTAGCATTTTTAAAGTAGCCAATGTTGGCTCCCTTAATAAGGATAGAGACGAAAACATTAGATATCATATTGTTAATCAATATAGTAAACATTTTAAAGAAACCAAAAAATTTCAGAACCTTAATGATGAGAGAGTGGCTTATTCTGTCAAAAGCTTTACACATATCCAGTTGAATAATGATGTTACAATCTTTAATCTTCCTGTTAAGGTCATAGAGTAATTCTTTAGCAATAAGAATGTTGTTCTGAATATTTTTACCCCGAATGAAACCTCCTTGAGTGTTAAATATGAGCCTAGGAAGAATTTTCATAAGCATGTCATTCAAGATTTTAAACATGAAACAATTTAGGAGGGTACAAAGGCTGATAAGCCTGAAGTCAGACCATCTTGTAGGATTAGTGGACTTGGGTATAAGGGAAAGACCAGTGGTTAGAATACCCTTAAGGATGTTGTAACCTCTTATAAAGTGATGGATAGCTAAAGTTAGGTCATTTTTTATTATCATCCAACATGATTTGTAAATGAATTGATTGAAGCCATCCATACCTGCCACACTTGATGCATTAAGGTTGTTGATAGTTCTCCAGATCTCTTCTTCACTAGGAAGTTGAAGCAAACTTTTGTTTTCATCTTGAGTGACAATACAGGGAATATTGTTGAATATATTATGCTGCATTTTGATGTTCTCCTCTTGACTGTTGTTGTAGGGAGGACTAGTCAGAGCATCAGTGAAGTAAGAAATAGCAGACAGACCAATAGCTTATTTGTCAATGATCCAAGTATCTTTGTCTTTTATTCCATTGATGTTGTTGTTTTTATGAGCTAGGATAAGCTGAGCATTTGCTTTAGATAATTCAGTTCTAGAATCATTGTTGTTCTGATTTTGATGCTTAACTTCTAGCTGTAGGACTTTGTTTTCAATTTCCTGCACTTTATTAAAATATTACTGAAATGAACTTTGTTCCAAGAAATAAGACCTACCTTTAGTCTCTTAAGCTTTAACAAAAATCTGCTTAAAGGGTCACCCTCAAGCTCTTTGTTCCAATTGTTTGTGACAAAAGGGATGAAGTCACTGTCTAAAGACCATATGTTTTGAAATCTAAAGCTTTTCTGATGACAGTGACTATCATTAGATAGGAGGATAACAATAGCCATGTGATCAGATCCAGTTCTCGCCTTGTGGATCACTTTGGTTTCTTTAAAAAAGGTCATTCCAATTGCTGTTGGTAAAAACCCAGTCAAGACATTTCCATTTAGCTTTATTCGACCATGTGAATATAGCTTAACCAGCATCTATTATTCTGCAATCGCTAATCATGTTGTTAAAGTGATCAACACTATTCTGACTGAAAGATGAGCATCCTATCTGATCATCCATAGAGCATGTAGAGTTAAAATCACCACAAAGCATCCAATAAGAGTTAGTAGTAGAAAGGTCACCGAGGGTGTCCCATAAGGCAAGTCTGTTAGTCCTTTGGCATTTAACATACACTATTGTTAATCGAAAGTTTAGGTTTGAAGGCGTATGATTAATCTCAATATTTAGCATTGAATGTTGTCAACAAGAATATTGACAGTTATATTATCATGCCAGAAAATCCATATTTTGTTAGAGACATTGGAAATATAATGAGTAAGGCGAATCTTTTTAGCAATATTCTCCATATGATCACAACTAATTAAAGGCTCTTGAATTGCAGCCAAAGAAGAATTGTTGTTTTTAATAAGATGTTTGAGTCTTCTAAGAGAAGATTTATCTTTGATACCTCTTATGTGCCAATTAATTACACTAATCATTATTAAGAGAGGGTTTAGTGTTACTTGTTCCCGTGAATTGAAATGTTCATTTTGCTGACTTTTTCTTCTTTGTTAGCTTGTTTCCTGTCAATTATTTCCTTGAAATCAACGTCTTCTTCCTCTTCGATGTCTTCCTTCATGTTACTTTTATTCTTCTGACTCCTTTTTAATCTTTTGACAGCCTTTGGAGTGACAGACATGTCCATGATTTTGTTATCCACATTATCACTAGTTGGAGAATTGGTTGAGGCTGATTGGGTCGGGTTGATGTATATAGCATTGAGAGGAGATAGCTTTGAGGAAGCACTTTCATGTTCAATGCCACATTTATCCACACCATGATCAGTTGTATCATGGTAGCTTGGAGAATTGTTTTTCACTCCTCCAAGATTAAATGTTATTCATCCTCAGCGATAGCCTTGTTATCAACAACCACCTCCAAGAATTTTGGTGAGGACTGAAGACTGCCAATATTCTCAACCTTGGGAAAGGAGTTTATAGATTTGTCATGTATTCCACAGTTCCCTGCGGTATAACCAAACTTTAATGTATTAATTGCATCAAGAATTTCAGCATCTTTAGGGATGTCAACGTCTTGTATATGCACATTTGTAACCTCGTCGCCTTGATTCGATATGTTATTCTTTTCAGTTGTACTATGAATAATAAACTGATTACTTTCAATTATATCATTATTTTGAACAACTTCTTGACTTTCTTTCTTCTGTTCATGAAGATCCAACACATTTCTGTTTATTTTCTTCTTGCATTGCTCCGAAAGATGACCAAGATAAAATCAATTTTCACAGTATTTTGGTATGTTTAAGTAATTATATTTATATGTAATTTTAATTTTAATATTGAAACACGAAAAAATTGAAGTAATTATAATTATTTTTTCAATACAATAATTTATATTTATTTAATGTACTAAAACTAAATTTTGATCATTTATAAAACCATATAGCGGATCGATAATATATACGTATTTTATTTACAAATATATATCGTGTATCATTATATATATAAAAAAATTAAATTATAATATTAAAAATTCGGAATGACTATTTTAATTTTAATTATAATATATTAAACTATAATGTTAAACTATACTACTATAACTATATTATTACTAAATAAAAAATAAAAAAATTATAATATTTTAGTGTTAATATAATTTAAAGTGGTTTCCATGTTTGGTGTGACATTATTGACAACATAATTGTACGTGTCTTTAGTAGGTACTTGTCTGAAGTATCAAAAATTCTGGTATGAAACCTGTATCTGACATGTTACGTATGGACGTTTATTTTTGCTGAATCTTATTTAAGTTTTGGCATGATCTCACTTGTTTGTATATTAACCTGACGTACTTGTAACCAAAGTCCGAAACCGCGTTGCTCACCTTAAAATTATATTGCGGTCTAAAACATTTGTAGGCAATCAAGTGTTCATGTGTCTACGAAAAAAGAAAAGAACTCTCTCCAAAAATTCTCTCTAAGAATCAGTTACAATTCAAGAATTCCCAAGAATTAAATAATATCCTACTTCTTCTCTTTGTTGCTGATCATTGCTCTTGATGATGGAGGACGAAGAATGTTCTTCTCCGGACCATAGATCGTCTGATCTTGATAAGCGATTCCCTCGATTCTATTCTGATCTGATCAGCTTAGGATCAGGGACAATCCTGTGCTCGAAACTGTCACGAGTAACATACAACTATCAGAAACTAAGAACATATTTGCTGAATTGTTCAAGCCTAATTCGGGTAAGGTTTTCCATAAAAATGTTAATTAGTTACTGAAGATACAAGTCAAAATATCAGAGCAAATGTGATTGAGAATAAGTTACCTTTAGGTGTTGATAGAAATGAGATAATTGGGGCGCTTCACATGTTTGATGTGGGATCAAACAACAAAGAAAGCAGTGAAGGCACATCAGCAAATCTGTAAGGGAAACCTCATCTCCTAAAAACCATAGTACATATTACTATTACAAGACAGTGCTACAATAGAAGATATAAAGCGATTAGTGTTTCAGTAAAAAAAATTAATCAAAGCAATTATATTCTAAAAAATATAATTGTAACATGATTTTGATAAGTTTGATTATATTTATATATTTAAGATATTTTATTTAATATTAGGTAGATATTAAAAAATATATATACATCTAATTGTATTTTGATTATAAATTTCAATATTATTGAAAATATTTTTACGATTATAAAATTAATAATTTGATTGTCTTAAACAAGATATCGTAAACAATATAATTATAAACTGATTTGTATATTGTTTCAACATACTAGATATTTAAGATATTTTATTTAATATTAGGTACATATTAAATAATATATACCTATTAGACATACAATTGTATTCCGATTTTAAATTAATAGGTGATTATTTATATCTTGCTTGAAGTGTTTATGTTTAGATGATTTAAATAGTTTATTGTATTTTTGAACTATTCAATATTTGAAGTTTAAATTTAAAATTTTTAGAATTGTATAAGTATATGCATAAACATAAATTACTTTTGTAAATAACAAAATACAAATTGAAATTGAAAGAGATTTAAATAACATTTAATAAAAAAGAAGCAAAACAAACAATTCATTAATATTAAAAACCAAACAAGTAACATAGTTGTTAAAAAAATTCATTAATATTTTTTTTTAAAAAGATAGTAAAAGTCCAGGACATCCGGAAAATTCGTCTGGATGCCCCGCAACAATAGTCTAGGGCATCTGGACAATTTGTTTTCTTGGAATTTTTGATTTTTTTAATGGGTATCCCCTATAAATAGAAGAGACCCCAACTCCAAACGCACAAACTCTCTAAATTCACTCTACATCTCTTCAAATCTCTCTACTTGTTCTAGATATTCTATAAAACTCGAATATTTTATTTTACATATTGTAGTTCTACTTTCAGAATTGTTTGATTTTTTTTCCGCCAATCGTTTCTATTTGATAAAAAACACTTAAATAACGTTGGGATAACATTATAATAGCTCAATTAAGAGCTTCGTATAATTTATCAAGTTATGTACTTGCTGTAGTTATTTAAATTAGTTTTTTTAATTCTAATTTTATTAGTTGTTATTAGTTGTTAGTTGTTTCGCTTAGTATTTTATTGCATATTTTTTTAAAAACGTTGTTTTAAGTTTTAAAATGCCTCTAAAACGTAGATTTACCAATGCTCACCCACCGGCTAATTTTCACTTCTTATGAATGATGTTTGTAATAGTTTTTTTACTATTTTGTATTTTAATTTGAAAATGTTTGTACGACTCCTGGCCCACAAGAGTATAAACTGTGACGGCTAAATAAACTAAAAAAGACTATTTACCTTTTATTATAATAACAACAATTGTATTATGAAATAATTATAAGATCTGATTTTGGTTTAAAAAATTATAACAAACACTTCTAATATTTATAACCAAATCACAATAGTAATCAAAATATAATATTAAAATTATAACCATAAAATTTGTAATATTTTAACATGATAAGATATATAGTTTTGGTTTATAACATAATATAAACACTACTAATATTGAATCCCAAAACATAATAATAATATTCAAAATGTAATAATAACATAAGTAATATTTAAAATTTTGGTTTATATAATAATTACAACACATAAAATATTAATAACCAAAACAAATTAATACTAACCAAAATGTAATAATAATTTTATAATCATATACATTATCTCAATATTTTTTAAATATAACTTAAGCTATGATTTTGGTTATAAAATAATTAAAACACTTATAATATTTAAACATGTCTGGCGGTTTGCAGTTGTGCTGGTTTGCAGTTCTTGCGGGTTGCAGTTCTGCTGGTTTGCAATTCTGGCGGGTTACTGCTTATGCGGTTCTAACGGTTAAACAGTTCTGCCGGTTTGCAGTTCTACCGGGTTGCAGTTCTAACGGACCAGTTTTGCAGGTTACGCGCCGGTTTACTAACAGTTCCAGAACCATTTGACACCCCTAGCGATGAGGTAGATAACCCATGAATAAAGTCTTAGGGAATTTCCCATCTTTTTTTATTAGGACCACTTATTTTCACTCTTAGATGATTTTTGATTCAAAGTTGGCTGTAATTGAGAATATGATCATCTAGTCCTCTTTTGTGTTTCAATTGCAAAGGCTTCTTATACGAAGGCATTCGAATGAGAAAATTGTGCATATGGTGACATTCTTGTTTGATGTCGGGGACGGTGGACTGCAGCAGCTGCCCGAGTCGTTATCAATAGAACCACCGTCGATATGGGGTCGTGGAATGTACTGCAGTCGAAACAGTGGGAGCTCACACACAACCGTGTTTAACGAAATGCGCTAGAGAGCGGTTTCCCCTAACAGATACATTTACTTCACATTGAGAATTTAAAAGTTTGTCGAGTTTGAATTGCCCAAGCCCAGTCTTTGGAAAAAAGAGACTCGCAAGATGTTTGTAGGGTCTGTTCACATCTCTCTCACATTTATTGTGTGGGCCCTATCTTTTGGTTTCTTACAATAAACAACTAACCATTAAACGGATGGTGACTTACAAGCAACCTTTTTTATTTAATGCTAGTTGGTTTCTTGCAAGTAACCCTTAGCTTCATTTGGAAGCTCAAGTGGCTTCTTTTATAAGCCTTGTTTTGCTATAAATAGGACCTTGAGTTTGTCTTGGGCAGTATCACTTGAAATACACTTCAAATAAATAGTCTAGAGTGTAATATGTGTGAGATACATTTTAGAGAGAAATACAGGTAGTCTTTGAATGAGCATTTGTGTCAGAGAATTTGTTTGAGTAACCTGTGAGATTACTATTCTCTTTGGGGTGCAATATTTGGGGTGAGAAAAGTGAGTGAATAACTCTTGAGTGTTTGGAGTGAGACTTCAACTTTTTTAATATTTTTCATTATAGTGATTCTTATTTTTCTCCCATAGACGTAGGCAAATTAGCCAAACCACGTTCAATTATTCTCTCTTGTTTGATCCTATTTCCGCATTCGAGGGATTAATTTTCCCTACAACTGGTATCAGAGCACAGGTTGTAGTTCTATATCCTCATTCGTCGTTCCAAAATGGAGGAAGGTATGAACATCGGTGGCAATTCCATGATCATAGTCACTGATAAGGAAAGATATTCTTTGAGGGCCAAAATACAATTAGCAAGGACTAAATTGATAAGTTCTACAAATGTAAAGTAAGGTTAAGCTTCTATAAGAGATATAGGGACTAAGTTGTAAATACTCATTTATGTAACCGCTTTTGTAACTGATTCACCTGGCCTATTTATAGAGGCTGAGGAGGACGGTTGCACTTATAAAATAATCAGAAGCGAAATACAACTTTCACTACCTAGAATTCTCTCTGTGAAAACTAGTATTCTTTACTCAACATTTACTTTTACCAAATTGGCGCTAGAAGGAGGGGGCGAAGATACCTTGATCAACAGATCAAAAATCGAGTCTCGAGTTTTCGTTTTGTGAAGTTTTTCGTTCGAGCTTTCGTATTTTGTTTAATTTTATGCTGATTGGAGATGAATTCAGAAGAAGGTGACAATCCATCTGTTCGTAAGGCTATGGAAACATTGAAATCCGATCTGCAAGAGGCAGGTAAATCGATTCCAACTCAATCAATTCAATTTGATTTCGAAGGTAAAATGAATGAGATGATAAGGAAGGTGGCAGAGCTTGACGAATTGGTAAAAAAGAAGGAAAATAATGATGGTGCTAGACTTAGGTCTAAGATAGCAAGAGGCGATCAGGATGACCAGTCGGATCACTCGATGGACGATGGCGACGTTCGATATGAACAACGTAAAGCACGTTTTGAGCAAAAAAAAAAAGAGTATAGTGGGATACAGAGGAAAGGAAAGTTGCAGAAGCGACAGTATGTGGACTCTGGTGATGAAGAGGATTCCGAAAATTCGGAGTCAGATGAAACACCGAGGTATGAATATTCTCGAGGCCATTCAAGAGGAGCAGAGAGTGAATTCCGGACAGCTAAGGTGTATAAGGAGGGGAGGCAAAAGAAAGATAGGCGAGTATATTCACCTCGGAAATATTCGCCTCGGAAATATTCGCCTCGAAAGTATGAAGGTGAGTCAAGTTTATATGCTACTGTGGGGATGAGAAACGAAGACCAATATATTCAAGGAGTCGACTGGAGGGACTCACCATTGACCAGGGAGATCAGATCTGTGCCGCTTCCGAGGTGGTTTGATATTTCCAAAGTTGATAAGTTTGATGGGACTCAAGATCCCGATGACCATATAGAACAATTCAAAAACTATATGACTAATTTCGAAGACGACGATAAATTGGTGTGTAGAGCATTCTCTCAGACATTGAAGGGAACTGCGCTGAAATGGTACAACAAGATTCCTAAGGAGTCAATTGCAAATTTTAGAGGCTTCTATACAGCTTTCCGAAGACAGTTTGTGGGAAGCAAAGAAATGAGAGCTAATGGAGATACAATAATACAATGCAAGCAGGCTGTAGGAGAGAAGCTGAAGGATTATACTAAGAGATTTGTCTCAACCAAAGCTGAACTAGATGATTGTGAAGAAAGTGTGGCTATGGCGGCGTTTAGACAAGGACTGTTGCCGGGAGATTTAGCCGATGAGACTACGAGTCGTAGGGCGTTAACATTTGGAGCTCTCATGGCTCAGGTTGAGGATCAGATTAAGGTCGAAGAATCGACGCGGGTTCGAGGAGGAGGCAATACTATTCAAAAAGGGAATGGTCAAGCTAACACTTCGAATAACAACTCATCGCGCCCGAGGAATAATCAAAATGTTTCTAACAGAGGAGCTTCGAGCTCGTATCAAGGGGGATATAATCAACATAATTCTAATAATAATCAGCAACAGTTTAGATCCAGATCGAATGTGTGGGTAAGACCAGACTATTATGCGGATTTGACTGAAAGTGTGGCTTCGATATACGAGAAAACCAGGGGAACGATAAATTTTAGAAAGCCACCAGCGATTAATAGGCCAAGAGAGGAGCGCAATAATAAGTTCTGCAGGTATCATGATGATGTTGGCCATGATACAAACGATTGTATTGCCTTGAAGAAAGAGATGCAGATCCTGATAGAAAATGGAAAGTTGTTGGAATATGTCAAAAGGAATGGTAAAGCTGTAGCTCTGAAAATTGGTAATCCTAATTCTAAGCAGGAAACTGCACTGATGATTTTAGATGTTGCAGGTGATGAGTTTGATGTGGCCTCGGAATATGTCGACCCAGACCCTAGTCGATTATTGTTAATGTCAATAGATGAGCCGATGCGTCAGGGACGTGTGCGAGATTTGTGTGCCTTCTTCGAATCACTAACAATATTTAGGGGAGATTCAATGACTAACAACACTAATAATTCGAAGAAGAGACATATAGTGAATTTAACGCGTCAAATTGAGGGAGGAGCATCGGCACACCTAAGCAACAAGAAGGATGTGCCCTTTATAATTTTCGATGAGGATGATTTGAGGGGGATTACTGGGCCACATGAAGATGCAGTGGTCATAGGAGCAGAAGTATGCGGGGTGGAGATTCGACGAGTGTTGATTGATACCGGGAGCTCTGCTAATGTGCTTTTCAAGTCAACTTATGAGAGATTAACTGCTCCGCCTCGAATAGAAAGGTCAGAGAGGACTATCATAGGGTTTACTGGCGCAACAGCAAATGTGATAGGGGAGTTCGAGGGTGAAATTTCTTTGGGAAAGGGGTCTTTCAAAAAGAAAGTACAAGTACTTTTTGTGGTGGTGGATTGTCCATCGAGCTACAATGCTATTTTTGGGAGGTCGTGGTTGGCTAAAATGTATGCTGTAGTCTCTACAGTTCATCAATGTTTGAAGTATGTGATCGAGGACCGAGTCGGCGTAGTTCGAAGTGATCAAAAGGTGGCAAGAGAATGTTACGCTGCTGCGTTTAGACTACGTGGCAAAAGTTCTGATGATCCGATCGAGAATTAGCAGTTTGGGAGGTTGTCTTCTGGGGGTGCAGATGAGGGAATTGATGATCCGAGGTCAACCCCGAGTTCTGTGGTGGTAAATGAAGAAATAGAAGAGTTTGTTTTCAATAATGGCAGGGTACTTCGAATCGGGACTCTGTTGTCTTTATCAATGCGAGAAAAATTGTTGAATTTTTTGTCTGAGAATCTGGATGTATTTGCTTGGAGGTCCGAAGACGTAGTGGGGGTCCCAAGTGATATCATATGTCATAACTTGGCGGTGGATCCGAAGATCAAACCGATAATTCAAAAAAGAAGAGCTTTTTCGTTGGAAAAATTTGAGACCATAGTTGCTGAGGTAGATCGACTGTATAAGATGGGGCATATCAGGGAGTCCAATTATCCGAGGTGGACGGCTAATCCTGTGGTGGTGAAAAAGAAGAGCGGAAAATGGCGAATGTGCGTGGACTTCACAGATCTAAATAGAGCCTGTCCAAAGGATCCTTTTCTAGTGCCTCGAATTGACCAGTTAGTGGATTCCACTTCGGGAAATAAAATCTTGACATTTATGGATGCTTTTTCAGGGTATAATCAGATTCGAATGAATCCGGATGATGAAGAAAGCACAACTTTTATCACTGATCGAGGTTTGCACTGTTATAGAGTGATGCCGTTCGGATTAAAAAATGCTGGGTCAACATACCAAAGGCTGATGAATAAGGCGTTTGCTTCACAAATAGGAAGGAATATCGAAGTGTACATCGATGATATGCTTGTCAAGAGGAAAAGTGATGATGAACACATTGATGATTTAGAAGAAACGTTTTTGAATCTCAGAGCCATACAATTGAAACTGAACCCAGAAAAATGTATATTTGGAGTTCGATCTGGTAAGTTCTTGGGGTACATGATTAGTGAAAGAGGAATCTAAGTGGACCCAGAACAGTTGAAGGCTCTGATATCAATGTTTTCACCTCGGAATATCAAAGAAGTGCAAATGTTAACGGGCAGGTTAGCAACTTTGAACAGATTCATTTCTCGTTTTTCAGATAAGTGCTTGCCTTTTTTCCAGGTGCTGCGTCGACCTAATAATTTTGAGTGGACTTCGGATTGTGAAGAAGCTTTTGTAAAGATAAAAAATCTTTTGTACTCTCCTGAAATATTATCAAAGCCTCGAAAGGGTGAGCAATTATTTTTGTATATAGCAGTATCGGATTATGGAGTGAGTGCAGTTCTGGTCAGTGAGGATACGAGAATTTCGAAGCCTGTCTACTATGTCAGCAAAAGTCTGGTTGATGCTGAGAAACGTTATTTGAAGCTCGAAAAATTGGCACTGTGTATAGTAGTGGCAGCAAGAAAAATGCGCCCTTACTTCTAGGCACATACGATTGTGGTTCGAACTTCCTATCCACTGAAAAATGTATTGCAGAAGCCAGATATTTCTGGAAGGATGACTAAGTGGTCTGTAGAATTGGGAGATTTCGACGTGTTATTCTCTCCTCGAACAGCTATCAAAGCACAAGCCTTAGCAGATTTTTTGGTTGAGTTTCATTCGAGTAGATCCGAAGAGGAAAAAATTGAAAAAGAGGGCACGAATCCGACGTGGACAGTACGAACAGATGGGGGATCTAGTAACAAAGGGTCGAGTGCAGGAGTTGAATTGGTAGCACCAACAGGGGAATTTATGTTTCAAGCTATAAAATTTTGATTTCATGCTTCGAACAATGAAGCTGAATATGAAGCTGTGCTGGCAGGGTTGCGATTAGCAAAGATTTGTGGGGCAACATTTGTGCCCTTGGAAACGGATTCGCAGTTGGTAGTTAACCATGTTAAAGGGGTTTCCGAAGCTAAAAAGGAACGTTTGGTTTTGTACTTGCAAGAATTACGAGGAATGATGGCACAATTTGAAAATGTCGAAGTAGAGCATATTCGAAGAGGTAACAACACCATGGCTGATTCTTTAGCAACAATGGCTTACTCTGAAGAATATCCATGGATCATGACACAACCATCGCCCTCGATCATATCGAATTCTGAGCAGTGTGAGTTTGTTGATGATGTAGTAAGTGGTCCGATATGCACTCGAGGTGATTGGAGGTTTGACTTGTTAAACTTTATTTCGAAGGGAATACTACCCCTTGATAAACACTTGCTCAAGAAAATAAAATATAAAGCTCTTGGCTATGTAGTATTGGACGGGGTATTGTACAAAAGATCTGCGTCGAAACCTTTGCTACGATGTTTAAGTAAGCAAGAGTCTCAAAATATTCTATCTGAACTGCATGATGGAGATGGATCAGCTCATTGTGGATTCAAAGCTTTAACGCGTAGGGTATTGTTGGCAGGGTATTATTGGCCTACCATATTGCAGGATGCTAAAGTGTTAGTTCGAAGCTGTGATACTTGCCAAAGGTATGCAAATTTAATACATAAACCAGCAGTACCCCTAATGACAATCTCAGCGGCGGTTCCTTTCGATAGGTGGGGGATTGATTTAGTAGGACCATTACCTATGGCTTCTGGTGGAAGACAGATGATTATTGTTGCGGTCGATTATTTTTCGAAGTGGGCAGAAGCAGAACCTTTAGCTGGGACAAAAGCTAAGGATGTAATCAAGTTTATTCAAAGTAACATCTGCTACCGTTTTGGAGTTCCTCGAAAAATAACGACGGACAACGGTCCTCAATTTAATAACAAGGAAATGGACTCTTTTTGCTCTTCGAAAGGAATACAGCAATGCTTTTCTACTCCTTTCCACCCCCAAGCAAATGGGCAGGTGGAAGTTACGAATAGATCTATTTTGGATGGTTTGAAGAAAAATTTGGCAGGAGCAGCAGGGAAATGGCCAAATTATCTTCAAGAAGTGTTGTGGGCATATCGAACAACCCCTAGAGAGTCTACAAAAGAGACTCCTTTTTCTTTGGTATATGGAATGGACACTGTGTGCCCTGCTGAATCTACATTGCCTTCCTACAGACTACTATGATATTCCGATGTGGATAACGATGAAGCTAGAATGGTTGAGCTTGATTTGTTAGAGGAAAAAAGGGTCAAAGCGCATTTGAATGTGGTCCATTATCAAACATTAATGAGAAGCAGGTACGATGCTAAAGTTAAGAGGAGAGAATTCAAAATTGGCGATCGAGTGTTACGAAAAGTATTTCTTCATACTAGGGACAAGCACCTCGGAAAATTGGCTCCGAATTGGGAAGGTCCTTACGAAGTTAAAATGAAGGTCAAGCCAGGTTCCTACAGGTTGTCTGATCGAGAGGGGAGGATGCTCAAACATCCTTGTAATATAGAGCATTTGAAATTGTACTGTGAGTAAAACCGAACTTCGAATTTTTGTAAAACAGACATACTCTTTCCTTATCTGTTGGCCCAGAAAGGTTTTAACGAGGTGTCTGGTTAATATTGAATTTTTTAATAAAATTTCTTTTGGCCATTGGTTGTTTACTATGATGAGTGATTTATTATTTTGGTAACTTGTCAAAGATTGATCATCTTTGAAAGTTGACCAAGAATAATTTTCCGAAGCAATAGCTTTGAAGAAACAACCAAATTTTCGAGGTGCCACGTCTTATGAGTGCATCTAATTTTCGAGGTGCCACGACTTATGAGTGCATCTAATTTTCGAGGTGCCACGACTTATGAGTGCATCTAATTTTCGAGGTGCCACGTCTTATGAGTGCATCTAATTTTCGAGGTGCCACGTCTTATGAGTGCATCTCATTTTCAAGCTGCCACGTTTTATGAATGCATCTAATTTTCGAGGTGCAACGATTTATAAATGCATCTATTTTTCGAAACGACAAGTTTAAATAAGTACACCAGAGGTTTAAAATATTAAAAAAAAAGGGTTGCTTGTTCGTCGAATAAAACATGAAGCTTACAAAAAGGGAGAAAACTACTTAACCAAATACACAAAAAACAAGCACCACATGCTTAATCCATTAGGCATCTTCTTCTTCTGATGATCCGTCAGTAGCATCGCTTTCTTCCGAGGAGCTTGAAGGTACTTCGAATGCCTCTTTTGGACGATCTTTCTCGGGGACTTGTTTCCAAAATTCTGTTAAGTTTAGCCTTGGATAGGCAGCATGGATTTCTCGAAGAAGATTGTTAGCTGTATCAATTTCAGCCTTTCTGATTCCATTAAGCATCACAGAACCAACAGCAGCTTCGGCTTTTTTAACAGCAGCTTTCTTTTCTTCTTCGAATCCTGTTCGAAGAGTCGTCATTTGATTTTGACAGTTACTTAATTTTTCTTGGAATTCTTTAACAAGTTTCTCAGCATCAGTAGATTTTTTCTTTGCATCGGAGATAGCAGTGGAATGTTGAGAATTTAGGTCTTCAAGAGCTAGTCGATGAGAAGTCTCCAGAGCTTCGACTTTTTCTTTGTGTTCCTTAAGAAGCTTTTCTTTCTCAGCTTCGAATTTCTGAAGTGCCTCATTTTTCGAAGTCTTTTCAGACTCTGTTTCTTTTTTTCTCTTGATCAATTCTTGTGCAAGAAGCTCCAATTGTGTGTGTGAATTTTTTACTTCTTCACATAATTTATTGGCTGCAGCACTTAAATTATCAAAAGGACGAAGGATTGAAGCTACCTCATCGGATTTGTCTGAATTAGGAAAGATTGATGGGTGGTGATGAACAGGAACGATGGCGTTAGATGTCGAAGCCATAGCAGCCCCAGTAGAAGTTGATGGAATAATATTGGTAGGTTGGGAGCCACTACCAGTAAATGCAAAATCCCCGCTTGAATTGAAATCTTCGAGGTTAAGGTAATCGTCTACTTGATTATCTCCTAGTGTCAGTCCTGCTTCAGGGTTTTCTTCAATAAAAGTTTTCCCGTGCACCTCGGAAGCCAGTAACTCCTCGAGTATGTCAGCCTCGTTCTTTTTCTTTGGCGTGCTGGACTTGCTCTTTTTCTTCTTTGGAGAATTGTCCTTTTTCTTTTTCAGGGCAGGTTCATCCTCCTCGGATGTTGGGGGAAGTTGAGATGCAGACACTTTTCTTTTCACTGCACGCGTCGAAGTCTTCGAAGGGTTAGCCTTGCTTGTATTTGCTTTCTTGTGGGTTAGCTTTCCTTTCTTCTTTAAGGGAAGGTGGCTGTCACTTCGATTCCTGGTGGGAAGATAGGTTTTCCCATCTGGTGCAAGTATTCTTTGGACTACTATGATGGGATCTGGGGGGGTCATCGGATCTTCAGGGAAGTCAGCTCCCAAGGTGATGCGCCACAGATGACTGTTGACGAAGTTGATTGGTAAAAAGGCTGAGTGAAAGCCGTTTCCCCAGGCCTTCTCTGCCCATGCAGCCATGTTTTGAAAGATATCCTTTGCAGTTGCTCGACGACCTTTGAACCGCCTCGGAATTTCTGAAAAGAGAACAAGCAGTTAGATAAGAGGACTTCATTAATCTGGCTAGGTTTAATAAGTTAGAAATGTTAACAATACAGTAATGATGCACTTACTACTATCTCTCCAGGTGAGAGTAAGCTTTGAGGGGTTGTCGTCGGAAATCTCTTTCCTATTTTCCCAAGCGCCTGATAGAAAGACAAACCTTTGTTTCCAAAGTTTGTCAGCTTCGAGGAGGTCATCGATAATCTTCAGATCATCTTCCAGTGTTAGGTAGTAGAATGGTAAGACTGGCCCGTTTGAGACCTTGGTCAGTGAGATGAAGTCCTCAATTTTGAGGGGGATGCCTCCTAGCCTCGACACCATAATGGCGGAGAATAAAGTAAATAGTTGGTTTGGGGTAACCTGTGTGGGGCACAACTTGAGAATTTCGAAGTACCTCACAATCATGGGATCGAGGGGAAATCGAAGTCCCCAGTTGAAGAGCTCAGGATAGACTACCAGTTCGTCCTTTTGACAGCTCAGGGGTGTTTCTCCTTCCACTGGTAGTCGAAGAGTCATGTTATCTGTTAATCCCCATAGCTTTCTGAGTTCCTCTTTCTCTGATTCGAGGTAGTAAGTATATGGTACATTCTTTAGAGCAAGAATGTACCGAGGAGAAAGTGATCGAAGATTTTCTTGAACCAAAGCAGCAACATCCTCGGGGAGTGTAATAGGAGGTTTCTTTCCTCGAATTTTCTTTGGAGGAATCACCCCGTCAGCCTCGGATTCCTCTTCGGCATCAGATTCAGTAGCTTCAGAATCATTCTCTTTGTTGTTATCCTCATCGATGGCTTCATCGAGATGACTTTGGCTTTGAGTTTCAGCTTGAGTCACAAGAATTGGTTGACTACTCTCTGGTGTAACGTCAACCACTTCTTTTGGGGGAGGAGAAGAGGTCTCTGCGTCATCACCCATGGCTAGAAAGGTCGATTTTTTGCATGGTTTAACTTTAACAGCTTCGGTTTGAAGGGTAAGTAATTTGGGTTGAAATTGTTTAGTTGCTTCGAATTGTGGGATAGGCGATTTGAATTGTGGATTTTTATCAGTTGATGGTTTATCAGAAGTGACACCCTTAGATTTTCGATGAGGTCTTAATGGTGGAGAAGTAGGTTGATTTCAAAGAGGAAAAGGTTCTTGGCTAGATTCTGGGTTTGAACCTAGGGGTGAAGACGAAGTGGCAAGATTGGGGTCGAAGTTACCATATTTAAAAGTGATAAGAGAAGAATGAGGACCGTTGTAGATCAACCCAGCAGGTTTGTACTCTTTAGCTCTTTGAGATATACAAAGATAATCGTAAGCTCCAAATACTTGGTTGCTAGAACCAGGGAATGGAGATTTCTTTACTTTTACTGGTTTTCTGGGTTTGGATTTTTTGTATTTAGGATATCTTCTCATACAATAGGTTTTGATCTGAGAAGTTGAGTAGGATGAAGATGGCTGGAAGATTTATGAAGAACAGGATGAAGATGGCTGGAAGATTGATAAAGAACAGGATGAAGATGAAGAACAGGATGAAGGTGCTCTAAAAGTGATTTTTCTAAAAGATCTCAGTGAAAGAAGAGCTGGGTATTTATAGTTTAAAGAAATGACGTTGAGAAAATGAAGAGGTAAAACCAGTGAGTTGCTCTCATTGGGTGGAATATGAAACGAAAAAGAAGCGTGCAGTGTCAAAGGTCTATCAAGAAGGGTCTAATCAGTTTATCGAGTAGGGATCAGAAAAATCGAAGCGTCAGCAAAACTATGTCTCTAGTAACAATATTCGAAGTAAAGGCAAGGTTACATTTCGATTTGACAAGTTCAAAGTGATTGGGAAACTTGTTTACACTTATTCTTAAATTCGAAGAGAAGTCGCAAGTCATTTAGTTTAATCATAATGAAGAGGCGAAGTGAAGAAAGTTGTGTTTACTTGGAGTAAAGTTCGAGGAGCGAATAGTTCTTATAAATCGTTTGTATAAGAACTAGGGGGGCTACTGATAAGGAAAGATATTCTTTAAGGGCCAAAATGCAATTAGCAAGGACTAAATTGATAAGTTCTACAAATGTAAAGTAAGGTTAAGCTTTTATAAGAGATATAGGGACTAAGTTGTAAATACTCATTTATGTAACCGCTTTTGTAACTGATTCACCTGGCCTATTTATAGAGGCTGAGGAGGACGGTTGCACTTATAAAATAATCAGAAGCGAAATACAACTTTCACTACCTAGAATTCTCTCTGTGAAAACTAGTATTCTTTACTCAACATTTACTCTTACCAGTCACGAAAACAAATTATTCCATTTGGAAAACCATGATGGAAGATTTGTTGTACTGTAAAGACTTGTTTGACCCTATTAAACTAAAAGCAGTCACACTAGGTGCAACAAGTGAAACAGATTAGAAGGAACCCCAACCATAAAGCTGTTAGTGTGATTCGACAGTGGGTTGAAACAAGGGTGATTCATGACAGCCCAAACGAAACAAATGCTTTCAAATTATGGAAGCATTTACAAGAAATGTATGAGCCAAAAAATGCTCAAAATAAAGCTTTCATCATAAGGATACTTGTCAACCTGAAACTTTACGATGGGCAAAGTGTGTCTGACCACTTGGCGAAATTTGACGAGATTCTCGACAATTTGACGAACATGGAGCTGGCTCGAGCTGAAGAAATTTAAGCATTGATTTTGTTAAGTTCCTTACCGGATAGCTGGGAACGCTTGTGGTAGCTTTTAGCAATTCAGCACCACAAAAGAAAGGTGACATTAAGCATGATAAAGGAAAGTATCAACAGAGAAGGAAAAAGAAGAGCGGAGTAAAGCTCTTTCAGTCACCCTAAAGGACAATCACTAGTCACTGAGAGAGGAAGAACTAGAAGCAAACATTTCTCCAGAGACTGGAGAAACAAAAGCAAGTTCAGAGGCAGATCATATTCAAGAGGCGACTTCACTTGTAACTACTATCATAAACCTGGACATTTCAAGAAGGATTCTTGGAAGCTGAGAGAAAAGGAGGCTAAAAAAAATACCGAAGACAATACAGGAAATGCAGCTGTCATATTTAACGATAGTGAAACATACCTAATGTTTGACGATGGACATGTAAACCTTGCATGCCAAGACACATAGGTGACTGATTCTGGAGTATCATGCTATGTAACGGCCGATAAAAGTCTTTTGACCACTTACACAAGTGGTGAGTTCAGTTTTTTTCAAGATGGGAAATGAAGCAATATGTGAAAGTATTGGTCAAGGTGATGCAACATTGGAAACTAGCAGCGGTTGCAAGCTGTTATTAAAAGATGTTCGACATGTTCCAGATATCCGTATCAATTTGATCTCTATTGGTCAGTTTGATGACATCGAATACGAAAACACATTTGGCAATGGAGTTTGGAAGCTTAAGAAAGGAAATATGGTCGTGGCTAGAGGTAAGAAGATTGATCGTTTGTTTTATATGGAAACAAAATAATCAAGTGGAGTAGAAGGAAATGCAATCAAGCATGAATACTCGAAAAATTTATGGCACGCCAGACTTGTTCATATGAGTGAGAAGGGACTTACAATTCTCACAAAAGAAAATCTTCAATCGAATCTTCCAAATATTCCTTTAAAACAATGCACTCACTGTTTGGCAGGAAAGCAACAAAGAGTCGCATTTCGAGCAGGACGACCACAAAGAAAAAATAATATTCTTGATCTAATACATAAAAATGTATATTTTATGGATGACAAAAGTATCGGCGGATCGTTATACTTTGTCATATTCATTGACAATCATTCCAGAAAGGCGTGGGCTTATCCTTTGAAGATCAAAGATCACGTGTTAGAAGTATTCAAGAAGTTTTATGCCAATGTTGAAAGAGAAACTGGAAAACTTTTGAAATGTATCCGCTCAGACGATGGTGGTGAATACATTGGACCATTTGAAGAATATTGTAGAGTCCATGGTATCAAGCTTGAGAGATTAGTACCCAAGATCCCACAATATAATCGTGTTGCAGAGAGAATGAATCAGACTATTTGTAACACGATCGTGTGCATACTCTCTCATTCAAGATTGTCAAAGTTATTCTGGGGTGAAGCATTGATGATGGCGGTAGATCTTATCAACTTATCTCCTTCAGTCCCTTTAGATGGTGCAATTCCCTAAAGAATATGGACTGGGAAAGAAATAAGCTACAAACACTTGAAGGTGTTTGATTTTAAGGCGTTCGTACATGTCCCTCGAGATGAAAGATCCAAGATGGATGAGAAAACCAAAGGATGCATATTTCTTGGTTACGGACATGATGAGTTTGGTTATAGACTTTGGAATCCAATAAGTAGAAAAATCGTTCGAAGCAGAGATATCATATTTTTCGAAGACCAAACTCTTGGAGATATGAAGAACGTTGAGAATACAAAATCAGATGTCAAGACTAAGATTGACTTAGTTCTGGATGTACCATTTCCAGTTGAGTATGAGTGTCATAGCGAGGCTCCCGGTCATGAAGAAACAGTTGACGTTGAAGGAAATCATACTGAAGAACCCCATTTGAGAAGATCCATTAGATATTGTCGACCTTCGACTAGATAACCAACAAATGAGTACGTGTTACTAACTACCGGGAGAGAACCTGAATGTCTTAAAAACGTTTTGTTGCACATTCAAAAGAGATAGTGGTGGAAATCCATGCAAGAAGAGATGAAGTCATTGCATGAGAACCACTCATACGATTTGGTAAAGTTGCCAAAAGGGAAGAAAGCACTCAACAATATTTGGATGTTTAAGCTGAAGACTGAAGATGGAAATCCACAACCAAAATACAAGGCGTGGCTGGTTGTCAATGGATTTGGTCAGAGAAAAGGTATTGATTTTGAAGAAATATTTTCACATGTAGTAAAAATGTCATCTATTCATGTAGTTCTTGGAATAGCTGTTAGCTTAAATTTGGAAGTTGAACAACTTAATATAAAAACTACTTTTCTCCATGGTGATTTGGAAGAAGAAATTTACATGAAGCAACCTGAAGGGTTTGAAACTAAAGATGAAGAGCATTTGGTGTGAAAACTAAAGAAGAGTTTGTATGGTCTCAAACAAGCCCCACCATAGTGGTATAAAAGGTTCGATTCCTTCATGGTGGAACACGAGTATAATAAGACTCCATCTGACCATTGTGTTTTCATCAAGACGTTTTCTGAAAATAATTTTATCATCCTTATGCATTACGTGGATGATATGCTGATTGCTAGTCGTGATATTGGAAAGATAGAGAAGTTGAAGATAGAACTCAGCAAATCCTCCTGCAAAACAAATTCTTGGAATAAAGATCACTTGAGATAGAGCAAACAACAAATTATGGTTGTCCCAGGAAATATATATTGAGAAGGTTGTAGAAAGATTCAGCATCAGTAAAGCGAAACCTGCGTTGAGTTGTTTTATAGCATCCAATTATCTACGTTGAGGATGGTTACAATGTTGTGTACAGGTTGAATCTTCTTTCGTAAATCTTTGTCGAATTTTTGTTGATTCAATCTTCAATATTGAAAAGTCTTTGGCGAGGGCTGCATCCTACCAACACATCCTACTAACAGCCTAGGTTAAAAATAGTGACTATATATAAAAGAACGATATAAAGGGCGAAGATCGTAGACAGTCTTTGCTAATTGTTTGAAGTCCTCTTTTATATGTTATTAAAATTCAGTTGCAATTTCATTTGCAGCAGCAATAATGCCAGGCTTGAGAACCTTATGTTGGTGAGCCGGAAGTAGAGAACGGGATCACGTATTCCGGTGAGGACTTCGGGTACAGTTACAAACTTCTTGGTGAAGTTGGAGAGACTCTGTCTGCCTTGGATTACGGCGTTCGCATCCACCACCGCCACTGATATAGCCTTCGTGGAGTTGTATCTCGGCGCCAATTGGCTCATTAATGATGGCTTTGCGTTTTAAAAGCTGGAGAGCTCGTTACGACATTGCTCCAGCATG
The DNA here is from genome assembly GCA_036936605.1 of Limnanthes douglasii subsp. nivea. NCBI lineage: Eukaryota > Viridiplantae > Streptophyta > Magnoliopsida > Brassicales > Limnanthaceae > Limnanthes > Limnanthes douglasii. The sequence goes on along the minus strand of JAUPFV010000005.1, from coordinate 126,222,017 downwards.
ATGTAGGGTTTTAACATGGAATAGGATTTGAGTTTTGATTCTCTTCTTCCTTGTCTCGCGAATGAAGAGAGGCAATTAAGGATTTGATATGTTCTTTTTTGGGGTCGGAGATAGGGTTCATGGCTTGAGATCTCGCTTCGACAGATTGCCTCCAGTGGAAGCGAAGGTGATTTTTAAAATTAACAGCGACGGTACGGCGAATCCACTCATCTTGGGACGATTCCGCCTCGAGCTGGAATACAGTGAGGCCTTAGTGGGACCGATCGATGGCTGGTTCGATGTGGCACGTGATGCAACGGAGAAGTAAAGTGGCGGAGCAAAAATTTGTCGTAGAGAAAGAGAATGCTAGCATTCCAGCATGGCCAACATTTCTAGCATAAATCGAGACCGAATGGAGAAACAGAACTGAATAAGACGACGTTGAGAACTGGAGATTCTCGCCACTCAGCGGTTTGCGGAGGCAGCTGTTCTGAACGAACTGATATATCAGATGCACCAAACGATGGAGCGGTTAAATTGAACCCACATAAAGATAGAAAATGGAGCTTGACGTAGTTTTACAGAGGAGAACTGCCAAGCTTACCGGCGTCGAATCTAGGTGCAGGGGAGAGACCAAAGGTGAGGCAATGTGTTAGAATATTCAGTGTATTAAGTTTCCTTGTATAGGCCTCTAAGTTCTCTATATATTGAGAGCCTTACTATTGAGTTAATATCTCTAATGCAACAGGTTTGGACATGGAGAGAATAATAATGTGCTTTAGGTTTGGTAAGAATGTTGTATATGGAAGATAAAAGGAACATTTTCTAATAAAACACAAAACCCTAGCCACCTCCTACGGTTACTTCTCTCTTTGTTTTTTAATATGGTATCGGAGCACATGCGATTCTGTGAATTCTGAACATCCTCAACAAAGATGGCTAGCAATGAAGTCGTGGTCAGTCAAATTCCTGATGAATTAACAATGCAGATTGATGCCATTCTGAGAAATGGTCTCGGAACACATCAACAAACAATTAACCCCGAGAATTTATCCCTAGGGATTAAACTCGGTGGTGACAACTATGCCCTATGGGCAAACCTGATGAAGAAAGCAATTGGGGGAAGGGGGAGAGGTTCTCACATTATAGGGGAGCCGACACCTCCATCCAAAACTAACAGCACATATACAAGGTGGGAACAAGATGATCAATGTGTTTTCACATGGATTATCCAGAATCTTGAATCCAGCTTGGTGAATAATGTCTCGCAATATCCCATTGAAAAATCCCTCTTTGATGGGTTAGCCACCACATACGGTTCTGGTACAGATTCGTTACAGGTGTTTGACCTTCATAAGAGGGCTAATTCATTAAGGCAAGGGTCCGATACACTAGAAGACTTGTGGAACAAACTATAGAACATCTGGATGTCTATAGATAGGCGAGATCCGAACCCTATGAAAGACCCAGAAGACATTCAGATCTACAATAAGAAGACTCAAGAGCAAAGACTCTATCAATTGCTAATGGTGATTAATGACAAGCTAGAACCAGTCAAGAGAGATATCTTGAAAAAGGATCCTCTTCCTTCCGTGGAAACAACATATGCTACAATACGAAGGGAATTGGCCAGGCTTAATATACTAAAATCAAGTTCTTATGATAGTGACTCGATTGAAATTGGAATGGGTTTGGCTGCTAAAGATTTTTCACAGAGGTTTAAATTCTGATCCAAAGAGAAAGAAGATAAATCCAAGTTGTATTGCACTCATTGTGGGATGAAGAAACACACTAAAGAGACATGTTTCCAGCTGGTTGGCTATCCAAAATGGTGGGAGGACGGTCATAAGGATAAAAATAACCAGTGTTTCAGATCTAATGTCAAACATGCTTCGTCTACAAGTGGCGGTGAAGATCCAACTAAAAATGAGCAAGGAAGTGGCACTGGTTTTGGAGGAATGGCGGCGAACTCCTATGAAAAACTTGGAGGTAAATGGATTGAGAAATCAATGAATTGGATCTTTGATTGCGGACTTTGCTAACATGTCATCTCCAAAGAAGTCCCATATTGAGACTGCTAGTGGATAAATTTGTGAACTCAAATGGGGAGGTTCAATTATTTTTTCAGAAAAATGGAAATTAAAAACTGCCTCTACATTCCTTGACTATTCTTAAAGTTATTATTTATTAGTCAAGTGACAAAACAACTCAACTGTGTGGTTCTTATGTATCCATTTTTTTGCATTTTACAGGACATTCGTACGAAGGAGATCATTGGGCGTGGTACCGCACAAGGAGGTCTCTATTATGTTGATGAAGTAGTTCAAAAGGGGAATGCCATGCTTGCTCACGGAACAACCGAAAGGCAACTTTGGTTATGGCACCAACGACTTGGTCATCCTTCTTTTAGCTATCTTAAAAGTTTATTTCCTAGTCTTTTTTTGAATAATTCCATTCATGAGAAATGTGAAACCTGCATTCTTGCAAAAAAATTGTAGGGTCTCATTTAATCAGAGTAATACTAGAGTTGATTATGCTTTTTCGTTTATCCATTCTGATGTTTGGGGTCTAGTACCAAATTCCACTAACAATCAAATCAGATACTTTGTTTAATTTGTGGATGATTGCTCAAGAATGACTTGGATATACTTCATGAAAAATAAATCGGAAGTTCCAGAAATATTTGTTTGTTTTTACCAAATGATTTTGACTCAATTTGAAAAAAAATACAGATTCTCCGTTCTGATAATGGCACAGAGTTTGTCAACCAAAAAATGCATAATTTTTTCAAAACAAATGGTCTTATCCATCAAACCACTTGTCCAAACATACCTTAACAAAACGGTACTTCAAATCGAAAAAATCATACTTTGCTTGAAAAAACTCGTGCTATTATGATTGAATCTAGAGTTCCTCATTCTCTTTGGTCAAAAGCTCTTGCTACAGCTACGTATCTTACAAGTCGTCTACCAACCCGATGTCTAGGAAATAAAACTCCATTACAAGTGCTTGCCACCCAAGTTACAATTCCATCTGTTATGACCTTACCAACTCGTGTCTTTGGTTGTTCAGTGTTTGTTCATATCCCTAAAACTAGTCGAAACAAACTTAATCTGTGTGCTAAAAAGTGTGTATTTGTTGGGTACGGTGTTCATCAAATGGGATATTGGTGTTACAATCCGCTTACTCGTCGAATCCATGTCACCATGGATTGTGACTTCTTAGAATCCGATTATTTATTTTACCACCAGTCTCGTGCTCAGGGGGAGAAAATAAGTTAATCACTCGAATGGTTGCTATATGAAAGTTACTTTGAGGATGTGCCGACAGAGTCGGTAGATGGCGTGACCGAACACGCCTCTTCCAACATAAAGGAGACTGACGAGGCAGTTCTTACCACCAATGATTCTCCCGAAGACAATGTCCAACAAGAAATAAATTCCATGGATACTACCAGCGAATCAGCCAAAGAAAATGTCCATCAAGAGGTAAACAATTTACAATGTCATAATTCACAAAATGCTACTGACCATGACATTTCAGGAAGTTCATTTGTTGAAACTCAAACTCCGGTTCTTCCCCCGAGAAAAAATAGAGGAGTTCCTCCTGACCGGTATTCACCGGAACACGTTCCTCGTGTAAAGGCGTTTTCAGCTACTATTCTCTCTGAACAAATCCCTAAAACAAATCAAGAAGCTAATAAGATGACTGAATGGCATGAGGCAATGAATACCGAAATGGAAGCTTTAAAAAGGAATGGTGCATGGGAGAATTGTGTGTTACCACAAGGGAAGAAAGCAGTCCGGTGTAGATGGGTGTTTAATATAAAATATAAATCCGATGGCACCATTGAGCGACACAAGGCAAGATTGGTTGCCAAAGGATATACACAAACATATGGTATAGACTACTCTGAAACGTTCTCTCCGGTTGCAAAGATTGACACTATCAGAGTTTTACTTTCAATAGCCGCGAATAAAGATTGGCCTCTTCATCAATTTGATGTAAAGAATGCTTTCTTACATGGAGACTTGGAAGAAAAGGTATATATGGAACCCCCACCGGGGTTCTCTGATGGTTTTCAAGAAAATGAGGTATGTAAACTGAAAAAGGCATTATATGGGATCAAACAGTCTCCTCGTGCTTGGTTTGGGAGATTTACAATGGCAATGAAGCAGTATATCTACAAACAGAGTAATGGGGATCATACCGTGTTTTACAAAAAGAGAGGAGAATTAGTCACTTGTCTTATAATATATGTCGACGATATGATTATAACGGGGAATGACGAAGAAAGAATTAGCTCTCTTAGGAAAAACCTCTTCAAGGAGTTCAAAATGAAAGACCTTGGGGGATTGAAGTATTTCCTAGGAATCGAAGTTCTTAGGTCAAGAGGAGGGATTTATATCTCCCAACGAAAATATATATTGGATTTATTAGCTGAAGTTGGCATGGTGGATTGCAAACCAAATAACACTCCTATGGTTGTGAATCACAAACTAAAGATAATTGAAGGGGCCAGACCAGCGAGTAAAGAAAGGTACCAAAGGTTGGTGGGAAAATTGATTTACCTGGCTCACACTCGACCCGACATTGCATACGCGGTGGGAGTAGTTAGCCAGTTCATGCATCATCCTCATGAACACCATATGGAGGCAGTAATGAGGATTATTCGATATCTCAAAGGCATACGAGGAAGAGGCATAATTTTTAAGAAAAATGGACACCTTGATGTTGAAGTATTCACAGATGGTGATTGGGGAGGGAATCCTAACGACAAGCGATCAACTGCTGGCTACTTTACTCTTCTTGGAGGTAAGTTGGTGACTTGGAGGAGTAAGTAACAGAAAGTAATATCATTGTCAAGTGCTGAATCAGAATTTAGAGGAATTGTTATGGGGATTACCGAGATACTTTGGTTAATGAAGATAATGAAAGAAATCGGATCCCCTCTGAAGTGTCCAACTCAGTTAATGTGCGATAATAAAGCCGCGATTAAGATTTCAGAGAACCCGATACAGCACGATAGAACAAAGTACGTTGAAATAGATAGGCACTTCATAAAAGAAAAGATTGAAGATGGGACAGTCGAACTTTCGTTTGTTAGATCTGAAGACCAACTAGCAGATATCCTGACAAAAGCGGTTGCTGCAAGAACATTCGAATCAGTTTTATCCAAGTTGGGTATTGGTGATCCCATTACACAACTTGACGGGGAGTGTTAGAATATTCAGTGTATTAAGTTTCCTTGTATAGGCCTCTATGTTCTCTATATATTAAGAGCCTTATTATTGAGACAATATCTCTAATGCAACAGGTTTGGACAGTGATAAACTCCTCCTAGAATCGGCACTCTGAAATGGGATAGGGATAACTTTGCAACCAGGAACCCAAAAGGATTCAAGGATCAAAGGATGTGGATCGATAGGTCACACAAAGGTTGTGGCAAGGCCTTTGATATTCCAACTGATCTTCCTTTGGATATGATGCACCAAATGAAGAACAGGGTTTCTTGTGGATATTACACATCAACAAGAGAAGAGTAAAACTTAAGAAGTTTTTTTTTTCAGAATCAAAGATAGTCTAACCATTAAGGAGAAATAACTAGCCTTGAACACAAATAAGGCTGTTCTTGGAAACATAATGCATGCCTCTAAAACAATTAAGGCTTTTCTTGGAAACAAAATGCTTTAATATTGAAAATACAAAGTATTAATGATATAAGCTGGAAATCAGACCCTTCCCTCCTCCAAGGACGTGGCTTTTGGTGTAGATGGGCCTTGGGCTTTTATTTCAACAAATGGGCAATGGTGAAGGGAAACAATTGCCTCATTAAAAACCTTGTCAAGAAAACCCATTGGGACAAAACTTGAACAAGGGAAAAATAGTACAATCGAGACACTTTCTCATTTGTTGAAATCAATTAGCTTGAATCAAGACCAAAGTGGTTTGACAAGCTTTTCCACCATACTTGCTGTTTTGATCACATGGATTCTCTAGTTGATTAAGCAATCCTCCAACAACTTTGTTAAATTGTTTTGCTCTTGATCGAGTTGTTGGACCAGCCGGTAAAATAAGAATATCTTCAACTTCAAGCTCATCTTCTTTTTCAAGTTGTGCATCTGGTTCTTGCACATTTCCATGTTCTAAGCTCCTTGTGTCATCTAGGATCACATCATCCTCTCCCACTTGAAAAGGATTTGACCTCAAATCCATTTCATCTGCAATAAAAGGAACCAAATCAGAAACATTAAAGGTATGACTCACTTTATACTTACCTCGTAGGTCAAGTTGATACGCATTATTGTTGATCTTTTTTGTTACTTCAAATGGTCCATCAATTCTAGGCATCAATTTTGACTTCCTCTCTTCTGGAAATCTTTCCTTTCTTAAGTGCACCCATACTTGATCTCCAACCTCAAAAACTTTCGCACGTCTTCCCTTGCTTGCTTTTTTGACATATTGTTCAGTTTTCTTTTCTATGTTTTTCCTTGCATCATCATGGATCTGTTTTACAAGTTCAGCTTTCTTTTTCCCATCTATGCTAGTTCTTTCACTCAAAGGCAAAGGAAGTAGATCCAAAGGATATATTGGGTTAAATCCATAAACAATTTGAAAAGGAGAGTACTTAGAAGCAGAATGCATAGAATGATTGTATGCAAATTCAACATGCGGCAAACATTCTTCCCAAGTTTTCAAGTTCTTTTTAATTAATGCACGTAGAAGAATGGACAAAGTCCTATTTACTACTTCTGTTTGTCCATCAGTTTGTGGGTGACAGGTAGTAGAAGATAAAAGCTTAGTCCCTAACTTAGACCACAAATTTTTCCAAAAGTAACTTAGAAACTTAGTGTCCCTATCTGAAACTATCGTCCTAGGTATGTCATGCAAACGAACTATCTCTTTAAAGAACAGATTAGAAATATGCAACGCATCATCACTTTTGTGACAAGCAACAAAGTGTGCCATTTTAGAGAATCGATCAACAACCACAAAAATGGAATCCTTACCAGTTCTAGTCCTAGGCAATCCAACTACAAAGTCCATAGATATATCATTCCAAGGATGCGTAGGAATAGGTAAAGGAGTATACAAACCGTGGGATTGAACCTTAGATTTGGCGTGTTTGCAAGTAGCACATCTGTCACAGATTCTTTCAACATCCCTCCTCATATGTGGCCAATGGAAGTGGTCCAACATTACCTTGAGAGTTTAGCTATTCCAAAATGTCCCATTAAGCCTCCTCCATAGGATTCTCTAACAAGTAAATCTCTCATGGAACAATTAGGCACACATAAACGTTTATCAAAGAATAAGAATCCTTCATGCCTATATAACCACCCTGAAGCAAACTTTTCACATGCTTGATACATCTTTCCAAAATCAGAATCATTTTCATATAAACTCTTAAGATGATCATATCCTAAAATCTTAGCTTCAAGAGTAGTGATTAAGGCATACCTTCGGGACAATGCATGAGCAACAATATTTTCTTTACCTTGTTTGTATTTGATGACATATGGAAATGTCTCAATAAATTCTATCCACCTTGCATGTCTTTTGTTAAGTTTTTGCTGACCTTTTAGGTGTTTGAGAGATTCATGGTCAGTGTGTATGCCAAACCCCTTTGGCCACAAGTAATGCTGCCATGTTTGCAAAGCTCGAACTAAGACGTACAACTCCTTGTCATAAGTAGGATAGTTTTGAGTAGCTCCTCCAAGATTTTCACTGAAATAAGCTATGGGCTTTTTATCCTGCATCAAAACAGCTCCAATCCCAATTTCAGAAGCATCACATTTAATCTCAAAAGTTTTAAGAAAATCAGGTAATGTCAAGACAGGAGCATTAGTAAGCTTCTCTTTTAAGGATTGAAATGCTTCTTCTTGAGCTTGTTCCCACTTGAAACCAACGTCCTTCTTTATTATTGCAGTGAGTGGTGCAGCTAAGGTGCTGAAATCTTTGACAAAACGCCTATAAAATCTTGCAAGGCCGTGGAAGCTTCTCACTTCTCCAACTGTTTTTTTGGACTTGGCCATTCGCGGATTGCCTTAACCTTTTCCTCATCCACCTTAATACCATCTGCACTTATAACAAAACCTAAAAAGACAAGATTATCGGTACAAAAAGTGCATTTCTTAAGATTAGCATAGAGATTTTCCTTCCTAAGTACACTTAAAATCAATTTCAGATGGTGAACATGTTCTTCTAAGCACTTGCTGTAAATTAAGATGTCATCAAAATATACTACAACAAAAACTTCTATATAAGCCCTTAGAACATGATTCATTAATCGCATGAATGTACTAGGTGCATTAGTCAGCCCAAATGGCATTACTAACCATTCATATAGTCCATGCTTAGTTTTAAATGCAGTTTTCCACTCATCCCCTTCTTTCATCCTAATTTGGTGATAACCACTTTTAAGATCAATCTTAGAAAAAATGCTAGAACCATGCAATTCATCTAACATATCATTTAATCTAGGTATAGGATGGCAATACTTTACTGTTATGTTGTTAATGGCTCTGCAATCAACACACATTCTCCAGCTTCCATCTTTATTGGGCACAAGTAGAACTGGTACCGCACAAGGACTCATACTTTCACGGATATGTCCTTTTTCCATCAGTTCACTAATTTGCCTTTGCAATTCTTTTGTCTCCACTGGATTAGTTCTATAAGCAGGTCTGTTAGGAAGGGAGGCTCCAGGTACAAAATCTATTTGGTGTTCGATGCCTCTAATTGGTGGAAGCCCCTTTGGACTGTCTTCATGGAATACATCTTTAAATTCCTGCTAGAGAGAAGTCATCTCACTCGGCAACACCGGTGTCAAGTTAGTTAAACTCATAAGAGTTTCCTTAAATACAAAAAGTAACATAGGTTGCTTAGAGAATAATGTTTTCTTAACCTCGCCAGATTTTGCATAGAAATTCGAATGTTTAGTTACCCGACTTTCCTTGTTCTGAATATGCTTTTGATCTTGGTAAACTTCTCGTGGAGTCATGGGAACTCGAGTGGTTTTCCTTCCTTGAAACTCAAATGTATGGCGATTAGTGAATCCATCATGGATAACCTTTCGATCAGATTGTCATGGCCTTCCTAACAGTATGTGACTAGCCTCCATTGGTAGAACATCACATAAAACTTGATCTTCGTACTTACCAATGGCTAAGGGAACTTCTACTTGGTGGCTAAATTTCATTTCTCCATTGTCGTTAAGCCATTGAAGCTTTTAAGGTGCTGGATTGTTTTTCGTTTTTAAACCACGCTTCTTTACCATAGATTCACTTGCCACATTGGTACAACTGCCTCCATCGGTAATAAGGCTACAAACTTTCCCTTGAACAAGACACCTAGTGTGAAACAGATTCTCCCTTTGCTCTTGTTCTTCTTCTTTTGTTTGAACGCTTAAAGAACTTCTGGCTACCAATAAATCTCCTTTAGCAGGTCGCTCTAAGTGTTCTTCGGAAGAATCAGAGACAATTTCTTCTTCCTCTGAAATTATTTCTCTATTATCTAGAATTGTCATAATCTTCTTATTAGAACACTCATTAGCATAATGTCCCATCCCTTTGCACTTTAAACACTTAACATCACGAGTTCTGATTGCAACCTCTTTAGGTTTGCCCTTGTTATCAACAGACAATGGTGTTCCAGATTTTTGGTTCACCTCTACATAGCTTCCTTTTTTATAATTGGTCTTCTCATCTTTTGAATAACTTGGCTTAATTGTTACTGCCCCTGAACCGTAACTTGATCTTGAGGAGTTATTTCTTTTAACTTGTTGTTCAAATAGCAAAGCTTTGTGTAGCATCTCTTCTAGTTCAACATAATATTGAGTTTCCAATCTGTCTTGAATTTCTCTATTTAAACCCCCAAGAAACCTTGACATTGTTGCCTCTCTATCTTCTGAAATATCAGCTCGCAACATTAAGGTCTCCATTTCTTGATAATAATCTTCAACAGACCGGCTTCCTTGTGTTAATCTCCTCATCTTTAGATGCAGCTCACAGTGGTAATGACTAGGAACAAACCTCTTCCGCATAATGGCTTTCATTTCTGCCCATGATTCTATAGGATGTTCCCCATTACGCCTTGTTGAGGTAACTAGTTGATCCCACTAACTAAGAGCATAATCATAAAATTCAGTATCAACAATTCTTACTCGATTGGTCTCCGTGTAGTGTTGAACGTTGAAAACAAGTTCAATATTCTTTTCCCATTCCAAATAGGCATCTGGATCGTTTTTTCCATGGAATGGTGGAATCTTAATCTTGAGACCTCCAAGATTGCCACGCATACGTTCGTTCCCCTCTCTTGTACGTCTATGGTGCCTTCTATGGCTGTTTCGAGACGAATTGCTCATGCGTTCATAATATTCATCAGCGTCTTCATTTCTGAATTGTTCAGGTAGTTCATGGTTTCGTCTTGGACTGGTTTGTCGTGAACGGTTCCGCTCGTGGTCAGTGCTTGATTGAAGCTCTTCACGAAAGGCATCTATCTTGGTGTCTATCAACTTTGTCATAGCTTCAATTAGAAGCTTGTTGTTATTGAAATTACTGTTTTTTGCATCATTTGAATTAGACATCCTTTTCTACAAAACAAAACAAAAACAAATCACCAGCAACAAGTCCTTGGAAAGTTCTTCAATTTATTTAAAACCATACAACATATCCAAATCTGTTTTCCTAAAATATTAAGAGATAAGTTTCACAACAACACCTAAAAACGATTTTCTACGATTTTAAATCTCAAACAACTATAACTAGGGTGAAACATATCAGAATTTCGTGATTCAAAATGAAATCATCACACTAACACTCAAATCTTCACAAACAAACTGATAATATAAAATAGATGAAGAAAAATTAATGAGAAAGAGAATACCCAACTTTCAGAATGTTGCTCTGATACCACTTGATAAACTCCTCCTAGAATCGGCACTCTGAAATGGGATATCGATAACTTTGCAACCAGGAACCCAAAAGCATTCAAGGGTCAAAGGATGTGGATCGATAGGTCACACAAAGGTTGTGGAAAGGCCTTTGATATTCCAACTGATCTTCCTTTGGATATGACGCACCAAATGAAGAACAGGTTTTCTTGTGGATATTACACACCAACAAGAGAAGAGTAAAACTTAAGAAGTTTTTTTCAGAATCAAAGATAGTCTAACCATTAGAATTCTGAGTACATAGTTTTTATAGGAGAAAGAACTAGCCTTGAACACAATTAAGGCTGTTCTTGGAAACATAATGCATGCCTCTAAAACAATTAAGCTTTTCTTGGAAACAAAATGCTTTAATATTGAAAATACAAAGTATTAATAATATAAGCTGGAAATCAGACCCTTCCCTTCTCCAAGGACGTGGCTTTTGGTGTAGATGGGCCTTGGGCTTTTATTTCAACAAATGGGCAATGGTGAAGTGAAACAATTGCCTCATTAAAAACCTTGTCAAGAAAACTCATTGGGACAAAACTTGAACAAGGGAAAAAGAGTACAATCGAGACACTTTCTCATTTGTTGAAATCAATTAGCTTGAATCAAGATCAAAGTGGTTTGGCAAGCTTTTCCACCATACTTGCTGTTTTGATCACGTGGATTCTCTAGTTGATTAAGCAATCCTCCAACAGCTTTGTTAAATTGTTTTGCTCTTGATCGAGTTGTTAGACCGGCCGGTAAAATAAGAATATCTTCAACTTCAAGCTCATATTCTTTTTCAAGTTGTTCATCTGGTTCTTGCACATTTCCATGTTCTAAGCTCCTTGTGTCATCTAGGATCACATCAGACAGGGAAAGAATAATAATGTGCTTTAGGTTTGGTAAAAATGTTGTATATGGAAGATAAAATGAACATTTTCTAATAAAACACAAAACCCTAGCCACCTCCTACGACTACTTTTCTCTTTGTTTTTTAACACAATGTATTACATATAATCTTTTGTAAAATGTCCGTACCTTATTTTATTTATTGTATATATGTGGAATGAAATTTGTGTCATAAAGTGCACATATGCACTGCTGTCCCATAATGTACATCTGTAGACTGGTTAGTGTAATCCTGTCACATGTGTGTATATGTGCAGCCGTCACTTCATACATGATAATACAGTAAATAACACACGTTGTAACGTGTGTGCACATAACTTAAGTATCCCCACAAAAAAATGGAAATGAAAATACATGAACCTATCATAGATTAAAGTCAAGTTTAAAATATGTAAATGCCATCAACGAAGTACAACAAAATAAAGATACAAAAGTTTATAGATTAACACTAATAATATCAACCAATAAGAGAGGAGAATTTATTTTGTTAGCAACCTCGTCAACTTGACTAATATGAAGAGGATCCATGACGATAGTATTGTCATTTTGAACAGTAGCAGATGTAATCCCAACACCTTCTTTGGTACAATCTTTGTTAATAATACTAAATTCGTCATGAGATTGAGATCTTCGGTTTATTGAGATCTTCGGTTTTTTAATCAATAAATTTACAAATGATGATCATCTTTTGGTATAATTAATTTAAGGTCATCGAGGATAATATTAGGATTTCTTTGATAATATCTTTCTGAACTATTTCAAGCATACTTTGAGAACAACCAACACATAATTTTCTTTCGTCTTAATATTTTTTGAAATGTCCTCTAAAATTTTCATCCTAGTACATTCTGATAAGGAAATATATTCACAAGGGACTTAAATGTAATTAATAAGGACTTGAATGATAAGTTCTATTAATATAGAGTAAGATTAAAGTTTTATAAGAAGAATAGGGACTGAACTGTAAATATCTCTCTTATGTAACCGAATTTGTAAATAACTCACTGGGCCTATTTAAAGAGGTCGAGGAGGCTGATTACACCTATGAAATAATTAGAGGAGAAAGAATATATTCACCATCTAAAATCTCTGCTGATTCTTAGTCAATATTCTCAATCTTCTCAATCCAATTTCTATTCTCACTAAATTGGCGCTAGAAAGAGGGGTCGAAGATACCTTGATCGATAGATAAAAAATCGAGTCTCGAATTTTTTCGTTTTCTGAAGTATTTCGTTTGTATTTTTGTTGATCGGAGATGAATTCGGAGGAAGGAGATAATCCGCCTGTTCGAAAAGCTTTGGAGACGTTAAGATCTGATCTGCAAGAGAAAGAAGCCGGTAAGTCAATTCCGATTCAATCAAACCAATTTGATTTTGAAGGTAAAATGAATGAGTTGATAAGAAGAGTGGCAGAACTTGATGAATTTGCTAAAAAGAAACAAGATAATAATGGTGCTAGACTTAGATCTAAAATAGCAAGAGGTGATCGGGATGATCAGTCGGATCCATCAAATGACGTCGGCGACGTTCAAGATGTTCAACGTAAAATACATTTTGAGCGTAAGAAAGAGCATAGTGGAATGAGAAAAAAAAAGAAAAGTTGCAGAAGCGACAGTATGTAGATTCTAGTGAAGAAGAAGATTTTGAAAATTCGGAATCAGATGAAACACCAAGATATAAGCATTTTCGAAGTCATTCAAAAGAAGGAGGATATGAATTTTGGCCAGCTAAAATGTATAAGGAAGGAAGGCAAAAGAAGGAAAGACGAGTGTATTCTCCTCGGAAATTTGAAGGTGAACCAAGTTTGTATGCTACTGTGGGAATGAGGAACGAAGACCAGTTTGTTCAAGGAGTAGATTGGAGGGATTCACCGTTGATTAGTGCGATTAGATCTGTACCACTTCCGAGGCGTTTCGACATTTCTAAAATTGACAAGTTTGATGGAACTCAAGATCCAGATGATCATATAGAGCAATTCAAGAACTATATGACTAATTTCGAGGACGATGATAAATTGGTTTGTAGGGAATTCTCTCCGACATTCAAAGGAACTGCAATAAAATGGTATAACAAGATTCCTAAGGAGGCCATTGCAAATTTTAGAGGCTTTTACACAACTTTTCGAAGACAGTTTGTGGGAAGCAAAGAAATGAGAGCTAATGAAGATACGATAATACAATGTAAGCAAGCTGTGGGAGAAAAGTTGAAGGATTATACTAAAAGATTTGTGTCAACAAAAGCAGGATTAGATGATTGTGAGGAAGTGGTAGCTATGGCAGCGTTCAAACAAGGATTGTTGCCAGGAGATTTAGCTGATGAAACAACAAGGCGTAGGGCATTAACGTTTGGAGCTCTCATGGCTCAGGTTGAAGATCAGATCAAAGTCGAAGAGTCTAATCGAGTTCGAGGAGGAAATAGTATTGTTCAGAAAGGGAATAGTCAAGTGAACGCTTCGAATAATAGCTCGTCGCGCGCAAGGGGTAATCAAAATGTTTCCAATCGAGGAGGTTCGAACTCATATCAAGGGGGTTCTAATCACCACAATTTTAATAATCAACACCAATTCAGACCAAGATCGAATGTGTGGGTAAGACCAGAATATTATGCGGATTTGACTGAAAGTGTGGCATCGATATATGAGAAAACCAAGGGAACAGTAAATTTTAGAAAGCCGGCAGCAATTAATAGGCCAAGAGAGGAACGCAATAACAGGTTCTGTAGGTATCATGATGAGATTGGGCATGATACAAATGATTGTATTGCTTTGAAGAAGGAAATGCAGATTTTGATAGAGAATGGAAAATTGTTGGAGTATGTCAAAAGGAACGCTAAAACCATAACTCAAAAGGTTAGTAATCCTAAATCTAAGCAGGAAACTGCATTGATGATTTTAGATGTTGCAGATGATGAATTTGATGTGGCTTCGGAATATGTCGACCCAGACCCTAGTCGATTGTTGTTGATGTCAGTTGATGAGCCGATGTGTAAGGGACGTGTTCGAGATTTGTGTGCGTTCTTTGAGTCATTGGCGATATTTGGGGGAGATTCAATGACTAATGATACTAATAATTCGAGGAAAAGACATATAGTAAATTTAACGCATCAAATTGAAGGAGGAGAATCAGCACACCTATACAATAAGAAGAATGTCCCATTTATAATTTTTGATGGGGATGATTTGAGAGGAATTACTGGGCCACATGAAGATGCAGTGGTCATTGGAGCAGAAGTGTGTGGGGTGGAAATTCGACGAGTATTGATTGATACTGGAAGTTCTGCTAATGTGTTGTTCAAATCAACATATGATAGATTAAACGCTCCGCCTCAGATAGAAAGGTCAGAAAGAACTATAATTGGGTTTACTGGTGCGACAGCGAATGTAGTAGGGGAGTTTGAAGGTGAAATTTCTCTGGGAAAAGGGCCTTTTAAAAAGAAAGTACAAGTACTTTTTATGGTGGTAGATTGTCCGTCGAGCTACAATGCTATCTTTGGAAGGTCATGGCTGGCAAAAATGTACGCTATAGTTTCTACAGTTCATCAATGTTTGAAATATGTAGTTGGGGATCGAATTGGTGTAGTTCGAAGTGATCAAAAAGTAGCTAGAGAGTGTTATGCTGCTGCGTTTAGACTACGAGATAAAAGTACCGATGATCCAATGGAGAATTAGCAATTTGGGGGGTTGCCCTCTAGTAGTAAAGATGAAGGAATTGATGATCCGAGGTCAACCCCGAGTTCTGTGATAGTAAGTGAAGAAATAGAAGAATACATCTTCGATAATAACAGAGTACTTCGAATTGGGACTTTATTGTCTTTATCAGTGCGAGAAAGGTTATTGAATTTTTTGTCTCAAAACTTGGATGTGTTTGCTTGGAGGTCTGAGGATGTAGTGGGGGTCCCAATTGATATTATATGTCATAGTTTGGCTGTGGATTCGAAGATCAAGCCGATAATACAAAAAAGGAGAGCTTTTTCGTTGGAAAAATCTGAGGCCATAATTGCTGAAGTAGATAGATTGTATAAAATGGGGCATATTCGGGAGTCCAAATATCCGAAGTGGACAACTAATCCTGTAGTGGTGAAAAAGAAGAATGGAAAATGGAGAATGTGTGTAGATTTTACGGATTTAAACAGAGCATGCCCAAAGGATCCTTTTCCAGTACCTCGAATTGATCAATTAGTGGATTCTACTTCTGGAAACAAAATTCTAACATTTATGGATGCATTTTCAGGATATAATCAAATTCAAATGAATCCAGAGGATGAAGAAAGCACAACTTTTATCACTGATCGAGGTTTAAATTGTTATAGAGTGATGCCGTTTGGATTGAAAAATGCTGGGTCTACATATCAAAGGTTGATGAATAAGGCGTTTGCTTCACAAATAGGGAGGAATATCGAAGTATACATCGATGATATGCTTGTTAAGAGAAAAGTGATGATGGTCATATTGATGATTTAGAAGAGACGTTTCTGAATCTTAGAGCAATACAATTGAAGTTGAACCCAGAAAAATGTACATTTGGAGTTCGATCTGGTAAGTTTCTGGGGTATGTGATAAGTGAAAGAGGAATTGAAGTGGATCCAGAACAGTTGAAGGCTTTGATATCAATGTCTTCACCTCGGAATATCAAAGAAGTGCAAATGTTAACAGGCAGGTTAGCAGCCCTGAACATATTCATTTCTCGTTTTTCAGATAAATGTTTGCCTTTTTTCTAGGTGTTGCGTCGACCGAATAATTTTGAGTGGACTTCGGATTGTGAAGAAGCTTTTATTAAGATAAAAAATCTTTTGTCCTCTCCTGAAATATTATCAAAGCCTCGAGAAGGTGAGCAACTATTTTTGTATGTAGCAGTATCGGATTATGCAGTGAGTGCAGTTCTGATTAGCGAAGATACGGGAGTTTCGAAGCCCGTCTATTATGTCAGTAAAAGTTTGGTTGATGCTGAAAAACGTTACTTAAAGCTCGAAAAATTGGCGTTGTGTATAGTAGTGGCAGCGAGAAAAATGCGTCCTTACTTCCAGGCACATACGATTGTGGATCGAACTTCTTATCCATTGAAAAATGTATTGCAAAAGCTAGATATCTCAGGGAGAATGACTAAGTGGTCTGTAGAATTGGGAGATTTCGATGTGTTATTCTCTCCACGAACGGCTGTCAAAGCTCATGCCTTAGCAGATTTCTTTGTTGAGTTTCATTCGAGTAGATCCGAAGAGAAAGAAGATGAAAAGATACACACGAATCCGATGTGGACGGTACGAACTGATGGAGGATCTAGTAATAAAGGTTCGAGTGCGGGGGTAGAATTGGTGGCACCGACAGGGGAGTATATGTTTCAAGCTATAAGATTTGGATTTCATGCTTCGAATAATGAAGTTGAATATGAAGCAGTGCTAGCAGGATTGCGGTTAGCGAAAATTTGTGGAGCAATATTCGTGCGCTTAGAAACAGATTCGCAGTTAGTAGTTAACCATGTTAAAGGAGTATCAGAAGCTAAAAAAGACCGTTTAGTTTTGTATTTGCAAGAACTTCGAAGTGTGATGGCACAATTTGAAAATGTCGAGGTGGAGCATATTCGAAGAGGAAATAACACAATGGCTGATTCTTTAGCAACAATGGCTTACTCTGAAGAATATCCATGGATCGTGACACAACCACTGCCTTCGATTACATCAAGCTCTGATCAATGTGAATTTGTTGAGGAGATAGTAAATGATTCGACGCGCATTCGGGGTGATTGGAGAACTGACTTGTTAAATTTTCTTACGAAGGGAATACTACCTCTTGATAAGCACTTGCTTAAGAAAATAAGGAATAAAGCTCTTGGTTATGTGGTATTGGATGGGATATTGTATAAGAGGTCTGTGTCGAGGCCTTTGTTACGATGTTTGAATAAGCAAGAGTCTCAAAACATTTTATCTGAATTACATGATGGAGATGGATCAGCTCATTGTGGTTTCAAAGGTTTAACGCGTAGGGTATTGTTGGCAGGATATTACTGGCCTACTATATTATAGGATGCCAAGTTATTAGTTCGAAGTTGTGATACTTGTCAAAGGTATGCACATCTGATACATAAACCAGCGACACCTCTAATGATAATCTCTGAGGCGGTTCCTTTTGATAGATGGAGGATTGATTTGGTAGGACCATTGCCTATGGCTTCAGGTGGAAGACATATGATTATTGTTGCAGTTGATTATTTTTCGAAGTGGGCAGAAGCAGAGCCTTTAGCTGGAACAAAAGCTAAGGATGTGATCAAGTTTATTCTAAGTAACATCTGCTACCGTTTTGGAGTTCCTCGAAAAATAACAACAGATAACGGTCCCCAATTTAATAACAAGGAAATGGACTCTTTTTGCTCCTCGAAAGGAATACAGCAATGCTTTTCTACTCCTTTCCACCCACAAGCAAATGGGCAAGTGGAAGTTACAAATAGATCTATTTTGGAGGGTTTGAAGAAAAATTTGGCGGGAGCAGCAGGGAAATGGCCAAATTATCTTCAAGAAGTCTTGTGGGCATATCGTACAACTCCTAGAGAGGCCACAAAAGAGACTCCTTTTTCTTTGGTGTATGGAATGGATGCTGTATGCCCTGCTGAATCTACATTACCCTCCTACAGGTTATTGCGTTATTCCGAAGTAGATAATGATGAAGCTAGAAGGGTTGAGCTTGATTTGTTAGAGGAAAAGAGGGTCAAAGCACATTTGAATGTGGTTCATTATCAAACCTTAATGAGAAGCAGGTACGATGCTAAAGTTAAGAAGAGGGAGTTCAAAGTTGGCGATAAAGTGTTGCGAAAAGTATTTCTTCATACTAAGGATAAACACCTCGGAAAATTGGCTCCGAATTGGGAGGGTCCTTATGAAGTCAAAATGAAGGTCAAGCCAGGGTCATATAGGTTGTCTGATTGTGAGGGGAGGATGCTCAAACACCCTTGGAATATAGAACATTTGAAATTGTATTGTGAATAAAATTGAACTTAGAATTTTTGCAAGACAGACATACTCTTTCCTTATTTGTTGGCCCAGAAAGGTTTTAATGAGGTGTCTGGTTAAAATTGAATTTCATAATAAAATTTCTTTTAGCCATTGGTTGTTTAATATGATGAATGATTTGTTATTTTGGTAACTTGGCAAAGACTGATCATCTTTGAAAGTTGACCAAGAGTAATTTTCCAAAGCAATAGCTTTGAAGAAACAACCTATTTCGAGGTGCCACGTTTTATGAGTGCATCTAATTTTTCGAGGTGCCACATTTTATAAGTGCACGAGAACTTTGAAATATTAAGAGATTTGCTTGTTTCATCAGATAAAACTTGAAGATTACAAAAAGGAGAAAACTACTGAATAAAAACACACACAAAACAACAATAACAAACACATGACATATATAATCTACTGTTTAGTCATCTTCTTCTTCCGATGACCCTTCAGAAACGTCATCTTCTTCTGAGGAGCTTGATGCAACCTCGAATGCTTCCTTTGGACGATCTTCCTCTGGAACTTGTTTCCAAAATTCAGTTAAATTTAACCTTGGATAGGCGGCATGGATTTCTCAAAGAAGATTGATAGCTGTCTGGGTTTGAGCCTTCTTGATACCATCAAGCATCACAGAACCAACAACAGCTTCGGCTTTCTTGATGACGTTCTTCTTTTCCTGCTCGAATCCTGTTTGAAGCGTAGTCAATTGAGTTTGACAATTTTCCAGGCTTTCTTGAGTTTTCTTAACAAGTTCTTCAACATCGGTAGATTTTTTATTTTCCTTAGAAATGGCAGTAGAATGTTGAGAATTTATATTTTCAAGAGCCAGACGATGAGAAGCTTCCAAAGCTTCGATTTTTTCTTTATGCTCTTTAAGAAGTTTTCTTTTTTCAGCCTCGAAATTTTGAAGTGCTTCATCTTTCGAAGCTTTTTCAGATTCTTTTTCCTTTTTGCTCTTGATTAATTCTTGTGCAAGGAGCTCTAATTGTGTATGTGAATTGTTTACTTCTTCACACAATTTTTTGGCTGCAGCACTTAAGTTAGTAAAAGGTCGAAGGATTGAAGTTACCTCATCGGATCTGTCAGGGTTGGGCAAGTTTGATAGGCGATGATGGACAGGAATAATTGCGTTAGATGTTGAAGTTATGGCAGCCCCGATAGAAGATGATGGAATGGTGTTGGTAGGCTGAGAATCTTCACCGGCGACTAAAAAATCCCCACTCGAGTTGAAATCTTCGAGGTTAAGATATTCGTTTTCCTGGCTATCTCCTAGTGCCAATCCCCCTTGAGGATTTTCTTCAATGAAGGTTTTCTCATGGACCTCGGAAGCCAATACCTCTTCGAGCATTTCAGCTTCGTTCTTTTTCTTCGGGGTAGCGGACTTGCTCTTTTTCTTCTTTGGAGCATTATCTTCTTTCTTTTTCCTTTTAAGGACAGGTTCGTCTTCTTCGGATATTGGAGGAAGTTGAGATGCAGGCGCTTTTCGTTTCCCTGTAGGCTTCGAATTTTTGGAAGGGTTAGGCTTACTTGTGTTGGGCTTTTTGAGGGCTAGCTTTCCCTTCTTTTTTAGTGGCAGGTGACTGTTAGATCGGTTCCTGGTGGGAAGGTAAGTTTTCCCATCTGGTGCGAGTATTCTTTTGACCGCTTCAATGGGATCTGGGGGAAGCATTGGGTCTTCAGGGAAGTCAGCTCCCAAGGTTATGCTCCAGAGATGGCTGTTGTCAAAGTTGATTGGTTGAAATGCTGAGTGAAAGCCATTTCCCCAGGCTTTCTCAGCCCATTCAGCCATTCTCTTGAAGATGGTCTTTGCAGCTTTCCGACGACTTTTGAATCGCCTCGGAATTTCTGGGAAAAGAGTATACAATTAGATAAGTAGGCTTGGTTAGTTTGACTAGGCTTAATAAGTTGGGAAGAAAATATTAACAATAATAACAATGATTTACTTACTGTTATCTCTCCAGATGAGAGTAAGTTTTGAAGGGCTGTCATCGGAAATTTCTTTACCATTTTCCCAAGCTCCTGATAAAAAAACAAACCTTTGCTTCCAAAACTTTTCAGCTTCGAGGAGGTCATCGATAATCTTCAGATCATCCTCCAAAGTTAGGTAGTAGAATGGTAAAACTGGCCCATTTGAGATTTTGGTCAGTGAGATGAAGTCCTCTATTTCGAGGGGGATGCTTCCTAGCCTCGACACCATAATAACGGAGAATAAAGTGAACAGTTGGTTTGGTGTGACTTGTGTTGGGCACAACCCAAGAATTTCGAAGTACTTTACGATCATTGGATCAAGAGGAAATCGAAGTCCACAGTTGAAAAGTTCAGGGTAAACTACCAATTCGTTTTTCTGACAACTCAAAGGTGTTTCTCCTTCTATTGGTAGACGAAGAACGATGTTGTCTGTTAATCCCCATAGTTTCTTAAGTTCTTCTTTCTCTGATTCGAGGTAATAAGTATAGGGTACATTTTTTAGGGCGAGAATGTATCGAGGACAAAGTGGTTGTAGGTTTTCCTGAACCAAGGCGGCAACATCTTCGGGGAGGGTAATAAGAGCTTTCTTTCCTCGAATTTTCCTTGAAGGGATTACTTCTTCTGCCTCGGATTCGCCTTCTGCATTGGATTCAGTGGCTTCAGAATCATTTTCCTTATCATTTTCTTCATCAGTAGCTTCATCGCGAAGACTTCGAGTTTGAGTCTCAGTTTGGGATTGTTTTTCGTTTTCCATAAGAGCTGGTTGACTATTTCCTGGAGTAACATCAACCATTTCTTGTGGGGGAGGAGAGGAGGTTTCTGCATCGTCACCCATTGCTAGGAAGGTTGCTTTTTTGCGAAAAACTTTAACTGCTTCGGATTGTAGGATAGGTGATTTGGATTGTAGTTTTTGAGGGATTAGAGGTTTGTCAGAATTGACAGGCTTAGGTTTTCGATGTGTTCTTAGTGATGGAGAAGTGGATTGATTTCGAGGAGGAGAAGATTGCTGGCTAGATTCTGGGTTTGATGCTAGGGGCGAAGATGAATTAACAAGGTTGGAATTGAAGTTACCGTATTTGATGGTGATAGAGGAGAAACGAGGACCGTTGTAGATTAACCCAGCAGCTTTGTATTCCTCAGCTCTTTCTCCTATACAGAGATAATCGTAAGCACCAAACACTTGATTGCTAGGACCAGGGAAGAGAGATTTCTTTGGTTTTCTGGGTTTTTTAGGTTTAGATCTTTTGTATTTAGGATATCTTCTCATACAATAGACTTTAATTGGGAAATTGTTTTTTGTGACTGAAGAAATTGATGTTTCTGGGGAAGGTGGCTAATGAGGTTGAAGGTTGAAGAAGAACTAGATGAAGATAGCTTAGGAGCGATGTTTTTTCTGAAAAGTTCTTAGTATGATGGAGCTAAGTATTTATACTTGGGAAAAGATGACGTTGAGAATTTGAAGAGGCAAAACCAGTGAACTGTTCTCATTGGGTGGAATACAAACGTGGGAAAAACTTGCTGTGTCATAGACCTATCAAGAAGGGTCCAATCAATCTTTCAAGTAGGGGTACGTTAGTTGAAAAATGCTAAAGACAGGAGATTCGAGGTCGAAATAGAGTTGTATCTCTAATTGGTAGATTCGAAGCGAGTGGGAAGCTTATTTGCACTCATTCTTATATTCGAAGTGAAATTATTGCAAGTCACTGATCTCAGTCATGATAAAGGGGCTGGAGGAAAGAAGTTTTATTCACTTGGAGTAATGTTCGAAGACTGAATAGTTCTTATAAAATTATCTTTATAAGAACTAAGGGGGCTACTGATAAGGAAATATATTCACAAGGGACTTAAATGTAATTAATAAGGACTTGAATGATAAGTTCTATTAATATACAGTAAGATTAAAGTTTTATAAGAAGAATAGGGACTGAACTGTAAATATCTCTCTTATGTAACCGAATTTGTAACTAACTCACTGGGCCTATTTAAAGAGGCCGAGGAGGCTGATTACACCTATGAAATAATTAGAGGAGAAATATTATATTCACCATCTAAAATCTCTGCTGATTCTTAGTCAATATTCTCAATCTTCTCAATCCAATTTCTATTCTCACCACATTCCACAATATTTTTCACTGTTTTTTTTATTTTTCAGACGTTTTTGTTTCAAAACTATCAAACTTTTCTTAAATATTTTTAACATCAATTTTCCGAGTAGTATTCTCATATTTTATATTATAATTTTTATTGGTTATTAAGTTAATTTTGTTGGGCATATTGTCAATTTGACTTGATAACAATTTGAGAAATCAAATTGTTATTTAAAGGGAGCTGACTCAATAATTATTCATGAAATCTAACTCCACATCTTAGCATTACGGGGTATCATTTCCAGCACTTAAACTAGCAACCAAATTGTCACTCTTAAGTTTGTCTTTTGACAAGTTTTAAATTTTTGTTTCAAAATTGAATATCCTTTTGATATTTTCCTAAGTCATTGGTGATTCTTTAATAAATCCAAACAATATAAGCTCTGGCTTCAAAAATTTATTACCTCGTTATTATACGATGTTATATTCCGATATGCAAGCATCGTCCAATTATGATGACTCTAAAATAATTGAACAATTTTTGTTGAACAAGAAAATATAATGTAGTGGTAAAAAGGTACCTTTATATGAAGTTCAAGTTTTTTTATAAGATGTTATCAATACTTATGTTACTGTACTAAGACATATTATGGTAATATTTGAGCTGACAATGCATAATTAAATCTAGACGTGAAAGGTGTATAGGAGAAGATCATTGGATGATATCTGTTGGAAGTGTTGGTTGGATAGTTGGAGATGTAACAATAAGGGTGTTTTATTGATTTGAATTTTAAGTTGAAGTATTTGAAGAAGTTTCATTATTTAGTTTCCTTTGGTTAGAAGAAATTATTTCAATTTTATTAGAGTTGTTAGTGTTTTCCTTGCCTATTTATTGATTAAGAGAAGAGGTATGGAGTTGTTCGTTGGTAACAGGAATGGTGGGGAGTTGTTCATTGGTAACATGTGTATGATAAAGAATGGTGGTATTCTGCTTAGTAACAAGATTTTGACTTGAAGATGAAGAAATTGTTTTGTTATAAGTAAGCACAACATTATAGATTGGATATAGACTTTTTATTTAATGAGATTTCTTTAGGATTGGAGATATTTTGCTCACTAATAGCAAGGATCGTTTCAGAGTTAGTCACGTATTTTTCTTTAACAAGGTTCATCTCAGAAATGGTTATACATTTTTTATTAACACAACCCATGATGCCTTACACGTGTTTGTTCCTTTTTCCTGCGAGGCCCTTTTGGTGGTGTAGGATCATCTGTAAAAAGGGTCGAATTCTCAATATATTGAACATGATTTACAACATTAGTTTATTTCTTACTCCTTTGAATAATAAGGTTATCACGTGGATCGTCAAGATCATCTTGTTGGTGAGAGGATCTTGCACCAAGATCGTACTACTTTTTATTGCTAACGTTGTTTCTAGAAGAGGCATCATCAATATCTTTTGATAATATATTTTTAGAAACATTTAGATTGAGTCTGAACTTGTTTTTTATGTGAATTTTTTAAATAATTATTCTTCCAATATTCTGAGGTGTAGCTTCTTCTGTAGTTGCACTCATATATCTTTTTTCCATCAGTTGTCATGGTAAGCACTTTAATGGATCAAACACCAGCTAGACAAACATTTTTAATTATAAAAAGAGAATTAAATTCTTAAAAAAAACTGAATAAAAGTAAGTAAAATGTACAAAAATGTAAGAATTTTCTAGATGAGTGATATTGATCAGAATCCATTAAAGTGCTTACTTTGTAGTATAAAGTAAGCACTTTTATGGATCAAACACCAGCTATGAAAACGATTTATATTGATATTGATCAGAATCTACAAAATGTTAAAATATATGAGTGACTTGTCAATGAAGCAAGTAAAAACACAGCTGAAATAAAAGTAAACAAATTTTATTTTACATGTACTACTCATCCATCTTATTTCGACTTGATCATATGCTCGGCCGACGCTTCGATATTCCCAATTCCAGGTTACAAAAATGTAAGAATTTTCTAGATGTTTCCGGAAGAGGGTACGTTAACAATTTTGTTCCCATGTATGATAGTTATATAATACATAGGTGTGTTTTCAAACTCTAAAATATAGATATTTGTGAGGAAATTTAAAAGATGAACATGTGTTTTAAAAAAAAAAAGCTAAGTAGGACGTTGAGTATTGTACACCACTCATTAGCAAATATTTGGATAGGACATTGGATGTGTCTGAAAAAATCTTGCATAAATCAAGGAATAGGCAATCGAAGAACCTAATGAAATGTGGTAGTAAAGATACATGTTTTATATGTCCTAGTATGATAAGGTAATTCTCAAGGTTTAGGAAGATAAGTAACAACATCGTCAAGGAGACCATATTCATGTCTAAATTTTACATGTTCTTATTCAAACATGTGTCTATAGGTACATTAGCTAAAATATTCATCTATGAACTATGTTTTTTTCTCGAAGGTCTACATGAGGGAGTTGAATCTCTGTTTTTAGAATGTTATTTTCTTTTGGCAGCCATTTTGGGAGCTATTTTTCTGAGTAAACGAAGAAAGAACATCAAATATTCATGATTTTTTAAGAAACAAATAGAGTCAATATGCCAGATCTAATAAAAAAACACACAGTAACATATTGTTTCAATAAAATTAGTGGTTTTATTTGAAAATTTGTTTAACTTATATTATCTAATTACATTTGACTAAGAATTAGGAAATATATGAACACATAAAAAGAGAAGAATAAACATAGAAAATACTTGGTTATAATATTTGAAGATGAAAGCGAGGATTGAGGGTTTTGGAGTTCTGATAGAATAAGCGGAGACATACAAGTTTATGAAAGAAATGAATAATAAAATAGGTAGGTTTTCTGGTATAAATAGAAGATGTTATATATAATCTATCGTTGAGTTACAAATGGATCAATGGCTATAAAAATAATAGTAACAATTATATTTTAAAAAAAAAATTAGAATTGTTTTTTTAAAGAAAGACATATAGTTTTTAAGTGTGTCAGAAGTTAAAGAGTTTGAATGTTTATGCGGTTACACGTGGTAGTATAAAATTTAAAGTTTCAAGAATTTAATGCACGATAGAATTTTTAAATAAAATAAAATTAATAAATCGACTAAAATTACCAATAATACCACCTATAGATTAATTTTAAGTAGTTTTCAAAGAATGTTTTTTGAAAAATTACTCTAAAGACTATAGGGGAGGTCCTAACAAGGATATATTTTTTAGATAGTATAGATTTTTTTTATAATGATGAGGTAAGGAAGAGGTGGTTAGAGGAAGGTCGTAAAGAGGATGATTAGACGAGTGTTAAAAAAAAGATAAGATGAGGGTCATAAAGAAATGGTAAACCAAAGGTTATAAAGAGGTGGTTAGACGAAGGTCATAAAAAAGGATGATTAGACGAGTGTCTTGAAGAAGATAAGCTAAGGTTCATAATAAAATGTTTAGATGAAGATCATAAAGAGGATGTTAGAAAAAGTTCATAAAGAGGATAAGATGAAGGTTATAAAGAATTAGTTACACATAGGTCGTAAAGGAGGGTCATAACAAATATATAGACGAGGCTAATAAAATAATTACATGTTAGTCCCTCACTAAAATACATAATTCCCGATTTCTCCTCTAACTTTATAATCTGTTATATAAGGTTTCATTATTTATATTTTAGTTTTCCATATTCCATTTCCTTATCAATTTCGATGTCGCATCATAATATTTAGATACTGACCCGGATCGGTTGATTTTGATGGTATTGGATGAGCCAACAAAAGAAGGTCGAGTTTGAAGTCTATGTAAATACTTCGAGTCCTTGGAAATCCGTGGAGGAGACACTATGACTGGAAATAGTGATAGTTCTAGAAAAATCCATGTACTAAGCTTAGCTACTCAGATAGAATGAAAGATGTCTACTCATTTTTATGGTAAGAGAGATGTTCGTTTTATTCTTTTCGATGAAGATGATTTGAGAGGCACTACCGGTCTTCATGAAGATGTGGTGGTTATTGGAGTAGAGGTAGTTGGTGTTGAAATCTGACGCGTGCTAATAGATATAGGGAGCTCTGCAAATGTTCTTTTCAAATCAACTTATAATAGAATGTGTAATCCTCCTCGGATTTCCCAATCAGACCATACTATAATTGGATCACATGAGTAACAGCACAACTAATTTGGGATTCGAAGGAGAGGTATGTTTCGGAAAATGAACATTTAGAAAGAAGGTTCAGGTTTTATCTGTTGTAGTAGACTGTCTGACCAACTATAATGCCATTTTCGGGAGATCTTGGCTTTCCAAGATGTATGTAGTTGTATCTACAGTCCACTAGTGCTTGAAGTATGTCATCAAATACCGTGTGGGCGTCGTCTGAAGTGATCAGAAGGTTGCAAGATAATTTTATGCCACATCTCTTCGAATTTGAGGGTCCAAAAGTGGTGATAAAATGGTCAAATAGCAACCAGGGGGGTTGACCTTGGATGAGGAAGGGGTTGATGATCCGAGGTAAATCTCGAGTTCTTTAATAGCAGGTGAAAATATAAAGGAATATGCTTTTCTCTGATGAAAAAATGCTTCAAATACAAACCTTGTTGACACCAGTTTTACGTCAGCAGTTTTTGCAGTTTTTGTTTCACAATTTGGATGCGGTAGGAGTTTCAGTTAAAGTGATATGTCACAGCTTAGCAATTAATCTGAAGGTCAAACCTGTTATACAAAAAAGACGTGCTTTCTCTTTTGAAAAAGCAGAGGCTATGATTGTTGAAGTGGATCGTTTATCAAGGGTCAGAGATATAAATGAGTCACACTATCTTTTATGGACAATAAACCAATTGGCGGTTAAGAAGAAGAATGGGAAATGGAGAATGTGCATCAATTTTACAAACCTGAATCGAGCTTGTCCTAAACATCATTTTCTCGTTCCTCGAATAGACCAATTGATTGATTCCACTTCAGGAAATAAGATTTTGTCTTTTATGGATACCTTTGCAGGGTATAATCAAATTCAAATGGATCCAAAGGATCAAGAGAGTACCACGTTCATTACAGATCGAGGCTTGCATTACATATAGGTTTATGCTATTTGGATTAAAAAATGTTGGACCAACATATCAGAGGTTAATGAATAAATCCTTTGCTTCTCAGATCAGAAGAAATATGGAGATGTATATTGATAATATTTTGGTAAAAATTTTAGCAGATGATGGACACTTGGAAGATTTGGATGAGACTTTTTTATCTAAGGGCTTTTAGATTGAAATTAAATCCTGAGAAGTGTACTTTTGGAGTTCGATCAAGAAAATTCTTGGGTTATATTATTCGTGAAAAAGGCGTAGAAGCTGACCAAGAACAGCTAAAGGGTTTAGTATCGATGAAATCACCTCGTACTATCAAAGAAGTGCAGATGTTAACAGGAACGTTAACTGCACTTAACATATTCATTTCTAGATTTTATGATAAACTAAGTGTTACGAAAACCAAAACAATTAGAGTGGACCTCGGAATGTGAAGCAGCATTTTCAAGTATTAAAGAATATTTGTCATCACTAGAGATACTGTCCAAACCTCGAATTGAAGAACAACTCTCTTTGTATATTGCAGTATCAGATTTTGCAGTAAGTGCTATTTTGATAAGTGAAAATTTGGGAATATCAAAGTCGGTCTACTATGTTAACAATAGTTTAGTGGCAGGAGAGAAAAGGTACTTGAAACTTGAAAAATTGGTTCTAGATTTAGTAGTGGCTTCCAGAAAATGCACCCCCATTTTCAAGCTCACATTATTAAGGTTTGAACGTCATTCGCACTGAAAAATGTTTTACAACGCCACAATATTTCTAGGAGGATGACCAAATGGTCAGTTGAGTTGGGCGATTTTGATATCATTTTTTTACGTCGGACGGCTATCAAGGCCCAAGCCTTAGCATATATATTTTTTCTGAATTCCATTCAGGTAGATCAGTCGAAGAGATAATCAAGAAGGTCTTGCCAAGAAGTTCGATGTGGATAGTCCGAATTAATGGGGGTTCTAGCATTTTAGGATGCATTACAGGATTTCAACTGATTGCTCCACCTGGGGAAACAATGTTTCAATCCATTAAATATGGCTTTCATGCATCGAATAATGAGTGTGAATATAAAGCTGCATTGGCTGGTTTAAGGCGTGAACATTTGTGGGGCAACTTCAGTTTGTTTAGAAACAGATTCCCAATTAGTAGCAAATAAGATGACTGTTGTTTCTGAAGCAAAAAAAGGATCACCTAATATCTTCGAGAACTTCGAAAATTGCCACTTTTGTTTGATCATGTTACCGTAGAGCATATCAGTCGAGGAGACAATATAGTTGCTAATTGTTTGGAAACTATGGCTTACACATAATAATATCCTTGGATTTATTACAGGACAGTCATTTGATTCTAACCAGCTCAGAGCATTATAAATATTTAGAAGAAGTTTTGGTTACACCAGATGTAATTTGAAGTGATTGTAGAACTAATATCCTAAATTTATTGTTAAGAGGAACGCTACCTCGAGATGTGCAGTTGGCTAAGAAGTTGAAGGGTAAAGAGTATGCCAGTATTGCGTTGCTTGAATAAACAGGGGTCACACGAAATTCTGTCAGAATTTCATGATGGAGAGGGTTCAGCACATTATGGGTTCAAGGCATTGACACGATGAGTTTTCTTGGAAAATATAGTATTGACTCTCGATTATGAACGATGCTAAAAGTTTGGTTCGAGGCTGCGATACTTGTCAAAGATTTTCCGATTCTATTCCTAAACCTGCAGTTTCACTCATGTCCATTACCGAAGCCATCCCTTTTTATAGATAGGGAATAAATTTAGTGAGACTATTTCTAATGGATTCTAGAGGACGCCAGATGATTATTGTAGTGGTGGACTATTTTATGAAGTCGATAGAAGGTGAACCATTATCTGAAATAAAAGTCAAGCATGTAATTATGTTTATTGTGAACAGTATTTGTTGCCATTTTGGGCTACCTCGAAAAATTACCACGGATGATGGTCTTCAATTTAACAACAAATAAATCGCTTCTTCTTTTGCTTTGCCAAGCAAATGATCAGGTAGAGGTGACAAATATATCTATTTAGAAGTTCTAAAGAAGAATTTGATACGAGCTGTTGGAAAATGGGCTAACTATTTGCAAAAGGTGTTATAGGCTTATCAAATAACTCCTAGAGAGGCCACTAAAGAAACTTATTTTTCCTTGGTATATAGTATAGATGTTGTTAGTCCTGTAGAATCTACATTACCTTCTTATAAAGTAACTCAGTATTCCGACGACCTGAATGACGAAGCAAAAAAAGCATATTTGGACTTGATTGAGGAAAAAAGAGCTAGAGCTCATTTGAATATGATTCATTATCAGACTCTTATGATGAGTAGACATAATTTGAAGTTAAGAATGAGGGATTTCAAGGTTGGTGATAAAGTTCTAAGGAAGGTATTTTTCCATACTAATGAAAAGAGCCTCAGCAAGATGGCCCTGAATTGGGAGGGTCCCTACATGGTCTGAAACAAATAAAGTCAGGACCTTATCGCCATTGTGACAAATAGGGGAGGATGCTTCAACATCCTTGGAATATATAACATCTAAAATTGTACTAGGAGTAACTATCTCTTTTGAAATTTCTATTTTGAAATAATTGGCACACTCTTTCCTACCCTGTTAACCAAGGGAAGTTTTAATGAGGTGCTATGTAAATATTCGTTGTTATCAATAAAACTATTTTTTGGAAAATGGTTGTTTAAGTTTACTTATTTGGATTATTTTGGTAACTTGTCAAAGATTGATCATCTTCGAAGTTCACCAAGAGTAATTATTCTAAAGTGTTGTATATGCTTTTCGAAGAAACAACCATATTTAGAGTGCTACGTTCTTTAAACGCACTACCATATTTGAGGTGCTATGTTCTTTAAACGCACTACGATATTCGAAATGTTATGCTCTTTAAACGTACTATAATGTTCGAAGTGGTATGTTCTCTAAAACACATTATTTGTGTTACACCTATTGATATTTTCTAAATACACCTTGTCATGAGTTTAATCCTTTGAAGAAACTACGCCTTATTATATAAAAAGTAATGAAAATATTAAGAAAAACAAAATATTATCGCATAAATCCAATAAACATACAAAATATTTTTCAATACCAAAACAAATGGCATTTAAAATAGTCAAGTCATCTTACAATAATTGGATGACAGATAAAAAAACAGTAAAGCAAAGTTATTTGGTGTCAGTGTCCTCCTCGGCAGACTCATCTTGGTAAGAAGAACTGTCATCTGTTTCCACCTCTATGGATGAAGAAGCATGTACAGGTTCAAAGGCTTTGCTGGGGAGATTTCAATGGGAATATGCTCTCAGAAGGTAGAGAGATCAGCCTCTGTAAATGAGGCATGAATTTCGTGAAGAAGATTAACAGTTTTTTGCTCTTCGACATTTTTTATGGCCGGTAGCATGTCTTTCCCAGATTCATTTTCAGCAGCAGCTACATCAAGCTTTTTCTCTTCATCGAGCTGAATCTTGAGAGCATCCATATCCTCTGTCAACTTTTTCTTTTCATCTGCACTCTTGTTTAGTGAAAGTTAAAGAGTATAGTATTTTTGTTTCATCTCGGATAACTCTTTAGCATGTTTAGACCTAAGCTCTTCTATCTCATTTTTGTGAGAAGTATTAAGATCCTTCGTCTCTTTGTTGTGCATAGCTCTGTGATGATTTTTAAAGAAAATGATTCCTCTAAGGAATTCTGATCAGGCATCTTGGAATTCGTAAGATTGTCTCTCCACCAAACCACCGAATATTTCCCTCATTTTCTTCTCGGCAACATTAATTTTCTTTTTACGAACCATCTTCTCTGCATTTTCTCTAAGTGGCTTCGAGAAGATTCAAATTTTTGGCATAATTTTTGCATTGCAGCGCCAAGGTTGGAAAATGGTTTAAGAGAAAGTGCAACGTCTTCGGATAGCTCTTCGATAGATATGAATAATGACTAGGGTAAGGCATAAGAGCAAAGGAAGATGGAGGCAAAGAGACCTATGGTGAAGTTTCCTGGAGAAGAACATGAGTATATCTGTTACCATAATATTTTAGTTGGTCTTGAAGTTCTTGAATGTATGGATCTTAATCTTTGACAAACTCTTGAGATTATTCGAGGTTGATAAAGCTATCAGGATCAAAGTGACCATCACCTCTATAATTATCGGTGGCAGTCTCTCCTTATTGATTGCATATTTCTTCATTACTTGTTTCACTCTTTTTTGTTGATCTTCCACCACAACAATTTCATCATCATCGGAAGGCGCCACCTCTTGAGCAGTTTGTACAACTTTCTTTTTTACTCTTTTTTAGGAGATATCTTAGTTGTGCTCTTCTTTTTTGTTTGAAGCAGTTGTCTTGTTCCTTTTCAGAGAGGGATCAACTTCTTCTCCTTTTTCGATAGTGGATAGACTTTTTTCTTTTGTTTTTCTCTTTGGTTTTGGCTGTGACGTCAGAATATCTGAAGGGCTAGCACCAGATGTGCTAGCTGCTTTTTTATTCTTTTTTCATTTTTTCATTTAGGGAAGATGACTTTCTGACCAATTCCAAACTCGAAGAAATATCTTACCATCAGGTGCTACTAGTCTCTTCAGAGCCAAAATTGGGTTTGGTGGTTCCATTAGATTTTATGGGAAATCAACGCCCAGTTTAATTGCCACAAGTGATTGTTGATAGAGTTAATGGGTAAGAAATCTGAAGATGGTTCGTAAAAAGAAAATTATCTTTAGAATATTTTTCACGAATCTTTTATTGCCTCAGAATTTCTAAGATACAATGCAAAAAAATAAGCAAACAAATAAAACAAAATAATAGAAACAACAATAAAAAAGAAGAAACTTATTGGTTACTCCTCCAGACGAGGTTTAGTCTTGAAGAATTCACCTCGGAAATTTCCTTTCCATTTTCCAAGGCCCCTGATATAAAGACAAAATTTTGGTTCCAAAATTTGTTAACCTCGAGTAGGCTGTCCACTATCTTCAGATCATCATCAAGTGTGAGATAGTAGAAGGGCAGGACATGCCCTTCAAAATCTTTCTCACGACAATGAAATATCTGATAGTAAGAGGAATTTGGGAAATTATGGAAGCCATGATAATGGACAGAAGGGAAAACATTGATTGGGAGTATCTTGCATAGGACAGAGGTCGAGGAGATCAAAATACTCTACAATCACTGGACCTAACATAAACTGAAAACCCTAGTTGATAATCTCTGGGTACAACATCAGCTCATCCTTTCAACAGTTAATTGGAGTCTATCCTTATATTGGAAGCTGAAGTACGATGTTGTTTGGCATTCCCCATTGTTTTTTAAAAAGGCAGCCTAACACTCTGGTAATAGATATATGGCATATTTTTAGTGGCAATGTATATTTAGGGTTGAGTGGTTTCAAATTTTCACCAACTGAGGCAGCCAAATCTTCAGGGAGCTCAACATGAGATTTCTTTTTCCTTCTCTTAGGTGATTTTGTCGTAAAAACACCTTTTACTGTTTCATAATCCGTTTTCTTCGAAACACCATCTTTCGTATCAGCCTCGATGTTCGATTATGTGGCTCCAGAGTCCACTTCCTCATCGGAAGCCTCATCCACGAGTTGAGGTGGGTTAGGATTCAAAGTTGGTTCTCTATTATCATTACTTGATGGATTTGGTTGAGACTCTATAGTTGTCTCAACAACATCCCTCAGAGGAGCAGAAGACGTTGAAGGATTAGAGACGTAATCAGCATCGTCCCCCATTGCTATGAAAGTTTTTCTTTTTATGGTTTGAGGAACTGAGTTTTTGTATAAACATGAATGGTTTTCATGCACAGTGGACGAGGAGGCTCATAATTAACTAGAGAAGGAGTCTCCTCTGATCTTTTTGAAGAAACTATAGTTTGGGTTATTTTACGATTGATTCGAGAATTTGAGTTTGCAGGAGGGATTCAAGGTGATGGTCTACCTAGAGATGGTAAAACTTGAGGCTATTTGGGTGTTTGAGTTTTGGATAATTGACCTTTCTCGAAGATAATAATTTGAAAAGGCAAGAGGAGTTTGATTAGGATCGAAGTTACCGTAATGTATTGTCTCAATGGACAAACCCCAAGGTGCGTTGCTTATGAGACGAGCTGCTTTATATTCATTTTCCCTTTCACTTATGTAGAAGTAGTCGTATTATCCAAAGCCAGATTTCTGTTTATCTAGGGAGGATGAATTTTTGGGTTTTTTTACTCTTGGCTTTTTGAGTTTTGGATGTTTTCTCATAAACGAACTTAAAAGCCTTGAGATGGATTTGTGT
Source organism: Limnanthes douglasii subsp. nivea (assembly GCA_036936605.1). Lineage (NCBI taxonomy): Eukaryota > Viridiplantae > Streptophyta > Magnoliopsida > Brassicales > Limnanthaceae > Limnanthes > Limnanthes douglasii. The sequence continues at coordinate 126,187,815 of JAUPFV010000005.1, read as the reverse complement.
TTTATGGTGAAGATAGCTTAAAGGTGTAAGATTCAGATGAAGGTAGCCAAGAAATTTTAGAAAACAAGTAAACTCTCTCTCTCTAAAAAAGTATTATGAAGCAAAATGAGTCACAAAAATGTATTTACAGGAAATGTTGAGGGAGATGGAAGTGGAAGAAGTGGAGAAGGAAATTGGGCACAATTCCAAATGGTTCCATAAATGAGAGTTTGACATCTGTCATATGATAGGTCTAGTGGCATACCTAGAGCCTAAGGTATCATCATCACATATTCGATCTATACTTCAAATGTTTATGACCGTTCATAATGAAATGGTTCCGTAAGGAAAATGTCTGAAGCGTTGAGGAAATTATCATTAATTTCGAGGATGAGATTTTGCCAAATATATGGAGACAATAAGTTTGAAGTAGTTTGAATCTTGGATAAAGGGATTTTTCTCCATTAATGAAGCTTTATGATGCCAATTAGTTCTCATTCATTGACTTTCATAAGAACTAAGGGGGCTAATGATAAGGAAATATAGCATTGAGGATCAAAATGTAAATGAATGAAACCTTGTTTGATAAATTGTATAGTTGTGGGAGAGATTTAGAGCTTTATATATAGGTAGAGGACTAATATACAATTAGACCCTTTATGTAACAGCTTATGTTATACTTTAAGTCTATATATAAAGGCCAAGGCTGAGCTGAGCAAGAAGATTCCAACTTTTGAGATCAAACTATTTTTACTTCTTGATTTTCTCTCCTTAAAACTAATTCTTTCTACTTCTTTACTTCTCTCTACTTTACTCTATGAACCGTATTAAATCCGCAATAATTTTATCAAAGGAAAAAGTTCTTTCAACTTTCAAACATTCTCAAATTTAATATATATCTACTGAAAAATATTTACAGGTACTAGTAAATAAAAAATATATGAAATAATACATATTTGTGTATTTTTTCCCTTTGGAAAATTAAGTTTTTTTATGAAGGGAGGTTTGACTGTGAACGAGTTTTAATGAGCCAAGTATACTCCCAACAGGCCTCAAAAAATTTATAAGTCTAACCATACATAGCTTAGTAGTTTTTCTGAACAAGCATTAGCATAAATGTTCGATTGCATACATAATAACATAATCAAGCTTCGGTAATGTAACAAAATATAAAAACAACAAATTTTGTAGACGATGAAAAGTAACTCAATATTAAAGTGATTGTATGGATTCTAATGAACTCTCCAAATTAAATATTAGTTTAAGATCGATTGGTGCGGGATTTTAGTTTCGATAGATAATTGTTCTTTTTCTTATTCACTTGATTGAAAAGATCTTACATTTTTATGGGTTTTTACCCTTTTAAATATTACACAATCCTACATATTATCCCATTATCTCCTCATAATTCTCCACTTCTAGTTGTGTCCAGTCATGCTTTGCTCTCATGTTCTTTATGTCGTTTTGGTAATACTTTTAGTGCCCTCATCATATTAACAATTTCATGTCAATTGGTACCCTATGTCGGCAACAACCCTTGTATTCTCCATGGTATAGCTTGGACTGTATATGAACGACATTTCTAGTTGGGTTTTTTTGGTCGATGTAACTCACAGACCATTCTCTGATCGAACATACCTCGCCATGGTCGATGGGTATAACCCGGTTGTAGGGTTATGCCTTATTAGGATATCCATTAGTCCTTTTGAATATGAACTTATATGATAGTTCGACTTTTGGAAGGAGTAAACGTTTACTAGTTAAAGGTGTTACTTCCTACATTTTCCCTATGCTTACCATATGTCATAGATATGACCGGAAAACCCTAATTTTTTTCGTTAAGGGTTTCCAATATTATGCTAATGAGTTATTTATTTGCCCCCCAAAATGGCTCGCAAATAACCTTTAAAATAGAATAATTCTATTATGGGAATTGATAATAAAGGCAATATCAAGTAGAAAATTATTTTAATCAGAGAAGAGAAGTTACAATGTTTTTGTTTTATCTGCCTATTTATATCATTATTAGCAATTTTACATATTGATACTTTGTGATCCAGTTGATTTTGATTGCATCAACACCAGCAACAATAATGACCTTAGTTTTGCTTTTGTTTATGACTTGCCCTGAGATATACTGATATGCCCGCAGAAAATTGCTAAGTGAACCTAGAGTAACTTCTTTGCTATTAGTGACAAGAAATATATCGTCAACAAAAGCAAGGTTGTTTATGCAGATGCTACTACGATTCTTGTATTTCATATGCTTATTGTCATTAAAGAGATTATTAAGACCTCTAAGAAAAACCTCTTCTGCTAATATAAAGAGGTTTAGTGATAATGGATCACGTTGCCTCAGACCTTTAGCATTTTTAAAGTAGCCAATGTTGGCTCCCTTAATAAGGATAGAGACGAAAACATTAGACATCATATTGTTAATCAATGTAGTAAACCTTTTAGAGAAACCAAAAAAATTCAAAACCTTAATGATGAAAGAGTGGCTTATTCTGTCAAAAGCTTTACACATATCCAGTTGAATAATTATGTTACAATCTTTAATCTTCTTGTTAAGGTCATATAGTAATTATTTAGCAATAAGAATGTTGTTCTGAATATTGTTACCAGGAATGAAACCTCCTTGAGTGTTAGATATGAGCCTAGGAAGAATTTTCATAAGCATGTCATTCAAGATTTTAAACATGAAACGGCTTAGGAGAGTACAAAGGCTGATATGCCTGAAGTAAGATCATCTTGTAGGATTAGTGGACTTGGGTATAAGGCAAAGACTAGTGGTTAGAATACCCTTAAGGATGTTATAACCTCTTATAAAGTGATGGATAACTAAAGTTAGGTAATTTTTTATTATCATCCAACATGATTTGTAAAAGAATTGATTGAAGCCATCCATACCTGCCACACTTGATGCAGTGAGGTTGTTGATAGTTCTCGAGATCTCTTCTTCAATAGGAAGTTGAAGCAAGATTTTGTTTTCATCTTGAGTGACAATACAGGAAATGTTGTTGAATATATTATGCTTCATTTTGATGTTCTCCTCTTGACTTTTGTCGTAGGGAGGACTAGTCAGAGCATCAGTGAAGTAAGAAATAACAGACAGACCAATAGCTTATATGTCAATGATCCAAGTATCATTGTCTTTTATTCCATTGATGCTGTTGTTTTTTCTTTTCTTGTTGACATAATTGTGGAATAATTTGGTATTATTTTCCCCATCTTTAGTCCAGCTTGCATAGCATTTTTGAAGCCAATAATCTTCCTCCATTTTATGAGCTAGGATAAGCTGAAGATTTGCTTTAGATAATTCAGTTCTAGAATCATTGTTGTTCTGATTTTGATGCTTAACTTCTACCTGTAGGACTTTGTTTTCAATTTCTTGCATTTTATTAAAATATTACCCAAATGAACTTTGTTCCAAGAAATAAGACCTACCTTTAGTCTCTTAAGCTTCAAAAAAAATCTTCTTAAAGGGCCACCCTCAAGCTCTTTGTTCCGATTGTTTGTGACAAAAGGGATGAAGTCATTATCTAAAGACCATATGTTTTGAAATCTAAAGCTTTTATGATGACAGTGACTATCATTAGATAGGAGGATAACAGTAGCCATGCGATCAGATCCAGTTCTCGCCTTGCAGATCACTTTGGTTTCTGTAAAAAGGTCGTTCCAATTGTTGTTGGTAAAAACCCAGTCAAGACGTTTCCATTTAGCTTTATTCGACCATGTGAATCTAAACCCAGCTTAACCAGCATCTGTTATTCTGCAATCGCTAATCATGTTGTTAAAGTGATCAACACTATTCAGACTGAAAGATGAGCATCCTATCGGATCATCCATAGAGCATGTAGAGTTAAAATCACCACAAAGCATCCAATAAGAGTTAGTAATAGAAAGGTCACAGAGGGTGTCCCATAAGGCAAGTCTGTTAGTCCTTTGGCATTTAACATACACTATTTTTAATCGGAAGTTTAGGTTTGAAGGCGTATGATTAATCTCAATATGAATACATTGAATGTTGTCAACAAGAACATTGACAGTTATATTATCATGCTAGAAAATCCATATTTTGTTAGAGACATTGGAAATATAATGAGTAAGGCCAATCTTTTTAGCAATATTCTCCATATGATCACAACCAATTAAAGGCTCTTGAATTGCAGCCAAAGAAGAATTGTTGTTTTTAATAAGATGTTTAAGTCTTCTAAGATAAGATTTATCTTTGATACCTCTTTTGTTCCAATTAATTACACTAATCATTATTAAAAGAGAGTTTAGTTTTACTTGTTCCCGTGAATTGAAATGTTCCTTTTGCTGACTTTTTATTCTTTGCTAGCTTAAGTTTCCTATCAATTATTTCATTGAAATCAACGTCTTCTTCCTCTTCGATGTCTTCCTTCATGTTACCTTTATTCTTATGACTCCTTGTTAATCTTTTGACAGCCTTTGGAGTGACAGACATGTCCATGATGTTGTTATCCACATTGTCACTAGCTGGAGAATTGGTTGAGGCTGATTGGGTCGGGTTGATGGATATAGAATTGAGAGGAGATAGCTTTGAGGAAGCATTTCCAGTTTCAATGCCACATTTATCCACACCATGATCAGTGATATCATGGTATCTTGGAGAATTTTTTTGCACTCCAAGATTAAATGTTAACTCATCATCAGCGATAGCCTTGTTATCAACAACCACCTCCAAGAATTTTGGTGAGGACTGAAGACTGCCAATATTCTCAAACTTGGGAAAGGATTTTATAGATTTGTCATGTATTCCACAGTTCACAGCAGTATAACCAAACTTTAATATATTAATTGCATCAAGAATTTCAGCATCTTTAGGGATGTCAACGTCTTGTATATGCACATTTGTAACCTCGTCGCCTTGATTCGATATGTTGTTCTTTTCAGTTGTACTATGAATAATAAACTGATTACTTTCAGTTATATCATTCTTTTGAACAACTTCTTGACTTTATTTCTTCTGTTCATGAAGATCCAACACATTTCTGTTTATTTTCTTCTTGCATTGCTACGAAAGATGACCAAGATAAAAACAGTTTTCACAGTATTTTGGTATGTTTAAGTAATTATATTTATATGTAATTTTAATTTTAATATTGAATCACGAAAAAATTGAAGTAATTATAATTATTTTTTCAATACGATAAATTATATTTATTTAATGTACTAAAACTAATTTTTGATCATTTATAAAACCATATATCGGATCGATAATATATACGTATTTTATTTAAAAATATATATCGTGTATCATTATATATATATAAATTAAATTATAATATTAAATATTTGGAATGACTATTTTAATTACAATTATAATATATTAAACTATAATGTTAAACTATAATACTATAAGTATATTATTACTAAATATAAAAAACTATAATATTATAATATTTTATTGTTAATATAATTTAAATTGGTTTCCATGTTTGGTGTGTCATTATTGAGAGCATAATTGTACGTGTCTTTAGTAGGTACTTGTCTGAAGTATCAAAAATTCTTGTATGAAACCTATATCTAACGTGTTATGTATTCACGTTTATTTTTGCTGGATCCTATTTTAGTTTTGGCATTAACTTGACGTACTTGTAACCAAAGCCCAAAAACGCGTTGCTCACCTTAAAATTATATTGCGGTCTAAAACATCGGTAAGCAATCAAGTGTTCATGTATCTACGACGAAAGAAAAGAACTCTCTCCAAGAATTCTTTCCAAGAATCAGGTACAATTCAAGAATTCCCAAGAATTATCCTACTTCTTCTCTTTGTTGCTGATCATTGCTCTTGATGATGGAGGACGAAGAATGCTCTTCTCCGGGCCATAGATCGTCTGATCTTGATAAGCGATTTCCTCGATTGAATTCTCGACCTGATCAGCTTAGGATCAGGGACAATCCTGTGTTCGAAACTGTCACGAGTAACACAAATCTATCAGAAAGTAAGAACATATTTGCTGAATTGTTCAAGCCTAATTCGGGTAAGGTTTTCCATAAAAATGTTAATTAGTTACTGAAGATACAAGTCAAAATATCAGAGAAAATGTGACTGAGGATCAGTTACCCTTAGGTGTTGATAGAAATGAGATAATTGGGGCGCTTCACATGCTTGATGTGGGATCAAACAACAAAGAAAGCAGTGAAGGCACATCGGCAAATCTGTAAGAGAAACCTCCTCTCCTACAAAGCAGTCTACTAGCAGTCTCCCACAATCATCTGTTAGCAACAAGAATGACATTGTTAAAAGATCAGAATTGAAGAAGATAAGGAAAGTCAGAACTTTAAATTCAAAGGGGATAATTTCTTCTAAGTGTTTGCAACATAAAGTGACTGCAAAAAACTTTAAAAATTCTGAATGACAATTGCCATATTAAACTGAAACGTTCGTGGCATTGGTAACAAAGACACTCAATCTAGAATCAAATCTATAAAAATGTCTAAGAAGCTTAACTTTGTTGCTATCCAGGAGCCTATACTATGCAACTCTAAAATTCAAGATATTTATATGAAATTGGGTTTTCAGTGTTATACTAGCAACATTAGCAATAAAGTGTGGGTTATGTGGAGTAATGATTTTGTGGTCGAAGTTATAGTTAATGGTGATCAATTCATCCATCTTAAAGTTAAGCATCATATGGCCAACAAAGAGTTCCTAGTAACTGTAATCTATGCCAAGTGTACTAGGAGTATTAGGGAGATTCTTTGGGAAAACATAAAAGTTGTTCTGGATGAAGGAAGTGAATGAATTCTCTGTGGTGACTTTAATACAATTACTTACCCTGATGAGCAATTACATTGCTCAACTAATAGTACCTCAATGATGGATGATTTGAATTCATTTATCCTAGACTCCAATTTGATTGATGTTGGATATTCTGGGACTAAATATACTTGGTCAAACGGGAGATAGTGGAGAAGGCTTGACAGGGTTTTGTTCAACAACGACTCGTTGGGTTACTTTGATGAGACTATAGTCACTCACTTACCTAAGAACTGCTCTGATCACTCCCCTATTCTTATTAATATATCTACTTCTACTGCTAAAAGGAAATCTCCGTTTAAGTTTCTTAATATGTGGTGTCTTCACAAAGATTTTTATAATTTTTTGGAGGATTGTTGGGCTGTGGAATACTCTAAGGCTCCTATCTTCAAGCTATGGTTTAAACTCAATAATCTTAAAGCTAGATTAAATGTGTGAAACTGGGTAGTCTTTGGAAATGTTTTTGAATCAATCAAAAGCTTGGAAATAGAGATTAACGACTTGGAAGCCAAGGTACGTATCTCTAACTCTAATCAAGATAAAGAAATGCTAATAAGGCCAACGATGGTCATCTCTTGCTACTTGCAAGAGAAGAGGAGTTCTGGATTCTAAAATCCCACACTAACTGGTCAAGAGATGGGGATAGAAACTTTGGTTTCTTCCATAACTATGTTAAAAGAAAGCATAGGAGATCTAGGATCTCCAAAATCTGGAATGGTTTGGTCTAGGAGGAAGATGAAAATGTGATTGGTGATTCCGCGGTAAATCATTTTAAAACTTTAATCTCTGATTTACCTAATCTACGGTATTCTAATATTTTGAGAGACTATATCCCTGATATGATAACTGGTGATAAAAATGACATGCTAATGGAGCCTCCTATGGAGAATGAAATTTATGGGATCATAGAGGATCTTAATCCTGATGTGGCAGCAGGCCTAGATGGTTTTAATGGCAAGTTTTTCAACTATTGTTGACCCATCATAAAAAATGACACTTGTAAGGAAATTGAAGACTTCTTCAAAGAGGGGCCTTTTCCTATGGGTTTGTATGCTACAGTCCTCTGTTTGATTCCTAAAGTGGAGGATCCTAAAGGTTTGAATACTTTTTAAGTAGGATTATTTCTACTGAACATGGTGATTTTGTTAAGTTGACTGAATTTAGGCCTATCAGTTTGACTACTTTTTTAAGTAAGATTATGTCTAAACTCATCAATGCTAGGCTTGCATCTATTCTTCCAAATATTATATCTACTGAACATGGTGCTTTTGTTAAGGGCAAGACAATTCATGATAATATCATGATTTCCCAAGAATTGGCTATGGATCTATCTAAAAGAGTCAGAGGTGGTAATGTAATGCTGAAAGTGGACATGGATAAGGCGTTTGACAGACTGGATAACATTTGTTGGCTAAGTGTGATGGCTTCTTTTGGGTTCAGGGCAGACTTTCTAAGGCTGATTGAAAGGGGTCTAGTCAACTGCCAGTTTTCTGTTCTGGTTAATGGTAATCAAAAGGGTTTTTTCAGGTCTAACAAAGGGCTTAGACAGGGAGATCCACTTTCTCCCTGTTTGTTTATTATTACTCGGGAATACTTAATCAGAGGTTTAAAGGATCTGTTTTCTAACATGCCTACTATTAAATACAAGCATAATGGAATTGTTTAACCATTACGAAGAGATTTATGGTCAATTGGTAAATAAGGGAAAATCAAGAGTGATTCCTCCAAGAGATGCACTGCCAATACTGCTAATAAGTTGGGAACCTTGCTGGGTTTCAAGCAATGTTTCTCGCCTTTCAACTACTTGGGAACTGCAATAAATAACACAAAAAGGGTGAATGATTTTGAGTATTTAACTGCTAAAACCACTAACAAAATCACTGAATGGGACTCTACAAATCTATCATTTGGAGGAAGGCTGATTCTGGTGCAATCTGTTCTGTCAACCTATCCTACGTTTACAATTCAAAGCTCTGAAATTCCAAAGACTATCATAAAGAGACTGGAGGTTTTGTACAATAAATTCTTTTGGGGCTCTAAATCTAACAAGAAAACTACTAGCTGGGCTAAATGGTCTGCTCTTTGCAAGAATTATGACGAGGGTGGGCTGAATTTGAGAAGAATCCAGGAAATAGAATAGGTATACTCTTTCAAATTATGGTTTGACCTGAAGAAGCAAAATTCTTTGTGGGCTTATATTATGAAATCAATCTATTTCAAGAATCAACACCCACTAGTTGGGCCTCTTCACTCTAATAGCTCTCACATCTGGAAACGAATTTGGAGAGTGAGAGATATTGCTGAGAACTACGTTTTTGGCATGTAAAGGCTGGCACAATTGATATCAATCTTGACAAATGGTGTCAGAAAGACCCTTTCATCAAGTTTTCTACTGAGGATCCTAGGTCTAATTACATTGGCTCTATAGTAAAGGACTACTGGGAGGATGGTGGTTGGAATTGCTCTAAATCAAATCAAATCCAGAATACTCTCAAGTTTTCTGTGGACCCTACCAGCACTAATTTAATCAATTGGACGCTCAGTGAGGATGGGTTACTTAGCACTAAAGCCACTTGGTCTGAAATCAGAAAGAATGGTACAAAATCTTACTTGTATCCTAGAATTTAGAATCTTGTGACTCCTAGAAAGCACTCATTCATGCTATGGAGAATCTTCAAGGGATGGGTGCCTGCTGACTCCTTTCTGGCAAAGAAGAAATATTCAGTTATTTTAAAATGTCAAAACTATTGCAATTCTGTAAACATTAAACATGTTTTCATCAAATGTAAAAAGGCTTGGGAGGTGTGGCTATTTTTTGCTTCTCAGTTCAACATTCAGATCACCAGAATCATGTCCCTATCTCATTTGGTAAGAACATGGTTCTGGTCAACCAGTAAGGTAATTCAGATTCGTAACATTCTGCCCCAGATTATTGTTTGGGTCATTTGGTATGCTAGGAACAAAAGTAAAATGGAGGACATGTCTTTAAGGTCTGAGGAAATGATAGAACACATCATTCGCATTCTATCTAGTCATGACAAAGCTAATCTATTAAAGAAGAAACACTGGGGCAAAGACAGAGACATTGGCCTCTCAATTGGGTGTGTGAATCAACTATCTAAACCATATATACCGGTTTCCCTAAGCTGGAAAAACCCTAAGCTTGGCCGTTTCAAACTAAATTATGATGGGGAATGTTCTGTCTCTGGTGAATGTTACGGTTTCGTAAGGGATAGCTCAAGGAACATTTGTTTGGTTGCAGTAGAGTTTACGGCAATGGAGCCCAATAATTGTTGAGACTAGAGCCATGCTGGATGGTCTACAGCTCTGCTTCGAGAAAGACATTAACGTGCTGGACATTGAGACTGATTTGGGCGTACTGGCTCAGATGCTACTAACAGGAAGATCACCCTGGTATCTTAGAGCAATCTTATCTTGCTGCTTCAAACTGATCTCTTCCAATATGAGAGTAATTCATATTTTCAGAGAACAAAATGAACAACTGATTATTTGGCCTCAATACCCATCGATTCCAACAGGAACTCTCATTATGAAGGTAATTGAGTCCCTGATAGGATTGAGGGCTATTGTATTTTTGGAAGAAATTGGTCTCTGTTACTTAAGATACAGTCAAAACTACTGAAAGCTAAGAATGCATGGATGGTTTAAAGAAATACACGGGTTTCAGCTCTGTCCAATGTCTTCAGTCCATCTTCTTGGCGGTTCCGGATGCTCGTGGGTTTCTAGGAGACAGGTTTTATCAAGTGATTTTAATCAAGAATCAGTTATGGAGATCGTCGCTGGACAATGAAAAAAAGAGAAGTGTCCTAAAATTTTGTTTCGATTTGGGATTTTGATATGATGTAATGAGATGTGTTTCACCGCACACTTCAATTATTTTAATAAAAGATCAAAGGTTGATTGAAAAAAAAAGTGTTCATGTATCTACGCATTATACGGAACACGACTATATATGCAAATAATTATTTTCAACCTGTTTAGGTAGAAACAATTCTTTTAATCTTTTGGATCCAACAATGCCTTGCTGGACGGAAGTGTAATGGCTTCCTCGGATACAGCTCATCAAGTTCAAATCATTTTTCACTTTTATTAAACACATTTATCATTCTATACAAAGTAAACTTACTTTTACGTATCATATAATTATTATTTTTATCTATTTTTAGATTCTAATTATTTATTTGTTATATTATATATCTTTAAATTCCTTAATTTTAAAATATATTTCTTTCCATAATATTACCGTATGTTGGATTTAAATCATCTATTCATAATAATTATATGAGGAGAAATTGAGCTAATATTTTTTTATTAGTTTAATTTAATTTTGATTAGTCGATAATATTTATTAAATCTCGAAGTTTAGTTTAATATGAAAAAAAATAGTATGCGTAGTTGTAATTTATAAACAAAAAATATTACTATTCCATAAGTTTCAAATTAAACAAAACACTGTATACATCCAAATAATTTTATTATATTAACTTGAAAATTTTAACCTTTTTAAAAGTTATATAAATTATTTAAGGTAAAAATTAGGGAGAATCAAACCATAACCATATATAGTAGGTATAAGTATGATCTATAACCCCCAAAGGGTAGCCGAGTTGGTTGAGTATGGTATGCTTGTGACCAAAGGTCATGAGTTCGAGTCCCTCTACATACGCTGTTTCGGCTGAACCTGTCACCTTGTGTGGTTTATCTTCTGGCGTTGGTTTGCAGGCTATCGCGTCAGACTGAAGGTTCACTCTGTGCGCACTTTGCACTCTGAGTAGCGGCTGCGAATTTCCTCCGAAAAAATAAGTATGATCTATAATATTTAAATCAATAATGAAAAAAAAAACAAAATTACAGAACTAAAAAATAGTTAATTTAATCAATTAAAGTTTCACATTTTACCAAAAGTTCAAATCGTCTAATATAGAATAATAATTAGATAGATTAAGGTTAGCTAAATGTTGATATTTTTTTCAAACTCATACTGTACAAGTAATAAACAATGAGAAGAAAAATGACAGACACTTTTAACATGCTTTGTCCTCTCATGAAAAAACAAAAGTTTTTGGGATCCGTATGATATTTTTGTTATCACAAAGTAAGAAAGTGGACTATGTAATGTTAACCTACATACTACAAGCCAATGCAACCAAACAATCTCATATATAATCAAATTCATAGCACAATACTCAACCTCACTACTCAACCTCACTAAAAGATTTGAAAAGGACATCATGTTTCTTACTTTTCTGTGTATTAATGAATTAGAAAATACATAAACCAATTGTGGATTTTCGATAATGAGGATAGTTAGCTCAATTAGCATCAGTATATCCACGCAACTCTGATGATGTCAAAACCACAAGAGGCTCTAGAACTGAGTGTACGAAGATATCTCAAGATACGAAGAAAAACTTACCAATAAACACAAGTAGGAGTATTAAAAGTATGAGTAACTGCATGAACAACATGTGCTATATCTTGGTCGTGAACGGTTCCACTCGTGGTCAGTGTTTTGATTGAAGCTCTTCGCGAAAGGCATCTATCTTGGTGTCTATCAGCTTTGTCATAGCTTCAATTAGAAGCTTGTTGTTATTGAAATTACTGTTTTCTGCATCATTTGAATTAAACATCCTTTTCTACAAAACAAAACAAAAAGAAATCACCAGCAACAAGTCCTTGGAAAGTTCTTCAATTTATTTAAAACCATAAAACATATCCAAATCTGTTTTCCTAAGAATATTAAGAGATAAGTTTCACAACAGCACCTAAAAACGATTTTCTACGATTTTAAATCTCAAACAACTATAACTAGGGTGAAACAGATCAGAATTTCGTGATTCAAAATGAAATCATCACACTAACACTCAAATCTTCACAAACAAACTGATAATATAAAATAGATGAAGAAAAATTAATGAGAAAGAGAATACCCAACTTTCAGAATGTTGTGCTGATACCACTTGATAAACTCCTTCAAAAATCGGCAGTCTGAAATGGGATAGAGATAACTTTACAACCAGGAACCCAAAAGGATTTAAGGATCAAAGGATGTGGATCGATAGGTCACACAGAGGTTGTGGAAAGGCCTTTGATATTCCAACTGATCTTCCTTTGGATATGACGCACCAAATGAAGAACAGGTTTTCTTATGGATATTACACACCAACAAGAGAAGAGTAAAACTTAAGAAGTTTTTTTAGAATCAAAGATAGTCTAACCATTAGAGTTATGAGTACATAATTTTGATAGGAGAAAGAACTAGCCTTGAACACAATTAAGGTTGTTCTTGGAAACATAATACATGCTTCTAAAACAATTAAGGCTTTTCTTGGAAACAAAATGCTTTAATATTAAAAATACAAAGTATTAATGATATAAGCTGGAAATCAGACCCTTCCCTCCTCCAAGGACATGGCTTTTGGTGTAGATGGGCCTTGGGCTTTTATTTCAACAAATGGGCAATGGTGAAGTGAAACAATTTCCTCATTAAAAACCTTGTCAAGAAAACCCATTGGGACAAAACTTGAACAAGGGAAAAAGAGTACAATCGAGACACTTTCTCATTTGTTGAAATCAATTAGCTTGAATCAAGACCCAAGTGGTTTGACAAGCTTTTCCACCATACTTGTTGTTTTGATCACGTGGATTATCTAGTTGATTAAGCAATCCTCCAACAGCTTTGTTAAATTGTTTTTCTCTTGATCGAGTTGTTGGACCAGCCGGTAAAATAAGAATATCTTCAACTTCAAGCTCATCTTCTTTTTCAAGTTGTTCATCTGGTTCTTGCACATTTCCATGTTCTAAGCTCCTTGTGTCATCTAAGATCACATCATCCTCTCCCACTTAAAAAGGATTTGACCTCAAATCCATTTCATCTACGATAAAAGGAACCAAATCAGAAACATTAAAGGTAAGACTCACTTTATACTTACCTCGTAGGTCAAGTTGATACGCATTATTGTTGATCTTTTTTGTTACTTCAAATGGTCCATCAATTCTAGGCATCAATTTTGACTTCCTCTCTTCTGGAAATCTTTCATTTCTTAAGTGTACCCATACTTGATCTCCAAACTCAAAAACTTTCTCACGTCTTCCCTTGTTTGCTTGTTTGACATATTGCTCAGTTTTCTTTTATGTGTTTTTCCTTGCATCATCATGGATCTGTTTTACAAGTTCATCTTTCTTTTTCCCATCTATGCTAGTTCTTTTACTCAAAGGCAAAGGAATTAGATCCAAAGGAGATATTGGGTTAAATCCATAAACAATTTGAAAAGGAGAGTAATTAGAAGCAGAATGCATAGAATGATTGTATGCAAATTCAACATGCGGCAAACATTCTTCCCAAGTTTTCAAGTTCTTTTTAATTAATGCACGTAGAAGAGTGGACAAAGTCCTATTTACTACTTCTGTTTGTCCATCAGTTTGTGGGTGACAGGTAGTAGAAAATAAAAGCTTAGTCCCTAACTTAGACCACAAAGTTTTCCAAAAGTAACTTAGAAACTTAGTGTCCCTATCTGAAACTATCGTCCTAGGCATGCCATGCAAACGAACTATCTCTTTAAAGAACATATTAGCAATGTGCAACGCATCATCAGTTTTGTGACAAGCAACAAAGTGTGCCATTTTAGAGAATCGATCAACAAACACAAAAATGGAATCCTTACCAGTTCTAGTCCTAGGAAATCCAACTACAAAGTCCATAGATATATCATTCCAAGGATGCGTAGGAATAGGTAAAGGAGTATACAAACCGTGGGATTGAACCTTAGATTTGGCTTGTTTGCAAGTAGCACATCTGTCACAGATTCTTTCAACATCCCTCCTCATATGTGGCCAATGGAAGTGATCCAGCATTACCTTGAGAGTTTTAGCTATTCCAAAATGTCCCATTAAGCCTCCTCCATGGGCTTCTCTAACAAGTAAATCTCTCATGGAACAATTAGGCACACATAAACGTTTATCAAAGAATAAGAATCCTTCATGCCTATAGAACTGCCCTGAAGCAAACTTTTCACATGCTTGATACATGTTTCCAAAATCAGAATCATTTTCATATAAACTCTTAAGATGATCAAATCCTAAAATCTTAGCTTCAAGAGTAGTGATTAAGGCATACCTTCAGGACAATGCATCAGCAACAATATTTTCTTTACCTTGTTTGTATTTGATGACATATGGAAATGTCTCAATAAATTCTATCCACTTTGCATGTCTTTTGTTAAGTTTTTGCTGACCTTTTAGGTGTTTGAGAGATTCATGGTCAGTGTGTATGAAAAACTCATTTGGCCACAAGTAATGCTGCCATGTTTGCAAAGCTCGAACTAAGGCATACAAATCCTTGTCATAAGTAGGATAGTTTTGAGTAGCTCCTCCAAGATTTTCACTGAAACTAACGTCCTTCTTTATTATTTCAGTGAGTGGTGCAGCTAAGGTGCTGAAATCTTTGATAAAACGCCTATAAAATCCTGCAAGGCCGTGGAAGCTTCTCACTTCTCCAACTGTTTTTAGACTTGGCCATTCGCGGATTGCCTTAACCTTTTCCTCATCCACCTTAATACCATCTGCACTTATAACAAAACCTAAAAAGACAAGATTATCGGTACAAAAAGTGTATTTCTTAAGATTAGTATAGAGATTTTTCTTCCTAAGTACACTTAAAATCAATTTCAGATGGTGAACATGTTCTTCTAAGCACTTGCTGTAAATTAAGATGTCATCGAAATATACTACAACAAAAACTCCTATATAAGCCCTTAGAACATGATTCATTAACCGCATGAATGTACTAGGTGCATTAGTCAGCCCAAATGGCATTACTAACCATTCATATAGTCTATGCTTAGTTTTAAATGCAGTTTTCCACTCATCCCCTTCTTTCATCCTAATTTGGGGATAACCACTTTTAAGATCAATCTTAGAAAAAATGCTAGAACCATGCAATTCATCTAACATATCATCTAATCTAGGTATAGGATGGCGATACTTTACTGTTATGTTGTTGATGGCTCTGCAATCAACACACATTCTCCAGCTTCCATCTTTCTTGGGCACAAGTAGAACTGGTACCGCACAAGGACTCATGCTTTCACGGATATGTCATTTTCCATCAGTTCACTGATTTGCCTTTGCAATTCTTTTGTCTCCACTGGATTGGTTCTATAAGCAGGTCTGTTAGGAAGGGAGGCTCCAGGTACAAAATCTATTTGGTGTTCGATGCCTCTAATTGGTGGAAGTCCCTTTGGATTGTCTTCAGGGAATACATCTTCAAATTCCTGCAAAAGAGAAGTCATCTCACTCGGCAACATCGGTGTCAAGTTAGTTAAACTCATAAGAGTTTCCTTAAACACAAAAAGTAACATAGGTTGCTTAGAGAATAAGGCTTTCTTAACCTCGCCAGATTTTGAATAGAAATTCGAATGTTTAGCTACCCAACTTTCCTTGTTCTGAATATGCTTTTGATCTTGGTAAACTT
The DNA here is from genome assembly GCA_036936605.1 of Limnanthes douglasii subsp. nivea. Classification (NCBI taxonomy): domain Eukaryota; kingdom Viridiplantae; phylum Streptophyta; class Magnoliopsida; order Brassicales; family Limnanthaceae; genus Limnanthes; species Limnanthes douglasii. Next base: position 126,171,553 of record JAUPFV010000005.1, on the reverse strand, counting down.
CTCGTGGAGTCATGGGAACTAGAGTGGTTTTCCTTCCTTGAAACTCAAATGTATGGCGATTAGTGAATCCATCATGGATAACCTTTCGGTCATATTGCCATGGCCTTCCTAGCAGTATGTGACTAGCCTCCATTGGTAGAACATCACATAAAACTTCATCTTCGTACTTTCCAATGGCTAAGGGAACTTCTACTTGGTGGCTAACTTTAATTTATCCATTGTCGTTAATCCATTGAAGCTTGTAAGGTGTTGGATGCTTTTTTGTTTTTAAACCAAGCTTCTTTACCATAGTTTCACTTGCCACATTGGTACATCTGCCTCCATCGGTAATAAGGCTACAAAATTTCCCTTGAACAAGACACCTAGTGTGAAACAGATTCTCTCTTTGCTCTTGTTCTTCTTCTTTTGTTTGAACTCTTAAAGACCTTCTGGCTACCAATAAATCTCCTTTAGCATGTCGCTCTTAGTGTTCTTCGGAAGAATCAGAGACAATTTCTCCTTCCTCTGAAGTTATTTCTCCATTATCTAGAATTGTCATAATCTTCTTATTAGAACACTCAATAGCATAATGTCCCATCCCTTTGCACTTGAAACACTTAATATCAGGAGTTCTGATTGCAACCTATTTAGGTTTGCCCTTGTTATCAATAGACAATGGTGTTCCAGATTTTCGGTTCACCTCTACATAGCTTCCTTTCTGATAATTGGTCTTCTCATCTTTTGAATAACTTGGCTTAATTGCTACTGCCCCTGAACCGTAACTTGATCTTGAGGAGTTCTTTCTTTTAACTTTTTGTTCAAATAGCAAAGCTTTGTGTAGCATCTATTCTAGTTCAACATAATACTGAGTTTCTGATCTGTCTTGAATTTCTCTATTTAAACCCCCAAGAAACCTTTACATTGTTTCCTCTCTATCTTCTGAAATATCAGCTTGCAACATTAAGGTCTCCATTTCTTGATAATACTCTTCAACAGATCGGCTTCCTTGTGTTAATCTCCTCAGCTTTAGATGCAGCTCACGGTGGTAATGACTAGGAACAAACCTCTTCCGTATAATAGCTTTCATTTCTGCCCATGATTCTATAGGATGTTCCCCATTACTCCTTCTTGAGGTAACTAGTTGATCCCACCAACTAAGAGCATAATCATAAAATTCAGTAGCAGCAATTCTTACTCGATTGGTCTCCCTGTAGTGTTGAACGTTGAAAACGAGTTCAATCTTCTTTTCCCATTCCAAATAGTCATCTGGATCGTTTTTTCCATAGAATGGTGGAATCTTAATCATGAGACCTCCAAGATTGTCACGCATACGTTCGTTGCCCTCTCTTGTACGTCTATGGTGCCTTTTATGGCTGTTTCGAGACGAATTGCTCATGCGTTCATAATATTCATCAGCGAATTCATTTCTGAATTGTTCAGGTAGTTCATGGTTTCTTCTTGGATTGGTTTTTCGTGAACGGTTCCGCTCGTGGTCAGTGTTTGATTGAAGCTCTTCGCGAAAGGCATCTATCTTGGTGTCTATCAACTTTTCCATAGCTTCAATTAGAAGCTTGTTGTTATTGAAATTACTGTTTTCTGCATCATTTGAATTAGACATCATTTTCTACAAAACAAAACAAAAACAAATCAACCGCAACGAGTCCTTGGAAAGTTCTTCAATTTATTTAAAACCATTAAACATATCCAAATCTATTTTCCTAAGAATATTAAGAGATAAGTTTCACAACAGCACCTAAAAACGACTTTCTACGATTTTAAATCTCAAACAACTATAACTAGGGTGAAACAGATCAGAATTTTGTGATTCAAAATGAAATCATCACACTAAACACTCAATCATCGCAAATATAGTGAGAACAAAAAACAGATGATAAACAAATTAATACAACAGATCAGAATTTCGTGATTCAAAATGAAATCATCACGCTAACACTCAAATCTTCACAAACAAACTGATAACATAAAATAAATGAAGAAAAATTAATGAGAAAGAGAATACCCAACTTTCAGAATGTTGCTCTGATACCACTTGATAAACTCTTCCTAGAATCGGCACTCTTAAATGGGATAGGGATAACTTTGCAACCAGGAACCCCAAAGGATTCAAGGATCAAAGGTTGTGGATCGATAGGTCACACAAAGGTTGTGGAAAGACCTTTGATATTCCAACTGATCTTCCTTTGGATATGACGCACCAAATGAAGAACAGGTTTTCTTGTGGATATTACACACCAACAAGAGAAGAGTAAAATTTAAGAAGTTTTTTTAGAATCAAAGATAGTCTAACCATTAGAATTTCGACTACATAGTTTTTATAGGAGAAAGAACTAGCCTTGAACACAATTAAGGCTGTTCTTGGAAACATAATGCATGCCTCTAAAACAATTAAGGCTTTTCTTGGAAACAAAATGCTTTAATATTGAAAATACAAAGTATTAATGATATAAGCTGGAAATCAGACCCTTCCCTCCTCCAAGGACGTGGCTTTTGGTGTAGATGGGCCTTGGGCTTTTATTTCAACAAATGGGCAATGGTGAAGTGAAACAATTGCCTCATTAAAAACCTTGTCAAGAAACCCATTGGGACAAAACTTGAACAATGGAAAAAGAGTACAATCGAGACACTTTCTCATTTGTTGAAATCAATTAGCTTGAATCAAAACCAAAGTGGTTTGACAAGCTTTTCCACCATACTTGCTGTTTTGATCACGTGGATTCTCTAGTTGATTAAGCAATCCTCCAACAGCTTTGTTAAATTGTTTTGCTCTTGATCGAGTTGTTGGACCAGCCGGTAAAATAAGAATATCTTCAACTTCAAGCTCATCTTCTTTTTCAAGTTGTTCATCTGGTTCTTGCACATTTCCATGTTATCTAAAAATAACATAACATCCCAAATATTTATCACAAATCGATGAGTCAAATCACGTTTTAGTGTCTTAATGCAATCAAAATCATCAAATATGATAATATACCATCTACATATAGAGGTAACATAGTATGTCATAAACTCGTACATCATATAAATAAATTCGAATCATGATTACTTACAATAAACTCAATTGAAATAATAATTGTAGAGAATTTCTCAAGCCTAACACGATGATCTTGTTTGAGACCATATAAAACTTTTCTAAGCTAAAACAATTCGTATGTTGGTGATGAACAGTCGAGAAATGGTATGTAAATCGTTTCTTGAAGATCATCAATTAGAAAAATGATATACAATTAAAAAATCATCCACTAATAAATGGATGCAACAATAATAAGAGTACGAATCGTCATTATTTCTTCACTGGGGCAAAAGCCTTCTTATTATCCATAATATACTTTTATGAGTATCATTTTGCTACAATACGGGCCTTATTCCTTTCAGTGGACCCATCATTTTTTTTAATTTTAAAAACCCAACAAGAACCAATCATGCTTACCAAATAGAGGTTCGATCGTATTTTATGTATGAGTCTGATAAAGAGAATTAAGCATTTCGACCATAAAGTTTGCTGATGAGGAGCCGAAACAACTTATTTATACGACTGAGGTTCATATAAAATCATGTATGTTTGTTATAAAAGAATCAAACAGAGCTTAGCACGAAGAATAAACCAAATATGGAAGTTTGGTAAACTTAATTAGACAAGTAGATCTTATAAAAGATGGATAATTTTTCGTTTCACAAGAGGAAAAAGCAAACTCGAACAGTGATTGACCAGAAGTAGTATCAACTTATGTATATATCTCATGGACTAGTACATCAAGAACAGTTGTTGTATCCATGTCAGTACTAAATGGATCTATAGACTGAAGTTATGATTTTGTTGAGTCACATATTTTGTCCAAATCGAATAAAACATAATATGCTAAAAAATATGAAATGTCGAGATATGTATAGGTTTTGACTTGTAGTATCAAAGAAATGATAGCCTTTCTTTCAATACCATAATCCATAAAAGCGTATCAATCTCTTTAAGGATATAATTTATTCTATTCGACATGAGGAGGGAGGATAAAACATGTACTTCCAAACACTCGTAACTAGGAATAATACAGAGGTTCTCCATGTAACTCATAAAATAAAGACATCTCTGAATTATGTGTTGTCTGAATTCAACTAATCACATGTACAACACTTAGAAGTGGTTCTCCCCAAAAGACACTAGGATTTTTAGAAAATTAAAAATAGAGAAGGACCAGTGTTAACAACGTAATAATGTTTTCTTTTTGTGATACCATTCTATAAAGGAGTGTCAATACAAGATGATAAATGTATAGTTATATCAGATACAAGTAATTTAGTGAAACAGTTGGAGATATGTTCACCCTAAGTTCCACTTGAAACACTTTATCACAACAAAATTTGAGTTTTAAAAGCGGTCTAAAGTTTTTATAATTCTAAAAGAATCATACATTCGTTTCATAAGATAAATCCATGTATAACGATTATATTCATCAATAAAGATACATAATAGGTCGAACCCTATTTTGTGGAAATAAAAGATGGGCTACATACATCATAATGGATAATATCGAAGTGAGAAGTGATGAGTCTGGATTATTTAGTTACAGCTCCCTGTGTTATCCGGACAAGGGAAATTCGGACTTAATTTGCCACTGAACTATCCAGACAGGACAAAAATAAAGAAATAACTAAACACTTTTTGACTAAGCTATGTGCTAATCGGCTTAATAAGTAAAATGGGTCCTTAAAGTTGACCCGGTTCCATAACTTGACCCGAAAGCCCATGGGTCCTTAATTAAGGGTATCAATACCCCAATCATTTTAATTAATGAGGGTAATTAACATTTAATACAACCAGTTAGCATAAAACTCTCACTACTAAACACCCAAAACATTTAATACTCTACACACTTTCCAAAACACTTTACAAAGTTACCCTCAATCCAAAATAAACCTCACCGAATTGGCGACCATAGTGGGAGGAGAAGGTGTTTGAATCTAGCATTCAAAACCAGCAGAAAAACCTATTCGGATGGATCCGAATGAGCAAGCGATTCCACCACCTATGCTGGAGGTGGTTGGGGAAAATAATGAATATACCACCGAGGAACGAGATAAGTTGAGAGCTGAGATTGAGGCGTTAAGAGCCATTAAAAAAACAGAAATAGGTTTAAAGGAGAAGTCAAAGGCGTCAGCTATCCACCATACTGACAACTCTAGGGAGAATGATCCATCAACAAAGCCTCATTTTAAGTACAAAAAATACCCATGTCAGTTCCCAGAAGTCTCACCGGTCCAAGCCGGTGGAAAGTTCAGATTCTGAGTCCTCCAATAGCTCTTCGAACGAGGCTGAACTTGAGGAGTCTTTGTCATCAAGAAGTGATGAGGGGAGTTCCTTGAAGAAGCAAAAGTTAGTTAAGAAGTATTCAAGAAAGAGAGATAGGCATGGGCGACTTAAAAGACATTTGGGCAAAGAGTCATCTCACAGCCATAGTTATATGCATGTGGATCATCTGCTGATTGATCCTTTTGCTTTCTATGATGAACCAGGTATTTTTGCAATACCAAATAAAGACACAGTCTTTAGTCGTAGCAGGAATTGGAGACAATCACCATTGTCTGCCAAGATCCTGTCCCGAAACCTCCCCAAGAGATTTGATAGTACAAAAATGGAGAAGTATGATGGAAGTAAAGATCCGGACAATCATCTGGAGCAGTTCAAGAACTTCATGATGAATTTTAATGACGATGATAAAATTCTATGTAGGGCTTTCTCCCAATCATTTACGGGAAGTGCTCTGAAATGGTACAATAGTTTGCCTCAGGGTTGTATCAGAAACTTTGACACATTTTGGGTTGCCTTCCGAAAGCAGTTTGTAAGGAGTAAAGAGGTTAAGGGCAATGAAGATACTATCATCCATTATGCCCAAGAACCAAATGAGTCATTAAAAGACTATATAAGTCGGTTCGTAAATACCAAAAACGGGTTAGCTGATTGCTTTGAGTAAGTAGCAATAGCTTCTTTAAGACAAGGGTTAAACCCTGGGAATCTAGTTAATTCAGTGACAAGGAAGAAGGCTATGACCTGGGGTGGTTTGTTAAACCAGGTGGGGAAGCAAATCAACATGGATGAAACTAAAACGACTAGCGTACACAGATAGATGAGATTTTCCCCAGCAGCTCCAAACCAAAATCAGTCCGGGTACAAGGCCAAAGAAACTGGGCAGGGGTCCAACAGGGCCAAACAGACTCAATCCTACCCAAATCCAGCTCAGAGCCAGTAGTCCAGGAATAAACGAGGTCCTTGGGTCCAACCGAAGTGGTTTGCATAGTTAAAAGAAAATGTGGCAACCATTTATGACAAGACTAAAGATGAGGTTCATTTTCGGAAGCCAGAAGCACTTCAATCTCCCAGGCAAAGTCGTAAGACTATTTGTTGCCAGTATCATCATGATATTGGCAATAACACCAAAGACTGCATGGCTTTAAAGCAAGAGGTGCAAAATCTCATCAAAAGAGGCAAGATGGGTTCCTATGTCAAAAGAATAAGTGGGAACAGGCCCTATGAACAACGGAGGAACATCGACTCGGAGGGGGCAATGGTGATCCATGAAAGATTTAATGTGGATTCAGAATATTTGGAACCTGACCCAACTCGTAATAAGGTGGGGGTCATAACAGAACAGGTCAAAACGGTCCAGACTCATTAGTTTCTTTAAGTCACTTACCATTTTTGGAGGGGACACCATGACGGAACCCACTCCTTCATCGAGGAAGAGGCACGTTCATAATCTAGCTACTCAGTTGGAAGAGGGCATGTCTTCCTACCAGTGACAAACTCCTTTTCCGTTTATAGTCTTTGATGAGGTTGATCTAAGGGATATTGATGGGCCTCATGAGGATGTTGTGGTGATAGGAGTATCTATTAGGGTAACGATATCAAACGAATTTTGATTGACCCTGGCAGCTCAGCCAACATTCTCTTTTTTAGTTCTTATAAGCAGATGAAAAATTCGGTCGTTATTCAACGGTCAAACAAAACTATTATGGGCTTTACAGGAAGCTCTGCGGATGTAATCGGGGAATTTGAGGAGGATGTACTGTTGGGCAAGGGCCCTTCCAAGAAGATAGTCAGAGTATTGTTTGTTGTGGTAGACTGCCCCACATGTTACAATGCAATATTTGGGAGGTCTTGGCTCCCTAGGATGCATGTTGTGGCCTCAACAGTCCATCAATGTTTGAAGTATGCGGTTCAAGGACAAGTGGGAGTTGTCTGGGGTAGCCAAAATAGAGCAAGATACTGTTATGCAACTGCACTTGCTCCTAAAACTTTGGGAGAAGTCCGGGCTAATGAAGATTAGCAGTTATTGGGGATTGATGACCCCAGAGAGACCCCTGGTGTTTTGATACCAGTTGAAGAAGTTGAAACCCACACTCTGGCTAAAGGTAGGAGTGTTAAAATTGGCTCCAAGATGGCACCAGAGTTGAAGATAAAGTTGTTGTCCTTTTTGGCAGATCACCAACATGTTTTTGCTTGGTGTAATGATGATGCGATCGGAGTGCCTGCAAGTGTTATATCACACAAGCTGTCCATCCGGAGTGATGTTGTACCTATTGTGCAAAAAAGGAGAGCTTTTTGAAAGGAAAAAGTTGATGTAATAGTCCAAGAAGTCAACCGGCTTACCAAGATGGGGCACATAAAGGAGCTTAAGTATCCTTTATGGACTGCCAATCCAGTGTTAGTTAAGAAAAAGAATGGAAAATGGCGTATGTGTATCGATTTTACTGACCTCAACAAAGCTTGCCCAAAAGATCTTTATCTAGTCCCTCGGATAGATTAGTTGGTGCACTCGCCATCTGGAAACAAGTTATTGTCTTTCATGGATGCCTTCTCTGGGTATAACCAGATACAGGTGGATCCGAAGGACCAAGATCACACTACCTTTGTTACAGATAGGGGTCTTCATTGTTACAAGGTGATGCCTTTTGGGTTGAAAAATGTTGGGGCTACTTATCAGAGGTTGGTGAACAAAGCATTTGTTGATCATATTGTAAGATATATGGAAGTATACATAGATGATATGATGATTAAAAGCTTAGAAGAAGAATTGCACGTAACTGATCTTCAAGAAACTTTTGCCAACTTGACAAAGGTTAATTTAAAGTTGAATCCAGAAAAATGTGTGTTTGGGGTGCAGCCCAGAAGGTTTTTGGGTTATGTGATAAGTGAAAAAGGGATACAACCTGATCCGAACCAGCTCGATGCTCTATTAAAAATGGACCCCCCTCAAAATATTAAAGAAGTACAGAGGCTGACAGGAAGATTGGCTGCTTTAAATCGCTTCATTTCAAGGTCTTCGGACAAATGTGCCCCGTTCTTTCAGACCTTGAAAGGTGCTAAAGACTTCAACTGGTCTCCACAATGCAGCCAGGCTTTTGATGAAATAAAGAAGTACTTGTCTTCACCAAAAACCCTTTTTAAGCCTGTTGGAGGATAAACACTTTATGTATACTTGGCTGTGTCAGAATATGCTATAAGTGCAGTATTGGTAAGAGAGGTGGACAATTACCCTCGTCCGGTATACTACATCAGCAAGAGTCTGATAGATGCTGAGAAGAGGTACCTAAAGCTTGAAAAGCTGGCACTAGCCTTAGTGATTGCTGCCAGAAAAATGAGGACGTATTTTCAGTCTCATTCCATCATCGTCCGAACATATTTTCCACTAAAGAATGTTCTTTAGAAAGCAGACATATCAAGCAGGATGACCAAGTGGTCAGTGGAGTTGGGTGATTATGACATTGATTTTTCCCCACGAACTGCTATCAAAGCTCAATCTGTTGATAATTTCTTGGTAGGGTTTCATTCGAACAGAAGTTCTAAACAAGCTTCAGAGGAGAAAATTAAAAAGAGTGGGTTGTTCGGGCAAATGGTTGATCAAGCACAATGGGTTTTGGGGCTGGAATTTTCTTAACCTCTCCATATGGTGATAAACTATACCGGGCTATATGCTTTGCATCAGGGCCTCTAACAATGAGTCTGAATATGAAGAGGCTATTGTTGGTCTTAAGTTAGCTTTTCTATGTGGGGCTAAAAGAGTGAGATTGATGAGTGATTCTCAGCTTCTTATCCACCAAGCTCAAGGTTAGTATGAGGCTAAGAAGAAACAGCTAATCAAATACTTATTCGTTCTTAAAGAGGTGGCAGTCAACTTCAAAAATGTTCGCTATGAGCATATTCCTAGATCAGAAAATACGCTGACAGATTCCATAGCAACCATAGCATAATCTGAGTCCTACCCTTGCATTCATATACATGAATGCCCATCTATACAATCAGATCAGAACAAAGAAGAGGAAGAAAGTTTGAGTATACAAGTAGTTCAACCTAAAGATTGGAGATTTCCCCTCCTTCGATACATTTTTGATGGGGCTTTGCCTTCAGATAAAGCCATGGCAAAAAACATTAAGCATAAGGCCCGTGGTTTTTTTTATCACAAAGGAAGTGTTGTATAAAAAGTCCTTCAGCAGACCTCTCTTGCGATGTTTGGGGGCGGAAGAATCCCAAACTGTTTTATCTGAACTACACGACAGAGAGGGATCGGCACACTGTGGTTATAGAACTCTAACTCATAGGGTTTTATTAGCCGGATACTATTGGCCATCAATAATGGCAGATGCTAAGGAATTGGTGAAAAAATGTGATCCATGCCAAAGGTATGGTAACGAACTTCATATCCCAGAAATACCTATGGAGTCTATTTCTGAGCCAATATCTTTTGCTTGTTGGGGATCGGATTTAGTTTGGCCTCTACCAATGACGTCCGGAGGATGCAGGACTATTGTTGTAGCCATTGATTATTACTCAAAGTGTATAGAAGCAGCTCTCCTGGCATGAACCACTTCAAAAGCTGTTCTAAAATTTATCTTGTCCAACATTTGTTGCAGATTTGGAGTTCCACAAAAGATAACCACAGATAACGGGCCACAATTTGATAACAAGGATATGGAGAGTTTTTGTGCCTTCAGGGGCATTCAGCATTGCTTCTCTTCTCCTTTCTACCCACAAGAAAATGACCAAGTTGAAGTGGCTAACATAACCATTTTGTCCGGTTTAAAAAAGAATTTAGAAAGGGCTGCAAGTAAGTAGCCAAGATATTTGCAAGAAGTGTTGTGGGCATACCAAACTACTCCTAGAACTGCTACTCAAGAGTCTCATTTTGCCTTAGTGTATGGGATGGATGCAATTACTCCTATAGAAGCAACCCTACCATCATACAGGGTCCAAAATTACTCCTATGGCAATTAGGAATTAGTTGGACTTAATAGAAGAAAGAAAGGTTAAAGCTCATCTTAGAACAACCCACTATCAAGGCTTGATGATGAGCGGATTTGCTTCCAAGATCAAGAGAAGGGATTTTCGACTAGGGGATAAAGTTTTGAGAAAGGTTTTCTTGCATACTAAGGAAAAGCAGTTCGGAAAGTTGGCTCCGAACTGGGAAGGCCCTTATGAGGTCTCCGAAAAGCTTAAGCCTGGGATATATAGGTTTTAAGACAAAGATGGAAGAATTTTGAAGAACCCATGGAATATTGAACACCTCAGCTTATATCTAGAATAAAAGTTGTGTAAATATTTACTTGTTTAAGGTCAATGTAAATATTATAGGGCATACTCTTTCCTACCCAGGTGGCGCGGGGAGGTTTTAATGAGGTGTCCGGTTTTTTCAATAAAATATGATGCCTTCTTAAAACATTTGATATAGCTTGACTACAATTCTTTTCAAGTCTTCAATTTAATGTTATGGATCTTTGACAGATCGGATTAATCTGGTTGAATGATGACCATTAAATACATGTCATCAGAGATATTAAACACTCTCACTTGAAATACTTTTTAAATAATTAGGGCTCTTTAAACATTAGTTGTTAAAATTGAAAGGAAGCATAAAATAAAGTAAAATTTGATAGATAAGCATGTCCGGGTGTAAACCAGCTAACGGTACCAAAGTACAAAATATGCCTAGGCCATCCAAGGACTTTAAATGTTTTGAAAGACTTATCCGGACTCAAACCGGATACTATTACAAAAATGTCTTGGCTATCCAAGAACTTTAGTAGTTCACAAATTAAGAAAACACAAAAGATATTTAAAACCTTATGGTTTATTCCCTTCGGATGTTCTTGCATCACCTCTTTTCTTGAGACCTCTAAGTTCGGCACTTGAACTCTCATCGGTTCCTTCCTCTTCATCGATAGTAGAGTCTATTCCTCTGCTATAATTGTGTTTGTCACCAGCAGCCATGGTATGGAACGAGATGTCTTCATACTCCACATATTTTGATAAAGGACCAAAGTTCCTCTTTGGAAACGTTTCATGGAAAAGCAGCACCATGTCAGACTTCACCTCAGCATACCTTGCTTTCAAGGAGTCTATCACCTCGTTGGTGTATTTATCAATGCTGCTTCACCAAGTCTTCTTTCTCCTTGGTTACCTTAGACACAACATCTTCTAGGGAATTTTTCTCACCGGACAAGGTTTGGATGGCACCATCTTTGATCTTCAGGTCCTCCCTTAATGTTGAAAGATCTTTCTCCAAACCAGAGCACTTAGTTTGAAGCTCAATTCTAGCCTTCTCTGAAGTGGCCAGCTTGGTCGATAGATCTTCCTTATCCTTCCTCAATGCTTCAAGCTCTTTCTTCAATTCTTCTATGCTCTGATTAGCATTGAGGAGGTTGGTTGACAGAGACTCCTTGTTAATATTGAGGGTGTTGATAAGGGTGAACTGGTTTTTCACTTTCTTCTCCAGATCAAGCACTGGTTGAATGTGACCGAGGAGGGAATAAGCCACAACATCATTCTTTCCGGAGACAGTGTAGGACTTTCCATCGTAAGTCACCATATTAGAAGAGCTTGAAGGACAGTAGGGGCCAGCGAAGTCATCTTTCTTAGAGTCGTTGAAGTAAAGGTCAATGTCTTGGAGGGCACTGATGTCAACTCCATCAATCCCTCCTTTGGTACCTTCTCTCGATTGCAGGCCGGTGGTAATCTTCTCTTCCAAGGTGGGGTCAGTTGGATCTGATGGAGGTAGAAGATCCGAAGGGCGAAGAGTTATTTCTTCCCCTAAGGTGACTTTTTTCTTCTTGGCAGCCCTTTCATCACTGTTTGCTCCCCTTTTTCGGCCCTTTTTTGGAGGCCTTGGCAAATTTTATGGTTCTCCTGCCTCCTTAACAGTCTCATCTTCAACTACCTTGAGCAAGGCAGCATCAATCCCTCTTTGGTTCCCCGAACCGGTCTCCTCTATGGCAGCCCGAACTGCTTCTGTTGCAGTTCTCTTCTTCTTTCCCTTTATCTTACTGGGAGCTTTGGCTCTAGAGGGCAAGACTAGTTTACCATATTTCTCTTATGTCCGTTTGAGGATGACACCTGAAGGAGGGGTGTGGTCAATTATTCTCATGTAAGATCTCTCCGACTTGTGGTATTCCACAGATGGGATCTCACCATATTTCCTAAGGTAAAGCAGTTGTGGAAAGCATTTCCCCAACGCTCTGCAGTCCATGCATTCAATTTGGCAGATGTAGTCTGCCCCTCCTCCAGATATCCTGTATACTCCTTTGGCAACACTGGAAAAGAAGTAATGGATAATTCAAGAGTGGAATATTTGTGAAGTGAAAAGAAGAACATGAAAAACAAAATTAAAGAGCTTACCCGTACTCTTCCATCTACTAGTTAGCATACTAGGGTTGGTTTTGGCTTTGATCTTCCTCCTATTTTCCCATGACCCACTGATGAATAAGAACTGATTTCTCCACTTCTTCTCCGATTCCAGTAAGTCGTCTACCGCTTTGAAGCCATTTCCCATGTTGTGTTGTAAGAATGGGATGTGGTGATTCTTGCATAAACTTGCCACAGCGACAAATTGCTCCATATGGAGAGGGATTTTGGACAGCCTTGATGCCATTATGCAAGCAAGGAGGGAGTACCAAGCATTTGGACTTAATTGGCTTGGGAAAACCTTTACCAGGTGGAAGTACCTGACGATCTCTGGATCTAAGGGGAACGTGAGCCCCCAGTTTAGTAGTTCGGTGAAAATGACCACTTTATTAAGTTTGCAATGCATCGGAGTCTCCGGAGTGACAGGTATCCTCACTTCACTGACTCTGGGATCCCCCACTTGGTCCCAATCAGGCCCGGCTCGGCAGTATGAGTATAGACATAATTTATGTTCTGCATGGCCAACAAATACTTAAAGCAAGGCCCTACCTTGCCCTCCAATTATTCCGGGAGATCCGGATGAGCCACACCAACTTTTACTTTGCCTTTGCCTTTCCTATCAGAGGCAGCATCCCCAGTTTGTCCTGAGGCTTCAATTTCGAAGAGGGCCTCTTCAATGTTATCCTCTATCACTTCTTCCATCACTGTGGAAGGTCTATCAGTAGTTGTAGATGGGAGGGGAACAATTTCTGACACCAAAGGCTCTCCAGATGAATGAGAACCAATTGTTTCCAAAGGCCTGATATCCGGTTGAGGCTGAGCTCCGGAGGACTTCGCTTGAGAGGCTATTTTAGATGCCTCTGATCTGGAGGGCTTATCTTATGGGGATCTTATAGACACCTCAGATCCTGAGGGTTTATCTTTGGATGTTTGCTTTAGAGGCCTCTGATTTGGAGGTTTTGATAGTGAGGCAGTTGCTTGGTGGGCCTTCACCAAACGAGTTGTCCGGTGTGGACTTGAGTTTTCTAGAGACTTTTCAATATCTGAGCTCATGGCTATAAAAGGGGAGGGTTTTCTAACACTCGATACTACTTTTTCCTGGGTGGTGGAGGGTTGGGACTCTTGAACAGAAGAACCTGATGGAATTGGTGAGAGGCTTGGTTTGAACAACTGTTAAGGTTTTGGGTTTCTGGTGGAGGATGACCCTTGGTCAGTTTCCTGGGGTGGTTCACCAAACTTTTCGCTTGGGGAGACCAGGAGACTAGAAGCGATACACTTCTCCCTTTCGACTTTCCTTGCTTTCTCTAACTCAGACAGGTTCAACCTGCCGCCTTTTACAAGAGTGTTTCTAGCCGTGAACATAAAACTACCCAAGAACAAGTTTGAAAGAAATGGTGGAAAGCTCTCTAGAAGGTTTTTGAGTGATGAAGATAATGAAACAATGAAAAAATGGTTTATATATTAATAGAAAAAGGTAACTAATACCTAGGAGGAGTTAAAGGGGTTTCGCAATGATTAGAGACGGCACGGACGTGGGGAGAATTAAATGCATAGGTTACTTTTTAGGTTTAGTGGGAGTGCCAATCTAGGTAAAAAATGGCTGATAGCTCGAATCAGATTGTGACACGTGTCCCGATTCAAAAGAATACTCTTAGAATTTTTGGAAAAAGTCAGTTCAGACAAACTTCAAGCTAGATACACAAGTGGGTCGGAAAACGTTGTCACTGACTAAGTAAATTTTTTAGTCCTACCAAAGATATTTGACAAGGCCTAAAAAAAGGGCTACTGATGAGTCTGGATTATTTAGTCACAACTCCCTGTCTTATCCGGACAAGGGAAATTCGGACTTAACTTGCCACTGAACTATCCGGACAAGACAAAAGTAAAAAAAAATAACTAAACATTTTTTGACTAAGCTATGTGCTAATCAGCTTAATAAGTAAAATGGGTCCTTAAAGTTGACCCGGTTCCATAACTTGACCTGAAAGCCCATGGATCCTTAATTAAGGGTATCAATACCCCAACCATTTTCATTAATGAGGGTAATGAACATTTAATACAACCAGTTAGCATAAAACTCTCACTACTAAACACCAAAAACATGTCATACTTTACACACTTTCCAAAACACTTTACAAAGTTACCCTCAATCCAAAATAGACCTCACCAAGAAGTAAAACCAAACACTTTTATTAAATGGTGAGGTGTAATATTTTTTCAGTTTACAACCACTACAATCAGAGATATTAAAAGTATCCAAATGATCCAAAACATCTATAGAGACTAAAAAAATTAAATGTGGTGTGGATACATGTCCCAAATGGGAATGCTAATGATAAAATTCAGACCACAAAGAACTCAAATGAAATGAATACAAATTAATAGTATAATCAATAATACGAGTCTCGTTTAGTTCCTCCAAAACACAGAGTTCCCTTTCTTTTACAACATATCCTAATAACACACAGAGTACATTGATTTTGTATCACAAAAAAGATATAATGACCAGATTTTTACAATTGGTTGACCAAAATAAGATTCAAAGAAAGGTTAGGAATGTAGTAAATATCCATGATCTATATGCAATGTCTAGTAATAGCCCCAACACTTTCTACCAAAATTTATCTATTACATGTAGACAGAATAAATATAGGTTAAATATGAGAACAAAAAATAAGGTAATCACATGTAAGGTTACATATGACGAGATATATCAGAATCTGAATCCACGATAATCAATGACAAACTAAAGTATAAAAAAGGGCAGACTGGAGTGAGACATAGACGTAGATATGGAAGTAGGATTAAAAGCAAGATATTATCTAAATTACTCAAAATCTGATGGTCCAGTGAAAATGGTGGAATGGTGCTATTAGTATCTTTTAATTATGTAACAACAATAGTGAATTATGGAGGATAAAATATAGGAAACAATTGTCGAGCAATACGTTTTGTTTTCTAAAATAGTTTTTATTGAAAATGTTGTTGTTGTTTTTTACTAATTAGAGATATTGATACTTTGAATTATTCTTGTATTTAGAAATAGCACACTGATCAAAGTGTAACCTTATGCATGTTTGCAAGGGGTTATTGTGGGACAATACACATATAAGGAATATTAGTTACTTTTGACCCGTGTCAACTTGAATTTTATTTGACTCTCCTCTAAAATAAGCTCGTGAACCACCGAAGCAAGAGTTTGAAGAGAATACATATGAAGAATTGTTCCACGAAAACCCTCAAATTCAGAACGCGAAAAAGTGAAAAACTGCATTAATCATTGATTTTCCCTCCTAACAATATACCGTTTAAACACCTCCAAACCTACAAATCATGTAAAAGCTAATTGATCGCATAAATCAAACATAGTATCATAAAAATTAGAACTAATTATTATGTTGTATAGCACAAATATCATAATTTAATTAATATTTCTTAACGAAGGTGGATTGAGTATATAGTCTCCAAATGATCACAAACTTCTTTTGGTGTTTCATACTTAGCCAATTAAATTACGAGTCGACTGAGTTATAGAGTTATTAATTGAAGCGATAACCTTACCGTTATCGGTTACCAATGTATTAAGAAACTTAGCATATCTCTCAGTATTGGTTGTATCAACTAGTGAAATTTTTGTACTTAAGTATATCCCCACATACATTTGGCACGAAGAAATTTCTCAATGATTTAGCTTCAGTATGCAAATCTCTTCCCATTAAAGTGGGTACTAATAGAATAAATATAGTTATTCTTTTTGTATCATATTAGCAATAGGAATCTATAAGATTTAATCGAAGAATAGATGTTATCGAACCTAACAAATAAACAACCAAAAATTGTGAATGAAATTAAACAATCATAATGTCAAATCGGTCAGGATTAAAGCAGAATACCTAATAGAAAAATATCAAAGCAGAATCTGAAATCAAACATAATCAAAGCATAATACTAACTTGATTTACAAAAAGAGAATATGGGATATTCTTCTCCGATAAAATTAAACAATATTCAAACATCGCTCTGAAAACATGAAAAAACGAAAAAAATAACATAATAGACTAGTGGTTCAAATAGCTAATGAGACATAATGCTAGCATATTATATTATATTATATTATATATATATATATATATATATATATAAAATTGTGATATCATGTCTTATATTTTATAAATTCAATTTATAAAATAATAGTTTGCAATACTATTCAATTTGAAATTAAATTTATAATTCATAATTAATTTTACTTTTCCCATGGATAAGTTCGATAAATAAAGTAAAATCTTAGACAAAATTGATACCACATAAAATCAATTCATGGTTTTTATTTTTATATTTATCACATATACATTTATTATATTGCGAACTATCTTGTCTCTTTTAGGTTCTATTTAAAAGTTAAAATACCTATGACCAAAAGTTATAAAAAAAAGTTAAAAGTAATTATGTGCAATTTAAAATTTTTAAATTATGGCATATGCAGGGAATTCATAAGTGACATATTTTTAATTAGTTCTACTACGTATTAAAAACGCATTAAAAAGACTTATAACCATAGATTGTTTCTCGACTATTAGTTTTTTTTATACATAGTCTCTTGACTTCTAAACGTCTTAAATAACGCATATATACTTGTTATTATTTTAGGGTATGGCTATATATACCCAAAACTGGTTTAAGTTTACCCAAAAAATGCAGTTGACTTTAGTTTGATTTTTTTATGACAAAAATACCCTCAGACATCCATTTAATTACAGAATTGACATTAATTAAAAAAACACTAAGTATATCCTAAATATACTCAAATCACAAAATCACAAAATAACATATTTTACTATCTTTATCCAAAAAAACACTTTGATTTAGTAGATCAAACCCATGTTACCACAACTTGGTGAAGTTCTTCAAAGTGTTCTTGAACATTCAAAGTTGTCTCAAGAACATTCAAACTCACTTCAAAAAAAATTAATTTTTTTCTAATAAAAACAAAAAATCAAACATGAATCAATCCGAACTAAAGTAAAAAAAAATGTTTTTTTTTAAAATTTTTTTGTTCCGGTGCAGTTTCGCACCATCGATTTTGAGGACGAGATCCGATGGTGTGAAGGTGATGTACCATCGGTTCACAAGCCAAGCCCAGAACCGATGGTGTTGGGCCTCAGTACCATCGGTACTAAGGCCCAGAACCGATGGTGTTGGGCCTCAGTACCATCGGTACTAAGGCCCAGCACCACCGGTGGTCAGAGCCCCTGAACCGGTGGTTCATGGCAATGATTTTTTTCCTTTTTTGTCCTCAAACTCCTATTTCAACGTGTTTAATTAATTTTTTTTATTTAGTTTCATTTTTTTAAAAAACATTTGGTATTGCCTGAATGATACCGATGAATATACTCAAGATTTCACGCTCGAAAATGGAAATATAATAAAACTTTATTAATTGATCTTAAATAAAACCGATTCATGGATTTTTTATTCGATTTTAAAAATTAAATCTAATTTTTTTAGAAAAATATACAAATAGTGATACATATACCAATATATAAAGTTTAATTATAATTATATTTTAAATATTATTTATATATACAATATTTGTAACGTTACTATATATATTTATTGAATTTTAATCAAATTTTATTAATTAAAGTTTAAATATAATTATATTTTATATATTATATATACACAAACTCGTAAGTTAGTATTTATTTATTCAATTTATATGATATTTTATTAATTAAAGTTTAAATATAATTATATTTTAGATATTATATATACAAAATTTTTGTATCTTACTATATAATTTTATTAAATTTATATGAGATTTTATTTATTAAAGTTTAAATATAGTTATATTTTAGATACTTTGAATATATATATATATATATATATATATATTAAACTTGGTACGTTACTATGTATATTTATTTAAAAAAGTTATGAGATTTTTTTCATTAGTGTTTAATTTTTTTAAACTTATTGGATTATTATTAAGTGTATTTATTCATTTTAATATATGAGGATACACAAATAATTAAGTTAAAATTCAATTTAAAAAATATCACATTAATTAATTTTTAAATATATAAATGGTTAATATAAATTATAAATTAATTATAATTGAATCAAAATTATAAATTATATACATAAATAAATATTTAGAAAAAAACTGAAAAACTGTCTTTAAATGCGGAGTAGACTATTTGATTATATATAGAGAGAAGTAAGATATATGTTAGGGAGAAGTAAGAGTGAATATGAAATGTTAGAGAAAAGAGCTTATATACCTCCAAAATGGTATTTTTGTCAAAAATTGGGTATACTTATACCACTTTTGAGTAAACTCAAAATTGGGTATACTTAAACCACATTTGGGTATATATAGCTTTACCCATTATTTTATGTGACGTCTAGGGGTATCTTCATCCTATATTTTAACCAATAAATAGATTCTCGTCGGTTATAATCCAAAATTAATTATTGGTTCAAAAAATAACCTAAATCCTTAGATTGATCAATAATTATATTATTATAATTATGTTCGGATCAAATCGTTTTAGACCTAAATTTTTATAATTAGGTTCATAACCAAATCGGTTCTAACCATAAATCCTTAATTTATGATCTTTAAGCTCTCATCCAAATTGATGGTCTTGTTTACTCAAAACCCCAAGTGTTAGTTGCTTCATTCTTTCTTTTATAAAAATCTTAATTCGTAGTTATTTGTTTTAGAGAAATCGTGACTATCAATCTATAATAAAATTGTGTTTCCCTTCCATCAACCCCATCTTTATTAATTTATAGTTGTTCAATTAGAAAGATAAGATGTTCGAGAAAGAAATTAAAAAGAAAGGTTAAAAAAATGCGCGGTTTTTCAAAATAATACGATTTTATCTTTGGTAATTTTTATTTTGTAAAAAAGAAATACATTATTTAAATAACAGGATTAATTGATTAATTTATATTTTTGGTTACTTATATTTATTGAAATTCTATTAAATTATTTATATTGAAATAGTTAATTTGCAGGTCTGAATTCGAACTTATCCACATGATTGTACGTTACGAGGTAGATATTTAAAAAAATGTAGTATATATTACACAGTGGGAATGAGTAATTTATCGGTAACACCAATCTATAAAAATCTCATATTTATCTAACTAAACACATTTACATCTCATATAACCCCACAAAAGGTTTGGCGTACTTAGATTCACGTATCAAGTGCCTTTTTGTCAAGATGAAAAAAAAAACTTAATTGACACCTTTAATGATATAAATGCATTAGATATTTTCAAGTTGGTTCAAAAAAAATATTTCTAAAGCTATACATTGAGGTTGTTTGTCCTTTGCAAATTGTGTCGTCTCCATAAATAACCAAAGCAGATATTCAGTCGTTGAAATTTCAGGTTCATCTTCGGAACCTGAAAGTGGTAATGTGACTAATAAGGAATAATATTTGGATAGTGTGGATGGATGTGCTACTAATGATGTGGCTACTGAAGAAGAGAGTTTGGGCAATGGGCCAACATGTGATGTTGATGGTATGGTTAATGATGATGAGGGTTTGGGCAGTGGACTAATATTTGATGCTAATGGTGTGGCTAGTGAGTAACATGATTTAAGTATTGGAAGGGATTTTTTTGAAGTGTGACTGATGAGAAATAGGCCAATGTGTGTTGTTAATGGTGACACTAATGAGGAACATAATTTAGGAAATGAGGATGAATGTGTTGCTAATGTTGTGGCTAATGAGGAAGAGGGTTTGGGAAGTAGGCCAACATATGATGATGATCATGTGGCTAATGAGAAATATGGTTTGAGTAGTGGGACAACATGTCTTGTTGAGGGTGTGGCTAATGAGAAAAAATTTGTTAGGAAGTGGACCAACATGTGTTGTTGATGGTGTGGCTAAGGAGGAAGATGGTTTGGGAAGTGTCCCAAGATATCTTGTTAACGGCGTAGCTAATAAGAGGAAGAGGGTTTAGAAAGTGGGCCAACTGATAGTGCTATTGATTTTAAGGGCTAATGAGGATGCTCGTTTGGACAGTTGGATAACTCATAATGATATTATTGTTGTAACTAAACCTAACTTTGTATTAGACTTGAGTGCTTTTTCTAAGATGAGATGGGGTATGATATACTCTAAGAGGATGTTAGATAGGTTGATTTAAATGGGCCACAAAAAGTTGTGAGAAAAATGGATGAAAATTTATTTGGTGATAATAGTGTACAATATGTAGAAGTTTCCTCAAGAGAGGAACAAATGAAACAACCAGGTCCAGATGCAGTACCATATAATGGTGAAGAGCATATGACATGGGCAGTGCCAATTGAGGGTGAAGAACAACATATAATACCACCAATTATATCACAATAATAAGTCCAATTTATTAAGACAGATTTTGGCGCAAGTGATGTTCTACTCATACATCTAATTTCAGATATGGAAAGATGATCCCAAAAGGTGTTACAATTTATAAAATTCAACCTTGACAAACATCGAACTTGTCTTTCAAATAAGTTGAATGAGATTATAAAAAATGATGGCATCAAGTAGTGAATTTACGCGACTATGAAGTAAATTATATAAACATGATCGAAATTTATGTTCAACAAAAATTTTCTCACTGAGAACATATTATAATTCAACGATTTGTGGTTGTAGATGGTTAATTGATTTATTAGTGGATAACCACACATGTCATCTAAAAAATAATAACAATAACATAACTAGTGTTTAGTTTGCGAAGTATTGCATAACATAGTGGGAGGCAAATATAAATTTGTATGTGACATCTCTAATTGCATCCCGTAGTAGAGAATTCTCGGTGATAATGAAGCATAAAAAGGTATATACGACAAAGTCTTTGGCACTTGAGTTGATCCTAAGCAATAGAAAACAACCATTTTATAATTTGTTAGACTACTCTGACGAAATTAGAAAAACTAATCCAGATTCAAATTGGTTCATTAAAATATAATATAATGTATTCCATAGACTTTATATGTATTTGTGAGCTCTTAATATAGCATTCAAGCCATACGGTATACCCATAGTGGTATTAGACAATAGTTTTTTTAAGGATGTTAAGATGCCAATGACAAATTGTACTATATAGCTTAGGTTGTAGTCGAGAACGAGAATAAAGAAAGTTAAAGTTGATTTGTAAAGCTTTTACAAGAGGATTTTAAAAAAACTAGACTTTATCATTATCGATCAACGATAAGCAAAAAATGTTAGTCTCGATGTTGATGGAAGACTTTCCCAACTTTGAGCATAGGTTTTGATGTTGATAGTTATACGCTAATTTTGAAAAGTCATATATCGGTACACCAGAAAGAAGATTTTTTAAGAAACAATTTGAGCAACGTATGTAGAAGAATTTTGAGTACATGTGAAAGAGCTGCAATACATAAACATAAAATCTTCTAAATGGTTAGCTAAAAAACCTGAAAAGTGGTGGTCTAGATCCTAGTACGATGTGGTAATGAACTGCAACATCCAAACAAGTAACCTATCAGAGATGTTTAACATGTTGATTCTACTGTTCAGGAAAAACTCATCATCACATTCCTGGATGGAATTAGACAACAAACCTTGAGGATAACAAAAACAAATAAAAATAAAAAAATATATGGAAGGAAAAATTATGCAGTGATATCATAAAGAAGTTATATGTATGTTTGGTTAAAGCTCGTAAATGTATGGTTTAATTATAAAAAAGGCCTATGTATGAGGTTATGAGTCAGAATAAATTATTTATTGTAAAATTAAAATAGATGAGTTATGCTTGTAGAAGTGGGCAACTTAGTGGTATAGCTTGTGAGCATGTAGTCGCATTCATCTTAGCAACATGTAAAGACCCTAAGGATTTTAGTTTACCTTATTACCATATATATATATATATACGCATATAGTGAACCATATTTGGTGCGGGTAAAACTTAGCTGAAGGGTATTTGGGTAACTATTTAGATGATATATTAAATTTAGGGTGTAAGGTACATAGATAATTGAGCTGCTACACTTCATACTTAGAGAGATAAAGTCTCGACCCTCTTAAATGTTGTTCTTTTGAGCTTTTATAGGCTAATTTTGTTTTAATGAGCCATTCAGATCGGGTCATGGATATGGTAAGACCCACAAGCCTCCAAACCCATTAACCATTATTAATTTTACATATTTAACAAGTAAAGATATAGTTTACTCACAACTGAGTCAAAAGGTAAAAATGTTGAGTCAATATGGTATTTATTTTGGGTCTTAATTGTCCCCTCAAATAAATTTGATCCAACTGCTAACTATCACACCCAAAGAGTCTAAAAATGAGACGGTTCCACTCCTCTATATCCGCCTAGCTACCCTTGTAATTTCCACTTATCTAGTATGATAATCAAGAGTTTCTTAGTTCCTATATAAATTTCTTTCATTATTCTTACTATAAGTATTTTTAAAGAGAGAAAGAGTGTATATTCTAGTCAAAAAGTATCTTCTTCATTGAAATTCAACTTCTTACCGGTGATTCCCTCCATCATTCGCATTAACCACCAAAGATTAATTTTCCGCAATCATTTTGGGGTTTGCATGTTCACTTCCAAAAATGAATTAACCCAAGGTGGTTGGCTAAATTTTTTCGAACTCGAAGAAAAAAACAGTTAGAGTCGTTGATGGGTTATCGGCATCCTCAAGTATGGTTGTTATGACCGAATCCATCGATTACGGAGGATATCATCTATACAATATACAAAAAATTCCTTGTGAACCCTCGTCGATTGCTCAGTCTTTTACATCACTAATTCCTTCTCATAAACCCCTCAAATCGTCCCAATTCTAAGGGGCCACCAGCCGTTGAAACCCTTTTATTTTCAAAGCCACGGGATCAGATTTCGAGAAAAATACTCAATGACGAGTAAGTAGATTATCTAAAGACAAAACTAAAGCTTTTACAAAAAAAAAAGCTAACAACGGAACAAATCACTGCCAGTAGTCCTCCCATTCTACAAAGTCTGACCATGGGAGAAGACCTTGTTACTCTTCTAACCTAAATCTGAGTGGAGGAGAAAATCTTGTAACACTGGCTGCTGAGTCCTCTCATCCGGAAGGAGAGAATGTAGGAACTCAACATATTGAGCCTTATAGGTATAATCCACATGTTAAGAACATGAAGGATTCCAGTGAAGACTCCGCCCTCGAGACATTTGGTCAAACCAGGGAGACTTTGCTGTCAACAAAGAAGAAAAAATCAGTGGTGCAACAAATTGGTGATGGTAAGGTCCAAAACAAATCTTCAACCACTAAATCTGAACCGGTTCATTCGTCTCTGGTCGGGCGTGTTGGGCTTAATTTTACAAAGTTTAGCGTCAAATATCTATTTTTCATAGAAAAGATATCATATGATTATTTTCATGTATCTAAATTGGAGGTCGATTGAGCCAAATGAGGGTTTCGTGAATCAGTGAAAGTTAGGCTGCCCAAACCCGGAAAGACTCCAATGAGTTGTAGTGCTATGGAATTAGTAGTTTACACTGATATGCTCAACTGGGCCGCCAGTTTCCCTTGGAAGATCGTGCGATAATTTAAATTGGTAAGTATGATCTCAAGCCAAGCTAAGACAAATGATTGGTTCTCATTATTAGCATGCCTCATGGCTTCAAGATTTTCTCTGACTCCAATACTAATGGAGCAGCTAGCTGCCATTGTAGGATTGTCTCGTAATGTCCATACCCTTTTTTACTATTTTAACTTGAGGAACGAGTATAAAGTGGTGGATGATCTGTTGGAGGCAGGAAAAATTTGGAAAACTCAATTCTTTTTCATCAGTGGTCAATGGGAAAACGGTAAGAAAAGACACCTCCCAGGGGAATCTGAGCCAGCTTACCAGATATTGGAAGAATACTCGTAAGCCTCTTCAGACTTATTTTTATGTTTTCACTACTTTCAATAACGTTTTATCATTTACCCTTAATTACTTTTGTATCAGCTATTTTGAAGCCCTATTGACAGCATCTAGCCGACTGGAAGGTGATCTTTAAAAGGTTGAATCATTGGGCGGAGGGAAAGTGGTCCAATAACTTCCATAACTACTTCACTCTCACTAATTTTGTTAGGACTCATTTCTCGAGGACTAATCCCGTACAAGAACTAACATGGGAGCAGTTTACCACTCCTCCTCCACCTTCTGAAATTCTCAAGAGAACTAAAGTTGTTGATTGAAAATTAATTCTTCTAACCAAGAATAGAGCACCTAGCCATCATAATAAGAATAAGAAGAATAAATATGGCTCAACATAGTTTGCTTTCGAAGTGGGAAATGAAGGGAAACCGAATGTGATTCACTATGCCCTGTTAGAGGTTGTCACTGCAACGATTGAGAAAGGTGAGGTGCCTTTGAAATCCCATGTTCCTAAGAAACAAAAAATATATAAGAGGGACAAACAGGGAAGTCGTAAGAGAGATAAGAAGAGGAAGAAAACTTCGACTTGTTCGGAGATAATCCTTCGTTCAGAAATTCCTCCTCCAACAAACCCTGTTGTTGATCCTCTAATAGTTGTGGTATTCAATCCTTTGTCTCCATTACTTCCGCCTATTAAAGGCAGATTTTGGAGACGTTGACCCAATTGAAAGTATGAGGGCTTTCGACTTTGAAGCTTTTGAAACTGACTTTTGTAAGTCTACAACCATCGCAACTACTGTGGTGTTCGAAGGGGTTCCCTTCGAATTATCAAAGGAGAAATATGTGTTACGGTATTCAGTCCTAAGCTATGTGAGGCCAACTCTTAAACTGAAGAGAAAAGTAAGGTTTCATATTGAATACATCACTTCTCTTCAGGATGAAAACAAGAATTTGAAACTTTCAATTGAAGACAAAATGACCAAAGCTAATAGTCTATCCAGAAAGGTCAAATCCTTCACGGATGAGCTGGTCAAGGTGAAGTTTGATCATTAAAAAACTATAAGCTGATTATAAGAGTTTGCAATCATCTAGCTCAGAGAAGATTACTTCATTATAGAACCAACAAAATGATGATAAAACCACCATTGAGCGCTTATTAGACGAGAAGAAAACCCAAGAGGACCTTTTAATGAAGCAAGAGAAGGAAATCACATCTCTCAAAGCTAAATCTACTCAAGAGCCAGCTGAGGTTATAGACGCATATGTCGATACGATAATAGACTCTTTACACAAGAAGGACGCATAAGTCAAATCAGATATGGTATTGGATTTCCATAAAAAAAAAATTCCCCACACTTGCCCTGGGATCTTTATAGGGTCTGGTCCCTAATAATTTGTTGTCTCATGATATATCCATAGTTGATCAACTTGGAATCTCTGATGATTAATCCAATGTGGGTTCTGATAATAACGATGAAGGAGGCTCTAATGGTGAGAGTTCAGAAGAAAGAGAAGAATGAGATTTTGTGCAAGCCCTTATTATTTACAAGGCATTTCCTTATTTAAATCGGAAATTGTTTTGCAAGTCCTTGAGATGGCCAAGGTAATCTATTCGAAGGCATTCGAAGGTAATCCATTTGAAGGAAATAAAAAGTTAATATACACCAGGAATTCGAAGGTAATCCATTGGAAGGAAATAAAAAGTTGATATACAGTTGTCATTCGAAAGAAATAAAAAGTTGATATACACTAGTCATTCGAAGGTAATCCATTCTAAGGCAATAAAAACTTGAAATACACGAGCCATTCGAATGTAATCCATTCGAAGGCAATAAAAACTTAATATACACGAACCATTCAAAGTTAATCCATTCGAAGGAAAATAAAAACTTGATATACACGAGCCATTCGAAAGTAATCCATTCGAGGGCAAATAAAAACGTGATATACACATAAACACATTTTTAAAGGCAAAGATGGTAGATCAATAACGATTTGGACACCTCATTAAAACCTCTCCGCGCCACCAAGGTAGGAAATAGTATGCTTTCAAATATTTATATTGAATAAAACAAAATAAATATCTAAAATATAAGTTTACTCAAGATATAACCTTAGGTGTTCGACATTCCATGGGTGCCTCAAAGGACTGCCTTCATGGTCAACTAACTGATATGTTCCTTGCTTAATCTTTTCACATGCAGTGTATGGTCTTTCCTAATTCGGAGCCAACTTTTCAAACTTTCTATCTTTGCTGTACATAAATAACTTTCTCAAAATATTGTCCCCCACTTGGAAGTCTGTTCTATGTACTTTAGACACATACATACTTCTCATTAAACCCTGATAATGTACTATTCTTAGATGAGTTTTAATATCTTTTCTTCGATCAAGTCTAGTTGAGTTCTTACTGAAGCTTCATTATCATATTCAGAATAATTCTGAACCCTGAAAGAAGGAAAAATAGCTTTTATTGTGAGATTACATCCATTTCATAGATCATGAAAAAAGGAGACTCTCGGGTGGTCGTATGTGTAGTAGTTCGAATAAGCCTACAAAACCTCTTGCATGTAATTTGGCCATTTTCCCTGCTCCTCACTCTAAATTATTTTTGAGACCCATTAGAGTGGTCATGTCTGCCACCTCTATCTGTTCATTATCTTGAGGATGAAAATGCGAAGAGAAACAATGGTGAATTTCTCTTGATGCACAAAAAACTTGCATATCTTTATCGTCAAAATGAGGGCCATTATTTGTTGTTATACGTCTATAAATTCTGAACCTAAATAAATATTGGAAAATATAAATTTGATTACTGTTTTGGAAGTTATCACGGATATGGGTGCAACTTTTATTCATTTTGAATAGTAATGTATTATCAAAATAATAGTTTGAAATCCTCTAGAAGTCATCGAAAGGGTTCCAACCAAATTAGGCCCCCACCTTTCAGAGGGTATTGCTTAAGATACCGACTCAATTAAAATTGTTGGTATATGTATTACATTTCCATATCTTTGGTAAGGTCCAAATTTCTAACTAATTCTTTAGAGTTTGTCATGATAGATGGCCAATAATACTCTGTTAATAAGACTCTTCTAGTTAAAGCGTTGCAGCCACAATGGGCAAACCCTTCCCACCATGTAATTCGGACAGAACCGCTTGGGACTCGTTTGATTCGAGGAAGCGCAACAAAGTCTTATTAAAAGATCTTTTATACACGATCCTTCTTAAAACCAAAAATCTTTGTGCTTTAAACTTTAACTTATTAGCTAGGTTTTTGTCTTCGGGAAAGCTTCCTTTAGTAATGAACTCTTGGATATCATACCTCCAATCGTAACTGACTATGGCTGATAATTGGAAATTTTCTTCATTATCAACTTCCATTTCGAGGGTCGTTGTTTTAGAGGGGCACTCTTGTACTAAAATCCAAGGGTACACTTCTGAATATGCGACATTGGCTAAAGAGTCAGCCATTAAATTTTCCGATCTTGGCACGTATTCATATTTTATATTTTCAAAGCAAGCATAAATTTCTTTCAACACTTGTAAGTATTTCACCAGCTTCTCATTTCCTGGTTTCAGGTTGTCCTTGATCTTGGTGTATAAGTAGTTGTGAATCATTCAACAATTGGATTCTTATGGCCCCAAATATTTGAGCAAGCCTTAAAACTGATATGGCGGCCTCGTGTTCTGCTTCATTGACCGATACTTAAAACCAAAACGTATAGCTTGGTACATTGAGTCCCCGAATGGGGAAAATAAGAAAATTCATGCCCCACAACCCATCATGCTAGATCTCTTATCTGTTTAAATTACCTACTTTTTTGGGTTTGTGAATCAAAAATTCTTTATAGGGTCTCTCCTAATGAAACCCAACTAAGAAATCTGCCATAACTCGGGCTTTGATTTCCGTTTGAGGAGAAAAATCAATATCATAGTCTCCGAACTCCATAGACCACTTGGTCATTCGGCCTGATATATCCAGTTTTTGTAATATGTTTTTAAGTTGAGAAGAAGTTTGAACTATGATGGAATACGCTTGAAAATAAGGCTTCATTTTCATGGCTGTTATTACCAAGGCTAAGGCCAACCTTTCCAACCTAGAGTATCTTTTCTCAACATCTAACAATATATATACATAGAGCCTTTTTCCGATAATCAGTTTGAATAAAATTTCGGGTGAAGATAAATGTTTCTTGATTTCAAGGAACACCTTATCATAATTTAGGGATAATTCAATTATTTTGGATTTCTTCATACTTGGAAGAACTTTGAACATTTATCCGATGATCTGGAAATAAACCTATTCAAAGCTTCCAACCTTTCAATCAATACTTGAACTTCTTTAGTGGTTTGAGGAGCGTCCATAGCTAATAACGCATATAATTGTGTTGGTTCGGCCTGGATCCCTTTCTCATTGATGATGTAGCCTAAAACAATCTGGATCGGACTCCAAGAGTACACTTCTCGGGATTCAACTTTAAATAAGTAACCTCCAAATTATAGAAAGTTTTTGGAGGACAAACAAATGATCATCCTCCCTCAGAATTTTTACCATCATGTCATCAATATAAACTTCCACATTTCATTTTGATCTGACTCGAAAATGCTTTATTGAACATGCATTGGTAAGTAGACCCAATATTTTTTAAACGAAAATGCATTAACTTGTAACAGTGCAGCCCCCTATCAGTGATGAACATAGTATGCTCATAGTCCTTCATATCCATCTGTATCTGATTCTATCCAGCAAAGCATCCATAAAAGATAACAACTTATTTCTCGAAGTGAAATCCATTAATTGATCTATTCGAGGAACTAGGAAATAGAAAAGGATCTTCGGGACATGTTTGTTAAGATTTGTGAAATCGATACACATTCGCCATTTACAATTCTTATTTTTTACAAGTACCAGATTTTTCGTCCATAGTGGATACTGAGATTCCTAAATATGTCCCACCTTGATTAATCTATCCACTTTTTTAACAATGATTTTATATTTTTCTTTAGAAAAATCTCTCCTTCTTTAAATTGTTGGGCCCGCTTCGGATCGCACTGATAACTTATGATAAATAACACTAGCTGGTACACGAGTCACGTCTTCATTTTACCATACAAATACATGCAAATTTTCAGATAAGAAACATAACAATTTCTCCTTTAATTCTGATGGTAATCTAACTTCAACTATAACACTTTTCCTATCTGTTAAACTGTGCACTTCGACTTATTCAATTGGCATAACAATAATATGAGTCTATGTTGGATAATCTATATTGATCGGATCCAAAGATGACTCAAGTAAATGCTATTCTTTTTTTTATTGCATTCTCCAAGGACTTTGGAGCAAGAGCAGTGACATAACCTTCCCTACTTGACTTCCAACTGCGTATTTCAAACATTGATGACCGGTTGAGGCAACTGTATGCAACCTTGATAGCCAAGATCTATCGAAGATGATGTTATAAAGGGCCAGACAATCTACCATCACATACAATACTCTGACCATCTTCTTAAATAGTAATTTTCCAAGAATAACTTCTCTTTTGAATTCCCCAATAACATTAGCAAAATTACCGGTAAACCCCACTATAATTATGTTCGATCAGAGTATAACAGATGAGTTTGTCATTCATCGATAAGTAGATAGAAACAAAATATTAGTTGAGCTACCCATATCGATCAGAATCCTCCGGTTCTTTGTGCCCTCAATAGATGCCCATATCACGATAATATCCTCATGAGGGCCTGCGATGTTTAACTAATCTTCATCTTAAACTATGAAGGGAGTGGGCTTTTTGTAGAGTTATGAAGACATTTTCCCTTCTAATTGCGTGGTCAAACTAACCACATGGCTTTTCGTAGAGAAACTCGACGGTGTTTTCGCTTTATCTCCTTCGAGAATAGTTAACGATCAAAGTTTGGAAACCTTAGCAGTATTTTTTGGCACCCTATTGATTCGATCCCGTCCGAATCAGGATCTAGGTACTCTGAATTCACATCGAATTGCTCAATAATTACCATTACACTCTATTGGTTGAAAACTTCTATATTTTGCTTTCGGACGCCAGTTGACGCATCATAAGTTCCACTGGCACTTGGTTGTGACTTGTTTCTCACTTGCCTATTACTCCCTGGTCACTTTATAAAAATATTTAATTTTCTGTACTCGATTAACGATTGTATCTCATTCTTTAGAGCAATATAATCCTTACTATCATATCCCACATCATTGTGGTATCTGTAGAACCTTGTGTTTCGGTTTTCTCTTGGAGTTTGGATAGGTGTAGGCATTTAGAAATTCATGATGTTCTTAGCCCTATCGTAAATGGTAGCCACATTTTCAATCTATATAATAATCAGGATGGACTCATTGATCTCTTCGTCTAGATTGTTGACCCTGATTAGACTGGCTTTGTCTCTGCTGATGAGAACCCTGCCCGAAGTCCCTTTAAAAATTACTAACTGTATCTTGTGATTGGCTACTAGCTTGTGGAATATGGGCTAAAGAGGCATGTTTATACTGATGAAGCTCCCTCAGTCTCTTGGTTTCCTTCATAGTTATTTGTTTTCCGACCTGGTTTAACCAGCCACCCTTGGTTTTAAAGATTCATTCGAATATTACCAATAATGAATTATCATATCTCCATTCCCTCTAAGCTTTTTACTTCCCACAAACTGCCTTAGGAATGCTGTCCAAAACATGTTGAAATGTTTCATTGATCCCTGCAATAATCTAGTATACCACTTCAAGGTGCTACCCTTAAAAGTTTAAGAAAATATATACACAATAGCATGTCATCATCACCAAAGCTCATCATAAAATTCTTAAATTCCTCGAGATAAGTGCCAAAGTCTTGGCTCCCATAATAATTCTCCATTTTTGAATTGTCAAAACGCATGGGCAGATGCCCAAAAAGAACTTTCAAAGTCAACGATGACTGCCTCCAATTATGCCATTGGTTAAACATGTGATGCTCGTGGAGTGGAAAAAATCCCAATCTCAGATTACACAGTAAAATGATCACTTAACAAGTGATATATTATATATTATGCTGACCCATTTATTTTTCCCTAATACTCTTTGTTTGTTTTACCCTTTCGGTCATTTTTCTTCCCTGAAGAATCCTTACTTGATCTATGATGATTTTTTGAATGTTTTTATCTAGCTTTAATTTCTTCTTCTTATGACCATTATCTTTACTCGAAGAGGAAGAGGAAACCTTGGATTATGATTATGTTGTTGAGCCCTGAGCAGAATCTGAGGTGCTTGAACAATGTTTAACCCCATGTTCCTTTTTAGAATCTTGGTGGACTTTATAAGAATGATCATTCGTAACTTTCTTCGGACTATTATTTGGATTATTATCAGGCCCATCAGATTATACTATGATAGATTCTTTTATTCTAAATCATTTTCAGCATACCTTTAGGCTCTCAACGCTTCAACTTCTGCTCGTAACTGATCTCGCTCTTCTAGCATGAAAAGTATCCTCAGTATCATGATTCACATGAGACATGTGCACATGTTTCTCTTGGACTCTGACCTCTTCATTTTCAAGAGGTAGGGGGGGGGGGGTCTGTTTGCATATCGTGATCCATGTCTCAAAGAATTCCAAAAGTTAAATTCATATTTTAGGTTCTAAATAGTGTTATTCGGGTACCTTCTGCTCCCACTATGGTCGTTAATCAGACGCGGATAAAAATTAGCTGAAGGGCTTTAAGGAAAGTATTTATGTGGTATATTAAATTTATGGTGGAAGGTAGAGAGATAATTAAGTTGCTATACTTAAAGCTTAGATAGATAAAGCTTCAACCCTATTAAATGTTGTTCTTTTGAGCCTTTATATGCTAACTTTGGATTAATGGGCGAACTGGTAAAGATATATCTAGCACATAGCTCAGTCAAAAGCTAAAAATGTTGAGTCAATATGGTATTTGTTTTGGGTCTAAATTGTTGCACCCAAAAAAATCTGACCCAATTGCTAACTATCGAACACAAATAAATCCGACCGATCAATATTAATGGATAATTAGTTTGGTGGAAGTTAAAATTTCTTCTTTTAAAACCCACAACAATTGAAGTCAAAGAGAGTAAAAAAATATTAAAATGAAGAAAGACAAAAGTAAGCTTAAGCAACCACCGAAGGAAAGATTGTTCATAAAGTATATCAAGTTAAAAGTAGAAGAAAAGATTGTTCATAAAGTATATCAAGTTAAAAGTGTAATAAATAAAAATAGACTAGACCTAATAGAGAGGCTTGCAAAGCTATTAGGGAGAACTTAACATGGGCTAAAAACAGTGTTGGTGGTGTAGAATACTAATGTTGGGAAAGAGAACAATGATGAGGTTGAAAAAAACTAGTAGTGGGAAAAAGAACAATTAGGGTTGAAATCACATGACATATAACTAATGATATGGCTGAAAACACGGGTGGTAAAGAGGAAAACAATGCTTGGGTTAAGATCAATATTAGTAATATTAGTGATAGTTGCAAATGCTCGAACTAATAGAGCAAAAAGAATAGTATGAAAAAATCCAATAAGTTTCTTGATATTTTTTATTCTTGTAAATTATTTGATTTCTAACTAATATTATTTATTGGTTTGTGCAATAGGTTAGGAGAGATGATGGTGCAAACATGATTTCAGTAAGTTAAAGGCCTTATGGTAGGTTTTTTTAATTACTTTTTATAACAATTTCATCTTATTGCATGGTAGTCTTACTTATTGTGTTAAACGAAGACTTAGTGATGGAAAATATGCAACATGTGAATGTCATAGAAAGGTATATAAAGAGATATAAGATTCTCTCTTAGTATAAAGATGTTCACTTTTTGTTATATTTTATTGGCCAAAGTTATTTCCCCCATCAAAATTATTATTTCCTTCATAATTTGAAAAAAAAAAAACTCATGTTGTTCTTTCTTCCATAAAGGAAAATACACATTTACCTTTATACCCATTTTTTCTTAAAAAATCATTACCCTAACATACCATTACCCATTCACTACAACTAACCCATTCTTCACAAAACAACAAAACCAGTACCTTACAAATTGAAGAGAGAGAAAAAATTTGGAGAAGAAAATCCATTCTAAGATTGGTGAAGAAACCCCATTCTTCACAAAACCATTCGAAGAGAGAAGATAGAAGGCTTGGAAAATGTATGATTTCTTCATTTTTCTTTGCTTTTTTATTTTCGATTAGGGTTTGGTTTGGAAAAGTTTTATGTAATTTTTTAAATGCATCGAGCATGTGATTCCGATTGGGCATCTCGGAATCACATGCTCGATGCATACAAAAAAATTCAGAAAACTTGATGCTGTAATTTTTTCCGAGATTTTATCGGATGATCATACTAGTTTATCGGATGTTGTTGTTTGTTTATCGGATGATGTTTTTTTAATCGAATTATGTTTTTTGTTCATCGGATGATGTTTTTTGTTATTCGGATGATGTTTTTTGTTTATCGGATGATGTTTTTAACGGGACAGAAAGTTTGCAACTGATTCTGAGTGGCCCTCTCGGAATCAGTTGCACATTTTTTTTTTAAAACTTGCAACTGATTCCGAGTGGCCCACTCGGAATCAGTTGCAACTTGGTTCAAACTTGAGACAATTGATTCCGAGTGGCCCTCTCGGAATCAGATGCACATTTTGTTTTTAAAATTACACCTGATTCCTAATGCCCGGCTCGGAAATAGTTGTTTTTCTTTCAGAACTGTAAAAATCGGGTTTAGCTGAAAAAAAAATAAGTTTCGAAATAGGTATTTTCAAGCCACGAAGTTGTAAAACGTAAAAACAAGTTTAAATTACCTTGTTTGTCGATTGAGTGTTGTTCTCCTGCTTTGTTTGGGTTTTTTCATTTTCCATGATTAATCTTCAATAAAATTGAAGTTCTATGTTTTAGGGTTAATTTTAGAGGTAGAATCATATATATTGGATTAAAGTTAGGTTAATGCTGTGTTTTTTCATATAAGACTATCTATTAGATAAACGGCATCTAATGATAAATTTGAAATAAAAATAAGGGTAATTTGGTAAAAGCAAGTCACTAGTATTTTTGAAAGTCTGAAAGATGGAGGAAATAAAAAATAACATGGAGGAAATAGCTTTGGCATATTTTATTTCATTGAGTAATTGGTATTTGAACGTATTGAATAATTTGTATGTGTTATGTGTATAATTAAATCATTAGTTCATGTTAATTTGGCAGTTTAGGTATGAAGTAAATATGATGATTAATTTGTAAGGTACGATATATTGTTTATTACATGTAAGTTTAATTGAAGAATTGACCTTTATTAGTTGTTATTACTTGGTTTTAATGGTTAATTTTTTAAGTGGTTTGTGGTGTGGATTAAATCTGTATCTTAGAGAGATAAAGTGTGAACTTGATTTTTAAAACAGAAAGTAAAAAACATAAGAAAATAGTTAGTCAGTCAAAAAAATTTATATATAAGCGTCAAGACTTACTAAATCAATTAGTTACTCAAATAGGTTTAATTACATACTAGTTTTTTATTTTCGTATAAACTATAAATCTATCTCATAACTATACAACTTTTCATATAAAAGTTTATTTATTATATTATGGTTTTCAATATTTTATATTCTCATCAATAGCCCCCTTAGTTCTTATGAAAGTCAATGAATGAGAACTAGTTATCATTGGAAATTTTCATGAGCAGAAAAATTCCATTTTTCCAAAATTCAATCTTCTTTGAGTTAGTTGATCCTTTTTTCTTGACAACATATCTTGGCCTCAAATTAATTCAACATTTCATTAATGCTTCGAATATTTTCATATGGAAATATGAACTAATTTGGTGTCAACAGTCATAAGCATTCGAAGTGGAAATAAAAACCTATTTTTATCCACCCATTTCTCAAATTTAGTATATAAGAAAGCATCCAAGAACCAAAAGACCAAAAGACCAAAAGCAAAAAAAACCCAGAACACTAATCTCCCTAAAAACAAAGAAACCTCTTTTTAGTGCTTGCGATTACTTTTGTATTAGTAAACGGGCTGAGGAGTATAGAGCAACTGGATTGATAAGGAACGTTCCTCATTTTTCCACTGAAACAATACACTACGATAATTTCGATCCAAACCTAAATTCTCCTGTGTTTCCAAACTCATCCATCTCAAAAAAAAAACCAATCACTAAATTCGCCTCAAACTTCACCATTGTCATCTAAGTCACCAAATTTTCCTCGAACTTCACCATTACTATCTAAGTCACCAACTCAAATCTCTTCTACAACAACCACTACTCGAATTCATTCCAAACTAACCCAAACCACATCTACTTCAAGGAGATCAGAAGAACCTCTATCTCCTCTCATTTCGGAATCTCCTCCGAAACTGCGCAAAGAGACTCCTCAAGTCCAGCTAAAAACTCACATCTCCCAAAGCCTTCCAAAAAATAGAACATTTATAACTATGAGAGACGATGCTGAAAACATTTCACCTTCTGCTACACAAAATATTGCAACCAACCCTTCACCATCTTCTCCTCCCGTGAGGGAAGTTGTTGAGATAATTATAGAATCTCAACAAAATCCCTCAATTAAAGAGAAAAAAGAACCGATATTGACTTCTAATCATCCTCAACTTATTGATGAAGCTTTCGAGGAAGAACTTGATTATGAAGTGACTCATTCAAAAGTCGAGGTTGACACTGAAGATGATGATTCGAAAGACAATGAAGAGGATGTGGAGGATGAAGCCTCGAAATATACTAACAGTGAAATTATTAAGCGTGCTTTGAAAACAAGAGAACCGAGGATAAAAGGAAGAAAAAAGAAAGCTCCTACTAAACTTCCCGAGAAGCTTGCTGCTTCAGTAGGTGTAAATTTGAACCCAGAGTCCCAAGCTGCGTCTCTTAAAAAGCAATGGGCATGCCAGATAACATCACACTTCGATTTCTAAAAGATGGAGTGACTCAACTTGATTGTGGGAAAGATGAATTGGTGATCAATCCAGAAATCATTAACTAGGGGCTTCGATTTCCGTTGGATCTGATGATCGTAGAGTACTTTGAACACCTAAACCTTTTCCTTACAAAAGTCACACCCAACCAATGGTT
The DNA here is from genome assembly GCA_036936605.1 of Limnanthes douglasii subsp. nivea. Lineage (NCBI taxonomy): Eukaryota > Viridiplantae > Streptophyta > Magnoliopsida > Brassicales > Limnanthaceae > Limnanthes > Limnanthes douglasii. Next base: position 126,134,904 of record JAUPFV010000005.1, on the reverse strand, counting down.
CACCCTCTTATCAATGATTATGGCCTCCAGACTTGCCAAAATTCCTCTTTATATTCAAGACTTCATCGTCTTGACCAAACTTTCAAAGGGACCTGTTCTTCCTTTCTATTATCTTACTTTTGATGATGATCTCAAGATTATCTATAACTTGCTCGAGGCTGACAAGTTCTGGAAGAATTTGTTTTTTGTCTTTATATATGGCGCATAGGAGAACAGAAAGGAGATATACAAAGAGAACTCATCACGACTTAACCTCGTTTGGAGGAGTAACAGTAAGATTCTATAACCTTACGATTTCTGTTGTTTCTTTAAGCAATTTTGTTTTATCTTTAATTTAATTTTGTATTGCATCCAGAAATTCCGAGGAGATATAAAATTTGTCAAAAGAATGCAAAAGACATTTTTCAGCAAATTGGCCACCTAGGCAGAAAAAGAGTAGGGAAATGGATTTCACTCAGCTTTTCTTCCTATAAACTTTCTCAACAGCCATTTGTTGAGGATTAATATGGGAGTTGATCTCTTCGAAAGTCTGATGAAGCCACCAAATCCTATCCTGACTGTCAAAAGACTTGTAGCACCTTATTGCAAATTATTTCTTCATATTCAAAATAGATCAGACAACTAGATTTCCTTAAAGAAGAAAGGGAAAAAGAATAAAAAAAACAGCTAACACATCTCGTACTAGCCCCTCAGAGAACCTGACGTTGCAAACAAAGGTAAAAAGGAAAGCAACGAAAAAAAGCCTTCCTACTATTGAAGAGGGAGTGGAGGTTGAGCCTTGACCAAAGAGGAAGAAAATTTATTCCTCGAAGAGAGAGACGGGTGCGTCCAAAACACCACCACAAAGAAAGGAAAAAAATAAAACTACAGAGACCCTTCAAGAAGTGCTCCCTTCTGAGGCTGATGAAGTCATTATAGTGGAAGATCAACAAAGAGAAACTGCAACAGACAATGACCAAAGAGATGATTATATTAATCTTGATGATTCAATCAATAAAGAAGAGCCTCAAGATCTTGACATAGACATGGATCCATGCGTCCAAAATATTCAAGATCAACTTCACCAATTTGGCCACGTGACTGTTTCTCTTCTTCCTGAACTGGTTAGGTCATAAATTTCTTTGCCACCATCGACCTCTGCTTTTATGCCCTATATTAGACCAAGATTCATACCTATTGAAAAACCATCCGAAGAGGTCACACTTGCTCTGCAACCATTTATCTATCTTGGAGCTGCAGCACAAAAGTTGAGCAAAAAAATGGACTCTACCCGAAGTCATTTGGAGACTATGGCTAAGGACATGGTTCAATCTAAGAAAGATGCTGCAGGAGAGAAGAAGATGAAGGAAATATTTGGTAGAACTATGAAGGACTACTTTTATGGATACTAGTCTGCTAGATCAAAATTCCTCATTGACATTATTTATCTAAAAACAACCTCAAATCTGTAAACCAAAATGAGATAAAGAGCTCAATATTTCTCATAAAGATGAAATAGAAGAGCTCAAACCGAAACATGCACGAGAGTTATCCAAGGAGAAACGAAGATATTCCACCATTCAAGAATCTCTAAAGAAAACTGAAGAAGAAAAGAGGAAGCTGACACAGGACATGGATGCTCTTAAAAAAAACGAGGAGGAGAAAAAAAACGTTGTGGATGCTACTGAGAAAAAATGTGGAAAGGACATGCAGACTGCCATAAAAAATGTCGAAGAGCATAAAACTATTAATCTTCTTTGTAAAATTAATGCCACATTTCCAAAGGCTAACCTTTCAAGGTTCTGAGAGCTGATTCCTATTAAGAATCGACCCAGTGAAGCTTTTGACCCCGTGTCCAGCGATTACTCCAAAGAAGCAAAGTCAGAAGAAAGTACCCCGGAGCGAGAGGACTAATCTGAAGGAAACTCCGAAGATAAATAACCTTTGCGTCCTCTCCCTTTTTTGTTTGTCATCTACCTGTTGTAAGATGACTTTTTTTATGAATGTTTGTATACTTAGAATTCAAAAACTCTATTTGTTATCATCAAATTATTCTTAATGCATCAGTACTTTATTTTCTTTATATTTATTTGTTTTTATTATAACAGTTTATAATTTTATAAACCAAGTTATGTTCGCCTCAAAATGAAACACATGTCCTACCTATATTTAGATTTTTTTTCATCTAAAAACACATGCCATATAACACTTGTAAACACTTCTAATAATAGAGTGCGATAGAGAACGTAGCACTTTGAATAATATTGTGCGTTTAGAGAACATAGCACTTCGAATAATATAGTGCGTTTAGAGAACGTAGCACTTCAAACACTATAATTCATCTAGAGAACATAGCACTTCGAATACTATAGTGCGTTTAGAGAACGTAGCACTTCGAATATGGTTGTTTCTTCGAAAAGTGTTAATAATTAACGTTTAACACTTCGGAAAAGTTACTCTTGGTCAACAACTTCAAAGATGATTAGTCTTTGACTAGTTACCAAAATTCAAATACTTATACTTAAATAACCATAGGCCAAAAAATACTATTTTTAATAGTTTCGAATATTTACAAGATACCTCATTAAAACCTCTATGGACCAACAGGGTAGGAAAGAGTGTGTCAATTTTCAAAAGACAAAACTATTCGTAGTATAATTTCAAATGTTGTATATTCCATGAATATTGAAGCATCCTCCCCTGTCATCACAAATGCGATAAGAACCCGGTTTTATTCTTTCCACGACCATATAAGGACCTTCCTAATTTGGGGCCATCTTTTGAGGCGCTTATCATTTGTATGGAGGAATACTTTTCTTATTACTTTATCACCAACTTTGAAATCCAGCTTTTTTACCTTTGAATTACACCGACTCCTCATTAGAGTTTGATAATGAGTCGTATTCAAATGTGATATAACTCTTTTTTCCTCGATCAGGTCCAAATCTGCTCTTTTTGCTTCATCATTCAGGTCTTCGGAATATTGAAGTACTCTATAAGAAGGTAATGTAGATTCTGCAAGACTAATACCATCCATACCATACACCACAGCAAACAGATTTTCCTTAGTGGCCTCTCTAGAAGTTGTTCGATAAGCCCATAACACCTCTTACAAATAGTTAGGTCATTTTCCTACAGCCCATGTCAAATTCTTCTTCAAGCCTTCTAAAATAGATCTATTTGTCACCTTCACCTCACCATTTTCTTGGGGATGAAAAGTTGTATAAAAATATTGTATAATCCCCCTCAAAGCACAAAAAGAAGCCATTTCTCTATTGTTAAATTAAGGAGCATTTTCTAAGGTAATTTCTCAAGGAACACCAAAACGATAACAAATATTATTCATAATAAACTTAATGACATCTGTGGCTTTTTTTTCCAGACAACGGCTCAGCCTCTGCCCACTTCGAACAATAGTCCACTACCACAATAATGATTTAGCATCCTCCAGAAGCCATAGGCAATGGACCTACCAAATCTATTCCCTATCTGTCAAAAGGGATTGCCTCGTTAATGGACATGAGTGAGAATGCAGGTTTGTGAATAGAATTGGAAAATCGTTGACAAATATCGCAACCTTGAACTGAACTTTTGGAATCGTTCATAATCGAAGGCAAATAATAGCCTACAACCAAAATCCAACATGTCAAAACTTTGAACCCACAATGTGTTGAACCGTCACCATCATGTAACTCTGATAAAATTTCCCGAGATTCTTGTATATTTGAACCACGTAACAATAGCCTACTTAAATATTTCTTGTATAACACCCCATCCAATATAACATAACCATGAGCTTTATACTTCAATCTTTTAGCCAATTGCACATTTTGAGGCAACGTTTCTCTTAACAAAACATTCGGGATATTAGTTCTCCAATCACTTTGAATTACATCTAGTGTGACAAAAACTTCTTCTGCATATTTACATTGCTCTGACTGTGTTAAAATAGAAGGACTATCCTATAACAAAATCCAAGGATACTCTTCTGTGTAAGAAATGATTGCCAAATAATCAACAAATGTCTTGTATCCTCGACTATTATTTCTACAACAACGTAATCAAATAGAAGAGTTAAATTTCGTAGCTCGCGAAGTTACAAAACTAAGTGATCCTTTTTAGTTTCGGAGACACCGAACACCTGATTTGCTACTAATTGAGAATCTGTCTCCAAACGAACCGAAGTTTCCCCACAAATTCTCGTAAGCCTTAAAACAACCAATGCAGCTTCATATTCATCTTCGTTATTTGATGCTTGAAAACCAAATTTAATTCCTTAAAACATTGTCTCCCTAGATGGAGCAACCAGATGGACTCCTACACTGGATCCTAGAATACTAGAACCTCCATCAGTTCGAACCACCCATATCGAACTTCTTGGCAAGACCTCCATGTCTATCTCCTCATTTAAAAATAAGGACGCATCTTCCTACAGCCACCACTAAATCCAGGGCCAATTTTTCAAGCTTTAAATATCTTTTTTGTACTCCTAACAAACTTTTATTGATATAAAAGATTAGGTTCAAAATTCCTGAATCTTCACTTATTAACAAAGCACTCATAGCAGAATCTGACACTGCAATGTATAAAATGAGTTTCTCTCCAATTCGAGGTTTATGCAATATCTCTGGTGATTACAAAAGTTCCTTAATGCTTGAAAAATTGTACTTCACATTATGATGTCCAGTTGAACTCCTTTGGCCTTCATAATACTTGGAAAAAAGGAAACAATTTATCAGAATACCTGTAAATAAATCTATTAAGAGTAGTTAACGTTCATGTAAAGATTTGTACTTACTTAATAGTTCGAGGTGATGCCATTGATACCAAAGCCTTTAACTTCTCTGGATCAGCTTCTATCCCCTTTTCACTAATAACATACCCCAAGAATGTTTCTGTTAGAACTCCAAATGTGCACTTCTTGGGATTTAGCTTCAATCTAATAGCTCTTAGATTGAAAGGAACCTCCTCTAAATCCTCCAAAGCATCATCTGCTAAACTCTTGACCAACATGTCATCAATATAGACCTTCATATTTCTTCCAATCTGAGAAGCAAAAACTTTATTTACTAAACTCTAATATGTTGCTCCAACATTCTTTAACCCAAAAAATAACCCTATGACAATGCAAGCCTTGGTCTGTGATGATTGTGGTACTCCCTTGATCCTTTGGATCCATTTGAATTTGGTTATACCCTGCAAAATTATCCATAAAATACAAAATTTTATTTCATGGAGTGGAATCAATTAGCTGATCTATATGAGGAACATGAAATGAATCTTTAAGAAAAGCCCGATTCAAATCTATGAAGTCAACACACATCTTTCATTTCTCATTCTTCTTCTTAACTAAAGGCGGGTTTGTTGTCCATAAAGGATATTGTGACTTCCTTATATGTCCCACCCTTAACAGACGATCCACTTCAGTAACAATAGCCTCTGATTTTTTAAAAGAAAAAGTACATCTTTTTGGATAACAAGTTTGATCTTTGGATTTATTGCTAAACTGTGACAAATCACCTCGATTGGGACCCCTACCACATTTTCTGTTTTCCAAGTGAAAACATCCAAATTATGGAACAAAATTTGTAATAACTGCTGACCTAAATCTGGGGTCAGTAATGTTCCTATTCAAAAAACTTTCCCATCAGGGAAAGAATAATCTTCAATACTTTCATTTACCGTTAAAGAACCCGGGGTTTCCGTCAGATCATCAACCCCCTCTTCTGCTTCTGAGGTCAACCCCCTGATTGTTATTTATCCATTAGATCTTCACTGCTTGAAACTTGAATTCGAAGAGTTGTTGCATAACATTCTCTTGCTACCTTCTATTCACTTCGGACAACCCCAACACGGTCTCCTATGACATATTTCAAACAGTGGTGAATTGTGGATATAACTGTATACATCCTTGAAAGCTAAGATCACCTAAAGATAGCATTATAACTGGTTGGAAAATCCACCACCGTGAATAAAACTTGAACCTTATTTCTAAAAGATGTCTTCCCCAAAAATACTTAACCCTCGAATTCTCAAATCACCTGGGTTGCTAGACCTGTAAACCCAATTATAGTACGGTCTGATTGACAAATTCAAGGAGTATTACGCATCCTATCGTATGTTGATTTGAACAGAACATTGAGCTTCATGTATCCATCAGAACATTTCGGATTTCAATACCAGCTACCTCTGCTCCAATAACCATTGCATCTTCGTGAGGACCTACAATGTCTCTCAAATCATCCTCATCGAAAAGAATAAGAGGAATATCTTTCTTACCATAAAAATGAGTAGACATCCATCATTCTATTTGAGAAGCTAAATTTACCACATGCCTCCTCCGAGAGCTATTAGTGTTACCAGTCATAGTATCTCCTCCAAAATTTGCCAACGACTCAAAGTATTCACTTAAATTTCGAACTCGCCCTTGTTTCACTGGCGCATCCACTGCCATCAAAATTAATCGATCTGGATCAGTATCCAAATCGATTAATTTTGATGCAAAGAATTTTGATGCTTTGATATTAAGCCGCATCAAAGTTATCGAACTTCAAATGCTTGCGAAGTTGATGCAACAAGAACCTTTGATCCGTTGCTCTTCCATTTAACATAAGCTGTTAATTTTCCATTTTGAATTAAAGATTGCACCTCCTTTTTCAGACCTATACAGTCTGCAGTATATCATGTCCTATATCATTATAATATTTACAGAACCTGTTATTACGCTCTTCCTTGGGTCTATTTATTGGTGCATGCTTTTTAAAACTCATATATCCCTTTTCTTTTTCATAAATTGCAACAACATTTTAAGTTAAGTTAGTATATTATTCTAGCCTCATCCATTGATTAGGCCTTGGTTTTTGAAATTGATACCATGTAGCCTGAGTTGGGTACCCTCCAGCTCAAGGAGGAAAATTATTATTATTCATTGAACACGATGGTTGGGTCAAGTTCGGAGAGTGCCCTTGATTATTTAGGACCTGCCCTGAACTCTTCTGACTGGGTCCAACCACTCCTCGAACTCTAGTCGATTCCTCTACTTTGATTTGATCCTCCACTTGAGCCACCCGTGCTGCAAAGTTCAAATCTCTTCTTTTTGTTGTTTCATTAGCTAAATCACCTGGCAAAAAACCTTGTCGAAATGCAGCCATGGCTACTAGTTATTCACAATTATCTAAACCGTATTTTGTTAATACAAAACACTTAGTATAATCCTTCAACTTTTCTCCCACAGCTTTCTCGCTTGTATTATTGTGTCTCTATTTTCTCGCATTTCTTTACTTCCCACAAATTATCGTCGAAAAGCTGTATAAAAATCTCTGAAATTAGAAATAGATCCGTTCGGAATCCTGTTATACCATTTCAAATTTGTACCCTTAAATGTTTGAGAGAAGGCTTTGCATACCAGCATATCATCATCTTCGAAGTTTATCATATAGTTCTTAAACTGTTTGATATGGTCATCGGAATCTTGCATCCCATCAAATTTTTCGACCTCAAAGATATCGAAGCGGTTCGGAAGAGTGATAGACCTTATCTTCATTTTTCAAAGGAGAATTTCTCCAGTCAACTCATTGCACATACTGATTATCATTTCATGTTCCCATGACAGCATAAACATTCTGATCATTTATTCATGTATACTGATTCGACGTATTCTTTTCCCACCACTCTGCTTCCCTCAAACAACGAGGTACATTGTCTTTTCTTGACTTATATTCTTTTCATGACTTTTGAGGCCGACCTTTTTCTTCTTTCAAAGACCCCCGATAAGTCTTATACTCAGATGCTGAGCTGTTCAACTCATCGTCACTAGACGTAATATATCTTTGCTTGTCGTTTTTCTCCTTTCGTGAAATATGACGCTCTTTACTAGATTGAAAATGTGTTTTCCTCTGCTCACTTCAAACTTGGCGAGCTGTGTAAGATCGATCAGATTGGTTTTCCACATCATTCTTCTCATTCATTTATCTTACCTCATATTTCAGTCTAACTGTTTGAGTATCTTGCTCTCTTTGATCATACGTCTCATTTAGAGCTGTGAGTTTATCCAGTAACTGGTTCATCCGTGTTTTCATATTAGAGTGAGTCTGACAAGCTAGCATTAACTCATCTTAATTGCCTTATCCTCCTTGCAAATTAGATTTTAATATTTCAATTTCCTTTCGAAACAAATATTCGCTTTCTTACCTTGGTTATATTATCAATCCAAAACAGTTTAAAAAATCGATAAAGAACAATTAAAATGAATCAAACAATGAATTGCTTCTGGTTTTTTATCACTAAATTAAGGTACCAATCAATCAACTCCCACTATGGTTTCCAATTTAGTGTGGATTAAATCTGGATCTTAGACAGATAAATTATGAAGTTGATTTTTAAAGAGAGAAAGTAAAAACATAAGAAAGTAGTTCGTCAGTCAAAAGTCTCATCATCATTGAGTTCATCATTGGCCTTTATATATAGGCATCAAGATTTAGTAACTCAATTAGTTACTCAAATAGGTTTAATTACATACTAGTCTTTTATCTTCATATAAGACTCTAAATATATTCCATAACTATACAACTTTTATATAAAAGTTTATTTATTACATTATGGTCCTCAATACTTTATATCCTTCTAAATTTGCAGCAAATTAGATTGGTTAGTTGGTATAATTAGCAAGTTAATTGGTTAATTTGATAGTTTAATTTTGATAGGTTTAATTTTTAAGTTTAAAGTAGCATATACTGGTTTGCAGCAAGCTTGTGGAAATGGACTCTAACAAGGGAAATGCAACAATCCAAAAGAGTTGTTTTTGTGGTGAGAAAATTTTAAAGAACATAAAAAAATTATCTGTAAGTTCAACTATTGTTGCCTCAGATGCGGTAGGAGTTGATGAAGCTAGAGGATAAGGAAATTTTACTACAGTTCGACAACAAATGGATTTAATGTTTGAGGAAAATATTTTTGCTTTAAGAGTAGGCTATTTTTGGGAAAAAAGTCCTTTTTTTCTAAAGGTCATTGTTTTTTTTTGTAAATTTTTGGATACATAAGTGTTTTGATAACACTTGTAAGTCTAAAATCTAATTGTAATGTTTTAAATACTTAAGTGTTTTGGTAATCCCTTTAAATGTGAAATTTGAATATAATATTTTGCATATTTAAGTGTTCTTGTTAAATTTGTAAGAAGAAGCTGCGGTTATTTGAGATGTTCTAATATTATTTTTTGTTGTATAAGACTTATGTCACTTTCTAAACATGAATTATAGATTTTATTAACTTCACAATGATATAAATGTTTTAGTAACAACAAATTTATAGCAAAAGTCTTATCAAATTTCCACCAATAAGTTTTTTAACAATGAATACATACCAAAACTATCATCCAGTTTCAACCAATTTCATAATAACAAACAATAAATTCTTATCAAAACCCAAATTTAATTTCGACCAATTTTAAATCATCAAGAGACTCCTACCAATTTCATAATCCGATTTCAAACATATTGATTACATTTAAATTCTATTTTTTTAATAATACGATTAAATCAACTCAATTTGAGTTTAGGGTTAACGAAGACATAGTACATATTTAACAAATGAGTATTGACCAAGATTGCGACCATAGTTACTACATCTAAGAAATCACCAATCTGAATTCAAATTCGTCCATAAAATTTGAATAACAACTGTTTTTTCATAAAATTATTTCAATTCCGGTTTTCAAATTTATGTGCGGACGTAAATGTTTAACAAATACTATTAGACATGACTAATAATAAGATAGATGGGGAAAATCGGAATAGAAATAAACAAATGAAGAACAAACTCAAAAAAAGTAAACCAGTAGGTTTTAATAGTAAGATGGATAATACGGGTTCATAAAGTTCAGGATAGAAGAGAATCAAAAAATTATAGGTTTACATAAGTTATATCATATAGAGGATTAGCCGTTATGAAGCTGTTTTGTGTTGTTTTTTACAAATTTATATGCTTTACTGAATTCTTATACCAGCATATGGCTGTCAAACTTATATTGTAACAATGACTAATTTCATTAAGAAGATAGTTATCTTCACATTATTTAGATCAAATAATAAAAAATAAAAGGTAATAAAGGGTTGCGCCAAGGTGACCCCCTCTCTCCATATCTTTTCGTTATTATCATGCAGGTTCTTTCCACTATTTTCAAAGAAAAAGGAAACTATACATTTTAACTACCACTGGAAGTGCCACAAAAAAAATCATAAAGATTTGCTTCACTGATGACCTAATGATCTTTTGTCGTGCCAAAAAACCCTCTATCGAGCTCATTAAAGACGACGTTGATGAATTTTCCTTCCTATCAAGTCTCAAGTTCAATCCTACCAAGAGCCAATTTTTTTTCTTCTCTGGCACCTCAAACATTGTCAAACGGGACATCATCTTGACTTTGGGTTTCGTTGAAGGGACCTTCCTATAAAATATCTACGTGTTCCCCTTATCTCTTCACGGCTTACTTATAATGACTGTATGCCCCTTCTCCTGAATGTCACAAATAGGGTCAACTCCTGGACTGCGAAGGACATCTTATATGCTGGTAGGCTCCAACCGATCAAAGACGTCCTCTTTGCTAGCCAGCTCTATTGAGCTTCGTTTTTTATTATTCTCGCAAGAGTGCTCAAGGACCTTTCTAAAAAAATTATAAGATTTCTCTAGTCAGGTCCTGCCACGAAGATTACTAGGGATAAAGAGGGCTAAAATCACCTTTCCCACAAAGGTGGACGATATTGGGATCCTAGATTTAAAAACCTGGAATCGGGCGGCCGCTATGAAAATCTTTTAGTCCATTTTGATAAAAAACCAGACTTCAGTATGGATTGAGTGGATCATTAGTGAAAGGCTCAAAGACAGAAGTATCTAGAGCCTCCTAGATAATTCTTCGCTTAGCTGAAGTTGGAGGAAAATCCTTAAGCTTAGATTAATAGTCGACTCGCTTTACAAAGTTAAAATTGGAAACGGGGAGTCCACATTCATCCGGTACAACCCATGGCTCTTCTCTAACTCCATCGTAAACCGATATGGCCCTAGTAACATCCGTCACACCCGTCTACATGATAAAAATAACATCTCTAACATCATATGCAATTGGGATCGGAATTGGCCATTTTTTACACGTCATGGACAAAGAATTCATATCCATCATTGAGCTGACATTAGAGATTCAATCAACCAATGCCCTAGACGATCCACATGTGTGATGAATTCATCTGGATCGCCAATAACAATAGGGGATGCTTCACCATCAGTAGCACTTATAAATCCATAAACTCATCCTTCACTCCAGTTAACTGGGCTGCTCATATATGAAACAAATTTAACATCCATATACACTCCTTCATCACCTGACTTGCCATCTAAGGCAAACTGACCACCAGAGATAAGCTTATTGTCTGGGTTACCCCACTAGCCCCCTTGTGCGCCCTTTGTGGAAGCAACCCCGAATCTGCTTACTACATTTTCACGGATTGTAGTTATACAATACGACTTTGGGATTTTGTTATTTGTAAGCTCAACATGCTCCTATCTCGACTTGCTGGTATGATTTGATCAACAATTTAGCTGTCTGGATCCCTAGTTATGCAATAGTTGAACATCATAAAAGAGTTATCTTTTGTACAATAATATACCAAATCTGGAAAGAAAAGAATATCGAAATCTTCCAAAACACAGATTTTTTTTTTTTACGATAGAACATTATATAACCTATGATTTTCTTTACAGATTCTATAACATCAATCACCCACTAACTATCACTAACTAGCCTTATCCACTGATACTTTATAACGATCCACTATAATTTTATTGATCCCATTATATATTTTTTGGTTACGGTGTTCATATGTAAATTTTTTTTTTTCAAATACTTACTATTGTTTTATAAATAAATAAAAAAAGAGGAAATAATGGTGGGAAATTTGTGTGTTGTTTTATTCTTTATCCGTGTCACACGTAAAAGTTATTGATACACATGTGAGAGATGACAACCAATTGGATTATGGTCACGCGTATCAAGAAATTATCTTTAATAGAAACGACAAATCCAAAAAGATGATAAACTCATAGAAAATGTGTAATGAGATAGGTAATGTAGGTTTCTCGTAACGTTTTAACCATACAAACTTATTTTGGGAGTTTTATATGAGTTAATGTAAAACAATAACTTTGACATCCTTGTTTCATTTATCAATTATTGAATCCGATTGTTGGAGAAGTTATATGTACATCAACAAAATTTGAAAAAGATTTCAAGTCACATATTATTACTTTTTACAACGCAATTAACTACCTTTATAAACTAAACTAAAACTATAACTATAAACATAAACCTTCTGACTAATTAACCTCCAAAATTAATTACAACATCACATTGTCATTGCCCAAACTACCCCTACTCTTCAATCACACTCAATTTCGCTGTAAATTTCCTCTTTCCATTTCTCCCGCCACCGCCAACGCCGCCCCTGCTCCTCCCTCTACTCAACGGCGTTCCATCTGCCCCTGCACCGGCGGATATTCTCCGTCGATATTTATAACCCGCCGGAGCTGCCATTTTCTCGATGCCACCGCCGCATTTCACCAAGGCGGAGCTAGCTTTCACCGCCAAAGCAGCCATTTCCTCCGCGAGTAACGGTCGTTTGAGCCACCCAAGAGGCAAAGCAAAGTAGAGTTGGCCTGGATGGAGCTCTTCGTCGCCGTCCATGGCATATGCCACGTCGTCGAACTCCATATCGTCCGAGTTGCATATAAAACCGCCGGGATTTTTTTGCAGCACGCATGAGACTTTTGTCGGGTAAGAAAACTCCATTAAATCACCGTTCTGTAGAACCAGTTTTGCGGTGGCGACGGCGATCGAGTCTCGTGAGCTGCAGACACCCATTTCTTGCGTTTAGTTTTTCTAACTCAATCGAGTTAACTAGGTGGTGGCTCGGTCGTCTTTTTGTTTTATTCTTTTGGTAAGATATGAGAGAATTAAATCGTGTTAAGTCTATATACAAGACGAGAGATACTGTCTGGACCAACGTGGAATTTGTCGTTTAGTACAAAACTTGTCTCCTGGTTTTGTTTAATGATGGATGAACTTGCCAGCCTTTTATGTTTATGGTAGGGAGGACACGAGGTAAAATTATCGGTTTATTTTTAAAAATACTTTTTTTTATAATAGTATTGTTAGGTATAATAGATCAATTTTATTAAAAAAATGGATTGTTTATACCCTACATGGTCGTAAAAATCAGATGCATCCTACCAATAACCATATAGAAATACAGGATATATCCGGAAAATAAAACAATTAAAAAAAAAACAACTACGTAATGAAAAGAAATGTATGAAAAAAAAAAACCAGAACAATCATAAGCAAAATACATTTGATTTTGCTAGCGGGTATCATATTGTCATCGGGTTAGTTGTTGACTTTAGTGACAGGTCGATGTGAACAAACAGTGGAGAAGTTAATTTTAACCGCATCATGATTAAAGTTGCGAGAACTGTTTTTGTTGATCTAGCTAATAACAAAATTATCTCTTAATGGCTGGTACACACCATCTTCATCAAAAGCCATCAAACATGTTATAGGTAAAGTTAACGTTACGTGAGATATCATGAGCAACACAATGTTCTTCGTCATTGGAGGACTCAACGACAGTCAAAGCGATGATGTTGTCGAGGATGTTAACAGGGATAGAGTCTTTTTCATGTTTGCGGCACAGGTGGGGTGGTAGAGTTGTTGGGAGTTGTCTGGGCAATGGTGCAGTTTGCAAAGATATAGAAAAATGTGTCACATTTGATGCATATGAGGACTAACCCTTGATACTCAAGTCCAAGAGAGATGGATTTGCCGAGGCATTTGGCACTCGTCTCCTTGGTGAAGTTGTCATCGATGTTCATAGCAATCCAAATACAGGAAAATCTCAATAACCTTGTTAGTTGGGTTTTGAACAACATATTGTCCCCGGACTATCACATTTGGTGACATATAGTCCATTGACTTTCAAAAGTTCGTCGGTAGTCCGTCGACTATCATCTTTAGATAAAGTTAGTCCACTAGCTTATTTGATTTGTATGGTCCTGCCACCTGTCACCATAGTCAACAGAATTTTGTATCACGAGGTCTGTTAGCTTTAGGTCAAAGCGAGAATGTAGTCTACAATCGTTGACCTAAAGTTAAGGGACCAGTGGTGACACAAAATTTCCGTGACTATGAAGGCAGGTGATAATTTCACATGAATCAAAGGATCTGGTGGACTAACTTTATCCAAAGCTGACAGTCCAGGGATTACCAGCGGATTTTTGAAAGTCAAAGAACTATTTGTCGCCAAATGTATCTGTATCGACATAGATTGGAAATCCAATACCTCATACCATTTTCTTTCTATAACTCATGTGGGAGGCCATGGAACTTGGCCCATAGATGATATTCTTGAGAGGATCTTTAACACTAGAGACTATAGACTCCCATTTTCATAAAGATGGAGTGTTTCTTGAAGAACCACAATGCATTGTCCAATACGAAAATAGATTTATCAACATAACTGAACGTGAAGTACAAGTATCATCCAAGGGTGTCTTTGCACTTATACATATCATGGAGACCCCATTATATTCTCTTAGGGGAGAAATATTAGCCCACAATTGGGTTGCATGGAAAGGGATGGTTGTAGGGTTGAAGTTATCGACACTGTTGGAACAATGGTGTTTGTTAGAGGGGTTGTGACGAGAATTTGATATATGAACCAAAATATATCTCAAATTTGTTTTAATAATTTTTACATTCTAAGTAATTTTATTATCTTAAAATAAAAATAAAAAGAGTTACTGTGTATTTATTATCTGATAATTATTTTTAAAATACTTTTTTATAGAGTTAATTCGAGTTATTTTGTATTTATAATTTAATATTTAATTTTTAAGTTTTTTATTTTGTTTAATAAAGTCAAATGATCTAATTGGTGTTTAGTATCTAATATTAAATTCTAAGTATTTTTATTCTGTGTTATTATAGTAAATGAGAATTACTGAATATTTATTATCCAATATTTACAATTTCCACAGTTTGCGAGTTCTTTTTAAAATTGTTTCTGAAAAAATGGAAACGGTAGTACATAATGAACCTAAAAAACAAGAATACTGAAGAAGAAGAAGAAAAAGTATAGAAATTGACATATCTGTTTTTGTATTAAACGATATATTGATTAGGGTTTATGAAAAACTATTTGTATTAAATGATTTGAACTTTTTAAAATATAGTAGCCTCTGAAAAGCCTTTGAAATTAACTGAAAGTTATGAATACGACTTACTATCAATCCATTAATTTATTATAAATTGGTACGATCTTATGTATTTACCACTGCAAGGGACCATAACATTTATTAGGATTTTAGATACTAATAAATAAAGCATTGGATTAATGAACCCTCATTCAAAATCAATATTAACCCAACCGGTAGCTACACGATATACTTCCATGATATTTATTATTATATGTAAGACCAATGTATATAACTTGATTTTGATTACATTTATTTAATTAAACATACAAGAGCACGCATAGATAGTCTGAATCTACATGTGATGAGATATTTTAAGTTCATGATACCTTTAAAAAACTCTCAAGATATTTCAATTTCATAATACATTTAAAAAAACTCCAACTTGGATCATGCCCATGTACAAAAATTTATATATCTAAATGGGGATTTGTAATGTTTATAGATAACATATTGCATATCTTATCATGTAAGATAATAACTATGTTGTAGAATTGTTTAATTAAAAAATTATTTTTGTTATTTTTGTTTTGATTAATATTTATAATTTATAATCAATTAGTATGAACTAATTAATTGGTTATTGATAAATTAATTTAATAAAAGAAAATAAAATTATAATATGGTTTTTTTATAAAATAAAAATAAAAATACAATTATATTTAATGTGTAAAATTTAGTGTGATTTGGTTAGATCCAAAATCGAAGGTAATCTATAACAAGTTAAAGTACGTAGATAACAAATATTGTTTTAAAATATTAAAATAAATGAACAAGTACTATATTGATGGTTATTAAATCTTTATTTATAAAGTTTGTAACTACATAAAATATCTCACAAATATGAAAAAACTTTAATGTTATCTTATTTTAACTATCTGGATATCATATCTTAGCATATTTTTGATAGAGTCTTTTGAACTTTAAGTACTTAAATGGCTGATGAACCAATGGTAACGGAATAGAAAATATATACTCTTATTATTAGTCCCCTCTCCTTTAGCCATTGCACGACTAACAATGAAGAACCAACTTCGATTTTCCAAAATATTCAACATTGGCCGACGCATATGTTGACTTTTACTAGATTATCTCTTAGTGTTAGCTGAAGATTACACTTGAATATGTTGTATGCCGAAGCTTTGTATTCACATCCGAAACTATCATATTTTATATTTTTACATATTGAAATACCTACGTGAGCCATGTTCGGCTAGAATCTTAAGAGTCTTAAGACCTATGTATTCTAGTTTACCCTACCCAAACTATTACTAGAGACATCTTCGATTTTGTTCGTACTAAAATGTTTATTCCTCATTAAAAACCTCCGTCGGCTTAAGCCTCATTTTAGAATAAAAATCGTATTTTTAAGGGACATAATACAACTAATAACCAATAGGTTGTTAGGGTATTATTACTTATTCATTATTTTTAGCTTACATTTTTTTACTACTAGCTTTGAAATGCTTTCATTATTCATTAACTATAGATAAGTAACCTCTCAGTTCTTGATAAAGAATGAAGTAAGGACTACTAGTGATACAAAATATTGACATTGTTTTGATGAATTCGGTTAGTTGAAGATGTTCTTCGTTCGAAATTGCTATGAATGTATTCGAGTAGCCCATTTAACCCGTGGTGAAGAAAAAAGGAAAAACTAAATTGGTTATTTACTTATGCAATTCTTTACTACTAAATACATTCGTGTGTTTCTTTGGATTTGATTTATATTTTCAAATTCCTCGCGTAAACCCGTAGTCTTTGATGAAGACTGAGGCAAAGTCTTGTTATCATATGAAAACATCCTTTACTTTATACTATGTCGAGGTTCATATGATCTGCTTGGCTGAAGTTATATAATGGTTGATTTTTTTATGGAGAAATAATTTTGCGCTTGCAAGATATTTGAAATTATTTGGTGCTTTTAATTCGCAAAGGTTTTGAATTTGGAGGGCTTATTTGTGTATTTGGGGAAAATGTAAGCGAATTACTTGTGTAAAAAAGTTTCATTCTAAGTCGACGCATGTGACCTCTTCGGCTTATGAAATTATAACCCATCATTCTTCTTCTAATCCGAGCCACATATTGTACGCGTTAATCCAAGCCATAGAACAAAAGAAATCAAGGGTTAAAATGTACTCATACCATTATGTACAAACACTAGTTTATGTAATCACTTTAATTTCATTCTTCAATTGTTTGCTTCACTCTTGCTTCATTTTCTTTCTTCCGTTCTTGCGTTTCTTGAATTAGTTGTTAATTTTTTTATTTGTTATAAAAAACTTTTAATTTTTTCTATAAATGGTTAGAATCAGTGAAGATAATGAGTAGTCAAATAGCCAAAATAATCACAATAATGACTTGTTTGGGGCTAATTTTTCTTGTCAAGATTTTTTTTAAGGTTTTATACACAATCTATAAGAAGAAGAAGAAAAAAACTACAACGAAAAGAGGAAAATCATTTAAAATTGTTATTCATCTCCCCGCTTATATTGTTCTATTTTAATGCAAAGGTATGATTTTAAAAATAGTAAAAATTAGCATTTAAGGCGATGTTAATGTTCGCCAAGATGTAAAAAAGGTAAGGGTGATTTTTTCAATAAAATGCAGGTGACGATAATTATAGAGCATCCATATCGGTATCTAAATGAAGATATATGTGTAGGAAAACTTATCGATTAGGCGATTCTACGGGGTTAAAAAATTAGGTTCCTGATAAATGGAGAAAATGACTTTGACGCCCATGAAGACATAGTGATTTTTTTCTCAATTATAGCTTTTGATATTAGAACCTTGATTATGGGATTCAGTTCCCTCTTGTTGCAGACGATGTTGATTTTTTCAAATGACAAACATCTACCGTAGTCATTTGGTTCCGAATTCTTGAAATATTTTGATGTCGACTATAATTTTATCACAAAGTGTTTATCACTGCTTCTCGGTGAATGAGTTTCGTAATGTTTTTAAGTTTATAAAAAATGAACCCATTCTTATTCTTCTTGATGGAACTATTCACCAAGATTGCCATTGACTTTCCACTTATAATAAATTTTGGAAGGATAAATTTATTTTCCTCTCAAGTAACTTGGAGACCAAGTATGGACGAGAAGATCCTCCTCTCAAGCAAAATTTGTTTTTAAGTGTGAGTCTCTGACTTCTCATCTTTTCTTTCATTTTCTATTTTGTGTTTTTGTGTTTGAGTTTTGTTGACTATTTTCTCATTCTCAGAATATGTTGTAAATATGAATTTTGATGGCAAAGAAGAAGAATATACTCACCGAAAGTACATTATTTTAATGTAGGAAGGTTCCAATTTTTCTCACTAATAATTCTATATTATAGTTACCGAGAAATTTGTTATTAACGGGTTATGACCGAGCATCAATGATCGAGAAGGGTTATCTATTTGTGATTCCTCAAAGAAAGATACTGTGGAAAAATATTATCCTCTGAATAAGTTTGAGAAACTATCTCTCAAAAGAGGTTTGTAGAGAATAAACTGTTTAAAAGGTTTTTGGAAGTGTTATTCCAAGATGGAACTGCACAACAAAACGAATGATCGAGGTTTGGATAAAATACTTGGTATTCCTTTAAATGTTAAATCCCAGACTCGTGATGCTTGGAAATTGATTTTTGTGAGATTTCTTGGATTAGATAAGAAATGAGGACCTTGTCTTACTATTTCTGAGGACGGGGGCGAAAATGAGGAGGGCTATATGCTCCTAAGAGGAAAAATAAATATTAAGCGTACAAAGGTAATATTTCTCATAATATTATGAGTATCACTAAACATAGATTAAATAAAATTTCTATACCTCTGGCTCTCATAGCTGAGGACCAAATTACTTTTTAACTCCCTGATATTCTTTTGCTTCTCAATCATCTTTTGTTGTAAAGATTTTTGTGGAGACAAGTATTGTTGAGGCTTCAACTTTTGGCCTTTTTCTTTATAAACGTGCTATTTCCAAGTACATACCTATATCTGATGATTTAGTTGTGCTAGATGTGTTAACTATAACCATCCCTTTTGCGGAAAGTATCTCTAGTTTATGTAGGAAATAAGTAGAGGCCACTAAAATCTATTTTAAACCTGTTTTGGTGCTATAAAGTATAAGATAATAGTTGAAACTAAGATGACCAACAAGAGATATCGTGATGAGTTTTTTTGTTTTATATCTCGATCGAACAATACCAAAATATTCCTAAAGTTGCAAGGTCTTTATAGAAGTAGCTAACTTTCCCTTCTGATAAATAAACTAGACCTAAAATTTTTAAGGAAATTAATGTTATAAGGTTAATTTCACGGAGTTAATGATTACTTCGATTGTTAAAACAATTAACTGAGTTTGGAAAAATATGAGGTTGTCACCACCTAAGCTTGTCTTGAACCTTTGGTCGTTCTAAAACCTTCTATTATTATTGATGGTGATCCTTCAAAGGTTTATGAAGACGTTCTTCCAGTTTATTCTATCATTGTGAATGATGGTCCCTCCAATATTTTTGAAGATATATTTCCTATACCTTCAGTAGATTGTGGTTTAGCCAATCTGGGTACATATTCAGATGTTATGGTAATGATTTTGGATCCAAATGGTGGTTTACCTATCATGTATACTAGTGTGGATTATTTTTGACTGAGGATAATTTTGTCATGTATTTTATGGTGTTTCAAAGGTATTTATTGTTTGGATGTTTTGTAGTGAGAGATTTGAGCTGCTTGGTTGTATTAAATGTTCATTACCCTCATTAATGAAAGTGGTTGGGTATTTATACCCTTAATTATGGGCCACATGAGCTTTCGGGTCAAACTTATGAAACCGGGTCGAGTTCAAAAACTCATTAGTTTATTAAGCAGATTAGCAATTAGCTTAGTCAAAAGGTGATTAGCTTTTAATACTTTTGTCTAGTTCGGATGGTTCAGTGGGTGGTTTTTGTCCGAATTTCCCCTGTCCGGTTTCTACAGTGAGTGGTGAAAATTTCCGGACTCATCAGTAGCCCCTTTTTTAGGTTTTGTTCGAAGGCCTTTAGCAAGACCTAAAAAATAGCCTTTGGGCACTTGTGACATGTTCCGGACGGATTTAGTATTTAGTAAAGGACTTATCCGGACTGAAAAACTCTTCAGAAGCTCAAAGGTTTCGCCATGGATCGTGGGACACGTGTCACCTTCTGATTTGCCTCACCAACCGTGTTTCTCCTAGAACGACGCTCCCACTAATCCCAAAAAGTAACCTCTTCATTTAATGCCTGTGACGTCAGCGCCGTCTTCAATCATTACTTTCATCTTTTCGTATTCTCCTAGGTTTCTGGGTATCTTTTTGTCTATTTAGTATAAATTACCTCATTTTTCACTGTTTTACCATATTCATTACTCTTTCATTCCTTTACTTCAAAGCTTTCATCTCTCTTCTCAAAATCATTTTGGTGTAAGTTTATGTTTACAGCAAAAACGCACTTGTAAAATGTGGGTGGCTTAATCTTTCGGAGTTAGAGAAAGCACAAAGAGTTGAGCGAGAAAGGCGCATTGCTGCAGGTCTTCCAGTTTCTCCAATCGACAAGTCTGAAACACCAAACTTAGAGCCTGATCGAGGTTCATCTTCTGCTCGAAGTTCCAAAGCCATAAGGTTATTTAAACCAAGTCTCTCACCCATCGTCTCAGGCTCATCGGTTCAGGAGTCACAACCCACTTTCGAACGGGAAAAAGCTGTTACAAGCACAAAGAGACCCTCTCCGTTCATAGCCATGGGATCAGATGCTGATAATTCCCCAGAAAAGCTAATGCTTCGACGAAGAGGCCGCTTAGTAAAAGGCCAGGCTGTTGCTCCACAGTCTAAGTCTCCAAAATCAAGGCCTTCTAAGTCTGGGCCAAGGACAAAGCTACAGGGTCAGAGGCACCCATCAAAGTTCCTAAGGACAAATCGTCTGGTCTGGAGGCTACCGGAACAAGCCTTTGAAATGAACCCTCCGGATCTAAGCCCCAGCCGGACACCATATGACAAAGGGAAAGCGATGCTCAGCCATCCGGACAGCTTACTGAGCCAACTACCAGCACTCCTCCAACAGAGACCACTGACAATCCTTCCATGGTGATGGAAGATGTGATGGAGGACAGTGTTGACGAAGCTCCTTTTGAGACTGATGTCTCCGGGCAGACGGGGGAGGCTGTCATTGTCAAGAAAAGCAAGGGTAAAGAGAAGCTGTGTTTAAAACATCCGGACCCACTGGAGTCCCTTGAAGGCAGAGTGGGACCTTGCTTCCACAAGGTGAGCGTAAAGTATCTGCTAGCCATACAGAACATTAACTACGCCTTATTTCATACTGCTGAATTAGGCCGAATCCGGACAAAGTGGGGGATCCCAGAGTCAGTTTAAGTGAGGATACCGGTCGATCCGGAGACGCCAATAGACTGCAAGCTAAGTGAGATAGTTTTCTACACAGAGTTGTTCAACTTAGGGCTTAGATTTCCCTTAGACCTAGAGATCGCCAGATATTTCCATCTGATAAAGCTCTGCCCAAGCCAACTGAGTCCCAATGCTTGGTACACTCTCATGGCCTGCATCATGGCCTCTAGGCTCTCCAGAATCTCGCTTCTGATGGAGCAGTTTGCTGCTGTGGCCAGCCTTTGCCGGAATTACATCATCCCCTTCTACCATTTCAATATGGGCGACAATTATAAAGTGGTGGATGATCTGCTCGAATCGGAAAAGAATTGGAAGACCCAATTCTTGTTCATTAATGGAGCTTGGGAAAACGGAAAGAAGATTAAGGCTGGTGAGAACCCAAACATGCTTACCAACAGATGGAAAAGCACAGGTTAATATTTCATCATGTTTGTTTTCCTTTCCTTATAAAACGTTTGTTTAATTAAATGCTCTTCTTATTCTTTGGGTAGTGTTGCTGAAGGAGTTCTCCAACTACTTGGAGGAGGGGCAGACTACTTGTGCCAAGCTGAATGCTTGGGCTGCTGACAAATGGGGAAATTGCTTCAATAATTGTTTTACTGCAGGCAACCTGGTGAGATCCCACCTCTGGAACACAACCGACCGGAGAGACTTGTCTTGGGAGTAATTGACCACACCGCCTCCTACGGGTGTTATTCTACAGAGGACTGATGAGAAGGATGGGAAGCTGGCCTTGTCGGGCAGAGCTAAAGCCCCAAGTAAAATGAAGGGCAAGAAAGGCAAGAAAAAGCCAGATGTAGCTGAGGTCAACCAAGGTGGTGTTAAGGAGATTGTCCCAGCAAACCAGGAGGTGCAGGACCAAGGAGGAATTGATGCTACTCTGCTTCAAGTGGTGGAAAATGAGAGTACCAAAGAGGTAGTTGGACTTCCAAAACCCTCAAAGGCTCCCAAACAAGACCGAAAACGAGGAGCAAATGATGGAGATAGGGAAGCCAAGAAGAAGAAAATCACCAAGGGAGATGAAGTAGCTCTCCGGCCTACGGAGTCTCTTCCTCCGGTCGACCCAACAGACCCAACACAGGCAGAGCAAATCCCAAGTGACTTTCACACTAGAGAGGGTGCCGAAGGGGATATTAACATTGATGGAGTAGACATCAGTGGCCTTCAAGGGATTGGCCTTTACTTTGAAGACCTCGAGAATGACGACTTTTTCTGGCCCTTACCTCCCTCCAAGCTCTTCGAACATCATTACTTTCAACAGTAAGTCTTTTTCTGTTTCAGGAGAGAAGGACATGGTAACCCACTCCTTGTTGAGCAATATTCAATCGGTGCTCAACTTGGAGAGACAAGTATGAAATCAATCCACCCTCATCAACACATTCAACTCAGATAAAGAGAGCTTGTCTAACGATCTCCTTAACGCCAACCAGAATGCTGAGGCATTAAGGAGAGAGATCGAGGATTTAAGAAGGGGAAATAGGATTTGGCCACCAAGCTGGCCACTTCAGAGGGGGTTAACAAGGAACTAAAATCTAAGTGTTCTGGCTTGGAGAAGGATCTCTCCACTTCAAAAGAGGAGGTGAAGGCTAGAGACAATGCCATCCAGACCCTAACCAATGACAAAATTTCGCTCGAAGATGATGTGTCTAGAGTAAACCAGGAGAAAGATGATTTGATAAATGAGCAGGAAAAGACAATCCAAGCCAGAATCGATGCATACACCAACACGGTGATAGATTCCTAAGAGGAAAGGTATGCTGAAGTCAAATCAGACATGGTCTTGCTCTTTCATCAAAAACTTATGTAGAGGACACTAGGAGATTTATGGAGATTTGTGGAATACGAAGACCTTCCTCGCCATACTATGGCCGATGGTAATAAGCACTACTACTCCAGTGGTTGGGATGATACTATTGATGAAGATGAAGGGACCGGAGAGAGTCCTAACGAGGAACCTAAAGACCCTAAGAAGAAGCCAGATGAGGTTGGACCATCTAAGGAAGCTCAGCTTTGAAGTTTTAACTATCTTTTTATTTTCGTTTAATTTTTGTGTTAGACTAAAGTCCTTGGATGGTCAAAGAATTTTTGAAACCGTTCCGGCTCTTGTCCGGATAAAACTTTTCTTTTAAAACTTTAAAGTCCTTCGATGGCCAAGGCATTTTACATATTTTAATATCACTCCCCGGTGCTAGCCGAGCAATTTTATCCTACACAATTCTTGCATTGTCTCATAGTTACCCAATTTCGATGGCTAATGCTTAAATAGCCCTTAGTTATTTTATAAGTATTTTGAAGTGAAAGTGTTTAAATTCTCCGATGATAAATGTTTAAATGGTCATCATTCTACCAAATCAATCCGGTCTGTCACTAATACTTTAAAATGTTTCAAAGAAGCTATCAATCGAAACACTCTGAATTTTTCAAGAAGGTATCGAATTTTATTAAAAAGCCCGGACACCTCATTAAAACCTCCCCGCGCCACCAGGGTAGGAAAGAGTATGCCCCTAATATTTACATGGACTTTAAACAAGTAAATATTTACATAATTTTCATTCTAGATACAACCGGAGGTGTTCAATGTTCCAGGGGTGATTCAAGATCCTTCCATCTTTATCTTGAAGCCTGTATGTCCCAGACTTAAGCTTTTCACTGACCACATAGGGTCCTTCCCAAGTTGGAGCTAGCTTGCCGAACTGCTTCTCCTTAGTATGTAGGAAGACTTTTCTCAACACTTTATCCCTTGGTTGAAAATCCCTCCTTCTCACTTTGGAAGCAACCCTGCTTCTCATCAAACCCTGATAGTGTGTGGCTCTGAGATGAGCCTTAACCCTTTTTCTTCTATCAGGTCAAGTTGAGTCTGACTGCCACTTCATTAGCCTGTTCGGAAAATTTTTGGACTCTGAATGAAGGAAGAGTTTCTTCTATAGAAGCTATTGGCTCCATACCATATACCAAGGCAAATGGGGATTCCTGTGTAGCAGCCCCAGGAGTAGTCCGGTAGGCCCATAGTACTTCTTGTAGATAACTTGGCCACTTTCTAGCAGCCCCTTCTAAATTCTTTTTAAGACCGGACATGATGGTCCTGTTTGCCACTTCAACCTGACCATTCGCCTGTGGGTGGAAAAGAGAGGAAAAGAAATGTTGAATGCCTCTAGAGGCACATAAGCTCTCCATATCCTTATTATCGAATTGTGGCCCATTGTCTGTGGTTATCTTTTGTGGAACCCCAAATCGGCAACAAATATTAGATAAGATAAATTTTATAACAACTTTTGAAGTAGTTCCTGCCAATGGGGTTGCTTCCATCCACTTTGAGAAATAATCGATGTCCACTATAATAGTTATGCATCCCCCGGATGCCATAGGTAGAGATCCCACCAGATCTAGCCCCCAACAAGCAAAAGGTATTGACTCAGAAATTGAATCTAATAGGACAGTTGGGATATGAATTTCATTACCGTATCTTTGGCATGGATCACACTTCTTTACCAATTCCTTGGCATCTTCCATTATAGAGGACTAGTAGTATCCGGCCAACAAGACTCTTCTAGTTAAAGCTCTATAACCACAGTGTGCTGACCCCTCACCATCATGTAGTTCAGACAACACTACTTGGGACTCTTCAATCCCCAAACATCACAATAGAGGTTTACTAAAAGTCTTCTTGTAAAGAACGTCTCTTAGGATTACAAATCCACGAGCCTTATACTTTACTTTCCTGGCCACTACTTTCTACGGAGGCAAGATACCATCTGAGATATATTAAAAAAGAGGATACCTCCAGTCTTGAAGTTGACTTACTAGTACGTTTAAACTTTCCTCCCCCTCCTTGATCTGATTGAGGTGAATGGATGGGCATTCCTCCACGTGAATCCATGGGTAGGACTCAGAATATGACATGGTTGCCAATGAGTCTGCTAGAGTATTTTCCTAGTTCGAGGTATGTGCTCATAGGTGATGTTTTTGAAGTTAAGTGCCACTTCTTTAAGAACGAACAAATATTTAATCATTTTCTCTTTTTTGGCCTCAGATTGACCTTGTGCATGATGGATAAAAAGCTGAGAATCGCTTATTAACCTGACTCTTTTGGCTCCACAAATTAGGGCTAACTTTAAACCGGCTATGGCAGCTTCTTGGACTCATTATTGGAAGCCCTGAAAGCAAAACATATAGCTTGGTACATTTTGTCACCATGCGGAGAGGTTAAACATATCCCAACACCACATCGCATGGTACTTGATCCACCATCAGTCCGGAAACCCATACTTTCTTAGTCTTTTCACCTGATGTTTGCTTAGTATCTCTGTCCAAATGGAATTCAACTAGGAAGTCAGCAACAGACTCAGCCTTGACTGCAGTTCGAGGGGCAAAATCAATATTATAGTCTCCCAACTCCACTGACCATTTGGTAATTCTGCTCGATATGTCCGCCTTTTGAAGAACATTTTTCAAGGGAAAAGATGTTCGGACAACAATAGAATGAGACTGAAAGTAAGGCCTCATCTTTCCAGCAGTAATTACTAATACCAGTGCTAGATTTTCAAGCTTTAAATATCTCTTTTCAGCATCCATCAGGCTTTTGCTGATGTAGTACACCGGACGAGGATAATTGTCCACTTCTCTAACTAGCACCGCACTTATGGCACAATTAGAGACTGTGAAATATAGGCACAGTGTCTCTCCATCAACAGGTTTAAACAAGGTTTTAGGGGAGGATAAGTGTTTTTTAATTTCATCAAAGCCTGGTCGCATCGTGGAGACCAGTTAAATTATTTTGCACCTTTTGAAGTTTGAAAAAATGGGCCACACCTATCCGAAGACCTTGAGATAAAACGGTTTAGAGCAGCTAACCTCCCTGCCAATATTTGTACTTCTTTAATATTCTAAGGAGGCTCCATCTGCAATAAAGCACTTAGCTGGTCTGGATCAGGCTGTATCCCTTTCTCACTTATCACATATCCCAAGAACTTCCCGGACTACACTCTGAAAACATACTTCTCTGGATTCAACTTTAAATTTACTTTCACCAAGTTAGCAAAAGTTTCTTTCAGATCTGCCAAGTGTAGTTCTTTTTCCACACTCCTTGCCATCATATCATCAATGTAGACTTCCATGTTTCTTCCAATCTGATTAGCGAAGGATTTGTTCACCAACCTTTGATAAGTAGCCCCAACATTTTTTAACCCAAAAGGCATCACCTTATAATAATGAAGGCCCCTATCAGTAACAAAATTAGTATGTTCTTGATCTTTTGGATCCACTTGAATCTGATTATACCCGGAGAAGGCATCCATAAAGGACAACAGCTTGTTCCCAGACGTGGAGTCCACCAACTGATCAATCCGAGGGACCGAATATAGGTCTTTTGGGCAAACCCTATTAAGGTCTGTAAATTCAATGCACATTCGCCACTTCCAATTTTTCTTTTTTACTAACACCGGATTGGTTGTCCATAAAGGGTACTGGGATTCCTTTATGTGCCCCATCTTAGTAAGTCGGTCGACCTCTTAAACTATGACATCAGCTTTCTCCTTAGAAAAAGCTCTCCTCTTTTGTACAACAGGTGCTATATCTCTTCGGATGGATAGCTGGTGTAATATAATACTTGCAGGCACTCCGGTCACATCAACATTGCACCAAGCAAAAACATGCTGATGGTTTGTTAAAAAAGACATAATTTTACTCTTCAGTTTTGATGTCATCTTAGATGCGATCTTGACATTTCTTCCTTCAGCCAGAGAGTGAGTTTCAACTTCTTCAATCGATATTAAAACACCAGGGGTCTCTCTGGGGTCATCAATTTCACCCTCTCCCCCAGAGGGCTCCTCCAACTGCTAATCCTCACTGATCCGAACTGCCCCCAAAGTTCGAGGGGCCAGTGTTGTTGCATAACACTCCATTGCTATCTTTTGACTAATTCAGACTACTCCTACTTGTCCTTGCATAGCGTATTTTAAGCATTGGTGGACTGTTGAAGCCACAACATGCATCTTGCAAAGCCAAGATCTTCCCAAAATGGCATTGTAACAAGTGGGACAATCCACCATAATAAAAAGTACTCTAACCATCTTCTTAAAAGGTCCCTTGCCCAACAAAACCTCCTCCTCAAACTCCCCGATCACGTCCACTGAGCTTCTAGTGAAACCCATAATTGACCGGTGTCCACCAAAATTCGTCTGATGTCATTGCCCCCAATGAATGCTCCTATTACCACAGCATTTCCATGGGGACCAGCTATGTCCCTCAAGTCTTCTTCATCGAAAAAAATGAAGGGAAAAGGAATTTGTGATTGATATGAAGTCATGCCTCCTTTCAGTTGATTAGCTAGAGTATGAACATGCCTCTTTCTCGAAGAAGCTGTCGGTGCAGTCATGATGTCTCCCCCAAATATTGTAAGTGACTCAAAAAAGCTGATGAGTCCGGACACCATCTTGTTGTGTTCTGTGATAACGCCCACCTTATTTTGGGTTGGATCAGGATCCAAATACTCCGACTCCACATCAAATCTTTCAATTATCACCATAGCCCCATCCGGAGCCGAAATCTTTGCATTGTTTGGGCCATTCCGATGAGCATTATCAGGCCTATTTCCACTTCTTATTTTAACATAAGCACCCAACTTTCCTCTTTCGATCAAATTTTGCACCTCTTGCTTCAAAGCAATGCAATCTTCTGTGTTATGACCAATATCTTTATGATATTGGCAGAAACAATTATTACGACTTTCCCTGGGAGATTGAAGCGCAACTGGCTTCCTGAAGTGTACTTCCTCTTTTGTTTTGTCATAGATGGTTGCCACATTCTCTTTTAACTCGGCAAACCATTCTGGTTGAACCCAAGGCCCTCGCTTATTTCTGGATTGTTGACTCTGAGCTGGTGCTGGGTGGGATTGAGCCTTGGCCCTGCTGGGACCCTGTCTGATTTCTTTAGCCTTATACATGGACTGATTCTGGTTTTGGTTCAGTGCAGCTGGGGACGACCGCACCTGCCTATGCACCCTGATCTTCTTTGTTTCATCTACATTGATTTGTTTCCCAACCTGATTTAGTAAACCGCCCCACGTCATGGCCTTCTTTCTGGTTACTGAATCAGTCAAATTACCAGGGTTCAAACCCTGCCTTAGAGAAGCTATTGCTACTTGTTCAAAGCAATTAGCTAATCCATTCTTGGTGTTCACAATGCGACTTATATATTATTTCAAGGATTCATTTGGTTCTTGGGCACAATGGATAATAGTGTCTCCATTGCCCTTCACTTCCTTACTTCCAACGAACTACCTCCAGACAGTATCTTGGAAGATAATGGAGATTGTCTCCAATCCGGCCACGACTAAACACAATATCTTCATTGGGAGTTGCAAAGATACCTGGTTCATCATGAAAGGCGAAATGATCCATCAACAATCGGTCTACATGTCTCCGGCCATGGCTGTGACAATGAGATGATCCTTTTCCTATATGTCTTTTCAGCCTTCCATGCCTGTCCCTCTTTCTTGAATACTTTTTAACCAATTTCTGCTTCTTTTTAGAACGACCTTCATCGCTTCTGGATGACATGGACTCCTCAACTCCATCTTCGTTCGAGGAGCTACTAGAGAATTCTGAATCTGAAGATGAGCTCTCCGCCGGTTTAGACCGGTGAGACTTCTTTGAACTAGCATGAGTCTTTTTAGTGCTTACATGGGTTTTTGCTGATGGGTCATGCTCCCTTGGATTGTCAGTGTGGTGAACGGCTGACACTTTTGATTTTTCTTTTAAGCCCATCTCCACCCTTTTAGCAGCCCTCAAGTCTTCTATCACAACTTTCAATCTATCTCGCTCTTCAATCGTGTATTCATCATTTTCTCCCACCACTTCTGTCAAAGTTGGTGGCAATGCATGCTCGTCCGGACTCATCCGAACTGACTTTTCTTGATGGTTTCGAATGCTAAATTCAGGAACCTTCTTCTCCCACTATGGTCGCCAATTTGGTGTGGATTATTTTTTACTGAAGGTAATTTTGTCAGGTGTTTTATGGTGTTTCAAAGGTATTTAATGTTTGAGTGTTTTGTAGTGAGAGATTTGAGGTGCCTGGTAGTATTAAATGTTCATTACCCTCATTAATGAAAGTGGTTGGGTATTTATACCCTTAATTATGGGCCATATGGGCTTTCAAGTCAAACTTATGAAACCGGGTCGAGTTAAAAAACCCATTAGTTTATTAAGCAGATTAGCAATTAGGTTAGTCAAAAGGTGATTAGCTTTTAATACTTTTGTCTAGTTCGAATGGTTTAGTGGGTGGTTTTTGTCCGAATTGGCCATGTCCGGTTTCTACAGTGAGTGGTGAAAATTTCTGGACTCATCATATACATCTTCAGATAAAGCTGCCATTTCAACATTATTTATTTCTGGTTAGATTAATTTCCTGAGAATCTGACATAGTTTGCTACGTTGAAGAGTCAGAGGATACTTTCCATCTGTCTTTCTCCCGTGTACTTAACTAATATGCACTTGATTGCGATTTAAAGTAAGATGAGGTTTCCAATTTTTTTACTATGTTAAATTCCTTGTTACGTTGTTTCATATAAACTTATTATATATTATGTATATGCCACATCGTGTTTCAGATTATCCTCAATTTTTTAGCCATGCTCTGTCAAGCCAAATTTCATCATGCAGCTCACATTATTGATCTGCAGACACTTCTTGATAGTGTTGTTGAACCCTTATAATAATACTCTTTTGTTAGAGTTTTCTTTGATGCTAAAGTTTGAAGTGAAAAGTAGCTAAAGGTCGGGCTTGAAGCTTGTTTGGGAAAATATAAAGGCTATTAAATCTTGACCTGCGATCCAAGGCTCAAAAAGTACATAATGAATATTTTACGATGTATGAGTTAGGGAGTGCATTACCACATACCAATGAAACCTTTTCGGCTAGCTGTCACTTTGGCAAATTTCTAAGGAATTTGACTTTTATAGAAGGTGAACTTCTATCAAACTTTAAATGGAAACTAAATGATTATAAGGCCAAACTTACTGCTGCTAAAAATATTTGGTAATATATTGATAAAAAAACTCATAAGGTTGCAAAATCAAGGTTGTTTAGGAAATTGGATACTTTAAAGTTAAAGTTTAACTTGGTATCATAATTTTGCTTATTGGACGTTTGTCTCAGATGAATGATGTTACTCCTTATCAAGAAATAATGATTACGTTTTCTCATGATTCTCATGAGACTATTATAGACGCTCGTTCGAATTTAGTTCTAAATTTTCATTAGGAATATCCGAACCTTATATTGGATTATTTCTAGTATTCTTTCCATAAAGCTGAAAGGTCGAATGACGTAGAATTGGGTGACAAATATCTTGATTCTCGTATTTTTCATGTTGGAGTAAATGTTGCGCTTAAATTTTTGATCTCCTTGAAGAACTTGAAAATAAGGAAATTATATTTTTTGAAGAGGCTAGGTATCCTAAATATGGTAAAGGGATGGTGTCGAGAAAAATGTGGATGACAATAGAAATGTTCTAACTATTAAAGCCATAACTGAGAAATTTAAATATAGATATCAATGTTGTCCCAACCGAATATTGTACCTCTTCTAAATAGAATGTATAAACTCAAAATTTTATTACTCATTGTTTTGTGATGTTAAAACCTTCATATTGTACTTGTACTAAAAATCTTTTTGTTTATTATTACTCTTGTTTATATTAATTTTTTGGATGAGTATTCTTCTTGTTACTTCCCTTATTTTATTGTCATTACTCATGTATATGTGAATATCAAGAGAAAGCGGTTCTTAATAATAAAAAAATCTTGAAGAATTATCCATGGTGATAAAGATATACAAGCCGAATATGTAATTGTATCAGCTACTCTATTATGAGAATTTAGGACTTGTTTAAATTTTACATGCTCAAACATAACGATTAACGAATGTAACTCTTTCAAATAATGAAGTATGTTCTTATTTTTAGCTTCAACATTCCCTGATTCATGGTTTAAAACTAATTGAGGGCATGTTACAGAATTCGATAAACTCACACGAATAACTAAATGTATGGATAAAAATTGAAACAGGCAACAAAAAATAATATGATACAAAATAATAATTAAGAACAAAATTAAATATACAAAAAAAGAAAACAACGGAAAATAATTGTTTACACAGTTCAGTCAACCGACCTACATCTGAGTGAGAGAGTAACTCTCCATTTTACTATCTCACAAAGTATTTTACAAGAGAGACTCAATCATATGAGTTATAAAAATAATCCTTTACTCCTTACTCGAGCCACTTCCCTAAAACTATTTCAAAATACTATTCAAGATTTTGTCTACTAAGTTTATGAACCATATATTTCCACTAAAACATTAGAGAGAATTTATAATTGTAGCTTTCTTGGACCAATAACAAAATTAGTTACTTCTTAAGAAAAATGGTGAAATATGTGGTAACTAATTCTTTCACAATTGATCATGTACCTCTTCTTCAAAACCTGCGTCTAGAATACACTCTTCTAGAAGACCCTAGGCTAGATGACCCTGCCTCATCTAAAATACTCACGACAAGATGACCATGCCTCATCTAAAAGACCCTCGGTAAGATGACCATGCCTCATCGAACAGACCCTTGGCTAGATGACCTTGCCTCGTCTAAAAGACTCTCGACGAGATGACCTTGCCTTTTCTAGAATACCCTCGGGTATATGACCATTCCTCATCTAAAAGACCTTTGTCTAGAAGACACTCGGCCAAAAAGACCCTCGGTTAAAATGACCCTCGGCTAAACAGACCTTGCCTCATTTAGAAGATCCAACATCGTCAAGAAGCCAGTACCTCATATAGAATACCTAGCTTCGTCTAGAAGACCACCGGCTAGATGACTATACCCTCATCTAGATTCGATGACCCCACCTCATCTAGAACTAGAGGACCCTATCTCATCTAAAATTTCCAAAGAAAAATCAACAAATCTCACCTTCCTTTGAAATAGATGGTGATGCCAAATTCCCACTAACCACATTGCTACTCTCTTCAACCGTTGTCTACTATTCGACAAAGTTAATAAAGTCCAAGAAATGCTTGAAATTTTCTCTAGATAATGATCTAGTGAAAATGTCTGTTGGATTTTATTCTGATGCTATTTTTTCCTCCATAATTTCTATTATCAATCAGTTCCCTAACAAAATACACCAAATGTTAGTGTGCTTTGTCCTTTCTTGATAAATCAGATGATTTAGCAAATAAATTGAACTTTGGCTGTCACAATGTATTATGACACATCATTGAGTAATCCTCATTGCTCTAATTATACCCTTAAACCATACAGATTCATTGATCCCTTTAGTAAGGACTGTGTATTATGCTTGAGTTGTCGACAAGCCTACAACCAACTTTTGATTATCCTTCCAAGTAACCGTTATTCCGAACAATGTAACATAAAACTCGATAAGGATTTCCTAGTGTTTATATTACCTGTATAGTCCGTATATACATACCCCTCTAAATAATTACTCCATCGATCTATTCTAGTATATTTCTGACCACCTTTAAGGACCTA
Organism: Limnanthes douglasii subsp. nivea; assembly: GCA_036936605.1. Classification (NCBI taxonomy): domain Eukaryota; kingdom Viridiplantae; phylum Streptophyta; class Magnoliopsida; order Brassicales; family Limnanthaceae; genus Limnanthes; species Limnanthes douglasii. The sequence goes on along the minus strand of JAUPFV010000005.1, from coordinate 126,101,687 downwards.
TTCATATATCTCAGCACCCATTTCAAAGCTTTCAAGTGAACTTGGCCCAAGTTTGTAATAAATTGACTTACCACACATGATGCTTCCAATCCCACTTGCATAGGAAAAATCGGGTATACTGCAAACCATACCATACATGATGCTTCCAACCTCACTTGAATATGAAGTAATCTCCATCTTATATTTCTCATCCTTAGATAAAGGCACTATTTGATAGATAACTTTGAATGATAGCCTAGTAGAGTGTTTACTATCTTAGAATCTTTCATTGTAAATTGCTCTATCACTCTCTTCAAGTAATTCTGCTGAAATAAGAACAACTCACATTTATTTCTATATCTTATGATATTTATCCCAAATATCCTCCTTGCATTACAAAGATCTTTCATCTCAAATTCACCGTTTAAATTCATCTTGAGCCTATAAATATTTTGTTTATCGAAACTTTCTATGAGGATGTCATCTACATAAAAAAGAAGATAGAAAATTATTTTATCATCCCTCTTTATCGTGTATACACAACTGTCATAGTTGTTTCTCACAAAAATAATATTTTATAAGAAATCATCAAACCGATGATACTACTATCTTGGACTCTATTTGAACCCATAGGAATATTGTTTTTAACAAACATATTTTTGAGTTGTCTTCTATAAAACCTTCAAATTTTTGCATGTAGATTCTTCCATCTAACTCTGCATGTAAGAATACGGTCTTCACATATATATTTCCTAAATCAAGATCATACATATTTACAATTTCCATAAGAATCCTTATAGAGCAATGTTTCACCATTGGTGAAAAGATCTCATTATAATCAATCCTTTACACCTGAGTAAAATCTTTTGTTGCAACTCTCGCTTTATACCTTGGTGCTTCAACCCCTTTTATATCTTCTTTCCTTGGGAATACCGATTTGCTGCCATTTACCCGTTTGTTCTTAGGTAGTGGTACAAGCTTCCAAGCCTAGTTCTTCTCCAATGAAAGCATTTTATCTTTCATTCCCTTAAACCGGTCTTTCCAATCAATGATTTCGAATGCCTTCTTGAAATTATTTAGTTGAGTGTTACACATCTTCAGTAGCATTAAAAGTATAACAAATCAGGTCACTATAACCATATATGTTAGGCAGAGTAATAACTCTTTTCTCCTTATCTCCTGCTAGCTGATATCCCGGAGCAGTTATTGTTTGACTTCCACCTTCTTCAGATTCTTGATTCTGATCCTCTTCTTCCCCTCTCATCAGCGACATGATCTACCTCAAACTGAATATTTTCTAGCCCGGATTCTGGTCTTGAATCCAGGTTTTTAAACTTCATCCTCATTCTGTTAAATGGTTTATTTGTAAATATTATAAATGTTTTCATTATTTTATAACCAAAATCATATGTTAAGTTATATTTAAAAAATATTGAGATATTGCATATGATTATAAAATTATTATTACATTTTGGTTAGTATTAATTTGTTTTGGTTATTAATATTTTAAGCGTTGTAATTATTATATAGTCCAAAATTTTAAATATTACTTATGTTATTATCACATTTTGAATATTATAATTATGTTTTTAGATCTAATATTAGTAGTGTTGATTTTAATATTACAAACCAAAACTATATCTTATCATGTTAAAATATTACAAATTCTATGGTTATAATTTTAATATTACATTTTGAATTTTATTATTGTGATTTGGTTTTAAATATTACAAGTGTTATTTATTATTTTTTAAACCAAAATCATATTTTATCATGCAAAAATATTACTAGTTATATTGTTATAATTTTAATATTAAATTTTTAATTTAATTATTGTGATTTGGTTTTAAATATTAAGTGTTATTTATTATTTTTAAGTTATATTGTTATAATTTTAATATGACATTTTGAATTTTATTATTGTGATTAGGTTTTAAATATTACAAGTTTTATTTATTATTTTTAAGTTATATTGGTATAATTTTAATATTACATTTTGAATTTTATTATTGTGATTTCGTTTTAAATATTACAAGTGTTATTTATTATTTTTAAGTTATATGGTTATAATTTTAATATTACATTTTGAATTTTATTATTGTGATTTGGTTTTAAATATTACAAGTGTTATTTATTATTTTTAAGTTATATTGTTATAATTTTAATAATACATTTTGAATATTATTATTGTGATTTGGCTTTAAATATTACAAATGTTATTTATTATGTTTTAAACCAAAATCATATTATATCATGGTAAAAGATTACAAGTTATATTGTTATAATTTTAATATTAAATTTTGAATTTTATTATTGTAATTTTAATAATGATTATAAAATTATTATTACATTTTGGTTAGTATTAATTTGTTTAGGTTATCACAAACAACATTCATAACAAGTGAAAATTAGCGGATTGGTAAGTATTAGTAAGTCTACGATTTATAGGCACTTTAAAACTTAAAACAACGTTTTTTTAAATATGCAATAAAATACTAATCGAACTAATTAATATCGCAAATAATAAAAACTAAATTTAGACTAATACCAACTAATAACAAGCAATAACAACTAACAACAACTAATAAAATTAGAATTAAAAGAACTAATTTAAATTACTATAACAATTAAATAACTTGATAAATTATACGAAGCTCTTAATTGAACTATTATAATGTTATCCCAACATTATTTAAGTGTTTTTATCAAATGAAAACAATTTGCAGGAAAAAAAAATCAAACAATTCCGGAAGTAGGACTACAATATGTAAAATAAGAAATTTGAGTTTTCTAGAATATTTAGAACAAGTAGAGAGATTTAGAGAGATATAGAGAGGAGTATATGAATTTATGAGTTTGGATTTGGGGTCTCCTCTATTTATAGAGGAGACCCAAAAAAAAATTTTAAAAAAAAAAATTCCCGGACCATCCGGACAAATCTCCGGATGGTCTGGACGTTTGGTCCGGGGCATCCGGACGTAATTTCCGGACGCCCGAACTACAAATTCGGGCCATCCGGACATTGTTTTTTTTAGAAATTTTATTAATTTTTTTAACAACTATGTTTCAAGAAGTGTTTGTTTTGCTTTTTTTTTATTAAATGTTATTTAAATCACTTTCACTTTCAATTTTTATTGTGTTATTTACATGTAATTTAAGTTTATGCATATAATTATACAATTCTAAAAATTTTAAATTTAAACTTCTGATATTGAATAGTTCGAAAATACAATAAACTATATAATTCATCTAACCATAAACACTTCAAGCTTGAAAGAATCTAATGAATCACCTAATAATTTAAAATCAGATACAATTATATGTCTAATAGGTATATATTATTTAATATGTACCTAATATTAAATATAACATCTTAAATACAAACAATACACAAGTCATTTTACAATTATATTGTTAAAGATATATTGTTTAAGACAATCAACTTTTTATTTTTATATTTTTACAAATATTGAAAGTTGTAATCAAAATACAATTAAATGTATATATTTTATTTAATATCTACCTAATATTAAATAAAATATCTTAAATACATAAATATAATCAAACATATCAAAATCAAATTACAACTATTTTTTAGAATGTAATTGCTTGATTATAAAATTTCTATTAAAATGATAACATATTTAACTTAAAATAAATTAAATAGCATAATTAACTCGTTTATATGGTACATATCTTAATTATTGAAATTAGATTTAATTAACACTTACAAATTAATTTTAAATAACATTATAAAATATTTTGATAAACGGTTCCTAAATGGTTTTTCTGGTGGTTTAACTGCGAAACTGGCCCATTAGGACTGCAAACCGACAGGACCGCAACCCGCCAGACCGCAAACCGTGGTTCTCTGTTAAACGGTTTTGATGGTTCGCGGTTCAAACCGTTTGACACCGCTACCTCCACATATGTTGTTTTGTATTTATTTTAGCATTACATATTTTTGCGACATGAGCCCGTTGCATGTGTAGCCATACCCGCCCACCCACCGATCAAAATCAATTTATGAAAAATATGTTAGGATAAGAACCATTTTCTTTTCAAGAGTGTTTTAGATTTTGATATCAGTTTTTTTTTATTAAAATAGATGTGAGTAATTTTGAACTTTGTAATAAAAATGATTTTTCTTGGTCTTTAAAAAACTCTAAGAAAACTAACAAATTCTTTTTGTCCTTCGTCATTTTTCTTCCACTCTTATGCTGGATTTATTTTATCTTCAATCAACAAGATGTATTCATATATTAACCTTATTTTCAACAGCAGCGAAGATTATCCCAATTTTCGTCGTCTACTAAACCACCAAGTTCTCAATCCATTTTGCTTCAAAACCAAAAAAAATTTAGAGATAAAAATCAACAACAATCGATATGGAACTTATGCTGAAATAGTAAGCAACAAAAACAAAGATGTTGAGATCAAGTCTCTGAATGTGGAGCATAAATGCGATCACATTTCAATGTTGTTCGAAGAGGAAGATATATATAATCTTTGTCTTGATAATAAATTCATCATTGTGGGTAAGTTCTCGCAAGATTTACCAACGAGAAAGCTATAAATATGTTCATAAACTCTCTGAAACTAAAAGGAGAATGCAGCACTATAATGAAGGATTCAAGACACAATTTTATGGAGTTTACTCTCAAGGAGGTTTTGAATAGAATGTGATTCAGAAATGTGTGGTCAATTGGGAATAAGTCAAGGAGGTTACTCAAATGGGACACCGATTGCAATCCTAGATACGAATATCCAGTATCTCATGTTTGGATAACGATTGAAAGGCTGCCAGAATTTATGTATCAAGAAAGATTCATTAAGTCTATTGCTGAAACCCTAAGGAATCCTCTTAAAATCAATATACCTGTGAAAATAAGCCTATTCTAACGCATGCTTTGTATGGGTGGAATTAGATGTTTTGAAGCAACTACAAAACAGACTATAGGTGGGATATGTAGAGAATAGGGGTGATGGTTAAGTTTGAGCTACAAAGACTTACCTGATTACTGCCTGAATGGCTTTCATCTTCGTCACAACATGAATACCTGCAAGAAAATTCAAGAAAATGTTAATCAAGATAAAGACAAGGTTCAAAATAAGAAGACTAGCAAAGACCAATGCAATAAAAAAATGTTGATGTTGTTAAACACCACAAACTAAAATCTTTAGTAATAGTCCTGGATCATAACAAGGATTCTGACAGCAAAGATGAAAAGAATAATCCTAGAGAGCATTTCGCATTGAACAATGATGAATTACTAAATTTCTTTGATCAATAAAAGGAAAGAAAGCCACCAGACTCAGATAAAATAATTGAAGTAATTAAAATACTAGATCATGGTTACAACCACTCTACTTCTCAAAACTATGAAAATATTATTTTTGAAAACATCACTCCTATTCAAGAGAATGCAAGGAGTCTACCTGTATGTATCTCTATTGCTAAAAAATATCTTTATACTAAAAAAACCTTTTAATTTTTAAATATTTGGACAATAAACAAATATTTTCTTACCTTTGTTGAATCAAACTGGACTCAAAATATTGATGGGTATCATTTGTATGCTTTTTGGCACAAGCTAAGAAGGCTTAAGGTTGCGCTTATCATGTGGAACAATAATCACTTTGATAAAGTCCAGGAAATAGAGGAGGTTGTTCAAAACCTGGAAATCAAACACATTGTGATAAATAATTTAGACAACAAATCAAATCTTTCAAAAGCAAATGCTATGCACATTCAAGCTCTAAGAGTGGAGGAGTCATCCTGGTAGCAAAAATGTTATTCTAATTGGCTTAAGGAGGAGGATAATAATACTAAAATATATCATTCTTATGTTGCCAAGAAGAGAAAGAAGAGCATCATTAATAGTAATAAGGATGGTAACACATGGATTCTGTAAAATGGAAGTATATGTCAATCTGTTGAAAGATACTTTAAAGACAGAATGATAACTTATGCCTACTCAAGCCTTGATGAAGAGAATGATCTAATGCAAGATGATATATTTAACAACATTTCTAAAGTAATCAATGAAGAAGAAAATTACTTATTAATGAGGGAGCCCTCTGAGGAAGAAATCTTCAACATTATCAGCAATCTGAACCCCACCAAAGCTGTGGGAATGGATGGATTCAATGCCAAGTTCTGTAATTCCTGCTGGAGAATCATCAAACCGGATCTTACTAGTGCTATGGTTTTGTTTATGAATGGACGTAATATCCCTTAGGGAATTATGGCCACATGTATGTGTCTAATTCCTAAATCAAGCAACCCTACGAACAGAAAGATTTTAGGCCTATTAGTTTGTGTACTCTTCTTAATCGTATAATGTCTAAAATCATTAATAATAGATTATCTAATTTGTTACCTAAAATTATCTTTGATTCTCAAGGGGGATTTTTTAAAGGAAATCTATCCATGATAATGTATTGATTGCTAAAGAGTTGGTGTATGATGTTAATAGAAAGGCCAGAAGTGACAATATTCTTATCCAAATTGAGATGTTGAAACCTTTCGAAAAAATATCACACTCTTTCATCTTAAAAGTCCTATATTCTTTTGGATTTTCTAGCAAGATTACTAACCTAATAAGTAATCTTATTAAGACTGTCTAAACCTCATTCCTTATTAATGGTAATGCTTATGGTTATTTTAAAACTAATAGAGGTTTGAGACAATGAGATCTTATATCTCCTAGTCTCTTCATCATTGGTGAAGAGATGCTGTTAAAAGATCTCCATAAACTCTTTAATACTTACAAAACTATGAAATACTCAACTAGGACGGATATTAACATACCATGTTTATCATTTGTTGACGATCTTTTGATTTTTACTAATGGCCATAACTCCACGATTGAAATTTTTAGCAGCTTTCAGCAAAAATACGAAGAGGTTGCTGATCAGGTTATAAACAAAATCAAGACTAAAGTGGTTACTTCTAAAAGATTTTTCAACACTAGAATTAATGCTTTGGTCAATCAAATGGGCTTTAACTCCGAGTTCTTCCTATTGAATACTTTGGTATCACTCTTAGCACCAATAACAAGGCTAGTAACTATAATGCTATGTTGAATAAAATCAGTAATAAGGTTCAGGATTAGGAGAGCAAGCATCTTTTATTATGGAGGGAGACTGAATCTTATTAATACTATCCTCATGGCTATTCCTATATATTGGATCCAAAACAGCTACAATCCTATTGGCGTAATCAACAAAGTTAATAAGATCTTCAACAAATTTATACGGGGTTCATCTTCAAATGACCAGAGGATTCATTGATCTTCATGGAATAGTCTTTGTAAGCCTTTCTCTGAAGGCGGGATAAACATAAGGAAGATTACTAATGTTTAAGAAGAATTCTCTTGCAAGCTTGCGCTCATTTTCAGAGACAATAAAATTTTATGGGCCAAGATCATGAAAAACATCTATTGTGGTGACACTCATCCTCTCAAGGCCAACTTCAACAAGAAATGCTCTCCTACATGGAACAAACTTGTTCAAATTAAGGATATTACGGAGTCGAATATTCGATGAAGTCTATAGAAGGGTGAGATGGACTTTTGATTGGACATATGGCATGATAATACTCCTTTAATTACTCTTGATGATACTCAAGATAACCCTTAGTTTAACAATGAGACTGTAAGCTCATACTGGAAAGACAAGGAGTGGGATCTTGATGGTATTTATGGTTTACTAACTCAGGATATTAATTGAAGCTAATACTATCAATAACAGCAAGGAAGATATACCATCTTATGGAACCTATCTAAACACCTAAAATTTAACATTAAGGACACCTGGAACAGTGTTAGGAAACATCACAACCAATCATATTTTTTTGGAAAGCTTTGGAGCTCAATAACCCTATGAAGTAATCTGTTTTGCTTGGGAAAATTCTAAAAAAAATTATATCCCTATTGATTATATCCTTAAAAAAAAGCAATTTATAACAGTTTCAAAGTGCCAGTTTTGTAACTCCTGTGAAACTACTAATCATCTTTTTGTTTCTCGTTGTTTTGTCTGACCAATTTGGTATTACTATGTTGACTTATTCAATGTCAAGGTCTATAGCTACACGAATATCGCTCATGTCACTGGGGATTGGCTATGGTCATCTAAGAGAAAGGTACATGTAAGACATATTATTCTTGCGCTAATTACTTGGGTTTTATGACATAACAAGAACATAGCTGAATTCAAAGGGACTCGACTCTCTAATACTTTTATGATAAGCTACATTAATCACATACTTGTTAGTCTTGATTACTCTAACCTATTAAGCCAGAAGCACTGGGAAAAGAAAAATAAAGTTGTTGAAAAGATTGGTTGCATCAATTCAACAAATCTGTAAAATAAGATTAGATACTTACAATGAGAATCTCTTTGCCCTGGTAGACTCAAATTGAACTATGATGGATTGAACGCAAGGAACGGTGATGCTAGCGGGTTTGTTATAATTAGAAATGAGATTGGAGACATCACCAAAGGTTATGTAAACCTTTACGGGAAATTATAGTCTATGCCTGCTGAAACTAAAGCTGTTCTAGGCGGTCTTATTATCTGCAACAAGAAAAATTGGTCAAAATTCGATTTAGAAATTGATTCACAAGTTTTATTCAATATGTTAGCTAAAGGAAATTATCCTACCTTTTAAGCTCGGTCCAGAAGTGTTGTAGAGTCCAAAACCAAGCCGGAAATTGGTTTGCAAAGTGGACTCTGAAAATGTAATATGAAGCTCAATTTCAATCAGAATCAAGCCCCTTCTCAGCTTCACATAATAACCTTATCCGAAAACACTGGTCTTGGGTACATATCGTGTAACTGATTGTATATTTGTTTGCAAATTAAAGCTTACTGATCTATACCTATTGTTATCAATGGAAGCGAAATTAATAACTTTTTAGTAGGTTCATCCTGACTGTAGTTTATTTTGCAGAAATCAGAAGTTGTAGATTAGAGAAATTAAAGATAAAGTTGATACATGATGCAATTCAAAGCTTGTACAAAGAGAGAAATGGATTGTTGTCATTCAAGTTTGTTCAATGAGAGAGATGGAATGTTCGAAAATGAGTGATGTCTTCAGTGAAGTTGTGGTCGTTTGTTGATTTCGATCTGCCCTAATTTGGTGTTGGATATGCTATTGGAAAGTAATCTAGTGGGTTTGGTCTGAATCTTAAAAGATTGATTTGGAGAAAATTCTAGATTTGATGAAGGAGAATGACTTTGACCATAAATTAAGAACCTAACCCTAATTCTCTCAATTTTACTCTTTATTAACACCTATACACTGGGTGCAATTCAATACTTTGTATTGATTATTATATTAATGTAATTGTTTGCTTTAAAAATAATAATTATATTTTATAAAATATAAACATCTTATATTATATAATTTTATTTTTTTATTATAGTTATAAAATATTAAAACCAATTTTAAAACTCAAATTTTATTATGAACGTGTATTAGATTTTTAAAGTTGTATTTAAAAAAAATAATGTAGACCGAAATCAATTGAAAATTTGTATTGTTTATCTTAATTATATTCACGAGATAAATTTATATATGTATACTGAGTTTTGAAATATTTTTATTAGATTAAAATTATCATATATTTTGTAGATGTATGTGATTATATTAACCGTTTTTATTGTTGTTTATATTAGTATAATAATAATTAAATATAAAATGAGTTCATAAATAAATTTTGTATCAAAAAGTTAAAAATATCATATTTATTCAGAATACCACGAGGGATCCGATCTGATAAATTAAATATTTAAACGGAACGATTAGTTTTGTGATTATTTTGTGAGAATAGACTAAGTTTAATATTATGGTTCATGAATTGAGCAACTGAATAGCTATTTCTTTTATTTTCATTTACAATGGTGTTTGAATTTCAAGTTTAAAATTTTAACACTATAAAAAATTATTTTGTTAAACAAAATTCACATAACATCAAACTTTTATACTTTAAAAAACAGTTTATGTTGAGATATATTCACAAAAATTTAAAAAATACAGTAAATATTTGATTTGTTTACTCCTTCAAAATAAACCATAAAATAAAATCAAAGTTGTAGAGTCTTAGAAGAATTAAACTCATTCTAGAGTACCACAAACAACTAAGAATCTCGAATATACGACTTCATCTAGTATGCATTAAATTTCGCATTTTATGATGTCTCAAATTTCTCATAGTTGTTTAGTTATCTATAGAAACGTGATACTTCCAATAAGTGGTATCACAATCACCTTTTTGAGAATGTGTTTTAGGATTTAAGATTATAAATTTAATGATTAAAAATGATTTATTTTGAATCTAATAAATTATACATATATCGTAACTAATTTATGTTTGTGGTGATAGAAGCTTACTTATAGAATAAGACATACATGATATAAACGATTTTATTGAAAATGCATGTTAGGGTTTGAGTTTCATACCTAAAGAACAAGAAAATATGATTTTTTAATAAGGTTTAAAAAACCTTGAATGAGGATTTTACGGTAAAAAAATGTTGTCCCCATTGCGCCTGAATTTTAAGAGTTTTAAAAACATTTTTTTCACGACAATCTTGACCATCGCTTGGGTGATGTACATATATGTTCCATAAATGAAAAATTTGGCGTGGCATTAAGTTGGTCTCCACGATAGTAAATTTCTGAAAATCTACAATAGGTTGCGATGACCTTGAGCCTCGCCGCGATGACAAAGGTAGTCTTTGCGACGCCCATGTGTCTTGTCAGAGTGATAAAATGATCGTCCACACGTTTTATAAACCAAACCTGTATAAATGTTTTATTTTATGTAACTTTTGACTAGACTACATAATTATTTATACTTTTGATGCATATATAGTTGTATGTTAATTTTTTTTAAATATGACTGACATGCTATAAGTTGTCTTTACGTGGATAAATGACTAAATATCCAATATTCTCTCCAGTGATCCATATTGGTAAACTGGATCATTTTAGAGTTTTAACAAGTTTGTGGTTAGCAAGATTGCAAATATATATCCATCCACAAGAAAATTAATATTTGACTTAATTAATAATGAACACGAGAAAAATAAAATATGAATTGACCATTAAACATTAAATTTAAAAAAAATCGCATGAATTTTTTTTAATTAAGTCAATTGAATGAATCAATTATAATTATTTTTTAAATTTATACATGTACAAGTTAGTATGTTTGTGAAAATATATCTTATTTATATATTATAAATGGTATATTTATTATGTTATGTTCAATCATTAAATGATATTTGGATTGTATGTCATAATAATGATTTGTGTATTATTGTTGCATGTGTATTATTGTTTTAGCAAATTAGGGTCTCTATAACCCAAAAGGTAACAATAATATTATTAGTGATTGAACTAATTTTTAGTTATTAAAGAAGCATTCTTGCATAGCATGTCATGAGGACTAATTTTGAGTTATTGAAGAAGAATTCTTGCATATCATGTCATGATTAAGACTTGACAATAAGAATCAATGAACTTAAACATCTTATTAAATAAATTTCTCTCAGGGATAAGAAAAAAAATTAAAGGCTTGGGAAAAGTTTAACAGGAGTATGGCATACATGAAACAAATCATAACACTAACATTATATGGTGCAATTCCGCTGGAGATCACCAACACAAAAATATTTATGGATGAGGTAAATAAGTTTATTTCAAAAAGCAATGATAATAAGAATCCTTAACAAATAACTTCTAATGGAAATAAACTAAAGAACTCTGAAAACAAAAAAACACTCAAATATATTATTTTACTCTTAAGCCAAAATATCTCATCTTTCACATATAAGCTCTAAGCCCTTATTTATACTACTATTATGCCTTGATATCATAGATGAATCAAATGCAGTTTTATAACTATGTGAAATTCATCTGTTACAAAATTTGCTACATACATTACAAGATTACTTCTAATTACATATGATGTTTTAATAATGTTGAACATTCGATTAGAAGGTTCTTGAATATTCCTTTTGTTGTGCAAGCCATTTTATTCATCCTGTTTACTTCAACCAACAAATTATTTTCTTGTATTTGGGTCATCGCCTGAATGTTCTTATGTTCATATTCTTCACCATTTTTGTATAATATGTGCTTTCATGTACTTGGGTCGTTTATCCCTTTTATGGTTCTCTTTATTACCTTGTAAGGCCACTCGTTTGTTTTTATTTTCAGTGATCTTCTATATTTAGGTCATCTTACGTCTTTATTAATCTTATTCATGTTTCCTCCTCCTTGTATATTTAGGTTATGTTCTACCTTATATATTATATTTCTTATCATTTACTTCCTCTATGTTTAAGTTATCTTATTCATTTGCCCTAACCTCTTTAGTGCAGGTTGGGTCATCATCATATGGCGAACCTCTTCACTAATACAAACTTGTACCTCTTAGTTAAGGACATCAAACCTCGAGAGGAATATGAACTTATCAGATATTCCCCTAGTCTGTAAGTATAAATTTTATTTTTAAGGAATACTTGACGAGGTAAAGGTCAACCTTTAAATAAAAAATTGTCAACTTATAAAACTTCCATGTAACCGCAGTTTTAAAATAAAATATCAATATTATTCGAAATAACTTAAAATATTAAATGTTCAACTTTCCACCTCGTGTATTATGAACATCAATTCTTACTCGTTGATTGTTAACTCATCTACCGATTCCTCTTAACACAAATTATATATATAGTTCTTGATTCACTTCTCAAACCATCATTATTTCAAATATTCTCTCTATAAGTTTATTTTGTAAAACTAAATTGATAACCTACCTTTACTCACACATATTTGATGAGTCCGGACGAATTCACCACTACTCACTGAGAAAACCAGACAAGGGCAATTCGGACAATAAGCGCCCACTAAACTATCCGGACAGGACAAAAGTATTAAATAACTAAACACTTTTTGACTAAGCTAGGTACTAATCAGCTTATTAAGTAAATGAGTCCTTAAACTTGACCCAGTTTCATAACTTGACCCGAAAGCCCATGGGTCCATAATTAAGGGTATAAATACCCAACTACTTTCATTAATGAGGGTAATGAAAATTTAATACAACCAAACAGCTTAAATCTCTCACTACAAAACACCCAAACATTTAATACCCTTAAAATTCTCCAAAACACTTGACAAAATTACCCACAGCTCGAAATAAACCACATCAATATTAACTTGGATCATCAATTCATATCTTTTTAAATAACAAGCAAACAATTTGTATACTCATTATTTGTTTGTTTTAATTATGGTATATGGTTGGTGGTAAGAGTCGTGAATCACTAGAAATACCTTGGCATTGGTACATAATCTCTGAAAACATTTATCAATCAGACCCAAAAAATGATTGACAAAGTCGATAATTTGATAGTTTAAGCTCCAGTAGTGTTAAATATTCTAATCGTGATAGTGCACATATTAAAAGTCAGTTCATGGAACCGAAAAAAATTATTAAAATTAATTTCATCTTATATGGATTATGAAAATTTAATGGATATATTATGTCATCTTAAGGAAATTTGACCATCCAAAATCTCGCAGCCGAACCTAGAAAAGTTTCTCATAAATATAAACCCAAAAATATTTGGATGGATAACTTTGAAAGTTTCTCATAAATATAAACCCAAAAAACAAGAGACTAATATTGAATACCCCATCTAGTAAAAAAATAGAAAACAAATTAATAAAGAGAAAAACAAAAACCCCTCTGAACTTTCACCATAAGAAAAATCCTACTCATCTCACAAAGAAATCTACTACTATAACTTCCTTATAAAAAAGAAACCAATCAAAAAACCAAAAAATAACTCAATTTTTATGAATATAAAAAAAAAGTTCCCAACCAAATTTGGTTCCACTTGATCGTCAAAGGAAATTATTGGATTGTCATCCATTCTAAATTCCCAAATTTTATTGGACCGTCAACTTGCCTTATACCCAACCATACTTTTTGAATCATTATAATCTTATGTTTATATCTTACAACGAAATCCATAAATCTGTTTAGAGGTATATTATATATATATATGAATTTACTTTTTTGTTATATTAATAGAATTTACCATTGTTTTGTTGTGAGAGCTATTATAACTCCACATTCCATGCTAGAAATCCATGTCAACTACTGATATCCAAAATATTAACACCCAAGCTACTTCCCCAATTACTTTGGTGATAGTTTATTTGTGTTAAGTATCAGATTAAAAAACAATAAGTTAAATATGTGGCGTTTTAAACCTCTTATGATGACTCTTGATAAGATAACATCAAGAAAACTACCAAAGATATGAAAACTCTTAATATTAACGATATAAGAGTTTTAAGAAAATCTAGACAATGATGAAGAGATCAAAGATAAAGTTGTTTGTTAGGCTTGTGAAATTTTAACCAATCTTCCAATGCCGCATGTAATGAATATCGGAAAAATTTATTGTTTAGTATTCGGAAGGCTAATCCTGAATCTAGATTAAGTCCTCTTAGATAACATATTTGTAAAGAAGAATACCTTCATGAAAATAACAAAGATAACCATTCACATGAAGATGAATCAGATAAATATGATGACCTTTCAGATATTGATAAGAATGATGAACCAACTCTCATTGATGTTGAACACAAACTTACAACACAAACTTAAAGTAAAGCTTATTTCTCCAACAAAGATGGAGACTTAGCTCCAAAAAATAATACTATCACTACTGGTGATAACACCAATGTTACTATTGGTAAGGAAATTAACTTTCCTCTCTACTAATTTCGAAAGACTACATCAAATAATTGGAGATCTATATGCATGTTAAAACTATTATGGATGTTTTTCGGATAGCATCGGTTTATTTAAGTTACCTTTATCTGAACTGAATTTTTTCACCGTTGTTTAAGTTTAAATATTTATGCCTTTTATATATTAGTTTTCTTTAGTTGTTATTTTCTTATCTTCTTAATATTAGTTCTTCGATATTTCCATATATATATTTATACCTTCTTATTTATCATTTAATCATATTTATAATTTGATTTTATATTTATATTTAATTATTTTTGAATTGATACCTCAATCATATTTATAATTTGATTTTATATTTATATTTAATTATTTTTGAATTGATACCTCACCCATTGAAATATCTAAGTTTTGACATAATATGTATCGTTTAATAGGAATAAAATATTGGAATCATTCATTTAGTTCATAATTTTTGGGTCCTATAATTAAATTATATTATAGAATAATACCTCATAAGTCTTGTAGTTATAAACGTAATAACATACAAAGTTCATCTCATAACAAAATATTAATCCTGGAATTTATTTTCCATTGTATCTCATTCAAACATTTGTTAAGTTTTTCGTACTTATTATGGTCCAATATAAAATTAGTAGTGTTTGATATAATAGTTAGACCATAATGCGCTATTTTATAGCCTATAGAGCTTGGTTTACAACTAGTGAGGTTTATTTCAAGCTGAGGGTAATTTTGTCAAGAGTTTTGGAAAGTTTTGAGAGTATTAAATGTTTGGGTGTTTAGTAGTGAGAGATTTGAGTTTCCTAGTTGTATTAAATATTCATTACCCTCATTAATGAAAGTAGTTGAGGTATTTATACCCTTAATTATGGACCAATGGGCTTTTGGATCAAATTATGGAACCAGATCAAGTTTAATGACCCATTTACTTAATAAGCTTATTAGCACCTAGCTTAGTCAAAAGGTGTTTAATTATTTTATACTTTTGTCTTGTCCGGATAGTTCAGTGGGCAGTTTATGTCCGAACTACCCTTGTCTGGAAATCTTAGTTGGCAGTGGTGGATTTATCCGGATTCATTAGTAGCCCCTTTTTTAGGCTTTGTCAAAAATCTTTGGCAGGACTAAAAAATTCACTTAGTCAGTAACGATATTTTCCGACCCACTGGTGTCTCTGGTTTGAGGTTTGTCCGGACTGATTTCTTCCCAGAATTCTAAGAGTTTTTCTTTGGATCGAGGGACATGTGTCGCAATCTGATTTGACCTACCAACCGTTTTTTACCTAGATCGGCACTCCCACTAAACCTAAAAAGTAACCTATGCATTTAATTTTTCCCACGTCAGCTCCGTCTTCAATCATTACACGAATCTCTTCGTCTTCTCCTAGTTATCAGTTACCTTTTTCTACTAATATATAAACCATTTTTCACTGTGTCATTATCTTCATCACTCAACAAATATTTTATAGAGCTTTTCACACTTTCTTTCAAAATTGTTCTTGGTTCGTTTTATGTTCACGACTAGAAACGCTCTTGTAAAGGCGGCTGGTTGAATCTGTCAGAATTAGAGAAAGCAAGGAAAGTTGAACGAGAGAGGCGCATCGCTGCTGGTCTCCCAGTCTCCCCAGGTGACAAGTCTGATAAAACATGCCAAGAAACTGATAAAGGATCATCTTCTACCATAAATCCAAAACCCAAACGGTTGTTCAAACCAAATATTTCACCAATCCCACAAAGCTCCTCTGTTCAGGAGTCCCAACCTTCTACTACCCAAGAAAAAGTAGTATCGAGCGTTAGAAAACCCTCGCCTTTCATAGCCATGAGATATGATACTGAAAAATATCCAGAGAAATCCAATCCACGCCGGACAACTCGCTTGGTGAAAGCCCAAGCGTCTGCCTCACAATCAAAGCCCTCCAAACCGGAGGCCTCTAAATCAGCATCCAAAGATAAACCCTCCGGATTGAAGATATCTATAAGAGCCCCACGAGATAAGCCCTCCAGATCGGAGGCAGCCAAAGTAGCTTCTCAAACGAAGTCCTCCAGAACTGAGCCTCAACCGGACACTAGGGATGCTGATACCATTCCATCCACAACAACTGACAAACCTTCCACATTGATGGAAGAAGTGATGGAGGACAGTATTGAAGAGGCCCCCTTCGAAACTGAAGCATCTGGGAAAACTAGGGATGCTGCCTCTGATAGGAAAGGGAAAGGCAAAGTGAAAGTTCGAGTTGCTCATCCGGATCTGCCGAATTGCTTGGAGGGCAAGGTAGGACCTTGCTTTCAAAAAGTCAATGTGAAGTATGTGTTGGCCATGCAGAGCATAAACTATGTTATACTCATACTACCGAGCTGGGCCGGATCCGAACAAAGTGGGGGATCCCAGAGTCAGTGAAGGTGAGAATACATGTCACTCCAGAGACTCCAATGGATTGCAAACTTAATGAAGTGGTCATATACACAGAACTGTTCAACTGGGAGCTCAGATTCCCCTTAGACCAAGAGATTGTCAAGTACTTTCATCTGATAAAGCTTTGCCCAAGCCAATTGAGTCCAAATGCTTGGTACTTCCTCCTTGCCTGCATAATGGCATCGAGGCTGTCCGAAATCCCTCTCCATATGGAGAAATTTTCTGCTGTGGGAAGTCAATGCAAGAATCACCAAATCTCATTCTATCACCACAACATGGGAAACAATTTCAAAGTGGTAGATGATTTGTTGGAGTCGGGGAAGAATTGGAGAACTCAGTTCTTATTCATTAGTGGGTCATGGGAAAATGGGATAAAGATCAAAGCCAAGACTAACCCTAGCATGTTTACTAGTAGGTGGAAGAGTACAAGTAAGCTCTTCAATTTTGTTTTTCATTTTCTCTTTTTCACTTTACAAATATTTCACTTCTGAATTATTCATTACTTCTTTTTCAGTATTACCGAAGGAGTATACCGGATATCTGAAGGAGGGGCAGACTACATGTGCCAAGTTGAATGCATGGGTCGCAGAACGTTGGGGGAATGCTTTCCACAATTGCTTCACTTCTAGAAATTTGGTGAGATCTCATCTGTGGAATACCACAGGCCGGAGAGATCTCACATGGGAAGAATTAACCACACCCCTCCCCCAACTATCATCCTCAAGCGAACAGAGGCAAAAGATGGTAAACTGGCTTTGCCCTCTAAAGCCAAGGCTCCTAGCAAGATGAAGGGAAAGAAAAAGAAGGCTGCAGTAGAGGTAGTTCGGGTTGCTGCAGAAGAGACGGATCCGGAGAACCAAGGAGGGGAGAACCAAGGAGGGATCGATGCCTCTTTACTCCAAGTGGTTGAATATGAAAATGTTAAGGAGGCGGGAGAAAAACCAAATCCACCAAGGCCTCCAAAGAAGGACCGAAAACAGGGAGCCAGTAGCAATAAAAGGGCTGCCAAGAAGAAGAAGGTCACCTTAGGGGGAGAAATAACTCTTCGCCCTTCAGAGCTTCCTCTTCCACCAGCTTCTGTTGACCCTACTTTGGCAGAGAAAATTCTAACAGACTTGCAACTGGGAGAGGGCACCGGAGGAGGGCTTGACATCAGAGCCCTTCAGGACATCGGTCTTTACTTTACTGACTCAGAGAAAGATGACTTTGCTGGTCCATTCCGTCCTTCAGGCTCTTCCAACATGGTGACCTATAATGGTAAGTATTTTTCTATTTCCGAAGACCAGGATACGGTGGCTCATTCTCTTTTAAGTCATATCCAACCGTGCTCGATTTGGAGAGGCAGGTGAAAAATGAGTCCACCCTTATCAACACCCTTAACACAGACAAGGAGACTCTGTCAACCAACCTCCCCAATACTAACCAGAGCATTGAAGCACTAAAGAAAGAACTTGAAGAATTGAGGAAGGACAAGGAAGATCTGTCAACTAAGATGGCCACTTCGGAGAATGCTAACACTAAGCTCTAAAGTAAGTGCTCTGGTTTGGAGAAAGATCTTTCCACCTTAAAGGAAGACGTGAAGACCAAAGATGGTGCCATTTAGACCTTGTCCGATGAAAAGACTTCCCTTGAAGAGGATATGTCTAAGGCAACCAAAGAGAAAGAAAACTTGGTGAAAGAGCAGGAATAGAGAATACAGGTCAGCATTGATAAATACAACAACGAGGTGATAGATTCCTTGGAGACAAGGTATGCTGAAGTGAAGTCTGACATTGTACTTCTTTTTCATTAGATGTTTCTGAAGAGGACGCTTGATCCCTTGTGGCAATATATGGAGTATGAGGACATCCCGTTCCATACGATGAAAAATGATGATAAAAAGAACTACTCTAATGGAATCGATTCTACCACCAATGAAGAAGAAGGAACCGGGGAGAGTTCAAGCGTTGAACTCAAAGGCCCCAAAAAAGGAGATGAAGCAGGAACATCCGAAGGGAATAAGCCCTGAGGTTTTTAACTATTTTTGTGCTTTCTTAATCTTGCAAACTACTAAAGTCCTTGGATGGCCAAGGGGTTTTTGTAATTGTGTCCGGACTGGGTCCAGATAAGTCTTTCACGATACTTAAAGTCCTTGGATGGCCAAGGCATTTATTTATTTATTTTAGTAACGTTATCCGGTTCATACCCGGAGGGGCTTATCTATCAAATCTTGTTTTATTCCATACTTACTTTTAATTTTAATGGCTAATGTTTAAAGAGCCCTTCTTTACTTCAAAAATATTTAAAGTGAGAGTGTTTAATATCTCCGATGACATATGTTTAATGGTTATCATTCAACCAGATTAATCCGATCTGTCAAAGATCCTTAACATTAAATTGAGGACTTGAAAAGAATTGTAATCAAACCACACTGAATATTGTAAGAAGGTATCATATTTTATTGAAAAAACCGGACACCTCATTAAAACCTCCCCGCGCCACCAGGGTAGGAAAGAGTATGCCCCCTAATATTTACATTGAGCCTAAACAAGTAAATATTTACACAAATTTTATTCTAGATATAACCTGAGGTGTTCAATATTCCATGGGTGCTTCAAAACTCTTCCATCTTTGTCTTGAAGCCTAGATGTCCCAAGCTTAAGTTTTTCAGAGACCTCATAAATGCCTTCCCAGTTCGGAGCCAGTTTGCTGAACAACGCTTCCTTAATATGCAAGAAAACTTTTCTTAGTACTTTATCTCCTGACTGAAAATCCCTTCTCTTGATCTTGGAAGCAAATCTGCTCCTCATCAAGCCTTGGTAATGGGTGGTTCTAAGATGATCCTTAACTCTTCTTTCTATCATTAAGTCCAACTGACTTCTAATTGCCAATTCATTGGCTTGTTCAGAATAGTTGTGGACTCTGTATGATGGTAGGATTGCTTCTATAGGAGTAATTGCATCCATCCCATATACCAAGGAAGAATGAGACTCTTGAGTAGCAGCTCTAGGAGTAGTCCGGTACGTCCACAATACTTCTTGCAAATAGCTTGGCCACTTCCTTGCAGCCCCTTCTAAATTCTTTTTTAAACCGGACAGAATAGTCCTATTCGCCACTTCAATTTGGCCATTTTCTTATGGGTGGAAAGGAGAAGATAAGCAATGGTGAATGCTCATAGAGGCGCAGAAACTCTCCATATCTTTGTTATCAAATTATGGCCCGTTATCTGTGGTTATCTTTTGTAGAACCCAAAATCTGCAACAAATGTTAGACAAGATAAATTTTATAACATCTTTCGAAGTAGTTCCCGCCAGGGTGGCTCCTTTTATCCACTTTGAGAAATAATCAATGGCTACAATAATCGTCCTGCACCCTCCGGACGCCATTGGTAGAGGCCCAACTAAATCCAGTCCCCAACGAGCAAAAGGCATTGACTCAGAAATTGACTCCATAGGAACTGCTGGGATATGGATTTCGTTACCATATCTTTGGCATGGGTCATATTTTTCACCAATTCCTTAGTATCTGCCATTATGGATGGCCAATATTATCTGGCATACAAAACCCTCAGGGTTAGAGCTCTATAGCCACAATGTGCTGATCCCTCTTCATCATGTAGTTCAGATAAAACAAATTTTAGGATTCTTCAACCCCCAAGAAACACAGGAGAGGTCTGCTGAACGACTCTTTATAAAGAACCTCTCTTATAACCAAGAAACCACGAGCCTTGAGTTTCATTTTCCTTGCCATAGCCTTCTCCGGAGGCAAAATTCCATCAGAGATGTATTGAAGAAGGGGAAATCTCCAATCTTTGGATTGAACCACTTGTACACTCAAGCTCTCCTCCTCTTCCTTATTTTGATTCGATTGTATAAATGGGAATTCTTGTACATGAATCCATGGGTAGGACTCAGCGTATGCTATGGTTGCTAAGGAGTCCGCCAGCGTGTTTTCCGATCTAGAAATATAGTCATAGCAAACCTTTTTGAAGTTGGTTGCTACTTCTTTAAGAATGAATAAGTATGTGATCAACTGATCCTTCTTGGCTTCGGACTGACCTTGAGCATGGTGGATAAGAAGCTGAGAATCACTCATTAATCTAACTCTTTTAGACCCACACGAAAAAGCTAACTTTAAACCAGCTATAATTGCTTCATATTCAGACTCATTGTTAGAGGCCCTAAAAGCAAAGTATATAGCCTCGTATAATTTATCACCATATGGAGATATTAAACAAATCCCAGCCCCACAACCCATTGGGCTTGATCCACCATCTGTCCGGACAACCCATTCTTTTTCAGTTTACTCTTCTGAACCTTGTTTAGTACTTCTGTTCAAATGAAACTCTACCAAGAAGTCAGCAACATATTGAGCTTTAATTGCAGTTCATGGGGAAAAATCAATGTCATAATCACCCAGTTCCACTGACCATTTGGTCATCCTACTTGATATGTCTACTTTCTGAAGAACATTCTTCAAAGGAAAAGATGTTCGGACGATGATGGAATGAGGCTGAAAATATGACCTCATTTTTCTGGCAGCAATCACTAAGGCTAGTGCCAGCTTTTCAAGCTTTAGGTACCTCTTTTCAGTATCTATCACACTCTTGCTGATGTAGTACACCGGACGAGGATAATTGTCCATATCTCTTACCAGTACTGCACTTATAGCACATTCTAACATAGCTAAGTATACATATAATGTTTCTCCGACAATAGGCGTAAAAAGGGTTTTGGGAGTAGACAAATGCTTTTTTATTTCATCAAAAGCCTGGCTGCACTGTGGAGACCAGTTGAAGTCTTTAGCACCTTTTAAGGTCTGAAACAACAGGGCACATTTGTCCGAAGACCTTGAAATAAAACAATTTAAAGCAGCCAATCTTCCTGTCAACCTTTGTACTTCTTTGATATTTCGAGGAGGGTCCATTTTTAACAGGGCATCGAGCTGGTCCGGATAAGGTTGTATCCCCTATTCACTTATTACATAACCCAAAAAGTTTCCGGACTGCACCCCAAACACACATTTTTCGGATTCAATTTTAAATTAACCTTTGTGAAGTTGGGAAAAGTTTCTTGAAGATCAGTTAGGTGCTACTCTTATTCTAAGCTTTTAACCATCATATCATCGATATATACTTCCATATTTCTCCCAATCTGATCAGTAAATGCTTTGTTCACCAACCTCTGATAAGTAGCCCCATCATTTTTCAACCCAAAAGACATCACCTTGTAACAATGGAGACCCCTATCTGTAACAAAGGTAGTGTGATCTTGGTCCTTCAGATCCACCTGTATCTGGTTATACCTAGAGAAGGCATCCATGAACGATAATAGCTTGTTTCCAGTTGTGGAGTCCACGAACTGATCTATCTAGGGGACATGATAGAGATCTTTAGGGAAAGCTCTGTTGAGGTCAGTAAAGTCGATACACATATGACATTTCCCATTCGTTTTCTTAACTAACACTAGGTTGGCTGTCCATAAAGGATACTGAGACTCCTTTATGTGCCCCATCTTGGTAAGTCGGTCAACTTCTTGAACTACTACATCAACTTTCTCCTTTGAAAAAGCTCTCCTTTTTTTCACAACAGGTGCGACATCTCTCTTGATGGACAGCTTGTGGGATATAATACTTGCATGCACTCCGGTTATATCAACATTGCACCATACAAAAACATGTTGATGGCCTGCCAAAAAGGACAACAACTTCCCCTTCAGCCAGAGAGTGGGTTTCAACTTCTTCAGTTGGTATCAAAACACACGAGATCTCTCTAGGGTCATCAATCGCACCCTCACCCCCAGATGCCCCAACAACTGCTAATCTTCATTAATCCGGACTGCCCCCGGAGTTTTAGGAGCAAGTACAGTTGCACAACATTCTCTTGCTAGACAACTCCCACTTGTCTTTGAACTGCATACTTTAAACATAGATGGACTGTTGAAGCCAAAACATGCATCCTAGAGAGTCAGGACCTCCCAAAGATCGCACTGTAATATGTGGAGAAATTTACCACAACAAATAGTACCCTGACCATTTTCTTAAAAGGGCCTTTGCCCAACAATATCTCCTCAAACTCTCCGATTACATCCGCAGAGCTTCCTGTGAAGCCCACAATGGATCTGTTCGAACGTTAAATCACTGTCGGATTCTTCATCTGCTTATAAGAACATAAAAAGGGAATATTGGCTGAGCTGCTAGTGTCAATCAGAATTCATCTGATCTTGTTGCCCCCAATTGAAGCTCCTATCACTACAACATCCTCATGAGGCCCAACTTTATTTCTTAAATCATCCTCAGCAAAAACAATGAAAGGAAGAGGAATTTGGGACTAATAAGAATACATGCCTCTCTCTAACTGAGTAGCTAGAGTGTGAACATGAATTTTCCTTGAAGAAGGAGTCGGCGTAGTCATAGTGTCCCCCCCAAATATAGTAAGTGACTCAAAAAACTTTATGAGTCCGGACACTGTCTTAGCTTGTTCTGTTATGACCCCTACTTTATTCTGGGTTAGATCAGGATCCAAATACTCCGAATCAACGTCAAATCTTTCAAGGATCACCATAACCCTTTCTGGAGTAGATGTCCCCGCATTGTTCGTTGGGTGAGTTTTGGTAGCATTGTGATGCATGTTTCCACTATTTCTCTTGACATAAGCTCCTAGCTTGCCCCTTTCAATATGATGATACTAGCAAAAACAAGTATTACGACTTTCCCTTGGATATTGAAGCGTTGTCGGCTTCCTAAAATGCACCTCATCTTTAGTTTTGTCATAAATGGTTGCCACACTCTCCTTTAACTCAGCAAACCACTCCGGTTGGACCCAAGGTCCTCGTTTATTTCTGAACTGCTGGCTTCGAGTTGGATTTGGGTGGGATTGAGTCTGTTTGGCCCTGTTGGACCCCTGTCCGGTCTCTTTGGCCTTGTATCCGGACTAGTTCTGGTTTGGAGCAGTTGGGGCAGACCTAACTTGTCTGTGTACCCTAGTCTTCTTTGTTTCATCCACGTTGATTTGTTTTCCCACCTGATTTAGCAAACCTCCCCAAGTCATAGCCTTCTTCCTTGTTACTGAATCAACTAAATCCCCAGGGTTTAACCCTTGTCTCAAAGAAGCTATTGCTACCTGCTCAAAGCAATCAACTAACCCATTCTTGGTATTTACGAACCGACTTATATAGTCTTTTAGTGACTCATTTGGCTCTTGGGCACAATGGATAACAATATCTTCATTTCCCTTCACCTCTTTACTGCCCACAAACTGCCTTCGGAAGGCAACCCAAAATGTATCAAAGTTTCTGATACAACCCTGTGGCAAGCTGTTGTACCATTTCAGAGCACTTCCCATAAAAGATTGGGAGAAGGCTCTATATAAAAGTTTGTCATCATCATCAAAATTCATCATAAATTTTTTAAACTGCTCCAGATGGTTGTCCGGATCTTTGCTCCCATTGTATTTCTCCATTTTAGTACTGTCAAACCTCTTAGGAAGGTTTCGGGACAATATCTTGGCAGACAATGGTGATTGCCTCCAATTCCGACTACGACTAAAAACTATGTCATCATTAGGTGTTGCAAAAATACATGGCTCATCATGGAAAGCAAAGGGATCAATCAGCAGCTGGTCCATATGCCTGTGACTATGGCTATGACTGTGAGACGACCGTTTTCCCAGATGCCTCTTTAGTCTCCCATGCATATCTCTCTTTCTTGAATATTTTTTAACTAGATTTTGTTTCTTCTTGGACCTCCTCTCATCGCTGCTTGATGTCAAGGACTCCTCAAGCTCATCTTCGTTCGAAGAGCTAGTGGAGGACTCAGATTCTGACCTCTCCACCGTCTTGGACCGATGAGACTTCTTGAAGCTGACATGGGTTTTTTTTTGTGCTCAAATGAGTCTTTGCTGATGGATCATTCTCCCTTGGGTTGTTAGTATGGTGAATGGCTGACGACTTCGACTTTTCCTTTAAACCCATCTCTACCTTTATAGTGGCCCTCAATGCTTCTATTTCAGCTTTCAACTTATCTCGCTCTTCAGTAGTGTATTCATTGCTTTCCCCCACCACCTCCACCAAATGTGGTGGAATTGCTTGCTCGTTTGGATCCATCCGAACTGGTTTTCTTTACTGGTTTTAAATGCTAGATTCAGGAACCTTCTCCTCCCACTGTGGTCGCTAATTTGGTGAGGTTTATCTCAAGCTGAGGGTAATTTTGTCAAGAGTTTTGGAAAGTTTTGAGAGTATTAAATGTTTGGGTGTTTAGTAGTGAGATATTTGAGCTGTCTGGTTGTATTAAATGTTTATTACCCTCATTAAGGAAAGTAGTTGGGGTATTTATACCCTTAATTATGGACTCATGGGCTTTCGGGTCAAATTATGGAACCGGGTCAAGTTTAAGGACCCATTTACTTAATAAGATGATCAGCACCTAGCTTAGTCAAAAGGTGTTAATTATTTTATACTTTTGTCCTGTCTGGATAGTTCAGTGGGTAATTTATGTCTGAATTGCCCTTGCCCGGAAATCTCAGTAGGTAGTGATGGATTTATCCGGACTCATCAACAACCATGTTTGAACTTTGACATAGTATAAGCTCACACTTTAAGAAATTACTTAGCTTAGGGGGCTTAGCTGATCATGTTTACATTTGATATAGTACTTCAGCTACAAAATATGCAATTGGATAACCTCAGGAGCTTGGTTTATAGCCATGTTCGTGTTTGACATAATAGCAAAATCATAACATGATAATTGCGTAGCCTTTGAAGCTTGGCTTATGACTGTTTTGGAAATTTAGCATAGTAGTCAAACCACAGTATAGGAAATAATGTAGTGTCAAAGACTTGGATTACAGCTATCTTTGCGTTTTAATATAGTTGTTTAAATTCAAATCATATATCTTCAATATATTTTATATCATGTTTCTTAATAATTTATTCCATCATTATATTTATATTATTACACTGATCTTAACATGTATATCCTTTATTTTATGAGAATATAAGTGTTTGTAAACCTTTGAACATTTATCATTTTTAAAGAAAATTTGGTTTGACAAAGTAATATAAAATTTATTTTCATATTTTTGTATTAATTATAGTTATTATGGTGTCTTAGGAAAAAAGCCCCACCCACACAATCAGGGGAAAAAATTACACCGACCTCAGTTACAATGAATAATTGTAAATTTTCAAATGTTCAACCTCATAGAAAATTTCAAAGCATTTCCCCAGATCATTCAGCCTATATGTCATGTGATATCTTTTAAACGAACATACCAATTTGGTGCTAACTTTCTAGCATTTTTATCTTTTACTCTATGATTGCTTTTAAAACCATATCACCTTCTTGAAACCTTTTGATTTTAAGCTTTGAAATATACCTACACCTTGTCGGCCAACGATATTATTCGTCTCTTACTTGAGCTTCTCTTTACGCTCTTCAATTAAGTTGACAACTAATTTTTTCTCATTGTCATTTTACTACAAAGAATAATATTGAATTCTATGACTCGGTATCAAAATATCAACTGTTATGACAACTTACATTCCATGTACCAAAGAAAAATATGTCTCATCTGTAGGCCCTTTTGGGGTTGTCCAATAAGCCCATAACACCTCTTGCAAAAAGTGAAACCATTTCTTAGCTTACTCAAGTTTTTTATTCATCTCAAAATGGTTATGTTAGTTACTTGTACTTGTCCATTTGGTTGAAGATTATACATGGTAGAAAAATGTTGATCAATGTCATATTTCCTATAAAAACAAAAGGGTAACCAACCCATTATGAAACTTGTTGACTACTATCGATTATCATCACTTTGAGAATCCTTAACCTACTTAAAGTATTTCTTTCCAATGAATCACGCACTTATTAGTGAAATTTCTCATCAAAGGATTTTCATTTACCCACTTTGTAAAGAAAATACAACTACAACTACAATAATAATAATTACCTTCGTCTTATTTTTATTAGTAATGATCCTATGAAATTTATTCCCCGTTTATCAAGAGAACAAAGAGCATGATTTGATCCTATATTTTCACTTGGAGTGTGGCTCACATTAGCTAACCTTTGCCACATATCACAACGTTTAACCAATTTTTTATAATTAATTGTTAAAATTGTTTATAAAATCCTCCCAACAAAAACCTCATAACCAACCATTTATCTTCATAATGTGCCTGAGCTACTCGTTTATGTAGCCTTTTTTAATTAACAAACCCTCTTATTTGTTAAGAACCTTAGAAGTGTCCGTGTTAAACTTTTCCTGCATAATGTGATGTCAACTAGTACATGTTTTGTTGCTCTTATCTTTAAAACTTTTGCCTAAGCTTTATCTTGAGGCAATACTTTTTCATTGAGAAATAATATACATACTTTTGAGACCAATTATTATATGTATTAATGAAATTCACTTCCATTCCATCCTTTTAAAACTTGATTGATGGACTGTCCTGGATTATTACCATAGGATTTTCCTTAAGATAACCAAACTTTGCGAGAAACGTTTCACTACAATTTTCTAACCGAGGCCTTTATGCAAAAGTTACCCTCTTAAAGCTCTCTTCAAATTTCTTAACCAAATTCAAATATTCCTTCATATTATCATATTTCGAATCATATATAAAGTGGGTTGGACTTATTACTAACTGAGATATGACCTTATATGAACAACATTTGCTATATAAATACGAGCTGAATTCGTTCTTGCTAAAACTGTTATGTATTCTGCTCCATTATTAGTAGTTTCAAAATTAAACTTAACAAATTATTTTATTCCCTCCTGGGTGACTAACGCAATGCATGCACTGATACTATATAAACTTGAACTCCATTAGTTAATCTAATCCATTTTGTATTTTAAAACATATTTTCACTTTACATTTCACTTTCATAATCCATTGTGTTTTCTTGAAACTCATTTATAAAATCCATTATTGCAAACGCCCTGAGATAATAGACCACCTCGTTAAACGCCCTCAGATATCTAGTTTTTTTTTAAAATATTTTTCAAAGGAATATAAGTTTGAAAAATTATGACATGACATTGAAAATATAGGCTCATCTTCTTTGCAGTTACCACCATTCCAAGAGTCAATATTTCTACAACTAAATATCTTGTTTCAGAATCCATCATACTTTAGGCCTCATCCTCTAGACCTAGTTTGCATCTTGACGACCTTCCTTGGTTTTTTATCCTTAATGTGTTTTCTGTCACCATGATCATATCTTCTGTTATATGGATTTAATTAGTATAAATTATTATGTCACTGTTTTTCTACCTTAATAAACATTTTAGATCTCCTCAATACATTTTTCTACCTTGGGAGAAACGTTGCACATAATTCCTTAAAGATGCATTTTTTTTTATAATATAAAGTCATGATATGACATTCATGTTTTTTATGAATTTGTTTCCAATAAACTGATTTATAAAAGAAGTCAACAACTTCTCAAAAATTTGAATAGATCAAGAAAGAAGGTTATTAAACCAAGCCAATTCATCTCCTTTAAAAGTCGTAGAAAATCTCTACAAAAAGAGCATCATCAAGATTAAATTTAAGTATTTTATTATGAATTGGTCCAAGTAATGCTCTGAATCTTCAGTCTAATCATATATATCCATACTTTAATGATAAAATTTTCTTGGCAACTCTCTTTTAAGAATTTTGAGATAAATGATTTTGTCCTAATGTATAGGTAGCTAACTTTGGCCTCTTAGTGTTTCTTGAAATTTGTTTATCATTATTATTTTCTTTTATATTCATATCATTATCAGAACTTTTTTCCATTTTTCTTCTATTTATTTTCTTATCATTTAATGGTATTTTTTTCGAGCAATTACTTCGTCTTGGTTTTTATTTTTTCTTTATATTACCTTATTTGTTAACAATTATAAAGTTTTAGACAAATATTCAAACCTAAAATGGCATTCATAGTCTGTTTGATCTTGCAACACATTAAATATATTTCTAATAATCTAATTTATTCATTTGAAAATTTAAAGCATTAGTAAAAAATATGCTCTAATTATGACCTTCAAATTTAGAAATTGTTTATCTAGACGAACCCATTCCAAATACAATATGTTGAGTTGACAATATAACAACTTGTAATTGTTTTTTACATTGAAATGCACACTTCGTACCTCTTCAGCTCCACAATTGAGCGGAATAACATTAGACGAACCAAATTTATTCATCATTGTTTCATTCTTGAATATTAGAGAGTTTACCCCTAGGATTAGCTCGCGTTTTTTTGTGTTCACACACAAGTAACAAAACAGTCGATCCACCTTAAATCACCTCATTTCACAAATTGATGATACAACATTAACAACTCATGGAGCAACTATTGGAGACTTAAGAACCGTAAAATCTTGAGAAACAATTCTTTCAACTTCTAAGTGAGTCAATACCATTGGTTTAAACGATTCTTTATAAATAGATTTTTAATTGACGACACCAAAAATATAAGAAGAATCCCTGATATATCACTTCCAATTAAAATAAGGTAAACAACTTAGAAGAACTCTCAAATATATTATTTGACTCATAAACTAAAAGACCTAATCATTTACAAATAAGGTTGAAACCTTTATTTATACTACTATTCTGCATTAGTAACATAGTTGAATGACACACGTATTTATATCTATGTGACATTCATTTATTAAAATATTATTACACACATTATAATATTACCCTCTAATAGTCTAGGGTGTTTTACCATTCGATTATAGGTTTTTTACCCATGTAAGTTATTTCTGTCTAGTCTTTTTGCTTCGACCAATAAACCTTTTTGTGTCATCCCCCCTGAATATTGTTCTGGTCATATTAGCTTAAACATTATTATCATTTAGTCATTCTTCTTATGTTACTCTCCTTTATATTCTACGTTTAAGTCATCTTATGTTTTTATTAATCTTATTCTTGTTTCATATTTACTTTTTATTTTGGGTCATATTTTAACGTTTAAACTATCTTATTTATTATTTACATACTCTGTATTAGTCATCTTATTCATTTGACCTATCAAATGTAGGATGATCAGTAAAAAAGTACAAAAAGAGGAAGAAATGTTTAAATGTACATGCTTATTCATTTGACCTATCAAATGTAGGATGATCAGTAAAAAAGTAAAAAAAGAGGAAGAAATGTTTAATGCACATGCTTGGTGGATTCAGAGACAAATTTAGTTTCAATTCTTAGAAATACTTGGTGGATTGATAAGTCTACCACTACTCATCTATTTATAAGTTGAATGTATATCGTGTTTAGTTCTTATTTATGATATTTTATTATTATATAGTAGGCATTTTGTGTATCTTCAATACGTATTATATGTACATTCTTTTCGAATAATTTTTTATTTTTATTTTTAGGTTGATTTTGGTTATTATTATATACTTGGAAATGTGGATTATGTCTTTATTCACAAAGCAATATTGTTGGATATGGAAATTAATAGTTAATGATAATTTATATTTGTTACATAATATAAAAGATCACAAAGAAATAATGAATGTAAATATTAAAAAAAATCAATTGTAAAACGAAAAAAGTAACAAAACTTTAGCACATGAAATTATATCATATTTCTAGAATAAAATTGAAAATCTCAGTGCTGAAGTATCTATATCTTGTTCAATAGAAACCAAAGGTCATTGACAAGTTTAAAATTTTTATGACCCATGTTAAGAATAGTTTGATAAGAACATTAAGTGAGTCAAATCAAACCGTGGTGGTGAATGATATGAGAGATATTACGGTTTAGGTGGCCAAAGTCATACACTGATTTTAAATTTATAAGGGAATATATAATAGTTCCCTAGTACATTATACTAGATTTCCTAGCATGAATGGCTTATCCGAGAGACGAAATTGTACACTAAAGGATAGGGTAAGAAATATGCTTAGTCATTCAACGTTTTCTATGTTACTCTACGGAGAAGCAATAAACCTAGTTTAAAGAATTTACATGTTTGGCGATGTCCAATCTTATAGGCCGAATGAAAATATTTTTTGATCTAAAATAATTAATAGTTATTTCATTGGATATCCTCACCATAGTATGAGTTTTAGGTTTTGT
This sequence comes from Limnanthes douglasii subsp. nivea, assembly GCA_036936605.1. NCBI lineage: Eukaryota > Viridiplantae > Streptophyta > Magnoliopsida > Brassicales > Limnanthaceae > Limnanthes > Limnanthes douglasii. Next base: position 126,070,431 of record JAUPFV010000005.1, on the reverse strand, counting down.
GATGTTTCTAATATAATATTTTTTAAATAGGACGGTATTGAGTTTATGAGTGATAATTTAGTAACGAACATTCATTCTGAGTAATAATATGTAGATATTCATGAAGTTTCTAACAATGATACTTTGGTATTTAACAATTTATTATTTAGTTTCAATCAACATTTTAGAATCATTACAACATATATATACTCAAGATGATATTCATATTCCACCTAGGGATATTATCAAAGATAAACAAAGTAAGTGGTTCCACTAGACCAAAATGAAGTTGTTTATGGAGATCAAATTCTACCTCTTTAAAAACTCCCAGTGTAAACTAAAGAAATTGTACATTTGTGAAGATTTACTAGATAAATGAAGAGAATTATATCTCTATACTACATAATGTATCTTTAAGAATATAACAAATGTTTTGATGTAACGCACAACGATCCCCTAAATTTCCATAAATTCATCAAAAGTTCTATGTGTTGTTGATTAATACAGCAAACGAAAAGTATAAATCAGTGCAAGATAACACAGTATGGGAGAGTGTCCCATTATATGAAGAAAATAAATTGATTGATTGTAAATTTATTTCTAAAACCAAGTGATATTTTATAGGTAATATCAAAGGATTTTGCTCAAAGTGATGAGATTGGATTTAAAGAAACATATTTTTCTAGTTTCATCGAAGGATATATTTGAATAATCATGCCATTAAATCCACAGTTTGATCTTGAGCTCCATTGGATAAACGTAAAGAACATTTTTCTTAATAAAGACATTGAAGAAATAATATATATGGAACAATCTGAAAATTTTGTCTCTGATGATCCAATATTGATGGTATGGAAACTAAAGAAATCTATTTATTGGCTTAAGTAATCATTTTGGTAATGGTTTCAAAAGTTTCTCAAAGTTATTATCCCATTTGGTTTCAAGATAATTTCAATGAAGGATTGTGTACTTAAAAATTCAGTAGAAGGAATTTCATATATTTAATATTTTATGTCGATGATATATAACTCGCCACAAACGATAAGCATTTGATATGAAATATATTGGTTATGCATATTTTGTGTTAAGAGCTCAAATTCAACACAGTCGGTTTTGTTGAAATTTAGGTTTATTATAAAATATTATATTGAGAGCATGGTACAATAATATAGGACATAAAACAAATATATTTGGGGAAACACTAAAAAAAATGGCCAAATCTACTCTGTGCAGTTACATAAAAACATAAATAAATAAGATTTTAACAGTGTTAGAGGTTTTTTTTAATGAGTATAAATTTTGTATAAAACATAAATAAATAGAATAGATAGAATTCTAAGAATTGTAAGAGTTTTATCAATGGTAATAATCTTGTAAATATCAAAAAATCAGAAAATAACATTATACAGAGTAGTTTTGAATGTTTTTAGCAATTCTCATACATGTAAGGTAAATCTATCCAAATGTATTTCAAATAAAATAATCATTAGAACAAACTTTGAAAGAATGAGAGAATATATATATATATATATATATATATATATATATATATATATATATATATATATATATATATATTTATGGTTAGATAAATTGGTCAATATTTTTATATTGTATTTATGCTTAAATAGATTGGTCAATATTTTTCACTATAATTATAGATTTGTATATTTGACTTTGCCCGCTATACAATGCTACGTGTTTTCCCTATAATTACAGATTTGTATATTTGATTTTGCCCGCTATACAATGCTACTTTTTTTAGGTCCTTAAACCGATTATCATCACCATCAACGATGACAACCAGGTGTGATGGAAATAAAATTGAATCATAGGATTCAAAGGTGAATCCACTTCATCCAACGTATATAGTTGTAAATGTACAGAATAATATCAAAATATTCGATGGAACAAATGTAACATATTAATCTTGGATCATATTGTTTTTACTTCACACCAAGACATACAGATTTTTTGATCATATAGACAGAACCTCGGTCCCCAACAACGATGATTAAGGTCAGATTCAATGAGCTAGAATTAATGCTTTAGTGTTATGATAATTTACTAACAAGTATTATTGAGAACAGTTTTATAGGTCGTTATACATGGCTAAAGATCAAAACTATTTATCTGAGTAACAAGGGTTCACGAACCGCGGTTCTGGAAGAAGATTTCACTAATTTGAAATTATCGAGATATTCATCCATAAATGAATATTGCAAAAATTGAAGGATATTATCGATCAATTGGGAGACGTTGGTAACATAGTTAGTGTAATGATACAGCGTTTTTAAAGGATCCCAAAAACATTTGACACAATTTTCATATTCATAAATCAAAGTTCGCAGACATGGGACGTGGTTAAAAGCATGATCTAATTGGAGCAACACCAGCAACAAGCTCGTTAAAACCCTGTCGAACTCGTTGGTACTACCTTTTCCTTAGTCGACTGCTTGAAACATCACAACTATTCAATCAAATCAACCACAATACTATCACAAGCCCTATGATCAAAATCTACCTTATGATCGTGTAAATGGAAATTATTAGAAAGGAGGATAGAACGGTGGAAGACAACATGCTCAACAGTAGGGTCAAAGCCAATATCCTTCACAATATTACAACAATAATAGGTTTTTGTGAAACCCCCTTACATGCTCATATCATTCACTACCATGACTTAAATATATAAATAACTATGCACCATATTAGATGAATTGAGGCCCAACCAGACCATACAAGTTTCAACGCGCTTAGTCCAATTGACCTTGAAACACACATTTCAAACACGCAACTAAGTTTTCAAGATAAAAAATGGTATATGGAATTGTGAACATCAACCGATATAACATTTGATTCATGTAAAATCACGTCTCACATTTAAGAGATCTTTAGTCATAAATGCTTTTAATAACTCTTGATGTCTTTAAGAGATCTTTATTGTGCATTGACCGTGTTTATGCCTCACTTGCATTGGTATTTGGTAGTCATTCTTTGATGAACCTCGACCTGACTATGTTATTCTTTCAATGTGGCCTATGCTCGATAAGTTGAGCACTTGGATGAATCATGATTGGATTTACACTAGTTTTCGCATATGACCTATGCTCAGTCATTTTACCGGTCGTGCATGCTTCGGTCGAGTTACGTTGGTCTTCACTTATGACTTCTATTCGGTCGCGCTTTGTAAGGTGGTGTAAATATCTCATGATTGAGCCTCGGTTTAGTCGTCTATAGTAATCTTGCCCAATGGCTCACGGGTCACCTTGATATAGCACAGATACCTCTCCATTAGGCCTTGACACAATCGCCTTTGTGTGGTTGTGTTGCTGGGTTTGTTACTATACACTCACATCTTGCACAATGATCCTACTCCGATAATGACGAACTTATCATTTGTGTTTTTTCCATTTTATATCTAATATTAGATTTAACATTTTTTTATCAAATCAGTTCATTGTCTCACTGTATTTGAGTTTGGGATTTATCTTATTTTTTTGGTTGTTCTTTATTTTCTTATATTTTTTTGTTACATATTCTTATGTTCTTTTGTTACATGATGATATGTTACCTGACTAGATTTAACTTATTAAAAAAAATTCAGTTTATAAAATCTACCACTTTTAAGTTAGTCGAAATAATATTGCTCTTAGACGTTTTCATAGTTTTGGATCAAAATCTACTCTAAATTGTATATTAAAAACATTTTAAAAAGAAAATAAAAAAACGCCATTGATCTCCGTGAGTAAATAATTAAGATGGACAACTTCTAAATAAAACATGATTCGGCCATGTAATAATGTGCTTAGAGTATACATCCCAGCCAACTGAGCCAAGCTGTTTACTTAACAACTGAGTTAGCTCGTGGGCCGGTAGCTTGTTATCTGTCATCACGACTCTTTGTCTGTATGTCATGAAATCCGAAGGCAACTTCATTATTAAATCTCCGCTTCGATAGACAATATCGTGTTTATTATTAATACCCACTCGTCTGGGTTCTATACTAAATTCGAATATCTATGTAATGAAATGAATAATTAAATTAGTAATCAAAATAGATAGGACATCACATTAGTTAGAAGCTTCGTATCATGCAATTAAAAAAATGTTCTTAGAAATGGGGCTCTAATGTTTTAAATATATAGCGATTATTTTTTTTGGTATAAAAAATTGTAAATATAATAAAATTGTCTATATATGGTTTTTAGGATTGTAATAGCCCCAAATACATACATGGACGAGCATTACATTAGGAAGGAGATTTTAGACAGGCAAATTTAAAAATATTACAATGCAACGATAATTTTAGTCATGATTAACGACAGCGAAATTCAAAAAGAACATGATCGGTGATGCTCGAACCTAACTCCTGCTTGTTTGAGTAGATTCGAGTGTTTCTTTCCATTCATATATGTAGTAAATAATAGTACATAAAGCAATTCACCAAAAGTGGACACGACTATTATTGGAAGCCAATTGCTGGCCTCCTCGAGCCAGGAGGCCCAGGAGCAAGGAGTAGAACCAATAAGGAGCTTCCTCGAAATGACCTCCCAAATAGAGGTGGAGTAGGGGTAAAAGATGAAGAGATGTTCCAGAGTTTCAAGGCAATTCGAGCAGAGGACAAAATCAGGCAGGGTATCGAGACCCCAACCGATAAGCTTATCCCGAGTTGTTAACATGTTGAGGATGGTCATCCATGTTAAAAACGAGTGTTTTTGGATAGAGTGTAGAAAATAGTGTTTCGTTTCCGGATAATCTCTGAAGTCTTGTAAACAATTTCTTATTGAAATATTTTTGGGGTTCTCCAAAAATTTCAATTGGATAAAATCAAAGATATATACTTTGAACAGAGAGGATGAAAATGATATGATATTCTTTTCAACAGAACCCATATTTATAAATTCGACCAACCAAAAATAGTTTGGAAGTTAGGGCAGTTAGGGTATATAATCTAACAAGCGTGCACTCCACACTCTACGACTTGTTTGATAATATATCATGATTAAATTGGTCGACTAGTCGATCCAATTACACTAAAATAAATAACAATCTTCCCCCATTTTAGTGTAATTCATGATCTACTAAACACAATCATATCAAATATCAAATTTATGCATAAATGAAATATCGTAACGATTGAATTTCACATTAGTATATTACACATTCCAAATATTCGAATATCAAGGTATCACTAAGGATTGAACCTTTACTATTCACAATGAATACATGAAGATAATATACACATAAATTTACATTCTCACTTGTTCTCACTTGACACTATATTTTACTAGCCTTGTGTCCTTATCCTTCTTAAGCATATCAAAGCCAAGTCCTAACTTCTTGAAGCGGCTAAACTTCATGCTCAAATAGGTAGTTCTTTTCATCTTGCACCTGCATATGCAATTTTTCAAAAGAGCTATTAAGAAGATAATCTTCAACCTTCACAACTTGCAGTTCTGAACACATACCTTGGGATGATATACAAATGTGTTCCAATATCTTGATGTTAATCTTTCCACATTGAATTCAACACCTAATGTCATATTAGATGGGAATTGGGTATCTCAACATGAGAGATTTCAAATGGACTTTAATCCCATCCCAATAGCCGATTTGTGCACAAGATCTCTATTTAACCCCTTGGTTAAATGATCGGCTAAGTTATATTGAGTTCTCACAAACTCTACTGATATAACATCATGCGTGATACGCTCACGAATCATACTGTGTCTAACACCTAAGTGTCTAGACCTGCCTTTGTAAACTTGTCTATAAACATTGGCCAAGGCAGCCTCACTATCACATCTGATAGATATAGGTGATATCGGTTTGGGCCACAACGGAATTTCATACATTAAATTTCTTAGCCACTCAGCTTCTTTACTCGCTGCTGCTAATGCCACAAACTCTGATTCCATTGTTGAATCAATAATACAAGTTTGTTTCTTAGACGCCCAAGAGATAGCACCTCCCCCAAGTAGAAATACCCATCCACTTGTGGAAGAATGATCTTCCATATTGGAAATATAACTCGCGTCTGAATATCCTTCAAGTACAGAAGGAAATCCGGTATAAGTTAAACCATAATTCATGGTTCCTTTCAAATACTTGAATACTCGATTTAAAGCTTGCCAATGATGCGAACTAGGATTGCTAGTATACCTACTAAGTTTTCCAACAGCAAAGGCAATATCCGGCCTAGTGCTAGTCATGGCATACATAAGACACCCGATGGCTCTCGAGTATTCAAGTTGAGATACAGCAATACCTTTATTAGGTAGAAGCTTAAGACTAGGATCTATAGGTGTGCTTACCGGAGAACAATCTTTAAAATTAAATTTATTTAATATCTTCTCAATATAGTGAGATTGAGAAATCGATATACTATTGTTCTTTCGCTTGATTCTTATACCAAGAATCATTTCAGCTTCCCCCAAATCCTTCATCTCAAAGTTAGATGATAAAAAATTCTTCGTTTCATTAACCTGATTTTGGTCAGTACCAAAAATCAACATATCATCCACATATAGACAAATCATAACTCCTTTACTAGAATTATCAAATTTGCTATATACACACTTGTCTGCTTGGTTAAGAATAAATCCATTAGACAATATCACATTATCAAATTTTTGATGCCAATCTTTTGGTGCTTGTTTCAAACCATACAAAGACTTTTTCAACTTGCATACCTTGTTTTCACAACCAGGCATCACAAACCCTTCCGGTTGTTTCATATAAATCTCCTCATCCAAATCACCATTCAAGAATGCTGTTTTAACATCCATTTTATGAATTACAAGATTGTATACAGATGCAAGTGCAATCAACAATCTAATAGTGGAAATCCTAGCAACCGGAGCATAAGTATCAAAGAAGTCAATGTCTTCTCTTTGTCTAAATCCCTGGATAACCAATCTAGCATTATACCTTTCAATAGTATCATCTACTTTCATTTTTCGTTTAAATATCCATCTATTTCCCAAGGATTTGCACCCAGGAGGTAAATCAGCCAACTCCCATGTATTATTATGCATGATAGACTCTATTTCATCCTGGATAGCTTCTTTCCAGAATGCAGCATCCCTTGATGCCATAGCATCACTAAAAGTCCTTGGATCATCTTCAATAACAAAACAGTATTGATATTGATAGTCAATCTTATCTCTTGACCCTTCAACTAAATATAGTTGAAAATCAGATCCGTACGACTTAGCTTTTCTGGCTCTAGTACTTCTCCTTGGTTCAGAAGGTCCAGGTACACAATTGGTACCACTTGATATATTTTCAATTTCACTTGAGTTCCTATTCAAAGAGTTTTGAATCAAATCTCTAGGTCTAGGTATAGAAGTAAATCTCTCTTCATCAAATATTGCATCTCTTGACTCGATAACTGTGTTCACCGACACATAGTCATTAGATTCTAACATATATAACCTATATGCAATGGAATGCTCAGCATACCCAATGAAGATACAATCTATACCTCTTTCACCCAAATTTTTCCTTTTAGGTTCAGTGAGTCTTACAACAGCTCTACAACCCCAAACTCTCAATTAATTTAGTGTTGGAGGCTTCTTAAACCAAAGCTCATACGGGGTCATCTTATTCCTTTTAGTAGGAACACGATTTAATAAATAACAGGCTGTTAACATAGCCTCACCCCAGAATCCTTCACTCAAACCCGAATAGGACAACATGGAATTAACCATTTCTTTCAAAGTCCTATTCTTCCTTTCAGCTATACCATTTTGTTGTGGTGTATAAGGAGCCGTGGTTTGATGAATTATACCCGTAGACTAAAAATATATAGGATCATAATATTCACCTCCTCTATCCGTACGTAGATTTTTAATCAAATCATTCTTATGTAGCTCAACTTCTTCCTTATAGATTTTAAACTTATCAAGAGCTTCATTTTTAGCATGCAACGAATAAATGTAGCAATATCTAGATGCATCATCAATAAAAGTAATAACATACTTTTTATTTCCTAATGAAGGTGTAGCATGGAAATCACATAAATCACTATGTACTAGTTCCAATATTTTGGAAACTCGGTTAACATTATTGAAAGGTTTTCTAGTTATCTTAGTTAACATGCAAGTTTTACATTTTTCATTATTTGCATCAACAGGAGGAATAAGGCTCATTTTAGACATATCTTTTATTCTTTCATAATGAACATGTCCTAATCTAGCATGCCATAATTCTGTTTTATTTATATTTCTACACACACTAGTAGAAGTCATGCAAACAGAATCATTTTCGAACGAAACATTAATATTTAACATAAACATACCATTACATAAATATCCGAATCCTATAAATACACCATGTTTTGACAAAACATATTTGCCACTTTCGTACACTTGTTTGAAACCACAATTGTTTAAAACAACACCAGACAAAAGATTCTTTCGAATCCCAGGAACATACAATACATTGTTCAATAATATGTACTTTCCAGAAGTAAATAGTAATTTAACATTTCCTAGTCCTTTGATTGGTTCGGTAGCAACATTTCCCATCTTAAGTGAAGGTCCATCTTCAATCGGTTGAAAATTACTAAACCATCGAAGATCTTTACATACATGACTTGTTGCTCCCGAATCAACCCACCAAGCAACATCATCATCCTGCACATAAAATGCTTCAGATATTAGAGATATATAATTTTGACCAGAATTAGAATTCTGAAATAAAATCTGACCTTGTTGCTTTTCAGGATCCTTAGATCCACTTGAACCAGCATTGTTCCCACTTGGACCAACATTATTTTTGCCTTTTCCAACTCGACAATCCCTTCTAAAGTGACCAGGTTTGCCACATTTCCAGCATGCTATTTTAGGCTTTTTGCTGTTAAAATTATTGTTTTTGTTGTTTCCTTTAAACTTTCGTTTATTCCCCTTATCTGTATTTCCATTCTTAAAGAATCCGCTACTTTCAACCATATTTACAGATGAGTTTCCCACTTGGTTTTTACCCTTGGGATTACTTAATTCATCTTGAGCCCTTAGAGACTCTTCAATCTTAAAATGACTACCAAGTTCGACTAGAGTCATTTCTTCCATGTTGTGTTTCAGTGTGTGTTTAAAATCCTTCCACGAAGGAGGCAATTTGTCAATAACAGAAGAAACTGAAATACATTCGTCCATTTTCATATTGTGTTGAACAAATTGACCCAGAATTCTTAGTAGTTCATTATACTGTTCCATTACAGGTCTAGAGTCAACCATTTTGTAATTTATAAAATTACTAACCAGGAACTTCCTACTAGAAGCATCTTCTGCCATGTATTTTGATTCTATAGAATCCCATAATTCTTTTGCAGATTCGACATTTTGGTATACATCAAACAAAGTATCAGACATACCGTTTAATATATGGCCTCGGCAAATGTAGTCATCATTCTCCCACTTGCTGCGCCTCCTCGTTTGTTCCAATGTTTCATTCTCAATGATCTCTGGCCAGGGGGTACTCAAGACATACACAACCTTGAGTGTAGTCAACAGAAAATGCATATTTTTCTGCCATCGTCTGAAATCATGTCCTTCGAACTTGTCCAACTTAGCGAATTTAATTGTCATCTCCTTCGCAGATTCTCCTCCGTTCATCATCTCTATCTTCATCAACAAGACCAGAATATTTCAATAAAATGTAGAAAATAGTGTTTCGTTTCCGGATAATCTCTGAAGTCTTGTAAACAATTTCTTATTGAAATATTTTTGGGGTTCTCCAAAAATTTCAATTGGATAAAATCAGAGATATATACTTTGAACAGAGAGGATGAAGATGATATGATATTCTTTTCAACAGAACCCATATTTATAAATTCGACCAACCAAAAACAGTTTGGAAGTTAGGGCAGTTAGGGTATCTTAACTGGTTTTGTAATAAAACGGCTATAATTTCAAATTTGAATAAAACGGTCAAATTTTCAATTTCGAAATTCTGTTGACTTGCAACAATAGCCGATTTAACCAAGGGGCTCCGCCCCTTGACCCCGCTAATCGTGATATAATCTAACAAGCGTGCACTCCGCACTCTACGACTTGTTTGATAATATATCATGATTAAATTGGTCGACTAGTCGATCCAATTACACTAAAATAAATAACATAGAGTACTTGTTCCAGACTAAGAAGGTCCAAGTGACCTTGTCCCTTCTTGGCTTAATGGCGGTGTAAGTGATTTTGATGGTGAAGTGTGGTTTTGACTTATTGGAGATCCATAAGAAGACATCATCCTCGTCAGAAGTCGGCGGGAGGGCATTAACGACGTTAATGATTTCAGTAAGATGAGGTTGCAAAAGCCTGCTGGGAGCCTTGGCCTGACAGAGCCAGACCCACCTCCCGTTGCAAAGGAGATTCGCAACCTTAGAGATATTTTGTAACCTAGCTAGGTTTATAATGCTTAGGTCATATCGACTAGAGAAGGAAGTTGAGAAGAGCCATGGGTCATACCAAACCGAGGTGTAGACCACGACCCTCGTATTTTGATAACCCTGTCAGGAAATTTACGCCTCTTACAAAAAACATATACATTATATATGAAAAAACCAAAGGACAAGCCAAATACCAAGTTCCGCAAATTATGTTCACAACTAGAGACAAAAGCTCCCCTCACTACTTCTGTGCATACCACAATGACCAAGGTTATCATATTGATTATTGTTGACAGTTAAAGGAGGATGTACATCGGCTAATCGACAGTGGAGAATGGAAAATGCGAAGACCAAAGAGATGGAGTTAGTTGAGCCTATAGAAGAGACCTCTAACAAAACGAATAAGTCCATGACAAGCAACAATGGTTATGCACGATTTTTAGTGGCAACAACCTATATGGGGCTGACACTATTGCTCAAAAACGATAAAGGAATGGGTTGTATGTTCATATGATGGACAACTCATCATACAACAATTATCAGGAGCATGTAGCCAACCTCACATTTAATGAAGATAGTTTGAGGGTAATTCTCACCATTCATGAGGATGGCCTAACCATTAATGCAAACATTTAAAGAGTAATGGTCACTCGAGTCCTAGTTGATAACAGTAGCTTGACCAATATCATTTTCAAGGCGAGTTCCAAATAAATAGTTGGGGTACCTCTATTCAAAGTTACATACAGACAGTTGGTCAGTTACGAAGAAAAATCAACCAGGTGTGTGGGCGAGGTAGAAATCCTAGTCACGGTGGGGCATGAGAACGCGAAGAAATTTGTAAGAACATTATTCATGATCGCCGACACACCAAGGTCTTACCATGTGATAGCAAGGAGACCATAGGTCTATACACTTGATGCGAATTTGTGCTCATTTAGACAATATGTCAAATACCTCATCGGTAACTTTATAGGCATAATTAGAGGCAACCAAAGAACAACAAGAAATTGCTCCGCTATAACACTCGATTTCACGAAACCAACTTAATAGAAATTAGCCAGCCATGGGGTGGGGATCACAACCAACAAACCGAAGTCGCCCACTTGAAAGTTGATGATCCCCGAGAGGATGAACGAGAAAAGAACCCCTTAGGAGAAGATAGTGTTTTACCACTGTATGAAGGAAATGTACTCTGTATAGGTAATAAATTCGACCTATTATTTAAAAGAAAGTTTATAGAACTGCTGCAAAGAAATGAAGATAGGTTTGCATTAAGGGCCTAAAAGGTCACTAGAGTCGACCCAAGAGTCATGTGACACACACTGGCCATCTATAAAAATGTCCAACCATACAAAACAAAAGCGATAAACTTTCTTCCCAGAAATGTGAGAGGAAATTTACAAAGAAGTAGACAAGCTAACCAAGCGCAGGCACATTTGGAAAGCTCAGTATCTTATGTGGATACTCAACCTTGTTTTCGTCAAAAAGAAGAATGGCCAGTGGCGTATATGTGTAGACTTCACTGAGCTCAATCAGTCATGACCAAAAGATGCATTTTCTTTTTCTAAGAATTGACCAGTTGGTTGATGTTGCGTCAGCCAAAGAGTTGTTGCCATTCATGGATTCCTATTATGGGTATAACAAAAACGAATGAATCCTACGGATGAGGAGCATCCTACATTCCAAACTAAGTGAGGTTTATATCGCTACAAAGTTATGCCATTTGGATTGAAGAATGTAGGGTCAACGTATGATAGATTGGTTAAACAACTATTTGAAAACCAGCTCGGTCCGAACATGGAAGCTTACATCATTGACATGATCGTCAAAAGAGACACTGATGAGCGGTAGCTCAAAGTATTAGAAGGAATATTCAAGACCTTGCGCAAGTATAATCTTAAACTTAAACCTCTCAAATTATCTTTCGGTGTGCGCAATGGAAAATTCCTAGGCTTCAATCAATAAGAAACGGATTGAGGCTGATCCAAGCCAATTAAAATAAATTTTTACAATGGAGCCCCTAGAAACATCAAGGAGGTTCAACGACTAACCGGACGTCTCGACTCCCTATCCTACTTCAAAACAAGAGTATCGGATAAGAGCTAACCCTTCTTTAAGATACTAAAGGGGACCAAAATATTATCTTGGATAGAGGAATGCAATGTGGCATTCCAAGCTCTAAAAGAATACTTAACTTTGCTAGAGTTGTTGCCAACACCGAACACTGGAGAACCACTCTACCTTTTTGTCAGTGTCAAGCTACACGATTAGTGATGTCCTAGTAAGAGATATAATATAAGTACAAAAACTAGTTTAATATGTCAGCGAAGCCTTGTACATACCAAACCAGATACTTAAACTAGGAAAACCCTCGTCATGGTAGTAGTAGGTAGAAATATGCCCCCAAGGAGCGTACTCAAGAAACCAAAGATCTGTGGGTGGCTTACAAGGTGGTTAGTCAAACTAGGGGTGTATGAAATCATCTACAAGCCATGAACGAAAAAAAAAACCAGGGGGTGGCCTACTTCAACAATGAGATCATAGGATGCTGAGGCTCAGATGATAATACAAGTCAAATGGAGGGAGATAGTAACCTTTAATGGATAGTGGAGGTCGACAAGGCCTCCAACATTCTGGGGGTACGAGCCACCATTTTGGAGCAGAAATATAACCAACAATTAAGTTTAGCTTCAAAGTAACAAACAACACTGCAGAATACAAACCCATCCTAGGTGGTCTAAGGTTAGCTCACATTTGTGGAGTTAAGAACTTACATGTCTGATTGGATTTCTAGTTGGTCACTAGTCAGGCAAAAGGGTTGTACAAGGCTGAACAAGATAGTACTCAAGGGTACCTTGATGTATTGCGGGAATGGGACTGGTAGTTCTCACACAGAGTATAAGAAAATACCCCGTTCCAAAAATTACATTGCAGATTCACTCTTCAAAATGGCTGCCCATAATGAAAACCCAATTATCATTACCCAAGATAGACCTTCAGTGGCAGAAAACGGAGACGCACACAAGGTACACGCAATTACAACAACAACCGACTTGAGCGATATGTTGCTTACTTAAAACACCAAAGCCTTCTTAGTGAAAAAGTAGAAGCAAAGTACCTCTAGGATTGCGGGGATAAGTACACACTCCTCGATAACGTCTTTTAAAGAAAAAATTCCACTTGGCCACTAATACGTTGTACCAACCATGATGAAGCTAACTTCATTTTAACTAACCTACATGAAGGAGAAGTTAAAGAAAATTATTGACAAAGACTCTTGGTCAAATATGTCCTATTGGTAGGTTTCTACAGGTCCAAGCTAGGAGTTGATGCGGAGGCAGTTGTACAAAGATGTCATCTCATCCAGAAGTTCTCAAACGGACGTTACATACCAAGAAAACCAATGAGTCTTTTTCCACTGCCATGCCTATTCAAAAAATGAGGAATAGACTTAGTCGAACCCTTCCTTATAGCCAGAGGAAAAAATACAGCACCTAATAGTGGGGATGATTTACTTTATCAAGTCGGTCGAAGCAAAGGCTGTTAAAATAACCGGAGACTAGAAGAATCAGAAGAGTTTAGCGTTTCCTGACAAAGGGTTACAGGGTACCTCAAAGTTACCACGACAAGCTAAACAATAGTTTTTACCAATAAAATAGAAAGAGGTAACAAGATTTATAGAAGAGTATCATTCTTTTACCTTTGAATTATTATATGTGGAGAAAGGGTAAGACTGGAACAAAATAAGCAAGAAAAGAGCGATAACTGAACTTTATCTCCACAAGTAACCTAAAGAAGAAGCAAATGTATAAATATGATTTATATCACGAGTTAAAATTGATGCATAATGAACATTAAATTTATTAGCCCGTAACATTATAATGAGCCTATACGTCATAACAGTATTAAAAGACTTAACGACATAAAGTCTGAGGTGCCATTTATCAAAGATGTGCATGTAGGTTATGTATTGTCCAAAATAGACATAATATAGTTGACGTGTGGCAAATCAATACTAACATAAGCATACCGTACGACTATCATTCCATAGTAAAGGTAAAAGAATGTAATGGACACGTGACAAGAAAATGAGAGGTAAGACATATGATACCTCGTCCTCATTTATTTTCAATCTTTTGAAAAAGCGAACTGTTAAAGAAGTTAACATGATAAGGCATAACTCCTAGGTCAAATTACACTGCACTCCTTGACAAGGACAAGGCGAGTTTGTTAGTCAACCAAATAACGACTAGGCAGAGAGGAGTTCAATCAAGATTGATATGAGATGGACCTCGGCCCGAAAAAATCAAACATCGCTATTGTCTAGGAAAAGTCTGAAATACGCGTTAGAAATACATGCGATATGTTACCAACCTAAGGTATTAACCAAAATACGATTATGAAGCAAACAAGGCTACTAAAAGCATGATCAAGAAAACGTGAAGAACGTGGGATATAACACTCGCCTACATTCAATATTACAAGGAGTAGTAACTGCTCTAGAGATAATGGGATAATGTATTTGTGGGTTGTAATATATAAAGAGGTTGAGAACCTTAAAAAGATGTATGATTTTTAAAAAGTTAATTGACAAAAAAAAAATCAATCATTCTCTGTTAATTCTAGTTAAATACTTGTCACTAAAATTTCTCACTAGCGACCACAACCACAACCTTCTTACTTATCTTTCTTGCAATCATCATCACATGATGATTGCGGCAAAAGCCCCAGGCACAAGTCTAGGTAGCTATGTCGTGATCATCTTTGTATTAGTTGTGGTAAAGCATATTTGGAACAAGTGTCAGTCTATTTGCTGCAATTAACATGGTCTTGATCGCGAAAAACCTTCAAAAAAGTCTTTCAATATTTGTCTACTTCTTTGCGTCATAACTCCGATGATTGAAACTCCTCTAATGGTCATCCATATGTGATCAATATTTCCAACAATATCCCACTTGATTAAATACCCTCTTATTTATCTCTCTTAATATAACTCATATGCATATAATAAAATATCATTTTATTTGTATTTTATCTTACGGTAAAGAAAACAAAGTTAAGTGAGAAATACATTGGTAGTCGTAACTTTGAACCAACCTCCTATGCGACCTAACTGAAAATCTCATATACACAATTATTTTCGTCAAACATTTGTCTGTATTTCACTTTTACACTATTTGGTTATAGGCCCTGTTCATTTCAAGAATCATAGCATGAGAGAAACTCATTCTCTCATAAGAGGCGACACCACCTCTAGATTCTCATATGTACAATTCTTACAGTGTTTTTGTTATTTATTAAAAACACGTATTACACTTAGATCAAATTGTATTAAAAGTTACTTTGAACTTATCCCGCCATGGTAACGACTAACATGTCTGACATTCATCACGGATGAAACTCTAGTTCATTTATATATTGGATATTTTACTGATTACTTATTATTACCCATTGCAAATTGGATCTTAAGGTTCTCTATTGTCCAATTGGGTTTCATTATTTACAAAATAATTATTTCAAAAAACATATTCACATCTCTTTAAATGTATTATTCACTAGTTATCGAGCTAATGGGTTAGTATACGGATCCGCTAAGTTCCCACTAGAACGTATGTATGAACCCGATATAATTCCATATCGAATTAGTTGTCCAACATATCATATCTTAGACTTATATGTCTAAACTTCCCATTGTAGATTCCATTGTATGCTCTACCTAATGTTTCTTAACTATCACAATATATTTTCTATATCCCTATTTGAAGTGTATGATATCTCGGATAAGAGATGTCTTAACTATTTAGTTTCCTTACCCGTTACAACCAATGCTATGAACTCGAGCTCCCTAGTCGAGTAAGAACAAACATGCCATAGTTGATTTATCATTGGCTAGACTGGTGATCCAACTTGTATCAGTGTATCCCTCAAGTACCCCGGGAAAATTAGAATATTGGAAACACATATCTTTTTTCTTTTTAAAGTACCCCAAGACCCTTCCAATTACATTCCAATTTTTTGTACTTGAATTACTCACAAATTTACTTGATTTACTCACCATAAAAAGATATATTCGCCATAGTGCATAAAACCACATACATTAAGTGTCCTACAGCACTATCATATTATAGTTTAGCCACCGTTCTTCCTTTATTTTATTTCAAGCTTTAAATTATGATCAAATAGTGTTTGTACTTATTTCAATTTTAGTTGCGTGAACTTATCAAGTAACTTCTCGACATAATGAGATTGACTTAAGGCATAACCCCTATATTTTTTAATATCTTAATTTTCCAAATAATATATATTTCGTTAAGATCATTCATCTTAAAACTAGACAATAAAAACCTCTTCATTTCATTAATCCTTTCTATGTCATTACTTAATATCACCAAATCATCTACATATAGACATACAATGGCAATTATATCACCAAGAACTTCAGTATAAAAATATTTATCCACCGTATTATGTCTAAACCCGTCGGATATAATAACATTCTCAAACTTTTCATACCACTTCATAGGTGCTTGTTTAAGACCATGTAATGATTCAACAGTAATACATACCTTAGACTCATTCCGCGGAAGTAAAAAACCCTCAAACTGCTCCATTTAAACCTCATTATCGAGATCTTTATTTGTAAGTTGTTTTGGCACTAATTTGGTGAATTTTTAATTTGTATACCGTTGTAATTTCAAAGATCATCCTAACTTTTGTTTTCCTAGATAATAGAAAATAAGTTTCAAAATAATTTATTCTTTATTTATGTCGAAAACCTTTAGCTACCACTCTTTATTTGAAAGCTTGAATGGACCATATGATATTTCTTTCTAAATACCCATTTATAACCAATTGGTCTTGAACTCGAAGGTAAATCTAGTAACTCCTAAGTGTGGTTTGATATTATTGAACTTTATGGCCTCTTGCCAAAATGCAAAATCTCGGGATGTTATTGCTTTTTGGTATGATTTAGGGTCGTATTCCAAAAAAAAGAACTATCATAATTGTCCAGATGAATTCTTTGTAACTCACCTCTACTAAATACAAAGAAATAGTTTGAACATCTAACTCATTAGATCCAAAATTTCACGCCTCTTTTCCCTTTGTATCGTATGAGGTTTTCGTGGTTGCTCATCAACCAAAGGTGCATTTTTTAAATTCTTTTCCTCGTTTGCTACAACGATTTGCATCATATTATTATCATATAATTCAAATTCAAAGATTTATGGCTCTTTTAATTAAAATACCACATTAGATTACAAATATTTAGTTGACCATATAACCAATGAACACACATCTTATAGTTTTATAACCTAACTTTATGATTTTTAGATCCGTATTTTTGCAAAATTCTAAAAAACCCTACACTTTAAGGTAATTTATGTTTGGTTTTTTTCCTTTCGATAACTCATATGGAGATAATTCGGTTTTCTTAAGAGGAATACGATTACAAATATGACATGGAATTCAATAACCTCACCTCATAAATTAATATATAATTTTAAATTAACTAGTATGACGTCGAAAATATCGATTAAAGTTCTATTTTCTGCTTAGGCAATGTATTTTTCTACATCATGTAAGGCGTTGAGCAATGGTGATTTATCATATGGTTTTCATAAAAACTAGAAAAATCTCTCGACAAATATTTCCTACCTTGATCACTACACAAAATTCTAATCTAAATATATAATTGATTTTATACTTCCGCTCTAGAGATATTTAACATACTAACTACCTTATTCTTATGTTTAAAAAATAAACATAAAAAATCTAGAGTAGTTATCAATAAATATTATACAATATCTTTACCCCCCCCTCCCCACACACACGCCAACTCACACATGTTGGTGTGTATTATTTTAAACAATTTCGTACATATTGCAATGGATTTGTCAAGTATTTTTAATCATCACTGATTTTATACATTATTTTTACATTATTTATACGAACCTATATCATATTTTATATGTCCAGTTTTAACAATTCTATTTATCGTACTATGTCATATATAAGCAAATCTACCACGCCATAACAAACCGTCATTACGTGAACAAACATAATTAGCTATCTACATTCTACTCATTGAATGTTTAGTAGTATATACCATCTTTGGTTATAACGAGTTTATTGGATTGGCCTACAGAACGAATTACAACTTTTGCCAATAAATCATCCAACACCAAGTTTTTGTTCATTTTCAAAACATATAAAATATTAGTGAGAGTTATCATTTTCTAATTTGTAGATAACATATACATTACTCATTATAAACTATTTGAATAGTTCGTTATCATTAGAAACATGCACTAATTCACATGTATCATACCACAAGTCAGAAGATTTTTCTTCCGCAATACTAACTTCTGTCACCACTGCCAAAATTTTCTTGTTTATAATTTTAATCTTATTTTGAAGATTGTAAATTTTACCAAATTTGTAATACAATTCCACTTGGATGGAAATGTCTTATGTTAATACTCATAGAATTTATTTTTCTAGAATATTCCTCTCCCTATGCGAACATGAGTATTTATACTATGCTTTTATAATTAAGAGTTTAAGGGAGATTTAGGCATAATTGTGTTTCTCCGTAGCATTCTTTTTACTTGAAAAACAATATCAAGGATGTCATCTTTTTCTTCCTCCTTGTACGTTTTCCTCTATACAATGGTTCCACTTGAATATGATATGTAATTCATGACAGTACTTTATTCTAGTTTCACGATCATTTTAATTCTTTTTTATTGTTAGAAACTAGAGAGTAAATATAATACTTATAGTAAAATAATCAACATAATATGTTTGGATATTCGTTGGAAAGTCACTAGATACCACGGGAGCATGAAACACATATCTGAATACATTTTCTAAAAATAATTATTTCGATTGTCTTCATTTTTTAGATCTTATTTTGGAAGTTATTTTGCGATATAATAAGATTTTACATTTAGATTACAAGAAACGAAAAAATCTAAAATCAAATGATAGTGTTTAAAATATAAAAAAAAGAGTATTCACGTATTTGCGATTTTTGAGAGACTTTGTTCTTGAGTGATTTACCTATTTATAGAATTTTTTTAAGAGTTATATTGTTTTATAAACCGATAGATAAGCCATGTACATTCAAGATAAACTTTTTTGAAAATAATTTTTCGCCAAAAATCACATTGATTCACTCCTTAGGGTTCTTATCGTGACCATTCCTACTTTAGTCGTGACAAGATATTGTCTGCATTTGAGTATCCGTTGCAGGGTATTGTTGTTACAATTAGCACATTATTGATCGTGACCACAACCTCTTATGGTAAAACAAAACCTTTTGTCTTACCTATTTATAGACGACTAAGGCGTATGGGCTGCTTTGCCACAATCAGCTTTGTAATGGTTGTGTCAAAACCTCTTTGGAATAGTTCTCGACCTATTTGTTGCAATTAACATGATTTTGATTGGGAAAATATGCACCATAATCTTCCAAACTTTTCTTACTTGTTGGTCTCAAAACTCCAACAATAAAAAATCTTAATCCAATCATCCGTATAAAATCAACATATCCAATAAAAAATTCATAAACTAAATAACAACTGTGAACATATTTCTTGTTCAATTTTTATTTACTATTAAAAATGTTTTTACGTCGATAAACATTGATATAATATCAATCAATATTTAATTCATAAAGATTAACTAAAAAATTATAAGAATGGTTTAATGTTATGAAATCAAAATTCAAATCCATTAATATTAGTTTTTAAAAACTGAAGAATTATGTATATTAACTTTTTGGGTTTTAAAAATATGATATGTGATTTAACATATTTGAAAGTTATTATATATAACGGAATATTATAGTGTGAGAAGATATAATTGAGATGACCATATCTCCTTTAAGTATGCCAAAGATGTGAAAGATACCCTTATACAACATTTGAAAAACACCATCGTTGGAAAATTTTCAAATGGTCTGCCAAAAAAATCTTTTTTGAATTTTTTCTTGAATTCATTTAAGTTTAATGGATCTTATAGTGTAGAAATATGGGATTCTCGTCACATATTATTTTAGTTTAATCTAAAGGAGGATGTTAGTAGATTATGGGTAAGAAACGTCTGGACCTTGAATGACTCTTTTGTGAGACTGTTATGATGGATACTGGAATTTAACACAAAGAAGGAAAATTCTATCGCTTTAATCTCGGTAAGGATAGAGAAAATTCCAGAATACATATATAACTAGAAGGTCTTGTATGATGTAGCTGTATCCATAGAAATTCCTTATAGATTAATCATTCTAAACAAAAATCTAAGCACGTAAGAATGCATATTTTGCTTTGATCGAACTAGACGTTTTGAGAAAGTTGCATTACAATATTTGGATTGGATTCAGAAGGAATGAGGGATGTTGGTTGACTCTAAGCTACAAAAACATTCATGCCTATTGTGATTATTCTTATCATATGGGTTAGAGAAACTCTGAATGTAAGAAAGCTCAAAACAATGATAGAGAGAAGATGAAAAAAAACTGAAAACAGAGTAATAGAAACTCGTTCAGTTCAACAATTCTAAAAATGAAACTCAAAGCAAGAACAAGGTAATAAATAACAATACTTCCAATAAAGTATACAAGCCAAAAATCATATCCATCGTGATTCAAAAAAGTCAAAATGCGGAGAAATGGGATAACAATATCAAAGATACTCAAGAGAAAATTGTATTATACAACAAGGACATTACGAAATTCACTCAGTCAAAGGAAAAACATTTAGATTCTACATTTGAAGAAATGGATATCATTGAAGCTTTACAAAAGTTAGAGGGCTATATACAAAATGAATTGAATGACTATGTAAATCTTTTCTCTGGAAGAAACACCCCTGATGAAGATAACATACGAAGCTCTCCTACCACTTCAATATTGAAAACAATTTCTCCTAATCCTAAATTCAATCTCATCTTGAATACAAAACTCAAATATGCAAGAAAATGGAAAAATCCCATTAAATTAGTAGTCAAGTCTCTGAAATATTCGGGGAACAACAAGCTCTACAAATATTTATCTGATAATGATAAGGATACTTAGTTGGAATGTAAGAGGTATTCACAACATCTCAATAGCCAGGAGGCTGAAATCTATAATCAACAAAGAGAAAATCAAAATTCTTGCTATTCAATAGCCTATGGCTAAAATTGAGAAGATGGGTGAAATTGGAACAAAGCTGGGTTTTACTAAATATATTTCTAACATATCTAACAAAATATAGCTTTTCTGGAATGAAAAATCTTGCATTGATACTCTCATCAATTATGATCAATGTTTACATCTCGATGTTACTTACCCTGGTTTTAATAACAACTTTAATTTAACAGTTGTGTATGTCAAATGTCACATGATTCAAAGATTAGAACTATGGTATCAGCTTACTTAGATAGATTTTACAAAGAAATTTTGGCTTACAGTTGGAGATTACAATTTTATTGCTTCATTAGATGAATAAATTGGATGCATTGATGTGTGTCGGAATAGTATAGATGACTTTAATAAAATGATAAGAGACTGCCAGCTTGAAGATACAGGATATGCCAGCTCAAAATTTACCTGGAATAGAATCACAAAATGGAAAAGGTTAGATCGAGCTATGTTCAACAACAAGTGGTCAGATATTTTCAATGACGCTCAGGTTCATCACATGGTCAAAACTTGTTCTGACCATGCTCCTCTTCTCATTACTGCCTATTTTAATAATTCAAATAAGTCTTAAAATAAAAATAAAAGCTTTAAATTTATGAATATGTGGAGTAATGATGACAATTTCTTAAGTACCGTGGAACAGAACTGGAGTCTAAAGAAATGTTTGAAGGATTGGAACATCAGCCGTTTTGGTAATATATTCAGCAAAGTAAAAGACACTGAATAAGAGGTTATGAAGATGATGATGCAGCCCAATAATGCAAATAATCCTGGAACCAAACCTCATCTAGACAAGGATAACAATTTACACCTTCAAGCCTTAAGAAATGAAGAAGAATTTTGGAAAAAAAAGTTCTATAATAACTGGCTTAGAGATGGAGATCAGAACACTAAGGCCTATCATTCTTATGTCTCTAAGAAAAGAAGAAAAAATGTGATCAAAAGTATCAAGCAAAATATCAACTGGAGTTTTGATCTTGAAGTTATAGGCAAATCGAAAGAATGATATTTCAAGGACATCCTTACTAGAAATCCATACAACAACAAAGAAGAGGAGCATGAAATGATGCAAGATGAAATATTTGACAACATTCCCAAGCTTGTAACTAATAACAAGAATGACTTTCTAATGAAGGCTACATGTGAAGAAGAAATTTGGAAAATTATCAATACCATGAACCCATCAAGTGCAGTTGGAATAGATAGGTACAATATTGTTTTTTATAAAGTTTGTTGGAAAATCATAAATTCTGATATGTGTTTAGCTATCAATTCTTACCTAAATAGTCATAGTATCCCCACTGACATCTTTACTACTCGTCTTTGTTTAATTCCAAAGACTACTAATCCCACCTACTGGAACAATATAGACCTATAAGCTTTTTCTCTATGCTAAATGGAATCATGTCCAAACTCATTAACACAAGATTATTTACAATTCCTCCTAACATTATCTCTAATATCCAAAGCACTTTTGTAAAAGAAAGGTCCATTCACGAAAATATTTTAATAACTAATGAGCTAATTTATGATATTAATAGAAGACCTAAATCTGAGAACATTATAATTCAATTGGACATGTCAAAAGCTTTTGACAAAATGTCTCACTCTTTTATAACTAAAGTTTTATCTTTATTTGCTTTTCTACTGACTTTGTAAGCTTAATTAACAAGCTGATCAAAGATGTAAATATATTAATGTTTATCAATGGGGGTGAAATGGGTTATTTTAACCCCAAGAGAGGCTTAAGGTCAGGTGACCCATTGTCTCCAAGCCTCTTTATAATTTGGGAAGAAGTTCTGACAAGGGGACTTTGCAACTTGTGTTGTTCTAACAATAGAATGAAGTATGCAACTAGAACAGATTACCTAGTCCCCAGTCTAGCTTTTGTTGATGGCATACTTACCTTATATAATAGTTTACAATTATCTATTTAAAAGTTAAGTAGCTTTTTAGACAGATATCGAGTGGTTTTAGGATAAGTATTGACAAAGAGAAGACAAGGATCATAACATCAACAAAACTTCAGCAAAGCAGATTCAACTACCTTGAATGCCAAACTAGTTTACAGCTGAAAATCTACCAATCAACCACATGGGAATAACTTTAAGCAAAAAAAATAAATCAAGGAACTTCAGTACTATCTTAGACAAAGTGAATACTCAAAATCTCTGAATGGGATAGCAAGTACCTATCTTAATAGGGAAGGCTCACTCGTATCTCCTCAGTATTAATGTCAGTTCCTTGTTATTGGATGCAGAATAGAATAATTCCAAACTGCATTATCAAAAGATCAGAGAAAGTTTTTGATAGGTTCTTATGGAGATCGAAATATACTGAAAATGCATCCATTGGTCTTTTTGGACTCATCTTTGTACGCCTTTTGAAGAAGCTGGACTAAATATAAGAAAACTTTATGATATTCAGCATACCTTCTCTCTAAAAGCTTTTGTTTATTTACAGAAAATTGAAAGTATATGGGCTAACATTATGCATAAATTATATAGTAACTAGGTGTATCCTTTAAAAACCAACTACAATAGGCTGGTTCTTTATTATGGAAAATAATTTCAGGTATTAAGAGCTCAACTGAAAAAAAAAATATAAGATGGATTCTCGGAAGAGGATAAAGGGATTTCTGGTTGGATAATTGGCACAATCATCCTTCTATTACAGACCTAAACAACAATGAAGTCAACAATTGGTTTCCGGGGGTAAAGTAAACACTTTCTGGAAGAATAACTGTTGGGATGTAGGTATTATGGAAGGCTTTATATCTGAGGATAGAATTAATTAGATTAAGCAGTTCAGTATTGACACAAACAAGGATGAAATGATGATATGGAAGTTGTCCCAAGACAACAACTTCAACACTAAACAAACACGGAACAACATAATGATATATTACAATGAGCCAAACTTATACAAGAAAATATGGAATGCTTTAAATCCCACGAATTTCTTCTTTTTCTTATGGAATTTAATTAAAATTTCATTCCAACTGGCTCTTTAATGCAGAAAAGACATTTACATCTTGCATCTAAATTTTAGTTTTTCTATAATTATGCAGAAACAAATCCGTTTGTAAACTGCACTTATTCTTGGCAAATATGGAAACACTTCAGTGATTTATTCAATATTAACATAGAAACGTATATGGTTTTAACTTATGTTATTTGAAACTGGTTTTAGTTTTCTAAGTCTAAAGTTCATATCACTCACGTTATTCCTTCTACAATTTGTTGGGTGATTTGGAAGAATCGGAATAATTCCAAGTTTAAGGGAGTTTACGATTCGGTCTTTAAGTCAATTAATGTCATTAACATAATTATTATTGGTCTAGATGCATCTAACATTTTAAAAAGGAAGCACCAGACTAATGTTACTGAAACAAGTACAAGTATTGCCTGCATCTCATTTTGCAACATAATCAAAGAAGCAGAGTACCTCAAATGGATTGCCTCTGACGTGGGTAGATTGAAGATGAATATTGATGCTTCCTATCTTCGAACGGAGAGTTAAGTGGAGCGACGGTGATTAGAAACGTCAATGAAGAAATCATTCATTACTCTAGAAATACTTTTGGCAAGCTTTCTCCTTTTCTAGCTGAGGCGAGAGCCTTACTAGAAGGTTTGGTAATCTGCAAGAAAAACAAATGGAATAAGGTTGATATTAAATCTGACTGCCTAATGCTAATCAAGCTTCTGGCAGAAGGAAAAATGCCATGGTGCCTCAACCCTTTAATTACGATTTGCGGAAACCTTATAGACTCTTCAATGTCTATTAAGTATATCTCCAGAGTCCAAAATCAAGCTGCAATCTGGCTTGTAAAATGTACTTTGAGATCCAAAGAAAATCTTATCTTTCCTTATTTAAAAACTCCAAACTACCTCTTGGTCATTATTCTCCTATAAAGCATGGGAATTAGTTATATAAACTCTATTTTAGAATGAATTTTACCTGAATCTCAAAACTAGGTTGTTGTCGATTTTTTTCGTATTTTGCAGAAATTCTCAAGTAATGGAGAGAAGATAAGAAAATCAATGATCAAAAGGTGGGCTTCAAGTCTGAGAAAGAAGTTAGAGACAATTGGAGAAGAAATGTTGAGAGAATTAGAAGTTTTGCTCAAGAAAAAGTTGTATCTGTTTGAGCTTCCCTAGGTATAAAATTTAAACTCAATTGAAGGGAAGAATTTCTTCGAATTTTGGCTATCAATTTTGGAAATTTCAATTCTTGCCCTCATTATTTGTAAATCCTATAATTGGGTCCCTAAATTCCAATAAAAATTTATTTTGATTTAAAAAAACTTGTGTTAGTTTTATTATAAAATATAACTAATGTATTATTCACTCGAATTACATACACATTCTTTTACAAAATCTAGCCGAATTTGTATTCATTTCATCGAAAGATGGTAGCTTTTATTGGACTCAGACAAGTCAATAACTACGACTTAGCTTCAGACTAAAATATTTCCCTTCATAGTAGAGTTTAGTCCAACTAGTATCTATATACTAAATGTCGATGATAATATATTATTATTACTCGTAGTTCCACATTGAATTAATTAAAGTTCGATTAATTTTACATTAATGAACCACTATTTACACCAATTTTGATACTCTAATTATAATGGATTAAACATTCTAATTAAGATATTTTGTAAAATATCCAACTTGAATCACCATTTGTACTTAAGGTATAAATAAAGTGTGTAGTGAAATATTCATATATTAAAAAGTGACTTAAAGTTATATTACCAATTTATATAATAATCAATAAAAACCTAACAAAAATTATGAAACTCAATGTAACAATTCCCACAAATCCAAATGAATTTAAATTTTTAATAATATTTCGCGACCGTATATTTACGATATTATATCACAACTCTATTTGAGATCATTATACTACATATAAAATATAAAAAAAATCAAAACAACCATTATATTATTAATCTAATACAATATAAATACTACAAATTTAAATAAAACAAAAATCTCATTAAATTTAAATACCCTATAAATATAACACTCATACAACCAATATGTTTGTGAAATATCATGGGTCATAATATCTTAGTAAAATGTAATACACTAGTACATAATAGTTGATATACTTTATCTTGATATGTCCATTATGTACTCTCCTCTTAACAAATACAAACTTGATGTTTATATGCTTAAACTTTTTGAAGCTATTATTGATGTTCGAGAATATGATTTTTGAACTATTAGTATAGTAGAGAAATAAAGATATTTTGTTTTCTTTAATTTTATATAGTCATGTGAAACCTTTCATGAGATATAACGCATGATACATCAATATATGTTATATATTATGTTTCTTTAATGGAAGTTGTGATAAGATTCTGATTTGTACTCATCTATGAAATCTTACCCCTAACTAAAACAATATATCCAGTCCTAGATTGAAAAGTATATAACCAAAAAATTCCACACCAGAGTAGTTCAGTATCTCTAAGTTACCCAATTTATGATATGTAAATCCGCAATGTATGCCATATAACTCATTTGATTATTTTCCAAATCACAACACCTATGTTGCTTAAGTACATACTTGAACATACATACATACTATAAATGCTACAGTACATACTTAAACATGCATGATATTTTAAAAACCTAAAGCACATGTATTTGTATATATTAACTAAATGTATGATTTTATCTTAGGATATTGACTTACCCAGAAGTTATGGGCTTTAACTATTATGGTAGTCATAATTATGATGTTTTGCATGTTATAACACTGTAACATGTTATCAATGTATGGATTTTGTGACAACCCCAATATGACACAAGAAAGATTTCAAACAATATTGATCCTAAAAAACAATTTACCAAGATCGGTCATATCAAATATCTTTGACAAAACAATCATCTGTATATGATAAGGACATAGTATTTATAATAATGAGTAAGTATTTGATATACAACACCAAATATATTACGTTACTCTCGTTGAATTTTTAATTCATCTCAAAACTAAACAAGGTGATGATATGCAAGAACTTATGGTACCATTGGGTATATACATGTTTGAGGCCATAAATAGATATTTTAAGTTTAGAGTCAATTAAATTTGTATCATATAAATACAATTTTCAAGTTACCTAATATAAATTGTTTGCCTTTATATCTATATTGAAAAATATCATGTTAAATCGATATGATCAAACTCAAAATTAAATTATCCAACCAGAATCTTGATTGTCCTAGATGAGTCCGTTGATGAAATTGGAGAAACTATGTTAAAATAGTCAATAACTTCTCGTTGAGTATATTGTTTTGTTATAAGATGTATTTTATATATTTCCACATTACCTTTTGCATCGTGTTTTCTTCTAACTATTTGTTTGTAATCAGTCGTTTTATTATCCTTATGTAATAGGATAAGATCTCAAACCAAATTGTCTTACATCAATTTATACTTTTCATTCGCATTCGAAAATCTGATTACTTAATTTATAGTTTACGAAATAGTACATAACCTGAAAACTCATTCTTATTTTCTTCCTAGTGAGATATATGCCATGTAGCCTCATTAAGTTATACTTTCTTTTCTTCTGATTTTGTTGATTTTTTTCATCCATAATAATACAAATATTGTCTTCTTGAGGGAGAGACGGTACATCCTATTTAAATTACTAAACTCTATGATAAGTATAAAAAACTAGTAAATTAACTGTAACCAAAACGTCAATATTGAATACTTAAAAAATTGGTATAAGTTCTTCCTACAATAATTATTTATATCTTAATCCTTCACCCAAACCCCATATCCTCGCAAAATTTACAGTTAATAAAAACGTACACACTTATGAAGAGAGTAACACTTGTAACCCATTGGTTGGTCTGAGACTCTATTAAGTATTAATTTATTATTTTATATATTAGCTTATACTCTCTAATCCTATACTTTCTGCTTCAAAATGAACCTAAATCTGTAAATAATTTTAATTAAGCGATAACCCCTTAAAGGAATGAAGCATTACTTTGTTTACAATATTGATATACCCATAATAATAATAACATAGTTAAGAAAGTATGAGAGACCATACTCTAAAAGAGCTCTTATAATTTATGGTTGAACCCGACATAATATATTAAAGGAAAAGACCAGACTTCATATGATAAACAAAATGACAATGCAATTGTTCATCGGACTCATCATACCGACCATAGTATTTAACACAACTCTCAGATCTATTAACTTTAATCATTTTACTTAGTTGTAATTGACCTTAACTTTGGTGAGGTCAGACATATTCGAAGGACATTTCAAACTAAAAACTAATATATATATATATATATATATTTAAATTTATTTTAATTATTATTTTTTGGTATTAAAATAGGTCGTATGGGTTTTTTGGACTTTGGGTTGGGACCATTTTTTTTGTCTAACACATTAACCTATTAGAAATTTATCATATAAATATGTTCATAGGCTGCATTTCATTGGGAAAAAATAGTTTTTATCTATAAATTATTCTTTAACTAGCTCTTTTATCTTTCTAACCTTTACCAAACATTAATTACTTCTGGTTTACCAAATAGCCCATCGAATAACTTTGATCCATATCAAATTTTCAACCACATTAGGAGCAACACAAAGGTGCATGGATAGCAAAATCTAAAACGTAACATACGAAAGTTTCCTTCAGAACCTTTCAAATGATGGATCATGAAATGAATGTAGACCCCCCTTAGAGAATAAATGAGCCACGATCAAATAAGACATTGTCCAAACACCACTTATAAATGATGAAAATAAAGAAAGGATTCTTATGGAAGAGGAGCAAAACCTATTGCGATGAGGACTTGAGGATTTAAGAGCTCAAAGATAAGTTGGGAGAGATTTGGTGGTAAATATTCCATCCGAACATCAAAAGTCCGATGAAACAAATGATAATAATCAACGTAGCCTGAAGAAGCACCAAAAGGACCCTAAAACCCATAAGCCTCTAAAAAAGAGCGTCGAAGCAATGATTATTCTAGCTCTTCGAAGTCTAGTCAGGGGTCTACTACATAGTCTAAAATTTCCTCCTCTTATTCAAGCACTAATCCCTATCATAAGAAAAAGAAAGAAAGCTACCGAAAATAGCGACGATCTAAAAAAATCAAATATACACCACAAATCGAGTAAACAAGACTCTTTATGTAAAACAAACACCAAAAGGTTAATCATAAAAAAAAGAAATAATGTCAGGAAAAGGTGAAAGGATAAGGCAACAAATGGATAAACCACTTGTTGACTGATCAATTTTCTATTCAACCGGAACCAGGTATATTAGCCACATCCGATGAAGATCATCTATTTAGTTAGGACACAATTAGAGGCAATCGCCTTTATTTGTGAAAATCGTGTCTGGACATTTGCCTAGGCATTTTAATATTTCAAAAATGGAAAAATATGATGAGACCAAGGATCTGGATAACCATATTGAGAAATTCAAGAATTTCATTATTAGTTTTGATGATGATAAGTTGTTATGTTAAGATTTTTCTCAGACTTTCAAGGACAATACCTTGAAATGGTATAATAGGCTGGCACAAAGGTCAATAAAAAACTTTGACATGTTCTAGATGGATTTCTGAAGGCAATTTATGGGAGCAAAGAACTTAGAGGAAACAAAGATACTATAATCTATTGTTGGCAACATCCTAGTGAAACCAAGTTTTGTATATACTAAAGATGGTTTGTTGGACAGCTTCAAACAAGTAGCCATAACTTCATTTAGAAAAAGGGCTCATAGTTGGAGATTTGGCTGATACTTGTGGTGGTTTGTTAAACTAAGTGGGAAAACATATTAGAATGAAAAAAACCAATAGACTGAGACAACCTTATTAGCCCAGACATGTTCCTTCTATCTCTCCCCAACGGGTTAGAGGCCAGCTATAAGCTGGTGATAGAAATTGTTTGAAGGATTCCTGACGAAATTCTCATCGACCCAGATCGAGCCAATCTTCTCAGGGATAACAATTTAGGCCTCAAAGAAATCAATGGGTTCAACCTAGTTACTTTGCATAGTTGATTGAAAATATGGCGACAATCTAGGACAGATCAAAGAATTATGTTCAATTTTGAATATATGGGTTGATGACCGTTTAAAACGATTGTGAGAGTTTTTGTTTGTAGTGGTTGATTTTTGGACTCCTTCAAATGTTATCTTTGGTACATCTTGGCTATGAAGGATGCATGATGTCATTTTAACCATTCATCACTGCTTACAATACGTCATCTGAGGCCATGCAGGGGTTGTTTGGAGCAAGCAAAATATTTATAAAGAATTCTCCATCAATGCTCTTACTTCGAAAGTATTAAAAATAGGACAACTAAAACTTAATAGCAGCTACTCGGGTCCTCTTCGAATTCAAGAAAAGTAGATGATTCAAGAGAGACTTATAGTGCAGTTATTCCAATTGAGGAAGTTGAAGTACACAATTTTCTAAGTGGAAAAAGTATTAGGATTGGAGCCAAGCTGACGTGGGAAATAAAAGAATTTTTTTTGTCATATTTGTCCAACAACTTTCATGTATCACATGTTTTAATGAAGATGTGACAGGTGTACCAACCAGCATCATTTTCATAAATTGGTTGTATGATCCGATGCATGCCCTATAACTGAGACACGGAGAATTTTTTATGCAAACAAATTTGAAGATATTGTTAAAGAGGTGAACAGACTAACATAAATAGGGCATATTCAAGAGTCTCGAGACCCGTTTTCGATTATAAATGTAGTAGTATTAAAAAAACAGCTAACGTATTGATTTCATAAACCTGAACAGGGCTTGTCCGAAGGATCCATTCCATGTCCCTCGGATAGATCAGTTAATAGATTATACTTCTACAAATAAGCTATTATCTTTCGTGGATGCTTTTGTTGGGTACAATCACTCATAAATAGATCTGAAGAACTAAAATCACACTACATTCATCACTGATAAGGGGCTCCATTATTACAAGGTAATGCTTTTCGGTTTAAAGAAAGCTCGGGTTACTTACCAGCGTTTAGTGAATAAAGCGTTTTCTAATTATATTGGGAGAAATGTCAACGTTTATATTGATGATATAATAGTAAGAATTTTGAGAGATGGTGATCACTTGTTTTATCTCAAAGAAACAGTCTCCAACTTAAAATCCATCAATATGAAGCCAAATTAGGAGAAGTGCACTCAGCGCAGGTCAATCCGTTGCATGCTATGGACCATACAAGATCAACAAAATAAGTTCAGGTATTAACTTGAAGGTTCGCACATTTAAATTTATATCAAGATCATTGGAAAAGTGTGCACAATTCTTCCAATTTTTTAGGAATACCAAGGAATTTAATTGGTCTTCGAATTGTGATGAGGAATTCCTTGAGATCAATAAGCATTTATCTTCACCCAAAAACTCTGTCTAAATCAGTGATGGGAGAAAGACTATATGATTACTTGGTAGTGTCTGACTATGTAGGAATTGCGGTTCTAGTTCGGGAAGTTGATAGTTATCCTCGCCCGATTTATTGTGTGAGTAAGAGTTTGTTGGATGTTGGAAAAAATCAACATTATCTCTAGTGATAGTAGCAAGAAAAATAAGACCCTATTTTCAAGCACATTATATTATTATTCGAACTTCATTTCTACATAAAAATATGTTGTAAAAACAAGATATATTGGGTCGAAGACCAAGTGGTTTGTGGAATTGGGGGATTATGATATCGATTTCGTTCCCCAAATTGTAATCAAAACACAAATTTTCATAGATTTCCTGGTTGATTTCATTCGGAACAACCATATGTGGAATCTTCTATTGATAATCCTATAAAACAATGGGAAGTCCGATTGATGAGTGATTTACCGTTTCTCATACATGAAGCCTAGGGTCAATCCGAAGCGAGAAAAGATAAGTTGGTAAATTATTTACATGTATTGAGGCAAACATCTGCCTTCTTTAAGTGTGTGAAGTATGAACATGTGCCCAAGGATAAAAATTTTATGGTTGATTCCTTAGGTTTCACTAAATATATTGAGGCGTATCCATGTATTTGAAATAAGAGTGACCTTCTATAACAACATGCTTAGAAGTACGATTGATTACTGAGGAAAGTTTTCATGTATCCATAATAACAATCTAGGATTAGAGGCACAAAATCATAGAGTTTATTACTAAAACATGTCTTCCCATAGAAAAATGATTATCTAGGAAATTAAAGTTTAAAGCACTTGAATTTTTGGTCTTAAGAGATGTCCTCTACAAGAAATATTTTAGCAGGCCTCTATCGCGCTGCCTTATATATGATGAGTCCTATGTAATTTTTATCTAAATTACATAATGGAGAGGGCTCTGCACATTGTGGCTATAAATATTTGACCATAATGGTTTTATTAGCAGTATATTATTCGCCTTTCATCATGAAGGATTCTAAATAACTAGTTAAACGATGTGATATATGCCAAACATTTAGAAATACAATGCATGTGTCAGCAGTATCTATGGAATCAATATATGAAGCAATACTATTTGATAGAATGGCTTGATTTGGTGGGATCTCTACCAATGGCATCTAGAGGATGTCGAACCATTATATTGGTCGTGGTTATTTTTTCTAAGTGGGTAGAAGTTTCACCTCTCGCTAGAACTACATCTAAGGAAGTGATAAAGTTTATCATCTCCAATATATGTTGCAAGTTTCAAATTTGTAGAAGCATTACAACTGAAAAAATGTTCCTCAATTTGATAATAAGAACATGGAGATATTCTATAATTCTAGAGGAATTCGGCATTGCTTCTCTTCACCTTCTCACCCAAGCCAACCGTAAAATAGAGGTTGTTAGCAGAACTATTTTGATGGGTCTAAAAAACATTAGAATGAGCCGCATGAAAATGGCCAATTATTTGCAAGAAGTATTGTGATCTTATCGAACTACTCCTCAAACTACCACTCAAGAGTCTTATTTTGCTTTATTCTATATGATGGATGCAGTAACACCAATTGAATCCATCCTACTGGAATTCAAAATTATTGTGAAGTGGATAATGATACAACTATAAGATCTCAATTGGACTTGGTTGAAGAAAAAAAAATTAAAGCTTATTTAAGAATGGTGCAATATCAAGGCTATGAGAAGCATGTATGCATCTAAAATTCAAAAAAGAGAGTTTGAAGTGGGAGACAAAGTTTTAAGAAAAGTGTTTTTACACACAAAAGACAAAATTTCAGAAAGCTAGCACCAAATTGGGAAGGGCCATATACTGTGAGTGACAAAATCAACATTGGAACATATCGACTAGTTGATCAAGAATGCAACTCTTTAAGGCATCCATTGAACTTCAAACACGTAAGGATTTATCTTGAATGAATGTGTAATATCTTTACTTTATTTTTGTTTAATATAAATATTTAGGGGCATACTCTTTCCTACCCTGATGACGTGGGATGGTTTTAACGAATTCGTTGGATCATTAGTAATCTACCATTTTTTCCTTAAATTTTTTCTCATAATATACTTATGTATCTAATTTTTTATGCCTTCGAATGGATTACCTTTGAATGGATTGTGTATTTAATTTTGTATGTCTTTGAATGGATTACCTTCGAATAGCTCGTGTATCCAATTTTGTATTTCTTTGAATAAATTTCTTTTGAATGGCTTATGTATGTAATTTTTTATGTCTTCGAATGGATTACCTTCAAATGGCTTGTATATTTAATTTTGTATGTCTACGAATGGATTAACTTTGAATGGCTTGTGTATCCAATTTTGTATTTGTTTGAATAGATTTATTTTAAATGGCTTATGTATCTAATTTTTTATGCCTTCGAACGGATTACCTTCAAATGGCTTGTGTATTAAATTTTTATGTCTTTGAATGGCTTGTGTATTTAATTTTGATGTCTTTTAATGGATTACCTTCTAATAGCTTACGCATCTAATTTTTATGCCTTCGAATGGTTAAGATATTTGGTTCAATGGATTACTTTCGAATTGTTGGATTAAGATATTTAATAAGTACAAATATTGGAATAATAAAATAATAAGTACAAATATCATTAAGTTGTGCTAAGAAATTACAAAAAACATTTGAGTCAACATTAGAAAATACCTTGAACTTGATAGTTCCATATATTATTTAGAGAGTGATACTATTGATAAAGCAATGTTTGGAAGAGCGAATTCCTAGAGAGAAAAACTAAAGAAAAATAGAGATAAACTTAGTAGAGTGTCTTTTTTTCAATCATTATCAATAACCTTTCCCCATAAGAGGAGGTGTCCTTATATAGTAAATTTAATGGGTCTCACACGTATAGGGAATAACTAATTTGTGGTTATTTTTCCAAACTTATAATTAATTACAAAATGATTCTTTTACATTACACAATTTTTATAATTCTCCAATGAGGTTTTCTTTACACCAAACTACTCTTTTATTTTGCTGATCTCATTTTCTAATATAATTTTTCCATTATAAGTAGCCCGTCAGTCCTTGTGAAGATGTTCGAGTGAGAACTGTAGCTTGCAAATGCTTTGATTTATTTGATGTTATTTCTCTCATCGGACTTATGATATTTTTGTTAATTTCTCATCGAATTTTATTGACCTTATTGTCAAATAATTCTTCTCTTGGTTTTTTAGCGCATGGTGGATGGTTGTTGTGACTATTGACGCATGTATTCCAACATTTTATGAGTGTGACTTCATAAATATATGACACATGTAGTGTATCATGTTTTAGGCGTCACGTCAGTTGGTGATTGACATGATCGACGTGTGCCTTTTGACTTGTCATGGAAGAGACCCAAAGCGGCGCACTCCTACCCTCGACACTCATTACCTCATATCCTAGGCACTCATTTCCCCTAGGAAAACATCTCCAGATGCTTTTGAGCTTGAAGCTTATTGAAGCTTAATACTCTTTTACAAATACCCCAACTCCTATTCATTATCTTCACTCAAAGCTTTTTAGAGAGAGAATTTTCTAAAAATTGTTAGAGAGAGAAGTGCTTTGGTTTTTGCCAAAACCTATGGATAAAGTTCATACCAAAACCCCATCAGATGTTCCGACTACTCCATCTGCTACACCAAAAACCACTCCACGTCCTACTCTTGGATCCCTTCCTCGAAGGTTATAGAATACTACGATTGTGGCTCCTACAACGAAAAGATCTCTCGAACCCATTCAAGAAAGGAAGTCAACTACTTCAAATGACGAGCCTATAAATAAAGACCAAAATACTACCAACACTGCTCAATCCAAAGAAATTGTTGGTGATGGGAAATCTGAGGTACCACATTCTGGTGAAGAAAACTTGTTAGTTTTGAGCCCTCTGATAGCTAAGGACAGCTCTTCTCTGAAAGATAAATCAAAATCTAAAGAAGATTCTATTCAATTTCATTTGCATATCAAAACTCTCATTGGGAACAATCTCCGAGTTGTTAAAAAATATATTTTAGCCTTCTATAAGGTGAAATATAAATACTATGATGTGTTCGATGAGAGTAAGATGAAGGCCCGATGAGGCAAATTCCTCAAGATGATGTTTTCACCTTTCAGATGTGTAAACTTCTTTTGTCTGCAGTGATACTTGGAAAAAAGTACGATCTCGAAAGATTAAAAAAAATCATTGCAAGTCAGAATCTCTGAAGTTGAAATAAAAGTTCGAGGGACTTGAGCAAGAGGTCACCACACTCCAAAAGAGAGTTGTTGCACTTTACGAGAAGCTTACTTGTGCAGAAGATTATATTATGATTCCCAAAAATATTGTCAAGAAGAAAAAAATCATTACTCAGAGCAAAACGCCAGGAATGATTCACTCATCAAGACTTACAAGATTTGTGTATAATAAGACCTATTCATACTTTGAATTGACTGTTTGATGATTTAGATAAAATCCTAGAAAGAAAAATAGGCTCTCCAAAACCAAGCTAAAACTAATAAAAAAATGCTCTTGAAGCCTATGCTGCCAAATGTGTTGCTAAAATGGATACGAGGAACACAATAGACAAGTCTGGTTTAGTTTTGGAGATTCATGAATATTACCCTGAGTTGAAGTTTGTTAGTTTTCGGAATCTCGTTCACATAAAATACCGTTCTTTATGGGTTTATTTAAACGATGATGAAAGTTCTTCTGAATCTTCGAAAGATGATCCCTTCGGAATCCCTTCGGAGTAAAATAAAGTTTCAAGGGTTTTCATGTTCTATCTCTGTATCAATTTGTTTTTTATGAAGTCCTCACTTTTGTTTGAGGCATTTTTGTAAAGACCTCATACTGTCGAGGCGTGCTCTGTTAATGATCATCATATTTTTCTTCTTTATTTATAATAACTTTTGTTGGAAAACTCTTTTAACTCCAAAATTATTTGTATTAGACCAATGTTTGTATGAAGACTCTTTCCATATTTCCCTTCCAAATTATTTTTTATGCCATCAAGGATTGTTTGATTAGTAACTTAAAATTGACCATTCACCTAAGGTTGGAAAGGAACCGAAAGACATTGTTGTATTCTTGGAGAAGAACAAAAAGCCTTCATGTATTTATTATCAAATTACAGTCTATTATCCATAGTAATTCGCCTCAGAATCCTAAAACAACAATATATATTTGAGTTGATGAAGTTAATTACATCATTGACTCTTGTTCCAGCTAGTGATTCGTCTTCTACCCACTTTGAAAATTAATCTACTGCCACAATTATCGTCTGTCGTCCTCCTTATGCCATCGACAATGGTCCGACAAGGTCAATACCCCATCGATATAGATTCAAGAGGGACCCTTGGTTTTCAAATTATATTAGCAAACCTTTGGCAAGTATCACATCTTTTAACTAGTTCTTTGGCATCATACAAGATCGTAGGCCAATGATATCCTTATAGAAATACTCTTCGTATCAACATTTTGTACCCACAATGCGCAGACCCTGCTCCATCGTGCAATTATGATAATATCATTTGTGACTCATCATTCCCCAAACATTGAAGTTAAGGCCTGCTAAAAGAATTTTTGGTACAAGACTCCTCTGAGGACCGCATAACCATGAGATTTGGAATGTATCTTCTTAGACATCAATTTATCAGTTGGCAACAAATTGTTTACTAAAACTTCTCTAATATCGAATGACCAATCATTTTTGTCACTAGTTAAAATTTGAAAAGCTTCATCGGTCCCTTTAGTCCGCTCTAAACCCCTTATGATCGAAGGGTTTCTTGTGTGATGATCCATTGATAACCATCTGAATACACAATTTTAGCCAACAAATTAGCTACATAATTATCACCTTTGTGAACATGTTCGTAGTTTATGCTTTTAAAAACCACTGCCAAAACTTTTAACGCTTTAAGATATTTGACAAGATGATAGTTACTTTCCTCGTAGTGTCCTGATGCATGATTTATCAAAGTTTTGAGTCACTTACTAAGCGTAATTTTCCAGTCCCCACAGATATGGGAAAGCCTTAAACCTGTCAAAGTTGCTTCATATTTTTCCTCATTGTTCGATGCATGGAAACAGGTGTGTGTATCTTGATAATTTTCCATTCCATCCGAATTTATTAATTGAACACCACCCCTAGAGCCGAAAGTGTTTGATCCTTAATCGGTCCAAACTATCCATTCTTCTTTTGATGTTTTCTCGTCGGACTATATATCAGTCCGTTCAGATTGAAACTCAACCAGGAGATCTACCAAAGCTTAAGCTATGATTGCTGTTAGGTCTCAAAATCCATGTCAAAATTACCTAGCTCAACGGACCACTTAGTCATTCTTCCAGAAACATCAGGTATTTGCAACACATTCTTTAAAGGAAAAGAAGTTCAAATTACAATACTATGAGCTTGGAAATAAGGCTCCAATTTCCGAGTACTAGTAACCAAAGATAAGGCCAATGTTTCTAACTTCAAATATATTTTTTCAGCATCCAAAATGCTCTTACTAACATAAAACTTGTCGACGGTAACCATCAACTTATCGGAACTAACACATCACTAACAGTATAATCCAATACGGCTAAGTAAATGAATAACTTGTCTCCCAGATTATGATTTGACAAAATTTCAGGACATGAAAGATACTCTTAAATCTTCTTAAAAGCTTTTATGCAGTTTTGGGTCCAATTAACGCACCTTGCTTGCCTCGACACTTAATAAAAAGAGCACACTTATCCGAGGATTGGGATATGTATCTATTCAAAGTTACCAATCTTCGCGTCAAGATTTTGAACCTCTTCAATAGTTCGAGGAGATGCCATGGTTGTTGCGCATGATCAACTTCGAACCCTCGTTCACCGACTATATACCCTAAGAAACGTTCTGTATCGAACTTCAAGCGTGCATTTTTCTAGATTTAGCTTTAGATTGACCCATTTCAAGCTAGCAAAGGTTTCTTCTAAATCATCAAAGTGATCCTCATCTTTCATACTCATTACACACATATCATCAATGTATATTTCAACATTTCGCCTGATCTGAGCTTCAAAAGTTTTATTTACGAAACATTGATAAGTTGTACGCGCATTTTTAATCTGAAAGGTATTACTTTATAACAATGCAAACCTCTTCTAGTAGTAAATGAAGTACTTTCTTTATCATTTGGATCCATAAAAGAAAAAAATTATTCCATAATATGGAATTCAGTAACTGATATATCTGGGGTACTAGAAAATGATCTTTTGCACATGCTTTGTTTAAGTCGGTAAAATCTAGACACAATTGCCATTTGCGATTTTTATTTTTTATCATAACCAGATTAGTCGTTCATATCAGATACTGAGATTCTTGTATGTGCCCGACTTTGGATAGATAAACTACCTCGGTCATGATAGCCTCATATGTTTCTTGAGAAAAATGCCTTCTTTTCTGAATGATCAGGCGCACATTGCTTTTGATTGCCAATCTGTGATAAATAATTTCTCGAGGTACACCGATAACGTCTCCAATATATCATGCAAAAAATGTCTAAATTTGTGGATACAAATAGAATTCACTCATCCCTCGAAACACTCATCGGGAAACCAAAACCCTGAGTATTCCTCAGATTCTTAACAAGATCCGACTACGAAAGAGACTCTATTAATTGTTATATCTTTGTTGGTTATCTCCCCATGGTCTGTTTGGATTTCAAAACAATAAAATAAAATTATGTTTCTATTTTTTGGCTACTCTTGATCGTTCCGACATTATTTCCTACGACATATTTCAAACATTTTTATACAGTCAAAATTACTGCGTGCATTCTCGATAACCAATATCTCCAAAAAATAGCATTATAGGATGTTAGTGCATCCACCATAATGAATAATACATTTACTTGTTTCCTGAACAGTCTTCTTCCGAACTCCACAATGCTTTCAATTTCTCTGACGACTTTTGCAATTAATCATGTAAAACCCACGATGGTCGGATCTAATCGTCTGAATTATTAGAGAGTTCACAATCTTCTCGTCATGAACAAAATATTGACAAAACTATTTGTGTCCATCAGAATTCTTTGTACGTCATCGCTAGTTATTCTAGTTATGGTTACTATATCATCTTCGTGTGGTCCTGCCACATCCCTCATATCATCGTCCTCAAAAATAAGTATATGAGAAGGATTTCAGTATAGATGCGTCGAAACACCTGCTTTTAATTGAGTATCTAGACTTACAATATGCTTTTTTCGAGAGTAGTTCGAAATTCCTATAATTGTATTACCCCCAAAGATTTCCCTTGATTTTTAGAACGCGCATAAATCACTAAAATATTCATTTGGAGTGAGTTTCTCGACAATATGAATATTATATCTTCTGTTTTTTAGATCCAAATACTTAGCTGAAACATCAAAATGATCCGTTTGTTCAGAAATTACTAATGTGTTTTCTTGATGTGAAGTTCCAACAGTTTCCCTAGCCATTGGATCTCGTTGAGATTGTTTCTTCAACTTGTTCTCATAATAAAAGTCACATTAAGAGATCGTTGGAGGTGATTTTGTTCAAATTGAGATATAAAAGTTATTTCCAATGCTTGTGTCTATTCTACTAAAATTATTTTTTCGACCTATTCTAATAAAGCCTCAAATGTCATAACCTTCCTTTATAACATAATATCTTTTAAAA
This sequence comes from Limnanthes douglasii subsp. nivea, assembly GCA_036936605.1. Lineage (NCBI taxonomy): Eukaryota > Viridiplantae > Streptophyta > Magnoliopsida > Brassicales > Limnanthaceae > Limnanthes > Limnanthes douglasii. Next base: position 126,029,775 of record JAUPFV010000005.1, on the reverse strand, counting down.
TTCCTAGGAGAAGTCTCGTCCGAAAAGCTGCCAACGCTACATGGTCTTCATAATATTCCATACAAGTTTCACCATGATGAAACGATTGGTGTAATCTTTCAAACTTTCCCCAACCTTCTACCCATAGTAAATAATAGTATCGGCATTAGTTCATAAATTTTTACTTCCACAAAGCATTGTTGAAAGATATTCTAGAACATGTTGAAATTTTTAATACAACCCTGAGGCGACCGGTTATATTATTTTGAGGTCGTGCCTTTAAATGTTTGTGAGAAATACCTGCAAAGAAATCCCTGAGGCAACCTGTTTTGGTCTTGAGTTCCATCAAATTTATCCAGCTTTGAGATGTCAAATCGATTTGGTAGATTCCTGAAAGGATTTCTGGTGAAAGAGAGGAAGATCTCCAATTATGCCCAGTCCTATAAACGCTACCCTTGGAAATTTGTTTACCATTGTATACAGACCTACTTAGGATTGAATTGTGAATTAGTTACGCACTTGGTATTAAAAGTTGTAACTCCCGGAAGGAATTTGAAAATATGTTGTAGCGTGTTGTTTTTTAGCATAATCCTCAGACCCTTGTATTGTTTTATCCTTCCTCGAATCTTTAATCCGATTAGACATTCGATAATCATTTATATACTTCCTCAAATATATTTTCTTATCATTGTTTTTGTCGACTTGCCCTTTCCAAGGAGGATAATTGAATCATAACAACCTATGGATTTTATTTTCCTCTTCGAAGAATACCAATTCTTTCTTCGATACACATCTTTTTTGTCATTGTATCGATGGTCGTCAACTACCTCATCTTTTTATGTCACATGTTCCATTCGAATCTCCGATCTAATACTCTTGAAAGTTAATGCAACATCCCTCTTAGAATTCAATTTTTTAATTTATTGTAGGAGTTCTTTTCTTCGAGCCACTAAAATAGATGTTTATAATAGCTCGCTAGCATACTGTTTATCAAATTGTTGGTCTTCTTTCATCTTTTCTTTGGTTGGATAACCCTCGGACCTTCCTCTGGTTTTAAGATTATTAACGTCACCATTTAGCTCCACTTTGACTTCCATGTCCATTTATTGGAAAATATTCAACATTACGATAATGGTTTTGGAGAACATTTCCGTGTACCAATTGTTCCCACATACGGCATCAATGATAGTTCCAAATATTATTTAGAGAGTGATACTATTTATAAGACAATGTTTGAGAGAAACTAGAGACAAATAGAGAGAAACTTAGCAAAGTTTCTTTTTTTAATCATTATAAATCAACTTCCAATAAGAGGAGGTGTCCTTATATAGTGCATTCAATGGGTTTCACATGTCTAGTGAATAACTAATTGTGGTCCTTTTTGTAAACTTATAATTAATTACAAAGAGATTATATTATATTACACAACAGTCTTCTCTTATGAGGTTTTCTTTACACCAAACTACACTTTCATTTTACCAATCTTATTTTATAATATAAGTCTTCCCTTATCAGAACTAATTAATGGCTTGGTAGAACCCAAATTAAACATTAAAAAAGTGTCTCGTTCATGCCAATGACTTACACAATACAACAAGATATAAATTTACTAGTTTTTAGGCTTGTTCCCAGCAGTGTTTTGTTATTCTTCTTCTGAACTCCCACTTTTAGAATCATTTGCATCACTTTCATCAAAACCATCATTAGATGAATAAAAATATATACCTAATTGATCAACTATAGATATATCGTTAGGCCACAATATTTCTCGAACTAGCTCCTACAAAGACCTAATAACTAATATAGGGAATGCCTCGTAAAATTCCAAAAGTATGTTGGGTTCGAATTATGCATCTTGTTTGTGAAATTCCAAAGCCATGTCGGATTTGAATATATCTTATGTGTCTTGTGTGGTTTGAGCCTTTAGAAAAACCACCTTGTCCTTGTATTTCTTAACAATGTCTTCTTCATCACTTTTTTCCTTTGACAAATGTTCTATGGTGGCCCTATCAGTAGCTTGTTGATTTTTCAGTGAGGTGATATGTCCGGAACTGGATGATTGTAGCCCTTTGTAAGCAGTCCTGATTTCTCCTCTTAAAGAGATATTTTGTGACTTATATTTTCTTCTAGAAGAGAAGTTATAGACTCTATGTGAGACTTCACCTCTCTTTAAACCACAACAACAATCCTAACGAAACTCAGCACCGAATACCCTAGTGTGTCATTTTCCTATGACAATTGGAAGGGCTCACCATCAAACATCATATTTGTAGCGTTACTTGTAGATTCAAGAAAAGTTCTTCTCAAAAACCTCGAATTCAAATCCTCCAATGGGCGCAATGGAGAAGAAGGGTTAGTTACTTGAACTAGTGGAGGATCAACGCTTTGGATTATATGAGGGGTAATATCTGAATGGAGGACAATCTCTGAACGAGTTGGAGTTTTCTTTCTCTTTATATCTCTTTTGTCACTACTATGTTTTCTTCTCTTGTGTGTGTTCTTCTCTTTAAACGAATGAAGCTTTGTGGGTTCGTCATCGTTTTTTACAGTGGCGGTAATAGCAGCTAAAAAGATTCATCAATTTCATATGGTTACTCTTCAGTTCCAGCTTCGACAATACTCATTGTTGTGCCTTTCTTATGTTTTTTATCTTTCTTGTTCTGATGGCTAGGGTTTCTCTTGAGATTGTAGATGTTTGGGGAGGAGTAGTCAACTGTTCCTACACTAACTCCCGTTCGGTGTTAGTCTTCTAGAGATGACTCTGAACCAAGTTAGTGGGAGTGCAAAATTAATGGAAGCCTTTAGACCATTTCTCATCGGTCCATTAAATTAACTTCTTGAAAGTAACTGTTGCATCTTACAGATGATGCATATAAGGCTTCAATATAGTTGTATAAAGATTGAGGTTAGAGACAAGTTATAAAAAAATATGTAAGAAAGAGTATGAGCTCTAATGGCTATCTATTTCGGGGAGTTCTTGAGATTCTATTTCGGGGGCCTTGCATTTGCCTTAGCCATCTATACTACTATTATTCTTCAAATTTCTCTCCCTAGCTGGCTTTGAAGTCTCATTGGTTTGACCAGATGTATCCAAAGGAGAGTTTTTACTAATATCCTCCATGTTATCTTCGATTACCTTTGGACTAGATCCTGAATATCCAACCTGTTGAGAAATTGTGTTTTCCTCTTTGTTTGGTTGTTGGGGGATGCGTGATTAGGTTCGAAGGGCTCTGCTTGTTTAGGTGCAATATCTCTCTCCATACTCGGATTTTATGATGAGGCATCATAAAAATGTGGTTTTTGTGGGGCAACTTATAGCTCTCATAAAAGAATTTGTACGACCTTTGGATTATCTAGTCAAGTTAGGAGGTGATTTTTATTATGAATCCAGACCATTTTTATAAAATTTGAAGGATGCATGCAACTAGTAACTCCCTGAAAATGTGATGGCCTTAATGAATATTTTTTTGAAGTAAACTATTGAGCAGTCGAAGATGGTCTAATGGGATGTTGCGTTTGTTGTATGGGAAAACTCCTCCGTAATCAATTGACTGAGTGACAGTAACTGTGCCTTTAGAGGAAAGTATTCCAACAACAACCTTATCTTTCTTTTTCTTTTCGTCTAGTTTAGACAGATTCAGCCAATCGTATTCAATAAAAGTGTTTTTAGCGGGGAACATACAAACACCAAGATATCGTTGGAGTTGGAATTCGTAATGGCAAGAGTGGTGGAGGACAAGAAAATACGACTGGTGATTAGCTTAATAATGATGGCAAGGAGAAGCTTCTCTCTCTAGAAAGTGAAGTTTATCTCTATAACATGTACTGATTTGAAAAACTAAAAGGAGAATTTATAAGGATTGTAAAATACTGTTGGGTTTTGTTCTAGGGAAGTGGAAACACTACCAACAACTATAATTTTTAGGGGATTGGAAATATTTTCAAACGGTTGGTTTATCCTACGTATGGTAGAGCCAGGTCGTGGGTCTAATCAAGTAATGACACGTTCATGTAGTGCGACCGGTTGACAACCATTAATTTGAACAACAACTACATCTGAATGGGACCATCAAATACATTTGAAATATGTTTTTTAACCAATTCAAAAAAAATACTGAAGAGTCATGTTTGGAGAGATATAATGAATTTATTTCAAATGATTTATTAGTTAGCCCTACCAAATTTTTTTGAGAGGGCTAAAGGTGCTATCTGATGAGGTCAGAAATATTCGAAGAGCATTTCAGACTAAAAACCAATACCCATTTTAGTCATTTAATTTAGTTATTATTATTTTTTATTAATTAATTTATTGATTTAGATTTATTCAAATAATAATTAGTGAGCCAGTTGCGATTTTAATACTTTGATCTTAGTCGATTGGTTCGATATGACCCATTAATGACATTAGACATTTATCATATACATATGTTCTTATACACCATTTAAGAAAGAAGGGAATTAAATGCAAGAGTTTCCATCTCTAAAATTTTCTTTAACATGCTATTTTATCAATCTAACATTTACAAAACATTAATTACTTCTAGCCATTTTACCAAACAAACCATCGAATTAATTTCATCAATATCAAACTTGAACCTGTTTATGACTTCAAACTTCTCATATATAAAAACAAATTCTCATATCACATATAGTCGTCTATGTGTGAATAAACATTTTTTTTGTAAGATAAGAATCAAAATTTCGTTTTTTGGTTTGTTTCATGTTGCTACGACTAAGACATGTATCGAATTCTATGTAGTATAAATGGACTTGAAGTAATTCAGCAACAAACTTGTCAATTTTTTTTTATAGATATGATCTAAACATATGTACCAATTAATTGGTTAAATTTTAACAGATAATTTAATAGATTCATGAATAGTTATATTATAACTAATTACATTATTCAATATATTGGTGCCAATACAATAATTTCTACATAAATATGCATAACTTAGTTTTTTCAATAGTGAAAAAACAAGTAATAATTTATAAAAGAAAGTACAAACAAAATATCATCTAAAAATAATACATACTTTGAAAAATACCAAAACGTGCAAAAATGTATAAGAGAGGACGAATTGATCAAGAAAATCAACTTACGTTCCTTAATCTTAGTGTGCATAGTCATCTATATGATATGCGTACACAATTTTCTTTTTCCCTGTATTTCATGGGGAAGAGTTTCCTAGTAAGACTTTTAATTTTGACATGAAGAGGTTACACGAAGTTCGTCTGTAATAGGGCACTTACATCCTTAGCAAATCAAATTTTGGTTGGTAAAAAAATTATAATCTTTTATAGGCTACATTCATGTAATATTATAACACTAAGGGCGATTGGAATGTTACCACAACTTGAAAGACAAGTTTTTTTTTAAAAAAGTTCTATAATCTAAAAAAACAAGTTGGTCGTCTTTAGTCTAATGGTCCATATCATTACAGACCATCGTGAATATTATAATATGTTTATGCTTTTTAAAATTAGCAATATACAAGAACGCAACATTAATAGTATTCTTCAAATTACAATCTATTGAAAAAATGGCAAACAAAATAAATACTAAATTAGTTAAACATCTTAGACAAACAAAGTCAATAAATTGATATGAAAATTATAGGCTAATGCACTATATATTATTTTGTATAAAACAATGATTGGCTTTGGCAGTGTGGATACCTTCTAAAAATCGTGCCACCTTTAACATGTGTAAAGCTTTGGACAATAGTAGACACTTGAAGTCTCATTCCCTAAAGAATTTGGATAAGCTTTGGGAAAGAGACGGTTACTGACAGGATGTCACTTACAATGACATCTCTGCTTACTGTAAAAAATATAAACATATTGGTCATAATGATAATTTATGTAAAATGGAGGAATTAAAAACAAAATATTTGAAAGAAATCAGCAAAAAGAATAACCTTAAAACTAATCAAATCTGGATTTTCCAAAATAAAATCAGTAATAATTGAACGAAACAAACAAAATCTGCGTGAACATGACAAATCTAATGAGTTAATAGAATTAGAAAAGAATGAGTCTAATATTAATGCCCAAACTATTGCAATACATGTTTCTCTCTATAATAATAACCTCATTTAAGGAATTAACATATTTGAACCTAATATAAAAGGAGATAACACCCTCATTTTTAATCAAAATGTCATTCCACCTCATATTAATGAAGGTGATGTGATTGAAGCAATTTAATCCATCAACTTAAGTAATTCTTCTAACATATTTAATGAAGATAATACCTCTGAAAATGAATCTCATTTCCCTTCACCAAAAGTCAGACCAACCCTTAGTCTACCCTAGTCTCCTGTCACCAAACAAAAAGATAAAAAAAAACAACAAATACCTTAGAAAAACAATTAGGCCTAAGATTAAAGGACTTAAAAAAATCTAATAAACAAGCCATTGAATATCAAAGGATCTATTAGATCTTCAAAAACTTCAAAAAAATGACTATATCATTTCTGAACTGGAATGTTAGAAGTGTAGGAAATCAAGGTACCTTAAGAAGAAATAAAAAACTTGTCAAAAAATATTCAATAGGTCTCATAATTTTTCAAGAACCTATGATATCTATTGAAAAATTAACTAAGACAACTAAACAACTTGGTTTTGAAACATCCTTTGCAAATACAAATAATAAAATATGGTTGTTATGGAGGAAATAATAGAACATTCAGATCTTAGTTGACAATGACCAACTATTCTATACTATAGTATACCACTCTGCTTCCAATAAAGAATAATTGGTTACCATAGTGTATGCAAAATGTACCAAAACCCAAAGACTACCTCTTTGGGACCAATTAAGGAGTCTTTCTGAAAACAATCACCCTTGGCTTGTTGTTAGAGATTTTAATACAATTCTTAACGTAAGTGAACAACTGAATTCTGCAACATTATGTATAAAAGGAATGGATGAATTCAATAATATGATATTATATTGTAATCTTGAGGACCCTGGATTCTCAGGGTCAAATTTTACATGGTCCAATAATCATAAGTGGAAATGCTTGGATAGATTTTTACACAATGATTATTGGTAAAAATACTTTGATATCACTAGGGTGAAGCATCTGGCCATAACTGGGTAAGATCATTCACCCTAGTGATACCAGTCTCATTATTATCAACTCACCCGAGACCTTCCTTTAGATTTCAGAACATGTGGTTACAACATCAAGATTTTGCTAATACTGTGGAAAATAACTGGTCTATCCCCATGGATACATCACCCTTATTTAATTTTCCAAATTATTCCTTATGGTCCAAGTTAAAAAGACTTAAGAACCACCTAAAGATATGGAATAGAGATGTTTTCGGTAAAATATTTAATTATATTGAAAAAATATATGAGGAAGTCAAAATAGTTTAGTTTTTACTTGAATACATATCAAATCTTTCTAAGGTGAAGGCGCAACACTCAACCTTTCTTGCCAAAGAAGAAAATTTCTGACAGCAAAAAAGTGTTGCTCAATAATTAAAGGATGGAGATAATAATACAAAAACATTTCATAACTTTGTGAAAAAAGAAGAACTAGGAATGGAATCAATGGAATCTTAGAAAATGACATATTGATAGGAGATCAAAACCTCATAGGTTCATCTACAATCAATTTCTTCACTGATTTATTAAATTATCAAACCATTGACTCAATTACAAACTTTACACCTGATTTAATTCCTAAATTGATATCTGACCAAGATAATAGACTAATGCTAGAAATTCCTACACTAGAAGAAATCTATTTAGTTAGTAAGAATCTAAACAGCTATAGTGTCTCTAGAGTTGATGATGTCAACTGCAAATTTTATCAAGAATGTTAGTCAATTATTAAATATGACTTATACATGGCCATTGTTGCATACTTTAATAATTCCATATTTCTAAAAGGCATGTTTGCTACATCAATTTGTATAATTCCTAAGACTAATTCACTCAAAACCCGAGCATATTTTAGACCAATAAGTATGTGTTCAGTTTTTAATAGAATAATTTCAAAACTGATTAATAACAGATTAGCAGTAATACTATGTAAAATCATATCTAATGAACAAGGTGCTTATGTAGCAAATAGGAACATAAATGATAATGAACTTATTACACAAGAACTTTTGCATGGCCTTAATAAAAATAATATGGGTAGTAATATATTTATTAATCTAGACATGAAAAAGGAATTTGACAAGTTAAGTTTCAAATTTATATATAAAGAAATGCAGGATCTTGGATTTAACTCCCAAGTTATAAACCTAATTAAAACAATTACTGAAAACATCTTTTACTCATTTATTATAAATGAAATAGGCTATGGTTTTTTCAAATCTAGTAATGGTATTAGACAGGGGGATCCATTATCCCCCTCTTTTTTTATCATAGCACAAGAGTTTTTAATAAAAGAAATAAATAGAATTTCATCTCAACTTTCTCCATTTAAATATAGAACAAGAGGCTCAATCAATATCAACTCCTTAGCATTTGCAGATGATGTTGTGTTGTTCCTAAATGGTTCCATAAAACATATTAAGAAAATCTGCTCCTTTTTAGAAATCTACCAACAATTATCTGGTCAACAAATCAATAAACAGAAAACTACCTTTACATCTTTGACAACCATACCTAGATCTCGTATTAGTAACTTGGAAAATATTTTAGGGTTTAAACACAACTTTCTCCCCTTGAGATATTTAGGAATATCTATCTTTTCATCTAATAATAATTGTTATTATAATAAACTGATTGGGAAAAATTAGAACCAATCTTAGTAATTGGAACTCCAAATCTTTGTCTTTTGATGGAAGGCTAATTTTGATTAAATCAATTATTCTAGATTTCCCTCTTTATTATATGTGGTGTGGATAATAATTGCCTAAGGGTAGGCTGGTAATTTCAGTTGGTGTTTTATGGTGGTGTGTGGGTGTTAAGTATTTAGAGTAGTGAGTAGAGAGATAATTAAGCAGCTTGGTAGCAGTTAATTCTCATTACCCATAGTTAATGCAGGTAGTTGGGTATTTATACCCTGATGTTTGGGCCCTTATGGGCTTTCGGGTCATGTTTAATGGACCCGGGTCATGTTCAAAGACCCATGAGCTCTAAGTAGGAGAGCAAGTAGCTTAGTCAAGAAGTGTTTAGGTTTTTTAGTACTTTTGTCATAGTTCGAACAGTCCTATGGTCATAGTGCTCAAAATGATCTGTCCGGTCCGGAGGCATTGGACCGATCTGTCCTTGTCCGGGGAGCATCCTGAATTCGGACTCATCAGGAGCCCCTTTTTTAGGTGTTTGAGCAAATATTCTTGCCAAAGACCTGAAAAACAGTCCGACATCAGGGGTAGTTTTAATCCGGACAGGTCTATGGGTTTATCCGGACAGATAAAGCTTCACGAATTCAAAACGGTTTTTGCCAGAGTTCGTGGGACACGTGTCACTCTCTGATTGGTTGCTTCAACCGTTTTCTCACCTTGAATTTCGAACCCACCTTCTTCGAAAAGCAACCTCTTTAATTACAGGTGGTGACATCAGCTTCGTTTTTTAATCATTGCCAAACTTTTCGAATTCTCCTAGGAATCAACTGCTTTTTCAGATTTACTATAAATACAAATTCATTTCCACTGTTTTACCATCTCCTTCAAACTTACTTCTGTAAAAACTCTCAAAGCTTTCTCTCTCTAAAGCAAAAGTTTAGTTCAATAGTTTATGTTTACAGCGAGGAACGCTCTTGTCAAAGGCGGGTGGCTTAACCTTTCTGAGTTGGAGAAGGCTCAAAAAGTCGAAAGAGAAAGACGGATTGCTGCAGGGTTACCTGCCTCGCCTGTTGACAGACCTATCACCTCTGCATTTGAGTCAGATAGAGGCTCGTCCTCTTCTAAAGGCACTAAGCCTAGAAAACTATTTCAAACCACTCTCTCCCCCATAATCTCCGGTTCCTCAGTTCAGGAATCGGTGCCTACTGTCGAGCTAGGAGTCACAACCACTAGCTTTAGAAAACCCTCTCCCTTTATTGCAATGGGATCGGACACGGAGCATTCTCCTGAGAAGCTGGTTGATAAGAGAAGAGGCCGGCTGGTTAAAGGCCAAGGAACCAGAAACACCCCCTCAAGATCGGGGGCAAAAGATAGCAGCACCGGATCAGAGGTGCCAATTAGAGCTCCTAAGGACAAGCTGTCCACCCAAATCTTCAGTCAGAAGCGTCTGTTCCATACACTCTACCGGAGAGTAGAAATCAAAGTGGCAATGAGGCCCATCAGTCCGGAGATAAGGCTGAATCAAGTTTAAACCCTCCCCCCACTACAGCTGCTGCAATCCCTTCAACGATCATGTAGGAAGTGATGGAGGACTCAGTTGAAGAGGCCCCGTTTGAGTCTGAGTCCTCCGGTCAGACTAGCAAAGAGATAGCTGCCAAGAAGGACAAGGGCAAGGAAAAGTTGTACTTGAGGCATCCGGATCTGCCGAAGAGCCTAGAAGGAAAAGTAGGGCCTTGTTTTCACAAGGTTATCGTCAACTATCTTCTCTCCCTACAGAAAATCAACTATGCATTCATCCACACTGCCGAGTTGGGCATGAGCGTTCAAAATGGGGTATTCCTGAAAATGTAAAGATCAGGATCCCTATTCATCCGGAGACCCCCATGGATTGCAAGTTAAGTGAGGTGGTTATGTTCACGGAGCTGTTCAACTGGGGGCTCAGGCTCCCACTAGACCCAGAGATTGTCAAATATTTCCATCTGATCAAACTCTGTCCGAGCCAGCTGAGCCCCAACGCTTGGTATACCATTATATCATGCATCATGGCATCAAGGCTGTCCGGAATTCCTCTGCCCATGGAGGAGTTTGCTGTAGTGGCTAGCCTGTGTAGAAACCACCACATCCCCTTCTACCACTTTAACATGGGGGATAACTTCAAGGCGGTGGATGATTTGCTAGAGGCAGAGAAGAATTGGAGGACCCAGTTCCTGTTCGTCAGTGGTGCTTGGGAAAATGGCAAGAAGATAAAAGCCGGAGAGAACCCAAGCCTCCTCAGAAGCAGGTGGAGGAGTGACCGTAATTATCTTGCCTTTATATTTTTGTTTCTCTTGTCTTTTCTTTTTGGACCCAATTTATACTAATTTGTCTTACTTTTGTTTTAGCAGAACTGCCCAAGTAGTTTAGTGACCACTTGAAAGCCGGGCAGGTCACTTGTGGCAAAATCAATGCCTGGGCTGCTGAGAACTGGGGGAACCGATTCCACGACGCTTTCACCAGTGGAAACTTGGCAAGGTCTCACCTGTGGAACACCACAGGTCGGAGAGACTTGACTTGGGAGGAGCTCACCACCCAACCTTCTCTAGATGTTGTGCTCAAGAGGACCCATAAACCCGATGGGACACTCTTCCTGTCAGGCCGTGCCAAAGCCCCGAGCAAGATGAAAGGCAAGAAGAAGAAGGGAAAAAAGGTGGTGGGTGAAGCCAACCCTGCTGAGGCTGAGAAAGATGCTCCAACAGACCCGGAGGGGCAAGTGCAGAGCCAAATTGATGCTGCACTCTTGCAAGTTGTGGAGCAAGAGACTGAAAGGCAAGAGACAAATCTCCCAAAACCCCCAAGGGCTTCCAAGAGAAATCGTAAACAGGGAAGCGAAGGCGCTGACCGGGAAGCAAAGAAGAAAAAGACTTCCAAGGGAAACGAGCTTTCTCTCCGGGCTCCGGAGCCTTCCTTCCATGCTGAGCCTTCAGACCCAACACAGGCCGAAGAGATTCCGGGGGACTTTCACACTGATGAGGTTGAGGGAGGAGATCTCAACATTGATGAAGTGGACATCACCGGTCTTGGTGAGCTTGGTGAATACTTCCTCAACCTCCCCAGAGATGACTTTGCAGGGCCTTACATTCCTCCGAGCAGCTCCAACACGGTCAACTTTAACGGTAAGACTTTTATTGTCTCTAGTGAAAAGGATACCATAGCGCACTCCTTGTTAAGCAATGTGCAGCCGGTACTTACGTTGGAGAGACAAGTCCGGGGTCAGGCAGACATCATTAAAGACCTTAAGTCTGAGAAGGAAAAGTTGTCCGAAGACCTTCGCACTGCCACCTCCAATGCTGCCATGTTGAAAGAAGAAAACGAGGAGTTGAAGAGAAGCCAAAAGACAAGCACCACCAAAGTCACCACTTTAGAGGAAACCATCAAAGACCTCCAGGAGAAGCTGTCCGGTCTGGAGAAAGACCTTGCTACCTCAAAGGGAGAAACCAAGGCAAAGGACACAGTTATCACCAACCTAACTACTGATAAGATTGCCCTTGAGAATGCAGTGTCCAAGGCTGCAGAAGAGAAAAATACATTGCTACATGAGCAGGAGGCCAAGATCCAAGCCAAGATCAATGCTTATGACAACCAGATGATCAAGAGCAAAGAGCTACTGCTTGAGAAGGTGAGGTCTGACATGGTTCTACTCTTCCATGAAAAGTTTCCGAAGAGGAACCTAGGGGATTTATGGCTTTACGTTGAGCCTGAAGACCTCCCATACCACACGATGGCCGAAGGCGACACGTATGGCTACTCTAGTGACTCCTCGGGTGATGAAGAGCATACTGGGGAGAGCCCAGATGAGGAGAAAGACGATCCTAAAGGCAAGAGGGTGGATGAAGGGAGAGATGACCCTAAAGGCAAGAAGATAGATGAAGGTGAGCCATCTTTAAAGGCTCAACCTTAACTTATGATTTACTTTGTTTATTTTCTATCCAGACTAAAGTCCTTGGAAGACCAAGGCATTCTTTTTGTAATGGTGTTCGGTATTTGACCGGACAAGTTTTTTGTTGTTCGACTTTGATCATTTAAAAGTCCTTGGAAGGCCAAGGCAATTTCAAGTTATTAATTTCAATGAATATTTCTGTTCTGCACAACTATCATCTTCTTTCATTGTTTGTTCTGATTTTGAAAGCCAGAGTTTAAGTAGGCTTTAGTTGTTTCATAGTGAGAGTGTTTAAGTTCTCCGGCTAGAGTTTAGATAGCCCTTAATTATTTCAATCCGGATAGTATGACAAGGGACAAAACTTTAAAAACACTTAGAAATTTTTTAAGAAGGCATCAAATTTTATTCAACAGCCCGGACACCTCATTAAAACCTCTTCGTGCCACCAGGGAGGAAAGAGTATGCCCCCAAATATTTACATGGATGTTCAAACAAGTAAATATTTACACAATTGTTATTCCAAGTACATCCGTAGATGCTCGATATTCCAAGGATGAGTTAGAACTCTGCCATCTTTGTCTTCCAACCAATAAGTTCCAGGCTTAATTCTTTCAACAACCATATACGGACCCTCCCGAGTTGGGGCCAACTTTCCGAACAGTTTTTCTTTAGTGTGTAAGAAGACCTTCCTTAATACTTTGTCCCCCGGCTGGAAGTCTCTTCTTTTAACTTTGGAAGCAAACCTGCTTCTCATCAAGCCTTGATAGTGTGCAACTCGAAGGTGAGCTTTAACTCGTCTTTCTTCTATCAAATCAAGTTGACCTCTGATTGCCACCTCATTAGCATGTTCGGAGAAGTTATGAACACCAAAAGAGGGGAGAGTTGCTTCTATAGGAGCTACTGCATCCATCCCATAGACCAAGGCAAAGGGTGATTCTTGTGTTGCAGCCCCAGGTGTTGTCCGGTAGGCCCACAAGACCTCTTGTAAATAGCTAGGCCACTTCCCAACAGCCCCTTCCAAATTCTTCTTTAAACCGGACAGTATAGTTCTATTAGCCACTTCAACTTGCCCATTTGCTTGTGGGTGGAAAGGTGAAGAAAAACAATGTTGTATACCCCTTGAGGCACAAAAACTCTCCATTTCCTTGTTGTCAAACTGTGGCCCATTGTCTGTTGTGATCTTTTGTGGGACACCAAATCTGCAACAGATGTTGGATAAAATGAATTTTATAACAGTTTTTGATGTTGTCCCTGCTAGAGGGGCTGCTTCAATCCACTTCGAGAAGTATTCTGTGGCCACAATGATAGTTTTGCGTCCTCTGGATGCCACAGGGAGAGGCCCTACTAAATCCAATCCCCATCGAGCAAAATGAATGGGCTCAGAAATTGATTCTAAAGGAATGGCTGGTACATGAATTTCATTGCTGTACCTCTGACATGGGTCACACCTTCTTACCAATTCCTTAGCATATTTCATAATTGATGGCCAATAGTAACCGGAGAGTAAAACCCTTCTTGTTAAAGCTCTAAACCCACAATGGGCTGATCCCTCACCATCATGCAATTCGGAGAGGACCACCTGTGATTCTTCATCCCCCAAACAGCGCAGGAGAGGTTTACTGTAGGACTTTTTGTATAACACTTCTCTCAATATGATGAAACCACGAGCCTTGTGTTTTAACGTTCTGGCTAGTGACTTATCCGGAGGCACGACACCATCAGAGAGATATTGCATAAGAGGATACCTCCAGTCTTGAGGTTTTTTCACTTGTACTTCAAAAATTTCCTCTTCTTTACCCTTACTAAGTTGGATGGAGGTGCTTTCGAGCACATGGATCCATGGATATGACTCCGTATATGCTATGGTTGCCAATGAGTCTGCCAGCTCATTTTCTGCCCGGGGAATATGTTCATAGACAACACCTTTAAACTTAAGTGCTTCATTTTTGAGGAGGAGTAAATATTTCACAAGCTGCTCATTCTTAGCCTCAGATTGGCCTTGGGCATGGTGGATAAGTAGTTGGGAGTCGCTTAGCAGCTTGACCCTCTTAGCCCCACAAATGTAGGCTAACTTTAAACCAGCTATAGCTGCTTCGTATTCGGACTCATTATTGGATGCCCTGAAAGCAAAACAAATAGCCTGGTACATTTTGTCTCCATATGGGGAAGTTAAGCATACTCCTGCACCACATCCCATAGTGCTAGATCCACCATCAGTCCGGACGACCCATACCTTTTTATCTTTTATATCAGTATTTTGCTCTGAATCCCTGTCGGAGTGGAATTCAACCAGAAAATCAGCCACAGCTTGGGCCTTGACTGCTGTTCGGGGAGCAAAGTCTATGTCGAAGTCCCCCAACTATACTGACCACTTAGTCATCCTACTTGAAATGTCTGCTTTTTGGAGAACATTCTTCAGGGGAAAAGAAGTCCGGACTATGATGGGATGAGCCTGGAAATAAGGCCTCATCTTCCTGGCTGCTATCACCAAGGCCAATGCTAACTTTTCGAGTTTCAAGTAACGCCTTTCTGCATCTATCAAGCTTTTGCTGATGTAGTACACTAGATGGGGGTAATTATCTACTTCTCTTACTAACACAGCACTGATGACACAACTTGAAACTGCCAAATATACGAAGAGGGTCTCCCCATCGACTGGTTTAAACAAAGTCTTGGGAGAGGACATGTGTTTCTTGATCTCATTGAAAGCCTCATTACACTGTGGGGTCCAATCGAAACCTTTTGCACCCTTCAAAGTTTGAAAGAAAGGTGCACACCTATCCGAAGACCTTGAGATAAATCTGTTTAAAGCAGCTAACCTCCCCGTTAACCGTTGTACTTCTTTAATGTTTCGAGGAGGTTCCATTTGGAAAAGAGCATTTAGCTGGTCCGGATCGGGCTGTATTCCATGCTCACTTATGATATAGCCTAGAAACTTTCCGGACTGCACTCCGAACACACACTTTTCTGGGTTTAATTTCAATTCACTTTTACCAAGTTGGCAAAAGTTTCTTGGAGATCGGACAAGTGCAACTGCTCATCTACACTCTTCACCATCATGTCATCAATGTACACTTCCATATTTCTTCCAATTTGATCAGCAAATGCCTTGTTGACTAACCTCTGATAAGTAGCCCCATCATTTTTCAAACCAAATGGCATTACTTTGTAGCAATGAAGACCTCTGTCAATGACAAATGTGGTATGTTCTTGATCCTTTGGATCTACTTGAATTTGATTGTATCCGGAGAAAGCATCCATAAAGAGTATTCATATACACTATGAAAGCATTATAGCAAGTGGGACAATCCACCACAATAAAGATTATTTCTGACCATTTTCTTGAAAGGGCCCTTGCCCAATAACACTTATTCTTCGAACTCTCCGATCACATCTGCTGAGCTGCCTGTGAAGCCCACGATTGATCTGTCCGAATTTTGAATTACAGCTGGATTTTTCATTTTCTTGTACGTGGTTAGGAAAAGGATATTGGCTGAGCTTCCAGTATCCACCAGGATTCGTCTTATGTCATTGCCCCCTATAGATGCTCCTATGACAACAGCATCCTCATGAGGGCCAGCAATGTTTCTTAAATCATCTTCATCAAACACAATGAAGGGGAATGAGTTTGGTGACTGATAGGATGTCATGCCTCCTTCTAGCTGGGAGGCTAAAGTATGAACATACCTCTTCCTCGAAGAAGCAGTAGGAGCTGTCATAGTGTCCCCTCTGAAAATTGTAAGCGACTCGAAAAACTTAATGAGCCCAGAGACCGATCTAGTACATTCCTCTATAGCACTCACTCTGTTTCGAGTTGGATCAGGATCCAAGTACTCAGATTCCAGGTCAAACCTTTCAACTATAACCATGGCCCCCTCCGGAGCAGCATTACTTGGACCAACCCGGTGAGTATTATCAGGCCTCTTACCCCCTCTTCTTTTCACGTAGGCCCCCAGCTTTCCCCTTTCAATCAAGTTTTGAACTTCTTGTTTCAATGCTATGCAGTCATCAGTGGTATGACCAATATCGTTGTGATATTGGCAAAAAGAGTTATTGCGATGCTCTCTGGGAGACTGCAGTGTTGCCGGTCTCCGGTAATGCACCTCATCCTTTGTTTTATCAAAAATAGTGGCCACACTTTCTTTTAACTCTGCGAACCACTCCGGTTGCACCCATGGCCTCTCTTGTTTCTGGATTGCTGACTTTGAGCAGGAGCAGCTGGCTGAGACTGAGCTTTTGCCCCCCTGTCTGGTTTCTCTTGCTTTGTTCCCGGACTGATTCTGATTGGGATTTGGTGCCACTGGGGTAGACCTCACCTGCCTGTGCACCCTGGTTTTCTTTGTTTCATCGACGTTTATTTGTTTGCCAACCTGATTTAGCAACCCTCCCCATGTCATGGCCTTCTTCCTGGTCACTGAATCAGCTAGATTGCCTGGGTTCAAACCCTGTCTCAGGGATGCTATTGCTACATGTTCGAAGCAATCAGCCAACCCATTCTTGGTATTCACAAAACGGCTTATATATTCTTTCAATGACTCATTTGGCTCCTGGGCACAATGGATTATTGTGTCTTCATTGCCCTTTAGTTCTTTACTCCCTACGAACTGCCTTCGAAAGGCTACCCAAAAAGTATCGAAATCTTTAATACAACCCTGAGGCAGGCTGTTGTACCACTTTAGAGCACTCTCCGTGAATGACTGAGAGAATGCCCTACAGAGCAGTTTGTCATCATCATCAAAGTTCATCATGAAGTTTTTAAATTGCTCCAGATGGTTGTCCGGATCAGTACTGCCATCGTACTTCTCTATTTTGGTGCTGTCAAACCTCTTGGGGAGGTTTCCGGATAGAATTTTAGAAGACAACGGAGATTGCCTCCAATTCCTTCCACGACAGAACACAGTACCTTCATTGGGAGTTGCAAAGATACCTGGTTCATCGTGGAAAGCGAAGGGATCCATCAGCATCTTGTCCACATGCTTCCGGCTATGAGATGATCCCTTACCAATATGCCTTTTCATCCTTCCTTGTCTATCCTTTTTTCTTGAGTATTTTTTAATCTACTTTTGCTTCTTTCTAGTTCGACCCTCATCGCTGCTAGAGGATAAGGATTTTTCAACTCCCTCACTGTCCGAAGAGCTATCAGAAGACTCTGAGCTTGAGTCAGAACTCTCCACTGGCTTAGACCGGTGAGACTTTTTAGAACTAGCATGAGTCTTTTTAGTGCTCACATGAGTCTTCGAAGACTCATGCTCCCTGGGGTTATCGGTGTGATGAGCAGCTGATGCTTTGGACTTTTCTTTCACGCCCATCTTGGCCTTTTCAGCCCTCAGAGCTTCTATTTCACCCTTGAGCCTATCACGCTCTTCGATAGTGTACTCATCGTTCTCTCCCACCAGTTCGAGCAGAGCTGGTGGTACTTCTGGATTGTCCGGATTCATACGGACAGATTTTCTTAGCTGGTTTTGAATGCTTGATTCAGGCACCTTCGTGCTCCCAGTGTGGTCGCCAATTTGGTGTGGATAATAATTGCCTAAGGGTAGGCTGGTAATTTCAGTTGGTGTTTTATGGTGGTGTGTGGGTGTTAAGTGTTTAGAGTAGAGAGTAAAGAGATAATTAAGCAGCTTGGTAGCAGTTAATTCTCATTACCCATAGTTAATGCACGTGGTTGGGTATTTATACCCTGATGTTTGGGCCCTTATGGGCTTTCGGGTCATGTTTAATGGACCCGGGTCATGTTCAAAGACCCATGAGCTCTAAGTAGGAGAGCAAGTAACTTAGTCAAGAAGTGTTTAGGTTTTTTAGTACTTTTGTCATAGTTCGAACAGTCCTATGGTCATAGTGCTCAAAATGATCTGTCCGGTCCGTGTGATCTGTCCGGTCCGGAGGCCTTGGACCGATTTGTCCTTGTCCGGGGAGCATCCTGAATTCGGACTCATCAATATGTAAAGCATCATTCTACCTATGAATGTTATAGTCAGAATAAATAGGCTTCTACATAAATTTAAGGCCCATGTCATTCTTACTCTATATGTCGCGAACATCTGAAATGACCCACAATGAAGTTTTTTGTGTTACAAAATGATCATGTACCAATATTATTTTCTTTAAACAAACTGTCTTCATAGTAATGTATAGATCTAGCCCACACAGTTCCCTACTAAATCTTACGAAAACAGGTTCATATGAATTTTTATCTGACCTTAAAACTTGAAAAAACATTAGATTGCATATAAGTTTATTGCATTTATTTGTTTAAGATCTTCTATTAATATAGTTTTATGATTTTTTCTTGTTATTATTTGGTTCTAATCAGTTGAGGATCAATATTGATGTTCCACTAATGTATGTTATCAATTTTAAAGAAAAACATATTATACGTTATTCTCGATATGGCTCAATAATATAGATGATTGGACTAGAAGATGATGAATGTGTCTTTCTTCTGATAAGAGAACTTCAAAATATAGGTCACATTTTAAAATGTTGAACAATCCAATCTCTTATGTCTCATTGTATTACATAATGGGATCCTATATGTGTTTTTGAGCTCTCACCAACCAAAATTAAGTTTTTTAATGATGTTTTTTTCTATTTAGAGAAAAGCTTCATTAAACCTCTGCAAGTCAAAATTAACATCCTTATTGGGAAGTTCTCCATCATAAATTATAAGTGGTAAGGAGATATTTGAGAACATTATATGGAGATTTCTTATGTTCATAATAAGTTAAAAAAAGTTAAAGATGATATTCTTAAGGAGGTCATCGTATCCAATATTTTTATTTATTTAATGTCATATTCAATATTTTTTTAGATAACTCATGATTGCTGAAAGAAAAAATAGGGCACGCAAACTTTTATTTTCGACATTGTGCATAAGGAAGAGAAATAAATACATGATATTAAATAAGTCCACATGTTGAATAACAACCATCATAGTTCAAAGAAAAAACACACAAATAATTCTAGTTCACTACATATAGTATAAATTATGTTTCAATTAAAAGCATCTGATTCGAATAATAGAAAAAGTAAATAAAAAGGTAAAACATGTTATCATTGAAACACTCGAGACCATATAAATGCATGCATTATGAATTTAAATGATTATAAGACCACTGGATGGGTTGATCTAGCATCCAAAACTCACATTTTTGTTTATTTGCATGTTACAATCTAAAACCAAAACTCGATGGTAGAAAAGACCAATATATACATTGGAGGTAATTATATGCCTAGTCAAGGCTATATGTAGTTTTACCATTGTTTTGGCTAGTGCATGTATTATGTTTAAATGATCTTTTCTTTGTACTTTCATTTAAATTATTTTCTTTTTTATTTTTCGATAAATAAGATCATTTTTGTTTAATTTTATGACAATATACATATTTTTGTATGAAAATATTAAGTTAGAACCATGTATTAGAGTGTAATGATAACTTACATAAAATGAATAATGTTATCAACTATAACACAATTATACACGTATCTATTAAATTAGCTTGTAATTCAAAACCTTTTTGGCACATAAGTTTAAGGTATATCTCTAAAAACAATTGATATATATGGCGCTGAAGATTCCATCCCATCTTAAAGAAACTGACATTGAGACATATGATACTTATAAAAATGCAAAACATACCAAATAAAAAAATTGTTTCATTCACAATTTTTTTGTTTCAAATTTAGAGGTTGGATAACATTCAACTTCTTTTAGATATACACATTCCTAATATAATGTTAGAATATTCAGTGTATTAAGTTTCCTTGTATAGGCCTCTAAGTTCTCTATATATTTAGAGCCTTACTTGGGTTTACATTATAAAAAACAGTTCAATACAAAAAGGAACATTTTTTAATAAACACAAAACCCTAGCTGCTTCCTGTGGCTACTTCTCTCTTTGTTGTTTAACAATTGGATTGTATGATTTTATACATAGAATCAAATAATTGATAGTTTTTAACATGGTATCAGAGCATGTGTGATTCTGGGAATTCTGAACATCCTCAACAAAGATGGCTGGCAATGAAGTCGTGGTCAGTCAAATTCCTGATGAATTAACAATGCAGATTGCTGCCATTATGAGAAATGGTCTCGGAACACAACAACAAACAACTAACCCCGAGAATTTATCCCTAGGGATTAAACTCGGTGGTGACAACTATGCCCTATGGGATAACCTGATGAAGAAAGCAATTGGGGGAAGGGGGAGAGGTTCTCACATTACAGGGGAGCCGAAACCTCCATCTAAAACTGACAACACATATACAAAGTGAGAACAAGATGATCAATGTGTTTTCATATGGATTATCCAGAATCTTGACTCCAGCTTGGTGAATAATGTCTTGCAATATCCCACTGCAAAAGCCCTCTGGGATGGGTTAGCCACCACATACGGTTCTGGTACAGATTCGTTACAGGTGTTTGACCTTTATAAGAGGGCTAATTCATTAAGGCAAGGGTCCGATACACTAGAAGACTTGTGGAACAAACTGCAGAACATCTGGATGTCTATAGATAGGCGAGATCCGAACCCTATGAAATACCCAGAAGACATTCAGATCTACAATAAGAAGACTCAAGAACAAAGACTCTATCAATTTCTAATGGCGATTAATGACAAGCCGGAACCAGTCAAGATAGATATCCTGAAAAAGGATCTTCTTCCTTCCGTAGAAACAACATATGCTACAATACGAAAGGAAGTGGCCAGGCTTAATATACTTAAATCAAGTTCTTTCTGATAGTGACTCGATTGAAATTGGAATAAGTTTGGCTGCTAAAGATTATGCATGGATGTTTAAATTCTGATCCAAAGAGAAAGAAGATAAATCCAAGTTGTATTGCACTCATTATGGGATGAAGAAACACACTAAAGAGACATGTTTCCAGCTGGTTGGCTATCCAGAATGGTGGGAGGATGGTCATAAGGAGAAAAATAACCAGTGTTTCAGATTTAATGTCAAACGGGCTTCGTCTACAAGTGGCGATGAAGATCCGACTAAAAATGAGCAAGGAAGTGGCACTGGTTTTCGAGGAATGGCGGCGAACTCCTATGAAAAACTTGGAGGTAAATGGTTTGAAAAATCAATGAATTGGATCTTTGATTGCGGGGATATGGACACCATGTCTTATGATCCTAAAGACTTTGGTGACATGTCATCTCCAAAGAAGTCCCATATTAAGACTGCTAGTGGAGAATTTTGTGAAGTCAAAGGGGGCGGTTCAATTATTTTTTTGGAAAAAATGGAAATTCAAAATTGCCTCTACATTCCTTCACTATCCTTAAAGTTATTATGTGCTAGTCAAGTGACAAAACAACTCAACTGTGTGGTTCTTATGTATCCATTTTTTTGCATTTTACAGGACATTCGTACGAAGGAGATCATTGGGCGTGGTACTAGACAAGGAGGTCTCTATTATGTTGATGAGGTAGTTCATAAGGGACATGCAATGCTTGCTCACAGAACAGTCGAAAGGCAACTTTGGTTATGGCATCAGCGACTTGGTCATCCTTCTTTTAGCTATCTTAAAAGTTTGTTTCCTAGTCTTTTTTTGAATAATTCCATTCATGAGAAATGTGAAACCTGCATTCTTGCAAAAAATCGTATGGTCTCATTTAAGCAAAGTAATACTAGAGTTGATTATGCTTTTTCGCTAATCCATTCTGATGTTTGGGGTCCATCACCAAATTCCACTAACAATCAAATCAGATACTTTGTTTTATTTGTGGATAATTTCTCAAGAATGACTTGGATATACTTCATGAAACATAAATCGGAAATACCGGAAATATTTGTTTGTTTTTACAAAATGATTTTGACTCAATTTGAAAAAAAAAATACAGATTCTCCGTTCTGGTAATGGAAAAGAGTTTATCAACAAAACAATGCATAATTTTTTCAAAACAAATGGTCTTATCCATCAAACCACTAGTCCAAACATACCTCAACAAAACGGTACTTCAGAACGAAAAAATCGTACTTTACTTGAAAAAACTCGTGCTATTATGATTGAATCTAGAGTTCCTCATTCTCTTCACAACCTAAAGATAATTGAAGGAGCCAGACCAGCGAGTAAAGAAAGGTACCAAAGGTTGGTGGGGAAATTAATTTACCTGGCTCACACTCGACCCGACATTGCATACGCGGTGGGAGTAGTTAGCCAGTTCATGCATCATCCTCAGGAACACCATATGGAGGCAGTAATGAGGATTATTCGATATCTCAAAGGCACATCGGGAAGAGACATAATTTTTAAGAAAAATGGACACCTTGATGTTGAAGTATTCACAGATGCTGATTGGGGAGGGAATCCTAACGACAAGCGATCAACTGCTGGCTACTTTACTCTTCTTGAAGGTAACTTGGTGACTTGAAGGAGTAAGAAACAGAAAGTAGTATCATTGTCAAGTGCTGAATCAGAATTTAGAGGAATCGTTAAGGGGATTACCGAGATACTTTGGTTAAAGAAGATAATGAAAGAAATCGGATCCCCCCTGAAGTGTCCAACTCAGTTAATGTGCGATAATAAAGATGCGATTAAGATTTCAGAGAACCCAGTACAACATGATAGAGCAAAGCACGTTGAAATAGATATGCACTTCATAAAAGAAAAGATTGAAGATGAGACAGTCGAACTTCCGTTTGTTAGATCCGAAGACCAACTGACAGACATCCTGACAAAAACGGTTCCTGCAAGAACATTCGAATCAGTTTTATCGAAGTTGGGTATTGGTGATCCCACTACACAACTTGAGGGGGAGTGTTAGAATATTCAGTGTATTAAGTTTCCTTGTATAGGTCTATAAGTTCTCTATATATTGAGAGCCTTACTTGGGTTTGCATTATAAAAAACAGTTCAATACAAAAATGAACATATTCTAATAAACACAAAACCCTAGCCGCTTCCTGCGGCTACTTCTCTCTTTGTTGTTTAACAATTAGATTGTATGATTTTATACATAGAATCAAATAATTGATAGTTTATAGTGTATAATATATAAATTATAACTCACAAACATATCAGTAGTAATAGTGTTTATCCCTTTAATACAAGATTTTTATCATATGTTTATTTTGTGATGAATTATAAATATAATAATCCTTTCATGGAAGGTTGGTGTTATTCGTAAATTACACATAAACAATTCATATCTTATTATTTTGGTACTACACATACAGTCTAGTAATGTCACTTGAGTGACCTCTAATATAAAAAGTCTTACATGAAAGTGTTTATGCACTTATGTCAAATATTATTATGGTATGTATAAGCCAGCCCAATTGAAGATTATACATACATTGTATACTTATGTAAACCTAATATTTCATATTAAATGGTGTCATTAAATATGTTCAACACGTTCATATTGAGGCACAATAAGGTTTGTTTGTTTTTCAACGATAGTATGGATTGACATAAATTTATTTAAATAATATATAGTGCATTTTTTCCCAAAAATTAAATTTTTATCGATAAGAGTATATAAAAATAGTCTATACAATCTATTGTTAATCCATACTATCTATTGTTATGCATGTTGATGGTAGCTCTTATTGAGTTTACTCTTTATTCATCTCAATTTTGCATCTCTAGTTGCTCTCAACAGTCTTAGTGACTGCATATCCGTCCTTTGCTTCTTCTCTTCTTCAATTCATCTCTTCTCCTTCATCTCTTTTTCAGCATCCTATGGCAATTTATCTTTGTCTTTATGATTATGCCTGCTTCTATTCTATTACGTGTTTATGTTTGTTACTTCTTAGACCTGTAAATTTAAAGAGAATGTTGGTTAGGTAAAGACCATCGAAGGTTAGGAATAAAGATTAATTTGAAGATCTAATGTAGCTGACATTCATGCTTTCTAATAAAATAATAACATTAAGTAAGGCTGGAGTTTAGAGACCCTTAAAGGTGTAGTCTATTCTTTGTACTTGGCACTCCAGTATGCAACTATATTCTCTTCTCTGCATATATGTTTTAACACCATTTGTGGGTGAATTAAATTCTACAACATCTTAGTATTTGAGCCATGAACCAGGGTGTTTTACCAAATGCTAACATATTAAACAACATAAGTGAATCTAATTCCACATCAACTGATTTTAAGTCATTTGTCTTGAAATATATCAAACCTTTTAACAATGATAATGTTTCAGCAGTGACAAGTGAATATTTACCTAGTAATGAACCTTGTGCAATGATTAGTTCACTAACATTATTTCTTATAATAAGTCCACTGCTAGACTCACCATTAGGCAATGATGAGCCATCAAAGTTAAGCTTGAGTCTATTAAGTGCGGTGGATGCCATTTAATATAAATGCAGTTTTTTGTATTAATCATATGATTAAATCATTGAATGTGTATAGCTCTATGGTAATCATTACTCCAGTGTTTTCTCTTTATAATTTGAGAACTATCTAATGTAGTAACTACATATATGACACGATCAATGATTAATTTAGCTGAGAATGGTAAGTTATTGTGTTTTGCTTTGTCTCTAGCTATCCAGATGGACCATACTATTATAGATGATCAATGATATTGTTAAGGGTTTAGAATGGTCACATTAGTAATGTGTATATCTAAAAGAAGTTGAATGTTACCCAATCTCTAAATTTGAAACAAAAAATAATTGGGAATGAAACAAAAAATTCTTTATTTGGTATGTTTTACATTTTTATAAGTATCACATGTCTCAATGTCGGTTTTTTTAAGATGGAGTGGAATCTTTAGCACCATATATATCAATTACTTTTAGAGATATACCTTAAACTTATGTGCCAAAAATGTTTTGAATTACAAGCTAATTTAATAGATACGTGTATAGTTGTGTTCTAGTGGATAACATTATTCATTTTATGTAAGTTATCATTACACTCTAATACATGGTTTTCTAACATAAGCTTTTCATAAAAAATATAAGTGTATAGTCATAAACAATTAAACAAAAATGATCTTATTTATCGAAAAATAAAAAAGAAAATAATTGTTGATAAATGAAAGTACAAACATAACATCATTTAGAAATAATATGAGAACTAACCAAAACAATGGTAAAACTACATATAGCCTTGACTAGGCATATAATTACCTCCAATGTACGTATTGGTATTTTTCCCACCATTGAGTTTTGGTTTTAGATTGTAAGATGCAAATAAACAAAAAATTAAGTTTTAGATGTTATATCAACCCATCCATTGGCCTTATAATCATTTAAATTCATAAAGTATGCATTTATACGGTCTCAAATGTTTCAATGATAACATGTTTTACCTTTTTATTTACCTTTTTAATTATTCGAATCAGATGCTTTCAATTGAAACATAATTTATACTATGTATAGTGAACTAGAATTATTTGTGTGCTTTTTCTTTGAACTATGATGGTTGTTATTCACCATGTGGACTTAGATATCATCCTACAAAAAAAGCATTTTATCACTGCATTAAAATGCCAATTATGTAGTAATATTGAAAGCTCCAAACACATATTCATTGAATGTGAATTTTCCTGGAGTCTATTGTGTCATTATGCTGGTGGTTTAAGATCAAAATTCAGAAATTCATGACCATTGCTCATATGCTTGAAGTATGATTTTGGTCTACCACTTCGAAGGTCTATGTTAGAACAATTTATCCTATTGTCATCCGATGGACTATTTAGAAATACGGAATCAATTCCAAAATCAACACGAAGATCCAAAACATTGAAACAACTATCAGGTACATCAACAACATTGTAGTAAGTCTAAACAATTCAAATTGTATCAGGTCTAAGCATTGGAAGAAGGATTACAATATTGCTAAAGATCTTGGATGCAAAAGTTATACCCTTGAAAATCAAAAGAAAACTTACCTTCAATGGCAGCACCCTAAACCAGACTATCTGAAGCTCAACACTAATGCCTCGTGTCAAATGAATGATGAATTGACATGAGGTATCATTATTAGGGACCACAAAGGAGACATTATCATTGGAGCTACTAATCTTCATGGCAAACAAACACCGATTAAGGTTGAATCACATGTCTTGCTTGATGGATTACTGATTTGCAAAAAGAACAGTTGGAATAAGGTCGAAATCGAAACAGATTCTTTGATTCTTGTCAACATGATTGCTAGTGGTAGATATCCTTTCTTCTTGAATAGAATTCTCCAATGATACAAAAGATTAATATCTTATAATATGATTATTTCTTACATTTCAAGGATCTAAAACAAGACAGGAGATTGGCTAGGCAAATGGATCTTGAAATGTAAAATGAAAACTAAGTATTCAAACTTTCGTGCTCCAAATTCTTTAAAAGCAATCACTTTTCTTGAAAGTTTATACCTAACTTTGAAGACTAATTGAATCATACATGTTTTCTCTTACTCTTTTAAGATTGATTTTAATCAATGTCAAACTCTTTCAGACAGCAACCAATGCTTGATAAAAGCTCTGATTTAATTTTTTTTACACTTTACCTTTCTCTCTTAAAATGGTCATAATTTCTAGTTGTGAGGATTAAAGCGTTAGTAATTTTAACACGTAAATCATCCAATTAAAGCTCGCATCCTTAACTTCATCCAGCTTGGAAACATGAGCAAGCTTCTCTTACCTCAAAAATTATAAAGTGAAATTCTAATTTTATTGACGCAATCTCTTTCACGAAGTGTTTGGCCGTATTTTAGTTTAATAATTAAAATTTGTCTCGAATCCCCAACTTAAAGTTATAAACATTGGGTCCTTTTCTATTATAATAAAATATAAGTTTAATTAAAAAGAATGAATTTTGCGTTTCGTGAATAAAAAGTCCAAAAACATCCATTATCAATATAATATATCACTTTTAAAAAAATATAAATAATTATTATTCTACTTTTTAGTTTCGTTCTATCTTTTTAATGGCGGAACATATCCAAACTTCACCATGGTCTGTTTAATTTTTATTCTTGTATATATACAAAAGAATTATGTAGTTCACTTGTTTATCAAAACATAATTTATTGGATTCTTTTAGAAAATGAATAAGGTTTAGGAAAGTTGAAAAATAAGAGGCAGTTAAGTTGAGGGTATAGCCGATGTGAGGTGTTTGGTTAAAGTTGTAAGGGTTGGTGCGATTAATTTATAAAAGAAAAGAAGGAAAAGCCCAAAAGAAAACCCAATAATTTAGGAGGGATAGTTTGAGAAATTGAATACTTTTTTTAGACTTGGATTGGATCTCTCTTTATATTGATATCGATGGTCATGGAATCGCATTAAGCAAGAGGCCACACTCGTCCTATTTGAGTTTTCCCTCTTATCTTCTATGTTTTTCCGATTTTAGGTCACGGTTCTTAAATCTGAAATCTTATATGTTTACATATATAAGATAAATAATTAACTACTTTTTGATCTGAATTACCCAAGCGAAAAGAAATAAACGAAGGCTTGAAGTCATCTTCGTGCAATATCACAACTCTCTCTATCTCTCTCTCTAAAAAGGTACATTACCCTTATCAAGCACTCTCTTTCAATTTCTTTCTCTCTAACGATAACTATAACCACAACACATGTTATGGTAACCAAATTGTCATTGGTCTTGGTCTTGGTATTGGTATTGGTATTGATATGGTATGTCACGTTTTCTTTTCTTATCTTTTCTTTTTAATTTGGTTTATTATCGTGACCTAGCTGTTCTTGCCGGTATGCCCTAAACAAGTTATACGACTAGTACTCTATTGATAGGACCAGTCACATCCATGACTGGATTTAAAAATTGAAATTGAACCCCCTCCCCTTTTCATGTTTGAAATCGAATTCTGGGTTTAACTGATTTTGAGGGTATGCTATGCTTCTTTTCTTTCTCACGATTTATGGACCAACCCCTTTTTAATCAATTGTATTGTATTGTATTGTATTGATATATGATATCTGATATCTGATATCTGATATATGATATTGTTCCGTTCCTATATTGGTTTTCTGATTAAGATTGTTTACCGATTGCGACTGGTGTCTGTTTTCAGCTTTAAACCCTACAATTTGGTTTTCTTCTCTTCTGTGTTTTGCTTCTGCTAGTGCTATGACCCATAACTGTATAGAAAATGGTTATGTTCTTATGTATATCAGTTTATACTATACATTAACTTGCACATCTTATCCGTATGAACTCATATTAAATAATATAGGCCTAGGGACTTCTTTTACTACTTTCAAATTTTAAATCAAGAGTCTTAGACTTATGTAGTATGACTACTGACTAGGTGACACCAATACATACACCATAAAATACGAACAGTGAACAGCCTTGAGTCTTAAGTCTTAAGTCTTACGGATTTCGTATGCATCAGACCTCAACTATTTTACTGAGACAACAACTTTGGCACATCAAGCCACATTTTTTTTTCATGCAAGAATATGATGCATGAAGCTACTATAAGTTGCTCTCTTTATTTAGAAAACAAATAAACTTAGTCATATCTCTTCTTCTCTACGATCTTTACCATTCTATCTCACTCTTCCATGCCCATACTACAACAGTGAACCAACCCGACATCCATCCATCCACCCTTCACATTATGGAGGTGCTTCCTTGCTCTGGTGCTCAATGTGTTGCTGAATCCGATAACAATCAACAAACTTCAGGATCATCCTTTATTTACGATACCAATTCTAACTGCACTCAAAATGCAAAACAAATTCAAACTTCAGATGCCACAATGGACACCTTGTTATTAACTTCAGAAGGACTTCCTCTTCAAAACCAGACACTGTCTTGCTTCAACTCCAACTTAACTATGGATACTTTACAAATTGAACCTCCTACAAACGACATCGACGGACTATTCCCCTTTACTCATCCTAACTGGATCGATCAAGATCAATCTATAGCGTTATGGGTCAAGGTAATTCACGCCAACAACAGTTTCTGTTTTCTTTATCCAACAGATTATCACTTTGTCTTCTATCTAATCTTATTCTTATGTTTTTGCTTTGTGTTTCTCTGTCGCAGTGGAGAGGTTTGTGGCAGGCCGGAATTAAATGTGCAAGGACTGACTGGCCCTTATCAACTTTAAGGGATAAACCTACTCATGACACAAAAAAGTTCTTTGTCGTCTTTTTTCCCCAGAAACGGAATTATTCATGGGCAGATATGCTGCTTGTTCGATCAATTAACGAATTCCCAGAACCTATTGCATATAGGACCCACAAAGTTGGGCTTCAAATGGTTAAAGATTTGACAGTGGCACGGCGTCACATAATGCAAAAGCTAGCTGTTGGACTGCTCAATATTGTTGATCAGTTTCATGCACTGGTACATGTTCTTAACCGATTAAAGCCTTTGCTTTACTCTTGAGTTATCCTTATTGTGACTGCAGATTCTTTTATTTTGTGTAGGCGTTTGTAGAGACTGCCCGTCATGTATCAATGTGGAAGGAATTTGCTTTGGAGGCTTCCCGCTGTTCTGATTATCTTGATCTAGGCAGAAAGCTTTTGACACTTCAAAAGGTTGATTACTCCATATTTACTTGTTATTCAATTTGCTCTCTTTGGTGCATACATTCTTTTGTTTTTGATACTATTGATCTCTTCATGATTCTAATATTTATATATATCTACTTGTGTTAATATAATATATTCAGGAGTTAATGCAACTTACAACGCACAATATCAAAACTATAACAAGGATATGTAAAATACTCAGCTCTGACTACACTAGATAAATCCCACTGCCTATTGGGTGTTTGCCATTAAAAGTAAAGTAATACTTGAAGTGGGAGATATATGACTTTTGCTTATTTGAGCGTTGAGAACTTGCGGGCATCAAAATTTTGGATTACACCTAGGCCTCTTCTTCTGCTCTTGATTTTCATGAAATAGGCTGCTTTTCTTATAATTATTTTCTTTAGGTTGTAGACTTACGAGAATTTTGTGTCTTGGGCAGATGATATTGCCGCAATACATAAATCATGACTGGCTAGAACATTCATTTTCCTCGTGGGTACAAAAATGTCACAATGCCTTCAATGCTGAAACTATTGAGTTGTTGAAAGAGGTATTACTACTGACTATTAGCATGTCAATACTGAAAAATGATTAGATACAAATTAGTTCTTGATCTTTTCTGTGAAATTTATTGCTTAACTTCCTCATTTACCCGTGTAAAAATCTTGTGTATGTTTTGAGAGGTAAAATATTTTACTCATTATCTAAAAAGAGGTAGGTGGTAGCACCATTGCAAGGTGTCTATACTCTCTAATAACATTTTTGTAGGTCTGTACTTAGACATGACTTTTCTATAGAGTGGTTGCTAAAGGCTTGGGTCTTGAGTTGTCTTTCTGCCCTAGAATAATAGTTTGGTGACAATACTTTGATTCGCAAAAAAACAGGTATTAGATTATGCTTCTGTTTGGGGACTATATTAGAACCTATAGTTATATTTTCACTTTCATTACTATTACAATTTGATTCCCGTGGGCGCTAAAATAAAATTCTATACAATTGGTATGAAGTTGAACTGTAATTTCACAACTTTTTTCTGTAACACTCTACCTAAATTAGTTAACTTGTATAGAGATGCAGTTCTATCGGAACGGATTTAGTCTTGAAACTGGTGTTATCAACTCATCGTATACGTAGTTCTTGAAAAACCTCAAATCTTTGCCTAAGATCTTTTTCCCCTCTATGATCTAGGAATTGTACGAATCCATTCTATGGGATGCAGTAAAGTCTCTTTGGGATGAACCGAATCAACCAAGGCTGGGATCTGAGTGGAAAACTTGGAAAATTGAAGTTATGAAATTGTTCTCTACCTCCAACCCCGTAACTAGTGGTGTGCAAATGGAGCCGCAAATAGGTGATGGATTCTCGAACTCGGGTCTCCAAGTTGGCAGTAAAAGGGCTAAACTTGAAGTCCGCCGTGCAGAGCCACATGCATTTCAGGGTGATACCAACAGTTCAAATCAAGCCTTAAGCATACCAATTGACTCTGATTTTTTTAGTACTAGAGAAACTACAGGTAGTACCATCGAGCTAACAACAGAGCTCCACAAAGGCAAAAATTCTCAGGAGGGAGATATGAGAGTTGATACACCAGAAAGTGGGACGCATAGATGGGATCACATTGTAGTTGAAGCAACAAATCCACAGCCAAATACCAAACATCTGGAATTGACTCCAGTCAGTGTAGGGATCAATAAAGATCTGGCATTGACTACCACAAGTGAAGTGTTTGGTAGGAGATCATTTGATTCTGGTAGTAAGAATAAACAATGCACAGCCTTCATTGAAGCTAAAGGAAGACAATGTGTGAGGTGGGCAAACGAAGGTGATGTTTACTGTTGTGTGCATTTGGCGTCTCGTTTTATAGGCAGCTCCAGAAAAACAGAAGGCACTCCCTCTGTGGATTCACCCATGTGTGGAGGTATAACTGTCCTTGGTACAAACTGTAAGCATAGGTCTCTACCTGGTTTAACATATTGCAAGAAACACCGTCCCCGGGGCACTGGAGAAAATATACCAAATTCCTTAGAGAAGACAGTCAAAAGAAAGCATGAGGAGATAGTTTCTGGTTCAGAAAATAGCTACTGCAGAGAAATGGTTCTTGTCAGAGAAGTTAACAGTCCTCTCCAAACGCAGCCACTCACAACTTTAGATGGTGGTTCATCTAGTAAAAGTTACGTCAGAATAGTTAACACCATAGAATCCAATCATTGTGTAGGCTCAAATTCTGAGATCGAGTACGATCCTTGCAATGAAGTTCCAATGCAGCACTCTTTATACTGTAGCCAACACCTTCCTAACTGGCTGAAGCGTGCGAGGAATGGAAAGACTAGGATAATATCAAAGGACGTCTTTATAGATCTCTTAAAGGAGTGCTCGTCTCGTAAGGAAAAAATACAGTTACACCAAGCATGTGAGCTTTTCTATAAGCTGTTCAAAAGCCTTTTATCACTTAGAAACCCAGTTCCACTAGAAGTTCAGTTTCAATGGGCCATTACTGAAGCTTCCCAAGATTTAACTGTAGGGGAATTCTTGAATAAATTAGTCTTCAGAGAGAAAGAAAGACTTATAAGATTATGGGGTTTCAATGCTGATGAAGATGCACACATGTCCGATTCTATTATTGAAGAACAGGAAGTGGTACCTTTGGCCGTTGCAGGTATCTACGATGATGACAACACCATAAAGTGCAAAATTTGCTTTGTTAAGTTCAATGATGATCAAGAACTGATATCTCATTGGCTGGACAGCCATACAAAGGAAGAACAATGGTTATTCGGTGGGTATGTTTGTGCTATATGCTTTGATCCTTTTACTAACAAAAAAGGTCTGGAATCCCATGTGAAAGATAGGCACACTGTTCCTTTTGTTGAACAGTGCATGCTTCTCCAGTGTATCCCTTGCGGCATCAATTTTGGAGACAGCGAGCAGTTATGGCTGCATGCACTATCCATTCATCCTGACGAATTTAGAATGTCAATAGCTGCTTCACGACATAATTTATCTGTGGACAAAGAGTCTGTGCAGAAACTTAAAATGGGAAATCCAGCTATTGCCATGGAAAAGGACTATGAGAATGTAGGTGATATCCAAAATTTCATTTGCAGGTTCTGCGGTTTGAAGTTTGATTTGCTTCCTGACCTTGGCCGCCATCATCAGGCTGCTCACATGGGAACAAAATTAGTCAGCTCACGTCCACGAAGGAGGGGAATACATTATCACTCTTATAGGTTAAAGTCTGGGAGGTTTACGCGTCCCAAGTTTAAGAAAGGTCTTGGGGCAGCATCGTACAGGATGAGGAACAAAGCTACTGCTGTCAATATGAAGAAACACTTCCAGGCCACGAAATCAATTTACACAAATGGAGCAAGTACCTCTAGTACTCCCAAGACTCAAACTCTAGGCCGTCTTGCAGAATTGCAATGCTCGACAGTTGCAGATGTATTGTTTTCTAAAGCGCAAAAGACAAAACCTCGACCCAATAACCTCGATATCTTATCTATCGCTCGCACCACTTGCTGCAGGCTGAGCCTCAAAGCATCATTAGAGGGAAAATTCGGTATACTACCAGAACGTACATATCTCAAGGCGGCAAAACTTTGCAGCGAACAGAACATTCAAGTACAATGGCACCATGAGGGATTTGCGTGTCCAAATGGATGTAAACTTTTCAAGGATCCAAGTTTGCTTCGTCCCTCGCAGCCTAGGACAGAAAATACGACTCAGCGACTTAAAAATTCGCAAATCCATGTCAATGCCGACTGGGAAGTAGATGAGTGCCACTATGTCATTAACTCTCACATTTTGAGAGAAAACCTTTTGGGTAGAACCTCTGTGTTATGTGATGATATAAGCTACGGCCAGGAATCAGTTCCAGTGGCTTTTGTAGTGGATGAGGATCTCCTTAAATCTCTGAGCCTCCCCGGTGCTTCAAATGAGAAAAACAGTAAATTCCCTATGCCTTGGAAGAACTTCAGTTACATTACAAAGCCGATGCTACATCAGTCGGTAGATTTGAATATTCAGGTACATTTATTTAAAGTAGTTTGAGTAGTTTGGTGAAGTTTGCAAAATCAGTCCTTCATCTAGCTTCCCTATTAGTCAATATAACTATGGGCTAGTGTACATGTTTTTGCAATCTACGTGGGTGTGCATATCTCATTCGTACTCTTACTGCTGAAGGACAATTCTTCCTATGTTTATTGGTTTTGTTTCTTCTTTTATTTCTTCTTTTATTGTAGACTCTGCAACCTGGATGTTCGTGCTCCAAAACAACATGCTCTCCTGAAAAATGTGATCATGTCTACCTCTTTGATAATGATTTTGTGGACGCTAGAGACATATACAGGAAACCAATGCGTGGGAGGTTTCCTTATGACCCAAAAGGGCGAATCCTCTTGGAGGTAGTTGAATTCTTCGCTTTAAACTCTGTTATCGCTGGTATTGAAGACATTATGTGAAAGGGGCACTGGATAGCCAACCTGTATTGTATTTCGAAAAAATTAAAGGGTTACGTGTAATTATTTTGAAAAAAATTAAAGGGTTACATATAATTATTTTGAAAAAAATTAAAGGTTACGCATATTTATTTTGAATCTCTTTGATTTCTATACACTTAGATGCTAAGAATTAGGATGATTTAATGTCTTTTGAACATAATTTAAGACCCTACAAACTTCTATTATCACCTATATATAGGTGGGAACATCAGTTTGTTCGAGCACTTTTTGAATTATTAAGAATCCAACTTAAAACTAAACTGTGAAAGGAAAATTAGCTGTCTGGTGTGGTTCCAGTTCTATCCTTTTCTTATGCTGCATCAGTATTCTGCTCCTGTGGCTGAGCTTTTTGTTTCTGTTTAGGCTCTATGCTGTGTTTTTTTAGCTGTTTGGAAGGATTACTTGTCTAATTTATGATGCATACGCAAAGTTGGATTGCACTTTCTTTTGGCTCGAGTAGAGCACGCAATTATTTCTTCTGTTTTAACGGTGAAGGCGAAACTCCACTTGTTCTTTATCTATTTCAGAGCTTTTCTCTAAATTTCACTACTGCCGATCACATTTCATAGAATGAGACATAATCTGAGAATGGTGCATGTGATACGTTTTAATACGAAGTTTTTCACTGTGTTTTTTTTCGTGCTCTATGTGCAAAGCATTTGACCAGCTGAACAAGTGTTGTTTGCTAAGGGTGTGGTTTATTTGTGCGGCTCTAATTTCTTCGTGCTAAGATTGGCATCTACATTATATGCAGGAGGGTTATCTTGTTTACGAATGCAATGACATGTGTGGTTGTGACATCTCCTGTCATAACAGGGTTTTGCAGAAAGGAGTTACTGCAAAATTAGAAGTATTTAAAACGGAGCTAAAGGTCATTTAATAAAAGATTTAGTTTGGTTTTAACAAATTTTATTCGATTGACACATCTACTAAATGATCAACAGGGTTGGGCAGTTAGGGCACGTGAACCTATCCTGCGCGGCTCATTTGTATGCGAGTATATTGGAGAGGTTGTAGATGAACAAGAAGCAATTAAGAGGCGAAGCAGGTTTAGTTTGATAGCAACATTACTTTCCTGTCTGTCAGAAGACTCATAACTGAAAGTTTTGAGGTGGACATTAAACATGGTTGGTTGAATTTTCAGGTACAATAGAGAGTGCAGCTATTTGTACAACATCGATGCTCATAATAACGATATGGGCCGAATGTTGATTGAGAAACAAGTCCGCTATGTTATTGATGCAACCGAGTATGGAAATGTCTCACGTTTTATCAATCATAGGTGAGATAAAGTGTATCATTGAAGGTTTGCATAAAGAGAAATACTAGTTTTATATTGTTTATATTATCCTTTTGCTTAAGAATATCAGATGGTCCTTGACATTTGTTTTTGCTGATAGCTGCTCGCCTAATCTGGTAAATTACCAAGTTCTTATAGAGAGTATGGAGTGTCATGAAGCTCGTATTGGGCTTTATGCTAATAAAGATGTAAGTTTTGTCTCCGGTTTATCTTTTAATAACCTTTAGGTTTTTAGTTTACCTCTATTTCATTTGTCTTTACTATTTCATAAACAGATACCGGCTGGAGAAGAATTGACATGTGACTACCATTATGAACTGCTTCCTGGTGATGGATATCCATGCCACTGTGGATCTTCTGATTGTCGAGGCCGCCTGTGCTAGAAAAGGAAGATTGAAAAAAATTGGTTTCTTTGGCATAAATTGGTGATCAGCAATTCTGTGCTGCTGAAGCAGCTGATCTCAAAGTCAATCACCTGGCAATCAGCAGAAATAATTGTTTGTGCAGCCAAGTTGTCCTCTCTTGTACCTTCCCTTTCATCTATTACATTTCTTTTTTTGTTGCCACATAAAATTAGGATCAAAGTGTGGCATTAGTAAGTTTTTGGACCACATCTGTTTTGGCAACTGTTAAGTCTGTACATTATCTTGAGTATTGAGTATTGAGTATTGAGTTAGCAGGAAGAACTTTTGTTCTTCTGATTATTGGTGATGCTACTATAGTATTTGTATTATTTGTTTAATTGTTCATGTAGTTACTTCATTTGCAGTGATTTTGAAGTATATGGTATTAAGGTAAGCACTAAAGGGATAAGCTGTGACCATTATGGCAATTTGATTTTCTCGCGTTTAATTTTATCAGAACTTGGTTTCACTTTTCGGAGAAGAAAGAATATGAAGCAATTAGTAGTGTTTAACATAACTAAAAACCACCCGTGACGGTGTTGATTTCAAAAGCAACATTTCTATGATTCAACAAGCATCGAGTTGTAGAATCATAGAAAGTAGGACTAATAAACTCTCTTGAAATCTTTTTTCAAAACTTTAATAAACAATATGACTCCAT
The DNA here is from genome assembly GCA_036936605.1 of Limnanthes douglasii subsp. nivea. NCBI lineage: Eukaryota > Viridiplantae > Streptophyta > Magnoliopsida > Brassicales > Limnanthaceae > Limnanthes > Limnanthes douglasii. Next base: position 125,992,790 of record JAUPFV010000005.1, on the reverse strand, counting down.
GCCGTAGTGCGCTTGTTGCTATTTGTGTTGAGATAGACTTAACGCTTAGCAGCTTAACAGCAGAAGGCAGAGTTGGAGTGGAAACCACCGGTATTCATGCTCTCCACGCTTAGTTCTCGTTATGCTTTTGGTTCATAACTTATCTTCTAAAACTAATCATACTTTTCCACCTCACCCGGCACTAAGATATTATACAATTAAGGCACGTCAATTTTTTTAATCTAATTTTCGGATATTAACTTTTAAATTTTGATCCTATCTTTCTCTTCTCAACGTTGGTCTGATTAAACTTACTTGCCTAATTATTATTTCCTTTAAGCAAACAAATAATTTTATTGATATATAAGGTCCAAATCAAAAGATTACAAAATTTGAAGGACTTGAAAGTAAAATTACAAATCCATGTATTAAAACTAGGGATGGAATGGCCGGGTTCGGACCGACCCGTTTAGGCCCGTTGTTTTTTACTCGAACCCAAACTCGGCCCGACCCGCAGCAGGTTTAATATTTTCAAATTTGAGCCCGACCCGTTTATGTCTACGGGTCAGCCCGGTCCGATCCATAAACATTATTTTTACTATTCGGATTGGGCGAACCGGTCTGATCCTATCCAAACCAGCCAAATTTAATTTTATTTTTAATTTAAGACAAAATTTTAAGACTTAAATTTTTAAATCAACGTATCTGAAACACAATATCAAAAACGAAAAAGATCCAAAGAACTTAAAAAGTTATAAATTAGGATCGAAAGTATATATAGGCAAAGAAATTTATGGAATTAATTTATGAAAAGAGAATATAATTAATAAATATATTATTAACTCTAAAAGTAAACTCATATATTATTAGAAAACATATAAATGTTTGTCTTTTAGTAATTAGTAAGTATATATTTTTAGTTATACTATTACAAAATTTAGCATAATTTTTAATATTTTTTAATATTTTTTATATATAGTTTATAGTTACGGACCGGGTCGGGTTGGACAAATTAAAAATCCATACCCGGCACGACCCACCTACGGGTCATAATTCGTATATCCGTACTCGACCCGTTAAATGTTTGGGCTGGACAAAGCCCGACCGGATTAAGCCGGATCGGGCCAGTTTGGCGGGCCCAGACCAACATTGCCACCCCTAATTAAAACAGGCGCCAAAGAATCCATAGTTCCCTCCAAACGCAATTTGAAGCCCAGAGCTTCTTTAAGGACTCAACCAACTCAATGAATCAATCCAAGATAAATCGAGCTCCTCCAAGATAATTGATTCGAAGATAAACCTTGATTTAACCAATTACAAAATCTAGAATCCTTTGAGAAGAATTCCAGAAGAAGAGAATGATATCCATCTTGTGCCATCACCTTTAATCCAACTAGCAGCATTCCTGCGAACCTTTCCATTGCAACACCTTAAATCTTTTCCAGAATCTTAAAAAGAAGCAAAATGAAGGCCAGCTCCAATGCCAGAACTAAAAAACCAACTTCATCTCCAGAGACAAGCTTGAATAGATCGAGGTAGACTCTTGCAACCTGTAAATTTATAGTGAGGATATCCTGCTAGAAAACAATTTTAGATAAGTAAATCTAAATGGTAGTTATGTAACCAAATCCTAAACTCTCAAGGGTCACAATAACTTTTAGTTGAACAAGGATCTGATTGATAGTGAGCACAGTCTTCATCTTACACTTCAGAGTCGAGCGAGCAAGCCAATCTACACCTTGATTCTGGTCTCCGAAGATGTGAGATAAAACCATAGAAGGAGAAATCATTCTCCTAATACAGTTAAGGATAAAATCAATAGTCCTGGTATGGTTAATTATCGTTTGAAGGTAAATTTGTAATTTGTCCGGAGGTTTGTGGAAGTGTATGGGTGTTTTATATTTAGAGTAGAAAGTAGAAGGAGAATTAAGCAGCCTGGTTGTATTTAATTTTCATTACCCATAGTTAATGCAGGTGGTTGGGTATTTATACCCTTACATTTGGGCTTTATGGGTTTTCGGGTCATGTTTAGTGGACCCGGGTCATGTTTAAAGACCCATGAGCTCTAAGTAGGAGAGCAAGTAGCTTAGTCAAGAAGTGTTTAGGTTTTTTAGTACTTTTGTCATAGTTCGAACAGTCCAATTAGCTAAGTGTTCGAAGTGGTCTGTCCGGTCCGGAGGGCTAGGTACGATCTGTCCCTGTCCGGTGAGTAGGCAGAATTCAGACTCATCAGGGGAGCCCCTTTTTTAGGTGTTTGTTCAAATACCTTTGTCAAAGACCTGAAAAACAGTCTGATGTCAGGGGTAGTTTTTCCCGGACAGGTTTCTCAACTTGGGCTATGGCTTTATCCAGACTGATAAAGCTTTGTGAATCCAAACAGTTTTTTGCCAGAGTTTATGGGACACGTGTCGCTTTCTGGTTGGTTGCTTTAGCCGTTTTTTCACCTTGAATTTCGAACCCACCTTCTTCGAAAAGCAACCTCCTAATTAAAGATGTTGACATCAGCGCCGTCTTTAATCATTACCAATCTTTTCGAATTCTCCTAGGAATCAAACTCCTTTTTCAGATTTACTATAAATTAAAACACTTTCTACTGTTTCACCATCACTCTCATATTTACTCTGCAACTTCTTAAAGCTTTTTCTCTCCAAAGCAAATCTTTACCCAGATTGTTTATGTTTACAGCGAGGAACGCTCTGATCAAAGGTGGGTGGCTCAACCTCTCTGAATTAGAAAAGGCGCAAAAGGTCGAAAGGGAAAGACGCATTGCAGCAGGATTACCCATTTCGCCCATTGATAAGCCAGTGACTTCAGCCGCAGAATCCGATCAAGATTCTTCTTCCTCAAAAGGCATCAAGCGGAGAAAGCTATTTCAAACTAATCTCTCGCCCATTATCTCTGGTTCCTTGGTTCAAGAATCGGAACCTGTTGTTGAGCCAGGGGTAACAGTTACCAGCTTAAAAAAGCCCTCCCCCTTCTTAGCTATGGGGTCAGACACTGAAAACTCCACTCAAAAGTTAATCAACCGGAGAAAAGGCCGGCTCGTCAAGGGTCAGGCCTCTAAGAGCACTCCTTCAAAATCGGGTGCCAAAGACAGCAGCACTGGGTCAGAAGTGCCCATCAGAGCTCCCAAGGACAGACTGTCTGGTCCGGAGGGTAGTAGCCCAGGTCTTCGAAGAGAAACCTCTGCATCAGAGCCCCAGTCGGAGGCCAGAAGCCAAGGGAACACTGAAGCCCAGCAGTCTGGAGACCAGGCTGAGCCAGATCTGAATCCTCCCCTTGCTACTGCTACTGAAAATCCTTCATCAATTATGGAGGAGGTAATGGAGGACTCTGTCGAAGAGGCTCCATTTGAGTCTGAGCCCTCCGGTCAGACCAGTAGTGCTATTGTTGCCAAAAAAGACAAAGGCAAATAGAAGTTGTGCTTGAGGCATCCGGATCTGCCGGAGAGTCTTGAAAGAAGGGTGGGGCCTTGTTTCCACAAGGTCAGTGTCAAGTACCTCCTCGCCCTGCAAAAGATTAACTACGCATTCATCCACAAAGCTGAACTGGGCCGGATGCGTACGAAGTGGGGAATTCCGGAGAATGTAAAGATAAGGATCCCCATAAACCCAGAGACTCCCATGGACTGCAAATTGAGCGAAATTGTCATCTTCACGGAGCTGTTCAATTGGGGGCTCAGACTCCCATTGGACCCATAAATTGTCAGATACTTTCATCTGATAAAGCTCTGTCCGAGCCAGTTGAGCCCCAATGCCTGGTACACCCTCATGTCCTGCATCATGGCTTCGAGGCTCTCCGGGATTCCTCTGCCAATGGAGGTGTTTGCTGCTGTGGCCAATCTTTGCAGAAACCACCACATCCCCTTCTATCACTTCAATATGGGGGATAATTTTACAGCTCTTGATGACTTGTTGGAGGCGGAGAGGAATTGGAGGACTCAATTCCTGTTCGTAAGTGGTACTTGGGAGAATGGGAAGAGAATCAAGGCTGGAGTCAACCCAAGTCTTCTCACAAGCAGATGGAGGAGCGATCATAAGTCTTCTACTTTACATTTTTTTAGTTAGTTTAAACTAATTGGTTTTTTTTTGCTTTAGTAGAACTGCCCAAGGACTTCAGTGATCATTTGAAAACCGGGCAGATCACCTGCACAAAGATCAATGCTTGGGTCGCTGAGAAGTGGGGGAATCGGTTCCATGCTGCCTTCACAAGGGGAAACTTAGCAAGGTCTCACCTTTGGAACACCACAGGTCGGAGAGACCTAACTTGGGAAGAGCTCACCACCCAGCCTCCTCCGGACGTAGTGCTCAAAAGAACGCATGAACCAGATGGGACACTCTACTTGCCAGGCCGGGCCAAGGCCCCGAGCAAGATGAAAGGTAAAAAGAAAGGCAAGAAGGTGGTGGGTGGAGCTAACCCTACTGAGGTGGAGGAGGATGCTCCAATAAATCCGGAGGGGCCAGTCCCCAGCCAAATTGATGCTGCTCTCTTGGAAGTGGTGGAGCAGGAGACTGAAAGGCAAGAAGTGCACTCCCCAAAACCTCCAAGGGCTTCCAAAAGAAATCGTAAACGGGGAGGTGAAAGCAAAGACAGGGAGGCCAAGAAGAAAAAGACCTCTAAGGGTGACGAGCTTTCTCTCCGGGCTCCGGAGCCTCCTTCCCAAGCTGATCCCACTGACCCAACACAAGCGGAGGAGATACATGGTGACTTCCAAACCGATGAGGTCGAAGGGGGAGATCTTAACATTGATGGGGTAGACATCACTGGTCTTGGTGGGCTTGGTGAGTACTTCATCAATCTCCCAGAGACGATTTTGCTGGGCCTTACCTCCCTCCGAGCACCTCAAACACGGTCACTTTCAATGGTAAGACTTTTATTGTTTCAAGTGAAAGGGATGTCATAGCCCACTCTTTATTAAGCAATGTTCAGTCTGTGCTCGCGTTGGAGAAACAAGTTCGAAATCAGGCAGACATTATCAAAGACCTTAAGTCTGACAAAGAGAGGCTGTCTGATGACCTTCTAACTGCCACTTCGAATGCTGCCACTCTAAAGGAAGAAAACGAAGAGTTGAAGAGGAACCAAGAAGTGAGTACCACAAAAGTCACCACACTAGAGAACACTATCACAGAGCTCCGGGAGAAGCTGTCCGGACTGGAGAAAGATCTTGCCACCTCAAAAGGGGAGACCAAGGCCAAAGACCAAATCATCACCAACTTAACCAATGAAAAAATTGCACTTGAGAATACAGTGTCCAAAGCTGCCGAGGAGAAAGCTAGTTTGCTAAGGGAGCAGGAGGCCAAAATCCAAGCCAAAATCGATGCTTATGCCAACAACGTGATCGACACTCAGGAGCAAATGTATGCCAAGGTAAGATCAGACATGGTCTTGCTCTTCCATGAGAAATTTCCGAAGAGGAACCTATGGGATTTATGGCTTCATGTAGAGGTTGAAGACCTCCCATATCACACAATGGCCGAAGGCGACCGGATTGGTTTCTCTAGTGCATCTTCATCCGATGATGAAGAGAACACCGGGGAGAGCCCAAACGAAGAAAAAGATGATCCTAAGGGGAAGAAGAAGGTAGATGAAGCTGAGCCATCTTCAAAGGTTCAACCTTAATTTACGAATTACTTTTTACTTTTCATGTTATCTGAACCAAAGTCCTTGGAAGGCCAAGGCATTCTTTTTGTAAGTGTGTCCTGTATCTGACCGGATAGATCCTTTACTCTGTTTTGACAATTTGAAAGTCCTTGGAAGGCCAAGACACTTAAGTTATTTTAACGAGTATCCTTGTTTTGCACAATTTTCACCTTCTTTCATAGTCTGTTCCAATTTTAATGGCTAGTGTTTAAATAGCCCTTGTTATTTCATAGTGAGAGTGTTTAAATTATCCGATGACAAATGTTTAAGTGGTCATCACTCTTTTATTTAAGTCCGGATGGTGTGATAAAAAACAAAGTAAGAAAACTTCGATTTTTTTTAAGAAGGCATCAAATTTTATTTAAAACCCACACACCTCATTAAAACCTCCCCGCGCCACCAGAGTAGGAAATAGTATGCCCCTAAATATTTACATGGATGTTTAAACAAGTAAATATTTACACAAATGTTACTCCAAGTACATCCGGAGATGTTCGATATTCCAAGGGTGGGTCAGGACTCTTCCATCCTTGTCTTCCAGCCAATATGTTCCAGGTTTAAGCCTTTCAACAATCACATAAGGTCCTTCCCACGTTGGGGCCAATTTTCCGAACTGTTTTTCTTTAGTGTGTAAGAAGACTTTCCTCAATACTTTGTCCCCTGGCTGGAAATCTCTTTTTTTAACTTTGGAAGCAAATCTGCTTCTCATCAAACCCTGATAGTGTGCAACTCTAAGGAGAGCTTTAACTCGTCTTTCTTCCACTAGATCGAGCTGACCTCTGATTGCCACTTCGTTAGCGCATTCGGAGAAGTGGTGAAGACGAAATGATGGGAGGGTTTCTTCTATGGGAGCCACTGCATCCATCCCATAGACCAAAGCAAAATGTGACTCCTGAATTGCAGCCCCAGGTGTTGTCCGGTAGGCCCACAAGACCTCTTGTATATAACTAGGCCACTTCCCAACAGCCCCTTCTAAATTCTTCTTTAAACCGGACAGAATAGTTATGTTAGCTACTTCAACCTGGCCATTTGCTTGTGGGTGGAAAGGTGAGGAGAAACAATGTTGTATACCCTTGAGGCACAGAAACTCTCCATTTCCCTATTGTCGAACTGTGGCCCATTGTCTGTTGTTATCTTTTGTGGGACACCAAATCTGCAGCAGATGTTGGATAAAATGAATTTTATGACATCTTTTGATGTTGTTCCTACTAGAGGGGCTGCTTCAATCCACTTTGAAAAGTAATCTATAGCAACAATTATAGTCCTGCGCCCTCCGGATGCCATAGAGAGAGGCCCCACTAAATCCAACCACCATCGGGCAAAAGGTATAGGCTCAGAAATTGACTCTAAAGGAATGACTGGGACATGAATTTCATTACTGTATCTTTGGCATGGGTCACACCTTCTTACCAGCTCCTTAGCATCTTTCATGATAGATGGCCAATAGCAGCCGGCTAGTAAAACTCTCCTTGTTAAAGCCTTGAATCCACAATGAGCTGATTCCTCACCATCATGTAATTCGGAGAGGACTACCTAAGATTCATCATCCCCAAAACAGTGCAGAAGAGGTTTACTGTAAGACTTTTTATACAGAATGTCTCTCAGTATGATAAAACCACGGGCCTTGTGTTTAAGTTTTCTTGCCAGTGATTTGTCCGGAGGCACGATGCCGTCAGAGAGGTATTGCAGAAGAGGAAATCTCCAATCCTGAGGTTGTTTCACCTGTACTTCAAAAATTTCTTCTTCTTTACCCATATTAAGTTGAATGGAGGGGCTCTCCAGAACATGGATCCATGGATACGAATCCGTGTAGGCTATAGTTGCCAATGAATCTGCCAACTCATTTTCTGTCCGGGGTATATCCTCATAAATAATGCTTTTAAACTTGAGTGCTTCATTTTTAAGAAGAAGTAAATACTTGACTAGCTGCTCCTTTATAGCCTCAGATTGACCTTGGGCATGGTGGATAAGAAGCTGGGAGTCACTCAGTAGCTTGACCCTCTTAGCCCCACAAATATAGGCTAACTTTAAACCAGCTATAGCCGCTTCGTACTCAGACTCATTATTGGAAGCCATGAAAGCAAAACATATAGCTTGGTACATTTTGTCACCATATGGGGAAGTCAAACACACCCCTGCACCACATCCCATAGTGCTGGATCCACCATCCGTCCGGACAACCCAGACCTTTTTATCTTTCATGTCAGTAGCCTGCTCTGAATCCCTGTCGGAGTGAAATTCAACCAAAAAATCTGCCACAGCTTGGGCCTTAACTGCTGTTCGAGGAGCGAAATCAATGTCGAAATCCCCCAATTCTACCGACCACTTAGTCATCCTACTTGAAATGTCTGCCTTTTGGAGGACATTCTTCAAGGGAAAAGAAGTCCGGACGATGATAGGATGAGCCTGTAAATAAGGCCTAATTTTTCTTGCAGCTATTACCAAAGCTAACGCCAACTTTTCGAGTTTCAAATAACGCCTTTCAGCATCTATCAAACTTTTGCTGATGTAGTACACTGGATGGGGGTAATTATCCAATTCTCTCACCAACACAGCACTGATGGCACAACTTGAAACTGCCAAGTATATGAAGAGTGTCTCCCCATCAACTGGTTTAAACAAGGTTTTAGGGGAAAATAGGTGCTTTTTTATCTCATTGAAAGCCTCATCACACTGTGAGGTCCAATCGAATCCCTTCGCACCCTTCAAGGTTTGAAAAAATGGGGCACACCTGTCCGAAGACCTTGAGATAAATCGGTTTAAAGCAGCTAACCTCCCTGTTAGCCGTTGTACTTCTTTAATATTTCGAGGAGGCTCTATTTGGAATAGAGCATTAAGCTGGTCCGGATCGGGCTGTATCCCATGCTCACTTATAATATAGCCTAGAAACTTCCCAGATTGTACTCCGAACACACATTTTTTTGGATTTAACTTTAAATTCACTTTCATCAGATTGGTAAAAGTTTCTTGCAGGTCAGCCAAGTGCAATTGCTCATCCACACTCTTCACCATCATGTCATCGATGTATACTTCCATATTCCTTCCAATCTGATCAGCAAAGGCTTTGTTTACCCATCTCTGATAAGTAGCCCCAGCATTTTTCAACCCAAAAGGCATTACCTTATAGCAATGAAGACCTCTGTTAGTGACAAATGTGGTATGCTCTTGATCCTTTGGATCTACTTGGATCTGATTGTATCCGGAGAAAGCATCCATAAAGGATAGTAGTTTGTTCCCAGAGGTGGAGTCTACTAGTTGGTCAATCCGGGGAACTGGATACAAATCTTTTGGGCAAGCTCTATTGAGATCTGTGAAGTCAATGCACATGCACCACTTGCCATTTTTCTTTTTTAGCAGGACCGGATTGGCAGTCCACAAAGGATATTGAGACTCCTTGATGTGCCCCATCTTTGTGAGCCTGTCAACCTCTTGTACAATAACATCAACCTTTTCTTTGGAAAAAGCCCTTCTCTTTTGAACCACTGGTGATATGTCTTTCCGGACAGATAAGTGATGTGATATCACATCTGCTGGAACCCCAGTAACATCAGTATTGCACCAAGCAAAAACGTGCTGATGACATTTCAAAAACTTTAGCATCTCAGTTTTCAGACCAGGTGGCATTTTTGACCCTATCTTAACGTTTTTTCCTTCTTCTAAACAATGTGTCTGTACCTCTTCGACCGGTATTAACACTCCAGGGGTCTCTCTGGGGTCATCAATTTCACCATCACCCCTAGAAAGCCCCTCAAACTGCTATTGCTCGTTGATACGAACTGCCCCCAACGTCCGGGGAGCCAGGGTTGTAGCATAACATTCTCTTGCAACCTTTTGACTGCTCCGGACAACTCCCACCTGTCCCTGAACATTATATTTCAAACATTGATGGACTGTTGAAGCCACCGCATGCATCCTAGAGAGCCAAGACCTCCCTAAAATAGAATTATAGCAAGTGGGACAATCCACCACAATAAAAAGTATCCTGACCATCTTCTTAAACGGGCCCTTTCCCAACAAAACTTCTTCTTCGAACTCTCCGATCACATCTGCTGAGCTACCAGTAAAGCCCACAATTGATCTGTCCGAACTCTAAATTACAGCTGGATTTTTCATTCTCTTGTATATGGTTAAGAAAAGGATATTGGCTGAGATTCCAGTATCCACCAAAATTCGCCTTATGTCATTGCCCCCAATGGATGCTCCTATGACAACAGCATCTTCATGAGGGCCAGCTATATCTCTTAAATCATCTTCATCAAAAACAATGAAGGGGAATGGAATCTGCGACTGATAGGAAGTCATGCCCCCTTCTAGCTGGGTGGCCAAAGTATGAACGTGCCTCTTCCTCGAAGAAGCAGTAGGAGCTGTCATGGTATCTCCTCCGAAAATTGTTAGTGACTCAAAAAACTTGATGAGCCCGGAGACAGTTCTAAAACATTCTTCAATTGTACCCACTCTGTTTCGAGTTGGATCAGGATCCAAGTATTCAGATTCTACATCAAACCTCTCGATTATAACCATGGCTCCCTCCGGAGCAGCAATACTTGGACCAACCCGATGAGTATTGTCAGGCCTGTTACCTCCTCTTCTTTTGACATAAGCCCCCAGCTTTCCCCTTTCGATCAGGTTCTGAACTTCTTGCTTTAAAGCTATACAATCATCAGTGGTATGGCCAGTGTCATTATGATAATGGCAGAAAGAGTTATTACGGTGTTCTCTAGGGGATTGTAGCGTGGTCGGTCTTCTATAGTGCACATCTTCCTTTGTTTTATCATAACTGGTGGCCACACTTTCCTTTAATTCTGCGAACCACTCTGGTTGAACCCAAGACCCTCTCTTGTTTCTGGATTGCTGACTCTGGGCAGGAGCAGCTGGCTGAGACTGAGCTTTAGCCCTACCATGCCCCTGTCCGGTCTCCTTTGCCTTGTTCCCGGACTGATTTTGATTGGGATTTGGTGCCACCGGGGTAGACCTCACCTGCCTGTGTGCCTTGGTTTTCTTTGTTTCATCAACGTTGATCTGTTTTCCAACCTGATTCAGCAACCCTCCCCAAGTCATGGCCTTCTTTCTAGTCACTGAATCAGCCAAATTACCAGGGTTCAATCCCTGTCTTAAGGATGCTATTGCCACTTGCTCGAAGCAATCAGCCAACCCATTCTTGGTGTTCACAAAACGACTTATATATTCCTTTAAGGATTCATTTGGCTCCTGGGCACAATGGATTATTGTATCTCCATTTCCCTTTAGTTCTTTACTCCCAACGAACTGCCTTCGAAAGGCCACCCAAAAGGTATCGAAATTCTTGATACAGCCTTGTAGTAGGTTGTTATACCATTTTAGAGCACTCCCCGTAAAAGATTGGGAGAATGCTCTGCAAAGTAGCTTATCATCGTCATCAAAGTTCATCATGAAGTTTTGAAATTGTTCCAAATGGTTGTCCGGATCAGTACTGCCATCGTACTTTTCCATTTTGGTGCTGTCAGACCTCTTAGGGAGGTTTCCGGACAGAATTTTGGAAGATAATGGAGATTGCCTCCAATTTTTGCCACGACTGAACACAGTATCCTCATTGGGAGTAGCAAATATGCCTGGTTCATCGTGAAAAGCGAAAGGATCCATCAACATCCAGTCCACATGCCTCCGGCTATGAGATGACCCTTTACCAATATTCTTCTTCATCTTTCCACGTCTATCCCTTTTCCTTGAGTACTTTTTGATCTGGTTTTGCTTCTTTTTAGTTCGACCCTCATCACTGCTAGAGGATAAGGATTCTTCAACTCCCTCATCATCCGAAGAGCTATCAGAAGATTCTGAGCTTGAGTCAGAACTCTCCACTGGCTTAGACCAGTGAGACTTTTTGGAGCTGACATGAGTCTTTTTTGTACTCACATGAGTCTTTGAAGGCTCATGCTCTCTGGGGTTATCGGTGTGATGAGCAACCGACGCTTATGACTTTTCTTTCATGCCCATCTTAGCCTTTTCTGCCCTCAGAGCTTCTATTGCACCCTTTAACCTATCGCGCTCTTCGATAGTGCACTCATCGTTTTCACCCACCACTTCGAGCAAAGCTGGTGGTACTTCCGGGACGTCCGGATTCATTCAGACTGACTTTTCTTGCTGGTTTCGAATGCTTGATTCAGGCACCTTCTTCTCCCACTGTGGTCGCCAATTTGGTATGGTTAATTATCGTTTGAGGGTAAATTTGTAATTTATCCGGAGGTTTATGGAAGTGTATTGGTGTTTTATATTTAGAGTAGAAAGTAGAGGGAGAATTAAGCAGCCTGATTGTATTTAATTTTCATTACCCATAGTTAATGCAGGTGGTTGGGTATTTATACCCTTACATTTGGGCTTTATGGGTTTTCGGGTCATGTTTAGTGGACCCGGGTCATGTTTAAAGACCCATGAGCTCTAAGTAGGAGAGCAAGTAGCTTAGTCTAGAAGTGTTTAGGGTTTTTAGTACTTTTGTCATAGTTCGAACAGTCCAATTAGCTAAGTGTTCGAAGTGGTCTGTCCGGTCCGGAGGGCTAGGTCCGATCTGTCCCTGTCCGGTGAGTAGGCAGAATTTGGACTCATCAAGTCCAATGGAACTTACCCTCACTGAGACAATTAACCAGAATCTGCAAATCAGTCTCAATGTCAACTTGATTCCAACCATTAATCTTACAAGTGAGAAGACCATCGAGCATTTCTCTGGCTTCAGCCATAATTGGAATGAGCTTGCCATATAAGGAACCAGCACCATAAACTTAATTACCATCACTATCTCTAATGACATAGCCACTAGAAGCTTCACCATTCAAAAGGACAGAAGCATCAAAGTTAAGTTTGAGCCTGCCCACACTAGGATGATTCAACTTGAGATAGATTAGGCTTAGTTTTATTAATTAAGATATCATTAAAACAACCAATAAAAGCAACAAAATTAAGTTTATTGTTCTAATGCTTAGGCTTGAAATTATTATTGCAATCGAGATTAGTTAAGATGTTAGAAATCTGATTAATAGCATGTTTTAGAGAAACAGAGATACCTTTAATCTTAAAATCATTTCTGGATTTCCAGATAATCCCAAGGACAATAGGTGGAATAACATGTCTAACATGGATGTTTTTATTGGTAGACCATAACCAGATACTAGTTATGTGCTTAATAGTCATGAATCTGTAAATATGAATGCTGAAAATGTATGCAAAAAATTTCCATATAGACCAAGCAAACTCACAAGAAACCAATAAATGGTTAGGAGATTTAATATTTCTGCAAAATTTACATTTAGATGCTAGAGAGATGTGTTTCCTCTGAAGAATAGTATCAATAGGTATATAATTATGAAGTAACTTCCAGTGTAAGAAAGAATACTTTCTAGGAGTTAACGAGTTCCAAATTTTGCTGAAAATATGAGACTCATTATGATGTAGTCTAATATGATCCCAAGTGTCTTTAAGAGTGAACTTACCATACTTAGACACATTCCAAATCGTAGTATCCTCAATGTTAGGCTTAACAATACAATTGGTGATTCTATCTAAATGAATTCTAGGAATAAGATCAGCTAAACCATAAATATTCAAAGAATTGTTGTACCAATATTTGTATACCTTTTCACCCATGAACCAAAAATTGTCCACATTGTCTTCCAGAGTTAATAGAGGCTGATTGTTGGACCAGTTATCAAGTCAGAAATCCATTAAACCAGCACCCAACTTCCAGCCTATGTAGGGCTCAGCCAAGATTTTAATTTTACCAAGCCTTTTCCAAATCATAGACCCAGGCTTAGAATAAGAGATTTGCAGAAGGTGTAAACCTTTACAGTATATATTATGCGTCAAATTGGAGGATATTGTTTTGTTGTTTCTAAAGTTAGCCCACGGTTTATAGGAGATAATATCTTGAATATCAGATAACTTCTTAATGTTCAAGCCATCCTCTTTGAAAGTTTTGCAAATATAAATCCACTTACACCAGTGAAATCTTTGCTCAGAACCAATAGTTCCACATAGGAACTTATTAAAAATGTTTTCAAGTTTATATATAACACTTTTTGAAGTAAATTTCTTTGCATCCAGTAAAGAGTGATGCTCATAAAAATAGTTGTAATCAGAGTTTACCTACCTGTGAAAGATAGATGCACATATTCCCAGTCTCTAATTCTGTTATTAATTTTGCATAAAAGATTAATATAATTATTGATTATATTGTTTGTACTTACAGAGATACCCAAGTATTCAGTAGGGAGAGTACCAGAAGAGAAACCAGTCTTATTGGTAACCATATTAAGCTTAAGAGAGCTCATCCCTGAAGTAGTAATAATTTTTAATTTTTTCTTTGTTGATCACCTGCCCAGATATATCCTGATATTTTTGAAGAAAAGAGCTAAGAATGTCTAGAGAATGGTTATTGCAGTTAGTAAATATTAGGATATCATCAGCAAATGCGAGAGTGTTGATAGACAAAGTATTTCTGCTTTTATAATACATAATTTTGTTAGATATAAACAGCTTGTTAAAGCCTCTAATAAAGACTTCTTCAGCTATTATAAAGAGGTTATGAGAGATATGATCTCCTTGCCTCAAGTATTTCAAGGTTTTGAAAAACCAATGGCTTCACCATTGATAAACATTGAAACGTTAACAGAACATATAATATTTCTAATGATTTTAATGAACTTGGTAGAGAAACCAAAGTTGTTAAGGAGTTTAAGGATGAAAAAATGAGTTAATTTGTCAAATGCTTTTGACGTATCAAGCTGGATTAATATGTTTTTATACTTAACAAGTCTATTAAGATCATATAAGAGCTCCTTAGCAGTGAGAATATGATCTTGAATACAGTTACCAGGAACAACGCCACCCTGATTGACTGAAATTATTTTAGCCAGAATCTTAGCCATCATGTTGTTTAGAATATTAGACATGATTCTATTCAACAAAGAACACAAAATGATGGGTCTGATATCCTTCCATCTGGTAGGATTTTCAGTTTTAGGAACTAAGAAAATACCAGTAGCAAGAATACCTTTAGGTATGTGATTACCCAGCATAAAGTATTGCATAACATTCGTAAGATCATGTTTAATGATATTTCAACAAATTTTATAAAAGCATTGGTTAAAACCATCCACACCTGCTGCTTCTGAAGGTTTCAAACTGTTTATAATTAACTAGATTTCCTCATCATTAGGTATAAGAAGAAGCTCCTGGTTGTCCTCGTTGGTAAGAAGATGGGAATGTTTTTGAAGATAGAATCCATCATTTTATCTTGCTCATCGTTCTTATCATTGTAAGGATAATCAGTCAAAGTATTATTGAAGTAGTTTACAGTAGAAAGACCAATAGCTTCTCTATCAGTAATCCAGGTACTGCCTAGTTTAATACCGTTTATACTATGTTTTTTTTACTTTTCCTTTTCAAATTTCAGTAGCCCAGTTAGCATAACACTTTTGCATCCAGAACATTTCTTCTATTTTTTGAGCTTGAATGAGAAGAGCATTGGCCTTTGAGAGCTCACTATTAGTATCATTTTTGTTGTGATCTTGATGATTTATCTCCAACATTTGGACCTCATCTTCAAGGGCCTGCACCTTGTTGAATAAATTATCAAAGTGTGTCTTATTCCAATTAATCAAACAAGATTTAAGTTTTTTCAATTTGTTCCAAAATATAAATAAAGGGTCACGAATAGATTCTTGGTTCTAGTTATTTTCAACAAAGGAAAGAAATTCAGTGTCAATCACCCACATGTTAAGGAGCTTAAAACTCTTTTTAGCATTAGGTTTGTCTTTAGAGATTAAAATCAGTAAAGGTATGTTTGTCTTGGAGAGTTATGTTGGCTACCAATATTAGTAGGCTTTGGAGAAGAATTATATATGGCAAGATTAACATAGTCTAATGTGGTTTTTCTTCTCACATATGCTTTCTGGTTCAAATTCGGAAACGTCAGTTTCCTGAGTTCTTTTCATAACCATTTGTGCATAGGATCGCTTATTTCCACCTCCATTCAATTCCTCTGTCTTTTAATTCTGTAGTTCATCACTCTTGTTGCTTTTTCTTGATACTTTTTGTAAGTATGGGAAATCCATGGCAGAGAGAAGAAAGGGAGATGAGAGGGAGAAGATACTTAGAATGAAAAGGTGAAAATTAAAATCTTAGAGCTTTTCAACTGTTATTTTCTCAAGTATTGTTAGCTCATTCTGTTTGTAGTTGCTTAATTATATAATCAGTATAATTATTCGTACATTTTGAGAAACAATATATAATATGATAGTTTAAGTTAGTTATGAATATTAATATACTATTTTTTTATCAAATTTCGTAAACAATTAAAAGTTTAAAATTATTACCGGACATCAAAAGAAAAATAACATAGTAGTCAAATTCGTAACCCAAAAAAATAAATAACGTAGTAGTCCAGTTCATAACACAACATGGAATATATAATTACAACTAATATTCAATACATAAGCGGAGCTTGTGACCAAAGGTTATGAGTTCGATTCCCTCTAGAAACAAATGCTTTCTTGGTTGAGTTTATCACCATGTGTGGTTTACCTTATAGCGTTGGTTTGCAAGCTATTGCGTCAGATCGAGAGTTTACCCTGTGCGCACACACCCTGTTTGAGTTGCGGCTGAGGGTTCCCTCATGGAGAAAAAAGAAAAAAAGTATTCAAATACATAACATGGACAATAAAAGGAAGTAATAATTTTGGAATCGATGGTACCACAAGAAGCATCATTTTATTCTTATTCTTTGACCGAGGATAAGTCGTTTGACTCAAGCTCAGGGTAAAATACTCTAATTGCATGTTGTTTGTATACTCTCACCGATCTAGTTGAAGGTTCAAAATGTTTTAGTGGTTTAGAAGTGAGTACATGCGAAGATGAAAATATGACATGTATGATGTTCATATTGGTGCCATCCTATCACAAGAAGGCAATAAAAACTCTAATATGTAACTCAAAGATATGATGGACAAGTGATTCACTTCTGATGAGAATAAATCAGTCTTCACTTTAAAAACACATCAAAGATCACCAAGAACACCTAACCTTCAAATTATACTCACCCAAAAAATTATCAAATCCGACATCTTACGTTTTTCAAATATAGATCAAACGACAACTATAAGAAAATCAACCTTAAACACCATTAAAAGCTACTTTTTATTTGCTATTTTGACATATTTGAAAACAATTTTTTTTTGCCTTAAAAACAACAAAGCGATAAAAAATATATATATGAAATTATACATAAGAAATGATGTATGAAACTAAATTTTATCTTAAATTCCAAATTTGGAAACGAGATCGACGTTTGTAAAGTTCTATAGAGGTTTTTGGAGAGTGGAACTTCTAAAAATGAAAACAAATATAGAGTTTTACAATTTCAGTTTCATACTTATTTCTTTTTGTCATTTTAAAAGAAATTTTACTACACAAGGGATTTAACATACAATGCGGAGTTACAATATAATCAGTTTAACACATTTTTTTTGTTACATTTTTTATCATTTGTGTTAAATTTTTCATCTTCTAATTTTTATATATTTTTTAAATCTTTCACATAGTAAAATATTTGTTTACTCCTAGCAAAACAAAAAGGTATAAAATCTAAATTGTTCCATCATTCGTTTGAAATTTTCGAATTTTTTAAAACCTTTATAAAAATACGAAGAACACCTATCTTAAATTTGGGTTTGACATTGCTTTTCAAACCAAAAGTAAGATTTAGTTGTACACATCATATCTTTTGAATATTTTTATTTTTTATATATTTGTTTACTTTAACAAATCCATTTTAAGTATTAAAAAACTGTACAATTTTTTGAAATTTTAAAAAGTAACAAACATATAAAAAATTTAAACTGTACAGAAGAAATGTTCCACACATTTAAATATTATTTTTGGATAAAAAAAATTAAATTCCAAACTTGGAAGGGAGATCAACATTTTTGATTTTTTAGAAAGATTTTGGAAAGTTTGAAACTTTGGAAGATGAAAATAGATTCGGGACTTTACAATTTCACACGTAAAAACTTTTTTACTACGTAAGAGATTTAGCAAAAAAGCTGCGACGCCGGTAATGGTTAAGATATGATATTTAATATAAAATTTTGGTTACTTCATTTGGAATATCGTGTTAAATTTGTCATATTATAATATTTTTATATCAATTTATTAAATTTTTAACGTGGTAAAACATTTATCTACTAGAAAAGAAAAGGGGCTTTGAACAGTAACTCGTCCCTGGACTATCGCACTTGGTGACAGATAGTCCTTGGACTTTCAAAAGTCCGTTCGTAGTCCCTCGACTATCCAGTTTGGATAAAGTTAATTCCCTTGTATGTGCTGACTATCAATTTTTGTGACAGATAGTCCTTCAACTATTCATTTTCGATAAATTTAGTCCTTTGACTTTCTATTTTTGATAAAGTTAGTCCCCTTAATAAACATGCGCATGGGACTAACTTTATACAAACTGGATAGTCCAGGGACTACCAACGGACTTTTGAAAGTCCAGGGACTATATGTCACCAAACTGGATAGTCCAGGGACTACGAACGAACTTTTGAAAGTCCAGAGACTATCTGTCACCAAAGTAGATAGTCCAGGGACGAGTTACTATTTAAAGCCAAAGAAAAAGTATAAAAGACAAGTGTTCTATATCTCTCGTAGTTTTTTTTAATTCCAAATTTTGAAACTCTTTAAAACGTTTTTAGAATATAATGAACTTCCAATCATGCTTCCAACTTTGGCACTATCTTTTCAAATTAAAAGTAAGATTTAGTTATGCAAATCATATGGTTTATAGTTTAAATTTTTATATTGATTTTGTTTGGGGAAATAATACTTGTTTTAGAAATATGTCAAAACTATCAAAGTATTTGATTTTATTTAGTTTTTAGTTATTCAAATCCGATTTAAGTTAGATTCATACGTGAGTTATTAAGTATATAGTGCGGAATATGTAGAGCGTCACATTTGACGATTTTGGTGTTGGATATTATTTTAGGTTTTGTTGTTCTTTGATGTTGTTGTGATTTAAATTTTGTAAAAATACACATATTAAATCAGATAATTAACTTATTTATACTTTGATCGCAGGTTCTTCAAATTCATTTAGATTCAAATCAGTTTTTTCGCCTTTCGTGGTAAAGATCTTAAAGAAAATATTTTTTAAAATGAATTAAAAATGGTACGATTTGAAATATAGATGCTTTAAGTTTATGTTCGCTAGATCATAAAAGATTAATGAAATTAATTTGATGAGTTTGTGAATAAATAATTATTATTAGAAAAAACGTAAAGTAAAGTGGGAGAATTATGTTTTTTCTTCAAAATTAGATGAAGAATCTTATATAGATAACTTGGAATCTAATCCAAACCAAAATGAATGAGGAGGGATGAAATCAAAAGTTTAAAATAAATATATAAGTATGATTTCCGAATCAGTTAATCTTAAATCATATTGTCAAATAATATTGTTTCACCTTATATACTAATTTTATCGTCCTTTATTTTCTACCTTTATTCATCAAAATGTTTTATCACAGCTATGTCCCCTTTCAACCTGAAACCATACAAATGTTTCTTTAAGTATAAGTGGTTCGCAACTGATATTATAAGTAAATTTGTGCAAACTTTTTCCATGTACATGCAATTGTCTTTCCACCATTAATCTTACGAAGAAAGTTGTCACTTACACTCATTAGAATCCAACATATATCCCTTTAATGAAGATCCACGTTATCTTCTTCTATCATCTCTACCGGTTATTTATTTATTCTCCACACCCTTGCATAATTCTTGCAGCACCAATGTATATATCAACTTAATATTTCACAACACACTGATCCTTCATCAAATATTTTAATTTTGTATTTTGTTGATGTAGAAGTTATTTTTAACTTTTAATTAAAAGAACTTACGGTCTGATACCAATTTGTTAGTAATTACGATACACTATCTAATTTCATGTTCTTTGTACACTCGCGATACATCTAGTTCCCTATAAGGTGTATGACACTTTAGCCACCACAAAACAATTTTATGGTAGTTCGATCTAAGCCCAAAGCTATAATAGCTTGGAAATGTACTTCCCAACTGACCGCACTCCCAACTATATTAATAATAGGTCAAGTCAAATATATTATTTTATCCACGTCCCCTATAAATGAAAATAAAAAAACAAACCATGATCATACAACATTGTTCAACGATTCCCTTACACTAGTCTTGTTGAAGATCACATTATCCTTAGGAATACCAAAGTATCATTTCATTGACTACAAATTTTATTTCCTATGTCATACCATAGCATATATGATGCTGTCAACTTTTGTTTGGATATGGAAACATCAACATCTGTTGCAGCCCAACATCATCACTGCCAATTCTTTTGCATACAGCTTGAAACAAATGAGAAATAAGGATGCTAACTACCTTTAAATCAAACATGTTGAATCGCTACAACACCTTCTCAATGTATATTCTTTGTGATAAGTGTAACAATCTACGTATCTATTCTTGGTAATCTCTGTCCCTAGAATTTTATTTACCTTTCCAAAATCCTTCATCTTAAACTTAACACCAGGAAGATTCTTTATCTTGACAATGTGTGACATGCTACAAGAAGTAATGAGCACATCATCCACATACAATAACAAGTACACATAAAATCGTCTAACATTTTCTCATGGTACACACAACTGTCATATGGACTATTGTGAATGTTTTTGACACAATGGTTCTATCAACTAGTTTGTACCATTATTCAGGTGACTGCTTCAACCCATACAGTGAATTACTAAACAAACCTTATCCTCTATTTCATACTCAATAAATCCCTTTGGTTGTTTCATGTAGAATTGTTCCTCCAATTCCCATCTAGAAATGTGGTTTTCACACACAACTTCTCAAGTTCTAAGCCTTACAATACTAGTATTGCTAATAAAACCCGAATTAGACTATGTTTCACCACTAGAGAAAACATCTCATTAAACTCGATTCATTATATTTGAGTAAATCCCATAGCCACAAGCCTTGCCTTGAATCAATGTGCCTCAACCCCTTCCCATTATTTTTCATGAATACCCATTTGTAACATACTAACTTCCATCCTTTAATAAAATTGTAAAGCTTACATGTCTAATTCTTACAACAATCTCACATGTTGGATTTGTATGAAGAGATTCAATCCCCCCCCCATAACACCGATCAACCAATATGCAACTAGGTTTGTATGAACTTTTGATGCCAAATATCTCTTATTTCTTTCTGTGATTCTATGCTATAAGGTTTTTTTTGGTTTGGGTGCAAAATCATCACTATCATCCGATGTTGATGTTGCACCTCCTAATCTTGGATCCACCCCATAACCGTTAGTATTGTTAGACCTACTAAGAATTATTCTGCTTTAATTTCTACTTGTTTACTCACACTCTATCATAGTTCGACCATTTCCTTAATATTCTTCTGTTTGTCTAGCAAATAAGACTCATTAAATGTCACGTCCCCGCTGATGAGAAAACCTGGAAAGTTAGGAATGGTACACCATAGCCTATATCATTTACGTTAATACTATGTCCTAAAAATATGCACCTCTTTGCCCTTGGCTCAAGTTTGCCATTTCTCATGTGAGCTTACACAGAACAACCGGACATCCTCAACTCTTCATAACCAACCGATGATCCAAACGAAATCTAAAACAAATTGTATTAGAAAATGTTGTTAATGTAGATTGATTCACCAAGTAACATGACATTTTTATAGCTTTGACCCAAATTTTATTTCCTACACAAGAATGTGAGAGCATGCTTCATACTTTGTGACCCCATTATATTGTGATATTCTAGAACAGGTGTGATGACACATACTTCTCTTAGTATTACATAACTCATTGAATTCACGAGTGTAAAATTCTAACCTGTAACATGTCTTGAGAAACTTGATCGTTTTCTCCATTTTTTTCTCGACCATCGTCTTCTATTTGACAAAGGTTGAATATGCTAGTATTCTGAAAATAAACCCATACAATCTTTAAATAATTTATTCACACTTATGTAGTATATGGATATACTATTTAATTGTGTTATGTTTGGGTCCTAGATGTTTGAGTGAATGTAATCCATTGTCCTTTTAGTATTTATTACAACAGACTTGGTGAATTTGAATTTAGTTTGCTCTTTAAATATACATTCTTCAAAAAATAAAATTACTATGATTTATATCCCTTCAACTAGTATTTCTTTCTAAAAAATAATAAATATTCTTTGACTTATGTCCCATGCACCATGAAAACCATATAGATCTTTGTCACCTTGATTACACCATCGTCCGCACGATACTTGTAACTCCGAGAGTCTAATATCCCTAATGATATCAAGTTTCTTTTGAACCTAAGAACATACAAGGACATCACGATCTTAATATCACAATGGAATATTTAGATTTCGAGTTATCGATCTCAACAACATAAAAAAATGATTGTGCCTAAATTAATCATACCTTACATTGGTTTGTAAGTAACAAAACATTTTTAAAATGAAAATATGTGGTTTGAAGTGCCAATATCTAGTACCAAAGAGTTTCACCCATACTTTAAACTCACATACATCACATATTCTTTAACAATATTTTCACTATCATCAGAATCATTCACACCTTCTACGAGGTTCACAACATTTTAATTTTGATTTACCATCTTAACTTATATATTTGGATAATATCTTATGTAGTGACCATGCTTACAACATTTAAAACATTTTGAATTTTTAGCTTTTGACTTGGATCGTCCTTAATTTTTATTTTTTGTAAAGCCCATTTTGTTGCTAGATTTTATCCTGGTCATAAGACCTTCGTCTTCTGCCTATTTTTTGGCTAGTTGTCTCAACTCTTTTGATTTCAGTGACCCTTTGAAATCCTCTAGAGATAGCATGTCCTTACTATACATGATGATATCTACGAAATTATCATAGTATGTTTGTAACAATTTTAAAAAATAAGGTTTGATCATCATCGTCGATTGTACCAATTTTATTTTGATCCTTAATCAACTTAAATTTATTAAGAAGTTCTATCATGGATATACCTTCTTTCAACTTGAAAGCATACAGGTGTTTCTTTAAGTATAATCGGTTCACGAATTTTTTTTTGAGTAAAGCTCCTCCAACTTTTTCCTTGCGTAAGCGTCTGTCTTCTCACCATTTATCTCAGAAACAATTTTGTCATTTACATTCATTAAAATCCAACATAAATCCATTTACCAAAGATCTTATTTCTGTTTTTTTATCTCTATCGATAAATTATTCTCCACAATCTTCCACATCCCTTTTGATACCAAGGTAATTAAAATTAATCTTTCACAACGTAACACTGGATCCCTCATTAGACCTTTTAATTTCATATATTGTTGACGTAAACATTATTGTTAAATTATAATTACAATAAGCTACGCTATGATACTTTTGTTAGAAATTAAGATGCAATATCTATCACGAAAGGCTCATACACAGAACATAATAAAAATCAAAAGTAAAAGAACACAAAATATTATTATGTTTTGTGTATAAGCCATTCGTGATATATATTGCATCTTTATTTGTAACACTAATGATATTTTTTTTATTTCTAAAAGTAGAATAATAACACCAAACTGAAAGATTAATCCTTATAAAATATTTATATAAATATTAAATCCAAAATTTCATAAAAAGAAAACATGATATTTTATGGTAATATTTTGAAATTAAAAATAAATTTTTTAAATCTCATGCAAATAAAGGAGCTATACATGTTGATCATAGCTCTAGAGGGTAACTTGATGCGAACCAAAGTATCTGTCATATTCTAGCGGTCGAATTATAAGACTTAGAGCCAAATATTCAAAATAACTACTAAATTTGCTAATCCAAGATTTTTTGGCTAATTATAATTGTTTGACTGAGTCCAAAGATATGAATATGAGCTCAAATACAAATACAAACTGATGTTTTGACAAGCTCCCAAAGAGATAGCCGAGTTGGTTGAGTAAGGCATGCTTGTGACCAAAGGTCATGAGTTCGAGTCCCTCTACATACGCTTTCTTGGTTGAGCCTGTCACCTTTTGTAGTTTACTTTTTAGTGTTGGTTAGCAGGCTATTGCGTCAGACAGAGGGTTTACCCTGTGCGCACTCGTTGAGCAGCGGCTGCGGGTTCCCTCTGATAAAAAACTGATGGTTTCACAAATATTTTGAACCTATTTTCGCTTCCAGACAAAATTGTGACATTAAACAAGAGAGATAAACACATGATTATAGAGAGAGAAAGTGGTAAGAGTAAATATTATATTCAATATCCATCCACCCAAAAAAAAGGATCTTTCCTTATAAAATAGCGATGGTGGGCCCTATTTTACATAATTGACCCACTTGATTACATTCTTACATTTTTATACACTCATTTTACCCATAATATTATTAATTACAGGGTAATTCCTTATTTTTATCATTATTGTTATATATTATTAGAAATATATTATCACATCATATGATTATGTCGATCCAAAGTGACCCGGATATTTTGCGTCCTCATCAGTAGCCCCCAGTTCTTGCGAGAAAGTGAACAAGGACTATCTAGCCTTGGGGTCGAACTGTCATGTCGCTATACTCAAGTGACTAGGGTCGGTTTATACCGATGTTAAAAATAGGAAATATCCAATGCCGATTACTCGATCTTTGTCAGTTAGAGAACTTTATTGGGCCTTGTTCGAATGTCTTAGGTCGGGCTCCTCTGTTATTGCCCGCTCTCTTCCACCGGTCGGTAATCTCTGATACCTCTTTTGATAAGACGCTCTTTAACTATTCGTCCGACCTTTATCTGACTAATTCTCTATATTATCTATCTTTTGTTGCACAAAAGTTATTACCTGGGCCTAATTTTGATGAATTTTACACTGAAACCACCTCTCACATTGAGCCCATTTACCTTACAGAGAAAGATTGCATTATGGCCATCCACGTGTCTCCTGGTCATTGGATATGCGCGTTTGTGATTTTTCCACTTGAACTGACCGAGACTAGAATGATGACTCTAGCCCATAGCTTTGCAAAAGTGTCACATGTTGACGCGCGTCCTCCAACTTTTCCCAAACATACTTCCCTTTCGAATTCCTTGATCACTTGAGTAGTCACACTTGTGAACCCAATTATGTTCACATTGAAGAATATTAGGTGGATTACGCATCGTATCATATGTGGGCTTGAACAATACATTTTCTTAATTTCATGTATCTATCGAAATACGTTAAATTTCAACCCCAATAATATTTTCCTTTATAAACACTACATCTTCATGGGGTCTTGCTATTCCCCTTAGATCATCCTTATCCAAAAAAAAATGCATTTCCATCTTTTCATATGAATGAGTAGACATTTTACCTTCTAATTGGGTAGCCAAACTCAGTACATGTCTTTTCCTAGAACTGTTTGTATTCCCAGCCATATTATCTCCCCCGAAAATTGCTAGGGATTCAAAATAGTCACGCAAGCTTTGAACTCGTTGATGAACAACTGGTTCATCCACTACTAACAAAATCAAAGATCCGAATCTAGATATTGTGCTGTTGCATCAAACTTATCAAATTTTGAATCCATGATCATCAATGTATTCTCTTGCTTCAAACCTTTATTAACAATCTGTTATGATGATGTACTCGGATGTCTATTCCCATTGCTTTGGCTTTTAACGAAAGCCATTAACTTTCCATTTTCTATCAAAATCTGCATCTCTTTCTTTAATGCTATATAGTCTAAACTGCTATGCCTAGTGTTATTGTGATACTTACAAAACTTGTTATTGCATAATTTTATTGGCTTGTTTATAAGAGCTGGATTTCTAAAGTTCACATGACCTTTAGATTTTTTTAAAATAGTAACTATACCGGCTAAAAACCCTGTCAAGTCACCGGACTATGACACTTGTTGCATTCGTGCCACTACCTTTCAAGTGTCCCCAAAACGAGTCATCTGTGTTTCAGAAAGTTGCATTCTTGCCACGGGCGCGTGCAAAAGCACAGATTGCTGACACGTGGCACCCCGAAAGTACACCAATCTGTTGCATATACGGTCACTGGTACTTCTCTTCCAGAAATGCCCTCATTCAGTTTCACCCCTTTCCTTTTAACCTTTTAACATTTTTACTCCAACCATTTACTGCCTCTTTTAATTTTTACTGCTTCTTTAATTTTTTACCCTTACTAAAATAATTACCCACTGTGAAACCCTCATTTACCCTTCGATTTCATCGACCCGAATTTAACCTCCATTAATATGTATGTTATATATTAAATTTTATATTTTAGTCTTTTTCTTTAACTATATATCTAACATTGGTTCCATTCCTTCTGAATCTCTCCATCTACCTCTCTTCAATGGAATTCAGATTCACAACTTTCCTCTTCCTCCTTTCTCTCTCTACATTCTCTTCATCTTCTCTCTCTATCCCTTCACTGAAACTAAAACCCAAGCCAACCCCAAATCTGTTCACACCCCAACCGTTCCTATACACCCACAACGTTATAAGATCTAAACTCAAACTCCCTCCTCTAAAATGGAGTAAAAAGCTTGCGAATTTTGCTTCCTCTTGGGCACGAAAACGCAAAAACGACTGCGAATTGATACATTCGGCCAGCGATTACGGGGAGAATCTGTTTTGGGGAAGCGGTGGAGATTGGAAGCCGAACGACGCCGTGAAGAGGTGGGGGGCAGAGAAAAAGTATTATAATTATAAAGAGAATAAATGTAGTGAGAATAGAGAGTGTTTGCATTATACACAGATTGTGTGGAGACAAAGCTTGAGAGTTGGGTGTGCTAAGGTGTTGTGTAAAAGCCTTTTTGATTTTTTTATATATATATATATATATATTTACTTTGTATTATCTAAGATTTTGATTTATTATACAAACAAATATAACTAGTTTAAATTCACTTTTTTAAAAAGAAAATTGAAAGAATATCCAGAAATACTCGTTCACTTTTTACAAACATATATTTTATCTTTTTGTTTTCTTGTGTTTGGGTTTGTACATATTCAAGTTTTCTTTTAATGAATTAAGAAGTTTTCATTTATTTTCCGGTTCGTAATTTACTTAATTATTTTGCTTACGCATCTGAAATTTTAAATTATAGTAAAATCGACCTCACCTGATTTATGTTTAGACGCGGTGGTCTTTCTTGATTAAGAAGGAATTGAATACCTGAATTGAATACCTCTAAAAGTTACTGGTCTTGATTGAAACTAATAAACTTTATCAGGGGTGTGAATTGTTAGTCGAGAGGCTTTAAAGGACCTATGTATAATAATATGAATTCTTGAGATGATAAGTTTTAGAAACCTTCAAGTTCTGCTTTATAGAATTCTTAAATCGATATATTCATCGTCTTCTCCAAACTACAGAGTTCTGGAAATGGCGTCGAGGATGCTATATCGATCTTTTGTCAACTTGAAGCTAATGCAATCTCCATTTCTTCGATTTCAGTCGGTTCCAAAACCATTTGGTAGTCATATCTCAATTTCTCCACTTCTAGTATCAAAATCCCCAATCATAAACCCTAACGCCATAGCTTTTCTTCGATTCGTAACCTCGGCATCTGAATCCAAATCCACCGTCAAAACCGAGAAAAAAATCAACACGAAGGTTAACCACCATGTTCGATTTCGGAATTACACCCTTGAGTATCCAGAAGATTCAGCTGCAGAAGGAGACTGTTTCATTTGTTCTCCTGAAGAAGCTAAATTGAAATCAGTATGCAGTTAATGAAGGTTTAGGACTTCGGGTTGATGAAATCGAAGGGTAAATGAGGGTTTCACAGTGGGTAATTATTTTAGTAAGGGTAAAAAATTAAAGAAGCAGTAAAAATTAAAAGGGGCAGTAAATGGTTGGAGTAAAAATGTTAAAAGGTTAAAAGGAAAGGGGTGAAACTGAATGGGGGCATTTCTGGAAGAGAAGTACCAGTGACCGTATATGCAACAGATTGGTGTACTTTGGGGGTGCCACGTGTCAGCAATCTGTGCTTTTGCACGCGCCCGTGGCAAGAATGCAACTTTCTGAAACACAGATGACTCGTTTTGGGGACACTTGAAAGGTAGTGACACGAATGCAACAAGTGTCATAGTCCGGTGACTTGACAGGGTTTTTAGCCTAACTATACCATTAGTTAACTCCGCGAAATATTCTGATCTTTTTCATTCATTGGGCCTTGGCCGATAAGGTTGATGGCTAAAAACTTGAATATGTGCCCCTCCTGTTCGAGGAGGCAGAATATTGTTTATCTTCGGAGCTTCACAATTTGGTGTATTGCCCTAATTCTCTTGGCCAACAAATACTTGTCCCAAATTTTGTTGGATGGAGCTTGACTCTCCTCGAACCCTAGTCGACTCGTCTACTTTAATTTGTTCTTGAACCTGAGCTATCAAAGCTCTAAAAGGTAGAACCATACTCATTGTAAACTCATTTTCCAAATCTCATGGTAGAAATCCTTGTCTAAAAGCTGTCATAACAACATGTTCTTCACAATCCTCCAACTCCGTCTTTGTTAATATGAACCATCTAGTGTAATCTTTTAACTTTTCCCATAGTCCTTGATTGTATTGTATGATTGTATCGCCATTGGCACGCATTTCCTTGCTTTCCACAAATTATCTTCAAAAAAGTAGTATAAAAATCCTAAGATTGGTTATAGATCCCATCAGAATTCTATTGTACCACTTCAAATTAGTTCCCTTAAAAATATGAGAAAATGCTCTACATACCAGTCTATCGTCATCCTCAAAACTCATCATATAGTTCTTAAACTGTTTAATGTGATCATCCGGATCTTTTGTTCTGTCAAACTTATCAACCTTCGAAATATCAAAGCATATAGGAAGAGGTACTGACCTTATTTTTGCAGATAAAGGAGAATTCTCCAATATACTTCTTGCATGTACTGATCATCTTGCTTGGGTCTGATAACTGCTATCAAATTCTGATCTGCTGTGCCAATATTCCGGTTAGAGATATTACCCTCATACCATACATTTTCCCTCAAATTTTGAGGCCTACTAACAATATGTATTCTTTTCATGATTTTCGGTGTCGACTTCTTTCTCCCTTCGAAGAATTTTGATATCTCATTTGTTTACACAAATTACACTCAAAATTTGAGCTGGAAAATTTGCTATCACTAGATGAAATATATCTATGCTTACCCTTCTTTTCTTTTCACGAAGAATTATGTGCCATATCTGACTATAAATGCTTTTTCTTACGATTATTTCAAATTTGATGAGTCGTATAAGACTTTCTTCGCTTTATTACCTTGAATTTCGTCCATGTGCACATCTGATTTTGACGTCTCAATTTTCTCATAAATTGTAGGATCAATTCTTGTTTTCTCTGGTTCCATTATGATCGATAGCCTTAGCTACAAATTTTGGTAATTTTTTGTTTTAGGATTAAAATGTAGGTACCTTGTTTTCTCGCACTGTGGTCGCCAATGTTAAGTGTAATGTTTTAAATATCAAAATTAATCAAATCAAGTAATTCTAGAGAGAGAAAAATGAAAAATTAAGTTGTACATAGAGAAGTAACTAATCACAATCAGTTCTGAATAATTAATATCATATCTCTTTTATTTCAAGACCATTGTCCTATTTATATGATAATTGGGCGATCAACCAAGGTAGTTACATTATTAGGTTAATTTCACGTTAATCTATTGCATTTATATTTGCATGAATTTTATCTTTTTTACTTTATAAAGCTTCTTATAATAATTATCTATAATTGTTTTAAGTTCCTAATAATCTGTATCCTTATCAATGATTACTCTTTTTTTTATAGACAATGGTAACTTGACTAACATCCTTTCTAAGGGTAGTTATGACAAGATGATCGACTGTCGTTATACAAACTGACTGATAAGTAGTTATGAAGATAAATCGTCTACTTATGTTGAGGAAGTTGAGCCGTGAGTGACTGTGGGTATGGTAAGACAGAGAAAATTATGAGGATTCCATATATGATAAGTGATGTGGTTACAAAAAATAGTAGCTCATACTTTTTCATTTCGTCAATATCTCAAGTAAGGTTAGAGATGTTGTTGGTATAATTAGAGGAAGCCATAGAGTAGTGTAGGATTGTTACACAATATTTGGGACCCTCATAAGTTGTCATATTAACAACTAAAGAGTTGTCAAGCAGGTAATGCAATTTAGTGTGAAAAAATAGGTTTACAAACCTAACAGGATAACTGTTTTGATAAATTAGATGAAGGGAAGTTGTCGAGTGGAGAATTGGTTAAATTGGAAGTCCTATGAGTTAAAATATCAAGGATATATCAGTAAAATTGTTTAAAGATAATGAGGATGTTTTTACTTGGAATAATGATGATGTTAATGGGGTGAGTTGATCATTTGTTTATCATGAGTTGACAATTGATAGGAGATAGAGACCAATTAGTCAAAAGATGATGATTTATTATAAAAAAAAGTCGTATACTATCTTCAAGGAAGTGGAAACGTTGTTGAGGCTCGGTTATATTTGGGAATCAAAATATGGGAAATAGAGGATATGCATGGACTTTACTGATCTTTGTAAAGAATATCATAAAGATATGTGTCCATTACCTCAGATTGATCAGTTGGTTGATGCTACTTCTGGTCAATAAGATTCAAATGCATCTGAATGAGGAGGATCATACTGGTTTTCAAACATAAAGGGGTCCATTATTCTAGAGTAATACATTTTGGGTTCGAAAACTTTGGATCAATGTATGAAAGGTGGCTTAATCAAATTTTAAAAAAATAATTGAGAAATGATGTGCAAGACTATATATTACATGATTTTTAAGAGTAATATTGAGGATCAGGAACTTATAGTCATGTATGAATTTTTTTTCTAAATTGGAGAAAATTTATTCTTAAGTTGAATTCTTTAAAATTTTCTTTTGGAGTTTGAAGTGAAGAATTACTTGGGTATATTCTTATTAAGATATTGAAGCTGCTCTTGAGATTCGTTTGGAATTATTAAACATGGAGCCTCCAAGAACCATTATGAAGGTACATTAATTTGCATTACATTTATCGGCTTTGTCACGGTTGATTTAAAAACATTTTATGAAATTCATCGTTTTTTAGATCCTTAAAGGAGCTAACATTTTTAACGTGACAAACACAATAAATATGATAAAGTTAATCAGAAGAATCCTTCTCCTCGGATGATTCTTCATCATCTTCATCTTTGGATGACGAATCAGGGATATGATTGAAAGCTTCACTTGGGCGATTATTGATGGGAATGTCGTTCCAGAAACTTGTGAGGTTGATTTTAGGATAAGTAGCATGAAGTTCTCGAAGAAGGAGACTGGTTGTTTCTTCTTTTCCATTGTTAATAGCGGCTATCATGTCTTTTGAAAGTTCAGCCTCGGCAGCAGCAAGAACAACATCGTTTTCCACTTCGAAATGTTTCTTTAGCCTAGCAATCTCCTCGATCAGTTCTTGATTTTTTGTCTCAAAAAGTTCAAGAGAATTTTGCAGACCTTTGGAGTTGGATATCTCGATAGCCAGTTCAGTAGTATGATCAGTCTTGAGCTTATTCGTATCTTTTTCATGAGAAGCCGTCAACAATTCTGTCTCAACTATGTGTGTGATTCGCAAATGATTTTTCATGCAGAGACCACCTTTTATCATTTCGGACCTTACTACTTCATACATGTGAAATTTATCAACCACTTTGCTGTGCAAGTCTTGTCTAAATTTTTTCTCAGCTTCGTAAGATTCTTTATAATAAAAAATATCTTTATCCAATTGCTTTAGATGGTTTTGAGAAGCTTTGATTTGAGAAGCAAGTGCTTTTGCGGCAATATCAAGATTGGTAAATGGTTAAAGTGCAACAACGATTGCAGGATTTGGAGGAGGAAGAGAAAATTATGTTTCTGATGAACTAGGACGTTGAATCATATCTGAAGTGGTGGTAGGAGCAGGAGGACATATAATTTCTGGAGACGCATCGGCTGGTGTTGGTCTCCTAAAGTTAAGCATGTGATTTGGATGACTTGAAGAACAGGATCGTCTTCACCAGTAAGCGCTTCAGTGTTCTCAAAATTAATGAAAATATCAGGGTCGAAGTTTCCAGCAGCCTCATTCTCATTAGTAACATTGTCTTCGATAATGATTACAACATTGTCTTTGGTTGTTTGTTCTTCAACCAAAGAGTTTTGTTGGTTTTGTTGGTTTTCAATAGTGTTTTCATCTTCATCGACCAGTGTATAACAAGTGATTCTCGCCTGTTTCTTTTTGTTTCCATGGGAGCTGGAAGAACCTTTCTTTTTCTTCCAAGACACTTCTTGATCTTTCCCTTCTTCGATGGGTGAGAGTGTTTTTTTTCTGCGATTTTTCTTTTCCGAGGCTTTGGCTTCGATGGAGTTGAAGGGCTAGCACCAAATGTGTTAGCTGTCTTTTTACCATTCGTCTCTTTGATAGCTTTATTTTTTCTTTTTCAGTAAATGACTCTCTGATCTATTGCAAATAGGAAGGAAGACTTTACAATTGAGATAAACTAACCTTTTGCACACAATCTTTGTATCAGGCTCTGACATCAAATTTTGAGGTGGCAAGGAACCTTCTGAGATTGGGAACATGGGGAAGTTGAAGAAATTGATGGGATGAAAGGCAATGTGGAACTAATTATTCAATTCTTTCTCAATCCAAGCAACAAGTTTTTGGAAGATATCTTTAGTAGCTGGTCGACACGCTGAATAACGCCTCGAAATTTCTGAAATAATCATGCAAGTAGAAAGTTAATGAAAGAGAGGCAAATAATATAATCTATTTCATAATGTTAAAATTTCGAAGTGCTTACGATTGCTCCTCCAGATGAGATTTAACTTTGAAGGATTAACATCGTAATTCTGTTTGCCATTCTCCCATGGTCCTGATATAAAAATGAATTTTTGCTTCTGATTTTATGAGTTTCTAAGAGGTCATCGATGATTTTAAGGTCATCCACCAGGGTGAGGTAGTCAAAGCGAAGCTTCGAACCTTTCAAAAGTTGAGTTAAGGAGATAAAGTCCTTGATGCTGATGGGAATCTGAGAAAGTCGAGATGCCATAATCACTGACATAAGGGTGATCCATTGATTCAGTGTCACCTGAGTAGGGCACACGTTGAGGAGTTCGAAGTATTCTACGATCATAGGATCTAGTGGAAACCGAAGACCCCAATAGATGATTTCAGGGTAGACTAATAGTTCGTCGTCCTTGCAATCTAAAGGAGTTTCTCCTTCTTTAGGCAGTTGAAGAGTTATCTTATCTCCCATTCCCCATTGCGTTTTTAGAGCCGAAGCTTGGCTATCCTTGTAATACATATATCAAACTTTTTTCAAAGTAATATACTTATCCTTGTAATAAAATATATTGCGTTTTCTACCAATTGTAGCTCTTTTTTCTTCAGAAACAAAGCAAGTGTCTGTTTCTTCCTGAGGCTTATGGGTATTTGCTGAGTTCCCATCATCCGATTCAGCTTCGAGATCGGTTCTGGTAGCCTCAGAATCAACCTCGTTAGCCTTCAATGTTTCTTCTTAAAGATGTTAGGGTAATGGATTAAGAATTTTTGGTAAAGGGCTATTTGTTCGAGGAACTTCCTCAGTTACTTCTCTCTGAGGAGGAGCTTCAGTATCTGGATTGGAAAGGGGCGGGTTGGGTTAATTTCTGATTCGTCTCCCATGGTAATGAAAGTTTTTTTTCTTCTGATTATTGAAAAGTTATTCAAAGAGCGAATATTTGACTTTTATCTTAAAAGAGATTCTTCACTAATCGAAGGAGAAATGTTACTTTGAGATGAAGAGGCTCGAGGTGTTTTATGACCTTGGATTTTGGATGAGCAATGTTCTTCGAAAAAAGGAGAAGGAGAAATATCAGGAGCTTTGATTGTATCGAAATTACCGTAATAAATTATTTTGGGGGTTGTTCCAACATGAGCGCTATTGATTAATCCTTCAGTTCTATATTCTTCCGCTCTTTGAGTAATGTAGAAGTAGTTGTACCATCCAAAGACTAATTTTTCTTATCAGGTTCTGGAGATTTCGATTTCTTGGGTATGTTAGCCTTGGATTTTCTGGTTCTTAGATTTTTTTCTCATAAACCAGATGAAGGTTGATAGAAGAAGATGAAGGTTGATCAAAGACTTTGGTTTTTTCTGATGAATATACTGGGAAAAAAGAGGAA
This sequence comes from Limnanthes douglasii subsp. nivea, assembly GCA_036936605.1. Taxonomy (NCBI): domain Eukaryota; kingdom Viridiplantae; phylum Streptophyta; class Magnoliopsida; order Brassicales; family Limnanthaceae; genus Limnanthes; species Limnanthes douglasii. The sequence goes on along the minus strand of JAUPFV010000005.1, from coordinate 125,958,933 downwards.
CACGATGAAGGTAGCCAAGTGCTTTGAATTTTATCTGAAATGATTTGTGTTATGAGAATGAAAAAATTAGGCTACTGATTGAATTTATAGAAAGAAAAGGAGACGTGTGAAGTTTAAAGGACTTTGATAGCGATAGGGTAGAATACAAAGCGCTTAAAGCCTACTCAGCTTCACATCCGTCAGGCTAGGTATCTAGCTATGGGTTTAAAAGTTATAAAGTCATAATGGATTCGAACGGCTATATGAAACGGTTACTTTTGTATACTGTTTGGATAAAACTCGATGAGTATATTTTAAAAAGTTTTTAAAAGTTTAACTTCCACAATGATTTGAAGATTTTTATTTCATAACGTTCCGAAGAGGCTTATTGGCCTTGAGAATTTTTAGTCACTTTTAATTGGTATTGATTTTTTACGCCGCTTTGAATGGTTGTTTCAAGTGGTCGCTTTGAATAGTTGCTTCTAGTGGTGTCTTCGAATGATTGCTTCCAGTTTATTTTACAACAACTTATATGACATATGGAAGAATTCGAAGACATTTAAGTTCTCATTCATTTATTGACATGGGAACTAGGGGGCTTGTGATATGGAAGTAGGATTTTGAGGATTAAATTGTAAATAATATAAAATTAAGGATTAAACTGTAAATAATGTAATTTTAGTCCTTAAATTACATGTAATATAAGTTTTGGAGAATATTTGTGATAAACTCCTCCTAGAATCGGCACTCTGAAATGGGATACGGATAACTTTTCAAACAGGAACCCAAAAGGATTCAAGGATCAAAGGATGTGGATCGATAGGTCACACAAAGGTTGTGGAAAGGCCTTTAATATTCCAATTGATCTTCCTTTGGATATGACGCACCAAATGAAGAACAGGTTTTCTTGTGGATATTACACACCAACAAGAGAAGAGTAAAACTTAAGAAGTTTTTTCAGAATCAAAGATAGTCTAACCATTAGAATTCTGAGTACATAGTTTTTATAGGAGAAAGAACTAGCCTTGAACACAATTAAGGCTGTTCTTGGAAACATAATGCATGCCTCTAAAACAATTAAGGCTATCTTGGAAACAAAATGCTTTAATATTGAAAATACAAAGTATTAATGATATAAGCTGGAAATCAGACCCTTCCCTCCTCCAAGGACGTGGCTTTTGGTGTAGATGGGCCTTGGGCTTTTATTTCAACAAATGGGAAATGGTGAAGTGAAACAATTGCCTTATTAAAAACCTTGTCAAGAAAACCCATTGGGACAAAACTTGAACAAGGGAAAAAGAGTACAATCGAGACACTTTCTCATTTGTTGAAATCAATTAGCTTGAATCAAGACCAAAGTGGTTTGACAAACTTTTCCACCATACTTGATGTTTGGATCACGTGGATTGTCTAGTTGATTAAGCAATCCTCCAACAACTTTGTTAAATTGTTTTTCTCTTGATCGAGTTGTTGGACCAGCCGGTAAAATAAGAATATCTTAAACTTTAAGCTCATCTTCTTTTTCAAGTTGTTCATCTGGTTCTTGCACATTTCCATGTTCTAAGCTCCTTGTGTCATCTAGGATCACATCATCCTCTCCCACTTGAAAAGGATTTGACCTCAAATCCATTTCATCTGCGATAAAAGGAACCATATCAGAAACATTAAAGGTAGGACTCACTTTATACTTACCTCGTAGGTCAAGTTGATACGCATTATTGTTGATCTTTTTTGTTACTTTAAATGGTCCATCAATTCTAGGCATCAATTTTGACTTCCTCTCTTCTAGAAATCTTTCCTTTCTTAATTGCACCCATACTTGATCTCCAACCTCAAAAACTTTCTCACGTCTTCCCTTGTTTGCTTGTTTGACATATTGCTCAGTTTTCTTTTCTATGTTTTTCCTTGCATCATCATGGATCAGTTTTACAAGTTCAACTTTCTTTTTCCCATCTATGCTAGTTCTTTCACTCAAAGGCAAAAGAATTAGATCCAAAAGAGATATTGGGTTAAATCCATAAAAAATTTGAAAATGAGAGTACTTAGAAGCATAATGCATAGAATGATTGTATGCAAATTCAACATGCGGCAAACATTCTTCCCAAGTTTTCAAGTTCTTTTTAATTAATGCACGTAAAAGAGTGGACAAAGTCCTATTTACTACTTCTGTTTGTCCATCAGTTTGTGGGTGACAGGTAGTAGAAAATAAAAGCTTAGTCCCTAACTTAGACCATAAAGTTTTCCAAAAGTAACTTAGAAACTTAGTGTCCCTATCTGAAACTATCGTCCTAGGCATGCCATGCAAACGAACTATCTCTTTAAAGAACAGATTAGCAATGTGCAACGCATCATCAGTTTTGTGACAAGCAACAAAGTGTGTCATTTTAGAGAATCGATCAACAACCACAAAAACGGAATCCTTACCAGTTCTAGTCCTAGGAAATCCAACTACAAAGTCCATAGATATATCATTCCAAGGATGCGTAGGAATAGGTAAAAGAGTAGACAAACCGTGGGATTGAACCTTAGATTTGGCTTGTTTGCAAGTAGCACATCTGTCACAGATTATTTCAACATCCCTCCTCATATGTGGCCAATGGAAGTGATCCAACATTACTTTGAGAGTTTTAGCTATTCCAAAATGTCCCATTAAGCCTCCTCCATGGGCTTCTCTAACAAGTAAATCTCTCATGGAACAATTAGGCACACATAAACGTTTATCAAAGAATAAGAATCCTACATGCCTATAGAACCGCCCTGAAGCAAACTTTTCACATGCTTGATACATCTTTCCAAAATCAGAATCATTTTCATATAAACTCTTAAGATGATCAAATCCTAAAATCTTAGCTTCAAGAGTAGTGATTAAGGCATACCTTCGGGACAATGCATCAGGAACAATATTTTCTTTACCTTGTTTGTATTTGATGACATATGGAAATGTCTCAATAAATTCTATCTACCTTGCATGTCTTTTGTTAAGTTTTTGCTGACCTTTTAGGTGTTTGAGAGATTCATGGTCAGTGTGTATGAAAAACTCCTTTGGCCACAAGTAATGCTGTCATGCTTGCAAAGCTCGAACTAAGGCATACAACTCCTTGTCATAAGTAGGATAGTTTTGAGTAGCTCCTCCAAGATTTTCACTGAAATAAGCTATGGGCTTTTTATCCTGCATCAAAACAGCTCCAATGCTAATTCCAGAAGCATCACATTCAATCTCAAAAGTTATAAGAAAATCAGGTAATGTCAAGACAGGAGCATGAGTAAGCTTCTCTTTTAAGGATTGAAATGCTTCTTCTTGAGCTTGTTCCCACTTGAAACCAACGTCCTTCTTTATTATTTCAGTGAGTGGTGCAGCTAAGGTGCTGAAATCTTTGACAAAATGCCTATAAAATCCTGCAAGGCCGTGGAAGCTTCTCACTTCTCCAACTGTTTTTGGACTTGGCCATTCGCGGATTGCCTTAACCTTTTCCTCATCCACCTTAATACCATCTGCACTTATAACAAAACCTAAAAAGACAAGATTATCGGTACAAAAAGTGCATTTCTTAAGATTAGCATAGAGATTTTCCTTCCTAAGAACACTTAAAATCAATTTCAGATAGTGAACATGTTCTTCTAAGCACTTGCTGTAAATTAAGATGTCATCAAAATATACTACAACAAAAACTCCTATATAAGCCCTTAGAACATGATTCATTAACCGCATGAATGTACTAGGTGCATTAGTCAGCCCAAATGGCATTACTAACTATTCATATAGTCCATGCTTAGTTTTAAAATGCAGTTTTCCACTCATCCCCTTCTTTCAGCCTAATTTGGTGATAACCACTTTTAAGATCAATCTTAGAAAAAATGCAAGAACCATGTAATTCATCTAACATATCATCTAATCTAGGTATAGAATGACGATACTTTACTGTTATGTTGTTGATGGCTCTGCAATCAACACACATTCTCCAGCTTCCATCTTTCTTTGGCACAAGTAGAACTAGTATCGCACAAGGACTCATGCTTTCACGGATATGTCATTTTTCCACCAGTTCACTGATTTGCCTTTGCAATTCTTTTGTCTCCACTGGATTAGTTCTATAAGCAGGTCTGTTAGGAAGGGAGGCTCCAGGTACAAATTCTATTTGGTGTTCGATGCCTCTAATTGGTGGAAGCCTCTTTGGACTGTCTTCGGGGAATACATCTTCAAAATCCTGCAAGAGAGAAGTCATCTCACTCGGAAACACCGGTGTCAAGCTAGTTAAACTCATAAGAGTTTCCTTAAACACAAAAAGTAACATAGGTTGCTTAGAGAATAATGCTTTCTTAACTTCGCCAGATTTTGCATAGAAATTCGAATGTTTAGTTACCCGACTTTCCTTGTTCTGCATATGCTTTTGATCTTGGCAAACTTCTCGTGGAGTCATGGGAACTATAGTGGTTTTCCTTCCTTGAAACTCAAATGTATGGCGATTAGTGAATCCATCATGGATAACCTTTCGATCAGATTGGCATGGTCTTCCTAATAGTATGTGACTAGCCTCCATTGGTAGAACATCACATAAAACTTCATCTTCAAACTTACCAATGGCTAAGGGAACTTCTACTTGGTGGCTAACTTTCATTTCTCCATTGTCGTTAAGCCATTGAAGCTTGTAAGGTGCTGGATGCTTTTTCGTTTTTAAACCAAGCTTCTTTACCATAGATTCACTTGCGACTTTGGTACAACTGCCTCCATCGATAATATGGCTACAAACTTTCCCTTGAACAAGACACCTAGTGTGAAACAAATTCTCCCTTGGCTCCTGTTCTTCTTCTTTTGTTTGAACGCTTAAAGACCTTCTGGCTACCAATAAATCTCCTTTAGCAGGTCACTCTAAGTGTTCTTCGGAAGAATCAGAGACAATTTCTTCTTCCTCTGAAATTATTTCTCCATTATCTAGAATTTTCATAATCTTCTTATTAGAACACTCATTAGCATAATATCCCATCCCTTTGCACTTGAAACACTTAACATCACGAGTTATGATTTCAACCACTTTAGGTTTTCCCTTGTTATTAATAGACAACGGTGTTCCAGATTTTTGGTTCACCTCTATATAGCTTCCTTTCTGATAATTGGTCTTCTCATCTTTTGAATAACTTGGCTTAATTGTTACTGCCCCTGAACCGTAACTTGATCTTGAGGAGTTCTTTATTTTAACTTGTTGTTCAAATAGCAAAGCTTTGTGTAGCATCTCTTCTAGTTCAACATAATACTGAGTTTCCAATCTGTCTTGAATTTCTCTATTTAAACCCCCAAGAAACCTTGACATTGTTGCCTCTCTATCTTCTGAAATATCAGCTCGCAACATTAAGGTCTCCATTTCTTGATAATACTCTTCAACAGATCGACTTCCTTGTGTTAATCTCCTCAGCTTTAGATGCAGCTCACGGTGGTAATGACTAGGAACAAACCTCTTCCGCATAATGGCTTTCATTTATGCTCATGATTCTATAGGATGTTCCTCATTATGCCTTATTGAGGTAACTAGTTGATCCCACCAACTAAGAGCATAATCATAAAATTCAGTAGCAGCAATTCTTACTCGATTGGTCTCCGTGTAGTGTTGAACGTTGAAAACGAGTTTAATCTTATTTTCCCATTCCAAATAGGCATCTGGATCGTTTTTTCCATGGAATGGTAGAATCTTAATCTTAAAACCTCCAAGATTGTCACGCATACGTTCGTTACCCTCTCTTGTACGTCTATGGTGCCTTCTATGGCTGTTTCGAGACGAATTGCTCATGCGTTCATAATATTCAACAGCGGCTTCATTTCTGAATTGTTCAGGTAGTTCATGGTTTCTTCTTGGATTGGTTTGTCGTGAACGGTTCCGCTCGTGGTCCGTGTTTGATTGAAGCTCTTTGCGAAAGGCATCTATCTTGGTGTCTGTCAACTTTGTCATAACTTCAATTAGAAGCTTGTTGTTACTGAAATTACTGTTTTCTGCATCATTTGAATTAGACATCCTTTTCTACAAAACAAAACAAAAACAAATCACCAGCAACAAGTCCTTGGAAAGTTCTTCAATTTATTTAAAACCATAAAACATATCCAAATCTATTTTCCTAAGAATATTAAGAGATAAGTTTCACAACAGCACCTAAAAACGATTTTCTACGATTTTAAATCTCAAACAACTATAACTAGGGTGAAACAGATCAGAATTTCGTGATTCAAAATGAAATCATCACACTAACATTCAAATCTTCAGAAACAAACTCATAATATAAAATAGATGAAGAAAAATTAATGAGAAAGAAAATACCCAACTTTCAGAATGTTGCTCTGATACCACTTGATAAACTCCTCCTAGAATCGGCACTCTGAAATGGGATAGGGATAACTTTGCAATCAGGAACCCAAAAGGATTCAAGGATCAAAGGATGTGGATCGATAGGTCACACACATGTTGTGGAATGGCCTTTGATATTCCAACTGATCTTCCTTTGGATATGACGCACCAAATGAAGAACAGGTTTTCTTGTGGATATTACACACTAACAAGAGAAGAGTAAAACTTAAGAAGTTTTTTCAGAATCAAAGATAGTCTAACCATTAGAATTCTGAGTACATAGTTTTTATAGGAGAAAGAACTAGCCTTGAACACAATTAAGGCTGTTCTTGGAAACATAGTGCATGCCTCTAAAACAATTAAGGCTTTTCTTGGAAACAAAATGCTTTAATATTGAAAATACAAAGTATTAATGATATAAGCTGGAAATCAGACCCTTCCCTCCTCCAAGGACGTGGATTTTGGTGTAGATGGGCCTTGGGCTTTTATTTCAACAAATGGGCAATGGTGAAGTAAAATAATTGCCTCATTAAAAACCTTGTCAAGAAAACCCATTGTAACAAAACTTGAACAAGGGAAAAAGAGTACAATCGAGACACTTTCTCATTTGTCGAAATCAATTAGCTTGAATCAAGACCAAAGTGGTTTGACAAGCTTTTCTACCATACTTGATGTTTGGATCACGTGGATTGTCTAGTTGATTAAGCAATCCTCCAACAGCTTTGTTAAATTTTTTTGCTCTTGATCGAGTTGTTGGACCAGCCGGTAAAATAAGAATATCTTCAACTTCAAGCTCATCTTCATTTTCAAGTTGTTCATCTGGTTCTTGCACATTTCCATGTTCTAAGCTCCTTGTGTCATCTAGGATCAAATAAATTTGTGATTATGTATAATTATTAAGGACTAAATAACAATTTGTCCTCTTTTGTAACAAATTTCACTTTAAGACTAAGTCTTGGCTCCTCTATATAAAGGGCAAGACTACTCTTACAAAGGGGTTAAATACTTTTTCTATTGAACTCATTTGTACTTGAACTTTCTCTCTCTAAAAACTCTATAACTCTTTCTCTCTAGTCTTCTCTTATAACAATTTACTAAGGTGAAATATTAACTCATCAGTGTCTACACTTCTCCAATACTTGAAATATATTCTTTGGAAATTGGTTCGAAGTGACCAAAAGATGGCTAGGGTATGTTATGCAAATGACACTCAGGGTCTGAGGTTCTACTTCTGAAGATCAGATGGCTGAATAACAACCAAGGGGTTGACTTCGAGGGAAATCCTAGGTTCTTTAACCATTAGTGAGGACATCAAAGAGAATTATTTTTCTAATTTTGAAGAGTTTAAGAATAGGAACATTGATGTCCTTTACTTTGCGAGGTCAATTGTTACAATTTTTGTTTGATAATTTGGATGTTTGCTTGGAAAACAGAGGATATGATAGGAGTTTCATCTGAGATAATATGTCATAGCCTAGCTCTAAATCTGAGAATAAAGCCTGTTATTCCCAAAAGACGAGCTTTTTCTGTGGAAAAATGAGAGGCTATTGTTCAAGAAGTAGAATGTCTCTCTAGGGTCGGACATATTAGAGATGCACAATATCCTTTGTGGACTACAAACCCAATATTAGTCGAAAATAAGAATGGAAAGTGGATAATGTGTATTAACTTCACATATTTGAATCGAGCATGCCCTAAAGATCCATTCTATGTCCCTCGAATAGATCAGTTGGTTGATTCTACTTTATGGAATAAAATTCTTTCTTTTATGGATGCTTTTGCAAGTTATAATCATATTCAAATGGATCCAGAAGAATCAAGAAAGTACTACGTTCATCACTGATCGAGGACTGAATTGTTATAAGGTCATGCCATTTGGGTTGCAAAATGCTGGAGCAACATATCAAATCTTGGCGAATAAGGATTTTTCTCCTCATATCGGGAGGAATATGAAGGTAAACATTGATGATATGTTGGTTAAGAGTTCCACCAATGGTGAGAGCCATTCATTTAAACTTGAATATTGAGAAATGTAGTTTTGGTGTCCGATTAGAAATATTTTGGGGTACATTATTAGTGAAAAAAGGGATAGAAGCAGATCCTAAATAGTTGAAGGTGTTGGTTTCAATGACATTTCCTCAAACTATAATCGTTTTATTTCAAGGTTTTTTGACAAATGTTTTCCTCTTTTCCAAGTATTACGAAGATCTAAAGAGTTTGATTGGGCATAATATTGTGAAGCAGCTTTTTCAAAGATTAAAGAACTTTTATTATCACAAGAAATTTTGTCTGAGCCTCAAATTAGAGAGAAATTATTCTTATATATAGTAGTGTCTGATTTTGTTGTAAGCATTGTTTTGAGATGCAAAGACAAAAGAGTTTCAAAGCCAGTTTATTATGTAAGTAAAATTTTATTATCTTCGGAGGAAAGGAATCTGAAACTTGAAAAACTGGCTTTGGCTTTAGTGGTGGCTGCTAGATAGATGCGCCTTTATTTTCAAGCTCATACCATTATGATTCGAACTTATTTCCCCCTAAAGAATGTGTTACAACGACCAGATAATTCTAGTCGAATTACTAAATGGTGAGTATAATTGGGAGATTTTGACATCATTTTTGCTCCTCGAACATCTATTAAAACTCAAGTATTAGCTGATTTTCTCGTCGAATTTCATTCGAGCCGATCAGATGAGGAGACGGATAAAGACATCTTACTAGAAACTTCGATGTGGGTGGCTCGAACATATTGTGGGTCTAGCATAGAGGGGTGGAGTGCAGGTATACAATTAGTTTCTCCTTCTAGAGAGGTAATATATCACGCTATTCGAATTTGTTTTGACACATCGAATAATGAGGCTGAATATCAAGCTGAGTTGGCTGGGTTGAGGCTTGCAAATATTTGTGGAGAACTAAAAGTTTGTATGGAAACAGACTCGCAACTAGTGGCAAATCACATGATAAGTGTATCTAAGGCTAAGAAAGATCAGTTAATTTTGTATCTACGCGAGCTTCAAAATTGGACTATTCTATTTGACAAAGTCACTGTAGAGCATATTAACCGAGGAGATAATATAATTCCTGATTCTTAAGCAATAATTTATTATACCGAAGAATATCCATAGATATTGTTATAAGAGAGTCTTTCGGTTTTGACACGATCAGAGCAATGTACATATGTTGAGGAATTATTTGTCACTCCATACATAATTCGAAGTTATTGGAGGTTTGATATTATTAATTTTTTACTAAGAGGTATGTTACCTCAAGATCCACAACTGGTTAAAAATTAAGATACAAGGCTCATGGTTATGTGGTATTGGATGAAATCTTATACAAAAAATATTTAAGTAGACTATTGTTGCGTTGTTTGGGAAAGTAAGAATCTTAAGAGATTTTATCTGATCTACATGATGGTGAAGGTTCAACTCATTATAGTTTCAAGTCTTTGACGCGTCGGTTTTTGTTGGCAGGTTATTATTGGCATTCAATTCTGAATGATGCTAAGGTCTTAGTCTGAGACTGTAATACTTGTCAATGTTTTGACAATTCTATTCAAGTACAGGAAGTACCGCTTATTTCCATATCTGAAGCTATTACATTTGATATATGGGGAATAGATTTGGTATGACCATTGGCTATGGCTTCTGGAGGGCGTCAAATGATTATAGTAGCGGTAGATTATTTTTCGAACTGGGCTGAAGCTGAACCATTATCTGGTATAAAATCCAAGCATGTTATTAAGTTTATTGTGAATAATATTTGTTGTCTCTTTGGAGTACCTCAAAAAATCACCATGGATAATAGTCCTCAATTCAACAACATAGAAACAAATTCTTCTTGCATTTCGAGGGGAATAACACAGTGTTTTTTTTACACTTTTTCATCCTCAAGCGAATGGTCAAGTAGAAGTGAGTAATAGATCTATTTTGGAGGGTTTGAAGAAGAATTTAACAAGTGTTATAGGGAAATGGCCTAATTATTTGCAAAAGGTGTTACAGGCTTATTGTACCACTCCTAGATAGGCTACTTAAGAAACACCTTTTTCCTTGGTGTATGGTGTGAATGCTATTAGTCATGCAGAATCTACTTTATCTTCTTATAGGGTACTTTTATATTCCGAAGAGATAAATGAAGGGGCAAAATAACAGAACTAGACTTGATTAAAGAAAATAGGTTTAGAGATAATTTGAATATGACTCATTATCAAACTTTGATGAGGAGTAGATATAATTCCAAGGTGAGAAGGAGAAGTAGGTTACAAAGTCTTAAGGAAAGTATTCTTTGATACAAAGGACAAACTACTTGGAAAGATTGCCCCGAATTGGGAGGGTCCTTATATGGTGATGGAGAAAATAAAGTCGGGTACGTATCGTCTTTGTGATGAGCAAGGAAATATACTTTAACATACTTGGAATATAGAACATCTAAAATAATATTAAGAATGATTTTATCTTTGTAAGATATTTTTGAGTAATCGATACACTCTTTCCTACCGTCCTGGCCGAGGGAGGTTTTAATGAGATGTCATGTACATATTCGAGGTTATTAATAAAATTATGTTTTGGCCAATGGTTGTTTTAAATATAATTATGTATGAAATTTTGGTAACTGGTCAAAGGATGATCATCTTTGAAGTTCTTGACCAAGAGTAATTATTTTTATTCGAAGTGCTATAGATTTATTAAAAACATTGTTCGAAGAAATTACCATATTCGAGGTGCTACGTCTTTTAAACGCACTCATTATGGTTCAAAATGCTACGCTATCTAAATGCACTTATTTTATTATCAGTGCTACGATCTCTAAAAGACATTTATTTTATTCGAAGTGTTATGTTCTCAAACACACTTATTTTGTTCGAAGTACTACGTTCTCTAAAAGAACTCATTTTATTCGAGATGCTACGTTCTCTAAATGCATTAAATATATTTGAAGTGCTAACATGTTCCAAAAGCACTATTTTTATTTGATAAATTACAAATTTATCTATGACATATGTTGGAATTCGCAGTAATACTAACTCGTTTATAAGATTAAAATTATGAATAACAAGGAAAACAAATGTGGAAAAAGTAAGGGTACTTGTTCATTAAAGTTAGAATTTCATCTTACAGAAGACGTTTAAAATAACACACAAAAATAAGTCATTATACAACATCTGATAACGTTATGACTTGGACAAAAAAGGAAACAACAATTAATTATCTTCTTTAAATGAATCTCCTTGTTCAGTGGTAATTTCTTCTAACTTCGTCTCTTCGAAGAATTAGTGGGGATAGGATCGAAGGCTTCGTTAGGACAATTATCAACGGGGATTAATTCCCAAGAGCTTGAAAAATTTGCTTTTGGGAACTTTGCGTGGATTTTACGGAGCAAATTAATTGTTTGCTGCTCCTTGGCATTTTTATTGCAACAAGTATGTCTACTCCACACCGAGTCTTAGTAGTTTCCACATCATCAGCTTCTTTTTCCTATTTAAGTGTCGTTTTGAGAGTAATCATATAATTTGTCAGCTTCTTCTTTTCTTCTTCACTCTTATTTAGTGATTCTTGAATAATGAAGTATTTTATATGCTCCTCGGATAATTCATTGGTATGCTTGGTCTTAAGCTCATCTATCATAACTTAATGAGAAGTCTTGAGTTCTTCTATTTGTTAATCATGCATCAAGCGTAGATGACGTTTAAGCTGGATGGCTTCGTGAATATATTGCGACCAGTCAACTTGGAATACATGAAGTTGATCTTGATTTGTTGGCCAAATATTTCTATCAACTTTTTTTTTGCAGTAACATCGTTTTTATATGAGACCGTCTCTTTAGCTATGGTTTCCAAATGGCTTCGAGAATAATGCACTTTTGTGCATAATACTTTTATTGCTGAACCTTTGATGACTCTTGGACAATGCAAGTAAAACTTATTCGGATGGCTCTTGGACAAGGATGACCCTTTGATTATTGTAAGGCATGAGAGCAGATCAGGAAGCCAAGAAAGTATATAATTTCATGTAAAAGAGAAGCAGTAACCTGATGGCTAATTTGTTGAAGCTTTTCCTGGATTTGTTGAGCCTTAAGATCCATATATTTGTATAGTTCTTCAAGCTTATCTTAACTAATGAAATCATCAGGAAATGGGTAGTCATCTCCTTAGTGATTTTTCGCTTTCATTTCTCCTTTATTATCTTGTACTATAGTTCCTCGTCGAAGATCTTCCATTGGAGGAGGAACTTCAAAGACAGTTTCTTCAGAGTTCTTTTCAACTTTCTTAGCTGGTGAAGTTTTTGAAGTGTTTGATTTCTTTGCGGCGGTAGTCTCCTTTCTTTTCGAATAAGGTTTAACCTCAATTCCTTCTTCGATTGTTAGAAGGCTAACTTTAGTTGCTTTCTTTTTGGTTTTAGTCTATTTCTTATTTTGTGGCTTCGATTTAGTTGAAGGGCTAGCACCAGATGTACTAGCTTTTTTTTCCCTTTCCTTTTCGAGGGCATATGACTGGAAGATCTATTTCTTAAAAACAAAAGAAGCTTATTGTCAGACGCTAACAATCTCTTCACAACAAGATTTGGGTTCGGTGGCTCCATTAAATTTTCAGAGAGGTCGGCACCCAAGAAGATCCTCCACACATGATTATTGATAAAATTTATGGGTTGAAAAGCCGAGTGGAACCCATTGCCCCATTCATTCTCTGCCCAAGTGGCTAGTTGAGAAAAAATATCTCACGCATCCTCTTTGCGACTATTGTACCTCTTCGAAATTCCTAAGTACAGTAGCAATGCATGTGAAAAATGTTATTTAAGTTATAAAAATAATCAGAGGTAAAAATGAGAAAACTCATTGTTGCTTCTCTAAACAAGGTTAAGTTTGGAAGGGTTCCACTCAAATATTGCTTTACCATTCTCCCAAACTCCTGATATAAAGACAAATTTTTGCTTCCAGAATCTGTCAACTTCGAGCTGCTGATCGATTGTTTTGAATTCATCAACTAGTGTTAGATAGGAAAAGGGCAATATTGGTTCCTTTCAAAATTCTCTTCATGACAAGGAAGTCTTTGACGAAGAGAGTGGTTTCTCTTAGCCTAGACGCCATCATCACTGAAAGGTGTGTGAACCAAAAATTCGGTGTCGCTTGTGTAGGGCAGAGTTCCAGGATTTTGAAATACTCCACTATTATAGGATCTAGTGGGAATCAAATACCCCTATTGATGATTTCAAGATAGACCACCAATTCATCTCCTCAACAATCCACTAGAGTCTCCCCCTTATTTGGTAGTGAAAGTGTAATGTTATGTCATTCCTTATTACTTCTTTGAACGACTAGCTTGCGCTTCATTATAATAAATCTATGACACATTTTTCAGCGCCATGAGGTATTCGGGGATGCGTGGTTTTAAGTTTACACTCATTGAGGAAGCAACGTCCTCAGGAATCTCAACTGGAACTTTATTTTTTTTTCTATGGTGCTCCTTGTATGTCAATTGCAACATAACTTCCATTTGCCTTGATATTTGAATGACTCGATTCTCAATCATCTTGTTCCTAAGACTCTTCGTGTATTAGTTAAGTATGATTTGAAATCGAGACTAGGTTTTCCTCTTAGGCGTTCGAGAGAGTTTGTTCAGACTCTGTGATGGTCTCAACAATCTTCTTCAAGGGAGGAGATGATGGTGTATAGTTATTGGTGATGTTTTGTAAAGGAGTCTCGACATCTCCCATAGATATGAATGTTTTCTTTTTAACAGAAAACTATGAGAAACATGAGCTTTTGCTTGAATCTGAAGAATTAAATTGTGTGATGTTCCAGGAGAATTTGAATTTATAGGTGATGTAGTTTCGTAAGGAATTATTTGAGTATATGATCTTTGTGTTATTTTACAATTCTTTTGAGGAGGAACAGATGTGAAAGTAGAAAGCACTAGCGAAGAATTTCGAGGCGTTGATTGTGAAGAATTTGTTGGCAAAAAATCTCGTGATTCTTGGATGGATGAACTTAGAAACACATGGGAACTTTGATTAGGGTTAAAATTACCGTAAAATATGGTTTGAGTAGACAACTAAAGAGAGTTATCTATTACCCCTGCCGCCTTGTACTCAGTAGCCCTTTCACTAATAAACACGTTATCGTAAGCCCCAAAAACTGCTTTTTTGTAGCATGAGATTTTCTCATAAACTAAGCTCAAGAAGAGTCTTCAAATTAGTTCATAAAACTTGAAGGCTGGCTAGGAAATATGAGTTTTCCGACGAAAGTAGCCAAGAAATTGAGTTCTCAAGTGAAAGTAGCTAAGGATTCTCTCAGGGGAAAGTTTCTTTGTCTCACTAGAAATTTTGTGAAACAAAAATAATAGGTGGTGATATTTATAAAGGAAAATAAAGAGAGAGAATGGTCATAAAAGCGGAAGAGGTGGTGATGGTTACTGGGTGGAAAGAGGGATTATCAAGTGGTTACTTGTAAAGAAGTAAGGGGACACCTGTTAGCTGTCAGACCTAATAACAAGCCTAGTGGGTCATCGCACGCGTTCTAGACCATGCCAAATGTTTTTTTACTGTTATGAGAAATCCAGCTCATGATGCTATATGTGAATATTCGAAGCGCAAACAAATGGTCAAACTGGTTTCGAGGTAAACATGTATACGAGTTCATTGGAGGAGGATTATAATATGGATTGACATTTTTTAGCCAGTTGATAAATGTTCGAAGCAGAATTTGGGTATGTATTTATTCAAAGACAACATATGTTGTCAAAAATCATTTTTTACAAGCACAATGGAAGTTTCAACTCGAAGAAGATTGGGTTTTGGCAAAGAATAGTTTTTACTTACCAAGATATTCGATGATTACTAGTTCTTATTCATTGTTTTTCATAAGAACTAGGGGCTACTGATAAGGATATAAGATATTGAGGACCTAAATGTAATAGAACTAAGGTCATATATAATAACTTGTATTTTTATTGGATGATTTATAGAGTATTTTTAAATAAAGGAGTTGTAACGCAATGAACCCATTTATGTAACCGAATCAATTATACAAGTCTTCGCACCTATAAATAAATGTTGAGGTTAATGAATAGAGGGTTACGCTTTCCAATTAGACAAAACCGATTTCTCTCTTTTATTTTTTCTTTCTACAAACTTAATACTTTCTTTACTCTATATTTCAAGAAATTAGATTTATATTTAACATGTATAAGATAATGATGTTTGATGGTTATCTTGTTAATAGCTCGGTCGTCGACACAAATCCTCATTGAGCTATCTTTCTTTTGAAAAATTAGAGATTAAACATAATATTGACTCATAATCTCCCTCTCATATCCTCGATCAATCATCTCTTGAACTTGTCTTTACAAAATTTTAGCTTCTTCCGCGTTCCATGTATAAGATTGACGATTTGATAAAGATGCACCAGGTAATTAATTAGTTTGATGCTCAATACCTTTGTTTGGAGGCAAACCATGTGGTAAATCATTAGGGACACATCGTTGAACTCCCTTATAAATTTATGCATCATTTAATGAGTAATTACTTCTTCTCCATTAGCGTTTTCAACCAGCAACAAAGCGAAAACCTCCTTTCTCTTAGCGATATTTTTTACAATATGAGATTATCCATAAACAAAGCCTTTTGCACTTCTTTTCCTCTCCAATTTTATCACATAGAATGGGTGTTAAGGGTGCCAACGTCATATGATTCTTATCCTTGTGAAAAGAATAAATGTTCTTGTATCTATCATGTACAATTCTTATATTAAACTCACATGGTCCGCCAAGGAATAGATGGCAAACATCCATTGGAATAACATCACTGATCACTTCATCATGGTAGTTCTTTCCAATAGAAAAAGATATCACCACTTGTTTAGAAACCTAAAACTTGCTCCCATAAATTAACCATTTGAGTTTGTAAATATGTGGATGCTTAGTTGTTGGCAAACATAGCTTTGCCACAAGTTTCATAGATACTACATTAGTACAACTCGCACTATCAATAAATTAGATTGGATATATTTCCTTTAATCGTACAACGAGTATGGAATATATTCTCTCAGTGTTATTTTTCCATAATAGGAATAAAATGCAACACTATTGGAATTACTAACAATTCTCCATGATCATGTTGTTCAATGATCTCATCATATTCTTCATCAAACTTCTGATCAACAATTTCAAAATCAAGATAATTTTGTTTCAATTCCTCTTCAATCTCTTGAATTCTCATAACTCTTTTACTAGGATATTTAGCCTGAAAACGTCCAAATCCTTGGCAGTTGAAGCATTTTTTATTCATATTCGCGTCCATAGGTTTTATTGTACTAGAAAATCAGTCTTTTTTTTTCTCTTACCAACATCAACTTTAACAACTACTTTTAATATCAAAGAAGAACTAGAATAGTAAGGTCTAGTGTATTTCTTCTTGTCTGATTTAATATCCTTCTCCAACTTAATAGCAGGCTTCTTCACATCATCAATACTCAATAAAGGTTGCAACACCACCTTAGATGAAATGTCATAATTTAAACCATATGTAAAGCATACAATAGTTTTTTTCTTGTGATTCTTGAATATCATATCATGATTACAGAAGTTCAAACTCCATTGTATACTCTCTTCTACACCTTCTTCTCTTGCTACAGGTGTAAGATTTTGTTACAAATGTTGGTTGGAATCATCTGGAAAAACTTTCCTCTTCATAATTCGTTTCAACTTCTCCCAATAACTGATTTTGCTCTTTCATTTTCTTAATCATTATGACTTAGGAGTACCCCACCAAAGGCTAACATAACCATTCAGCCTCAAAATTGTTACTTTATACTTCTTCTTATCATCATATGTATTATATTCAAACACCCTTTACGTTGATCTTAACCATTCTAGAAAAATATCTGGATTCACATTACTTCCAAAATCAGGAATATAAATTTTGAAGTCTTCTTAACAATGTTACTACTATTTTGATTGGTTGCCTCTCTTTCTTCTCCCATGTTCAAACCTCATACTATGATCATAAGCAGAATCATAAGAAGCATGTCCATATTCATTTGAAGATGAATGGTCATCTTCTACTTTTTGTATTCTTGGTTGCACTTTCACATTTACGCCATTAAAATCCTGACCCAACTACTGCATTTTCTAGCCTCAATTCCTCTATTTTTATACTAATACGCTCATCGTCTACTTGGACAAAAGTCATTCCTCTTGGTATATCTAGATTAGGAAAAATATAGATATCAAAATTCACTTCACCAACCTGGATTCTGTCTGATTTGACTTGATGTGTTTCGTTGGATGTGTAAGTACGAAGTGAATGTAAAAATATAACATGATAGATAAATAGATCTAGATACTTTGATAAATTTTCCACCACAAAGTGATAAATAAATTGGTTTAGGTAATATCACACCTGAATAAATTTGGAACCACCAGATGATAAAGACACTCGAAATCCACCACCGATGTCTATTCCAAAACAATTGGATAACAAAATAGATCATGAAGTCACAAAAGTCTCTTTATATAAAGAGGAATTGCAACAAAAGAAAAAATTAAAAGCTAGTCTACATTCGGAAGAAATAAATACCAAATTAGACTAGTACAATCCATTACTATAGAAATAATTACCAAATAAATACAATTGAATTATGGACGAAAATACTCTTCAACTTCCTCTAAATGGACCTTAACCTCTTCTATAATGAATATGGAGATGCATAAGAAGCCCAAATCATTAAACCGATGAATTCTACCTTAGATAACTTGATCCTTGCTTAAATATCATTTTTGGGTCATATAAAGTAAACTAACACTCATCCCATTCTCTTCAACTTATTTATCATATGTATTTTGTGTTTTTACTCATGCATCACTTTATAAAAAAATAGGGCTTATGAAACTTGTGATTTCTTGCAGATTCATATTTTATCATGACTTGGAATTCCGAAGATATTAATGATTGATAATGGACCTCAATTAAAAAATATGCTAATGACGACATTTTGAAAATAATATGAAATTGAACATAATTTTTCAGTCCTTTATTACTCTCAAGATAACAAACATGTGGATATAACAAATATAATAATTATTAGTGGGATTAAAGAGAAAGTTGTGGGCTTACAAGACAACTCCCAGAGTTGCTACATTGGGAAACAACTTTCTCTTTGCTGTATGGAATAGATTATGTGGTTCCAACATATGTTTTAATTCCAAGTCATCGAATACAATACTGTTCCGACGAAGATAATATTGAAGGAAATAAAATCTTGGTGGGTTTGCTTGAGGAGCGTCGTGATCAAGCTTAAGTTAGAGAATAATAATTATATTTTATTAATGAAAAGCAGATTTGATTCAAAATTGAACCCAAGAATTCTGAAGGAAGGTGATTTGGTTGTGAAGAAAAGTTTCCAATGAACAAAGAACAAAAGAGGGAATATTATTGTTCAGATTAGTTTTGAGAATGTGCAACGGTGCTGCTATTATGTTAGTGTTATTGATTGATATTATGGCATGGTTTATGACACGTGTTAGTTTATTAACACACACGTCTTGTTGATAAGAATGTGTATATTATTAAAACTAGCGAGCTCATCTTGTCTTCCTAGTATCCTTATAAAATATTATTTAAATATAATTTATTTCAAAGACTATTAGAGAGTCTTGGTAAGGCTATATCTCACATATGAAATATATTTTTATTTAGACGAGGTAAATTGAGTCGATCAATGGTTATCATCATAAATATGACGAGACCATATGCTAAGGGATCAGAGGAGGGTAAAGTTCAGAGTTATGATGGGGGTCGCATTCAAGACTGTAAGGGCTATTTTCAAAGTTTTGATGAAGGTCGTATTCAATACTATGGCGAGAGTTATATTCAAAGTTATGACGAAGGTCACATTCAAGATTATGACGAGGGTGAAATACTGAGTTATGACGAGGGTTACATTCAAGATTATGACAACGGTTGTATTAAGAGTTATGACAAATGTTGTATTCAAGATTATAACGATGATGAAATTCAAACTTATGACGAGGGTTTTGTTCAAGGTTATGACGAAGGTTGTATTCAGAGCCAAGATATGTCCGTGAAGAGTTTGTTAGACGATTATAATTGCATTTACAGGTGTTAGGATATAAGAGGTTGTCAAGAAGGATAGCTAGATGGTTATAATAGAATAGCACATGTAATTTAGTAACTCGACACATGTGTAATTCAGTGATTTTGTAAAATATTTTATATAAATCCTATAATTAAGGAATAAAGTCTTCATTTGGACATTAATCACATATTCATAATAAGAATAATATTCTATATAATTTTTATTTTATTTTTTGATTTCAGTTCATCATTTTGACTAAGGTTTTGGAAAGAATTTCCCTTGATAAAAAGTCAAATGAACAACTTTTTTTTTCTATTGTAGGGATGACAATGGGACATCTATGGGTCGTGTTTGGTCCAG
Organism: Limnanthes douglasii subsp. nivea; assembly: GCA_036936605.1. Lineage (NCBI taxonomy): Eukaryota > Viridiplantae > Streptophyta > Magnoliopsida > Brassicales > Limnanthaceae > Limnanthes > Limnanthes douglasii. Next base: position 125,939,179 of record JAUPFV010000005.1, on the reverse strand, counting down.
CTCCCCTGATCGCTTTTTTTTCTACACTTGAGCCTGAACCTGGTGTGACCCGTTCTAGGCCTAATATTTTCAAACCGAAGCCCATTTGTTCATGTTCGCGGCTCAACCCAACCTGGTCCGTGGACATCAATTTTAGTATTTTTTTATATTTTTTATTTTATTTTAAATATATATTTTTTATGTTATTTTATATATATATTATTTTTATTTTATATATAGTATATTATTTTTATGTATATTTTCTAATTTTTGGGCAGTATGAATTAGTAATTCGAGCCAAGACCTCCCCGCTTGCGATTTATATTTTGAACCCTCATCCGGCCGGTTATATGTTCATTGTTGACACTTTGATACTAGGTATATATTCTTCTGTTGAACGATGGTATCAACTGATACCCAATTATGAAGTATCCTTCATAAGAGGAAATAAAATTTCTTTAGGATGACATTGTTCCAGGTTCTTGATAGTAACATTGTTGATGTTCTTTTAGATCTCAACTCATTCCAAGTAGCCTTGAATGAGAATTCCCCAGAATCAGTTACAGTCCACTAACAATTCTATTGATGTCCAATTGAGTGACAGAAGATTGTGGCCTATCAAGATCCCAACAAGTGTCAGTCCATAAGTTTTTAAATTTGACTTGATGATACCAAGTAGTGTCAATTTCACCTATAAAATCAATTAGAGTATTAGTGTTACACCATCAGTTTAGCCAAAATTCACAGTTGTCTTGACTAATACTCCAGTAGATAAAACCTTCAACAGTGTTTCTAACATCAAGGAGTCTCTTCCATATTTGTGATATCTTATTAATAAGTTGTACTGACATAGGGTGAGTAATATAGCAGTAGATGTTGCGCATAAATCAGCCCAAAGGCTGTTATGTTTTCTGAATTTAAACAATAGTTTGTAAGAATAAGTAAAATGAATGTATTCAATTTTCCTGACATCTAGTCCTCTTTTTTGTGTAGGGATAACATAGCTTGCCAACAAGCCCATGCAATGGATCTATGGTTATCATTTGATCGACAAAGGAATCTGCTGCAGATGGCTTCAATTTTTTTGATGATGGAGATGGGTATCAAAGAATGTTGAAACTAGTAATTGGGAATAGCTAACAAGACTGATTGGATGAGATTTAATCTTCCCGCAAAGGATAGTAAGGTATGATACCAATCTTGAGTTTTCTTTTTGTTACATTTCATAGTGAATTGTAGTGTTTCTATTATGGATGATTGCTCCTCGATATTTCATGGAAAATTGGCCTTGATTAAATCATGTAATGTTATGAATATAATTTCTCTATTTGCTAAGAGGATGTAAGAAGACTGAAAGAAGACTTCTCATTGTTGATAAGTTGACCCATTTGGACATGAATGTTAACTAGAAAGCTGTATAGATTTTTTATACTAGCTTTTAAACCATTAGTATAAATTATAATATCATCAACAAAAGATGGGCAATGAATAGTAATAAAACTAGAATTTTTGTATCTTAACTTAGGATAAGTTTTAAACAGCTATTTCAAACCTCTTATTAGAAATTCTTGAGCCAAGATAAAAAACTAGGGGAGAAATGATCCCCTTTTCAAAGACCATTGGTTGATTTGAAGTATGCATTTTCTTCACCATTGATTATAAATGAGAATCTTACATTATTGATAGATTTCATGATTAGATTGATGAACCTGCATCTAAAACTATAAGTAGTTAGAATTTTCTTCATAAAAGATATAGAAATTCTATTAAAAGATTTATTTATGTCCAATTTTTGGATTAGACGTTTTTTATTGATGTTCAAAAGAATTTTTTTAGAGAGCATAATGCTCTCTTGAATACTTCTCCACCTTATAAACCCACTATGTTTAACAAATATTAGTTTAGAGAGGAGAATAGAGATCTATCATTGACTGCCCTTGAGATTATCATATTAAACACATTACATAGACTTATAGGTATGTAAATCACGAAAATGGAAGTGGCATACACCCCACTAGAAACCTGATCTTCATGAACGAATGCTCTTATAGTAGAAAATAAGTCCATAGATATGATATCTCATCACTTTTGATAGAATTTGATATTAAATCCGTCTACATCAAGCATGCTGTTAGGATTTAAAGTATTTATAGAGCTAAGAATCTCTTGATCAAATAGAGAATCCATTAGGATTATGTTGTCTTCACTAGAAACCAGACTACGAATAATAGATTTAATGATTGTAGGATCAGTGTAGCTAGAGTTGTTTGTGAGGAGAGATTTGAAGTGGTTCATTACAAAAATTTGCAGATCTTGGGGTCTTGAATGTAAGTATTGTTAACTTGGATTTTAGTGATTCTGTTTTTCTTCCATTTCTTTTTTACGTAACTGTGGAATACAGTAGTGTTCATGTCACCATTCTTTGTCTAGTTTATGTTGCATTTCTATTCCCAATAGATTTCTTCTCTACCAAGGAGTTGTAAATGAATTACATTAGCTTTGGATAGGTTTATTTTGTTCTCTTTGATGGTTGAGTCTCTGTAACATGCTTCAAAATACTTGACATTTTCTGACTAGGTAATTGAGTTAAATATATTTCCAAAATTTTCCTTATTCCATAGTTTAAGTTTGGCCTTTAGTCTCTTGAGTTTCTGCCAGAATATTTGAATAGGATAGTCATATGCAGGATCATTCCAATTAGACTTGATTGTTGATACAAATTTAGGGTGATCAATCCATATGTTCTGGATTTTGAAACAATACTTGATTCTAGAACTAGAGTTTGATAGTTTGATCCATATATGGGAGTGGTCAGAAGTTTTTCTAGCCATATGAATGACAGTTGTATTAGTGAAGAAGCTTAACCATATATGATTGTATAGAATTATGTCCAGACGCTTCCACTTGTAAGACTTAGACCGGCTATATTTTGAACAAGAGTATCCAACATCACTTAGATTACAATATGATATTTGGTTGTTAAAATCATCTATGCTTCTCAAGCATGCAGTAGAGCATGTTAGTTGTTTAGAAGGGTCAGCAATAGACTTGAAATCCCCCACTAGGATCTATTTCTTTGATGAATTAGCAGCATCTCTTAGATAGTCACAAAGAGACATTCCGAGATCTCGAAGAGTATTTTTCATATATTATAGAAACAAGAAAGTCTTTATCATGAGACGAGTGATTAACACTAACATGAAGCAGATGATTATGGTCAAGTAATAAGTGAATAGTATACGTGTTATTCCAAAATAACCAGATCTTGCTAGAGATGTTAGATATAGAGGGCTGAAACCCCAACAATTGTGTAGTTTTGTTGAGACGAGCATTAGATATCATTGGTTCTTGAATTGACAAAATTCAATCTTCTCAGATCTAACAATAGATTTAATCATTCTTTGAATAGATTTGTTACCAACCCCTCTGACATTCCAACAGATTATTGATAAAGTCATTTATAAGAGCTAGTTTGAGGTTTGTCTTACCTTTTGGTTTGAATTGCTTTTGTTGCTTTTAATCCTGTAGTACTGGTAGTCTTTGAGTCTCTGGATTTCTTGAGGGTTTTTGAAGAACTTTTCAACTATGGAAAATACTTTACGAGAGGAGGATAGACTACATATAAGGTGAGGCTTTGAGGATAGGCTGTCAGGAGGATCAGTGTCCAAGTGAGAAGAAGAAGTTAAGCTGACTTCAATTTCTAAGGAGTAGAGTGTTTCATTCATTTCAGCTTCATAAATATCAAGTATCTTGTTTAATCCTTCTGTTTTGTTAGAATTATATTTGCAAGTAGGTTCCAATGGTGGGCTAAGGTATGTTGCCTGAAAGTTGGTGATTGTTGATGTTGATTTTGGTTAGGTCAGGTTAATCTTTAATAGCTTGGATTGAGGTAGAATCTTGAGATAAATGGTCTTTGATGACATTACAATTGGTTGAAAGTTGATAATTGCTGGTGGGTGGTTTTGATGAGATCAGGTTAATCTTTAGTGGATTGGACTGAGGTAGAGTTTTAAGGGTCTTTGGTGTCAGACTGGATACATGAGTCTTTAACTATCACTGATTTCATTTTAGGTATTCAAACTTCAATAGGTTTGTGTTGGTTATTGATGATGTGTGGTTGGGTAGGAGGCTCAATAAGTTTCAAATTAGTCTTGAGTTAACTTTCTACCGCTTTTAGAATTATGGCACATATGACAACTGTTACCAGAAAAGATAAAAAGACAAATGCCAAGTAGAAAACTCAATTAATTAGAGAAGAGAAAATTATATTATGTTTCGTTTATCTACCTATCTATACTTCATTGGGAAGTTTACAAATAATTACTAGATACATTCCTCCACTAACAATGCACATAGCCTTACATTTATGGTGTTGAGCTTAATTTGATGGGCATGACTATAGTGGGTTGATTGGTTAATTAATGCTGCTTAACTAGTTCTTTAACCGTTTTTCTAGACGTACGGCTCGGTCGGTTTCATCCGCACTATAAACCGAGCACTACTCCACGATATATATTTCTGGTCGGTTATGCCCTATGGTTGTTCATCTTTTATATTCACCTTGTTGAAGGTCTGGTCAGTCCTCCTTCTCCTCATATTTGTTATTCGATGCTCGGTAAGACTTCTGCTCACTCTGATATAGCTTGCCAGAGTTCTCGCCCTCAACCTAGTCTTGTATTATCTTGTTGATGGGTCTTGACACCTCAGATAGACCTTAATGATATCAATATCACTGTCATGTTTGTTTACCACTTCAGTATGCCTTAAAATCAGTTCGGTTTAGTATTGACTATATCTTCCCATTAGTTCTATTTATTTGGATACCCTCTGATCCATTAGCTGGTGGTTACCCCCTCATCGGGGCACCCCCTAGTTCATGGATTATACGTTAATACCATATAATCAATGAAGTATATAATATAGACGAACAAAGACATATAATCAAAGTTTTGTGACGTATCGCGTGTAATGTTGGCGCATTTCAAAAATTGTAACAGTAGGAGGATATGTGGCTATTATTTAGGCCACGCATGGGTGACATCAATTATACCACCAAAGTCGTTTTTATAAAACTGACGCTTGAATTTTTGGAAAAATATTGTTGGTTTTAATGATAATTGATAACCGCAGTCAAATCATGTCTGCGATGGAGAGTGGATTGAAATCTCGATGCCTACTTAAAATTTCTGAAATACCTTGAGTGTAAGTTAAAGATCACTTTACTTTTTCCACGAAACACTTGTAATTTTATTGTGCAAAGACTCCCCCTGTAAAAATAAACTTTATCGTCTCCATTAAAAAGGTATGTAAAAGCATCCATGTTTATCGAGTTGTAGTTTTTATATTTTACACTGGTATTAGGAGAACCCTTTTGGCTCAGGTGCAGTCGTCGAACCTATATTTTATATAGCAAGTGAAATAAAAAAAACCCTATTCACTGATAGTGGCGCTCGTTCGTGAGTTATCCCACCATATAATTATTCTCATACGGCTTGTTAGCTCATTGTAATCACTAGAGTAAACACGATGGCTCCAAAACAAGTCTGGGAAGGAGAAGGTAAAAGTCGTAGAATCAGAATTTGAAGATCCAACATTTTTCGAAAGTTATTTTTTCCGGTGATCCCCCAAATCCGGATACCTTGATGATAGTGGATTACTATGTTTTAAGGCTAGATACAGGATACCCATTGATGTAATAGTGATGGTACCGGTGGTCGGCGAGCACCCGTATCAGGCGCAAAATAACAAAACTTGTTCATTTAGCACTGTATTCAACTCAGTCTTCGACTTCCCTTATCTTTACTTATGCGGGACTTCTTTAGTGTTATAGGCATATATCCCACTCAGCTGGCTGTGAATGGGTGAAGAATGCTACTTAGTGTTGTGTTGAGCTCTTGCTTATTAGGTATTAAGGTCTGCAATGCTGATTCGCTCCTTAGCATGGATGTAGCCAAACTAGACAAGTCTCTATTTATTCTACACTTTGTTGACTGAAGTGAGAAAAATAGTCAAACTGCGTAGCTCTGACAAACATTGGAAACATTCTTTCGTATTCGTGTTAGCGAATTGGGAGCATGAGAATGCGATTATGAATCTCCAATTAGAACAGAAGTGGAAAGTGAAGTATAAGAAAGCATTCAAACATTTTATAGTTTTGGCTGATGAATGCTAAAGTTAATGCAACTGTTTGTTTGTGCACGTGAGGGAAAGCACTAAGAGTGGTGTAGAGAAAGTTTGTTGAAGGAGTATAAGAATCCATTGATTAGAGTAGCCAACTTAGCTAGTTCTACTTGTTTTAGGAGTCAACTTGGTTATTCACTCAGGTAAACTATTTGAGCGCTGGTTTATGGCTAGTTCCTACGACAAAGCGCATACGAGCGCTGATAGAGCAGAGGTATGGGGATCAAAATAGCACATAGTATGGTTGGGGATGCCTCAGAATCGGAGAGCAAGGATCTTCGTCTCCGCAAGGTCAAAATGACAAAGAGGATGAGATGTTACCTATTCATGGGGCTGAGAAAGTAAACCAACAAAGAGATAAGGTTGCCCTAGTAGGGGATGAGGTGAGACAAGAATGTGCTCGGCGAGCTCGGGAAGAGGATGATGAGAGTGAGGAAAATGTAGTGCCTCTTGAGAAGAAACGTCGTGTGATTGTTGACGATGTGCCTTTTGCGACAAGGAAGCTGAAATTTGTTGATGAAGAAAGTGACAAAGAGGTTCTGTGCCAGAGAAGCAGGGTGGTCAGGCGTCTGGCTTTGATGCAGAGTAGAAGCGGGGTAAAGCCCCTGAAGTGATTATATTAGATGGGCTTGAGTGGATGGTTAATCGATCCGTGCAGAGGAAAATGATGATAAAGATGAGCGGATGAAGTAGATTCCTGAAGAGATAGCTCAGAGGATGAAACACTTCATAAATACAGCGAGTATCCGGCCTATATTTCTTTTTGTGCAAGAGGTAGGCATGGGGTCGCCATTCATTAATATTGTGATACCATAGCAGATGCCCGTTGGTCTAAAAGGAGCGGAGTCGAGTCGAGAGGGTTTGGGAAACGAGGAGCTCACTCCTTCAAATATTGTAATGCCACGACCATCGATGCTAATGTTCGAGCAACTCAAATGCTGCATGGAGTTATCTTTTTATGACGACATGCTTATGAGAGAGATATTGCAACGATAGATGGAGCTTGCAATTGAGGTATGACAAATTTCTGTTTATTTTGATCAATAAATGAAAACCATGAACTAATCTGAGCGTTATTCCAGATGCACCACAATTCAGTTGTGTTATCCTACCGGCACATATCGAACGTCGACTGTCAGTTAATGGAAAATGGAAATTGGAGCCGATGTTCTTTAGATGGGTTAGCCAAAGTATATCACGACTCACAAGATATGGCAGAGCTCAAAGGTTCTCGTAGCTTGTGGGAGGAGAAATGTAAGGAGTTTACTCCAAGGAATACAACCCTCCTAGCACAAAACAACGTGCTCATAAAGAGAAATGATGAGTTGATGTCATAGAGTGCTGGTCTACTTGCACATAATGTGGCTCAAGTATAAAGGGTGGAAGTGCAAGCCGAGCGTATCGCTGGACTGCTGGTGGAGAATGGGGATCTTAAGTTTAAGGTAGATGACTTAAAGAAGGAAATAGAGCCTTTGAAGAGCGAGAGAAACAAGTGATGGAATTTTCCATGGGGATGATGGCTAAAACTCAAAAGGAGACGTTGGCGGAGCTGTTGATGCTTAACCCTGGCGGTGCACTCTCTTCTAGGTTGGCTATCAGCCAAGAATGTAAGATAGGTCTCTGCCCAGATAGTTGAGGGTGTGGAGTGCGAGACCAAATTCAATCCTCTGGCACAGAAAGGTCGTGATCCTAACCTTGTCCCCGTTGTATAAGTTAATTTTCATATGTATTGGCACACGTTTGTAATATACTGTGTTTTTTTGTGATGTAAACGAATGTTATGATGCACTCGTATTAGTTAATCTTATGACGTTTTTTTTATGTAATTTTGAGCTTGTAAGATTGGAGATTTTCCTTGGAAGTGGAGATATGTGTTATTAATTACTCTAGCATTGGAGGAGATCCTTACAAGGTTGAGATCAATAGGAAACATTGCGTAGCTATAAGTGAGACTTGCTCCTGTGCGGAGTCATGGTGAGGCCGTGTTAATCCTATTGCGTGACCCGGTGAGGGCTTGAAATCTAGATCAGTTCGCTTAATAATAAAATGTACAAGGTATTAGGCTCAGTATGGCCTTTTACGTAGCCCGTAGGCATGACTAATTAGCCCGTTCGTTTCATATACTCTATGGTTTGGGCTAAATATTGCCGCACGTAACTTGTAGGTGTAGTCACAGACCCAATCGTGATTATAAGGATAGATAATATATAATAATATATCCTCTAAGTTACAAAGCATGTCGATACAATTTTAAGTGATTGGTGTTTCACGGGTGCTTCAAATCATGGCCCTCTGCATCAACGATTTGATACGCCCCGCTTTGGCCTTTAGATATAACGGTGTAAGACCACTCCCAAATTTCTTAACCATATCTTCGACTTTAAAGCTATGTTTGTTTAGTTGAGTGTTAAAGTGTCCCATTATCACGCTCTGGTAGTGCTATTCTAGAACGCGTGTTTGATCATGCCTATCTTCGATGAGGTCCATGTTCCTGAACTCAGTTGGTGCAAAGCTGAGGTAACTTTTGCTTGATCGAGGCAACATAGCAGCGTTTGGGTTTCAGTTTTTCAGTATATGACATTTTCTAGCACACAATATTTGGGAGTTCGTAGTTGGAATGTTCGGGTGGCCGTTTTATCGGGTGGGAGAGTGACACAATTTAGATATAAGATATAAGATTGTCTCCAATCATGGTTGTTATCGATTATGCGGATGGTTTCTTTCTGATTAATCAGTTCTGTAGTCGGTAGTTGTTGTGTGATGATGATGGAGTGCTCTACTAATGCAGCGGCCTTGGCCAGGGAATCAGCGACGGAGTTCACCTGACGCGAGACTTTCTGATATATTATCGCTGCAAATTTGAACTCGCACTCCTTCAAACTGCTAAGTACCCAATGATTCTTTCTTTCTTCGCATCATAAGTCCCTATAGCCTTTTGTATAAACAACTTTGAGTGTGAATGGATTCATAGGAGACGAGTCTCACATATCACTGCCACTTTCATATCGCAAATCACCCATTGATACTCTGCAATGTTATTAGTCACCGAGAAGTTGACCCGGGTCACCTGTCTGACCTCTTCTCATGTAGGTAGTTTGAGGATGACCCTCGCGCCACCTCCAGATGTGCTCGATGCCTTATCGGACTCGACGATCCATTGAATATGCTCGGTTGTGGGTGTAATATTGTTTGGACCAGGTAGCTCTCTGAGGAGGAAAACTATGTCAAGTAGTCAGCCACGACATCGCCTTAATTGCGTTACGTGGTTTGAACTGATTATTGTATTCCTTGAGCTCGACCCTCCAGTTAGTTAGCATGCCTGAGGCATCAGGTTTTTGTAGCACAATTTTGAGGGGAAAGACGTTCGGAAACTGATTGTGTGTCCTTGAAACACAGGCGCGTTTTCCGAGCAGGTGTTACGAGACCCAATGCAAGCTTCTCTAGGTTTAGGTATCTCGACTCGGCATCGACTAGGGCTTTGCTGGTGTAGTATATGGGTCGGTGAACCCTGGCTGGTTCCCTAACCAAACCAACTAGAGGCGCGGATAATATTTTTGGCGATGTGAGGTACTTTTTCAAGTATTTAAAGGCCTTGTTGCATTCTTCTATCCAAGTGAATTTCTTAGCCCCTCGGAGAATCTCGAAGAAAGGGTGGCTTTTATTTGAAGTTCTGGAAATGAAGTGGGAAAGTGTTGTGAGGCAACCTCTTAAGCATTTGTATAACTGCTTGCAGTTGGATGTGGTCGGCTTTGATACCTATTTGAGTGACTATTTAGCCCAAGAATTTGCCATTTTTACCCCGAAATAACACTTGACCGGATTAAGCTTTAAGTTAAACTAGCGCAACTGATTTGATGCACCTCGAGCTGCTTTTCTATTGTATGGGTTTTGACGATTATGTCATCGATATAACCTTCCATATTTTTGCCCAAGTGTTCGTTGAAAATATGGTTCACTATGCGTTCGTAGGTAACCTGCATTCTTTAATCAAATGGCATCACCGTGTAACAGTACAAAACTCGCTCAATTTCGAACGCCGTGTGCTCTTCATCCAATGAGTGAAATCAACACACATGCGCCACTAACCCCCCCCCCTTCATTTTAACTAAGACCGGTTTCGCTACGCACACCGGATAACAAGCTCTTCTAATATGGCATGGTTTGGACAATTTCGTCACCTCGACTAATATGGTCTCCTACTTCTTATCAGAGAACAACCGTCGCTTCTATCCCATGGGCTTGGCGTATGAATGGATAACTAACTCATGGAAGATAACCGAATGATGGGCCCCTGAAACATCACTAGAATCCCATGCATACACATCCAAATTCTAGGATAAAAGGTAAATTAATAATTGTTTAAAGGTAAAGTTCACATTGTTACCCAACTGTAAAGTGCGACCCTCTGCTACTACCTCCTAGACCGAGTCTGGGGTTCATCATCTGGCTTCCGTCTCTCTAGGGTCTTCAACTAGTTCAGGCGAACTTACTCCACTTCTTTTTTCCTCCGGCAACCCCTCGTCTGTTAATTGTTATCGGATACATTTTGCTGGGTCGACGGTGACTGCGTAGTTTCCACCAGCAATAGTAAAGAAAGAAGGAAACTTTCCCTGGGTGTTAGAGACTGTGTTACTGGCCACCTTGGACTTCCCTCCATTGTTTGTGTGAGGTTATAGGAAAACTCCACTTCCCAATTCGTTGGTTACATCCGAATGTCCCCCCACAATGGTGAATATCAATTGTTGTTTTCCCATATATTCTCGCTCATCATCACCGAGCTTATCCTTATTAACCGCGCACGTGTCTTCCCTTTGCTCGGGCTGATGAAGATGGTCTTACTGTATGATGAATTGGATGAGTTCCCTATTATCTCCCAATCTCTGAATTTCCTCTTGGAGTTGCCAGCATTCATTAGTTTGATGGTCGTGATCGTTGTGGTATGACCAGAAATACTTGTTCGATCGTTTAAATTCAGGGGCGCTCATCACTCGCGGTGTTTGATACTTCGTTTTACCCTTTGTTTGATCATAGATAATCGATATTAATTCAGTGAATGTGGTAAATCGCTTGGATGGATTTTCCTAATGCCATGGTTGTCGGCTAGTGTCTCGGTAAGGTGCGTCGTCTAACTTCTTCCGGTTAAACGGTCCTCCCTTCGGATCAGATACATGCCTATCCCACGAGTCTCCCTTTCAGGCATCATCCAATTGGATGAACGTATCCGTTAGGAATCTGATTAGGTCAGTGTATAGCTCCCTGCGCCGGTCGAGACCTCTCTTAAAGGAGGCTACGACCATATTTTATTTGAGCTTTGGCAAAGCATTGATGGCATGAACAAAATGTTTAATATAACTTTTCAGTGACTCACCTCGCTTTTGGTCGAGGTCCATAATCGAGTACCGTTTGCATCTTAGCTCTTTGTTGCCATGAATCTTTCTCTAAAAGCTTTCCATATTCCTGCAAAATCGTGAACAGACCCCTTGGGTACACTACTGAACCAGTCCATTGCGTTTCTTTTGAAATTCATAGACAGGGCCCGATAGATCATAACGTCATCGGGGATAAAGGCCATCATTATATGGAGAAATTTCTCAAAATGCCTCTTCGGATCTCATGTTCCATCATACACTTCCATCCTGAACGGGTCTAATTTTCTAGGCAACTAAGATTTGATATTTTTCCATGAACGGGAACTCTTTGAGGATGTAATTGTACATTCTCGGTCACACCTGATTGTACTGTACGTCTTCATCCTCTCTAACCTTCTTAGATGCACCGAGGTATGCCTTTTAACATGATTCATGCTACTTAGAGAACCTTTTTCCCTTGCTTTCACCTTGTCCTTCTCTTTTGTCATCAGGCTTAGAAGATTGACCCCTCCCTAGTTGGCGCAACTGACGTCATGCCCATATTTTTTGTTAGCTCGGCTGGCCCCTCATACGTTGGTAGTCAGAGCGTGCAACGCGTCATTCATCCCAACTATGGTAACATGCATGGCTTGTTCCCCAGTATCTCGCTCACACGCTGCTATAAGTTTCTTTTACAGTAGGTGTTGAAGCTGTTGTTCTAAATGTTTGAATGCCGGTGCTATCACTAGATTATTACGTAGCGTTTCATGCGCAGTGAGGCCTAATACATACTCTGGTTAGTTGATCTTCGGTCTAGTCTCGGCCGCTGGTTGTCCCACCTATGATGCTGCTTTTCTTTTGTACGGGTTTTGACGATCATGTCATCGATATAAACTTCCATATGATTGCCCAAGTGTTCGTTGAAAATATGGTTCACTAGGCGTTGGTAGGTAGAACCTACATTCTTTAATCCAAAGGGGATCATCGTGCAACAGTACAAGCCTCGTTAGGTTTGGAATGTCGTGTGCTTTTCGTTCGACGGGTTGAGACAGATTTGATTGTAACCCAAATATACGTCCATAAAAGAGAGGAGCTCACAACCTGAGGATGAATCCACTAGCTGATCGATGCGATAAAGAGGGAATGCATCTTTGGTCATGTTTGATTCAGGTCAGTGAAATTAACGCACATGCGCAACAAAATCGTCCCCCTTCTTTTTAATTACGACCGAGTTTGCTACCCAGCGGATACCAAGCTCGTTTTATATGGCCCAATCTAAAACGTTTCGTCAGCTCGACTAATATGGTATCCTGCTTCTCGGTGGAAAACGACCGTCACTTTTGTCCAACGATCTTTGTGTATGAATCGATAGCTAACTCATGACAAATAGCCAGAGGATCGACCTTTGAAAAATCACTAGCATCCCATGCGAACAAAACCAAATTCATGACCAAAAGGTCAATTAATGGTTGTTTATAGGTAAAGTTCAAATTGTTACCCAACCGTATAGTGCGACCCTCGGATACTACCTGCTCGAACGAGTCTGGGAGGTCATCATCTGGCTTCTCCGTCTCTCTAAGGTCGTTAATCGGTTCGGGCGAATCGTCAGGCTTATCCTCGTGAATCGGGCGCGTGTCTTCCTTTTTCTTAGGCTGATGACGACGGTCTTGTTGTTTGATGAATTAGATGAGTTCCCATTGTCTACCAATCTATGAATTTCCTCTCGGAGCTGCAAGCATTCATCAATTAGATGGTCGTGATCGTTGTGGGAGGAACATATATACATGTTCGATCGTTTAAGGCAGGGGTAACTTATCACTCACGGTGTTTGATACTTCATTATTCTCTCCGTTCGATCATAGATAACTGATATAGATTCGGTCAACGGGGTAAATCACCTGAATGGATTTTCATAATTCTAGTGTCCCGACGACGTGCATCATCTATCTTCTTGGGATAAGAGACAAGCATATCTGGTGAGTCTCCCTTCCGGGCATCATCCACTCGGATGAACGTATCTGTTTGAGCGAGAGATTCTCCCACTTTATCTTTTGGGAATCTGATTAAGTCAACGTACAGCTCCCTGCGTCGGTTGATCCCTCTCTTGAGGGAGGCTATGACCATATTTTATTCCAGAGCTGGCAAAGCATTCATGGCGTGAAACAAACGTTTAATATAATTTTTTAGTGACTCAACTCACCTTTGGTAGAGGTCCATAATCGAGTATCGCTCGCATATGAGCTCTTTGTTTCGGATTAATCTAACTCTAAAACCTTTCCATAGGTCTGCAAAATCGTGAACATACCCCTTGGGAAAAGTACTGAACCAGTCCATTGTGTTTCCCTTGAGAGTCATAGACACAGCCCGATAGAGCATAGCGTCATTGAGGTTAAAGGCCATCATCATGTTGCGAAATTTCTCCACATGCCTTTTTGGATCTCATGTTCCATCATACGCTTCCATCATTAATGGGTCGAATTTTCTAGGCAACTGAGCTTCGAGGATTTTCTCCACAAACGGAGACTCCTTTAGAATGTAATTGGAAATTTTCGGTCGCAGCTGATTGTATTGTACGTCCTCGTCCTCTCTGACCTTCTTTGATGCACAAGGTTGTGCCTTCTGCCATAGTTCCTGCTCTTTGGAGCGCTTCTTGCCACCGCTTTCTTGTTTCATTTTTAATTTTTCGTCACGATTAGAAGATCGATCCCCTGGTTGGCAGAGGACATGTCATGCCTTGATTGGTTGTTAGCTCGGGTGACCCCTCGTAATTTGGTAGTCAAAACGTGTAGCATGACATTTATATCAACTATGGTAGCATGCATGACTTGTTCCGTAGTATCTTGCTCACATGCCACTGAACTACTCTTGTTGTTGGTATTAAACTGTTGTTCTAACTATTGGAATGTTGGTGATATCACTAGATTATTACATAGTGCTTCATGCGCAATGGGGGGCTACAACATACTTTGGTGGGTTAATCTCCGGTCTAGTCTTGGTCGCTGGCTCTCCCACCTGTGATGATGCTTCAACGGGGATTACCACCACCACCTTCGGGTTGGTGATAGTGACAGGAGGTAGCTGGTCCTGCCTCACCGGTGGCTTTGTCACAGTTCTCCTAAATGCGTTGTCCCGCTCGGTTCCGGAATATCTCTCTCAATCCATGATCTAGTCACTACCATGGTTAAGAAATTGTAGAGCTAAACGTTTTGTCTTTCCCACAGACGACACCAAATTAGTTACGGGAAAAGATAACAAAAGTAAATGGCAAGTAGAAAACTCTATTAATAAGAGAAGAGAAAATTACATTATGTTTCGCTTATTTACCTTTTATACTTCATTTGGCAGTTTAAAATTAATTACTAGATACATTCATCCACTAACAATACATGTAGGCTTACATTTATGGTATGGAGTCTAATTTAATGGTCGTGAGTATAGTGGGTTTATTGGTTATTTAATGATGCTTAACCGTTTCCTTAACCGTTTTTCTACAAGTTCACTTGGGTCGGTTTCATCCGCGCCATAAACCGAGCGTTACTCCACGGTCTAACTTTCCGCTCGGTTATGTCTTGTGGTCGGTCAACTTTGATATTCGCCTCATGTAAGGTCTGCTCATTTCTCCTTGTCCTTCTCCTAGTTGTTCAATACTCAGTAAGGCGTCCACTTACTCTGATTTAGTTCACTGGAGTTGTCGCCATTTACCCGATCTTTTATTATCTTGTTGATTGGTCTTGACCCCTCGGATAGACCTCGGTGATGTTAAAATCACCTTCATATTTGTTTACCACTTTAATCTAATTTATAATCTGTTTGGTTTGGTGTCGATTATATCTTTGCATTAGTTCACTCTGCTCGGATACCCTATGACTCATGAGCTGGTGGATACCCCATTATCAATAAGATGATGAACAATATTGAGGTTTGTCTCCATAGATAACCATTACCCAAAACTTTTCTTCCTCACTAAATGTAACTAGATTCAATCTTGAAGAGGCTCTGAGAGATGTACTTCCACCCATGCCTTACAACAATTGTACATGGCCTAGTTTTTACCCAAGTAAATTCCCTATGGACTTTGCTAGATATATGATTGTATCTGGATTGTATTAGAGATTGATGATTCCCTTCTTGTAGGAAAGTTTAGTGTCCATTTGAGGATGTGTATTGTGAGTTTCCCTATTTTCCATATTGATCTTCTCCTTATACATTTGATGTCTTCATAAAGATCCAGCTCTATCATTAGATACTTGGGGTCCCAAAGAGCCATACTGAATTTCCATTTGAATTTTAAAGATTAAAAAAAATTGAATTTCATTCATTGATGGCCTACCATTTAAAAATTTCCCTATCAGTGCGAACTTGGCCATGGATTCAAGGGTTAATATATCTTTTTGTTGAAAGTCTACATAAATATAGTCATCTTGATTATATATTTTAACATGTTCATGAACGAGGGATTTTGGCGTAGTTCTGACTATATGTGAGTAGGATTTCATCTGAGGCTGAGAAGATTGATTCATCTAATTGTTTGTTTGATGTTCGAAAACAAGGTTGAATCTGAGTTCATAAGGAATAAAGGAAGAACGTTTGCTAGTTTGATTTGAGGGATATGTTTTACTTAGAGGAAGAAATTTTTAAGCAATTGAAGCTTGAAGATTATGTTGAGATGTTGGTCAAGATTGTTTATGATGAGTCCGAATTCTGCATGCTCCCCGGACAAGGACAGATCGGTCGAAGGCCTCCGGACCGGACAGATCACTTCGAACACTTAGCCCATAGGACTGTTCGAACTATGACAAAAGTACTAAAAAACCTAAACACTACTTGACTAAGCTACTTGCTCTCCTACTTAGAGCTCATGGGTCATGTTTAATGGACCCGGGTCATGTTCAAAGACCCATGAGCTCTAAGTAGGAGAGCAAGTAGCTTAGTCAAGTAGTGTTTAGGTTTTTTAGTACTTTTGTCATAGTTCGAACAGTCCTATTGGCTAAGTGTTCGAAGTGATCTGTCCGGTCCGGAGGCCTTGGACCGATCTGTCCTTGTCCGGGGAGCATGCAGAATTTGGACTCATTAGGAGCCCCTTTTTTAGGTGTTTGTGCAAATACTCTTGTCAAAAACCTGAAAAACAGTCCGACGTTAGGGGTAGTTTTAATCCGGACAGGTCTGTCAATTTGGGCTATGGGTTTATCCGGACCGATAAAGCTTCACGAATTCAAAACGGTTTTTGCCAGAGTTCGTGGGACACGTGTCGCTCTCTGATTGGTTGCTTCAGCCGTTTTTTCACCTTGAATTTCGAACCCACCTTCTTCGAAAAGCAACCTCTTAATTAAAGGTGGTGACATCAGCGCCGTTTTTAATCATTACCAATCTTTTAGAACTCTCCTAGGAATCAACTTCTTTTTTCAGGTTTACTATAAATTCAAACTCACTTTCTACTGTTTTACCATCTCTTTCACATTTACTCTGTAAAATCTCTCAAAGCTTTCTCTCTCTAAAGCAAAAACGTGCTCAATAGTTTATGTTTACAGCGAGGAAAGCTCTGATCAAAGGCGGGTGGCTCAACCTTTCTGAGTTAGAATAGGCTCAAAAAGTCGAAAGAGAAAGACGAATTGCGGCAGGGTTACCCACTTCGCCTGTTGATAGACCAATCACCTCTGCCACAAAGTCAGATCAAGGCTCTTCTTCTTCTAAAGGCACCAAGCCTAGAAAACTATTTCAAACTAACCTCTCCCCCATTATCTCTGGTTCTTCAGTTCAGGAATCAGAACCTGCTGTCGAGCCACGAGTAACAGTTACTAGACTAAACAAACCCTTACCCTTTATAGCAATGGGGTCGGATACGGAGCACTCCCCTCAGAAGCTAGTCGATAGGAGGAAAGGCCGGTTAGTTAAAGGCCAATGGTCTAAAAACACTCCCTCAAAGTCGGGGGCAAAAGACAGCAGCACCGGGTCAGAGATGCCTATTAGAGCCCCCAAGGACAGACTGTCCGGTCCGGAGGGCACCAGTCCAAGTCTCCAAATAGAAGCACCTGCTCCGGAAACTCTACCGGAGGCTAGAAGCCAAAAGAACACCGAGGCCCAGCAGTCCGGAGACAAGGCTGAGTGAAATTTGAACCCTCCCCCCACTACTGCTGCTGAAAACCCTTCAACCATTATGGAGGAAGTAATGGAGGACTCTGTTGAAGAGGCTCCATTTGAGTCTGAGCCCTCCGGTCAGACCAGTAGTGCAATAGTTGCCAAGAAGGACAAAGGCAAAGAGATATTGTATTTGAGGCATCCGGATCTGCCGGAGAGCCTCGAAGGAAGAGTGGGGCCTTGTTTTCACAAGGTCAGCGTTAATTACCTCCTCTCCTTGCAAAAAATCAACTACGCATTCATCCACACAGCTGAGTTGGGCAGGATGCGTACGAAGTGGGGAATACCGGAGAATGTGAAGATCAGGATTCCCATACACCCAGAGACCCCCATGGACTGCAAGTTAAGCGAAATCGTCATGTTCACGGAGCTATTCAACTGGGGGCTCAGATTCCCATTAGACCCAGAGATTGTCAGATACTTCCATGTGATAAAACTCTGTCCGAGCCAGTTGAGCCCCAACGCCTGGTACACCCTCATGTCTTGTATCATGCCTTCAAGGCTGTCCGGGATCCCTGTGCCAATGGAGGAGTTTGCTGTTGTGGCCAGTCTTTGTAGAAACCACCACATCCCCTTTTACCATTTCAATATGGGGGATGACTTCAAGGCTGTGGATGATTTGTTGGAGGCGGAGAGGAATTGGAGGACCCAGTTCCTATTTGTTAGTGGTGCTTGGGAGAACGTATAGAAGATCAAATCCGGAGTGAACCCAAGCCTCCTTAGAAGCAGGTGGAGGAGTGACCGTAAGTCTCCTGCCTTATATTTTTGTCTCTTTCTTTTCTTCCTTTTTTTTAGAGTTAGTTTATACTAATTGGTCTTACTTTTGCCTCAGTAGAACTGCCCAAGGAATTTAGTGACTACCTGAAAGCCGGGCAGGTTACTTGTGGCAAGATTAATGCTTGGGCTGCTGAGAAGGCTTGGTGGAGTAGACATCACCAATCTTGGTGAGCTTGGTGAATACTTCCTCAATCTTCCCAGAGATGACTTTGTCGGGCCTTACCTTCCTCCGAGCACCTCCAACACGGTCACTTTTAATGGTAAGACCTTTATTGTTTCTAGTGAAAGGGATGCCATAGCCCACTCTTTGTTAAGCAGCGTTCAGCTTGTACTTGTGTTGGAGAAACAAGTCCGAAACCAGGCCGATATCATCAAAGATCTCAAGTCTGACAAAGAGAGGCTGTCCGATGACCTTCGCACTGCCACTTCCAATGCTGCCATTATAAAGGAAGAAACCGAGGAGTTGAAGAGAAAGCAAGAGGCAAGCACCACAAAAGTCTCCACTTTAGAGGACACCATTAGAGAGCTCCGGGAGAAGCTGTCCGGTCTGGAGAAAGACCTTACCACCTCAAAGGGAGAATCCAAAGCCAAGGATCAAATCATCACCCACTTGACCAATGATAAAATCTCTCTTGAGAATACAGTGTCCTAGGTTGCCGAGGAGAAAGCTACTTTGCTAAAGGAGCAGGAGGCTAAGATTCAAGCCAAGATTGACGCTTATGCCACCAAAATGATCGACAACCAGGAGGAAATGTACGCCAAGGTGAGGTCTGACGTGGTTCTACTCTTCCACGAGAAGTTTCCGAAGAGAAACCTAGGGGACTTATGGCTTCATGTTGAGTCTGACGATCTCTCGTATCATACAATGACTGATGGAGACTTGAAAGGTTATTCTAGCGCTTCCTCATCCGAAGACGAAGAACGTACCGGAGAGAGCCCAGACGAAGAGGAAAATGATCCTAAGGGAAAGAAGAAGGTAAACGAAGTGAGCCATCTTCAAAGGCTCAGTCTTAATCTATAAACCACTTTTTTATTTTTTATTCAGAATAAAGTCCTTGGAAGGCCAAGGCATTCTTTTTTGTAACCGTGTCCAGCATCTGACCGGATAGGTTTTCTGTTCTATTTTTTACAAATTGAAAAGTCCTTGGAAGGCCAAGGCACTTTAAGTTATTTTAATGAATATCTTTGTTTCATACAATTCTCATCTTCTTTCATAGTTTGTTCCAATTTTGATGACTAGAATTTAAACAGCCTTTAGTTATTTCATAGTGAGAGTGTTTAAGTTCTCCGGCTAAAGTTTAAATAGCCCTTAGTTATTTCATAGTGAGAGTGTTTAAGTTCTCCGGCTAGAGTTTAAATAGCCCTTAGGGATAGTGTGACAAAGGACAAAACTTAAAATACTTGGGAAATTTTTTAAGAAGGCATCAAATTTTATTCAAAAGCCTGGACACCTCATTAAAACCTCCCCGTGCCACCAGGGAGGAAAGAGTATGCCCCCAAATATTTACATGGATGTTTAAACAAGTAAATATTTACACCAATGCTACTCCAAGTACATCCGGAGATGCTCGATGTTCCAAAGATGAGTCAAAACTCTTTCATCTTTGTCCTCCAACCAATAGGTTCCAGGTTTAATTCTTTCAACAACCATATACGGACCTTCCCAAGTTGGGGCCAGCTTTCCGAACAGGTTTTCTTTAGTGTGTAAGAAGATTTTCCTTAATACCTTGTCCCCCGGTTGGAAATCTCTTCTGTTAATTTTGGAAGCAAACCTACTTCTCATCAAACCCTGATAGTGTGCAACTCTAAGGTGAGCTTTAACTCGTCTTTCTTCTATCAAATCAAGTTGACCTCTGATTTCCACCTCGTTAGCGTGTTCGGAGAAGTTGTGAACACGAAATGATGGGAGAGTTGCTTCTATGGGAGCTACTGCATCCATCCCATAGACCAAAGCAAAGGGTGATTCTTGTGTTGCAGCCCCAGGTGTTGTCCGGTAGGCCCACAAAACCTCTTGTAAATAACTAGGCCACTTCCCAGCAGCCCCTTCCAAATTCTTCTTTAAACCGGACAGTATAGTTCTATTAGCCACTTCAACTTGCCCATTTTCTTGTGGGTGGAAAGGTGAAGAGAAACAATTTTGTATACCCCTTGAGGCACAGAAGCGCTCCATTTCCCTATTGTCGAACTGTGGCCCATTGTCTGTTGTTATCTTTTGTGGGACACCAAATCTGCAACAGATGATGGATAAAATGAATTTTATAACAGCTTTTGATGTTGTTCCTGCTAAAGGGGCTGCTTCAATCCACTTCGAAAAGTAGTCTATGGCAACAATTATAGTTTTGCGTCCTCCGGACGCCACAGGGAGAGGTCCTACTAAATCCAAACCCCATCGAGCAAAAGGAATAGGCTCAGAAATTGACTCTAAAGGAATGGCTGGGACATGAATTTCATTGCTGTACCTCTGGCATGGGACACCTTCTTACCAATTACTTAGCATCTTTCATGATAGATGGCCAATAGTAACTAGACAGTAAAACTCTTCTTGTTAAAGCTCTGAATCCACAATGGGCTGATCCCTCACCATCATGCAATTCAGAGAGGACTACTTGAGACTCTTCATCCCCCAAACAGCGCAGGAGAGGTTTACTGTAAGATTTTTTATACAACATGTCTCTCAATATGATGAAACCATGAGCCTTGTGTTTCAATGTTCTGGCTAGTGATTTGTCCGAAGGCATAATACCATCGGAGAGATATTGCAAAAGAGGAAATCTCCAGTCTTGAGGTTGTTTCACTTGTACTTCAAAATTTTCCTCTTCTTTACTCATACTAAGTTGAATGGAGGGGCTTTCCAGCACATGGATCCATGGATATGACTCTGTATATGCTATGGTTGCTAACGAGTCTACTAGCTCATTTTTTGCCCGGGGTATGTGCACATAAATAACACTTTTAAACTTGAGTGCTTCATTCTTAAGTAGGAGTAAATATTTCCCAAGCTGCTCCTTTTTTGCCTCAGACTGGCCTTGAGCATGGTGGATAAGAAGCTCGGAGTCACTTAGTAGCCTGACCCTCTTAGCCCCACAAATGTAGGCTAACTTTAAACCAGCTATAGTTGCTTCGTATTCGGACTCATTATTAGATGCTCTGAAAGCAAAACAAATAGCCTGATACATCTTGTCTCCATAAAGAGAAGTTAAACATACCCCTGCACCACATCCTATAGTGCTAGATCCACCATCTGTTCGGACGACCCATAACTTTTTATCTTTTATGTCAGTAGTTTGCTCCGAATCCCTGTCGGAGTGAAATTCAACCAAAAAGTCTGCCACAGCTTGGGCCTTGACTGTTGTTCGAGGAGCAAAGTCTATGTCGAAGTCCCCCAACTCTACTGACCACTTAGTCATCCTGCTTGAAATGTCTGCCTTTTGGAGAACATTCTTCAGAGGAAAAGAAGTTCGGACGATGATGGGATGAGCCTGGAAATAAGGCCTCATCTTCCTGGCAGCTATCACCAGGGCTAATGCTAATTTTTCGAGTTTCAAGTAACGCCTTTCTGCATCTATCAAACTTTTGCTGATATAGTACACTGGATGGGGATGACCATCGACCTCCCTCACCAATACAGTACTGATGGCACAACTTGAAACTGCCAAATATACGAAGAGTGTCTCCCCATCAACTGGTTTAAACAAAGTTTTGGGGGAGGATAGGTGCTTCTTGATCTCATTAAAAGCCTCATCACACTGTGGGGTCCAATCGAACCCATTTGCACCCTTCAAGGTTTGAAAGAAAGGGGCACACATGTCCGAAGACCTCGAGATAAATCTGTTTAAGGCAGTTAATCTCCCCGTTAACCGCTGTACTTCTTTAATATTTCTAGGTGGCTCCATCTGGAATAGAGCATTGAGTTGGTCCGGATCGGGCAGTATTCCATGCTCACTTATAATATAGCCCAGAAACTTCCCGGACTGCACTCCGAACACACACTTTTCTGGGAGAAATTAATTTTAACCAGTTGGCAAAAGTTTCTTGGAGATCAGACAAGTGCAATTGCTCATCCACACTCTTCACCATCATGTCATCAATGTATACTTCCATATTTCTTCCAATCTGATCAGCAAAATTTTTGTTTACTAACCTCTGATAAGTAGCCCCAACATTTTTCAACCCAAACGGCAAACTCCTCCATTGGCAGAGGGATCCCGGACAGCCTTGAAGCCATGATACAGGACATGAGGGTGTACCAGGCGTTGGGGCTCAGCTGGCTCGGACAAAGTTTTATGAGATGGAAATATCTGACAATCTCTGGGTCTAATGAGAATCTGAGCCCCAGTTGAATAGCTCCTTGAACATGACGATTTCGCTTAACTTGCAGTCCATGGGGGTCTCTGGGTGTATGGGAATCCTAATCTTCACATTCTCCGGTATTCCCCACTTCGTACGCATCCTGCCCAACTCAGCTGTGTGGATGAATGCGTAGTTGATTTTTTGCAAGAAGAGGAGGTAATTAACGCTGACCTTGTGAAAACAAGGCCCCACTCTTCCTTCGAGGCTCTCCGGCAGATCTGGATGCCTCAAATACAATTTCTCTTTGCATTTGTCCTTCTTGGCAACTATTGCACTACTGGTCTGACCGGAGGGCTCAGACTCAAATGGAGCCTCTTCAACAGAGTCCTCCATTACTTCCTCCATAATGGTTGAAGGGTTTTCAGCAGCAGTAGTGGGGGGGAGGGTTCAAATTTGACTCAGCCTTGTCTCCGGACTGCTGGGCCTCGGTGTTCTTTTGGCTTCTGGCCTCCGGTAGAGTTTCCGGATCAGGTGCTTCTCTTTGGAGACTTGGACTGGTGCCCTACGGACCGAACAGTCAGTCCTTGGGGGCTCTAATAGGCACCTCTGACCCGGTGCTGCTGTCTTTTGCCCCCGACTTTGAGGGAGTGTTTTTAGACCCTTGACCTTTCACTAACCGGCCTTTCCTCCTATCGACTAGCTTCTGAGGGGAGTGCTCCGTATCCGACCCCATTGCTATAAAGGGTGAGGGTTTTTTTAGGCTAGTAACTGTTACTCCTGGCTCGACAGCAGGTTCCGATTCCTGAACTGAGGAACCATAGATAATGGGGGAGAGGTTAGTTTGAAATAGTTTTCTAGGCTTGGTGCCTTTAGAAGAAGAAGAGCCTTGATCTGACTCTGTGGCAGAGGTGATTGGTCTATCAATAGGTGAAGTGGGTAACCCTGCCGCAATTCGTCTTTCTCTTTCGACTTTTTGAGCCTTTTCTAACTGAGAAAGGTTGAGCCAGCCGCCTTTGATCAGAGCGTTCCTCGCTGTAAACATAAACTATTGAGCAAGTTTTTGCTTGAATTCTGCATGCTCCCCGGACAAGGACAGATCGGTCGAAGGCCTCCGGACCGGACAGATCACTTCGAACACTTAGCCCATAGGACTATTCGAACTATGACAAAAGTACTAAAAAACCTAAACACTACTTGACTAAGCTACCTGCTCTACTACTTAGAGCTCATGGGTCTTTCAACATGACCCGGGTCCATTAAACATGACCCGAAAGCCCATAAGGGCCCAAACATTAGGGTATAAATACCCAGCCACCTGCATTAAGTGTCGGTAATGAGAATTAACTGCAACCAGCCAGCTTAATTATCTCTCTACTCTCTAGACTAAATATATAACACCCACATACTACTATTAAACACCAAACAAATTACAAGCCTACCCTCATACGATAATTATCCTCACCAGTTTATAGTTTAACTGCTGGATTTGGTGGAGATCATGATGAAGGTTCTTAGGGAAGTTCGTCGTTGTGATAGAGTAACAGGGAGATCATCGAAAAGATGTTGTTGTTGAGGTTACATAAACATTGAAAGAGAAAATTCAAAAATGATTTTATTAGAGAGAAACCGCCGGGTTTATGTATGATCACTTTTTCGAAATATAATTGACTTTATAATACTTATAACTCGTGATATACCTTGAGTTACATAAACAATAAAAAATTAAAATTATATTTGAGTATTACAAATTTTTTACTTTTAAAAAGCATTATATTTTAATTAATATAATAAAAAAAACATTTTTCATTTTAAAAAATCAAATCACATTTTTCATTTAAAAAAATAAAATCACATTTTTCGTATTACCATAGTAGTTTTATGGTTCACGTACCACAACAGATCAAAAATCTCACCGTCATATATGTAGTTTGGTTCACCCATAACCTAACGAAAATATGCCGTTTAAATCTATTGTACTTTACTGTTTCTGTTATGATATCGGTGATAGAATAGTGTGAATCCCATGGTATCTGGCGGATTTAGCGACGTCTACACATGGACGCTATCCTTCTATTCCTAACCACTATAGTTTATGGAGTTTTTATGGAGTTTGAGTAATAACAAAATTGAATGACATGAAAAAAGGATGGTTGGGCTCCAAGAAACAGAGTATTTTCAAGAACCAGAGACTTCGGATCTTTAATCCTTCTCCGTTTTAGCCCGTCGGTTATCTCTGTAGCCTTCTGAGAAGCTCATCTCTGTTCTTCAGAGTCTTCCTCTTCTATCGTTATTTCGATTCTCTGATCTCCATTGTGTTGTTCTTGCTCTGTTCTCCCTGAAGCTGTTCTTCATCTTTTCTCATTCTGTGACTTGATACTCATCATTTTCAGTTCTATGACTTATGATATCCTCAACAATGAAGAATTCCCTTCTCTTCTTCCAGGCATTAACAAAGATCAACACAGCTTCAAGAAATCTTGAACTCTGTTTCCGAATGTTCTGAACCAAAACCAGAGTTCATCAAGTTTTCAGAAGATCATAACGTTATACACTACTCAAAAGAAACTAAAGATTCCCTCATTACTCAATCTAGATCAACACTGATTGGTAAATTTAGCCAAGGTATCCCAAAACATGCGACATTTCAATATTTTCTCGACTCTTTTAAATTTAAAGGGTCATACACATTCATCACTTTAGACTCGAGACAAATCTTGATTGAATTTTTCTTAAAGGAGGATGTTGGTAAGCTATGGTTGAAAAACATCTGGAATGTCGACGAGAAAATTATGAAGATTCTGCAATGGTCCCCCGACAACAACAAGAATAAAGAATGCCTTATTGTTCTCCTTTGGGTCAGATTTGAAAACTTGCCGGAATACATTTATAACAACTCCATCATTAGCGATAGTGCCGCTACTTTAGGTACAGTTCATTAAACTTTTGTTCCTAACTATAACCGGGCTAAAGCTAATGCTTCTTATGCACAAGTGGAGATTGATGTTTCCCAGATGCTTAAAAGAAAGTTGTGGATTGGTTTCAGAGAAAAGGAAGGGTGCTGGATAGGAGTTAGCTACGTAAATGTCCCTAATTATTGTTATAGTTGTTTTCACTTGGGACACAAAGAGGATGATTGTAGAAAGAACGCCACAAAAACTGAAGAAAAATCTAAAGAAATCATTCCTCAAACTGATAACATAGAAAATGATGTGATTCAATCCAATTCATTACAAGAAAGCTCTGCAAATTGAAATCTATTATAGCAGCTAAAGGCAAGCCTAATTTCTCAAGTAAATCTACTAATCCTAGCAACCCTAATAGAGTGGATACTACCTCAAACAAAGACCTTGAGCTCATCAGCGCCCTCCAAAACCCGGACCAGGACACCAACTCTTATAGCCAGAATGCAGAACCCCCTTTTCCTCAAGGTGACAATATAGGTAGTTACAACCCTTCACCAAAGGCCAGCTCCACTGATCAAGACTTCAACACGGTTATCAACATGAAAATCAAATATGCAAACAGAAATAGAAGTATCAAAAGACTGTCCATTAACTCTCTGCTTAAAAGAGAGAAATCACACAACAAATCTCTATCTGATAATGATAAAGACTGTTAGTTGGAATGTTCGTGGGGTTCATAACAATCCTACCTTGTCTAGACTCAAGTACATCATTAAAAACGACAAAGTCAAGGTGATTGCAATTCAGGAGCCTATGGCTAGGTATGACAAAATTGATCAGATAGCTAGAAGGATTGAGTTTCTTAATTACACTGCTAATTGCTGTAACAAGGTCTGGATCTTCTGGTCTGATGATGTTAATAAATCTGTGATTACTAATCATGATCAATTTCTTTATTTGGAGTTAAATTACTCTACTTTTTCATGCTATCTTACCTCTGTTTATGCCAAGAATCAAAGAGTTCAGCGCACAATCCTCTGGAGCCAAATCAGTCAACTATCTTGTGATGATAAACCTTGGATTATTGCTGGAGATTTCAACACAATCACTTGCCTTGAAGACCAGCTCTGTTGCTCCACCTTTGATGATCCAGTGTTGATGACTTTAATGATTTCATCAGACAATGCAACCTGGAAGACCCTTGTTACATTGGTTCCAAATATACCTGGAGCAATAACAAGATTTGGAAAAGGTTAGACAGGGTGTTAGTTAATCATAAAATGGTCTCATCAAGGCATCATATCCAGGTTTTTCACATGGTCAGAACATGTTCTGACCACGCTCCTCTCCTTATCACTCTCTTTAACAATCAGAACAAAGTTTCTTTATATAACAAATGCAACTTTAAGTTTATAAATACTTGGACTAATAACTCTGAATTTCTAAGTTGTGTCAAACAGAATTGGATCAAGCATTGCAAGGGTGATACCAATATGATTTTCTGGTTTAAGCTTAAGAGATTAAAGAAGTTTCTCAAAGAGTGGAATTCTATTAACTTTGGCAACATTTTTAGTAAATTAAAGGAGGCTACTGAAGAGGTTAACAACAGTGAGATCATTCATCAGTAGGATAACAACAATGAGTCTAAGGCTAATCTATCTAAAGCTAATATCATTCTCATCCAAGCTCTTAAAAATGAAGAGAGTTACTGGAGACAGAAGTGCTACAATACATGGCTCAATGAAAGTGATGGTAACACTAAACTTTATCGCAATTAGGTTTCTAAGAAGAGAAAAAAGAACACTATTAATGGTATAAAGGAAGATGGAATTTGGCTCACTGATTAGGATGACATAGCTAGATCAGTTGAGTCTTATTTTAAAAGGATTTTGTCTAATGATTCCTATGTTTGCAATAGCAGTAATACTCAGGACTCTATTCTTAACAATATCCCTACGCTTATTATGGACAGGGACAATGAAGCTATTCTCAAGCCTACTACCAAAGATGAAATATGGTCCATTGTCAAAGCTATGAAGAATGATAGTGCCCTAGGCACTAATGGTTTTAACTATTTTTTCCTTAAATCATGCTGGGAGATAATTAGTACTGACCTGTGTAATGCCATTAACTCTTATCTTTAGGGTCACTGTATTCCCAGTGGTGCTTTTACCACTGGGATTTGCCTCATCACTAAAGGACCCAATCCCATATCATGGAATAACTTTAAGCCCATCAGTCTTTGTACCATATTCAACAGACTGATCTCAAGCCTTATTAACAAAAGAATCTCTTACTTTCTTCCTAATATCATCTCTAATTGTCAAGAAACATTTGTAAAAGATAGACTTATTCATAACAACATCCTAACCATTAAACAAATGCTTCACAATATCAATAGGATGCTTTTTAAAGGTAATATCATAATGCAATTAGACATGTCAAAGGCATTTGATAGAATGTCTCATGCCTTTGTCATTAATGTTATGAAATGTTTTGGTTATCTTGATGAGCTTGTGACCCTTATTTACAACTTGATATCTAAAGTCATGATTCCTATCTTAATTAATGGCATTAGCATAGGTTATTTCCTTCAGAAGAAAGAACTAAGACAAGGAGATCATTTATCTCCTTGTCTATTCATCCTTGCTGAGGAAGCTCTTTTAAGAGGCCTCTCCAATCTTTATAATACTAATAACAGTATGAAATTTAACTTAAAATCAGGTTTCATCTTACCTAGTCTTGCGATTGCAGATGATATTATCATCTTCACTAATAGCTCTCCTTCATCTATTGATAATCTGAGTAACCTGCTGGAAAGATACCAATCAGAGTCAGGTCAAATAATTAATACAGAGAAGATAAAAATCATTACCTCTTCTAAGTGTGCTCATGTTGCTTCAACTAGACTCAAATAAGCTACTGGATTCAACATTGATCAAGCTCCTTTCACATACTTGGGCATCACCATAGCTGCAAACAATAAAGGGAAGAATTACTTATCTTTATTTGCTAAAATTCACAATAAAATTCAGGAGTGGGACATGAAAAATTTATCTTTTGGGGGTAGGCTGTCTCTCATCAAGAACGTTCTATATCCTATCATCTATTTTTGGATGCAGAACAGCCTGATCCCCAATTCTATCATTAACAGAATTGAATTATGCATTAATAAATTTTTCTAGAGGTCTAACTATAATGATAAAACTATACACTGGTCTTCTTGGAGTCATAAGAAGGTGGGTTGAATATCAAACAACTGTCTGATATTCAACTCACATTCTCTCACAAATTATAGTTCTTGTTCAGGAAAAGAGCTTCCCTTTGGGCTGACCTTATTCACAACACATATTACCTGAAAACCCACCCTTCTAATGCTACTTGCAAGACGTCTGATTCCATTAATTGGAAAAGACTCCACTCTATTAAAGTTCAGACTGATCAAAATGTTTCTTGGAAACTTGGTAGAGGGGACATTGACTTTTGGAGAGATGCCTGGCATGGTTTTCCCCCTATTACCAGTAACCATGACCTTAACAGTTGGTATATTCCTGTTAAGGTCAATTCCTTTTGGAAAGAGGACAATTGGGACATTCCCACTCTTCTTACCTTCCTGCCTCATGAAATAATCAAGCACATTAACTGTGTCAAGATCATTCATGACCAGGAAGACAAGATTGAGTGGAAACTCTCTAAAGATAAAGAGTTTAACACTAAATCAACCCAGGAAAACATCAGAAAAAAACACACTAAACTCTCTTTCTTTAAAAACATTTGGCACCATTTCATACCAACAAAATTCTCCTTTTTAAGTTGGAAGTTAATAAAAAACTTTGCCCCAATTGATAACATTCTCTTTAAAAGACATTTTGTTACAGTCTCTAAATGCCAATTTTGCTGCAATTTTGATGAGAAAAATCATCTCTTCATCAATTGCAACTTTGCCTGGCCTTTATGGAACTACTTTGGCATTCTTTTTAAAATTCCTATAGACGCTTTATGACTTTAAGTCATATGTATCATTGTTGGTTCTGGTCCTCTTCCAGCAAGTTTCATATTACCCACCTTGTCCCACAAATCATCTGTTGGACAATCTGGTTTAATAGAAACTGATGTAAGTTTAATAGCACCCATGATAACTTCACCAATGCTATTAACAGAATAAAAAATGTTATCTTAGGCATTGACTTCAAAAACATCCTTAAAGCTAAACACTGGTCTGGTGTGACTGACGCAGGTTCTGCTTTAGGATGCTTAACTATTAAAAACATCAAAAGGAATCCTATGTACTTGAAATGGCAGGCCCCTACAACAGGCAGACTGAAAATAAACGTTGATGGAGCTAGGAGCTTTGTTGGTGAAGCAAGTGGCGGTATTCTTGTCAGGAATGAGCTTGGTAATATAATAGCTGGTGTTGGTCTCCTCTTTGGCAAAATGGGTCATTTCCAGGCTGAGAGTAAAGCTTTGTTGGAAGCTCTTATCCTTTATAAGAAGAATGGCTGGCATAATGTTGATATTGAGTCAGACTGTCTAACTCTTATCAGCATCATGGCCTCTGGTAACATTGCTTCTCTTCCAATAGCCACTATCTGCCGTAGTCTGAGTCATCCCTCGATGAGTCTTCGTCATATTTCGCGCACCCAGAACGCCGCTGCTGATTGGATCACAAAATGGATCATACTTCAGCGTAGAAACCGATCTTTCTCTAACCTCAACGCCCCGATTCCCCTGCTGGCTATAACAACTCTTGAAAGTCTTGGAATAGGGTACATTGACCCCGGTTAGCCTAAAGTTTTCTCTGGTTCAATCTGCTCAAGAAGTTGCTTTTGGGTTTTGGTTTTTCTTTAGATCTTTCTAGCTCAAGGTGTTCGACATCTCGAGCTTTTCCTTCAAGACGATTGCAGTTCAGTGATTCTTCATAAAAAAGTTTCTCCATTGTCTTCTAAGCATTAGTGTCTCTCTGAGCTCTCTCTTGTTTGATTAGGGAAAGAGTCAGGATGATTGTAATTAAGGTTTCCCCGATTTGGAATTCTAGACTCTTTTTTTTAGGTTTCTCAGTTGAATCCCTCACTTTTTTTTGAACTCCCTTGAGAAGACCTTTATTTGTAAACAATTCATCTTAGTAATCAATCTCCTTTTGCTTAAAATATATAAAATAATAACCACAACAGTTTATAGCATTAAATATGTCACTGAAACCTTCATGGCCCAGGCCCAGGCCCAAAACTGAACCACGTGGCCCCATTTCTAGTTGCTGAATAAGAATTGGTTCTATTGTTTTCCTTTGAGCCCCAGATACCTCCTTTCAATTTTGTTAAACTAAACGACGTTGTGTTTCTGTCCGCATTAAATTTTGTAATCTATGAATGTGCCTAAAGAAGAAAAAAAATAGAAAAAAAGATCTAAAATTTAGAAAACAAAATATAGATAAGAAGAGTGGTCAGGGTAAGAGCCTTATCAATCACAGCCTGCCAGGTGCTACGTACATAAAAAGAATTGGACCACCGGAAATAATTAATTGAATAAAAAGTTAAAATAGAGAGAGTAGTACAGTACTTACTTACTATAGGAACTACTCACTACTTACTAGGGTTCTCCTTTGGTCTTTACGGTTTCTTCCTTCGTATACTTCAGTTCGGTCTTTACATTTTGAACACCTTCAGTGTGTGTACATTCCTGAGCCTTAAATAATTCACATGCACCACGTACAGACAAACCTAGCTAAATCATGATGAGATGACATAAGATAAATAAGATGTACTGTGGTTATATCGGTCCCATTTTGATACCTAGCCTCAAAATTTTAAATATCTCTTCATTCTAAGATTATATCTAAATATCGAGATCTTAAATTCTAACCATTCATGAAATAAAAAAAAAATTAAAAAATTTTAAATTTTAATTTTTTTTTGCTATAAAGCATCTACAACAACTCCACGATACTCATATCCACTAAAGAGCAACAATGGACAAAAGAAAATAGTAAGAATCTATTAAAATAACTAGTTTTGGTTATATTTCGTTTTTTTGTTTGTTTTAGATTTATGGTATTTAGGGTGTTAGAGTAGGCAAATTCATGTCTATTTCTGTGTTCGAAGTGCTATATTGATGTTATGAGGGTTTATTTTGTGGTTGACTATGCGTTTTAGGGTTAGATTTGGAGTTGGTTTCGAGTTGCTTCAATGGCGGTTCAAATGTGTTCTTGAACCCCGCCAGTTGAGAACAATCCACCCGACATGGTAGAATTTTTTTTCAGGTTGTTCATGAACCCCGCCAGCTGAGAACTAGTCCACTTGGCGGGGTAGCTTAGTTTTTTGCAGGCTGTTTTTCAACCCCGCCGGGGGAAATATTGTAGATTGCATCTTATTTATGATCATCGTCGGGTTATCCCAACCTCGGCCGACGGGGACCTAGACCCGTTCAAGAGAGAGGAAAGAAGCTTGTTAGGCGTCAACGGGAAGAAACCCGTCCGGCGAAAAACGATGTCGGTAGTAGTCGACCAAAGGGCGATCAAATCGAATGTGAGGATCGTACGGTGCACAAGGAACGCTCCGTGAGGCACAATAAGTACGACGCTATAAGGGAGCGCAAATTACAGTCATCTCCTCCACGAAATGTAGTTAGCAACGTTGTGCGCTTATAGAATCTGAGGAGGCGACAGAGGTCCTCGAGCCATCACCTTCAGAAGAGGTCTTTACCCAAGGTCATCTAACTGATCCGGAGGGATGGAGGAACATTTTTATGGAACATAAAAATATCATTATGTTCCCAGACTATATGCAATACGAGGCTTACTTCACGTTCATGGACGACGTAAGTTTTTAAATTTTGGACTTAATCATTTATGATTAACTTTGAATATATTTTTTACGGTATATCTTTGTTTGTTTGTTTTTTTAGTCCCGATTTGGCATCACGGTCCAATCGAAGTATGGGCTTCTCGGTCAATGGGACCTTAGCAAACAACTAGGGGTCAAGGCTCCGTTCTGGTCACTCAAGCACCATCTACCGAAGTTCAACTTGCACCCACAGTTGGACGAGGTTTTCATTTAGAGGTGGCACCAGCAGACGAACACCTTTCAGTTCGCGTTTCGCGAGATTACCATCACGTTGGACGATGTTTTTGGACGGATTCGATAGATCAGACATATGCACGCTATGATCACTGTTATGAGTTTCGGCGGAAGCCGTGCTGGAGGATATGGAAGAGCATGGCCGAAGTGGGTTCAGCATCCGGTGGCTAAGGGTGACGTTTTCCGCGGATGAATATTTAGATTCCAATATCGTGCTCACTACGATCTTCACAAACACTAGTCAAAAGAACATCCAATGAGATTTCTCCATCATCTTGAGCACAAACAGAGAGAGATGTAAGTTTTATTTTTTTTATTAATTAATATGTGTGTTTATTTATCCAATGTCAAGAAATACGATTGGTATAACATCACCCATCGTATCCTTAACGAGCGCTCTGTGGTGCATGTGGTGACACGATAAATCGTATTCGACCTTTAGACGAAACACCTGAAGAACTAGTGTCCTTCGCCAAGGAAGGTGCTCGACCTCACTAGTCCATGGCTTGTTTTAATGGTACTGTTGTTTGTTATTTGTATGTTTTTAGCTTAAGAACCATGTTTTGAGGTTCAACACTCAGAAATTTGGTTTTTGAGTCAGATATTAATTCGTATGTTTTCTTAAATGGATGCTTATAAGTTTGTTTGTGTTGCTATTTGGTTTTATTTAACATTTGTAGTGTTTATTTCATTTCTTAGATGATAGATCCTCAATTTTAACTAAATTCCTAATATTGGAAGTTGAAATTATGGATTTACGGCATTTGTAATCTTTGGAATTCTATGCATCGCCGGTTGAATAATTTTCGACCGATGGGGATGTTTTCACGTGCCGGTTGAAAAGTGTTCAACCGTCGGTTGAAAATTGTACAACCGACGTTTAAGAGCGAGGAAAAGTGTATCCACATGGAATGGAATTTAATAATTGTCAACTTTCGGAAAACGTATTTTCAACCGACAGTTGATAATATAACCTTCGTTTTTAAAAATTTCCACCCCGGGGACATTAACTGTTGGGTTGGGTAGCATGAACTGTCGGTGAGCGAACCGTCAGTTGTAAAAATCACAACAGTCGGGGAGGTTATCACCCACCGGTTGATAATTGGTCCACTGTCGGGCGTATTTGAAATACATTTATATTTTGGGTAAGGTAAACTCCCGCGACTGGTTGGAAATTATTAGCCGCCGGCGAAGTTTATTCATCGGCGGGGGACTAATCAACCGCTGGGAGAAAATTTGTAAACCGACGGGAGAAATCTTAAATAATTCATTCATCCCTAATTTGATTTGGACGACGCTCCCCGCCGGTAAAAGATTCTCAACCGTCGGTTAACAATATCCATGCCACCGGGTGATAATGGTTCAACCGGCGGGGATCATTTGTAGTGAATATAAATCGTTTATTTTATTTATTCCCGCTAAAATTTATTTGCCCGCAAAAATATAGTTTTATTCGCGCTAAGTTTTTTGGAGGGTCCCCTCCAACTACCTTTCTATAACTAGTAGAACCGAGTTGTATCATTAAACATTTAAGTAATAAGAATGGATGATTTTGGCTAGAATGTGCACGAAGATGCGAACCCCATTAATGTGTTTGAGTTCATGAAAGGTACGCAGCGAGAGAAGACTCCACGCTTTGCCGATGTTGTTTTATGCATAATGTTCTTCAACCACGGTAGGGAGGCATCGTGCCCTAGATGTGTAATTCCCCGACCACGAGGACGCGAAGAAGTTACCGATATGTTAGCTTATTTGAAAACCGTAGCAAAACCCGTAATATATTCAGTATGACATTTCAAAGTACATTACGCAAGGCATGGTGGAACATACGATGCAGGAAATGCAAGAGAGAGCTAATACGATAGAGACCGGCGTTAAAATTAACACAACTCCTAAAGGAAGCAGCGATGATGAGGATTATATTTTCGAGAAACACTTCGAGTATGGATGAAACTATTCGTCGCCATGAAAATGAGTCTGCTATGTCAACCAGGGGCTACTATCTATCTATCTATTTTTGTCGCCATGATATTGAAACTATTTGCATTTGTATTTTTAATTATGTAATGTCTTCGATTAAAGTGTAATGTTTTCAATTAAGGTGTAATGCTTTAATTTAATGCGAAACACGTTTTGAAGAACAAAAAATGTCTCAATGTTTTTAAGATAAACGTTATCATAAAGTACAATGACATTTTAAAGTAAAAAACATACAACTTTAAAAATTCCAAAATCATGGTAATGTTCCAATGACATTCTAATGATCTAGTCCTAAAACAAAAGCGGATAAATCAAATACTTCGGGGCTACAACTCCTAAGCTCTTCGTATATCTTACAACGAGATAGAATCGGTAAAGCCCAACCTTTCGCTTCCGGTGACCGCAGCTATATGCAACAAGGATGTATCCTAGCACATGGGGCATTTGCCCTAATCCCAAGCTACAAAACGAAAACATGGTGAAATAAATGTCTTAATATTTAAAGTAACCGTCAATGGAATTAAATACTTACGTTCACGAAGTAGTTGGAGTTCACCCAATCCAATCTGATTTTCATGCAGTTTGGCATCTAGGGGTGCACCTCTTAACGGAAGAAAAGTGAA
Source organism: Limnanthes douglasii subsp. nivea (assembly GCA_036936605.1). NCBI lineage: Eukaryota > Viridiplantae > Streptophyta > Magnoliopsida > Brassicales > Limnanthaceae > Limnanthes > Limnanthes douglasii. The sequence continues at coordinate 125,903,891 of JAUPFV010000005.1, read as the reverse complement.
CCCAACATCCGCAGATCGATATTGTCTTACGAAATGAAGAATACAGTTAAAAACAGAAGTGATTGCGACTCTCATCTCGGGCATGGACATCCAATTGTCTTTAGTACCCATGTTACTAGAGCACTTCACACGCTCCACAACATCAATCAAATCCTCCATGCTTGTAAATATCTTAACATACACAGATGCGTAATCTATAAACTCGTTGTAAAGGGCATCCCTAATCAACCGTCACCCATCTTGTTTCCCGTTCAAGGCAAATGCTATCGAGCGGTACCCACAATGGCCATCAAATTTAATGTCGGTGATGGATAATAAGAATGGTCTAACATATATGGGTAATTGGTTTAAGTATCCGTTCGGATCAACCACACTTGCCTTGGCTGTCATCATAGATTTTTACCTACAACCGACCGTTCCACTAGGAACCATCGTCACTCTTGCTTAGGTTAGAATAATGCTATCTTTCTTGGGAGCGCGAGCGCTTTCCCAACTATGTTTTGGGCCCAGCATTCCTTTCCCTTTACTTGAGGTTACCGACGAAGGTTTGAAGGTTTTTAAATCCCGGGTAAACTAGCCTTTCGGAATCTAGCACATGTTAGTGCTAGATTTGTCGCGTTTAGTGGATGATTCAGATGCACTCATAGAAAATTTACGTTTGGAAGGTGGATGACCATGTGCTTTTTGCTTCACTAATGACTCCAATAGGGAGGTTGTTTCGGGATGGACGATGGCAAACCATTTCTTAGAAACGTGCTATATGCATGCTTCATCATTCGATACCATGACATCGCACACTAGTTTATCAATTGTGGCTTTTAGTTGCTCGATCTTCGTGACATTGGTACGAACTAGAATGTCTAACCTCTTCCAATATCGTGAAATAACTCTAAAGGCCTATCCCTTTGGCAACCAATTCGTAAATTTCTTGGGCGCAAGGCATACTGTGCGTAGTACATATGGCACAACCTCAAGGCATGTCTGCCGCAATTTTTCATGTTTCGTGCACAATCTGCTTCTCTAGAAAAACCTTCGAACGCATAGTGGGAGACATTGCTTTTTAGTTTACCATACACAATGTTAGCGAATTTGTGTAAGGCCAACAAATGGCTCTTTTCAAAGGACCCCTTGATGTCTCCGTGTTGCAATTCTATCAAAGTATGCAACTTCAACCAAAAAGACTCGAAGTTACCTTTGCTCGTGCCGATGAAACACTTGAGGCTCGAATGAGCGCTCTCCACGCGGTTTGTGGTTTGGTTACCAAAATGCATTCACTTGTTAGTTCTCCATGTGATTAACTTATCACCATAATGCCCTAGCCAACTTTCAGTATACTCAATTTCTTTCGGATAATCTTTGAAGTCATGGTGCAATTCGACTGATAGTCGTTGAAGGTTACTTTAGTTTTTGCCAACATCATTTGATTCCACACTTCAAAGAAGGCGTTGGACACTTTCTTCTCCTTTATGATTTTTTTTCGTGTTTCCTAAAACGTTCATGTTGATGTGCTATCAATACAACATGTGTGTTGCATTGAGGAACACTTCCGCTACCGCATTCACAAGCACTAAGTCTTTATTCGTCAATACAATGAAGGGTGGTTCGATGGAGTGATTTACCATTAACAAATGTAAGCACTCTAACACCCATTTGTAGCTCTCAAAATTTTATCCCGATATAAACGTGAATCCAATGTAGAACGTTTTCCCGGTACAACTGCTCTGACAACCTCGTACAACTGTATCACATATTTGATTACCTTGTACGTGTTATTCATTTCAATGACGTTTGGAAATGTTCTTAACAAATCCAAACTAACCGAGTGCGCGAAGAAAAGCTCACCTATGATATCGCTTCCGTCTTCGGACATTCTATGGAATTTTAGTAGTTGAACCTCTTTACTTCACCCAACAAGTATTGGAATTGCAACCGACCTCCTATATAGATCTTGTTGTGTTTTAGTTGAGTGTTGTACATGGTGCACATTGAAGACGAATTCTTAGGGTTTAATTTCTACACTCCACCGAGAATGTCTTTAGGACAGGATCCCATTTTCGTAAAACTAACTACGAAATCCATCACTTTTTTGGTGAATCGTCCCAAGTATGAATGGTCTTCTTTGTATATTGTAGTGACATGATTGTGGACGCTGCTTTAGACCCCTAATCCCCGCAAATGATCATCCACCTTCTTTCCTTTGAAGTTGAAAGGGAATCCACATTTTTTCGTGCCGATAGAGTTCCTCTTTAGATGCTTCAGATTTACCAATGTTTTGTAAATTCCTAATATTTCGCACATAAAAATTATTCTCGGAGTTTTGCGAGCAAGTCTGTCGCAACGACGTAATATAACCACAAACCCGTTGTCTAACGCAGTTTGCTTAACCCATTCAATCAACTCCACTTGAGTGTAGTGAAATTTGGTGTCGAACAAGTGGTTATAATTGACGGAGCCAGGCTCCGGCATTACCTCCTCATTTACCATGCACGAATCATACAAGTCACCCGTTAACTCTTCATTCTCCTCCTACATAAAATAAGCGTAAATTATGTCAATCTAACTCAAAATAAAAAACCTCCGTCTCCACTCGGTGGTTGGAAAATGTTCAACCCCCGTGGATGTTATCACTCGTCGGTTGACAATATCCTAACTGGCGGTTGATAATTCCAACCACGGCGTACGAGCCCAACATATGATATTTAAACCGCCGGTTTATAATATCTGGATCGCCGGTTAATAAACTATACACCAAAGGTGTATGGCTATCCCCCCATCGGGGATCTAACTCAAAATAAAAATTAATATCTAACAAATTTACTTGGTTATCAACCGGCTGGTCAGATGCACAACCCCGGCGGTTCGGCATGGCCTCCACCAGCGGTTGGGGATGGACTACCCGGCGGGTTTAGTTCATCATCAAAATTATAGTTGTTCTTCATCCCCGCCGGTTGAAAGGGCCTAAACCGGTGGGGGAGTTCGGGTTTAACTTTCTAAAAATAGAAGATTTACAAAAAATGAATTTTTTTTGAAAACATTGGTTAGAGAGACTACCTTGTTTGGAGTTTCATGGTTCTCAGCAAACTTCTAATGTCCTAAATCCATTCTTTAATGATTTGTTTTTTTTAGAAATTTTGAGTGTTTTGGAGTTGTTTTGAGATTTTTGAATTTTTTTAGTTTTTTGAAATTTTGTTATGTTTTGAGTATAAAAAGAATATTGGGAGGAGTAATGATATGTTCTTCAATTTTTGGTTAACTACACCCAAAATCCACTAAAACTAACGAACTCCTTGTCCAAAAATAAATACGTAAAAATCCTATACTTACAAAAAAAAATCTAAAAAAAATGGAGATAGTTAACCTTTTTTGGATCCTAATCTAACCGAAACCTTAATTATATTTAAGCATATTTAATTGTCTTCATGCGATTGATTAATACCATGTGCTCCATATAAAGACTTGTTTTTAAAAGGGATGAAAAATGTTTTCTTGCTTTACCAATACCAATAGAAAATTATTCCAAATCCGCGTAAGGCACAGCCTTTTACGTTAATTTTCATTTTCTGAAATACAGTGTTATAAAAGCAAACCCATATTCGGTATCCCGTAACTCTACAAATGAGAATGAGGACAGAAACATGAAAATCAAATTAGGTACTTAACACTGACTTGTAACCTCTCTTACTCTTAGTGCAAAATGTAGACTTTACTTTATCAAACTTGAATAACTGCTTAGTTTTCATATATTTACATATAACTAAAACTGAATAAGACATACTATAAAGAAACAAACATATGTAGGATTACCGAGTTTTATTAAAAAGGTAAGTACGTTTCTTGGTACCCAAGCTTCAAGCTACCAACAAATTCGCAACCCCTTATACTGGGGGGAGGGGGTTTGGCGAGAGCCAAAACTTTAATTAAGTTTGAAAATCATTATAAATTTATCTAGTTTTTTTTTTTCAAAAGTATATTCACCCCAAAACGTTAAGTCTACTAAAAAACAATTGATTAATATAAAAATGAAAATTTATTTTTTTTTTCGAAATTTAATTGATTTTTATGTAGGTATCAAAATTAGTTACTTCTAGTGTTATAATCGAGTTTACTATAAAATATTACTGGTTTTGTGGATCATTTCGTTGTTGTTTTGTATTGATTTGGTGGATATACATGTTTTTTTGTCAAATAACAGAGTTTAGATTCACTCTTGTTCTTTGATGTTGGCAGTGTAATAAGCCTATGCGGACAGTGTAAATGCATTAAACTACCGGCGTTGGACTTTAACAACGAAGTTTTGCGCTACCAGTGCAGTCCGCTAGGAGCGACTAGCAACACGTTAGTCGCGGCCAGCGTAGACATTGGCAGTTGTGCCAAGGTTGTCTACGCTGGCAGCGACTAGCGTTTTGTTACTCGCTGCCAACATATACTGCACTTAGCAGCGCAAAACGTGATTGCCAATGTCAAACACTGGTAGTGTAATGCACTTATGCTCCCGGCGTAGATCCATTACACTGGTAGCGCAGATATCTGTATGAAGATTATCTTGTTTTTTTATTCTCTAAATGTCTTAAATTGTTTTTGTTTATAGAAAACAAACCGGTACATTGGTGGTAAGGTCAAAGGTTTGGCATGAGGATGCTCGATCGATTGAGGCGGGAAAAAAACTTCTGCAAAGGAGGTGTAATGAAAAAATAGAAACCGGTTTCTCTTCAGCCGCACCTGAGCAGAACGTATAAGTTAATTTCCTCAGTTTGTAAGAGCACGTGGATCAGCTACATAGTATAGTGTGGGGTACTGGCATGTTGGTGTGGCTATACCAGGGGTTGGGATGAGCGTCCAAGAACTCGTTGAAGAGTCTGGCCGACTTCAAGTATTGTTAGCTTCCAGGATATAGGATATACGATCATTTCCCTCGTTTGTGGCCTTAGGTTACCAGCGGTTATAATTTATCTAAGGTGATGGTTCTTAGTGTGCCCCCTAAACAAATGGGGGGAACATTAAGCTGAAGACATACTACCGCGAGCTATTTTCGGATCTCGAAGAGACAGGTGTAAGTTGTTTTTTCATATTTTTTACTTTAACAAATGTTCCGAATGGTTTTTTAGTTTATATGTGTCTGTTTGCAGGTCATCTTTTAGTTGTATCTAGATATGGGGATTATACTTCGGTACAACCCGTGGGGTATACCGCAATCCTATATGACTTATGCATGCCACTAAAGCGTATATGTTGGTTCGAGTGATGCGGCAGTTCCGTTGGGTGCAGGAGAAGTCCATCGATATTTTTTACACCTGTTCGGATCTGAAAAATGGTGAGCACTGGTGCTACCTGTGTAACAGGTCGCATTGGGATGATTGATAAACTCACTTCTGTACAATCATTGGGCGATGGCTCCTTCAGATATCATTCATCTTGTATCTTGTTTGCACAATGTAGTTGTTGCGTTCCATAGTTGTTGTTTTAGACTAAAATATTTTCATTATGTTAGCTTGAATTTGGATGATGTTGGACAAATATTTTATCGAATTAATTTTGATTTTAAGTTAATTAAATACATGTTCTTCCATTTCTATGCGAGTTTGATTACTTTTTATCATCAATTATCAATCCATGTTGGTTTAAGTTGGATTAGTAGTATGTATATTTTTAGTACAATCTGTAGTCAGAACCGGTGGTGACGTATCCCACCATCGGTACACCGCCAAACCTCTACGTAGATGGCAGTGTATAAATTTTGCACCTCCAGTGTAATAAAATGCTGGTAGTGCTTAATTTAAGAACCGACGATGTTGAACTAATGTTGGTTGCGTTAAAATCCCACATCGTCGGTGTAATTTTAAATTAGTTAACACAATTAAGATGATTAGATATGAAGTTTATTATAACAAAAGTATATGAATATTTTGATAACATCTTCTGACATCTTGCATTGCACGAAATCAATGGCTTTAGAAAGATGCGCATCTTCATGTATATTCCAATTCATATGACCTATGTTTGTGATTTTCAAAGTTATGCGCTAACAATAAATAAGTCTCGTATCTTCATATATAAGGATGCATATGCATGATGAGATTGAGTTTGATAAAATTTATAAAACCTTCTAAACCCTTGTGTAACATTAAAGAAATACTTGTTTCAGAGTAGTACATAAATTACAAAAATTTAATAGTTTTAGAAATACCACGTCGCCGGTGTGCATATGCCGAAATGTTTTGATATATCTGGTGTGGATAATTTTAGTCTGAGGGTAATTTCATCAGGATTTTTATAGTGTTTCAAGGGTATTTAATGTTTGGGTAGTTTGTAGTGAGAGATTCGAGCTGGCTGGTTGTATTAAATGTTCATTACCCTCATTAATGAAAGTGGTTGGGTATTTATACCCTTAATTATGGGCCTCATGGATTTTTGGGTCAAACTCATGCAATCGGTTCGAATTCAAAGACCCATTAGTTTATTAAGCAGGTTGGTAATTAACTTAGTCATAAAGTGATTAGTTTTTAATACTTTAGTCCTGTTCAGATGATTCAGTGGGTGGTTTTTGTCCGAATTGCCCCGGTCCGGTTTCTACAGTGAGTGGAGAGAAAAACCGGACTCATCAGTAGCCCCTTTTTTAGGTTATGTTCGAAGGCCTTTGGCAAGACCTAAAAAATCGCTCATGAGCATCTGAAACAATGTCCGGACAGATTTCGATTTGTATAACGAATGTATCCGGACTAGCAAATCTCTCAGAAGTTCAAAGGTTTTGTTCACAAATAGTGGGACACGTGTCCCTTCCTGATTCGTCTCACCAGCTGTTTTTTCTCCTAGAATGGCGCTCCCACTAACCTTAAAAGTAACCTATTCAATTAATGTTGGTGATGTCAGCGCTGTCTTTAATCATTACTCTATCTTTTCGAATTCTCCTAGGTTTCAAGGCATCTTTTGTCTCTTTAGTATAAATTAAATCATTTTCACTGTTTTACCATCTTCAACATCTTTTCACTTATAATCTTCAGAGCTTTTACCTCTCTTCTCAAAAAGGCATTTTGGTGTAAGTTTATGTTTACAACAAGAAACGCTTTAGTAAAACGTGGGTGGCTGAATCTGTCGGAGTTAGAGAAAGCACAAAGGGTCGAACGAGAACAGCAAGCCTCCCAGTCTCTCCTGTTTACAAACCTGAAACACCAACCTCAGAGTCAGATGCGCCCTCTAAATCTCCAAAATCTGCGCCCTCTAAATCTGGGGCCAAAGACAAAACTTCAGGGTCAGATACGCCCATAAAGTTCCTAAGGACAAGTTTTCTGGTCCGGAGGCCACCCGTTCAAGCTTTCGAAACGAACCCTCCGAATCCGAGCCCCAGCCGGACTCCAGACCACAAATAGAACGTAGTGCTCAGCCATCCGGACAGCTTAATGAACCAACCACAAGCATTTCCCTCCCAAAAACAGCTGATAACCCTTCCATGGTACTGGAAAACGTAATGGAGGATAGTGTTGAAGAAGCCCCTTTTGAGACCGATGTCTTCGGGCAGACAAGTGAGACCGCCATTGTTAAGAAAAACAAAGGCAAAGAGAAACTATGCTTGAAACACCCGGACCTGCCGGAGTGCCTTGTTGGAAAAGTGGGGCCTTGCTTCCACAAAGTGAGTGTGAAATATTTGCTAGCCGTGCAGAAGATTGATTATGCTTTTATCCATACAGTTGAACTAGGCCGGATGTGGACGAAGTGGGGAATCCCATAAAACATTAAAGTAAGGATACCAGTCGATCCGGAGACACCAATGGATTGCAAACTCACTGAAATAGTTTTCTACACAAAGTTATTTAACTGGGGGCTTAGGCTTCCCTTAGATCCAGAGATTGTCAGATATTTTCATCTGATAAAGCTCTGCCTAAGTTAACTGAGCCCCAACGCCTGGTTCACCCTTATGTCCTGCATCATGGCCTCAAGGCTCTCCGGAATTCCTCTTCCGATGGAGCAATTAGCTGCTGTGGCCAGCCTTTGCAGAAACCATGTCATCCCCTTCTACCATTACAATATGGGTGATAATTATAAAGTGGTGGATGACTTGCTTAAGTTAGAGAGGAACTGGAAGACTCAATTTTTGTTCATCAATGGTGCTTGGGAGAACGGGAGGAAGATTAAAGTTGGTGATAATCCAAGCATGCTTACCAGCAGGTGGAAGAGTACAGGTAAACATTTCATTACATTTTTCTATTTCTTCTTATAATAAGTTTGTTTGTTTAACTTCTCTTCTTTTGTTTTTTTGGTAGTGTTGCCGAAGGAGTTTAATGATTATTTAGAGGTGGGGCAGACTACTTGTGTGAATCTAAATGTTTGAGCTGCTGAGAAATGGGGAAAGCGCTTCTACAACTGCTTTACCAGAGGCAACTTAGTAAGATCCCCTCTCTGGAATACTACCGGACGGAGGGACTTGTCTTGGGAGGAATTAACCACTCCACCTCCTCCGGGGGTGATTCTTCAGAAAACAGATGGAAAGGATAGAAAGCTAGTCTTGCCGAGCAGAGCTAAAGCCCCAAGCAAAATGAAGGGCAAGAAAGGAAAGGCTAAGCAAGATGTGGTTGAGGCCAACCCAAGCGATGTTGAGGAAACTGTCCCCGCAAACCCGGAGGGGCAGGAACAAGGAAGGATTAATGCTGCTTTGCTACAAGTGGTAGAAAATGAGAGTACCAAAGAGGTGGTTGGATCTCTAAACCCCCCAAAGGCTCCCATGAAAGACAGAAAATGGGGAACAGAAGTTGGAGATAGGGAGGCCAAGAAGAAAAAAACCTCCAAGGGAGATGAAGTTACTCTCCGGGCACCGGAGTCTTTTCCTCTGGTTGATCCAACAGACCCAACTCAAGCAGAGGAAATCCCAAGTGACTTTCACACCGGAGAGGGCGCCGGAGGGGACATCAACATCACTGGGCTTCAAGGGATTGGTCTTTACTTCAATGACCTTGAGAATGATGATTTTGTTGGCCCTTACCTTCCCCCAAGCTCCGCGAACATGGTCACCTTCAACGGTAACTCTTTTTCTGTTTCAGTGGAGAAGGATGTGGTGACCCATTCCTTGTTAAGCAACATTCAGCCAGTGCTCAACTTGGAGAAAAAGAGTACGGAACCAGTCAACCATCATCAACACACTGAAATATGACAAGTAGAGTTTTTCCAACGACCTCCTTACAATCAAGCAGAGTCTCGAGGCATTAAAGAAAGAAAATGAAGAGTTGATAAAGGGGAAGGAGGACTTGGCCACCAAACTGGCCACTTCGGAGGGGGTTGTCACAGAACTTCAATCCAAGTATTCTGAATTGGACAAAATTCTTTCTACTTCTAAAAAGGAGGTGAAGGCCAAAGACAACGTCATTCAGACCCTGACAAATGAGAAGATATCGCTTGAAGATGCTGTGTCCCAGGCTAAGCAAGAGAAATATGACTTACTAAAGGAGCAAGAAAAGACAATCCAAACTAGGATTGATGCGTATACCAACGACGTGATAGACTCCCAAGAACAAAGATATGCTGAGGTCAAGTCAGACATGGTCCTACTCTTTCATGAGAAATTTCTGAGGAGGACACTCGGGGACTTATGGCGATTCGTTGAATATGAAGACCTTCCTCACCATACTATGACTGATAGTGATAAGAACGGTTATTCCAGTGGTTGGGATGACACCACTGATGAAGATGAAAAGACCGGAGAGAGTCTAGATGAGGAACCCACCGATCCCAAGAAAGAACCAAGTGAAGCTGGGACATCTAAGAACTAAAGTCCTCAAAATGCCAACTATCTTTAAATTTTGTGTTTGAACTAAAGTCCTTGGATGGCCAAGGGATTTTTGTAATTGTGTCCGACACTTTACCGGAGAAACCTTCTCTCTTAAAAACTTCAAAGTCCTTGGATGGCCAATGCATTTTATATATTTAATATCACTCCCTGGTATCTACCGGACAATTTCATCTTACATATTATTTAATTTTGATGGCTTGTGTTCAAATAATAGCCTCTAGTTATTTCATAAGTGTTTTAAAGTGAGACTGTTCAAATTCTCCGAAGACACAACTTTAAATAGTCATCACCTCATCGAATTGAATTAAATCGAACTGCTAGTCAAACCACTTCGAATTTTTTAAGAAGACATCAAATTTTATTTAAAAACCTGGACACCTCATTAAAACCTCCCCGCGCCACCAGGGTAGGAAAGAGTATGCCCCCAAATATTTACATGGACTTTGAACAAGTAAATATTTACATAGTCTATTCTAAATACAACCGAAGGTGTTCGATGTTCCAGGGGTGATTCAAAATCCATCCATCTTTATCTTTGAGCATGTACGTCCCAGGCTTATGCTTTTCATTGACCACATATGGTCCTTCCCATGTTGGAGCTAGTTTGCCGAACTTCTTCTCTTTTTGGTATGCAGGAAGACTTTTCTTAGAACCTTATCACCTAGTTGAAAATCTCTCCTTTTGATTTTAGAGGTAAACCTGCTTCTCATCAAACCCTGATAGTAAGTGGCTCTGAGGTGAGCCTTAACTCTTCTTTCCTCCATCAAATCAAGATGGTTTCTTATGGCCACTTCGTTAGCTTGTTCGGAAAAATTATGGACTCGAAATGAAGGGAGAGTGGCCTCTATAGGAGCTATAACATCCATCCCATATACTAAAGAAAAATGAGATTCTTGTGTTGCAGCCCCAAGAGTGGTTTGGTAGGCCCATAATACTTCTTGTAGATAACTTGGCCATTTTCCAGCAGCTCCCTCTAGATTCTTTTTAAGACTGGAGAGGATAGTCTTGTTAGCCACTTCAACTTGACCATTTGCCTGTAGATGGGAAGGAGAGGAAAAACAATGTTGAATGCCTTTAGTAGCACAAAAATTCTCAATCTCCTTGTTATCGAATTGTGGTCCATTGTAAGTAGTTATCTTTTGTGGAACCCCAAATCTACAACAAATGTTAGACAAGATGAATTTTATAACAACTTTCGAAGTAATTCCTGCCAATGAGGCTGCTTCGATCCACTTTGAGAAGTAATCAATAACAACAATTATAGTTCTGCACCCTCCGGACGCCATGCGTAGAGGTCCCACCAAATTGAGCCCCCAACAAGCAAAAGGTATTGGCTCAGAAATTGACTCTAAAGGCACTGTTGGAACATGGATTTCATTACTGTATCTTTGGCAAGGATCACACTTCTTCACCAATTCCTTGGCATCTTGCATCCTGAATCCACAGTGTGTTGATCCCTCGCCATCGTGTAATTCAAAGAGCACTATTTGGGATTCTTCCATCCCCAAACATCGTAAGAAGGGTCTATTGAAGGATTTTTTTATAAAGAATGTCTCTTAAAATGACAAAACCACGAGCCTTGAATTTCACCTTCCTTGCTACTGCTTTTTCCGAAGGCAAGATACCATCTGAGAGATATTGAAAAAGAGGAAATCTCCAATCTTGGGGTTGTCTTACTTGTATATTCAAGCTCTCTTCTTCCTTATCCTGATTGATTGGAATGGATGGGCACTCTAACACATGAATCCAAGGGTAAGACTCAGTATAGGCTATGGCTGCGAAAGAGTCTGCTGGCATATTTTCTATTCGGGGTGTGTGTTCATAGGTGATGCTTTTGAAATTAAGTGCCACTTATTTGAAAACAAACAAGTATTTAACCAGTTGCTCCTTCTTGGCTTCGGACTGACCTTGTGCATGATGGATAAGGAGCTGAGAATCGCGCATTAACATGACACTTTTGGCTCCACAAATAAGAGCTAATTTTTAGCCAGCTAAAGCAGCTTCATATTTGGACTCATTGTTGGAAGGCCTGAAAGCAGAACATATAGCTTGGTATATCTTGTCGCCGTACGAAGAGGTTAAATATATCCCAGCACCACAACCCATGATACTGGATCCACCAACCCATACTTTTTTTATCCTTTTCACCGGTTGCTTGCTTAGTTCCTCTGCCTTAATGGAATTAAACCACGAAATCACCCACAGTTTGAGCTTTGACTGTCGTTCGAGGGGCGAAGTCAATATCATAGTCTCCCAGCTCTACTGACCACTTGGTCATTCTACTTGAAATGTCTGCTTTTTGAAGAACATTCTTCAAGGGAAAAGATGTTCGGACGATGATCGAATGAGACTGAAAGTAAGGCCTCAATTTCTTAGTAGCAATTACTAATCCTAATGCTAATTTTTCAAGTTTCAAGTATCTTTTTCCGCATCAATCAAGCTCTTGCTGATATAGTATACTGGTCGAGGATAATTATCCACCTCCCTTACTAGCACTACACTCAAAGCACACTCAGAAACTGCTAGGTATATGTAAAGTGTCTCTCCATCAACACGTTTTAACAAAGTTTTAGGGGAGGATAAGTGCTTCTTAATTTCATCAAATTCCTGGTCACACTGGGGAGACCAATTAAACTCTTTCGCACCTTTCAAAGTTTGAAAAAACGGGGCACACCTATCCGAAGACCTTGAGATAAAACGCTTTAGAGCAGCCAACCTCCGTGTCAATATTTGTACTTATTTAATATTCCGAGGAGGCTCCATTTGTAGCAAAGCATTAAGCTGGTCTGGATCAGGCTGTATCCCTTTCTCACTTATTACATACCCCAAAAATTTCCCGGACTGTACTCCGAAAACACACTTCTCTGGGTTCAATTTTAAATTTACCGGAGAAACCTTCTCTCTTAAAAACTTCAAAGTCCTTGGATAGCCAATGAATTTTATATATTTAATATCACTCCCCGGTATCTACCGGACAATTTTATCTTACATATTATTTAATTTTGATGGCTTGTGTTCAAATAATAGCCTTTAGTTATTTCATAAGTGTTTTAAAGTGAGACTGTTCAAATTCTCCGAAGACACATGTTTAAATAGTCATCACCTCGTCGAATTGAATTAAATCAAACTGCTAGTCAAACCACTTCGAATTTTTTAAGAAGACATCGAATTTTATTTAAAAACCTGGACACCTCATTAAAACCTCCCCACGCCACCAAGGTAGGAAAGAGTATGCCCCCAAATATTTACATGGACTTTAAACAAGTAAATATTTACATAGTCTATTCTAAATACAACCGAAGGTGTTCGATGTTCCAGGGGTGATTCAAAATCCTTCCATCTTTATCTTTGAGCATGTACGCCCCAGGCTTAAGCTTTTCATTGACCACATAGGGTCCTTTCCATGTTGGAGCGAGTTTGCCGAACTTCTTCTCTTTGGTATGCAGGAAGACTTTTCTTAGCACCTTATCACGTAGTTGAAAATCCCTCCTTTTGATTTTAGAGGCAAACATGCTTCTCATCAAACCCTGATAGTGTGTGGCTCTAAGGTGAGCCTTAACTCTTCTTTCCTCCATCAAATCAAGATGGTTTCTTATGGCCACTTCGTTAGCTTGTTCGGAAAAATTATGGACTCGAAATGAAGGGAGAGTGGCCTCTGTGGGAGCTATAACATCCATCCCATATACTAAAGAAAAAGGAGATTCTTGTGTTGCAGCCCCAAGAGTGGTTTGGTAGGCCCATAATACTTCTTGTAGATAACTTGGCCATTTTCCAGCAACTCCCTCTAGATTCTTTTTAAGACTTGAGAGGATAGTCTTGTTAGCCACTTCAACTTGACCATTTTCTTGTGGATGGAAAGGAGAGGAAAAACAATAGTGAATGCCTTTAGTAGCACCAAAATTCTCCATCTCCTTGTTATCGATTTGTGGTCCATTGTCAGTAGTTATCTTTCGTGGAACCCCAAATCTACAACAAATGTTAGACAAGATGAATTTTATAACAACTTTCGAAATCGTTCCTGCCAATGGGGTTGCTTCGATCCACTTTGAGAATTAATCAATAGCAACAATTATAGTTCTGCACCCTCCGGACGTCATGGGTAGAGGTCCCACCAAATCGAGCCTCCCAACTAGCAAAATGTATTGGTTCAGAAATTGACTCTAAAGGGACTGTTGGAACATGGATTTCATTACTGTATCTTTGGCAAGGATCACACTTCTTCACCGATTCCTTGGCATCTTGCATTATGGAGGGCCAGTAGTACCCAGCCAACAAAACTCTTCTAGTTAGAGCCCTAAATCCACAGTGTGTTGATCCCTCGCCATCGTGTAATTCCGAGAGCACTATTTGGGTTTCTTCCATCTCCAAACATCGTAAGAAGGGTCTATTGAAGGATTTTTTATAAAGAATGTCTCTTAAAATGAAAAAACCACGAGCCTTGAATTTCACCTTCCTTGCTACTGCTTCTTCCGAAGGCAAGATACCATCTGAGAGATATTGAAGAAGAGGAAATCTCCAATCTTGGGGTTGTCTTACTTGTATATTCAAGCTCTCTTCTTCCTTATCCGGATTGATTGGAATGGATGGGCACTCTAACACATGAGTCCAAGGGTAAGAATCAGTATAGGTTATGGTTGCCAAAGAGTCTGCTAGCATATTTTCTGTTCGGGGTGTGTGTTCATAGGTGATGCTTTTGAAATTAAGTGCCACTTCTTTGAGAACAAACAAGTATCTAACCAGTTGCTCCTTCTTGGCTTCAGACTGACCTTGTGCATGATGGATAAGGAGCCGAGAATCGCTCATTAACCTGACACTTTTGGCTCCACAAATAAGTGCTAATTTTTAGCCAGCTATAGCAGCTTCATATTTGGACTCATTGTTGGAAGCCCTGAAAGCAGAACATATAGCTTGGTACATCTTGTCGCCGTACGGAGAGGTTAAATATATCCCAACACCACAACCCATGGTATTGGATCCACCATCAGTACGGACAACCCATACTTTTTTTTATCTTTTTCACCAGTTGCTTGCTTAGTTCCTCTGCCTGAATGGAATTAAACCACGAAATCACCCACAGTTTGAGCTTTGACTGCCGTTCGAGGGGCGAAGTCAATATCATAGTCTCCTAGCTCTACTGACCACTTGGTCATTCTACTTGAAATGTCTGCTTTTTGAAGAACATTCTTCAAGGGAAAAGATGTTCGGACGATGATCGAATGAGACTGAAAGTAAGGCCTCATTTTCCTAGCAGCAATTACTAAGGCCAATGCTAATTTTTCAAGTTTCAAGTATCTTTTTCCGCATCAATCAAGCTCTTGGTGATATAGTATACTGGTCGAGGATAATTATCCATCTCTCTTACTAGCACTGCACTCAAAGCACACTCAGAAACTGCTAGGTATATGTAAAGTGTCTCTCCATCAACAGGTTTAAACAAAGTTTTAGGGGAGGATAAGTGCTTCTTAATTTCATCAAATTCCTGGTCACACTGGGGAGACCAATTAAACTCTTTCGCACCTTCAAAGTTTGAAAAAACGGGGCACACCTATCTGAAGACCTTGAGATAAAACGGTTTAGAGTAGCCAACCTCCCTGTCAATCTTTGTACTTATTTAATATTCCGAGGAGGCTCCATTTGTAGCAAAGCATTAAGCTGGTCTGGATCAGGCTATATCCCTTTCTCACTTATTACATACCCCAAGAATTTCTCGGACTGTACTCCGAAAACACACTTCTCTAGGTTCAATTTTAAATTTACTTTCATTAGATTGGCAAAAGTTTCTCGGAGATCTGCCAAGTCTAGCTCTTCGTCCACACTCTTTACCATCATGTCGTTGATATAAACTTCCATATTTCTTCCAATCTGATTAGCAAAAGCCTTGTTTACTAACCTCTGATAAGTAGCCCCAGCATTCTTTAATCCAAACGGCATCACCTTGTAACAATGGAGGCCCTTATCAGTAACAAACGTAGTATGTTCTTGATACTTTTTAGATCTACTTGAATCTGATTGTACCCGGAGAAGACATCCATAAAGGACAGCAGCTTGTTCCCCGATGTGGAGTCCACCAACTGATCAATTCGGGGAACTAGATATAGATCCTTCGGGCAAGCTCTATTGAGATCTGTAAAATTGATGCACATACGCCACTTTCCATTTTTCTTCTTTACCAACACCGGATTGGCTGTCCATAAAGAGTATTGAGATTCCTTTATGTGCCCCATCTTAGTAAGCCGGTCAACTTCTTGAACTATGACATCAGCTTTTTCTTTAGAAAAAGCTCTCCTCTTTTGGACAACAGGTGCTATATCCCTCCGGACGGACAGCTGGTGTGATATAATATCTGCCGGTACTCCGGTTACATCAGCGTTGCACCAAGCAAAGACATGCTGATGGTCTTTCAAAAAAGCTAACATTTTACCCTTTAATTCTGATGTCATCTTGGACCCAATCTTGACACTTTTTCCTTCAACCAGAGAGTGAGTTTCAACTTCTTCAATAGGTATTAAAACGCTATGGGTCTCTCTGGGGTCATCAATTTCACCCTATCCCCCAGAGGGCCCCTCAAATTGCTAATCCTCACTGATCTAAACTGCCCCCAAAGTTCGAGGGGCCAGTGTTGTTGCATAACACTCTCTTGCCACTTTCTGACTACTCCGGACAACTCGCACTTGTCCTTGTACAGTGTATTTCAAAAATTGGTGGACTGTTGAAGCCAAAACATGCATCCTAGAGAGCCAAGACCTCCTCAAAATGGAATTGTAACAAGTGGGACAATTCACCACGATAAAAAGTATCGTGACCATCTTCTTAAAAGGGCCTTCGCCTAACAAAACCTCCTTCTCAAACTCCCCGATCACATATGTTGAGCTTCCAGTGAAACCCACAATTGATCAGTTCGAACACTGAATTACTGCTGGGTTCTTCATTTGTTTGTAGGAAGTTAAAAAGAGGATATTGGCTGAACTACCGGTGTCCACCAAAATTCGCCTTATGTCGTTGCCCCCAATAGATGCTCCTATTACGACAGCATATTCATGGGGACTGATTATGTCCCTCAAGTTATCCTCATCGAAAACAATGAAGGGAAATGGGATTTGTGATTGATAAAAAGTCATGCCTCCTTCCAGTTGGGTAGCTAGAGTATGAACATGCCTCTTTCTTGAAGAAGCAGTTGGTGCAGTCATGGTGTCTCCCCCGAATATTGTAAGTGACTCAAAAAAGATGATGAGGCCAGATACCGTTTTGCACTGCTCTGTCATAACACCCACCTTGTTTCGAGTTGGATCAGGATCCAAATATTATGATTCTACATTAAACCTCTCAATTATCACCATAGCCCCATTCGGAGCCGATGTCCCTGCGTTGTTCGGGCCAGTTCGAGGAGCATTATCAGGCCTATTTCCACCTCTTCTTTTAAAATATGCCCCAAACTTCCCTCTCTCATTCAGATTATGTACTTCTTGTTTCAACGCGATACAATCTTCATTGGTATGGCCGGTATCACGATGATACTGACAAAAACTGTTATTTCGACTTTCCCTTGGTGATTGTAATGCAGCCGGCTTCCTAAAATGTACTTCATATTTCATTTTATCATAAATGGTAGCTATATTTTCTTTTAGTTCAGCAAACCACTATGGTTGAACCCAAGGTCCTCGCTTATTTCTAGATTGCTGGCTTTGAGCTGGGGCAGGTGGGTTGGATTGAGCCTTGGCCTTGTTTTGACCTTGTCCGGCTTCCCTTGCCTTGTACATGGACTGATTCTGGTTTTGATTTGGTGCAGCTGGAGCAGACCTCACCTGCCGGTGCACCCTGGTTTTCTTTGTTTCATCCACATTAATTTGTTTGCCGACCTAATTCAGTAAACCTCCCCACTTCATGGGATTTGTCCTGGTTACTGAATCAGCCAGATTGCCAGTGTTCAAACCATGCCTTAAAGAAGCTATTGCTACTTGTTCAAAGTAATCAGCTAATCCATTTTCGGTGTTCACAAAGCGACTTATGTACTCTTTCAAAGATTCATTTGGTTCTTGGGCACAATGGATTATAGTGTCTCCATTTCCCTTCACTTCTTTGCTTCCCACGAATTGCCTCCGAAAGGCCACCCAAAAAGTGTCGAAATTTCTAATGCAACCCTGTGGCAAACTATTGTACCACTTCAGAGCACTCCCCATAAAAGACTGGGAAAATGCTCGACAGAGTAGCTTATCATCATCGTCAAAGTTCATCATAATTTTTTTGAATTGCTCCAGATAGTTATCTGGATCTTTACTACCATCATACTTCTCCATCTTTGTGCTGTCAAACCTCTTAGGAAGGTTTCTAGACAATATTTTGGAAGACAATGGAGATTGTCTCCAATTCCGGCCACGACTAAAAACAGTATCTTCGTTGGGATTCGCAAAGATACTTGGTTCATCATGAAAGGCAAAAGGATCCATTAACAAGCGGTCTACGTGTCTCCGGCCATGGCTGTGACTATGAGACGACCCTTTACCCAGATGCCTTTTCAACCTTCCATGCTGTCCCTTTTTCTTGAGTATTTTTTAACCAGCTTCTATTTTTTCTTAGAACGGCCTTCATCACTACTGGATGACAGGGATTCCTCGACTTCATCTTCATTCGAGGAGCTGCTGGAAGATTTTGAGTCTATATCTGAGCTCTCCACCGGTTTAGATCAGTGAGACTTCTTTGAGCTAGCATGAGTCTTTTTAGTGCTCACATGAGTTTTTGACGGCTCATGCTCTCTTGGATTGTCAATATGGTGAACTAGTGATACTTTTGACTTCTCTTTCACACCCAATTATGCCCTTTTTACAGCGCTCAAGGCTTCCATCTTAACTTTCAGTCTATCTCGCTCCTCGATAGTATATTCATCATTTTCTCCCACCACTTCTGCCAAAGCTAGTGGTATTTCCTGCTCGTCCGGATTCATCCGAACTGATCTTTCTTGATGGTTTTGAATGCTTGATTTATACACCTTCTCCTCCCATGATGGTCGCCAATTTGGTGTGGATAATTTTATTCTGAGGGTAATTTCGTCAGGAGTTTTGTAATGTTTCAAGGGTATTTAATGTTTGGGTAGTTTGTAGTGAGAGATTCGAGCTGCCTGGTTGTATTTAATGTTCATTACCCTCATTAATGAAAGTGGTTGGGTATTTATACCCTTAACTATGGGCCTCATGGGTTTTCGGGTCAAACTCATGAAACCAGGTCGAATTCAAAGACCCATTAGTTTATTAAGCAGGTTGGTAATTAGCTTAGTCATAAAGTGATTAGTTTTTAATACTTTAGTCCTGTTCGGATGGTTCAGTGGGTGGTTTTTGTCTGAATTACCCCTGTCCGGTTTCTACAGTGAGTGGTGAGAAAAACCGGACTCATCAATATCAAAGCTAGAAAAGTTCGATGGAAACCAAGATTCGGATAACTACATTGGCAGTTCCAAAAATTTATGATAAAATTTGAGGATAGTAACAAGCTATTGTGTCGTTATTTTTCTCAAACCTTCAACAAAGATGCATCAAAGTGGTATAACCGATTAGTGGAGGAATGTATAAAAAAATTGACATGTTTTAAGGTTTTTTTAGAAAACAGTTTATGGGAAACAAGAAGTTTTGAGGGAACGAATATATAATCATTAACTACCAACATGAAAGAGATATTGTAGATATTACAAGTCCCATGAGAACATCGGTCACGATATAAAAGACTGCATATCTTAAAAAATAGAAATTCAAACATTGATATAAAATGGGAAATTTACAACTTTTGTCAAAAAAAATGCCAAGGTCGTCCAAAATCCAACAAAGAATTATGTGGCAAGGGAGGTGGTCTGGGTGGCACTGAAGTAGAAAAATAAGTTAATAACCATGGAACTAATTGATTCGCTTGATGTATCTTCATAATATTTGGATCCAAACCCTGATCGAAATATTGTTATGATGGGTGAGGAACCAAAGATCCCACGGAAGGTTGGTAAGTTGTGTAAATGTTTCGAATAATGGAAATACTATTTCAGGGATTATTAAATTTTCTCGAAAAAGACATATAGTGAGTTTGGAAACCCAACTGGAAGCATGCGATTTAACTCATATATAAATAAATTTATCGTGTTTTTTTATGTTTTTATGATGATATGAGAGAGGTGGTCGGGCTAAACGAAAATGCGCTGGAAATAGCAGTTTCCATTATGGGGAGTGAAATCCAAAGAATTCTTATTGACACTGACAGTTCTTTCAATATTTTATTCATGACCACTTACGAGCATATGGGAAACCGTCTTAGTATTCTACTATAAGAGCGAACAATTGTGGGCTTTATTGGAGTTACCACTGAGGTGGTCAGAGAGTTTAAGAGAGTGGTACATCTAGGTCACTGGCCATTCTTAAAAAGGTAACCGTTTTGTTCATAGTTGTAGATGCACCCACAACGTATAACATGATCTTTGGAAAATCTTGGTTATCAATGATGCATGTTGTAGCTTAAAAAATTCACCAGTGTTTAAAGTATGTGGTTGGAAGAAACATGAGGCCAGTCCGAAAGAACTAAAAAAAGGCTAGAAAATGTTACAAAACAGCCTTGGCCCCCCAAACCGATCATGAGTATTGAGGCTAAGAAGGATTAACTGTTATTTGGGTTGACCTCGTAGTTTGACACTATGAACGATCTGAGGGAGACCTCTGGTTGTTTTGGTGCCAAATGAAAATTTCAAAAACTATGACTTTCATTGCGGTCAAAGTTAAAGATTGGCAATATTGTATCACCTGAAATAAGGGAAAGATGGATTCTCTTTTTATCAGAAAACTTGTCTACATTCACGCGGCACTCCAAGGATGTAACAATGGTACCAGCAGACATTATTTGTCATAAGACGACCGTCCAGGAAACATCCGCCCAATTATTCAGAAAGAAGGTGTTTTTCCTTTAAAACATTTAAGACGATCATGGTCGAGGGGGACCGATTTTCAATTTTGAGACATATTAGAGAATCCTAATATCTTTTATGGACTGCCAAATCAGTCCTCGTGAAAAATATGAACGAATTGTAGAGAATATCTGAATGACCCCTTTCGAATACTAATGATAGACTACCTTGTAGATTCGACTTTAGGAAATAGGCTTTCTTCATTCATGGGTGCCTACATAGGTTCATAACATGTAGAGGTTTGTATTTCTATAAATTAATTTTGTTCAGTTTAAATAATGTCAGAGCTACTTATCAACGGTTGGTAAGAAGGCATTCAAGAATCAGATTGGACGAAATTTATAAGTGTATATCGATGAGATTTTGGTAATCAGCGGAGAAGACCATTTCTTCGATCTCGAATATTGTTTTTTGAAACATGAAGACTATAAACTTGAAATTAAACCTAGATAAGTGTACCTTCGAGGTGCGATCCGTGAAGTTTTGGGTTATATGGTCAGTGAAAAAAGGATTGAAGCCGACCGAATACAGTCAAATGTTTTAAATGCTATGCATCTACCCAGATCTATTAAGAAGGTTCAGATATTGGTTGGAAGGTTGGATGCTCTCAACAGATTCATATTCAGGTCTTCGAAAAAAATGTACCCTTTGTTTTGAGTATTTAAACAAGTGAATTATTTTAATTGGACTCCATAATTTAGTGAAAATTTTATTCTTAAAAGTTCATTTATCCTCTCTGAAGATCTTAACAAAAACAAATAAAGGAGAAACATTATTCATCTATATATCAGTGTCAGATTATGCCGTTAGTGCGGTATACTATGTAAGCAATAGTTTTTTAGTCGCTGAAAAAAAGATACTTGAAATTGAAAAATCTCGCTCTCGCTCTAGTGACCGCACCTCGGAAAATCGGTCTGAACTTCTTTTCCTCTGAATAATATATTACAAAAGCCCGACGCATGAGGAAGAATGACAAAATGGTTTGTGCAACTAAGGGATTACGACATTACTAATGAGTGTCAAACTAAAATTAAGGCCCATGCTTTGGGTGACTTCTTGGTTGATTTTCATTTCGAATTCCCAGGTATGGTAACAAATTATGAAGAGTTAAAACCTTAGTGGATTTGGAAATGAACCATGCAGTTTGATTTGGCATTTAAGCATCAACCAACGAGGCATAATACTAGGCCGTTTTGCCATGGTTACGACTCCAATAAATTTGCAGTGCTAAAAGAGTTTGCTTGGTAAGTGACTCGCAACTCTAAGTGAATCACGTTTAGGAGCAGTCAAAGGCTAATAGTGATCATCTGGTGAAGTACGAAAAGGGTCTAAAAGGGTTAGTAGTGTTTTTTTAAACTGTCAACTACAAACATGTTCACTAGGTTAAAAAATTTGTTGCTGACTCTTTAGCAACCATAGCGTATTATGAAGGTTACCTGAGGATACTCACGTAAGAGAGCCCTTTGATAATGAAAAATTCTGAGCATAATATGAATTCCGAATAAGCCTTCCAAATTTCAACTAGTAAAGACAATGATTGAAGGCATGTAATTAAATAATTTTTGGTTAATGAGGTTCTACCGGTCGATAACTCGTTGGAAAAAACTTATGGTTCACAGCATGTTTAAAGTCCTTCGAAATATCTTGTACAATAAAAGGCTAAGTAGGTCTTCGTTGCATTGCCACAAAGAGAATGAATCACAAATAATGCAATATGAGAACATGACAAAGAAGGATCACCGTATTGTGGGTATAAAATATTAACCATAAGAGTTTTACTATCATGATATTATTGGCCTTCAATTATGGTTGATGCTAAAGAGTTACTCAGAAGATGTAATACTTGCCAGGGATTCATCAATACTATACAAATTCCTGCAGTACCACTTGAATCTAATTTTGATGCACTAATTTTTTACCTATAGAGTATAGATCTTGTCGAGCCATTACCAATGCCATTTCATGGACGACAAACGATAATGGTTGCAATGTATTATTTCTCAAAATTGGTAGAGGTCAAATCTTTGTCTTGGACAAAGGCAAATGATGTGATCAAATTTATCATATCTAATTTATGCTGTTGTTTTGGTGTTCAGGTGAAATTGACAATGAATAATGGTATTCAATTCAAAACAAGATTATTAAAGCTTTTGTCTCTTCTTGAGGCATGCAGTAGTGTTTCTCAACACCTTTTTATCCATAAACCAACAGGAAAATATAAGTCACAAACATAACTATCCTCAAAGACCTCAAAAAGAATTTGGAGGATGCAACAAAAAATGGTCAAACTATGTTCAAGAAGTGTTATGGACCAATCAAACTACTCCAACCGCGACCCAAGAGTAAATCTTCATAGTGGTCTATGGGACAGATGCGGTAACTCCATCTGAAGTAAATTTACCTCTTAATTGTATTGAGAACTATTGCAAAGAAAAAATTGATGAAGGGAGGCGAGTAGAACTAGAATTAGTTGAGGAAAAAATCATGCGAGTGTATCTAAACTCGCTGCATTATCAAACGCTGATAAGAAGTCGGTACACGTCTATGGTCAAACGAAAAGTGTTTGACGTAGGGTATAAGATTTTAAGGAAACTCTTCTTGTAAGCACGGGGAAAAAGGCTCGAAACATTGGGACCAAACTAGGAACGTTTGTATACGATAACTGAAAAATTATGCCCGAAACTTATCGATTAGAAGATCAGGAAGGAAACCCACTTCGACATCCGTACAATATTAAAAATTTAGAGTAAATATAAACAAATTGTATAATTTTTATTTCAACGTATGTAATGACCAGTGGTATGCTATTTCCAACTCTCGTTGTGCCGACGCGGTGTCTACATAGCCGGCTTGTGAATATATATATCATTTTTGCTTTCTTATATATTTATAGGATTTGAGGAAAATTCGTTATATTTTAGATCTAAGAGGTCTTCCAATTAAGGTTGTCACAATTGTGTAATTTTATATTTTGGATCTCATGGGTCTTCCAACAAACGTTTGTCAACATTGTGCAAATTTTATATTTTGGATCCAAGTGTTCTTCCATCGAAAATTGCCAAGATTAAGCAACTTTTGTATTTTTTATCGCAGGGGTCTTCCAAAAACATTGGTCAACATTATGAAATTTTTATATTTTGGATCATAGGTACCTTCCAACGAAAGTTAGTCAACATTAACTTCCTTTTATATTGTTTTAATCCAATGGATTTTTTAAAACAAGAACAAACACACATAAGTATCTGAATATTGGCATTTATGCGAAATATCTGGATACAAAATACTATGATTAGACAAAGACTTCCAAATACAAAATAACAAAAGAGGGTTGGTATAATTCTGAAGTTTCACGATCAGTATCAGAGATTTCTTGTTTCAAATACCCTTTGGAATTATCTTCCCCGGATTATTTATTTGATTCTTCATCCAATGATCTATCGTTTCTTTCACTATCATGTTTATAAGAAGCGTTTGATGGATGATCCCTTTTGGGGATAATTTTCCAGTACGAGTCCAACTTCAAATCAAGGAACCTTTTTTAACATCGTGAATTAGCATTGATTTAGCTCGAACTTCTCGATCAGATAACGTTTTCAGGAGTCTTGACCATTAGGGCGCCTTATCTTGTTCAACGTTCATTTTGAGGGTAGGAAATGCAACCGCTTCATCTTCATTGGCTTTAGCTTTGAAGACAACAAGCTCTTGAATAACTATATCCATTTCCCATTCATCGTTTTTTGCCGTCGCCACAAGTTGCTCTCTTTGTTTGGAGGAAAAATCCATAATAAGGTTATATTCTTTATCTAGAGCTCACATCAAAGATCGACACCTGACAAGTTCTTTCTGATCAGCAGTTTTCTTCTCTTTGAGATATATTGAAATAATGTGAGCCCACATTTCAGCTATGTTGGCAGCGTGATGTTGATCCGAAGATAATCGTTTAACCTCCTTAAACTATTGTTTCCAAGCCTTGTTATCATATTCAAACCGTAAGATATGATTTTTTTGCTTCAGAAAGCTGTTCTCTCATTCTATTTGCTTTCCGTTTGAGTATGGAAACATGGGCTACAAGGTAGTAAAGATAACAAGAATGGAATCTGAATGGTTAAGATGGAATTATCTGGTGGCAACAAAGTCATCTGATAAGTCTTGATCACCTAGATCTTTAAGACTCTATTTTGAATAACTTACCAATTGATTGCCCGTGTTTGGGGTTGTAACAGAGGGCCAGAATTTACCAGAAAACCTGGTAGGTTAGTAATTAGATCCTTATCTATGGGGCTTTGGACCTCCAAGTCTAAACTTATCTCATTTAACTGGCTTTGAACGTTGAAGTCTGAGTACATCTCGTTTGGGAAGCTTGGTGCTTTTTATTTGAGTGGTTCACAATTCTATTTTGATGAGTCTACCTCTCATAAGGATGGTTTCTTCTCCTTGAAACCTTGAGCATCATCCAATTCAAACATTGAGGGAATGGTGGCCTGCTCTGCAGCTGGGACAACATTTTTTGCACCATCGACAATATTTTGTACATGTGGTTTTTTCTTACCACTATTTTTACCTTTGTATTTCTCACCCTTCAGTGTATGTCTATTTCTTTTCTTTTTCCTCCCAACTATCGCAACGATTATATTTTACACTTCAATAGTACGACGAGATACTTGGTATCGAGGTCGTGAAGATTACTCCCCATGACCTCTGATATTTCTATAGGAAGTGCATCTTTGGTGGTAGCCTTTAGAGGGTTCGACTCAATATATGGCTCATTTCTCTCTCTGTGGTTTTCAACGACCTTTTCAGGCTCGTCTACCAAGCGTATTATGTCTATAAATCTTGCTCTCGTCTTGTAGGATGAGGGGCGGTTGAGCATAAGGATTTGCTTGAATTCCGCACGTTCCCTCGGATTCCATCAATCTATTAGAGGGGGGGGGGGGTCTCCCGAGCAAGCTTCAGGTAAAGTTTGGGAAGCCAAAGGCAAAAATTTGAAAGTTTTTTATGAAGGATTGATAATTATCGAAGGTTTAGTTTTCCTAGCTAGGGAACTAATGGGTTTTGATGAAGATCCAATAGGATCAGAGGAGGACGGAGGAGTAGCCTCATGTTGTTTTTTTGTTGGATCAAACTTACCATAAGTAAAAACCGAGTGACCGTTTTTGGTTTGGTATCTATTATCCCGGTAGCTCTTCTCTCTTCGGATCTACTAGGTATCAAAAACCAATCAAGAGCGTTGAGTTTGGTTTTGATGAAGAGTAATTATACGAGAGTTAGTTTTTATGACTGCAAGAAATTATTTCTCTCTCTAGAAATTAAGAGCAGTAAAGTTCTCTTTTATAGAAAAAAGGATTATAAGAAGATGGAGTGTATTTATAGTTAAGCATTGAAGGCTTGACGTTCATGTACATGGGGAGTGGAAAGGGCATTGTAATAAGGGAGAGCAAGAGCCTCAACACCAAATTTTCAAGCAACCTACCCCAAGTACTATTGTGATATCTGTAAAGAAATAAGAATAAGCATGATACATGTGATTTGTATCGTTACCAACGATATCCGACCCTACGTTCCAAAGTTATTACTCAGGTAGCCTCTCTTAAATCTTCTTAAGGATTATGGGGGATACCAGTAGAGGTGCAATTTATTTGAACCACAAATCAGACCGATAGAATATTGGGCTAACTTGGTGCTATATGTGTGTTGCAAAATAGACCCCACAAATATGTAATATTTAGACTAGTATAATATGTTTAAACTAGTAGAATAATGGGGTAAAATAGCCTAAAATAGCCTAAAATAGACCAACATGTAGCCTTTTGGCCCACTAGCATTACTATATAAAGCAATAATCTCTTTTTCGGGAACGGTAAACAATTATTACGACTTTTGGCAGCTTCTCTCTCTAAGAACTTATGTGATTCTCTTTCTAGAATCAGTCTCTCGCAAATACCTTAGACTTAATGTCCCTTCAAATATTTCTGGAATGATCATAAACAATATTTTTTTTATCTTACCTCGAACAACCTATCAACATAGAAAATACAACTGAAAATATCCATGTACAAAATCAAATTCATATTAAACAATCGAAAATGGTAAAGCCGAACCATAAAATATATTAAAAGTAAATCCACAACGTTAAATTCCTCTATATATAAATACGTTTTGATAAAAAAAATAGTAATTGTTATATAACGAAATAAGTGATCAAATTATTTATATAATTTAAAATTAAACTCATATGTGAAAACTCATTATGAAGATATAAATATAAGACTCTGGCTTAAATTTGTACTATATAAAAAACGAAACCCAAATATTAACACTAAACACTAAAGTAATAAGTTTAAAGACTAAATTCATTAAATCAATTTAGTAGGTTATAGTATTTGATCATAACACCGAATAAAATGATACAATTCAATTAAATTAAATTGGGAAAAAACACCAGTCATCCTCCACGTTTGCCGATTGTAACAAGTTAGTCCCCGTCTTTTGAGGCCGTAATAAAGGGGTCCTTGTCGTTGTATTAGGTAGAACAAAACCATCATTTTCGAGTCCAGTCCAACATTTCTCCCCATTATACCCTTTGACCAGCCACATCAGCTATCCACGTAGGACGCTGATGTGGCAACAGTAAAAAAAGTAAAATCAGTTTTTACTTTAACCCAACCCTTAAACCCTACTTCCAACCCTTAAACCCAACCCGTTAGCCCTAAGTCCATCTATAACCCAGCCCAGCCCAACCTCTAACCCTAGATCTACATCAATGTCTGTCTCCTTCTCATTCCCACCTAAACCCCTTCCATTAACCCTAAATTTCTCTCTTTCTCTATCGTTCCAACCTAAACCAGAAGACTAACAGTATATCGAAATCTCCTTCTCTATCGTTCCAGCCCAGCCTCTAACCCCTAGATCGACATCTCATTCTCTATCGTTCCCTCTTCCTTCTCCTCTCTCATCTCTCACCGAAATCCACACTCGTAATAATGTCTCACAGTACATCTAAAGTTTCTATCAATTCGATGGGGGAAGGTCTCTGTTATTTTGGTATACACGGTGTGACTCGTATATCATGGACTCGCACAAATCCGGGTAGGAGGTTTACAAGCTGTGTAAATTTTGGGGTAAGTGTGTATTTAGATTTATATGTTTTTTAACCTAATTTTTTGCTAATTGTTTTACAACACCCATTTATGCAGAGAAATAGGCACTGTGGGTATTTTAGGTGGGTTGATCGAAGCTGGTTATTAATTGCCTGTTGAAGAAACTTGAGAGGTTGGAAGCTAAGTGTCGCTGGCAGAAGATTATAATTAGGGTTCTTTTTCTATGCTTGATTGTATTAGGGGTAGTGTTTATGTATTTGTAATTTTTAAATTTCAGTAGAGAGAATCACATGTAGAAGCTACTGTAATCTGTAATAGGTAGCTGTTTTGTATTTTGTAATGAAGAAATTTAATTTGAATCGAGTTGAATTTATGTTGTTAAATAGACCTTTAATATTTTTGCAATATTTTGTGGCTCAAAATCGACTTGTAATGTTACGAGACCTGTAATGTTTCGTGGCTTTATAAACCTGTAATTTACACTTACCCCCTGTAACTGGTTATTGGTTGACCGTTGAGGTGATATCCAACGGTGTACGTGTTCATGCATTGAAAAATTTAACATAAAATTATTGGTTGACTAGCTATTATCTACCAACCCTAGGGAGGGTTTGGTTGGGTTTGTTGCAGGAATCTGATAACAGAATGAACTTAAATCGACAATCTATGTCAAATCACGCATGCATATAGACATATAGACAATTATAATTTATTATAAAGAAGACACTTCTAATTAATGGCAGCTACCAATTCATTCTCTTTTCTTCTGACTTGTATCTTGTATTTATAGATAGGCGCATGCAACATAACACAATCTCATAAACACTAGTAACATATATCTCTCAGAAAAGAAACACAAACCAACCACAGTTCAAATCAAAATGAAAATGATGAGACCACTAAATATTCTCCTTTTTGCCTTCATTCAGTTCACCATTGCTTCCGCTGCCGGTGGGTGGTG
This sequence comes from Limnanthes douglasii subsp. nivea, assembly GCA_036936605.1. Classification (NCBI taxonomy): domain Eukaryota; kingdom Viridiplantae; phylum Streptophyta; class Magnoliopsida; order Brassicales; family Limnanthaceae; genus Limnanthes; species Limnanthes douglasii. The sequence continues at coordinate 125,875,131 of JAUPFV010000005.1, read as the reverse complement.
GCAGTTCCTCCAGAGAAGCGCTGGCATATCGGCCATGCATATGCAGCTTCTCAAGAACGACCGCATAGTCATGTTTGATCGAACTGACTTCGGTCTCTCAAACATATCTTTAGCAGCCGGAAAATGCAAAAACGACAGATTTACTCAAGACATGCAAGTTGACTGCTCCGCTCATTCTGTTGAGTATGACGTCTTTTCTAACACTCTCAGACCTCTCACTGTTCAGTCAGATGTATGGTGCTCCTCCGGCACTGTACTGCCTGATGGCCATTTGGTCCAGACCGGTGGATTTAACCTTGGACAACGTAGCATCAGGACTTTCAAACCTTGCGACACCTGTGACTGGGACGAAATTCCAAATGGATTGGCCAAAAGCCGGTGGTACGCCTCCAATCTAATTTTGCCAGACGGGAACGTTATAATTGTTGGCTGCCGCGCACAATTTAACTTTGAGTTCTATCCAAAAACAACCTCTACCGCTTTTGACTTGCCCTTCCTCAAGGAAACGTCCGACCGCGGAATCGAGAACAATTTGTACCCTTTCGTGTTTCTCAACACCGATGGGAACTTGTTCATTTTTGGAAATAATCGAGCTATACTTCTTGATTATGCTAAAAACCAGGTTGTTAAAACATACCCGACCATCCCAGGTGGTGATCCACGAAACTATCCCAGCACCGGCTCTGCAGTTTTGCGAAAATACACAACAACTAACAACACACTCAACAGTTAGGGCAAGACGAAAATAAACAGCAACTATAAGCAACGAACAGCAACTAAGAGTCAGGTAATAGAAACCCTAAATCGAGCATCTTGGGTTATAAACTGGGTTATCGAAAATAAACAGCAACTATAAGCAACGAACAGCAACTAACAGTCAGGTAATAGAAACCCTAAATCGAGCATCTTGGGTTATAAACTGGGTTATCGAAAATAAACAGCAACTATAAGCAACTAACAACAACTAATCGACGATTCTATTAAACCATAAACTACAATAATCATCAACAACAAATTCGAGCATCTTGAAAACATAAACAACCTGTTTTAGAAATAGAAAGCAGGACTTACCATCGCAATCTTCCTTCGCCATTGTTATGCTTGGCTGTTTAGATACGAAACAAGGAGTTCGAGCTTTGGGGTTGTATGTTTGATTTCTGGAGTTCGAGCTTCTGGGTTAAATGTTTTATTTTTCGAGTTCGAGCTACTGGATAGGATGTTTGATTTCGAGCTTCTGGGTTATCGAGCTACTGGCTAGGATGTTTGATTTCGAGCTTTTGAAGTTCGAGCTTCTGGGTTATCACTGTGGCAGCAGAACAGGTGAGATTGAACTTTTAATTTTTACTGAGTGAAAATGGGGTTTCGATTTGGGGAAGAAATTAGGGTTTTGTTAGGAGAATTGGGAAAAAGGGAAAGGGATTAGGGATTAGGAGTAAAATGAGGGTTTCGATTTGAGTTCGGGTTATTAGTTAGGGCTGGGCTGGGTTATTGGGTCAGGGTTGATTCTTGGGCTGGGTTATTGGGTTAAGGTTGGTTGTTGGGCCGGGTTTAAGTTTTAGGGTTGCCACATCAGCGTCCTACGTGGATAGCTGATGTGGCTGGTCAAAGGGTATAATGGGGAGAAATGTTGGGCTGGACTCGAAAAGGATGGTTTTGTTCTACCCAATACAACGACAAGGACCCCTTAATTACGGCCTCAAAGGACAGAGACTAACTTGTTACAATCGGCAAACGTGGAGGATGACTGGTGTTTTTTACCCAATTAAATTTAAACATGAATTTATATATATATATATATTATTTTTATATCATTTGTTTTTGGTATTTTCTATGTTTATTTTATCGATGAATCAAGAATATAAAAACAGAACACACACAATCAGATTAAGAAGCCTCAGATACAAAATAACTTGATCTACTACTCTACTATAATCACTAGCTAGTAGAACAAACATTTTATCAAGTAAGTTTCCTCACCTTTCTAGTCATAAATAAAAAATACATCGAAACGGTTTATTTTTTATGTTACACTGGATAAATTGAGTATTTGAATATATTCCATCCATTGGTATCAAAGCTTAAGAAGTTTGTGGATTGATATATAGTTTCATGTATGTTTCAATGTATTGTATAAAAAACACGTTTAATTATTTTTTTTATAAAAAAACATCTATGCCATTTGGATTATATGCTGAGTGAATTGGTTAATACATGGATTTAGGTTTGAATGAAAGCATTTTTAGATTGATTGAAGCGTATAAGAATTGTTAGGATTATAAGTTACGGTTTTTTATGTTTTTGGAGGATCATATTAGGGTTTTACCCCATAATTTAGTGTAAGTTTGATGCTAAAATAAAGAGATTTTCATATAAAAGAGACCATGGATCGAAAAGGAAAATTGAACCAATGAAAGGTTTTCATTGGCAGTTCGTTGGGACAAACCATAATTATGTGTGACAATTATGAAATGTTGTAGTAGATAAGTTCTTTGTGCGGCAACAAACCCATGAAGGTTCTGGGCTTGGGTATTCCTTGTGTTTGCGACGTGTAATAACTGATATATGGTTGTTCATATATGTTTGTATGTGTGTGGTTTAAATAATATATGTGTTAAGATATTTATATTAATTTATATGATTAAAGTTGTTCAGACTATGGTAGGTATATCATGAATTCAACTAGTCAACCCAACGAAAGGTTAATTGGTAAACTAAGGATCTGACGTTCTTAATAGTTTATAGATTCATTTTATTCCAAGTATTATCAACCCAAAGGTAGGTCAATACTAATCAGGGTGAGAATTATCTGGATTACTAGTTGGATTAGGTAAATATGGGTATACTTTAGCTTTATAAAAGTCTTATAAAAGAGGCCCCAACAAATGTGTAACATGGAGGGTACTTTGTGTAATAAATAATAATTATGGTTGAGATTAATAAAATTAGGGGGTGTAAAATCCTTAAGTGGGTTAATCTTGTGGTTTTTGTGCCTACTAGTTGTACTATATAAAGTAGCATTCCATTTTTGGGGAAATGTGAACTTCTCTTAGTTTATTACTACTTTTGTCAACTTCTCTCTCTAGTTTTCCCGTATTTTTATCTCTAGATGAACATTTCCAAACAAATCTTAGACTCATAATCTCCTCAGGAAATCTTTTGAACTATCAAAACTTGGCATGATTAATAACGAATGAGTTAAAATCATCAGAAAATTATCCATTAAGGTTTTAATTGAAGTAGAGAAATCATCAAAAATGAAAGTTTTAACGATACTTAGCCATTTATAATATGATTAATATCATTTTTTTAATATTCATAAATACATGTTAGTATGTCTGTCCAAATGTATCTTATTAACAATGTATCCTATGTTTTACATGTAATATGTGACATATAAGCATATTCAAGTTAACGTATTGCATGCCAATGAAGTCTGAATGTATTGTTTGTTATGTTTAAAGTTGTTTCAAATACCTATTACCTATAAGGGCATATAACATAAGTTTTTTAGACGTGTTAATATTTTTCAAATGAATGGAGGATATGGGATTTCATTTGAAATGGTGTAATCATGACCTAGCATTAAAGACTAAGAATCTCATAACCTTCAATAAAGAGAAGAAATATAATAACTCAGACCACCCATGCAATTAATTATCTTAAAGCAATTGAGAAACAGTTTGCGAAGTGATAAGCGAATTATCATTTGGGCTTTAGCACTTATTAATTGTAGGCTAAACACAAGCTTTGTAAAGGAATATTTGTTTTTATGGACCAATAAAGCTCAAACACCCAAATGCACTATAAATATAACATGTCCCTATTGGAAAATGGTGAGCAATCATTATTATATTATAGTATTTTTTATTTTCTTTCTCTAGTAGATTTCTCTCTCTATATTTATTATTTAATAATGTTTTATAACCCCAAAACAGACTCATAAGTGGAAATCATAGTTGGAGTGACATTTCGAACCAGGAAAAAACTTTGAAAACCATATAACTCCTTCTAACTTTTTATTGCTTCTTAAGCGAGCTGCAGTAGAATGGCTACTCAGGGAGACTCTAGTACACCTCTCACCCATTCGCTAGAAGGGTCAGAGTCGCAAAACCCACTTGTGACAGCTTAGTTAGAAGAGCAAAAGAAACAAATGTCTTCGCATATTGTAACACCTTAAACAGAAAATAATAAACTTGTGAATACCGCTCCTATAGCCGAAGTGGCTGATCCCAGAGTGGGAGGGATGCCAAGACTCTTAGGCAGTCCGTGATGGAGTTTGAAATTTATATGAAGTCGCCTTCTGAGGGGAAACTGAATATTATACTTTTGAGGTCACTGGAATTTATGGAGTGGACCTTGCTAATAATTATTGAGCAAGACACTCAAGTTGCGACCACAATTATCAAGAAAGTTCAGGTTAAGTGAATAGCACAATAGTTTTCCCGGGATACTCAAACCATTCTCCCTCTATCACTTCAACAGTAGGCCAACCCTATCTTTCATGTTCCTAAGGCCGGGTTACCCTCCCAGGAAGAATCCTATTTAGTATCAGCATGCATAAATAGGGAAAGGTCTTATTTTTGGTAATTAGAAAGCGATGCTTAACATATAATCACTTTATCTTATGGGACAATGTTCAGTTATGAGGGACGGGTTAAACGAGATTTATATACCCAATGGGACAAGATAAAAATATCTCCATTGATTTTATACATTATGGAAGTCAAGTTACCAATAAGGTTTGACGTTCACAAAATGAAGAAGTAGAATGGGCCAGTGACCCATAGCACCACATTGAGAAGTTCACAAACATGATGATGAGCTTCTCAGAGGATGATTGTTTATGTTTTTTAGTATTTCGATGATTTATAAGATTAATGGATTAACCTAGTTTAATCGGTTGGCTCTAAGGTCTATCACAAGATTATAGGGAGTAAAGTGACAAAAGGTCATGGTGACAACATAATACACTATAAATAAATTAACGAGGTGGTCATTACTTTGTATAGGCAAGGACTATCCCATGGACAAATTTATCATAAGAGGTCATGCGCAGTAACATCAGATTTATATCCTCACCCTTCACCTTTCGCAGCTCTGACGCAAATCGAGACCCTGAGGCAGTTGTATGCTGCAATAAAGCAAAGTACCTTTTTGGGTCGGGGCTACTATGATTGGAGGAATAAGTGGGTAAAGTATCATAAATTTGTAGAGCTAACTGAAAGTGTAGCACAAATATACCAAAATACTAAGGGTCAAGTCTAACTTAGGCCTTCTCTCCTCAATTACCATGCATCAGGAGGATAGAAGTGGAAAATATTGCAAGTTCCATAATAACATCGACCATTGGACAAGGGATTGCATATCATTCAAGGAAACAATCCAGAGCTTGATTGGTAACAGTAGGCTGATTTAGTACTTAATTGATAATCGCGGGATTCAAAGAAGTTCTGAGAACGGATCAGGATCTGTCGGGACAGGTGGATTGGGCAATCAGGTATCCATTCCGAAGATGGTGTCCATATAAAGTGCTTTTGTGGGTGGAGAGGAGATCTTTAAGGTCTTGATAGACATAGAAAAAATTATTAATATTCTATTTTAAATAGCATATGATCGGATGAGAAATACCCCTTACCATACGCCAAATGAAATGAACCGTAGTTGGGTTCACCACGGAGAGCATCCCCCTTAGATGTGTTTACTTGGTCGATAAAATATGTAACCGGGGTTCTAGCTAACATAATTTATTATAATTTACCGCTCAATCCGAATGTAAAACCTATATCGGAAAAGAGAATGTCACTCTTTATCGACAATTCAGCGATAATTGCCCGAGGTGGATATGTTGTTATCTAATGTGGAATATATAAGGGACTCTTAGTATGCCACATGTACAAGTACTCCAGTGCTGGTAAAAAAAGAAACGAGAGTTGGATAATATGTTGATGTGGTGGCTACTACCGAGCAAATTTTTATTAGGCAAGATATGGATATAGAGCGAAAGACCAAACAACGTGGACATTTGAGGAAATCTCTATAGAAACATGATACTGAGGGGATCATACGCTATATCAAGATTGCCTATAAATACGAAATATACAAGCATTATAATAGAGACGTAACCGAGGCCTACTCACGATGTCTGACCGATGAGGTCTTGACACTAAAGACCGAGGATTCCCAATCCTCAATAAAGTTATTCTTAACTAAGCGTCAACTGAGCAACAAAACCCACCCGATCTGACCTACAAACACCTGCGTTATGAAACCGATGTAAGCAGTTTCATTTCTTATTGAGGTCACATGTGAGAAAAGATTTCCACACATCATAACCACTACTAGCGCAATATAAAGCGAGCATTAAAGGAAGTCATGAGGTATTAAGGTGATCCACGATCAACACAACAATGTAACTGACCAGAACTGAGTTAATGGTCAGAGATCCTAGTCCACGAAAAGAATGAGTGGAGTAATGGGCTTAGTGGGAGAGAGAGAAAATGCACCATGAATCGTATAAATAGGGTTACAACTGTTCAAATTGTATATTTTTCTTTTTGGACTATTTGGCATATAATTGTAAGATTTTCCCGTAGCAAACGCTAACAAAAAAAACAATGAGCAACTAAAGGTACTGAGTTTTATCTTTATTGTCCTACAAACGTTTAACCTCAAATTGGACCTAGTTAAATGCTCATATGGAGTATGCAACGCTAAATGTTTAGGTTACATCATCAGCAAGAAGGGGATATAGAAGAAATCCCGATCAATTGAAGGCGCTACTATAGATAGAGCCCCTAAGAAACATCAAAGAAGTGTAATGCCTAACGGGGCACCTCACAGCACTATTACGCTTCGTATCGCGGGCTTCAGATAAAATTAACCCCTTTTTCTAGGTACTCCTAGGAGAAAAGAAGTTTGCATGGAATGAAAAGCGCAACAGAGCTTTCGCCACACTCAAGGATAACCTCACGTCGCCAGAAATCCTTGTCAGCTCCTCCATCGGGTGAGCCCTTATTCCTTTACCTCTCGGTTTCTCCTTTCTCCGTTAGTGCAATCCTAGTTTGTGAACCTGGAGGCATCCAAAGACCGATATACTATACCAGTAGAAATCTGGTCAAAGCATAAGCTCATTATCTGAATTTAGAGAAATTAACTTTAGGACTCGTAGTTATAAGATATATGATGTGCCCATATTTTCAGGGCCATACTATCACCGTGCGCATGTCCTTCCCAGTGAGGTGTATATTACAAAATCACGATGTATTTGATCAGCTAACAAAATAGTCTGTTGAGCTAGAGGACTACGACATAAAGTTCGAGCAACATACACCGATCAAGAGACAAGCCATTGCAGACCTCATCAATGAATTCTCAACATCGCCCAATGAATCCAGCACAAGTGCATACCTACCAGATGAAGCCAACCATGAATGAATTATCGAAGCTGATGAGGCCTCAGTAACCTCGAGCATTGGTGCAGGTATAGTAATAAAGTTACCTACAGGATTAAAAGTTAGGCAAACCATCTGCTTTGATTTCCCGGTTACAAATAACATGGAAAATTATGAAGTAGTATTAGGATGAATTAAGTTGGCTTACATATGCTGAGCACAGGCCCTCAGAATCCGACTTGATTCACAGTTTGTTATCAACCAACCCACAGGAACCTATGACGCCAAACAGGATTGGATTCGTAGTTACTTGACACCTCTTAAGGAATATGAGTCCAAATTCCAGTCAGTTTACTACGATGAAGTCCCTCGCCTTGATAACTCCACAGTTGATGCCTTGGCTAAAGCAACCGCCTCAGAAGGTCATCCACACATACTCGTACAGAACTCCCTCACCATTGCAACCCACATTTCCAATTCAAGCATCTGCATGGTGGAATCCATGACCGATTGGCATCAGCCATACTTATTGTACCTCTGTGACGGTACTCTCCCCGAAGATAAAGTAAATGATATGGATTTAATGTTGTGCTCCACCAAATATAGTATATTGGATAATTTTCTATATCGCAAGATTTCTACACAATCGTTCATGGGTTGTCTAAGTCGAGAAGAAGCTACCACAATTCTACACGACTTACATACGGGGGATGTCGGGGCGCAATATGGAGACTTTAACCTGATTTGTTGATTCCTGCTAGCAGGTTACTACATGCCATTTTGGCAACCGATGACGAGCATATAGTACAAAAATTCCACCCATGCTAATATTTTTCTAAAATTTGTCACTTGCCAAACGACTATATGAGTTCTAATCCGGTTCCATGCCCTCTCGATAAATGGGCCATCAATTGAGTAAGGCCACTAGCAATGGAAACACGGTAGCATCAATTCTTAGTAGTGGTTGTGGACTACTTTACAAAATGGGTTGAAGCCAAAGAACTTTCTCGTATCAAAGCCCAAGAGATATGTGACTTTGTACACCACTAGATCCTCGCCCGTTTTGGTATTCCACGTATACTTACGAAAGATAATGGCGCCCAATTCAAGAACTTTATCCTCACAACATTCTGTAAGTGTTACAGCATTAACCATCATTTTCCACCCCTACTATCCCCAAGGAAATGGGCTAGTTGAAGTCGCCAACCACACGATATTGGATGGCATAAAAAGAAACTAGAAGGATCCAACGGGAAGTGGCCCAATAAACTCATCTAGGTGATATGGTCTTATCGCACCACCCCACACACAACAACCAGATACCCCATTTCGTGCTAGTCTACAGTCTAAAGGCAGTGATACCAGCAGAGGTCATCGTACCTATCGATAGGGTCGATAATTACTCCAAAGTCACAAACAATACAGATAGCACTGTCAACATTGATCTTCTCGAGGAGCGTGGCGACTAGGCCCAGGTGCGCGCCGAGCACTATAGAAGTATGATAAAGGTTCGGTTCAAGTCGAAATTGAAGCCAAACATTACAAGTAGGTGATCATGAAAAAACAAATTCAAGGCACATGTGATAAAGTTGTTGGAAATTTAGGTTCTCTTTGGGAATGACCTTACACAATAATCACCAAGAGATACCATGGCGTCTATCGACTTGTTGATGTCGACATGCACGCCCTAAAGTACCCTTATAATATAAGTCATTCAAATTTATATCACACGACATGTAACTTAGAGATGCATTCTTTTTCTCTTTTGATGGTGTGAATGGATTTTTTAACGAGGTATCCGTTTATTTTTACTTCAATAATATTCTACTGTATTCCCCAATTTATGTGTTTGTTACATACTCCCCTACCTCCTTAAAAAATAAAACTAGGTCACTAAGTACACCTAAAGGCTACGCAATGGGTCATACGGAGCTCAAACCACATGAGTCCAATAAAACGAATGGGCTAATTGGCTACGCCTTATGGGGCTACGTAAGGGGCCACACTGAGCCCAATACCTGGTACTGGTATTATATGTGAACAAGCATTAAACCAAGCTTATATGTCACGCAATAGGCCAAATCGGTCTCTCCCGCGAATAAGAATATTGGCATGCCCTTCAAGGGCCATGCGATGGGCTACATTGAGCATCGATTTTGTAAAGAGATAACATCACCTTCCACCAAATACAACGCACAAGTATTATATTACTACTTCAGGAAGTACACAATCTCATGTTCAACAAAAATACTTCACACCCAACTATAAAAACGATTAGTGTTTTACTCTTTGCACCACTATCATAAGTCTACTTACCATAATAAACACTTTCCAACAACCACACAGAAATAAAAAAAACCTAATATTGAAATTTTACACTATTAAAATATCAAGCATCGCACGGGGGCAGAGTGGTTCCCGATTTCGACACTACACTTATAACATCATCTCAAATGGGCACTTTAGTCAGCCTTGATTTTGTCGCCAGCACAACAGAATTAGAGGCATCTAATTATTAATGCTTCGTCATTGAATGAACAATTGTTGCAACAGTCCCATTCAGAGCTAACTACTCATCAACAAGAATAAATTTCCTAAATTTCCCAAAACCATCACGGGGTTTAACTTTAATAATTCCAAAATGATCTTGTTCTGGTTCTTCTCAATCATGCATATCGCCACCTCCATAAATTGGCTCTTTTGAGCCGCCAAATCCTACTTGACCTTTTTCAGAAGCTCTACCCTCCACAAACATGAATCGCAACATTTACTTTGCCTAATTTATATACTCCATTAAGTACCTTTCATATATATATTTTCAACTTACTAAATAACTTGGGTAAGCCCTGATGAGGTGGCTAGTATCTAGCAATGTGTTATTTGGCAAGATATGGCTACAAAGCGAAAAACCGAGCGACACGTAAATTTGAAGAAATCTCAATAACAACATGAACCGAGGGGATACCACGCTATACTAAGAGCGCTTATAAAGAATCAATATACAAGCATCATAATCAAAACCTAACCAAAGCATACTCACAATGTCTGAGTGAGCGGGTCCTGAGATTAAAGACTGATATGGTCATAATCCTTAACATAGCCATTTTTAACCGAGCAGCTTGACCGAGCGTTAAACTAAGCGAAAAAACTGACGCTGTCTGGTAGAGCAGCACCAGTATGATGAAACCGACCGAATCAGTTTCATTTAATATCGAGGTTACATGTGAGCAGCGGTTTCCACATAGCATAGCCGCTACCATCGCATAATTAAGCAAGGATTAAAGAAAGTCAAAAGGTATTAAAGATGATCCACGATCAACACAACAATATAACTGACCATGACTGCTTTAATGGTTACAGATGATAGTCTACGATAATAATGAGTGGAGTAATAGGTTTAGCGGGAGAGATAAAAACCCAGCATGAATTGTATAAATAGGGTTATAACTGTACAAATTATATATTTTTCTTCTTCGATAATTAAAACTAATAGTTGGCATTGTTTTAAGCTTTTCCCTTAACTATTGTGTTTACTTCACCAATTTGAATAGAGCATGTCCAAAAGACCCGTTCCCAGTACCTAGAGTACTCTACTTTGTTAATTCCAAGTTGAAATATAAGCTCTTATTGTTTATGGATTCTTATTTACGATAAAATTAGATTCAGATGCATCCTTTAGAGTGAGAGAGTACTACGTTTTGCTACATACAGTGGACTTTAGTGCTATAAGCTAATGCTATTTGGGTTAAAAAATGAATGGGAAACTTATCAACGATTAATCAACAAGGTCTTTCCCTCATAGATTGGAAGAAATGTTTAGGTGTACATCGATGACATGTTTGTAAATAGTGAGGAAGAATCAAACCATATCTTCGATCTGGTGGAGACCTTCCATAACCTTGGAGGCATAAATTTGAATTTTAACCTGGATAAGTGCACGTTCAAAGTCAAGTTGGGAACATTCTTTGGGTATTTAGTAAATCAAGAGGGGATCAAAGTTGCTCTAGTACAGTTAGGGTTTCATTTTCCATGCAGCCACCTTGAAACCTTAAGGAGGTTCTAATATTATCTACTAGGCTAACAACTTTGAACAAATTCATCGCTCGATCTTCATACAATATGAAATTTTCTTTCAAGTACTTTGAAAGGCCAATAATGTGCAGCAGACTGATCAATATGACAAAGTGTGCAGTAAGATAAAGTGTCATCTTTCTTTCCCATAAACTTTATCCAAACATATCTAAGGCCAATAATGTGTAGCAGACTGATCAATGTGACAAAGCGTTTAGTAAGATAAAGTTTCATCTTGATTCCCCGGAAACTTTATCCAAACATTCTGAAGGGAGTAGTTGTATATTAATTTAGTCGCATCCGAATATGTGGTAAGTACAGTTTTGATCAAAGAACAGGGAAGTTGCCCCAAGCCAGTTGATTATGTGAAGTACAGTTTTCTCCCCGCAGAGATAAGGTACTTGCAGTTAGAGAAGTTAAATTTGCCATTAATCATAACATGGAAACAATAAGGTCGTATTTCCAGGGTCATTCTATTTTACTTCAAACTTCTTTCTTGCTTCGAAATATCCTATAAAAGCTTGATATTTTATAAAGGTTAACCCGATGGTCGGTGAAGTTGGAAGACTTTGACATGACTCATGAGCCTGGGACAACCATCAAAGCTGAACCCTTAGCTGATGGAGGATCCAATATCTTGGCCTACAGGGCTATAGTTCAATATGTGGATCCATCCGGGGAGGCAATGAATCATGCAATCCATTGTGGTTTCGAAACTTCAAATAATAAGGTTGAGTATCAGCTAACACTCGTTGACTCTAGGTATAACGAGAAAAAAAGGTCCATTAGATAAGTGATTCTCAAATTTTGATAAACCATTCTTTAAGGTTGGCTAAAACGCGCAAAAAATCACTTGGTCAGGTACGTAAAATTGTTCGAAAGTGATGCATAGTTGTTTAAAAATGTTAGCTTCGAATAGGTCCCCAAGGTGGAGAACTTCCAACTGGATGTTATGGCTTCGACAGCTTTTTCTGTGAAATAGAACTGTGGGTCACATTGCAGAAACACACCTTGATTGATAAGGAACATGGTCCAAATCATGAAGAAACTCTAGATTTGGTAGGGGGTTTTGAAATTGAAAATTGGAGTGCAAGATTTTAAACCTCTTCAAAAGTGGTACTTGCCCCCAAGACAGGATTATAACACAAAGATTGAAATTCGAGTAAACAATATTTATAATCTTAAGCAATACCTTGTTCAGGAAAGAGCTAAGTCAATCTTTAATTTGATGTTTGGAGCCCGAATAATTTGCCATGGTTTTAGAAAAGATCCATTGTTGGAAGGGGATGCTCATTACGATTACAATACCTTAACCCGAATGGTTCTGATAGCGGGTTTGTTTTGGATGATCATATCGACCAATGTTGAGGCTCTAAGATCACTGTCAAGAACGTTATCAATTTTATTTTGACTAACATATGTCATCGACTCGAAGTCAATCATCACGGATAGTAATCTTCAGTTCTAAAATACAAATATTGATAGTTTTTGTTGAACTAGAGGTATAAATAAACATTTTTCTACCCCTTTACACCCTCAACAAAATGGGAAGGTAGAGGTAACAAACTAAAGAATTTAATATTTCCTTAGGAAGCATTTGATAAGAGGATACGAGAAATGGACATATTACCTTCAATGAGTTCTATGGGCTTACAGAACAACTCATTAGACCATCACGGGTGGAATGTCATTCGCTCTTCTTTATGTTATGGATGAAGTAATCCTAGCAAAAATAGATATGACATATTACAGGGTCTCCATTTAATCCCCATAGGAAAACGAAGTGGGAAGGAGGGCTGAGCTGGATCTAATCGGATAGAATTACCGAAAGCTGACCTACGAGTCTTATATTACCAAAATTTCATGAAGAAGATGTATGCATATAAAGTTTGAAGCCGTGAATTCAAAGTGGAAGAAATAATTTTGAGAAAAGTGTTCTTACACACTGATAGAAATGATGGTTAAGTAACATAGACTCGGTAAGCTAGATCGTCATTGTCAAGGTCTTTACACTATGATAGAAAACGCCAAAGCGGGAACTTACAAAATAAAACAGGTTTCAACTTCTATTGAATATTGACCATCTTGAACTTACAAATCTATGACTTTACCATATTTGAATTTGTATTTATGTTACACAGTTTAGTTCTGTACTAAAATAATTATAAATGATGAAAGATAATGTGTCATACTCTTTCTTACCCTAGTGGCGCATGAAAGTTTTAACGAGGTATCCACAGAGCGGGCAAATTAATAAAATATTTGCCCTGAAAATGCTATTGGTCTTCTGAAATACGCATGTTTTAAGTTCAGATATCTATTCTCATCAAAGTTTCAAACACATGTTTGGTTGAGGTAGATATTCGAGCACGAAATGATTGTCAAGGTCCAAATCTATTTTTCTTTGTAAAAGCTTTCAACAGAGATGGTTAAGGTAAAGCGTCGTGCTCAAAGTGACTGTCAAGGTCTATAATTATTTTTTACTTGTAAAAGCTTCCAATAAAATTTGGTTAAGATAGATCATCGTGCTTGAAGTGACTATCAAGGTCCAAAACCCGTCAAGAAAAAGTTAGTTACTAGTAACAATTAAATTTGCATCCCAGAGTAAACTTTAAGATTCCCTAAGGCTGATCACGTTGGGAAAACTTATTCATTGGACATATATTAAAAATGCAACATCGCAAAATAAAAACATGTAAATTTGGTTAAGGTAGATCATAGTGCTTGAAGTGATTATCAAGGTCCAAAAATCGAAACGTTAGTTACTAGTAGCAAAAAAATTTGCATCTCGAATTTAACTTTAAGATACCCCAAGGCCGATCACGTTGGGAAAACATAAATCATTGAACAAAATATATAAAAAAAATCCAACAATGCAAATAAAAACAAGTAAAAGGGATGGTATAAAGAACCTCAAAGGTTTAGATAAATATTACAAAATTCGACAGCCATCAAGAAACTTTAAAGTTTCGAATATAAGGATAACATACAATAGTTTCTCTGGCCACCAAGGGACTTTGAGTTCAAAAGATTTGAAATAAACAAAAGATAAATAATCATTTCTCATTACGAGAGGCATCTTGAAGGTCATCATGGTTGATCAGGGAATCATGTTGGTACCTAGAAGAGTGTTTGTAGTAGGAGCACCGGCACAGGAATCAAGAGCATTGAAGTCCTTCCGAGCAAGCAAGGTTTGGGGAAAGCTCTTCCATTGCCTTGATGTCCACCTCCACCTCTTTTTCAATATTTTCGTCTGACACGGGGTCGAACGCCACCGCCACCTAGAGTACGCTTAGCTTCAAAAACTTATTCCCACAATGCCCTAAGGTTGAGCTCCGAGGAACATTTGATGAAGTTAAAGACCATCTATTCACGGATCACGTCTCTTTTCTTTGTGGCGTATCGAGACTCATTTCTTATTTTTCAGGGACTTTCTTAGCAACCTCTCTTTGAGATCTTTTGTAAAGATTTCCATGTTGTTGTTGAGGTAGGTCATTTCCTTCTTATGATTTTCATGATTCCTAAGTTCGTTCTACCTAACCTCAAGCACGTTTTCTTTACGTTCTAATTCGCTTTCTAGGCCTCCTATCTGCCAATCCCTCGCTTGATAGGCTTTTTCATCAAGGCTAAAAGGTCGAGAGCCTGTTCTGCTTCGCTTTCTCGGCCTCCTATCTACCAATCACTTGCTTGATAGGCTTTTTCATCAAGGCAGAAAGGTCGAGAGCCTTAACCCCATGCTCAACTGCAACCTTTTGCATCACACTGCAAGTTTTGTTCAAAGTTTGGGAGAGACATCATTTGAGTTAAGTGAAGGTCAAAAGAAAAAATATTTGGTGAAGTGCAAAATTTAGAGAATTACTTCATTATGAAGAGCTATATGCCAAACTCCCATGTCAGGTATGGATCGGTCGATGACTGCCAAAGTTAGTTTTAACAAATTAGCATACTAATTTAGTGAGATCTTCGAAACCGTCAATTATCATTGGGCTTTTCCCCTTTGACTCAATGAGATTGCTGATAGCGCAACACTTGCGAAATTCAAGGTTCGAATTGATCTTGGCACAACCATTCAATACACAAGCACTCAATATCATAAGATGTTATTTACCTGGGCCATCAGATGCGCTGAATAACTCTGAGTATTTTATAAAAAAATAAAAAATAAAGTTAGTAAAAAACAATTAACACCTAAAGAATATGCGAAGGATAAATCCCTAATCGAGGTTTTTTTTTTGTTCAAGGTAAGTAATTGGTATGATGTATAATAACTATTACTTTTGCATCTACTGGAGTTACTAAGAACAAATACATTATCTCATGCGCCCTAGACAAATACATTTTGTTTTTCCAATTGTCTTTGGACTCTGGAAAATCCACTAAAACTTTCAATTTTTTCTCCACGGTAAGATATTATTTAGGGTAGTTGTGGTTAATAGAAACATTTCTCTAAAAAAAGACACTCTACTGAAAAGGATTGTCCTTATAAGGTTGAGTCAGTTATAAAAGACATCAAGGTCATCCACACATTTGGGATAGCCTAGGTAGTGTAGTGCTCGAGCTTACTAAAATAAATTATTAAGACTCATAAGAAAAAAGAATCAGAAACTCTAGATGATAATATTATTAAAGAAGACAAGTTCGTCTGTCTTTGAAGCGAGAGGGGTTTTGTTTTCGACCAGTGATCTCAGCTTAATATTATCAGGAATGTTTCATCGAGCTCGCATCCTCGAGAGCTCATTGGGGTGCTCGTAATCATATTGAATCCCTTTAAGTTTATCCTGGGGTGTGGGTTTGATGGTAAAAAGTAAGGCAGACCAGCCAGATCTAGGGAGCTACTAAGAAAGCTCGAAGCTTCTAAGTTTGGCAGTTTCGGCCGATGGAGGCTACTAGGTGAGTTTGAAGTTTCCATGTTTGTCTTTTTACTTTTTTGAGTCTACGTGTTTTTTGGCAGAGATTTTGTTGTTACTCTTGATTCTCGAGTTTCTTTGATTTCTTCCACACTTTCTACCACCTCATTGGTAAGGGCTAGGATGGAAAAAATCTATGGTGTTTTTTGGGGGAGTTTGGGGACTAACCAAGAAGAGGACCTTCAGAGTGTTAAACTCCTCAAATGACATTTGATGGTAGTCAGGTCGTTCTTTGACTGTATAGCTTTAGTGGGATTATTGACTATATGAGGGTTCATAGTGGATTTATGGGATGATGACGTCAACTAGTCAGGAATATGGGGTTATTGATAAGGGAATTATTAGTTAGGCTTTAAGCCTTATTAGTTGTAGTTTAAATACAAGCCCTACAAGTCACTCTTTGTATATATGGGCCAATAGAGATAAAAAAACATATTGTTCACTAAAGCTATACAGTCAAAGCACGACCTGACTACCATCAAATGTCATTTGAGGAGTTTAACATGTCACCCTCTTGGAAAATAAGAACAATCATTATTCTATTTTGTGTCTACTATTATATTTCTCTCTATGTATTTATTACCTAAAAAATTCTGGTGAGTCAAATCTGGACTCATCACGAAGGTTTAATAAGAAGGATATTAAGATATTGTAATTGCATCTCTTCATTATGTATTCTAATGGCAAAAATACTTATTGATTATTTAGATTCATACATCGATACTTATCTTGAATGTATCAAAGAGACACACACCCAAATAAAAAAGGTTAAAGGCATATAAATCTAAAATGATTTTAAAACTGATCCATACAAACATCTATGGATCCCTAAGGAATCAGGAAACATAAATCAGTAATTCATATCATTCAGATATTATTTATCTGTTTTTATGGGTACCTCTAACAGCTCATGAGACATAAGAAGTCCTAGATAAGTTTATATCTTTCAAGGCCACAGTTTAGAAAAACTAGGTAAGAGAATTAAGTGCGTTAAATCTGACTATATTTGTGTATACTATGACAAATTTAACGGTTAAGATGAAAAATATCAAGGACCATTTTCTAAATACCTAGAAGAATGCATTCAAGTTCCTCATAATATAATATCTGACTCACCCAACATATAAAGGTGTATCTGAAAAATAAAATTGTATGCTTAAGGATATGGCAAGAAGTATGATTTGTCATTCAACTCTACCACTATCACTCTGGGTACATGCTATATATTATACACTATATATACTCAACTGAGTTTCAACAAAGTCAACCATAAAGATCTAAAATGAGCTTTAGACTGGGACAAGTCTGGTTTTAATGCATATGCATATTTGGGGATATCCATCTGAAGCAAAAGCCTCATCAGACGAATCTAAAGATATTGGAAAGTAAGATTGTTAACTATTATTTTATTATATATTTTGAGCATTCAAATGTTCTTAAGTTGAAAGATCCTTCCACTTTTAAATATTTTATAGACATGAACAATAAAGTTCCTTGAGGATGTTGAGTTTGGGAGAAGAATTTAAGAACAAATTTTCATTTTGAGGAATAATCTATAAAGATATATAAGGATCCTAACATATATAAGTAATTCATGACATCAACATATGGGCTAAAAGGAAAATTGTTAGTGGATTAATGATCAAAGATGCAATGTTTATAAAACTAATTTATGAGCCCAAAAGAATGTTGTTGGTGGATCGATGCTCATGTATCAGATAATTTGATTTCAACACCAACCATTGAATTCTTATTATAATATTAAGTCACTCTAAACGATATTTTGATCTTCCATACTGGTAACAAAATGAAATTGTTCAAAGAAGTACAAACTCTACCTCCTCAAGAAAGTTCAAAATTAATAAATAATAGCCTTAAGAATATCCATGGGAGATATGAAGAACACTATATCCTTGGATCATATATGGTACCCTCAAGAACATAAAAATTCATGTGGTAAAATGGTAAATAACTTTTCATGTTCCTATGAAGTCGTGAAGAATTATGATTCTCAACTGTAGATCAACACTTTTTAAGGAAGAGTATAAGTAAATCCAAGGTATCACAATTTAGGAGTTTCTCATATTATTTTTAAGTAATGAAGTTGATTGGTTGTAAGTGAGTTTACAAAAACCAAATGGGATTCAAAGGTTAATATGAAAAGACAAAAAGTGTGAGTTGTGACAATAGTATTTACTTAATGTAAATAAAGTGAGTTTAAAGAGGCCTTCTCTTAAGTTTCATAAAAGACTCTGTTAGAAAAGTCATGGCACTAGTATCACACTTTCAACTAGAGCTTCATCAAATAGATGTGACTGTTATTTTTCTTAAACGTTATATTAAGAAAAATGTTTTATATGGTACAACTTGATAAATTTATAATAGGTTATTCAAACTTCATAAAATCCAAACTTAAAAAATCTATTTTGGGGCTTTAACAACCTTCTTGACATTAGTTCCACAAGTTTTTTGAGGTAATAATCTCCTTAGGTTTTGAGATGAACTCAATTGAGGATTATGGGTATCAAAGGCTTCGTTGGAGTAGGTTTATAATTTGTGTACGATATTGAATACCTCTATTACAAAAGAAGACAAATTAAGGTATATCAATATCCAAATATAAACTTTGAGATTGAGAAAATACAAAAGGTTCCATATGCTTTGGCAGTTGAGAGTCTAATACATGCTCAAGTTTATACTAGGCCAGGTATTGTCTATGTGGTCGAATTTTTAGAAGGTATCTAAGTAATCTTGAGATGGACCATTCAGAAGTGATCAAAATAAGTATCTAGCATAAGCAACACATAATGGGACACATATTTACATATATGAAGTCGAGATAATCTGGAGATCATTGAGTAATCCTACTCAAATTTTAGTAGGTTGTAAGGAAATATTTGGTACATTATGAAAAATTATAAAGAAACACTCGTTGCAGCCTCCATTATAATAGTTGGATTTTTTTCATGCTTAAAGACATCCAACCAATCACTATCGTTAATGAATTAAATTGTTGTACCGTCGAAATAAAATACCCTTAGGCTATGATGTGACATACTTAAATAGCGGGAGCATATTTAAATCTAAACATATAGATATCAAATTCGTATTTGTTAAAAAAAGTTTAGACTTTCCAAATCAGTATAGAGCACACCTATACATACTCAATAAAAACTGACCCTCTTACTAAAGTAGTGTTACCTATAGTTTTTTAAGGAACACCGCATTGTGATGTAGTTATTTGTTTAAAAGATCATTGATCTCAGTTGAAATTTTGTAATATGAACTGATATATATATATATATATATATACACTTTGGTTTAATAAAAATATATGGCCTAGTTAAAGTTTTTTCGACTTCTCTAATTCATTAAGTAGATCACCACTTGAGTATAACCCGTTAAGAATAGATATATGATGGGGGTGAATAGGAAAAACAGAGTTAATGGCTGTAAGAGCTCAAAAAAGAAGACGACTAGTATTAGAGAGTAAAATATAGTCAGAGAAATAATTCTTAAAATTTAATGAATCAAAGTCTGGCGGCAAAGTAGGATTTGAGAGCCTTTTATAGAATAAATATTATTTTTCGCATAATAAAATAACGTTCAACCCAATTTCAAAGCGATTGGAGTTGTTTAAGTATTTTAAATAAATCCAACAAAAATAGAAAAATGCTGAAAAACATGAAAAGAGATAAATGATACAATAAATGCTAGAATTTTAGGCCTGAACTTCATCACTCAGGTTTGTCATGTGATGATTTCAAAATTCATTAGGCTTCTCGACACACTCAATTTGGGTAGTCGTCGCGCCTAGTTCTGATAATCGAGCATCAAATAAGGCATGTTTTCATTTGTCCAAAAGGGTCGTATAGTCGTAGGCTTGTGCAACTACATCAATATGTGTGATTATATTTCATATTATACTCATGCTATACACCATAATTGATTCTTGTAATTGATTAATGTCGATAATATGATTGATATTTCACTCAGTCACTAATATTGTGATGAGAAGGTTTTTAGTCCCTTATTGTTTATCGTCATGTATCAGATTGTTCAGTTCACCTATCGACAATAAGTTTATAGTATCCATTAAATAGCTACATCATTGTGTAACATATGACGATCGAAGTTTGAAATTATTTTTAATATATGGATGAGTATGCTAATGATGTTTTAGTTATTATCGTAAGATAGATAATTTAATAATTAACTGAGTTATTTATATAATTAGGAATTGGACTAGTAGGTGAAAACGTATTGTGAATGTATAAGTGTAGATACTATGTAAAAATTTTGATTTGTGAAGGATTGAGCCAAAATATTAACACTTAAGACTAAACTAGTAAGATTATGGACTAAAATGATTAAATCAAGTAGGTGAATTATGTTCCATGATCGCATATGGTAATAAAGAGGTATAATTTAATTGAGTTAAACCTAAATTGCATTATATATATATATATATGAGAAGACGTACGATAGTATTCCTTCAACTATTGTATATTTTTTATTTGTCGTTCTGTTGATTAAATTCACCATAAAACACTAGTTTTCTCTTCTTTGTCCTATTTACCAAGTTTTTTTATATATCAAACAAGAATACAAGAACACGATTGTATATTGATCAACAATAAAAGAACAACATTGCAGGAAAATAATCAAATAAAAGATTTATGGGATACTAAATGATCAGATCTACCGCTCTAATATAATCAGTAACTACTAAAATGAACAATATATCA
Source organism: Limnanthes douglasii subsp. nivea (assembly GCA_036936605.1). Lineage (NCBI taxonomy): Eukaryota > Viridiplantae > Streptophyta > Magnoliopsida > Brassicales > Limnanthaceae > Limnanthes > Limnanthes douglasii. The sequence continues at coordinate 125,854,014 of JAUPFV010000005.1, read as the reverse complement.
AACAATTTTCCACACTTTTCTAGTAGTAAATAGAAACAAATAAGGGAATGATTTATTATTTATGTTACAATATATACATTATATATATTATATTCCATCACTTACGTCTCTTATTGAACGATTTCAATATATTCCATCACTTACGTCTCTTATTCAATGATCATATGATATCGAATAATTTACATGATAATAATTTACATGATTATGTAAGAAATGTTATAGACATCAAAGATAATACTACACGGATTGGAAGCATTATGTTTGACCTCCACATAACATTGTTACACACTTTTTTCTCAACAAAAATACAATTTATAATCATTATAAAACTACATGTCTACTCTAAATTTTAAGTACTTCAACATATTAAAATAATAGAGTATTAATCCAATCATAACAAACGCATATCCACATTGAATCGTGCTTTAAAAAGTACTAAGTTAGCTTAATCATCATAATAAAAGAAAACAAAACTTGAAACCTAATACTAAGGTTGTTCATACACGTTGGTAACACGTTGTTTCTTTTGAAACATATTTAATACAGTCAGTTATCATTAAAACACGTGAAACATGCGCCCGTGAGATATTCTTAACCGTTTTAGATTAAAATTGAATATTTACCTATTTGTTTATCTTCATTTCTTACTTTTGTAAAAACTATTCTCGTCTTCAAGCATTACCATTTTTAACATTACTCCTGACCTTCAATCTAAATTGAGGCCCAAAATTTAAAGCTAAAGATACATAGATGGGGGAACATACTCACAAATTAAAAGCATAAATCTTGCCAAATTTGAAACCATCAAGAGAAACCGAGATAAAATTCTTATATAGACTCAATTATAGATCTGAATTCATTGTATATCTCAAACTTGGTCAAAATTTGATCTAAATTGTAACTATTCCTGAATTCAGGATTATCCAATGGAATTTTTATTTTGTTGAAAAAACTTGCATGTTCTAGATTGGTGTTTGTGCTCTATCTTTATTCCAAAATTATTAACTTTTTTTGAATAATTTAAATTATCTTTCAGTTATTGTCCAATATTTTAGATGCTCTTATAGCCTCGATTCTCACAACAAATATATTTATTATAAATATTTCAATGACATTTTCAAGAAAAACAGTTTATAACAAAATATAAAAATACCAACAACAACCTCCATTTATAACAACCTAAATTTTAACCTTTTAAAAAAAGACAATAAATATGTGATGACGTCATACATATTTATTTAGATAATAAGTTCATAAATAACATTTATAAGAAGATAAAACATAACTTAAATGATGATATAACAACCATGATATTCTTATAAAAAACTAGCACTAAATATTTAGTGAGCTTTTCACTCTAAACAAAATTCTAATCTCAATGTTCGGGGCAAGCACCCATAATCTCCTTTAACAAAATTATAATTGAATAACTCAAAATTTACATCCAAGCTTCTTTGATGATCCATCCGTGTTGATTTATCTTCTTATAAAATAAGTGTTATAGTCTTAATCTCATAATCATTCTTAAGTAGATTTATGGATATCATAATATTAATAAATTACTGATAGAAATACTAATACTTTACAGATTTCTAATCTAACTTATTGAACCATGAAGTTAAATCATCCTATAATAATGCGAAATAAATACTTACAGGATGTAGACATTCTTTGATCTTCAGATTCCTGACTTAGAGCAGATGATCGGCGATCCTTTGCTAGGTTATTGATTCTTCTAAGAGATGGCAACCAAAACACACTTTTGTAATTGATTCGAAGGAAGAATCAATTTATTTTTCTTAAAGGATTTTCTCTCTGTATTTTCTTTCGTTTCTTTCAAGAATGAGAAACTCATTCTTATATAGAACTGAAGTGAGAAAACGGTTCTTCATTAAGTAATTGTCTGTAACTTCCAGACATTTACTTAACGAAGACCAGTAACGGTTCTTCTCTCTTAATTGTCTGTAACTTCCAGACAGTTACTTAATGAAGACCAGTCCTTATTAAATTGCCACTCTTAGGGACCATAACCCGGTATTATTTTGTTTTACAAAATAACCCCAAAACTTTACGTTTTGCTTAAGTTGTTTATTTCCGAATCTAATCCTTCACAGTATTCGGAATTAAACCTGGTATCTATACAATTACCTCCATGATACATATTTTATCTACTAGTCCGTTCTTTTCTTTATGATTACTTTTATTGGACTAATATTAACGATAGTTCGATACATCGATACGACATGTGACGGTCCAACTTAATGGAGAAATTCCAACAATCTCCCACTTGGATCATCATATGCTACTATAGGATGCATCCACTTAATGAACGTTCTAAATTTCTATCGTCACATAGATAACCTTAACAATCTCGTAAATGACTATTAACGACATAGGACTAAAGTCATCGCAACAATCAACTACATGGATCTATCATGTTGCATAGCATAAGAATAATATGAAATGTAATCTTACATATCTATTCTTAACTAGTCCCACTTAATTGGAGGTCTACTTACAGCAGAGTACGAATAATCAAATACAAGAGCACACTGAAAACTTGTTTATAAATATGTTTGCATTAATGACCTTAAGTTCGCGAATATCATAATACAAACAAATTTAATAGCTTAATACAAACTCCCACTGAAACTAATAATCCTCTAAGTACACAACACCCATGTTAATGGTGTGTTCAATAAAAACTTTAGGTACTAATGCCTTCGTAAGAGGATCTGCTAACATTGAGTTTGTCCCTATGTGCTCCACACTAATTTGACCACTCTGTACTCTCTCTTTAACAGACAGGAACTTGATATCTACATGTTTGGACTTAACCGAGCTCCTGTTACTGTTTGAATACTGAACTGCCGAGTTATTGTCACAATATAATCTAAGGGGTTTTTCTATCCCTTCTACGATTCGTAGTCCCGTGACAAAATTTCGCAGCCAAAGCGCCTGATTGGATGCCTCGAAACAAGCAACAAATTCCGCAGCCATAGTGGAAGATGCAATGAGTGTTTGTTTAACACTTTTCCATGATATTGCACCTCCCGCTAAAAGGAATATAATGCCTGAGGTTGAACGACGAGAATCCTCACATCCGGCAAAATCCGAGTCGGAATACCCTATGACCTCCAGTTTATCCGACTTCTTATATGTTAACCTGTGATGTTTTGTTTGTTGCAAATACCGGAGAACTCTTTTGACTGCTTTCCAGTGTTCCATCCCCGGATTACTTACGTATCTCCCTAACACACCCACCACAAAAGCAATGTCTGGCCGTGTACAAACTTGAGCATACATCAGACTTCCAACAGCCGAAGCATATGGAACCTTTTGCATTTCCTCAATCTCAAGTTTTGTCTTTGGGCATTGCTTAAGGCTAAACTTTTCACCTTTTGATATAGGGGTTTCCTTTCCTTTGCTGTTAGCCATCCCGTAACGTTGTAACATACTCTCAATATACGCCTTTTGTGATAAACTCAAAATTCCATGGGATCGATTCCTGTGAATTTGAATTCCTAACACAAATGATGCATCACTAAGATCTTTCATATCGAATTTGTCCGAAAGAAATTTCTTGGTCGTATGTAACAATTCCTTATCGTTCGTGGCCAATAATATGTCATCAACATACAGCACTAGAAAAATGAATTTACTCCCACTAAATTTTTGATACGCACAATCCTCTACTGAATTTATCTCGAAACCAAATGAGATAATAACTTCAAGGAATTTGTGATACCACTGTCGAGACGCTTGCTTGAGACCATAAATAGATTTCTTCAGTTTACATACCGTTGACTTTGGATCACCAGAGACAAAGTTTTCAGGTTGTAACATATAGATCGTTTCCTCAATGTCTCCATTAAGAAAGGCGGTCTTTACATCCATTTGATGGAGCTCAAGGTCGAAGTGTGCAACTAATGCCATGATTGTCCGAAAAGAATCCTTCGAAGAAACTGGAGAGAAGGTTTCTTTAAAGTCAATCTTTTCACGTTGAGTAAAACCCTTAGCTACAAGTCGCGCTTTATGCCTCTCCACATTACCCTTAGAATCCCGTTTGGTTTTAAAAATCCATTTACAACCAATCGGCTTCTTTCCTTCAGGTAATAGAACAAGCTCCCATACCGCGTTATCTTGCATTGATTTAAACTCTTCGTTCATTGCTTTAATCCAGAAGTGAGAATCAGAACTTTTCATGGCTTCACGAACATTTAAAGGATCGTTTTCTGTTGAACCATAAAATTCTTCATGTTCTTGAAGATACAGTATATAGTCTGAAGATATAGCGCTTTTTCTTTCTCTAGTAGATCTACGCAAAGGCATAATTTCTTCATTTTGCACTTGAACTTCTTGAGGAGATAGAGTTTGTTCTTCTTGAACAACTTCATTTTGCTCCATTGGAACAACATCCATAGGAGGAAGATTAACATCATCTTGAGTATCTATATGTTCTAACGAATCTGAAGTGATGATTGGCCTTCTAATTACCATATCATCATCTGACACTATAGTATCATTGTTAGAACCTTCATGAATCTCTGTTGATTCTTCCTCAAAATGAATGTTCGTTACTAAATTCTTCTCCACAAACTCTATATCCTCAAAGAATTTCGTTGTACCCGGCTCAAATATATTCTTTGTGGAAGGATCATAAAACTTAAAACCCCTACTGTGCTCGGGATATCCGATGAAATAACTACTAACCGTTTTGGAGTCCAATTTCTTTTCATTCGGCCTATAAGGCTTCGCTTCAGCTGGACATCCCCAAACATGTAAATGTTTTAAACTAGGTTTACGCCCAGTCCAAATTTCATACGGTGTCTTAGTAGTTGCTTTCGTCGTAACTCTATTAAGTAGGTAGGTCGCACATTTTATTGCTTCTCCACAGAGTGATATAGGTAATGTTGAATGACTAATCATACTTCTTACCATATCCTTTAATGTACGGTTTCGTCTCTCAGATACTCCATTCATGTTGGGCGAACCCGGCATCGTATACTGAGGGACTATACCACACTCTTCTAGGAACTTTGCAAACGGTCCATGACGGTGTTCACCTGAACCATCATATCTCCCGTAGTATTCACCACCACGGTATGATCTGACGCACTTAATGTCTTTACCAAGTTGTTTTTCAACTTCAGTCTTAAAGACTTTGAACTTGTCAATGGCCTCTGATTTTTCGTGAATGAGATATAGATACCCATATCGTGAAAAGTCGTCAATGAAAGATACAAAATATCGTTGGCCGTTCCATGATGCTGTAGGGAACGGACCGCAAATGTATGTATGTATCAAATCCAAGACCCCTTTCGCTCTGTATGCATCTAATCGTTTCACTTTGGTCTGTTTTCCTTTTATACATTCAACGCAAACGTTGAAGTCCGAAAAATCCAGTTCACTTAATAAACCTTCTGAAACAAGCTTTTCAATTCTATTTCTAGAAATGTGACCTAATCGCTTGTGCCAAAGTTTTGCTGATTTTTCCATTTTACAATTTAGTTTTCCAGGTACATCTACATTCATTATCTCTTTCTGATCCTTTATAGTATCTAATAAATACAAGTTATCATTTGCTATTAACTTTCCAGAACCAACAACATTACCATGTAAATAAAGACATAAACTTTCATTTCCAAATAGACAAGAATAACTTAATTTGTCCAACAACGGAAAAGAAATTAGGTTCCTTCGAAAAGAAGGTACATACGATACGTCTTTTAAATACAAAAAATGTCCACTGGTAAGCAACAAACGAAAATCACAGATAAAATGAACTAAACACGAACTGCCATCAGCTGTATAGATGGATGTTTCACCATCACTCAGGCTTCGGTTTCTTATCATACCCTATAAAGAAATACAAACATGAGTTGTTGCTGCTGTATCAACCCACCAAGTATTTCTTGGCACTGAAACTAAATTGATCTGAGAACAGACTATAGAAGTGAAAATACCTTTGGCTTTCATCATAGCCCTCCATTTTTCACATTCTTTCTTAAAGTGCCCCGGTTTCTTACAATGGAAGCAACGCCCTTTACCAGACGTACCCTTATGCTTCTTTTGTCCCGAACCGGAGGCATGTGCATCTGAACCTTCATACTTTCTCTTAATTCCCTTATCCACCTGAGCTTTCACCATTTTCACTTCTGGATGTTCTTGCTTCATCTTTTCCTCCTCTTGCGCTGCCTGAGAGATGAGCTCGTTGAGAGTCCATTTCTCGCGCTGACAGTTATAAGAAGTTTCGAAGTTCTTATACTGAGGAGGGAAAGAGTGAAAAGCAAAGTTTACCACAACATCTTCGGGAAGGTCAATCTTAAGTGCTTTCAGTTTGGAAGCGATGTTTGACATTTCCAAGATGTGCTCACGAACAGTCCCTTTGCCACGATATTTCATAGAGGCTAGCTTAATAAGCAGCGTCTTAATCTCTACTTTATCGTTCTTGGCAAAACATTTCTCTACTTCTTCGAGAAATATTTTCGCATTAGTGATCTCAGGTGAAACTGCACCACAGAATGCTAATGGAATTGCTTGCTTAATGATCCCTAGACTTATCCTGTTCGATTTTTCCCACGCCTCTGACTCTTTCTTCTCCGTAGGAGAACTGTCATCAGTCAGAGGTTTAGGTTCATCGACCCTTAATGCTAAGTCGTAATCATGGCACATCAAGTGCATCAACATATCTTCTTTCCATAGCTCAAAGTTGCTCCCATTAAGTATGAGTGCCTTTTTGCCTTCCGGGTTATAGAAATACGAATTTGCTAACATAACAAACAACAAACAATAAATAGCCAAAAACATCACTTAACATATAACCTCCATAGTATTTAACAAATAAACATAGCATAATAAAACATACTCTTACAACATCAATAAGATACCTTTGGGCAAGCATATTAATTTGTATATGTATGAGTTTGAGCATAATTAATGTTGATCCTTCTAATTGACAAAAAAAAAATCTTCCTTTGGGCCGATTTTTTCCTAGTTCAATTTTCTTAATGATCAATTCACAAATAACTATCTCGTGTCTAAGATTAACTATGTCAAACATTAACCTTCCTTTGGGCCGATTAAAATTTACATACTTGTCAATAATAGACTTGTCAAAACTCTAAAATAATTAATTCAGCAATAGGGATCACTTTGGCGATATATTGAATCATTAATTATTTACCGAAGTTCGGACAACTTAAAACATGCTAATTATTTCGAAAAATACTATAAGACTACCTTACTTAATGTCCAAACTATTTCGTAGTCTATGTATAATTTAATCAAATTAAATTTACACCTTAAATTTAATATATTATAATATATCTTTAATTATATTGTAATATATCTTTAATTATAATATATCTTTAATTAAATTAAGTTTACACCTTAAATTTAATATATTATAATATATCTTTAATTATATTGTAATATATCTTTAATTATAATATATCTTTAATTAAATTAAATTTACACCTTAAATTTAATACATTATAATATATCTTTAATTATATTTTAATATATCTTTAATTATATTATAATATAATTCTTAATATATATTATAATATAGTATTTATTTATATATATAAAACTTATTCATATATATACTATAATATATATTTATATATATAATAAACTTCAATGATATAATATAATTCTCGTAATAATTCACTTATAACTTTATATAATATATAAGCAAACTTAATTACACATTTATCGGTGGTCACGTATATTTCGCCTATTCTTTAGGCGAAAGGACAGTTACTAAATTAATAATTTCAGATTTTAATTTAATTATATTAATTATAGTAGCCGCATACGGGATCTTTTAACTGCATATATAATTATACCACCGTAATTGTTTAATTGTTTGTGTAATTTCCGATAACCGACATCATATCTAATATATAGATCTAATATATATGATCTAATTTTATAATCTGAAAAACTAAGAATTTAATTTCATGGTGGCTCTCATACCACTTGATAGAAATACTAATACTTTACGGATTTCTAATCTAACTTATTGAACCATGAAGTTAAATCATCCTATAATAATGCGAAATAAATACTTACAGGATGTAGACATTCTTTGATCTTCAGATTCCTGACTTAGAGCAGATGATCGGCGATCCTTTGCTAGGTTATTGATTCTTCTAAGAGATGGCAACCAAAACACACTTTTGTAATTGATTCGAAGGAAGAATCAATTTGTTTTTCTTAAAGGATTTTCTCTCTGTATTTTCTTTCGTTTCTTTCAAGAATGAGAAACTCATTCTTATATAGAACTGAAGTGAGAAAACGGTTCTTCATTAAGTAATTGTCTGTAACTTCCAGACATTTACTTAACGAAGACCAGTAACGATTCTTCTCTCTTAATTGTCTGTAACTTCCAGACAGTTACTTAATGAAGACCAGTAACGGTTCTTCTCTCTTAATTGTCTGTAACTTCCAGACAGTTACTTAATGAAGACCAGTCCTTATTAAATTTCCACTCTTAGGGACCATAACCCGGTATTATTTGTTTTACAAAATAACCCCAAAACTTTACGTTTTGCTTAAGTTATTTATTTCCGAATCCAATCCTTCACAATATTCGGAATTAAACCTGGTATCTATACAATTACCTCCATGATACATATTTTATCTACTAGTCCGTTCTTTTCTTTATGATTACTTTTATTGGACTAATATTAACGATAGTTCGATACATCGATACGACATGTGACGGTCCAACTTAATGGAGAAATTCCAACAATTACCTCACACACTTTTAGCATGAAAAGAATTACTATGACCTGAAATATGTTTTCATACTGCATCTAAAACTATATGTCATATAAAATGCTTAGAAAAAAATATATCTTAAGAGAAATATACAATCCTATCAAATACTTCCACATAATATATGATAGATGAAATAATAAGTCCAATTGAGATGTATCAATCATGACATATAATTAGATGATTACATATGTTAGTATATTTTTTACTCACAAAGAATCTAACAAACCTCTGTTTGTAAATATAGAAATTAACACTTCAATGGATTTAATTTTGTGCTAAAAATCATGAATTGCACACATGTTTCGTCAAGGTTGTTAATAAATATTCACATCCATGTTTCACCTATTTGATTTATATGATTAATTAGTTGTTGATAAATTCAAGTTTCTGTTTTTAAATTAGAAAAACAACTTGATAATAATAAAATTTATTGTACATGGTGAGCAATGTGCCTTAGATGTGTGCATTGGATGCAATTTGATTTAATTGTGTCGTATTTAATCGCCCATATACCTCACATCTTTATAATGTTAAATTTACTAGAAATTTGATCTTTCTTAATAGTAAGGATCTTTTGCGCACAAGCATGAGATATATAAAATTTACATATATTATTTATTTTCTATTATTTTTCTTCCACACCAATATTTTAAATATCAAATTATGATTAAAATATTTCGAACAATCTAAATTGTGTTATACACTTGTTTTTATGAATTACGTTACTTTTTTTGTGTATATCAAATAAACTTTTATGTTATCAAACGATAACTAATTATCTTGCTTGAAACATCTAAAATATCTTCAATTAAAACTAAAAACATCATAAAAATCTATTAGTTTCACCAAACTTCTTATATTTTGAATCTTTTCCTCTAATATTTACAGAAATATTGTGTTCTGAAAATAGGTTGAGAGTTTATCTTGGGCAGTCACCTGCAAGGAAAGGTGCACAACCTAACCGCTTTAATATCGTATATTTTTTTATAAATCACCGTCTTAGATCCGTCTCTCACCATATACTATTTATTAGGTATCAAACCACCTCAAACCTGCCGTATATTTTATAGAACCTTGATTATTGTTTGTTTCAAACAAGTAATAAATTGCAAAGAAGCAACATAAAAATCTCTTTGTACCTATAATTAACTTTGAATAGTTCATGTCTTACTTTCATCATATATTAACATATTAATATAACAAAGAATTCACCAATCTCATACGATATGCTATAGGATTCTATAAAATCAGTGAGGTTATTGATTTAGGAATATTTACCATAAAAATATAATAATTTTATATAGATTAAAAACTATTAAAATTTTATTTTTATCAAATTCTATTTTGAAATTAGATTACGTATGAACATAAGAAAAATATTTCATAAACTTTTTATATAAATCATATAATAAGCAAGTCATATAATTGAAAATTATCTCCAATGATCATCCAAATAATGAATTGAGCTCGTTTAATCTTGTATATTTTGAATATGTAATGAATCTACCTAAAAACAAAAAACAAGTATTAAAATAGATCATAAAAATCACAAAACATAATAATATGTATAAACTTTATCTATTTTAGTATGGTATTTTCGTTTTCGTTAAAGCGAAATGTCCATAGTTCCACGAGGAAGTTTAGTAAATCTTGAATTTTAATTCTTGTTTAAGGTTCCTACCTAATAATGTACTATTCTAAATGTACAAACCATCTTGTTAACCATCCCAAAATTTTAGGTTTATAGAGGAAATTCTTAAAATGGGAAAAGAGTATAGAGAATAATACAATATTTTTAGATATATGGCTTAGCTTTTACGATATAAGTACTAATGATAGTATCAAATTTTCTAATATTTAGGGTCCAGTTTATATTTTTATAAGATTTTTGTTACATAGTAGATGATATCCAGAGTTTTTTATTCTTTTTGGGTCATGATCACGTTGACAAAGATATAAAAACTTATTAATTATATGTATAATGACTCACGTGAAATATATTTTGACATGGTGTTAAAGGATGTTATATAGTAGTCTAAGCTCAAATAAATTTATATCGTAGTTGCCCTCGCATGATATAGGAAACATTATATCGTAGTTGTCCTTACGTATTAATAGATTCGATCTTTTTTAAAACTTTGAATGTGACAGGATTGTTATTCATCTCATAAGTACTAATATTTATTTAATAGTCATAGATGGACCATAACGAGGATGGAAAGTAAAACCGGATACGTTGCTTATGTAATACGTATGATTTAGTGAAATATTGTTACTTATGTCGGGATAACCTTACTTGTTTTGAGGGATAAAATTTGATATGTTTCATAATTGTATGTATATTATGATTTTATCGCTAATTCTGCTCTTAATGACCCTGTCACGTATTTCACACTCCAAGTAAAATTATCACCATTATATATAAAAAGACACGAGAAAATTAGAGTTGGAAATACATTTCTTGTATTATTTTTATCATACTTATGAGTCTGATTGTTACTTTTTCAAAAACAATTATGAGTATGATCAAATGACACGTCTAGATTAGGTTATTAATGACCTTGGATTGTATATCCAAGATAAGCTATACTAACTATAATAGTTATATCACCCTTAAAGAGATCGGTTTCATAAGTTTGTGCAACATCATGTGACGTTATCATATGCTTTTCTAAATTATATTTTTTACTATTCAAATTATTTTATCCATAATTTATTTTAACTATTGGTATACAATCTACGTTGAACAAATTATTTTTTGGATTCATATGTGACCTAGAACATATTATAAGAAAATAATTTGTCAATAAAAATAATTGTATAATTTACATGATTTTTAAGATGTCTAGACCAAACTATTATTTTAGCTTTGAGTTTGTAATGTCTTCTCTTCTCTTTCTTGTGAGCCTTCCTATAAACTTATTGTGCATTTTATTATATATATTATATGCATTCTTTCAAATAAAGTTTCTTATATAATGTAAGAGAAGTTTCCAGATGTATCATATATATTTATGTTGACCCTACTAATATCGATTATGGATATAATTCCATTTCTATGGGACCCGACTACTCTTAAGAAATCGTTGGCAACGGAAATTTCATGTCATACATCAAATAGGATTTCAATCATATTTTCTTTAATTTTTGGAAAATGTGATCAAAACTAAATACAAGATCATCGCTAAATATCATGATACATTATGAGTTTTGAACAGTATATCGTCCCTCGACTATCGTATTTGGTGACAGATGGTCCTTTGACTTTCAAAAGTCTGTTGGTAGTCCCTGGACTATTAGTTTGGATAAAGTTAGTCTACCAGATCCTTTAATCCATTAGAACTTTTCACCTGTCACCATAGTCCCCAAAATTTTGTATTACCGATGGTCCCTTAAGTTTAGGTTAAAGCCAAAATATAACATGCGACATTAAATGACCCATCTACCCTTATAATATCCAAATTGGCGTTAGTTATTGGCTATGATTATCCAGGTGGCCTTTTTTATCCTACGTGGAATATTTCTTTTGGTACAATCGAATATAATTTTACCAACCGATCATGTCACATCACATTTAATGTTAAAATCCAAACCCTAAATTTCTTTCTCTTTGAACATACTAAACTCGTTTCGAATTCTAACCCATAGACTTTCTGCTCTTCAATCTCTCTTCTTCTAAATCAAATCACTAAACCTAATCCTTAAATCTGCTCATAATCTATATCTAAATCGAAATAAAACCCTAAATCTTCCTCCTTAATCACAATCTATACTCCTGTTGCTAGCCCTAATTTTTAACAATATTAAACACGATTCAAAAATGAAGAAAGTTCGAGAAGGAAACAAAAGAAGGTCAAAATCGAATTGGATATCTCTCAAGAATATACGAGTATTATATTTTTTGCTTTACATATGAGTATGCTTCATTGGTTACTTTAGTGATATTTCGTTTTGGTTTTTTAAAGTAGAATGCTTCGAGTTTTACTTTGCTTCACTGTAAAATGATGTTTAATGATGCTTCGAGTTTTACATTTCGATATTGTATCTTCTGCGTTTAATGATAAAGTGTTTGAGCTTGACTTTTATTGATGTTTAAAGATTATAGTTGGGACTGGAATTACTTTGTGTTAGAGTTCAGGGTTGTTGCATTAAAATTGTTTTAATGTGACATAATTATTATATTTTCTTCTTCAGTGCTTTTGAGTTTGAGTTTTATCGTTACATTTCTATAGATTACTATTTGAGTTATAATATTGCATCAGATTTGTTTTGAGGGTTGTTGCATTAGAGATGCACTAGTTTGACAGAATTGTTGCATTAGACTTGTTTGAGTTAGAATGGTTGGATAGATGCAAGGTGATATTTGCGATACAATTTACTGATGTCTGATTTGTTAATCGATATTGGTTTTATAATAACCATGATAGTATGTCATGGTGGTAAATTCTACGAGAAAAACGGCATTGTAACATACAGGGATAGAAATAAGGCACTGGTTGATAATGTGAACCCCAACAAGATATCGCTTATCAATCTGAGCAAGCACATTTACATGACTTGCTCGCCTGAACAGAAGTTTGGAGTGTTGAACTTCGCTTACCAACTGTCGTCACGCAAAGATGATAAAAAATGGGTAAATGTTTCTCGTTATATAGATGCAATAGAGATGTGCAAGATGGTAGACAAGCGCAGGTTCATAAAGTTATATATTAAAGCAGTTCTACCATTGAATATTATTTCCCATTCAAAGAGAATCAAGGTAAAAACTATGCTGGCTATTGAGCTTTCAGAATCAAGTTCAGAATAAGAGAAAGAGAAAAAGATTCAGAGTAGTGAGGAAGATGTGTTGGATAGGAATGCAGATGAATTTGTTAAAGCTAAGGCTGCTAAAGAAGATGTTATGGATAAGGATGATGAAGAATATGTTGTTAAAGAAAAAAGGGTTCAAAAACAGAGGGTTGAAGAAAGGGTTGATCAAAGGGCTGGGGTAAAAACAGATGTGGCTGGTAGGGGTGAAGAAGATGCCGGTGATGCTGGGTAGAAGAAGAAACTGTTGGTGATGCTAATGGTATGGTAGAACTAGATGTTACGGTAGATGGACATGTCGATGGTAGGGTAGAAGAAGTTGTTGGTGATGCTGGGGTAGAAGAAGAAGTTGTTAGTGATGCTAGGGTAGAATAAAATGTTGGACAGCCTGTCGTTGAAGTGTTATCAAATTTGAATGCTTTCATAGAGGAGTTAGGGCCTGAGGTTCATTGGGAGGATGGAGTTGATGTTGAATCAACTTCCCACGAGAAAAATAACAATGAAGCAACGGTTGATGCCGATGATGAGGCTAGAGAGCATATGTCAGCCCCACCATGTCAACAACACCAATTTGTCCCAGCTCAACAACAACCAGATGCAGAGGATATCGAGACAGGCTATATGGCTCGGATGCTCTGATTATACCGGAAAACTCCGATTTAAAGCTCGATGATGACGTCGATATGTAGTATTATTTTGTTGAGTTCAATCCGGTTGTACCCTTGGCCAATATCGAACTACAAGTCGGGTATAAATTGACAATTGCAGTTGAGCTTAAAGAGGCTATAAAAATTATGAAATCAAGCAGCGGAGCTACGTGGTTATGAAAAAAAATGACAAGGACAAAATCGTGTTTGTATGTTCAGTAGAAGGTTTCCCTTGGAAATCATACTAAAACACAATGGGATGCAATGATAGGTGGGTGCTAAAGAAGTTGGTGGACAACCATACATGTCCTCCAACAAATGAAAACAAAAATATTACGGACATTTGGATAGATAGATACTATCTATCACAGTGGGAGGTAGATATCAACTAGTCTGTTACCTCCTTAATAGCCTCCCTAAGTAAAGAGTTTCTTGTGCGAATTAATCAGCAGATGGTATGGGGCTAAATCTATAGCTCATGAGATGATATTAGAAAATGATAAACAGCGGTTCACGCGGTTGTTGGATTACAATGAGGAGATTATCAGAACGAATCGAGGTTTTACTTGCATTATTAAGCAAGCGAACAATATGTTTGAATGGTTCTACATGTGTTTGGGACCTGTTAAGAAGGAATTCAGAGCATGGTGTATGGTGGTTAAGTAGGCTTTAATGTAGTGGTGTTGGTGTTGTTGTTTCCGTATTTAATGGGCTGTTTGTTGGTATTGGTCGTATGCTTGTTTGTTGTATAAACGGTTGTTGGCATTGCTGGTATTTAATGGTCTACTTGTTGGATTTATTAGAGGCTTGTATGATTGCATGAAACTAATAGAAATTGGGTGTCGGCTAGGGAAATTCCTCAATTTAAAGAGGCTGCTAGAGTGGCAAATGAGAAATGAAAGAGACCTAGACGAGTACCGAATTCATCTACTGTTGCGGGTTCCTTTGCTGTTGTGTGTTCATCGCTGCTGCACCAGATGGAAATTCTAGTAAAGTGTACTGTATAGACTATTGATCAATGGAAATTTCTTTTTGGGTTCTCGAGTAGACTATTTTAGGTCAGGTTTTATTAACAATTAGAAGTCTGAACTCTAAGTGTGCTATTATTATTAGGTGTTCATAGCCTTGTGTAATATTTTGTATTAGGTGTTGATAATGTAATATGTTGGATTGTATTGTACGTTTGGCTAAATTATGAATCAAATTTTAAATTTTTATTTAAATCAGAATTTAACAGTGTTGTTACTCTTCTAATTTGTAGATTTGCAGATTCATAAACTATAAAATGTATAGTCCATAAATAAACTAGTTCACAATTGAGGTAAAAACAAAAGCTAAATCAAATACAATCACACCAAAAGCTAAATAAGCATCCAAACCAAATAAAGAACAACACATTCCCTTTTAGTTCAAGTTCTCAACAATGCTAATAAAGCAACAACAACTAAAATGAAGCTAGAAAATTAACAAACAATTAAATTACTTCTCCAAACCAGTTCTTAACATGGCTGATAAAGGGATCAAACCAAAAATTACATTCCTCAAAACTAGTTCGTAACAAGACTAATAAAAATAACCAAACAAGAAATACAACAAAACAACATCAAGAACCTAACTTTGGTCTTGAGAATACCATTATCAGCTTCAATCTTACGTAGCTTTTTCTTCAACATAATAATTACTTCTTTGGAATGATCATGAAGTGGTGAATCCACCCACTCAAAAAACCCACATTTTTCTTCAGTAGTCTGGTAAATTAGATCGATTTCGGGTTTTAAAAAAGTAAGGTTCTAAACATAAATTAAGATTTTAATTGAAGAAGATTTAGGTTAGATTAAACTTACCCTATAGTTTATGCATTTATAAAATCTCCTCCTTATATTAGAATTTGTCCACGAAGTACAAATTAACAAAGGTTTTCCACAAAAACATCTTGATACCGAGTCTTGATTTTTTGTATAAGGGAAAGTGGTAGAGCTACTAGACATTAATGGAGGATGAAGAGTTGGAATTCTTTTACTGGCTTTCAGGAACGAATTGATCCGAATGAGAAATGAATAAGAAGAATGCAAAAAAATGGAGAGAAGAGAAATGATTCGAGGAAGAAGAAGAAATATATTTTTATAAGACTTCAAGTATCTCTTTAATTAAGTAACACATAGGAATTATTTAATAGTTTCCAGGTCAACAAAATTTTCCAACTCACCAACACTTATGGCAACAAGGATTTTGGTGAAAGGGAAAATTTTTACCTAAACTAAAAAGACCAGTGGTGATACAAAATTCTGAAGACTATGGTGACAGGTGGCAAGTTCTCATGGACCAGAGGATCTGGTGGATTAAATTTATCTAGAGCTGATAGTCCAAAGACCACCAGCGGACTTTGGAGAGTCAGTGGACTATCGTCACCAAATGTGATAGTCCAAAAATGATATAATGTTCAAAACCTATATCATGACAATCCAAATAGGACTTTAATTTATGGATGAATTATAGGAGTCGTACTTAGTTAGCACATCCCACAACCTTTTGGACCGATGGTGGTGTACAACCACCCCACGAGAAGTTTGTCTTCTGTTAACCAATCTTCATACACTGGATTATCATACGAAGTACTAAGTAATTCATTAGTGATTTTAAGGAGATAATTGAACTCACCTGAAATGTATCATTGAGCATGTTACCCTTCGTAACGTGTAGTATCATGGTTTTTCATAATAGGGAATTAAATTCGTCGAGCTATATGGTGTTGTTATTGTTATCTAGTCGATTGATATTTATTCTATTATTGACATTTGATCCAAAAACTTTGCAACATATGTTGTTAAGTTAGTGCTGGATGGAGGGGATTCATCAATATCATTAACCATTGCATCTTTGATACCAAGAAACAAGTGACCAATATAGAGAGAGTTTTATTTATAAATATTTTCTGTAAATATATTCATTTAACAAATGAATTACACTCATTATGAATATATGCAAAGTGTGTAGCCTTATTTGTTAATATAACGGAATTTGTTAGTTTGTTAGTAGCGTAGGCTAACAATGATATTCCTTTTCCAGATGTTTTTACCTTTTCCATATGTTTTTATAGCTATAATTTTATGTATGATTGTGCATGAGATGGTATCCGATTTTGGTAACTAGCCCAATACTTTATGTTAAGCCCAAACGTTAGTAAAACACTCTTGAAACAAAACAAAACTTCTTCAAACACTTCCTTAGCTCTAGGCCAATGCCACTCTTTTCAATATGCCACCAGCTCAAGATGTCTCTCATTCACCAAACTCTACTTATTTTTCTTCCTCAAAATCACATCTCTTCTTCCTCTCTTGTTAAATCTGTGCTTTTATCATTAACTCTATCATCCCCTCTACAATTGTATGGAGAGAATCGAATACCCGGTTTGTCCCATAAGAACACATACCGAAAGTGATAACAAAAACTTCATCAAAAATATATGTTGTTTGATTATGTGAAGGGATGTATAAAGTGTTAATTGTCTACCGAAGAACCTAGTCACCGATGAAGTGCACAATGATTTTTATGTGGTCGGTACACGCAGGAAAGACGGGTTTTGATGCAACTGAAGTAACACCTAAATTATCACACCATATCATAGGCACGCGAACAAGAAGAATGTACAACTCACGAAGTATAAATTGCAACCATAGAAGTTCCATGTATAGACTGGCTAGAACCCAATATTCTTACTCAATGCTCGAACGTGCCAAACCTTGTTGCTTCTTTGTAGACCATTAAATCGACGAGTCACTGATATACACACGAAAACCTCCAACATATTTCTTCTCATCGGGCGAGCTAGTCTAATCCATATAAAAAAATCCCGCGATATACAACTAAGAGGATGGCTTGACATGAATATTAAGGCCACGGATACCGAATAAGTATTATGATATCGTTACAAATTATAGATGTATAGTAGTAAGTTATTGTAGAAACTGAGATAATTTATTAACTACAAAGACTATATCAGGCCTTATGTGTAATAAGTATTAAAGATAGCATAACAAGCTCATGTACAATGTATGATCAGGAAGGAGTGCATTATCATGAAGAGAAGGTAGTTATTCTGTCATTGGTGTAGAACATGCCTTGGATTACATCATCCTATCAGAAATTAATAAAATCCTCAATGTATTTTGTCTTAGTAATGTAGAGACCCGTAGGATTTATGATAACCTTCATTCTAAGAAACAGATAGAGGTTGCATATGTCTTTCAATGAAAATATAGTGTAGTTACTTGATAAACTTGTATAGAGCTTGTGAGTTGTTTCCAGTTACAATAAGGTTATCAATGTTACATGTGTAGTGATGTAAAAGAACATAGAGCTTCCTGATTTTAAATTCAGAAACCCCTAGCTCATAAAAACTTCTCTCAGTGTAAATAACCATGCTTTAGGAGCTTGTTAAGTTTATAGATATGTTGTGGTTTCAGGGGATCGACAAACCCCTCTGGCTGAGCCATATAAAAGGTTTCTCCTAAAAGCTCATTCAAGAAGGAATGTTTTATATAATTGATAAATAACCTAGGTTTTCGACAAAACAATGCCAAGAACAAGTCTAATGGTTGAGACGTTGATAACTGGACTATAAGTTTATTGAAGTCTATATTAGGAGACTGATGAAACCCATTCGCAACCAAACGTGCCTTATACCTTTTTATTGACCCATCAATACCATATTTCAACTTGTACACCCAATTACACTTTACCACATTGATATTAAAAATCAAAGGAGTCAAAGTCCAATTCTCATTTTACTGTAAGGTTTTGTATTCTGTGTGCATAGCATTAAGCAGTTAAGATCAGAGGACTCTTCTTTAAAACTAGTTGGTTCTTTAGGCATTGTCATGAAAATGGTGGTGAATCTAGTATAAATGGATTTAGGCTTTGATATGCCAACGTTTGCCCTGGTGTGCATGGGGTGTGTATTAGTAATGAGTGAAGGGTTGATTGTTGTGTCTAATAATGATACACTATAGCTGATAAGAACTTTATTTTTAGTTTGAATGGGTAGTACATGATCATTATATAGCTTAAGGTATGTATATGTGATTTCTTGTCTATGGAGTTCGGTAGCTTTTGTAGGAACTTAGTGAAACTGCATTGTGTTAGGGATTTCTGGTGAACTTTAATTAAGAGAATTGTGTACGCCATGAAGTTTACTTGAAATACAGTCTATATATGAGTGACATAAAGATTAAAGCTGAACTGGTACTGAACTGTTTGATGAATGTTGGAATTGAATGATGAGTATGAGATGGTGGCTTGGAAATGTTACATTACATGAATTAGATAAATATTAATATCCAGTAGAAGTAGGTGAAGTAGAGCTGTATTATATTGATTGGCCATTAGTAGCTTCAAAATTAGGCAAGTGGAGAACCAATTATAATGTATGAATGGAATAGAGAACTCATGTTATCTAGTGTTTAAAAAATGTGTTTGGTGGGGAAATTCATATTCATTAAATATAACATGTATAGAGATATAAACATTTTCTTGTAGCAAAATATCCTATAAAACACATTTAAAGAATGAAACCACGATTTATGATTTTGGAAAGGTCTTCAGAAAGGATAGCATAGGAAAACCGAAGACCTTTAAGAATGAATCGGTTGGATTTTAAGATAAAGTGTTTTATAGGTGACTGGTCTTTCAATATATAAGGGATAAGTCTATTAATTATATAGGTAGCAGTGGAAAAAACATCATACCATCAGGAAAAATGTAGACGGGAATAAGACAATAGGGTTACGGTAGTCGAGACTGAGCCAATAAGATTAGGCTAGTCTCAACCATATGCATGTGTTTCCTTTCTTCCATACAATTCTGGGCAGAAGGCTGGTCTCAACCATATGCATGTGTTTCCTTTCTTCCATACAATTCTGGGCAGAAGGTGTGAGGACAACAATCTGGAGAGTTTTATTTTTCCTTTGAAAATATGTTTGAACCAGTTTTAGAAATTAAATAAAAATGTTAAATGCATCACTTTTGTGTTTCAAAAAGTATATCCAAGAAAATCTGTTGAAATCATCTAAATATGTAGTACTTAAAACATGTTTCAGTTCGAATAAGAGTTATCCCACAAAGATCATTGTGGATTAAATCTAAATTATTAGTAGCACGAGATATAGAATTAGAAAAGAGTAACTTGTGAGACTTGCCAAGTTTATATAAATGACAGAATTGAATTTTTTTTCTTTGAATTAGAATTAACTAAAGGGTTAGACTATACATACCCAAAACTAATCTAAGTTTATCCAAAAAATGTTTTTGACTTCAGATTAACTTTTTTTGAACGAAATTACCCTCCAACTTCCATTTAATTATAAAACTTTAATTTAGTAAAAAACCACTAAGTATATCCTAAATAGATCCAAATTAAAAAAATAAATTATCACTTAGATCCATAAAAACACTATGATTTAGGAATTGAACTTTATATTGCTACAATGTTGTGAACTTTTTCAAAATATTCTTGAGTGTTTAAAGTTGCCTCAAGAACATTCAAACTCTCTTAGAAAAACTTTAAACTTCTTCTAACAAAAACACAAAATCAAAGATGAGTCATCCGAAATTAAGGATTAGAATGGAGGAGTTATTATCTTCGGAGGTGGCAGAGAAGCTCATCTCGCCGGAGAAAGAGGTTCAGTCAGCGGAAAAGGTAACGGTGTTGGTTTTTTTAAAAAAAAATTATGTTCTTGTACGCCTTCGTACCATCGGTTCCGGCCCTTAGAACTGATGGTGCGAAGGGGCACCATAACCTGTTCTGGGCCATACGCACCATCGGTGAAAATGAACCGGAACCGGTGGTGCTGGTGGTGTATGACCACCGATTTTGTGGCCATGCACATCAGTTCAGAGCCCCTAAACCGGTAATGCATAGCCACAAAACAATTTCCTTTTTGTTTTTCCGAACCCTTATTTAACGATTGATTTTGAACTTCTGTTCCACCGGTTTTAGTGATTTTTATTTATTTATTTACTTTGGTTTGTGTGTTTGAAATTTTGTATTGCAAGTGCGGATGATACGCACTGAAATCTACGCTCGAGCATTCCAAGTGTAAAATTATGATTTACGATACTATATAAAAAAATTGTTTGTTACCATATGTATTTATAGAAATATTACGAGGTTTTATTAACTAAATTAAATTTTTAATTCGTATATTGTGTCTATTAAAATTTAAATTTTTAAAAGATTCATAGTGTCTATTAAAATTTAAATTTTAAAATAATTATGATTGATAATAATTTTTTATCAATTTAATATTTAAATTTAATTATTATTTTACATTTTAATAATTTTTATTATAATTAACCTGAGAAAATTTTATAATTATTATTTTAATGAGGTTTATTAATAAAATTTTATAAAAAAATTTAACTAATCTCATCGTTTATTGTTTGTATTTATTTATTCATTACTATGAGACTTTAAGATAATAAAATCTAAATTAAATAAAAAAACTTATAACTCAAACGCGAAATGAATATCTAACTTATAATTTGAATAAATAGAATAAAAAACAATTAAAAGTCACTAAAATGAATTCATATTAAATAAATTTCAAATATATAAATTGTTAGAAAATAAATACATGAACATCTAAAAAAACATTGAAAACAACATTTGGATAAATGTTGCAAAAAAACTCAAATCTTTAGAGGGTAATGAGGATCTGAGTCAAATAATAATAAATATCAGATAAATAATGTTGTAAACAAAATTAAAATTTATATAAAAACAAATTTAATAGGCTAAAAAAAATTAAATAAGGTTAGTCACAATATATATATATATATATATATATATATATATATATATATATATATATATATATATATATATATATATATATATAACTTAAACTAATTTTAAATAGATATAAAAGCTTTAAAAAGGGTTAGCTTAAAAAATGCACATTTTGTTGGATCTTATATGGCTGGATCCTACACCTAATTGATAGATCTTGATGACGCAGCGGAAATACAGAAGAAGCAACGATAGATGAAACCCTAATTCAAGGGTAACATGATGAAACCCTAATCTAAGGGTAACAAAGAGTGAAATTTTCAGAGATAAAAAATCTATTATTCCAAAAACTTAAAATAACTTAAGGCATATGAGGCTTTATATAAGAGCTTCTCAAACCCCTAAATTATAATACAAGGAAATAAAACAAATATTTTAAAATAAAATAAAATAAAATAAAATCTTAATATAATTAGATTTGATTTAAATACATAAGATATTTGAATAAAATAAAATAAAATTAATAAGACATCATCCTCTTCTGGTTGACAAGAATTCATCCTCGAATTCACAGCACCATCACCATCAAGAACCTAAATTGTTTATTTTATTTTATTCAATCGTTACATTAGGAATTATAATTGTTGACCTTATCAGAATCTGATAAATTCTTCTCGAGTGTTCCTTATTTAAAGTAGCATTGAAGCCATCTAGTTGAAGGAAAAAAATAGTTTCGAAAACCTTTTCATAGCCTGAAGACAACATCCCCATGTCCAGTTGATGAAAAAAAATGGTTTTGAAAACCTCTTCATAGCCTGACGCGGCCTGACGCGGCGGAAATAGAAGAAGATGCAACGATAGATGAAACCCTAATTCAAGGGTAAGATAATGAAACCCTAATCTAAGGGTAACAAAGATTGAAATTTTCAGAGATAAAAATATATTATTCCAAAAACTTAAAATAACTTAAGGCATATGCAGCTTCTCAAAACCCTAAATTATAATACAAGTAAATAAAATAAATATTTTAAAATAAAATAAAATTAAATCTTAATATAATTAGATTTGATTTAAATACATAAGATATTTGAATAAAATAAAATAAAATTAATAAGGCTTCTGTTTGGACTTTTTGGACTACATCAGATTTTTCACATGATTTTCGACAAATTTACCCTTCGCATAAAAACAAAGTATGTAAGGTTTTTGATAGGTATCTCATCATTTTTTTTTGGTTTTCAAGTTTGAATTTCAAAATAAAAGGATAGGGTGATAGTTCTAACAAAATGTGGTATTTTTCTAACTTGATCCTTAAAAATTATAACCATATATATATATATATGTGAAAACTTAAACTATTTTTTAAGTATTTATTAATTTAAGATTTTTTTTACAAAAACAATAACTTGTTGGTTGTGCATCATTAGTACAGGTCGAACACACCGATGGGCGCCTGGACGCAACCCATCGGTGCCGTCATTTTCCGGCCGATTACGGCAAGGAAAATTGCCTAAATTCTACCTCAATCTAATCTATCGTAACCCTAAATTCGAACATAATCCTAAATCTAATCTATGAAATTCACTAAAAGAATTAATCAAATCACCAAACTTGGACTGTGAGTAACATGATATGGAGCTCATGAATCAACATACCAGGTACTATCATTGTTTTAATCCTAAGCAAATAGAAAGGTCTTCTGATATGACTCTCCCTTTTGATATTCCACATGTACAGATTACATTGTTACTAGATCATATTTCAGTGGCAAGTTAGTGAAACATGCTTAAATTTGCCACAAATTCGGCAGGTATGTCTACTTGATGACTATCTGCCTCCCTTGAAGTTATAATTTGTTTTCTCCCTCTATAGTTATTATGATATCTATTTTTGTCTCTCTAGCGCTTACTCTGACCCGCTATGATAGTTTTCATTCTGATTCATTTGTTATTCATTATTTTGTGACTTGTTTTTATTTTTACTAGGATTAAAACTAACAAATGAAACATTTAGGTTGACAATAGAATATTCTAGGTTACATAGCTACTCTAGCATAACCTCAAAAGTTAGAAACGATGTTCGAAGATAAACCCATCTTCGGATGTCCTTGTCAGCTATAAGAGTGCAGTCTGAGTTTAGTCTTGCAACGACTTGTGAGACCAAATAATCCACAAATTTAAAACATCTAGTAATAATTAAATTATTAGAGATAGATTTCATATTACCTAGATAGTCATTCATACTATAGCTTTTGTTCTTTGTTCATAGAAAATAGGTCACTCTAGCTTTAGTTTGTGACCCTGAAAACTTAGTTAGGGTGTTCGGCAACCCCTTCGTGGACTCTTCCTGCATTATTTGGGCCTCTATCTCTAGACTGATTGTGGTATACGACCATCTTATAATAAATTGGTCTCTTGAGAACCAATCCTCATACGCTGGATTATGAAACAAATTACTAGCTGAGATAGTAATGACTTTAAGTGGACAAGAAATCTCACTTGAAATGTAGTCATCATGCATGTTACAATTGATAATATTGTTGTTAATGTTGCTCAGTTGATTGATATTTATTTTGTTATTTATGTTTGATCCAGAGAGTACGCAACCAGGTGTTGTTGAGTTAATGCTCAGTTCAGGGGAGTCACATTAGCATTAGCCATAATACCGAAAAAGAATTGATTAATGTAGAAAGAGTTTTTTCTATGGATAGTTTGTATAAATGTTTTCACTTAAAAAATAAATTACACTCATCATGGATATATACAAAGTGTATAGATTTATTTGTTAATATGAATAATCAATTATTTTATTAGTAGTGTAAGCTAGCAATGATATTTCTGCTCTAGATGTTTATGTAGCTAGAATTTTGGAGCATGTACGGCGAAATCGTTAAATAAGATGTTAGTTTAGTTTTTAGTTAAAACATTAAAAAAAGTACTTCAGTGGACACGTTATCCAATGGATCTATTAAGATACGTGTTAGATGACATGAAAATATTTTTTGCTAACTCACCTGTTAAATTCCCATAACGATTTTGAAAATAAATCTTTCGGTTTTATCGGTTATTTTTCCTCATTTTCCTCCTTTATTTTTTCTACTTGATATTTTATTCATTAATAATACCTTTTATGATATACAATTGGAGAAAAATCAAATTCATTAGCTAAAAAATAGATAAATCGCACTTTTTCAACATGTCACTAGTTAGAGTAAACAAGGAGATGAAGAAAATTAGACTTTTGTTATTATTTCAACTGTAAAATATTGTACACATGTTTATATACATTTGTGATGTTGTTATGTAACAACTTATTGTTTCATTTTTGGTTACATTCTTTTATTTAAAATTGTTTCCAAATATGACTTGGACCTTGAACTTAAAGCCTGATCCAATAGGTAAATAGTAACATAATTCTCTTGGGTTGAGACCTAGAACCACTTGATCTCGAACAAACTGGAGATCCAGCTCGACATGATTAGTCCTAGCATGAAAGATGTAAGTTGATTCCATAAAACTCGATCCAAGCTTATCACACTAGATGACCGAAGGCCGAATAAGAGGGAGACCAATCTCTTCTAACACGGACCGCAACCATATGAGTTCGGAAGAGAGATTGACTAGAGAACAGTTCTCAGATTATGTGTTGGATCGAGCAACTACACTTTGTTTTTTAGAAGACCAAGAGACCAGTGAGTCACCAAAGAACACACAGTAGTGTCTAACAGAACGACGATCATCCACAGAGCCGACCCAATCAGCATCTGTA
Source organism: Limnanthes douglasii subsp. nivea (assembly GCA_036936605.1). Classification (NCBI taxonomy): domain Eukaryota; kingdom Viridiplantae; phylum Streptophyta; class Magnoliopsida; order Brassicales; family Limnanthaceae; genus Limnanthes; species Limnanthes douglasii. The sequence continues at coordinate 125,828,217 of JAUPFV010000005.1, read as the reverse complement.
AATCTAGTGAGCTGATGAGCATCACTATGCTTAATGTGAAGCCCTAACGATGATGTCCTAGATAAGTATTGTAGAAATATTCTAACAATTTATAAGTGTGTAGTAGTCGGGCATTGCTAAAACTGACTCATCTTATTGACAGCAAAAGCAATGTCAGGATGAGTGTAAAGTAGGTACTGTAACGATCCTAACACACTTATGTACCTTGAAGGGTAATGAACGCTTTCATCATCAAACTAGGAGACAGATAGGCTAACACGCATAGAAGTGGAGCAGGAGTTTGTAGTGGAGAGACCATCTTTAACAAGTAAGTCCTTGATATATTTTGTTTGAGTCAAATATAGACCAAATTAATTTCTATAAACTTCCATTCCCATAAACAACTTGAGATACCCATATCCTTGAGTGCAAACTCAGAATGAAAGTCTCTGTATGAACTTAGTCAAATAGGTAGAACTATTTCATGTGACTATGATGTCGTCTACATAGACCAGTAAAATAATTGAGACTTCCTTAGTTATTAGAAAGAACATATATTAGTCTTCTCTTGAATTTCGAAAACCCCACAGAAGTAATGTATCATTCAGCTTGGAATACCAAGCTCGAGGAGCTTGTTTTAAGACATATAAGGCTTTATGTAGCTTGCACGCATGATTAGGCCACCTAGAATCCACAAAACTTTGAGGGTGCGTTATGAAAACTTGATCTTTTAGGTCATCATTTAGGAATGCATTATTAATATCCAATTTCCTTATAGTCCAGTCCCTAGATACAGCCAATGTTAATATAAGCCTTATGGTGCATGCCTTGATAACAGGACTGGATGTTTTTGTGAAATCAATGCCAAGTTGTTGATGAAACCTCTTAGCTACAAGCTTGGCTTTACACCTTTGAACAGACCCATTAGGATTATACTTCAACTTATACAGCCATTTGTAGCCTACCAAACTCATATCCTTTGTGTATGGGACCAAAAACCAAGTATAATTTGCCATTAAGGCATTGTACTCAGTGTTGATAGCTTGAGACCACCGAGGAATATTGATAGGCTCAGAGAACTTAGCAGGTTCTTTCTTAGCATCAATACGCACAGTAGTAAGACCAGTATAAACAACCTTAGGCTTAGAAATGCCAGCTTTGGCTCTTGTAATCATAAAATGGGTATTAAGTTCATTTTGAAGTTGGGGTTGATTACTTATATTCTCAAAAGGTAACTCAATCACTAACTGAGTTTCATGTGGTGGTTGTGTAAAAGGTTTTTGATTTAACAGGATGGGATTTCTAGCAGATGAATGGGGAGAACTAGCTAGATCTTGCTGTGATGAGTTCTGGCTAAAAGGTGAGTTTTGTAGAGACAGGTTTGTTTTATATAGAGTGCTTTTTGTAGATTGGAATTCTCATCTTAGGACGTGACATTATGAAATTGAGGTAACCAGAGAGACACAAACTTAGGAAAATGAGCATGTGAACCTAGAAAGCCCGAAAAGCAAGGTAATTATTTTTCTTTGAAGATTATATTTCTAGACACATAGACTCTTCCACTCGCACTTAAACATTTATACCCCTTATGCGCAGAACTATAACCTATGAAAACACATTTGACATAGTGAAAATGGAATTTGTTAGTTTGATAAGGCCTTATACAAGGAAAACAAGTACACTCCAAAACCCTTAGAAACCCATAATCAGGTTGAATACCAAACAATTTCTCAAAATGAGACTTATCCTGGAGAACAACAGTAGGAAGTCTCTTAATTAGGTATACTGTTGTGAGAAAAGCATCTGACCAGAATGTGAAAGAAAGATTAGACTGTGATAAGAGAGTCAAGCCAGTCTCAGTGACATGTATGTCTTTCCTATCTGCTCTCCCATTCTGAGCAGGAGATTAAAGACAAGATGTCTTGAGCTGGATTCCAGACTCTTTTAGCCAATGAGAGAAAATATTTGAACTCACCACCCTCATCAGATTGGAATTGCTTTATTTTTTATCAAACTGATTTTAGACCGGAGTTTTAAACTATTTAAAAGCCCGGAAAGCATCAGTTTTATGTCTTAGTGGATACAACCAGGTAAACCTAGAGTAATCATCCACAAACAAAATGTAAAATTTGTACCCATCCTTAGAAACGACAGGAGCAGGCCCTTACAAGTCAGAGTGTATTAAGTCTAAGACGTTTGTGGACCGAGATAAAGATTTAAAATATAGAAGATAATGTGATTTTCCTAATTGGCAATCATCACAAAATAATTTCTCATTAGCAGAACCAGTAGACATATTATACTTTTTCTGAACAATAGACACTACTCTTGTAGAAGGATGACCTAGCATCTTATGCCAACCTTTCTTTAGGGAATTTGAAGAGCTAGATAAAATAGAGACATTAGAAACTCTAGGATGACACTTTAGAACTTCAACCCTAGAATGATTAGAACCAGGTGAGCCTTCCAACCAATTGGATGTCTTGTCCTTCACAAAATATTTAGAGCTATCAAATTCAAGGAAAATATTGTTATGTGAGGTTAGTTGAAAAACAGATAATAGGTTTTTATTAATCTGAGGGACATGTAGGATTCTACTTAGCTGAATGTATTGGTTAGTTTTAGAAGATAGACAAGTCTTACCTAGGTGTTTAATATTGAGTCTAGTACGATTACCTACTGCCAATGACTTAGTACATGAGTATTCTGATTTCTATGAAATCATCTTTGCTGAATTAGTGACATGGTGACTAGCACCAATGTTTATATACTAGGCTTCATCTGCACCTTTAGAATCGTGAGACACAATAAACACATTGTGATCTTGACCACTCTTGTTCAGATCAGTTGATAGTTGGCCCATCACACTAGGATCATCCCTCAAGTAGCAGTAAGCACCTCCATGTCCATACTTCCCACATATCTCACATATAGGCTTGTTATTGGAGTTGAACCTGCCACATCTTCCCTTGTAAGGTCCTCTCCCAATGTAATTATTAGAGTAATTAGGTGAATACCTTCCTCTGTTGGCACCTCTTCCTTGTCCTCTACTTGTATTTTTTGAGCTGAATTATAATTGTTGATGTCATAAGACCTATACTCTATTTTGTTCACTGAAATGAGGTTTATATTAGCCATATACAACTGCATTTTTCTTAGATGGTCCAATATGTTCTCATATGTCAACAAGGTGACTTGAATGTCTAGCCAGTTTTTCACTTCCTTATATGTTATGTGAACATCAATAGGAGTGTATTATTTGTCCAGACCAGCTAATACTTGAGACACTAGATCATCCAATGAAACAAAAGATCTTACTAGAGTTAGGTTGTTAGATATGTGCTTCATTTTAGCTAGATAGTCCTCCATTGAGGAATTTCCTTTCCTAGTCCTCTCGAATTCTGTCTTAAAGAATGTTACTCTAGATTTTGTTTGGGAACCAGATAACCGTAATATGACATCCCACAATCCTTTGGAGGTTTCTTCCTCCATTACTTGGGATACTACCTCAGGGATCATAGTACTATAGAGCCATCCCAAGAGCAACTGATTATTTGCTATTAAATTATCATATTCGGTGTTTTCAATCACTAAACCATTAGAATTTCTTATCAGCTTGGAAGGACGTGGTTTATCACCATTGATAAATCCTCCCAGCTTGTTACCCCTTATGATGGGTAACATCATAGTCTTCCACAGTAAGAAGTTGTGATCTGTCTAATCTTATTTTGTCAAAGGTACTTATCTGATTCATCTGTGTGTTTTTGTTGGTTAGCATGTTATCCGATGGAGAAAAATCTTGATCAGCTGAGCCTGAGCTAAAAGATGGAGAGTGAGTTTCTCCTATTGAAGGATTACTGCCTAGATACCAATTTAGAGTAAGCAATGAGATAAAGAGAATCAGATTTTTCATATTATTTCAACTGTAAAATCTTGTACATATATTTATACACATTTTTGAAGTTGTAATGTAACAACTTATAGTTACATTTAAGGTCACATTCAGTTATTTAAAACTGTTTTTAAATATGACTTGGACCCTAAACTTAAAGGTTGATCCAATCGGTAGATAGTTACACAAATCTCTTGAGTTGATACCTGGTCTATATGTCGACTCAATCCAATACGGGATCCGACATATAAAAGCTCTAGTCAGCACCTATTTCCCAATCCTCTCTAGAAAACCCTTATAACACTAGAAAAACTTTAAAACACTTCGACAATAGTCACCTCATCTTCTTCTTCTCTCTTCTCCTTCACCATGTCTTCATCAGTGTCTCTGACTTCACTAATTAAAATGTACGGTTGTACATGCTCTTATGTGTTGTGTAGTTGTGCATGAGATTGTAGTCCATTGAAATAATCGGTCCAATATTCTAGCTCAAACTATACGTGCTCTTATGTATTGTGTGGTTGTGCATGAGATTGTAGTCCATTGGAATAACCGGTCCAATATTCTAGTTCAAACATTAATATAATACTCTTGAAATAAAACGCGACTTTTTAAACACTTTATTAGATTTAAGACCCCGCCACTTTTTCCAATATGTCACCAGCTAGAGCTACCTCTCATGCGCTAACTTCTACTTTTTCTTGTTTCTCCAAATCGCCAGGCTTTTCTTCATTTCTTTGTTAAAGTTTCGATTTTAACTTTAACCCTACTATTTATATATAGATATATTGGTTGTATGAGACCAAAAGAGACGATCATTATAATTAACTATATATAAGTGGACTAAGCTCAAATCTGGATTTATTTATGGAACCATCGCTGTTGAGGATTGGTTTCGCACATAATCGTAAAAAGTTGGATTGTTCGATAAATCCTGTAACAAAGGTTCAACAAATATGATTATATCACATTTGTAGATAACCCTCACACTATGTATTATTAAACATTATAAGTGAACCTCATTTAGGTGAAATTAATATTATTCCATTAGGACATTAATGACTCTCATGCATATTGACGTTTGTTCTCGAAGTTACGTCTAAAGCATAATATAATGGAAGTGTGAAGTGTGAAATATAATGGAAGTGTGAAGTGTGAAGTGTGAAGTGTGAAGTGCAGTGAATATAAAATAGTTATGGTTAACGATATTAATGAATTATAGACTACTACGCGTTATACTCTTGTATCATTACTTATAGTAAAACATGTATTTGTTAGAAATTTTATTAGATAAAGTAATAACGTTTATCAGATTACAATTTTGATCATCGGAGCTGGAGCTGACCTACAATCAAATAGTGAATTTATAGATAAGATTGGATGAACTTCTTAATAAAAACGATTTAAGGTAGGGAGTTATTTGCGACGATGAACATAGTTGGTCACAAAGAATTTGGTAAACTCGACCTGTAATGCGAAGATTATAAATTTTGTTGCGATCATCAAAAAAAATAATCACAAAAACTTAAGTTCGTCGCGACAATTATAGAGGTTTTTCGCGGGAAACCTACCGATGCCAACCTATTGTAACGCATTGGCACGAGTTTTCTCGGACCAAAAAGTGTTGGTCACGGCAAGCACTAAGTTTTCAATTTTGTAGAAAGTTTTCCATAAATTGAATTTTGAATTTGGTTGCGATAAAAACAAGATTTCTCGTGGTAAAATAGTGCAAAAACTGAATTTTAATAGAAAACCGCCACGTTGTCGCGATAAACTTATTGCCTAGTCACGGCATACTCCAAATATGTGATTTTTGGAAATGTTTTGGTTTCTCCGAAAAACTATTTCATCGAGAGGTGGGACTCTTCTTACGATTTTTGAAATATGATTTTGTATAATAGTTTGTCTCCTTTATAAATATATAGAAGTTTCACAATACTAATAAATCTCTGAAAAATCTATTGATATCAAATCTCTCTCGTTTATCATAGTTGGTAAAGATTTATCTTTGATTTCTATTTGCTTGTATCTCACATTATAAAGATTTTTATATATGAAAAGAACTTCCATTTAGGATCAAATAAATATAGTTATGGGAATGTTTTTTTAGAAAGCTCTTAAAATATATGTCATTTGCGAGAAGTTCATCATCAACATTTGTAAGTTGTTGTTTCTTAACTCTATTTCATGATAATAAAAATTAATCAAGATCATGGAAACGAAAAAAATCTGATCATGGATAGAAGATAAGGTTTAATTGGATTAGTGGTATGGAGTAATTCCTGCAAGATGGAAGGACAATGTGACATTCTTAACATTGGCATTCAAATATGGAGCATACTAATGGAAAATATAGAGACGCCTAAATATTGTATGGCTAAATGTGTAGCTCAAAATTTTTTAGTAAGAAAACTTCTTCTCCATAAACTCTTTAATCTAGAAACATAGGTAAAGTACTTGTGTCTTCAAAGGCATAGGAATATACTAATAATCGAATATTCAAGAATTATTAATATAGAGAATTACATCTGAGTGGAATTATGTGTTACGTTTATGATAGATTGTGCTGATTTTCAAGAGATTATAATTTTCGAAAGAAGACTAAAACTGTAAAAAAAATATAAGAGACTAAATTATAGAAATGGTGACAGAAATCAATATTGATGATTATAAATCCTTCGGTTTGTGGTATGATATATGTGCATCACGTATATCATGATATAGCTCTATTAAAACCATTCGAAATGAATGGCGATGCATTTGAGGTGCAAATGGGCAACACCAACATATCAAAAGTGGAAGGACGTGGAGTCAAGTTAATGTTTATAAATGAGAAAATGATGAATCTATATAATGTTTATATTCTCTAAGGATAAAAATAACTTGGTGTCTAGTGATCTCTTGGTTAAATCGTATATTTGTTATGGTTTCAAATCCAGTAAACTCATTCTAACTAGAAAATGATTTTTTGTTGGAAAATGATACTCAAGTAACGCTGAAACTATGTACTACTAAAAATTCAATGAGTAGAATGAAGAATTCTATATATCCTTGTTCTCATGATAATTATTTTCTTTGGCATGCTACACTTTCTTATAAAGAGTATAACACTTTAAAATCTGATATATGTTTGTATGAAAAATATAAATTTTGTGTGAAATCTAAAATGATTAAGAAGCATTAGAAATCCATAAAATGTACAAAATTATAAGACTAATTACACATTGACATATGCGAGTTAAAGGATATTATAAGGCTCTGGGGTAAGAGATACTTTATAAATTTCATAGATAACTATCGTAGATTTAGTTATGTTTATTTGCTTAAAAAAAAGTTGAAGCCTTTTAGCATGTTTAAGACCTTCAAAGCAGAAGTACAAAATTATTCAGACACTAAAATTAAAATATTTCATAGTGACAAAACTAGGGAATATATCTCATGAGGTTTTCTAGTTTTTGGGAAGAGCATGAAATATTCATATACGTTCAACACCTTATACACTATAACAAAATTTATTGCCTGAGCACACAAAAAATACTTCAGATAACCAATGTCATGCTAGTTAATTCTAAGTTGGATATCAATTTATGAAGTAAAATTGTTTTAACAACATATTGCATATGCAATCTTATTTAAGATTATATATGCAATCTTATTTAACTGCGCATTTAAATCATGGTAATATATAGGGTATGTTACAAACGAAAAATGTGATATATTTTATATTCGTCCAAAACTCAAAATATATTATATTCTATTTTTCTTAAGTTAGTGATAAATGTTGTTATAGTTTGATTATAGTATAAGTAGTATACTTATAGTACACGTGATAAGTGTTTTTATAGTTTGATAATAGTATAAGTAGTATAGTTACGGTATATGCAATAAAGTTTTGTATAGTTTGATTATAGTATAAGTAATATAGTTATAATATATGTGATAAATGATAAGTGATGTTATAGTTTTATTATTTTACATATAGTAGATGTGATAAGTACTGTTAAAGTTTGATTATAGTATAAGTAATATATCTATAGTATATGTGATAAGTGTTGTTATAGTTTGAGTATAGTAAAAGTGATGTACTTATACTATATATGACAGGTTTTATTATATTTTGATTATAATATTGTAGTATAATTGTGGTTACAGTATACTTCTTTCAGTTTGGTGGCATTATACATTGTTGAACTCAAACGAGTACCCGTTTGGGTAAATGACTACCCATTTCATTCTGAAAGGGTACCTATTACGGTGTATGAAAATAGGTACTCGTTTGGAAGAATAAAAAAATAACATCGGTACCCGCATCATCTAGCAAAAACTCGTTTAATTGACAAATAACCACCCATTTGGAAAAACGGGTACCCGTTTGGCTCACGAGACTTCGTTTCCGCGATGGGATAACACTTGTTATTTTTACTTCTATAATGCCATTGTACCGTCCCATTTAGTGATCCGTCCCGTCGGGATGGTACGGGACGGGACCACTCTTACATATCACGAGACGATATGTGTTGTATCGTTAGACACATCTATTTATCGGGTATGCAGCCAATCACAATGTGTATAGGCAATTAGAAATAGATTCCAATGTTGTGTTCAAATCAAGAGAAATGAATTTTCTTTACTACAAGTTATTTAATGGTATTAAAACTCATACCATATTAGAAAATGACATAAAGACTCTTAAAGAAGCACATTTGGTTAAAGAGAAACCATGTGAACCTCATAGGATTTAGCAGGAGAAAAATACCTAAAGCTCTCGGAGCCAATGAGATAATTTATCAAATGATTTTGTTCTATTTAGTAAAAGGAAGTTGTGAAGAAATCACCTAGAGAAGTCTGGTACTGCTTTCTGTAGAAGACAACCCTAAATCTTATAAGAAAGCAATAACATCCCCAATTTTTTGTTTTAACAATAGGCCATAAATGATGAATTAGATTCAATCATATATAAACAAACTTAGGAATCGATCAATTTACCTTCAGGTTCAAGCCCATTTGGTTATTGATGGGTTGCTAGTGGGAAAATATCGACAGTGCGGATGAAATATTCACTTATTACTAGCCTAGTCCTTACAAAAGAATTGGGGAATGACTATCTCAATAAAACTTGATGTTCATAATCACTTTATATATGTTTTTTGAAGCTTGTTGGGTGTCTTCAATAATTTTCTTGATTGATGTCGAATGTCCACTTCTGAAGAATACCAAGTAGTGTAGCAACCTTGTTTGGTCAAACTCCTAAGAGTATTTAAATACGTTGGTAGATTAGGTTTCTACTATATCCAAACTAACCTTAGAGATGTATCCAAATTTAATATGTGATGACCATTTTCCAAACTACGTTAAAAACACCATACCGGGTGATAACCTCCTTTGAGGATGATAAGCTTTATTTGGTCAAAAGGAAAATAGTACTCGAACATGTAGCATACTATTAGAGTTCTGAATGTTAACTTACAATTTTTTGTTTTGGTTGTACGGCTTAAAAAAGTGATTTAAAAAGAAGATTAGCCCTCTTAGTCCTTGGTGAAGAATGAATGAAGGATTATTTAGGCTTGAGATGATGAAGTATGTATGCGCAGATGATCAGGAGAGTAACCCTCCTAGCCTTTTTTAAGAATGAGAGGTATATGCTTTAGATTGTAATTTATTGAGATTTGATGTAACCGCATAACCCTAGTTGAAGAATTATGGTAGATACTGGGGAAAATATAGATTAGGGGACTATGAGATGTATATTCTTATTAACGTGTTTGATTTGTTACGTGGGGGGAGTTTTATTTAAGTAACAATAAAAAATTGAAAATAAAATTATACCGAGTGGTATGTTTGAGATGTGCCAGAGAGTAGACGGATCACAATGCAACTTTAAGATACACGTGTGAAGCTTTAGCATCAAGACGATACATGGGTCAAAAGATAGTAACGTCTTCAAATATACGAGTCTTTGTCGATTGGTCTCCCTTAATCAAGGTCGTTGATGCTAGTTTATCTGAGTCATTGAATCTGAAAATATATAAACTATTTGATGTAATAAAATATAGATTAGATGTTACTTGCTTTTCCTATATATTTGTGGGTTACCTCCTTGTTTGTTGAATATAAATTGTTGTAGTATGATTTTTATTATCTTCAAGCTTCCATTTTTCTCATAAGTACTCTCAGTTTTGTTTTTCTTTGGTTTTTAGAAACCTTATTTTCTTATTGTTTTATTGGTAGTGGTTAAAAGGAGAAGCAAGGAGGTCTATGTCGCGCCTTTCGATGTGTATGATTTTGGGAATAAATTGGACATTGATGTTTTTTAGTTGATGGATCTGCATTACAAATAGAAAGGTCGCTCGAATTTTAGAGGTTTCCCGTGTTGGTTTATGTGGACGCCATTGTTGAAGAAAGCCAGATTAAGAAGGTGCATGATTATCAGTCTGATTACATTGAGGAGTTAAGACAAACTTATCAGCTTCTGGATTAGTGTGTCTTGATAAGAGTAATCGTATAATTTTCCAAGTCGAGGGACACGTCGCTTGATGTGAAGGAGAATGAAGTCACCTTCTTGACGTATAATTTGAACTATCGGGTATGATATTCAAAATGTCGAGGACTATTGCAGTTTTTAAAGCGGCATGGATTTGTCCGATGCAGATGGTTCGCAATGCCCGGATGTCAAGTATTCAACCTCGACCAGAGCTGTCATGCACAACAACAACCCTGAGAGAGAGGTGACGATCGAGACAGACAGCGGATTGAAGTGTTTACCCAGGGCTAAGTCAATACACATGATGGACATGCGTTTCGGGTCTAAGAACCAAGACTTGGGCCAAGATATGCTAGACCCAAAGCCTTCTACTAAATCCCCACAAGACTAATGCTCCATGTGTTATTCGTGTAACCAAACAGTCCATGTATTAATGAACAGAATTGTGTAACAAACTATGGAATATTCCATAGTTTGTTACAGCTTGTACTTGTATATAAATCAAGTGTTACAGTGAATGAAAAATAAGAAGAAAAATTACAAAGCTTATCTCTGTCACTCACTCTTCATATTCTCAACTTGGTATCAAAGCAATTTTGATCCTTCGAATGGAAAACTCTACTGAATCTCTATCTCTATATTCAGACTCCATAGGATCCATTTTTCCCAACAATCCATCTGCTGCTCCAAGGAATCTACAGCTGCATTCAATCAACAATGCAAACAATATCAGGCTTGATAGAAGTAATTATCTCCTGTGGAAAACAGTTGTGTTACCAATGATCAAAGGTAACAAACTAGGAGGCTATGTCTCAGGTGAGAAGACTTTCCATCCTAAGTTTACTACTGATAATGAGGAAAATATCTCTGAGAATCCAGATCATGAAGAGTGGATCTCAAAAGACCAGCTGCTACTTTGTTGGTTTTATTCAACCATGAGCCTTGAGATATCAGTTCAATTGATGGAAGAAGAGACCTCTAAAGGTCTTTGGGATCCAGCTGGTAAATTTTCTGGCTCACATACAAGAGCCAGGGTCACCCATTATAAAGCATAGTTCCAGAGAACTCGCAAAGGAACTACTGCTATGATAGAGTACTTGAACAAAATGAAGATTATCTTTGATAATCTCATTCTTGCAGGGTGTCTTACCTCAATGGATGATCTGATCACTCAGGTTCTTGCAGGACTTGATGGTGATTACACTCCCATAGTGGTGAGCCTTGCTGACAAAGAAGGCCTAACTTGGTTTGATCTGCAAGCTAGTCTTCTAACCTTTGAGAGTAGGTTGGAACAACTTACTGACCTGCAAAATACAATGTCAACCATTAGCATGTCAAGTGCTAATTATGTACAAAGAATTGATACAAAAAAATAATCCAGTAATGCAAGTCCAAGAGGATACTCTAGACAGAAGATAAACTTAAACAGAAATTATAGGGGAAGATCTAATTCTAACTACAGAGGTTGAGTCAGTTTCTACAGGGGCAGAGGTGGAAGGTTTTCTCAGAACAAAACAACCTGTTAAATGTGTAGCAGGTATGGTCACTCTGCTATAGTCTGCTACTAGAGAGATGACCCATCAGTTATGGGGTCAACATCTTCAGAGCATCCTAAGTCTGAAGGAGATCATAGTGCTTTGATTGCTTCTCAAGAAACAACAACAGAGGGAGTGTGGTATGTTAACAGTGGTTCCAGCCACCATGTCACAGGTAGTACCAGTCAAATGACTCAGAAACATGACTATTTAGGTAACAAGCATGTCCTAGTTGGTAGTAGTGAGAGACTTCCAATCTCTCACATTGGTGAAACCTCACTACAGTCCCTAATTAAACAGCCTATTATCATTAAACCTATATTTCATGTTCCTAAAATCAATAATAATCTTCTTTCTAATTCTCAGCATACAAGTTATAACCATGTTTTTGTTGAATTTCACAAATATTTTTGTCTTGTGAAGGACAAGGTAACAAGGAATATATTGCTCAAAGGGAGGTGTGAAGATGGACTATACAGGATGGACACTCTTTTTAAATCTCTGCCTATCAAGTTAGTTAGTCAGATTCCACAAGATCATTGGTCTAATGTTTCTTTTAGTCCTTCTAATTTGTTTGCTAGTAGTGTTTCTGAGTCTCTTAAAGATGGATGGCATAGGAAGCTTGGCCATTCATCTCAGCATGTTCTATCTAATGTTCTCAAGTCATGTAAACTTCAATCTATTTCAAGAAATGATAGCAGCTTTTGTGAGGCTTGCTAGTTAGGCAAGTCTCACAGTCTTTCCTACTCTACATCTACTTCTCATATTAGTAATGTTCTAGACCTTATTGACACTGATATCTGGGGGCCTGCTCCTATTTTATCCACTGAGGGGTTTAGATACTATGTGTTCTTGCTTGATGACTTTTCTAGGTACTCTTTGGTATATCATGTTAAAACCAAAGTTCAAGTTCTTGAGGTGTTTAAGTCCTTTAAGGCTCTTGTTGAAACACAGTTTGAGAGGAGAATTAAAGTTTTTCAAAGTGATTGGGGGGATATTTTATGCCTTTGGCTACCTTAGCTAAAGGGAGTGGTTTCCTATTAAGAAATCATGCCCTTACACATCAGCCCAGAATTGTATTGTTGAGCGCAAACACAAGTATCTGGTGGAAACCGGCTTAACCTTACTTGCTCAGTCTCATCTACCCTATAAATTCTGAGTTGAAGCCTTTGAAACCAGCATTTATCTTTTCAACAGACTACCCACCCCTACTCTATAAAATATTTCACCTTTTGAAGTGTTATTTCACAAAAAACCTAACTATTTAGTCTTAATGACCTTTGGATGTGTCTGTTCTCCCTGTCTCAGGCCTTACCAAACATACAAGTTTCAATTTCACTCTCTTAAATGTGTTTTTCTGAGTTATAGTCAGAGTCACAAAGGCTACAAATGTCTCAGTCCTACAGAGAGAGTCTATCTGTCTAGAAATATGGTTTTTAATGAAACTGGCTTTCCTTTTACTTCAGGGTTTCTTAATTACCCTCAAAGTAGTCAGTCTCATGTTCTGTCTGTCAAATCTTTGGCTTCCTACTCTCTCTACACATATGAGTTCTGAAAGAGTGACTCCTCGTAATAATTCTACTTCTGATCCTCCAACTGAGCAACACACTTCTTAGTGTGCTGCACAGTCAGAGCATCAAACCAATTCTCCTGACCCTCTAACACTCATCTCACTACCCACACTACCTAATTTTCACACAGACACCCTACAATCTTCACCCACAGTCTCACAACATACATATCCTGACAATCATTCATACCAACAGACTAGCACTGCACCTAACCATACACCCACTCTAGTCATAGACCTACCCTTCTCTAACACAAAACACTTAACTTTTCCTCTACAACAAACAAACTCACACAACATGCAAACAAGACACAAAAGTGGGATTCACAAACCTAAATTACCTTACATTGGAACTCTTAATACTACCAAGAGGGATATGGTTGAACCCTCTAGTTTTGCTGAGGCTGTTGGGAATCCTAATTGGGAAGGTGCTATGGATGCTGAATATAGTGCTCTTATGGCTAATAACACTTGGTATCTGGTTCCACTACCACCTTACTCTACAGTAGTGGGCTGCAAATGGGTGTACAAGATTAAACATGCTATGGATGGGTCTGTTCAGCGTTACAAGGCCAAGTTAGTGGCCAAGGGGTTTCGTCAGACCCCTAAGATTGATTTCTATGACATTTCTAGTCCTGTTGTGAAGGCCTCCACAGTCAGACTTATTCTTACCATTGTTGTATCAAAGAACTGGCCAGTCAGGCAGCTTGATATCAACAATGCTTTCTTGAATGGTGAGCTATAAGAGATTGTCTACATGAAATAGCCTCAGGGTTTTGAAGATGTCAGTAACCCTACCTATGTTTGCAATCTTCATAAGGCTCTCTATGGCTTGAAATAGGCACCTAGGGCCTGGTTTTCTAAGCTACGTGACACACTTATTCACTAGGGTTTCAAGAACTCTAAGGCTAACTACTCACTTTTCTATCTGGTTACTAAGACTACTATTTTACTCATCCTAATTTATGTTGATGATATTCTGGTTACAGGAAACGATGCGACTTGTCTCACACAGTTTACTCATAACCTCAATGCCAAGTTCTCTCTCGAGGATATGGGGTCACTCCATCTATTCTTAGGAATAGAGGTTCATCGTGACCAATCAGGTATCTACCTAACACAACATAACTACATTGAAAACTTATTGATTAATCAAGGTGATGCACTGTCAAAGTCATGTCCTACTCCTCTTTCTCCTGGAACAGCTCTCTCAGGATCTGATGGTCTCCAGCTCGCTTCACCTACACAATATCGCAGCATGTTAGGAGCTCTACAGTAATTGACACATACTCGTCCTGAAATTTCCTATGTCGTCAATCGACTTAGCTAATATCAACAGTCTCCTACAATTACACACTAGCAATGCCTACTTATCTGGGTCACGGTGGCTGGGACTCCATATCAGGCCTTGTTATCACCTTCAACTCGTCCTGATTGGGCTTTCTCTCCTGATGATCGTGGAATCACTAGGGCGTACTGTGTGTTCCTTGGTGAAATATTGATTTCCTAGTCCTCCAAGAAGCAGAACGTGGTGTCCCGATCTTCCACTAAATCGGAATACAGAGCACTTGCAAACTTGTCCTCAAAACTGATCTGGATTCGCTCGCCGCTTACTGAAATTTAGATTCCACTCATACCTTCCTCTGTCATGTGGTGTGACAATTTGGGGGCGAGTGAACTGGCTTCTAAACCAGTCTTCCATGCTCGCACCAAGCACATTGAGCTTGATGTACACTTCATCCGCGATCAGGTGCTTGAATGGGCTGTCCAGATTCGTTACGTTCCTACTCAAGACCAGATCGCTGACTCTCTCACCAAAGCTCTGCTTCTTTCTCAATTCATCTATCTCCGTGACAAAATTGGGCTCCTGGAATAACCGCTGCATTTGAGGGGGATGTCAAGTATTCACCGTCAACTAGAGCTGTCATGCAAAGCGACAACCTTGAGAGAGAGGTGACGATCGAGACAGACAGCAGATTGAAGTGTTTACCTAGGCTAAGTCAATACACATGATGGACATACGTTTCGGGTCTAAGAACCAAGACTTGGGCCAAGATGCTGGACCCAAAGCCTTCTACTAACGCCCTACAAGACTGATGAAATATTCCATAGTTTGTTACAACTTGTACTTGTATATAAATCAATGGTTACAGTGAATTAAAAATAAAAAGAAAAATTACAAAGTTTATCTCTCTCACTCACTCTTCATATTCTCAAATCTGGACAGCGGTGATGTTCATCATTATATTGAGGCATGATCAATTTTTGTCTATATAATATCAATATTGTTCTTGTTACGAACTGAATCGTCGAGAAGAAGAGTCCATATTTTTTTTTAACTAGAGTCATACGGGGGAGCACGGACCGAGCTCCTTGATTTTGACAAAACTTAGAGAGATGATTTTTTTATACGCATTACAGAGGGATCGGGTAATAAGATAAGGTCTTGCAGTCAAATATTTAAACCAAAAGGTAAATATATATTTATTTGATGATGATTTGATCGTGTTGTAAGTAGTTTAATCTTTTATTCATATTTGTACTTATATTTGCAGTGCCCGAGTTGGATTATCGAGAGTATAACGATAGGGGGAAGCTTAGTTACACCCTGATGTTGAGGTATGGCTTCGAAGTTATTTGTTGATAGTGGGTTGTCACTACATAATGCTTATTGTGTAGGCAAAGGTTTCCCTTGCAGTAAGAGAAGACGGGGCGAATGTCACAGAAATTACATCTTCCGCTTTTGGGAGAGAATTTCTAAGTGTTCCCGAGCAATAAAGGGACTAGGATATGTATTAAGAGAGGAGTCCGTGAGGCTACAACAGGTAGCAAGGATGGTCATGTTAGCGACCGCTCTTTAAAATGATCTGAAATGGCTATTGTTGTGCTGACTGATACCTCGCACGGTTGAACAGCGGATCTTCAGAAGAGTGAAACCGGAGTTAAGAGCCCAAATGGAGCATATTATATTCTCCTTTTATGTGGTGTGAAGCTTATAAATTCGCCGAAATATTTCGTAACCATCGTCTCTTAGGCATGTTCTTCGTCACTAAAGAGGGGGAAATAAACCACAGGTGGATCTCCAAGAAGATCTGAAACCAAGGAGGAGTACAGACACAGAGCATAATTTTGTTTTGAGAAGAAGGTATGACGCTTAGAATAAAACTAGGATGTCGGTTGATGGTCTTGAGTCAAAAACTAAATGTTAGTGCTGTGCTAACCCTGTCGAACGTTTCTTGATCTAGTAGCTATGACCGCATCATTTGCCCAATTAGACGCATTATCCCCTATCGTTCAGTAATAAATAAATATGCACAATCTAAAGGATACATTGATGGAGGAGCATGTGCTGGTAGATGGTATGATGAAGAATCGAGAGATTGTTATTCTAAATGAACCTCACATTGAGGAGACAGGGCCGTTCTTTGGGTCAGAAGAGAAACCTAACACTGAACACTTGTTAGGTGTCTTTTGGGATGCGGTTGCTAGGATGGATATTCCAGTTAATACATCAGATGTGGAGCTTGTCATAAGGAAAATGAATCTTAGCATGAAGGTATAATGTACTTGAATTTTATTTGTTAATATTGCATTCGTGTCTGATATTATGGCTCGTTTCTTGTTGTAACCTATGGTGTTGAACGCCTTTGATCTTCTCAACAAGAGCCTTACTGATCTGGTTATCCCAGCTCAGATTTTAGAATTGTTGGTACGTAGGTTTGCTTTTCTGATTAAAGTTTACTCATTAGCCAGGGACAAGTTGCACAAAGTGAGAAAGGTGGGCTGGAAGGTTCTTGAGATTTTAATAGAGATGACGGCTGTAGAGGCCAAGGCCCAAAAATTTTACAAGGTTGAGGATTCATTCAATCATTGGAAGATGAGCATCGTGTTGATAGGGCCAACCTTTATACTGAAATGCTTACTTGGAGTTGGACCGTGTTAAGCTTCAACTGTGTTGCATGATTCTGTTGATTCTTCTATGATCAGGGTTGAGAGTGTGCAGGTCAATGATCTACAACATCGATATTGTAAGTTGGATTTATCAGCGGATTGGACCAGACTGCCGGTTTAATTAAGAGTTATGCTACTAACACCTGCAATTTCTGATACGTCTATCATTTTTGTCGATTTTTTTGTACAACTATGGAGAGGATGGTAGAACATACTCTTGAAGTGAGGGACGAGGAAGAATAAGGATACCAACATAGGAGACTGGAGAGTTGCTTCCTTAGTTTAGTTTGTTTTTATAACATGTATGTTAAGCTTTTTCTTTTTTCACCTTTTTTTTGCATGGTTGATTTTGCATTTTGCTGCTTAGTAAAACGAAGTCCCTACCTTGGTTAATTTTTTTAATTTGTAATATAGCTCTGAGTTGTTGTAAGTTATTTCTAATTTGCATTTGCATTTCTCGTTCTTTACTTATTGTTGTTATCCTGAATGTATTATTTTTTTATTCTTTGATTTATTTATGGCGAATGACTCCCTCTTTCGTTGGCGTTTTTTTAATCTAATGAAGTCATCAATTTCAAATTCAATTAGTATCTCACTGGTATTTTTATTTAGTTTGTCGTGAAGAGGCGTGTGGTCCCCTTCAGCATTGAGGAGGGGATTGATGACTTCTATTTTATGACTCGTAAGCACCTAAATCCACATGATGGTGGAAGCTGAGTGTCCCTGTTTTATTTGTATGATGTATCATTTACTTTTATAGTTTTTAAAGTTGGTAGTGCGGTGCAGTGGACTAATGATGTCTCAATCTTATTCATTTTTTTGGATGTTGACAGTTTTCATACATAGTTCGTGGTTGGATATAAGACGATGTTGAGTGATTTCAGGCTTAACCCGTGGTTGTTGTGAAATATGATGTTTAGTGTTTTCTGATTTAGCACGTTGTTTGACCAATTTATAATGCTCTTTGAATGATAAAATAGCAAAAATATGATTTACGCTTAAATGCAATATGTTGGTGTCGTTTGTAGGCATGCAATATGTTAATGTGATGACAATTATGTAGTGATAAGATGATTTTATTAGTAAATATGCTTTGTTAAAATTATACCTGCGGCACTAAGCGAGAAATAATACACACAAAAATATGTGTATACCAAATATTTTAATCATAAAGAAAAACTTATAGAGTATGGTAAAAAAATTTAGGTGTTGCACATTTCATGGATTTCAAAGATGGTTCCCTTCGTTTATTGAGGAGCCAATACGTTCCCAACTTGACTTTGGATTTGATTGTATATGGATTTTCTAAGTTTGAGGTGAGCTTACCCAAGTGACTAAGTGGTATAAAGGTTATAAGATGTTCGTAATCATGAATTTTTATATATTATATAAGGTAATGACCGTAATGTATAATAAATTATATTTATGGTATAGTATCCACTATCAATCACACTTTTGGAAGACTCTAACAACCTGATAGAGTTTTTTGTATGTTGTGTTTAAAGTAGTAAAAATGTAACTATCGAGGTTGTTAGCATCTTTGTAACTCACTTGCAGCTGCAATCAACTCATGGGATTGGCTAGATGACCATCGACAAGGGGGCTATCGGCTAAAAAGGCTATCGGCTAAAAAGGCCACCGGCCAAATGACCATAAGATAGAAGGTATCATGTCATATTTTCAGCACAGGAGGTGATGAGGCATCGACAACCTAGTAGGTTGCTGAAGGGAAGACATCGAAGCTACGGGTGAAATCAACCTTAGAAAATGTAAGTGAGTATTTAGGAATAAATGTCACACAAAGGTACAATTTAAGCCTTTAAGGAAATATTTCCGACAAAAAGAAGGAATATATTACTTTGATACATATGCGTCAGTTGTGAGAACCACGAGCATTAGGATACTATTTACAATTACAGTTGTATACAATTTAAATATTCACCAAATGGATGTTAAAACGATTTTTCTAAATGGAGATCTCGACGAAAAGGTTTATATGGAATAACGTGAAGGCTTGTACTTTTCGGAATGAATCCATGGTATGTAGGCTTGTTAAGTCATCATATGGTCTTAAGTAGTCACCTAAAAAGTAGCATGGAAAGTTTGATCATGCAATTGTATTAAATGGATTTAGACACAACATATCATATACATGTTTATACATTAAAGTTCGTTGTGATATTGTGGTTATAGTATGTTTACATTTACATGATTTTCTCATACCAAGTAATGATAAAAATGAGATTATGGAAATAAAGATATGTTTGTCATATATTTTTAAGATGAAGGATCTTAAGTATATATCATTTTGGGAATCAAGGTATTTAAAAATAGTAAGGTAAAGTCGAGAGTCAATAAAAAAATAATGTACTTGATAAGTTCAAACATCTAAAATTCAGAGAAGCATATACAAAATCTCATCCTAGTTTAAAACATGGAATAAATTAGGAACAAACAATGTCTTAAATGGAATACGTTAATGCAATAGGAAGTTTAATGTATGAAACTTTAATTAATATGGGGAATATCTCGTTTGCGGTGAGTAAATTAAGTCAATTTACAGGTAATCTAATTAGGAAACATTAGAATACAGTTGGAAGGATTTTAGGGTACTTGAAAAAGAAAAAAAACATATATCTCCAATATTTTTAATTTTCATGGGGTACTTAGGGATACGCATATGAAATTTGGATCACCATTCTAGCCGAGTGTTCACTTTTATTCCATGATCAAACTAGGTGAGTTGTGTATATCGACTACTAGGTGAGTGTTCATTTTTTCATTTCTTAAGGATCAAAGAGAAAAACGTGTATATCTCATTCGAATATGTAGTTTGAGTTCGTAGAATTGGCCACAACGTATAAAAGACTAATGGTTGAGAGATCTCTTGCTGAGATATCATTCACCTATAAGGGAATATGAAAATAAAAATACATTATGATAGTCAAACAATTTTAACTAGGTCATAAAATGATATCTAAAACGTGAAGTATAGATATATAAGTTGAAGACATGAGTACGTTAGAACGTCAATTCAAGATAAAATTATATTGTTCGTGTACGTGTGTTATAATGGGATCCTAGCAAATCTATTTACCAAATCACTAGTTCAAGAATTGGTAAACTCTACGTCAAAAGGGATGAGACTAAAACTCTTAAGTTAATATTTTATATACGATAGCAAACCAATTCGACTATAGATAACCTAAGCATCAAATTTTCAATAGATAACAATAAATTTCTTGTGAAAGGTTTAGTATATATATAATTAAGTCTCATCAATAATTTTTGTGATATGTTGGTCGTTATTGTGGAGTGATAAGTTCAGAAAAACTTTCAATACAAATCAGTCTACGTGTCATATATGTCTCCAAAGATAATGAAAACATTGTAAGAACTATATCTATGAAAATCTAGGGGTGGTGGTGCTTCTTATGAGAGAATGAGTCCACCTCGAATTATGGTTCTTAAAATGGATTGAGTACACGAAAAAAATAGTATTAAACGAATTGTTGACAAAGAAATTGATAAGAAAATTACGTGTATGAAATCGTTAGTTAGGTCAGATAGAAAAATGGTTCAAAGTACGAATACCAATATTTTTTCTTCTAGCAATTGTTTGCTACATTTTATATTTCCAATATATTTTTCATCTAGCATTTCTTTGGACACGAGTTTGTACAACTTCTTACGAATTACATATATTACTCGCAATACGCATAGCCTTTTTATTGTTATAACAGTGTTGGTTGATGTGGATTATTTCAGTCTGAGGGTAATTTGGTCAGGTATTGTGTGGTGTTTCAAAGGTATTTAATGTTTAAGTGGTTTGTAGTGAGAGATTTGAGCTGCCTGGTTGTATTAAATGTTCATTACCCTCATTAATGAAAGTGGTTGGGTATTTATACCCTTCATTATGGGCTACATGGGCTTTCGGGTCATACTTATGAAATCAGGTCGAGTTCAAAAACCCATTGGTTTATTAAGCAGTCTAGCAATTAGCTTAGTCGTAAAGTGATTAGTTTGTAATACTTTAGTCCTGTTCGGATGGTTCAGTGGGTGGTTTTTGTCCGAATTTCCCTTGTCCGGTTTCTACAGTCAGTGGTGAGAAAATCCAGACTCATCACTAGCCCCTTTTTTAGGTTATGTTCGAAAGCCTTTGGCAAGACCTCAAAAATCGCTCATGAGCACTTGTAACAATGTCCGGACCGATTTCGATTTGTACAACGGATTTATCCGGACTGGCAAAATTCTTAGAAGCTCAAAAAATTTGCCATAGATCGTGGGACACGTGTCCCTTTCTAATTTGCCTCACCAGCCGATTTTCTCCTAGAACGGCGCTCCCACTCACTTCAAAAAGTAACCTCTTCAATTAATGCTCGTGATGTCAGCGTCGTCTTTCATCATTACTCTATCTTTTCGTATTCTCCTAGGTTTCAAGGTATCTTTTGTCTCTTTAGTATAAATCAACTCACTTTTCACTATATTTACCATCTTCATCATCTTTTCACTTCTAATCTTCAAAGCTTTTATCTCTCTTTTGCAAAAACCTTTTGTGGTGTAAGTTTATGTTAACAGCAAGAAACGCACTTATAAAAGATGGGTGGCTTAATCTGTCGGAGTTAGAGAAAGCACAAAGAGTCGAACGAGAAAGGCGCGTTGCTGCAGGCCTCCCAGTTTCTCCTATCGACAAATCTGAAACACCAAGTTCAGAGCCCGATCGGGGTTTGTCTTCTGCCACAAGCTCTAAACCTAGAAGGTTATTCCAACCTAGTATTTCACCAATCGTCTCAGGCTCATCGGTCCAGGAATCAGAGCGTATTGTCGAACAAGAGCCAGCAGTTACAAGTACCAAAAGACCCTCCACATTTATTGCCATGGGATCGGATGCTAACATCTCCCCAGAAAAGCTAATAAATCGACGAAGAGGTCGTCTAGTAAAAGGCCAGGCTGTCGATCCACGGTCTAAATCTCCAAAATCCGTGCCCTCTAAGTCTGGGGCCAAAGATAAAATTACAGGGTCAGAAGAACCCATCAAGGTTCCTAAGGACAAATTGTCTGGTCTTGAGGCCACCAGTTCAAGCCTTCGAAATGAACCCTCCGGATCTGAGCCCCAGCCGGACTCCAGACCACAAAAAGAAAGCAATGCTCAGCCATCCGGACAGCTTATTGAGCCAACCACTAGCACTTCTCTCCCAAAAACAACTGATAACCCTTCCATGGTAATGGAAGACGTAATGGAGGACAGTGTTGAAGAAGCCCCGTTTGAGACCGACGTCTCCGGGAAGACGAGTGAGACTGCCATTGTCAAGAAAAGCAAAGGTAAAGAGAAGCTATATTTAAAACACCCGGACCTGCTGGAGTGCCTCGTAGGAAAAGTGAGTGTAAAGTATATGCTAGCCATGCAGAAGATCAATTATGCTTTTATTCACACAGTTGAACTAGGTCGGATCCGGACGAAGTGGGGGATCCCAGAAAATGTTAAAGTGAGGATACCGGTCAATCCGAAGACGTCAATGGATTGCAAGCTCAGTGAGATAGTTTTCTTCACTGAGCTATTCAACTAGGGGCTTAGGTTTCCTTTGGACCCAGAGATCGTTAGATATTTCCATCTCATAAAGCTCTGCCCAAGCCAACTGAGCCCCAACGCTTGGTACACCCTCATGGCCTGCATCATAGCCTCCAGGCTCTTCGGAATCCCACTTCCGATGCAGCAGTTTGCTGTTATGGCCAGCCTTTACAAAAACCATGTCATCCCATTCTACCATTACAATATGGGTGACAATTACAAAGTGGTGGATGACTTTCTTTAGTCTAGAAGAACTAGAAGACTCAATTTTTGTTTATCAGTGGTGCTTGGGAGAATGGGAGGAAGATTAAAACTGGTGACAATCCAAACATGCTTACCAGCAGATGGAAGAGCACAGGTAAATATTTCATTACATCTTTCTATCTTTTCTTATAATAAGTTTGTTTGTTTAATTTCTCTTCTTTTGTTTTTTGGTAGTGCTGCCAAAGGATTTCAATGACTACTTAGAGGAGGGGCAGACTACTTGTGCCAAACTAAATGCTTGGGCTGCTGAGAAATGGAGAAATCGCTTCGACAACTGCTTTACCGGGGGAAACTTGATAAAATCCAATCTCTAGAATAACACCGGTCGGAGAGACTTGTCTTGGGAGGAATTAACCACTCCACCCCCTCCGGAGGTGATTCTTCAGAACACAGATGCAAAGGATGGAAAGCTAGCCTTGTCGGGCAGAGCTAAAGCCCCAAGAAAAATGAAGGGCAAGAAAGGCAAGGCTAAGCAAGACGTGGTTGAGGTCAACCCAGGTGATGTTGATGAAACTATCCCAGCAAACCAGGAGAGGCAGGACCAAGGAAGGATTGATGCTACTTTGCTATAAGTGGTAGAAAACGAGAGTACGAAAGAGGCGGTTGGATCTCCAAAGCCCCCAAAAGCTCCCAGGAAAGATCGAAAACGGGGAGCGGAAGGTGAAGATAGCGAGGCTAAGAAGAAGAAAACCTCAAAGGGAGATGAAGTTGCTCTCCGGCCTCCGGAGTCTCTTCCTCCGGTCTACCCAACAGACCCAACCCAAGCAGAGGAAATCCTAAGTGACTTTCACACCGGAGAGGGCGCTGGAGGGGACATCAACATTGGTGGGGTAGACATCAGTGGACTTCAATGGATTGGTCTTTACTTTGAAGACCTTGAAAAAGACAACTTTGTTGTCCCTTACCTTCCCCCAAGTTCTTCGAACATCGTCACTTTCAACGGTAAATCTTTTTCTGTTTCAGGAGAGAAGGATATGGTGATCCACTCCTTGTTGAGCAATATTCAACCGGTGCTCAACTTGGAGAAGCAAGTGCGAAACCAGTCTGCCATCATCAACACACTCAACTCTGACAAGGAGAGTTTGTCTAATGACCTCCTTACTGCCAACCAGAATGTTGAGGCATTAAAGAGGGTAAACGAGGAGCTGAAGAAGGGGAAGGAGGACTTGGCCACCAAGCTGGCCACTTCGGAGGGGTTGTGAAAGAACTTCAATCCAAGTATTCTGACTTGGAGAAGAATCTTTCTACTTCACAAGAGGAGGTGAAGGCCAAAGACAATATCATCCAGGCCCTAATAGCGATAAAATTTTGCTCGAAGATGTTGTGTCTAAGGCTAAGCAAGAAAAAGACGACTTGTTAAAGGAGAAAGAGAATACAATCCTAGCCAGGATTGATGCATACACCAACAAGGTGATAGACTCCCAAGAGGAAAGGTACGCCGAAGTCAAATCAGACATGGTCTTGCTTTTTCATGAGAAATTTCCAAAGAGGACACTGGGAGATCTATGGTGATTCGTGGAATACGAAGACCTCCCTCACCATACCATGGCTGATGGTGATAAGCACGGCTACTCCAGTGGTTAGGATGATACTACTGATGAAGATGAAAGGACTGGAGAGAGTCCAGATGAAGAGATCGAAGATCCCAAGAAGAAACCAAGTGAGGCTGGGCCATCCAAGAAAGATCAGCCTTAAAGTTTTAACCATATTTTTCTTTAATTTTTGTATAGACTAAAGTCCTTGGATGGCCAAGGCAATTTTGTAACCGTGTCCGGCCCTTGTTCGGGCAAACCTTCTCTTTTTAAAACTCTAAATTCCTTGGATGGCCAAGGCATTTTACATATTTAATATCATTCCTCGGTATCTACCGGGCAGTTTCATCTTACACAACTCTTATATTGTTTTATTGTTTTCCAATTTGGATGGCTCGTATTTAAATGGCCTGTGAATATTTTAAAGTGAGAGTGTTTAAATTCTCCGATGACAAATGCTTAAATGGTCATCATTCCACCAAATTAATTCGGTCTATTAGTCAAACCACTTCGAATTTTTCAAGAAGGCATCGAATTTTATTAAAAAAACCCAGACAACTTATTAAAACCTCCCCGCGCCACCAGGGTAGGAAAGAGTATGCCCCCAAATATTTACATGGACTTTAAACAAGTAAATATTTACATAATCTTTATTCTAAATATAACCGGAGGTGTTCAATGTTCCAGGGGTGATTCAAAATCCTTCCATCTTTATTTTTGAGCCTGTATGTCTCAGGCTTAAGCTTTTCACTGACCACATAGGGTCCTTCCCATGTTGGAGCTAGCTTGCTGAACTGCTTCTCCTTGGTATGCAGGAAGACTTTTCTCAGCACCTTATCACCCGGTTGAAAATCCCTCCTTTTGACTCTGGAAGCAAATCTTCTTCTCATCAAACCCTGATAGTGTGTGGCTCTAAGGTGAGCCTTAACTTTTCTTTCTTCCATCAAGTCAAGGTGGCTTTTGATTGCCTCTTCATTAGCTTGTTCAGAAAAATGTTGGACTCGGAATGAAGGGAGAGTAGCCTCTATGGGAGCTATTGCATCCATACCATATACCAAGGCAAAAGGGGGATTCTTGTGTTGCAGCTCCGGCAGTGGTCCGGTAAGCCCATAGTACTTCTTGTAGATAACTTGGCCACTTTCCAGCAGCCCCTTCTAGATTATTTTTAAGACCGGACAGGATGGTTATGTTAGCTACTTCAACTTGGCCATTTTCCTGTGGGTGGAAAGGAGAAGAGAAACAATTTTGAATCCCTCTAGATACACAGAAATTCTCCACATCCTTGTTATCGAACTATGGCCCATTGTCTGTGGTTATCTTTTGTGGAACCCCAAATCTGCAGCAAATATTAGATAGGATGAATTTTATCACAGCTTTCGAAGTAGTTCCTGCCAATGGGGCTGCTTCAATCCACTTTGAGAAGTAATCAATAGCGACTATTATAGTTCTGCATCCTCTGGATGCCATAGGTAGAGGTCCCACCAGATCTAGCCCCCAACGAGCAAAAGGTATTGGCTCAGAAATTGACTCTAATGGGACAGCTGGGATATGAATTTTATTACTGTATCTTTGGCATGGATCGTACTTTTTCACCAATTCCTTGGCATCTTGCATTATGGAGGGCCAATAGTACCCAGCTAACAAGACCCTTCTGGTTAGAGCCCTGAATCCACAGTGTGATGATCCCTCGTCATCATGCAATTCGGAGAGCACCATTTGGGACTCTTCAAACCCCAAACATCTTAAAAGAGACCTACTAAAGGATTTTTTGTAAAGAACATCTCTTAAGATGACAAAGCCACGAGCCTTATACTTTACTTTTCTTGCCACTGCTTTTTCCGGAGGCAAGATGCCATCTGAGAGGTACTGGAAAAGAGGAAACCTCCAATCTTGAGGTTGATTTACTTGTATATTCAAACTTTCTTCTTCCTTATCCGGATTGATTTGAATGGATGGGCACTCTTGCACATGAATCCAAGGATAAGACTCGGAATAGGCTATGGTTGCCAAGGAGTCTGCTAGCGTATTTTCTGTTCGCGGTATGTGCTCATAGGTGATGTTTTTAAAATTAAGTGCCACTTCTTTGAGAACAAGTAAGCATTTAACCAGCTGCTCCTTTTTAGCCTCGGATTGACCTTGTGCATGATGGATAAGAAGCTAAGAATCGCTCATTAACCTGACCTTTTTGGCTCCACAGATGATAGCTAATTTCAAGCCAGCTATAGCAGCTTCATACTCTGACTCATTATTTGAAGCCCTGAAAGCAAAACATATAGCCTGGTACATTTTATCGCCGTACGAAGAGGTTAAACATATCCCAGCACCATACCCCATGGTACTTGATCCACCATCAGTCCGGACAACCCATATTTTTTTAGTTTTCCCACCTATTGTTTGCTTAGTGTCTCTGTCTGAGTGAAATTCAATTAGGAAATCAGCAATAGTTTGAGCCTTGACTGCTGTACGAGGGGCAAAATCAATATCATAGTCTCCCAGCTCCACCGACCACTTGGTCATTCTGCTTGAAACATCTGCCTTTTGAAGAACGTTTTCAAGGGAAAAGATGTCTGGACAATGATCGAATGAGACTGAAAGTAGGGCCTCATTTTTCTAGCAGCAATTACTAAGGTCAGTGCTAGTTTTTCAAGTTTTAAATATCTTTTTTCTGCATCAATCAAACTCTTGCTGATATAGTACACCGGGCGAGGATAATTATCCACCTCCCTTACCAGCACTGCACTTAGGGTACAATCAGAAACTGCCAAGTATATGTAAAGTGTATCCCCATCAACAGGTTTAAACAAAGTTGTAGGGGAGGATAAGTGCTTCTTAATTTCATAAAAAGCCTGGTCACACTGAGGAGACCAATTGAACTCTTTTGCACCTTTCAGACTTTGAAAAAACGGGGCACACCTATCCAAAGACCTAGAAATAAAACGGTTTAGAGCAGCTAACCTCCCTGTCAATCTTTGTACTTCTTTAATATTCCGAGGAGGCTCCATTTGCAATAAAGCACTAAGCTGGTCTGGATCAGGTTGTATGCCCTTCTCACTTATTACATACTCCAAGAATTTTCCGGACTACACCCCGAACACACATTTTTCTGGATTTAATTTTAAATTCACCTTTACCAAGTTGGCAAAGGTTTCTTGGAGATCTGCCAAGTGTAGCTCTTCGTCCACACTCTTTACCATCATGTTATTGATGTAGACTTCCATGTTTCTTCCAATCTGAATAGCAAAAGCCTTGTTTACTAATCTCTGATAAGTAGCCCCAGCATTCTTTAACCCAAATGGCATCACCTTGTAACAATGGAGGCCCCTAACAATAACAAATGTAGTATGTTCTTGATCCTTCAGATCTACTTGAATCTGATTATACCCGGAGAAGGCACCCATAAAAGACAGTAGCTTGTTCCCAGATGTGGAGTCCACCAACTGATCAATTCGAGGGACTGGACATAGGTCTTTTGGGCAACCTCTATTGAGATCTGTAAAATCAATGCACATACGTCATTTTCCATTTTTCTTTTTTACTAAAACCGGATTGGCTGTCCAAA
Organism: Limnanthes douglasii subsp. nivea; assembly: GCA_036936605.1. Classification (NCBI taxonomy): domain Eukaryota; kingdom Viridiplantae; phylum Streptophyta; class Magnoliopsida; order Brassicales; family Limnanthaceae; genus Limnanthes; species Limnanthes douglasii. The sequence goes on along the minus strand of JAUPFV010000005.1, from coordinate 125,799,885 downwards.
AAGGGTATTGAGATGCCTTTATGTTCCCCATTTTAGTAAGACGGTCAACATCCTGAACTATGACATCAGCTTTTTCCTTAGAAAAAGCTCTCCTCTTTTTCACAACAGGTGCTACATCCCTCCGGATGGATAGTTGGTGTGATACAATGTCTGCTGGCACTCCGGTTACATCAGCATTGCACCAAGAAAAAACATGTTGATGGTCTTTCAAAAAAGCTAACATTTTACTCTTTAATTCCGATGTCATCTTGGATCCGATCTTGGCACTTTTTCCTTCAGCAGAGAGTGAGTTTCAACTTCTTCAATTGGTATTAAAACACCATGGGTCTCTCTGGGGTCACCAATTTCACCCTCTCCCCAGAGGGCCCTTCAAATTTCTAATCCTCACTGATCCGGACAATCCCTAAAGTTCGAGGGGTCAGCGCTGTTGCATAACACTCCCTTACTACTTTTTGGCTGCTTCAGACAACTCCCATTTGTCCTTGTACAGCGTATTTCAAACATTGGTGGACTGTTGAAGCCACAACATGCATCCTGGAGAGCCAAGATCTTCCCAAACTTGCATTGTAACAAGTGGGACAATCCTAAATAAAAAGTATCCTAACCATATTCTTAAAAGGGCCCTTGCCTAATAAAACCTCCTCCTCAAACTCCCCGATCACATCTGCTGAGCTTCTAGTGAAACCCACAATTGACATGTTCGAACGCTGAATTACAGCTGGATTCTTTATTTTTTTTTGTAGGAAGTTAAAAAGAGGATATTGGCTGAACTACCGGTGTCGACAAAAATTCATCTTATGTCATTGCCCCCAATGGATGCTCCTATTACAACAGCATCTTCATGGGGACCAGCTATGTCTCTCAAGTCATCTTCATCGAAAACAATGAAGGGAAAAGGAATTTGTGATTGATAGGATGTCATGCCTCCTTCCAGTTGGGTAGTTAAAGTATGTACATGCCTCTTTCTCGAAGAAGCAGTTGGTGCAGTCATGGTGTCTCCCCCAAATATTGTAAGTGACTCAAAAAAGCTAATGAGTCCGGACACCGTCTTGCAGTGCTCTGTGATAACACCCACCTTGTTTCGGGTTGGACCAGGATCCAAATACTCTGTTTCTACATCAAACCTTTCAATTATCACCATAGCCCTATCCGGAGCCGATGTCCCTGCATTGTTCGGGCCAGTCCGATGAGCATTATCAGGCTTATTTCCACTTCTTCTTTTAGCATAAGCCCCCAACTTCCCTCTCTCAATCAAATTCTATAATTTTTTGTTTTAACGCGATGCAATCTTCAGTGGTATGGCCAGTATCATGATGATACTGACAGAAGCTATTATTTCGATTTTCCCTAGGAAACTGTAATGCAGCCAGTTTTCTGAAATGTACTTCGTCTTTCGTTTTATCATAAATGGTGGCCACGTTTTCTTTTAATTCAGCAAACCACTCCGGTTGAACCCCCAGGTCCTTGCTTATTTCTAGATTGTTGGCTTTGAGTTGGTGCAGTCGGGTGGGATTGAGCCTTGGCTCTATTTTAACCCTGTCCGGCTTCCTTGGCCTTGTACCCGGACTGATTCTGGTTTTGATTTGGTGCAGCTGGGGCAGACCTCACTTGCCGGTGCACCCTGGTTTTCTTCGTTTCATCCACATTTATTTGTTTGCCGACCTGATTCAGTAACCCCCCCCCCCCCCATGTCATGGCCCTTTTCCTGGTTACTGAATCAGCCAAATTACCAGGGTTTAAACCCTGCCTCGGAGAAGCTATTGCTACTTGTTCAAAGCAATCAGCTAATCCATTTTTGGTGTTCACAAAACGACTTATGTACTCCTTCAAAGATTCATTTGGTTCTTGGGCACAATGGATAATAGTTTCTCCATTGCCCTTCACTTCTTTACTTCCAACGAAGTGTCTCCGGAAGGCCACCCAATAAGTGTCGAAATTTCTCTGCAGCCTTGTGGCAGACTATTGTACCACTTCAGAGCACTCCCCGTAAAAGACTGGGAGAATGCTCGACAGAGTAGCTTGTCATCATCATCAAAGTTCATCATAAAAATTTTGAATTGCTCCAGATGGTTATATAGATCTTTACTACCATCATATTTTTCCATCTTTGTGTCGTCAAACCTCTTAAGAAGGTTTCTGGACAGTATCTTGGAGGACAATGGATATTGCCTCCAATTTCGTCCACGACTAAAAACAGTATCTTCATTGAGAGTTGCAAAGATACCTGACTCATCATGAAAGGCAAAAGGATCCATTAGTAATCGGTCAATGTGCCTCCGGCCATGGCTGTGACTATGAGACCCTTTACCCAGATGCCTCTTCAACCTTCTATGCATGTCCCTTTTTCTTGAGTATTTTTTAACCAACTTATGTTTCTTCTTAGAACGGCCTTCATCACTGCTGGATGACAGAGATTCTTCGACTCCGTCTTCAGTTGAGGAGCTGCTAGAAGATTCTGAGTCTGAATCTGAGCTCTCCACCGTTTTAGACCGGTGAGACTTCTTTGAACTAACATGAGTCTTTTTAGTGCTCACATGGGTCTTTGATGGCTCATGCTCTCTTGGGTTGTCAGTATGGTGAACTGCTGACACTTTTGACTTTTCTTTCACACCCATCTCCGCCCTTTTAGCAGCTCTCAAGGCTTCTATCTCAACTTTTAGTCTATCTCGCTCCTCGATCGTATATTCATCGTTTTCTCCCACCACTTCTGTCAAAGCTGGTGGCACTTCCTGCTCGTCTGGATTCATCCAAACTAGTTTTTCTTGATGGTTTTGGATGCTAGATTCAGGCACCTTCTTCTCTCACTATGGTCGCCAATTTTATATCGATTATTTCAGTCTGAGGGTAATTTGGTCAGGTGTTGTGTGGTGTTTCAAAGGTATTTAATGTTTAAGTGGTTTGTAGTGAGAGATTTGAGCTGCGTGGTTGTATTAAATGTTTATTACCCTCATTAATGAAAGTGGTTGGGTATTTATACCCTTAATTAGGGGCCACGTGGGCTTCGGGTCATACTTATGAAATCAGGTCGAGTTCAAAAACCCATTAGTTTATTAAGCAGTGTAGCAATTAGCTTATTCATAAAGTGATTAGTTTTTAATACTTTAGTCTTATTCGGATGGTTCAGTGGGTGGTTTTTGTCCGAATTGCCCTAGTCTGGTTTCTACAGTGAGTGGTGAGAAAATCCGGACTCATCATTGGTAAATGACATTATTATTATTTTGGTATAAAATAAAATATATTAAATAAAATATTGTTTACATTTACGTCGAAGCATTCCTCGGAAAAATTAACCCAAAGGTATCGTTATACAATTCTACGGGTCATACATTTGTAAATAGTGAACATGGCATAAAATATATGAAACAACAAAAGATTTAGTAGAGTGATAATCAGCATTAGTAGCAGAGATATACAAGGCACTCCAGAGTTTTATAATGAGCCTAAAACTATTGAAGACTTGCAAAAAATAACATTAAGTTAGTCATACTCTAGCATGGTCAAGGGATCTTGGTATCATGAAATCTGTATCGGGGTCCGAGAAGATGAGGTAGGTTAATATCAAACCTAGTAAGTCGGTACTTGTGAAAATTCTGGCATTTTTGTCTCACCATAGGTTGGTAAACCACAACACATAAAGTAATGTGCCAAAGGTGTCCAAGTCCATTCATAGGAGGGGAGTATTAGCAGTGTGCACCGATTTGGGGCAAACATAGGTTGTGAATGAGAAAATGAACTTCTTGAAGCAAGCTTCTCAAACCATCTAATTATAAGCACAATTAATCATTAGGTGGTTGATGGTATCAGAAAATATATTACATAATACACAAGTTTGGGGGTCTTATAACCCCACGCAAACAGCTTATACATGATGGTTAGTTTCCCAAGGATAGCCAGCCAGACAATAAAGAAATATCGTAATATGTTGAAATAAGATTGGCCCAAGATACATAGGGACCAGATGATAAATTTTGTGCAGATGATACATAGGTATCCCAAACGCATTTGTGTTCTACCTTTTTACCGAGTACCCAATTATTCAATAAATATTTGGAATTATCATTCAATATTGACTAAAAATATTTTAGAGCGGCCACCTGATTCAATCTTTTGAGGTCGAGAATCCCAAGCTCACCCTTCTCTGAAGGAAAAATAATCTTAGATCATGCAAGTTTAGAGCCTAATAGTTTCATTTTAGGGCTTTGCTATAGGAACAGACAAATAACTCTTTAAGGATACAAACCATGAGTATAAATATTAAGGACCAGTAAACTTGGTCTGCAAAGAGTTACACTTTGATAATTTTTAGTCTACCAGCATAAGAAATGTATTTATATATCCAAGATTTTATGCATCCAATAGTCTTATAAAACAAAGGTCTACAATCATTATAAGATAAATGGGTGATAATAAGAAGAACACTGAGGTACCGTATTGGGAGGGTGCCTTCTTCAAACCCAAAAGAGGTTATAATGGACTATCGGACTTGTTTAGAGACACCTGATAAATATATATATATATATATATATATATATATATATATATATATATATATATATATATATATATATGGATCTTAGAGGGGTTTAGGTAGGTGGACTCCGGAGAGGGAAACAAATTATTCAAGGTCTTCCTTTCCTAGGTTAATTGAATTGGTGTTAGCTTGACTGGAAATCATTAAATCATCTACAAAACAGAGATTAATAATTTCCAACTTTTGAAATTTCTAATGGAAACCAAAGTGGGGATTTTGACTTTTTTCTTTAAGGATATAAGTGAGGACTTGCATTACCGGGACAAAAAGAAAGGGGATATGGGGTCCCCTTGTCTGAGTCATCGTTTCCTATTGATGGAGCCAAATGAGTTATTATTGATATTGATCGAGTATGTTGTGGTAGATATATATTGTATAATATAACCAATCATGTGATTGGGAAATTCCATAACAAAAAGAATATCTTAAAAGAAGACACGGTTGAACATTATCGAAGGTTTTTATTAGATCAATCTTCATGGCTGTGCGCGGACCATTCTAGTGGTGAGATAACCATGGAGTAACTTTTGTGATAGAAGGATATTATTTGCATCCTTGGATGGCGGCTGATTTTAAGGAGTCGATAAGGGAGGAGAAGGTTTCTTTAATTCTATTTGTGAGGATTTTAGAAGTGACTTTTTATATGATATTACAACACGCGATGGGTCTCAAATCGGAACGGGAGGTAGGGTTATCCATCTTGAGGATAAGGGTTATAAGTGTCTTATTCTAATTTGGGTCCATTCGGTTGAAGCAAAAAAAACGGTATACCACTTTGGTGAAGTCGTGTGTGATGATATTCCATGAAGATTTAAATAATCTTGCATTGTAGTCATAAAGATCAGGGGATTTGTTACCATCGATGTTGAAATTATAGTTTTAATTCCACTATTTCTGATACGACAGATCATATTGGATTTATCTATTTCACTCAGTTTGGAGGGGATGAATTCACAGTTTATAGCGACACCTGGGTAGTTTAAGGGGTTCTTTGTGCCTAAAATATTAAAATTTTGATTGATGAATATGACAATCACTCACTTAGGTTTAGAGTAAGGTAGACCCTAATGGTCATTTATCGTGATAATTTTGGTCATAGCAATGCGAGTTTTAATGATATTGTGAAAAAAATAGTTTTGCAATCTCTTAAATTGGGTCAGGTTTCTCGAGATTTTTGTTTGATGGAAGACTCTCCAACCCTGCTGAAAAAGATATATTCTTTTGAGGCAGAAACTTTGGCTCAATGAGGGACGTTTCATTTAGGTTTATAGCCAAACCAAGTTGGGTTTCGGTAAAAATATTACGAGCTTTGATCACTCTTTCTGAGATGTTACTGGATTATTTTTTGTTCAGACAAGTAACAGAGTGTTGAAGATGACGCAGTTTGGTTGTGATAGTGGGCATAGATGGAAATGTGACTGGAAGATACCAAATATTGTGTACTATAGCATTGTAGTCGGGATGAGATGACCACATACCAAAAAAACTAAAGGGTTTTTTGGCAAAGTGTTTGGGAGTGTGGGGTAATAAGGTCATGGAGGTGTGGTCAGAAGTACGAGGATAGTCATAATGGGCTATATAATTTGAGAATAGTGAGTCCTGATGGTTGTTGACCATGACATTGTCAAGTTTAGATGAGATGAGATAATCAATTTGTTTGTTACACCAAGAGAATTGAAATCCAGTAGAACGTAAGTTGTTTAATTCACTTCGGTAACAATAGTTGTTGAAATAATTTATGGATTAACTCCAAAGGTCTGAGTTATCGGTTCAATCCTCAAATTTACGGATTGCATTGAAATCACCAAATGCAACTCAAGGGTTGTTTTAATGATGGTATAAAATGATGTTGATGTCATTCCATAAGGGATGCGTTCAGAAGGTTCATTGAACCCATAAATAGCAGATATGGATAAACATGAATTTCCTCTTATATAACAAATTGAGAAATCTATAAGTTGCTCAGAAATAAAATTTTAGTGACTCTAAACACACTTGGATTCCAAGAAATATAAATTCTTCATAGTGGGTCATAATCATGATTAGAGTTGTAATGCCAATATGGTAACGTACATTGCATAACTCTACTTATTTTTTCTTTTTTTACTTTGGTTTCAATTAATCATATTAAATTTATGTGATCCAAGAAAACATAATCAGACACATCTTTTTGGCGGATCGGGTTATTCAGGCCTCTAACATTCCAAGCTGAAATTATAATATAGTCGGGGGTACTTACAGTGCTTACTCGTCGAGGATCATATTATCCTCTAATTGCTCGAAGTTGAACGGAGAAACTATGTTGAATCCAAAGATCACAGATTGTGGGAATATGATATTTGTGTAGTTTTTATCATAGGTTGGCATATCATTGATTACAGGTTAGGTTGTGTTCTTCTCCAGGCTTATCTTCAGCTCAAGTGTGGTTCAGTGGTTGTCTTCACCAGCTTCCTCAAAACTACAAACCAAGGAGTTATAGTTGGAAAATGTGGGATCGTTGTCATTGGATTATTCTTGGCATTGGTGTCTACTGCTATCAATCATAGGTTCCTTTCCTAGGTGACGCGTTGATCGATTGTTGTTATTTGAATGCGACGAGTATGTGGGAAACACACAGTTGGCAATTGAATGGCCAAAAAAAGAGCATTTACTGTATATAGGCATGGTGCTTGGTATTCAATGTGAAGGTTGGTAGTTTTTCCCATATGTTATATGCCAATGACATCCGGGAAATCAGCACTGACATTCATCACAATGCAGATAATTGCATAGTTTAAAGAGACACGAATGGGTACTAAAATATCAAAACTCAAGTTCAAAAACAGGGGTAGTATTGTTAATGGTGAAAAACTTAGAAATAAAACTGACCAAAAATAATCGCTTTATACTTTTATAGACCGCACATGCCATAAATTCTAGTAACAATGGCTTGAACATGATATAGAAATAGAGAAAATATCACAATTGATGTTTGGATAAAAATGGCTGATTGTATTTGTTGAGGGACGAGAAAGAAGATGGTGGTAAATCATGTTTGGTGTATATATATAGCGACAAAAATAAAGTAAGGTGGAAGGACACTGAAACTAAACTGAACCTAATATTAAACGCTATGAGTGTCAGTATATCACAACTATTACAGCCAAAAAATAATTAAAGAAAGCCGATGGCGTGAACGATACCTAGAATTGGAAAAGAGGGCCATTAGACTATTCTATCATGATTATCAAGCCGTAACAAGAACATTTTCTTTTCGGAATAAAAATCTTAAACATAATTTGTTATTATATACGGTTTTTCCAGTAAAACAATTGACCGATCGACAATATTCCTAATTTCTGATTTGTTCGCCACTACCGCTTCAATTTGTTCATCTTATTCGTAGCATAGCTGGAAGCGTAATAACAAAAGAAATAGAAAAATTAAATTATTGTTTTTCTACTTTACAATCACAATAAAACCCATAACTATACTTTCTAGATATGAATTTTTCGCTTTAACATAACGACACACATGAAAAAAAAATATAGAGCATAAAATGGATTTTTTATATGATTATGATTATTATTTTGATTATTATTTTGATTATTATTTAAAAAAAAAAATCAATATCCCCCAAAATCTCTAATAGAGAAAGACGAAGGTTTCTCAGGAATATTGCCAGCATGGCGTAACCCAAGTGTAAGTGAGACGTCACCGGCAGTCGTTGTCCCAAACCTGATAAGAGTGGACCCAATATTATCATCAGCAGAAGTGGTCCCGAAATCTTCTATGGATTGACGGTGGCTGTAATTGTTGTGGTGGTGCAGCAACCCATCCGGGTGGTCCGGATAGGAAATGGGAGGTATAATATCATGAGTAGTGGTGGTGATAAGTTTTGTTTGGTTTTCTGTGAAACGTTGTGTATTGATTTGTACAAATGAAGGGTCGTTATCATGGATATTAAATTCGGATCTTTTGCATGTTGTTGGTGTTGGTGTTGTGGTGGCAGTGGCAAGAGCAGGATGAGAAGGCGTTGGTGTTTGTGTAATGACAGTAGTGGTAGTTTCGTTATTTTGGTTTCCTTCTGTTCCTTCTTCGTCCTCGACATCTTCCTCTTTGGCTTCTTGTTGGTACATTTCTTCTACCATGGGTTTCCACAACCTTACTCTTGCATTTATGAACCAATTGGATACCTGCCAATATTTATTCACATTTAGTATTCAATAATCCAACCATAAAGTACCATCATCTATTACCTACTTACCTATTATTACTACCTATTACCTCTTATGGTCAATTCTCCATCTTAGTCTTGAAAATATAAAAGTTTCCAAGACAAAAATCCAAATCCAAATTCCTTTTCATTATCATCACCATACTAGTAACTACTAGTATTTTAAAATTAATATAGGATCCAAATATGAACTATTTGAGCCTGGAACTCAAAGTACTCTCCACATAGTATTAAAAGTGGAACTCATAACGACGAATGACGATGATAAAAGAGAGATACAAATAAGTAGACGATAACATACCATGTACCCAGTCAAATATTATCTTAATTAATTTGGATTTGGTGACATTTTTAAAATAATGCGTGAGTCGTGGTTTTAGTTATTTTACCAAGAAAGTCGAAACTTGTGTTTTATTAAAGAAGAGAGAAAAAAAAGGAGAAAGAAGGCAAGTAGTTGATGTCCATACACTTTTATTATGTGGTGTAGACTGGGTAGTGTCTTTAATGGCTTTTAAGTGATAAGTTGTTATGTTATGTTGCTTTCATGAGAGAGAGCGCAAAGCTACAAACACTCATGTCTCATCTCTAGGTCTCTCTCTAATCTTGAATCTCTAATCCCTAATCTCTGATCTCTCTCTAATGCAGCAGCAAGCAGCAGGAGTAGGACTAGGACTTGACAAGAGTGAGTGAGTAAGTGTGTGTACTTGCATCCATGCTCTCAAGTATTTACATCACTAGTGTAGTGATTTTATTTTACCCCATCAGAATCTATGTCCCCCTTTAACTACTAAATAAAAGACTCATGTTGTTTCTTTGTCAGAAAGACAATTAGGAAACCAACAGGAAATAATGCACAATTCCATGCAACTCTCATCTCATCTCATCTCACAAACCTTTTTCTTTCTTTTTCCCATCATAATCAATAATCAATATGCATGCATATATACACAATTTAAACATATTCCACGAAAATAAACTATCATAATATTAGGGTTTCACAGAGAGAAAGAGAAACAGACCTGGTTTCTTGATAGCCCAGTCTGTCTAGCCAATAGGTGTTTATCTGCATCACTTGGATACCTGAGAAAGGGAATAGAAAATGACACAAGACTCAGAATTGCTCTACACAATAAAAAAACATCAATTAAATAATTAATTAAATAAAACAAAAAAAGCTGTAAAGAGACAAACCCTTATCTTTTTTTCTTTCATTTTAAATATAAAAAAACACTTTATTGTATTCTTATTGTATTACATCATAAAAACGATAAAGTTTGAAAATTTCTTCTTCTTCTATCACTTTCCTACATGGGCGTGAGAATCTAAGACAAAAGAAAGAGATTATCAGATTCAGAACCTGTTTTTATTGCAGAGAGGTAAAAAAAAAAAGTACACCCTACAACTGCTTTCACTACTTTGACAATCGTACAAAAATTCAATAATAAAGTTTAGAGAGAGAGAAAGATTATGGTTTTAAAGTTTTATAAAAGAATTTTACTTTGGGTAATCGTAACTAATGTCTGAAACAAAAGACAGAAATAAAGCTAAGGGTGAATAAAGAACACTTTTTACAGCTTTTCACTGAAGAGACAACATCCCTAGGAAGACACTGAATTTCTGTATTCACTAATCATAAACTTTTTGCATTAGACAAATACTAAATAATCTTAGTATAGCTGTTTCCAAGTCAATACTCCTATAGTCCTATGTCCTATCCTGCCTCAAACTAAGACTACTCACCAACATTTATTTTATAGCATTACAGAATCTGGATCAAGTTACTTTTTTTTTTTTTATGTTTATAACTAAATCAAACTTAGAGATGCAATCTTAAAATACTATAGTAGTAGTATATGATCAGAAATCTCGAAGAGTTAGAGTTGCGAGTTGCCACCCTATAAATATCAGAGTAGAACGATCGTGCCTTGACATCAAATCATTATCATTATTATCTGTTATAATATATTTATATCCACAACCACAAAAGAATAAATAGTGATGTTACTCTATAAGTGTATGTGTCAACGATATATCCCAGAATGATTGGTTTTAATATAGGAAGGAGTAGTAGGAGTATGATAATTTAGTAATTAGAGAAGAAAAATAAACTTACGGGTGTAGAAAATGCTCGAAAAGCCAAGCTCTTAAAATATTGACAGATCTTTCAGGCAAGCCTCTTTGTGGTCTCCAAGCTTCTTGTTCGATCATACCCATTTGATGAAAAGCCCTTTGTTGCCTCAAGCTTTGTTCAAGTAACTTAAGCCTTGGTGTCTCGCCTTTGGTTATTCCCGATGTGCCTGAGGTGTCTTTTTCGCCCAGCAGGTCACAGCAGTTCTTTAGTTGAACCGTTATAGCGTCTTTTAGACATCGGAAATGCCTTGACATTGCCTTTTGTGCTAGTACCGTGTACGGAACTGCTGCCCCAAAACCCATCACTAAGTCGAATGAGTTCACTACCATTTGCATTTGTTCACAGTAATGGTTGTATCTCCGATCCACCTGAAATATATGATTTATAATTTATTATTAAATTAGTAGGTTTAGAATATAGTATTCGTAAGCAATACAATTAAAGTAGTAAAATTAAAAATAGAAGTGAATGGCAATGAAAAAGAATCATATAGGTAAGTGAAGTGGCTAGCTTACCAACCAAAGGAACAAGGCAATGAATGAAAGATACAGTTTAACAAAAAATGGATAAAAAATGATGATGGCACATGATATGATTTGATGTTCATAGGAAAATAAGGGAGTGAAAAATGTTAAGAAGAGACAAATTCCTTTTTAAGCATTTATTTTGTATCACTCCAATTTTTATTTTTGGCTGGACCGTTTCTCTTATAGGGAAATAGAAAGAATAAATGCAGCAATTCAAAGTTTGGTACAGTGACATGATTGTTAAGCAGACAGAGAATATCCCTCTTACCAGACGTAAGACGATGTACTAAACAAATTACTAATCAACACCAAATGTACTACAGTATTATTTTTAAGAAATTGACTACAACAACCTTTAATAAAATAGTAAGGTCAATTTATAATTTTGTTACGCAATGCTGATTTCTTATTCGAGAGAGAAATAAAAGATAATATATATGAAACAATTAAAAATCCTGAATTGTTTGTTTATAGTAAAATTCTTTACTACTAATATTTAGCCACTTAGCCTTAAAACACATCAATACTTTGAAATTAATAAAAATTAGAAAGAGAAAATTGGATGGAGTCTTGCGTAATCAAACAAACTCTACCAGCTAAAACCCTATTGACCATCCATCCGCCTATTAGGAGTAGGAGTAGGAGTAGGAGTATTCTGTATCTGGGTATTGTTTAAAAAAAGTTGTTAGTAATCTTTTTATGTAGAAAATAGAACGGTTTATTTTAAATCTTAACTAGGACGAGATTTCCGAGTTTGTACCTAGATTAGATTAGACCGGTTCAGCTAAACGTTGGCGTGACAATTAACAAAATTAATGCGATTTAAAAAGAAATAAGATTTGGTCTTAGTCTAGAGAGAGAAAGCAAAGTGTACATGCCTCGTCAAGCATGGATAATAGTTTGACCTTCCTTCTTTGATACTCAATTCTATCTGAAGCTGGCAACGGAGGAGCCTGATCTTTTGTAGTCGAGCTAGAACAACCACCGGCGCTACCACTACCACCCACGTTACCACTGCCAGTACCAGTAGGGTTTATGTTATGACTGTTACCAAACTTGTTCTTCTTGAACTGGCCCCTACCAACACTACAAAACTCCTCTAGCAATTCTTGAGCAGCTTTCGCGTACTTTGAATTCCTTAATAAATTCACAGCTCCTAGAGAAGAGGTAGATGACCCGAATTGATGTAAAGGTTGTTGAGTCGGATTATGATGTTGAAGATGATAAGAAGAAGACGAAGACGAAGTTTGATTTCCAGGTATGTTCTTGAACTGGTTGTTGGTATACTCATGATGATGATGATGTTGATGATGATGTTGATGATGGTGTGAAGAAGAATTAGGAGCATGTGGCGCTTGTGTACCGTAAAACATGTGTCTCAATTCTTCCGGTTTTACCCCTTGGAAATGTGGTAAAGACGAAGATAAAGATAAAGAAAGACCTTGTCCTTCTACCGGTGTCCCTCCCATTTCACTTGCTTGACTATGACTATGACTATGACTACGATGCTGATGATTTTGTTGATAATGGTTATGGTTATGATCTGGTACCCAAGTGAATTGTTGTTGGGACATCACTACGTTATTACCAAAGTCACAAGACAGGTTAAAGCCTTGATGGATGGAAGTAGAAGTAGATGGGTTTGGTAATAACATACGCAGTGTAGAGGAGTTGTTGTTAGTTGGTGTTGGTGTTGGTGTTGGTGAAGGTGAAGATGATCGTGGTTGTGGCTGTGGCTGTGGATTCATTAAGAAAAGCTGCATGGCTTCGGCCGAGTGAACTCCACCAATCCCTTGTTGTTGCTGTTGCTGCTGCTGCTGTTGCAGTAACTGGCGTGTTGTACTTTGGTAACTTGGCTGTAATTGTAAAGATTGCTGAAGCAACTCTCCGGCCACCACCGTAGCATTTACTTCTCCGGTAGGGAAATTAAACATTTCGGATAGCATATTAGCGTTTTGGTAAACAGGAATTGCTCCTCCTCCTCCTCCTCCTCCTCCTCCTGATCCTGATTCTTGTTCATCTTCATCCATACCAACTAGCTGTTGTTCGTATCTCATCTTGTCTCTTCGGATCTGACTCAGATTGAGATTGGTTTGGGTTTGATTATTATGCGATTGTGTTTGGAAGGCATTGGAGAAAGTGAAAATGGGTTGGTCTTGGTGTTGGTGGTAATTTTGTGACATGGGAATGAATATGAGATGAAAGATTAAGAAATTGTTATTATTCCCATGTATGATGTGAATATGTGATCTTCTCCACCTTCATTTCTTGATCTTTATCTTGTGGCTGGCTTTCTATGTTGGAATGGCGATGATCGTGGTCATATCGGTTAATCTGAAGAATTGCAGAAAAAAGAAAAGAAAACTCCATTTGAGAAGTGTGTAGAGCGAGCAACTAAAAAGAAAAAGATGGAAAACAAAGAATCAACTCAAGTGGTTGATGAATTTTATAAAAGAAAAGGGTATGTATAAAGTATGAATTGTGAATTATGAATTGTGAATTATTAATTATAAAATACAAATTAGAAGAAAAAAGAACCTGTAAAATTTGGAGACATCGTTATCTGGTGTGAGGGTGTGTATGAGCTATGAAAGGTTTGTTGTGGAGAATCACTATCTCCTATCTCCTATCTCCTATCTCCTATCTCCAATCTCCTCTCTCCTCCTCTTTCTCCTCTTTCTCTTTCAGAAGCAAAGTTTGAAGTTGTGAAGGAGTGTTGTTTTCTTAAGACTGTCGTTCTCCCTCTCTCCTTTTGCAGGTCTGGTGAATTGTTTTGGCTCTGCAATCAGGTTTGTGGAATTTTTGTAAGAAAAACAAACAAAAAGTTTAAAGAAGGAGAGAGAAAAAAAATATATGGAGGCAGTGATATCACTCTCAATACAGAAACATATTAGCCTCAAAGACAGAGAAGAGAGGAAAGAGAAAGCGGTCGCTGTTCTCTCTCTCTCTAACCCCCACTCATAACTATTTTATCATTATTACTATTTACTACTTATATCCCCTATTTTATTTTCACCCCAACCCAACAATCTTACTACAAGTCCAAATTCTGTAAAATTATATCTCACCGATACACAATGTACCCTTTCGCCCTTTAAAACATCTTTCCTCTGTCTTGCTCTTCTTTAATTTAATATTGCGCCAATTAAAATTCTGTTCTCACTTAGATTTAGATTTGTTGTGCTTCAAAATTCCATTCTTTATGCCAATTAAATTATTGATTAGTTTTTGTTTTCATTCTATTTTAGGGTAAATTACAATTTAAAATTCAAAATTTTAATTATTATCCATATAAGATCTACATTTTTATTATTTTTCAAAATAAATTGTTTTAGTCAAATATTTATTATTGAAGACCCATTAATTTCTTAAATACTCTTATTCATTTATATAAAAGGTTTTAGACCCATATTTCACATTTTTTTTCCAATTTTCTCTCTTTTTATAGGTGAATAGAACACCTATAATGTTAGATTATTCTTTATTTTTTTACTCAATTTTCTTGTTTTTTTTTGTTTTCATACGATTTTTGTTGTGTTTTTAGTTGATTTCGAAGTTTGATTTTGGATATCTGTTTAGATAAGTCGATTTGTGTGTGGTAAGTCAAATTTTGATTTCGAAACACTAGAAGTACTCGAGATATGTTTTTGTTTCTGAGTTTTGGTATTTATTGGGTTTTTACGTTGCTAATGTAGTTTATTTGTTGTATTTCAGATAGTTTTTTTTGTCGATTTTAGTCTGTTTTGAGTTTCTGAGATTTTTGTGTCGAGTAAAGCGGTTCAGGAAGAAGATGTGAAACGTTTGTATATGTACCTACTGATAGTTGTGAAACGTGTAATTCTTTTGGAATGGTGGATGCAAAAAACATGTTTTTGATAAATGCGAAACGTTATTTGTTCTAAAAAAATACTCTTTTTTAATTCATAACATATCATGAGTGGTACTAGTTTGTTCGTCTTAAAAAGCAAAACCAACAATATTTTCGGATTTATTTTTCGAGTTACGGTTTAAAAGATACAGACTTAAAGTTTTAATATTTATAGGAGTTATGTGAAGAAGATGCGAAACCTTCTTCGTTATGATAGATGTGAAACCTGTTTTGTTGTGCTAGATGCGAAACCTTCTTTATTTTGCTAGATGAGAAACCTTATTTATTTTGCTAGATGTGAAACCTTCTATATTTTGATAGATACTAAACCTTCTTTATTTTGGTAGATGTGAAACCTTCTTTATTTCGATAGATATGAATCCTTCTTTATTTTGATATATGTGAAACCTTCTTTATTTTGCTAGATGAGAAACCTCTTTGTTTTGATAGATGCGAAACTTTTTTTATTTTGATAGATGTGAAACCAGTCACTAGATGCGAAACCATATACTTGAGAAACGTGTGTAAAATATACATTTTAAAAAAAAATCAAACCATATCATGAATGGTACTAGTTTTGTTCGTCTTAAAAAAACACCAATGGTATTTTCTCACTCTTTTTCCGAGTTACGGTTTAAAAGATATGGACCTTTAAAAATTAAAATAAAAAAAAAACAAAGAAAGAAAGAGAAGTTTGTTAATGTATTTTATATAGAAATGTATTTAAGGTATAAAGTCTCTTAAAAAATTTAGGTTTTTTATCCGTAATAGGTTTGTTGAATGGGTGTTTAATGGTAAGTTTCCATTTAGTTTTCTATATTTATATATATAGGCTAAAAAGCACCCGTAGTCCCCCATGTTTACCACTTGTATCAACTTGGTCCCCTTCCTTCAATCATGCATAGAACGCATCCCCATCCTTTTTTTAATTTGCATTTTTAGTCCCCCCGCACATGTGAAGTTTGTGAGCTTGACACGTGGCATTAGTTTTTGTTGCAAGAATGGTCCCCCAATTTTTCTTCCAAAATTGCCTCTTCTCGTTCCATCTCATCTGCCATGTCAGCTGCCCCATCAGCTTTACCATTTACCTTAAGTTTTTACTGTTTAACTAAAAAACTTACCATTTACCCTAACTTAACCCAAACCCGAAACCCAATATAACCCAGCCCAACCCGCAACAATATAACTCGACCTGTTTCCCCTTACCCAGATCAATCAGACCTGTCGTCGTTCTCCTTCTCTCTCCTCTCTCTTTCCTCTCTTTTCTCTCTCCGTGGTTTCTATCATCTTCTGTATTGGTTGCTAAGGAAAAATATAAAGAATTTATGAACGTTTGATTCAGTGTTTTTTCAGGTTGTTGATACTAAAAATAACATCTGAACGTATTCAACCCATGGTCCAATATATCTACACAATTTCATTTGTTAATCATAAACCTGCAGTTCTGAAGATCTAAACCGAGCAAAGTCTTGCTGACAACAAGCTTCACACCCAATTTTCTTTCTAGTGTTGGTACAAGATCTGTTGTTACTATGAGAAAAATTTCTTTAGTTCTTTCATAACATTCCCAAGCCTTTGCTTTTTGTTTCGTGTCGACATGGACTCATCTCCTTGAACATTCTGGACTTCTACAACAGAATATTGAAGCTTGGCATTCACTGCGACAGCTGAAATGTACATATGCCCGCCAAAAATTGAACATTATGTATGCTACCGCTATAAATCCATCATAAGGTAAGTCTAAGACTACTCGTACAAACTTCCACGCATTTATGGTATATACATGTGAATACCCAGTACAAAATGGCAACATCTGGACATTTAAATTAAAACCACAAAGTAAAGTACAAGTTGCAAAACCTTACTTTTTCAACATTTTTTGTTTCAACAGTTGCAATTTGACTTGTGCATAACTACACAATACACTACATTATACATAGGATAGGAAGGATTAATACTACCAAAAAGATTTTTTTCTCTCTCCAGAGAAACCAAGCTTGGAAAATTACCATTAATGGCGGATTTGTAAGAAAAACACTGAATAAATAAATGTAGCTTTTTCCGGCTATGTATTCTCTTTGCCAAAAGAAGATTCAATTTTTATTCGAAGAATCGTGTGTCCAGGTCTTGTTTCGTAATTAAATAATTAAAAGTGAATCATTTAAAGTAAACTTAAATTTCACGCTTAGTATATTACTCTGAGTTTTGAGTTCTTAGTTCGTCAAGTTTGGTGCAGGTGAGATCACTGAGTGACGATGGAAGTGAGACGATTATCAACGTCGCGAGACAAATTATTGGCCAGTCTGGTGGAGGACACCGGAGTTCGGCACATCGAAAAACAAATTGTAGTACCAATGTCGGAATTCGATGTGAAGATTTAGGTAGGGAAAGAGAAAAGGCAAATGGTAAGAGAGAAAATTTAGAAAATGGCAATACTAAAACGAAAGGCAATACTAAAAACGAAACCATGGAGAGAGAAATGAGAGGAAGATAGAGGAAAGAGAAGGAGAACGACAGGTCTGGTTGATTTGGGTAAAGGAAAACGGGTCGGGTTATATTGTTACGGGCTGGGCTGGGTTATATTGGGTTTTGGGTTTGGGTTAAGTTAGGGTAAATGGTAAGTTTTTTAGTTAAACGGTAAAAACTTAAGGTAAATGGAAAAGCTGAGGGGGCAGCTGACATGGCAGATGAGATGGAACGAGAAGGGCAATTTTGGAAGAAAAATTGGGGGACCATTCTTGCAACAAAAACTGATGCCACATGTCAAGCTCACAAGCCTCACATGTGCGGGGGACTAAAAATGCAAATTGAAAAAATGATGGGGATGCGTTCTATACATGATTGAAGGAAGGGGACCAAGTTGATACAATTGGTAAACATGAGGGACCACTGGTGCTTTTTAGTCTATATATATATAGACAATGATATTTATCGTAAACAAAATATTCGAGATACAAAAAACAACAAAACATAAATTAAATTAAATTTTTGATAACGATGTTCAACCAACCAAAATAATATGGTTATAATTTTAAATTTTAGTCCAAAAAAATAAAACTAATATATTTATAATACAACCAAATAATTGAAACCCAAAAACAACCCATCATATAAATAAAAGTAAATTCTTACATGGTTTGATATTTATACAAAACAAATAGAAAAAATAATAAATCTCTAAGTCATCATTTTTTTTCATCTGTGGGAGCTTGTTTATGATCATGATTACGTCGGCCGAATCTATATTTGTAGATTTCATGATCAATATCCGCTACTAATATCATTATTTTATTTTTAGTCATATAAAATATGTTATTGTCGATGAAAGGGTACGTGCATGTTAAGGGTTACGTGCTATTGAATAGCCGGGTACCCGACTAAGACTAGTTTGTTTTATTTAAAAAATCATAATTTTTTCTCTATCTTCTCTATAAATACACTATGTTCTCCACTACTCATCTCTCATCTCTCAAACCAACTTCTTCTTCTATAATTCGATCAACGCTTTCATCTACTTGATACTTTTACTGACAAGTTTATTTAGTCGTGGATTGGTGATGATCAACGACTTCGTATACTTTATCAATTAATTTAATTGCATTATTGTTTTATATAATTTGTTTCATATTATTAGTTGTTTTAATGGCACCAAAAAATGATATAATGTCAATATTATGGAACAACCTAGCTTTTCTCGACCTACAAAGCTAAAGTATGTTTTTATAAATGATGAAAACATAAAGATGCGTGATCCTTTAGATATTAGTCAATGGAATCTCCCGTCGAAACAAATTCTTCTAATTTTAGCGTTACCACTACCACTAGTTTGAATTATGGGAAGAAAACATCTTGGGTACTAAACATTTTACCATGCGTATCGACTTAGATTAATCTAAGAGTAAAAAATGTGATAAACTTATGTTCTATAATCATGGATAACAAAATATCAGCACCGGAGGTATAGGGTGGTATTTAGCAAGACAATACCAAATTATAGATACTTTTAGAGTTATACTTGGGGATGAGGTCTAAACGACCATAGATCTAAATATCGACAATGTTTTTTTTAATAAGACTCGATATAGGGAATAAATTATTAAATTTATTTTTGCTAATGCATGTTACCGACGGATAGAGATGTAATAAATTGATTAGTCGATCGGTCAACCCAAAATTCGATCACATCCCATGTAGCTCTATGAGAACAATACTCAGCAAATTACAAAAGGTAATTTCCAATGTATGTTTGATTTAATGTTAAAAATAAAATTAAATAACACCGTAACTATTGATATGCTTAAAATTAAATGCAACCAAGGTTGACAAAAAAATTGTACTCGATGTTTATGTCATATACTTAAATTGGTTACAAATGATGGAATAAATATGATATTTACGGCTATTATCGAGTAATATGATGGAATTTTAGTAAAATATTATGGCAATAATGATGTACCATTACATGGATTTTGTTGTAGTTCACCTAACCTCGTGATTATGTTGAAAGGACTTGGTGGTAGTTCAGTTGTCACTCTGATTGTGTCGTAAGGAGTTGATGAATATATTGAAGAGTCTGGTCCGTGTTCGGACGAAGTGAAACACTCGTAAAGAGTAATATAGTGAAACACTTATTAGTTGTTGGATGTACATAGTTGGAGCGGTTGTAGTGACAGAAGCATGCGGTGGTTCATTAGATGTCTCCTAATATCGAGTGATCAGATTTGACATATGTGTATTATTGGTTGCTTTAGGTTTTTCACTATTGTTTTTAAAAAATATTCGAAGAAGTCAATTATTTTTCCATGCTCTTATT
Organism: Limnanthes douglasii subsp. nivea; assembly: GCA_036936605.1. Classification (NCBI taxonomy): domain Eukaryota; kingdom Viridiplantae; phylum Streptophyta; class Magnoliopsida; order Brassicales; family Limnanthaceae; genus Limnanthes; species Limnanthes douglasii. Next base: position 125,779,799 of record JAUPFV010000005.1, on the reverse strand, counting down.
TGGTGAGGTAAATTTGGACTAAGTGAATTAAATTGTAGATTTAAAGTTTAATGTAATAAGTATAAAAGAAAAAAAAACAATTATTTGAATATTTATTCTTTGGATTTGATCCATATAAATATTTCAAATATAGAACTCTAATGAAATATATTATTATCTTCCATTGGATATTATCTTTACTAATTTGAATACATATTTTCAGTTATAATTTATAAAATAAATATTTATTTAATTATTTTTTAGATATATTTTTTGTTATTTTAAATAACAATCCAATTAATTTTTTTAAATCGACTATTTAATCGAGCTAAATTTCTTCCTTTATTATTAGTGTTATATTGTTTACAAAAATATTTATTACAAATTAATGTAACCAAGTAAACTTTTAAGTAAAATTATTTTAATTTGATTATTAAATTACTTAGTAACACATATTGGTATATATATATATATATATATATAAATATGAAAATATAGTTATTGGGTTTAGTAACATTTGACCCAAATATTATCTAATGAAGACTCATATTTTCATATATCTCGAAGAAAGACCTGTTTTTTTTAAAAAAGACCCGTTTTTTTAAATATTTACTATTAAAAATCCACCAATTAGGATGGCAATGGGCCGGGTTCGGACCGGGTTCGGGCCGACCCGCTTAGGCCCGTTCTTTTTTACTCGAACCCAAACCCGGCCCGACCCGACCCGCAACGGGTTTAATATTTTTGAACCCGAGCCCGCCCCGTTTATGTCCGCTAGTCAGCCCGACCCGGCCGCAAACATTGTTTTTACTATTCGGGTTGACCAAACCTGTCTGACTGCTCAAATTTGACTTTATTTTTAATTTAAAACAAAATTTTAAGACAATTTATAAATTTTAAACCAACGTACCTAAAACACAATAGCAGAAGAGAAAAACATCTAAAGAACTTGAAAAGTTAGAAATTAGGATTTGGAGTATATATATGCAAAGATGTGAAGAAATATATTTATAATTTATGAAATTAGTTTATGGAAAAAGAATATAATTAATAAATATATTATTGACTATAAAAGTAAAATAATAATTACTCAAAGACGGTATATTATTGGTATACATATAAATGTCAGTCTTCTAATAATTAGTAAGTATATTTATTTTAGTTATATTTTACAAAATTACAATTATTTTTAATACATTTTTTATTTTTTATACTAGTTTATATTTGCGGGCCGGGTCGGGTTGGACAAATTAAAAATCCATACCCGACCCGCCTACGGGTTACAATTTGTATATCTGTACCCGCCCCGTTATATATTCGGGCTGGACAAAGCCCGACCAGATTAGGTCGGGTCGGGCCGGTTTGGCCCGGTTCGAACCAATATTGCCACCCCTACCACCAATACCCTCAATACCCCTACTCTATAATATAAAAGGTTTTTAAACCTATTATTCACATTTTCCCCCAATTTTCTCTCTTTCTCTCTCTTCGTGAATAAAACAACTATGTATTACGCGATTCTTTCATTTTTTACTCGATTTTTTGTTTTTCTTTTGTTTTCATATGATTTTGATTTGTGTTTTTACTTGATTATGCGAAGATACTCAATGTTTTGTGTGTTTGAAACTCGAATTTGAGCTCGAAATCTCTGTTTTTTAAGATATGTTTTCGTAGTGTTTCGAGTCAAATTTTTTGTTACTTTTGAGTTCGAATTATGGTAATGTAGTTTATTTGTAGCATTGTATTAGTGTTTCATTGATTTTAATGTTTTATTTTGTGTTTTGGGGATTTTCATACGCGTAACAAGTTGGTTTTTCAATGAAGGAGATGCGAAACATGTATGATTTTTCACTTGTAAATGCAAAACATATTTTGTGATAGATGCGAAACGTTTGGATATGTACCTACCGATAGTTGCGAAACGTGTAATCTTTCTAGAATAATAGATGCAAAAAAACACCTTCTTGATAGATGCGAAACGTTATTTGTTCTAAAAAAATTATTATTTTTTAATTCATAACATATCATGAGTGGTACTAGTTTGTTCGTCTTAAAAAAACCAACGGTATTTTCGGATTCTTTTCGAGTTACGGTTTAAAAGATACATACTTTTAAAGTTTTTTAATTTTTAGATTTCACGAAGAAGATGCGAAACCTTCTTCGTTATGATAGATGCGAAACTTGTTTTGTTGTGCTAGATGCGAAACATTCTTTATTTTGCTAGATGTGAAACTTTTTTTATTTTGATAGATGCTAAACTTTCTTTATTTTGATAGATGCGAAACCTTCTTTATTTTGATAGATGCGAAACCTTTTTTATTTTAATAGATGTGAAACCTTTTTTATTTTGCTAGATAAGAAACCTCTTTGTTTTGATAGATGTGAAACCTTCTTTATTTGATAGATGCGAAAACAATCATTATATGTGAAACCATATAACTAAGAAACGTGTGTAAAGTATAATTTTTTAAAAAAAAATCAAAACATATCATGAATGGTACTAGTTTTGTTCGTCTTAAAAAAACAAAACCAATGGTATTTTCAGACTTTTTTTCCGAGTTACGGTTTAAAAGCTACGGACCTTTAAAAATTAAAATAAAAAACAAAGAAAGAGAAGTTAGTTACATAGAAGGTATTTAAGGTATAAAGTCTATCCGTAATATGTTTGTTAAATGAGTCTTTATTGGTAAGTGTCCTTAAAAAATAGATTATTCTTTTTGTTATTTTCTTTTCAAAATAGGTTTTTAAAACTTTTAAAATTTATAATCTAATTTTATTTTGTTTCTCAAATAAAAATCTTACCTACACTAAAATAATTGTACCGATTATTCCGATATAAGTTTGTAGCTCTAACTCATATAAATCGGTAGTTTTTTCAATTTAAAATTTTCAAAACAATCGAGTTTGTTTTAATTATGTTTTATCAAATGTATTTGGTTTATGTTTAAGATAATATTCATAATTATGTGACATATTGTTTTGTCAAATCAAACATGTGGATTCGTACAATTTGTACGAAGATTTACACCATATTCAAATAAAACATGCAACGGTTTGCATTTTTTACGTACGTTTTATGAGAACGCAATGTAATTTTTTGCACGTATTATGCAAAGACTATGTAAATCCTCATACAGTTTGTAGGAATATCAAGCTTTCGCTCCATAATATAAGATAAATATAAGGTACACAGAGTCTGGTGTTTGTATTTTGATTATTTAAAATTATAAAAAATAAATTATTTTTTTGTTAAAAGAAATAAATAAATTTTATGAGAGTTTATTTATTTTCAACCAAACACAAATTTTTCTTGTTCGATTAGTTTTTGAACGGTAGAAGAATAATTTTATTTTCTTACTATAATTTGTTATAACAATTTTAAAAGTTAAGATATAAATTTAGTAAATAAAATTCTTAGTTTCCTTTTTACGATATTGTATATTTTGTATTTCAGTTGATCAAAATGAATATAGTGTGTATTTTGGATTTTTTTTGATTTGAATAAAAATAAGAGTTTCGAAACTTATGTGGTTTTCCCCTATTTTTATATATTTATATGTTATTATTATATTATGAACATCACACTCTCAAATAAAAAAAATACTCTTAAATACAAAGTAAATTAAAATAGTTTTAGCATTTTGGTCTTACTTAAAATATAAATATATATATATATATATATATAGATAAAACCAATAATAAAAACGGTTTAGTAAAAAAAATTGATAAAAAAAATTGAAAATTTATAATAATAAACAAAATTGATAGATTTTAAGAGTACGGTGAAAACATGTGTATTTGCGAAATATACATTAATTTCTATGTAATTTTTAGATATGCAATATAAATTAAATGTATAAGAATTTATACCAAAATGATTAGACTAGATAACTAGAATGTGTGATGAATCAAAACTCCGTTAACAAGAATTGAAGCCTATTAAATAAACAAAACAGTCTTTTAGAACTTGTGCCAATATCAAATGATATGACTATTAACAACATATTAGAGAACTAACAACATCATATTGCTTTATTCAATACTAAAACACACACACAAAACTAGCGCATAAGATACTTATCCAACTACTTATTTTATAAGACTAACAAAATTATCATCATTACATGTGAAAAATGTCTTATCTAAAGTTATGAGAGTTAAGCATGGCTTTGGGGTGAGAAGTTTTATTAAGTAAATTTTAAATGTATTTTTATCGTGTTGGAAAGAAAATAATATAATATATTTATAATTTTATTCTAAGAAATAAATAAATAAATTCATATTTGAGAAAAAACATAAGATGTAAATCTACTTTGTTGTTCTGATTATAAAGAAACTTAATATATAAACAATATGTCACATAACTATATTTACATCGATATAAATTATAATATATTTAGACAAAAAATAGATACATAAACCGGTTTTATAGTACTTAATATTCCATTTTATCTAATTTTTTCAGCTAGATTTTCCGATAATTTAAGATAATATGGAATCTTGTGTAGTTTACAATCATAAACAAAATTTCTAAAAGAAAAAATATAGTCTTGAGAGCTTTAACGTTTACGAATTTTGTACACAAATAAAACTCAACTCATTAAATACTATATATTTTAAAATAATAAATATACTAATAAATTTTAAACATGTATCTTTTATAAGTATCAAAATATGCATTTGATTATAAATAATTTAACTTTATATGGTTGTATGTCTCTAATTATAAATAATTAGCATACCCAAAAGTTTAAAATTAAATAAATATTTTTATTTTATGATTTTTTTTAAATGACTTGTTCTCCAGAGAAAATATATATGAAAGTTTTGTTTATGATGACTATTACCGCATATGTTTTAGTCTCGTATTCATAAGATAATTTTATTTTAACTAAATGGATTAGATCAATTTTTAAAACATTTTTTAGAACATATTTTATAAAAAAACTATGTAAAGACATGCAATTCTACGATTCATTATTATTATTTTTGTTTTTTTTGCAATGATTATAATTTTTTTACAAATTCATTTTAAGCTTGAGTTTTTTGTTAATATATATAATGTTTTAATTTTTTGAAAATAATTTATAATAATGAGAATCTATTAAAGTCCTTCAGTAATCTACATAATATTTTTATTGAGACTAACAAATGATGTGTAAAGAATCTTTAATATCAATGTATATAAATTTAATATATTATTTTAGCATGTGAGATGAATTTAAAAGAAGATAATATTGAAAAATATATTAAGAAAAATCACATTATATTACTTAAACATTGTCAAGGTTACACTTTTTCAAAATGTTAGAGATATACACACTAGAAAGACGTTCGAGACTTATATATATATAATAAAATTGACGATAATTTTGGACTATTCCATTTATTGATCGTTGAAGACGTACTCGACATTGAACATAATTGAAAAAAATGAATTCTTCAATTTTTAATATACACTTTTCAAATTTATTTTTTTAAAGAAATTTTGTATTTGATCATCATTTACAAAACATCCAAAATGATAAACTCGAAACATTTATTTAGTATATTACTCAACAAGACTAATTTATTAGTAAGGGTAAGTAAGTTAGAATATTGTATGTGTAAAATAAGTAATATCTTACCATTTTCAACAATGATATATTGTTTGCATATTTCTTAATTCATAATATTAAAATCTATAATGATATGCTTACTAGAACCACTGGTTGCTACCAGTGCATTTATTTAAAAAATTAGATGCCACCACGAACATTCTAGTTTATGTATCATTTATATTTAACACAAAATGTGTAAATCGTATACATATCAAATCGCATTTGAAGTAATATATTGGAATGACCATATTTATTTAACATGTAGATTTGGAAAGTAAATTGTTCTTTTTTCATTTTTTCCGTCATCTATAATTAATTCCTATTGCTCATTGTGTATATCTATCATCAACCTAATCCAACTAAAATGGTTATTGCTTTACCTAATACTATTTTTTCAATGTATTTTCTTGTTGTTTGAAGTGTAATTAGAAGATATCAAACTTGGTTCACTAATGGAGCTTCTTGACTACTAGGTTAGTCTAATATGTGTTTCAAAAATGATTGCAACATTATATAGGTATGTCATTTTAACAACATTTCAACCATGCAGACACACCATTATACCTATACATTAAGATTTTAAGATAAAACAAAGAAGGATACATAAAACCTCGATACCTATAAACATGAATGCATGAATAAACATATATCTTTATAAGAAAATATCAAAACCCAATTGCACGAAAATACCTGAAGATATCTTGTGATGATGTTTGATGACATTCGAACTAATAGTTATGGATCTTCCAACGAACTCATGAGTTGCAACATGATGGATTCCACGTGAATGAATGGTAGATTTTGATTTCTCAACGAGTATAAAAAACAAATTGTAAAAATATTTACACGATGGGGAATAAGCATCTCAAAAATAATAGAGAAAAAATATTGTTTCTCTATATTGAAGACTAAAAGCTTGAAACACTTATGGGAATAAAGTTTATATAAAATATGTCTCAATATCTTTTCTTCTATAAAGTAAATTTTATGTGTAACTTTTCTTACTTTAATAGATCTGATGTGCTCATTTCTTATCAAGACGCAATATCATTGTGTCCATAAGGAGCATAACCTCTATTAGGTTTATATAGCCCAATATTTTAATGTTGGGCATATAAAAATTTACCACGATATTTTTTAGTCCAATTGTTATCTAAGCATTGAATTTTTTTAATAAGCCTATCATTATCCGATTTAGCCCAGTCGATGTATAAACATAAATAGCCCCTCCTCTTCTAATACAATCTAATTAAATTAAATAATGATAACAGTTTTAATTTTTAGACCATAATTTAAAAAATTAGGATACTCTAAATTTACATTGATGAGACATTCCAATTTAAAATCTTCTTATTATCTTCCCCTTGAATTTTCACATGTACTAAATGTATCCACTTAATGTCACACTCAAAGATATATATAGGTTTGTTGTTTTTCACACCATAATATTCCATTACTTTCTTAACCTATATATTTCATAATAAGCCTATAGAATATCAACAATGATCCTCATAAAACTGGGTTCATGACATACGAGACGCCTCACCTAGATATTTTATATCAAATTGTGTCAACATAAACTTTGGGTGGCATTTAACAGGTTTCCACCAGTTATGAAAAGGAATATGTCATCATAAAACTCTATATCTAAATAAACTCCCACTGAATTTGCGAAGCCCATAATACTCTAATAAATTCATCTCAAAACTAAATCATATTATAACTTAGATAAATTATGTTATCATTGATGAAAGGCTCACTTAAAATCATTAATAAAGTTTTCGATGTTACAAACCATTAACCTTGACTGAACTTTACATACGATTTTTACAAATCGTTTAATCTTTTGTAGGGCTGATCAATGCTTGTAACTGTCATACACAATGCATAAAGCTATTATGTTGTACTATATATCAACTTTCCCTAATATCACCATTCTAGGAAAAACAATTCTTAATTCTATAAATGAAGGTTAATAATAAATCATGCAATATGTATTATGATTGTCTTCAAGAATTGTTCGCTTAATCAAAATGAAAGTTTACTTAGAATTCAATCTTCTAACATTAAGTGAAATCTATTTGATATTTTTATGATATATATTTTTTCCAGGTTTGTTTGGAAATTAATTATAACTTCGTAACCAACTAGTTTATTTTCTTATAATAATAGTTAAGAACTTAAAAATAAATAATCTTATATTAATTTTCACTATTGTTATAATAATTCACGTTTGAGAGTTGGAATTATATGTGATGATACGGAAACGTATACTGATATTTTTGTATATCACAAAAATCAGAATATTTACTACGAATATTTTTTATGAAAATACAGAAATTGAAACTGAATTATTCTATTATATCAAGAAAATATTAACGTTTTAATACAGAATGGTATGATGTTACAGAAGTTAAAACAAAATTATCATATTGCATCACAAAAAAATCAAAATATTATTTATAGAACTCTATATAAAAATACTATATATAACATGAATACATAATATTTCAACTCTATTTATTGTTGATTTTTGTAAAGGACTATACTGAGTTTAGCTTGCACAATCTTGGAAGATGTTGAGTTTGTTCTTCATGAACAACTACAATTATTATTTTTAGTGAAAATGTGAACGTTTATTTCTATAAAATAACAAATTTCACGATTATTTCTATAAAATAACAAATTTCACGATTATGAGATGATGAAATATGAAAAACTAATCATCATATATTAAATACGTAAGAATCATTTTTTTTAAATAAAAATTGTTTACCAATTATCTCCCGCCTTAATACTCTGAAATCTAAATTTAATTACGAGTTTTTAAACTAAAATCTTATAAAATTGGCATATTACTAAAATATAATAATTATTACTATAACAGTTTTTAGTTTTCCTTTGTTCGACTTGTAAAGTGTAATTTATATTTTTTTAATCAGAATGAAATTATTATTGAAAATATTATAGGTACAGAGTATGAATTTGAATTACAAAAGCGCTAACCAACTTTAAGAGCTAAAACTAGTTTTATTTTTCTTCTTCCAAACTAGACTTCTTCAATACCTAAACTTTCTTCAATTCGAAACCCAAAATTAGACTTGCAAATCTTGATTGGTAATAAAATAGCTTCCAGAGGGTAAGATGACATAAATGAATCCAATGAGACTTGCAAGTCTGGATTAAAGAAAAGAAGAATATTATTCAACTTGGAAAATTTGAAAATCATAACTTTCTCAGAATCTTGAGTAAATCAAGAACTCAAACGAAACAACAATGGAGGAGAATCTCATCCAGAGATACACTTACTTAAAAGAGGGACCAGTTTCTAACAAGGACGCATCAGCTTGAGAACAAAGCACAATCTATTAGCTTGATGAGGAACGAATGGAGGAAGAACATTCATTTGCAATAAGGTAAGCCATCCGTTCGATAAAATGGCTCACATATCTTTTAATAAAATTTAAGCAAAGACACACTAATATAATCTTTAATGGAATCCAAGAAATGTAGGAAATATGATGTTGTGAATGAGTCGAATAGTTCATTAACAGTGTACTGTGTCCGATAGTACGGTTTTGTGTCTCTGATAGTGTTATTGTGCCTTGACAATGTACTGTGTTCTGCAGTATAAATAAGTGTTGTGACAGTATCATTGTTATAGTCTTGTGGTAGGAGCCCATTAGGCCCATTATCTAGTAATTTCTATTTATTCCCTATAAATAGACTACTAGGACTACACAAATAGAACAATATCAAATATGTAACCCTTTTCTCTCATAGTGAAACACTTTTCTCTGGCGGCGCCCGTAGATGTAGACAATTGTCGAACCATGTTAAATCATGTGTTCAATCTTTATTGTTCTTTGTTCCATTTATGTTTTGTGCTTCAACCATTTTGTGATAAATTGCATAGTGATTTAATAACAAAATTTATATCAGAGCCACATGGTAAAATTAGGGCTTTTGCAATTAAGGTTTCACAATGGCGTGTACAACAACAAAATACATGATTGAAAAATTTGATGGGGGGTCCAACTTTGCGTTATGGAAGATTAAATTGAAATCTTCATTGATACTACAAGGGCCGTGGAAGGTTGTGGAGAATAAGTTACTAGAGGAGTTGAAAGTAAAAGGAGAAGCAAGGTCTTCAAAAAAGGTTTTGTCTAGGATTTACATGAGTGTGAAAGACAATGTGCTTCACAAGATTAGTGGTGAGAAGACTGCTGCCTGCGCATGCAAGAAACTAGGAGATCTTTACTCAGAGAAATCAGTAGTAAATCGATTATACTTGAAGAAGAGTTTGTACGATTTTAGATTGAAAGAAGGTATGTCCATTATTGAGCATTCAGATAATTTAAAATAAATTATAATGGACTTGGAGAACATACATATCACTATGGAGGATGAAGATCAAGATTTGTTTGTATTGAGATCGTTACAAGCTCCCTATGAAAACTTCGTAGAGACCATTATGTATGGTAAAGATAAGTTATCGCTAGCAGATGTCAAAGGGGCACTGTAATCAAATGATCTGAGACAATTGCAGCCAGACAATCAGGCTGAAGAGAAAGGACTTATGACTGGTGGAAGATCTAAGAACAAAGTGAGTTCTTTAAGAAGGAAGAACGGGAGGTCCAAATCAAAGGTAAAAAACTCAAAATTTTATGAATGCATTGAGCAGGGTTATTATATGAGAGATTATCCGAAACTGAATGGTAAGAAGGGAAACCAAAAAAAAAAATGCAACAAACATTGTTGAAGGTGTGAGTGATTCCGACGATATTGAAAACAGTGATAGAGGAGATGTATATTACGTGAGTTCAGACTTTGGGCACAACTTTTGGGTACTCGATATTGGCGCTACATATCACATGTGTCAGTTCAAGCAATGGTTTGATACTTACAAGCCAATACAGTAAACTGTCTATTTAGGGAGCAATCATTCGTTGATTGTTGGTGGTATTGGTAACGTCAGAATCAGAATGTTTGACAGGGTTGTTAGAATCTTAACGTGCTGGAATATTCTTGGGTTAAAGAGAAACTTGATTTCTCTTGGGGCACTAGACTCTCGAGGTTACAAGTACCGTGCAGAAGACGATGTAATCAAAGTGACAAAAGGCTCAATGGTATGCATGAAAAGAAGTTTGCAGAAGGGTCTTTACGTTCTCCATGGGACTGTTATTATGGGCGATGTTGCAGTATCATCATTAGGGAGTAATAGCCAAGGTAGGCAGGATCCGAATCAGTTGTGGCATTGACGTTTTGGTCACATAAGTGACAGAGGATTAGTTGTTTTAGGAAAGAGAGATTTGTTGAAAGGGTATAAAGCAAAATCATTGGAATTGTGTGAGCACTATGTGTTTGGTAAACAAACTAGAGTCAAATTCAGAAAATAGGCTATAAAAATAATAAAAGGACAGTAAACTACATTCACTCAAATCTTTAGGGTCCAAACAGAACTCTATCGAAAAGCGGAGCCAAATACTAAATGAGTTTGATTGACGATTATTCAAAGATGGTGTGGGTTTACTTTCTGAAAACGAAAGATGAGGCATATTCAACCTTTTTCAAATGGAAGATGATGATTGAGAAGTAAACAGGAAGAAAAATCAAATGTCTTAGGACAGATAATGGGTTAGAATATTGCAGTCGTGAGTTCAACGAGTTCTGTGAAGCTGAGGGAATAGTGCGCCATCGCACTTGTTCTAAAACAACGCAACAGAATGGAATCGCAGAAAGAACGAACAGAACACTTTGTGATAAGGCATGAAGCATTCTCTCGCATTCTGGTGTGGGAAAGGATTTTTGGGCTGAAGCTATCAATACAGCGTGTTAGTTGGTGAATCGGTCTCCATCAACGGCTATTGATTGTAAAACTCGTTTTGAGATTTAGTCTAGATCGTCGGCTGATTACGAAGATTTGATGGTGTTCGGTTGTCCTGCGCTCATGTGAGAGATGGTAAGCTAGAGCTGAGGGCAAATAGGTGCATATTTCTAGGATATAGCTTATGGTGTACCTCTCCAAAGTCTCTAGGTATCAGTACAGATGTTACTTTGAACGAGTTTGCTTCGATATACAGTCAGAAGGAAGTAGGAGAAATGGTCGAATCAGGATCGGTTGTGAGTAAACATGTGGAGCTTAAAGTAGAATTAGTTTCTAAAAGGTCCAATAATTCAAGTGGTTCTGAGGTGAATCCAGAATCAGGAGGTGAAGCGTCAGTATCGGATGATAGTGATGATGATGCGCATGAACCAGAACAACAACCTTATAACATAGAATTGGGTAGAGAAAGAAGAGATATTAGACTTCCAAAACGGTATGCGAATCCAGTTGCATATGCTCTATCAGTTGCAGAAGAAGTTGAGATGTAAGAACCTAATAGCTACAGAGAAGCTATAGCGAGTTCAGAGACAGATCGATGGATTGGTGCTACGGGGGAAGAGATTGAATCTCTTCATAAGCATCAAACATGGAAGCTTGTTGACTTGCCTAAAGGACAGAAGGTAGTAGACAGTAAATGGGTGTTTAAGAAAAAGGAAGGTAATCCAGGGGTTGAGGCATCTCGATTTAAGGCAAGACTGGTCGCTAAGGGTTTTACTCAATGGGAAGGAATCAACTTCAATGAAGTGTTTTCTCCAACGGTGAAGCATAGTTCGATTCGAGTTTTGTTAGCCATGGTAGTTTTACAAGATTTAGAGCTTGAGCAGTTGGATGTGAAGACTACGTTTCTACATGGTGATTTGGAGGAGCAAATATACATGAGACAACCAGAGGGATTTATCAAACTTAATATGGAGGACAAAGTTTGTCTGCTACAAACGTTACTATATGGTTTGAAACAATCACCTAGGCAATGGTACAAACGTTTCGATACATCCATGGTGTCAAAAGGGTTCACGAGGAGTCCATATGATAGTTGTGTGTATCATCAAAAGATATCTGATGATTCTTATGTTTACTTATTGTTGTATATGGATGACATACTTATAGCTGCTTATAGTATGCCACATATTGTGCAGATAAAGAAGCAGCTTAGTGTCGAGTTTGAGATGAAGGATCTGGGTAGAGTAAAGAAGATTCTTGGTATGGAGATTATCAGGAACAGAAGTGTAGGATCATTACACTTGTCTCAACGAAGCTATATTGAGAAAGTGCTACAATGATTCAACATGTTTGATGCTAAGGCAGTGAGCATCCATTTTTCTACTCATTTCAAGTTGTCTGCAGCATGAGCGGCCAATGACGATGCTGAGTTGGAACAAATGTCGAAGGTTCCATATGCGAGTGCAGTTGGTAATATCATGTATGCTATGGTATGCACACATCCTGATATTTCATATGTGGTTAGTGTAGTTAGCAGGTACATAGGATGTCCTGGGAAAGAACACTGGCGGGCAGTGAAATGGATACGTCGATATCTTAAGAATACTGTAAACGTTGGCTTAGATTTTAACAAGACCGATATTGGTGGATCGTTGAATGATGTTGCAGGATCAGTGGTTGGTTTTGTTGATTCTGATTTTGCAGGTGATATGGATAAAATGAGATCTCTTATAGGAAACCAGATGTACCACGAGCGTACAAAGCACATAGATGTCATGTATCATTTTTATTCGTGATATAATATCAAAGAGAATTGTTGATGTGAAGAAAATATCTACACACGATAATCCAACAAATATAATGACCATGGCAGTATCAATTCGAAAGTTTAGGGAATGCCTAAACTGGATTGGTGTTTGCAGTATAGATTGAATGTCTTATGGGAATTTAATGAGTCAGAAGAAGAGAAGTTTCTTTGTTGATAGTAAAGAAAGGATATTCACCTCAAGGGGAAGATTCGCTGTGAATGAGTCGAATAGTGCATTGACAGTATACTGTGTCCGGCAGTACAGGTTTGTGTCTCCGGTAGTGTTATTGTGCCTTAACAGTGTACTGTGTTTGGCAGTACAAATAAGTGTTATGACGGTATCATTATTATTCTTGTGGTATGATCCTATTAGGCCCATTATCTAGTAAGTTCTATTTATTCCCTACAATAGACTACTAGGGCTACACAAAAAGAACAATCTGAAATCTGTAACCCTTTCTATCATAGGGAAACACTTTTCTCTCGAAGCGCTCGCGAACGTAGACAATTGTCTAACCACGTCAAATCCTGTGTTTTATCTTTACTGTTCTTTGTTCCATTTGTGTTATGTGCTTGAACTATTTTATGATAAATTGCGTAGTGATTTAATAGCATCTGATGAGACTGAGCCACTACGGAAGCTTGGAACAACAAGAGAGAGCAGAGATGAAGAATGTAGGGAAATTTATATTTCTCATTCTAATGTGAATATGATGGATTTTGTGACTCTTATGATATATGAAGAGGATACTAAATCTGCAATCTTGAAATGCTAATCAGGATAAAACCTGCCAAGCTAGATTGGAACAGAGAGGATTAATTCATTATAATATATGGTTTATAATGATTAGCATAACCGATGAACCAAAACTGATAAATTAAAAATATTTAAAAAGAACTTTAGTTAAGATTTAGAATAATCCCAGTCCAATAAAAAAATAGCGTAGAAGCTAGAATAATTATCTAACAACTTAATACCGTAGATAGGTCAATGTAAACTAGATAATTGCTTTAATAGGTTCAGGAATCACTACTTATGTAGCCTAATCCAAGACTTTCTAAAAGAGTGATAACACTCAATTGAGATTGAGCTTAATGATAAGAGAATTCCATTTCCATCTTACATTTCAGAATCCACTTATCAAGCCAATCAGCTGCTTTGTTCTGGTCTCTAAAAATGTAGGAAACTACCATTAAGGGATTCATAAGGTTTTATGCAGCATTTGAGGATAGGTTCAAGAGGCCAATGATATTTACCATTTTTTATAAGATTGACTAATATTTGAGAATCAATTTCTATATCTGCATTTAACCAACCTTTGTTTTTACAGATTTTGGGGCCATCCAAAATAACTTTGGTTTCAGCCATAATTGGGGAGAGCTTGTTACATAATTGTTCAATTCTAATACAATGTCACCTGAGTTGTCTCGAATGATAACTTCACCATTAGATTCCTCATTGGGTAGACAAGATCCATCAGAATTGAGCTTAAGTCTACGAGGAGTTAGATGAGTCCATTTCAAGTAAGTAGTCTTACTTTTATAGTTTAAATTGTTGAAACAAGCAATCTCTATTGTCGAATTTGAATCATTATTTCAGCACCTTATCTTGAAAATGTTAGAATAATCAAAACATAACATAATATATTTTATGTAATTAACAGATGACCTGATAAAGTTGGACTTTTCTTTAAACTTGGCTTTATTCAATGTTTACCAGATGACTTAGTAGATTATTATAAGATTAATAGTTCTAGCATGAACTTCCTTGTGAGTAGACCAGAACTAATTCCTGGTCATGTGAGCTATTTTCATGAATATGTTTATATATATTTGGAACAAGTCTTCAAAATAAGACCAGGTGGCCCAAACAAAATTATAAGATATAAACAAATAATTAGAAGTTTCTAAAGAGTCACAAAATTGACACTTTAAAACTATTACAAAGTTTCGATTATGCACTATAGAGTCAATATTAATATAGTTATGAAGGATTTTCCATAAGAGAAAGGAACACTTCCAACGAGTAGTAGAGTTCCAAATTTTGTAAAAAATGTTAGACTTGTTTATGATACTGTCTAATCTGCCACCAAGTATTTTTATTATTAAATTTTGAATGTTTGGGAAGCTTCCACTATTTATTGAATTCGATATAAGTAGTCTCAATAAATTTGATACTAGCTTGAGATAAGAAACCCTTAAACCTATTGATGTTTCAAGAGTTATCATGCCAAAAAGAGTGTACTTTTTCAGACCTGAACCAGTTGTTGTTCATCTTGTCATCTAGTATGATAAGTGGAGAATGACCATACCAATTGTTTAACCAGAAATCCACATCACCGCTGCCCAAATTCCATCTAATGCTAGGCTCAACACGTTTTTTTTTCTTGGCTAATCTTTTCCAAGTATGAGAGCCAACCTTAGTATATAACACTTGTAAAGGATGAAAGTTATTAAAGTATATGTTATGCGTTACATTGGCCCATAAAGTCTTGTTTTCTCTGAATTTAACCCATATTTTGTAGGAAAAGTATCTAGGATATCAGATAATTTTATGATATTAAGACCCCCTTCACAAAAAGGTTTGCAAATACGACCAGTTAGTCCAATGAATTCTATGAACCTCATTAGTGGAACCCCAAATGAACTTATTAAAATTTCTTTACAAACTAGTAACAATACTTTTAGGCAAGTAGATGTTTAGAACTTAATACATAGGAATAACTATTAGAGCAGAGTTGATAAAAATGAGCCTTCCCCCATAAGATAAGTTCTTATTCTCCCAGTCTTTGATCTTGTTATTAACTTTTCTTAGAAGAGATTTGTAGTTTTTTTCCTTATTGTTGGTGTTTGAAGTTATTCCGAAGTAGTTAGTAGGCAGTTGACAAGTGCTGAAACCAGTTTGGTTGATAAGAGTGGATATTCTAGTATTGATAGAACTGGTAGACGTAATTATCTTGGTTTTATCTTTGTTAATAACTTGGTTAGAGATCTCCTGATAAATATTTAAAAACGTTCCAAGATTGTCAATAGTAGAACTAAGACTATTCAAAATCCAATCAGGGAATAATAAAATCGATCATAGTTGAATACTTCATTGACTTGTTAGAGTAAAAAAGCTTAGAAAGACCTTCGATTAAAACCTCTTCTGTAATAATAAAGAGACTAGGAAAGAGAGGATCCCATTGTCTAGGACCTTTTTGGTTTTGAAATAACCAACAACATCATCATTGATAAGAATAGACACATAAACAGATCTAATCAACTTGTTTATAAGACTAACAAATTTAGGATAGAAGCAAAAATAGAGTAATACTTTAATTATAAAAATATGAGACATTTTATCAAAAGCCTTAGTCATGTCCATCTGGATAATTATATTACTAACCTTATTTTTCTTATTTAGGGCATGAATGATTTCTTTGGAAATTAAGATGTTATCATGAATATAATTATCTATAACATAACCACCCCGAACTTTAGAAATGATTTTTGGAAGAATCTTGTTAAGTCTATTATTTATAATCTTATATATTATTCTATTTAATAGAGTGCACAAACTAATTGGTCTGAAATCTTTCCAGATTGTAGGATTGATGAACTTGGAGGTAAGACACAAGCATGTGGCCATTATACATTTATGTATGTTCTGACCAAGCATGAAATAAGCTATGGCATGTCAAAGATCTGTTTTTATGATTTTCCAGCAGTTCTTGAAGAAGCAACCGTTGAATCCATCCATACTTGTAGCACTAGAAAGATTGAGAATATTGATAATGTCATGGATATCTTCTTGAGTATGAGGGAGCAAAAGTAATATATTGTCTTTATTTGTAATCAATTTAGGGATATTATTGAAGATGGTGTCATGCATTCTAAGATCTTATTCTTCTATACTTGAGTAGGGTAGATCGGTTAGAATAGATTTAAAGTATGACTCAGCAGGACCAATCAAAATGTTGTTTAGGATCCAACCAGCTCCTATTTTAATACTATATATATATATATATATTCTATTCTTCCTTATCTTTTTGTCAACATAGCTGTGGTATGTTTTTGTATTTCTATCCCCTTCTTTAAGCAGTTCGAATAACATTTTCTATGCTAATATGATTCTACCAGTTTTAAGACCTGAAGTAGCTTTAGATAGCTTCATTTTTTTCCAAGTTGTTAGTTTAATGATGGTTGATTTCTAGTTTCTTAACAACTTCCTCAGAATTCTGCATTTTATAAAAAATGTTACCAAAATATGTTATATTCAATACCTTAAGAGCTTCATTGATTCCTCTAAGTTTTTGCCACAAAACATAAAGAGGATGGATAGCTATCAATTGGTTCCAATGGTTCTCTACAAAATTTAGAAAATCATTATCCAAAGTCCATATATTTAAAAATTTAAAACTGTTTTTTAGTTTAATTTATCTTAAGTTATGGTAACATATAAATGAGTATGGTCAGACCAATTTTGAGTCATATGAAGGACTTTAGTTTCATTGAAAAATCAGACCAAGTAGACTTGCAGATAACCCTATCTAAACGCTTCCATTTAGAGTTGTTTGACCATGTGAATTTGGAGCTTGCATAACCAACATCCTCCAGTTGATAATCTTTTATAACATTACTAAAATCCTCTAAGCTATTAAGGCAAAAGGTGGAGCATCCAGTCTGTTCATCTGTAGATTAAACCGCATTGAAGTCTCCCATAATCAGCCACTTTTTGAGAGAATTTGAGATATTCATAGGAGTGTTCTATAGATCCTTCATGTAATTTCTTTGGCACCTTGCATATACAATATTTAGTAGGAAACATTTATCCAAATATGCATAGGTAATTTTAGTATATAAGCATTGAGGATAATCTAATAATATATTGACAGAAAATTCATCATTTTAGAAAAACTAACTTTTATTAGTTAGGTTAGCTTTAAAATACTTGAAGCCAATTCTCACCGTAATATTGGCCAGGTTGTCCATACTAATGAAGGGCTCTTGGATAGTAAAAATCTTAATCTTTTCCTTCAAGATGATAGATTTTAATCTCTAGATCGAATATTTGTTCCTGATGCCACGAATGTTTTAGTTAAATAGCTTGATCATCTTTAGATTTAGTGGCACGAGATCTTTTGGACCTTGAGAATTGCAAGGATTTGATAATCATGTTCTTTATTTTCTTCTTTCCTTTTGCATCTTTGAGTTTTTTGTTTAGTAATTCTTGAAAGCCTTTGTCAACTTCTTTTCTTTTTAGGATAGCATAGGAAGGTAAACTTCCTATATTTTTTTGATTGGGTGTTATATTTCTAGAGATAATATTTTTAAAGTCCACGGGTGAAGATAGATTGTATTCATATTAAAGTGTTTGAATTACTTCTATAATATCTTATACATCACGAGTTTTGATTTCTTTGTGATCCATGTTTTGTTGTTTGCTGATGACATCTTCTTTTTTTGAGGCAATATCAGTTTTATACTTGTTAAATGCATTTTCGATAGGCTGGTTATCTTTGTTATGATTGTCGAACCTTCTCGAGTCAATATTTTGATTAGGTTTGACTATTATAGACTTTATCTTGGGCAGATTTATGTCTCTGGTTTTAGAGTCATTGTTGCCTTGAGTAGGTGAGGCAATTTCCTCTTGAGTAGACTTGTTTACTTCTTCATTTTGTGTGATCCTTCTTACAATTATCCTTATTGTGGCCCAGATTAAAGTATTTTTGACAGTATATAGGGAGATCCTTATAGCTGATGTTCAACCAACATCCTTGATTTTCTCCAAAGCCGACCAAAATATGGTGTTGAAGTTTGTTTGATAAATCAACCTCTACCAACAAGCATTGTAGTATGTCCTGTTTCTTTTTGGAACCCTGATCTTGAGTGGTTCTCTTATTAATGCAACTATTGTATGAATGATGTTTTCATTGTAGAGAAATTTTGGAATCTTTTTCGATATTAATCTGTAGTTAGACATTTATATTTAGAATAAACGCAGCAGTCCACTTAAGTAACCTCGTGGAATATTCTCACACAAACCATACGTTTCTAACCTATATCTTGCATATGTAAATTTTTAAAGCAAATTCCAGCAAAATATGTCTTAAATCCCAGATTGATACACTATATGCATCCAAAAATTCCTGGGATTACAAGAACTGGTTTAGAATATGTCTTTTAGGTAAACCTTGAAAAAATTTATCGATTAGCTTGTACTTGGTAGATAACATCAACTTATCTTTATCTTTATGTGAGAGCTATGCAGAAATATGGTCCGATTTCTCAGCAACACTAATATGAGCGAAATCAGATACAAGTTTTGGATTTCGTAATGTGTCTGCATAAGATTTTTCCTCTTCATGGTTGTTAATTTTCGTTGGTACATTTAGGCTATGATTGTGTTGTTGAAATTATTGTTGTTTTGTTTCAAAGAATTTCTTGAAGCCCGAAGATCTTGGAAAATTTTCATACAAGAATGAAGAGGATTTACTGTTGTCTTTTATGTTGTATTTGATTTGAGATTTTCCTTCCATGGTCTTAGTAGATCCATCCTTGTTCATTATTGAATGCTTGCAAACAACCAGAGAAGAAAACAAAGAAATCAAACTAAAAAAATGAGAAAAAACTACAAGTAAAAAGATAGACTAAAGAATCTTTGAGCTTTCTTAAAAAACAATCTATCATGTATTAGGTTAAAAATAATATATAATGTTTTGCTAACTAATTTTTTAATATAACTTCTATACATATTGCAATTATATAGTTTAGTATCAAATATCTTTTTTTTAAGGTTTGTTTTTTCTGTACTGTCACTAAGATACTTTTTTATAAAAGTAAAATTGAAGATTAAATTTATATTAATATTTGATCAATAACTTTGAATTCAACGAGTACAACTTCTAATATTTAAATTTTCTACCATAATTTTAATTGGAAAAGAACAAACTAGGCTAAAAATTGTGACTTATCACCGGTAGTTGGCACTTGTTGCATTCTTGTTACTAAGGTTTCTTCATCCTCAAAACCAATCATCTTTGTTTACGAATGTTGCATATATGGACTGTCGCGTACCAATTAAGAATACGGAGGCATGTGGAACCCAAAGCTATAATGTTTTTATTACAAATACAGTCATTAGACATTTCATACCAAAAATATCCTTAAAATCGATTTGTTTCATTGGATTTAAAATGTTTAGTTACCGTATTTATAGTCGCGTTAGTGTAAATCTACGTTTCGTTTATCATCAAGAAGGGGTATTTTATGTGTGAAATATCTAATGGTCGTATTTATAACAAAAAAATTATAACTTTGTTGTATCTTTAATTGGTATGCGACAATAACCATATATATAACATTTTTAAACAAAAATGACCCGTTTTATGGACGAATAAATCTTAATATGAAAATACAACAAGTGCCAAAAATCAATAAACCGCTACGATTTTTAACCGAACAAACAATCTTAGACAGATGTAAATTGTAGAAAAAAATGTTGGTAATTTAAATAAGTTAAGAAGAGAATAACGTGTTTTCATGATAAAAGTAAATTGACTTCGGTACACCTAAGTTTACCATAATACCTATTATTACAAAAATAATAATAATAATAATTATTATTATTTTATGGAAACAAACGCGAACCGCGGAATAAAAGTAAAAGATAAGGTGAGTACAAGGTCATCTCAATGATCAACCATCTTTTTGCACCGGTTGTCAATAATGCCCTACTCAAGCATTGTCAGTAAGTCAGCCATATAAGGTCTATAAGGTCTTTTAGCTGAATTTATGTATTAATAACACAACAACAGCTAGATATGGAGAAAATTTAAAAAATGCACAAATTGGGAAAAAAAGTGGAGGGTTGCTATTAAGGGAGAGAAAGCCCGCACGCAATAGATCGGTGGCACGTGTCAAAGGTTAGGTTGAGGTGTGGGGTCTTTGAGTTTTTAAAAGCAACTTATAACCGCCTTCCGGTTTGGTAATATAGGGTCAAGGTCATGGCTTGATACCTTTTATGTATGTTTTTATTTGAAGTCTTTTATATATCGTTTTTGGTTAAAAATAATATTTCATTAATGAAAATCTCAAAGGTATATGCAACCCATAAAGTATTGTTTTATCTCAAGTTTGTAGGGTAAAAATGGAAAAATATTGATGAAGCTCTAGTTAAAATTTGTTTTTAATAATTTTTAAGATTTTGTTTATTTTTTAATTGTTTAAATTTTTGATTTCGAGTTTTTTTTTTAATTCTTGTATTTTTTTAGTATTTATATGATTTTTATGTTTTGGAGTTTGGGAAGGTATAAACGTTTATAGAACTGAAGGTGAGGTTTTAAACTGATTCAAAAGAGTTAGTAGGTAACATGAACATGAAATTTAATTAGATGAAATTTACGATGACCACCAGTCTTCCGTTAACAAATTTCAGATAACCCACATTGAGACTTTCTAGAAATAGAATGGCTGTAAATGGAACATGAGTATAAATCATAAATAAGTTATAATTTGTTTGATTATTTAAAACTCATTCCACAATCCAATCGATTGATGAGTCTGTTCTTTATAAATTTTTCTAATATATATTTTAGAGGTTATTAACTTCCTATAACAGTTAATTATAGGTTTCGTATACCAAGGGGATGTATCTTTCCTTTGGATTTCAAATAAAACTAATGAGTTTATTTCAATATCTATTAAATTAAAACTTTTAGCTTTCCAAAGAAGAAGCCCATAAGAAGGACTTTTGTTTCAACAATTAGTGAGGAATTGTTTCCATAATAGTCTGCCTAATAAGGCAATTAGCTCTCTTTTATAATTTCTAATGATTAGATCACCACTAGACTCACCATTACTCAAACAAAAGCCATCACAATTTAGTTTAAGTCTATTGGTAGATGGGTAGTTCTATTTTATTAAATGAGACTTAACTAGATTTTAAAATATGATGAAAACAACCAAGATCATGGGATGTTTTGTGATCACCAGACCAATATTTGTTCTTAATTAACCTAAACAGTCAAGTTTTTTCAATTATGTAAAGGATTTTGTCTATTATAATATTTGAGGATATGTTTTTATTGTTGAATTTAAAGTTATTTCTTGCAGACCAGATGGCCCAATAGATTATTGGGGACATAATGGTTCTTATGTGAATGGTTTGATTAATTGACTGGAACCAGCAGTGAATAATATGGTTAACAGACATATGTTGGCCTATTAGTAATCCAAATAAACCTGCGGAGTATTTCCATACTTCTCAAGTGGTATTACAAGATACAAAAAAGTAATTTATAGTTTCAGAATTATTACAATTATGATATTTTGAAGTTAAACTAATTTTTTTCTTTTATAACACTGAATCAACAAAGATTAACCTTTTTAATAATCTCCAAAAAGTAAATGAACACTTTTTTAGAGTAATATTATTCCGAATTTTCTTATATAAAATTTATTTGTTTTCTATGTTTAAGATATTATTCCAAGTGTCCTTAAAAGAGAAGCTATCATCAGAGAATATACTTTAAAGAACTGATTTTTGATATTCTATAAATATAAGAAGGACTGACCTTATCATTAAGCATTTCTAGGTTCCACGAACTATTTACCAGAAATCAGAGATCTTATTTCCTTTATACCAAATGTTATTTTGATTATATGAAAGTTGTATTAAAGGTTGGGTTTGGCTCAATTTATCAAGCCAGATATCAATGTTTCCCCTGCCGATATTTCAAAATAAAAAATGTTCAACCATTTTTTCTAATTTTAATCAGTATTTTCCATCTTTTAGAGTCTTTTGTTTTGGCATTAGATTGAAGAGGGTGTATTATTAGAAAATAAATTGAGTACATTAATAATACCAGAGAGTTTTGTGTTCTTGAATATCCATTAGAGCTTGCAAGAAAATATATTTTGAGTATTCTTAAGATTTCTCACGTTAAGGTCTTCCTCCTCAAATGGTTTACAAAGAAAAGACCATTTGGACCAGATTGTTGTTTTGAAGTTTTCTTTAAAACCCCATATGAATTTATTAAGTAATATGTTTATTCTAGAAATTACTGTTTTGGGAAGAAGTCTACTATGAGTATAATATATAGGGATTGTAAGTAAGACTGATTGTATCAAAATCAATTTTCCAACAAAACATAATGTGTTACTATCCCACTCAAGTATTTTGTTTATTATTTTGGTTACCCATTCATCAAAGTAGCTTAATTTGTTACTATGATGAATTGAAATGCCAAGTTACTTGAAAGACAAGTAAATATGCTTGAAACGATTTAAGGTTACAATAGCTTTAGATATGAATCTATCCATATTTATTACATATATAAATATTTTTTATCATTTATTAATTTACTAGAAATAGATTGATAATGATCAATAAATCACAGATATTCTTGATATTATTTTGAGAACCATTCAAGAAGATGATTATACAATCTGCAAATGCAAGACATCAGATGTTTATAAGGCTTATAGAAATTGAATTTTAATGGAAATATGCATATCATTTGAGGATATAAAATATCCATATGATGATCCATTAATAATTAGTGAAACATTTACAAGAGTTAACTTCTTTTTTAGTTAACTCTATAAATTGAAAACTAAAACTAAATGATTTAATAATAGAGAAAATAAAGTTATAAGAAATTCTATCAAAGGTCTTTGTCATATCAAGTTTTCAAAATTATATTACTTATTCTTGTTTTCTTGTTGTGTTAATTCTTGGGTGATAAGAATGTTTTCATGAATGTTTCTATTTTTCACAAAACCACCCCGTTCCTCTAATATTATCTTAGGTAGAATTTTAGCAAGTCTATTGTTAATATTTCCACAAACGTTTATATGCCTGAAATATTGCAATGATTTGGGCGAATATGTTTTAAGGATTAGGCGTAATGGAGTAGCATATATGGCATTACGAGAAAATTGTCTATTGAAGTATGAAATGAATACATTGGATAAGTTTGTTTGTATGATGGGCCAACAGATTTGAAAAAAATTGGAGTTGAATCTATCAACTTATGAGACACTATTAGAGTTGAGAGAGGTGGTTGTGTTTTGAATTTCCTCTACAGTGGGTGTGGCTAGAAGATATTAATTATATTTGTTAGTTATTATTTTGGGAATAATATCCTGAATGTTATCTAAGTTTGTAAAGTTGGTTTGATCAAATATTAATTTTTTGAAGTGATCTACATTAGATATACCAATTAAGGATTGATCTTCAACCCATGAATTATCAATCCTTATACCATTAATTCTTTCTTTTCTCTCTCACATAGTTGTGAAAACACTTCATATTGTTGAGACACTCTTTTATAGCCAAAACGTTTCTTCCCTGGGTGAAATATTAAGATGAATAGATCTTGCTCTAGATATGTTGATTTTATCTACCGGACTTTGAGAATATTCTAAATAGGATTCGACAAATTTCATATTGTTTTCAGCTATGGAAATACTGTCAAAGATATTACCAAATATATTTTTATTAAAGCTTTTTAAGTTGTGTTTTATTCTTTTGAGTTTAGAAAAAAAACATAGTTAAAGGTTGTCCATTAATGGGTTCATTTCAGTTTTGTTCCATAGTTTTGAGAAAATCATTATTGAGAATCAACATGTTGTATAATTTGAAATGAGGTTTTGGCTTCTTTAAGTTGGATAAAATTGATATGTACAAATGTGAGTGGTCTGAGCCAGTTCTGGCCAAATGCTTCACATTTGTGATATCAAAGAATTCTATCCAATGAGCATTATATAATGCTCTTTTAAGACGCTTCCAATTTTTATTATTGGACCAAGTATATTTGGATCCAGAGAATCATAGATCCTCAAGATGATAGTCAAGTATCATGTTATTAAAATAATTTATAACTCTTAAACAAAGAGTAGAACATGCTGACTGTTCAGAGGCATTATATATTGCATTGAGGTCACCAACAATTAGCCACTCTAGGGAAGTTACATAAATTTCTTTTAATTGATCCCAAAAAACTTATCTTTGGGATATTAAACACTTGTCATAAATGATTTTAACAAGAAATTATTTGTTAAAGGAAAAGTGGGAAACCTTCAAGTGAAGGAATTTCTCATGATTAATGAAGATTGTCACATGGAATCTGTCTTTCCCAAAGATCCATATTTTATTTTAAATGTGAGCATACCCATTATTGAAGTTTTTTGTATTTAGATTTTATCTAATTGATCATGTGAGATCACTGCTCTTAAAAGATCAATTAAAAAATATTTTTCAGATTTTAGTATTGATTTAATTCGGCGTATGGTCATTTTATTGTCAATACATCTTGTGTTCCAATTGAAAATTGATAAATTCATTTTAATAGAGAGTTAAGAGATCTAGAAGATCTTTGAAGTGCAATTCCCTTGAGATTAAGGGACCTTTATAGTTTTTATCTTTTTATTTTTTTAGTCTTTTGGAAATGGTTTTGTTTTCTTTTTTGGAAGATATCTTTACCATTGTTGGTGATAAAGGTAAATTTCCCGAAGGTTGAATTTTAGGTGAGGATTTTTCCTTATCAGAGTTTTCATACTCTTTGAATATTTTAAAAAAGTTACCTAACTCTATGGAGTGAATGGCTTCTACGATCTCATTACTAAAGACTTCATTAGATTCATAGTCTTGAGTTAATTTTAAATTCTTTCCTTATATAAAGTGATTATGGATTTATTTTGATTTTTCATTCATATTATTATAAGTTTTGTTAAGACTAATAATGTTATTGCAATCAGTCTGATTAATGTTTGTTTTAGAAAGGAGAGTATCATCAGACTGTTAAGTATCATCAGAGCTTGTATTACTGAGGTGATTAGGAAATGAAGGAATAACATTTTGTTGAGCTTGTTTGTTGTCCACTATTAATGATTTGATTTTTTGGACCCATTTCTCTTTTACAGAAAGTGGAAGCTTGTTTGAAAGTGAGTTTGGTTTAGAGGGTTGTTGTTTTTCAATATCAACAATCATTTCTTTATTATTTGAGATTTTATTACAATTGGTTTATCTGTGGGTACCATACGAACAATATGAAAACATATCACCATATGTGATATATTTATAAAATCCTTGTCTATCCCCAAAACCTACCTAGACTTTTTAGGGAAGAGATTTTTGAGATATTCAATAGCATCAAAGATTTACAATAATTAAAATTTACTCTATTTTTTTAGGGAACCCAATTTGACAATGGCATTCCAATTTCCTTTGTAATTGGGGTTATTGAATCTTGGTTGTAGAGATATTAAAGTATATTGGGAAAGAAAACTCAAACTGGAATTTGAGGAGACTCTAGTCTGGGGTTGCAGTGAGGGTACCACTCGAGTAACCCGAGAGAAAATTGGCATACGTTCCAAGACGTTTATAATCTAAAATTTTGATGACATTTTTAATGTTTTCTAATTCTATTAATGCGTGTCTATAATCCGAGATAGAAATATTATATAGGCCTAGAAATTTAAAGGTATCTAAGAAATTTATGATTTCTTCATTTTAAGGTCTATCATAGAAAAATTTAATGACTAATGTAAATTTACAAGAAGAGAGAAGAAATTTCTTATGAGCTTCTTGGAAGATGATCGTTTGGTAATCTTCATTTGTCCGGTAGAGAACCTGTTCATGCGTGCATTCTTTATTTTTGGGTCTTGTAACTTTTACAAATGATCTTGTGTTGTTGATATTGTGACCCGATTATTTTTTATTTGATTAAAAAGAGAGATTGTCAAAAACCGAGTTATCTATGATATATTTTCTTTGGATAATTCCATGATATGGATTTGCCTTCTTGGTGTTTGAACGATGAGGAAAATTATTTACATTTGAAGTTGTTTACTTATGTTTTAAGTTCGCTTTTTTAATTCATTCCCAAATCATTGGTTTTTTTAGATTTGGTTGAAACTTGGAGACTTTCATTTATTTACAAATATGTCATATAATTTTTCCATTACTTTACTATTCTAGCGACCTTTAACATAAAATTTAATTTAAATAATTTTAATATCTTTGTATTATTCATCTCACTCTTTCTATTTCTCACTTTCTCAATCTTTATAATACTATATTATAATTCTACATTTATTAATTCCACTAATAAATAATTAAACGTATAATAATATTAATATTATATATTTTGTATTTTTTTACATGATTATTTACTTTAAATTTATGTTTTAAATTTAGTTGTTTTATTTTTATTCATGATAAATTAATATTTATGTTCTAGATATGAGAATTATTTTAGTAGTTGATGACCATTTTGTATGTGTAAGTAAATCAATAACATTGATTATTTGAAATATTTTAAGTTTATAATGTTTCTATAACTCTTAAATTTAATTTTATAGGTTATTATGTTACTACACTTTCAAACCATAAAATAATCTATGGAGTTAAAAAAGCATCGTCTTATTAAAAAATTCCAATATTTTTGAATTTTCAAATTACTTAGGGTTGAGTATCACCAATCACTTTAACGATAATATATGATAATTACTTTGAAAAGATCGTGAAGGTTAGAGGTAAAAATTAACATGAGATTATAACGATTAACGATTGGTTTAATGCACTTACAAATTGATGCAATTTAGTGCTACGATCAATGATTAATAAAATAAACACTTAATAATTCTCACCTAAATGTTACCGCCAATAGTAAGTCCCGTCATAATGTTATCCGCTAATAATAATTCCTACCAAAATGTTACCCGCCAATTCCTTTCCTATATATAAAGGTCCATAATTACATAACTTTGAACACGTAACTCAATCTACTTAAATATAGTCTATAAAAGACTCGTACTTTTGTTCGATATCGAATAGATTGTCAATTAAGATTCATCTCCTCCAAGCCGTCAAGTATATGAAGATGAAGAGGTCGGATTATACTACTGATGGTTTTATAAACGAAGTGTTATATATGTACATGTATGAAGGTGTAGGAGGAAATGTCGTCGTGAAGAAGGGGTATAACTCGTTCCATTTGAAAGTAACTGTTTTTTTAAAAACGATACACTACGTTAAAAGGAATAACAAATCATTAAAAAAGAAGAAGCATTGAGGAGTTCCACTTTTAACGAATGATATAATTTTAATTAAATAAATTGTTGTTTTATGTTCATATTTAATGTTGTTTTATGTTCCTTTGATCACTTTAAGTTATTGGTATCTATTTTATGTTTATGTTTAATGTTGTTTTATATTCGCTTGGTGTTCTTTAGTTTGTGTTTAAATGTTTGCTTATGTATTACAAAATCGTTTTTTGGATTCCGAATATTCTGATTTATGACCTCCCGCGCAATGTCAGAAAGAGCTGCATAATATGGTTGGTATGAGGGTTAATGATTCAACTAAAGAATACATACTTTACGATATTGAGTTGGACCTAGTTGGCAGTAAGCTGGAACATTTGCACTTCCTTGAATTTGATATGTAAGGATTCTACTCTTATATGTGTTATCCGTTGTTTTATGATCATTTGGTTACTGTTGGAGATTGTATTTGTTTATATTTTTTTAAGTTCATAACCGTTTTTGTGTTTGTTTATGTTCTTTTTAGCCCTTTAATCTATTGTATTTGTTTTATTTTCATGTTTAATGTTGCAATATCGAGTTAATTTTGATGTACTCAAATTGTTAACACACAAAAAATTGTTACAAAAGCAGTTGCGAAACGTCTAATAAAAAAACACGATTCCAAATAATAATAAAAGTTCCAACTTAAATTAAAAATAATAAATGTTAATATTATAATATAATGTTAAATTAAAACAATACATTTAAACAACATTGAAGAAAACTTTGGTTATTTTTTTTACTTAAACAACATAAATACTACTCATATCGACCATGTTCAGACCACATATATTTGATAAAATAATTATGTATTCGTTTATTTAATCTTTCGTTGCGGATTGACCAATGACGAATAATGTACTCTTTAAGTGAGGAATTTATTCTCCTATTATCCATATCCATGTTATTACATTCCTATATACATGCTCGTGCTCTTCGAGATATGACGAGGTCAGTTTCATCTTTTTCGAAATATTGGTATGCATACTCATCATATTTTCTCCCATAATTATGTTATGTAATATCACACATGTAATCATGACATCAGAATTTTTTTTGTACTCCAACTGCGACCTAGTTTTATTATTATGACAAACTGAGCTTGTAGATTACTAAACGTTCATTCTACGTCCTTATAAGATAATTTTTTCATTTTAGAGAATAAATTCTCTTAAAGGTGAGTTCTTGATCGAATAACTTAGATAAGTGTTACCCACATTGGATAAACACCATCTGTAACATAGTATGTAATATTATGTTCATGGCCATTTACAACATAATCTACGGTTGGAGTATTCACATTAATTAAGTCATTGAAGAATGGCGAACGATTGAGAATGGTTACATCATTTTGAGCTCATAAATACTAAAAAATATATACCATATCCATTATCATGGGAATCAACTACTTCTAACATAATAATTGGTTTTTGGACCTACTAGTGCATGATTATTGCTAACCAATTGGATATTTTTCCTAGTCTGGTGCATACAATCAAGTGAACTGATGATACCTCGAAATTTCCAACGTTCAAATTTAGAGAGTGGTTTACATAAATCTTGTGTTGTTGGTCCACATACGTACTTCTTTTTTTATAAAGTTATTACAGTTTCACCAAACCGTTATAGAGTTTCTATAACATATTGTTCACCCATATTAAATATTTCATCGAAGCTATTTGCATGCATTGCATAGGTAAACATACGTAAAGCAACAATTATTTTCTGATGTGGGGTAAACTTGTTGCGTTCAGTCACATCTAGACCTAGATGAAAGTATGTATTTTCTTGTTAATCATCTTCCATAATATCAAAAAATAATTTATGATGCATACAATAACACCGCCTAAAATCATCATCGGAGAATGTTGAATTCTCAATAAAATAATTCGTCGTAAATTTTATGTGCCCACCTTCACGGTTACAACATTTGTACCTTCGACCATGAACAAATCCAAGAGGTTTTGAAGCTTCACCGCTTGAATTTCCTATATCATTTTCTGCATACATTTTTGAAAGATATGTCTATATATCAAGTATTAAGAATCAAATATTAATAATTTGTTTTTATTTTTAGTATTTTTTTCAGAATAATAATAATAATTAATGGGTTCATTATGACAAAATCTACCGCTGGTATGGACGAATATTTTGCTTCATACAAATGTGTAAAAAATACTAGTCGCACTTAAAAGCCGAGTACTCTACCATTGAGTTAGCAACACCCCCCCCCCCCACCCCCCCCCCCCCCTAAAAAAAACTCTGACTTCAAATAAGTTACCGATGTTAACAAAATTTTGAATTTTATTTTAAGATGCATCAAAATCTGCTTTATATTACTATAATATACAATAAAATCAAGTTTATTAAACCTCATTTGTTGAACAAATATCAGAGAAGTGTTTTAAATTGGAAGAAGTTGTGAGGAATATTTTGAATTAAAATAATTGTGTATGATAAATTGTTGATGATTATGTGTATTTATAGAAGTATATGTGGGTAATAAAGATAAAAGATAAGTTTCTCTTGAATATTGTTGTTTAAGGCTTTAGTCAAATACGAAATTAAAGTTTAGATAGAAGATTGTAACTTAGTGGGTGTTTGTGCAAGGCTTTCGTCAAATTCGAAATTAAAGTTTGGAGATAAGATTGAAACTTAGTAGGTTTTTCCTTGTCTTGAATGTAGTTGTGTAAGAATTTAGTCAAATCCTAAATTAAAATTTGGATAGAAGATTGGAGCATAATGGATTTTTTATTGTCTTAAATATAGTTGTTTAAGGCTTTAGTCAAATCTAAAATTAAAGTTTGGATATAATATTGGAACTTAGTGGATTTTTTCTTGTTTTGAATATAGTTGTGTAAGGCTTTAGTTAAATTCGAAATTAAAGTTTGGTTGGAAGATTGGAACTTAGTGAGTTTTTTCTTGTCTTGAATATAGTTGTGTAAGGCTTTAGTCAAATCCGAAATTAAAGTTTGGATGCAAAATTGGAACTTAGCGGGTGCTTTCTTGTATTGAATATAGTTGTGTAAGGCTTTAGTTAAATCTGAAATTAAAGTTTGGATGAAAGTTTGGAACTTAGTGGATTTTTTCCATGTCTTGAATATAGTTGTGTAAGGCTTTAGTCAAATCTAAAATTAAAGTTTAGATGGAAAATTAGAACTTAGTGGGGTTGTTCCGTGTCTTGTATATAGTTGTGTAAGGCTTTAGACAAAACCGAGATTAAATTTTGGATGGAAAATTGGAATTTAATGGATTTTTTTGTTATATTCAATATAGTTGTGTAAGGCTTTACTCAAATCTGAAATTAAAGTGTGGACAAAAGATTGGAACTTAGTGAGTTTTTTCTTGTCTTGAAAATAGTTGTGTATGACTTTATTCAAATGCAAAAGTAAATTTTAGATGGAAGATTGTAACTTAATGTATTTTTATTGTCTTGAATATATTAGTGTAAGGTTTTAGTCAAATCTGAAAATAAAGTTTGGATGAAATATTAGAACTTAGTGTGTGTTTTATTAACGTGAACATAATTGTGTAAGGATGTACTGAGTGTTATATATAAAAAAGGTTGGAACCAAACTCATTCATAACATTTCAAAAACATTTATTATCTCAAAGGAAAACAATAGTTTATCTACAGAATATTCTATTTTCTACCAGAAAATGTCAAAAAATAAACTTTGAGCAAATACATAGCTCTATGCAAAGCTTATATGTAAATTTTTGAAGATTTATATGCAGGAGCACAACAAACTGAAAGTCATTGTTAGAAATAAAAAAAACTAAAAATTCAACGTATCAATATTAGGAGATGTTGATAACAACATCAACCATTTTCAACAAACAAAAGAAGGAATTAACAATCGTTGGAAAGACACATTTTTTATTATGTTAAAAAATGAAACCAAGCCATAAAACAAGTTGAAAGAACACTAGTTAGTGGAACTAACGAAGGCGATCAAGTAAAAGTAAATATTTTTTATTACACGTGATTTTAACATATTAAAACTGTTAATGTTTGTGTATATATAAATAATAACTAATTTATTTATTATATTTCATTTAAAAAATCCTTAAGCTAGACTTATATTCAACCCTTACCAATGAAAAATACTTTATATTTTATCATTGTTGGGAAATTTTAAAAGATTCAATAATGTTATAAATGATAACATCAAATTATCATACATCTCAAACCAACTAGTCTCGTCCGATTTAGATGGATTCTGAAGAACAGTTTACGAAATCAGAACCTTTTTGTGATCTCAGAGTTGATAACGATCCAACCACAACTAATATTAATAGGTTCTCCTCATAACAAAAATAAACAAAAGATAAGTCATGCCAATACATCTTCGGAAATGATTGAAGGCTTGTATAAGATTCTAGCAATGCAAGTTGAAGCTAACACACTCTTGAAAGAAGTGAATAACCTTATTCGGACTAGGATATTATATATGAAAGAGAGTCGTGATTGTAACACCATAAGTGTTGATAATAACAGTATGATTCCGAATCCAAAAAACTTTTGAACCGCAAAAAGAAAAACTATATGTGAACGTAACGAGCGCATTACATATCGACCTCATTGACTCATGGAACTGACCATTGAAATGTTATGACAAGTGAAAATTCTAGTTTTAATAATTTCTCTATATATTTTATCGTGATTGGTTCTTTATTATATGTGTTTTTTTTCATTTTTATATATTTGAATGTATATTTTTAAATTTTATTTAAATTTTATTTAAAAAATTAAAATAACTAATATTTATGTATTTTGTATTCCACTATTCATAAATTGAATTTATATTATAAATGGATACAATTGACACAATTTGTTGTCCGTTTATATTATAATTTAATTTTTTATTTATAAATAAAATTCTATATTATAGCTTAACATTTTTTATTTTATAATTAAATTTAAGTTTATATTATAAATTAAATTTTAATTACACAATAAGTTTCTATTAAACATGAAGTTTTAAACTACTAATTAACTTCTACTAATTGTACCAAGTACTAAAGAAACCCAGTTTTTCTTTACTTATTGACTTTTCCGATTTTCTTTCACTTATTTTTCACCCCAAACCCTCTTTCCTCAAGTATTGATCTCGGTCGTCCGAATCCGATCTCCTGTTTTGGAAACCGAGATATGCACTTATAAAACAGTTTCGAACTATATATTTTGCCATGCTTTCAAATTTGTTTTCTTATGTTATACAACCAGATAAATTTAAAATAAATAATATTCCATACTTTAGTAATATATATAAATTTAGTATTTTTATTTTATCTGGTAAATTTAAATGAATTATTATTATTTTGTTAATTTTTTTTTAAAACTATATATATAAAAGAGAAAAATACCACTAAATACCCACTCAACTACCTAATTACTAACTAGTACCTAAAAATAAGACAGTGACAATTGATACCTCCACCTAAAAATTGGACAAAAATATCTCCCGACTATATATTTTTGTTTTTCTCTTCTAACTCATTTTTTATCCCCCTTCTAAGTTCTCCTAAACACCAAAAGACACCTTCTTTCTTTCCGAACCTAGTCACTCGTTCATTTACCTGTTTTCTTCACAGACAAAACCCTTAGCGACCGCCATCGTAACTTCTGCCGTTCCTCACCAAAATTGGACCGTCAAGTATCATCTACTCCCTGAAACAAGTAACCAACAAGTCGTCGACCAATTCTCGTTAAGTTTACGCCGCCCGGTGAAGAAACTAACGGTTACAGTTATCAGGTAAGTTGTTTTCTCGAAAATGGGTCTTTATTTGCTATTTAATCAGTTATATACTACTTTTTAGTGTACCATAAGTAGTTTTGGGTTTGAAACAATATATAGATACAACATTATCATTGTCCAGACATGTGTGATAGATGATGCAAGTTGTTTGGAAGATGATGCAAATTATTTGAGGTTTCAAAGCATAGAAGATGCGAGTTATTTGTATATTTCTTCTCATGAATGTTATTTGTGTATTAAACTCTATCCCAAGAGTTGTTTACCAATAAATATTGCGAGTTATTTAAATTACACTGAGGAAATGAGAGTTGTTTACATTACATTGAGAAACTGAGAGTTGTTTACACTAAGGTACATCAAATCCAGGAAATGGGAGTTGTTTACATTACATTGAGGAACTGAGAGTTCTTTATAAACTGATAAAATAATTGTTTTTTGTATATTAAATGTGATTTTGAGAGTTGTTTACGTTTTTAACATTGTGAGTTGTGTACATCACATAGATGAAATGAGAGTTGTTTTTATATTCTTCCCATGAGTGTTCTTTGTATATTAAACTCTATCCTCGGAGTTGATTACTATGTGATGACGCAGCGGAAATAGAAGAAGAAGCAACGATAGATGAAACCTTAGTTCAAAGGTAACATGATGAAACCCTAATCTAAGGGTAACAAAGAGTGAAATTTTCAGAGATAAAAAAATATAATATTCCCAAAAACTTCAAATAACTTAAGGCATATGAGGCTTTATATAAGAGCTTCTCAAAATCCTAAATTATAATACAAGGAAATAAAATAAATATTCTAAAATAAAATAAAATAGAATAAAATCAAATCTTTATATAATTAGATTTGATTTAAATACATAAGATATTTGAATAAAATAAAATAAAATAAACAAGACTTTTGCTTGGACTTTCTGGGCTACATCATCCTCTCCTGGTTGACAAGAATTCGTCCTCGAATTCATAGCTCCATCACCATCAAGAACCCAAATTATTTATTTTATTTTATTCAATCGTTACATTGGGAATTATAATTGTTGACCATTTCGGAATAAGATAAATTCTTCTCGAGTGTTCCTTATTCGAAGTAACATTCAAGCCATCCAGTTGAAGGAAAAAGATAGTTTCGAAAACCTTTTCATAGCCTGAAGACAACATCTCCATGTCCAGTTGATGAAAAAAAATTGTTTTGAAAACCTCTTCATAGCCTGAGACAACATATCGATAAGAAAGTTTTACCTTGATTCTACGATTGGTAGCCAATTTAAACTCCTTCAGTAACCGGTCAATACGATCGTCATTGAAACGGTTGGTATGCCCCCTCATACTCAAACAATCTTCTAGATCTTCATGACCACGTGTGTTGTTCTCTTCTTTAAACCTTGAATCAGATGAAATCAACATTCAGAAACATGCTTGACCCGTAGCAGGAACTGAGGCTCTGATACCAAACTGATGACGCAACGGAAATAGAAGAAGAAGCAACGATAGATGAAACCTTAGTTCAAAGGTAACATGATGAAACCCTAATATAAGGGTAACAAAGAGTGAAATTTTCAGAGATAAAAAATATAATATTCCCAAAAAGTTCAAATAACTTAAGGCATATGAGGCTTTATATAAGAGCTTCTCAAAACCCTAAATTATAATACAAGGAAATAAAATAAATATTCTAAAATAAAATAAAATAAAATAAAATCAAATCTTAATATAATTAGATTTGATTTAAATACATAAGATATTTGAATAAAATAAAATAAAATAAACAAGGCTTTTGCTTGGACTTTCTGGGCTACATCACTATGAACATGGAGATTTGTTTAAATTACACTGAGGAATCAGACTTATTTGTATATTTCTTCTAACGAGTATTATTTGTATATTAAATACGATCCTGAAAGTTGTTTACTATAAATATTGCGAGTTATTATATTACACTGAGGAAATAAGAGTTTTTTTACATTACATTGAGAAACTGAGAGTTGTTTTCATTGAGGTACATCAAATCCAGGAAACGAGAGTTGTTTATATTACACTAAGGAAATAAGAGTTGTTTGTATACGAACAAAATAAGTGTTCTTTGTATATTAAATTATACCTTAAGAGTTGTATACTACTAATGTTGCGAGTTGTATATATCAAATCCAGGAAATGAGAGTTGTTTGTATATTCTTCTCATGAGAGTTTTTTGTATATTATACTCGACCATTTGCAAGTTGTTTGGAAGATGATGCGAATTGTTTAAGGTTTTAAAGCGTAGATGATGCTAGTTGTTTGTATATTTCTTCTCATGAGTGTTATTTGTGTATTAAATACGATCTTGAGAGTTGTTTACTATAAACATTACGATTTTTTTACATTACACTGAGGAAATGAGAGTTGTTTACATTACATTGAGGAACTGATAGTTCTTTGTCAACTAATAAAATAATTGTTTTTGTATATTAAATCCGATCTTGAGATTTGTTTATATTTTAACATTACGAGTTGTGTACATCACATCAATGAAATGAGAGTTGTTTGTATATTCTTCCTATGAGTATTCTTTGTATATTAAACTCTATCTTGAGAGTTGTTTACTATAAACATGACGAGTTGTTTAAATTATACTGAGAAACTGCGAGTTGTTTGTATATTTCGTCTCATTAGTGTTCTTTGTTTATTAAATACGACCCTGAGAGTTATTTAATATAAACATTGCGAGTTGTGTAAAACTCACAACAATAATAGTAAAAAACTCTCAAGGTAGAATTTAATATATAAAGAACTCTCATTTTCTCAGTATACAAACAACTCGCATTTCCAAACAACTGGCAAAACGAAATCTATTGTTTAAGTTACGAAGAACTCGCAAATGGTTGAGTATAATTATACAAAGAACTCTCATGAGAAGAATATAAAAAAAACTCTCATTTCCTGGATTTGTGTACACAACTCGCAACATTATTAGTAAACAACTCTCATTTCCTGGATTTGATATACAAAGAACATTTTTCTCAGTATACAAACATCTCGCATTTCCAAACAACTCTCAAAATGTAATATATTGTTTAAGTAAAAAAGTACTCACAAATGGTCGAGTATAATATACAGAGAACTCTCGTGGAAATAATATACAAACAACTCTCATTTCCTGGATTTGATGTGCAAAACTCGCAACATTAGTAGTAAACAACTCTCGAGGTAGAAATTAATATACAAAAAACACTCATTTTCTCTGTATACAAACAACTCGCATTTCCAAACAACTCGCAAAATGAAATATATTGTTTAACTTACAAAGAACTCACAAATGATCCAGTATAATACATAAAGAACTCTCATGAGATGAATATACAAACAACTCTTATTTCCTGGATTTAATGTACACAACTCGCAACATTAGTAGTAAACAACTCTCAAGGTAGAATATAATATACAAAGAACACTCATTTTCTCAGTATATAAACAACTCTCATATCTTCAATGTAACTCTCATTTCCTGGATTTGATGTACCTCGATGTAAACAACTCTCACTTCCTTAATGTAATGTAAATAACTATCATTTCCTCAGTGTAACGTAAACAACTCGCAATGTGTATAGTAAACAACTCTGAGGATCGTATTTATCAAAATACGTCGAATTTCAACCCTAGTAATGTCAGCCTCAATAAAAAAATCATTTTTATGAGGTCCCGATATTCCCGGAAGGTCATCATTATCGAACAAGATAAAAGATGTATTCATCTTACCATATAAATGAGTGGACCTTTTACATTTCGATATGGGTAGCCAAACTCATTATATGTCTTTTTCTGGAGCTATTAGTATTACCAGTCATAGTATCTCCCCCAAAAATTGCTACAGACTCAAAAAATTCACACAAACTTCGAACATGTCCTTGAATCGATGGCTCATCCACAGCTAACAAAATTAACCGATATGGGTTTGTATCCAAATACTATGTCATCCCCATTAAACTTGGTACATTTAAAATACAAATCATTAATGAACTTTCATGCTTCGAATTTGGATTGACAACCCGGTATGTTGTTGTGCTCAGATTTTTCGACCTATTACTTTGTCCTTAAAAAACAGTTAACTTGTCATTCTCTATGAAAATCTGTATATCTTTATTTAACCCTATACAGTGAGCAGTATCATGCCCAATATCATTATGGTACTTGAAAAACCTATTATTGCATTCTTCCCTTGGCCTGTTTATAGGAGTATGCTTTATAAAGTTCACTTGACCTTTAGATTTCTCAAAAATTGCAGCTACATTCTCTTCAACTTCGTGAAATATTCCAATATTATCCACTGATTTGGTCTTGGCCTGTGAGGTTGATAGTTATACCCATGACTTAGAGAACCCATAACGTTCGATGATGTAGATCAGTATTAGTCCTCAGATGTGGTAATACTTGAGAATTTGAAGCGTGTACTTGACTCCCTTTCCCGATAAATGCATGTCCTGAATTTCTTGGAGTTAAAAATTTGAACTACCACGAACCATATTGGACTCTTTAACTTTAATTTACTCTTCGACTTGAGCAATCAGTTATCCAAATGTCAAAGCTATTCTAGTAGTCTCATTTGCTAGATACCCCGGAAGTAACCCTTATCTAAAAGCCGCCATAGCCACAAGTTCTTCACAATCTTCTAACTTTGTTTTAGTTAGTACAAACCGTCTAGTATAATCTTATATTTTTTCTCACACAACCTGTTTAAATTGTATATTTGCGTCACCATTGGCTCGAATTTCCTTATTCCCTACAAATTATGTTTGAAAAGTAGTGTAAAAAAATCTAAAATTTGTAATAGACCCCCTTCAAAATCCTGTTATACCAAGTAGTACCCTTAGAAGTATGAGAAAATGCTTTACAAACCAACCTATCACCATCCTCAAAATTCATCATAGAATTCTTGAA
The DNA here is from genome assembly GCA_036936605.1 of Limnanthes douglasii subsp. nivea. Taxonomy (NCBI): domain Eukaryota; kingdom Viridiplantae; phylum Streptophyta; class Magnoliopsida; order Brassicales; family Limnanthaceae; genus Limnanthes; species Limnanthes douglasii. The sequence continues at coordinate 125,740,834 of JAUPFV010000005.1, read as the reverse complement.
CTATTCAATATGATAGTTAGGATCTTGTGTTCCATCAAATTTCTCTACCTTTGAAACATCAAAACGTCTCGAAAGCAGTATCGACCCGATGTCAGCAGATAAAGGAGAATTTCTCTAGTTTACTCCTTGCATATACTGATCATCTTCCTTAGTTCCCATTATTGCATACAAATTTCGATCCATAATGTTAACGTATTGACTGGATAAAATTCCCTCATAGAATTGTTTTCCCTTACATGTCAAGGATTACTCTCCTTCTTTGTTCTATACTATTTACGGGACTTTCTATGTCAACTTCCTTCCCTTTTGAAGAGTTTCGATATCATCCTTGTTTAAACAAATTTCCCTCATAATTTGATAAAAAATTTACTATTACTGGATGAAATATATCGTTGTTTATCCTTTTTATCTTTCCTCAAATAATGACGTTCCTTATCTAACTAAAATGCGCTTTTTGCATTCACTTCAAATTCAGTGAGCTGTATAAGACTCACTAGATTAGTTTTCCAAATCATTTTTTTCCTCAACTGGACACACTTCGGATTTCAATATACCAGATTATATGTTGTTATCTTCGAGCATATTCATCATTTACAACAATTATCTTTTTTAACAGTTGGTTCATTCGGTTTTTAAGGTCTGATTGATTACATTGCTCAGGAGCCTAACTATTACCTCAATTTTTTTCCCAACGTAAATCTGACTTAATTGGTTTAATTATTTCAAGAAGTGTTGGATTAGTACTTATCTCTTCTGGTTCCATTACAATCAACACTATCAACAGTGAATTTTATATTTTTTGGTTTTAGATGTGCAATCTAGGTACCTCAATCTCTCCCATTGTGGTCGCCAATGCTAAGTGTAAGAGATATTCTTATACTTAGGTTGAATTTGATTTATGTTAATGGAGAAGTAAATGAAAGTGTTGAAAGAGAATAAAGTATTGAAGTTCTAGAGAGAAAACAGCAAAGTAAAATATATTTTAATAAGTAAAAGTCATTGTCTACGACTCTATTTATTGGCGCACAACAAGACTTTAACTGAATCATTTACATAAATAAACAAATTTCATATTAGTCATTTATATATACCAATAATAAAAAAATTCTCTCATAACTTTACAATTCATCTAATACAACCTTAATGTTATTGCATAAAGCCTCTCATAATTCAAGTCCGTATCAAAGGCTATTTCGAAGTAATTGCCGACACAACTTCATTAACCAACTTTTTTTGTTGCTCAACCAATTTGGAAAGATACATATCACAATCTTTTGAGACAAGAAAATATATCTCGCTCCTTATTTTGGTCGTTAGAAAATAAAAGACCCTACCACCAAAGCCCATATCAAAGAGAAACGATTTGCTTATGCTTTGAAATATCATCTCAAATCTTAGTTGTCAAGTTTTATATCCTTCTTATCATCATGCCATTGCCTTTGCTTTTTATTCACCATCTATCGCCAAATATTTTCTCTTTTTTTATGCTTCTTTCTTTTACTAATGTCTTCACTTATTTATTTTGTCGATGTTCACTTTCTTTCTATAATTTTTTGAATATCTACCTAGCTGAAATTTTGATGGCAGATTAATCCAATTCCTCTACATTTTTTATATCCATCGTCTATTTAATATATGAAAATCATATTTTGATGTTATTTTTCAACCATCATCTGTAGAATATACGAAAAATATATTTGACGTTGCCTTATTTTAATAACATTAGGAACTGCCACTTATGAAACCATTAAAGACATTTAAAAACAGTCACTTTGAACATCATTAGAAATATTAGAAATGTAGTGTAACATTTCACTCTTTTCAAATGGACTTGAGTTATAGCCATGCTCGCTATGATTGGGATACATGGTCTTTTATGTTTTAATAGCTAGGCTTGATAACCATGATCACAATTTAAGGTCTTTATAGCATGGCTTTTGCAACCCTAGCGTATCCTCTTATGTTTTTCATCTGGATTTTGCTTATAGCCATATCTGCTTCAATTAGATGTGTAACATTTTACACTTTTTAATTGGGCTTTGCTTGTGACAATGTTCGCTTATTAGTTATAATTTTGTTTTAATTTTCAAACTCATCGTTTTTCCCTTTACTAGCAATTAATCCTTCCATTTGGAGAAATTTGATAGAATTTAATATCTATTAGTTGGAATTTTTTTTATAAACCATCAAAAACCTTAGAAATCGTTACTTTTAAAACCATTGCTTTTAAAACCATAAGAATTATTAAAAACTGTTACTTTATGGATATTAACCTGATAACTATCATTTAACCTATATGGTCCCCCCAACCAATGAATAAATTTCAAAGTAATTGTTCAAAAATTAATAACTGATGACGACATTGTAGAAACGAATGAACCAACAAATTGACTTAATAAACCAATAAAATCATACTAGATATTCATATAAGTTCACTATTTTTTCCAGTTATTTTGTTTCAACTTTTTCAATTTTCCAATGAAACAAACAGTACGTTTTCCACCATCAAGTAACGGATAAGAAATTTTAAATCAAACAATATTTTTTTTTCTTGTTGGCAAATAATGAGAAGGAATTTATAAAATTAAAACACACAATAACTACTAAATTAGTTATTTTATGTGTTAATACCATATTTTTAGTCATAAAATAATGGTGACATTTAATAACAAGTAGTAATTAAAAATTTATGGAACAAAGAATACATGTATGCACATTTATGATTTCTAAATTATAAAACTAATAAACAATGTCTTTTCCGTCATCAAAATCTTTATACTTGCATTAACACATCTTTATTATAGTATTGGGAATATAACTTTATGAATATTATATGTTAAATAAGTTATTAAAATCTACAAATTGTGTTATTGAATTCATGGTAACCTTGGTAAATTTAGTCTAATGATGAAGCTTTAAGTTATAGACAAGCGACACCAAATATTAACAATAATGTCCAATATGACGACTCTCTCGCAACAATAAAGCTTGTCAATCTATTTTGCTATGCTCATATTTTTCTTTTGCTAATGTCGAGTTTAACGCTAGTCGTGCACTCTGGTGAATACGATTGTGATGTAGTCAAATATTTGATCCAAAAAATATGTCGCACTAAAAAGGTTACAATTTATTCATTGACCAAATGTTAATTCTCCAATGAAAGAACTATTAATATTGCATGAATAGCATTTGTGTCTAATTAATAATTTAAAATTTTCGTTACTTATCTATGGATAACTAGAAAAATTATCAAATAATATATCATAGATTTTGATAATTTCAAAAGTTTTGTTGATGACACTTGAACCGCATGTTATTTAATAATTGTTATGTAGTTTTTTTTTATCATGAACCATCTTTATTCTACTTGAAATAATTACATTATCTTTTCATATATTATATTCAAGTATTTGTTGGACAAAGTTTTCCGTGTAATTATGGTCACTTTCCAGTTATAAATTTCGCAACTATCGGTTAAAATAGTTATCTTATTGCTCCTCAACATATACTAGAACATATTTTATCATCCAAATTCTAATTGTGAGGCCTTATTAGTCTCTTGTCATAATTTTATTTTCTCCATCAAACGTTATAATTTTCATATATTTATTCAATAACATTTCATAGGTAGCTTCTCTTTTAAACCCTTACTTGAACTAGCTGATCCGTCAACTCTTTTACAAAATCTTAATAAGCCACACGAACTCTTTTCTATAAATAATATAACAAATTTAAGCAAATGATATATGGTAAAAAAATTATAATTGATAAACTGACGGTTAAATATGGTTTAGATAAAATTATTATGTGATAAACTTACAGTTATCTATTTACGTACATTACCAAACAAAACTCAACTTCTATCACCAATCAACTAATTTTTAATAAAATAAGCCCATCTATGTTTTTTTCGAATAACAATTTAGTTTTGGAATCCTTCTTGGTGCAAGTATGGTATACGACGTCGATGGAAATTTATAAACAAAACTTGTAAAGAATGGAATCTTATGAATAACAAATTAATTTAACATGTATCAAGAAGTGGAGAAAATAATTCACAACGTTTTTGGAACCGTTATATTTTAAACTTATATTATATAACACATATCAGTATGAATTGGAAAACGCAACCGAACTAACAGTGTTTAATGTTCTACAAAAACTGTATTTTTCTTATCTTTCTGTTATTTAAAATAAAATTTCATAAATTATGATACCAAATATGATACCATTTTTACACCAACCTCTTGCCATCATTTCCTTAAATTATCTGTTCCATTATTAGTACAAAAATCATAATTATCAAATTATTTGAAATTAATAAACCATAAGTTACTGTTAACTTTTGAATACAAGTAAAGCAGCATATGGTAAGTGGTTTACCATATCAAGTATTGAACATGTGTTGACGTTTAACATACACAAATAATATAATTTGATACTTGACACCCTCTACAAATTAAATATAATTGTTTTACATGAAATTGAAAATTAACCAATTTCAATTACGTTATATTTATTTTTTTTGAATTTATTACGGTTTCTTTTTATAAATATATTTGAAATTTACCATATTACCCTATATATTCATGGACTTATATTGTATTTCACCGCAACATCAATGAAAGACTTATTAAAGATAAATCATAAAATAAGTGACAATAACTTATTGACCAATATGATATTTATACACACAAAGTTAAAAATCATAAAGTCTTTATAATTGATATTTTGTAAGACTTGCGAAAAAACTGATGATTCTTATTACAATGTAATTCAGCCAGTAAAAAATCATCATTCATTCATCGTCTCACGCTCTATTCGTAGACGTGTAAGATTTCATCAACTGAATAAGTTATAATATATGGTAAATTGCACTACAGTCCCTTATATTTATGAATAAAACAAACCTCTTCTCGTAACTTTACCATTTATCTTAAATAACCTTAATATTACTATATTAAGTCCCTAATAATCCATGTCCTTATCAGTAGCCCCACTAGTTCTTATGATGAATAACGAATAAAAACTAGATTTATTCGAAGTCATAGTAAATGAAGACTGCTAATTGATAAATTCTAAATCATTTCGAATTTAAATTTCCCATCATCTGATTTTCTTCAGTACATAACAAATTCGAATGAGACCATATCCAATTTTGAATAGAATACAGACCATTCATTATTGCATCAAAACTGTTAAGCTATTCACTTATCATCTTTGAATAAAAACATATATAGATTTCTTCGAATTGGAACCAGTCAATATTATGTGTAAGATCTTCTCGAATCCTCACTCAAACCTTTTGAATATGCTCTGAATTCTCACACCCATAGCCTTTCAATCGCCTCTTTACATTGGCTAGAAATGTTTGGAATACTCTAGTACGGATGCTCAATGCCACTAGGTCTAACAAAGTACCTATGTAACTCTACTTGGTAGGTTACCATTTGGCGGTTCATTAAAAACTGTCAAACAAAACCCTCACCTTCTCTGCCCATTTCCTCCCATAATAATCATCATCAACCCTTAAATTATTTTGAAAGTTTTCTCTCTCATCATACTTTCACCATCAGGTATAAATATTTCGTCATCAGTTATTTTCATTCCTCATTTAAGTTTTAGAGAGAGAAAACAAACAGCCTGAAAACCTCCTTTTCTTTTTTACTTTCGCTAGAAATCTCACTTTTCCTATTCATCTTCATCATTTCACAAAATGATTTAAAGGTTCTTCTTCACTTTAGTTTATGAAAAAATTACAACTACTGAAAAAACCCGTTTTTGGCCTCTACGATTACTTGTGTATAATTAAAAGGGTTGCTGAGTATCGTGCATCAGGGGTGATTGATAATTCTCTGCAATTTTCAACACAAACCATTGTATACGGTAACTTCAAACCTGGTGATAATCCTTATGGGTTTCAAAGTTTATCCACACCAGTTCTTAATTCCTGCTCATCAAAACCTTCCTCACGAACACCACCTTGAAATCATTCTCCATTATATTGTGATTCCACAATATTTCCTTCTCGAAAGAATCGCAAAGTACACAGAGTGTATATTTCCATAGAGAATCAGAAAAATCTCCATCGCCCGTCAACACTGCCCCACCTCAAATTGTACACAAAGAAACGCCTTGAATTCGATTAGAGGCTCAACTTTCCCAAAATGTTCATCCTAAAAAGAATGTTTTTAGCTATATGAGACTTTGAAGATGAAGTACATCACAAAATACTTCATAGAAAAACACAGAGAATCATACACCATCTTCTCCTCCTCCAAAAGAAGATTGTTGAGACCAACCCATAGTCACAACAAATTCCTTTGAATACTCAACACCAAAACCGAGCGACAAGTTCTAATCCTCCTCAACTACGAGATAAAGCTTCTAAAGAAGAAAATAAAAAAGAAGAAAGGACAAAAACAAATTCCAATGTTGAAGCTACCAGAAAGTGGCATTGCTTTCGAAATCGAGGATGATGCTTCAAAGAAAGTGGCAGTAGAGAAAAAAAAAGAAAAAAAAAGTGCCAATTGAGCTTCCTGAAGATTTTGCTTCCATTCTAAATGTAAACTTAAAACCAGTCTCCCTAGAATATATTATGGTGCTGAATAATATGCTATATAACTATTATAGTCAAGCTCTTTTCGAACGTCTAAGGAAACAATGGGGACTTCTAGATCATGTAGTGCTTCGGCTACCAAAGTCAGGTGAGACTCCCCTTTCATGTGGAGAAAATGAATTAATGGTCTACCCCGAGATCATCAATTGGTGACTTCAGTTTTCACTAGACCCCATGATTTTGGAGTACTTCGAAATCCTAAACCTATGCCCAACCCAAGAAAGCCCAAATTTGTGGTTCACCCTTCTATCTGTCATCATGGCTTCGAGCCTGGGTAAGATTTCTCTTTCTATAAAAGATTTCATTGCAATGATGGGTCTGTTAAAGAATCTAGTCCTACATTTTTACAATATCACCCTCCGAGATGACTTCAAGATATTTGATGACCTCCTCGAAGCTGATACGTTATGTAAAAAAAAGATTTTTTTTTTATTTCTGGAGCATAGGAGAACGACAGAGAAATTTACAAAGAGAATCTCTCAAAACTCAACCTTGTTTGGACAAGCAGAAGTAAGTTAATCAAACTTTTAAATTTTGTATTTTATATTTTAACTTGTTTTTCTACATATTTTTATTGCATATAGAGATTACGATGAGGTATAAAGCCGTAAGAAGACAACAGAATATATTTTTGTTCAACTTTCTATTTGGGCAGAGAATGCATGGGGAAATAAATTCCATAATACATTTATACCCATTAATTTTGTCACCAGTCATTTATCGAAAATCTCCCCGGAATTTGTAGTTTCCAATGAAGGACTCAAGGAGCCCCCAAACCCAAATGATGTTGTGAAAAGATTATTACAACCTGATGCAAAATCATACTCCCAATTTTTAACCGATCTCAAAGCCATTTACCAGCAAATAAAAAGGGTAAAAAGAAAAAAGAATGTGCCAGCTCTTCAACAAATTGAAAACCACAAAGAAGACAGAGGCAACCTAAAAGGAAAATAAGCAAAACAAACCTCCAAACAATTTAAGAAGGGATCGATGATGAACACTCTCTGAAGAGAAAGAAGACCGTTTCTTCCAAGAAGAAGAAACCTCCTCAAAATATCCTACAAAGACATGATTATACCTATGGAAGATCATTCTGAAGAGGTATACGATATTATTCAACCATTCTTGAATCTTGAAGGAGCAATAAAAACCTTGAGCACATTAATTACATATGCTTTAAATAAACTTGACGTTATGGCTGAAGACATGATTCAGTACAAAAAGAATGTTGTAGGAGAGAAATAGAGGAGGGAAATTTTTGGTCGACAAATACTTGATCAATTTCAAGTTTTCTAAGCTAATATGTCTAAATTCATAATCGAATAATCCATCTCAACTTCATTTAAGAGTTTTTCATCAACAAGAAACAATCAATCTAAAGACCTGTCATCAGGCTGAGCTAACTGAGCTCAAGGCAAAACATGGAATGGAAATATCTGAGAAGAAAAAGAAGTAATCTTCTCTTCAAGAGTCTCTTAACAAGAGTGAGGGGGAAAATAAAAAGTTAACTAACGAATTTCATCACTTAAGACGACATTCGAGGAGCATACAAAACTTGCTATAGAAGCTGCCAAAACTGGATGTGGGTTAGACACCCTTGCTGCTATTAAAAATGCCAAAGAGGAAACAAAAATTACTCTGCTTCACGAATCTCGTGCAACATATCCAAAAGTAAATCTGTCAGGCCTTTGAAAATTATTTCCCTTAGAAAATCGTCCCAATGAATCTTTCGAACCAATACCAGCTGACTACTCCGAAGAGACCGACTCAGTAGAAGATGAGGACGCCTCTGATCAAGAAGGAAATTCTTTTAAAGAAAGCTCAGACTATTCTCCTACTGAAGATTAAGAAGATCGAGAAAACATATTTTACATTTTATGTTTTTATTTTAATGTTACCAAGCCAATAGTTGTTGTTGATGACCCATTTTTTTGTGAATGCTTAACCCCTTAGAATTTGAACTCATACTTTGTAAAACCAAGAAATGCATTTTAATGAACAAATTCCTTCTTTATCTCTCAACTATTTGTCAGCTTTTTATTCTATTATGAATAGTTTTTTACTTTATGAAAAATTCATTAACTCTTCGAATCCCAATATTACTTTAAAAGCAGTAACACCTCAAGTTTAACTATCTATTTGCTTAGTGCCTTATAAATAAACATGTAGCACCTCGAATAAAAATGGTGCTCTTAAAGAATGTTAACACTTCAAATACAAATGATGCGTTTAAAGAATGTTAGCACCTCCAATAACAATGGTACGTTTAAAGAACGTTAGCACCTTGAATATGGTTTTTTTTAACAATGCTTGTGATAAACGTACAACACTTCGAATAAACATAGTTACTATTGGTCAACCGCTTCAAAGACGATCAGTCTTTGACTAATTACCAAAATAATTTAAATACTTATATTCAAAACAGCCCTTGGCAAAAAAATAATTTTATTAATATCCTTGAATGTACACGTAACACCTCTTTAAAACCTTTCTCGGCCAACACAATAGGAAAGAGTATGCCACGTATCCAAAAATTGTCAAAACCAAAAATCACTCCCAATATAGTTCCAAATGTTCTATATTCCAAGGATGTTAAAGTAACCTGCCATGTTTACCATAAAGGAGATTAGTACCCGACTTTATTCGTTCCACTACCACATAAGGACCATCCCAATTCATGGCCATTTTTCCAAGTCGTTTGTCCTTTGTATGGAGAAATAATTTTCTCAAAAATTTATCCCCTATTTTAAAATCCATCATTCTTACCTTCGAACTATAATGAATCCTCATTAAAGTTTGATAATGAGTCATATTCAAATGTGCTTTAACTCTTTTCTCCTCGATCAATTCTAGGTTTTTTCTTCTTGCCTCTTTCATTTAACTCATCAGAATAATGAAGTATTCTATAAGATGGTAAAATATATTTTGCAGGGCTTATAATATCCATACCATACATCAAGGTAGAAGATTTTTACTGAGTAGTCTCTCTAGGAGTCGTACGATAAGCCTATAAAATCTATTGCAAATAGTTAAGCCATTTCCATGCAGCACCTGTTAAATTTTTATTTAAACCTTCTTGAATAGATCTATTAGATACTCTAACTTGACCATTTTCTTGGGGATGAAAGGTGTAGAAAAACATTGTATAACACCCCTTGAAATGCAAAAAAATCCATATTTCTATTGTTAAATTGATAACCATTATCTGTGGTAATTTTCCGAGGAACTCTAAAGCAACAACAAATATTATTCACAATGAATTTGTTAACATCCTTGGCTTTCGTACCAGATAATGGCTCAACCTCAAGCCACTTTGAAAAATAATCAACCGCCACAATAATCATTTGACACCCTCCAGAAGCCATAGGAAATGGTCCTACTAAATATATCCCCACCTACCAAAATAAATAACTTCGGATATGATGTAAGTGGTACTGTTGGTTTGGGAATAGAATTGGCAAAACATTGATAAGTATTACAGTCTCGTACTAAAACTTTAGCATCATTCATGATCAAAGTCTAATAAAATCCTGCCAACAAAACCCTCTGTGTCAAATACTTAAACCCACAGTGAACTGAACCTTCACCATCATGTAACTCACATAAAATCCCTTGAGATTCATGTTTGCCTAAACATTAAAAAAAACAATGGTCTTAAAGACCTTTTTGTATAATAAACTATCTAATACAGCATAATCATGAGCCTTGTACCGTAACCTTTGAGCTAGCTTCACATCTTGAGATAATGTACCTCTAAGTAAAAAATTAAGGATATCAGACCTCTAATCACCTTGAATCACGTCTCGGTTAAAAAATACTTCCTCAACATATTTACATTGTTCCGATCGTGTCAAAATCGAAGGGATTTCCTGTAATAATATCCACGGATACTCTTCTGTGTAAGAAATTGTATTATCTCCTCGGTTAATATGCTCAACAATCACTTTATCAAACAAAAGAGTTAAATTTCGAAGAAAAATTAACTGATCTTTCTTAGCATGGGATATGCCTACCATATGATTTTCCACTAGTTGCGAATCTGTCTCCAAAAAACTGTTGTCGCTCCACCAATACTTGCAAGCCTTATACCACCTAACATAACTTCATATTCAGTCTCGTTATTCGACGGATGAAATCCAAATTGAATAGCATGGTACATAGCTTCTCTAGAAGGAGAAATTAACTGAACCCGTGCACTCGATCCCAATATGCTACAACCACCATCAGTTTGAATCGCCCATATTGAAGCTTATGCAATGAGTTCTTTATCTGTCCCTTCATCTGATCGGCTTGAATGAAATTCTACTAGAAATTCGGCTAAAGTTTGGGCCTTAATTGTTGTCCGATGAGCAAAATTAATAGAAAAATCTCTCAATTCTACTGACCATTTCGTCATTCTACCATAAATTTCTGGTCGTTGTAACACATTTTTTAATGGAAAAGAAGTTCGAACCAAAACAGTGTGAGCTTGAAAATATGGGCGCATCTTTCGAGTAGCCACCACTAAAGCCAAGGCCAATTTCTCAAGCCTCAAATATACTTTCTCTGATGTCAGCAAGCTTTTGCTCACATGATAAACTGGTTGTGAAGCTCCCTTTTTCTCGCGTATCAAAACATCGCTCACAGCAAAATCAGACATTGATATATACAAAAATAGTTATTCTCCAATTCGAGGCTTAGATAAGATTTTTGGTGACAGCAAAAGTTCATGAATCTTTGAGAAAACCACTTCATAATCTCGTGTCCATATAAACTCGTTGGGTCTTCGTAAAACTTGGAAAAATGAAAATATTTGTCAGAAAATCTTGAAATAAATCGATTAAGAGCAGCTAACCTTTTTGTCAAGATTAGCACCTCCTTTATAGTTTGAGGTGACGTCATCGATACCATAGCCTTTAATTGTTAGTACCAACCTCTATCCATTTTCACTAATGATATACCCTAAAACCTTTCCTAATCGTACGCCAAAAGTACATTTTTCAGGATTTAGCTTCAATTAAATAGCCTTAAACTTAGAAAAGTCTCCCCTAAATATTTCAAATATTCACAATCTGTTGGGATTTTAATGAGAATATCGCCAATGTAAACTTCCATATATTTCTCAATCTAAGAAGAAAATGCCTTATTCACCAATGTTTGATATATCACTCCAGCATTCTTCAAACCACTTGCCATGACTCTATAACATTATAACCCTGATCAGTGATGAACATAGTGCTTTACTGATCTTTTGGGTCCATTTGAATCTGGTTGTAACCTGCAAATGCATCCATAAAAGATAGAAAATTATTCCATGAAGTAGAATCAACGAGCTGGTCTATTCAAGAAATACGACACAATTTTTTAGGGCATACACGATTCAAATCTGTGAAATCAACACATATTCGCCATTTTCTATTCTTCTTTTTAACCAATATTAGATTTGGAGTCCACAAAGGATATTGCCTCCCAAATATGTTTGACCGTAGATAAATGATCCACTTCTACTACAATAACCTCTGATTTTTCTACCGAAAAAGCTCGTCTCTTCTGAATTACAGGCTTGATCCTCAAATTTATACTAAGATGTGACATATTACTCCATATGGAACTCCAACTACATCCTCTGTTTTACAAGAAAAAACATCCAAATTATCAAACAAGAATTGTAACAACGATAACGCAAAGTAGGTGACAACAATATCCCTATTCGTAGAGTCTTCCCATTAAAAAAAGTATACTCCTCGATATTTTTACTCACTGTTAAAGTACCCACAGTTTCCATCAGATCATCTATTCCCTCTTCATCCGAGGTTAACCCCCTTGTTTGATATTCAGTCATTTGATTATAAAAATTAGAAACTCAAATTCTTAGAGCTATTGCATAACATTCTCTGGCTATCTTTTGGTCACTTTGAACCACCTCAACACGATCTCCAATGATATATTTCAAGCACTAATAAATTATAGAAACAATAGCATACATTTTTTAAAGCCAAAATCTCCCAAAAATAGCATTATAATTGGTTGGACATTCAACCACCATGAACAAGACTTAGACCTTCTTTTTAAAATGATATTTTCCCAAACACACTTCACCTTCAAATTCACCAATCACTTGAGTTGTCACCCCTGTAAACCCAATTATAGTACGATCAGATCGACAAATTCGAGGTGGATTACACATCCTATCATATGTAGACTTGAACAGTACATTTCCAGAACTCCCCGTATCTATCAAAACACGTCAAATTTAGTTCCGACTATATCTGCTCCTATAAAAACTGCGTCCTCATAAGGTCCTATTATTCCTCTCAAATAATCCTCATCGAATAAAATAAAAGGATTATCGTTCTTTCCATATAAGTGAGTAGACATTCTTCCTTCTATTTGAGTGTCTAAACTGACAACGTGTCTTTTCTTGGAACAATGAGTATTGTCAGTCATAGAATCTCATCCCAAAATCAAACTTCGAGCTCGTCCCTGCTTCACTGGTTCATCCTAAGCTAGCAAAATCAATCTATTTGGATATGTGTCTAAATATTATGAGGCTGCATCAAACTAATCACATTTAGAATCCAGAATCATCAATGCTCTCTCTTTCTTCAAATTTATATTAGCAATTTTTGTTGACGTGCTCAGATTTTTTTATCCACTGCTTTACTTTTCCCTTTAATAAAAAAGTTAAAATTTTCTATTTTCTATTAAAACATAACATTATACAATCTGCATTATCATGCCCAATATCATTATGATACTTACAAAATCTATTATTGCACTCTTCTCTTAGACTGTTTATAGGAGCCAATTTTTTAAAGCTTACATGACCTTTATAATTCTCAAAAATAGCAGCTACATTCTCAATCAAGTTTACGTAATACTTTTTCCTTATCCACTGATTTGGCTTTGGTCTATAATGTTGATTGTTTGTTGTTACTTGAGAAGAAACCCCTCATGTTTGAGGAGGTAGATTGTTGTTTGTCCTTGGGCAAAGAGGTGTTTGATAGCCTTGATTAGTACTTGCCCCAAATTATTTTGTACAGAATTGGATCCACCTCGGACTCTTGTGGACTCCTTTACTTTAATCTGCTCTCTACTTAAGCCATCAGGGCTCCAAACGTTAACACTCCCATTTTTTTCGTCTCCTTTGCTAGATCACCTGGTAACAACCCTTGTCTAAAATAAGCTATAACAACCAGCTCTTTACAATCATCAAATCGTGTTTTTGTTAACACAAAACTCCTTGTTTAATCTTTAATTTTTTCATCCACAACCTACTTATACTGTATAATCGTATCACCATTAGCTCACATTTCTTTACTTCCCACGACTATCGTCAGAAAGCTGTATAAAAGTCCCTAAAGTTGATAATATATCCCCTGATAATTCTATTATACCACTTTAATACAGTGCCCTTAAAAGTTTGAGAAAATCCTATGCAAACCAGCCTATCATCATCTTCAAAGTTCATTATATAGTTTTTGAATTGTTCGATGTGATAATCAGGGTCTTGCGTCCCATCAAAATTTTCAATCTTGGAGATATTAAAACACTTCATGAGGAAAATAGACCTAATCTCAACAGATAAAAGAGAATTTCTCCAATCTACTCCTTGCATATAGTGTCATCTCCTCTGGTTCATATACCACAATACAAGTTTTGATCTGCTACACCTATGTACTGGTTGGATGTGTACCTTCATACCATACGGTATCTCTCATATGACGAGGTTCACCGTCTTTCTTTGATTTATACTATTTGCGTGATTTTTGATGCCGACTTCTTTCTCATTTCGAAGAATTCCGGTTCTTCCTCTGCTTAAACAATCCTCCCTCAGATTCCGAACTATCATATCCATTATCACTGGATGTGATGTATCTATGCTTATATTTCTTTTATTTTCGTGAAGTATGATATTCTTTATCATACTCAAAATACGCTTTATTTCGATTACTTTGAATCAGATAAGCTGTGTACGACTGATCAGATTGATTTTCCAATTTATTTTTATCCTTAACCTGTCGTACCTCAAATCCCAGCATACCTGACGTAATCTGTTATCCTTGTTGAACGTATTTATTATTCAACGCAATTATCTTTTCCAACAACTAATTTATCCGATTTTTAATATCATATAGATCTTGTTGTGCCTGAATTTGAAATCATATTTCTTTTCGCCATGTAAATCAGATTTCAAAATTTCAATAGCCTTGCAAACCGTTGGATTAGTTTCATGCTCTGGTTCCATATTGATCAAGATCAATATTAATAACTAACAGTTCGATAATTTTTGGTTTTAGATATGTAATCAAGGTACCAGTCGAATACCTCCCACCGGATCGCCAATTTGTTGAGCTTAAATTGTGTAGCGAGAGAAAGTGATTTAGAATTTAAAGAGCAATTCAGTCAGTAAAAAGTCGTCCTTCATTTATCGTCTCACGCTCTATTTATAGGCGTGTAAGACTTCATCAACTAAGTCGTTATAATATAGGATCAATTTCATTGCAATCCCTTATATTTACAAATAGCACATATCTATTCTCATAACTTTACAATTTATCTTAAAGTACCTTAATATTATTATATTAAGTCCATAATTATTTATATCCTTATCAATATTATCATTATGAATATCAATTTCTTAATAAACTCATAAGTACAAATTTATTATTATAGCAATATATTTTTTATATTCTTCATCGGTAAATGAGATTTAATATTTTAAAAAATAATATTTTCTTTCTCAGCATCAACATTTTGAACTATTCATCGTTAAAATACGAAGAATGTGACAAATTGTTTGTGCAGAAATACTAATGATAGTTTACTAAATCTTCTATTTGTAAATTTATTCATTTTTTGTCGTTGTATCTAAATTTTGCATATGCATACAATTACCACAACTTTCATATCAAGTTTGAGGATAAACTAACATGAATAGTCAAAGCATCATCAATATATATATACAACTGTTATTTAAGCTCTAATAAATGATACTAGATTAAAACATTATAAAATACATAGTCCATGAAATTGAATTCATATAATTAACTAAAAAATAAATATTTTTTAAACACTAGATCCATCTTGACTTGCATCATTTTACGAAGTTACTTTTTCAGTTACTAACTCTGAAATCTTAGTCATGTGATCAAAAGTATTGTAATATCTTTATCTTTCTGGTCTTGTAACACATTGGAATTATTGTGTTCCAAACGCAACTCATTCATCTCATATTTGTTGCCTCTTATTGTCGTGGAAACGATGTCACCAATGAATCAATAACAACATTCACTCAAAATATCGCTAGAAAACCACGGGTAAAAAGCTCAAGCGCTCTTGTATCAATTCCTGACCTAGATATCACAATTTGGTAAAAGGAATAATTTCTTTGAAAATAGCGTTTTCACAAACGGCACAATTATGATTAGGCAATTTCCTTCTCAAATTATTTTCAAAATGTTAGGACTAGTTAATGATCAAGAGTAAAAGTAATTTTGTTAGGAAATGCATCATCATATTTACAATGATCTGATCATCTATTTATAGCATATTTATTCCAAATTATTCGAGATGGGTGACACGTGTATCTTTTGACACATGTCAACCATCCATTATAAGAATTATTAATTTACGCTTCAACATATATAGGTATTTTACTAAAGTTGTTTCAATCATATGTTTGTTTTCGTCTTAGGTACATTATTATGCTTAAAGTGTCGACTATTAAATATTCCATTTTTAGCTGGTGTATTCACTTTGTGTTATTTTACCGATGCTTTCTTTCCATCTTATACTCTAGACCTCCATCTAAATAACACTTTAATGATAAATTTATCCAATTCTTTTCAGTTAGTTATTTTATCGACACTCTATTTCCATGTGCTAATTTGAACCTTCTTCTAGTTAACAATTTAGTGACAGATTTTAACGACGTCTTTCGCTTTGTTATTTTTCCTATGCTCCATATCTATCTGCTACTCTGAACCTCCGCTTAGCCAATACCTTTACCTTAATAATATGAATTTTTTTCTTTCTAAATTAGGGTATAATATCTTAGACGAATATAGCCTTGTGATCTACTCGTTCTGAAATAATAGAAGTATGGACTAAGACAATGGACCTGGATATTCTAAGGTTCTCTAACGTATTTTATTTTCCAAAACTTTGGTATCATACTAAGGGTTTTCTCAATCCTTTTACACATTATTTTGACACTATTAGATGGACTAGAACTAGGACTAACTTCAATTCATTAGTTAGTTTCTCTTATTTGTTTTAAAATATTATTTTTAGTTTTCACCATTAGCATTCTTTTTTTTACTCCGAATCAAATTTAAATTCACAAATCTTCTTCATTCTAACACCTTCTCCCCTCAAACAAAGCAATGAGTGAGCGAACCCAAGTTTGTTTTGGAGGAAAATAAATCGAGAATGTGAGAGAGGTTTTGTGAGGCATTCAGGGACATGATCATGAAAATTGACATATATGATGTCTAGTGTGTGTTAAACTACTTGGTCACGTATTTAACGAACCTCCAACTGTATATGCTTCATGCGAACATGGAAGATTAGGTTGGTGAAAAGGGAATTGTCTTCTAAATCATCACACCGTATAATGAATAGGCTTTTGGGTATAATTTGAAGTTCATAGAGAATCAATCGGAGCCATATGAGTTCTAAAGAAACGTTAGCAAGATCCCAATACTCAGATTTTATACTCTAACAGGATATTATATTCTCTTTCTTTGAGGACTACGAGATAAGAGTGTCACTAAAAAAGACACAATATCTCCCTCCCCATCATGGGATTGGAGCCAGTTTGCATAAGAAAAGCTTTTCAAATGAAGATGATGGCTTAGTTTTATATGAATGTCATGCCAAGAAGGGAGAGAGAAGTACCTGAGTATTCTTTTCAAATATTGCAAGTGAATATAAGTTTGTGCATATTGAAAATGGCCTAACTTATTATAGTAAATGCAATGTTAGATTATGTGTGAATCATATATTGTAAAACTCCTAATGTGTTTTGTTATTGGGTATGGTTGAGAAAATTAATTTCATCATCAATAGAAAGATGATGTCCAACACATATTAATGTCAGACATGGCTTGGAACTGGAATGGTCATGTCGCACAAGTAATTCATGTATGTACTTTTCTTTTGTAAGTGAATAGAATCACGATAAACTTTTATTCATAGGCATAGATTGTGTAAGTCCATATTTTTTAAGGAAAATATTGAGTGTAGTTTGTTGATAGATATATGTTGGAAAGCATAATGATTACCTGCGATAATAATGTCATCCATGGAGACTAGAATGATTAAAATAACCATCTTTGGAACGTAATTGAACATTGAACATACAACATTTAAAAAACCTTACTCAATTAAAGTGTCATTTAGTTTAGAGTACTAATCTTCAGGTGCGTGTTTGAGTCCATAAAGTACTTTGTGAATCTTGCACACATGGGAAGGATTTAGAAAGCTCTCAAACCCTTTAGGTTGAGTCATGCAAAAAGTCATAGTTAGGAGTTCATTAAAAATGAATTACTAATGTCAAGTTATATAACATCCCAATTCTTAGCAGTTTTAATAGTAAGCACCTATATGACAATAAAGGCATTTACCAGTAAACGGAAGTCTCATAAAAATATATGCCAAGGGTTTGATGAAAATTGGAAAATATATTTAGCAGTTCATAGGAAAATTGGTTTATCAGTATGCCTAGGTATTTAAGACTTTCCTACATGTGAAATTGTCAAATCTCCTCCACTTCCTACAATAATAGACTTCACAGTTGAGTAATAAGCCTTTTCTTCCTTTTGGCACATGCGGTTAAGATTTCCTATGATATGGTGGCTAGTACCACTATCAGCATACTAGGAACCCTCATTACATTTATCTTGTGTGACTAGATAGACTTCCAGATCTGTATCACTCCTAAACTGTTCATTAGGAGTAGATATCATATATGTGGGTATTATCCCAGAAGTAGCAGACAAGTGTAGTATGACCATACTTTCCAATTTTCTGACATGCGGGTTTGTTAGGTGTAAATATGCCACCTTTATAGTTGTTTCTTCTTATGTAATTGTTTAAATAGTTGTTAAACTGATTATTTGTTAATGTAAACCCTTACATTATACTCTAACGTAGCTATTATTATGAATTCTTGGATTTTTGTTGTTTTGTGGTATGTTCTCTTCTTTGCGTGCAACATAATTTTTAGAGGCTAGTTTTATATTAGTTACCGAGGTCATAATGTTATAAAGATAACATAGGAGCAGTTGGTGCTTAGCCACCCATTCTTCTTAGTATGGATTTTTAACTATATTTCTTGTTAAACCATCAATTAGTGTAAGAGAGCATGGTTTATTAGCACTAATAAATTATCCGAGTTTTTTCACTTTATCATCGGTAAAATCATAGTTTTCGAGAGATGAAAATGACTCATGTCTAATATTATATTGATGAAGGTGCTGATTTGGTTTAACTGTAAAGTTTTGTTGCTCAGCCTGATCCCAATAAAGCGGCTCAAGGTTGATGAATCATGGTTAGTCATTGAAAATTTCAAATGTTTTGATACCGAGTCAAATGGAAGAAAAAATAACTTGGATTTAATTTCAGAGTATTTTTACTATTTTGGTTTAAAATTGTTAATTTTTTTTTTACCTCAAGATACATGATTTGCCCAACCTTACCTTTTAAGGTTTATTCTTCTCTAGATTGTGAAATAATAGAAGTATGGCCGAGACAGTCAGCCTGAATTTTTGAAGCTCCAATACCGTGTTTTATTTGCTAAAGCTTTTGTCTCATATTAAGGGTTTGCTCAACGTTTTACACACTATTTCGACATGATTAGGTAGATTGAAACTAGGAGTAACTTCGGTTTATTAGTCGGCCTCTCTTTTCTTCTTCAAAATCCTAGTTTCAATGTATTCACCATTAGCCCTCTTCTTTTTTAGCTTCTTCAAACCCGATTTCAATTCGCAAATCTTCTTCTTCTTTCTAACAACCAAAACCAAGCCGATTATGCACCATACTGCATATAAAACTTGTATATTAAAATTCCAATTATGCACCATACTGCACATAAAACTTATATATTAAAATTCAAATTGCATATCATTAATTGATATGATGTTGGATAATTGAGTTTCGTACTAAATTGGAGACGATATAGTTGACTTTGTGAGATGGGGATTCCATCCTAATAGTTTATCCAACACTTCTAAGTTCTAACAATGAAAAAACCATATCGTCACAAATTGTACATGTATAATTCTGACAACGAATAATATGAAAACACACTATTATTACTATCACACCAATGACGGTTAATTCGAAATTTTAGAATTCAGATTTCGACTGAAATTTAAAAATATCAATAATAAAAAAAAAATTATCAAACACAAATATCTTGTAAATAAATAAGATATTTCTATATCTATAAATCTTAAATCTTAAATTCAATATATTTTATGATTGTAATTATGAATATTAACCACCGAAATATTACGATATAAAATATAAATTTATAAAAATGATCGGAAAATATATAATAATTTGTAAAACAAAATAAGTAATTTTTTTTGTTCAGACTAAGTGGTACGAGCAAAAGATATATTTGGTGGTTCTATCATTTTAAAATATATTAATTACACCTAGTTTATTTTTTATTAATATATATTAGATTAATAATTTATTTCATTATTTTAGTCCAAATAAATAATGTTATTTTATTTTTATATAGATAAAAGAAACCACTATTACGTACTTATTTTTAAATAAGTGTGAATCACGTACGTTGAAAGAGAGATAATATTTTGTTGTTTAACTAATCAGCAGAAGCAACGTTCAATACAAAATAATATCTTTCTCAACAATTATGTGAAAATATCAATCAACGTCTCCATCCTCAACACTTGACAATTAATTTAAGACGAATTAACAAGTGGATTAGAGAAATACACCAATAAAACAGTGTCACCGCCGAGCAGATTAAAGTTGAACTAGCTTGATGATGTTGATGTGGGATCCACCAAAATTTATCGTTTTTATATATTAATATTAGCTAATACAGTATTAGTATTAGATAGATAATCGGAATTTATACATACATGAAGTCTGATAAAAGAAAAAAAGTCAGATTTGGATTTTGTTAACAAAAAAACTTTAACATTTGCTATACAAAGTTAGTAAGTTATTACTGATTTGAAGAAAAAAAAGATAACCTATTTCATCACTATTGGTTTATATTTATTATATTTATATAGTTTGTAACGGTTATAATATTTATTATTATATTTATATATTTTTTACCACAGTTTTTTGAATTTTTATTAAAACGAATTAAAGTATATATTTTGATACATTTCATTACATCACATCAAAATTTCCAAATCAAAATCAAATTATAAAACTCTTCTCCTTTATCCCAAAATCCCAAAATCAAGAGACGATCTCCATAGCTGATTTTTAGCCAAAAACTCTTGATAAATCTCCGTCTCTTCGTAACCATAGAGCCAAATTTATCAGTAAAACCCAAAAAACCACTATTGAAGCCAAATCAGAGAAGGGAGAGGGACCGAAGACTTTCGAGAGAGCTAAAACCCAAGTACTTCTTCAAACCATCCATGCATTCTTATCTTTCAATAGTTTTGATTGTTTCTTAAGTAACAAAGACCTATTTCCTCCAAGAAAACAATAGCCCTTAATCTATGGGACTCCATTACCTTCATAGTGAGAGTTCTTGTTGGATTCGAGGGATATTGAAGCCAAATGATCAGCTGCTTCATTTTGTTCTCTGAAGATATAAATTACTCTCATATTGGAAGAGATTAATTTGAAGCAGCAAGATATGATTGCTCTGAGATACTAGGGTGATCTGCCTGTTAGGAGCATCTGAGCCAGAACGCCAGAATCAGTCTCAATGTCCAGCATGTTAATGCCTCTTTCATAGCAAAGTTGGAGACCATCCAGCATGGCTCTGGTCTTAGAAATTATTGGACTTCCCTTTCCTTAAACCCTACTTTAACCAAACAACATCTTCCCTGAGCTATCCCTTACCAAACCACCACCGTAACATTCTCCAGAGTCAGAACATGCCCCATCAGAATTTAGTGTGAAACGGCTAAGCTTAGGGATTTTCCAGCTTAAGGAGACCAGAATATATGGTCTAGATAGTTGATTCACACACCCGATTGAGAGGCCAATGTTTCTGTCTTTGCCACAATGCTTCATCTTTAATAGGTTGGCTTTGTCCAGACTAGATAGAATGCGAATGATGTGTTCTATCATGTCCTCAGAGCTTAAAGACATATCCTCCATTTTACTTTTGTTCCTAGCATACCAAATTACCCAGACAATAATCTGGGGCAGAATATTGTGAATCTGAATTTCCTTGCTGGTTGACTAGAACCATGTTCTTACCAAATGAGATGTGGACATGGTTCTGGTGATATGAATGTTGAAATGAGAAGCAAAAAATAACCACAGCTCCCAAGACTTTTTACATTCTATGAAAACATGTTTAATGTTTTCAGAATTACAGCATTTTTGGCATTTTGAAACTAACCATATATTTCTTCTTTGCAGAATGGAGTCAACTCGCACCCATCCCTTGATGATTCTCCACAACATGAAAGAGTGCTTTCGATGAGTCACATGATTCCAAATCCTAGCATACAAGTAAGATATGTACCCTTATTTATGATTTCATACCAAGTAGCTTTAGTGCTAAAAAACTCATCCTCACTAAGTGTCCAACTGATTAAGTGAGTGTTGTTAGGGTCCAGAGAAAGCTTGAGAGTATTTTGAATTTGATTTGGGTCCAAAATACTCTCAAGTTTTGAGAAATTTCATCCACCATTCTCCCAATATTCCTTTACCATGGAGCTAGTGTAATTAGTCCTAGTATCCTCAATAGAAAATTTGATGAAAGGGTCATTCTGACACAATCTGTCAAGGTTGATGTCAATAGTTTCAGCCTTTACATGCCAAAAAATATAATTCTCAGCATTATCTCTCACTCTCCAAATTCGTTTCCAGATGTGAGAGCTATTAGAGTGGAGAGGCCCAACTAGTGGGTGCTGGTTCTTGAAATAGATTGATTTCATAAGAAAATCCCATAAAGAATCATGCTTCCTCAAGTTAAACCATAATTTAAATGAGTAAACCTCCTCCATTTCTTTGATTATTCTCAAATTCAGCCCACCCTCATCATAATTCTTCCAAAAAACAGACCATTTGGCCCAGTTAGTAACTGTCTTGTTAGCTTTAGAGCCCCAAAGGAATTTATTGTACATAATTTCCAGTCTCTTGATGATAGTCTTTGGAATTTCAGAGCTTTGAATAGTAAACGTAGGATAGGTTGTTAGAACAGATTGCACCAATATCATCCTTCTTCCAAAGGATAGATTTGTAGAGTCTCATTCTGTGATTTTGTTTGTAGTGTTAGCAATTAAAAACTCATAGTCATTCACCCTTTTTGTGTTATTTATTACAGTTCCCAAGTACTTGAAGGGCAAAAAACATTGCTTGAAACCCAGCAAGGTTTCCAGCTTATTAGCAATATTGGCAGAGCATCTCTTAAAGGTAATCACTCTGGATTTTTTTTATTTACCAGTTGACCAGAAATATCTTCGTAATGGTTAAACATTTCCATTAATTTTGTAGCAGAGTCAGAAGCCCCATTGTAGAATACCAGAATATCATCAGCAAAACTGAGCACAGATAAGTCCATGTCCCCTATATGCTTGTATTTAATTGTAGGCATATTATAAAAAATAACCTTTAAACCTCTAATTAGGTATTCCTAAGCAATAATAAATAGACAGGGAGAAAGTGGGTCTCCCTGTCTAAGCCCCTTGTTAGACCTGAAAAATCCCCTTAGATTACCATTAACCATAACATAAAAATGACAATTGACTAGACCCCTTTCAACAAGCCTTAGAAAATCATCCCTGAACCGAAAATAGGCCATCAAACTTAGCAAAACACTATGGTCCAGTCTGTCAAACGCCTAGTCCATGTCCACTTTCAGCATTACATTACCACATCTGGATTTTTTAGATAGATCCATAGCTAATTCCTGGGCAATCATGATATTATCATGAATTGTCATGCCCTTAACAAAGGCACCCTGTTCAAGAGATATAATATTGGGGAGAATAGATGCAAGCCTTGCATTGATGAGTTTAGAAATAATCCTACTTAAAAAAGTAGTCAAACTGATAGGCCTAAAGTCAGTCCAGCCTTTAGGAGCCTCCACTTTAGGAATCAAACAAAGGACTGTAGCATACAAACCCATAGGAAAAGGTCCCTCTTTGAAGAAGTCTTTTATTTCCTCACAAGTGTCATTTTTTATGATGGGCGAGCAATAGTTGAAAAACTTTCCATTAAAACCATTCGGGCCTGCTGCCGGATTAGGATTAAGGTCCTTTATAATCCCATAAATTTCATTCTCCATAGAAATCTCCATTATCATATCATTGTCATCACCAGTTACCATATCAGGGATATAGTCTCTCAAAATATTAGAATACCAAGGATTAGGTAAGTCAGAGATTAAAGTTTTAAAATGGTTAACCGTGGAATCACCAATAAGATTTTCATCTTCCTCCCAGTCCATACCATTCAAAATACGGGAGATCATAGATCTCATTTGATTTCTTTTAACATAATTATGAAAGAAAGCAGAGTTTCTGTCCCCATCCCTTGCTCAGTTACTGTGGGATTTTTGGATCCAGAACTCCTCTTCTTTTGCAAGTAGCAAGAGATTATTATCTCTGGCCTTATTCAGTAACTTTGGCTTCCAAGTCGTTGATATCCATTTCCAAGCTTTTGATTGGGTAAAAAACATTGTCAAAGATTGTCTTGTTCCACACCTTTAGTCTAGCTTTAAGATGTTTGAGTTTAAACTATAGCTTGAAGATAGGAGTCCCATTGTATTCCACAGCCCAACAATCCTCCACAAAATTATAGAAATTTCTGTGTAGACACCACATATTTAGGAACTTAAACGTAGATTTACTTTTAGCAGTAGAAGTAGATATATTAATAAGAATAGGGGAGTGATCAGAGCAGGTCTTCGGTAAATGAGTGACTGTAGTCTAATCAAAGTAACCCAACCAACTGTTGTTGAACAAAACTCTGTCAAACCTTCTCCACTGTCTCCCGTTTGACCATGTGTATTTATTTCCAGAGTACCCAACATTAATCAAATTGTAGTCAAGGATAAATGTATTGAAATCATCCATACTTGAGGTATTATTAGTTGAGCAATGAAATTTCTCATCTGGGTAAGAAATTGTATTAAAGTCTCACTTCTCTCTTCCTCAATAGATATGAGATTTTCCCATAGAATCTGCCTAAGACTACTAGTACACTTGGCGTAGACTACAGTTACCATAAAATATTTGTTTACATGATGCTTAACTTTTAGATGGACGAATTGATCGACATTAACTATAACTTCCACCACAAAATCTTCATTCCACATAACCCACAATTTATTGCTAATGTTGCTAGTCTAACCCTGAAAACCCAGTTTCATAGAGATAGCTTATATTTTAGAGTTGCAGACCATAGGCTCATGAATAGCAACAAAGTTAAGCTTCTTTGACCTTTTTATAAACTTGATTCTTGATTAAGTGTCCTTGTTACCAATGCCACGCATGTTCCAGTTTAATATGGAAATTGTCATTTATAATTTTTTATAGTTTTTTGCAGTTACTTTGTGCTGCAAACAGTTAGAAGATATTATCCTCTTTGGATTTAGTGTTTAGACTTTCCTTATCTTCTTCAGTTCTGATATTTTAACAATGTCATTCTGGTTGCTTACAGGAGATTGTGGGAGACTAATAGTAGACTGTTTTGTTGGTGAGGAGGTTGCCCTTACAGAGTTTCCTGATATGCCTTCACTGCTTTCTTTGTTGTTTGATCCTACTTCAAGCATGTGAAGT
This sequence comes from Limnanthes douglasii subsp. nivea, assembly GCA_036936605.1. NCBI lineage: Eukaryota > Viridiplantae > Streptophyta > Magnoliopsida > Brassicales > Limnanthaceae > Limnanthes > Limnanthes douglasii. The sequence goes on along the minus strand of JAUPFV010000005.1, from coordinate 125,715,268 downwards.
GCCCCAATTATCTCATTAATCTCAACACCTAGAGGTAACCGATTCTCAATCACAATTTCTCTGGTATTTAGGCTTATATATTCAATTACTTCTTTTCTTTCATCAACTATCACAGACTTAACATTCTGACCAACCTTCTTAATTTGAAATGTAGGGACTAACGAATCCATCATCAAGGGAGTGGAGGAATTTTCCTGAGCAGGCTTCCTTTGAGTATTCTTTTTGCAGTCTTTTTCAGAATGACCCAGGTGAGTACAGCTTTACAGTACATATGATAGTTAGTATAAATTAGGTCTTGCTAGTAACTATAAGACCCAAAAGAAACTTTAATACTCGTAGGCCTTGCTTTTGAAACATCCATTATAACCCATACCCTGCAAAAGTTGTGCCTAGCTCTATTGTTATGTAGAACCCAAATATTGAGTGGTTTCCCAAGGGATTTTTCCACCTCATGAATTGTTTCTTCCCTGTACATGAATTCAGGGAGATTTAGCAAGTCTATGAACACAGGAGTTTCTTGATTTTCAACATTAGGGTTGAAATTGGGAGACCACAGTAGTAACCTCATTATCTTGTCTCCTATATGGCAAACATATCTGCGCCAAATTTTTTTAAGTCTTCAACCTCTGTGAATTCTATAAATACGTGTATGAAATCCCAACTAGAAATACAAAAGGTCCCTTTGAAGTTGAACTTATCTAAGAACGCTTTCACTTTAGAATAGGAAGGCTTTCCATTCGCAAACTTGCCCACTAATGTATGATTAGCCCTTTGTTGAAGAACATTCAAGTCCTTTGCCTCAAATTGAATTGCCACATGATCTTTGTCAGTTGTTCTTTTAATATTTTTATGGAAAACCTTACCCGAATTAGGCTTGAACAATTCAGCAAAGGTTTTCTTTGTTTCTGATGGCTTTGTGTTACTCGAGACAGATTCGAACACGGGATTGTCCCTGATCCTAAGTTGATCAGGTCGAGAGTTCAGACGAGGGAATCGCTTATCAAGATCAGACGATCTGTGACCCGGAGAATAGCATTCTTCATTCTCCGTCATCAAAGGCAATGATCAGCAGTAAATAGTAGAATTAGGATAGTATTTCATTCTTGAGAATTCTTGAATTGTAACTAATTCTTGGAGGAATCAGTTGTTCCTTACTCCAAATTTTTTCAAATAGGTATTTAATCATACTTTATTATATTTATATAGTTTATTTATTATTACATTGGTCGAGTTACACTCACCACGACTATTATTAATGGTTCTAATACGTTTGGTCTTCTATTATGCGAGCTCGGTCTTTTATCTGTTTTGCGCAAGTTCGGTGATTTATTTGTAATGTTCCCATATTTTGGTCCTTCCAAACGTATTTCGGTGTAGCTCGCTTCTTTTTTTCGGTTTTTTATGCTTGGTTGAGGTTTAGTTTGATTGACTTCGAGTTGTGAACGCTCAGTCTGATTACACTTGATAAATCTGACCATGATATTTTTTTGACATTGTAGATTGAACTTGTGAATATGTATAGCTTTATCAGATTTGGGTTTGGAGCAACTACAGAACATTGCTTTACTTTTGAAATTTTAATAAAGAAAATGTAGATTGAGATTGACAACATAATATAAAATATGGTTAATTGAATTAGATGAGAGAAATAAAAACAAAGTTTATCTTCCCAACTGCTAACGCAAAGTAGCGTGACAGTTGAGCTTCGCATCGTACGTGTTCTAAATCGTCACGTGAATCCCATCATCCTTCACACGTTTGACAACAAAATCTAAAATATCTCATCCGGCTTTCACGTGCCAAAAGTCATCTTTTGCGCACGTGTCTCACTTTATACATTTATTTGCTAATCAGCTACTGGTATGGTACAGTAGTAGTAATGTGCTGGATTATGTATCGGTGCCATTAGTAAAAGTTGTTATTTATTGTTGCACTTGCATGCTACTGGTCCTTATAGATCGGCATGCTGTTTGGTCATTCTGGGCCATGCTAATTCAAGATTTGTTTTTTATAGCGAAAATCCGGTTATAGTGAGATGCAGTTTGGTTATACCAAGATCTTTGTTAATTACAAAATTGTCACTTATATAAATAGAAAAAAACTTAAATTTTAGATTTTTTTTCCTTCCAAATCTTAAACTTTTCTAGACCCGTGATTTTGAAAGTGAAGTTTTTTCAAATCCAACACCTAATACTTGGTAAGGTAAGCATTCTCTACATGTTGGTGTAATTTTTATTTAATTTCCATGTTTTGTTTTAGAGATATTTAGAGTTTAGGTTTCGGAGAAAAAAATCGAATTTTCATGTACTTGTAGTTGTTTTTTCTTGATGTTTGAATGCATGTAGGTATTTAGTTAGGCAAATAGGTTCGATTTGAGGTGATTTTTTTTAGATTTGGGGTAGTTTAGGGTAGATCTAAGATTTTGGGGTGGTTTTCGGATCTTGCTATTTCCTGGCACGAAACATTGCCAGGAAATACCCAATCCATGCAATTGAATGCGTAGATCAACATTTTCTGATTTTTAATCCAGTTTTTAATTCTGATGAATTGTGTTGCGTGCTACGATGCATTTCTTATCCTACATCGATGATTTCACAATTTTTTTATTCACTTTAAATTTGTTTTAGTAAATTATGTTTGTTTAACGGAAAATATTGATTAAATTGTTTGCGTGATTGTAGGATGTCTCCATGCTCCCGTTCTCTTAATATGGTGGAGCGAGGTACCGATGATGATATTGAGACGATGGTAGTAGGCGAGCCATCTCGGAGCGTACGTTTCCGTACTAGACGGTACAATATAAAAATTTTTCTTCACTTTAATCAAAACAAATTTTAGTTTATATGCCGGTGTAACAAGTAATTGTTTTATTTATTTATATACTAATACACTAAGGGTTAGATTCTAAACATGTAAAGTTAGAGGTATATATGTATGTTTATTTAAACATGTTTATTAATAATGCATGCAGGTCAGCATTAAAATGCGAATCTGGTTTATCTAAAAGCACGATTAATTATTATGGATATTTAGAATTTGAGATATAGGTATTGAATACTTTTCTGAAAATAAATTATTGTTATTATAATTGTTCTGCTTTATAAGAAACTTGTGAGAATATAATGCAGATAATTATAAATCAATTTTTAATCCAATAAACTTAATCACAACAAAAATAATGAAACCTTAATGACTTAATTATTCTAAAAATAGTTTTCTTATTCATGTTCTTGATCATGTCCGATTGAGTCAATTAAATCTACTGATAGATTGAGTCCATTTTGTTACGTGCTAAGATTCTTTTTTACAATTTTTGATTTTTATAATTGATTGATCTTATAAGTGAAACCTTCGTAAAAGAGAAGACGAGATTTGGCTATAATCGGCATGTTACATGGTGCTTCTCCCGGTTCCTACACAAAGCAATTTCATTTAAATTAATACAATATCACCATTCATTCCATAACCAACTAAAATAACTCATTTTATATCTAAGTAACTCATTCAATTGTAAACAAGTTCATACATGTATTTAGACATTGAAATGAGATCACAAACGCAAAATTCGAAAATAAACGGGCATCTAAAACAAATAAAAGCATAAATCGCGCGTATTGGTGCCAAGATTTGTCAGTTCTTGGCACAGAATCGTGCAAAGATTTATCAGTTCTTGGCACTGAATCGTGCCAAGATTTGTGAGTTCTTGGCACAAAATCGTGCCAAGATTTGACAAAATCACACAATTTTATATGTTCCACGCATGTTCTTGCGTGGAAGTGTACAATTCAAAGCACGATTTTGTGCGAGGATATATACCGCTAAAAAAATTAAACTTTTACCTCGAACCCGCTATCCAGATGGTTAGTAAGCGGTTCACCATTGTCCAAAAGAAAATCATCAATATTGCAGTTGAATTCGTCGTTGTAGTCATTCAAATCCATAGTATGGATTTATTAAGTTGATTTAAAGGATTTAGAGGTTTTTGTGTCTTGGATTTAGAGTTGATTTTATTTATTTCTGGGTATTTGGGCTTATGGGTTTATGAGTTTTTCTTGAATATTAGAGAGAAAAGTGGTAGGTAGAGAGAGAGAGAGGGAATTAGAAAATGAGGTTGTTGAAAAAAGTTAAGGTTTTTACATCTAGGGGTATTTTTGTAATTACAAAATCAATGAAAAAAAGAGAATTGGGGTCTCACTATAAAGAAACGGGGTCTTGATTTAGTCGTGCCCAAACATTTTGTGTTTCTTTAACCTTCTGAACATTTAATTACACGTCTAAGTTCAAATATTATTAATAGCTTCAAAACATCATGCTATCTTTGTAATTAAATTATACCCGAACCATCGAACTTATCTATAATTTATAATACCTTTATTATTATTATTTCAAAATATAATTATCATTGTCTAATACTTAAATGTAATAATTATCCACTAAAATTTACTATTTTATTCATAAAAGCGGAGTTCAAATTTTAATATGATATACCAACTAGATTTTATCGACACATAAATACAAATAATAGTTTCCTTTACAAAAAATCTATAAAAAATTAACTATGAATAGGGTTATCACCTTTAAATTTGGTTGGAGTCTTTTGCATTCGGATACCACAAATGATGGGAGATAATGATCTTCTCCAACCACCAACACAATTTTCAACTTTTAAGCAAACCAACAACCAAATCACAAGAACAACTTCGACATCCTCTGGCTTCAAAAACATAGTCTTCACCTCTAACAAGTTCTCTCAGATTACAACCTAAAAAAGGTTCGATTTAAACTTTCCACCTATATTACAACATAAGGATAATAAAAAATAAATCAAGATACATCAAATATATGAGATACGTACAAACCTTATATTTGATCAAGTTTATCCTTAAAATCAAAACTTACAGGCCCTACAAACAAAATTTCCGTCTATCTCATATAGAGACACCCAAGGATGCTTCAAAGGACACACATAATTTCAATATCAAGATCCAAGACTATGGAGATTACATGTATATCCATTTTTATGCCAAAGATCAGATAAATCTCCCATTAAACTCTAACTATACTCTGATAGGTAAGATCTCAAATGGTAGACATTCTTTAGTGATAATGCAAAAAATTCATGGAAAATCTCGGATGTAAGGGAGATTTTAGCCTATCTCTTTGAGATCATATACATGTATTGATTGAATTTGATCAACATGATAATCTAAAAAAAGACATGGAAGTGAAATTTCAAAACATTATCAGACTTTTGAAATAGAGTTCTCACTTTAACCCTCAAATAGAATATCATATAATTTCGGTATAGATTACCTTTACGAATCTAATGGAGTATATGTATAACATATAAATTATTAAGGTTATTTCTAGTTCTATTAGGAAACCTTTATCTATCTTGGTACCAACTAAAAACTAAGCTAAATTAATTGTTGTAAGGCTTGGATACAGTTAGATGTATCAAAAGAGCTTATCAATTAAGCTTGGATAAATTTTGGAGAAAATTCAGGCTTATGTCAAGAGATCATATGCAGAGAAAGGCCTTCATATTGTTTTTCATGTCTACATTTGGGTCATAAATCCTAAGAATGTAAGAAAATAAAGACTTATAATGAAGGATATTCTACAAGGAAGATACAAGCCTTACCTTATCCTAATGTCATCTCTAAGTAGAATCATACTAACCAATCCTACATCTGGTCCCTAAGATAAAATCTATAATCGTAAAACATACAACAAATGAGTGTCCATTAAGCATTCAAGAGAAAGCACAAGACCAAAGTATTAAAGGAATTTCGTATAGTGAGAAGTTTAAATATTTTTTAAAGAACTCAAGAGAAACCAATTCTAGAATAGGTTTGAGACTATTCAACCAACAACTGAGAATTTATACAAATACAAGAGAATATTGACAATGATATCATAGAATTCATTCAATCAATAGATACTGGTGCCACCTAATCAATTAACCACATGTAGTCTGTCTTTATCTCCTGTCCTTAGAAATATTGAAGAAAGTATGAAGTTTAGAAGATTATATGCAACAAGATGAAGAAGGCGAGAAAAAAATATCTTATATGACTTATGAATCACAAGGCGTTATATTTGAAAGGTTCGACTAAGCCCTAAATTGGTACCTCCAAATAAGTATTAAAATATTCACTAAAATGTTAAGGGTATTACAATGAAATATACAATAAGCTTAATCAAATCACTTAAAAGGGCTATAATGGAAAAGGCAAGACTTTCAGTCATATACAGGCTCTTGCTCAATTAAGAGAAATTAATCTGCTTCAAAACCTAAAATTATGATATCTCAAATTGGAACACTAAGGGGAAACCTAGAAGAGTTTATGAAACCTCAAATCATTCAGTTCTAAAAATTATATGGGTTTTCATTCTATTCTTAATAAGTGATTATTTAACATCTGTATTTTATTTGTTAATACCAACAATTTGAAGCATGTATTCTTACCTGACTTTCCAGTTTATAGCTCATAAATTTTACAAATTTCTAAAAAGTTGTCCAGAATCTTTTGAAATGCTTAAGAAGATGAAGATAAATCCTAACAAAATCAAGTTCTGAAGAAATCTCCCCGAAGTTAATCATATCAAATTTGCTACTTCAGACAAGAATAATATATATATTCAATTTCAAGCATAAAAAAAAATCAAGAGATACTACCTTTCTCAAAGATGAAAGATAAAAGGTGAAAATCCAGAAACATAGAATAGATTGTTCTGCTAATATTAACCCATACATAAATATATAGATAAAATAATTATGAAATCAACCATACTTTTGATGGTTACAAACTGGTTTTCTAGAGAATGTAGATTGAGTATTTCCCATCAAAGGAGAGAATACATTAGAAATTTGAGTATAAAAGAGGATGAATTTAGGGTTTATGTCTAATTTAGATTTGGACTCAAAATGTCTAAGCCTTAATTACTATATCCAATCTTATTTGGTTGTAAAACTATCAATTTTAATAAATTATATTCTTTAAATAATAATAATAATAATAATAATAATAATAATAATAAGATTTAACATTTTAAAATACTTTTAATAAAAGATATCTTTTATTTGTTTTGGCAATTTTTTTCTACTGCATTATTATTTCACCAGAACGAAACTGTTCACCAACTTGAAACCTTTTGTCATTCGGATGTCCAAATCCAACCTCCTGCCAGTTTCTTAATAAGTAACATCAAACTCGTTTCCAAAGTCAAGAATAATACGATTTCAAAACTCTAAGTATTAGCATTATTTCAATGCGAAAAATACGATCAAATACACATTCTTCTAGATTTCTTCAAATTCGTGGGTTGTTGTATTGTATAATATATTTTTGTGGTTATATGTTGTGTTAATGCTCAGATTTTGGGCCTACATTGCACTAAAATGGGATTTGATGAAATCAAGTTTAGGGTTGATTTCATATTCGTGTTTAGTTGAACCTGTTTTTATAAGGGTAATATCTATTCGACTGTAAGTGGAACTAGTAAAACATTATATTGGTAGAAAGATGTTATGGTGATTACAAAAATAATGATAATTAGATAGGGCTTCATTTATTTGGTAGGTGGTACGCAAAATCAAAACAACTAAAAAAGAAACAAAATCAATTGGCCTTAGAGGGAGATCGAGATCAATTGTTGGATGAAATCGGTGCACTAAATACTCATAAAGAAAAATGATAACACGCTTGGTTCAATTAGAAATTCGAAAAAATGGAAATAGATAAAATTCTTCTAAGGGTGATGATGCTGAGTCCAAAACTCTATGAGATCAAGAAAAATACAGAATAAAGCAATTTCGACCAAACCAAAACTATAATTCTTTGAGAAAGGAGCGCAAAACGAGACATTAATACATTTCTTTAGAGTCTGTTGACTATTCTATGCCTGATTGAGAGGAAATTTCTCCTTTTCCAGAGCGGATTCATCGATATATAAGCAGAATAAATTATAGTGGCAAGTGTTATTCAAAAATATATTCTAGTCAATTTAGAAGTTCCAAACAAGAGCGAGATTAAAAAAACAGTAATCTCATGCTCAACAGCAAAGACCAAGAAAGAACCAACGGGACATGACAAATTTTCAGAATTAATAGAGAATGTTGCTATAATTTTTGATAAGACTCATAATTGTTTCCAATTTAGAAAACTCTTTTCAATTCAAGCACCCAATGAAGAATGAGTAACAGGTTTTACAAATATCATAACAACGTCAGTCATGATAGGAGGGACTACATAGCTTTAAAATATGAGATTCAAACTTTAATTAATAATGGAAAGTTAACGACATTTCTTAAGAGACAAGCATGGGTCCAAAAACAAGCTACAGTAAGGAAAACAATAACACAAAAAGTAGTAGTTGAGATTGCTCGAAAGTAGGAAAATGTGATGGTCATAACAACTCATTTTCAAGATTTTACTGTTTCATAAGAATATTCTGATCTGGACCATAACTAAAGGGTTGTTTTGATGATTTATCAATCTAAAATTAAGGGCAAGGTAAAAAACTTGTGCAAAGTTTTCAAATCATTGACTAATTTCGATTGGGATACTATGTCAGTAGCTATCACTTACTATCAGAAAAGATACATTGTGAGTTTAGCAACACATCTAACAGGAGGAGCTTTGACTCATCTTTACAGAGATCTATTTCTCTTCATGATTTTCGAAGATGATGATTTAAGAGGAGTACTAGACCTTATGAAGATATAGTGGTAATTAGCACAATTATCGAAGGAAGTGAAAATTCAAAGGATCATAATTCATACATGTAGTTCAGCTAACATCTTATTTATGTCCACTTATAAACATATGGAAGATCCTCCTGTTATCCTCCATTTTGATAGAATAATAGTAGGATTTACTTGGGCCAGTTCCAATATTATCGGAGAGTTCGAGGGGAGGTATTTCTAGGCCGAGGAACTTTCAAGAAAGTGGTAAAAGTGTTGTTTATAGTGGTAGATGGTCCAAGTTCGTATAATGTAATTTTTGGTAGGTGTTTTCTATCAACAAGACACGCTGTTGCCTCTAATATTCACCAATGTTTGAAGTATGTTATTAGAAATCAAATGGGAAAGGTCCAAAGCAGTCATAAATTAGAAACGAAATGCTATAATGATTCATTAGCTCAAATGGAAATATATCAGTTACAAAGGTCAACTTCGGAATCAAATGATGTAGACAATCAAAGGTATACCCTCAGTTCGGTAACATCTAATGAGAATGTTGAAACTTATTTCTTTCGCGATGGTAAAAGTTTGAAGATTGACACTTTACTATCGGCGGATGTAAAAGAGACGCTGATATTTTTTTATTTATGAATCTACACATGTTTGCTTGGTGTTTGAAGCTGTAATAGTAGTACGTACAAATATCATTTATCATAAACTTGTTGTATGACTTAATGCAATCCTGATAATTTAGAAAAGGAAAATGTTCTCGATTGAAAAATATGAAGCAATTGTAGCTGAAGTAGATTGGTTTTGAAGGTAGGCCGTATGAGAGAATCCCAGTATCCGTTATAGACAATGAATCTCATACTTGTGAAAAAAATAATGAATAATGAAGGATGTGTGTTGATCTTTCCGATATAAACAGAGAATGTCTGAAAGACCTATTTCTTTTTCCAAGAATTTATTAGTTGGGGGATTGTATTTCGAGTAATAGGCTTTATCTCTTACAAACAAATATTCTGGGTATAATCAGTAGAGATGGATATGAGGGACCAAGCCAATACTACATTCATAAATGATAGAGGTTTATATTTCTAGAAGGTAATACCTTTTGGTATGAAAAATGTTGGAGAAACTTATCAGAGATTAGTGAACAAAGATTTTACTGGCTAAATTGTTTGAAATATTGAATTTTATATAAATGATATGTTGGTAAAAAATGCTAAAGATGATTATAATTTTCCAATTTGAAAGAAACTTTTCCTAACCTAAAATAAATAAATTTTAAGTTGAATTCATAAAATATACATTCAGCATACGATCCAAAAGGCTCTTGGAATATATAGTGAGTGAAAAAAGAATTGGAGTTAACCAAGTACAGTTGAATGCTTTAACTACTATGGATCCTTCAATATCCACTAAGGAAGTACAAAAATGAACTAGAATGTTGAATGCCCTAAACAGATTCATATTAAATACATCAAACAAGTGTGCTCAATCTATTCAAGTTCTAAAAAAATAATTGTTTCAATTGCACATCGTAGTGTGATGATACTTTTATCAAGATAAAAAGGCACTTATTTTCGCCGAAAAATTCAACTAATTCAAGTGTGGGAGCAAATCTATTCATCTACATCGTAGTATCATACTATATAGTAAGCAAAATATTGGTCAGAGAAGTTAAAATTATCCTCGTTTGGTATATTATGTAAGTAAGATTTTGTCAGATACTAAAAGAGAACTTGAAGTTAAAGAGATTATCCTTAGCCTTAGTTGTTGAAGCCAAAAAAATCAGACCATAATTTCAGGCACATGCGATTATGGTTCAAACTTAACATGTAATTAAAAATATACTATAAAATGCTGACATCTGGGATAAAATAACTAAATGGTCAATGAAACTAGTAGATTTTGATATCGATTTTGAACCTCAAACGACATTAAAAACGCATGCCTGGGTAGATATTTTAGTGGAAGATCACTTCAAACAACCAAAACCATAAACATATATTGATATCCTTAAAGACGAGTGGGTTATTCGAACTGATGGGGGATCAAGCATCTCAAGTTATGAAACAAAGGTCCATTTGGTAGCTTCGACTGAAGAAGCAATGTATCAAACGATATGTTTTGTCTTCTAGGCATCTGAAACGAAGAAAAGTACTTAGTAGCCTTAGTAGGGTTGCGACTTTCACAAATTTATTGTACCAAAAGAGTTTGTTCAATAAATGATTCAAAACTCCTAATTAACCACGCATTAGGGCAGGCCGAGGTAAAGAAATAACATTTAGTAAAATTTTTACAGGTTTTAAAAGAATTGACAACTTTATATGAGAGAATTCAGTATGAACACATTCATATGGGTGAAAATTCTATTACTGATTCTTTGGAAACTATAGCATACTCCAAAAGGTATCCCTTGATATTCAAACAGGAACATGCTTTGATAACAAATATTCTGAATTAAACACATAGATGTTTTGCAGGTTTTAATGAGTATAAAGAAATATTGGAGGCATGAGCTTATAGAATTTCTGGTTAAAATGACTTTTCCAAATGATTAAACATTGAGATATAAGGCACATCGTTTTGCGGTTTTCAGAGATATTCTCTAAAAAAAGGTTTAATCCAACCATTTTTGTGGTTCTTTAGAATGGATGATTCACAGATGTTAATATCCAAACTTTATGATGGCAAGGGATCAACTCATTGTGGGTTTAAAACATCGACAAAAAGGTTTTATTAACCATATATTACTGGCTTCCATCATGGCTGATGCCACAGAGTTAGTCAAAAGGTGTGACACCTGCTAGTGATTTGCCAACACTATACATATGACACCAGTACCACTTGAATCAATCTCCGAATCATTTTCATTTGATAGATGAGGACTAGATTTAGTAGATGACGCACATGAATAAATTAACGAGATTCCCACTATCCTTGTCTACTATCCAGCGAAACCAAAGCCAAGGGAACGAGCTTGGCAGAATCAACGGGGAAAGAAGACCCTGTTGAGCTTGACTCTAGTCTGACTTTGTGAAATGACTTAAGAGGTCTAGGATAAGTGGGCGCTGGCAACTGCGAAATTGAAATACCACTAATTTTAACGTTATTTTACTTACTTCGTGAATCAGAAGAGGGGTACTGCCCCTCTTTTTGGACCCAAGGCTCGCTTTTGAGCGTCGATCAGGGTAGATAACATTGTCAGGTGGGGAGTTTGGTTAGGGCGGCACATTTGTTAAAAGATAACGCAGATGTCCTAAGATGAGCTCAACAAGAACAAAATATCGTGTGGAACAAAAGGGTAAAAGCTCGTTTGATTCTGATTTTCAGTACGAATATGAACCGTGAAAGCCTAGCCTATCGATCATTTAGAACTTTAGAATTTGAAGCTAGAGGTGTCAGAAACGTTACCTCATGGATAATTGGCTTGTGGTAGCCAAGCATTCATAACGATGTTGCTTTTTGATCCTTCGATATCGGCTCTTCCTATCATTGTGAAGCAGAATTTACCAAGTATTGGTTTGTTCACCCATCAATAAAGAACGTGAGTTGGGTTTAGACCATCGTGAGACAAGTTAGTTTTACCTTACCGATGCCCGCGTCACAATAGTAATTCAACCTAGTACGAGAGGAATCGTTGATTCTCACAATTGGTCATCACACTTGGTTGAAAAGCCAGTGGTGCGAAGCTACCGTGCGCTGGATTATGACTGAACACCTCTAAGTCGGAATCCGGGCTAGAAGCGACGCATGCTCCCGCCGTCTGATCGTTACCTGTGGATTCCGAGATATGTCAATTCATCCTAATGACGATTGATTATTTTTCTATGTGTATGAAGGCCAAACCTTTGGTTGTAACTAAAGAAAAAGATGTTAGCAATTTTATTATGTCTAACATATGTCGTAGGTTTGAAGTACCGGCAACAATCATCACTAGATAACGGATCTCAGTTCGATAACAAGGACATGGAAGATTTATGTTCTTCCAGAGTCATCCATCATTTCATTTCAGAACCTTTACACCCTCAGACCAATGGGAAAGTAGAAGTCACTAACACAACTATCCTTGATAGTTTAAATGAGAACCTGAAGCGAGTTGTTGAAAAATGACCAAATTATCTTCAGGAAGTGTTGTGGACTTACTGACCGACTTATGAGTCACATTTTTATTTTTTTTATGAGATGGACGCGGTGAATCTTGTCGAAGCCATACTTCCATTGTAACAAATTAATTCGAAGCTAAAAGTTATGAAGGCAGAAGAGTTGAACTTGACTTGATTAAAGAGAAAAGAACAAAGGCACATCTAAGATCCATTTATTATCAAACTTTGATGAGAAGTAGATATGCTTCTCGATTTCGACAAAAAGAATTTAAAATAGGGGATAAAGTTTTAAGAAAGGTGTTGATGCACACTAATGATAAAAGGCTTGGAAAGCTGGGACCAAATTGAGAAGGACCTTACTCGGGTGACCAAGAGGCCGAATTGGAAAGCTTCAACACCCCTAAAATATTGAGAATTTTACACCCTGGGTGTGAGTTTTTCTACGAGGATATCTAATTTTTTTTCGAGCAAGTGTAAGTAGAAGGGGTCGAAGAAAGCGAGGGACCAACCAGTTCGTTTTGTTCTTTCCATGGTGCACCAATTACAAAATAAAATAATTTAATAATAAGGCTAAGTTCCTCGTCTATAATCCCAATGAATTTATTTTGCTCAAATATTTTAGTTATAAACAACCAGTAAGAAAAGACGTTGTCAATGCGAAACGTACAATGAATTAAGTTGTGGAATTAAGAAGTTACCTCGAGTAAGCAGTCTAGATAACTTCCAGGGAAGGGATGTGGTAACAAAGATTTTCCAATTAACAAAGGGAAAAAGAAGTTAGGATTTTCTTCCAAAACAATTTATGCGGCAGTGATCTTCTGAAAATTGGAGTTTATGGTGGTAGGAGCAAAATTAATTTACTTTCTCTCGTTATATATCTAGAATCAATGAAAAATAAAAAAATAAGAATAAATAATTAATTTATAGAAGTGGCGTCAGATCCTTACAAACACTTACATTGGAGAGTGGAAATGTATTTTACCATCCTTTCACACGTCATCATTAAATGTATATTGCATATGTATCTACTTTTTTCACGAGACGTGTACAAAAGCATACTGACCCATGCTATTTCGTACCATAAGGTCCACTGTAGTAGGTGGAAGAGGTACAAATAAAATCTAAGGCAGTGTTAAAACTAGTCCTTCCTCAATTTGTTTTCAAGGACTAAAGGGGCTACTGATAAGTGTAGGATTTATCCGATCCGTAAGTTGAACCAGTAAAATACTAGACTTCTATTTACTTTGTGATATAAATGCAATAAATGTGTAACATTGACGACATATTACACAATAAGGAGTAAATATGTTTTTAATTTAGTAAGTTCACGATGTGGATTAGCAAAAAATAGACTAATTGTGTATGTCTAAATGTCCACCACCATTACTATATAAGGCAATACATTTTTTCTTGGAAAAAGGAACAATTATTATTCTGTTATTACTTTTGGCAGTTTTTCTTTCTAGAATTTTCGTTTTAATCTCTCTTGAACTTTTATGTGACTCCTAAAGTATTGAGGATCTATTCACCCTTCAAGTATTTTTAGGAGTCAGCATTTTAAATATTTTTTATTCATTATTTTTTTTTTATTCTTAATCAATATGAATTTTTCTTGTTATAAAATGATAGGTTACCTTGTTTTAGATAAATTATTTGGAAAATATAAAACCAGACATTTGTTTCCCGAAGAAGACTATGTAAGTGTCAGTTGTGAATCCTGACATACATGTAAATGCGAATCATAAATTATGGATATAAATATAAATGCAAATCATATTTCAAATGAAATGCTAGTTGTGAATCATGTACATCATTAGCTAGTGGGGGAAAATAGTTATGAAGTTTGTTTTTTCCATAAGAATAATTTTTTTTCTAAAATATATTGGGTTGATAGAATTACAAGTGTTGGGTAAATATTTGAGAAAGGGGTTGGATTTATATCTTTATACAGTAGAGAATGGGGTTTGATAAAAAAAATTCATAATAGTAGTTAAAAAAACAGCTTATTGTAAGTATAACTTCTCAATGGAGATGTGCATGGAGACTTTATGCATCATTTGATACATTTACGTATTTTATGGTCATTAAAAAATAAAGTAGACAACATATTTGTGAGAATGGTTTTTTCCAATGAAACTAAGAAGCACTTGACGTCAAATTTGATTGTCAAATTGATACAAGGTTGTATTAGATCAAAAAATGAGATGAGAAACAAAAGCGCACAATCGTTAGTTAAAAACAACTATGGTTAAATATTATTTACTGAATATCATGGATTGATTTAGATAAAACTATGGAAGTCTTTTACGAAGATAATTGTACGTTCTTTAATGTAGTTAAAGGATATATCAAATTATAGAGGAGTCTTAATATTACAAGTGACTACTAACTAGAATATGTTCCCAAAACTAAATCAAATGGTTTTTCATAACATTTGGTTCTTTTCTCCAAGATTTCTATTATTTATGTCGAATTTTATTTAATGGTTTTTTTAACGGAAAACATAAATGAGTAATGTTAGCTGACATATCTAAGGATGGTAACAATGGTGAGTAAGAATCTCGAATGACAATGTTTTTTTAAATGTGGGGCGTAAATTATGGGTTAATCTAAAACGTGAATCATGAATCATGATGTAATTGTAAGCGTGAATTGTGAATTTAGTTGTAATAGTAAATGCGAACGAATATGTAATAAGATATGCGCATTGTAAATGAACAATAACTAGTGAATGCGAATTGTGAACGATGAGTAATACTAAATACAAAATTCACATAATACTAAGACATACAAATTACTTTATTATTAGATGTTGTTGTTTCATAATTATACATGTATTTTGTTGTGGTATTTGCTATTGTTACGTTATAAGATGGGAATAATTGGTGGTGATTTTTTGAGATTTTGAATCCTCACTTGTTGAATTGCCAATTATATCGGATTGTCACTTATGTATTGTTAATTTTGTTTCTATTTTGTTTCCTTATTGATATCATGCCTAAGTGAAAATGAGGTTATAATCCTAAACACGAAGTTTGATAGAAGTTGTAATCCTAACATAATTACAAATAAACTTATACTCGTACTTGCAAATTATGATGTGTAGAAATACTAAGCGGTACAAAACGGATAATGATGTAATTGTAAATATGAATAACATTGTAATTAAATTACTAAGTGATAGGTTTCTTAAATGCGAATCATGTTGTAATTTTACAATGAAAATAGTGAATTGATGCTAATTCCACGTATAACTTTACACAAATCATTAATGTTCAAATGTAACATACACCAATCATAACAATCAAGTATACATCAATTATGATCAAAATATTTTTGTGCGTTGATCAATGAGAAAAAATCAACATATATGCTCTTCTTATTGTTGTAACGTTTTCGTCGTAAGTGTTCGCAATTTTACCGTTTCCAATAAACTTCGTAGCATACTTACATACTAGTACGCAAAAATTAGTTGTTTGCTATTGTTGTGGGATATCTCTCGAGCATTTATCTTTAACGATGGCCTTTTGAGAATAATTCTTTTATGAGGTAATGAAATTGTAAATAGTTAGTTTAAATTAAGGCATTAGGCAAACGTAAATTGCGAAGGTAGACATAATAGAAATGTGAATTGCAAAGGAAGAAAATACAAATCTGTATAGAATAATTACTCCAAATGAAAGTTGTGAAGGTAACCATAATGCTAGTGCGAATTAAGGCAAAACACTAACTATGAAAATAGGCACAATTCAAGTGTGAATTGCAAAGGTAGTTATAATGCACGTCTTAATGATTTCTACGACCGAGTTCTATTATTTCTTAGCACTATTTGTTTCTTTTTTGTTTCATATTACATCATATATCTTTTTTAAAACACAATATAAATGGATTCTTTTTGTTACTATATCTTTTTGTCATTAATATCTTTAATAGTGTATATAGTCATGATATGAAAAAACAAGCTACCATGTTTTTCTGTAACAAGCACAAGTTCATATCATAAATAAGACATACAAATGCGAAGCACTATAGACTACAATCATATATAACCATTTTGGACAAAAAAATGAAGTAACTTATCTAAATTGAAAGAGTAATTGATGAAGAAATGACGCAGTTCAAGCAGTGGAATAGTCTTTAAAGAGAGAAGAAACTAAACAATCAACGGTTTTTGAACCTCTATGTTTTCCTTAATGAAAAATTAATTTAATCACTTAAATACCCTCATGAATTGGAGGTTGATTTTAGACAATGAAATATTGCGTATTTAAATAAGAATTAAAATTTGAATGTCGCCATAGAGAGATTAAGCTAAAAATATATTTGTTTTGAAAACCTACCTAGTTATACTCAAGGTGTATTTTTAGGGCCCCCAAGGGGGTAGCCGAGTTGGTTGAGTAAGGCATGCTTGTGACCAAATGTTATGAGTTCGAGTCCCTCTACATACGCTTTCTCGGTTGAGCCTGTCACCTTGTGTGGTTTACCTTATGGCATTGGTTTGCAGGCTATCGCGTCAGACTGAGGGTTTACCCTGTACGCACTCATTGCACTCTGAGTAGCGGTTGCGGGTTCCCTCCGAAAAAAGTGTATTATTGGGTTATAAATGTGGTCCTCGTACCGTATGATAATTTATATTTTTTAGATTTAGATCGATAATTTCATTTGATTTTGAGTAATTCACCATCACTATAATATTTTTGTTATTTATTATATCATTAATACTTTGAAACGAGTAAAAAATATAATTTTGGATTTCTATAATTTTAGATGCAAAATATGTATGGAAATAAAATTATTATAATTTAATTTGTAGTATATTAAATTAAATTTGAACATATTATGAATTTTAAAATATAAATATTAGAATATATTTTTTATTTATTCACATATAAAACTAACCATTTAAGGTCATTTCCCTTTAAACTTAATATATATACTTTTTCATTGAAATATTAAATATTAAATTTGGACATGATAATCTATAAATATTAAAATTAAAAATAAATATATAACAAAAAAATAATTATTATTTATTATAAAATATTTAAAAATAATTTTATAAAAAACACATTTTTTTTGTCGATTGTTGTTTTTTTTTCTTCGGTCAATGTTTTAGAAAATTAGACATCCAAAACACATTAATGATTTTTCTCACGCTAAAGAAATAAAAAACCATACACATTAAACAAAGCATTATTTTTTAAATCATTACGTCGTTCAAGAATAGGATTTTAAATATTCGAGATATGGACAAACAAAGTAAATATTACACATCAAATGCATATTAATATTATTTTTATAAATAGTATCAAAATATCATATGCAGGTTAACAGTTTTTTTGGAACAAAAGAATTTTAGATTCAATATTTAATTACAACAATTTTAGATTCAAGTACAAATAATAATCTATCATTTACAAAATATTTAAATTTAAATAGCTTACATGTAGAACAAATAGATTTATAATATTTTGATATATATATATATATATATATATATATATATATATTAACAAAGCAATTATATCATAAAAGTAATCCATTTTCCTAAATCATTCATTGAATCAGTTTGGATACTCATACTATGACTAGTTACTTGCACAAGTCGACCTAAATGAATATTATACTTACATATGTCATATGTGTATACTCATATGATTGTGATACTAAGCATTCTAAATTTGTGTTATACTGAGTATTACATGTTGAATGGTTTATTCGGTTTCAAATGATAAAAAGATATATGTAGTAGTGTACCAACATCAACTCTCTTAGTTCAAATGTTTTCTATGAATAACTATGATAAGATAGTTTAAATAAACTTAATATTAATGTTATTTTGTGTTTTTTCGTCTTTAAATTATGGGAACTAATCATTATATCGTCTTTAAATTATGGGAACTAATCATTATATCGTATGCGAGGCTATGATGTTACTTTAGGACCAATACTTTCATAGTAGAAATACGACATTACGTTTTGTAAAAATAAATAACATTGATCATTATGGCCGGAAGAAAAAACCTAATGATCTTTCATATAAGAGTACCTAGTATGGGAGGAGAATTGTTCAGAGGTGGATAAGATATAACCCACTAAGTCCGATCATACTTTTGAAATAAAGAAATTTTTATGATGTCTCTTAGTTTGTTGTCTACTAAGATTAAGTTTGTTGTTATTATACCTTTTTGCAAAAACACTATAAATTGTGATATAGTTGAGATTAAATAATTGATCATGAGGCTCCCTAAAATACGATATATCAAGAGTACATCATGAAAATGGCTTACATCTATATTAATTTTGTAGCTCTTAAGGTTGACCTCAGAGATAATACTGTTATAAGCTTTATTTTATGTATCTTTTATATCAATTAAGTATAGTTGACTATTCTAATGAATTAGAATATGAGAAAAATAACATCAGTGATCTCAATTTTAGTATGTGCACATATAAAAGAAATGAAAATATATATATTAAATAATCCTACATTGTGAATGTTTCTCAATGTAACATGAACAAGATTAAGAAGATTACAACAAATGTATAACATAGTTCATATCCAAAAAAATATGCAAATAACAACTTCAAACAAGTAGGTCTTTTTTTGGAAGGATCCAAGATATTTTAAAAAGAGTTATTGATACAGAAATGGACACAAGAAAAGTGATAAACGGGTTATAGAAGAATCTAAGATCCAAAGAACTTGCATAACACAAACCTTGAGTATATGAAACCTAAAACCTAATACTCATACAATAAAAGAACTTTGGTCGAAGGTGCCAGAAACTAGGGA
This sequence comes from Limnanthes douglasii subsp. nivea, assembly GCA_036936605.1. Lineage (NCBI taxonomy): Eukaryota > Viridiplantae > Streptophyta > Magnoliopsida > Brassicales > Limnanthaceae > Limnanthes > Limnanthes douglasii. The sequence goes on along the minus strand of JAUPFV010000005.1, from coordinate 125,695,671 downwards.
TGAATAGCTGTTTGAAAACAAGTTTATTACTTTAATATTAGATACCAAATAATTTTATCACTCAAATATTCCACACTGAAGAGTTAAAAAAATCATATGAAACCAGAAAGAGAATCACTCTCACTTACTCAAAATGTAGTTGATTAAAAGGTTTGGCAATTTCTCCAATTGAGAATTACATAAGGAAAGAAATGAAAGAAATAATAAAATCTAATAGTGATTATTTTTTAAAAGTGATAGTAATAAGTAAATTTTAATTTAATTTTCACGCTTGATCTTCCGAAATGTCACTCTTGATTTTTTTCAAGCGACTCTTGATCTCTATTTCCACCAATTGTCAATAAACATAAAGCATATTATATGGAATATGTTTTGTTTTTAATATACTCAAAAGAGGCTCGACATTATGATTATTATATCAATTATACTTGTGAATATTCTTTTTGTCAAGAATGATAATCATATTTAATGCATATTTAAGTTATATAACATGCGATCTTTTAATTTGACCAACACATAGTTCTAATGCATCTTCTTTCTCAACATTATTGTTTATCAAACATCGTTATTACCTTCTAACAATAAATTAATCCTCAAATCCAGTTGGTCATCTATAGCAAAAAAAAAAAAAAAAGTCTGAAACGTTGAGACTTTATTCTGTATTTACAGTTGGTAAGTCCAACTTGTAGGCGTTGTCATTGATCCGCTCTACTAATTAAAATAGGCCATCTCATCTTTAAAAAAGCTTTAATTTAATATTCATTCTACAATTAAACCCGAACACGATTATTAGGTTCAAATATTACCTTACATATACCTTTGTTTACATTCATTTTTGTACTACTTAGTTATCTTCTTTATGTTCAGATTTTCCATTTTATAAGTTTATTTAATATTTTCAAACTTTCTTTTCCATCTAAATTACAAACCTATTAAAAGGTAATGGTTATAAATATAGTAGTGCCAATGGATTAAAATCATAAATAATCTGAAAACTGAAAACTTAATAGAAAATTGCATGACATGATTGTAAATAAACTTAACATGGTGTAAACAATGTTCCCAAGTTTTGATGTTCTTTTTTATTAGTGCATGAAATATATTAGGAAATTCCATATACACTACCTTAGTTTGAGGATAAAAAGTTGTAGAAAACAAAAAATTAGTTTCCAAGTTATCAGACAAAAGGTTTCCAAAAACAATTTAAGTATATCTATAAAAAAATGGAGTTAGGCATATTATGCAACTTAACAACGTCTCTAAAGAATTAATTAACAAATTTAAAATATCAACAGTTTTATAATGTAGTATGAAGTGTTCAAACTTAGAGAATCTATCAGCAATCATAATGACATAATCTCACTTTATTACTTTTAAATAATCATATAATAAAATATATTAATATATCAATCCACATATAAGTAGGAATTGGAATGGAGGGTACATATCATGCAATTTTACTTTTTTCTTAGCTTGTGATGTGACACATCTGTTACAAATTTTATCGTATTTTACATGTGGAAAATAAAATCGCTCACACAAGATAATTAACATTTTAGAAAATTGAAAATGATCCATTAGTCCTACTATTTGTGATTCATTAACCAAAAGATCTCTCAAAGAACGATTAAACATATAAAATTTATTAGTATGAAATAGTAAAACTTCATGTTGAAAGAACTCTCCATCTACAAACTTCTCACAATATTGATACGTATGGTTAAAATCTAGATCATAAGGATATAAGTCTTGGATTTTTTTAAAATCTATTATCTTAGCATCAAGTGTAAAAATTAAAGTATACTTCATAGATAATTCGTTACCCATAATATTTCCTTACTTTCTTGCATCGAATAACATAATGAAATGCATTAATGAATTCCACCTAACGTGCACGATGTTTGTTCAGCTTTGTGTTGGCTATTGAAGTGTTTTGAGGATTTGTGATCAATGTGAATCACAAATTATTTAGGTTAAAGATAGTACTTCCATGCATGCAATGCCCATAAAAGAGCGCACTACTCATTATCATATGTAGGATTGTTTATTGTTGTTCCACTTAACCTTTCACTAAAATAGGAAATAGACATTCTGATCTACATCAATACATATTTGATTCCAACTCTTGAAGTATCACACTTAATCTCAAAGTTTTTGAGAAATAATGCAAAAATAATAAATAAACGTTAGTTAGTTTGACCTTCAACGGTTGGAATTCTTCTTCTTAAGTCTTTTCTCATTTGAATACAACATATTTCTTGATCACTTTTGTAAGTGGCCCCCTCAATGGTGGTAAAATATCTAAAACTCTTGTATAAATTAATAAGTTTGTGAAATCTGTTGGGTATTTTAGTGTAATTGGATTAAATAGTCGACCAATGTAGTCATAATATATTATCGAGCAAGTCAGAGAGTGTGGAGTACACGCTTGTTAGAATATATTATGATTAGTGGGTCTAATGGACGAATCTTTGTTCGGGTTAGATTTATTTTGAATGATAAGGCTATTATGAAAATTCATAAAAAATTGAATTTGGAAAAATAATTCGAATTCGAATTTGGATTTGGAGTATTTTGGTTGAATAAATAAGTACGGTTCTGTAAAAGAAGATTACAACAAAAAATATTGAAATTATTATATATATAAATAAAGAATTTTTCGGTTTTTAAAGTGTAGAAGAAAGCATTGTGTATCTATGCAGACACAATTATTGAATTAATGGCTGAAGCACTCTAATAAAATTATAGTAATATCCAAGTTCGTTTGCACTATATTAATGGTAATCAAACTATACTATCTGACCTTGTACATGCTGTCTTTGGCCCGCATATGCAAAACACGCCTCGACCAAGAGATGCAGATGTTATTGGCTTGTTACTCCGTGATTTGGAACTTCATTCTCCGTCGAAAGAGTGGCACAAATAAAATTTGTTTAAAGGCCCTTGGTCTGATTAAGAGGATATTGCTCCTCTGGATGATACTATGAAAGCATAGTACCCCTGTGGATCCACTAGAAATCAACTCCCAAAAAATAGTTGATGTTAATTATGGAGCGCATGGCTTATGGCCTAGGAAGCGTAGGATTTTTTAAAGAGATGCACCTTTTGGCTTGAACACTCCGGTTACTCCTTCATTAGTTCGATAAAAATATAAATGCTACTATATCATGAATTTATACATGTATTAAGTATAAGTTTTGTTATATAATATATAATATAATTTATAAATTTGGAAAATTTTGATGCTATTGAGATATAATATAATTTACGATTTTGGTAAATTATGATGTTATTCGTAAATGAGTTATGATCTGTTTATACGTGGGTGACATGTTGATTTTTGGCATTCACCAAATCAAGTTGATGAAACCAAAACACTTTTATCATCTAGTTTTGAGATGAAAGATTTGGAAGAAGCTGTATATTACCTTCGTTGTTTGAAAGTTTAGTAGGTATACTAGTAATCCTAGTTCACATCATTGGAAATCTTTAAATCGAGTATTCAAGTATTTGAAGCCTTATACTGGATTATCTTTTTATACTTGAGAGATATTCGGATGTGAGTTATATTTTCAATATAGAATACCTCTATTCCACAAGTGGATGGGTATTTATACTTGGGGGAGGTGCTATCTCTTGGGTATCTAAGAAACAAACTTGTATTACAGATTCAACAATGGAATAAGAGTTTGTGGCATTGGAAACATCGAGTAAAGAAGCTGAGTGACTAAGAAATTGAATGTTTGAAATTCTGTTATGGCCAAACCGATATCACCTATATAGCAGATGTGATAGTGAAGATGCTTTGGCCAATGTCGATAGAAAAGTTTATAAAGGCAGGTTTAGACACTTAGTTGTTAGACAAAGTAAGATTCGTGAGCGCATCACACATGATGTTATTTCAGTAGAGTTTATGAGAACTCAATATAATTTAGTCAATCATTTAACCAAAGGGTTAAGTAGAGATTTTGTGCACAAATCGGCTATTGGGATGAGATTAAAGTCCATTCAAAATCTCTCATGTTGAAATACCCAATTCCCATCTAATATGACATTAGGTGCTGAATTCAATGTGGAAAGCTTAACATCTAGAGATTGGAACACATTATTAGTATTATCCCAAAGTATGTGTTCAGACATGCAAGTTGTGGAGGTTGAAGTTTATCTTCTTAATAGTTCTTTTGAAAAATTGCATATGCATGTGCAAGACTAAAAGATCTACTTATTTAAGCATGAATTTTAGCCGCTTCAAGAAGCTAGGACTTGGCTTTGATATGCTTAAGAAGGATAAGGACACAAGGCTAGTAAAAGATAGTGTCAAGTAAGAACATTTGAGAATATAAATTTATGTGTATTATCTTCGAGTATTCACTATGGATAGTAAAGGTTCAATCCTTAATGATACTTTGATATTCATATATTTAGAATGTGTAATATACTAATATGAAATTTAATCGTCGCGATATTTCATTTATACATAAATTTGTTATTTGTTGTGATTTTGTTTTAGTTAATCATGAATTGCACTAAAACGGGGGAAGATTGTTGGATATTTTAGCGTAATTGGATTAACTAGTCGACCAATGTAGTCATAATATATTATCGAGAAAGTCAGAGAGTGTGGAGTACACAGCTTGTTAGAATATATTGTGGTTAGTGGGTCCAATGGATGGATCCTTGTTTGGGTTATTTATTTTGAATGATAAGGCTATTATGAAAATTCATGGAAATTTGAATTTGGAAAAATAATTCGAATTTGAATTTGAATTTGAATTTTTACTTAGTTTATCATTTGAAATTTTAACCATTTTTGACATAAAATTGTTTTACAGTTTGATTATTTTGGTTGAATAAATAAGTATGGTTCTGTAAAAGAAGATTACAATAACAAAATCTTCACACTTCTCCAATGGTCTTTAAGCTAAGCCATTCTTGAAAAAGCCTTAATTTCTCCCACCAACCTATATATCTCGCGCACTCTCAACAAAGCTTAAAAACACATGATATCCATACAAAAGGTACAAAAATTTGAGATTGACAAACAACTTTTTATTTCTTAGAAGATCCAAAACAAGGTTCAAATATCCAACATGCTGATCTAAGGTTTTTCAATAGATCATTATGTTATTAAAGTAGAAGTAAAAAATATTCCAATGAATGATCTTAAGATAAGATTCAATAATCTTAAGAAAGTTCTCGAAGCATTAATTAAACTAAAAAGCATCATTAACCACTCATGCAAACCATATTTTTTTAAACAAAAATTTTCATCCATCACCCTCATTCATATGAATCTTGAAATAACCATTCTTAATATTAATCTTAGAAAACAATACAAAAATCATACAAATAATCAAATATATCATACAAACAAGGAATGAGATGTCATTGTTTTACTATAATGTTAATGATAAATTTAAAATCAACACACCTTCTTTAAGTCCCATCGTTCTTAATAACTAACAAAACTGGAACCACACATGGGCTTATGCTCTCGGATGTGCCCATTCTTATTCAGATCGCTAACTTTCCTTTGCATCTCAATTGTCTCATCTTATATAAGTTGGCCAATAAAGAATGGATGCTCATGAGACAAATTCAATCCGATGGTCAATCTCATGAATTGGTGGTAAACTATGAGAAATTTATTCTCACAAAATACCATCACATGTTTACACCAAAGAAACAACACAACTATCTAAACATGATCAAGATCGTTCAAGTTTAAAAATGACTCTTTTTTAAATTGTACATTCATTAGCACTTATGAAAACATTTCTCTCTTAATCTCACAAACTCCCATAAATATATTTTTGTGTTTCCTCACAGGTTTATTACCCCAAGTCATTCTCTAGATTTTTCTAAAAGCCTTACTTTTTTTATGGTAAATGTTTGGGTCATTCATTGATTGTTGCGCTTAATAGGGTATCTGATCTAGGTAAACCACACGTGTTTTTAAATGAACATGTGTGATATTTGTTTCTTAATATCTAAATAAATTCTTATTGGTGTAGTCATCACGATTCACACATCGATCAAATTGGCACACCTTTCTTAACAAGTATATGATCAGCTTGCACTGGGACTACATTACACAAAACCTCATCTTTATATTTCCTAATATGAAACAAATACAGAGCTTACTTTATTACTTTTACGTGACCACTATCATTCAACCATCTTAGTTTTTGCACGGTTTCAAATGATTATTGATTTTTAAATCCAATTTATACACCAAGGTAGTGCTGGCCACATTTGTACAACTCCTTTCATCAATTATTTGGTTGTATTTTTTATCTTTGATATGACACCTTTTATTTGGATTAAAATCATAAATAATCTGAAAACTGAAAACTTAATAGAAAATTGCATGACATGATTGTAAATAAACTTAACATGGTGTAAACAATGTTCCCAAGTTTTGATGTTCTTTTTTATTAGTGCATGAAATATATTAGGAAATTCCATATACACTACCTTAGTTTGAGGCTAAAAAGTTGTAGAAAACAAAAAATTAGTTTCCAAGTTATCAGACAAAAGGTTTCCAAAAACAATTTAAGTATATCTATAAAAAAATGGAGTTAGGCATATTATGCAACTTAACAACGTCTCTAAAGAATTAATTAACAAATTTAAAATATCAACAGTTTTATAATGTAGTATGAAGTGTTCAAACTTAGAGAATCTATCAGCAATCATAATGACATAATCTCACTTTATTACTTTTAAATAATCATATAATAAAATATATTAATATATCAATCCATATATAAGTAGGAATTGGAATGGAGGGTACATATCATGCAATTTTACTTTTTTCTTAGCTTGTGATGTGACACATCTGTTACAAATTTTATCGTATTTTACATGTGGAAAATAAAATCGCTCACACAAGATAATTAACATTTTAGAAAATTGAAAATGATCCATTAGTCCTACTATTTGTGATTCATTAACCAAAAGATCTCTCAAAGAACGATTAAACATATAAAATTTATTAGTATGAAATAGTAAAACTTCATGTTGAAAGAACTCTCCATCTACAAACTTCTCACAATATTGATACGTATGGTTAAAATCTAGATCATAAGGATATAAGTCTTGGATTTTTTTAAAATCTATTATCTTAGCATCAAGTGTAAAAATTAAAGTATACTTCATAGATAATTCGTTACCCATAATATTTCCTTACTTTCTTGCATCGAATAACATAATGAAATGCATTAATGAATTCCACCTAACGTGCACGATGTTTGTTCAGCTTTGTGTTGGCTATTGAAGTGTTTTGAGGATTTGTGATCAATGTGAATCACAAATTATTTAGGTTAAAGATAGTACTTCCATGCATGCAATGCACATAAAAGAGCGCACTACTCATTATCATATGTAGGATTGTTTATTGTTGTTCCACTTAACCTTTCACTAAAATAGGAAATAGACCTTCTGATCTACATCAATACATATTTGATTCCAACTCTTGAAGTATCACACTTAATCTCAAAGTTTTTGAGAAATAATGCAAAAATAATAAATAAACGTTAGTTAGTTTGACCTTCAACGGTTGGAATTCTTCTTCTTAAGTCTTTTCTCATTTGAATACAACATATTTCTTGATCACTTTTGTAAGTGGCCCCCTCAATGGTGGTAAAATATCTAAAACTCTTGTATAAATTAATAAGTTTGTGAAATCTGTTGGGTATTTTAGTGTAATTGGATTAAATAGTCGACCAATGTAGTCATAATATATTATCGAGCAAGTCAGAGAGTGTGGAGTACACGCTTGTTAGAATATATTATGATTAGTGGGTCTAATGGACGAATCTTTGTTCGGGTTAGATTTATTTTGAATGATAAGGCTATTATGAAAATTCATAAAAAATTGAATTTGGAAAAATAATTCGAATTCGAATTTGGATTTGGAGTATTTTGGTTGAATAAATAAGTACGGTTCTGTAAAAGAAGATTACAACAAAAAATATTGAAATTATTATATATATATAAATAAAGAATTTTTCGGTTTTTAAAGTGTAGAAGAAAGCATTGTGTATCTATGCAGACACAATTATTGAATTAATGGCTGAAGCACTCTGATAAAATTATAGTAATATCCAAGTTCGTTTGCACTATATTAATGGTAATCAAACTATACTATCTGACCTTGTACATGCTGTCTTTGGCCCGCATATGCAAAACACGCCTCGACCAAGAGATGCAGATGTTATTGGCTTGTTACTCCGTGATTTGGAACTTCATTCTCCGTCGAAAGAGTGGCACAAATAAAATTTGTTTAAAGGCCCTTGGTCTGATTAAGAGGATATTGCTCCTCTGGATGATACTATGAAAGCATAGTACCCCTGTGGATCCACTAGAAATCAACTCCCAAAAAATAGTTGATGTTAATTATGGAGCGCATGGCTTATGGCCTAGGAAGCGTAGGATTTTTTAAAGAGATGCACCTTTTGGCTTGAACACTCCGGTTACTCCTTCATTAGTTCGATAAAAATATAAATGCTACTATATCATGCATTTATACATGTATTAAGTATAAGTTTTGTTATATAATATATAATATAATTTATAAATTTGGAAAATTTTGATGCTATTGAGATATAATATAATTTACGATTTTGGTAAATTATGATGTTATTCGTAAATGAGTTATGATCTGTTTATACGTGGGTGACATGTTGATTTTTGGCATTCACCAAATCAAGTTGATGAAACCAAAACACTTTTATCATCTAGTTTTGAGATGAAAGATTTGGAAGAAGCTGTATATTACCTTCGTTGTTTGAAAGTTTAGTAGGTATACTAGTAATCCTAGTTCACATCATTGGAAATCTTTAAATCGAGTATTCAAGTATTTGAAGCCTTATACTGGATTATCTTTTTATACTTGAGAGATATTCGGATGTGAGTTATATTTTCAATATAGAATACCTCTATTCCACAAGTGGATGGGTATTTATACTTGGGGGAGGTGCTATCTCTTGGGTATCTAAGAAACAAACTTGTATTACAGATTCAACAATGGAATAAGAGTTTGTGGCATTGGAAACATCGAGTAAAGAAGCTGAGTGACTAAGAAATTGAATGTTTGAAATTCTGTTATGGCCAAACCGATATCACCTATATAGCAGATGTGATAGTGAAGATGCTTTGGCCAATGTCGATAGAAAAGTTTATAAAGGCAGGTTTAGACACTTAGTTGTTAGACAAAGTAAGATTCGTGAGCGCATCACACATGATGTTATTTCAGTAGAGTTTATGAGAACTCAATATAATTTAGTCAATCATTTAACCAAAGGGTTAAGTAGAGATTTTGTGCACAAATCGGCTATTGGGATGAGATTAAAGTCCATTCAAAATCTCTCATGTTGAAATACCCAATTCCCATCTAATATGACATTAGGTGCTGAATTCAATGTGGAAAGCTTAACATCTAGAGATTGGAACACATTATTAGTATTATCCCAAAGTATGTGTTCAGACATGCAAGTTGTGGAGGTTGAAGTTTATCTTCTTAATAGTTCTTTTGAAAAATTGCATATGCATGTGCAAGACTAAAAGATCTACTTATTTAAGCATGAATTTTAGCCGCTTCAAGAAGCTAGGACTTGGCTTTGATATGCTTAAGAAGGATAAGGACACAAGGCTAGTAAAAGATAGTGTCAAGTAAGAACATTTGAGAATATAAATTTATGTGTATTATCTTCGAGTATTCACTATGGATAGTAAAGGTTCAATCCTTAATGATACTTTGATATTCATATATTTAGAATGTGTAATATACTAATATGAAATTTAATCGTCGCGATATTTCATTTATGCATAAATTTGTTATTTGTTGTGATTTTGTTTTAGTTAATCATGAATTGCACTAAAACGGGGGAAGATTGTTGGATATTTTAGCGTAATTGGATTAACTAGTCGACCAATGTAGTCATAATATATTATCGAGAAAGTCAGAGAGTGTGGAGTACACAACTTGTTAGAATATATTGTGGTTAGTGGGTCCAATGGATGGATCCTTGTTTGGGTTATTTATTTTGAATGATAAGGCTATTATGAAAATTCATGGAAATTTGAATTTGGAAAAATAATTCGAATTTGAATTTGAATTTGAATTTTTACTTAGTTTATCATTTGAAATTTTAACCATTTTTGACATAAAATTGTTTTACAGTTGGATTATTACCCCAAGTCATTCTCTAGATTTTTCTAAAAGCCTTACTTTTTTATGGTAAATGTTTGGGTCATTCATTGATTGTTGCGCTTAATAGGGTATCTGATCTAGGTAAACCACACGTGTTTTTAAATGAACATGTGTGATATTTGTTTCTTAATATCTAAATAAATTCTTATTGGTGTAGTCATCACGATTCACACATCGATCAAATTGGCACACCTTTCTTAACAAGTATATGATCAGCTTGCACTGGGACTACATTACACAAAACCTCATCTTTATATTTCCTAATATGAAACAAATACAGAGCTTACTTTATTACTTTTACGTGACCACTATCATTCAACCATCTTAGTTTTTGCACGGTTTCAAATGATTATTGATTTTTAAATCCAATTTATACACCAAGGTAGTGCTGGCCACATTTGTACAACTCCTTTCATCAATTATTTGGTTGTATTTTTTATCTTTGATATGACACCTAATATGCTACACATTATCTTATTTTTTTATTGCATGATCAAAGATCTCATTGCAAACAGTAAGGATCCATTTGCATCAACTTATTCACAATCTTCTAATGATGACATACAACATGGTTCTTTTTCTTCTTTTGTTTCCATCTCACCATCATCTCTAAATATCATGGTTCTTTAATTGGGATATATATTAGTATAATGACCTATGTATTGGCACGTAAACCAGTGCTGATCATGATTACACATATAAGAAAATTGAGGTTTACCTCTGTTTTCATGGTTCATAATAGATGGTTTTATTTGAATTTGTCTTCTCTTTATTTGATTAAGTTAATTTTATCTGGTATGAACTCGGCCCAAAACTTTTACGTGTGGTTCCCCTTCTTTTGAGCTGCTATTCAACCAAAATATCCATGTGCAATATATCCTCCAATTGCATATAATGTTGCATTTATACTATATCTCGAATTTCCCTATTTAGGTCATTGAGAAATCTTTCCATGGTAGGTTCATTGTCTTCTTTAATGCAAGCTATTAGACATATGATCTATGTTTTACAGAAATAAACTTATAAAATTTAGATACTGTGACTCAACTTTCGTATATTTTAGTGTATTTCTCACTAATAATGGTTTGACACATACGACCTCCTCATAAAAACCTTCATGTTTTTCTATGATTCAATCCTATACTCACCATTTATTCTCCCGTTTTCCACCAATTGATCATACAAATTGATAACATCATAACACTAATCAATGGATGCAGCTCATATCTTCTTTATTTTTAGTATTTTTGGCAATAAAAACTAACTCAATCTTTTTCTCTCTTTGTAGATAAGCATCAAATAATTATTTCCATAAAAATATAAAATTTATAATTTGATACTCTCGATGATGTTATCATATCTATCTCTTTGTAGTATTTTAGTAGTTTCTCTTAATACATGATCATTTTTATTATAACATTCAGGCTTAAATCAGGAAATGGTCCATGGACTATCCCATTTTCTTTCGTTTACTACATTGACTTTAAAATCGTTGGTGAGGGTCCCTGCATTTTTCAAAACCTATAAATTTAGTCCATGACTTGCAAAATTTATAAATTTAGTCCATCGACTTGCCAAACTCTATAAATTAGTCTATGAGAGTGGCATTTTTCTTGGTATCATGGACTAAATTTAAAGATTTTTCTAAGTCGATGCACTAATTTATAAATTTTAAAATTCAAGGACTAAATTTATAGATTTTGACAAGTCCATAGACCTTCATCGATGATTTTAAAGTCGGAGGACCAAATGAAAGAAAATGGTATAGTCGAAGGACTATATCCTGATTTAATCCTAATATTCGCATGTTGTTTCATTATAACCAAATATTGCTCCTCTTTGTTGTATTATTTGATTTCTATGAAGATTATGCATGTACTGCGACTATTGTTAATGTGTCGTTTTTTGAAATTTTATCATTTCTCTCATAATCCTATGAATTCTCTCATAAGTTCTTGCACTTGGATATTTGGAATAGTAGACCGTGGAACCTCATCTTCATTACTATTGTTATTTGGCTCAGGTGTGTTTAAACCTACAAAAATATTAGAAAATAAAATCCTCACAATCGCTCAAGTGTTCAATTCAAAACTGGTTCATCCGATTGGATTTTATCCTCTAGTTTTTCACAGTCTTTGCATTTTCCCTTTCTTGTGATTCTCAAAGAGTTCTAATATAATAAATGCAAACACTCTCGAATGTTATCTGTAGTAATAAGAACAATATACTAAGAAAATTAAAGTTTTCGAGCAATTGTATGTAGGTATTCCACAATAGGTTGTCATAAACAAATAATAATTTTTTACTCTTTGTTTTCATTTTCATTTTTATTTTCTTTCTTTTTATGTTTTTATTTTCGTTTTTTAAATTTTAAAATGTAATTAAAAAATAAATATGAGAATAAAAAATAGAGATGATAAGAAGATGAAGAGATATGACGATATATAGAATGATAAAACGAAACATATAGATATGTTTTTATGCTAGATGAATCAAAAATCAACCTAGAAAAATTACTCTAAGATGGTTGCTGACAATCTATGATCGAGAGAACTCACATAGCATGTAATTTCAGTAATATAAAATCCCAAAAATTAACACTCATAAAACATAACTAAGAATCATGTTTGAAAACGCGCTAAACACGGATGAATAACCACTTATAATTCAGTTGATTACTTTAATATTACAAACCAAATAATATGATCCATTATACATTACACAACGAAGATATAAAAAGTTCACAAGGTATAAAATGATGCTTACTCTCACTTCATAAAAGTTATTTGATTAAAAAGTTACATGATTTATTCAATAGATATTACATTTATTAATCAATAAATAATATAAATTAATTAGACATAGTAGTAAATATTCTTGAAAATTGATAGCAATAAATAGAGCTTAATATGAGTTGCTCTCTTGCTTTTTCCAAGTGAATACTGATTTCAATTTTGCCATTTTAACCATAAATTTAATCACGTTTTATGGGCTCTCTTGATTTTTAATATTCACAAACTGATTGGACTTTATATTTATCATATTGAATTAATTGTTTTGCATGTTATCCTTATCTATAGTTTCAATAACAATCTCATCTAGTGTATCTTTAACTTGTATAACATGAGATCTTGTAATTTGACCAACAAATACTTATAATGTTTATTCTTGCTCACTATTACTGCTCATGAATACATTCGTTATGAAGAATGAAAGGCCCATATGATAAAAAAAAACTCGCTTCCTTGATATGTTAAAAACCTAATGTAGTTTTAATGCCTAGACATATTTGGTGGATTAATAAAATAAAAATTTTATATTTCATTTGTTTTTGAAAAATATAATTCAAATAAAAAATCTAACTAATTTGATAAACTAAAAATGATTGGAAATTATAATAAATCTAAAAATGATTGATATGGGAGAACGATACAAAAAAATCCAAATTTTCTTCAGATGTGATAGACGCGAGACACTATATGCATGTGATTATTTTATGATTATAAGATGTGTTGGGACAATAAATTTAAGAATTGTCTATTAATTTGTGTAAGTTTAAAACTATTACCAACCTAAATGAAACTAAAATAAAATAAAATAAGAGAATGATATCTGATAGTTCCAAAGATTTACAATAGAGGTACGTGTCTAAGATATTTTTGGGGGAAATTATTTGAAGAGAGCAACACGGGAAAGCTGGAGATAAAATTTTCCAGAAGTAAGAATAAAGTAATAAATCTTCACATTTCCCCATAAAGGAGGATAGCCTTTATATAATAGTGATAATTGTCCTAAAGGCCATATTAATTGTCTATTTAAGGTTATCTGCCTCCATTATTTCACTAATCTCAATCGTAGTTACTACTTATTAAACAAAATAACCTCAAAGTTACACATTTGTTGGACCTAATTTACAAGACTTATATAATCCCATATTAACCATTTATTAAATCGATTCTCACCTTTACTAGTAGCCTCCTAGTCCTTGCGAAATTGTTTGAGTAAGGATTAACTTTGAAGGTGCCTCAGAATTATCCGACCTACTTTATCCTATGGCTTTCACCGGATCGGTGACCTCATCATGAAGGATGCTAACCTGGAAACCATATACTACGCATGTTTTTTTCTGTCCACCTGTCCATCGATCTCTGACATTGACATGTAAGCCTTAAAAAATTACTTGGGGGTAACTTGGCATGTTATAATAGTCTTCCGCTTCCCCATACTCGTGTTCTTTAAATTGTTGGAGAAGGGCTCTGTGACACTTCATCTCCCTTAAGCATTAAAAAATTAAGAAACTTTTTATCGCTTGGGCTTTCATAATCATTGGAAACCCGGGTACATGGTTATAATTATCACAACATTCTTCATAACTTGAAGTTGGTTGTCATTATAATTATCACAACATTCTTCATATTGCTTGTGGTTTCTCAAAATATCCCTTAGAAATGTTTTACTCCACCTCTTTTACTCTTCTTCTACTCCTTGTTCATGCTTAAAACATTTACCGCTCTAGACTCATTTTCTATAAACAAAATATAGGAAGAGAGAAAAGAAACTGGGTTAGGTGGGGAGCCAAGACTGCTGACTATAAGTCAAACCACGTATTATTGTTCGTGGCCTCCGACCAAGAAACAATCTGAAGCGACAAAAGCTTCAAATATCAGAAACCCACCCATCCCCCTAGCCCTCAGCCCCCGGTCAAACTAGTCTGACTCATGCTAAGGGTGACTTTGGTACTTTAAGAAAATTAGCCCATGAATCTTCGTATATTCCGATGGGTGACAAACAAAAAGGGGTTTAGAGAATGAAACACAACGGTTCGAAGAGGAAAAGGTTCCCTAAACCTCTAAAGAAGAGGTATGTAAAAGTGAAACCAGCTACGAAAGATATGTCTCCCAAAAACACTTCCACTAGCACCTCAAACTGTGGTTCAGATATCCTTACAAAGTTAACCATAGAGAAAGCAACTCTTAGTGTTGTGCCCGCAGAGACACGGTTCCTTGAGCCATTAAGGGAATGATGACCAAGACAATTGGTCGATGAACCTGAGGAGGACAAAAGTAAGGTTGTTGCTCAGGTTACCCAAAATACAGACCAGACTCGTGCCTAGCCTGCACAGAATAAATCTAATGCCTAAACCGAGACACCAACATCCCAGGATAAATTTGGTACTGGTATTCCTACAAAAAATAAAACGTAAAAGTAAAAAAATATAAATATCGACATCGAAGTACCCTTGAATATCGAGAGCACTCTTATGAACAACCTCCACAAAATTGAGAACACACACTTAACATTTTTGTATAAAGTTGGCTACTCGTACTACCACGCATCCGAGGAGGAGAAGCTTTGGGACCGATGGGGAACCCCGAGCTCCGTCACTATTCGATTTACCAATATTAGGGAAATTACTCTCTACGCCGGTGATGATAATATATGATTAAATGGTATTTTGGGAAGTTTGTGAGGTGAATCTTATTTTTTTTAGGTAGTGAGTAGTGAGATAAATGAGGTGTGTGCTTGTATTTAATGTTTTTCTAGAAAACGTCGAACCTATTAAATGAAGTTGGTTAGGGTATTTATACTATTTTTTTACCCAAGGGCCTTATGGATCAGATCATGGATCCGGCTCAGTGTTAGCACAAAGCTGAGTCACGTACTGTCTGTTCGGATTATTTTGTTTTTGCGTTTTATCAGATATACCCGAATTGCCCCTACGGGTTTCATAGGTTTATCCTTCT
Source organism: Limnanthes douglasii subsp. nivea (assembly GCA_036936605.1). NCBI lineage: Eukaryota > Viridiplantae > Streptophyta > Magnoliopsida > Brassicales > Limnanthaceae > Limnanthes > Limnanthes douglasii. The sequence continues at coordinate 125,679,711 of JAUPFV010000005.1, read as the reverse complement.
AGATTTTTTTGATCCTATCATATGTTAGGTATGCGAGTTTATTATCTTCTAGAAAATACACAACCGGGGTTTTCAGTTCCCCCTTGACCCTACCTTAGTTAGCTTTTTCAAGCTAGTGGACCTTTACCTCGGTCAAGCTGGACCTAACATGTTGTTTAGGTTGATGGCCTTAATACTAGCAGCCAGAATTTCCAGGTTGGGGTTTCAATTGAGAAGTTGGTCATATTAACTATCGTGGCGAAGAACCCATATAATCCATTTTATTCCCTTACTCTAAGGAATAAGTTTAAGATACTTGACGATCTGTTCGAAGCCAAAAAAAATCAAAGCATAGATTTTTCTTTGTTTCGGGGCTGTAGTAGACTGGGTTAAAAGTGTCAGCTAAAAATCCACATCAGGTTTCCATAAATGGCCTAGCAGAGGTACATTATTATTCAAACTGTTTTCACTTCGTACCCTTTATTTACTTGCTTTATTTTTACAAGTTTTGTTTTTATGTTGGAGAATAAAGGGATGACATGACCTAATTGGGGTGTTCGAGAAGCATCAAGGCGATACAGAGCATATATTTTATTGGTTGAGTGAGTGGGCTAGAACTTCCTGGCCCAATGAATTCCACCGCTGCTTCACTCCGGACAACCTCACTAAGAGCCATCTTTGGAGGGGGACTTATCAAAAACTCTAACTTTGGAGGAACTTTTGGTGCCTCCCTCAGATGCTGAGATATTGAAACAATTGTAAACCACTGACATGCTCGTCTACTTACCGGTGAGATCCAGGGCCCCAAGCAACCGAGTCCACAAAAGGATGAAAATATAATAGTTTATCTCGAGAAGGTAGAGGAAAATAAGATTGAGGCTGGAGTCGATGAGGTTTCCTTTATAGAAGATGGTGTAGTTGCTAAGGGAGATGGGTCTACGAGGGTATCAAAAGGACATCCCTTCAAGAAGAAATGCAAGATCCTGACCAAAGCTAAAGTCGACATAGAGAATGAGGAAAATGTAGGTCCCTCGGATCATGATGCAGCGGTAGTCAATCTTCCCTCTCTTGAAAAAGTGGTTATCATTGACTCAGGCGTCAAATGAGGAGTTTGCTAAGTCTGAAGACTCCAACTTGACATCTCAAGAAAACCAAGGAGATGGTGTCCATTTTCTAGAACACCACGGGATCGACTCTCTAACTAGATCTCCCCTACCGAACTTAGAAGCTTTCAATATCTTTAGCGACGATGTGCAGGATTGTAAGATTAATGAACTCGTTGCTCGTATGAAAATGACTGGAGATGTGTATGTATATTTTCAGGTTTATTGCATGTTCAGTACAGTTAAGTTATGTATGTATAATGGAAAAATATATTTCTAATGTGTTATTTAGCATGTTTTGCATGTTTAGGTTGATTGATTATTCAAAGTATTTGTCATGTTTGAGGGGGTCAAAATTATGTGACCCCCTTATGTATGTGTTTAGAAGCATCTAGTGTTGTGAATCTTTGGTAGCGTGATAGGAGGTAATTGTCCATTATTGTTGGCACTTGGACTGTACGATGTACAATGAACACTTCTATGCCCAATGATTATTTTGTTTCATGTACATATAATTTAATTAACATTAATTTTTATTTAGATGTCTAATCAATAGATGGGATATATCACATCCTTGAACTACTTCAGACACTCAAAGTGTATTATAGAAAGCAAAGTTTAGGTTTTATCTAGTTATATAGACATTCGGTCGTGTTGGTACGTATTATAATACGATCATTCAGATGCTCATTCTCTAGGAATGATTAACGGACCTGGTATCCCACCCGTATGGAAAATGTCAAGGAAGTCATGAAAGAAAAGGATTTTGAGGCCTCGTAATTTAGGGAACGATTATTATGTGTGTAGTCGGCTCTTATTGAAGACTACCATAGATATTTCCTAATGGTGAGTACATGTTGCATGATGTTATTGTTGCACTTACATGCACCATACTCATGTATAACTAGTTTTTCAGTGTTGAAAATATTCGTTCAGTTGACCATTAATAATTCTAGTACGAACCCTACAAAAGACTTGGCTGGTTTTGAGATATGGTTGATTGCCTACACTATATAACCTTAAATTACGAGCTCTAGAGGTAATGTTAAATATTCGTTCAGTTGACCATTAATAATTCTAGTACGAGCCCTACAAAAGACTTGGCTGGTTTTGAGATACGGTTGATTGCCTACACTATATAACCTTAAAGTAGGAGCTCTAGAGGTAATGTTATCGGGGTACCCACTGATATTATTTTCCATAGGTTGGAAATCTGAAGCAACGCACGCCCAATTATCCAGGAAAAAATATATTTTTCTTGGGAGAAGTCTGAGACTAATATGGTCGAGGTATATCATTTATGCAAGGTAGGGCACATAAGAGAATCTCAATATCCGTTGTGGACAACCAATCCTGTTTTGGTGAAAACGATAAATGGAAAGTGGAGAATGTACATGGACTTTACCAACATGAATAGAGCTTGTATGAAAGATCCATAAATGAAAAGTGGAGAATGTACGTGGACTCCACATCAAGAAATCAATTTTAATCTTTCATGGATGCATATGCTGGGTATAACCATATCAAGATAGATCTGAAGGACCAAGAAAGCACTTTGTTCATTATTGGGAGGGCCCTACATTATTACGAAGTTATGCCCTTTGGGTTGAAAAATACCAAGGCAACCTAAAAACTCTTGGTGACCAAAGCCTTTGAGGCTCAGATTGGATAAAATTACGAAGTTTATGACAATATGTTAGTTAAAATTTAAAGGTATGAAGACCATTTTGCATATATGGAAGATACATTCGGAAACCTAAAAACAATAAACCTAAAATTAAATCTAGACAAGTGCACATTTGAAGTATGGTTAGGTAAATGTTTTGTTTACATAGTCAGTGAGCAAGGTATTAAAGTCAGACATGTATAGTTGAATTCTTTGAGCACTATGGATCCTCCATGGATAATCAAAGAGGTATAGATACTGATAGGGAGTCTGAAAGCTTTAAACATGTTCATATTTAGGTTATCGGGCAAATGGATCCCGTTCTTAAAGGTACTAAAATATGAAAATGGACCCCGTTCTCAAAGGTACTAAAATATGAAAACTGTTTCAATTGGACCCGTGTAACGAAGCCTTCACATGAATCAAAGAATATATTTCTTCCTCTTAAATTTTGATGAAGCCCAGTCTAAGGGACAACATTTTTCCTTTACATAGTAGTGTTGAATTATATTGTGAGTGCGCTATTGATTCAAGAGATTAAAAACTTTCCCATGACCGATGTATTATGTTAGTAAAATCCTTTCGGACACCAAGAAGAGATATTTAAAGTTGGAGAAGCTAGCCCTCGCTTTGTTTATTGCAGCTCGGAATATGATTCCTTACTTCTAAGCCCATTTGATCGTAGTCTGAACCTCTTTTCCATTAAAGAGTATGTTGCAAATACCTGATGTGCCGGGAAGGATGACCAAGTGGTCTATGGAACTAGGTGAATTTGACATTAATTTTGGGCCCCGAACGGTGATTAAAGCTCAAGATTTGGCAGATTTATTGGTCAAGTTCAACTTCAAGCGACCAGATATGGAAACAGACAAGGGAAAAGCAGATGTCGAATAGACCATTTGAACAGATGTGGGTTCAAGTGCTTCATGATGTGGGATGGTGGTTCAGCTGGTCTCCCCAGATGGGATTGCGATGTACCAAGCTATATGTTTCACTTTACAAGTATCAAATAATGAAGCGGAATATGAGGCTGCTTTTGCAGGGTTAAGCTCGCCCACATCTAAGAGGCCAAAAGGGTTTAATTAGCAAACGACTCGTAGATTCTCATCAATCATGCATCTAGCCAGTCTGAAGCTAGGGAAGATCACTTACAATATTTGAGAACAGTGAAGGTCTTGGAAGCTATCTTTGAATGTATAAAGTGTGAGCACGTCCTCAGGTCAGAAAATTATATGCTTGACTCTTTGGCTACCATTGTACCCTGGATCCTCACGCTGGAAAGTCCTTCGATCGTGAAAGGGTCTGAGCCGATTGCAGGGTTGGATGTGGCTTTCTAGATTTCCAAAAGCACTAAAAATGTTTGGAGGCATGATATCAAATTCCTATCCAACGACGTCTTGCCAATTGATAAGGCAATGGCCAAGAGGATACAGTTCAAAGAGCATGGTTATGCGATATTGGAAGGTATGTTGTGTAAGAATGAGTTGTCATTTGCTCAAATGCCTTGGGGATATTGATTCGCATATGATATTATCTAAACTACATAACAGTGAGGGGTCAGCTCATTGTGGGTATAAAACCTTGACGCGGAGAGCTTTGCTGGCAGGTTATTACTATTCCACGATTGCTTCTGATGCCAAAGAGTTGTTTAGAAAAGTTCAGCACTTGTCAACGTTTTTCTAACACCATCCATACGCTCGGGTTTCCTATTTAGTCTATATTTGAGGCACTACGTTTTGACCGATGGGGCATCGATCTGGTCAAACCACTTCTGACGACCTCCGGAGGACGACAAACAATAGTGGTTGTAATATACTATTTTTTGAAGTGGGTGGAGGCTGAACCACTGTCTGGGACAAAAGCAAAAGATATGATCAAATTTATTATATCTAACATTTGTTGTTGCTTCAGTGTCCCAATGAGGATAATGATGGATAATGGGCCGTAGTCTGGCAACAAACATAGAAAATTGTTTTGCTCTTCTCGGGGCATACAAAAATGTTTTTCGGCACCCTTTCACCCACAATTAAATGGCCAAGTCAAAGTAACTAATCAGAAAATCCTTAATGTGCTCGAAAGGAATTTGGAAAGAAACGTTGTGAAATGGCCAGACTATTTGCAAGAGGTCATCTAGGAATAACGAATCACTCCCCGAACAGCAACCCAAAAACCTCAATTTCCATTAGTCGACGGGATGGACGATGTAACACCATCTAAATTCTTCCTTTTGTATTGAGTTAATGAGTATTCCAAAGAGGGTAACGATGAGGGAAAGCACGCCGAGTTAGACCTGATCAAATAAAAAACAAGGAGAGTGTATCTGAATTATTTAATTATCAAACTCTAATGAGGAGCAGGTATACGTCTAGGATTAGGTGGCGATAATTCAATGTAGGGGATATGATCCTAAGGAAATTATTTTTGCATACGAAAGACAAGTGGCTCGGTAAGTTGGAACCTAAATGGGAAGGCCCGTACAAGGTAACCGAGAAGGTAAAATCGGGGACATATTAGCTCAAACAGAAAGAAGGAAGAGCTATTCCGTACCCTTGTACGATCGAGCACCTTAAGTTGTATTTGGAATGAATGTAAAATTTAGTATATGTAATGTCTAACTTGTGTAAAGGTATGTGGCATACTCTTTCCTACCCTAGTGGCGTAGGAAGGTTTTAACGAGGTGCCCACATAGCCGATTTGTAAATATAAACTTTTTTTGCCATTTTAAAACTTCTTACAGGTCGTCCAACAAATCTTTCTTGTCAAAACAATCTTTTTTTTATCCTATGGGTCTTCCAATGAAATTTGGTCAACAATCCTTTAATTTTATTGGATCCAAGACGAAAATTGGTAAAAAAATCATTTATTTTTGTCGGATCTGAGGGGTATTCCAACAAAAATTGGCTAACAATCATTTAATTTATTTCTCACATGCGAAGGTTTTTCCAATTAAAACTTGGTTAACACTAAAATGGATTTTCAATTATTCAAAGAGAAAACAATTTCGTTGATAAATATAGAAGTGCAAATGCCCTATGAGGCTGGGACTTTACGAAAATTCGATGGGAATTATAAGGGTTACAAAAAAAGGGAAACTACATAATAACATAAGTGTTTCCTATGCTGAGAGAGTGCCCTCGAATCGTTCTTCCAACGAGTCAGAGGAAGAGCTTTTTGATCCATCAAAACTCTCAAACAACTTATCATCATCTTCTAATGAAACGCCCATTGGGTGATACTTCTCCGACTCAAGCTCCCAATAGCTACACAATTTCATGTTCGGAAATCATTCATGCAGATTTAACACCATATTCTTTGAGAACGACTTTTTGGTCCATCTCAGCATGATTTTTGGTTAACTCTAAGTCATTGACCGCTCTTTTAAAGATACCCTTGTTTTTTTCATACCCTTCGGCGAGGGTAATGATGAGTGCGTCTTTCTCAACATTCAACAGCAAGGCATGCTCTCGCTCACGGTCGAACACCTCATATTCCGTTTTGAATCATCTTTTTGCCTTTTCGGCCCACTCAAGTCACTTTGCGATAATATTTTTTAGATAGGTGACTTCATCCTCTAATTTGTTTACCTCATGCTTTAGCCTACGAGCTTCCCCTTAAAAATATTTTTCCAATCATTCAACATCTCTGAATTAGTTGGTTGCACCTCTGTATATACATCAACCTCACTCGAAAGCATCACATAAAAAACATTCTGGAAACTACAGGTTTTTGAACATGCAGTATGCCTTCGCCGCGACCATAATCGGGCTGAATGTAGAAAGGTACAATTCACCACGAAGACCATGATGCTGGTTGCGACGAACTGCACCTGTTCTGAGAACACATCAATTTTGAAAAACCTAAAACCTTAAACGTTCTAAATTAGGGTTTTATCCTTATATTTTTCAAAATCGGTATAACATATAAATATACAATAATATATAAACATTTAAGTCCCCTCAATCGCACCAATCAAGCCCTAAAAATCCGATTTAGTGTTCACCTAACACCTACTTATGCATAGGTCTATAGACTAAAATCATAATCATATAATAAAAACTAGAGGGTTGTTCCATTAACCAAATCGATTCACGAGACTTAATTTATAGTTCTTATTCTTACATGAAGAGGACTTATAGTCAGGTATGATACCAATTTTTGGGTAACATGCGATTTCAACCCATGAATTTTAATTCTTCATACATACTAGAAATAATAAAAACATATTATAGAACAGTTACAATTAGCCATGGTATTTCCCTTTAGTATTTTTAGGTCTTCAAGCAGAAACCTTTAATTCTTATTGAGAGAACAATGTGTGATTGTGATTCTTCTACTTGCTTGAGAGTTGGTAATAGACTGTTATTGAAGGAGTAAAACAGATACCTAGGAAAAAGTTTGTGGAAAAAAATGTTAGAGATAAAAACGAAAAAAAATTAGAAAATTTTGAGAAGCGACGGACTTGATGTAATCCTGAAAAAAGGACTTGAGTTGGCTTTATGTAGTAATTGAAGTGTATAAACCAATACCATAAAAGCCAATTGATTGTCTGTTTCTATATGACCATAAATTTATGTTTTAGTCATCCAGTTGATTATACGTTTCTCTTCTCTATAATTAATATAAATTTATCTAATCTATAATTCTTTGTGATGGACTCTCCGCCCGTAAGGATTAATTGTTAGACCAAAAGATCACCAGTTTAGATGCATTTTAGTTCAACCAGTGTCTACACATTATTTATAACACTATAAGAATAAATAATATATTAATATATAATGGTAATATTATTATTTGTTTGTCCAATATTACAATTGATTACTTAAACCGGACTTTCCACAACATGCGTTAATATATTAAATTACACATGATGAGACGTTCTAATTTATGATTTCCTTACATGATCGTTTAAAAAATGATATGTCAGATTATGAAGTCATGTAACTACCATGCAATATGAGAAATCTAAGTTTATCTAAGTAATACTTAGAACACAATTAAAATTACTAATGGATCATGTTGTGCCATAAATAAACAATAACGACTCATTTAATCATTTCTAAATGCATTTTTAATACATACATCCATTTAATACAAACAATGATCTACGTAGAAGATAGTAAAAGCTTCATATTTAAGATGTACCATTTGACATTATATCAATGTAATTAAACTCTAAAAAATAGTCTAAGTATCGAAATAATCATATTAAATATAGTTTAGACCATTAAATAATAATAAAAAACAATATAATAAAAAACTTAGTGTGGATACCAAATTGGATTTTGGTTATTTAAATAAGTACATCCACTTAATACAAACGATGATCTAAGTAGAAGATGTTAAAAACTTCATATTTCACGTGTATCATTAGATATTTAACGTGTATCAAAATAATCATATTAAATATAGTTCAAACCATTAAATAATAGAGTCGAAAATGGAGTCGTCTCTATCGCTTCCTCACCTCGAGGAACACAATCTTTCCCCAAAATCAAACTTCACCAACCATAATAATCGACCTCAACAACACCTTCAAGGTAGATTCTCAAATCAAGAAGTTGGAAATCCAGAGATCCAAAAGAAAACCCAAACAAATTAAGAACAACGAGAAATTAGAAGGAATCTTGAGGATTTCCTTCCACTATAGGATTCAACTATAAAAGAATAAAGGAAGGATCCACAACAACAATGGTGACTAATCCAATGTATGAGTCTGTTCCACCAAATCAGATGAGAAGTCTAGTCCGTAGATCATACGCTGAAATCGTGGGAGGTACAAGGAAGAATTTCATCCATACAAACGTAATCCACAAAGAACATGAAGACTACAAATTGATTCAGTTTCAAGAAATATATAAGATCTTTTTATCCTCTCTTGTAAAAATTACATTGATTGTAAAATTTTCATTCAGGAGTCTAATTCTTGATGAACTTAGAACCTATTTGGAATCATATATATATTTTTATGAGCATATAGTTTAATTAAATGGGATGATCGCCATTATTTTATTGAATTCAACCAAATAGATGATGTTAAAACTTTCTAGAAAAGATATGTTAGAACATTATGTCAATATATATTTAGGATTTTAAAATGGTCTCAGGATTTCCATCCTAAACTAGAGTCACCCATGACTCTAGTTTGGATCTCTCGGCCAAAACTCCATGAAATCTTTTACAATAATGATTATGCCTCCCATATTTCCAAAGAAAAACGATTTATTTTGACAATGTGGGTTCCTTAGAAAAATCGAGCTAGCTTTAACATGTGTAAAACTTGACTCATTGCTGATATATCCAAACCTTTTCCCCAAAAAATATGAATCAGCGTTGGGGAAAGAGATGGCTAGTGGCAGGATGTCACTTATAGCGACAAACCTACTTACTGCAAAATATAATAAAAAACATTGTAAAAAAATAAAGTTAAAATATTCAAGAAACTTCAACTTAATTGAACCAATCCAACAACTTAAGCAACCCACACTTCAATCAAAAGATGTTTGGGTTCCAATTCTTAAATATGTAATTGTGGATACCAATAAAAAAAAGATACCATTGAACATAATATCCCTAATTTAAAATCACCTCAGAAGCAAACACTAAAAGCTAATGATAATCATCAACAATTTAAGAATATGACTAATCAAAAGGAATCATCCCCAAAAATCATTCAAGACTCGAAGATTAAGATGAATCAAAATACTTAATATATTAAATCTCAGACAAACCTTATAAGTGATAAACCATTAGTCTTAAATCTATCAATTAACCCTCCTAAAGTTTATGAATCTGATGTGATTCAAGCAATTCAATCCATCTACTTACAAAATTCATTTAATATCTTCAATGAGGAAGATATTTCAGAAAATGAATCTATTTCACCAAAAACCAGACCGATCATAAGCCTCCCTAAATCCCACGTCAACAAGCCATTGAGAAAAGAATCATCAAAACATCTATCCAAAAAATCATCCAGACCAAAGATTAAAAGCTTAAAGAGTAACCTAATCAACAATCCAATGAACCTCAAAGGATCAATTAGATCCTAAAAATCTACTTCTAAATGACCATATCTTTCTTAAATCAAAACGCGAGAGGTGTAGAAAATCAAAGAACAATTAGAAGAACAAAATATATTGTTAAAAATGACTAAATAGATCTCATGGCTCTCCAAGAGCCTATGATATCTCCTAAAAAAATAAAAAGATAACAAAAAAAACTTAGCTTTGATACATCTTTTGCAAAAAATAACAACAAAATATGGCTTTTTGGAGAAAACAATTAAAGGTTCAAATTCGTGACCATAATGATCAGCTTTTCCAAACTATGGTACACCATTATGCTTCAAATACAGTAGCATTTGTTACCATAATGTATGCAGAATATATCAGATCCCACCGACTACCTCTTTGGGATCATCTAAGAAAAATATCTGAAACAACATTACCTTGTCTTGTGGTTGGAGATTTTAATAAAATTTCCAAAGCAAGTGAACAACTAGCTTGCTCTACCCTCTGCATTAGAGGAATGGATGATTTTAACTACATGATAATGGATTGTAATTTAGAAGACACTAGATTTTAAGGCCATAATGATACATGGTCTAATAATCATAAGTGGAAGCACCTGGATAAGGCCTTACACAATGTCTCTTGGAGATATACCATTGATATCACTAGGGTTTAACAGTTGGTTACATAATGTCTATTGGAGAGATACCTTTGATATCACTAATGTAAAACATCTGTCCAGAACTGGCTCTGATCATTCACCCTTAGTGATATCTATCTAATCAATTTATGCACACTCAAAACCACCTTTTAGGGTCCAAAATATGTGGCTTCAACACCAGGACTTCTTTAAAACATTAGAAACTAACTGGACTAATCCCATGTATGGCTTCCCCCATACATGTATTCTGGTCAAAATTGAGAAGGCTTAAACACCATTTTTAAAACATAGAACAAAAAAGTTTTTGGAAACATTTTTTTACTGTATTGCTAAAGTAGAAGAGGATGTTAAAATTGCTGAAAACATTTGAAAGAATCTAATAACTCTGAAAACAAAATAAACTTATCAAAACTTAGAACAATACACTTACACTTGCTTTCCATAGAAGAAAGCTTCTAGCGGGAAAAAAATGCATCTCTATGGCTAAACGATGGTGACAAAAATATCAAAATTTTCCATAATTTTGTCAAAAAGAGAAGAAACATAAATAAAATTAATGGTATATCAAATAATAACACTTGAATAAAAGATCACAGCCTAATCGAAATCTCTGTTGTAAACCATTTTACATCCTTATTAAACAACCAAAATAATCAACTAAACTCAATTTTTTCATTGATCTAATTCCTAAAATATTATTTGATAAACATAACAACCTTATACTTGATAATCCTACAATAGATGAAATTCATACATAATTAAGAACCTTAAGAGTGATAGCATCTCTGGAGTTGATGGATTCAACTCCAGATTTTGTCAATCATGTTGGTCAATAATAAAATAAGATTTATTCAATGCTATCACAGCATACTTCAACAATTCCCCTTATCTAAAAGGTATATTTCCTACTTCAATTTTCCTAATACCTAAGGTAAACACACCTAAAACATGGAAAAACTTTAAGCCCATTAGCCTGTGTATAGTCTTCAATCAAATTCTATCAAATATAATAAACAACAGATAATCTAGAATACTCCCAAAATTTATCTCTAAAGAACAAGGATCATATATTGAAAAGAGAAACATACAAGAAAATATACTTATAACTCAAGAACTGACCCATAACCTTAAGAAAAATATTAGGGATGCAATATAATCATTAACCTAGACATATCAAAGGATTTTAACAAATTAGATTTCAAATTCATATACCAAGTAATGCAGTCTTTTGGTTTTAACACTCAAGTCATTAACTCAAAACATGTATATAAAACATTTTATATTTAGTTATAAATAATGGTATATCTTATTGATATTTCCATTCTAGGAATGGAATCAAGAAGAGAGATCTGTTATCCTCCATCAAGTTTATTATTGCCGAAGAGTTCTTACTTAGAGGAATTCACAAACGTTATGAACAACATCTAACACTGAGATACAAAACTAAAGGTTTTACTAACATCAACTGTTTGGCCTTTTCAGACGATGTTATTTTATTCTTAAATGGATCCCTAAATAATATCAAGAAAATATGTGATTTTCTTGACATTTATCAAAAGTTTTTCGGTCAACATGTTAACAAACATAAAATCACTTTTATTTCACCACCAATATGAATAGACTCAGAATCTTGTCTTAAAAAAAGTTATGATTCAAACATATTCATATACCTTACAATTACCAAAGAATACCAATCCATTCAAACATAAACTCATGTCACTATGAAAAACTAATAGACAAAATCAGAACTAAAATTTCAAATTGGAATATAATAAACTATATCTTTTTGTGGGAGACTAATTCTAATGAAATAGTTCTCCTAGATATTCCAATCGATTATATGCAAAGCATACAAATAGAAGATAATATCAGAGAATATAAAGAAATTCAAACATATTTTCCTATAAATTATGGCTACTACTTAAAGAAAATAAAACACCATGGGCAAATCTAGTACAGTCAATATACTGCTCAAATATGCACCCTCTTCAAACCTCAATTAAAAATAGGTTAAAAATATGGAAAATAATGTGTAGGATAAAAGAACTAGATGAGAAACACATATTTTGGATCCCTGGAAAAGGAAAAATAAATTTATGGCTGGATAAGTGGAATCACACTCATTCTTTTATCACATTATCTCGTAATGAATATAACTCTTTGTATAGACAAACTAATGTCTCTGAATTTTGGTCTAAGAACGAATCGAATATCCCTAAACTAAGGAACTATGTATTACAATCAGACATCAATAGAATCCAAAAAAAATTCCTCAATCTCAATTCTGAAGATACCATTCTAGGCTTTGAACAGTGAGTCGTCCCTCGACTATCGCGTTTGGTGGCAGATAGTCCCTGGAGTTTCTAATGTCCGTTGACAGTCCCTAGACTATCTTGTTTGGATAAAGTTAGTCCAGAGGCTCCTTTGATCCACCAGAGACTGCCACCTGTCACCATACTCCCCAGTTTTTTGTGTCACCAGTAGTCCCTTGACTTTAGGTACGATTTTACCCTTTGACCAAAATCCTTGTTTGCATAGCTGTTGGTGAGATGGAAAATTTTATATACCTGGTACTTGTTACTTCATCCATGTGTCATTGTGCCATTTAATTAAATTAAAGAAATAATTGAAAGCCCTTATAGACATATGCTAAATTCTTCTTCCTCGAATGCTTTCTCTTCTCTCTTTCTTTCTAATTTCTTGTTATTCTTTTCTCCTTCTCTTCAATATTTTTTTCTAAAACCAGTAAAAAGAATTCATCTACATCCTTCATTAATGTCTATCAGCTCTACCTCTTTCCCTTATAAAAAATGGAAATTTATCATGGAAACACAGTAAAGCAATAAAACTCGATGCATTCTTATTTTTAAAACTAAAACGATACATCAATCAGACAAATATGGAAACAAACTAAATACATGTATATTTTTCAGATAAATCCAATTCTATTTTGACCTTCTTTTGTTTCCTTCTCGAACCCTTCTTCATTGTTGAATCGCGTTTACTGTTGCAAAAAATTAAGGCTAGCAACAGGGAGTGCAGATTGGGATTAAGGAAGATGATTTAGGGTTGTGTTTAGATTTGGGTATAGATTTAGGACCATATAGATTTGGCTATAGATTAGGGTTTGATTTGGGGATTTGATTTAGAACAAGCGAGAAGGAAGAGGAGAAAGTATAAGGATTGGAATTCGAAAAGGGTATAGTCAATCTATTAAGGGATAAAGAAAATATAGGGTTTAGATTTTATTTAAGTATTTTATTAAATTAAATTAATTAAGACGTAAGATAATGCGAACGATTGATAATGTTACAATGTACTGTGGTGAAAAATATTCCACGTAGGCTAAATAATACCACCTGGATAAACATACTAAATTCTTAATGTCAAGTTGGAAATTATAAGGGTAGGTGGGTCATTTAATGTCGCGGACTAAGTTTTGGGTTTGACCTAAAGTCAAGGGACTACTGGTGATACAAAAAACTGGGGAGTATAGGGACAGGTGGCAGCCTCTGGTGGATCAGAGGATCCTCTAGACTAACTTTATCCAAACGCGATAGTCCAGGGACTGTCAACGGACATTTGAAAGTCCAGGGACTATCTGTCACCAAACGCGATAGTCGAGGGACCACTCACTGTTCAAAGCCTACCATTCTATGAAAAGTATCTTCAGATAGAAAATTTAACCTAAAATGCAGTTAGGGTTAAACATGAAAAATCTAAAATTTAAAGAAAGATTTGGAATAATATTTCTCCAAATAAGTGTACTTTCTCTCTTTAGATAATATTAAGGAAACTAATTTCAGTAGATTATGTTCTACAAAAAAAGGTTTTCATTTAGCCTCAAATTTGTCCAAATTGTGAAACCCTGGTCCATTTTTTTGTATCCTGTCATATTTATTGGAATGTTTGGCATCATTTTCTTGGTTTATTTGACATCATATTAGGTAATCACATGACCACAAGCCATGTTATTAAGACATGGTCAATCTAAAAAACCACCCATATGAGAACTATATTACGAGCTATAATTATCTAGACAATCTGGATGAAAAAAACAAAATCAACCACGGCAACAATAATTTCTCATCTAAAAATATCATTGGTCATGTCATCCATTTAGTTACATCCATAGACATATCAAATATTATTAAAAGAAAACATTGGAATGAAGATTAACACATTGTAAAATATATGCATTGTTTCAATCATTTAACAAATACTAAAACATGTCTTCATATCAAATGGCACCCACCTTCTCATAACATACTAAAACTCAACTACGATGGCTCATCTCTTCATGATGGTGAGTCTAGAAGTGTGTTTCTTATAATGAATGAATTTGGTGAACTAATTATTGCTAAGGGCTCACTTATAGAAAAATATACACCTTTAATTGCTGAAACACATGGTGCATTAAATGGTCTCATATACTGTAAGATACAAGATTTTAAAAGTTGTTGATCTTGAAGTGGACTCTTTGATCTTATTCAATATCTTTGCATTTGGTAAATCTCCATGGTACTTAAATCAGATCATCAAATGCTGTGGAAAATTAATTCATCTTCAAATGGTGGTCAGACATATATATCGATAGCAAAATTCTGATACAAATTGGATTGCAAACTTTACTATAAAGATAGAATATAATTGCCAATTCATAGCTAATCAATCCCCTGCTTCTAATGCTATCATATTACTAGAAAGCATAAACGTGGGTTGCATAAGATTTATAAACTAATGTTGGTCATGTACACTAACCATCAGGCATGATTAAAACTCATGACCAACTTATCTTTCTTGATTTTGCAGGAAATAGGAACACAATCACCACTATTTTCCATAAAGATAGGATGGATGAGGACACAAGACATAATACGTGAAGATACCTATACATGTTAATAAGGAAAATTGTCAAAAAATTTGAAGATACCAAAATGTCACACTAACAATGTTAATATTTTGTAATCTCAAAGAACAAATCACTCTAATTGCACTATATATAATATTTTTACACTAATAAAAAATTTAACTTATATTTAAAAAATAACCATTAAATAATAATAAAATAATATAACAAAAAACTAAGTCTGAATACAAATAAATTTTGGTTATTTATATTAAACAAATAATTTGAATAATGAAACCATTGACAAAATGTTGATGTAGAGTTTTCCATTCATATTTATTTTAGATTAAACTCGTGCGGTATAGTTTTAACTCTACATCAACATTCTGCCAATGGTTTCGTTTGCAAAGGATGAGCCCCTCAATTAGATCTTTGCATTCAGCTTGGAAGGGGTTCATCTTGCCAAATAGGCGACCAATACCAATGACAATACCTCCGTTTTCATCTCTGACTAGGATGCCACCACTGGACTCCAGTAGAGCTGCAAGCACCATCGATGTTGATTTTGAGCCTGCCCAGATTTGGAGCCATCCACTTGAGGTAAATAGGCTTTCTCTTTTTGTTGTTAATGGTTCTACACCCCAACGTTGAACCTGCATCAATAACATGAGACCAGTGTTTAGTGAACAATGTGTTACCATAGTC
This sequence comes from Limnanthes douglasii subsp. nivea, assembly GCA_036936605.1. NCBI lineage: Eukaryota > Viridiplantae > Streptophyta > Magnoliopsida > Brassicales > Limnanthaceae > Limnanthes > Limnanthes douglasii. The sequence continues at coordinate 125,663,738 of JAUPFV010000005.1, read as the reverse complement.
TATTCCTAAAATAATTCTGGTTATTCTATCAATAGCACTCTTCAAGTTATCATGAATGTGATTGAATTTGCAGCAGTTCCTGTTATACCAAATTGTCTAAAAAATTATTTGTGGGACAAGATGAGTAATGTGGAACTTTCTTTTAGAAAACCAGAACCAACAATGGAGAATATGATTGAGGGTCATGAAACACTTCAGGGAAATTTTGAACAGACATCCAAAATAATTCCAAATAGACCGGGCGAAGTTGCAGTTGACAAAGAGATGATTTTTCTCTTCACAACTGCAACAGAACTGATATTTAGAGACAATGATTATATGCCTTTTGGAAAGAATGTTGTCAATAGGGATAAAGTTTTTAGATAGCTTCCAGCATAAGAAAGAGAATTTTTTAGGAATGAAATTATTCCAATTTTTTTTAAAGAAAGTTGATTTGTTGTTTCTCTTTCTTATATTTTCCCATGTTAATTTGGTATTAAAATTATTATTGTTGGATAGCTTCCACACAATTTTTCTTCTTGTTCAGGATTGAGTTTGAAACAATTAATATGTTTAACTCTTTTCTTGAGTCAGAAAGTTTAAAAGGGTGTTGTTGTCCCAGCCATTTTCTTTCCAAAAGGTTTTAACTTTAACAGATAGGAACCATTTATTAGAGCTATGGTTGCTAAGGAGAGGAGGCATATCATGTCATTCATCAAAGCAGAAATCAATAAAACCCTTGCCAAGAATCCATTTCAAATTTTTGTCAGCATGGTCTTTAATGTAGTAAATCCTTTCCCAAACAATAAAGTTAGTAGTTTTACAGTTTGTTTTAAGAGGGTGGGTGTCTGGGCTATAAGTGAGGTGCATAAGCTCAGCCCAAAGACACTTATTCTTTCTAAATAAGAACCATAGCTTTTGAGAGAATGTGTGTTGAATATCAATCAGCCTTTTGATATTCAATCCACCTTCTTCAATAGGCTTGCACAGCTGGTTCCAGGAGGTCCAGTGAATATATTTTTCATTAAAATTGGACCTCCAAAGAAATTTATTGAAGCAAAGATCAATTTTGTTGATGATAAAAATAGGGATGGAACTGTTATGCATTCAATAGTAAATAATGGGGTGTAAAACATTGGTGATAAGAGACATTCTTCCCCCAATGGACAAATGTTTCGTATCCTATTCATAAATTTTGTTGTGAATTTTTAAAATTAATGGTAAGTAATTCTTGCCATTGTTGTTTGCAGAGATTGTGATGCCAAGATAGGTAAAAGGAACAGAGTCAACATTGAATCCAGTAGCCATGTTCAGTCTAGCAGTGCAATGTTGAGAAGAATTAGTAGAGGTAATAATTTTCGTTTTTTCTTTGTTGATATCTTGTCCAGAGACTGATTGATATTGATCAACCAGGCAGCTTAGTTTTTCAATGGTGGAGTGATGTGATCCTAGATGACACAAGGAGCTTAGAACATGGAAATGTGCAAGAACCAGATAAACAACTTGAAAAAGAAGATGAGCTTGAAGTTGAAGATATCCTTATTTTACCGGCTGGTCCAACAACTCGATCAAGAGCAAAACAATTTAACAAAGCTGTTGGAGGATTGCTTAATCAACTAGAGAATCCACGTGATCAAAACAGCAAGTATGGTGGAAAATCTTGTCAAACCACTTTGGTCTTGATTCAAGCTAATTGATTTCAACAAATGAGAAAGTGTCTCGATTGTACTCTTTTTCCCTTGTTCAAGTTTTGTCCCAATGGGTTTTCTTGACGAGGTTTTTAATGAGGCAATTGTTTCACTTCACCATTGCCCATTTGTTGAAATAAAAGCCCAAGGCCCATCTACACCAAAAGCCACGTCCTTGGAGGAGGGAAGGGTCTGATTTCCAGCTTATATCATTCATACTTTGTATTTTCAATATTAAAGCATTTTGTTTCCAAGAAAAGCCTTAATTGTTTTAGAGGCATGCATTATGTTTCCAAGAACAGCCTTAATTGTGTTCAAGGCTAGTTGTTTCTCCTATAAAAACTATGTACTCATAATTCTAATGGTTAGACTATCTTTGATTCTGAAAAAAAAAACTTCTTAAGTTTTACTATTCTCTTGTTGGTGTGTAATATCCACAAGAAAACTTGTTCTTCATTTGGTGTGTCATATCCAAAGGAAGATCAGTTGGAATATCAAAGGCCTTTCCACAACCTTTGTGTGACCTATCGATCCACATCCTTTGATCCTTGAATCCTTTTGGGTTCCTGGTTGCAAAGTTATCCCTATCCCATTTCAGAGTGTCGATTCTAGGAGGATTTTATCAAGTGGTATCAGAGCAACATTCTGAAAGTTGGGTATTCTCTTTCTCATTAATTTTTCTTCATCTATTTTATATTATCAGTTTGTTTGTAAAGATTTGAGTGTTAGTGTGATGATTTCATTTTGAATCACGAAATTCTGATCTGTTTCACCCTAGTTATAGTTGTTTGAGATTTAAAATCGTAGAAAATCATTTTTAGGTACTGTTGTGAAACTTATCTCTTATTATTCTTAGGAAAATAGATTTGGATATGTTTTATGGTTTTAAATAAATTGAAGAACTTTCCAAGGACTTGTTACTGGTGATTTGTTTTTGTTTTGTTTTGTAGAAAAGGATGTCTAATTCAAATGATGCAGAAAACAGTAATTTCAATAACAACAAGCTTCTAATTGAAGCAATGACAAAGTTGATAGACACCAAGATAGATGCCTTTCGCGAAGAGCTTCAATCAAACACTGACCACGAGCGGAACCGTTCACGACAAACCAGTCCAAGAAGAAACCATGAACTACCTGAACAATTCAGAAATGAAGCCGCTGATGAATATTATGAACGCATGAGCAATTCGTCTCGAAACAGCCATAGAAGGCACCATAGACGTACAAGAGAGGGCAACGAACGTATGCGTGACAATCTTGGAGGTCTCAAGATTAAGATTCCACCATTCCATGGGAAAATGATCCAGATGCCTATTTGGAATAGGAAAAGAAGATTGAACTCATTTTCAACATTCAACACTACACGGAGACCAATCGAGTAAGAATTGCTGCTACTGAATTTTATGGTTATACTCTTAGTTGGTAGGATCAACTAGTTACCTCAAGAAGGCGTAATGGAGAACATCCTATAGAATCATGGGCAGAAATGAAAGCCATTATGCGGAAGAGGTTTGTTCCTAGCCATTACCATCGTGAGCTGCATCTAAAGCTGAGCAGATTAACACAAGGAAGCCTATCTGTTGAAGAGTATTATCAAGAAATAGAGACCTTAATGTTGCGAGCTGATATTTCAGAAGATAGAGAGGAAACAATGTCAAGGTTTCTTGGGGGTTTAAATAGAGAAATTCAAGACAGATTGGAAACTCAGTATTATGTTGAACTAGAAGAGATGCTACACAAAGATTTTCTATTTGAACAACAAGTTAAAAGAAAGAACTCCTCAAGATCAAGTTACGGTTCAGGGGCAGTAACAATTAAGCCAAGTTATTCAAAAGATAAGAAGACCAATTATCAGAAAGGAACCTATGTAAAGGTGAACCAAAAATCTGGAACACCATTGTCTATTGATAACAATGGCAAACCTAAAGAGGTTGCAATCATAACTCGTGATGTTAAGTGTTTCAAGTGCAAAGGGATGGGACATTATGCTAATGAGTGTTCTAATAAGAAGATTATGACAATTCTAGATAATGGAGAAATAATTTCAGAGGAAGAAGAAATTGTCTATGATTCTTCCGAATAACACGTAGAGCGACCTGCTAAAGGAGATTTATTAGTAGCCAGAAGGTCTTTAAGCGTTCAAACAAAAAAAGAAGAACAAGAGCAAAAGGAGAATCTGTTCCACACTAGGTGTCTTGTTCAAGGGATATAATTTATTGAGACATATCCATATGTCATCAAATACAAACAAGGTAAAGAAAATATTGTTGTTGATGCATTGTCCCGAAGGTATGCCTTAATTACTACTCTTGAATCTAAGATTTTAGGATTTGATCATCTTAAGAGTTTATATGAAAATGATTTTGATTTTGGAAAGATGTATCAAGCATGTGAAAAGTTTGCTTCAGGGCGGTTCTATAGGCATTGATGAGTCCGAATTCACCATGCTCCCCGGACACGGACATATCAGTCCAAGGCCTCCGGACCGGACAGATCACATGGACCGGGCAGATCACTTTAAACACTATGACCATAGGACTGTTCGAACTATGTCAAAAGTACTAAAAAACCTAAACACTTCTTGACTAAGCTACTTGCTCTCCTACTTAGAGCTCATGGGTCTTTGAACATGACCCGGGTCCATTAAACATGATCCGAAAGCCCATAAGGGCCCAAACATCAGGGTATAAATACCCAACCACCTGCATTAGCTATAGGTAATGAAAATTAACTGCTATCAAGCTGCTTAATTATCTCTCTACTCTCTACTCTAAACATTTAAACACCAACATACTTCCTTAAAACACCAACTGAAATTACTAGCCTACCCTTAGGCGATTATTATCCTCACCAAATTGGCGACCACGGTGGGAGGACGAAGGTGCCTGAATCAAGCATTCAAAACCAGCTAAGAAAATCTGTCTGTATGAATCCGGAAAATCCAGAAGTACCACCAGCTCTGCTCGAAGTGGTGGGAGAGAACGATGAGTACACTATCGAAGAGCGTGATAGGCTCAAGGGTGAAATAGAAGCTCTGAGGGCTGAAAAGGCCAAGCTGGGCATGAAAGAAAAATCCAAAGCATCAGCTGCTCATCACACCGATAACCCCAGGGAGCATGAGTCTTCAAAGACTCATGTGAGTACTAAAAAGACTCATGCTAGTTCTAAAAATTCTCACCGGTCTAAGCCAGTGGAGAGTTCTCACTCAAGCTCAGAGTCTTCTGATAGCTCTTCGGACAGTGATGGAGTTGAAAAATCCTTATCCTCTAGCAGTGATGAGGGTCGAACTAGAAAGAAGCAAAGGTAGATTAAAAAATACTCAAGAAAAAGGGATAGACAAGGAAAGATGAAAAGGCATATTGGGAAGGGATCATCTCATAGTCGGAAGCATGTGGACAAGATGCTGATGGATCCCTTCGCTTTTCACGATGAGCCAGGTATCTTTGCAACTCCCAATGAGGGTACCGTGTTCAGTCGTGGAAGGAATTGGAGGCAATCTCCATTGTCTTCTAAAATTATGTCCGGAAACCTCCCTAAGAGGTTTGATAGCACCAAAATAGAAAAGTACGATGGCAGTACTGATCCGAACAACCATCTGGAACAATTTAAAAATTTCATGATGAACTTTGATGATGATGACAAACTGCTCTGTAGGGCATTCTCCCAGTCATTCACGGGGAGTGCTCTAAAGTGGTACAACAGCCTGCCTCAGGGTTGTATTAAAGACTTCGACACTTTTTGGGTGGCCTTTCGAAGGCAGTTCGTGGGGAGTAAAGAGCTAAAGGGCAATGGAGAGACAATAATCAATTGTTCCCAGGAGCCAAATGAGTCCTTGAAAGAATACATAAGCCGTTTTGTGAACACAAAGAATGGGTTGGCTGATTGCTTCGAACAGGTAGCAATAGCATCCCTGAGACAGGGTTTGAACCCAGGCAATCTAGCTGATTCAGTGACCAGAAAGAAGGCCATGACATGGAGAGGGTTGCTGAATCAGGTTGGCAAACAAATAAACGTCGATGAAACAAAGAAAACCAGGGTGCACAGGCAGGTGAGGTCTACCCCGGTGACACCAAATCCCAATCAGAATCAGTCCGGGAACAAAGTAAGAGAAACCAGACAGGGGCATGGTAGGGCAAAAGCTCAGTCTCAGCCAGTTGCTCCTGCTCAAAGTCAACAATCCAGAAACAAGAGAGGGCCATGGGTCCAACCGGAGTGGTTCGTAGAGTTAAAAGAAAGTGTGGCCACTATCTTTGATAAAACAAAGGATGAGGTGCATTACCGGAGACCGGCAACACTGCAGTCTCCCAGAGAGCATCGCAACAACTCTTTTTGCCAATATCACAATGATATTGGTCATACCACTGATGACTGCATAGCATTGAAACAAGAAGTTCAGAACTTGATTGAAATGGGAAAGGTGGGGGCCTATGTGAAAAGAAGAGGAGATTTTTGAAATACAAGCAAAACAACCTCAAGACTGGAGATTTCCTCTCATGCAGTATCTCTCCGATGGTGTTGTGCCTCCAGATAAGTCACAAGCCAGAACATTGAAACACAAGGCTCGTGGTTTCATCATGTTGAGAGAAGTGTTATACAAGAAGTCTTACAGTAAACCTCTCCTGCGCTGTTTGGGGGATGAAGAATCACAAATGGTCCTCTCCGAATTGCACGATGGTGAGGGGTCAGCCCATTGTGGGTTTAGAGCTTTGACAAGAAGAGTTTTACTCTCCGGTTATTATTGGCCATCAATCATGAAAGATGCTAAGGAGTTGGTAAGAAGGTGTGACCCATGCCAGAGGTACAGCAATGAAATTCATGTACCAGCCATTCCTTTAGAATCAATTTCTAAGCCCATTCCTTTTGCTCGATGGGGATTGGATTTAGTAGGGCCTCTCCCTGTAGCGTCCGGAGGGCGCAAAACTATAATTGTGGCCATTGACTACTTCTCGAAATGGATAGAAGCAGCCCCTCTAGCAGGGACAACATCAAAAGTTGTTATAAAATTCATTATATCCAACATATGTTGCAGATTTGGTGTCCCACAGAAAATAACAACAGACAATGGGCCACAGTTCGACAATAGAGAAATGGAGAGCTTCTGCGCCTCAAGGGGTATACAACATTGTTTTTCTTCACCTTTCCACCCACAAGCAAATGGGCAAGTTGAAGTGGCTAATAGAACTATACTGTCCGGTTTAAAGAAGAATATGGAAGGGGCTGCTGGGAAGTGGCCTAGTTATTTACAAGAGGTCTTGTGGGCCTACCGGACAACACCTGGGGCTGCAACACAAGAATCACCCTTTGCCTTGGTCTATGGGATGGATGCAGTAGCTCCCATAGAAGCAACTCTCCCCTCTTTTCGTGTTCACAACTTCTCCGAACATGCTAACGAGGTGGCAATCAGAGATCAACTTGATTTGATAGAAGAAAGACGAGTTAAAGCTCACCTTCGAGTTGCACACTATCAAGGCTTGATGAGGAGCAGGTTTGCTTCCAAAGTCAAAAGAAGAGATTTCCAACCAGGGGACAAAGTATTAAGGAAGGTCTTCTTACACACTAAAGAAAAGCTCTTCGGAAAGCTGACCCCAACTTGGGAGGGTCCGTATATAGTTTTTGAAAGAATTAAGCCTGGAACTTATTGGTTGGAAGACAAAGATGGCATAGTTTTAACTCATCCTTGGAATATTGAGCATCTCCGGATGTACTTGGAATAGAACTTGTGTAAATATTTACTTGTTTGAACATCCATGTAAATATTTGGGGGCATACTCTTTCCTCCCCGGTGGAACGGAGAGGTTTTAATGAGGTGTCCGGGCTGTTAAATAAAATTTGATGCCTTCTTAAAAATTTTCTAAGTGTTTTTAAAAGTTTTGTCCCTTGTCATACTATCTGGACTGAAAAATCTAAGGGCTATTTAAACTCTAGCCGGAGAACTTAAACACTCTCACAATACAACAACTAAAGGCTACTTAAACTCTGGCTATCAAAATTAAAACGAACAATGAAAGAAGATGATGGCTGTACAGAACAGAGATATTCATTAAAATAAATAACTTAAAATTGCCTTGGCCTTCCAAGGACTTTTAAATAGTCAAGATACAACACAAAAAGCCTGTCCGAACAAACACCGGACACCATTACAAAAAGAGTGCCTTGGCCTTCTAAGGACTTTAGTCTGAATAAAAAATAAACAAAGTAGATCGCAAGTTAAGGTTGAGCCTTTGAATATGGCTCACCTTCATCTACCTTCTTGCCTTTAAAATCGCTTTCACCTTCATCAACCTTCTTCTTTCCCTTGGGATCATCTTCCTCATTGTCTGGTCTCTCTCCGGTCCTCTCTTCATCATCGGATGAGGACGCACTAGAGACTCCATACTGATCCTCTTCGCCCATTGTATGATGTGGAAGGTCATCATCGTCTACATAAAGCCACAAGTCCCCTAGGTTCCTCTTCGGAAATTTTTCATGAAAGAGTAGAACCATGTCAGACCTCACCTTCTCAAGCAGTAGCTCTTCGCTCTTGATCATCTGGTTGGTATAAGCATTGATCTTGGCTTGGATCGTAGCCTCTTGATCCCTTAGCAACGTATTTTTCTCTTCGGCAGCCTTGGACACTGCATTCTCAAGGGCAATCTTATCAGTAGTTAGGTTGGTGATGATCTTGTCCTTTGCCTTGGTCTCTTCTTTTGAGGCAGTAAGGTTTTTCTCCAGACCGGACATCTTCTCTTGGAGGTCTTTGATGGTTTCCTCTAAAGTGGTGACTTTGGTGGTGCTCGTCTCTTGGCTTCTCTTCAACTCCTCGTTTTCTTCTTTCAACATGGCAGCGTTGGAGGTGGCAGTTTGGAGGTCTTCGGACAGTTTTTCCTTCTCAGACTTAAGGTCTTTAATGATGTCTGCCTGACCCCGGACTTGTCTCTCCAACATAAGTACTGGCTGCACATTTCTTAACAAGGAATGGGCTATGGTATCCTTTTCACTAGAAACAATGAAAGTCTTACCGTTAAAATTGACCGTGTTGGAGCTGCTCGGAGGAATGTAAGGCCCTGCGAAATCGTCTCTGGGGAGGTTGAGGAAGTATTCACCAAGTTCACCAAGACCGGTGATGTCTACTTCATCAATGTTGAGCTCTCCTCCCTCAACTTCATCAGTATGAAAGTCCCTTGGGATCTCTTCAGCATGTGTTGGGTCAGAAGGGTCAGCTTGGAAAGAAGGCTCCGGATCCCGGAGAGGAAGCTCATCTCCCTTAGCAGTCTTTTTCTTCTTGGCTGCCCGGTCTGCCCCTTCACTCCCCTGTTTGCGATTCCTCTTGGAAGCCCTTGGAGGTTTTGGGAGGTCTGCTTCCTGCCTTTCGGTCTCTTGCTCCACTACTTGCAAAAGAGCAGCATCGATTTGGCTCTGTACTGGCCCCTCCGGGTCTGTTGGAGCATCCTTCTCAGCATCAGCAGGATTAGCATCGCTCACCACCTTTTTGCCTTTCTTCTTGCCCTTCATTTTGCTTGGGGCTTTGGCCCGACCCGGCAGGAAGAGTGTCTCATCTGCTTCATGGGTCCTCTTAAGCACTGTGTCAGGAGAAGGTTCGGTGGTGAGCTCCTCCCAAGTCAAGTCTCTCCGACCTGTGGTGTTCCACAGGTGAGACCTTGCCAGATTTCCACTAGTGAAAGCATTGTGGAATCGGTTCCCCCAGTTCTCTGCAGCCCAGGAATTGATTTTGCCACAAGTGACCTGTCCGGCCTTCAAGTAATCACCGAACTCCTTAGGCAGTTCTGTTAAGACAAAAGAAAGGCAAATTAATTTAAACCAACTATAAGAAGGAAGAAGTAGACAAAGATTTAAAGTGGGATACTTACGGTCACTCCTCCACCTGCTTCTGAGGAGGCTTGGGTTTTCTCCGGACTTGATCTTCTTTCCGTTTTCCCAAGCGCCACTGACGAACAAAAACTGGCTCCTCCATTTACTCTCAGACTCCAATAGATCATCAACAGCTTTGAAACTGTCCCCCATATTAAAGTGGTAGAAGGGAAATTGGTGATGTTTGCAAAGATTGGCCACTGCAGCAAACTCTTCCATAGGAAGAGGGATCCCGGACAGCCTTGATGCCATGATGCATAACATCAGAGTATACCAAGCGTTGGGGCTCAGCTGACTCGGGCAGAGTTTGATCAGATGAAAATATCTGACAATCTCTGGGTCCAATGGGAATCTAAGTCCCCAATTAAATAGCTCCGTGAAGATGACTATTTCATTCAGCTTGCAATCCATAGGAGTTTCAGGATCTATGTGAATCTTTATCTTCACATTTTCTGGGATCCTCCATTTTGTGCGCATTCGACCCAGTTCAGCCGTATGGATGAAAGCATACTTGGTCTTCTGTAAGGCCAAGAGGTATTTGAGTTCGACCTTGTGAAAACAAGGCCCCACCTTCCCTTCCAGGCACTGCGGCAGCTCCGGATGCCTCAAGCACAGTTTTTCCTTGCCCTTATCTTTTTTGGCAGCAGCAGTATTACTAGTCTGACCGGAGGGCTCAGACTCAAAAGGGACTTCTTCAGCAGAGTCCTCCATTCTTTCCTCCATGATCGTTGGATGAATATCAGTGGCAGTGGCCCGGGGGGAATTCAAACTTGGCTCAGCCTGGCTTCCGGACTGCTGGTTTTCAGTTTTTCCTTGACTTCTAGTCTCAGGCTGGGGCTCTGAGGCAGAAGTCTCTCTTTGAAGTACCGGGCTGCTAGCCTCCGGACCAGGTAGTCTTTCCCGGGGAGCTCTGGTATGCACTCCAGACCCAGAGCTGCTATTTTTGGCCCCCGACTTTGAGGGAGTGTTCTTAGAGGCTTGCCCCTTAACCAGCCAACTCTTTCTTCGGTCGACTAACTTCTCCGGGGAGTTCTCAATGTCTGATCCCATCGCTATGAAGGGTGAGGGTTTTTTGAAGCTGGTGGCAGTTACTCCTGGTTCGACGATGGATTCTGATTCCTGAACAGAGGAACTAGAGATGATGGGGGAAAGGCTAGGTTGGAATAACTTTCTAGGCTTAGTGCATTTGGAGGAAGAAGATCCTCGATCTGACTCTGCAACAGAAGAGGTTGGTCTGTCGACACGCGAAGTAGGTAACCCTGCTGCGATTCGTCTTTCCTTCTCAACTTTTTGTGCCTTCTCCAACTCAGAAAGGTTGAGCCACCCGCCTTTGATGAAAGCAGTCCTTGCTGTAAACATAAACTATCAAGAAAATCTTTGCTTTAGAGAGAGAAAGCTCTAAGAAAATATGCAGAGTAAATATGAAAGAGATAGTAAAACAGTAGAAAGTGAGTTTGAATTTATAGTAAATCTGAAAAAGCAGTTGATTCCTAGGAGAATTCGAAAGTTTGGCAATGATTAAAAGACGGCGCTGATGTCACCATTTGTAATTAAAGAGGTTGCTTTTCGAAGAAGGTGGGTTCGAAATTCAAGGTGAAAAAACGACTGGAGCAACCAATCGGAGAGCGACACGTGTCCCACGAACTCTGGCAAAAACCGTTTTGAATTCGTGAAGCTTTATCCGTCCGGGTAAACCCGTAGACCTGTCCGGATTAAAAACTACTTCTGACGTCGGACTGTTTTTCAGGTCTCTGACAAGAATACTTGCTCAAACACCTAAAAAAGGGGCTCCTGATGAGTCCGAATTCAGCATGCTCCCCGGACACGGACAGATCAGTCCAAGGCCTTCGGACCGGACAGATCACATGGACCGGGCAGATCACTTTAAACACTATGACCATAGGATTGTTCGAACTATGACAAAAGTACTAAAAAACCTAAACACTTCTTGACTAAGCTACTTGCTCTCCTACTTAGAGCTCATGGGTCTTTGAACATGACCCGGGTCTATTAAACATTACCCGAAAGCCCATAAGGGCCCAAACATCAGGGTATAAATACCCAACCACCTGCATTAACTATAGGTAATGAAAATTAACTGCTACCAAGCTGCTTAATTATCTCTCTACTCTCTACTCTAAACATTTAAAGACCCACATACTTCCTTAAAACACCAACTGAAATTACTAGCCTACCCTCAGGCGATTATTATCCACATCAGGCATGAAGGATTCTTATTCTTTGATAAACGTTTATGTGTGCCTAATTGTTCTATGAGAGATTTACTTGTTAGAGAAGCCCATGGAGGACGCTTAATGGGACATTTTGGAATAGCTAAAACTCTCAAGGTAATGCTGGATCACTTCCATTCGCCATATATGAGGAGGGATATTGAAAGAATCTGTGACAGATGTACTACTTGCAAACAAGACAAATCTAAGGTTCAATCCCACAGTTTGTATACTCCTTTACCTATTCCTACACATCCTTGGAATGATGTATCTATGGACTTTGTAGTTGGATTGCCTAGGACTAGAACTGGTAAGGATTCCATTTTTGTGGTTGTTGATCGATTCTCTAAAATGGCACACTTTGTTGCTTGTCACAAAACTGATGATGCGTTGCACATGGCTAATCTGTTCTTTAAAGAGATAGTTCGTTTGCATGGCATGCCTAGGACGATAGTTTCAGATAGGGACACTAAGTTTCTAAGTTACTTTTGGAAAACTTTGTGGTCTAAGTTAGGGACTAAGCTTTTATTTTCTACTACCTGTCACCCACAAACTGATGGAAAAACAGAAGTAGTAAATAGGACTTTGTCCACTATTCTACGTGCATTAATTAAAAAGAACTTAAAAACTTGGGAAGAATGTTTGCCGCATGTTGAATTTGCATACAATCATTATATGCATTCTGCTTCTAAGTACTCTCCTTTTCAAATTGTTTATGGATTTAACCCAATATCTCCTTTGGATCTAATTCCTTTGCCTTTGAGTGAAAGAACTAGCATAGATGGGAAAAAGAAAGCTGAACTTGTAAAACAGATCCATGATGATGCAAGGAAAAACATAGAAAAGAAAACTTAGCAATATGTCAAACAAGCAAACAAGGGAAGACGTGATAAAGTTTTTAAGGTTGGAGATCAAGTATGGGTGCACTTAAGAAAGGAAATATTTCGAGAAGAGAGGAAGTCAAAATTGATACCTAGAATTGATGGACCATTTGAAGTAACAAAAAAGATCAACAATAATGCGTATCAACTTGACCTACGAGGTAAGTATAAAGTGAGTCCTACCTTTAATGTTTCTGATTTGGTTCCTATTATCGCAGATGAAATGGATTTGAGGTCAAATCCTTTTCAAGTGGGAGAGGATGATGTGATCTTAGATGACACAAGGAGCTTAGAACATGAAAATATGCAAGAACCAGATGAACAGCTTGAAAAAGAAGATGAGCTTGAAGTTGAAGATATTCTTATTTTACCGGCTGGTCCAACAACTCGATCAAGAGCAAAACAATTTAACAAAGCTGTTAGAGGATTGCTTAATCAACTAGAGAATCCACGTGATCAAAACAGCAAGTATGGTGGAAAAGCTTGTCAAACCACTTTGGTCTTGATTCAAGCTAATTGATTTCAACAAATGAGAAAGTGTCTCGATTGTACTCTTTTTTCCCTTGTTCAAGTTTTGTCCCAATGGGTTTTCTTGACAAGGTTTTTAATGAGGCAATTGTTTCACTTCACCATTGCCCATTTGTTGAAATAAAAGCCAGAGGCCCATCTACACCAAAAGCCACATCCTTGGAGGAGGGAAGGGTCTGATTTCCAGCTTATATCATTAATACTTTGTATTTTCAATATTAAAGCATTTTGTTTCCAAGAAAAGCCTTAATTGTTTTAGAGGCATGGATTATATTTCTAAGAACAACCTTAATTGTGTTCAAGGCTAGTTCTTTCTCCTATAAAAACTATGTACTCATAATTCTAATGGTTAGACTATCTTTGATTCTGAAAAAAACTTCTTAAGTTTTACTCTTCTCTTGTTGGTGTGTAATATCCACAAGAAAACATGTTCTTCATTTGGTGCGTCATATCCAAAGGAAGATCAGTTGAAATATCAAAGGCCTTTCCACAACCTTTGTGTGACCTATGGATCCACATCCTTTGATCCTTGAATCCTTTTGGGTTCCTAGTTGCAAAGTTATCCCTATCCCATTTCAGAGTGCCGATTCTAGGAGGAGTTTATCATGGAGGGAAGGCTGTTGGTGAAGATGATTATGTCATCTGCAAACACAAAGCTTGGTAAGATATATCCTTATTTCACATAAAATTCCATACTGTTATTAGATTTAAATAGATTAGACAGACCCCTAATGAGTGTTTCCTCAACAAGAATGAAAAGGCTGGGAGACAATGGGTCTCCCTGTCTTAAACTATTCTTCTGAGGAAAGTATCCCACACTGGTACCATTTATGAGAATAGATATCATAACATTAGAAATTATATTTCCAATAAAGGAAATTAGCTTATTAGAAAAACCAAAGCAATTCAAGATTTTAAAAACAAAGGCATGAGACATTTTGTCAAATTCCTTTGATATATCAAGCTGCACCATAATGTTCCTTTTGTTAGGTTTTCTGTTAATATTATTAATCATTTCTTTAATTATGAGGATATTTTCGTGGATTACTCTATTTTTAACAAAAGCACCCTGACTATTAGATATAATATTAGGCAAAAAGTCAGCAATTCTGTTGTTGACTAAACTAGAAATTAGCATGTTGAAAATAGTGCACAGACTAATGGGCTTGTAGTTATTCCAACTAACATGATTAGGGCCTTTGAGAATAAGGCAAATCCCAGTGGCAAACACACCATTGGGGATATTGCAGCCCTTAAGATAATCATTGAGAGTATTGCAAAGGTCTAAATTAATAATCTCCCAACAAGTTTTAATAAAGAAGGAATTGAACCCATCAGTGACTGCAGCACTATCATTCTTCATGGACCTAACAATAGTCCACACCTCTTTCTTTGTTGTAGGCTTGAGTATAGTATAGTTATCACTTTCAGTAATGAGCTTAGGAATGTTAGCAAAGAGAAGATCCTGCATTTTCATATTTAAGTCATCATTGCTAATGTAGGGATCGGTAGATAAAACCTTTTTAAAATAGGATTTAGCAGACTAAGCTATTTCATTGTGACTTTGGAGCCAAACACCATTCTTTTTTATCCCATTATTTTGGTTCTTCTTTCTCTTCTTAGATACATAACTATGGTACAGCTTAGTGTTACCATCACTATCATTAAGCCAAGTGTTAAAACACTTTTATCTCCAGTAGCTCTCTTCATTCCTAAGAGCCTGAATAAGAGATCTGTTAACTTTAGATTAGACATGCTATTATTATCGATTTGGTGAATGATCTCATTGTTGTTAACATCTTTAGTGGCAGCTTTCACTTTGTTGAAGATATTTCCAAACTGATTAATGTTCCAATCCTTAAGAAATTTTTTAAGTCTCTTAAGTTTGAACCAGAAAACATTGTTGGTGTTACCTTTACAGTAAATATTCCAATTCTTCTTTACTAAACTCAGGAAATTAGAGTCATTAGCCCAATCATTAATAAATTTCAAATTGCATTTATTATAAAAGGAAGTATTTACTATGATTATTAGAGAGAGATATGAGCAAATGAGCATGGTCAGAACAAGTTTTGACCATGTGAAAAACCTGAATACAATGCATTGAAGAGATCATGTTGGTGTTGATTAAGGCCATGTTTAGTATTTTCCAGCATATGTTGTTGCTCCATGTATTATCTGGATCCCACATAACCAGTGCGCTCAAGGTTACAAATTCTGATGGCTTCGTTGAAGTTATTAGTACTAGTATCATCAAAGGTGGAGCAGCCAAGCTGGTCTTCAGAGCTAGTGATAACATTGAAGTCACCAGCAGCCATCCAAGTGAGAACATCACTAGCAATAGACACCATATGGCTCCAGAGAACTTTACGAAGGGATCCTTGGTTCTTAGCATAAACAAAGGTAAGGTTGAAAGTTTAAATTATTAAAATTGACCTCCATATGGAGGAACTCGTCATTATCAATATTAACAGTGATGCTAATGTCCTCAGACCAGAAAACCCACACTTTGTTGGAGCAGTTAGCCACAAATTTACTCAGACCAATTCTCTTAGCAACATTATCGATCTTGTCAAACCTAGCCATAGGCTCCTGAATAGAAATCACCTTAATCTTTTCAGTTTGAATCATGGATATAAGCCTAGACAAGGTTGGATTGTTGTTGACACCATGGGCATTCTAGCTAATAATCTTTATCATTATCACATAAAGATTTATTATAGTTTTTCTCTCTTTCAAGAATAGAGTTGATAGACAGTCTTTTAACATTTTTATTTCTGTATGCAGATTTGATCTTACGACTGATAATGGTGTTGAAGTCATGGTCAGGGGAGGTGGTACGCGGAGACACAATAGAGCTGCCAATATTGTCACGTTGAGGAGATTGAGATGATTTAACAATCTGATTTTCAAGGTTATTTTGATAATCATGGTCCAATCTTTGAAGAGCTCCAATTATTTCAGGCTCATTTTTTGAAGAGCTTTCTTCATCTTCAAGACTAGGCTCAAGTTTTCCAAAAGTTCTAGATTCAGTTTTGTTATCTTTGGTTGTAATGACGGATTTAATCTTCCTTCTGTAAACTTTACTAAATGTTTGTAACTGAGTTACTTTTGGTATATGTAAATTTGTGGAGCTTTCTTGAATATGATCAGTTTGAATAATATCATCATCTTTTTTCACAATGTCATTACTTTTTTCCTTATCTTTGTCTTTTGAGTCTGTCTTTCTACATTCATCAGCATTGTGGCCTAAATGATAGCAGCTGTAGCAGTAGTTAGGAACATTCCTATAACTAACACCAACCCAACACCCGTCATTTTCTCTGAAACCAACCCACAATCTTCTCTTATGATTCTTTGAAACGTCGATTTCAACTTGGGCATAGCACGCATTGTTATTGGCTCTGTATTTGTCATGGACAATTGTTCGATACACTGTGCCAAGAGAGGAAGCAAGGTCTTTAATCACAGAACTGTTGTACATATACTCTGGAATCCTTTCAAGTCTGACCCATAACAAGACTATAGGGTTTTCGTAACTTTTATTAAACTCAGGGCACCACTTAAGTATTCTCATGGTTTTGACGTCAACACTCCATACGCTTTTGGACCAGAGGCTACTGGCGTCTTCTTTTAAGCAGAACTCTATAAGGACATGACGAGAATCAATGGTGATGAAGCTGTATGATCCTTTGAATTTGAAAGATTCAAGGAAGTTGTGTAGCGAAGCTCTTTTCGGTATCCCATTACTTAACTTACCGATCATAGTCGTTCTCGATTGTTGCAGGAGAAAGTCCTTTGTTTCTTTCGAATATTGAATCGAAATGTGGTCATCAGATTCTTTGATGAACTTCGGGACAGTTTCTTGATGCAGAGAGTTTGGTTTTAAAATATCAGTGAAGGATTTCTTGAAATTATTTTGGGTTTTAGTTACAGCGTTTGGAAGAAGAGCGGAAAACTCTTAATTGTTGAAAGAACCAGACGACATTAACGGAGTCTCTAAAAAAGACCACCGAAAAGCAACGGAAATAGAGCAGACTCACCGGAAATTAACGGAAAACATAGAATAATTGCCATAGGATAATCGAGGAAGATAAGGTACGCAGAGAAGCGCTTCCGAAGTTAATATAAGGTATGCCTTCTTTGAAAAAACCGACAAAAGTCATTGGAGGAGGAGGAGCCTAATCTTGGAGCCCCTAATATGTACCTTCTCTGCAATTTTTAATATATATATATATATAGCATTTTGAAAAGGAATATAATGAGGGTAATCGGTCAATGGTTTCGGTATCGACAAGTTGACATCAAGCATATTACGAAACCATCTGCCTAGTGTATTTGTAGAATATTCCCACGAAATTTAATACGACATCTTTTCTTTATTATTATTTATAAAAAAATCACTTTTGAAAGATTACGAAAATTGACCTCATGGAGAAGAATAACTCCCAATCCTGTATTATTGGCTGCCGCAATTTTAAATGAAAAAGAGAGTGTATAATAAATACATAGTACATAAAAAAAATAACTCCTCTTCTTTAATTTCATTCATAAAAATTAAAAACGAAGAGAAACCGCAAAAGAGGCAAAAATATTTGTACGAGGAAGTGTCAACGCCAAATTTCAAACCGTCTTTACCCATTTTAACTTGGTGTTATAATAAGAATACATCGGCTTGAGTATAAAAATGTAGTAGTAAGAATAAATCTGATTAAAAACAAACAGATTATTTTATGGCATGAATAGGGGTGGTAAATGGTTCTGGAACCGCGGTTCAAAGCTGATAATCTGTTTATGAACTGACGGTTTAACTGCGAAACTGGTTCATTAGGACCGCAAACCGGTAGGACCGTCAAACCGGCAGGACCGCCAAACCGGCAAAACTGCATAAGGAGTAAACCGGTAGGACCGCAAACCATTAGGACTACAAACCGGCAGAACTGCGAAATGGCGGTTTATTTGTAAAAACCCACGGTTTATTGGTAAATATTATAAATGTTTTATTTATTTTATAACCAAAATATTATATTTAAAAAATATTGAGATATTGCATATTATTATAGAATTATTATTACATTTTCGTTAACATTAATTTGTTTTGGTTATTAATATTTTAAGTGTTGTAATTATTATATAGTCCAAAATTTTAAATATTACTTATGTTATTATCACATTTTGAATATTATTATTATGTTTTTAGATCTAGTGTTAGATTTTAATATTACAAACCAAAACTACATCTTATCATGTTAAAATATTACAAATTCTATGGTTATAATTTTAATATTACATTTTGAATTTTATTATTGTGATTTGGTTTTAAATATTACAAGTGTTATTTATTATTTTTTAAACCAAAATCATATTTTATCATGCAAAAATATTACAAGTTATATTGTTATAATTTTAATATTACATTTTGAATTTTATTATTGTGATTTGCTTTTAAATATTACAAGTGTTATTTACTATTTTTAAGTTATATTGTTATAATTTTAATATGACATTTCGAATTTTATTATTGTGATTATGTTTTAAATATTACAAGTGTTATTTATTATTTTTAAGTTATATTGTTATAATTTTGATATTACATTTTGAATTTTATTATTGTGATTTGGTTTTAAATATTACAAGTGTTATATATTATTTTTAAGTTATATTGTTATAATTTTAATATTACATTTTGAATATTATTATTGTGATTTGGTTTTAAATATTACAAATGTTATTTATTATTTTTTAAACCAAAATCATATTTTATCATGGTAAAAGATTACAAGTTATATTGTTATAATTTTAATATTAAATTTTGAATTTTATTATTGTAATTCTAAAAATGATTATAAAATTATTATTACATTTTGGTTAGTATTAATTTGTTTTGGTTATCACAAACATCATTCATAACAATTGAAAATTAGCGGATTGGTGAGAATTAGTAAGTCTACGATTTATAGGCATTTTAAAACTTAAAACAACGTTTTTTTTTAAATATGCAATAAAATACTAATCGAAACTAATTAATATCGCAAATAATAAAAACTAAATTTAGACTAATACCAACTAATACAACTAATAACAAGCAATAACAACTAACAACAACTAATAAAATTAGAATTAAAAGAACTAATTTAAATTACTATAACAATTAAATAACTTGATAAATTATACGAAGCTCTTGATTGAGCTATTATAATGTTATCCCAATGTTATTTAAGTGTTTTTATCAAATAGAAACAATTTGCGAAAAAAAAATTAAACAATTCCGAAAGTAGGACTACAATATGTAAAATAAGAAATTTGAGTTTTCTAGAATATTTAGAACAAGTAGAGAGACATAGAGAAGAGTATATGAATTTATGAATTTGGATTTGGGTCTTCTCTATTTATAGAGGAGACCCAAAAAAATTAAAAAAAACGAAAAAAAAAATTCCGGACCATCCGGACGCCCGGACTGAAAATTCGGACCATCCGGACATTTTTTTTATTATTATTATTTTTAGAATTTTTTTTTTTTAACAACTATGTTTCAAGAAGTGTTTGTTTTGCTTTTTTTTATTAAATGTTATTTAAATCACTTTCACTTTCAATTTTTATTTTGTTATTTACAAGTAATTTAAGTTTATGCATATAATTATACAATTCTAAAAATTTTAAATTTAAACTTCTAATATTGAATAGTTCGAAAATACAATAAACTATATAATTCATCTAACCATAAACACTTCAAGCTTGAAAGAATCTAAAGAATCACCTAATAATTTAAAATCAGAATACATATGTCTAATAGGTATATATTATTTAATATGTACCTAATATTAAATATAACATCTTAAATACAAACAATACACAAATCATTTTACAATTATATTTTTTACGATATCTTGTTTAAGACAATCAAATTTTTATTTTTATATTTTTACAAACATTGAAAGTTGTAATCAAAATAAAATTAGATGCCTAATATTAAATAAATTATCTTAAATACATAAATATAATCAAACATATCAAAATCAAATTACAATTATTTTTTTAGAATGTAATTGCTTGATTATAAAATTTCGATTAAAATGATAAAATATTTAAATTAAAATACATGAAATAGCACAATTAACTCGTGTATATGGTACATATCTCAATTATTGAAATTAGATTCAATTAACACTTACAAATTAATTTTAAATAACATTATAAAATATTCTCATAAACGGTTCTTAAATGGTATGTCTGGTGGTTTGAACTGGCGGTTTAACTGCGAAACTGGTCCATTAAAACTGCAAATCGACAGGACCGCAAACCGGCAGGACCACAACCCGCCAAAACTGCAAACGTAGTTCTGATTTGAACGGTTCTGATGGTTCGTGGTTCAGACCGTTGCCACCCCCTAAGCATGAGCATGCATTCGTTTTTAGCATCCACTATGATTATGATTTATGACCACTACACCATGGAGAGAGTCTTATCTTGAAAAAAGAATGGACCACTGCCACTGCCACTGCGTTATTGAAATGAGATGGTCCCGTCTCTTCAGTTTCGACTTTCTCTTTTGGTCTTTTCGAGATGCTTTCATTTATTTCTCACAAAAAGAAAAATAAAAGGCCTCTCTTTTTCTATACTTTCAGTGACCACAATATTTTCAAATCTTCCCGATACTTTTAAATAACTCCAAATCTTATATTACGAACTTTGAATATTTGTGAGGAGAGTCTTGCACCACTTTATTCATAATTATCGCTAATTTTATTTTGAATAAACGAAATTGGAGTAGTATACTTTTTTGCTTTAAAAAAAATTGTAGGGAATAACTCAATTTTTTTATAAATAATTAGGATATATTTTAAATATTAAAAAAAGAGAATAATTAAATAACTAACTGAGATTTAAATTAGGTACCAAAATATTTATATTGTCCAAAAAATGCAATCTATATATCATATTATAGAAGGTGTTGTTTAATATAATCATCGGTCAATTAGGAATAGAGATTCCAAAAAAACATAAAAAATAAATTAGAATTTATATTGAGATTACACTGGTTAGACAATTTTGGTATCAAAGAATCTAAAACGAAGTTTAGAAAGCATACGATCGTAGAGGCTATGACGAAAAAGGAACAAAATATTCTTGTATTATGTTCATGTTAGTCGTAGTATCTTGCTCTGCTAAAGCAAGTTTCCAAATGTGCGATTTTGAGAGGAATAATAGTTCGACGTCTTTGTAATCCATGAAGACCAGTTAAAGATATTTAGTGTGAATCAGAACTTGAAACTGGATGTGACCCAAATACTCTGTGTGAATCTAGAGTTATAGAGATATGATTGATGGATTCAACACAATAGTTGCACAAGACACAATCCAAAAGGGAATTTAGTCTCCAACTTATAAGTTTGTATTTAGTTGACAATTTGTCCTAAATTTCTAGCCAAATAATAAATGAGTTACGGGGAATATTATATTTATGTCATACTAATCCAGCCCACCCGATATAAGGGGTGGACGTTCGAATGACATTGTAGATGTATTTGATTGTGAAATTTGTGCTTCCACTATTGGCGGTCCAACAATGAACGTCGTTGTAATTGATGCTAAGAGAAGTTAGTGTGAGGTAGGCACAAAAGCGGGTTGACGATAGAATTTGATGTTCGGAGAACACTCACAACTTGAACAGATGAGATGATGTGTGTAGCGGTGGATGAAATATTGGTTTGACTCATTGATTTTCAGCGAACACTCACAAAAGAAATCAAATGAAGATGATGATAGATAGATGATGGATCGAGTTGTGCCACAAAAGAGTTGAAAATCATTTGATAAAAAGAAACTAAACTTGGAAGAAACTAAACTTACTTCTCACAAGAATATTTAAAGATAAATATATCCCTGACCAATAATTTGAGTAAAAAAACTCGATTTTTTATTGAAATCTTTAAACTTCAATAAATATGTACATTGCAAAGACTCTAATTATCTTTCTTAAAAACAAAATAGTTCTCTTTAACTCTCTCAAAAGATAATTAAATGAGTCTAAAGACTCAAAAGAACAAAAGAATAAATATTGGATAAACAATAATACTCAACAACTCTTAGTGACTCTCATAAAACTAAATAAAAATACTTAAAAGTAAATATTGGAATTTTTAATACTAAATAACTCTACTTGAATCTATTAAACAAAATAAAAATCTTAAAAAGTAAATATTGGATAATAAATAATCAATAACTCTAATTATCTCTTTTAAAACAAAATAAAAATAACTAGTGGATAATAAACACCCCATAACTTTTTAACTATATTTTAGAATAATAAAAATACTTAAAATATATATTTTGGTCT
Organism: Limnanthes douglasii subsp. nivea; assembly: GCA_036936605.1. Taxonomy (NCBI): domain Eukaryota; kingdom Viridiplantae; phylum Streptophyta; class Magnoliopsida; order Brassicales; family Limnanthaceae; genus Limnanthes; species Limnanthes douglasii. The sequence continues at coordinate 125,641,246 of JAUPFV010000005.1, read as the reverse complement.
TATGTCATTATCCTACTCTTAAAAGAAGCTTATCTATTAAGTTTTATTATGCAAAGTATGATTACAAGTGTAAATTACATATATGCAGTGGACATAAAAATATTCTTCTAAACCATAATATTCTTTTTGTCTTCTTTCACGAGATTTCTAAACCATAAATTCTTATTTGTATCGAATGACATAAAAATGTCTTATTAAACTCCACGTAACGTTCGTTAAATTCGTTTAACTTATATTATCCTTTAAAGTGTTTCAAGGGATCAAGATCAGTATGGATCATGAAATATTTAGGCCGTAAATAGTGATACCATATCGGTAATGTCAGTACCATAATAGATGTTCTTGGTACCAAGTAAATCCTATGCCCAATCCGACGAATGAGTGGTAACTCATGAGGGATTTATTTAAGAACACAATTATCAAAATCCTTCTCTTCATTAGGCATCAAAGATATTTAAATATGTATATCTGTCTCGGTAAAATTGAAAAAATCCTCAACAAGTTTTGTCAAATCATTGTTGATATATTTTGATCGATTATCCAAAGAAACTATATTAGAAGAGAAAAATAGGTTAGATTTACTTACCACACCTTCTATTTTTTTTTTGAATTTCAATTTCCTTTCTATTTACTTTTGCATTAGTATCCACTAATTCTCCTTCATCCAATGGTTTTTTGTTGTACTTGATTTTCTGCTCAATCTTGATATCAATATGGAATAATTTATACAACTCATTGTATTTTTACTTTTCCACGTCTCTTACAATATGTTGTTGAAAACCGTCTATAACTTGTACCATTAGTGCCTCCTTAGAATCTTTTGGTTCCAAACACTTTTTGAGATGTTTAAAATCATTAAAATACTCTTCAATTGTTTTAGTTTATTGTGACTTATCCTTAAAATGTTTTTGTAATTCACGGTAGTAATGAGTAGGTACATACCGGATCTAATGGTATATAAGGTCTAAAAATGTGCCTATTTCTTTTTATGAATTCTTTGTCCCACCAAATAAGAGTACTATTTGAAAAATATGCAGTAGCTAGAACAAGTTTCCTTTGCTCAGTATATCCATAATACTCAAAGATATACTTTATTATCCTTTCACAATCTATGTAGGCATTAGGATAAAATTTTCCAAATACATACATGAGGTTTTATCTTTACCTTCTGTATTTATAGGCCTCGTGGATCGTTCATCTCTTATTTTCTTCTCCCAAGAGGATCTTTTCTTTGGTTTTGACGAGAGAAATGGTTTGGAGGGTCATCTTCCAAATTAGGCATTTCATCATTTTCATCTTCTATTTCAACATGTTGTTCTTGTTGTGTATGTAAAATATTTCTAATGGATTCAAATTTCATCGGGGGCCTCTCAATTTTCCCAATACATTCTCTAAATGTTTTCATAATAGTACGAACTTCTTCATCTTGTGTTCACACCGTTTCATCTTGTGTTCGTATTGTTTCACTATGTATTCAAATTTGCTCTTGCATATCAGTCATCAATTGAACATGAGTCTCTATAGTGTTTTCTACAATTGTAAGTGTGTAAAGATGATACAACCTTGATAATGGACCTTTAGGGCATATTACCAGATGATATTGGAACAATGGCAGGTTGGTTATAAAAGTTATTGTTCGGAGAACACTCACAACTTAAACATATCATATGACACGTGTAGTAGTGGATAAAGTTTTGGATTGACTCCTTGCTGTTCGGAGAACACTCACAAATAAAATCAGATATAAGGAGATGATATATATTTGATGGATCAAGGTGCTTCACAAAAGAGATGAAAAATCTTTAATAAGGAGAAACAAAACTATTTTTTCAGAAAAATAGTTAAAGATAAATTTATCTCGAATAAATAATTTGAATAAAAAAATTATTTTTTTTTATTATTGATATCTTCAAAAATTTAATAAATTTGTACATTACGAAGACTATAGGATTTATATATAGCTTTACAAATAAACACTAGTAATAGAAACAAAATAATTTTCTTTAACTTTTTAAAAAGATAATTAAATAAGTTTAAAGACTCAAAACACTAAAAAAGTAAATCTTGGATAATAAATACCGAATGAATCTCCTCGAATCTCACAAAACAAAATAAAAATACTTTAAAAGTAAATATTGGATAATAAATACACCATAATTCTATTTGACTCTATTAAAAAAGTAAAGAGACTTTAAAGTAAATATTAAATAATAAATACTCAATAACTCTATTTATATCTTTTTAAAAGAGAATGAACATACTTAGAAAGTAAAACTACTTAAAATAGATTTTTGGTCCCATAATGGATTATCAAAGAGGTAGGGAGAAGTCATGGATCGTACCAGAAGAAGGTAAACTTCACATTATACATAACTACCTTTTACATTTTGCTAGCCATATGTTTAAAGCATAAACTATTCCTCCAAGTCCAAGACAGAGAGAGCCAAGATTTATAGCATATTTTTAATACTTTTGTCATTAATCCAGTCACACCAGATTAAGTTGTTTTTTTCACTTATTAAATATTATATATGTTTAAGGACAACTGCTTGATTTCAGATTTTTATATCTAAAACCCCAACACCGCCTTCCATAAATATTACATTGGACCAAGCTACCTTAGAAAAATAAAACTTTCATCTTATAGACATACCAAAGGAAGTATCAAAGGGATTTTGAAAACCTTAGACGAAAGAAGAAGATTAATGACTACTGAACCTGACATGCAAATATAAAAGACTTTATGAGCTGAAGCCTATCCGCGTAAGAAATATTTTTGGAGGTACATGAACTTATACGTGCAATGATATCTTGTAGGATAGGTCAATAATTATTATAGAAAAGTTGTTCAGTAAGGACAGGGACACCCAAATACTTAACTCAAAAGAGCCGACATTGTACTTAAGAATATTGATTAGATTATTTCAACAGGCGAGATTTACCCTAGCAAGACCCAGATAACCTGGAGGATAACGGTTTTCAAGGAGGTCTAAGATGTAGTTCACCAACACATTAGCAACCTCAGAAGAAGTGGTTACTAGGTCTCCATTATTTATTAAATATTAAGATAGTTTTGTTATATAACATATGATTTTTAATACTAGTGTGGAAATATTTTGTGTTTTAGTCTCCGAGTTTGAGCTATGATGTTTTGTTTCTTCTAAAAATGATTGTTTAACTTTAGTGAGAAAGAATGAAGGTCGAGAAAGCCTTAATTTATTTCAAGGCAATGATAGAGTTTGATGGTCTTTAGAAGAAAAAGTATAAGCTTGAAAATGAAAATTTTGGGAGTTGGATACCTTGGAGCTTATGTCAATGTATTCCTTGTAACTGAGACCATGAAGAATTAAATAAAGACGAATGCATTTTTGCATAACCAGACTTACACCATGAGAATCAATTGGAATGTTCCACCTATTTGGTGATCATATATTTGAATGAGGGTAAGATTTTCACATGTGTAATAATCTGAATGGTTTTGTTTTCCTACTAAGGTGATAAGTTCCTAGATTTAGTGTAACTGTGGTTTGGTCTGATGAACAGAAAAATCCATAATGAGCGAAAGACATTGGAAAAAGAGTTGTGTTAGTCATTGTTGACTAAGACACAATCTATTTTGGAAAAGATAGGATTAAGGGGTCGTTTGTTAATCCATGCATATTGGAAGCTAGTGAAATGAAGTTTTCTTATCTCTCATCGATAACAATAAGTGTAAATTCTTCAACCGTCGTTGTCCGATGCACCTAAGGGCCTATACATTCCTTCGATTTATGGATAATTTTGATATCCCCATAGGTAACCCATCGAGATGTGTGATCTAGAGCTGCAATAACGTTTAGATTAGGAAAAAAGAGAATATGACCAAAGGCGTCATTAAAAACATAGATGATAATTAAACAAAATAAAAATAAAAATTTAAGACTTCTAACTTTACAATATATGTATTGCGATGACGAGTATATACTAGAGATAAAGATAACTCTCTAGATTCCAAATAATCCAGATCTTACCTAGAGGGTAAGAGACATGGTTTATAGTATAATGCAAAAAATGCATTGATATGATTATGGGATCTACTTTAGTTAAGTGAACATTATTTAATATAAGGATCATCATAAAAATATTATTATTGATAATAAAGTGAGTGAAATATTTCTGTCGTATATGTTTGCTTAACCCACAAACATTCTATTAACCAATTTAAAACTTACAGTGGGTCAAGTGTTGGTCTTCTTGGGGGAAACAACTTGAATACTATTTGAGGTCTCTCCAATGTGGCGGTCCCTGGTAGGTGGGAATCCACCTCGTCGCATTAGCCTCTTCTCAATCTATATGTCGGGGTCAGTGTGGTCAGTGTCCTCAAAATCAGGAAAAATTAGCTCAGGTCTTGGATGCATAATAGGAATTAATGACCATTCACTTTCTAAAGAAGGACTTTTACATTGGGCGTTGTTGTGCCCGAACACAATACCATTTCTACAAGAGGAAGGTAGACTGATATTCTAGCCTCACGGTCGTGAACTTCTTCAAATAATAGAACTATATCTCCGAGAATAGTTTTGAACCCACCTTAATAACAACACAAATTTGGGGCAAACCACAATCCGACTATTTTCTCTGTTTGCTTGTCCATTAACAATGGAGAGCTAATTACTGAGTCGAAACTTCTTATCCCTTAGAAGTCCAAAACTCCAAGGGTAAGTAAAATTTTCATCTAAACTGAGATTTCATTTAAGGGGGTCCTTTACACAATGAGGCCAACCTTAGCAAATGCTTAGAGTGAAATTTGACGTCAAAAATAAACTTATTTTATAATTTTAAACTCATCGAGTCTAAACTGGCCCCACATAATCTTGACATATGACTGTGATTATATCAAGTTGGGAGCTTCTCTAAATTAATAACCCAAGAGATGTTTTCTTCAATAATCTAGAGAGCCCACATTAGTGGTGTCGAAAACCATCAGAGTCCTACAAACAAATTCATTAGGATGATCATCTGAAGGCCATGGACAGTAGAACCTTGATCTGCTTCAGCCTCATGCAGCGATTAAACTTCTTATGTACAATCCAAAGCAAAACCAGGCCCAAAAACATTTTTCCTAGAAGCATAACACACTTCACTTTATCGATCAGATCCATCATTAACTTCACATCTCTTCCTAACATTAGTATTTTGAGTCTCCATCACCTTCTTCAATGACATATCTTATTCATTGAAAACATATTGGTGCATACCTAAGCCTTATAATGTCCAAGTTCAAGTCACCACAACATATACCCTTTTAATTATTTCAGATAGACGAGGAATAACCATTTAAGTGCACATGGCCTAAGCATATCCTACTTCAGATCTGCGTACGAAACACATTTTAAGACTCTCAAATGTTCTTAGTTAGGTTTCTCTCTAGTCAAGGTCTCTTGAGGACAAAGAAATATAATCGTCATAGATGGACTTCTATTGATGATATATGCAGCTGTTTTTACGACTTCTCCTATGATATTTCAATGCATTCCAGTTATATAAAGCATACATCTAACCCATTCCAACAGATTTTGATTCATTCTTTCAGTAAGCCTGTTATGTTGGGGAATCCCTCGCGTATGTTTTGATGTCTAGAAATGCTAAAGTTTAACAAATATCTACTTAAATCCTTGTTCAATATTCTAAGCCATTATCAATACAAAGCTTTTTTAACACTTTCTCGAATGGATTCTCTACGAAAGTCTTCAAGTTCAGATAGGCATCATACACTTCATCCTTTGGTCTTCAAAATTATAACCCATACTTTCCTAGAATAGTCAACAATCAATAATATAAAGTACCTTGTATCACCTATGATAGGTTCTTGTACTGGATCCCAAAGGTCTACCGAACATAATCAAGTACTCTATTGGATGTCTCGTTGCTATGCATAAACTTCTTACTCTTACTCTTAGCCAATACGCAACTTTCACAAAAGCTCATATTTGAACCGACGTGCCATATAAAAACCTATGTTTACTTAATTCATTGAGTTACAAGAGAGCTTTGCAAAAACATAAGTATACCGTCTCCATCCTTACAGGTTAACCCTTCCACCACCAAGCATTCATAGATCTTCAAAACAATGCTCATTGGAAGTTATGTGAAATTACACACACAAATCCATCACCCATTTATCATTTTACCTGCAACAATAAGAATTAATTAACTCATCAACATACACACAATCATGAGACACCAGTGCAACATCTCCAGTTCTAATCTTATGATACTTATTGTCATTTATTTTCTCTCTATTGTTTGAATGATATGTCATTTATTCTTGCATATCCAACATATTACCTTTGAACCCATCCTAACTCCTTTAGACTTTGGTTGAGAGTTTCTCTCAGCTTACTTAAATATTTTTTTCGAATGACTCCTCACATATAGTCTATGCTCTTCAAAGTCACCATTCATAACACTTTTATTTTGAAGATCTTTGGATATAAAAATGCTTTTGACGTTGGCCACATTAAGGGAGTTTTTATTTAATAGGGAAGGAATTCATCCGAGCCAAAATAATTAGTTTGAAACGGTAAAATGATGAACAAATAATGTATATGGAATATTTTAGCAAGATAATAGTTTAGAGGACTTAAAGTGTAATATGTAACAAATATATTTGTATTTAGTATAATAATATGGTGAAATGTCTAATATTAGAAATGATCAGTGACAACTATAGTGGGAGGTATGCCTAGGACCTCGATATCAGATATGAAACCAGAAAAATCATTCAAAATTAACAATTGAATTAGTGCGAGATATAGATTCCGAATTGCAGGTAGATCAAAAAATGTTCGTAGGATAATTAGTAGAAGCAGGTCTTGGCCGAATGGAAGCATAAACCAAGCCACAATTAGAGGAGCAACAAAGTCAGTTATCTTTGAAATATCAAAGAAATCAGTTGAAACAAATATATGAATTAAATGATCAACTAGTTCAGAATGAACAATTTGTTTTGGTTCGACCAAGAAGGTTCATATTCGAAGTTCAAAGGGTGAATAGGGTAGACATTCAGCTAGACACTTCGATGAGACCCATTGTGAATTTTTTAGACGAAAATACAATCTCTAGGAAGTTTAATTTTAGATGGATCAAGGTTATCGTTCTTCCACAAGGGAAAATAAAATGAAGCATAAGTATATCCCATCATATTATAGTGATTCTCTTATTATGGATTTTGATGGATATTCTCACACGCCTAAAAAACTTGGTCTGGTGGTTATAGAAAAATGAGGGATTTTATCAATATACACTATTAAAAAAGGTGAGCTAGTCGAGTTCAATGATACCGAAGGGAAAATAAGTCTAAAAAATAAAGTGAATCCTAAAATGTATTCACAAATCCTTCAGTGTAAGAACTTTATGCGATTACGAATGATGGTATAGGTTTGATTCAATATAGACAAGGAATGGGTTGGATGACATCCCATTTTTTCTGCCGAAGTCCCATATATCTCGCTTCTAAAGTGTTTTGAAATTGTAAAAAGTAGAGATGTTTGATGGAACTCAGGATCTCGATGATCGCATCGAACAACTTTAGAATTATATGATGAATTTCGATGACAATGATAAATTATTGTGACAAAATTTCTTGTAAACTTACAAAGTAACTACTTTAAAATGGTGTAACAGAATTTCCCAGGGGACTATATCCAACTTTAGGATGTTTTATATTGCTTTCCGAAGGAAATTTGTAGCTAAAAAGGAAATATGAGCCAATGGGGACATGATAATTCAATGCATATAAATAATATGGGAAATGTAAAGGATTACACTAAGTGGTTTGTGCTTACCCAAACTAGTTTAGATGATTGTGTTAAATAAGTTTCATGTGCTGCTAATTGACAAAGGTTGCTCTCAGAAGATTTGGCTAATGAAACAACAAGGAGAAGAGTGCTTATTTTTTGAGCTTTAATAGCTCAGGTGAAAAAATAGATTAAGGTTGATGAAACAAAGAGGGTAAGGTTCTGGTTGGATTATACATAAAGGCATGTTCAGTAGGGGAACACGTAATAATCAGGGATATCAGCCACAAGCTTCTCTCTAACCGAGAGCTCCAATTAATTTTCCTCCTCGGTCAGGACCTTCTTAGCTGACAGCATCAGTTTATAAATAATCTTACACTCCAAGTTATCCACAACAAAGTACTCAAGTAATATAGTAGAATCCTGGATCACCAATAGATTCTACTAGAGCGTTATGCTGAATTAAGAGAGTGTTGTAACAATTTCGAGAGAGCTCGAAATCATGTTCAATTTCGAATTCCTCCACCTATAAAAAAAACCTAGATACGAAATGAGCTAAATTATGAAAATATCACAATAATATTGGACATGATATAACAAATTATATAGTTTTGCGCAAGGAAATTTAGATATTGTTTGAGAATGAGAAGTTGAAAACCTTTGTTCAGAAGAAGGTTGGGTCTTAACAAGTTCCGAGTGTAAACTAGTAAGAAAGAAAGACAATGAATGTGTCCTCCAAGTAGGAAAACACAATGATAATAAGTGGTCTTATGAATGTTTTTAATGTATGCACATAGTATCTTGATCATGATTGAGATCAGAGGGTTATGTTAGTGGTTAATGAAGGAAATTGGCTGATTAGAGTTCAAAGTTCTGGAGCATTTTGAGTCATTAGCCAATTTTGGTTGGTGGGATTCGAAATCATCTATATGGGAAAATTTCTTTATCTTTTATCTTGTTTGATAATGATGATTTAAGGGATGTTGCTGGGCCGCATAAAGATACAGTTGTGATTGAAGTGGAAATAACATGAAGCAAAATTTGAAGAATACTCATTGACACTGACATGTTGGCCGATGTATTGTTTATGTCAACCTATGAAAAGATGTCAGATCCCTCGGTAATCATTCGGTCAGGACGAACAATGGTTTTTTTTACTAGTGTGTCACCCAATGTTGTTGGGGAATTTAAAAAAGAAGTACTATTAGGATGAGGCCCGTTCAAAAAGAAAGTAAATGTGGTGTTTGCAGTGGTAGATAGTCTAACGAATTACAATGAAATTTTTAAAAGATCTTGGTTGTCAAGAGTGTATGCCACAGCTTCTAAAGTCTACCAGTGTTTTGAAAGACGTAGTTAGAGATCGTGTGGGAACGATTCAGAGTAGTCAACAAGTGGCTAGGGAGTCTTACGATATAGTTTTGCACACCAAACATATCAAAGGTGTCACATGGATGAGAGAATAGCAATTTGAAAGGTTTGCCTTATATTTGGAAATGATAGATGACCCAAGGGAGACCATTGGATCGTTAATCACAGATGAAGTGCATTTCCTGATGGAAGAAGTTTGAAAATATAAAATTTTCTATCAACAAGGATGAGAGAATGATTGATAGATCATTTATAAAAAACTTAAATATGTTTCCTTAGAGTAATTATGATGTTTTAGGAGTTCCGTCTATTATAGTTAGTCATAGCTTAGTTGTTAATGTGAATGTTAGACCGATCATAAAAAAAGATGAGATTTTTCTGCTAAGAAGTCAGTGGATATAGTGGCGAAAGTGGATCAACTATCAAAAGTTGGTCATATTGGAGAGGCTTTATATCCGATGTGTACAACAACTCTGGTGCTTATAAATAAAAAGAATAGCAAACGAAGGATGTGCATGGATTTTATTGACTGAAATCGAGCCCGTCCAAAGGATGATTTTCGTGTCCCACAAATAAATAAATTGGTTAACTTAACACCGGATAGTAACTTTCTCTCTTCTATGGATACTTTTGTTGGGTATAGAAAAAATTCAGATGAACCCGAAGGAGCAGGAATGCACAATTTTTATTATTGATATAGGATTGTATTGTTATAGAGTGATGACTTTTGGTCCCAAAATGCGGGTGCCACTTATCAGAGGTTAGTAAAGAAATAGTTCTCCACCTAGATCGGAAGAAATATAAAGGCATACATAGTGATATGTTGGTAAAAAGTGCCAAAGATGAACATCATTTCCAAACCTCAGAAGAAACTTTCTCTAATTTAATAGCCATTTGCTTAAAAGTAAATCACGAGAACTGTATTTTTGGTGTGCATTCAAGAATATTTATGGGTTACATAGTGAGTGAGAAGGGGACTGAAGGTGATTCAGAGTAGTTAAAGGCTTTGATAACTATGGATCCTTATAGGTTAATCAAGGAGGTACAAATTTTAATGGGAAAGCTGACATCTTTAAATAGGTCTATTTCAAGATATTTAGACAAGTGTGCTCTATTTTTTCAAGTTTTGAGGCAAGCTGAAAAAAGTACTTCGACACTTGATTGTGATGATGCGTTTGTTACAATCAAATAAAATTTGTCTTCTCCAGAGATGTTGACAAAACCAATTCGAGAAGAGAAATTGTTTCTTTATATTTCAATTATAAAATTTGAAGTAATTGCAGTTATTGTACGGAAAGTTGATGGGTATCCGTGACCAGTGTATTATGATAGTAAAATTTTGCTAGATTATGAGTAGAGGTATATGAAATTGGAAAAATTGACTTTGGCCATAATTTTCAAGCTTGTTCAATCATAGTTTGAATTTTATTCCTATTGAAGAATATTTTTACAAAAGTCAAATATATCCGGAAGCATGACAAAATGGTTTGTAGAATTGGGAGATTTAGATATTGATTTTACTCTGCAAACAACAATCAAGGCTCAAACTTTAGCTGAATTTCTAGTTGAATTTGATTCTGAGAGGCTAGATAATGTAAAGTTTGACAAAGGGAGAATGGATTCCAGGATGAATAGTTGGTTTGATTTGATAGGTATCGAGTACTTTGGGATCACGAATAGGTGTTCAATTGATAGCTCTGAAAAGGGAGGCTATGTATGAAGTAGTACGATGTGGGTTCAGATCATCAAACAATAAGGCAGAGTATGAAGCAGCTTTAGCTGGGTTATGACTTGTATAAAATTTGTAGGATTTTTCGAGGCAAGAAAGGACCAACTTATAATATATTTTAATGAGTTAAGGAGATAAACTATAATTCCTGAGAATGTTATATTTGAGCATATTCACCGAGATCAAAATTATTTTGTTGATTCTTTAGTAAACATTGCATATTCTAAGGGATACTCATGGATTTTAGCACAAGAAAGCCCGTTAATAGGAATGTTTTTTGAACAATGTCAGTATTACAAGGTGGTTGTCACGATTTCAGAGGAAGATGAACGAGATTGGTAATATAACTTGAAAGATTTTTTGGTTAAGGGAACGTTACCGGTTGAAAAACAGTTGGTTAAAAAGTTGAGACATTAAGCACATGGGTTTACAATGCTCAAATATATTTAATACATGACGTGAGGGTTCTTCTCATTGTTGATTTAAAACTTTGACAAGGAGAATACTTTTGATGATATATTATTGGCCAACTTTCATGGTAAGCGCTAAAAATTTGGTCTGAATTTATTATACTTGTCAAAGGTTTTCTAACACAATATATGTACCAACAATGCCACTAAAGTTTATTTCCAAAGCACTCTTATTTGATAGATGGAGGATAAATTTAGTTAATCATTTTCCAATGATTTTGGGATGACGTCAGACTATTATTGTTGTAGTTGATTATTTTTCAAAGTGGGCAGAAGCTGAGCCTTTATCCAGAAAAAAAACCTAAGGATTTTATCATGTTTATTTTTTCTAATATTTGTTGTAGGTTTGGGATTTCAGGGATGATTAGTGATAACGGACCACAATTCAATAACAAATAAATGAAGGTTTTTTGTTCTACGAGGGAAATTACGTAGTGTTTTTCAACACATTTTTACCCTCTTGAAAATGGACAAGTAAAGGTTACTAATAAAACAATCTTGGATGGTTTAAAGAAGAATTTATAGGGAGCAACATGGAAGTGGTAAGCTATCTTCAAGAGGTATTATAGGGTTATAAAAAAAACTCCTTAAACGACAAATCATGAATCACCTTTTGCTTTGGTGTATGAGATGGATGTCGTTAGCCCAACAAAATCAAATTTTCCCCCTTATAGAATATTCAATTACTACGAGGAGGGTTATGATAAAGCAAGAATGGTGGAACTAAATTTCATTGAGGAAAAGAGAATTAAAGCACATATGAATTTCCTCTATTATCAAACGTTGATGAGAAGTAGATATGCATCTAAATTCAGACGGAGAGAATTTAAGGCAGGTGATAAGGTTCTAAGGAATGTTTTCTTGCATACAAAATAAAAGGGGCTTGGCAAATTCAGCCAGAATTGGGAATGGCCATATTTAGTAGTTGAGAAAGTAAAGCCTAGGACATATCGTTTGCAAGACGGTGAGGGAAGACTTTTACAATATCCTTAGAAGATAAAACATTTGCGTTTATATCCGGATTAATGTTCTGAGTATTGATTTGAAAATTGTCTTGCTTGTTATTGTGTGAACCGATGGTATACAATTTCCTCTCCCGGTGACTCGGGAAGGTTTTAATAAGGTGTCTATATAGTCCGCATGGTGAATATAATTTTTTCTTACCATGTATCAAGTATGTGGAAAATTTGAAGATGTACTTAATGAAAATGTTAATTTGGTGACTAAACTCTAAATATTAAAACTCAGCCATTTTTTTAAAAACAAAAATAAGTATAGAAAAACACTTCGGAAATTAAATAAGGATTGATCACTCTTATTATGATAAAACCGAAGATTGATAATGTTTTCTTGGAAACTAGAATAATGTTTAATGGTAAAAATTTACAAAGTGCATATTTTAGAAGTGTTAAATTATGAAGTGCCTATATTTTGAAGTTATAAATTTACGAAGTACATATATGTTGAAAGTGATAATTTACGAAGTACCAATTCTTTTGAAGTGATAATTCGTGAAGTGTTAAAGTTTCGAAGTGATACTTTACGAGGTGACAATGTTTTCAAAGTGATAATCTACAAAGCGATAATGGAGTAATGATGTGATAAAAGTAGAGTGAAAATCAACATGGTGCTTAAATATCCGTTTCAAAAGGTGGCATGTAAAAGGTGTTGACGCCTCGTAGTTTGAATGCTCGTCTTGCATTTCTGCCTTGTGTTTTGAAGACATATCATTTCGTACATGAATTATGACATTACAAAATTCAGGTTTTCTGCTTGAAATACATGGAATTGTTTGATGACCATCATTTCAGCATCTTCAGGCGATTTTTTGTTGAAACCAACTTCTTTTCAAATACGAATAACCTCATCAGCCACTTATTTGTATTGTTCACGAACTAACTTGGTTTCATCAGTAAAATTATTGGAATCAACTTCAAGTTGTTTGGCATTCTTATCAGACATATACAAAAAAATGCTTCTTAAGATATAAAGGGTTGATGATTGTTCACCGAAAGAACTGGTGAGCGAGATTTTTGAAGAGGGTCTTGTTCTTGATTAGGGTTTTCTGCGGGGTTTTCATTTTGATCAAACTGTGGTTCCGGATCAAATAATTGATTATCGTGTTTTTCTTCGACATCTCTAACAAATTCGGATGTGGAACTATGGGACGAAATTTCACAACCTGATTAGGTAGAGAATCTTTGGGATTCTTGGTATTGCAAGTTTTGTTCCTATTCATCGAGACCACCACTTTCTTTCTCTTAGTATTTTCAAGAGTAGTTCTTTTAGCATGGGGGTTGACTTCTTCATTATAATTTGTTTTACTTTTCTACTTCTTCATCGTTGGACTAGGATTTGACTTATTTTTGTTGCCTTTGGATGGTTCCCCCTCGATTTTCTTTTTCACTTTATGACTAAGAGTCTTTTTCCTTGAAGTGAGGATAACCCTAGAATCCGGAGTAGCTAGCCTCTTCTCATCATCGGCTGGCCAGGAGGTTTCATCAGCTTTTCTAGAGAAATAATAGTATTAGAAGAGAATTTACACATGTTGCTTTGAACCAGGTTTAGTGGGTCAAAACACTGATGGGATTCATTTGACCATTCGTATTTGGCCCATTGTCTTAGATTCGAAAAGGTCTCTTTGGAAGTAAGAAGGTTCTCTTAGAAGCAATTCGTAATTTCTATATCAAATAGTTGAGTTATATGAATATTATTTACAGAATAATTTTGGCAAGAAGTTAATCTTACTTGTGCTCTTCAATTTCAAGGACAACCTTTGGGAGTTCTTAGTCCAAATTTCCTATTCACTTTCCTAGCACCCACTGATGGTAAAGAGTTCGCATGGATAATATAGTCTTAGGGAAGACATGGATTTTCAAGACGGCTACTTTTGCTATGAAGTGCTCATAAAAGGCTCAGTTTTTGACAGCCTAGAAGCCATGATGCATAAATTAGTGTAAATGAGAGGTTAGGGGTGACCTGGTTCAGACATATCTTGACTTGTTCAAAGTATTGAACAATTATGGGATTTAGTGGGAACCGAAGACCCTAATTCAGTATTTCTGGATATACAATTAATTTTTCTGCTCCGCAGGATAATGGAGTATCTCTCATCGCAAAAAATAAACTAGAGATGGACACAGGGATCCCCCATTTTTTCCAAAGTATAAGCACTTTAGATTCTGGGAGTACTTTGTTGAAAATTTCTCTAAGGTTTCTAGCTAACTCAACAAGGAGTATTACAACATCTTTTGTCTTCTTTTTCCTAGCCTTCGGGTTTTTCTTTGAGGTTTCACCTCGGGCGTTGGTTTTGAAGGATTCATATAATATTGCCACTTCTTCAACATCATTATCAGAACTGACAACTTTTGCTGAATCATGAATATTAATTTTATCGGAGGCTTTATCTTGCAGTTGAAGAGGGGCCTTTCATGAATTTCTCTTATTTTTACTCAAATGAATCATATGCAATTTTTTTACTGCAATTGATCTCTTCGAGGGATGACCAGTCTTAAACTTTTGGGTTTTGACTTTTTCAAGATGTTTTTTTCTAGAGCCCGATGGGTGATGCCTTTGTAAAAAACGTTTGGTATTTAATATCACCCATAGTGAGATGCTGAGATTTTAAAATTGAGTTTTGAGAGTAATATTTGGGGTTTAGAGAAGGAATATTTTTGGGAGAATATCCGAGGTTGGTTGGTTGGGATTTCTTGTCCGTAGGAGGCCAAGGACCGTAGGTAAAAGTCTGGGAAATGGTAAGTTTTTATCATATACTATTAACGCGGCTTCTCTTTATATGGATCTTTGGAAACGATCACATGGTATCCATAAAGGGTTCGTACTCATTCAGCAGAGAACTCAAGATGATGATTGCTTGATATACTTCCTCAAGTTTCACACCAACTGTATCCAATTCGTGTATGATTCAATTGTAATAATCTAAGTTATGTTCCATTATGCATCGACAAGGTGTAAAACTATTTCTTCAGATACAATGTGTTTCCCAAATACTTTTTCATGTTAATTGCCGCCAACCGATTCTATGTCTTCAATGCCATAGGCTCTTCAAATACCTTTTATAGCAGCTAATCTTCCAAGCTCAGAGTATTATGAGCTTCAAACAATATCATGAAATTAATTTGTGTAGATTTATTATTTATAGTAGATGCCAATTTGTTCTATACTAAGTAATGCTTAACCTTAATTCTACAGAGGCATCCATTAGATCCGTGGATTGTTTCTAGGCGAAGCTTCATGAAAGTCATCTTTCTTGCCTTTCCGGTTTACATGCGAGATTTACTTCTCCAAGATACAAATGATAATCGATATAATCTATCTTCTATTTATCCACGGTCACCGCACCACTTGATGAGAAAAATAGTACACCGTTCGACCGAAGGAAAACACAGATAGACGATTAAATGAACTTACGAAATAACAATTTAAACGACATGTGCAAGATGAAAAACAAATAAAATAAAACGTTATAAAACCAAGCACACGAGATAATATTTAATATGGTTCAAATTGAGAAGAAATTATACATCAGTGGGAAACATACACTCTTTCATAAATAAGTAGGTTACAAAAAGACTCTCAAACACAAAAGAATCAATCACTCTTTGTAACAAAAGATGACGTGATTCACATAATCCTCTCTTTAATTTTTATTTCGTATCGTAAGTATCTCTCAATAAGACCTATTTATTTCACTAAGTTAGAAAATATGCTTCTCAAAAACTCCTCATCAATCTCATCCCACACTGCATAACAATACACTATTCTATTTATAGATTTAAGGAAAACCCTAGTTCTTCAAGAGATGTTCTAAATAAAGCTCATTGTTCAATGACAAGCTAAAATAATTTTTACTCTATTAATATAGGATACCTTGTAAATAAGAGATCTGAATTAATATGAAAGATCAAACTAATATTGGAAATCTAATTAATATAATAAGACTAAAATAAGAAACTCAATTAATATAGGAGAGATAGCAAAAAAAGTACTCCATCTCGGTCCAACTATGGTGCTACGATCCATCTATGGTGCTACGGTCCAACTCGTGTCAGATCAAGTGGTGCTTCTAATTGACTTTCTTTGGACCATCTTGTTTCGGTCCAGCCTGTTTCGGCTCATCACATATTTTCTTTGACAAACTGGTGTGCAGTATTCAACAACTTGTCTCAGCCTTTAGGATAAACAAATGTCTCTGCAAATAATTCACGACTCAAACACTAGAAAATATCAATCGTTCTTGTCTATACATGTAACGAAAAATCTAAAATTTGTGTTGTTTTACGGTAATACCTTTGTTGATGAATTATTTATACCTTACACCCAATATTAAATGGTTTTCGTTGATTTTTTTGATATTTGAAACACTAGGGATATCAAAATTTTGTGTTGAATTTTTTGCGACGAATACGTATATGTTTTCTTTTCAAGTAGAAAGTAAAAATAAAAAAGATACAAGAGTAATGTTGTTGGAATCCTACTAATACTGTGTTTTTTCGGTTTGTATAACCTGGAAAATGTGTATTGAGCATCCTTAAGATGGGTGTCAGTCGAAACACCATGAACCAAAATAAATAAAAATTTCAGGAGAAACAAATTGAGCAAGTATCCAATAACAAAAAAACCGATAAATTTTCTTAGAAATAAAATATATTAATTATTATTTTTAAATCTAAAATGGAACCTTTTGATTGAATAAGAGCTCTTGATACAAGAATACTTGGACTAAAATTACAAAGGTGCCAAAACGAAAGATTTGGCGCTAAATTTAAATTTAAAGAAAATTCATTTCTTTCAAGTAGAGAGTTGAAGCAACTTGATATTCTGTTGAATGAAAAGAGCTTCGCTGAAGATTACAATTCCATAATATTTTTTATTGACAAAAAGAGTAGATCCATCATTGATGAAGAGAAGGCTATTGATATTGGAGCATATCATTTTCTAATTTCGAGTGCTTTGGATTAGAGAAATACGGGATATGAGATGCTCGAAGAAATGCAAGCAACAGATTAAAATATTCTCATAATAAGATGCTTATGAGAATGGATTGAGAAGCTTTTCTATCTTGAAGAATTGTGAGTATTCTCTAGGTAAGATTCAATATATTTTTCTAATCTTAAAAGAGTTTTCAAAGTTTTCTTGCTTTCTTTAGCATTAGGTTCCTGTTTGAAAATTATGGAAGCTTTTTTGATAAAAATGTCATTCTTCTTAATGATAAAAATAATGACTTGAAAAACTTTGATTTAAAAAAAAATAAAAAGTTATATTTGTAAATTTTAAAATAATATTTTTAATTAAAATTTGAATAAGATAATTATTTCATAAAAAAATAAACTGAAATTATATGAAAAATAGTTATCGATAAAATACGGCTATGAATTAAATTACCGATAACAGATGTGGATTAATTTCGATCTTAGAGAGAGTGTCAAAAAGTAAGTTTAGAGAGAGAAAGTAAAGGGTTGTAAGTAGTTTCACTAGAAAATTCAAAATTCTTTATTATGTTTAGCTTTGACTTTATATAGAGGAACTAAGACTTAGGCGTAATAGAATTTGATATGCAAAAGGTCTAATTGCATACTAGTCTTTTAACTTTACATAAAACCTTAAATTTCTCCCACACCTATATAAATTGTTATGAAAGATTTCATTTATTACATTTTGATCCTCAACATTCTATTTACTTATCAGTATCCCCCTTAGTTCTTATGGAAGTCAATGAATGAGAACTAATTGTCATCGAAGATCATTATTAGTGGACAAAGCGATATTCAAACTAATGATGATGACCTAGGAATTAGGTCTGCCACTAAGTCTGTCGTGTGGCAGTTGTCAAGCTCTCTTTTACGCAACCGTTTGATATTCTGCCCAATCACCTCCTCCACTTCCCTCTCCCTTAATATTTTCTATAAATACCTCTTTTTGGCTCATTTTGTTTAACAACGTAGTTTTATAGAGAGAAAGAGTCTGCTTGTTCCTGGGATTTCCTACCTACCTTCATTTGAATCTTCAACCTCTAAGCTACCTTCGCTAGAAAATACAAATCCACCACGCATCCTTTAATTTTGTTTATAAGAAAGCACCCAAAACTCGAAAAGCTGAAAGAAAAAAACCAAGAAATTCATCCTCTTCAGACGAAAAGAACCTCACTTTGGAACATACAACTACTTCTACATAAGTGAAAGGGCAGATGAATATAGAGCAGTTGGGTTAATAAGCAACACTCATCGGTTTTCCACAGATACGATATATTACAGTTACTTTGATCCAAAACGAACTTTTCCCATCTTATGAAATTCATCTCTTCTAGAAGAAAATCAATCGTCAAAACCTCAAACGCCAAAAATGCCTCGAATTCCACTATCTCTAACTAGATCATCCCCTCGAATCCTTTATGCAAATCCAACTCCTAGACTCATCCGTAAATTAACATAAACCACATCTATTTCAAAGAGATCAGAAGAAAAGCCTTCTCCACTTAGCTTTGAATCCTCTCGACAACTGCGCAAGGAAACTCCTCCAGTTCATTCAATATTTCTTCCTCAAACTCTTAAAAGAAAAACCTCCATCACTATGGGAGATGAAACTGACCATACTTTGAATCCTACATCTTCTTCTCCTCTCGTGAGGGAAGTTATTGAGACAACTACAATGTCTCAACAAAATCCCTCAAGCATTGCTAATAGAGATTCAACCTCGAATCCCAACCCACCTCAACTTGTAAATGAGGTATCCGAGGAGGAAACCGACTTTGAAGCTACCCAATCAACCATTGAAGCTGATACATAAGATCATGGTTCAAAAGAAACTGATAGTGAGATGGTTAAGGGTGTTGCAAAGACAAAAGAACCTAGGGGGAGGAAAAAGAAAGCTCATGTTGAACTCTCCGAAGAATTAGCTGCTTCAATAGGTGAGAACCTGAAACCACTAAATCCAGAGTATATATCGGCACTAAAAAATGTGCCATATATTTATTATCCAGAGTCTCAGGATTCCTTTTTAAAATAGCAATGGGAATGCCAGATAACATTGTGCTTTGACTTCCAAAAGAATGAGAGACTCCACTTGACTGTGGAAATGATGAACTGGTGGTGCACCCAGAGATTATCAACTGGGGTCCTCAGTTTCCGTTAAACCCAATGATTGTAGAATACTTTGAGCTCCTAGATCTTTGTCCTACGTAAGCCACTTCCAACAATTGGTTCACCCTTCTGTGAATTATCATGGCTTATAGGCTTGCCAAATTCCTCTTTCCATCCGATATTTTTGTGCTCTGACCAAACTTTCAAAGAGTCATGTCCTGCACTTCTATATCTCACACTTGATGATGATCTCATGATAGTTGATGACCTACTCGAGGCTGGCAAGTTTTGGAAGAAAACATTTGTCTTCGTTTCAGGGGCTTGGGAAAATGGAAAGGAAATATCCAAGAGAAACAATTACTCCCAATACAATTTTAGATGCTCGATATTCCAAGGATGTTGAAACATCCTCTCATGCTCATCACAAAGGTGATAAGAGCCCATTTTTATTCTTTCTATAACCATATAAGGTCATTCCCAATTCGGAACCATCTTTCCAAGATGCTTATCCTTTGTATGGATGAATACTTTTCTTAAAACTTTATCACCAACTTTGAAATTTTTTTTACCTTTGAATTATACTTGCTTCTCATCAGAGTTTGACAATGAATCATATATAAATGTGCTCTAATTATTTTTTCCTCGATCAAGTCCAAATCTGCTCTTTTTTCTTCATCATTCAGGTCCTCAGAATATTAAAGTAGTCTATAAGAAGGTAACATAGATTATGTGGGACTAATATCATCCATACCATACACCAAGGCAAAAGGAGTTTCTTTAGTGGCCTCTCTAGGAGTTGTTCGATAAGCCCATAAAACCCATTGCAAATAGTTACGTCATTTTCCTACACCTCCTGTCAAATTAATCTATTTTCACCTCCACATGACCATTTGCTTAGGGATGAAAAAGTGTAGAAAAATATTATGTAATTCCCCTCGAAGCACAAAAAAAAAGTCATTTCTCTATTGTTGAATTGAGCACCGTTATATGTGGTAATTTTTTGAGGTACCCCAAAGCTGCAACAAATATTGTTTACAATGAACTTAATAACGTCCTTGGATTTTGTTCCAAACAATGGCTCAGCCTCTGCCCACTTCGAAAGATAGTCCACCGCCACAAATTTGGAATCCCCAAGATTCCATGGGAAATGGTCCTACTAAATCTATTCCCTACCTGTTAAAAAATATGGCTTCAGTAATAGACATAAGTGGTACTGAAGATTTATAAATAAATTTGGAAAATCATTAACAAGTATCGCAACTTCGAACTAAACTCTAATAATTATTCATAATTGAAGGCTAATAATATCCTGCCAACAAAACCCAACGTGTCAATGCCTTGAACCGACAGCGTGCTGAACCCTCACCATCATGTAACTCTGATAAAATTCCATGTGACTCTTGTTTATTCAAACAACGCCATAATGTCCTACTCAAAGATTTTTTCTATAACACCCCATCTAATACAACATAGCCATGAGCTTTATACTTCACTCTATTAGCCAATTACACATCTTGGGGCAGCGTTCCTCTTAACAAGAAGTTCAGGATATCAGTCTTCCAGTCACTTAGAATTACATCTAGTGTTACAAAAACTTCTTCTGCATATTGGCATTGCTCTGACTTGTATAGAAATTGAAGGACTCTCCTGTAGTAAAATCCAAAGATATTCTTTAGTGTACGCCACAATTGCCAAAGAATACGCAACTATATTATCTCCTTGGTTGATGTGTTCTACAATAACATGCTCAAACTGAAGAGTCAAATTTTAAAGCTCTCGAAGATATAAAATCAAAATTATAATTTTTAGTTTTGGAAATTTTGGCCACTTGATATACTATTCATTGGGAATATTTTTTCAACCGAACTGAAGTTGCCCCAAAAATGATTGCAGGATGTAAACCAGCCAATGCAACTTCATCTTCAGCTTCGTTATTTAATGCATTAAAACCAAATTTAATACCTTGAAACATTACCTCTCCATATGGAGAAATTAGTTGATCTCATGCATTGCAACCTAAAATGCTAGAACTTCCATAAGTTCGAACCTACTTGAATGAAACTCAATAAGAAAATCAACTAAAGCTGGGGCCTTGATAGCTATCCTAGGCGTAAAAATGATGTTAAAATCTCCCAGCTCTACTGACCAATTGGCCATCCTTCCAAAAATGTCGGGGCGCTACAAAACATTTTACAATGGGAACATGGTTTGAACCACAACAGTGTGAGCTTGAAAATAAGGGCGCATCTTCATGGCAGCCACCACTAAAGCCAGGGCCAATTTCGGGCTTCATATATCTTTTTTCTGTTGCCACCAAACTCATACTGACATAATACATTGGCTTCAAAATTCCTAAATCTTCACTAACCAACACAACACTTACCGCAAAATCCAATACTGCAATGTATAAAAAGAGTCGCTCTTTAATTCTAGGTTTTTATACTGCTTCACATTCCGAGGTCCACTCAAATTCTTTTGGTCTTCGTAATAACTTGAAAAAAGGAAATAATTTATGAGAAAATTTAGAAATGAATATATTACGAGCAACTAACCTTCCTGCTAAAACCTACACTTCTTCGATCGTTCGAGGCGATATCATTGATACCAAAGCCTTTAGCTGCTCTAGATCAACTTCTATCCCCTTTTCACTAATCACATATCCTAGGAAGTTTCCCGATCGAACTCCAAAAGTACATTTCTCATTATTTAGCTTCAATTTGATAGCTCTTAAATTCAAAAACGCCTCCTCTAAATCCTCCAAATGCGCGTCAAATCAGCTATACTCTTGACCAACATGTCATCAATATACAGTTCCATGTATCTTTCAATCTGAGAAGCGCATGCTTTATTCATTAACCTCTGATATGTTGCTCCAGTATTTTTTAATCCAAAAGGCATAACCCTATAACAATGCAGGCCTCGGTCCGTGATGAAGGTGGTACTCTCTTGATCATTTGGATCCAAAAAAGACAAAATTTTATTTTGATGAAGTGGAATCAATCAATTGGTCTATTCGAGGAACTGGAAATGGATGTTTAGGACAAGATCGATTTAGATATGTGAAATCAACGAATATCCTTCATTTCTCATTCTTCTTTTTAACCACCACTGGGTTTGCTGTCTATAAGGGATATTGTGACTCCCTTATGTGTCCAATCCTTGACAAACGATCCATTTCAGTAGCAATAGCCTTTGCTTTCTCAAAAGCGAAAGCACGTCTCTTTTGTATAACAGGTTTAACGTTTGAATTAATTGCTAGGCTATAGCATATTACTTTGATTGGAACTTGTACCATATCGTATGTTTTCCAAGAGAAAACATCTAAATTGTGAAACAAAAACTCCAATAACTGCTGACGTACACCTGGGGTTAGTAAGGTTCCCATTCGAAGTATTTTCCATCAGAAAAATCATGCTCCTATATACTTTCACTTACAGTAAAAGAACCCAGGGTTTGCCTCGGATTATCAAGCTTTTGCTTGACATCTGAGGTCAATCCCCTTAATTTTTATTCAGCCATTTATCACCAATACTTGACCCTCAAATTTGAAGAGTTGTGGCATAACATTCTTTACAACTTTCTGATCACTTCAGACGACCCCCACGCGATCTCTGATAACATACTTCAAACACTGATAGACTGTGGATACAATTGAATACATCATCGAAAGCCAAGATCTCCCGAAAATAACATTATAGTTGGTTAGAAAATCTACCACCACGAATAAAACTTGAACCTTTTTAACTAAAAGGTCCATTTCCCAAACATACCTCCTATTTGAATTTCCGAATTACCTAAGCCGTCACTCCTGTGAATCCAATTATAGTACGGTTTGATTGGGAAATTCAATGAGGATTACACATTCTATCATATGTTAATTTGAAACGAACATTTGCAGAGCTCCCCGTATACATTAACACGCGTCGAATTTCAACACCAGTTATCTCTGCTCCAATAACCACAGTATCTTCATGAGGACCTGTAGTGCCTCTCAAATCATCTTCATCAAACAAAATAAAAGGACCATCTCTCTTACCATACAAATGAGTATACATCCCTCCTATTTATGTAGCTAAGCTCACTAGATGCCTCTTTCGAAAACTATCAGTATTGTCATTCATAGTGTCTCATCCAAAGATTTCCAACGACTCAAAGTATACACATAGACTTTGAACTCGGCCTTGTTTTACTGGCTCATCCACTACCATCAAAATCAGTCGATCTGGATCTGTATCTAAATATTCTGATGCAGTATCGAAATCATCAATCTTAGAATCCAGAATCATTAGATTTTATTCATGTGAATTTGGATTCGTCACTTTCAAAGTCGATGCAACATGATCCTTTGATATATTACTCCGCCCTTTAACAAAGGCTAACAGCTTACCATTTTTAATCAGAGTTTGCACTTCCTTCTTCAAAGCAATACAATATGTTGTGTCATGTCCTATGTGTTTGTGATATTTACAAAACCTGTTATTACGCTTTTTCCTTGGTCTATTTATCAGAGCAGGTTTTTTGAAACTCACATACCCCTTATCCTTTTCGTAAATTGTCGCAACATTTTTAGTCAAATCAGTATAGTACTTTGGCCTTATTAATTGATTTTGCCTTGGTCTCTGAAATTGGTACCCCGTAGCTTGAGTCGGGTACCCTCCAGTTCGAGGAGGAAAATTGTTGTTGTTCCTCAGACGAGATGCTTTAGCTGAGTTTGAAGAATGCCCATGATTACTTGGCACATGCCGTGAACTCTTTTGACTAGACCTAACTACTCCTCGAACTCTAGTAGACTCTTCCACTTTAATTTGATCTTCCACCTAAGCCATCATCGCTCCAAAAGTCAAAGCTCTTTGTTTCGTTGTTTCATTCGCTCCAAAAGTCAAAACTCAAAACGCTGTCATTGCTACCAGTTCCTCACAATTATCCAAACCAGCTTTGGTTAACACAAATCTCTTACTGTAGTCCTTCAGCTTTTCTCTCACTGATTGTTTATATTGTAATATTGTGTCTCTATTTTCCCGCATCTCTTTACTTCCCACAAATTGTTTCTGGAAATCTATATAAAAATCTATGATGTTGGAAATAGATCCATTCGAATCCTGTTATACCACTTCAAAGTTGTTCATTTGAACATTTGAGAGAAAGTTCTGCACACTAACCGATCATCGTCCTAAAAAATCATCATGTAATTGTTAATCTATTTAATGTGTTCATTAGGATCTTGCATCCCATCGAACATTTCAACCTTTTAGATATCAAAGTGCTTCGGAAGAGTGATGGACTTTATCTCAGTGGTCAAATGAGAATTTCTCCAGTCGACTCCTTGCACATACTGATTATTATTTCTAGTTCCCATCAACATACAAGTTTCGATCATCCATCCCTGTATACTTATTCGATGTGTTCCCTTCACTCCCCTCTGCTTCCCTTAAACAACGTAGTACATTATCATTTCTTGTCATGTATTCTCTTTGCGATTTTCGAGGAAGACTTTTTTCCGCTTTCGAAGACCCCCAATACTTCTTGTACTCAGATCCTGAACTATTTAACTCATCGTCACTGTACGTAACATATCTTTGCTTATCCTTTTTCTCTATTCGCGAAGTATACCGCTATTTGTTATATTCAAAATGTGTTTTCCTTTGTTCACTTTGAACGTCACGAGCTGTGCAAGAACGATCAAACTGGTTGTCAACATAATTTTTATCATCTAACTGTCTTACCTCAGATTTTAACCTAGCTGATTGAATATTATGCCCTGCTTGATCATATTTTTCATTGAGAGCTGTGACTTTATCTAACAACTGGTTCATTCGCATTTCAATATCTAACTGAGTCTCTTGAGCTGGTACTGACTCGTTTTTCTCACCTTCCCCTTCTTACAGATCAAGCTTTAGTGTTTTAACTTCCTTTCAAACTAGTGGATCGTTTTCAATCCTTGGATCCATTTCTAATCGAAATAACTTCAGATAATCGAACAAGAACAATCAAAATGAAAGAAGAAAAACAATCGCTAATGGTTTTTGATAAAAAAAAATCAAGGTACCAAAAACCCTCCCACTATGGTTGTCAATTTGGTGTGGATTAATTTCGATCATTGAGAGAGAAAATAAAGAAGTAAGTTTAGAGAGAGAAAGTAAAGAGCTGCAAGTAGTTTCACAAGAAAAATCAAAATCCTTTATTATGTTTAGCCTTGGCCTTTATATGGATGCACCAAGACTTAGGCGTAACATAATTTGTTATGCAAAAGGTCTTATTATATATTAGTCCTTTAACTTTACATAAAGCCCTAAATTTCTCCCCCACTATATAACCATTCTAATTGCACCATTTGGATTTTGCACCATATTTCAAAAATATATTTTTAAAATTGAAAACTCCATATTTTTCAAAACCGAACTAAACAAAAGTTTTAAAAACACATATATTTCTATTTTTAAAGACGAACAAAACCAAATCCATGAACAATATTTTTGGAGATTGTTTTTCGTATTTACGGAAACAATCTACATGTAATTTTATATTTGTAACGCATTTGCTTTTTAGTAACCAAATTAAATGTAATTTCACAACCGGAACACAATCGATTTTGTCTAGACTAATTTCACAACCAAATTGCACGTATTCCCGCAATTTGAACACAATCCAGATTTGTTTAAGAGTATTTTTTCAACACAAAAATACATATCTTTTCATAAAAAAGTTAAATGTTTCACATCCGATTAACATTTATTTTCATATAACAAATTGTATTCTGTTTTTTCACACATCAAACTTATTTAGCAACCAAAGTCCTATTTACGTAATTTTTTTCTTATTTGTGTAATACATTTATACGTAGTTAAAACATAATTGTTTTTTAACAACCAAATTATTAGGTAATTCCATAACTAGAACACATTTGTTTTTTAGAAACCAAATTAATTGTGAATAGCTTTTTCAAGACATAATTCGCAATCCAATTACACGTAATTACATAACTAAAAACAATTTAAAAATATATTTATGGATCTAGTTTGTTCGTCTTAAAAACCAAAACCAATGCTATTTCCGAATTTGTTTTTGGACATACGATTTGAAAAATATAATAGTTTAAAAAAATAAAAAAATAAAAAATAATTAAAAGAGGCTTGAAATTATAAATACTCATTTATTATTTAGGAGTTAACCGTACTTTATGAAATTTTGAATGATTATGAATAAATAAGTTTGATAATGAATAATTATTAGTAGATTTTATATATATATATATATATTAAATAATTTATAATATAAAAATTAAATCTAAACAAATTTATAATTCAAATTTTATTGTTTTAGTAGTACGCATAATTTTACTTTATTTAAACATTCATTGAATCTCTTTTCCAGTTTATATAAATTTATTAAAGAAGACGCTTTAGCATTGATCAATATAATAAAATGTTTGATGAATTACAATGAATAATAAATAAAAGGGTATGATTATTTTATTAACCTGTTTATCTTTGTTTTCTTTAAAACGACATTTTGATCCATTGGTTTGTTTTTTATAAAAATATTTCCACGTGCTATTATTTTTTATATTTGATTTTAATTCTTTTTAATAATAACACAAATTTACTTAGAGCACAAAGCCGAATTTGAATTTTGTAGAAGTTAAAATTCATTCTATAGATAAACATTGTTGTTTTTAATCTTTACGATTTTTTTTAATAAAAATTTTAATGATGAAAATGAAACTAAAAAAATAAGATTATAATCAAATTTATTTATAATCAATTTTAGTAGATGAGATGTATATTAACATCAATATTTTTATTTTATATCGGTGGTGTAGAGCTACCGTACCACAAATATCTATCATTTATACCGATAATATTATTCATACAGCTCGTGTAAATTGCATGGCTAGTGTCCAATATTTATACCAATGATATTAGTCATATTGTTAATATAATTTGCACCCCCAATATAACTCGTACCTATGTTGTGGGCACACCATTGATCCATGTTTTAATCCATCGAGACAATACCGTTGGTACTGACACACCACACCACATTAGTGGTTGTAATGGTTTATATGAGCGATATCACATCCCAACTTAGTTTTTATATAGATTTTTTCTCTATGTTTTGGTTTTAATTTTCTATAAATTTGCATTGTATGAGGTAAAAGATATCTGTGGAGTGGCAAAAGAGTGCGATATCAATATTAGAGATTTATTTACCAAAAAACTCTACTATAAACAAAAATAATTGATTGATTAAGTTATGTATACCATATATACAACGGTTTGGTTGTTGTTTAAGACGTCGCGAATATGTGAAATGTATGAAAATCCATACATTATTATTTGCACGCGAGTGATCATGATTTTATATGTAGCTGGTAGACCCAAATGATCTTTAGAGGAAGTTTACTGAAACTAAGAAATGTAAATGTTTTTTCAAGCTTAAAATAAATATGGTAACTCACGATGAATGGTCTTTAGAGGTCATATGCAAGTTTTACTACCATAAAATTGAGGAATTCGTTATCGTGAAATTTTGGACAAAGTGAAAAGTTAAAAAAACCTAAGAATTCTTTGTCCATAGGAAACATATAAAATGCTCACCTAAAATAGCGAAAGATCAAGAAAGACGGTCCCTCACAGTTGCTACACTTGTATGAAGAATTCATAATGTTAAATTATTACGAATGTCATAGATCGATTAAAGAGCCAAGTGATATCATCATTAGAATTTTATTTGTGCACTTGGTTAGTGCGGATCAAAGTACTAATAATCGATAACAAAATTAACGTAATAAGGTGCATGATGTTGTTGTTTGAGGTCGTTGGAGTTATTTGTACCGACATGAATTTCGACATCGGATTTGTGTTTCTGTTTGGAGAGAAAGTTGACAACTACAAAGGGGTATTAGAATATTTGTAATGGTTGATGTTAACTAACTCCATCAAATAATAGTCTATTGTCTTGTTAAACAAAGAGTCAACATTGGTGAAGGCTCTCGAATAATTGTTCCTTAATGCAACATAGATCCTATGTCGATGACACATTAACATAAACGTCTTTGAAAAATTGGAAAAAACTCATAAACGATAAAAAAATATCCGATGATTTTTTACGTTTTTGAAATTAAATAATGCCACCGAAGACAAAAATCGATTCTAATACCAATCAATCTGAAAGGCTTTATGACTTCAAAGATTATTAAAAAGCAATGGAATACACCAAAAATATGCCCAAAATATTTTTTCACACGATGCTTTAGATATTTTCGTCAGACGCATTATAATGTACCCAAAATATTGAAGTTGCGGATACTAATTTCACTTCTTCTATAAGAACTGCGCATGGTATGTCGTGTTAGCACGACATCTATGAATTTTAAAACAAAATCCATCGACACCTTTACATTATTGGAAGATGTTATATATCTGTACTAATCTAACGATGACATAGTTAATTGAACAAAAAAATTAGTATAGTCTTTAAAGTTTTTATGGAAGCCAAGGATGAAGCACACATATAACATGTATACAAGAAATGGGTTGGTATAAGTCTACCCATAAATATATTCCTTTTTAGAGCATTTAGATAAACATAAACAACGTAGTCATTCAACTACGAAATATACATTATATGTTTATGTATCATCTAATAAACGAGATAAATATTATTACGGGCACATGCCAGATTCAAAATAAATAAGTGCACATTCGCTAGGTAATTTAAAATAAAACTATAAATCATTTTACGGGCTTCACCAATCAAATTATGGAGAAAGAACAGAGTTCTAACGCAAGAAAATGGTCTATCTATTCTCCCCAAAAACCTTCTATAGTTCGAATTCGTACGATGCATCCATTATGAAGTTCTCAAAACTTCTAAGGTAATATTGCTTGATCTGAAAGGTTTACTTACAACAATTCCTAATATTCTCTAATTTTTAATAACTTCATTTAACGATGTTAAACCAGATTGAAATTACGGTGATTAGTCAATTTTATTCTCCTTGAACAAATAACTTGATTGCTAACATTTACATGCATATATTTAGTGGTATGGATAAGTTACTAAATCTCGCAAAATATATAAAGTATTATAAAGATAGTGCTACTCTAGTCAATTGGATAATAATACAAGAGATGACAATTTGTATCAAAGTTTAGCTGCATTATCTATTTTATAGGGCAGTCGGGGTCGATAATAGCTTCACCTTGTTACAATAACGATTTATACCCTTTCGATGTCTCCGAGGGAGGAAATTGGGTTGGGTTATGTTAATTGCAACTAGTTTATCAATGTAAGTAATTCATGTCTTTGTTCATTTTAATTCAAAATATCTGGTTGATACGTTAGAATTTTTATTTGTTATTTATATACCTTTCCATTGTAAATGACGCCCTTTGTGCAAGGGTGCATCCTTATCATGTCAGATTTCATACCTTAGATTTATATCTCGTTGTAAGAGATGTTAAAAAAACAAATTCCCATGAACTTGGTCGTTGACCATGAAGTGACCAATTTATGTGATTTTAACAATTATTTCGTGCACATTATTTCTGAAACCATGGATCATTGTAATGTATTTGTGTTAAACACTTATATGTTTAATGTATATGTTTTATGTTATTGTGCTAACGAATTCATAACATAATACTTAACTTGATAAAATTAGACATAAAATTCAAAAACATCATAATCAAGTACATTGCACATAAAATAAAAAAAACATAACATGAAATTACATTAAGACGAATTATATCATTGCATATCAATTTGTATAAGGTAAACATCATCATGCACTTGTTCTAGTCTCTTTTTAACGAAGTGAAAGTCAATCTCTTGATGTATATAATGTTTAATGGAATCATTAACCCCCAATCCAAACACTCTATGTGCCTCTTTTCTGACATCGTATAGGAGGTCACAAACACAAATATTTGGAACCAATCCCAAATATTCAAACTAGATATATCTCTTTAACATCACTACTAAAGGCGACTAACTTACAAAAATAACATTTAATGTAAAATAAGAATAACAAAATAACAAATATAATAATTTAAAAACATAGAATAAATATTAAACATTAACTAGTGAACATATACATAATTTTAGTTAAAGTCATATACATCGTTAAATTCATATCCATCAATGGGTGTGCAATTCATTAACGCATCCGCTTGTCTAGAGACACGTTCCTCTACACAAAATATCATACTTTTGGTAATAAAATCAATAATTGTTAAATAAGACGTGTTAAATGTCTCTTGACTAATATTATATGAGAGGTTAAATCCACGAACGATTAGTTTTGATTTCAAATAATCGTACCTTGTGGAGACTTCTTCACGACTGCGGAGAGGTGGATAATGAGCTCCTTTACATCCATATATGTAGTACATTGTACAAACAAAATTATTAAAAAAACCACTAGTACTCTCATTCGACTTCGTTCTCGTTACATACTTGACGACTTACAACAACTCGTTCTCTTGATTAATAGTCCATTATATGTAAAACAATTACAAGTTTATTTAATAATGTTAGTTTGGTATATGAATAAATACGTTATGTTTGTACATCGTTATATAAAGAAATGAATCATGAAAGTGGCGGGAATTTGTAGCTTTTTATGGATGATTCGTACTACGGGTATAAAATATGAAAATCATTGGGTTTTTTCAAGTTGTTTTTACAATTATTGGGCTAACACACCGACGATACATATTTTTTATACCACAAGTAATATATTATATCGTAGGTGTCTAATTTTTATACCCATGGTGTATTTAATATACAAGTGGTGTGGATTCATAATATTGTTAGTATAAAAAAAACTTTGGATTTGTTTCAAGTTGAGCTAAAAATTACCATTGGTCACTCATGTTTCACCCGTGTATCATACTAGTTCATGATCTTCACTTTTATCTTCCACCCATCCTCCATGTTTCAAAATTTGCAAGATCAGTCCCTCCGCACATGTGAACCGGGAAAAACTGGGGTGTCACGTATCGGTTTTTCATAGCTCATACGTGCGGAGGACTGATCTTGCAAGTTTCTAAAACATGAAGCATAAGTGGGAGACAAAAGTGAAGATGATGGACTAGTATGATACATGGGTGAACATGGAGGAGCGGTGGTGATTTTTAGCCTTTCAAGTTGTTTTACAATAACTCGGCCAACTTACAAACTACATATTTTATATACCGTTGGAACTATATGATACATCTTGTATGTAATCTAAATACCACCTATAATATATTATACTAGGGTTTAGATGATTGGTACCTCATTTGGTGTGAATGAACTCTGATTCTAGAGAGAGATGAAGAATGAAGTTGATTTTAGAGAGAGAAAGTTGAGCAAAAGAAGATAGTTCACAAAATGAAAGTATCCTCCTCATTAATTTTAGCTTTGGCCTTTATATATAGGCGAACAAACTTAAAATAACTGAAGTTGTTACAAAAATAGATTAATTTCACTTTAACCCCCTGTCTTTACAACTAGATTGAAATCTGTCCTATACCTTTACAATTGTTCGTACAAGACTTTAATCATTACATTTTAGTCCTAAATAGTTTGTTTCCATATCAGTAGCCCGCCTAGTTCTTATGAAAGTCAATGAACGAGAACTAGTTGTCTTCGGAAATTTTCATCAATTAGAAAAATATTCAGTTCGCCAACATCTGATATGCTTTTAGTTAGTCAATCCCCTTTTTCTTGACAACACTCACTGTCCTCGAATCAAAGTAACTTTCAATTAAACTTCAAATATATATGTATGTCTTTTAGTAATCCTTTAGATATATTTGCTTCGAAATCGATTAAACCGTTTGTCAATGCTTCACATATTTTCATATGAGAACATAAAACTAATTTCATAACAGTCATCAACGTCCGAAATGAAAACCAAAAGTGTAATGATTCATTAGGCACTACGTCTACCACTATGGCTGTCATAAGGCAGGTGTCAAGCTCTCATTTTCACGAAACCGTTTGGTATTCTCCCTAATGGTTTCTTCTACTTGTTCCACTTCTCTAATTTCTCTCTCATTCTTTCCCTCTATAAATACTAATGTGAAATACTATTTGTTTTACAAACAAATTTTTAAAGAGAGAGAACCTGCTTTCACAAGAAATTTATTGGCTACCTTCATCTGAATCTTCAATCTCTAAGTTACTTTCACCGGAAAACTCAAATTCACCATTCACCCTTCAATTCAGTATATGAGAAAGCATCTAAAAACCCAAAAATCAAGAGCCAGAAAACCTAGAAAATTAATCTCCTCAGAAACAAAGAAAACCCCATTTTGGTGCTTACGACTACTTTTGTATTAGTGAGAGGGCTCAAGAATATAAAGCAATTAGGTAGATAAGAAACGCTCCTCGTTTCTCCACTGAAACAATATACTAGGGTAATTTTAATCCAAATCAAACTTCTCATGTGTTTTCAAGTTCATCCATCCCATAAGAAACTCAATCGTAAAAAACCCAAACACCAATATCGCCTCAAAGTTTACTATCACCACCTAAATCATCAACTCGAATCCATACTACAAGTTCCACTCCTCGAATCAACCGTAAAATAACTGAGACCACATATTTTGTAAGGAGATCTGAAGAATCTCTATCTCCTGTTAGATATGAATCTCCTCGACAGCCGCGCAAGGAAACTCTTCATGTCCATAAAAAACTCACATTTCCCAAAGCCTTTATAAAAGAAAAATCTTTATAGATATGGGAGACGATACTGACATAACCTCACATTCTTCTGCCCAAAATATTGCATTGAATCCTTCAACCTCTTCTCTTCCCATGAGGGAAGTTGTTGAGATAATCATAGAGTCTCAACAAAATCCATCAAATAAAGAGAAAAGGGAACCAACCTTGTCTCACAACCCACTTCAACTTGTAGATGAGGCTTCTGAGGAAGAAGTTGATTATGAAGCCACCTAATCAAATGTTGGAGCCGACACTGAAGATGACGCTTCGAAAGATACTAAAGCTGATAAGAGTGTTACAAAAACAAAAACACCGAGGAAAAAAGAAGGGAAAAAGAAAGCTGTTATTAAAAATCATGAGGAGCTTGTTGCTTCAGTAGGTATAAACTTGAAGCCACTCAACCCAGAATACATATTGGTACTAAAAAGGTAATAGGCAATGCCAAATAACACCGTACTTCGTTTTCCCAAAGAGGAAGAGACTCCACTTGACTGTGGAAAGAATGAGTTGGTAGTATATCATGAAATTATCAACTGGATCTTCGATTTCCGTTAGATCCAATGATAGTGGAGTAATTCGAGCTCCTAGACCTCTGTCCTACACTAAGCACACCAAACCAATGGTTCACTCTTCTATCATTAATCACGGCCTCCAGAATTTCCCAAATTCCTCTTTCGATTGAAGACTTCATTGCCTTGACCAAACTTTTGAATGAATCTGTTCTACCTTTCTATTATCTCACTCTTGATGACGAACTCATGATAATCGATGACTTACTCGAGGCTGAATTTTTTTGGAAACAAAATCTTATCTTCATTTATGGGGCATGCAAGAACGGAAAAGAAATATCCGAGGATAACCCATCACAACTTAGCCTCGTCTATAGGAGTAACAATAAGCTTCTTTGCTCTTCTATTTTATGCTATTGTTTTAAGTATTATGATTTTAGTTTTTGCTTATTTTTGTATTATATCCAAAAATTTTGAGGCGATATAAAATTTGTCAAAAGGATGCTAAGTACATTTTTCCAAGTTAGCAACTTTGGAACAAAAATAGAAGGGCAATGGGTTCCACTCAACTATTCTGAATATTAACTTTATCAGCAGCTATTTGCGGCAAATTACACTAGGTACCGACTTTGCCGAATCCAATCTTGGATGTGAAGAGATTAGTGGTACCTGATGGTAAGATGCATTTTCCAATTCGAAACACATCAGACACCGACTTACCCTCGAAGAAGAAAGGGAAAAAGAATAAAAAAAAACTAGCATATTTGGTGCTAACCCCTCAAAGAACTCGACACCGCAGTCAAATGCAAAGAGGAAGGAAACATGAAAAAACATTCCTACTATTAAAGAGGAAGAGGAGGTTGAACCACAAAGAAAGATGAAAAATAAAATTGCAAACCCTTATGAAGAAGTGTTACCTTCCGAGGTTGATGAAGTCCTTGTGTTGGAAGATCAGTAAAGAGAAGCTACAACAGTCAATGATCAAGGAGATAATCAGATTAGAGAAGTTGCAGCAAACAATGATCGAAGAAATGATCACTTTGATCATGATAATTTCATCAACATTAAACAGTCTCAAGAAATTAACAGAGATATGGATCGATACATCCAGGAGATTCAAAACCAATTACAGAAATTTGGTCAAAGAACTTCCCTTATTCTTCCTGAACTAGTTGGGCCATAAATATATTTCCAACCATCAACCTTCCCTATTATACCTTACATCACTCCAAGATTTATACTTGTTAAAGAACCATCCAAAGAGGTCGCAATTTCTCTACAACCTCTTACCGACCTTGGAGCTGCAACACAAAATTTATGCAAAGAAGTAGAATATGCCTAAAGCCACTTGGAGACTATCGCGAAGGACATGGTTCGACATAAGAAAATCACTGCAACTGAAAAGAGGATGAGGAAGATCTTTGGTAAAACTGTGGAGAACCAATTTCATGGATTCTAGGCTCAAAGATCGAAATTTCTTAGAGGCATCATTCATCTCAAAAACCATCTCAGATCTGTACACAATAATGAGATAGGAGAGCTCAACACTTGTCATAAAAATGAGATAGAAGAAATCAGATCCAAACATGCAGAAGAGTTATCTGAGGAGAAACAAAGATATTTCACCCTTCAAAAATCTCTAAACAAGAGCGAGGATGAAAAGAAGAAGCTGACACAAAACATGGATGCTCTTAAAACTCAATTCGAGGAGGAGAAGAAAATGTTATGAAGGCTACTGAAGATGAATATGGAAAGGATATGTTGGCTGCCATTAATAACGTCGGGGAGCAAAAGACTATCAATTTGCTTCTTGAAATTCATGCCATATTCGCAAAGGCTAACTTGTCAAACTTCTGGAATTAATTCCCACTGAGAATTTCCCTAGTGAAGCTATTTATCATGTGCATAGTGATTCTTACGTAGAAGCGGAGTCAGAAGAAAGTGCTTCTGAACAAGGGGAATCGTCTGAAGAAGACTCTGAGGACAAATGATTTTGCTTTTTCCCTTTTTGTTTTTGTCTGTCATCTACTTGTTGTAGGATGACTTGCCTTTGACGAATGAGTTTTTACTTAGCATTAAAAACCTATTTTTTTTATCCTCGGATTAATTTCAATGCAACAGTACTTTGTTTATCCTATATTTCGATTTCTTTTAAACTTACAATTTATAATTACAAGTCATGTTCACCTCGAAATGTAACATTTATCATAATTAAACTTATAACTTTTCAACTGGAAATACAAGAAACTCAAACTTCATTGGTGTGTTTAAAGAATGTTAACACCTTGAATACAAATAATACCTTTATAAAATGTGACACTTCGAATCACATAGTGCATTTAAAGAATGTAGCACTTCGAAAATTATAGTGTATTTAGAGAAGATAGCACTTTAAAAATTATAGTGCGTATAGAGAATGTAGCATTTCAAATTTTAGTGCGTTTAAAGAACATAGTACTTCGAATATGGTTGTTTCTTCGAAAAGTGTTTATGACACTTCAAAATATTTACTCTTGGTCAACTTCAAAGACGATCAGTATTTGACAAGCTACCAAAATAATTCAAATGCTTATACTTAAACAATACATTGGCCAAAAAAGACTTTTATTGATGACTTCAAATATTTACATCACACCTCATTAAAACCTCATTGGCCAACAAGGTAGGAAGAAGTGTATCGATTATTAAAAAATAAAAATAAATTCATTCCCGATACAATTTCAGATGTTGTATATTCCAAGGATGTTGAAACATCATCCTATGCATATTACAAAGACGATAAGAACCGGTTTTATTCTTTCCATAATCATATAATGTACTTCCCCATTCGGCGCCATCTTTCCAAGGCATTTATCCTTTGTATATAGGAATACTTTTCTTACAAATTTATCACCAACTTTAAAATCTCTCTTTTTTACCTTCGAATTATACCGACTCCCCATCAAAGTTTGATAATGAATCGTATTCATATGTGATCTAACTTTTTTTTTCCTCAATCAGGTCCAAATCTGCTCTTTTTTCTTTGTTATTCAGGTTCTCGGAATACTGAACTACTCTATAAGAAGGTAACGTATATTCTACGAGACTAATAGCATACATACCACACACCAAAGCAAAAGGATTTTCTTTAGTAGTCTCTCTATGAATTGTTCGAGAAGCCCATAACAACTCTTGCAAATTGTTAGGCCATTTTCTTGCAGCCCCTATCAAAAAATTTCTTCAGACCTTCTAAAATAGATCTATTTGTCACCTCCACTTGACCATTTGATTGGGGATGAAAATGTGTAGAAAAATATTGTGTAATACGCCTCGAAGCACAAAAAAAGCCATTTCTCTATTGTTAAATTGACGACCATTATCTGTGGTGATTTTTTGATGAACCCCAAATCGGCAACAAATATTGTTCACAATGAACTTAATGACATCCTTGGCTTTTATTCCAGATAAAGGTTTAGCCTCTGCCCACTTCAAAAAATAGTTCAGTACCACAATAATAATTTGGCGTCCTCCATAAGCCATATGGAATGGTCTTACCAAATCTATTCCCCATTTGTCAAAAGGGATGGCTTCGGTGATGGACATGAGTGGAAATGCAGGTTTATGAATAGAATTGGCAAATCGTTGACAAGTATCGTAGCCTCAGACAATTGTTTTTAGCATCGTTCATAATTGAGGGCCAATAATAGCCGACCAAAAAAACTCAATGTGTCAATGCCTTGAACCTACGATGTGTTGAACCCTCACCATCATGTAATTCTGAAAACATTTCCTGAGAATCTTATTTATTCAAACAATGCAACAAAGGCAGACTCAAAGATTTCTTGTATAATACCCCATCAAATACAACATAGCCATGAGCTTTATACTTCAATTTTTTAGCCAGTTCCACATCTTGAGGTATTGTTCCTCTTAACAAGAAATTCAGGATATCAGTTTCTAGCCACTTCGAATTACATCTGGAGTGACAAAAACTTCTTCTGCATATTTTGACTGTTTTGACCGAGTTATAATCGACGAACTCTCCTATAATAAAATCCAAAGATAATTTTTTGAGTAAGAAACGATTGCCAAAGAATCGGCAACTTCATTGTCTCATCGGCTCATCGGCCGATATTTTCTATAATAACGTGGTAAAATAGAAGAGTCAAAATTTGAAGTTCTCGAAGATACAAAATTCAGTGATCCTTCTAATCTTCGGAAACACCGGCCACTCGATTCGCTCCTCATTGAGAATTTGTCTCCAAACGAACTAAAGTTTCCCTAAAAATACTCGCAAGCCTTAAATCATCCAGTGCAGGTTCATATTCAGCTTCATTATTTGCTGCATGAAAACCAAATTTAATGGCTTGAACCATTTCCTCCATAGATTGAGCACCTAGTTGAATTCTTACACTAGATCATAGAATTCTAGAACCTCAATCAGTTAGAACGATCCACATCAAACTTCTTGGCAAGACCTCCTTATCTATCTATTCATATGATATACTTGAGTGGAACTCAACAAGAAAATCAGCTAAGGCTTGGGTCTTAATAGCCATTCGAGGAGCAAAAATGATATCAAAATACCCAAACTCCACTGACCATTTGGTCCTCCTCCCAAAAATATTGTGGGCTGTAAAATATTTTTCAGTGTGAACGAAGTTCAAACCATAATAGTGTGAGCTTGAAAATAGGGGCACATCTTCCTAGCAGCCACCACTAAAGCCAATGCCAACTTTTCAAGCTTCAAATATATTTTATTTCGCTGTCAACAAATTCTTACTGACATAATAGACTGGCTTCAAAATTCCTGAATCTTCATTTATCAACACAACACTCACAGTAAAATCTGATACTGCAATGTATAAAAAGAGTTGCTCTCCAATTCGAGGCTCAAACAATATCCTTGATGATGACAATAATTTCTTAATGCTTGAAAATGCTGCTTCACACTCCGAGGTCCACTCAAACTCCTTTGGCCTTCGTAATACTTGGAAAAAATAAAGACATTTATCAGAAAACCTTGAAATGAATCTATTAAGAGAGCTAACCTACATGTCAAAATATGTACTTCTTTGATAGTTTGAGGTGATGCCATTGATACCAAAGCCTTTAATTGCTCTCAATCGGCTTCTATCCCCTTTTCACTAATAATACACCCCAATAAGTTTCCAGATGGAACTCCAAAGGTGCACTTCTCAGGATTTAGATTCAATCTAATATCTCTTAGATTAAAAAAAAGTCTCATCTAAATCCTCCAACTTCGCCTCATCTTCTAAACTCTTGACCAACATGTCATCAATGTACACCTCCACGTTTCTTCCAATTTGAGAAGTGAAGGCTTTAATTATCATCCTCTAATATGTTGGTCCAATGTTCTTTAACCTAAAAGGCATAAACCTATAACAATGCAAGCCTCGGTCCGTGATGAATGTAGTGCTCCCTTGTTCCTTTGGATCCATTTGAATTTAGTTATACCCATCAAAAGTATCCATAAAAGACAAAATTTTATCCCTAAAATGGAATCAATCAGTTGGTCTATTTGAGGAACATAAAATTGATCTTTTAGACAAGCTTGATTCAAATCCATGAAGTCAAAACACATCTTCTATTTTCCATTCTTCTTTTTAACCACCCCCAGGTTTGCTATCCATAAGGGATATTTTAACTCCCTTATTTGTCCGACCCTCGATAGACAATCTACCTCGGTAACAATAGCCTCTGATTTTCCAATGAAAAAGCGTCTCTGTTTTGGATAACAGGTTTGATCTTCGGATTAATTGCTAAGCTGTGACATATTACCTTAATTGGGACCCCTACCGCATGTGCTGACGTAAACCTGTTGTCAGTAAAGTTTCTATTCAAAGTACCTTCCCATACGAGAAAGTGTATTCTTTAACACATTCACTTACTATTAGAGAACCCGGGGTTTTCCTCGGATCATCAACTCCTTTTTCTGTTTCTGAGGTTAACCCCATTGATTGCTATTCAGTTATTTTATCACCACTGATCGAACCTCGGATTTAAAGAGATGTGGCATTACATTATCTAGCTTCTGATCACTTCAGACAACCCCAACCTGATCTCTGATGACATACTTCAAACATTGGTGGATTGTGGGTACAACTGCATACATCATCGAAAGCCAAGATCTCCCAAAAATGGTATTTTAGTTGGTCGGAAAATCCACCACCATTTATAAAACTTGAACCTTGTTTCTAAAATGTCCCTTTCCCAAAAATGCCTCACCCTCGAATTCACGATCACCTGAGCTGTTTTGTGAATCCAATTATAATAAGGTCTGATTGAGAAATTCGAGGAGGATTATGCATCATATCATATGTTGACTTGAAAAGGACATTCACAGAGCTTCATGTATCTATCAGAACGTATCGGATTTTAATTCCAACTAATTCCGCTTTAATAACTACTGCATATTCATGAGGACATGCAGTGCCTCTCACATCATCCTCATCGAAAAGAATAAAATGAACATCTTTCTTACCATAAAAATGAGTAGATATTCCTCATTCTATTTGAGTAGCTAAACTCACCACATGCCTCTTTCTAGAGCTGTCAATACTGCCAGTGGTATATTTTTTAAATATTTCCAAAGAGTCAAAGTATTCACAAAAACTTCGAAATCAGCCTTGTTTCACTAGCTCATCCATTGCCATCAAAATAAATCGATCCAGATCTGTACCCAAATATTTCGACACAACATTGAAATCATCAATCTTAGAATCCAGAATAATTATATTTTCTTCATGTGAATTTGGATTCCTTGTCTCTAAAGTCGACGCAACAAGAGACTTTGATCCACTGCTCTGCCCTTTAACAAAAGCTAACAACTTGCCATTTCTATTAAAGTTTGCATCTTCTTCTTAAAGCGATACGGTCTGCAGTATGATGTCTTATGTTATTATTATTTTTACAGAACCTGTTATTACGCTCTTCATTTGGTCTATTTATCAGAGCAGACTTTTTAAAACTTACATATCATTTTTCCTTTTCATAAATTTCAGCAACGTTTTGAGTTAAATCAACATAGTATTATGGCCGTATCCATTGATTTGGCCTCGGTATTTGAAATTGATACCTTGTAACTTGAGTTGGGTGCCCTCCAGTTTGAGGAGGAAAAATCTTATTGTTCTTCGGACGCGATGGTTCAGTCAAGTTCGAAGAGTGCCCTTGATTATTTGGCACATGCCCTGAACTCTTTTAACTAGATCAAACCACTCCTTAAACTCTACTTGACTCTTCCACTTTAATTTGATCCTCCACTTGAGCCATTAACGCTCCCAACGTTATTGCTTTTCATTTTGTTGTTTCATTTGCTAAATCTTATGGTAACAAACTTTGTCAAAATGCAACCATAGCTACCAACTCTTCGCAATTATCTAAACTAGTTTTTGTTAACACAAAACGTTTAATACAGTCCTTCAGCTTTTCTCCCACAACTTGCTTGTACTGTATTATTTTATCTCCATTTTCCTACATCTCTTTACTCCCCATAAATTATCGTTAAAAGGCTGTATAAGAATTTTTGAAATCGGAAATGGATCCCTTCATAATCTTATTGC
The DNA here is from genome assembly GCA_036936605.1 of Limnanthes douglasii subsp. nivea. Lineage (NCBI taxonomy): Eukaryota > Viridiplantae > Streptophyta > Magnoliopsida > Brassicales > Limnanthaceae > Limnanthes > Limnanthes douglasii. Next base: position 125,600,015 of record JAUPFV010000005.1, on the reverse strand, counting down.
ACCATTTCAAAGTTGTGCCCTTGAATGTTTGAGAGAAAGCTCTGCATACCAACCTATAATCACCTTCGAAATTCATCATGTAGTTCTTAAACTGTTCGATGTGATCATCAGGATCTTGCATCCCATCGAACTTCTCGACCATAGAGATATCGAACCGCTTCAGAAAAGTGATGGAGCATATCTCAGCTTTCGAGGGAGAGTTTTTCCAGTCAACTCCTTGTACATACTGATTATCATTTCCTGTTCCCATGATAGCATACAAGTTCAGATCATCTATCCATGTGTACTGATTCGACGTGTTCCCTTCACACAACTCTTCTTCCCACAAACAACGAGGTACACTCTCATTTCTTGTTTTGTATTCTTTTTGTGATTTTTGAGGCTGAGATTTTTCTTCTTTCGTAGACCCCCGATACCTCATATACTCAGATTATGAACTGTTCAACTCATCGTCACTGGACGTAATATACCTTTTCTTATCGTTATCTATTTTCGTGAAGTATAACACTCTTTATTAGATTCAAAATGTGTTTTCTTCTGCCCACTTCAAACCTAGCGAGTTGTACAAAATCAATAAGATTGACTGTCAACATCATTTTTATCATCCATCTGCCTCACCTCAGATTTCAGCCTAGCTGATTCAATATCTTGCTCTCTTTGATCATACTTCTCGTTTAGAGCCGTGGTTTTATCCAGTTTCTGGTTCATTCGCGTTTCAATATCTGAGTGAGTCTGTCGAACTAGAACTCAATAATATTCTTTACCTTCTCCTCTTTGTATATCAAATTTTAACGTCTCAACTGCCTTTCGAACCAAAGGATCGTTTTTATTCCTTGGTTCTATGACGGATCCAAAACATCTTCAGAGAATCGATGAAGAACAATCATAACGAAACAAAAAAGTCAATTGTTTATGGTTTTTTTATCAAGAAATCAAGGTACCAATTAATCAACTCCCACCGTGGTCGCCAATTTGGTGTGGATGAAATCTGATTCTGGAGAGAGATGAAGAAGGAAGTTGATTTTATAAAGAGATTGTTAAGCAAAATAAGATAGTTCATAAAATGAAAGTCTCCTCATTAATTTCAGCCTTGACCTTTATATATAGGCGAATAGACTTAGAATAATTGAAGTTGTTACAAAAATGGGTTAATTGTACTTTAACCCCATATCTTTACAACGAGACTGGAATCTGTTCTATACCTTTATTATTGTACGTACAAGACTTTAATCATTACATTTTAGTCCTTAATATTTTGTATCCTTAACATTCAATATACGAGGGTTAATATTAACAAGTGTTTTTTACAACATCCACAACAACATAATCTACGAAGTGTTTTAAGCAAGTTTTTATCAATTGTTTTTATCATATATCGCAATAACATCCACTAAACATAAACAAAATAAAATTACTATAATTAAACAATAACATCTGCAACAATATCTAAATACAAAAACAACAACGCCATCCAAATTCATAACATCCTCCAAATCTTAAAATAATACAATATTCGCAACTAAGAAAAAAAATAAGAAATATAATAGATCCTAAAACAACAAGAAACCAGAGAGCAATGATCTTCACTACTTATTTTGTGAAAACCCTCATCTCTTCATCAGTATCATGAAGAGGTCTAATATTATTGATGTTGTGTATCACCCACAAATTATCAAGATCACTAATAGTCTTAGGACTAATTGTATATCACCCATACCTATTCACATATCTAGTTTACCGCACTGTCATGGACTTGCGGGGGTAAAAACGATACGTTTTCCTACGTTGCTCTGGAAATAAATTGTTATTCCAATCATCCCAATACTTTTCTTGAAATAGTATTGGTTATGTTGCCCATTCTTACTATTGGGTCTGGGTTCTTGAGGAGACAACGATTTTTCTTAGACCATACCAAATTTATGAATCAACCTGTGTAATATATGTCCTTCAATGGTAGACATAATTCGAATCGAGTGGTTGTACATCATGATATCTTGTACGAGGAAACAAGCCCTCATATCCATATATGACTCCAATATAACCTGCAAACAATCACATACAAAATATCTAATATACAAATTCAACCACTAATTATCCAATCCAAAATTAAAAGTTCAATTATCCAATCAAAATTTTAAAATTGAACTATCTAATCCAATTTTCAAAGTTCAAACACTAACTAGCCAATTTTCAAAGTTAAACTACTAACTATCCAACTTTCAAATATTTAAAAGGATACCCACATCCTTAACCGTGAGATGATATAGAAAATTACTGTAGTATATTTTTGGACGAACGTTCATGCCTGTCAAGTTCTTCGACAACAAGCTAAGGAGCTTCAGATTTGATATGATATAACTATCATATATCTGAGAATGGATAAAAGGAAAATGGTCGTACATCCATCAACCTAACATACCAATGAACCCATAAAGTATTATGTTCAATGACTTTGATGATTTTTCCAAGACTTGATATAACGACTTCAACGTGCTAATCTCCCATGCTATATCTGAAAGCCAATCCATGTGCTACACAATCGAGATTTCGTCTCTCTTTATAGATTTCTGACTGGTATCGGTGAAAATGATGTACCTAAATAAAAATATAAAATACGCAATATATCATATATGACTATACCGGGGGGTCCGATTTGGATTTGAGTCTAGATACCGAGGTTCAGAATTTATCTCCCTAAGCTATCTAATATCGAATGCAACTCTTATTTGTCTCGTGTCTAACTATTTAATAATAACCTTTCCTCAAAATCCAAACAATTAAGCATGATGGGCATATGATAGATTAAAAGTACTACTCTCATCATTTGTTACTGAACCTATAACAGGAGCCCTAAATAGTCTAGAAGTCTTCTAGAGTGATCATCATCTCCCCTAAGGAGAAGTGGAAATTCCCATTTGGAATCCATCATTCTGATGATGCATTACTCAAGAAAAATGTCATACAAGTGCATATTTGAGTTGAAATTAGTTAAGTTACCATTTAAAGGTCCAAATGGACTCTCGACCAATAATATTTTAATCACGCCCTAGTTAGTTAGGTCTTACTTCTGCAAGACTCTATATAGAGCTTGCAAGTTTATCCCGCTACATGACTGCAAAAATAAAACAAATAAGATAATTGTTAAAAAAATGAAAACAAAAATGAAACTTACAAATATATTTGTGTGGAAATTAAACTTACTTACGTGATAAACTTGATGTATGCCTCATGTTTCTCATAGTTCAAGAATAATCAGACTGTTTGGTTGAAAAATGAATTTTGTTGTAGCTTTTCGCGCTTAAAACCCCAATAAGATCCACAAGAATGTAAATGTATATGTTCATAGGTGAATATTAAGACTATTAGATTCTTCAACTATTTCTTGCTAATTATTCGGTTATTTTACCATTATGGTGATTGACTTGGTGTAAAGATCGAGCTGTAGACAATTTTGACCCATTGGTAGGGGAAGGATAAGTGGTCGGGTTGGGCTCGGGGGTTATTGAGTTCTTGAATGTTGAGGTGGGTTTTTATAGACTTGTATATCTTGCTCACAACCGGCCCATGTTTTTTACTTTTCCTTGCGAGCCATTCATGCCTTTTCGTTTGTCGCCACTTTAAATTATTTTAATAATTTTTCCTAGCCATTAAATCTCGGAGAGTTTGGCTCGTTGTCGGATATTAATAATAAATTGAATTTAGTGAAAAATAAGTTAGGAATAAATTATAAGGGAGTTGTACCACCATTGTATTCGTTTCATACTGACAATATATAAGCGCCTTACGTTAAGATATAGTATTCTCGGGGTTCGTGTCTTTTATAATTGCAGTGCAAGCAGTAGGGGATCTAGAAATCAAAATGAAAAGGGCTAGACTATAAAATAGTATACATATTCTCCAAAGCTTTTTTCAGTAGTTTCGCCAAACATAGTATTATCGTTAGTTTTGAATACGTTGTCTAACTCTAAAAACGTGCGTTGTCTAACTCTAAAAACATTCATTTTTTTATCACCAATACGACCATAAACCATTCGAAAATACTTAGATCTAATATATCAATCTTACCCATGAATATTTTCTCTTTACCCTATGGTCTCATTAAAACGAAATGTATACCCTTTTTACCTATGGTCCTAGCTATACCAAATCTTACACATAAATATGAGGTGGTGAAACTGGCATAAGGGGGAGGGGGCACCGGCCCAGAGTGGATCAACCACTGGGTGCAGGACTTCAATACAACGAACAACACAAAATTCTTATAAATCCAAATAAAAGTAAATCCTTACAACAATTATAAGTAGAAATAAACCCATAGAACAACCTAAAAAAAACTGCCAACATTTAATCCGATTATAAACCATTACAACACCTACCCATCGACAATCTAGAAAAAAATGGATTCTAATGATGAATATAAAGAATATAGTCTTTTTATTTGGATATTTAAACTTTTATAAAGATGAAGCTTTGCTGGAATAGATAATTTTGTTTCACTGAACTTCTAGAGAGAGTTTGACTTCATTAAGAGTTGTTCTTGTTTGCGGGAGAAGAAAATAAGATGCTTGTGGGAAAATAAATTTGTGAGAGAATAAGAAATTAAGATGTAAAAGGAGAAGAAGAGTCAAGAAGAAATAAAGAGGGAGAAGGGGAAGAAGAGACGCTGAACAAAGAATTGTTCAGTATTTTGGGATAAAAGTATTGAAATAGAAAGACGATTTTGGATATGAAATTTGAAAACTTAGTTTATTTGTGACAGAAGTTTTATTCCCATTGATAGTAATCTTAAGAAAAGACACACCCAAATGGCTTCAAAGTGCCAATTATGCAACGGTTGCGAAGAGAAAAACAATCTCTTTGTAAATTTTAGCTTTGCTTGGCAACTTTGGAACTATTTTAGTTGAATTTTCAAAATCAAAATTGGAAGGTATATGGTCATTTCTCATGTTTTACACTCCTGGTTCTGGCTTTCAAATAACAAAAAGCACATCACTCACATTATTCCTCAAGTCATCTGTTGGGTGATCTGGAGAAACAGAAACTGGTCAAAGTTTTCGGGTTCTCCTGATACCGTAAAGAGAGCTATTGATAGAATCATCTACATTATTAAAAGTGTGGACATGTCTAATATGCTATCGTATAAATACTGGACTAATGCCTATCGCGTTGGTGTTACTTTAGGCTGTAACTCGATAAAGAACAGTAGAAAAGTTCCCAAATACCTTAAATGGATGGCTCCAAATCCAAGAAGAATAAAGCTTAACGTAGACGGATCGTGCAACTACTTTGGGGAAGTTAGTGGAGGCGTTCTGATTAGAAACTCTGATGGAGATATTCTGCTTGGATCTGGAACGCTTCTGGGAAAGCTAAACCCTCTCTTCGCTGAAATCAGTGCCCTAATCGAATGATTGATCATTTGCAGACAAAACAATTGGACTGAAGTTGACGTTGAATCAGACAGCCTGGTCCTGGTTAACCTCATCGCTAACAGAAACGAAGCCTGGTATCTTCAATCTTATATAGACATGTGCAGAACCCTAATTCACCCTAAGATGACAATTCGATACATCTCTCGAATTCAAAATCAATGCTCTGATTGGATTGCCAAAAAAGTCCTTAGCTGCAAGAAAAATCTATACTTTTCTAGTGCTGATTTTCCTAACAAGTTAAGAACTATTGCATCCCTTGAAAGCTTTGGATTGGGTTTCGTAACGTGAGTTGCAGAGGTGACAGTAAAAACTGCATTTACTTGGAAAGATAAAGATTTCTTTTGAAATAATAGGAGGGAATTTTAGGCGCCTAATTTTAAACAAATTTTCCCTTCAGTCCTCTTACTTGTTCTTTCATTCAATTTTAAACCATAAACTTTATAATTTGTTCATTTAAGTAATAAAAGTCTTTACTTGCCAAAAAAAATATTAAAATAAACAAAGTTAATATACAAGTCAAACCCTACCCTAAAATAGAAAATAAAAGATTATTATGTGTATAGGGCAAACCTCACCTGATGATGTTTTTGCTATTATAAATTAGTGATGTCTAATCTCAAACAAATTTGGTATATTCAGTTCAGTGTGGCTAAAAAAAATTATTTTTATATATTAAATTATTGCATACATTTACTAGTTTAAAGCTGTTTCTTCCTAGCATATAAAACTGTTCTAAAATCTATCTAATATTTATGATTTCCATGTTTAGTAGGATCAAAATTTTGGTATAAATATCTTACGATTAAAATTGATATTTTTAAATAGAGATAGATTTATGATAGACTAATAAATTAATTTTGAAGCTTTTGAGGTTATCGGAAAATGTTACATATATTTTAAAAAATCAATATATCCGTCGAACACAAACGAACAAATAATATATTTAATTTTTTTATATTAAATCGGCCGAAAAATTATATAACACGGATTTATTTCTTTCCCATAATATATCAAATCAGTGGGAAAATGTTATATATAGTTAGAAAATACAATTGTCTCTTCAATAATATTCATTAAATGTTATACAAATTTATTAACGTCACTTTGGTGAAATATACTCTTTTTAGTGTCCATTTTTGTTCTATGATTTGTTCTCTTTTGTTCTAAAGATTTTTAGAATCATTGTGTTATTTATATTTTGATATTTTAATTGGTTTATTATTATTATTATTATTATTATTATTATTATTATTATTATTATTATTATTATTATTATTATTATTATTATTATTATTCTCAAGTAATATCTATACTTTTTTTATAAAATCAATTTGTTCTTAATCCAATTTTATTTATGAATGTCAACATTCACCAACATTTATCTGTTTGTTTAACTTTTATATATATATATATATATATATATATATATATATATATAATTTACATATAATTTTGTGTTACAACAAATTTTAATTTTAATTATTTTTATTAGTTTAAATTATAAATTTTAAGTATAAATATAATTTTTATATTTAATAAAAAACAAATATAATTTTTATGAAGTTAATTTGAATCTTATTAAAATTTAATTTATGTAATTATAAATATATCGATCATAATAAATTGAATTATAATTAAAGTTGTTGGTATCATGCCTAGCCTAGCTATTAAATTACATGTAACATTTTGAATTTTGGATTTTTCACCATACAGATTTCTAACAATACACTTAATACATGAACTCTTACAAAATACAGAAAGTAGTTATTTTAAACCGTACAAAATTTCATAGCCTTCAAACCTAAATTCAAAATAATGATAATCCAAACATGTATTTTTATTTTTTAAGTCGAACAATAAAATCAATTAATGATATTTTTTGGATTTTTTATTATTATTTTCGCAACCAAATTACATATGATTTCACAAGTGGAATACAATTACTTTTTACCAACAAACTACACGACATTCTGTAAATAGAACATAGTTAGTATTTTTTTAAATTAATCTAGCAACCAAATTGCATGTATTTCCGCAACTAGAACACACTCAATTTAGAAAAATGTTTTATTAACATAAAAATGATATCTTCGCAAATTTATATGTTTAAAAAAGTTGTATTTTAACAAAAAATAAGTAAAAAACAAGTTGTATCTAGTCGGATCTTCCCACATTTACTCGGTCATGTTCGGTTTGGTCTTGATATGCATCAGCTCGAGCTACGGGCCACGTATGGCCTTATGCCTAACTTGTTTCGGCTTGAGCCCGAGTCTTCATCGGCTATTTTAGTAGTCTCATTCTTTGCGAGGTGCTCGGGAGCGCTTTTACTTGAACTTCTGCTTGGTTGTTATAACTGTTTTATTGAATACACGACATGTTACTTTTGGGCAGACCCGATGTCATTTGGTTTCACATCGGTCTCTTATTCATATCTCCCACTAATATCGATATGGATATCATCGACCTCATCAGAACATAATTTTGTTCGCAACCAAATTACATGTAATTCCATAACTGGATCATAATTTCCTTTTCTAGACTTATTTCGCAGTTCAATTACACTTAATTACGCAACTAAAAAAAACAAAAAAAAACTCAAAATATAATTAATGGATCTAGTTTTTTTTTTCTTAAAAAATAAACTAATGGTATTTTCTATTTTTTTAGATATGAGAGAGAAAAATGGTTAAAAGATATTTCACACCACAACGTGGTTATATGCAAATATTTATTTATCACTAGGTGGTTATCCATATTTTATCGAATTTTGGTTGGTTACTGGTAAATAAGTATGATACTGGGGTTATTGGTAGATTACGCTTTAGCTAAATTGAAATTTTGTTCGTTTAAATTATACATTTAATTATAAATATATTATTCACCTCTAATTATATATTTACTTAAAATTTTGGTTAAAATCTGCTAGAGATATGCAGTGTTATAATAATTTAACAAATCACAAGATCTGGTTTTACATCAAATGACACCCACCATCATCAAATAGGCGAAAATTGAATTGTGATAGCGCATCTCTTACTAATGGTGAGGCTACAAGTGGTTTTGTGTTAAGAAATAAACATGGCGATCTGATATTTGCTAGGTGTACTCTTTTGGGAAAACAAATACTTCATTAATTGTTGAACCTCGAGCATTATTAGATGGTCTATTATACTGCAAGGACGAAGACCTTAGACATGTTGATGTTGAAGTGAATTATTCAATCTTATTTGATATCTTTAGATTTGGTAAAACTCCTCGGTACTTATAACAGATTATAACATGTTGCAGGAATCTAATATCTTCACAAATGATAATCATGCATATGTTTAGAGATCATAATTCTGTTGTTGACAGAATTGCTAAATTCACTATAAAAAATAAATCAAATTGTCAATTCTTAGCAAACCAATCACATGCACCTCTAAGTTCTATATTAGAGGCAGAGAGTATCAAAATGGGGTACATCATATTACAAAAATAATGTTACTTAAGTTAACTAACCCTAAAGCATGATTAAAACCCCTGAACAATATATATTTCTTAATTTTACAGGTTCAAGGAACAAAAAACACCAACACTCTTCATGAAGATAAGCATGTTGGAGAGACAGAAAGAGAAAGAAAACACTCGGACAAGTTACACACCTACAATGACAAAGAAAGATCATTAGCAAGACTTGTAAAAGAAATTGCCAATAAAGTGTTAATAATATTCAAGATCCTAAATGATCCTTGTAAATCAAAAGAACAAGTACTCTAGATAAATTTTAGTCATATTTAGGTTTTGAACAGTATATCGTCCATGGACTATCATATTTGATGACATATAGTTCCTTGAATTTCGAAAGTTCGTTGGTAGTCCATGGACTATCAACTTTGGATAAAGTTAGTCCACCAGAACCTTTGATACATGTGAACCTGCCACCTGTCACCATAGTCACAAAATTTTTGTATCACCACTGGTCCCTTAATTTAGGTCACATGTTTTATGCTATATTTTGGTTTTAACCTAAAGTTAAGGGACCAGTGATGATACAAATTTTTGCTGACTATGTTGGCAGGTGGCAGAACCAAATGAATCAAAAGATTTGGTGGACTAACTTTATCCAAATGTGATATTCCATAGACTTACAATGAAATTTTGAAAGTCAATGGACTATTTGTCACCAAGTGTGATAGTCCAAAGACAATATATTCTTCAAAACTGTCATACTTAATATACTTAGTTTGTGTTTAAATTGTAAATTTAATCTTTTAATATTTTTATATTCAATAAATAAATTCGAATCTTAAACTTAATTTATTGTAATTTTTGTATAATACAAAATTATTTGTATAATATTATAATTAGTATTAAAGTTTTTCAAGTTATATTTAATTTTTGAACATCCATTTTTATCGATTCCAATTATATATTTAATATTAAATTTTCAAATATAATTTGATAACAATATTTTTTTCTCTTTTAATCCAGATATTGTTTTTTTTTCAAAATATATCATAAATATTTAAATTCATCAACTAAAATGGCTTAGGAAATTAAATAACCCCAAAGTAGTAAGAAAAAAAATGAAAGACATCTTATACATTTGGGCTCAGGAAAAATTTCATCTTATTCGCTATATCTGTGGCAAAAATATGCTTTATGTCTGTTATTTAAGGATCTCTTTTCTTATATAGTTTTCGAAATCTTATTTAGATGGAGAGAATCAAACATATCTTTTTCTTAGCATTGTCTTTCCCACGTTTTATCAATTAATTATAATTAAAATTAAAATTTTGTTCTAAACTATATATTTAAAAGGGTTTGCATATTAAGTTTTATAAAATTTATGTCAAACAATTATATGAAATAAAAAAGTAGAAAAAATTTAAATAAGTAGAAAAAATTGGGGTTTGATGTATTGTTTTTCAATGATATTTTTATAATCGATTAAAAAGACAAAAATATGGCTGCATACAATAAAAGTAACATTTTTTAGTTACAGTCATTTTTACACAATATCATATGCGTTAGCGATTTTATTATATTTTTGAATTCATATTGTATAGTTTGTATATAATATTTAAAATGATATTTAAATTTTTTAAGGGTATGTTTATACATACCCAATTCAGGTTTACGTATACCCAAAATCAACATTTGACTTTCGTTTGATTTTTTTTTTGACATTTTTACCCTCGATCAGAAAATTAATATCCAAACTGCCATTAAGTAAAAAAAACTACTAAGTGTATCCTGAGTATACCCAATTCACCAAATAACCTATTTCGCTATCTATACCCAAACAAACATTCTTCTTTGATGAATTTAGTATCCAAATAGTATAGTTTTCTTAAAAATTTTGAAACCAAATTCAAACTTCATAACAAAATCAAGAACATTAAATCTAAAACACAAAATCGATCATGACCGAAGCAGAACTAGGGATCAGTGTGGAAGAGTTGATGTCGCCGGAAAAAAGGGATGATGAAATTTTACCGGAAAAAGAGTTGGAGTCGCCGGAGAAGCAGCCACCGTCGCCGGAGAAGCCACCACCATCGCCGGAGAAGGTAAAAACTTCACCGGTCACCGTTGCACCATCGGTTCAAGGCCATGGAACCGATGGTGCAAGGGCGACCAGCCGGTCGGTCCCGAAGCCTTAGCACCACCGGTGCTGAGGCCATGAACCGGTGGTGCAGGGGCCTCAGTCCGCTCGGTTCTGAGGCCCCAGCACCACCGGTTCATGGCCTCAGCACCGGTGGTGCTTATGGTCGTGTCCGGCCGGTTCTGAGGCCTAAAGACCTTGGATTCGCGCATGTTTTTCGGAAAAAATCAAGGTTTTTTTATCGTTTTTAACTATACCTGAATGCTTATTGTGGTTTGTTGTTGTGTAACATGGGACAGATGTCGCTAGTGGGACTGAGGCACCTTCCGCTACTGACTACAGTCATTTGTTCTTCACTACCGAGTTCTACACACACGACGCGTTGGTGAAGTGGGTTACGAAGATAGGAAAACTCTATGGTATGGTTATCAACATAAGTCGGCGTGACAAAGTAAACAACAGAAAAAATCCGAGAGTTTATTTCCAGTGTGAGAGGGGGGGGGGAAATATACTCCAAGAGTTGCAGAAAAAGACCGTAAACGGAAGTCTACAGAAATGAAAAAGATTGACTGCCCATTTCAGCTTCTCGAGTCAATGGTTGAACCAGATCAATGGAAGTTAGAAGTGAAATGTGGTATTCATAACCATGAGACTTCTTTACATCTAGATGGTCATTCTTTTGCTGGCCGTTTGAATGATGAAGAGATGGAATATGTTGAACGAGCGACCTTCATTGGTACTAACCCCAGAGATATACTGAATGATGTCAAGAAGTTGAACGAAGATAATCTTTCTACCATGCGGACGATCTACAATGCACGACAGAAAAGTCGGGTTTTAAAGAAGGCGGGTAGGTCACAACTCCAGTTCCTGTTGGGTGAGCTTAAGTCACATAATTATTATGAATGGCATAAATCTGGTGAAGACGATGGACAAATCATTACAGATTTGTTTTTTGCCCATCCAGTCAGTGTTGACCTTTTGCGGACATTTCCGGCAGTTTTGATTATGGATAGTACAAATAAAATCATACGATATGGTATGCCATTGTTCGAGATAGTGGGTGTGACGTGTACCGGATTGACTTTCTGTGCAGCATTTTCCTTCATGTCCGGTGAGAAGTTAAACAACTTCAAATGGGTGTTAGAGTGTTTGAAGTCGTTGATTTCCGTTCACGGAATTCAAGAACCTCGGGTCATCCTAACCAACAGAGATTTAGCATTGAGGAACGCCATAGAAGTGGTATTCCCAGAGACAACGCATATGTTATGTCGCTGGCACATAAACCAAAATGTTCAAGGGCAAACAAGAAAACACTTCCTCGAGAAAAGTGATCATGCAAAATTTGTTACTGCTTGGAAGAAGATTGTGTATGCAGCATTAGAGATTGAATTCGATCACGCCCGACGGGACATGCTATTGGAGTACAAAGATTACCCTCTTGCAATTGAATACACTGAAAAATCGTGGCTCGATAAATACATGGACAAATTCTTTGTTTGGAAGACGAACAATAACTTGCATTTGAGACATTGCACAACTAACCGCGTCGAGAGTGCTCATTCTAACCTAAAGTGTTACATACGTACAAGAAAATTAAGCTTCGAGTTATTTTGGGGGAGGGTTCATTCGCTTGTTGAAATCCAACATGCTGCCATTAGGTCGTCGTTCGAGAAGAGTCGTTACATAGCACTGTATAAGTTCGCGGATAAACTGTTTGATGAGATTCGAGGCAAGGTTCGCCAAAGATGGGTCGGATGTTAAAGACATTGGCGTCTGCATATGCGCTATAAAATCTACCCATGGTATACCTTGCTATCACCAGGTACGCAAGTGGCGTAAAGGAGGAATTTCTGCCTCTCTAGATGCTTTTCACATCCACTGGACAAGGTTAGAAATAATGCCTCGTTCATTCCGTACGACCATGGAAATTCTCAAAGATGATCTGCTAAAGCTAGTAACCGATGTTATGGAGACAAAAGATAAAAGTCGTTTAAAACACATTTACAAGAAATAGTTTGAAGTTGTTTATCCTGAAACATCGTCATTGCTAGAGCCATTGGAGAAGCAGAAACACCGAGGCCGCCCACAGGTGAAAAGAAAGATACATCATCCACTAAATGGGACAATTCCGGATGGGAATACGATCTAGCTGAGGATGAAGCTAGTCATGACGCAGTCATGCAGTCTTCAAAACCAACAAAAGTTAAAAAGGGTAAAGCAGTTGGTAGTGAAAATACGATTCGGGCAGATGTGCCTAAAGTACCTCGTACTCGTACTTCTTCCATTGCCTCGCGCGCTAGCAACATTGTAAAACCGTCCATTGATCGAGTCACGAAACTAATACATGACCCGAAAGGTTTTTTGCGTTGGTTTCCGATTCACTTCAACCCTTTTATATCCGGTATAAATGATGTTAAGCCAGATGGTCATTGTGGATATAGAGCAGTTTCATTTGGGTTGTATGGTCATGAAAAAGGTTGGCGAGGTGTTCGGAAGGCAATATACGATGAACTAATGGAAAACTACGACACGTACAACAAGATTTATAACGGCAAAGAGGATTACCTGAAGGTTGCAGAAAGTATAAACTACTACGAGACACCAGCATCACCCAAATATTGGATGACAATACCTGAAATAGGGATTGCGATTGCAACCAAGTTCGAACGCATTGTTCATTTTGTGTCACTCGTGGGGTCTCACAACTGTAGTCATACTTTTTTACCTCTGCATGGTAAATCACCCATTATGGCCCAAAGACGTGAGATTGGGTTTGGATTCGTTGATATTAACCAGTTTGTCAATGTAAGTCATTCGATTTATGGTTTTGTTGTTACTTACAACTGTATTACTCAATTATTGGTTCTAATTTAAGTAGTATTAAACATCTATCAATCAAGCCACTTTGCCCTTGCGGACGCATACATCCTACGTGGTAGAAGTTGAAGAGTGAAGAGGCTACGCATTGGGAGCTACCAATAGTTGGTCGCTGCAAGAAATACACGGAACTCGAAGGGAGAAAGCCAGTTTGTTCATTCCCAGAAGTAACTAATCTTGATGAATTTGTTTAGTTGGTTTATGTGTTTTGGTCGGGTTTATGTTCATGTTTTGGACTCATTTGTGTCTTTTGGTCGCTTTCTGTCTTTTGGACGGATTTATGTTGTTTAGAACTTTGTTTATTTTACTACATCGTTTTGGTGCTTCTTTTTTGTTACAGTAATTCATGAAATTTACCAACTTATAACGATACGCAAATAATCATTTCATAACTTAATATCAAACATCGCAAACAAGCAACAACAACATCGCATAAACATTAGTACATAACTTGGGATTGAGAATACAGTTAGTCAAAATCGTAGCCTCCATTGTCGCTGAGAATACGCACTGTTTCCTCCTTCATGGAAATTTGAGAATGAACGTATTGTGCCATTTCTAAAGACAAATAGTCTGTGATCATTAAACCGAAAGAGTCGAATGCTTCATTCCTAACTTTTGGGGGCTCATTAAACACCAAGAACATCGGTCCACTAGTTATAGACTTGTAGCTTGTGGCTGCCTCCTCACGAGTACGAGATCGAGGCATTTGGCTAGACGTAGACATTTCGCCGTACATGAAATACATCATACACAAAACCTCATCAAAGAACTTATCAGCATTATCGTCCGGCCGTTTGAACTTCACAACTTTAGCAGCCTTGAGCAGATGAGCATCATCAAACACACTCCAACCCATTAAGAAAGACTTCAACTATGTTAGAAGGAGAGTTTTGTGTGTTTGGTGTTGTAAGATAGACTTCCTTATATAGAAAAATGAAAGGTTACTTTGGCGGGAATTTAAGAGCGCGAAAAAAGAAAACGCGGGAAAAAAAACCAGGAAAACAATTCCAAGATTCAATTGCGCACCATATGTACTGTCTACTGTGTACCTATGGTGCACAGGCTATTGTACCTATGGTGCACAATCTAGTGTACCGATGGTACACCACACTATGTACCTATGGTGCACGAAGGTTGCACTATAGGTACACAGTGTGGTGCACAATCGGTGCACTAGACTGTGTACCGATGGTGTCATGCACCGGCCGGTACATAACATGCCGACCGGTGCATGGTATCATCGGTAAAAGGGGGTGGTACCATCGGTACATGCCCCTTTTACCGATGGTACATCGCACCATGGGTACGCCTTCTTCAGTACCCATGGTGCACGCACTTTTGTACCATTGGTACGCAGTAGTGTGCACCATAGGTACTACTGACTGCGTACCAATGGTGCACAATAACTTGTAATTTTTTGAAAATTGTTTTGTTTTCGTTTAAAAAAGTAAGTCTTAGAGCATGGATTTAAGTGAATATTATGGTGTTATTTTATTCTAACGGGTGATGAACTTTGTTAAATAATTGTTATAAAGGATTGATTGTAAGAATGGTGCGACTTATGTTCGTTTGTGGAATCTAAATTACAAAAAAGAATTCAAATTAAGTACAAGAAATCTAAAAGAAACAATAGAAGTAACAAAGTAGATGTCATAATTCATAATACAAAGTAGATGTCATAAGTCATAATACAAAGTAGATGTCATAAGTCATAATACAAAATACGATAGTTAAACAACTAAAAAGTCCATGAGAATGAAAGATCACAACAAAGCAAAAACAAGTCCAATAATGAGGACAAACAACCAAGGAGAGAAGAGCTGTAGGACTTGATCTCTCCACCTAAGCGCACCGGCTTCCCCACGCTCTACATGCATAGTAACAATCGAGCGAACAACGTCTAGAAATCTATCGTCCGTGGTACGTGGTGGTGGAGTAATAGTATGCCAACCATACTCAGCGAGGTACCTCCAGTAGGTGTTCGTCGCAGACTGTCTATATGTGGCAATGGTAACTGTCAACCGATCCTCAGAAAGCAAGTACTGACGCCAATCTAGCCATGCGCTCTCTCGCCACGTGTACCTCGCTAAATATCCTTTCCTGTAACCCGGTCGTAGTACAAGTGGGAGTTCGGGCTCATCCTGAACCCGTCCAAACTGGCGCATAACCCGATCAGGAATGTAGCCCTCGACCGTGCGGGGAACTGGACTCCAATGTCCTGGTATGGCTCAAATATCACCTGTTCCAAAACAGTAAAACAATTAGACTGTTTTAAAATCCTAAAACTTAATATCAAAATGTTCATGCCTGATAAAATTTAAAAACTTACATCTGCCTCCTTCTGATCTGCAAGGAGAGTACGGACAACCGATTTGGGGCGGATGTTTTCTCCAACAATCCGCTTCGGTAGCCACTTCACAATCCTAGGCTGCCTTGCTACGTGGTCAGCATTCTCTGAGGCCCTAAACACGGGGAAATGGTCGTAAATCCAGCAATCGAGCATAGCTACAAATCCATAAAGGTTATGCTTCGATGGTTTCGAAGCATCACCCAAACCACGGAAAAGGAATGCCAATGCACTCGTACCCCATGCGATGTCCCACAACCCAGAATCCATATTCGCCAACCCGTACAAGTAGTCAGCCTTGACGCTTTTCTGACTAGTATCCGCAAAAATAGTGCAACCAAATAAGAACATAAGGTATGCTCGTGATACCTGGCGGATAGTTTCAGCATCAGTCTCCTCAACGTAGCGACCCCTGGTAAAAATCTCCCGCAGCCACTTGATCTTGAAGCCAACGCCTCTGGTGGACTGTATCTCTGCGCGTACCTCATCCACAGTCAGACCTAACATACTAGCATAGTAGCTGTATGCCTCATCACGTGGAGCCGTGACTACATCCACGGTCCGACCAACTACAGGGAGACCTGTAATGCAGCTGATATCGTCGAGCGTAATCGTCATCTCCCCAAATGAGAAATAGAACGTGTGGGTCTCCTGATGCCAACGCTCAACAAAAACCTCATCAAGCACGGAGTGTGTGAAGTAATGAGGCAGGTGGGCTATAAGAGGACCGAAAGGAGTCCGCGCCAAAAATCGCTGCACCTCTGGCTGAGCACTGAGGTCCCACATACGAAGCACATTATAATGTGCCTGTATGCCTAGTGTACTGCGACCCTATAAATAAAAAACTAAGTCAGAACATAATAATAGTAAAACCTTAGACTAGACGTTTAATAGTTAGGTACTTACCTGTCCTATGAAGACGTGGTATGCCTCATGCTCCTTGTAGTCAAGAAACAGAGATATCTTGTTGCATTTGAGAAATGCAAACGTCTTCCGCTGCTCCTCAGTGTGGATCGCATCGATATGCTCCTCATCGACGGTGTCCTGCTCAGGGTCCCCAGTGGCATCCACCCTGTCACTAACAGGTGGTGGATGTGTACTAGTATGCGCAGGGGACGGAGCTCCGCGAGCAGGAGAGGGAGGTGGTGGATCACTAGCAGTGGGAGGTGGTGATCGATGTGATGACGACGTCTCTCGTCGTGAGGAGCCTCCACCTCTGATACCAATGTCCGCAATCTCTGTGGCTTTTTCCTTCCTCTTCCCATACTTGATTCGGCGCAAAGACCGATCACTCCTTATCCTTTCCTCCTCCTCCCTAAGACGAATAGTCTCAGGGTCCTCAAATTAATCTCGTCCACGCTTGGCATCGCGGACCCGCTCATCCTCAACGGCCCGTACAGTCTTAATACTCTTCCCCGACGGTGGCGGACGTGACCCAGGGGGATACGCCCTGGATCGAGGAAGACGTCGCTCCTCAACCGCGTCTGACCTACAAAAATACAAAACAAATCACGAAATTAATAACAGTAACATATGATGTAACCCACAAAATTAAAAACATCAACACTCTAATACGCAACCGAGCTAACTTTATAAAGTAATTTCTTATAAATTTCAAGTGTTTTAAAAAAAAATGCAAAAGTAAAACCTTTGAAACGCAATTTGGGTATTTTTTTTAAAAAAAACAGCGCACCATAGGTACGCAACAAGGCGTACGGAGCGGCACGGGGACCAGTGCCGCTCGGCACGGACACTGTGTGCCGAGCGACACAGGTGCCTGTGCCGCTCGACATACCTGCTCGCACCGATGGTGCTGCCCAAGGCGCACCACCGGTGCACTTTGCCGGCCATTTTCCAGTCGGCAAATTGGCTGGAAAATGGCCCCTAAATCCTACAACTTTTTCTAATTTGATCCCTAATTCTAACCTAAATCCTAAATTCAACCCTAAATCTAACGTAAATCTAAAATTCATACCTAAAACTAACAAAATTAACAAACAAATTTAGGTTAGGAACTTGCGTAGGTGGTGGTGGGGGGTTTTTGTTCTTGACCATGATGAAGGAGGAGGAGGAGTGGTGGTGGTGGTGGTGGCTCGCCGGAAAATTTGACAAAGAAGTGAGAGTGTTTGAGTGAGAGATTTTAGAGAGAAGTGAGAGAAGTGAGTGAAGTGAGAGAAAGTGTAAGTTAAATTGTTGTGGATGAAGTTAGTAAAAAAAAAAGCTTATATACCCACAAAATGGTATTTTTGGAAACAAATGGGTATACTTAGATCACCTTTAGGTATACTCAAAATTGGGTATACTTAAACCTGAATTGGATATATATAGCTTGACCCATTTTTTAATAGTGTAAAATCAACCATTGAGGATAATTATTTGTACGTATTTCAACGATGAAATAATGAATAATCAAGATGTCTTTGTTGTTGTTTTTCATTTCAAAGTTTCTTATCAGGATAACAAATATTTTTATGATCAAATACCCAACATATACATTATGTTACACATAATTACTTTACTTTACAAACCGAGCACTCTTTATCATATACTTTAATTTATTTGAATAAAAAATGACTCGCCATGTTAACCATATATAATTTACTAAACAAGTAAAGTCCTCAAGACAATGGTTCCTAGTAGCATTAACTAATCCGTTTACATTGAAAAAAGAAAACCTTTCACGGGATGATTCCTCATTATTTTAACTAACAATTTATGTTGAACAAAGAAATTATTTCACGCATATTTGCCGTCTTAAACGAGCTCCTTATGTTTAAAATTAAAAATCTTTCATGCGATGATTCATCGTCACCTTATAGGAGTCATTTGCGTTGAACAAAGAATATTGAGGTGATAAAGCCTCATTACCTTAAACAAAAGTATTTATGGTTAAAATGTGTACTGCTTTATTAATAGACTTTACTAGCCAACCTAAACGCATGAGTAGGGGGTGAAAGGGACACATCTTGATCCTTAACCATTTATGTTGTTTACCAGACGAATCAAGCCTAAGTGATTTGTCTTTTAACACAAAGCTCAATTAAAATTTGCACGTCATAATACATTTTTAGTATGTTTTCAAAGTATTAAACGATGTTGATTTAAGTTTTTCTCTTACTTCTACAAAATGGTATTTTTTAGATATTTCATTCCCACTCTCTGAGTTATGTTTCTCTTTGGAAAGGTGTTTGGTGAGCTGAGATATTAAAAGGGTTGCCTTAGGAAATTGTTATATGTGAATTCTAGAGAGAGAAATAGAGAGTTTTTAGAGAGAAAGTTTAAGTGCAAATGAGTAAAATAGAAATGTGTTCAATCCCTTTATTAGGTTAGCCTTGTCATTTATATAGAGGTGTCAAAACTTAATTCTAAAACTGAAATCGGTTACAAAAGAGGGCAAATTACCTTTAGTCCTTAATAATATTACATAATTACAATTGTTCTCTTAAACTTACATTATTTACATTTTAGTCATTAAAATCCTACTTCCATATCAGTAGCTCCCATAGTTCTCGAAGTCACTAAAATGTCTTCGAATTCTTCCATATGTTGTATCAATTGTTATGACAAAAACTCGAAGTCAAATACCCCGTATAAAATTTGAAGTCCAAAAACCAATAAAAGATACATATTCGAAGTCAAAAACAGATGTAGATTCGAAGTAAAAAAAAGTCCAATAATTTTCTGTTCTTTCTCCTCGAATCGTTATGGAAGTAGCTTCAAAACATAATCATCGAATTTCATCAAGAGTGTACACAAATGTAACCGTTTCACATTATCGTTCAGATCCATCATGACTATCTAGCTACTAGACTCATAGCTAGATAACCAGTCTGATAGAGGTCGAACTCCTAACTTTTTCATTGTTTTATATTCTCCCCTATCATCATAAAGTCCTTTCCACTTCACACGTCTCCTCGTCTTTCTATAAATTCTTCAGTAGCCTCATTTTTCATTCTCATAATACAAATCACTTGAGAGAAAATTCAAACACTTGGCTACCCTCAACGTGTTCTTCATCTTTTTCAATATCTTCATCGGAAAACTTAAACTTTCTTATCAGCACTCCTCTTCTCCGGTCAATCTTCATCTATTTTATGAGAAAAAAACCCAAAAACAGAAGATCCAAGGCTAACATACCCAACAAACCCAAATCTCTGAAGCCTGATAACAACTTAGTCTTCGGATCATACGACTATTTTTGCATCACCCAAAGAGCGGAGGAATATAAAGTTGTCGGACTTAGCAACAACGCTCATGTTGAAACAACCACCAAAACCACTTACTACAGTAATTTTGATCCAACCAAAATACCTGATTTCACTCATTCTCCTATTACCGGAGATCATCCTTCTTCCAGAGTTCTAGCGCCTAAAACACCTCCAACATCTTCTTCTCAAATTAAAGTCTCTCATTTAATTAGTGAAGAATCGAACAAATCTTTCTCAAAAAAAATTTCAAATACTCCCTCCTCGATTCATCCTTCATCAATTAGAAAAAGAAAAACTTTTATAGCCATGGGAGACGATTCAGAAATCATTCCAACTCCTCCCTATTCGAATCCAGCTACTCAGGCTTCTCATCGGACAGAGATAATTGAGGAGGTTCCCCAAGCAAATAATCCTTCACCAGAAGCTGAAGATCGATTGCCTCTGCAAAATCCTTCCTAAACTAGAGATGAAATATCATGAGCCAATGAAGCTAATTCTGAGGCTACCAGAACTGATCATGAAGCTGAATCTGATTATGGGAACTCATAAACTACCATGGGTAAGAATACCTGTAAGCCTCGAAAAAAGAAAGAACTGAGATTTGTTTCCGAGGAAAAAAGAGTTGCTATTGGCACAAATTTAAGGGATCTCGATGCTAATTACATCATTCAATTGAAAAGGTTCGATATATATATATATATATATATTAACAAGATATCCAAGCTTCGAACTTAAAAAAACAATGGGGAATGGGAGATAAAATCACAGTTCGACTGCCTAAGGAAGGGGAAACTCCCTTAGACTGCAAAGACGATGAATTGGTGGTCTACCTCGAAATCATCAATTGGAGTCTTCGGTTTCCACTGGATCCTATGATCATGGAGTACTTCAAACTTCTCAATATATGCCTTACTCAAGTGACACCAAATTAATGGTTCACTCTAATGTCAGTAATAATGGTATCTCGGTTATCCAAGATTCCAATCAGCATCAATGATTTCATCTCATTAACCTAATTATCGAAAGGTCTGAAGCTCCCCTTCTATTACCTCACTCTAGTAGATGACCTAAAACTCATAGATGATATCTTGGAAGCTGACAAATTTTGGAAACAAAAATTCATCTTCATTTGAGGAGTATAGGAGAATAGAAAATAGATATCTGATGCTAACCCATCAAAGCTAAATCTCATATGGAGAAGCAATCGTAAGTATTTCGAAAATTATACACTTTGAAATAAATTTCATCAATTGTCTTCCTCCTTAATTATCTACTTGCATAATTATTCTAGAAATTTCGAGGCGATATGCTATAAGTCGACCGGCAGCTAAGGATATTTTCAAGAAACTTGCTGCTTGGGTTGAGAAAAAGAGTGGAATAATGCTTTCCACACCGCTGTCCAACCAATCAACTTCCTTAATAGTCATTTGTTTCCGATCACATAAGGAGCCTTGCCTCCTCAAAGTTTAATGGAAGAACCCAATCCTAAAATAGCCTGCAAAAGGTTAGTTCACCCTAACTGCAAAGTATTCCTCCATATCCGCAACAGGTCGTAAATTCATCTTCCAAAAAAGAAAAAGCTAACAAGGAAAAAGAATGGTAAAAAGGCAGCTAGCACATCTGGTGCTAGCCCTTCAACTTTGTCAAAGCATAAACCTCAAAAACGAAAAACATGAGAGCGGACCCTTTCACCCATTGAAAAAGGAAAGGATTAAAAACCATCTTCGAAGAAAAAGAAAGTACACAATGGCCGATGAAGAAGAAATCCCAACTGTTGAAAATCAACAAAATCCTCCTACTGAATAGCAAACAACCAATAATGACACTTTGATAATCATCGAAGACATTGCTGAACACTTCGACCCTGACAGCTTCATTAATTTTAACAAGTCACATGAGCTTGCTGGAGAAGACGATCTTTTTCTCCAAAACTCATATGCATCACTTTGGGAGACCAACAACCGTCGAAGTGTCTCCATAAATTATCTGTCCCTTTGTACCAACTACAACTTTAGATATGATTCATTGTCCTAGTTCAACGGAAACATAAATTCCTCCTCCTCTACCTAATCCTGCAATCTTTGCTGCACTACAACCATTAACCGATCTTAATGCTGCAGAGAAAGCAGTTGCTTCCCAAGTCGAAGCTTCTCAAGACCATTTGAAGCAATTGGCCAACGACATGGTCCGCTACAAAGGTCTTGCTGAAGATGAAAATCAGCTAAAGAAAATTTTCAATGCAAGGCGGTCTATCAATTCCATATGTACGAACTAGCAAGGTCTGAGCTTATTCGGGGCGCTCTCTTCATGAAAATTCATATGCGGACACCACATTTTGCTGAAAAAGAAAAACTGATTGCTTCTCATCAACAAGAGATGAACAAACTCAAAATCGATCATACTAATGAGCTAGCTGTTGAAAAATCCTAATCTGAAAGTCTCCATAACTTTCTTACTTCCACTGAGGCAAAAAATAAAGATTTGACCGATGACATAACCAAATTGAAGAAGGATTTTGAGAAGGAAAAAGAAGTTGATGTTGCTGCTGCAGAAGCTGAATTATCGAAAGACATGTTGGCTGCCATTAACAATGGCAAAGAAGAAACAACCATCACTCTTATTCGAAAACTTCATGCAACTTATCCAAGGATTAACCTCTCAAGTTTCTAGAATGATATTCCCATCGAAAAGCATCCAAGTGAAGCCTTCGATCCTATTCCCGACTCATCATCGTCAGAGGAGGAATCATCTGAGGAAGATAAATCATCGAAATAATTTTATTGCTCTGTAAACATATCTTTTTTGTACTTGTCAAATTAGAAACTTGTTTTTTGTACTTCGAAGAATTAATCTAATTGACAAATTTTTTGCTTATTTTTCACTTTTATCATCTTCATATATTAGTCGATGCCAACAATTCTAAAATAGATATGATAAGTACTTCGAAACTCAACATATAATTACAAATTGTAAGTATACCACTTCAAATAACTTAGTGAAGTTGGTGAAAATGGTTGCACTTCGAATTATTGGTAGCATATCTGGTGAACGTTACACTTCGAAAAAATACAGTGCATTATTGAGCTTTACACTTCGCAAAAACTGTAAAGTGTTCATAGAATATAATACCTCGAAAATGGTTGTTTCTTCGAAAAGTGTAATAAACACTTTGGAACATTCTACTCTTAAGATGATCAGTCGTTGATCAGTTGTTAAGATATTTTTAAGAAAAAATTTATAAACAACTAGTAGCCAAAAACGCATTTTAATGAAAATATTAAATATGTACATAGCGCCTCGTTAAAAATTTCTTAGGCCAACAGGACAGGAAATAGTGCGCCATTCAAAAATGAAAAATCTAAAATACAAAGAAAAATCTATTCCCAATAAAGCTTCAAATGTTGTATATTCCATGGGTGCTGAAGCATCATCCCTTCGAAATCACTAAGATGATAAAATCCTGGCTTTATCCTCTCAACAACCATATAAGGCCCTTCCCAGTTTGGAGCCATTTTTCTAAGGCTTTTCTCCTTTGTATGTAGAAACACTTTTCTCAACACCATATCACCTTCTTTGAACTCTCTTCTCACATTCGAATCATATCTATTCCTCATAAGAATTTGATAATGGATTATATTCAAATGAGGCAGAACTCTTTTCTCCTCAATCAAATCTAAATTCGCCATTTTAACTTCATTATTGGATCCTTCATAATATTGATTTATCCTAAAAGATGACATCGTAGGTTCTATAGGGCTGATTGCATCCATTCCATACGCTAAGGCAAAGGGAGTTTCTTTTGTAGCCTCCCTAGAAGTTGTCCGATAAGCCCAAAACACCTCTTGCAAATAATTTGACCATTTTCATGCTGCTCCCGTCAAATTGTTCTTCAATCCATCTAAAATTGTCATATCCGTTACTTCGACAAGTCCATTAGCTTGAGGATGAAAAGGCGTCGAAAAACATTGTTGAATTCCTTTCGACGTGCAAAATGAAGACATCTCTTTGTTATTAAATTGAGGGCCATTATCTGTCGTAATCCTCCGAGGAACTCCAAAACGACAACAAATGTTGTTCACAATAAACTTGATCACATCTTTTGCCTTTGTTCCTGATAGTGGTTCTACATCGGCCTATTTTGTAATATAGTCCACTGCTACAATTATCATCTGTCTTCCTCCAGAAGCCATCGTCAAAAGGCCCACTAGATCAATTCCCCATCTATCAAATGGTACCGCCTCGGTTATAGACATAAGTGGCATCGCTGGCCTATGAATAGCGTTAGCAAATCTCTGACAAGTATCACAACTTCGAACTAAATTCTTAGCATTATTCATGATTGTATGCCAATAAAATGATGCAAGTAAAACTCGTCGTGATTGAGCTTTAAACCCGCAATGAGCTAAGCCTTCACCATCATGCAATTCTGATAACACCTCCTGTGATTCTTGCTTGCTTAGATATCGTAATAATGACATGCTTAATGCCTTTTTATACAATATTCCATCTAACACTATATATCTGAAGGCTTTACCTCTCAATTGTTTGGCCAACCTCGTATCATCTGGTAATGTTCCTTGAGTAAAAAAAACTGAGAATATCTGCTTGCCAATCGCCTCAGAATACTTCAGATGTGATAAAGAACTCCTCTATACATTCGCACTGATTATATTGAGTAACAATTGAAGGATTTTCTTGTAGCAAAATCCAAGGACATTCCTCCTTATAAGCAATATTTGCTAAAGAATCAACCACCATGAACTCACTCGGCTAATATATTCAACAAAAACATTATCAAATAGAAGCATTAAATTCCGAAGGTCCCGAAGATACAAAATCAAACGATCCTTTCTTGCTTCGGAAAATCCAGATACTTGATTTTCTAAAACCTGAGAATCCGTTTCCAAGCGTACTGAAGATGCTCCGCAAATTTTTACCAATCTTAAACCTACTAAAGCAGCTTCGTATTCAACTTCATTGTTCGAAGCGTGAAAACCAAATTTAATAGATTGAATCATTGTCTCTCCAGTTGGGGCTATTAATTGAACCCCATCACTGCACCCTGAAACACTAGATCCTCAATATGTTCGAACAACCCACCTCGATCTGCTAGAATGGAATTCAACAAAAAAAAATATACCAATGCTTGCGCCTTTATTGTCGTTCGAGGTGTGAACAGACTATCATAATCCCCCAACTCCATTGACCACTTGTTCATTCTCCCTGAAATGTTAGGTCATTGTAAAACATTTTTCAAAGGGAATGAAGTTCGGACTTCAATAGTGTGAGCTTGTAAATGGGGGCGAATCTTCCTAGCAACAATCACCAATGCTAATGCCAGTTTTTCCAACTTACGGCCACTAAACTTTTACTGATGTAGTACACCGGCTTTGGAATACCTGAATCTTCACTGATTAACACCTCGCTTAGTGCAAAATCAGATACTGCAATGTACAAAAAGAGATTCTCTCCATTTGAAAGTTTTGACAATAATTATGGTTATGATAATAATTTTTTTTATATTTTTGAATGCTGCCTCACATTTCGATGTCCATTCAAACCTTCTTGGTTCTCGTAAAACTTGAAAGAAAGGAAAGAATTTGTCAGAAAATCTAAAAATAAATCGGTTAAGTGCTGCTAACCTTCCTGTAAGAATTTACAGTTCTTTAATAGACCGAGGTGAATTTATTGTTATCAAATCTTTTAACGGTTCTGATTCAGCCTCTATTCCTTTTTCACTAATGACAAAACCCAAAAACTTCATTGACCGAACTCCGAAGTTACATTTTTCAGGATTCAACTTTTACATTTTTTTCAAATCTCAAAATATATTAGGATTAAAATTGAAAAGGAACAAAAGTTGTGGACTGAAAGTCCAATACATATAAGTGAGGTTTTCGATCGAGATTGCATTCCCAATTTGGGAAACCCTAAATTGAGAGATCACAGGCTCTTTGCTTCTCTTTTTTCTACTCCAAATTCTTCACACTCCTTCTAATCCACCCCATTTGTAAAACCCTATCAATTATATCCCAAAGCCAGTTGTTTATAGCCTTCCTTCGATTTTGTGCCAGAAATTTCTAGATTAGAAAACTTTAAAGTTGAAGATGATCAATTAAAGGCACTGGATTTTACTGATGAAGATTTTGGTTTCCAGAAGGCGATAGTGGAGGAGTTACCACTATCAGTCCATGGAACCATGATCCACATCCATTTTGGGGTTGTCTTCCATCGATGAATACTACATGCAATCCATCGACTACATCTACAAGGATAAATTGAATCATTACTACATGCAATCCATCGAAGAAGCATTAGAGCTGTAGGAATTCTCATGGAGAGATTAGTCTGATGAAGACTTTGATTTCCGTAGAAGATAGTGGAGGCGTATCACTATTAGACTCAGCTTTGCGATACCGTGGACCATCAATCTTTTCCAAGGCTTCTCTTCATTAGAAGTTTCTCAGTTGTTTATAGCCTTCCTTCGATTTTGTGCCAGAAATTTCTAGATTAGAAAACTTTAAAGTTGAAGATGATCAATTAAAGGCACTGGATTTTACTGATGAAGATTTTGGTTTCCAGAAGGCGATAGTGGAGGAGTTACCACTATCAGTCCATGGAACCATGATCCACATCCATTTTGGGGTTGTCTTCCATCGATGAATACTACATGCAATCCATCGACTACATCTACAAGGATAAATTGAATCATTACTACATGCAATCCATCGAAGAAGCATTAGAGCTGTAGGAATTCTCATGGAGAGATTAGTCTGATGAAGACTTTGATTTCCGTAGAAGATAGTGGAGGCGTATCACTATTAGACTCAGCTTTGCGATACCGTGGACCATCAATCTTTTCCAAGGCTTCTCTTCATTAGAAGTTTCTCAGCTTGTTTCCGATTAAGAGCTATCAGCAGCGAGCTTTCCAGCTCATTCAACTCCCATCATTTTTCTGAAATAAAATGTAAGTCAACTAGCAATTCTTATATAGCCAATTTTTAAACTTTCTAGCAATATTATGGCATCCAACAGCTGGGGCTATAAAATCTTTGTAATCAATTTTCTTTTTACATCTTTGGGTCCATCGAGCAAGCCAATCGGCTGCTCGATTTTGTTCTCTAAAAATGTGAGAGATTTTCATGTTACAAGTGATTAAACTCTTAATTTTGCTAAGTATAGAACATAATTTTAATGGAAATTTTCCATTAAATATTAGAGTGATAATTATTTCAGAATTAGTCTCTAAATCAATGTTCTTGTATCCTTTAATTTTGCAGAGTTGTAGTCGACCATGGATTGCTCTGGCTTCACCTTGGATCAGGGGGAGCAGTCCATAGTTGTTGCCATAACCCAGAAACATGGCACCAGTATGGTCTTTGATGATGACTGCGCCAGAAGCTTCACCAGAAGATGAAAGCCTAGCATCAGAGTTCAATTTATAACGACTAGGCTGTGGAGGTTTCCAGGTAAGATACAAAATTTTATTTTTGAAGCGTAGATGATTAGTGCAGCGTAGAGTAATGTCAACATCTTCACAATGCTTCCATTGGTTAGCTTTAAACCTGTTAGAGTAGTCAAGGCTTGTCAGTAAGTTAGTAATATGGTTGATTGCTACTTTTGAAGTAGTATGAATTTCCTCCATTTTACTCTTATTTCGGTAATACAAATTACCCAACAAATTAAGGATGACAATGATTTTGACATGAGTTTTGTTGTCAACAGATCAAAACCATGTCAAAAACATATGCTTAACTGTCATATGTATTTGATTTTTTACCCTGATTACTCCTGCAAAGAAAGACCAAATATCCCACGCAAAAAGACAGTTAATAAATAAGTGATTAATAGATTCATAATTTGTGCAAAATTGGCATTTAGACACCATGGTAATGTGTATAGATTGGAGTATTCAATCGGTAGGAATTTTACTTAATAGGACTCTCTAAGCTAGTTCTCAAATTGTTCGATGTTATCATCAAGATCTTCCATCCCATCGAACCTTTCCACTTTGGTAATGTCCAAACGTTTCGGAAGCGTTATAGAACGAATTTCACTTGTCATCGAAGAGTTTCTCGAGTCGACACCTTAAACAAACTGATCATCTGCTCCCATTACCGCATATATATTTCGACCAGTCTCAGTATACTGATTTGAAGTGTTCCCTTCACACCACGTAGAACGAGAAACGTTGTCTTTTTTAGATTAATTTTCCTTTTTATGCTTCCTCGACTGCTCTCTGTCTGATTCCTCTTTCGAAGAACCCTTGTATTTTTTTAAAACTTGAAGCATAGATTTCCACCTCTTCATAACTAAAGGTTATATAATTTTGCTTGTCTTTTTTCCCCTTGCGAGAAGAATAACGCTCTTTAGAAGATATGAAACGCGTTTTTTTATGTTCACATTTAGCTCACCGATCAGCACAGGACCGATCAGATTGACCTCCCATATCAGGTTGTTCATATTTTTCATTTAACGCATTTATTTTGTCTAAAAACTGATTCATACGCATCTCAATGTCTGATTGAGTTTGGATCAGAGATGATCCATCCAGTCTATTTTCGTTTCTTTGCAACTGATCTTTTAAAGTTTTCATCGCCGATCAAAGTGATGGATTGTTTTTCGGGATTCATTATATGAAATTCAAACGAACAAACAATAAGATCATATTAAATTCGAACATATAAGTCACTGATTCTTAATTCTGTCCCCAGTGGACTCGTCAATTTGGTGAGTTCAGATATTAAGAAGGTTGCCTTAGGAAATTGTTATATGTGAATTATAGAGAGAAAGAGAAAGTATTTAGAGAGAGAAAGTTTAAGTGCAAATGAGTAAAATAAAAATGTGTTCAACCCCTTTATTAGGTTAGCATTGCCCTTTATATAGAGGTGCCGAGACTTAGCCTTAAAACTGAAATCGGTTACAAAATAGGGAAAATTACCCTTAGTCCTTAATAATATTACATAATTACAATTGTTATCTTAAACTTACATTATTACATTTTAGTCCTTAAAATCCTACTTCCATATCAGTGTTTGTGTCTAATCTTCTTTGTTTTGCTAAAAGTATTTGATGGTATTTTTGCTATTCTGTTTGTAACCGAAAATGTTCTTCTACTACTCTTCTATTCTAGAACTATATCTATCTCCTTTATATGAATCGATATTCATAGTCGATGAAGGTTTAAAATGAGGGTTTGTGGACACGACCGATGATTGGCTTTGATGCTTCTTCACGACATTAAAAAAAGGTTTGAATCTAGTTTAAATTAGCTCGTTGATCATTTGAATGGTCATGGTGCCCCTCGTGAAACCCTATTGTCGGTTTTGGTTGAATAATTATGATAAATGGGGTTCGATAAAGTATGAGATGGTAAACCGTTTGATATCGTCGTGTTTGAATCTTTGGTTAACAAATGTGTTTATTTGGATAATGAGGTCATTCACGCAATCAAAAGTTATTGTACGAACCTGAAAAATATCCTAAACTACCGTGCCTTTGATGAAACAACTTTTTTAAGTTTTTATTTAATATAGGCCTATTCGTTTCAATATAACCCTTTACATATTCTAACCGGTCGTGGCCTAACACCACCATGGGGAAACTAGTTTTCAATACATAACACTTTCTTATATTGTTCAGGGTGCTAAACGCGCTTCAGGGTATTACCATCTTATGTTTTGCTTACCTTGTTTCGATTCTCAAAACATCAAATTCTTACCCCATTCAAATGTGCATCGTATCAGTATGAGCTTTATATATGCCTTAATAGAGTGAGTACCCAAGAATTAAATGTGTATTTTTTAGTACGAGCATCACACTGTGTGATTTCTAAGTCCAAGCATCATATTCGCCTTAATAGGACTGAATGTCGAGACATCAGAAGTTCACAACCATAACACCTAGTTTTCAAGCCGAGCATCGATCTTTACATATGGGATTGATGACCTAGGAGGAGGTGCAAAATTATACACCCATGTGTGAACTTAAGTAAAAACCAAACAACAATTCACTTTGGCTTCTTGGTATACCTATGACATTCTTGATATGTATACGTAGATGGATGGTAAGACTAGCTTAAATATATCGAAATCCGTGCTATCTAAAGTTGTTCCTGTAATTTGTAAACTAAAAGTATTGTTACAATTGATAAGGAACAATTATTGTTTGCAATAAATAAGAAAAAATGATGTATGTAAATACATCTGACATACCATCTGGCATAATTAATAGCAAACATCTCTTCTGCAACGAGTGTGAGACGATCCCATAATTGACCATAAATTACGAGACTTTTGTTCACATATGAAGTCACCATGCATATATGTTCATACTTTAAACATAAAATTGTTGGAACAATAAATAACACATATAACTTATACATGAGTTGTGTACTAACCCCATTATTCGCCTCAAAATATTAGACTTCAATTAAGGATGAACAAGCATGTATACACGAACGTTCGGGATTGTTAGCGGAAACACAACAATAATTGCTCATATGCATGGATGTGTGTCGACCTCATCACTAGTTTCACATGAAAGGATTTGTTTCCGACTAAAAAAACAACAAGAAAAAGGTATCATCATATACTTTCCATAAATAAGTAAAGCGATATGGGATAAATGTAGAAAATAAATTAATATTATTCCTAAATTGAGCAAGAAAGTACACATTAGAAAAATTCCGCCCTCGACCAATAATATAATTGAAATTTCATTTTGTCATTTGTTAGGAAAAACATTATGACTTCCCGTGATGATCGTTATTTTTAATTTTCACTATCGCGGTAACCAACCCAATTTGATTCTGTCACAAATGGGAATAACAATATTTTCAACGATGAATGATATGAAATTTAGAGGTTGTGTGTTTGTTATTGCAGCAATGACTCAACAGCTCTAGGAATTTGACATTCTTTTGCGTGTTATGTCATATACATGTTCTATGTTGCCGCAATAAACACATACCAAATTGTCATTTGTTATGATATATTTTTGACATGCATCAATTCGTTTTGTATGCTCTTTAAATCCCTATTATACCACTCCGAATATCGTTTTTTTGTTTTTTTAATTTCTCAATCCAAATTCATCTTAGATATGCCATATCATAATTACCTCATTTAATTAAATTCCAACATATAACTAAATCTCTAATTTTTTATTTTCTTTGTTATATATATATATATATATATATATATATATAACATTAAAACCACAAAATAATAATCTTGAAGAATTTGATAAAAATAAGTGGTGGATATAATATGTTTGAGTAATTTTCATAACATTGACTATAAATTTAAAACTAAATAATCAAATAACATACAATTATAACATACAATTATAACTTTTCCATTATTTAGTTAGTCTTCACTTTACATATTAAAATAACAAGTTGGTAACTTAATCAAGTTTTCATCTATTATGTTTTCATGTTCAATTGATAATTTGACAGCTCTCAACTAAATATTACAATATTGAGTGGTCAGTTTTGATATTTTCAACTAATTATTAAGTTGTAAAAACTACAGATTCAAAATTCTCAACGTATCTTTAGAGTTTTAACTCGATCTTTGTCAATTTAGTTGTTAACTATAAATCTTCAAAAAATATATATTTTCAAATTAATCGATAAATTTAATAAATTCTTAATTGATGATTACGTTGTATAGTTTATAACTAAAAAGTTTCCAAACAATTTTTAATTTCTCAATTTGACACTCAAAGTTTTCATCTAATTTATAAACAAAAATATCTAATACATAGCCTTCGCGTTGGCTAATTGATCAACTTAATGTAGTGGAAATGTGATCATCACCTAATCTCGGGCTAAGGCTATAAAGTCAACATTTATCCTTCACTACCTATTTTTTTAACGTTCACGAGATTAGTCAATCATGTTTCGTACTTTGATTCCATGATATGTCTAGCCATTATCAATATACATATTTCTTTAATACTAACCTCGAATTTCAAGCTCCAATGCAACAAGGTCATTCAGATATCAAAGTAGAATGAATCAATTGCTGGATAAAATAACAGCATTGAATGAAAAATATGTTCAAAGAGAAGAGCATATTCAGTCAGCAAGGCTAAAATCCGAGGTACGACAAGTTGAAGAAAAATGTGCGCTAGAAAATCAATCTGATCGATCGTATACAGCTCATCGGATTCGAAGTGATTAAAAGAAAATGAATTTTGAATCTGATAAAGAGCATCGTAACTCACGAATAGATAAAGAAAAACAAACACAGGTATATTAAGTTTAGTGATGACAAATTTGATAGTTCAGAATCTGAGGAAGGATCATCTAAGCAAAGAGGTATCGGGGATCTTCGAAAGAAAAAAGAGGTCGGCCTCAAAAATCGCATAAATAATATAGACCAAAAGGAGAAAATTTGCCTCATTGTTTGAGAGAAATAGAATGGTCTGAAGGAAATACATGAAATCAGTACACATGAGTGGTTGATCGGAATTTTTATGTTGTTATAGGAACTTGAGGAGATGACTAGTATGTACAAAAAAGTATACTGGATAAATTCACCTTTAACATTTGAGATAAGGTCTATTACTCTTCTGAACCGTTTTGACATTTCTAAGATCAAGAAATTAGATGAGACGCAAGATCATGATGATCACATTGAACAATTCAAGAACTATATAATGAATTTCGAAGATGATCGAATGCTGGTATGCATAGCTTTTTCTCAGACATTCAAGGGCACGACACTGAAGTGGTATATTAGAATTCTCATGGGATCTATTACTAACTTTAGGGATTTTTATATAGCTTTCGAACGTCAGTTTAGGGGAAGCAAAGAAATGCGAGCAAATGGTGACACTATAATACAGTGTAAGCAGGTTGTGGGATATAAATTGAAGGATTATAAAAAGTATTTTGTGTTAACAAAATCAGGATTGGATAATTTTTAAGACCTAGTGTTATGGCTGCATTTTGACAAGGTTTATTACTAGGAGATTTAGTAAATAAAACAACAAAGAGGAGAGCCTTGACTTTTAGAGAACCGATGGCTCAAGTCGATGATCAAATTAAAGTGGATAAATCAACTAGGATTGAAGGAGTAGTTAGACCTAGTCAAAATAATTCAGCGCATGTGTCAAATAATCAAGGACACTCTTCGAGTTATCATCCACCTCGTCCAAGGAATAACAATAATTTTCATCATCGAACTGGAGGGTATCCAACTCAACCTACATGTTATCAGTTTCAAATACAAAGGCGAAACTAGTGGATAAGGCCATAGTGTTATGCTTATTTAACTGAGAATGTTGTTACGATTTATGAAAAGGCCAAATGTAATGTAATCTTTAAAAAGCCAGCTCTGATAAATAGACGAAGATAAGAACGCAATAACAGATTCTGTAAGTATCATAATGATATTGGACATGATACTGGGGATTGAATAGCTTTAATATTAATAGAAAATGGCAAATTAGTTGTTTTTGTCAAAGGGGAAAACAGTGGATCAAAATCTCATAGTGCATCGATTCCACAAGCACCAAATCCAAATTCAATGGAAGAAAGTGCGCTGATGATTCTAGATTCTAAGTTTGATGAGTTTGACGTAGCCTCATTATATTTGGATACAGATCTAGATTGCTTAATTTTTATGGTTGTGGATGAACTGGTAAAGCAAGGAAAACTTTGAAGCTTATGTGAGTATTTTGAGTCCTTGGCAATCTTTGGGGGAGACTCTATGACTAGTAACATTAATAGTTCTAGGAAAAGGCATGTTGTCAATTTGGCAACTCAAGTAGATGGAAAGATGTTTACTCATTTATATGGGAAGCATGATACTTCTTTTATTCTATTTGATGAGGATGATTTAAGGTGAATAGATGGTCCTCGTGAGGATAGATTGGTTATATGAGAAGAAATATCTAGAGTTGAAATTCGACGTGTTCTTATTGATACATGGAGTTCAGCAAATGTGTTATTCAAATCTATATATGATAGGATGCGTAATCCGCCTCAAATTTGTCGATCTGATCGTACGATAATTGGGTTTATATAGGTAACAGCTCAGGTGCTTGAGGAATTTGAAGGCCCGTTTAAAAAGAAAGTTCAAGTTCTGTTTATGGTGGTTGAATGTCAGACCAGTTACAATGCTATTTTTGGGAGATCTTGGCTTTCAAGAATGTATGCTCTTGTGTCTATTGTACATTAATGTTTGCAGTATGTCGCTGGGTATCGAGTTGGTGTGGTTTGAAGGGACCACAAAGTGCGAAGGGAATGTTATGAGACAACACTCAAGGTTCAAGGTTCTCCTTTTAAGGATCGAATGGCGTAATAGAAACCAAGGGGGTTGACCTCGGAGGAAGAGAAAGTAGATGATCGAAAGAAAATTTCGGGTTCTTTAACATTGAGTAAGGATATGGAAGAGCATATTTTCTCTAATGGGAAGACTTTACGAACATCAACATTGTTGTTTTCTACCTTGCATGGTTAGTTTTTACAATTTTTGTTTCATAACTAGGATGTTTTTGCTTGGAAAACTAAGGATGCGATAGGAGTTCCATTTGAGATAAGATGGCATAGCCTAACTATAAATCTGAGGATAAAACCTATTATTCAGAAGAGGCAAGTTTCTATGTGGAGACGTCATAGGCTATTGTTCAAGAAGTGGATCGCCTCTCCAGGGTCAGACATATTAGGGAGGCACAATATCCTTTATGGATTGCGAACCCGGTATTAGTAAAAAAGAAGAACAAAAAGTGGAGAATGTGTGTTGACTTCACAGATTTAAATCAAGCATGGCCTAAAGATCCATTCCATGTCCCTCGAATAGATCAGCTGGTTAGTTTGAATTCCAAGAATAAAATTCTCTCTTTTATGGATTCTTTTACATGGTATAATCAGGTTCAAATGGATCCACGAGATCTAAAAAGTTCTACATTCATCACTGACTGAGGACTGCATTGTTATAGGATCATGCCATTTGGGTTGAAGAATGTTAGAGCTACATATCAAAGGTTGGTGAATAAGGATTTTGTTCTACATATTGGAAGGAATCTGGAGTGTACATTGATGATACATTGGTTAAGAGTTCTACAGATGCTGAACACCTCGAAAATTTAGAGGAGACTTTTCTAACTTTGACAACCATTCGTTTGAAGTCGAATCTTGATAAATGTACTTTTAGTGTTCGATCAAGAAATGTTTTTAGGATATATTATTAATGAAAAAGGAATATAAGCATATCTTGAACAGTTGAAGGCATTGGTTTCAATGACACCGCCTCGAACTATAAAGCAAGTGCAAGTCTTGACAAGAAGGTTAGCTGCCCTTAATCATTTTATTATAAGGTTTTTTGAAAATTGTTTTCTTTTTCTCCAAGTATTACGAAGACCAAAAAAAATTGAATGGACACCAGATTCTGAATAAGCTTTTTCAAAAATTAAAGAAATTTGGTTATCACCAGAAATTTTGTCTAAGCCTCGAATTAGAGAGAAATTGTTCTTATATATAGCAGTGTCTGATTTTGTTATAAACGTTGTTTTGATATGTGAAGACAAAAGAGTTTCAAAGCCAGTTTATTATGATAGCAAAAGTTTATTGTCATCAGAGAAGAAGTACTTGAAACTTGAAAAGTTGGCTTCGGATTTAGTGGTGGCTACTAGGAAAATACGCAACACCATTGTGGTTCGAACTTATTTCCCCAGGAAGAATGTGTTACAACTGATAACGGCGCAAATTATCCTAGGCAAGTCGGGTCGACATAATATAATGATGTAATAATATAATCGTAATAGTGTGTAACAGTAGTGGTAAATTGAGAAGTAATATGGACTTACTTTGTAAATAAATAAAAAAAGTGGGTAAATTAAGTATATGGAATGGTAAGAATAAAATTAAGTGGGTCACTCATGTGAAATAAGGCCACTACCGCCACTATATAAGGAAAGATTCTCTTTATGAGAATTGGTGAACATAAAATATAATATTTACTCTTACCATTTGATATCTTTAAAATCTTGTGTTTCTCTCTCTAACTTAATGTTATGACCAACAAAGACCATTTTACTGACCTGGAGGAGACGTTTAATAATGTAAAAAGAATAAACCTCAAGTTGAACCTAGAAAAATATTTGTTTGGGGTCTACTACGGGAAGTTCGTGGGATTTATGATCAGTGAAAAGAGGATAGAGACAGATACAGTTGAGCGCTTTGAGCAATATGGATCCACCGAGGAATGTTAAAGAGGTTCGAATTCTGACGGGTTGTTTGGCGGTTGTGAATAGTTTTACTCGATTTTCTAGCAAGTGTGTATCATTTTTTCAGGTACTGAGAAATGGCAAGACATTCAATTGGACCCCTGCTTTTACCGAGGCCTTCCTTCGTTTAAAAGAGTTTTTATCTTCCCCGACTTTGTTAACAAAACCTTTTCCTATGGAAAATTTGTTTTTATATATTGCGGTATAAGATTATGCGATTAGTGCAACATTGGCTTGCGAGGCGGATCGGGGCCCCAAGCCAGTTTACTATATCAGCAAGAGTTTTTATACGCTGAAAAAAGATATTTGAAACTCGAGAAATTAGCCCTAGCATTAGTAACCACAGCTAGAAAAATGCGACCTTATTTCACGGGTCATTCGATTGTTGTCCCAACGGCTTTCCTGTTGAAAAGTGTGTTGCGACGCCACACTATTTCAAGTAGAATCTCCAAGTGGTTGATCGAGTTATGAGACTTCGACATCAAATTCGAGCCAAGAACGACTATCAAGGGCTAGGCTTTGGCAGACTTCTTAGTAGAATTTCATTCTAGTCGACCGGAAGAAATGAAGGTCGAACAAGATAAAAGACCAAATGAGTGGATTTTCTGAACCGATAGAGGGTCGAGTATCAGTGGGTGTGGGGCGGACGTCCAAACAATCACACCTTTAGGAATATCCATGCACCAAGCAATACATTTCTGATTTTCAGCTTTGAAAAATGAAGCTGAGTACGAGGTAGCGTTAGCAGGACTGAGGCTCGCCCAAGTTTGTGGGACCAAGAACATTCGGTTAATAAGAAATTCCCAATTACTGATCAATTACGCTATAAGAAAATCTGAGGCAAGAAAAGAACATATGGTCCCGTACCTAGCAATGCTAAGGATTTTGGCCGTAATTTTTGAGAAAATCACCTACAAACACGTCCATGGAGCAGAAAACATAGTCGCCAACTCACTAGCAACCAAAACATACGTGAGGGATTACCTGTGTATTTTAACGCATGAAGGCCCCTCGATCATTAAAAGACTAGAGTTAGGAAACCGACCAGAAATTTCCTGCCAAGTTTTAACAACCATTAGCACAAACTGGAGAAGTAACGTTCAAAATTTCTTAGAAAGTAATGTGCTACTCGAGGACAAAGTATTGGCGAAAAAGGTGTGGTATAAGGCTCAGGATTTTGTGTTATTGGGGGTGTTTAAAAAAATCGATGAGTAGACCTTTGTTAAGATGTCTGGGGCATGTTGAATCACAAATATTTTTATCAAATCTCCATGATGGCGAAGGGTCGGCTCATTGTGGCTTCAAGTCTCTAATCACGAGATTTTTGCTATCAAGTTTCTACTGACCAACGA
The DNA here is from genome assembly GCA_036936605.1 of Limnanthes douglasii subsp. nivea. Taxonomy (NCBI): domain Eukaryota; kingdom Viridiplantae; phylum Streptophyta; class Magnoliopsida; order Brassicales; family Limnanthaceae; genus Limnanthes; species Limnanthes douglasii. The sequence continues at coordinate 125,561,967 of JAUPFV010000005.1, read as the reverse complement.
TAGCAGCCGATGGTAAAGAGTTGGTCAAGAAATGCAAAATTTGCTAAAGGTTCATAAACTCAATTCATATCCTGGCGGCTCCACTCAAATTCGTATCTGAAGGGTTACAATTTGATAGATGGGGATCGACTCGGTAGGCCCACTCCTGATGGCAATCGGGGGAAGGAAAATGATAGTCATCGTCGTGGACAACTTCTCCAAACGGTTCGAGGTCGTGCCTTTGTTTGGAACAAGGACAAAAACTGTAATCAAATTTTTCTGGGCAAACATCTGTTATCGGTATGGGTTCCGACGAAGATTAACCATGGACAATGGGTCGTAGTTTGATAGCGGAAAAATGAGAAACTTTTGTTCATCTCATTGAATACAACAACGTTTCACAGCACTTTTTCACCCATAAGAAAATGGCCAGGTCGAAGTCATAAACTGAACAATCATCGATGGCCTCAAGAAGAATCTGGAAGTGAAAGATGGGAAATGGCCAGATTACTCACAAGAAGTACTGCATGCGTATCGAACTACACCCCGAACTGCAACTCAAAAATCGCCTTACGCTTTGGTATATGGAATGGACGCAGTGACGCTCGCAAAAACAATGTTCTCGTATTTTAGGGTCAAGCATTATGATTAAGATAGTAACAGTGAGGATCAACATCTCGCTCTTCATTTGTACTCCTTACATTATCAGATCTTGATGCGAAGTACGTACACCTCGAAAGTTTGAAGAAGAAAATTCAGGGTCGGCGATAAGATCATGCGAAACGTTTTTCTTCATACCAAAAACAAAATCTTCGGGAAATTGGCTACCAATTGGAAAGGCCCTTACCAAGTGATGGAAAAGATAAAACCATGCACATATAGGCTGAAGGACAAGTACGATCGATCTTTATGGGTTCCTTGGAATATTAAACATCTAAAATAGTATTTAGAGTAACCTCGAATGTTCATCTGTTTGTCTATTAATTTGTAAACAATTTTTATTGAGGACACACTCTTTCCTATCCTTGTGGTGCGGGAAGGTTTTACCGAGGTATCTATGGAAACCGATCTGTTAAATTGAAAGTTAAGCCTTTATTAAAATTTTGGTAGGCGAGTTCAAACCTTAAAGGTTTTTTAACTACAGTTGATCTACAATATTTTGCTAGTTCGAACCTTAAGTGTTTTTCAACTACGGTTGGTCCATATTATTTTATAAGTTTGAACTTTAAGGGTTTTTCAACTACGGTTGATCCGCATTATTTTATAAATTCGAACCTTAAGGGTTTTTCAACTACGGTTGATCCATATTATTCTATAAGTTCGAACCTTAAGGGTTTTTCTACTACTGTTGATCCACATTATTTTATAAGTTCGAACGACTAAGAACCTTGGTTAGTCACCAGACTTTGTCATGTGTATCAAAATGTCACTAATGTCTTTTTTGTATCAGAAGAGTCATTTTTTTTGGTTTCATTTTGCATATGTGGTCACTTTTGTTTGTCTTGATTTGCATATGTGGTCACCCGTAAGTGACCACGAATGTAACAAAAAGCCAACAAAAGTGACCGTTTTGATACAAAAAAACATCAATGGCATATTTGATACACATGACAAACTCTGGTGACTAACCAAGATTCTTAGCCAAGTTCGAACCTTAACGGTTTTTCAACTACATTTGATCCACATTATTTTGCAAGTACCTGAAGGGTTTTTCAACTACGTTTGATCCGCATTATTTGACAAGTTCAAACCTTTGATCCAAATTATTTTATAAGTTTGAACCTTAAAGAATTTTAACCACGGTTGATCTACATTATCTTAGGAGTTCGAACCTCAAAGGTTTTTCGACAAAAGTCGACCTGTGCTATTTATTTTTTCAGATTTGTAATATTTTTTAATAATTCTCTTTTTAAACGTCAAAAACTGATAACTTTCGACCTTTTAAAAAGTATGGATCAAAAGTCAGGTACATTAGTTAAACGTAGGGCTGTCAACGGTTCTCCGGAACCGAGAACCGGACCGGGACCGAACCGATAAGGACCGGACCGAGAACCGGACCGAACTTTAACGGTCCGGTTCGCGGTTCCCTTCTAAAAACCGAAAACCGATAAGGAACCGAAACGAAAAACCGGTTAGGAACCGAACCGATAGAACCGATAAACCGATAGAACCGATAAGGAACCGAACCGATAAAACCGATAGGACCGAAGAACCGATACGGAATCGAATCGATAAAATCGATAAACCGGTAGAACCGATAAGAAATCGGACCAATAAAACCGTTAAAACCGATTATTTATTATTATTATATATTCTTTCATAAATTATAGTACCAAAATTAATAGTTAATTACCAATTTTTTAAGAAAACGAAACATCAATTTATAAACTTTAGTTTTTATATCATTTATTTTAATAAAAAAATAATTAAAAATCAATTTTTAATTGATTTTATTTTTTTAAATGGACCGAACCGGACCGAAACCAGACCGAAACGAACTCGGACCGAACCGAACTCGGACCGAACCGAAACCGGAACCGAACCGAACCGGACCGGACCGAACCGAACCGAAAACTTAGCGGTTCGGTCCGGTTCCAAAAATTAGAACCGAAAGCTTAGCGGTCCGGTTCGGTCCGAACCGATAAGCTTAGCGGTCCGGTCCGGTTTCTTCAAAACCCGGACCGAACCGGACCGATAACAGCCCTAAACGGATGGATAAAAACAACGACGAATAAAAACAACTTAAACATAAACATCCGATGGTCCCGCAGATGAGTCATCATCCCCCCTTCATCGCTATCATCCTCACAACACAACTCCATCAGGACGATCTTGCTCCGGGATATCCAACAACATCGAACCTAGTGGCAAATGTGGATATCGGTGATTAAAATTCAGAACATAAGAAGCCTTAACATCGACCACTTCCTTTTCATAACACTCATACATTGAGCAGAAAACTGGTTGTTTTCTTCCTTACTCCTCTTTTCCATATTAGACCGAACTTCACGAAGATCCTTGGACACCCTAGCCAAATGTAATCGACAAAAGCGGGTATGAATTCTATGAGCCACCAAACTTCACACCGCCCAATCCCAATCCTCTTCAGTTTTTTATAGGGTGGCACGCAGAGACTGGGTTAGCCGAGCTTGTTTGAATTGTGATTTCTGTCACTCTAACTCTTTATCCTGAAGTATCCTATGATCGGTTTTGCCTTATTTAGCCCAGCCAGTGGAAGGGTGAACGACCTCCAGAGATTTCAGTTCTAATTCTTAATAGCCAATAGTTTGTTTTTTCAACTTTAACTCTAGGTCGGACATACGTTTCTTAACCTCTGTCATTTCATCACCAAACTGTTCCTCTTTTCTTTCTTTTAGTGCAAGCGGAACTCGCATATGGTATGAAGTGGTGGACATTGTATTCGACCGTTGACGCAAAAAACTCATTGAACCCTGTGGAAGGGCGATTACAAGTAGTGGGTCGTCGAGTGTTATAGCTTCCACTGCGGGATTCACGTCGCTAAAGGGTCTAGGAAAATTCTTTCTAGGGACGATGTTATGATAGGAGGAACCAACCCGTCCATGATAAGGATGATATCATTGTCTTCCTTATCATTGTCTTCCTTACCGCAACAGGTCTGACATTCAGATGCTCAACCTCTGTGGCGTTCCCAACAGAACCTCCTTCCCGGACATTGCTCTCCCTCTCAGACTCTCCGACTGACGCAGTTATTTTGGTAACTCCTTCATAATGTTAAAACAGCGTTGGGGTAGTCGTCGGCTCAACTAGTGGCAGAATAGTTTTTTCCTCCACACCTCGGCCTTTCTATTTCCTAACAGCTCGATGTTTTTTGTTTCCCTCTTCAGTAGCCACTAATTTTTTCTTTTTCTCCCCATGGACTTTACTTATTTTTTCCTCACCACTTGGGGAACTTCCTTCACTAGCAGTTGGGTCGCTCGGGACGACGGTATGTTCAGGCTCTATGTCGACTACCACCCAAGTTGCACCGCTAATCGCCACCTCCATAATTTCTTTCCATAGTTCATATTGGTCGGGTCCAGCTCCTGATTTCTCTACCTAATGGTCGGACAACTCTTCCGACTTTGCACGTTTAGTGGGGGCATTGTTCCGTTTCGTCATAAAGACATTGGCATCAGGGGAATGTCATTGTTAAACCAGATCAAAAAGCTCGGGTACCAACCTTAATTCATCGAAACTCAACGATTCGTTTGAGCAACGCCAAAGGTTTTTGTTAATCAAGTTTACGTTTTTAAAACAGCGGTGAAAAGCCGGACCCCAATTCTTTTTAGCAAAGTCCTTAAGTTTTATGAAGATGGTCATGACCGACTTTAGGTGCTCTTTTTTTAGAGCTTGCAGTTTTTCCTTATTGGCTAAAATAAGAAACACTTTCACGAAAAAGAGCTATACATTACACGATAATATGAACTTTCTTGGACCCATTTATAGGTCAGGCCCCTCGAATTTTCTTTTGAGTGAGGTCGGTCATTTTCCCAAACACCACTGATAAGGCGAACCGATGCTTCCGCGCCTTGTCGGCTTCCAACCAATTGTTCATTATTTTTATGTTGTCGGTTAAGGAAGAGTAAAAGAAGGGTAGTTTCGGTGATTTTGAAAGACCGATCATCGTCACGTACTGCTCCATGGGCATCGACACCCTAGCCAAACGTGAGGCCATTATGCACAAAAATAACATGTACATTAGTGGTGAGCTGGATCGTGCAAAGCTCAAGAATCTTAAAATATCTCACTATGTCGGGGTCGAGTGGGAGCTTGAGGCCCCAATTAAAGACGTCACTAAATATAACTAACTCATGTTTCTTCACGGACATCAACGTATCTCCATGCGCTGTAAAAGGGGATATTTACGCAATCTGGTATGCTCCAAGTGTTTTTCAGCTCTGACATCTCCTCGAGATATAATCTATTTGCCGTTAGAAAGAGTCATGATGTGTTCCCAAGGCAACCTGTTGTGATGGCTAGTCAGCACGTCGACAACTTTGGGTGCCAAATATTCTTTGTCTACTGCAATAGTAGCGGCATCATCTCCTTCATAACAACTTGTTTCCCACATTGTTGCGCCACCCTACTCGGTTTGGCACCACTCTAATCCACAAAATTAATAGAAGGAGCTTAGGCACGATCTGCACCACCAACCTTTGAATCGACTCCTTGGGTGTTGGTTATTTCATTAGTATCTAACACGGCCAGACCAGTATCGTTAGCAATTAATTTATCAACAACTTGATTTTTAGTAGCATCGTCGGTCTTTCTTCAATTTGCGATGAGAGGGGCACTTTCTTTTGCGCTCACCTTTTTCTTAGGAGCGACCCCCTTGGTAGTGGGATTTTACGTCGGGACAACAAGGACCAACTCTTTAGTTTTTATTTTTTTCTGGTAAGACCTTCTTAGGGATAGGCAACTCCTCGGGGGTGAGGCAGGAATTGACAAAACTAGAACTGCTACCAACACGGGAATGGCCGGAAATAGACTTATTTGGTTTTTAGTTGTGGCTTTTTTCAAGTTTTTGCATTTTTATCCCATCCAAATCACCCCACACCACACCTGTAACGGTGTCTGCGGTGTTATGGCCAGTTTGAACACCCACGATAGTTGTAGTAAACTGAACCATCTCAAGGGAGGAGGACGAGGCACTTGAATCTACCATGACCAGAAACTGAAAGTTGGAAAGCTTCATGGAAGAAGTTTATGGGGTAGACCGAGAAGGTTGGTTAGTAAGAGTAACGAGAACTTTTTTTATAAGGGAGATTTCGATTGGAAGTGAGAGTCGGGGAAACCTTCGGTTCAAAAGATATGGGCAAGACAGGTTTGAAGTAGCCGGATGAAATTGTGCCTAAAAGACCCGTCGGGGAGTTATCGGTCAAACACTCTGCTTTGTATTTGGCAGCCCTTTCAGAGATACTTAGGTAGTCGGTCAAACTGAAAACAATATTCTTGGTCAGGATGATCTTTCTGCCCGAGGAAAGCTGTCTCATAAATAATAACGATGCCGCACTCTCTCTCTCTAGGAAAGTTAATAACATGATTACTTTATCTCTCTAAATTTTGTATGGTGGTGAATAATAAAATAATAAAAGGTATTCATAGGGGAGCTTCCTCTTCAACGGAGCCCTCCGTAAAAAAGTGCAATCGAAAAGAGCCTCAAGAAGTCCAAGATTCATTTTTTTCAAAATTATGAATAGTCGCGCTTCAAATGGTTGGAAGACATGTGTTTTCTTCTGAAACTCTTGCAGGGCTAGGGAGGTAGAGCCATTATTCGAGCCTCGGTTCCTCGAAGAGGAAAAATCCCAAACTGTGCACATCGATTAATTTGGGGACACGTGGTGGATCATGATGTTACGTTTCTCAGAAAGACGAGTGGGCCTAGTATAATAAGTGGACTTGACAGAAGGCCCATCAGAGGCAGGCGTAAAATGACACCTTTCATACTACAAAAAAGATAGACTAGTCAGAGAAATAGTCTGTCAGAGTTTGGTTGCTAGTTTGAGAACACTTCATCAGAAGAAGTATGAGAAGAGCCCGATCTTGGAAAGCAAATGAGCGGCATCAGAAATTGAATGACCCATCGATATTGAACCTTAAGGGTTATGTAAAAAATGATCGACCCAAGGCAATTGAACACTTTCATCAGAGCCTTCCGACCAAATTGATTGAAATGTTGTTATCAAGGACTTTCTACTTTTGGCATCAATATATACCGATCTTGTCCACTTGAGCATCGGGGCATGATTACTCAACCCTAGTGCTAGATACTCCTTGCTCACTTTTTCACAAGGACTGGAGCTACCGATTTGCAAATTATCCAAGGAAAGTCTGGTCGACATAATATAATGATGGCTAAAAATTATCGCTGGTCACCCATGTATAGCCCGTGTATTATAGTAGTCCTTAATCTTCACTTTTGTCTCCCACTCATCTTTCATGTTTTAGAAATTTGCACGATCAGTCCCTCCGCACATTCTGGGGGACCAAAAGTGACACAAAACTTGGGATTTAGATCCCACATAAAGATATATTGCGATAAACTTTGATGTGGGTGGTTTGAAGAGATGGTGGCTCTAACATATTTGGGTGTAGTGCAAGGGTAAAATTAGTTTCTCCTTCTCGGGAGGCAATGTATCAGGCTATTCGAATTAGTTTTCACGCATCAAAAAATGAAGTTGAAGATGAGGTTGCGTTGACTGGGTTGAGGCTTGTAAATATATGTTGAGCAACAATAGTTTGTTTGGAAACAGACTCACATCTAGTGGCAAGATGTATACGAGGCTAAGAAAGATCAGTTAATTTTGTATCTACGCGAGCTTCAAAATTTGACTCTTCTGTTTGACGAAGTGATTGTATAGTATATAAACCGAGGAGATAATATGTTTGATGATTCTTTAGAAACAATTTCTTATAGAGAAGAATATCCATGGATATTGTTACTACAGAGTCCTTTGATTTTAACACGATCACAGCAATGTAAATATGTTGATGAAGTATTTGTTACTATAGACATAATTTGAAGTGGTTGGAGGACTGATATTCTTAATTTTTTACTAAGAGGTATGTTACTTCAAGATCTACAACTGGCTAAAAATTTAAGATACAAGGCCCATGGTTATGTGGTATTGGATGGAGTGTTATACAAAAAATATTTAAGTAGACAATTTTTACGTTGTTTGGGAAAGCAAGAATCTCAAGAGATTTTATGAGACTTGCATGATAATGAAGGTTCAGCTCATTATGGTTTCAAGTCTTTGGCGCGTCGGGTTTTGTTGGCAGGTTTTTATTCGCCTTCTATTATGAATGATGCTAAGGTCTTAGTCTGAGGTTGTGATACTTGTCAATATTTTTCCAATTCTATTCACATACCTGCAATATCGCTTATTTCTATATCAAATTCTATTCCTTTTGATATATGGAAAATAGAATTGGTAGGACCATTGCCTATGGCTTCTGGAGGGTGTTAGATGATTATAGTAGTGGTTGATTATTTTTTGAAGTGGGCTGAAGTTGAACCACTATCTGGTACATAAGCCAATGATGATATTAAGTACATTATGAATAATATTTGTTGTCGTTTTGGAGTGCCTTAGAAAATCACTACGGATCAATCCAACAACAGAGAATTGACTTCTTTGTGCGCTTCGAGGGGAATACCGCAGTTTTTTTCTACACATAATCATCCTCAAGTGAATGGTCAAGTAGAATTAATTAGTAGATCTATTTTGGAAGGTTTGAAGAAGAATTGGTGTTGCATGGAAATGGCCTAATTATTTGCAAGAGGTGTTGTGGGCTTATCGAACAACTCCTAGAGTGGCTACTCAAGAAACACGTTTTGCCTTGTTAGTCCTGCAGAATATACTTTACCTAATTATATAGTACTTCAATATCCTGAAGAGGTGAATGAAAAAGAAAAAAGAACAAAACTAGACTTGATCGAAGAAAAAAGTTGGAGCTCATTTGATATGACTCATTATCAGACTTTGAGGATGAGTCGATATAATTCGAAGGTGAGAATAAGGTATTTTAAAGTGAGTGAAAAAGTATTAAGAAATGTATTCCTTCATACAAAGGACAAACAACTTGGAAAGATGACCCTGAATTGGGAGGGTCCTTATATGGTGATGGAGAAAATAAAGTCGGGTACGTATCGCCTTTGTGATGAGCAGGGAATGAGACTTCAACATCCTTAGAATATAGATCATCTAAAACAATATTGTGAATGATTTTATCTTTTTAAGATTGTTTTGAATAATCGACACACTCTTTCATACCTTGTTGGCCCATAGAGGTTTAATGAGGTTTCATGTACATATTCGACGTTAATAATAAAATTATTTTTGGCTAATAATCGTTTTAAAAATAATTATTTATGAAATTTTGGTAACTGGCCAAAGACTGATCGTCTTTTGAGCTGTTGACAAAGAGTAATTATTTTGATTTGAGGTGATATACATTTATTAAAAGCATTTTTCGAATAAACAACCATATCCAAGGTGTTACATCTTTTAAACGCACTCATGATTGTTCAAAGTGCTACGTTCTTGAAATGCACTTATTTTATTTGAAGTGTTACTTTCTCTAAACTCACTTATTTTATATGAATTGTTACGTTCTCTAAAGGCATTCATTTTATTTGAGGTGCTAACATGTTCTAAGAGCACTATTTTTATTTGATAAATTACAAATTTATCTGTGACACATGATGGAATTCGCACTGATAAAGAATTGTTAATAAGATTAAAAGTATTAATAATAGGGCAAATGATTGAGGAAAGAGGAAGGGTATGTGTTCATTGAAGTACAAATCCTATCTTACAAAAATGTTTTTAATACCACATAAAAATAAGTCATCATACAACATCCGCTAACTTTATAACTTAGACAAAAAAGGGAACATCAATTAATTGTGTTTTTTTTTGGAGTTCTCTTTAGATAAGTCTCCTTGTTCAGTCGAATTTTATTTTGACTACGTCTCTTCGGAAGAAGCAGTAGGGATAAGATCAAAGGTTTATTTGGGACAGTTATCCAAGGGTATTAATTCCCAAAATCCTGACAAATTTTCTTTTGGGAACGTTGCGTGGATTTCGCGAAGCAAATTAATTGTTTGCTGCTCCTTAGTATTTTTTATTGCAGTAAGTGTGTGTACTCCACACTGAGTCTTAACAGTTTCCACAACAACTTCTTTTTTCTCTTTGAGTGTCTTCATGAGAGCACCCATATCATTTGTGAGCTTTTTCTTTTCTTCTTCAATATTACTTGAAGATTATTGAAAAGGGGAGTATCATTTTTGCTCCTCGAATAATTCCTTGGCATAATTGGCCTTAAGATCCTCTATCACAGCTTGATGAGAAGTCTTAAATTTTTTCATTTGTTGATCATAGACAGAGCATATATGATGTTTGAGCTGGATGGCTCCATGAATATATTGCGATCTGTCAACTTGGAATACAAGAAATTGATCTTTGAGTTGTTTCCCAAATATTTATCTCAATTTTTTCTCTATAACAACATCGTTTTTATATCAGACCATCTTTTTAGCCATGTTTTCCAAATGGCTTCAAGAAAAATTTACTTATGTGCATAATACTTTTCCTTCTGCTTCAAGGTTAGAAAAACGTTGCATGGCAACTAAAACTTCCTCGGATGGCTCTTAGACGGGGATGAACCTTTGATTATTTTTTTAAGGCATGCGAGTCGATGAGGAAGCCAAAAGTGTATCTGAACTCACAATTTCATGTAAAAGAGAGCACTAACCTTATGACCAATTTGTGGAAGTTGTTCTTGAATTGTTTGAATCTCCTCTTCACTAATGGAATCATCAAGAAATGGGTGGTCCTCTCGTTGGTGATGTTCTGCTGTCATTCCCCCTTGATTATCTTCTATTTTAGTTCTTCCTTGATGATCTTCCATTACAGTTTCTTCAGCTTCGGTAGGAGGAACTTCTGAGACAGTTTCTTCAGAGTTCTTTTCAACACGTGTAGCTGGTGAGGTTTTCGAAGTGTTATTTTTATTTGGGATGGTAGTCTTCTTTATTTTCGAAAAAGTTTCAGCCTCGACTTCTTTTTGGATTATTGTAAGGCTAACTTTAGCTACTTTCTTTTTTGTTTTAGTCCATTTCTTCTTTTGTGGCTTCAGTTTGGTATCTGGCTACTTTTTTTATTTTTCCCTTTCTTTTTCGAGGGTAGATGATTGTCATATCTGTTTTGTACATGCAAAATAACCTTATTGTCATGCGTTAACAATTTCTTCACAATAAGGTTTTGGTTTGGTGGTTTTATTAAATTTTCGGGTAGGTCGGCACCCAAGGAGATCCTCCATAGATGAGTATTGATAAAATTTATGGGTTGGAAAGTTGAGTGGAACCCATTGTCCCATTCATTCTCTGCCCAAGTGGCCAGTTGGGAAAAATCATGTTTCGCATCCTCTTTGCAAGTATTGTATCTCTTCAAAATTTCTAAATACATTAGTTATGCATGTGAAAAAAGATTATTTAAATTATAAAAAATTATAAGAGGTGAAAATGAGAAAAATCATTGTTGTTTCTCCAAACAAGGTTAAGTTTGGAAAGGTTCTCGGATATTGGTTTACCATTCTCCCAAGCTCCTGATATAAAGACAAATTTTTATTCCACAATTTTCCAGCTTCGAGCAGGTCATCAATTATTTTAAAGTCATTAACTAATGTTAGATAATAAAATGACAATATCGGTCCTTTTTAAAGTCCAGTTATAGCTAGACAGTATTTGATGGAGAGAGGGCTTTGGCTTAATCTAGAAGCCATAATCACTCACAGGATTGTGTACCAGAAATTTGGTATCGCTTGTACAGGTCAGAGGTTGAGCATTTCAAAGTACTCCACTATCATCGGATCCAGTGAGAATCAAATAACCAAATTGATGATCTCAGGATAGACCACCAATTCATCTGCTCCACAATCTAGTGCAGTCTCCCCCTGTTTTGGTAGTCGAAATGTAATCTTATCTTTCATTCCCTATTATTTCTTGAGACGACCAGCTTAAGCTTCGTTATAATAAATGTGTGACACATTTTTTAGCACCATGTCGTATTCAGGGAGGAGTGGTTTAAAGTTTACACTTATTGAGGAAGCACCGTCCTCGAGAATTTCACATGACGACCAGATTTATTTTTCTTTCTTATTCTCATTGGTGCTCTTTGTTTCGGGGCATCATCTTCTTTTTCAAATGTAGCATCACCTCCCTTGGCTTCGATATTTGAATACGTCATTTCTGAATCATTTTCTTCATCTGACGCTTTGTCTACTAGTTGAAGAGGATTTGAGGTTGTGACTAGGTTTTCCTTTTGGGTGTTCGAGGGAGTTTGGTGAGACTCTGTGATGGTCTCAGCAATATGCCTCAGGAAAGGAGACGATGTTATAGGGTTATTGGTGATGTTATTTTGAAGGAATGCCAGCCTCGATGTCTCTGATAGTTATGAATAATTTCTTTTAACAAAATGACTATGAGAAAGATAAGATTTTGGCTGAATCTGGTAAGTTACCTTGCGTGATGTTCGAGAAGGATTAGGATTGATATGTGATGTAGCTTCTTCTGGACTTTGTGTTATTTTACCTTGTAGATGAGATTTATGTTATTTTACGATTCTAATGAGGAGAATCAGTTATGGAGCCAGAAAGCACTGAATAAGAATTTCGAGTTGATCTTGAAAATTTTATAAGTAAAATTGGTTGAGATTCTGGGGTGGATGAACTTAGAAACACATGGGAAATTTTATTAGGGTTGAATTTACCCTAAAATATGGCTGAGTAGAGAATTGGGGAGAGTTGTTTATTACACCTGCCCCATTGTACTCAGCAGCCCTTTCACTAATAAACAGATAGTCGTAAGCCCAAAAAAATGGATTTTTAGTAACTGGAGATCTTATTATAAACTAAGATGAAGAAGGATCTTCAAATTAGTACATAAAATTTCAAGGTTGGTTGGGAAAAATGGGTTTTTAGGCGAAGGTAGCCAAGAAATTGAGTTTTCAGGAGAAGGTTGCTAAGGATTCTCTTAGGGGAAACTTGCTTTCTCTCACTATAAGCTATTTGTGAAACACAAATAACAGGTGAATGAAATATCTATAAAGGAAAATAAAGAAAGAGAATGGTCAGATAAGTGGAAGAGGTAGTGATGGTTATTGGGTAGAAAGAGGGAATATCAAGTGGTTATTTGTGAAGAAGTAAGGTGACACATGTTAGCTGTCAGACCTAACGGCATGCCTAGTGAGTCATCACACGTGTTCGAGACCATTCCAAACAATTCTGACCATTATGAGAGAGCCACCTCATGATGTTATTATGAAAATATTTGAAGCACAATCAAAAGGTCAAGCTGGCTTCGAGGTAAACATTTGTACGAGTTCATTCGAGGAGGATAAGTACATGGCTTGGTATTTTTGAGTCACTTAATAAATGTTCGAGGCAGAATTCGGATATGTTTTTATTCAAAGACAACATAAGGTGTCAAAATAATTTTTGACCAAGAAAAGGGAAGTTCTAATTCGAAGCAGATTGAGTTTTGGCAAAGAACCGTTTTTACTTACCAAGATGTTAAATGATTACTAGTTTTATTCATTGTCTTTCATAAGAACTATGGGGGCTACTGATAAGGATATAAAATATAGAGGGCTTATATGTAATAGAACAAAGATCATATGTGATAACTTGTTTATCTATTGGATAATTTTTAGACTATTTGTAAATAAAGGGGGTTGAAATGCAAATAACCCATTTATGTAACCGAATCAATTATACAATTTTTTAGGACTCTAAATAAAGGCAGATGGTAGTGAATAAAGGGTTACACTTTGTGATTAGACAAAAATTATTTTCTCTCTTCTATTTTCTTTTTATACAAACATAATACTTTCTTTACTCTCTTTCTCAAGAAACCAGATTTATATTTAACAAAACTGGTTGTGATGCTTCTAGATGAGATCAAAAGGATGATTATTGAGAAAATTTACAACGCAAGATTTTTTTTGTAATTCTTGATTGTACTCCCGATATCAGTCGTAGTGAACAAATGAGTTTTCTTATTCGATGTGTGGATATTTCTGCGCTCATACCTAAAACCAAATAGTTTTTTCTTATATTTTTAGAAGTAACTAATACATCAAAACAAGGGCTTTGCGACACCTTATGAGAGGTATTGGTAGGCCTTAAGTTGAAAATCGAAGATGTGAGAAGACAAGGCTATGACAATGAAGAAAATGTGAATGGAAAAATATAAAAGGGTGCAAAATAGATTACTTGAAATTAATCCAAGAGCATGTTATACTCCATGTGGATGTCATAGCCTTAATCTAGTGCTTTGTGATATAGCTTACTCATCTTCATAAACGGTTTCTTTTTTTTTGGATTGTTCGACGTATTTATTGCATATTTTCAGCTTCAACTAAGAATGCAGAGATATTCTGGGAGATGGTGAATGGTATAACACTTAAACCATTATCACAAACTCAATGGGAGATTCAGATTGATAGTGTGAAGCCTATAAGATTTTAAACTCCAAAACTTCGAGAAGTTATATTCTTTCTAGTGATAATCCAATGCATAGAAGTGAATGTGAATGTATTGCCCAAAGTAAACCACATGGAATTTGAAGCTTTGATTTCTTGTTTGGGATGATTATTTTGCATGAGCTTATTAATTTTATTTTAACATAGTAAGCAAGACTTTACATTCAGAAGATATGGATATTGATGTTTCTATTTGCCAACTAAAAGGTCTACTCATTTTTGAAAGAATATAGAGAAAAACGTTTTGAGAAAGCAAGAGTTGAGGCAATAAATATTTCAAATGAGATGGGAATCGAACCTGTGTTTTGTGAGAAGCCAAAACGTAACAGAAAAATTAAAAGACATTTTGATGAAGATGTGGAAAACGATTGTGACAATATGGTATTACAAGGCGATGAAGGGTTTAAAGTGGATTACTTTAAACATTATGGATCGAGATTCGATCAGTTCAAAAGTTACAAAAACACTTTTAGATTTTTGTTTGATTTGAAGAAGCTTAATTCAAATAGGGATAAGAATTGATGAGATCTTTTGTTAAGCTTGAAACAATTTTACACATGGTGCACTTTTAGATGTAGATATTAAAGATTTGTTTATGGCGTTGAAACTTCTAAGAGACGTGTTGCCAATAGAAATCAAAAGGGTTGTTGATGTGTTGATCTTTATGAAAAGAATGGAGGGTTGTTATCCAAATGCATTCATTGCTTATCGAATATTGTTGGCAATTCCAGTTTCACTTGCATCTGTCGAAAGGAGTTTTTCAAAGTTGAAGTTGATAAAATGCTATATTCACTCTAATATGTCTCAAGACCGGTTGGATGGATTATCAATGATATCTATTGAGAAGGATATGATTGATAATCTCGATTATGATAAAATTATGGATGAATTTGCGGAAAGAAAAACTAGAAGAATTATTTTTCAGAAATAATTTTTATTGTCTTTTTATGGGTTATGAAATACTCATAATTTTATTTTTGTTGGTTGGAGAAAAAAAATATTTTGTTGATTTCTAAATATTTCGTAGGGCCCCGTTTTTTTTTTAAATTCCTAAGGTTTCTTAAATCACCGGACCGGCACTACCATGCATAACCAAACATGCGAGACTTGACATAAACACACATGCAAGACCATATATAAATAAACATTTGATAGAAGACATAAATAATCATACGACACATGTACTACTTTATGATAAAGATGCGAGACCGCGGTTACTTGGTTTGACAAAAATAAATCATCAATGTATCTAGTTTTATATTTCTTTCAAAAACAATGTCTCGGCTCGTATGGTTTATTATGCCTCGTCTCGCATGATTTAATAATGTTGGTCTCTCGGCTTTATTATGTTTGGTCTCGCATGATTTATTATGTCTAGTCGCGCATGATTGGTTGTGTCTGGTCTCGCATGTTTTTATATCTAGTCTCGTATGTTTTTTATGTATGGTCTCGCCTCGCATGTTTATTTATGTCTGGTGTCGCATGTTTTTTATATTTGATCTCGCTTGTTTGGTTATTCTTGGTCTCGCATGTTACTAGCAAAGACAAATATATTCAAAAATTCATCACTTGATTTAGTTTTATCCGTCTTAAAAAACAAAGTCAATGATACTTTTAGAATTTTTTTATGAGCCATAGTTTGAAAGATAGAGACATTTTAAAAATAAAATAAAATAAAAGAGTAAAAAATAGAAGTTTTGTTTGAAAAGTGAGTAAGAAAGAGAAGCTTTGGTTGAGGTACTATTTAGCGAATTAGGTATTGAATCAAATTTATTTAGACAAATAGATATTAGTTAATCAATAATGAAAGTTAAATAGATATTAGCTAATCAATAATGAAAGTTGAAGTACTACATGAAAGTAAGGTCTGGTTTTGGATACGCTTGTTAATGGTTCTTAAAAACCGGGCTCCAGACTAGACTGGACCGGTAAGAACCGGACCGAAATTTAACAATTTGGTTCGCGGTTGTATTCTAAAAACTGTAATCGATAAGGAACTGAAATGCTAAAACTGAATCGATAAAAACCGATAAACCAGTAAAAAACGATTTCGAACTGAACCGATAAACCGATAGAACTGATACGTAATGAAACCGATAAACCGGTAGAACCGATACAGAATCAATCGATAAATCCTTTAGGGACAATTGTCTTTTTTAATTAATTTTTTATATATTATATTACCAAAATTATTAGGTAAGGACCAATTTAAAAAAGTCACTCATTAATTTCTAAATTAATTTTTATACCGTTTATCTAAATAGAATGTTAAAAATTAAATTATAATTTGATATAAATTTTTTAAATAGGCCAAACCAAAATGGAACCGAAACAAAACAAATCCTCCGATTGAATTGGAATCGGAATCGAACCCAATCAGACCGAACTGAACTAAACCGAATTTAAAATTTAGCGATGTCATTCGATTTCGAAATTTAAAAAAAAAAAGTTTAACGGTCTGAACTAATAAGTTTAGTGATCTCCTCCAATTCCATCGAAACCCAAACCGTACCATACCTATAACCGTCCTAGTTTTGAAAATCTTTGTTGAAATTTCACCATCATATAAGGGATAAAGAAAAAGTTATTATAGTGATCTAAATATGATTTCCAAACTCTTAGAGAACGAAATGTAAAAGTTATGCTCTCCCTTATATATTCCATATTCAGTTATTCTGATTGCATCTGTTCGCATTCCAATTTAACTAAAATGTTATTCGTTTCATTAAAATCTAGAGATGGTATGTAATTCTAATTTCTTGAAAGAATCTAAACATAGAATATGTATGTATGATATAAAACGTTATCCATCCTGCACCACAAAGACTGATAGGCAAAGGAATGGTGGTCCGTAGCAGTGTAGATAATTTTATGGACGGGTCCACGTGGCGCAGCCGGCAAAGGATGGCCATGTCCACATGGGAAACGTGGTCCTAATAAGCGATCCGACTTGTTCAATTAAAACACGTAGAAACTTAGTGACAGACAGGCTGTAACTATACATCTCCCTCCTTTGTTTTTTGAGCTCTTCTCTTTTTCAAAAATTGTTTTTTTTAACAAAATTAACTCCTCTCGCCATTTTTTCTTTGTTTGAAGTTGCTCCTCGTATTATTCGGTATCCTGAGTTTGATGCCTATACGAATGTATCTAAGTAAAAAAATTTCATCAAATTCGAATCTGAAAATTTTATATGGATTATATTGGGTCTGTCCAATTATAAATTTACATAATACCAAGGCCTGGCCTCTTGAGACGTTGTAACTATTCATACTAAAGAAGCTTTAGTGTTACTTGAAACAATATGAGTAGACTTGTATTTGCATGCTCTATTAATTATATTAGTAAATTATAATTAAAAATATTATTTTATTCGGTGAGGTACAGTTAAATATGAAAAATAAAATTTATTCTATAATTTATATTTCACGTCCATTTAGTAATATTTAATGTTTTAAATAATTTTATCAATTATTAGTGGGAGACCATTACCTAAAGCTATTACGAATAAAGGTTTAAAAAAATTTCCTTTTTTTTTTCAAAATTTCCTTCGATATAAATACATGTTTTGAAACGCGTCTAAACTATTCTGGATCCTCCTACCTCTCCAACTTCTTCAACCTAAATTCTTCTTCGTCCTAAATCTTGGTTTCTAATTTTCCTCGTACATCTCTAACTTTTTTGTCCTAAAAATCCCGATTTTTTACATCCTCTGACACATTCTCTGATTAAGCTCTGTTTATCTTCCGATTCAAGATTCAAATACTCAAGAACTATATTAGTGCTAAAACAGTAAGTCCGATTATGTTTTTCTTTGAAACATAAGTTCGATTCTATCACATTTGAGAAATCTAGGGTTCCATTTCAATGGATTTTTTGAGTTTTAGAGTTAGTTTAATGATAATCTACTTCATATATATCTGTTTTGTGTGATAAATATTCTTCATTACTTCATTTATAGTTGTTTTCAGTCTAATCATCAGTAACTAATACTGTTTAGCGAGACACGAGACGCTCATACTAACTGTATAAACGACATAAAATTTTGTATCCAAATAGATTTACTATTGTTACGACAATTCGGCCATGTTTTTGTTACATTTGTATAGATTTTGCAGCTATCATTTCGCAAAAATTGCAGGTTTGTATAGGTTTCACATCTATCAGTGTGTATTGGTTATAGATTAACATAGGTTTCACAGCTATCATTTGCAATAATTACAGTTTTCTATAGGTCTCACATCTATGAGTGTGTATTGGTTATAGATTAACATAGGTTTCGCATCTATCAGTGTGTCAGTGCTTATACATTTTTATAGGTTTCGCAGCTATCATTTTGCAATAATTGCAGGTTTGTATAGGTTTCACATCTATCATGGTGTATTGGTTATACATTAACATAGGTTTCGTATCTATCATTTATATAGGTTTCACATCTATCAGTGTCAGTACTTATACATTTGTATAGGTTTTGCAGCTATCATTTTGCAATAATTGCAGGTTTGTATAGGTTTCACATCTATCAGTGTGTATTAGTTATAAATTAACATAGGTTTCGCATCTATCAGTGTGTCAGTGTTTATACATTCACATAGGTTTCAGAACTATCTATTTACCACATATGTTAATATTTTCAAAGGTTGTGCATCTATCACTTTAGCATTGGGTTAAAATTTGCACACGTTCCACATCTATCACTTATCTAACTTCCAATGATTTTGCATCTATCATAGCTGATCTATTTTTATCATTCATTGTTTTAGAGAAAAATAGCACCGCAAACATGTTTCTACGGGTCATGCCTCTTTGCACTTATAAAACAGATGCAAGAGACAAAAGTGAGGCCTGAACATATAAAAGCAACAAAGAAGGCAATGAATTTACTCAATTTTAAAGGTAGCATATGGTCTTAGAAAGAAGAAGACTTCGTAAATAAAGAATTGGGATGCAATTGAAGAAATAGTAATGACATATGATGACGAAAATAAAGCATTCAAAATGGGCCAAAAGTTTCTACGGCTTACAGACCATGACATAAATATCATATTTGGTTTAAAACACGGAAACGAAATTATGCCACCACAAGCCAAACATTTTGAACCTATGTTTTCTGAATTAGAAGACGAAGAAAAATCAAGGATAACAAAGAAATACTTTTCTGATGAGACATCAAGAAAAAATGATAAAACAAACCGAGCAATATTAATCACGAAAATGATAAAGGTATGCAATTTCAACTTTTCTTACCTTTTTGCATTGGTTTCAAATTTGCATAGGTTTCTCATTTACTACCTATACCATGTTTCACATTTTCCTAGGTTTCCCATCTACGACGTCTACTTTAGTTTAATATTTGATTGAGGTTCTGTATCTATCATTTATACTCTGCTTCACATTTCGATTGGTTTCGCATCTATCAGATTATCTTGTTTTACATTAGACTTGGTTTCACATCTATCGATATTAATATAGGTCTCTCATCTATCATTTTAGCATTTGCATATGTTATGCATCTAGGTTTTTAACTCTGCTTTCACATTTGAATAGGTTGTGCATCTATCAATTAGACATGTTTCACATTATCATAGGTTTTGCATCTATCCCTTTTAACTAATTCTTTTGTATATTGATAGGAAGTTATAAGTAAAGCAGCAAAAACACATGAACAAAAAAATAAAAGATGTTGTGATCCTCTTTATAACGTTAGCATGTTTTACCTGTTTTCCTCTACATCTAGAGATGTACTAGTTATACGGCGGTGTATTATGTAGAACACCTAGACAAACTAAACAACTACAATTGGGCTGAATGAATCCTAAAGAATTTAATAAATTCAATAATAACTTGTCATGAAACTAAACCTGGAAAAATAGTTGGCTGTCTTTCCATTTTACTGGTTAGTATTTTTCTTTTTTATATTTTAAATACTATTTAGTAAAAAATGGTATCGAAAATATTCTTAATATATAGCCATTCATCATGGAACACACAACAATATGTAAATATGATTAAATTAAAGACAAAATACTTATATGCTTCAAATGGTTGGGTATTGAGGACAAAACAACATTAGATTTGATTGAAGCCATAACAAAGATAACAGATGAACATGTATATTTACTTATTATTTTTTTCCAGTTTCATATTTTATGTATATATATATATATATATATATATATATATATATATCTTTACTATAATATTTTAACAATTTGTAGATTATGGAAAAAGAATTAAAACTAATAGAAGAAGAAAAAGAACAATTTAAAGGAGAGTTCCAAATACAAGAAGAAAACAATTATGTTCCTCAACAACATGATGATGTTCTACCACATGATTCTGAACAAGTAAACCTCAAATAAGATGATGATGGTTTGCATTAGGATACGCACCAAAACTCAGCTGCAAGAGATTTTACTGATAGTGAAAAAACAATAGACCAGTACATTGTTAAACCACGTGGAAAAGTTACAAGAACTAAAACGACAGCAAAACGAAAAAGAAAACCAATGAAGAAAGTGGAAAAGAACATTTTACCAAAAGAAACTGGTCCTCTGATCAAACAGAAGATGGTACAGACAGGACTACGTCTATTGCAAGAAAGGAAAATTCAATATCGTAGATTCTTAGGAATCTAAAGAGACATGAAAATAAAATAAAAAATAAGTCTCCAATCAACATTGCTGACAGATTGTACCATCTTACAATAGAAAACAGAAGGTTGAAAAAAATTACTCGCAAAAGAAAAAGTAAAAATCTCTTTTTAAT
This sequence comes from Limnanthes douglasii subsp. nivea, assembly GCA_036936605.1. Taxonomy (NCBI): domain Eukaryota; kingdom Viridiplantae; phylum Streptophyta; class Magnoliopsida; order Brassicales; family Limnanthaceae; genus Limnanthes; species Limnanthes douglasii. Next base: position 125,541,157 of record JAUPFV010000005.1, on the reverse strand, counting down.
CATATTTACTATATGTTCCACGTCTAGCATAAATAATATGATAAGATGTTTCATATCATATTAAATGTAAGTTTCACATCTATTATGTTTACTAAAGGTTGTGTATCTATCATTTAACTCACGTTTCATATATACCATATTTACTAAAGGTTGCGCATCTATCATTCAATTCACGTTTCACATCTATCATTTCTATATAGCTTCTGCATCTATCTTTTTTAATTCACTTCTCATTTATTAAGGTTCTGTAACTATCATTTAAATCTTGTTTCACATGTATCACGCCTATTAAGGTTACGCGTCTATAATGAATAATTTCATGAAAGGGTTTCGCATCTATCATGTTTATTTACGTTTCACATCTATTATGCTTGTTAAGGTTCCGCATCTATCATCTATCATCTTATATAAATGTTTTCGCATCTTTCAGATGACTTATTATTTTGTAACGAATTAACAACATATCTTCAGCCCCAATTTCAACCATACCACAAGCCCCATCCTTAGCCCCAACCCCACCCAAAGCACCAACAGACCCTATGTCTAGCCAGAGCTTTGACTTATCAACAGTTGAAAAATGGAACTAAATGAACTAGAACATAGAAAATTTCAAGAACAAATTGAAGAACTAAAAAGGAAACTCGAGGAAAAAGATAAGATCATTACACAAATGAAAGCTGATGCAGAGTTGGACATAGAGGTTGACCTAGAAAAGACACTTAAGCTAAATATGTTGAAACCAAATGTAGAGGATCAAGTAAACAAAACAACTGAAAAGCAACCAAAAACTTATGCAAGAAAAAAATGACTCAATGATGAAGCCCATCACTCACCGAATAAAATTAGAAAAAAACTACATGATTTTGTTATTAGTTTTTGTGTTGAAAACCCTATTGTTGATGTAAAAAACTTAGACACATCACCTAATAATATAAAAAAGACAAGGTTCCACCTTGACAAAGAGAAAACAGTGAAATTGATGTGGAACAACAGAATCCTACTGATGTTGTTGTTGTTGAAGATGACCATATTATTGGGGTTGTGCTTGATGTTGTTGTTTTTACATCTAAGGTTATTGTTGTTGTTCTTGGTGATGTTGGGGTTAAAAACTAAAATATTTCCCCTGTTGGTTTTAATGTTGTTAAATTTAACATTATTGATGTTGTGGAAAAGGAGCATGTTACTCCTATTGAAGGTGGGGTTGGAAAGAAAAATATTTCCCTGTTGGTATTGATGTTGTTACATCTAACAATATTGATGTTGTGGAAAAGGAACCTGTTACTTCTATTGAAGGTCGGGTTGAAAAGCAAGATGATCACCATGTTGATGTTGATGTTAATATATCTAAAGATATTTTTGCTGTGTAATATGAGCATGTTACTCCTATTGAAGTTAGGGTCCAAAAGCAAAATTACCCCCCTCATTGATGTTACTGTTAAGGAAAAACAGGATCATGATACGACTACTACTTTACATGTTGTTATGGAAGAACATGATAAAGATACTAACGTTGATGTACAAGAAGTTGAAGAATCTGTTGCTGGCGAACTGAAGTGACCAAGAATGTGGTTGAAGTAACTGAAGTGACAAGGAATGTTGATGTGGACAAAAAGGTGATATAGATAACCCAAAATTAACAAAACATCTATTAAAAAATCTATGTATTTGAAGATATATTGTGTTATGTATTATCTTCTTTTTTTGCTGAAATACTGTAATGTTATCATTGTCTATATATACTTAATGTCTGTATCATATACTTGCATGGTGGTTTGTATAATATAAGTGTTTTGCATCCATTGAAAAATAACAGGTTTCACATATAACATTCAGTTTGCATCATATTTAATTTGTTTGCATCTATTGAAAAACAACAGGTTTCGCATTTAACATTCAATTTTCAGGTATTCGCATCTAATGTGCAGTTTTTTTTACAAAGGACCAGGCCTCTGAAGTCCAAAAAATCAAATGCCACAAATCAGTGACTTAGAACCAGTAATTGAGAACAAAATTATAAGAATTGAAAATGATATACAAAAGAGGCAAGTAAGTGAATTACCTTTCCTATATTATCTAAATTTGCACTAATTTCGCATCTATCATAATTGCACAAGTTTCTCATCTATCATATTTCCTTAGGTTTCGCATCTAGTTTAGTTTCACTAGTTTCTCATCTATCATAATTGCACATGTTTCTTATCTATCACATTTCCTTAAGTTTTGCATCTATTTTAGTTTCACTGGTTTCTTATTTATCATAATTGCACAGATTTCCCATCTATCACATTTACTTAGGTTTCATATCTAGTTTAGTTTCACTGGTTCCTAATCTATCAAAATTGCATTGGTTTATCATTTATTAGATTTCCTTTGGTTTCGCATCTAGAGTTGTTTCTCTGGTTTCTTATATATTGTATTTCTGAACATTTTGCATCTATCTCATCTTACAGTTTCATTGGTTTCACATTTGTGCATAAATATTTGAATCAAGGGCATTGGTTTGAATTAAATTTAGATCATTCTCAACATAAAATCTCTAAAGAACTACCGAACATGGGAAATACCAGAAAATAATTTTCATTTACAAACAAAGTAACAGCTGTAATTGACATATAGGAATACTACAAATTAGAACTGATTAAAAAATGACAAAACAATCTCGATCCAACAGTATGGTCATGCCCAGAGGAAACAAGATCTAATATTTTTGTTAGTACTTTGATGGAGATAGCAGAAGAAGATAAAATATATACTCTACGGTAAAAGTTAAATTTACATTTATTTTGTTTACCTTGCTTCTCATTACATATATGTACAAACGGTTAGCTTCCACTTCTAACAACACATATAATCGACGGTTATATGTATATCCACCTTAAACAACATAATTTTCAAATACATGTTGCTAAAATTCCATGAGAATAATATACTTTTACAACATATATTAATTAATTAACAAAAATGTTTCTAAATATTAATGCTTCAATATAGCATATGCTAAATCAAAATATGGATGTAACATTATATGTTGACGATAAGCTACGAGGTATCATAGAAGGTTACATCTACGTTCTGCTTCTAACACAATCCCAACCTATGAATATTAACCATTGAACATTATTGGTAATAGATTTCGAACATAAAACATTAGTAAATCTAAACCCAATACTCAAACGTCCGGATTCAACAAGAAAAACTGCAAAAAGATTAGTAAGTGTCTTTCTTCTAATGTAATTTCATAGCATATATATATATATCCTCTAATTTATTTGTATGTCTATTAAATTAGATATTGTATACCTCCAACCCAAAAACATTTTACGAGCAGACGCAACCATAAAGATATATTTTATAGTAAAAATTCTTAAACAAAGACATTGATCACTTGATTGCGGAGTAATGGTCTCCCATTACTTCAAAGATTATGTTTTTCATAGAAAATTGACTTAAATAAAATTTCTGACATTGCACTATTAATAAGAGCATAAATGTTTTATATGTTTCTTAATGAAACGAACACTAACATATCTTGGGACTATGTTTTTCAATATTTGTTGTAATTTGTTTGTAATGTTTGTAATAAATATTTGTTGTACAGTTTGTTTACAATCAATACATATCAATGAGAACAAACACTAACAGTGTTTGTTTCGCATCTATCCGAAATATAAACAAAGTGTTTCGCATCTATCTTTTCTATTGTAGATAAGGTTTCACATCTAGCTTTCATTCTGTATAACTTGTTTCACGTCTATCAAGTCATGTTTTGAACAGTATATCGTCCCTGGACTAACACATTTGGTGACATATAGTCCCTTAACTTTCAAAAGTCCATTAGTAGTCCATGGACTATCAACTTTGGATAAAGTTAGTCCACCAGATTCTTTGATTCATGTGAACCTGCCACCTGTCACCATAGTCACTATAATTTTGTATCACCAATGGTCGTTTAAACTTAGGTCAAAGATAAAATATAGTCTACAACTTGTGACCTAAATTTAAGGGACCAGTGGTGATACAAAATTTTGGTGACTTTGGTGACAGGTGGCAGGTTCACATGAATTCAAATATATGGTAGAATAACTTTATCTAAAGCTGGTAGTCTAGGGAGTATCTGTCACCAAATGTGATGGTCCAGAGATGATATAGTGTTCAAAGCCTATCAAGTCATTATTTTGTTTGGTGATTGTTTCCCATCTTTTGTTCTAATTACAGAAGTTTTATGTTTTTGTAATTAATGTAGTTTACCAATCTCTAACCTATTATGTCAAATCAAATTTAAATTAGTAATTACATTTGATTGGTTATTTACTTATATAATTTCACAAAAATACATACTCATGATTATATTGCACTAACTACAAACCTAACCATTAACAATCAAGATAACCCAAAAGTAGAATGTCTTGCATCTAGAATATCAGTTGTATCTCTATTTCGCATCTATAAAAAATGTAAAGAAAGTGTTTCGCATTTACTGTTTGGTTTATAGTCAAGGTTTCGTATCTGTCTTTAATTCTGTAATAAAGTTTTTGCATCTAGTTAGTCATTATTTTTGTTGGAGATTGTTTCCCATCTTCTGATCTAATTATTTTTCATTTATATATCATTTAGAAAAGTATTATGTTTTTTAATTAATATACTATACCAATCCCCAACTATTTAGTCAAATCAAAATTAAAATTAGGAACTTAAATTTGATTGGTTATTTACTTACATGATTTGACAAAATGTCGACCCTCATGCATACATTGCATTAACTACAAAGCTCACGAATATCAACCAATATATTATTACTGTGAAATCTTCTAAACTTTTCACCTTTTTAAACATTTTACCTACTCCTATAAAGTTCACTTCATAGTTTGAGTTCTCAAACAAAAAAAATTGTTGTTTTGAAAAATTCCAAGTCTTAATTATTCTTCAAATGATGACTCAGTTTACAATGATTTCAGTTCTCCTACTTGTTCCCCTGAAGCAAAAGAAAACTGGAAACAACCCACACTAGATGAATTATCTTCATATTCATCTGGTGATGGTTTCAGTTCCTTTTATGATGACCAATATTTTGAAGATGCATTTTCTAAAGATGACGAAAATCTAAATAAGGATCCTATTATTGTCCTCTTAAATAGAAAAAAGAAATGTGACCAGAAAAAGATGAAGATGAAGAAGAAGAAGACGAAGATTCACAAGAACAAGATTCAGAGGAAGATGAATCAAAGGAAGAAGACTCTAAAAAGGACGAAGAGGACTTTGACTGATGGTAGGGGAAATGTGTGGGTTTACTTTTTGTTGTTTTACTAAGGGTAGGAGCAAGTTTATGTCTTTTTTTTGCTGATCATTATTTTTATCTTTTATAATGACTAAAAAGAGTCTGAACAAGAAGACTCTATTTTTGAAGTTTGCTTTAGGCTTGTCTCTATTTTATTGAACTTATCATGTATTTCACTTGTTTCATAATGAAATTAAATACTTTTATTTATCTGTTTGTGTTGTGAATGAGTCGAATAGTGCCTTGACAATATACTGTGTCCGGCAGTTCGAATAGTGCCTTGACAGTGTACTGTGTCCGGCAGGACAGTTTTGTATTGGATATTGTCCAATTACTCTAGTTAGTCTTGTGGTATGAGCCCATTAGGCCCATAGTCTAGTAAGTCTATTAATTCCCTATAAATAGATTACTAGGACGACACAAAACACAATCTGAAATCTGTAACCTTTTCTATCATAGTGAAACTCTTTTCTCTGGCGGCGCCCGTGGATGTAGACAATTGTCGAACCACGTTAAATCATGTGTTTCATTTAAATCTTTCATTCGCATATATTCTGTGCTTGAGCCATTTAGTGATAATTGCATAGTATTTTATAACAAAATTGGTATCAGGCCACGTGGTGAAATTAGGGCTTTTGCAATTAAGGTTTCACAATGGCGTCTACAGCAACAAAATACATGATTGAAAAATTTGATGGGGGATCCAGCTTTGCGTTGTGGAAGATTAAACTGAAATCTTCATTGGTACTACAAGGGCTATGGAAGGCTGTGGAGAATAAGTTACCAGAAGAGATGAAAGAAGAGGAGAAACAAGATCTTCAAGAAAGGGCTTTGTGCTGGATTTTAATGAGTGTGAAAGACAATGTGCTTCGCGAGATTAGTGGTGAGAAGACTACTGCCTGCGCATGGAAAAAGCTAGGAGATCTTTACTCAGAGAAATCAGTAGTAAACCGATTATATTTGAAGAAACATTTGTATGATTTCAGATTGAAAGAAGGTATGTCCGATTATGGTAAGCTTACCATCTCATGTGAAAAACATGTGAGAGATCTCATGTGAGAGATGGTAAGCTTCTTTCAAAAATATGGTAAGCTTATTCTCTCACACTCATGTGAGAGATGGTAAACATGAGCTTCTTTCATAATAAATGTATAATTGATTTAAAATTATCTAGGTGCTATGTTATGGACATACCTTCTTTCAATCTGAAATCATACAAACGTTTCTTCAAATATAATCGGTTTACTACTGATTTCTCTGAGTAAAGATCTCCTAGATTTTTCCATGCGCAGGCAGCAGTCTTCTCACCACTAATCTCGCGAAGCACATTGTCTTTCACACTCATTAAAATCCAGCACAAAGCCCTTTCTTGAAGATCTTGTTTCTCCTCTTCTTTCATCTCTTCTGGTAACTTATTCTCCACAGCCTTCCACAGCCCTTGTAGTACCAATGAAGATTTCAGTTTAATCTTCCACAACGCAAAGCTGGATCCCCCATCAAATTTTTCAATCATGTATTTTGTTGTTGTAGACGCCATTGTGAAACCTTAATTGCAAAAGCCCTAATTTCACCACGTGGCTCTGATACCAATTTTGTTATAAAATACTATGCAATTATCACTAAATGGCTCAAGCACAGAATATATGCGAATGAAAGATTTAAATGAAACACAGGATTTAACGTGGTTCGACAATTGTCTACGTCCACGGGCGCCGCCAGAGAAAAGAGTTTCACTATGATAGAAAAGGTTACAGATTTCAGATTGTGTTTTGTGTCGCCCTAGTAATCTATTTATAGGGAATTAATAGACTTACTAGACTATGGGCCTAATGGGCTCATACCACAAGACTAACTGAAGTAATTGGACAATATCCAATACAAAACTGTCCTGCCGGACACAGTACACTGTCAAGGCACTATTCGAACTGCCGGACACAGTACACTATCAAGGCACTATTCGAACTGCCGGACACAGTACACTGTCAATGCACTATTCGACTCATTAACAACAGTTTGTATTCATATTTTAACCTATCTATCAAGACCATATATTTTATTTATTATAGGTTTTTACATTTATCACCACAAAAAATATAGTTAGTTATGAGTTGGTTTAGTAACTATCAAAACAATGTATTTAGTTATCCCGTGTTTTGCATCATTCACAGTATTATATATTTGATTATCCAAGGTTGCGCATCTATCATAATTTTCAGTATATGGTTATCCAAGGTTGTGCATCTATCAACCCCATATATTTGGTTTTCAACTATTTCACATCTATCATAAACAAATGAATTTCGTTATACAACGTTTTGCATCTATCGAAATCAGTAAATTTGTTAGTGCTTATTTTCGCATCTATCAAGTCCATCTATTTTTGTTATTAAAGGTTTCGTATCTACCATGTGCATCTATAATAGAACGTTTCGCATTATCAAGTCCAATTATAATAAAATGTTTTCAATCTATTTTTATTATGACACAAAAAGTTAGAAAAGCTACAATTATACAAAAATTACATCGATCTTATAAAGCGTCTACATATGTTCGTCTATTATGACCAGATTCACAACAACGAGAACATGTTAAAGATCGAATACTTAATTATCTTCTAGATGGAATTTGTTTCTTCTTTGGTCGTCCAACTCTCCTTTTTAAAATTGGAGGAAGTACATCTAGAGAAGTTGTTGAAGTAGATGATTGATTAAAAGTAGTAAATGCAGCTATACCATAAGAATATATTTCCTTATAAGAACTTACAAAATATCATGGCACAATATATTTCATAGGATCCGCATGTATATAAAATAACGTAGCTAAAGCATGAGACCACATGAAACAATCATGTTGTCACGCACCACAAGAACAAGTACGTACACCAAGATCAACAACCATAATAGGATTAAAAACACTTCACGTAAAAGAAGAGTAGACGAATGAACTATCCATGGACGACCTTCTTCTATATTAACTTTAAATGTTTTATCAAATTCAGGACACAAATCGTTGTCCAACGTTGAACGTCACAAAAACGTCTCAAAATTTGACTCATTTGTAAAACTTTAATCTTATCAATCAACTCCAGTATATGCAAACCAAAAAACTGTTTGATTTGATTGTTAAAAGACTCAGCTGGAGTAGAAGCCATAGAACCATACCTTTTGCGTCCTAACACAATCACATATTTTGTTTGCAATCAAATCAAATGACAAATGATTTATATTTTATTTGCTAAAACTAGTCCCATATGCATGAGTTTGGACATACTTCTTAATAATAAAAAATCCAGTAGACCTCTCTTGTGTATCATAAAGTCTCCAAGTACAGTCGTTTGAATCATTTTTTGTGTAACAGAAAATTACTCTTTGTTTAATGTTATGCAACTATTTAAAAGTAAAACCTTCTTATAAAGCCAACCGACTAACAACTAATCTTAAACCTACTGCACCCTCTTCAAAGACCTGTCCAACACCACTAATTTCATTAACCCAACCATCAGTAGCAAGTGCTTTATTCTCGTGAAAATAATATTAACACTAGAAGTTTCACCAGTTTCTCCACAAACAATATATTCATTTGAAGTTTAAAATATACTTTGAGAAGTTTCTCTAATATTATCACCAACAACAACATCACCTTCAACTTTAATGGTAACACTTGAAACACCCAAACTATTAAAAACTGATAGCAAGGATATTAAATCACCATAACACCCTAAGATAATGTTTTCTAGATTACCACAACAGTATCTTAATTTGGATTTCCTCGAACCAACGTATTATATCTACTTAAGATAAACAATATCTTCAAAATCAAAAACACACGAAGATCACAAATTACAAGCTCGCCATTTTGTTTTAAAATACACAATCTACTACTAGACATCGCGTAACTGCATTAGATAAAAAAAATGAAAAGTTTTTCAATCTATCATTACAGTAAAAAAATACATATGTCTCGCAGCTAGCTGTAAATAAGTTTGGAATCTATTAGTAAAATGAATACATATGCTTCATATCTACTAGTAGAAAATAATACAAAGGTTTTGCATATATTTGTAAATAAATATTCGGATCTACAATACAAAAAGAACAATAACGTTTCTCATCTATCAAAAAAATATTTGCATCTATCATTCAAAAACTAACACGTTTCGCAACTACTAGTAAGTACAGACACAAAAACATTTTGCATCGCCTTCGTTTTAAACCCAGAACCGTTTTACTCAAACCAAAAAATTACAAACTTAAAAACAAATTAAAAATCGACGAAAACCTTACTCGAATACAACAAATAAACTACATTAGCAACGTAATACCATATGAATAGCAAAAATCAGATATCGAGTACCATAATATTTTTTGAAATCAAAATTTGAGTTACCACACACACGAATGGACTTATTTAAACAGATATCCAATATTAAACTTTGAAAACAAGTAAAAATACAATCAAAATCTTAGAAAAACAAAATAAAAACAAGAAATCGAGTACAAAATTGAAAACTCACCTATATTGTAAGGCAATGTTCTATTCACGTAGAGAGAGGAAAAAAATTAGGAGAACAATGTGAATTATGAGTGTTAATTGATTTTATATAATTCAGGTATGGGTATTTAAGGTGATGGCGAGTCTTAAATGATAAATATTTAAGTGAAATAGATCTTTCTTAAATAAAATATGGATCTTAAATGGATAATAGTATTGTTTTTGGGTCTTTAATTGAACTTAACCCATCATTATTTAATATATTACATTTTTTAATATCTAAATATATATATTATTTTACAAAATTATTCTAATTTTATCAAATTTTTATTTTTATTTTTATTTTCTAAATCGAGAATAAATAAATTGAACACAAAATCTGATCACTATTATTGTCGCATCTATCTTTTCACTCTCAACTTTAATTTATCATTTGTTTTAGTTATAAATTGACTCCCAAAATTTTACGCATTCTATTCAATTATACATGTCGTTTTAAAGTTTTAAAGTATTATTTGTTGAAAATAATAAATAATATTAAAGTTTGCACTGGTATCCTTAAACGATATGTAAAATAAGACAAAAAATAATTTTTTTAAATGACATGTATTGGGGATAAATGGAGTAGTAATTTGATCTCTCCTTCATAATCCATAAATAATGATAGAGTGATACTCATTGTCAGAAATCGTTAAGTTTTTTTTTTCATCGGTCATATATAAAACATTGCTATGCTCCATTAAAAATAACAGCTAAATCAATGGAAAGCACGAAATGAAAAAAGGGATTGGATTTTTTTCTTCGGGTTTTGATATTACAGCTTGAGCAAATGCGAATCGCGAGTGAACTGAAAGTAAAAACTAACTGTCAATAGCGAAATAAGAAATGTGGTTCTGATTCTTATTGATAAAAAAATGGCTTAAGTAAGTGTGAATGAAGAAAGAAAGGTTATTTAATTTTTTTTGCTATAAATGAATTGTGAAGTGCAAATCGCGAAACAATGGTTATTTAAGAAGAAAAAAATCAAGTAAGTGAAAAAAAATCACCAAGGAGCTCTTAATTTGTTTTACCTAAATATGAATCATGAATTAAATAAAAAAAGTTTGACGAGTTGTGAATTGAGAAACATATGCTAAATAGTCTCATGAAAAAAAATCAATATTCATGGATCTAGTTTTGTTCATCTTAAACAATCAAAATCAATGATATTATATATTTTTTTCGAATAACGAGTTCAAAAATACACACTTTTAAAAAATGAGAGATGAGATATCGTGAAAAGATATAATAATAGTTAAAATGATAGTTTTGGTATAAAATATGGGTTAAATATTTTTGTAACATAAAACAATAAAATGGATATTGACATGTCACTAAATTTGTGGTTGAATGTTAGGTCATAACTCACGGTATTCTATAATTATTTGGATTTAAATTTATAATAAACATATATAAAAATATTTGATATATATATATATAGTTTTATTTTCTATTTGGATTGTTTCAACGATTGTCTTTTATTTTTTAGAATCAAATCCAAACCCAAACCAAATTAAGTTTGATTAATTTCTCAAAATCATAACAAAATCAATCTCAGGTCAAACAAATAATACTCAGTTTGGTTCTATTCATGATTTTAATATTTTAAATATATGAGCGTTTCGGTCGAAATACAAAATAATAATTTAACTAGAATATTATAATTATGTGAATAACTTCTACTTATACTATTGTAATATTTATTGAAATTAAAAAAAAAAACTAGTATATTTTTATCACAACCATGGAATAGAGATACGTAGGATGGAAATTTATCGAACCATACTTATTTTTTTTATCAAATTTTTAGTATGAAAGGTAATATCTAGGAATCTAGTTTCCAATGAAAAAATATCATATTAAAATAAAATTTATAGACTAAGTTATGACATTTATCGTTATAGTTGTAGAAAACCGATTTTACATAAGCGTAGTTTAGATTATTTCAAAATCTAATTTTACACTCATTAAAAATGTTTAAAATTTTATCGTATTTCTCATAAGATTCGTCGAAACCGTCAAAAACCTTTTTTGCCTAAACATATTTTAAGTCAAAATGAAATGTCATTTTACATTTATCTAAAATGTTTAAAATTTAATTCAATATATGGCTGCAAAATCTACGAGTCTCGTTTCTAATGGAAACAAGTATCATATTAGAAACAACTAATAAACAAAGTTATCATATTTCTCATATAGTCGTCGAAGCTATCAAAAACTCATTTTGCATCGACCAATTTTATATCAAATTGAAATACAATTTTGAAGTTGATTTAGAGTATTTAAAATCTAATTCTACGTAGGGTTAAGAAGATCTATAATGTCAGTTTCTAATATAGAATATATCATATTAAAATAAAAATATTTGGCGAAGCTATGACCTTTCTTGTAACAAAGTGGAAAACACGACTTTGCATCAATAAATTATAAATCAATCTGAAATTCAATTTTGCAATAATTTTTTAAATTGTAATTCTATATGATTGTGAGCATATAAAAATATAATTTCTAATAAATAATATATTATATTAAAATAAAATTAATATATTTAAATAAATTAATGAAACTTCTACTATTGGTCTTTAAACCTATAAAAAATGATATTGCATCATTTTTTTAATAAATAAAATTAGATTATGATTTTCTCTTAACTAGCTCAGAATATACCAAATTTTCGATAGAACAATAATATTGAGTTTCGTAAGAAATAATAATTATAATATTTTAAAAAATTTAATAAAAAAAATCGTACTCAACCACTCAAAACATAATTTGTACACAAAAACATAAAAAAATAAATTTTTGTTTATTTTAATAAATATTTTAAAATATTTATTAAAATAAACTATTCTTTACTCAACAGTATAAAAAAACTTATTTTAATTAATACAAAACTAAAATACCGTTATTTACATTTTGGTTGCCATCCACGAAAATGTATAAAATTAAAACTTATGAAAAATTTTCAATCACGCTAAATTATTTTATATATAAAAAATTAATCATGTAGCTAAAAATAAATATTTATTTATAAAATGTTTAAATTTAAAACGGATGATACTTTTTCAATTACACTAAATTATTTTATATACAAAATTAATTAGGTATTTAAAATAAATATCTATTTATAAAAAAAATTAATATAAATAATTTTTAAATTTCAAAATAAAATATGAAGTATATATTTATAAAAAAGTGTTTTACCCACGTCAGCTCCCCAAATAGTCATATTTTTCATCGACGACGATAAGGAGCTAAAAGATCTACTACTTTAATTCCTGTTTTAAAAATAGATAATTTTGTATTTAATTCTATAAAGACAGACACAGATTTATGAATATGAGATGTTATGCGAATATCTACCGAACCTAAATTATCAACATTTAATAAGTAATTTATTAAATGTTTTATATTTATGTTTCCATTTATATTATGTTTGATTTTTTATGTAAATAAAACATTAAAATAATAAAATATGGTTCATACATATGAACATGGTATATCCCGGAGGATTGACTATATGTTATGGAAGTTATACGAAATTTATAGTTAGAGTCAAACATCGTGAAATATAAAATAAAAATATAGTGGATTTACATAGGGATCGGTTCGAGAACAAAACAAACGACAAATGTATGAATGTATATCAAAATCGAAGATATGCGAAAGACCAGTGAAACGTATAAGATATGAAGGTGGTCTCCCGAAGCACCACACCAACTACTATTGTATCTTCTCCAAATAAAGGAGAAAATATGAGCGAGTTGCTTAACGCAAGCGGGGACAAGCCAAATATTAGAGCACCAACATAGAAGAGCTTGCATAAGTAGATTTCATGTAGCACCCCTAAATTAGGGAGGACCATGCAAACAAAACACCTTAAGTGAGAAACATGACACAAGATTACATCGACCACACCACTTTGGATCCAATGAATCTACACCTCAAGGTCAGAAAGAACACGGTGTGACAATGCAAAAGCGAGGAAGGGAGGAGAGTAAAAAATTATTGAGTTCCTCTCCCGTCACATATGATAAATAACCGCAACAAAACATGCCTGCTTAATATGATGTTTGCAAGAGGGAGACCAATTCTAAACCATCCATTACTAGAAAGGCCAATCCTCGTCAAGGAAACTTAACCCAAACTTGAAGCCAATAGTAGCCCAAAAATCTTGAGTAAAAGTACATTCATAAATGATATGGTTGATGAATTCATTATTGGAATTACACGACATAAAATTAGGAGGGGAGTTTATACCGCAGATCCAAGATGACCAATGAAGACGTAGATATGCATGAATAATCATATCAAAATCTCGATTGGGTTGGAGATGAGATTCAACATGGCCTCGACAATGATATCATCGTTTCAAGATGGAAAATGATAAAAGTTGTTATGTACTTCAATTCTGCTAAGCTCAATGAGATCCAAGGTACCAAATTGTTAATTGATAATCTTATCCCTTTGGGTAAGTTATATTTTGCTTGATATAGTTGCAAATTGTATGTTGAGATAGTACAACAATTTTATACAAGTGCATAAATAGATTTGAAAAATAAAAACAATCATGGTATGAGTTTTAATATTAATGTTAAGAATGGTATAATTTTTTTATTACAATTAGAATTTGAATTGCTTATATTTTATTTGAGAAATGATTTACTACTTTAAGGTATCTTAAAAATAATTGTCATGATGATTGGTCTTTAATAATGAAATAATCAATCAACCTACTAAATCATGGTTAGAACTCGTCCAACTATTCACACTAGAACTAAAGATGCTACTAGTAGAAAACATATGATTGGAGATTAGAGATTAGCTTTAACATTGGTAAATAGCTGGCTCCTTCTTTCGAAAAATAATTATTCAATCATGATGAATCTTCAAACGATTGTAACCACTAATAGATGATGAGGTGAAAAATAAATTTACCAACTATGATCATCAAACATATGGAATATTCATGCAGAAAACAATATCTACCTTATGATAGTATACTAAATTATTTACTTAGGAAGAAGAAGGTATATGTTAGTCTGTATATGAAGCCGATAATTTTAAAAGATTCTGAATTAGGAAAATTATATATAAAATCTCAAGAGTTATATTTGTATAATGAACGGCTCTACTCGAAGTGGGAGATCTTTGAATATTTTTAAGAAAGTAGAAATCAATTCTAGACGACAAATAAGTGTGTTGCACCTCAGTTGCCTCAAGGGTGGATGCCATGTGAACATGACAAAATACAATGACCAAGAACTTCTGGTAACGGTAGTTCTTCTCAGCAACCATGAGAACTTCGAAATAGATCGTCCGACCAAAAGCTAGTGGAGAACGTGAATGATAGAGTTGATCAAATGCATAATCAGTTTGGTCAATTGCACTTCATGAATGATTAATTCTATAAGAGACAAAATGAGTTAAATTCTAGATTTGAGACTTTCCAACCAACCAAATCAACACGAATACTTACGACAAATCGACGACCAATTTAGAATTTAACCGATTTACTAACTCTTCCACTTCCACTTAGGGTTGTAAAAAAATCTGAAAATCCGATATCCGACCAAAATATTCGATATCGAATTCGAAGAAAACGGATAATATCCCTATTCAAAAGAAAATGGATAATATTCGTATCCGAAAATAGCGGGTGTGGATATAGTCATATCCGTATTTGAAATATCCGATATCCGAAATTATATATATATATATAATTCTTTTTATATAAACATATTTTTTAGCTATCCCACATTGTGAAAAACAAAACAAATTACTAACAAAGTTGGCCATAAATATGGAGGGTTGCTTCTTTTAAAATTGCATCTTATCCCACATCTAAAGTTGGAAAAAAGAGTTGCTACAAAGGTGTTTATAAAACACATGGTGGCTTTTCTTAACAATTATATTTTTATAGTCTTATAACTCTTACCCTAGATCTAAAATGTGGAAAATAATTGCTACCAAACTTTCTATAAAAGACATGGTGGCTTTTCAAAATAATTATATTTTTTTAGTCTTATCCATATTTAAAATGAGAATATGAATTTCTACTAAGATGCCTATAAAAGTAGTCCAAGCAATAGTGCAATTAGTTAAAACAAATTGGTGGAAATTCAGATATTCGGATTCAGATATTATCTATATTCTTATAATATCCATCGGATACGGATTCATATATTATTTTTTTTGAAAAATTCGGACTCGGAGTCGAATTCGAATAAAGACAAATTGGTATTCAAAATATCAGTTTGACAGCCACCTATAAATAACGGGGTCCGTTGTTTTTTGTAAATGGAAGTACAATCGGAAAAAGCCATCTTAAATAATGTTGAATGGTAGCCCTAATGGTCCAATTTAAATGACGAATAAAATTGAGAAAAGTACCCATAATACCCACTCAAGTATATAATACCAAAGTGGTACCCACTTTTATTCTAGTTTCATAAACTACCTAAAAATAAAGTTGGACAAAAATACCCTCTATGGTATAAAAGGGGCCAACTTTGTTAAAACCCACTTTTTGGATCTCATAAGGCTAACTTTTGGGTTTCTAACTCCCTCTAATTGCACATTTCTAATTTTCAAGAGAGAGAAACACGGGACCCGATACAGAAGCAAAACTCAAAACACGACACCACTGGGTTCGTCACTTTACCGGGATAGAAAACCGACTTCGTCTCCGATCATCGGCGAGTGTAGGTCGACGCCGACATCAACTGCGCTGAAGAAACATACCGACGTCGTCGAACCTAAAATTGTAAGTAACCCACCGTCAGCAGTCGTTATTTTGGCTGTACAGAATAACTCGACGTCGATCAGTGCAACCATCTATTGTTTTAACTTCCGAGTCCGATAAACGGTTAGAAGCAGAGGTTACCGGCGACGTACGGTGGTTTCGATACAGTTCCCGACATGGTTATACTCTAAGAGGTTAGTGTCTATTTCACGGTGTTTTTTTTTTCGCCGGACTTTACAATGTAACGTCCTAGAATAGCCTGTCGAGTCTTATTTTGGCCGGACGAGGCAATGTATCTAGAAACATGTTTCTCAGTATTGATATGGACAATACAAAGTTCTTCGGCGACGTTTTTTCTTAATTTTTGTAGTTCTTGCTATTTAGATGTCGTTGTTTTGTCATGACAGTTCGTGTGTTAGTTAAGATTTGAAGATGCATAATGTAGGTGTTATATTAGTGTCGATGTTGATATCGGAGAATGCCGATGGAGTAGGTAGTGGTTAGTTGTTATTTTTTCGAGAATCGCAACGTCGCCATGTATTAGTAGCCATATCTAGCAATGTATCTGTTTCATGAAGTATTTGCATCATATGCATGAAATGTTGTACATATCTAGCAATGTATGCAATCTGTGTTGCCATGTCTAGAAATGTCAGTAGTGTGTTACAGTAACATACAACACGTCTAGCAATGTAGTAGTGAATCTGATTTGTGTCTAGCCATGTGTAAGAAATTAGTGATGTTGTTGTTTGGTTAGTAAAACCAGTTAAGTGTTTGATTCGTATTGTCTTTGGATTGTGCATAGCCTTTCGTGTTATTGCGTAACGATTGCGATAGATGTTACTATTGCGATGCAAGGATTATGATTAAGTTGACTCGAAATTGGGATATATGCAGGGAAACATGACTAAGACGGGCGTATTCTACAGGTCAGGCTTAGTCATTATAATCAACCTTCTAAGACGGGATATAATTACAGCAGAACACATAGAAGCTGCAAGAGACACCCCGTTCTATACGTTTCTGAAAAACATCGTTCGAGGTAAGGAACACATAATCAACCTTCTATACGTTTCTGAAAAAATTGTTATATTGCTAGTGTTTGTGGCCAAGTTTTTTTAGTGTATTTAGCAATCTCATATCCATGTATCTAGCAATGTGATATTAGAATTACAGTCAAACGGTTATTTCACTGTATCTAGCAATGTCTCCTACTGTATCTAGCAATGCCAGAAGTCGTATCTAGCAATGAAGTAGTATCCTAAATAAAATTATAACAAAGCGTTCCTTGAATTTTCAGTTGGCCTATTGCATGAAGAAAAAATACATACCTGCTGTGAAAGGTGGATACAAAATCAAGACAATGAGAGATATCCCACAACAGGAGAAGGACAGCTTTGACTGTGGAATTTTTGTTTGTAAGTACGCGAAAGACATCATTCAGAAAGGGTACGTTCCTAAAGAATATGGAAATGATATGCAAGCCAAAATAAGAGCTGAAATATTTAAGCATTTCTTTAGTGATTTAAACACAAACCGACGATGGTAGTGTTGGGAGAAATGTTTTTATGTAATTCATATTTTGGGACAAGGGTTGTGTGATTCATTTAAAATTTGGATGTCAGTATAAGACATTACTCGAAACTTTAGTAACAATTGCAACGTATCTGATTGTCTTAAGGATATCGAAAATGTTATTTAAATAATTTCTACCAATGTCATTTCTACCAACTTTAGTATTACTATCTATTTTTATAGTATTTCTACCAATGTCATGTTTTTCTAAAGTTTATAGGGAGATCCTGCCATTTTTATTGTATGAATAAATTCAACATAGCTAGTAATCCTATACTGTTGTATCTAGCAATGTCTTTATATTGTGTCTACCAATGTTACAATATTGTATCTATGAATCTCCTTATAACGTATCTAGCAATGTCTATATAACATGTCTAGCAATGTTATGCGGCTGTATCTATCAACCTCGTTACAACCCATCTACCATTGTTTTGATGCTGAATCTATCAAAGTCGTTCTACTGTATCTAGCAATGTTCACATGTTGTATCTAGTAACCTCGTTACAACCCATCTAGTAATCTTTTGATGTTGTATCTATCAAAGTCGTTATAATATATCTAGCAATGTTCAGATGTTGTATATAGAAATATTGTTATAAGGTATCTAGCAATGATATGCGGCTGTATCTATCAACCTCGTTACAACCCATCTACCATTGCTTTGAAGTTGATTAGGGCGTCCATGTACTTCATGTTAGTGAAATGTTCATGTATGGAAAATGATGTATCTAGCAACTTCATATACACGTATCTAGCAATCTCATTGTAGACTTATAATCGTAGAGGTATTACACGGTATCTAGCAATGTGGCATCAAACACTTAATTTCAATGCAACTAAAAATGATGTTGCATCTATCAAAGTCGTTATATTGTATCTAGCAATGTTCAGATGCTGTATCTAGCAATATCGTTATAAGATATCTAGCAATAATATGCGGCTGTATCTATCAACCTCGTTACAACCCATCTACCATTGTTTTGATGCTGAATCTATTAAAGTCGTTATATTGTATCTAGCATTGTTCACATGTTGTATCTAACAACCTTGTTATAACCCATCTAGCAATCTTTTGATGCTGCATCTATCAAATTCGTTATACTGTATCTAGCAATGTTCAAATGTTGTATATAGCAATATCGTTATAAGGTATCTAGCAATGATATGCGGCTGTATCTATCAACCTCGTTACATCTACCATTTTTTTATGCTGATTAGGACGTCCATGTACTTCATGTTAGTGGAATGTTCATGTATGTAAAATGTTGTATCTAGCAACTTTATATACACGTTCCTACATTGCTTGAATTTATCAAAAATATATTATTTTGACTATAAGAGTCCATAGCTTCTATAGCGAATAATTAATTATTGACATAAACTATATGTTACCTATATATGACTAAACCATGTCAGCCCCCACAGATCAACATTGATATAGTAAAAGGTTTTCCTTTGTTGTATGTTCATAATTTTCAAACTTGATCCTAAAACGTTTTCCATACACACAAGATTGAAAAAATTCCCAAGTCAACGAGTTACTCCTTCTCCAACTATAATAATCCATTCTCACTCAGAAGCCATAACCTCCTATGTCATAGGGTTGCACTTCTATATTTTCTTGAGACAAGCTAGCCACTGTACCTCTCACGGTATCTCTGATTAATGAATAAAATCAATTTAACAGTTTCCCTTCATTATAGTCATGTCAACTCTAACAATTTCATGTAATCATTTTTTTTAATTTTGATTAAACAATGTAAATTATCTAACATGCCAAAGCAGGTTTAGTTTCCTATTAGATCGAGAGCATACTTCTAATGTGTTAGAATGCTATCACATGCATCAAACATTTAGATCATCACAAATCTCATTCCAGTTATCTTGCAAGCCTTGTTATTGTCAAGTAACAAAGTTTCACCATTGTTCTATTTAAATGAGTGAAACCAACCTATGTGGACTAATATGGAAAGAACATCGTGAGTCAAAAGTTCACTCCCTTTAGCATTTATTTAAAGAGGTCACCATGGTTGAGTTTAAGTTGTAATTTGAGAGAAAATGAAAGAATGTAAAGTAAATTGTAGAGAGAGAAAGAAATCCAAAGTCCAAAATTATATTTCAGATAATAAAAGTGATCCCTTCATTCATCGTCTCATGCTCTATTTATAGGCATGTAAGACTTCACCAACTGAATCAGTTACAAAATAAGATAAATTGTACTGCAATCCCTTATATTTACAAATAACATAAATCTCTCCTCATAACTTAAAACTTTATCTTAAATAATATGAATATTATTATATTAAGTTCTTAATAATTCATATCCTTATTAGTAGCCCCCTCGGTTCTTATGAAGAACAACGAATAAAAACTAGAAATCTTCAAAGTCAAAGCAAATGAAGACTGTTAATTGCCAAATTCTAAATCACTTTGAATTGAAACTTCTCATCATCTTATCAAAATTATTTTGTTCAACAAATAACATCTTCGAATGCGACCATATCCAATTTTACCTTGAATACAAACCATTCATTATCGGTCCAAAATTACTGAGTTAATATACTTATCATATTTGAACAAAAACATATTTAGATTGCTTCGAATTGGAACCAATCAATTTTATGTATAAGGTCTCCTCGAATTCTCATTCAAACCTTTTGAATATGCTTTGAATTCTCACGCGCATAGCCCTTCAATCGCCTCTTTACAACAGTTAGAAAAGTTTGGAATACTCTAGTACACGTGCCCAATGGGACTAGGTCTGAAAGCGTACAAGTGTTACTCTACTTAGTAGGTTACTGTTTAGCGGTTCTTTAACAGTTGTCAAACAACCCTTCACCTTCTCTGCCCATTTCCTCCCCCAATATCCATTATCAACCTTTCATATTCTTTTAACAGTTTCCTCTCTCATAAAACTTGCACCGTTCTTATATAAATACTTCATCC
Organism: Limnanthes douglasii subsp. nivea; assembly: GCA_036936605.1. Classification (NCBI taxonomy): domain Eukaryota; kingdom Viridiplantae; phylum Streptophyta; class Magnoliopsida; order Brassicales; family Limnanthaceae; genus Limnanthes; species Limnanthes douglasii. The sequence continues at coordinate 125,520,083 of JAUPFV010000005.1, read as the reverse complement.
TTACTTACTTTCATTCCTCATTCCAATTTTACAGAGAGAAAGAGAGGAGCCTGAAAAACCTATTACCTTTTACTTTCGCCGGAAAATGTCACTTTCCCGATTCATCTTCATCCTTTCGTAAACTAATTTGAAGGTTATTTTTCTTTTTAGTTTATGAAAAAATCCCCAACTACTAAAAAACTTGTTTTTAGCCTCTGTGATTACTTGTGTATCAGCGATAGGGCTGCTGAGTATCATGCAACAGGGGTGATAGATAATTTTCCACCATTTTTAACTCAAATAACTGCATATAGTAAATTCAAACATGGTTAGAACTCTTTTGGGTTTCAAATTTCATCCACACCAGTTCCTAATTCATGCTCATCAAAACCTTCCTCACGAACACCACCTCGAAATCCTTCTCCAGCTTTTGTGATTCCACAAAAATTCCTCCTCAAAGTAACCGCAAAGTAACACCGAACGTATCTTTCCACAGTAAATCAGAAATATCCATCGCTTGTCAACACTGCATCACCTCAAATTTCACGCAAAGAAACAACTCAAATTCGATCAGAGGTTCAACTTTCTTTCCTCCGAAAAGAAAACAGTTGTAGCTATGAGAGATTTCGATGATAAAAATACTTCATAAAATCCAACACAGAAATGTGCACAAATTCCCACACCATCTTTTTCTTCTCCAAAGGAGATTGTTGAGACTAATCTAGAGTCACAAGAAAATCCTTTAGATACTCAACACCAAAATCTTGCGACAAGCTCTAATCCTCCTCAACTACGAGATGAAGCTTCCAAAGAAGAAGCTAAATCCGAGAAAAGGAGAGAAACATACTCCAATGTTGAAGCTACATAAAGTGGGGCTACTTTTGAAACCAAGGATGATGGTTCAAAAAAAGTGGCAAGAGAGAAGAAAAAAAAGTGCCAATTGAGCTTCCTGAAGATGTTATTGACACTCTAAGTTTAAACTTAAAACGAGTCCTCCCCGAATATATCATCGTGTTGAAGAATGCGCCATATGACTATTACATTCAAACTCTTTTCGGAGTCTAAGGAAGCAATGGGGACTGCCAGATAATATAGTGCTTTGACTATTAGAGTCTGGAGAGACTCCCCTTTCATGTGGAGCAAATGAATTAGTGGTCTACCCCGAGGTCATCAACTAGGGACTTCGGTTTCCACTAGACCCCATGATTGTGGAGTACTTCGAACTCTTAAACCTTACCCAACTCAGGAAAGCTTAATTTTGTGTTTCACTCCATTATCTCTCATCATCGCTTCGAGGTTGGGTAAGATTCCTCTTTGTATAAAAGATTTCATTGCAATGACAGGTCTGTCAAAGAATCCAGTCCTACGTTTTTACTATCTCACCCTCGGAGATGATAGCAAGATAATTGATGACCTCCTCGAAGCTGATAAGTTCTGGAAACAAAGATTCTTCTTTATTTCGGGAGCCTGAGAGAATGGCAGAGAAATTTCCGAGAAGAATCCCCCAAAACACAACCTTGCTTGGACAAGTAGAAGTAAATTGATCGAAGTTTTGACTTTTTATTTTATATTTCAACTTGTTTTTTACGTATTGTTTATTGCATATAGAAATTTTGAAGAGGTATAAGTCTCATAAGAAGATAACCAAAGATATTTTCGCTCGACTATCTATTTGGGCAGATAATGCATGGGGTAATAAATTCCACAATGCCTTTATGCCCATTAATTTTATCACCAGTCATTTATGGAAAATCTCCCATGAAGCTGTCATTTCCGATAAAAAAACTAATTGAGTCCCCAAACCCAAATGATGTTGTAAAAATATTATTAGTAATTGATGCGAAAGTCATACTCCCAGTTCGTAACCGATCTTAAAGCCACTTACCCGCATATAAAAAGGGTTAAAAAAAGGTGTCAGCTCTTCAACAAATCCAAAACCACAGAGAAGACATAGGAGACCTAAAAAGAAAACAGGCGAATCAAATCTCCCCATAATTAAAGAAGGAATCGAATCTAAACCCTCTCCAAAGATAAAAAATAAGAAGATAGATGCTTCCAAAAAGAAGAAAACCTCCTCAAAAATTCCTACAAATACTTCAAAGAAAAAAGTTGATGCCTCTGCCTCGAATTCAAATGTAAATCTCGAGGAGAAGGAAGAAATTGTGCTGACATAACCCCGAGAGGATAATAAATTCATCAACAATGAGAATATTTCGTGAACATGAACTTTAAGATCTGTATAATGATATGGACCCCGAAGTTCAACGAATCCAAGAAAAACTAAAACAAATTGTTGATCATACTACCACCGTTATTCTGCCAAGTTCCCCATCAACTGCTCTTAGGACTTATGAAAATCCTTCCAATCCTCATACTCCTCTTATTATACATATGGAAGGCCACTCTAAAGAGGTATATAATATTCTTCAACCATTCCTGAATCCTGGGGAAGTAGCAAAAACCTTAAGCACATAAATTACGTTTTCTCAAAGTAAACTCGAGGCAATGGCTAAAGACATGATTCAATACAAAAGGATGTTATATAAGAGAAACATATGAGAGAAATTTTTTATCAAAAAATATATGATCAATTTAAAGTTTCCAAGCTAATAGGTCGAAGTTCATGATGGAAAAAATCCATCTCAAACGTCATCTGAGAGTTGTTCATGAACAATAAACAGTCGATCTGAAGACTTCTCATCCGTCTGAGCTAACTGAGCTCAAGGCAAAACATGCGATGTAAATACCTAAAGAGCAAAAGAAGTATTCCTCTTTTTAAGAGTTTCTTAACCAAAGTGAGGAGGAAAAGAAAATGTTAACCAACGAATTATCATCACTTAAGATGATATTCGAGGAACAAAAAAAGCTTGATGTAGAAGCCGCCAAACCTGATTGTGGGTTAGACACTCTTGCTGATATGAAGAATTTCGAAGAGCAAAAAACAATTACTCTTCTTCGCGAATTTTGTGCCACATTTCCAAAAGTAAATTTGTCAAACTTTTGGAAATTATTTCCCTTAGAAAATCGTCTCAGTGAAGATTTAGAACCCATACCAGGTGAATCCTCCGAAGAGACCAACTCAGAAGAATATGAGGACGCCTCTGATCAATAAGGAAATTCTTCTGAAGAAAGCTTAGATCATTCTACTACTGAAGATTAAAAAGATTGAGAAGACATCTTTTGCATTTGTTGATTTTATTTTTGTGTTACCAAGCCACTAGTCGTTGTTAATGACCCATTTTTCGTGAATGTTTAATCACTTAGCATTTGAACTCATACTTTGTATGATCAAGAAATGTGCTTCAATGAAGAAATTCCTTCTTTATCTTTCAACTATTAGCCAAGTTTTTATTCTATTATGAATAATGTTTTTTATGAACAAGTCATTAACTTTTCTAATCCCAATATTGCTTAAAAATAGTAACACCACAAGTTTAACTATTTCTTCCATTAGTACTTAAAGAAACGTGTAGCACCTTGAATAAAAATAGTTCACTTAAAGAACATTCGCACTTTGAATAAAAATGGTGCGTTTAAAGAACGTTAGCACCTCGAACAAAAATGATGTATTTAAAGATAGTTAGTACTTTAAATAAAATGTATTTAAAGAACGTTAGCACATCGAATAAAAATGGTACGTTTAAAGAACGTTAACACATCAAATAATATTTTTTTAGGAGTGCTTTTGATAAACGTACAATACTTCGAATAAACATGGTTACTCTTGGCTAACTTCTTCAAAGATGATCAGTCTTTGATTAGTTAACAAAATAATTTAAATACTTGTATTCAAAAAAACTATTGGCTAATTTTTTTTATTTATTAATATCCTCGAATGTACACGTGAAACCTCGTTAAACCTTCCTAGGCTAACGGATAGGAAATAGTATGTCACTTACCCAAAACTTATCAAAAGAAAAAATTACTCCCAATATAGTTTCAAGTGTCTAATATGCCAATGATGTTGAAGTAATCTTCCATGTTCCTCATAAAGGAAATATGGACCCCGCTTTATTCTTTCCAATACCACATAAGGACTTTCCTAATTCGGGGCCATCTTTCCAAGTCATCTGTCCTTTTTATGGAGAAACACTTTCCTAAAAACATTATCACCTACTTTACCCTTCTTCTTGCCTTTGAATATAACGAATCCTCATCAAGTAATCTAACTCTTTTATCTTCAATCAAGTCTAGATTTGTTCTTTTTGCTTCTTCATTTAGCTCTTCAAAATAATGAAGTATCATATAATAACGTAAAGTAGATTCTGCAGGGCTTACAGCATTCATACCATATTCTAAGGCAAAAAGGTTTCTTGAGTAGCCTCTCTAGGAGTCGTACGATAAGCCCACAACAGCTCTTACAAATACTTAGGCCATTTTCCCTGCAACACCCGTTAATTTTTTCTTTAAACCTTCCAGAATAGACCTATTAGTTACTTTCACTTGACCATTTTCTTGGGGATGAAAATATGCAGAAAACATTGTATAATACCCCTAGAAGCGCAAAAAGATGTCATCTCTTTGTTGTTATATTGAGGACCATTATATGTGGTAATTTTTCGAGGAACTCCAAAGAGACAACAACTATTATTGACAATGAATTTGATAATACCTTTGGCTTTCGTACCAGATAATGGCTCAACCTCAACCCAGTGAAAAAAATAATCCGACACCACAATAATAATTTGACACCCTCCATAAGCCACAGGCAATGGCCCTACCAAATCTATCCCCCATCTATCAAAAGGGATAGCTTAAAATATGGATGTAAGTGGTATTTGTACTTTGTGAATAGAATTGGAAAAACGTTGACAAGTATCACAACCTTGTACTAAAATTGTAGTATCATTCGTGATCGAAGGCCAATAATAGCCTACTAACAAAACCCATCGTGTCAAAGACTTAAACCCACAGTAATCTGAACCTTCACCATCATAACCTCATATAAAATCTCTTGAGATTCATGTTGGCCTAAACATCATAACAGTAGTCTATTTCAAGATTTTTTGTATAATACTCCATCTAATACAACATAACTGTGAGCCTTGAAATGTAACCTTTGAGCTAGCTTCATATCTTGAGGTAATGTACCTCTAAGTAAAAAATTGAGGATATCAGACCTCCAATTACCTTTAATCACATCTGGGTTAACAAATATTTCCTCAATATATTTATATTGTTCTAATCGTGTCAAAATCAAAGGGATTTCCTGTAATAATATTAACGGATACTCCTTTGTCTAAGCAATTGTTCCCTAAAGAATCAACAACTGTATTATATCCCCGGTTAATATATTCAACAACCAATTTATCAAACAAAAGAGTTAAATTTTAGAGCTTGCAACATTAACTGATCTTTTTTAGCCTTGGATAAGCCTATCATATGATTTACTAGTAGCTGCGAATTGGCCTCCAAGCAAGCTGTTGTCGCTCCATAAATGCGTGTAAGCCTTAGACCAGCTAACAAAACCTCGTATTCAGCCTTGTTATTCGTCGCATGATAACCAAATCCAATAGCCTAATACATGGCTTCTCTAGATTAAGCAATATATTAAACCACTGCATTCGATCCCAATATGCTAGAACCACCATCAGTTCAAACCACCCACATTGAAGCTTCTGGAATGAGTTATTTATTTGTCCCTTCATCTAATCAGTTGGAATGAAATTTGAACAGAAATCAGCTAAAGCTTGAGGTGTAATCGATGTTTGAGGAGAAAAATTGATATTAAAATCTCCGAATTCTATTGACCATTTGGTCATTCTATCAGAAATATCTGGTCCTTATAACACGTTCGTCAGTGGAAAAGAAGTTCGAACCACAATGGTGTGAGCTTGAAAATAAAGGCGCATCTTTCTAGAAGCCACCACTAAAGCAAAAGATAATTTTTAGAGCCTTAAATATATTTTCTCCGATGCCAGTAAACTTTTTCTCATATAATAAACTCGGTGTGAAGCTCCATTTTCTTTGAGTATCAAAACAACACTCACAATAAAACCAGCCACTGCTATATACAAAAACATTTGTTCTCCAGTTCGAGGCTAAGATAAGATTTCTCGTGATAAAAAGAGTTCTTTAATCTTCAAGAAAGCCACTTCACAATCTGGTTTCCACATAAACTCTTTGGGTCTTCGTAAAAAGAAAGAACACTTGTTAGAAAATCTTGAAATAAATCGATTAGACCAACTAACATTCATGTCAATATTTGCACATCTTTTATAGTTTGAGGTGACGTCATCGATACCAGAGCGTTTAATTGTTCAGGATCAGCCTCTATCCATTTTCACTAGTGATATACCCTAATAACTTTCCTGATCATACGCCAAAAGTACATTTTTCAGGATTTAGCTTCAATCGAATAACCGTTAAATTTACAAAAACATCTTCTAAATCTTTCAGGTGTTCACCATCTGTTGAGATGTTAACCAACATATCATCAATGTAAACTTCCATATTATTCCCAATCTGAGAAGCAAAGGCCTTATTCACCAATCTTTGATACGTCTCTCCAGCATTCTTCAAACCAAATGGAATGAATCTATAACAATGTAACCCATTGATGACCGTAGTGCTTTCATAATCTTTTGGTTCCATTTGAATCTGGTTGTAGCTTGCAAAGGCATCCATGAAAGATAGAATTTTATTCCCTGAAGTAAAATCAATCAGTTGATCTGATCGAGGAACAGGAAACGGATATTTAGGGCATGCATGATTCAAATCTGTGAAGTCAACACACATTCTCCATTTTGTATTCTTATTTTTAACCAATACTAGGTTTATAGTCCACAAAGGATATTGCACCTCCCGAATATGTTCAACCCTAGATAGACGATCCACTTCTACCACAATAGCCTATGATTTTTCTACAGAAAAATCATGTCTCTTCTAAAGAGCAGTCTTTATCCTTGGATTTATATCTAAGACGTGACATATTACTTCAGACGGAACTCATACTAATCCTCTGTTTTCGAAGCAAAAACATCCTAATTATCAAATAAGAATTGTAACAACTTATAATGCAAAGTAGGTGACAACAACGTCCCTATTCATAGAGTCTTCCCATTAGAAAAAGTATATTCCTCAATATTCTCAGTCACTATTAAAGAACCTGGGGTTTCCGTCAGATCATCTATTCCCTATTCATCCGAGGTTAACCCCCTTGGTTGTTATTCAGCCATCTGATCTTCACAATTAGAACCTCAAATTCGAAGAGTTGTTGTATAACATTCTATGGTTCTCTTTTGGTCACTTCGAACCACCTAACACAATCACCAATGACATTTTTCCAGCATTGATGAACAATAGAAACAATAACACACATTCTAGAAAGCCAAGATCTCCCAAAAATAACATTATAACGTGTTGGACTTTCAACCACCATGAACAAGACTTGGACTTTCTTTTTAAAAAGACATTTTCCCAAACATACTTCACCTTCGAATTCACCAATCACTTGATTTGTCACCCTTTTAAACCGAATTATACTACGATCATATCGAACATTTTAAGGCGGATTACGCATCCTATCATACGTAGACTTGAACAATACATTTGCAGAACTCCCCCTATAACAACTGCGTCCTCATGAGATCATGTTATTCCCCTCAAGTCATCCTCATCGAACAAAATAAAAGAAGTATTGTTCTTTCCATGTAAGTGAGTAAACATTTTATATTTTATTTGAGTGGCTAAACTTACGACGTGTCTTTTCCTGGAGCTATTAGTACTGCCAGTCATAGAATCTCCCCCCAAAATTGCTAAAGATTCAAAATACTTACACGAACTTCAAACTCGTCCCTGCTTTGAATCTATATCCAAAATTAATGCCAGTCATAGCAAAATTAATCGATATGGATCTATATCCAAATATTATGAGACCTCATCAAAATCACCACATTTAGAATCCAGAATCATTAATGCACTCTCTTGCTTTGAATTTGGATTAACAATTTGTTATGCTGATGTGCTCAGATTTTTTGATCCACTCTTTTTTCCCTTTAACTAAAGCTGTTAATTAACCATTTTCTATTAATACCTGGATCTTCTTCTCTAACGCTATACAATCTGCAGGGTCATGCCTAATATTGTTATGATACTTGCAAAATATATTATTGTGCGCTTCGCTTGGTCCGTTTATAGGAGCTAGCTTTGTACAACTTACACGACCTTTAGATTTCTAAAAAAAACAGCTACATTCTAAGTCAAATCTATGTAATACCCTGGCCTTATCCATTGATTTTGCCTTGGTCTATAATGTTGATTATTTGTTGTTACTTGAGAAGAATTCCCTCATGTTCGAGGAGGTAAATTGTTTTTTGGCCTCAGACGAGGAGGTGCTTGATAGCCTTGATTAGTAGTTCCTTGCCCCTAATTTTTCCTAGTACAGAATCAAATCAACCTCAGACTCTTGTGGACTACTCTACTTTAATTTACTATTCTATTATAGTCATTATGGCTCCAAAAGTTAATACTTTCCTTTTTTCGTCTCGTTTTCCATATCATATAGTAACGATTCTTGTCTAAAAGCGGTCATAGCAACCAGCTCTTCACAATCATCCAATCCCGTTTTTGTTAACACAAAACGTCTTGTATAATCTTCAAGTTTTTCACCCACATCATTCTTACACTATATTATTGTATCGCCAATAGCTCGCATTTCTTTGATTCCCAAGAATTGTCATTATAAAGCTGTATAAATGTCCTAAAAGTTGGTAATAGATCCCCTCAGAATTCTATTATACCACTTCAATGCAATGCCCTTGAAAGTCTGAGAAAATGTTGTGCACACCATCCTAATATCTTCTTCAAAGTTCATTATATAGTTTTTGAATTGTTCGATATGATCGTCAGGGTCTTGCGTCCCATCAATATTTTTGACCTTGGAGATATCAAAATGCTTCGGAAGGGAAATGGACCTAATCTCAACAGATAAATGAGAATTTCTCCTATCTACTCCTTACATATATTGGTCATCTCATCTCGTTCCCATAACAACATACAAGTTTTGATCTACTAGACCTGTATATTGGTTGGATGTGTTACCTTCATACAATAAAGTATCCCTCGATGTCGGCTTCTTTCTCCTTTCGAAGAATCCCGGTTCTTCCTCTGCTTAAACAATCCTCCTTCATATTTCGAGCTATAATATTTATCATCACTTGATGTGATGTAGCTATGTTTATGTTTCTTTTCTTTTCGTCAAGTACGGTGTTCTTTATCAGAATCAAAATACGCTTTCTTTCGATCACTATGAATCGGATGAGTTATGTACGACTGATCAGGATGATTTTCCAATTCATTTTTCTCCTCAACCTGTCGTACTTCATATCTCAACCTACATGACTGAATATGTTATTCTGTTTGAACGTATTTTTCATTCAACGCAGTTATCTTATCCAACAACTGATTCATCCGATTTTCAATATCATAATGATCTCGATGTGCCGGAATTTGATTGTTTTCCTTACTTTCTTCTCTACTTAAATCAGATTTCAATGTTTCAATAGCCTTGCAAACTGTTGGATCATTCAGTTTTTCATATGTAATGAAGGTACCAGTCGAATACCTCCCAATATGGTCGCTAATTTGTTGAGTTCAAGTTATAATTCAAGAGAAATACAAAAATGCAGAGTAAATCGTAGAGAGAGAAAGAAATCCAAAGTCCAAAAGTGTATTTCACAGAGTAAAACTCATCCACCATTCATCGTCTTATGCTCTATGTATAGGCGTGTAAGACTTCACCAACTGAATGAGTTACAAAATAGGGTAAATTGCATTGCAGTCCTTTATATTTACAAATAACATAAATCACTCCTCCTAACTTTATAATTTATCTTAAATAGCCTTAATAGTATTATATTAAATCCTTAATAATTCATATCCTTATCAACCATAACCTCTAAAACATTCATATCCTTTAGAAGCCACATAAACATCCCATTGATCTCATATTCAGTCACTGTTCTTCAACCTTTCGTAATATTCCTTTCTAAAGTCACCCAAAGTGATTTGCGGTTGTTAACCATTATATTTGACTTATCAAACTTTATTGATGACTTTGAACTATAATTTCCTACTTTTGTTCCTTCTTTCAGACCTTCTTTTAATGAGTAAAGTAAAGTTCCTAGAGAGAGAAATTTATTCTAGAGAAATAAAATTAGAGTACTGAAATATTCTAACTCGAAAATCCAACTCCTTTATTAAATCAGCCTCGGCCCTTATATAGAGGCGCAAGGACTTAAAATACAACTGAAAACGGTTACATGAAAGGAATTATTACACGTTAGTTCCTAATTAACATAAGCAGAATTAAAGATAATTTCGTTTTCTATAATTTGAACTACGTTGATTATTTTTTTATACCATTAGTTGTATGAAGTACATCGAAGTATTTCAACAGATAATCACCCCTTTATATCACAATTCGAAGCGAAAACTAATAATCTTAGGTGTCAAACCTACTTTTCAGTAAATAATGAGACTCTAAGGGCTAGATCTATAACTAGGCCCATAGTGTGACATGGGTTTTACTCTCATTTACGCAACCGCTTCAACTTGTATCCAGTCAAGGTCCACGTTTCCCACTTCTCAATACGACCTTTGTCTTCCTATAAATACTATTATAACCAATTCTTTGATTCACAAACAAAATTTCTTGAAAGAGAAAGCATAAAAACTCTAAACTATTTTGCTACCTTCACCGAATTCTTCAAACTATTGGTTATTTTCACCGGAAAATGCATTTTTTCCAATCGATCTTCAACCAGTTTATGAGAAAGCACCCATAATGCAAGAAATTTAAAGCCAAAATTCCCAAAGAATCTAAATCCCTAAAGTCAGACAACAACGTCTTCGGAGCTTACGATTACTTCTGCATCAGGGAAAGGGCAGAAGAATATAGAGAAGCTGGATTAATAAGCCAACCTCCCATCAGAACATCCTCAAAGACCATTTATTACGGTACATATAATCCTTACAAAACTCCCGTTTTTTTCATCTTCGCCTCTTACAGAGGAAAGCCAATCCTCGAACACTTGAACACCAAACACACCTCGAATCTCACCTTCTCTTACTAAATCATCTCCTCGAATTAGTTGTGAAATAGGAAAATCCTCTTCGAAACAATCCGAAGCAACCCCTTCATCAACCAACCTTTCAAACACTTGTCCCACACGAACTGCAAGAAAAAATACTTTCATAGCTATGGGAGAAAATGCCGATGTTACATCAAATCTATCTACCAGATCTCCTCCTCTGAGGGAAATTGTTAAGATAACTGCATCTTCTCCACAAAGTCCTTCGAATATTCCTCCTCAACTGAGAGATGAAGTATCAGAATAAATGTTGATTCTGATTCTACTCGGTCAAATAGTTAGTCTGATATAGAGGAAGAAGCTTCGAAAGAATCAGAGAATACTACTTAAGAAAAAATCTGTAAAGCAAGAGTGAGGAAATCTCTCATTACCATATCCGTAGAGGAAAAGGCATTAATTGGTGAGAATTTGAGGTCTCTTGATGAGAATTATCTCGTAGCTCTAAAAACCGCTTCATACATATACTACGAAGAGAGCCAAGCAAATGATTTGAAGAAACAGAGAGGAATGAGAGACAAAATTACATTTCGTCTTCCTAAAAAATGAAATACACCCTTAAACTGCAAAAAAGATGAACTTGTAGTCTATCCAAAAATCATCTAATGGGGTCTTTGATTTCCAGTAGACCCCATAATAGTTGATTACTTCGAACTTTTAAATTTGTGTCCAACCCAAGTGACACCAAATCAATGGTTCACCCTTCTTTCTGTAACCATGGCTTCCCGATTGTCTAAAATTCCGATCAGCATCAAGAATTGTATATCTTTAACCAAATTTTCCAAGGGACCAATGCTTTTGTTTTACTACTTTACATTGGATATGACCTAAAAATCATCGACAATCTCCTCGAAGCAGACAAATTTTGGAAGAAAAAATTCATCTTCATTTGAGGAGCATGGGAAAATGGTAAAGTTATATTTGAAGTCAACCCATCAAGATTGAACCTCTTCTGGAGGCGTAGTCATAAGTCTCTTAATATTGTTTTTTTAAATTAAATTTTCAACTGTTGTTATCCTCATTCGTTATCAACTTCTATATTCCAAACAGAAATTGCGATGTGTTATTCCATTCGTCGAGAAAGAGCCAAAGAAACCTTTATTACGCTTGCTGCTTTGGATGAAAAGAAATAGAATAACCCTTTCCACACAGCCTTCGAACCCATCAACTTTCTCAACAATCACTTGTTCCCGATCACACCTGGAGGCTTTCTTCCCAAAAATTTGATGGAACCACCCAACCGTCGACAAGCTGTAAAAAGATTGGTACATCCCGACTGCATAGTGTTCTTACCCATTTGCAATAGATTAGACAGCCACCTTCCTCCAAAGAAAAAGGCAAAAAAGAATAAAGATGCAGCAAGTACATCTGGTGGTAGCCCTTCCACCGATCCGAAGTCAAAAGGTTTGAAGCAAAAAAGCAAAAGAAAACACACTTTCCACAATCGAAGAATGAATATAAGATGGACCTTATCCAAAAAAGAAGAAACCTAATGCTCTTTCAAAGAAGAAAAACAGAAGTAGAATCAGCCCCCAGAAGAAAGGGAAAAAGAAAACAATGGATATCTTCAAAGAAATATTATCCGATGACAACAAAGTTGTAGCTGCAGAAGATAACCAAGTTGATAATCACTTTGATCCTGACAGTTTTATTAACTTCGACGAATCGCAAGAGCTTGTTGGAGAATAAGATCTCATCATTCAAGAGATTCAAACTCATTTGCATAATCTTGGAAAGACCTACACCTGCTACCTCTGAAGTCGCATGTCGTGAGGTTATTGTTTCTACAATCTCCTTATATCTTATCCCTCGACCTATTCTAGTGGTCTTTCCTTCTGCTGAACCAAACCCATCCGTTCTCCCTTCATTTAAACCTTTTTCTGATATTAACATTGCAGTGAAAACGCTTACTCAAGAAATCGAAGCTTCTCAAAATCATCTGAAACGTATGGCTAAAGATATGGTTCATTATAAAGGAGCTGCCGAAGCTGAGAAAAAACTGAAAAAAAACTTTGGTGATCATATAAAAGATCAATTTCATGGATTCCTAATAGAAAGATCTAAATTTCTCACAGGGCTTTTGTATATCAAAAAGTGTATTGGAGAACAGCACCAAATCGAGAAAGAAGGTCTCAACACCTCGCACCAAGAAGAAATTGATGAACTCAAAACCAAACATCGTGAAGAGTTAACTGCTGAGAAGAAAACATCCAGTGACCTTCAAACATCTCTTGTTAATACTGAAGTATAAAATAAAAAATTCACTGATGATATAACCCCCATCAACGCTCAATTAGAAAACTAAAAACAACTTGCTATCACTGAAGATGAATGCACAAAAGACATGTTAGCAGCTATAAAAAAATGGCAAATAATAAAAAGTCATCACACTCCTTCGAGAAATTCATGCCATGTATCCTAAGATGGATCTTTCCAACTTTTGGAGTGAAATTCTCGTCGAAAGGCGTTATTCCAAAGCATTTGATCCTATTCCGAGTTCATCATCCGGAGAGGAAGAATCTGAAGAGAGCTCTGAGGGTAATTAATTTTACTATCTTTTAGGTTTTTGTACCTGTTATATCATTACTATAACTTTTGCACTCATCGAATTAATTTGAATGACAAAGGTCTTTGTTTATGCTTCATTTTTCATTTCAAGTTATGCACACATTCGATTGTTATTTATATTAATTATTTAAGATAAAAACATAATATGACAATTCACAACACCTCGAAATTTACACTGCATTTAATGAACGTATCACTTCAAATATCATATAGTGTTTAATGAACGTAACACTTCGAACATATCAGTGCGTTTACTGAACATAGCACATCAAACATGATTGTTTCTTCGAAAAGTATATGCTACACTTTGGAATATTTTACTCTTGGTCAACCTCAAAGGTGATCAGTATTTGATCGGTCACCAAAATAGTTTAAATAAACAATCGTAAACAACTATTGGCCAAAAAATCATTTTATTGATAATATTGGATATGTACATAGCGCCTCGTTAAAACCTTCATGGGCCAACAGGGCAGGAAAGAGTGTGCTAATCAATCAAAGAAAATAATTTCAAAATACATATATAGTTATTCCCAGTACAACTTCAGATGTTGTATATTCCACGGGTGTTGAAGCATCTTCCCCTGATTATCGCAAAGGTGATAAGAGTCTGGCTTTATCCTTTCAAAAACCATATAGGTTCCTTCTCAATTCGGGGCCCTCTTTCTAAGGATCTTCTCCTTGGTGTGTAGAAATACCGTTCGAAATACTTTATCACCTATCTTAAACTCCCTTATTTTCACCCAAGAGTCACACCTACTCCTCATAGGAGTTTGATAATGAATTATATTTAAATGAGCCCGAACTCTTTTCTCATTAATCAAATCCAAACTTGGTATTTTGGCTTCGTCATTTAATATTTCAAAATATTGAGTTATCCTAAAAGATGACAGAGTAAATATTTTTGTCACCTCCACTTTCCATTTGCTTGGGGATTAAAAGATGTTGAAAAGAACTGCTTAATTCCTTTTGAAGCACAAAACGAAGCCATTTATTAATTATTAAATTGAGGTCCATTATTTGTGGTAATTCTTCGAGGCGCTCCAAAACGATAACAAATTTTGTTTATGATGAATTTAATCATATCCTTTGCTTTTGATCCAAACAATGGCTCTGCTTCGGCCCACTTTGTAAAATAGTCCACTACAACAATTATCATTTGTCGTCCTCTAAAATCCATTGGCAAAGGTCCCACTAAATATATTCCTCATCTATCAAACAAAATAACTTCGGTAATGGACATGAGTGGAGCTCCTGGCTTATTAATAGAATTAGAAAATCTTTAACAAGTATCACAACTTCGAACCAAAATCTTGGCATCATTCATGATTGAAGGTCAATAAAACCCTGCAAACAAAACTCGACGAGTTAATTACTTAAAGCCACAATGCGCTGATCCTTCTTCATCGTGCAACTCTGATAAAACTTCATGTGATTCGTGTTTATTCAGACATCGTAGTAAGGGCCTACTCAATGTTTTCTTATACAAAACTCCTTCCAAAACTGCGTAGCTAAAAGTTTTGTCTCGCATTTTTTTGGCCAATTTTGCATCTTCAGGCAACTCACCTCCAATAAAAAAAATTCGAAATACCAGTTCTCGAGTCACATCTGACTATATCTGGGTTGACAAATAGTTGCTTAATATATTCACACTGTTCTGATTCAACTAGAATCGAAGGGCTTTTTTGTGGAAAAATCAACAGATACTTTTCATTATAACCAACATTTGATAATGAGTCAGCCATTGTATTACTTCCTCAACTTACATGTTCAACAATAACGTGACCGAATAAAAGCATCAAATTTCAAAGTTCTCGAAGATACAAAATTAAGCGATCTTTTTTTGCTTCAGAACTTCTACATACCTGATTTGCTACTAATTGAGAGTCTGTTTCTAATCGTACTGAAGTTGCTCCACATATTTTTGCAAGTCTCAAACCAGCTAAAGCGGTTTCTCCAGATGAGGCAACTAATTGAACTTCAGCGTTGCATCCCAAAATACTAGAACCGCCATCAGTTTGAATAACCAACATCGAATTTATTGGTAAAAAATCCTTGCTATCATCTTTATCTGATCTTCTTGAATGGAATTCGACAAAAACAATCTTGCAAAGTTTGCGCTTTAATTGCAGTTTGAGGTGTAAATGTAAAATCAAAATCTCCTAATTCCACTGACCACTTAGTCATTCTCCTTGAAATATCAGGACGTTGCAAAACATTTTTCAATGGAAATGAGGTCCAAACTTTGATGGCATGAGCTTGAAAATAAGGGCCCATCTTTGTAGTAGCCACCACCAATGCTAATGCAGATTTTTAAGTTTCAAATATCTCTTTTCCACTGCAACCAAAATTATTCTGACATAGTACACTGGCTTTGGAATTCTTAAATCTTCGCGTATCAATACTGCACTTACTGCAAAATCTAATAGCGCAATGTACAAAAGGATTTGTTCTCAACTTTCAGGCTTGGATAATATTTCAATTGATGATAATAAATCCTGAAGCAGCATCAAATTCATGAACCTTTAAATCTAAAATTATCAAATTTTCAGCTTGCGCATTTGGATTGGCTGGTTGTGAACTCAATGCTCCTAGATTTTTCAATACATTGCTCCGTGCCTTCACATAGGTCAGTAGTTTTCCATTTTCAATCAAAGTTTGGACTTCTTTTTTCAGAGCAATTCATTAGTAGTGTCATGACCAATTTCATTATGGCACCTACAGAATTTATTACTTCGCTCCTCCTTAGGCATGTTGATCGTAGCGGGCATTCTGAAATTTATGTATTCCCTTAGTTTTATCAAAAATAGTAGCTACACTTTCAGTCAAATCCGCATAATATTCAGGCCTTATCCATTGGTTCAACCTTAGCCTATTGAATTGATAAGATGAAGATTGATTCAAATACCCCCCCCCCCAGTCCGAGGTGTTATGTTGTTGTTTCTCGTATGTATCTAATGAGCATTTGAAGATTGTCTTTGGTTATATCGATTATGTGGTGCTTGTCCTGAATTCTTTGGAATGTTAACTGCTACCCTTTGAACCCTAATTGACTTTTCAAATTTAATCTGGTCTTGAACCTGAGCCCTTAAAGCTCCAAAAGTTAAAGCTCTTCTTTTGGTTGTTTCATTAGCCAGATCACCTGGCAACAATCCCTAACTGAAAGCAGTCATCGCCATTAAAGCAGTCTTCACAATTATCCAAACTTGCTTTTGTCAAAACATAGCGCTTCATGTAATCCTTCAACTTTTCTCCAACTGCTTTCTTGTATTGGATAATTGTGTCCCTATTTTCTCACATATCCTTACTCCCAACGAATTGTCTTCGAAAAGCAGTATAAAAATCTCTAAAAATTGAAATGGATCCCCTTGGAATTTGGTTATACCATTTCAAACTACTCCCTTAAAAGTCTGTGAGAAAGCTCGACATACCAACTTGTCTCCATCCTCAAAATTCATCATATAATTTTTGAATTGTTCGATGTGATTGTCTGGATCCTACATCTTATCAAACTTTTCAACTTTTGAGATGTCAAAACGCTTCGGAGGCGTCAATGTGGAATTGCTCCAACCGACACCGTAAACATATTGATCCTATATTCTCATAACCGCGTAGACTCCCTCAAACATCGAGGTACATTGTCTATCCTGGTTTTGTGTTCTTTCTGATTTTTCGAGGTTGATCTCTCTCTTCTTTTGAAGAGCCCGTGTACCTTTTAAAACTTGATCCAGAGCTCTCAACTTCCTCGTCACTATATGTGATATACTTTTGTTTAACTTTCTTTTCTTTTCGAGAAGAATGGCGCTCTTTTAGAGCTTTGAAAGATCGATCAGATTGACTTTCAGTTTCATTTTGTTCATTCATTTATTTCACTTCGGATTTCAGCATTGCTGACTGAATCTCATGTTCTTTCTGATCGTATTTCTTATTCAAAACGTTTATCTTATCAAAAAGCTGGTTCATTCGTATTTTTATTTCAGATTGAGTCTGGTGGATCGGAGTTGACACTTCTTAGCTATCGTTTGTCCTCTGCAAATCTTTTTTAGTGTGTCGACAACTCATCGAAACAACGGGTCATTTTCAAGATTCATCGCAAAGCTTTAAGATTGTTTTTCGCGATCGATTAAAGTTGTAAACTAACAAAATAGGCACCAATTGTTAACCGGTCCTCGGTGAAGTCGCCAATTTTATGAGTCTAATTACTTGAATCTCTAAATCGCTTTAGTAAATGAGTAAAGCAAAGTTTCTATGAGAGAAATTGATTCTAGAGAGAGAAAATCAGAGTACTCAAATGTTTTAACTCGAAAATTTAATCCTTTTATTAGATCAGCCTTGGCCCTTATATAGAGGTGTAAGGACTTAGAATACAACTGAAAACGGTTACATAAAAGGACTTACTCATGTTAGTGCATGCCTAAAATACATAGTCCTAAATTCCTTCTCTAACTTTACAACCTATTATACAAAGTTTTATTATTTAAATTTTGCTCCTCAAAGTTCTACTTCCTTATCACCTTTAATATTCAAAGCTTCATGCTTACTTCCTTTACTACGGGTTCTGTTATACTGCATGAGCTCTAACTATTTGGACCTTATTGTAGGTTTTAACTCATCCATAAACAATTTGGTTTTGTGAAGATGAGTTATGTAAGATCACTTCTTGATGTTCATCATTGATGTCCTCACTAATGTTCCCCAAATAGATAACTATATTGGTGAAGTCATCAAACTTCTCATGAAGATTCTTGTCTTTCTATATCTTGAAACCAAAGAACTTCGTCTTCAAATAGGCTTGATTGGTCATGGACTTTTTAATTAATCAGCTCTCTAGTTTGTTCGAGACTTCAGCTTTTTAATTTTATTTTAAGACCTGCCTCAGCACATTATTACTCATACACGAAATAATCATGCTGTATGCAGTTTAAAGCATTTATTTCTTCGTAACCTCGTATAATTTTCTAGGAAACTTAGTATTCTATGGAAGGACTGGAGCCACCTTCTGCTTAACAAGGACTGCTCGCATCCAGTGTCTCCAGAATCTAAAATCTTGTTTTCCATTAAACCTCTCAATTTATAACTTCGTCTGTCCCATCTCAATTTCAATAAGCACCTCGTAACTAAGCTTTGGTACCAATTATGAAAAAGTTCAATTCGATTAATCCAGAATCATATCATATCATTCCAACAATTCGTCTACATATACTAAGTGACTCCACAAATGATATATAAGAAACTAAAAACAAATAAAACAGTAAGTGAAGATCAAACACAGTAGATTAATAATTATTCGTTAAATTTAGACTACGTCGAGTATGAGTCATAACAATATTATTTCTTAATTCAAACAGATACAACAATATACAATATTAAGCTCTTAAGAATCAGTGTTTACAGAAAACTTCAGATTCCAGAGCTCATACACTAGCCCTTTCATATATCTCTATGTTCTTTTAAGAATAAATCTATGGATTATTCTCTCCCTTAATCCCCGTTGCACACTTGCAAAAATATTTTTATTTCTTTGAAGCCTCAAAAATCATATTTATAGTTCCTCATACCAATCTCTCTCTTTGAAACATAATGAAGTAAGTTCTAACATAAATAACCATAAATGTTGCAACAATATGTAACTATTTTATTTCTAACATAAGATAATCTAACCATTGTAAATGAAACCTTATATTCGAACTGTCACACCCAATCAGCCAAAGTCTAGGCTGATAGCTTTTTGGCATGTGCAACCTTTTCCTCATCTGATGACATTTAGACGTTTGCAGCCTTCGCCGCATCAGATGAGCTCCAGGCTGATGACATTTCTTGGCTTTGCTAATGTATTTCTAGCCAATATAGTCAATGCGTTGGTCGATAGATTTTCTCGGCTTGACCAATGGCTTCCTAACCGATGCAGCTAAAACCTCGAATGATAACATTCTGATTGATGTAGTTGTCCCGTTTGACCAAAGACTTCCTGACTCATGCAGCCAATGCTTTAGCTGATGCATCTAACAAAAAAATTTAAATTTCAGTCAGTTACGTTTTAGTTTCCAAATTATAACCATATTTCACAATGACGAACGGTAAAGTTATTATATTTTTTCTCATTTGTTTCTTACATGTAATTAGAAAATGCATTCCTTTTTTAGAAGCGAAATATCGAGGTATGCGCTATCTACCTACTTTGAAACTATAAACAAACAAAAAAACACATCCTACTTAGTTTTCAGCTGTGCATCTTGTTTTGGAAAATCGTGGACCATGGAGGATCGATAAACTTCACCTGTCTACATAATAGGTGACAGAAGAATTTTCATGATGCGTATGTTTTTTTTCATATTATTTTACATACGTATAAACAGTTCATCTTCACAAACTATACATTACCAAACATTTGCATGAAAAGTTATTACACCAATTTGATTAGTATGAGTTGATGATTCTTGGCGGTTCTCCAATTATTTTTGTGATCAATACCATTTTAACTCTTTTTTTAAGCAAATATTTATTAAAGATATACAATTCAGAAACCAACTAGGATTGGTTACAAAAAACCTAACAAAATAGATAATTGAGATGAAAAACAAAATCTAATACGCCGCCAAATAATTCACCAAATTCAAAGTCCCTCTTAATTTCGAAGCTAGCTAAAAATAGTAGAAGACAAGTAGATTAAGAAGCATCAACAGAAAATCGGTGGATGGGCAGATTCTACTTCATGCTACATATGAGCTCTTTCTTTCCTTCAACTTCCTATTTCATTTTTCTATCTTATTTCTGAAAAATCTCCTCCAAATTCTTTTACTTTCTACATTCTCTCTAATTTGAATTGCTCGATGAATAGGATCTACCTTGGAAATTCAGTTAATCAAAGAGATTTTCTGAAAAGAAGAAGACCATTTAACTTCAGGAGAAACAATCAAAGCAGGTCTAGAAAGAACTTCATCACAAGAAGTAGAGCAGCCCACAAATTTAAGACCAGATGAGACAGTAGAGGAGCTTGAAAAATGCACGATAGAAAGGAAAGAAAAGCTTTCAAGAAGCTGAACTGGCTTGGAGAAGGATCTACATGAAGCATCTAGCTTGAAAAAACTAATCAGGTAAGGCTAAGAAGACTGAAATTCGTTAGGCCAGAGCCTCGAAGCTAGATAGATAGTTAAACTTGATGAGCTAGGATCGCTATGATGAACTAACGAATAACTTGATATTGAACATAGATTATAACCTGAAATAAGAGTTTTTATGATTGTGAGGAGTGCTACAACAGCATTGATAGCAACAAGAAAATGTTATAGAATATTAGCAGTAATTTGGCATAGTAAAAGAAAAAAAATTCAATTCTTATGTAGCTCATTCCTATACCCTCTAAGAAGGTAATAACTTTCAATAAATGAGGAGCCTGAAAATTGAGGTGGTTTATTTTCATCTTATATTTCAGAGTCAACCTAGTGAGCTAATCAGCCGCTTTTATTTAATCTCTGAAAATGTGATGAAGGATCATAGTAGGGGATATTAAGGTTCTGATACAATTAATAATAAACTCCAAAGATGAAGAAGTTTGACTAGAAGATAGAAGAGAAACTAAAATCTCTAAATCAGTTTCCGTATCTACATTACTTAAACCTTTAACTTTAAAAATCTGAAGACCATCATAGAGGGCTCTGGATTCAGTTTTAATGGAGAAAATTTTGCAGTAGAGATTACCATAGCCATGAAGAATGTTTTCATTGCTATCACGAATATTAACACCTCCAGTGGATTCTCCATAAGGAATATAGCAAGCATTAATGTTTAGCTTGCATCTGTTTGGTAGGGGCAGAATCCATGAAAGGTGAGTGACTTTCTTGTTATTTTTTAGATGATTGAAACAACCTATGACAATACCTGCATATGAACCTAGTTGTATTTTAAAAGCTTATAATGATCAAGACTAGAAATAATACTCTTTATATAGTTTATAGATAAGATAGGAGAGAATGACCTTCCTTTGAATTTAACTTTGTTCATTGTCTGCTATATAACCTAGTCGATCATAGTTGGAAGAATTAATTTGATACTAACTTTGTTTGGAGATGATCAAAACCAAAATTTCTAGTCGTATGAGTTGTAGACATGAATCTGCTTATTTTGATCTTGAATACATTTGCAAAATAAGACCATATAATTCAGGAAGAGTTGCAAGAAACAAATAAATGGTTAGTAGTTTATAAATAGTTACATAACTGATACTTGGATACTAAAGTTATATGTCTAGATTTCATTATTGATTCAATATGAAGCATCATTTGTAAAATTCTTTATAGTAAAAAAAGAACACTTTATGAGAGTAATTTGATTCAATATACGTTCATATATAGTGGATTTGTTATAAATGACTCTTGTGTTATGCGTAGTTCTCTTGGTGTTGAATATTTCATCTTTATAGAGCTACCATTGGATAGCATCATCCACCTGATCATCAATAAAACCCTTAGCGATTAAGTTAATGTTAGTGGAAGTAAATAAAGGGTTGATCATATTTGTATTCCAAGCATTATTTTCCCAAAAAAAATTGACTTCATTATCAATGAACCAGCTATTATCAGTATCAGCATCCAACTTGATTAGAGAAGGCTTTCCAAATCAGTTATCAAGCCAGAAGTCTACATTTAATTTATCTAATTTCCATTTGATATGGCCTGCTGCAAAGTTCTTGATGTAATAAAGTTTTTTCCAAGTTTGAGAGTCTTGCTTGGAGTAGTTGAGTTGGAGGGGATGGTTATCTTTGCAGTATATACTATGAAGAAATTTAGCCCATAGAGAATTGTTCTCTCTGATTTGATCCATAACTTGCAAGACAAAACTGCTTGAATTTTATTAAGACTTGTTAAGTGGAGGCCACCTTCGCTGAATGTTTTATAATTAGTTTACAAGTTAGACCAGTACAATTGTTTTTGTGTCATTGTAAGATCCCCATAGGAACTTGTTTAGCATTCTTTCAATATTGATGATGATAGTGTTAGGTAGCCAGCAACTCTGAATCCAATAGATAAGGAATGACATTAAATTAGAGTTGATGAGAGTAAGTCTACCACCACATGATAATTTTTCCCTCATAATACATGATCTTATTTCTGATTTTTTCAAGAAGAGAGTTGCTAGTTTTGTTGCTGAAATTGAGAGTAATGCCTCGGTAAGTTGTAGGGAGGAAGCTAGTGCTGAAAATAGTTTGAAATGAAAGAGCACTGATTTTATCCTGAGATGAGTTGGTAGATGTAACGATCTTGGTTTTATCCTTGTTGAGATCTTGGCCTTAAATATATTAGTAGTTCTGTAAAAATATGCTTATAGTATTTATAGAAAAAGTAAGACCATTAGAAAATATTAATAAGTCGTCAACAAAAACAAGACATGGGATGTAAATGTTGCTTCTACAATAATATTTCAAGGTCTTATTAGAATCATATAAAGTACTTCGACTCCTTACAAGAGCTTCTTCGGTAATGATAAAAAGACTATGGGATAAAGGGTCCCCTTATCTAATGTCTCTTTTAGTTTGAAAGAAACCAATGGCTTTACCACTGATAATGAGATAGACAAAAACTGATTTAATCACTCTACTTATTAAGTTGATAAATTTATAGTTCAAACCAAATGATTGAATAACTTTAATTATGAAACTATGGGAAAGATTGCCAAACGCTTTAGAATATCTACTTTGATAACAATGTTACCAGCTTTTGTTTTCCTTCTTAAGTCACGAATAAGCTCATTCACAAGAAGTATGTTATCTTGAATAGATACGTCCTTAGCATAAGCTCCATGCACTTCAGAAATCATCCTAGGAAGAAGGTTAGTTAGTCTGTTGCTTAGAATCTTAGATATGATTATGTTCAAAATTAACATAAACTAATTTGTCTAAAGTCATTCCAGTTTGTTAGATTGCAGAATTTAGGAATTAGACAAATGCATGTAGCCATGATGCCTTTGGGGATGTATTGGCCAAGAATGAATGATGTCATTGCTTTGCAAAATCTTGTTTGATAATTTTCCAGCAAGTTAGAAAGAATCATATTTTGAATCCATCCATTCATGTTGTACTTGATGGTTCGAGGTTTTGAATAATGCTGAGAATTTCTTCTTTAGTTGGAGTAGCTAACAGTAAGTTATTATCTACATCATTAACAATCTTAGGAATAAAATTAAATATATTATCATTCATGTAAGAATAGTTTACATATAGATTATGATAAGGAGAAGAAGAAAGAACATCTTTTGAAACATGATTAAACAAATGAGCTTAGAAGAACTCACCAGTGATCCAATTATGGTTGTCTTTAATGTTGGAGATTCAACCATTTCTCCTCTTTTTCTTGACAAAGATATGATAGACCTAGTAATCGTATCTCCATATTTGATCCAATTGGAGTAAAAAAATTTATGCCAATAGTCTTCTTCTATAGAAAGAGCCAACATGTGATCAGCAGTAGCTAGAGAAATATTATTTTTATCAACAATGCTATTGGAGGACTGATAATTAGCTTCACAACTTTTAACAACTTCTTCAGTAACAAGAACTTTGTCAAAAATGTTACCAAAGTAGTTTTTGTCCTTAAGCCTTTTGATTGTATTCCAGAATAAAAACATAGGTAAACCAACCATGTCTTGATTCCAATTAGCTTCCACCATATTGATGAAGTTCTTATCCAGAGTCCACATATTCAAAAACTTAAAACTATTTTTATGTTTTACTTTGTCTTCAATAATATTACTGTATAAAAGGGTGTGACCAGAGTAAGTACGAGTCATGTGAGTCACCTTAGTATCAGATAAATAGTCAAACCATGCTTGGTTGAACAAAACTCTATCAAGGCGTTTCCATTTAGTTTTGTTAAACCATAAAAATTTAGCTCTTTTGGGTTCTCCAAACTGCAGAGACTTGATGACTAAAGAATTGTTTTTATTTTTGTTTCTAGCTTGTTTAAGTATTTTATTGAGAATATTTTTGAAGTTATTATCAATCTCCTTTCTCTTTAGTATAGGAGTAGCAGGTAAGTTTCTTATGTTATCTTGGTTGGGGGCCTGATTGTCTGATGAAAAGTTTTCAGACACCATTAAGGGAGATAAATTGTAGTCATAGTCTAGAGATTTGATTGCTTATATAACCTCTTCATCATTGAAAATAGGATTCTTCTGAACATAGATAATTTGGGTTTTCTTAGGGCTAACAATTCTTTGCTTATCTTGTCAGTATGCTAAATAGGGATGTTTGCAAGTTTAAATAAGATAAGAGAAGAGAAAACTTTTCTAATTTGATTATATCTTCTTGACTTTTATTACTGATGTCTTGCTAAGGCTTAATGATTTTTTACTTGACTTTAAGAGGCTATATTACTGAAGTTTATGACTCTTTTGGTTTCTGATCTCCAAGTATTTTCCCTTCTTTCAATTCTTGAGAGATTGTTGGATGTTTCTTACATATATCTTGATTATGTCTTATGTGCTTATGCAAATGAAAATATTGAGGGAGGTTATTGTAGCTTATCTCTAACCAATAACCCTCATTGTCACCAAAGCCAACCCATATATGATGATGTATTTTTATAGTAAGATTCATTTTAATCCATACATAACAAGCATTGTAGAGAAATCTATGTTTCTATGGAATCATGGTTTTGATAGGTTGACCTATGTTGGCGGAAATAGTTTGGATGATAGCATCATTCAATAGATATTTAGGAACTTTAGCTATTCTTATCCATATATGAGTGATTGGACTTTCTATTCTTGGATTGAAGGATGAAATTCACTTGAGAATTCTTATTAAAGATTGACCAATTTCCCTAATGTTTCTGATTATAGTTTGCATAGGTCTCTTTTTAGAGTAAATTCCAATAAAATATGATGAGCATCTCAGTTTGACACACTATAATCACCTATAAACCTGCGGTCATTTAAAAAATTGTTAGGAAATGTTTCTTAGGAATACTTTTAGAAACAATTCCAATTAAAGTAAATCTTTTTGTGGCCATAAGCTTGTATTTGTCTTGTTTTGAGAATTGCAGAGATATGTGGTCACTTTTTCTTATGGATTATTGATGTTGTGTATTCATTGGGTTTGTATGATGGTTTAAACAATTCTACGAATGTTTTCGTAATCGTTGATGTGGCATTTGTTTATTCATTTGGTTGCTGGGTAGTTTGATGTATTTATAGGAAATCAAATTCTGTAAATGCTCTACATTGTTGATTATCCATTGAAATTATGATTTTTTGCTTATGTATAAGTTTTGTGTATATTGAGTCTTCATCTACGAGTACTGGCAGCCAAGAAAATCAACAAGAACAATACAAAGGAAGACGCAAAAGCTGAACAATCAGAAGACTGAGGATCTTTAACTGAGAAAACAGAGTAGACAAGAACACTAGAAGAGGAATAGGAATAAAACTAAGATGACTAGGAAGACTAAGGATCAAAAGATTGATTGCGGTTAATCAATGTTCCTTGAAGATAGAAATTTTTTTGGAGATCAAGAAAAGGTTTCTTAAGAGAATAAAGTCCATCAAATCATGTTAAAATTAATT
This sequence comes from Limnanthes douglasii subsp. nivea, assembly GCA_036936605.1. Classification (NCBI taxonomy): domain Eukaryota; kingdom Viridiplantae; phylum Streptophyta; class Magnoliopsida; order Brassicales; family Limnanthaceae; genus Limnanthes; species Limnanthes douglasii. Next base: position 125,493,888 of record JAUPFV010000005.1, on the reverse strand, counting down.
AATTTCAGCGAGCCACAATCATATGTTCAATATATTTGAATCTTTAAGGTATTTATAGCTAATTATTTTCTTTTATATATTATGTACGTTAAATTTATAAAATGAATCGATAACGTTTCCATACATGTAAGTTTTAATTTTCACATATGGTTTCTATATTAATATTTTTTTTTATTTAAATTTTAATTATTTAAAATTTTACTTATTTAAAGTTTTAATAAATATATAATCAAATACTTTGCCTTGCAATTTTTTAGCCAATTTCACATCTTCAGGAAGCGCTCCTCTAATTAAAAAATTCAAAATGTCAGTTCTCCAATCTCCTCGATTGTGTCTAGAGTAACAAATACCTCCGTAATATGCTCACAGAATGGGTTAAAATCGGTGGGACTTTCTTGTAATAAAATCCAAGGATATTCTTCTATATACGCTACAGTTTTCAAAGAATCAGCAACTTTATTATTCCCTCGGTTTATATTCTCTACAACAACATGATCAAACAGAAGAGCCACATTTCAAAGCTCTCGAAGATACAAAAATAAGTGGTCATTTTTTGCCTCGGAAATTCCAGACACTTGATTTGCAACTAATAAGTTGCACCACATATCTTGGCAAGCCTCAAGCCAGCTAGTGCAGCTTCATACTCAACTTCATTATTTGATGTATGAAAACCAAATTTAATAGATTGAAGCATTTTTCCGGATGGAGAAATCAGTTGAATCCAGTGCTGCATCCCAATACACTAGAACCTTCATTTGTTCGAACAATCCACATTGAACTAGCAAAACATCTGCGCTAACATCTTCATCTGATCTGCTTTAATGGAACTCAACAAGAAAATCTGCCAATGCTCGTGCTTTAATTGTCGTCCATGGCTAAAAGGTGATGTCAAAATCTTCCAATTCAACTGACCACTTAGTCATCCTCCCCGAAATGCCAGGGCGTTGTAAAACATTCTTCAATGGAAATGAAGTTTGAACCTCAATAGTATGAGCTTGAAAATAGGGACGTATTTTCCTAACAACCACGACCAATGCCAAAGCTAATTTTTCAAGCTTCAAATACCTATTTTTTTATGCCACCAAAATCTTACTGACATAGTACAGCGGCTTCAGAATTCCTGAACCTTCACTTATTAATATTGCACTTACTGCAAAATCAGATACCGCAATGTACAAAAAGAGTTGCTCTCCACTTCGAGGTTTAGATAGTGTTTTTGTGATGATAACAAATCTTTGATACTTGAAAATGCTGCTTAACACTCCGAAGTCAATTCAAACTCCTTTGGTATTCGTAACACTTAATAAAAGGGAAACATTTATCAGAAAATCTAGAGATGAATCTGTTAAGTGTTGTTAACCTTCCTGTCAATATTTGCACTTCTTTGATAGTTCGAGGTAATTTTATGGATACCGCACCTTTTAATTTCTATGGTTCAACTTCTATCCTTCTATCACTGATAACATAACCCAAACATTTCCCTGATCGAACTCTGAAGGTACACTTTTCTCGATCAACTTCAGATACAATTACTTCTGCTTTTTCAAAAGAAAATACAAGTCTTTTTTGCATAACAGGCTTCACCTTCAGATTGATTGCTAGGCTATAGTAAATCACTTCAATTGGAACTCCTTTTAGATCCTCTGTTTTTCAAGCGAAATCACCCAAATTATGGGATAAAAATTGTAATAGTTGTTGACGTAAAATTGGGGTCAGTAAGGTTCATATTTGAAGTACTCTTCTGTCAGAGAAAACATAATTCTCTATATCTTCACTTAGTGTCAATAAACCTAGGGTTTCCCTTGGATCGTCAACCCTCTCTTCGAGATCCGAGGTCAACCCCCTAACTGTTATTCATTTATTCGATCACCACTGTTGGCTCCTCGAATCCGAATAGCAGTGGCATAACATTCTCTAACATTCCCAGACTCACTTCTCCCTCAAATTCCCCAATTTTCTGCGCAGTAACTCCAGTAAAACCGATGATAGTACGTTCTGATTGGGAAATCTGAGGAGTTTTGCGCATTCTATCATAAGTTATTTTGAAAATAACGTTCGCAAAGCTTCATGTTTCTATCTGCACGCGTCGAATTTTGATGCAAGCAATCTTCGCTCCAATGACCATCGCATCCTAATGTGGCCCTGCAGTACCCCATAAAGCATCTTCATAAAAAAGGATAAAAGGAATGTCTCTCTTACCATACATATGAGTAAACATCTTTCTCTCTATATGAGTATCTAGGCTCACTATATGCCTTTTCCTTGAATTGTGAGTATTACTAATCATAGTATCGCCTCCGAAATTGCTAAGGACTCAAAATACTAGCAAAGACTCTGAACGTGTCCTCGCTTTACTGGTTCATCTACTGCCATTAAGATTAATCGATATGGATCTGTATCTAAGTATTCTGATGTTGCATCAAAATTATCAACCTTTGAATCTAAAATCATCAAATTTTCAGCCTTTGCATTTGGATTCGTTGTCTATGAAGTCGACACGATAGGATTCTTCGACCCACTAGTCTGTGCTTTCACATAAGTCAACAATTTCTTATTTTCAATCAAAGTTCGTACCTCATTTTCAACGCAATATAATCTGAGGTATCATGTCTGATGTCATTGTGATATTTGCAAAATCTATTGTTTCGCTCCTCCCTTTTCCTATTAATCGAGGCAGGCTTCCTGAAACACACATATCCTTTAGTTTTTTCAAAAGTTATGGCCACACTCTCGGTTAGATCGGCATAATACTCAGGCCTTATCCATTGATTGGGCCTTGCCCTATGAAATTGATACCCTGATGCCTGGTTTGAATAACCCACAGTTCCATGAGGTAGATTGTTGTTCTTCCTCGGACGTGTCGCTTGGACAAAATTCAAAGATTGCCCCTGGTTGTTTGGAACCTGTCCAGAATTCTTTTGACTAGCTCCAACTACTACTCGAACTTTGGTTGATTCTTCCACCTTGATTTGGTCCTCACTTGAGCCATCAAAGCTCCAAAAGTTAAAGCTTTTCGTTTTGTTGTTTCGTTTGCCAAATCTCCTGGTAGCAATCCTTGTTGACAGGCTGTCATTGCTACCAGCTCCTCATAGTTATCTAAACCCGCTTTAGTTAAGATAAACCGCTTAGTATAATCTTTCAATTTTTCTCCCACTGCCTGCTTGCATTGAATTATTATATCCCTATTTGCTCTTATTTCCTTGCTCCCCATAAATTGTGTTCGAAAATGAGTGTAAAGATGTCTAAAATTTGAAATTTGATCCCCTCGAAATTCTGTTATACCATTTCATAATTGTTCCCTTGACAATTTGAGAGAAAGCCTAACAAACCAGCCTGTCGTCATCCTCAAAATTCATCATGTAATTTTTGAACTTTTTATGTGATCATCCGGATCTTGCATCCCATCGAATTTTTCGACTTTTGAAATATCAAATCGCTTCAGAAGGGTGATGGATCTTATTTCAGTTTTCAATGGAGAATTTTTCCAATCAACACCTTGAACATATTGATTGTCATCTTCAGTTCCCATCATACCGTACAAATTTTGATCATCCACAACATCATATTGGTTTGATGTATTTCCTTCACACCAATTTTCTTCCCTCAAGCATCGAGGTGCACTTTCGCTCCTAGCTTGGTATTAGTTTTGAGATTTTTGAGGTTGATCTTTCTCTTCTTTCGAAAATACTCGATATCTTTTGAAATCAAATCCATAGCTTTCTACCTCTTCGTCACTAAATATGACATAACTTTTCTTATCTTTTTTGTCCTTTCGAGAAGTGTGACGCTCTTTAGCAGGTTCGAACCGTGCTTTTCTCTGTTCACTTCTAATCTAGCGAGTTATGCAAGATCGATCATACTGATCGCCAACATCATTTTTATCGTTAACTTGTCTCATCTTGGATTTTAGTCTAGCTGACTGAATCTCGTGCTCTCTCTTATCTTATTTTTCGTTCAAAGCTGTTATTTTGTCCAAAAGTTGGTTCATTCACAGCTCTATATCCAAATGAATTTGACGAACCAGAATAGATTCTTCTTGCCTATCATGAGCCCTTTGTAAATCGTTTTTCAGTGTTTCAATAGTCGATCGAACTAGTGTAGCGTTCTTTCGATTCATCATCAAGTTTGAATTTGTTTTTCAAGATTCGAAAGGGAGAATAAAGAAAATTCGAATGAGTAATCTAGGCACCAATCAATGATCGGGTCCCCAGCGGAGTCGCCAATTTGGTGAGCTAATATTTGGATTGACTAAGTGAAATTGAGAGAAGTAACAATGTAGAGAGAGAAAGTCAAGTCGTAAGAATGATATATCTCAAAAAGTCACACCTTTATTAAATGAGCCTTGGCCTATAGAGGCGCGACGACTTAGTTCAAACTGAAACAACTACAAAAAGGGTTAATTACATGTTAGTCCCTAACTAAAATATAAAACTCTAATTCTCTCCTCTGATTATACAATGTGTCCTAACAAGTTTTATTCTTTTACATTCCAGTCTTCAAAGTTCTATTTCCTTATCAGTAAGTATTTAATAGCGATGTTAGAATGTATTTTCTAAAACTTTAGTGACTTTCTCACAATGCTTGAAAAATAGGAGCCCATGATGTCCCTAACCAAATAGGTCTCTTAAAGAGATCCATGTATGGATAAAAATATTCAATCTTTCGCAAGACATCTGGACCTCCAAAAGCATTAGTTATATTACAAGTGATTTTGGATATCCAAAATTTATGCATAAACAAACGTAGAGTGAAATCAATTCTGAGTTTACAAGATTTTGTGCATAACTATGGTTGTGGCAAAATATTATAGCGGATTTCCCATTATTTACTTAGGTAGAATGACAACCATAGAGTTGGACTATCATTGCCTCCCTTCATCATCTGTATTAACTGTGATATGTTCGGGCATACCATTAGTCTATGTAATACTTTACTCCTCTCAAACAATTATTTATCATAGGAGACTTCGCCACTCCCCCTAGGGAGAAACACCAACATACTTCTTCTACAAACCTAGAGAACCTTATTGATCAACTAAGCTCCATCCAAATGCTATTTTATCAAAGTTAATGACGTAACTTCTCTTGTTTCTGGATATTAGATGAGGTACCTCCACTTCCGACTCCAACCCTATGATCATGCATACCTTTATCCATATGGAATACATTGAATCTGACCCTAACATGATGATATAACTAGTTGCAAGAGAGGAGAAAATGATCTCCCCCACTCTCTAGAATCGAACTACTTATAATGTGACACTTAGTAGTGAATGTTTTGAGGAGGACATGACCCTTAACCACCCCTGAGGCCTCACCCACTGTAAGTGTTTACTTTGATAACATTATATACTTGGAACGTGTGTAAGTTAAAGGATCCATTAAGACAAAAAGATACAGTTCAATTTATATTTGACAATAATTTTTTGTAATATGTTTACTTGAAACTTGGGTGCGTGAGCCAAAAATGGATTCCATCATTAGATATATGGTCCTATTTTGAAATTTTACCATGAATCACTCCTACCACCCCTTGAAAGAATTTGGATTGTCTTGAACCTTATCTTACTTGAAATTTATGTTCTTTATATATTCTTCGAATTCATCTACTCCAAAGTAAATTGCTTGACCTATATTGTTGTCTTTCATCTTACAGCCATCTAATCTTTTAACGACTCGCCCAACCACATCCTTCTTTGGTATGAATTGGACTTCATGCTTGCTACAAATCAGGATATCCATTGCGTTTTCCTATGGGATTTTTGTTATTTATTTAAGTCGGAGGATCAGGCGGGTTAATTTAGTAACTTGGATGCCTTAGATTATTATTTCTAATGGACAAAAGAATAACCCAATAACCCCAATGTGTCCAAGATTGACCATGTTCTAGTTAACAATGAATTGAACTACTCATTCCCTATTTTGTTTCCCAATCAGGTCACCTCAGACTTTAGGGCACACTATAGTGACCCTTAAACTTATGTTCTCTCGGCCTCACAAGAAAAACTTGTTTATGTTATTTAATATGTGAAAATCTTCACAGAGTATGATAATATTATGGACACCAGCGGAAACCTTCCCACAGCCTCCACTGGTATAAATACCCTAGTAATTAAACTCTTTCAATTTTAGAAGCCACTCACTCACTGAACCCTATAGAGTTTAGTGATATTAGTGGGAAAATAATTGTGGTCTAAGATATTTTATTCTCTACCCAATATAAGCTAGTTACTGAGCTTCTGCACCTTTTACATGGTTTTTACGGAAGTAGATATCTCTTTGGCTTTTATTTTCCTAAGCATGGATGATGAGCCATTTTTAAAACAAAACTCCAAATAGTATTGGCTTAGATTGGGTGACTCTAGCACTTAATGTTTTCAAAATATTTTTAAATTCTGTATTTTACGAAATAAAATTGTTTCTATTATGAATGACCATGGTTCCTCCCGCACTGTTCCAAATGTCTTTATCGACTACTCTTTTTATCTTCGAAAATTATAGTGCTTATGGTTCTGAAAGGCTTGCTCTTCTTTCCTCTCTGATTAATACTAAAGTCAAGCATGATGGCATGTTTAACATAACTTACCCTATTATGAATGTTGAAACTAGAAATTCTCTTTGTGTTTTTAGTAGTACAAAACTTCATACCTCAATAGCTACAACTGTGGTTTTTCTAATATTCTATAGAATATCATTGGTCGCGATCCATGTGATGAGGTCCCTCGTTTCTTTAAGTTGAAGTAGTTTAATAAATCTTGGAACAATCTTCCGTTGCGGACTTTAGACAAATAGTATGTTGCAATATCTCTTACAAGACGAATCGTCAAACTTTTGGGTAACATAACTAAGGATTTTTTGTTGGATCTCATTGACAAGTTAAAATCCATAATTTTTGCATGTTCGTAATATTTATGATGGCATCCTTGTGTTGCAAGAACTGATGCGAGGTTACCATTCCAACTATGATGACCAAGATTCTCTCTTAAAAATAACTTTATGAAAACCTTTGATAATTTTTTCTAACATTTTATTTTCGATGTTTTTGTTTCCATGAGCTTCGCGGATGAGATCTATTGGATTATCTTGTGCATTATTTTCTCCTCATATAGTATTAACAATGGGGGTATCCGAGTTGGTTGAGTATGGCATTCTTATGACCAAAAGGTCATGAGTTCGAGTGTTGGCGGAAAATATAAAAAAACACTCACTTTAAAACAAACAAACAACTTTGATATAGATAGAAAATGAGAAATATTACAAAACACTCTTACAACTCACACTAGAAGAGAAAATATTTTTCTAACACTCAAGAGAGCATTCTTGTCTCTCTTTTCTCTCACTCTAACTTTCTCTCTAACTTTACTTCTTAGTGTGTTTGGTGATGCTCTAGATGGTGGGAGAGCTCCACTATTTATAGAACCATAGTGGAGACAAGGATCCACCATCTAAGATCTTATGGATAGTTAAACACTCAACCTCAAGTCTACACTCAAGGTTAAAGTGTTTCTTACACTCAACATCAAAGTGTGTCTTGCACTCAACCTAAACAACTAAATATTAATTTAAATGTTTCTAGAATATTCTTTCTAGATGGGCCTTATTAAGTGGGTTGGACCCTTTGAGTGGGTTGGGCCCTTTAAGTGGATCAAGTTCATGATCCAACACTCCCCCTTAAACTTGATCCCGTGACCCCTATTAGTTTCCTTAATCGTTTGAAGTCTTCGCTTTTCAATGGCTTGGTGAAAATATCAGCACCTTGATCTTGTGTCTTCACATATTCAACTTGCACATCCTTTCTTGAAATACACTCCCTTATGTAGTGGTAGCGAGCATCGATATGCTTGCTTCGATCATGGAATACTGGATTCTTGGCTAAGGCAATGGTTGACTTATTGTCGACATACACTTTAGTTGGCTCATTATGTGTTAGGTCTATCTCCTTCAATAGATTTCTAAGCCAAATTGCGTGACTAACACATGTAGTAGCAGCAACGTACTCCGCCTCACAAGTGGACAACGTGACAATCAGTTGTTTCTTTGACATCCACGTGAAAGCAATATTTCCCATAAAGAATACAAATCCAATTGTACTCCTTCGATTGTCTATGTCTCCACCCCAATCACTATCGCTATACCCAATAAGTTTGTAATTATTAGAAATGGAATAGTGTAATCCAAAATCAATTGTACCTTTCAGATAACAAAGGATTCTCTTTGCAGCTTTGAAATGAGTAGTTGTTGGAGATTCCATGTAGCGGCTAACCAATCCAACTGCATGAAGAATGTCCGGTCTCGTGCAAGTTAGATAGCGTAGACTTCCTACCAAACTTTTGAATAATGTCGGATCTACACTTTCGCCTTCTTCATGCTTGGACATTTTGACTCCAAACTCCATGGGTGTGCTTATCGGGCTACAGTTCTCCATCTTAAACTTCTTCAGTATATCTTTAGCATAGCTTTCTTGTGAGATGAAAATTCCATCTTTTTGTTGCTTAACTTCAATGCCAAGGTAGTACGCCATGAGCCCCAAGTCTGTCATCTTGAATTCCTTCGTCATTACTTCCTTGAATTTATTGAACATACTTGGGCTGCTTCTGGTGAAGATCAAATCGTCCACGTAGAGACACACGATCAAAATATCTCCATTTTTTATCTTGGTGTATAGAGCGTGCTCGTACGGACATTTGTTGAAGCCGTTCTCTTGGAAATACTTGTCGATTCTACTGTTCCAAGCCCTTGGTGCTTGTTTTAGCCCGTAAAGAGCCTTATTTAGCTTCAACACCTTATCTTCGTGGCCTTTGATCTCATAGCCTAATGGTTGTTGAATGTAGACTTCTTCTTCAAGGACGCCATTGAGAAATGCTGACTTTACATCCATTTGTTGTATCTTCCACTTGTTTTGAGCTGCCAAAGAAATTATTAGTCTAATAGTTTCTAATCGGTCAACGGGGGCGAATACATCATCATAGTCAATTCCCGCCTTTTGACTATAGCCTTTTGCAACAAGCCTCGCTTTGTGTTTTTCAATCTTCCCCTTAGCATTTCTCTTAGTTTTGTATAACCATCTGACGCCTATTGTCTTGCACCCTTTGGGAAGTGAGGTGAGTTCCCATGTGTCATTCTTCTCGATGGCTCTAATTTCTTCATCCATCGCGTCTCTCCATTGTTTCTCTTGTGCAGCTTCTTGAAATGTCACTGGCTCACAATTAGCAAAGAGACAAAATAGTGTAATGTTATCCATTGGTTCGGTTACCTCATAAAGATCACTAAGGCTTCTTGTACGTTCCACTGCTCTCTCATTTTGACTGTCATTTGACGATGATGAAGGTGGCGAGTCTCCATGAGTAGTTGTTGTTGGTGAGGCATGTTGGGTAGCAACATCTTCTGATTGCTCATTTGGTGTCTTCTCATCTTCTTCAATTTGGGGGGAAACAAAATTTTTAAAAGAGCTTGTGGCTCTGATACCACTTTGTCGGCGGAAAATATAAAAATAACACTCTCTTTAAAACAAACAAACAACTTTAATATAGATAGAAAAGAAGAAATATTACAAAACACTCTTACAACTCACACTAGAAGAGAAAATATTTTTCTAACACTCAAGAGAGCATTATTGTCTCTCTTTTCTCTCACTCTAACTTTCTCTATAACTTTACTTCTTAGTGTGTTTGGTGATGCTCTAGATGGTGGGAGAGCTCCACTATTTATAGAACCATAGTGGAGACAAGGATCCACCATCTAAGATCTTAAGGATAGTTAAACACTCAACCTCAAGTCTACACTCAAGGTTAAAGTGTTTCTTACACTCAACATCAAAGTGTGTCTTGCACTCAACCTAAACAACTAAATATTAATTTAAATGTTTCTAGAATATTTTTTCTAGATGGGCCTTATTAAGTGGGTTGGACCCTTTGAGTGGGTTGGGCCCTTTAAGTGGATCAAGTTTATGATCCAACATCGAGTCCCTCTACATACGCTTTACATACGCTTTCTCGGCTGAGCCTGTCACCTTGTGTGGTTTACCTTCTGGCGTTGGTTTGCAGGCTATCGCGTCAGACTGAGGGTTTACCCTGTGCGCACTCATTGCACTTTGAGTAGTGGCTGCGTGTTCCCTCTAAAAAAAAATGAGCTTTACGGAATATTTTTGGGTCGCACAGGTCTCCGACAAGGAGACAAGTTATTTATGTTTTTTACACTAGTTATGCAATTCATCTCGAGTATCGTTAGAAATCTCTTTATAGAAAATTTAAATTTACTAAGAGCCGCACAAGCTTTAAATCATTAACATTTGCTTCGTGGATATTGTCATGATTTTCTTTCGGGGAGATGTCTACTTCCTTAGCTTGATGTGGAATGTTCTTAATTGTTTTTATAGTTGTTTTTCCTTCATTTCAGCCATTGGAAGAGCTGCATCTTTTTATTTGGGTTTGGGGTTTGGTTAATATTACGGGTACGAAAGTGGTTCAGTACCGGTTAAGTACAATGGTGTCCATTTTATTGCAGGTCAACTCTCCTACTTAGAGTGTCCACCTCTCCTTGATAAGGTTCATTTATAATATGGGGCTATGATGTCCATTTTATCTTCTGTGCATGCAAGTATATTGGTTCTCTATATTTATCTGACCAACAAAGGGACTAAATGGCTTGCCCCAAACCCTTATTCGTTTCATATGTTCTGGCCACATGATGAATATATTGAATGTTAGATTTTCTTCGAAAATGCATTTTTCCCTCTTTGGAAGACATGCTTGGGATCCTGACCTTAAGGTTTGGAGTTGGGTACTTTTTTTTAAGACATTTAGGGTTCATACTAAGTAGTAAAGATTTTTCCGTTTGGTGTGATTCGATAAAAACTAAAAAAATAACAACTTTTGGAATATTAGTATGGGATTTTTGCCCTCTTAAGCATAAAGGAAAACTATATGCCTTATTGCTTAGGCTTTTAAAAATTAGAAGATAATGGTAGGAAACACCTAATCTACATATCTTTGGATTGATCTACGGCTCATTGCTACCTCTTTCTTTATCCACTGGGAGCATAATACTATACTTTTGTACCCCTATATCAAGTTGGTTGAGTCGGTGCGGCATAAATACAACAACAGATGTTGTTCCTTTATTCAGTGTCTTGCTATTGTATGCAAAGTAATTATATGGTACAAGCTCATAAATCATGTGTGTATTATACATTAATAATATGTGATTGATAGATTCATTCTTGTCGAGATCCGATCGTTTATACATTTGGCTTCATTATATTTTTCCAAAATTGGCCCGATTGAACTCAAATTGTTGGTTTATGTACGTCCACCCTCCAAAAACACTTATTGCATGCTTGTTTTGATGCGGTGGTATAGCATATGTTGAGGGATATGAACTCGATATATTTTGGCTAATCAACTTCTCTCGGGCCCAATAATATCGGGCTACATGACCACTGACCTCCACTTTAAATTTTTTGGTCCCAATGTGGCTTGTTCCATATAATAAGATGTGGCCTCTTTTTGAAAATATTTATCTGAGCCCTAACTTGCGGTTGTTATATATACAAAAACTATTATTTTAATCACACATTTAAATTCAGTGAACAATGTAATTTATCGATGAACACGGGTAAACGCATATCATGTTTGAACGTATGAATTATCGAACGATGTCACGTGCGACTAACCGCACATTCATTGTCGTGTTACGGAACTAACTTAGAAAAAGCTATGACTGCCGGAAAAAACTTAAATCATATTATAAAGTGTAATACTAGAAATTAGACATATTTTAATAGATCTTAAACGGCTGGATTTTACATCCTTTTTATATATTTTTTATCTAATTTTGGACAAATTTTCCCTTTTCAGAAAACTTGGGAATATAAGGCTTTGATAAATCTCTCACCATTTTTTTTCTTCTCTTTTTCTCTCTGTCTCTCTCTCTCTAAAAACCTCTCAAGCACTCAAGAATCGACCGAAAATCAAACTTGATTTTTTCAAGAATCTAAACTCTGCAAAACATAGAGGTAAGAAATACAAGCCTCCTCCTATATTTTTTTTTAGTTTTCGTTGGGTATAAACTGTTGAAAATAGGGTTTTTAAGTTTCGTTTGAAAAGTTTGATTTTTGCATGATTTTAGGTGTTGTTTTGTTAAATTAGTGTTCTATTTTTGTTATTTTATTAGGATCTATGTTTCTGTGTTTGATTTTGTTGCAAATGCCTGTGTTTTGCTTGGTTTTGAAAATTGAATCTCGGCATGATGTGATCGCACGATTGTGCTACCAGATTTCATCTGCTCGCACGATCGTGCGACCAAGATGGTGGTTCGTCGCATTCGCACGCGACAACATTCAAAGCACATCGCATTCAGGCCGTGCGACGTAAGCTCTATGTTGGAAAAAAATAGCCAAATTTTTTACCTTGCGTCGCACGCGACCACATCCAAAGAACGTCATATTTAGGTTGTGCGACGTAAGCTCTCTGTCTAAAAAACAGAGCCAAATTTTTGGCCTAGTGTCGCACGCGACCATTGCCAAATAGAGTCGCATTCGGACTGTGCGACGCAAGCACTTTCTCTAAAAAACAGAGCCAAAGTTTTTACCTTGCGTCGCATGAGATGGGTTCAACCTAGCGTCGTGTGCGAGGTGTGTAATACGTTCTCGCACACGACGCTTTTAATTCAAAAATACTACTCGCAAAGGTTAGTAAATGAACAAAAAAACTAACATCATACAAAATTACATCAACTATATTATAAAATTACGTCAACTATATTAGAAAATTACATCAAATGTTAGATAAAATAACTTAAAATGTTGTATAAAATCATTTCAAATGTAGTCTCTTGTCAAATCGGTTACATGTGGTTTTTCGTTTAAGTTTATTTTCCTAGGTGGCATTATTTGTGTAAATTTGTTGAACCGACAGTAGTACGGATCCGCCCATTCACTCTCTTCTTCGGTTGCATAAGCACCCCAGCAAGGGTATAATGGTCCATTAGGTGGATTAGTAATCTGCAAGGAAAATAAGAAATGAATAAATCTTGTAATGGTAGCATAAGAAATTGGGAAATAAGATAATATACTTACATTAAAAAAGTGGCATCCATGTACAAAAGCAATCCCAACTTCTATGATCGTTGAATTGTTGACGGGTGGGCGTCCACGGATTGGTAGATACGTTAACGACGCTACTTGCAATATATGGTACACAATTCATTGATACCTTGTCGCAATGATTAGTCCAATGTCTGAAAATGTCATCCAGTAGTGGCTACTAAGGTTGGGCTTGAATTAATCTAACCTCAAAAACCTTCGACGAACCATATACATCCAACCAAGATGCACGGTTGTCTCGTAACTCCTTCAACAACTCGCGTCTAACATTCTCCCACTTATCTTCTTTATTGTATATTGAATGCGCTACAGAAAGATATCCGCAGTGTCCGTCCGGAAGAATGACAACTAACTTAATAATGTAAGTATGTAGAAATGACGGGATGCAATCCGGATATAATGTCAACTTCCCATCCTTAACAATTTTCTTAGGTCTTCCAACTTTCTTTTTTGCTAATGGAGGTTTGGGTGTTACAATGGGAACCACGTTGGATACGGTCATGCTCCCTAACGTGTTAACGGGTGTACTACCTATCGAGTTAGCTCAAGTACTAGCACTGAGGTTTGTTCAATGGGATATTCCCACAAACTAGGGTTCTATTTAGTCGATTTATCAATGCCTCCCTTTGGCCTACCCTTATCTCTAACCGCTTATTTAGAATCTTGAATATGACTTGTCTCGGGCCTCAAAATTTGTATTACCCGATTGATAATGTGGTTTTGTTGGTCGGGGCGGAAATTACGAATGAAGTTGTTAATTATGGAAAGTATTTTTACAATTATTCCTCATGAGAACTAGGATCTCTATGAACAATATATAATCTTTTCCATTAGACATCCGCATCTTCTAAAGGGATGCACCTACCATCTCTAGCTATAAACGCAATTTCACATGCACAAGGTAGCCCGTGTGTTTTCCTAAGGAAACACCCTCCACATGATACCCGATCTACTCCTATATTTCTAGGACGTACAATAGCAAACATCAATATCTTTAGACCCGCATGTGACACATGACCTTTAATATTTTGGGTCAAAACACCTTCAAAACCGGGAATTGTTCTAAACTTACTTCGCTCGAATGATTCGACAATCCCCGCATGCTGCTTCGTTAATAAGTTGTGAACTTTTTCCCAAAAGATATCAAAGTTGCATTGATTCGTCCCAAGGTATTTTTTAGGGACGAGTGAGCAGCCTCCGCCCTACATAATACAAGTACAAAAATTATGAACTTATTTGAAAAGAGATATAATAGTTAAACAAAAAAATGGATAAAAGGACAAACCTATTTGTAGTTGTTTGGCCATACTGCTTAATATTGTTCGTTCGATACGCAAGAAACTTGTCATCGTATTTCGTTATCCACGCGTACATAACGTACGGAAAACACTTGGGTTGAGAGGCGAACATCTCCTTCAATTTAGATCTTTTCGTAACTCTCAACCGTGTTCGCCCCCGCAACGTAGCCGTAAAACGCAACAAATTGTTGCGCAACCGCATCATTGTGAAATATCTTTCAGACCGTCCGAAGAATGTTCTTACTAATGTGCCACGTGCATAACAAGTGGTGTGTGCTCGGAAAAATATCGTCGATTGCTCGCATGAGAGCTAACTCTCGATCGGTAACAATAACACTCAAAAATGCGCACACGCTATCCATCATCAAAACACGAAGAGTTTCCAAAGCCCATACATAATTTCCAATCTTCTCTCCGCTAAAAAACACGTACGCAACGGTAAATGTAATGGAAGTCGACGTTAAACCAACAATCTCTAATAAAGGCATCTTATAACTAGTCATCTTGTACGTACAATCTAAGAATAGCACATTAGGGAATATACGTAATAAGTCTATGCTAGTAGGATGTGCGGAAAAAAATCACTGATCACCTTTGAATCATCTTTCAAACGCTCCCACGTGGAGTATTCATTCTCCTTCAATTTCGTCAACAAATATTGCATTTGTGTTTGTCTCCCGTGCTCAACATCCCGATGGTTTAGGAGGCAATTATAGATTGCAGGCATGTTTGAAATGTTCTCGGGATATTGGCACTTCAAACCGCTATATATCTTCATAGAACGCGAACTGACGTGAGACAAACTATGAACTAGTTCCTCTTTATCATGTTTAGCCTACAAGCGCGGGAATGACTGTCTAGGCGAACGTAGGGTTCATAATTATGCATACCGTTTACCACCTCCAAACGCCATTTCATGGCTAGTATGTCGATCGGATGACCTTGTAACGCAAACGGACAATTATATTTCTTCGTCGATGTCTTCTGATTTCTTAACGTTTTCGGCTTCGCATTTGATAAGAATACATCGTACAGCTCGCAAACGTACTCTAACCTAGGATTCCTTCCCCATTTCCCGCTATTGTACAGCTTTGTAATAATGACAAACTTAATCTACTTTGATTCAATGTCCACAAAAGCATCCAATTCATTTTTAGTAAATAACCTATCCGTTTATAATATTCTACTCTAGTCGGCATCCATAAATGGAGGCTGGGTAGGTTCCTCCTACAAAATATAACATTGGAATCTATAAGTTTGTCTAACAGTGAAGTCGCACGAGAAATGTCTTCAGAGCTGTCGCACGAGACATGTCTCTTCAGTTGTCGCATGCGTAGCCGAAGGCATTATTGTCGCATGGGATGCCTAAGGAAATTATTATCCAAGTTCGTGCGACGAAGATGATATTCATCTCACGATGTTCGAGTGATGAGGCCAAAATTCGAAAATCAGATCTTAGCTTCTTACCTCCATGCGGTAAGCTTCCTCCTCGTCTAATAAGTCTTCCAAAGAGACGCCCATTTCATCATTGCCCATGGATACTCCGATATTAGGTTGTTTGTGGTGGATTTTATGGGTTTGGGTAAAAAAAGATAACGTTTTGGGTTTAATGGGTTTGAGGTAGTAAATATTGATGGAAAACTTGTGGATTTAGGGTAACAATGGATGGATTTCAGATTTTGGGTTCATTTTGAGGGTAAATGGCATGAGTGTAATTATATAGAGGGAGAAGGATAATATGGGAATTCAAGTTTGAGTTGAAAAAA
Source organism: Limnanthes douglasii subsp. nivea (assembly GCA_036936605.1). Lineage (NCBI taxonomy): Eukaryota > Viridiplantae > Streptophyta > Magnoliopsida > Brassicales > Limnanthaceae > Limnanthes > Limnanthes douglasii. The sequence goes on along the minus strand of JAUPFV010000005.1, from coordinate 125,477,723 downwards.
AAGAAGGGGTTAGGGCGAAATATTTATCAAAATATGACTAATTTCTAACATGTCCCTACTATAAATCTTATTTTCGAAAAAAAAAACATATAATACGTGGATCTATAACTATCTAAATAGTACAAGTAAACCATTATCTAAAAAATTAAATTTATATATAATGCGATTATTATATTTTGGGACTTCAATTTTAAAGATCTCTAAAGGTAGAGCCATCTAACTTATTCTAAGTTTTCTCTAGTTGTGAAATTCGATTAAAAATAATAATTTGAAAATAAATATTTTTACAAATTTTTCAATTTGTTTTATAGAAAGAAAAATATTGCGGCGAGGAATATAATGAAAAAATAATATAATACAGTAAAAATATGTTTAAAATATAAAAGATCCAACAACAAAGCTGAAAGTGTGCGAAAAATATATAATAAAGTAAAAGTATCCTTAAAATATATATATATAATCCAACTAAAATTTCCAGGACTAAAATTTAGGGTATACCCAAAAATATTATGGAAAACAGTTTCAATAAAAGATAAATATCCGAGTATTGTATAACAAAAATATGTAAATATTCTAGTTACAACTCAAAATGAAAATATATTCAAGTACACAAGTAAATGCATTCTCCTCAACTCATTCTTCACATATTTCATACGAGAAAATATTCGCTCAACACTTGCGGTAGCAACCGGTAAGGACAAAGCTAGCTTCACAAGTGTGTACACAAATCCAAATATCGTGTGTTTTTTTGTACGAACAAGAGTCTTACATAGATCAAAATATTATTTCTATGAAGAAGTGAAATAAAAAAATGAAATAAAAGAATGTAAAGAAAAGAATGTAAAGAAAAAGTGAAATAAATAAAACATTTGGGTATCTAAGTCGAATTTGAACTCAATACTTCAAATATATTACTAGAAAACTTAACCAGTAAACTAAATTAATTTTTTTAACTTATGGTTGTCCTGGACATACCTGTCTCCTCTAAATCCGTCCAAATCCGCCTCTAACTATAAAGATAAAAATGTGACAGAGAAAAAAACAAAATGAAGGTTAACGGTGCAAAAAAGAACAAATTTATGATGGCCCTTTCCTAAACTTAGTTAAATTGGGATATGAACTTGAGCTATATGTAGTAAAACCTGGCTGAATTCACAATGAGGATCTCATTGATTCATAATATATATATATATATATATATATTATTTTAAGATGTATTTTTCGTATGACAGTAATCAATGACACCATCTGATTTAAGAGAGAAGGAATTCCAAAAAATAATAATTATCTAGCAGTTATATAAGTATTAAACGAATCAAAATAGTTAATGATAATGACAGAAGAACTCTTTGGGACAGTGCCAATGATTCTGTCAAATATTTCTGGTTGAATGATTCCTGGGATTGGGGAAGGCTTAGCACTAAAGTCACTAATACGGAGATTAGTAAGATCAGGGAGGTTCGACTTTCAGATAAAAAAGATGCTTTGCTTTGGTCTCTTTCAAAGGATGGGTCATTTAGTACCAGAGACACTTTGAATCACATCAGATGCAAGGGTAATGTAACTAGAATTTATGCTAAGACATGGAATGTAGTTACTCCTAAGAAATGCTCGTTCTTATTATGGAGAGCTCTGCATAACTAGTTACCTACGGATGCTGTGATGCAATCTAAAAGCTTTCAGCTAGCTTCTAAGTGTGTTCATTGCAATAATACTGAATCTACTCACCATGATGTCGTCCAGTGTCCTCAGGTTTGGTCTGTCTGGCTGCACTTCAGTGTTATCTTCAAATTTCAGATTCATCCTTATATGACGCTCTCGCATATCATCATGAAGTGGTATTGGGCTGCTCAAAGAAGCTGTGACATATTCACAATTCTGCCTGCAATAATCGTTTGGTCAGTTTGGTCAGGTCGAAATAAAAAGAAGCTTAACAATGAAGATACTAATTCTGCTACTATAATTAGACACATTATCTATATCTTAACCAGTCTAGATCATGCGAAGATTCTTAACAAGAAGCACTGGGGAGGCTATGATAGAGAAGCTGCTGAGATTGGTTGTGTGTATCAGATTAAAGCTTTGAATAGGCCACTATTTTTGAAGTGGAAGAATCCTAAACAGGGCAGATACAAAATTAACATAGATGGAGCGTGTACCTTCAGTCATGAATCTGGAGGTGGTACTTTAATCAGAAGTAGTAATGGATGGTAGTATGATCATTGGCATTGGCAGATTGTACGGCAAATCTTCTCCATTAATAGCTGAGTGTCGTGCTTTGTTTGATGGTTTGAGGTTGTGTAATACTCTGGGTCTGAACAAGGTGGATGTGGAGATTGATTCGTTGGTTTTGGTTAAGCTGTTACTTTATGGAAGCTCTGTTTGGTATCTAGAGCCTTTGTTAAACTATTGTAGGAAGTTAATCAGGTCTGAAATGGTCGTCAAACATGTCTATCGTGAACAAAACCTAGGGGCTGATCGGATTGCTAAAGAGGCTTTGAGGGTTCAATCGAATGTTGATTTTGATGGTAATGATGCTCCTCCGAAATTAAGGACAATTGTTTTGTTAGAAAGCCTCAATTTGGGGTATTTGCGTTTTTCAAATTAGGGTTTATCTTTGATTTGGGGCTGTTTGGGTCGCTTTGGTAGTAGGGAAGAAGACGATGGTCTCTGATTTTGTTTCAAATTTTTGTAATATTGCCTAATAAGGCTTGAACTTTCTTTTAATTCAAAAAAAAAAGTATTAAACGAATTGGAGCTTCTCTCAGTTGTAATGTAGCAGATCCTCTCTCTGTCGATCTATCTACATGCATTGTTAAGAGAATAATCTTTCATGTATCTACATGCACTGGTCGAAACAAAATTTAAAGTTAAGAGATGACTCCTTATTACGTACTCCCTCTCTCTGTCCTTTTATGTTTTACTGCATTTTAGCGATTGAGACGATAATTAACATATCTCATTGTTATTTTTAAAATTGTAAAAAGTATATCTATTTTTCATAAATAATATTTTTATTTAACATGAAAGTATTGTGGACAAGATTTAAAATAAATAATTAAATAATAAAAAATATAATAGTAAATTAATAATTAATGTTATTTTGGAATTTAAAAATGTCAATTAAATTAGGAAAAATGTTTATTTTTAAATGACCAATATTTTGAGACGGAAGAAGTATAAATTTTAATATATGGGTAAAATGCAGTGGATTTGGCTCGACTTTTTATATTAAAATTTCTGAGCTATTATAAATATAGTATTTTTTTAGTTATTTTTATTATTTTACTATTATTTTAAATTAAATTTTACACTTCTGCAAAAAAAACTTAGTGAAAAAAATATTTGTTGTATTAAAAAATTAAGATCAAAGTAAAATCAGTTGCAACAACTAGATTCAATTTCAAAAAAAATAAATTATTAATTTTTTATAAGAAAAATATATTTGTATACAAAAACAACTCAAATTTAAACTTTAAAATTTAAACAAAAATAAAATAAAAAACAACAAACTTAATGATAAAATTGATATTCCAAACGAGTTAATCAACTAAACCTAGTTCCATACTGATTTCGTCGGTGCGGAGTATTGACAACACCTGCACATTACATTAGGTGTATCGAAATTGCTGCTCAAAACTCATTACAAATGGTATCGCTAGTGTTTTTTTCATTTTAGCACTGACGGTGCATAGCCACATACCGTCGGTGATGTGGTAATATATTTCCGGTGCTTATTCGCAACCCCAATATATTTTGGCACTTGCAATATAACGAAGCCAAAACCCACGGTATTAAGACATTATACTGCTAATACCGATGGATTATATTGGTGGTTTACAATCCGACAAAATTCATCTCTAACTTTTGTTTAGATTTTACGATTATAATTTTTAATACTTGACATTATATGAGGTTAAGGATATCGGTGGAATGGAAGAGGATTTAAATGTCAATTATAATGATATTTTTACCACAAAAGTCTTTAATACACAACAACAATCGATTGATTGGGTTATGGTTACCAGAAAGAAAACGAATTCACAGTTGTATTAAGAGGTCGCGAATGTTATGGAAAAAAAACCTAAAAACCTAAAACACCAAAATGCCAAGATAGTAATATTATTAATTTGAGAAGATTTCTGAACATAACCTTACATTATCTTTTATCCCTTATATATATATATATTATCGTTGGCCGTTATTTCCTTATTAATTACAAGTACTTAATGGGCTAAGACCTATACAAAGTCGATTGATATATATTCTCTTTAATTAGCGATCTCTGAATATTCAACTCTTAACTATCTATCATTAATTAGTGGTCTTTAATACAATCTACTATACTAACTTCATTAATGTTTGTTGACGTAGACGGTTAGTCTTGTGATTTGCCGAGCAGAGCAGCTTTTGCCATTTTGCTCGGTCGGCTTTTGTGTTGCCTTGTCTGTTCGGTCAGTTCTGGTATTAACTCGTCCTTGATCGAGTGAGATTTTTTATCGTGCGCACCAAAATACTTATCAACTTGGGGCGGACGTGCATACTTTTAACCGTGCTCTACTCGACTAGAGGCTGAGCTCGGCTTAGCTTTCGTATCTTCTTTGTTTGATGTATCCGCATTGGCTGAGCGTGCATGTCTCTAATCATGCTTTGCCCGACTTAGATCAAGTGTGCCCGGTCTCATGTCTTTCCTGCTCGGATTGAATGCTTTTTCTAGTCTTTTGAGTCTTTCTTTTTGTTCTGCTCTGCTTTTGTTCCGCTCGAAATCTGTTCTACTCTGATCTGTTTTGTTCTGCTTGACTTCTGTTATGCTCTGCTCTGCTTTGTTCTGCTCGACTTCTGTTCTGCTCTACTCTGCTTAGTTCTGCTATGCTTCGATATTTATCTTTGAGAGTGGTTGTGGGTATCTACTCCCTTATCAGGGTTCCCCCTAGTCCAATCACTAAGTATAAAATAGTTACCGATTGGAATAAAAAAGAAAAGAAAAATGAAAAAAGGCGTGGGTGACGTGTCACTCTCTGATGCGATAGATTGTGTCGATTTGGTTTGATTTTTTGGACAAGTTACTGTAGAAAAGCGTGCTAGACGTTTGAGTTCTCGATGTATGATTTGACAGGTGCTATCATTGTGGTGATGATTGGGTAAGAGAACCGTTTCTTGGGTATTTAGAGGTTTTCAAATAAAATATAATACTTTACTCAGCATAGATGTTTTGGAAAATTGCTTGAGAGAGATTTGGAGAGGGAAAGAGAAATTCTCTTCGGGACTTAGCAGCGCTTTGATTCACTGTTGGGGAAGGCTACCGGTGACGGAATCAGAGAACGGAGTACTAAAACAGGTACGTAATCTCTATTTGGAATTCTATTGTAAGTTAGGTTAGACAATCTAGGGAAATAAACGTTTAAATAGTGGTATGGGCTTGTAGAGTTCTTAAAATGTATGCTTTGTTGGACCAACCACTGGGTTTACTGAGATTGAGACCACGTATTATGCGGGGAAACCCTATTCTGATAACCACTGTTGGGTAATTGCAATCGGTTTATACATGGCGCCAAAGAAAACGATGAGGAAGAAAAATGTGAAAGTGAAATCGGAGTATGATGAGATGGATGTATTAGAGGAGTATTTCTCTAAAATCGCCCCAAAGTATGGGTATCTAACTGAGGAATCCCTAATGGAGTTTAGGAGTAGGTATGGGTTTCCTGATGACGTGACTATTAGGGTGCCTCTGGCAGGGGATCAACCTTATACCACTGAAGAGGGGGACAATTGCTTGTATACAACCTTATTTGATTGGGGCCTGCGGCTCCCCTTACCTCCACTTATTAGAATGTTTTTTAGTTTTATTGGGATTTGTCCCACCAAGCTAACGACGAATGGTTGGAGGACGTTGTTGAGTATCGTCCTGAGCTCTCGGTATTTCAGAATACCTCTGTGTTTGGCTGATGTACTAGCTGGAATGGAGGTGTCCAAATTGGCGCGGTCACCGTTTTTTTTATCTACAGTTAAATGGAGCGAGACACATAGTTGACCTCCCTAATTCTGATAAGACTTGGAAGCACGGGTTTATTTATGTGTCGGGTAATTGGGAGCATGAGAGTGCTACGTTGAATCTTCAGTTAAATAGACGTTGGAAGTCTAAGTGTAAGGGTTTCTAAATATTTGAGTATGTAAACTAGTTTGTAGAGTTTGCTATAATTGTCGATGTGTTGGTGTAGGTGAAGGGAAGTACCACGAGTGGTGCAAAGAAGGCTATCTGAAAGGATCATTGAACCTTTTGGCAAAATTGTCCGCCGCGGTGCACGCTGCTTGGGGAGGCGAGCCAACACAATTCTTATGTGCGGTGAATTACTTGAAGGTCGGCTTGTGGCGCATTCCTGAAATTTCAGTGGTAGAGGACAAGAGAATAACGATGAGTGGTAGTGAGGAAGAGGAAACTTTGGAGAAGCTCCGAGCACTGATGGTGCAGCGGTATGAAGAGGGAGAATTTGTCGGGCTGGGTCTAACGGTGCCGGCGGGACGAAAAGCACGAGAAACGAGCAGGTCTTCGTTTATGCTCGAAGGGGCATAGAAGGGTGAGGAGGTGTATATGCAAATCAAGGAGGAAAAGCTGGCCATTTTGGTCGAGGGGGTGGAAGGCAGTGGCAAGACGGCGAGGTCGCGAGAGGATGATTCTGCGGATGCGGTCAATCCGCTAAAAAACAAAAAACAAAATGGTGATTAATTCTGCTCCCTTTTCCCAACAGAAGATGAGTTTGGTGGATAAGGATGAGGTCGATGAGGCAATGGGTGCACAAGGGAATGATGTTGGTGGTGTTGTGCGGACGAAGGAGCAGGAGATACCCTCTGGAAAATCCCCTGAGGTAGTTTTTATTGACGATAAGGTGTTGGAGCCAGAGGGTGGGGCGAAGGGAAAAAACGCTCCACCCCACGTAGCGCAAAGGATGAAGAACTTTGTGCACGACCTTGGATCGGGGGCCTCCTTGCTAAATGTTGTGGTGCTTGAGGACCTTCATACGCAGAGGTCAGGAGAGGCCGGGGATGGGGCTCAGCAGTCCCCGCATCAATCTGAGCTGATGCCGGAGCCATCAGTGAAGTTGGTGATGCCTGCTACTTCTTAGATGATCATTGATCAGGTCCGGTACATTTCTGATCTGTTGTTCTATGATACGCTGCCTATGAGCAAAATTCTGCAGCGGCAATTGGATCTGGCGTTGGAGGTAAGTAATGTGGTATCGAATTCTTAAGTTATGTAGCTTATTTTGATTTGTGTGTATTGGGGAAAGAAATTATGTTAACGCCATGTGTTGTGTAGATGCAATAAAATTCGCATGCCCTGGTGTACCGGCGTATGTCCTCAGTCGAAGTCTGGACGATGGAGAGGTGGAATACGGAGCCTATGTTTTTTGGCTCAGTGCAAGGTCTGACTACCGAGTTGGCTTGGTTCAAAAATGCGTATGGAGTGGCTAAGCAGCGAGCGTAGAAAGCACAAAAAGAGAACGAGGAGCTATTACGTCAACTTGGCAAGGTGTGCGCGAAGCAAGATGCAGGGAGTAAGCAGTGCCTGGAGACGATGACGAACACCACATTATTGACCGCCCAGAATAATGAGCTGCTAAAGAAGAATAAGGCGCTCATTACGCAGAACTCGCAACTGATGGGGAAAAATGTTCGCCAAGCAAATAAAGTGGAGGAACATGCCACCAAAGTGGTCGACCTCTCAGTAGAGCTGACTGATGTGAAAGTACAGTTGGCTGAGCTGCGGCGGGAAAAAGAGGAGAGGCGTGGTGAAGTAGCTCAGCTTAAGAATTAAGTTGTTGCTGACGTTAAAGCCTTAGAGTGCCAGGTGATGAAGTCACATACCTCTTGAGATCGGTTGCGCGATGAGCAGCTCGACTTCCCCGACACACTGGGACGTTTTACCTTCATTCCCGGTTAGAGTACGTTGCGTGGGTTTATATGGTAGGACTCCTAACATTTGATCGTAGCTGGCTTTGAATATAATATTGGTCGAGCTACCGTCATCAACTAGTATCTTTGTCACCATTACTCCTCCAATGTCTAGGGTTATGCTCAGAGCGTCCTCGTGAGGGGTGGCTAGGCCTCTCATATTATTATCGTTGAAAACTAGATAAAAAACTGGGTCCCAGAAATGACTGTAAGACGGGCCCGCCTACTGATAAAACTTGCTCTTCTTCCCTTGACCTCTTCCTTCCCTAATGGTCGGCCTCAGGTAAAGAGCCTCCTTCGGAAATGGCGAGCATCTATTGTTGTTTCCCTGACCCAGCGGGTCGATCCTCTTGGTGACTGGATAGCTCGTGTTGTCGGGGCTCCTTTTGTCTATTATTAGTACTCTCCGGGTTGCTGCTATAAAATCCTGATCCTTGATGTCGTACGAATTGTATCAACTAGCCGTTGTCTACCGGTCGTTGTATTTCTTCATGTAGTTACCAGCAATCGTTGGTTGCATGACCGTGGTGATTATGGTATGCGCAGAAATGTCGTGTTGATCGCTTGTAACTTGGCGTGGAGATGGACCGAGGGGCCTGGTATTGTATCCTGTCTCGGGTGCAGTCGTAAATGGTGGAGATAGACTCTGTGAGTTGAGTAATTTGCCGCGTTGGGTTTTCGTAAGCTACTGGGTGTTGATTGGTTGTGATCCTCTTAGATTCCCTTCTGGGTTTGTTGCTTCCTCTCAAAGATGTCCCCCTGTACCCATCAGTGCGTCTTGGCGATTCCCTGCGATGCCCATCATCGATCCTTCCACTGCTCTCTTCAATAGTTTTGATGCCTGGAGCGGCTTCCCCCAATGACAGCGGGACCTTGGTGGCGTCATATACCTTGATGAATTGGTTCACTCGGTCCAGAAGGTCACCTATTTTATCACAGGGGAAACAAATTAGATCAGCATATAGTTTACCTTGTCTGTCCAGCACCCGCTTGAGGGAAGCTACCGTCATTTTTCTGCCAGGTTGGGGAGTTTGTTCATGGCATGCACGAATCTTCTAGTGTAACCGTTGAGGGGTTCCCCCCTTTTTTGGTAGAGGTCAATGCCAGAGAAAGGATACTGGCGTAATTCCTTGTTACCCACAAAACGGTTCATGAACGCACTCTAGAGTACTATGAAATCGCTTATGGAGCCTTTAGGGAGGTTGCTGAACCAATCCATCGCGTTTCCCTTAAGAGTCATTGAAATTCCCTGCACAACATTGCATCGTCTGGGTTAAAGGCGAGCATCATGTTTCTGAATTGTTCCAGGTCTCTTTCTGGGTCCCCTGATCCATCATGCCCTTAAGGGGTCGAATTTCCTTGGGAGTTGGACGGCGATGATGTTTTGGTAAACGATGAATCTTTGAGAACGTAAGCAACCATGGTCGGGCGTACGTGATCGTACTGCTCGCTCATTCCTCCCGTGCCGTCCTTGGATGTGGTTTGCTTCTGGCGTTTTTTCCCACCGTTGTCTCACATTCCTTCACCGGGCTTGTCCCTTTTGGAGGATCCTTCTCGCACTGCTTCTCGACTTACTTCGATGATCAATTTCGGGGGACGCTGGTGGTCGTCCGAACTCAGCTTTTCTGTCAGTATGTTAACAACTCCATGCAGCTCCGCCATGGTCACCTTGTTTGCTAAATCCATGACTTCCTGGTCGCGATCGTCCTTACCTTGGGATGTTGGCATCGTTATAATCTGTTGATTCATTCGTTGAAACTCGGTTATGTCGTCTGGAAGGCTAGGTGGGAGGGGGCGGTCGGCCAGGTTGGTGACCAATTCTGCGATGGCTGGTGGCACTGGTGGGTTTACCGGAATTGGAACGGTTCTCTGCAAGGTTTCTTCCAGGCTGCCTTATTTGGGTAGGGACGGTAGTGTTGACCCTCCAGCGGAATTGGTCAACTGGTTAGGGTTGGCCATGGTGATGCGTCTCTCGTTGGGTTCAATATCAATCCCGGATCGAGTTACTATCATTGGAAAAAAAAATTGTTTTGATCTTTCCCACAGACGGCGCCAAAAATGTTATGGGAAAAAACCTAAAACACCAAAATGCCAAGATAGTAATATTATTAATCCGAGAAGATTTTTGAACATAACCTTACATTGTCTTTTATCCCTTATATATACTACTCTTGGCCGTTATTTCCTTATTAATTACAAGTACTTAATAGGCCAAGACCTACATTAAGTCGATTGCTATATATTCTCCTTAATTAGCGATCTCTGAATATTCAACTGTTGACTATCTATCCTTAATTAGTGGTATTTAATACAGGCTACTATACTGACTTCATTAATGCTTGTTGACGTAGACTGTTAGTCTTGTGATTTGCCGAGCAGAGCAGCTTTTTCATTTTCCTCGGTCGGCTTTGGTGCTGCCTTATCTGCTCGGTCAGTTCTGGTACTAACTCGTCCTCGATCGAGTGAGGTTTCTGATCGTGCAAATCAGAATCCTTATCGACTTGTGTCAGGCGTGCATACTTTTAATCGTGCTCTGCTCGACTAGACGTTCAGCTCGGTCTAGCTTTCGTATCTTCTTTGTTTGACGTATCCACATTGGTTGAGCGTGCCTATCTCTAATCATGCTCTCCCGGACTTAGATCAAGTGCGCCCGGTTTTATGTCTTTCCTACTCGAATTGAATGTTTTTTCTATTCTTCTAGTCTTTTCTTTTGTTCTGCTCTACTTTTTCCGCTCAACTTCTGTTCTGCTCTGCTCTGCTTTGCTTTGTCTTGCTCTGCTTCGATGTTTATCTTTGAGAGTGCTTGTGGGTATCTACTCCCTTATCAACGAAGATGCAATATTATAGATCAAATCTTAGACTATCTTTTGAATTTGAGAGATTTGGAACGTAAAAAAACCGTTGCTATATCCAAAAGATCTTAAGAGGAAGTCTAGTGGAACCAAGAAATGCGGATGCCCTATTAAGCTTAAAGGAAATATGATAACTAATGAAGAATGGTCCTTAGGGTTCGTATGTACAGTTCACAATCATAAAATTATGAACTTCATTGAAGGTCATTCATACTTTGTACGATTTTCTAAAAAAGAGTTGGATTTTTTACATAGCTTTGCCAACATGGGAATCCGTGTTCGGGAAATTTTGGGTGGAGTGAAAAATGGAGCCCTAAGAATTTGTGGTCTATGTGCATGGTTTACAATGCTTAACTTAAATAATGGAAGATCGAGAAAATTGGTCACTCACTATTATAATACTTGTTATGTGAACTAAAAATGTTAAATTATTACGAATGAAATAAATCGGGTGAAGACGAAAGTTAAATCATCAGCAAATGTTTCTTGCACACCAGGTTAGTTTGGATTTATTACGGATGTGTCCAAAATTGCTGATAATGGATAACATCTACAAAGTAATAAGGTACGAGATGTCGTTATTTGAGTTTGTTGGAGCCACTTGTACCGATATGACTTTCTACATCGAATTTACATTTAATTAGTTGTCCCTGAGGTCTACCGCAAGCCTCTATATCTTACTGACGCTCTTTATACATCGACTCGATGAAATAAAAAATAAAAGGTGTCACGAAGACCATGTAATACTTTGCAAGCATCCTAGTGGGGAAAATTTTAGATATTACACACAATATTTGGTGCGCTCCAAAACTAGCCTTGACAAACGCCGCGAAGAGGCGGTCGTCCCCTTTTTAGGCAGGGACTTCTTTCTACGGCCCCTTCGTCTGGAGGATTATTGAGGAAAAGTTTTTGGATTTTTGGCGTGTTATTCAAGTAGGTTAAAGCACAAGTTCGTTTTGAGGAAACTATACGTCAGCATCGATTTCTAAATAATGCACTCGGACTCCGTTACCTGGCCCCAACCTCAATAGTTATTTTGGCTGTGAGTATAGAATCCCTAGCTACAACATTCATTAACGAACAACATCCCTTTGCCAACCATGGTGCCAAAATATCTGGATTGGTTTAAGATCAAACCTCGAGCAGGCTGCAGTTTGGGGCTTGCTTGGCCGACACGACGAGTAGGTCTTGGGACGAGCGACGGGGACGGTGAATGGGGGGTGAAGACTGATTTTTTACATTCTAAAAATAATATAACAATACATTTTTCAACTTTCTTATAAATTATTTTGCAACTTATTATTTCATATCTTTAAGGATTATACTATTTGGTAAGTTTATAATATGTTTCACAGCTTTTATATAACATATTTCACAACTTATTCTTTCGCAACTTTAAATATTATTGAAATTCTAAAGTTTACACTAATTTATAAAATATTAAATTTTATTGTCCAAATCTTATATATGATGTCATCAATGGATCCCCCAATACTTGGTGAAACTTTTTAACAAAGTATTTCATGAGCCACAAACCTTTGATAGCCTAAGTGAAATCCAATATTGATAGTAGGGTTCCATTAGAGCGACGGGAATATATGGCTATCCCGGAAGGCTATTTGTTATTTTTAATTTTTGTACTAATAAGCAGCAAATTGGTGTGCTACTTGATCCTCCTTGAATATTTAGTGACTTTCTCATAATTTTTGAAAAGTGGGAGCTCATGGTGGCCCTAGCCAAAACTCATGTTAAAGAGATCATTATATGGGTAAAAATATTTCATCTTTTGCAAGAGCGATGGACTTTCAACAGTTTTAGTTACATTGCAAGTAATTTTAGAGATCTAAAATTTATGGATAAACAAATCCAGAGTAAAATCAGACTTGGGTTTGCAAGGGTTTACATATCATCTTTGGGGTAAGAATTTATAGAAAATTTTCCATTATTTTCCTAGGTAGAAAGACTACCGCGAAGTTGAAATACCATGCTCCCCCCCCCCCACCATCTTCTGTACCAGTTGTGACTTATTCGTGCACACCATTACCCTATGTATTTTTCTTACTCCCCTCAACTAATCCTCCATCATGGGGGAACTCTTTACTCTCACAATGAAAAACCTAACCTATTTCCTCTTCAAACCTAGAGAACCTGGTTAATAAAGTTATCTCCAACCAGAGTAATTTCATTGAAGGTAATGGCATAACTTCTTTTGTGTTATAGCTATCAGAGACAGTCTCTGCACTAACGGCTCCAACCTATCAGCCATGCAACCCTTTATCCAGAACGAATCCATTGAATCTGACATTAGTACGAAGATATAACTTATTGCAAGTGAGGAGGGAGTGATCTCTCAAACGCTCTAGAATCAAACTCCGAATAATAAGGTAACTAGTAGTAAATGTACTCAAGACACATGATCCTCAACTATCCATGAAACCTCAACCACTGTAAGATTTTACTTTAATAACAATTTATATTTTGAATAGTATTGAGTTAAAAGATCCAATAAAAAGATATAGCTCAATTTATATTTGTCAATAATGTTTCTTATATGTTTACTTGAAACTTGGGTGTGTGACCCAAAGATTGATTTCATTATTAGATATATGGTCTAGTTTCGAAATTTTATCATAAATCATGTCTCCACCCCTTAGAATAATTTGGATAGTCTGGAACCGTAGTTTGCTTGTAACTTATGTTCTTTATTTATCTTTTAAATTCATCTACGTAAAAATAAATTTCTTGACTTTTAATATTGACTTTCGTCTTACGACCATATACACTTATAACGAGTCGTCTGATCATATCCTACTCTGATCTGATTTGGGTTTCATGCTTGCTATAAATGAGTGTATCCATTTCAATTATATTCATAATCCATAGGTTAAAAGAGTTGAATTCGACCTATAGAACTTATACATTGATGATTTTGATAATTGTTGTAATTTGTGTGAACTTAGTGACTTATGTGCCTAAAACTATCATTTCTACTGGTCAAACAAGCATCTTAATAACAATATTTTGTTCAAAACTGACCACGTCTAAGTTAATAATGAATGGGATAAATCATTTCCCATGTTTTTCCCAATTTGGCCACCCCGATATTAGCAATATTATTGGCTGAATTATTATGGCTTAAAATTATTTGTTCTCTACCCAATCTAGATTGGTGATTGAGCTTCTAAACCCTTTTCTAGTGTCTGTGGAAATTGATATATCTTGGGATTGTATTTTCCTAAGGAGGGATGATAAGCCATTTTTAAAATAAAAATATAAGGATTCTTAGCTTACACTAGGTGATTACAACACTAAATATTTCCATAAAAATTATAAATTTTGTATATTACACAATAAAATCATGTGCATTATGAATGACCATGGCATGCTCACCAGTTCATCCACTGGGTTGCATAGGTATTTACTGATTCCTTCTCTTCTCCGCAGAGATCATAATGCCCGAGGGTATGAGGGGCTTAACAGTGTTTTTTCTAAAATCAACACTAAAGTCAAGCCTAAAGACGTGTCTAACATGACTCATCACGTCACAAATATTGAAACAGAGAATGCTATTTATTATGACGCATGCAATAGGGTCTCTTGTATCATAATTTGAAGTGATTTGATAGTGATTTGATAAGTTTCCACCAATTAAGTACCATGGTGTCCCTCTATTTTTAGGTCGGCTCTACTACTCTAAGTGTGGACCTATCATTGATTATGTCACATTTAATATATGGGTTTCAACCTCTAAGCATATATTGTATGCTGGAAGGCTCTAACTTATTAAATTTATCATTTGTACAGGCCAAATATATTGGTTCTCTATTTGTATCTTACTGACCAAGGTCCTAAATGACATATCCCAAAACATTAGTCGTTTTCTCAGTTTTGGCCCCTAGATGAAGATATTAAATGCCCGAGTTGCTTGGAAAATGCACGTTTCCCTCTTATGATAGATGTTTGAGATCTTGACCTTAAGGTTTAGAGTCTTTTGTTTGTTCTTAAACATTTTTGCTTCATAATAAGTGATTAAGATTCCTCAATTTGGTGTGATTAAATAAAAATTGGAAAACAAATTACAATTTAAATAATATAAATATTAGATTTTATCCCATGGGCATAGAGGAAAATTTTATGCTTTATACCTCACGCTATAAAATATATAGAAGTTAGGTTATGAACAAGGAATCTACTTCTCTTTTTTTCGATCTCTGGCTCATTCCTACCTCTCGTGTTACCCATTACGTGTATAGTATTATTCCTGCTTCTAGAATTGATAGCAATCTTAAAGTTTCTTATTTATTATATATAATTGTTGAACCTGGTCCATCTGAATTAGATCAGATATTTTAAGATATCAAGAGAGTTTGCGATAGCTAAACATTTTTATTCTTTTTATTTCTTCTCGTAGTACTAATAGTAAAAACGTCATTTGCTAGATAAACTACCAATGGATGTATAAAAAATTACAATCAAATATATTCGTTGATATGCTCCTTGTGTCTAGTGAACTGGATCGGCGTGGCACATATACAACACCACATGTAGCTTGCTTATTTAATGACATACCATTGTAGGTAAGGTATTTACTCGGTACACTCTCACTATTCAGTTATATATTATGCAGCAATAATATGTAATTTATCATTCACACTCTCGTCGATCATCAATTCACCGGTAACATTTGAGATGCGAAAAGTTATAAATTTGGTTTTATTTTGTCTGGCCAAGATTGGCCCAACTGGATTAAGATGGATGGCTTGTGGATGTTCACTCTTTATAGACACCTATGACATGTTTTCTTCGATGGGGTGGTACACCATATATGACAAGAGAGAAATGCTAAAACTTTTGGCTCATCTACTTCTCTAGCCTCAATAGTTCGCACCACTGTGACCTCCGACCCCTTCACTTTAAATTTCTTGGTTCCAATGGGCTTGGCCCATATAATAAGATATGGCCTCTATTTGGAATAATGTTTCTGAGCTCTAACTTACGTTTGTTATATATATAAAGGTTTCACTAGTTAAAAATTTTGGTATTTGTTGGTTAAGTTGTCCCTGCAGATTGTTTGTAACCCCTTCCGTCTACTACCATTTTTGTTATTATTGTAATTTCTTCGTTGCAACCTTATTTTTATCTACCCATACTTAGATTATGACTGTTGTTTGACGGATTTATTTTAGACTATATTGTACTCAGTTATATAAGTCTTTCATTGGAGAATTCCACATGGTCATATGAAACACATATTCATCATTTTTATTTAATATATTTTCTTACAAAAAAAACTATTTTATTGTTATTATTTTGCTTTTCCTCTAAGTGATTACTAAAGAAAAATTATGTGTCTCATTTTTTTGTGTTTCTCTAGTAAAGTTTTAAGCCCAATATATACAACCTTGTGGGTTTTTTGGAAATTTCTTTATCTAGCTCCAAACAGGGTGAGTTTTCCGACTGTTTAACATGTTTTTATATCCATTTTTACAATTATACATGATTTGTAAATTTTCAAGAATTTGATGCTCTATATGGTATGTTTTAAAGTCAACATACCAATTGTCCATAAAGTGAATATAATACAGATCAATCACCCTTCAAAGCCGTTGCAAAACATATGTAGATATCTAACTTACGAACCCTAATAAGTTTTACATTTGCCACTGTGTGTATTCAAACAGGGGAAACGTGGAGTACTGCAAGTTACTTTGTCAAAACATTGTATTTTTAAATTTTACAAAATCTTGTGTGTCTTATTGAATTTTTGAAATACGGTGTGCTTAAATTTACGAATATTAGACTACCTCATATTTGTTTCGAAACATGATATATGTAAACTTAGAAACCAATTTTACTCAATGTATTTATGCAATTTGTAAAAGTATTGTTTTCTTTTAATTTCAAAATACACCATTGTTTGAAGTTACAAAATCATGTTTTAAATGTAAAGTGTTATTTTACCATGGTTTCGTGAGATCTGTCTTGAAATGTAAAGCCTAAATTCTCAAGGCGCTACACATTCTTTTAATTAAAGAAAAGTATAAATATGAATTAGAAAAAAAACATTTATTTATCTCTTCTCTCTAAACACTTTATATCCCTTAATACCCTCTCTCAAAAAGGTAATCGTCACCAACATCTTCATCTTCTCTTAATCTTTCCTCGTGATTCCTTCACTATTATCACCAAACAAGTTATCATTGGTAACTATCTCAATTTCTTTACTGATTTTATGTATTTATTTTCTCTTACGTATTCTTATTTGAAAATCATAATATATTTAGCATGATTTTTCATATGATAGTCTACTAAATCTAGTTTCTAAACTGATTATGTCAAGGGAACCGTAAATTTGTACATGCTTTGATGCATGTAAGTTTTAAATTTTACAATTGGTTGTTCTTATATTCAAGTTTCTAACTTTGATTTTAATGTTTAAAAAAATTCTATTATTTAATGGTTCTATTTCACAAATATATTGTATTTTCAATGAATTAGGCTTATCATATTGTTTTTGTTACCATTTCAGAAATTGGCATCAGTATTTTTGCAAGTTTGGTTTGCTTAACATTTTGTAAATTAGATTTTATAAATTTTAAACCATTAAATTCTCAAGTTGAGTTGGTTTAATGTTTTACATTTTTTTTAACTTGATATTTTGAAAATAATCTAACATTACATTTCATAACTTTTTTATAAATTATTTCGCAACTTATTGTTTCGTAAGTGTAACAATCATAAAATTTGGTAAGTTTATAATAAACTATGAAACTTTATTATAAGTTATTTCCCAACTTTGAATGTCATACCAATTTTTAAATTTTTAAATAATCTATATTTCATTAGATTATAGATAATAAAATGTTTTTATTCTCTTTTACTAGAATCATATTTAAACTTTCAATCATTTTGTGTTCTAGATTTCTTTTTTAACTTGTCTTTTCTATTTTGACAAAGTAATCAAGTTCAAAGAATAAAGGTTGTTGATGTAGCGAAGAATGTAAAAAGAATGGTTTCTTGCTCATGTATTGGAATCAGATCAAACATGTTTTCAAATCTAATATTTCGACGAGCGCGTCAGATTTTGAAAATGTGACATGTTATATGTTCGCAACTAAACATAAAGTTAAAGGTAAGAACTCAAATTATATGTTTCGCAACTAAACATGTATACATTTTGCAAGTGTTAGTATTACGCATGTGTTTCTCAAGGTTTATTGTGTTTATGTTTTTTAATTTCATTTCATGTACTTATGTTTCATAATGTACTATTTGTTTTGTTTCTTAATTTTATGTACATCTACATTTCACAAGTTGTTT
This sequence comes from Limnanthes douglasii subsp. nivea, assembly GCA_036936605.1. NCBI lineage: Eukaryota > Viridiplantae > Streptophyta > Magnoliopsida > Brassicales > Limnanthaceae > Limnanthes > Limnanthes douglasii. The sequence goes on along the minus strand of JAUPFV010000005.1, from coordinate 125,459,601 downwards.
GTGGTTGTGTTTAAAAATTTCATGTATATCTATGTTTTGTAACTTACGATGTGCTTATGTTTCGCAAATTTATGCAAAGTCATATTTCAAACAAATTAGTGTGTTCATGTTTTTCAATTGCTTTTATACCTATGTTTTTCATAAGATTCTATGTTTTTATATTTTGAAGAACTATAATCTTAATAACTTAATTCCGTGATAAAAAAAATTAAGATTCAATAATTACAGCGACAACAACAAAATAAGAAGAAGTTATACATGAATTAGGTGTTTTCTTTACACTACATGCATGCGCGACCTTATTCTTCACTACTTCCAGCGATGTGATAGCTACAACAATTGCTTTATACACCGAAGACTTTGAAAAAATCAACAAAAATGATTGGGTTGAAGGGATAGGCAAGAAACTATGAAATATATAAAGAACTATTAACCCAAGAAGCCCTAATAACTATAGGTTATATCATAATATGAATTGTTAATAACTCACCGTTTTATGTTCCTATATTTGCAAATATTTTTTCTTTTGATTTTGTAAGTTTTTTACACAAGAAACCCTATAAATTTATTTTCTTTCAATTTTCGCAAGTTTTATACATAAATAACTTTATAATTTAGTCTCTCCAAATTATTTAATTTGTGTACATACTTTGTTTCGTAAATTATTTTACTCTAATTCTGCAAGTTTTTAAATATACTAAATTTTAAAAAATATTTTACTACAATTTATAAAAATTTTACAATATTGTTAAGTAAATATATTTCTATATTTTGCAATTGGCTACAAATGTTTATTTTGAAGACAGCCTGTCTTGGAATTCACCGAGTAGACCTCACATGGATAGGGTATATAGGTTGTGCACTATATGGAGGAAAATAAGAACAATGAAAATTTAAATATGAAGGTATAAGAGAAAGCTAAACTTATAAATATGGAGGTATATAATGATTATCTTATTGTCAATAGAGAGATACAAGATGATGCTCCTCGTAAAAAAATCTAGGTAGTTTCTCATAAAATATAGAGGTATAGAATGACAAAAACCATATTGCAGAAGAGGTCATCCACAATGTTTTGTGGGTTTTTTACAAGTTTTATTTCATAATATATGTTTCTTTGTGTTACGCAACATGTGTTTCTCCATGTTTTACAATATATGTTTCCATTTATTTTTATGTTTTGTTATGTTTTGCGATGTATGTTGCTCCTTATTTCATAATATTTTTACTTTACAAGCATTCCGACATATTTTGGTCAAATTTAGACAAGAGAAGTTGAGCTAGTAATAGAAGAATAAGGGAAAATTATGGATGAGATACGTAATAAAGATTTAGCAAATAAAAATCATAGATTTTATATTTTAAGTTACAATATATTCACATATTTGATTATGCATGTTACTGATGCTTGCATCTTACCCTTAGGAATCTTAAAATGCAACCATTTCAGCGGTTATGATCAATGTGTACCATAATATCCAAAGCAATCAACATATCTGGACATACAATGGCAAGCATATGTGGTTTTAAATAAGCATAATCTTAATAAATATTTAGCAAAAAAATTATAATATTTATATTGTAATCATCAATGAGTAACGCGTGATGTTGTAGACATTGTTCACCATGTTGCAAGGCAAGGATTGCAAAGTCAGATTTTTCAATTTTTTCTTATTCCTACAAACTAAAAGATATTGAATTAACCATCAGATGTTAAATATGATAGACATTGCCAGTCGTGTTGTATACCATAAGAACTCGCTCCTTTTAAAATTAAATAAAATACAAGACAAATACAAAATGACAACATAATACATAGTAAGTATTACGACGTTTTTACCTTTAATTTTGCATGTTAGGTTTTATAGTAATAATAATAATATATTTTCTAATTTAGTAACAACATGTTTTGCAAGTCTTGGTTGAGTTCATGTTTTCAATTCTAGTAACAACATATATCATAATTTTAGTAACAATTTGTTTTGTTATTCTAATAACAACATGTTTTGCAAGTTTTACCAAGGTAACAACATGTTTTACTAACATTTAGGAATTAGAGGTAGTTTATCGTGAAAGTGTATAAATACATGATGAGGAAGACCATATTGTAGAAGACCTAATTCTATATTTTCAAGTTTTTTGTAAATTTGTATTACAATGTATGTTTTCTTTTTGTTAGATAACAAATGTTTCCTCATGTTTTACAATATATGTTTACTTGTATTTTGCAATATATGTTTTCCCTTGTTTTGGAATATATATTTCTTTGGGTTTTCTAAAATATTTCTCACGTTTTGCAATACTTTGTATTTACATGAAATCCCACACCTTTTCAGGAAAACTATAACAAAGAACGGAAGTTGCCTTAAGAGAAAGTCAATACATTGGATAAGATACATAGTTAAGGGAGATTTAGCAAATAAAAAAAATATTATCATGCAGTTTAAGTTACATTTATATTAGAAATGTTATACAACTCATGTGTTGACTTATTTGCAGATTAAATCTTAGTAAATTTTTGTAAAATTATATATTATCAAGGTTTCAAAATCCCGTTTTAGAAAGGATTCGTAATTCAGAATTAGACACATTTTGGAAATCATGTTGTATGAAGGTTTTGCAAGTCACGTCTACACATGTTTTACAAATCTTTGTTTTCTAATGGTTTTATAAATTTTGGTTTAAACATATTTTGTAATTCAGAGTTAGGTGTGTTTTTCAATATATGTTGTAAGAATGTTTTTCAGGTCATATGTAAGTGTGTTTCCCAAATCTTATTTTTTCAATGGTTTCTCAAGTCTGGTTTAAGCATATTTTTCAATTCAAAGTTAAATATTTTTTGTGAATCAAATATAATCAGGGTCTCACAAGTCAGATTATAGAGAGGTTTCACATTTCATATTAGTCAGACATTTATTATTACACTATAGAGTAGGTTCAAGTTGTTGAAAAAATGCAAATATGATACCAATTGTCCCAGACATTAAAGAGGAAGGCGAATGTGAATAATATTACATAGTTTCCTTTGGTAGTCTAGTAAAATACTTTGTTGACCTTGAAAATTAGAAAAATAAAAATAAAATAAAATATGCATTGATATATATATATATATATATATATGAAACAAACAAAAAACTAGTCATGATTCAGATATTGATAAAATGAAAAGATCCACTTATATATTGACACCCTCTCTCAAGAATTTAAAAAAGCTAGATTTCGTATATATGATTAGGTTTTCGAGATATATTGCAAGTCTTATGTTTTGCAAATGTGTATATGTTTGAACTTCTCAAATATATTTTGAAAATGTGTATATTTTGCAAATACACTTGAAGTATGATATTTTGCAAAAACATATATATAGTATGTAGTATGAGATTAGCATCTCACATCAGACTTATATATTCAATGGTCTATTTTTATCTCGTTATTTTTTATAAGCGGTGGAGTGAACTTATTATAATTTTAATTTACTTTATCTAGACTGTTGGATTTTACACATGTCTTACCATATATATATCAATCAACCTTTGTGTGAGTGCACTAGTGTGTGCCTTTGTGCGTGCATGTGTATGTTTATGTTTCATAACTTTATATATGTCTATATTTTACAATTGTGTACAAATCTTATGTTTTATAACTTTGTGTGGAAGTTGTATGTTTCATAACTTTGTATATGCTTATGTTCGATATATATAGGTTTCGCACATCTGTTGCAAGTGTTATATTTTGCAAATGTAAATATACTTAAGTTTCGAAAATGTAAGGAGGTTCTTATATTTCATAAATGTGTATGTCTAATGTACTGCACGTCTAATATTTCCTAAATGTATGTTCTTGTGTTTCACAAATGTGTGCAATTCTTATATTTCATAATATTGGATACGTTTATCTTTCACAGTTTTGTATATGCATATATTTCTCAAGTTGCAAAACAGTTTCATGTTTAATTGTTCAAGTTTAATTATGCATATTAGTTATTTTTATGACATCAAAGAAATCTTAAAGTACAACAATCGCATCAGTTAAGATCAATATGCAGCATAAAAGCCAAAGTAATCAAGATATTTTTACATGAAATGATAAATATTTGTGGTTTCAAATAAGCATAGTCGTATAAAAAATGAATAATATTTATATATTTATGATTATGTAAACATCCATCTACACAACCACATGTTGAAAATATTGTTGTAAACATTTTGCAAGGAAATGATATTGAATCTAGATTTATCTTCATGCCATTATGCATTGAAGCTAAAAGAAAAGTTTCACATGACTTTTAATGGACATTTCCCATCGTGCTATATGGCATGTAAGGTTTTGTAGTGTTAATACTATCATATTTTCAATTTTATTAACAACATATTTTACAAGTTTTTAAGTTTTGGTTAATTTCATATATTTTCTAATTCTAGTAGAAACATGTTTTAAAATGTTATTAACATCATGGTATGTAGTTCTAGTGACAACATGTTTCACAATTGCAATAACTATATTATGTTTCGCATTTTTAGTAAAAGGATGTTTAGCAAGTATTACTTTAATTTATGGTTTGCAATTCTAGCAACATGTTTTGCAAGTGTGACTAAAAACATGATTTACAACTTTTTTTTATGACATGTTTTTCAAGTTTTATCAAGGTTTTGCAAGTCTAGTAACACCATGTTTTGCAATTTTTTGGGATTAGATTTCGCAAGTTAATTTTCTATTCTACGATTAACATGTTGTTTCCAAAATTTAACACATTATATTTACTCGTGTATATAAGATACTTTGTCCAAAAAACAAACTCGTAGAACCCAAACTAGCATCGAAAATAAAACCCAAGATATATTATTCAACGACAAATTTATAAATCTTGATAACGACGTAGTAGTGTGTGTACGCATGTGATTTATAAAAATGGTTAACTCATACCTCACCCCAATAAATATGAGAGTGCTTGTAAAATAGTAGAGTTATTTTATTTGCTTCCTATAGCATAAATATAATTTGAAGTTGGTATTGTTAAGCTCTAAATGGTTTATTTTTTCTATATAGAAAAAAGTTAACAGTTTGGAAATAATAACAATTCACTTTTTGTATTAAATATAATATATATTATATAAGTAGATAAAATTCACATTTTGTAAATAATAATAATTCATATTTAGCTAATTTGGTCAAATATACATTTTGCGAATTTCGTAAAATATAAATTTCGCAAATAAATAAAGTTACAATTTATAAATAATGGCATATATCATGTTTTGCGACTTCATTAATACCTATATTTTGACAGTTTAAACACGCTAAGATTTCATAACTTCAAACATATCTAAATCTGTAGAAGAGCATACCTAAATATGTATATGTTTTGAAAATTCAAGCATACCTAAATTTTTTCACATGTTCCAATCGTTAAGCTATACCCAAAACCTAGACCGAGGTACCCCGATAAGAAAGTAATAACCGGAGGGAACTGTGTCAAGAAGAATCAGATTCGAAGGATATTATACGAAGTAGGACCATGAAACGATAGAACAAAGTACCCTCGGCGGAACAACATAAATGATATTTGTAGAAGAGCTAGGATCCGTCCGTATGGAAACAGGGTCATCATCCTGCGTGATAGCAGACCGGTATCCCAGCCCACACAGCACAAGAAACCGAATGAAGATCAGACCGTAACTCGGCCCACACTGAAGAGTGGCTACGAAAAATAAATGATAGAAATCCAAAAGTTGTGTAAGGTTTTTTTATAAAAGTAATAAGATATCAGCACTTTATTCTTTTATTTTCTATTTGTCAAATTTATCCCTAAAATCCTTCACCAGATTTTGGCGCTGTCTGTGGGAAATATTACTCATAGTTCGTACTAGGATAAGTGATGATGTTAACTAGGTCAGAAATTAAAATGGAGAATATGGTTGCCCCACATGGGCAATGAGGGCAAGGTAATCAAGGAGTTCAGGAGAATACATCCAACATCGAGGCTATAATATGAGATGATCAAGCAGATCATAAAGAGATTTATGTAACGGCAAACAAGACCGACGATCAATCTCATGTTAATGTTGAGGAAAACGATGGACTTGCTCATGGTGAAAACCCCGTAAACCTTGGCATGTCTTCCACTCCTTCTAATTTATAGAACTTGGAGACTCAGATTGAGTAAATCAAACGCGACCAGAAACAGGTTTCTCAGTGGCAGTAGGAGAGGGACCGCAAGGCCATGCAATATTTTGATCAAATTGTTGAAATCCTACGGTTCTTGAGTGAGAAGATCCTCCCAGGAAGCGCCGCCAGACAAGATGTCCTTTTGCAAAACGATGGAGATAACCGCACACATAAAATAAAGAGTCATGCTTACAGAGGCGAATGCATTGGCGAGAGAAAAAATGAAACAAAAGGAGGAAAAAGGTGACGGATTCTCACTCGGACGATCTGCCCACTAATAGAGCACCTTGGGAAAATGGAATAGTTGATGCCGGTGAATATGACAAGGTAAGACCTACTATGGTTGCGTATGTTTTGCAGAAATCTCCCTTTGCGAAGAGCATATTTGAGGGGAAACTTTGACAAAATTTTGACCTACATAAGATGAATTCGTATGATGGGTCTAGAGACCCCAAAAACCACCTCCAGAAATTTAGGAACATGATGATGACGTTCAACCTAGACAAGGTGCTGATTTGTAGAGTGTTTCAATAACGTTCAAAGGAAATGAGCTAGATTGGTTCAACAGCCTTTAAAAGGGGTTGATCAAGGATTTTGAAGGCCTATGGGTCACGTCTAGAAACCATTTTGTGGGAAACAAGGAGCACAAGTGCAAAGGTGATGCCATCATATATTTGTATCAGTGAAAGAAGGAAACACTGAAGAGTAATGTATATAAATTTATGCAAGATATGAACTCATTATCATGTGGTGTTAAAAAAGTAACGGTAGCAGCATTCAAGAGAGGGTTGGATCGCGATCGCCCTCTACATCAACCTTATTAGATTTCGAGTCAAAATGATGAATGACATCCTCGTCCGGTTCGATCTGTTCATGCAAGTCCGCGACTCAAAAAACATGGACCCCACGCCCAATTATCAACACAAGATCTTGGAGTCTAAGCCAATCTCCATTGAGAAAAAATGTTATGAGGAGGGACCCAGACTGAACGTGTCACGTCCTCAAACTAGTCGCTCGCGCCCTTCCTACTATGAGAATCTAGTAAGAAAATTCAATCCCCTGACGAGGAACATAACCGCTATCTATGATAAGACTAAGGGGAGTACTAAGTACCAACCACCGAGCTGTATGTTCGCAGTACCAAACAGACGATCCCCTTGATAAATTTGCACCTACCACACGATCACGGACACCCAACAGAGGAATGTTGGCTGTTGAAAGAGGAGATTCAGAGATGTATCAACAATGGAGACCTCTTCCAGTTTATGAAGCATAGAGAGAGCACGGTGGTAGAAGAAGAGGTTCTCAATGCTGAGCCGACCGAGGCATCAGAAAAACCCATGGAGAAACAATAATAGTTGTGTACAATTTTTGGAGGCGATACTTGGTATGGGAAAGATCCCGCAGCACAGAAGCGACACCATAAGGACCTCGATATTCATTTAGTTGGTGGCTCTTCATACCATAATGTTCGGGAGCCAGTTGGGGATTTGACCTTCAACGATGATGATTTGAGAAGAATTATCACACCCCACGAGGATACACTGACGATAAGTGCCAAGATTTTGGGAGTCATGGTAATAAGGATACCAATTGATAATGGTAGTTCGGTGAATGTTATCTTTAAGGAAAGCTACGAGAAAATGTTAGGAGTGCCTCCTTATAAAATGACAGATAGACAACTCGTTAGCTCCGAGGGAACGTCAATAAAATGCATTGAGGAAGTTGAACTTTCGGTTACAATCGGGTATAACAACAACAATAAGATGATCCACACCATGTTTATGATTGCCAAGCTCCTAGCTCCTACCACACAATTCTCGAAAGATCATGGCTTCATAAGCTCGAGGCCACCCCATGTTCGTTTAGGCAATGCATCAAATACCAAATGGGAAATCTACTGGAAATAATTTGAGGCAATCAGAGATAGGCGAGACAGTGTTACGTGATAACGTTGGATCGTTCTAACAAAGCCAAATAACAATTAATGCAATATGGGATATATGGTCACCAAGGATCTATTGACAAAAATAATTTAGAGGTGGATGACCTCAAAGAGAATGAAGAGGAGGAGGACACTCTAACAGAAGAATAGATCATAACACTGGAAGAGGGCAAGGTCGTCAAGATAGGTAATAAACTCAAACAAAACTTTAAAGAAATCTGATAGCTTTGTAGCAAGAAAACAAGGATGTATTTGCATGGGACGTTAAGAGTGTGATTGGGGTAGACCCGTTCGTTATCTCTCATTCGTTAGCCATCAATAGTAGCGTTCAGCAAGTGAGGCAAAAACACCCGGCTTTTTCTCCAGAAAAGTCAGAAGCAATATTCAAAGAGGTCGAAATCTTAGTCAAGTTGGGTCGTATCAGACAGGCACAATACCCGATTTAGATCTGCAACCTAGTGTTGGTAAAAAATAAAAATGGGGAATGAAAAATGTTCGTCGACTTCACAGATCTCAACCGAGCATGCTCGAATGATACTTTCCCCTACAAAGAATAGATCAGTTAGTCGAAGTCGCTTCGGGAAAAGAGTACTTGTCATTCATGGACGCATACTCGGGGTAAAATCAAATATCTATGAGTCCATCCGATGAGGAGCATACTAAGTTTCAGACGGAACGAGGCCTCTATTCCTACAAGGTCATGCTTTTTGGACTCAAAAATGCTGGATCAACATATCATAGGCTCATCAACAAACTTTTTAAAGGAAATTAGGCAAGTATATGGAGGCCTATATTGATGATATGATCGTGAAGAGTGACTCGGATGAGAATTAGCATAAAATCTTGGGAATGGTCTTCCAAACGTTGGGGAGGTATAGATTAAACTCAAACTAAATGTTCTTTTTTTGTTCGTAGTGGAAAATTTATGGGATTTACTGTTAGTAAGGGGGTATCGAGGTTGACCCCTCTCAACCAAATGAGATATTATATATGAAACCACCTAGGAATATAAAATAAGTATAACGTCTAACGGGACGGTTAGCTACACTATCCTGGTTTATTTCTAGATCATCAGGAAAAGTCAACCCTTTTTCAAAATCATAAAAAGGCCAAAAAATTTACTTTGACGAGTGATTGTAACGAGACCTTTCAAGCATTGAAAGACTATTTAACTTCTCTAAAGTTACTAACGGCACCATACCCGCGGGAACACCTCTACCTGTATTTTTCAGTATCAATTTATGTTGTGAGCGTTGTGCTAGTGTGATAGATAATAGAGCAGACGCCAATGTACTACTTTAGCAAGGGGCTAGTTGATGCAGAAACCTGATACCTCAGCCTAGAAAACTTAGCCCTCAGTTTGGTGATTGTTTTTCAAAAAATGTGCTCATACTTCCAAAGTCATACCATCATTTTACGAACTTTATTCCCATTGCGTAGTGTACTCCAGAAGCCAGATGTTTCCGAGAGACTAACAAGGTAGTCAGTGGAGCCCGGAGCATATGATATAGAATATGATCCCAGGGGTAGCAATAAAAGACCAAACGATGGAGGATTTTATCAATGAATTTGTTGGATGATGGGGATATAAGATGACTCTATAATGGATAATGAGAACATCATGTGGTGGATAGTAGAAGTAATTATTCAAACACCAACAGGAGAGCATATACAAAAAGAGATACGATTCACTTTCGAAGTTACGAACAACGCAATTAAATATGATGCGGTGCTGGTAGGACTCAAGTTGGCTTGCATTTACGGGGCTCACCGATTATTACTCTGGTTGGACTCCCGATTAGTGGTAGGTCAGCCACACGCTCACTTGTGGCCAAACAGTAGAATACTCTAGGGTACTTGGAATCTTTAAAAGAATGAGAGAGCAAATTTGACAGTATAGAATATGAGCAGATTCCACGGTCTGACAATTTGATGGCAGATTCCCTAGCCAAAGCAGCAACGCATGAAGAAAGTGCTACAATTATCGTCCATGAGTCACCAACTGTGGTAATGGGGGCCGAAATAATTGAAGTGCATGCTTTGACAACAATGACAGACTAGAGGGATACATACGTCACATATCTAAAGCACCGCATAATTCCACCAAAAAATGTAGATGTAATATTATAACAGATTTGAGCATGCAGGTATATGATTTTAGATGACGTGTTGCGGTGTGTGAGCAAAGATAAAGCAGAGATAATAATTTGGGACATGCATAATGGGAATGCAAGTGCTCAATATGGCTATATGAGCCTAATAAGAAAAACTTTACTAGCACAATATTATTGGCCCAGGTTGGTATCAAATGCTTAGGCCTTAGTCTAAAAATGTCACCATTGACAACAATTTTCCAACAAGCGACATCTGCCAACTAAACAAATGAGTATTGTGTCGGCACTATGCCCTTTGGATAAATGGAGGATAGACTGAGTTGGACCTCTCCCAATGGCTACGGGTAAGCAATAATTCATGGTGGTTGTAGTTGACTATTCTCTAAATGGGTAGAGACCTAGGCGTTGGCAAAGACGAGATCCCAAGAAATATGTAACTTCCAACAAAATCAGATCCTCTCAAGATTTAGAATTCCAAGGATCCTCATGACCGATAATGTACCACAATTCCAGAACAAGACAATGGAGACATTTTTCCACATGTACGTTATCACTCAATACTTCTCCACACCGTACTACCCTAGGAGAATGGACAGACAAGTTATCTATAGTATTGTGAGCCTATCGAACTACACATCGGTCAGCCACAAGAGATACACCTTTCTCGCTGGGGTATGGAATGGAAGCATTAGTACCAGTAGAAGTCATAATAACAAGCCATGAAGTGGCCAATTACTCAGAAGAAGAGAACAATCAAGAGCGACAATCATCAATCGATATGATAAAGGAAATAAGAGATCAAGCGAGGGTACGATCAAAGAATTTTAAACCCTTAATGAGAAGAAAATATAACTCCAAGCTCAAGCATCGACGCTTCAATATAGGTGACTTAATAATGAAAAATGTTTTCCAACGAGTACATGACAGCAATGTGGGCAATTTGGGTTCGGATTGGGACGGACAATATAGATCCGTTTCTAAAGGACATCATGGGGCCTATATATTGGAAGACATAGAATGTAATGCATGGAAACATCATTTGAATCGAAATCATTTGAAAATGTTTTATCATGCTACTCAAGAGAGGTTGTGCACTATTTTCCCTTTTGGTAGCACTTAAAGGGTTTTAACGAGGCACACTATAAGCCAAAATTATTAACGAATTCACCTCTATTTTTCCATGTTTTGGTTCGTACTATGTTTTTAAGTACGAAAAGCATAAGTTTTAAGAATTTATAATTATATAACAACAACTGCAATAGCAGCGAAAGGGCTTAAATTTTCCACTCCTATTAGGTTATGCAATAGGCCACACTAAGCTCTAGCTAAGTAGAGTCAATAAAAGCGAGATATTATATATCACAAGCTTTGAAGGCTACGCTAGGGGCTATACTGAGCCTGGACTATATAGCTCAGTCAAACGAACTGAATACGAATTTATAGTCTATAAGACAATTCTATGGGCCATATTGAGCCCAAGTCAATAATACCATTAGAGCGACAAAGGCCATAAGAAATTACTATAGCCATGCAACAAGCAACGCCATGTTTATTTATAAAAACATCCCCTCACAAAAGATTCCAAATATATTACCAACATTAAATATCAAAAGAGAGAAGAAACATAAGTCATAATGCATATTAAGGTGGAAGATAACGGTTCAGATAACAGCAGTTATAAACCATATAGCAAGAACAATGTAAAAGATGGTTCGAAGATACAATACAATTACGAATTGTGTTTAATAGTACTACCTTCCTAGCTGAGTGGTACATCTGGTAACCCGATCTTGGCAAGCACTGCGTCAGGACAAGTGGTAGGGGGATCATCTGCTACCCCTCGGACAATGGGAAAAATTATGAAATAAAAGGGGCGACAACCTCTATCACCTTTTCTAAGATCTCTTCTTATTCATCTCCTTCGTCGTCAGTAGAGAGAGTCTTTAAAGACCTAAAGGAAAGAGGCTCAGGTTGGAAATCGTCCATAATCTTTGCATCCGTTGGGTTCATTCTACTATAGCCAAGTACCATTGAGTTATGGTAATTCTGCAAAAAAAATGATAGTAAATTAGAAAAAATCAAAATCCAATACTTGCATAACACCAGAAATCAAAGCATAACAATATAACTCTAATGATAGTTTCAGCTGGTATTGTAGGAAATCGTCCATGTTCATGCTATTGTACAAAGTCATCTCAGGATAGTATTGCAATTGTTGAAGCATCAAAGTAGACGGCTTGGGCATGCTTACAACAAGGGGTCGGTTGGGAAAATCGGTTTAGAAGGCAGGCTTCAAAGTACTTGGGCCACCATATGTAACATTGTTTAAAGGGTGAGCTATGAGGATACCGACAGAAGGCTGCTTGTCATTTAGAAGTACCTGATAGGTCTCAACTACGGTTCGACGAGTCTAGCATGGACAACAAAAGGGTTCGCACTAACCACCATAGGAAGTTGTCCAGATCGATAAAGGAACGGTCCCCAAACCCATCATAATTACTGTTGACAAGGGCCTCATTCTTCCTAAGTACTCTCTTCTTCCTCACAAAGCCTCAAGTATAGGGAATGTTTTGACATGTGCTCTCACCTTCTTTTCCTAGTGAGGATATCACAACACAATCAATGGAATCACGATGTTCATAGGTAGTAGTAGTCCCAATACTGTCAAATGCATACGTAGTAGGACAGACTAATTTATCTTCTTTTTGGGCTAGCCTCGTTGTTTTCACTGCCCCCAAAGGCCATATTCTGCCCAACAGCAGAATTGGCACCAATCTCTACATCTTTAGGCTTCCTAGGTGAAAGATCCAGAACGATACCCCTTGAGTTATCAAAATACACCCTCTCTGCTAAGATAGCCCCTGCCACGTTTTTGGTAATAGGTTCCTTGGTAGAGGAAAGCGTCACATCTCCATCTTTTTTACATTTTCGTCTCTAGTAGAGGCCATAAACCATTTCTAATAAAATTGATGGGTGTAATTAAACGGCAATACTTCACTTCCATTGAGTATTCGTAGCAGCAAATCGTTCCAAGGGACTCAGTTCTCGATCGTCGTATATTTGTTTTCCACAACTCTCATTACTTCCCATAGTCTATACCTTCAACAAACACATGATAGATTATATCAATAATAGCAAACAGGTATATATACGAATTGAAAAAGAGCAAACCAATCCAACCCTTACGTGTACTCATCCATCGCCTTTCTAGTTGAAGATTCAGTTTGGCAACAAAATGTTCCCAATTCTTATAAACAAAAATAAAAGAGAGTTTCTAGTGTTTATCAGAATCTAAAACGTGACGATCTTGATACGGGTGGATATGTTGTAGAAGGTGGTCTTTAGAAGCTTATACATATCAATAGTAGTATAAAACTAATCAAAAAACGCCATTCATTAGCAGCCAATTGTGTTGGGCTTATTCGGATATACCTAAGAAACTCATTTATCAATCTATGTAAATGTAATCGAAGCCCTCAGTCAAATAACATTGAGTATAGACAAATATCTCCATCTCTCGCATGATGGGGATGTTCATCGGGCTCCGGAAGCCTAGTATTTATAGAGTCCTGAAAATTATATATTAATCTAAATATATCAAGCCCTTCCGAGCTCAAGTTTGTGTACAAGTGTGAAAGACGGTCGAAATAACAACATAAAAAATGGCATCGGTAGAAGAGTTAGGTGTCACTCGTATGCAAACAGAACCATTACCTCGCATGATAGCGCCAACACAAAACAAGAACCCGTATGAAGATCGGACAATACCTCAGCCTACACTGAATAGTGGCTACTGAAAATAAGACCACAAAGGGCGGTAACATAGCAGCACTCATGACGTGGAAATCAGGCTTGGGCACATGATCAAATCTAACATAAAATATAGATTAATTAGAAGATAATGAAGTAGTGTATGGTAATATATATTATATAAAGGATAGAAATCCAAAAGCTATGTCGATAAATGTAATAAGACATCAACACTTTATTCTTATGTTTTCTTTTTCTTAACTCTATCACTAAAGTCCCTCACCATAGACAAATTTAAAGAAAAAGCGAAAACATTAAAAGATTCATTAAAACAGATTATATATGATCAATTAGATTGACTACCTTCATCCTTGCTTTATTTATATTCTGGCCTCATGAAAAAATGTATCATACATAGTATTTGCTAAATTTCTACTGTAATTACTATGATAAATTACATGATACGTAACTATTTTTCTAATGCAAACCACTTTTTTTTTAGATTTTGTGTTGTACTAGAAATACCATGAAAATCGACCATATACAAATAATACAATTGACCTATTTTAAAAAATAACGTATCAAAATCAACTAACCATAAAGAGTGTCTCAGATTGTTTTGCACCGCAGTAACTACCTTTCTCGAATAAATACTTTGATTTGATTTTAACCATAAAAATAAATATATTTTTAGGTCTAACTCTACATCAACTTTCAAACTTATGGTTACATTCACAATTGTGATTTGTTTTACGATAAGATAATCAATATTCAGTGGTAAAATAAAATACGTGTGACTTGTAATTCTTATACAGAATTATCAAGTTAATTTTTTTCTTTCACCCCGTCGATTGGAGATATCAGGTTTGGAACTTTTAGTTTGATTTAGCTAAAGACTGACAAAATTAGAATTCAAGATTGATGCCTAGTTTTACCGACATCTAAGCAAAATTAAGCTTCAAAGTTGATGCATCATTTCTCTGGCTTTTAGCAAAATTAGATGCTAGTTTATGCCCAATATTTTCATAGGCCGGCAAAACCAAGGTTTAAAATTGATTAAATTTAATACCAAATTCGTTAGTTGTATTCAAAATATTTTTTTATTTGAAGTTCAAATGGTATACTAAATTACTCAAAATATAACACCAAATTAGAAAAATACATACTATAATAATATATAACAAATAATATTCGTAATAAAAAGTGAAAATAATATTAAATATATATTGTAAAAATATTTTTAATACATAATATTAAAAACATAAAAGTTCTATAGAACTACCTATCTAGGTAAGAAATATTAAAATGATGAATGTGCACTATAAAGTCCATCATAACTGTCATAGAAATATCGACCTATCATAAAAATTGTTCGGGGCACAACCTTCAAATGTCGTGTCACGATTGTCGTAGATATGGAAATTTATATATATAAGAGTATGTTAAAAAATATTCAATAACCCACTTTATATTGACAATAAATATAAGCAAAAACGAAATCTTCTTTCTTGTATCAAGTGTGATAGAGATAACGATCCAAAAAAATATCAAGTCTGAATAAAATAAACGCAAACAACACAGAACACTTTTTACGTGGAAAACCTTCCCAATGTAGGAAGTAAAAACCACGGGACTGATTTCGGAGTCCAACCAAATATTCACTATCAGAAGATGGGTTACAAAACTATTCTCTAGATAAAACTAGAGCATACGCCACAAGAAGTATGACAACTTCATACACAACCCCAATACACAAGATAATGAACCAAAATCAGAAAACTCACTGAAATATCCCCAAAACACAGTTAGAATAAGATGATCGAAAAACACACTTAGATGACTCCAAATCAAAAACCCTCTAGATAGATTGTAGAGGACAAGTAGACGAGCCTTCTCACCAAAATTGAAGCCGATCGGACAACCGGAGACAGTCCGATTGAAAGCACAAAGTTCCGCCTCGAATCACCTTTTTCTCTCAACAACTGCACTATAGAATATGATGCTCATCTGAGAAAGACACTGTATAAATATATATTTATACATAAACCAAAATCCTATGTGTTATCCAAATTGGGCTTAGCCCATATGATAATTGGACTCCCACATAGGAAGAGCCCAACAAATCTCCCCCTCACGACTATGTGGGAGGATTCGCCATCCCGGCGATCAATCTACAATGTTCAAGCTTTCCCCTAGGCAAAGCCTTTGTCATCATGTCAGACCCATTATCATCTGTATGAACTTTATCAACCTCCATTAGTTTAGCATCAAGAATATCTCGAATCCAATGATATCTCACATCAATATGTTTCGACTTTGAGTGAAATGACGAATTCTTCACGAGATGAATATCACTCTGATTATCACATAACAGTACATACCTGTGTTGCTCAAATCCAAGTTCATCCATAGTAGCTCTTTACTCGCTTATGTCACTGCAATGAATTCAGCTTCTGTCGTTGAAAGGGCAACACACTTTTGTAGTCTTGATTTCCATGAAACAGCGCCACCACAAAAGTTAATCAAATATCCAGAAGTAGACTTGCGAGTATCAACATCTCCAGCCAAGTCTGAATCAGAATAAGCCAACAACTCAAGTTTATTCATCCCAAAACTGAGCTTCAAATTAGAGGTTCCTCGCAGATACCTCATAATCCATTTCACGGCTTCCCAATGCTCTCTACCTGGGTTTGATAAAAATCTGCTCACAACACAAACACTATGAGCTAAGTCAGGACGAGTACATACCATGGCATACATGAGACTTCCAACTGCAGATGCATATGGAATATTAGCCATGTCTCTATTTTCTTCATTAGTTGAAGGACATTGTTTCTTGCTTCACTTGAAGTGACCGGAAAGTGGTGAGCTAACCACTTTAGCATTGTCCATATTAAACTTCTGAAGAATTTTCTCAATGTATTTTTCTTGTGATAAGAACAACTTCTTCAAGTCTCTGTCTCTAGTAATTCGAATGCCGAGAATCTGCTTTGCTGGACCTAAATCTTTCATTGCGAAAGACTTACTTAACTGTTTCTTCAAAGAATCAATCCGCGAAGTATTCTTCCCAACAATAAGCATATCATCCACGTAAAGTAAAAGAACGATAAAATCGGCATCAGAAAATGTCTTCACAAATACACAATTATCAGAAGAAGTCTTCTTGTAATCCTGCTCCCCCATAACTGACATGAACTTCTTATACCACTGTCTCGGAGCTTGCTTCAAACCATATAGACTCTTTTTCAATCTGCATACATAATCTTCTTTTCCTTCAACCACAAAACCTTCAGGCTGTTTCATAAAAATCTCTTCTTCCAAGTCACCATGCAAGAATGCTGTTTTTACATCCATTTGCTCAATTTCCAAGTTTAGACTCGCTGCAATGCCTAGAACCACACGAATAGAAGACATTTTTACAACTGGAGAAAATATTTCATCAAAATCAATACCTTTTTTCTGACCAAAGCCTTTGACTACCAATCTTGCTTTGTACCGAGGTTGCAGAGAACTATCATCTTGCTTCAACCTATACACCCACTTGTTACTCAAGGCTTTTCTCCCTTCAGGTATCTTCACTAACTCAAATGTATGATTCTCATGAAGTGATTGCATCTCTTCATTCATCGCTTCAATCCATTGATTTTTACATACACCACTAATAGCCTCATCATAACACTCAGGCTCACCTGCGTCGGTTAACAAAATATATTGATCAGAATGATATCTAGTAGAGGGTTGTCTATCTCTAGTAGATCTCCGCGTTGGAACTTCAAATTGTTCAACATCTTCTTCATTCAATTGTTCATCCACGAAATCATTATCATGATCACCAGTATCAAAAATATGTGAACCTCTGGAAGCAGGTGAGTCACCATCCGAATTTTCTTCAACTTCTGTAGGAGTATGTGCAAGCGGAATATGCCCCAAATCTACCAAGTCATTCTGAGACATAGGCACTGAATTTTGACTCTTATCAATATCATGAACTATCTGATCTTCCATAAACACGACATCTCTGCTCCTAATAAGTTTGTTATTAATTGGATCATGAAATCTGTAGCCGAACTCATCAAGACCATAACCAATGAATACACACTGTCTTGTCTTCGAATTGAGTTTAGATCTCTCATCTTTAGGAATATGCACATAAGCTTTGCACCCAAAGACACGCAAATGATCATAAGAAACATCTTTACCTGTCCAAACTCTATTTGGGATATCTCCATCTAAAGGTACAGAAGGACTAAGATTCAAGACATGTACCAATGTATTCAAAGCTTCACCCCAAAAGTATTTAGGGAGTTGTGATTGTGAAAGAAGACATCTTACCCTTTCAATTAATGTTCGGTTTAGTCTCTCCGCTACGGCATTCAACTGAGGGGTCTTGGGAGATGTCTTTTGATGCCGAATACCTTGCTCTCTACAATAATCATCAAAAGGACCAATGTATTCTCCCCCATTATCACTTCTAACACACTTCAATTGTTTCCCAGTCTGTCTCTCGACTGAAGCTTGAAACTGCTTAAAGACATCTAACACTTGATCTTTTGTTTTCAAAGTGTAAGCCCAAACTTTCCTGGAATGATCATCAACAAAGGTAACAAATTACAAACAACCACTAAGTGTTCTCGTTTTGAAAGGACCACAAACATCGGTATGTACCAAGTCAAGCAAACTTGGTTTTCTTGAAGGAGCCGAGCTCTTGAAAGATACTCTATTCTGCTTTCCAGCCAAACAATGTACGCATTTCTTTAAATGAGCTTTGTGTATCCCACGAATGTACTGTTTCTTCCTCAGAATATCTAATCCTTTTTCGCTAATGTGACTGAGTTTTTTATGCCATAAATCAAGCATTGCTTCATCATTAACAACATTGATTTTCTCAGCAGTCACCCTTGCAGACATGATGTAGAGGGCTGAATATTTTTGTCCTCTTGCCACAACCAACGAGCCCTTAGTAAGTTTCCACTGCCCATTCGCAAAAATACTGCAATAACCTTCATCATCTAGTTTCCCTGTAGATATCAAATTCAATCGAAGATCGGGTATATGTTTAACACCCTTCAAAATCAATCTTGCACCCATGCTTGTTTCTAGATAAACATCACCAATACCAACCACTTTAGACAAATCATTATTTCCCATCTTTGCAGAACCAAAGTCACCAGAGGTGTAAGATGAGAAAAATTCTCTACGAGAAGTGGCATGAATTGTAGCACCACTGTCAACTACCCAACCATTTTCATCAGACACAGAATTCACAACAGCATCATCAATAACAACGAAGTAGCTATCTGAAACTACAGCAACATGTTTCTCATCACCATTTTCATCATAATTTTTCTCCTTGTTCTTTTCTTCTTTACCATTATTAGATTTCCCAAAATTATTCTTCTTTCTCAACTTAGGACAAAAATTCTTAGTGTTCCCGATCTCATGACAGTAGTAGCACTCCCAATCTGCAAATTTATTAGACTTGTTTCGACTCTTGCTTCTACTTTTACCTCTAGTTTTCCAACCGCGATTTTCATTTCTACCACGTTTCTCAACGACTAGAGTTTCTGAATGTGAAGAGAAGCCAACTGTTTTTCTTCTCATATCTTCATTCAACATACTACTTTTAACTAATGCCATTGAGATATTTCCTTCAGGAGCTGAATTAGAAAGAGACATTCTGAAAGTATCCCATGAGTCTGGCAGCGAACCAAGCAACCATAACGCCAAAACCTCGTCATCAAATTTGATACCCATAGCAGCCAACTGATTAATCAATCCTTGAAAGGTATTCAAGTGATCTGTAAGAGGTGATCCATCTTGATACCTCAAATACATCAACTGTTTGAACAAAAGTAACTTACTATTTCCTGTCTTCCGAGCATATAACTCCTCAAGTTTACTCCACAATTTACTTGCATCATTTTCGTCTACAACATGATTCAGCACATTATCATCAACCCATTGCCGAATAAAGCCACAAACCTGTCGATGAATAATTATCCATTCTGCATCAGACTTATCTTTAGGTTTTTCATCACCGAACACTGGTAAATGAAAACTTTTAACCTAAAGAAGATCTTCCATCTTCGATTTCCATATATGATAATTTGAACCATTCATCGTTACCATTCTGCTTGTATTCACCTCCATATTTGATACAAGACAAGTACACAACCTCTCGCTCTGATACCACTTTGACAAGAAATATAAGCAAAAACGAAATCTTCTTTCTTGTATCAAGTATGATAGAGATAACGATCCCAAAAAATATCAAGTCTGAATAAAATAAACGCAAACAACACAGAACACTTTTTACGTGGAAAACATTTCCAGTGTAGGAAGTAAAAATCACGGGACTGATTTCGGAGTCCAACCAAATATTCACTATCAGAAGATGGGTTACAAAACTATTCTCTAGATAAAACTAGAGCATACGCCACAAGAAGTATGACAACTTCATACACAACCCCAATACACAAGATAATGAACCAAAATCAGAAAACTCACTGAAATATCCTCAAAACGCAGCTAGAATAAGATGATCGAAAAACACACTTAGATGACTCCAAATCAAAAACCCTCTGGATAGATTGTAGAGGACAAGTAGACGAGCCTTCTCACCAAAATTGAAGCCGATCGGACAACCGGAGACAGTCCGATTGAAAGCACAAAGTTTCGCCTCGAATCACCTTTTTCTCTCAACAACTGCACTATAGAATATGATGTCATCTGAGAAAGACACTGTATAAATATATATTTATACATAAACCAAAATCCTATGTGTTATCCAAATTGGGCTTAGCCCATATGATAATTGGACTCCCACATAGGAAAAGCCCAACATATATATCTAGTTCGCATAATCTAGTTAAAATGATTTAATTTCTTGGAAACAAGATACCCCACCCCTTCTTATGTTCCTCTAAGTAAAAGAAACGAGTGTTACATTTGCTAAATTCCGTCGCTTCAATTATACACAGCTATCCTCAATCTCTTTCTAATTTTCGAGAGTTTATTGCACAAAGGTACTTTTATAATACCTTGTTTGGGTTTAAACTAGAAAATTACTCGATCCATACACAAGGGACTAGTGGTGATACAAAAATCTGGGGACTATGGTGACAGGTGGCAGCCTCTCATGGATTAGAGGATCTGGTGGACTAACTTTATCCAAACGCGATAGTCCAGGGACTGTCAACGGACATTTGAAAGTCAAGGGACTATCTGTCACCAAACGCGATAGTCGAAGGACGATTTACTGTTCAATGCCTATTACAAAACCTAACCTTTTATCTATTAAAACACTGATATTTTCTTCTAGCAATCTCTTCATAATATCATCTTTTATTTTCACTACACGACAATATGCATCCACAGAGAACCGAAACAATTGTTCGATTGTGGATAACCAAAAATACCTGGAAGGCGCATCTCCACGATAAAAGCTATTGGTTCGCAGTCCTTCTTCAACAAAATCTCTCGTGTGATGTAGTATGGTGTACTGAAGTCTGAGACAATTTATTGATCTACAAGTTTCTCCTCAACATTAATTAAATCTTCATTATCCCATTCTTTAACATCAACTCTCTTCTCTTCAATCTCATCGCCGTAGACATCATAAATTGGATCTCCCAATTCCGGCCAAGTTTCAACAGAAATTACACCCTAGTAGTCAGCCTCATACTCATCAAAGAGTGGTTGGTCGAGTATTCGCGACTCCTCCATGTCACCAGCAGCTACTATATGGATTTCCTTCCCCTTTGGTTTTTCCAAATTGTAGCTATGGTTGTGGTTGGGATTCTGTGAAAAAAAACTTTTGCCTTTGAATTTCTGATTGGACTTTGGAATCTGGTTGCGGTTATCTTCTCTATATCTTCCATCGCTTTCTTCATTGGATATTGCAACGAATTCATCCGTTCACATAACTGGCCAAATCGATTTTCCATCTCCTCCCGATAGACTGGTTTTATTATTAGAGTAGTGGACTTCCCGCGAGCGGTTCTCTTAGGCGGCATATCTCCTTAACCCACGACGTAGGAGCTCTGTCGCTCTGATACCAATATGGTAGCGCCGAGATATGAGGTTGAACAGACGACGATAAACACAAAGAAAAGAAGACGGAAAGAGAGAATAGATAATCTCTAACCCTAGATTAGAGTGAAAAAGTGACTCAGAGAAAAATCTCAATTTTTATTCATCAAAGTTTGACGGTAAAATAGAGTATAAGATGGTTTATATATGAGACATCCAAAACCCTAATAAAATATTCTAAAAAATACAATAAAGATATTGAAAATAAAAATAAAATATAATATGAATGCAAATAGATTTGATTCATAATTAAAATATTGATTTTAAAATAAAATAAAATTTCAAAACGAGTAAAATAGGATTTTTGGATCCTAAACATTAGAATTTGAAGTCCGAATTTCGTGACACTGTCATGTTTTTTACAGTTGTTAGGCTCGTCGAAACATTCAATTTGAGTACCAAATTAGCCTAGTTCTGATACCCGAACGAGAAACCAGTCTCTCCACAGTCTTCGCTACATCAGAGATAATCCATGTTTATAAGGTATTTATAACATTGTTACGTGTTGCAAAATCTTATCTAAATAGGCTCATATTCGCTTTGGATGCCCGCCAATCCGTAATCCCAAGATCATATAATAAGATTATAAGGTATGTTTCTCTTCTACAATATAAATGAAATTAATAGTGAGTGTGTTACAAAAAAAAAATCTTACAGTCAAAATATACATTATTTATGTTTGTGCATAAACTAATAACACTTTGTTAGGTGGTTTTAATATTCCATTAGCATGATTATATAATATTTTGCAAACTTAATATTTAGCTATGTTTTGTAATATGAATATATTATATTTTGCAAACTTAATATTTTGCATGATTATATAATATTTTCTTCACAAGTTTAATATACCATGTTTTGCAGTGTACCATTTTAGAAACATAAATATTGTTACGCCTTCCAACTTTAGATTAATATATTTGCAACTTAATATTTTGGAAAAATAAATACTGTTACGTTTTGAAATTTTGAAATATTTTGTTTTCCAACTTAACATTGTGCATGAATATATATATTGATATGTTTTGCAAGTTTAATGTGTCATGTTTCATAATTTATTATTTCAGAAAAAATATATATTATATTTTACAACTCTAACCTCTATAAAAAAATAACAACCATAAAATAAATAAAGTAAATTTATGTTATTCCAATGGAATATTTTTATAAAATTATATTTTTTAAGATATAAAAATATAACTTTTATAATACTTTGCATTAATATACTTGGTAAATATTATATACATATTTTAACTCAAAAATAACCTAGATATATCTGATAAAAGATTGAATTCTTGTCCTTTCACGTGGCATACAATATGTTATCATATATGCTAGAATGGTGTACTTTATCGATTTCTGAGGTATAGAAGACCCACCGTCTTCATTTGCGTTAGGATCAAGTTTTTCGCTTAATTTTCTCATTAATCTCTCAATCTAATCCATAATAAAACAACACAAATATTAAAACAACATTGTGGGCCCATAACACATTAACATGTAAAATTAACTCAAAAGTATAGTTTATGCATATTAGATTGCAAGTTTAGTTGTTTTAATGTTTTGTAATTTTTTTTATGAAAACCTAAATACACTATATTTTACAAGTTTACTTCACTTACGATTCTGTAAGTTTTAACATATCAAATTATACAATTCAAAATTTGTAATTTAAATATATTATATTTTGTAACTACAACTATTATGTTTTTCAGCTTAAAAACACTATACTTTGCAACTTATATATATTATGTTTTGTAACTTCAAAAAACTAATGAATGAACTCACCATACTCTCGAAATTTTATCATTTTCTTAGAAAACATCATAGTGAAATTCATCATTTTTTTGCTATGCTCTTGAGTAAGAACATGAACCAAACTTTTTCTCTGCTATGCTCTTGACTAAGAACATGAGCCAAAATAATTCTGTTTTGGCATGTTTTAATCTGATATGATGGTCCACATTACTCATATATGGGGTCCTAAAGCAATCTCCAATGCAAAATAACATCAATTTATCTTAAAACGTGAAAAAACATATCCAAATTCCATTTAAGTTCTCTTTTAAAACAACTTAATTTTTATGTATTAAATGGAGTAAATTGAAGATATTTAATGTCAAATATCTTAGATATGATAGTTTGTACTTTTTTGTTTTTACTTTTTGGTAACTATGTTTAGTAATTTAATTTACATGGTGATTTTCTGTAAAATAGTATCTTTATTTAAAACAAAAGCTATGTTTAATAATTTATCTTTTTTATTACCAAGTCATTTAAAAATTAGTTTTTATTTTTCGTAACTAAATTTTAATTAATTTTAATTAATTTAAATTAATTTGTTATTTATTTTTACTCGTTTTACGACAAATTATTTTTTCCGTTCAAAATAAATATAACTAATAATTAAAACCAAACAAAATGGTTTTATTCAAATCTAAAACCAGACATGTTTTTCGTTTTTCGTCTGAGAAACATATTTTGTTTGTAGTTTCATAAGTAAAAACTATTCTCTTTTGGGAAAAAACAATTTTTTTATTTAAAATCTAAAAACTAAAATCTCTGATCTCTTATATTTGAATTGAAATATAATTTTCAATCATGGATATAACATGTAATGTTTAAAAATCTTATGAGTTTGATTTATAATTTTAATTTAAAATCATAGGTTACTCATAACCCAAAAAACAAAGAAATAATTTGGAACCTTAATTGATGGAGCGAATAGTAGAAACAAAGATGACAGCTGCAGGAATTCAAAAGAGAAAGGAAAATCCAAACTCTAAGTTAGAGAGAAAAAAAAAGGCTCATAGAAATAGTCTCTAAATTTAATTAATCAAATTCTGACGGCAAAGTAGGGTTTGAGAACCTTTTATAGAGGTCCTCAAAACCTTACAGAAAAAATACATATTGTTCTCCGCATAATAAATTAAAGCTCATCCCAATTTCGAAGCGACTAGAGCTGAAAAATACGAAAACATATAAATGAGGCCCTAAACGCTGGACTTTTGGGCCTGAACATCATCATCCAGCTTCGTGTTGCGATACTTTTTATATTCGTTGGGCACCTCGACTCGGTCCATTTGAGTAGTCGCAGTGCCTAATTCTGATAAGTGATCCTCAAATAAGGGTCATTTACGTTTGTCCAAAAGGTTATATAGTCGTGGGCTTGTGCAACTATATTATTAATTTGAAAAGTAATATCATTATTTGAATTTGAAAAAAAAAAACCTTGTTTGGATTCAAAGACTCAAAAAATGTTTAAAATTTTCTAAAAATAAAAAAATCAATTTAATTTTCTACGACCCTTCTCCAAAGTTTTACTCTTGGAATGTAATTATTAATTTTATTAGATTCTACTTTTTATCTTTTCTTTAAAAGATTTTTTTTTTTCATTATTAGTTTTTTTTCTTTATCGTTTCTCATTTAAACTGAATCTTTTCGTTTCATTTGGATTTTGTTTGTCTAAAACATACACTTGTGGGTGTAAAATGTAAGTATTGTAAAAATATAACAAATAAGGAGATAACTATACATAAAGAATATCTTGTATGAGGTTATACAAATACATTTTATAGGATAACGTATTCAAATGTATTATTTAAAAGAAGTCGTTATTCCTGAAAAAATTACTCCTAAAAATCTATTCATTCTTCATTTTGATGAAATGACTTACAAAGAAAGAGAAGTAGAGGTTAAGGGAAATGATTACGAAACTCTTTTGAAGCGACTATTGAATATTTCATCACATACGACACTAAAAATAGACGAATATTAGTCTCATGAATTTATATTTTCCAAACATCAAGAATAAGAATAATACCATAAGTTGTGGTACAACACGAACTTTAATGAAAGACAAATAAATTAGCGATATAGTGCAAACGTTTGGATGAAAAAGTTTAAGATTCAATGCATTTAGGTAATATAGTTTTGTACATATGATTTAAACAATTCAATATATGGTCCTTATATGAAACCTCGAAGTTATCATGAGATACATGTACCATATTTGAACAAATAGATAGCCCATCTGCAAGAGAATTATGAAAGTTAATAGAGAAAAAAAAATAGTTGCTCATAGATGACACGTGGATTGAGAGACATAAGAATAAGAGTATTAGTCATAATTTCCCTAGTCAATTCGCCACGAATAAGCATGTTATTGAATCAATGAATGCATCTAGTTATTTGAATACCAAGTTGATGATGTTTGAAGTGTTTAATGCATATATTTTTAGTATTATGAGACATATTTTATGCATATGTTTCATGATGTTCAATTTTTATTATAATTTTGATGGTATATATTATCATTATTATATACATACGCCATATACCGTTTTTATATTATCGATTAAAAACAACTATGAGCTAAAGAAAAATTTGTTTTTTAGTCCAAACATATATATTATATTTACATCGACAAAACAACAATAAAGAATGGTTATTAGTAGGCCAATAAAGATCCTTACAAGGATTAGCAAATAAAATTATTTCATCCTTAAATTTTTAATTTATTCCAAAATAATAAAATATTTTTCCTTCATAGCACTGAATTTTAATGAAGAGCAAAACATAAAATTAATTTTTCAATGAAAAAAGTATGTTCATTTAAATGTTTTTTGTATATAACATAAGAGTGTGAAACAAAATTGGTTACGATCGTATTTTGCTTTGTAAAAACTCTTGTAGTAATAATAATTTATTAAATTTGTATATGGATATAAAATAGTTAATATTGATAAGATCGGATTTCTTTCACATTGACTATTGTATATATATGAAGGGTTGTTCGGACATATCCAGTACCATGCCCCATCGAACTTTACAACCAAGTGGACCGTGACTCACCTGGTTGTTAATCATTTCCTATCATAGGCTAATGGGCTTTTAAACTTGACTCAAGCTCATGATTCAACCTGAAAATCCCACGAGTCATTATACAAGTATAAATACTTCACCTACTTTCATTTATGAAAGTGATAAAAATTTATTGCTAGTACACATCTCCTTCATCTCTCTACTTCTCACTCAAAATATTAAATTCCTGAAACTCTTTCCTAAAACACCATTTGATCAGAAATAAACGATTTTCAACCATAAAATCTAAATTATGGTTCTTATAAAACTTTGTAGTAAACAATAACTTTTACGAAATGGACTACGAACACATATGAGTGTTCGACTTTGAATCTAGTTTTTCTTCCTACAATCTAATATTTTATAAGCAACAAAAAAATGATTATTACAAGATGGTTTTATAATCATATAAATATCTTATAGTCAACTCAATACACGTGTATTTTGTGTTCTGTTTGAATATAAATATAATTTTTATTTATAAAATCGAGAGTCCATTTGTTTTTATACTTTTTTTTATCAATTCTAAAGTAATTTATTTAATGTGTACCTAATCCAATGTTGATTTGAAATGAATTTTTCATCTCCCAAATCTATCCAAACGTCTATACTTCAACACGGCCAAAATTTTAGAACAAATAAAAATTATTTTTAAAATTCAAATTTTATACACCAAATTCATATCCATGCCTATTATTCTGAGGATTAAATTGTTTGATAAAAGACAAATTTTTCTCCTTAATTCTTATATGTATGAGAATGATACAATATAATGAACAAGTTCATATTGTGATACATAGTTTAGCTTTACCAATGCTTTCGATTAGATGTCCTCGAAACCGCATCAATCTTGTTTTTTTATCTAGTAATTGAAGAAATAATGTAATTTGACCATGACTTGATTTTAAACCTATTTATGTTAGTTGAACTACTTATGTCAGTTATTATGTGTCGAATATCAATTTGACAATATTTATATTGATTGTAATGAGTTATTCATGAAGTGTGGCTAAATCACACCTATTATCTTTATAAATAAAGTCTTCTATGTAGTTGCATTAGTCTCACGTGAAACACATTTATAAACTTCACTTTTAAAGTTGTATTCATGATCCATTCTGGATTTTCTTGATCGATATGATAGTATTTTTGTATTTGAAACTAAATCGAAAGTACGAACCACAACCTCAATATGTTTATTAATATGTTTACCTTAGTCACATTATTATTGATCGCATAATATATTCTCATGTAAGTGATGACATTTTTATAATCCATACTCATTTGATAGTGAAGAAGTTTCCAAATATGGTTATTTGGGGCTTGTTAAACCGTTGCAACAACTTATTTTAAATTTTACAGAAAATATTGAAACTAAATTATTTTCACACCATTAAAAATAATATAAATTGTTCATTATTTATAACTGGAAATTAATCACTATTAAGTAATGGTTGATTAGGAAATAAAAAGTCATATTGTTAAAATTTATTTAATTAGGTGTATTTGATTCTTAGAGTTCACTATCATTTATGAGAATTTCATAAATATAACTATAACATATAAATAAACTATTGCATGCTTCTTTTGCATTCATACTTAAAACTACATAAACTTAAGTATCTATTAATTTTTTATGATTTATATAACTCTAAAAAAATTGTGAGTTTTGAATTTTGATAAATTGTGTGAGATAAGGATTCTTTGTGAGTATTTTTATCTTAAAAGTTTTTAGAATTTGTTTAGTATTTTCCTATTTATGAGCACATTCAATTCAGTCATGATAAATAAAAAATTTCTCTGAATTATAATATATAAAACATGTCTAACAATGATACACAGTTTTTCTTCGCCAACTTTTTAGATTTGATAGCCTCAAAATCGCATTAGTCTTTTCGTTTTAGCAAGTATTTAAGAACTGTTGTAATTTTATCAAGAACGGATTTAAAATATAAGTTACCTTAACTAATTATTGATAAGGAAGTAGAACTTTGAGGACTAAAATATAAATAATTAAAATTCATAGAGGAGGTTGTAAAGTTAGATGAGGAATTTAGGACTATGTATTTTAGTCAGGGACTAACGTGTAATAAGTCTTTTTTATGTAACCGTTTTTAGTTCGAACTTTAATATATCTTGAAAAACAATATTAAAGCTTTGCGGTGAATCTTGAAAATGACCCGTTGTTTCGATCAGCTGTCAAAATGCTAAAAAACGATTTGTAGAGGATAGATGATAGACAAAAAGGGCCAGCTCCGGTCCGACAAACCCAATCTGAGATACAACTACGAATGAACCATATTTTGGATAAGATAAACCCTTTGAATGAGGAATACGATCAGAAAGAACAGGAGAGTCAGTCAGCAAGGCTGAAATCAAAAGTGAGACAAATGAATGAACAAAATGAAGTTGGAAGTCAATTTGATCGATGTTGCATTGATCGTCAATATAGGAGTGAACAGAAGAAGACGCACTTCGAATATCCAAAATGGTTCCATTCTTCTCGAAAAGAAAATAAAGATAAATAAAAGTATGTCACATCTAGTGACGAGGAGGTTGAGAGGTCTGGATCAGGTTTTTAATGTTACATGAGCTCTTCGAAAGAAGAGAGGGATCAACCTCGAAAGTATAAGAAAGAACACAAAACCAGGAGAAACGGTGTACCTCAATGTTTGATGGAGTCTAACTGGTGTGAATGAAACACATCGAATCATTATGATAGGGGTGATCGGAATCTATATGCGGTAATAGGAACAGAAGATCGGTATGTTTAGGGTATCGATTGGAGGAATTCTTCATTGACAAGTGAAATTAAATCTATTACGCTTCCGAAATATTTTAACATCTTGAAAGTTAAAATGTTCGATGGGATGCAGGATTAAGACGTCACATCGAACAATTCAAAAATTATATAATGCATTTCGAGGACGACAACAGGTTGGTATGTCGGGCTTTCTCACATATTTTTAAGGGAATAGCTTTGAAATGGTATAACCGAATTGCAATGGGATCCATTTCAAATTTCAGAGATTTTTATACTGCTTTTCGAAGACAGTTCGTTGGGAGTAAGGAGATGAGACAAAATGGGGACATAATTATCCAATGCAAGCAAGCGGTTGGAGAAAAGTTGAAGGATTATACGAAGCGATTTGTTTTGACAAAAGCAGGTTTGGATAATTGTGAAGAGTCGGTGGCGATGGCTGCTTTCCGTCAAAAAATGTTGCCAGGTGATCTCGCTAATGGAACAACTAAATAAGAACTTTAAATTTTGGAGCTTTTATGGCTCAGGTTGAACACCAGATTAAAGTTGAATAGTTAACTAGGGTTCGAGGGGTAGCAGTTAACATTCCAAATAATTCGGGGCAAGCACCACATAATCAGCATAAGAAAGGGGAATCTTCAAATGCTCAACGGGCACGTACAAGAAACAAAAAACTACCACCTCGAACTAGAGGGCATGCGAATCAAGCTCTGTCTTATCAATTCAATAGGCAGAGAGGCCGAATCAATGGATAATGTCTGTATATTATGCGGATTTGATTGAAAGTATAGCTACTATTTTTGATAAAACTAAGGGATACGTAAATTTCAGAAAGCCTGCTCCAATCAACAGGCCTAGGGATGAGCAAAATAACAAATGTTATAGGTATCAGAATGACATTGGTTACGACACTGTTGATTGCATTGTCCTGAAAAAGAAAGTCTAAACTTTGATTGAAAATTGAAAGCTACTGACTTATGTGAAGGCACAGAGCAATGCATCAAAAAATCCTTTAACATCGATTTCACAACCAAGCAATCCAAATGTGCAAGCTGATGATGATTCTCTATTTAAAGGTTGATTAATTTCATGTTTCCTCGGAATATTTGGGTAGGGATCCAGATAGGTTAATCCTAATGGCAGTGGAAGAGCCAATAAAGAAGGGGCATGTGCGAAGTTTGTGTGAGTATTTTGAGTCATTAGCCATTTTTGGGGGCGATTCGATGATTGGTAATACTGATAGCTCGAAGAAAAGACTTATTGTAAGTTTGGAAACTCAGATAGAGGTACAAATGTCTACTCATATGTATGGCAGCAGAAAAGAGATATTCGAAACTTGATAAATTGGCATTGGCATGGGTGGTGGCTGCTAGAAATATGAGCCTTTATTTTCAAGCTCATACCATTGAACTTCGGACCTCATTTCTATTGACAAAAGTTTTGCAACATCCTTATATTTCAGGGAGAATGACTAAGTGGTTAGTGAAATTGGGAGATTTAGATATTACATTCACACCTCGAACTGCAATTAAAGCGCAAGCTTTGACATATTTTCTTGTGGAATTTCATTCAAACAGATCGGATAAAAAGGATAGAAAGGATATTTTACCAATAAATTTGATGTGGGTTATTCGAACTGATTGGTTCTAGTATTTTGGGATGCAACGCTGGATTTTAATTAGTTGCCCCATCTGGAGAAAAAATGTTAGAGTCTATCAAATTTGGTTTTCACGTTTCGAATAACGAAGGTGAATACGAAGCCGCTTTAGCTGGTTTGAGACTTGTAAAAATATTTGGAGAAACTTCAGTACGATTAGAGACAGATTCTCAATTATTAGCAAATCAGGTATTTGGAAGTTCCAAAGAAAAAACGATCGCTTAATTTTGTATCTTCGAGAACTTTAAAATTCAAAACTTTTAGTCGATCGTGTTGTTGTGGAACATATAAGTCGATGAAGTAATATAGTGGCTGACTCATTAGCAAATGTTGCTTATAAGGAAGAGTATTCGTGGATTTTACTGCAAGAAAGCCCTTCGATTTTAGTTTAGTCAGACCAGTGTGAATATATTGAGGAACTGTTTGTCAACTCAGATATAGTGAGAGGCGACTGTAGAACTGACATTTTAAATTTTTTGATTAGAGGAGAGTTGCCTGAAGATGAAAAATTGGCCAAACAAATTACGAGGTAAAGCTTTTGGCTATACATTTTTGGATAGAGATTTGTATAAGAAAGAATTTAGTAGGCCCTTACTACGATGTTTAAATAAACATGAATCACATGAAGTTTTATCAAAGCTGTATGATGGAGAAGAAGCAACACATTGTGACTTTAAGGAATTAACTCGTCGAGTTTTTCTTGCATGGTTTTATTGGCCTTTAATCATGAATGATGCCAAGAATTTGGTTCGAAGCTGTGATACTTGTCAAAGATTTGTTAATTCTATTCATAAGCTAGTAGTTCCACTTATGTCCATTACCGAATCCATTATGTTTGATAGATTAGGAATAGATTTGGTGGAAACGCCAATGGCTTCTGGAGGGCGACAAATGGAGGGCGACAAATGATAATTGTTGCAGTGGACTCTATTACAAAGTGGGCCGAAGCAGAATCATTATCTGGAACAAAGGAAAATGATGTGATTAAATTCATCATAAAAAATATTTGTTGTCGTTTTGGAGTACCTCGAAGAATTACCACAGACAATGGTCCTCAATTTAATAATAAAGGAATGACTTCATTTTGTGCTTCGAAGGGATTTTAGCAGTTCTTTTCAACACAATTTCATACACAACAAATTGGATAAGTGAAAGTGACAAACAGATCTATTTTGGAAGGGTTGAAGAAAAATTTAACATGAACGGTAGGAAAATGGCTTAATTATTTGCAAGAAGTACGTTGGGCTTATTGAACAACTCCTAAGGAGGCTACTAAAGAAACTCATTTTGCATTAGCATATGGAATGGATGTTGTTAGCCCTGTGGAATCTACTCTGTCATCTTTTAGGATATTTCAATATTCTGAAATGTTAAATGACGAAGCCAAAAGAGCAAGTTTGGATTTGATTGATGAAAAAAGAGTTCGAGCTCATTTAAATATAATTCATTATCAAACTCTTTTAAGGAATAGGTATAATTCGAGGATGAAAATTAAGGAGTTTAACGTAGGTGATAAAGTGTTCCGAAAGGTATTTCTACACACCAAGGAGAAGAACCTCGGAAAGATGGCCCCGAATGGGGAAGGACCCTATATGGTTCTTGAAAGGATAAAGTCAGGTTCTTATTTCATTTGTGATAATCAGGGAAGGATGCTTTAACACTCATGTAATATACAACATCTAAAGTTGTATCGGTAAGAACTATATTTGTATTTTGAAATCGTTTTTTTATTGATTGGCGCACTTTTTCCTGCCCTGTTGGCCCAGGGAGGTTTTAACGAGGCGCTATATACATATTCAAAATTATCAATAAAATGAATTTTTGGCCAATGGTTGTTTACAATTGTTTATTTAAACTATTTTGGTGACTGATCATCTTTAAGGTTGACCAAGAGTAGAATATTCTGAAGTGTTGTATACATTTTTTGAAGAAACAACCATGTTCGAAGTGCCACACTCATTAAACGCACTATGATGTTCGAAGTGTTAAATTCATTAAACACTCTATGATGTTCGAAGTGTTACGTTCATTAAACACTTTATGATGTTCGAAGTGTTATGGTCATTAAATATTTTACGATGTTCAAAGTGTTATGTTTATTAAATGCACTGTAAATTTTGAGGTGTTGTGAATTGTCATATTGTGTTTTTATCTCAAATAATTAATATAAATAAAAATTGAACGCGAGAATAACTTGAAATGAAAAATGAAGCATAAACAAAGACCTTTGTCATTCAAATTAATTTGATGAGCAAAAAAGTTATGGTAATGATATGACAAGTACAAAAAGCTAAAAGATAGTCAAATTACTCATCCTCGGAGCTCTCTTTGGATTATTCCTCTCCAGATGATGAACTGGGAATAGGATCAAACGCTTCGCTAGGATGCCTTTCAACGGGAATTCCACTCCAAAAGTTGGAAAGATCCATTTTAGGATACATGGCGTGAATTTCTCGAAGGAGTGTGATGACTTTTTGTTCTTTGTCATTGTTGATAGCTGCCAACATGTCTTTTGTGCATCTATCTCCACATGTAGTGATAGTAAGTTGTTTTTATTTTTATAATTGAGTGTTAAGAGTGGTTATCTCATCGGTCAATTTTTAGTTTTCTGCTTCACTATTGACAAGAGATGTTTGAAGCTCATCGAATTTTTTATTCTTCACAGCTAATTCTTCGCGATGTTTGGTTTTGAATTGATCAATTTCTTCCTGGTGCGAGGTGTTGAGACATTATTTCTTCATTCGATGTTGTTCTCGGAGATACCTTTTGATATACAAAAGCCCTCTGAGAAATTCAGATCTTGCCATTTGGAATCCATAAAATTGATCTTTTATATGATCACCAAAGTTTTCCCTCAGCTTCAGCAGCACCTTTATAGTGAACCATATCTTAGGACATACTTTTCAGATGATTTTGAGAGGCTTCGATTTATTGAGTAAGCGTTTTCGCTGCAATGTTAAGATTTGAAAAATGTTGAAGTGCAGCGAGAACATCTGGGTTTGTTTCAGGAGGAAAGACCACTGGACTAGGTCAAGGAATAAGATCTAAGGAGATTGTAGGATGCGACTTCACAGGTAGCGGGTGCAAGTCTCCTGCCAAGATTATGCAAATGAGTTTGAATCTCTTGAATGATGGGATCTTCTTCTCCAGCAAGCTCTTACGATTCGTTTTAGTTAATGAAACTGTAAGGATCAAATTGATCATCACATTGGTTATCTTCTGCAGCAACAGTTTCCTTTTGCTGGTTGGTAGTGTCTTCAGCATTGTCTTCAATTTCCTTTTGATGACTTTGCTGATTTTCTATAGCTACGACTCCGTTATCATCGGATAATATTTCTTCGATGGTCTCCACTGTTTTATTTTTCCCTTTCTTATTGGGGTTGATTCTAGTGGTATCTTTCTTTTTCGAATGAGCATCAATTTTTTCCTTTTTTAGAGAAAGTCCCTTTTCTATTCCTTCTTCGATTGTGGAAAGTGTGTTTTTTTCGCTACGAACCTTTTGGCTTTGGATCACTCGAAGGGCTAGCACCAGATGTAATAATTGCCTTTTTATTCTTTTTTTCCTTCTTCTTTTGGGGAAGGTGGTTTTCGGATCTATTGTGAATGGGTAAGAACACTTTGCAATCGGGATGGACCAATCTTTTGACAACTTGTTGAGGGTTGGGTGGATTCATCAAATTTTTGGAAGGAAAGCCTCCAGGTGTAATCGGGAATAGGTGACTGTTGAGAAAGTTAATGGGTTCGGAGGTTGTATGAAAAGTGTTATTCTATTATTTTTCAGCCCAAGAAACAAGCTCAATGAAGGTTTTTTTTCTCTTTCTTGACGAATAGCATAACACCTCGGAACTTCTGTTCGGAATATAGAAGTTGATAATGAATGAGGGTAAAAACAAATGAAAATTTAATTTAGGAAAACAATATTAAGAGACTTACGACTACTCCTCCAAATAAAGTTCAATCATGATGGATTAACTTCGGATATAACTTTACTATTTTACCATGCTACTGAAATAAAGATGAATTTTTGCTTTCAAAATATGTCTGCTTCGAGGATATCGATGATTTTTAGGTCATCATTCAATGTAAGATAGTAAAACGGAAGCACTGGTCCTTGGACAATTTGGTTAAATATATAAAATGCTTGATGTTGATTGGAATTTTGGACAGCGGGAGGCCATGATTATAGAAAGAAGTGTGAACCATTGATTTGGTGTCGCTTGGGTTGGACACAAATTTAAAAGTTCAAAGTAATCAACTATCATGGGGTCCAGTAGGAATCGAAGACCCCAGTTGATGATTTCTGGATAGACTACCAGTTCGTCTTTTTTGCAGTCTAAGGGTGCTTCTCCTTTTTTGGGAAAATGAAGTGTAATGTTGTCTCCCATTCCTCACTGCTTCTTTAAATAATTTGATTGGCTCTATACGTAGTATATATATATGAAACATTGTTTTAGAGCTACAACATAATTCACATCAAGATACCTCAAATTCTCACCAATTAATGCCATTTCCTCCTCATATATGGTAATAATAGTTTTCTTTACTCCTGGTTCACATATTTTTTCTTGAGTAGCATTCTCTGATTCTTTCAAAGCTTCTTCCTCTGTATCAGCCTCATTATTTAACTGAGTAGCATCAGAATCGACTTCTTCTGATATTTCATCTCTCAGTTGATGAGGATTATTCGAGGGACTTTGTTGAGATAATGCAGCTGTCTCAAAAATTTCCGTCGGGAGATGAGAACTGGTTGATGCATTTGACGTAACATCAGCATCGTCTCTCATAGCTATGCGAGTCTTTTTTCTGGGAGCTCGTGGGAGATAATTTTTTGAAAGGTTAGTTGAGGAATAGGTTGCTTCGGATTGTTTTGAAGAAGATTTGCTTATTGCGCAATTAATTTGAGGTGATGATTTAGAAAAAAATGGTGAAATTCAAGGTGTTTCTGATTTACGAGTTTTCAAGGTGTTTTTGTTTTATGAGTTTTAAAGGACTGGCTTTTGTAGACAAACCACGAAGAACGTTACTGATTAAACCCAACTACTCGATATTCCTCTACCTTTTCACTGATGCGAAAGTAATCGTAAGCTCTGAAGACGTTGTTGTTTGACTTCGGGGATTTAGGTTCTTTTGGGAATTATGGCTTTAGATCTCCTGGGAAAATTATCTTAACTTCTGCTTACGTTCGAAGTTGATTAGTTATCATTCATTTACTGATATGAGACTAAGAGGGCTACTGAAAAGGAAGTGGAACTTTAAGAACTAAAATGTAGATAATTACTTTATATAGCATGTTGTAAAGTTAGAGGAGGAATTTAGAACCATGTATTTTAATCGGACACTAACGTGTAATAAGTCCATTTTATGTAACCGTTTTGAGTTGTATTCTAAATCTATGCGCCTCTCAATAAAAACTAAAACTAATCTAATAAAAGGATCGGAGGTTTGAGTTTGAACATTTGAATACTTTATTCCATCCGGAATCATTTTCTCTCCACAAACTTTAATTTTCTCTTTACTAAAGAGATTTTGCGATTCAAAGTAATCAGACTCATCACTTTAGCGTTTCGTTATACATCGAATATCAACTCTGACAATCCTTATATTTATGGTATTAAATTAACTTTATAGTTAAAATCTTATCTATAATTAGATTGCCTCACATAATTTACACTCATAGACTGTAGTATCAAATTCATATTCATGCTTTATTATGGTTTGTTTGACTAATATAATAGAATGCATCCACTTAAAAACTAAATTCAAAATTCATAGTCTATGGTCTCAATGTCTTTTCCAATATTTGTATTTTAGTTACTTTATTGTGGATATCAAACATGTCCAACAACATTATCATTTTCTTAAATACACATACAACTCTTACATTTTATACAAATAATTGTATTATACTTAAAGATCACTAGAAGCTCACTTCAATGAATCAACCATCAAAAGTATAAATTGATATATACAAAATCTTTTGATCTTCGAAAAAATCGAAGTAATGTTTTTGTTAGGTGCTCAAATATCCATTTTGATTATTATATATATATATATATATATATCAAAAGTTAGTGCCTTTGACATATTCAAGTGTACCATTCTGGTACCTGACATATGTATCCACTCGTGATGTTATCTATTTATTATTTCTTTATAAGCATATATATTTTATAATTCTGTATTTGCTTTCTCGAAACGCGATACTCCCTCAAACCACAATATAAATCTGAAAAACAAATAATCAAGTTTAAAACTACCGTAAAAATAAAAAAGTTGTTTTGAAAAAGAAAAAAAGAAATCGTTACACCTCATAGCGCGTTGTTGGATGTAAAATTTTGGAACAAGTTTAATTTTTGTTAGAGATGGTCTATGTTGTATGTTATAAATAAATTAAGATTTTTAAGAACAGTAACGAACACTATTATATAATCATAGCCGGTCATATGTAATAGCGTTGGAAACACTAGTGTTCACATGCTCTAGTTAAGATCTTAAGAACAATAATTGTATTGATTATAGTCATAATTAGCTCTAGTGACTCTATATAATATAAGTACTATTTTTATTGAAATAAAATATATCACTTTTTGCTTTTTATCGCTTTTCATTTTTCTCACATGGTATCAGAGAAAAGTTCCTATTTTTCTTGATTATTACAATCATCATTCTTACAAAAAAAAATATCAACACAAAAATCACCATGGCTGATGATTCTTACAAACCGGAGATCCAAACCACCAACTCCAAGGGTTTCGAATCGGAGACCAAAACTATCAATCCCTCACATCCCTTTTACATTCAGACCAACCAGGCCATGTCTTGGTTCCAATCAAATTAAACGGCGTCAATTATCAATCATGGAGCAAGGCAATTATTCATGCCCTCACTGCAAAAAAGAAGATCGGTTTCATCGATGGCAGTGTCAAAGAACCATCACAGTAGGATGAACCTCTTCTGTTTGAGCAATTGAACCAATGCAATAACATGATAATTTCTTGGCTGACTCATGTTGTTGAATCAGACATTGCTGAAGGAGTTATCCATACCAAGACAACACGTGAAGTATGGGTTGACTTGTGCGACCAATTTTCTCAAAAGCATTCTCCAGCTGTGTTTCGGATACAAAAATCAATCGCCACCATATCACAAGGTACAATAACGGTAACTGCATATTTTACCAAAATCAAGGCGTTATGGGACGAGCTCGAGACAAATTGTTCAACGACAAGCACACCTCGAACAGAGAGAGGAAGATCGTCTTATGAAATATTTGATGGGTTTACAAGAATCTTACAAGGCGGTGAGGTCCAACATATTGATGATATCGCCTCTGTCCAATGTCCGTCAAGCATACTTTTTTATAATCCAAGACGAGAAGCAACGACAGGTATCCTCTGAGCTAGTTGAAAACTTCTCCATAGCAGCCGCAGTCCCGAGAAAAGAAGGAAATTCAAAGCAGAAAATATGTGAGCAATGTAACAGATCCGAACATACTATAGATGAATGTCGGACTCTCAGATATCATTGTACTTATTACAATAAGAGGGGTCACACAGAGGATAGATGCCGATTGAAACAGGGAAACAATCATAAGTCGGTACAATTCCGAACACAAAAATCTTCAGTTCGTGGCAATCAACCTTTGGCGAATGTGACAGAATCTCAAAACTTATCAGGTTCCAATACTTCTAGCATTGTTCAGGGATTCACTACCAAACAAATACAATAATTAGCCCAAGCATATCATATTCTAATAGTACAAGTTCTTAGATTTTGGATACTGGCAACACAGATCATATTGTCTCTCACATATCATATTTAACTGATCCCAAGCATTCTGTTATTACCAATGTTAATTTACCAAATGGTGCAGCACCACAAATCACTCACACTAGCACAATTAGTTTTACTTCAAATTCAACCCTTACAGATTTCTTGTGTGTACCAGCCTTTAATTTAAATTTAATTTCAGCTATTAAACTCATTAAAGATCATAATTTCTGCATCATTTTCTTTCCTGACTATTGTATTTTGCAGGACTTGGTTTCGGGGAAGATGATTGGCTCAGGCAAACAACATTGTGGTATATACTATATGCATCCAAATAAATCGTCTATCTGTCTGGTGTCGCAGTCATCTGACCTATGAC
The DNA here is from genome assembly GCA_036936605.1 of Limnanthes douglasii subsp. nivea. Lineage (NCBI taxonomy): Eukaryota > Viridiplantae > Streptophyta > Magnoliopsida > Brassicales > Limnanthaceae > Limnanthes > Limnanthes douglasii. The sequence goes on along the minus strand of JAUPFV010000005.1, from coordinate 125,420,106 downwards.
ACTTGCGCCTAGGTCATCCATCATTGTCTCGTTTTAAATTAATTTCACATTTTCTTCTAGGTATTCACAAAGGCTTAGGAAATAAGTGTACAATTTTCCCACAAGCAAAACAAACACGTTTACCTTTTCCTTAATGTTCAATAAATACAAAATGTCATTTCTCTTTATTACATTGTGATGTTGGGGTCCTCATAAAGTTCCTTCATATACCGGTTCAGCTTTTTTTCTTACAATTGTTGATGATTTTACTCGATGCACGTGGACCTTTATGATGCACGATAAATCAGAAACACAATCTTTATTAACTAATTTTGTGGAATTCGTCAAAACCCAATTTCAACCATATGTTCAAACAATAAGAGTGGATAATGGTAGTAAATTTCTTTCTCTTCGTAATTTTTTCAAAACAAAGGCATTGAACTTCAAAACTCGTGTGTCTACACCCCACAACAAAATGGAGTTGTCGAACGAAAACATTGACATACTTTAAATGTTGCTCGTTCTCTCATGTTTCAATCAAATGTACCACTTGAATTTTAGGAGGATTGTGTTTTAACAGCCGTTTATTTAATCAACCCCATTCCAACTCCTTTATTATCAAATAAATCTCAATTTGAGGTCTTGTATAATCGTTCCGCATCACTCACTCACTTGCGTTTTTTTGGTTGTGCATGTTATGTAACTAATGTTCAACCTAAACATAAATTCGATCATCGTGCATTCATTTGTGTTTTTTTGGGTTATCCACATGGGAAAAAAGGCTACAAAGTTCTTGATTTACATACACATAAAGTTTCCATAAGTCGTGGTGTCCATTTTAAGGAAAATCTATTTCCCTTCCACCATACCTCGACCTTGCCTTTTCCGAACCAATCATACTCATCATCTTTCAATCAATCACATAACTCATAATTAGTTTCATTTTCCAATCCCACATCCTATGACTTGAAACCTCAACCTTTATCTCTTTCAACTCCATACAATCCCATAAATCTCACACCTTTAACCTCAACCTCTTCTACATTCCCAGAATCAACTATAAGTTCATCACCCTCAATCTTAACTCTGTCATCACCACCAGCTCCACCAACACATTCTGCTTCATTATCACCCCCAACCACATATACTCCAATACCTAATGATATCTCGATTCGTCGTTTCACCCACCACATCAATCCACCTGTATGACACAAAGACTATGACATGTCTAACCGAGATAAATCCATCTTCAACACAATCAAGTTCTCGTCAATCTACAAGGTATCCCATCTCCTCTCATACTTCTGTTTTACATTTTTCCCCTAACCATCGCGCTTTCTTAGATTTTCTATCAGCACAAACAGAGCCTTCATCTTTTGAAAATATTAATCGTGATCCACTCTGGCGCCAAGCCATGTCCACTGAACTTAAGGCTCTAGAACATAACAACACTTGACAGTTGGTTTCCTTTCCTCCGGGACACAAACCTATTGGATGTCACTGGGTTTATAAGATCAAATATAAATCTGATGAAACTAGTGAGCGATATAAAGCTCGTTTAGTGGCAAAGGGGTACACACAAGTTGAAGATATTGACTATTAGGAGACCTTTTATCCAACTGCTAAACTCACCACTCTTCGATGTTTGTTAACTGCTGCAGCTTCTAGAAATTGGTACATTCATCAACTTGATGTGCTGTCTTTGAAATCTAGATGAGGAGGTATATATGTCTCCACCTCCTGGTCTCCGCCGACAGGGGGAGAATTTGGTATGTCGGCTTCGCAAATATATCTACGGTTTAAAACAAGCATCTCGAAATTGGTTCTCTACTTTTTCAACTACTGTCAAAACCGCAGGTTACATATAGTCAAAAGCGGATTACTCATTTTTCATTAAATCTCAAGGTAACAAGTTCACTGCTATTCTCATATATGTTGATGATATCCTATTGACTGGAAATGACTTACATGAAATCAAATTGCTGAAGAATCATTTACTTCAACATTTTCACATTAAAGATCTCGGCGAGTTAAAATATTTTCTAGGTATTGAATTTTCTCGATCTAAGAGAGGAATCCTTATCTCAAAGAAAATATACAATAGATATTTTAAAAGACACGGGATTGTCAAGAGTAAAACCCGATAAATTCTCAATGGAGCAGAATTTGAAATTAACTGATAAAGACAGTGAGCTACTTCAAGATTCGACTAGATATCGGAGACTTGTTGTCAGGTTAATATATATGACAGTAACCAGGCCCGATATTGTGTATTCAATGCGTACACTAACCCAATTTAGGAGATCACCTAGGACGCCACACTGGGAAGCAGCGCTAAGGGTCCTCTGTTGCATTAAGAAATCACATGGTCAAGGTCTTTTTTTCATCAGAAAACAATCTGAGCCTTTTGTGATTCAGATTGGGGTGGATGTCGTATGTCAAGACGATCTGTTTCTGGTTACTGTGTTTTTCTTCGCTCATCACTCATATCATGGAAATCAAAGAAACATACTAATGTTTCACGATCATATGCAGAAGCAGAGTATAGAGCAATGGCAAATACTTGTTTGGAATTAACCTGGTTGAGCTACATACTTAAATACATGAAGGTCGACTTGGATAAAGCGGCATCATTGTTTTGGATAATCAAACGACTTTATATATTGCGGCTAATCCAGTTTTTCACGAGCGTACTACGCATATTGAGATTGATTGTCATATGATTCGAGAAAAACTTCAGGCTGGGATAATTCGTCAATGTTATATTTCCACAAAACTGAAATTTGCAGATATATTTACTAAAGCGCTCGGGAAAGATCAATTGGATTTTTTGTGCAGCAAGTTGGGAGTCCTTGATTTACACTCTTCAACTTGAGGGGGAGTATTAAAGTATATTTTCCTATTTATTATAAAGTAACTGTAGAATAAAGGTAGATGAATGGTTGCACTAATTTAGGCATTAATATAGTAAGATTGACTCTATTAATTATAGTCATAATTAGGTTTGACTGTATTAATTATAATCATAACTAGGATTGACTATATTGATTATAGTCATAACTAGCTCTAGCTACCATATGTATATATAAGCACTATTTCTATTATAAAATATATCACTTTTCACTTTTTTTACATTCATCCATACGTGTTTAGTCATGTAATATTTCTATTTTTTTTAATTTATTTTACATACGATCAATTTATTTGGAATATATGAATTTTTTTTGTAGTTTTCGTATGACAATATTAATATTAAAGGAGTTGGGGTAGAATTACTTATAGTTTTAATTTGGAATTTATTATGATTTGTATATTTTTGTTTGATATTCAATAAAAATATAATTTTGATGTTTTTGTAAAACTTTTTATTGAATTATAAATATTTAATAATATTTATTTTGATATTTATGAATTATTCAAAATATTATAAATATTAAAATTTATCAAATATTGCATATAAAATTGATTCTATATAGCTATTTTTATTTTATTAATTATTATTATTATTATTAGTATTAGTATTAGATATATCAACTACGATATTAAATCTAAACTTTAGAGAAAAGTCAGATAAGTACGTATAGTTGCTTTGATATTTACAATTTTGTGCGCAATATTAAATATTTCAAATTAAAAAGAATAAGACTACTAGATTTATTAGTTTTTACAACGATTTGAAAACGACGATCACAACTCTGTTGTGAAAAGGTTTTTGTAACAGGTTCGCGACAAGAAGTTCTGATTGTATTAAGTAGGATCACTAACCAAACTCATTAACCACCATGAGGCTTCTACAACATGCTAACAATGACGAGCGTTGCAACATTTATTCTGGATGGAACTGGGTCACGTCGTTGCAAGACATGTTGTAACTTCGTTGCACCATTTCAGCCAAACTGTTTGTCTATCATTGCAAACGTCTTTGCCATCGGATTGCATATTAACTGATTCTAATGGAATCACTAACGGTGTTTCAAGCCCGTTGTTAAACTTACTGAGAAATTTTAAAACAAATGCATAGCTATGAAACTTTATTTAATGATCTAAATATTCAAAATATAATATAGCTAAACCATAATAACAAAGTATGATTCGAAAATACAAACATGATTTGTCACTAACAACTATAATTTTACCAAGTAAAAGCTATATCAAAAAGATTTGGTACAAGAAAAAACAATAATGCCACAATTATAAAAATAAACCAAAATAAACCAAATAAACCATTAAGAATTTTGTTTAGTCACTTATACAGCATAATTGACATGTTTATATATTAATAGTTATATCCTATACATGAATAATTCTAACTAATAAAACTTCACCCATTTTTAATAATACTTTTATTTCAATCAATAATAAATTATTATGTTTAAAAAAACTAAACTTTACATAACACCTACAATGCTTACTGAAGTTTCTTCGACACTAGTTTCACTTAAACTTTGGAAATTCCAATCATTTCAGTCATAGCCTTCTTAAGTTTGGTTTCCGGAGCCATAACTAATCACCAAAATAAAAAAATAAAAACAGAATTTTAGGTTTTATGAAACCTTGTTAATGTGAGAAATTATGAAAAAATTATCATAAGAAAGTCTTATGACAAATTGTGCTGGTAGTTTTCGAGTATAAGTCATAAGAGAAATTGGGAATTCCATACTTTCCAATTACACGATCAAATCTTTAGTTCCCCGAATTAATCAAAACTAAAAAGAAGATTCAAGATACAACTATCATTACAAGTAAGGAATTTGCTCAAGTTTAATAATCTATAAAATCTTCTATTGAGGTGATCAGAATTTCAAGCAAAGACCAGGTTATCAAATACCCTGGTACGCAAAAATATAAAATTACGCATCAATCCAGTTATTCTCTCAAACTAAAGATAAGTTACTTGAATCATCCTCTTCAACGTTAATAGGGCACGTTGCTCGAGGTATGCCTAAACTTAATTACATACAAAAAATCTTAAGACTCTCTCAAATTTGTGGGGGATCTACATATATAGTACCTTGATGTTAGATACATCTTGATAGAATTAACTTTACAAGAGGTAAAATCTAGAGGAAAATGTGTTATCAATAGGAGAATACTCAATGCAATTATTAAAATGGTCCATATTCCTTAATGTGAAGTATGAAAACCCAATCACACCAGACATTACAAAAACGCCTTGCAACAACTGGAAAAAAAAATTAAATATACCTCACTTTTCAGACTACAAAAATCTTTATTTGGGTCCCCAATCTCCTCATCATAAGTATAAAGGTAGCCTACTTCTCCCAACTATAGTAAACTGATTATGACAAAAAATTTACGAAAGTGTTAAAAAGAAAGTTGAAGACTGTAAAATGAAGAAAAAGTAAAGGATCAGGGTTCTTAAGACTCTACGACTGAAAGAGTCCACCAGACATTACACAAGCAACTCTAAATAACTATTAATATCCTTAGCTGGAAGAATAAGTAATAAATTCTCAAAGAGAAGACTAAAATCAATCAAAATAAAGGAAAATATCTATATTGTTTCCTTACAAGAGCCTTTGATTAAAGAAGAATTCTTAGAAAATATAGCCAAATACCTGGGCTTCTCTCACTTCAATGCAAACATAAATAATAAGATGTGGCTCATGTGGAATAAAAACTTGAAAATTGAAGTTGTGAATAATCACCAACAATTTGTTCATACTTCTATCAAACACTATACTCAAACTAAGTGTTTTTTAGTTACAACAGTATATGTCAAGTGTGCTAGCAACTTAAGGATTGATATTTGGAATAGCCTAATATATATTTTGGATAATACTATGTAATGGATAATTTTTGGTGATTTTATTGTCATCACTGCTCCATGTGAACATATCGTTTGCTCATATATATGCTTAAAGGGAATTAAGAAATCCAATGAAGGTATAAATGACTTTAGATTGGAGGAGGCTAGATTTTCTGCTACTTCACCTAGTCTAATAATAATAGGTAGAAGAGATTGGATTGCATCTTATATAATAATGGATGAGCTTACTATTTCTCTAATACTACAACTCATCATATGGCAAGATTATGCTCAGATCACACACCTATCTGCAAATCTATCTCTCAACTAAACAATAAAACTAAGACTTTCTTTAGGTTCATGAATGTGTGGACCCATCATGATGATTTCCTGGATACTGTTAAGGATTATTAGAATCACCAAGGATGCACCCCTATAATGGTTTTCTGGGGTAAGTTAAAGAGGCTTAAAGAAACTCTTAAGGTCTGCAATAGAGACTTCTTCGGTAATATATTTGATGTTGTGATAAACGTTAAGGATACCATTAATGTTTTTAAACTATCTATCAAACTACTAGATTGAGAATACGATTAGACTGTTAAAAGCCAAAGGTATCTAATTATGATAAAAATACTAAAGTTTATCATAATTACATGAACAATAAAAGAAAAAAGAACACGATACATGGTATTTTTTAGAATCATACCTAGAGTACTAAAAATAATCAGTTGGGCCACTATGTTCTATCATACTTCAAATCAATTATGAATGAAACTCATGCCCACGATGTTGATGAGATATCCTTCGATATTATACCTAACACGATTATACAAGAAGATAATGCATTTCTAATGAGTATTGTTACTGAAAATCAGATCCACGAGATAATATTCAACCTTAATCTTGCCAGTGCCTCAAGTGTTGATGACTTTAACTGTGTGTTTTATCAGTCTTGTGGACCATAATTAAAAAAGACTTGGTTAATACCATTGAGGAATTTATCATGATGCAAGTTATTACACATGGTATTATATCAACCCTTATCTTCCTTATTCCTAAAAACCATTATCTTAAAGTGTGGAAAGATTTCAGACCTATTAGTCTTTACACCCTCTTCAATAGAGTTCTTTCTAAAATTCTGAACAAAAGACTTGCTAAGTTACTACCTAAAATTATCTCATAGGTTTAAGTTGGTTTTGTTCATGATCATGGTATTCAATACAATATTTTACTAGCTGAAGAAATGGTCTATGATATTAACAAGAAAACCATTTGTGGCAATATTATGATTCAAGTTGATATGACTAAAGCCTTTAACTAAATATAAAAAACATTTAGGCTAAAAGTTCTTCATTCTTTTGTATTTAGCTATGCATTTATTAATCTTATATCTCGAATGATAAAAGTCGTGTTCATATCGATCTTAATCAATAGTGATGTTAAGGGTAATTTCAGCATGAAAAGGGGTATCAGACATGGGGATCCATTATCCCCCAGTCTATTTATTTTTGCTGAGAAATACTTAAGTCGTGGTTTTTCAAAGGTATATGAGGAAAACAGAGACATGATCTTTAAAACAATGAGAAAATGTATTATTTCTTGTCTGGCATTTGTCAATGGTCTTATTATGTTTGCTAATGGCCTTACTTCAACAATAGTCAAGTTGGGAAAATTCCTCCAGCATTATAAGGACATCTTGGGGAAATCTATTAATCAAGACTAAACCAAAGTCATTACCTCTTCCAATGATGGTCAAACAAGGATTTTTAGTTTGGAATCTAACATTGGTTTCACCTCTAGTACTCTATAAACTGTTTATCTTGGCATTCTTATAAATAAAAATAACAAGGCAATTAACTGCGTCATCTTGATATCAAAGATAAGGGAAAAAAATCAAAGAATGGGACAACAAGAACTTATCATTTGGTGGAAGGTTGGTATTGCTTCAAAATGCATTAATGTCCTTTCCAACTTACTAGATTCAAAGTTGCATTCTTCCAAATTTTGTAATTGATCAAACTAAGAAGATTTTTTATAGTTTCTTCTGGGGTTTAAAAGATGATATTAAAATAGCTAAGTGGTCGGATTGGCCACATATATGCATGCCATATGAGGAGGAGGGTTTGAATTTCTAAAGAATATATGACTTGCAAAAACATACTTTTGTAGAAAGGGGGCCAAATATCTCCATTTTGAGCTGAGGCTTCACCGTCCTTTTTTTTATTATGTTTCATGATGGGTTTAACCCTTCACCCACATTATTGCACTTTGTTGGAATCCTGAAATCTTTTTTTTTTGCATCCTATATCTCTTTTTTTAGGATCTAAAATAATAACTCCCCTTAAGGTTGGACAAAGACTATATCTTCAAAGAGTGGATCCATTTTGGAGAAATCTTGTGGAAGAGCCAAGATGAATGTATAAAATCTGTCTAATGGGTTAAATATCAGTAGGGCCATCAAGGTGACTGTTCAAGAAGAGAAAAATTCTTCTTCAGATCCAACATCCTCCATCATGAGGGAACTATTAAGTTCTTCTCGAATTCGTTTTATTGTGTTATTTTCATGCCATATAAATAAAATAAAACAAGATGAAAAATTACATTTGATAAAGGCTCATGGTCGAATCGAATCAACAAAAATGGAAGAAATAAATTAGAAAGTGTTTGTAATAGATCAGATTGAAAGACCAAGAGCAGACACATAACTCTTTGGGGGATGATAACTCACTTCGAATTCCTGTACGGATGGTAAAAGAGAAGAGAGAGAGAGAAGCCGATAAATTTTATCTAACGACCGAAAATGGTTTTGTAATGCCTCGAACTAAGATAAACTGAATATTATTCTCTTTAAAATGTTGAATTTATATTTCCAAAATTTCTTGATGATGTAAGAAGTTCTTGCTTTAAATTATTTAAAAAAAACCCTTTCTTCTGTCTATTGTTTTTCTTCTTTGAGTAAGTATTATTTATTAAGTATTATTGGTAACTCAAGAAGATTAAATGCATAGTTCTCCATGCACACATAAATGGAAAAAATGATTAAACCTACCCCTAGATTAGACATAATAGGTCACGTGAAAATTATTGTAGGACTAGTCTTGAGAAATGAGAAGCCTAAATTGGAGTCTTTTCAATTTCATATACTTTCTCATTATCTTCAAAGTGATACTTAAATAAAACCAGTTTTTAACGAGATCATTCACTCCGAAACAATAACTGATCTCCTCTCCTCTAACAACGGGTTGATTTTCAAAGAAAAGTTATTGTCAACAACCAAGACCTCGGGAAAAATTGCCCAAAGATGCATGAACTAACACCTCATTACTAACTCAATAGGTTTAATGTGTTCCTCCATCGACAAGCTCTCTAGAAATGCTAGGGATACTGATAAAAGAATTATTGATCATGCTTTAGACCATGCTTTCGGTCGGATCAAGATATATCTATAAATTATGTTGAGTCATACCTCATCAATTACTATATTGAATTTAAACAAAACTAATTCTAAGATGACGTCTTAAAAATAGTTATAGTTTGTTATTTCTAAACCATATTTAATTCTAAGACGTCATCTTGTAATTAGTTTCAATTTCTTCACTAATTAAAAAAATTAAAAACAACTACTTCTGAGTTGCGATCTTGGAATTAATTATCATTTGTAATCTTTTAAATACAAGTAGTTGAAGCACAAAATATTATAATTATTTGTTAATATCTTAAAAACAAATAATTTTGTGAACAATCAAAGAATTATTTGTTAATATCTTTCATATCTCATTATTTTATTTTTTGTGAATATAAAATATTGTCACACATGACGATTTAATCGATCATAAATTTAACCTAATTTCTTTAAAAAAATCACTATATATACACACATAACACAAATTTATTCAATAACTAATTCCAAATCTATAATATGGAATGGAGTACAATTGAAGATTTATTTATTGAGAAAAAAATATTAACAAAGTGAAGACCCGATACTAAATGGACAATTTAAATCGTGTCATCTCACCCAATCTCTGACGCATCTCTAAAAAAGTCTTATATAAGTGGACATAACTAAAGTTAGTTTTGACTTATTGAATTTTAAACATTCCATATGATGCAAGACAAGAAATGTTTCAAATGGTATCTTTACCTCTAACTAACAAAATCACTCCAAATATTTTGATGAGGTGAACATATATCTCATCGAGTAAAAAAATCTAAATATGGTAATTGTTAAGTTTGAGGGAGATTATGATACTTAAGTTATTTTATCTTCATAAAATTGGAAGTTATTCTATTTTGGTCTGTTTGTATTCTCCTATGAACTTTGTCCCACTATTTAATTTTATGATATCATGTAGGCCACTTTAATTTAATGAGGAAATTGTAGTTCAGTATATTACATCATGTAGGAAAGTAAAATTTCATAGACGTGAATGATAAGATTAATAAAATTAACAATACAATAACATACAGTTTAAAGATATAATTACAAATATTAAATTTTGAATAAACTAAAATAAATACTTAACAATTTTAACATTAAGTAATGTTTGTCACTCCATTGTATTATTTCTAAGGAGGTTGGAAATCCGGTGGAAGTATAGATCGATCCAATCTCGACTCTATGAGAAGTAAATTATCAGTCACATAAGATTATAGTCTGCAATGGTCTATTAGGATGCATGACAACCTTTTGAAAAATAAATAAGATACGATTATGATATGAAGCTTTTTGTCATGGGCTTAGATTTTACTAAGACCGTGCGATACTTGAACTCTTCAAATTAGCCTAAAAGAATGAAAGAGTGTGACACTTAGAGCTTTTAGAGAGAGAAGGTGTATTATATTTCTAGCATGAGAAAGTACAATACTTTGATGAGTGAGGAGAAAATGAATCTCTCCTCCTTATATAGGTTCCATGGATGGTTCTATAAGATGTTCTAGAATCATCTCTTTATGGAAGCTTAATCTAATTACAATAAATGTCTAGATAATAAAGGAAAATTCTAGACAAAAAGAAAGTTATATAATATCCTAGAATGTTCTTGAGATTTTTGGAATGATCCAGAAGTAATGTAGAGTCTTTTAGAAGCTTGTGGAGTATTCTAGAAGCTTGGGGTTTCTCCATTGATGAAGAGTCTTCTGGAATCTTTCCTAACTCTCTAGGATATTCTAGATACTTCCAAGGAACCTCACAAACGGTATTTCTCTTGAGGGATATTGGGCGGGCCGTGACATTCTCCCCCACCAAATCTCACGACATCCTCGTCGTGGTCTGTATGTTGAATTGATCGATGGATCCCTGAATTACCAGAGGGATTCTTCAGGTTCCTAAGTTGCTTCATATACCAATGTATTCTTCCACTTCACTAGGTATTCTTTGCAAGGTGGTACACCCTTCCCTTGGATAATACGGTCGAGCAATAACTCGTCTACATATTTATCAAATGATGTGGAAATCATGGATGGCACCCGACTGGATTCTCCTTGACTCGCATCTTCCTTATCCTGATGAAACGAATTTAAGTTGCTTACATGAAAGACACGATGAATTTTCATCTTTGATGGGAGTTCCACTCGGTAAGATGTTTTCCCCACCTTGGTTAGCACCTCGAATAACCCTTCGTACTTGCGTAATAAGTCTTTGTATAGTGGTCGGGTGTACTTGAATTGTTGAGGAAGAATCTTGACAAATACCATGTCGTCGGCTTGCAATTCCACGTGTATTCGCTTCTTATAGCCCATTTTTCATCTTCCTTGCCGCCTTTGTCAATTGGGCGCATGCTAAGTCCATTTGTTGGTGTCAATCCTTTGCGGTCTTGTATGTGTCAGGGCTAGTACCTGTATAATAAGTAATCAAAGTACTCGGTGTTAGATATTATTTCCCGATAGTGAGTTCGAAGGGGCTCTTCCCGGTCGACTACGAGCGTTGTAGGTTGTAAGAGAATTGGGCTACGTTGAGTAATCGTGACTAATCTCGTTGGTTGACACTGATATAATGTCAGATTTATAGTTCTAGTAATGCATTCACTTGTTCTCTTTTTCCGTCGGATTGAGGGTGAAAGCTGGTTGACAAGTTCAGTTGGGTACCCATTAGTTTGAAGAGCTCCGTTCAAAATATTCAGCTAGTTTCCTGCCTTGGTGAGCTCCACCACACTTTTTTCCTTTGGATCCTTGTCCATCCCTTCATTTTTACAATCCATTAACATGTTGCTAGATCGTGTGAGATTTGAAAATTCTACTTTGCGACTAAGTGGATCTGCAATAATGTTGTCTTTCCCTATACTCAAGGTCATAATCGAATTTTGTAAGGAAATCTTGCCATCTCGCTTGCTTGGGGCTTAGCTTTTTCTCTGTTTGAAATTAGTTTGTCGCCACATTGTCTATCGTGACAAAGAACTTTAATCTGAGGAGGTAATGTCTCCAGACGCGTAAACAATGAACTACCACCGTCATCTCTTTCTCTTGTACGTTGTACCTCCGTTCCGTATCATTCAGTTTACGACTTTCAAATGCGATAAGGTTCCCTACTTGCATCAACACTCCTCTTATGGAAAGGTTTGAAGCATCGGTGTACACTTCAAATGGTAGGGTTGGGTCGGGAATTTTTAGGATTGGCTCTTCAATCACAGCCTGCTTGAATTCCTCGAATGCTTTCTGATATTGGTCGGACCACTCCCAATTTCTTCCTTTCTTCAATAGGTCGGTCAAATGGGCTGTTTTCCGTGAGTAACCTAGGATGAACCGTCGATAATAGTTTATAAAACGTAGGAAATATCTTAGTTCGGTACTTTAGTTAGGGCCGTCCATTCTTGGATTGCACGGATCTTGGTTTCTTCCATCATAAGTTTCCCGTTACTGATTTTGTGGCCTAGGAAAAAGACTTCCTCTTATGAAAATGAACACTTCTTTTCCTTACGTACAACTCATTCTCTTTTAGGGATTGGAAAATGGTTTGAAAGTGTTTGACATGCTCGCCCATCATCTTTCTATAGATTACTATATCATCGAGATACACCACAACGAACTCGTCCAAATATTGGTGAAGAATTTTGTTCATTAAAGTGCAGAAGGTAGTAGGTGCATTAGTTAACCCAAACGGTATGACTGAAAACTCATAAGCTCCATACCTTGTGACACACGCTATTTTAGGTTCATTGTCGTCCGCGATCCAGTCCTGATAGTATCCCGATCGTAGATCGAGTTTTGAAAAGTACTTTACGTTCCCAAGTTGGTCGAACAAGTCCGCGATCAGTGGTATTTGATACTTGTTCTTCACGGTCCCTTTGTTGAGTGCCCGAAAGTCGATGCACAGCCTCATGGACCCATCTTTCTTTTTTTGAAATAATATTGGTGCCTCATATGTTTCCTTTTATGGTTGGATATACTCTGCACCCAACAAGTTTCTGAGTTGCTTTTACAATTCTGCTAACTCTGGTGGGGACATTCGATATGGTTCTCTTGCGGGAAGTTTGGCGCCATGATTTAGTTCAATGGGATGATTGATCTCTCTTCGTGGTGGTAAATTCTTGGGTAGATCTTTTGGCATTACACATTTGAACTCGTTAAGAACTTCTTTTATCTCCATCAGAACTTCTTTGGATTGGTTGTTTGGTTTTTCTTCTTTCATGGTTGTTAGGAAAAGTCACTTCACCCTTTTTGAACCCTTTGTTGAGTTTTATTGGGATAAGATTGGCGTCTCTTTGGCTTTCTTAGTAGTCAAGACAAGGTGTGCTTATTTATCCCCGACTATGCACAGGGAGTCAAAGGGTGGCATGAGGATGGCCTGTTATTCACGCATGAATTCCAATCCTAACACTATGTTAAAATCATCTGTTGGAATAACTGAAAAGTTTACATGTCCTGACCATTTGTCGAGCCGCATTTGCACATCCCATACTACGCCTTCCAATGGTTTTTCATCCGAATTTATAGCTTTCACAGTGCCCCCTCCTTTGATAATCCTCATGCCTAGTCTGATTGCTTCTTTTGTTGACACGAAGTTGTAGGTTATTCTTGTGTCTAAGGCACGGGATATCTTTCCATTCTCGTTGATGTCCACGAACATAAGGGTCTTGTCTTTGTTTTTAGTTTTTTCCTCTTTAGCTCGGACGCTACTCAGTTATTGGAGCGAGCTTACCATCGAATCACGTTCTTCACGTGTCTCCCATTCTTCTTAGGACTCCATTTCCTCCACTTATGCACTGAGCTTCTCCTTCTTTGGGAAATCGCGGATACTGTGATTTCCTTCGCATATGAAGCAACTGTATTGGGACGTACCTTCTTCTTTAGGTCTGTTTGTCCCTATCATCTCTTCCTCCGCCACCTTTGTTGTAGTGGTTTCATGGGCTTCTTCCCTTTTCGTCATAATTAGAATAGTACCTTCTGGGACTTCTTCCATTTTCATCGTAATTAGCACGGTGGTTTTTGGGATTTCTTCTCTTCACGCCTGGGTTTGTATTCCCCAAAGTTTTAACTCTATCTTGAGAGTAAGTTTCATACAACTTCTCGGCTTCGGTTATGGCTTCAGACAGTGTTTGGGCATGCCTTCGATCTAACTCTTGTTTCACCCATGGTTTCGCACCGCATAATAAATTAAAGAGCTTTTCTTCTTCGGACAGGTTGGGTATTTCTAATAACATGTTTGTATATATTTGTGTATACTCTTTGACCGAACCCGTTTGTCGCAAATATTTTAATTTAGATCTTGCTTCGTAAGCCGCATTAACAAGATAAAAATATTTATTTAGATTGTTTTTAAAGTCTAACCACTTATTAATAGTATCCATACCTTGTCGAATTTCTTCGCTCCAGAGTCTCTACCATGCTAAAGTATTGTTAGTGAGAAATATCGTTGCTTTTTCTATTTTCTTCAAGTCATCCGTTATCTCGAGGTGTTTAAAATACCTATCACAGCTCCATATAAATGTTTTGATTTCTTTAGCATCTCTCTTTCCATCATAAGACTTTGGGATCTTGCTCGTTCCCCCATTGATTGCAACCTTTTTGCATAATACTAGATCGCCACCAAACTCGTCCATCGTTTCCTTAAGCATTTTCAATTCGTGCTCAACTGACGATAACCTAGTTGTCGTTTTTCTGAGATTTTGTAGTTTATCCTCGACTACATATCTTTGGATTTTTCCCTTTTTTGGTTTGGATTTCAGTACCTCTCTCTGTGGTGATGTTGTTGGTTGGGTCAACCATCTCTGAGTATGGAACCTGCTCTGATACCAACTGTCATGGGCTTAGTTATTCTGTCCATGTGGTGCTTATGTCGAGCACGCCTTGCGACACAAGCCAGACTTTCCAATATGGCACACAAGCAATATAAAGGTTGGATAAGAGGGATCGAGTATAAGTAACTGCATATGAAGATGTTCGTTAGTATCGGCAGGTCGTAGGAGCATATCATGATCTGCATGGAGAGGTAGATGTTAGCTTGTCCACTGGGAAAGTTGGGTTGTGACACTTTGCTCCTGGTTTTTATGCTCAAGTACTTCGAAAACCTTTATTATGATTTGGAACCTTGGATTTGCTGTTGAAAATAATCAAGGATCAAAGAATCAACCTTGAATATTTTACCATCGATAAAATCATCTTCACTATATTAGTTGTGTATAATGTAGTTTAATATTTTATACCTCCCGACGAGCGTTCTTAAAGTGGTCTCTTGTCATTGTACCAATCCCAAATGTGCAAAGCAAGCTATACTTTATATAAACAACACATCCTCATTCCAATTACATCTCTAATCTTTGAGTAATGTATTGACATTATATCAATGGCAACCTCAGCCACCAAATCTCTAACATTCTCGAATATCCAAGAATCATATAAAAATATGAAGATTAGTTTAATTTTTTTGAACAATTTTTTTATATTCATGTGTTGAATATTTAGCAAAAGATGTACTTTTTTCCAAATTAATTCAAAGTTTAGTTGACTCGTTATCAAGCTTGAATGTGCACCTTCAAACTTAATATTAATTTTTAAAACCATTAATCAAAACTAAATATTATAATACATACATAACACTGATTCAAATATGAAATGTTTGGCTCACCAAATGGTTGTAATGTTACCAAAGTTCTTGAACTAGTTGGTGTACGAATAAATGAATTTTCCAGTATAAGGTTTGATCCATGTTGTACGAACGTAATCAAGAACCCCCATCCCTCACAATATATGGTACATATTTTTCCTTCATTTTTGTTATGTTTGAGTTCAACTCGGTTATAATTTCTCAATATGTGGTCGTATCCCAACTTCAACGATTGAAGAAATTGCTTGAACATATTTAAACAAATTTTTTAGTTTTTGCTGGAATATTTTTCCGCCATTTGCATAACATGTTTATCGGATTTAAAAATATATTGTCAATTGCCTTCATCGATTTCGAATCTATATCATTCAATAAATTACCAAGTAAACGCTAATTATTTTCTCATACGAGCAACCACAAATGATCCATAGCCCACGTGTAAGTATCTACATTTCCAACATCCATAAAAACATATATGATATAAAAATTGATATTTGTTGGTATAACACCAACAGTTTTGACTAATAAATTTTTAAAATTCATCATCTTATACGTAGTATCCATAATAAGGGCATGATGAAAAAACCTTAAAAGATCGATAAATGTCGGAAGCACAAAAAAATACATTGTAACTTGAGACCCATCAGTTTTCATCCTAACCATTCAGTCTAGCAGTTATCTTTCGTCTTACTCAATAACAACTAAAGTTGTGACTCACCGTATTTTTCCAATGTATGATGATTTTACCGATCATTATAAATATTATACACGTTGGATATGTTATCATGATTGACATTATTTAACGCAAATGAAATATCACACACAACCACTAACTAAAAATAGTTGTTTCACCAATCTCTTTACAATTTTGTTTAGTTTTTCTTCTTCTTGACCATCCTTTTAAAAATGGTTACTATGTTATCATGATCGTACTTTTTTTTCACTCATTTATTTATTTTAGGTGTATCATTCTTTTTAATTTTCCAAACCTTTCTCCAATATAGTATAATCTCAGAATATTTGTATGTTTTGGTCAATATATTTACTTATCACATGAAATCCAATTCTTTAGTAGCACTTTTTTTCGCGTTTGTTGAACCTATGTTTTCTATTTCAACTTTTGAAATTATGATTTTCTTTTTTGATTTAGATGGTTTAGCTTAAAATTTTGTATTTGTCGTAAATGAGATACTTAACAATGTGATGATATAATATTATAAATTCAATACAATATTAAAGATAAATTATTGTTGGTGGAATTGTTTGTTGAAATGTAGACGAGATAAAATAAACGATAAATTAAAAAACACATGTTATAATAGACTCGTGTAAAATTCATGGTAGGTGGTTTTACAACCTTTGATTTGATTTGATGTGATATGCGAAAAAGTGACTTTCTCTCCAAGACACTCATTTTTGAAGCACAAGAAATATCTCTGATTTGGCTCTGAATTCACATGGTTTCTTGTCATATGTGATAATCAATCAATACAATGCAGCAAAGTTATAGATTAGAACCACTCGTTCAAAAATAAGATGAATTTCCTGATCTTTCACAAGCTCAGACTCCTAATCCACAACAATCAACACAGTTAAATCGATCTCAACCTAAAAATATCAACAACCAAAAGTTTTATTCTGCCATTGTTCAAAATTAAAGCCTTGAAGCTACCTACAAACAAACTTATACACAACATAAATAAGGTCATATATCAATGCAATTTGATGGACAGGTCGAGGAATCTCTACTACGTACTACATCGCACACATTAGTTGGTAAGTCTAGTAAGGGTCTGTATAAGAAACAGGTTCTTGATAGATTCTTTGAAGGGAGAAAATTTGAAGGATATTTCTCCTACTCTAATTGGGACTCAAGAAATTTGTTTATTGAGTTTTCTCTGAAAGAAGACATTAGTAAGATATTGTCGAGGTTTGTGTGGCAAATTGGTGAATATTCAATACGGGTCCTGATATGGTTGCCTTCTTTCAACACTAAGAATGAATGTCCAATAGTCCCAGTTTGGATAAAATTTGAAAAATTGCCAGAACATCTATATAATGTAGATATTATTACCTTAATAGCTACTACAATAGGCAACCCTATCAAAACGTGGATCTCAATAAAGAACAAAGCAATGCATAATGTATGTTATGCTTGGGTAAAAGTTGACATCACAAAGAAACTGCAACATCAAATATGGATTAGATTTGGTGAAAATAGAGTCTATTGGATCCATGTAAGTTACATATAAGTACCAAGATATTGTGTATATTTTTTACATGTAGGTCATGAGAGATCATCCTGCAACAAAATTAGCCAAAAATCTGAATTACCAAAACAAAAAAACATCCAACAAGGAGAGAAGGATGACAAGACAACACCTAAATCACCGCATCAACAAATAAAAGTTTCATGGCAAGAAACTACTTTAAAGTCTAGCATTGTGAAGCCTAAGGATAAATATAGTCACAACCTAGAAAATACTAACAAAAAGAACACTGAAAATGCAACAAGCTCAGTTAATGAAGGGCCAAAATAAAAATATGAAAGCTTAAAGGAACACGAAGACAACAACAATGAAGAAGATATAATTGATGTAATAAAATTTCTTGATGAAAATTATAACATGTTCCAAACCCTTGAAGTTGAATCCTTATCGTCTGGTAATCTATCTCCTAACAAGAACAATACAGGAAGCTTACCACCAACTCCAACCTTGAAAAAGAAGATAGTGGATCCAAGTTTTTGAAAAATAATAAAAAAGGAAACCTTTGGTGATTAAATCTCTCCAGTTTGATAAGATTAGTAGAAACTCTTACACAAGCCTACATGATTAATGTACTAAGTTGGAATATAAGAGAAGTGGCTAATAATCCTTCACTTAGGAAATTAAAATCAATAGTCAAGAAAGAAAAAATAAAATACGTCTTCATTCAAGAACCAATGATCAACAACGATTTGATTGGAAAACTAGCACAAATTATCAAGTTAAAAAAATTCTTTGCAAATTCATCTAATAAGATCAGAGTGCTCTGGGATGATAAGCTGGAGTTTAACGTAATAGCAGACAAGATCCAGTACGTACATACTAATATAAAACATGTATTGTTTGATAAATCTATCAACATAACATGTGTATATGCTAAGTGCCAAAGAAGTAATAGAATAGATCTTTTGGATGATCTCAGACTTCTATCTAACTCAGTAAAAGAATGGCTCATCCTTGGAGAATTGAACTCGATTATTTCAACATCAGAGCAAGCTGGGTGTACAAAGTTTTGCTCACAAAGCTCTACTGATTTTACTAACATGATTAATAACTGTCATTTGGAAAATGCAGGCTTTGCAGGTACAAAATTTACATGGACAAACAAGACAAAATGGAGATATTTGGACAGAGTATTATTTAATCATGAATGGGCTAACTATTTCACTGAAAAAAAGTCTTACATCTACCACGAACGTGTTCAGACCATACACCATTGCTTATTACAATCATAAAAAGTAGAGAGAAACAAAATAAATCATTCAAATTCCTTAGTAGATGGACCATGAACAAAAATTCTTAAGTTTCGTTGAATCAAGATGGAATGCCGCAATAGAAGGATATCCCACGTTTATATATTGGAACAAAATAAAAAGGTTGAAGAAGGAACTCAAAGAATGGAATATTAATCAATTTGGAAATCTGTTTGACAAGGTGAAATAAGCTGAGGAAGAAGTAACTGTCTGTGAAGAACGTTATGGTATCTCAAAGAGTGACCAAAACAAGATTTTTCTCTCCAAAACAACTGCTGATTATTTGCTAGCTCTCACTATCGAGGAAGAATTCTGGAAACAAAAATGACATGATGATTGGATAAAAGATGGAGATATGAACACAAGATTATACCACAACTTTGCTATGAAAAAAGGAGAAAAAGAAGGATTAATGGAGTAAAGATCAATATTAAATGGTGCACTGAGGAAGAGGAGATCAACTTGTCTGCAGAATTATATTTTACAGATAAACTTTCATCATACTTTTACAATAGATTACATGGAAATCAATATTTTAATGTCATCCTTAGTATAATTAATGTTTCAAACAATGAATATATCTTAGTTATACCAACAGAACTAGAGATTTGGAATATCATCCAACACCTAAATCCATCTGGACCAACTGGCATGGATGAATTTAATAGATGTTTTTACATCTCTTGCTGGAAATCATAAAAAAAAACATAAGTAGTGCACTAACATCTTTCATACTTGTACAGGACATACCTAAAGGCATACTTACCACAGGAATCTATCTAATCCCTACAGTAATAAATCCAATATTCTGGAATCAATATTGACCAATTAGTCTGTGTACACTGATGAACATAATAATGTCTAAAATTATCAATAATAGACTAGCAGTATTGTTGCCTAAAATAATCTCTGAAACTCAAGGTGCATACGTTAAAGGTATAGTCATACAAGACAATATTCTGCTGGCTAAAGAACTAATTCATGATTTGAATAGAAAAACAAAGGCTGGTAATATTGTTATTAAGGTGGATATGTCAAAAGCGTTTGACAACATCTCACACAGTTTTATCCTAAAAGTTTTAAAATGCTTTGGTTTCAATAACAAATTTATCAACCTAATAAGTAGCCTTATCAAATTTGTTTTTATATCTATACTGATCAATGGTCAGGTTATATGTTTTTTCAAGTCTAAGAGAGGAATAAGACAAGGGGACCCTCTGTCCTTAGTCTGTTTTAGCTGAGGAAATTTTACTTAGAGGATTGAAAAACATGTTTGACTCAGACAAAACTTTAAGATATTCAAGCAGAGGAAACATAACCATACCAATACTAGTATTTGCAGATGATTTGTTAATTTTCAGTAATGGAGTAACCTCTTCTTTGAAGAAAATTGGCGATTTCTTGCAGGAATACTAAAATGTTTCTGGTCATGCTCTAAACAAAGAGAAAACAGAGATTATCACTGCAAAGAAAATGCCTAATTTAAGAAGAAAATCACTCATTATCCAAAATAACTTCAAGACAAAATATCTTCCTACAACTTACTTGGGTATAACCTTAATCCACACAACAAATCAGTCAACTTTATCCCTCTCCGGGAAAATATAAAAGAAAAAATCACAAGTTGGGAATGAAATAAACTTTTGTATGGAGGCAGACTTACATTGATCAGCTCAGTACTAATTCATATCCCAATGTATTGAAGTAGACATAAGGAGCTTCATGACTGTAAGAACATGTCTAGAACATGGTTTTGGTCTGCACCAATCAAGACATACATCAAAACGATTCTGCGTACTATCATAACATGGGTGATATGACAACAGCGCAACAAAAGTAAAATGAAGGATGAATCTCCACCAGTTATCCAAAAAACCACTAAGAATGTCAATAGAATTAGAAGTGCTATTTGTGAAAATCAAAATATCATCCGCAAACATAATGCAAGGGATGATAAGAGAGCATCTAGAAGCATATCATATAAAAGGATTAGAATTGAACAAGATGCTTAAGCCCCTGCTCAGAAATTCTTCACCAAGAATAAACAAGCAAGGAGAAAGAGGATCTCCTTGCCTAAGGCCCCTTTTTATTTTAAAATAATCATAAGTGTCTCTATTGATAAGCATAGAGACATGGACATCACAAATCAGTCTTTTAATAAGCTCAACAAACTTAACATTAAAGCCAAAAGAATACATCACTTTAAGGATAAAGGGATGGGAGATTATGTCGAAAGCCTTCGACATATCTAACTGGACCACAATATTTCCTTTTTTAGGCTTCTTATTAATATCAAAAAGCAAATATTTAGCCAATAAAATGTTGTCATGAATAAGCCTACTCTTTACAAAGGCAAACTGAGAAGTAGACACAATCTTTGGAAGGATATTAGACAGTCTAGAGTTTATAAGAGCAGAAAAAATCCTATTAACAAAAGTACACAGACCAATAGGTCTATAACTATCCCACCAGGTAGGATTAGAAAGCTTTGGGATCAGGCAAATACATGTAGCAAAAAGACCAGTAGGAATAGAACTACCTTGAATATAAGAGTTAAATGCAATGCATAAATCCCTTCTAATGATATGCCAACAATGCTTAAAGAAAACAAGATTAAAACCATCTATACCAGGGGAGCTATCCTTCTTCATCTTGCTTATGATAACCCAAATCTCTTATTCAGTGACATTGCTGAGCAACATATTGTTGTCCTCAGTAGTCACAATAGAAGGGATGCAGTCAAAATTCTTATCATCAAGTAACCTGAACTCCTCTTCCTTGTTTTTGTAAGGGTCAGATGTGAGAATGCTTTTGAAGTAAGTAGCAGCAGAAGTCCCAATTTCCTTCTTATCAGTAATCCAGGTAGCACCATCTCTAATACTCTTAATCTCATTTTTCCTTTTTTTCTTAGCAATGTAATTGTAGAACATCTTAGAATTTCCATCACCTTCATGAAGCCAACTATTGAAACATTTCTGTCTAAGGAAAGAATCTTCATTTCTTAAAGCTTCTAAATACATACCATTAGCCATAGCTAAGTTAGCATCAGATTGATGATCATTATTAGTGTAATGAAGGACCTCCATAGCCTTGACCTTACATTCAGCCTCCTTGACACTGTCAAAAACATTACCAAACTTGTCTCTGTTCCAAAGCTTAAGGCAAACTTTGAGCCTTCTGAGCTTGTACCAGAAAGTGTTGCTTGGATGGCTATGAAGAGGCTGGTTCCAATCCTGCTCAACAACACTTAAAAAGGATTCATCATTACACCAAAAATTAAGAAACCTAAAAGTCTTTTTCCTGTTAATCGCATCATTAGAATTATGAGTATTAGCAGTGATAAGGAGAGGAGCATGGTCAGAACAAGTTCTGACCATGTGTAAAACCTGTGTATCAGAGAACATAGACACCCATTTATCATTGATTAACGCACGATCAAGCCTTCTCCACTTATTACTTCTAGCCCAAGTAAACTTCGAACCACAATACCCAGTATCATTCAAGTTGCAACTTCTTATAACTTCATTAAAGTCATCCATACTGGCTTGACAAGAAGAAATACAACCCAATTGCTCATCATGAGCAGAAATAGTATTAAAGTCCCCCACACACATCCAGGGCATATAATTGTCACAGATAGCCTTAAGACAATTCCAGAGCTCTAACCTTTGAATACGACTACATTTAGCATAAACAGAACTTATGTAAACCTTATCATTAATACCAAGATAATCAAGCTCCATATGGATACATTGATCAACATCAAGAATAATATTGATATTAACATCAGACACCCAGAAGACCCACAATTTATCAGACACATTAGCAGCATAATTACCAAAAGCAAGCACCTCAGCCACAATTTTATTCTTATCCCCTATAGACATAGGTTCCTGAATAACAAGCACCTTGATATTCTCCGATTTTGTCATAGATTTAAGTCTTCTCAAGGTGGGCTTGTTATTCACACCTCGAGCATTCCAACTAATCACTCTGATCATTTTCAGAGTAAGATTTGTACGCTTTGTCTCGTGAACTAAGAGACTTAATGGTTAACTTATCTTTAGATCTTCTTTTTTTTGCAGCCTTCAATCTGGATGATATGATTTCATTAAAACTTTGTTGTGGAGAAAGCCTTGGAGTAGGGGAGCAGCTGCCTATATTGGGATCATGAGAGCTATATTGGACATTATCAATCTTGTTAATGGCCTCTATAACCTCTTTGCTTGTATCTTGAGAAACATCCTCAGCATTTCCAAAATTCTGTTGCATAGTTTTGACCAGTTGAACTTGTGTAGAATTTGATTGAATTTCATCTTTGTTACTGTCCATCTTTTCTTCATCAGGATCCTTTTGCGTAACTATTGACTTAAGCTTTCTTCTATATACCTTAATAATGTTTCTTGATACAGTCATGTCCACAGAAGGCTCTTTGTTGTTCTCCTCATGTTTCTCAACCATGGCATCGTTAACCTTGATAGTTTCTTGAAGAGTAATAGAATCCTCCGCCTTCTTAGATGATTTTTTACACTCAGATTGACAATGCCCTATATGATAACAACCGAAGCAGTACGATGGCATATTTTTATAACTGATAGATATCCAATATCCATCATTAACACCAAAGCCGATCCACATCTTTCTTTGCAGTTTTTAGAGATATCCACCTCCACTTGAGCATAGCAGGCGTTAATATGTGCGCGATTTTTATGCAGCACAATAACTTTGTAAGTTGGCCCAATAACATAAGCAATATCATTAATCAAACAAGAATCATACAAACTTTCAGGTAAATTTTCGAATCTGGCCCAGGTTAAAACAGTGGGATCTTCAACTTTCTTGTTGAAATTCTGTCTCCATCTCAAGATACACATAACCATATCATCAAACTTCCATACATTACGGGACCAGAACCTTGATACATCCTCCTTCAGTTCAAACTCAAAGAAAATGTGGTGGGAATCCCAGACTTCAAAACTAAACGATCCCCTGAATTTCAAAGTTGCCAAAAAGGTTTCGAGTTTCTGTTTTTTTGGAACTCCATTGCTGAACTTTCCGATTAAAGTTGTTCTTGACTTCTTGATCAGAGTCTGCTTAACTTGATCGCTAAACTGCACTGAGAAATGATGCTCTGTGTTCCTCACGAATTCTGGATTTAAAGATGTTGTATCTTCCACCGGATTGAATAAATCAACAAATTTCTTAGTTGGTTGCTGGATCTCATTTCTAACAGGATGAAGAACGAAAAATTCTTCAGAAGATTGGAGATTCATGATCGAGTTAGATCATTCGAACTGTTTTCTAGCTTTCTCAGTTCTTGGAGCGAAAGTCATTTTTCGCGAGTGCCTAGATAAAATTACATTAAATCCTCTAAATTTGTTATTATTTTAAATAATGTCTTACAACTTTGTAAACCTTGATTGAGGTTTTTTATTATGAATAAATTTGCTCTTTAAATTAAAAAAAAACGATAAATTATATCCAACAACTACATAAAATTTAGGTAGCTACGAGATACCCAGATAAACATTAGCTTTCTGTATCTTTGTCTATCTATCTCCCCATGTCAGCATTTAAAATGGAAAGATTAATTTAAGGAACTTTAATCAACATTAATTTGCGGTGTAGTAGAAATTGAGCAAAAGTGTATCAATTCAACCAACAACCTCACTCTTAAAAGTCGCTTCTTTTCGGTGAGTTTTGTAAGAAAATTGTCATCCTTCATCTTTCCTCCGTCTTTCGCTTCGCCTACGCCTCTTTTTCATTGATACCCATCTCTCATAGCGATTTGTCAGGACTTTGTGGTGGCCGTTGAGGATACAAGTGGACATGCTCTACTTGTGTCCAGTAATTCTTATCTGTTTCTCTATATGATTCCTATTGAAATTGGCTATTGCTACTGATTTCAGACTCATCACAATCTATGCTTTCTGCAAAATCCTAATCTCTTTTCAGGTACTCAATTGAGTCAACTTTTTCCCATTTTAGTCTTACTGTTATGTGGATTGCCTCTCTTTACTATAGCAGATGAAACCCTCATCAATTCTCAAAGTATCGGACTTATACTAGAGTCTGGAGCGGGTGATGATGTCACCATTGATGGGATTAGTTTTTCTAACTTTATCTTCACCCTTTGAGTTTATATGAATAGGGATTGCTGAATTTGTTTGTTTCTTACCTCATACTTATACCAAAGTTCTTTATTAGATTTTCTTGATCCGGGTCGAGATTTTAATGCCGGTTTAGTTGATTCCTTTAACAGCTTCACTAGGTTATTAGTATAGTTTATGCTGAAAATTTATTTAAAAGGGATCGCCTTCACCTGTTTTCCTTATTAATAGGAGTAGTTCCTAGTTCCTACTTTTGCTTAGATATTGAACAAACTTTACTTTCAGATGTTTAAGTTATGCCATATTTTCTTTTTTCAGCAGAGAGGATACCCCTTAGTTTAGGGAAATATTGAATTGTGGTACCCACAATAGTTTGTAATAATCTTTTCAGCCAATTGATGTTTGCTCCACTTTTTTGCTAAATTAATTGGGTAACCTTTGGCAGCAAAATATACCTGATATTGTTCTGCATTATGGGGTGGCTGACCAAGATCCTCAGAGGTTCTAGCCATAGATTGTCAGAGGGGTACCATCAAGGAAAGTATAGAGAAACAAGAACATGCGACGAGCCTCGCCATTCTGCGGTAGCTGTGGAATTATGTTGTTGTTTGGCTATTCACAAGTTAATCAGTAGGAGGATTTCTTTACTGACTTTAGACGTGTTGTTCTACACGCGTATGCAGGACGGTTCAGATTTCGACACAGAAGATATTGAGTTGGCTCTTGCAATTTCCCTTTCTGAACATGACCCAGTTATGCAACCGGATGAAAAAGAAAAGAGTGTCATTGGTAAGATTAGCTTGGCTGTAGACACTAACTGTGGATATGAATCACAGCTATGATTGTAGATTATGAAGCATGCTTGAAGATATGAATCACACCTATGTTTGTAGATTTTGAAGCACGGTTGAGGGATTTATTGTATTGAGCAACTCAAGTTATTTGGAAACATATCATATATATTATACAAGTCCAGAATACACTCTACATCACATACTCTTCAAGTCTTGCGTCTTATCTCTCTTTTGTAACTCGAATATATTTTTTCGGTCTTTCTGTCTTGTAGACCATGATTCTGAATCAGATCCAGAATCTGAATCGGACTTGGACGAAGAGCACATTAAGTCTCAGCTGGAGGAAGAAGAAAATCAGCGCATTATAGCTTGGAAAGAGGAGGAAGAAGAAAAACGGCTTGCAATAGCTAAGAAGCATGAAGATGAAGAACAACTTGCAATAGCAGCTCAGTTAGAAGAAGAAAACGAAAAGGCCAAAGCACAATTAGAGGAAGATGAAAAACTCTGTGCCTTAGCCCAGATAGAGGAAGACGAAAAACTTGCCATAGCTTTGCAGAAAAGGTTGACTGTGGAATCTCCTCCTCGTCACGATGATGGAAATATGTATCAACCTCTTCCTTTCATGTTCCCAAGTAATCACAGGTAATTATTTCCATAGGCAGTCACTATGGCTAATTTCAACCGCGTTATTCTAGCCTGTCCTTTGCACTTTATCTGGTTTTATATCTGATCTTCACTTGCCATTCATATACATATTCAAATAGGATCTGTGCAGGTTGCAATGCTGCGATCTGGAATGGAAGATTTCTAAACTGCATGGGTGCTGTTTGGCATCCTGAATGTTTCCGTTGCCACATCTGCAATGAACCAATTAGTGATTACGAGGTTAATAAATCATTTTTAGTTATGCTAAATACTGTACGTGTATTCGCTTTAGTTTAAGTTATATCAAGCCTAACCTGCACACTAACTTTCTATTGTAGTATTTGATGTCTGGGAATCGACCTTATCACAAATCCTGCTATAAGGAGCACCATCACCCAAAGTGTGATGTTTGCTTTATATTTGTAAGTTCTTATTCACTCTCATGAAATTACTACGTAGTAGCAATTTAGTTTATTATGTGTTATCTTATAAATATTCTTTCGCTTCCTGGTAAAGTGTTTACCTGATTGTGTGGTGACCTAGGTTGAGTCTGCGGCGTTTTCATTTCATTGCACTACCTAAATAAGCAACCTTTGTGTACCATTTTATATTTTGTCTTTTTGTCCTGAAATATTCCTTGCATTAAGAATTCACTTAGATTTTAGCTTAAAGGTTGTAAGGCAAGGCCCTTCATTATATATACAAATATAATAAATTGCGGTCTGTTGTATGTACTATTACTAATTTGAAAAATGTTTTTTATATGTTTCTGTTTGGATAGTTGTAACCTTAAACAATTTAGATATTTTTTTACACGAAGTATAACTGTATAATTTGAAAGGGTTGCTGAGGTCAAAGTTTTCTCTTTTGTTCCCGTTTGTAGATTCCCACAAATTCAGCTGGTCTTATTGAGTACAGGGCACATCCTTTCTGGGTACAAAAGTACTGTCCTTCACATGAGCGTGATGGGACTCCTCGGTGTTGCAGTTGTGAGAGAATGGAGGTTAGTTAAACAAGAATTCATACGTTTGTAAGTAAAAGATGTTAAAAATTATTTAAGAGTGTAGTAATACATATTCTGCAGCCAAAGCACACGAGATATTTAATACTTGACGATGGTCGAAAGCTATGTCTTGAATGTCTAGACTCTGCAATTATGGATACTAATGAATGCCAACCCTTATACCTTGAAATACGAGAATTCTATGAAGGCTTAAACATGAAAGTGGAGCAGCAAATTCCTTTGCTCTTGGTTGAGAGACAAGCTTTAAACGAGGCTATGGAAGGAGAAAAGCAGGTAAGAGCTTCAGCTATATACTAATATATGTTTTATTTGTTCTGTATATACAGGTACTTATTTCTTTCTTGTAAGCAGGGACATCACCATTTACCTGAAACAAGAGGACTTTGCCTATCTGAAGAGCAGACAATTACCACTGTAAGATTTTGCTTTTCGAAATTGCCAATATTAATCCGCAATCCTCAAATCGCAAGAGTTTATGTTTTTGGATATAACAGGTTTTAAGAAGGCCTAGGGTCGGAGCAGGCTATCGGTTCATAGATATGATAACAGAACCTTATAGGCTCACCCGTAGATGCGAAGTCACTGCAATTCTCATTCTTTATGGCCTTCCTCGGTATTTTATCTTTTCCTCCATATTATTTTCGTTAAAGATTTGCCTTTATATAAATATTTGGTATGCGTACAGGTTGTTGACAGGATCAATTCTGGCTCACGAGATGATGCACGCATGGCTTAGGCTGAATGGTGTCAATCTCTCCTTTTTTGATAAATGATATGTTATCAATAAAGGGATGCATATTTCTAATATATGTATAGGTGTATTTGACAGGCTATCCTAATCTCAGACCGGATGTTGAAGAAGGAATATGTCAGGTTTTGGCATATATGTGGTTGGATACTGAAACATATTCCGGGTCTGGAACTGACGTGGCATCATCTTCTTCCTCGTCTTCGTCTGTGTCATCAAAGAAAGGATTACGATCTGACTTTGAGAAGAAACTTGGTGAGTTTTTCAAGCACCAGATAGAGTCGGATTCATCAACAGCGTACGGGGAGGGATTCAGGCAAGGTAACCGGGCAGTGTTGAAGTTCGGACTGAGGCGAGTACTTGATCATATAAAAATGACAGGAAGTTTTCCTTGATGGTGATATGATGTATTCCCACAATCCCACAATCCCATAACCAACAGGCAGTTGGCTTCTACAAATATAGTGTTATAGGATATATTGGCTGCGGATGAAGCAAATAAGAATTTGCTCTTTTTATGTAATACAAATACTTGTAAACTTTCTATGTAAGAGCCGTGATATTTTTATAGCATTCGGCTCATGTCTTCAAGGTTTCCATTCATCGTGTCGATGGAACCCACTTAATCACAAAAAGGATGTCTTGTTTTTTGCCGTAGGGAAGGACGGCATGAACAGTTAGTGCATGCTTTTGTTATAATTCGATGGATTGCGAGAATTATTAAAAACTATAACATACAAATCAGTTGTTAATATAGTTACGTGAGTCAGTAAGAGTTGTTCGAGTCAGTAAGAGTTGTTCCCATATAATATGGTCATGTGAGTTGTTCCCAAATGGTTTACATACAAATGCAAGTTTTTTAATATAATGTATACATGCGAGTTGTTTAAATTATATTTCGTATATTATACAGATGTCAGTGTGTATACAACGTAACACGAATTGTTTAGTAACATATAGTGTGAGCTGCGTTGTAATGTTGTTTAGTAACATATAGCGCGAGTTGCGTTGTAACAAATATTGTGCGTTGCTTTGTAACATTCTTTACAAGTTGTTTGGTAGCACATATTGTTGATTAGAGGTAGCGTGAGTTCTTATACAAATGACATCTGCGGTTTGTGTAAACCATTTGACCAAACTTGTCTTTTATTTTAGGACTATTCCCAGTTGCCTTTGCAATCAGAGTAGTTAGGATTCTGATAATTGGTTGTGGTTTTTGAAGTGTTTGAAACCTCATTTGTTGGAGCGCCAAATTATATTTATTTCGGACCGTCATGCCGGTATCACTAATGCTGTTTCTGTCTTGTATCAAAACTGTTTTCATACGTACTGTTCTTTATATCTTGCTCAAGATTTGAGAAGTTCTATGGATCACACTAACAGAGAGTATGCTAAGTTTCTTCCATCCTCTTGCTAATGGTCCCACTCAAGAGCCTTTTAAAGATATACTGACAGATTTTGTATGTGAAAGTGGTGACAAAATTAATAAATCCTTGAAAATTTACCTCCGGATAAATACGCTCAAACATTTGTTAAAGGGAAACAATACGGGGCCATGACGTCTACTGCGAACGAATCTTTTAATGCACAGATAAAAAAATAATGTAGGACACCCATTTTTGAAGCCATCGATCGGATTAGAGTCTTTTTCATGACTCACGTTTCACGACGATATCAAGAGGCGCTAAGCTGGAGTACTAATTTATGCCCGAGTATGAAAAAAAGCTAAAACAGAATTTTGAAAAATGCCGAACTTGGGTAGTCCATAAGTCTTCTGCAGCCGTGTTTGAAGTCTTCTCAGAACCTTTAATGGTTGTTAATATGTTAAATTTCAAATGTTCTTGCGGTGCGTGGCAACAAGAGTGTTTTCCACGTCCTCACTCATTAGCGACAATATAGTCTACCCAACAAGATCCTCTTACGATAATAGAGCCGTTCTTTACGGTTAAGAATTACGGGTCAAGTTACTCTTTCAACATACCAACGATAATGGATTTCGATGAAGGATTAAGCTCTAACGATTCGTCAAATCCGGAAATTCTGCCTCCTAATGTGAAAAGACGCCTCAGAAGGCCTAACAAAATATATATCTCGTCTAGAAGAGAAACGACAACCAAGGACTCGAGGTGTGGCCGTTGTTCGAAAGCAGGTCATAACATGAGGACCTGTGAGGCTCCGGTTTAAAGATCGATATGTTTGGTATATTAATCTGCCATACTTTCCTAGTTGTTTTTTTTTTCAATCCGAGTTGTTTACTACAACCAGTTGCGAGTTGTTTACATTACAATGTGAAAATGCGAGTTGTTGCTATTGGTATTGCGGATTGTGTACTTACCATTGAGGAAATGCGAGTTGTTTGTATGTCCTTCCCATGAGTCTTCCCTCTATATTAGTCACGATCATTGGCGAGTTCTTTGCAAATATAATATGTTGGTTTTGCTTTGCGAGTTGTTTGGATACTACTATCATGAGATTTCTTTGTAATTCAGACGCTAACATTGGTATGTACACAACTAAACGAGTTTGTATATTATTATCCTAAGAGTTGTTAATTAGATACAACGAGTTGTATGAAATAAGGGTCTTAGAGTTGTTTAAGAGAAGATTCCGAGAGTTCTTTAAGATAAGACTCAAAAAGTTATGTGTAATTAAAAAGAGTGAGTTGTTACGGATAATGAACCAGTGCTATTAAGAATCATAAATTTTTTACACTAATAAAATTTTGATAAAAAAGATATTATAAGGCCATAACAGCCTTCATGCACTAAACCCTTACAAAAAAAATATATTACCATATTTAGGGTTGGTCAGTTTGCATGAAAAAAAACAAAGGCAGTAACAATCAGTCATCACTAGAGGAGTCTTCATCTTGAGATTCCTCTTTGCGTTCATCATTGACGACTTCCTGAAGGTCCTCAACCTACAAGGGGAAGAACATGAAAGTTATACAATAAACGGATACTGCGTGTTGTTTGTGCTACACAACAAGGGATGCCAATTTAACAAATTGAATGCGATTTGTGTCTTATACATAATGCGAATTGTTTGTAAATGGGTACAAAAAGTTGTTTGGAAACAGATTATGAGAGTTGTTTGTAAATGGTTTCTGAGAGTTGTTTGTAGATAGGTTTTGAGAGTTGTTTGTAAATAGGTTTTGGAAGTTATTTTTAAATAGATCTTTGGAGTTGTTTGTAACTAAATGCTGGGAGTTGTATGCAACATGATTCTAAGAGTTGTTGTATATACATATATATTTCATACCTCGTCATCTCGCATCTTGTCTAGCATTTTAACCATCTCTAAGGTCGATGGTTTGGACTCCAAGCCCCACAATTTGAAGATCCTTGGGATAATGTTTGGCTTTGCGAGGTTTAGCCCAATCGTTGTGTGCTCCATGAAGAAAATGTTGCATTGCGAAAATTATTATCATCATGCGATCTATGTTAACTAATATTTAAATAAACAAAAATAATCTTACGAATATAATTGTGACGCAACTGATAACATAGTTGGGCTTTCCCTTCGCAATACAAACACTGATCGACTGGAGAAGCTTGAACAATATTGTTTCAGACTAGTTATAGTCGTTTATTCTTCCGAGGTCTTTTACAAAATACAGCACACTCCAACCCATTACATCTCAAGATACTGAGTAGAATATGGTTGAGCAGATAAAGAGTATCAACAGCCTTGCAACATCATCCAATTTATGCTCTCCCTCCGCTGATGGCTTTGGCTATACCGTCCTGTAAAATACAACACAACAACTTATGTTAGTGAACCTAAACATAATGTACTTATAACATAAACTAGATTCAGAGGTACCTTTATAATGTTGTTCAAAACGGTCTTCGTATTCGTCGGTCTTATCTTCCTTTACGTTTCACACATCATCCCCGTCTACGTATCTGTTGAAAAATGCTCTGGATTTCGTTAAAGCTATTTCCTCCGTGCCATACTTAAGGCCGAAAATGACCTTTACATCGTCTGTTGTTAGCTTTACCAGATTCGACCAAAAACGGAATGCGTCGTCCTCAACGTCTCTATAATTGCCTGAACTAGTGCGTAAATTTTTTTCGTCGCAATCTTCTCGCGGCGGAGGTCGAACACCTTTTTCAACATAGCGTAGAAGGGTGTGTCTCCGGTAGCTTTGATGTGGGCATAGATAATAAGGTCGTTTTTTAGCAGACGCATGAGGCTGACTAATCGAAACCTGTAGAAGCTTGTTTTCGCAGTCATATTGCGTGCATATAAATGAATAAGCACTAGTAAATAAAAAATAACTCCCATTAGGGAACTACAAGACAACTACCTATATCATTAACACTGACATAAAGCTTCTGCTGTTTGCATCTAATAACACGAATTGTTTGTCAACATGGAAAGCGAATTGTATATGAAACCTTATAAAATGTGAATTTTATGAAGTATTTATATAACGAATGTTTTGACGCATTTAACTAAACAGTCACCTTTTGGGATTTATACAAATTTGGGTACAAAACATTTACAATCTATCAATAAATCCGGCATTAAATAGATTCTACCAAAAATATAATTTTATTTATCTATTAATCCAAATTTAAAAATTTTAAATACAATTTTACCCTTAATAAGTTTGACAAGATACCTTATTCTCTTTCTATTCAGAGCTGCAATTATTTTATTTTAGGATAATTAAGTTTTTTTTTTCTTTCAAATATGATGGATCTATTTGTAAAATGGATCTCATGTGATATGACTCGGTAAATATAAATAGATACTAAACCCATTATATAAGTCTCTTTATATATATATATATATATTTCCGAGGGAACCCGCAGCCGCTACTCAGAGTGCAATGAGTGCGCACATGATAAACCCTCAGTCTGAATAGCCTGCAAACCAACGCCAGAAGGTAAACCACACAAGGTGACAGGCTCAGCCGAGAAAGCGTATGCAGAGGGACTCGAACTCATGACCTTTTGGTTATAAGAATGGCATGCTCAACCAACTCGGCTACCCCTTGGGGGCTCTCTTTATATTTTTTAATTGTTATTCGAATGGAAATTTCTACCTTAAAAATGTAATAATAAATCAGGGGTTAGGAGAACTATGGGACATACCCGTAAATAAATGGAGGTATCGGGTCTCCACGCAATTAGAAGAGGCCTGAGCTGCCGTAAAGGTTCAACTCAGTAGTCTCTGTTATTCCTATATCTTGTTTGCGGGAACTTAGGCTACTAAGAGTCTCTCTCCTCCTCTCTCTTTCCAAAGATTAGCCTCCTACTTACCCTGTTACTCTACTTCACAAGGCTGTACATAATCCAGTACGTCTCTCTTTTTTTATCAGAAACCGAGTGTCATGCAGCGCCCACAACCTGTTCGATAATTTGACTACGAAACTCAATCAAGATTTTATCTTGATGGTTTCTAGTTTTTATGTATTCGATTAATTTGTTTTCTTCACTGTCCTCTTAGGCTTAATCAGCTATTCATGACATAAATTATTAACAACAGATTCTCACTTTCTCTCACATTTTTGTTCGGCCATTTGATCACTTGCCAATGTATTTCCACCGGCTCTTGCCTGCGTTGAATCTTTCTAACACCCTAATCACTCAGCAAACTTGTTTCTATTCACGCAATCCTTTCCCGAATAAAGTCACTCAGTACCTCTACCGAGCCAAACTCATCGACTCTATTCGAGTAAGTCTCCGTTCTAATTCCCAGTCGCTGACTACTCTTCTAAACCACCGAATCCTCGATACTTTTGTCGTCACTCATGCACTTCGTGCTGCTCCTTCTGCAGAGTCTGCCATGTTTCTGATTGATACCCTGAACAAAATTCCTTATTTTTCGCATAACCAAGGTACACTCCATTCACTAGCCACAGTTCTTGCCAAATTTCAGAGAACAGCTGACCTCAAATCACTAGTTAGTGACATTAACTCTGGAAGGTACCAAAATGTTCGTTTTAGCTTTATGAATCTCATGAACTGGTATGCCAAATCAAAGGACTTCGAATCAGTTCTTACTGTGTGGAATGATTATAGATCTAGTGAGGAGAAAAGAGTGTGCACCGAAGCTTATAATATCATGATGAACTTTTATGCGCAGATGGGAAAAGATAATGACGCTGTTGATCTTTTCAACCGCATGATTCACGAAGGGGCAATTCCTAATTCTCGTACTTACACAGTTGTAATTGAGCACCTTCTGGATTCAGGGAAATTAGATTCGGCTATGGAAATTTTTAAGGTGTTGCCTCAGATGAGAGTAAAACGCACTCTAAAGCATTACGTGGTTTTGTTAGAATCCCTCGTTAGTTCTGGACAGTTTACTGAAGCTAAAGCATTGCTGAAGGAAATGAGGGATGATGGTAAGTTTCCAAGTAGAAGCATGCTTTTGCCTTTACATCATATGAAAGATGCGGGATATGTGGAAGAAACAGAAGAATTTCTTCGAGGGATGTTACCCGATAAAAGAATCGGGAATGTTGAGGCGAATAACGTAGACGAGGACGAGGACAAGGATGAGTACGAAGACCAGAATGTTCCGTTGGATACAGAGTTGCCTGAAGTTAAGTTAAAACCTTGGGTAGACCCACAGGCTTTAGCAAAAGCCTTGGAGAAGTGGACCCCCGAGGTCGTAACTGCATTAGAAGATGCTAAATTTGTGTGGACAAGTCGGTTTGTTTGCAAAGTCCTTCGGAACATAAAATCGCCGGAGACAGCTTGGAATTTCTTCAGCTGGGTTACTTATCGTCCAGGATTTACTCATGATTCTTACTCGGTAGAAAGGATGGCGGCTCTTTTAGCTCGACATGGACATGTTGACTTGGTTGATAAGCTTATATCTAAAGTAAGAATGGAAGGTATCAAATTGTCATTCAGCACCATCAGGTTGATCATTGAATTTTATGGAATCTCCAAATGCCCAGATGCTGCACTGAAGATTTTCCATCAAGATCGAACTCTATGCGGGACAATATCAAAATTCAACCAAAATCTACTATATTTGTCTCTCTTAAGGACCTTAACAAAGTGTGGGAGAAATTCAGATGCATTGAATTTACTTGACGAGATGATATTAAATGGTATTTGCCCTGACATACAAACATTTTCTGGACTAATGTATCATTTTGCTCTTCTGGGCGACATCAAAATTGTGCAGAGTCTCTTTACGATGGTTAGGCAGATTGGAGTTGACCCTGATGCCTATATGTTTAAGGTTCTTATCCAAGCCTACTGCAAATGCGATAGAGCAGCCCTAGCCTTGAGAGTTTTTGAAGACATGATGAATTCTAATTTGAAGCCTGATGTCCAGACAAAGAAATTGCTAGTCAGGAGTCTCTGGAAGGAAGGAAAACGAAGAGAGGCTGCTGCCATCGAAGAGTACAGTGAGGAGATACATAATGCAGTTATTCCTCAAGCGTTGGCCAGTCACACTTGGACTGTAAGTATTAAAGATCTGTCAAGAGTGTACAATATTTATTCCAACAGTTTTGCCTAGAGTTGGTGATTGCTCACATCGTTTTAAGTTCAGAATTCATTGAGTGAACTGCATGCCAGTGTTTTTGCACTTTTTCTCTGTGAAACTTATTATTTCCCATACACCCTTTTTCAATCTCTGCAACTAAATATGTTGGCTAAAGAAATATCTGTGTTTAACGGAGAAGAACCATACATTATTTTAAAACATAAATTCTCCTGAGATTAAAATTATGGTTATTGTTATAAAAGATTGTGGCTAACATGAAAGAAGAGTCATAAATCTTTCTTTATCCGCTAATAGAAATAAGTTGGTAAATGAATTAACTTGGACACAAATAGAAAGCTAAACAGTTAATATAGAGCAAGACTGAAGAATCAAGAATCAAGCAGTCTGGTATGGTATATATATATATATATATATATATATATATATATATATATATATATATATATATATATATATATATATAGGTTAAAGAAACTCGTAACCTGAGTAAAACTATACAGAAAATTATAGTGTCACTGAGTATGTACAAGTTAAGGAAGGCATCACTTAAGCTTCAACGTTAAATCCACAGATTAGAAAACTACTCCCTTCTTATATCTTCCATTCGAAGTTCCCTGGCATAGATATCGTGACGAGCGACAAGATAACTATACCAAGAAAATTAAGAAAACAGGGAATAGAACATTCACTGTTCACTACATCTCGAATCTCCACTACAACAAGAAACACTAAAACCACGAGACAGAAAGCAACACCAGCCGTGCCATGTTGCAATCTATCAGATAGAGAGGCTGGTGTGACGACAAACAGGATAAAACGAGAAGCCCCTGCATTTAAAAGAATATAAAAATACAGTCTCTATCGACCAAGAATAGATGGTTTGGATTTGGATTTGAGCTTCTAACCAGGAAAAGTTTCAGGAAAGTAGACTTGTAGTGCCATTGCGAGAAAGGCTATCCACTTACCAAACTCTCCTCTGCACCGAGTCCAAAATCATAAATAGTTTTAATACACATGGATGGAATTCGTTGTTGGAATGAGAAAGTAGGAAAGCAAAATCTGAAAAAACACCTCAGAACATTGAATAACAGAGTTGGAAAACTTGTTAAGAGATACAAGACAAGCAGGTTTGCTTTGGTGCTTGATCTCTGTCCGCTTATGAATAACAAAAACCTGAGAACATACACAACAAACTATGAAGGCTTAAAATAGTGCATGGTTTGCTATTATTTGAGATACAATCCTGCTTCTCACCAAACTTTAAAGATTGAAAATTCAATCTTCGTTGAATTAATTCTGTATAAAACCAAACAATAGTGAGAATCTTTAAACCCGAGGGGCCTTTATAAAATACTAATGTCTTAAATTTCTATAAAGGATTATGAACCCTAAAATAGATAATGTAAAAGAAAAAAATACCTCATCGAACAAACATGTTTTTATAATGTGGTAACTGGTAAGAGAGACTTACAAAGCTGTAAGGGTGCCACCCCACTGAAAGATGGATAGACCACTGCTCTCTCCTACATCCATCGTCACTCTTCTCGAATCTCTCCCGATCTGAGTTTATTTTTTCTATCATACTTTTACTGACTCACTGGCAGACCAACAATATATACTTGGGAAATAAAACTATAACTTTTAATTTAGGAATTCTACCGAAGTGGGTTAAAAATGATAGTAAACAAATCAAATTTATAAAGTATCATCTTAATTAATATTTAAGTTCTCTAGTACTTACGGTATATTCAAGGGTGATTTCATTCCTAGGTTATTTGTCACGAAAGACATAAGGTGAAATATGTTATAGTTTTTGTTTTTGCTATTGTAGGGCCGGCTCATCACTTCTCTCTCACATTTAATATTGTGGGCCCTATCTTTTGGTTTCTTACAAGAAACAACTAAGCATTAAATGAAGGGTAACTTACAAGCAACCTCCTTTCATTTAATGCAAGTGGGTTTCTTGCAAGCAACCACTAGCTTCATTTGGAAGCTAAAGTGGCTTCATTTGTAAGCCTTGTGTTGCTATAAATAGGACCATTAGTTGGTCTTGGATAGCATCACTTGAATCACTTGAAGCACTTGAAAGAAACATTCTAGAGTGCAATATTGTGTGTGACACATTTGAGAGAGAAACACTTTGAGTGAGAGAGAAATACGGGTAGTGTTTAGAAGAATTTGTTTGAGTAATCTGTGAGATTACTATTCTCTTTGGGTATAATATTTGGGGTGAGAAAAGTGAGTGTATAACTCTTGAGTGTATGGAGTGAGACTCCAATCCTTGTAATATTTTTGAGTTATAGTGATTCTTATTTTTCTCCCGTGGACGTAGGCAAATTAGCCGAACCACGTTAAATTCTTTTTCTCTTGTTTGTTCTAATTTCCGCATTCGTGGGATTATTTTTCCCAACAACTGGTATCAGAGCCAACTTGCAGTTCCATATCCTTCTTCTTCGTACAAAAATGGAGGAACGTACGAATATTGGTGGCAATTCCATGATCATACTCACGGAAACAAATTATTCCATTTGGAAAACCATGATGGAAGATTTATTGTACTGTAAAGACTTGTTTGATCCCATTGAACTAAAAGGGGTCAAACAAGGTGCAACAAGTGAAGCAGATTGAAAGAAACTCAACCGTAAAGCTGTTAGTGTGATACGACAGTGGGTTGAAACAAGGGCGATTCGCGACACCGCAAAAGAAACTGATGCTTTCAAATTATGGAAGCATTTAGAAGAAATGTATGAGCCCAAAAATGCTCAAAATAAAGCTTTCATCATAAGGAGACTTGTGAACCTGAAACTTTATGATGGGCAAAGTGTATCTGACCACTTGGCGAAATTTGACGAGATTCTCGACAATTTGACGAACATGGAGCTGGCCCTAGCTGAAGAAATTCAAGCGTTGATTTTGTTAAGTTCTTTGCCGGATAGCTGGGAAACACTTGTGGTAACTCTTAGCAATTCAGCACCACAAGGAAAGGTGACATTAAGCATGGTAAAGGAAAGTATCAACAAAGAAGCAAAAGAAGAGCGGAGCAAAGCTCTTTCAGCCACCCTCAAGGACAAGCACTAGTCACGGAGAGAGGAAGAACTAGAAACAAACATTTCTCCAGAGACAGGAGAAACAAAAGCAAGTTCAGAGGCAGATCAAAGTCAAGAGGCGACTTCACTTGCAACTACTGTCATAAACCTGGACATTTCAAAAAGGATTGTTGGAAGCTGAGAGAAAAGGAGGCTAAGGAAAATAATGAAGACAATAGAGGAAATGCAGCTGTCATATCCAACGATGGTGATACATACCTAATTTTTGACGATGGACGTGTCAACCTCGCATGCCAAGACACATGGATGATTGATTCTGGAGCATCATTCCATGTAACAGCCGATAGAAGTCTTTTGACCACTTACACAAGTGGTGAGTTCGGTTTTGTCAAGATGGGAAATGAGGCAAGATGTGAAATTGTTGGTCGAGGCGATGCAACACTGGAAACTAACAGCGGTTGCAAGCTGTTATTAAAAGATGTTCGACATGTTCCAGACATCCGTATCAATTTGATCTCTACTGGTCAACTTGACGATATGGGATACGAAAACACATTTGGCAATGGAGTTTGGAAGCTTAAGAAAGGAAATCTGGTCGTGGCCAGAGGTAAGAAGATTGATCGTTTGTATTATATGCAAACAAAACAATCAAGTGGAGTAGAAGCGAATGCGATCAAGTATGAAGACTCGGCGAATTTATGGCACGCCAGACTTGGTCATATGAGTGAGAAGGGACTTAAAATTCTCACGAAAGAAAATATTCTACCGAATCTTCCAAATATTCCTTTAAAGCAATGCACTCATTGTTTGGCAGGAAAACAACACAGAGTCGCATTTCGAGCAGGACGACCACATATAAAGAATAATATTCTTGATCTAATACATACAGATGTATGTTCTATGGGTGACAGAAGTATCAGCGGATCATTATACTTTGTCACATTCATTGACGATCATTCCAGAAAGGTGTGGGCTTATCCTCTGAAGACCAAAGATCAAGTGTTAGAAGTATTCAAGAAGTTTCATGCCAACGTTGAAAGGCAAAGTGGAAAACTTTTGAAATGTATTCGCTCCGACAATGGTGGTGAATACATTGGACCATTTGAAGAATATTGTAGAGTTCATGGTATCAGGCTTGAGAGATCGGTACCCAAGACCCCGCAACATAATGGTGTTGCAGAAAGAATGAATGGAACCATTTGTAACAAGATCGTGTGCATGCTCTCCCATTCAAGATTGTCAAAGTCCTTCTGGGGTGAAGCATTGATGACAACGGTAGATCTTGTCAACTTATCCCCTTCAGTTCCTTTAGATGGTGCAATTCCCGAAAGAATATGGACCGGGAAAGACATAAGTTACAAACACTTGAAGGTGTTTGGTTGTAAGGCGTTCGTACATGTCCCTCGAGATGAAAGATCCAAGCTGGATGAGAAAACCAAAGAATGCATATTTCTTAGTTACGGACATGATGAGTTTGGTTATAGACTTTGGAATCCAAGAAGTAGAAAAGTTGTTCGAAGTAGAGATGTTGTGTTCTTCGAAGACCAAACTCTTGGAGACATGAAGAAAGACGAGAATACAAAATCAGATGTCAATACTAAAATTGACTTAGTTCCGGATGCACCATTTCCAGTTGAGTATGAGGATCATGGCGAGGCTCCCGACCATGAAGAAACAGTTGAAGTTGAAGGAAATCATACTGAAGAACCCCATTTGAGAAGATCCATTAGAGATCGTCGGCCTTCGACTAGATACCCAAAAAATGAGTATGTGTTACTAACTGACGGGGGAGAACCTGAATGTTTTGAAGAAGCCGTGCTGCACATTCAAAAGAAGGAGTGGTGGAAAGCCATGAAAGAGGAGATGAAGTCATTGCATGAGAACCACACATACGATTTGGTAGAGTTACCAAAAGGGAAGAAAGCGCTCAACAATAAATGGGTGTTTAAGCTGAAGACTGAAGAAGGAAATCCACAACCAAGATACAAGGCGCGGCTGGTTGTCAAAGGATTTGGTCAGAGAAAAGGTATTGATTTTGAAGAAATATTTTCACCTGTAGTAAAAATGTCATCTATTCGTGTTGCTCT
The DNA here is from genome assembly GCA_036936605.1 of Limnanthes douglasii subsp. nivea. Classification (NCBI taxonomy): domain Eukaryota; kingdom Viridiplantae; phylum Streptophyta; class Magnoliopsida; order Brassicales; family Limnanthaceae; genus Limnanthes; species Limnanthes douglasii. Next base: position 125,378,858 of record JAUPFV010000005.1, on the reverse strand, counting down.
TGGAATAGCTGCCAGCTTGAATTTGGAAGTTGAACAACTTGATGTGAAAACTGCTTTTCTCCATGGTGATTTGGAAGAAGAAATTTACATGAAGCAGCCTGAAGGGTTTGAGGCTAAAGATAAAGAGCATTTGGTGTGCAAACTAAAGAAGAGTTTGTACGGTCTCAAACAAGCCCCACGACAGTGGTACAAAAGGTTCGATTCCTTCATGGTGGAACACGGGTATAATAAGACTTCATCTGACCATTGTGTTTTCATTAAGATATTTTCTGAAAATAATTTTATCATCCTTATGCTCTACGTGGATGATATGTTGATTGTTGGTCGTGATATTGGAAAGATAGAGAAGTTGAAGATGGAGCTCAGCAAATCTTTCGCAATGAAGAATTTGGGTCCCGCAAAGCAAATTCTTGGGATAAAAATCACTCGAGATAGGGTGAACAACAAATTATGGTTGTCCCAGGAAAAATATATTGAGAAGGTTTTAGAAAGATTCAGCATGAGTAAAGCGAAACCTGTTACTTCTCCACTTGCAGGGCATTTTAAACTTTCTTCCAAGCAATCACCTGCAAAAGAAAGCGAGATGGAAGAAATGAATAAAATACCTTACTCTTCAGTTGTTGGCAGTTTGATGTATGCCATGGTCTGTACAAGACCTGATATTGCTCATGCCGTCGGAGTAGTCAGCCGATTTTTATCTAATCCTGGAAAAGAGCATTGGGAAGCTGTAAAATGGATATTCAGGTATCTTCGAGGAACATCTCAATTATGTTTATGTTTTGGAAATGGTAAACCTATTCTTGAAGGCTACACGGATTCAGATATGGCTGGTGATGTTGATAGTAGGAAATCTATTTCGGGATATTTGATGACGTTTTCAGGGGGAGCAATTTCGTGGCAATCAAGATTACCGAAATGCGTTGCATTATCCACTACCGAGGCTGAATATATTGCCATTACTGAAGCTAGTAAAGAACTTTTATGGTTAAAGAAGTTTCTTATAGAGTTGGGCCTCAATCAAGAAAAGTATACTCTCCACTTCGATAGTCAAAGCGCCATTCATCTTAGTAAAAATCCAAGTTTGCATTCGAGATCGAAACATATTGATGTTCGATACCATTGGATTCGTGAAACCTTAGAGTCAAAGCAGCTGAGTATTGAGAAGATTCATACTGATGACAATGGATCAGATATGATGACAAAGTCACTGCCGAAACAAAAGCTTGATGTGTGCATAGAGGTTGCCGGACTAGTAACACTCTCCTCCTGAGCAGGCGGAGGAGATTTGTAGGGCCTGCTCATCACTTCTCTCTCACATTTAATATTGTGGGCCCTACCTTTTGGTTTCTTACAAGAAACAACTAAGCATTAAATGAAGGGTAACTTACAAGCAACCTCCTTTCATTTAATGCAAGTGGGTTTCTTGCAAGCAACCACTAGCTTCATTTGGAAGCTAAAATGGCTTCCTTTGTAAGCCTTGTGTTGCTATAAATAGGACCATTAGTTGGTCTTGGATAGCATCACTTGACTCACTTGAAGCACTTGAAAGAAACATTCTAGAGTGCAATATTGTGTGTGACACATTTGAGAGAGAAACACTTTGAGTGAGAGAGAAATACGGGTAGTGTTTAGGAGAATTTGTTTGAGTAATCTGTGAGATTACTATTCTCTTTGGGTATAATATTTGGGGTGAGAAAAGTGAGTGTATAACTCTTGAGTGTATGGAGTGAGACTCTAATCCTTGTAATATTTTTGAGTTATAGTGATTCTTATTTTTCTCCCGTGGACGTAGGCAAATTAGCCGAACCACGTTAAATTCTTTTTCTCTTGTTTGTTCTAATTTCCGCATTCGTGGGATTATTTTTCCCAACAGCTATGGTCTATGGGTTTTAATTATGTTATAGTTTTTCTTACTGTAGGTTTGATTTTTATTTCGGTTTCGGTTTACGATATCATATCACTCCATTTACGATTTAAGAGAGTGGTTTGACGGCTAAAAAACATGGTTACATATTTATCAAAACGGTTATTTTTGTTTGTTTTATTTTACAAACGTGATCATTTTTGTTTGTCTCGCTTTGCATATGTGGTCACCCGTGAGTGATTAAGGATGAAAAAAAATCAACAAAATTGTCTTACATCTCGCTTTCCAAAGTTCCCCGATTTTTAAAGAAACCCCGTTCATAGATAAGGATTAAAACCCTAATCAAATACCTAAATCATCTAGAGAGAAAAAGAGAGAGAAAGTAAGAGAAAAAAGAAGGAAAACGTGTAATAATATTATTGTAAATGAAATATGATCTCTTTACATCTCGAGCTCAACTCATATTTCTAGGAGTTATACAAAGCATTTCGTCTCTCGTTATTTATTTATATTTGTTATATAGATAATAAATGTACAATAATATAATCTCTAATTAAATTAATATAATTTATTATTATTCAGATATTATATACATAATTGTCTTATAAGGAGTATCCCTAGTCCATGAGTTGGAGTGTAGCGAAACTTAAAGAATATATAATGGTCGCATATAATATCCAAATAATGTAATCTTCTTGCTCGTCTTCGTATTCAAGGGAGTTTGTTTGTTTTATTTGGTCAATTGTCGTAGCTCTGTCTTCATTTATCTTTTCTGTTGAGGTGTCCTTGATCATGCCGAAAAACCTGTGTTAGCCATGTTGGTTAGACTTTGAAAAGTGTTAGGGTTTGGTTATATTGATTTTCCTAGCCGAACTGTCATCGAAGACGTCTCCAACTTGTTCGAACTTAATTGTTCATGCCTTGTTAAAAACATTTACCGGCCAAAACCTCCATTGAGGATAAAAAAACTCTATTTTGCCAAAGGAAAATAGTACAGGTAACAATATTATGTTAGGATGTTACTTGCTTCTTTGACATTTTTGATTTCTTGTTGGAGATGGATGAGTGCCCCCTAGTCTTTGCTGAAGGATGAAGTAAGGACTATATGTAGTTGTATTTATATCGTGTGAGTATGTTACGTGGTAGATATCGTAAATCTTGTGTTGGAAGATTTACCAAATGTCGTAGGTGACTGTGTGTAGAATGTAACATAGTGGTTTTTCTTCTTGTCATGGGGTCGCTATATACAGATTATTGTAAGTAAACATTGTGGTTCTTGTAAGATTTTGGTTGACTATGTTGTGGGGGTAATTTAGTGAATTTTTATGTTTGTTAGACATTTGGTGACTCGGCGTGTCCTTACAAAACCATACTCTGTATGGCCCATCGCGTAGCCCTGGTAGGACATGCCAATCAGCTTATTCGCGGGAGTGATCGATTCAGCCTATTGCGTGGTATTTATAGGCTTGGTTTATTACCAATTCGCTTATTAATACCTGTATAAGGTATTGGGCTCAATGTGGACCCCAACGTAGCCTCAATGGGCGTGTCTAATTAGCTCGTCCGCAGTGGCGGATCCGCTCTAGGGCGTGCTAGGGCTGGAGCCCCCCGAATCCCGCCACTATGATATTTGTATGTAAAATTTAGTATAGAAGGTATTATAGGGTAAAGAGAGTACCCATTTAATTTTGACCAGGGATTATAGGATAAAGAGAGTACCCATTTTTATTTTGACGAGACATTGGATAACAAGAAAATATTTATGGTGAAATTTGGTATTAATAGGACTATAGGGTAAAGAAAAACCATTGAACATAGAAGAAAATTCGGTGAACGTTTTTAATTCCGAACAGTATCCATAAAATACTGAAATATATAACGGACAATAATACTATTAGTAAGAAATGGTTTTGTTTTTGTAATAATATTAATTATTATTATAATTTATAATTATTAGGTTTAGAAAAATTTAAAATTAATGCAAATTACCATATATGTTATTATTTATTATTTTGATTAATGGTATTAAATTGAGATTATTATCATTTAACCATCCATTAACTATTAAATCCTATATTTCAATATAGTTTAACGTAATTTTTTAGCGATGAGGTTATTAGCACCAGAAAATTGGTATAAAATGTTTATGAAATTGTGTTATTTTTGTTTACAAGTTGGAAGAAGACGTAAGATATAACGATTTCAGAATGGTTTGTGACCGCATTGGTGGTAAGAAATCAATGTTTTTAGAGTTAGACAACGCATGTGTTTTTATAGGTTAGACAACACATTCCAAACTAACGATAATACTAGGTTTGGCGAAACTACTGAAAAAAGCTTCAGAAATATGTATACTATTTTATAGTTTTGCTCCCCCTTATTTTGATTTCTAGATCCGCCACTACTCGTCCGTATTATTGGACTCAACTAGCCCAGACTAAGTATGGCCCTTTGCGTACCCCGTAGGCATGGTCAGTGGCCCATTCACACTTTATAAATGGGCGAATGTATCAAACATCATATTTGTATGGAGACGGAGATAAGGAGGGAGGAAGTATCAAACACCATATTTGTCACATGAAGACGAAGATCCCTCATACTATAGCCCTTTCTATCGTGAGGATGAAGATCATTTGGCTTATAACCTTTTTAATTACGAGTTGGAAATCGCTTGAGGCAGCAGGACTGTCTTCTCTTTTCCACCATAATTATATCCACCTGAGGCGAAGGCAGACGGTGAAGAGAGATGAGGGAGAAATAAGTGAACGGTGAAGAGAGATGAGGGAGAAATAAGTGAAGAAGAAGAGAGTCAAAACTGTAGAAGAGAGTAGGTATCATTTGACGGAGCATAGAGACAATGTGGACATGCTGGAGAACAGAGGTAACGCTTGTTGTTCGTCGTGGATAGTTGAACCTCTTTTCTTTCGGCGGTATATTTGCATTCTTTCCGATTGAATGGCAGATCCTGTTAAATGGAAATGAAAAGTCTCTGAAACTAGCTTTTGTTTGACGAATCATATCTAGATAGAGAACAACCATCTTTCAAAGACATTTGCGTTCAGAAAAGGATTACTTGTCATTTCCCTTTGTATATAACAGAGGGGAAAGACTTAATCAGATTTGAAAGGATAAGGTCGAGGCGTGTCTTGGTTGTCTTAAATAATTAATTGGTCATAATCTTAATAGGCGTGCCTGTTAGGTGCGACCAAAGTCCCACATCCCACATCGGTTAAACATGTGAAGAAATATCAGTATATAAGTTAAGAATACATCTCCATTAGTGTGAGGCCTTTTGGAAGTGGACCAAAAGCAAAGCCGTGCGGGCCAGTGGGCCCAAAGTGGACAATATCACACTAGTGTGGAGATCGGGTATTCTTACTTATATACAAATCCGGAATATACTAACCCAATATTCTCTACAAATGGTATCAGAGCACCAGGCCCAGACGGAACGCGATGTGGTGGGTGCGATGTGGGTAAAATTCTGCGAACATCATACCAGAAGCCGAGAGCCATACTCAAGGTGAATGATCTGCTGGATAGATGGAGCGCCACGGCTCATCAAGCAGGTGGCTTGATAAAGGAGCGGCGCAGATTCATCTAAAGATGGAGCGCCACGGCTCATCAAGCAGGTGGCTTGATCATGGAGCGGCGCAGATTCATCTAAAGAGGGAGTGCCAGATGGCTCATCAAGCAGGTGGCTTGATCAAGGAGCGGCACAGAGCAGATAGATCCGCCCTAAAGCTCTAGAGTTCAGGTTTCTCTTCACCTGACTAGAGTAGGCGGATGGAAGTCAATTGAGAGGAGGCTAGAGTGGTACTTTGTTCGAGAGGAGGATTGTTAGGTGCGACAAAAGTCCCACATCCCACATCGGTTAAACATGGGAAGAAAGATCAGTATATAAGTTAAGAATACATCTCCATTAGTGTGAGGCCTTTTGGAAGTAGACCAAAAGCAAAGCCGTGCGGGCCCAAAGCGGACAATATCACACTAGTGTGGAGATCGGGTAATCTTACTTATATACAAATCCGGAATATACTGACCCAATATTCCCTACAGTGCCAGGAGTAAAATTCCTGATCTACACGATTTTGATAGCATCTTATACGACAGTCTTTTTGGTGGAGTAGAACCTCTGTTGATATAGGCTCTCATAATCTATTTAATTTTGTAAGCTCAGATGTGAGGTCAGAATGTGCAAATATGCAGTTATTAAAAAGTACCGATGGGTTTCAAATTAGTGTTTCAAGTACTCCTAGTTGTTAGAGTGCATGATATGATAGATCTGTGAGCGTGTTCTATATTAAAAGCGAGGTGCTTACTCTGAAACCCTTGTAATCAACTGTTGTTATTGATGTCTATCAAATTTCTTGTGCTGTACGACATCTTGCTCTTGTAAGGAGGCAAGTTGAGGTTCTTACGTGAGGAAGACGTCAATCATCTTTGTCTTGTTGTAGGGATGGCAATTCGGGTGTTGTCCAGTCCGACCCAATCCGGCCCGAACATAGAACGGACCGGGTTCAGGTTAAGAAATTGTAACCCGCACCCGGGCCGGACTGTGCTCGGGTTTCTAAGTTGTCCGACCCGTTCCGGCCCGAATTATAATATATATATATATAAAAAATAATAATATTTATATATATAATAAAAATTAATATTTATATATATAATAAAAATAATTTATATAAAAATAATTCAATATATTTAAAATAATATTAAAATATTAAAAAAATATTAAAATTCATGTCCGCGGGTCGGGTCGGGTTGACTAACGGACATGAAGGTACGTGCTCGGGTTTTAAAATATAAGCTCGTGAGCTGGTCGGTCCGCGTTTAGGCTCAAGTGTCCAAAAAGGAGGCTCAGGCAGGCCGGCCCGAACCCGGCCCGCGAACAACCCATTTCCATCCCTATCTTGTTGAGTTCTTAGCAGTCACTAATAACGAGTTGGCATGTGGTGAGTTTCATACTTGTGCTGTATCCACATCTGGTGATCTATTTACATGGGAAGATGGTTGAATCAGATGGTGCAGTTTATGTTGTTGCAGAATTTCAATGACAATATGGAGATTCGAGAGTTGGAGTGATCAATTGAGACGATTGGGACCAACTTCATAATCAAGACCTGAACTTTCGAGACTCGGTCCGATCGACTAAGACTACTCAGCCTTCAAAGGGAAAATAAATATTTGAAAGCGAGAAGGCTTGATTGAATTCAACGGTGAAATACGATCTTATTGATCGATCATGTTATCAAAATATTCATCGGTAGTGATGGAGAAGAGAGAATCAAGGTCTTCGTGGTAACCGGTACTTCAAAGTGAAAGGACGGCCTGCGAGAGTCGAGAAGAGAGAAAGGCGAGTGTCACCGCTGATGTAGCAAATAGGTTTATCGTACGACCTAAGGACGATGTATGCTCCTTAGCTGCACATGAGTCGGAGTTTTGGGGATAAAACTGCGGCCACTGTGTATTGGTGGTGGCTACAGATGAGGGTGGCCAACAACAACTACTGCCTGAGCCGTTTTGAAGAGAACCCCATTCGACTTGCTAGGTAATTTCACTACAAACTGCGTTTTATGACTTCACTCTAATGCGTGGGTTACCAACAACAGCGTGATACGAGTCTTTGACAGAAGGATCAACGATACTGATATTCCTATGTTTGACGCGTGCATTGTGTGACGTTTTGATGGCGGATACATGAGCTTATTTGGATCGAGGATATGAGACAACCAGGTGAGTTTGAATATGTGTACAGAATTGTAACAATGCGTTGTATGATATTTGAAGTTTGATGGCATACCCGGTGGGGATGTATGGATAAAGATAGGAATGAAAAGGATGGGAAGATAGTGATGGGGCATCATATAAAGTGTACTTGTTGTGAGATATTTTAGTGTAATTAGATCGACTAGTCGACCAATTTAATCATGATACATTATCAAACAAGTCGTAGAGTACGAAAGTGGGAAATATGTATTGTCAAAATATGGTGTATTTATGGGGTTCAGATATTTGTGTAATGGTATGTTTATGTTAAATATTAATGTTTTGTTCCAAAATTATTTTGTATGTATGGCTTCTACTAGTATGTGTAGAAATTTGAATAAAACAAAATTGTGGCATGCTAGATTAGGACATGTTCATTATGGAAGAATAAAAGACATGTCGAAAATGAGCCTTATTCCTCATGTTGATGCAAACAATGAACAATGTAAAACTTGCATGTTAACTAAGATAACTAGAAAACCTTTTAATAATGTTATTGGAGTTTCTAAAATATTGGAACTAGTACATAGTGATTCATATGATGTCCATGCTACGCCTTCGTTAAGAAATAAAAAGTATGTTATTATTTTTATTGATGATGTATCTAGATATTGCTACATTTATTTGTTGCATGCTAAAAATAAAGCTCTTGATAAGTTTAAAATATATAACGAAGAAGTAGAGCTACATAATAATGATTTGATTAAAAATCTACGTACGATAGATGAGGTGAATATTATGATCCTATATATTTTCAGCCTACATGTATAATTCATTAAACCACGAATGCTTATACACCACAAAAAAATGGTATAGTTGAGAGAAAGAAATGGTCAATTCCATGTTGTCTTATTCGGGTTTGAGTTAAGGATTCTGGAGTGAGGCTATGTTAACAGCCTGTTATTTATTGAATCATATTCCTACTAAAAGAAATAAGATGACCCCGTATGAGATTTGGTTTAAGAAGCCTAACACTGAATTATCTGAGAGTCTGGGGTTGTAGAGCAGTTGTAAGGCTCATTGAACCCAAAAGGAAAACTTTTGGTAAAAGAGGTATAAATTGTATTTTCATTGGATATGGTGAGCATTCCGTTGCATATAGGTTCTATTTGTTAGAATCCAATCACTATGTGTCGGTGAACACGGTTATTGAGTCAAGAGATACAATATTTGATGAGGAGACATTTACTTTTATACCTAGACCTAGAGATTTAATTCAAAACTCTTTGAATAGGAACTTAAGTCAAACTAAAAATATATCAAGTGGTACTAATTGTGTACCTGAACCTTCTGAACCAAGGAGAAGTACTAGATCCAGAAAAGCTAAGTCGTTCGGATCTGATTTTCAAGTTTATTTAGTTGAAGGGTCAAGAGATAATATTGACTATAAATATCAATATTTTTTGTTACTGAAGATGATCCAAGGACTTTTAGTGATGCTATGACATCAAGGGATTCTGCATTCTAGAAAGAAGCTATCCAAGATGAGATAGAGACTACCATGCATGATAATACATGAGATTTGGCTGATTTACCTCATGGGTGCAAATCATTGGGGAATAAATGGATATTTAAACGAAAAATGAAAGTAGATGGTACTATTGAAAGTTATAAAGCTAGATTGGTTATCAAGGATTTAGACAAAGAGACTGAATTGACTTCTTCGATACTTATGCTCTGGTTGCTAGGATTTCCACCATTAGATTGTTGATTACAGTTGCATATGTATACAATCTTATAATTCATCAAATGGATGTTAAATATGCATTCTTAAATGGTGATTTAGATGAGGAGATTTATATGAAACAACTGGAAGGGTTTGTAATGCCTGGTTGTGAAAAAAAGGTATGTAAATTGAAAAAAATCTTTGTATGGTTTAAAACAAACACCAAAAGATTGGCATAATTTTTTTGATAATGTGATGATTTATGATTTGTCTATATGTGGATGATATGTTGATTTTTGGTACTGACCAAAATCAAGTTGATGAAACGAATAAATTCTTATCATCTAATTTTTAGATGAAGGATTTTGAGGAAGCTGAAATGATTCTTGGTATAAGAATCAATCTAAAGAACAATAATATATTGATTTCTCAATCTCACTATATTGAGAAGATATTAAATAAATTTAATTTTAAAGATTGTTCTCCGGTAAGCTCACCTATAGATCATAGTCTTAAGCTTATACCTAATAAAGGTGTTGTTATATCTCAACTTGAATACTCAAGAGTCATCAGGTGTTTTTTGTATGCCATGACTAGCACTAAGCCGAATATTGCCTTTGCTGTTGAAAAGCTTAATAGGTATACTAATAATCTTAGTTCGCATCATTGACAAGCTTTAAATCGAGTATTCAAGTATTTGAAAGGAACCATGAATTATAGGTTAACTTATACTGGATCTCCTTCTGTACTTGAAGGATATTCAGACACGAATTACATTTCCAATATGGAAGATCATTCTTCCACAAGTTAATAGGTATTTCTAATTGAGGGAGGTGCTATCTCTTGGGTATCTAAGAAACAAACTTGTATTACCTGATTCAACAATGGAATTAGAGTTTTTGGCGTTAGCAGCAACGAGTAAAGAAGCTGAATGGCTATGTAATTTAATGTATGAAATTCTGTTGTGGCCCAAACGGACATCACCTATATCTATCAGATGTGACAGTGAAGCTGCCTTGGCCAATGTCTATAGACAAGTTTACAAAGGAAGGTCTAGTCACTTAGGTGTTAGACACAGTATGATTCGCGAGCGCATGACGCATGATGTTATTTCAGTAGTAAAAACTCAATATAATTTAGTCGATCATTTAACCAAAGGGTTAAGTAGAGATCTTGTGCACAAATTGGCTATAAGGATGGGATTAAAGTCCATCTGAAATCTCTCATGTTGAGATATTACAATTCCTATCTAATATGACATTAGGTGTTGAATTTAATGTGGAAATCTTAACATCAAGAGATTGGAACACATTTGTATATCATCCTAAGGTATGTGTTCAGACCTGCAAGTTGTGAAGGTTGAAGATCATCTTCTTAATTGTTCTTTTGGAAAATTGCATATGCAGGTGGAAGAGGAAAAGAACTACCTATTTGAGCATGAAGTTTAGCTGCTTCAAGAAGCTATGACTTGGCTTTGATATGCTTAAGAAGGATAAGGACACATGGCTAGTAAAAATAGTGTCACGTTAGAACAAGTGAGAATGTAAATTTGTGTGTATATTATTATCATGTATTCATTATGAATAGTAAAGGTTCAATCCTTAGTGATACCTTGATATTCGAATATTTGGAATGTGTAATATCCTAATGTGAAATTCTATCGTTACTATATTTTATTTATGCATAAATTTGTTAATTATTTTGATTGTGTTTAATTGATCATGAATTACACCAAAATGGGGGGAGATTGTTAGATATTTTAGTGTAATTGGATGGACTAGTTGACCAATTTAACCATGATACATTATCAAACAAGTCGTAGAGCGCGGAGTGCACGCTTGTTAGATTATATCATGATTAACAGGGTTAAGGGTGGGGCCGCTGGATGGGGTTAAATCGACTACTGTTGCAAGTCAACAAAATTTCAAAATTGGAAATTTGAACGTTTAATTCAAATTTCAAATTTTATCCATTTTAATACAATTCCCGTTAAAGACGTTAACTACCCTAACTGCCAAAATAATTTTGTTGGTCGAATTGCTTAAAAGATGGGTTTTGTTGAAAAACGAAAACACATCAATTTCATATTCTCTGCTCAATTGAAATCACTCTGATTTTATCCAATTGATTTTTTCGGAACCCCAAATATATTTCAATACGAAATTGTTTACAAGACTTCAGTAATTTATCCGGAATGAAACATTGTTTTTACGCATGTGACAATAATAATAATAGGACAATAACAAAATACGAGCAGTGTAGAATACAATTGTAATGTAATACATGAAGTGTTATGATAATATGAACATTAGTTAGTGAAAGGTAGTTAAAAATAAAAAGAATGCAAACGGACAGATGTGCAAGTGTAGCACATTAGTATAATTCATGAATGACAAGGTGAAACAAAAAATTATGGTGATGAGAGAGTGACATAAACGCACATGTTTCGTATATGAACATGATGTAATATGACACATGAATTGCAGAAATACACTTAAGCATGAGTAGAACGACGAGTGTAATAAGCAATGGCCAGTAGGAAACAAACAGCCGGGTGTGTTGAACGAAATTCTAATATACAAAGTAGTGATTTTTATTGATTCGAAAGATAGATCTCTTTACGTATAAGGTTTTTTCTATTTATGCTATTATATAATGGTTACACTTTAATCATTTATAATCGTGGTTTTATTATTTTAACATGTAGACCATTATTAGTGATGATGGTTTTAAAATCACGACGACCATTGTGGTCTTAGTGTGTTATGTGGGTTGACTCATAAATAGTTTTGATTATATTATGATATTTTTTTCGGACATTTATCATTAGAACCACGCTCGACCGATTTTATCAATTCACATATGCTCGAAGCGCCCTCTGCTCTGCTCAGTTTGTATTCTGCTCGACTCTTCCTACATCTGCTCGACGCTATTTAGTTTGATCTCTATACTACTATGATCGAGCTCAGGCTAATATGACGCTATATGCTCTGTTTTCTTTGAATTGAGCCCGAGCCTCGATCATACTCTCTTAGTTTGTTCGTTTGACACCAACTCGGTTTATCCTTTGCAAGGCGATCGAAAGCGCTTTTATAAGAGCTTCTTATTTTCTGTTGTAATAGTTTTATTGAGTAATCTGCATCTTGCCTTTAACATAATCAATGCCCCTCGGTTTCACTTTAGTGTCTTTCCTTTACTTACTTATCGTATTCACATCTTACATAGTGATATCAATACTGATATCACCGACCTCATCAGGGCTCCCGGTAGTCGATTGAGTAACTTGTCAATAGATACTGAATGTAATAATATTGTTGGGCTAGCAGATGTGAATAATGATTCATGCATTGTGATGACGTGGTCACTTAAGATCTAGTGTTCTAACACCAAAATTTGAAATTGATCATGACGGTTAGACTTTTCGAGTGTGTACATTAATTAAACTAAGTAATGATGAGTAAATTCCCATCACGCAAGGTGTAAAAGTATCATTTTTGGAGAAATTAGTTTATCATGACGCATTTCTTAAAATTTTAAGTAAGTGTAAATGAAAAGAGAAAAAAACTCCATTTGTGCTCCTTACTGAGAAAACTTATCGATATTTACAATATGAAAGTTCATCAACATTCGAGTTATGTTTTTGCTTTTATTATGTGTAGTAATGCTTGTAGTATCGGGTTGATTACTCAAGTGTAGTATTTGATGAGTCCGAATTCAGGATGGTCCCCGGACAAGGGAAAATCGGTCTAGTCTCTCCGAATACCGGACAGGTTACACGGACAGGGATCGAACAGGTTATTTGGACCGGACAGAATTCTGTGAACATTGTGAACTTAAGGCTGTTCGAACTATGACAAAAGTACTAAAAAACCTAAACACTTCTTGACTAAGCTACTTGCTCTCCTACTTAGAGCTCATGGGTCTTTTAACATGACCCGAGTCCATTAAACATGACCCAAAAGCCCATAAGGGCCCAAACATTATACTATAAATACCTAACCACCCGTATTAACTAGGGGTAATGAGAATTAACTGCTACCAAGTTGCTTAATCATCTCTCTACTCTCTACTCTAACCGTTAAACACCCACACACCACCGTTAAACACCCATACACCACCTTAAAATTCCACTTGAAATTACTAGTCTACCCTCAGGCGGTTATTATCCACACCAAATTGGCGACCACAGTGGGAGGAGAAAGGTGCCTGAATCAAACATTCAAAACCTACCAAGAAATTATGTCCGTATGAATCCGGACAATCCAGAGCTTCCACCAGCTTTGCTCGAAGTGGTGGAAGAGAACGATGAGTACACTGTCCAAGAGCGCGACAAGTTAAAGCTTGAAATAGAAGCTCTGAGGGCTGAAAAGGCCAAGATGGGCGTGAAAGAAAAATCCAAGGCATCGGTTGTTCATCACACCGATAACCCCAGAGAGCATGAGGCTTCTAAAACTCATGTGAGCACCAAAAAGACTCATGCTAGTTCTAAAAAGTCTCACCGGTCCAAGCCTGTGGAGAGTTCTGACTCGAGCTCAGAATCTTCGGGTAGCTCTTCGGACAGTGAGGGAAATGAAAAATCCTTGTCCTCTAGCAGCGATGAGGGTCGAACCAAGAAAAAGCAAAAGCAGGTTAAGAAATATTCAAGAAAAAGAGACCACCATGGAAGAATGAAAAGGCATATTGGAAAGGGGTCATCTCACCACCGGAGGTATACAGACAAGATGCTGATGGATCCCTTTGCTTTCCACGATGAGCCAGGTATCTTTGCAACTCCCAATGAGGATACTGTGTTCAGTCGTGGAAGGAATTGGAGGTAATCTCCACTGTCTTCTAAAATCCTCTCCGGAAACCTCCCTAAGAGGTTTGACAGCACCAAAATGGAGAACTACGATGGCAGTACTGATCCGGACAACCATCTGGAGCAATTCAAGAACTTCATGATGAACTTTGATGACGATGATAAACTACTTTGTAGGGCATTCTCCCAGTCATTCACGGGGAGTGCTCTGAAATGGTACAACAGCCTGCCTCAGGGTTGTATTAAAGACTTCGATACATTTTGGGTGGCCTTTCGAAGGCAGTTCGTGGGGAGTAAGGAGCTGAAGGGCAATGGAGACACCATAATCCATTGTGCCCAGGAGCCAAATGAGTCCATGAAAGAGTACATAAGCCGTTTTGTGAACACAAAGAATGGGTTGGCTGATTGCTTCGAACAGGTGGCAATAGCATTCCTAAGACAGGGTTTGAACCCAGGCAATCTAGCTGATTCGGTGACCAGAAAGAAGGCTATGACCTGGGGAGGGTTGCTGAATCAGGTTGGGAAACAAATAAACGTCGATGAAACAAAGAAAACCAGGGTGCACTGGCAAGTGAGGTCCACCCCAGTGGCACCAACTCCAAATCAAAACCAGTCCGGGAACAAAGCAAGAGAAACCGGACAGGGGCGTGGTAGGGCAAAAGCTCAGTCTCAACCAGCAGCTCCTGCTCAGAGTCAACAATCCAGAAATAAGAGAGGGCCATGGGTCCAACCGGAATGGTTCGCAGAGCTTAAAGAGAGTGTGGCCACTATCTTTGATAAAACAAAAGATGAGGTACATTACCGGAGACCAGCAACTGTGCAGTCTCCTAGAGAGCATCGTAACAACTCCTTTTGCCAATATCACAGTGATATTGGCCCTACCACTGATGATTGCATAGCATTGAAACAAGAGGTTCAAAACCTGATTGAAAGGGGGAAGTTGGGAGCATACGTTAAAAGAAGAGGAGGCAACAGGCCTGGCAACACTCACCGGGTTGGTCCAAGTAATGCTGCCCCGGAGGGGGCCATGGTTATAGTTGAAATGTTTGATGTGGAATCTGAATACTTGGATCCTGATCCAACTCGAAACAGAGTGGGTGCTATTGAGGAGTGTTCTAGATCGGTCTCCGGGCTCATTAAGTTTTTTGAGTCGCTTACGATTTTCGGAGGGGACACTATGACAGCTCCTACTGCTTCTTCGAGAAAGAGGCATGTTCATAATTTAGCCTCTCAGCTAGAAGGAGGCATGCCATCTTATCAGTCACCAAACTCATTCCCCTTCATTGTCTTTGATGAGGATGATTTGAGAGACATTGCTGGCCCTCATGAGGATGCTGTTGTCATAGGAGCGTCTATAGGAGGCAATGAAATAAGGCAAATCCTGGTGGATACTGGAAGCTCAGCCAATATCCTTTTCCTAACCACTTATAAGAAAATGAAAAATCCAGCTGTGATTCAAAAGTCGGACAGGTCAATCGTGGGCTTCACGGGCAGCTCAGCCGATGTGATCGGAGAATTCGAAGAAGAGGTGTTATTGGGTAGGGGCCCTTTCAAGAAAATGGTTAGAATACTCTTTATTGTGGTGGATTTTCCCACTTGCTATAATGCTATTCTAGGGAGGTCTTGGCTCTCTAGGATGCATGCAGTGGCTTCAACAGTCCACCAGTGCTTAAAGTATGCTGTTCAGGGACAAGTTGGGGTTGTCCGGAGCAGCCAAAAGATTGCAAGAGAATGCTATGCCACTGCTCTGGCTCCTCGAACGCTGGGGGCAGTCCGAATAAATGATCAATAGCAGTTTGAGGGCCTTTCTGGGGGTGAGGGTGAAATTGATGACCCCAGAGAGACCCCTGGAGTTTTGATTCCAATTGAAGAGATTGAAACGCACTGTTTGGAAGAAGGCAAGAGTGTCAAGATAGGGTCCAAGATGCCACCAATGTTGAAAGAAGAGATGTTGAAATTTTTGAAAGACCATCAGCATGTTTTTGCTTGGTGCAATGCTGATGTTACTGGAGTTCCATCAGAAGTGATATCCCATCACCTATCTGTCCGGAGAGATGTAGCACCAGTGGTTCAAAAGAGAAGAGCTTTCTCAAAAGAAAAGGCTGATGTCATGGTACAAGAGGTTGACATACTCACAAAGATGGGGCACATTAAGGAATCTCAGTATCCTTTGTAGACTGCCAATCCTGTCGTGGTGAAAAATAAAAATCGCAAGTGGCGCATGTGCATTGACTTCACAGACCTCAATAGAGCTTGCCCAAAAGACTTGTATCCGGTCCCCCGGATAGATCAGTTAGTAGACTCTACTTCTGGGAACAAACTGCTTTCCTTTATGGATGCCTTCTCTAGGTACAATCAGATTCAAGTAGATCCAAAAGATCAAGAGCATACCACATTTGTCACTGACAGGGTCTGCATTGCTACAAGGTGATGCCATTTGGTTTGAAAAATGCTGGGGCTACTTATCAGAGGCTAGTCAACAAGGCATTTGCTGATCAAATTGGAAGAAATATGGAGGTTTACATTGACGATATGATGGTGAAGAGTGTGGATGAGCAGTTACACTTGTCCGATCTCCAAGAAACTTTTTCCAACTTGTTAAAAGTAAATTTAAAGTTAAACCCTGAGAAATGTGTCTTCGGAGTGCAGTCCGGGAAGTTTTTAGGCTATATCATAAGTGAGCATGGAATACAGCCCGATCCGGACCAGCTGAATGCTCTTTTCCAGATGGAACCTCCTCGAAATGTCAAAGAAGTACAATGGTTAACGGGGAGATTAGCAGCTTTAAACTGATTTATCTCCAGGTCTTCGGACATGTGTGCTCCTTTCTTCCAAACTTTGAAGGGTGCAAAGGGTTTCGAGTGGACGCCACAGTGTGATGAAGCTTTCAATGAAATCAAGAAACACTTGTCCTCCCCTAAAACTTTGTTCAAACCAGTTGATGGGGAGACTCTCTTCGTATATTTGGCAGTGTCAAGTTGTGCCATCAGTGCTGTGCTGGTAAGAGAGGTCGATAGGTATCCCCACCCAGTGTACTACATCAGCAAGAGTTTGATAGATGCTGAGAGACGTTACTTGAAACTTGAAAAGTTGGCATTAGCTCTGGTAATAGCTGCAAGGAAGATGAGGCCTTATTTCGAGGCTCATCCTATCATCGTCCGGACCTCTTTTCCCTTAAAAAATGTCCTTCAAAAAGCAGACATTTCGAGCAGAATGACTAAGTGGTCAGTAGAATTGGGGGACTTCGACATAGACTTTGATCCCCGGACAGCAGTAAAAGCCCAAGCTGTGGCTGATTTCCTGGTTGAATTCCACTCCAATAGGGATTCGGAGCAAGCTACTGATACAAAAGACAAGAAAATGTGGATCGTCCGAACAGATGGTGGATCTAGCACTATGGGATGTGGTGCAGGAATATGTTTAACTTCCCCATATGGAGACAGTATGTACCAGGCTATTTGTTTTGCTTTCAGGGCATCTAATAACGAGTCCGAATACGAAGCAGTTATAGCTGGGTTAAAGTTAGCCTACATCTGTGGGGCTAAGAGGGTCAAACTGCTAAGTGACTCCCAATTTCTTATCCACCATGCCTTAGGCCAATCTGAGGCTAGAAAGGAGCAACTCGTGAAGTATTTACTCCTTCTCAAGAATGAAGCACTAAAATTTAAAGCTGTTGTCTATGAGCACATTCCCCGGGCAGAAAATGAGCTGGCAGACTCATTGGCAACTATAGCATATACGGAGTCATACCCATGGATCCATGTGCTTGAAAGCCCTTCTATTCAACTTAGTAAGGGTGAAGAAGAGGAAGTTTTTGAAATACAAGTGAAACAGCCTCAAGACTGGAGATCTCCTCTCATACAATATCTGTCCGATGGTATTATGCCTTCAGATAAGTCACAAGCCAGAACATTGAAACACAAGGCTCATGGTTTCATTATGTTGAGAGAAGTGTTGTACAAAAAATCCTATAGTAAACCTCTCCTGCGTTTTTTGGGGGATGATGAGTCACAAGTAGTCCTCTCCGAATTACATGATGGTGAGGGATCAGCCCATTGTGGGTTTAGAGCTTTAACAAGAAGAGTATTACTCTCCGGATATTATTGGCCATCAATTATGAAAGATGCTAAGGAATTGGTGAGGAGGTGTGACCCATGCCAGAGGTACAACAATGAAATTCATGTACCAGCCATTCCTTTGGAGTCAATTTCTGAGCCCATCCCTTTTGCTCGATGGGGGTTAGACTTAGTGGGGCCTCTCCTTGTGGCGTCCGGAGGGCGTAAAACTATAATTGTGGCTATTAACTACTTCTCAAAGTGGATAGAAGCAGCTCCCCTGGCAGGGACAACATCAAAATCTGTCATAAAATTCATTCTGTCCAACATATGTTGCAGATTTGGTGTCCCACAGAAAATAACAACGGACAATGGGCCACAGTTTGACAATAGAGAAATGGAAAGCTTTTGTGCCTCAAGGGGTATACAGCATTGTTTTTCTTCACCTTTCCACCCACAAGCTAATGGGCAAGTTGAAGTGGCTAATAGGACTATACTGTCCGGTTTAAGGAAGAATCTGGAAGGGGCTGCTGGGAAGTGGCCTAGTTATTTACAAGAAGTCTTGTGGGCCTACCGGACAACACCTGGGGCTGCAACACAAGAGTCACCCTTCGCCTTGGTCTATGGAATGGATGCAGTAGCCCCCCCATAGAGAAGACACTCCCTTCCTTTCGTGTTCACAACTTCTCCGGACACGCTAATGAGATGGCCATCAGAAATCAACTTGATTTGATAGAAGAAAGACGGGTTAAAGCTCGCCTTAGAGTTGCACACTATCAGGGCTTGATTAGAAGCAGATTTGCTTCTAAAGTTAAAAGAAGAGATTTCCAACCAGGGGACAAAGTATTAAGGAAGGTCTTCTTACACACTAAAGAAAAGCTCTTCGGAAAGTTGGCCCCTACCTGGGAGGGTCCGTATATTGTGGTTGAAAGAATCAAGCCTGGAACTTATTGGTTGGAAGACAAAGATGGCAGGGTTCTAACTCATCCTTGGAATATTGAGCATCTTCGGATGTACTTGGAATAACACTTGTGTAAATATTTACTTGTTTGAACTTTCATGTAAATATTTGGGGGCATACTCTTTCCTCCCTGGTGGCACGGGGAGGTTTTAGTAAGGTGTCCGGATGGTTGAATAAAATTCGATGCCTTCTTCAAAATTTTCTAAGTATTTTCAAAGTTCTATCTCTTGTTATACTACCCGGACTGAAAGATCTAAGGGCTATTTAAACTCTAGCCGGAGAATTTAAACACTCTCACAATGCAATAACTAAAAGCTACTCAAAATCTAGCTATCTAAACTAAAACAAACAATGAAAGAAGATAATGGTTGTGCAAAACAGAAATATTCATTGAACAACTTAAAATTGCCTTGGCTTTCCAAGGACTTTCGAGTAAGTCATGATACAGCACAAAAAACCTGTCCGAACAAATACCGGACACCATAACAAAAAGAGTGCCTTGGCTTTCCAAGGACTTTAGTTTGAATAAAAGATAAACCAAGTAAATCATAAATTAAGATTGAGCCTTTGAAGATGGCTCCCTTTCATCTGCTTTCTTACCCTTAGAGTCGCTCCCCCCTTCGACTACTTTCTTGCCCTTGGGATCATTCTCCTCTTCACCAGGGCTCTCTCCGGTCCTCTCTTCATCATCAGATGAAGACTCACTGGGAATTTCATCCTCCTCGACCATTGTATAATATGGAAGGTCATCGTCATCCACATAGAGCCATAAGTCCCCCAGGGTCCTCTTCGGAAATTTTTCATGAAAAAGGAGAACCATATCAGACTTTACCCTTTGAATCATTAACTCTTCGCTTTTAATCATTTCCCTGGCATAGGCGTTGATCTTGGCATTGATTGTGGTCTCTTGTTCCTTTAACATAGTATTTTTCTCCTCAGCAGCTGGGTCACTGCATTTTCTAGAGCAATCTTATCAGTAGTCAAGTTGGTGATGATCTTCTCCTTTGCAGTAGTTTCTCCCCTTGAGGCCGTAAGGTCCTTCTCCATACCGGACAGCTTCTCCTGAAGATCTTTTATGGTTTCTTCTAGGGTGGAAACTTTTGTGTTGCTTTCACCTTGATTCCTCTTCAGCTCCTCATTTGCTTCCTTAAGTAAATCAGCATTGGTATTAGCAGTGCGGAGGTCTTCGGACAGCTTTTCCTTCTCAGACTTGAGGTCTTTGATGGTGTCTGCCTGACTCCGGACTTGCCTCTCCAATGTAAGAACTGGCTGCACATTACTAAGCAAGGAATGGGCTATAGTGTCCTTTTCACTAGAAACCATGAAAGTCTTGCCGTTGAAATTAACCGTATTAGAGCTACTTGGAGGAACGTAGGGCCCTACGAATTCATCTCTGGGGAGGCCAAGGAAATACTCACCAAGTCCAGCTAGACCAGTGATGTCCACTCCATCAAGGTTGAGATCTCCCCCCTCTACCTCATCGGTATGAAAGTCCCTTGGGATCTCTTCGGCCAGTGTTGGGTCAGAGGGGTCAGTGGGGAATGAAGGCTCCGGATCCCGGAGAGCGAGCTCATCTCCTTGGGAAGTCTTTTTTTTCTTGGCTTCCCGGTCAGTGCCTTCACCTACTTGCTTGCGAGTCCTCTTGGGAGCGCTTGGAGGTTTTGGGAGGTCTACTTCCTGCCTTTCGGTCTCTTGCTCTACCACTTGCAAGAGGGCTGCATCGATTTGAACCTGGGTCGGCCCCTCCGGATTTGTTGGGGCATCCTTCTCAGCATCGCTCGCCACTTTTTTGCCTTTTCTCCTGCCTTTCATTTTGCTTGGGGCTTTAGCACGGGCAGGCAGGTAGAGTGTCCCATCTAACTCGTGGGACCTTCTCAGCACAATGTCTTCTGGAGGCTGGGTGGTGAGCTCCTCCTAAGTTAGGTCTCTCCGACAGGTGAGACCTTGCTAGATTTCCAGAGGTGAAGGCTTTGTGGAATCGATTCTCCCAGTTCTCTGCGGCCCAAGCATTGATTTTGCCACAGGCAGTCTGTCCGGCCTTCAAATAATCCCCGAACTTCTTTGGCAGCTCTGTTAGAACAAAAGAGAAACTGGTTAATTTAAACTAACTTTAAAAAAAATAAAAGAAAGAAACGGACAGAGATTTAAAGTAAGGAACTTACGGTCACTCCTCCACCTACTCCTGATGAGGCTTGGGTTCTCTCCGACCTTGATCTTCTTGCCATTTTCCCAAGCGCCACTGACGAACAGAAATTGGCTCCTCCATTTGCTCTCTGACTCCAAGAGATCATCAACACCCTTGAGATCGTTCCCCATATTGAAGTGATAGAAGGGGAATTGGTGGTGCTTGCAAAGGTTGGCCACCGCTGCGAACTCTTCCATAGGGAGAGGGATCCCGGACAGCCTGGATGCCATGATACATGACATCAAAGTAAACCAGCCATTGGGGCTCAGCTGGCTCGGGCAGAGCTTCACCAGGTGGAAGTATCGAACGATCTCCGGGTCCAATAGGAACCTGAGTCCCCAGTTAAATAGCTCTGTAAAGAAGACTATTTCGTTCCTCTTGCAATCCATAGGGGTCTCCGGATCGATGGGGATCCTTATCTTTACGTTTTCTGGGATCCCCCATTTTGTGCGCATTCGCCCCAGGTCGAGAGTATGAATGAATGCATACTTGGTCTTTTGTAAGGCCAAGAGATATTTGAGCTCAACTCTGTGTAAACATGGCCCCACCTTCTCTTCAAGGCACTCCGGCGGGTCCGGATGCCTCAAGTACAGATTTTCCTTGCCTTTTTTGGCAGCAACAGCAGCATGTTCAGTCTGGCTGGAGGACTCAGACTCGAAAGGGACCTCTTCAACAGAGTCCTCCATCCTCTCCTCCATAATGGTTGGGGGAATGTCTGTGGTAGAGGTCCGGGGAGGGTTAAAGCTTGGCTCAGCATGGCTTCCGGACTGCGGACCTTCTGTGTTTTTATGACTTCTCACCTCAGGTTGGGGCTCGGAGGCAGAAGTCTCTCTTGGAGGTACCGGGCTACTGGCCTCCGGACCAGATAGCCTCTCCCGGGGAGCTCTAATGGGCACTCCAGACCCAGAACCACTGTTTTTCGCCCCCGATTTGGAGGGAGTATTCTTGGAGGCTAGCCCCTTAACTAACCGGCTTGGCCTCTTAATAACTAGTTTCTCCGGAGAGTGATCAGAGTCAGATCCCATAGATATGAAAGGAGAAGGTTTCCTAACGCTTATAACAGTAACTCCTGGCTCAACAACAGGTATTGACTCCTGAACTGAGGAACCAGAGACTATGGGCGAGAGGGTGGATTGAAAGAGTTTTTTCGGCTTAGTACCTTTGGAGGAGGACGAGCCTCGATCTGACTCTGTAACAGAAGCAACTGGTCTCTCAACAGGTGATGATGGTAGCCCTGCTGCTATTCGTCTTTCCTTCTCGACCTTTTGCGCTTTCTCCAACTCCGAAAGGTTGAGCCAACCACCTTTGATCAATGCTGTTCTTGCTGTAAACATAAACTGCCAAGGAAAATTTTTGCTTTAGAGAGAGAAAGCTCTGAGTGAATTTGCAGAGTACATGTGAAAGAGATGGTAAAACAGTGGAAAATGAGTTTGAATTTATAGTGAAACTGAGAAAAGGAGTTGATTCCTAGGAGAATTCGAAAAGTTTGACAATGATTAAAAGACGGCGCTGATGTCACTACTTGTAATTAAAGAGGTTACTTGTTAAAGAAGGTGGTGCGAAATTCAAGGTGAAAAAACGGCTGGAGTGTCCAATCAGAAAGCGACACGTGTCCCACTAACTCTGGCAAAAACCGTTCTGAATTCATAAAGTTTAACCTGTCCGGGTATACCCATAGATCTGTCCGGATTGAAAACCACTTCAGACATCGGACTGTTTTTCAGTTCTTTGACAAGAATACTTGCTCAAACACCTAAAAAAGGGGCTCCTGGTGAGTCCGAATTCAGGATGGTCCCCGGACAAGGGCAAATCGGTCTAGTCTCTCCGAATACCGGACTGGTTATATGGACAGGGATCGAACAGGTTATTTGGACCGGACAGAATTCTGTGAACACTGTGAACTTAAGGCTGTTCGAACTATGATAAAAGTACTTAAAAACCTAAACACTTCTTGACTAAGCTACTTGCTCTCCTACTTAGAACTCATGGGTCTTTTAACATGACCCGGGTCCATTAAACATGACCCAAAAGCCCATAAGGGCCCAAACATTATACTATAAATACCTAACCACCCGCATTAACTAGGGGTCATGAGAATTAACTGCTACCAAGTTGCTTAATCATCTCTCTACTCTCTACTCTAACCGTTAAACACCCACACACCACCGTTAAACATCCATACACCACCTTAAAATTCCACTTGAAATTACTAGTCTACCCTCAGGCGGTTATTATTCACACCAGTATTAAGGTTTATTTAAAATTGTTGTGGGTTGTATTCCCCGAAGTTTACTTGTGGGAAAGCCACCCTACCGGTAAATCTTCATAAACCACCGTAAATAAAATATTTCCTTACTCTAATGACTGATGTTGGATCATTGCAGTCAGTCTAACAATGACGCCAAAGAAAAATATGAAGAAGAAAGAGAAGGGTATTGGAAATAAAGATTCCGAATTTGAGAGCATTTTTTTGGAGGAGTATTTTACTAAAATATATTTCAAATATGTGTATCTTTCTGAAGAAGTGTTGGAGGTATTTAGGGTTAGGTATGAAATTCCTGAGGATGTGACGATTAGGGTTCCCACATTTGGGGATCAACCTTATGATACCGAGAAAGGCGATACGTGCCTTTATATGATGATATTTGACTGGGGTTTTCGACTTCCCCTGCGTCAATTAATTTAAAAAAAAATTAGTTTCATAGGGACTTTCTCCACACAGTTGACGGCTAATGGGTGGAGAACATTACTGAGTATAGTGCTGAGCTAAAAATATTGAGCCTACCCGTATGGTGAGCGAACCTCTTAGATGTAGATGTATCTAAGTTGGCACACTCAACTTTCTTTTATCTTCAACTAATCGGGGCTAGGAATATAGTGGATCTTCCCACCTGAGCTAAAATTTGGAAGAAAAGTTTTGTATATGTATTAGGGAATTGGGAGCACGAAATATTTTTCATGAATTTGTAGTTAGAAAGACGATGAAAATCAAAGTGTAAGCTGATTGGGTTGCATAGATAAGTCTTTGATAAGTTCTTGTGAAACTATTAATTTGACTGAGATGCTTGGCTGTGCATGTGAAGGAAAGTATAAAGAGTGGTGCAAGGAGGGGCAACAAAAGGGTGCGGTTAATCCACTTATCAAGTTAGCAGCAATTTCCAATACGACCCGGGGGTTGGAACCATCGCGAGTGTTCTTCCCCTTGAAATTTTTTATATCTAGTTTATGGAGGGTGCCACAATTAGAAATTTCACGAGACGGGCAGGTAGTAATGGCTGGGAGTGGAGAAGCTACAACTATGGAGAGGCTTCGAGCCTTGATGGAGAAAAGGTTCAAAGAGTTGAATCAGGTTAGAGTGATGCTTTTAGTGCCACAAACTCGAAGGGTACGAGAAATGACGGAATCACCCCCCTCACATGAAGAGGGAGAAAATGATGAAGGGATGATGACTCTTGGATCTGGGGAGAGAATCAGACGACGGGTGGAGGTAAAGACCAAGAAGGAGGATGTTGTACGCCCCCGGAAGGAAGATGAAGAAACTGAGGATGAATGTCCTATTTTCAAGAAAAGTCGGGTGTGGTATGGATAATTTATAGTCGGAGGGTATTTTGGATAGTTTGTGAATTGAGTATTAACTTTTAAGTAGTGAGTAGAAAGATAAGAGAGGTGTATGTTTGTATTTAATATCTCTAGAAAAAGTCCAACCTATTAAAAGAAGTTGGTTTAGGTATTTATACTGGTTTTTTTACCCGTGCTTCTTCTGGGTCGGACTTTAGATTCGGGTCAATCTTTAGAACCCAAACCCTAAACGATGTTAGTACACAGCTGAGTCATGATTGACTTAGTCAGACTGTTCATAATATGTTTGGTGGAAAATTGGTCTGAACTGCCCCTCCGGATTAGGCACTAGTGCCCTTCGAAAAATATCCGAACCTAGAAGTAGCCCCTTTAGGTTTTTCAAAAATATTTTGGAAGACCTAAATTAAATATATAAAATTGTGGATCGTATCCAAAGTGTATCTTCGAAGAGTTGGCTATCAAGGAAAAGAAACCTGGTCGGATCCGAAGTGTTTCCCTTTTGTAGATGAAAAAACCAATGGTCATAATTTTGTAGATCTAACACATGTCATACTTTGATTCGACCTTTTAGCCGTTTTTCTTCCTTGATTCTTGCACCTATCTTTCAAAAAACAATTAGGGTAGGCTTAATATCCCCTAATCATTAATTTAATCGTTTTATCCCCTATGTGAAACACTCAAGTGGCTTTTACCTCTATATACACCAATTTTATTGTTTCTTTTTTCATAATCAAGAACAATTTTCTAGAGAGAGAAAGCTTGAGTTTGTGATTTTCTTCATATCTAGGAAGTTATATGTTCAAAGCAATAACTTCTTTCATCGAAAGGGGTGGGTTAAACCTATATGACCTGGAAAAAACAAGAAAGAAGGGAAGAAAAGAGGCGAGAATCGCAGCCGGACTCCCTACTTCTCATAGTGGATCAGTTAACTAAGTGGTACAAGAACCGGACAAGAGCACATCGTCGTCTAGAACATTGGTAACTCGAAAACATTATTTTATCCCTACATTATCTACATTGGAATATGAACCTTCTTTTCAAGTATCCTTAGATTCTTCTCTCAAGGGTAAAGCAGTTTCCAGTACTAAGAAACCCTCACCATTCCTAGTCATGGGGTCAGATACCGAAAATATCACACCCCGGAGAGTCACTCGACTCTCCAAGTCCAAGGGAACCCCATCTTCTTCTTCAAATAATGTTAGCTCAGAAACATAAAATCCTCTTTCCCAACCCCTTCTGAATCCGGAAAACATGCCCCTCCATAATGAGGCCACCAATATTGAGAAAGAAGTCGTATGTGCGAAATCGACCAAATAACGGTCGACTATAATGAAAGAAACTATGGAAGATAGCGGTGAGGATACCCCATTGAAGACATCCGGGCAGACTGGGAAAACCACATCGGATCGGAGCGATAGAGGAAAAATGGTACTACCTAATACCGAATTACTTCCGGGGTGTTTGTAAGGGAAAGTTGGGCCCAATTTTCGCAAGGTCAATGTGAAATATTTATTAGCCCTCCAAAATATTTTCTATGTGTATACACACACTTCCGAGTTAGGTCGGATAAGAGTAAAATGGGGGTTCCCGAAATTTATTAGGGTGAGGATTCCTGTCACTCCAGAGACTCCTTTGGATTGCAAGACTAAAAAACTGGCGGTATACACCGAAGTGCTACAATGGGGACTTCGTTTCCCTTTGGACCCAAAAATATCCAGGTACTTCCATCTAACTAAGGTTTGCCCAAGTCAGCTAAGTCCAAAGGCTTGGTATACCCTATTGGCCAATATTATTTCTTCCAGGTTGTCAAAAATTCCAATACCCATGGAGCAGTTTGCTGTTGTGGCTGGTTTGTGTAGGAATCATCAAATCCATTTCTATCACTACAACATGAGAAATGGTTACAAAGTAGTGAATGACTTGTTGGAGGCTGAGAAACCTTGGAGGACTCAGTTTCCTCTTATAAATGGAGCATGGGAAAATAAGAAGAAGATGAACTACCAAAAAAATCCCAGCCAACTAACTAGATACTGGAAGAGCTCAGATAACACTTGTTCGAATTTGAGTGATGTTTAATATCAATGTTGTTATACCGAACTGATTATCATGTCTTTTTGTAGTACTTCCGAAGATGTTCTCAGAGAATTTGGAGGCAGGAAAAGCTACCTTTGTCAAGTTAAATCAACGGTCATCAGAGCATTAAAGGATTGGCTTTCATAATTATTTCAATTTGGGAAATATGTTGAGGGCTCACTTGTGGAATAACACTAGAAGTATAGACCTCTCTTGGGAACAATTGACTACCCCTGCTCCATCAGATGTCATCCTTAGAAGGAATGAGACCAAGGATGGAAAAATATACTTGCCAGTCCCGAGTAAAGCTCCAAGAAATCTAGACAAGATGAAAAATAAGAAGAAGAAAAAGTTGATGTTGACCTATCTCACCAGATTCCCGAAGCAGCCAGTTCGGAGAACCCTGAAGGAATCAACACCATTTTGTTAGAGGCAGTTGCTGCAACATTTGTGGAATCTTGGATATTGGATCAATTGCCTCAAGCTAAGAAGAAAGGTCACAAGAGGCACAAGGAAGGCGATGACCGAAAATCCAGAAAGAGGAATAAGAGTAATCTAGGGTCAGAGATAATCATCCGCCCTCCGGTTGTTACTCCTACTCTTTCAACTAATGTTCATCCACAAGAAGAGGTGCCACCTAACCCTCCTTCTCCAGTTTTCCTCCAGCTAACTAGCCATCTATTGAAGGCGAGGTTAACCCGGATGACCTTCACAATATGTACTTTAGTGATCTCGACAAGGATGACTTAGGTGAATCCTTCCCTCAGACCACAATAGACAATGTTGTAACTTATAATGGTGAAGTTTTTGAGGTATCAAGTGAGCATGATACCATAGGCCATGCAGTTTTGGGCTTCATTAGGCCGATAGTCAATCTGGAAAGATAGGTCAGGGAGCAGGCTAGGAACATCAGTTCTCTTATCATAAAAAATCAAAACTTGAAAGACTCTTTTTCTTTTGCACAACAAAAAGTGGAGACCTTAAATAAAGAGAAAAAACAATTGAGCACTGAACTGCGCCAGTCTAAGACTGCTCAAGGGAGCTCCAAACTAAGTATTCCACACTAGAAAATACCACATTTGATGGGATCAAGGCTTTGAAGGAACAATAAACCGACAACACAAATACCATCACCACTTTAACCGAAGAGAAAGAGAAGTTATAGAAACTTCATAAAGAAAAAGAAGAAGAAACAATTCTCTAAAGAAGAATCAAACTCAAGAGATAGCTGTAGCAGTAGAGTAGTATGCTGCTGGTGTAGTGAACTCTTTGGAAAAGAGGGATGAATGTATCAAATTGGACATGGTTCTGCTATTTCATGAGACCTTTCCAAATAAGAACCTTGGTCCTTTGTGGAAGTTCGTACCATACTAAGAGATAGCCTTCCACACCATGAGAGATGGTGACAAACATGGCTCTTCTTCACCAAGTGATAGTGATTCCGATGATGAAACTTATGAAAGCTCAATCACTGATGCCAAGAGTCCCAAGAAAGATGATGGTAAGAAAAAACTGAAGGGAACGAGCCCTAAGGTTATTTTGTTTACTCTTTATATTTAAAACTAAATTCCTTGGATGACCAAGTTATCTTCTTTCAAATCTTATTTTGTGAACCAAAATCCTTAGATGGCCAATGCATTTTTCGTGATAGTGGACCAAATATATTCCGATCAGTATGTAATGTTAGGTTTTTCCTTTGTATGAACTTATTTTTCTTTTTATGTCTAACTTTTAATTAGTATTTAATTCCTCTGGCTTTTTTAATAGGCATTTGATTCATTAAATTACTTGAAGAAGATTTCAAGGATGAAAATGTTTAATGAATCTGATCTCTTAAAAAATACTTCATTTCAAGGATAAAAGTGTTTAATGAATCCGATCACTTCAAAGATACTTCATTTGAAAGATAAAAGCGTTTAATGAATCCGATCACTTCAAAGATACTTCATTTGAAGGCCGGTGCATTTAATATATATTTAATTTATCCAATATCCTCATACTCACAAAAATTTGAAAAATGCATAAGATATCATTGATTGAAAACCGAACACCTCATTAAAACCTTCCCGCGCTACCAGGGTGGGAAAGAGTATGTCCCCTAATATTTACATTGAGGTATGATAAAGTAAATATAACAAGACGATTTTATTCTAAATACAACCTGAGATGCTCAATGTTCCATGGATGTTTCAAAACTATTCCCTCTTTGTCTTAAAGTCTATATGTACCTAGCTTGATTCTTTCACACACCATGTAAGGGCCTTCCCAATTTGGAGGCAACTTCCCGAACTGGTTTTTTGGTGTGTAAAAAGACTTTTCTCAATACTTTGTCTCCTAATTGGAAATATCTTCTTCTCACTTTGGATACAAATCTACTTCTCATTAAACCCTGATAATGTGATGTTCTCAAATATGCCTTCACTCTTCTTTCTTCAATCATATCAGATTGATTCCTAACTATCATATCATTAGCCTGTTCGAAATAGCTTTGAATCCTGAATGATGGAAAAGTAGCCTCTATGGGTTTGATTGCATCCATCCCATAAAAAGGACAAAATGGGACTCTTGGGTGGCTGTCCCTGGAGTAGTTCACTAGGCCCACAATACTTCTTGTAAGTAACTCGTCCATTTTTCAGCAGCTCCTTGTAGATTCTTCTTCAACCCTATTAAAATTGTTCGATTAGAAACTTCAACTTGCCCATTAGCCCGAGGGTGAAAAGGGGAAGAGAAGCAATGTTGAATTCATATGGAAGTACAAAATGCCTCCATATCTTTATTATCAAATTGTGGCCCATTGTCTGTGGTAATTTGTCGAGGAATTCTAAATCGACAGCATATGTTGGATAGAATAAATTTTATGAGCGCCTTAGAAGTGGTTCCAACTAGTGTGACAAATTCTATCCATCTGGAGAAATAATCTATTGCCACTATTATCGTTCGATAACCTCCAGATTCCATAGAGAGATGTCCAACCAAGTCCAAACCCCATCTATCAAATGGTATAGGTCCGAATATTGACTCCATAGGTACTGCTGGCATATGGATTTCATTCATATATCTTTGAAAAGTATCACACCTCCAGACCATATCTTTGGCATCTGCCATTATCAGTAGGCCAGTAGTATCGTGCTAGCAAAACTCTCATGGTTACGGACTTATAGCCACAATGTGCTGATCCCTCTCCATCGTGCAATTCAGATAAAACATTTTAAGATTCCTCAAATCCTAAACAACGGAGGAGAGGCCTGTCGTAAGATTTTTTATAAAGAATTTCCCTTAATACCAAGAAACCACGAGCCTTATACTTGATCTTTTTAGCTAAGACTTTGTCTGAAGGTAAAACCCCATCAGAAATAAACTGATGTATCTCAAACCTCCAATCTTTTATACGCCAGATACACTAAATATTTCTTTAAACTCACCCTCTTTAAATTCACCCCATCAGAAATAAACTGATGTATCTCAAGCCTTGATCGCGGTTGGAGGCATAAAATCAATATCATAATCACCAAGCTCAATTGACCACTTAGTCATCCTTCCCGATATGTCAGCTTTTTGTAGAACATTATTTAATGGGGAAGAAGTTCGAACCGTAATCGAATGTGCTTGTAAGTATGGCCTCATTTTTTTGCTGCTATTATTAATTCAAAGGCCATTTTTTCTAATTTTAAATACCTCTTTTCTGCTCCCAACAAACTCTTTCTCACGTAATAAACCGGACATGGGTAATTATCTACTTCCCTTACCGGAACGACACTCACGATATAATCCGATACAACCAAATACGTAAAACGTTTCTCCCTTTGAATATGTTTGAACAACATCTTAAGTGAAAACAAATGTTTTTTGATTTCAAGAAAGGATTGATCACAATGTGAAGACCAATTGAAGTCCTTAGCATTCGTCAAAACTTGAAAAAATTGAGCACACTTGTCTGATGACCTTGAGATAAATCTATTCGAAATAGCTAACCGACCCGTTAGCCTCTGGACTTCTTTAGTACTACGAGGAGGATCCATATCCAACAACGCGTTTAACTTATCTGGATCGGCCTGTATCTCATTTTCACTTATAACATACCGTAGAAATTCGCCAGATCGGACCCGAGAAATTCATTTTTCCGGGTTTAACTTTAAGTTGATGACTTCCAATTTAGAATAGGTCTGTTGAAGATTGGATATATGTTCTTCCTCTTCAAGGCTCTTCACCATCATATCATCTATATATACTTCCATGTTTCTGCCAATCTGGCTAGCAAATATTTTATTTACCAATCGTTGGTAAGTAACTCAAGCGTTCTTCAACCCAAATAGCATCACCTTATAGCAGTGAAGCCCTCTGTTCGTGATAAATGTGGTGTGTTCTTGATCGTTCTGATCTACTTGTATATGATTGTCCCTTAAAAGGCATCCATGAAGGACAACAGCTTGTTCCCTGATGTGGAGTCTACCAACTGATCTATATGAGGCACTGGAAAATGATCTTTAAGACATACTCTGTTAAGATCAGTGAAGTCAATACACATGTGTTGTTTACCATTCTTTTTCTTGACTATAACAAGGTTAGCAGTCCATAATGGGTATTGAGATTCTTTTATGTGTCCCATTTTGGTCAACCAATCCACTTCTTGTACTATCACATCGGCTTTTTCTTTGGAAAATGACCTTCTTCTTTAAACTACTGGTCCAGCATCACATCAGACTGACAATTTGTGGCAGATTACTTCAGCGGGTACCCTGGTTACATCATCATTGCACCATGCAAACATATCATAAGAGCTGTTACATAACATTCTCTAGCCACCTCCTGACTGGTTCAACACTCACATCATATTTTAAACATTGATGGACAGTAAAAGCCACAACATGCAACCTGGAAAGACAAGATCTTCCAAAGATGGCATTATAAGATGTTGGGAAGTCAACCACAACAAATAGTACCCTCACTGTTTTCTTAAAAGGTTCTCTACCTAACAGATCTTCTTCTCCAACCTCACCAATAACATTTGCCAAACTCCCAGTAAATCCTAAAATAGTTCTGTTTGATCGTTAAATAACCGAAGGATTTCTCTTTTGTTTATAAATATTTGAAAACAACACGTTTTCCAAACTACCTATGTCAATCAAGATCCGACGTATGTCATCTCCCTCAATTGGTGCACCTATCACCACAATATCTTCATGCGCCCCTACATGTCTCTCAAGTCATCTTTATCAAAGACTACGAAGGGAGCTGGGGTTTGGTATAAATGTGTAGACATTTTTCCTTCCAACTGAGTTGTCAAGCTGTTCACATACCTTTTTATTGAGCAACTTGACGGTGATGGCATAATGTCTCCCCCAAATATGGTTACAAACTCAAACTATTTTACTAGATCGAAAACCGTAGCATACTTATCAACTATCACCCCTCCTGATTCCGATTTGGATCCGGATAAAGGTATTCAAAGTCCACATCAAATATTTTAAAAATCATCATGGTATCCTCCTGTTTGGATGTTCCAAGGGCTATCGAATGAGTCGTTCGAGGGGCATTTGCATTGGATGGTGTATTATTTGGTCTGTTGCCCCCTTGTTTCTTAACAAAAGCGCCTAATTTTCCTTTCTCAATAAGATTTTGAACTTCTTTCTTTAATGTTATACAATCATGGGTGTCATACCCCACGTCGTTATGTTATTTGCAGAAACGGGTATTTCGGGTTTCTTTAAGAGACTGTAGTGGGGGCTGGCCTTCTAAAATGTATATCATTTTTAGTCTTGTCATAAATTGTTGCGACACTTTCTCCCAACTCAACAAACCATTCAGGCTGAATCCAAGGACCTTTTTTACTTCTAACTTGTCGGTTTTGATTGGATTTAATCAGCTTGGGCCGATGTGACCCTTGTCCGGTTTTCTTTTATCTGTATCCTGATTGAGTTGTTGTTCGTGGAGTTAACAATGGGGCGGTGGATCTATTTTAACGGGGCACTCTAGAATTTTTAGTTTCTTCAATGGTAATTTTCTTCCCCACTTGGTTTAATAGCCTTACAAAAGTCATTGCTTTTTTTCGAGTCACTGAGTCGGCCAACTTCTCTGAACTCAAGCCTTGTCTTAAAGATGCAATTTCTACTTGTTCAAAACAATCAGCTAGCCCATTCTTCGTATTCACAAATCTACTAATATATTCCTTCAACGACTCGTTTGGGTCTTGGGAACAATGAATAATCATATCACTATTCCCCTTAAGCTCATTGCTTCCAACAAATTTCTTTCGGAACGCAACCCATAATATATCAAAATTCTTTATAGATCCCTGAGGGAGACTATTGTACCATTTGATGGCACTTTCTTTAAAGTTTTGTGAGAAGGCCCTGCACAGCAGCTTGTCATCATCATCAAAGTTTATCATAAAAATTTTAAACTGTTCGACATGATTGTCTGGATCTTTGCTTCCGTCATACTTTTCCATCTAAGAACTGTTAAACCATTTGAGAAGATGGCCGAAGAGTATTTTTGAAGACAAGGGTTATTGTGTCCAATTTTGGGTACGACTGAACACATTATTCTCATTGGGAGTAGAAAAATACTCGGTTCGGATTGAAAAGTAAATGGATCGATCAACAAACGATCAATGTGTTGATCAGTTGAACACTTTATTTTTCCTTGATACTTATTAATTCTACCATGTCTATCCCTTTTTCTTGAATGCTTCTTGGGCAACCTTAACTTGTTCTTCAACCGTCCTTCGTCACTGCTGGATGCGATTAATTCTTCTAGTTCTGAATCGTTAGATGAACTATTAGAAGACTCCGATGTAGAACTCACAACTCGTTTGAACCGATGCGTTTTCTTAGAACTAAGATGGGTGTTTATGGATTTCTCATTCTCACCAGGATTATCAGTATGGTGGAGTGCTGATGCACCAGACTCCTCTTTGACTCCTTTTTCTTCTTGTTTTTTAGCCCTCGAATATCAATCTCAGTCCTTAGCTGATCACGCTCTTCTTGCATGGATTGTTTTTCATCACCGTTGTGATTGACATGAGACACGATACTGTGCTCAATATTTTTTTCACCCCTTCAACTTATGGAGGTGGAACACATGTATATTAGGATACATCCTAACTACTTTGTTTAATGGTTTTGAATTTGAAATTCAGGCACCTAAACATGGCCTTTTTTGATACAATACCGATAAACCAGATTCTGTAGTGGAAACTAGAGTTAGAAATTGAGGTATGTGTGTGGATGCATATGTGAATATCAGATTCCGAATTATTTATTCACTATACATAGTTTTTTGCTTGAACAGATGCATTATAATTCACTCGCTCTGGCCTATTGATGGATGTTACCGGTGGATTGCTCCATAATGGGGAAATGGAAGCCAAACCCATTATTCTTTGGTTATGTTCATGGGTTGACCACAAATTTGGCCCGATTTAAGACAGCTTATGGGTCGATGAAATAACATCTTGATAAAGTTGTGAAAAAATGATAAATTGAAGAGACAACTTATTGGTATTGCAGATGAGCGAGATGTGATTCGTAAGCGTAGTTTAGAATTTGTGAGAAATACTACTCTGTTGTCTTCGCAAAATAATCATTTGATGAAGAAAAATGACACCTTAATAGCCTAAAACTCCAAAATACTGGAGCATAATGCAAGTCAAGCCAACCAGGTTGAGGAGTAGGAAAAAAAATATAGCTGGGCTAACCTTGGAGGTAGCTAATTTGAAGGTGTCACTTGTAAATATTCAAGGAAAAAAGAATCGGAAACGGGTAGACTTACTGAAACAAGTGGAGCTAGATTTTGAGGATATGGAGCGTCAAGTTATGGAGGTCGTGAAGGTATGATCCAAAGAGACCAACAAACAATTATGGTAGATTTGTTGGTTTTAAATCTCAATATGATATTAGGATCATACCAGAAGTTAATGCCTCTGCAAGAGAAAATGAAGGTTGGGAATGTAGATACTCCTAAGGGGAAACTGAGTGACAGCGGTGAAGGCTACAGATGCACCACTTGATGCAACCGTTGGTCCAAAATGAAGAGTATTGGAGTCCACTTATGCCAATGTTGATGCGTAAAGTTATTTTAGATTGTTTTATATAAAAGACTTATTTATGATTGATTTCACGATGACTTTCTTTTGGATGGTGTAATTTTTGGAATGAATTGTTTGTGTATTTAATTTGTTATGGAGATAAAGTAGATGTGTGTGTTATACTTAGAATTTCCTATTTCGGTTGAATTCGCGGGAGTGACTAGTTCGGTCGATTGCGTAACCTAGTGGGCTTGGAGTAGTTTACATAGAAATATCATGATATGGTATTGGGCACAGTATGGCCCCTTACACAGCGTTATAAGGTGTGGCCAATTAACCCGTTCATGTTTGTTATTAGACTTTATATAAATGACACAACACGGGACACATTGCGTAGCCCGTAGGCATGGTCAGTGACCCATTTCACATAGTTATAAGGAATAAGCATAGACAAATACATCCAAATCGTGAAAGTGATAAAATTTCATTAAATTGAGAAAATGTTTTGATGCCTTATTAAAAAAAAACCACGCGCCATCAAAAGGGAAAAATAGCGCATGAGTTCATTAAATATCTTGATGATATAAATTAAGATGGCTAATAGTCCAAGAATGCTTGAGGGCATAGCCTTCATGATCAGCTATGCGATAGGTTCTGTGGTGTCCTTTGGAAATAATGGTATGAGTTCCTTCCCATGCGGGTCATAACTTGCCAGCTGCTTTATCCCCAGCTTCTTGAAACAATTTTTTCGTGACTAGGTCTCCTACTTGAAGGGCGTGGGGTCGTAACTTGGAATTGAAGTGTCCTCTCATCAGACTCCTATAATACTCGGCTCAGATACGTGCTTGATCTTGTCGTTCTTCAATGAGATCAACCACTTGTGACTCAACCATTATCATTCGTATCTTCAGAGTGATTAGTGATCATGTGGCTTGGGATGATGATTTTCGCTGGCACTACAACTTCTATTCTATAAACAAGGGCGATTGGTGTCTCATCTATGGTTGTGCGCGGGATGTTACAGTATGCCCATACCACCTTTGGAAGTTTG
Organism: Limnanthes douglasii subsp. nivea; assembly: GCA_036936605.1. Taxonomy (NCBI): domain Eukaryota; kingdom Viridiplantae; phylum Streptophyta; class Magnoliopsida; order Brassicales; family Limnanthaceae; genus Limnanthes; species Limnanthes douglasii. Next base: position 125,342,831 of record JAUPFV010000005.1, on the reverse strand, counting down.
TTTAGTCATTTGTTTTTGCGTCTTCCAGTTTTTTCTTCAAACCATCAAGAATAGTACCGTTGGTGACCTCGGCCTATCTGTTTGCTTGAAAATTGTAAGGCATGTAGAAACGTTGTTCGATCCTGTAGCGTTTACATAATATAAAGACCACAAAATTTTGGAATTGGGGTCCATTGTCTGTCATCAAAATACGGAGAATGCCAAATCGTGTCAGTATCTGATGATGCATGAAATTGCAAATTTCATGAGTTGTGGTTCTTGATAATGCTTTGGCCTCAACCCACTAAGTGAAATTATATACAACAACTACCAGGAACTGTTTTTTTTCCTGTAGCCATTGGCAAGGGCCTAACCAAATAAATTCCCCATTTATCAAAAGTACAAGGAATCAGATTGGCGACCATCGACTCATTTGGGAGATGACCGGTGTTAGAATTTTTTTGACAGACGTGCTATTGTTGAAACATTTTCGCGGTATCTGCAGCCAGTTCAGGCCAATAATACCCTGCTAGTAAAAACGGCGGATGAGGCTTCAGTACCCAAAGTGGGCTCCTGCATCGCCAGAGTGCAAGGTATGAAGAACTGTGGTAGTTGTTTCTTGGTTTAAACAGCGCAGTAAAGGTTAGGTTACACTTTTTCTGTAGAGGACATTGTCTAAAAAAACAATATTTAGCAGCACACCGCTCGAGCACCCGAGAAATTTCCTTATCTGAGGGTAATCTACCATGGTTGAGGTAGAGTAAGTAAGGGTCCCTCCAATAAGTGATACTACTGACCGAACAGATGGTGGTTTGTTGAAGGGATGCAATAATGCTAGGATGTTCTTGTAAAATCACAAGAGGGTGCTCCCCCGAGGCTTCCGTTTTAGCCAAAGCGTCGGTTATGGAATTGTCGAGGCAGGGTACCTGCTCATAATGTACTTCTTGAAACCCTGCCTCACGTTTTTTTAATATCATAAGGTAACTCCAAATTCCATATTGCTTAGTATCGTAAGTTCTCGTTGTTTGGTTAATAACTAGTTGTGAGTCAGATCGTACGTGAAGTAGTTTTGCCCCACGTATCTGAGCTAGCCGCATTCCTCCAATGACTACTTTGTATTCGACAACGTTGTTAGTGAATTGGAAACCAAAACGGATGGCTTTCTGGACCCGATGGAAATTCGATTACAGTACCAGCTCCTCCCTCAGATATACTTGAAGCCCCATCAGCCTCCAACACCCACTCTATCATATGGGTTGGTGGTGAGGGGTCGGTTTCTTCATTATCAGGGTGTGGTGTGGAGAATTCCGTTAGAATGTCGGCAATAACTTGTCCTTTGATTGATGTGTGTGGTTCAAACTTGATATCATAATCTCCTAGTTCAATAGACCATTTGGTATGGCTCTCTGAGACGTCTGTATTTTGTAAAATGTTGCGCAAAGGGAAAGATGTTCAAACTATGACTGTGTGGCCCTGAAAATAAAAAGTACCGGGTCTCAGCATCCACCAAGGTCTTGCTGGTATCATATACTGGGCATTGTATGCCCTAGATTTCTCTTACAAGAATGACACTGACTGCGAAAGAAGATACAGACAACTAAAGATATAAGAGGTCACATACTATTGGTGAAAATATGATTTTTGATGATGTGAGGTAAGTCTTTAGTGCGATGAAAGTGGCGTCACAGTTTTTTCTCCAATCAAACGTTTTTGCTCCCCTTAGTACTTCAAATAATGGATGCCAGATTCTGTTTAGAAGGTGGTGTGCTTTTCATCGTTTCGATGCATTCTGATTTTATTATAACCGAAATATGCATCCATAAAAGACTGAAACTCACACCGCGAGGTGAAATCTACTAATTGATTAATGCGAGGTAATGGAAAACTTCATTAGGGAAATTTTGATTTAAGTCGGTGAAATCAACACATATGCGTCATTGCCCTCCCTTCTTTTTAACTAAGAGTTGGTTTGTAACCTAAACCGGATATCGAGCGCAATCAATGTTCCCTAGGTTGGAAAGCTTGGCGACCTCACTACTTATTGCCTTATACTTTTCTACGGAAATAAAACGATGGTTTTGCCAAACAGGCTTGGCGTATCGATCAATTACCAACTCATGGCATATTATTGAGGGATCAGCTCCCGATACATAACTAGGAGCCCACACAAAAATATCCAAATTTTGTCGTAACAACATGACTAAAAAGAAAATCTAAACTCGTACTTACGCGCAATGTACGCCCATCTGCTACCATTCATCCATAGCACCGTCAGGATTCTCATCCTGCTGGGCATCTTCCCGTGGATCATCCATCGGTTCGTACGAGAGGGGTATATGGTTTGGTGTAACCGCCTCCCTCTCAACTGTTAATTGCTATCACATCAGTTTGCTGGGGTCAACCGTTACCGAGTAGCAGGGCTGGGTTGTTCTTTGGCTTCCTTGTATGATTCCCATAAAATTATCGGCTAGATACTTGATACATTGACGGAACGTGCCAGAAGTAACTTTCATTTTGTGCAGCCACGGTTGCCCAATAATGGCATAATAAAAATTCGGGGCATCTGAAATTATGACTAATGTTTTGATCTCTCTATTGATGACACCATAACCTACTTTCACCATAAGCTTAACTTTTCCCACACACTTCGAGATGTTTTATTTATATCCTATCCAGGTACGTTGTGTTGATGTATAAGGCCGTACTTGCAACATTCGATCATAGCTGGCTTTGAAAATAATGTTAGTCAAGCTACCCCCATCGACTAAGACCTTCGTCACCACGACGCATCCTATGTCCAGGTTAATTGTTAATACATCCTCACGAGGGGTGGAAATCCCTCGTTGGTATTCGTCGTTGAAGGTGAGATCAACTATGGGCTCGATATGCGCTGTAAGAGGAGTCTTCTACTGAATGTATCTCTTGGTCAGCTTTCAAACGTTTTCTAGACTTCTGATCTGCCTTCGTTAGGGAACCTCCTCTAAAGATTGTAAACATCCATTGTTGGTTTCCCGCATCGATTCTTTTGTCTTCTCGTTGAGGATCTTGGTTGTTATGGTGGGGATCTTCCTTTTTGCGGCTTCAGTGATGTTGCTCTTGTTTCCTACCGAATTGAATGAGCTCACTACAATCCACCACTCTTTGGATTTCCTTTTTTAGCTGCCAGCAATCATCAGTCGCATATCGCACCCGATCCTTGATCATGTCGTAGATGATAAGATGGTTTCAGTCAGTTGAGTCAATTGTTTGGTTGAGTTCTCGTAGACCGCATGTCGTTGACTTCTAATGGCCCTTGGTATTTCTTGTCAACTACTATAACTCTCTATCTCTCTTCCACTTTTGATTGACATGTCGTAGACCGCATGTCGTTGAGTCAAAACCTTAAAATTTGGGAAACTTTCTCCATATCTAGTCAGAAATTAAACGGAGAATTTGTTTGGTGATATCTTAATTACCTTGATTTCATATGATTCTTGTCTTTTTATTTTTTTATATAATTTACTCACTTATATTATATTAAATGGTGCAGAGAGAGAGAGAAAGAAAGAGACATTAGGTTTTTTCTTGCTCTGTTTTCTAGGGACAGAAACAAAGATCTTGTTGTGCTTGTTCAAATCCTTATGTTCAATGAAGAGCTTGGTACCTATAATTATCATGTTGTGCTTGTTCAAATCCTTATGTTCAATGAAAGAGAGGGTTATCTTCTTTTTATTCCCAAAGTTTTAATTTTTCTTACATCGAAATTACAAAAATATTCAAATTAAAAAATAATAAATTTGGAGGGTAGAAATAGAATTAAAGTAAAAGGACTATTTGTGCAACGAATCCCAAATTGATTTTGGTGACACGCGGTTGAATCTGAGAAAAAACCACACGCCAAAGACTAAATTTATGACAAGTCGAGGGACCCTCATCGCTGATTTTGAAGTCAAAGGACTAAATGAAAGAAAACGGGATAGTCGATGAATTATTTTCTGATTTAAGCCCATTTATCATGTCTCATGTCATTTTTGTTTGCTAAATATGATCTTAGAAGGACTGAAAACTAAATTTGATTTTGAATCTTTCAATAATCATCAATCTCTTTCAATTTTTCTAGAGACTTCCATATAGTTATAGCAAAACTCTATAGTTCTAGAATATTCAAATTGTTGTGTATATTGAAAGTTATAAATACCTCTCTCTTTGTAATCAACTCATTGCAAATAAATTAATAGAGTTTTAAAATAAACAATATTCTTCAATCTCTTAAAAATTTATATTATCTTCCAAACTCTTAAACATATTATGCATCACTTCTCTTAATAGTTTTATTCTAACAAAATGGTATGAGAACATGAAGATCCCAAAAATGGCGAGCAAGAGTGTCTCCTTCCAAGTTCTGACGTTCACAAATAACAACTATGATAATTAGAGTCCACGAATGATGACTAATATGACATGAAATATCATATACGTGAGTGAGGATATGATTCATTTAAACAAGAATGACCCAAACTTGGCCAAATTTCCAAACACAACGCAACATAGCCTCGTGTCCAAGTTCTTTATTAACCTTGATCGGACGTCATAACACGACCAAAAGTTTGACCAGAAAGTCAAACAAACATACCCACCAAGCCACGCATCATATCGTGACTATTTAATCTAGTCAAGTTTACCCCAAGACATGGCCAAGCTTGTTTAGAGACATGGCTAAAATTTCCTCGAGACCTACCCAAGCTTGCCTCGAAACTTGGCCAAGCTTGACTCACGAATAAATCAATTAAACTAGCCAAGAAAAATATAAAGTTACCTAACTACATGACATCGTAGAATTAAAAGTAACTTCGTCGAAAGACCAAACCTGAGTCCCAAACGCTCGACCTCGGTGGCCACCTTGGTGAAGGTTAAAACAGCCAACTCGACCATCTTGCCCTTAACGGACCAGCTGGTCATTTTATGACATATTGGCCAAGGTCAAAGCGGCCAGTTTGGCCAACTTGATTGGATACATAACCAAGTTTGCCTTGATACGTGGCCAAGGTTGCCAAGGCCAAAGTGGCCAGCTCGGTCGCTTAAACTCGAGAAACCATCGCCACGAAACCTAGACAACATGACCACTTACCCTTAAGTAACCAGCTATCACATGGCCAAACTTACCTTGAGACATAACCAAGTTTGTGTAGGGACATGTAAAATCTTTCATCGGGACATGGCCAAAACTAGCTTTGAAGATATGGCAAAGCTTGCTTTGAGGTATGGCCAAGCTTGCCAAGGAAAAAATGGCCAGCTCAGTCACTCAGCCTCGAGCAACCATCGAAAAAAAACCTACCAAACTTGACCAAGCCTCATTTGGCCAACCCTCAGCGTGCTTCGAAATGAATAACTCGTAGGCACACGTGCTAAGTCCATAAAAGGCACGAATTCGACACTCCGACGATAATTAAAACTTAGCATCTGTCAGTTTTCCCTCCTCCAAGCATCGTTGAATTGTACGGAAATCGTATATGAAAATGTAAAGAAGTCGTGTCTGATATTGTATGATAAAAATACTCTTAAGTAAGTACCTTACTCTAATAAAAAATCTCGAGAGTTCAAAAAAGCTGCACTAATGTGAAGGCAACAACCAAAAATCCTTCCAAATACAGACCACTATATAAGAAGATAGTGTCTCATTTGCAAGGTTAACTGAAAGCTAAAGACAATAGTAGCAACACAAAGAGATATTGTATTCTAATCCAAATCATAAATAAAATACAAGTGTTATTCACATAAACATTTGAAGTTCTTCCAATATTTTTACTGTTGATCTTTATTTTCAAAATTATCAAAGTGTCATAAGTTTATGTGATTTATATCTCACCAATTACTATTCTATGAGTACATGATCTGTAAGAGATAGTTGAGAAATAATATGTTGAATTACAGAATGAATGTACTGCATCTAGAGACTTGAGAAAAATAGACAATAAGGCTCTCTATCTAATCTATCAAGGATTATATGAAGATACATTTTAGAAAGTTGAACAAGCTACGCCGACCAAAGAAGCATGGAGAAGCTTCAAACCTCCCACAAAGGTGTAGATCAAGTAGAAAACATGCCTCTTAAACTCTAATAGGATAATAATAAGCATTAAAAATGAATAAAGGTGAACTCGTGTGCGAATACTTTTCAAGAGTTTTAATAGGTACTAATAATTAAACAAATGACAAAAAAATAGATGACATGGGAATCAGGGAGAAGGTTCTAAGATCGTAAGATCCAATATTTGAACATATTGTCACTGTTACTAAAGAGAGACAAAATTTGGATATCATGACAATAGAGAAATGTATTGGGTTGTTACACGTTTATGAATAAAAGAAGAAGAAAATATAAGATATTATGGATCAAGTACTTAAAATGCAGATTGACCATATTAACGAAGAAAGTGGCAAAATTATTAATAAAGATGTGGTTGCCAAGCATAAAAAAGAGGTCGTGGATTTGGAAATAGACGAGGTTTTAGACTGTATGAAGACAACACCAATTAAAGAAAATAAATCTCATCAAGAGGTTGTGGGAGCAGAAACACAAATCTAGTGTACAGTAAGTCAAATATTAAATGCTAAAATTATGAAATATTTATAAATTATGCTTCCGAATATAAAGCTCTTAATAACAAAAGAGTTGAAGAGAAGTACAATTATGTCGGAAAAGAAAGCAAAATGATAAAATAATAAATATTTTGACAGCAGTTGCAAGCAATCACATGTGTGAGAGAAAAATCATGTTCGTAGAAATTGATGAATCAGTATAAGAAAACATGGTCTTAGGAGATGAATTAAAGATGGATGTGAAAGGTAAGATAAACATTCTCATCTGAATGAAGAATGAATATCATCAATTCATTTTAAATGGTTATTGTATTCCAAACGTGAAGAACAACATCTTGAGCCTTGGAAAACTCTTAAAAAAGGTTATGACATTCTATTAAATGATAATAACTTTTTCTACAGGAGACCAAGACACAATCTCATTACCAAGGTCCCAATGTAAAAAAAAATTCTCCTTAGCATTTAACGTGACATTGCATAATGTCTCAAGATATTCTACAAAAAGAAGACTTGGCTATGCCATATTTGATACAACCATCTCAACTTTGGAGGATTGTAGTTGCTTCTGAAGAAGGAAATAGTGAAAGGATTACGTTGTATTACCATCTAAATCAAGTACGCGACTACTTGGAAATTAATTCAAAATGAGATTTCCAGATGAATCAAGCATAAGAGCTCACAAACAACTAGAACTTATACACATGGATATGTGTGGACCAATCAAACCAAGATCACTCGATAAGAATAACTACTTTCGTATCTTTATTAATTATTTCTCAAGAAAAACACGAGTATTATTTTTAAAATAAAAATCTGAGGTGTTCAAGAATTTCAAAAAGTTCAAAGTCCATGTTTAAAAGGAAAGTGGTCTTGTGATCAAATTCATGAGTATAACTTGAGGAGGATTTACATCCAAGGAATTTCAAAAGTATTGTGGAAATAAAGACATACGAAGACATCTCTATCAGTGACAAGATCCCCTCAACAAAAGGAAGTTGTAGAAAAAAAGAATGAATAATTGTTGAGATAACGAGATGTGTGCTCAAAATTAAAAAACTACTTAAGGATTTATAGGCGTAAGAAATTGCTTGTGCGGTTTATTTATTAAACATATCTTTAACAAGAAGTGATTTGGAAGAATCTGCACAAGAATATTGAAGTAGAAGGAAACCAAGTTTTTTCACTTAAGAGTTTTTTTGAAGCATTACTCATGTTCATTTACTAGATGAGAAGTAGAGTAAACACGATGAAGATATTGAGAAGTACATATTTATTGGTTATGAAACCAATTCCAAAAGCTACACGATCTACAATTCGGACACAATATAGAAAATCGTTAGTCGAATCGTTGTATTTGATAAAGAAATAGAATTGGACAAGATATCAAATTATAAAGATTCTAACTTATTTCCACATTTTGAAGAAGACAGTCCAGAGGAACCAATAGAATAGCCATTTACACCAACGATTTTACCAACCAGCTCTCAAGGAGAAGAAAAATTGAGCAAAATGAATCCATGTTTTAGAAGTCTTCGAGAGATTTACAAGGTAACTGAAAATTAAGAAAACTTCATTTTTTTTATCTATTTGCAGAGTGCGAACCCAAGAATTTCAAATAAGCCATTACAAGGAGAATTGCCATGTACGAAGAGATAAAATCAATACAAAACAATGATACATGAGAGTCAGCTTCACTTCTAAATGGGCATAAGACGGTTGGTATAAAGTGGTTGTACAAAGAGAAGAAAACCTCTAAAAGAGAGGTTAAATATGTAACGCAAGAATGGTCGCGAATTGATATAGTCAAAGAACCAGAATTGCTTATGATGAGGTAATTTCTCCAATTTCATGTCTAAAAATGCTAGATTTATCATTTCATTGACGATGCAAAACAGGTGGAGAATACACCAAATAGATGTCAAATAATATTTCTTTAATGGAGACCCTTCAGAAAAAGTTTACATTGATAAACCACAAGGAGTCAATGGAGAAGAGGACGAAGTCTTGAGATTTAAGAAATTTCTCCATGGGTTGAAATAACACCAAGATCTTGAAGTACTCGAATTGACAAGTACTTCAAGGATAAGAATTCATCTAGTGTTCATATGAGCACATATTCTACATCAGAATCTAAAAAGTGATATATTAATTGTATTCTTGTATATAGACGAGTTAATATTCATGGGTAATAACCTAAGCATGTTTGAAGAGTTCAAAAAGAGATCATAAAGGAGTTCGAGATAATAGATATTAGATTAATGTCTTAATATCTTATAATTGAAGTGAAAAAATAAAGTAATGAAATCTTCATTACTCAAGAACTTTATGCGAATGAGGTACTTAAGAAGTTCAAAATGGATTATTCAAAACCAGGTAATACTCAAATGGAATGTTGAATCGAGTTTTCAAGAAATGAGGAAGACGTAAAGAATAAATCCTACACTTTTCGAGATTTTTGTTGGAATCTTATGATATTTAACGTGTAAAAGGCTTGATATCCTATATGCAGTCAGAGTTATTAGTCGTTACATGAAGAATCCAATTATTGCTCATTTTAAGGCGGCAAAGAGGATTATTCGCTATAGCAAGGGTACCACAAACTATGACTTACACTACCTTATTTCTAATGATTACAAATTTTTTAGATATAGTGATGACTATTGGAAATGAGAATTAGATGACCGAAAGAGAAAAAATGGCTTACCATTCTACATTAGAGATACGAATTTCACATGGTTGTCGAAGAAGAAACCTATTGTTAATATTTCTACTTGTGAAGTTGAGTATGTAACAACAATTTTGTGTTTTTTTTCATGTTATTGCTTTAAGAAACTTGGTAAAGAGATAGGTTTACCACAAAAGGACCCAACAAATATTTTTGTGGATAATAAGTTGGTAATAGCTTTGGCAAAGAATCCAGTTTTCCATGTTTGAAGTAAGTATATTGACACATCACCATATGCGAGAGTATATTAAGACGAATAATTTGTAATTGGAGTATGTGAAGACACATATCAGATACCTAATATTTTCACCAAGCCTCTCAAGCATGAAAAATTTATCAAGGTGTGTAGTTTACTTGGAATAACGAAACTAAGTTTAAAAAGGATTGTTAAGAAAATAAATTTGATCTTTGGATCTTTCTACAATCATCCACCTCTTTAAACCTTTTTAGAGAATTTCATATCTAAATAATTACAGCATAACGCTCTAGTTTTATAATATTTTAGATAATATATAGATTTGAGGTTCTAAATACCTCATTCTCCTTTATATGTAATGAAGTTGTTATAAAATAATTAAAAGAGTTATAAACAAGCAAAAGCCTTCCATCTTCTAAAAATCTTTGTTCTCTTCCAAATTCTCAAACATTTTCTCCATCACTTCTCTTAATTGTTTTATCCGAATAAAAGGGTCATGTGGTCTAACTTTTCATTATTTACAATGACAATTAGAGAAAAGTATCTTAATATCGTCTTTTTCGTTAAAAATATAAAATTGTTTTTATCTTCACAACACATGTATATACTATGATCTACCATTTTTCACCTATATTATAGATAATTGTGAAGATCTTTCCTTTGAGTCGAGAAGACCAATCAATTATGGTATTCTATTTCTTAATTTTAAAATCTTCAATAACTATTATTTCCATAATATAGGCATATTGGGCTTGATTTTATGTTCAAATCTTCGCAGCTAGAAGTATGAAGACCTCCCTACATAGGATAAACCATGCAGCCTCGACTAGCTTGCTCTCGACCATGGATATGCTATGCATGGCTAAGATAGTTTCAGCTCCATGATATTTGAAGGCTAGCCCTAATGATTTACCACTGGTTCTTATAAAAAAACATTCGATGAGGGTGGGTCTTAACCTCTACTATGTTGAATGTTCAATCGACGGTGAAGTTGATGTCCATACCAATAATGTTGATGAATCAAAGGTTGGTAAAGGAAGTAATGAGGATGATATTATTTTCTATATTACATATAGGTTCCCAACCAACTACGAGTTTTCTATTTAATGATCCGTGTCTCTTTGAATATTTGTGGGTTAAACGATCCAATACGAGAAACATATATGATTCGATTTACTTTCATCAATATTATTTCCATAATTTGATTATTGGTGTTCGTGAACGTAAGTTCGGATCCATTATCAACTAAATAGTTTTATTTTGTTTCTTGAAACTTTATTAGCTTGGAAATTTCAGCCAGTTTATTGTCACTGCAATTTATATTTTGTATTTCAAAGTGCATTAATACCCTCTGTATATTTCGGTTGACGAAAATTTATATTTTTAAAAAGGCGATTGAAAGAGTTCTGATCTGGTTGAAATTGACGATAATATCTCATGGGTATTCCTAGCGATTTCAATGTTATCTGTAAGTCGAAGAATCCTATTAGTACATCCGAACTTTGAAAATCATCAACTGGTGACTTTAATAATTGTTGTTACAATAATGAACTCTATGATTTGCATGCTACATGTTACCATTTCTCCTAGTCCAGTCAACAACTTAATAACCTTATCGCTTTGAAAACTAATTGTATCCTAGTTAACAATGACTGTGATGATTTTTAACCAATTTTATTTGGCCATTATATTCAACATCTTGCTTCGCATTGTACCATATAACCTTTAACTCAGGAACTCACAAATTATATAAAAAAAATCATCTAGGTAATTTTTATTTATGGCATGCATTCCCACTCCGACTATAAAAGTATAATGTCTTCGTGGATACTAAACTCCTTAGAATTGAGAAGGACCTATGTAGTCTTAATAGGCCGAAATTTAGCCACATAATTTATTGTGTTGCCTCAACCTAAAAAGACTTATTCTTTGCATAATCCAATTGTTCTTGATTCTCTTAATTGGTACTTGTAACTGCGGAAAACGTAGTATTTTCCATTTTTATTTTTCTTAATATGCTTGAGAACTATTTATGTGAGAAAATATGTAGGGAATCTTGGCTCAAACTAGTGAATTGCAACATAAAATTATTTAAGAAGACTATTAAAAATCGTATATTTTACTGCATCGATTATCAAGAGTCATGGTAATCTTATTAGTTCATCGTATGGTGTCTAATTCTCTATTGTTTTAGAAAATCAAAGTAATGTAGACTATAAGAGACTAAGCCGAGTTTCCAGTCTGATTAACTCCAAGGTCACGTCTTGCCACAAGGCCAACATGATCCGCCTCGTGACCAACACTAAAATAAAAATGATATTTAAGTATGTAGAATTACAAAATCCCATGTTTGAATGTCTATAACTTTATCTTCTTTAAATCATTCTAGAATATTTTTTGAAACAACTTTTTTTATGGGGTTCAGATATTCTTCAACACCGAATATGTTGATAAGTATTTGAATCAAACCTATCTTTGAATCTGATACCTCTTCCACTATTGCTGACTTCAGACTCGTTATATGTTGCAATATCATATCCAAGATTCTAGCCAATATGATTAAAAATTTATTTCCTTAACTAATTAATATGTCTCAGTTAACCATTCTAACCACAAGGGCCATTTTTAATAATATAATTTATTCTGTAAAAAAGATCATAAGGGGCTTTTAGATCATCAATAAAATCTCTACAATAGACTTTAAATTTAACTAAATGAAATTTAAATTTCATTCAAATTTCTATGAATTTCCCTAAAATGATATATTAGATCATCTAATATCTTCATTAAAGACCTTCATTAAATACCTTCATAAAAGACCTTCATAGATCATATATCCCCTTCCATCTTATTTTTCTTTGTAATGCAAATAATTTTGAGTATCCTCAAAGAATAAATAATAATAATAATAGAAAGTTTAAGTTCCATTAGAAGTTTCTCAAACTTAAAACTTTACATATTTTCTCTGCGGATGATTTTATAATTTTCTATAAGGGTAATCTCAAATCCCTTAGCTTTATCAAAGATAGTCTCGATGGATTCTACAAACTTTCAGGCCTCTAGGTCTCTAAAATAAGGCATATATTCTTATCTGAAATTAATAACTCACTCAAATCTAATATGGCAACCATTATGGGCTCAATATAAGTTCCATCTCGGTTAAGTACCTTCCCATTCCTCTTATCGCTGATAAAATTACTTCTAATAAGTATATGCCTCCAACTGGTAGGTTTTATAGTAGATTTAGGGCTTGTACTTCTAAGTATCTTTGTGTACAACGGTGGTTTCCAGTTGTTAAAAAATGTTCTCTTTGCTAGCCAAGTTTTTTGTCATCGATATTTATCAACCATGCTAAAATCCCAAAAGGCGTCTCTCAATTTCTCCATAGATTTTTTTGGTGTAGGCATAAGATAAAAATCTACAGGAAAAAAAATTATTCGGCATAACATTACGATTCTCACTCTATACAGGTAGGTTTTGTATTCTTGACCTAAAGTTCTAGAATAAGGTGGTTGTCCTTAAATATCTGTGGTTCATATTAAGTTTTAAAGATTCGTCCATTTGGTGTGACTCGATTAAATATGAAAAACAATATAAAAATAATTTTTAGAATGACAATATGATTTTTTCGTCTTCGTGGGTCTGGATGAATTTATTTTATATTTGGAGTTGGTTATCAATACATTTAAGATGATGGTGGGATATGATGCATTAACTTCTCTTTTATTTATCCCGTGATTTTCTCCATATCTATTATAACCCACTATGAGTACTGTATTACATATGTCTCCATATTAAATAATAATATAAAGATTTCTAACCTTATTATCAATAAATGTTATTCGTGGCCCTTGCATGACATATCGAGTAACACTCAACATCATGGGTGCCTTAGGGAACTCATATAGCTTATACAAGCTCTCAATCTTCTAAGTACCAACAATCAAGATGTTTTTTGTTAGACCGCCAGTAGCATGAAGTGATTTCACTATTTATGATACTTATAATGTTATTCATCATGTCGCTCTTTGTGTCAAATGATCGCGATCGGTATATCATATAAATGGTATCTTAGATATGTTTTTATTTTATGGCTCACAATAATAGATAAATTTTTCCACTCAAGATAAATTTATCATTTTGAGGTTTAGACACCGCCCTTGATTGTAAATTCACTATATGCATTTTGGATGTTGTGTGATACAAATCTGATCTTGGTCTAATCAGCCTGGATTGGCCTAGCTGAGTCCTTGACACCCCCCGAGTGGACGTTTTCTAGTGGATGCCACATTTACGAACCTGTTACAATGCTGTGGTATATCATGTTTGGTGGAAGCTAATTCAACTTAATTGCACCGTATGTTCTCAGACCTCCAAGCTCGTATGGCATGTCTAGTTTCTTGGACTATTTCTAATTATAGTTTGGCTCTTTATTTAGGGTTATTTTCTTATTCTAGATCGACTAGTTCAATTTGTCATTTTTTATGATTATATATTGTTTAATTTTATGGACCTTAACTACTGTTTTGTTGTACTTTATAATATTGTTATCTTCTTATGTTTTATAACATTTCAAACTTTTTATTTTATGAGTTCTGTTTTTTATTTTTAAACCCTTTCATAAGACACCTTGACTTTCGTTGGGTTATGATCTCTGGTGGTGTACAAATTTATTTTACTATATATTTAATGTTCCTAATTATAAAAAAAACATGTATCAGATGCATATGATCAAATTTGGATTACCAATATTATTATTAAACCATCAATTTATTTTCATATTTGTTATTATGAAGTTTTTTTATTAGAAATGTTATAATACATTATAAACTATGTATCATCATAGGTTATTTAAACCGAAGAAAACCAATAATGTTTTCTTTTTTAAAGAGTTATACTTAGAGGTGGCTTGTTATTTAATTTAAAATTATAAAAAAACATAATTTTGGGATAGCTGGTTTGTAGAAATCAAATAGATAAAATAGCTAACTTTACAAATAGTTATCCAAGATAGTATTGCAATATTTGTGTCTACCTTTACGTCATGGTCGATTTTTAGAACTAATAACATTTTCAATGATTTTTTATCGAGTTAGATTTCATGAAAAGAAATTAAAAGCATGGATATGTTAGAAAGATAAAAATAATAATAACAAATATAAAGAGAATTAGCAAGAAATTTTTTGTTATTGATTTTTTTTGTTATGCTCTCTTGTGCATCTTCTATACTTATACCAGTATGTTATAATGTTTGATGACAGAATAACATTTTTTACTCATATAATATTTACTCATATAATATTTTATTCGATTATTTTAGTCGAATAATTTTATAAATTATGTTTTTTTATAAAATTGTTCGATTATGCATTTGGATGAATATTTGACTATTTATAACAATCAATGATGATGTTTTTAATGTTTTATTATCATAATAAGTAATATACCAATTACATTTTATAATATTTTAATGAATTTGAAAATTAATTTTATATTAAAAATATTGTTGGTATAGGAATGGTGAAAACCGATATTAATGAGGATATTAATTTTAATATTTGTAATTTTATTTAATAGTAGTTTTTATATAATACGTTTTGTTTTATATTGGATGTTATTGAAGAGTTATATCTTTTTTAAACAACATCATATTTATTGAGATTAAAGAATACTGTTTACAATTTGGATATGAGAATTATAAGCAATTTTGAATTGAAAATAAATCCTAAGTTGGAACAACTTCTTCATTCAGGCAAGTAGCTTGGATAGGATGCAAACTTCTACAGTAAATTGGAACATCCTGGTTTGGTTAGACAGCTACAAGTATTGTTAATTAACATTACCATAGCACCTTCTTGAGCCGCTTCACCATAAACTTCTTCTTCAGCAACTACATCCTTCTTGAGAGCACACGTTGATCAAATATATAAATAATTAAAGTTGAATAACCAGTCATCTAATCTCAAGTAACCACAATCGAACCTTTCAAGAAATGTTATAGCTTCTAAAAGGTTTGAGATTTGATTACTGTCAATGATCAATTTCATTTTACATTTTAGAGTCCAATGAGCATGCCAATCTGCTATTTTATTTTGGACTCTGGAAATGTATTTGATAGTCATTGTAGATAAGATTAGTGATTTGCATCACTTTGATATAGGGTCTGAATACCATGATCCAACACCCTTAGCCAACATATGAATTTACAAGGATGCTTTAGTTTCTATATCTACAGTTGTAATTTTTTTTTCATTACAGATGATCTGACCATCTAGAATGATCCTACATTCAACAATTAGAGAATATTGTTTACCATAAATATTACCATATACAAGAATAATATTTTCATTAGTATCTCTCAATGTACCAACACCACTGGATTCACCGTTAAAGATGCAATAACCATCAGCGTTCAATTTGACCTTATTGGTCTTAGGGTGAATCCATTTAACAATGTTAACTTTACTAGGTAATGTGTGTAGGAAAAAACCAAATGTTTTAGCTAAATTAAGGTCACCATGCCATAATTTTCTGTTAAGGGTGTTGGAGCAATCAAGATTATATAAAATTTGATAGATTTCAACTATAATAACCTTATGAGTAATATTAGACCCCATATGCTTAGTTTTATTCCTGCAATACCAAATTTTTTTAACATATGATAGTTGGAAGAATAAATCTTATATGGTTTGTTTTTTGGGTGAACCAAAACTAGCATATGATTGGATGATCGATGGTTATGTAATTTGCAATATAAATTTTAAATAAAGCAGCAAAATGGTTCTAAATTGGTCATATTGCTGGACAGTTTAAAAACAGATGGTTGGTGGTTTCAATGTTTTTACAGAATTTACATTTGGAAGCCAGAGTAAGTTTTGAATCTAATGAGATCCAATCTTTCATAACTTTCCATAACAAAAAAGTACTTAGTGGGGATGGTAGAGGTCAAAATCTTTGGAATTTTTTTTAAAACAACACTCTTAGTTCTAATATGGTTCAAAGTAATCTTACTGTTATATTTACCACATTCATCCAGAGACCAGATAATTTCATCATCTCTATTATTCTTTATTTTGAAATTATTTATCTTATTTATGATGGAGGGGCTGACAAGATATCTTAACCTTTCTAAGTTCCAACTATTAACAACCCATAAACTATTCACAATGTCAAATGTATACCAAAGATTATTATTATTATCAGACATTCGTATTAAAGTTTTATTGTCAAACCATTTGTCAAGCAAAAATTTAAGATTACCATCCTAAGTTCCAATGAATGAGGTGTTTTTAATATTTATGGTGGAAATTAATCTCCTCTAGATTTTAGAACCAATTTTGTTTGGGTTGATTTACAAAGGGTGAATGTTTTTGCAATAAACTAAATGCATGTAGTTGGCCTATGAGGATTTGTTTTCCCTAAATTTATACCATAATTAACAAGAAAAAGTGGTTTGAAGACAATAAAGCTTCCTCAAATTTAAACTACATTCCTTATAAGGTTTACAAATTGAACTCAGTTAGTCTAGATTAGAGTTATAGTAGTTTTCTTTGACCCCCCCCCCCAAGAAAAACAATCTACTCATAAGTCTTCCAATTCTACTTAGAACGGTCTTGAGGATATTGCAACATTGAATGTGGTAATTAGGGATAGTCATGAGTACATATTGGATTAATACAAGTCCCCCTTGAAATGCAATGGATGTGTTATCCAAATCATTGATTCTAGTTCTAACCTTGTTGAGTAAATCATCATAGAGGTTGGCTCTATTGCTATTCTGAATGGAAATGTCCAAATATTTTAAAGGTAATTTCTTACTTTTAAATCTAGTAGACTCTTCGATAGTTTTGATTATTTACTATTAATGTTGATAGAGAACCCAAATTTGACTTGTCTTTGTTAATGGTTTGGCCAGATAATATTTAGTACGAATTTAAGAAAGTGTTTGATCTATTTATATTATTTATGAATCCATTTGTGTAGATGACAAAGTCATCAGTAAATGCAAGACAATTTATGTTAAGATTGCTTTTTATTTTATGTACATCATGTGGTTGTAATTATTGATGAGCATATTGATACCTTTAATGAGGTATTCCACTGAAACTATAAACACATTGGGAGATATAAGATCTCCCTGCCTAATACCATTGAGACCCTTTAAGTAACCTTTTGTTTCACCATATATAATTATTGTAAAGTAAGCAGATGTTATTCCATTACTTATAAGAATAATAATAGTATTTTTAAAGCCAAAGGCTTTGAAAATATTTAAGATTAATATGTGAGAAATTTTATCGACAGGTTTAGCCATATCAACCTTCAATAGGATGTTGTTGCCTCTAAACATTTTGTTTAACTCATAAATGAGCTCATAAGAAAGAAAAAATGTGTTCATGGATATTTTTTCAATGAAAAAATCCTCCTTTCATACGGATATAATTTTAGGAAGGATTACCATAAGTGCGTCATTAATATTCTTAGAAACCATTCTATTAAAGACAGTGCAAAGACTCACTGGCCTATAGTCTTTCGACAACTTATGATTGTCAATTTTAGGGATTAAGCAAATTGCAGTATAATAGATTCCTTTTGGAGCATTTTTTATCAGCAGTATAATTCTTAACAGCAAGCCAAATATTGGTTTTAATGATGGGCCAACATGCTTAGTAGAATCTAATGTTGAAGCCATCTGGTCTAGCAACACTGTTGGGCTTAAAACTCTTGACAACATTCTGAATCTCAATATCAAATGGAGTTTCCACGAGATATTGATTGTAAGAATTGGAGATAAGGTTGTGAATAATGTTTAAGCTGTCAAGTTGATCAACTGGATGAGGGTTTGTTAAGAGTTTTTTGAAGTAATTAACAACTCAAAAATCAATCTTAGCTTTTTCATCAATCCATATACCATTATTGAAAACTCAAGCTAATTTATTTTATTTTTTGTCTTTTTTACAGAATTGTGGAACATGGTAATATTTTTGTTCCCTTGTTTAATCCAATCAATTGCTTCCAATAAATTTTTTCTCTTGCCAAGAGAAGAATCATATTGGCATTAGCTTTGATAAAATTTCCTTATCTTCATCATTTTGGGAGGTTTGATAAATATCTCAAAGTAACTAATTTCATCCTAAGTTTTGGCAAGATATTGCCAAATATTTCATGGTTCCAAAGCTTTCTAACCTTTAATCTTTTGAGCTTAAAATATGGAAAGGCTTGCCATACATTGAGCCACCCTATGGTTTGGTTGAATTGTGGATGTAATTTCCAAATGTTTAGGAATTTGAAAGAGATCTTTGGTTTGAATGAGATGTTTGATAATGTTATTGTTACAGGGAAG
This sequence comes from Limnanthes douglasii subsp. nivea, assembly GCA_036936605.1. Lineage (NCBI taxonomy): Eukaryota > Viridiplantae > Streptophyta > Magnoliopsida > Brassicales > Limnanthaceae > Limnanthes > Limnanthes douglasii. Next base: position 125,324,009 of record JAUPFV010000005.1, on the reverse strand, counting down.
TGATCAAAATAAGTTATGGCCCAATTTTTGGTATGAATATTATCAAAATAGTTTCTCATTTGACTGTTTATGAGAATTCTATCCAATCTTTTAAACTTTATTTTATTTGACCAAGTAAAAGCAGTACCAATAAAAGTAGTTTCTTCAAGGTTAGAATCAGAGATTGTATTATTGAATTCATCTATACTTCTCAAGCATAAAGTGCTACAATAAATCTATTCAGAGGCTTTAGTGGTACAATTAAAATCGCCCATAACAATTGATTCAAGTGGTTTGTTGGCAATGATTCTTATTTTATCCCAATGAAGAAGTCTATTAATTCATTGAACATTTTGCATAGATAAAACTAGTCATGAATTCCTTGTTACTAATAATGTGATTAACTTTATGGTGGATGAGTTGCTCATGAGTGCAGCTAACATCCACTTTAAAATTGTATTTCCAAAAGATCTAAATTCTATTATTCAAGTTGATAATACCATACTGAAAACCCAAAGTTTTGAAGATTAAAGTGAATTTGTTTTACAAGCCATAGGTTCCGGTAAAGCCATGAAATCTATGGATTCTTTTCTAATTATAAATTTCAACCTTCTCATTATATATTTGTTGCATATACCTCCAATGTTCAAGTTTAAAGTTTTAACGTTTGTTTAAAACTAGTAGTATTAAGATTGTTTGTAACATTTTTAGGGTCATTAACAACTTTTTTCCCTTCTTTAAATTTAGATTTTTAGCTCTTTTGTGAGTAATTTCAGTAAAGTTCAGATGATTTTCAATTTGGGAATAGGAGGAGTAGCTAGTAAGCTAGTGGTCATAGTAGGTTTTAGGGTTTCATTTGTTGACTCTTAATCAGAAGAGGCAACTAAAGTATTAAACATATTGTTAAGCTATATGGAATGAAGAGCTTTATAATGTCTAAATTTGATCCATCTATTGGTTTAATGTTGTTTGTCAATGGGATTTTGATACGTTGGGTATCTATACAATCTTGAATTTCAATATGATTATTATTATTAACAATATTGGTATTGTTTTCATTAGTATCAATATTGTTATCATTTTCATCTCATAATAATAGACTTAATGTTTGGTTTAAGAATCCATTTAGCTTTAGCTTTAGGTTGTTTCTTAAGAGTACTTTTTGTGTTAACTTTTTTGATTGTCTTTTGAGGTTCATTGGATATTTTGCCTTTATTACAGTTATAAATAGCATGTCCAAGATGATAACAACTTGGACAGTAATCAGGTCTATACCCATATTTGACCTCAAACCAGAGACCGCTGTGTTGGTCAAAATCTATCAAGATATTCTCCCTAAGAGGCTTGGATAGATATAGTTCTATACAAGCTTGGCAGTAGTTGAAATTTATTATGTTTTTACTTGAAACCCAAACGTTTAAATATTTAACTAATACTTTAGATATGGTTGCTATAATATCATTATTATATAAGTATTCGAGTATTTCAGAAAATGTGACCTATACTGGGGTCACTCGTGATTCTTTCCTAGGATTGAAGACTGGCTCCCACTTTAACAATCTCATGAAATGCTGACCAATTGGCCATACATTTCTTTTCACAAAATTTTAAAGTATTCTATAAGGTCCAGTTCTATAAAAATGTGTCTCTGATCTCAAATAGATATTCAAAAATCGCTAAAGAATTTTAGGTTAACAAGAATGATTGTATGTCATGCATGTGTGGTCTGGTCTACCTACGGAAAAATTTCCAATTAAATTGATTTTAGCATTATCAATAAGTAAAGACGTATCTCGTCTGGAGAAATGAATTGCGCAAAAATATTGTTGTTTGATGTACTCGTATACTTATGAATAATTTACTTCATGTTTAACTTAGGTCCGAGAGCATCTTTGTATAACTTTCCTTGAAGTTGTTGTACTTTTCTTGAATCGAATCCAAATTATTCCTAAATAGGCGAAAATCTTATGCGAAATTGTGTATCATATTTATTCTATTCATTTCCCGAATTCTAACCTAATTTGGTGACTAATAGATATTTGGACATTTTGGTTTTGTTGTTAAGGCTTTGTGTGCTTCTCATGGTTGAAAACTTATTTTAATGTAAAGTTAGTATTAAACTGAATTTTGATATATCAATCACGACCAATGATGAAAATCAATATTGATGAAGCTTATTTTGTTAAACTATTTTATAATTATAAATTTATTTTTAAACTGAATTTTAAGTTTGGTTAATTTTATTTTGTAACTATAAATTTATTTTTAAACTGAATTTTAAGTCTGGTTTAAAAATTATCGTGAGCTTTTTATCTACCGATAATTTACAGATAATCTATCGTACTGGATAATCCGTAATTAACAATTCAGATTTTATAGAAGGAATATATACCCACAAATATTCAGAAGGGATATCGAATATTTCTTAGTTTACTTGAAGTGAAACGACCAAATTTAAGTAAGATGTATGATCAAGACTCCGACTCTATATAACTTTAGCATTTGTGGTCAACGTTTCTAGTATATCAATATGTGGATTCTTAAAATTTTGGCACACAACTCTTATTGTCGTTTGATGATGATGATGATGATGATGATGATGATGATGATGATGATGATGATGATGATGATGATGATGATGATGATGATGATGATGATGATGATGATGATGATGATGATGATGATGATGATGATGATGATGATGATGATGATGATGATGATGATGATGATGATGATGATGATGATGATGATGATGATGATGATGATGATGATGATGATGATGATGATGATGATGATGATGTAGGAAAATAAAAAATTATAATTATATTTAGAGTATCCGAATAGATTCGCTATCTCTACTAGCTCAACGGTTGAAAATAAATTTAACGATTATATATGAATTATTTGTTATTTTTTTTACTTTTCTTCCATTAGTTTAGGGATTAGTAACTGCTTTGAATATAGACTTAGCTGTTTATACAAAAATAGTAAAAAAAAAATCTCATCATAATAATTGGTAACATTAAATATTAATAATAAAAAATTTCATTTTTTTAATATAAAAAAGATATTATAAAATTTTATTTTAAATGATTAATAATATAATATAAAATCTATTACCATATTTTACTATTAATTATAAACGATTAGTTAACTTTCAAATTATTGGTATTTATTATAGTAAAAAAATCATTTTTTAGTCTTTAAACTCATTTTCTTCTCTTTTAAGATAATTAATTAGAATTAATTGTTTCCATTTTTTCTTTGTATTTATTATCCAATTAGATTTTTAACTTTTTTTTAAATTAAAATGGGCTTTGTCGCATGCAACAAGTACCATCCTGGTCGCATGAGATCGTGCGGCGAACGCCTGCATACAGCCAACCCCTAGATCTATCTAAACACCACCATTTCCAACAAACCCGAAGCCAAATCGACGAATCCGGGTGTAACAAACAACTCTACAACATTAATTCATGAAAACAAAGCCTAAAATCATATCAAAATCATACTCTTAAAATCATAATCGAAAAACCTGATTTTGTACCACTTAAACACAAGAAATCTTGAAAACATTTATAGTGGAAGGCTTGTATGGTTTATCTTAATGGTGTTATGGATTTAGAAAGCTATCCCACATTTTTAGTTTGGCCTTTTAGAAAGCTATCCCATATTATTATTATTATTATTATTATTATTATTATTATTATTATTATTATTATTATTATTATTATTATTATTATTATTACTACGGCTCCCGTATTCATTTTTGGGTTTCGGTTTAAAGTATATACAATAATGCTGCGGGGACACGGTAGATTCACTAAGAGAAAAAATAATGATCCGGTCCTTATATGGAAATAAGATTTTGAAGACTAAATTATAAATAGTGTAAATTTAAGGATTTAATTATAAGTAATATAAATTTTGTCTTTAAATTGTAACTCATGTAAGTTTTAGAGAGTATTTGGAACTATGTATAATTGTTAAGGACTAAACAGCAATTAGCCCTCTTTTGTCACAGATTTGAGTTTGAAACTAAGTCTTGGTTCCTCTATATAAAGGGCAAGACTACTCTAATAAAGGGGTTGAATACTTTTACTTTGAAAACTCATTTGTACTTGTACTTTCTCTCTCTAAAAACTCTCTAGCTCTTTCCCTCTCTACGAAATTCAGTTCTAACAATTTACTAAGGCAAAATCATAACTCATCAAATTGGCGACTCCACTGGGGACTTGAACAAAAGAAATTAGTGACCTATTCAGCTCGAAATTAATACATTATTGTTGTATTTTCTGTTCAAAATCAGTACGATGAATCATGAGAACAATCCTACAATTCGATCAACTATGGAGACTCTTAAGGATGATTTACAGGTAGGTACACCTCGTGAATCATCTCCGATCGAAACTCAGTCTGAAACTGAGGTTCAGATGAATCAGCTTTTGGACAAAATTAATGATTTGAATGAAAAGTATGAACGGAGGGAGCAAGAAATTCGCTCGGCAAAGGTTAGATCCGAGGTTAGACAGGAAACAAAAAAGCCTAAGGTAGGAGCTCAATCAGATCGATCTTTTAATGATCGACGGGCTAAATTTGAGCATAAAAAGTACGTTTTATGTCTCCAAAAGAGCGATATTCGTCTTGTAAGGAGAAAAAAGATAAACAGAAATATGTAACCTCTAGTGACGAGGAGTTAGAGAGTTCAGCTTCAGGCTTCAAGATATTTAAAGGTTCTTCGAAAGAGGAATCAGACAGAGATCAGTCGAGGAAACACAAAAAGGAGAGTAAATCCAAGAAGGATAATGCTCATCGTTCAACTTGGTACGAAGGAAATCCCTCGAATGAGTTTGCTGAAACTGATCCAAATTTGTATGTTACTATGTGAACGAATGACCAGTTTGTTCAGGGAGTTCACTGGAGAAATTCTCCATTGACGAATGAAATTCGTTTTATGACCCTTCCGAAGCGTTTTGACATTTTGAAGGATGAAAAGTTCGACGGGATGCAGGATCCTAATGATCATAATGAACAATTCAAGAATTATATTATGAACTTCGAAGATGAAAACAGGCTGGTGTGTCATGCATTTTCTCATACTCTTAAAGGCACAACTCTTAAATGGTATAACCGGATCCGAGGGGGTCTATTTCAAATTTCAGAGATTTCTATACTGCATTCCGAAGCCAGCTTGTGGGAAGCAAAGAGATGAGAGCAAATGGTGATACCATTATTCAATGCAAGCAGGAACCTGGAGAAAAGTTAAAAGACTATACAAAGAGGTTTATGTTGACCAAGGCTAGTTTGGACAACTGTGAGGAAAATGTGGCGATGGCAACTTTTCGCCAAGGATTATTTCCAGGGGATCTGGCTAATGAGACGACGAAGAGAAGAACCTTGACTTATAGAGCTTTGATGGCTCAAGTTGGGGAAGGTCTTTTGGTGCTTGTAACTTCCTGCTTTGGTTCAACGACAAGCTCTGATTCCCAGACCGATGAGCCCGAAACGATTGGTGAAAGAATGGGCTGGAATAATCTTCTGGGTTTAGAACTTTTGGTAGAAGACGAACCCCGATCAGGTTCTGAACTTGGAACTTCAGATTCGTGGATAGGAGAAACATGGAGGACTGCAGTAATGCGCCTTTCTCGTTCGACTTTTTGAGCTTTTTCTAACTCCGACAAGTTGAGCCACCCACCTTTTACCAGGGCGTTTCTTGCTGTGAACATAAACTTACACCAAGAAAAGGGTTTTTTGAGAGGTAAAAGCTTTGAAGATTAACAGAGTAGAGATAATGAAGATGGTAAAACAGTGAAAAGTGGGCTAATTTATACTAAAATTACAAAAGATGCTTTGATACCTAGGAGAAGACGAAAAGATGGGAGTAATGATTAAAGACGGCGCTGATGTCACCAACATTAATTGAAGAGGTTGTTTTTTGAAGTGAGTGGGAGCGCCATTCTAGGAGAAAAACAACCGGTCAGGCGAATCAGAGAAGGACACGTGTCCCACGATCTCTAGCAAAAACCGTTCAGTTTCTATGAGTTTCACCAGTCCGGATAAATTACTGCAACTTTAATTTCTGTCCGGACGTAAATAGAGGTACACATGAATTATTTTTAGGTCTTGTCAAAGGTCATCGAACATAACCTAAAAAAGGGGCTATTGATGAGTCCGGATTTTCTCACCACTCACTATGGGAACCAGACAGGGGCAATTCAGACAAAAGCCACCCATTGAACCATCCGAACAGGACAAATGTACTAAAAACTAAATCATGTCATGACTAAGCTAATTACCTACCTGCTTAATAACTAATGAGTTTTTGAACTCGACCCAAATTCATAAGTATGACCCGAAAGCCCATGTGGCCCATAATTAAGGGTATAAATACCCAACCACTTTTATTAATGAGGGCAATGAACATTTAATACAACCAGGTAGCTCAAATCTCTCACTACAAACTACCCAAACATTAAATACCCTTGAAATATTACAAAACAACTGACTAAATTACCCTCAGACCGAAATTATCCACACCATTAGCAAATCAGGTATCTGGATTTTTCGAAGCAAGAAAATATCGTTTGATTCTTTATCTTTGAGAACTTTGGAATTTCATGCTTCTGTTTGACAACGTTGTTGTAGAATATATTAGGCGAGGAAATAACATGGTGGCTGATTCTTTAGCAAACGTTTCTTACATGGAAGAATATCTTTGGATTTTGCTACAAAAAAGTCCTTCAATTGTTACCTAATATAGCCAATGTGACTGTATAGAAGAATTTTTTACAACTGGCAAAATCCGAGGCGACTGGCGATCAGATATACTTAAATTTTTTACCAAAGTGATATTATCAGATGATTCGCAATTGGCCAAAAAATTGAGAAGTAAAGCCTTCGGATATATATTATATAGTACTGGATGGAATTTTGTATAAAAAAAGCATTAAGCAGGCCAGTGTTACGATGTTTAAGCAAACAAGAATCACAACAAGTATTATCAGAGGTGCATGATGGTGAAAGGTCGGCTCATTGCGGGTTCAAAGCTCGGTCACGTCGAGTTTTAATTGCAGGTTTCTATTGGCCTACAATCATGAACGATGCTAAGAATTTAGTTCGAGGATGTGATACTTGTCCGAGATTTGCCAATACTATTCACAGACCAGCAGTGCCGCTTATGTCTATATTCGAGGCAGTACCATTTGATAGATGGGGAATTGATCTGGTGGGACCGTTGCCGATAGCTTCTAGAGGAATACAGATGATAATTGTAGCGGTTGATTATTTTACAAAGTGGGCAGAGGCAGAACCACTATCAGGAAAAAAGGCAAAGGATGTCATCAAATTTATTGTGAACAGTATCTGTTGTCGTTTTGGAGTTCCTCGGAGGATTACAATAGATAATGGCCGTCAGTTTAATAACAAGGAGATGGCTTCATTTTGTACTTTTAAGGGAATTCGGTAATGTTTTTTATGCCTTTTTATCCTTAAGCCAATGGACAAGTGGAGGTAACAAACAGAACAATTTTAGATGGCTTGAAGAAGAATTTGATGGGGCAGCAGGAAAATGGCCAAATTATTTGCAAGAGGTACTTTGGGCTTATCGAACAACTCGTAGAGAGGATACGAAGGAGACCCCTTTTGCTTTGGAATATGGAATGGATGCAGTCAGACCTATAGAATCCACGATGTCATCTTTTAGAATAGCCCAATGTTCTGAAAGGTCTAATGATAAAGTGCGAAGGGCGAATTTGGATCTTATTGAGGAAAAAAGAGTTCGAGCTCATCTAAATGTAATTCATTATCAGACACTTATGAGAAATCGATATGATTCGAAGCTGAAAAGAAGAGAATTTAAAGAAGGTGATAAGGTGTTGCAAAAAGTTTTCTTGCACACAAAGGTGAAGAATTTTAGGAAAATGGCTCAGAATTGGGAATGGCCTTATACAGTTGTTGAAAGAATTAAACCGGGATCGTCTTTATGATTTTGAGGGTCGAATGCTTCAACATCTGTTGCATATCCAACACTTGAAGCTTTATTAGGAGTAGATATATTTTTTTACTTCAGATTTTTTTTAACAGCGCACTCTTTCCTATCCTGTTGGCCCAGGAAGGTTTTAACGAGGCATCGTGTACATATTCAATATTATCAATAAAGTTTGTTTTTTTTGCCAATGGTTGTTTGTTTACACATATATTTGAATGCTATCTTAACAAATCATCAGAGATTGATCATCTTTGAGATTGGTTAAGAGTAGAATGTTCTGAAGTGTTTATAACACTTTTCGAAGAAACAACCATGTTCAACAATCACATTACATTTTTATTTCAAAATGAACGCTTAATAGCACACTGAGAATTTTTCGAAGGGCTACCAAAACTTAACTCATTGAGATTTTGTCGAAGAGCTACTGTGTTAAGGTATTCAAGATGGTAAGTTTACATTTTGTAGTTATTTTGTTTTTAAAATTTACCATCAAATAATGTGCAAATAAAATGGTAAAATAGAAAAACCATTTGTTATTTTGATTAATTCGTTAAGGTACAAAAAGAAAGTTCTTAATATGACAAAGATAAAAAAGTGATTAAATTAATCAGAGGACTCTTCATCCTCGGATGAATCATCTTCTGAGGATGATGAATCTAGAACAGGGTCGAAAGCTTCACTTGGACGTTTCTTTTCAGGGATGTCATTCCAAAAACTTGTAAGGTCGATTTTTGGATAAGCAGTGTGAAGCTCTCGAAGAAGGAGAATGGCAAAGCAATTTCCGAAGCCAATCCTTCAAAACTAACTCTCGTCTGGAGAAGTAATCGTAAGCCCCTCAAAATTTTTACATTCTAAAAAAACAATTACGCCATTTTTTAATATCTGGTTTTCAACTTTTATTTCAGAAATTTTGAAGCATTACTCATCACGTCGTCCAGCTGCCAAGTTGATTTTCCAAAAGCTTGCCGCTTGGGGTGAGAGGAAATGGAATAATGCGTTTCATACTGCCTTTCAGTCCATCAATTTCCTCCACTGGCTTATGTTTCCAATCAAAGAAGGTGGCTTGCCTCCTCAAGATCTGACATCAGAGCTGGATCTGAAGCTAGTCTGCCAACAAATATCTCAACCTGATTGCAAAGTCTTCCTTCCCATTCGCAACAGATCGGAAAGCCATTTGCCATAAAATAAGAAAGAAAAAGTTGTCAAAGAAAAGAAAGGTAAAAAGGCAGCTAGCACATCTGGTGCTAGCCCTTCAACGCCATCAAAGCCAAAGTGTCGAAAACGAAAAACTGTTAAACAACCTCTCTCACCTATCGAAGAGGGATATGATCAAGAACCATCCTAAAAAAAGAAAACTTCTTATGGTTCTCATGGAAAGAAAAAGAAGAAAATGAGAATCACTTCGTATATTTTGGTTGACGAAGACGAAAACACAGTTGCTGAAAACCAACAAAACCAACAAAATCCTTCGATGGAAGAGCATCATAACAAAGACAATCCTGTGATAGTCATCGAAGATAGCACCTCTAACGAGAATCAGGCTACTGCAAACTTCGATCCTGATATGTTTATCAACTTTGAAAACATTGAAGCACTTACTGGTGAAGAAGACCATGTTCTTCAAGTCATCCAAAACCGCATGCTTAACTTTGGGAGACCAACACCAATCGAAGCTTCTCCAAAAGTTATCCGTTCTCATGAACCTATCACCCCTATGATTCAAGGCCTTAGCACATCGGAACTTCGTCTTCCTCCTCCAAAACCTGCAATTACTGTCGCACTTCAACCATTTGCCGAGCTTGATACTGCAGGAAAGACACTTGATTCTCAAGTCGAAGCTTCTCAGAACCATCTGAAGAAATTAGTAAAAGATATGGTTTATTACAAAGAAGCATATAAGGTTGAGAAAAAATTCAGAGAAGATTTACACGGTAAGGTAGTTGATTAATTTCATGGTTATGAAATGGCAAGGTAGTTGATCAACTTCGAAGTGAACGCCTTAACATCACACTGAGAATTTTTCATAACCATGCTCCGGATATAAAGACGAATTTCTATTTCCAGAATTTGTTAGCCTCTAAAAGATCATCGATGATCTTGAGCTCATCCATCAGGGTGAGGTAGTAAAAGGGAAGCTTCAGACCTTTTAATAACTGAGTCAAGGAAATAAAGTCTTTGATGCTGATGGGAATCTGAGACAGTCGAGATGCCATAATCACTGACATAAGGGTGAACCACTAATTCGGTGTCACCTGAGTATGATATAAGCTCAACAGTTCGAAGTATTCCACGATCATAGGATCTACTAGAAACCGAAGACCCCAGTTATGATCTTAGGGTAGACTATTAGCTCGTCATCTTTGAAATCTAAATGAGTTTCTCCTTCTTTGGGTAGTCGAAGTGTTATGTTCTCTTCCATTCCCTATTTCTTTTTCAGAGCCGAAGGTTGGCTATCTTTGTAGTAAATGTAGTGGACCTTTTTTAGAGCAATGATATATTTTCCTTCAAGATTTCTCATGTTGCTTCCAATTTTCGCTTTTTTTTCTTTGGAAACAAAGCAAGTGTCATTTTCTTCTTGAGGTTTCTGAGTATTTGCAGAGTTTCCATCGTCAGATTCAGCCTCGAGATCGGTTTTCGTAGCTTCTGAATCAACTTCGTTGGCTTTCGAAGTCTCTTCTCGAGGATTTTGATATGTTTGGTTAACAGCCTCTGATGAAGGATTGCATGTTCGATGAGTTTCTTCAATTATTTCTCTTTGAGGAAGATTTTCAGTATTTGGATTTGGAAGGGAAGGACTTCGGTAATTTTTGATTCATCTCCCATGGCGATGAAAGTTCTTCTTTTTCTGGTTACTCAAAAGTGATTCGAATAGGAGATATTCGCCTTTGGTTTTAGAGGGAATTTTTCACTAATCAGAGGAGAAAGATTACTTTGAGATGAGGAGGTTTGAGGTGTTTTAGGCCCTAAGTTTTTAGATAAGGAATATTCTTCGACTATGGGAGAAGGCGAAAAAACATGAACTTTATTGGGATTGAAATTACCGTAATAGATTGTTTCAGTGGTAGTTCTAATTGGACCTCCTCGAATCAATCCTGCTCTCCTATATTCTTTAGCTATTTGTATAATACAGAAGTAGTCGTATGATCTGAAGACTAAATTACTGTCATAGTCTGAAGATTCTGGTGTTTTGGGTACTATAGCCTTTGTTTTTTTGGTTTTTGGTTTCTTTCTCATAAACCAAACGAAGATTTATCGGAGGGGATGAAGATTGGTCAGAAATTTTTAATTTTCTGATGAGAATATTGAGAAAAGGGGAAGTACACGGTGAGGATAGCCAAAAGCTCTGACTTCTCTCTAAAAGGGTTTATGTGATGAGAATGAAAAGATAAAAGGAAGATTGTATTTATACAAAGGAAGTGAAGACGTGTGAAGGTGGACAGAATATTATGATGATAGGTTGGAATACAAATCGGTGAGTTGATCAGATGCTCGACATCTGTCAGGCTAGACCTCTAGGGTTATGATGGATCTAACGGTTATGAGCAGCGGTTACTTTCATATGTGCAACGGTTGTGTTCGAAGACGATTTGTTTAAATACTTTTTCGAAGTAACATTCTATTACACTGTTTCGAAGCGATTTTGCTTTGGAAAGGTTGGCATATTTTAGCATCATTGCTAATTGCTATTTGGTTTTAGTACACTTCGAATGATTGTATATCTTGGTTTTAGTACGCTTCGAATGATTGTATATCTTGAGTGCTTCAAATGGTTGTCTAAGATGATTGCTTCGAATGATTATTTTATGTTTATTACAGTTTACATAGCATATCAAAGTATTCGAAGATATTAAGATTAAAAAACAATTAGATTCAAAAAAAATTTAGTTCTCATTCAGTTACTGACATGAGAACTAGGGGGCTTTTGATATGGAAATAGTATTTGGAGGACTAAATTATAAATAATGTAAAAAGGATTTAATTATAAGTAATATAAGTTTTGTCCTTAAATTGTAACTGATGTAAGTTTTAGAGAGTATTTGTAACTATGTATAATTGTTAAGGACTAAACAACAATTAGCCCTCTTTTGTAAGAGATTTAAGTTTGAGACTAAGTCTTGGCTCCTCTATATAAAGGGCAAGGCTACTTTAATAAAGGGGTTGAATACTTTTACTTTGAAAACTCATTTGTACTTGTACTTTCTCACTCTAAAAACTCTCTAACTCTTTCTCTCTCTAGAATTCAGTTCTAACAATTTAGTAAAGCAAAATCATAACTCATCAGTCCTAACAAAGTTTGTTAAACCGAGTGATCGACAGTTGGAAACACTTATCCAAAAGATTGTAGGAGGTAATATGAGTTTCTACTCTTTTTTTATTTCAAGAACAAAGTTAATAAGAAAACAGAAAGTAAACAATCGCACAACAAGAGACAACAAGAGATTTACATAGTTCGGATCGTGAAGAATTCCTACATCCACGAACAATGAATATTAACAACAAAAATGACTCATTCTCTCGTGATTTTACAGAACCAACAAAAATGACTAAATCTCTCGTGATTTTACAGAACCGTACTTCTCTTATCTCTCAAAAGACCTAGAAATAGTTGACCTAGAACTAGTTTCTCTCTGTATAACAAATGTACATCTCACATCTCGTATCATCACAAGATTATAAAGCTATATATTTTTCTATTTATAGACTATCTATGTAAATCTTAATCTATTAATTAATGAATCTAATTAATATATAACACCAAATTAATAGAAAAATTAATTAATATATGATAATTAATATAAAAAACCAAATTAATATAAAATTTAATTAATATAAAAATCTAATTAATATATATTACCTAATTAATATTAAAAAAATCAAATTAATACAAAATATCCAATTAATATATAAAATTTAATTAATATAGAACATTCCAATTTATACAAAACATCATTAATATTAAATATCCAATTAATATAGCTGATGTGGAAAAAAATATTATAGTATTTTAAATCTATATTTAACAATTACCATTAAGTGTTGCTGTATTTTCCACAACACAGTTAAATTATATATAATTTTGGTTTCAAATTTACGTATCATATTAATGAATATCAACTACCAGAAAAGCATTTACTTAATTACAGTCACTGTATTTGATTTTACACCACCTTAGATTCTAAGATATTATATTTATGTATTCATAGTTAGTACATTTGACTGTACTCGAAAAGAGATTACATTTATTTATTTATTTATTTATTTATTTATTTATTTATTTATTTATTTATTTATTTATTTATTTATTTATTTATTTAGCGTTACTATACTCGATTTTACTTCAACTTAAAAAAATATTATTAGGAGAAAAAATATTAAATCGAGAATAAAAAGGGCTAACAAAAAATAAAAATTTTATATGTTAATTCATTTTGAAAATTTGACATGTGATTTAATAAAAATATTGTCACATCATTTAACATCTAATTTCACATCTTAATTGGAGGAACTTTTTAATAAATTAACTAAACTATAAATTTAATATAACACTATACATAAATAGGTTTTGAACAAGAATTAGTCCACTGACTATCTATTTTCGTGATGATAGTTCATTGACTAAACAAATCCAAAATTTAGTCGATTGACTATAGATGTAGGAAGAATGCAAATAGACTGATTTATCGCTCAAGAATTAGATCAAACAGATACTTAAATCGAAGATTTTTACGAGTCGGTTAATTTTCGAAAATGTGTTTTTGTAACAAAGTTTGATATCCAAATTCGACTAATAAAGCCTCCAAAAACCAACTTTTATATTTACGTGTTATTTAAATATTTAAATGTTATGTTTATTTTATTATAATATTTTATTTTAAGACATTTATGTAAGTTTCCTATTTTGAGATTAGGGTTTTGTTATGTTTATTTAGGACTAACTTTACCGAAAATTAAAAGAGAAAAGAATAACTTTATCGAAATGAATTGTTAAAAAACTATTTGTTAACAAAATGGATAGCCAACACACAGGGGGACTAACTTTATCAAAAATAGAAAGTCAAAGGAGTAACTTTATCGAAAATGAATAGTTAAAGAACTATATATCACAAAAATAGATAGTCAACACACGCGGGTGACTAACTTTATCCAAAATAGATAATCAATGGACTAAATCCGAACTTCTTTTAGTTCGATAAACTATGTGTGAAAAAAAATAGATCGTTAAGGGACTAAATACTATCTAAAACTTACATATACATGCTCTAAATGAAAAACACTTCGGTAATACATGAATGAAGTCCCAGTGATCGTCTAAAAATAAGTACACGTATATTATTTAATTTTTTTATTCAAAACATGTAAAATTGTTTTTTTTAAATTTATATTTTAGCGGATATCAAATAGAAAATATTAATTATTTATTATTTTTAGTAGATTTGATTTTAGATAAATCATATTTGTTAAAAATGATCATTAGATTCAACTTGTTTAAAATGCTTATAAAGAAAAAAAAGGAAAATTAAAAAACAAAACAAAAACCAAAAAATACACAATTTACTTATTTAATAGATGAACTTGGTTTGGTTTATTTTGGACTAAGGGTAGATTGGTAAAATATTTAAAAAGATTCTGGGTGTTTTGTGTTTAGTGTGGAGAGTAAAGAGATAATTAAGATGTCTACTAGTATTAAATTCTGATCACCCTCATTATGAGAGGTGTTGGGATATTTATACATTAATTAAGGATCCATAGGCTTATTAGGTCGGTTCATGATACCAAGTCGAATTTAAAGGCCCATTAGTTTTAATTTAATTAACAAATAGTTTAGTCAAAAGTTAATACATTTGTCTTGTTCAGATTTTTAGGGGTGTGATATGGTTCGAATTTCCCCTGTTCGGATAAGTAAATTTGCTTAGGTATGGTGACCGAAATCTCTAAACTCATTCGTAGCCCCTTTTTAGGACTTGGTAAAGATCTTCGGAAGGGCTAAAAATCCACCAATCTGGCATCAATTTTGTCTGATCTGCTTATGTTGTTCGAATTGAAAAATTGCTTTTCAAAAATGAACCTGTTCGAATTTTACCAGAAGTGATTTCCCTTCCTAGAATTCTAAGAGTTTTTTTTTGAATCGTGGGACACATGTCAATATCTGGTTTGACCTCCCAGCCGTTTTTTCTCCTAGATTGTCGCACCCACTAGGTCTAAAAAGTTACCTATGTTTCATTTTTTTTCACACCTTGCGCAACCTTTAATCATTGCGAAAATTATATTCACCTTCTCCTTGGTAACTGTGTTTTCACTGTTATATATATATATATCTTTCCACTGTTTCATTGTCTTCCACACTCAAATCTTTCTAGAGAGAAAACTTAGTTCATATTCAAATTTTTCTTGAGACATATATGTTCACAGCAAAAAACGCCTTAGTTAAAGGAGGTTGGTTGAACTTGTCTGAATTAGAGAGAGCAAAGAAATTAGAGAGAGATAATCGTATTGTTATCGGTCTTCTTGTTTCTCCAAGTGAAAAAGGTATCCAGTCAAACCAGAACGTCGATCAAAGGTCGTCTTCCTCAAGAAACCCTAGAACCAGAAAACTTTCATTCATAACAAACCTTTCACCTCTCCCATCTGGTTCTTCAGTGCAAGAGTCTCAACACCCTATTTCCAAAGAAAAAGTTGTCTAAAGTGTTAGAAAACCCTCACCAAATTACTCGTCAAGCAAAAACCCAAACAACACCAACATCTACAAAACCATCCGGATTGGAGGTAGCAAAGGATGTTCCACAAGCCAAATCCTCAAGACAACAGCCTTTGCCAGATATCAGACCCTCAGAAGCAACAACTGCACAAGCAGCTGTACAATTTCCAATAAAGGAGATGGAGCAACTCCCCTCAAAGACAGTCGAACAACCTTCCATAGTGATGGAAGAGAACATGGAGGATATCATCGAGGAAGCCCCTTTCAAGACCGAGGCGTCCGGTCAAACAGGGGATGCCGCCTCATATCGGAAAGATAAAACTAAGGTTTCCATGACTCATTTGGACGCTCTTCCGGAGATTCTAGAGGGCAAGGTAGGCCCTTGTTTTAAGGATGTTAGTGTCAAGTATTTTCTGGCTTTGCAGAATATTAATTACGTATATACCCACACGGCTGAGTTGGGTCGGATCCGAACCAAATAGGGGATCCCAGAGTTTGTAAAAGTGAGGATTCCAATCACTCCGGAGACCCCCATGGATTGCAAGTTGAATGAAATGGTTGTCTACACCGAAGTGCTGAACTGGGGACTTCGGTTCCCCTTAGACGTAGCGATTGTCAGATACTTCCATCTGATCAAACTATGCCCCAGCCAGATGAGTCCCAAATCTTGGTATACACTCTTAGCCTGTATCATGACGTCTAGGCTATCAAAAATCCAACTTCCCATGGAGCAGTTTGTCGCTGTAGCAAGCCTGTGCAATAATCACCAAATCTCCTTCTATCACTACAATATGGGAAATGATTCCAAAGTCGTGGACGACGTGCTGGAGTCTGAAAAGCCTTGGAGGATGCAGTTCCTCTTTCTCATTGGGACTTGGGAGAACGGTAGAAAAATCAAGGCTAAAACAAACCCCAGCCTCCTGACCAGCAGATGGAAAAGCACTAGTAAATTCCTCTTTTTTTTCCTTTTCATTTATAAAGTTGCAAAAAAAATTATTTTGACTAATTTATACCACTCCCCCGTTTTATCGAAGGAGTTCGTAGGACACTTGGAAGAAAGGAAGAAAACTTGTGCGAAGCTTAATGCGTGGGCTTAGGAGAACTGGGAGAACGCCTTCCATAATTACTTCAAGTCAGGCAATTTCGTGAAGTCTCGCCTGTGGAACACCATAGGCAGAAGAGGCCTTTCATGGAAAGTGCTAACCACCTCTCCCCCTGCTGATGTGATCCTGGAGAGGAAAAAATCTAAGGATGCCAAGGTGTATCTACCTTCCAGGGCCAAAGCCCGCACCAAAATGAAGAACAAGAAAAGAAAGGCTACAACAGAATTAGCTCAAACAGCTACAGAAGGGACTGTTTCGAAAACCAAGGTGGTATTGATGTGGCCTTGCTAAAGGCAGTAAAGTTTGAGACTGTAAAGGAAGCCGGAGGGTCAAAGAACCCACCAAGGCCTCCCAAAAAAGATAAAAAGCGCAAAGCCAACAACGATGAGAAAACTGCCAAGAAAAAGAAAGTTACTCTGGGGGTAGAGATAATCCTGCGCCCAACAGAAATTACACCCCTAGTTCCTGCTGATCCTACCATGGAAGATGAAATCCCAACAGATCTTTAGTCCGGACAGATTGCTGGTGGAAGAAACGACGAAGTGGACCTTTCAGCCTTTCAAGACATCGGTCTGTATTTTAATGATATTGATAAAGATGGTGGAGATAATTCTCTCAGTTTTATTGTGTAATTTTTATTTTTGAAAAATTATAGTCCTTGGATGGCCAATGTATTTTTTGAAGAAGGCATCATGTATTGTTGAAAAAAGTCGGACACCTCATTAAAACCTCCCTGCGCCATCAGGGTAGGAAAGAATATGCCCCATAATATTTACATTGGTATTTAAAGGAAAAGTTTATTCTAGATATAATCTGAGATGCTCAACATTCCATGGATGCTTTAAAGCTCTTCCTTCTTTGTCTTGAAGCTTGTATGTCCCCGGTTTGACCTTTTCACAGATCACATAAGGGCCTTCCCAATTTGGAGCCAATTTAACGAACTGCCTCTCCTTGGTATATAAAAATACTTTTTTTAATACTTTATCCCCTGTTTGGAAATCTCTTCTTTTGACTTTGGAAGCAAATCTGCTACTCATCAAGCCTTGGTAGTGTGTTGTTCTCAAATGTGCTTTAACCCTTTTTTCTTCTATTAAGTCCAACTGATTTCTAACTGCTGCATCATTAGCCTGTTCGGAATATTTATGGACCCTGTATGATGGCAAAGTAGCCTCTATGGGAGTAATTGCATCCATCCCATATACCAAGGAAAAATGAGATTCTTATGTGGCAGCCTGAGGAGTAGTTTGGTAGATCCACAATACTTATTGTAAATAACTTGTCCATTTCCCCGCAGCTCCCTCCAAATTCTTCTTTAATCCGGATAAAATTGTTCTGTTTACAACCTAAACTTGGCCATTTTCTTGAGGATGTAAAGGAGAGGAAAAACAATGTTGAATGCCTCTAGAGGCACAGAAGGCCTTCATGTCTTTGTTATCAAACTGCGACCCATTGTCTGTAGTAATATTTTGGGAACTCAAAATCTACAGCATATATTGGATAAGATAAACTTAATAACAGCTTTCGATATGGTCACAGCCAAGGGAGCTGTATCTATTCGCTTAGAGAAATAGTCAATGGCGACTATGATAGTTCTGCACCCCCCGGATGCCATGGGAAGAGGTCCAACTAAATCTATCCCTCATCTAGCAAAAGGTATTGGCTCAGAAATAGACTCTATATGTACAGCACATGAATTTCATTCCCATACTTTTGACATGGATCACATTTCTTCACCATTTCTTTAGCATCTGCCATTATGGTTGGCCAATAGTATCCAACTAATAATACTCTTCGGGTCAGTGCCATGTATCCACAATGCGTTGAGACTTCCCCATCGTATATTTCAGATAAGACAACTTGGGATTCTTCAAACCCCAAACAGCATAAGAGAGGCCTGCTGAAATATTTTTTGTAGAGAACTTCTCTTATTATGAAAAAACCACGAGCCTTGTATTTAATCTTTTTTCCCCAGCTTTATCCAAAGGCAATGTCTATCACAAATATATTGAAAAGTGTGTATCTCCAATCTCTAGGTTGGGCCATAAGTATACTCATATTTTCTTCATCTTATTTATTTTGATCTAACTGTATGGACGGATATTGTTGTACGAGAGTCCAAGAGTAGGATTCAGAATAGGCTATAGTTGCTAGAGAGTCTGCCAATGTATTATCCGATCTAAGAATATGCTCATAGCAAATACTTTTGAAATTTGCTGCCACTTCTTTCAAAATGAGCAAGTACTTTACCAGTTGTTCCTTCTTGGCCTCAGACTGTCCTTGTGCATGGTGGATGAGAAATTGAGAGTCACTCATTAACCGTACTCTCTTAGCTCCACAGAGGAGAGCTAACTTAAGACCGATTATAGCTGCTTTGTATTCAGAGTCATTGTTAGAGGCCTTGAATCCAAAGCATATAATTTGATACATTTTATCACCATACAGAGAGGTTATAAAAATTATAGCTCCACAGCCCATAGTGCTTGATCCACCATCAGGACCACCCATTCTTTCTTGAAATTATCTTCTGAACTTTGTCTAGAAGACTTATCAGCATGAAATTCTACCACGAAGTCAACCACTGATTGAGTTTTAATTTTTGTTCAAGGGGTGAAATGAATGTCGTAGTCACCCAATTCCACTGACCATTTGGTAATTATGCTTGATACATTTGCCTTTTGAAGAACATTTTTAGCCGAAAAGACGTTTAGACAATAATATAATGAGCTTGAAAATAAGGCCTCATTTTTCTTGCTGTAATTACTAAAGCCAATGCCAACTTCTCCAATCTTAAATACCTTCTTTTAGCATATAGTAAACTCTTACTGATGTAGTACACCGGACGAGGATAATTGCCCACTTCCCTTACCAATACAGCACTTATAGCACATTCTGACACAACTAGGTGTACATAAAGCTTTTCTCCTCGAACGGGCTTGAAAAGCGTCTAGGATGAAATAAATGTTTCTTTATTTCAATAAAGGCTTGGTCACACTATGGGGACCAATTAAAGTCTTTAGCATTTTTTAATATTTAGAAAAAAGGAGTGTACTTGTCCGATGACCTTCAAATAAATCTATTTAAAGCAGCCAACCTTCCGATGAGGCTTTGAACTTCTTTAACATTTCGAGGAGGATCCATTTCCAATAAGGCATTAAGCTGATCCAGATCAGGTTGGATACCTTTCTTACTTATTATGTAACCTAGAAATTTTCCAAATCGGACACCAAACACACATTTCTTCTAGATTTAACTTAAAATTCACAGATTCTAAGTTAGAAAAAGTTTATTGGAGATCAGTTATGTGTAAATCCTCCTCCAATATTTTAACCATCATGTCACCTATGTACACTTCCATGTTTATACCAATTTGATTGGTAAATGTTTTGTTCACTAACCTCTGATAAGTAGCCCCAACATTTTTCAATCCGAAGGGCATCACCGTGTAGCAATGGAGACCTTTATTTGTGATAAAAGTGGTGTGGTCCTGATCCTTCAGATCTACTTGTATCTGATTATACCCTGAAAAAGCATCCATGAAGGACAATAACTTATTTCCAGATGTAGAATCTACTAAATGATCTATCCGAGGGACATGAAAAAGATCCTTTGGGCAAGCCCTGTTAAGGTCAGTGAAATCAATACACATACGCCATTTGTCGTTCTTTTTCTTGACTAACACCAGATTTGGCGTCCATAGAGGATATTGGGACTCTTTAATATGTCCCATCTTAGTCAGCCGATCAACGTCTTGAACTATCGTGTTTTCGTTTTCCTTGGAAAAAGGTTTTTTTGTACAACAGGTTCAACATCACTCCGGATAAACAGCTTATGTGAAATAGCATCCGCTGGTACTCTAGTTACATCACTATTGCACCATAGAAACACATGTTGACTGTTCAGCAAAAAAGACAACAATTTCTTCTTTAATTCTGGCGCCAACTTGAAACCAATCTTGACGTTCTTACCCTCTACAATGGAATGAGTTTCAACTTCTTCAATGAGTATTATGACACTGAGAGCCTCTCAGGGGTCGTCAGTCTCACTTTCCTCAGTAGAGGCTCCAGTAACTGCTAATCTTTATTAATTCGAACTGCCCCCAATGTCTTAGGTTCAAGAGCTGTTGCATAGCACTCCATGGCTATCTTCTGACTACTTCGGACAATGCCTACTTGTACCTAAACCGGATACTTTAAGAACTGATGGACTGTAGAGGCCATAGCATGCATTATGAAAAGCCAAGACCTCCTAAAAATTGCGTTGTACGATGTGGGCAATCTACCACAACAAATAGTACTTTTACCAATCTTTTTAAAGGGCCCCTTGCCCAATAACACTTCTTCTTCAAACTCCCCTATTACATCCGCAGAACTCCCTGTGAAGCCCACAATGGTTCTGTTCGAACGTTGAATAACAACCGGATTCCTCATCTGTTTGTATGAGCTTAAGAATAGGATGTTTGTTGAACTTTCCGTATCAATCAGAATTCGACGTATATCATTTCCCTTTATAGAAGATCCTATAACCACCTCATCCTCGTGAGACCCAACCATATCCCTCAAGTCATCTTCATCAAAGACTATGAATGGTAATCAGGACTGATATTGATGGGAAGACATTCCCCCTTCTAACTAGGTAGTCAAATTATGGACATGCATCTAACTATTACATATCTAATTTTATTTTGATATTTAAACACAAATTTTTTAAATTATTTTTATATGTTTATAAAATAATAATTTTTATGCGTTAATTAATTTGAATTTCAATAATTAAGATATGTATATCGTAATAAAAATAGTTAATATTATTTTGATTTTTTTAATTATATTAAGATATCATAAATAGTTTATTTAATATTGAAATATATATTTACAATAACTAACTATTACATATGTAATTTTATTAAGATATTTAAATAATATATTTTTAAGATTTAAATACCATTTAAAACCCAAAAGCAATATAATTTTCAACTTAAGAGCCATACTTTCATGTATTTTTGAGAAAGACTCATTTCACTCAAATATTTGTCATTTAAGATACAATAATACCACAAATACCCTTAGATAAGAAACATGTGTAAAATATATTTTTTCTTAAAATAATTCCAAACATATCATGAGTGGTACTAGTTTTGTTATCTTAAAAAAACAAGACTAGTGGTATTTTCGAAAAACAATTCGAGTTACGGTTTAAAAGATACGAACTTTTTTTAAAAACTTTATATTGTAAACGAGGAAGATGCAATATCTTTTTTGTTTTGCTAGATGCAAAACCTTCTTATTTTGCTAGATGCTAAACTTGTCTAAATTTTATACTGTTAGATGCGAGACCAGCCCACTATGATAGATGTGAAACCATGTAATGCAAAACCTGTTTAAATTTTGTACGGGTAGCGAAACTAAAAAGATGATACACTTGTGTAAAATACTTTTTTTAAAATTAAAACATATAATGAGTGATACGAGTTTTGTTCGTCTTAGAAAAACAAAACCAGCGGTATGTTCATATTTTTTTTTGAGTTACGGTTTAAAATATATGAACGTTTAAAATTTTAAATAAAAATAAAATTAAAGAGAGAAAATGGATCCACTTGTTTGCTGGATGTTATATAGAGTAGTATTTTAGTTATAAATTGTGTTAGACCTTTATCCATAATATGTTTGTTAGATGAATCTTAAATGATAAGTCTCTATTTTAAAGGTTTATTGTTTCAATAATTAAGATATGCACATTGTAAACAAAATACTTATAATATTTATTTTTATATTTAAATTTAATTATAACTATAATTTTAAATAATATTATAACATATTTTATGATTCTTTAATATATTTATAAATAATTAGCCGCGATTAATATATAAATAACTAGCCTTATATATATATATAAATAAGATATGACTATTGAGTAATATTTAAATAACTAAGTTATATATATATATATATAAAAGTAAACGGTAACTATTAATTAATATGTATAAATAACTATTGAGTCTAGTGGTGGATGGATAGTCAGGAACCATGACGAGAACATAATTGTCAGCTTCGGGAAGATTTATTGAAAGAACTCTGCAATGGCAGCAGAGACTAGAGAGAGATTAGAGCACTATTTGATGGCTTGTTACTATGTAAATCTTTATGGATTACGAAGCTGGATATCGTAGTCGACTTAACGATGCTGGTAAACTTGATTGGGAGTGGCAATTCTGTTTGGTTTTTGGACCCTATGTTAAGTTGTTACAAGAAGCTTATTAGCTCTGGAATGACAATAAAGCATACCTTTTGGGAGCAAAATGAGACCGCAGGCTGATATAGGCTCGTTTTGTTTAATTTTCCCTTGTAAGAAAATTTAAGTTTGTAATACCTCAACTTTCAAATTCAACAAAGGTCAAAAGGTTATGGAAAAAAATAGGAAAAAACTAAGCTATATATAAATAAGGGCGACTATTAATGAGTAATATATAAACAAAGGTGACTGCTAACTAAGAACTAATATATATAAATAAGGGACTAAGTAGGGATTAAGTAAGGACTAATATATAAACATATAAATAAGGGTCATGAGTATATATAAAGGGTTTTCGATGTTCAATTTTCAGATTTGAGAAGATGTAGAACTGGACATGGAGTATGTTCCTCGTTGTCTTTCTGCTTTGATTTTTGGGCTGCTGTTGTAAGAAGTTTTTTTTTCAAGATAAAGGTGTTTTGATGTTGTTCTTTGGATTGGTTCGCCTTAGCATTCCATCTCCCGTTGAAGTTGTGGTTTAAAGTTGGTTATCCAAGATATCCTTCAGTTGAAGGCTTCGCCGGCTGCTCATGGTCGTCCGTTACTCCTCAAACTGTTGGAGATGTTTTTGCTTATTTTGATTCTCTATTTTTGGATTGAGTTCTGGTTCTTACTCTGTTTTGGAAGGTTGGAAATTGTTGTTCCAAATTCTAAAACTTTTCAATTCCTTGTAATTTAGAAGTTAAAACTTTTGAACCTTTTTTGGAGGTAATTTTTAGCGCCAAAAAAATTTGTAATTTTTTTTTATAAATAAAAATAGTCCTTCCGTTTAAGAAAAAGAAAAAAAAAGGTGAATAATATTTAGAGAACTAAATTATATATAAATAAGTATAACTACTTATAAATTACCCATAAATAGCCATATATATATATATATATATAAATAAAAAGAATCCATAAATACCTACTCAACTTTGAAATACCAAAATAGTACCCACTTTTAGACTAGTTTCATAAAATACCTCAAAAAATCTTCGATAGGCCATTGTTGTGTTGTTTGGACAAATAAAAATATCAGGAGATTTTATCAGAGTTTCATGATGGTTAGGGTTAAGCATATTATGGATTTAAGGCTTTGACGCGTCGGGTTTTGTTGGGAGACTATTATTGGTCTTCGATTATGAACGATGCTAAAATATTGGTTCAAGGTTGTGATACTTGTCAGTGATTTACCAATTCTATTCACAAACCTGCAGTTCTAGTTATGTCCATTTTTGTGGCCATCTCTTTTCACAGATGAGGAATATATTTGGTAGGACTATCGCCTATGGCTTCTGGAAGACGTAAAATGATTATTGTTGCAGTGGATTATTTTTCAAAGTGCGCATAAGCTGAACTGTTGGTTGGAACAGAAGCCAAGGATTTTTTAAAGTTCACTGTGAATAATATTTGTTTTCGCTTTGGGGTTCCTCGAAAAATCACCAGAGATAATGGTCCTCAATTACACAGTATTTTTCTACACATTTTCATCCCCAAGGAAACAGTCAAGTGGAGTTTCTCCCTCATTTGGAAATTGAAGTGTGATGTTATCTGGCATTCCCTATTATTTTTTCAAAGAAGCAGTTTGGGACACTGGGTAGTAGATGTATGGTATAGTTGTTTGTGCAAAAATGTATTCTGGGAGGAGTGGCTTCAAATATACACTTACAGAAGTAGCAATCTCCTCGGGAAGTTCAATAGGAGCTTTCTTTTTCCTTCCTCTTATCCTTAGGGCTCTTGTTTTCGAAGCACGCTTATCCATTTCACTGTTAGTTTATTTTGAGGCTTCATCCTTTATATCAGCTTTAGCATCCTTCGAAGTGTCATCATCAGTGTCAGCCCCAACATTTGATTGAGTAACTTCAGAATCAGCTTCTTCCTAGGAAACTTCATCTATAAGTTGAGGTGGGTTGGAAGTCGAGGCTAGTTCCCTCATGTGGCAAGTGTCAAGCTCTCTTATTCACGCAACCGTTTGGATTGAAATTACCATAGTGTATTGTTTCAATGGAGAAATGAGGAGTATTTCTTATCAATCGAGCTGCTCTATATTCTTCAGCCATTTCACTAATGCAAAAGTAATCGTAAGCATACAAAAAGGTTTCTTTATTTCTTGGGAGACTAGTGTTCTGGGTTTTTTGGCTTTTGGTTTTTTGGTTCTTGGATTCTTTCTCATATACTGACTTGAAGGCTGGGTGGTGAATTTGAGTTTTCTGGTGGTGGTAGCCTAGAAATTGAACACTCAGATGAAGATAACCAAGAAATTTCTGGTGTAAATAGACTTTCTCTCTCTAAAAATGCATTTGTGAAACAAACAATGGCTCATAGAAATATTTATAGAGGGGAAAGAAGACAGAGAGAAGTCTGAGAAGTGGACGAGGTGGAAGGAACTATTAGGTAGAATACCAAACGGTTGCGTGAATAAGAGAGCTTGACACTTGCCACATGAGAGGCCTAGTGGCAGACTTAGTGCCTAGTGAATCAACACACTTTATATTTTTGCTTCAAACGTTTATGACCAATGAGAGAAAGCTAGTTCAAGTTTTCATATGAAAATATTTTAAGCATTAACGAAAGGTTGAGTCGATTTCGAAGCGGTTATATCTAAAGGTTTATTCGAGGATGTAACATAAATGGTTAAGTAATCCTGAAACAATATATATTCGAAGCACTATTGCGGGTTGCGTTGATTCGACGACAAGATTTGTTATCAAGAAAAAAGGACCAACTAACTCAAAGCAAATCGGACTTTGGCAAAAGCGATTTTTCCTACTGATGAAGATTTTCGATGACAAATAGTTCTCATTCATTAACTTTTATAAAACCTAGGGGGCTATTGATACTGATATAAAATATTAATAAATAAATCTTATATGAAATCTTATATAAAGAGTTGTATAGTTAAGGGATAAATTTAGATATTATATGAAGATAAATGATTAACATCTAATTAAACATTTTGTGTAATTAATTCTGTTACACCAAGTCTTGACGCCTATATATAATGGCCAAGACTGAATTTAATAAAGAAGAAACTTTCACTTGTGAACACTCTTCTACTTTTTTACTTTTCCTCTTTAAAATCAATCTCACTCTTTCTTTCTCTAGAAATAGATTTAATTCTCACCAAATGGCTTGAAAAGTCCATTCATTTATGTTGATTAAATAAAATAGTGTTTTTAGTAAAATTCCTTTATTTTTCAACCTTAAACTCAAATTATAGTTACAGATTTTAGGAAACAAAATTCCAAACCATAATAAGACTATGAAGAACAATAAAATTTGGTATACTTAAAAACAAAATACTAGATCAGGTATAGTTCAACCAGCTAAGTCTCATGATAGTCTATGATGCATGATACTTGTAAATTTTACTACCAGAACTCTGATTCCTAATCTTGATATTCTAACATCTTTATATTTTATATAAGTTTGTTAAATCTAGAAAAATGGTGGAGATTAAAACCACAGTATTAACACTTAATTTTATTAAAGTTAAAAGTTATGTTATTTTTAAGATAATCATTTGTCAAGTCTATTACATGATGTAGTTTAATAGTTTACTTTTATTGGCCTTTTAGGAGGTTATCATCCTGTTATGTACTTTAGCTTGTTTTGTAGAGTTGTGATTTGGTATTAGCGTAAACGTTCGAAAATAAGTTGCAAAATATTCAGTTTAAGGAGTAAAATATTTGTCACAGTAGATATCTCTAACTGTAATGCTAATAAGAAAAATAGGCGCAGAAAGAGCAATACAAGTTTTAAAATAATTTTAGATAGATTTCTACAAATCAATTTTAACAAAAAAAATACTCAAGATAACTCAATTTATTCACAAATAAGTTTTGGTACCATATATATATATATATATATATATATATATATATATATATATATTATAAATTTGAATTCCTTTACTAGTTTAATTCTTTTAAAGATGGAATTAAACGATAATTTAGTAAAATAATTAAGTATATTATATTTGACTTTGGTGGTTGTCACTACGAGAGGTATATTGGTTCAAGGAACAATGTCATAATCTGTTTTGTTCGCTAAAGTGTATTAAAATTATATTTAAAAAAATAATACATTCGAATATACTTATTAAAAATAAGTACATTATCTTTGAACATAATAAAAACTATGGGAAGCAAAACAATATGATGATAAGGTTATATCCTATAAATATCCTATATTTTTTCTAATGACAAGGTAAAGTTATATCGAACAATAACAAAAAGATAAGTTGCATGTAGTACGATACCACTAAAAGACGAGTCGATAAAGGCCATGAAAACGATACGAGGTAACTATTAGACGAGGGGCGTGAAAGTGATACAAGGTAACTAAATATAAAGATGAGAATATACAAGATGAGGGTGATATGTAATACAATACGAAGGGTGAAAAATGCTATTAGACAAAGGACACGAGAATAGTAGCCGAGTACATGAGAAGTACGTTCAAACGATTATGATGGGATAACATGTGTTATATCATTATAATTTACTAAGAAATGTGTTTCCACATTTTTTAGAGAACGTGACTAATATTTAGGGCATGACCACACACTCAAAGTGGTAACGGTTAAAGAGTAAATGGTAAGAGATATATTATTGTATACATTGTATAAATATGGGAATACCCTGGATATATAGGTTTGATCATATTTTTATAGAGAAAATCATAATATTCATCGTATTTTTTCTCGATTACTTTTCATTATCTTGCCTTTATATTTGAAAAAGAATTCTCTACTGTACCGTAATTGGCCACAAACGAGGAACCCAAGCAAACATGATTTTAGTTCAGAATCAGCGAGTTGGGGTAACGTCCAGTGAACGTCATGAAAGCAATCAAGCCAAAGGTGGTATCGTTGATGTGAGACCCATATAAATGCTGATCATAGGTAAATTTTGGGATAAAATATCTCCAACCAAGGCATGTCGGCTACCCCATCTGATGCAGATCAAATAATTAAAACGAGAACACTTTAAGGTAAACCAGTTATAACTTCAGTGAGATTAGGAAACCAATGTGAGAAGGAATAAATTTATTAAGGCGCTATATTTGTTAAAGAGAAGGTTATTTCAGAAGATAACGGAAAGAGAAGGTTGAACAAAGAGGTCACTAAGGCAAGCCGAAGAGAAAGGGCAAGAAACTAAGTAAATGATTTTGAACTAGTGGGCGGGATTCGCTACAAAAAGAAAGAAAAAAAGAAAGATGAAGAGTGCTGAATACGAAGACCCATCAATCAATGAGGTTTTAAATACCATTAAGGAGCATAATGAGGTGAAATATAAAGAGGAGAGACAAAATATTATGGCTTAGATACTCTAGGAATTTCTATTCGTTAGGAAAATCCTTGAAGACAAGCTTCCCCTCAAATTTGATCCTTACCTAATGAACATTTGTGATGGATCAAGGGACTTAAAGCACCATATTGAGTTGTTTAAGAATACGATGATGTGTTCAACCAAACAATATTTTACTTTGTAGATCATTTTCCATGACGTGTGAGGGAAACACGCTCGACTAGTTCAATAACCTACCAAAAGGAACAATTCGAGATTTTAAAGGCTTTGGAGCACTTTTAAGAATGATTCATTGATAACAAAGTGGTGACTCCATTATGAACATGTATGAAAGAAAGAGATAAACAATAAAAAATACTACATTTTGAGATTTGTTCATGAATTAAAACCATATCAACATGCAAAAACGATGTTGTGGTGGCAATATTCAGAAGATTTGACATAGTTAAACCCATTTACAAGAACCTTATTAGATTTTCAATTGATAATATAAGAAATATTTTGGCACAATCAGATTAGTTTATCATTGTTAAGGACTCTAAAAATGGAGCCTCCTCTTGCCCCAAACCCCAAGAGTTAAATGTTCAATACCAGATAGAAGGAAAGTGACAAGGCCATGTATGAAGAGGTTACAAGAGCTCAATTAAGCATTCCGAGGACCTCATATTACGATAACTAGGCTCATAGGTTCACCACTTTCATTGAGAATAATGAGTTATCTTTGAAAAGACTAGAAAGAGAGCAAAGTAGTAGTAGCCTTCTCATAGTATGTTGGCCCTTAGAAATGAAATATCTTGTATAAACGTTTGTACATACCAAAACGACCATGGTGACATAACTAATGGCTGCTGGACGTTGGAGGAAGAAATTCAAAGTTTGGTTGATAACGGTCAGCTGGTTCAGTTCATCAAGCGTAAGGAAGAGGAATGACACGAAGAGATGATTAATGAAAATTTGGTGGAAAAATATTGGAAAAAATTACGACAAGGGGAAACAAATGTGGCTTCATACTATTTCTGGTGGGGATACATTATTAGGGTCGCTCCCAGACTGCAGATAAAAACACAACAAATGATTACAGGTTCACCTCGTGGATGTGTCATCATACTACCATTATATAAATTAGTGGCTGACTTGAATTTTATTGATGATGATCTAATTGTTTTGTCAAAGGTGAAAATCAAGAAAAATTGGGTTATGCTAGCACTGAGAAGATTTTGAAAGCGATATTTATGATTGACAATTCCTGTAATTGTTATAACACAATCATAGGACGACTTTGGTCGCACATAATTAATGAATCAACTTTTTCTTTCTAAAAGTGCTTAAAATTCCTTGTTGGGAACCTGTTAAGAATAGTCAAAGGAAACCAAAGAGCTTTCAAGAGTTGTTATGCGATCTCCCTAAATTTTGTGAAGCTAGTTCACAATGAACAAACTTGGAGGGGTATCATCGCCCTAACTATGGTGATCAACTTGTAACCAAAGTCGATAATATGACAATATATTGAGTGAATTGGTCGAAGAAACAATAGCAAGTAGGAAAGTCATTAGACCCGAAAGTAAACTCTTGTGGTGATGAAACCTGATCGAAGGGAATTTTTGGGAAGTATTTGGACTAGGTATTAAATTTTGGATAAATGGTAGAGAGATAATTGAGATGCTAGTATTTAGTATCTAGAGAGAAAACGTCCAACCCAAAAAATTGTGCTTTTGGCCTTATTTATAAGATTGGAAAGATCCATGGGCCATCCGGGTCGATTCATATATTCGGGTCAGTTCAGTGGGCTTGGAGGCCTGAGATTAAGTGAAGTAGGCACTCAACTTACTATACTAGAAACATAGCTTATGCAACATACTTCTTATTATACGTATAAACTACCAAACAAAAAACTCCAAACCATTTTACCATTTGGTCCCCCAACAGAATCCGACCATATCAAATTTAATCATAGTTTTAAGCACATATTGGTAGAAATACTCAAAATAAATTCAAACATTTTTGTGTTGAATGCTGGTAATATCATTAGGGTTAACTCTACCATCTTATATCATGATTTATCAATTGATAAAAGGCTGAGACCAGTTTTCTAAAAATGTAGGACTTTTCTTTGAAGAAGTATGAGGACCTCGTCAAAGAGATAAAGAAGTTGCTGAGACTAAGCCACATTCGACAAGTGAGATACCCAACGTGGGTGGCCAACCCCGTCTTGGTTAAAACAAAGAATGGATAGTAGATGATGAGCATAGATTTTACCAAACTCCATAAAGTGTGTCTGAATGATACATTTCCTCAGCTTCGAATCTATAGTTGGTGGAAGTAAATTCGGGAAATAAATTCCTATCTTTCATGGATGCATATTTACAAAAAACCCAGATCTGAATGCATACACATGATGAAGAACACACCACATTTTAGACATAGTGAGGTTTGTATTTCAATAAAGTTATGCATTTTGGTTTGAAAAATGCAGAGTGGACTTACCAAAGGTTGCTAACCAAATATTTGAAAATAAATTGGGAAAGAACATGGAGGCGTACATCAACTATATGATCGGGAAAAGTAACAGCATGGATCGTTAGTTTGAGGTTCTATCTGACATATTAGTAACCCTAAGAAAATATACCTTAAAACAGAATCTCTTGATATGCTCGTCCGAAGTCCACATTGGCAATTTTATGGGGTATATCATTAACAAGAACGAAATAGAAGCCGACTTCGAACAATCAAATGAAATTTTAACTATGAAGCCACCACGAAATATTAAAGAAATCCAAAGATTAACGGGTCATTTACTAGTGCTATCACGGTTTATCTCCAAATCTTATGATAAAATCAATCCCTTCTTCGAAGTTCTTCAAAGAGTCTAGAAATTCAGTTCGAATAAAGAATGTAACGAGGCTTTTTGCACTTCGAAAGAATATCTTACATCCCCTAAACTTCTCTCAGTTATAATAAGAGGTGTGCCAATATATTTATATTTATTTTTCTTCAATTGCGTTGTAAGTTCCATCTTGGTTGGGGAAAATGAAAGGGTGCAACGACCAATTTATTATGTAAGTAAAATTTTTGTCGATACCGAAAATAAATATTTGTATCTAGAGAAATTTTCAATTGGACTGGTGGTAGCTATAAGAAAGATGAGGCCATATGTTTAAAGCCATACCATTTTCCTATGGACTTTGCCCCCTCAAGAGTGTATTACAAAATTCAGATATCTCAAGAACACTCGTGTGGTGGTCAGTCAAGTTATGAGAGTATGAGATTATGTACAAGCCTCATACATCGATTAAGGGTTAAGTGGTAGCCGATTTTATAAATAGATTTGGGGGCGATAAAATCGACGATGAAGACGGTATGCAGTTGGACTTAACTGATTTAGAACGGGTGGTTGAAGTCGATGAAGGCTTGAGTTGTCATCGTCTTAATAGATTCAATCAGTCAATCAAATTTTATTTTGATGTCACCAGCAATGTGGCTAAATACGAGGTTATTTTGGATGGTTTGAAATTGGATTGTATTTATGAAGAAAACGTTGTGCAACCATAGTCTCATTCTTCGTGGTAATAAGTCAAGTTAAAGGTATATATGAGACAAAACATGAAACGATGAGGGGTAACTAGAGACACTAAAAGAATGGGAAAAGAAGTTTGACCGAGTATAATACAAACAAGTACCTGGTCTGGATAGCTCAACAGCAGATATGTTAGAAAAAACAACATTTGTAGGTGACAACCCATGTATTATCCTCCAAGAAAGACCAACTAAAAAGGATAACAAGTTGGAGGCCAAGGTCATGGAAACATAAATAGTCGATGATTGGCGATAAGATTACTTATGGTATTAGTAAAGAGGTAAGTTTATCTCAAAGAATCAGAAAAGGGTAAGTTGCAGGTGGTGCGATATAACCTGAAGACGATATGAACTAAAGCAAGTGGTTGACACGTGGTATAAGACGAGGGACCGAAAGAAACTACCACACGAGGGCTATGAAAGCGATTCGAGGTAAATAAACGTCAAGACGAGCATATACAAGACGAGGATGATATGTGATGCACTACGAGAATTACAAAGAATCCAGTAGATGACGAAGAGGATGAGAATACTAGCCGAGCAAATGAGAAGGAGATTCAAACGTTATGACGGATGACACGTGTTATAGCATTGTATGTTACTAAGAAATATGTTTCCAAATTTATTTGAGAACCCGACTAACACTTAGGGCACGTCCACAGTTTCAAAGCGGTCACTGTTAGAGAGTAAATGATAAAATAGAATATTCATACACTGTATAAATATGGAAAAACTCTAGATGGACAAGATTGATCACATTTTTATAGATAAAAAATATTACATTTTATTGTTATCTTATTTCTCGATTATCTTTCATCGTTTGGCTCTATATTTGAGAAAATATTTCCTTATTACACAAGACTAGAAAAAGTAAAATGAATTCTAAAAGATTAATATCCATTTTATTTAAATTAAGTCCATTTCATAAGTATTTAGTTTAAAAAACCCAAAACCAAATCTAGATTTAAGACGATGAGTTAGGAAAATATTAAGCTTGAAGGTAAGTATTTTGTGAATAAGTTTAATTTTGGAAAGAAAAATTAGAAATTCGTTAATTGGATTCAAATGACGAGAATTTAGATCTTAATTGTCGATCATCTCTTTAGTCTTAAATATAATAGTTTTCTCTGAAAGTTATGTTCGAATATCAACTTTTTTTTTGGTGCAAAAGACTTTAAATTAATTTGAAAGTTCATACATGAGCCTGGGGCATACCCCGAGATATTACAAAAATTGAGAGAGAAGTCTAAAACAAGATGCCATATAAAGGGGATGGCATCCTGGATAAATCAAAGTAGAGCATCTATCATGCTATAATGAATAAGTGGAGAGGAGACTCTGAGTGCGCCGCAATCAAGAATCCAAGCTCCAGTCCGTACAGAGAATACCTGCAATAAAATAAAGATTAAGTTAGTTTTTTATATAACTTACGTCGGCCAGCCAATCTTGCTACCATAGAAACTGAATCGGAGGTCCGATAAGATATGGAAGGACATCGAGGAAGCCATGGCTGGAGTGGATCCAAATATTCTTGAATTTTGCTCTTTCCAAACGTCGTAAATGACCGCGTTGAAACATGTTCGCCAAATACAATGGTTACGAGAATTGGACCATCTTGACGCCTCGTCAATCCAAGATTTCCATCACAAGGGATGGAATGGAAATCTAAGCTTTTGACTTGTAAAAGACCAGATATTATGAGTGAAACTACATTCAAAGATACGATGAGATGTAGATTCTAAATCAGAACTACAGAGAGAACACCCAGTAGGGGTATTAATACCCCAACTAAGGATCTTGTCTCTGGTGGCAAGCTTTCCCTTAATAGCCAGCTAAGAAATAAAGGAATGGTGCGCAATGTTGAATTTATTCTAAACTAAACCCGCCCATCCCACTTCTGGGACATGCCTACGAATAGCGTTGTACGTGTCCTTTATAGTGAAAATGTAGTATCCTTCCTTCGAAATCCAATAAGGTACGTCCCTCGAGAGGGAGTTTGGTTAGGGAAGAGAGATGATGAGCTTGTGGATTTCTTCTAATTGGACCCGGCTTCGAGTACGCGCCGATCTCAGATTTGCAGGCCAGTTCCATTCACCATTCTAGATAATGTCGGAAACGGTTAGATTTTTTCCCAAACGGGAGTCACTGATGATATCAAATCTGTAATGTATCACAAGAGATGAGGAGAGGAGCCAAGGGTCATGCCAGAAGGATTTGTTTATTCTGTTTCTGATAGCCACCCTGTACAAATTACGAGCCAAAGGACGAAGACGAATAATTTTCCTCCAGATCCAAGAAGATGATGAGCCAATAGAAACATCCCAGAAATTTTTATTTTTAATCTTTTCAGATTTAATCCAGTCACACCAAATCGATTGATTTTTATTACCGACTATGGACCAAAGGTGTTTAAGGACAGCCTCCTGATTCCAGGTTTTTAGATCTAAAATCCCAAGGCCGCTCTCTTTATAAGGAGTGGAAACAGTAGACCATGAAACTTTTGCTCCATGGATTTTCATAGAAGATCTAGACTAGAGGAAACGACAGGGATATTGGCTTAACTCTTTAATAATTTTAGCAGGAGGATAAAGATTGATGACCAATAAACTTGTCCCACAAATACGATAGATTTAATTAATTGGAGTCTTCCCGCATACGAGAGGTGCTTGGCAATCCAAGAGTCAATTCGGGTTGTAATTTTTTGCAGAAGGGGACGACAGTCCGAGTGAGTGAGTCTACCAGTGATGAAAGGAAATCCCAAATATTTTACTGGGAGAGAGCCTTCAGGGAAGTTCATGATAGGCAAAAGAGTCGATCGAAGGTGAGGGTCAATACTAGAGAAAAAGATATGACTTTTCAAAGGATTGACTTCACGACCAGAGAGAGTATAAAATTCATCTAGAGAATTCTTGATGAGATTGAGCGAGTGGGTATCACCATGACAGAAAATCATTAGATCATCTGCAAAGAAAAGGTTAATGATTTTCTGCTTGTGGCATTTCCAATGAAAACGGAAGTTCACATCTTGACTTTTCTCTTTGAGGATGCCGGACAACACTTGCATAACAAGCACGAAAAGAAGAGGGGAGAGAGGTTCACCTTGTCTGAGGCCTTTTTTGCCTTTGAAATTACCATGAAGGTCTCCATTAATAATAATGGAGTAAGAGGGAGATGAGATGAATTTAACAATCCAAGCGATCATCTTCTCATGGAATTACATCACGACTAAAATGTCAAGGATGAAATGCCAACGAACATTAACAAAGGCCTTCATAATGTCAATTTTAAGGGCAAACCTTTTTCCTCTACCATTTTTATTATATCCCTTTAGAAGTTCTTGGGATAAGAGGATGTTATCAGCTATATTCCTTCCAGTTACGAAAGCCGATTGTGAAGAATCGACAAGGTAAGGAAAAGTAATTTTAATTCTATTGGCCAGGATATTGGCGATGATTTTGTAGACAACATTGCATAGTCAGCAGGCACATAAAGAAAATTGTTTTTAGGGATAAGAGCGATAGAGGTAGCATTCCAAGACTCATTTAAGGATCCAGTGAGGGAGAACTCTTGGAAACCCTTACATATATCATGACCAAGTATATTCTAAGATGACTTAAAAAAACTAGAGTTAAAGCCATCAGGACCAAGGGATTTGTCACTATCAATTCTGTGAAGAGCGGATTTGATTTCAGCATAAGAGATCTCATGAGTCATAAACTCTTTATCAGCGTGAGAGACTTTGGAAGAAATCAGAGAAGAAACTTTTTCAAGCCCTGGGTATATGGCTGAATATTTGGAGCCCAGCGAATTCTCAAAAAAATTTACAAAACATTTCGAGACACTAGTCGGAGAGGAGACAGTGCTCCCAAACTCATTGGAAATCAAGATAATTTTATTGCGGAAAAGTCGAGCTTTAATACTTTTGTGGAAGAATTTAGAATTCGTGTCACCTAATTTAATCCAATTTTCTCTAGATTTTTGTTTTAAGAAGGATTCTCCCGCACGACTCAGAAAGATGAAAGACTCACAAGCTTCACATTCTTTAGAAACAATATTAGGGTTGAGAGGGTCAGAGGCCAGCGTAGACTGAACCTCGAACAAAGTTTTTTGACCAACAGAGGCTCTGACGGAGATGTCACTAAACTCCTTGCGGTTAAGCAGCGCTAGCTCAGACTGCAGACAAATTAGCTTTTCAGAGACCCATCTCATCCCACTGGAAGCGATCGGGCAGTTCTAGCTATTAAGGAAAAATTTCTTAAACTGGGGATGAGATTGCCACATGTTGAAATAACGAAATGGCTTTTTTCGTCTTGGGCGAGGTAGCTCCAGATTGAGGGTAACAGTAGTGTGGTCGGACGTACGAAGATACCGAATGTGGACACTGGACATAGGGAAAAGGTCCTCCCAATCCCGGTTAACAAGGACGCGATCTATGTTGGAAAGGATGGGATGAGCAGGTTATTTATTAATCCAAGTGAACAAAAACCCAGATGATCGGAGATCACTGAGTTTGCACTGGTAGCAGCAATTATTGAAATCATCAATTGCTGAGGTCCAGAAGTCGGAGGAACCAATGCGCTCGTCCGGGTGGTGAATCACATTATAGCCTCCAAGGGCAACCCAAGGGATGTGGTTGTCCATTTTGGAGATTTTAATGAGGTCATTCCAGAGAGGGATACAATCCTGAGCTTCGTTAAAAGCATAGAAAGAGGCTCTGTAATTCTGACATTTAGACATACAGTGGATGAATTGGGGAGATTGGGAGATTCCAATAATTGTGATTATACTAGGATTCTAGGTGATCCAAATTCTACCTAGGGGATGAGATGAATGATTGGTAATAACATGTCAGAAGGGGACCATTTGTCTAATTATGTGGTCTACTTTATGAATTTGAACTTTGATTTCTACGAGAACTATCAACGAGATATGATTATTAATAATAAAATGAGTGACATCTTTTTACCTAACAGG
Organism: Limnanthes douglasii subsp. nivea; assembly: GCA_036936605.1. Lineage (NCBI taxonomy): Eukaryota > Viridiplantae > Streptophyta > Magnoliopsida > Brassicales > Limnanthaceae > Limnanthes > Limnanthes douglasii. The sequence goes on along the minus strand of JAUPFV010000005.1, from coordinate 125,287,118 downwards.
GTCATTTAGACCTCGCACATTCCAAGAAGCAATATTCATTAAAGAAGCCGAGATCCAGACTCCTGATCTGGTCCAAGTTCAGATGGATATTCCTCAGAGGACGAGGTCACTATAGGAATGGGGGAACGCTTGATAGGACTTTTTTTGCACTGATGAGTAGGGTGCCCAAAGACTTTACAAATTGTCGCATTGGGGAGGGAGGACCTGATATTCGAAAGAAACCGAAATGGATTTTCCTCTTATCTTGAAGGTCAGCTCATATCGAATAGGAGGGCCCGCCTTGATCATAATACATGTGCGAGCAAATCGAAGTTTTTTCTTTTGTTCCGTTTGATGATCTACGTATAAAGGGTTCCAATGACCGAGCCAATGTTGCTGAAGCCCTCCGCAGTCCAAAGCTCAAGAGGTAGATTAAATACCTTGACCCAAATAGGAATTTCAGTGTGGGGATCTTTAATTAGGGGGTTAAGGGTTCCCATAATTTCAAAATCATTAAGTTTCCACCAAAATACCAAGGGGCTTCCTCTAGCACTTTTTTAGTCATCGCTTCAGATCTAAATTTGAATAGAAAGTATCCCTCGGGAAGGGGTTTGAATTCCAAAAGACCAAATCGTTTCCATAAATATTCCACATTGGCTTTACGGAAAGCAAGATTGGATGGTTGGTTTAGAAAATACCCCGAGAGATAAGCCTTCCAAGACTCCGAAGAACCTTAGTCCGAGTCATTCATGATGAATTCATTTCCCACCATTTCCATATGTCTAATTTCAATCGCCAAAGGGGAGCGGTTATCACTATGACCCTGTACAATACTTGCATAAGTGGAAAAAAGAGGTAGATTTAGGAAGCGAGTTTGAACTAGAGATACCTCTTGATTCACATTTGTAGATAAGTGGGAAGACGTCTTAGCATGGGCCATCTTGTATTTTCTCTTTTTTGGGCCTTTACTCGCATTCCCGAAGTTTCGGATTAAAGAGTGATGGGCTAAAGAGACACCCACTCCCAACAGACCTTTGTTTTTGTTTGGACCATGCCTATTAATAGATAGAATTTGAGTTGGCCCAACAGATTTAGAATAACGACCTAATGAGTGGTGGGTGAGCTTTGACTGGACCGGAATGGATTCTAGATGACCCTGATTCAATAAGTCTCTATCTTGTCCTTCTCCACACAACAGTCGAAGGTTAGTCTTCTTGACCCTTTCTAAACCCACATTCAATGTATTGTCGTTCGATCTACCATAGGGGAGAGAGGGGAAACCACTGTCTAATCCATCTTCAAACCCTAGGGCGTCATTCCCTGCCTGAAAACCAGAGGTGGAACTGGTCACTTTGCAACGATGGATCGATAAAGGAGGGGATTCCATCGAATTGAATCTGGTGGAGCCAAACTGACCGGTGATGAAAAGAGAAGGGTCTTCAGAGGATATCTGGGCATCTCCTCTCCCAGACTAAAGGCCTCTCTTGCTCGAGGATGGGGAAACATAAGCCAAGATAGGCATACTTCTCTGGTCCACTAAAGAGTGGCTACGTGGTTGGGCCTGACCTGAAAGGGAATGAATCACAGAGTTTCGTAGAGGATTGCTCTGCCTTATGGCTTCAGATAGAGCGACATAGTCAGGAAGAGGGGGAAATGGAAGTTCTCTGATTGCTGCCACCAAATTCTCATAGAAATCAGTTAAAGGAGGGTAACTGGTCTGAGGGTGGAGGCGGCTGTCCAAAAGAGAAGGACTGTGAAATGCATTTCTATGCAGGGTGGATGCAGCTGTCCAATAGAAGGCCATGTGGTGTTTGGCCAAAGGTAAAGGATTTTTTACATAAGTTTTTTGAAATGCAGTGATTTGATGGGGAGGTGAAGATTGAGGAGCTGCTTGAGACGAGAGGGCGACGGGGGCGATGGAAGTAGAGAGAGGAGGCTAAGGTATGCAGGGGAAATTGGCTAGGGAAGAGGATAAATTTTGCGTGCGAATGAGGGAGCAAGTTCCATGAAGAATCGAAGTTTTGGAAGGAGCCATGTTGCGAGAGTAGATCAACAAGTAATTAGAATGTGTTTGTGAACTTGCTTGGGTAGAGATAGGGGTGTTTTGATGGCTAGTTTGAGTGGTGAGGATAATAAGAGTATGGTGCAATAGTATATAAACATAAAGAGAGATAGGTTGGAGAGAGAGCACTGGTCTAGTGCACACTGTCTTCGATGATGTAGCCATCGAAAGACTAAAAATGATGGTGCTAGGTGCGGCTAAGTGGGTGGTAGGGAGTGCAGGGATTAGGGTGTGTCTTCTAAACATAGGAGTTGCTAGAGACCAGTAAAGCTTGAATAAGCTTTGCTTTTCTAAGGGGTGGGGGCAGGGGAGGAAAGCTATTCTGAGACTTTCCCAAAGTAGGAGAGAGTGGCTGACTATCTGATGTGAAGACTTTTGAGGTTGGTTTAGGAGATGGAGACATCTAGGCAGAGGGAACCTTATGAGTAGACTAGAAAAGGAAACTAAGTTTGTGAAGAAAACTGGAGATTGGTTCAAGTAACTAGAATAAAAATCATACATTTGGTTCAAGTAACCAGAATAGAAAACAAGAAAAGAAAAAACAGAGGGGGAGGCTTGAACTGAAGTTTATTCTTTCGACTAAAAAGGCATATGAGAAGGAGGCACATAAAGGTAAATCTGGTGGTTTGATACTGGGCTTGACTCCATACATAAAAATGTCGTTTGGCTAGTTTGGGTACTGGACAGTGGTGAAGTTACCATATATAGACCATAAGATAAGCAAGGGGGGTGACAAGTTTTGAGAGGACAACTGATGGGAAGAGGGAAGAGATATTTGAGAGGGGTGAACAAAAAACACAGTAGGCCAAGTGATTTCAATTCCTTGAAATCTGCTAGTGACTCCTAAAGGATCTTTATTTAGACTGCTTGGTATATCCAAAGAGACCAGAGGTCTGAGAATGAAGAAAGCATTCTTGCTTAGTCCAACAGGTACCAAAGGAACAGATATCATGAAACCATCATGATGGGATTGAAGACTTGGAGGGGAAGAAGGGCTGGATGATGGAGGTTCTACTAAACCAGTAGGCCATCTTTCAGCAGAGTGGAGAAGGAAGGAGAAGCTGCTTGTGGTGACCATCAATCAAATGGATAGGCTTCTCAAAGAACCAGTGAAGAACTATGTTAACGTTGGATTTTTAGGAGAGAGGGGAAAGAGACAAACTTTTTCTTTTCGTTTTTTGAGCCAGTCCTTTTCTTTTCCCGCTTAATGAAACGTGAATCAATGAAGGTTCTACTAAATCTCAACTTTAAGAATAAGTGGTTGAAATTTTTCATAGAGAACAAAATCAAGAATTGTAAAAAGTAATTTATAAAAACATTAAACGTTTTTATTGTGTAGGATAAGAACTCATTTTTTCTACAATAACATATAGTGTTTTATGAAAATATTAAAAAAAATATATTTAAAACAATAAAATGTTATATGAATATTATTTGACCATCTCCCTCCAAAAGTATTAGTTTTAATTCTGAGTTTACTAAATCATAATCTTATCAAGGATTTAGGTACAAAACTTCTTTAATGTTGTAATCCTAGATCTACATCTTCTTTATCTTTTATGATTTTTGTCTTTTTGTATCATCTAAACTTTTGTTTTTCTTTATTTCAATTTTGGTTGCCTATTCAATTTTAATTATATTCTTCACTTTTAATATTTTATACGAAGTATATTAGGGGACTTACTATTTAAGTTCCATTCAACAAACCTATTAGAGATAAAATTCATACCAATTATAAATTCTCTTAAAATTTATACTTTGAATATCCTTCTATATAAAATTCAGTAACCAACTTCTCTTTTTTCATTTTTTTAATTTCATTTTTTAAAGTTCCATATCTTTTAAACCGTAACTCGGAAAAAGAATCAGAAAATATTATTGATTTTGTTTTTTTAAGACGAACAAAACTAGTACCACTCATGATATGTTTTGATTTTTTTTAAAATATTTTACACATGTTTCTCAGTTATATGGTTTCGCATCTACTGACAAGTTTCACATCTACCAAAATAAAGAAGGGTTCACATCTATCAAAGTAAATAAGGTTTCGCATCTATCAAAATAAAGAAGGTTTAACATCTATCAAAATAAGCAAGGTTTCGCATCTTTTTCGTTTACCCTTAAAATTTAATTTTTTAAAAGTCTCTAACTTTAAATCGTAATTCGGAAAACAAATCTGAAAATACTGTTGGTTTTTTTAAAGACGAACAGAACTAGTACCACTCATGAAATGTTTTTTGAATTTTTTTTAAAATATATTTCATTAAAACCGTAACAAACTTAAACAGTTTGGATCAAAACCAAGAAATAAAGGACTCCAGTTGGTTTGATACAAAAGCTTTCATGTCTTGAGCAACTATATGTTACTGAACCCACTTCCAAATTGAAATACACTACATGGTAACGACATAATCCAAACCTACAACGAAGCATAATACATGGCAAGTTGAATTCTAAACGTACATTAACAATATCAGTACACAAAAGAAAATCTCCTATAAAAAACGACGTGCCAGTTATATAATGCAAACGGAATTTCGTGAAACAATCAAAGCAAATAGCAGAGATCAACATGAAAAACAATCATCAAGTTAATAAAATCGAAGACCAAAACAAGAACAGATCTAGCACAAAACAAAACACGATTCGACAAAAAACTACGGAAATAATAACTAAATCGGTGAAGCTCTTAAATGGATTAAAGGTATTTAAGTAATAAATAAATCTCAGATAGTAAATATTTCTCTAAAACAAATCTTTTTCAAAATAACATGAAAATATGGATGTTTAGTGAATAATAGTTAGGATTTTGGGTATTATGTTTCAGAATTTATAGATTATGATTTATCTATAATAAATAAGTTGTAGCTATTTTTGTGTTCAACTAAATCATTCCTATAATATTTTGCCACTTCATGCAATGACTGATTTAAAAAAAAATTGCTTTTCTTTTAGTCAAATTGCATTTGTTTTTCCAACATTCCATAATTGTTTAAGATTATGTATATGTGATTGACAAGTCAATTCTGGGGACTTTACATCTTCCAGAAAATTTGTTGCAAGTTAGGTATTGTTTTGTATTTTTATTATTGTTAATATTATTTTACAAGTAGACTAGGTATTGTTTTGTATTTTTATTATTGTTAATATTATTTTACAAGTAGACTAGGTATTGTTAATGTATAAATTGCTATCATACTTATGTTTTTTCAAGTAGGTTAAAGAATATAAGGAAACAATTTATTGGATTTTTCACGTTTTTGCAAATTAATTTATACTAGATTTTGCACCTTGTCACAGGTGCAGTAGGTTAGAGATTATCTAGTATATTCTTCTTTTAGTTTACATGTCTTCTAAATGGATTTGGACTAGTTTTCGTAACTTCAAGCAGTTGTAGTAAGTTAGGTATTGGTTAAACATTTGTTTTATGTTTGTAATAAGCGAATTTGTACTAGTTTTAACTAGTTACTGCAGTCGATATTTTATGTTTTTAAAAGTTAAATACACCTAGGTTTTGTACCTTTCTGCATTTACAGTATTATACTAATTAGTTAAGCTTAAGATTAGGTGTTTACATGTTTTTCGCAAGTTGGGTATTGTTAGTTTTTGAAATATTTTGTCGTTCTAGTAGTTAGGGTGTGTTTAAGAATAAATCTTGTTGTTTTATGTTTTTACAAGTGAATTATTATTTGTTTTTACAATTTAGTGCGCTTGCAATAAGTTATGTAATATTGAAGCACTTTGGATGATGAACCTTTACAGAAATTGAAAAGAAAAATCTTAATTTTCGATTTTCTAATAAATGTGTTTTTTTTAAACTTTTGCATCGACTAAGTAATTTATGTGGACATCAGAATGTGAAGACTCGTTTTCAAAGATTAAAGAACATTTGTTACACCTAAAATTCTATCCAAACCTTGAATAAAAGAGAAGTTGTTTTTGTATGTAGCGGTGTCAGACTTCACTATCAGTGTTGTGTTGATAAAGGAAGAAAGTGAAGCTTCTAAGCTAGTTTTTTAAGTTATCAAAAGTTTATTAGCATTGGAAAAAGATACTTAAGGCTTGAGAAGTTGACTATGGCTTTGGTAGTGGCTACTAAAAAAATACGCCCTTAATTTGAAGCCCATATAGTTGTTCTTCGAACCTCTTTTACATTGAAGAATGTGTTACAACAACCGAATATTTCTGGCATAATGACTAATTGGTCGGTTGAGTTGGAGGATTTTGATATAAATTATGCTTCTCGAACTTTTATCAAGGCTCAGGCTCTAGCAGATATTTTGGTTTAATTTCACTCAACCCGGTCCGATCAAGAAACTGTTAAAGAATTGTTACCAGTGGATTCACCATGGATGGTTCGAACATATGGAGGTTCTAGCATATTATGATCAAGTGTGGGGGTACAGTTGATTGTTCATTCTGGAAAAGGTACATATCATGCCATTCGATTTGGATTTCGTGCATCAAATAACGAAGCTGAGTACGAGGCTGCTTTAGCCGGTTTAAGTCTTGTAAGTATTTATGGGGAGGGGGGGGGGATAGTTCGGTTGGAGACAGATTCACAGTTGGTTGCAAATCATATGACAAGGATATATAAGGCTAAGAAAGACTGATTAGTTTTATATCTTCACGAGCTTGGAGGTTTAACTCTTCTGTTTGACGAAGTGGTTGTTGAACATATCAGTCGAGGGGATAATACAATTTTATATTCTTTAGCAACCATTGGATATATAGAGGAGTATCCTTGAATAGTATTACAAGAAAGTCCTTCAATTTTGTCAAATTCAGAAGAATGCAAGTATTACAAGGAGGTGTTTGTTACTGTAAAAACAAATCGAGACAATTGGCGATTTGAAATAATAGAGTTTTTACTTGTAGCAAATTTTCCTCAAGATGCCAAATTTTCTACCCAATGATTCCTGATATTGTTTGTTAGTGTATTTGGAATTTTAGGAACAAAATAAAATTTGACAACAAGATTATTACCTCTAGTCATATTCTGAACAAAGTTAGGTTTATTCTATCAAAACTTGATAGTGCTAACATCTTTATTAAGAATATGTGGTCTCGAGATAACAATATTGCTAAATACCTTGGTTGTTTCATGCATGCTAAATAGAGTAAGAATATAAGCGTGTTCATATGGATTCACCCTTCTTAGAATAGACTTAAGTTAAATGTGGATGGTGCTTGTATGTTCAATGCAAATTCCAGCGGTGTTGGTTTAATAAGAACTAGCAATGGTGATGTGTTAGGAGCTTTTGGTAGACTTTATAATAGGCAAACACCTCTGGTTGCTGAGTGTAGAGCTTTTCTCGATGACCTTGTGATCTGTCATCCAAATGGTTATAGGAATGTTTCCTATGATGCCAACCAATGGTTTTACCTTTGCCCACTAAAACTAATAATCAATAACGACAATTAAAAATGTTTTTCTTTTTAGAGCCGGAGGAAAAGTACCTATAATATATATTCCCCATCGATCAAACTGTATCGAAATTCCCCATAGAACCGCATAGACTTGGATTAAATTGGAAAAGCACAAGTAGGCGTCAAAATGCTTTACTTTTCTTTTTGTGTTTCCCATAATTGTTGGCCAATAGTAGTCTCGAATCATAATACGTTTGTGTAAAGGTTTTTAGCCATAATATGCACTTCTATCCTCTTCATATAATTCTACAACAGTAAATTTGTCCTCATCTCGTCCAAAAAATTGTATTATTATTTTGTCAGTCCTATCATGTACACTGACTGTGCTCCCACTATCATGAATAGGCATTAGCCTTTATACTTAACCTTTTTCATTCCCAAGACATCATCTAACGAGGCTATATCCTTTAGATAACAAACATTTCTTATAATGACGAGGTACATTCATATCGAAGACTAATGAGAAAATAAGATGCAGGGTCACCAAGGAGATTTAGATGAAAGACGTATGAAAATGGTTAGAAGAGAGTCACCAAGAAGATTCTAGAGAAGATACATATAATAGTGGATAGACGAGGGTCATCAAGATAAGTTTAGACGATGGACACAACAAAGTGGTTAGGTGAGGGTTATTAAGAATAATTTAGACGAAAGATATACCAAAGTGGATAGATTAGGGCCATCAAGAATATTCTAGACTATGGTAATACGAGATGAAAATAGAAACAATTAGAAGAGTATCGTCTAGAAGAATCTAGAATGAAGAAATTAAGAAGTGGTTAGATGAGGGAAAGTAAAAGTGATTTGAAGATGGTTGTTTAGAAGATTTTAGGCAAGGGTTGCAAAAATGAATTTAGGCAAGGGGTACAAGGAAGATGTAAGCCGAGATGAGCGAGCGAGAAAGATGATTCGAGTAGTTATAACTAAACAATATCTATTATCATTTAATAATTCATCAAGATAGTTTTTATTTTCGTTATAACACGTGTAATATAATGATTGACGAGAAGAAAAGTATAAACAGTAGAAATAAAGGGTTAAGTCTCTATTTGTAGATTATGCACTTAATACACAAAAATGCTATTATCTTTGACTAAAGATTATTTGCTAATTATCGAGCAATTTTCTAGAATTTATTTTTGGTAAGGAATTTCCCTCATCAAATTTGGCACCGTCTATGGGAAATTTTCTTTTCATAAGTTCAAGTTCCCAAACAATTTACCAATGTCAATGACAAGACCAGGAATCGAAAGATAAATTCCAAGGATTCAACCAATTTGAGCTGCTCTGGTAGCTCCTCTAAGGATTGTGACACGTGTATTAGGTGGCGGAGATAACCCAAAACAAAACCACTACTCATGCTCTAGTAGCTAGTGCACACATAATATTAGTCCATTAGCAAAGGACTCCAACAACAATTATAAAAAAGACTAATCGACCAACCGAAGTAGCAGTTGGTGTGCCTTGTTATTTGATGCCAATTCAAGCCAAAAAACTTCTTAATCAAGGTTTGCAACTTACTTATTTTAAATTAAATCAATTACAAGTTGAAAGGGATCGTTAAGCCTATAAGAGAATGAAGAAGTTGACAGAGGCGCTAGTGTTATTAACATAAAATTTTTTATTGAAAAACAAGGGAAAAAAGAAGTCAAAATGTGTTAGAAAGTAAAAAAAAATCATGCTAGAAAAATAAAAGAAAAATAGGTGACTTTTGTAGAAGAAAAACGGAGTGTGTTATTTAGTTAGAGGAAAGTATAATGAAATTAAAGAAATAAAAGTGGAAAGATTCTAAATTTAAAGCTCACTCAAATAACTTGGTAGTAAAATTGGGTAAAGAGAAAAAAAGTTGGAATATAACAAAGAAAAGAAAAAAAAAAGTAGATTATGTACTTCAAGAATCTCCATTTGTTAAAAATATTATTGAAGAAAAAATTCCACGAAAGAATCTTGCCCAATCTTTTTGGAAGTATGACAGCATTGTTTTGGAGTATTTGACATCATCATAGGTCAACACATGACTATTAACCATATTGTTAACAAATGGCTTTTATCTATAACAGAAAAAACACATGTGAGAACTATTCTACCTTCTTTAATAGCATGGTCTATCTGGAATACAAGAAACAAAACAAAACATAACAACTCACCATTTTCTGCCAAATCTATTATTGACCATGTTATCTACCTAGTCGCTATATTAGATAGGGAACAACTTATTAAGTTAAAACACTTGAGTAAGGATCATCATGGGGCTAGACATATTCAATGTTTTAACCAAATGTTTAATCCAAAAAACTACATATACATTAAATGACATCCATCTCCTATAAACATAATAAAGCTTAATTGTGATGGCTTAAATCATGGTGATTCTATTAATGGGTTTACTATAAGAAACAATGATAGTGAACTCATCATGGCACAAGGCACACTGTTAGGTAAATGCTCGCTTGTCATTGCTGAAACTTTAGCTTTGTTAAAATGATTGGTATTCTGCAAACAAAATGATCTTAAAGCAGTAGATGTAGAAATAGATTCACTCATATTATTTAACATGTTAGCATTTGGAAAGATCCCATGGTTTATGACTAAACTACTGAGCTGTTGTAGAAACTTATTCCACCGCCAAATGGTGCTAAAACATATATATAGAGAAGAGAACTCTGCGGCAGATTGGTTTGCCAAATACACTTTGAAAGAAAGGGAAGACTATTCTTTTCAGGGTCTTGAATATCCTGCCTCTCTCAATGCTATTATTTTGCTAGAAATCTTGAATGTGGGATACATTAGATCCTCATTGGCAGGTTTTTACTAGACCAGTATCTTTTATTTCAACTTGCACGTAAAAGAAGAATACATTCACATTCAGGAAGGTGACAGAAACTAACAAGATGTTACATAGAAGGCTTGAATAGAAAAATAGAATCAAAGGAGAAAGATGAAGAAGTTGGAGAAGATGTTGGAGAAGAAGAGACCGGTTGAAGCTATGGAGAATAAGGACTACTGATGAAAAAATAAAACATTAAAGCAATTAGAAATTGGGAAAATGTACTCATATCATCAACATTCACTATAATCATGTGTAAATATGAGTCTCAACTGTCAAACTTGATATGTACTATAATTTTATCAATAAAAATTATTTTCTTGGAAAACAAATATGATGGTTGAGGGGACTCTAGAGCAGTTAAGAATTATGTTGATGTGATTTAATCTTGATGATGTGTTACTGTGTAGATCCTTGTTTATGACGTTCAAGGGAAATGCCTTGGGTTGGTTTAATAGTTTTCCGAATGGGTCAATTCGAGATTTCCAAGAATTATAGAGAGCTTTTAGAAATCGCTTTGTAGGTAACCGATCACATAAGAAAAAAGGTGATTCTATCATTAATATGTATTAAAAGAGAGACACTATTGAAAAGTTACATTCATAGGGTTTTCCGAACGATCAATAGTTTGGTAACTTGTAAGAAAGTTGTTGTTGTAGCTTCTTTTAAGAGGGGTTTGGATACATAAAGAAACATATATGAAGACCTTGATAGGTTCCTTGTAGATGACCTAGGGGATATTTTGGCAATATATGATCAACTTACTAGGCTCGAGAACTTCAAAATGGAGGCTTCTTCTGTTGCAAAGTTCCAAGAGTTTAAAGCTCTAATACCTAATTGAAGAAAAATGGAAGATGTCAAGCACGACAAAGGTTGCGAGGATTGGTTAATACACCGAGATATTCATACCATAATAATTTAGCTATAAATATACACCATTAACGTAGAATATTGTAGCTATCTTTGATAAAAAAAGGTTAAAATATCAAAGTCCGCGTTAGGTGTTGGCTTCGAGTAATGATTTGTCTCACATATAATTGTGTGTCTATCATAATGACCATGGCCATTCTACCATTTATTATTGAAAATTCTATGATAAAATTCAAAGAATTATTGATATTTGTGGTTTTGTTCAATTCGTCAAAGAAAAGAAGGGGAAATAAGCAAGGACAAGAATAAATAAGAGTCCAACGAGGAAGAAGGAGAAAAAAAGGATGACAAAGGAAAGATATAATATCTTTTCACTATTTATGTTGGATACATAATGTCAGGAACGGATCCGTCTTCCAAGAAAAACACAAAATAGATATAGAGGTCCATTTGGTTAGAAGAGTCATCGTATTATTGCTATTGTAAACCAGTTGTTGATCTCGAATTTAAACATGATGACTTGATATGTGTTGTAACCCCGCATGATGATGTGTTGATTATAAATTTAACATTTCTGGACTGATTATATCCCCAGTACTGATAGAGAATGGGAGTTTGAATAATGTGATTTTCGGAAACTGTCACATCCTTACGTTGTGTTGATGAAATTGATCTTCTAGTGCTTATAGGTTATGTTGATACTTAAAAAAATGTAAGAACTTTGTTTATGATTTCTGATAAACCTAGTCCATTGAATTTAATTATGGTTATACCAGTGTTACATAAGATGGAAGCCACATCTTATACTTTTGGGAAATATCTAAATTTTCAATAGTGAACTCAATGAGTGTAATCACGGTAAGTCATAGATTTTCAAGGAGTTGTTTCACAATTTCGCTAGACCCATGTAAATTATTATAATAGCAATTAAAGATGGTGGAAGAGGATCATCAACTAGATGAGAACGATAATAAGAAAGAATTAATAGTCCTAAATAAGAAATCGAATTTGAAGATCCTCTAAATGATATTATGGAAGAGGTAATATGAGATAGAGAACTAGTGAGTATTAAAAATTCTCTAAATCCAGATTTTAAGAGTAGATTGATAGAATTGTTAAAAATAAATATCGATGTCTTCACCTGGACTGCTAATGATATTTCAGGGGTCAACTCCGCTATAATTTTCCATGCATTATCAATTGACGAAAGACTAAGGCCAGTTGTAAAAAAAGATGGCTTTCTCTCGTGAGAAAGCAAAATGTCATTGTTAATAAGGTGGAAAATTGTTATATTTGGGGAATATCATGAAGTTAAAATATCAAAAATGGGTTGCTAATCCAATATTTGTTTTCGAAGAAGAACGAACATTAGAGGATGTGCATAGAATTTACTGATCTTAATGGAGCATGCCTAATAAAATATAATGGAGGCTTATATAGATGATATGATAATGAAGATAAGCGGTGAGGATAGGCAAGTTGAAGTTTTCTTTAAAGTATGTGTTACGTTGAAATGATTTAATCTTCAACTTAACCCATTGAAGTGTTATTTTATTGTTAGAAATGGAAACTTCCTTTGGTATATTGTTAATAACAATGGTATTGAGGCCGATCCTGAACATCTAAAAATACTATTAGACATGAAGCAATTAAAGATAGCCAAAGAAGTTCGTTCAGTTATCTCTAAAGCTTCTGAATTATTATTTAGTTTTTCTTCAAGGCGCTTAAGAGAGATAAATAATTTAGCATGAATGATATTTGTGATAAAGCTTGCCATGCATTAAAAGATTATTTGACTTGAGCAGAGATTTTATTAGCTCTAATATGATGTAAGATCTTGTACTTATATTTATATGTGTGTGATTTGGCTGTAAGTGCAGTGGTGTTAGAGAAGAGAGAAAACTGCATAAACCAATTTACTATGTAAGAAAAAGCTTGATTGACGCTAGAAAAAAAGATATTTTAACTTAAATAAAATTACTTTGGATTTGATATTAGTTTCCATAAAAATGAGACCGTACTTCCAAAACTTATATTTCTTTAAGAAGTGTGCTAAAATTTCAGATATTTCAGGAAGGCTTACACGACGATCAGTGGAAGTGTGAGAATATGAAATTTTATACAAACCATGTACTGTACTTAAAGCTTAAGCGCTTGCTGATTTTATTAATGAACTAATAATAACGAAAGCATACAATTAGAAGAAGGAAACAATGTCAAATGGATTATGGAGGTTAATAGAACATCATGTACTAATAGAGGAGGGACTCAGATCGTATTTAGAGCACCCTTAGTAAAGAAATCGGGAATTCTGTGAAATTTGGTTTTGAAGTAACAAATAATATATCAATGTACGAAGCTATTTTGATTGGTTTAAAATTAGTTAATATTTGTGGAGTAGGGATCGTACGAGTAAATTCAGATTATCATTAGTAATAAGTCAAGCGAATGGAGTATATGAAGCTAAACAAGAGAGTATGTAAGGGTATCTGGAAACATTAAATAAATAGATAAAATGTTTGAGAAAATAGAGTACGGGCAGGTACCGCGTGCGAATAAATTAATAGCCAACTCTCTGGAAAAATCAATAGTATCAGTGACATTTTGTTAGTAATAATATAAGAGAATTCATCTAAAGAAAGCAAAAAACATGATATTGAGGTCCTAATAATGGAAACAATGAAAGATAGGATGCTGGAATACTTATGATATTTAAGAGATCAAATTCTTCCTGAAGATAAGCCAAAGCTCACGTACTGAAACTACTGATGAGGATGCCTCCGTCAACTAGTAGATCAAGAAAAGTCCAAACAAATAGAAATAATATTGGAGCACGAGTGGAATCAAACTGTGATTTCTTTATGTGAAACCGAGGTGACCTATAAGCAATAGAACATTTGATATAAATTGATTAAGGTCAAGTGGAGCTGTATCAATGTCATATCAATGAAACTAGCAGCCCATCGATCAATCTAAGTGCTAGCAACCGAACAGAGGTGTAACCAATGGGTCTCAACACTAACTTGTGAAGAGAAACTAAGCAGATGCCTCTCTGATTAGAGGTCACTCGTAAAAGAACAATTTACATGACAAGACCATATAAGGAACAACATGTAGTGATCAACGAATGACGAGTCCGATCGTTTATCGCAATTAATGAAGAAGTTATAGACAAGGTCAACTACATATAAATAATTGTTAACTGAAAACGGTTTAACTGATCGTGACCAAAGTAATAGCCTAAATTATAGGGCCATTACCATAAATTATGGTCCATGAATGAGATTGGGGAATTATGTGATTAGTGTAGAAATCAAACGGCATTGTAAAGCTTATAAATAGGTTGACGATTATGTAACAAAACATCTTTTCTTCCATTAATATTTTTTGGTGCCGTCTTTGGGAACATATAACAAAAATTCATAGCATTGAGTTTTTTAACCATGGTAGTAACCCAATCAGGGATCAAAAGTGAATTTCCGGAGGGGATGAAGACGACTGATCACCGAAAAATTGCAATGGATCGAGTGGATGCGCAGATTCAGTTGCTTCCTGTCACGGTTACCAATCTAAAAATTGTGGAAGCAACTCAGATTGAAGTGATAAGTGCATTTCATATCACTTATTACGGTTCCATTATTCTTAAATTCGTCACCGGTTCTCAAATATTCGTTGAGTTTTAACGTATTTTTTCAGTATTCTTAAAGATGCTTGTGTCGCGGGTAAATTGTGATAATATTAATAAATTTGGGGTTGAAATTGAAGAAACTGGAAATTAATGTACTTGAAGGCAATTTTGGAATAGTGGAAAACAAAGAAAAATATATTAATGCTACGAAAATATATTATGACGAGTGATTTTCCAAAAAAAAAAAAAAATTAATTCTTGATATATATTATGACGAGTGATTTTAAAAAAAAAAATATTAATGCTTGAAAAATATATTAATGTTGAAAAAAAAGGAAAATATATTTTCTAAGATATTGTTTAAAATATTAAATTAACGAGTGATTTTTAAAAAAATATATTAATGCTTGAAAAATATATTAATTATTGTTTAAAATATTAAATTAAGAAGAAAATATTAAAGCGAAGCATAAAAGGAAATTAATGCTGAATTAAGAAAAGAATATTAGATTATTCCGAATATTTTATTTAGCTATATTGTTTAAAATATTATTTTATTTAACATAAATATTTACGATACGTAATTTAATTGTTTTTTAGGGTTCGGCAGAAGTTATAAATAGAAGAAAACGAGAAAAGACAAAAGAGTGCCGCTTTTGGGTTGTCTTTCAGCATAATACAAAACAAAGGAGAGAAAACACTTTTGTCTACTTTTTAGGTTTTCTTTCAGAACAGAAAGAGGATTGTTTTGTTTCTGATTTTTCAAGACAAAACGAGAGAGAAATAGGGATTAAAAGGAGAAAAAGAGGAGAAAGTGGATTTGACTTCTTTTTGAATAGACGTTAAAGAAGAAGAGACATAATTGACTGTTTTGGTTATTCATTCGATCCTGTGGAAGACACAAACAGACAAACGAGAGGCAAAGACGGATCGTTCCTCTTTCGCCCTTACTGTCTTTTTACTATTATAACCAGACGGCAGAACAGTAGGCGCGAATTGGGTTTGCGGCAAAAGCAATTGACGGCAAGCAAAAGCAATTGACGGCAAGCGACGGCGATTTGACTTTGAGTTTCTTTTTCGGTTTAATATTTTCTAAACTTTTTTTCGTTTATTTTTATTTTTATTTATATTCATCAAGATATGTTAATTTTTAAGACCATGATGATGATTTGTTCGATTATGAACTAATCGTTGTCATGGAACCTTAGCGGATTTGTTTGAATAATATTTAGGGTTTATTGCTTAATTAATTTGTGAGATACGTTTATCGGTTACCTAGTATGATTGTGCTTAATTTTAGATGCGTCACGAACATCTAGCTTGTTAATCTTTAATGAATACGAAAGTGGATTTAAGGGTTTAGAACTTGTCATGCTAGCATAGGTTCTTGAATGATTCATATTGTGATTGTTCATGATTCATAATATGTCATTAACCATATCATATTACCCTATGTAATCGAAATAGGTAACTTGTGCTTAAAACCAATTGTACCTCAATTCATATAGACATATAGGATTGTCATGCATGCGGTGTCTGATTAACTGCTATCTCTTTTGTGGTTGTTTAAGTGGTTTGGTTTACGTGTACTGAAAGGTAGCGTATTCTGATTTTGTGTTATCTGATTAGTAATCGTAGTTATCTTACATATTGATTAAGTATATTAATACTCTGAGTAAAATAAACAATGAAGTTAGGGTTCCATGTTTTCTCTCGCATAAGTAAAACTCATTAGATATTCTCGTTACTTGATTTGTTTAATTACATTCATACTTTATTACTCGTTCAAGCATTAGTTTAATAATTTAATAATCATACGTTGTTGCATAAGTGAATTCTTGTCTTATACACCTAGTCTTCGTGGGAACGATCTTTCTTACTTATTACTTGCTATGATTTGACCGTGTATACTTGCGTGAGAAAAGGACTAACAAGTTTTTGGCGCCGTTGCCGGGGACTCGGTGTTATTTGACAGTTTCATTGCTTATCAACATGAGTCGTTATAAAACTACTGACTTGATTCGGTTACTTTATTTTTGTATGTTTTCTTGTGCTTCAGGTACTTGAGCGTGTATGCAAACACGGTCTCAAACTAGAGCACTAGTACAAAAGGAGCTTGAAGAACAGCAAGGAACAGAGTTGATATTCGCAGATTCTGATACTAATTCTATAATGGGAGATCCACCTCCAAAAGCACTCATGGAATACTCTCAACCAAAGATCATGGATATTCAGTCTAGCATTGTCAGACCCAATATCGCTGCGAATAATTTTGAGATTAAACCCAGCACTATTCAGATGATGCAGAATTTTTGTCAGTTTGGGGGAGCTTCATGTGAGGATCCTAATATGCACATTATGACCTTCCTTGAAATCTGTGATACTTTCAAGTTCAACGGTGTTTCAGATGATGCCATAAAACTGAGACTCTTCCCATTTTCTCTGAGGGACAAAGCTAAGAGCTGGTTACACTCTTTACCAGCAGGCTCGATCACTACTTGGGATATACTAGCACATAAATTTCTCTCAAAATTCTTTTCTATGGCAAGAACAGCCGCCTTGAGGAATGTTATTACTCAGTTTTCTCAGTCATATGGTGAATATTTAAGTGAAGCTTGGGAGCGTTACAAGGAGATGCTCAGAAAATGTCCTCATCATGGGATGCCTGATTGGTTAGTAATAAATTGCTTCTACAATGGGTTGGGTGCGCAAACAAGGCCCATGGTCGATGCTGCATCTGGGGGAGCCTTATTAACGAAAAGCTATGAGGAAGCTCATGAGCTCCTTGAGATGATGGCTGCTAATGAATTCCAGAACCCTTCTCAGAGACAGTCACAACATAAAGTAGCTGGTATTCTTAACGTAGACACTGCCAATGCTTTAGCAGCTCAGCTTGAAGCTCTAAACATGAAGGTAGATTCTTTGACTAAACTAGGGGTACAACAGGTAGCTAGTGTGTGCGGGATTTGTGCTGGAGGGCATGACACTCAACAATGCCCAATATCTAGTGAGTCAGTGCAATTTGTGAGTAACTTTCAGAGGAAGAATCAACAACCAATCTCAAACACCTATCACCTAAGCAACAGAAATCATCCGAACTTCAGTTGGAGCATTAATCAACAAGGTAATCAGCATTATGGTGCTAAGCCATACGCTCCTCCTGGATTTCAGCAACAAGGGCAGCAACATCAATCTCAACAGTATGCCCCACGACAAGCTCAGAATCAACATCCTGACCCTTCTCAACATTCTGTGAGAGACTCTGAATTCGAAGAGATGAAGTTAATGATTAAAAGTCTGATGGTATCTCACAAGATCTTGGAAAATCAGATTGGGCAGATGGCCAATAACATGATTGTTAGACCTCAGGGAGTTCTTCCTAGCGACACAGAACATAATCCAGGTAAACGGGACAGCAAGGAGCAATGCCAAGCTATCACCTTGCGATCAGGAAAGGTTGCTGAGAACCCCACAATTGAACAAGAGGTGGATTCTTCTCAAAATCAGCCCTCATCTGAGGTTAATTCTGGTCAAGATCAGCCACCTAAAAAGCCATCTCAGTCAGTTGTTGAGCCTACGATCTACCCTCCTCCACTTTTTCCGCAAAGGTTGCAGAAACAGAAGCTAGATGCTCAGTTTGGGAGATTTTTGGAGGTGTTCAAGAAGCTACACATCAACATACCTTTTGCTGAAGCATTAGAGCAAATGCCTAGTTATGCCAAGTTCATGAAGGGAATTCTTTCGAAAAAGCTAAAGCTTGTTGATTTTGAGACAGTGGCGCTCACTGAGGAATGCAGTGCCATCTTACAACAAAAATTTCCTCGCAAACTTAAAGATCCAGGAAGCTTCACCATTCCTTGTTCAATCGGCAATTTAACTTATAGCAAATGTTTATGTGATTTGGGAGCGAGCATCAATCTGATGCCCCTATATGTGTTTGAGAAACTTGGGCTACTTGAGCCAAAACCGACTAATATCTCTTTGCAACTGGCTGATTGTTCTATCACATATCCTCGTGGTATCGTAGAAGATGTCTTAGTAAAGGTAGACAAGCTCATCTTTCCTGCTGACTTCGTTATCTTGGATTTCGAAGAGGACAAAAAAATCCCCATAATCATGGGAAGGCCATTCTTGGCTACGGGCAAAACTTTGATTGATGTCCAAAAAGGGGAGCTCACTATGAGAGTGCAAGATCAGACTGTCACTTTCAACGTTTTCAAGGCTATGCAATCCCCAATAGAGGATGAGGAATGTTTCAGGTTGGATACGGTCGATTCTTCGCACAGTAATGAGTTGGATCAATTCTCGAGTTCAAATGCTCTAGGCAGAGTTCTACATGGTGAATCTGACTGTGAAGACGAAGAAATATCTGAATGTTTTCAACTACTACAGGAAGCCCCGTATCAAAAGAGGCTCAATATTCCACATGAGTCGCTCGTATTGGGTGATCTTAAGGATTCTCAGGAAATACTTAAACCTTCTCTACAAGAAGCTCCTAAACTTGAACTCAAACCACTACCAGATCATCTCACGTATGCTTTCTTAGGAGAGTCATCTACATTACCTGTTATTATTGCATCTAACCTTTCAGCTAGTGAGGAAGAAAAGCTATTAAGAGTTCTGGGGAAGTTCAAATCAGCCATTGGTTGGACCATAGCAGATATCAGAAGATGTATAAGGAAAAAAGTCAAGAAACGGCATGATATGAAACTTGTACATAAAGCTTTTGATCCAGGCCAACTTGTTATTCTTTTCAACTCTCGTCTAAAGCTCTTCCCAGGGAAGCTCAAGTAAAGGCGGTCTGGACCTTTTAAAGTCAAGACAGTATATCCACATGGAGCAGTTGAAATCTTTGAGGAATCACCAGACAAAGCATTCAAAGTCAATGGTCAGCGACTCAAGCATTACTATGGAGATGTGGGGAACCGTGAGGCGTTCAGCATCAGCCTCGACACTATATGATTCCTAGTGGTATCGTCGAGCTTTCGACGTTAAACAAGCGCTTCGTGGGAGGCAACCCACTGGGAAACAATGATCAACACTGCTGGACGAATAGGGGAGTGTTTCTTTTATCTTTTAATTTCTTGTAGTTGCATTCATCATAGTATTTATTCATGTTAGTCATGCTTATTTTCATTTTCATGCCATGATTATATAGACTATGTTTAGGATCGAGTTAGCTTATTAGCACAGCATTTTGTTCATGCATTTTGCGTCTTTGATCCCTTCAGTTGTTGTTTCTACTTAAGTAGCCGATGATAAAAATTGTTTGGAATGATAGTAGGAATAAAATCTATTTAGGTTACTTGTCAGTTAGCTTGCTTGATGTAGAAGCACAATTAATACATGTAGACTCATCGATTGTTTTTATGCTAGTTACGGACACACTTGAGTATTGTTATACATAATCCTTGATTAGGTTCAGAATTACACCTTAATCCTTTATTAGCTCATGGATTGCAAAAAGATAAGTTTGGGGCAGTTGAAAGATAAATATGCGTATTATTCAGTTAGGCGTCAAAGGTTAGTAGCCGCTCGTCGATGTACGTCCTCTCGCTGGGGGCTGCGTATTGCGAGTAGTCTAGGGGTGGAATAAGATGGAGCGAAACGCACTCATTCCTAATCCGATTGCTTAAAAAAAACAAAAAAGTGAAAAAGAAAGATGAAAAATAAAAGAAGAAGGCAAAATTGGCAAAATTGGCTAGGGGAGTTTGTGCCTAGTGACCTAAGACTTTTCCGGTCTAGGATCCGCTAACCTAAAGCTCGCTACATGGGCACCATTGTATAAGTCTTTCAGGGACCTCATCCATTGCACGGTCAAATAAGCCTTTGAGTGTCTGTATATAGAGTAAAGCATAATAAATCTTTGACAACCCCGGAGAAATATGGATGTGCAACTTGACTATGAAGAATCTAGGTTGTATTTCGTTTCTAATCTTGTGATTATTACGATGAGAACAAGTAAGGTCCATTAATTTGTACAAAAAACATGTCGAGTGAGTTTGAGCACACACGCACGCTTCTTCACTTGTATTGCTAACATTTGAGTACCTAGTTATTTAGCATTCCGAGGTCATTACATTCGTTGAGGCATTTATGCTTAATTAGTTACAGTTACTTGTTCGGGATCATTGCGTTCTTGCATTCATTTAAATTCAGTTGCATTCATGCATCAATTGTTAAACATGTTTTGCATTGCTTGAGGACAAGCAACGGTTTAAGTTTGGGGGTTTGATAAGTGCATTTCATATCACTTATTACGGTTCCATTATTCTTAAATTCGTCACCGGTTCTCAAATATTCGTTGAGTTTTAACGTATTTGTTCAGTATTCTTAAAGACACTTGTGCCGCGGGTAAATTGTGATAATATTAATAAATTTGGGGTTGAAATTGAAGAAACTGGAAATTAATGTACTTGAAGGCAATTTTGGAATAGTGGAAAACAAAGAAAAATATAGTAATGCTACGAAAATATATTATGACGAGTGATTTTCCAAAAAAATATATATTAATGCTTGATATATCTTATGACGAGTGATTTTCAAAAAAATATATATTAATGCTTGAAAAATATATTAATGTTGAAAAAAAGGAAAATATATTTTCTAAGATATTGTTTAAAATATTAAATTAACGAGTGATTTTCAAAAAAAAAATATATTAATGCTTGAAAAATATATTAATGTTAAAAAAAAGGGAAAATATATTTTCTATAATATTGTTTAAAATATTAAATTAAGAAGAAAATATTAAAGCAAAGCATAAAAAGAAATTAATGTTCAATTAAGAAAAGAATATTAGATTAATCCGAATATTTTATTTAGCTATATTGTTTAAAATATTATTTTATTTACGTAATTTAATTGTTTTTTAGGGTTTCGGCAGAAGTTATAAATAGAAGAAAACGAGAAAAGACAAAGAGTGCCGCTTTTGGGTTTTCTTTCGGCATAATACAAAACAAAGGAAAGAAAACACTTTTGTCTACTTTTTAGGTTTTCTTTCAGAACAGAAAGAGGACTGTTTTGTTTCTGATCTTTCAAGACAAAACGAGAGAGAAATAGGGATTAAAAGGAGAAAAAGAGGAGAAAGCGGATTTGACTTCTTTTTGAATAGATGTTAAAGAAGAAGAGACATAATTGACTGTTTTGGTGATTCATTCGATCCTGCGGAAGACACAAACAGACAAACGAGAGGTAAAGACGGATCATTCCTCTTTCACCTTTACTGTCTTTTTACTATTATAACCAGACGGCAGGACAGTAGGCACGAATTGGGTTTGCGGCAAAAGCAATTGACGGCAAGCAAAAGCAATTGACGGCAAGCGACGGCAATTTGACTTTGAGTTTCTTTTTCGGTTTAATATCTTCTAAACTCTTTTTTGTTTATTTTTATTTTTATTTATATTCATCAAGCTATGTTAATTTTTAAGACCATGATGATGATTTGTTCGATTATGAACTAATCGTTGTCATGGAACCTTAGCGGATTTGTTTGAATAATATTTAGGGTTTATTGCTTAATTAATTTGTGAGATACGTTTATCGGTTACCTAATATGATTGTGCTTAATTTTAGATGCATCGCGAACATCTAGTTTGTTAATCTTTAATGAATACGAAAGTGGATTTAAGGGTTTAGAACTTGTCATGCTAGCATAGGTTCTTGAATGATTTATATTGTGATTGTTCATGATTCGTAATATGTCATTAACCATATCATATTACCCTATGTAATTGAAATAGGTAACTTGTGCTTAAAACCAATTGTACCTCAATTCATATAGACATATAGGATTGTCATGCATGCGGTGTCTGCTTAACTGCTATCTCTTTTGTGGTTGTTTAAGTGGTTTGGTTTACGTGTACTGAAAGGTAGCGTATTCTGATTTTGTGTTATCTGATTAGTAATCGTAGTTATCTTACATATTGATTAAGTATATTAATACTCTGAGTAAAATAAACAATGAAGTTAGGGTTCCATGTTTTCTCTCGCATAAGTAAAACTCATTAGATATTCTCGTTACTTGATTTGTTTAGTTACATTCATACTTTATTACTCGTTCAAGCATTAGTTTAATAATCATACGTTGTTGCATAAGTGAATTCTTGTCTTATACACCTAGTCTTCGTGGGAACGATCTTTCTTACTTATTACTTGCTACGATTTGACCGCGTATACTTGCGTGAGAAAATGACTAACATGAAGCAGGAGCCCAAGGTAGTCAGCCGCAAGTTACCATCGAGCCAGAAATCATACCACCAACATCGGTAAACATTATGGACCCCACTATGCAGGAAGCAATGGCCGGTAACCTAGAAATCATGCCAACAGTCTAGCAAGTTCAACACGTACAACAAGAACAACAGAGGGTTTGATACGACCGCAGCGCTAGGAATATGGCCACAAAAGCTACCATAGCTGACCTAATCAAATTTATGGTGGAGAAGATGAGATATATGTTAGCCATTAGCCAGATCAGGTCAATTCATCATAGTAGACGATGCTAGAAATGGTTATTCACCAGAAATACATGTCTCAGACCACAAAAGAGTATCAAACGACATGCAAAAAAAAGATGATGGACCTCGTCGTGATGGCTTTCTCCGCCAAACGCATTATGATAATCTATCAAGGCATTTTACCCTATTAACCAGGATCTCAGTTATTTACGATCGAACCAAGCGAAGAACGAGATATGATCCCCCTCGAATTATAAGTGCACCATATCACAAGCGATCAAACAGACACTTCTGTTCTTACCATAATGATCAAGGTCACCCAACTGACGAATGTTGGCAGCTCAAAGAGGAGATCTAAAGGTTAATAGATAATGGTGATCTCATATAGTTCGTTTAACAGCAAAATCGCCATCACCAGCCCGAGCAGAGGGAACAACCTCACCCAGCCAATAAAGAGAGGCCTTATAAATATCGGTGAATAGGTACAGGAAAGAAACAGTGGTTGTTTACCATCGCATGTGGCGAAAGAACACAAGGATGCATTAACGATACAATCGAGGCTTCAGGCTACCACACTTATCGACACCCTGTCACAGATCTTAGCTTCAATGATGATGATTTACACGAGGTCGCCACACCACACAAGGATGCATTAACGATACATTTGTACATTGGAGGAGTAATGATTAGTATGGTCTTAGTCTGTGGAAGTAGTTCGGCTAATATTATCTTCAAAGCTAGTTATGATCACATTCAATAAATTCCACCCTAGTAACCCACCCAGTGTACTCTTGTAGGATATGAAGGCAATGCATCTTAATGCATGGGGGAGGTCGAGCTTATGCTCGAATTAGGCGATGGGGCTACTAAGAAAGAACTCAAGACGTTGTTCATGATTTATGATGCCCTCAACTCTTACCATGCAATCATTGGACGACAGTGGTAGCATCAGATGGAGGCCACCCCGTGCACTTTCAGACAATGTCTCAAGTACCCACATGAGAACGAAGTGGGAATCATAAGACATGGTCAACGAACTACTAGAACGTGTTATGCAGTTATCGTTGATCCAACGAAGCCTCTCTAATAACATTTATTTAGTGAGAGGGTGCGTAGAGAAGAAAGCACAACACTCTCATCGCCTGATCGTATAGACGACCCAAAAGAAGCTGAGCAACCCAACGCATCCCCTACAGATTCGGTTAAAGAGCTGGTGGACAAGCGTCGTACTTGGAGACTAGGTAACAATTTGAACCCTACTTTTAAACAACTGTTATTTGACCTATTAGGAAGAAACTTGGATATTTTTTCTTTGAATGCTAGTGATGTGTTAGGGGTAGACCCATCTTTCATTTTCCACGAATTAACGATTGATGCATATGCCAGGCCTATGCGCCAGAAGCGATGTTCATTTTATGATGAAACACAAGTGGCTATAAGTGCTGAGGCAGAAAAGATATCTCGGCTCGAGTATAAAAAACGAACTCAACATCGGGGTGCGACTTCCTTTCATTCATAAGAGATTACTCAGGCTACAATCAGATTTTCCTAAACCCATGTGATGAGAGGCACACAATATTCCAAACCAAGGGCGACCTCTACTATTACATTGTGATGTCGTTTGGCTTAAAGAACACATGCTACACATATCAGCGTCTTATGAATCCAATTTTCAAAGACCACCTAGGACAATACATGGAGGGGTATATTAATGAAATGATCATGAAAATACACACGACGGATAAACAACTCGAAGTAATACAAATTGTTTTCGATCTCTTACGCCAATTTAATTTAAAGCTCAACCATGTCAAATGCTTTTTCGATATCCTTAGTGATAAATTCCTAGCATACATAGTGAATAAGAATGGCATCGAAGCTGACCCTACCCAACATCAAAGAGGTCCAATGTGTGATACGTCGTCTAGCAGCATAGTCTCGTTTCATAACAAGGGCATCAGAAAACAGCCACCCGTTCTTTGAAGTTCTTCGAGGTGTTAAAATATTTTCATGGACGGAGGAGTGCAATATGACTTATGAAACATTAAGAATTGTCCCACATCACAAGAAATACTATCCGCTCATGTCATAGGTGAGCTATTGTTTTTATACTTGTATGTTTTACATTTCTCAGTTAGTGCATAATTAGTGCGGGAGCTGGAGGGTGTACAATGACCCATATACTACACCACTAAATCATTAGTTGATGCAGACACTCGTTATCTCAACCTAGAAAATCTAGCATTGGGTCTGATAATCGTTGCTATGAAAATGCGCCCCTACTTCCAAGGGCACACAATCACCGCCCCCACAGCCTTTCCTCTCAAAATTGTGTTACAAAAACCTAATGCATATGGCCGGCTGACTAAATGGGCCATCGAGAGTATGACATCAAGTTCAAACTACGCACTGCAATCAAAGGGCCAGACGTTGCTGATTTCCTCATAAAATTCTCCTCGCCCCGTGACACATCTTCTCAAGTCAAACCATCACTAGGAGTTGTTGGTGTCATATTACAGTTGAAATAGATGGGGGCATCGAGAACATCACGGGGAGATGTTGGTTTCATCTTAAAGTTACCAATAGGATAGAAAATTATTCAAGACATTCGATTTAACTTTTCAGTAACCAATAATGTGGGAGAATATGAGGCAATGATTTATGGTATGAAGCTAGCATTAATAGGCGGGGCTCAAATTTTTCGAATACGTTTAGACTCGTAGTTGGTTATCAATGAGGCCAATGGTACTATGATGCTAAGAAAGAGGGGATCCTTGAAAATCTAAGAGTGCTTAAAGAATATCAGTCCAAGTTTACAAACATGGTCTATTATCAAGTGCCCCGTGTAGATAATTTTCCAACCGATGCATTGGCCAAAACAACAGCCTCAGGAGAACATCCGCTTATCCTTATACAACAACTTCCAACCACTGAATCTTGTAGGCAGAGTGAAATCATTTGCACTATTGAGGACACCAATGTTTGGAGACAACCTTATTTGATATACCTGCGATCTGGCACCCTTCGAGTCGATAAGACTGTTGCTCGGGAAGTCAAACTATGGGTAGCCAAGTACTACATCTTAGACGATGTCCTTTATCGAAAAATGGAACTCGACCGCTGCTCTACTGCCTCGATAAAGCAGAAGCTACCTCTGTAATGCACGATCTACATACTAGAGACGTCAGGGCATATTGTGGATATCGTAGTCTTATTCGTTGTTTCCTCTAACATGATATTACTGGCCGGAATCATAAAAGGATTACTACTAGTGTTATCCATCTCAGCAATTTCCCAACATCGGTGATCTCCCAAGTTAGTCAATGCAGGTCGTCATTATTCTTTGCCCTTTCGATAAATGGGGCATCGATCTGGTTGGTCCACTCAATATGGAGACTAGAAAGCGTCAATTTATTTTATTGTAAAAATGGATTACTTTACTAAATGGGTAGAATAAAAATATCTCTCCCACATTCGAGCTGAGGAAATTTGCGACTTTATTCACAATCAGATTTTATCTCCGTTTGTAATCTCTCGAATATTGATGACAGACAATGGCCCTTAGTTCCAAAATACAGTGGTCACAACATTTTGCAAATGTTATGGGATCAACCAGCATTTCTCCACCCTTACTACCCTCATGCGAATGGGAAGGTAGAAGTCACTAACCGAACCATGGTGGATGAAATAAAAAAGAAACTCGAGAGAGCTAAGGGAAAATGGCATGACAAACAAACTGAGGTCCTATGGGCTTACCGAACTACCTCACGGACTACAACATATGGAACCCCTTTTCTTCTTGTCTATGGAATCGAGGATGTTGTACCAACATAAGTTATTATCCGAAGTCATCGGGTCGTCAGCTACAATGAAGTTACTAATACCACTGGTCGAGCAGTTAATGTACTTCCTATAGACGAGAGACGTGATCAAGAACGCGTGGAGCATACCGCCTTAAGCCTGATAAGAGGTCGTTTCAATGCGCGCCTTAAAACCTGAAGTCTACAAGTAGGGGATATAGTTATGAAAAAGATTTTCCAAGGGTCATGCGATGAAGATATTGGCAAGTTAGGCCCAAAATTGGGATAAGCCTTAGACCATCATCTCCAAAGAAGACAGTGGAACATACCGCATTGACGATGTAGAGGGCTACGCCTTGAAACAACCTTGGAATACAAATCACTTAAAATTTTATCACTAAGCTTTGTAATTTAGACATGCACTCTTTTTTCCCCTGATAACGCGGGAGGTTTTTTTAATGAGGCATCGTACTTCTAAATTTTACTTATATGAATTTTACCATTTTCACCAACTTATGTGTTTATTTATTAAGCTTTCTCCATCCTTACAATTGCGACCGGGTTATGACCACGCCTGCGCCTACATAAGGGTCCATACTGAGCCCACACCATTTCAGTCAATTTATACGAATTGGCTAATTGGCCATGCCTACGTAAGGGTCCATACAATTGGCTAATTGTCCATACGTAAGGGCCATACTGAGCTTAATACCTTGTACTGGTATTAAGAGAACTAATCTAGTATCAAGCCCTTGTTGGGGCACGAAATTGGTCAAAACAGCCGCATTGCGAATTGGCTGAGGAACAAGTCTCAGTCAAAGCTACGTAATGAGCCATACTGAGCTTGACCTTTTAAGGATCTCTTATAACATGATATAATTTACAAACATATGTTTCGCCATCAAGATAGATCTCCAATAACAAAATAGATCAAGGAAAAAAATTAGTAAACTTTTCCATCCACAAAAAACAAACGAGCATACATCAATGTTTACATACACGCACACTTCCAGTGATTTATAAAACATGTTTAAGTTTTTAACGTAAGAGAAACATTAAACATTACGAATAATAGGCAGGTTATTGCCTCCTGCAACTCCAACACCAACTGATAGTGGTTGTTAACTTCCCATTCTCCATTGTCAACCCCGCAATGCACTCATATTGTTCTTCCACCCTATGAGCCTGAACCATGTTCTACGTATGCAGACCGACACTTTATGACATCTGCTCTTCATTACTCTTGATAAGTCCAATACTATGCGCTATCAATAAAATATTACCAGAGGAAAGCTCATTGCATTTTTATTTTTTTCAATCCCGAGCACCCTTAACAGAGGAAAACTCACGACAAAACCCATCGTTCTCGTGAGATGCATTGTCATTCTGAGCCTTGATTGATCCATATTCATTCTTAAACCGAGAAAGCTCAGTGGTTAAGAACTTTCACGACCCAAAATAACATGGCATCGGTTTTCCACTTTTCCATAATATGATATTGACAACTCAACATACGTCGGCAAGATAGTACAACGAAGTTATGATGCATCTGCATCTATAAGGAAGTTATAATCCTATATTTTTCTCATATTCCACCAATTAATGGTTTTTATATAGATGTTAGAATTATTTACCTTGATAAAAAGCTCTAACTACCGCTATAAAATTTTACTCATTGGCATATTATCGTAAAATGACAATTCTGGGAACCATTTGACCTACTCGGACATTAGCATTGATGGGCGAGACATCACAATACTTGCGAGAGGCAGCTCCTCAGTTATTTTGCAACCTTGGGCCGCTTTAAATACTTTATTCATTGAGGGAGTAAGATCTTGCCTCATAATGTTTATAAACTATGACCCAATACCAGCCTCCTGCACTAAATTAATAAAAAATGATCGCACAATTGAGCCTTTCACAAAATTTTCTAGTCTACTAGCTATCTCCTTGAGAATGTACTTTTTTCAGCTTTGGTAGCCCACTAACATCACCCATACGATTAGCCTGACCCTCCATCTGGGTCTTATCCAACACTATCACCTCAGACGTCTTCCCATTGACGTGCTCCGCATAAGGGACCGATGCCTCTGCTTCTTTGTTTCTAGGTACGTGGCCATCATTCTCCTCCTCCTCATCCACCAAACTCAATTTCTATTGCGAAAAAGGAACCACATTCACAATCACACAATTTTTTCAGAGGGGGCACACTTTTTCATCCACTCCATCTTCTTCTTCTCGAGCTCAACGAGTATGCTCTTTCTTTAACTCATCATATGATTGGGCAACGCTATATTCCAGTTGGTTCCCGTCACCAACATCCTGAATGGTTAACATCACTTCCTCCTTGTCATCCTGCCCTCGAAGAAGTGAGACATCTTCTACATCCCTAAATTTTGGAATTTGGGGCACTACCAACCATACCCCCGCACTGTTGCGATAACGGTATACTTGCTCCATCAATGCCCACAGTCATTTCTTTGTAGCGATCTATACACTACCGGCCATCTACAGCTTCCCGTCCTTTGTAATGTCTAATTCAAGGACACACTACAACCCAGAGTTCAAGTAATGTTCGAGTGTAAATAAGCGAGACGCTTCCTGACCCCATGTTGTATTGGCCAATGCTGATAATATGATCAATGAATTCACAGTTTCCTTCGACACCTCCTCTTTGCACCCGTCCGGATGCTTCTCTTCACCTGCAAAAGAAAACAGGTTAATCAGCAACTAGGTTAGTTCATCTAGGATACTATTATATAATACTTCTTTCTTACATTTGGCTTTCCACCATCTTTCTAACTGGATACTCATCACACAACTTTTATGATCCTAATTCCCGGATACGAATACAAATATATCCTTCAACTTCTTACCTGACATCGGCAGCTCAACTATTTTCCTTTACAGAAGTCAGTTGAGTATAGAAAGACGGGGACTTCACCAATTTGGCTACATCCACAATGGCAAGTACGTCTTCCAAATATAAATACACGGGAACTCAAGATGAAGCTAAGTAAAACCCTCCACACATTGGATACTGATTGCGTATGACATATGCATATGAAGCTAAAAAAGTCTTGAATTAGCAAGGACAATGACAACCGTAAACCCCAGTCGAACAAGGTGGTGTACAGATAGGTGTCTTTTTCTTTTGCCTTGATAAGGTTGTTCACCGAAAACCGACACATTCACTATCACATCTCTTGGTATTCCATACATAGCCCTAAGTTCCAGAAGGCCATCTTTTGTAAGATACTCATACTTTGGGGTTAATCGAGAAACATACTATTCAGAGAACGGCGGGACATTCATATTCTGGTTCTGTTCCATCAACCGCGACAACACTCAAGGAATCATTCTTCTTACCACCTTTATTAGGAGTCATCATGGTCACCAGAACGACTACTATAAGACAATAGGACTTATAAGTGCAAGCAAAGCGCGGGGATAACTCACAATATGCAGGAGTACTGATAAAGATGTTTATGCCACTCCGAAAGAGAATTAGGGTTAATGCATCTACACCAAGATTGAGTGGCCTTAATACGACGAATTAATGGACATCATTAAAGATTAAATAAAGATGAAATACATGCATACCTTCTTTAACGACGATTACAAAGAGTTTGAAAAGTTGGGAGCTTTGGATGATAGAATAGTCTCTTTTCCCTTTCAAAGTTATTTTCAAAATAATAATGACTTCAAAAATTCAGTAAAACGCTTTAGTATCAAAGTGACTATCCAATACACGAGTGACAAGACATCAGTTGTTATTCACATTAATTGCTAACACGTTTCCTCATAATCGAAGCGTCATACTCCATCAAAACGACTATATGTGTCAGACCAATCATATTGCATGTGCCACCTTGTCAATACTATGTGTCACACTACTCTTGGAAAATAGAACACCTTATTGCTAGAAGTACTACGACACGAAGACCGCATGACATCTAAATGACTCAAGTATTCTACCATCTACTCTGCTTTGTTACATGTTACTCAATCGAATATATATTTTTAACATAGAATCCATGGACTTGGGGGGGGGGGGCTAATGAGGATTCCTCCATCAATTGGTAGATCAAGCAAAGTCCAAGCAGATGGAAATAATATAGGAGCACGAGTGGAATCAAACCAAGGGTTATTAAACCAAGCCTAAGTCTTAACACTCATTAGGAACACAAGCGATTATAGTGTGCATTTGACTTAAAACTGTCAAAATAGAAAAATTAGATAATAAGTCAAAACTATAATTGAATCTTTAAGAACCACAAGTGAACATATTGTGTCCTTAATCAAAAGTGAAATATACATACTGACCATCAAAAAAAATTAAAAATAAGAAAATGTTACCATACTAAAGTGAGTAAAAATTCAAACACGAAGTAATTGGTCATTAAAGTCAGAAAATACAATATGCCAATATCATTAGGAGAATATAATCATAAAATACAACTTTTGAAAAAACATGGTTACATTAGAAATCACGAGGGATAGAATTTCTTTCAGCTTGATTAGAATGAGGGAGGCTCATATTGGCATGATCATCTTCAATTTCGAACATAGGCTCAACAATAACAACTTTGCTATCGGTTGGGCCATCATCAGTGTCATCTTCGTCAAATCATATTAGGTGTTCGTCGTCAGGTACGTTATATATAATATCACGAAAGACTATATTAGGATTCATTTTCCAAAGTGCTATAATGGTATATTTTTAACTCTTTTTAACATATTTTTGCAATACTTTTAGTCGTTTCTTTATGAATTTTCTTTTAAGTATCTCTTACAACATCTTTTATAAACTTTTTGAGTTTTTCATCTTTCTTCCCTTCAAAATTGTCCAATTTATCTTGAAAACTTTAACATCAAAATTCAAAGAAATATTCTTATAGTTTACATCATATAGCATTGGGCTTAATAATCATGGTATCTATTTCGATAAACCATCACTAGTATTGCCTAACTTAAGATTTTGAAAAATAAGGTTGTTGTTCAAATAAAGTTGTTTAGTATTTTGAATAACTAACTCTGTCTTTTTAGAAATCAATTTTTCATTTTCATTATTCAAAGATTTCTTCTCAACGGTCAATTTAGCAACTAAATTATCTTTTTCAACTTTTTATTTAGACAACCAGTCAGATCATTCCTTTAAAACTGTATATTCTCTTTGAAATTTATCCAAATCATTAGTAAGTTATTTTCTATATCCAAACAGGATAGGTTCTAGCTTAAATTTTGCATTATTTTAACATGATATACGATCATTGACCGTTATGCACGTATTATTGAATGATAATAACTCTAAAGGATAAAAAAGATGAAATAGGCAATAAATAATATTTTCCTCCACAACAGCTTGAAGAGAGTAAAATGATATATAACTAATCTTTTTTTGAACCTCAAGTTTCATTTGGAAGATATCATCCGTACTCATACCATTGTAATATGAGAAGATATGACCACATTTGAGTTGTTAAGTCATATGAGCTGCTACGACTTGGACAAAGACTTATAGTAGGTACCATTTAATTCTTTGTAAAGTTTTGTGTTGGAGTATGTGATGATGTAATAATTGAAGGATTAGATGCGCTGACATTTTGAGTTAAAGTCCTCGATGAAGCTACCCATTTTTATTTGTTTTGATTATAAGTTAAATTTATGGGTGTGTTAGGTTCGATAATGTTTTCCTTCTCTTTTTATCGATCAGAGGTACACCACTTTCAGTAATTTTTTATTTGTTTCTTTGAAGATTAAAATGTGTGTTTTGTAAAAGATCTTTATCTAATAGCAATAACTTGAGAATGAACGGTGGGTTTTCTTTTAGCAATAAGGGTTATGATTGTTTTGAAAAGGGTATCATGAGAACTAGAATTTTTATTTTTAACACCAACAAAAAGTGTATTAGAAACATGGTTTTGCTAAATTCGGCCCCCTTTCAATAAGCAGCCCCAATTTTAACCATTCCCCTACCAATTTTAAGTAGTCCTATTTTTATACCCAAAACACCCTCATTACTTTTACTAAGTCCTAACCCTAAAGACTAACCATTGCCAAAACTAAATCAACCCCAAAACAAAAACCTTTCGCTCTCTTCTCCTTCTTTAAACTTCCTACTATCCACAAAATCGAAATTTTCTTTTAAGCGTGTAACCTACCGGTGTAGTGACCGGCGGTTGAATAATTTTCAATTGTCGAGCAAGTTACCACCTCGGCGAGGAAGAATTCGAGCGGCAGTTGACAAATAGTCCACCGCCGGGTGACAATTCCTTTCCATAAGTCAAGGTTGACTATAGTAATGTGTTACATCCCCGCAGTTTGAGAATTATCCATCGCCGGGGATGTTTGCACCCCGGCGGGGAAGTAGTCAACCGACTGTTGACAAATAGTCCACCGCCGGTTAGGATCTCTTACACTTAAGCTCAGATAAATTTTAAAACGTAATCATTTGAGCGACGGTTCAATTTTTTAAAACCTTCGGTTGACTACTACCTCGTTGGTTGACAATTCTTCAACCGACGGTTAGAAAGTAATGGTAGAAATAATATTATTATTTTATTGCTTCCCGCCAAAACATAATAACCCGCGAAAGGAATGTTTTTTTCTTGCTAAGCTTTTGCAACCGAGATGTATTATTACACTTCAAAGGAATAAAAATGGGTAATTTTACCTCGAACGTGCACGAAGATGCGCATCTCCTGAATGCATTTGAGTTCGTGAAAGACACGCTTTGAGTGGAGAATCCAGGCTTTGTCGATCCTGATTTATGTAGAATATTCTTCAACAACGGTAGGGAGGCATTGTGTCTCGGATGTTTAATGCCCCGACCGCGAGGACGCGAAAAAATTGCTTATAGGTTAGAGTATCTCAAAACCGTGGCAATATCGATTGAGTCACTTACTTACGAAATGCGGACTGAATCCCACAATATATTAAGTATCACATTTCAAAGTAGGGTATGGCTATACATACCCAATTCAGGTTTAAGTATACCCAAAATCAACATTTGACTTTTGTTTGACTTTTTTTTGATATTTTTACCCTCGATCAGAAAATTAATATCCAACATCATTAAGTAAAAAAAATTACTAAGTGTATCCTGAGTATACCCAATTCACAAAATAACCTATTTCGCTATCTATACCCAAACAAACACCATTCTTTACTGAATTTATTATCCAAATAGTATAGTTTTCTTAATAATTTTGAAACCAACTTCAAACTTCAGAACAAAATCAAGAACATTCAACCTAAAACACAAAATTGACCATGACTGAATCAGAACTAGGGATCAGTGTGGAGGAGTTGATGTCGCCAGAAAAAAGGGATGATGACATTTTGCCGGAAAAAGAGTTAGAGTCGCCGGATAAGCCAACACCAAGGGCCGCATGAGAAGGTAAAAACTTCACCGGTGGCCCTTGCACCATCGGTTCCAGGCCATGGAACCGGTGGTGCGTAGGTGACGCACGACCGGTTCTTGGCATGTGAACCGGCCGTGCGTCACCTACGCACCACCGGTTCCATGGCTTGGAACCGATGGTGCAAGGGCCACCTGCCGGTCGGTCCTGAAGCCTTAGCACCACCGGTGCTGAGGCCATGAACCGGTGGTGCAGGGGCCTCAATCCGCTCGGTTCTGAGGCCCCAGCACCACCGGTTCAAGGCCTCAGCACCGGTGGTGCTTATGGTCGTGTCCGGCCGGTTCTGAGGCCTAGAACCACCGGTTTTAGGCCTCCAGACCTTGGATTCGCGCAGATTTGTCGAAAAAAATCAAGGTTTTTTTTACGTTTTTAACTATACCTGAATGCTTATTATGGTTTGTTGTTGTGTAACAGGGGACGGATGTCGCCAGTGGGACTGAGGCAACTTCCGCTACTGACTACAGTCATTTGTTTTTCACTACCGAATTCTACACACACGATGCATTGGTGAAATGGGTTATGAAGATAGGAAAACTCTATGGTATGGTTATTAACATAAGTCGGCGCGACAAAGTAAACAGCAGAAAAAATCCGATGGTGTATTTCCAGTGTGAGAGGGGGGAGGGGAAATATACTCCAAAAGTTGCAGAAAAAGACCGTAAACGCAAGTCTACAGGAACGAAAAAGATTGACTGCCCATTTCAGCTTCTCGGGTCAATGGTTGAACCAGATCAATAGAAGTTAGAAGTGAAATGTGGTATTCATAACCATGAGACTTCTTTACATCTAGATGGTCATTCTTTTGCTGGTCGTTTGAATGATGAAGAGATGGAATATGTTGAACGAGCGACCTTCATTGGTACTAACCCCAGAGATATACTGAATTGTGTCAAGAAGTTGAACGAAGATAATGTTTCTACCATGCGGACGATCTACAATGCACGACAGAAAAGTCGGGTTTTAAAGAAGACGGGTAGGTCACGACTCCAGTTCTTGTTGGGTGAGCTGAAATCACGTAATTATTATGAATGGCATAAATCTGGTGAAGACGATGGACAAATCATTACAGATTTGTTTTTTGCCCATCCAGTCAGTGTTGACCTTTTGCAGACATTTCCGACAGTTTTGATTATGGATAGTACATTGTTCGAGATAGTGGGTGTGACGTGTACTGGATTAACTTTCTGTGCGGCATTTGCCTTCATGTCCGGTGAGAAGTTAAATAACTTCAAATGGGTGTTAGAGTGTTTGAAGTCGTTGATTTCCGTTCACGGAATTGAAGAACCTCGGGTCATCCTAACCGACAGAGATTTAGCATTGATGAACGCCATAGAAGTGGTATTCCTAAAGACGACGCATATGTTATGTCGCTGGCACATAAACCAAAATATTCAAGGGCAAACAAGAAAACACTTCCTCGAGAAAAGTGAGCATGCAAAATTTGTTAGTGCTTGGAAGAAGATTGCGTATGCAGCATCAGAGATTGAATTCGATCACGCCCGACGGGATATGCTATTGGAGTACAAATATTACCCTCTTGCAATCGAATACACTGAAAAATTGTGGCTCGATAAATACATGGACAAATTCGTTGTCTGGAAGACGAATAATAACTTGCATTTGGGACATTGCACAACTAACCGCGTCGAGAGTGCTCATTCATTGATACTAACCACTTTGTCAATGTAAGTCATTCGATATATGGTTATGTTTTTTCTTACAACTATATTACTCAATTACTGGTTCTAATTTAAGTAGTATTAAACAGCTATCAATCAAGCCCCTTTGCCCTTGCACACGCATACATCCTACGTGGCAGAAGTTGAAGAGTGAAGAGACTACGCATTGGGATCTACCAATAGTTGGTCGCTGCAAGAAATACACAGAACTCGAAGGGAGAAAGCCAGTCTGTTCAATTACAGAAGTAACTAATCTTGATGAATTTGTTTAGTTGGTTTATGTGTTTTGGTCGAATTTATGTTCATGTTTCGAACTCATTTATGTCTTTTGGTCGCTTTAAGTCTTTAGGACGGATTTATTTTGTTTAGAACTTTGTTTATTTTACTACATCGTTTTGGTGCTTCCTTTATTTTACCGTAATTCATGAAATTTACAAACTTATAGCGATACGCAAATAATCATTTCATAACTTAATAACAAACGTCACAAACAAACAACAACAACATCGCATAAACATGAGTAGATAACTTGGGATTGAGAATACAATTAGTCAAAATTGTAGCCTCCATTGTCGCTGAGAATACGCACTGTTTCCTCCTTCATGGCAATTTAAGAATGAATGTATTGTGCCATTTCCGAAGACAAATAGTCTGTGATCATTAAACCGAAGGAGTCGAATGCTTCATTCCTAACTTCTGGGGGCTCGTTAAACACCAAGAACATCGCTCCACTAGTTATAGACTTGTACCTTGTGGCTACCTTCTCACGAGTACGAGATCGAGGCATTTGTCTAGACGTAGACATTTCGCCGTACATGAAATACATCATACACAAAACTTCATCAAAGAACTCATCGGTATTATCGTCCGGCCGTTTGAACTTCACAACTTTAGCAGCCTTGAGCAGATGAGCATCATCAAACACACTCCAACCCATTAAGAAAGACTTCAACTATGTTAGAAGGAGAGTTTTGTGTGTTTGGTGTTGTAAGATAGACTTCCTTATATAGAAAAATGAAAGGTTACTTTGGCGGGAATTTAAGAGCGCGAAAAAAGAAAACGTGCAAAAAAACAAAACCGGGAAAAAAATTCCAAGGTTCAATTGCGCACCATAGGTACTGTCTACTGTGTACCTATGATGCACAGTGTACTGTACCTATGGTGCCCAGTCTAGTGTACCGATGGTACACCACACTATGTATCTATGGTGCACGAAGGTTGCACCATAGGTAGACAGTGTGGTGCACCATCGGTGCACTAGACTGTGTACCGATGGTGTCATGCACCGGCCGGTACATAACATGCCGACCGGTGCATGGTACCATCGGTAAAAGGGGGTGGTACCATCGGTACATGCCCCTTTTACCGATGGTACAGCGCACCATGGGTACGCCTTCTTCAGTACCCATGGTGCACGCACTGTTGTACCATTGGTACGCAGTAGTGTGCACCATAGGTACTACTGACTGCGTACCAATGGTGCACAATAACTTGTAATTTTTTAAAAATTGTTTTGTTTTGGTTTAAAAAAGTAAGTCTTAGGGCATGGATTGGAGTGAATGTTATGGTGTTATTTTTTTCTAACGGGTGATGAATTTTGTTAAATAATTGTTATGTTTTAAAGGATTGATTGTAAGAATGGTGCGACTTATATTCATTTGTGGAATCTAAATTACAAAAAAGAATTCAAATTAAGTTCAAAAAATCTAAAAGAAACAATAGAAGCAACAAAGTAGATGTCATAAGTCATAATACAAAGTAGATGTCATAAGTCACAATACAAAATACGATAGTTAAACAACTAACAAGTCCATGAAAAAGAAAGATCAATACAAAGCTAAAACAAGTCCAATAATGAGGACAAACAACCAAGGAGAGAAGAGCTGCAAGACTTGATCTCTCCACCTAAGCGCACCGGCTTCCCCACGCTCTACAGGCATAGTAACAATCGAGCGAACAACGTCTAGAAATTTGCCGTCCGTAGTACGTGGTGGTGGAGTAATAGTATGCCAACTATACTCAGCCAGGTACCTCCAGTAGGTGTTCGTCGCAGACTGTCTATATGTGGCAATGGTAACTGTCAACCGATCCTCAGAAAAGCAAGTGCTGACGCTAATCTAGCCATGCGCTCTCTCGCCAAGTGTACCTCGCTAAATCTCTTTTCTTCTAACCCGGTCGTAGTACAAGTGGGAGTTCGGGCTCATCCTGAACCCGTCCAAACTAGCGCATAACCCGATCAGGCATGAACCCTCGACCGGGCTCATCCTGAACCCGTCCAAACTAGCGCATAACCCGATCAGGCATGTAACCTCCGACCGTGCTCATCATCCGCAAAGGATAAATGATGGTGCGGATCTCCTACACGGGGAACTGGACTCTAATGTCCTTGTATGGCTCAAATATCACCTGTTCCAAAACAGTAAAACACTTAAACTTTTTAAAATCCTAAAACTTAATATCAAAATGTTTACGCCTGATAAAATTTAAAAACTTACATCTGCCTCCTTATGATCTGCAAGGAGAGTACGAACAACGGATTTGGGGCGGATGTTTTGCCCAACAATCCGCTTCGGTAGCCACTTCACAATCCTAGGCTGCCTCGCTACGTGGTCAACATTCTCTGAGGCTCTAAACGCGAGGAAGTGGTCATAAATCCAGCAATTGAACATAGCTACAAATCCATAAAGGTTATGCTTCGATGCTTTCGAAGCATCACCCAAACCACGGAAAAGGAATGCCAATGCACTCGTACCCCATGCGATGTCCCACAACCCAGAATCCATATTCGCTAACCCCGTACAAGTAGTCAGCCTTGACGCTTTTCTGACTAGTATCCGCAAAAATAGTGCAACCAAATAAGAACATAAGGTATGCTCGTGATACCTGGCGGATAGTCTCGGCATCAGTCTCCTCAACGTAGCGACCCCTGGTAAAAGTCTCCCGCAGCCACTTGATCTTGAAGCCAACGCCTTTGGTGGACTGTATCTCTGCGCGGACCTCATCCACTGTCAGACCTAACATACTAGCGTAGTAGCTGTATGCCTCATCACGTGGAGCCATGACTACATCCAGGGTCCGACCAAGTACAGGGAGACCTGTAATGCAGCTGACATCGTCGAGGGTAATCGTCATCTCTCCAAATGAGAAATGGAACGTGTTGGTCTCCTGATGCCAACGCTCAATAAAAACCTCATCAAGCACGGAGTGTGTGAAGTACTGAGGCAGGTGGGCTATAAGAGGACTGAAAGGAGTCCGTGCCAAATGTCGCTGCACCTCTGGCTGAGCACTGAGGTCCCACATACAAAGCACATTATAATCTGCTTGTATTCCTAGTATAGTGCGACCCTATAAATAAAAAACTAAGTCAGAACATAATAATAGTAAAACCTTAGACTAGACGTTTAATAGTTAGGTACTTACCTGTCCTATGAAGACGTGGTACCCCTCATGCTCCTTGTAGTCAGGAAACCGAGGTATCTTGTTGCATTTGAGAAATGCAAACGTCTTCTGCTGCTCCTCAGTGTGGATCGCATCGATATGCTCCTCATTGATGGTGTCCTACTCAGGGTCCCCAGTGGCATCCACCCTGTCACTAACAGGTGGTAGATGTGTACTAGTATGCACAGGGGACGGAGCTCTGCGAGCAGGAGAGGGAGGTGGTGGATCACTAGCAGTGGGAGGTGGTGATCGATGTGATGACGACGTCTCTCGTCGTGAGGAGCCTCCGCCTCTGATATCATCTACCGCAATCTCTGTGGCTTTTTCCTTCCTCTTCCCATGGTTGATTCGACGCCAAGACCGATCACTCCTTATCCTTTCCTCCTCCTCCCTAAGATGAATAGTCTCAGGGTCCTCAAGTAAATCTCGTCCGCGCTTGGCATCGCGGACCCGCTCATCCTCAACGGCCCGTACAGTCTTAATACTCTTCCCCGGCGGTGGCGCCCGTGACCCTGGGGGATACGCCCTGGATCGAGGAAGACGTCGCTCCTTAACCGCGTCTGACCTACAAAAATACGAAACAAATTACAAAATTAATAACAGTAACATATGATGTATAAATTAATAAAGTACAATGATACAACGTCATTCTGAAGTATAAATTGTACAGCTATTGATCTCGTGCTTAAACAAATACGGATAAATCAGTTACTTCGGGGCTACAACTTCTAAGCTCTTCGTATCTCTTGCAACGAGATTAAATCGACAAAGCCCAACCTTCCGCTTTCGATGAACGCAACTTTAGGAAACAAGGATGTATCATTTTGCATGTGCCCCCTACTTAATCCCAAGCTGCAAAATGAAAACACGATTAAATTAATGTCTTAATATTTAAACTAACCGTAAACGGAATTAAATACTTACGTTCACGAAGTGCTTGGAGTTCACCCAACCCAATCCGATTTCCATTCGGTTTGGCGTTTGAGGGGGTCCACCTCTTAACGGAATAAAAGTGAACCCAACACCCGTAGTTCAGTATTGTTATACAAAATAAAGAATGCAGTTAAACTCAAAAGCGATTGTGACTCCCATCTCGGGCATGGACATCGAATGGTCTTTAGTACCCACATTACTAGAGTACGTCACACACTCCGAAATATCAATCAATTCCTCAATGTTTGTAAATATCTTAATATACACGGATGCATAATCCATCAACTCGTTGTAAAGGGCATCCCTTATCAACCTTGATCCATCGTGTTGCATGTTCAATGCAAACGCTATCGAGCAGTAGCCGCAATGGCCATCAGATTTAATATCGGTAATGGACTCTACGAAAGGTCTAACGTAGATATGGAATTGGTTTAAGTATTATTTTGGGTCTACCAAAGTTTCCTTAGCCGGCATCGCCCCACTTGCTTGCGTTAGAATAACGCTACCTTTCTTCGGAGTGGGGGCGCTTTCCTAACCACATTTCGGACCCGACATTTTTTCCCCGTTACTTGAGGCTGCAGTCAGAGGTTTGAACTCTTCAGCAAATGTTGGCGAACTAGCTTTTTTTGAATCGAGAACATACTCGTGCCCACTTTTGTCCCGTTTAGTGGATGATTCGGATGCAGAAATAGACTACTTATGTTTGATAGGTGGACGACCTCGTGCTTTTTGCTTCACATATGGATCCAATATGGAAGTTGTTTCGGGATGGACGATGGCAAACCATTTTTTATAAACGTGCTCTATGCATGCTTCGTCATTGGAGTCCATGACATCCGCATACTAGTTTATAAATTTGGGATTTTAGTTGCATGATTGTCGTGAGATTGGTACGAACTAGAATGTCCAACCTCTTCCAATGTTCGTTAAATAACTCTAAAGGCACATCTACACTTTTGGCAACAAACTCGTAGATTTCGTGCGCGCAAGAGATACCGTACGTAGTTCGTATTGCACAACCGCATAGCATGCAAGTCACGATTGTCACGTTGCGGGCACAGTCTACTGCTCCGGATAAAAGTTCCAAAGCATAGTGGGAGACGTTGCTTTTAAGTTTACAGTACATAATGTTCGCGAATTAGTGTAGGGCTAACAAACGGCTTTTTTCCAATGAACCCTTGATGTCCCGGTCTTGCAATTCTATCAAAATATGCAACTTCAACCAAAAATATTCAAAGTTACCTTTGCTCGTACCTATGAAAGGCTTGAAGCTCGAGTGAGCGCTCTCCACGTGGTTTGTGGTTTGGTGACCGAAATGCATCCACTTGTTATTTCTCCACGTGACAAACTTATCACCGTACGGGCCTAACCAAATTTCGGTATATTCAATTGCTTTCGGATACTCTTTGAAGTCACGATGCAATTCAGACCGATAGTCGTTGAAGACTACTTCCGTTTCCGCCAACATCATTTGATTCCACACTTTCAAGAAGGCGTTGGGCACTTTCTTCTCCATTGTGATTTTTTTCGTTTTGCCCAAGACGTTCATGCTGATGTGCCATCGACACAACATGTGTGTTGCATTAGGGAACACTTCCTCCACCGTTTTAACAAGTGATAAGTCTCTATGCGTCGAAACAATGGACGGTGGTTCGATAGAGTGAGTT
This sequence comes from Limnanthes douglasii subsp. nivea, assembly GCA_036936605.1. NCBI lineage: Eukaryota > Viridiplantae > Streptophyta > Magnoliopsida > Brassicales > Limnanthaceae > Limnanthes > Limnanthes douglasii. Next base: position 125,244,922 of record JAUPFV010000005.1, on the reverse strand, counting down.
ACAATCAATGAAAGTAACCACTCTAACACCCATTTGTAGCTCTTAAATATTTTGGCCGACATAAACGCGAAACCTGATGTAGAAGGTTTTCCCAGTACTAGTGGCTCCGACGACCTCGTACAACGGCATCCCATATTTGATTACCTTGTACGTGTTATCAATTTCAATAACGTTTGCAAATGTTTGTAACAAATCCAAACTAACCTATTTTTTGGGTCCATTAATGTTTGTTTCGGTTTTAAGAAGATCCAATAATTTACAAAGACTCAGTTACTCCCGAACCAAACATTAATGCAATATTAATTTTTTTATAACTAAATGATAATCACAAACTGTGTATTATGTATTTTCATGTAACGATAAAATTGAAGAGTTGATATAAAAGAAAATATATTATGATTAGACCACGTATAACCAGTTAAATTTGTGTTATTGATGTGCATATATGTTTACATGGAATTTAAAAGATGAATTTGTGTTATTGATGTGCATATATGTTTACATGTAATCCTAGATGATACAAGAAGCTTAGAACGTGGAGTGTGAAAGAATCATATGAGAAACTTGAACAAGAGGATAAGCTTGAAGCTCAAGCTGTTCTCATTTTATTAGTTGGTTCAGTAACTCGATCGAGAGTAAAAAAAATTAATAAAGTTGTTAGAGAATTACTTAATCAAATAGAGAATCCATGTGATAAGAACAACAAGTATTGAGGTAAATCTAGTCAAACTACTTTGGTCTTTATTCAAGTTAATTTCTTTCAACAAATAAGAAAGTATCTCAACTGTACTATTTTCCCCTTGTTTTAATAGGGAAATTGTTTTAATTAATCAATATTCATTTGATGAAATAAAATTCCAAAGCCCTTTTACAACAAAAGTCACATCTTTGGAGGAGAAAAGAATCTGATTTCAAACTTTTATCATTTGATGAATCCGGATAACTTAACCACTGCCTACTCAGATTTTCGGACAAGGGAAATTCTGACATAAACTTGCCACTGAACTATCCGGACAGGACAAAAATAAATAATGACTAAACACTTTTTTGACTAAGCCATATGCTAATCAAATTAATAAGTAAATGGGTCCTTCAACTTGACCCGGTTCCATAATTTGACCCGAAAACCCATGGGTCCATAATTAAGGGTATAAATACCCCAACTACTTTCATTAATAAAAGTAATGAACATTTGCTACAACCAGGCAGCTCAAATCTCTAACTACTTCACACTAAAACATTTAATACTCTCTAAACTTTTCAAAACACTTGACAAAATTACCCTCAGCTCAAAATAAAGCTCACCAAATTGGCGACCACAGTGGGAGGAGAAGGTGCCTGAATCTAGCATTCAAAACGAGTAAAAAGACCTGATCGGATGGATTTGAACGAGCAAGCGATTCCACCACCCTTGGTGGAGGTGGTTGGGGAAAATAATGAATACACTACCGAAGAGCGAGATAAGTTGAGAGCTAAAATACAAACGTTGAGGGCCATTAAAAATGTAGAGATGGGTTTAAAGGAAAAGTCAAAGACGTCAGGCATTCACCATACTTAAATTCCAAGGGAGAACGACCCATCAGCAAAGACTCATTTAGGTACAAAAAAGACCCATGTCAATTCCAAGAAGTCTCACCGGTCCAAACCGGTGGAGAGCTCAGAGTCTGAATACTCCAGTAGTGCTTCGAACGAGGATGAGCTTGAGGAGTCCTTGTCATCAAGCACTGATGAGGAGAGGTCCAGAAAGAAACAAAAGCTAGTTAAAAAGTATTTAAGAAAGAGAGATAGGCATGGGAGACTAAAGAGACATCTGGGAAAAGGGTCGTCTCACAGCCACAGCCATAGTCACAAGCATGTGGACCAATTATTGATTGATCATTTTTCTTTCCATGATGAGCCATGTATTTTTGCAACACCTAATGAAGACACAGTCTTTAGTCGTAGTCGGAATTGGAGGCAATCGCCATTGTCTGCCAAGATACTGTCCGAAAACGATCTGGAAGAGTTTAAAAATTTTATGATGAATTTTGATGACGATGACAAACTTCTGTGTAGAGCCTTCTCCCAATCCTTTAGTGGAAGCTCTGAAATGGTACAACAGTTTTCCATAGGGTTTTATAAGAAACTTCGACACATTTTAGTTTGCCTTCCGAAGGCAATTTGTGGGGTATAAAGAGGTGAAGGGAAAGGGAGATACTATTATCCATTTTGCCCAAGAGCCAAATGAGTCACTAAAAGACAATATAAGTCAGTTCGTAAATACCAAGAAGGGGTTAGTTGAATGCTTTGAGCAAGTAGCAATAGCTTCTTTGAGACAAGCGTTAAACTCTAGGAATCTAGCTGATTTAGTAACAAGGAAGAAGGCCATGACGTGGGGCGGTTTGCTAAATCAGGTGGGAAATAAAATCAACGTGGATGAAACAAAGAAGACTAGGGTACACATATAGGTGAGGTCTGCACCAGCTGCTCCAAACCAGAACCAGTCTGGATACAAGGCCAAAGAAACCGGACAGGGGTCCAACAGGGCCAAACAAACTCAATCCTACCCAAATCCAGCTCAGAGTTAGCCGTCCAAAAATAAACGAGGACCTTAGGTCCAACCAGAGTGGTTTTCAGAGTTAAAGGAGAATTTGGCAACCATTTATGACAAGACTAAAGATGAGGTTCATTTCCGGAAGCCGGCAACACTTCAATCTCCCAGGGAAAATCGTAATACCTGTTTTTGCCAATATCATTAGGATATTGGCCACAACATTGAAGACTGCATTGTTTTGAAACAAGAGATACATAATCTTATTGAAAGGGGCAAGCTTGGAGCTTATCTCAAGATAATGAGTGGAAACAGGCCTGACAATGCTCCTCGAACTGGCACAACGAACAATGCGGTAACATCCGCTCCAGAACGGGCTATGGTGATGCTTGAAAGATTTAATGTTGATTCGGAGTATTTGGATCCTGATCCAACCCAGAATAAAGTAGGGGTTATAACAGAAAAAACCAAGAAAGTGTCTGTACTCATAAGATTGTTTGAGTCACTAACTATATTCGGGGGGACACTATGACTACACCGACTCCTTCTTCAAGGAAGAGACACGTTCACACTCTAGCTACTCAGATAAAGGGAGGCATGTGTCTTCTTATTAGTACCAAATTCCTTTTCCTTTTATTGTTTTTGATAAAGACGATCTAAGAAATATAGATGGGCCTCATGAGGATGTTGTAGTGATAGGACCTTCAATTGGGGGCAACAACATCACACGAATTCTGATTAACACTGGCAGCTCAGCCAACATCGTTTTTTTAGGTTCTTACAAGCAGATGAAAAATCTGGATGTAATCCAGCGTTCGAATAGATCTATTGTGGGCTTCACATGGAGCTATGCGGATGTAATTGGAGAATTTGAGGAGGAGGTATTGTTGGGCAAAGGCCCTTTCAAGAAGATGGTCAGGGTGCTATTCATTGTGGTAGACTGCCCCACATGCTACAATGCGATCTTTGGGAGATCTTGGCTCTCTAGGATGCATGTTGTGGCTTCAACCGTCAATCAATGTTTGAAGTATGCAGTTCAAGGACAAGTGGGAGTTTTCCGGAGTAGCCAAAATATAGCAAGAGAATGTTATGCAACTACACTTGCTCCTAAAACTCTGGGGAAATCCGGATTAATGAAGATTAGCAGTTGTTGGGGTCCCTCTGGGGTGAGGGTGAAATTGGTGACTCCGGAGAGACCCCTAGTGTTTTGACACTAATTGACGAAGTTGAAACCCACTCTCTGACTGAAGGAAGGAGTGTTAAAATTGGCTCCAAGATGGTGACATAGTTAAAGATAAAGTTGTTGTCCTTTTTGGCAGATCACCAACATGTTTTTGCTTGGTGTAATGCTGATGTGACCGGAGTGGCTGCACGTGTTATATCACACAAGTTGTCCATCTGGAGATATGTTGCACCTGTTGTACAAAAAAGAGAGATTTTTCTAAAGAGAAAGCTGATGTAATAGTCCAAGAAGTCGACCGGCTTACCAAGATGGGGCACATAAAGGAGTCTCAGTATCCTTTATGGACTGCCCACCCAGTGTTAGTTAAGAAAAAGAATGGGAAATGGTGTATCTGTATCGATTTTACTGACCTCAACAGAGCTTGCCCAAAAGATCTCTATCCAGTCCCCCGGATAGATCAGTTGGTGGACTTCATATCTGGAAACAAGTTATTGTCGTTCATGGATGCCTTCTCTAGGTACAACCAATGACAGGTGGATCTGAAGGACCAAGATCACACTACTTTTGTTACGGATAGGGGTCTCCATTGTCACAAGGTGATGCCTTTTGGGTTGAAAAAATGCTGGGGCTACTTATAAAAGGTTGGTAAATAAAGCATTTCCTGATCAGATTGGAAGAAATATGGAAGTATAAATCGATGACATGATGGTTAAAATCTTAGAAGAAGAGTTGCATCTAACTGATCTTCAAGAAACTTTTGCCAACTTGACAAAGGTTAATTTAAAGTTGAATCCAGAAAAATGGGTGTTTGGGGTGCAGTCCTGAAAATTTGTGGGTTATGTAATAAGTGAAAAGAAGATACAGCCTGATCCGGACCAGCTCGATGCTCTGTTAAAAATGGACCGTCCTCAAAATATTAAAGAAGTACAAAGGTTGACAGGAAGATTGGCTTCTTTAAATCGTTTTATTTCAAGTTATTCAGAAAAATGTGCCTCGTTCTTTCAAACCTTGAAAGGTGCTAAAGACTTCAACTGGTCCCCACAATGCAGCAAGGCTTTTGATGAAATAAAAAAGCATGTCTTCTCCCAAAACCCTTTTAAGCATGTTAAAGGAGAAACACTTTATGTATACTTGGCTATGTAAGAATGTGTTGTAAATGAAGTGTTGGTAAGAGAGGTGGACAATTATCCTCGTCCAGTGTACTATATCAGTAAGAGTCTGATAGATGCTGAAAAAGGTACCTAAAGCTTGAAAAGCTGGCACTAGCCTTAGTGATTGCTGCCAGAAAAATGAGGCCGTATTTTCAGTCTCATTCCATCATCTTCCGAACAAATTTTCCCATGAAGAATGTTCTTCAGAAAGCAGACATATCAAGCACGATTACCAAATGGTTAGTGGAGTTGGGTGATTATGACATTGATTTTGCCCCACGAACTACTGTCAAAGCTCAATCTGTTGCTGATTTCTTTTTAGAGTTTCATTCGACAGAAGTTCTAAACAAGCTTCAGAAGAGAAAACTAAAAAAGAGTGGGCTGTCCGGACAGATGGTGGATCAAGCACAATGGGTTGTGGGGCTGGGATTTGTTTAACCTCTCCATATGGTGATAAATTATATTAGGCTATATGATTTGCTTTCAGGCATCTAACAATGAGTTTGAATATGAAGCAGCTATAGCTGATCTTAAGTTAGCTTTTCTATGTGGGGCTAAAAGAGTTAGATTGATGAGTGATTCTCGGCTTCTTATCCACCATGCTCAAGGTCAGTCTGAAGCCAAGAAAGATCAGTTGATCAAATACTTATTCGTTCTTAAAGAAGTAGCAGCCAAATTCAAAAATGTTTGTTATGAGCATATTTCTATATTGGAAAACACGCTGGCAGACTCCTTAGCAACCATAGCATACTCTGAGTCCTACCCATGGATTTATGTACAAGAATACCCATCCATACAATCAAATCGGAACAAGGAAGAGGAGGATAGTTTAAGTTTACAAGTAGTTCAATCCAAAGATTGGAGATTTCGCCTTCTTCAATACATCTCTGATGGAATTTTGCCTTTGGAGAAAACTATGGCAAGGAAAATGAAACACAAGGCTCGCGGTTTCTTGATCGTAAGATAGGTTCTTTATAAAAATTTGTTCAGCAGAACTCTCATGCGTTGTTTGGGGCCTGAAGAATCCCAAATGGTTTTATCCGAACTATATGATGGAGAGGGATCAGCATACTGTGGCTATAGAGCTCTAACCCGGAGGGTTTTATTGGTCGGATACTATTGGCCATCTATGATGCCAGATGCTAAGGAAGTTGTGAAAAAATGTGACCCATGACAAAAGTATGGTAACGAAATTCATATCCCTCCAGTTCCTTTGGAATCCATTTATGAGCCAGTGCCTTTTGCTCGTTGGGCACTGGATTTAGTTGGGCCTCTACCAATGGTGTCCGGAGGGTGCATGACTATTATCGTAGCCATTGATTATTTCTCAAAATGGGTAGAAGCAGCCCCCTGGCAGGAACTACTTCGCAAGCTGTTATAAATTTATTTTGTCTAACATTTGTTGCAGATTTGGGGTTCCACAAAAGATAACTATAGATAACGGGACACAATTTGATAACAAGGATATGAAGAGTTTTGGTGCCTCCTGGGGCATTTAGCATTGCTTCTCTTCTCATTTCCACCCACAAGCAAATGGCCAAGTTGAAGTGGCAAACATGACCATTTTGTTTGGTTTAAAAAGGAATTTAGAAGGGGTTGGAGGGAAGCTATTTGCAAGAAGTATTGTGGGCATACCAAACTACTCAGAGGGCTGCTACTCAAGAATCTCCTTTTGCTTTGGTGTATGGGATGGATGGAATTACTCCTATAGAAGCAGCCATACCATCATACATGTCCACAAATATTCCAAACAAGCCAATGAGTTGGCAATTAGGAGTCTGTTGAATTTAATTGAAGAAAGAAGGGTTAAATCTCATCTTAGAACAACCCATCAAGGATTGATGAGGAGCAGATTTGCTTCCAACATCAAGAGAAGGGATTTGCAACCACGAGATGAAGTATTAAGAAAGGTTTTCTTGCATACCAAGAAAAAGCAGTGCGGTATACTGGTTCCGAACTGGGTAGGCCTTATAAGGTCTCCAAAAAGCTTAAGCCTGGGATATATAGGCTTTAACACAAATATGGAAGAATTCTGAAGCATCCATGGAATATTGAACACCTCAGGTTATATCTAGAATGAAAGTTGTGTAAATATTTACTTGTTTAAAGTCAATGTAAATATTATGGGGCATACTCTTTACTACCCTAGTGGCGCGGGGAGGTTTTAATGAGGTGTCTCATTTTTCAATAAAATATGATTCCTTCTTAAAACATTCGATATGATTTGATTACAATTCTTTTCGATTCTTCAATTTAATACTAAGAATTTTTGACAGATTGGATTAATCCGGTTGAATGATGACCATTAAATACATGTCATTACAGATATTAAACACTCTGACCTTAAAGATTTTTGAAGTAAGTTAGGGCTCTTTAAATGTTAGTCATTAAAATTGAGAGCAAGCATGTGACAAAGTAAAATTTGAAAGATAAGCCTGTATGGGTATCAACCGGATAGCGTTACTAAAATGTCAAAAATTCATTGGCCAGCGAAGGACTTTAAGTGTTGTGAAAGACTTATGCGGACCTAAACCGGATACAATTACAAAAATTCCTTGGCCATCCAAGGACTTTAGTGGTTTACGAAATTAAGAAAACACAAAAGATAGTTAAAAACCTGAGGGCTTATTCCCTTCGAATGTTCCTGCATCACCTCATTTCTTGGGACTTTTATGTTCAACACTTGAACTCTCACCAGTTCCTTCCTCTTCATCGGTGGTATAGTCGATTCTACTGGAGTAGTTCTTTTTATCACCATCTGCCATGGTATGGAACGGGATGTCTTCATACTCCACATATTTCCACAAGGGACCAAATGTTGTCTTCGGAAATGTTTCATGGAAAAGTATCACCATGTCAGACTTCACCTTAACATACCTTGATTCCAAGGAATCCATCACCTCGTTAGTGTATTTATTGATACTGGCCTAAATTTTCTGTTCCTGCTCTCTCTCCAACTCTTCTTTCTCCTTGGTTGCCTTAGACACAGCCTTTTCAAGGGAAGTATTTTCACTGGACAAGGTATGAATGGCACCATCTTTGGTCTTCATATCCTCCTTTAAGGTTGAGAGATATTTCTCCAAACCAAAGCACTTAGCTTGGAGCTCAGTATTAGCATTCTCCGAAGTGGCTAGCTTGGTCGACATATCTTCTTTATCCTTCTTCAACACTTCAAGTTCTTTTTTCAATTCTTCTATGCTTTGATTAGCATTGAGGAGGTTGGTTGACAGAGACTCATTGTCTGTATTGAGGGTTTGGATAAGGGTGGACTGGTTTTTCACCTGCATCTTCAGATCAAGCACTGGTTGGATATTACCTAAAAGAGAATGAGCCACCATATCCTGGTCTTCGGAAATAGAAAAATACTTACCATTGTAGGTCACCATGTTGGAAGAGCTTGAACGACGGAAAGGACCAGCAAAGTCATCTTTCTCTGAGGCGGTGAAGTAAATACCGATGTCCAGAAGGGCTCTGATGTCAATACCTCCTTCGGTACCCTCTCCCAGTTGCAAATTTGCTGGAATTTTCTCTGCTAAGGTGGGGTCAGTGGGAGCTGGTGGAGAAAGAAGCTCCGAAGGGAGAAGAGTTATTTCTCCCCCTAAGGTTACCTTTTTCTTCTTGGCAGCTCTTTCATCACTACTTGCCCCTCTTTTACAATCTTTCTTGGGAGGCTTCGGCGGATTTGCTGGTTCTCCTGCCATCTTAACAGTCTAATATTCAACCACTTTGAGCAAGGAGGCATTGATCCCTCCTTGGTTCTCTCCTCCTTGGTTCTCTGGACCGGTCTCCTCTATGACAGCCCGAACCGCTTCTGTTGCAGTTCTCTTCTTCTTCCCCTTCATCTTGCTGGGAGCCTTGGCTAAGACCAGTTTACCATCTTTTTCCTTTGTCCGTTTGAGGATGACACCTGGAGTAGGGGGTGTGGTCAATTCATCCCATGTAAGATCTCTCCGACCTGTGGTGGTCCACATATGAGATCTCACCATATTGCCAGAGGTCAAGCAGTTGTAGAAAGTATTCCCCCAACGTTCTCCGGCCAACGCATTTGGTTTGGAACATGTAGTCTGCCCCTCCTCCAGATATCCAGTATATTCCTTCGGTAATACTGAAGAAGAAGTAATGAATAATTCAGAGGTGGAATATTTGTGAAGTGAAAAGGAGAACATGAAAAACAAAATTGAAGAGCTTACTTGTACTCTTCCACCTATTAGTAAGCATACTAGGATTGGTCTTGGCTTTGATCTTCCTCCCATTTTCCCATGACCCACTAATGAATAAGAGCTGAGTTCTCCAATTCTTCTCCGACTCCAACAAGTCGTCTACTACTTTGAAGTTGTTTCCCATGTTGTGGTGATAGAATGGGATGTGGTGATTCTTGCACAGACTTGCCACACCGGGAAATTGCTTCATAGGGAGAGGGATTTTGGACAGCCTTGATGCCATTATGCAAGCAAAAAGGGAGTAGCAACCATTTGGACTTAATTGGCTTGGGCAAAGCTTTATCATGTGGAAGTACCCGACAATCTCTGGGTCTAACGGGAATCGGAGCCCCCAGTTGAACGATTCGGTGAAGATGGCCACTTCATTAAGTTTGCAGTACATCGGAGTCTACGGAGTGACAAGTATTCTCACCTTCACTGACTCTGGGATCCCCTACTTTGTCCGGATCCCGCCCAGCTCGACAGTATGAGTATAGACATAATTTATGTGTTGCATGACCAACAAATACTTAACATTGACTTTTTGAAAGCAAGGCCCCACCTTGCCCTCCAAGCATTCTGGGAGATCCGGATGAGCCACACCAACCTTCACTTTGCCTTTTCCTTTCCTATTAGAAGCGGCATCCCCAGTGTGCCATGAGGCTTTAGTCTCGACGGGGGCCTCTTCGATGTTGTCCTCCATCACTTCTTCCATTACTGTGGAAGGTCTCTCAGTAGTTGTGGATGGAAGGGGAGCAGTTTCTGACTCTGAAGGTTCTCCGAATGGATGAGCTCCGGTTGTTTCCAAAGTCCTGACATCCGGTGGAGGATGAGTTCCGGAGGACTTTCCTTGAGAAACTACTTTGGATGCCTCTGATCCGAAGGGTTTATCTTGTGGGGCTCTTATGGAGACCTCCAATACGGAGGGTTTATCCTTAGATGTTGCTTTAGAGCATAGTTATTTGTGGCGTGCGGCGGTCCGTGGCGAAGAGGGTTAAAAAATCCACAGTGGCGAGGCGAGCGGCAAGGCGATGGCTACATGACATGCGGCGATCTATTACCTGAATAACATTTTTTAGCACGTAACTGTAATTTAAATAGTACTATTTAGACATTTAAACTTACAATAACAACTTAAATATCCAATTACATAATTCTTAGAACATCATAGTCAAATAATAAACGAAAAGACTAAAAGATCAAATTATAAAACATCCAATCAAATAATTCTTAAAACATCTCAGTCAAAAAACAAACATAGACTAAAATATATTATCGTCCGAGATAACATCTTCACACCTCTCATCTCCACCATGTTATCTTATATCCCATAATAGAGTATCTTATTCTTCAGAGTCTTCATCAACAAGCCTCTGATCTCTTATGCGAGCCGCTGAAGATGATATATTCTTAGATCCGAGATTGTAGTCTACTTCACCAACCTCAACAGCTCCAACATCAATACCTTTCAAAACATCTTCATTTTTTCAAAACTTAGTTTTAGATTTTTATTTTCTTAGTTCAAAACAAATACCAGGCTTAGCGCCTCGCCACGACGAGCGCCACAGCCGTCACGGCGAGCGCCACGCTAAGGGCCTCGCCACACCACGCCCTGAGGCGATATCGCCTCGCCACGACCGCCACGGACCGCCACGGTCGCCACGTGACAACTATGCTTTAGAGGCCTCCGGTTTGGAGGGTTTTCACAATGAGGCAGTTACTTGGGCCTTCACCAAACGAGTTGTTTGGCGTGAATTTGATTTTTCTGGAGAATTTTCAATATCTGATCCCATGGCTATGAAAGGGGAGGGTTTTCTAACACTCGATACTACCTTTTCTTTGGTAGTGGAGGGTTGGGACTCCTAAACAGAGGAGCCTGATGGGATTGGTGAAAGGATTGGTTTGAACAGCCGTTTGGGTTTAGGATTTCTATTGGAAGATGATCCTTGATCAGCTTCTTGGGATGGTTTATTAGAATTTTCGCTTGGGGAGACCGAGAGACCAGAAGCAATACACTTCTCTCATCCGACTTTCCTTGCTTTCTCTAACTCAGAAAGATTCAATCAGTCGCCTTTTACAAGAGCGTTTCTAGTCGTGAACATAAAACTATCCAAGAATAGATTTGAAAGAAATAGAGGAAAGCTTTGAAGAAGATTTTTGAGTGATGAAGATAATTAAACAATATAAAAATGGTTTAAATATTAATTAAAAAAAGTTAACTGATACCTAGGAGGAGACGAATAGGTTTTTTACAATGATTAAAGACGGCGCAGACGTGGCGAATCAGATTGTGACACATGTCCCACAATCCAAAGAAACACTCTTAAAATTCTACAAAAATTTCAGTCCGGACAAACCTCAAGATAGATACACAAGCGAGTCGGGAAACGTTGTCACTGGCTAAATAAATTTTTGGTCCTGTCAAATATTTTTGACAAGGCCTAAAAAAGGAGCTACTGATGAGTCCGGATAACTTAACCACTGCCTACTGAGATTTTCGGATAAGGGAAATTCGGACATAAACTTGCCACTGAACTATCCGGACAGGACAAAAGTAAACTTTTTTGACTAAGCTATATGCTAATCAGCTTAATAAGTAAATGGGTCCTTAAACTTGACCCGGTTCCATAATTTGACCCGAAAGCCCATGGGTCCATAATTAAGGGCATAAATACCCCAACTACTTTCATTAATGAGGGTAATGAACATTTAATGCAACCAGGAAGCTCAAATATCTCACTACTTCACACTAAAACATTTAATACTCTCTAAACTTTCCAAAACACTTGACAAAACTCAGCTCAAAATAAACCTCACGATCACTAATACTTTATAATTTAAATATTAAAGCATTATTAAAAACAACATTAATTGTGATCAAGGTATGCATTCTGTTTCCACGAATAGCCTTAATCGTGTTCAAGTCATGCATTATGTTTTCACGAATAATCTTAATTATGTTCAAGGATTGTTATTTCTCCTATAGATCTATGTATTTAGAATTTTAATTGTTAGATTATTTTTTAAATCTAGAAAAACTTCTTAAGTTTTACTCTTCTTTTGATGGTGTATAATATCCACAAGAAAACATGTTCTTCATTTGGTGTGTCATATCCAAAGAAAGATCAGTTGGAAGATCAGTTGGAATATTAGAGGCCTTTCGACAACCTCTGTGTGACGTATTGATTCACCTCCTCTGATCCTTGAATCCATTTGGGTTCCTCATTGTAAAATTATCCCTATTCCGTTTCAGAGTGTCAATTCTAGGATGTGCATATCAAGTGGTATCATAAAACATTCTGAAAGTTGGGTATTCTATTTTTAGTAAATTTTCCATCATTTATTTTATAGTCTCACTATGTTTGTGATGATTTGAGTGTTTGCTGCAATTATTTCATTTTGAATCGTGAGATTTTGATCTATTATTATTAATGTTTTTTCCATATATTTTATATTCTCAGTATGTATGTGATGATTATAGTGTTTAGTGTGATGATTTCATTTTGAATCACAAATTCTGATTAGTTTTCCCCTAGTTATAGTTATTTGAAATTTAAATTATTAAAAAATCATTTTAAGGTATTGTTTTGCGTTTTCTTATTCTTAGGAAACGAATTTAGATATGTTCTACGATTTTAAATAAATTGAAGAACTTGCTAAGGGCTTGTTACTTGTGAATTTTTTTCTTTTATGAAGAAAAGGATGTCTAATCCAAATGATGCAGAAAATAGTAACTTCAATAACATCAAGCTTCTAATTGAAGCTATGGAAAAGTTAATAGACACCAAGTTAGACGTATTTCCCCAAGAGCTCCAATCAACCACTGATCACGAGCAAAATTGTTCCATACAAACCAATCGAAAAAGAAACTGCGAACAACCCGAGTTATACAAAAATGAAGCAATTGATGCATCTCTTGGTATTCCATACCTAGCCCTAAGTTCCAGAAGGCCATCTTTTGTAAGATACTCATACTTCGGGGTTAATCGAAAAACATACTATTCTGAGAACGAGGGGCTTTCATATTCTGCTTCTGTTCTATCAACCGCGACAACACCTTTTTTAGGGGTCAACATGATCCCACAAACGACTTCTAGAACGACAATAAGACTTATAAGTGCAAGCACAGCGCAGGGGTAACTCACAACATGCAGGAGTACTAGTAAAGATGTTTTTCCACTCCGAAAGAGCATTAGGGTTAATGCATCTCCACTAAGCTTGGGTGGCCTTAATACGAAGAATTAATGGACATCATTAAAGATTAAATAAAGATGCGATACATACATACATTCTTTAACGACGATTACAATGAGTTTGAAATAGTTGGGAGCTTTTACTGATAGAATAGTCTTTTTTCCCTTGCAAAGTTATTTTCAAAATAATAATGACTTCAAAAATTCAGTAAAACCCTTTAGTATCAAAGTGACTATCCACTACATGAGTGACAAGATATCAGTTGTCATTCACATTAATTGCTAACACGTTTCCTCATAATCGAAGTGCCATACTCCATCAAAACGACTATATGTGTCAGACCAATCATATTGCATGCGCCACCTTGTAAATACTACGTGTCACACTACTTTTCGAAAATAAAACACCTCATGCTACAAGTATTACGACACGAGGCCTGCATGACATCTAAATGACTCTAATATTCTACCATCTACTCTGCTTTTTTACATGTTACTCAATCGACTACATATTTTTAACATAGAATCCATGGACTTGGGGGCCCTGATAAGGATTCCTCCATCAACTGGTAGATCAAGAAAAGTCCGAACAGATGGAAATAATATAGGAGCACGAGTGGAATCAAACCAAGGGTTATTAAACCAAGCCTAAGTCTTAAAACCCATTAGGAACACAAGCGACCAAAGTGCGCATTTGACTTAAAAATGTCAAAATAGCAAAAATGGATAATAAGTCAAAACTATAATTTAATCTTTAAGACCTTAATCAAAAGTTAAATATACATACTGACCTTCAAAACAAATTAAAAACAAGAAAAGTTTACCAAAGTAAACTGAGTAAAAATTCAAACACGAAGTAATTGGTCATTAAAGTCAGAAAATCCAATATGCCAATTTCATTAGGAGAATACAATAATAAAATACAACTTTTAAAAACAACATGGTTACATTAGGAATCATGAGGAAGAGAATTTCTTTCAGCTTTATTAGAATGAGGGAGGCTCGTATTGGCATGATCATCTTCAATTTCGAACAGAGGCTTAAGAGTCAGCAACAATAACAAATTTGTTATCGGTTGGGCCATCATCAATGTCATCTTCGTCAAATCACATGGGCGTTCGTCGTCAGGTACATTATATATAATATCACAAAAGACTATATTAGGATTCACTTTCCAAAGTGCTATGATGGTATATTTTTAACTCTTATTAACATATTTTTGCAATACTTTTAGTAGTTTATTTATGAATTTTCTTTTAAGTATCTCTTACAACATCTTACATAGACTTTTTAAGTTTTTCATCTTTCTTCCTTTCAAAATTGTCCAATTTATCTTGAAAACTTTAACATCAAAATTCAAAGAAATATTCTTATAGTTTACATCATATAACATTGAGCTTAATAATCATGGTATCTATCTATTTCGATAAACCATCACTAGTATTTCCTAACTCGAGATTTCGAAAAATAAAGTTGTTGTTCAAATAAAGTTGTTTGGTATTCTGAATAACTAACTCTGTCTTTTTAGAAATCAATTTTTCATTTTCATTATTCAAATATTTCTTCTCAACGGTTAATTTAGCAACCAAATTATCTTTTTCAGCTTTTTATTTAGACAACCAGTCAGATCATTGCTTTAAATCTGTATATCCTCTTTGAAATTTATCCAAATCATTAGTAAGTTATTTTCTATATCCAAACAGCATAGGTTCTAGCTTAAATTTTGCATTCTTTTAACATGAGATACGATCATTGACCGATATGCACGTATCATTGAATGATAATAACTCTAAAGGATAAAAAAAGATGAAAGAGCCAATAAATAATATTTTCCTCCACGATAGACTGAAGAGATTAAAATGATATATAACTAACCTCTTTTTGAAGCTCGAGTTTCATTTAGAAGATATCATTCGTACTCATACCATTATAATTTGAGAAGATATGGCCACATTTGAGTAGCTAAGTCATATGAGTTGCCACGACGTCGACAAAGACTTATAGTAGGTACTATTTAATTCTTTGTAAAGTTCTGCGTTGGAATATGTGATGATGTAATAATTGAAGGATTAGAAGCGCTGACATTTTGAGTTAAAGTCCTCGATAAAGCTACCCATTTTTATTTGTGTTGATTAAAAGTTAAATTTATGGGTGTGTTAGGTTCGATAATGTTTTCCTTCTCTTTTTATCAATCAGAGAGGTACATCACTTCGGTAATATTTTTATTTGTTTCTTTGAAGATTAAAATGTGTGTTTTGTAAAGGATCTTTATCTAATAACAATAACTTGAGAATGAACGATGGGTTTTCTTTTAGCAACAGAATATTGACCAGTACCATAAGGGTTATGCTTGTTTTGAAAAAGGGTATCATGAGAACTAGAATTTTTATTTTTAACACCAACAAAAAGTGTATTAGAAACATGGCTTTGGCTAAATCCGACCCCTTTCAATAAGAAGCCCCAATTTTAAGGATTCCCCTACCAATTTGAAATAGTCATATTTTTATACCCAAAACACCCTCATTACTTTTACTAAGTCCTAACCCTAAATACTAACCATTCCCAAAACTAAATGAGCCTCAAAACAAAAACTTTTCCCTCTCTTCTCCTTCTTCAAACTTCCCACTATCCATAAAATCGAAATTTTCTTTCAAGCATGTATCTTTCTACAAGTAATCCATGAGACTCAAACTCATTCAACAACACTAATGGGAAAAAGGAAAGAGCGAGTTACTGATTTTCTATCTTGTCTTTTCTATATATAGTTTTTTTTCTAGATTTATGCTTCATAGGGTGTTAGAGTAGGCAAATGCATGTTAAATTAGGTGTTTTAAGTTCCATATTGATGTTAGAAGGTTAGATTGGTGGTTGAATAGGTGTTTTTAGGATGGATTGGCCTTGGGGTCGAGGTATTTTAATGGTGGTTCCACACTGGTTTCGTGCTCCCCCACCGGGTTGGAGCTAGTTCACCCGGCGGGGGAGCTTTTTTTTTCCAAAAAGTTCATTAACCCCGCCAGGTGAGAACTAGTCCACCCGGCGGGGTAGCCTAGATTTCCCAGGAAGTTCTTAAACCCCACCGGGTGAGGCTGGGTTCCACCGGCGGGGTAGATATACATCAGAAAAATGCGATTTTTATCCCCGCCGGTTAAACTCAATCTCACCTAGAGGAGACGTAGTCGTTTTTAAATTTAACCATGTTTTTTTAACTATGTATTTTTTTTTGCAGACGCGAGATATCTAGACCCGTCGAAGAGAGAGAGAAGAAGTTTGCTAGGCGTGAGCGAGAAGAAGTCCGGCCGACAAAAAAAGGTGACAGTCGTAGTCGGGCGAAGGGAGATAAGGCCGAACATGGGGTACGTACGGTGCACACGGAGCGTTCGGCGACGCACACAAAATATGACGCCACAAGGGAGCGCATAGTTTGGAAATATCTTCCACCAAAGGTTGTTCTTCAATGACGTGTGCTCATAGACGAGGAGGAGGAAGATGATATAGGGATGAGACGGGGGTCCCTAAGCCATCACCTCCACGTGACGTCTGTACCCAAGCCCAAGGCCATCCAACCGATCCGGAGGGATGGAGGAACCTTTTCCTCGAACAGAATAATATCATTCT
The DNA here is from genome assembly GCA_036936605.1 of Limnanthes douglasii subsp. nivea. NCBI lineage: Eukaryota > Viridiplantae > Streptophyta > Magnoliopsida > Brassicales > Limnanthaceae > Limnanthes > Limnanthes douglasii. The sequence continues at coordinate 125,228,051 of JAUPFV010000005.1, read as the reverse complement.
CTTCACGGAGTACATGTAACACGAGGTACTTCACATTCATGGACGATGTAAGTTTTTAAATTTTGGAATTAAAATATTTGCGATTAACTGTAAATATGTTATTTACCATTTTTCCATGTTTGTTTTTTTAGTCCCGATCCGGCATCACAATCGAATCCAAGTATGGGCTCGTCGGTCAATGGGACCTTACCAAACAGTTGGGGGTCAGGGCTCTGTTGGAATAAACCCCATTTTGGCCACTGATACGTCATCTGCCGAAGTTCAACTCGCACCCACAGTTGGACCAGGTTTTCATTGAGAGGTGGCACCAGCAAACGAACACCTTTCAATTCTTGTTTGATGAGATGACCGTCACGTTGGACAATGTGCACGTGATCACCGGCCTCCCGGTCGAGGGGAGAATTATAGATGCCTTTCAGACATAGTTGATAGATGAGACATATGCACGCTATGCATATCTGTTGGAAGTTTTGGTGGAAGTCGTGCAACAGGATATGGTGGCGCATGACGGGAGGGGTTCGGCATCCGATACCTAAGAGAGACTTTCTCCGGGGTCGCATATTTGGACATCAACACCGGCATCACTACGGACATGAAGAAACAAGATGCTCATGCTTACATCATGTTTTTCCTCAGGTGTACCATCTTCACCAACACTAGCCAAAAGAACATCCAATGTAATTTTCTCCATCACCTCGAGAACTTGGAGAAGCGCGACGAGTACGCGTGGGGTACGTGCGCAATAGTATGGCTATACAAGATCTTGGGGGAATTTCTAAACACTTTTTGAAGAGCCTAGTCGGTTTTTCGGCACTACTAGAGAGTTGGTGTACGATCACTTCCTCGTTTTACGATCGGGTCTGAATTTCGGTTATAGCCCCACCGATCCAAAGATGTTAGATTTGGTGCCGAAAAAAATGACTGGAGCCCTTATTTGCGGGAAGCCGTACTACCGTGATATTCTTTCGGGGCTAACGAAGACAAATCTAAGTTTGTTTCTTTTTATGAAATTAAATGTATGTTTATTTATAAAATCTTAACATGTTTAAATGTCTATTGTAGGTTATTTTCCGACCTTACAAACGTTCGTGCAGTGTTCCCGGAGTAGGCAATAGGGTTGTATCGCAACCCTATCCGCCTAACGTCTGTGAGCGAGGCGTACCACTCGGATCGAGTGATGTGGAAATTCGGTCTATTAAGATGAGACAAACTCCGTTACATGGTATAGGTTAGGCACTGGACCTACTGGAGGGAGCATATGTACGTGGTCGATAGGTACTCACGACCCTTGGAAGGGATTAGGCGGACGTCATCCCCTAGTACGAACTGTACATCAAGAAACACGGTTGGTTCAACAACACCCCTCGTATCCATAGCGAGCGCTCCATGGTGGATGTGGTGAACACGATAAATTGTGTTCGGTCATTAGACGAGACACCTGAAGAACTAGTGTCCTTCGCAAGGAATGTGCTAGAATTCACTAGTCCATGGCTTGTTGTAATGCTATTGTTGTTTGTTTTTTGTATGCTCTTTTAGTTTTCTTGACCATGTTTTTATGTTTTAGACTCAGTATTTGGATGTTTTTATGTTGGATTCAAAGACAATGTTTACTTCCGGGAAATTTGGAAAATGAGACGACCAGAAGAAGGGCTTTGATATTTGGAGCTCTGATGGCTCAAGTCGAGGAGCAAATTAAAGTTGAAAAGTCTACTAGGGTTCGAGGTAGGTCAACTTCTACTTAGAGGACTTCTGGACATGCATTTGCTGGTGAAGGGAATCAAGTGCACACCTCGAATTCTCAAGCACCACCTCGTCCGAGGGTTAATACTAATCTACCTCCTCGAACAGGAGGAGCTCTAACTCATGGGTAAGTCATCAACCTTACAGGCCGAGACCAAATAAATGGATAAGACCAGAATATTTCGCAGAGTTAACTAAGAATGTAACAGCTATCTATGAGAAATCTAAAGGTCAACTGCACTTTAGACATCCAGCGCCCATTAATATGCTTAGGGAAGAACGCAACAATAGGTATTGTTAATATCATAATGACATTAGACATGATACTGCATATTGCATAGCATTAAATAAGAAAATACAGATTTTGATAGAAAATGGCGAATATGTTTTTTATTTTGTTCGATGGTGACTATCTTCAAGGGATAGCAGGACCTCATGAAGATGTGGTGGTTATAGGGACAAACATTGCTGGGGTTGAAATTCGACGTATCTTGATAGACCCTAGTAGTTCAGCAAAAGTTCTGTTCAAATCTACGTACGATATGATGCGTAATCCACCTAAGATTCTTTGATCTGATCGTACTATAATTGGTTTTACAGGGGCAAGAATTAAAGTAATTGGAGAATTTGAGGGAGAGGTATATTTGGGATAAATGGCCTTTTAAAAAGAGAGTCCAAGTTTTGTTCATGGTAGTTGAATGTTCAACAAGTTACAATGCTATTATTTGGGAGATGTTGGTTGTCAAAGATGTAAGTTGTAGTCTCCACCGTTTATCAATGTGTGAAGTATGTTATTGAGGATCATGTTAGGGTGTTCAAAGTGATCAGAAGGTAGCCAAAGAGTTTTACACAACAACTTTACATTCTCGAGCATCTAACTTTAATGACCAAATAGCAGAATAACAATTAGGGGGTTCACCTCGGATGAGGATGGCGTGGATGATCTGAGGGAAACCCCGGGTCCTTTGGTAGTAAGTGAGGATATGAAAGAGTATACGTTCACAAATTCGAAAACTCTGCGAATATGGACTTTATTGTCACCTACTTTGTGTTTTCAGTTGTGCAGATTCTGTTTTATAATTTGGATGTTTTCGCTTGGATACCAGAAGATGTTGTAGAAGTTCCACCAAAAATAATATGTCACAACTTAGCTTTAAGTCTGAAGACCATGCCTATTTTTAAGAAGAGACGAGCTTTCTCTTTTGAGAAATTTGAGGCCATTGTGCCGGAAGTGGATCGATTAACTAAGGTCGGACATATTTGGGAAGCACAATATCCACTTAGGACTGCCAACCCAATTTTGGTTAAGAAGAAGAATGAGAAATAGAGAATGTGTGTTGACTTTACAGATTTAAATCGTGCATGTCCTAAAGACCCATTTCTTGTTCCTCGAATAGATCAGTTGATTGGTTCCACTTCACAGAACAAAATTATCTCTTTTATGGATGCATTTTCAGGGTATAACATTGAGATGAATCCAAAAGATCACGAGGGTTACATTGTTACCAAGTTATGCCATTTGTGGAGAAAAAAATGTCCGTTTAGAGACAAATTTGCAGCTAGTGGAAAATCATATGATAGGCGAATCTGAGGCCAAGAAAGGTCATTTAATATTGTATCTGCTTGAGCTTCCAATCTTAACTTTTTTTATAAAGTGATTGTTGAACATATTAATGGAGGAGAAAATACACTTGCTGATTTTTTAGAAATTGTTTCTTACACAGCGGAGTATCCATGGATATTGTTTCAGGAAAACCCTTCGATTTCAACACGATCAGAATAATGTAAATACGCAAAGGAAGTATTTGTTAACCCAAGCACAATTGGAGGTGATTGATGGTCTGATATCCTCAATTTTTTACTAAGCGGTACATTACCTCAAGACGTAAAGCTAGCACAAATGATACAACACAAGGCTCGTGGTTGTGTTCTGTTAAATGAAGTATTACACAAAAAATATTTCAGTAGATCGTTAATACGATGTTTGAGTAAACAAGAATCTCAGGATATTTTATCTGAGTTGCATGATGGTGAAGGTTCAGCTCACTACGGGTTTAATTCTCTGACACATAGGATTTTGTTGGCATTCTATTATTGGATTTCGATATGAATGATGTTAAAGTTTTAGTACGAGGTTGTGGTACTTGTCAGCATTTTTCCAATTCTATTCACAAACCATAAGTTTCACTAACATCCATATCCGAAGCTATTCCTTTTGATAGGTGGGAAATAGATTTAGTAGGGACATTACCTATGGCTTCTAGAGGGCGTCAAATGATTATTGTGGTTGTGGATTATTTTTCGAAGTGGGCTGAAGCTGAACCATTATCTGGTACGAGGCAATGATGTTATCAAATTCATTGTGAATAATATCTTTGTCGCTCTGGAGTTACTTGGAAAATTACCACATATAATGATCCTTAGTTTAACAACAGAGAGATGGCTTCTTTTTTTGCAATTTGAGGAGTATCACACAATGTTTTCCACACCTTTTCATCCCCAAGCAAACGGTGAACTGGAAGTAACTAATAGTTCAATTCTGGAAGGTTTAAAGAAAAATTTAGCACGTGCTGCATGGAAATGGCCTAACTATTTCCAAGAGGTGTTGTGGGCTTATCGGACGACTCCTAGAGAGGCTATTCAAGAAACTAATTTTGCCTTGGTATATGGTACGGATGATGTAAGTCCTTTAGAATCTAATTTAGTTTCTTACATAATATAGAACATTTGAAACTATAGTGGGAGTGATTTTATCTTTTTAGACGTTTTTTATGATTTTAATGAGTTTTGGATAAATGGCATACTTTTTCCTATCATGTTGGCCCATGAAGGTTTTGAGGTGTCACATGTACATTCAAAGATATTGATAAAAGATTTATTGGCTAGTTGTTTTGAATACAGGTACTTAAATTATTTTAGGAAACTAACCAAATATTGATCATCTTTTAGGTGGTTAACAAAGAGTAATTATTTTTATTCGGAGTGATACACGTTTATTAAAAGAACTGTTCTAAAAAAACAATAATATTTCAAGGAGCTAATGGTTTTTAAACGCACTATTTTTATTTAAGATGCTACACGTTCATTTAAGAACATTGTTTGAAGAGGTAGTCATATTTGAGGTGCTAACGCTCTTTAAACCCATTATTTATATTCAAGGTGCTACACGTTCATTTAAGAAAACTGTTTGAAGAGATAGTCATATTCAAGGTGCTAACGTTCTTTAAACGCATTATTTTTGTCTGAGGCGCGACACATTCATTCACAGCATGGTTCGAAGAAATAACCACATTTGAGGCGCCAATGTTATTTAAGTGCAATGTTTATATTCGAGGTATTGTACGTACATTTAAAAAGTACTGAATGAAAATATAGTAATATTAGAGGTGTTAATATTCTTTACATGCATTATTGTCAAATAGTAGTAGGATTCGAAGTGTCAATGCCTTGTTTATAAAAAAACTATTCAAGATAATATATATAAAGTTTACAAGTAATTGAAAGTTACAGAAGGCATTTGTTCATCGAATGAATTAAAGCGCATTTTTCAGCTTTACAAAATATGAGGTCAAATGCTAAATGGTTAAGTATTTCCAAAATATGGATCACCAACAACAACTGGTGATTTAACAAAAAAAACATATATACGATATATGTATTTTTAATATTCTTAATCTTCAGTTGGAGAATGTTCTGATCTTTCTTCAGAAAAATTTGTTTTTTGATCAGTGACATCCTCATCTTCTTCTAAGTTGATCTCTTCGGAGGAGTCAGTTGGTATAAGGTCCAAAGCTTCACTTGGACGATTTTCTATAGGAATTAATTTCCAAAAGCCTCACATATTTACTTTTGGAAAAACTGCATGTAACTCGCGAAGCAAAGTAATTGCTTTCTGCTCTTCAACATTCTTGATGACAGTAAGGGTGTCTAATCCACATTCAGTTTTGGTAGCTTCTACAACAAGATTCTTTTGCTCCTTGAATGTTGTCATAAGTGATGTCAATTCATCAATTTATTTTTTCTTTTCTTCTTTATTTCTATAGAGGGAATTATGCAGGGGAGAGTACTTATTTTGTTTCTCTCTCATTTCTCTTTCATGCATTGATTTGAGTTCGTCAAATTCATGTTGATGTTTGGAATTTAGTTCTATTTTTTCTTAGTCATGATCAACTCTTAAATGACACTTGATATGGATGACTTCTGTTATAGACTTTGACCTATCAGCCTGGAAGCCATGGAATCGATCAACGATATGTCAACAAAAAATTTCCATCATTTGTTTCTCTCCTTTGTTATCGTTTTTGTATTGGATCATGTCGTTAGCCATCACCTCGAGTTTCCTTCCTGCAGACGTAATTTCTGCACCCAAGAGTTTTGCCATTTCTTTGAGATTCGAGAATGGTTGAAGAATATTTGATACTTCTTCAGAATGATCCTCCATAGGTATAATAAGAGGAATATAAGGAGTGGGAGGATTTCCATAAGGTCTAAGAGTTGAATAAGGGTGAACCTGGTATAAGATTGAATTCACAATCTCAAGCAGAACATGTTTGTAACATGATGAGCAGTTTGTTTAAGTTTTTCTTTGACCCTTTGAACTTCAGGGTCCATATTATTATAGAGTTCTTAGATTTCATCTTCACTACTACTCTCATTGTTGATGAAGTTATCATTTTCTTGGTGATATTTCACCAAAATTTCTTCTATTTCCTCGATATTTGCATTTGAATTCGAGCGAGGTGCTTCAACTGTTTTCTTTGAAGTTTTTGGAGGAGTTTTTGAAGAGGTTTTCTTCTTTTTGGAGGAAACGATATTTTTTCTATTCAGAGAGGGTTCAGTCTCGACTCATTCTTCAATAGTGGGGAGGTTTGTTTCATTTGTTTTCCTTTTGGGTTCTCTCTGTCTTATCTGTGTTTTTGGATGTGTCAAAGAGCTGGCATCTGCGTTTTTCTTTTCACCCTTTTTCTTTGCGGGTACGTGGATTTGAGATCGATTACAAACTAGGAGTATAAATTTCGCATCAGGTGCTAATAATCTTTTCATAACATCATTTCGGTTTGGGAGCTCAATTAGTTTACCATCTGAAAGGACAGCTTCCAAGGAGATATCCTATAAGTAAATGTTGACGAAATTAACAGGAATAAAGGCATTATGGAATTCATTGCCCCATGCATTTTCCGCCCAGACAGATAACCGGGAAAAATATCTTTGGTTGTGTTCTTACGAGCTTTATACCGCCTCAGAATCTCTATAAGATGCAAAAAGTAAAATTTTGGTTAACTTACTTCTCCTTTTCCAAACTAGGTTGATTTTGGATGGATTCCCTTTGGAAATTTCTCTGCTATTCTCCCAAGCTCCAGAGTTAAAGAAGAATATTTGTTTACAGAACTTATCACCTTCGAGGAGTTTATCATTTATCATGAAATCATCTCTGAGGGTGAGGTAGTTGAAGGGTGATACTAGATTTTTTGAAAGACATGTCATTGCAATGAAGTCTTTGATGGATAGAGGAATTTGGCCTAATCTGGAAGCCATAATGACAGATACAAATGTGAACCATAAATTCAGGCTTGCTTGTGTCTGGCACAAGTCCAGAACTTGGAAGTACTTCACTATCATTGGGTCTAGTGGGAATCGAAGTCCCTAGTTGATGATCTCAGGCTAAACCACAAGCTCATTCACTCCACTAAAAAGTAGAGTCTCTCTGTTTTGAGGTAAGCGAAGCACGATATTGTCTGGTAGACCTTATTGTTTCCTTAATTATCTCGCAAGAGCTTGACTATAATATTCATATGATACGTTTTCAACACAATGATATATTCAGGGATGACTTGATTCAGACTGACACTTAAAGTTGCAACAATATCCTCGGGTAGTTCTGTGATCCATTTCCTTTTCTCTTCTTTCTTCTCCGAAGCCACTTTGTCTTCGGATTCTGAGACACCACCACTTTCTATAATATCACGATTAGAGTACGTATTCGTCCTCGATTCTGATTCAATTTTCTCTTCGGAAGCTTCATCTCGAAATTGAACTGAAGCTTTTTCGTTGGTAGTGCTTTGTCGATTAGAGGTTGTTTTGTGTTAGGTTGAGCAGTCTACGAAAGAGTTGGTTGTGAATCTTTGTCAATCACAACAATCTCGTTCAGGGGAGGAGAAGGTGTAGGATTCTGTGGAGCATTGCTATCTTCGAATCCTCCCATGGCTACAAATGGGATTCTTCTAATAGGATGAGCTTGGAAATAATGAGCTTGGATTGAATTGGAGGTGTCTCTTTACGGGAACTTCGAGGTGGTTCAGTGTTGATTATTGAAGAAATTTCTCATTCTTTCTGAGAGGATTTTCTTTCTGTTACCTTACAACTTGTATGAGGAGGAATAAATAAGTTACCGTAGAGTGTTGGTGAGAGATTTCGAAGCGGTGATGATGACGTTGACCTTTGAGGAGATTTAGGTATACTGTTGTTAAGAACTAGTTTGGATGAACTTTGAAACCCATAATAATTATAGGAAGAGTTGAAATTACCGTATACAGTGGTTTGAGTTAAATGTTTTAAAGAATTATCTATCATTCTTGATGAACGATATTCAGCAGCCCTTTCGTTATTACACAAATAGTCGTAGAGACCAAAATGGTTTTTTTTTTGTAGTTGGTGATTTTTCATAAACTAAGATGAAGAAGAATCTTCAAATTAGTCTATAAAGGGTTGAAGGTAAATCGAAAAAGTTGAGTTTTCAGTGAAAGTAGCAAAGAAATAATATTTTCAGATGATTCTCTTTCTCTCACTAGAAGTTGTACGCAAGACAAAATAATTAATGATGGAGTATTTATAGAAGGGTAATAAAAGAGAAATTAGTCAGGGAAGATTGAAGAGGTGATGAAAATTGTTGGGTTAAAAACGAACCGCCAAACGGTTACCAGCTACTAAGTAGGGTGACACCGGTACTTTGTCAGACATAGTGGCATTTCGCACGCGTACTAGAGTATTCCAAACATTTCTAGTCGTTGTAAAAAAGTGATTGAAACATTATGCGCGTAAATATTCGAAGCAAATTTAAAAAAGTTGTGTGCGGATTCGAGGATACCCTAAGCATGATATTAACTGGTTCTGATTTGAAGCAAACCTAAACATATATTCGTTCGAGGATAATTGAGGTATAACTAATAATTTTTTAATCAATAATCGGTGGTTTTCATTTGAGGTGATAAGTGGTTTTCATTTTCGAATGACGGCAACCATTTCTAGTTCTTACTTGTCATTCATCATAAGAACTAAGGGGGCAACTGATAATGATATAAATTATTGAGGACCTAAATTAATAGTATAAAGATTGCTTGAAGAGAATTGTAAACTTAAGAGAAGTGATTAATATATCTTATAAAGGTAAATCACCATAATGCAATTTTACCCATTTGATGTAACTGTTTTTTGTTTCTCTCTTTGCGTACCTATAAATAGGCCAAGAGATGTTTAATAAAGAGTTGGATTTTTAATGATTAAAGCAAATATATTGTTTTACTTCTCTCTTCAAAATTTCTATATTGTCATTTGTTTTCTTCTTCTTCAAATCATAGAACCTATTTAATCAAACAAATCAAATATTTTAACACAACAACGTATACAATCACCATAAAAAATGCAATGCTTATTAGCAAAATTACATATGCAGAAATACATATTTTAAGGTCAGAAGACCGAGAGATCCAATGTCCAAACCAATTTATTTTTTGCACACCCGGTTAGCATCAATTTACTACAGACCTTCCCTTGGTTGCAAATCATGGGTATCACATACAATGTTATTAGACATGGGATGCCGTTGTTGGAAGTAGTCGGGGTGAAATCGACTAACATAACGTTGTGCATTGGATTTACATTTATGGCAAAAAAGAAGCAAGGCAACAACAAATAAGCTTTGGGATGGTTGAAAATGGTTATGGAAGAGAATGATGGTGAGTTGTCTTGTCTTATAATTACAGACCATAAAATTGCTTTGATGAATAACATAATAAAACTATTTACGAACACGAGTGATATGTTATGCATCCCATACCACAATTTTATATGTCCTTTCATAAACAAAATTACCAACGTTAGTCCCAACATAAATTATGGATTTAGAGCCATCACCCATAGTTTGATCGGCGCCGAAAGTGGATGGAAACTCATTTAAAAAACATTAGTACACTGTTGAAATATTATAAAAAATGCACCATTAGAAAATTGAGGAAAACTAATCCAAACCATTTTCAATTCTGTTTTATATTGCTTAGCACCCGACGGTGGTACATTATATTTCCCGTTAAAGATGCAGCACCAACGGATACTCATCTGAAAGAGCTCGCGATCGTTTTGTGAACATAAATCATTTTGTTCACGTACATAAATAATTTGTCTAATATTCTATCACTTATAAAAATTATATAATTGTTATATATATTTGGTTTTATTTTATTTTTATAGGTTAATATGGTTCAAGATTCGCTTTTACCAACGATAGAGCCTTCATGGATGCATACTACTAGAGAAGATGCTAGACATTAGTCGGTGTTATTGCTTCAAATGGTCAACGATTGTTTCGACTACAACATCCTGCACTGCCAGTATTCATGCCAAATCTGGATAATGCAGTCTATTAATAGTAGAGTTAACAAAGTACGTCTAGTGTTTGTCCTTTGGAAATTATATTACTTTTTTAATATTCATAGAGCTAGTACTTATTGTTTTGTCAATCATGAATGTTTTGCGTTTTTTACTTACAACTTTATTTATATTTTTGCAACGAATGTTTATGAACTATTTGGAAACATAGAACATGAATCTCACCTCCCATTTATTATGTATATGTTTTGCAATTGTTTCTAAATTAGAAAAAAAATGTAAATTTGGCTATTACCCCCAAAAACCGGCTCCGACAATGGCTTAGGCGCCAACGATTGGCATCTTTATTGGAATGGGCGCCACCAGTTGATGTGCATGATACCCCAGCCGCAACAAACATGGCAGACACAAATGTCAAAAAAGAAAAGAAGCATGCTTGCTTATAGATTTTGCACGTTACCGCCATCATTTGGCAGACTACACTACCTTTCCACCAACATATCGTTACAACAATGAATTTTTTAACAATATATTCTAAAAAATATCATAAACAAATCATTAACTTTAAAACAAGAGAATCAACTATACATAACATAAACTAAAAGATGCATCGTAAACTAAAAACATCAGAAACTGAAAAATAAATGTCGCCTTAATATTACCAATTATATATAATATAACGAAACTCATACTTTTGATACCCGCTAATGATAATTGCCGCCTTAATTTTATCCGCCAATAATAAGTCCCGCCTGAATGTTACCCGCCAATAGTAGATCTCGCCTCAATTATACCCATTAATTCATTTTCTCTATATTAAGGTCCTTAATAACATAACTTTGATATGGAATTGACTATCATTGAAGAATTTTATCTCCAGCAAACCGTCAAGTATATGAGGAGAACGAGGTATGAAAATACTGATGGGTTTATCCATGAATTGTTATATCCTATACACCACATGTATAGGCGTCAAAGAGAAAATTTCATGTCGTCTCCATGTAAAGAAGTATCAACCAGATATCGTTATATGAAAAGTGAACCATTGTTTTGGGTGTTTGACTTTTCATACGGAATTAGTAACAGATTTTGTGACAAAAGATATATTGCGTTATTTGGAGAAACAAATCGTTGAAGCAGAGGAATTATTTATGAGTTTCACTTTTGACAAGAGATATAACTTTAACCGAAAATTAAGTTGGTATATGTTAATGTTTAATGTTCTTTTATGTTCATTTGATTACTTTAAGTTATTGTATCCGCTCTATGTTATTTTTAATGCTTTGAGTTATTGTATTTGTTCATATTCACGTTTAATGTTGTTTTATATTCGTTTGATATTCTTTAGTTCATGTTCACATGTATACTTATGTATCTATCATCTTACAATATCTCTATTGGATTTCAAATATTCAGTTTCGTGACCTCCAGCATAATGTCAGGAGGGGCACAAGGTGCTTAGTATGAGGATTCGTGATTTAAGTAAAGAATATATAATTCACGATATTGAGTTGGAACTCGTTGGCAATAAGCTGGAATATCCACACTTTTGAGAATTAAATATGTAAGAATATAACTTTTATCCTTTGTTTTATGTTTATGTTTAATGTAGTATTAACGAGTTAATTTTGATGTTTTCAAATTTTTAACACAATAACAGTTGTTAAAAAACATCACACCAAATATTACAAAATCAAACATCACACCAAAATATATAATAAACATCACACTAAAATGTATACGAACAAACACCACATGAAAGTGTCTAAGAACAAACATAACATAAAATATCTAAGAACAAAAAACACACGAAAATGTCTAATTTAATCTTCTCATAATAGAAAGAACATTCTCATACGCCTTACCAAGCCTGTTAAAATTCTTATAATGGTACCCTCACGGTCGTCTTACACGTAATCATGAAGTGTGTGTATATATCTTGGTTAGTGATTTCATACCAACTAACCTGCTAATGAGCTAAAATTTATTGAATTCAATGGGAAATGATATTATATATGACGCTAAGGTTCGAAAAATACATGCAAAACAAATCAATGAAAATAATAGCACAAATGATGTTTTCAATTTTTTACCATATAGATTTTAAAAGTTAGTTTCAATTACTCAATTCATTCCATTTCTACTACAAATTACATGCAAGTAGGAAAAAATCTAACAAACTACACACGAATTGTTTTCATAAATTGATATATTAATCAAATTTTCATTTTTTACACGTAAGTATAAATGAAGTAGTTGTTTTATATTATATTTCTTGTAATAACCCATACCAAACATTTTTATACTTTGATTATATTAAACAACTAATAATTAGAACCATCATATTTGTAAAAGGTTCAGCACCAAAGTACAGGTACTCAACCTATCCCCGTGTAATATGGCTGGTGCCATAAACATGGTTTTTACCTATGTTTGGTGGAAAACATGCGTTATTCACAAAAATCTAGCGAAAAATACATACCCTACAAAACAATAAAAACAACTATAAACCTAACCTATTTATAACGAGTCTAAGTGGTTTCAAACAAACAACATCAGGAAATCACAAATTCTAAATAAACTTTATAAAAATGCATCTAAATATAAACCTTTGATTTGGATCTGGTGGCTATTACAGTAGCATTTCTATTTATTAAACTTGATTTTGCTTTGATTTCTGTTTCACGTGAACAACGAGGATTATCTTGAACTCACCCAAACTTGATTTTGATCTACACTTGCTTTTGGTTTCACATGTTGAAGATGTTTAACTGTCTATCTTCACATTTTTCTCTCTCTCTTCATGCTACTGTCTCTCTTCAATTTTTTATTTTTATTTTGGTTTCAATTTTCTATTCAATCTTGAAACAAATTATTGATTCATCGAAACAATTATTTATTATTTTTATGTGACATTTATTACATGATATTATTTAGTGGGAGAAAGTAAAGAGAATGGAGTGTTAGTGTGTTTAGAAAAAATGGTAACCTCACGGAATATTAAAATTAATAACTTCACAGAGCAAATTTAGCTATTTTATTACCAGTTTTTGCTATTTTTTAGCAATTTCCTATTTTTTTTCTCTATTTTATTACTCTACCAATTCTGGTAAGCTGGACCTTACCTAACCGAAATTTATTAGTGACAATTAAAGTAGGAGAAACACTTTGTCTGGTAGCCGAAAACTACTTTCCAAAACCAAGCTACTAAGAAATAAACTCTCATATTTGTTTTCTCAGAGAACATGTCTTTCCGAAGCGCATGAGTAACATCTATCACTTTAGGAGGTAAACTTTTACAGTCTCAGTTGGAAGAAAAAAAGAAGAAATCTAATGATCGAAATGGCTCCACTTTCGTTGATAAAGAAATATTAGCCAAAGTGACAACATTTCGGGCTGAGAGTGATGCATTAGCTGCAACGCCTTCGACCGTACGATCTGAAATCAATATCGAAAAAAAATCATAAACAACAAAAGCGGATGATCCAAAGTCTATGAGACCATATGGTCTACATAAGAGTTATAACTCCCATAGGTGGATTTACGGCGTAAAACATTGTTATTTTTCACACAGTTCTAGTGATGAAGAATATTCTGATAGTGGGAAATACCTATCCTCACCCACGATAATGCATCACCGATGAAGTGAAGCGTGTACCAAATGCATGCACCACTTTGTTGGAAATAAAGTGATTTAATTATCTTAAGTGTGGGACTCCAGTCGAAACAAAACCTTTATAAAAAGTTCCAAACTTAGTTGGTCAAAGTACGACCTGATGCTCTATACTATGTGTGATTTGATTCTTTTTACAAGTTGATAAAACTTAATTTGTGATTTGATTCTCTTAAGTGTGTGACTTCGGCTCCAAACCTTTGTAAAATTCTCCAATCTTAGTTAGTTGAAGTGTGACCCAAAGCTCAAATTGTATGATCTAGATCGGTCTGGAGCCTCTATAAAGAGTTCTAAAGGTTCTAGCATAAGTTCTTTCCCTTCCAAAGGTTGATTACATTTAGGTAGGGCTAAGTCAAAATCGGATATAAAAATAGGCAAAGTAAAAAACACGACTATAGTGAAAAACAAGAAACATACTGCTAAATCAAAGGACCCGAGTTGTGCAGAATACGAAATAAAAATATTACAGAAAATGCCTTGGACTTCAAAGGTCCCTAGAGTGTATGAACTTGAGTGGCTTAAAATGAAAAATAAAAATACAATAAGTTCCATGGCATTCCAAGAACTTATAATCATAAAGTTTATAGGAAGGAACGAAACTGGAAAAAAGAGTCAACTTATAAAAGTTATACTTCTTCGAAGCGCCAACGGTATCGTCTGGAATTGTAGCAGGTGGATTGGTATGAGCAGTGGCAGAACCAGAAATTAAATTTAGGGGAGGCTAAAATATATTCGGACGTTACATGTGATAGTTTAGAGACCAAATCGATCTTCTTCACTTTAACAACCTAATGCGAATATAATTAAAAAAAAATTACATTGTTCATTCATTTTATAAAATATCTATTTTGCAAACTTGATTTTTCCAATGATGAAATTTTTTAAAAAATATTCATAAATATTTGTACAATTTATTAAAAACGATTTTTTTTGTTTGAAAATTTCACTTTGATCAATGTAATGAACTTTATAGTACAAATTACTTTTAGATATATAAAAAATAAAACATTATATTAGAATTTATATAATTATACTGAAATCTACAAATATTTAGTCATTAAATGTGAAAAAACTATTACAATATGTTAAATATCTAAAATTATCTTTCCAAGGGAAAAAAGAATGTGAAAGCTCCAAGAATTGGTTACTCTGTTCTTGCTTAGGAACAGAGTCTGTTTTTTAATTTTTCTTCAATTCTGCTTCTTTCAATTGAATAATGACTACTAATCTTTGTTCTTCTTATGATTTTCCTTTACTAAGGAATGCTGATCATCTACAGCAACTTCAACAATCTCAAGGATCTCTGGGTCTTGAGACAAAACAGAGTAATGGTGAATCTAAATTTCCTAATGAGGGTTGTAATGTTATATTGAATCCAATATTTGAGGAGAAAGATAAGAGCAAAGTTGATGGAGCAAGGAAGAATTCGTATGCTGATACGTTAAAAAGCAAGAATGTGGATTTTGAGCATTCTGTGATCTCTGTTTCTGTTAATAATGATATTCCGATTATTGTTTTCGATGCTGGTGATAAGGATAAACTTATGAAACTTTCTAAGCACACTCTTGTTGCAAAATTTGCATCACGCAAGCCTACTATGGAAAGTTTCAGAAGTTTCTTGGCTAAGTTTAATTTTTCTGGAAGTTACAATGTCTCTGTCTGGGATTTTAGGCATGTGTTTATCGAGTTCAGTAATGTTGATGATTTTATGCGTTTATGGTCGAGAAATGTGTGGATTCTGGGCAATAAGACAATGAGATTGTTGAAATGGACACCAGACTTTGATCCTAATCTGGAATGTCCATTTTCTCCTGTCTGGGTTTCTTTGCCTAGTTTGCCTGAGTTTTTGTTTAACAGAGCCACGATTAGTGAAGTAGCCAAGATATTGGGTACGCCTTTAAAAATCTGGGTTCCATCGGTTAATAGAGCTAGGCAGAACTGCTGTAGATTTTGGGTGGAAATTGATGTTTCTAAACCATTAATTCATAAGGTTCAATTAAAGTTTGGAGATGTGGACAGTTATTCGATTGATCTTGTTTATGATAATACTCCTTTATATTGTCATCACTGCGCTCATATTGGTCACTCTGAGGACAAATGTAAGAAGCTGTTGGTTGTTGAGAAGATTCAATATGCTGGTCTGGAGATTGAGCATGCTCTTAAATATTCTTGTGAATTAGATTGTGTCTCTTGTTCTAAGCGGGATGGAAATCAGCAGAATCAGGATATGAGTTATGAAGACACTAGTGATCAAGTTGCTCATTCAGTTAAAGAGAAGCCTTCTGGTAGGATGATAAAGTCTATTATAGTTGACAAGGATGATGTTAGTCCTAGTCATGTGGATTTGGATGATAGCTGTTCTTTTCAAATGGTTAAAGAAGCAGAGTTTAGTGATTCTGTAGCCCCTGTGATTGAAGAGGAGATGATTGATGCATTAAGAACTTTAGAACGAAGAAATATGTTCGAGGTTTTGAGTACTGATGTTCATGTTTCTCCTAAAAAGGATGGCAGTTTGCCATGTTCTCCAGTTAAGAATAAGTATGAGAAAGCTAAAAACAAAAGACAGGATTCGCAGAAAGCAAAAAAGGTTCCTAACATTTGGTCTTCTAAAGGTCCAGTTTCTTCTAAGATATTGAAGCTCAAAAGAGCCCATAAGTTTGCTCCTGATTAATGACCATAACTCTGATTAACTGGAATGCAAGAGGTCTGGCAAGTAAGGAAACTTTGCAGAGATTAAAATCTTTGGTAATTTCTGAAAAAGCCAGCTTTGTTGCAATTCAGGAGCCTTTGATAAAGGCTGATGTTATGAGTAAGGTTTCTATGAAGTTGAAGTTGAAAGGGTACATGTGTAATGTGAGCAATAAGATCTGGGTATTTTGGCATCAGGACTTTAAGGTGGAGAGTGTTTTTGATTCTGAACAGCTTCTTCATCTTAAGGTGTGTCACTCTTCTGTTAATAAGTGGTTTTATGTGTCTGTGGTATATGCGAAGTGTAGAAGAGATGGAAGGGTTGAGCTTTGGGATTCTATAAGAGGTCTTGATGCTGATTCTAATATAGGGATAATGCTTGGAGATTTTAACATTATTTCTGGTCTTCACGAACAGTTGGCTTGTTCTACAGTTAATCAAAGAGGGATGGATGATTTTAACAATTGTATTTTGGATTGTGG
The DNA here is from genome assembly GCA_036936605.1 of Limnanthes douglasii subsp. nivea. Taxonomy (NCBI): domain Eukaryota; kingdom Viridiplantae; phylum Streptophyta; class Magnoliopsida; order Brassicales; family Limnanthaceae; genus Limnanthes; species Limnanthes douglasii. The sequence goes on along the minus strand of JAUPFV010000005.1, from coordinate 125,210,867 downwards.
TTTGATCGATGCTGGCTTTTCTGGTTCACCTTTTACTTGGTCTAATGGTCGAAATTGGAGAAGGTTGGATCGAGTTATGTATACTTCTGCTTGGCTTGAGTTTTTTTACCGTACAGCTGTTTCTCATTTGGCTCGATGTTGTTCTGACCATTGTCCTCTAGTTATTAAGTTGTCATCTAGTAGTCAAATTGTTAAGGCTTCTTTTAAGTTTCAAAACATGTGGTTAACTCATCCTGGCTTTATGAATATGGTTAGTGATACTTGGTCTGTTAGTATTGGTGAAAGTGTTGGGAATCCTGTAATGGTTTATTGGCTTAAGCAACAGAGACTTAAAAGTGCATTGAAGGCCTGGAATAGAGAGGTCTTTGGGAATGTTTTTGATGCTATTAAGCTTTCAGAAGCTGCTATCATTGATAGGGAGGATAAGTTTCAAATTGATTCGTCTGAGGTGAATAGAGATGCTTTGAAGGAGGTCAGATTAAATCACTTGATCCTTCTTGATAGAGAAGAAATGTTTTGGAAACAAAAGGCTCATGCCTCTTGGTTGAAGGATGGTGATAGGAATACATCTGCTTATCATGGTTTTGTGAAGAAGAGAATTAGGAGGAACATGATTGATAGGATTAAAATTGCTAATGACTGGCTTTCTTCTAAAGAGGATATTGGTAGGTCTGTTGTAGACTTTTATAAATCTCTTCTTGCTCCTTCTCTTGAGATTGATTCTGATACTCTTTCAATGGAGGTGATTCATGTGTTAGTTACTGAGGAAGAGAATAATGCTATTTCTTGTACTCCTGATTCTGATGAAATTTTTGAAGTCATTAAGTCCTTAAACTCAGATTCTGCTGCTGGTCCTGATGGATTCAATGGCTATTTTTATAAGAAATGTTGGAAGATTATTGGAGATGATCTTTCTACTGCAATTAAGGGTTTCTTTAATGGTTATAGTCTTCCTAAAGGGGTGAAAGCAACTACAATCTGCCTTATTCCTAAGCTTGACAATCCTAGTAAGTGGACTGATTTTCGTCCTATAAGTTTAACTACGTTGTTTTCTAGGATTGTTGGAAAGATTATCAATAACAGGCTTGCTAGAATTCTTCCAAAGCTCATTTCAAAGGAACAAGGTGGGTTTTTTAAAGGTAGAAGCATCCAGGATTCAATTTTGCTGGCTCAGGAAATGTGCTTTGATATCAATGGTAATAGAAGTGTGGGTAATGTAATTGTCAAGACTGATATGACCAAGGCTTTTGATAAGCTTAGTCATAATTTTTTGTTTGATATTTTGAAGCTCTTTGGATTTAGTTCTGCTGTTTCTGCTTTGATTAAGAGTTGTATCACCAATGTCCATTCCTCTGTCTTGGTTAATGGTGAGTTAAATGGTTATTTTGCAAATTCTCATGGCCTTAGACAAGGGGATCCCTTATCCCCTAGTCTGTTTATTCTTGCTGAAGAATATTTGTTAAGGAGTATTAAAAGTCTTTCTGAAAGAAATCCTTTGTTTAGATATAAGACCAGAAGTAGATTGAATGTGGCATGTTTAGCCTTTGCTGATGACTTTATGGTTTTTGCCAATGGGAATGCTGATACTATGAAGGCTATTAAGGATGTTATTGATCACTATCAGAGGGTTTCAGGTCAAGAAATCAATACTACAAAGTCAAAGCTGATTGTTTCAAATAAAATGAATCATCATCAGATTTCTATTATTGAAGACATTTGGAATGTTAAACATACATTTTTGCCTTTTAAGTATCTGGGTTCTATCATCTGTATTAAATCTAGAGTTTCTTACTTTGAGGATTTGATATACAAGGTCAGGGAAAGAATAATGGACTGGGACAAGCTCCATCTCTCCTTTGCTGGCCGGCTTCTCTTGATCCAGGTTATTCTTCTTGCTTTTCCAACTTATTATCTGCAACACATCATGCTGCCTGTCAGTATTATAAACAGGTTAGAGGTACTTTTCAACAAGTTTCTGTGGGGATCAAAAGAGGATAAAAGAAGTATTAATTGGACTAGTTGGAGGAAGATTTGCAAGCCATATATTGAGGGGGGTCTCAACTTAAACACTCTTAATGATATGCAACAAATGTTCTCAATGAAGTTGTGGTATGTTTTTAGAAAGCAGGATTCCTTATGGGCTAATTACATGTTGTCTGTCTATTGTCATGATGGGATTCATCCAGTTTTGGCTGTTTCTCCTAGTAAGAAGTCAAGATCGTGGAATAGAATCATCAATGCTAGAGAGTTAGCTGAAGGTTTTATTTTTTGGCTTCCTGGTCAAGGGGATATTAACTTTTGGTATGACAGGTGGTGTTCTGAGAATGCTTTTATTAAAGTGATAACAAATGATGAAAGAATATTGCTTTGGAGGTCTGGTAATAGCATGGTTAAAGATTACTAGTCTAATGGAAATTGGGACTTAGAGAAGCTTAGAGCTACTGTCACTTCTACTGAAATCTCTAAAATAGTGAAGATTAGGCTATCTGATACAAATGATGCTATCAAGTGGTCTCTATCCAAAGATGGTAACTTTAATGCTAAAGAAACTTTGAGGCATATAAGAGTTAAGGGTAGTGTTTCTGCTATTTACGCTAAGACTTGGAATGGAGTCTCTCCTAAAAAATGCTCTTTTCTATTGTGGAGAGCTCTGCATGGTTGGCTTCCTACAGATGTAGCTATGCAAAAGAGAAGAATTCATCTGGCCTCAAGATGCATTCAATGTAATAATAGTGTTGAAAACACTAACCACATTATGGTGCATTGTACTGAATCCTGGTCTGTCTGGTCTCATTTCAGTCAGATCTTCAAAGTGAATGTTCAGCCTCACATGACTCTGGCTCACATAGTGATGAAGTGGTATTGGAATTCCAAGAAAGCTTGTGATATATATGCTATTTTACCTGCAATAATAGGTTGGTGTGTGTGGTCAGGCAGAAATAAGAAAAAGCATAATGAGGTTCCTTCAAACTCAATGATGGTTATCAAGCATGTTATTTACATTCTAAATGGATTAGATCAGGAGAATATCTTAACTAAGAAGCATTGGGGTTTTAACAGTAAAGAGGCATTGAATCTAGGCTGTGTAAATCAGTTTAAATCTCCTAACAAGCCATTGTTCTTAAGATGGAAAAGCCCTAAACACGGTAGATATAAATTGAATGTCGATGGATCCTGTACCTCAAATCATGAATCTTCTGGTGGTGCTGTAATCAGAGATAGCATGGGTCGGATTGTTGGTGGTACTGGTAAGCTTTATGGTAAGGGATCCCCTTTGATAGCTGAATGCCGAGCTCTACTTGATGGTTTGGTGCTGTGTAGAAGTCTGGGTCTGCTTCTTGTTGATATAGAGATGGATTCGATGATTTTGTTGAATCTTCTTGTTTACGGATCTTCGACTTGGTATTTAGCTCCATTACTGAGCTGCTGTAGAAGATTGATTAGGTCGCAAATGGTCTTCAGGCATATTTTTCGTGAGCAGAATCTTGCAGCCGACTGGGTTGCCAAGGAAACTTTGAAGCTTTGTGCTGATTTTGATTTTACAGAAGTGAATGTTCCTACAAAATTGAAGGCTATAGCTCTGTTAGAAAGTATTAGTCTAGGGTATTTGAGATTGGGGATTTAGGGTTAGGAGTTTTGCCCTAATTCTTTGGAGAAGATGAAGCTCATCTCCCGCTTTCTTTAAATTTGTGTAAAATTGCTGTCAAGTCTCTGTAATTCCTTCTCATTTCAATAAAAGACCTTCATTAAAAAAAATACTGAAATCTACAAATATAATTATAATAATGAAATATATTTTAGAAAAATCTTCTTAAGTATAAAATCAACTATAATGTTTTGTTTTTAATATCAAATAGGTCTATTCACTACTATACACATATATATTCTTAAATTAAAATAATTAATAAAATATAACTCTAGTCTTTAATTTTCTTTTAAGTATCAAATAAATTGATTATATACAAATATTTATATATAGCTTTTAAATTAAAATAATTAATAAAATAATTAATATTTTATTTAACAATAACTTTAAAAAACAAATAAAGATAATTAAAAAAAAAAAATTGAACCACTGCATCCTTTTCTCCACTTACCCTTATTTTACTCCCACTATTTATTTATTTAATTTATTTTATTACTATTTATTAAAGTTAGTGGACAAAAGTAGGGGGCTCTAGCCCCCCTAGCCCCTACATACCTCAGCCCCTGGGTATGAGCATCAACATTGGTCAGGGTTTCGAAAATCTTGGAACTGGGGGAGCTTTATTTTCGGTATCATGAGTGTGGTCATCCTCTGCTTTGATCTTCTCCTAACTTTCAGAATCATCATAAAAACAAGGGATACTCCTTTTGGCTTGTTGACCTTGAGAACATGTTTCCAGAATGGCTCAAGGTTAAGCTTGGGGAATCATTCGTGAAAAGTCAACACCATCTGTGCTCGGATGGGGTCCTCTTCTTCACTAGCCGCGTGGACGAACTGATCCATGACCTTAGAATACGCTTTTCCTGTATTTTGAAAAAAATAACTCAAGTTCTGCAATTTTTTATTAAAGATTCTTTATGGTGGTCCATGGACTTAGAATGATTACATTTAAAGTCTAATCCTCAAAGGAAAGAGTCAGTGATATTACATTTATATTTGAGGAAAAAATAATAAGCGCAAGCCTTGGATAGAGACCTGCTTATTGCATCAACAGTAGTACCGAGCTATGAAGCTTAAAAGATCATAAGGACCTGAAAGAATAATTTGGCCCTTACCCTTAGGTCTTTGACCCCGTCACCCAATATGAACTCCGAGTCACCTTTGATTCGGCATAAGCCGTTTTTTCCTCACTTTTTACTGACATTTTCTCCTTGGAGCCTTTTGACCAATCGACTAGCACCAGAATATAAGCTTGTTTAGCCTCCTCACCTTGATTGGATATTTTGACACCGACTTTTGTCGAGCCAATAGCCTCAGTATACTAATCACCTTTGTCCTCTTTCTAAGAGAATTCAAATCTTTGAACTTTGACATGATGCTTGTTGAGGGCTTGACTCGAGGTTGGTATGTCAATGAACCTGCCCGTATCGACCTTTAGTTTATCCACACCGAAAATCATGACATCCTTGTTTCCTTATGGGTTCAATCATTTCTCCATGTCCAATAAATTGGAGTTAAAAATATTTTCAATGGTAAATCACTAGTAAAACATGTGCTCCAAGTTGTCTGAATCCCACATGCTTAGCTCCGAGAGTTGCTTGAACGTTATTTTCAATGGCAAATCACTAATAAAACATGCGGTTCAAGTTAACGATATTTTCAATGGTTTTTTTCTTTTTTTTTTCTTTTTTTTTTCGGAGGGAACCCGCAGCCGCTACTCGCTACTCAGAATGTAATGAGTGCGCACAGGGTAAACCCTCAGTCTGACGCGATAGCATGCAAACCAACGCCAGAAGGTAAACCACACAAGGTGACAGGCTCAGCCGAGAAAGCGTATGTAGAGGGACTCGAACTCATGACCTTTTGGTCATAAGAATGCCATACTCAACCAACTCGGCTACCCCTTGGGAGCATATTTTCAATGGTTTGAACAATATGATTGTGGAAGTGTAGATAAGTCCAACAACGTCAAAAGTTTAAATCCATACACAACTTTAAAAAGAGACAGTTTAGTATTAGAGTTGGTATCGTGGTTATAAACAAACTAAGTAAATGGTAAACATCCCAATAAAATGTTCATAATGTTACCCATAATACCTCTAAGTAAAGTTGATAATGTACGATTCATCACTTCAGTTTGGTCATCTGTTTGGGGATAACATGTTCTTGAATACGACAGTTTAGTCCCCATATTCTTCTAAAACATTTTCCAAAGGTGGTTGAGGAATTTTGTGTCTCAATCTGAGATAATATTCCTTGACATTCCATATAAACGCACAACTTCTTTAAAAAATAAGTCTGTTGTCTGTGATATATATTCACCTTAGCACATAGTATAAAATATGCCATATTCAATAATCTGTCCACCACAACAAATATGGAGTCTTTATATCAGATTTTTAGAAGTCCCAACATAAAATCCATAGATATATCCACCCATGATACATTTGAACTCTCCATAAAGTTCATTTGCTCTTGAGCATTTTATAAGATTAACTCCAAAAATTGGTACTTTAACGATCTCATATTGGTATTCATTTAGATATATTTGGATTTCCTTATCATGCATTGTATCTTACCTACAAATAATAGTTATCGTGACTACTACCTCTCTATTATGAATTGTCTAAAGGTAGTGGACGATTTGCCTGAGTCCGAAAGTGAGTGGAAGATGGGTTTCTTTCTTGTGCGAGAAGCCTAGGAGAATGGGGTCCGCATAAGTAGTAGCAAACCGCTTCGAATTAAATTTTCTTGAAAGAGAAGTAATAAGGGTTGGGCTCTTCTAAGCCACACACATTTCCCAACTTGTCTTTTTTAAAAGTTGGCTTTTATATATTATATTATTTTCTTTTTGTAATTTTTGAGTAATTGATCACTTCTACTAAACCTTTCTAGATATAAGAAAACTGTTACGTGTGGTTTGTAAAGTAATAAAAAACATGTTCTACTAAAGATATTCATCATTGACAAATCTATTTTTAAACTTTTTTTTTTGTAACAAACGAGTTCAGTCGATCTTTCCTTTTAGTGTTATTTGGTATATAATAAGTTTTGAGTTCTGCTTATCAAAGTCTTTGCATGACCTTTTTGGCGTAACTCGATCCATCCTCTATATATCATCACCTTCCATTATAATTTGTTTTTGAATGCTCTCTAAACGACAATGAGGCAAACCAATACAATATCTACCACTAGACATATCATTTGAATTTGTTCAAGTTGTGAGTATTATCTGAACAACAACTTCTATAACTAAAACACTTTCATGCTTACCTCGTTGAGAGATTAACCCTTCCATACTTAACACAAATATTTGATACCCATAATCTAACATGAAGGACATTACCATCGTCTACGTGTTAGGATTCACTTGAATAGGGTAAAGCTAGATCAACGTAAAATAACTTTGTAAGCTTGGATAGAATGGAAGCCTAAAAACCGAATAAAATACGTCTGTTAAGATGAAGAGTTCTATATTCGTGCTGGGTCGGGTATATTGTCCTAAATGGGTAACCTTATCTTGACATTCCTAGAATATCCTACTTGGTTCAAAGAGATTCAAGGTCGTTGGTCTTTGGGTATTTGTAACGAATCTCTAGAAGGGAGGGAATATGTCAATCCCTTATGTTAATTTCTATGAAGGACAACTCCAAGTGTGGAATGTTTTATTTTGAGCCAAAGGCTCCGTCGTTGCCCTTTTTTCTTCTTTTGTATCCTGGTGGCTTCGACCACATAACGATATTTTGTTGAGATCTCGAAGTATTTATTCTGAGCCTACATATTGTTTTTGGAGGATCTGCAGTTAGCAACTTCATTTAAGGCTTTACATCAACTATATCTTTAGAGACTGAATCCATGTTGCAGGATTCTTGAGTCATAGCCGATGCAACATGTACGAGAACTGACCAAGGCCCCTTAGAGGCATAAGGCTCATAGCAATAATCTAATCTTTGTAGGACCAATGTTAGTCATTTTCTCTTTAGACGGGTTGAATTTATTGGACTACCGAGTCCAATAGTCGAGAAGAGGAAGACTATGATCGAGAAAAGAGATATTCTTCTTTGGAGCCACCATTATCCACCACGATTGGATCATTAAGTTATTATTAAAGTTGTTTCATTAAGTTATAGCCTTTGTCTGTCATATCTTAAAAAATAAGCAATAGAAAAATTACTTTAGATAAAGGTTGATGGCCGAACCGAATCAAAGAAAATTAGAAAGACTGGTTAAAAAGTGTTCGTAGTGGATCACATGAAAAATAAAGAGTAACTCTTCTAGAGAATATAACCTCGCTTTTGAATATTATGCGAAGGATTAAAGGGAAGAACGGGTCATGATAGTTTCGTGCCGGTCGTGAACGGTTCTGTAAAGGTCGAAAACAATTTTGTGATAATCGAAAGTGAGTTTGACAAAGCTATTTCTCTCTATAAAACGCCAAATATCTTTCTTTAAATTGCTTGATGGTACAAGTACTCCATATCGTGGAGTATTTATAGAAAATAAAATATATATTTTTTCTATCTTTTACTTTTATTTTTTGAATAATTATCACACGTATCTTAGGAAGATGTAAATGCATAATTCCCCATGCATACATCAAGATATATATCGATTAAATCTACGTCTAGCTTAAACATAATGGGAGATATAAAAACCTAAAATTGAATGTGAAAACCTAGATTGAAGTCTCTCCAACTTTTAATGTTTGTTTTCATCTTCCAATCTTCCAAGTGAGGCATGGATAGACCACAGGGTCTCTTGGTACAATTCACTCCAAAATAATTGATCATCTCCCTTCTTATCTTGATAAGCTCATTATGAACAGAATACTACTCTTAAAAAATTGTTAGTCGAATTTTAGACCAATTTTATATCGGATTTAGTTGTATTCATTGATCATAAAAAACAAGTAAAAAAAATTATTTTTATTTGTAGACTATAAATGCTTAAAGTCCAATCTAATTACTATAAATATAATTTATCACAACATCTAAAATGAGTGAAGTATTCTCTCAGGTTACTTTATTTTCTTACCTTATTACTCCCTTCAGTTCCAGTAAAACAAATTTTAGAGCATGTCAAATCCAAATATGAACAAGAACTTTATTAGACTCAACGATATTGATTTGTCATCTGATTATATATTATGCATACCCAAAATATAATTCAATGGTTCTCCAATTGAATCTTGATATGATGTCTAATATATTTTTTACATATGTTTTGGATGAATTTTAGCTTCAAACTTTTGGTTTATTTGGTAATTCTGTCAAATTTTAGTTTTAATTATTGATGTTGATCAATATTTTTTATTGATAATTTATTATAAAGCTACCTGATAAAACCGTCCTTAGCTATTTTCGAGATTGATTAAGATAATGATCGTTACATTTAGGTTTTGATGGGTAATACTAATACTTTCAAACTGTATGGAATACGATTCTGACGATCTCTGTCTTTTTTATAGCATCCAACAGCCACCAGTAGGTGAAAAAATCATCTGGAAGATCACATGCCGAAGCTAATTAAATTTTATTTATATAAGCATGCACTCGTGCTAACAATTTAAGAAACGTCTGGTTTTGGATCCGCTTATTGATGTGGGCGTTATGTTTTTACTAGTTAAACAAGATTCTCAAAATATAAGCGTGGTGAAATATTTCTCATCTGACCACTCAAGTGATAGAAAATTCCAAGTTCCTTAACTCTCTTAAGATTGATCTTAGTAGACACGACTCGAATAATATAAAGGATGATAAACATAATAATAACCACCAGATTTAGCGGCTACATTTGCAAGAAGCAAAACAATAATTCGATTTAAGACTCTTTTTTCCCGTACAATTTTGTCACTTCTTTTTTGTTTGTTGTTACTCTTGTTATCTACGTACCATAATTATTTTTTGGGATTTTGTTCACGTATCTTATTCTAGCTAGCGTTTAAGCTCGGTTCATGTTTGCTATTTGTCGAGTAGTTTGGAATCATAATCTATGAATTACAGTTTTGGTCTTCAACTCATGTCTGTCGTTCAACAAAAACTTAGTTGATAGTTTCAAGCGTCATAAGTAATCCAATCAAAATTTCTTCGTTTCATATACTAACTAATTTAATCTGAATTTGCGTTAAATTCGATAAAAAGTCCCAAAGAAATATAACATACACTCGCTTTCTAGTTTCTTCTTATGTTCTTGTTTTGCTAACTAACTTATGTATGTTTCGATAATCAACAACTAGTAAGAGAAAATGGATGGACTGGTTTGCATAAAGTTGGGGGATCTAGCAGCTATATCATTAGAGGAGTCATATTCAGCAACAGTGGTGAGTAAAATCCACCCATTTCTATAATTGGAGTCTGCTATGTTCATGCGTGTGAGAGTTGTAGAAACGAGCTTAAACTATGCCAACTACCTCCAGATCTTATGACAATGATATACTCTCTACGACTCTTCAGGTAATCTCATATACGTATATTTGCATGTTTATGAAGAAACATATAAAAGAGAAAGAAATATTAACATTACTTGTACGTTCACTATGAAATATGTACCTTTCTGCTGGTTTAGTAAAATTAAGCTACTTGTTAGTTTAATATATTTGAAGCATAAATTGTGTGCATGTAACACAATTTTCATAAGTATTACTGAATAAATATTACTTAATATATTTTAATCATAAAAGTTGTCACAATTATTTATACACCAAAAAGAATTTTAAGTTAAGTTAAATTAAGTTGAAGTTGTGGGTTGTTTATAAGTTAAATTAAACTCTAACAAAAATATTATAGTGTTTTTATCTTCATCACCAAAATAGTTTCATTTACATGTTGTTATCTTCATCACCAAAATAGTTCCACAAATGATCCATAAGGTCGGACTTCAACATTGTATTCGTATTTTTATTTCAAATCCTATCCAAACGGAAAGAAATACGAGTGACCAAAACTGTTGGTTCACGAAGATATGAAGGATGAGAGATAGTTTTGTCGGGTAAAAGTGTCCAAGTTTCTATTTCAACATCTTGTTCATCTTCGATGATCATATTATGCATAATGATATATGTTTTCTATATCTTGCATATATACTCTTTATTCTAGTACCTAACCGGACCTTGTGTTATTCCCTACTTGATCTTTAAAACACAAAATGCTCGTTCTACATCTTTCGGAACAACTTCCTCTTTTTTAGTATATAAATTTTATTATCGTTGTTGGGTCTGAAATTGTCTGTATCAAGGTTGTCCATTTTGGATATATAATATTAGTTAAATAATAACCAAGATTGTATAAATGCTTATTAATAATATAATCAACTGAAGGAATTTTTCGATGGATGAGTTTTTCATACAATGGAGAGTTATCAAGAACATCATTCTGCACATGGCATACCAAAAATGAATGTCAAATCTATAAATTTTTTGATACTATAAATTCAAGTATATGTGTAGGCTTGTGATGATGTCCTCTGTGTGTCCCATGCCAAGCAATATGACAAATTTTCCATTCTCAATGCATACAATCTAACGAGCCAAGCATACCTAGAAATCATAGTTATTTTTCCTTCATGTATAAGACTTTTAATGTCATTTTTTATTGGGTGAACGCATGTACTGCTTTTCATATAACATTATAATTGGAATACAAAAATATTTCAGGTTTTTTATCACTGTATTTGGACCAATTCTTACATATTCCAGGTCGTGTTAAAGCGATTGGACGACGCCTCGTGCCTCTGACGAGACATCTTACGACGCATTTAAAGCGTCATTTTTCATATCGATTTTTATTTTCTTTTTAATTTTAAATTCAAACCTTAAAAATTGTAAAAACTATTTAATTATTATTATTTAAATAAATATATGACACTCAAACTTTACTCCTATTTTATCTATTTTTTATACTCGTTGTTTTTTTATCAATTTTCTTTAATACTATTGTATTATATTTATTTTTTTATTGTTTTCAAATCATCCAAAATTACCAATAATATTAAGGTAGTTAATTAAAATAATATTATTTGTGAGTATAATAAAATAAACCACGTAGCCAAAATACCTAATGATTCCACCTCATTAGAAAGCACCCGCCATTCAATAACGATGTACCATGAGGCAAGGGTAGATCGGTTACTGGACGAAGGTAACTCTTATTTGATCATTTTCGTTGACGACACAAAACAACTTATTATTCTTCATCCGTTGAACTTTTTTTTTGATAAAATTGAATATTTAGAACTAGAATCCAAAATATGAATTTTCAATGATCGACTAAAAAAATCAAAATATATTTCGATATATATTAATTAACAAATATAATATTAAAAAAATATGATTATTAACAAACAATTGAAGTCATTATTTAAAAACCGTTTTAAAAGATATTAAAAACTGTTTTAAAAGATATTTAAAAATACGGTTGGAATAAAATTAAATTTCTCAACTAAAAATAGCTAAATGCTATTTTTTTGTCACTAACATGTAATTTTAACATATGTAGGTACAATTGTAATTCACACAATCTATTTACCACTAGATTTCTAGTTTTGCAACAAGCATAGCTTGATACAAGAACATGATTTATATTTTAGAACTTGAATGACCTTTATCGTAAAACAATATAGCAATATGAGGTTTGATTTTTTAAATCAAAATGTGTTTTAAAAAAAGTAAAATAGATTATTTTGTGATTCGGGTAAATTTAAGATACATTTAATATTTCTTTAATTAATGGAAATTTTGTAGTTAAATGAAAGTTTTTTATAATTTCATAAAAAACAAATCTTGGATTTTTTTGGTAAACTATTATCGGTCGTGTTAGAGGGGACCCTCTATCCCCAAGTCTCTTTATCCTGGCTGAGGAGGTCCATATAAAGGGCATGTATAAGATGTTCTTGGATAACAAAGATATGCAGTTCAAGTCTAGAACCAACATTTTAATTCCAACCTTGTTTTCGCTGATGACATATTAATCTTTACTAATAGCCTTGATACTTCCAATGTTAAGTTGTGAAATTTCTTATAGACCTATCAAATTTTTTGTGGGCAAATGATAAATAATGAAAAAAACTAAAATTATTATATCAGCAAAAACGAGTAATACTAAAATTGTGGCTATAACTAATTTGTCTGGTTTCAAATCTAGCTCTGTACTAACTGAATACCTTGGTATAACATTAAACAACAACAATAAATCTTGCAATTTTCTTAATCTAATCAACAAGATAAACTCAAAGATTAAAGACTTTGAAGACAAAAAACTCTCATTTGGAGGGAGGCTCACATTGATAAACTCAGTTCTTATTGATATCCCCTCCTATTGGTGTTAAAGTTGTTCTATTCCGAAATCTATTGTTGACGGGATAGGTAAAATATTCAAAAAGTTCTTGTGGGGTTCTTCTTGTACTGAAAACAGGATAATCTGGTCTAATTGGGATGTTGTTTGTAAGCCGTACAAAGAAGGAGGGCTTAAATTCGAAGGATTGCTGACTTACAGAGTACTTTTGACTGTAAATTGTGGCTTAACTTCAAAAATAATAAAATCTTGTGGGTAAATCTCATGCATAATATCTACTGTAAATTCTTACACCCTTTACAAACATCTTATAAGAGAAATGGTTCAAACACCTGAAAAAGACTCACTAAAATAAAGCATATGGACGAGCCTAACATTATGTGGAACCTTGGGAAAGGAAACATAGATTTTTGGCTCGAAAATTGGTATGACAATTCAGGTTACAAAAAGCAGTTAGTTAAAGATTTCTGGGAAAATAATATATGGGACACCTACAAGCTTAAAATTTTCCTAAAGCAATACAACATTGACATGATTCACAAGACTTATATCAATAATGATAAAAAGATGCAATCATATGGAAGTTGTCAACTGATACCAAGTTCAACACCAAACTTACCTGAAATCACTTAAGAACCAAACATAACTGATCATAGTTATTTGGTAAGATGTAGAATGCGGTGATCCCCAAGAATTTTGTTTTTTTGGAAACTTATCTATAAGTTTATTCTTGTGGACACAGTTTTACAAATAAAGAATTTTATCATTGCTTCTAAATGTCAATTATGCTGTAATATTGAAACAAATAGACATCTTTTTATTAATTATGATTTAGCTTCGAGCTTATGGATTCATTATGTTTTCATCTTTAAAATCAAAATTGATAAGTTTACGACCATTGCTCATATGATCTGAGCATAGTTATGGTCTACTAACCATCTTGTTCATGCCAGAAAGATAATGCCTATCATTATCCTATGGACAATCTGGAAAACTCGAAACAAAAGCAAATTCAACAATAAAAAGCAAAGTACAGATGCTACTATTAGGTTTATAAACAATATAATTCTTAGTCTTGACCATTCTAACAACCTTAGGTTTAAACATTGGTATAAAGACAACAAGATTGGGCAAGATTTGGGCTGTATAAACTACACGTCTGAGATGAGAAAGCTCCGCTATCAAATATGGAATCTCCTTAAGCAAGACTATCTGAAACTCAATAGAGATGCTGCTTATCAATGAGATGGTAGCTCTAGTGGTGGCATTTTAATTTGAAATTATAAAAGAGATATTGTTAATGGTAATACTAATCTGTATGGTAAGATGACTCCGTTAATGGCGGAAGTTTGCGCCATGTTAGACGACCTCCTTATGTGTGATAAGGAAAGATATTCTACGGGGACCTAAATGTAATTAGTAAGGACTAGATTGATAAGTTTTACAAATATAAAGTAGGATTAAGCTTTTATAAGAGATATAGGGATTAAGTTGTAAATATTCACTTATGTGACTGTTTTTGTAACTGATTCACCTGGCCTATTTATAGAGGCTGGGAAAGACAGTTACACTCATGAAATAATCAGAAGTGCAATACTACTTTCACTACTGAAAACTCTCTCTGTGAAGACTTGTGTTCTTGATTCATTTAATTCAACTTTAATTCATACCAAATTGGCGCTAGAAAGAGGGGACGAAGATACCTTGATCAACAGATCAAAAATCGAGTCTCGAGTTTTCGTTTTGTGAGGTTTTTCGTTCGAGTTTTCGTATTTTGTTTCATTTTTCGCTGATTGAAGATGAATTCAGAAGAAGGTGACAATCCATCTGTTCGCAAGGCCATGGAAACATTGAAATCCGATCTGCAAGAGGCAGGTAAATCGATTCCAACTCAATCAATCCAATTTGATTTCGAAGGAAAAATGAATGAGATGATAAGAAAGGTGGCAGAGCTTGACGAATTGGTAAAAAAGAAGGAAAATAATGATGGTGCTAGGCTTAGGTCTAAAGTAGCAAGGGGCGATCAGGATGATCAGTCGGATCAGTCGATGGACAATGGCGACGTTCGGTATGAACAGCGTAAAGCACGTTTTGAGCAAAAAAAGAGTATAGTGGGATAAAGAGGAAAGGAAAGTTACAGAAGCGACAGTATGTGAACTCTAGTGATGAAGAGGATTTCGAAGATTCGGAGTCAGATGAAACACCGAGGTACGAACATTCTCGAGGCCATTCAAGAGGAGCAGAGCGTGAGCTCCGGCCAGCTAGGGTGTATAATGAAGGAAGGAAAAAGAAAGAAAGGCGAGTATATTCACCTCGGAAATATTCGCCTCAGAAGTATTCGCCTCGAAAGTATGAAGGTGAGTCAAGTTTATATGTTACTGTGGGGATGAGAAACGAAGACCAATATGTTCAAGGAGTCGACTGGAGGGACTCGCCATTGATCAGGGAGATCAGATCTGTGCCGCTTCCGAGGCGGTTTAATATTTCCAAAGTTGATAAGTTTGATGGGACTCAAGATCCCGATGACCATATAGAACAATTCAAAAACTACATGACTAATTTCGAAGACGACGATAAATTGGTGTGTAGAGCATTCTCTCAGACATTCAAGGGAACTGCGCTGAAATGGTTCAACAAGATTCCTAAGGAGTCAATTGCAAATTTTAGAGGCTTCTATACAACTTTCCGAAGACAGTTTGTGGGAAGCAAGGAAATGAGAGCTAATGGAGACACAATAATATAATTCAAGCAGGCTGTGGGAGAGAAGTTAAAGGATTACACTAAGAGGTTTGTGTCAACAAAGGCTGAATTGGATGATTGTGAAGAAAGTGTGGCTATGGCAGCATTTAGACAAGGATTATTGCCAGGGGATTTAGCAGATGAGACTACAAGGCGTAGGGCGTTAACTTTTGGAGCTCTCATGGCTCAGGTCGAGGACCAGATTAAGGTTGAAGAATCGACGCGGGTTCGAGGAGGTACTAATACTATTCAGAAGGGGAATGGACAATCTAACACGTCGAACAACAACCCCTCGCGTCTGAGGAGTAATCAAAATGTTTCTAACCGAGGAGCTTCGAGCTCGTATCAAGGGGGATATAATCAACACAATTCTAATAATAATCAGCAACAGTTCATATCCAGATCGAATGTGTGGGTAAGACCAGACTATTATGTGGATTTGACTGAGAGTGTGGCTTCGATATACGAGAAAACCAGGGGAACGATAAATTTTAGAAAGCCACCAGCGATTAATATGCCAAGAGAGGAGCGCAATAATAAGTTCTGCAGGTACCATGATGATGTTGGCCATGATACAAACGATTGTATTGTCTTGAAGAAAGAGATGCAGATCCTAATAGAAAATGGGAAGTTGTTGGAATATGTCAAAAGGAATGCTAAAGCTGTAGCCCCGAAAATTGGTAATCCTAATTCTAAGCAGGAAACTGCACTGATGATTTTAGATGTTGCAGGTGATGAGTTTGATGTGGCCTCGGAATATGTCGACCCAGACCCTAGTCGATTATTGTTAATGTCAATAGATGAGCCGATGCGGCAAGGACGTGTTCGAGATTTGTGTGCCTTCTTCGAATCACTCACAATATTTGGGGGAGATTCAATGACTAACAACACTAATAATTCGAGGAAGAGACATATAGTGAATTTAACGCGTCAAATTGAAGGAGGAGCATCGGCACACCTAAGCAACAAGAAGGATGTGCCCTTTATAATTTTTGATGGGGATGATTTGAGGGGAATTACTGGGCCACATGAAGATGCAGTGGTCATAGGAGCAGAAGTATGCGGGGTGGAGATTCGACGAGTGTTGATTGATACCGGGAGCTCCGCTAATGTACTTTTCAAGTCAACTTATGAGAGATTAACTGCTCCGCCTCGAATAGAAAGGTCAGAGAGGACTATCATAGGGTTTACTGGCGCAACAGCAAATGTGATAGGGGAGTTCGAGGGTGAAATTACTTTGGGAAAGGGACCTTTCAAAAAGAAAGTGCGAGTACTTTTTGTGGTGGTGGATTGTCCATCGAGCAACAATGCTATTTTTGGGAGGTCGTGGTTGGCTAAAATGTAAGCTGTAGCCTTTACAGTTCATCAATGTTTGAAGTATGTGATCGAGGACCGAGTCGGCGTAGTTCGAAGTGATCAAAAGGTGGCAAGAGAATGTTACGCTGCTGCGTTTAGACTACGTGGCAAAAGTTCTGATGATCCGATGGAGAATTAGCAGTTTGGGGGGTTGTCTTCTGGGGGTGCAGATGAGGGAATTGATGATCCGAGGTCAACCCCGAGTTCTGTGGTGGTAAATGAAGAAATAGAAGAGTTTGTTTTCAATAATGGCAGGGTACTTCGAATCGGGACTCCGTTGTCTTCATCAATGCGAGAAAAATTGTCGAATTTTTTGTCTGAGAATCTGGATGTATTTGCTTGGAGGTCCGAAGACGTAGTGGGGGTCCCAAGTGATATCATATGTCACAGCTTGGCGGTGGATCCGAAGATCAAACCGATAATTCAAAAAAGAAGAGCTTTTTCGTTGGAAAAATCTGAGGCCATAGTTGCTGAGGTGGATCGACTATATAAGATGGGGCATATCAGGGAAGCCAATTATCCGAGGTGGACGGCTAATCCCGTGGTGATAAAAAAGAAGAACGGAAAATGGCGAATGTGCGTGGACTTCACAGATCTGAATAGAGCTTGTCCAAAAGATCCTTTTCCAGTGCCTCGAATCGATCAGTTAGTGGATTCCACTTCAGGAAATAAAATCTTGACATTTATGGATGCATTTTCAGGGTATAATCAGATTCGGATGAATCCAGATGATGAAGAAAGCACAACTTTTATCACTGACAGAGGTTTACACTGCTATAGAGTGATGCCGTTCGGATTAAAAAATGTTGGGTCAATGTATCAGAGGCTGATGAATAAGGCGTTTGCTTCACAAATAGGGAGAAATATCGAAGTATACATCGATGATATGTTTGTTAAAAGCAAAAGTGATGATGAACACATTGATGATTTAGAAGAGACGTTTTTGAATCTCAGAGCCATACAATTGAAGTTGAACCCAGAAAAATGTACATTTGGAGTCTGATCTGGTAAGTTTCTGGGGTACATGATTAGTGAAAGAGGAATCGAAGTGGATCCAGAACAATTGAGGGCTCTGATATCGATGTCTTCACCTCGGAATATCAAAGAAGTGCAAATGTTAACGGGCAGGTTAGCAGCTTTGAACAGATTCATTTCTCGTTTTTCAGATAAGTGCTTGCCTTTTTTCCAGGTGCTGCGTAGACCTAATAATTTTGAGTGGACTTCGGATTGTGAAGAAGCTTTTATGAAGATCAAAAATCTTTTGTCCTCTCCTGAAATATTGTCAAAGCCTCGAAAGGGTGAGCAGTTATTTTTGTATATAGCGGTATCGGATTATGCAGTGAGTGCAGTTCTGGTCAGTGAAGATACGAAAATTTCGAAGCCTGTCTACTATGTCAGCAAAAGTTTGGTTGATGCTGAGAAACACTATTTGAAGCTCGAAAAATTGGCACTGTGTATAGTAGTGGCAGCGAGAAAAATGCGCCCTTACTTCCAGGCACATACGATTGTGGTTCGAACTTCATATCCATTAAAAAATGTGTTGCAGAAGCCAGACATTTCAGGAAGGATGACTAAGTGGTCTGTAGAGTTAGGAGATTTCGATGTGTTATTTTCTCCTCGAACAGCTATCAAAGCTCAAGCCTTAGCAGACTTCTTGGTTGAGTTCCACTCGAGTAGATCCGAAGAGAAAAATGGCGAAAAAGTGAACGAAAATCCGACGTGGACGATACGAACTGATGGGGGATCCAGTAATAAAGGGTCAAGTGCAGGAGTTGAATTGGTGGCACCAACAGGGGAGTTTATGTTTCAAGCTATAAAATTTGGATTTCATGCTTCGAACAATGAAGCTGAATATGAAGCTGTGCTAGCAGGATTACAGTTAGCAAAGATTTGTGGAGCAATATTTGTGCGCTTGGAAACAGATTCGCAGTTGGTAGTTAACCATGTTAAGGGAGTATCAGAAGCTAAAAAGGAACGTATGGTTTTGTACTTACAAGAGTTACGAGGAATGATGGCACAGTTTGAAAATGTCGAAGTGGAGCATATTCGAAGAGGTAGCAACACCATGGCTGATTCTTTAGCAACAATGGCTTGCTCTGAAGAATATCCATGGATCATGACACAACCATCGCCCTCAATCATATCGAATTCTGAGCAGTGTGAGTTTGTTGATGATGTAATAAGTGGTCCGATGTGCACTCGAGGTGATTGGAGGTTTGACTTGTTAAATTTTATTTCGAAGGGAATACTACCCCTTGATAAACACTTACTCAAGAAAATAAAGTATAAAGCTCTTGGCTATGTAGTTTTGGATGGGGTATTATACAAAAGATCTGCGTCGAAACCTTTGCTACGATGTTTGAGTAAGGAAGAATCTCAAAACATCCTATCGGAATTGCATGATGGAGATGGGTCAGCTCATTGTGGATTCAAAGCTTTAACGCGTAGGGTATTGTTGGCAGGGTATTATTGGCCTACCATATTGCAGGATGCTAAAGTGTTAGTTCGAAGCTGTGATACTTGCCAAAGGTATGCAAATTTAATACATAAACCAGCAGTACCCCTAATGACAATCTCAGAGGCGGTTCCTTTCGATAGGTGGGGGATTGATTTAGTAGGACCATTACCTATGGCTTCTGGTGGAAGACAGATGATTATTGTTGCGGTCGATTATTTTTTGAAGTGGGCAGAAGCGGAACCTTTAGCTGGGACGAAAGCTAAGGATGTAATCAAGTTTATTCAAAGTAACATCTGCTACCGTTTTGGAGTTCCTCGAAAAATAACGACGGATAACGGTCCTTAATTTAATAACAAGGAAATGGACTCTTTTTGCTCTTCGAAAGGGATACAACAATGCTTTTCTACTCCTTTCCACCCCCAAGCAAATGGACAGGTGGAAGTTACAAATAGATCTATTTTGGATGGCTTGAAGAAAAATTTGGCGGGAGCAGCAGGGAAATGGCCAAATTATCTTCAAGAAGTGTTGTGGGCATATCGAACAACCCCTAGAGAGGCTACAAAAGAGACTCCTTTTTCTTTGGTATATGGAATGGACGCAATGTGCCCTGCTGAATCTACATTGCCTTCTTACAGACTATTACAATATTCCGATGTGGATAACGATGAAGCTAGAAGGGTTGAGCTTGATTTGTTAGAGGAAAAAAGGGTCAAAGCGCATTTGAATGTGGTCCATTATCAAACGTTAATGAGAAGCAGGTACGATGCTAAAGTTAAGAGGAGAGAATTCAAAATTGGCGATCGAGTGTTACGAAAAGTATTTCTTTATACTAGGGACAAGCACCTCGGAAAATTGGCTCCGAATTGGGAAGGTCCTTACGAAGTTAAAATGAAGGTCAAGCCAGGTTCCTACAGGCTGTCTGATCGAGAGGGGAGGATGCTCAAACATCCTTGGAATATAGAGCACTTGAAATTGTACTGTGAGTAAAACTGTACTTCGAATCTTTGTAAAATAGACATACTCTTTCCTTATCTGTTGGCTCAGAAAGGTTTTAACGAGGTGTCTGGTTAATATTGAATTTTTTAATAAAATTTCTTTTGGCCATTGGTTGTTTACTATGATGAGTGATTTATTATTTTGGTAACTTGGCAAAGATTGATCATCTTTGAAAGTTGACCAAGAATAATTTTCCGAAGCAATAGCTTTGAAGAAACAACCAAATTTTCGAGGTGCCACGTCTTATGAGTGCATCTAATTTTCGAGGTGCCACGTCTTATGAGTGCATCTAATTTTCGAGGTGCCACGTCTTATGAGTGCATCTAATTTTCGAGGTGCCACGTCTTATGAGTGCATCTAATTTTCGAGGTGCCACGTCTTATGAGTGCATCTAATTTTCGAGGTGCCACGTCTTATGAGTGCATCTAATTTTCGAGGTGCCACGTCTTATGAGTGCATCTAATTTTCGAGGTGCCACGTCTTATGAGTGCATCTAATTTTCGAGGTGCCACGGCTTATGAGTGCATCTTAATTTTCAAGGTGCCTCTATTTATAAATGCATCTAATTTTCGAAGCGACAAATTTAAATAAGTACACCAGAAGTTTAAGATAAAATTGAAACAAAAAAAAAGATGAAGAAAAGTTGCTTGTTCGTCGGATAAAACACGAAGTCTACAAAAATGTGAGAATTACTTAGCCAAATACACAAAAAATAAGCACGACATGCTTAATATATTAGGCATCTTCTTCTTCCGATGACTCGTCAGTAGTATCACTTTCTTCCGAAGAACTTGAAGGTACTTCGAATGCTTCTTTTGGACGATCTTTCTCTGGGACTTGTTTCCAAAATTCTGTTAAGTTTAGCCTTGGATAGGCAGCATGGATTTCTCGAAGAAGATTGTTAGCTGTATCAATTTCAGCCTTTCTGATTCCATCAAGCATCACAGAACCAACAGCAGCTTCGGCTTTCTTAACAGCAGCCTTTTTCTCTTCCTCGAATCCTGTTCGAAGAGTCGTCATTTGAGTTTGACAGTTGCTCAATTTTTCTTGGAATTCTTTAACAAGTTTCTCAGCATCGGTAGCTTTTTTCTTTGCCTCGGAGATAGCAGTGGAGTGTTGAGAATTTAGATCTTCAATAGCTTGTCGATGAGAAGTCTCCAGAGCTTCGACTTTTTCTTTGTGTTCCTTAAGAAGCTTGTCTTTCTCAGCTTCGAATTTCTGAAGTGCTTCATATTTCGAAGTCTTTACAGACTCTGTTTCTTTTTTGCTCTTGATCAATTCTTGTGCAAGAAGCTCCAATTGTGTGTGTGAATTTTTTACTTCTTCAAATAATTTATTGGCTGCAGCACTTAAATTATCAAAAGGACGAAGGATTGAAGCTACCTCATCGGATTTGTCTGAATTAGGAAAGATTGATGGGTGGTGATGAACAGGAACGATGGCGTTAGATGCCGAAGCCACAGTAGCCCCAGTAGAAGTTGATGGAATAATATTGGTAGGTTGGGAGCCATTACCAGTAAATGCAAAGTCCCCGCTTGAATTGAAATCTTCGAGGTTAAGGTAATCGTCTACTTGATTATCTCCTAGTGTCAGTCCTCCTCCAGGGTTTTCTTCAATAAAAGTTTTCCCGTGCACTTCGGAAGCCAGCACCTCCTCGAGTATGTCAGCTTCGTTCTTTTTCTTTGGCGTACTGGACTTGCTCTTTTTCTTCTTTGGAGAGTTGTCCTTTTTCTTTTTTAGAGCAGGTTCATCCTCCTCGGATATTGGGGGAAGTTGAGAGGCGGGCGCTTTTCTTTTCACTGCACGCTTCGGAGTCTTGGAAGGGTTAGCCTTGCTTGTACTGGCCTTCTTGTGGGTCAACTTTCCTTTCTTCTTTAATGGAAGATGGCTGTCACTTCGGTTCCTGGTGGGAAGATAAGTTTTCCCATCTGGTGCAAGTATTCTTTGAACTGCTATAATGGGATCTGGAGGGGTCATCGGATCTTCAGGGAAGTCAGCTCCCAAGGTGATGCGCCACAGATGACTGTTGACGAAGTTGATTGGTAAAAAGGCTGAGTGAAAGTCGTTTCCCCAGACCTTTTCTGCCCATGCAGCCATGTTTTGAAAGATATCCTTTGGAGTTGCTCGACGACCTTTGAACCGCCTCGGAATTTCTGAAAAGAGAACAAGCAGTTAGATAAGAGGACTTCATTAATCTGGCTAGGTTTAATAAGTTAGAAATGTTAACAATACAGTAATGATGCACTTACTACTATCTCTCCAGGTGAGAGTAAGCTTTGAAGGGTTGTCGTCGGAAATCTCTTTCCCATTTTCCCAAGCGCCTGATAGAAAGACAAACCTTTGTTTCCAAAGTTTGTCAGCTTCGAGGAGGTCATCGATAATCTTCAGATCATCCTCCAGTGTTAGGTAGTAGAATGGCAAGACTGGCCCGTTTGACAGCTTGGTCAGTGAGATGAAGTCCTCAATTTCGAGGGGGATGCCTCCTAGCCTCGACACCATAATGGCGGAGAATAAAGTAAATAGTTGGTTTGGGGTAACCTGTGTGGGGCACAACTTGAGAATTTCGAAGTACCGCACAATCATGGGATCGAGGGGAAATCGAAGTCCCCAGTTGAAGAGCTCATGATAGACTACCAGTTCGTCCTTTTGACAGCTCAGGGGTGTCTCTCCTTCCACTGGTAGTCGAAGAATCATCTTATCTATTAATCCCCATAGTTTTCTGAGTTCCTCTTTCTCTGATTCGAGGTAGTAAGTATAGGGTACATTCTTTAGGGCAAGAATGTACCGAGGAGAAAGTGATTTAAGATTTTCTTGAACCAAAACAGCAACATCTTCGGGGAGTGTAATGAGAGGTTTCTTTCCTCGAACTTTCTTCGGAGGGATCACCCCGTCAGCCTCAGATTCCTCTTCGGCATCAGATTCAGTAGCTTCAGAATCAATCTCTTTGTTGTTGTCCTCATCAGTGGCTTCATCGATACGACTTCGGATTTGAGTTTCAGCTTGAGTCACAAGAATTGGTTGACTACTTTCTGGTGTAGTGTCAACCACTTCTTGTGGGGGAGGAGGAGAAGAGGTTTCTGCTTCTTCACCCATTGCTAGAAATGTTGATTTTTTGGCACGTTTAACTTTGACAGCTTCGAATTGAGGAGGAAGTAAGTTGGGTTGAAGATTTTAAGGTGCTTCGAATGTGAGGACAGGTGATTTGGTTTGTGGTTTTTTGTCAGTTGATGGTTTGTCTAAGGTAACTCCTTTAGATTTTCGATGAGGTCTTAGCAGTGGAGAAGTAGGTTGATTTCGAGAAGGAAAAGTTTCTTGATTGGTTTCTGGGTTTGAAGCTAAGGATGAAGACGAAGTGGCAAGATTGGGGTCGAAGTTACCGTATTTAAAAGTGGTAAGAGAAGAATGAGGACCGTTGTAGATCAACCCAGCAGCCTTGTATTCTTTGGCTCTTTGTGAAATACAAAGATAATCATATGCACCAAATACTTGATTGCTAGAACCATGGAAGAGAGGTTTCTTTGATTTTACTGGTTTTCTGGGTTTAGATCTTTTGTATTTAGGATATTTTCTCATACAATGGATATTGATCTGAGAGGTTGCTTTGATGGATGAAAAGGATGAAGTGATTTAAAGATTTATGAAGAACAGGTTGAAGATGGCTTGAAGAACAGGATGAAGATGAAGAACAAGTTGAAGATGGTTTGGAAAGTGATTTCTCTAAAAGTTATCAATGAAGGAAGAGCTGGCTATTTATAGTTTAAAGAAGTAACGTGGGGAATCTGAAGAAGCAAAACCAGTGAGTTGCTCTTATTGGGTGGAATGTGAAACGAGAAGGAAACGTGCAGCGTCATAGGTCTACCAATAAAGGTCAAATCAATCCATCAAGTAGGGATCAGAAAATTCGAAGTATCAGCAAAACTATGTATTTAGTAATAATATCCGAAGTAGAGACAAGGTTATATTTCAAGTTGGTAAGTTCGAAGTGATTGGGAAAATTGTTTGCACTTATTAATAAATTCGAAGAGAAGTCGCAGATCATTGAGTTTGATCATAATGAAGAAGCAAAGTGAAGAAAGTTGTATTTGCTCAGAGTAAAGTTCGAAGAGCGACTAGTTCTTATAAATTGTTTGTATAAGAACTAGGGGGGCTACTGATAAGGAAAGATATTCTACGGGGACCTAAATGTAATTAGTAAGGACTAGATTGATAAGTTTTACAAATATAAAGTAGGATTAAGCTTTTATAAGAGATATAGGAATTAAGTTGTAAATATTCACTTATGTGACTGCTTTTGTAACTGATTCACCTGGCCTATTTATAGAGGCTGGGAAAGACAGTTACACTCATGAAATAATCAGAAGTGCAATACTACTTTCACTACTGAAAACTCTCTCTGTGAAGACTTGTGTTCTTGATTCACTTAATTCAACTTTAATTCATACCAATGTGCAAGAAAATGGTTGGAAAAAAATGGAGATTGAAACTGATTCGCTTGTCTTAGTCAATATGTTGTCGAAGGAGATATATCCTTGGCGGTTAACTCAAACTCTACTTTGCTGCAGAAGATTAATCTCTGCTTCCAAGATTATATCTTACATTTGAAGGATCCAAAATAAGCCAACCGATTGGCTTGTCAAGTGGACCTTGAAATGTAAGATGAAAACTGAATTTTATCATATGCATGCTCCAAACCTTTTAAAAGCTATCATATTTTTAGAGAGTCTTAATTTGGATTATTTTAATACTGATAACAATTAATTGTTTTTTTTAATTTTCATATGTTTATGTTCTAACGGGTAGCAAGTATAGCTTGACATGACAAAAAAAACATTCTTTTTATAGGCGAATCAAGAAGCTCACCCGTCAGAATCAAGAAGCTTAGTTGGATAAAGCTAAAATTTTGCAAAATCCTGAAGTTGAAGAGGTGGTGAAAACGAGAAGAATTGGACTCAATCACTATCAAGAAGCTTATGTTTTTTTTCTTTTCAATTATTCAGTGCCTTTATGTTTATGTTTGGCCCTAGAGGTGTCAAATGGTTCTGGAACAGCGGTTAAAAGCTGGAGAACTGTTTGTAAACCGACGGACAAACTCTTTAACTGGCCCATTAGAACTGTAAATCGCAAGGACCGCAAACCGTTAGGACCGTATAAGAAGTAAACCGCCAGGACCGCAAACCGTTAGGACCGCAAAACCACGGTTTATTTGTAAATAACCGCAGTTTATTTGTAAATATTATAAATGTTTTAATTATTTTATAACCAAAATCATATCTTAAGTTATATTTAAAAAATATTGAGATATTGTATATGATTATAAAATTATTATTACATTTTGGTTAGTATTAATTTGTTTTGGTTATTAATATTTTAAGTGTTGTAATTATTATATAATCCAAAATTTTAAATATTACTTAGGTTATTATTATATTTTGAATATTATTATTATGTTTTGGGATCCAATATTAGTAGTGTTGATATTATGTTACAAACCAAAACTATATCTTTATCATGTTAAAATATTACAAATTTTATGGTTATAATTTTAATATTACATTTTGATTACTATTGTGATTTGGTTTTAAATATTACAAGTGTTTGTTATTATTTTTTAAACCAAAATCAGATCTTATCATGGTAACAGATTACAAGTTATATTGTTTTAATTTTAATATTACATTTTGAATATTATTATTGTGATTTGGTTTTAAATATTACAAATGATTGTTATTACTTTTTAAACCAAAATCAAATTTTATCACGGTAAAAGATTACAAGTTATACTGTTATAATTTTAATATTACATTTTGAATATTATTATTGTGATTTGGTTTTAAATATTACAAGTGTTATGTATTGTTTTTTTAAACCAAAATCAGATTTTATCATGCTAAAATATTACAAGTTATATTGTTTTAATTTTAATATTACATTTTTAATATTATTATTGTGATTTGGTTTTAAATATTACAAGTGTTATTTATTGTTTTTTAAACCAAAATCAGATTTTTCCATGCTAAAATATTACAAGTTATATTAAAATATTTAATATAAGAAGTTATGTTGTTATTATTATTTTTTTAATAAAAATGTTATTTTATAATTATTTGATAGTACAACTCCTTATTATAATAAAAGATAATTTTTTTTATTTAGGCGTTCAAAGTTTATACTCTTGCGGGAAGGAGTTGTACAAATGATTTCAAATTAAAATACAAAATCTAAAATACATTTTTTAGTCTCTTGTCGCTGGCCACTTTTTTTAAGACGCAAAACTTTCTCAACAGTAACTGCAATTTGTAAAGGATCTCCCAAAACTTGTCCTCGAGTCTCACGATTAACCTTACTTAACACAGCACCAATCAAATCGACCAACTTCGTCTTCGTACTAAGACTTTGTTTAGGAACAACGGTCTTACTCTTAGTTATAGTCGTGTGTTTGACACTTCGTGTCACCTTGTCGACCATTTTGGAACTAAAAGTTTGGTTGGCGGTCTTACTCAAAGTCGTATGTGTAGTACTGGCAGGTTTGACGCTTCGTCTCTCCTTATCGGTTATCTTGAAACTAAAAGTTTGTTTGACGGTTTTACTCATATTCGTAGGTGCAGTTGCCGATTTGACGCGTCGTGTGATTGGATCCCTCTCGGATGGAGGAGACATCATAAATGAAGAAAATTCCAAAAAATCAGTTTTCGGAGTTGCTTGTCCTAACTTGTTGTTGAAACCATAAAACGCCATTGAGAATTTGGGATAATCACAAATAATAACTAATAAAAACTAATAACAATTATTTTTCGGAAAAAAAGAATCTAACTATTTCGAAAGTAGAACTACAATATGTAAAATAAGAAAGTAGAGTTTTATAGTAATTATAGAACAAATGGAGAGATTTTGAGAGATTTAGAGAGTGTGTGAGTTTGGATTTGGGGTATCCTCTATTTATAGGGGAGACCCATAAAAAAAATTCAAAAATTCAGAAAAAAAAATCCGGACCATCGAGAGATTTTTCCGGATGGTCCGGACAGTCGATCTGGGGCATCCGGACCGCTACGACTAGTTTAATTTAACTACCCGTTGCATGTGTCCGGGGCATCCGGACGAATTTGAACCGTGCGGACCATCCGCACGTCTGACCGGATGGTCCGCACGGGTGACACAGATGACGTCATTTGCTGACGTCATCCATAGTTGTTTTTTTAAAAATAATTTTTTATAATATTGTTTTTATAAGTATGCAATTTGAACTATTTAAAAAAATCAAAACTCTATATATAGGATTTCGAATTAATATTTTTTTTAAAATAAATAAAACTATATAAATAGAGAATTCGAACTATTATTTAAAAAAAAAATATAACTCTATAAATAGGGAATTCGAACTATTAGAGAAAAATAATAGTTGTAAACTATTTAAATCATCTAAACATATACACTTCAAGCTTGAAAGATTTAAAGAACTACCTAATAATTTAAAATCAGAATCCAATTATATGTTATATATTATTTAATACGTACCTAATATTAAATAAAATATCTAAATATGACCAAACAATATACAAGTCATATTACAATTATATTGTTTACGATATCTTGTTTAATACAATCAAATTATTAATTTTATAATCTTAAAAATATCTTCAATAATATTGAAAATTGTAATCAAAATACAATTTGATGTATATATTTTATTTAATATCCATCTAATATTAAATAAAATATCTTAGACATATAAATATAATCAAAATATCAAAATCATATTACAATTATTTTTTATTGAATGCAATTGCTTGATTATAGAATTTCAATTAAAATGATATAATACATTAAATAGCATAATTAACTCGTTTATATCGTACATATTTCAATTATTGAAATTAGATTCAATTAACACTTACAAATTAATTTTATATAATATTATAAAATATTTTGATAAACGGTGTCTAAATAGTTTTTCTGATTGAGAAACTGCGAAACTGGCCCATTAAAACCACAAATCACAAAGACTGCAAACCGCCAGAACCGCATAAAAAATAAACTTCAAATACCGCAAACAACGGTTCTCTTTTAAACGGATTTAACGGTTCGCGGTTTGAACCGTTTGCCACCTGAATTTGGCCCTTAATCGGTGAAACGGGTCATCACTTGTGCCTGCCGGTTTCGTTGTATTGTCTTTATTTTGGGCTTCAAATTATGATAAAAATTGCCGTTACTTCAAAGAGTCTTTTTTTTCGGTCCTGTGAGCGAAGAAACCAGAACAACTTAGTTATACATAGAGGTGTCAAACGGTTTGAACCAGCACCAACCCGCACCGTTTAAGTCTGAACCACGGGTTGCAGTCCTGGCGGGTTGCGGTCTCGGCGGGTTGCGGTCTCGGCGGGTTGCGGTCTCGGCGGGTTGCGGTCTCGGCGGGTTGCGGTCCTGGCGGGTTGCTCTTATGCGGTCCTGACGGTCTGGCGGTCCTGCCAGGTTGCAGTCGTAATGGGCCAGTTTCACAGTTAAACCGCCAGTTCAAACCACCAGACGAACCATTTAAGAGCCGTTTACCAGTTCAAACCATCAGCCAAACCATTTAACCATTTAAGAACCGTTTATCAGAATATATTATAATGTTATTTAAAATTAATTTGTAAGTGTTAATTGAACCTAATTTCAATAATTGAGTTAATTATTCTATTTCATGTATTTTAATTTAAATATGTTATCATTTTAATCGAAATTTTATAATCATCAATTATATTTTAAAAAAATAATTGTAATTTGATTTTGATACGTTTGAATAATATATTACTATTAAATAATATATACCTATTAGACATATAATTGTATTAAAATTTTAAATTATTAGGTGATTCTTTAGATTCTTTCAAGCTTGAAGTGTTTATGGTTAGATGAATTATATAGTTTATTGTATTTTCGAACTATTCAATATTAGAAGTTTATATGCATAAACATAAATTACTTGTAAGTTGTAAAGAACAAAATAAAAATTGAAAGCTAGGTAAGTGATTTAAATAACATTTAATAAAAAATAGAAGCAAAACAAACAATTCATTAAAAATAAAAACCAAACAAGTAACATAGTTGTTCAATCAAATAAAAAAGATAAACATTACAACGATAATGAAAATCAATTGCGAAAAACTAAGGAGCTTCATCGTTGTTGTTGTTAGGTGGTTGACCTTGCAAATGCATGTTCTCCATCATCTGTCGCATATACTCCGACTGTTGGGCTTGAGAGTTTGCAAATCGCTCATTCCATTGATCTTGTCCATGATGCCACTGCTCGTATTGACCATGCCACTGCTCGTATTGACCATGCCACTGCTGGAGGTGACCAAGTTGATCATTCACCCCTACTTGCCACTGCTGTATCTGGCTAAGCTGGTCATTTACCCCCCCCCCCCTGCCAATTTTGAAATTCACCTTGCCATTTTGTAAAATCATCATGCCAAACCTTTTGTTGAGTATGCGCAAATTGCATATGATTCATTTGTTGAGTATGCGCAAACTCAGCAAATTCGCGATCGGTTCGTCTTTGTTGTGGCGGTACTCGCGAAGAACCACTAGCATTTGGATCGAAAGACACTTCAGCCTCAACTCGATACTGAGTAGGTGGATTTGGCGGTTTTGTAAGACCGTTCGCAATATATATCTGATTCAAGTCTTCTCTATGGTGGTTCCATGCCTCTAATTTCGAAATCAACTCTCCATCCCAAGAGTATATTTCCTGCAAACGCAAAGAGTTTCTACCTATAGCACTAGTCGGCCTCACCTTCACCGGAGTGTACATACTCACATCAGCTCCTTTCGAAACAAGCAATTTACTCAATATCATCCCATAAGGTAGTTTATCCGTACCACACCTCGCAGCCATATTTCGAATCATCAAGCTGGGTAAATTAATTATTCCCTGATTTCGAATCATAAAAGCAGTAACAAATGTTTGAATATATGAAAGCTGCGAATCATTGTTACTAGGTGGAAGAAATATACTATTTACCAATTTCAAAGCTAATTTCCCAATACCATCCAAATTACCCCGCATGGCTCGAAATTTACCGCTAATTTCCGGAGCTTCCGCACCAGGACAAGTAAGAATCTCTACCGCTTCTTCGTAAGACAAAGGCCAATCAGCACTCCATATCGTAGGGCGATAACTAATGGGAGGTAATTTATTACCGGTATAGATATCATGGGTTGGAACGGAAAAAAGATCGTAGAAATCAGTTTCAAAAAAACTAATGTCTTTACCATCAATCAAACAATTCATTCCTAAACCTCTTGGATCATTTTCGATTAATCTAGCCGTGGAATAAAACTTTCGCACTAGTTCTATATACCAATCACATTTGAATCTAGCTAGATTCATCCAACCTTGGCCATTAGTAGGCTCAATAAGTTTGAAATTTTTTTGCATACCCTCTATTTGGATCAGTTCCTCGTAGTTCAGAAACATACCAGACCAAATTTTTGTTACACCTCGACCTCCTTGCTGATTACTACGGATGCGAATCTCCCCCTCGGGGCGATGTTCGATAGTCTCGCTCTCCGTTACCTCATGCTCCATGGTTTGAAACAACATTTCTTCCACCTCTCTCAATTCGGAAGTGGTTGGTTCACTACGTCCACCTTTACGAGCATTCTTTTTTGTTTTCGAAGACATTTGCGAAACCTGAAATTTAAATAGAGTTTGAAAAATATAAAAAAAATTTAGAGAAGTGTAGTAGAGAGAGGGGATAGATTTGTAGTGGAGAGGGAGAGATTTGTAGTGAAAAATATAGGAGGATGTAGGGTGTATTTATAGGGTAATTTTGTGTTTTTTTTTTATTTTCTACTAGCCGTTTGATGACGTCAGCATGACGTCATCAAGCGGACCATCCGGCCACGCGTGCGGATGGTCCGCTTTTGGCCGTTGCCAACGGCTAGTTCGTTTGAACTAGCCGTTGGTTGAACCGGGGCATCCGGACGATCGTCCGGATGCCCCGGTTCCAATCGGACCATCCGGATCGATATCCGGATGGTCCGAATTGTCTGTCCGGGCGTCCGGGCGAAACTGTCCGGATGCCCCGGATCATGTGTCCGGACCATCCGGACGCCCATCCGGATGGTCCGGGCGATTTTTTTTTTTTGTTTTTTCGGTTTTTTTTTTTTGGGTCTCCCCTATAAGTAGAGGAGACCCCAACACCAATACTCACACCTCTCAAACAACTCTCTACTTCTCTCTAAATCTATCTATTTGTTCGATAAGTTCTAGAAAACTACAATTAGTTATTTTACTTATTCTACTCCTACTTTCGAAATTGTTTGATTTTTGTTTTTCCGCAAATTGTTTCTTAGTTGTTATTAGTCTAAATTTAGTTGTTCTATCTTGTTATTAGTCTAAATTTAGTTGTTATATCTTGTTATTAGTCTAAATTGTGATTTTATTATTAGTATTTTATTGCATATTTGAAAAAAAAAACTGTTATTAGTTTTAAAATGAATTCAAAACATAGAAATACTGGGATAAACCCACCATCTAATGTGGATCTCAATACCATGGATGATTTTTCTACAGAATTCCCTCACGTTGACACACTCTCCTCCCGCGAAAGTGGTGGTGGAAGTACTAGTGGCGGGAGATCTCGTAAGAAAACATCTTGGATTTGGAATCACTATACTCTATCAGAAGATGGTTTGTTTTGTATTTGTAAAGAGTGCAATAAACGTTATCTTCACGTAAGTGGATCTAGAAATATGGGCACTAGCACTATGGTAAAACATTTAACGAAACATGAAATATATGATCCTACAAAACCTAACCCAACTAATGTTTGCACGAACCCTCAAACAGGTCTTCCTTTTGAGTTTAACCACGATACGTATAGGGAAGAAACAATGATTTATGCAGTCGGTAGTTTACAACCATTTAGTTTTGGGGATTCTTGGAGATACGAAAATTGGATGCAAGTTGGGGTAAACCCACAAGCAACACGCATTCCACGTACCTCTTTGCGATCGCTAGCCTTTAAATATTATTTACAAAGAAAAAAAGAGATTATTGAAACTATGCAGACTTTGCCATGGAATGTTTCGATTACTAGTGACATAGCTACTTTTACTGATTTAGATATGATATGTGTTACCCTCCATTGGATGGACGCCCAATGGGTCCTCCAAAGGAGAATTATATGGTTTGAATCAATTGGGAAGCATAACGCACAAATAATTAGGGAGAGTATGATTGAATGCATGAATGTTTATGGCATTAAAAACAAGATTATGTCTATTTCGTTGGATAATGCATCTTCTAATATTAGTGCTATAACATTGCTTATACAAGATTGCACTCCCCCTTTTCCAAAATTGTTTCACACCAAATGTTTATGCCACGTACTTCAATTAATTGCGAAAGAAGGAATACGTATGGTTCAGGGTGATTATATTACCCCTATAAAAAATGGGATCCTATTTTGCTCGACATCCGCTGCTAAAAAAAGAGCTTTTAAAACACTTGTTCTTTCAAATGGGAAAAAATATAAGAAACTTTTATTAGATGTCGAAACTAGATGGAATTCTACTTACACAATGCTTGCACGTGCGCATGTTTTTAAAGAAGAGATAACGACGCTTTATAATACATATCGTGAAACACCAATTGAACCAGATCATTGGAAATTTTGTGCACACATGTTAAGATTTTTAAGACTTTTTAAAGAAAACACCCTAATCTTTTCTTCACAAAATCAACCTAATGCTCATTTGGCCCTTTTCACGATTGCTAATCTTGCCATGCATATGGATGAATTTAGATCACATTATGCATGCGTAGACATGGTGCCTGGAATGGAATATAAGTTCACAAAGTATTTTCATCCAATCCCTGATAGTTATTCATTTGCTTGCCTTTTAGATCCTTTTTCACGAAAAGAAAAATTTGAATTGCTAGTTGATTGCTTTTATAAATCTGTACGGTTTCCTACAGATAAACCACCGACCGAACCAATTGACCCTGAAGGGTATATTAGCGGTATATATGATAGTTTGTATAATATCTATGATAAGTATGCTGCAAGATATAGATCAAATACATCTACAAATGTAAGCAGTAGTAACAATAGGGGTAGAGGGAGAAATACTAACTATATTCGATTGGCAATGTTACGAAACAACAATGTTACAGAAACCCCTCAATCTGATAATGAGTTGTATAGATATTGGACCACTAGGTTTGACTTTACGAATTATCAAGACCAAGGTATTGAAGATATCATACGATGGTGGGGTACCAAAACTGAAGAGTTTCCTATTCTTTGCAGGATTGTTAAAGAGATTTATGCTATACCTATGTCTACAGTTGCAAGTGAGTGTGCTTTCAGCCAAGCGAGGTTGCAATACACGACTAAGAGAACAAGATTGACGGGCAAAGCACTTGGAGTGCTTGTGGCAGTTAAGGATTGGACAGCGGCGGATAAAAGGATGCAAGACATAGAGTTCAGAGACGAAGTGAACGTAGACGACATCTTCGAAGATTATCCGGATGATTACGAAGATATACTTGAACAAGAAATTGCGGAAGAAAACGAAAATGACGACGAAGATTTTACTTACGAAGAAGACGAAGCTGGAGATGAATGATGTTTGTAATAGTTTTTTGCTATTTTGTATTGTAATTTGAAAACATTTGTACAACTCCTGGCCCGCACGAGTATAAACTGTGAACGGCTAAATTATCCAAAAATGACTTTACCTTTTATTATAACAACAACAAATGTATTATGAAATACTTATAACTTCATAAGATCTAATTTTGGTTTAAAAAATAATAACAAACACTTGTAAAATTTAAAACCAAATCACAATAGTAATCAAAATGTAATATTAAAATTATAACCGTAGAATTTGTAATATTTTAACATGATAAGATATAGTTTTGGTTTGTATTAGATCTAAAAACATAATAATAATATTCAAAATGTGATAATAACATAAGTAATATTTAAAATTTTGGACTATATAATAATTACAACACTAAAAAACTTAATAACCAAAACAAATTAATATTAACAAAAATGTAATAATAATTCTATAATAATATGCAATATCTCAATATTTTTTAAATATAACATTTTGGATATAAAATAAATAAAATCAGCATAATATTTACCAATAAACCACCGGTTTTTTACAAATAAACCGTGGTTTCGCAGTCCTGCCGGGTTGCGGTCTCGGCGGGTTGCGGTCCTGGCGGGTTGCTCCTTATGCGGTCCTGGCGGGTTGCGGTCCTGGCGGGTTGCGGTCTCGGCGGGTTGCGGTCCTGCCAGGTTGCAGTCCTAATGGGCCAGTTTCGCAGGTAGACCGCCAGTTCTTAAGCAGGTTGTCAGCTTTAAACCATAGTTACTGAACCATTAGACACCTCTAGTTATACATGAATTGGCGATTTTCCTCACAAGTCACAACCATACATGCTTAACTCTCATCGATTCCGTGCTCTTCTTAGGAAATTCATTCATGTCTCATCAGTCCTGAACACGCACAGTCTAATCAAACCTCTACACACTCTTCACAAACACAAACCCAGAAGCTCCACTAAACATTTCTTCAAACACCGAACAAAAACACCACCAAAACCTAAATCCAAAATCTACACACGAGAGATCATCTCTAACATATACAAAATCCTAAAGTATTCAACTTGGGACTCCGCTAAATCCCAACTGGAAGCCTTACTCATCAAATGGGATTCTTTTACAGTCAACCAAGTTCTTAAAACCCACCCACCAATGCAAAAAGCTTGGCTCTTCTTCGACTGGGTGTCGCACTTAAAAGGGTTTAAACACGACCAGTTTACATACACAACCATTCTCAATATCTTTGGTGAAGCGGGTCGTGTCGAATCAATGTTTTTTGTTTTCGAGCAAATGCGGGAGAAGGGTATTGCCATTGACGAAGTGACTTACACTTCGCTTATGCACTGGGTTTCGAGTTCTGGGCAATTTGATGAGGCAATGAGTTTGTGGGGTAAAATGGTGGATGAGGGGTGTGTCCCTACGGTCGTATCATATACTGCTTACATGAAGGTTTTGTTTGATAATGGGAGAGTTAAAGAGGCAACTGATGTCTATAAGGAGATGGTTCGAGCTGGGATTTCGCCAAATTGTCAAACGTATACTGTGCTTATGGTGCATCTTGTTCAGGCTGGTGAGTAGGTTTCGTCGTTATTTGTTTTAATTTTATTTTTGCACACCATATGTTCGTTGAAATGCTCCCAAAGTATAGTTCTTTTTTTCTGGTTTCACTAGCTTAGAAGATTGCATTGGGTTGGTAAGCAAGACATTTATCTCTCTAGAAACTCTGCGTGTAAAGGTTGTTAAATATATACATTTTTTAGTTGTTGTTAAGATTCTGGATACAGTTAGTACTATAAGTCACTTGACATAATTTCAAACTAATTGTGATCCGAATCTTGTTGAAGCCATTGATTATTGTTCTCAGCTGGCTTGTCAGAAATACTTAAGTAACACAATTCGGTGTACTTTTTGTTGTTGAAGCTTTCGCCACATTTGTCACTCAACCTGTTATTTAAAAAACCAAGAGTTTTAGAATGCATACTTTTTATAAACTTAAGTGAATCGCTTAGTGACGTAATTGAAAATGATGGTGTAAGGCCTATGATAAGGGTTAAGGGTTAAGTAATAATAAGCAGCAATGGTTCTTACTCGTCTAAACAAACAAATATGATATCTTTAGGCAAGAGACAGTGGAGAAATTTGGAGAAATGCTGGGCCTTTTATTTATACTTTAGATTTTTAGTACTTTGTTTTGACTCTATAATATGCACTGGCTTTTGTTGCTGATGATGTATTATGTCCTTCAGGATAATAACCACCTTTTTATCATTATTTCAGGCAAGTTTAAAGAGGCACTTGATATCTTCCAGAAGATGCAAGAAGCTAACGTGAAACCTGATAAAGCAGCTTGCAATATATTGGTTGAGAAATGTTGCAAAGCAGGTGAGACTAGTACTATGACCCAAATACTTGTGTATATGAAAGCAAATTGCCTCGTACTTCGGTACCCCGTGTTTCTTGAAGCTCTCAAAACTTTGAAACTTGCCCGTAAGAGTATTGCTCTTCTCAGGGAAGTCAATCTTCATATTTCTGGGGAAAGCAATCAGGATGAAGATGCAGGCGAGGTTCCACAATCTATAGACACAGGACTTGTTTTTTATATGTTGAATAAACAAAATGTGGTTGCAGTTGACCGGTTACTTATTGGACTGATGGATTCAGATATAAAATTGGGTTCCTCTGCCGTTTCAGCAATTGTCGAGGTGAATTGTAGTCGCTCCAGACTTGATGGTGCGCTATTGGCGTTCGACTACAGCGTCGAGAGAAGCTTAAGCCTCAAGCGAACTGCGTATCTTGCAATATTAGGTCTTTCGATTAGGTCAAATACATTTGATAACGTGGTGAAAGTTGTCAAGGAAATGATCAAGGCTGGGCATTATCTAGGAGTCTATCTCAGTGCGCTCTTAATTTATAGGCTGGGTTGTGCCAAAAGGCCTAATATTGCTGCTAATGTTTTTGATCTACTTCCCGATGAGCGGAAGGACACAGCTGCATATACTGCTTTAATTGGTGTCTGCATCTCAGCTCGAGATTTGAATAGAGGAGTAGAAGTATACAATAAAATGATTGAAAAAAGGATCCGTCCATCATTAGGCACATACAATGTTGTATTAGCTGGTTTAGGGAAAATGAGTGAAGAAGCCGTATTACTGAGGAAGGAAAGAAATTTGCTGATTCATGGTCGTCGGCAGGAGACAATGTATGAGGAGGAAAAAATCTGTGATCTTTTATTTAGCGATAACTTGTCAATATAGTTTTGCAGTTCATATATTACAATGGTTCTTAAGTGGGTGAAGATTAGATTGAACATGAGGAAGAAATTGTTTCTCGGTGTGGAAGATGATAAAAGAGAGAGCATAGTTGTAACGGGGGTGCTGTGGTTAGTGTCTGATCACTTCTTGTATTTTCGGTCTAAATTATTTTTAGACCGATTAATGAATTTTTAAAGAAAGAAAGTAGCTAGAGTAAATTTTTAAAGAGAAAGTTACGGAGAGAAAGTTAACAAGTGCCAAATCTAAAGGTAAAAGAATAGATCTTATTGTTTTTCTTGGAAAAAGTTAGGGCGAAGCTATTTCCTCCGTAAGATTTTTTTATTTCCCTCTATATTTCAAAATATATTCACTTTGTTATTTTCTCTATAAATTTTTTTATTAATTTATCCATATTTTAATTTTACTTTAAATACTTATATTTAATTTATTCTCCAGCAACCATACAAACACCAAATCTACCTTAATATTTTTCAGCAACCTTTTACTCATCATATTTATTTCCACCCATAAACTCTAATCCAACATAAATATACAGTGATCAACTCTTTTAATCGAAAAAAGTCATCAACTCTTTTAATCGAAAAAAAACCCTAGCCACCACTTTCGATTGAAGAAATCTATCAAAGGTAAAAATCTCTCTTAATTTTTATTTAATCTATCGATATGCAGAAAGATTACAGTTCCCGAAACTCTCTTGCTATGATTTTTTTTTTAATTTGTTTCCGGGCTATTAAGCTCTATGAATAGATTTCTTGTTTTTTTGGTATCAAATTAATTTTATAAAACTTTAGAAAATTTGTTTTTGATTTTTTTATTTTTTTTTAAAAAATTTAACTTGTTTTTTATTTCTGACTCTCTAATATTTGTTTGTTGCCATTTTACAAGATTAAATTGTCTTTTTGATTGATTTGGTGATGTTCAGAGGTGTTTGAGTCTTTGGTTGGAGTGTCTTCCTTTTTCATGATTAATTTTTAAGAAATTTGAATTTTTGTTTTTGTTTTAAGGGTTTAATTTTATAAGTTAAATGATATATGTTGGCTGTAATTTGACTTAATGATATGTTTGTTGGAATATGGGTTGGATAGTAGATAGTGGCATCAAAATATAAATTGAAAAGTAAATTGAGGACAAAAAAGTAAAAGCAAATGTTGAATATTTTTTTAGAAATTTGAGATGGAGGAAATAATAAATGTTATGCAGGAAATAACTTCATCCAAAAAGTTAACCTATTTATAAGTTGTAAGTTACTTATTACAAGTAATAGATTAAAGTTTGTTATTTTGGATATCTACCCTTATCTAATATTTAGTGTAAACATAATTTTTTACCTATTACACATTTAATTTTTTATACTTTTATTTTACACAAAATTCGTCTATGTAAAGTAGTTATTTTTATTTTATATGAACTTTATCTTTATGGTAGTATCGTACTCCTTGCGAAGAATTATAAAGAATGGCTAAAACTGATGTTTTTTTAGTGAGATCCCTTTTTGGAAACAAACTCAGCATAACCTTTTTGTTTAAATTAAAGTTATTAAATTCATATATCAACGTCTTCGAGAATCATACACCACTTCAGATTAATGATATATTTTAATATCTTTTGGAAACTGTATATCTCCTCAGAATTTGGTTGGAGTAGTAATGTTAATTCTTAGGAATCATATAGAAAGTAATAGAAGGTAGTAAAAGGTTGTATTTTTTGTTGTGACACACCTTACACCTATCAAACCACACAAGTCTCCATCAATAAATATCCGTTAAATTTGACAAATCAGTGTTGGCCAATAGGTATTTGATAAACTCTTCAGCTTCTCCTTGAAAAAGCCCATTAACCATCCTCATAACCTTTTCCTATAAACTCTACTTCATATCACTTAGCACATGACTTAAACAAAATATAAAGATATATAGAGAAAGTTATCCGTTCAAAGCCGTACTCCACAATAGTTACTCTTCAACCTCTTCTTCATAAAAAACCACCACCGTATTTTATCATTGTACTCTTATCCGACCCACTTTTTCCCTCAGTTTGGTAATTTTCTTCTGTTTATGTTCGGTCTAAAAAATGCTTAGGACGGGCTTACTATCGCAAAAAGAGTTGTTGAGAGAGAAGCTACATGGATAGTGTCTGATAAACCTCTTCAAGTTTTCCAGACTTGTACTTACGATCCCTAGCCACCTATGAAGAAACAATCACAATCTATTGACCTCAGATATTCTTCGAACAACCCTTCTTCCTTAACCCCTACAACCTGCTTTAAAGAATACCCTCGAAAATCTTAATTCGTCGCCATGGGTGAACTGAGGCACGAAACATCTTAAATAAACAACATCACTCATCTAATCCTAAAGAAAAACCACAACCATAAAAATACAAAGCAACCCAAAACCTCATTCCCCGAAGGGAGCAGCTGTGATAAACAAATATTCACACGTGAATCCTTCGGTTAAAGAAAACAACAATGATGCGAAGGCCCCCTAGCTCAAAGATGAACCCTCTGAGGAACTAAACAACCTCGAATCAAGAGCGGCTAGTGATTTATAAATTCAAATATTCGATGATACTTCAACAGCCAACTCCGAGGACAACAACGTGAAAAAGAAGTCCAATGGAAAGAAGAAGAAAACCAATGAAGCTGTTACATTTCCTGCAGAGCTGGCTGCCAATCTTGGTGAAAATTTCAAATACATGATCCTTGAGTATCTCACTTCACTTAGCAAAATGCAATATAAATAATTTGAGCAATCGGAAGCACTTGCGCTTCAAAACACAATAAGGAATTCCTGCAACCACTTCCCTTCCCTTAGCCTCTATAGGAGAAACTCCCTTATCATGTGGTGCAAATGAGTTGGTTGTTTACCCAGAGGTCTTGAATTGGGGTCTTCAATTCCCCTTGGATCCGATCATCGTCGAGTACTCTGAACTCACTGATATATGTTTGAGCCACGGGAGTCTGAACTTATGGTTTACACCGCTCTCTTGCATCATGGCTTCAAGGCTCTAAAAAGTGAACTTCAAATAGAGAAATTCATAGCAAAGACAGGTGTGTCAAAGAATCCAATGCTTCCATTTTACTATATTATTCTTGGAAAAGCTTCGAAGATAGTCGACGATCTCCTCGAAGTAGACAAGACACATAAGCAAAATTATTTTTCATAAGTGGCTGCTAGGAAAACGGGAAAATAATCTCCAGCGAAAATCCACAGAGGCTATCGTTAAAATGAAAAAGAACGAGCAAGTTTTACTCTTCTTTGTATTTATTCTTCTTATAATTTTTACTAACTTAGTTAATGTTGTCTAGAAATTACAAAGCGCTACCAAAAACACCTAGATACCGCAGACGAAATATTTTCAAAGCTAAGTGAATTGGCCAAGAATGAGTGGTCAAATGAATTTCACTAGTTCTTTGATCCACTCAACCTTTTCCAAAGCCACTTATGGAAAATATCTCTAGAGTCTATCATTGCTGTTGACAAACTAATAAAACCTCATGCTCTAGCCGACGTGGTGAAGAGATTATGCTCAGGTTATTCTTCCTACTAGGAATACAGTTCATAGTCACAAAGCGAACAAGAAACCTAAGGGTGAATCATCCAAAATAAAAAAGAATAAATCAAAGCCTAGTCCGAAAAAGAAGTCCAAAATAAAAGCTGATGAAGTTATCACCCGTGACCTTGAAACCTCTATTCCGAAAGCGCCCAAAAGAATGAAAACGGTTGCTTCAAAGAAGAAAAAACCATGATCTTTGAAAAATTCCAAATAAGTTTTTCCTGACCAAACCATTGATATATCCTCCTATAATCCGACACCGAAAACTGATGTAGCCAAAAAAAGATAATCAAAACAATCAATTTTTGGATTATGAACCACAATTTCATGAAAGTGATGGCCAAGATGATAACCTTGGTGATAAGACTAGTGATAATCTTAATGAGAATCAAATTTCTATTCGATAAAATCAATCATCAGGTCGTTGGGTAAGTAATTCCCAACCATTTACCTCAAAAGAATCCTTCCTGTTGTATCACACTGATGAACTATTAGTTTTTTTGGACAATATGGTATGACCTGTGGCAAGTCTCGAAAGAAATGCCAAACAATTCGAGATTGATGCCAAAATGTTTGTTGTCGAAGCACATACTATCCGGGAGGAATACAAAGTAGTTGTTAAGGAACTTGTGCAACTTCGAAAATAATATGCTGCAAAAAAAGATGAGCTAAAAGTGCTCAAAGAAATCTTGTAAAGGAATTCAACGTATTTCAGGAAGACAAATTAGATTTTCACAAAGTTATAATGCAGATATTGATAAGGAATGATCTAACTACCAAACATCAAGAGAAGCTCCAAGAGGAACACTCAAAATACGAGAATCTCAACACTTTGTATGAAGAAAGTAAAGATGCAAAAAAAAAACCCTCTAAGATGTGAAGAGGTTCAAAATCAAAGCTAAAAATAACAAAGAATCTACCATCAATGTTTCTACTAACAAGTGTGCCAAAGATTGCCTCAATACTTTAAAAGCCCGTGAAAAAGAAGCCAACATTTCCATGATTCTTGACTTCCATAAAATAAATATAAAGCTAAATGTAGTAAATTATTGGTACATGATTGGCGGATCTATGATTACAATTTAGGGTATGCCAAAATTAATGTAGAAAAAAAAAATTCAACTAAAATAAGTATATCAAACATAATGTTCAAGAAAACCACAAAGAGAAACTATGAGAACAACAAGTCTAACAACACCGAATTCTAAAAAAGAACAAAATAAATAAATAAAAAAGAATCACACATCAATTATGAAAGTTATTAAAACCTTAACCTGACTATTTTTATAATTTCGATTCGAAAAACAAAGAAATCAAAATCGTTGGGTTGTTTTTCGGTTTGAGAGGCGCTTAAATCTTTGTTTGTCATGAGAAAATGTAAAATAATTTTTTCACTCTATTACTGATTTTTGTGAGGAAATAAATTTTTGTTGTTGTTTTTCTCTTGATTTTCTTGAGAGATTAGGGTTTTGTGGAGGAAAAAATGAAGTAAAAACATTTATGAGAGCAATTTTTATAAATCTATCAAATTTTGGAAACCAAAATAAAATATTACTTAATAATATTTCATATGTAAATATATGTAAAAAGATAATAATTGAAAAAAGAATATAATTTAAAAAAATTATTTAATAAATAACACATAAATAAAAGTAAAAAGTAAGATATAAATTAAAAAACCACACTAGCCAAAATAATTTATTTAATAATTACAAAGTAAATTATAAAAAAATGAAAAATAAAAAAAAAAGCAAAAACTTAATAACTATAAAATAAAAGTTAGACAACCATCAATTCTTATATTTTTTTGATGTCAATAAATATTTGTAATATTGTTGACCAAATCTAACTAATATAGATCATTAATTTGTTTTATTAATAGTAAAAATATTTTTTAATAATTAAAATTTTAATTAATTGATAGCTAAATAAAACTATAAAAAAATATTAATTTTATTTTCATAATTTAGGATTGTTTAAGGCATTCATGTATCCCCCTATAAATTTGCTTTTGGGTATATGGTTTCCATAAATAAACGCCCTAAACATTTTTTTAAAACCATAATGAGTGGCTCACAGGACTCATAATCCGAAAAAGATGAACAAAGCAAGTATATTTTTTCAGGAAGTGAAAATTCAGAGAAAGAAAGTAGCTCCTTAGATAGTAGTTCAGGTAATCTTTTAAAAAATAGCGAAGGAAATTAAGAAGTTATTGTATTTTATCTTGATGAATTATGTGTTAAATTAGTTCATTGTGGACGTTTTTTGGAGTGGCTAGCATATGCCACTGTTTGTATTTTGGAACCAAACTTTATGTTTATTGTTTTGTTAGTTTCACAGCTTGTCTTAATAGTACAAACACCTTATGGCTTTGAAAATAATATGATAATTGATAAGTCTGAATATTTTTAGGGAATAAAGAGAGGCTTAAAAAGATTTGTGCTTCAATTAAAAAAAATTTAGAGAGAGGAAACTACTAGAGATTCTTAAAGAGAGAAAGTAGTTAAATGTTAAAAGTGTGAAGTCATTTTCTCATTCCCAAGAAAAATACACCTATTTATAGTTAATTTAGTTCCAAGTAATAAAATTTGTTTGTTACATGGATATATCATCCCACTTTACTACTCTATACACACATATTTCTTACAAATTACATATCTAGTCCTTTATTCTTACATTTTACATCAAACCTCCATTATACATTATAAAACAATCTTTTTTCCTATTGCAAATTAATTATTTTTACTCTTTATTTATTTATATCCTCATTAGTTACAAGGATACCCCTTAGAATAAGCAATGGTTGCCAAAGAATCTGCAACAATATTTTCTCCTCGATTAATATGTTCAATTGTAATTTTTTCAAACAATATTTCCAACCCTCTTAATTCTCACAAGTACTGGATAAAGTGATCCTTCTTAGCTCATATATTCCCAACATATGATTCACTACAAGCTGTGAATCTATTTGCAAACGAACTTTCTCAGCTTCACAAATATTTGAAAGTCGTAATCCATCTAACGCCGCCTGGTATTTTTCCTCGTTATTCGACGCACTAAATCAAAACCGTATTTTTTTATACATAGCCTCACCAGATGGAGCTATTAATTTGACTCATGCTCCTGATCCCAAAACATTGGAGCCTCCATGTTTTCTAACCACCCATTCGGTCTGTTGTTGGTAACATACTTATATAATTTCCTTCATCATCAAAAAAATCCAAATGGAATTCGATGATATGCTAAAGCTTGTGCTTTGATAGCTACTCGGGGATTAAAGTTAATGTCATAGTCTCATAATTCCTCAAACACTTTCTCATCCTCCTAGGAACGTCTAGTCTTTGTAGTACATTTTCAATGGATATGACGTTCCTACAATAATAGAATGGGCTTGGAAGTAAGGACGCATTTTTCTAGTAGATATAACCAAAGCCAGATCCAGTTTCTCTAGCTTCAAATATTTTTTTTTCGAGGCAATCAAACTTTTAATCACATAATATACCGGTGGTGGATATCCATCTACTTCCCTTACCAAGATGGTGCTTACAAAATATTCTGAGACGACGATATACAAGAATAATTGCTCACCTAAAAGCGGTTTAGATAAAACTTCCGGGGAAGATAAATGTTCTTTAGGTTTTGAAAACGCTACATAGAACTCTGGCGTCCATGAAAATTATGTTGAATGTCTCAACTCTTGGATAAATTGAGTACATTTATCTGAAGATATATATAGATACGAGACTATTTAAAGTTGCATAAATTTTATGTCAAAATTTGCACTTCTTTAATTGACCGATGTGGAGTCATTGTTATCAAAACTTTCAACTTCTCTAGATGAGCTTTTATCTCTTTTTCACTTATTATGTATCATAATAATTTTCTTGACCTGTCTCCTAAGGTAAATTTCTTTGGATTTAAATTTAAAC
The DNA here is from genome assembly GCA_036936605.1 of Limnanthes douglasii subsp. nivea. Lineage (NCBI taxonomy): Eukaryota > Viridiplantae > Streptophyta > Magnoliopsida > Brassicales > Limnanthaceae > Limnanthes > Limnanthes douglasii. The sequence goes on along the minus strand of JAUPFV010000005.1, from coordinate 125,166,022 downwards.
GAATAAATCTCGAATTCGAGAAAGTTTCTTCTAAGTCACGTAGGTCTTCTTCATCCCAGAGCTTTTAACCACATGTTATATATATTTAAACTTTCATATTCCTCCCAATTTTAGTTGCAAAAGCTATGTTCACTAATTATATATAGCTCCAACATTCTCGAGACCAAAAGGCATAACTCAATAACAATGCAATCATATATTAGCAATAAATGTAGTACTCTATTGATCCTTCAGATTCATTTCAATCTGGTTATACCCAACGTAAGCATCCATGAAAGAAAGAAGCTTATTACCTGATTTTGAATCAACAAGCTAGTCTATCATTGGGACATAAAACAGATCCTTCAGACATGCTCGATTGAGATCACTAAAGTCAACACATGTTCGCTATTTTCCAATTTTTCTTCCCAAGTACACGATTTTCAGTCCACAATGGATAATGTACTTCGATAATATGTCCTACTTTAGATAACCAATCTACTTATGCCACCATTGCATCAAAGTTTTCTACAAAAAAGTCTTTCATTTTTGAATGATAGGTCTAACTCTTGGTTTAACTTCCAAGCTATGAAAAATCACCTCGAAAGGAACCTCGCAACATCTTCAGTTTTCAAGGCAAATACCTTAATTGTTTTGGACAAGTATCTGAATAGTTGATAACGTAATGATGATGATAACAAAGTTCCTAGTCGTAATTTCTTTTTGCATTTGGAAAAACATAAACCTCCACATTATCATCGATAACTAATGAACCCGAGGTCTACCTCATATCATCCACCGTGTCCACTTGTGAGGAAAGCCCCTTTAACTGTTATTCTTCCATTCTGTCAATAGTCACACCTTTTTTGGTGTGCAAAGTTGTTGCATAACACTCTATCACCACTTGTTGGCTAATTTGAACAACCCTTACACGATCCCCAATTACATATTTCAGGCATTGATGAATTGTAGAAGCTACGTTATGCATTATTGATAGCCATGATCTCCCCAAAATAGCATTGTAGCTTGTCAGATATTCTACTACCATAAACAACACTTGAACATTTTTTTAAACGGTCTACGACCACATAAAACCTCACCTTTGAATTCTCTAATAACATGTGTCGTTACCCCGGTAAATCTCACCATGGTACGCTCAAATCGGAGAATTACATTTGTATCATGCACAATTTTCTATGTTGACAGAAACAACACATTAGCTAAACTACAGATGTCAATGCGTATCCTTTGGATCTCAGTGCCTATTATTTACGCTCCAATCAGTACTGCATCTTGATGACGACCATATATTCCCCTTAAACAATCTTCATCAAAATTCCTCCTTCCAGCTGAGTAGTTAAACTTACCACATGTTTTTTTCTTGAATTATTAGTGCTTCCAACAATAGCATCTCCTCTAAAAATCGCCAAAGACTTAAAATACTCACATAGCTTCAAACTTTTCCTTGTATCACTGGTTCATTCACAACCAGCACCACCCTCCGATCTGGATGAGGATCAAGGTATTCCGAAGATACATCGATCCCCTCACTAGGCCCATCTATTAGTAACGTGTTTTCTTGCTTCAAAGAAAAATTTACAATATGTTGTGCAGGTGAATTAGCATTCAGAATATGTAAACCACTCGTTTCCCTTTAACAAAAGTTGTCAGCTTACCATTCTCTATCAAAATGAAATTTCTTTCTTTAGGGCTATGCAATATGTGGTATCATGCCCAATGCCATTGTGGTATTTACAAAATTTATTATTTCAATCATTCTTTGGTCTATTTATTGGTGGAGGTTTTCAAAAATGAACATGGTTCTTAACTATTTTAAAAATTATTGCCACACTTTTAATTATATCTGCAAAATAATATGGTCTCACCCACTGATTCAACCTAGTACGAGGTGGTTGGTAATTAGAAGCCAAGACTTGTGATGGTGTAGATCGATGAGGCAAATTAGCGGATACCCCAGGTCGAGAAGGTCATTGAAAATGAAAAGTACTACCCTGATAGCCTTGACTAGTGGGAGAATCTCCTTGTCTTGAGTGCCTCTGAGATAAACAATGCCATATCTGAACCCTTGTTGATTCATCGACTTTAATATGCTCTTCTACTTGAGCCATTAAAGCCCCAAAAGTAAGTTCCTTTCTTTTTGTAGTTTCATTCTCTAAATCTCTAGGGAGAAATCCTTGTCTAAAAGATGTGCATGCTACATGCTCGTCACAATCATCTAACTCAGTCTTTGTTAACACAAAGCGTGTGATATATAATCTTTCAACTTTTCTCTAATTTCCTGCTTGTATTGAACTATGATGTCCCCATTAGCCTACATTTCTTTGCTCCTCACAAACTTCCTTCAGTAAATCTGTATAGAATGTTTCAAAATTAGTTATCGATCCCCTCAGAATTTTGTTGTACTACTTCAAGGAGGTGCCCTTGAAAGTTTGTGAAAATTCCCTACACACTAAGTTGTTATCACCCTCAAAATTTATCATGTAATTTTTAAATTGCTCGATATGTTCATGAGGGTCTTGTGTGCCATCAAAGTTTTCAACTTTAGTGATGTCGAAACACTTCATAAGCGATATTGATCTTATCTCAGATGATAAAGGAGAAGTCCTACAATCTACTCATTGCATGTACTGGTTACCTCATGCACACTTCCTTTGATTTTCTACAAGCCTTGATATGGAGGACTGGTGTTTGAATTAGCCACATTATATTCAAAAACTGGATTCTCAATCACGAATCTAGATTCATATGGTTTTTTAGATTTACTTTCCTTTCAAGATTTCTGATGTCGACTATCACGCATCTTCGATGAATATCTGTCTTTTTCCCTTCTTTAAGAGTTACCCCTCTTAATATATTGAGAAACTTCCCCAGAAATTGACCCATAAGACTTGCTTGTATCTATAAGAATATAACAATGCTTATCTTTCTTATACTTCCTAGAGGAACGATACCCATTTTCTGACTGAAATTAGACTTTTCGACGACTACCCCTTGCTTGATGACCATTGTGAGACTCGTCAGAACAATCTCTTATATCCATCTTCTCACTTACTCGTTACATCTCGGATCTTACCCTACCAGCTCTAACCGGCCATTCCCTCTGATCTAGTTGGTCATTCAAATCAGTTATCCGCTATAGTAGCTGATTCATCTGATCCTTTACGCTTGAATGATTGCGTTGATCATTTACTTGCATACCATCCAGATTTTCTTCTCTACCCATACCTGACTGTACCACATCTCCTTCCACAAATACCGCTTGATCTATTTGGACTTCAGGATCTATAGTGCTTTTGTTATCAAATTGTTTGTTTTGTTGGTTTTAGATCTCAAATATGGGTACAAAGCGTAGCTCCCATTGTGGTCGCCAATGATAAGTCTGAATGTATTCATGATAGAAAGAGAGGTCTAAAGATATTTGTTCTTCGATTAAGAGAATTTTTATAGAGAGAAACTACTAGAGAATCTTATAGAGAGAAAGTAATAAACTGTCAAAAGTGTCAAGTTATATTCTCATTCCCAATAAAGTACATCTATTTATTGGTGATTTAGTAACAAGTAACAAACTTTGTTTGTTACATGGATATCTTATCCCACTTTACTACTTTGTACAAACATATTTCTTAAAAATTACATATCTAGTCTTTTATTCTTACATTTTACACCAAACCTCCCTTATAAATTATAAAATAATCATTTTTCCTATTGTAAAAGTAATTATTTTTACTCTTCATTTATGTATATCCTCATCAATAACCATCTCAACAAATATTACCTTGTAAATTTTCAACTCTACAAGTATCGTTTCGTAAAATGACACTTCGAATATATTTCCTCACCAATTGCCACTTCAAAAAATATCACTTCACGATTTGGCACTTTAAATAATATCACTTCACAAATTGGCACTTCGAAAAATATCACTTCATAAATTGGCACTTCCAAAAATATCACTTCAAATTGGCACTTTAAAAAATATCACTTCATAAGATCCATTACTTCATAAATTAGTACTTTTAAAAACTTTCACTTCGTAAATTGTCAAGGGTGATCAATTTTTGTTTAATTTACAAAGTGCCCCCACCCTTAATTTTTTTGAAAAATAAAAAAATGGAATTAATGTTGCTTGTAAAAGTTCATAGTCACCAAGTTCTTGAAAAATGAAATTAATCCTATCTTCCAAGCGATATGCCCAAGATTGACCTTTCGACCACTAAATACGGTCCTTCCTAGTTTGGACCCAGTTTACCAAACCTACTTTCCTTCGTATGCAAAAATATATTTCTTAACACTTTATCTCCTATCTTAAAATCCTTTTGTCTCACTCTGGTAGCAGATTGACTTCTCATCAATGTTTCGTAATGAACTGAATTCAAATGTGCCTTTATCCTTTTTTATTTTATCAAATCAAGTTCTACCCTTCTAGCCTCTTCATTATCATCCTCAGAATGATTGAATACTATGTAAGATGGAAGAGTAGAATCTGTTGGGTTGACTACATTCATTCCATAAACCAAGGCAAAATGAGTCTCTTGATTTGATATCCGAGGTGTTGTCATATAGTCCTATAACACTTCTTGAAGATAATTATGCTACTTTCCAACTGCACCCTCTAAATGTTTCCTAAGACCATCGAAGATGGTTCTATTAGTAACTTACATCTGACCATTTATTTGTGGATGAAAAGATGTTGAAAAATATTATTTGATTCCCCTCGAAGAATAAAATATTTAATCTATTTGTTGTTGAATTGAGGTCCCTTATGAGTGATATTTATCTGAGTACCCCAAATCTACAACAAATATGTGATAAAATAAACTTGATGACATCTTTAGCTCTTGTTCCTCATAAAGGTTCTGCTTCTGCCAATTTCAAAAAATAGTCCACTGCCACAACAATAGTCTATCGCCCTCCAAAATCTATTGGTAGCAGCCCCACTAAATCTGTCCCCTATCTGTCAAACGGGAGTGCCTCAGAAATTGAAACTAGTGGTAAAATTGGTGTATGAATGGTGTTAAGTGTTAATCTAGTTCTTAAAAGTAAAAGAGAGAGATTGATTTTAGAGAGAGAAAGTAAAAATGAAAAGTAGTCTCAGATTAAGAAAGTATCGATCCTTTGTCTTAACAGCCTCAGAATTTATTTATAGGTGTTTAGACTTAGAGTCACGGAATCAGTTACACAAATGGGCTACTTTGCACTTTAGTCCCCCTTCTTTACAAACAGTCTTAAATCTATCTTACATCTTTACAATTGATCATATCAAACTTTAGTTTATTATAGCTAAGCCCTCAACAGTATATATCCTTATCAGTAGCCCCCCTAGTTCTTATGAAAGACAGTAAATAAGAACTGGTTATCACTTCAGAAATCATAATAACAAAAAATACCCCTTGACAAGTTCAATCTGCTTCGAATGTAAATTACTTCAAAAATATTTTAACTTCATATTTCTCCTCCTTGAATACATTTTTACATGCATTCACTTCGGAATTAGCTTAAGACTTTGTTAATGCTTCAAACTTATGTAAAAAATGAGTTGGTCTTTTCGTAACGGTCATAATCGTTTGGTATGATGTGGTACGCGTGCGATGAATCATTAGGAATTAACTCAAGACCTATCAATAGGTTTGATAGTTAACAAACATCAGACTACCCCCTCTACACATAACCACTTGGTCTCCACCTCTTCAAGTTCTCTAACACCAGTATTTCTCTCATAACTCTTCTATAAATAATCCTTCATTTATTTCCTTTACCTCACACAAATTTCCTAGAGAGAGAAAATCATCTTCATCTGAGAAAATAATTAGCTACCCTTCCGTGAGTGATCCACTTCTTGTCTACCTACAAAAACAATCATACTTTCCAACCAATCATTAGGTTAGTATATGAAAAAACATTAAAAAAAAACCCGGAAAACCAATTTTCCCAGATACAGAGAAACCAATTTTTGGTGCTTACGATCATCTTTGCATCAGTGAAAGGGGTGAAGAGTACATAACAATAAGATTGATAATCAACACTCCTCAATTCTCCATTGAAACCATATATTATGGTAATTTCGATCCAAGTAGAAATTCCCATGTGTTCCCAAGTTCATCCACACCAAAATCTCAACAACATTTATTAACAAATCCTTCGCCATCAATACTTCGAAATTCCTCTCCAGTTCCTTTTGGTTCCACAACTGCATCTCCTCGAAAAAATCGCAAAGTTACTCAGAGTATATCTACTCATAGACAATCAGAAGAAGCTACATCACCTATCCATGCTGATCCACTAGGACCTCACGCAAAGAAACACCTCAGATTCAATCGGAAGCTCAACTTTCTTTAAATCTTGTTGTTAAAAAGAAAACATTCATAGCCATGTGAGATATCGATGTTGTCAATACTTCATCAAATACTTCTCAAAACCTTACAGATAACCCTACACCACCATCTCCTCCCCCGAGGGAGATTTTTGAGACTATCGCTGAATCACAATAAACTCCCTCTAATACTCAAGAAGAAAACCCAGTCTCAACCTCCAACCGCCTTGACTGATAGATGAAGATTCTGATGAAAAAGAGGATTCATAAGTTACTCATTCTAATACTGGGCTAAATAAAGTGGAGTTTGGTCTGATATGAAAGCGGACTCCTTGAAGCAAGGAGCAATTAAAAAGAAAAAGAAAGGAAAAACTCCAGCTGTTATTCTCGAGGACGCTGCTGCCTCCATTAGTGTCGACCTAAATACACTCCTCCCTGAATATTTTATGGAGCTAAAATATGTACCATACATATACTATAACAAATCTCAAGCTGATCGTCTTAAAAAAATAGGGATTGACAGATGATATTACACTTTGACTGCCAAAAGAAGGGGACACTCCACTTAGCTGTGGAGCAAATGAACTGGTGGTCTATCCAGAGATTATCAATTGGGGTCTTCGGTTCTCATTAGATCCGATGATAGGGGAATACTTCGAATTCCTGGACTTCTGCCCTACACAAGAAACACCAAATCTTTGGTTCACACTTCTATAATTAATTATGGCTTCAAGACTAAGCCAAATCCTCCTCTCCATCAAGGAATTTCTTGCCATGACTGGGCTTTCGAAGGGAGCAATATTTCCCTTCTACTATCTAACCCTTGTAAATGACTTCAAAATTATCGACGATCTACTCGAATATGAAAAATTCTTAAGCAAAGATTTATCTTCATTTCTGCAGCTTGGGAAAATCGGAAGGAAATAATCAACGTGAATCTTTCAAAACTCAACTTCATCTGGAGGAGCAACAATAAGCTCTTTATTTTTTCATCTTTTCTACTACTTTACATAACTCGTACTTAATTTTTCATATATATTTTATATGCACTCAAAAATTTCAAAGCAATTCAAGGGCTGTAAGAAAGATTCAAAAGACATCTTGTGAAATTCGCTACCTCGGTAGAAAAATAATGGGCAATGGCTTTTACTCAGTTTTTCTTCCTATAAATTTTATCAACAACCATATTTGGAGGATCACCTTGGGCGTTGTTCTTCCCAAAAATTTGATGGAGCCACCAAATCCAACTTTAGTTGTGAAGAGACTGGTAGCACCTGATGGTAAGGTATTCTTCCTGTGAAAGACATATCGAATAACCATCTTCCCGCAAAAAAGAAAGGGAAAAATAAAAATATAGATTGTACATCTGGTGCTAACCCTTCAGAAAATCCAAGCCTTCAAAAGAAGGAAAAAAAGAAGACAATTAACACCAACCTTCCTACAATTGAAGAAGGAATCGAGGCCGAACCATCCTCGAAGAGAAATAAAACTATTCCTAAAAAAAAACTCCTCGAAAACTTCTCATGCTAAGATATCAGTAAAGCAATTTGAAGAAAGTATTCAAGGATGAATTACAACTGATGATAACCAAGGAGGAATGATAGCTGAAGATCAACGATGAGATGACCACTTCTTTCCTGATGTTACTTATAGTGAAGAAGAGCTTCAAGCTCTCTACCAAGACATGGATCCAAAGGTTCAAAAAATTCAGGATCAACTTCGACAAATTGGCCATCAAGTTACTACTCTTATCTTGCATGAACTCTTGCCTTCTTTAGATCCTCACTTGGCTTCCTCATCTACTATCATGCCTTACAATAATGAAAGGTTCATCCCTGTTCCAGAGCCATCCGGAGAGGTCTTACTTGCTCTGCAACCTTTTTCCAACCTCGAAGCAGCAGCCAAAACATTATGCTTAGAGGTAAATTCTTCTGGAAGCCACTTAGAAAACATGGATTAGGAAAAGGTCTGATATAAAAATGATGTTGCTTGAGAAAAACAAATGAGAGAGAGTTTTGGCAAACATCTTGTGGAGCAATTTCATGTATTTCAAATTGACATGTCGTAATATATCCATGGAGCCATCCAACTTAAACGTCATCTTCACTCCGCGTATGATCAGCAAATGAAAGAGCTCAATACTTCTCATCAAACTGAGATGGAAGAGCTTAAGAAGAAACATGTTAAGGAATTATCCGAAGAGCAACAAAGATATTCTAGTCTTCAAGAATCCTTACAGAATAGTGAAGAAGAAAAGAAGAAGTTGATAAGTGATGTGGTTGATCTCAAGACTACCCGTGAGAAAAAAAATGAAATTGATATGGAGGGTGCCAATATTGAGTGTGGGAAAGACACATTGGCTGCTACAGAAAATGTCGAGGATCACCAATCGATCAATTTACTTCTTGAAATTCACGCAACGTTCCCTAAGATAAATTGGTCCAGCTTATGGGAATGAATTTCCATTGACAACCAACCCAGCGAAGGCTTCGATCCTGCCCCACCAATTCCTCCGATTTAGTACTTTTCCTTTCTTTGTATTCGTTTACACCGTCATTAAAACTTATAATTTTCAAAACAAAGTCATTCTTACCTAGAATAATAATAGTATCTTAAAAAGTGCGTTTAAAAAAATGTAGCACCTCGAACAACAATTCGTGTGTTAAAGAATGTTAACACCTCAAATATATATTGTGTGTTTAAAGAATGTAGCGTATAACACGTGAGAATAATTACTCTTGTTCAAGAACTTCAAAGATGATCAGTCTTGGACTAGTTACCAAACGTATTTGAATACTAGTGTTTAAAACAATCATTAGCCAAAAAATATTTTTATTAATACCTTTGAATATTTACATGACATCTCATTAAAACCTCCCTGGGCTAACATGGTAGGAAATAGTGTATCAATTATACAAAAAAAAACTCAAAACAAGAAAATCATTCCCAGTATAGCTTCAGGTGTTCTATATTTCAATGTTGTTAAATCATTCTCCCCTGCTCATCACAAAGACGATACGTGCCCGGATTTATCCTCTCCATCTCTATATAAGGACGTTCCCAATTCGGGGTCATATTTCCAAGTCGCTTATCATTTTTATGGAGGAATACATTCCTTAAAACGTTATCACCCATTTTAAAATCCTTTCTTCTCACCTTCGAATTATATTGACTCATCATTAAAGTTTGATAATGAGTCATATTCAAATGAACTTTAACTCTTTTTTCCTCGATCAAATGTAGCTCTCTTCCTTTTGCCTCTTCATTCACCTCATTGGAATATTGGAGTACTCTATAAGAAGGTAAAGTAGACTCTTTAGGACTAACAACATCCATCCCATATACCAAAGAAAAAGGTTTTCTTGAATAGCTTCTCTAGAAGTTGTACGATAAACCCACAACACCTCTTGCAAATAATTAGGCCAATTCCCTGCATCACCCGTTAAATTCTTCTTCAAACCTTCTAAAATAGATCTATTAGTCAGTTCTAATTGACCATGTGCTTGAGGATGAAAAAGTGTAGAAAACAATTTGTTATTCCCTTCAAAGCGTAAAAAGAAATCATTTTTATGTTATTGAATTGAAGACCACTATCCATAGTGATTTTTAGAGACACTCCAAAGTGGCAACCAATTTTGTTTATAATGAACTTAATAACACCATTTTTCTTGGTTCCAGACAATGGTTTAGCTTCTGCCCACTTTGAAAAGTGACCCACAACCACAATGATCATTTGGAGTCCTCCAGAGTCATAGGGTCTTACTGAATCTATTCCCCATCTGTCAAAAGAAAAAGCTTTGGAAATAGATATAAGTGGTACTGCTGGTTTATGAATAGAATGGGAAAAACACTGACAAATATCACAAGCCCGAACTAGAAGTTTAGTATCATTCATAAATGAAGGCCAATAATATCGTGCTAACAAAACCCGACGCGTCACAGACTTGAAACCACAATGCTCTAAACCCTCACAATCATGTAACTTAGATAATATCTCTTGAAAATATTGTTTTCCCAAACAATGTAACAATGGTCTACTTAAATATTTCTTGTATAACACTCCATCCAATACAACATAACAATGAGCTTTATATCTTCAAATTTTAGCCGGTTGTGGATCTTGAGGTAACATACCCCTTAATAAAAAATTGAGAATATCAGACCTCCAATCATCTTGAATTGTATCAGGATTGACAAATACTTCTTGACCATATTTACATTTCTCTGATCATGTTAAAATAGATGGACTCTCATGCCAAATAATATGCTCTACAATCACTTCGCCAAATAAGAGAGCTAAATTCCGAAGCTCGCGAAGATACAAAATTAAATGATCCTTCTTAGCCTCGGAAACACCTACAATATGATTTGCAACTAATTGTGAATTTGTTTCCAAATGCACTATGGTTGCCCCACAAATATTTGCACGCCTTAAACCAGCCAATGCAGCTTCATAATCAGCCTAATTATTCAATGCAAGAAAAAAAATTAATACCTTGATACAATGCCTTCCAAGGAGCAACCAACTGCACTCATACACTAGATCCCAAAATACTAGAACCACCATAAGTTCGAACCACCCACATCGAATTTCCTGGCAAGACCTCTTTATCTGTCTCCTCATCTAATATGCTTGAATGAAATTCAACAAGAAAATCAACTAATGCTTGAGCCTTAATAGGCGTTCAAGGAGCAAAAATGATATCAAAATCTCTCAATTCTACTGACCATTTGGTCACCCTTTCAGAAATGTTTGGGCGTTGTAAGACATTATTTAGTGGAAAAGATGTTCAAACCTCAATAGTATGAGCTTGAAAGTAAGGGTGCATTTTCCTAGCAACCACCACCAAAGCTAAAGCCAATTTTTCAAGTCTCAAATACCTTTTCTCAGCTACTAACAAACTTTTACTAACATAGTAAACTGGCTTCGAAACTCTCGTATCTTCACTTATCAAAACAACACTCACAGCGAAGTCTGACACTGCTATGTATAAAAAAAACTACTCTCCGGTTCGAGGGTTGGAAAATATCTCTGGTGATAACAAAAGTTCCTTGATCCTCGAAAATGATACTTCATAGTTTGATGTCCATTCAAACATCTTTGGTCTTCGTAACACTTGGAAAAAATGAAAACACTTGTCAGAAAACCTCGAAATAAATCGATTTAGGGCAGCTAACTTTCCTGTTAAGATTTGCACATCTTTAATAGTTCGAGGTGATGCATTGAGACTAAAGCCTTTAACTGCTCTGAATCAGCCTCTATCACTTTTTCACTAATAATATACCCCAAGTACTTCCCTGATCGAACTCCAAAGGTACATTTCTCAGGATTTAGCTTTAATCGAATAACCCATTAAATTTTAAAAAGGTTTCCTCTAAATCCTCCAAGTTCCTATCATCAGATGGACTTTTAACAAATATATCATCAACATATACCTCCATATTTCTCCCAAATCTGAGAGGAAAAGGTTTATTCACAAGCCTTTGATATGTTGCTCCAGTATTCTTCAACCCAAATGGCATAACCCTATTGCAATGTAAGCCTTGATCAGTGATAAATATAGTGCTTTCTTGGTTTTTTGGTTCCATCGGAATCTCGTTATACCCTACAAAAGCATCCACAAAAGATAAAACTTTATTTTCTGAAGTAGAATCAACTAGTTGATCTATTCGAGGAATAGGAAATGCAAAGTCTCTGAAGTCAACACACATTATCCATGTTCCATTCAAAGCAGTTGTTTTCCATGAAGGATATTGTGCCTCCCTAATATGTTCGACCCTCAACAAATGATCAACTTCTACAACAATAGCCTTTGATTTTTCAACATAAAAAACATGTTTATTTTGAATAACTGGTTTGATCCTCAGATTTATAGCCAATCTATGACGTATCACATCAGATGGAACCCCCACTACATCCTTCATTTTCCAAGCAAAAACATCAAAATTAGCAAACAAATGTTTTAACAATTGTTGACATAAAGTTGGTGACAGTAATGTCCCTATTCGAAGAATTTTTGTATTGGGAAAATAATACTCTTGCATGCTTTCACTTATTGTTAGAGAACCCCAAGTTTCCTTGAGATCATCAATTCATTCTTATTCTTTCAAGGTCAATCCCTCTGATTGCTATTCAGCTTATATATTAATATGAATTTAATAGGTAGTTTATCAGTGAGTAATCTCCATAATAGAAAAGAATTTTTTTTGGAGTTATTTGGTTCCAGACTTTATCAAACATATGATATATATTGTGTTTGACTCTTATGTTTAGGTAAGTGTCTTTTGAGTTAAACCTTCCATCTTTAGAAGCTTTCCTTATAATTAAATCTTTTGTTTGTGTATTGATTGACAATTTGGAGATTAAGTTAATGTTGGAATCAGAGAACAAAGGGCTATTCTTGTTTATGTTCGAATCAATGTTCTCTCATAAACTGTTTATTTATCTATAATAAACCAGTTGTTATCCACATTAGCATCAAGTTTAATATGAGGGGAGTTACCAAACCATGTATCCAACGAGAAATCTATAAAACCATTCTCAGTTTCCATGTAATGAAACTTTATGCCATGTCTTTTATGTTTGATAGTATTTTCCATGTTTGAGATCCATGCTGTGTAGTTTATTTGAAGAAGATGTTTATCTTTAACGTAAATGCTGTGAAGATAGTTGGCCCATAAGCATTTATTTTCTCTGAACCTGTACCAAAGCTTACAAGAGAATGTAGTTTGAATATTATTAAGGTTCCTTAAGTTTAAACCTCCTTCACTAAAAGCTTTGCAGTTTGTAGCCCAATTAGACCAATGGATGTTGTTAGATCCATTAAAAGAACAATAAAGAAATTTGTTCAACATTCTTTCAATCCTATTTATGATAGAAATCCAGCAACTATGAGTCCAATAAATAGGAATAAAAAGTAAAACAGAGTTGATAAGAGTCAATCTACCACCGTAAGAGAGTTTCTTGACTTTTTAGTCTATAATTTACCTCTTATTTTTTAAAAGGAGATGAACATAATTGCTGGTCTTGCTGTTAGAATTTAAGGTGATACCCATATATGTAGTAGGTGAAAAGATTGTTCTGAAACTTGTTTAAATTTCCAAAGCATTTATCTTGTCTTGGGCAAGGTTGGAAGTAGTAATCATATGAGTTTTGTCCTTGTTGATAAATTTTCCAAAATTAGCTTAGTAAGTCTTTGATTTCCTTACCAAGTCATCAAAGGAGTTCTTTGACAGGTAATATATTGTCCTGAATTGATCTTCCTTTTACGTAGGCTCTCCGCACTTTAGAAAATAATTTTAGGAAGAAGGTTAGATATTTTGTTATTCAATATGTTAGACATTATATTGTTCATAGTGGTGCACAAACTAATGAGATGAAAATATTTCCATTTGATAGGATTGTAGGTTTTGGGGACGAGAGAGATACCTGCTGCCATGACACACTTGGGGATGTTTTCGCCAAAAATAAAGGAAGACATGACTCTGCAGAAGTCCATCTTAATAAATCTCCAACAAGTAATGTAGAAACATTTGTTAAAGCCATATAATCCTGTTTCACTTGTTGGTTTAAGAATCCTGATGATTTTTTAGATCTCCTCTTCTGTTGGAGCTTCGATTATATAAATGTTATCCGCATCATTGATCAACTTAGGAATAACATCAAAAATATTTTCATTAGTATTAGCATCTAGAACTTGATAAGTAGGAGAGGATAAAATATCTTTGAAGTAAGTTTTTGCAGAGATGTTAATAATATTATCATCAGTGATCCATTGATCATTGTCTTTTATGTTAGTTATTCAGTTTTTTCTTCTCTTTTCCTAAACAAAGTTATAGTAGACTTTTATGTTGCGATCTTCATCCTTAATCCAACTATAATAGCATTTTTGAAACCGGTATTCTTCCTTCATAGTAAAGGACATTAAGTGATCAGTATTGGCTTTAGCTAGCTTGTTTTTGTTGTCATTGTTGTACAAAGTTAATAGCTTATCTTCACATCCTTTCATAATGTCTTCAGTGTTAGAAAATCTATCAAAGATGTTTCCGAAATGGTTTTTGTTCCAATCTTTGAGGGACTTCTTGAGTCTTTTAATTTTATACCATAATATAAACATTGGGAGACCAACCATATGAATGTTCCAGTTAGTTTCCACCAGCTTCATGAAATCCTTGTCTAAAGTCCACATGTTAAGAAATTTGAAGCTCTTTTGGTGTGTGATTCTGTCTTTAACTATATTGATGCATAAATGGGTGTGGTCAGAGCATGTACGAGCCATGTATATCACCTTAGTATCATTGAAAAAATTAGACCAGCCTTGATTGAACAAAGCCATATCGAGTCTCTTCCATTTAGTCTTATTTTTCCAGGAAAATTTATTACCTGCGTAACCTGCATCTTCTGAAAAAAAGTATCGAATCATATCATTAAATTCATCCGAGCTTTGATTACAGAAAGTAGTGCATTCTAGTTTTCAATGAAAGAACTTATTGTGTTAAAGTCTCCTAGAACTAACCAAGCTTTAACATTTTTAGATAATAGCATGAGGATGTTCCATAAATCAATTCTATGTGTTCTTTAGCATTTAACATATACTGCAGTAACAGAGAATGTATGATTAAGATAAATATGCTTGATCTCAAAGTGAATGCATTTAAGGTGGTTGAATAAAAAAATTAATCAAGAGATCATCACCCCAAAAGAGCCATATTTTGTTAGAATTATTAGTTGAGTAATGTTTAAATTTAAGTTTTGTAGCTATAACCTCTTAACGATCAACACCAATTAAGGGTTCTTGAATAATTAGCATATTTATTCTTTTTTTGAAGACATAAAATTTGAGTCTTCTAATGGAGGCTATATTCCAGATTCCACAAATATTCTAGTTTAGGATTTTTATCATGGGGGCTGGTAAGAGTAGCTCTTTTGGTCTCAGCACGTTGCGAAGACTTGATGATGAGAGGATTTTTTTTCTTCTCCTTACTTCTTGCATCTTTAAGCTTCTTGTTGAGAATAACTTGAAAGTTTGTATCGATCTCTTTTATTTTTAGAATAGGACTCTAAGAAAGCTACCTATATTTTCTTGATTAGGAGTTTGATTACCAAAAAGGTTGTCAGTATCCAAAATTGGGGAAAGATATAGTCTTCATCGAAGGATTTTATAGCCTCTATAATCTCTTCTTACTTATTTTCATGGCATTTCTTTTTTGTTGTGAATTGAGTTCTATCAGTAATGTCTTTACTTTGTCTGGATTCAATGGATTTAGTAATCTTATTGTTGTTGTGATTTTGTTTTGTAGACTTGCTTACAATCTTCACTATTATTGATTTCAGCTTTGAAGTCATTATAGCAGTAGTTTCTTGATAGTTTCTTTAACAGAATCTTCTTTGGATGCATGATTGTTTGGTGGAGCTTTCTTGCATTGATCAATGTCATGACCCAGGTGTTTGCAATGTTGGCAATACTGGGGAAGGTTCTTATAAATAATCTTGAGCCAACAACATTCGTTTTCACCGAATCCGAACCATATGTGATGATGTATTGTCTTGTAAGATCCAATTCTATCCAAACAAAGCACGCATTGTAAAATGTTCTATTTTTGTTAGGGACCCAAGTTTTAATTTATAGACCAATTGAGGCAGCAATTGTTTGTATCATGGATTCATTGAATAAAAATTCTGGCACTTTTGCTATCTTGATCCAAAATGGGATGATTGGACTTTCAACCTTCAGATTAAAGGTTGGAGTCCATTTAAGGATCCTAATGACAATTTGGCCAATAGTCCAAACGCTTCTACTCCAAATTTTGCATATGTCTTCTTTTAATGAGAACTGAATTACTATATGATGCACGTCTCAATTTGATATATTGTAAGAGCCAGGAAACCTGCGATCATGAAGAAATGATGTTAGTGAGTGTTTCTTAGGAATTCCTAATGAAGATTTTCATATGACTGTGTATTTAAACTGTGAAAATGGTCTTTGTCTTTTTTTTTGAAAATGAGAGTGATGCATGATCACTTTCGTATTATATAGATACATGTATGGATTTTTTGGTTTCCAAGGCAGGTTTGAACAGATCAATAAATGGTTGGGAATTGTAAAACAAAGCCAAAACTACTCTGCGAAATTGCCTTTATTTTTTAAACTACTCCGTGAAGTTATTTTGTTTGACGATTTTACCCTTACAAAATCTTATAAATAGTCAAAATTAATCCGCGAAGTTACCATAATTTCAAAAAAAATAAATCGAATTCTCTACCTTCTCTGTACATATTATATACATATGGTCTAAAAAAATCAAAAGATTTAAAACTAAAACTAAAACTAAAGGTAAACTAAAAGTAAACTTAAACTAAACTAATACTAAAACAAAACTAAAATATATATTAAATGTAAATTAATATATATATATATATATATATTCGATTTTTAAACTAAACTAAAATTAAATTTAGTTTACCACCCTGTACGTCCCACCTGACCCAAACAACGAAAACCCACATGCACACCTGCATATACCAAAATCCAAGCCTACCTCTTCCTCATTCACCTGCATACACCTGGCCGGTTTTTGGTGGTGGTTTGATCTTACAGAAGCTTGAAGGTTCATCTATGGCTGATAGTGTTCTTCGCCATACGGGGGCGTCGAACACTATCTTTACGTCATCGCATGACGTAGGCAATGATACCCACGCCATAACGAAGGTGTGTGCATCCTTGCCTACGCCACACGTATCGCGTCGTATACCAGATCCACACCATCAAAATGGTGTAGGTGTATTAGTTTACGCCATTACTGTGGCGTACACCAATAGACCCACGCCATTTTGATGGCGTGCGATGCTCCGATCACCGGAGTAACCCGAGACTGGATATTTTTGTTGGCTGGTCTGTGTTTTACGCGTTTATGCTAGTACTTCTCTATAAATGCTTCGTGATTGATATTTCGTATTTCGAACCAACCTTGACATCTTGTACGTTTTTTTTTATTTCAGGTTATAGATCCCGTGGACGCTTCTGGTTCCGGTGATGGCTCTCGGACGAAGAGGGTAAATAAGCGAACAACGGTACGGGAAGCTGGCCAACCCGAATTAGTAGCCGATTCAGCGGTTCCGATGTAGGAGCTGCCTATAGTTTCCAGACCGCATGCTTCCGGATCGAGTTCCGCTTCCGCTTCCCACGGAGGACGCCATCCTCTTCCACCTAGAGGGCAACCTAGAGCTCCTCCTCCCTCCAGACTGCCATCGCTATTTGGCGAGCCGTTCACTGCCCATGCTGCATACCACCTTTGGATGGGAGAGGTAATACTTACATTTGCAGTTGCTATTTTACTTCAATTGATTTGTAATATATACTAATATTGAAAACGAATATTTTCAAGAGTGCGAGATGCGGCTATATCCCTATTATCCCAACCATAGAGGTTTGAGTTTGGCCTCACAGTGTAGGGTGCGCACTGTAGTTGATGACACTCCTTTCAGCACAGCCATAGAGCCGTTCTTTTATATGCACATGCACTCCAACATGATGGAGGTTATTTTTGGAGCAATAGCGTATGAAAAAAAATAGTTTCCATTTTTCGTTCAATGAGATGACGATCACTCTCGACAACAACCACACCATTTTGGGACTCCCAGTTCGGGGCCAGCTTGCTGTTTTTCCCCTTATACTAGATAAGTTTATGGCTATGCATAAGGGCGTTGAATTACTTTTGGTGGACGCGGTATCGTTCGTGAAGGAGGTTGAAAAATGCAAGGGCATCAGTTTGGGGTTTAAATGGCTCCGGAGTAGGTTTAGAGGCCCAGAATTTTACGATGACAACCTTGATCTCACTGATCTTATGGTACATGCGGCTGCGCGCGCCTATATATTACATATGTTCAGCACCGTTCTATTCTCCAACAAAAATAGCATGTACGTTAATTTCAAGCATTTATTTCTGTTGCGCAATTTGACTGAGGAGGGTGTTGGACGTTACTCATGGGGTAGTGCTGTGCTTGCTTACTTGTACCACCATTTGGGTGAGGCCTCGCTTCACAAAACTAGGACTATGGCCGGATGTATCAGTTTGCTGGACACATGGATACATGATCATTTGTTGATGCTTTTCCCTGTTACTTGTTCCACTTACACCGAGCGCGAGCCCCATATTGCGAGATGGGATACAGCTGCCGTAGAATCTGACTACCGGACAAAGCTGAACCTTTGGATCACCGTAAACAACTTACATGAGACAGATGTAAGTCTTATTATTGAGTTATGCTTTGAATAAGGTAAAACTGTTTTATCGTTTGTTGTGTGTAGTGTTGGTGGGGTTTAGTGGAATTTATATGTGTTTGTGTACGTATTGGTTTGTATTGTAGACACTGTTCAATATTTATCGTGCAATACGCCATCATTTTTTGTTCGAACGTATAGCATGGTTTCGAGATATCATCTACGGTGTAGAGCACTCACAGGCATACTATTCGTAGTGGGTATTAAGGCAGTTTGGCCGTGTCCAGAGGGTTATCCCGTATCCGTTGTTGAAGATGCAGTCGAAGTCGAAAAGAAAACCGAAGACGATGACCTATGCATTTGAGGAGGATAGTTGGGAGAACTAGTGACTGAACTATTTAGATGAGGTTTTTAGGGGAGTGTTGATGAGAGACGATATGGACTTTTTGTACTCCTGATTTCCTTTCGCTCCATTATAAGATTAGCTGGTTCAACCTCATCAACACTGCAATCTACTCGCTCAATAACTATGTTTATAAGGATCGGGAAGGAGCTATCATTCGACATTTGCGTGCCGGTATGCGTACGATCTCGTTGTCTCCCAGAGTTGCTGAGTTTGACCATGATTTTGATCGTTTGGTTATGGCTTACAAAGATGTAATGTCTACTTCCAAAAGACTTGCTTAGACATTACGTTTTATGTTTCGGGTTGTATGATACTATTTACGATATTTTGCTGGTCTAGTGTTCGTTATTTTGGTATGATACTTTATGATTGTTGTTAGTTACTTTGATGGTTCAGTTGTTGTATGATACTTTAACATTGTTGTTAGATATTTTAATGTCTTATTTTGGTATCTTGTTAGAGTGATTTTGGTATCTTTTTGACGATTTTTGTTATCTTTCTTACCACCATTACTGAAAAAATGTGCGAAATAATATAAAAAATTTCATCTTCAAATCAGGTATAATAACAACTTAATAGTACCTTAAGGTTGATAAAAAGTGGAGTCGAACTCATAAAAGTTAAAACAATATTCAAGGAAAGCGTGAACTACAACATGAAGTAAGGAAAATATAAATTCAAACATAAACTCAAAATAAACTTAAACAAAACTCACGCATATGGCGTCATCGATGATGCGTACGCCAACGGTTGGCGTGGTGACGAAACCTCACGCTAACAGTTGGTGTGGGCAACATCCCATACGCCATTTTATTGCTGAAATGACACTTATTTCTGTGTGGCAAAACATAATGCATGGATGAGAGCTCTAGCAAGTTTAATGGTTCGTTAATAAAAAATTAAAATAGTTTACAACACAAAAACAACAAAACAAACACTTAATCCGATTTCAATATAATATTACAACACATACTCAATTAAAAGTCGTTTGTTAAGTCCACTACGAGTTGTTCACATTATACGGAATGTTTCGGCGTGTGATTTTGGAGTCTTGAAAATACGTGGACTCTATCTAACAAGGGGATCGACCAAGAACTAGTGTCTTCTCTAGTCGCGCGCGTCCACGTTGGATCTATAGGCGGCAAAGGTGACCTTTTAACCAAATCAACCACCAATTTGATATTGAAACAAAGTGTGCATTTAGATAATAAATAACTAAATACATCTAAAAGTAAAGATTGTTTACTAACATGAACAAAATGGTTTGTATTGACGAATGCCACACCGATCTCCTTTATAGAACCATCCTTCAATAGTGCATTTTTCACCAGTAAGTAAGTCGTACATCCACCGAGAGCTAGGAAATAGAAAACATAATTGAATGTCGTCGCGACTAGTTTTTCGCAACTAGGCAACGACATCCAATTTATGAATTGTGCATTCTCTTTATTATAAGTCAACATGTGTATCTCCTTATCGACTTCGCTTTCATCGTCTTAATATGCAGCACGGTTATAAACTCTCGATTTCTCTTTAGCTCATGAAACATGGCTTCAGTAACTATTTGCCATCCACTTTCGTACCGGACCATACCATGCACAATGGCTCTAAAACCACAATTACCTTCTGGCATAACGTTTGTAATTAGGCTTATGAAAGGACGCATAAATTAAGGTACGTCTTTCAAATATCTCGAGTCCGACACATGTGGTAACTTAGCCGGAATTGGTTTAACTAGGAATGACGGTATAACGATAATGTTGTTCGACGCATCCGGAGTTCCAAAATCTACACATACAACCCATTTTTGTTTATTTTTTTGCGATTTTGCTCCGGAATTTCTAAGAGTATGTGCGGTGACCGTTCGTGCGGTGCTACCGAAAATTCCTACCAGGGTTACTAAACTCGCGGCAGGTGTTAGCATTTTTGGAGTTTCGGCACTATCGTGAGACTCGAACATTTCTTGTTCGGCGTATTCGTGGTATAAATGATCTCTTTTCGTTGAATAATCACGTTGTAGTTTGCTACCTTTACCGCGACCACAAGTGCGACCTCCGACACTCCCGTGAGTTCTACTGCGGGTTTTAACCTTCTCGAGGGGTTCGCAAAGTAGTGTAGTCGACGGATCCCAACTTTGATGAAATGTTTTTAGGCAATGACTTTGTTCGTAAACATCAAACTCTTCAAATTTAGCATTTAGATTTTCGAAATTATATTGCACCTCTTCTTCACTAGTGAATTTAACTCGAGGAACGATGTCTAATCCTTCTAATGCTCGTCTATAATCCGAGTAGGTACATTACCGTCCGTTTTTTGGATCGCCTCAAGTTCGTCGGTACACGGTAAACCATGGATTATACGATCGGTGCAAACGCATATCACCGCCGCTTTTATCAACAAAGTTATCGTATACTATCGACAATGCAATAGGAGATACGTACCCCCTTAAAAATTTGAACGGTTTAAAATCTTGAAATTTGTGAATTAGACGACACTTGCTAAGCTCCATCAATTCTTTAATGGTCGAATGTTGCATGGCCAACAAACCGTGTACTTTATCCCAAATCCCATCGAAATCCAATCGACTTGACCCGATATATTTTTTCAACGTAGCATGCGAGCTTTCCACCCTATTAGAGGTGTGATTATTGAAATGCACGATTTTTTTAGTATAGGCATGAACAAACCTCTCTTTATAAAGTGTAATCCACGAGTCTACGATATAATCCACCGCCTTATTTTGCTCTTTGAACACCGACCGTATCTTAGCGAACCTCTCGTTCATCACGTCAATGCTAGTGGATGAAACAACGTCGTTCTAAGCCACCAAAAAATTGTTAGCCACCTTCCCGTCTTCAAACATTTTTTTTGTTTTCCCGCTAACATTCTCGTTAATATGCCACTCACATAACATGTGACTAACGTTAGTAAATATTTTGTCGACGTTAGTCATCAAGGCTAGTTCACGGTCCATAATTATAACACAAGGAAATTCGAAATTATTCTCCTCCATTACCATTTTCAAGAATTCCAATGACCATTCGTAGTTGTCTTGTTTTTCATTCACCATAAATGTTAAACCAATGCAAAAGTTAGTCGATGTTACCCCGACTACTTCGAACAAAGGCATCCCGTAACGAATAACTTTATACGTGCTATCCATGATTAGCAAGCATGGGAAGGTCTGTAGTAAATCAATACTAAGCGGGTGCGCAAAAAACAAATCGGTTATAACGTTAGAGCCATCATTGTCCGTCCGTACCCAATACTTGTACTTGTGCAATTGTAATTTAGTTAACAAGGATTACATTTGGGATCAACCACCGTTTTCAACCATCTTCGTTCTTTGACGGTGATTATAAACGTGACAGATATTTGAAGCATTCTCCGGATCAGCCTTCTTCAAAGCATCAAATATTTATCGCGGACTTGTTCCGTTCACCGTCAAAAGATCAACAACCTCTTTTTCCTTCCGTTTTAAATTGGACCATTGCAAATGTCCATGGGCATACTTAATCGGTTCGTGGTTGTGCTTGCCGGAAAAGAGACTAAAAGCCCACGTATTGTCGCCTTTTACCGAATTTCCTACCAAATGAAAAGGGCAATTTATTTTTTTGCTACTGGTAGCCTTACGCTTACGATAACACTCTCTAACAGCCGAATTAAAAATTCCACATCGCTCGCACCGAAAATATACTCTCGGCGTTCTCCATCTTTTCTCAATCTTCTTAGATGCTATGTTAATCGAAAAACCTAACGAATTTCTCGTATTTTTTAGCCACTCGGTCATCGAGTGTAAGCTATACTCGTCGTGAATGGTGAAATGGTGAGCGTAGTACGAAACAAGTGAAATTTCGCTTTGGGTTACCTCATGCAATATGTAAGAAGTAGAAAAGTTAATTAAATTGGTATTCAGGATTTGTCTAAGATACATCGCCATGGGTATGGTGAAGAACACAATCCCCACACCACCCACTAGCGTAATCAACCTACTTGACGCCACACGTGTGGCAAACTAAAGGGTCCATACGGCACAAGATGGCGTGGTGATTGTGTTTTTCGCCACTACTGTTTGTCTAGGCCACAACACCGACGCCAACGTAGGGCGAAGAACACAAAAACGGGCTTCTTAAAAACATATGTTTTCGCAAAAATAAGAGGGGAATGTAATGTACCTCATCGGCGTCCATGCTCCTCGGCGTCCATGCTTCTCTGCATGGGAAGTGGTTCCGACTCTTTTCCGGTCATGTTTTGAAGGTTTTGAAGTCTTTGAAAAAATGATATATGGATTGTTTTTTATGCTTTTGGTAGTTTGAAGAAGATAAATTATGGTAGGTGTTTCAAATTGTGGTGCAACTTCACAGAATAGTTTGGAGTCCTCAAAAGCACGTGTTGTAATTTATTTGAGTTTTAAGAATTTTTTGGATTTTTTCCACCACCACAATTTTGTAAATATTAAAAAACATTAAAAAAAAACCCACTTCCATGAATAGTTTAGGCTTTTTTTAAGCAATACGCCAATACCCTAAATGATTTTACCGTCATATTTTTTGTTTCACTAGTTGATTTCCGAGTATTTATTGCCTACTGTAAAACTGAGAAATTAGTGTTTGAAAACTCCAAGTTTTGTTGATTTTTTATTGCAAGGAGAAAGATGATCCTATTAACACACAACACCTGCATCAGAGATGAAGAAAACAAAAAGAAAAGAAACCAATAAAAAGCAGAGAGATTAATGTAGAAGTGGAAAGAATCAATTAGAGAGATCTTAATGAGAGGACAGACAATAGATTGGAGAACTGAATGAAACACCTGGAGATCAAACGAGGTTTTCTTGAGAGAGAATTTTCCCTCTTCTCTCCATCTGTTTCTACCCGGTTTGTACTGATATTTTAAATTTAATGCCATTAAATAGTTTAATGTTACAACTTACAAATAACATATAAAATTATATGGCATATTATTAAATGTCTTAATTATCTTTAATATCTAAATCTTTTACCATTTTAAAGAATATGATACATCATATACATTGCCCATCTTCAATCCAATACAGGGCAGGAAGGGATACCGAATCGGCGGAGCCATATTGAATTTCGGTCTTTTGGCATTCGCATCGGATGCTTTGTTTCACCCCTGAGCATCTCTCCCACTCCATTTGCACTATCCGTATCCTGAACATATTCCTGTGACTATCCTTAATAAATGTTGTATCATGTTGTGTGTGTATCGTGGTTACGCGTTTCTTTTGTTTGTTGTTTGCGATCTGTTATACTTACATTGTACTCGTGTTCGTAACACGTAGAAGCGTATGAATAGTCTGACTGCACTTTACATAACATTTTGTCAAATATCACGTGTTGTGCTGTGTGTTTATTCATTTGTTATCCGTTTCTGGGTGTACGTACTTGTTTATTTGTTTGTCTGCTTTATGTATACCAAGTTTGTTACATGTCTGTGTTCATCTGTCATATGTTACGTGATTTGTACCCGGGGTTTATCCACTATTGTGTAATTAATGTGGCTTTGCTATTCATGTTTGTGCTTGCTCACGTGACTACTAAGTCTTTGATCCTTTGTATAAGTTACTTCCCACGTACTGTCTTATTCGTATACTTTTTCTGTTTCATTTTAAGATTTTTTTATTGGTGGAGTTAATAACAAAGTTCATCATTTTATTAGTCGAAAGTGTAATTCATATAACCAATGCCGCATTTGAAAGTGATAACCGAAAGAAACACAAACTGGTATTTGTAACACACACAGATGGACACGTTTAACTGAGAGGAGCTGAGTTAGGACTTCTGCAGTTCTTTGAATAAAAGGTTACATACGTTATAAATAGAAACTAACACGTTCAAGACTCCTACATAACTGCAACTACTCCCTATTAACTCTCCACTACTTCCACGAAATAATAACGGACACTACGACTTAATCACCCACTTGTACAAGCTGGTAACGTCTCTTATTTAAAACAAAATACAAAACATAAAATACAAAACCAATTTAAATTAATTCCAACAAGCACCTCCTGAATTTAAATCTGGTTTTGAATCTTCCTGATGCCAAGAAGTGCACGCATCTTTTAGAACTTCACAGTGGCCATGGCTTTCGTCAAAATATCAGCACGTTGATCCTCTGTTCCAATGTGTTTGATCACGATCTCAACTTTTTCAACGCACTCTCGAATAAAATGGTACCGGATGTCAATATGCTTAGAACATCCATGAAAAACTGCATTTTTAGCCAAGTCTATCGCTGACTTGTTGTCTATGTAGAGCACTACAGGACCAACATCAGAATCAGTAAGTTTACCAAGAAAATTACGCAGCCATATGCCTTGACAAGCAGCCGCTGTAGCTGCCATAAACTCCGCTTCACAGGATGATAATGCCACACAACGTTGTTTCTGAGACACCCACGTGATCAAGCTCTCATTTAGGTAGAAAGCCATCCCTCCAAGTACTCTTCCTATCTTCAATCTGCCCAGCCAAATCGCTGTCGGAATATCCTGACAACATGTTGTTATTGCTTCCCCTTGAATACACCAAACCATATCTCAAAGTACCTTTTAAATACCTCAGAATTCGCTTAACAGCATTGAGGTGCATCTCAGTTGGTCGTTCCATGTAACGACTGAGTATACCAACTGCAAATGCTATGTCTGGTCTAGTATGAACTAGATACCTTAATCCTCCCACAATGCTTTTAAACATAGTTGAATCAACAGCCTGTCCAGTTTCATCTTTGTGCAGTTGCAACGCTGGCTCCATAGGGTACTTCGTCGGTTTACATTCTGCCATGCCACTCTTCTCCAGGACCTTTCGAGCATAGGCCGACTGCTTCAAATCGATGTACTCCTTAGTTTGCTTCACCTCAATCCCAAGATAGTGAGAAAGCTTTCCTAGATCAGTCATATCAAATTTTCTGCCCATTTGTTCCTTGAACCTCTGAATTGTTGTTATACTCGAGCCCGCGATCAGCAAATCATCAACATATACCACAATGGTTAAGACCTCTTCCTTCTCCCTTTTTATGTACACAGCATGCTCATAAGGACATTTTGTGAATCCCAAACTTTTCAAGCACTCGTTTAACTTCTCGTACCAGGCCCGTGGCGCCTGTCTAAGCCCATAAAGATCCTTTATTAACTTATAGACCAAATGCTCCTTGCCTTGCTTCACAAAACCTTCGGGTTATTGTACGTACACATCTTCATGCAGGTCGCCATTCAAGAAAGCTGACTTGACATCTAGATGATGAATTTCCCAACCACGATTTGCAGCCTCCTCAAAATCAACCCCTTGTTTCTGAACGTAACCCTTCGCGACGAGCCTCGCCTTATGCTTTACAATTTCACCTTCTGTGTTCCTTTTTAGTTTGTACACCCATTTCAGGCGAATGGGTTTGTGCCCAGGTGGCAATTCCACAAGCTGCCAAGTGCAATTGTTTTTCTATTGCTTCTATTTCGCTCTCCATAGCCTTCCCCCATGATCTTTCTTGGGTAAACTTGTTTATATGTGACTGGCTCCTCCATACTGAGAAACAGAAACTCATCTTCACCAAGCTCGATTTCGACTGTATCAGCATAAATGTCGCGCAAAGACCTGAAGCGCGTTGGCACACTGCTACTCCCAGTTTCTGCTGAACTGACTTCACTCGACTGTGTTAATGAAGTTGGTGTTGCCTGTGTTGCCTGTGACTCAGTCGAATGAGAGGACTGTACAGGAGTGTTAGGCTCTGTTGAAGACTCCTCATTACCGAGCTCTGTCAAAGAATCCTCATTACCGTTTTCTGTTGCTTCCGTCGAGATTACAGAGTCAGCCACCACGAAATGGGTGTGAGTCTCTTCAACTGCACTGTCATCATTAGCCCATTTCCATGACTTAAGCTCGTCGAAATACACATCTCTGCTAACATGAACTCTGTTCTCTTCTGGGTCATACAGTCGATGTGCTTTTGTACCAGGCCCTCTTCCAAAATAAACTACTGACTTTGACCGATCATCCAGTTTCCTTGTATGAATGCCAGGCACCTTCATGTAAGCACAACAGCCAAAAATTCTTATGTGACTAATATCTGGCTTCTTACCTGACCAAGCTGCGTATGGAGTGTCAGTAGAGAGAGCACGTGTGGGCAGTCTGTTAAGCACATAAACAGAGTGTCGTACTGCTTCGCCCCAAAATCTAGATGGGACATGCTTCTCCTTTAATAAACTTCTAGCCATTGACACCACCGTTCGGTTCCTTCGCTCTGCCACTCCATTTTGCTGTGGAGACTAAGGGGACGTATATTGTCTCATGATCCCAGCGTCTTCACAAACACTTGTAAACTGATGTGAACAAAATTCTCCTCCTCTGTCCGTACGCAAGGCTTAAATCTTTTCCTCAGAGTCTTTTTCGACAAGACGCTTGAATCTTATAAATGCTCCTAATGCTTCATCTTTGGTTGACAGAAAATAAACCCACATTGCACGACTAAAGTCATCAACCAAAAGTAGAAAATACCTCTTGCCAGATGGTGTTGATGGTGTGATTGGTCCGCAAATATCTCCATGCACTAATTCCAGCACCTTGGTTGATCTGTAACTGGATTGTGAAGGAAAGGGAGTTCTTGTTTGCTTTGCCATTAAACAGTCCTTACACAGTGCCTTTGGATGCATCATTTTGGGCAGGCCATAAACCATCTTATTCTGAATCATAAGTTTTAATGCATCAAAGTTCACATGGCCTAAGCGAGAGTGCCAGAGCCACGAGTCCCTTTCCAATTTTGCAAGTAGACAAGCACCCTTGGATTCCTTGGATTCTTCCAGCAAGATCTTGTATAGACGATTTGCTGATCGTCTAACTTTCATCAATAGCTTCCCATCCCCGTCATGTACCCACAGAAACTCACCATGTACCACCAATTTATTACCTTCTTCTGACATTTTCCCAAGGCTAATTATATTGTTGCACAGATTTGGAATGTAGAGGACATTGTTAAACACTCTTTCTTCTCCGGTTTTGCAGACAAACGTGATCGACCCTTTTCCTTTAATGCATACCGTTGACCCATCTCCAAGTTTTACTTCGCCTGTCACGTCTTCATTTATCTGTGAGAACTTTGACCTGTCCCCAGTCATGTGATTTGAAGCGCCGTTGTCTAAGTACCACAGCTGTGACGTTTTTCTCTCTGTTATATTTCTCTCCAACTTGGGGATGGCCCTTTCTTCATTCACCAACGCCAACTCAGTCAGCTTTTCATCTAATTCTGACAGTAACAGAGCAAGTTCGTCGTCCTTGATCTGCACCAAGTTTGCTTCACTTCTTTGACTCCGTTCTCGTCGTGGCCTCTTACACTCTATAGCATAGTGACCCAAAACACTGCAATTAAAACACCTTACAGTGCTTCTATCACGACCAGTACCCTGGAGACCGCGTCCCCCACATCCTCCTTCTCGATTCCGTTTCATCCAGTCCTCTCGAGTGAGAAGAAGTTTGTCCTCATTCTTCTCGCGCCTCGACCACTCCTCTTCTGTCAATAACAGTTTGTTTCCCGTAGTCACACTTTGACCTTTCAACCTTTCCTCATGAGCTTGTAAAGACCCAATAGCTTCTTCGATTGTCATTGATTCTAAATCTCCAAATTGCTCAATTGTTGAAGTAATTTGTAGAAATTTAGATGGAACGGCCCGAAGTAGCTTCTTGACAACGTACGAATCCTCCATTTCATCACCTAAGGCTCGGATAGTGGACACCAGTCCGTTGAGCTTCATGTAGAAAGCATCGAGTTGTTCACTGTCATCCATACGCAGCGACTCAAATTCCGCCTTCAACGTCTGAATTCTGGCCTTCCTCACCTTATCAGCCCCTTGACACATGACCTTGATGGCTTCCCAACCATCCTTTGCTGTCTTCTTCTCAGAAATGGATAACAGCATCTCTTCAGGTATGCCTTGGTAGATCATGGCCAAAGCGACCTTGTCATTCTTCTCATGAATCACTGCTTCGGCATCACTCGGTTCTACTGCTGCCCAAACTCCCTGGGCCTGCATAAAAACCTTCATCTTTAACGCCCACGCTGTGTAATTCCCCTTAGACAACATTGGATACGTTAGCCCAAAAGATCCAGCCTTGCCTTTCCCCGCGTCCATCTGAGAGAGAACACCCTGAATGCCGTGCTCTGATACCAAATGAAAGAAACACAAACTGGTATTTGCAACACACACACAGATGTACACGTTTAACTGAGAGGAGCTGAGTTAGGACTTCTTCAGTTCTTTGAATAAAAGGTTACATACGTTATAAATAGAAACTAACACGTTCAAGACTCCTACATAACTGCAACTACTCCCTATTAACTCTCCACTACTTCCACGAAATAATAACGGACACTACGACTTAATCACCCACTTGTACAAACTGGTAACGTCTCTTATTTAAAACAAAATACAAAACATAAAATACAAAGTGTAATTTATATAACCAATGCCGCATTTGAAAGTGATAACGAGATATATTACTAAACAAACTAAACAAAGATTTTCTTCTAGAAGAACTTATTTTATAGAACAGAGGATATTATTTATTGTTTGCGTTTATTATATGTTTTATGTTACGTAGTAATATATTACTAAACAAACTAAACAAGCTAATGCATTATGTTACGTAGTAATATTACACTTGCTTTCAACATTCATGTCACGTAAGTCTGTATGGTGTGTTATAAAAATAAAGTAACTGTGTACCCTTATTCATATAAAATATACTCATCGAGCAAACAAACATGGATATATATTTTGTGCAAATACAGCAACAGGGTGAATCATATGTATTTTGTAGACACGGTTATATTCGGAGCCCTCGCCTGTCTCAGAAAACTCTCTGACAGCGACACTATTGCCGGAATTTTATACAATAAAGCATATAATAAACGTAAGTTGCGTCAGATTATATGTTTTATTTGCGTCAGATTACATCTCCCACCTCTTCTGAGTTGAAAGCAAGTTGCGTTTATTATATGTTTTATTTTATAAAATTCCACAGGGAACAACATCTCGAAGGTGGGAGATGGTATCGGATTGAAGAATCTTCTAGAAGAAACAAGAAGTGAAGAGTTTGGATCATACAAGAATCTTTATATACCTCTTCCTGTGTGTTCTTTGATCATCTCAAATTGGTTGCCATCGAGTCCCTACACACGACATGTACATTCCTCCCCAGCATAAATACAGCAAAAGCTATGTGACTTTGCATTACAGGTTTCACGTAGAAAAGCTTCGGAGTCTCAAAGGCTGTTTCAACTCGAAAGAATTGTACTTGAACTTTGGTTCGGGAGTCGGGACGTGAAATATACTTTTCAAACTGATTTAGTAGATGAAGTCCCTTTAGGTGAATTTACTCCAACTGCCACTCAACTCGCTTCCGCAATTACAGTGCCAAATACGAAGGACGTGAAGGAAAAATATGCATCCAGACCAAAGTACGGTGTGAGTATTGGAACACATACAAGGCTTTTTCTTCCTCGAGAGCTGCCAGTGGGACTTAGACGCAGCCGTCTCCACATCTTCAGACGACACTTTGGCCGCTACCATCAATATCACCGCCTCTCACAACTACACCACCACAACCACTAGGCGCCACCTCTTCTCACCTATTCACCACCGGTCCCGACACAATTACAATCCATCACCATCGCATGGCCTTCACTTCCACCGATAAAGCAGCCGCAAATGGCGTTGTGAGCAATGTTTTATGCTCTCCAGTGGCGGACCATCCTGGTCCCGACGCTAAATTTTCATGTAAATATTCATGTGAAAGATTTGGTATTGATGAGAACACGGGTAAAAAAACCCATGGGTAAAAAAAAACCATTGGGATAGAAAAAGGGAGGAAAACTCGGTAGATTTGCTTAGTGACGTCAATTCACATAGAATTCAGAGCATTTCACATAGAATTCAGAGCAGTCGACGGACGACAAAATTAGTGATCGTGAAAAGAGAATGGAAAAAAATAACAGAAAAGTTTGCAATTGAGGCACGTGCTTATGGACTACACATGAACATAGAAAATAAGGACACAACAAATAAGAAGAACCAAATGCTTATGAATCCACAGCGAGACAACATCAGCCTTCACCGACTTGCATCTGTATAAAAAAAATCTACGACATTTCAACAGATTTAAATAACCTAAAAATCTGTTATAAAATACTATGCAATTATCACAAAATGGCTCAAACACAAAATATATACGAAGGAAAGATTTAAATGAAACACAGGATTTAACGTGGTTGGACAATTGTCTATGTCTACGTCTACGGGCGCCGTCAGAGAAAGAGTTTCACTATGATAGAAAAGGTTACAGATTTCAGATTTTGTTTTGTGTCGCCATAATAATCTATTTATAGAGAATTAATAGACTTACTAGACTATGGACCTAATGGGCTCATACCACAAGACTAACTAAAGTGAATGGACAATATCACTATCACAACACAAAACTGTATTGCCGGACACAGTACACTGTCAAGGCACTATTCGACTCATTCACAACAAATCTTCCCTTTGAGACGAATATCTTTTCTTCACTATCAACAAAGAATCTTCTCTTCTTCTGACTCACCAAATTCCCTTAAGGCATTCACTCTATATTGCGAACACCGATCCAGTTTAGGCACTCCCTAAACTTTCGAACTGATACTGTCTTGGTCATTATATCTGCTGGATTATCGTGTGTAGACACTTTCTTCACATCAACAATTCCCTTTAATATTATATCACGAATAAAATGATACCTGACATCTATGTGCTTTGTACGCTCATGGTACATATGGTTCCCTGTAAGGTGTATGGCGCTTTGACTCTCACAAAACACTTTTGTAGTACTCCTATCCAAGCCCAAATCTGCAACCAAACCTTGCAACCATATTGCCTCTTTAACTGCTTCTGTTACCGCCATGTACTCTGCCTCTGTTGTAGACAAAGCTACAGTGGCTTGCAACTGTCCTTTTCAACTGATCGCACTCCGAGCTAGAGTAAATACATATCATGTCAGAGATCTTCTTTTATCCATATCACCTGCAAAATCATAATCAACAAAACCAACCAATGATCCTGCAACATCATTCAGCGATTCACCAATATCAGTTTTGTTAAAAGTTAAGCCAACGTTCACAGTATTCTTCAGATACCGAAGTATCCATTTCACTTCCTGTCAGTGTTCTTTCCCAGGACATCCCATGTACCTGCTAACTACACTAACCGCATGTGAAAATATCAGGACGTGTGCATACCATATCATACATGATACTACCAACTGCACTTGCATATGGAACCTTCGACATTTGTTCCAACTCAGCATCGTCCTTGGCCGCTCCTACTGCAGACAACTTGAAATGAGTAGCAAAAGGAATGCTAGCTGTTTTAGCATCAAACATGTTGAATCGTATTAACACTTTCTCAATATAGCTTCGTTGAGACAAGTGTAATGATCCTAAATTTCTGTTCCTCATAATCTCCATACCAAGAATTTTCTTTGCTCTACCTAGATCCTTCATCTCAAACTCGGCACTAAGCTGTTTCTTTAACTGCACAATGTGTGACATACTACAAGCAACAATAAGCATATCATCCACATACAACAACAAGTAAACATAAGAATCATCTGACATCTTTTGATGATACACACATATCATATGGACTCCTTGTGAACCCTTTTGACACCATAAATGTATCAAAACATTTGTACCATTTCCTAGGTGACTGTTTTAAACCATATAGTGACTTTTTCAGCAGACAGACTTTGTCCTCCATATTAGGTTCGATAAATCCCTCTGGTTGTCTCATGTAGATTTGCTCCTCCAATTCACCATGTAGAAATGCAGTCTTCACATCCAACTGCTCAAGCTCTAAATCTTGCAAAACTACTATGGCTAACAAAACTCGAATCGAACTATGCTTCACCACTGGAGAAAACACTTCATTGAAGTCGATTCCTTCCCTTTGAGTAAAACCCTTAGTGACCAATCTTGCTTTGAATCGAGATGCCTCAACCCCTGGATTACCTTCCTTTTTCTTGAACACCCATTTACTGCCTACTGCCTTCTGTCCTTTAGGCAAGTCAACAAGCTTCCATGTTTGATTCTTATGAAGAGATTCAATCTCTTCCCCTATAACACCAATCCATCGATCTGCCTCTGAACTCGCTATAGCTTCTCTGTAGCTACTAGGTTCTTGCTTCTCAACTTCTTCTGCAACTGACAGAGCATATGCAACTAGATTCACATACCTTTTTAGAAGTCTAATATCTCTTCTTTCTCTGCCCAATGCTATGCTATAAGGTTGTTGTTCTGGTTCAGGCGCATCATCGTCACTATCATCTGATGCTGACGCTTCACCTCCTGATTCTGGATCCACCTCAGAACCACTTGAATTATTGGACCTGCTAGGAACTAATTCTACTTCAAGCTTCACCTGTTTACTCACAACTGATCCTGATTCGACTATTTCTCTTACTTCCTTGTGACTGTCTATAGAAGCAAACTCATTAAAAGTAACGTCCCTACTGATGAGAAAACCTGGAGACTTTGGAGAGGTACACCATAACCTATATCCCTTCACTCCAGTAGCATATCCTAGAAATATGCATCTCTTTGCCCTCGGCTCAAGCTTACCATCTCTCACATGAGCATACGCAGGACAACCGAACACCCTCAAATGTTCATAATCAGCCGACGATCCAGACCAAATCTCAAAAGGAGTTTTACAATCCATAGTCGTTGATGGAGACCGATTCACCAAGTAACACGCTGTATTGATAGCTTCAGCCCGAAAATCCTTTCCCACACCGGAATGCGAGAGCATACTTTGTGCCTTGTCGCAAAGCGTTTTGTTCATTCTTTATGCGACTCCATTCTGTTGTGGTGTTCTAGAACAAGTGCGATGGCACACTATTCCCTCAGTTTCGCAAAACTCGTTGAACTCACGACTGCAATATTCTAACCCATTATCTGTCCTAGGACGTTTGATTTTTCTTCTTGTTTGCTTCTCAATCACCGTCTTCCATTTGAAAAAGGTTGAATATGGTTCATCTTTCGTTTTCAGAAAGTAAACCCACACCATCTTTGAATAATCATCAATCAAACTCATGTAGTATCTGGCTCCGCTCTTGGATGGAATTCTGTTTGGACCCCAAAGATCTGAGTGAACGCAGTCCACTGTCCCTTTAGTCTTTCTTACAGCTGATTTGCTGAATTTGACTCTAGTTTGTTTACCAAACACACAGTGCTCACAAAATCCCAATGATTCTGCTTTATCCCCTTTCAACAAATCTCTCTTTCCCAAAACAGCTAATCATCTGTCACTCATGTGACCAAGACGCCAATGCCACAACTTATTTGATCCTGCTTACCTTGGCTATTACTCCCTGATGATGCTATTGCAGCATCGCCCATAACAATACTCCCCTGAAGAATGTAAAGACCCTTCTGTAAACTACCTTTCATGCATACCATTGAGCCTTTTGTCACTTTGATTACACCATTTTCTGGATGGTACTTGTAACCCCGAGAGTCTAGAGTCCCAAGAGAAATCAGGTTTCTTTTTAACCGAGGAACATGCCAGCACGTCAAGATTCTAACAACCCCGTCAAACATTCTGATTCTGACGTTACCAATACCACCAACAGTCAAAAAATGATTGTTCCCTAAATAGACAGTTCCCTGCATTGGCTTGTACGTATCAAACCACTGCTTGAACTGACACATGTGATATGTAGCGCCAGTATCAAGTACCCAAGAGTTTTTCCCAAAGTCTGAACTCACGGACAATACATCTCCTTTACCACTATTTTCATTATCGTCGGAATCGTTCACACCTTCAACAATGTTTGCTGCATTTTCCTTTTGATTTCCCTTCTTACCATTAAGTTTCGGACAATCTCTCCTATAATGACCCTGCTCACCGCATTCATAACAGTTTGAGTGCTTCACCCTTGACTTGGACCTCCAGTTCTTCCTTCTTAAAGAACTCGCTTTGCTTTTAGATCTTCCCCTAGTCATAAGACCTTCCCCTTCAGCTTGATTGTCTGGCTGCAACTGTCTCATCTCTTTTGATTTCAGTGCCCCTTTCACATTTGCTAGCGATAACTTATCCTTACCATACATAATGGTATCTACGACGTTTTCATAGTGAGCTGGTAACGATCTCAATACAAACAAAGCTTGATCCTCATCCTCAATATTGATATCTATGTTCTCCAAGTCCATTATAATTGATTTAAAATTATCTAGGTGCTCTGTTATGGACATACCTTCTTTCAATCTGAAATCATACAAACGTTTCTTCAAGTATAATCGGTTTACTACTGATTTCTTTGAGTAAAGATCTCCTAGCTTTTTCCATGCGCAGGCAGCAGTCTTCTCACCACTAATCTCGCGAAGCACATTGTCTTTCACACTCATTAAAATCCAGCACAAAGCCCTTTCTTGAAGATCTTGTTTCTCCTCTTCTTTCATCTCTTCTGGTAACTTATTTTCTACAGCCTTCCACAGCCTTCCACAGCCCTTGCAGTACCAATGAAGATTTCAGTTTAATCTTCCACAACGCAAAGCTGGATCCCCCATCAAATTTTTCAATCATGTATTTTGTTGTTGTAGACGCCATTGTGAAACCCTAATTGCAAAAGCCCTAATTTCACCACGTGGCTCTGATACCAATTTTGTTATAAAATACTATGCAATTATCACAAAATGGCTCAAGCACAAAATATATACGAAGGAAAGATTTAAATGAAACACAGGATTTAACATGGTTCGACAATTGTCTACGTCCACGGGCACCGCCAGAGAAAGAGTTTCACTATAATAGTAAAGGTTACAGATTTTATATTTTGTTTTGTGTCGCCATAATAATCTATTTATAGAGAATTAATAGACTTACTAGACTATGGGCCTAATGGGCTCATACCACAAGACTAACTCAAGTGATTGGACAATATCACTATCACAACACAAAACTGTACTGCCGGACACAATACACTGTCAAGGCATTATTCGACTCACTCACAACAAAATCAAATTAAAAAATCTCTTCGAACAAAATCAAATCGAAAAACGAATGGAATCATACGTGAGCCTTTCGTAACAAAAATATAGCAACTGTTTGTCATAAAAGTGCTTGTCAAGTCATTAAACACGTGATCTCCAAATAATCTACAATAGCGTTGTCAAGTCATTAAACACGTGATCTCCAAATAATCTTCAACTACGCGTTCGAAAAAGTTATAGACCAAGTAATATTCGTCTCCATAATATACACCACATGATCTCCATAATATACTCTAAAACATCTCCGTGATATAAAAAGCTATAAGTCCAGTGACCTCCATCTCTACGATCGAAAGGGCTATAAGTTAAGCGATTTCCTTCTCCAAAATAATAATAGTAATAAAATGTCGTACACCAAACAATTTCCATCTCTATGGCAGGCAGACTTTAAGCTTAGTTATCTTCATGCAATACACCAAGTGATCTCCATCTCAATGCTACAAATATGATGTTTGTTATATTGTATTTCTCTTTACAAAAGTGTAAATGGGCCACTGACCACGCCTACGGGCTACGCAAGGGGCCATATTATTCTCGGACTAATTGAGTCCAATATTACAAAAGAGTTAATTGGCCACGCCGAATAAGGCTACTTAAGGGGCCGCACTGTGCCCAATACCTTGTACCAATATTAATATGCGAATTACTCCCCGCCTATAATGGCCATATAAAAGGCCGAATTAGTCTCTTCCGTACAAGCCGCGGGGTATGCCCTTACAAAGCTACGCGGTGGGCCATACTGCACCCGATTTTGTAAGGATATGCTAAATCAACAAAAGTTTAACAAACGCAATTCTACACACAGTCACCTACAGCATTTGGTAAATTCTCCAACACTAGGTTCACGAAATCTACAATGTAACATACTCACACAAAACAAGTACAACTATATATAATCTTCACTTCCTCTTTCAGTAAAGACCAGGGAGCTACTAATCCATATTTAACAAAGAATTGAAGCATGCCGAAGAAGCAGGTAACATCCTAGCAGCCTACTAATTGTTAGATGCACTCTTTTCTTTTGAAAAAATAGAGCTTCTTATTTTCAATGGAGGTTTTGGTTGGCAAAGGCTTTTAATGAGGCGGGATAAATTAAGTACGAACCAAGTTGAATACGTCTCCGATAACAGTTCGGCTAGGAAAACCAATGTAACTAAGCCCTAAATTTTTTTTGAAGTCTAGCCGACATGACTGGCATGATTTGCTTTGGTATGAGCAACGACACCTCAACAGAAAAGATAAACGAAGACAGAGCTAGGCAAACCGTATAATAAAAATGAAACAAGCTTCTTCAAATGCGAAGAAGAACATGAAGATTACACATTCGACCAATATATAGTCCTTAAGTTTCACTAAGCTCCAACTCAATCACTACGGGGGATTCATGATAATGCTATATTTTATACATAATTTCTCGATAATAATAAAGCACATAAATTATATTTATATATAATTACATGTAATATGTTTTAAGTTACTAATAAAAATTATATTCTGCATTGTTTACCTCAAACATGTAACGAACGAAGATAAATATGGAGCTCATTTGTAACTAGTATAAGTAAGGATGAAAATCCTAATTGTAATGAGATAATTCTCTCAATATCAAAATATTTTACACTACTTTTCCCTTGTTCTCTCTTTTTTCCTTTATAAACAATTGTGGTGTTTGATTGGGGTTTTACCCTATTAAATGTTGTATTGTATTTTTTAAATTATAATTTCATTGATGTTCACCTATTAAATTTTTCAATATAATGCATACAAAATTATAATTTCATTGATGTTCACCTATTAATTTTTTCAATATAATGCATACAAAATAAATTCAATAAAAGACAACTTAGTCTAACGGTTATTGATTCGGTTCCTTATCGATTTCGGTTTTTAGAATAAAACTGCGAAACGGACCGTTAAAGTTCAGTCTGATTCTTACCAGTTCGGTCTCATTCCGGTTTCTGGTACTTAAGAACTATTAATAGCCCCACTTAATATATTTATTATTATTTATTTCCACCACACATCCAATTAAATTTGTTAAGTACTATATACTATCCATTTTTTAATACCCAAAATATCCTCACTAAGGATATTTCCTCTTCTATTTCCAATTTCTTTTAAATTTCTTTTATTTTTTTATCTCTAAGCTTGGTAAATTGATAAAATTTAAATGAAAAATTTGGCTCAATTGATTGAATTTGATCCAATTAAAAAAATTACAAATCGAATTCAATCGGATTGACAAACTGTGAATCGAATTCAACAAACTATAAATCTATTCGTCTCTTTGTTTATTAAAAAATTGTAAGAGAAAGATAAACCTAAAGAATTATAATTGAAATGTGTTTTTAAGTTTCGATTTCAGGATTATTTGAAAGGAAAACTATTTTGTGGTTCATGTAAGTTTTACTTTATTTTTATAAAAACAATACACATATTATGTTTCTTGTCTCTTTCTAGCATTGTGAGATTTCAGACGAGTGTAAATTGTTAAATGCCAATATAAAAATAATAGATTTGATGCACTGCGAGACATTATGACTAAATGATAGATGCAAGACTTAAATTTAGATAATAGATATGATGCACTAAAAAATAAAAATGATTGATGTAAAATATAAAAACTAAATAATAGATATTAAAATTAATTTATATATAATAAATTTAGGATCGATATAAAATGAACTAAGTAGTGAAAAAACACAATTTAATATTGGATGCATCATAAATACTTTTAACGATCATAAATACTGCGAATGCGATCTATATAGGTTTTTCTCTCTCAAAGAACAGGGCCCGATTCTTGATTATTTTTTGGTTTCCTCCATCTTCATCCATTTGTGGGTTCTTCGTGTGGATACTAGGTTGTGGTGTCCTTAATGGAGGACGGTAAAATATCTTTACCAAATCCTTCAAAAAATTCAACTAAATCTGCTCGCGAGCATGTCTCTCTTCTTGAAACAGAGTTTCAATTACTGAAAAAAGTAGCAACAATCAGCAACTTGATGATTTGTCAAAAGACAATTCTCTTACCCTTTAATTTAATTGCAGACAACATAACAAATATTCACAAGAACCCAACATTTGAGCAATAAAATATAAAGAATCCAATCAACCATGAAACATCGCTAAATAACGAATCCAACAAGACATATGCAGATATTTTCAAACCTATAATGCAAGACTTCTGCCATGAAAAGGTTTCTATCATCCAAAAAACTAACCGTGCTGTGATTAGTTTTCAATGTAAAGACAATGAAAAACTACAGAGTCTATCAAAACACACAATTATAAGGAGATTCGCTATTGGAAAAGCAAGCATGAAGGTTGTTAATAGCTTTCTTGGAAGTTTCAGATTTGAGGGTGAATTTAAGATCACTCATTGGAATTTTAGGCATATGTTTATACAGTTCAATCTTAAAGAAGATTAAAGAAAATATAACGACGTAATGTGTGGTCTGTTGACAATAAAACCATGAGGATCTTAAAATGGACCCCTTATTTTAACCATTATCAAGAAAGCCCTATAACTCAAGTATGGGTGATGATACTTCCAAACCTTCCAGAATTTATGTTTAATGATACAATCAATGAAATTGCCAAAGCTATAGGCTCCCAACTGAGCATTTGGGTTGAGCTAAATATTTCTAAACCCTTAATCAAGAGACTATGGATGAATTTTGATAAAAATGAAGGTTTCTCGCAAGATATTGTTTGTGACCCATATCCTGATTACTGCAGTATTTGCAAACATTTTAGGCATTCTAATAAAGTCTGTTACAAAACTTATACCTTCCAAAATAAACCATGTGCTGATCAATTACCTATCATCAAACCTATCACTATCCAAGACCAAACTACCAGGCTCAAGTCTGTAATTATCAATAAAAAAGAAGAAAGTCCTATATATATATCATAAAGTCATACACTAACCTTCAGAATTTTCAAAGTGTTGAGTTGAGTTCAATAGAAGTTGTCCAAGTTGATCTTGTAAACAGAAAAGATAGCTATTCAGAGACCAGCGAACCTATTCCTCATAATAATGTTAGTGATCGTGAAGTTATATAAACCATACATTCAATTTATAGAAGGAATTTATTTTTCTATAAGCATGAAGGCCGCATGTTATTCTCATGAATCAATGCCTCCAAATAAAGCCACAACAGGCAGTCTCCCAAGCTCTCATGTTAATAGAAATAAAGAAAATGAGAAGGAGTTTAAAACATGAAACGAGGAAAACCAAAAAGTTAAAAGACTAGGGTGCTAAAGACCACATATCCTCTAAATTAATGCAATTCAAAGGAACTGCAAAATCTTTAACTCCTTTAAATGATGGTTTCCATATTAAATTGGAATGTTATAGGGTTCGATAATAAATAGATTTTAAGGAGCCTAAAATCCCTCATAAAATTTGAAAAATAGATTTTCTGACCTTACAAGAGCCTGTGATCTAACAATCAAATCTCGAGGTTGTCTCAAAAAAACTTGGGTTCAATTGTTCTATCGACAATGTAAGTAACAAAATCTGGTTTATATTGAATCAAGACCTTACACTGGATCTTCAATTTAATGATGAGTAATTTACTCATCTTAATGTAAATCATCATGCTCTTAACTTCAGAGTTACAATGGTCTATGCTAAATATAAAAGAGTTATGAGAACTGCATTATTGTATAGTCTTAAACCAATTGAAGACAACTCGATGGAATGGCTCATTCTTGGAGACTTTAATACTATCTTAACCACTAGTGAACAACTCGCTTGTTCTATTACATGGATTAAAAGTATTGATGAACTTAACAATGTCATCTTAGATTGTCACCTTAATGACGGTGGTTTTTCTGTTCCTAAAGACACATAGATTAATGTAAAAAATAGAAAAGGCTTGACCATATCCTATACAACAACTCTTGGCTTAACTATGTTGACATCACTAGAGTTACACACCTTGCAAAAACTTGTATAAATCATTCTCTATTAACATCAAAATAATCTTCTAATCAGGGGAAACTTAAGCCCTCATTTGAATTTCTTAACATGCATGTGGGTAATGCATAAAGGCTTCCGGGATTATTGGTCTGGAAGTATGGTGGGCAACCCTCTCCAAATATTATGGTTTAACCTCAAGAGGTTGAAAGCTGATTTAAAGTTATGGAACAAAAGTGTTTTTCATAACGTCTTTGATTCTAGTAAACAAGGGGAAGAAGATATTTGCTTTAGAGAAGCCAATTTCTAAGAAATAAAGTCAAATGAAGACAAAGTTCTCTTTCATAAAGCTATAAAATATCATCTAATTGTCCTTGCTAGGGAAGCAGACTATTGAGAGCAGAAGACTCACTCAATTTGGCTGAAAGGCAGTGACAAAAATATTGTTTTCTTCCATAATTTTATAAAAAAGAGAGGGAAGAGGAACATAATCAACAAGATTTGGAATGGTGCTAGGTGGTTAGAAGATCAAGATACAATTAATAACTCTACAATTGAATATTTTAAAAATCTCTTGACTAACACTTCTATCTCCAATGAAAATGAAGACAATCTTGACATTATCCCTTCATTTACCAATGATGAAGAGAACTATATAATGATGACCATACCAAGTGAGTTAAAAAATTATAATATGATGGTTTTAATGGAAATTTGTTTCAAGCTTGCTGGACTATCATCTCTAAAGACTTATGTGATGTAATTGGTGATATCTTCAGAGGCATCTATATTTCTAAAGGTTTTCATTCTACATTTATATGCGTAATCCTTAAATCCTCGTCTCCAAACACTTGGAAATAATCCAGGCCAATCAGCCTCACAACTATGTTCAACATAATTATTTCTAAT
Source organism: Limnanthes douglasii subsp. nivea (assembly GCA_036936605.1). Classification (NCBI taxonomy): domain Eukaryota; kingdom Viridiplantae; phylum Streptophyta; class Magnoliopsida; order Brassicales; family Limnanthaceae; genus Limnanthes; species Limnanthes douglasii. Next base: position 125,124,158 of record JAUPFV010000005.1, on the reverse strand, counting down.
GTAATCAACTACAGAGTTGCTACTTTATTGCCTAAAATAATTTATGATGAGTAGTGAACCTTTGTTAAATGGAGGAGTATCCATGAAAATACTTTAATAACCCAAGAATTATGCTATGATTTAAACCTTAAGTCAAGAGGCAACAATATTCTTCTCAAACTGGATATGGCAAAAGCCATTGATAGGTTTGATCACAGTTTTTTCTTAAGATCTATGGCCTCATTTGGCTTTAATGTATGTTCTTAAGCATGGTGGGTAATTGTATAGATAAATTCTACTCCTCAATTGTTGTTAATGTAAAAATGAAATTCTATTTCAGACCATCTAAAGGTCTTAGGCAGGGAGACCCCATTTCGCATAGCCTATTTATAATTGTAGAAGAGTATCCTATCATGGGTTTCAAGCTTCTATCTTCTAAAAATCAAGCCATCAAATTCAAATCAAGAGGCAATGTTTTTAGAATTTTCTTAGCCTTTGCGGATGATCTCATTATCTTCAATAATAGATCTTTCTCCTCCATCAACCAGATTAACAACTTCTTGAATCATTATCAAAGACAATCAGGTCAACTCATCAACAAGGATACATAAAAAAAAATCATTGTCTCTATCAAAATGTATCCTTAATGAGTTCATGGGTTAGAAATATTTTGAATTTCATTAAACAACAAGATCTATAACTATGTTGACCTGCTATTCAAGATCAGAAACAAAATATATGAATGGGACAGTAGCCTTCTATCTTTCGGAGACATGTTAACTTTGATCCAATCCATCCTATCATCCTTTCCTATCTTTACTACCCAAAATTCTATTCTTCCTAATACTGTGATCCACATAATTGAGAAATTCTATAATAATTTCATATGGGGAACTAAAGAAAACAATTTAGCTATCAACTGATTTTAAGTGGGAGAGGTTTTGTCAACCTTATGAATAAGGAGGTTTGAATGTCAAGAGAATTGGAGATATTTAAGAGACATTCTTTTATAAGTTGTGGCAAATACTCAGAAGTCAAAAAAATCCTTTGGGCTAAGATGATGTCCTCAACTTAACACGTAAATCATCATCTTATTACAACTTCTAAACCAACTAGAAGCTCTAAGACATGGATCAAATTATACAAAGTTAGAGATAAATTGATTTCTAGTTGGATCGGTGGTGCACTTCTAGACCCTTCATCTAGTTCAATAATACTGATAATAGAAGCTGTTTTGAAAGTTCTGAAGTTAGACAATACTATAATGATAGAACATGGAGTATAAATAAAGTAGAAACCAATTAAGATTTTAGAAATCCCAGAGATCTAGAAATATTCACTTCTAATCCTGACACTATCAAATGGTCTCTGTCTGTTGATGGCTCATTTAACTCAAAATATACTTGGAGCCCATCGGATACAAAAGAAATAATTTCACTCTCTACAAGAAAACTTAGAATTCTATAACCCTTAGGAAATGTTCTTTTCTTCTATGGATGACTCTATATAATCTACCCGCTGACACTATTCTTCAAAAGAAAAAGATTCTCCTTGCCTCAAAGTGCCAGCACTGTGACAACATTAAAAGCATTAATCACCTATTTGTTCATTTTTATGGGTCTTGGGATGTATGAAATTACTTTGCTACTCTTCTAGACATTATCACCAACGATATGACACTTACACTTAATCAGATCATGGTATTGGTCTACTGATAAAAGCACTCAAATATGAACCATCATACCTCCAAAGTAAGAACCAAAATATTACCTCAAATTCAATGTAAATCAGGTAATCTACATCCTAACGGGTCTTACTGGCATGATATTAAGAGGAAGATCCCCATGATTTCTCGAACCTATTATTGGCTGCTGCAAGAAACTAATATTATCATCAATGACCCTAACTCATATATTTTGTGAACAAAATAAGGTAGTAGATAAGATAGCTAAGAAAACTCTAAAAACAAGCAAAAGATGGACTTCAATCTAGCTCAAGATCCTAACACCCTTAGAGCTATCACCTTCCTTGAAAGTTTGGATATTTGCTACATCAAGACAGATTCCATTACCTAATCCCTACAATTTCTGATTCAAACTCATCAATCAAGTATTACCTGTCATCTTTAGGATCTGAAATCATCATCTTTGTGTTGCTGGGTTTTCTACTCTAGCTTTGAATCTCCAAATCTCCTTCACTCCTCCATCTTTGTTTTTTTTATAATCATGTTCACGCGTGATCTTGGTTTTAGTAGAGTTCTGGTCGATGAGCTTCCTCTTGTTGGTTTCTCGAGTCATCATTCATCAAAAGCTCAATTTCTAATCCTGCTTCCTCAAGATTTGTGTCTATCTCTGTCAAGAATGAATTGTTGACGACAATTTTAAATTTTCCAAATTTTTCCTTTTTTTCCAATTACCAAATGGATGTGTAATGGTTATTGAACTAGTTTTTATTATATTCTTAACCCATCTCATGTACTCTTCAAATTTTCAATAATAAAAATCAACATTTAAAAGCAAAATAATAATAATAATAATAATAATAATAATAATAATAATAATAATAATAATAATAATAATAGACCAAATAAAAAATTGTGATTGATGAGTTCCTTTTAAAATTGTCAATATCCACCGAATCTGGTTATATTTATTTTTATATAAAATATTTTATTTTGTATTTTCCTATTTATTTGAAAGTTTATAACTTTTTAATGTTAATTATAAATAAATTAAAATCATTGTTATACCTACTGTTTGAAAGGAATATTATAAATAGTATCTTTCAATCGATTTCTCTTTTTATTAATTGTGATGGATATGCTATAAAATAGTAGTGGTAGATTGAAGTAAGAAAAATAAATTTAGAAAACTTTTATAGACTGAAGTAAGAAAGCTCGATTGATTGACAATATTCTTTTGGATATTCAAAATTTAATGTACCATCAATATTGTAAACTAATTTTAAATCTTATTTGAAAGTGAATATATATATATATATATATAAAAGGAAATAAGATTTATTATAAAATTGGATAGAATATCAGTCCAAAAAGATTGTTACTATAGTTTGTAGGTTTTTGGTCCAAATCGGAAATTGTACAAATAATTTTTGATTTGTTTTCAAGTTAAAAAACTTTCATTAATATTAGAAGCTCAACTAGAGTTACAAAAGAAAGATTAAGAGTTAACTATTCACTTCATAACAACTACATACTAAACAAAATAGGCTCAAAGTAAACAATAAACTCACACTTTCAAACGCTCACCTTTAAAAAAGATTAGCTCACCTTGAAATTGCGAAACAAGCGACATTTGAGCATTTCCAGAGAACTCGAACAACTCGACAAGAAGAAATCAAACATAAGGAATCTCTTTAGAAGGATCAGGGGGCACCCACAATTTGGAAGCATCATAAGCTGGTAGATGAACAATGAAGCAAAGGGTTAAAGCTACTTTGACTTCTCGACTAAAGGATAAGAAAAAAGGGGAATCTCTTAAGAAGAATCAAGGGCACCAATTTGAAATTTTTGAAGCAATCAAATGCAGAAGATGAATATGGAAGCAATTGACAAAAACAACTTCAACTTGACAAATGGGACGAAGGATCTGAACAAGCAAATCTGGAACAAGAAGATTTGTCCGATTAAAATTAGGATGCTTCAATCTCAAGTATAAAAAAGACTAAAGAACGGCTTAACCTCAAGCCAAATAGAGAAAATTCTATTAAATCTTAGATCAGATCCAAATCAGATGCATAAAGGAGCTATCAGAATAGTAAATTTGAACTATCTGCAAAATGAACAATCGACAATCAATGAAAAAAGATCCAGCGAAAGGATTAATGAAATTTATACGATTGAAGATTTAAGAGACAGGCTAGAGGGAAAAATTCAGGTCGGAGATAAATTGAAGCTCAAAATGCTAATTTACAAGTAATACAAGATATTTTCTTCTTGATGAATATACTGACAGTTCACATTTAGAAGCTTTAAAATAGATAAGACCTATATAGAGCTAGCCTTGGCTATGGTAAAAGGAGACCTGTAATAAAATCCATACTATACAGAAATTGATAAAAAAAATAGCTATAAAATTCTTTGATGTAGCTCACACAAAGGCTTTTGAGAAAAACTATAGCAAAGAGATAAGGGTGAGCATTTTGATTATGATAAACAATCTTCATCTTACATTCTTGGATCCATTTAGCCATCCAGTCAGCTACGCTACTTTGGACCCTATTAATACACTTGATGACCATTAAAGGACCTATCAAACCTCTAGAACAACTTTACACATGCTCAAGAGACTTATGGTATTTTACTGATGCAAGAATATTAACAAGAATTTTTGAGTCAGTTTAAAGATCGACATTAATATAGCCTTTCTGATTGCAGATTACCAGGCCATTAAGAAGTGCTTTGGCTTCAGCATGGAGAGGGGTAAGGTTCTCATAGAGATTTTTGTGCCTATAAATTAGGCTACCATTGCTATGTCTTAGAATGACTTCACCCGTAGCCTCCCCATTAGTAATAGAAGAACCATCAAAATTGACCTTGATTCTATTGATGATAGGATGAGTCCGTCAAAGGTACATAGGCTTCCTGCAATTCTTTATGTGGTTAAGACAACCAAGCTCCATGGCAGAATAATTAAAAGAAGTCCATTTTTTGATAGCCAGAAGCTTAACCTGATCCATAGTAGAAACAATATGACTTATATAGCTTGTAGCAGTCTTAACAATAGTACAAAGCCCCTTAGTATTAGATCTTCTTATAAATTTCCAGATGACCTAGCAAATAATAATAGGAAGAATCAAGAAAATATAAACCTCCCTTTTAGAAGTCCAAAACTAGTTTCTTATCATATGAGAAATAGTCATGTATCTACTAGTTTTAACTTTGAAAATAGATGAGTAGTGGCACCAAATACTCCAAGAAAAATTTCACTTTATGAAATAGTCATGTATCTATCAGTGGGAAGCCAATTGTACAGCAGCCTCCAAGACATGTAAGAGCATTTCTTAGGCGTTATGTTGTTCCAGATTTTACCAAACATACTAGACTTATTATGTTTAGTCCTACTGTAATTCCACATATCTTTCATGTAGTAGATACCCTCATTCGACACCATCCAACAAAGAGAATCCTCAATATTTTCATTCATAACAATCATGACAATAGTATTTTTATCATTATGGGATAATATCTTAGTTTAATTCCAACATTTATAATCCCATTAATTACAAACTTTATCATTAGTGTAGCCAATATTGCTATGAAGATCATTTAGTCTAATAATAGGAGTATTCCTTAGCCAAGTATCAATCCATAAATCAACATCACCTTTCCTTATAGTCCACTCAATATTAGGCTCATCCATGTCCTTAATAGCAGCAAGCCTTCTCCAAACCTTAGAACGGGTCTTAGCTGTGTAAATAGCTTGAAGAGGATGGATTATTTACAGTAAATACTGTGAATATATCTACCCTTAAAAGTATCTTTCTGTCTGAATCTAACCCAAAGTTTACAGAAGATGGAGTCTTAGATGTCCTTCATCTTCCTAACATTTAAACCACCTTAAATGTAAGTCTTACAAAGATTTTTCCAAATACACCAATGAATTCTGGAGAAATCTTGTTTAGATCCCCAAAGAAAGTTGTTTAACATTTTCTCTATTCTGTCAATAATTCCATTAAGGAATATGTTGCTTTGAATCCAGTAGCTTAGAATAGACATCAAGGCAGTGTTGATTAAGGTAATCTTACCCTCATAGGAGAGCTTCTTGCCTCCCACTTAATGATTTTGATTCTTATTTTGTTAAGAAGAGATTCAAACTTTATAGCCCAATTGTTAGTATTAACACTGATTCCTAGATAGGTCATATGGAGATAACCATTGCTGAAACCAGCTGCATCAGAAATAGCAGAGACTTTTGAATATGCAAACTTAGTTGAGGTAATAATGGTAGTCTTTTCCTTGTTGATCATTTAGCCAGAAAAATCATGGTAATCTTGTAGGAACTTACTAATCATAGAAATATCAGAACTAGAACCATTAGTAAAGATTAACATATCATCAACAATGGCTAATGTAGGAATAACTATGTGACTTATAGTTTTATACTGAATAGATTTATTGTTATAGAACGGAAGATTTAAACGTTTTATTAGAGTTTTCTCAGTCATTATGAAAACACTAAGAGACAATGGGTCTCCTTGTCTTAAAGTACGCTTAGTTTTAAAGTATCCAACAACTTTTCCATGTATAAGAAAATAAGCTTCAACATTTATTATTATTTTGTGAATAAGATTAACAAAACTAGAGTGAAAGACAAAAGTCAAAAGGACTTTGGTGAGGAAGCTGTGGGACATTCTGTCAAAGGCTTTATCTGTATCAACTTTGATCAGAGTGTTCCCAGCCTTAGTCTTTATTATTCAGTTAAAAAATAAATTAATTTACAAGAAGTATATTATCATGTATAGATCCGTTAGTCACATAGGCACCATGATTTTCTGATACAATTCTAGCATAATATTTTCTAGTCTACTATTTATAATTTTAGAAATAATTATATTTAGCAACGAACACAAACTAATGGACCTATAATCCTTCTATATTTAAGGGTTACAGGTCTTTGGAATAAGGCATAAACCTGTAACCAATATGCCTTGGGGAAGATTTTGGCCTTTGAAGAAGGAAATTATTGCTTCACTCATATCATGCTTTATGATACTCTGACAGGTAAGGTAGAATGTACTATTTAAACCATTCATTCCTGATGCACTTGTTGTATTCATGCATTTAATAGTTGTTAGGAATTTTTTCCTTCTTTGGGTGCATCATTAAGTTAATATTATCATGCTCAGTAATCATGTTAGGAATAGTATAAAAATATATAAGTAGATTAAGCTCACTTTCATGATTGGAATAAGGATTTTTGGTTAAAATATTCTTAAAATAAGTTTTAGCGGAGTAATTTATTTGAATCTCATATGTTATCCAGGATGCTTCTTCCTTAATGCTAATAATTTTGTTCTTTATTCGTTTTTTATTGACAAAATTATGAAAGAGTTTGGTATTTCTTTCATTGTCTTTAATCTAATTAGTGTATGTTTTTGTTGCCAATAGGAATCTTCTTAAGAAAGGCCTGAAGATGGACATCATTTGCCTTAGATAAGTTATTTTGTTCACATCATTAAGGTTATCCATAAGAATTTTCTCAATTCTTATAAAAGTTTCCTCTGCGTCAAATTATTTTTCAAACACATTTCGAAATACTTCAGCATTTCATCCTTTAAAAGATCTTTTCCACATTTTGAGAATGTTCCAAAACCTATAAAGAAGGAAGCCCTTTATTTCAATATTCCAATTAGATTTAACAGAAGGTAAGAAATCATCACTTACTCCACATATTTAAAAACTTGAAGCTGTATTTAGTTTTATATTTGTCATTTAAAATTTTGACACAGAAAGGCGTATGATTTGAAGAGGTTCTTGATAAGTGCTTGACAAAAGTATTATTGAAATAGTCTGTCCAATTACTGTTGTAGAGAGTTCGGTCCAGGAGCTTCTACTTGGACGTTTTAGACCATATAAACCTTGTTCCTACAAATCCAACATCCTGCAATTTGCAGTTTCTAATTGCTTCATTAAAATCATCTGCATTGTTATTGCAGTAAGTAACACAACTATTATGATCTTCAAGATAGGTGATGGTGTTGAAATCAAAAATTAACATCCACTTTTACACTGAATTTGATATGTTTCTTAGAGTAGTCCATAGGTTATTTCTATTCATCCTTTGACATCTAGAATAGACATAAGTAAGGTTGAAAACTTTGTTAGTATAAGTATAAGTTACTTCAGTGTGAAACAACTGAGGATGATCAATAGATATAGTGATATTTTTAGAATAATTAGACATATAGTTACTAAAACCCAACTTAGAAGCTATAGAAGGTAATTGATCAGCCTTCACCGTAGGCTCTTGAATGGAAATAATACTGATTTTATCCTTCTTAATAATAGACTAAAGCCTTCTCTAAGAGGCTTTATTAGAAATGTCATGAATATTCCAACTAAGGAAATTAATCATGGTTCTGATTAGAGTTGTTAGTCTTGCTGGTCCCAAAAAAGGACTTATATAATCCTGTTTTCGTCTTCCTTCTGGTGTTTAACTGCTTTTAGTCTATTGGTTAATAATTCTTGGAAGCTATGATCCACTTTTTCCTTTTAAGGATCGGGGATGGAGGTAGACTTCTAAAATTCTGATTTTTGAAGTATAGTTGTTATACTCTTGACTTTCCAGAGCTTGATTGTCATTAGAGATATAGTATTCCTCCAAGTTTCTTATATCCTTTAAAATTTCCTTGTTCCTTGGAGTATTGGTTTCAATAGGAGTAGAAATTTTTTTGTAGTTGTTATCTGATCAATTATTGGCTTGCTGAAATTTTGTTTTGCAACTGTATGAAGTTGTTGAGTATAAACATGCTTGCTAATTTTTATTTTTCTGGATTAGAAGTTTTTTGATAAGTCGCTTGACTGTTGAGCATTTTTTCTTCAGGTATGGAAGACTTGATAATGATTGATTTCATTCTTGGCCTTTCTTTGGTGATGTAATCCTGCAACAGGTAAGTACCCAATTTAACCACTGTGTTTATCTTGCTTTATGTAACTTTTGATGTAGCGTTTTTGCATTGATTTATGTCATGCCCAACATGATAACACGACCGCAGTAATTAGGCACATCTTTGTAACTTATACGCGGTCAACATCCATCAGTGGCTCCAAAATCAATCCACATATTATGTTGTAGTTTCTTGGTGATGTCTAATTCAACCCATGCATAACATGCATTGAATATAGCCACGTTCTTTGATAAAACCCAACATTTTAGAGGTTCTCTAATTGACTATACTATAAAATGAATTATTTCTTCATTAAACAAATATTCCCGAACATTTTCAATTCGAATTTAAATATGCACAATAGAAGTTTCATATTTAGGGTTAAATGAAGGAGATCATTTTAATAATCTCATAGCCCTCTCACCAAGAGTCCAAATGTTTCGAGGCCAAAATTTTCACATATCATCTTAGACTGAAAATTCGATCATTATATGTCTTGACTCCTAGTTACTAACATTACACTGCCCAGTAAATTGTATTGATTCTAAAAAGTGATTTAAAATCTGTTTCTTTGGCGAGCCTTGAAAAATTTCCCAATAATAGTAAACTTACTTGATTCTTTTAAGATTTCTTTGGTTTGTTCATTAAATTGTAAGGTATGTGGTTATTTATGTGTTGGATTTTGGTAGGGTTCATATCTTCATGGTGAACAGAGGCATCGGAGGGCTTGACTATTTCCGTCTAAATTTATTTAAGGTAAAAAACAGGCTTTGTGAATATTGCTGATTTTGTTTTAGTATCATGATATTAAGCACTTCTCTTTAATTTAGGGAAATAAGACTCGTATAACTCAGCAGCTTCATTTTTTACAAAGAATCAGAAAATAAAAAAAAAACTAGAAACAAACCCATATTGAAGAGGAACAGGGAGTCAGAGTGAACCAAATAACAAATTCCCAAGGAAGAGAAGATGGCGCCACAATCAATTCAAACACCAAGGAGCAGAAAATGGGGCCACAAACCATACAAATAATTTGATTGAATAAACATAAAGGAATGAATCCAAACCGTAGACATTTATTACGTTTTGGACTTTTTGGTTGCTAGCTCCGCATATATTTATTTAGTGTTTGAATATTATTGATTGATAATTTTAAATTTAGTCTATATTATTTATGTATCTACTTCTATAGTATTTAATTTTAAAGTTCATAACTTTTTTGAAGTATTTCGTAATTTTGTAAAAGGACATTTATTGATAAATTGGGTAAACAATTGTTAAACTCTAAAAGAGGTCCAAATGGAGTATATCCAATTGATAGACCGAAATTTAAAATTGAGACCAAAATACAATTGGTATTTTTAATTTAGTGCATAATGTTGATCACATTGCTGTTGAACATATCAATTCATTCATCTGCTGCGCTTCCTGTTAAAGTGTTGCCTCCAATATTTTTTCCATTTTATATTTCCTTTCTTTGTCTATTTGATCCTGATTAGATGCAACTTGATGCAAGCCTAAACCAGAGATTCTCTTGATTTCAGACTTTTTACTTCCTGATACCAGTCAAAAAAAGAAATAAGAAAGCGTTCGTCAAGCCGTAGCTTGCTATCTCGAAATTACATTAGATGATGAAGAATAACGATGCAAAACAATATCTCCGGTGATTAATAAAGAGCAGGAGGAGATTATAAATTCATTCATGGTAGAAGGAATCAAGGAGTCGCCAAACTTGTATTTTAAAGGAATCAATGAGTCGCCAAACTTGTATTTTAAAGATTTCACTGAGCTGTTGGGAGGAGCTGAGCATCAAAATGAAGATCATAAAGAAAACGTTCAGAGAACGAACAAAGCATCAATATACAGCTTAGCCAAAGTCCAAGAACCTAGCATCAATATACAGTTTAGCACCCCCGCTCCCCTTAATCGAGAAAATTTGAGACTTAAAGACCAAACAGAGAGATCGATGATTACAGGCAAAGAGATTCCCAAGAAAAACGTTGCTGCATGAGCAACAAAAGAAGCCAAAAATCCATCTTCATGAAGAAAATGAGAATAAAGTAGAATTTTGATTCATTCTTGTGGAATAGCTAATAAAAGTGGGGAAATGAATCTAATATGCAAACTTAAAATGCTAGTAAGGAAATCCCGCTTGGTGAGTTCTGTTATTATTAATTGTCTTAGTAAAGAATGATAAGAGCGTTTTAGTAAGATAAATATTTTAGAGAGAGAAAGTCTAAGCACAAATGAGTTAGATCAAAAGTGTTCAACCCCTTTATTAGTTCAGCCTTTACTTTTATATAGTGGCGCTCAGACTTAGCTCAAAACTGACATAAAAGGATAAATTACCTTTAGTCCTCAATAAAAAATGCATAATCAGAATTGTTCTGTTAAACTTCTATTATTTACACTTTAGTCCCCGAATTTCTACTTCTTTATCAGCAGCCCCCCTAGTTCTCATGTCAGTAAAGGAATGAGAACTAACTATCTTCGAATCCTGCCAGAAGCAATTCCAGAAAATGATAGTTTAAAGTCAACAACATCTTTCTTTCTCCTCGAATTTCATCAGACGCAAATTTGATTATCCAAAATTTAACTCTATTTTCATCGAATTTTACCACATGTGGCACCAAATCAGAATATACTTTCAAATAAAAAATTTGCGTGATTATTTCGACGTTGATCTATAAAATCTAACAGTTTAGATTCATCATGAATACCTAGCTACTAGACTTACAACTAGTACAATAGATGTCGAACTCGTGACACTGTTACTGTTTCGTACTCACTCCAATGAACACAAAGGCTTTTCCATTTCTACACACTTCCTCGTCCTCCTATATATTCATTAGTAATTTCATTTCTCTGTTTCACAATCTAAAATTCTTGACAGTGAAACGACAAACCTCTGGCTACCTTCAATGCTTGCCTCAAACTTCTCAGTTATCCTCACCGGAAAACTCATACTTTAAGATCAATCTTCATCCTGTTTATGAGAAAAAATCCAAGATCCAGAAGATCCAAGGCTAGGATACCCAAAAAACCTAAATCTCTAAAACCTGAAAATGATCTAGTTTTCAAAGCGTACGATTAATTCTGTATAGGTGAAAAAGCAGACGAGTATAGAGTTTTTGGATTAATAAGCAACACTCTCCTCGGAACATCCAAATAGTGGTTTTCCCTCAACCCATTTTGTAAAATAATCCACTGCTACAATTATCATTTACCTTCCTCAATATGTCATTGGAAAAGGTCCCACCAAATCAATCCCCCGTCTATCGAATTGTATGGCCTCGGTTATAGAAATATGTGGGACTGCTGGCTTGTGTATAGAATTAGCAAACCTTTGACAAGTATCACAACTTCGAACTAATTTTTTGGCATCGTTCATAATTGTAGGCCAATAAAATCCCGCAAGTAAAACTCGACGAGATAAAGCTTTGAACCCGCAATGAGCTGACCCCTCTCCATCATGCAATTCTAACAATACCTCATGTGATTCTTGCTTGCTTAAACACCGTCACAATAGCATGCTTAACGATTTTTTATATAAAATTCCATCCAAAACTATGTACCAAAGGCTTTACCCCTCAATTATTTGGCCAATTTAGCATCATATGTCAATGTTCCTTGGACAAAAAAATTAAGAATATCTATTCGCAAATCGCCTTAGATTACATATGGGGAGACGAAGAGTTCCTTTATACATTCAAATTGATTTGACTGGGTCAAGATCAAAGGACTTTCTTGTAACAAAATTCAAGGATATTCCTCCTTATAAGCCATACTTGCTAAAGAACCAGCCACCATGTTACTTCCTCGACTAATATGCTCAACAAAAACATGATCAAATAGGAACATTAAATTCCGAAGCTCCCGAAGATACTAAATTAAGCGATCCTTTTTTACCTCGTAAATTCCAGATACTTGATTCGCCACTAATTGAGAATCTGTTTCCAAGCGCACTTAAGTTGCAACACATATGTTTGGCAACCTCAAACAAGCCAAAGCAACTTTGAATTCCACTTCATTATTGGAGGCGTGAAAACCTAATTTGATAAACTGAAGCATCGTTTCTCCAGATAGAGAAATTAATTGAACTCGCTGCATCCTGAAATACTAGACCCTACATCTGTTCGAACAACCCACCTTGAACCTACTGGTATAACATCTTGATTTACTTCTATATCCGATCTGCTAGAATGAAATTCAAGGAAACAATCTGCTAGCGCTTAAGATTTTATTGTAGTTCGAGGTGCAAAGAAAATATAATAATCTCTAAACTCTACTGACAACTTGGTCATCCTCCCCGATATATCTGGTCATTGCTCGAACATTTTATAAAGGGAATAAACTTCGGACTTCAATAGTATGAGCTTGGAAATAAGGGCGCATTTTTCTAGCAACAATCACCAATGCTAATGCTAATTTCTCAAGCTTTAAATACCTCTTTTTTGCAGCCATTAAACTTTTGCTGATATAGTACACTGGCTTCATAATTCCTGAATCTTAACTAATCAACATTGCACTTAGTGCAAAATCCGATATCGCAATGTACAAAAATAGATTTTCTCCACTTCGAGGTTTTGACAAAAGCTCTGGCTTTGTAAACCCAGATTCACACTCTGATGTCCATTGAAATATGTTTGGACCTCGCAACCCTTGAAAGAAAAGAAAACATTTGTCATAAAATCTAGAAATAAATCTATTAAGTGTTGTTAACCTTCTTGTCAAAGTTTTCACTTCTGTAACAGATAGAGGTGAGTTCATTGCTGTTAGAGCTTTTAACTCTTCTGGATAAACTTTTATTCCTCTTTCACTGATAATATAACCTAGGAACTTCCCCGATTGAACTCCGAAGTTGCACTTTTCAGGATTAAGTTTCAATCTGATTGCCCTTAGATTTAAAAATATTTCCTCTAAATCTTTTAGATGTGCACTATCCTTCAAGATTTTTACCACCATATCATCAATATACACCTCCACATTTCTTACGATCTGGGTGGCAAAAGATTTATCTATCAACCTTTGATAAATAGCTCAACCGTTTTTAAATCCGAAGGGCACAACCTTGTGGCAATGCCACCCCCTGTCAGTTATGAAGGTTGTACATTCTCGGTCTTTCAGATCCACCTGGATCTGATTGTATCCTGCAGAAGTATCCATGAAGGTTAATATTTTATTTCCTGAAATAGAATCATTTAGTTGATCTATTCGAGGAACATAAAACATATGTTTAGGATAGGGTCATTTTAAGTCTATAAAATCCACACACATTCTCCACTTCCCATTCTTTTTCTTTTTACCACTACTGGATTCGTTGTCGATAGAGATACTTTGACTCCCTTATATGTCCGACCCTGGATAACCGATCCACTTCGAAAACTATTGCTTCTTCTTTCTCTGATGAAAATACCCTTCTTTTTTGAATTATTGACTTCACCTTTGGATCAACAGCAAGTTAAAAGATAAAAAAATCTAGCAGTTTTTGACGTAGAAGTGGGGTCAGTAATGTTTTGATTAAAAACGTATACCCCTCTATTTGCTCACTTACTGTCAAAGACCATGGGGTTTCCCTCGGATCGTCAACTCTTTCTTCAAAATCTGAGGTTAACCCCTCTGACTGCTATTCTTTCTTCGAGTCTCCATTGTTGGACCCTCGGATCCGAAATGCAGTGGCATAACACTCTCTTTCAATTTTCCGGTCGGTTCAAACGACCCTAATACGATCCCCTACCACATATTTAAAATATTGATGTACTGTCGACACAACCCCATACATTCTAGAAATCCAAGACCTTCCAAAAATAGTGTTGTAGCTCGTGGGACAGTCCACCATCATAAAAAGAACTTTGACCTTTTTTTTTAAAGGTCCCTTTCCTAAGCTCACGTCCCCTTCGAATTCCAAAATAACCCGCGCTGTCACACTAGTAAATCCTATGATTGTACATCCGATTGAGAGATTTGAGGAGGATTTTGCATCATGTCATAAGTTGTTTTGAAGATGACGTTCGCAAAACTACCGATGTCTGTGAGAACACGTCGAATTTCAACACCAGCCACTTCTGCCCCAATAACTTCAGCATCTTCATGCGGCCCCATTGTTCCCCGCAAGTCGTCCTCGTCAAACAAAATAAAACATATAACATTTTTGCCATACAAGTGGGTAGACATTTTTCCTACAATTTGAGTTGTCAATTTAACAACATGTCTCTTCATCGAACTGTTAGTGGTACCAACCATTGAATCTCCTGTGAAAATAGCTGATGATTCAAAACATTGACACAAGTCTCGTACAATCCCTTTCATAACTGGCTCTTTAACAGCCACCAAAATCAACCTGTCCGGATCCTTATCCAAATATTCTGAAGAGGTATCGAATTCTTCAGCCTTCGAATCTAAAATCATTAAATTCTCAGCTGGTGCAGTTGGGTTAGCTAGTCGTGAAGTTGATGTCGGAGTTTTCGACCCGTTCTATTGTGACTTTCTATAAGTCAAGAGCTTCCCATTTTCAATCAAGATTTGAACTTTTTTTAATGCGATGCAATCAATAGTATCATGCCCGATGTCCTCGTGATACCTGCAATATTTGTTATTCGAATCTTCCCTTGGCTTATTTATTGGAGTTGGCTTCTTGAAATTCACGAAGCTCTTGTTCTTATCAAAAATTGCGGCCACACTTTCTGTCAAGTCCGCATAGTACTCTTTCCTAATCGACCAATTCGGCCTCAGTCTATTGTAATTGTAGGATGGAGCATGATTTGAATATCCACCAGTTCATAATTGTAGGCCAATAAAATCCCGCAAGTAAAACTCGACGAGATAAAGCTTTGAACCCGCAATGAGCTGACCCCTCTCCATCATGCAATTCTAACAATACCTCATGTGATTCTTGCTTGCTTAAACACCGTCACAATAGCATGCTTAACGATTTTTTATATAAAATTCCATCCAAAACTATGTACCAAAGGCTTTACCCCTCAATTATTTGGCCAATTTAGCATCATATGTCAATGTTCCTTGGACAAAAAAATTAAGAATATCTATTCGCAAATCGCCTTAGATTACATATGGGGAGACGAAGAGTTCCTTTATATATTCAAATTGATTTGACTGGGTCAAGATCAAAGGACTTTCTTGTAACAAAATTCAAGGATATTCCTCCTTATAAGCCATACTTGCTAAAGAACCAGCCACCATGTTACTTCCTCGACTAATATGCTCAACAAAAACATGATCAAATAGGAACATTAAATTCCGAAGCTCCCGAAGATACTAAATTAAGCGATCCTTTTTTACCTCGTAAATTCCAGATACTTGATTCGCCACTAATTGAGAATCTGTTTCCAAGCGCACTTAAGTTGCAACACATATGTTTGGCAACCTCAAACAAGCCAAAGCAACTTTGAATTCCACTTCATTATTGGAGGCGTGAAAACCTAATTTGATAAACTGAAGCATCGTTTCTCCAGATAGAGAAATTAATTGAACTCGCTGCATCCTGAAATACTAGACCCTACATCTGTTCGAACAACCCACCTTGAACCTACTGGTATAACATCTTGATTTACTTCTATATCCGATATGCTAGAATGAAATTCAAGGAAACAATCTGCTAGCGCTTAAGATTTTATTGTAGTTCGAGGTGCAAAGAAAATATAATAATCTCTAAACTCTACTGACAACTTGGTCATCCTCCCCGATATATCTGGTCATTGCTCGAACATTTTATAAAGGGAATAAACTTCGGACTTCAATAGTATGAGCTTGGAAATAAGGGCGCATTTTTCTAGCAACAATCACCAATGCTAATGCTAATTTCTCAAGCTTTAAATACCTCTTTTTTGCAGCCATTAAACTTTTGCTGATATAGTACACTGGCTTCATAATTCCTGAATCTTAACTAATCAACATTGCACTTAGTGCAAAATCCGATATCGCAATGTACAAAAATAGATTTTCTCCACTTCGAGGTTTTGACAAAAGCTCTGGCTTTGTAAACCCAGATTCACACTCTGATGTCCATTGAAATATGTTTGGACCTCGCAACCCTTGAAAGAAAAGAAAACATTTGTCATAAAATCTAGAAATAAATCTATTAAGTGTTGTTAACCTTCTTGTCAAAGTTTGCACTTCTGTAACAGATAGAGGTGAGTTCATTGCTGTTAGAGCTTTTAACTCTTCTGGATAAACTTTTATTCCTCTTTCACTGATAATATAACCTAGGAACTTCCCCGATTGAACTCCGAAGTTGCACTTTTCAGGATTAAGTTTCAATCTGATTGCCCTTAGATTTAAAAATATTTCCTCTAAATCTTTTAGATGTGCACTATCCTTCAAGATTTTTACCACCATATCATCAATATACACCTCCACATTTCTTACGATCTGGGTGGCAAAAGATTTATCTATCAACCTTTGATAAATAGCTCAACCGTTTTTAAATCCGAAGGGCACAACCTTGTGGCAATGCCACCCCCTGTCAGTTATGAAGGTTGTACATTCTCGGTCTTTCAGATCCACCTGGATCTGATTGTATCCTGCAGAAGTATCCATGAAGGTTAATATTTTATTTCCTGAAATAGAATCATTTAGTTGATCTATTCGAGGAACATAAAACATATGTTTAGGATAGGGTCATTTTAAGTCTATAAAATCCACACACATTCTCCACTTCCCATTCTTTTTCTTTTTACCACTACTGGATTCGTTGTCGATAGAGATACTTTGACTCCCTTATATGTCCGACCCTGGATAACCGATCCACTTCGAAAACTATTGCTTCTTCTTTCTCTGATGAAAATACCCTTCTTTTTTGAATTATTGACTTCACCTTTGGATCAACAGCAAGTTAAAAGATAAAAAAATCTAGCAGTTTTTGACGTAGAAGTGGGGTCAGTAATGTTTTGATTAAAAACGTATACCCCTCTATTTGCTCACTTACTGTCAAAGACCATGGGGTTTCCCTCGGATCGTCAACTCTTTCTTCAAAATCTGAGGTTAACCCCTCTGACTGCTATTCTTTCTTCGAGTCTCCATTGTTGGACCCTCGGATCCGAAATGCAGTGGCATAACACTCTCTTTCAATTTTCCGGTCGGTTCAAACGACCCTAATACGATCCCCTACCACATATTTAAAATATTGATGTACTGTCGACACAACCCCATACATTCTAGAAATCCAAGACCTTCCAAAAATAGTGTTGTAGCTCGTGGGACAGTCCACCATCATAAAAAGAACTTTGACCTTTTTTTTTAAAGGTCCCTTTCCTAAGCTCACGTCCCCTTCGAATTCCAAAATAACCCGCGCTGTCACACTAGTAAATCCTATGATTGTACATCCGATTGAGAGATTTGAGGAGGATTTTGCATCATGTCATAAGTTGTTTTGAAGATGACGTTCGCAAAACTACCGATGTCTGTGAGAACACGTCGAATTTCAACACCAGCCACTTCTGCCCCAATAACTTCAGCATCTTCATGCGGCCCCATTGTTCCCCGCAAGTCGTCCTCGTCAAACAAAATAAAACATATAACATTTTTGCCATACAAGTGGGTAGACATTTTTCCTACAATTTGAGTTGTCAATTTAACAACATGTCTCTTCATCGAACTGTTAGTGGTACCAACCATTGAATCTCCTGTGAAAATAGCTGATGATTCAAAACATTGACACAAGTCTCGTACAATCCCTTTCATAACTGGCTCTTTAACAGCCACCAAAATCAACCTGTCCGGATCCTTATCCAAATATTCTGAAGAGGTATCGAATTCTTCAGCCTTCGAATCTAAAATCATTAAATTCTCAGCTGGTGCAGTTGGGTTAGCTAGTCGTGAAGTTGATGTCGGAGTTTTCGACCCGTTCTATTGTGACTTTCTATAAGTCAAGAGCTTCCCATTTTCAATCAAGATTTGAACTTTTTTTAATGCGATGCAATCAATAGTATCATGCCCGATGTCCTCGTGATACCTGCAATATTTGTTATTCGAATCTTCCCTTGGCTTATTTATTGGAGTTGGCTTCTTGAAATTCACGAAGCTCTTGTTCTTATCAAAAATTGCGGCCACACTTTCTGTCAAGTCCGCATAGTACTCTTTCCTAATCGACCAATTCGGCCTCAGTCTATTGTAATTGTAGGATGGAGCATGATTTGAATATCCACCAGTTCGAGATGGCAAATTATTATTCCTCGAATGTGAATGTTGATTACCATTCGAGGGTTGCCCTAGGCTATTGGCCACCTGAACCAAATTCTTTGGAACATTAACTGGTCTTCCGCGGACCATGGTTGATTCTTCAACCTTGATCTGGTCTTCTACCTCACCCATCAGTGCTCCAAAAGTTTAGGCTCTTCTCTTTTTTCGTTTCATTAGCCAGGTCCCCTGGCAGTAAGCCCGGGAGAAACGTTGCTATCGCCACTCCTTCTTTGCAATTGTCCAAACTTCCCTTAGTCAGAACAAACCTTTTTGTGTAGTTCTTTAATTTCTCTCCAACCGCCTGTTTGCACTGGATCATCGTATCTCCATTCGCACTCATGTCCTTACTTACAACAAACTATCTTTAAAAAACAGTATAGGAATCCCTGAAATTCGAAATGGATCCCATTAGAATCCGGTTGTACCACTTGAATGTTGTTCGTTTAAAAGTTTGTGAAAGAGCACGACACACCAACCGGTCATCATCTTTTAAATCAATCATGTAATTCTTGAATTGTTCGATGTGATCATCAGGATCCTGCATCCCATCAACCTTTTCAACGTTAGCAATATCAAAAAGCTTCAAAAGTGTAATAGATCAAATTTCACTCGTCAACGGAGAGTTCCTCCAATCGACACCTTGCACAAACTGATCCTCAGTTCCAAAACTGCATACAAATTTCGATCAGTCTCAACATATTGATTCCAGTGTTCCCCCTCACACCAAGTAGAGTCCTTCAAACAACGAGGAATGTTATCCCTTTTAGATTTATATTCCTTCTTATGCTTCCTTGGTTGTTCGTTTTCTTGTTCCTCCTTCGAAGAACTCTTATACCTCTTAAAGCCTGAAGGAGGGCTTTCAACTTCTTCGTCACTAAAGGCGACATATTTTTGTTTTTTTTTTCACTTTTCGAGAAGAATAACTATATTTTGGAGCTTCAAATGGTGCCTTCTTAAGCTCATTCCTACTATGCCGATCAGTGTAAGATTAGTCAGATTGATTTCCTATTCTAGTTTTCTCATTTACTTGCCTCACCTCGGACTTAAGCTTTGTCGAGTGAATTTCTTGTTCTTTTTGCTCATATTTTTCATTTAACGCATTTTTTTTATCCAAGAGCTGATTCATATGCATTTCTGTATCTAGTTGAGTTTGGATCGGAACAGATCATTATGGTCTGTTTTCATTCTTTTGCAAATCTTCTCTCAGCATTTTCATTGCATATCGAACTGGTGGATTGTTTTCAGGATTCATTGCAAGAATTCAAACGAGAAAATAAGAAGATCAATAAAATTTGAACGAGAAACTAAGACACTGAGTGCTTGTTAAGTCCATAGTGGAGTCGCTAATTTTGTGAGTTCTGTTATTATTAATTGCTAGGTAAAGAATGATAAGAGCATTTTAGAGAGCGAAATATTTTAGAGAGAGAAAGTCTAAGCACAAATGAGTTAGATCAAAAGTGTTCAACCTCTTTATTAGTTAGGCCTTGTCCTTTATATAGAGGCGCTGAGACTAAGCTCAAAACTGAAAATGGTTACATAAAAGGATAAATTACCCTTAGTCCTTAATAGAAATACATAATCAGAATTGCTGCGTTAAACTTCTATTATTTACACTTTAGTCCATGAATCTCCACTTCCTTATCACTGCTAAACCAACAAGAACATACATAATTAGAAGTTCTAATGAAACTAAGAGAGAAAAATAATGATTATAAAGGTGCTAAGGCTAGAAAATACAAGTAATTGGAAATAAACATTTCCTTGAATCAACAAACTATTAAGCATAATCAACATTATTACAAATGTAACAAGGCCCAAGCTTTCCATGAGAGTGATAACCCTCAAGTGAGGAGAAGCCTCATATTTAGTATTTTGTTTCATTTTACATTTCTGGGTTCATTTAGTAGGCTAATCGGCTACTTTATTTTTGTCCCTCAAGATTTGAGAAATCACCATTGAGAAAGGTATAAGGTTTCTACAAAAGTTTAGAATAGATTTGAGAGGATAATGATAGTTACCATGAGTTAGAAGGTTGACTAGAATTTGAGAGCCCGTTTCAACATCAATATTTGACCAATATTTATTTTTGCAGGTGAGAACACCGTACAAAAGAGCTCTGGTTTAGCTATTACTGACTTCCCATAAATATTGATAGATCCAATAACAAAGTCTCCAGAGCTATTCTAATGATGATTCCTCCACTTGAGTTGCCATTATGAAGGCAGAAAGTATCAAAATTAAGTTGTAGTCTTCTAGGAGCTAGATGAGTTTATTTAAAGCAGGCAGGTTTACTCTTGGTGGTAAGATAAATTAAACGACCAATCTCATTAGCTACATAAGCATCCTTACTCCAATGTTTATCACTAAAAATGTTAGAATGATACAGACTAAAGATGATATATTTAATGTAATTGATAGTGGACAGGGAAGGATATGCTGACTGTGGGTATGACTCATTGACAAGAAGACTATTTTTAGCTGGGTATTATTGCCCAACGATATTATCAGATGCAAAGGACTTGGTTAAAAAGTGCGATACATGTCAAACATATGCGAATATAATTCATAAGCCATGAGTTCCCCTAGAGATCGTATCAGAGGCATTGCCATTTTCCCGATGGGGTATTAACCCGGTGGATCCTCTTCCAATGGCTTCCGGGGTTTGCAAATAGAAGGCTAGGAAGACTAATGGATTATTTTCTTTAATGGTTGAACCCCATAGAACTTTGTTGAAGGTTTCTTCCAGCATAGTAATGATACAATTAGGTGAGTATCAGCCCTGGATCCAATATGTAGGAGTAACCATTAGCATCGAGTTAATTAGATAGATCTTTCCACGATAAGAAAAATGCATGTTCTCCCAGTCTTTTATCTTATTATTGATCTTGTTCATAAGAGTATTGTTAGGGTGTTCAACATTTTAATTTATTCATCTTCTTTGCTAGAATAAGGCAGGTTAGTTAATATATCTTTGAAATATGATGTTGCTGATTGACCAATCAGGTTATTGTCCATAATCCAATCTTCTCCCACTTTAATACTAGATATATTATTCTTTCTTCTCTTCTTATTAACATAACTATGAAAGGCTTTGGTATTTTTGTCCCCGTCTTTAAGCCAATTATTATAACATTTTTGGTATAAAAAAGATTCCTTCATTTTAAAGTCTTGACAGAGAATAGCATTGTCTTTAGAGACCTCCATTTTGGACTGCAAGTTGTTAGAATCTTGGTGCTTGATTTCAAGCTATTTGACATTAACCTCAGAATTCTGCACCTTATAAAAAATGTTACCAAAGTGATTTTTATTCCAACCCTTGAGAGCATGATTAAACCTACAACGTTTTTACCCGAAAACATAGACAGGGTAGCGATGCAACCTCTGATTCCAGTTATTCTCAACAAAGTT
Organism: Limnanthes douglasii subsp. nivea; assembly: GCA_036936605.1. Taxonomy (NCBI): domain Eukaryota; kingdom Viridiplantae; phylum Streptophyta; class Magnoliopsida; order Brassicales; family Limnanthaceae; genus Limnanthes; species Limnanthes douglasii. The sequence goes on along the minus strand of JAUPFV010000005.1, from coordinate 125,101,946 downwards.
TAGAAAATCATTGTCCATACTCCACATGTTTAGAAATTTAAAACTCTTTTTAGAACTTAATCTATGTTTTCTTATAGAGATGCATAATGGTTTATGGTCATAACAAATACTAGTATTATGAATGACTTTCGTTTCACTAAAAAGGTTTTACCAAGCAAAGCTATAGAGAACCTATCTAATTTATTCCAGTTGGAATTGTTTGACCACATAAACTTAGAGCCACCATATCATGCATCTTCCAATTGACAATCCCTAATAACATCGCTAAAGTTTTCAGTGATGTTTAAGAAATAGGTAGAGCAGCCTATATGTTCGTCAAAAGAGATAACCACATTGAAATCACTCATGATTAGCCATTCCTTGGAGGAATTAAAAATGTTTCTAAGGGTGTTTCATATCTCATTCATATTGTACCTTTGACACATATTAGTTTCTTGATTAGAATTCCCTATAATATATTTGATTGTTTGCTTGTTGTTATCTCTATATTTGTTATTGTTGTTATCCTTCAAGAATGAGTCATCTTTGTTTCAACCTTTGATTGGGTTTTTAAGAGTCTTCTTACAGTTTCTTTATTATGACCCAAGTGGTGACAATACTGGCAGTATCTAGGAAGATTCTTGTAGCTTATATTCAGCAAACAACCTTGATTTTCTCCAAAACCAACCCAAATATGATGTTGAAGGTTCTTTGTTAGATCAATTCCAACCTAGTCAAAACAAGTATTGTAGTATGCTATCTTATTTTTTTGGAAGCTTGATCTATGGGTATCACCAATAGTTTGTGCTATAGTATGTAGTATATTCTCATTAAAGAAAACTTCTAAAACATTTTCAAATCTAATCCAGTCTGGTGTTGTAAGACATTTGTATTTAGGGTCAAATTATTAAAAGTTAAATTTATTTAAATAATAATAATAATATAAATTTAACTTAATAAATGGGTAGCGATACACTAATATAATAGCATAATTGAGTGTATTAGTTAAATGATAATAGGTTTATAGTTTATTTGAAATTATACTATATATTATTTTATAAATATATAATAAGACTAATATTAGTTAGTCTTCTTAAATTTCGTTTTAAATAATAATTTGATGTTTAATATGAGAATAATATCAGCAACATTTATATTTCATAAAAATTCATTTTAAAAAAGTACACTTATATATCATATTCAATACATGGATGACTAGCTCAAAAAGTTATTGTTTTTTAATATTAATTTTTTTAATAAATTAAGTATCTAATGTATAATTTCATATATAATCATCAAATTGATGAGAGTATAATATTCCGATAATAAGAAAACTTATTACAATTTGGTGAGAAAATTTAGACACAATAATATGTTGAAACATGTAATTGTTGGAGTAAAAATATAACGAAAGATCTTTTTGTAAATACGTATATAACTATTAGTGTTAATGCGAACGATTATTTTTATAGAAAAACCATTATATCATATTCAGCCACTAATCTTAACTTTAAATTACAAAAAACCAACCAATAACGCATAAACATTTAATACTCAAAAATAGTAAACTAATATTTATTTTACAAAGTAAATATATCTTAATTTTAGTATACATAAGTTACTGATAACTAAGAAAGATTAAAAGTATCAATAATAACCTGGATTCTAAAGTTTACAAACAACCACTTGTAATATAAATGCTTCCAACAATACCTATGAACACAAAAAACACGGACACCCGTAAAAACTAGTTATTTTTCACTTTCAAGACACCATGTGTATCAAGGCCTAACTAAAAAACATTCTAAAAGGACATATATTTATATTTTTTTAAAGACGAACAAAATGAAATCTATTACTGATATTTTTGGTGTTTTATATTTTTTCTATTTTCGCAACCAAATTACACGTATTTTTTGAGTAAGTAACTGTTACATTATTAATGCACTCAATAAGGCTTATAATTTATTTTAAAGAATGAAATATGATGACTTTTTAATTTATTTAAGAGTTGAATTATATGAGTTTGGAAATAATTAATACACTTAATGAATCTTATAATTTATTTAAAGAACAGTTACATGATTATTTATTTGAAGTAGACTAACTATGTTAAAAGTAACTTGGATAATTTTATCGAGAATAATAATTTTCTTAGTAAAGAATATGAATTCAAAAACACAATGTCAGCGTTTAAATACTTCGTCAAAATAAATAAAGAACAATGTTAGTCAACAAAAAAGAGAAAACATAGGGTCCGTCAATATAAAAAAAGAAGGAAAGGGTTCGTCGAAGTAAAAAATAAGGTTAGTCAAAATCACGAAGAAATGCAATTCAATAAAGAAGAGGGCTCGTCTGCAATCAAATGCGAGGGTTTATCTCCAATCAAATACGAGGGCTTATCTCCAATCAAATGCAAGAGCTCAATTCCAAACGAATATGAGGGCTCCTCTTCATTTAGCGGATCACCCATTTTCATACGCTTGCATAAGTCACCAAATTCGCCTCCACAATTATCAGGTTATGAAGCTTCAAGCATTGGTGTCTTTTTTATCACCAAGAAATTTGGTCAGGTATTTTACTTGGAGAAAATACCAAGTAAAACAAAAAGGAAGAGGATATCTTGCATTCAAATTATGCTATCAAATCGCAGGATTCTACACTGCTAAGCCACTACCCTATGAAAGAACCACCCCTGATAGAGCCCTCATTTGAGCTAAAGAGAGTGAGAAGAACAAAAAAACATGAGAAACACTAGACTACAAGTATGAATGAAACATGTACGACAAACAAGTGTTGTAAATATATATATGCACTAAAGATAAACACAAATGTTTATATGAACGTACATATAAAGAAGTGGACATATGGTGAACATGTACTTAAACAAGTACTAGAGCATCCCCAACAGATACATTATTTGACAAGTTTAAAGTAAATTTAACGATTATATCTGGATTTTTTCTTCCCAACGGATACGGCAAAAGACTATCTATATTTATTAGCGTAAATTGTGCAAGGTATATTTGTAGTAGCAGTTACGCAATAGGTAAAACTTATTTGTTATTTCCTTTGTTTTTCTCTCATTATTTTATGGATTGATAACTAACTTAGATATACACTATCCGTTCGAGAAAAATAAACGTAATATTCAAATTTACATTACCCAAATACAATCTATATTTACCTAAAAAATAGAATATCTGCTAGGGACGCTCTTATATTATAAAAAAATACAACATTGTGAGAAACATGAATGGCGTGATGTGTGTAAATAAGAAGATATGACAATGATAATATGTATGCAATGAGTGATGTACATGTGTGTGGTTGATAAATCATTATGGAATAGTTTGATGACATATGAAACAAAATATTATGCATATTATGATTGTGTGTACAAGCACATAAGTAACTGGAATTAAAATGGATAACAAGGACAAAACTATAGTGTAGTTACGACAATATTATGGTTGTTGGTGGACATGAAAGTGGTGTAATTAAACAGATGAAAGTGAAATATATAGGATGTAATATACTTTAACAGATATAATGAAGTTATCGTGTATTGAAAAACAAACACATAAACAATACATATAAACATTTACAATATATAATGCATCTTACATTTAATCGGACAAAAGGCTGAAATGGACACTAGAACGATACAAAGGGTGCATCAAATGAGAGATTAACAAAGATGTTATACAAAAGTAAATATTGTGCAATAATGTATATTAAGTGCCAGAAGAATAAAAAACATACAATCAAACAATACAAATATAAAAACCACAATACTACACAACTGTCATCCCAATAATCGAACTTGAGACCTCGAGTACGAAATCAAATCTTCGAATGAGAAACAAACTGAAATAATAGATTTCCACAACAAAATTATAACAAATATTCATCATCAAAGTAAATATCTAATATGACTTCATTGATAGATATTCCAAAAGTAATTTTGGGTTTTCCTCAATGGTTTCACTTTATTTTCACTTCACAACTCATAATTTAGAAATTCAAACTATAAAAGGAGGTAAATATTATAACTTAGCTTAACCATCATAAGAAATTATAATAAATATTAGTGACATGCATTTAAGAAGAATTCATCGTCTTGCATATTATAACGAAGATCTTTAATTTTGGTAGGCTTATATATACCATAAATGGTACATAATTTTATTTAAGGCTATAAACTAAAGTTTGTCATCAATAAAAAGAGGTAGTGCATAAGCCCTAAAAAATGAAAACTGTCCTCCCATCTCCATGATAGAAAGACTATACGCCAAATAATCTCGATGATAGAAAGGTTTTAAGATAATTGATTTCCATGAAGTGATCTCCGTAAGAGAAAGGCTTTAAGCCAAGTGATCTCCGTAATCGGAAAGGCTTTAAGCCAAGTGATCTCCATAATAAGACGGTAAGTGATCTTCATGATAGAAGGCTTAAAGCCAAGTGATCTTCATGACAGAAAGGATTTAAGCCAACTTATTTTCATGATAGAACACCAAGTGATCTCCATGATAAAACGCCAAGTGATCTCCATGATAGAAAGCCTTTAAGCCAACTGATCTTCATGATAGAACGTCCAGTAAAATCCATGATATAAATACTGTAAGCCAAACGATCTCCATGTAAACGATGACGTTAATTTTTATTATAAAACACTATCGTATATAATTATACATAAGAGAAACTGTCTACAAGCTATTCAACTGAAAAATATAAGATGCCACAAGGAGCCTTTGCTTAAAATTTCAAATTAATGTACTGGCTAATAAATCAAGCCCAACTAAAAAGTGCTAGAGGCCATACTGAGCCATGACTTAAAGTATCAAATTAGTGAACTGGTTAATATACCAACCTCAGTTGAAAAGTGTAATAAGCCATATTAGTGAACTAGTTAATAAACGGAGATAATAAGGTTATGCAAAATGCCATATTTTTCCTTAACTCACGAGTCAAATATATATACACATCCTAACAACCAGAATGAAAATATAGAGATGTTTCCAAAATAAGTATGTCACCGAGATAAAATAAAGTTATGAAGAAACAATCGATGCAAAATAGAGATTTTTATCCTCAATGGAGGGTTTGGCCGAGAAATATTTTTAGTAAGGCAATCAAAATTAAGTATGAACCAAATTGGAGACATCAATGATAATAGTTCAGCTATGTAAATTAAATAAAATAAGCCTTAAGACGTTTAGGAGTCTAGCCGACATGGTTAGCATAATTACTTCGTCATAAAAAATACGGAGCCTTGGTAAAAAGAATAAGAAACTACGATAATCGATAAATTCAAAAGTAAAAGCTTAAGAAAATGGCAAGTGGTGTCCCAAAAGCATGGACAAACAACGTCTCAAAAATTACAGTATCCAAATAACATATTCGACTATTGTTTAGCCTTAAGTTTCATTATTCTCCAATTCAAAAATAAAGGGATGCCATGACAAGAATATACTATTTGAGTAGTAAGAAACGTTACTAAATATTTATGATAATGGTTACCAATATCTAGGTATTAGAGATATAAAGCCTAGGCCCATTAGCCGATCTAGTTTATCTATAAATAATAGTTTATACTTTATGGAATTTGTATACTTTCTAAAAAATCCAAAACCCTAAACTTTTTTCCTCTTTATTTGTTTCCATTTTTCTACAAAGTATCAGAGCATAGGTTTAGATATTGAAGTTTGCATGTTTTCCGTTGTGTCGGCGGGCAGTTATTCTAGTTGTCCGCCGGAAGAAAATGAATAGAGTGATTTTTTTTGGATCTCGTGTGTGCAGCCACAATCAACATACAAATTGTATAATCTGGCTGGTTGGATTATGATTCGGTGATCCGATTTAGGAGAAATTGCTACTGGAATAGTGCCTCAGTGTTGTACGTAAAACCATGGATTGAATTTTTATTTTGACTATGATTTTGGTTTTGATTGTAACTTAGATTTGAATTTGGATTTGGTATTTGAATTTACTCTTTGATTTAATTTTAGATTTCGATGTGGATTCGGTATAGATTTTGTTTGAATTTGGATTTGGTATAGATTTTGTTTGGATTCGTTTAGATTTACTTGGATTCATTTGGATTTGTTTGGATGTATTTGGATTTGTTTTGATTTGTTTGGTATTTGGATTTCATTTTTATTTGGATTTAAATTTTGTATAGATTTAGTTTGGATTCATATGGATTTTGTTTGAAATCTTTTTATATTTGTTTTGTGTTTAGATTTTGTTATTAGTTTGGATATGGATTTGGATTTGGTATAGATTTAGTTTGAATTCGTTTGGACTTGTTTGGATTTGTTTGGATTCACTTGGATTCGTTTGCTTTTTTGTCTTTGTTTGGATTCATTTGGTGTTTAGATTTTGTTTGGATTAGTTTGAAAATTGAAGTTTGGAGTTCGAAGTTTGAAGAATGGAGATTGGAGATTGTAGATTGGAGATTGGAGTTTAGAATTTAGAGTGTAGAGTTTAGAGTTTGGATATTGGAGATTGGAGATTAAAGATTGAAATTTAAAGATAGATTGGAATTTAAAGATTGGGTTTTGACGATTCAATTTTTACTTTGGCGTTTTGTTTTGATTTTGGCCTTCGATTATCGTTTTGAAATTTGGTTTTTAGTTTTTGCTGTAATTTTGGTTTTGATTTGATGTAACAAACTCACAATGCAAGAATAAGCATTGCGAGTTTGAGTGAGGATGTTATAGATAGAAGACCCAGACTCATTAGCTCATATAGTTTATTTATAAATAATAGTTTTATTCTCTATGTAATTTGTACGCTTTCTAAATAATATAAACTTAGTAGTCTTTTTGTTTCTCCACTCGTCTTTCTTTGTTTATCTTTTTCTATAGTGGGCCTATGCCTTATACCTCTAACACTAGGCACGATATTACGTTCAAACATAAAACTATTGGAGAGTAAATATGGAGACAAAGAGTCTATTGTAAACTGTATAAATAAGTGTGTAACTCTCGGTGTAAAGGTGAACGATTTTTTTATACAGAAAAACCATTGCATCATATTCTCAATTAATCTTCGTCTTAGTCTTATTTCCTCTCTAGAAAATACTTTGGAGTTTGATTATGATTTTTTTCATATCACAAACACGTGCACATATTTTATTTTTATATTTTTTATCAAAATTCTAAAACTTTGTATCTTTTAAATGATTCTCGGAAAACAAAACTGAAGGTTTTATCATTTTTTTAAGATGAACAAAAGTAGATCATGAATGATATTTATTATTATTTTTTGGATTTTTTTTCACAAGCCCGAGTATTTTGGTCTCGCATCTAGGTTTTTGGTCCCGTACCTATCATCTAAAAAGTATATTTTACAGTGCTCCCGTAACTTTCGCCCTCTCGTCTCTTATATGTTGTCCCGCAACTTGTAGTCACTCGTCCTTTGGTCTCTTATCCTACAACTCTAGGTCTCTCTTCTATACGTGTTTTGTCCCTTAATATCTCATCTCTCGAACTCTTATCCCGCAACTATCGGTCCATCGCCCTGCAATTATCGATCTCTTGGCTCGCAAATATTGGTCTATCACCTCTATCTCTTGTCTCTCGATCTCTTCTCCCATAATTATCGGTTTCGTCCCACAATTATAGAGCTCTCATCTTTACGTCTCATGTCTATCGTTTTTTCGTCTCTTAGCTATCGTCTATGCGTCTTACATGTGTTAATTTTGTATGTGAAAGTACTTGAAATATTACAAAAGATAGTTGGATTTTAGATAGTAAATAATAAATAATAAATAATGATATATCTTTCTAAAAGTTATATGAAAAAAAAATAGTAAGTGGATAATAGTTTGGTTTTTAAATTCTAGTACGCATTTTACTATTAAAACTATTAGACATCAGAACTCTTATGATTAGCGGTAATTTGATTTTTTTCCTAGATGATTATAGATAATTTTTTTATGGTGTATTTTGGATAATAAAAAAGATATTAATTTGATATTTGGTTACCAGAATAACATTAATAGATAAAATTATGGCAAATTTGGATATCTATATAACAAATTTATTGTTTAATAAATGAGTAACCTTACACTATTTTTTATCTGGTTTAAAATGAAAATAATTATAGCTTGATTTTAATGAATAAATGATTAGTAAGGATGGAATTACTCTATTTCAATTATCCAGTTCAAATACTAATAAGAGTTTAATAAACTTTTGTCAACAGAAAAATAATATAAGGAAAAAATAAAAAAATAATATGTAAGAAAGATTTTGTCTATTATTGATATACTTATTATTATTCCATAAAATAATTCACTCCCTTATATTATTTTTCAGTTTGGCTTAAACTTCACATTAGTTCTTGTTAATCTGAATTCTTTTTGTACCAATAATATCTTAATAAATAGTTTTATGTAAGTTTGAAAATGAAAAACCTGGATTGTTTTGATGTTTAAATGTGGATGATATTATTATAAGACCCATCCAAAAGTAATTTGAGGCCAAATAAAATATCAATAAATATCCAAAAACAACATTATTTACTAATACATATCTAGAATATCATTTACTATAAATATTTATTATACATTTTATTTTGTTCAATTTAATTTCTAAAATTTTGTATATCTATTTTATTTTTAAGACAAATTAAACAAGACAAGTGAATGATACTATTATTTAAAAAACAGTCCACATAGTAAATTACAAAATTTATATACAAATAATTGCAAAGAATCAAGTATATCTTTTCTTAACTAATTTTTAATTTTGAATAGTTTGTATCTATGCAACTGTAGGTCCAACATTTATCTGAATAGACATGTGTTTTTTTTCTAATTACATTCATAAATGGCTTTTTTCTTAAATTAATTATGAATACAATGTAACATCAACCCGTAAATAATTATGGAAATCAAGTATCGGTTTCTGTATTATAGTTCGAAAATAATATATGAAAATATTAATGTTTTTGCTATTTTAAGATAAACAAAAAATCATATATTATATTTCTTTGAATTTTTATTTTTCTGACACAATAAGCTACAAGATTTAGTTGAGAAATCAGTTGAAATATTTGCAAAAACTACTTCATTAATAATTGCGGTATATAATAAAAATGCAAAAACCAGTTCAAAGCGCTCAGAAATAAACTTATGAAATAAAATTCAAAAACACTTGAGAAAATTGTTGGAATATATTTATTTAGTATATTTATGAACCGACAATAATTTAGACCAACATGCAAAATAAACATATTCGATCATTGTCTTAAAGAAGTCCAAATTAAAAGTAATCGATTTAATTAACTAAATTGGACCTATGAGTGAAAAGACGTTATGGGCTTAAGTGTGGTAACCGGTTTATATTTTGGATAAAGAGAGCCCAAATCCCAACACTTAAACCTGAATTAATAAATGAATGATATAAATTGAATTATCAATTAATCGGGTTATGGTCTTTGGACAGAGGGAAGTAATAAATGATGGACTTTACAATGTTGTGCTTCACATTGTAACGACTATAAGTAAGGGGCTATGTTTAAAAATTTCAATATCCTAAACCCTAATCAGAAATATGATCGCTTCCTCCAGTGTCTTGAAACATTTTGTTTATTCACTAATTTGATTCTGCAAGTTTATCAATTTCATAAACAGAATCGTTGAAGAATGCAAAGGAACAAAAGAATACTAGATGGAAAACTGCAGACAAACCCGTAAGCATTCGTCTTTCGTTTATTCATTATGTGAACCCACAAAATGGTTTCTATTTAAAATTGTGTGATTTCTTATATACTATTTGATGCGATTTCAAATAATACATTACATTTGGTATCAGATATAAGTTAACATTTTTTGGATTCAATAGAATGATAGAATTGTATGAGGATATAAATTGATGATTGCATGTTTTTCTTCACTTTAAGAATCCATGCCATTGGGATTATATGTTGATTGAGCTGGTTATGATATGGATTTAGGAAATGTGTGAAATCATGAGTTTTTTATTTATTCGATTGAAAAGCATGATTTGTGATTTTATGGTTTTTCTTTCTATTCTTAATATATTCAAACTATTGAGAAAACGCCTCATCGACGACTTAACCTATGATGTTAACGCTGATCGAAGGTTGTCCGAGGATGTACACAATGGACAACGAACTGTTGACGTTATGGATGAACACCGCAACTTGCGAGGTAATTCAAAATCCACTATTGTCTCGATGACACTAGTAAGAATGTTGTGAATAGTGTTTTTTTCGAAATATGAACATTGTCTGAATAGTATTTTTGGAGGCTAAATAATGATCTTTTAAAAAAATTATTTATCAAAAACACTATTCATCAGGAAAAGTTATGAAATCTGGTTTTTTTGTGGTGAACATTAATTTTCGGAGGATGAACAATGTTTTTTTCGAAAACACTATTCATTAGAAACAAAAATTTATTCTAATTAATTCAAAATATATGACATGATTCATTTGGTGTGTTTGGCATGCTAATTGTTGTATGTTTATTTGTGAATTAAATTGTATATGCTTAAATGATTAAATGATGATGCATGACTAAGGTTTCATAGACCAGTAGGTGAAATTCAGAATATAATTTAATCGGCTATCGAGAAGGTCAAAATTAATTTACTTATAGATCCAAGGATTCGAAAGGTTCGAAGATTAATTTAAATTCAAATATTACTGGTCCTCCTGAAGGGTCACGTTTGGGTTTAAATTAATCATGAACATGAGAAAATTACTAAAAAATGGTCCTTGTATTAATTTTAATTTTAAGTACATGAAATCGACCCTCCGAAAGGTTTCATCGGTACTTAGAATAAATTAAATTCATCATTTGGCCGCATGCACTAATTCGAAACTTAATTTGAAAGTCATATTTCAACCCTGATGTTTTTGGGATGCCCATAATAACCAACGAATGGCAAGTGTTTTTCCTCGTGTGGATTTTATTTCAATGGTAACTTGATGAGTTGATCCGCCTACACGTAATTTTTTTTTAAGTAGGTGAACCCTTCGGCAGGTTTCACCAGTACTTTAAAAACTCAAATTATGGATATTTTAATTTAAGTAAATGACATCAGCCCTCCGAAAGGCCTCATTGAGACTTATGAAATTTAAATAATGATTATGGTATTTTTTTTTTCAAACTCATAAAATTGCATGTTATAATTTGTCTTCCGGTATTATCAGGAAATTTTATGTTTTCATGTATTTTTCATATTTATGCATGTATTTTCAGTTATATGTCAAGATGATATATGTGCTTTGTGTTGTTTTTTCTTATTATAGTATCCACTGGGTACAATCTGTTGGGCAACCGTCCATCCATGTTGGATTGTTCGGACTTCCAATTGTGGAAGGAAGATATGTTGTTGTTTTTGTTTGTAAATGATTTTGACCATGCATTGTCAACTCCTAAACCATACCCCTTAGTTCGGAAAGTACACGGAGGAAACTAAGGTCGATGAAATGTGGGTGAAGTCAAATAAGTTATGCATGCCGCTCTTGTTATACAGAATACCAGTACCATTGCGTGAGGTTGTCCCTAAAGGTGTTACAAATACTTCAATGTTTCTCGCAGAGGTCGTGAAAGCCTTTGCCAAAAAATGAGAAGGTAGAGATGCAACATTTTATCACCGAGTTAGCTACCAAAAAAGTATACTCGAAAAGTTAAAATCCGGGAGCACATTCTGGGAATGTCGATAATTGGCAAAACGTTAAAGGTAATTGGTTTATACTTACCAGAGAAATGCATAGTGAGGTTCAAATTTCATTCGTTGCCAGACCGGTTTAAGTATTTCCAATCCACCTATAAATGCATATGGGTAAAGTGGAATATCAATGAGTTAATTTCCCACGTTGCACGGAAGGAGGAAAAACTAAAAGGCACACGCCTGAGGCTAATGCGATTAGATCTGCAAAAGAGACATTACATAAGCGGAAGTCAGATGACAAAAAACCAGGATACTCAGAATACTTTATGGAAAATAACTCAAAAGATTTGGTTTGAAGGCGTAACAATCTATTTATGGGCTTAAACAAGCATATCGTCAATGTTATCCCAAATTCCTTGAGGTGATAGTCGGTTATGACTTTAAGATCAACTCGGTTGAGGATTGTGTGTATCACAAGTTCAGTGAGATTAATTTTATATTTCTTATACTATATGTGGATGACATATTGCTTGCCTCGAACAATAAATAATTTTTAAACTTTACAAAAATATTTCTATCAGACAAGTTTGATATGAATAATCTTGATGATGCCAATTTTTTTTATTAGGAATCTAGATACGTCGAGATCTCTCTCGTGGTATTCTTAGATTATCATAAAAGGCATACATTGAAAGTTTGTTACAATGTTACGGATTGGCAGATTGCAAACCCCAAAGTAACCCTATAGCAAAGGGTGACACACTTAGTCTAGGTTAATATCCCAAGACAAAACTTGAGATTGAGAAAATGAAAACGGGCCCTTATGCGTCGGAAGTTGGGAGTTTAATCTATGCTAAAGTTTGTACTAGGCCAGACATTGTCTTTGCTATAAATATGTTGGGAGATATGTTGGTAACCGAGACATGGATCACTAGAAAATTGTTAAAAAGGTACTCCGATACCTACAAGGAACAAAAGGGCACATGTTGACATATCGAAAGTCGGATAAACTGGAGATCATTGGGTATTCCGACTTTGGGATTTTGGTGGATGCGTAGACACACTAAAAAGCATGTTAGGAAACATATTCTTATTGGCTGGAGGTGCAATATCCTGGAAAAGTATAAACTAAAAACTTATTGAATCGTCCACCATGGTGGAGGAATTTGTTGCGTGTTTTAAGACATCGAACCATAAATTATGGCTGCGGAATTCCACAGTGCAATATACTGGCATTAATAAAAACTTGTCTAGTTCCAAACACATAGACATCAAGTGCTAGTTCAGATGGGTCAGATATTATAGAGCACATCAACACAAACTCTATGATGGTTAAAATCCTCTAACAAATGCGGTTTTTCCTAAGGTTTTAAAATGAAAATACCTTAAGTATGGTGTAGTTGATTTAGATGATTGTTAGTTTCAATGGGAGAGTGTGTAATAGGATCTAATGTTATATTTTGCAGTATTGTGCACATTAAATTTTAGTGCAATATATACTTGGAAATATTTATTGATATTTGTACTGTATTGGATCTCCAAAGGTAGGAACCATTTAAGAGTAGATATGTATGATTACAAGACATATTACTCTCAAACCATGCTCCATAATTGGCCCAAGTAATTGATTGATAATGGTAATATGATAACTGTTGCATCCTATTGTTCACATTACGAGAAAGAGGTCTTTAGTCCTTTATTGTTATCAGTCACGTACGAGGTTGTACCGTTTTCCCATTAACAATGAATATAGGTATCCCATTAAAGTTGAATATATATTATTGAGTAGTATGTGGCGGTCCAAGTGGGATATTGTTGGAATATATTTATTTAATATATTTATGGACCGACATGCTAAATAAACATATTCGGTCATTATCTTAAGGAAGTCCAAATTAAAAGTAATCGAGTTAATTATTTAATTAACTAAATTGGGTCTATAGGTGAAAAGGCGTTATGAACGCAAGTGTGGTAACCGGGTTGAATTTGGGCACTATGATGAAAACGACATAAATTTCAACACTTAAGTCTGAATCAATAAATGAGGGATATAAAGGATGAGTTTTACAATGTTGGGCTTCATATTTTAAAGACTATAAGTAAGGGGTTTGGTTTCAGAGTATCATTATCCTAAACCCTAATTAGAAATATGACGCTTCTTTCCGTGTCTGGAAACCTTTCATTTCTTCACTAATTTGATTATGCAGGTTTCTCCGAAGAATGCAGAGGAACAAAGAATAATAAATGGAATGCTGCAGGAAAACATGTAAACATTATTCTTTCGTTTATTCAGTATGTGAATCCATAAAAAGGTTTCCATTTAGAACTCCGTGATTTGTTATATATTATTTAATGTCATTTCGAATAATATATTACAAGAATAACTTAAACATTACTTAAAGTACTGTAAAAAAAGTGAATTTTTTTTCTCAAAACAAATAACTCATTAAATTTATCGTCGTTATAAAAAATTTAAAAAAAAAATTATGTTTTTATATATTTTTTCGAGTTACAAGTATGAAAATATAAAATTTTAAAATTCAAATACAATAGAAATAAATAAAATGATAGTTCAGATGGGTCAGATATTATAGAGCACATCAACACAAACTCTATTGGTGAGGATAAAAACAACCTAAGGGTAGGCTAGTAATTTTAAGTTGAGTTTCAAGATGGTGTAAGGGTGTTTCAAGGTGGTGTGAGGGTGTTTCAAGGTGGTGTGAGGGTGTTTCAAGGTGGTGTGAGGGTGTTTCAAGGTGGAGAGAGAATTAAGCAGCTTGGCAGTAGTTAATTTTTTATTTTCAGAAGTTAATGCTGGTGGTTGAGTATTTATAGCATGTTATTTGGGCCCTTATGGGCTTTCGGGTCAAGTTTAATGGACCCGGGTCATGTTTAAAGACCCATGAGTTCTAAGCAGGAGGACAGGCAGCTTAGTCAAGAAGTGTTTAAGTTTTTTAGTACTTTAGTCATAGTTCGAACTGCCTTAGGCTCACATTGGTTCGAAGAGATCTGTCCGGTCCAAAAGTTCTGTCCGATTTTCGGAGAGAATTACACTGATCTGCCCTTCCGGGGAGCACTCCGAATTCGGACTCATCAGGAGCCCCTTTTTTAGATGTTTGAACAAGTGTCCTTGTCAAATAACTGAAAAATAGTCCGATTCTAGGAAGTGGTTTTTCAATCCGGAGAGAGTTGTGGACAAATCCGGACAGACCGAATGTTACGAATTCTAAACGGTTCTTGCCAGAGTTAATGGGACACATGTCATTCTCTGATTGGTCACTTTAGCCGTTTTTTCATCTTGAACTTCGCACCACTTTCTCGAACAAGTTACCTCTTTTAAATGCCATTAATGACATCAGCGCCGTCTTTTAATCATTGCCCAACTTTTCGGATTCTTCTAGGAATCAACTCCTTTTTTCCCTTTTACTATAAATTCTAATTCACTTTTCACTATCTCATTATCTCTTTCAAATTTCACTCTGCCATTTTTACTCAGAGCTTTATCTCTCTAGAATCTTCAAAACTTTCTTGGCTATTTATGTTTACAGCAAGAACAGCACTAATCAAGGGTGGCTGGCTTAACCTCTCAGAATTGGAGAAAGCTCAAAGAGTTGAGAAGGAAAAAAGACTTGCAGCAGGGCTTCCAGCGTCACCTGTTGAGAAACCAGCCCCTTCAATCAAAGAATCTGACAGAGGTTCATCTTCTTTAAAGGTTCAAAACCTAAAAAACTCTTTCAATCAACGCTTTCCCCAATAGTATCTGGCTCTTCAGTTCAAGAGTCGATCCCTGTTGTTGAACCGGGAGTCACAGCCACAAGTGTTAGGAAACAATCCTCTTTCATAGCTATGGGGTCTGATTCTGACCATTCCCACAATCCTCTTTCATAGCTATGGGGTCTGATTCTGACCATTCCCCGGACAAATTAATCATGAAAAGGCCAAGTAGGTTGGTTAAAAGACTTTCTTCTAAAAACACACCCTCGAAATCGGGGGCAAAAAATAGTGAACCAGGGTCTGGGGCAACTATAAGGGCTCCCCGGGAGATGCCGTCAGGATTGGAGGCCAGCAGCCCACTATCCCCCAAGGAAACTTCTACCTCAGAAACTCAAATTGAGGTGAGAAGTCGAGTAAATACGGACAGCCAACAGTCCGGAGGATCAGCTCTGCCAAGTCTCAATCCTCCCCGGACTATTTCTACTGAAGCTCCCCCAACGATCATGGAGGAGAGGATGGAGGACTCCACTGAGGAGGTTAGATTTGAGTCCGAGTCCTCCGGACAGGCTGAAACTGCTATCGTTGTTGCCAAGAAGCGCAAAGAAGACTTGTATCTAAGACGTCCGGACCTGCCGGAGAGCCTTGAAGGGAAAGTGGGACCATGCTTCCATAAGGTGGAGTTCAAGTATCTTTCAGCTTTGCTAAGGACCAAGTATGCGTTCATCCATACTTCAGATCTGGGTCGGTTGCGCACTAAGTGGGGGATCCCTGAGAATGTAAAGATACGAATTCCCATCGATCCGGAGACCCCGATGGACTGCAAAAGGAATGAGATAGTCTTCTTCACGGAGCTATTCAACTGGGGACTCAGGTTCCCACTGGACCCGGAGATAGTGCGCTATTTCCACCTGGTCAAGCTCTGCCCGTCACAGCTAAGCCCTAACGGTTGGTTTACCTTGATGTCATGTATTATGGCGTCTAGGTTATCTGGAATCCCTCTTCCTATGGAAGAGTTTGCAGCTGTGGCCAACTTGTGCAAACATCATCAGTTCCCCTTCTACCATTTCAACATGGGGAACGATCTTAAAGCTGTTGAAGATCTCCTGGAGTCGGAGAGCAAGTAGAGGAGCCAATTCTTATTTGTCAGTGGCTCATGGGAGAATGGCAAGAAAATCAAGACCGAAGAGAATCCAAGCCTCCTCAGGAGTAGGTGGAGGAGTGACCGTAAGCTTCTCATTTTAATTCTCTGTTCGAATTTCCCTTTTCTTTCAAGTTTATGCTAATTAGTTTCTCTTTTGTTTTATCAGAGCTGCCAAAGGAGTTCGGAGACTATCTGAAGGCCGGACAGGTCACCTGTGGCAAAATCAACGCTTGGGCCGCAGAGAACTGGGAGAATCGGTTCCATAAAGCCTTCACTGCTGGGAACTTAGCAAGGTCTCACCTATGGAACACCATAGGTCGAAGAGACCTAACTTGGGAGGAGCTCTCCACAAAACCTGATGAAGACATCGTGCTGAGAAGATCTCACGAACTGGATGGGACTCTCTTCTTTCCTGCCCGGGCCAAAGCCCCAAGTAAAATGAAGGGCAAGAAGAAGAAAGGCAAGAGGGTAGCAGGTGACGATGAGAAGGAGGCCCCGACAGACACAGAAGGACTGGCACATGCTCAGATTGATGCAGCCTTTCTGCAGGTGGTGGAACAGGAGAGCGAGAAGCAGGAAGTGAACCTCCCTAAGCCTACAAGGGCCTCTAAGAGGACTCGCAAGCAAACAAGTGAGAGTGCTGACATGGAGGCCAAGAAGAAGAAGTCTTCCCAAGGGGATGAAGTTGCTCTCCGGGACCCGGAGCCCTCTTTCCCTACTGACCCTACACTGGCCGAAGAGATCCCAAGGGACTTTCAAGAAGAGATTCCAAAGGAATTTCATACAGATGAAGTCGAGGGGGGAGAGCCTTAACTTGGATGAAATGGACATCACCGGTCTGGGTGGACTTGGTGAATATTTTCTTAGCCTGCCCAGAGATGAGTTCGCAGGGCCCTACATCCCTCCGAGCAGCTCCAACACGGTCAACTTCAACGGTAAGACTTTCATGGTTTCTAGCGAGAAGGACATCATAGCCCACTCTTTACTTAGCAATGTACAGCCAATGCTTACTCTGGAAAGGCAAGTCCGAAGTCAGGCTGACACCATCAAAGAGCTCAAGTCTGAGAAGGAGAAGCTGTCCGATGACCTCCAGACTGCTGCCACTAAGATTGATTTGCTTAAAGAGTCGAATGAGCAGCTAAAGAAGAATCAAGATGAAGGCAAGACAAAAGTTGCTTCTTTGGAGGAAATCATAAGAGACCTCCGGGCTAAGGTGTCCGGACTGGAGAAGGATCTGACAGCCTCAAGAGGGGAAACTGCAGCAAAGGAGAAGCTTGTCACCAACCTGACCACTGACAAACTTGCTTTAGAGAATGCAGTGACTCAGGCTGTTGAAGAGAAAGCTGCTCTGGTGAGGGATCAAGAGGCCATGATCAAGGCCAAGATTAATGCTTATGCCAGGGAGATGATACGGAGTGAAGAATTAATGATTGAAAAAGTGAAGTCTGATATGGTCCTCCTGTTTCACGAGAAATTCCCGAAGAGGAGACTAGGGGACTTATGGCGCTATGTGGATGATGATGATCTCCCATACTGGACCATGGTTGATGAGGGGTACTCCGGTGAGTCCTCGTCTGGTGGTGAAGAGGAAACCGGAGAGAGCCCAGGTGAGGAAGAGATTGATCCCAAGGGTAAGAAGATAGTCGAGGAGAAGAGCAACATCAAGGGCAAGAAATCAGATGAGGGTGAGCCATCTTCAAAGGCTCAACCTTAATTTATAATTTGTTTTGTTTATCTTTTGCTTGAACTAAAGTCCTTGGAAGGCCAAGGCACTTTTTTTGTGATGGTGTCCGTATTATTCGGACAGATTTTTGTACTGTGCCCAAACTTACTCAAAAAGTCCTTGGAAGGCCAAGGCAGTTTTAAATTGTTGAATGACTATCTTATTTTGCTCAACCATCCTCTTCTTTCATTGTTTGTTTAAATAGCTGGAGTTTAAATAATTTTATTGTATTGTGAGAGTATTAAGACTTTCCGGCTAGAATTTAAGTAGCCCTTAGATCTTTTAACCCAAGTAGTATGATAAGAGACAAAATGTTTAAAAATACTTAGAGAATTTTGAAGAAGGCACCAAATTTCATTGAAAACTCTCCATGCCACCGAAGAGGGGAAGGTATGCCCCCAAATATTTACATGGATGTTTAAACAAGTAAATATTTACATAAGTTTTATTCCAAGTACATTCGAAGGTGTTCAATATTCCAAGGGTGAGTTAAAACCCTGCCATCTTTGTCTTCCAACCAGTATGTCCCAGGCTTGATTCTTTCAATCACAGTATACGGACCCTCCCAAGTTGGGGCCAGCTTTCCGAAGAGCTTTTCCTTTGTGTGCAAGAAAACTTTCCTTAATACTTTATCTCCTGGTTGAAAATATCTTCTTTTAACTTTAGAAGCAAACCTGCTTCTCATCAAGCCCTGATAGTGTGCCATTCTAAGATGAGCTTTAACCCGTCTTTCTTCAATCAAATCAAGCTGATTTCTAACTGCCATCTCATTAGCCTGCCCGGAGAAATTATGAACACGAAAGGAAGGGAGTGTCTTCTCTATGGGGGCTACTGCATCCATCCCATAGACCAAGGCAAAAGGGGATTCTTGTGTTGCAGCCCCAGGTGTTGTCCGGTAGGCCCACAAAACTTCTTGTAGATAACTAGGCCACTTCCCAGCAGCCTCTTCCAAGTTTTTCTTTAAGCCGGAGAGAATTGTTCTATTAGCCACTTCAACTTGCCCATTGGCTTGTGGGTGAAAAGGTGAAGAAAAACAGTGTTGAATACCTCTTGAGGCACAGAAGGTCTCCATCTCTCTATTATCAAACTGTGGCCCATTGTCTATTGTTATTTTCTGGGGGACACCAAATCTACAACATATATTGGATAGAATGAATTTTTAACAGCTTTTGAGGTTGTCCCTGCCAAAGGGGCTGCTTCTATCCACTTCGAGAAGTAGTCAATGGCTACAATTATGGTTTTACGCCCTCCGGACGCCATAGGGAGAGGCCCAACTAAGTTCAATCCCCATCGAGCAAAAGGGATGGGCTCAGAAATTGATTCCAAAGGAATGGCTGGTACATGAATTTCATTGCTGTACCTCTGGCATGGGTCACACCTTCTCACCAGCTCCTTAGCATCCTTCATAATCGATGGCCAATAGTATCCGGAGAGTAGTACTCTTCTTGTCAAAGCTCTAAATCCACAATGGGCTGATCCCTCACCATCATGCAATTCGGAGAGAACCATTTGTGACTCATGATCCCCTAAACAACGCAGGAGAGGTTTGTTGTAGGATTTTTTGTACAAGACTTCTCTAATCATAATAAAACCACGAGCCCTGTGTTTCAATCTTCTGGCTTGTGATTTATCCAAGGGCACGATGCCATCGGACAGATACTGTATAAGAGGAGACCTCCAGTCTTGAGGCCGATTCACTTGTATTTCAAAGACTTCCTCTTTTATACCTTCATTGAGTTGAATAGAAGGGATTTCAAGCACATGGATCCATGGGTAGGACTCCGAATATGCTATTGTTGCCAATGAATCTGCTAGTTCATTTTCTGCCCGGGGGATGTGCTCATAGACAACAGCTTTAAATTTTAACGCTTCATTTTTGAGGAGGTGTAAATACTTGATCAATTGCTCCTTTCTAACTTCTGATAGGCCCAAGGCATGGTGGACTAGCAACTGGGAGTCACTTAGTAGCTTGACCCTTTTAGCTCCACAAATGTAGGCCAATTTCAACCCAGCTATAGCTGCTTCGTATTCGGACTCATTATTGGATGCCCTGAAAGCAAAACAAATAGCTTGGAACATGTTGTCCCCATATGGGGAAGTGAGACATATTCCTGCCCCAGATCCCATGGTACTGGATCCTCCGTCCGTTCGGATGAGTTTTACAATGTTGGGCTTCATATTTTAAAGACTATAAGTAAGGGGTTTGGTTTCGGAGTATCATTATCCTAAACCCTAATTAGAAATATGACGCTTCTTTCCGTGTCTGGAAACCTTTCATTTCTTCACTAATTTGATTATGTAGGTTTCTCCGAAGAATGCAGAGGAACAAAGAATAATAAATGGAATGCTGCAGGAAAACCTGTAAACATTATTCTTTCGTTTATTCAGTATGTGAATCCATAAAAAGGTTTCCATTTAGAACTCCGTGATTTGTTATATATTATTTAATGTCATTTCGAATAATATATTACAAGAATAACTTAAACATTACTTAAAGTACTGTAAAAAAAATTGAATTTTTTTTCTCAAAACAAATAACTCATTAAATTTATCGTCGTTATAAAAAATTTTAAAAAAAAATTATGTTTTTATATATTTTTTCGAGTTACAACTATGAAAATATAAAATTTTAAAATTCAAATACAATAGAAATAAATAAAATAATATTTTTTGTTTATAGTTGGTTGTGCATATGTTCCCAACATAAACTATAAAAGTGAATTTGATGTTAATTGATAGATATTAAATGATATTTAAAATTCTAGTTGAATATTCATTAATGATAATATTGGTAAATTAGTAAAATAATTTAAATTTATGAATAACTAAAAAGAATAATGTTAATTTATGGTTAACTAAAATGAATAATTTTAGGATTTGTTTGTTAAAAGAGAAACCATGATAATTTGTGGTTTAGTGTGCTAATAACTTTTATGAATGATTTCAAAAACCGTCTATAATTGAAAGCTATAATAATATATAATATATGAGTAATGGTGATACATAAGTTTTGAGTTTATTTCAAAATAAAATAATATTATTTTTAAGCAATAATAAATTCTATTGGTTAAAATTGGCAGGAACGTTTGGTCCAACTCGACTCCATTCATTATTTTACACTCATATTTTAGGTATTGAAAATAAAACGCCAATTTAAAAACTAAAGCGGAAGAACTAATGAGTTGGTGGCCATTCAATTTCGGTATTTTTTCGGATTTCGAGGGAGAACAAACATCACCAGAGCTAATCCCTCTGATTCTGTAGGGAGCCTTGTGGAGCTTGGTTATTTGATTCTTTTTAATTTCATATATTGTCTACGATCCTTACTAATTTGAAGCTTATATACTACTAGGTCAACCAATTTGAAGCTCCTAAACTTTGTTGAAGATATAGTTTCACGTTCCTGAGCCTCTTGACCATTTATTAACAAGGGTCATGCCAACGTTTAAACAGAGTCACATGAGACTTGTATTGGGTTTTGGAACAATCTAATACCTGAAATGCTTGTCTAGATGACGGGAGAGGAGTAGAGGGATCAATCGAGTTCTATTTCAAGGTTCTTCGTTTTCATGGAATCTTGAGATGTTTGAAGAGTTTCCGTAGCTATTGTTATGGTGTTTGGAGATTTGTAAAAATATTTTGTTGCATATAGCTATCCGCAAAGAAAGTGGTTTGGACTAAATTATTTGAGTTATAATCATTAGAGTAAGAAGAAGAAGAGAGGATATAATCATGGAATTTGAAGAGTAAAATTATTATCCATTAGTGCTCAACTAAATTCTCTGAAAAATCTAACTTCTAAGCTATCCAGCATGACGATAGCTCGTAATTGATTAGGGATATGGGAATAGGTTAAGGTTTACTTGGTTTTGTACTTATGTGTCCATTTTTCTAGCTAGTTTACAAAAATGTTTTGTTCCCTGTATATATGGTTAATAGACATACTTAAAGAGATTAATTTCCCACAACAATCTAGTATAAGAGTTAAAATCCATGGTGTTTTATGATTCATGAACATGCTGATAGTATAATAGAATCAATCTCTATATCAACATTCGTAATTTTTATTTTATAGCAATGATATGATTCTGTTTACCATAGATCCTACCAAAAACAATAAGGATATCCTCATTGTTGTTCATAATTAAACCCCTATCACAAGAGTCTCCTGTTAATGAGCAGGAAGGATCAATGTTGAGCTTGAGTCTTGTAGCTTTGGGAGGTTTCCAGTTAATAAGAAAATGCGTTCGAGGCGTATTTAAATGATTAAAACAACCTAGATCATATGCCGCAACAAAATCCTTTGACCAACAAACTCTCTTGAATAGATTGGCACAATCAAGCCTTAGGATAATATTGTTTATATACTGGACGATGGTAGTAGGTGAGGCTCTTTTGTCCTAATGATTGAGCTTGTTTTTTGACATCCAAATAGCCCAGTAGATAATAAAGGGGATAATATTACGAATATGGCTTGCCTTAGATACAGACCAAAACCAAAACCAACATCTAATCAAGTGATTCAGAGTCATGCATCTATTTCATAAACACTTGCCCAATATAATAAAATTGCAAAAACCAGTTCAAAACACTTAGAAAACTTATGAAATAATATTAAAAATTACTTGTGAAAAATGATGGGTCGGATTTCTTTGGATGCAATAATTAGTAGTTGGGTTGGATTTCTTCGAGGGGGCTATTTCTTCAGTTGTGTGCAAACTATATATTTACTGGTTAAATATGTAAAATTAATAATGGTTAATGGGCTTTGATTTGATGCTTGTGAGTTTGACCTATATCCATGACCCAACCTGGTCGACCCATTAACCCAACCAAAAATAGCCTACAAAGGCTCACAAGAACAACATTTAAAAGGGTTGAGACTCTACCTCTCTAAGAATTAAGTATAGAAGCTCAATTATATCTTTATCTTTTACCTTAAACTTAATATAATTACCTAAATATTCTTGAGCTAAGTTTTATCTATATAAGATTGGCGACCACAGTGGGAGCAGAAGGTACCCAAATAGAACTATCTAGAACCTAACATACGAATTTACGTTCGGATTTCTTTTAGACATGGATCACGATATGTAAATAGACCCCCTCCCTCTTGAAAATGAGGAGGTTAGAGTCAAAGAGGAACATGTGCACACGTATCATGTGAATCATGATATAGAGGAAAACATTTTCATATAGGAATAGCGAGATCACAAATGAGCATAAATTAAGGCATTGAGAGCCTAGTGGTAGGCTGAAAATGATCTAGAAGATAAGAATCCGTCAAAGTATCCCAAATCTAATTGGCCAGATAATAGTCCACATCATAGTCCAAAACAAGGTTCGAATGACAAGTCTCATAAAGCCCACCAAGATTCTAAAATGGAACTTAAGGATAAACATTGTTCAAGTACCTCAGAGTATGCTGTGGGCTCAACAACAGAATCAGAATCAAAAGTTTTCTCTTCCTTTTGAATAACATTTATGGTCATAAGAAGAAGAAAGGGAAGCTAGCTAAAACACATTTGAAAAAACATCATAGGTCAAGTAAGTAGGATTCTTCAATAAATAAAATGGACCGAAGGGGTAAAGGAAAAACAATGAGTATCACAGAAAAATAAATGGGTCAACACACCATAGCATAGATCACTTGTTAAATGATCAATCCGTTGTGCAGTCCAAACTTGGGATTTTTGTCAGTCCCAACGAGGATCACATATTTAGCTAATGACATAATTGGAATCAATCGCCGTTGTATTTGAAAATTATTTTCGGGCATCTACCCATGTGTTTTAACATATCAAAAATGAAGAAATATGGTGGGAGCCGGGACCCTAATAATCATCTCGAGAAATTTAAGAATTTCATGATTAGCTTTGATAATGATGGCATGCTATTGTGTAAAATTGTTTATCAAACTTTTAACGGTAGCGCCTTGAAGTGGTATAATAGATTACCATAGGGCCAAAAGAATCTGATTGTTGAGTAATTTACAACTACTTATATATCAAGCCCAAGGACGATCGTAAACCAGAAAAAAGCAGTTAGTGAAATAATTAAAAGTGTTGAAATAAATTTATGTTTTCTTTAAAAATGTAAAATATAAATAAGTGCCAAGATAAAAAAAAATCAATGGCTAGCTCTTTAGCCACTGTTCCATATTCTGAAGCACACTCTTAGATTTTAGTACAATAGTATCCCTCTATAACAATGACCCTCAAAATGGAAGTTGAAAATGAAGAAAATCTCCAAATAGTAGCAATTCAGACTAATGACCTCTAATTCAGACTCATGAAAATAAACATAGGATATCTTGTCTAGTGATAATAGATATTTGACGTTAACTTTCATAAAATTGGGCTCAATATGTTCGATCAGAGACTAATGAAGCGGTTTGGATTATGTGGCTGAAGATTTGTTTTTGCCATTGTCATCACCATTTTGTTACACCACTAATTTTTTCTTCTTTGTTGGCAGCGAAGTCAGATGTCTCGAAGGTGAAGTCTTCAACGGAATCATCAATGTTCTATTCTATAACGTGGGGACTAAATCTCGAAGGCTCAATAGGTTGAGTTCATACATTTTCTCCTTCAGGATGAGAGGACGCACTAACCAATGTTCAGGATTTTCTCATCCACTCGAATTTAGTGGAAGTTCGGTTGGAAAAGTAATATGATCTTCTCCTTTGATCGGACTTAGGGAATGGAGGGCTACTTGCAATGACTTGTTGGCTTTTTTTCTATAGAGGGTTTAGTTTTGCTTTAGATAATCTCGTTACTTGATGTTGATTATTCTCCTCAGAATTCGATCCAATAGCTTTGAAAATAGAACGCGTTGGACTGTTGGTAGCCCCTTGGGATTGGTATGATTTAAGTGGTTTTGGAGAAGGGTTTGGTGATGTAAAAGACTGAAAATTTGAAAAGGGTTTGAATGGAATGTTCTTCCTATTGTATGGATGAACTCCTCCATAATTGATGGAACAACAACCATACCTGAGGATGCCGACAACCTAACAACGAATCTAGTTTTTTTTTCTTGTTTGAGTTCGAACAAATTCAGCCAACCACCTCTGGTTAACATTTGTTTGGTGAATATGCAAACGCCAAAATGATTTTGGAAGTAGTTAATACGGTGGAGGAAGGAAAATGTCGCCAAAATAATTGCAGACCCTTTCTCTCTTTACAAATACTTACAGTAAAAAAAATTCAATAGAATTTATATATGAACTAAGAAATTTTTGAGTTCCCTACGGGAGAAGTGAAAATGATAGAGGTAGCTATAAGGCTCTAGAATAGTGGAACCGTCTTTCTTTTCATTGTTAAGTTTTACTTAGGGTAGAAAAATTTTGTGGCTTCAGTTGAAGGGTGACACTTGTCCTGAAAAATAATTTGTCAAAAACTGTTACCTTTAAGTAACTTCTATTTTTGAGTAATAACATCGGATTGGGTGAATTTTTTCATCCCTTATACTCAATTGCAGAGGGTTGGGGAATCAAAATTGAGAAAATATATAAGTTCAAATCCAATACGATTCGGATTTGTGTCAGTTAGCTCTCCCAAAATACTATGAGAAGGTTAAGGGGGATAGTTGATAGGGTCTGATTTCTTTGGGTGCGATAGTCACCATCATTTGCAATCTCCATCATGTTTTTTTAATTGATGTAAAAACTTATTGATGGAAATGACCATACATAAGGATTGATAACGAAGTTAGATTCTTCTTTCTTATTTAAAATGAACAAATATTTGATATTTTATTTTAATATTAATTTCTTTGTATCATTTCGATTGACCAATCATATTCAGTTTTTATGTTTGTCTGCTCAAATGCTTTTAAATCATAAAGGAAGATATATTCTTTTTATCTACTGAAACTTCATGAGGATCTTGTATAACTGGTTTTACAAGTGTTTGTTGAGATGAAGAAGATGATTTATGACTGGTTGTACAACTGTTTGTTGAGGATGGGGAGGAAAATGATGAGGTTTTATAATTGGTTGTACAATTTTATTTTGTTGCATATTATTAGACCTTCTTTTTAGGAATAATCGTCACACCTGCTTCGACCTCTTTTAACAAACGTGCTACAACTTTTTTCCTTTTGATTATGGGTTTGTATATTTTTTTTAATCTTATATTTATTTACCAATGCATTAGTGAAAGCTTTTACAAATCTTGTAACCTCTTTTTTGTTACTATTTCTCAATTTGAGTCTTTTTTCGACATTCATTATTTTTTATGAAGTCTCTATCAATATGTGATATGTTTCCCTTTTTTATTTTCATTTTTTTGTATCAACCTAATTAGGATTTTGTTTAACTACCCAATAAGGTTGTAACATAGGAAGTGCCTGTTTTATTTCTTGTGTTTTTTAAGCATCATTCTTATCTTTGACGATACGGTCTTTCTCAATTATTCTCTCCTTTAGGGGTATAATTGCATAACATATTTTATCTGATAATCCGAAAGAAGAACATTGTCGTTCACATATTCATTTTCCTTTTACACATTTTGAAATTTTTTTATTTCTTAAATTTGTTGAAGGAGTTCATTATTTTTTCTTGTTATTTCTTCAATTCATTTGTGGAGTTTATTGTTTTTCATTTTCACTTCTTCAATCTGATTGGCCTTTATTGAACCCATATCTTTTGGCTAAGAAATAAAAAATAACTAAAGCTTTTGTCAAATTCAAATTGCAAAATTAAGTGCAATTAAGTTGCAAAAATACAAGTTCCGGATGTGATTAAACCTGGGTGTGAAATTACATGTTAATTGGTTGCATAATTAAATGTTAAAAATGTGAAATTGAGTGTTACATCATTTCTTGTCATTTTAGAAGGTTCCATCAAATATAAAAGCTTAATCCTTAATGTCAACAATTTTTTTATGACCTCCCAGTTCTTATTTATAACATTCGTAAGATACTTATAGCCACATGCATCTTTAATTAGATAATTAGAAATCTATGTTTTGCAAAGGATGTATGTGAACTTCTGGTATATGTGATGAATTCAACAGCTAAATCATATGTAAAAATCATGATCTGTAATATATTGTTTTTTTGTAACTTCTATTTGAATTACAAAGTAAAAATTACATTATTTAAACTAATGTAAGATGGATGCAAAATTACATTGAAATAGGTCGCATAAAAGATTTTTATATTTGAAAAAACGATAAGAAAATTGGTTTGCAAACTTACTGTATTTTGGGTGCAAAATTACATTTAAATTGGTTGTGTAAAAGATTTTTAGGTTAGAAATACGAAAAACAAAGTTGATATTGAAACTAACTGTATGTTTGGTGTGAAATTAGATGAATATTGGTCACGTAATTGTGTTTTTAGGCTTGAAAAACAATACAGAAAGTTGTGTCGAAAACTTATTATATTTTGAGTGCAAAATTATATTCAAATTGGTTGCGTAAAAGCCCTTTTAGGTTTGAAATACAAGAAATAATGTTTTTTTAAAAATAACTTGAATATGTTTGCAATTTCTCAAAAACGAAAATAAAATCATCTAGAACCTTCTAGGTACACAAGTTGTTCTTAGGTTACGAATTATACGTTTAGTTTCGTAAAACGGCATACATTGATCAAAACTAAACATGAATGATTCTTAGGGTGGGAGCACATCAATTTAAAATTTAAAGATGAATTAGAGTAGTTTCATTGTGAAAATCTGATTTTGTAGGTGATTTGTGATGATTGGCTTCAGAATTCACTAAACTTTATAGAAACAATATGTAATTTAAGTGATTTTAGAGCTTCGATTTGAGAGAGATCAAGAGTTACACATAGAGATGTTTCGCAAATTAAGATAATACTAAAAAGACATTTATTGTATGTTTTTATATTATGTAGCTTAATATTTTCGTTAAACTAGAAAATCTAGGTTATTATTGGTAGTTTAATCTTTCCCGAGTTGTTATCAGTAACTTACTCAATTTTTAATGTTGATTTTCTTCTCATTTCAACCATCTATATCAATAAATACCTATAAGTAGTGACTAATAACACTTTTGCAGATTTGTATCTCTAATGATCTTGTACTAACTATAGTAAAGGTCGATAAATCGTCTTTGAAGAGTAACTTGAAGCTCTGAGAAATATTTTAAGAGGCATACATACTTCCAAACCCAGATAGATGCTACATTCCGTATTTATTACGTGTTGGAAACTATTTACTATTGAAATTTTACCTCTAAGGATATTTCCCTTATCATTAATGTTGTTGTATGTGGGAAGTATCTTTTTATGGTACTATAGTTATTTCCAAACAAAAAACATAAATAAAATTAATGGTAACAACTTATACAAGAATGTATAACGGTCTAGTTTGGAGTCGAGTATCTTATTGTTCTTCAATAGTCAAGAACAGGTTCCCACATCCAAGTATGAAGAAAAATGGATGATAACAAACCATGTATCATATTAAATTCAATCATTTTGTAAGGTCTGGAATCCTCTATTCAATTCGTCTAGAAGTTACTTCTTAAAACTAAATATGAGAGACAAAGAAATTTGAGAGATAATGTAACTCAAATCTAAAGAGAAGGAGAAAAAGAAAAGAAAAATCATATAAGAGAAATAGGTATTACAACTTCCAAAGGAAAAGTTAGTTCTGCAAGCAAGGTCTGAGAAGGTTCAAGACGATGTGGACACTGAAAGTGAGACCTCTTACAAATGAGTGATAAGGAAAATCCTTCAACATCAAAGCCATCATAGATGAAAAACATTCCAACACCAACATGATCTCGAGTAAAACTAATAAGGTTTAAATAAGGTTTAAAGGCATAATAAAATAAGGTTTAAATATTAAACTACTCATTCATTTGTTGATTTTTGTAGGCACTAATCATTTTTCAATTGCCATCATATTTTATTTATCTACATTAGTTTCTTTATACTTATAACAAAATGAAAAAAACAAATATATCCATAAAAATAGTGTATTTTTTCAATTTAACATTTAATTTTTCTAAGTGTTAAATTTCTAAAACACATTTTAAAGGCCTTATATATTGTTCAAGTTTTGGCTATAAATTAGATATCCATAAGATATACAACTATAAAATTTTCAATTAATGCATATACAAAAATGGTTCATCAAACACATTAATATGTTTTGGATCATTACTTAAAACTGAAATATATCACTATTGACTTATATGAACCATATTTAGTTTTGAAAGTTGTTTTTAGTCGAAAATTTCATTCATCGTAATCTGATGATATTCACTCATAGGATAAATGTCTAGAAAATGCAAGACCCATGCAATTTATCCAACATATTATATTATATAGATCTGTGATATTGATACTATATCATTAAGTTGTTGATGATGTTATGATTAATGTACATCCTATGTGTTTTGTAATATTTATGAACTAATAACATTCAAAATGGACACAAACTCATGCTTATGAACTAATAATTTACTTATTTTTTGTGAATCGTTTTTACCTCATCGAAATATTTCATATGAACATGTCAGTTTGTAATTGATATACCATTTATTAAATCAATATGAGGTTAAATATTTTATATATGAAGTAAAATATAAGCTAATTCCATAAATAAAATTTTAAAATTCACGTAGAGGAGAAATAACAACGAGCAAAACATCAACCATATTTTTAGTGGATATCTAATGTGAAATAAATATATATTAATCAATTTATATTGTGCAATATAACTGAATTATTATTATTTAGCTCTAGAAGTAATTTAAACCATGCATTTTAAAAACTATATCACCAATACTTATTATATTTTATTTTTCCTATCGAAATCTAAAAACGGGTGCCTAAATTGTTTGTATTGGATCATATGTCAGCTTTTAGTATAACATCAGCCAAACCTTTTAATAAAGCTTTGTTAGGTAGGCTCTGCCTACTTGCTAATATAATACTATGAAAAAGAAATTATACGGTCCCGTCCGCGTCTCATTGGCAAGCACATGCATGACGACTTTGACGTTTTTATTTTATTTTTTATGTTTGTTATTTGTTTTTAATACTTTTTGTTATTCACATGTGGCATAATTATATCTAAATGCACACAAATAATATTTTTAATTTAAGTGTGAATGTATACATATTTAGAAATCTACCATTCTTAATTTTGGTATTATATTTTAATATTTTTTTAATCATAAATAGCATATATATACATTAGAACCATATTGCAAAGAATTTTATAATAGTTCTATAAAGACTTTTTTGATCATTTTGATTATGCCACAATAATTTAGACATTAAAGTACTGATCGTGAGGATGTTCCAAAACTATTTTAAAAACTTTATCTACCATATAACTTTTGCTAAATTTGTGCACCTGTCTCCATCGATAACGACACCACAAACTCTATTATTTACAAACTATTTAGTAAAAAATAAGTTCTAAATTTGATACCTTGTTTATTTTTAAACTTTATATTGAGAAATATCCTTTCTACCAATAAATGTCCAACCATAATATTTGTCTCATCAAGATCATTCTTTAAAGATATCATAACATCATTCTATATATTTGTTTTCTCACTCAAGATCTCGTTAGCAATTTATCCTCATCACCATTTTGTTAACTGATTGGTTTCTTATGTGCTTTCCTCATTAATATTTAAAATATTTAATATCGAATATTTAGAAGTATAAATTTAATTTTATCTAACGTACTGGTGTTCATTTGATTGAAATTCTTAGAGAATTTAAATTTGAGCTTATTTTGCAATACTTATCTCTCTTTTTAGTAATTGTCTTCCATAAGTTCGACCTAGCCAAAATATTTGCATCTTCTAATCAACCATTTCAATTAAAATCATTATTCTATATTTATGATTAAATGTTCAATGTATACCAACCCAACATAATGTTGTTATTCAACTATATGTACAATCATACGATTTAGATTGTGTAAAAATATACCCATCCTGGTTTTTTTGTCTATTCTATGTTAGATCACATTACTGTACTTTATTTTAGTTTTATAATAACGCTTGACTTTCTTGGAATATTTATTCTTTATATTTTTTTATACTAATCAATGGCTAAAACACACTTCCTTATTAGTATTTAATTTCTTCCAAGTTTTCACGAGTGATTTTCTGTTTGGTTTATTATTAGCCAGTATGACTCTACTAAATAATGAAGTAATCTTTAAATTCAACTCTAATAATTCAATATATTTATTCCCTTTGATAATTTAACATCACATTTATTTTAGCTTGTCACTCTAAAAGAGCTTTCAAGTCATGTGTACGTTAATAACAGGTTTTTAGTGTGTATATTCTCTATCTCCCTTACGCTTATCCATCATAACTTTTATATCCTCACACCAATGTTTATAATTTTCCCACTTAAACATCGATTATTACACTCCTCCAACTCTGTCTATTCCTTAACATACAACCTCAGAGCATCCCAGCTTGTGCCTACTAGGCTGTATTTTTATTTCATGTCGACTTACACATCTTATTATACTCTACTAATTCTGTCTCTTTTTCAAAATTCTGCCCAATTAAAGAGTTTATAGATCTAACTTATCTAACATCTTGTGAATATGATCTAAGTTTTATTTCATCTTACATGTCATATCTCCAAATAACTCATGTATTAAAAGAGTTTTAAATCGCGAATTATTGAATATCTACTATAACTTATTTACATCAAAAAATGTTTCGAGTCTAATAACTAGGTTATTATCTTCAAAAACAAATTTCTAACTTTTATATTTTCTATTCTTGATCAGATTAAAAAAACTAGCAACAATTCACAAGTAAAAGTAATCAACTCATAACCATCTGCCAAGAACTTGAATTTGATGAGTTAAGATTTCACCTTAGTAAATTGTTATAAGAGAAGTCTAGAGAGAGAAAGAGTTAGAGAGTTTTTAAAGAGAGAAAGTTTGAGTACAAATGAGTTCAATTGAAAAAGTGTTCAACCTCTTTATTAGAGTAGCCTTGCCCTTTTATATTGAAGAGCCAAAACTTAGTCTTAAAGTAAAATTTGTTACAAAAGAGGACAAATTGCTATTTAGTCCTTAATAATTATACATAATCACAAATGTTCTATAAAACTTATATTACATGTAATTTAAGGACTAAACTTACGTTATTTACAGTTTAATCCTTAAATTTATATTATTTACAATTTAATCCTCAAAATCCTACTTCCGTATCAAATACGATGATAAATAATATTGAAAAGAAAAATGTTTTATATGAATTGATAATTTTTTTTGTTTTGTTTTTGTTATTTTTCTCATCTTATGCTTCTTAATCAAGATTTGTGAAATTATTTTAAATTACTTGAGTCGTTCAGAAAAAAACAACAACCAACACTCATTAAAAAAATTAAGAAGTTGAGTAAGATGAGTAAGAATATTGAAATATATATATTTAAAGTGAAAAGTAAGTACCTTTGTATTGTGTTTCTGTTATGTTTTTTAGATTACAAATGGTAAAAAACAAGCTGACTTATAATATAAGCTTCACCTACGATTATAACGGAACTTGATAGAAATAATGGTTTTATAACTCTAAAATCGTGTAGACTTAGTTAATTAAGGCTTGCAAATTTTCCTAGATAAATGAGAACTAAAACTATAATATGAACAAAAAATATTGCTTCATAATCAAGATGATAAATTTGGTTGTTTGAATACTATACAATAACCTTGTTAAGTTTAAGAGTTCTTAAATGGAATACACGCATTGATAATCTATGATAATCTTAGTAAACAGACGGTGGCATATCGACAAATGTCGTTATTGTTACGCCGACCAATACTATTTATAAAATTTGATGTCGTATTAGACATTTTATAAAAAAATATATATGTAATCGAAAAACATTCGGTAGTAGAAAATTATAACTCACATTTAAAGAAAAACAAACATTAAACATTCTTCTTGTTTTTATCA
Organism: Limnanthes douglasii subsp. nivea; assembly: GCA_036936605.1. Taxonomy (NCBI): domain Eukaryota; kingdom Viridiplantae; phylum Streptophyta; class Magnoliopsida; order Brassicales; family Limnanthaceae; genus Limnanthes; species Limnanthes douglasii. The sequence continues at coordinate 125,068,808 of JAUPFV010000005.1, read as the reverse complement.
TTTTATGTCCTTTAAAGATAAAAAAATATATAAACTTTAATGTACTTAATACAATCATCCCAAATATTCATCCTAATTAAAGAGAACGTAGTTTAAAACTCCACATCTTAATATTAAATAAAATAACTTACTAAAAGACCTCAAAGATGATGATAAAGTGATTGCATCCAATTTTCATATGATCGCTACTGAAACACACTCACCCTCCAAATCAAGATTAGTAAATTGAGTAGCACAAAAACTCCTTAATCAATCATTGAAGCACCTTTAAGCCGACTTTTACGAAGAAAGATCATCAATCATTGAAGCACCTTTAAGCCGACTTTTACGAAGAAAGATCTAAATGACTCAAGCAAAATCCACAACAAGAAGTAAAAAAACCAACCCAATAACTCATAACAATAAGGTAAAAGACACACGATTGTGTTTAAAACGAACTTTTATCCACTTATAGTTATACAAAAGACTTATACATTATATTTTCAAAATATTAGAACACTGATGAACCTTTAAAGTTATTTCGAGTAAAGACCAAAACAAAGCCCTAGATATTGATATTTAATTTTGTTTATGCATCTTTTTAATTTCCTGCATTTCTTTGTTAATAATAATACAGAAAAAATAAACAATACCTCTTATGTGATAAAATTTAGAAAGGAATAAAACAATGTGTTAGTAATTTCAATGTTAAAATTAATGTTTTGGAAATAATTAAATGAAAATATAAAAATAACCTTTGGAAAAATGACACGTTGAAACCGCGGCGGAAATAGAAGAAGAATCAACGATAGATGAAACCCTAATTCAAGAGTAACATGATGAAACCCTAATCTAAGGGTAACAAAAATTGAAATTTTCAGAGATAAAAATATATTATTCCAAAAAATTAAAATAATTTAAGGCATACGAAGCTTTATATAAGAGCTTCTCAAAACTCTAAATTATAATACAAGGAAATAAAATAACTATTTTAAAATAAAATAAAATAAAATAAAATAAAATATTAATATAATTAGATTTCATTTAAATACATAAGATATTTGAATAAAATAAAATAAAATTAAAAAGGCTTTTGTTTGGACTTTCTGGGCTACATCATCCTCTCGTGGTTGACAAGAATTCACCATCAAGAACCCAAATTATTTATTTTATTTTATTCAATCGTTACATTGGGAATTATAATTTGTGACCTTATCGGAATAAGATAAATTCTTCTCGAGCGTTCCTTATTCGAAGTCACATTGAAGCCACCCAGTTGAAAGAAAAAAATAGTTTCGAAAACCTTTTCATAGCCTGAAGACAACATCCCCATGTCCAGTTGATGAAAAAAATGGTTTTGAAAACCTCTTCATAGCCTGAGACTACATCTCAATAAGACAGTTTTACCTTGATTCGACGATTGGTAGCCAATTTAAACTCCTTCAGTAACCGGTCAATATGATCGTCATTGAAACGGCTGGTATGTCCCCTCATACTCAAACGATCTTCCCGATCTTCATGACCACGTGTGTTGTTCTCTTCTTTAAACCCTGAATCAGAATATTCAGGCTTTAGAAACATGCTTCCCCATAGCAGGAACTGAGGCTCTGATACCACACTGATGCCGCGTCGGAAATAGAAGAAGAATCAACGATAGATGAAACCCTAATTCAAGAGTAACATGTTGAAACCCTAAACTAAGGGTAACAAAAATTGAAATTTTCAGAGATAAAAATATATTATTCCAAAAAATTAAAATAACTTAAGGCATATGAGGCTTTATATAAGAGCTCCTCAAAACCCTAAATTATAATACAAGGAAATAAAATAAATATTTAAAATAAAATAAAATAAAATAAAATAAAATAAAATCTTAATATAATTAGATTTGATTTAACTACATAAGTTATTTGAATAAAATAAATAAAATTAAAAAGACTTTTGTTTGGACTTTCTAGACTACATCACACGTATAATATTAAAAGCTGTAGACAAAACTCTTAGTAAACTTGTACCAAGATCCTAATTTATATATATGGTCATACTAAAAATTTATATAATGGGCTGATATATATATATATATATGCTAAACCGTATGGATGAGAGGATAAATCTAAATAATGTAATCATATAATAAACATAATAGCTCGTTTGAGAGCCCGCACAACCAAAATAAGTGAATGATATAAACTCAAAATTTTGAAAGTTTCTTTTTTTCATTGTTAATTTTTTTTATTGTCGCTTCCAATTATAAATCATATCGCATATATATTTTGTATAGTTTTTGTAATCATTTTGACTATTTTTAATAAACTCTTCTTCATATGATTTCTATTATTTTTTCTGGAAACTTATTCGAGATGGTATATAATATACCACGTAATATCCCATAATGTTTTTAAATAATTTGTTTAGGTGTATATTATTATTGTTCATAAACAATTCATTTTTAGAATCTAGTTGGACCTCTATTAACTGTTCATAAACTACAAACCTAACAAATTAGTTTGAGGTTTTCCCAACAACCAACGAGATCAGAATATAGTTGGATGAGGCTTAATCTTGTATAAATTCAAGAACATAAGAAAAAACACTTTGTAAACACTAGTTAAACATAAAACATAATTATGGTATAATTTAACGTTTTAATTTTGTAAGCTCATTTAAAATGGTGACCTCATAAAAGAAAGGGCATATAATTTATCCGCTATATTATGAAAAGATGAGTTATATATTTCGGTGGGAAAATACCTCGTTAAGATCAAATGTAAGTGATGTAAAAGACTAAACAACTCAAGTATGGAAAGAAATGATTTACATGACCTTTTACGACATATTATATAATTAGACCTATATCTTATAAAGGTATCTTGTCAAGAGAATTTATCTCATTAAAAAAGGATGCCTCGTTCAAAATGGGTACCTCTGCTTAAAATGGGTTATATTTGATAAGTAATTCTAGAGAGAGAGCGAGATTGAGCATAAAATAAAAGAGTTCCCTTTCCATTTGGGGGAACTGCTATTTGTGATATTTCTCGTCTAGTTACAAATATAAAAGATCTATAATACTCTTTACTCTCTAAAAGTTTCATAATACCCTTTAATAAAGGGGGTGTATTTATACCAAATATAATCCATATATACTTGATTACATACACGCTCTTATTTATTGCTCACTCCCATTATTCTTGAGCCAAAAAACTAATTAAGACTTAAGATTTATAAATCTTCAAGTATACTCGGATAATCTAAACATTAAATAATTTATTCTTCACATCTTTTTGGTGAGTAATTTTTTAAAATTTATACGATACCACACTTTGTTTGAACCTTCCTGCACCATTGGGGTAGAAACAATTATGGGTGAATATCAATGCAAATAGAAAACTACACCCATATATGAATTATATTATATATTTTTATTGTTGTGATGTTCGTTAGGTCAAACTTCATTTTTTTTAAGGTATACCTTAACTGCTTGATGCTTCTCTTTAAGGAATATCTCGTACTTCTATGATGCTCGTCGAATAACCCTTATTTAGTTTTAACTCCACAATCCTTACTTACATATTGTATCATCATGTCTTCTTCAAAGTATACCTCATTAATACAAGGGCATTTACCGTCTGAAATTTATGGCCTATTGTATATGGAATTTTATCTCGTTGATCATTGATTTGATATATAGTTAGAGCTTTTACTATTTATCATTTTTGGTACCGGGAGTGTGTCCTTTGATCTCGTAGATCTTTTGGCTTGCCTTAAAATGATATCGATATTTTTACATGATCTTTGATCTCATAGAATGTTCAATTTGTATTGCTGGTGTTGTGTGGCCTTTGATCTCATGGATCGTTGGCTTGACTTAAGGTCATATTGCTGTTTTGCGTGACCTTTGATCACATGGATCGTTAAGTTAACTTAAAATTATATTGCTAATGTTATGTGGCTTTTAATCTCAAAGATCCTTGGTATGACTTAAACTGATATCTTTATTTTTACATGGTCTTTGATCTCATAGATGGTTTGCTTGACTTAAAGTCATATCCCTAGTGATTGTAGATATTCCACAAAAATGTTTAGAGATAAATATTTGATTTGATTTTATACGAGGACGGTCTATCAGATGTGTAGCTCCCTTGTTCGACTGAAGTACTTCTTTGTTTGATTAGAGTACTTTTTTTTATTTAATTAAAAATGGTATCTGTCATGCAACATATGCGTGACCTTTAGTCCTTGAAACAAAAAAAAAAGTATTTGTTCACGTTTTAAAATATTAATGATGGTAGCATGAAGTTTAATGTACTTCTTTTAATATTCGGCTTAGAAAATTTGTTGTGTTATGTTTGGAGTAATTATTATCGAGTTTACAACCTTTTTTTTTAATTTTTAGTTTTTTGTGTTTACGCCAAACTAGGGCTGTTAATGATTGTTGAGAATCGAGAACTGAATCGGAACCCAACCGTTAAGAATCGGACCAAAAACTGGCCGAACTTTAACGGTCCGATTTGTGGTTCCATTCTAAACACCGAGACGAGTGAGAGACCAAAACAATAAACAAGTTCAAAACCGAACCGATAAACCATTGGAACTGATTGGAACTGAACTGATAAAATCAGTAAACCGATAGAATTGACATAAAACCGAAAAAGTGATGGAACCGATACATAATCGAACTGATAAAAATGGTAGAGTCGATTGTTTTTTTTAAACCTATTTTTTATATATTATATTGCCAAAAGGTTTAGCTAAATATCCGTTAAAAAATAAAATTGAACTTCTAAATTATATTTTTATATCATTTTTCGTTGAGGTATCTATCAATTTATCAATTCTTTGTTGTTCAATTTTTTTTTTCTTTTCACCTTTCCAATCAACTTCTTTCCTCTTATCTTATGTTTTCCTCTTATCTTATGTGCTCTTAACAAAAGGGAAGTTGTAAACTATTTTTTTTTTAATTTGCTCCATTGAGAATATTGGCTAATTGTTGAAAAATTGAAATTTAATACCATAAGAGGGGACTATATGTTAATTTTTATATATTTTATTTAAATAGAAAATTGAAAATCAAATTATAATTGAATTTAATATTCTTTAATAATGGACCAAACTGGATCGAAACCATACCGGTAACGAACCAAACCAAAATTAGACTGAACCATAACAGACCAAAATGAAATCAAAACAAACCGGACCAAATTGGATCATAGTCTCGTCTTAAATCCAGAAAACTATAATATAAATCCCGTGAATGAAAAAATAATATCATTTGAGATCTAACCTATAATTTATTAAACAATTTTGACCGATATGAGATGCTTACATCACATTCGTCCACTTCGTTTAACAACTTTTCCAAAAAACAATTGATCATGAATATACATTTAATATTTTAAATAATTGAAAATACTATACATCATATTTCTACCTAAACAATTCAAATATCTTATCTCGGTTAACAATATTGAGTAAATGTCTGTTATTACAACCTTGACGAGTAAAACAATGCATAAACTCTCGACATATTTATTTCACTCGTGTGGGAGTTAGAACCATTGATTTAGCATATGCTTTTTAGTTTTCTTTAAAAACTAGGATATTTTAAAAATATTTCTGATAGACATTTCGAGTTTTGATGGATAATACATCACCAAGATCAAATGTTAGTGAAGTAAAAGATTAAATAACTTAAATGTGGAAAGAAATACTTGGATAAAACCTTTAAGAATATGTTAGAGAACGGGTTGCATGTATCATAAGAGGTATTTCGTCAAGAGGAGGTACCTCATCGATAGGGGTACCTCCTCTTAAGATGATATATATTAGAGATAGTAATTATAAAGATAGAAAGTTAGGGAGAGAGAGTTTTGACATAAAATGAGAGAATTCTTTTCTCTTTGAATACACATGATTTTATCACATTTCTTTAAACTACTAGCTCGTTAGAGCTGCAACTCATCAAACTTTCCCTAGGTTTTGGCACTCTAACTCTAATCATGTCTAGGAATCCTCATTTAGTACGAACAACATCCAATTTTTTTTTGTGAAAATAAACGTAAGATATCTTATTCAGTTCCAAAATATATTTTACATCCACTCTCTTAAAATTGGGTGTGACGCGTCCAACCAATGAGATTATGAGTCTTCCGATTCTTCTTCTAGAGCTTCACATTTTTCTTGAACTTTCTTTCTTCTGAGAACTTTGCTAACAAAGAGATCTGAAGTTTCCCTTGTTTGAGAATATGCTTAAAGGGAGAATCTTCACTAAGATCTTCCATAACTTCTTTCATCACCTTCGGTTCCGATCCTAATGTTCCGATAGGCTGAGTACTAACATCACCTTCCATAATAAGTGTTTCCTCCTTATTATAATTTGGTTGAGAGGAAAAGTCAGACGGTGTTAAGGGCTTTGTAACGACTTTAGCCTTTCCCTTTGATTTTCTAGTTACTCTGAGTGGGGTGACATCCTCTGACCCGACCCATAGCTTTAGATTTGAATGAGTTTGTTGACTCGTGGCCCTTTCAGATTAAGATGGTCTTGAGGGACGCCTATCTGAGGTGGACGATTGGGAAGTTGTAGAAGGCTCCGAGGGAATATTACGTCTGTAAAGAATAAACACTACCGTCATCAATAGCATGAGTATTGATAGCCGGAGGTGAAACAACAGGCTTCCTAACAACGATTCTAGCTTTCTTTTTCTTTTATTCTAACTCAGATACCTTCAACCAACCGTCTTTGATGTTAATGGGAATAACAAAGTAAACTTCCAAATAGTAAATTATATTATCAAATAAGAGAGATCATAGATTGATTAAGGTTATATCCCGTTTTATATTATTTCCAACGGTTATTCCCCATCATTCTACTATTTGACTACACTAATTACACATCTTAACTATATTTACATTGTGGGACCTGATTTAAAGTCCGTTAAAAAAAGGTTTGACTGATTCTTCTATTGTGGCCCTAAGCCTCGTTCTGAGCATCATTCGTTATACAGGGTGATCGGTTGGTTCTGCTTGTTTAATATCATATGCGCTCGTTTACCTCTTCTTAGTTATAATCTTTGTAGATTCCGAGCAGAGAAGATATTAAACAGTACATACCGAGCTCCTTATCCAATATTTTCTCTTCTTCTCGGTTAAGGGCCATTATCTCCTCATGGATTTATCTTTCTGTTTCCTTATTCGGCGAAGTCCACCTACCGACTTGTTCGACTTTTCCTGTGCTTCCTTTTCATTTTATTACCAGCTCGGCCTATAACCCGCTTTGCTCGGATATGTATGTTTATTCTCTTCGTGCGGTGATTACCCCCTTATCAGGGCACCCCCTAGTTCAAGGACTGAAGGGCGAAGATATAAAATTCTTGAAATGAATAATTAATAATAATCGAAGAGAATATTTGTAGTACTTGAAATATGTAATGGTAGCATAAATGACATTAGTATAACAATCACGAAATTCTTGAATAACTCACGGGAGAGCGCCACGTGTTGACTATTAGAGGCGCGCGATGGTGAGTGGTCTATCACCTAAGTCTTATTTTCAAAATAAACGCTTCAGTTTCTATTTGGAGGCGTGTTAAACTAGGTTTCACTGTCATTAATCACACATGCAGTTAATCATCACTTTAGAAACCCATATTGCTGATTTTTGCAAATCATAAGTCTGTATACTAGTATTTGAAGCGATATCGCAAACATTTCAAGAGTTTCTTCATCAACCTCAAGCGAAAATTTTAGGCGACGCCTTATACTTACACAAGTTAGCTAATAACTTTCTCTGTTTTCTCGTTAATAAAAAACACCTTAATACTAAACCCTCTTGGCGCGGGTATAGAGGCCCAAATAACCCCCATTAGCGGTAGCGGTGTTCAGGTGTTTAGTTGTTCTTCAAATTGCATAATTTTACACCTCCCACGTTATCATTGCAGTCAATTAACACACAAGATGGGTCCAAAAAAAAGTTGTAATAAATACGATGAAAGCGGTGAGAGTCATGAAATCATAGATTAAAGACCCTGTATTTTTAAAAAGCCACTTTTCCAAAATAACTCTTAAGTCTGGACACATGGATTTCCCTACCCTGCTTTAGGGACTAATATGGTATACCTAGTGAGGTTATTGTTAACATTCCAGATGTTGGGGAACACCCCTTTCAAATGAGGAAACCTGTTTGTTTATTACCATATTTGACCAGGGTGTATGTTTGCCATTGTCGAGCTTAATCTGAGATTTCTTCAGCTTTTTGGGCATTTGCCCAACTCAATTAGTGGCAAATGGATGGAGAACAATGTTGAGTATACTCCTCAGTTCACGATTGCTAGACATATCAATCTGTTTAGCAGATCTATTGGCTGTAATAGACATGGCCAAATTAGCCAAATCTTCTTCTTTTTTATGCCCAAGTTGCTAATATCTGAAAAAATAGTAGAATTTCCTAGGTCTAATAAGAACTGGAAAAAATCCTTCTTGTTTGTCTCTGGTAACTAGGTGCACGAGAATGCATTACTAAACTTGCAGCTTGAACGAATGTGGAAGACCAAATGTAAGGAACACACTGCAGAAATCTGTGTCGCTACTTACTTTGTGCCCCTACTAACTAAGATGTTTATACCAGGAGTGAAGGAAAATACCAGGAGTGGTGTAAGGAAAACTTACGAGAGAGAGCTGTCAACCTACTTATTAGAGTTACAAACTTAGAAAGTTCTACGTGGTTACAAGAACCTTTACGATTATTTACATAAGTCAACTATTTACAAGCTGGGTTATGGTCGATTGTTGAGTTAACCATTGCAGCAGAGTGGAGAGAAAGCAACAACTGCTCGTCTAAGGGGATTCATGGAACAATGCTACATGGATAAGAATATCACTTGAGTATTGTTGTTGATTCCTCATGGTAGAAAGTTAAGGGAATCATAAGGATCCTTATCCTTACAAGTTCAATCAGAACAGGAGTGATAAGTGTTAAGTGTGGGAGGGTTTGTTGGAGAGAAGGATGTTCCTCCAGTAAGAAATATTAATCTTAATCGGGCACAACGGTCCCGTGTCGTGGGGAGTGAAGAAGAAGACGTAAAGGAAGAGAGTCTATGACCTGCCATAACCATTAATTCCACCTCAGCGACGCATTGGGATATTTGTCCCTCGTAAACGACCAGTGGTCGTTGAGTTGTCTTGAAGAGTAGGACATTCTTCATTCTGCCATAACTTCCTTTAGATATGAGGTTAGCAGAGCTCCCTTTATCAACTAGAACTTTAGTCACCATAACTCCCCCTATGTCAAGGTTGATGGTTTATGCATCTTTGTGGGGCTTGTGGACCCCTCGAAAATCATCGTCATTGAATGAGATGGCGACCATAGGATCACGATGGTTATGGTACAAAGCAGTCTCAACTCCACATACCTCCAAGTCGGATCGTCCTCTTTTGCACGCCTTCGCCAGTTGTCCTTGGTCGAAATTGCCACCCGAGATGGTGTAGAGTGAGGGATATTAGCTACTTCTGATCACCTCTCAGTATTAGGGTCTTTATTGTTCATCAACTTAGACTGCCCCCCCCCCCCCCCCCCCGCAATGATGAACAACTATTGTTTCTTTCTTTTATATTTTGGGGCTTCGTTGCCGATTTTTTCCTCAACGACCGGATCCACCTCCTTTCTGTGCTTAGGTCGCCTCTGGTAATCCTGTCTCTTGGTAAACTGAACAAGTTCGCCATTGTCTATCAACCTCTAAATCTCTTCCTTGAGTTGCCAATACTTTTCGGTTGGATGCGCATGATCACCGTGGTATGAACAGAAATACCAGCTCGAACATTTGAAATTGGGTACCCTCATTACCCATGGTGTCTAGTATTTTTTACTCCCTTTAGTTCGGTCGTATATGACCAATATAGTTTTGGTCAGTGGGGTGAACTTTCTAGATGGATTCTCATAATATTGCGGTCGTCGGATGGTATTCCGTTGAGGGGTATCCTCAGCCCTTTTTCGTTCTCAAATTCCTCCCTTAGGGTATAAGGTGTGCCGGTCAGGTGAATCCTATCTTCGAGCATCGTGTACTCGTATGAATGTGTATGTTCGGGTGAGGAGATCCCCCATCATCTCGGTGGGAAACCGAATTAAGTCGGCGTACAACTCTCCCCTCCGGTCCAGACCCCTCTTGAGCGAGGCCACAACCATGTTCTCTTGCAGGTCTGGTAGTGCACATGGCATGAACAAAACACTTGACATAAGTTTTAAGGGGCTCACTTTGCATTTGTTAGAGATCCATAATGGACTTGCACTCACACTTCAGTTCCTAGTTGCCAACAAAACACTCCCTAAATGCCTTCCATAGGCCAGAAAAATCATGGATAGATATTTTGGGAAGGCTACAAAACCAATCCATGGTGTTTCCCTTAAGAATCATTGAGAGCGCTCGACATAGCATGACATCGTCAGGATTGAATGCCATCATCGTATTGTGAAATTGTTCGAGGTGTCTCTCTGGGTTGCATGTGCCGTCATAGGCCTCCATCCAGAAATGATCGAATTTCCTTGGCAACTGGGCCTCCGATATGTTTTCTGCAAAAGGCAACTTCTTAAGAATATAATTTGACATTCGGCGTATTACCTGATTGTAATCAATATCATCCTCCTCACTAGCTCTTTTCGAAGCGACGTGGTGAATTTCTTTCCTCGACATGGTCTTTTTAGGCCGCTTTCCACTTCGACTCTCTCCCTCTCCTTCTTTCTTATCAACGCGCTTAGACGTATGATCTCCCTTATTGATACGGCTTGGATCAAGTCCAGACGGGTGATTAACTCGGCTTGCTCCTTTTGCTTTCGTAGTTAGGGCGTTGAGTGAATCATTCATCCCTGCTAGGGTCACATGCATCGCCAGCTCCCGAGCGTCCCGCTCGCACGCCACCCTGAGCTGTTCTTGGTGGAGATTTCGGAGTTGTTGTTCCATCAAGACTCAAATGTTGTTATCCCAATTGAAGAGGTTGAAGTCTATAATTTAGCATATGAGAAAAGTGTGAGAGTTGGAGTTACATTTCAATCAAAATTAAAATAGAAATTGTTATCTTTATTACTTGAAAACTTGCTTGTATTTGCATGGTGCATTGAATATGTGAGTGGTGTATCAGTTAGTGTTATTTGTCACAAGCAATCTGTACGATCCGATCCGGGCCCAATAATCCAAAGAATGAGAGTTTGTTCCGAAAAATATATGAAGCCATTGTTAAAGAGGTGGATAGATTAACCAATGCGGGATATATTCGGGAATCTCAGTATCCACTATGGACGGAGAATCCGTTACTTGTAAAAAAGAAGAATGGTAAATGACCAATGTGTATCACTTTCACATATCTTAACAGAGTATGTCCCAAAGATCATTTCTCAGTTCGTCGAATAGATCAATTAGTGAATTCTACTTCGAGAAATAAGTTGCTATCTTTTATGGATGACTTTGGTGGATACAATCGAAATACAGATGGATCCAAAAGACAAGGACCATACTACGTTCATCACTGACAAGGATTATAAGGTAATGCCTTTCGGGTTAAAAAATGCTGGAGCTACTTACCAACGCTTGGTCAATAATGAATTTTCCAGTCAGATCCGCAGGAATATGGAAGTTTATATGGATGACATGATGATAAAATATCCAAGGGAGGAAGATCATCCGCTTGACCTCCAAGAAACTTTCTTTTATTTGGAGGCCATTAATTTAAAACTGAATCAAGAGAAGTGTAGTTTTGGAGTACGATATGGAACGTTTTAAAGCTACATCATGAATGGGAAAGAGAGCCAGGCATACCAAACACAATTAGATGCATTATTAGCTATGGAACCACTTTGAACCACCAAATAAGTTCGTGTATTGACTGGAAGGTTAATAGCTTTGAATAGGTTTATTTCAAGATCATTGGATAAATGTGCACAGTTCTTCAGAGTATTGAGAATTGCCAAAGAATTAAACTGGTCCCCAAATTGTGATAAGTCTCCTTAAAATCAAGAAAATATTTATCTTCACCGAAAACATTATTCACATTTGTTTACCCGAGAAAGACTCTATATATATCTAGCGGTATCAGATTATGTTGTGAGTGAGGTGCTAGTTTGAGAGGTTGAAACTATCCTTGCCCCGTTTATTAAGTTAATAAAAGTTTATTAGATGGTGAGAAAATATACCTCAGGCTGCAAAAGTTGGCCTTAACCTTGGTAATAAAACCTTTTTCCACTTAAAAACATAGGCTAAAAAAGCACGATTTGTCACCAGTGTTTGACACCTGTTGCAAACCTGATACTAAGGTTCCTTCGTCCTTTATAATGGTTACCTATGTTTAAGAATGTTACATTTGGGTGACATGTGTCACCGTATGGTTAATTGGCACGCGGACGTGAAAATATATGCAAAATTCTAAACAAAAGATGATCCATTTTAGAGACAAAAGACCCTAAGTGACTAGAATGCAACAAGTGACAAACACCGGTGACCAATAACGATTTTTATCATAAAATCGTATTATAAAAATGGATATATCGGGCTGAATGTCCAAGTGGTATGTAGAGTTGGGAGACCATGATATTGAATTTTCTCCTCGAACAACAACCAAAGCCCAAGATTTGGCGGATTTCTTAGTTGAGTTCCATTTAGAGAAACCCTACAAAGAATATTCAATTCACAAGCCCAGAAAAGAGTGGTTAATTCAAAAAGATGGAGGATCTAGAATGATGGGTTGTGGGGCATGAAATTACTTACTTTACCCCTTCAGAGGCTTAATGTAGCAAGCTATACGTTTTAGTTTTAAGGTATCGAACAATGAAGCAGAATACGAGGCCGCCACAGCAGGTTTAAAGCTTTCTCATATATGTGGGGTCAAATGAATTTGATTGTTGAGTGATTCGCAACAACTTATACATCAAGCCCAATGACGATCTGAAAACAGAAAATAGAAGTTGGTGAAATAATTACAAGTGTTGAAAGAAATTTATACTTTCTTTAAAAATTTAAAATACAAACAAGTGCCAAGATAAAAAAAATCGATGGCTGACTCTTTAAGCACTATTTCATATTCCGAAGCATATCATTGGATTTTAGTATAAGAGTTCCCCTCTAGAACAATGACCCTTGAAATGGAAGTTGAAATTGAAGAAAATTTACAAATAGTAGCAATAGTCAGTAATGACTGGAGGTATGATATCCAAAATTTTATTACTAAATGAATCCTTAATGAAGACAAAAATATAGATAACAAGTTAAAGTTTAAAGAAATAGGTTTTTGGTTTTAAGAGAGATCGTGCATAAAATATCTTTTAGTAAGCATTTGCTGCACTGCCTTGGATCCGACGAGTCCCAAGCGGTTATATGCGAATTACATGATGGGGAAGGGTCTACCCATTGTGGCTAGAAGGATTTGAATAAAAGGGTCTTATTAGCAGGGTATTTCTAGCCATCTACGATGACAGTTTCTAAAGAGTTAGTTAGAAAATGTGATCCTTGCCAAATATATTGAAATGAAATACATATACTAGTAGTCCCAATTTAGTCAGATGAGGAATTGATTTGGCTGGACCTCTTTCAATGGCTTTTAGAGGATGTCAAACTATTATTTTAATAATAGATTACTTTTTGAAATGCATAGAAGTTGCACCCCTATCGGGAACAATTTCCAAAACAGTAATAAAGTTTATCCTCTACAACATTTGTTGTAAGTTCAAAATTCTTAGACGTATTATAATAGATAATAGCCCTCAGGTTGACAATAAGAATATGCAAGTTTTCTATGCATCAAGAGGAATTCACCATTGTTTCTCCTCGTTTTTTCATCCTCAATCTAATGGATAGATAGAGGTGGCAAACATGACCATTCTAACGGTTGAGGAGGCAAATGGCCAAATTACCTGCAAGAGGTTTTGTGGGCTTATCGAGCTACTCCACATACTGCCACCCAATAGTCTTCTTTTTCCTTGGGAACTGAAATGGATGAAATTGTACCAATGGAAGCTACCATTCCTTCTTTCAAGGTTCAAAATTATTTTGAAGAGAAAAATGAAGTTGCAATAATAAATTAGCTAGACTTGATCGAAGAAAAGCGAATTAAAACGCATATAAGAACAATACATTAAGAGTGTTTAATGAAGAGTAGGTATGCATCTAAATTACGGAGAAGAGACTTCCAAGTGAGGGACAAGGTTTTAAGAAAATTATTTTTGCACACTAAAGATATGATGTTTGAGAAGTTAGCTTCAGATTGGGAAGGACTATATAATGTGTGTGAAAACATTAAGCAAGGAACGTATCGGTTAGTTGACCAAGAAGGCAGTCATTTGAGGCACCCATCGAATGTCGACCACCTAAGGCCATATCTTGAGTAAAATTATATTATAAATATTTACTTTGTTTTTATTCAATGTAAATATTTTGGGGTGTACTATTTCTTACGTGGTGGCGCGGAGAGGTTTTAATGAGATCTCTAAATTTTTATTAATCTACCATCTTTGCCTTTAGAGTGTGTTTACATGAATATCAAGTTTTTATTTGTCATCATAATGGATTACCTTCGAATGGTTCGTGTATATTAATTTTTATTTTCCTTCGAATTGATTACCTTCGAATAGTTTGTGTAGATCAAGTTCTTATTGCCTTTGAATAGATTACTTTCGAATGGCTAGTGTACATTAACTATTTATTTCCTTCGAATGAATTACCTTCGAATGGCTCGTGTTTATTAACTTTTAATTTCCTTTGAATGGATTACCTTCGAATTGTTTATATATATCAAGTTTTTATTTATCTTCGAATGGATTACCTTCAAATGCTTACTGCATATCAAGTATTTATTTTCCTTCGAACGGATTACTTTCGAATGGTTTGTGTATGTCAAGTTCTTATTGCTTTCGAATGGATTACCTTTGAATGGATCTTGTATATTGACTTTTTATTGCCTTTGAATAGATCACATTTGAATTGCTCGTGTAAATCAAGTTTTTATTTACCTTAGAATGATTCATTAACTATCTTCGGATAGACTAAACTAAGGAATAAAGATAAGAATATATATATATATATATATATATATATATATATATATATAAATAAGTAAATTTTATGAGGTGACATATAATATAAAAATGCCCTGAATGACCTAAGGATTTAGTAAAATCCATGGAAAGAATTACAAACTACCTTGGCCATGCCAAAAACTTGCACAAAAATATCTGATTTAAATAAAATAATATTTTATACATAACAAGGGCTTGCACAAAGAGAATTCCATAAAAACCTACTGGACTTAGGCTCGTTTCCACCGACATCTCATTCTTCTTTTTCTTTTGAACTCTCACAATTAGAGCCCCTTCGTCAATATCATCAAAATCGTCATTAGATGAATCTTCAAAGATACCAAGATAATCAGCTATGGACATATAATGAGGCATCAAATATATGAGACTAAACCCCAAAAACATCTGAGACCAAGTGTATGGAATGTTTTATGGAACTCCAATACCATATCCAATATGACTAATGTACCCATCTTTTGTAAAGAGTCTATCACCGTATCAACATATGTGTCTATATCATCAGCTTAATTTTCAGTAGATTAGCTTGGATAGATGTGATTTCCCTTTCTTGCTTCTTGATAAGGTCCTCTTGGGTTTTTTTTCTCGTCCTTCAAGGGTTGAATGGTGGTTTTATCATCAACTTGTTCGTTATTTAATGAATTAATCTCCTCGCAGCTGGATGATTGCAGACTTCTATAATCAGCTTGTAGTTTTTTATGAATAAACTTCGCATTGACCAGCGCATCCTTGATGGATTTGACCTCTTCGGATAAAATATTAGATGTGGTATTTTCCTTTTTAATTGAAAGTTTCAAATTCTTGATTTCATCCTTAAGAGAAGTGATGTATTCAACCTGAAACCTTAGTTCTCTCTTCAGTTCAATAATTGGCCTCATATACCTCAGGATTAAATACCCTAATAAATCATTCTATTTGAATAATTCGAAGGGGACCCCTTCGAACACTACAAAAGTTGCAGTGCTTGCAAACTCGGGGAAGTCAGTTTTAAAGGCTTCAAAGATGAAAGCCATATACCTTCAATGGGGTCAGTATCTCCAAACATCTTCTTTTCAAAAGGAGTAAGTAATCGTAAATCATGATCAAATACCACTGATGCTAGAGAATGTACAACAGAGATTGTTGGAGGAGGAAGTTCCGAACAAAGGATAATCTCTGAATGAGTCAAAGTTTTCTTCCTTTTCTTATCTCTCATATCACTACATTGTTTTCCTCTATTGTTTAATTTTTTATTTTCAGGCACATGGGATTTTGAAGGCACCTCACCCTCCTCAACTGTAGCAACAACAACCTCTAACATGATTGAGTCAATCTCATCCAGGTGCCTTTTGTTTCTCACTACGGCGACAAACTGTGATGGGCCTTCTTTATTCTTTTTATTCTTATTCTGATGGTTGTGGGCTCTATTCCGGGTTGTAAGAAACCATTTGCCATCAGTAGCTTCGTTTCTCTTGAGTATATTAGAAGTTCGAAGAAGAGTTATAAATTGTTTGCATGTCAGTTACTATACAGGACTAGTCCTTTAAAGATGAGTCATGACAAAATTGGCAGGTGTGAAGCAGTTGTGGAACCCGCTGGACTATTTTTCCTCTGCCCAATGATTCAGCCTTTTAAAGGTGACACTCGCGTCGGCCATATGTTGTAGATAAGGCTTAAAATTATCTCATACAAAAGAAGCTAAAGATAAATGATAAAATGTTATAGCAAGTAGTTACAACATGAAAATAAATTCGAAGAGGCTTATGAGTATTCTTCCAATGTCTGGAAAGTTGCCTCAGATTCCCATGAGAGGTGATCTTCTTGTTATTTTACCATTTAACGTTGATGAAAAGGAATTGAGGTTTCCAAATTTTGTCTGCCTCCAGCAGATCATCAACCACTCTGTCGTCGTTATTCATGTCCAATAAGTAAAAAGAGATATGGGTATTATGAGATAGTCCCTTAATGGCAGAAAGTTGCTCCATCTCGAAGCTATGAGGCATGCCAACAATGGAAACCAAACATTTGGGCTGGCTTGGCTTGGGCATAGTCTTACCAGTTGAAAGTATCTTACGATTTCAGAGTCCAAGGAAAACTGAAGGCCCTAATTGAGCACATCGATGTAAACTACTAATTCCTCAACAATGCAGCTTATCAGAGTCTCCCAAGGTTTGGGAAGCCTAACTTACAATGATTCAGGGAACCCTTATTTGGCTTGAATGGCCTCCAATTAAGACTCATGAAAATAAACATATGATATTTTGTCCAGGTCTAGTAGATATTTTACGCTAACCTTTGTAAAATTGGGCCCAATACGTCCGATCAGAAACGAAGGAAGCGGTTTGGATTCTATAGTTGAAGATTTGTTTTTGCCCTTACCATCACCATTTCATTGAACCACCAATTTGTTCTTTGTTGGCATCAAAGTCTCCCCGCTCTAAATAGATGTCTCGCATCCGGAGTCTTCACTGGAATCTTCAATGTTCTCTTCCATAACATGAATAATAGATGACGAAGGCTCAATAAGCTGAGTTCCTACACTATCTCCTTCAATAGGAGAGGACGCAATAACCAGTATTTCAGGATTTTCTCCTTCACTCGAATTTAATGGTTGTTCGGTTGGAAGAGTAACATGGTCTTCTCCTTTGATCGGACTTAGGGAATGGGAGGGCTACTTGTAATGACTTGTTTTCCATGTTGGCTCTTTTTCTATAGAAGTTTCAGTTTGGCTTTAGATAATCTCGTTTCTCGAAGTGGATTATTCTCCTCAGAAATATGATTTAATGGCTTTGAAATTATAAGGGGTTTGACTATTGGTAGCCCCTTTGGATCGGGAGGATTTGAGGGGTTTAGAAGAAGGGCTTTATGATGTAAAAGATTGAAAATTTGAAGAGGGTTCAAATGTAATTTTCTTCCGATTCTATGGATGAAATCCTCCATAATTGATTGAACAACAACCGTACCTGAGGATGCCAGAAACCTAGCAACGACTCTAGCTTTTTTCTTTTCTTCTTCGAGTTTGGACAAATTCAGCCAACGACCTATGAAATAGGATGTTGCTAATTGACCAATCAGGTTGTTGTCCAGAATCCAATCTTCTCCCACTTTAATACTAGAGATATTATTCTTTCTTCTCTTGTTGTTAATATAACTGTGAAAATCTTTGGTATTTTTGTCTCCATCTTTAACCCAATTACTATAACATTTTTTGTACCATAATGATTCCTCCATTTTTAAGTCTTGAATTGGTGCTAGATTTCAAGCTATTTGACATTATCCTCATAATCCCGCACCTTATAAAAATGTCAGCAAAGTGAGTTTTATTCCTAACCTTGAGAGCATGATTAAACCTAGTAAGTTTTTGCCCAAAAAAGCGTAGCAATTCGAGCTATGATTCCAGTTATTCTCAACAAAGTTTAAAAATCATTGTCTATAGTCCACATGCTTAGAAATTTAAAACTCTTTTTAAAACTTAATCTATCTTTTCTTATACAGATGAATAATGGAGTATGGTCAGAACAAGTTATGGTCATATGAATGAATTTAGTTTTATTAAAAATGTTAGACCAAGCAAAGTTATAGAGAACCATGTCTAATCTATTCCAGTTGGAATTGTTTGACCATATAAACTTAGAGCCACCATATCCTGCATCTTCCAATTGACAATACCTAATAAAATCACTAAAGTCTTCAGTAATGTTTAAGCAATAAGTAGAGTAGCCTATATGTTCCTCAGAAGAGGTAACCACATTGAAATCACTCATGATTCAAAATTCATTGGAGGAATTATAGATGTTTTAAGGGTGTTTCAACCTCCTTCATATTGTACCTTTGACACATAACATACACAATAGTTAGTAATAATATTTTATTAAGGTTAGCATATGTGATTTCAGTATTAAGACATTGAGGATGATCAAGTAATATTTTGACAAAGAGTTCTTCATTCCAGCAAAATTAGATTTTATTAGAATAGTTAGCTCTGAAATTCTTAAGATCAATTCTAGAAGCAATAGTAACCAAATTTTACACATCAACAAGAGGTTATTAAATAGCCATAATATTAATATTTTCCTTGTAAATAATAGATTTTAATCTTCTTATTGAAGACTTATTGCGAATGTTTTCAAATGCTTAATTATCTGGATTTGGAGTGAGGACGTCTGATTGTCCCTAAACATTTCAAGGATTTTATAGTCACAGTGTTAATTATTACAATTTGGTGAGAAAATTTAGACACAATAATATGTTGAAACATGTAACTGTTGGAGAGTAAAAATATAACGAAAAATCCTTTTGTAAATTTGTGTATAACTATCAGTGTAAATGCGAACTATTTTTTGTATAGAAAAACCATTATATCATATTCAACCACTGATCTTGGCTTTTAGATACAAAAAACCAACCAATAATACATAAATATTAGATACTAAAAAATAATAAACTAATCACTTGGATAACCAAATAAGGATTAAAAGTATCAATAATCACCTGGATTTTAAAGTTACCAACAACCACTTGCAACATAAATGCTTCTAACAATACCCATGAACACAAAAAATACGTACACCTGTGAAAATTATTTATTTTAACTTTCAAGACACTATATGTATCACAGACTAACTAAAAAAATCTAAAAATACATATATTTATATTTTTTAAAGACGAACAAAATGAAATCAATGAGTGATATTTTTAGTGTATTATATTGTTTCTATTTTTGCAACCAAATTATATGTATTTTCCGCTACATAATTTTTAAGTAAGTAATCGTTGCATTATTAATGAAATCGATGAATCTTCTAATTAATTTTAAAGAATGAAATATGATAAGTTTTTAATTTATTTAAGAGTTTCGTCATTTAATTATAGGAGTTGTAAATAATTAATACACTTAATGAATCTCATAATTTATTTAAATAAGAGTTGCGTGATTATTTATTTGAAGTAGACTAACTATGTTAAAAGTAACTTGGATAATTTTAATAGTCGAGAAAAATAATTTTCTTAGTAAAGAATATGAATTTAAAAACACAATATCATATCTTAAACAAAGTTACGAGGGTTTAAAGACTTCGTCAAAATAAATAAAGAACAAGGTTAGTAAAAAAACATAGGGTTCATCAATATAAAAAAAAGGAAAGGGTACGTCGAAGTAAAAAATAAAGTTAATCAAAATCACGAATAAGTGAAATTCAACAAAGAAGAGGGCTTGTCTGCAATTAAATGTGAGGGCTTATCTCCAATCGAATGCGAGAGCTCAATTCCAAACGAATATGAGGGCTCGTCTTTATTTAATGGATCACCCATTTTCATACGCTTACAAGAGTCACCAAATTTGCCTCCACACTAATCAAGTTCTGAAGCTTCAGGCATTGGTTTCTTATTGATCACCAAAAATTTGGTCGGGTCTTTTACTTGGAGAAAATACCAAGTAAAATAAAAAGGAAGAGGATATCTTGGATTCAAATTATGTTATCAAATCGTAGGATTTTACACTACTAAGCCACTACACTATGAAGGAACCACCACTGATGGAGCCCTCGTCCGAGTTAAATAGAGTGAGAAGAACAAAACATGAGAAACATTAGACTACAAGTATCAGTGAAACATGTGACACAACATATGTTGTAAATAGATCTATGCACTAAAGATAAACACAAGTGTTTACATGAACGTACACATAAAGAAGTGGACATGTGGTGAACATGTACTTAAATAAGGTATTATATTATAAAAACTGCAACATTATGAGAAACATGAATGACGTGATGTGTGTAAATAAGAAGATATGACAATGAGAATATGTATGCAATGAGTGATGTGCATGTGTGTGGTTGACAAAACATTGTGGAATAGTTTGATGACATATGAAACAAAATATGATGAATATTATGATTGTGTGTACAAGCACATAAGTAATTGGAATTACTATGGTTAATAAGGATAGAACTATAGTGTAGTTACAAAAATATTATGGTAGTTAGTGGACACAAAAGTGGTGTAATTAAACAGATCAAAGTTAAATATATAGGATGAAATATACTTTAACAGATATAATGAAGTTATGGTGTATTGAAAAACAAATACATGAACAACACGTATAAACATTTGCAATATATAATGCATCATACATTTAATCGAACAAAAGGCTGAAATGGACATAGGAACAATGTAAAGGGTCCAAAGATGGTATACAAGAGTAAATATTGTGCAATGATGTATATTAAGTACCAAAAGAATAAACACATACAATCAAGCAATACATATACAAAAACCACAAGACTACACAAGCGTAATTCTAATAATCGAATTTGAGACCTTGAGTACGAAATAAAATCTTCAAACGAGCAACAAATTGAAACGATAGATTTCTACTACAAAATTATAACAAATCTTCATCATCAAAGTAAATATCTAATATGACTTCGTTAAAGATATTCCAAAATTAATTTTTGGTCTCCGTTAATGGTTTCACTTTATTTTAACTTCATAACTCAGACTTAATAAATCCAAACTATAAAAAGAGTTACATATTATAACTTAGCTTAATCATCATAAGACATTATAATAAATATTAGTGAACATGCATACATTTAAGAAAAAATTATGATTTTGCATATTATAATGAGGAGCTTTTATTTTGTTAGGCTTATATATACCATAAATCGTACATAATTGTATTTAAGGCTTTAAGCCAAAGTTTGTCATCAATAAAACGATGTAGTGCAAAGCCCTAAAAAATGAAAACTGACATCCCACGTCCATGATAGAAAGACTATACGCCAAATGATCTCTATGAACTAAAGGTTTTAAGATAAGTGATTTCCATAAAATGATCTCCATAATAAAAAGGGTTTAAGCCAGATGATCTCCATAATAGAACGGTAAGTGATCTTCATGCTAGAAAGGCTTAAAGCCAAGAGATCTTCATGATAGAAAGACTTTAAGAGAAGTTATTTTCATGATAGAACGCCAAGTGATCTCTATGATAGAACGGTAAGTGATCTCAATGATAGAAAGGCTGTAAGCCTACTTGATCTTCATGATAGAATATCTAGTAATATTCATGATATAAATACTGTAAGCCAAGCGATCTCCATGTAAACGAGGACGTGATTTTTTTTATAAAAAGGTGTCGTATATAATAATACATAAGAGAACATGGCTACAAGCTACGTCCAACTAAAAAAATAAGATGTCATAAGGAACCCATGCTTTAAATGTCAAATTAATGTACTTGCTAATAAATCAAGGCCAACTGAAAAGTGTTAGAGGCCACGCAAGAGGTCATATTGAGCCATGACTTAAAGTATCAAATTAGTGGACTGGTTAATAAACCAACCTCAGCTGAAAATTGTAAGAGGCCATATTGAGCCATAACATAAAATGTTGAATTAGCGAACTAGTTAATAAACCAAGATAATAAGGTTATGCAAAAGGCCATATGTTTCCTTAACTCACGAGTCAAATATATATACCCATCCATACAACGAGAATGAAATTATAGATATGTTGCCAAAATAAGTATGTCACCGAGATAAAAATAAAGTTATGAAGAAACAATCGATGGAAAATAAATATTTTTATCCTCAATTGGGGATTTGGCAGGGAAATGGTTTTAATAAGGCAATCAAAATTAAGTATGAACCAAATTAGAGACATCGATGATAATATTTTGGTTATGTAAATTAAATAAAACAAGCTTTAAGACTTTTAAGAGTCTAGCCGACATGGTTAGCATAATTACTTCGTCATGAAAAATACAGAGCCTTGGTAAAAATAATAACTTCAGCCATGAAGGCGAAACTACGATAATCGACAAAATCAAAAGTAAAAGCTTAAGCAAATGGTAAGTGGTTTCCCAAAAACATGGACAAACAACGTCTCAAAAATTACACTATCCAAATAATATATTCGACCATTGTTTAGACTTGAGTTTCATTATCCTCCAATTTAAAGCTTAATCACTAAATCATATTCGATAATGAATGCTTAATCATATTTTAAGTGACTATAATAAAAGCTTAGTCACTAAATTAAGTATCAATGGTCAAATCAATGATACTATTATATGAAATCTATCTAAGGATGGTATCTTTAACATTAAAGACACTATCAAAGCCTTGAGAACCTCCCACATTAGTTCTTCCTTGTTTGGTAATTATTGGAACCAAATATCTCCAAGGAAGTGTTTCTTCCTATCTTGGAGACTCATCTTAAATAAACTGTCTACTGATTTTGTACTTCAATCTAAGCACTTAACTTTAGTATCAAAATGTTAGTTTTGTCTAAACTCATATACTACAAATCATCTCTTTGTCTCTTGTACTTTTGCTTGGGAATTCTGGTCTTACTTTGCAGATGTTCTAAAGGTTGAAATACAAAGGTTAATGACTGTTAAACACATATTCATGGCCTGATTTTTGTCAGCCTCTAATAGGATTCACATTAAAATAATTATGCCTACTATAATTAGTTGGGTCATATGGTAGCACATAAATAAACTGAAGATGAACTCCGATAAAACTTCTACAAAAACAACAATAAAATACATCACGAACATGTTGATAGGTCTAGACTACTCCAAGCTACTGACAATTAAACACCGGAAGCACTGTGAAAATGCAGATGTTAATATTGGATGCACTAAACACTTACGTATAGAAAAAGATCACTTACCTTACATGGACTCCTCCAAGTCCACGAAGATACAAAATTAATTTGGATGCAAGCTGGTCTCTCCCAGGTAAAGCCAGTGGTGTAGTTATTACCGGGGATTATCAAGGAAAACTTATTCTGGGATACGCGAACAACTATGGAATCCTAACCCCTCTCCAATTTAAAACTCGAGCTATCCACGATGGCCTTCAACTATCCAGAATAAAAGGATTCAGGGAAGTTGATGGAGAGACTGATTCTAAAATAATTGTATCTTTGCTCTGTACTGGAAATGATCTTTTCAACTTAAGATCTATTCTTAACAACATAAAGTCTCTTCTAACTTGTAAAATGACACTTCATCATATTTATAGAGAACAAAATTGAGCAGCTGATTGGCTGGCTCGATGGACTCAAAGATGCAAGATGAAGCTCGATTACAAGGACTTTAAAGCTCCATCTCTGTTGGATGTTATTCTGTTTCTTGAAAGTGTAAATGTAGGCTATATAAGAATAGAATATTAACTTACCTTATATGATTTCAGGGAAGACAGATTATGATACTGCTATCAAGGCCTCTTTGATGCATCCCGAAATCATCTCAAGGATTAGGAAGGGGAATTTATGTACCTCATCAAAACAAAGTCAGCTAGCCATGGTGTATGTTTCATTTGAGGTTTTAAGTTGAGATGAATCAAGATGTTAACAAATGAGATATAAAGAAGCTTGAGGACTCTATTGTTATTGTTGAAATGAAGTTGAAATTATCTCCTGAATTTCAAATTGAAGAATGAGGGAAGTTTAAACTTCAACTCAAAATTTTGGCGCTATAATTCTTTTAAAAACTAATCAATGTTCACACCAAAACTTTTAAGGACTTCTAATTAAGTCCTCAATTTTATAATTTTACCAATTATGTCCTAATAGAGTTTTTTAGCTTTAAAAAAACAAGATAAATGAATATTACTATTATTTAAAAAATAGTCCACAAAATAAATTACAAAAATGTGTATACAAACAATTGGAAAAAAATAACTCTATGTAATAGTTTTAATAGTTTTTAGTTTTGAATAGTTTGTATCTAATAAATTACTATTATTTAATAGTTTTAAATTTTGAATAGTTTGTATCTATGTAATCGTAGATCGAATAAATATCTGACTAAACATGTGTTTTTGTTTTTCTAATTATATTCATAAATGATTTTTATTAAAATTAAATATGAATATGATCTTATCAGCGCAATTGTTTTTATGAAAATCACGTATCCAGTTTATTTGGTGATTTTAAAATTTTAAACCTTTGTAACTTCATAATCATAGTTCGAAAATAATATATGAAAATATCGATGTTTTTGTTCTTGTAAGATAGAAAAAAACAATGTCTGATATTTTTTGAATTTTTATTTTTCTAACACAATAAACTACAAAACTTAATTGAAAAATCAGTTTTTTTTTTTCAAAATCTACTTCATTAATACTTGCGGAATATAATATAAATGCGAAAACCAGTTCAAAGCGCTAGAAAAAAACTTATGAAATAAAATTCAAAAACACTTGTGAAAATTGTTGGATATATTTATTTAATATATTTATAAACCAAAAATAATTTGGACCAATATTCTAAATAAACATATTCGATCATTATGTTAAGAAAGTCAAAATTAAAAGTAATGGAGTTAATTATTTAATTAACTAAGTTGGACCTATGGGTGAAAAGACGTTATGGGCTCAAGTGTGGTAACCGATTTGAATTCGGGCACTCTGATAAAGAGAGCCCAAATGTCAACACTTAAGCCTAATTAATAAGTTAGGGATATAAATTGAATTATCAATTGATCGCATTATGAACCCCGATTTGAATTTGGGCACTCTCATAAAGAGAGCCCAAATGTCAACACTTAAGCCTAATTAATAAATTAGGGGTATAAATTGAAACACTTAAGCCTAATTAATAAATTAGGGGTATAAATTGATCGGATTATGAACCCCGGACACAATAAAGTAATAAATGATGGACTTTACAATGTTGGGCTTCACATTATAAAGACTATAAGTAAGGAGCTATGTTTAGGAATTTCATTATCCTAGACCCTAATCAGAAATACGGCCGCTTCCTTTAGTGTCTTGAAACTTTTCCTTTATTCATTAATTTGATTATGCAGGTTTCTCAATTTCATCAACAGAATCGTTGAAGAGCGCCAAGGAACAAAAGAATACTAGACGGAAAGTTGTAGGAAAACCCGTAAGCATTCATCTTTCTTTTATTCATTAGGTGAATCCACAAAAGGGTTTCCATTTAAAATTCCGTGATTTGTTATATATTATTGGATGCGATTTCGAATAATATATTACATTTGGTATAAGAGACAAGTTAACCTTTTGGATTCAATAGAATAATCGAATTGTATGAGGATATAAATTGATGAATGCATGTTTCTCTCCACTTTAAGAATCTATGTCGTTGGGATTATATGTTGATTGAGTTGGTTGTGACATGGATTTAGGAACTGTGTGAAAATCATGAGTTTTGATTTATTCGATTCAAAAACATGATTTGTGATTATATTTTTTTTTATGTTCTTAATATATTCAAACTATTGGGGCTACGGCTCATCCACGACTTAACCCATGATGTTAACGTTGATCGAAGGCTTTTCGGCGATGTTCATAATAGCCAACGAACTGTTGACACTATGGATGAACACCGCAACTTGCGAGGTAATTAACAATTCACTCTTGTCTATATGACACCAATAGAAATATTGTGAATAGTGTTTTTTCAGGATAAAAATAAAGTGTGAATAGTATTTTTGGAGGCTAAATAACGATCTTTTTAAAAAACATTATTTATTAAAAATACTATTCATCAAGAAAGGTTATGAAATCTAGTTTTTTTGTGGTGAACAGATTTCCTAGAGGATGAACAATGTTTTTTCAAAAATACTATTCATCAGAAACAAAGATTTATTCTAATTAATTATTTTAATTAATTTAAAATATATGACATGATTTATTTGGTGTGCTTGGCATGCTAATTGTTGTATGTTTATTTGTGAATTAAATTGTATATGCTTAAATGATTAAATGGTGATGCATGACTAATGTTTCATAGACCGGTAGGTGAAACTAAGAATATAATTTAATCGGTCATGTGGAACGTTAAATTTAATTTACTTATGGATCCTACGATTCGAAAGGTTCGAGGATTAATTTAAATTCAAATATTATCATCCCTCCGTAAGGTTCACGTTTGTGTTTGAATTAATCATGAACGAGAGAAAATTACTGAAAATGTTCTTTTGTTGATTTTAATTTTAAGTATATGAAATAGACCCTCCGGAAGGTTTCATCGGTACTTAGGATAAATCAAATTCATCTTTTGGCAGCATCCACTAATTCAGAACTTAATTTGAAAGCCATATTTCGACCCAGACGTTTTCAGAATGCCCTTAATAACCAACGAATGGCAAGCACTTTTCCTTGTGTGGATCATATTTCAATGGTAACTTGATGTGTTGATCCGCCCACACGCAATTTTTTTAATTTTAACTAGGTGAAATCAACCCTTTTGAAGGTTTCACCAGTACTTTAAAAAGTCAAATTAGGGTTATTTTAATTTAAGTAAATGACATCAACTCTCCGAAATTTCTCATCGGGGCTTAGGAAATTAAAATAATGATTATGGTATATTTTTTAAACTCATAAAATTTCATGTTAGTAAGATTTGGCCTCTTGTATCTATTGTCGGAGAATTTTATGTTTTTCATGTATTTGCCATATTCATATATGTGTTTTCAGTTATATGTCAAGATGCCAAATATGCTTTGTGTTTTTTTTTCTTATTGTAGTATCCACTTGGTACAATCTATTGGGGAACCATTCATCAATGTTGGATTGTTCGGACTTCCAATTGTGGAAGGAAGATATGTTGTTGTTTTTGTTTGTACATGATTTTGACCATGCATTGTCATCTCCCAAAGCACCCCCTATTTCGGAAAGTACACCGGGGGAAACTGAGGCCGATGAAAGGTAGGAGAAGTCAAATAAGTTATGAATGGCGCTCTAGTTACTAGGGATACCAGTAGCATTATGTGGGGTTGTCCCTAAAGGTGTTACCACTGCCTCAGTGTTTCTTGCAGAGGTTGAGAAAGCCTTTGCCAAAAAATAAGAAGGTAGAGATGCAACGTTTGGTCATCGAGTTAACTACCAAAAAAGTATACTCAAAAAGGTAAAATTCGGGAGCACATTATGGGGATGTCGATGATTGGCAAAAAGTAAAAGGAAATTGGTTTAGACTTACCTGAGGAACGCATAGTGAAGTTCACATTTCATTTGCTTCCAGACTGGTTTAAGTATTTCCTTTGTACCTATAACTGCATGCGGGAAAAGTGGAATATCAATGAGTTAATTTCCCAGGTTCCACGGGAGGAGGAAAAACTTTAACGCACAACGCCTGAGGCTAATGTGATTACATCTGCAAAAGAGGCAGGGCATAAGCGGAAGGCAGATGACAAAAGACCAGGATACTTAGAACCCTTTGGAAAGTAACTCAAAAGATCTGGTTAGGAGGCTTAAAAATCCATATATGGGCTTAAACAAGCCTCTCATCAATGGTATCACAAATTCCGTGAGGTGATAGTAGGTTATGACTTTGAGATCAACTCGGTTGAGGATTGTATGTATCACAAGTTCAGTGGGATTAATTTCATATTTCTTATACTATGTGTGGATGACATATTGCTTTCCTCGAATAATAAAGAATTCTTAGACACTCAAAAATGTTTGATATGAAGGATCTTGGTGATGCCAGTTTTTTATTAGGAACCCAGATACATCGAGATCCTTCTTGTAGTATTCTTGGATTATCAAAAAATGCATACATTGAAAGTGTGTTACAACGTTACAAATTGGAAGATTACAAACCCCTAAGTACTCTATAGCAGAGGGTAACACACTTAGTCTAGGTCAATACCCTAAGACAAAGCTTGAGATTGAGGAAATGAAAATGGTCATTTATGCGTCAGAACTTGGGAGTTTAATGTATGCCCAAGTTTGTACTAAGGCGGACATTCCCTTTTGTATAAATATGTTGGTAACCCTAGCATGGATCAGTAGAAAATGGGTAACAGGGTACTCTGATACCTACAAGGAACAAAAGGGCACATGTTGACATATCGAAAGTCGGATAAACTGGAGATCATTGGATATTCGACTTTGGGATTGTGGTGGATGCGTAGATACACTAAAAACATGTTAGGAAATATATTCTTATTGGATGAAAGTGCAATATCCTGTAAAAGTGTAAAGTAAACACTTATTGCATCATCCACCATGGTGGACGAATTTGTTGCGTGCTTTAAGGCATCCAACTAGTAATTGTGGTTGCGAAATTCCGAAGTGCAATATTCTAACATTAATAAAAACTTATCTAGTTCCAAACACAAAGACATGAAGTTCATTTATGTTAAAATGACAGTTCTGATGAGTTTAAATATAGAGCACATCAAGACAAACTCCATGATGGTTAAGATCCTCTAACAAAGGCTGTTTTGCCTAAGGTTTTCGAGGGACACACCATCAATATGGGTGTAGTTGATTTAGATGATTGTTATTTTGAATGGGAGAGTTTGTAATAAGATCCAATGTTTTATTTTCCAGTATTGTCCACATTAAAGTTTATTGCAATATATATATATATATATATATATATATATATATATATATATATATATGTATATGTATATATATATATATATATGTATATGTATATATATATATATATATACTTGGAAATATTTATTGATATTTGTACTGTATTAGATCTTCAAATGTAGGAACCATTTAAGAGTAGATATGTATTATTACAAGCCATATTACTCTCAAACCACGCTCCATAATTGGTCCAAGTAATTGATTGATAATGGTAATGTGATTACTGTTGCATTCTATTTTTCACATTACAAGAAAGAGTTATTTAGTCATTTATTGTTATCCGTCATGTGCGGGGTTGTACCATTTTCGCATTGACAATGAATATAGGGATCTCATTCAAGTTGAATATATATTATTGAGTAGCATGTGGCGGTCCAAGTGGGAGATTGTTGGAATATATTTATTTAATATATTTAAGGATCGATAATAATTTGGACCGACATGCTAAATAAACATATTCGGTCATTGTCTTAAGATAGTCCAAATTAAAAGTAATCGAGTTAATTATTTAATTAACTAAATTGGACCTATGGGTGAAAAAGTGTTATGGACTCAAGTGTGGTAACCGGGTTGAATTTAGGCACTCTAATGAAGACCACCCAAATCTCAACACTTAAGCTTCGATTAATAAATGAGGGATCTAAATGATATGCTTTACAATGTTGGGCTTCATATTATAAAGACTATAAGTAAGGGGCTAGGTTTATGAATTTTATTATCCTAATACGACCACTTCTTTGAGTGTCTAAAAAAAATATAATTTTTCATTAATTTGATTATGTAGGTTTCTCAATTTCATAAATATAGACGTTGAAGAACGCAAAGGAACAAAACAATACTAGATGGAAAACTGCAGGCAAACTCGTAAGCATTCTTATTTCGTTTATTTAGTATGTGAACCCACAAAAATATTTCCATTTAAAACTCCGCGATTTGTTATATATTATTTACTGTCATTTTGAATAATATACTACAAAAATAACTTAAACATGACTTAAACTACTACATAAAAAATTCAAAAAAAAAATTCTCAAAACATATAATTCATTAAATTTATCGTCGTTGTAAAACAATTATGTTTCTATATATTTTTTCGAGTTATAGTTAGGAAAATATAAATTTTTGAAATTTAAATACAATAGAAATAAATATAATAATAATGTTTGTTTTTAGATGGTTGTACTTATATTCCTAACATAAACTATAAAAGTGAATTTGGACGTTCAAATTGATATATATATTAAATGCTAATTAAAATTCTGGTTTTCATTGATGATAATACTGGTAAATTCGTAAAACAATGTTAATTATAAATAACTAAAAAGAATAATTTTAATTTATAAGTAACTAAAATGAATAATTTAAGGATTTATTTGTTAAAAGAAAAACCATGATAATTTGTGGTTTAGTGTGCTAATAACTTTTATGAATGGTTTTATATAAATGAAAGATATAATATTATACAATATATGAGTAATGGCGATACATAAGTTTTGAGTTTATTTTAAAATAAAATAATATTAATTTTTTAACCAATAATAAATTCTATTGGTTAAAATTGGCGGAACGTTTGGTCCAACTCGGCTTTGTTCATTATTTTAATCTTTTAATTTATGTATTAGAAATAAAGAGCCAATTTAAAAACTAAAGCCGAAGAACTAGTGAATTTGTGGTCAATTTAATTTCGGTATTTTTTTCAGGTATCTGAGGGAGAACAAACATCATCTGAGCTAATCTCTACGGAATGAGGAATCTACGGAATGAGGAAGGCTTGTGAAGCTTTGATACTATGGTCCTTAATAATTTGAAGCTCATATACTACTTAGAGTTTTCTAATTTGAAGTTCCTAATCCTGGTTGAAGATATAGTTTCAATATTAATCTCTGAGCCTCTAAACCATTTATTAACAAGAGTCATGTCAACATCTAAACAGAGTTACAGGAGACTGTATTGGGTCTTGGAGCAATCTTATACCATAAGTTCTTGGCTAGATGCTAGGAGAGGAGCAGGGGGATCAATCGAGCTCTGCTTCAAGCTATTTTTTCATGGAATCTTGAGGAGTTTCGAGAGTTTCCATAGCTATTGTTATGGTGTTCGGAGATCCGTAAAAACATTTTGTCAGGTATAGCTACCCGCAGAGAAAGTAGTTTGGGTTAAATTATTTGAATTATAATCCTTAGTGAGAAGAAGAAATATATAATCATGGAATTTGAAGATCAAAATTATTATCCATCACTGCTCAAGTAAATTGTCTGAAAAATCTAATTTATAAGCTATCCAACAGTGTGATAGCTCGTAGTTGATTAGGGATATGAGAATAAGTTAAGGTTTACTTGGTTTTGTATATATGTGTTCACTTTGCTAGTTAGTCTACAACATTGTTTTGTTCCCTGTATATATGGTTAATAGACATACTTGAAGAGTTTAATTTCCCGCGAATAATGTAGTATAAGAGTTCAAAACCATGGTGTTTTATGACTCATGAACATGCTGATAGTATAATAGAATCAATCTCTATATCAACATTCCTGATTTTTATTTTATAGCAATGATTTGTTTACCATAGATCCTACCAAAAACAATAAGGATATCCTCATTGTTGTTCCTAACTAAACCACTATCACAAGCTTCTCCTGTTAATGAGCAAGAAGCATCAGTGTTGAGCTCCAGTCTTGTAGCTTTCAGAGGTTTTCAGTTGATAAGAATACTCTTTCGGGACGTATTTAAATGATTAAAACAACCCTGATCATATGTCGCAACAAAGTCATTTGACCCACAAACTCTCTTGAATAGATTGGCACAATCAAGCCTTAGGATAATATTGTTTATATACTGGATTATGGTAGTAGGTGATGCTCCTTTGAGCTAATGATTGACCTTGTTTTTTGAGATCCAAATGGCCCAGCAGATAATATGGGGCATAATATTACGAATATGGCTTTCCTTAAATATAGACTAAAACCAACATCTAATTATGTGATTCAGATTCTTGTATCTATTTCATAAACACTTTCCGACTATAATAAAATTGCAAAAATTAGTTCAAAACGCTCAAAAAAAGTTATGAAATAATATTTAAAAATACTTGTGAAAATTGATGGGGTCGGATTTGTTTGGGTGCAATAATTAGCAGTTGGGCCGGATTTCTTCAAGGGGGCAATTTAAACCCAAAACAAATACCATATTGACTCAGTTGTGTGCAAGTTGTATCTTTATTGGTTAAATATGTAAAATTAATAATGGTCAATGGCCTTTGAGGCTTGTGAGTTTGACCCATATCCATTACACCACCCGGTCGGCTCATTAACCCAAAGTTAGCCTATAAAGGCTCAAAAGAATAACACTTAAGAGGTTTGAGACTTCATCTCTCTAAGAATTAAGTATAGAAACTCAATTGTATCTTTATCTTCCACCTTAAATTTAATATACTACCCAAATACTTACCTAAATACCTTATGGCTAAGTTTTATCTATATGAGATTGGGGACCACAGTGGGAGTAGAAGATACCTCAAGAGCACTATCTAGAGCCTAACATACGAATTTACGTTCAGATTTATTTGAGACATGGATCACAATATGTAAACATACCCTCCTCTTGAAAATGAGGAGGTTAGAGTCAAAGAAGAGCATGTGCACACGTATAATGTGAATCATGATACTGAGGAAAACATTTTCATACAGGTTGAGCGAGATCACTTACGAGCATAAATTGAGGCATTGATAGCCTAGAGGTAGGCTGAAAATGATCTAGAAGATAAGAATCCATCAAGGTATCCCAAATCTAATGGGCCGGATAATAATACACATCATAGTCCGAAGCAAGGTCCGAATGACCAGTCTCCTAAAGCCCACTAAGATTCTAAATGGAACATAAGGTTAAACATTGTTCAAGTACCTCAGAGTCTTCTATGGGATCAACAATGGGATCAAAATCAAAAGTTTTCTCTTCCTTTTCGAGTAAAGATGATTGTCATAAGAAGACGAAAGGGAAGCTAGCTAAAACACATTCAAAAAAGCATCATATGTCAAGTAAGAAGGATTCTTCATGGAATAAAATGGACCGAAAGGGTAAAGGGAAAAACAATGAGTATCACGGAAAATAAATGGGTCAGCACACCTTAGCATAGATCACTTGTTAAATGATCAATCCGTTGTACAATTCAAGCTTGAAATTGTTGTCTCTCCTAATGAGGATCATATATTTATCTAATGACATAATTGAATTCAATCACAGTTGTCTTTGAAAATTATTTCTGGGCATCAACCCATGTGTTTTAACATATCGAAAATGAAGAAATGTGATGGAATCCGGGACCCTAATAATCATCTCGAGAAATTTAAGAATTTCATGACGAGCTTTGATAAGAATAGCATGCTATTGTGTAGAATGTTTTCTCAAACTTTTAACGGTAGCGCCTTTAAGTGGTATAATAGATTAACGTATGGATCAATCAATAATTTTGACATATTTTAGATGGCATTACCAAGGAAGTTTGTGGGAAGTTAAGAGCTTAGAGGAAATATAGATACGATAATCCATTGCTGGAAATATATGAATGAATATTTAGAAGATTACATCAACCATTTTGTGAATACTAAGAAAGGGTTGGCAAATTTTCCAACAGGTGGCCATAGCTTGACTTCAACAAGGGTTGTTAGTTGGTGAATTGGTGGATTTAGTGACTCGAAAAAAGGAAATGACCATGGGTAGCTTGGTAAACTAGGTAAAAATAATAATCATTATGGAGGAAACCAAGAGACTGAGGAAGCCTTATATGTTGATACATGCCCCTTTATCCCTTGTCCTACAAGATAGTAGGCAGTTATAAGCTACAGTTATCTATCGTCGAAGGGAATCCAGGTAGGGTTCTCATCGGCCAAGACAAAGCCATTATAATCACGACCAACAATCTAGGCCAGAAAGAAATAAATTGGTTCAACCTGGTTATTTTGCAGAACTAATTGAGAATGTGACTACCATTTATGATAGGGCCAAGAACTTCGTTCAATTCCAAAGGCCTGCACCTATCGAACCTCCGGGAGAAAACCAAAACACGAGGTTCTGCAGATATCACAATGATGTGTGACATGATACTAAGGATTGTATTTCTCTAAATCATGAGATAAAATTGTTAAACGACAACAAAAAATGAACTATTTTTGTAAAGTCACAAGAGAATAACAGGCAAGTGAGAAACAAGTCAAATCCAAGTGCAAGTGGAGCTCGGAATGTGTCACCTGACGTCTGAAGGAAAAATATAGAAGCTTCCAAACAAGATAGTACAGTTATATATATTGAGCAATTTGATGTGGATTCTGAGTACCTCGATCCTGATTCAGATAGGGATAAAATTAATATGGTACATAAAATAATGGAAAAGTTTACAAACTATGTCGTTTCTTCGAATCATTAACTATCTTTGGAGCAGATACAATGACATCACCTTCGAGTTACTCCAGGAAAAGGCATATGGTTAGTTTGACCATGCAATTAAAAAGGAAAATGTCTTTACATCTCTATCAGAACCCCACTCCCTTTATAACTTTTGATGAACATGACTTAAGAAGCATCACAAGTCCACATGAGGATGTTGTGCTAATAAGAGAATCTATCAAGGGTACAAAGATCCGGAGGATTTTTATCGATATGGGTAGCTCAACTAATATTTTGTTTCCATCTAGTTTTGATGAATGAAGAACCCATTTGTCATACTCTGATCGAACATAACCATAGTGGAGGTTTATCAATAATTTTGTTGATGTTATTAAGGAGTTGGAAGGGGAAGTTATTCTTTACAAATGACCATTTAAGAATATGGTACGAGTATTATTTGCGGTGGTAGACTGTCTGAACCCGTATAATGTAATTTTTGGTAGATCTTGGTATTAAGAATGCATGCAGTTGCCTTAACTGTTCACCAATGTTTGAAATATGTAGTTAGACGTCAAGTAGGGTGGTTTGGAGCAGCCAAAAGGTTCCTAGGAAATGTTATGTCACTTCTCTTGCTCTAAAGTCCTTGGAGGATGCAATAGAAAATAATGAATAACAATTACCTAAGTCATCTTCGACTCCGAGCAAAATAGATGATCCCATAGAGACTCTCAGTGTTGTTTTCCCAATTGAAGAGGTCGATGTGCACAATTCAGCATATGGGAAATGTATGAGAGTTGGAGTAGATTTCCATCGAAATTAAAAGATAAATTGTTATATCTCTTATCTGAAAATTTACTTGTATTTGCATGGTGCATTGAAGATGTGATTGTTGTGTCAACTAGTGTTATTTGTCACAAGCTATATGTGTGATCCGACCTGGGCCCAGTAATCCAAAAAAGAAGAGTTTTTTCCAAAACAAATATGAAGCCATTGTTAAAGAGGTGGATAGACTAACCCATGCGGGACAAATTCGGGAATTTCAGTATCCACTATGGATGAAGAATCCGGTACTTGTAAAAAAGAAGAATGGTAAATGACGAACGTATATCGCTTTCACATATCTTAACAGAGCATTTCCAATGTGTCACCGTATGTTTAATTGTCACGCGACCGTCAAAATATATGTAAGATTCTTAACCAAAGATGGTATGTTTTAGGGATGAAAGACCCTTAGTGACTAGAATGCAACAACTGACAAACGCCGGTGACCAGTAAGGTTGTTAGCCTAAATGTATATTATAAAAACTGAATATATCATACTGAATGACCAAGTGGTACGTAGAGTTATGGGACTATGATATTAAATTTTCTCCTCGAACAGCAACCAAAGCCCAAGCTGTGGTAGAATTCTTAGTTGAGTTCCATTCAGAGACACCCTGTAAAGAGTCTTCATTCACAAGCCCATAATAGAGTGGGTAATTCAAAAAGATGGAGGATCTAGCATGATGGGTTATGGGGCATAGAATTGCTTACTTTCCCACCTTCAGCGACATAATGTATCAAGCTATATATTTTGGTTTAAAGGCATCGAACAATGAAGCATAATACGAGGCTGCCATATTAGGTTTAAGGACGATCTAAAACTAGACAAGAGAAATTGGTGAAATAATTAAAAGTGTTGAAATAAACTTATTCTTTCTTTAAAAATGTTAAATATAAACAAGTGCCAAGATAAAAACAATCTATGGCGGACGTTTTAGCCACTGTTGCATATTCTGAAGCATACCCGTGGATTTTAGTACAAGAGTGCCCCTCTATAACAATGACCCTTGAAACGAAAGTTGAAAATGAAGAAAAAATCCAAATAGTAGAAATAGTTAGTCACGGCTTGAGGTATAATATCCAAGAGTTCATTGCTAAATGAAGCCTTTGTTTCACTGCTTCGAATCTAACAGGTCCCAAGTGGGTCTGTGCAAATTACATGATGGGGAAGATTCTACCCATTGTGGCTACAAGACTTTGATTAGAAGGTTCTTATTAGCAGGGTATTATTGGCAATCTATGATGACAGATTCTAAAGATTTAGTTAGAAAATATGATCTGTGCCAAATAAATGGAAATAAAATACATATACTAGCAGTCCTAATGGAGTCAGTATATGACAGGTGAGGACTTAATTTGATTGACCTCTTTCGATGGCTTCCGGAGCATGTCAAACTATTATTTTAACAATAGATTAATTTTTGAAATGGATAGAAGTTGCACCCATATCGAGAATAATTTCCAAAGCATTAATAAATTTTATTATCTCCGGCATTTTTTTTATTCTGAATTCCTAGACGTATTATAATAGATAATGGCCCTCAGTTTGGCAATAAGGATATACATGAGGAATTCACCATTGTCTCTCCTCGTTTTTTCATCCTCAATCTAATGGACATATAGATGTGGCAAACATGACCATTCTAATGGGTCTCAAAAATAATTTAGAGGGAGCAAGAGGCAAATGGCCAAATTACTTGAAAGAGGTTTTGTGGTCTTATCGAGCTATTCCACATACTCCCACCCAATAGTCTCATTTTTCCTTAGGGAATGAAATGGATGAAATTGTACCAATAGAAGCTACTATTCTTTCTTTCAAGGTTCAAAATTATTATGAAGAAGCAAATTAATTTGCAATAAGAACTCAACTAGACTTAATCGAAGAAAAGAGAATTAAACTCATATAAGAATAATACATTACGAGTGTTTAATGAGGATTATGTAAGCATCTAAATTGGGAAGAAGAGACTTCGAAGTGAGGGATAAGGTTCTTAGAAAATTATTTTTGCACACCAAAGATATGAAGTTTGGGAAGTTGGCTCCGAAGAGAAAAGGACCATACAATGTGTGTGAAAGTATTAAGCAAGGAACATATCGGTTAGTTGACCAAGAAGGCAGTCATTTCAGGCACCCATCGAACGTCAACCACCTAAATTCATATCTTGAGTAAACTTATATTATAAATATTTACTTTGTTTTTATTTAATGTAAATATTTGGGGGAACATTGTTTCCTACCTTGGTGGCGCAGGAGGTTTTAATAAGGGCTCTGAATCGTTATTAATCTACCATATTTTTCTTTAAAATGTGTTTACATGAATATCAAGTTTTTATTTTCCTGCGTAATGGATTACCTTTGAATGGCTCGTGTATATCAAGTTTTTATTTTCCTTCGAATGAATTACTTTGAATGGTTTGTGTATATCAAGTAATAGCCTTTGAATGGATTGCTTTCAAATGGCTAGTGTACATGAACTATTTATTTCCTTCGAATGGATTACCTTCGAATGACTCGTGTATTTTAACTTTTTATTGCCTTTGAATGGATTACCTTCAAATGGTTTGTAAATATAAAGTTTTTATTTCCCTTCGACTGGATAACTTTCGAATGGTTCGTGTATATCAAGTTTTTATTTCCTTTGAATGGATTACCTTCAAATTGATCTTGTATATTAACTTTTTATTTCCTTTGAATAGATTACATACGAATGACTCATGTATATAAAGTTTTTGATTACCTTTGAATGATTCATTAACTATCTTCGGATAGACTAAACTAAGAAATAAAGATAAGAATATATAAGGAAATTAGTCAATTTGATGAGGTGACAAATAATATAAAATGCCCTGAATGACCCAAGGACTTAGTAAAATCCAGGGAAAGAATTACAAAATGCCTTGGCCATGCCAATGAATTGCACAAAACTATATGATTTAAAGAAAGAAATACCTTGTACACAACAAAGGCTTGCACAAATATAATTACATAAAAACCTACTAGTCTTAGGGCTCGTTTCCGCCGACATCTCATTCTTCTCTTTCTTTAGAACTCTCAATATAAGAGCCTCCTTCATCGTTATCGTCAGAACCGTCATTAGATGAATCTTTAGAGATACCAAGCTGATCAGCTATGGACATATCATGAGGCATCAAATTATATGAGACCAAACCCCATAAAGATCTGAGGGAAAGTGTGTGGAACATTTTATGGAACTCCAATACCATATCCAATTTGACGGATGTACCCATCTTTTGTAAAGAACCGTATCGGCATATACTTCTATAAAATTAGCTTAATTTTGAGTAGATTTATCTTTGAGAGATGTGATTTCCTCTTCTTGCTTCTTGATAAGGTCAACTTGGGTTTTTTTTCTTGTCTTTCAAGCGTTCAATGGTGGTTTTATCATCAACTTGTTGGTTATTTAATGAAGTAATCTCCTCGGAGCTAGATGATTGCAGAATTTTATAATCAGCTTGTACTTTTTTATGATTGGACTTCACCTTGACTAGCTCATCCTTGATGGATTTTACCTCTCCAGATACAATATTAGATTTGGTATTTTCTTTTTGAATTGAAAGTCTTAAATTCTTGTTTTCATCCTGAAAAGAAGTGATGTAGTCGATCAGAAACCTTGATTCTCTCTTCAGTTCAATAATTGGCCTCATATAGCTCAGGACTGAATACCCTAACACATCATTCTCTTTTTATAATTCGAAGGGAACCCCTTCGAACGCTAGAGCAGTTTCAGTGCTTATTGACTCAGGGAAGTCAGTTTCAAAGGCTACAAATTCGAAAGCCCTCATACCTTCAATCGGTTCAGTGTCTCCAAACATCTTCATTTTAAAAGGAGGAAGTAATCACAAAGGATGATCAAATACCACTGTTGTCGGAGAATCTACAACATGGATTATTGGAGGAGGAAGTTCCGAATAAAGGATAATGTTTGAACGAGTCAAATTTTTCTTTATTTTATTGTCTCTCTTATCACTGCATTGTTTTCCCTTATTGTGTACTTTTTTACTTGTAGGCACATTTGACTACGAAGGCAACTCACCCTCCTCAGCCGTAGCAACAATAACCTCTAACATGGTTGAGTGAATATCATCGAGCTGCCTTTCCTTTCTCACTTTGGCGACAAACTATGATGAGCATTCTTTATTTTTTTATTCTTAATTTGATGGTTATGTGCTCTACTCCAGATTAGAAAAAACCATTTGCCACCAGCAGCTTCGGTTCTCTTGAATATCAAAAGTTCGATTAGGAGTTATAAACGGTTTGCATGTCAGTTCTTGTACAGGATTTTTCCTCCATAGATAAGTCGTGACAAAATTTGCGGTAGTAAAGTAGTTGTGGAAGCAACTGGACCACTTTGCCTCTGCATAATGATTCTGCCTTTTAAAGGTCACACTCGCGTCGGCCATATGTTGTTAGTAAGGCTTCAAAATAGCTTATAAAAAATAATTTAAAGATAAATGATAAAATGTTATAGCAAGTCGTAAAAACGTGAAAATAAATCTAAAGAGGCTTACGAGTATTCTTCCAATGTCTGGTAAGTTGGCTCAGATTCCAATGAGAGGTGATCTTCTTGTTATTTTATCATTGACCGCTGATGCAAAAAAATTTATTTTTCCAAAAACATTATGCCTCCAACAGATCATCCATCATTTTGTAGTCGTTATTCAGGTCAAAATAGTAAAAAATGATATGGGTATTACGAGATAGTCTCGCAATGACATCTAGCTGCTCCATCGGCATTGGTGTCTTAGATAACATTGAAGCTATGAGGCATGTAAACAATGAGAATAAGACATTTGGGCTGGCTTGGCTTGGGCATAATCTTACCAATTCAAAGTATCTTACGGTTTTAGGGTCCAAGGGAAATTGACGGCCCTAATTAAGCACATCGGTGTAAACAATTAATTCCTTAGTAGTGCAGCCCATCAGAGTCTCCCAAGGCTTGGGCAGCCTAACTTTCACTGATTCAAGGAACCCTCATTTGGCTCATAGGACCTCCAATTTAGACTCACGAAAATAAACATAGGATATATTTTCTAGGGCTAGTAGATATTTGATGCTAACCTTTGTAAAATTGGGCCCAATATGTCCGATCAGAGACTAATGAAGCAGTTTGGATTATGTGGCTGCATATTTTTTTGCCCTTAATATCACCACTTCATTGCACCACTAATTCTTCCTTCTTTGTTCGCAGCAAAGTCTTCCCGATCTAACTGGATGTGTCGAAGACGGAGTCTTCACTGAAATCCTCAATGTTCTCTTCCATAACATATGGATTAGATCCTGAAGGCTCAATAGGTTGAGTTCCTACATTCTCTCCTTCAGGGTGAGAGGACGTAACAACCAATGTTTCAGAATCTTCTTATGCACTCAAATTTAGTGGAAGTTCGGTTGGAAGAGTAACATGGTCTTCTCCGTTGATCGAACTTAGGGAATGGGAGGCCTATTTACAATGACTTGTTTCCCTTGTTGGCTTTTTTCTGTAGAATTTTTGGTTTGGCTTTAGATCATCTCATTACTCGACGTGGATTATTCTCCTCAAAATTTGATCCAATGGCTTTGAAAAAATAGAAGGGGATCGATTGTTGGTAGCCCTTCGGATTGGGACAATGAGATGGGTTTAGGATAAGGGTTTGGTGATGTACAAGACTGAAAATTCAAAAAGGATTCAAATGGTATTTTCTACCTATTATATGGATGAAGTCCTCCATAATTGATGGAATAACAACCTTACCTGAGGATGCCAGAAACCCAACAAAGACTCTAGCTTTTTTTCTTTTTCTTCTTCGAGTTCGGACAAATTCAGCCAACCACGTATGGTTAACGCATTTTTTTCCGATGAATATGCAAATGCCAAAATAATTCCGGAAAAATATTATGTGGTGGTTAATACGGTAGAGGAAGAGAAATGTTGCCAAAATGATTGCAGACTCTTTCTCTCTCTACAAATACTTAGAGCAAAAAAATTAAAATGAATTTATATGGGAACTAAGTAACTCTTGAGTGCCCTACTAGAGAAGTGAAAATAAAAGAGGTAGCTATGAGGCTCTAGAGAAGTAGAATCGTCTCTCTTTTCGTTGTTTAGTTTTACTTAGGGTAGAACAATTTTGTGGCTCCAATTGAGGGGTGACACGTAACCTCAAAAATATTTTTTAAAAGTTGTGCCCATAAAAGTGAAAATTGTGAGGATGTTTCAACACTATTTAGAAAAAATTATCTACCATATAACTTTTGCTACATTTGTGCATCTCTTCATCGAGAAATCTTTTTGCTACCAACAAACTTTATTATTTAAAAACTATTTAGTAAAAAATAAGTTCTAAATTTGATACCTTGTAGATTTTTAACCTTTATATTGAGAAATCTTTTTGCTACCAACAAATGTCCAACCATAATATTTTTTCATCAAAATCATTCTTTAAAGATATCATAACATCATTGTATATTTGTTTTCTTACTCAAGATCTCATTTGCAATTTATACTCATCACCATTTTGTTAACTGATTGGTTTCCTGCGTCTTCATCGTTAATATTTAAAATATTGAATATTGAATATTTAGAAGTATAAATTTAATGTTATTTAAAGTACTGGTGTTCATTTGATTAAAATTCTTAGAACATTTAAATTTGAGCTTATTTTGCAATACTCATCTTTTTTTGTAATTGTCTTCCATAAGTTGGTCATAGCCATAAGATTTTCATCTTCTAATCAACCCTTTCAATTAAAATTATTCTTCTATATTTATAATTAAATGTTCCATGTATACCAACCCAACATAATGTTGTTATTCAACTATATGTACAATCGTACGATTTATATTTTGTAAAAATGTACCCATCCTGGTTTTTTTGTCTATTCTATGTTAGATCAAATTACTGGTACTTCATTTTAGTTTTGTAATAAAGCTTAACTTTCATGTAATATTTAGTCTTTATAATTTTTTATAATAATCGATAGCTAAAAACACTTCTTTATTAGCATTTAATTTTTTCAGGTTTTTAAGAGTGATTTTATGTTTGGTTTATTATTAATCAATATGACTCTACTAAATAATGAAGTGATCTTTAAATTCAA
The DNA here is from genome assembly GCA_036936605.1 of Limnanthes douglasii subsp. nivea. Classification (NCBI taxonomy): domain Eukaryota; kingdom Viridiplantae; phylum Streptophyta; class Magnoliopsida; order Brassicales; family Limnanthaceae; genus Limnanthes; species Limnanthes douglasii. The sequence goes on along the minus strand of JAUPFV010000005.1, from coordinate 125,026,122 downwards.
CTCTAATAATACAATAAATTTATTCCCGAATAAATTACTTGCAAGAGGTTTTGTGGGCTTATCGAGCTATTCCACATACTCCCACCCAATAGTCTCATTTTCCTTGGGGAATGAAATGGATGAAATTGTACCAATAGAAGCTACCATTCTTTCTTTCAAGGTTCAAAATTATTATGAAAAGACAAATTAATTTGCAATAAGAATTCAACTAGACTTAATCGAAGAAAAGAGAATTAAAACTAATATAAGAATAATACATTACGAGTGTTTAATGAGGATTATGTAAGCATCTAAATTGGGAAGAAGAGACTTCGAAGTGAGGGATAAGGTTCTTAGAAAATTATTTTTGCACACCAAAGATATGAAGTTTGGGAAGTTGGCTCCGAAGAGAAAAGGACCATACAATGTGTGTGAAAGTATTAAGCAAGGAACATATCGGTTAGTTGACCAAGAAGACAGCCATTTGAGGCACCCATCGAATGTCAACCACCTAAAGTCATATCTTGAGTAAACTTATATTATAAATATTTACTTTGTTTTTATTCAATGTAAATATTTGGGGGAACATTGTTTCCTACCTTGGTGGCACGGGGAGGTTTTAATGAGGGCTATGACTCGTTATTAATCTACCATATTTTCCTTTAAAATGTGTTTACATGAATATCAAGTTTTTATTTTCCTGCGTAATGGATTACCTTTGAATGGCTCGTGTATATCAAGTTTTTATTTTCCTTCGAATGAATTACTTTGAATGGTTTGTGTATATCAAGCTCTTATTGCCTTTGAATGGATTGCTTTCAAATGGCTAGTGTACATGAACTATTTATTTCCTTCGAATGGATTACCTTCGAATGACTCGTTGATTTTAACTTTTTATTGCCTTTGAATGGATTACCTTCAAATGGTTTGTAAATATCAAGTTTTTATTTCCCTTCGACTGGATAACTTTCGAATGTTCGTGTATATCAAGTTTTTATTTCCTTTGAATGGATTACCTTCAAATTGATCTTGTATATTAACTTTTTATTTCCTTTGAATAGATTACATACGAATGACTCATGTATATAAAGTTTTGATTACCTTTGAATGATTCATTAACTATCTTCGGATATACTAAACTAAGAAATAAAGATAAGAATATATAAGGAAATTAGTCAATTTGATGAGGTGACAAATAATATAAAATTCCCTGAATGACCTAAGGACTTAGTAAAATCCAGGGAAAGAATTACAAAATGCCTTGGCTATGCCAATGAATTCCACAAAACTATATGATTTAAAGAAAAAAATACCTTGTACACAACAAGGGCTTGCACAAATATAATTACATAAAAACCTACTAATCTTAGGGTTCGTTTCCGACGGCATCTCATTCTTCTCTTTCTTTAGAACTCTCAATATTAGAGCCTCATTCATCGTTATCGTCAGAACCGTCATTAGATGAATCTTTAGAGATACCAAGCTGATCAGCTATGGACATATCATGAGGCATCAAATTATATGAGACCAAACCCCATAAAGATCTGAGGGAAAGTGTGTGGAACATTTTATGGAACTCCAATACCATATCCAATTTGACGGATGTACCCATCTTTTATAAAGAACCGTATTGGCATATACTTCTATAACATTAGCTTAATTTTGAGTAGATTTATCTTTGAGAGATGTGATTTCCTCTTCTTCCTTCTTGATAAGGTCAACTTGGGTTTTTTTTTCTTGTCTTTCAAGCGTTTCATGGTGGTTTTATCATCAACTTGTTGGTTATTTAATGAAGTAATCTCCTCAGAGCTAGATGATTGCAGACTTTTATAATCAACTTGTACTTTTTTATGATTGGACTTCACCTTGACTAGCTCATCCTTGATGGATTTTACCTCTCCAGATAAAATATTAGATTTGGTATTTTCTTCTTGAATATTGAATATTTAAAATTTAAAATATTGAATATTGAATATTTAGAAGTATAAATTTAATGTTATTTAAAGTACTGGTGTTCATTTGATTAAAATTCTTAGAACATTTAAATTTGAGCTTATTTTGCAATACTCATCTTTTTTTGTAATTGTCTTCCATAAGTTGGTCATAGCCATAAGATTTTCATCTTCTAATCAACCCTTTCAATTAAAATTATTCTTCTATATTTATAATTAAATGTTCCATGTATACCAACCCAACATAATGTTGTTATTCAACTATATGTACAATCGTACGATTTATATTTTGTAAAAATGTACCCATCCTTGTTTTTTTGTCTATTCTATGTTAGATCAAATTACTGGTACTTTATTTTAGTTTTGCAATAAAGCTTAACTTTCTTGTAATATTTACTCTTTATAATTTTTTATAATAATCGATAGCTAAAAACACTTCTTTATTAGTATTTAATTTCTTTTAGGTTTTCATGAGTGATTTTATGTTTGGTTTATTATTAATCAATATGACTCTACTAAATAATGAAGTGATCTTTAAATTCAACTCTAATAATACAATAAATTTATTCCCGAATAGTTGTGATAATTTAACATCACATTTATTTTAGCTTCTCACTCCAAAAAAGCTATCAATTCATTAGTACATTAAAAACAGGTTTTTAATGTCTATATTCTCTATCTCTCTTACGCTTATCCATCATAACGTTTATATCCTTATACCAATGTTTATAATTTTCCCAATTTAGCATCGGTTATTATACTCCTCATACTTTGTCTATTCCTTAACATACAACCTCTGAGCATCCCACCTTGTTGCCTACTAGGTTGTATTTTTATTTCGTGTCGACTTACACATCTTATTACTAATTCTATCTATTTTTCAAAATTCCACCAAATTTAAGAGTTTATAAATCTAACTTATCTAACATCTTGTGAATATAATCTAAGTTTTCTTTCATCTTACATGTCATATCTCGTAACAACGCATGTATTTAAAGAGTTTTAAATCTCCTAAGAACATGTTTGGAGTCTAATAACTAGGTTATTATCTTCAAAAATAATTTTTTTTAAATTTTTTTTTCTTATTGATCAGATTAAAAAAATAGCAAAAATTAATAAGTGAAAAGTAATCAACTCATAATGTCAAGAACTTGAATACGATGATAAATAATATTGACAAGAAAAATGTTTAATAAGTGATTCGATATTTTTATTATTATTTTTGGTTATTTTTTCTACTTTTCTCATCTGATGCTTCTTAAGCAAGATTTAGGAAATTATTTTAAAGTACTCTAGTTGTTCAGAAAAAACAATAACAAACACTCATAAAACAATTAAGAAGTTGAGTAATATGAGTAAAAAATAAATTGATTTATAATATAAACTTCACCAACAATTATAATGAAACTTGCTAAAAATAATGGTTTTAAAACTCTGAAATCGTGTGGACTTTGTTTATTAAGCCTTGCAAATTTTCTTGGCTTAAATCAGGAAATAGTCCATCGACTATCACGTTTTCTTTCATTTAGTCCCTCGACTAAAAAACCACCGGTGAGGGTCCCTCGACTATCCTATTTTCTTTCATTTAGTCCTTCGACTTTAAAATCACCGGTGAGGGTCCCTGGACTTTGCAAAAATCTATATATTTAGTCCCTGATTTTGGGTTTTTTTCTTAGATTCAGGGACTAAATTTATAGATTTCTCAAAGTCCAGGGACCCTTACCGGTGATTTTAAAGTCGAAGGACTAAATAAAAGAAAATAGGATAGTCGATGGACCCTCAGCAGTGATTTTTTAGTCGAGGGACTAAATGACAGAAAACGTGATAGTCAAGGGACTAGACAGCAATTTAAGCCAATTTTCTTAGATAGATGAGAACTAAAATTGTGATATGAACAAAACGCTTATGAATTATATTTTCAAAATATTAGGAACACTAATGGACCTTTAAAGACCTAAATATCATTGTTTGATATTTCATTTTGTATATGCATCTTTTTAATTTCTTGCACTTCGTTAATAATAATAAAGAAAAAAACAACATTACCTCTTATGTGATAAAATTTAGAAAGAAATCAAATAATATATTAAGAATTTCAATATTAAAGTTAATGTTATTGGATAAATCATAAAATAAAATTATAAAAATAACATTTGAAAAGATGACCCATATAATATCAAAAGTCGTACACAAAACTCTTAGTAAACTTGTACCAATATCCTTATTTATTTATATATATATATATATATATATATATATATGGTCATACTAAAAATTGATATAATAGACTAATATAAAATATATATGCTAAATTATATGAACGAGAGGATGAATCTAAATCGTGTGATCATATAAAAAAACACAATAGCTCGTTAGAGAGCCCGCACAACCAAAATAAGTGAATGATCTACACTAAAAATATCTAAGGTTTTTTTTTTGTATTGTTAATTTTCTTTTTGTTGTTTTACATTACAAATCTTATCGCGCATGTATTTTGTATATTTTGTATTTATTTTTACTATTTTTAATAAACTCTTCTTTATATGATTTCCATTTTTTTAAAACTTATTCGACATTGTATATAATATACCACGTAATATCCCATAACTTTTTAAAATAATTTGTTTAGGTGTAAATTATTACATTTCACCTTCCGTTCATAAACAATTCATTTTTAGAATAACTAGTTGGACCTCAATATAGTTCATAAAGTATTAACCTAACGAATTAGTTTGAGTTTTCCCAACAACCAACGAAATCAGAATATGGTTGGATGAGACTTAATCTTGTATACAATTCAGGAACATAAGAAAAAAACATTTTGTAAACACTAGTTAAACATAAAAACAATTATGGTATAATTTAACGATTTAACTTTGTAAGCTCATTTAAAATGGTGACCTCGTAAAATAGAAGGCATATAATTTATCTATTATACTATGAAAAGATGAGTTATAGATTTTGGTGGGAGAATACCTCGTCAATATCAAATGTCAGTCATGTAAAAGACTAAACAACTCAAGTACGGAAATAAATGATTTACCTGACCTTTTACGATATATTAGATAATTAGACGTATGTCTTATACGGGTATCTTGTCAAGATAATTTATCTCATTCAAATAGGATGCCTCGTTCATAGGGGTACCTCTGCTCAAAATGGGTTATATTAGATAAAGTAATTCCAGAGAGAGAGCGAGTTTTAACATAAAATAAGAGAGTTTTTTTTCCACTTGGGAGAACTGTTATTTGTAATATTTCTCTTCTAGTTACAAATATCAAAGGTCTATGATACTTTTTACCCTCTAAACGTTTTATAATACATTTTAATAATGGAGTGTATTTATACCGAATATAAAGCTGATTACATATATACTTGATTACATAAACACTCTTATTTATACCGAATATAAATCTTCAAGTATACTCGGATAATGTAAACATCAAGTCATTTATTCTTCACATCTTTTGCTTGAATAATTTTGTAAAATTTATACGATACCACACCTTGTTTGAACCTTCCATCACCCCTCGGGTAGAAAATATTATGGGTTAATATCAATACAAATAGAAAACTACACCCATATATGAATTATATTATATATTTGTATTGATGTGATATTCATTAGGTCAAAATTCATATATTTTTAAGGTATACCTTGATTGTTTGATGCTTCTCTTTAAGGAATATCTCGTACTTCTATGATGCTCGTCCAATGACCCTTATCCATTTTCAACTCCATAATCCTTACTTACATCTTGTATCATCATTTCATCTTCAAATTATACCTCATGGAGGAGCGGTTTTACGAGAGATAGTATACGAATTAATACCTCGTTCTCAGTAGTTATTTCATTAGATCATTTAGTAATAATATTTATAGAAATTATTTTGTAGGATTTAATTCCTTGTAATTTACATGCTTAAATATATTACTGCAATAAATATTATCCTTATATTCTTCCACACATTCAATAGTCTTGTAAATCAGTAGTTAACTTAAAGTCATTAATATAAGGGCTTTTACCGCATAGACTTTATGGCATATTGTATATGGAATTTTATCTCATTGATCATTGATTTGATATATAGTTAGACCTTTTACTAATTATCATTTTTGGTATCGGGAGTGTGGCCTTTGATCTCGTGGATTTTTTAGCTTGACTTAAAATGATATTGATATTGTTACATGTCCTTTGATATCATGGATTTGTTAAATTTATATTGTTGATGTTATGTGGCTTTTACTCTCATAGATCCTTGGTTTGACTTAAACTCATATCGTTATTTTTATGTGGTCTTTAATCTCATAGATGGTTTGTTTGACCTAAAGTTACATCCCTAGTGATTGTAGATATTCCACAAAAATGTTTAGAGATAAAGATTTGATTTGATTTATATGAGGGAGGTCCATCAGATGTGTAGCTTCCTTGTTCGACTAAAGTACGTCTTCGTTTGATTAGAGTAATTCCTTTTTTTTATTAAAAATGATATTTGTCGTGCAACATATGTGTGACCTTTAGTCCTTGAAACAAATAAAAAGTATTTGTTCATGTTTTAACATATTAACGATAGTAGTATGCATTTTCATGTACTTTTTTTAATATTCAGCTTAGAAACTTTGTTGTGTTATATTTGGAGTAATTATTATCGATTTTACAACTCTCTTTTTTTAACTTTTAGTTTTTTGTGTTTACGCCAACTGAGAACCGAGAACCGGACCGGAACCGAACCACTAAGAATTGGACTAAGAACTGGACCAAACTTTAACGATCACATTGATGGTTCCATTCTAAAAACCGAGACCGATAAGGAACCAAAACAATAAACAAGTTCAAAACCAAACCGATAAACCGGTGGAACCGATTTGGAAATGAACTGCTAAAACTAGTAAACCGATGGAATCGATACATAATCGAACTGATAAAACCGGTAGAGTCGATTGGTTTTTTCAAACCTATTTTTGTATACATTATATTGCCAAAATGTTTAGTTAAATATCATTTAAAAAATTAAAATTGAACTTCTAAATTATAGTTTTTATATGACTATTTTGTTTAGGTATCTATCAATCTATCAATTCTTTCTTGTTCAAGGTTTTTATTTTCACATTTCCAATCAACTTCTTTCTTCTTATCGTGTTTGCTCTTACCAAGAGAGAAGTTGTAAACTATTTTTTAATTCGGTCTATTGAGAATATTGATTAATTGTTAAAAAATTGAAATTTAATACTATAAGAGGGGAGTATGTTTTAATTTTTATATCTTTTATTTAAATAAAAAATTGAAAATAAAATTATAATTTGATTTAATTTTTTTAATAATAGACCGGATCGAAACCATACTGGTAACGAACCAAACAAAAACTAGACTGAACCAAAACAAGCCAAAACGAAATCAAAACACACCGAACCAAATCAAAGTTGGACTGAACCAGAACCGAACCAGAACATACCAAATCCGAACCAGACCTGACCGGACCGAACCAAAAACTTAGCCATCTGATCCAGTCCTAAAAACTGGAACCGAAAGCTTAGCAATCTGGTCTAGTATGAACCAATAAGCTTAGGGTTCATTCTGGTTCCGTCAAAACCCGGACTGAGTCGGACCTATAACAGCTCTAACGCCCAACTTTATCGAGTTTTTTTTGCCATGAAGCACTTTGTGGAGAAATAACTTAACGTAGTGTCAATGTTCGAGTTCTTGTTTAACGACCTCTTTTTTTCTGGAGAATATCAGTCTATAACTTTTTCGTAGTTTGGATCATACCACATTTGTCACTGACAGGGGTCTTCATTGCTATAAGGTGATGCCATTTGGGTTGAAAAATGTTGGGGCTACTTATCAGAGATTGGTGAATAAGGCCTTTGCTGATCAAATTGGAAGGAATATGGAAGTATACATCGATGACATGATGGTGAAAAGTGTGGATGAGCAATTGCACTTGGCTGACCTCCAAGAAACTTTTACCAACTTGGTAAAAGTGAATTTGAAGTTAAATCCATACAAATGTGTGTTCGGAGTGCAATCTGGGAAGTTCCTAGGTTATATAATAAGTGAGCAAGGGATACAGCCCGATCCGGGCCAGCTTAATGCTCTATTCCAAATGGAGCCTCCTCGGAATATTAAAGAAGTGCAACGATTGACGGGGAGGTTAGCTGCTTTAAACCGATTTATCTCAAGGTCATCGGACATATGCGCCCCGTTTTTTCAAACTTTGAAGGGTGCAAGAGGATTTAATTGGACCTCACAGTGTGATGAGGCCTTCAATGAGATTAAGAAACATCTGTCCTCCCCCAAAACCTTATTTAAACCAATTGATGGAGAGATACTCTTCGTATATTTGGCAGTTTCAAGTTGTGCCATCAGTGCTGTGTTGGTAAGAGAGGTGGATAACTACCCCCATCCCGTATACTACATCAGCAAGAGCTTGATAGATGCAGAAAAGCGTTATTTAAAACTCGAAAAGTTAGCGCTAGCCCTGGTGATAGCTGCAAGAAAGATGAGGCCTTATTTCTAGGCTCATCCTATTATCGTCCGGACATCTTTTCCTTTGAAGAATGTTCTCCAAAAGGCAGACATTTCAAGTAGAATGACTAAGTGGTAGGTAGAATTGGGGGATTTCGATATAGATTTTGCTCCCTGAACAACAGTCAAGGCCCAAGCTGTGGCTGATTTTTTAGTTGAATTCCACTATGACAGAGATTCGGAGCAGACTACTGAGATGAAAGACAAAAAGGTCTGGGTCGTCCGGACGGATAGTGGATCCAGCACTATAGGATGTGGTACACGGGTGTTCTTAACTTCTCCGTATGGTGACAAAATTTACCAGGCTATATGTTTTGCTTTCAGGGCTTCCAATAATGAGTCCGAATACGAAGCAGCTATAGCTGGTTTAAAGTTAGCTTATATTTGTGGGGCTAAAAGGATCAAGCTAATGAGTGACTCCCAGCTTCTTATTCACCATGCTCAAGGTCAATCTGAGGCTAAAAAGGAGCAGCTAGTGAAGTATTTACTTCTTCTTAAAAATGAAGCACTCAAGTTTAAAAGCATTGTTTATGAGCATATACCCCGGACAGAGAATGAACTAGCAGATTCACTAGAAACCATAGCTTACACAGAATCATATCCATGGATCTATATACTGGAGAGCCCCTTCATTCAACTTAATGTGGGTAAAGAGGAAGAAATTTTTGAAGTACATGTGAAGCAACCTTAGGATTGGAGATTTCCTCTCCTACAGTACCTCTCCGATGACCTTTTGCCTCCGGATAAATTGCTAGCGAGAAAAATGAAACACAAGGCTCGTGGTTTTATCATACTAAGAGACATTCTGTATAAAAAGTCTTACAGTAAACCTCTTCTGCGGTGTTTGGGAGATGATGAGTCTCAAGTAGTCCTCTCCGAATTGCATAATGGTGAGGGATCAGCTCACTGTGGATTTAGGGCTTTAACAACGAGAGTTTTACTGGCCGGCTACTATTGGCTATCTATCATGCAGGATGCTAAAGAGCTGGTAAAAAAGTGTGATCCATGCCAGAGATATAGCAATGAAATTCATGTCCCAGCCATCCCTTTAGAATCGATTTCTGAGCCTATACCTTTTGCTCGATGGGGTTTGGATTTAGTGGTCCCTCTCCCTATGGCGTCCGGAGGGCGCATAACTATAATTGTTGCTATAGATTACTTTTCGAAGTGGATTGAAGCAGCCCCTCTGGCAGGAACAACATCAAAAGCTGTCATAAAATTCATTTTATCCAACATCTGTTGCAGATTTGGTGTTCCACAAAAGATAACGACAGACAATGGGCCATAGTTCTACAACAAGGAAATGGAGAGTTTCTGTGCCTCAAGGGGTATACAACATTGTTTCTCTTCATCTTTCCACCCACAAGCGAATGGTCAGGTTGAAGGGGCTAACAGAACTATACTGTCCAGTTTAAAGAAGAATCTGGAAGGAGCTGCTGGGAAGTGGCCTAGCTATTTACAAGAGGTCTTGTGGGCCTACCGGACAACACCTGGGGCTGCAACGCAGGAGTCACCCTTTGCTTTGGTCTATGGGATGGATGCAATAGCTCCCATGGAAGCAACTCCCCCATCATTTCGGGTTCACAACTTCTTCGAATGCGCTAACGAAGTGGCAATCAGAGGTCAGCTTGACATGGTAGAGGAAAAACGAGTTAAAGCTCACCTTAGAGCTGCACACTATCAGGGTTTGATGAGAAGCAGATTTGCTTCTAGAGTTAAAAGAAGAGATTTCCAGCCGGGGGACAAGGTATTAAGGAAAGTCTTCTTACACACTAAAGAGAAGCTGCTCGGAAAATTGGCTCCAACTTGGGAAGGACCTTATATGGTTGTTGAAAGGCTTAAACCTGTAACATATTGGCTAGAAGACAAGGATGGAAGAATTTTGACCCACCCTTGGAATATTGAACATCTCCGGATGTACTTAGAGTAGCGTCTGTGTAAATATTTACTTGTTTAAACATCCATGTAAATATTTGGGGGCATACTCTTTCCTACCCTGGTGGCGCGGGGAGGTTTTAATGAGGTGTCCGGGCTTTTTAATGAAATTTGATGCATTCTTTAAAAAAATTCCGAAGTGTTCTTACTTTGTTTTTTGTCACACCATCCGGATTGAAGTAAAAAAATGATGACCACTTAAACATTTGTCATCGGAGAGCTTAAACACTCTCACTTTAGGCCATTTATGAAATAACTAAGAGCTATTTAAACACTAGCCACCAAACTTGAAACAAATTATGAAAGGATGCGAAAATTGTGCAAAACAAGGATATTCATTGAAATAACTTAAGTGTCTTGGCCTTCCAAGGACTTTTAAATTGTCAAACAAAGTAAAGGATCTATCTGGTCAGATACCAGACACATTAACAAAAAGAGTGCCTTGGCCTTCCAAGGAATTTAGTTTAGATAACATGAAAAGTGAAAAAATAATTCATAATTCAAGACTGAGCCTTTGAAGATGGCTCAGCCTCATCCATCTTCTTCTTCCCCTTGGGATCGTCTTTCTCTTTGGGAGGACCCTCCCCGGCATTTTCTTCTGCCTCGTCAGAAGAGGAAGCACTGGAATAGTCATGCAAGTCTCCGTCAGCCATGGTGTAGAAGGGAAGGTCTTCGTACTCTACGTGAAGCCACAAATCTCCCAAGTTCCTCTTCGGGAACTTCTCATGGAAGAGCAGGACCATGTCTGATTTCACCTTGGCATACATTTGCTCTTGAGTATCTATTACGTTGTTGGCATAAGCATCGATCTTGGCCTGGATTTTGGCCTCTTGCTCCCTTAGCAGATCAACTTTCTCCTTTGCAGCCTCGGACACCGTGTTCTCAAGTGCAATCTTGTCATTTTCAAGTTGTGAATGACTTGATCCTTGGCCTTGACATCCTCTTTTGAAGAAGTAAGATCTTTATCTACTCCGTACAACTTCTCCCGGAGCTCCTTGGTAGTATCTTCCAGAGTAGAAACTTTGGTGGTCCACCCCTCTTGGTTCTTTTTCAGCTCCTCGTTCTCCCCCTTTAAAATGTCAGCATGTTGAGTGGCAGTAAGAAGGTCATCGGACAGCCTCTCCTTATCACACTTGAGGTCTTTGATAATGTCTGCCTGACTTCGAACTTGCTTCTCCAACACAAGCACCTGCTGAACACTACTTAATAAAGAGTGATATATAATGTCCCTTTCACTTGAAACAGTAAAAGTCTTACCATTAAAAGTGAAGGTGTTTGAAGTACTCGGGGGGAGGTAAGGCCCAGCAAAATCGTCTATGGGGAGGTTGATAAAGTACTCACCAAGCCCACCAAGACCAGTGATGTCTACCCCATCAATACTAATACCTCCCCATTCGACCTCATCAGTTTGAAAGTCACCAGGTATCTCCTCTGCTTGTGTTGGGTCAGTGGGATCAATGTGGGGGAGAGGCTCCGGAGGCCGGAGAGAAAGTTCATCACGCTTAGAGGTCTTCTTCTTCTTGGCCCCCCTGTCCTTGCTTTCAGATCCCCGTTTACAGTCTCTTTTGGAAGCCCTTGGGGGTTTTGGGGAGTGAACTTCTTGCCTAACACTCTCCTGCTCTACCACTTCCAAGAGAGCAATATCAATCTGGCTTGGGGCTGGCCCCTCCGGATTTGTTAAAACAACTTCCTCCACCTCAACAAGTTCCGCTCCACCTACCACTTTCTTGCCCTTCTTCTTTTTGCCTTTCATCTTACTCGGGGTCTTGGCCCGGCCTGGCAAGTAAAGTGTCCCATCCGGTTCGTGTGTCCTCTTGAGCACTACATCCGGAGGGGGTTGAGTGGTGAGCTCTTCCCAGGTTAAGTCCCTCCGGCCAGTAGTGTTCCAGAGGTGAGACCTTGCTAAGTTGCCCCCCGTGAAAGCATCATGGAACCGGTTTCCCCACCTTTCAGCAGCCCAAGTGTTGATCTTGGTGCAAGTGGTCTGCCCGGACTTTAGATAGTCATTGAAGTCCTTGGGCAGTACTGCTAAGAAAAAGACAAAGACAATCAGTTTAAACAAATTTGATAAAAGAATAGATAAAAATATAAAGTAGGAGCCTTACGATCACTCCTCCATCTGCTGGTGAGGAGACTTGGGTTGACTCCGGCCTTGATTTTCTTCCCGTTCTCCCAAGCACCACTTACGAACAGGAATTGAGTCCTCCAATTCATCTCCGACTCTAGCAGGTCATCCACTGCTTTGAAGTTATCCCCCATGTTGAAGTGATAAAAGGGGATGTGTTGGTTTCTGCAGAGACTGGCCACAGCAGCAAACTCCTCCATCGGTAGAGGAATCCCGGAGAGCCTGGAGGCCATAATGCAGGCCATGAGGGTGTACCAAGCATTGGGACTCAGCTGGCTTGGACAGAGCTTTATCAGATGAAAGTATCTAACAATCTCTGGGTCCAAGGGAAATCTGAGCCCCCAGTTAAACAGCTCCGTGAAAATAACTATCTCGCTCAGCTTGCAGTCCATGGGAGTTTTGGGGTTTATAGGGATTATTATCTTCACGTTCTCCGGAATTCCCCACTTTGTACGCATCCGGCCCAGCTCAGCTGTGTGGATGAAAGCGTAGTTGATCTTTTGCAGGGAAAGGAGATACTTAACATTGACCTTGTGAAAACAAGGCCCTACCTTTCCTTCGAGACACTCCGGCAGATCCGGATGCCTCAAGCACAACGTTTCCTTGCCTTTATCTTTTTGGGCAGCAACAGCACTGCCAGTCTGTCCCGAAGGTTCGGACTCAAATGGAGCCTCTTCGATAGAATCCTCCATTATTTCCTCCATGATTGAGGAAGGGTTTTCAATCGCAGTGGTGAGAGGGAGGTTTGGATTTGGCTCAGACTGACTTCCGGCCTGATGAGCTCCGGTACTCTCCTGATTTCTAGCCTCTGGTTGGGGCTCTGTTGTGGACGTTTCTCTTCGGGGACTTGAGCCAGTGCCCTCCGGACCGGACAGCCTGTCTCTGGGTGCCATAATGGGTACTTCCGACCCAGTACTACTATCCTTGGCACCTGATACAGGGGTGGCCTTAGAAGCCTGCCCTTTGACCAGCCGACCTTTTCTCCGATCAACTAACTTGTGAGGAGAGTTTTCAGCATCAGACCCCATGGCTAAAAATGGGGAGGGTTTTTTAAGGCTCGTAACTGTTAAACCTGGTTCAACGACGGGTTCCGACTCTTGAACCGAAGAACCTGAGATGATAGGGGAAAGGCTGGATTGAAACAACCTCCTCGGTTTGACACCCTTTGTGGAGGAAGAACCCTGGTCTGACTCTGTGGCTGAAGTTGCTGGTTTGTCGATGGGGGAAGCGGGTAAGCCTGCTGCAATGCGCCTTTCCCTTTCAACCTTTTGCGTTTTTTCTAATTCAGAGAGGTTAAGCCACCCGCCTTTGATCAGAGCGTTCCTAGCCGTGAACATAAACAACCTGAGTAAAAATTTGTTTTTGAGAGAAAAAGCTTTGAGGATTTGCAGAGTGAAAACGAAAGTAATGGTGAAACAGTAGAAAGTATTTCAATTTATAGTAAATCTAAAAAAGGAGTCTTGATTCCTAGGAGAATTCGAAAAGATTAGTAATGATTAAAAAACGGCGATGATGTCACCCTCATTAATGAAGAGGTTGCTTTTCGAAGAAGGTGGGTGCGAAATTCAAGGTGAAAAAACGGCTGAAACAACCAACCAAAAAGTGACACGTGTCCCATGAACTCTGGCAAAAAACCGTTTGGATTTACAGAGTTTTTTCAGTCCGGATAAAGCTATAGCACAAGTCGAAATACCTGTCCGGGTAAAACTGCCCCTGACATCAGACTGTTTTTCAGGTTTTTGGCAAAGGTATTTGAACAAACACCTAAAAAGGGGCTCCTGATGAGTCTGGATGTTGCTACCTCTCCGGACGGGGACAGTTCGGACTAAGATCACCAGACCGGACAGGGCAGTTCGAACACCTAGCCCATTGGACTGTTCGACTATGACTAAAGTACTTAAAAAGTATCCTAAACACTTCTTGACTAAGCTGCTTGCTCTTCTACTAAAAGCTCATGGGTCCTTGAACATGACCCGGGTCCATTAGACATGACCCGAAAGCCCATAAAGCCCAAATACAAGGGTATAAATACTCAACCACCCGCATTAAATATGGGTAATGAAAATTAAATACAACCAGGCTGCTTAATTCTCCCTCTACTCTCTACTCAAACATTAAACACCTACATACCTCCACAAACTCTAAAACAAATTACAAATTTACCCTCAGACGAAAATTAACCACACCAAAACTAATTCGAACAACAGTTCAAAAAATTAAGCGAATTTGATTGGAATAAATATTTCTTAGTCCTCTGAAAAATATTTGAAAGAACTAAAAGGGTTGTATAATAGTGTCGGATATTCTTGGAAATGATTCCTCAAATGTGTCAATATAATTCGAGAGATATTTTAGACCGTATTTTGAAGGGTATTTTAGACCTAAAATAAAGAAGACACTCAGATGTATGTCTTCTAAAATAGGATTTACACCAATGGATTTTTAGGATTTTAAACCATGATTCAATCAAGGACCAAAAAACATAGTGTAAATACCCTAAAAAAACCTCATTAACAAATAAAAAATAAAAAATTAATTATACTAATCAATAAGTTGTTCAAATATCTCAAAAGAGTAAAATATTCTCAAACTATAATTTGACCTTATCAAACTATTTTAATCAATAAACCGTTCAAGTATCTCAAACAGTCAAATATTCTCAAAGTATAATTTGAACTTATCAAACTATTTCATAGGTAATGATCGTGAAACGAATTGAATAATAAGTGATTGATTTATTATTAAACATCTTTCATTACCTAAAGTCACTACCCTTGAATTCTTATCAAAATAATTGCTATAAATTGCAATAAATTTTTAAAACTATCATATACTTGTACATTTGCTCATTATTATGGTTTTATATTAACTAATAACTTGATTTATTACCATATATATATATATATATATATATATATATATATATATATATATATATATATATATATCATTTGGGCTTTAAAACTCATCTAGACTACTTTTCTTTGTTAATTTTTAACAAGTTAATACTTCCTCAAATTCTACCTCATATTAGTCACTATGAATGCTAACTTTATAGCTTGAATGATATTTCTTTCTATGGATTTTTTTAGAATAACCTCAAACTAAATTTATTTTTATCGAATTATTATTACTTGAAACTATCCACGTTGTCAAACCATAGTCTAACAATTTTCAGCTTTTATGGTAATACCGTAATCTTCCGCTGAAGAATTTATCAATGAAGTTTGATATATATTTTTAGTTCGATGGTTCTCCAAGGTTCGTATTTGATGTTAATTTCTTTTTACTTTATTTATCAGTTGATTATTTCATTTTATTTTAAGTAATAACTTTTTATTTAATAAATTGAAATAGAGTTGAATACAAAGGCAGGAAATTTCCCGCCTAAATCACAATTGAGAGAATTAAACTAGGACAAGCTTAAAATTAAAGAAGACCAAAATTTCAGCTTCACTTGGTCCAATCAACCAAAAAGCCAAACACTTAAGCTTCAATCGCGTCCATGATAAGAGCACAGCAAGCATCAAACAGCCAAGAATCGCAAAACAAGCGAATCACAACACTTTAGCTTCAATCACAGCCAAGATAAAAGCACATCAAGCTTTAATCAGCCAAGAATCGCAACTTCAAACAACAGTTTTCGCCAAGATCAAAGCAGATACGCGCAACAACACTACGCAAGCAGATCCATAGCTAACCAAAGAAAAGCTCCATCAGGAGCATTAGCCAAGCAAAACAAGCATGGACAAGAGAATGACAACTTCATTACACAAGCAGATCCATAGCTAACCAAAATAATGCTCCAACAGCTGCATTAGCCAACCAAGACAAGCATGGACCAGAGAAGGCCCCGTAGATGATAAGCTCCATATGATCTTGTCCTTCTTGTTAAGATTGATAGTACAGTTTTTAATTCGATCCAGATCCTCCTTACTAATAAGATTGACAATACAATTAAGATCCCAGTGATAGCTAGACAAGTAATGATTTACCTTCTCATGATGATACCAACTATTGTCAATAGAATTGTCAAGAGAAAGAAGAGGATCAGAATTAGACCATCTATCCAACCAGAAATCAACATTACCATCACCGAATGACCAGCTCACAAATTGTTCTGCAGTAGAATTTATCGTCATTAGCATGTTCCAAACCATGGAACCCTTCATGCTATTGGCAAGCTGCAAAGGATGCTTCTTTTTGCAATAGATATCATGAATCAGATTAGCCCAAAGTAACTTGTTGTCCCTAAACTGCAACCAAAGCTTACAAGAAGTAGAAAGTTGAACATCAGCTACAGTTCTAATGTTTAAACCCCCCTCTTTATACGTTTTAAAAATGCTTTTCCAACTACACCAATGGATTTTGTGGTCCAAGCTAGTAGAACCCCAAAGAAAGTTATTGAAAGCTTTTTCAATTTTGTTAATAACGTTATAAGGGATAACGTTACTATGCATCAAGTAAAGCACAATATTCATAAGAACAACATTAATCAGTGTGATTCTACCAGAAAATGATAAGTGTTTGGATTCCCAATCTGCTATTCTATTATTGATCTTTTTGAGGAGATTAGTGTAAATCACAGACTTGTTGTTGGTATTGATTGTGATACCAAGATAATCAGTAGGGAGCATAACATTATTAAAGCCATTGATGTTAGAAATGGAGCTGATTTTAGCATCATTCATACCACTAGCAATGATAACTTTCGTTTTTCTTTTGTTAATGACCTGACCAGAGATTGCTTGATATTCCTATAAGAAAAGATTAAGTGATACTAAAGTAGCATCCTTATAGTTAGTGAACAAGAGAATATCATCAGCAAAAGCCAAGTTGCTAATACACAACTTATTACGACTTCTGTATCTCATGTATTTATTCTCATTAAAGAGCAAAGAGATACCCCTCAATAAAACTTCCTCAGCAATAATAAACAGGCTAGGCGAAAGAGGATCACCCTGCCTAAGGCCTTTGACAGTTTTAAAGAAACCATATGAGGCACCATTGATTAAGATAGAGACAAATACATTAGATATCATACTACTAATAATCCTTATAAATCTTCTAGACAAACCAAAGCAGGTTAAAAATTTAATAAGAAAGGGATGACTGAGCTTATCAAAAGCTTTGCACATATCCAATTGAAAGATGATGTTCTGGTCCTTAATTTTTCTGTTCAAATCATAAAAAGCTCCTTGGTAGTTAAAACATTAGAATGAATTGAATTACCAGGAACAAACCCACCTTGAGAACTAGAGATTTTCTTAGGTAAAAGATTAACAAGTCTGTCATTCAAAATTTTAGCCATAATACGATTAAGAAGCGTGCATAAACTTATAGGCCGATAATCACCCCCAACAAGTGGGGTTACTGGACTTAGGAATGAGACAGATGCCAGTAGCAAGAATACCTTTAGGGATGTTACAACCTCTAATAAAATGATGAAGAGCAGAAATGAGATCCTTTTTAATAATGTTCCAACATTTTTTATAAAAAAATAAATTAAATCCATCCATACCTGCCACACTAGAAGCTTTAAGATTGTTGATTGTTTTGAGAACTTTATCTTCACCAGGAAGAATGAGCAGGCTCTTATTATCCTCTTGAGTAACAACACAGGGGATGGTATCGAATAGATTATGATTTATCTTATCTAACTCATCTTGCTAATCCTTATAAGAGCTACAAGCAAGAGCCTTAGTGAAGAAGGCAACAACAGAATTACCTATAGAGTCTTTATGAGTAATCCAAATGTTGTTCTCTTTAATGCCATTAATAGCACTTTTCTTTCTTTTCTTGGAAACATAGCTATGAAAAAGCTTGGTACATCTCTCACCGTCTTTGATCCAGTCAACATTACACTTCTGCAACCAATATTCCTCCTCTATTTTGTAGGCATTCATCAATAAAGCATTACACTTATTCAGCTCCTCCTTCGATTGACTACTGTTTTGATTTTGATGTAAAGTTTCCACCCTAAGAATATCATCCTCCAAAGCTTGAACTTTGCTGAAAACATTCCCAAAATGATGATTATTCCAATCAACAAGAGCAACTTTTAACCTTTTTAATTTAATCCAAAACATGTTCAAAGGATCACCATCCATGTCCTGATCCCAATTATTAGCCACAATAGACATAAAACCTTCATCAAGCAACCACATGTTCTGAAATCTAAAATTCTTTCTTGAACTATAAGACAAACTAGAAAAATTGACAAGGATGGCCATATGATCAGATCCAGTTCTGGCTTTATGAATGACATTGGTATTATTGAAGATATCATTCTAGAAATTGTTAGTAAAGACCGAATCGAGACGTCTTCATTTAGTCTTGTTAGACCAAGTAAATCTAGACCCAGCATATCCAACATCCATAAGACTACAATCACTTATCATTCTGTTAAAATCATCATCACTGTTTTGACAGAACGTAAAGCAACCAATCTGATCATCTATCGAACTAATCGCATTGAAGTCACCACAAACAAGCCAAGCTTTATTAGCACAAGAAATGTTACGTAAATTATCCCAAAGATATAATCTATTTAAGCGCTGACATTTAGCATAGACAAAAGTTAAAAGAAAGTTATTATCTAGAATGTTATGAGTAGCTTCAATATGCAAGCATTGAATATGGTCAATCAAAATGTTAACAAATATAGTATCATGCCAGAAAATCCAAATTTTATTGGATATATTGGAGGCACTATGGTTGAAGCCAACTTTAGAAGCACAATAAACAAGATTATCATTAGTAATTAAGGGCTCTTGAATAACAACAATATCAACTTTGTTAACTCTAGAAAGATGCTTAAGTCTCCTAAAGGAAGATTTATCTTTAATCCCTCTAATATTCCAATTAAGAATACTAATCATAATTGAGAGAACGTTTAGAATTACGTATTGTTATAGATAATTGATGAGTATCCTGACCAGCCTTTTCTTTTTGGCTTGCTTGAGCTGCCTGTCTATTATAGTGGTGAAATCCTCATCATCTTCAGATGTTTCTTTCCTTTGAATTTGGCTCCTAGTTAATCTTTTATCAGGCTGAACACTCCTAGAGATAACAGGCAGATGACTCCTTGAAGAAACCTGAGGATTTTCATAACCAACTTTAGGAGAAGAATATTCAGAAGCCAGATTTTCATAATCCTGATTGTTAGTATTCCCAAGAGTTTGCAAAGCCACGATTATTTCATCCTGTTTGTTATTAATATCCATTTCAACTTCTTGAGGTTGAACACTGTTGACACCATCGACAACCTCAATATTATGACTACCAATAAGAACATGCTGACAAGGATCAGAATGCCTATCAACTAGACGACTATGTAGAGGAGATGATGAAAGGATCCCAAAATTTGAGTTCTTGGGAGAAAATTTATCCTGATCTTTATCTTTAACATTATTTAGAACACTGAACCCGAATTCCATCGTTTGAATAGCACCATCAATATCAGATCTTGAAGGCATAACATTAACTTCTTTGGCATGCTCTTCAACAGCTTTAAAACTATCCAACTTCTGAATGATATCAATATTATTAGACGAAGCAATAACATTAACTTCTTTGGCATGTTCTTCAAAAGCTTTAGTATTATCCAATTTCTGACTGATATCCATATCAAACTTGCTACATTTCTCAATAACCTTGTGCTTCTTGCATTGTTCAATGCTATGGCCAATATGATAACAAGATTTACAATATTTAGGTAGGTTTAGATATGAAATTCTCACCCATCAACCCTGATTGCTACCAAAACCCACCCAAACATCATAAAACATCTTCCTGGTTATGTCCATTTCAATCCTGGCCAAACAATGATTATAGAAAGCCCTGTTTTTGGATGGAACTTTAATCTGCATAGGTCTACCCAAAGAAGAGGCTATATCTGAGATCACCTTCTCATTAAACAAAATTTCAGGCAGATTTTCGATCTTGATCCATATTGGAGTAACAAGACACTCATATTTTACGTTAAAGCATTCAGTCCATTTCAGTAATCTCATAACCGTTGAACCAATCGTCCATACATTTTGCCTCCACAGTTTACCCAAATCTTCATACGAGTCAAACTCGATTAAGATATGTCTTGAGTCCTTAACCGTATAACTGAAACCTTGAACAAATTTGAACTTGCTAAAGAAATCAAGCAGATGTATCCTCTTAGGTAAACCAGAAGAGCATTTACCAACAAGAGTATGTTTTGATTTTGATTTCAAATGGGCTAAGAAGACATCATCGTATTGCAAATTAACATGATCATTCTTGTATCTTATTTCCTCGGGGTTGAAAGAATCAACCAAACCTTGAGAATCAGCAGTTACTGCATCGACGAAAGATTTCTTCTTCCACTGACTATTGTTTCTGAAATTGTTTTGCAAATATTTAATTGATGTTGAACTGAAAACTTCGGGGACAGATGGAAATTGATCCATGAAAACCAAAAGAATTAATTCATTAGGACATGAAAATCAAGGAAAAAGAAGAAGGATTCTTGTTTCTTGGAGTCCAAGCCATTCGTCAACTTTCTCCAACCTCATTTATCAGTTGATTAATATACATTAAAATATCTAATTCAAAATAATTTCCAAAAGATACGCCGTTTATACAATCATCCCATGCCGTTGGAATTAGTAATGCGGAAACCATATTTTCTAGCTTCAAATATAATTATTTAGCATCACCTAACATCTAATTGATGTAGTATAATGATTTTTAAATTTCCATTAACTCTTTCTCAATACTTCACTCATTTTAAAATTTATTACTATTAAATTAACATACAAAACTTCAACTGGTTGGGGCTTATAAAAATGTATATATATCACAAGTATTGTGTTAATTCTAAACTAATTTCCCGTATTTTTGAGACTATTAGAATTTTGTTAGTAGGATTTACAGAAAAATAATTTTTTTTTTAAATAAAAAAAAGTTTAAAGTTTTCACTCGACCTCACAATCGTTTGAGGTAGTATCAAATTAATGATGGTGCTTCAGTAGTTTGATTGCTAACTATAAATTGAAGAAAGTTCTATAAAAAGAACTTCTAAAAATTTGTGGATTTAACTTCAGCTTTAAATTTTAGACTTAAAAAAGTTCTATAAAAGTTTTTTTATATGATCATCCCATCATAAAACCAATGATTTAATAATATTTTATAGGTGACTCCAGCATTAATCAACCGACGCGACCTTATAACAAGATACTCATTATTTATTCACAAATAATATATACAAGATAACAAGAGAGAGTATGTTCGACAAGTTCATTTTAAGAATTTGATATCTACATATATTCTTTACTTCATATTATTTTTCTTAAAAAATAGATTAGCTAGCCATTTAAGATAGCGAAGATCTCTGCTATTAAGATATCATTTGCTTATATACCATTGAAATATGTTTTTGCTTTTATCTAATACGGGTTGAATGAAACTACATATGATCAGGTGATGTAAGTGATAATACTTCAAGACAATTCTGACATCGTCAATATTTAATAATAATTATGAGAGTTGGTACATTAAAATTACAATATTTGGTAACCTTCAAAATTTAGAAAATTTGAAAGGTTTTAACGGTTTGGGTGTGGATTAGATCTGATTCTAGAGAGAGATATGAACAGAGAAGTTGATTTTAGAGAGAGAAAGTAAAGCTCGAGAGAATAGTTTGCAAGTGAAAAGTTCCATCCTCATTATGTTCAGGCTTTGCCATTATATATAGACGAACAGACTTAGAATAACTAAAGTGGTTACAAAAATAGGTTGACTGCATTTTAACCCCTTATCTTTACAAATAAACTGAAATATGTCATATATCTTTACAATTGTTCGTATAAGAATTTAATTATTACATTTTATTCCTCAATATTTTATATCCTTGTCAGTAGCCCCCTAGTTCTTATGAAAGTTAATAAATGAGAACTAGTCGTCGCCGGAAATCTTAATTGGTTAGAAAAAGGTTCATTTTACCAAAATTCAGACTACTTAGAGTTAGATGATCCCATTATCTTGGCAACACATTTTTCCCTCGAATCAAAACAAACTTTCGTTGATGCTTCAAACATTTTTATATGGAAATATTTTATCTCGACGGCCATAAACGTTCAAAGCGAAATCGAGAGGGTGATGATTCCCTATGCACTAGGTCTGTCACTAGGCATGTCATGTGGCAGGTGTCAAGCTCTCCTCTTCACGTAACCGTTAGGTATTCCACCCAATGGTTGCTTCCACCTATCTGACATTTCTCTCTCTTCTTTCCCTTCAATAAATACTCTAGTGAGCCATTGTTTGTTTATAAACGTATTTTCAAAGACAGAAAGTCTATTTGCACAAAACATTCCTTGGCTACCTTCATCTGAATCTTCAATCTCCAAGATACCACCACTGGAAATCTAAAATTATCCCTCAAACCTTCAAGTTAGTATATGAGAAAGCATCCAAAAACTAAAAAACAAAACCCATAAAATCAATATACTTAGAAACAAATAAAACCCCTTTTGGTGCTTACGACTACTTCAATATTAGTGAGATAAATAAAGAATATAGAGCAGTTGGGTTAATAAGAAATACTTCTCGTTTCTCCACTAAAACAATATACTACGGTAATTTCGATCCAAATCGAACTCCTCATGCATTTTCAAGTTCATCCATCCTAGAATAAACCCAATCATCAAAAACCCAAACACCAAAATTGCCTCCAATTTCACCATCGCCAACTAAATCATCACCTCGAATCCCTTCTACAAATTCTACACCTCAAATCAACTATAAAGTAACCTAAACCACATCTACTTCAAAGATATCAGAAGAAACTCCATCTCCTCTTAGCTTTGGATGCCCTTGACAACTGCGCAAGGAAACTTCTCAAGTCCATCCAACACTTCTCTCAAAGTCTTCCCAAAAGAAGAACCTTTATAGCTATGGGAGACGATGCTGACGACACTTTACCCTCTTTTGTCTAAAATATTGCAGTGAATCATTCACCCGCTTCTCCTCCCCTAAGGGAACTTGTTGAGACAATCATAGAATCCCAAAAAAAACCCCAAACAAAGAGCAAAAGGAACCAGCCTCGAATCCCAACCCATCTCCATTTATATATGAGGTTTCCAAGGGAGATGCGGACTCTGAAGCTACCCAATCAAATATCAAAGCTGACACTAAAGATGATGCTTCGAAAGATACTAAATCTGATGTAGAGGATGATGCCTCGAAAGATAATGACAGTGAAACGGTTAAGCATGCTTCAAAAATGAAAGTACTGTTAAAGAGGATGGAAAAAGAAAGCTCTTATTGAACTTCCGGATGAGCTTGCTTCTTCTATAGGTGTAAATTTGAAGCCACTCTTCCCACAATACATATTGGCACTAAACAATATGCCATACACCTACTATCCAGAGTCTCAAGATTCCTCTTTGAAAAAAACTGGGGAATACCAGATATCATCATACTTTGGTTTCCAAAAGAGTGATAGACTTCACTTGACTGTGGAAATGATGAGTTGGTGATATATCCTCAAATTATAAATTGTGGTCTTCGATTTCCGTTAGATCCAATGATAGTGGAGTACTTCAAACTCCTAAACATTTGCCTTACACAAGCCATACCCAACCAATGGTTCATCTTCTTATCAGTGATTATGGCATCCAGGCTTGCCAAAATTCCTCTTTCTATTCAAGACTTCATAACCTTGAGCAAACTTTCAGAGGGACCTATTATACCTTTCTACTATCTTACTCTTGATAATGATCTCAAAATTATCGATGACTTGCTCGAGGCTGACAAGTTTTGTTAACAAGAAATTGTCTTTATATTTGGGGATGGGAGAACGGAAAAGAGATATCAGTATAGAACCCAGCATGCCTTAACCTCGTCTGGAGGAGTGATAGTAAGATTTTTTAACCTGTGATTTTGTGTTGTTTCTTTTAGTAATTTTCTTTTCATCTTTTATTTACTTTTGTATTGCATCCATAAATTCCAAGGAGATATAAAATTCGTCAATGAAAAAGACATTTTTAGCAAATTGGCCACTTGGGCAGAAAATGGATTTCATTCATTTTTCTGCCTATAAACTATCTCAACAGCCATTTGTGGAGGGCCAATGTGGGAGCTTATCTCTCCAAAAATCTGATGAAGCCACCAAATCATATCATGGCTGTCAAAAGACTTGTGGCACCCGATTGCAAATTATTGTTCCTTGTTCGAAATAGAAGAAAGGGAAAAAAGTATAAAAAAACAACTAGCACATCTGGTGCTAGCCCCTGAGAGAACCCAATGCTGCAGTTAAGGGAAAAAAAGAAGGTAAAAGAAAAAAGCCTTCCGACTATTGAAGAAGGAGTGGAGGTTGAGCCTTTACCTAAGAGGAAGAAAACTGATATCAAAATGTGTCCCATCGATTTTTTCCATTTTAGTAATATCAATATGCTTTGGAAACACAATTGACCTTATATCAGATGACAAATCAAAAGTCTTCAAATCCATAATTTTCCTATATTAACTACCTCTTATACCATTACTCATAAGCGTATACGGTCCATGTTGAGAGGGATTGGTAAACATAAAGTCATGTCATACTCAAAGACTGGAGTTTCAATCAAATACCTAGATTCATTTTCGTTGTTTGGACTTGTTCTTCCTTTGATATTGTTGACGTTGGCTATCATGGTTCTTTGAATAATGTCTTTCTTTCTTCTTACTATAAGCATCAACTATTTCTAGGACCTAAGAATGTCCATCAGAATCAGACTAGGGTAGAGTCTGAGGGGATATACCAATGTTTATATTTCTTCTCCTTTCTAGAAGAACGATAACCCTAGTCTAACTTAAACTGGACTTCTTGACGGCTATCCCTTGCTCGAATAACTTCATGAGTTTCACTGGAACGACCAACTGAACTTATTCTCTCATTCACCCTCTACACCTCAGATCAAACCCTACCTGTTCTTACCGATTGCTCCCTATAAACCAACTAGTCATTAAACTCATCTATTTGTTCCAGTAACTCATTTCACGAATCCTATAAATTATATTGATTAGATTAATCATCCACCTCCAGATCAACCCGGGCTTCTCTTTGGCCAATACTTGATTCTACCACCTCACTTTTAACAAATACGGCTGGGTCAATTTGACTTTAAACAGACTAATAAATTTCTAGAGAGAGAAAGTAGCTAGAGTATCTTTTAGAGAGAGAAAGTTGTCAAGTGTCAAGTCCAAAAGTAAAAGATCTTATGATGTTTCCAAGAAAAGTACATGTTTCTATAGCTCACTTGTTATAAGTAAGAGATTAAAGTTTGTTGCATTGAATATCTCACCCCACTTTAATACTTAATGTACACGTGATTTTTCAATAATACAATTCTAGTCCTTTACATTTCTATTTTACAAAAAATCCACCTCGTACATTATTAATTTATTATTTTTATCTATAAAAATAATTATTCTTACATTATATTAACTTTAGCCTTATCAAATTTGATTTAAAAGTTGTTGATATAAAATCAACTTTTAACAGCTTCAATAAATGTTACGAGATATGTCATAATTTTATCCAAACTAGTTATCTTAATATTATATTTTTTATTAGAAAATATAATTTTAGATCTTCAAAAAATTATATGAAGTTAATCTGTTAACAATATAAATATATTAGAAAATTGTCTCATCTTAATACAAAACTATTTCCATGTTGGATACAAAGAACAAATAAAAAAAAGAGCTAAGAAAACCAAAAACGCAAAAACAATATTTAACGTTTCTCCTATTATGGAAATAATCGTACGTCAATGGGAAATAAATACTCGGTTTTTATTAACAAATAGGTTACAAAACGAATCTCAAGATGCTCCAACAATTTATTTTGTACTTAACTTATCTCTCTAAAAGACAAGATTTTTTTCTTACGAGTAAAACACAAACACACAGCTCTACTTGTCACTCATGTCAGACCCATCACACTAATTATTCAACAAACACTCGAGATACAATCTCATTAATAAAAAATTGTAAGAAAGCCCTAGTCTTTTCAAATAGGAAACATCGCATTTAATAAATCTAAACTAAATTAAATCTCAATAAATAGGAAATATGATTAGTATAAAATCGAATTAATAGAAAATGCAATTAAAAATGAAGCTCAATTTAATTGCAAACCCTGACAAATGGAAGAATCTCACTTTGACCAAGAACTTAAGCCCAACATCATTGAAGCTTCGACGGATATCTTCAAATCATGTCATCAATAGCATGCTTTCGGCTCAGTCTTACTACTTCAGCTGAGATCTTCGGCCTAGTAGAAAACAACCAATAGGTATTCAGCTCAACCCTAATCCTTAGGTTTTAGGAAACGTTTTTGCACCTAAATTTGGTCACAACTATGCTTTAAGAATCTAACAGTTCATGCTTATACATGTCTTTGCATGATCCATCTTTGACCAATGTAGTCCTTCGAAAGTATCTCTATGGATGCGTTATTTCAAGTGTACATCTAACAAATTCCCACCTAGGCTTATAATAACTATGGCATCTGTTTCATCCAATATTCTAATCTTTGGAGACCAGTTCACTTGCATCCCATACTTGAACAAGTCTCAGGTAGTTCGTGAGATTTGAAATCGATAATAATTTGGTGAGAGTATTCGAAGGATTTTATTGGATAGAAATAATAGTCATCTTCATTTTCTCTCTCTTCATAACTGCTTAGATGAAGTGCACCTTGATATCTACGTGTTTAGTTCTCTTTTGGAATTTTGGACTCTTCATTATCTGAAGATCACTAGTATTATCACATAATAAAATCACATTTTTCTCCATAAAAATGAGTTCACTCAACATTCCCTTAAGCCAATAGTTTCCATCATGACTTCCTTAGTAGACATATACTCAACTTCCATAGAAGACAATATAAGAACCTTATGTATACAAAACTTCCAACTAACCACTCCTTTAAACACAATAAGCAAATAACCCAAAGTAGAATTCATATTGTCGCGATAATATACATAATCGTAGTGCACATACCTTTTCAGTACTATATTACACGTATCCTTCTGATTTTAGCACAACCCTACATCAGCCAAGCTCTTCAAGTATCTCATGAGCCACTTGAGTGCGTGCCGATAAGGTTTTCTCGGATTCAACATGAATCTCCTCAAAACACTAATCACGTAGACAAGATCAGGTCTCGTGCAAATCATAGCATACCTAATGCTATTAATAACATTAACATAAGGTATATCTAGCATATACCTATCTTTTGCACCTCCGATTGGTGTTTGAGTGACACTAAGTTTGAATTGTGCGGCAATGGGCTTTCCAACCTATTTGGCTCTGGACATGTCGAACTTCTGAAAGATCTTGTGTATGTATTCTTGTTGAGATAATAATAGATACCAATGCGGCATGTTCTCAACTCTCTTTTCAGCTAAGTCTAAACCATTTCAGTCTTCTCATATTTTTTTTAGCTATTAGTATGTCATCCACATACAACAATAGTATGTCTTGTCTCTCCATGCGTATTTCCACATGCCAATAGACAATATTTTCATAGTAGATACGGACATACTTGATGGATCTCATTAAATAATCAAATCTTATATTCCATTAACTCGACAATTATTTCAGCTTATAGAGAGGTCTATTCAAAAAACACATCATTTTCCTTTCTTTCTTCAAACTCTTTTAGATGAAACATGTAAATGTCTCTTCCAATTCACAATACAAATATGAATTAATAACATCTACTTGATCTGCAGCTATATCAAATCCCATAATATTTGAAAGCAAACCCTTATCGACGTTTGTTTCACAACCCAAAAATATATCTCATTAAAATAAACATACATATGTTGTGTAAACCCCTTAGCCACTAGTATAGCCTTGTATCTAGGTACTTCAACATCAAAAATACATGACTTTCTCTTGAATATTTATTTAGTTCTAACAATATTTTGATCATTCGGCTGCTTCATAAGAATATACGTACCCATCTTATTTAGATATCTCGGTTATGCGTTCATGACTCTTGGACATATTTGGACTCTTGGACATCTTTGGACTCATGCGGTTGTTGAATCATTTGCACCAAAATATCTATAACTTCACTCTTTAGATCAGACTCATCATCAACTTCACATCTTTTCTTTGTAGTACTAGATTGAGTCTTCACCGCCTTCTTTAATGCAATATCCTCCTTATTGAAAATAACGTCCATGCTTAACAAAAACTAATGATATCAATGTTTAAGGCAACATAACTTATACTCTTTTTCTCCTTCTGGATATCCAAGAAAAAATATTTTAGTGTTATCGGACGAAGGTTGTCCTGTTTCACATGTGCGTAGGCACCACATCCTTACACTCTCAAATGTTCTAGGTTACGTTTCTCTTCAATCCAAGACTATTGAGAACAAAATAACTTCAGAACCATTGATGGACTCATGTTAATGATATACAAGTCATTGTTGTAGCTTTTTCCCATAACATTTGGCTCATTCCAGCTATATAAAGCATACGCCTAACTCTTTCGAGAAAGGTATGGTTTATTCTCTCACCAAACCTGTTATGTTGCGGAGTCCCGCTCATGGTTTGGTATGAATTAATTCCAAAACTTTAAAAATAGCTAATAACTTTATTGTTCACAAATTCCAAGTCATTATCAATCTGAAGCTTCTTCAACATTTTTTGGGTTTGATTTTCTTCCAATTCACAAAGGAAGCAAAAGCTTTATCCTTAAACTTCGGAAGTATAACCGATAATTTCTTCACATAATCATATATTAGCGACGTAAAGTACCTTGCACCACCTATGGTAGGTTCTCATATCGGACCATAAAAATTTAAATGAGCATAGTCAATTACTCCATTAGTTGTCTAGTTGTTGGGAAGAAACTTCAAAAACTGTGTTACCATCTAACAGCCCATGTTTGCTTAGTTTATCAAGCTGTTTTCACTTAAATTTCCCAACCGAAGATTCTATAACCT
This sequence comes from Limnanthes douglasii subsp. nivea, assembly GCA_036936605.1. NCBI lineage: Eukaryota > Viridiplantae > Streptophyta > Magnoliopsida > Brassicales > Limnanthaceae > Limnanthes > Limnanthes douglasii. The sequence goes on along the minus strand of JAUPFV010000005.1, from coordinate 124,996,620 downwards.
AGTAGAATCTTTCTCCACACTAGACGCTCCCCTAATACTACAAAGCCCTCAAGACCTAACATTTCATTAGTCATATAGCCTTTCATAACAATAAGTAAGCCTTGTAAGACCGTATTTATGATATCTTCATCTTTATAGGTAATCCTTTGTTCATCTAACACCCCAATAAAAAACAAGTTGCATTTAACTTTGGGCACATACCTTATGTCATCAATCACTCACTGAACTCTTATAGAATACTTGAGTCGTGTGATCCCAATCCATTTGACATCATAGGATTTGTCATTTCCGATGATGAACCTTCCACCATCAAGCATTTGCATGTCTTAAAAGTAATAATTATTGGAACTCATATGAAGTGACAAACCTAAAGACAGCATCCATCTATTTTGGTATATTCAAGAATAAGAAGTCATTAACTCATCAACGTACTCACAATCATCATACACCAATCTAGCATCTCCGGCTTCGATCTTCTAATAATTGTAGCCGTTTCTTTTTTTTGAGAAATTCCTACTGATATGTACTTTATTCTTTCATACCCAACACGTCACTTTAAAACCAGTTGCAAGCCCCTTAGAATTACACCAAGAGTTTTTGCTCATCTTACTTAAAACTCTCTTTCCTGACCTGCTCCTCACACTCACTTTGTGCCTTTCAGAGTAACCCTTGAGAAAAATATTCCTTTGACGAACTTTGGAATGAAAGGTGCTCTTCACTATGCCCATTTCAAATCACTCTTCGTTGTAGATAATATTGTTCACAGAGTGTTTGTACTCCTTCCGAGAGAGCTTAAGAGGATAATATTTTCATCATTTTCCTCAACTTTTACACCAAATTCATTTAAGTCGAGTATGATCTTGTTGTAATCGTCTAGGTTCTTTCAGATCTCTTTGCTACTATTCATTGATAACATGTAAATTTTTTTCTTGAGATATAGTTTGTTTTCCAATAACTTCATCATGTAAATATCCTCTAGCCGATTCTATATCCCCAACGTCGTAGGCTCTTCAAATACCCTACACATCACTTCATCTTCCAAATCAGTATTATGAACTTTTAACATTACCATGACATCAGCCTGTATAAATTTCTTGTTGATAGTTGCATCTAATCATTTCTATAATAGGAAAGGCTTAACCTAAATTCTCCACGGGTTAAAGTCATTCTAATTCTCAAATTTTACTAGGTCAAGCTTCATGTAACTCATCTTCCATGGCATTTCGGTTTCTAGGTGAAATTTGTTTCTCACACCTTCAAATCGTCGATCGATCTACTTCTTATTCCCTTTTTATCCACGCTCATGGCACCTCTTGTTCGGAAATCATTTTGTTCTAAGACATAGATTTAACATGTTGGATGGAAACAATAAATAAAAGAAATCCTAAATAAAACCAAGCATACAAGACAACATCTAATGTGGTTTGGATTTTTGGAATAGTCTTATGTCAACGGGCAAAACGTATATTATTTTTATTAATAATAATTTTAAAAATAGACTTTCCAAACACAAAGGGCTCAATCACTCTTTGTTACAAAACTCTCGTAGTTTACTAAGATAACGTGATTCATGAAACACTCTATTTATGTTTTGTCTGTTATCCCACTACTCTCCCTAAATAGCTAGATCATTCTCTTATTATAAAGAAACACATATTAGTTTATCACTCACATTACACCCATCACACCAACCTAGCTTTGTGTTTATTCTTCTATTTGTAGGCTTACAGAAAACTGTAATTCTTCAATGGCCAGTCCAGATTTAATCTCATTAATTAACGATTACAATAAATCTATAATTATTATAATAGAAAATGTAAACTAAATAAAAATCACAATTAATATGAAATCTAATTAATGAGAAATTAATTTAATAGGAAGACCAACTAAATAGGAAGCCTAATTAAATAAGAGATACCAATAAATATAAAAATCAGTTTGATCAAGAACTTAAGCCTAACAACATTAAAGTTTCAATCCAAGTAACTTTGCAAGACAATTTTAGATCAGGTCATCGACAACATGACTTAATTTCAGTTTCTAATGCTTCAATCCAACCAATATGTCTTTTGCCAAGTTTTCCATTAGGTTCTAGTAAACGTCTTTACACTTTAATTCTGGCCACAACTCTATGATAAAAGAATCTAATAGTTCATGCTAATCAATCTGTAATCCATATAGTTCTTCAGGCGTACCTCTATTGATTAGTTGATTCTATCTAATACATAAAAAAATAAATGCATAATCATATCATAACAAGAAATATGATAACGGCCCCCAAGGGGGTAGCCGAGTTTGTTGAGTAAGGCATGTTTGTGACCAAATTTCATGAGTTCGAGTCCCTTTACATACGCTTTCTCGGCTGAGCCTGTCACCTTGTGTGGTTTACCTTCTTGCGTTGGTTTGCAGGCTATTGCGTCAGACTGAGGGTTTACCATGTTCCCACTCATTGCACTCTGAGTAGCGACTGTGGGTTCCCTCCGAAAAAATAGAAATATGATAACTTTATCGCTAAGTTATCTTTTAATATTATATATTTTTCGTTAAAATCTAGACTCGCGGAAATTTTGAAACCTTACATCAAATTAAATTTTAAACATTCAAAATCATGACACAATTAGATTTTAATTCAATATTAAATTTGTTGATACAAAATAGGTTTTTGATTCTTTCGACGACTGTTAGAAAAAAATACGATAACTTTTTATATATTTTATTTTAATATGATATTTATTTAATAAAATTGTATATATTCGTAACCATATACCGTGTTAAAATTTAAACGTTCTAAATCAATAAAGACTTAGATTTTACTTTAACCTAAAATTTATTGATGGAAAATAGGTTTTTGATAGTTTTGAATAATTTAAACCTCGGGTCAACCTCGTTGAATACTAGGCTAATTTGGTCTATTCTATCGTTTAAAATAGGCCGAAAAATGTGTAACATTGAGTGTAGATCATGTAATAATGAGTAAATATGCTTTAAATTAGTAGAATAATCGGGTAGAATAGCCAAAAATAGACCAAACATGTGACCTATGGCCCCACCACCATTACTATAAAAGGTGATGTACACTTTTTAAGAAAGGATAAAAAATAGTATACTATTATTCCTTTCGGAAGGTTCTCTCTCTAGAATTATCATGTTTGTTTATTTACTATATTTTACTCGCGCAATATCTTAGACCGAAGTAACCCACATATATTTTTGGAATAACCATTGGCGACCACACGGGGAACTTAGATTGTTAACCGAATTCTACATCCACGGCCATACGAAAAGCTAAGCCCGTTTGATAGTTCATTAGATATATGAATGTTGAGAAGCAAGAGGAGCTTGCGGTTGCCATAGAGAGCATAATAATCAGAGTGAGGTCCGAATAAAACATTTTGAGGAAAAATATTATGATGAACGGTTTACCGAAGAGCAAATGGAGCAGTTAGTTTTGATAGCATAAAGAAGAGAATTATTAGAGGATATTGTAAAATTAACGCTTAAGAGGATGTGTTGATCACGGATAAGAGACTTTAATCGAAGGTTTGAATGGAAAATTCTTATAAGGGTAATGACACTAAGTGTGATTATCAAGCAAAATGAATAGCAAGTGAAAGAAAATCACCAAATACGTTATATCTCAAGGAAAGAATAAAATAGTAGACGTCTATGGTCCTTCAGATTCAAGAAATTATTCTTTGTCTGATTCAAATAGATCTTCTTCTCTTGATATAAACCATCATCGCAAGAAGATAAATTCTAAGAAGTAGGGTTCGAAAAAACATTCCGACTATCACTTGACATCCCGGAGCGTGAGGGATTCAAGGAAGCTATGTGAATATTCATATATACAAAAGCCAGTTTTCGAACAAAATAATATGGCAGTGACTATAGACAAATCAGAGCAACAACAACCTACAGTCGAAGTCCAATTTCCCTCAATGTTAATAATAAATTAGCAATCCCAACAAGGGTTGTGAGGCAACCAAAAGTTTTAATTATGGATCTCTGAGGGCTGGGCACGGGGTCCCAATCCTGAACCCGTCGGCTGTCGGCGGACTGCTCGAACTGCTAGTTAACAAAGGTTCGGTGATTCATCAGTATAAAAAAGGCTATAATTGAAAGATATCTCTTTTATTTGCGGAAGATTTAGCAAGGCGTTTGCCAAAATTATTCAAAATTTTGAATCTTGAAAAGTTTGATGGGAACCAAAACCCAGACGATCATACTGAACAACTAAAACAATTTATGATGAATTTTTTAAGATGATGATAAGTTGTTGTGTCGTGCTTTCTCTCAAACATTCAAGGACAACATGTAGAATTGGTATAATTGGCTATAGAAGGGATCTATACAAATCTTTGACATGTTTTGCCTCTATTTAGGAAACACTTTGTGGGAAATAAAATATTCTGAGGGAATGTAGACATAATCATCCAGTGGAACAAGAAAATGGAAAGATCCTGAGGGAGTATTTTATGTGTTTTGTACAAATCAAAATCAGTTTGGAGGACCGCGAGGAAAATGTTTCTTATGTTGCGTATAGGAAAGGATTTCTCCCCTAAGTCTTAAGAGATAATATTGCTAAAAAACATGCATAATTCATATCTTTCTTAGCAAAAGTCGAAAAGAAAATAATCATAGAAGAGTTTGAAACGACGAGAAAGACATCAAAATTTTCAACAACGGCCCATCACAACTCATCAACATTCATCTACTTAAGTTTATCGGCCTCGACCGATTCAATCATTTCATTTTTTGACTACTTTTCAACTAAGGGGGGTGAATTTAATGTCATCAAGGCCGAGACTAAACCAACAGATTCTTAGTATCCACTAGTGACTAAGGCTAATATCAAATCAGTGAATCTGATCCAATTATTTTGCGGAACTAACTTATAGCATGGAAACTATTTTTGATAAATCTTGAAACCGTGTGCCATTTATAAATCGTTTTCCGATGCGAACCTCGGGGGAGGGTCGGTCTAATCAGTATTGTAAGTATCATAAGGACATTAGTCATGATACGAGGGATTGTATATTCTTCAAGAAGTAATTTTAAGTTTTAATTGAGACTGGAAAGCTAACAACATTTGTTAAGAAAGCAATTAGGTTCTAACAGTCGAATCTGACTGGTAACAAACCAGGAAGAGAGGTAGTGGTAGGTGTCCTAAAGCAGAAAAATATTGTGATTATAACATCTATTAGTAGTGAGTTTGATGTTTTGGTAGAGTGTATGAACTCTGACCCTGACCATACGATTGTTTTAATGGTTGACGAACCTGGAGTCCGAGGGAACATAAAACACTTTTGCAATTTTTTCGAGTCACTATAATGTTTTGTGGGGATACGATGATAGGATTTACCAGTGTCTCCCAAAAAAGGAACATTGTGAGTTTGGAAACTTAGTTAGAAAGAGGTGTTTCGAACCATTTGTACAAAATTCGATTAGCAATGTTTATTTTTTACGATGATGATTTGAAGGAGACAGCTGGACCTCATGAAGATACAGCGTTAATCGGGGTAGGAATCTCAAACACTAAGATCTGAAGGATTTCGATTCATATAGGTAGCTCGGTTAACATCGTTTTCATGACCATCTATAACAAAATATCAAGTCCACATGTTATTCTCCAGTAAGATATAAGTATTATGGGATTCATATCGGTTACGACCGAGTTGATTGGAAAATTCGAAGGAGAGGTAGTGTTATGCCTAGGGTCTTTCATTATTGAGTTAAAGGTATTGCTTATAGTGGTAAACAAACCAACATCTCATAATGCGGTTTTTCTCTAGGTATGGTATCACGAATGCATGTGATTTCCTTAATAGTCTATCAACTTATGAAGTATGTGGTTTGGAGCGAAGTACGAGTTGTTCGGAACAGCCATAAAGTATAAAGATAGTGTTATGCATATGCGTTGGTTCCAATGTAGATCAAGAGTGTCAAAGAATAACAAAAATATCAATTACAAGGGTCTACTTCATAATTATATGATTTGTATTATCCAAGGGAAACCTTTGGTTCGATAATGCCTGACGAGAGTATTGAATTGTACATTTTCCCAAATGGTAAGAGATTAAAAGTTGGTATGTTATTATTATCAAAGCTAAGAAATGTGAGGTAATTGTGACCGAGGTGGATTGATTGTTAAAGTCAGGTCATATCCAAGAATCCCAATACCCAATATGGACAACAAACCTAGTTCTTATGAAAACGACTAACGAAAATTGGAGAATGTGTGTTGACTTCACGGACTTAAGCCGAGCTTGTCCAAAAGATCCGCTTTTAATTCCCAGAATCGACTAACTTGTGAACTTCACTTCAGGTAAACCTCAAATATTTTATGGATGTTTATGCTGATAATTGGATACAAATGGATCTGAAGAACCAAGAAAGTACTTCTTTCATAACCGGTAGGAGATTACATTGTTATAAGGTAATTTCTTTTGGGTTGAAGAACGTCGGGGAAACCTACCATCGGTTAGTGAGTAGAACTTTCGCAAGCCAGATCAGGAGAAACGTTTACGTATGTATTGATAGAATGTTGGTAAAGATTGTTAAGGATGATGACCATTTTGATGATTTTGAATAAACCTTTTGTAATTTAAAGTCCATACACTTGAAGTTGAAACCTAAAAAGTGTGCTTTTGGAGTATGTTCAGGAAATGGGGTGGGCTATATAATCAACGAGAAGGAGATTGAAGCCGATCTAATACAGTTTAATGCTTTAGCTACTATGGACCCTCCAATATCTATTAAGGATGTACCAATATTGACCAGAAGGTTGGATTCTATGAATAGATACATAACCAAGTGTTCGAATAAATGTGCTTATTTCTTTTAATTTTGAAGACAAATTGTTTTAATTGGACACTTAAATGCAATGAGGCATTTGTCAAGATAAAATAAAACTTATCATCCCTAATTATTTTAACCAACCCCAATGTGGGGGAAATGTTGTTTATTTACATAGAAGTGTCGGCTTACGAGGTGAGTGCAGTATTGGGGAGAGAAGTTGATAACTATCCTCGACCAGTTTATTACGTGAGTAAACGTTTATTAGATGGAAAAATAGGTACCTAGAATTTCAAAAACCTTTCCTTAGCTTCGATGATAGTAGTTCGGAAAATGAGATCTTACTTTCATGCATACTCGATCATTATCCAGACTTATTTCCAACTAAAACATATGTTACACAAGCCCGACGTATCGGGGAGAATGACAAAATGGTCGGTGGAACTCGACGATTATGATATTGATTTTGAATTCCACACTGCAACCAAAGCTCAAGCCTTGCCTGATTTTTTTAGGTGAATTTCATTATGAACAACTAATCACTAAAGAAAATAGTAAGGGTTGTTCCAAAGAAAATACCAATGGACCTAAATCTGAGTGGGTCCTTCGGACCGACGGTGGATCAAGCATTTCAGGTTGCGGAGTAGAGATAGAACGCATCTCACCAACGGGGGAAGAAATGTATCGAGAAATATAATTAGGCTTCAAAGCATCGAACAACGAGACAGAGTATGATGCAGTGTTGATTGGTTTACGACTCACATATATTTGTGGACCTAAAAGAGTGTGTTTGATAAATGACTCATAACTTTTGGTTAATCACACTTCCAGATAGTCTAAGTCCAAGAAAGATCATTTATGAAATTATCTTAAAGCTCTGAGAGAATTAGCTGCACTTTTTGAAACCATCAGGTACGAGCACATTCACATGGTTAAATATTTGGTGTCGGGATCCCCATAAATTATAGCATACTCTGAAGGGTACGCATGAATATTGATGCAAGAGAGCTCTTCAATAAATAAAAAATTGAACAAAGTCAAAACATAGACGAAGCCCTTTAGCTTTCTACCACTAAAGAGAGATATTGGAGGTATGATCTCAATGAGTTCATAGTTAAAGGGACTCTACCAGTTGATAAGGTATCTACTAAAAAGTTGTGATTTAAGACACATGGATCTACGGTCGTCAGAGATATCCTATACATAAAATCTTTAAGGATATATTTATTAAGGTGCCTCGGAGGGAATGAGTCACAAATGAAATTCCCAAGTTGCATGATGGAGAATGATTAGCTCATTGTGCGTGCAAAACATTAACAATAAGATTCTTGATGGCAGGACACTATTGGCCGTTTATCATATTGATGCAAATGAATTAGTCAAAAGGTGTGATACTTTCCAACGATTTACTAACACCATACATATGCCCACAGTACCACTTAATTTTGTTCCCGAAACATTACCATTTGACTGATGTGGTGTGGATATGGTTGGAAATTTACTAGATGGATTTTGGGAACGAAAAACTATTATTGTAGCAGTGGATTATTTTTCCACCTGAGGGGAAGCTTAACCATTGTCTAGGACAAAAGGGAATGATGTTATCAAATTCATAATATCCAATATATGATGTAGGTTTTGTGTTTTAAGTCGAATAAGCATAGACAATGGTTCACAGTTTGATAACAAAGATATGAAACGTTATTACAAATCCAGACCTATAGAATAACATTTCTTAGGGCCTTTCCACCTCCAAACCAATGGCAAGTTTGAGATTACAAACAAAACTACCCTTGAGGGGATTAAGAAGAACTTGGAGGGAGCTGCGGGAAAGTGACCAAATTACCACTGATGAGTTTGGATATTACAATCACATCCTACCAATTAATCCGGACAGGGGTAATTCGGACCATATCACACCACTATAAATCCGAACAGGACAAATTTGAACACCTTTTGACTAAGCTATTTGTTAATCTACTTAAAAACTAATGGGTCTTTAAACTCGACCCGGTAAGCCCATGGGTCATTAATTAAAAGTATAAATACCCCAACCACTCTCATTAATGAGTGTGATCAATATTTAATACAAGAGAGATGCTTAATTATCTCACTACTCCTCATACTAAACACAAAATACCCCAAACTTACTAAAATACTTTACAAAACTACCCCAGCCTAAAATAAACCAAACCAAATTGGCGACCACAATGGGAGCACGAAGGTGCCTGAATTTCACATTCAAAACCAGTAAGAAAAACAGTTCTGATGGATCCAAACGAGCAAGGTACTTCACCTCCTGTGGTGGAAATGGTTAGGGAGAATAAGGAATACAATGTTGAGGAGCGAGATCAGCTGAGAGAAGAAATAGAGGCATTAAGGGCCATAAAACAAGCAGAGAAAGGTATCAGGGAGAAATCAGGGCATCAGCTATTCACCATACCGACAATCCTGGGGAGAATGAGCCATTACTAAATACTCATCTTAGTTCAAAAAATACTCATCTGAGCTCTAAAGAGACACACCGGTCTAAGTCTGTTGAAAGTTCAGAGTCTGAGTCCTCCGGTAGCTCTTCGAATGAGGCAAAGCTTGAGGAATCTTTGTCATCAAACAGTGATGAAGGAAGATCTAGAAAAAGGATGAAGTTAATAAAAAAATTATTCAAGAAAGATAGATATGCATGGTAGGCTTAAAAGGCATCTGGGTAGAAGGCCATCCCACAGGTATGTTGATCAGTTAATAATAGATCATTTTGCTTTTCAGACCGAACCATGTATTTTTGCAACGCCTAATGAAGATACAGTCTTTAGTCGTAATAAGAAAAGGAGGCAGTCACCTTTGTCTGCAAAAATACTGTCCTGAAACCTACCCAAAAGATTTGACAACTCCAAAATGGAAAAGTATGATGGAAGTCGAGATCCGGACAACCATCTGGAGCCATTCAAGAACTTCATGATGAATTGTGATAATGATGACAAAATCTTGTGCAGAGCCTTCTCTCAAACTTTTACGGGAAGTGCTCTTAAATGGTATAATATCTTACCTCAGGGGTGTATTAGAAACTTTGATACATTCTAGGTTGTCTTACGAAGGCAATTCGTTGGAAGTAAAGAGGTGAAGGTAATGAGGATACCATTATCCATTATGCCCAAGAACCAAATGAGTCTTTAAAGGACTAAATAAGTTGATTTTTGTGAAAGAACAAATTAGCACATTGCTTCGAGCACGTGGCAATTGCTTCTCTATGACAGGTGTTAAATCCTGGGAACCTGGCTCATTCTGTAACCAGGAAAAAATCTATGACCTGGGGTGACCTGCTAAATCAAATGGGAAAGCAGATTAATATGGAAGAAATAAAGAAAACCAGGGTGCATCGTCAAGTGAGGTCCACCATAACAGCTCCTCCAGCCGCTAACCAGTCCGGCTACAAGGCTAAGGAGACTGGACAAGGGCCCAACCGATCTAAACAAACTCAATCCAACCAGAATCAGGCGCAGAGCCAACAATCAAGAGGTAAAAGATGTCCTTGGGTTCAGCCTGAGTGGTTTGCAGAGTTAAGGGAAAATGTAGCCACAATCTACGATAAGACTAAGGAAGAAGTCTATTTTTGAAAACCGGCGGCATTGTAGTCTCCCAGAGAAAGCCAAAATACTTGTTTTTTCCAGTATCACACTGATATAGGCCATAACACTCAAAACAGAATAGCATTAAAACAAGAAGTTCAGAACCTTAGTGAAAGAGGCAGACTGGGAGCATATGTTAAAAGAAGAAGTGGAAACATGCCCAACAATGCTCCTCGGACGGGCCCTACAAACAATCCTGGAACATCTGCTCAAGAAGGAGCAATGGTGATTCTTGAAAGATTCGATGTAGATTATGAATACATGGATCCTGATCCAACTCGGAATAAGGTAGGAGTCATAAAAGAACAAACCAGGACAGTGTCCAGACTGATCAGTTTTTTTGAATCGCTAACTATCTTTGGAGGAGATACTGTAACAGCACCCACCCCTTCATCAAGGAAGAGGCATGTCCACAGTTGGGCCACTCAATTGGAACGGGGAATGTCTTCTCATCAGTGTCAATCCCTTTTTCCCATTCATAGTTTTTGATGAGAATGATTTGAGGAATATTGTTAGGCCTCATGAGGATGCGGTGGTTACAGAAGCATCTATTGGGGGAATGATATACGCCAAATTTTGATGGATACAAGAAGTTCAGCAAACATCCTATTCTTAAGCTCCTACAAACAGATGAGGAATCCGGCTGTTATTTAACACTCGAACAGAACTATTATGGGCTTCACAGGGAGCTCTGTGGATGTAATTGGGGAATTTTAAGAAGAAGTATTGTTGGGAAATGGGCCTTTTAAGAAGATGGTGAGGTTTCTATTTGTTATAGTAGACTACCCCACATCATACAATGCAATTTTTGGAAGTTGATGGCTTTCCAACATGCATGATGTGGCCTCAAGAGTCCATCAGTACTTAAAGTATGTAGTTCAGGGACAAGTAGGTGTTGTCCGAAGTAGTCAGAAGATAGCCAGAGAGTGTTATGCGACACCTCTTGCTCCTAAGACTCTAGGGGTAGTTCGGAGTAATGAAGATTAGCAGTTACTAGAGGCTTCTGCCGGGGAAAGTGAGATTGATGACCCCAGAGAGGCTCCTAGTGTTATAATACCCATTGAAGAAGTTGAAATTCACTCCCTTGCAGAGGGTAAGAATATCAAGATTGGTTCCAAGTTGGCACGAAAGTTAAAAAATAAGTTCTTATCTTTTTTTGCTAAACAATCAACATGTGTTTGCCTGGTGCAATAGTGATGTAACCGGAGTACCCCGCAAGCGTTATTTCACACAAGTTGTCAATCCGCAATGATGTTGCACCTATTGTAAAGAAAAGAAGAGCTTTTTCTAAGGAAAAATCAGATGTGATAGTTCAAGAGGTTGATCGGCTCACCAAGATGGGACATATAAAGGAATTCCAATATCTTTTATGGACTGCCAATTCGGTGTTAGTCAAGAAAATGAACGGGAAATGGCGTATGTGCATTGATTTCACTAACCTTAATAGAGCTTTCCCTAAGGATCTTTATCCTGTGCCCCGGATAGATCAGTTGGTAGACACTACGTCTGGATACAAGTTTTTGTCCTTCATGGATGCCTTCTCCGGTTATAATCAGATACAGGTGGATCCGAAGGATCAAGATCACACTACCTTTATAACAGATAGAGGTCTTTATTGCTACAAGGTGATTCCCTTTGGGTTAAAAATGTCAGGGATACTTATCAGAGGTTGGTGAACAAAATATTTCCTAATCAGATTGGCAAAAATATGGAAGTATACATAGATGACATGATGGTTAAGAGCCTGGAGAAGGATTTGCACATAATTGATCTTCAGGAAACATTTGCTAATTTAGCAGCTGTGAATTTGAAATTAAATCCAGAGAAATGTGTGTTTGAGGTCTGACCTAGAAAGTTTCTGAGTTATGTAATAAGTGAGAAAGGTATCTAGTCCGATCCGGATCGACGTAATGGACTATTGGAAATGGATCCTCCTCGAAATGTTAAAGAAGTTCAAAGGCTCACTGGAAGGTTGGCTGCCTCAAACAGATTTATTTCAAGGTGATCGGACAAATGTGCTCCGTTTTTTCAAACCTTGAAAAATCCTAAAGGCTTCAACTGGTCCCCACAGTGCAACCAGGCCTTCGATGAGATAAAGAAACACTTATCCTCACCAAAGACTCTTTTCAAGCCCATTCAAGGGGAAATTCTCTTTGTATACCTAGCGGTATCGGAATGCGCTATAAGTGTTGTCTTGGTAAGAGAGGTGGACAATTATCCTCGTCTGGTGTACTATATCAGTAAAAGTATGTTAGACGCTGAAAAAAGTATTTAAAGTTGGAAACTTTGGCACTAGCCTTAGTGATTGCAACAAGAAAGATGAGGCCGTATGTCTAATCTCATTCTCTTATTTTCCGGACGTCTTTCCCGCTCAAAAATTTTCTACAAAAGGCAAGTATATCAAGAAGATGACCAAGTGGTCAGTATAATTGGGCGATTACGATATTGATTTTACCCCCCGAAAACTATTAAAGCTCAATCAGTGGTTGCGTTCTTAGTAGAATTCCATGCGGATAGGAACTCTAAACAATCTTCAGAAGGTAAAACCAAGAAATAATGGGTGGATCAAATACTATGCATTGTGGAGCTGGATTTTTCTTAGCTTCTCTGTATGGTGATAAAATTTATCAAGGTATATGCTCTGGGTTCATGCCTTCTAACAATGAGTCCGAATATGAAGCAGCTATAACTGGTCTTAAATTTTCTCTCCTGTGTGGGGCTAAGAGAGTTCGGTTAATGAGTGGCTCTCAATTTCTCATCCACCACGCTCAAGGTCAGTCTGAAGCCAAGAAGGAGAAACTGATGAAGTACTTACTCATTTTGAATGAAGTGGCAGCAGACTTCAAAATTGTTTGTTATAAGCATATTCCCAGATCGGAGAATACACAGGCAGACTATTTAGCAACTATAGCATATTTTAAGTCCTACCCTTGGATTCACAAACAAGAATGTCTGTCCATACAGCTAAGTCAAAACAAAGAAGATGGGGAAAGTATGAGCATACATGTGATTCGACCTAAAGACTGGAGATATACCCTCCATCAATATATTTCTGATGGGGTTTTTCCTTCGGACAAAACTGTGGCAAAAAATATTAAATACAAGGCACGTGGTTTTTTGGCGATAAGTGGAATTCTCTATAAGAAATCTTTCAATAGACCTCTCCTACGTTGTTTGGGGTTTGAAGAATTCCAAGTCGTTTTTCTGAACTGCATGATGGGGAGGGCTCAGCACATTGTGGGTATAGGGCGCTAACCCGAAGAGTCTTATTAGCTAGATACTATTGGCCATCTATAATGGCAGATGTTAAAGAACTGGTGAAGAAATGTGATCCATGTCAAAGGTATGGGAATGAAATTCATGTGCCAGCAGTATCTATGGAGTCTATTTCTGAGTCAATACCTTTTCCTAGATGGGGGATGGACTTAGTTAGACCTCTACCTATGGCATCTGGGGGTGCAGAACTATTATAGTTGCTATTGACTACTTCTCAAAATCGATAAAGGCAACACCCTTAGTAGGGACAACATCAAAGACTGTCATCAAATTTATCTTATCCAATATATGCTGCAGATTTGGAGTCCCCCAAAAGATTACCACAACCAATGGGCCACAGTTTGATAACAAAGATATGGAGGATTTCTGTGCCTCTAGAGGTATTCAGCATGGTTTTTCTTCTCCATTCAATCCGCAAGCGAATGGCTAAGTTGAATTTGCAAACATGGCCATTTTTTCTGGATTAAAAAATAATTTGGAAGGTGGTGTGGGAAAGTGGGTAAACTATTTACAAGAATTATTGTGGGCATACCGAACTACTCCTCGGGCTGCCACACAAGAGTCTCATTTTGCCTTGGTGTATGGGATGGATGCAATTACCCCCATAGAAGCTACATTACCATCATAGAGATTCCATAATTATTTCGAACAAGCTAATGAGATAGCAATTAGGAATCAACTGGACTTAGTAGAAGAAAGAAGGGTTAAAGCACACTTAAGAACAGCACACTATCAAGGTTTGATAAAGAGCAGGTTTTCCTCCAAGGTCAAAAGAAGAGATTTTCAACCAGGGGATAAGGTATTAAGGAAAGTTTTCTTACATACCAAGGAGAAACAGTTTGATAAGTTGGCTCCGAACAGGGAAGACCCCTATGAGGTCTGTGAAAAGCTCAAACCTGGGACATATAGGCTTGAAGACAAAGAAGGGAGAACTTTGAAGCACCCATGGAATGTTGAGCATCTCAGGTTATATTTAGAGTAAACTTTTTATGTAAATATTTAATTGTTAAATATCAATGTAAATATTATGGGGCATACTCTTTCCTACCCTGGTGGCGCAAGGAGGTTTTAATGAGGTGTCTGGTTTCTTCTTCAATAATATATAATGTCTTCTTCAAAAACTCGGAGTGATTTTACTAGAATTCAATTCAAGTATAAATCACTTATTCAATACCATGGATCTTTAGTAGATCGGATAAACTTGGTGGTTGGTCATGAATATTAAATACATGTCATTGGAGATATTAAACATTCTCACTTCAATACTTCTGAAGATCTAGGGATACTTAAATATTAGTCATGAAAGATTTAAAGTAAAGTATTAAACAAAAAGAAAGTTGGATAGATTAAACTTGTTCGGACTTCAACCGAACAATAACACAAAATATGCCTTGGCCACCCAAGGACTGTCGTTGTTTGAATGACTTATTCGGACTTCAACCGAACAGTAATAAAAAATGTGCCTTGGCCATCCATGGACTTTAATTGTTCACAAACCGAAAAATGATATATGATAAAAATTTAGGGCTCGTTCCCTTCGGAAGTTCCTTCACCACCACCGTTTTTTGGACTTTTGAGTACAGCACTTGAACTCTCACCCGTACCTTCTTTATCATCAGTAGAGTCAAATCCACTAGAGTAATTGTACTTGTCCCCATCGTCCAATGTATGAAATGGGATGTCTTCGTACTCCACATACTTCCATAAGGGACCAAGGGTCCTCTTAGGGAAAGTCGCATGGAACAACAGCACCATATCGGACTTAATCCCAATGTCTCTTTTTTCTAAGGAGTTTATTACTTCGTTAGCATACTCCTCAATACCATCCTTGATAGCTTGCTCTTGTTGACTCTTCAGGGCCTCATTTTCCTTGTTCATCTCTGAAACAATGCCTTCTAACTTAGTCTTCTCATTGGTTAGGGTTTGAATAGCACCATCCTTAGTCTTCAACTGCTCTTCCAACGTTATGAGGCTTTGTGAGGAAGAAGTCTACAGGTCGGAGTACTTGGTTTGGAGCTCAGTTTTGGCTGCTTCTGATGCGGTTAGCTTGGTTGTCAAAACCTCTTTCTCCTTCTTCAGCGCCTCTATAATTTGTTTTGCATTTAGAAGACTGCTTGACAGAGATTGCTTGTCAGAAGTAAGAGAGTTGATAAGGTTGGTCTAATTTTTTACCTGCCTCTCCAAATCAAGTACTGGCCGGATATAACCAACGAGGGCATAACTTAAGACATCATGTTCTTCGGATATGGAGAATGATTTCCTGTTGTAGGTCACCATATTGGAGGAACTGGAAGGACGATAAGGACCTGCAAAATCATCTTTCTCAAAGTCGTTAAAGTACAGGCCAATGTCTTCAAGGTCAAAGAGGTCCACTTCATCGTTCCCTCCACTAGAAATCTCTCAAAACTGAAGGTCTGTTGGGATTTCCTCTTGCTGAGTAGGGTCGGTAGGAGATATTGGTGGGATATCCGAAGGGCGAAGGATTATTTCTTCCCCCAAGGTGACCTTCTTCTTCTTGGAAGTTTTTTTCATCACTGATGGCCTGCGTTTCCTGTCTTTTTTAGGAGGTTTTGGTGGGTTCTTTGACCCTCCAACTTCCCTCACTGTTTTGACCTCTACTACTTTGAGCAGAGCCACATTAATACCCTCTTGGTTCCCTCAACCAGTCCCTTCTGTAGTTGTTTGAGCCAACTTGGTTGTAGCATTCCTCTTTTTGTTCTTCAGTTTGCTGGGAGCCTTAGTCCTGGAAGGCCAAAACAGCTTGTTGTCTTTGGCTTCTGTCCTTTTCAGAATCACATCAGAAAAATGAGGGGTGGTTAACTCTTCTCATAAAAGTTCTCTCCGGCCTGTGGTGTTCCACAGGGGAGACCTCACGAAATTGCCCAATGTGAAGCAATTGTAGAAGGTATTCCCTAGTGTTCTGAAGCCCATGCATTGAGCTTTGCGCAAGTCTTTTGCCCTTCTTCCAAATGGTTGGTGAACTCCTTCGGCAGAACTGAAGAGAAATAAAGAATTAGTCAGAATAAGAAAACTTGTAATTTAAGAAGTAAAAAATAAGAAGAAACTTACCAAGCTTTTTCACCTACTGGTCAACAAGATACGGTTGGTGTTGGGTTTTATCTTCTTGCCATTTTCCCATGTTCCACTAACAAAAAGAAACTGTGTCCTCCAAGATTTTTTGGACTCTAACAGGTCGTCCGCAACCTTGAAATCATTCCCCTTGTTGTACTGGTAGAATGGAATCTGATGATTCTTGCACAAGCTTGCTACAACGGCAAACTGCTCCATCGGAAGAGCGATCTTTGACAATCTGGATGCCATGATACAGGAGAGGAGTGTGTACCAGGCATTGGGGCTTTTTATGTGTCAGAACCCATTGCTATGAATCGTAAGGGTTTTTTATGCTTGAAACAACTTTTTCCTTAGAAACAGGATGTCGAGATTCTTGTACGGAATAACCAGAAGGGAGGGGTGAAAGGGTTGGCCTAAATGAGAGTTTTCTAGGTCTAGGGTTTCTTGAGGAAGATGATACCTGATCGGCGTCCTGGTTTGGCTGACTGTTTTTCTCACCTGGAGAAATGGGGAGATCAGTGGCGATAAGGTTTTCTCTCTGTACTTTCCTTGCTCTTTCTAACTCTGATAAATTCAACCAGCCACCTTTAACGAAAGCATTTCTGGTTGTGAACATATATTCTCTCAAGAAGAGTTTGAAAATGAAGATGTTAGTCTCTCTGAGAAAGTTTTGAGTGTGAAAGATATATATATATATATATAACAGTAAAAAGCAATAGTTACCAATGATAAGTTGAAAAGGGTTTTATGCAATGATTAAGGGCTGCACAAACATGTGAAAAATCAAAACCTAGGTAACTTTCTAGACCTAGTAGGTGCGGCGATCAACGAAAAATAGTGGCTGGTAGGTCAAACCAAATGCTGACACGTATCCTACAATTCAAGAAAAAAAACTCTTAGAATTCTTGGAAGAAAAATCAGTCCTCATAAAATTCGAACTGGATTGGTGTTGAAAATAAGCTTCTCAGTTTGGAAAATAGAAGCAGATCAGACAAAATTGATATTGACTTGGTAGATTTTTTAACCCTTTCAAAGATACTTTGCAAGGCCTAAAAAAGGGGCTACTGATGAGTTCGGATATTATAGTCACAGCCTACCAATTAATCTGGACAGGGGTAATTCGGACCATATCACACCACTATAAATCCGAACAGGACAAATGTGAACACCTTCTGACTAAGCTATTTGCTAATCTACTTAAAAACTAATGGGTCTTTAAACTCGATCCGGTTTCACAACTTGACCCGGTAAGCCCATAGGTCATTAATTAAAAGTATAAATACCCCAACCACTCTCATTAATGAGGATGATCAACAGTTAATACAAGCAGGCTGCTTAATTATCTCACTACTCCTCACACTGAACACAAAATACCCCAAACTTACTAAAATACAATACAAAATTACCCCCAGCCTAAAATAAACCAAACCAACCTCGAAGAGTTATTTTGGGCTTACAAAACCCACTTATCGGACAACAATGCATGAATCATCTTTCACTTTGGTTTATGGATAGATGTTGAGAGAAAGTCTACCATATTTTAGAGTGGTAAATTATTTTGAGGTTAAGAACGATGAAGATAGGAGAACTGAGCTTGATTAAGCTGAAGAGAAAACAACACACGTACATAACAAAATTTAAACTATCAAACCCTGACGAGACGCAGATATGCGTCTCGGGTCAAATAAAAATAAATTAAGGTAGGGATAAGGTTTTGAGGATGGTTTTCTTACATACAAAAGAAAAAATACTTAGAAAGTTGGGGCCAAACTAGGAAGGTCCATATTCGGTAATTGAGAGAGTGAAGCCCAAAACTTATTAATTGAAAGATCAAGAGAATAAATTGCTTCGACATCCATAGAAAATTGAACACTTCAGATTGTACCTAGAATAAATATGTAAACATTGTACAAGTAATTTTACTTCTATACATTATATAATTCTTATTTTTAGATCTGATGGATCATTTCTAACATCAGTTGGTCTACATTAAATAATTCTTATTTTTGCATTCAAATGATCATTTCCAACATTAGTTGGTCTACATTAGATAATTATTATTTTTGGTTCAAGGGATCGTTTCCAACATCAGCTGATCTACATTAGATAAAATCTTATTTTTCGATCTAAAGGATTATTTCCAACATCACGTTGGTATACATTAGATAATCCTTATTTTACATTATATTTTGACTATGTAAAGGATCTCTAAGTTTCTCTTCTTATTAGGAACTGATCAACCACATTCCAGAAAACATGAAGCCTAGATTTAAAACCAAGCAAAAGGGAATATAACAAAGTAATTACATATATTAAAAAAATTGGAATACAAAATTCCCTGATTAAATAAGGACTTCTGGTAAAAAGAAGACAAGGCTGAAGGAAAAATCATTTTAAGTTCTCAAGATCATCTTTAGAGCTTGCTTGTTCTAAATATCCTCCATAATATTATTCTCCAAAACATTCTTTTGACACTACTTTAGTACTTCCAATATCATCTTCATATGAAACATTCTAAAGGTGGTCCTCCTCCAGAACTACTTGCCACTATGATCCCAATTTCAAATCTGTAATGTTTTCATGAATACTAAGAATGATTATAAATTTGGATCCAGCTTCACGGCCGGATAACAAATGTAGGCCTTCTCGAGTGTAAACTTCAAGCACAGTTGTCTCATTTTTATTGGTTTGAGCTTTGAGAGCAGCAAGCGTAGCCGCCTCGTCTTCTTTGGCCTTAACTTTAAATACGGAAAACTCTTGATTAGATTTGTCCATTTCTTCTTCGACTCTCTTAATGGATGCCTTTAGCTCATTTTATTTCAAATAAAAGTTCCACGTGAAGGTTAAATTCTACATCCTTCTCCCGCAATAATGACCTACACCTAACAAGATCTTTTTTACTAGCCATTTTTAGCTCTCTGCACTCCCTTGAAGAAGAATGAGCCCATATTTTAGCTATGTTGGCAAGGGACTTATGTGTCGAAGCTGATTTTTGAACTTTTTCACACTGTTGTTCCCAAGCCTTGTTATCCTTTTTAAGTCACGAAATATGAGTCTTCGCTTTTGACAGTTCTTCTCTAATTTCTTCCCCTTCCTTTCAAGAAAAGGGATGAGGGTTACAAGTTAGTAAAGAGAGACAACATGAGAGTCTGCATGGCGAAGCTTGAATAATTTGGAAGCAACACAACCATCGGATTGGGCTTATTCACCTAGATCTTGTGGACGTTGTTCTGAAGGACTTGTCGGTTGGTCGTATGTAGTTTAGATCTGTGAGAAAAAACCATATTCATCTGAAAAATCTAGTAGATTGTTGAGTAGATTCACACCAAAGGGAATTTCGACCTCTTAGTCTAGATTTATATCACCCAAACGACCGTGAACGTCATAGTATGTTTGTCTTTCGTACGGAGAGCTCGAATACTCGGTCTCGACACGATGAATGTTACCTTTTTATTGACCCACCTTCGAGGGAGCAAGCATCTGCTCCTCTTGACCATGGATATTTTATAGTTCAAACATAGAGTGGATGGTGGCCTCGTCCGCAACAGAGACAATAGTTTTTGTAGCATCGACTATACTTTGAACCGAAGGTTTTTTCTTATCATCACTTATAATTTTTTCTTTTTCATCTTTCGGTGGGTGTGCTGTTTTCTTATTTTTAAAGTCTCATGCATCTCTCCCTATCTTAGCTGTCACTAGACCAACAAGCTTAACTATGTCACTTGCCTATTCCATCTTCGAAGAATTACTCTTAGGTTTTTTCTTCACTCGCCCATCAACAACTTCTTTCTTGACCATATGACTGGGAGAACTCTTCCTATTCGGAAAGAAAACTTGAGAATCATGGACTCTTAGTCATTTCATCGTGGATGTCGGGCTGTGAGGAGTCATCAGTTGGTCTTCAGACAAGGTACTTTCGGATAAACGCCATAAGTGGTTTTAGACAAAATTGAGTGGCGTGAAACATTTATAGAATTTATATGGCTAGTCTTTCCTGACTCGTGTACTCATTGTAATAAATGTTTTCTCTGTAACTTATGAATGTTGATTTTTTAAATATTATTGTCGTGACTTGGAAATTTTTGTAAGAGATGTTTAAGTCAAAATTAAGCTTAGAGGGGTTAATAGATAACAAATAAATATAATTACCCCTGCACGTCCACCTCCTCAGAAGACACTTCAGTGTTTTATTTTTTTAATATGGTTTTCCATTTTCCTGGTCACCACTAATAAAAACAAATTATTGTTTCCATGTCTAATCTGTTCAAGAAGATCATTCAATACCTTATAAATATTACTGAGGTTAATAAAATAAAAAAAATAAGGCGAGGGTTCTAGAAAGTGTTCTAATGGCTGCAAATTCTTCCATAAGTAATAGAACTTTAAAGAAACACGAAATTATGATGTAAAACATTAGATTAAACCAATCATTGGGGCTGACTTGGCTGGGGTAGATCTCTACTAGTTCAAATTATCAAACTATCGCAAGGTCCAAGAGAAACCAAAGTCCATAGTCTATGACATCCGGATAGACTACCAATTCTCGCTTTTTTTTACAGTGAGAGGCATTTCTCGAACTTTAGAGAGGTGTATTGTAACGAAGCAATAATAGTTATACTTGCCATTGTACAAAGCAATAAGGTATTCAGTGTCAATATCTCAAAGGTTTTTCCTTAGTACATCAGATATATCCAGAAGAAGAGCTTCTTCACTTATAATTTTTTTTGGGTTGCTCAGTCTATTGGTTACCTCTTCACTTTTTATGTTTGTCTCAATAACCTCATCGATATCAACCCTCGCACTCTTCCTAGCTTTAACATACGACTTGAATATTGGCGTTTGAGCATAATGGATTTCTAGACCTCCTGCTAATGTTATACCTTCAGAGTCAACCAATCCATTTTTTAACATGTTAATTTGGTCTGCTTCAAGGTATGAAGTCTGTTGTTCGAGGGAGTGAAGACATGCTTAGAAGGAGATTGGGAGTCCAAATGATCCATCGGTATAAAAGATCAAGTGGTTTTGTCTAAAGAGTTTGTAGTTTTTTATGAATATTTGGAAGTTCTTGGTGAAGGAGCAGTGGTCTTTGGTAAAGAGCTAGTGTTTTTCGGTGAATGGCTGATCAAATTAGAAGAAGCTGGGGGAGATGAATCGTGTAATGTCTTAGTTGGGTGAATTTTTCGTATATAAACACTTAGATGATGAATTTCGGCTCGTCGTCTATTATCCTAGTATATTTTCTCACTTCGGCTCGATCAGTTAGTGAAAACCAGTCAAAAGCGTTGAACTTAGTTCTTATATAGGGTCATTGTCCAATATTTCAAAGGATTATTTAATAAGCGCACGAGAGTAGATTTTATGATGGTTGTTTGACCGAGAAGTGATTTTTGCGATGGTAAAAAATTCTCTCTCTTTCTCTCTATTTATTTCTCTAACAATAATTTCAAGTTAATATTGTGAGAAGAAGTTAGCGTATTTTTAGAAAGGATGTTGAAGACTCAACGGTCACCCGTCTGAGGGAGTGGAAAATACAGTAGGATGGGGAAGAGGAAGAGCCTCAACATCAATTTCTTTAACAAATTCATAAAAGCCTGAAAATATAGCTCAAATGACATCATGACACGTGTAAAGGATTAAGACCAAGCGTGACGCGCTACGTTCCAAAAAAATTATTTGGGATGGTCACTTGTTTGGTTTATCTGAGGCACCATTACGCTGCAATTCGCTGCAATCCAATGTGACACTAAAGCTAGTCCTCCCTTGAAATTCTTCGTATGGATTAGGGGGCTACTTATAAGGGTATGATTTATCTGAACCTTGAGTCAAACCGATAGAATGTTGGGCATAAGTCCAACGAATTTGTAATATTAAGGGTAAACCATGTTATAAGGAGTAAATATGGTTATAATTTGTAGATTAATGGGATGGAAAAGCAAAAATATACCATCCATGTGGCTTTTTGGTCTACCACAATTATTGTAAAAAAATATTTTTTTATGAAAGGATGAGCAAAATCACCACCTACAAGAAATATGATAACTTTGCGTATAAATTTTACTTTTCATTAGAAACTAAAACTAGACCCAGACATCTTCTCAGCTATATATGAAACTAGAATTGTAACATTTTAAATATGTACTAAATTACATTTTAATTTGATTTAAAATTTATTGATGCGAAATATGTTTTTGATAGTTTCGGCCATTATTACAAAAAAAATAAACTTCGTCAATAAATTTTATTTTATCATGGTATTTTTTTATTAAAAATTAGAATCATAAATATTTCTATCATATAGAATGAAATTTTATATATTCCCAATTAGTGGAGAATTAAATTGTAAAATGATTTAAAATTTACTAATGCAAAATAGATTTTTAAAGAGGTATAAAAATACCATAATTTTTTTTAAAAAATCATTTTAATATAATATGTTTTGCATTAGCAACTAGTCTATTTTTAATAGTTAATATCATATCATTTGAGAGTTCTATTTATTTATAGTCTAAATTTCGGTTACGATAATTTACCATGTTAGAAAAAAAAGTTCAAAAATTATTCACTCTCTCATTATCTCGCTTTTACGAAACCGTAGGCATGCCGACTCCCATTGAAATTTCGTGACATCGATATTGTTTGGTCCACGTAACCGTAATTACTTGTTTCCTAATTTATCTCTTAGAGCATATACAGTATGTGTTAATTACTTTGCGTGTTCTTAAATTAACTCCAATGGACATGTTAAGTTATGCGTTAAATAAAAAAAGCTTAAAAATAGTTAGTGGCCTTGTTAAATACTCAGAGCGACTTAACAAAGCCACGTAAGCCATGTTTGTTATTTTTTCTTTCTTTTTTTAGTTTTTAATTTTATTTTATTTTTGTTTTTAATGTTTGTTAATAAATATAAAAATATAATATAAGTTTTATATAAATAACAATAAATTTTAATATATTATTTTTGAAATATATTTTGAAAACAGAATATAACAAAATCAAATTTAATATTTCAAAAATATTTTTAAAAATAAATATAAATAAAATAAAATTTGTTATATATAAGATATTGTTGTAAAATAAATAGAAATAAAATCAATTATTTTATGACAACAAATCTTAACAAAACTAATAAATTCGATAAATAAAAGTTGTTATTTAGAAGATATATTAAAACTATTATAAAAGATATGATCAAACAAAAAAATTATTATTATTATTATTGTATTTTCTTAATTTTCCCAATTTTACTGATCTAATATATTTTAAGAAATTATGTGTTTAATAAATCATCATATATTTTGAAATCATATCTTTAACAAATCTTCATTTTTTATTTTTATTTTTTTACTTTTTCTCTTTCTCGACTTATCAATTTTTAAAAGAGAGGCTTTTCATCTTTTTTATCAACATAAAAATAATAAAACAAAATATTTAAAATCGTATACGATAATAAAATAAAATAACATTTTAATAGATACAATAAAATAAAATCAAAGATATTAAACAAAGAAATATTATTTCTCTCTCCTACACGTAAGATTTAAAATGATATTTTAAAAGATATGATTAGACTGAAATTTAGGTTGTTAACTAAAAAAAAGCTAAATGAAACTAAATTATGTTCTCTTACGTGGCACTCGCTACGCATAGATTTAACAGGAACGAGTGTACATGTTCTTAGAGCATCGAGAACACCCTCTTTATATTTTAGATAAATATGGAGAGAATTTTGTCACTTCATAATTTTAGATTACAAATTTTTACAAACAGATACGCTATTATTAAGGTAGTTATTTTATTTGTTAGATAAAATGAGAAAAATAAAGAAAAGTATAAAAAGACGGTAACCGCTTAGGTTAATATAGTCTATCATATTAAAATACGGTATTTTTAAGATGAGATCTTTAAAACTCTTTTTTAATAAAAAATAGATGTGTTTATTTTTAACAGTCAAATAAAAAAGGGTTGGGGATGCTCTTATATTATGTAATTATTATTTTTTAATTGCAGCAGAGCAGTTATTATTAAATCACGAGTTTTTTTGCTCGCGGTTATATATTAAATCTTTAAGTCTTTTGTTATGATAGTATCTGATCCATATTATTTGTGTTCTTCTGATTTGTGACTACATGGATATATTTTTGTTTTAGATTCTATCCCTCACGTTGACATATGATTTTTGTATTTGCATGAACAGACGTTTTGTCTTAGAAATAAATTGTAATTTTATTTTATTTTATTTCTTTAAATACTGCAGTGTGGAGATGCATGGGCAAATAATTTTTATTCTATAGTCGGTTTACTCCACGTAGAGCTTTTTATGGCAACGTGGTTGATTTTAAATACACACAACATAAAAAGAAATGCTGCACTAAACGTGAACGCAGGTTCTATATAAAACAAAGTACTTTGAAGTTTGAAGTATATATTCTTCAAAAATCGGAAAGGAATATGTTCTTCGATTATGATCCGTATACAAATGAGTGGTTATATTCTTGATTTAAATAATTTATCATCTGTTTTGTCGACAACTGTTGTTTTATAAAGATGACAACGGATTCGGGGATTAAATGGTCCAAGTTGCAGTATACGACTCAGCTCAGCATTTGCTGCTTGTAGTAAGCTGGCTAATATTCGGGGATTACTTGGTTCTTACGTCACGCCTCATCTATTTTGTCAGTTTGTACCAATGTATTGGGAATAATTGTCGTTGAGTGCAGGCTAATCTAATCTTAACCTTTGTGATGCGCTTGGAATTGTGACTCGATTGGAATATTCCTTTGAGATTAAATTTGTATTTGTATTTGTATGATTGGGTTTGTATATAAATTACATCCAGGACCATGAACATGATCCACCCTATTTTATTTTATTTATAGAGAAGATAATTACAGGATCCAAAGTCGACGCAGGAAAATGTTTAGAAATACTCCACGCAAAACCGTCGGTCAATTCAGATTACTATAGTAGCCTTGCGTCGTTATATTTATATTTACTACGCAGGTAGCTTTAGAAAAGTAGAACCGACCAATTTATGGGACCAAAGAAAAGGGTTGGGCTATTTTATCAGTTTATTTTATTTGCTTATCTATTTGCTATTTTCTTTTTATTGTTTTTTTCAAATATTTTTACTATTTTTTTCAATTTCTTAAATACTTCCCACCCTAAAATATTTATTCTAGTTGTCTGTTATGGAAGTTCTCGTAAAAACAATTATGCAGAATCACAAAAACAAAGATACCACGTCCGAAACTCAATTACTAAACATGTAATGTTTATTTCCTTACCAAGATCGGACCTAATCATACTAGTATAGGATCATGTTGTCACTGTCTTTGACGTGTTGTAATAGTTGGATATGCTAACACCCAACCATTTGAAAGAACTGAAAATGATCCGCACTCCAGTGGAGTGTTTACGGCCGACGCACCCACATGCTGCACTATGTCATACACAACCCTAAAATCTCAATAATTACAAAGAGTGAGCTCATACAACTTCTTCTTTCGGATCCCGCTAACAATCTTCTTCAAGATGTTAGAGAGTAACACTCTGATCGCAAAAAGCTAACGAAGTCAAAAGTTGTCCATTTAATAGCGTGACAAATATTAAAAGAAAAAAAAGATAGATAAAATCCTAACTGTTAGAGAGTAAAAGACTTTCGGAGAAAAAAAAACTCAAAATTTAATTAATCAAAATGTGACGGTAAAATCCAGAATGTATTATATAGCAACTATCCAAAACCCTAATTCTAAAATAGAAAAATTATAGAAATGTTTTAATATAAAATATTAGAATAAAATAACGAGTAAATATTTAAATAACAAGTAAATAAACTTGTTTACGAACGTTTTATCGGTCGAATTTAGGTATCAAATATTGTGACAAGTCAGATTTTTAAAATCTGACGGGCTCGTCAAAAACTTCGACTTGAATACATGTTTGACCAAATTTGAATACTCCATTTATCTCATAATATGGGACGTTTAATGTTGTTTCACCAATATTAAGAAAAGCAATCATTGCTTTGAAAAAATAAACAAAATTAAATTTGATTGGTAGGATGAAAAGTTTATGTAGTCCATTAAAAATCCTACTAGTGGGAAGTAGAACAGACATAATTAATGCTACATTGAAAAAAGAGAACGACAATTAATATTATACAAAAAATCTCTCGTAAAACCTCTAACATTTTGAGATAGAAGGAGTACCTAAGCGAAAAACCAGTTTGTCTGCATTCTTAGCTATATCATCATTTCCCGGTTGGGAAGAATTCGACCTCGAATTCAAAACGTCGAAAGATTGAAAAAAACTGCACACTCGCTCTTCTTGTTAGAGCATTTCTAGAAACTTGTTAATAAGGATTCACTCTTATGCACTTTATCATCTGTTCCTAAAACAAAGATGTATCATCAGTAGAAATGCCACAAAAAAATCCACGCAGTTAAAGACCTCAAACAATCTTGATAAAACTTACCAGGCGAAAAAACATGGTTAGTCCCCCATGTTTACCAAGTCTATCAACTTAGTCCCCTTCGTTCACTTCTGCATAAAACTCATCCCCTTCGTTTTAAAAATTTGCAAATATAGTCCCCCGCACATGTGAAGCATGGGAGATTGACACGTGTCATCAAGTTTTGTTGCAAGATTGGTCCCCCAAAGTTTTGGCAAAAAATACCCTGCCCATGCCAAGTAAGCTGCCAACTAAGCTGCCTAGTCAGATTTTCGAGTTACCATAAAAAGTTACCATTTACCATTAAAAGTTACCATTTACCCACAATTATTTTAATCGGATCGGGTCGAACCCAATTAAAACTAGCCCAACCCGAAAACCCAATCTATTCTAACTCAAACCCGAAAACTCAGTTACTCTAACTTAAACCCTCAATTAAATCAATTTGATAGAAAGGAGTAGATTGGGTTCTCGAGTTGGGTTAGTTTAATTGGGTTCGAACCGGTCCGATTAAAATAATTGTGGGTAAATGGTAACTTTTAATGGTAAAGGTAACTTTTTATGGTAACTCAAAAATCTGACTAGGCAGCTTACTTGGCAGCTTACTTAGCATGGACGGGGGTCATTTTTGGCCAAAATTTAGGGGACCAATCTTGCAACAAAACTTGATGACACGTGTCAATCTCTCAAACTTCTCGTGTGCGGGGGGACTATATTTGCAAATTTTTAAAACGAAGGGGATGAGTTTTATGAAGAAGTGAACGAAGGAGACTAAGTCGATACAAGTGGTAAACATAGGGGACTAATAGTGTCTTTTACCCGACTTACCACATATTTGGTAAAAGATGGTCGAGCTCGATAACAATTTAATTTTTCTTTTATTCCAAGCAAATGATCTTGATTGTCTTTATTCATGACTGTAGAATCACGCATGACTGTTAGACATTTCAAGAGCAACATTAAACTCTGTTTCATCATGTAGATATTCCTTGCATGAGCTGTTTTGTCATTTGTTGTTGATTCACTCTCCCGAGAAGACAAAGAGTCATTTCTCGACATTTTCAAGATGTTAGAATCGTAACGTATAAACAACTTCCTTTGCAAACTTTCTCTCCACAAGTTAGTTAGCGTGCTTGAGCTAGTCATGAGATTTTCTCTACAACTCTAACTCCAAGTCAGCGTGAATCCTCTTGAACTCGGTAGATCCGGTGCCAAATATTCTTCATCGTCAGAGTAAGCCCCCTGAGATCTACTTCATTCTGAGTCAGAGACGGCATCAATTCTTAATTTTGACCATTATAAATAGATTCTTCTATTTCGATACATTGCACTTCTTTACAACATTCCTCAATACCTTATGTAGTTCTTGCCAGGCTATGCACTGAACTTGATCTAAAAAACCTCTTATTATGTGACATATGTGTAGAGGCATCAGATGTATAACTCTTTATCTCGCAATTTTTTAGATAAGGTGAATATACTACACTTGATGACTCTGATGCCGAAAATTCATCTTCTTATCTATTCATTTTTTGTTCTTTCAGACTTTGATAATGTCCCACCATTCTAAGCAAATATTCAAGTCGTTGTTATTTATTATTCAATATCGCATCAAATAATATATAACAAATCGCGTAAAAATAATTACCCTTTGTAGATTCACTTAATGAATAAACCGAAAAACAAGAACACTTACGGGTTTGCCTGCTGCTCTTCATCTAGTATTCTCTTATGTTCCTTTGTAATCTTCAGTGATTCCACGTTCCCCAGCGATCCCGTTTATGAAATTGAGAAACCTGCAGAATAAAACTAGAGAAGAAAGAAAAGGTTTCCATACACTTAAGGAAGCGGTCGTATTTCTGATTAGAGTTTAGAGTGATAAAATACCTAAACCTAGCCCCTTATTTATAGACTTTACAATGTGAAGCCCAATATTGTAAAGCCTATCATTTATTACTTACTTGTGTCGGGGACAATAACCCGATAAATTGATAATTCAATGTATATCCCTAATTTATTAATTCAGGCTTAAGTATTGAGATTTGGGCCCTCTTCATCAAAGTGCCCAAATTCAACCCGTTTACCACACTTGAGCCCATAACGCCATTTTACCCATAGGTCCAATTTAGTTAAATAATTAACTCGACTACTTTTAATTCGGACTTCCTTAAGACAATAATCGAATATGTTTATTTAGCATGGCAGTCCAAATTATTGTTAATATATTAAATAAATATATTCCAACAATCTCTCACTTGGACCGTCATATGCTACTCAAGAATACATATTCAACTTTGATGGGACCCCTATATTCATTGTCAATGGGCAAACGGTACAACCCCGTACATGACTGATAACAATAAAGGACTAAAGACCTATTTCTCGTAATGTGAACAATATGATGCAACAGTAATCACATTACCATTATCAAGAAATTACTTGGGACAATTATGGAGCGTGGCCTAAGAGTAATATGACTTGTAATCGTACATATCGACTCTTAAATGGTTCCTACCTTTGGAGATCCAATACAGTATAGATATCAATAAATATTTCCAAGCATATATATATTGCAATAAACTTTAATGTGCACAATACTGCAAAATATAACATCAGATCCTATTACAAACTCTCTCACTGAAACTAAAAATCCTCTAAATCAACTACACCCATACTGATGGTGTGTCCCTGGAAAACCTTAGGCAAAACCGTCTTTGTTAGGGGATCTGCTATCATGGAGTTTGTTCTGATGTGCTCTATACTTATCTGACCCATCTGTACTCTTTCTTGAACAAACAGAAACTTTATGTCTATGTGTTTGGATTTAGACGAGCTCTTGCTGCTATTAGAGTACTGCACTATGGAATTGTTATCGCAATATATCCTCATAGGGCCTTCTATCCCTTGTACAATACGTAATCCAGTAACAAAATTCTTCAGCCACAGTGCCTGGTTTGATGCCTCAAAGCATGCAACAAATTCTGCTGCCATGGTGGACGATGCAATATGTGTTTGCTTTACACTTTTCCAGGATATTGCACCTCCAGCCAATAAGAATATGTTTTCTAACATGCTTTTTAATGTGTCTGCGCATCCACCAAAATCTGAGTCGGAATACCCAATGATCTCCAGTTTCTCCGACTTCCTATATGTCAACATGTGCCCCTTTGTTTCTTGCAGATATCGGAGTACTCTTTGAACTGCTTTCCAATGATCCATTCATGGGTTACTAATATATCTCCCCAACATATATACAGCAAATGCAATGTCCGGCCTAGAAAAAACTTGAGCATATATTAAACTCCCAACTACTGAAGCATAATGGACCGTTTTCATTTCCTCAATCTCAAGTTTTGTCTTAGGACATTGACTCAGACTAAGTCTGTCACCCTTTTCTATAGGGGTACTTAGGGGTTTGCAATCTGCCAATCCGTAACGATGTAACACACTTTTAATGTATGCCATTTGTGATAATGCAAGAATACCACGAGAATGATCTCGATGTATTTAGATTCCTAACACAAAACTGGCATCACCAAGATCCTTCATATCAAACTTGTCTGATGGAAATATTTTTGTAATGTGTAACAATTCCTTATTGTTCGAGGCAAGCAATATGTGATCCATATATAATATAAGAAATATGAAATTACTCCCACTGAAATTGTAATACACATAATCCTCAACCGAGTTGATCTCAAAGTCATAACCAGCTATCACCTCAAAGAATTTGTGATACCATTGACGAGAAGCTTGTTTAAGCCCATAAATGGATTTCTTAAGCCTGCAAACTAGATCTTTTGAGTTAATTTCTACAAAGTATTCTGGTTGCATCATATAGATCGTTTCCTCAATATTACCATTGAGAAAAGAGGTCTTAACATCCATCTGATGAAGCTCAAGGTCAAAATGTGCAACTAATGCCATGATTGTTCTAAAGGAATCATTCGTCGATACAGGAGCGAAGGTTTCTTTAAAATCAATCCCTTCAGGTTGAGTATAACATTTCGCTACAATGTTACAGAAAATAAATTAGATTAATATCTAATTTATTTAGTATAATATATATTTAGTATAATATATATTTAGTACATTTATTTAGTCAAAGATTTTATAGTCAATAGTTTATTGTCTATGTAAACTTTAGGAAAATAAATATTGTAATATTAATTGCTGTAACTGCTACAAAGTAGTATAAAAAGGTGAACCAGACAGATAAATAAGATATACTTTTTTTGAGAAACACAATACTTTTGACATGGTATCAGAGCGCAGCTAATTTTTTTTTGTAGAGTTTTTTTTGGGGTGAGTGATTTTTTTTCGTAGAGTTTTTTTTTGGTGGTGAGTTTTCATGTATTTTGGGTGGTGAGTTTTTCACGTATTTTGGGTGGTGAGTTTTTTTTCTTTTCTGAATTTCGAGAGTATTTGGGGATTTTTAGTTTCAGATTTTTCTGAATATCGAGAGTATTTGGGTAGTGAAATATATTTTTTCTTTTAAGAATTTGGGGATTTTAGTTTTTATTTCAGATTTTTTTTGTTCTCGTGGATCTGTTTTCTTGGTTACATCATGTCACTCGATAAATTCGAACCGTTTCATATTAAATTTACGGGGAAAATTATTCTTCTTGGGAATTTCAATTTCAATTGTATGTGAAAGGAAAAGAATTATGGGGTCATATTGATGGGAGTGATCCTGCCCCTCTAGATGCTAATGCTTTGTCCAAGTGGGAAATAACAGATGCTAGAATCATGACTTGGATTCTTAGTTCGCTTGAACCTCATCTTGTTCTCAACTTGAAGCCCTATAAAACCGTTGCTGGTATGTGGAATTATCTAAAAACAATTTATAATCAAGACAACTCTGCTAGAAGATTTCAATTGGAGTATGAATTGGCTAATTACACTCAAGGCAGTCTTTCCATTGAAGCATATTTTCAGGTTTTCAAAACCTTTGGGCAGACTATTCAGATATAATTTATGCCGATATTCCTGCTTCAGCTCTTTCTGCTATCCAGACAATGCATGCAACCAGCAGACGAGATCAGTTCTTAATGAAGCTACAACCGGATTTTGACATCGCACGGTCTAATGTGATGAATCGTCATCCTGTACCATCTTTGGATGCATGTTTGGGTGAACTTCTTCGTGAGGAGCAGCGAATGATAACTCAGGCATCTATTGAACATCAAGCTAGTATCAGTACACAGGTTCTGGTAGTTTATGCAACACAAGCGAGAAATAAAAATAGAGACATGTGTGCCATCCAATGCTATAGTTGTAATTCGTTTGGCTATATTGCTCGGGATTGTCCCAAAAAGGTCTGCAACTACTGCAAGAAACAAGGGCACATCATCTCTGCTTGTCCCACTCGACCTGAACGATGACAAGGTACTTCTTATCATGCCTCCACTAGTGCTTGTTCTACTGCATTGCCTACTGCCTCGCCGATTGTTCATGTTCCTTCTCCAACAACAAATCCAAACACACTTACTCCTGAAATAGTTCAACAAATAATAATTTATGCTTTTCTTCTTTTGGACTCTCAAGTAATCCAAAACATTATTCCACACCATGGTATTTCGATTCTGGAGCCTCAAACCATATGACAAATACCGTTGTTCCTCTGTCTAATGTTAAAAAATATGATGGAGATCTGAAAATTAACACTGCTGATGGTCATTTTGTGCCTATTAGTGCTGTTGGTGATCTTTCTTCCACATTCACTAATGTTTTTGTGTCTCCTGACCTCTCCACAAATCTTATTTCTGTTGGTCAATTGGTTTATAATAACTGTCATGTCACTTTTTCTCCTTCTGGTTGTGTTGTGCAGGATCAAGTGTCGGGAAAGATGATTGCGAAGGGTCCTAAAGTAGGACGACTCTTTCCATTATATAAGTCTCCTTCCATTGATATTCCTAGTTTTTCTTTTTCGTTTGCTTGTAATGTTGTTGGTTCGCGAAACCAAATGTGGCATAGACGTCTAGGTCATCCACATTCTGATGTACTTCGTACTTTGGTTCATTCTGGATTATTGGGCAATAAAATAAGTTCTTTTCAAGATATTTCTTTTGATTTTACATCATGCAAACTTGGTAAAAGCAAGGTTTTACCTTTTCCTCATCATGCATCTCGTGCTTCACAATGTTTTGATGTTATTCATAGTGATGTTTGGGGGATTGCACCCATTATTTCTCATGCACACTACAAGTATTTTGTTATATTCATTGATGATTTTAGTCGTTTTACTTGGGTGTACTTCCTTCGGGCTAAAGCTGAAGTTTTTTCAGTTTTTAAACGCTTCCTTGCATATCTTGACACTCAATTTTCTGCCAATATAAAAGTTTTACGATCTCATTCTGGGGGTGAATACATGTCACATGAGTAGGAGAAACGTGATTTAATGTAGGAGAAGGTAACAATATCATTGACAGATGTCGAACTCATGGAAGGAACATCTGTCAAAGGTCAGACATATTTGGAAGGAACGATATCATTTATGGACAACAAACCTAATGGTGGTTAAAAAGAAGAATGGGAAATGGAAAATTTTTGTTGACTTCACAGATTTGAATCGAGCTTGCCCTAAATATCCATTTCATGTTCCCAGAATAGACTAGCTGATTGATTCCACTTCAGGAAATAAAATTTTGTATTTTATGGATGCTTTTGTAGGGTATAACCAGATTCATATGGATCCAAAAGATCAAAAGAGTACTACGATCATCACTGACCGAGGCTTACATTGTTATAGGGTTATGCATTTCGATTGAAGAATGTTGGAGCAACATATCAAAGGTTAATGAACAAATCTTTTGCTTCTCAGATTGGACGAAATATGTAGGTGTATATTGATGACATGTTTGTCAAAAGTTTAGCAGATGATGCACACTTGGAGGATTTAAAGAATACTTTTTTATATTTAAGATCTATTAGATTGAACCTAAATCCTGAAAAGTGTGCCTTTGGAGTTCGATCAAGAAACGTGTTGGGGTATGTTATTAGTGAAAAGGGGATAAAAGCTGATCCATAGCAACTAAAGGTCTTGGTATCAATGACATCACCTCGAACTATCAAATAAGTATAGATTTGACAATAAGGTTAGTTGCTCTTAATAGATTCATCTCCAGATTTTCTGACAAATATTTTCCTTTTTTCTAAGTATTACGAAGGCCAAAGGAGTTTGAGTGGACCTTAGAATGTGAAGCAGCATTTTCAAGCATTAAAGAGCTATTGTCATCACCGGAGATATTGTTTAAGCCTCGAATTGGAGAGCAACTCTTTTTATACATTGCAATATCAGATTTTATCGTGACTGTTGTGTTGATAAGTGAAGATTCAGGAATTTTGAAGCTAGTCTATTATGTTAGTAAGAGTTTGTTTTTAGCAGAAAAAAGATATTTAAAGCTCC
This sequence comes from Limnanthes douglasii subsp. nivea, assembly GCA_036936605.1. Classification (NCBI taxonomy): domain Eukaryota; kingdom Viridiplantae; phylum Streptophyta; class Magnoliopsida; order Brassicales; family Limnanthaceae; genus Limnanthes; species Limnanthes douglasii. The sequence goes on along the minus strand of JAUPFV010000005.1, from coordinate 124,961,996 downwards.
AAAATTTGGCCCTGGATTTAGTGGTGGCCGCCAGGAAGATGCACCCCTATTTTTAAGCTCACACTGTTATGATTTGAAATTTGCTCCCATTTAAAAATGTTTTACAGCACCCCGACATTTCTAGAAGGATGATCAAATGGTTAGTGGAACTGAGAGATTTTGATATTACTTTGCTCCTCGAACAGCTATTAAGGCCCAAGACATAGCTGATTTTCTTGTTGAGTATCATTCAAGTAGATCATATGAAGAGATAGATAAGGAGGTTTTTCCAAGAAGTTTGACGTGGGCTGTTCGAACTCATGGAGTTTCTAGCATTCTAGGATCAAGTGTAGGAGTTCAATTGGTTGCTCCATCTGAGGAGGCAATGTTTCAATCCATTAAATTAAATTTTCATGCATCGAATAATGAAGATGAATATGAAACTGCATTGGCTAGTTTAATGCTTATGAGTATTTGTGGGGAAACTTCAGTTAGTTTAGAGATAGATTCCCAATTATTAACGAATTAGGTTACCAATGTTTCCGAAGCTAAAAGTGATTATTTAATTTTGTATCTTCGAGGAAATTTGACTCTTTTGTTTGACCAATTTATTATAGAACATATCAGCCAACGAGACAATACAATTGCTGATTCTTTGACAATTATTGCTTAAACAGAAGAGTATTCTTGGATTTTCTTATAAGAGAGCCCTTCGATTCTAACTCGACTAGAGCAGTGTAAATATGCAGAAGAAACTTTTGTCACAACAGATGTAATTCAAAGCGACTGGTGAATTGATATCCTAAATTTCTTGTTAAGAGGAACACTGCCACAAAATGTGCAACTGCTAAAAAATTGAAATATAAATCTCATGACTATGTTGTATTAGATGGGGTGTTATACAATAAATCTTTGAGTAGTCTATTTTTGTGTTGTTTGAATAAACAAGAGTCTCATGAAATTTTTTCAGAGTTACATGATAGTGAGGGTTCAACACATTATGGGCTCAAGGCTTTGACACGCTGGGTTTTATTGGCAGGTTGTTATTGGCCCTCGATTATGAACGATGTTAAAAGTTTGGTTCGAGGTTGCGATACTTGTCAACAATTTATTAATTCTATTCACAAACATGCAGTTTCACTCATTTCTATTACCAAATCCATCCATTTTGACAGATGGGAAATATATTTGGTAAGACCATTGCCTATGGCTTCTGGAGGACGCCAAATGATTATTGTGGAAGTAGACTATTTTTCGAAGTTGGCAGAGGCTGGCCCATTGTCTGGACCAAAAGCTAAGGATGTTATTAAGTTCATTGTGAACAATATTTGTTGCCACTTTGGGGTTCTTCGAAAAATCAACACAGATAATGGTCATCAATTTAACAATAGAAAAATTGTTTATTTTTGTGCTTCGAGGGGTATTACACAGTGTATTTCTAAACCTTTTCATCCCCAAGAAAATGGTTAGGTGGAGGTGAAAAATAGATCTATCTTAGAAGGTCTGAAGAGGAATTTGACAGGGGTTGCAGGAAAATGGCCTAACTATTTGCAATAGGCGTTATGGTCTTATCGAACAACTCCAAAGAGACTACTAAAGAAACCCTTTTTGCCTTGGTGTATGGTATGAATGCTATTAGACCTGCATAATCTAAATTACCTTCTTATAGGGTACTTCAGTATTTCGAGGACCTGAATGACGAAGACAAAAGAGCATATTTGGACCTGATGGAGGAAAAAAAGTTAGAGCGCATCTATATACGATTTATTATCAAACTCTGATGAAGAGTCAACATAATTCGAAGGTAATAAAGAAGGATTTCAAAGTTAGTAATAAATTTTAAGTAAATTATTCCTCGATACAAAGGATAAGAGTCTCAAAAAGATGACCCCAAATTGAGAAGAACCTTATATGGTTGTGGAAAGAATAAAATCGGGGTCTTATCGCCTTTGTGATGTGCAGGGGAGGATGCTTCAACATCCTTAGAATATACAACATTTGAAATTGTATTGGGAATAATTTTGTATTTTGAATAATTGACACACTCTTTCCTACCCTATTGGCTCAGGGAGGTTTTAATGAGGTGTTATGTAAATATTCAAAGTTATCAATAAAAGTCATTTTTGGCCAATGGTTGTTTAAGTATAAGTGTTTGAATTATTTTGGTAACTAGTCAAAGAATGATCATCTTTGAAGTTGACCAAGAGTAAATATTCTGAAGTATTATGAATATTTTTCGACAAAACAACAATATTCTCGAAGTGCTACGTCCTCTAAACGCATTATAACTTTCGAAGTGCTACGTTCTCTAAACGCACTATAATTTCGAAGTGGCACCAGGTTTTGAATATCATAACCAAGAAAAGCACATTTTACAGATTGAGCCGTAAGTTTATGACAATTAGTTTATCAAGCAATAACACTAATTATTTATTTTATATTGGTTACAAAACTAATATACTATATTGATAAGGATATAAAATATCGAGGACTAAAATATAATAATTAAAATCTTATACGAGCAATAGTGAAGATAAAAGACAGATTTCAGTCTAGTTGTAAAGATATGGGGTTAAAGTGAAACTAACCCATTTTTGTAACTACTTCAGTTATCCTAAGTCTGTCCGCCTATATATAAAAGCCAAATTTGAAGTTTATGGATATAATACTTTTATTTTGTGAACTATCTTCTTCTACTTACTGTTCTCTCTCTAAAACCAACTTCTTTCCTCATCTCTCGAGAAACAGATTCAATCCACGCCAAATTGGCGACCACGTTGAGAGTTGATTGATTGGTATCTTGATTTCTTGATAAAAACCCATAAGCAATTGATTATCTTGTTTTGTTTTGATTGTTCTTGATCGATTCTTTGAATTTATCATGGATCGATAATGAAACCAAGGAATGAAAACGATCATTTGGTTCGAATGGCAGTTGATAAGCTAAAATATGATCTGAAGGGAGGAGAAGGTAATGAAGATGAGTCAGTTCCAGTTCGACAAACTCAATCAGATATTGAAATGTGAATGAACCAGTTACTGGATAAAATTACGGCTCTAAATGAGAAGTATGATCAAAGAGAGAAAAATATTCAATCAGCTAGGCTGATATCTGAGTAAGGCAAGTGGATGATGATGTTAGCCAATCTGATCGATCTTGTACAACTCGCCAGGTGCGTAGTGAGCAGAGGAAAATGCATTTTGAATCTAATAAAGACCGTCATACTTCACGAAAAGAGAGAAAAAAAAACAAATGTATATTACGTCCGGTAACAATGAGTTTAACAGTTCAGGATCTGAGTATAAGAGGTATCGGGGGTCTTCGAAATAAGAGAAAGTTCGGCCTCAAAAGTCACGAAAAGAATACAAAACAAGGAAAGATAGCGTACCTCGTTGTTTGAGGGATGCAGAATGGTGTGAATGGAATACGTCGAATCAGTACACAAGAATAGATGATCGGAACTTGTATGCTTTCATGGGAACAGGAAATGATAATCAGTATGTGCAAGGAGTTGACTGGAGAAACTCTCATTTGACAACTGAGATAAGGTCCATCATTCTTCCAAAACGGTTCAATATCTCTAAGGTCGAAAAGTTTGATGAGATGCAAGATCCCAATTACCACATCGAATAGTTTAAGAACTACATGATGAATTTCGAAGACGATGATAGGTTGGTACACAAAGCTTTCTCTCAAACATTTAAGGGTGCAACTTTGGAATGGTACAACAGGATTCCAAATGGATCAATATCCAATTTCAGAGATTTTTATACAGCTTTGTGAAGATAATTTGTGGGAAGTAAATAGATGCGGGAAAATATAGACACAATAATACAGTGCAAGCAAGCTGTGGGAGAAAAGCTGAAAGATTATACTAAACATTTCGTGTTAACAAAAGTTGGTTTGGATAATTGTGAAGAGTTGGTAGCCATGGCTGCATTCGAAAAAGTTTGTTACCGTGAGATTTAGCAAATGAAACAACAAAACAAAGAGCTTTGACTTTTGGAGCATTGGTGGCTCAGGTTGAGGATTAACTAAAGTGAAAGAGTCGACTAGAGTTCGAAGGGTGGTTGGATCAAATCAAAATAGTTCAGGGCAGGTCTCAAATAGTCAGGGACACTCTTTGAACTCAGCCCAAACACTGCGTCCGATGAACAACAATAGTTTTCCTCCTTGAACTGGAGGATACCCAAATCATGCTACAGGGTATCAATTTCAAAGACCGAGGCAAAATTAGTGGAAAGCTAGATTATTATGCTAATTTAACTGAAAACATTTCTGCAATTTATGAAAAGGAAAACTGGACATTTGAGTTTTGAAAAGCCTACTCCGATAAATAGACCAACGGAAGAGCGTAATAATAGGTTTTGTATATATCATAATGACATAGGATATGATACTGCAGATTGTATAGTTTTAAAGGAGGAGGTGTAAACTTTAATTGAAAATGGAAAATTATTAGCTTATGTTAAAGGGAAAAACAGTGGATTAAAGGCTCTTTTTGCGTCGACTTTGCATGCAACGAATCCAAATTCACAGACACAAAATATAATTATTCTAGATTCTAAGATTGATGATTTTGATGTTGTGTCGGAATATTTTGACACAGATCTGGATCGATTGATTTTGATGGTAGTGGATGAGCCACTGAAACAAAGCCAAGTTCGAAGTTTATGTGAATACTTTGAGTCATTGGCAATCTTCGGAGGAGATACTATGACTAGAAACACTGACAACTCTAGAAAGAGACATGTGGTGGGTTTAGCCACTCAAATAGAATGAGGGATGTCTACCCATTTGTATGGTAAGAAAGATGTTCCGTTTATTCTTTTCAATGAGGATAATTTAAGAAACATTTTGGGTCCTCGTGAAAATGCAATGGTTATTAGAGCAGAAGTAGTTGGTATTAAAACCCGACGAGTTTTGATAAAGGAAGTTATGTAAATGTTTTGTTTAAGTCAACGTATGATAGGATGTGTAATACTCCTCGAATTTGTCAATCAGAATGAACTATAATTGGGTTTACAAGTGTGATAACCCAGGTCATTGGAGAATTCAAGGGTGAGGTGTGTTTGGGAAATTGACCTTTTAGAAAGAAGGTTCAAGTTTTATTCATGGTGGTGGATTGTCTGACCAGCTATAATGCCAACTTTGGGAGATCTTAGCTTTCAAGGATGTATGCAGTTGTATCCACAATCCACCATTGTTTGAAGTATGTCATCGGAGATCGTTTTGGGGTTGTCCAAAGTGATCAGAAGATAGCTAGAGAATGTTATGCCACAGATCTTTGAATCTGAGGTTCAAGCAGTGGAGATAAAATGTCTGAATAACAATTAAAAGGGTTGACCTCTGAACCAGAAGAGGGGGTTGATGATCCGAGGGAAACCCCGGGTTCTTTAACAATAAGTGAAAGCATAGAAGAGTATACTTTCCCTGATGGGAAGGTACTTCGAATTGGAACTTTACCAACCTTAGCTTTACGTCAGCAGTTGTTACAATTTTTGTTTCATAATTTGGATCTTTTCGCTTGTAAAACAGAAGATGTGGTAGGGGCACCAATCGAGGTGATATGTCATAACTTAGCCATAAATTCGAAGATCAAACCTGTTATCCAAAAAAGACGTGATTTTTCTCTTGAAAAAATAAAGGCTATTGTGATTGAGGTGGATCATCTGTCAAACGTCAGACATATTTGGAAGGAACGATATCATTTATGGACAACAAACCTAATGGTGGTTAAAAAGAAGAATGGGAAATGGAAAATTTTTGTTGACTTCACAGATTTGAATCGAGCTTGCCCTAAATATCCATTTCATGTTCCCAGAATAGACTAGCTGATTGATTCCACTTCATGAAATAAAATTTTGTATTTTATGGATGCTTTTGTAGGGTATAACCAGATTCATATGGATCCAAAAGATCAAAAGATTACTACGATCATCACTGACCGAGGCTTACATTGTTATAGGGTTATGCATTTCGATTGAAGAATGTTGGAGCAACATATCAAAGGTTAATGAACAAATCTTTTGCTTCTCAGATTGGAAGAAATATGTAGGTGTATACTGATGACATGTTTGTCAAAAGTTTAGCAGATGATGCACACTTGGAGGATTTAAAGAATACTTTTTTATATTTAAGATCTATTAGATTGAAGCTAAATCCTGAAAAGTGTGCCTTTGGAGTTCGATCAAGAAACATGTTGGGGTATGTTATTAGTGAAAAGGGGATAAAAGCTGATCCATAGCAACTAAAGGTCTTGGTATCAATGACATCACCTCGAACTATCAAATAATTATAGATTTGACAATAAGGTTAGTTGCTCTTAATAGATTCATCTCCAGATTTTCTGACAAATATTTTCCTTTTTTCTAAGTATTACGAAGGCCAAAGGAGTTTGAGTGGACTTTAGAATGTGAAGCAGCATTTTCAAGCATTAGAGAGCTATTGTCATCACCGGAGATATTGTTTAAGCCTCGAATTGGAGAGCAACTCTTTTTATACATTGCAATATCAGATTTTATCGTGACTGTTGTGTTGATAAGTGAAGATTCAGGAATTTTGAAGCTAGTCTATTATGTTAGTAAGAGTTTGTTTTTAGCAGAAAAAAGATATTTAAAGCTCGAAAAGTTGGCCCTGGATTTAGTGGTGGCCGCCAGGAAGATGCACCCCTATTTTTAAGCTCACACTGTTATGATTTGAAATTTGCTCCCATTTAAAAATGTTTTACAGTACCCCGACATTTCTAGAAGGATGATCAAATGGTTAGTGGAACTGAGAGATTTTGATATTACTTTGCTTCTCGAACAGCTATTAAGGCCCAAGACATAGCTGATTTTCTTGTTGAGTATCATTCAAGTAGATCATATGAAGAGATAGATAAGGAGGTCTTTCCAAGAAGTTTGAAGTGGGCTGTTCGAACTCATGGAGTATCTAGCATTCTAGGATCAAGTGTAGGAGTTCAATTGGTTGCTCCATCTGAGGAGGCAATGTTTCAATCCATTAAATTAAATTTTCATGCATCGAATAATGAAGATGAATATGAATCTGCATTGGCTAGTTTAATTCTTACGAGCATTTGTGGGGAAACTTCAGTTAGTTTAGAGATAGATTCCCAATTATTAGCGAATTAGGTTACCAATGTTTCTGAAGCTAAAAGTGATTATTTAATTTTGTATCTTCGAGGAAATTTGACTCTTTTGTTTGACCAATTTATTATAGAACATATCAGCCAACGAGACAATACAATTGCTGATTCTTTGACAATTATTGCTTAAACAGAAGAGTATTCTTGGATTTTCTTATAGGAGAGCCCTTCGATTCTAACTCGGCTAGAGCAGTGTAAATATGCAGAAGAAGCTTTTGTCACAACAGATGTAATTCAAAGCGGCTGGTGAATTGATATCCTAAATTTCTTGTTAAGAGGAACACTGCCGCAAAATGTGCAACTGCTAAAAAATTGAAGTATAAATCTCATGACTATGTTGTATTAGATGGGGTGTTATACAATAAATCTTTGAGTAGTCTATTTTTGTGTTGTTTGAATAAACAAGAGTCTCATGAAATTTTTTCAGAGTTACATGATAGTGAGGGTTCAACACATTATGGGCTCAAGGCTTTGACACGCTGGGTTTTATTGGCAGGCTGTTATTGGCCCTCGATTATGAACGATGTTAAAAGTTTGGTTCGAGGTTGCGATACTTGTCAACAATTTATTAATTCTATTCACAAACATGCAGTTTCACTCATTTCTATTACCAAATCCATCCCTTTTGACAGATGGGAAATATATTTGGTAAGACCATTGCCTATGGCTTCTGGAGGACGCCAAATGATTATTGTGGAAGTAGACTATTTTTCGAAGTTGGCAGAGACTGGCCCATTGTCTGGACCAAAAGCTGAGGATGTTATTAAGTTCATTGTGAACAATATTTGTTGCCACTTTGGGGTTCTTCGAAAAATCAACACAGATAATGGTCATCAATTTAACAATAGAAAAATTGTTTATTTTTGTGCTTCGAGGGGTATTACACAGTGTATTTCTAAACCTTTTCATCCCCAAGAAAATGGTTAGGTGGAGGTGAAAAATAGATCTATCTTAGAAGGTCTGAAGAGGAATTTGACAGGGGTTGCAGGAAAATGGCCTAACTATTTGCAATAGGTGTTATGGTCTTATCGAACAACTCCAAAGAGGCTACTAAAGAAACCCTTTTTGCCTTGGTGTATGGTATGAATGCTATTAGACCTGCATAATTTAAATTACCTTCTTATAGGGTACTTCAGTATTTCGAGGACCTGAATGACGAAGACAAAAGAGAAGATTTGGACTTGATGGAGGAAAAAAAGTTAGAGCGCATCTATATACGATTTATTATCAAACTCTGATGAAGAGTCAACATAATTCGAAGGTAATAAAGAAGGATTTCAAAGTTAGTAATAAATTTTAAGTAAATTATTCCTCGATACAAAGGATAAGAGTCTCAAAAAGATGACCCCAAATTGAGAAGAACCTTATATGGTTGTGGAAAGAATAAAATCGGGGTTTTATCGCCTTTGTGATGTGCAGGGGAGGATGCTTCAACATCCTTGGAATATACAACATTTGAAATTGTATTGGGAATAATTTTGTATTTTGAATAATTGACACACTCTTTCCTACCCTATTGGCTCAGGGAGGTTTTAATGAGGTGTTATGTAAATATTCAAAGTTATCAATAAAAGTCATTTTTGGCCAATGGTTGTTTAAGTATAAGTGTTTGAATTATTTTGGTAACTAGTCAAAGAATGATCATCTTTGAAGTTGACAAAGAGTAAATATTCTGAAGTATTATGAACATTTTTCGACAAAACAACACTATTCTCGAAGTGCTACGTTCTCTAAACGCATTATAACTTTCGAAGTGCTACGTTCTCTAAACGCACTATAATTTTCGAAGTGGCACGTTCTCTTAAACGCACTATATTATTCGAACTGTCATGTTTTATAAATATATAATTTGTATTTAACGTGTTAACATTCTTTAAATACACCAATGAAGTTGGAGGTTGTAGTGTTACATTTATATAGGAATATATGAGAAAAAATTTACAATTGCATCGAAATTAATCTCATGATAACAAAATAGGTTTTTGAATGCTAAGTAAAAAATCATTCATCAAAGGCAAGTTATCTTACAACGATTAGATGAAAGGCAAAAACAAAAGGGAAAAAGCAAAATCATATTTCCTCGGAGTTTCCTTCAGACGACTCCCCTTATTTAGAAGAACTTTCCTCTGAATTCCTTTCTTTGGAGAAATCACTATGCACAGGATCAAAAGACTCACTATGGCGATTCTCAATGGGAATCAATTCTCATAAGGTTGATAGTTTAGCCTTTAAAAATGTGCCATGAATTTCATGAAGCAGATTAATAATCTTCTGCTACTCGGCGTTCTTAATGAAATCCATTATATCCTTTCCACATTCATTTCCAGCAGCCTCCACAGCAACCCTTTATTCTTCCTCGAATGAGTTTTAAGAGCATCCATGTTTTGTGTCAACTTCTTATTTTCATCCTCGCTCTTGTTTAGATATTTTTTAAGAGTGGAGTTTAATTTGTTTCTCCTCGGATAACTCTCGAATATGTTTGGATTTGAGCTCTTATATCTCATTTTTGTAAGAAATTTTGAGCTCTTCTATCTCATTCTTGTGTACAGATCTGAGATGATTTTTGAGATGAATGATGCTTGTAAGAAATTCCGATCTTGCAACGTGGAATCTATGAAATTGGTCATCCACGGTATTACCAAAGATTTCCCTCATTTTCTTCTCAGCTGTAACAATTTTCTTAAAACAAACTATCTTCTTCGCCATAATCTCTAAGTGGCTTCAGGAAAATTCCACATCTTTGCACAAATTTTGTGCTGCAGTTCCAAGGCCGTTAAACGGTTACAGAGCAAGTGCGACCTTTTATGATGGCTCTTCAGTAGGTGTGCATCTTAGACTAATGTAGGGCATCGGAGCGAAGGCTGAGGGTGGCATAGAGATTTCTAACCTGGCTAGTTCAAGAAGAACATGGGCAGTTCTTTGACTTAAGTGTTGTAGCTGGTCTTGAATCTCTTGTATATATGGATCCATATCTCTGTCAAGTTCTTGAGATTGTTCTATGTTGATGAAATTATCATGATCAAAGTGATTGTCTCCTCGCTCATTGTCTTCTGCAACTTCTCCTTGCTGATTGTCTCCTTGATCATTATCTACTGCAGGTTCTCTTTGATGATCTTCCGCCACAATAAAATTATCAGCCTCGAAAGGTATCACTTCTTGAAGGGTCGCTGCAGTTTTCTTTTTTGTCATTCTTTGTAGTGGAATCTTGGACGTGCTCTTCTTTTTCTTCGAAGCAGCATTTTTCTTTCTTTATGGTGTAGGCTCAAATCCTCTCCCTTTTCAAAATATAAGATTTTGTATGTTGCCTTCCTCTTTTCCTTTGATTGCGGCGCCGGGATCTCTGAGGGGATAACACCAGATGTGATAGTTGTTTTTTTTTCTTTTTCCCTTTCTTCTTCAAGGGAAGGTGGCTGTCTGATCCGTTTTGAACTTAAAGATGCACCTTACCATCAGGTGCCAGAAATCTATTCACAGCTAAGATTAGATTTGGAGGATCCATCAGATTTTCAGGGAAGCTAGCACCCTGTGTAATTTTCCACAAGTGGTTGTTGATAAATTTAATAGTCAGAAAACTCTGAGTGGAACCCATTGCCCCACTATTTTATTCCAAAGTTTCCAACTTGGAAAAAATATCTTTAGCATCATTCTCGCGAATTTTATATCTCCTTGGAATTTCTAGATACAATACAAAATAAGCAAAAAAAAAAAACTTAAAACAACAACATAAAATATAAGAGTAAAGAAGCTTACTGTTACTACTCCAGGCGAGGTTAAGTCATAATGGGTTCTCCTCAGATATCTCCTTTCCGTTCTCCCATGTCGCAGAAATACAAATAAATTTGTGTTTCCAAAACTTGTTAGCCTCGAGCAAGTCATCAATTATCTTGAGATCATCAAGAGTGAGATAGTAGAAAGACAGAATATGTCCCTTCGAAAGTCTCGTCAAGGCTATGAATTCCCAAACATAAAGATGAATTTGGGAAAGTCTAGAGACCATTATTACTAATAGGAGGGTGAACCATTGGTTGGATGTGGCTTGTGTACGACATAGGTCTAGGAGCTCAAAGTACTCCACTATCATTAGAACTAACGAAAACTGAAGATCCTAGTTGATAACTTCGGGATCTACTACCAACTCATCCTTTCCACAGTCAAGTGGAGTCTTCCCCTCTTTTGGAAACCGAAGTATGATGTTATCTGCCATTCCCTATTGTTTTTTCAAGGAGGAAACTTTGGACTCTGGATAGTAGATGTATGGCACATGTTTTAGTGCCAATATGTATTCAGAGAGGAGTGGCTTCAAACCTCGATAATAACTTTATTTTTCCCTCCTCTTTTCCCGGTCCTTTTGTTTTCAAAGCACACTTAACCACTTCACTATCATTTACTTTCGAAACATCATCCCCTACATCAACTTCAGAATATTTCAAAGCATCATCATCAGTGTCAGTTTCGACGTTTGATTGGGTAGTTTGAGAGTCAGCTTCTTCATTAGATGCTTCATCTATAAGTTGAGGTGGGTTGGCATTCGAGGTTGGTTATGTATGATCTTTGTTTGAGGGATTTTTTTTAGACTCTGTAATTATCTCAACAACTTCCCTCAGAGGAGGAGAAGATGGTGAAGGGTTTATTGCAATGCTTTGGACAATAGAAGGTGAAGTATTGGCAGCATCGTCTCCTATAACTATAAATGTTTTTCTTATAGGAGACTTTGAGGGAGGTGATTTTTTGTGTGAACTTAAGAGTTTCCTTGCGCAGTTGTCGAGGAGATTCAGAGTTGAGAATAAATGGAATTTCTTATGCTCTTCTTGAAGAAAATGTGGTTTGATTTACTTTGCGGTGACTTCGAAGAATGGGTGTTGTAGAAGAAATTCGAAGAGGTGACTTAGTTGGCGATGGTAAAGTTCAATGCAATTTTTGTGTTTGGGTTTTTGATTATTGGGTTTCTTCTGGAATAGATGAACTTGAAAGTGCAAGAGGAGTTCAATTCAGATCAAAATTACCGTAATATATAATTTCAGTAGAGAATCGAGAAGCGTTTCTTATTAATCCAGTCGCTCTATATTCTTCTGCTCTTTTACTTATGCAGAAGTAGTCGTAAGCAGCAAAATAGGACTTCTGTTTATCTGGGGAGTTTGATGTTCTGGGTTTTATGGCTCTTGATTTTTTTTATTTTTTATTCATTTCTCATATACTGAATTGAAGGATGGGTGGTGAATTTGAGTTTTCCGGTGAAAGTAGCTTAGAGATTGAAGAGTCAAATTAAGGTAGCCAAGGTATTTCCGGTGCAAACAAACTCTTTGGCTTTATAAATATGTTTGTCAAACAATATGGCACACAAAATTATTTATAGAACGAAAGAAAGTAGTGCGAAGTTAGAAAAGTTGAAGAGGTGGAAGAAGTTATTGGACATAATGCCAAACGGTTACGTGAAGAGGAAAGCTTGATACCTGACACACGACAGGCTTAGTTGCAGACCTAGTACCTAGTGAATCATCACATTTTTGTCTGTTTCTATGAATGTTTATGACCATTTTGAAATTAGTTTTACGTTCCCATATGTAAATATGCGAAGGGTTGACAAAAGGTTGAATTTATTTTGAAGCAAGTATATCTAACGGCTTATTCAAGGAAATATATATATATATATATATATATATATATATATTCTAAGTGATATTGAGGATTGCTTTGATTCGAGGGCAATCTGTGTTGTCAAGAAAAAAAATTAGTTAACTGAAAGCAGATCGGACTTTGCCAAAAAAGATTTTTCTACTGAAAAACATTTCCGATGATAATTAGTTCTCATTCATTGACTTTCATAAGAACTAGGGGGCTACTGATAAGCATATAAAATATTGAGGACTAATATGTAATAATTAAAGTCTTATACGAACAATAGTAAAGATAAAGGACATATTTCATTCTACTTGTAAAGATATGGAGTTAAAATGCAATTAACCCATTTTTGTAACTACTTCAGTTATTAAAAATATGTTTGCCCATATAAAGGGAAAGACTGAACTTAATGGATACGAGACATTCATTTTGTGAATTATCACTTAACTCTCTCTCTAATCAACTTCCTTCTCCATCTCTCTAGAATTAAATTTAATCCACACCATATATAACAATACTTCTAATACGCATATATTTTAATTAAACCATATTAATAATCAAAGTATAATAACAAAACTATATTAATAATTTATATAATATACTAGTGTGTTTGTTGTACAATAATTGTATCGTGTTTGTCGTGAGCGTGACAGTCTTGGTCGTGACACAATAATTTTGTTGTATCTATCGTGACCATAACAACCTTGACCGTGACAGTCGAGTCAGTGTATCACGCCATGTTCTACCGTAACAACATGTCATATATGATGAGAAAATAAATGACAAGAGTGATGAATCTTTGGATCTTGTGCTTGATGTGACTAGAGCTAAAAGTGTAGAGAGAGAAAGTCGAAAGAGAATATATTAAAGAATGTCAACCTACCAAGAATAAAGGGGCTCCCTTATATAGTGGGGAAAGTGGGACCCATTTATGTTCTAGGTAGTTTTTGTTATTTCATAATTAGTCATTTACAAACTACTTTATTTACACATTGTCTTATAATAAACAATAAATACACTAATGGGCATATTTCCCTTTTCCCTTATGCAATTAACTCATTTTCTATTGTGCTTGGCGAATTACTTCCTTATTAGTAGCCCCCCAGTCTTCAAGAGCGTCGGGAATGAAGACTTGTAAATAATGAAGTTAGAACGCCTCTGACCACAAAGCCTCGGTATCGCATCGCCCAAGGCTTATGGATGAGCCCCTCGACCGACCGTTTTCTCCTAACTAACGCCCGATCTCTTACATTTCTTAAAGCTTCGGGGAAAGCTGTGAAACGCCCCCGATGCTGATGAACTTGTTATGGGCCTTCTACTGATTTTGACTAATGGGTTCACCATGGGCCCAAATGGATTATCAAACCTTGGAAGAAATTCGGAACTCGTGGAGCCTCTCTAGCATACCCATCTGGACTAGCCGGTGCAGGCCTACGACGCTAGCCTGAAAGGTTCCTAGGGCGTGCTTTGTTGGGTAGAGTCTACACGTGTCATCTCCTTATTCGAAGCATGCTTGCCTGCACATCTCTCCAAAAGGCTCTTCAACTTTTCTTTGTTTTTCGTCGTTTGGACTCCCCCATGCGTAAAATGGTTAAGGCAAGCTGCCTATAAATACTTCATTCATAAAATCGCTCTCAGAGAAATCCTAGAGAGAGAAATTCCCCCTGATAATTCTAGAGAGAGAAAGATGTGTTTATGAAAAGTAAGAACCCGAAGCTTAAACAGAAACCAAATATGAAAATCGAATCTGTGTTCAGGTTTATTGACTGGGCTAGTATTAGTGACCGAGCTGAAGAATACCAAGCTGCTGGATTAATCTGGAGTTCTGACACAAAGCCTTTCGCACACGTGCCTCTCCCCCACGACCCTGTTTTACCTAATCTCATTCCTACAGAATCATTCATCATGACCGAGCCTGCTGGCGCTCAAACTCCTGAGGCCATCGTTATTCCCTCCAGTAGCAGCTCTCCAAATTCTCCTATCGCCCAATCTAACCATATGACGCCTTCGTTGGTAAACGCTCCTACCAACTTGCCCCATTTTCTTCCTAAACACCAAAGCAAAACTAAGTTCCTTACAATGGGAGATTCCAGCGCCTCTTCCTCACCGGTGGGAGGTACCTTTCCCGAAATTGTCCATCTAACTCCCACAATTCAAGGGTTCTGTACGGGTATTAATACCATCGCCCATCTGGCGTGGTCTGCGAGGATGAAGAGTCGGATGCCACTGAGACCGATCCTGAGGATGAGGATGCTTATATTATCCCCCCCTTTTTTTGTTGTATCAAAATTTTGTAACCTTTGGGGTCTGTCGATCCCTTTTGATTGTCTTGTAGCCGACGATTTTAAAATGTTAAGCTTTCCCATAATTTTGAGGTTGTTCACCAATATGCTTCTGTAAATCGATATTTGATTGAGAATCCTCTTGCATGATCGGGCACAAGTGTAGAAAAATTGATTGATATCATAATTAAGAAATTTTCATAAGATCGGGATCAAAAAATTGATTGATCAATGTCTAATCAAAAAATTCCTATAGGGTCGGGAATAAAGTGTAGATCAGTTAAACACTGAAAAACCTATTAAGGTCATATTGATCAATGTTTAATTAAAAATTTTCCCATAGGGTCGGGAATAAAATGTAGATCAGTTTAAACACTGAAAAACCTATCAAGGTTCTGTTGATCAATGTCTAATTGAAAATTTTCCCATAAGGTCGGGAATAAAATGTAGATCACTTAAACACTGAAAAACCTATTAAGGTTTTGTTGATCAATGTCTAATTGAAAATTTTCTCATAGGGTCGGGAATAAAATGTAGATCAGTTAAACATTGAAAAACCTATTAAGGTTATGTTGATCAATTAAGATCGCCAAAAGTTGTCTATCAGCTAGTCAGCTGATCGGTTGCCATGGATGCCTCATTAAAACCTTCTCGTGCCACCGAGGTAGGAAAGAGTGCATCCCCGACCAAAGGTTCTTACATAAACAAGAGTGACTATAAAGGAATTACAAAGATCAATAAAATTACTCCAATGAGAGATTCCAGCGCCACTTCCTCGCCGGTGGGAGGTACCTTTCCCCAAATTGTCCATCTAACTCCCACAATCCAAGGGTTCCACACGGGTATCAATACCGCAGCTACCCCTTGGGGCGTTGCCCGAAGGGATCTCGATCGTCAGAACCTGGAAATAGAGCGTGCTCGCCAGCAGCGAGAAAATGAATCAAAGCTTGCCCACACCGGCAGTAGCTCCAGCTTTATAGAGCTGCTTTCCCAGTTGGTCGACCCTCAAGTGGTCAGTTCCCCTATGCCCGAAGTTATCCCGATAGAAGACACTACCGAGCTAGAAGCATGATTTAGCTGGTTCGGGTAATAACCCCGCAGAGGAAAATGAAGCAGAGGAATGAAATTCGACTAAAAAATCAGCCAAGGCCTGGCCTTTGATGGATGTTCTTGGCTCAAAATTGATATCAAAATCGCCTAGCTCAACCGACCATTTAGACATTCTTCATGACATGTCCGGTCAATGAAGAACATACTTGAGTGGAAAAGAGGTTCGAACGACAATGGGGTGAGGAATGAAATTCGACTAAAAAATCAGCCAAGGCCTGGCCTTTGATGGATGTTCTTGGCTCAAAATTGATATCAAAATCGCCTAGCTCGACCAACCATTTAGACATTCTTCATGACATGTCTGGTCAATGAAGAACATACTTGAGTGGAAAAGAGGTTCGAACGACAATGGGGTGGGCCTAAAAATATAGTTGCATTTTTCGCGCCGAGGTTACCAATGCCAAGGCCATTTTTTACAGCTTCAAATACCTTGTCTCTGCATCTAATAATCTTTTGCTTACGAAGTATACCGCTTTGGGAAATGTTCCCAATTCACTGATCAATGCCGCACTTACTGCAAACGCTACATAAAGAAAAAGAATCTCCCCTTTCAGGGGGCTTCGTCAAAAGGTTCGGGGATGATAAGTAAGTTTTGATCCCTAAAAAGGCCTCATTACAAGCTGGTGTCCAAACAAAATACTTAGCGTTTCTCAAGACCTGAAAAAAGGGAGCGCACTTGTCTAGATAAACGAGAAATAAATCGATTCAGAGCTGATAGCGCCCGGTTAATATCTGAACCTCCTTGATGTTCCTTGGTGAGGTCATGTTGGCAAGAGCTTGTAATTGAATCGGATCTGCCTCGATTCCTTTTTCGCTGACAAAGAATCCTAGGAACTTTCCCGACCTTACCCCAAAAGAACATTTCTCCGGGTTTAATTTGAGATTTATACTCCATAGATTGCCAACAGTCTCCCTCAAATCAGCGAGATGGTAATCATCTGTGCCACTCTTCACAAGCATGTCATCGATGTAAACTTCCATATTTCTTCCTATCTGGATTTCAAAAGTCTTGTTCACCAATATTTGGTAAGTCGCTCATGCGTTTTTTAACCCGAATTGCATAACCTTATAACAATACAAGCTTGGACACGTAACGAACGTCGTGCTTTCCTGATCTGCTGGGTGCAACTTGATTTGATTATAGCCTGCATATGCATCCATAAAAGAGAGTAATTAGTTACACTACGTCGAATCCACCAACTGGTCGATCGGGAAAGGATCTTTTGGGCATGCTCGATTGAGGTCGGTAAAATCTACGCACATCCTCCACTTACCATTTTTCTTTTTAACCAGAACGGGATTGGACGTCCAAATCGGGTAACTTGACTCTTTCATATGACTGACGCTGAGCATTCTTTCCACCTCACCCAAAATAATTTTCGCCTTTTATGGTGAAAAAGCCTGACGTTTTTGTGAGATGGGTCTGACATTTTTGTTGATAGTTAACTTGTGAATAATATGGTCTTCTAACGTCCTTCGAACACCAACCGAACAAATTCAAATTCTCCTGTAGTAATAAAATCAACTGTCTCTTGAAACCTGGTGATAAATTAGTTCCTATCTGCAAAACTCTTTATTCGGCAAACTGGTATTTTTCACATTCTTCATCGGTAGTAAAAAAACTGGGAGCTTCCCTGGGATCTTCAATAGGTAGCGACCCCAAAGGAAGTCCCGCTAACTACTAGTCCCGAACTTGCTCCATCTCTTGATCCCTTTTTGGCGCTAAAGCAGCCCGGTAGCATTCTCTTGCTGCTTTCTCGCTGCTTCTCACCACCCTCACATTGTTCCCGACCACGTATTTCAAGCATTGATGAATAATGGACGTTACCGCGTGCATTCGCGATAGCCATAACCTGCCAAAGATCGCATTATGAGAAGCTCGAGCATCTAGCACGAAGAATAAAACGGTGACCTCTTTCTTGAAAGGCCCACGGCCTAGCTGAACAATGCCTTCGAACTCTCCTATCAGTTATGCAGCCGATCCTGTGAATCCCATGATGGTTCGGTCCGAACGCGTAATCATTGGGGGTTTCCTGAACTTAGCGAATGTTGATGCAAAGATTATGTTCGCTAAGCTTCCGATGTCAACAAGAATACGTCGGACTTCTTCTCCCGCAATGGCCACCCCGATAACGACGACATCTTCGTGACGACCAGCTATGTCTCGCATATCGTCGTCGTCAAAATATAAAATCGGTGAAGGATTGCCTTTCGAGTGGGGATAAGTCCGAGCTTCCAACTGGGTTGCTAGGTTTACAATATGTCGCTTCCGGGAAGAGTGCGTGATCCTTGCCATAGATCACCCCCAAAAATAGTCAATGATTCGAAAAATTGACAGAGGTTCCTTACATGTCCTCTACTTTCCGCAGCTTCTTCCTCAATGACCCCGATGAGGTTACGACTGACATCAGGATCAAGATACACGACAGATACGTCAAAAAGATCGGTTACTTTGGAAATTGCCATGGTTATCTCTGGCTTCTGCACCGTCACGATTTCTTTTGAAGTCGCGCCCTGCTATGCTTTCTTTTTCACATACTCGAGTAATTTTCTGTTTTCTATCAGCATCTGCATTTCCTTTTTGAGAGCGATACAGTCCTTGGTATCGTGCCCCACGTCTTCATGGTATCGACAATATCGGTTATTTCTATTTTCCCGACGCGTTGGGATGGGAAAAGGCCTCCGATAAATCCCGCTCTTCTTAGTCTTTTCATAGATTGTGGACACGCATTCTGTCAAATCAGCGAAGTAAGCAGGTTGGATCCATTTATTGGACATTGATCGTGAAACCACCTGGTTGGTCTGTTTTGTCCTTTAGCCCTGGGATGCCAGAGGCTTGGCCGGTACGGACTGGGTCGGTGGTATAGTGTTGATTGGTTGAATTTGCGGGGCGTATCAAGGTTGAGTACCCTGCTTTATAACAACTGATGCTTGCGCACTCTGCTGAATTTGTGCTGGCAACTCGGACGCCTCAGTTTCTTCTATCAATATTTGCTTTTCCACCTGAGCTAGAAGGGCGGAAAAAGTAAAAGCTTGTTTCTTAGTGACTGTTTGTTTCATCGGTCATGGGAGTAGCCCTAAACGATATGCTGTCAAAGCCACGTTCTCTTTGCAGTGATCAAGGTCGGTCTTCGCATCGATAAAACGCATGGTGTAGTTCTTGAGGCTCTCTCCCAGTCTTTGTTTACAGTTAACGATTGTATCACCATTGGCCCGGAAACTTTTGCTTCCCAAAAATTGCGGACGGAACATCATCCATAACATCCCAAAATTCTTTATACAACCCTGCGGTAACCGGTTGTACCACTTAGATGCCCGATCATTGAAGGTCATCGAAAAATCTCGGCATAACAACTTATCGTCATTATCGAAACTGAAAATGAAATTTTTAAAGGCTTCCAAATGCTTGTCCGGATCCCTTTTGTCATCATACTTCTCCAATTTTGATATGTCAAACCTCTTCGGGAGGTGTCCTAACAATATTTCGTCTGATAATAGTGACGCTCTCCAATTCAATCCAAATCTGAAAGAACCGCTGCCGAGCCCCTCGGCTTGAATTCCATATAATCCTTCATTCCCCAGGTTGATGAACTGAATACTGACCCTGTACCATTGGTTCTGGCTATTTGACGGCTGCCACTGAACCTGGGGTAGAATTACCTGCTCCTCTCTACTGGCCGTCAACATTTCTTCTTTTTCGTGTGAAATTAGTGCCCTTTTTCGGTGTGGTCTTTCTTGAATTTGAGTGAATCAGAACGGGGTGCCCTATTAAGTCGGGAATTACTTTTTTGCGCGCGTTTTTTTAGTCTATCCTTGCGTCGGTATTCTCTTCCCAACGAATCGTCTGAAGTATAATTAGCAGAAATACCCTGGTCATCCTTTTGGTATCGTCCGGTTTTTCCATCTCGCTCTATGTCCGGGCGGGGCTCTTGATAATTTCGAAAAGGTCGGGCATCGATACGATGGTCTACACCCAGATAGCCTTCTCCACGGTTGTCTGTAATCGGCTTTTTCCCTTTGCTTTCCCGAGCTCTTTTGTCATCTAAAGCAATCTCCTTTTCAGAGTTTAGCTTCGCGATATCTTCCATTAACTGTCTCCTGGTCATGATAAGAGTTGATCGCTTATCCCGACCATGCGCGTAGTGTTCACGGTCCGACGCTTCCTCGCCTTCGGACACTGAAATAGCTCAGGCCACCTCTCTCCCGACTCTCTCCCCAGTTGCCTCGTCATTTATTTTTTAAGATTAAGGCGTGATTTCGAAGAAAAAGTTTTCTTTTTGGTATCACGTGTTCCCACAGACGGCGCCAATAATGAGAGAATAAATGACAAGAGTGGGGAATCTTTGGATCTTGTGCTTGATGTGACTAGAGTTAAAAGTGTAGAGAGAGAAAGTAGAAAGAGAATGTATTAAAGAATGTCCACCTACCAAAAATAAAAGGGCTCCCTTATATAGTGGGGAAAGTGGAACCCATTTATGTCCTATGTAGGCTTTGTTATTTCATAATTAGTCATTTACAAACTACTTTATTTACACATTGTCTTCTAATAAACAATAAATACACTAATGGGCATATTTCTCTTCTCCCTTTTGCAATTAACTCCTTTTCTATTGGGCTTGGCGAATTACTTCCTTATCAGTATACCATAACAAATTGTCATGAACATGCTAAATCATGCGGACTCATGTCCGTTTGGCATGCCATTTTTTTTTCTAAAAAATGAATAGTATGATTATAATTTTACATTAAATTAGTTATCATATATTATTCACTTTTTTATTATATTAAGAACTATACATATCAGTAACAATATTTCTTTTATGTTAGAATCGTTTTTGTTTTAGTATATTATTATCTGATATCATTTTCTAGAAAGTCTCTCAAAACTTATATAATACAAATGTTGAAGTCAATTTGGAAATTTTTATATTAAGTATTACAATATTTATGTACGAATATTAAATCTAGGAAAGCATGCCTAGCCATCTTAAACTGTACTATAAGTTTGTTGATATTCAAATTTCACACTTGTTTCAAATATATATCCTTCGTCTATTTACAATTATTTAAAAGAATTTTTTTTAAACATTCTTTTACAACTTGTAAATAAACAAAATAATGGGATTTTACTGATTTGATATAAAAAAAACCAGAATTAAAAAATAAAATATTGAATAAGGCCTTAAAATCAAACTATCATCCGCTTAATGTTCTTTTATATATATATATTAAAGAAAGATCCATTTAAATTTACTATTTACTATCGAAGACCTAACTATTTTTTATAATACCTCAAATATCCTCTTATATAAATCATCACACATGTCTATATTGTTTCTTTTTTTTAATAAAAAAAAAATTTCATTAAAAGCCTTATAGACTTAAAAGTTTACAAAGTGAGGGGAGTGATATGCCCAAATTTTAATTTTTACAAGAGTGAGAGCAATGATTTTTGCCCTAAATAGAAATTTTATTCTAATTGGTGCAAAAATATTGTATTATTCTTTGGTTCATATCCATCAATTCCCTGAATTTGAACTCTCGTGTATGTATTGATCAACACTTGGATTTTTGTTTAGATGTAGCATTACTGTCCATTTCTACCATTGAATTTGATATCCTAAAGCATGCAAAACTTTAAACACTTTTGGAGCTCATGGTGAGGTATTTCCTTGTCTTGTAAATATTAGTTAGAAAAATAATAATGAATCTTTGAGCAAAATTGAGTCATATATAGACTGTGAATCATCGGTTTTCAAGTGTAATATATCCTACATCAAGAATTTCTAGTAGTAGTATAGCCCTTATGGGAGATGGGGTTTGATTTATAGTGAAGTCAGAATGTTTCCATTTCTCAACCCAATCAGCTGCGTAGTTCTATTCTCTGTGTATGTGTCTGATATTCATTTGAGATATTATTAAATTTTTACAGTAGTTAATGATTGTTTTAAGATACTATGGCACATTGCCTTTGTTTAGAATTTCAAACAAAATCAATGAGTCTGTTTCAATGTCTAGGATATTGAAGCCTTTGGTTTTGCAAAGGAGAAGTTCATCTAGAAGGGCCATAGTTTCGCCTATTAAAGGAAAATTATTGCCATACAATCTACCTATTGAGTTCATTAATTCTCTTTTATTGTTTCGAATGATAAGACCTTCACTTGATTCATCATTATTCAAACAAAAACCATCATAGTTGAGTTACAGTCTATTGGTTGATGGATAGATCCATTTAACTGTCGAGACTTCTCTAGAATTTGAGAGATGATGAAAACAAGCAAGTTCTTGGGTTGTTTTTAAATCTCCAATCCGTTCTTTATTTTAAATTAACCTAGAGCACTCTAGTTTGACAATTATGTACAAGATTTTGCCTATTATAGTATTCGAATATGTGCTTTTATCATTGAATTTAGTATACTCTTTCTACTTTGTTTTTTTAAAAATTTTAATTTTTAAAACCAACAAAAACTAAAATTACCATTAATTTTATTTTGTAAGACCAACAAAATGGATCCATTATTAATTTTTTTTAATTTTTTTTACAAAAGATGAGAGACATACAAGTGATAGATGAAAGACGAAGAGACGATATACCGATAGATGAGAGACGCAGAGACAAAAGACCAATAGACGAGAAACACCAAGACGATAGACCGCTAGTTGCGGGATAAAATACTAATAGATAAGAAACGTAAATATGAGTGACTACTAGTTGCGAAACCAGTGTAAAATATAAGTTTTAGATGATAGACGTATAATAAAAAAGATAGATGCGAGACTATATAGGCTAGCAATTTAAAAAAATCATGAATGGATCTAGTTTTTTTTCGTTTTAAAATACAAAACTTATGGTATTTGTTTTATAAATTACCATTTAAAAGATATATAAAAATTTAAATTAAAAAAATAAAAATAAATGTTTACACGTGTTGTAACCTATCGTATTTGTTTTAGATGTTCTATTTAACCTATTAACCTTTGGCCACTAGCGCCGAACGTGGTCATTCTTTTGAACTTCTGACTTTCTACAGGTGATTTTTATTTGTTTCGTCGATTTTGTTTCTTTATGGTCGTCTCCTACTCTCTAGCCAACAATCACTCGCTCGCGGTATGCCATCCATCATGTAGGCACCTGATCGGTCCCCGCCGATGGTTTTAGATCTGGAAATATGGAGATTATTGTTGTTACGGTGTCTACTAAGGTTCATGTTTTTTAAGGCATATGGGTCTTTCTCCCTTCCTATATCTCGCATTTATCGATGGAGGGTCTCATTCATAAATTAGATGCCCTTCCAGTAGACCTTAAAGGATTTGTAATAAGCCGGTTGATATTGCTGTCGCGTTTGTGTACATTAGGAGTCTAATATTAAGTGTTCCTGTAAATAAAGGTATTAGAACCTGATTTGTCCCCAGAACAGTTGTCTCCAATAAGGTGGTTCTATTTTTTTCTTTATGTCTTTGGTGTTTTTAACATTTTGTCCTCGTGCTTTTTTTTTATGTATACAATTGTTCTTGATTGAAACTTTACTTATATCTTTGTGTAAATACGTGGAGAATGTTCTGTTGTTTGAAACTTCTTGTACTTTCTAGATTCCCTATCGATTACTAGTTTGTTTTATTTTATTTGGACTTAGAAACTTACTAGTATTATGCATGTGTTTATTAATAATGTTCTTCAAAGTTCATTTAAGACCATGGTTTTGAAATATGGAGTTTTTATTCGTTGTAAAACAAGAGGTTTTATTCATGAGGCTTTTCACTGAGTTTATCTAGCCAATATTTTGGTTTTTGGTTTAGCTACCGAAAGGTAGAAGACTTTCGTTTACCGCTTCCAGAGTATTCTTCTGGTATGGCTTGATACAATAATTTTATCATTATTTTATATACCATTAATCTCATTTAGATTTTCTTGAACTTTCTTTGGATTTGGTATGAAGAGATTTCTGACTAAACTGCCTGAAGTTTTAATTGATAATGTCGTTATCCAATTTGTTGAGGTTATCTCCCATTTTGAACTTCCCAATCTTGACCTTAAGTTAGTTCATGTATTCCAATTTCGTTTCAAATAGATATACTCTCGATTATATTTCGATATTATAGTTGTATTCAGATAGCTTTTACGTCTTCTCGCTCATCTCCGAACAATGCCCCCAAAATACTATAACCTTTATATATGATTTATTTAATATATTTCTAAAAATCATAATTTAATAAAGTTGATTAATAACAAATACATATATTATAAGCATTCGTTTTATCTAACAATATTGTTATAAAATACTATGAAATTCACAAAATGGCTCAAGCACAGAATATATGCGAATGAAAGATTTAAATAAAACACGGGATTTAACGTGGTTCGACAATTGTCTACGTCCACGGGCGCCGTCAGAGAAAAGAGTTTCACTATGATAGAAAATGTTACAGATTTCAGATTGTGTTTTGTGTCGCCCTAGTAATCTTTATATAGAGAATTAATAGACTTACTAGAATATGGGACTAATGGGCTGATACCACAAGACTAACTCGACAATATCACATCACAACACAAAACTGTACTGCCGGACACAGTACACTGTCAAGGCACTATTCGACTCATTCGCAACAAATCTTCCCCTTGAGGCGAATATCCTTTCTTCACTATCAACAAAGAATCTTCTCTTCTTCTGACTCACCAAATGCCCTTAAGGCATTCACTCTATACTGCGAACACCGATCCAGTTTAGGCATTCCCTAAACTTTCGAACTGATACTGCCTTGGTCATTATATCTGCTGGATTATCGTGTGTAGACACTTTCTTCACATCAACAATTCCCTTTGATATTATATCACGAATAAAATGATACCTGACATCTATGTGCTTTGTACGCTCATGGTACATCTGGTTCCCTGTAAGGTGTATGGCGCTTTGACTGTCACAAAACACTTTTGTAGTAGTCCTATCCAAGCCCAAATCTGCCACCAAACCTTGCAACCATATTGCCTCTTTAACTGCTTCTGTTACCGCCATGTACTCTGCCTCTGTTGTAGACAAAGCTACAGTATCTTGCAACTGTGCTTTCCAACTGATCGCACTCCCAGTTAGAGTAAATACATATCCTGTCAGAGATCTTCTTTTATCCATATCACCTGCAAAATCAGAATCAACAAAACCAACCAATGATCCTGCAACATCATTCAGCGATTCACCAATATCGGTTTTGTTAAAAGTTAAGCCAACGTTCACAGTATTCTTCAGATACCGAAGTATCCATTTCACTACCTGCCATTGTTCTTTCCTAGGACATCCCATGTACCTGCTAACTACACTAACCGCATGTGAAATATCAAGACGTGTGCATACCATAGCATACATGATACTACCAACTGCACTTGCATATGGAACCTTTGACATTTGTTCCAACTCAGCATCGTCCTTGGTCGCTTCTACTGCAGACAACTTGAAATGAGTAGCAAAAGGAATGTTAACTGCTTTAGCATCAAACATGTTGAATCGTTTTAACACTTTCTCAATATAGCTTCGTTGAGACAAGTGTAATGTTTCTAAATTTCTGTTCCTGATAATCTCCATACCAAGAATTTTCTTTGCTCTACCCAGATCCTTCATCTCAAACTCGGCACTAAGCTGCTTCTTTAACTGCACAATATGTGACATACTACAAGCAGCAATAAGCATATCATCCACATACAACAACAAGTACACATAAGAATCATCTGACATCTTTTGATGATACACACAACTATCATATGGACTCCTCGTGAACCCTTTTGACACCATGAATGTATCAAAACGTTTGTACCATTGCCTAGGTGACTGTTTCAAACCATACAGTGACTTTTTCAGCAGACAAACTTTGTCCTCCATATCAGGTTCGATAAATCCCTCTGGTTGTCTCATGTAGATTTGCTCCTCCAATTCACCATGTAGAAACGCAGTCTTCACATCCAACTGCTCAAGCTCTAAACCTTGCAAAACTACTATGGCTAACAAAACTCGAATCGAACTATGCTTCACCACTGGAGAAAACACTTCATTGAAGTCGATTCCTTCCCTTTGAGTAAAACCCTTAGCGACCAGTCTTGCTTTGAATCAAGATGCCTCAACCCCTGGATTACCTTCCTTTTTCTTGAACACCCATTTACTGCCTACGATCTTCTGTCCTTTAGGCAAGTCAACAAGCTTCCATGTTTGATTCTTATGAAGAGATTCAATCTCTTCTCCCATAGCACCAATCCATCGATCTGCCTCTGAACTTGCTATAGCTTCTTTGTAGCTACTAGGTTCCTGCATCTCAACTTCTTCTGCAGCTGACAGAGCATATGCAACTAGATTCACATACCTTTTTGGAAGTCTAATATCTCTTCTTTCTCTGCCCAATGTTATGCTATAAGGTTGTTGCTCTGGTTCGGGCACATCATCGTCACTATCATCCAATGCTGACGCTTCACCTCCTGATTCTGGATCCACCTCGGAACCACTTGAATTATTGGACTTGCTAGGAACTGATTCTACTTCAAGCTCCACCTGTTTACTCACAAACGATCCTGATTCGACCATTTCTCCTACTTACTTCTGACTGTCTATCGAAGCAAACTCATTAAAAGTAACGTCCCTACTGATGAGAAAACCTGGAGACTTTGGAGAGGTACACCATAACCTATATCCCTTCACTCCAGTAGCATATCCTAGAAATATGCATCTCTTTGCCCTCGGCTCAAGCTTACCATCTCTCACATGAGCATACGCAGGATAACCGAACACCCTCAAATGTTCATAATCAGCCGACGATCCAGACCAAATCTCAAAAGGAGTTTTACAATCAATAGCCGTTGATGGAGACCGATTCACCAAGTAACACGCTGTATTGATAGCTTCAGCCCAAAAATCATTTCCCACACCGGAATGTGAGAGCATACTTCGTGCCTTGTCACAAAGCGTTCTGTTCATTCTTTCTGCGACTCCATTCTGTTGTGGTGTTCTAGAACAAGTGCGATGGCGCACTATTCCCTCAGCTTCGCAGAACTCGTTGAACTCACGACTGCAATATTCTAACCCATTATCTGTCCTAAGACGTTTGATTTTTCTTCCTGTTTGCTTCTCAATCATCGTCTTCCATTTGACAAAGGTTGAATATGCCTCATCTTTTGTTTTCAGAAAGTAAACCCACACCATCCTTAAATAATCATCAATCAGACTCATGTAGTATTTGGCTCCGCTCTTGGATGGAATTCTATTTGGACCCCAAAGATCTGAGTGAATGTAGTCCACTGTGCCTTTAGTCTTTCTTACAGCCGATTTGCTGAATTTGACTCTAGTTTGTTTACGAAACACACAGTGCTCACAAAATCCCAATGATTATGCTTTATACCCTTTCGACAAATCTCTCTTTCCCAAAACAGCTAATCCTCTGTCACTCATGTGACCAAGACGCCAATGGCACAACTTATTTTGATCCTGCCTACTTTGGCTATTACTCTCTGATGATACTACTACAGCATCGTCCATAACAACACTCCCCTGGAGAATGTAAAGACCCTTCTGCAAACTACCTTTCATGCATACCATTGAGCCTTTTGTCACTTTGATTACACCATTTTCTGCATGGTACTTGTAACCCCGAGAGTCTAGAGTCCCAAGAGAAATCAGGTTTCTTTTTAACCCAGGAACATGCCAGCACGTCAAGATTCTAACAACCCCGTCAAACATTCTGATTCTGACATTACCAATACCACCAACAGTCAACGAATGATTGTTCACTAAATAGACAGTTCCCTGCATTGGCTTGTACGTATCAAACCACTGCTTGAACTGACACATGTGATATGTAGCGCCAGTATCAAGTACCCAAGAGTTTTGCCCAAAGTCTGAACTCACGGACAATACATCTCCTTTACCATTGTTTTCACTATCGTCGGAATCGTTCACACCTTCAACAATGTTTGCTGCATTTTCCTTTTGATTTCCCTTCTTACCATTCAGTTTCGGACAATCTCTCCTATAATGACCCTGCTCACCGCATTCATAACAGTTTGAGTGCTTCACCCTTGACTTGGACCTCAAGTTCTCCCTTCTTAAAGAACTCGCTTTGCTTTTAGATCTTCCACTAGTCATAAGACCTTCCCCTTCAGCTTGATTGTCTGGCTGCAACTGTCTCATCTCTTTTGATTTTAGTGCCCCTTTGACATCTGCTAGCGATAACTTATCCTTACCATACATAATGGTATCTACGAAGTTTTCATAGGGAGCTGGTAACGATCTCAATACAAACAAAGCTTGATCCTCATCCTCAATATTGATATCTATGTTCTCCAAGTCCATTATAATTGATTTAAAATTATCTAGGTGCTCTGTTATGAACATACCTTCTTTCAATCTAAAATCATACAAACATTTCTTCAAATATAACCGGTTTACTACTGATTTCTCTGAGTAAAGATCTCCTAGCTTTCTCCATGCGCAGGCAGCAGTCTTCTCACCACTAATCTCGCGAAGCACATTGTCTTTCACACTCATTAAAATCCAGCACAAAGCCCTTTCTTGAAGATCTTGTTTCTCCTCTTCTTTCATCTCTTCTGGTAACTTATTCTCCACAGCCTTCCACAGCCCTTGCAGTACCAATGAAGATTTCAGTTTAATCTTCCACAACGCAAAGCTGGATCCCCCATCAAATTTTTCAATCATGTATTTTGTTGTTGTAGACGCCATTGTGAAACCCTAATTGCAAAAGCCCTAATTTCACCACGTGGCTCTGATACCAATTTTGTTATAAAATACTATGAAATTATCACAAAATGGCTCAAGCACAGAATATATGCGAATGAAAGATTTAAATGAAACACAGGATTTAACGTGGTTCGACAATTGTCTACGTCCACGGGCGCCGCCAGAGAAAAGAGTTTCACTATGATAGAAAAGGTTACAGATTTCAGATTGTGTTTTGTGTCGCCTTAGTAATCTTTATATAGAGAATTAATAGACTTACTAGAATATGGGCCTAATGGGCTGATACCACAAGACTAACTCAAATGATTGGACAATATCACA
Source organism: Limnanthes douglasii subsp. nivea (assembly GCA_036936605.1). Classification (NCBI taxonomy): domain Eukaryota; kingdom Viridiplantae; phylum Streptophyta; class Magnoliopsida; order Brassicales; family Limnanthaceae; genus Limnanthes; species Limnanthes douglasii. Next base: position 124,932,812 of record JAUPFV010000005.1, on the reverse strand, counting down.
TCACAACACAAAACTGTACTGCCGGACACAGTACACTGTCAAGGCACTATTCGACTCATTCACAACAAATATCTTTTATACATTTTTACAAATGGAAAACATAATTGTTTATATACTTTTTTATATACAAAACTCTAGATATGGTCTATTCTAACATATCAACATATCATCTAAAGTTCTTAAGAGGCAAAACATAACTTAACACATCAACATATCATCTAGAGTGCTTAAGCGACAAAACATAACTAAGATGAGTTTCTTATTTTATTTTATGTATTCGAAATATTTTATCTTTATTCCTCATATCTCATCAACCGCAATCTCGTTGATTCCATGAGAAAATTACAATAGAACCTCTATAAATTAATAATGTTGGGACCAAGATATTTAATTAATTTAGCGAGATATTATTATATCGATAAATTAATAATTTATTAATTTAAAGAGGTGTTCTATATGATTTTTAAATTTTTAAGTCCAATGTACTAGTTAAAATATATATTAGTTAGATATGAAAACAAATTACAAAAAAAAAATTCAAATGCATATTTATAAATTAATTGAATTTGTCAAGCTCATTGTTTTCTAATAAGTAAAACGTTAGTTCACGTTAGCAAAACGCTGGTTCATGGTACCAATACAGTACATTAAACATGGTTAGAAATTGATCACTATAAAATATCGATTAAAAACTTTTAAGATCACATTAACTATGGCTCCTAAACTTAAAGGTGTTCAAAAATCAACCATGACCAATCAACAACGAAAATGTTATGCGAGTATAAGAGAGATCACCAATGATGCACTCAAAAAAATTTGGTGTTACATGAGAAGAAAATACTTCAACTCTTAAGTGCAATGAGGAGATTTAAAGACGAACTGAATAAGAAGTTCAACAATAAAAAAGTGACTGTAGATTTATCTTTTAGTACAAATTAATTGAATTTGTTAAGTTTATTGGAATCTCTTAGTAATTATTAATTTATAGTTTCATTGGGACCAATATATATACACTCAGATTTCAAAAATGTTATTATCTTATTATTTTACCGATTGGGGTCCAGTTTTGTAATGGTCCAAAGTTAGAGATTGACAAATTATTAATTTTATCGAAGTTATTAACTTATAGAGTATTAATCTTAACTGTGTTTTGATTTTATCATGGGTATTTGATTTTCTCTATGATAAATTGTCGATCAAATGGATTTTTTGTTTTATAAAAAGTTTTTTTTGAAACATAATGAGCATGTTTGATATGTTCTCATTATCTTGGAGTGTAAAATCTTCATGAATATTATATATAAAAATAGTTTCTTATTAATGTATTGGTCATATTTTTTAACTCACGGTATTGAAATTCAGATATTTGATTGAAATCTACAATATGGGGGAAGATTTTAATTATAAGTTTTGGTTGTTCTTTAAAATATGGAAGGGTTTGTGAAACTGGTATGGACTTGAGGAGCAAACCAATCGTATTAATAACATTTTTTTAATAAGGATTGTTTGTTGTTTTGGTTTTGTTTTTTGGTATCTGATTTTTTTTCCGAAGATAAGGGATGCAATAAAGTATAAAATCCATTATTGAAAGTGTACTACAAAATATGGTCTGTTGTGAGATTATTTGTGTGAGAGAAATTGTTTTAATATGTTTTGAATTTTTCAGAAAATCGTGAAAAGTCACTTAAGGGATCTCATGCTCAGCCTCATGTCAAAGAGGCACCTTCGTCATCATTAGGTCACTAACAGTATTGGTCGTGAAGATCATCAGGTACTACTTTAATCAAAGTTATCCATTACTATTTATAAAAATCATCGATGGTAACTAGGGTTCATTGCATTCTGACTTTATAATATGAATCGAGATTAGTTTTGTTAATTGAACAAATAATTAGCATCCAAAAATTACCAAATGGATTGTTTAGAATGAGAATTTATCTTAATATTTAGATAAATTACATCTTCACGATTTTTTAGTTTATTTTTTGAAATTCACATGTATCTTGTGCAACTATATTTTAAAGAACTTCTAGTTCTGAATATATAATTTTTAAAGTTAAGTGAAGAATTTTATGGATTTATTCATTTCGTACTTATTACATTAATGATATAAAATTTAGTCTTTTCCAGAATAGTAGCCATATATAAAAATATTAAAAATGCAAAATTTCACATCATTTTGCACATGCTTTTGACATTCAGTCAAGAGAGTTCATCATTGATAAAAAAATATAACACTAGAACTTTGATTTGTTGTAGATGGTTTCAGATAAATGCTTAAAATGTGTATTGGATGTTCATAATCTATATTTCAAATTAATTTTTAGGCTGGAGTCAAATTTACTCCAATCAAATAGCATGATACATGGTTGACAAGTATAGCTAAACAAAAACATATGTTGTCAGAGCTTTGCCATAACTTCATTTTTTTTCTTGTACTGTTTAGTTTACGGGCAAGAAGACTGAAGTATCTCATTTGTTTTTTAAAATGCTGAAAGAAGGGGTAAAACCTGGAATGATACGATTCTTTAAACTACAAACTAAAAAGTTGTTGCTATAAATAGTATCTTAAGGTCTTCTAAATCCTACGTTAGAAATTATAGTATAGAATACATTATTATGTGAGTGATGACTCTTACTCATATTTACCATCTTTTTACTTTGCACTATGGAAAAATAATAAGAAATGATGTTTTAATTGGTATCTACTGAGGCATAAGATGGAGATAAAAAAAATTGTACTTGATGCTTGTATATAAGCTATTTAATTTAGCATTCCACACCTGATCCCTGCAACGAAATTGAAAAACAATGTTGCATTTTGTTAATGAAAACCTAAGAAGCAAGGTTATTGAGATGAGAAGAAAGAAACTAAAGTCAATCACACGAAATAATAAATTAAGAAGAGAACAAGTGTTAGAAAAGAAATTGGAGAAACTTAAAAAGAAACTTGCTCAAAGTGACAATCTTGAAGGTCTTAAAGCTGAAGTTGAGAAAGTAAAGAACAAACATAAAGCAATAATATTAAATATACACGAGGAAACTCATATACTTGGAATAACCACCGAGGAATAAAGGTATAAATGTTTACTCTTGCAATCATAGCTAAATAACAAATAGAAACCCCAAAGCTGCAACAAGCGTTACATTTGAAGGAAACCGAAAATTTTAAACAGCAAAAATAAAGTTTGTTAAGAGAAGAACGTTTAGCTCACGTACATTATTTTCTCACGTCATCAAACTTAGGAGTTGTTCAGTTGGATTCTCAATGTTTAGCCTTGAAAAAACTAGTTTTTTAACTTTATAATATAAAAAATGTGCTCAACTTAGTTTTCTTGTCTATAATTTCTTTTTTATCAAACCCATAATAGCAAGAAACACACTGAATTGTGTTAAATTTCATAAAATTAAAATTAAAATTAAAATATCTAACTATTATCTCGGCTTATTTTTTTAACTTATATTTTATATTAAAATTTAAATTTAATGTAATAAAAATTTATTCACATTCACTTATCATAGATCAAAAAAATAAATTAAGATTTGATATCAAAACATAGAAGTTTATGAATTTTTTTTTATCTAAAACACCATTTTATCCAAAATATTTTTTTTGGTTTTTTTTTAATTTAAATTTTTAAAACTTCGTATCTATAAAATAATAATTCGGAAAATAAAAATGAAACTACTATTAAATTTTTAAGGCGAATAAAACTAGATGCATGAATGATATTTCTTTATTTTTTTTCGCTAGTCTAGTTAATCCTTATTTTACTTCTAACGTTTTATTGTGGTATCTATCATCTAACATTTATTGTTAAATATAAATCGTGTTCTTGAAGGTAGAATAAAGATATATTGATTTTAGAGAGAAAATAAAAATAGATAGTAACTAACACTTCAAAACAATGTTGATCCTTTTATTAACAGCCTCAACCTTTATTTACTGGCAATCAGACTTAGTGTAACAGAATTAGTTGCAAAATGGGTTAATTTCATTTTAGTCCCCATCTTTACTAACAATCTAAATTATGTCCTTTAACTTTACAAATGATCATATAAGTTTTTAATTCATTACATTTAAGCCCTCAATATTCTACATCCTTATCCGTGGCCCTCTTAATTCTTATGAAAGACAATAAATAAGAACTAATTATCACTTCGGAAATCACAACAAGCAAGAAAAATGTATTATCAAGTTTTATCTGCTTCAAATGTAAATCCTTTATGTTTATTTTCTTCGTATACGTTTATGCATGTATTAACTTCGAAACTAGTTTGAGTCAACCTCTTCGAATAAATTGACATGTAGAAATATAAGTTGGCTTCTTTATAGTGGTTATAAACGTTTGATATGGCATATTACGCATGCATGAATCATTCAATCCTATGCACTAGACCTGCCCATAGGTCTGACAGTTTACACACGTCACACTGTCCCTTTTACACACAAACATTTCACCTCTTCAACTTCTCTTACACATTTCTCTCTCTCCCAACTTCTTCTATAAATAATATTTTATTCATTACTTTACACAAACTTCCTAGAGAGAGAAAATTGATTTCTCTTGAGAGAAACCCTTGCTACTCTTCCCTGAGTATATAATTCCTCGGCTAACTTCGTCGGAAAACCTATACTCTTTAGCCAATCTTCAAGTCAGTTTATGAAAAAACACTCAAAAACCAAAAACCCCAGAAAATCAATTTCCCCAAATCCTGAGAACAATGTTTTTGGCGCTTATGATTATTTATGCATTAGTGAAAGGGCTGAGGAGTACAGAGTTGCTGGATTGATAAGCAATGCTCCTCGGTTTTCTACACAATCCATTCATTACGATAATTTTGACCCAAATTGAATCTCTCATACAGTTCCAAACTTATCCATCCGAGAATCACAAAAGCCCTTATCAACAAACCCTTCATAATCAACACCTCGAATTTCTTCTTCGAATCATATTGGTTTTACAAATACTTCTCCTCAAATAAATCACAAAGTGACTCAAAGTTCGAAAAGATTAGAAGAGAATCTATATCCTATCAACTCTAATCTGCCACAATAATTACGGAAGAAGACTCCTTAGATCGAACCAAAAACTCACCTCCTCCGAAGCCATCATAAAAAAGAAAACTTTTATAGCTATGAGAGATTTTGAGGAGGTCAACACTTCACCAAATTCCACAAACAACCCTTCACCATCTTCTCCTCCCCTGAGGGAAATTGTTTAGATTATCACAGATTCACAACAAAATGCCTCAAATAATGAACCAGAAAACCCAACCTCAAAATCAAATCCTCGTAGACTTATAGATGAGGCTTCTGACGAAGAAGTTAATTTCAGAAATCACTCAATCGAACATCTAGGTTGATACTGAAGATGATGCTTCAAAAAATGTCGAAGCTGATACCAAGGAAAATTCTTTGAAAAAAAGAGCACCATGTAAAAAAAAGAAAGAAAAAGAAAACTCCAATTGAGGTTCCCGATGATGTGACTGCCTCAATGAGTATAAATCTAAATTCACTTATCCCCGAATATATCATGGCACTAAAAAACGTACCTTACATATACTATACGGAGGCTCAAGCTAGTCTTCTGAAAAAAATAATGGGGAATGACAGATAATATCACACTTCGAATGCCAAAAAAGGGGGAAACTCCACTCGAATGCGGAAAAGATGAATCGTTGGTCTACCCTGAGATCATCAATTGAGGTCTTCGGTTCCCGTTATATCTGATGATAGTAGAGTACTTTGAATCCTGAATTATTGGGTAAAAACTACCCAGTGCGCGTGGCGTGAATAGAGCTTCTTTTGGCTCTATAGATGCTTAAAGACATCATGATTGGTGTACTGTACAAAGTCGTTATAGGGCAAGTAAGAACTCCAATGCTTCAAAGCCCGCACAACTGCATGAAACTCATTGTCATAGGTGATGTAGTTAAGTTTAACTCCACTTAACTTCTCACTGAAATAGGCCACAGGTCGTCCCCGTTGGCTGAGTACAACTACAATTCCTAATCTGGATGCATTACAATGAAGTTCAAACCCTATAGAAAAATTACGTAGAACAAGAATAGGTTTAGTGGTCAGTCTTACCTTAATCTCTTCAAACGCAATAGTTTCTTTAAGGGTCATACAAAACTTATTTTCCTTTATGGAATCTGTTATAAGAGCCATGACATTACTGAATCTATAGATGAAACTCGTGTAACATGAAATTAGCCTAAGTATAGGCCATTCACGCACTCCTGCTACCTTAGACTAATCCATTTAGAAGTTATCATTCGAAATAACATACCCAAATAATATAAGTGAATCTGTCATAAAAGAACACTTGTCGAGTCCCCCCATAAAAATTATCTTACATCAAAACAACTAATAATTTCCGTAAATGTTGGAGGTGCAACTCATCCGTAGTACTATATATCAAAATATCATCAAAATACACAACTAGGAACTTTCCAATGAAGGGAAAAATATATGATTAAAAACCCCTATAAACGTGTTAGGAGCATTGGAAAGACCGAATGGCATGACCATTCACTCAAACAGACCTCCGCGATTCTTAAAGGTTGTTTTCCACTCATCTCTCATTCGAATACGAATCTAATGATACCCGCTCTTCAAATTCAGTTTCATAAACAATGTACCACCACTCAATTGATTTTATACGTCATCAAGTCGGGGAATAAGAAACTGATACATGATTGTGATCTTGTTGATAGCCCGACTATCCACACACATCCTTATTAAGCCATCTTTCTTTGGTGTTAATAGTGCTGGAACCGCACAAGGAATATAGTGTCCCTTAGTCAATAGTTCTTCCACCTGTCTACGGAGCTCCTCATGCTCCTTTGGACTCATCCGGTAGTGTGGTCGGTTTGGCAGACTAACACCTGACACTAGTTTAAACTGGTGTTGAATGTCTCTTAATAGAGGAAGACCTGTAAGCAGATTATCGGGAAACACAACAACAAATTCTACTAATAGCGGGTGCACGCGCTCAGATATCCCAGCAAATGGATCATCATTATATTCTTTAACCATCACTAGATAAACAATTCATGTATCACTAGCATGCTCTATAAATTTTGTACGAGCTAAAAGGTTCTTACCCGACTCATGTGATACAATAAGTGCAGGTTTTGGAGACACCTCTTTAGATGGTTTTAGTATGAATCTAATGTTATTCCACATGAAACTATAATGGTTTTTCCTACCATCATACGTGACACTTCTATCATATTTCCATGGTCGGCCTATGAATAAGTGACAATCATCCATAACAATAACATCACACCATGCATTATCCTTATAGTCACCGACAGAAAATGACACTAGACATCTTTTAAAAATTGTTACCTCACTATCTTTATCTAACTAGGTGAATTTGTAAGGTTTGGGGTGGTCTTCTGTATTCAAGGCCAGCTTCTGCACAGCTTCCTCGGAAATCATATTTTCACAGCTTCCTGAATCGATTATGAATTTACATACCTTTCTCTAACTGTACAAATCGACTGGAAAATGTTGTTTTGCAGCCAATCACCACCTTCACTTCTTTCTTTAGAGGTAAAACATACACGTCTTGGTACCAATCCCTGCCCAACATCCCCTCCGGTATACTGGTACGACTGAACTTCTTCAACAGTATTCTCGAGTTCCTCATCAAACTGTTACATATCTTCCAAATCAACATCACCAACTCCAATAAACAAACCCCTCGACTATTGTGTTTTTTTCCCGTAATTTAAGATACTATAAAGAAACGTGTCAGAGTTTGTGATAACTGTAGCACTTGACATATGAGGAATTACCTGCGCGACTAGTGATTTGTGAGTAAGCACCTCCACGAATAGGGGTTGCAGTTGGTAATGATGGGCTAGGACTTGGAACCATCCTTATTGGAAACACCATTTGTGTTGTCCTGGCAATATCTCCTCCAAATGACATTTACGAAAGGGATTTCTTCAGATGCAAAGCATGCTGATGTGCTTCAGATACATTCACAAGGTCAACATATTTAATTGGTCCTAAAAGTGATTTCTCCTCCCAACTATATAACGATATACTAATTAATCCGTGGAATAAAAAATATCCACACGGTTTAACAACTTGAAAAAATCGTTACTGTATTCGTCAAAAGTCTTTGACCCTTGTTTAAGATTTTGGAACTGCTGGTACATTATACGTGCATAATTGTAGAGCACAAAAGAAGCTCTCAAGTACTTCACAAGTTTAACCCAGGTTGTTACTTTTCGGCTTGTCTTGCCTCGATGTGATCTCCTTTAACTTCTTCCACCACGATTCAGCTCGACATCGGAACTTAGTTGCGGCCAACTGTACCCGTTTTGCATCCGCAACCTACTTGAAATCAAGAACTTCTTTTATTGGTAAAATCCAATAAAAAAGTCTCCTCCGGATTGAAACCCCCTTGAACTCTGGAATCTCAATTTTGAATCCTGATTTGCACCGGTTGTTGCCGTTTTGATCGAATCTCTTGCTGGCGGCTACTCAAAGACCTATTCACGATAGTCATAGGGTAATATTGACATATTACCTTGTTCCCATCTATAAGCAAACAGATTATGTTCCCGGTCAGTCTCTCTCTCAGATCCCGACGGTTGGTTGCTCGAACCTGAAGCTCAAAATCCGTTGGTTTGGTTGTTCAACAGCCTATACATAGCCTTTCGTGTGTTCCTCATCTGGTCTACTAGCGAATGCATCTGTTCACCGATATGTCAAAATCAGTTTTTTCATCTCCTCCTGATCGACTGGTTCTACGATTGAGGCAGTGGATTTCCCGCGAGCGGCTCTTGTAGACGACATATCTCCTTAACCTACGTAGTAGGAGCTCTGACGCTCTGATACCAATTATAATGGAGGAAGATAATTGAAATAGAGTCGACGGCTGCAATAACACAATAAGAGAAAACAAAACAATAGATATACACCATAACTCTAGGTTAGAGAGAAAAAGACTCGTAAAAATAATCTCAAATTTAATTCATAAAAGTCTGACGGCAAAATAAGGTTTTGGAGCCTTTTATAGAAATACACAAAACTCTATACAAAAATTATAAATCGTTCTTAGCGTAATAAATTAAATGCTGATCCAATTCCAAAATAATAGAGCTGTTTAAATATTTTAAATAAATAAAATAAAAATAAAAAAATACTGAAAAAAAACTCGAAAAATAATAAGGTTCTTTTTTTATATGAATTTCATCCTATAGCTTCGTCCCGTGCTGTTTCCAAAAATTATTAAATACCTCAACGTTCGTTTTAAATGGTTGCCGCACCTTATTCTAATATCCAAATTTCATATAAAACTCGTTTCTGTTTATTCAAAACAATAATATAGCATTGGCCTGTTCTACTGAACCACTACATTATAGAGCTAAAAACTGGCCGGTCTCTTTAATATGCTCCTTTGCGCTCATTCGCTTTAAAATATAAACAAGAAGCGAAATAGGTTATAAAATTGATAAAATAGTCGTTTTTGTGGGGCGCTGCATCCCACATAAAAATCGTGTAAACGGTAGATTTCAATTATTTTGTAGATAAATATTATATAATATAATATAATATTAATTCTGTCAAATTTGAAAAATAAGCATACATCCAATAAGTATTAAATATTGGATTGAAATTTTATTAGAAATATCCTTCAGCTAATTAGGTGAGGGTGGGTATTACTTGGAAGAAAATAATTAATGGTGTCAAAATTGTAAAGTAGGATAAATTAAAATAAATATTGTTACAAATGGATGAATTTGGTAAACTATTGTGTTCTGTTAAGAAGTGAGATTTGACCATATCTAAATAAATAAATAAATAATTGTTTATTTGTTTTTTAATGATTTTGATTAGCATAAATAATAATTAAAAAAAATTATGAAAGAAGAAACGGAGAAAGGGTTAGGTACATGTATAAAAACGTGTATTTTCTACGAAAAAGAAAGAAAAGAAAACGTGTATTTGTTTGTATTATAAAGCAGCTCAGCTAAAAAAGATTATATATTTAGAAATGAAAGAAAAGAAAAAGGAAAAGGAAAAAAAGGGGTAATAAAGAAAGTGAAGAGAAGGAGCGTTTATCGGGTAATAAATGGTAATAAATTAATAATAATATTAGTAATAGGGGGTTTATATGTGGCGAGACGATAGAGTCAAACCATTCAACGCTGAACCATTAATATGTACACCCGGTGCTGAGCTGCCATCGTAATCACTACCTTCAATAGGAGTATATTAAAACTAAACTAAACTGAACGGTGAAAGGTATCCACATAACATAAATATTGCTAATCTCAAAAGCCAAGGCCAAATACCACCAAATAGTACCAAATACCAAATACCAAATACATAGATGAATATATAAATTTATGTTCTAATTACATTTTCTTTTCCTATTTTTTGGCTTTTACCCTTCTTTACCTATAAAACACCCATTCACTCCATCAAACCAAATCAAACCAAACCCAATACCGTATCATCCTTCTCTTCTCTAAATTTGCCAGCAATGGCGTTTAAGAAAACATTAGCTCAACGCCTCTTTAACATCACCACCACCACACAAAGCCTCACCAATTGCAGGATATCTTCATCCGCGATCCATCTCAGGAATCGTCAAAATCCCATTTCCAAGCCTAACATTGCCCCCGATCCGGGAGACAAAACCATTTTCCGGAGGTTCCTCCACCGGAGAGCCACCACCATCCCATCCGATCTCCAATCCATCTCCTTCGGTGACGACCTGTTGCAGAAAATCAGAGAAATCGGAGCCCCCAAAGATCGGCTCCGATTTGACGGACTCATGAAACCGAAACCGAAACCGAAAGCCGAAGCCAAAGCGGAAACCGAAGCGATAGAGATAGAGAAATCGGAACTGACGGTGGAGGACACAAGGAAGTTGCTGAGGGTTGCGCAGGTGGAGATGGTGAAATCGAGGCTGGGAGAGATCGAGAGTAGCTGGATTCCCTACTCGGAGTTTGTTCGGGTTTGCGGTGAAGCGTGTTCGGATGCTGAACAAGGATTCCAGTTTGCCAAGATTCTTGATGACTCTGGAAACGTCATCGTTTTAGGCAACACCGTTTGTCTCAAACCTCAAGAGGTAACCGAATCTCTCTTTACCTTTATGTCTATCTCTTTCATTTGAACTATACATATATATATGTTTGCTTAAGTTTTGCATTTGTGATTGCTGAGGTTTCATAGCTTTAAGTTGAGAGATTTCAATATCAATCTCAAACTTTTAATTTCAGTTTCAAATTGAATTGTGAATCTGAATGTTAGTGAAGTTGAATTTGGTTTACAATTTGAAAGCCGAGGACTGATATGTGTTTTTTGGATGGGGATTTTTGTTTGTTCGTTTTGTGGTGGCATCAACAGGAAATTCAAAGAAACGTTATCGTTGTTGTTGTTGTTTCTTCTTGGAATGACATTAAACGTACATGAGCTGCTTCCTTCCGACCTCTGTCTTCAAGGACCAAAACTAAAGCTCCAGATTTCGATTTGATTTGGATTTGGATTTGGATTTGGATTTGGATTTGGATTTTCTTCCAATCCAGATTACATACATATACCATACACCATATACATACTCACATTTAAATTAAACCACATAGATTAGGATTAGGAATAGGAATAGGAATAGGTATATAGGTATAGGAAGGATTCAATTGTTAATTATCCTTTCTTTTAGGTGAGATAGAAATTTAGTTTTCGCCTTTGGAGTGGAAAATCTTATAATAATAAAGTACTACTTCTAAAACAAGTTGAGATCATGAAAAATCCATTCGTTATATATATCAACCAAATTGTTTCAGTTGAAGATTTTATTTTTTCATTCTTTTGATAGTCCTAAGGATTCCAACAGAACCTTATATCATTATGTTCCAAGCGAACACAAAAGGTTCTTCTTACTTTGCAAGAAGCAGGTTTGTTGGAGCTTAGCCTAAAAAATTGTTAGATCTCTGTAGTTTTCAATACGTCTACATTTGGTAAGCCATTAAAGGTTTTGATAGGAATTGCCTGTTAGTCATTTTCCATTGGTCTTTCTATTCTACCTTATGTGGTCAATCTTGCACCATACCTCTTTAACACGTGTCCTTCCACACACACACATATATATATATATATATATATATATATACTTATTCGATTTATATATTTTTGTATTACTATACTTTTCGAATGTGAAAGCTGTATTTATAGAAATATGTCTTATTTATTTTTATTTTATAGATCTATAATAATTGTAGTTCCTTAGAATTCAATATTATTTTATGTTTTTGTGCATATAAGTTGGGTGTTGGAAAATAAATGCAGAAAGAAAGACAGAGTCGTGATAAAGATGGTTTTACCCAACAGCCCTTTTTTTGTTATTTTTGTGTGATGCCAGGTAACAAAAGCAATCGAGGGCCTAATTCCTCTACCAAGTCTGAACCCCAACGACCCAAGAAAAAAGGAGCTGGAAAACCTTGAGCTCCAAAAATCCATGATAGACAAAAAGGCGGAATCGCTTGTCCGACGAGAACTGTGGACCGGGTTGGCCTATATGATCATCCAAACAGCCGGGTTCATGAGGCTGACATTTTGGGAGCTATCATGGGATGTGATGGAACCCATTTGCTTTTACGTGACTTCCATTTACTTCATGGCTGGCTATACTTTCTTCCTCAGGACAGCCAAAGAGCCTTCCTTTGAAGGTTTCTACCATAGCCGCTTCCAAGCGAAGCAGAAAAGGCTCATCAAGCTTCACGATTTCAATGTGAATAGGTATAATGAGCTGAAGAAAGCAATTAATCCCTATCCCAAACCCAAACTTGCGCATTTGGATATCCATGATAAATTGGAGACAAATGCTTCGTATAACTAATATTAGTGTAGACAGAGAATTTAGACAAGCATTATACTAGGATGGTTTTGGATCACCCCCAAATTTTACTTGTAATAATGTGGATGCGGCTTTGTATAATTTTCCTGAGGGTTCTTCTTCATGTTCATGTGTATTTGTGATTTTATCAAGTTGAATTAAATCTTTTTGAGAGAATAAAATGAAATTAAATTTGTTGAGGTATTTACCTATAATCACAATTTATATCAAAATTAATTAATGCTGTCAATGATTATAATATATATTAGAAGTACCATATTGATTTATCTATGTGTTGTTTGAAGTAGTATTCGAATATTTGAAAAAAATAATACACAACAAGAAAGAGATTTACAGATTTGTGTGCTGTTGAAGACATTAATTATTTTAGACTCTAACCGAAGATGAAGATGAGATAAGTAAAAAAAGTAGTAGTATTCTTGTAAGTCGAAAATGAAAAGAATATGAGAGCAGAAGAGTAGTCACTTTTGCTTTCACTAGAGAGTACATAATGGTTAGTTGTGCCTGCTTTTGCTTTCACTAGTTCTTCTCACCTCCACTGGATACTATTATTCGGTAATAGGTAAAGGAGTTCAATCTTGACAACTCTTTTCAAACCGTCTTCTACTTTCCTTGATTCTTAATGGAATTATTTGTTTTGGAAAAGTACCACTAAATATCTTTTCAAGTAGGTAATCTTAAATAAGTATCTAAATATGAGATTTTTAGACTTACTATTATTTTTACCAAATTAGCCCTAATACTAGAAGAAAGAGAAAGTAGGTTATTATTAATACTCATTTGCTTCTCTCTCCTTCGATTTATTACTGTGTGTTTTTCTCTCTCTCTCTCTCCTGTTCTTGGATTTTCATCACATATGGTGTTTCGAAATCCCTTTTATTGTTTCAAAAATCGAAACCGGGTGTGACGATTATCACCGTGTTATCTCATTGAATCTCTCTAGCTATGGTGTTTCAGGTAAGTTAGGACCTGAACGCGAAAAATTGACTCAGTTACAAACCCTTGATTTAAGTTACAATGAGTTCTTTGGTGAGTTGTGGCTCGTCAAGCACGACAAGGTTTACAACGCCACGACTCGTCAAGCACGGCAAGGTTTACAACGCCTTGTGAGAGAAATAAAAGAGGTTTGAGATTTTCAAAGATAAGTCAAGCACAACCTGTCATATTCGAGTAGTACAACGCTAGATGGATGACTCTGACGCGAGATGTTATGTTCACAAGGCTCTAGATGGATAAAAATGGACACATCATATGACGCTAGATTAACATATCATATGACGCTAGATGTGCACGTCTTATGACGCTAGATGTAACCGTAATATGACGCTAGATTAGCCCGTACTCTAACGCTAGATATGCACGTACTATGACGCTAGACGAGTTGTACATATGACGCTAGATGGATGAAAATGGACACTGCATATGACGCTAGATTAACATATCATATGACGCTAGATGTGCACGTCTTATGACGCTAGATGTGCACGTCTTATGACGCTAGATGTGCACGTCTTATGATGCTAGATGTAACCGTAATATGACGCTAGATTAGCCCGTACTCTAACGCTAGATATGCACGTACTATGACGCTAGACGAGTTGTACATATGACGCTAGATGGATGGAAATGGACACATCATATGACGCTAGATTAACATATCATATGACGCTAGATGTGCATGTCTTATGACGCTAGCTGTGCACGTCTTATAACGCTAGATGTAACCGTAATATGACGCTAGATTAGCCCGTATTCTAACGCTAGATATGCATGTACTATGACGCTAGATGGATGAAAATGGACACATCATATGACATTAGATTAACATATCATACGACACCGCACTATTCGACGGAGAAGATGAGAGAGTCGTCGTTATGTTTTCTTGTGGCTTCGTCGTAGATGGTGGTGCTCTGTTAACATCTAATCCACTTGTTCTTGGTCCTGGTTCATTATTTGGTACTGTAATAAAAAAAATGGTGAGATCAGAGCATTTACGTTGTCCAGATAAACCAATATATATCGTTGGAGAATATCTTGGAGCTTGCACTGCATTAGATGTCGCAGCACATAACCCTGATATTGATCTTGTGCTTCTTTTAGCTAACCCAGGTGTGAAACATTTTCCTTGTAAGAAGTTTATAACTGGATTCCATAGAATACAAAAAATTTAATATCTCTAGTTTGCTAATTCCATGTGCTAATATTAGCTGGGTACTAAAAATGAATTACTTTGGTGAGATGGGTATTTCGTAGGCATAGAAAATAGTTGGGGTACTAGATGATAATAAGTTTGATGAGAAGGTATTTAGTGTGACATTTCCCTATTTGTAATCTTGTTATACGACTCGTATGTTTTATTTTTGTTTTATTTAGCTATACAATTTAGCCTTTTTCAAAATTTTGAATAAATGTAGCACTGGATTATTTGAAAAAAAATTAAAATCAGAAAAATTATTTGATCAACAAAAAATTTGATTTATATCAAACGCTGTTTCTTAACTGTATTTTATTTTTAGATGATATATAGATTATATGTAAAAACAATTTACAAATATTTCTCCAACTCGATAAAATAGAAAATAATATTTGGTTTTAAATTTGTTGATTTTTCAATATCCATCATATTTTTGTTTTGTTTCAACGTTTTTGATATGTTTTTCAAATTCCTTTTTGTTTGTTTGAATTCTAATTTTTTGTTTCTTTTGAACAATCTTTTATGTGATTCGCAATCAGTTTTTTGTTCTTCCTTCCATCATTTTTTTTTCTGTAATTGGTGATCATTTTTTGCTTTGTTATTTTGTAATTATCCACCGTTTATAGATTCACATGTAATTTTTTATTTTTTGTTATTTTTGTTGTGTCGAATTATTTTGTTTTTGTTTTATGATTATATGATTGTTTTTAGTTATGTTGATTCTTTGATTTCATACATTCATGTAAGTATTTTAACAATTATTTAAAAAAGTTATTATAAGAAAACAGATCTATAGATTTTTTATTTTGCGGGGCTCGTTATGTAATTAAATACATTTCAGTTCTGTAATTAGTTAGTGTCAAATGAATTTTATTTCTGAAAAGTGTAGCTTATTTATTGTTTTCATTCTCCTCTTATAATAGTTTACAGTTGTTACAACAATTAATATTACAATATTTATTGTCTTAGACTTGCTTAGACTATTAACTATACAATAAATATTATTTTACAGTATATTAACTGAATCTTTGACTAAAATGAATTAGATATTAATCTAATTTATTTTTGTTGATACTCTCCCTCAAATTGGTGTTGGTAAGTCAACCAATAACAATTTTCCAATAAGAAATTGATGTCGCTCATGAGTCATAGCTTTGATGAAAATATTAGCCACTTGGAGATTCGAAGAGATGTAAGGAAGAGATATCACCTAATTTTTCAAAGTATCTCATATAGAATGACAATCAACTTCAATGTATTTGGTGCGTTCATAAAAAACAGGATTTGTGGCAATCTAAATAACACTAGTGTTATCAACATGAAAAGGAGTAAAAGTTGTTTGAAGAAATCCATGCTCCTCAAGAAGACCATATAGCCGTACAATTTCAGAATAAGCATTAGACATGACACGATACTCGACCTTAGTAGAGGATTTGGAAACACGATATTGTTTCTTACACCTTTAAGATATTAGAGCATCACCTAAAAACATACACCAACCCGTAGTAGATCGACGTGTATCTGGACATGCAGCTAAATCAGCATCACTATATGAAACAAGTTGAAGATATGAGCCAATAGGAAAGAACAAACCACGAGTTGGAGAACCATGAAGATACCAAATGATGCGTTGAACTGCAGTAAGATGGAGATGTCGAGGAGATAACATAAACTGACTGACCTGATGAACAACATATGGTATATCAGGACGCGTAGTTGTCAAGTATATAAGACTCCCAACCAAGCACCGATAAAGAGTAAGATCATCTAAGAGGTTCCCTTTTTTTTCCTATTTTTTGATGAGTCTGGATTCTGTTACCACACTTTATGGGAACCAGACAGGGTCAATTCGGACAATGTTCACCTCACCGGACATGGGCAGTTCGGACAGCTATCATCCACTGAACTATCCGAACAGAACTAAAGTACTTAAAACCTAATCACTTTTTGACTAAGCTGCCTATTTACTTACTTAGAACTAATGGGTCTTTAAACTCGACCCAAATCTGTTAAACACAACCCGAAAGCCCATGAGGCCCAAATATAAGGGTATAAATACCCAACCACCAACATTAAATGAGGGTAATGAACATTAAATACAACCAGACAACTCAATTCTCCCTCTACATTTTACCCAAGTATTAAATACTCTCAAAATTCCACAAAAGACTAAACAAAAATTACAAACTTACCCTTAAACAGAAAACAACCACACCAAATTGGCGACCATAGTGGGAGGATAGACGGTGCCTGAATCTAGCATTCAAAACCATCAGAAAAACCAGTCCGAATAAATCCGGACGCCCCAGAAGTACCACTAGCTTTGCTCGAAGTGGTGGGAGAAAATGATGAATATACCATCGAGGAGCGTGATAGGTTAAAAGGTGAGATAGAAGCCCTGAGGGCAGAGAGGGCAAAGATGGGCATGAAAGAAAAGTCAAAGGTATCAGTTGCTCATCATACTAACAACCCTAGAGAGCATGAGCCTTCGAAAACCCATGTGAGTACGAAGAAGACTCATGCTAGCTCTAAAAAGTCTCACCGGTCTAGGCCAGTGGAGAGCTCTGATTCAGACTCAGAATCTTCGAGTAGCTCCTCGGGCGAAGATGGAGTTGAAGAATCTTTGTCATCCAACAGTGATGAGGGTCGATCTAAAAAGAAACAGAAGTTGGTTAAGAAGTACTCAAGAAACAAAATTAATGTGCTCGTGATCCTTTGGATCTACTTGAATCTGATTGTACCCGGAGAAGGCATCCATGAAAGACAGCAGCTTGTTCCCAGATGTGGAATCCACCAATTGATCAATCCGAGGAACCGGGTACAAATCCTTTGGGAAAGCTCTGTTGAGGTCTGTAAAATCAATACACATACTCCACTTGCCATTTTTATTTTTTACCAAGACCGGATTGGTTGTCCATAAAGGATACTGAGACTCCTTTATGTGCCCCATTTTAGTAAGCCTGTCGACTTTTTGAACGATAACATCAGCCTTTTCCTTGGAAAAAGCTCTTCTCTTTTGTACCACAGGTGCTATGTCTTTTCGGACGAACATGTGGTGTGATATAACATCTGCTGGTACCCCGGTTCATCAGCATTGCACCAAGCAAAAACATGCTGATGGTCTTTTAAGAACTTCAACATCTTACCCTTTAGTTCAGATGTCATTTTGGACCCTATCTTAACATTTTTTCCTTCATCCAAAGAATGTGTTTCGACTTCTTTGATTGGTATTAAAACTTCAAGGGTCTCTCTGGGGTCATCAATTTCACCCTCACCCCCAGAAAGCCCCTCAAACTGCTATTCTTCATTGATACGAACTGCCCCCCCCCCCCAACGTCCGAGGGGCCAGTGCTGTTGTATAACACTCTCTTGCTATCTTTTGGCTACTCCGAACAACTCCCACCTGTCCTTGCACAACATATTTCAAACATTGATGGACTGTTGAGGCCACTACATGCATCCTAGAGAGCCAAGACCTCCCTAGAATAGCATTATAGCAAGTGGGACAGTCCACTACGACAAACAGTATTCTAACCATCTTCTTGAAAGGGCCCCTGCCCAACAAAACTTCCTCTTCGAACTCCCCGATCATATCTGCTGAGCTTCCAGTGAAACCCACAATTGATCTGTTCGAACGTTGAATTACCGCGGGATTTTTCATCTTTTTGTAGGAAGTTAAAAAGAGGATATTGGCCGAACTCCCAGTATCAACCAAAATTCGGTTTATGTCATTGCCCCCAATGGATGCTCACATGACAATAGCATCTTCATGAGGACCCGCTATATCCCTTAAGTCATCCTCATCGAAAACAATGAAAGGGAATGGAATCTGCGACTGATAGGAAGTCATGCCTCCCTCCAGTTGGGTAGCTAAAGTATGAACATGCCTCTTCCTTGAAGAAACAGTAGGTGATGTGAGAGATAAAAAGGTCTGGGTCGTCCGGACTGATGGTGGATCAAGTACTATGGGGTGTGGTGTAGGGGTATGCTTGACCTCTCCTTATGGTGACAAAATGTACTAGGCTATATGTTTTTCTTTTAGAGCTTCTAATAATGAGTCCGAATATGAAGCTGCTATAGCTGGTTTAAAATTAGCTCTTATTTGTGGAGCCAAAAGGGTCAAGTTGATGAGTGATTCCCAGCTTCTTATCCATCATGCACAAGGTCAATCTGAAGAAAAAAAGGAGCAGCTGATAAAATACTTACTTCTTCTTAAAGATGTGGCACTTAAGTTCAAGAGTATTGTTTATGAGCACATACCCCGAACAGAAAATGAACTAGCAGACTCCTTGGCAACCATAGCCTATACTGAATTATACTCTTGGATCCATGTGCTAGAGTGCCCTTCCATTCAACTCAATATGGGTAAGGAGGAAGAAAGCTTCGATATACAGATGAAACAGCCCCAAGATTGGAGGTTTCCTCTCATTCAATATCTCTCCGATGGCATCTTGCCTCCGGATAAGTCAATAGCAAGAAAAGTAAAGTACACGACTCGTGGTTTTATCATACTAAGAGATGTTCTTTATAAAAAGTCTTACACTAAACCCCTCTTACGGTGTTTGGGGGATGATGAATCTCAAATGGTGTTCTCCGAATTGCATGATGGTGAGGATCAACTCATTGTGGATTCAGGGCTCTAACAAAGAGAGTTTTGTTGGCTGGGTATTATTGGCCCTCTATAATGCAAGATACTAAGGAGCTGGTAAGAAGGTGTGACCCATGCCAGAGATATAGCAACGAAATTCATGTTCCAGCCACCCCGTTAGAGTCAATTTCTGAGCCTATACCTTTTGCTCGATGGGGGTTGGACTTGGTGGGACCTCTACCTATGGCATCCGGAGGACGCATAACAATAATTGTGGCTATTGACTATTTTTCGAAGTGGATCGAAGCAGCTCCATTAGCGGGTACAACATCAAAAGATGTCATAAAATTCATTTTATCTAATATCTGTTGCAGATTTGGAATTCCACAGAAAATAACAACAGACAATGGGCCACAGTTCGACAACAAGGAAATGGAGAGTTTCTGTGCCTCTAGAGGTATACAACGTTGTTTCTCTTCACCTTTCCACCCACAAGCAAATGGTCAGGTTGAAGTGGCTAACAAAACTATACTGTCCGGTTTGAAGAAAAATTTAGAAGGGGCTGCTGGAAAAGGGCCTAGTTATTTATAAGAGGTTTTGTGGGCTTACCGGACTACACCTGAGGCTGCAACACAAGAGTCACCTTTTGCCTTGTTCTATGAGATGGATGATATAGCTCCCATAGAAGCAACTCTCCCTTCATTTCGAGTTCATAATTTCTCCGAACACGCTAATGAGGGGGCTATCCGAGGTCAACTTGATTTGATAGAGGAAAGAAGAGTTAAGGCACACCTTAGAGCTGTGCACTATCATGGTTTGATGAGAAGCAGGTTTGCTTCCAAAGTTAAAAGAAGAGATTTTCAGCTGGGGGATAAGGTGTTAAGGAAAGTCTTCCTACACACTAAAGAGAAGCTGCTCGACAAACTAGCCCCAACTTGGGAAGGACCCTATATGGTCATTGAAAGGCTTAAACCTGGGACATACTCGCTAGAAGACAAGGATGGAATGGTTTTGAATCACCCTTGGAATATTGAACACCTCCGATTGTACTTGGAATATAAACTATGTAAATATTTACTTGTTTAAAAATCCATGTAAATATTTGGGGGCATACTCTTTCCTACCCTGGTGGCGCGGGGAGGTTTTAATGAGGTGTCCGGGATTTTTTATTAAATTTGATGCTTTCTTAAAAATTCGGAGTGTTTTTACTTAATAGTTCATTATCAAATTTTTATTTAAACACAGGCCGGCTTAAATTAAAGGAGTGATGACTACTTAAACATTTGTCATCGGAGAATTTAAACACTCTCGCTTTAGAATGTTTATGAAATAACTAAGGGTTGTTTAAACATTAGCCACCGAAATTGAAAAACTATAAAAGAATGTAAGAATTGTGCAAAGTAAAGATATCCATTGAAACAACCAAAGTGCCTTGGCCATCCAAGGACTTTAAATTGTCAATCAAAACAAAAAGATCTATTCGGTCAAACACCGGAGACAATTACAAAAATGTCTTGGCCTTCCAAGGACTTTAGTTCAATCAAAACAAAAGGTGAAAAAATATTTGATATTCTAAGACTGAGCCTTTGAAGATGGCTCAACCTCGCTCGTCTTTTTCTTCTTAAGATCATCATTTCCTTCATCTGGACTCTCCCCGGTGTTCTCCTCTTCATCAGATGAGTCAGCACTAGAATAATCATGTTTGTCTCCATCAGCCATTGTGTGGAAGGGAAGGTCGGGTACTCTACAAAAGTCCATAAGTCCCCTAGATTCCTCTTCGGAAACTTCTCATGAAAGAGTAGAACCATGTCCGACTTCACCTTGGCATACATTTCCTCCTGAGTGTCTATCATATTGTTGGCATAAGCATCAATCTTGGCTTGGATTTTTGCCTCTTGCTCCCTTAGCAGATCAGCTTTTTCCTCTGCAGCCTTCGACACCGAGTCCTCGATTGCGATCTTGTCATTGGTCAAAGTATGAATGACTTGGTTCTTGGCCTTTATCTCCTCTTTCGAAGAGCAGAGATCTTTCTCCAACCTGGACTGCTTCACCCTGAGATCTTTGATAGTATCTTCTAGGGTAGCTACCTTTTTGGCCCAACCCTCATGGTTCTTCTTTAACTCCTCATTTTCTCTCTTCAAAACATCAGCATTTTGGGTGGCAGTGAGGAGGTCATTGGACAGTGTCTCCTTGTCAGAGTTAAGGGTAGTAATGATTGTTGACTGACCTCGCACCTGTTTCTCCAGAACTAGCACTGGCTGAATATTGCTCACTATAGAGTGAGTTATAATATCTCTTTCACTTGAAAGGGTGGAATTTTTACCATTGAAGGTAACGGTGTTCGAAGTGCTCGGAGGGAGGTAGGGCCCAGCAAAGTCATCTTTGGGGAGGTTTTCAAAATAGTCACCAAGTCCCTCAAGCCCTGTAATGTCGACACCGTTGATACTGATGTCTCCTCCTCCAAACTCATCGGTTTGAAAGTCGCCGGGGATCTCTTCTGCTCTTGTTGGATCAGTATGGTCAATAGGAGGGAGGGGCTCCAGAGGCCGGAGAGAAAGTTCATCATCCCTGGAGGTCTTTTTCTTCTTGGCCTTCATGTCCTTTCTTTCTGCTCCCCGTTTCCTGTCTCTCTTAGGAACCCTTGGAGGCTTTGGAGATCCTGCCTCTTCCCTAGTGCTCTCGTGCTCCACAACTTCTAAAAGAGCAGCATCAATCTGACTTGAAACTGGCCCCTCTTGGTTTGTTGGAGCAGTTTCCTCCGCTTCGGTGGGGTTAGCTTCAACCACATTTTCTTCTTGCCCTTCCCTTTTTTGCCTTTCATCTTACTTGGGGCCTTAGCTCGACCAAGCAAGTAGAGTGACCCGTCCGGTGCGTGTGTTCTTTTAATGACTACATCTGGAGGGGTGGAGTGGTAAGTTCCTCCCAAGTTAAGTCCCTTTGGTCAGTAGTGTTTCATAGGTGAGACCTTGCAAGATTGCCTCCAATAAAGGCGTTGTGGAAGCGATTATCCCACTTTTCAGCAGCCCAAGTGTTTATCTTTGTGCAAGTAATCTTCCCGACCTTTAAGTAATCATTGAAGTCTTTAGGCAGCACTGTCAAGAAATAAAAAAAAAAACAGAAAAGAGACAAGGCAAATCAGTTAAACAAATTTGATAAAAATAAAAATGAGAATGTAAGGTGGGATTCTTATTATCACTTCGCCACTTACTGGTGAGGAGACTCGGGTTGACTCCGGCTTTGATCTTCTTCCCATTCTCCCAAGCGCCACTCACGAAAAAGAATTGAGTCCTCCAATTTCTCTCCGACTCGAGCAGGTCACAGCTGCGAATTCCTCCATTGGAAGAGGAATTCCGGAGAGCCTGGAAGCCATGATACATGCCCTGAGAGTGTACCATGCATTAGGGCTCAGTTGACTTGGGCAGAGCTTGATAAGGTAGAAATATTTGACTATCTCCGGATCTAAGGGAAACCTTAGTCCCCAGTTTAAAATTTCAGTGAAGATGACCACTTCACTAAGCTTGCAGTCCATCGATGTTTCAGGGTCTATTGGGATCCTTATTTTTACATTCTCCGGAATCCCCCACTTCGTTCGCATCCGACCCAGTTCGGTTGTATGGATGAAGGCATAATTAACATTGACCTTGTGGAAACAAGGTCCAACGTTTCCCTTAAGGATCTCCGGCGGATCCGGATGCCTTAGGCATAGCTTTTCTTTGCCTTTATCCTTTTTAACAGCACCAGCATCACTTGTTTGTCCGGAGACTTCGGACTCGAACGGAGCCTCTTCAATAGAATCCTCCATTACTTCCTCCATTACCAATGAGGGGTTTTGAGTTGTTTCTGGGTGAGGGGACTTAGGAGTTGGTTCAGTCTGACCCCCGGACTGTTGGGCTTCAATGCTCTCCTGAACTCTGACCTCCGGCTGGGGCTCAGATGCGGTGGTTTTTTTTGGAGGCTTGAGCTAGATGCCTCCGGTCCGGACAGCTTGTCCTTAAGAACTTTTATGAGTGCCTATGACCCCGTGTTGCTGTCTTTGGCCCCTGATTTTGAAGGTGTACCTTTTGAAGCCTGCCCTTTTACCAAGCGACCTCTTCTCCGATCAACTAGTTTATTGGGAGAGACATCTGCATCTGATCCCATGGCGATAAATGGGGAAGGCCTCTTGAAACTGGTAACGGCTTGCCCTGGTTCAACAGCGGGCTCTGATTCTTGAACCGAAGAGCCTGAAACAATAGGTGAAAGGTTGGTTTGAAACAATCTCCTCGATTTAACACTTCTAGTTGAAGAAGAGCCCTGGTCAGGCTCTGGGTTTGGGATTTCTGGTTTGTCGACAGGGGAAGTAGGGAGGCCTGCAGCAATGCGCCTTTCCCGTTCAACTTTTTGTTCCTTTTCTAACTCTGATAGATTAAGCCACCCGCCTTTGATTAAAGCGTTCCTAGCTGTGAACATAAACTTACACCGAAAAGAAGTGTTTGTTTTTTGAGAGAGAAAGCTCTGAAGTCTAGCAAAGTAAGAATGAAGAAGATAATAAAACAGTAAAAGAGTAACTAATTTATAGTAAATGTGCAAAAAGTGCTTTGATACCTAAGAGAATTCGAAAGGTTTGCAATGATTAAAGACGACGCTGATGTCATCTTCATTAAATGAAGAGGTTACTTTTCAAAGAAGATGGGAGCGCTATTCTAGGTGAAAAAACGGCTGATGTGACGAACCAGAGTGAGACACGTGTCCCGCGAACTTTGGCAAGAAACCGTTTAGTTTTCAAGAACTTTTTTCAGTTCGGATAAAGTTATAACACAGTTCGAAGGACCTGTCCGGATGTAACTGTCACCAGCAACAGACTGTTTTTTAGGTCTTGCCAAAGGTTTTTGAACACCACCTAAAAAAGGGGCTACTGATGAGTCCGGATTCTGTTACCACACTTTATGGGAACCGGACAGGGTCGATTCGGACAATGTCCACCTCACCGGACAAGGGCAGTTCGGATATCATCCACTGAACTATCCAAACAGAACTAAAGTACTTAAAACCTAATCACTTTTTGACTAAGCTGTCTATTTACTTACTTAGAACTAATGGGTCTTTAAACTCGACCCAAATCCGTTAAACACAACCCGAAAGCCCATGAGGCCCAAATATAAGGGTATAAATACCCAACCACCAACATTAAATGAGGGTAATAAAAATTAAATACAACCAGGCAGCTCAACTCTCCCTCTACATTTTACCTAAGTATTAAATACTCTCAAAATTCCACAAAAGACTAAACAAAAATTACAAACTTACCCTCAAACAGAAAACAACCACACCATATTTGACATTTACTTCCATAAGATTGTCAACATAAGAAGTGTCTTCCAAACATCCAAAGTGATAAGATCTTGAATATATTTTTGTTGGTTAAAAAAATACCATTTTCTCGATGATGAACGTCTAATCCTAAGAAGTATGTAAGCTCAACAAAATCTTTCATATGGAAAATTGTATGTAACTATTGTTTAAGCTTAGTAATAAAACTACCATCAATACCAGTGATGATAATATCATCCAAATAAACTAAGAGAAGGACTATACGGATGTAGACATTTGAATATATAAAGAAGAATCATACTGGATTTGTGTAAAACTAAAATAAACAAGTGTATGAAGAAACTTCACAAACCAAGCATGAGGTGCTTGTTTGACCCCATACAATGAACGCTTTAGCTTGGAGACATCATGCGGAAAATAAGTACTCATACCAGATGGAACTTTCATGTAAATATCTTCTTGAAGATCGCCAAGAAGAAAAGCATTCTTGACATCCATTTGATGCAACTGCCACGACTGCGAAGTAACACTAGCCAAAATGGTTCAAACTATGGTCATTTTGGCAACGAGAGCAAATGTGATGATGCAGCGGAAATAGAAGAAGAATCAACGATATATGAAACCCTAATTCAAGGGTAACATGATGAAACCTAATCTAAGGGTAACAAAGATTGAAATTTTCAGAGATAAAAAATATATTATTCCAAAACCTTAACGCATATGAGGCTTTAAATAATAGCTTCTCAAAACCCTAAATTAGAATACAAGGAAATAAAATAAATACATTAAAATCAAATCAAATCAATCAAATTTAATCAAATCTTAATATAATTAGATTTGATTAAATACATAAGATATTTGAATAAAATAAAATAAAATTAAAAAGGATTTTTTTTGGATTTTCTAGGCTACATCATTCTCTCCTGGTTGACAAGAATTCGTCCTCGAATTCACAGCACCATCACCATCAAGAACCCAAATGATTTATTTTATTTTATTCAATCGTTACATTGGGAATTATAATTGTTGACCTTATCGGAATAAGATAAATTCTTCTCGAGTGTTCCTTATTCGAAGTCACATTGAAGCCATCCGGTTAATGAAAAAAAATCGAAAACCTTTTCATAGCCTGAAGACAACATCCCCATGTCCAGTTGATGAAAAAAAGATAGTTTTGAAAACTTTTTCATAGCATGAGCCAACATCTCGATAAGCAATTTTTACCTTGATTCGACGATTGGTAGCCAATTTAAACTCCTTCAGTAACCGGTCAAAACGATCGTCATTGAAACGGTTGGTATGCCCCCTCATACTCAAACGCTCTTCCCGATCTTCATGACCATGTGTGTTGTTATCTTCTTTAAACCTTGAATCAGAATAGTCAGGCTTTAGAAACATGCTTCCCCATAGCAGAAACTGAGGCTCTGATACCAAACTGATGACGCAACGGAAATAGAAGAAGAAACAACGATAGATGAAACCCTAATTCAAAGGTAACATGATGAAACCCTAATGTAAGGGTAACAAAGAGTGAAATTTTCAGAGATAAAAAATATATTATTCCAAAAACTTAAGGCATACGAGGCTTTATATAATAGCTTCTCAAAACCCTAAATTAGAATACAAAGAAATAAAATAAATACATTAAAATGAAAAAAAATAAAATCAAATAAAATCAAATCTTAATATAATTAGATTTGATTTAAATACATAAGATATTTGAATAAAATAAAATAAAATTAAAAAAGATTTTTTTGGACTTTATGGGCTACATCAAAATGTCTCCTCATAATCAATCCCATGATTAGGTTTATCACCTAGAGCTACAAGACAAGCTTTGTACCGCTCCAAAGAGCTATCTAAATGAAGTTTCACAGAGGAAACCCATTTACTCCCAACTGGTTAAACTGTAGGAGGACAATAAACAATATTTCAGGTGTGATTCTCCTCAAGTACTTTAAGTTATACTTGCATTGCGTTTTGCCAACACTCATGTTCCATAGCTTGTTTGTAGCTAGTGGGAATTGAAATACTAGATAAAGTCTTTACAAGAGAGATGGGGAAAAAACCATGTCTATGAGGGGGTCGAAAAGATTAGTAGATCGACTAACAGCTGTGAAGACCGGAGCAGGATCAGGTCTCGAGACAATATTAGAAGGGGTCACAAAAAAAGTAGGACCAGTCTCATATCGATTACGTATTCGATACACAAAACCATGTTCTATAAATGTTGTTATAAAAGAAAAACTAGGCATGAGAGATAAATATGCATAAGGCGAATCGACATGAGATGAAAAAAAAATTAATTTAAAAAAAATCACATTCCTAGACACCCGAAGACGACGAGCATGAGGAACATAACAAACATAACCCTTATAAAAAATAACATAACAAAGAAAATCAAACTTTACACCTTGAGCAGTAAGTTTATAACGTTCATGAGTAGGAAGAGGTACAAAATAAACACATCGAAAAGTGCAAAGATCTGAATATGAAGGATATTGACCAACCAACTTAAAAAAGAAGAAATGTGATTTAACATAGGAGAAAGTAGGCGATTAATAAAAAAATCAACAGACAAAAGTGCTTCATACCAGAAACAAGGAGGAATAGATGATTCAAGTAAATTAGCTCTTACCACATCAAGAAGGTGACAAATTTTCCTCTCAACAACATTATTTTGTTTTGGTGTCAAAGGACAAGAACGCTGAGAGAAAAAACCTTTTATTTTGAAGAAAGTTTTAAAATTGATGTGACATGTATCCCCCAGTATGAGATCGTGAAACTTTTATGTTGGTTGAAAAATTAAGTTTCAATAAGTGCAAAAACGTTTAAAAACTCAAAAAACTTCAGCTTTAGCCCAAAATAAGTAAACCCAAGTAAAACGACTAAAATCATCAATGGATGTAACAAAATACTTGTAGTGTTCATGAGAAATGTAATCCCCTAAATATCACTATGAATAACATCAAACCATTGTGAAGAACGATATGCATGATGATGAAAAGGTAAAACCTTAATTTTATCAGGTTTTCATGATGTGCAATCAAAAGAAATATCAAGAGAAAAACTTGTTTTATTTCCTAATAATTCTGAATGAACCGAAGTACAAAGTATATCAAATATGGATGACCTAGAATTCTATGCCATATCTGGTTTCAATAACCAACAACATTACATGCAAACGGAGGAAGAAAACTAGAAACAACAGCGGAAGAAGACTTATACAATGGAAAAGATCGTCCAAGTTTAGGACCCTCCGCAATTAACTTCCCTGACACTTGATCATGCACAACACAACCAGAAGGAGATAAAATAAAATGACCATTATTATCGACCAATTGACCAAAAAAAACAAGATTTATTGAGAGGTCAAGAGACATAAAAAAAATAGTGAATGTAGAAGAAAGATCACCAACAACACTAATAGGCATCAAATTACCATCAACAATGTTAATTTTCAGATTTCCATCATAATTTCTAATTAGAAAGAGGAACAACGTCATTGGTCATATGATTCGAGGCTCCAAAATCAAAATACCATGATGTGGAATAAGTTTTAGGATTACATGACAATCCAAAAGTAGAAAAAGTAGAAATGATCATTTGTTGTACCATTTTAGGAGTGAGTGTATTTGGATTAGTTGATAGAGAAGGAATATGAACAATCGGTGAGGCAATAGGCAATGCAATAGAACGAGAAGCATTTGTGGAGGCATGATAAACAGTACATTGTCTTCGTTCAGGTCGAGTAGGACAAACATAGATGATGTGACCTTTTTGGGACAATCCCGAGAAATATGACCGAAAGAATTACAAGTATAACATTAGATAACATGCATGTTTTTATTTTTATTTCTCTCTTATGCTGCATAAGCTACCTGAATAAATGTACTAATATTAGCTTGATGTTCAATAAATGTGTGAGTTATTATTCGTTGCTCCTCAAGAAAGAGTTCACATAAACATACATCCAAAGATGGTATAGAATGGTGTTTTATTAGATTAGAGCGTGCAATTTCCAATTTCGGTCGTAGCTTCATCAAGAATTGATCTCGTGCGGTGGTTGCATGCATTGTTTGGATAGCTGAAAGAGCTGCAACATCAATATTAGCATTACTAATATTTGCATAATCAACCCAAAGGTTTTGAAAACCAGGAAAAATATGTTTCAACGGAGAGAATTCCTTGAGTATAATTAGCCATCTCATACTCCAATTGAAATCTACTTGCAGAGTTGTCTTGATTATATATTGTCTTAAGATAATTCCACATACCCGCAGCAGTTTTATAGGGTTTCAATGTAAGAACAAAATGGTTCAAGTGAACTAAGAATCCAAGTCATTATTCTAGCATCTTTTATTTTCCACTTAAACAAAGCACTAGCATCAAGAGGTGCAGGATCACTTTCATCAATATGCCCCACAAATCTTTTCCTTTCACATACAATTGAAATTGAAATTCCCAAGCAGAATATTTTTTTCCCGTAAATATAATATGAAATTAGTCGATTTATCCAGAGACATGATGTAGTTAAGAAAAACATCCACGAGAAAAAAATATTAAAAAAAACTAAATTCCCAAAAGAAAGTGAGAAAGTCTCACCCACTGAAAGGGAAAAAATCTGAAACTAAAATTCCCAAATATTCTCCAAAAGACAGAAAGAAAATCTCACCACCCACATATTTTACGAAAGGAAAAAACTTTGAAACTAAAATATTTAAATAGTCTCCGAATGAAAGAAAGAAAATCTCACCAGCCAAATACTCCGAAAAATAAACTTACTACCCAAATACTCTACGAGAGATAAAAAAATCAATTATGCTCTGATACCATGTTAAAAGTGATGAGTCCGGAATTATTCGCCACGACTAACTGAGAAAATCGGACAGGGGTAATTCGGACAATAATTACCCACTGAAGTATCCGGACATGACATAAGTATTAAAACGCTAAACACCTTATGACTAAGCTAATTGCAAATCTTCTTAATAAACTAATGGGTTTTTGAACTCGACCTGATTTCATAGTTTGAGCCGAAAGCCCATATGACCCATAATTAAGGGTATAAATACCCAACCACTTTCATTAATGAGGGTAATGAACATTTTTAACAACCAGACAACTTAAATCTCTCACTACAAAACACCTAAACATTTAATACCCTCAAAATACCACAAATCATCTGACAAAATTACCCTCAGACTGAAATAATCCTCACCAAATTGCGACCACAGTGGGAGGCAACGGTGCCTGAATCTAGCATTCGAAACCAGCAAGAAAAACCAGTTCGGATGAATCCGGACGAGCAAGCAATGCCACCACCTTTGGTAGAAGTGGTGGGAGAAAACGATGAGTACACGATCGAAGAACGAGACAGGTTGAAAGCTGACATAGAAGCCTTAAGGGCTGCTAAAAAGATGGAGTTAGGCTTGAAAAAAAAATCAAAGGTGTCAGTCATTCACCACATTGACAATCCAAGGGAGCACAACCCATCAGCAAGGACTCATTTGAGTACTAAAAAGACTCATGTCGGCTCAAAGAACTCTCACCGGTCTAAACCGGTGGAGAGCTCGGAGTCAGAATCCTCTAGTAGCTCCTCGAACGAGGATGAAATTGAGGAGTCCCTATCATCCAGCAGTCATGAAGGCAGGTCCAAGAAGAAGCAAAAGTTGGTTAAAAAATATTCAAGAAAGAGGGATAGACATGGAAGGTTGAAAAGGCATTTGAGTAAAGGGTCATCTCATAGCCATAGCCGGAGGCACATTGACCAGCTATCGATGGATCCTTTCGTTTTCCATGATGAACCAGGTATCTTTGCAACTCCCAATGAAGATACTGTTTTTTGTCGTGGCCGGAATTGAAGACAATCTCCATTGTCCTCTAAAATACTGTCTGGAAACCTTCCTAAGAGGTTTGACAGTACTAAGATGGAAAAGTATGATGGGAGCAAAGATCCAAATAATCATTTGGAGCAGTTTAAAAATGTTATGATAAATTTGGACGATGATGACAAGTTGCTTTGTAGAGCCTTCTCTCAATATTTTACGGGGAGTGCTTTGAAGTGGTATAATAGCCTACCACAGGGGTGTATCAGAAATTTTGATACTTTTTGGGTGGCCTTCCGGAGGCAGTTTGTTGGAAGTAAGGAGGTGAAGGGCAATGGAGACACTATTATCCATTGTGCCCAAGAGCCAAATGAATAATTGAAAGAATATATAAGTCGGTTTGTGAACACAAAGAATGAATAAGCTGATTGCTTTGAGCAAGTAGCAATAGCTTCTCTAAGACAGGGTTTGAACCCTGGCAATCTGGCCGATTCGGTAACCAGGAAGAAGGCCATGACGTAGGGCGGTTTATTGAACCAGGTGGGAAAGCAAATCAATATAGACGAAACAAAAAAGACTAGGGTGCACATGCAAGTGAGATCTGCTCCAGCTGCACCAAACCAAAATCAGTCCGGATACAAGGCTAAGGAGGACGGACAGGGTCCCAACAGGGCCATACCTCAATCTCACCCAGCTTCAGCTCAGAGTCAGCAGTCCAAAAATAAGCGAGGACCTTGGGTCCAACCGGAGTGGTTTGCCGAATTAAAAGAGAATGTGGAAACCATTTATGACAAAACAAAAGATGAGGTACATTTTAGGAAGCCGGTCGCGCTTCAATCTTCAAGGGAAAGTCGAAATGCTTGTTTTTGTCAATATCACCATGATATTGGCCATAATACAGAAGATTGCATCGCTTTGAAGCAAGAGGTGCAGAATTTGATTGAAAGAGGAAAATTAGGTGCTTATGTCAAGAGAAGAAGTGGGAATAGGCCTGATAATGCTCATCGGACCGGCCCAACAAACAATGCAGGGACATCGGTTCCGGACGGGGCCATGGTAATTATTGAAAGATTCGATGTAGAATCAGAGTATTTGGATCCTGATCCAGCCCGGAAAAAGGTGGGTGTTAGAACAGAACATACCAAGACAGTGTCTGGGATCAGAGGAGTTTTTAGGTCACTTACCATATTTGGGGGAGATACAATGACTGCACCAACTCCTTCTTCGAGGAAGAGGCATGTTCCCACTCCGGCTACTTAGTTGGAGGGAGGCATGTCCTCCTATCAGTCCCAGATTCCTTTTCCCTTCATTGTTTTTGATGAAGATGACTTGAGAGATATAGCTGGTCCTCATGAAGATGCTGTGGTAATAGGAACATCAATTAGGGGCAATGGAATTAGGCGAATTTTGGTAGACACTGGTAGCTCAGCCAATATCCTCTTTTTGAGTTCTTACAAATAAATGAAGAATCCGACAGTGATTCAACGATCAAACAGGTACATTGTGGGTTTCACTGGAAGCTCTATGGACGTAGTCGGGGAGTTCGAGGATGAGGTTTTGTTGGGCAAGGGTCCTTTCAAGAAAATGGTCAGGGTACTTTTTGTTGTGGTAGATTGTCCCACGTTCTACAATGCCATTTTGGGAAGGTCTTGGCTCTCCAAGATGCATGTTGTGGCTTCAACTCAGCAGTATGTTTAAAATATGTTGTTCAAGGACAAGTGGGAGTTGTCCGGAATAGTCAAAAAATAGCAAGAGAATGTTATGCAACTGCACTTGCCCCTATGACTTTAGGGGTAGTTCGGATAAATGAAAATTAGCAATGGTGGGGCCCTCTGGGAGAGGGTGAAATTGATGACCCCGGAGAGACCCTTGGTGTTTTAATACCAATTGAAGAGGTTGAAACTCACTCTCTGGCTGAAGGGAGAAGTGTCAAGATTGGATCTAAGATGACATCAAAACTAAAAACAAAGTGTTATCCTTTTTAGCAAACCACCAACACGTTTTTGCTTGGTGTAATGCTGATGTAACCGGAGTGCCTGCGGATGTTATATCACACCAACTGTCCATCCGGAGAGATGTAGCACCCATTGTGCAGAGAAGAAGAGCTTTCTCTAAAGAGAAAGCTTATGTCATAGTTCAAGAGGTTGACCGGCTTACTAAGATGGGACACATAAAGGAATCTCAGTACCCTTTAGGGACAGCCAATCCAGTGTTAGTAAAAAAGAAAAATGGGAAATGACGTATGTGTATTGCCTTTACTGACCTCAACCGAGCTTGCCCAAAAGATTTGTGTCCAGTCCCCCGGATCGATTAGTTAGTAGACTCCACATCTGGGAACAAGTTGTTGTCCTTTATGGATGCCTTCTCCGGTTATAACCGGATCCAAGTGGATTCGAAGGACCAGGAACACACTACTTTTGTTACTGATAGGGGCCTCCATTGTTACAAGGTGATGCCTTTTGGGTTAAAAAATGCTGGGGCTACTTATCAGAGACTGGTGAATAAAGCATTCGCTGATCAAATTGGCAGAAATATGGAAGTCTATATTGATGACATGATGGTAAAGACTGTGGAGGAGGAATTACACTTGGCCAATCTCCAAGAGACTTTTGCCAATTTAGTGAAAGTTAATTTAAAATTAAATCCAAAAAAATCCATTTTTGGAGTACAATCCGGGAAGTTTTTGGGGTATGTGATAAGTGAGAAAGGGATACAGCCTGATCCAGACCAACTTAATGCTTTATTGCAGATGGATCCTCCTCGAAATATTAAAGAAGTACAAAGATTGACAGGAAGGTTAGCTGCTCTAAACCGTTTTATCTCAAGGTCTTCGGATAGGTGTGCCCCATTTTTCCAAACTTTAAAGGGTGCCAAGGGCTTTAATTGGTCTCCACAGTGCGACCAAGCGTTAAATGAAATAAAAAAACATTTATCTTCCTTCAAAACTCTTTACAAACCTATTAATGGAGAAACATTGCTCATATATTTAACAGTGTCCGAGTGTGCTATAAGTGTAGTACCAGTGAGAGAGGTGGATAGTTATCCTCGTCCGGTGCATTACATCAGCAAGAGCCTGATGGATGCTGAAAGAAGGTACTTAAAACTTGAAAAGCTAGCATTAGCTTTAGTAATTGCTGCCAGGAAAATGAGGCCCTATTTTCAGTCTCATTCTATTGTCGTCCATCTTTTCCTTTGAAAAATGTTTTTCAAAAGGTGGACATATCAAGCAGGATGACCAAGTGGTCAGTAGAATTGGGAGACTATGATATTGATTTTTCCCCTCGAATTGCAATCAAAGCTCAATCTGTTGCAGATTTCCTAGTTGAATTCCATTCGGACAGAAGTACTAAACAAACTACAGATGAAAAAACTAAGAAGGTATGGGTTGTCCGGACCGATGGTGGATCAAGTACCATGGGTTGTGGTGCTGGGATATGTTTAACCTCTCTGTACGGCGACAAGCTATACCAGGTTATATGTTTTTATTTTAGGGCTTCTAACAATGAGTCCGAATACGAACCTGTTATAGCTGGTTTGAAATTAGCCTTGCTATGTGGAGCCAAAAGATTTAGGTTAATCTGAGGAAAAAAAGGAGCAGTTGATTAAATATTTATTTATTCTTAAAGAAGTGGCAGCTAACTTCACATATATCAGCTATGAGCATATACCCAGATCGGAAAATATATTAGCAGACTCCTTGGCAACCATAGCATACTCTGAGTCGTACCCATAGATTCATGTACAAGAATGTCCATCCATACAGCCCAACTGGGGTAAGGAAGAAGAGGAAAGTTTAAGTATACAAGTGGTTCAACCCAAGGACTGGAGACATCCCCTTCTTCAATACATTTCTAATGGCATTTTGCCTCCAGAGAAATCTATGGCCAGGAAGATGAAGTACAAAGCTCGTGGGTTTTTAGTCATAAGAGATATTTTATACAATAAGTCATTTAGTAGACCTCTCTTGCGTTGTTTGGGGGTTGAAGAGTCTCAAATTGTGCTATCTGAACTACATGATGGTGAGGGGTCAGCACATTGTGGCTATAGAGCTTTAACCCGAAGGGTTTTATTGGTTGGATACTACTGGCCATCCATAATGGAAGAGGCCAAGGAATTGGTAAAGAAATGTGAACCATGCCAAAGATATGGTAATGAAATTCATATCCCAGTTGTCCCCTTAGAGTCAATTTCTGAGCCAATACCTTTTTCTCGTTGGGGACTGGATCTAGTAGGGCCTGTACCAATGGCGTTCGGAGGGTGCAGAACCATTATTGTGGCCATTGATTATTTTTTCGAAGTGGATAGAGGCAACCCCTTGGCAAGAACTACTTCAAAAGCTGTTATAAAATTTATGATATCTAATATTTGTTGCAGATTTGGGGTTCCAAAAAAGATAACTACAGATAATGGGCCACAATTCGATAACAAGTATATGAAGAGTTTCTGTGCCTTTAGGGGCATTCAACATTGTTTCTCTTCTCATTTCCACCCACAGGAGAATGGTCAAGTTGAAGTGGCGAACATGACCATTCTGTCCAGTCTCAAAAAGAATTTAGAAGGGACTGCTGGAAAGTGACCAAGCTATCTACAAGAAGTACTATGGGCCTACCGGACTACTCCTGGAGCTGCTACACAAGAATCCCCGTTTGCCTTGGTATATGGGATAGATGCAATTTCTCCTATAGAGGCAAATCTTCTATCATACAAAGTCCACAATTTTTCCAAACAGGCTAATGAAGTAGCAGTCAGAAGTCAATTGGACTTAATAGAAGAAAAAAGGGTTAAGGCTCATCTTAGAGCCACACATTATCAAGGTTTAATGAGAAGCAGGTTTGCTTCCAGAACCAAAAGAAGGGATTTTAAATCGGGGTATAAAGTATTGAGAAAATTCTTCCTACATACTAAGGAGAAGCAGTTCGGCAAGCTAGCTCCAAATTGGGAAGGACCCTATGTGGTCATTGAAAATCTTAAGCTTGGGACATACAGGCTTCAGGACAAAGATGAAAGAATCTTAAACCATCCTTGGAGTATTGAACACCTCCTGATGTATCTAGAATAAAAGTTGTGTAAATATTTACTTATTTAAAGTCCATGTAAATATTGGGGGGCATACTCTATCCTACCCTGGTGGCGCGGGGAGGTTTTAATGAGGTGTCCGGGTTTTTTCAATAAAATTTGATGTCTTCTTAAAATATTCGGAGTGGTTTGATCCACAGTTTCTTTAAAACTTTCTAAGTATCTTTAACAGTTCGGATCGTTCTGGTGAAATGATGACCATTTAACATTTGTCATCGGAGAATTTAAATACTCTCATCTTAAAATACTTGCAAAATAAATAGGGGCTATTTAAACATCAGCCATCAAGAATTGGGAGAATATAAAACAAAGCAAGAATTTAGCAAAGTAAAATTACCCGGCTACACCAGAGGATGATATTAAAACATAAAGAATGCCTTCGCCATCCAAAGACTTTATGTTTAAAAGGAAAAGCTTGACCGGACTCAAACCGGACACAATTACAATAATGCCTTGGCCATCCAAGGACTTTAGTCTATCATAAGGATAAAAAAACAGAAGATAGTTAAAACTTTAGGGCTAGTTTCCCTTAGATGTTCCTGCATCATCTTGTTTCTTCTTCAGGTCTTTGGGTTCATCACTGAAGCTCTTTCCGGTCCCTTCTTCCTCATCAGTAGTATCATCAATACCACTGTAATAGTTTCTCTTATCACCATCCACCATCGTGTGAAATGGGATATCTTCATATTCAACGTACTAGCACAAAGTACCGAGTGTCCTCTTCGGGAATGTTTGATGAAAAAGCAAGACCATGTCAGATTTAACTTCGACATACCTTTTTTCTAGGGAATCTATCACATCGTTGGTATATGCATCGACCTTGGCCTGGATTATCTTCTCTTTCTGTTTCATCAAGTCTTCATTTTCCTTGGTAATTTTGGACACAACACCTTCAAGAGAAGTCTTGTCACTGGACAGGGCTTGGACAACATTGTCTTTGGTCTTCACCTCTTCCTTCAAAGTGGAGAGATCCTTCTCCAAGCCAGAACACTTGGTTTAGAGCTCTATGTTAGCCATCTCCGAAGTGGCCAGCCTGGTTGCCAAGCTTTCTTTTCCATTTCTTTAAATCCTCAAGCTCTTTCTTCAATGCTTCAATACTTTGGTTGGCGTTAAGAAGATCATTGGATAAGCTCTCTTTATCTGCGTTGAGTGTGTTGATAAGGGTAGACTGACTTCGTACTTGCCTCTCCAAGTTGAGCACTGGCTGAACATGGCCCAGCAAAGAGTGAGTCACTGTATCGTTCTCCCCTTAAACAGTGAAAGACTTACCATTAAAGATCACCATGTTAGAGGAACTTGGGGGAAGGTAGGGACCACCAAAGTCATTTTTTTCAAGGTCATCAAAGTAAAGGCCAATGTTTTGGAAGCCACTGATGTCTACTCCATCAATATTGATATCCCCTCCGGTACCCTCTCCGGCGTGTAGACCACTTGGGATTTGCTCTGCCAAAGTGGGGTATGTTGGGTCGGCCAGAGGAAGAGACTCCGAAGACTGGAGGACAACTTTATCCCCCAAGGAGACTTTCTTCTTCTTGGTCGCCCTCTCTTCACTATTTGCTCCCCGTTTTCGGTCCTTCTTAGAAGCCTTTGGAGGATCTTGAGGTCCATCTGCCTCCCTAATACTCTCATCTTCAACTACTTGAAGTAGAGTAACATCAATTCCCCCTCGAGCCTGCACTCCTTGACTAGCCGGAGCGATCTCCTCAACAGTACCCTGAACAACCTCTGCTGCATCTTGTCTTTTCTTGCCCTTCTTGCCTTTCATCTTGCTTGGGGCTTTAGCTCTGGAGGGCAAGGCCAGTTTGCCATCCTTCTCCTCTGTTCTCTTGAGGATGATAGCCGGAGGGGGTGGTGTGGTCAGCTCCTCCCAAGTAAGGTCTTTACGGCCCGTTGTGTTCCAGAGGTGGGACCTCACTAAGTTGCCGGAGGTGAAGCAGTTGTGGAAAGAGTCTCCCTAGCGTTCAGCAGCCCAAGCGTTGAATTTGGCATATGTGGCATGCCCTTTCTCCACATAATCGGAGAACTCCTTCGGTAGCACTAACCAAAGAAAAATAAAAATAGTTCAGAAACAATTTTTTTACAAAGTAATGAAGACAAACATGATAAAATATTTACCTGAGCTTTTCCATCTGCTGATAAGCATGCTGGGATTGACACCAGCTTTGATTTTCCTCCCATTTTCCCAAGTCCCGCTGATAAACAGAAATTGGGTTTTCCAATTTTTCTCTGACTCAAGCAAGTCATCCACCACCTTAAAGTTGTCTCCCATATTGAAGTGGTAGAATGGGATATGATGGTTCTTACATAGGCTGGCCACAGTAGCAAACTGCTCCATTGGAAGTGGTATACCGGAGAGCCTTGACGCCATAATGCAGGCGATAAGAGTGTACCAAGCGTTGGGACTCAGCTGGCTTGGACAGAGTTTTATCAGGTGAAAATACCTGACAATTTCTGGGTCCAAGGGGAATCTGAGCCCCCAGTTAAACAGCTCGGTGTATATGATGATTTCGCTGAGCTTGCAGTCCATCGGGGTCTCCGGAGTGACTGGTATCCTCACCTGAAGAGATTCAGAGATCCCCCACTTCGTCCGGATCCGACCTAACTCAGCAGTATGAGTATAGACATAGTTAATATTCTGCATGGCCATCAGATACTTCACGTTTACTTTGTGGAAGCAAGGTCCCACTTTTCCTTCCAGACTCTCCGGCAGATCCGGATGAGTCATGCAGATTTTCTCCTTGCCTTTTCCTTTTTTATCAGAGGCATCATCCCCAGTCTTCCCGGAAGCCTCAGTCTCAAATAGAGCTTCTTCAATACTGTCCTCCATTACCTCTTCCATCACCATGGAAGGTTTATCAGCCGTTGTTGATGGGAGAGTGATAGTGGCTGGCTCAGCAGGTTGTCTGGATGGTTGGGCATCAGCCTCTCTTAGGGATATGGTGTTCGGCAGGGGCTCAGTTCTGGAGGGCTCAATATGAGAGCTGATTCTAGTGGCCTCCCATCCAGAGGATTTGTCTTTTGGGGCTCTAATAGGTGCCCCTGATCCAGAGGCTTTATCTTTGGTCCCAAACTTGGAGGGCTCTGAATTTGAGGACTTGGTTTGAGAGCCAGTCGCCTGACCCTTTACTCGACGGCCTGTCTGGCGAAGATTAACTTTTTCTGGAGACTTCTCAATATCTGACCCCATAGCGATGAACGGAGAGGGTTTTCTTGTACTTGATATTGCTTTCTCCTGCACAACAAAAGGCTGTGACTCCTGAACCGAGGAGCCTGACGGAATGGGCGAGAGGCTTGGTTGAAACAAACGCTTAGGATTTGCACTTTTGGCAGAGGATGATCTTCGATCAGCTTCTGAAGACGGTGTGTTGGGCTTACTAATTGGAGAAACTGGAAGACCCACAGTGATACGTCTTTCTCGCTCAACCTTTTGTGCTTTTTCTATCTCTGAAAGATTTAGCCAACCAACTTTCACCAGAGCGTTTCTCGCCGTGAACATAAACCTACACAAGAAAGATTTTGAGAGGAGAAGTAAAAAAGCTCTGAAAAGAAGAAATGACAAAGTGATGAAGATGGTAAAACAGTAAAATGAAGTAATTTATACTAGTGAGGCAAACAAGTTACCAAATACCTAGGAGAAAACGAAAAGGCAAAAGTAATGATTGAATGCGGCGCTGACGTCATGAACATTAAATACAGGAGTTGTTTTTTAGGATTAGTGGGAGCGCCGTTCTAGGAAGAAAACGGCTGGTAAAACGAATCAAAATGTGACACGTGTCCCACGATCCGTGGCAAAACTCTTGAACTTCTGAGAAGTATTCAGTCTGGATAAACCCTGAGCTGAATACAAGAACGGTCCATAGAGTATTGCTATTGCCTAAGAGGGTTTTTTGGTCTTGCCAAAAACTTTTGACAATATCTAAAAAAAGGGCTACTAATGAGTCCAGAATTATTCACCATGACTAACTAAGAAAACCAGACACGGGTAATCCGGATAATAATTACCCACTAAAGTATCCAGACAGAACAAAAGTATTAAAACACTAAACACCTTATGACTAAGCTAATTGCTAATCTGCTTAATAAACTAATGGGTTTTTGAACTCGACCCGATTTCATAGTTTGACCCGAAAGCCCATAGGGATCATAATTAAGGGTATAAATACCCAACCACTTTCATTAATAAGGGTAATGAACATTTTTACAACCAGACATCTTAAATCTCTCACTACAAAACACTTAAACATTTAATACCCTCAAAATACCACAAATCATCTGACAAAATTACCCTCAGTCTGAAATAATCCTCACCAAAAAGTATTTTATTTATGAAAAAGTGTATTTTATTTCTTGTTATTATTCTCCTTTTATAATAGTTTATAACTGTTATAACAATTAATATTACAATATTTATTGTCCTAGATTTTCTTAGACTATTGACTATACATTAGATATTATTCTACAATATATTAACTAAATCTTTGACTAAAATAAATTAGATATTAATCTAATTTATTTTCGTTGACAATTAGTGTAGTTGTTGTTGGGTTGCCAAATTATGTACATTTTGGTTGCATAATTAGTTAATGTGCCGAGTTGCGAAATTAAGTACATTTTGGTTGTGTAATTAGAAAATGTTGTCATGTTACAAAATTATGTGTACTTCGATTTCATAATACTATTTCTTCTTTTTGTATTTTGGTTGCGAAAATATGTGAAAGTTGGGTGCAAAATATTATGAACTTATATATTTTTATTTTATTTTCTTTATTTGAAGGATCACGATGTCTTTATTGATTATTTTTGAAAAAATAATAAGGTTTCCATTCATCTACTTGGTACTTTTGAAAATTATGAAAGTATGGCTGATTTCGTAATAAGCAAGTGGTAATCCAATGGGTCATTGAGCTTAAGTTATTCATTTGATGAATATAAGAACTGTTTTTGTGCTTTGAAAATGATTTTATATCATCGGTTGCATTGGTTGGCCATACTAAAGATCAAGATACTTTTATTGTTATTAGTGAAACTATTGAAACTATAGATGTAGGTATTGATGTTGCTGATTTGGATAAAGTATCATTACATAATATTGATTCGATAATTGAATATAATTTATTAATTGAAGAACCTAGTTTGGTGCTCATATTTTTTAACCTAAAAAACAACTTGCTACTAAAAGTTGGGTTATGGAAAAAAAAGATCTCTTGTTAAAAAAATATGAGTGTAATTGGGTGCGAAATTAAGTTCTAATCAGTTGCGAAATTAAGTTCTAATCAGTTGTGAAAATCAATTGTGTTCCAATTGTGCAGTTACATATTAAATTTGTTGTGTATATATTAAGTAAATAGTTAATAAATAGGAATTTGGTTGCAATATAAGTTTGAAAAAATAAGTGTGTTCTAGTTTCGGAAATACGTATAATTTGGTTGTTAAAAAAAATTGTGTTCAAATTGGATCATTAAGTGTTACTTGGTTGCAAAAATAAAAATAAAATAAAATTTTAAAAAATCACTCATGAATTTCGTTTTGTTCATCTTTTTTTTTTTGAAATATATGTATTTTTAAATTTTATTTGAATCAACATTTGAAAGATATGAAGTATTAAAAGTTAAAAATAATTACTAACAATAATACAAATGTTTGAGATTTCATTCAAATTTGTTGTAGAAATCTTTAATTGCAAAGATTTGTGAGTTTTGATTTAGAAAAAGAGGGTTCACAAACTGAAAAATAAATTTTTTTATTTTTTTTATTTTTTTTATTTTTGTACCTGAAAAATATTATGGATAGATTTTATATTACACGTGGGTAGTTGTAAACTTTAAAACTAGAATAACTATTAATCTTTTTAATATTTTTTTGGATAACTATTCATAATTTATTTTATATTAAATATTTGGATCCAAATACTATGACAAAAGTCAACTGCGAGGTTTTTGGGCAAAAATTGTTTCAAATTAAATAAAAGTCCGTAACACTTAAAAGAGAAAGAATTTTTTTTATAATAAATTAAATGTTGTTGAATAAAAGGAAAAAAAGAATCAAGGGTGGGAAATGGATAAGAATCAAGGGTGGTAAATGTTGTGCTCAGGTAAATGTATGAAAAGTAAATTAAAGAAACAACAATAGTTTATAAATACGGCTAAAAAACCTAAGCGCTTTTGATTCTCTTTACAAACAACGAAAATGATTTTACCACAAACATTATATAGCAGTAAGTCAAACAAAAAAGGCAAAATTTGTATATATTTCACCATTAATGTACCCCCATAACCTAGAATTAGGTTACAATCGGGTCGGGTTATGTTAAATTTTATTGGTCGATAAATTGATACAATTTATTTATATTAGTGGGTTAATTGGTGAAAAATTAAAAATATTTGGAAATAAATAAAAGTTAAATGGTAAAGTTAAATAGTAAAAAAAAGTTAAATCAGGAGTATTTTAAGTGTTAAATGTTGAATGACCATATTCGTAACGGTTAGTTGTATTTTTGAGTGACACGTGTAATTATCAAATTAATTGGCATACGTCACTGATCATAAATGCAACATTCTTAAATAAAGATAACCCGA
The DNA here is from genome assembly GCA_036936605.1 of Limnanthes douglasii subsp. nivea. Classification (NCBI taxonomy): domain Eukaryota; kingdom Viridiplantae; phylum Streptophyta; class Magnoliopsida; order Brassicales; family Limnanthaceae; genus Limnanthes; species Limnanthes douglasii. The sequence goes on along the minus strand of JAUPFV010000005.1, from coordinate 124,890,345 downwards.
TTTAGAGACAAAACCATAATGGTCGATAAAGATACAAGTTATCAGTACTTAAAACCATAAGAGAAATGTTGTAATAAATAATGATATGAAGTTGTTCGAGGAGATTTATATTGTTTGTGAATATAAAAGACCATAATGTAATTTATCTACTTTTGTATAACTGAATGAGTTTAGGTCTTCCAACATAACTATAAATAGGACGGGAGACTTATGAATAAAGGATACAATTTATTTCTTGAGTTTTACTTTCTTTTGTTATTTCAATTCGGAGAACTAAAACACTAACAAACTCTCTCTATATTTTCATTCTATCTCTAAAAGAACAAACTTAATTTAATCTTCAAATAATAAAACCTCTTACACTTAACATTGACGACCATAGTGGGAGAGGGTAAGGTACATAGATTGCAAATCTAAAACCAGAAAATACAAAATTCATAGTTGATAATTTTGATCATAATGAAACAAAAGAAGACAAGCTCTGATCCAGCAGTTCGTAAAGTGATTAAAGCAATTAAGTCGGATTTACACACAGAAGAAAGTCGAGGTAATAGCCAGGTTCCCGAGCAATGTAATCAATCTGACATTGAAAGCTGAATGAATAACCTATTAGACAATATAATTTTTTAAATGATGAATACGTTTGAAGAGAGCAACAAATTCACTATAGTAGATTGAAATCTAAGGTACGACCAGTTGAGAAAAAAGTTGAGTTAGGAGGAAGTCGACACCGAAGTCACGTAAAGAATAGAAATTAAAGAAGGAAAGTAGGCCTTGACACGTAAGGGATAACTTATTCTATGAGGGGAATACATATAGTTAATACGTTAACACATCAGATAAAAACTTGTATGCAATAATGGGAACTAAAAGAGATGATTAGTATATGCAAGGAGTAAACTTGAGAAATTCACATATATCTGCTGACATTATGTCAATACTACTTCCGAGGCAATTTGATATTTAAAAGGTAAAGAAGTTTGATGGAACGTAAGATCCTGATGACCACATTGAACAGTCCAAGAATTATATGATGAATTTCAAGGATGATGATATGCTGGTTTGTAGATAATTTTCTTAGACTTTTAAGGGTACTGCTTTGAAGTGGTATAACAGGATTGTAGCGATCTATTACCAATTTTAGAATTTTTCATACTGTATTTCAAAGATAATTTGTTGGAATTTAGGAAATGCGAGCCAATGGTGACACAATTATACAATGCAAACTAGTTGTGGGGGAAAAGTTAAAAGACTATACTAGAGGGTTTGTACTAAATAGAACTGGAAGATTGTGAAGAACTTGTCACTATGGCAGCTTTCAGACAAGGGTTGCTTCCAAGAGATTTGGAAAATGATACTACCAGAAGAAAGGCTTTAATATTTGGAGCTTTAATGACTCAAGTTGGAGAACATATTAAAGTTGAGGAATCAACCAGAGTTCGAGGAGGGACTAGTTCTGTTTAAAGAAGTTCGAGACATACATTTGCTAGCCAAGGCAATCACAGTAATGCATCGACTTCATAAGCACAGTCTTGTCATATGGTGAGCAGTTATGTACCTCCTCGAACAGGAGAGGCTCCAACTCATATAGCTTTTTATCAACCTTATACACCGAGGCCAAATCAGTGGATAAAACCATAGTATTTTGCAAAGTTAACTGAGAACACTGCTGCTATTTTTGAGAAATCTAAGGGTCAGGTAAATTTTAGAAAGCCAGCTCCTATAAAGAAGCCAAGGGAAGAGCACAATAACACATTTTAAAATATCACAATGACATTGGGCATGACAATGTCGATTGTATAGCGTTAAAAAATGCAAATTTTAATTGAGAATGACAAGTAAATAGTTTTTGTTAAATGACAAAGCAGTGGGAAGAAACCTCCAAGTTCGTCGGTGCAACAAGTTGTTAATACAAATTCGAAGCCATATAATATGTAATGATCATAGATTCGAAGTTTGAAAAGTTTGATGCAGCATCAAAATATCTGGATACCTATCCAGATTGTTTGGTTATGTTATTAGTGGATGAACCAGTTATTTAGGGACGAGTTCAAAGTTTATGTGAATATTTCGAATCTTTAACAATTTTTGGGGGAGATAGTATGTTTGGAAATACAAATAGTTCGAGGAAAAGACATGTAATAAGTTTGTAACGTAGGCACGTAAGCGGTGTGATTGTAGAACTTGTCGTTCGAAGAACACTCACAACTTTAACATATTCAAATGTTGATAGATAGATGATGGATCAAGATGCGTCACAAAAGTGATGGAAAGCATTTGATAAACAGAACTCCAAACTGAATTTATGCCGAATAAATCAGAATGAATGATCAACTAAATTCGCTTCTCACAAGAATAGTTTAAAGATAAATGCGTCTCAGACAAATATTTGAGAAAAAAAATCATTTTTATAGATAATTTTACCTTGATTAATTCTATCTCTCATTATTACAAAGACTCTGGCTTTATATATAGCCTTACAAAGAAAGATCATAAAAATAGAAACAAAAATAATTCTCTTTAACTCCCTTAAAAGAGAATTAAATAAATTATAAACTCAAAAGACTCAAAGAGTAAGTTTTGGATAATAAATACCGGATAATTTTCGTTGACTCTAATAAAGAATAATAAAAAAACTTAAAGTATATATTGTATAATAAATACCCAATGACTATAATTAACTCTATTTAAAAAGTAAATATTGGATAATAAATATTTCAATAAATCTATTTAACTCTCTAAAAAAATACTTAGAAAAAAAATACTTAAGATATATTTTTGGTCTCATATCATTCTCTCACTCTTAAAAAATCGTTTATGCTCTAGTATGGAAAGTATGATTTCAACTATACGTTGCATATCAACAGTTGATTTTCTTTGTTTGTGAACCTTCTTAATATCAATTTTACGACTCCAAAGCTGCCTCTTTATTTTCTCTCCACGTAATTTCTAAACCATAAAATCACTTAATGAACATTTAGGTCGATTCGTAACTTATTGAACTGAAAAAACAAATTGGATCTTGCTATTGTGGATGTTCCTCTTCTCTATCAACTCATTAGCTTTCTTTTGAGGCTCTTTTATCTCGTCTAGATTCATTTTATAAGTTTGTATGTTAGGAAATAAGCTTTTGGTGCCAAGTCAATCAGATGCTCAATGTGACGAATCTATGATAAAGAGTGAGGGATTTCTTCTAGAACACAATTATCGAAATTCTTATCTTTATTATGCGTAAAAGATATTTCAATAGGTAGAACTATCTTTGTAGAATGAAAAAAATCCTCAACAGGTTTTGTGAAATCATTATGGATAGATTCTACTAAACCCTCTAAAGAAACAACATTAGAAGATAAATTTGGGCCTGATTTATTTACCACATCTTCTATTTTTGTTAATTTTGGGACTTCAATTTTTGTTTCCTTGACTTTTGCATTAGTCTCCACTAATTATCATTCCTCCAACGAGTTGTTGTTGATTGGAATCAATGGTAGTGTACTTCTAGTCCGATCGGAGATGGTATTTTGGAGCTTGAGTTGATACTTAATCTGGACAACCATGTGGAATAATTCATAAAACTCAGTGTATTGTTCTATTTCGACCTCTTTTACAATACATACTTGCATATCATCTACAAATTGTGCCCTTAGTGCGTCCCCAGACTTTTGTGGTTCCAAACGATTTTTGAGATGTTCATACTCATCAAAATACTCCTCAAAAGTCTTGATTCCATGTGATAACTCCCTAAAACGTTTCTGTAAGTCACGGTGGTAATGAGTAGTTACATACCTTTGCCTTAAAATAAACTTCATGTCTTCCCACCGATCTATGGATCTGAAATGTTGTCTCCTTTTTTCTTTGAATTCTTTGTCCCACCAAACAAGAGCATTATTTTAAAGATGTGCAGCAAGAAGGGCAAGCTTCCTTGGCTCAGTATATCTATAATACTCAAAATTATACTTCATACTCTTTTCCCAATCTATGTACACATTAGGATCTGATTTTCCATAAAATATGAGAGGTGCAAGCTTTACCTCTACATTTTTAGGCCTTCTTGTTCGTACCAATTTACGTTTCTATCTTTTGTTCCTGTTATTGTAGTGGTCAAGCATTTTTTATGCATTCGAGTGTTCTTGGGGGCTGCTCAATTTGCCCAATACGTTCTCCAATCTCTTTCCTTACACTACCAAATTCTTCAACTTGTCTTTGTATTGTTGAATTTTGCATTCACATTTTTTCACTTTGTATTTGTATCTGCTCTTATATAAGAATCATCAACCATACACGAGTCTCCACATTGTTTTTCTAATTCTAATATTCATAGATAAACAAAATATTTATTAATAATACTAAGAATATTTTCAAATATATAAAATATATTTATAAAATTATTTTAAAATATATAATAAGAATATTTTGAAAGATATAATTTTTTAAATAATAGTAATAATTAAAATATTTAAAAATAATTGAATAAGATATTTTAAAGATTTATTTTTTTGTAAAGAATTTTGTTTTTGAAATATTTTGTCAACATTTTCTTTTCGGATAGTTTTTTTGAATTTTTTTTATTAAGACGAAATAAAAAATATTATAAAATATTTTTAAAAAGATATATAAATTTTAAAAACTTTATTTTGGAAAGATTTTATAGAATTGTTTTTATAAAAAACTTTTTTTTATAAATTTTTTTATATTTTTAAAAGATATATTTTCACCTTTGATAACAGATCTTTGAGCTCTAGTACCAGATGGCGTAGACTCATAAGCGGTGTGATTGTAAAAGTTTCTGATATTCAAATGTTGATAGATAGATGATGGATCGAGCTGCGCCACAAAGGTGATGGAAAGCCTTTGATAAGAAGAACTCCAAACTGAATATATCCCTGATAAACCAGAATGAAGGATCATCTAAAATCGCTTCTCACAAGAATAGTTTAAAGATATATATGTCACCGACAAATACTTGAGTAATAAATCGTTTGTTTTTATTGGTAATTTTAACTTGATTAATTCTATCTGATTATTACAAAGACTCTAGAGTTTATATATAGCCTTACAAAGAAAATAAAATGAGAAATGACTAACTTATTTGTAATTTTCCATTCAAGATTAGGATTTGCTTCGGAAATTTCCTTGCCATTAGCCCACGATTCGGAAATAAAGACGAACCATTGCTTCCAGAATTTGTCAGCTTTAAAGATATCATCAATTAGCTTGAAGGAATCTCCGAATTCGGAATATTTTGTAATGCAATAAGGAATTCGGGGAGAACATTTCTTAAGCTCACGCTCAAATGTTTAACGATATCTTTAGGTAATTCGATTGACTCTTTTTTTTGTCCTTTTCAATAAAGCCGATTACTTCGAAGTATTATCCTCAGATTTTGAAGTAGTAACACTTCTCGTTATTTCAAGATTAGAATGAGTTTCTGTCCTCGAAAGTGATTCACATCTTCTTCTGAGGCTTCATCTCGTAGTTGATGAGGGACTTTATCATTAATGATACTTTGTGAGCTGACAGGTATAGTTGCTGGTTTTCTGTGAGACATTAATGTTTTCAGAATCTCTCATGGCTACAAATGTACTTTTCTAAGGAGGTTGGTTTTGGAAATAGTGGTTTTTCAGTTGAATTCGAGGTGTTTCTTTGCGAGAAATTCGAGGAGAATTAGTGGTTTTTACAGGAGATGTTTCTGAAGTTTTTTTAGAAACTTTACCTTGTGTTTCTTTGCGATTGACTATGGGAGGAGTTAACACAACCCCAAAAAATGATGATGAACGATTTTGAAGTGGTTTGAGTTTTGATTGTTGAGGGGATTGTGGAGAACAAGTGTTAAGAACTGGAGTGGAAGAGTTTTGAAACCCATAAGAACTTCAGCCATAGAGGATTCTTATGTTTACTATGGTTTGGATTGAAAATTTTGGAGAGTTATCAATTACTCATGTTGCACGATATTCAGCACCCTTTCACTAATATACAAATAATGGTAAAGACCAAAAATATATATTTTTAGTAGATTGTGGTTTTTTTCATAAACTAAGATGAAGAATAATCTTCAAATTAAGCTATAGAAAGTTGGAGGTAAATTAGAGAAGATGGGTTTTTAGATGAAAGTGACGGTGGAATAAAGTTTTCAGATGACTCTCTTTGTCTCACTAAGGATTGTAAGTGAAGGGAAATGGCTAAGGATTTAGTGTATATATATAAGATTAAATAAAGGAGAAAGTGGGAAGATAAGGTGAAAGGTTGACAACGGCTAATTGGTTGAGAAATGAACCGTCAAATGGTTGCCTACTCTGAAATAGAGTGGCACATATAGACTGTGTGTATAGCACATGCATTAGAGCACTTCATGTGTCTCTAGACGTCATCAAGAAAATGATTTAAAACCACGTGTACATTCGAGGCAAAGTTTAAAAGATTTCATGGAAATTCGAGGTGGCTTAAAGTATAATGATGCGTGGTCTTGATTCGAGGAAAACTTAAATACAGTTTGGTGTAATGATGGGTCAATTTTCATTTTTGGTCTGATATAGTTTCGAAAACTTCTAGTTCCTATTCATCATCCTTCATAAGAACTAGGATGGCTACTGATAAGGATACAAGTTATCAAGGATTTAATACAATTAGAGAAAGGTTGCAATAAGTAGTTTTATGAAGTTGTTAGAGGAGATTTATATTTTTGTGAATATAAGGGACTACAATGTAGTTTATCTACTTTTGTATAACTATATCAGTTAAAGTCTTCCAGCGTTCGTATAAATAGGACAGGAGGCTTATGAATAAATGATCCAATTTACTTCTTAATATTTACTTTCTTTGTTATTTCACTTTCAATAACTAAAACATTCTAAAACTCTCTCTACATTTCATTGTCTTTCTACGTTTTCATTATCTCTCTAAAAGAACAAACTTAATTCAATATTCAAATAAGAAAACCTCTTACATTTAAGAGTGGCAAATTTGCAACAAGTGCCAAACACTAGTGATCAGTCAGAGTTTTTAGCCAAAATGCTAAGTGTGGATCTCATGATATAACCGATAAAAATGATATAAAGAATGAGACTTTTCCTTATAATGGTAAACAATTTATTACACTGATCAATAGCCTAATATTGGGTATTAATAATTTACTCATTTTAATACGTTATTTTTGAATATGAACCAACATTATTTTTTTATAAAACTTAAAATAATTCATTAACTGATTATATTTGAACAAAAATATACTTTATTTAAAAAATATATTAAATTAAAAAATTGATGAGTAGTGATTTTATTTAAAAATGTTTTATAGGAAATAATATTAGTTTATTATGTAATTAGAATTTTAAAATAAAAAAAGGAATAAAAAAATTAGAGGATAAAGATAATGTAAAGTTATTGTTGAATTACAATGATCGGAAGTGATAGTGATAAAAAACTCTAATCAAACACCAAAATTATATAGAGAAGAAAATAATGCTAAAATTATAAAGAATAATAAAATAGTATTGATAAGAAAAGAGAATAATGATTTTATGTAACAAAAATCATTTTCCATATATTATAGTTTTCATATTTACTTATATTACAGACGAGCTATTTTCATCTTCTACATTTATTTTCTTCTGTTACATGTTCAAAGTAATATATACAAAATGATATGTTTAGTAACATATAATGTTATGTGTAAATAAATATACTTGTTATGCTTTATTATTATCCTAAATATGGAATATACCCCTATCAAAAGTCCTCATATTCCTCAAGTTAGAGCGTAACAAAATTTAATGACTATAAAATGGTTGAAAATAATATCCAGATGGTGTATTCTTCTAGTTTTTCGTTGTCTTTTGTCGAAGCTTGTTTATTTGATTTTTTCAATTGTCCTAGCTCCATCTTTAGTTTTTTTTTGTCGAGGTATCATTTTTCAAGTCGAAGTAACAATGCCAGCTATGCCGGATAGACTCCTAAAAGTCTTAAAGCTTAGTTTGATTTTCCTAGCGGAACTGTTATTGAGGACGTCTCAAACTTAGTTCGTACTTCACTGTTCTTGCCTCGTTAAAACCCTTTGCCGGCCAAAACCTCCATTGAGAATAAAAAGCTCAATTTTTCAAAAAATAAATAATACAACTAACAATTAGTGGACTGCTATAGTGTTACTTATTTGTTCAGCATGCTCTAATTCTTTGCTAGATATTGATGAGTAACCTCTCTAACCGTTGCTGAATGATGAACGAAGAACTACATTTAATTGTATAGCTTTTGTGTTGATTATGTTACGCTGTAGTTATCGCGACCCTTGTTTGGGAGAATTTACCAAAATATTGTAAGTGATTTTGTGTAAATTGTAAGTATGTAGATGACATAATGGCTTTTGTCTTTCTTTTTCGTGGGGTCGGTATATATATATATATATGACTTGTGAATCAAGGCATAATGTGGTCTCTTGCGTAGCCTTCGTTCGCTTGGTTGATGAACCAATTTGCTAATTTGACTTTGTAAGTCTAGGATTAGTAAGGCCCCTTGTACGACTTTATAGGGTTGGTTTATTAACCAGCTTATATATATATATATATATGACTTGTAAGTCAAGGCATAGTGTGGCCTCCTGCGTAGCTTTTGTTGGCTTGGTTGATGAACCGATTTGCCAATTTGACTTTGTAAGTCTAGGCTCAGTATCGCCCCTTGCATGGCCTTGTAGGCTTGGTTGATTAACACGTTTGTTAATTTTACCTTTTAATTCTACACTAAGTATGGCCTCTTGTTGGCCTTATAGGCTTGGTTTATTTACTACGTTCGCTTATGTAGACGACCCTCCTGTTTTATAGCTTTCATCGTTATTTACATGAATATTATTTGACTTATATCATTTTTGTAGCCTGAAGAAAGAGATTACTTAGCGTATAACATTTTTCTATCATGGCAAAGATTTGTCATATATTTTAGAGATCACGTGGTAAAAGATTTGACAACATTTTTTTACGTTGAAGTTTTTGAAGTTTGGGTTATAAAACGAAGTCACTCACGATGACTAAAAGTTAGTTTTATAAATATACATTGACGAAGTCATGATAAATATTTGCTTTGATGATGAGGAATTGTGATGCTTTCGTTATAGAGGTGTAAAGCTCGTTTTTTGTAATGCCCCAATTTTATTTAAAATATGTTAATGTTGTGCGCATACCCGTTTATATGTATGGTACTTTTAATTGTTTGTTGTTTAGTAGGATAAATCGGGTAGTAAGTGGGAATTTGTATAGTTCTGGGCTGGTGATGATTATGTGTTGGCGTCGGATCCTGCATAAACTGTTGTTTGTTGTTCGAATTGGTGTGGTAATCATGAATCTGAATTAAATGCATATCTTGACATCTAGAAATGAGAAAGGTCCAAGAAGAAAATGAGGCAACATCATATTCATTAGACATGAATGTGTCTTTCAATTATGGTTGCTGCTGTTGTAGATGTCATCGACTGGTGCTGTTGTAGATGTCATCGACTAGATATTATGGCCACACGCTGAAACTCAACTGTATAGTCAAGACAATCTTTATAAGTAACAATTATTTCGAGCATTGAAGGACCACCAAAAGTATGGCAGAAACAAATAGAACACTAGACAATCGTCTTTACAAGAATTATGCAGCGACGACCTGGTGATACAAACGACATCAGAAGTTCCCACAACTAACAAACATATTTATTTTTTTATTGGAAAACAAGTTAATATTTTGGATGTTGCTATTTCCATTTGATTATTAACTTTGATTTAGATTTATCTTTTTTGCCTCATTTTCTCAGAGTTTTAGGTATGCAAAAATGGTGCAAGGAAATGGATAATGACGACGAACATGTGTTTGTCTCGAACAGACTCAACATCCCACCACGTCTGCACGAGCATGTAGCAGGATTTTGCTATGTTCCTGGAAGTCAAACATGAACCTAGCATATCTTACCAACACATCTACCTCCCTCTTTGCCTTTTGGATATGCATCAAGATTTAAAGTCCAAACCATCTGGTCGTCCGTCTAATTCCAAATAACTTTTTTCTCTAGTTTTTTAGCACATAGAAGAATGATGCTACTATCGATTATATCCCACCAAAGAACATTTATATCATCACCTTACATTCGTCCACAGAAACAGCTATAGTGAGGCACCTTCGGCAGATGCAAATGATAGTTTTGGTGTCATTTTTTAACGTGATTAATACGTTGAAAAAAAAACAATACATGGCCAAATGAGGTACAAAACTGGTGCATATGAGAATCAGGAACCAAATTTATATCTTGACCTCCTTGCTACTCTTGTTGCTTCGAGCACTTCACTAAAACCTCGACCTCTCTATCACCCGAATGTAAAGAATACGGGTATCTCATCTTCTGTCTCCGTATATAAGTAAGAATAATTCGATCTCCACACTAGTGTGATATTGTCCGCTATGAGCCAAAGGCCCGCATGAATTTGCTTTTGGTCTATTCCCAAAAAGGCCTCATACTAATGGAGATGTATTCTTAACTTATATACTGATATTTCTTCCCATGCTTAACCGATATGGGATGTGGGACTTTGGTCGCACCTAAAAATTCTCCTCTCGAACAAAGTACCACTATAGCCTCCTCTCAATTGACTTCCATCTGTCTACTCTAGTCAGGTGGAGAGAAGCCTGAATTCTAGAGCTTTTAGGTCGGATCTATCAGATCACTATTAGATGGCACTATGCTGCTCCTTGATCAAGCCACGTGCTTGATGAGCTATCAGAAACTCCATCTTTAGATGATACTACGCTGCTCTTTGATCAAACCACCTGTTTGATGAGCCATCTGGTGCTTCATCTATAGATGACACTGCACCGCTCCTTGATCAATCCACCTGTTTGATGACCCATCTTGCGCTTCATCTATAGATGACACTGCACCGCTCCTTGATCAAGCCACCTTCTTGATGAGCCATCTGGCGCTCCATCTATAGATGACACTGCACCGCTCCTTGATCAAGCCACCTGCTTGATGAGCCATCTCACGCTCCATCTATATATGACACTACACCGCGCCTTGATCAAGCCACCTGCTTGATGAGCCATTAGGTGCTCGATCTATCCAGCAGATCAATCACCTATAGTATGGCTCATCGTGAGATGTTTATCATCCTGAGAATTTCGCCCACATCACACCCACCACATCATGTTCTGTCTGGGCCTGGTTCTCTGATACCAATTGTTAGGAATACGAGTATCTCATTTTCTGTCTCTGTATATAAGTAAGAATAATCTGATCTCCACACTAGTGTGATATTGTCCTCTTTGGGCCCACTGGCCCGCCTGGCTTTGCTTTTGGTCCACTCCCAAAAAGCTTTATGCTAATGTTGATGTATTCTTAACTTATATACTAATCTTTCTTCCCATGCTTAATAGATATTGGATGTGAGACTTTGGTTGCATCTAACACTGAATCGGTGGTCTGACCATTACTACCGCCATTCACTTCATTGCCACCATCATGGCCGAGACTGAGCAAGCAATTCACTTAGTTCGAATCGGAAAACACCATATTCAATAGTCCGACACCGTTTAACACACTGAGGAACCAATCCACGCTCTTAACTAATCTCTCTAGGATCATCAAACCTCATTAAATAAGTCAACTACGGCTTTAATTGGAAGATAAATACTCGAAATTCAAGACAACTTGCTAGAATTCTCTGAGGAAGAAGATGAGGTCTGATCGTACTCGTCAATCATGTTATCCAGATCTTTGTCGGTGCTAACGGGCATCAGTGAGTCCAATTTTTCGCTCGGGCATTGGTACTCGAGCGTGAACGGTCGGTTGTTGAGGAATTGTGCAGATAAGAGGTTGGTGAAGGAGGAGAGAGAACTGGTTCATTCAATGATCATGACGTGTATGTCGCCCCCGACGTAGTAGGCGGTTCATTCAATAATCATGATCGTGAGGAATGATGGTTAACATTAGTCTGAGTTTTGCAGCGGCGACGGACAATAGTGCGGGAGGATCTTCTGAGGAGTCTGCATTGTGTGACATAGAGAAGGATTTATTTAACTCAAAGTAGGCGATGACTAGATGAGAAAAGATGGAATCTAGTTGTTGTGGTTGTGTAGTTTTGAAAGGCGGTTGTATTGGTGGTAGTGGCGTTCCATGGTAGCTAAATTGTTGCGCTAGAGAGAGAAAAGAGTCATGGACGGTAATCAAACACAATAATATTTTTCTCTATAAAAAGTCATTTCTCATATATCATATATTACAGTTTTTGTCCTTACTTATAATAATCACTAGGGTTGTCAACGGTCCGAAGAATCGAGAATCGGACCGGAACCGAACCGATAAAAACCGGACTGAACTTTAACGGTCTGGTTCGCGGTTCCATCTCAAAAATCAAAACCGATAAGGAACCGAAATAACAAGATCGGTTCGGAACCGAACCAATAAACCGATTAGGAACCGAACCGATAAAACCTATAAACCGATAGAACCGATACAGAAATGAACCGATAAAATTGATAAACCAGTAGAACCGATAAGGAATCGAAACAATTAAAGCATTAGATCCGATTTTTATTTTTTATTTTTTACATTATATTGTCAAAATTAATAGTTAATTACCCATTTTTTATAAAAAAATCAAAAATTAACTTCTAAACTTTGATTTTATGCTATTTGTTTATTTTAAAAAAATTGAAAATTTAATTTTAGTTTAGTTTAATTTTTTTAAATGAACCGGACAGGACCGAACCGAAAAGAACCGAAGCGGTAATGGACGAATTCGGACCGAACCGAACCGGACCAAAAACGTAACGGTCCAGTCCGGTTTCAAAATATAGAACCGAAAAATTAGCGGCAGTTCCGACGAGACCCGAACAGATAAACACCCCTACTTTTGTAATAACAAACCATCTCTTTTCATATTTCGCGTTTATCTCCATCCCGTTTGAAACGATAATAAATAAGGAATAATATTTTTTTAGTAACTTACCACATCACCTCTAATTAAATATAAATATACCTTTTGTGCTTTATCAAACAGATTAAAATATTATTATTATCTAGAATATATTTTTTATACTTTATTATTATCTAGAATAAAAAAATTCATATTTCATACTATCTGATTCGGTTTAGTTTTGACTAGAAATATATGCCGCGCGTTGCCGCGGTTTACTTATATAAATCATTAAAACAAATGGTATATCTAAATAAACAAAATATTAATGAGATCAACTTTAAAAAAAATTACAAACACTTATTTTATAGTTTATAAAACAAAGATTATAAACATTAGTCTTACAAAATATAAAGCATTATAAACAAAAGATAACAAATATTGTTTTATTATAAAAGATAAGTAAGAAAAATCTACTTGGATTTGGTTTTTCCTTTCTCATTATGCATGGTCAACTTTTTCAAATCTTCTTATGCAAATTGGTTTGGCTTTCCTAATAACCTGGATTGTATTCTAACGAAACACATCATAACTAATTCTTGTTTTTAATCTAAAGTTAAGTTAATCTAAAGTTAAGTTATGTACTCGAAGTTTATTTCAATTCTCATCCTTTTTGGAAACTGAATCTCATCTTTTTGAGAAATTGAAAATAAAACAATTTTCAAAATAAGTTCAATATAGTTAAATAAAACTAAAAAAGTTATAAAATAGAATACTTGGTTAAAAATAAAACTTACTTTTGTTTTTTTAACTACTTTTAAATAGCTCGATCGATCTCTTTTGGTTAAAGTGGTGGAACCATTAGCAAAAACAAAAACATACAAAATTTTTAACTTAACTTGATGTTTTGATTAAAGTGGTGGAACCGCTAGCAAAAACCTTTTTAACTTCTCTCAAATAGCTCGATCGATCTCTTTAAAGTGGTTGATCGATCTCTTTAGAGTGGTGGAACCGTTAGCAAAAAAAAAAATACACAGAATTTTAACTTGTTGTTTTGATTAAAGTGGTGGAACCGTTGGCAAAAGCAAAAACACTCAGTTTTTTAACTTCTCTCGAATAGCTCTTTTTCCATTAGCAAAAGCAAAAACACTTCTTTATCAAAAACACCTCTTTATCTGTTTTAATTAAAAGGGTGGAACAGTTAGCAAAAGCAAAAACACACAAATAAAGGTGTGCAAAGATAATGAATTAAAAATAAAATTTTATTAGTTACGATTCTAAAACCTATTGAATGAGAAACCTATTGAAGGATACAGATTTTAAAACCTATTGAATCAGAAACGCATATTGAATGTTAAAAAATTTCCAATCTACTCCAAAATCATAAAACCATAAACTATAAAATAATATTAAACCTAAATTGGATAACAACAACAAAATTCTTGTGACACAATCACTTTCTAAAATTTCATAGATTCTTTACGACACTCTCTAGCCTCTCCAATCTTAAACCTAAATTGGATAACAACAATAACAAAATTAATAAAAAAAGAATTGAACCTAAAATGTTTTTAGGTTCTTCGAATACTCTCAAACCTCTCCCAACAAAATTTAACCTAAAAAATTCTTAGTTTCTTTGCTTATTCTCTATCCTTTTCGATCTTAAACTTAAATTTGATCGTAAACAATAACAAAATTAATGAAAGAAAAAGAATTGAACCTAATTGAATCTATTAAAATAAAAAAAAAAACACTCTTACACCTATTAGTAATGTAATAAATCTTAGGACTTATTCTAAAATAATAAATAATGCACCGTTTATATATAAACAATTGTATAATATAACTCAATTATTAAAATATAATATTAATAAATAGTTATAACATAAAATTTATGAAAAAACAATAATGACAATATTCATAATATTTATAAATATATAGTCGAAAAATAATTATTTTCTATACTCAATTTTAGATTCTTAATTAATCTTATTAATTTTAATACTAAAATATTATTTTAATATTAGTTGATTATATATTTATCATTTGATACTATTATATGAGTGAGTATATATCTTATTTTGAAAGGTATAGTTTTATATATTCTAATATTGAAAACAAACATTATAATACTTTAAATTAGGACTTTTAACAATAGCTTTATCCCCAATAATTTATATTCTAATATATTTTTTTTGTTTTTATATTCTCTGAACTTTATAAAATCTTCATCAGATATTCCCTCCTTATAATTTTAATAGATAGTGTTATTTTAGAGCTTTATAAAATTAAAAATGTGAAAATAAATAAAATTGTTATGATTTGACTTATATGGTAAATAATTAACGCACCACTAATATATTTAATATTCTTTATTCAATATATTTAATATTTTCTATTTTTTAAATTTAAAAAAAGTTTCACAACTTCCAAATTTTATCAAACTAAGTAAATATAAATTAAAACTAATAAAATGAAATAAATATAATACCTTTAGAGCCGCCGAATGAAATAACATAGTGAGAGCTAGTTTTTTTTTTTTTTTTTTTTTATTTTAAAAAACAAATAGCGAGAGCTAGTTTGAATAAAAATACTGCAAACAAAATTTGCAATTGGTTAGTTTTTTAAATTAACTATGAATATTTTCTATTTTTTTCACTATTTTATTTATTTATTTTTATATAATTTTACCTATTCTATTTTATATATTTTTTTTAAATTTGTGTTTTATGGTGATTGTTTTTAATATTTTTTAGATTTTGATTTTTTTATTGCTTTTTAAAATTAATTATAACTTTTTTGTTTCTTTTTTTCTTGTATTTAGTATTTTCATAATGTTAACTATTTTATTCTTTCAACTTTATTTTAAATCTATATTTTCTATGGTTATTCTTTAATATTTTTAAAATTGAATTCTTTCTATTATCTTTTAAAATTAACTATAAACATTTAGTTTACTTTTTTCTTTTTTCTGTTTAATCTTTCCTACTCTTGACTATTTTATTTTTTCAATTTTCTTTTAAATCAATGTCTTTATGGAGATTTTTTTAATATTCTTTAAATTTTGATTATTTTTTAAAATTTTGGATTTTTTCATGATTGAAAACATTAATAAATATTTAATATTAATTGCATGGTTCTAAAAAGAGCAAATCTTGAATCTTATACATATACATATACATGCCTCCAATAAAAAAAATTCTTCATATAATTGTTTTTGAGTTAGTAAAAAACTTACAAATTCATAAACATAGAAAAGAAAAAAAATTCACACTTGCGTCCAACTTTGAATAAAAATTCACACTTGCGTCCAACTTTGAATAGAGTTGAAGATGGTTTCCAAACCTATATAATTTAGATTTTGATAAGAGTGTTAAAGATTGTTTCCAAACCTAGAGAATTATAACTGATAAGAATCAAAAATGGAAGATTGTTTCCAAAAGGGTAGAAGAATTGAAAGTTGAAGATGGATCTGAACAGAAAGAAGATAAAAATATATAAGGCGAAGAAAATGAGTTTGAACTCTATTCATAAAGCATTAAAAGGTGTCAAATTTATATTTAATGTTTGAAAACGATTAATATACGAATGACACGCTAGTGCCATGTGTCAAAACCGAACGATGTGTCAAAACTTACACAAATTGAAAACGTTAGTGCTATGCGTTTAGTTAATTAATAAACATATATAAATAAACTGAAAAATAATAATTAAGAAAAAATACATAAAATAGTATATAATATATAATCTAAATATTAATTATTCTTTTAACAATTAATCAACATTAAATATTTTTCATAAGCATAAATCAAATAAAATATTAAAATAAAATATTTAATTACTCATAAATAAAATAATCATATATATCATATATAATATATAATATAGAAATGTATAACAAATAAAATATTTTATAAAATAAGCATGCTTCTTGGAGAATGCTCTGTTCTTGACCAAGAACAGAGCAAAATTTTTTGATTCAATCACTGAATCTTAGCTTTCTTTTGTTAATCAATCATTGTGGAGATTAAGGTTATGGCTAAGAACCCTCAGAATGCTTCGATCGAAGACTTTCCTACACTTAGGAAATCGACTCAAACACTGTCAGGAAGTTTGGTAGCCAAGAACAGTAAGGTTGATTTGGATCTTTCTGGGAATAATTGTAATATGGTTTCTAATCCTATTTTTGAGGAAAGGCACAAAGAGTTAGACAAAGAAGAGCCAGTGAAGGGTTCTTATGCTGATTTACTTAAAGAAAAGAGTACAGAGTTTGAACATCGGAATGTCTTTGTTTCTTTGTCAAATGATATTCCGACGATTACGTTTGATATTGGAGATAAGGAGAGGCTGATAAAGATGTCAAAGCATACGTTGATTGCTAAATTTGTTACAGGGAAGCCTTCAATGGAGAGTTTCAGGGGATTTTTGTCAAAATTCAATTTCATTGGCAGTTACAGTGTGTCTGTCTGGGATTACAGACACATTTTCGTTGAATTTTCTGAGATCGATGACTTCAAAAAGTCGTGGTCGAGAAATGTATGGGTCTTGGGTAATAAAACTCTTCGATTACTAAAATGGACTCCAGGATTTGATCCGAGTTTGGAATGTCCTTATACGCCGGTATGGGTGTCTCTTCCAAGTTTGCCGGAGTTTCTGTTCAACAGAGCTACGATAACTAAGATTGCAAAGGTTCTTGGTACTCCATTGAAAGTCTGGGTTCCTTCAGTTAACAGGGCTAGACAAAATTGCTACCGTTTCTGGGTTGAGGTCGATGTATCAAAACCTTTGATTCATAAGGTTCAGTTGAAGTTTGGTGAGGATGATAGTTATTGTATCAATCTTGTTTATGATAAGGTCCCGCTTTATTGTAACCATTGTGCTCACATTGGTCACTCGAATGATAAATGTAAGAAGTTTTTGGTTGAATCTAAGAATTTAAAGAATGATTCTGATAACGGGCAGGTTCAAGATGATGTTTCTGATCAGATCTCTTGTTCTCACCTGCCTATTGTGGCCAATGATTGTTCTAAAGATTCTCAGTATAATGTGGATAAAATGGCTCATATTGATATTGATAAAGGTAAAGATACTGGGCGTTTAATAAAATCAATAGTGGTGGACAAAGTTTTAGATAACTCCTTGAGTGATAAAAATGGTGGTGATTCTTGTTCTTTTAGAAGGGTTGAAACTGCTGAGAAGGGTGGTTCGATTGATTTGGTTAGTGACAATGATATGATAGATGCTTTGAAGACTTTGGAGAAAAGGAATATGTTCGAGGTTTTGAGTGAGGAGATTCATGATTCCCCAAAGCATGTTGGTAGCCTTGATAGTTCTCCTGTAAAGGTGAAGGGAAGATTAAAAGGTTAGGAGATTCAAAAACCAAAGAAGGTTTCGAAGCTGTGGACTTCTAAGGGACCAGTTTCTGCTAAGATTATAAAGCTCAAGAGAGCCCAAAAATCTTCATCTGATCAATGACAATTACTATGTTAAATTGGAACGCAAGAGGACTTGCTATTAAGGAAACCATTCAAAGGTTAAAATCTATGGTGTTTTCTTTAAAAGCCAGGTTTGTTGCTATCCAAGAACCTTTTGTTAAGGTTGAAAAGATGAGTGTGGTGGCTAAGAAGTTGAAGTTAAGTGGCTGTAGTAGTAATGTGAGTAATAAAATTTGGGTGTTTTGGCACCAGGATTTCAATGTTGAGGTTGTTTTTTATAGTGATCAGCTGCTCCATCTCAAGGTTGGTCATCCTTCTATGGACAAAGTGTTTCACGTGTA
Source organism: Limnanthes douglasii subsp. nivea (assembly GCA_036936605.1). Taxonomy (NCBI): domain Eukaryota; kingdom Viridiplantae; phylum Streptophyta; class Magnoliopsida; order Brassicales; family Limnanthaceae; genus Limnanthes; species Limnanthes douglasii. The sequence continues at coordinate 124,871,694 of JAUPFV010000005.1, read as the reverse complement.
TGTTGTCTATGCGAAATGTAAAAGAGAGCAGATACTTTTACTTTGGGATTCTATTAGAAGTCTGGAGGTTTCTCAAGAGTGGATTCTGTTTGGAGACTTTAATATCATTACAAACATTCAGGAGCAGCTTGCTTGCAGTACTGTTAATCGGAGGGGTATGGATGATTTTAATGGTTTTATTATGGATTGTGGCCTTATTGATGCTGGTTTTACTGGCTGTCCCTATACATGGTCTAATGGGAGTAAATGGAGGAGGCTTGATTGAGTTTTGTATAGCTCTTCTTGGTTGAACTTCTTTGATGTCACAGTTGTTTCTCATTTGGCTAAGAGTTGTTCTGATCATAGTCCCATTGCTATTAAGGTTTCTTCTAATATTGAAAGAACTAAACCTTCATTTAAGTTCTTAAATATGTGGACTACCCATCCTGATTTTCTGAATATGGTGAACGATAGTTGGTCTGTTGAGATTAGTTCTGATGTGAGTAATCCTATTATGATTTTCTGGCTTAAACAACAAAGGTTAAAAACTGCGTTGAAGGTTTGGAATAACTCTTCCTTTGGGAATATTTTTGATGTTATTAGGAAGTCTGAGGAGCTCATTAACATAAGGGAAACTATGCTTCAAAATCATCTTAATGATGTTAATAAGTCTGCTTTGGAGGAGGCTAAGCAGAATCACTTGGTTCTTCTCGATAGGGAGGGAAGCTTTTGGAGACAAAAAGCTCATGCTTCCTGGTTAAGGGATGCTGATAGAAATACTTCTGCTTTTCATAGTTTTGTGAAGAAAAGGAATAAGAGAAACAGGGTTGATAGGATTAAGGTGGATGGTCAATGGTTAACTACTAAAGAGGATATTGATAACTCTACTGTCGAGTTTTTTAAGTCTTTGCTTGCTCCTGCTAATAGTGTTGTGTCTGATCTGGTTCTAAGGGAGGCAATTCCTTCTTTGGTTAGTGATGAGGATAACATGAACATCTCTTGTATCCCTGATCTGAGGAGATTTATGGGATTGTGAGCTCTTTAAACTTTGAATCTGCTGCTGGACCTGATGGATTCAATAGTGTGTTTTATAAGAAGTGTTGGGAGATTGTTGGGCCTGATCTTTGTAATGCTGTTAAGGGATTCTTTGAAGGTTTTACTTTGCCTAAAGGTGTGAGGGCTACAACGATTTGTTTAATTCCTATGTTGGATAATCCTAACAGTTGGAAGGACTTTCGTCCTATAAGTTTAACAACATTGTTTTCAAGAATTTTGGGGAAGCTGATCAACAACAGATTTGCTAGTATTTTGCCAAGGCTTATATCTGAGGAGCAGGGTGGATTTGTGAAAGGAAGGTGCATTCAGGATTCTATCCTTATGGCTCAGGAACTTTGTTTTGATATTAACATCAATAGAAAGGTGGGGAATGTGGTTATTAAGACTGACATGACAAAGGCTTTTGATAAGCTGAATCATGGCTTTCTTTTTAAAGTGTTAAGGTCATTTGGTTTTAACAATAATGTTTCTGATCTTGTTAACAAGTGTATAAGTCAGGTCCATTTTTCTATCCTGGTTAATGGTGAATTGACTGGTTATTTTCCTGCTTCTAATGGTCTAAGACAAGCGGATCCTCTTTCCCCGAGTCTTTTTATTTTGGCAGAAGAGTATCTGATAAGGAGTATTAAGCAGGCTGCGAATGATGATGCAAGGTTTAGATACAAATCTAGAAGCATTCAGAATGTTGCTTGCCTGGCTTTTGCTGATGATTTTATGGTATTATCTAATGGCAATTCTGATTCTATGATTGCTATCAAAGCTGTTCTGGATCATTATCAACTGGTGTCTGGTCAGGAAATTAATACAGCTAAATCTAAACTTATTGTTTCCAGCAAGATGATTCCTCAACAAATTAGTATTATTGAAAACATATGGAGTATCAATCATACAAGCTTGCCATTCTGTTATCTTGGTTCTATAATTGCTACTAATACAAGAATGGCTCATTTTGAAGATTTGATTTACAAGGTTAGATCTAGAATCATGGATTGGGACAGATTACACCTTTCTGTTGCTGGTCGTTTGATGCTGATTCAGACTGTCCTCAGTGCCTTTCCCAATTACAGATTGCAGCATTCAAAGTTTCCTGTTGGCATTATCACTAGACTGGAGATCTTGTTTAATAAATTCCTGTGGGGAAACAAAGAAGACAAGAGGGTGATTAACTGGGCTAGATGGGATCGATTATGCAAGCCTGTAAATGAAAGTGGTCTTAATTTGAAAAGACTTAATGATATGCAGAAGGTTTATGCAATGAAGTTGTGGTTTAATTTCAAGAAGCAACAATCTTTTTGGGCTAAATATATGTTATCCATCTATTGTAGGGATAATATTCACCCTACTCTAGCTATTTCTCCTAGCAGGAAGTCTAAACCTTGGGCTCGTATTATTACAATTAGAGAGGAGGCTGAGAACTATTTGTTTTGGCTGCCTGGTCGTGGTGATATAAGTTTTTGGTATGACAGATGGTGCTCTGATAGACCATTCATAAAGGTTCTTAATAATAATGATAGAAGAACTCTTTGGGACACTGATGATATTTCTGTCAAAGAGTTATGGCTTAACAATGAGTGACATTGGGACAGGATTAATTCTATTGTCACAAGTATAAAGGTGAATAAGATCAGGGAGGTTCGTCTGTCTGATAGAAATGATACTCTTCTTTGGTCTTTATCAAAAGATGGTTCTTTCAGTAGTAAAGATACTTTGAATCACATCAGATGCAAGGGTATTGTGTCTAAGATTTATGCAAAGTCTTAGAATGCGGTTACTCCTAAAAAATGCTCTTTTCTACTATGGAGGGCTTTACATAATTGGCTTCCTACTGATGTTGTGATGCAATCTAAAGGCTTTCAGCTTGCCTCTAAGTGTGTACATTGTAATGATATTGAAACAACTTACCATGCTGTAGTGCAATGTCCTCAGGTTTGGGCTGTCTGGATGCATTTCAGCTCTATCTTGAATATTCAGATTCACTCTTACATGACCCATTCCCATGTCATTATGAAGTGGTATTGGTCTTCACAAAGAATCTGTGATATCTTCAGTATTCTTCCTGCTATTATTGTTTGGCCAGTATGGTCTGCTCGAAATAAGAAGAAGATAAACAATGAGGATACTAGTTCTGCATCAATAATCAGACATATCATATACATTCTAACTAGCCTAGATCATGCGAAAATCCTGGTCAGAAAGCATTGGGGTTCTTTTCACAGAGAAGCTACTAAATTTGGCTGTGTTCATCAGATTAAAACATCAACTAGGCCATTGTTTTTACAGTGGAAAAATCCTAAACATGGAAGGTATAAAATTAACATTGATGGATCATGTACCTTCAATCATGAAGCTGGAGGTGCTACATTGATTAGAGACAGTAATGGAGCTATGATCATCGGCATTGGCAGGCTTTATGGCAAATCGTCTCCTTTAATAGCAGAATGTCGTGCTCTTTTGGATGGTCTGAGGCTGTGTACGACTCTGGGACTAAGCAGGGTGGATGTTGAAGTCGACTCGTTGGTTTTGGTCAACCTATTACTCTATGGAAGATCTATTTGGTATCTCGAGCCTATGCTAAACTGTTGTAGAAGATTAATCAAACCGGAGATGGTTGTTAAACACGTTTACAGGGAGCAGAATTTAGGTGCGGACTGGATTGCTAAGGAGGTGTTAGCTTGCAGTGTCGAGCATATTTTTTCCCCATGGTAATGGAACTGACACCATCTTCTCTGACGTTTTTATTTGCGCTTTCCTAACATTGTCACTTGATTGTTGGTTGAATGCTTGTTCCACTAAAGTGCACTGTACTGTTCAATTGTCGAATAATTCTTCCATCTTCTTGTCGAGCGTCGTGACGGTTCTCCCTGGTTACTCATGTGGTCTGGCGTGCTTTGAGGAAGATGTCTTCGGATCATCATGAATCTTGACTTGCAGTAGTTACCGACTCAAGAATTTGAGTCTATTGAATACTAATTTGGAAGATGATTGCTGTTGGGAATATTGTTTAGAGATTTTTGGACAAACTTTGAAGTCTGGTTTTAACAATTTCGACATTATTTTGGTGGTTCTCCAAAATTTTCAACCGGATAAAATCACCGTCTTTTTTTTTAACAACGAGAATGAATCATATTGTTGTTGTCGCCTTTGTTACAGAACCATGTTTATTTATTCAACCAAAATACTCCAACGGTAAAACATTTTTCTATCTAGAATGGTTAAAATTTGAAATGGTAAAACCGACCAAAATTCAAATTCGATTTCGAATTAATTTTCCAAATTCAAATTTCTATGAATTTTCATAATACCCTTATCATTCAAATAAATTTAACCACAGCTAGGCTCTGCCCCTTGGACCCATTAATCATAATATATTCTAACAAGCGTGTATTCCACACTCTCCGACTTGTTCGATAATATATTACGACTACATTGGTCGACTAGTCAATCCAATTATACTAAAATATCCAACAATCTTCCCCAATTTTAGTGCAATAGATGATCAACTAAAACAAATTTATGCATAAATGAAATATCGTGAGGACTAAATTTCATATTAGTATATTACACATGTCAAATATTCGAATATCAATGTATCACTAAGGATTGAACATTTACTATCCATAATAAATACTCGAAGATAATATACATATAAATTTACATTCTCAAATGTTCTCACTTGACACTATCTTTTACTAGCCTTGTGTCCTTATCCTTCTTAAGCATATCAAAGCCAAGTCCTAGCTTCTTAAAACGGCTAAACTTCAAGCTTAAATAAGTAGATCTTTTACTCTTGCACATGAATATACAATTTTTCAAAAGAAATATTAAGAAGATAAACTTTAACCTCCACAACTTGCATGTTTGAACACATACTTTGGGATAATAGTACTAATGTATTCCAATCTCCAGATGTTAAGATTTCCACATTGAATTCAGCACCTAATGTCATATTAGATGGGAATTGGGTATCTCAACATTAGAGAATTCAAATGGACTTTAATCTCATCCCAATAGCCGATTTGTGCACAAGATCTCTACTTAACCCTTTGGTTAAATGACCGCTAAATTATATTGAGTTCTCACAAACTCTACTGAAATAACATAATGCGTGATGCGCTCACGAATTATACAGTGTCTAACACCTAAGTGTCTAGACCTGCCTTTATAAAATTGTATATCTACATTGGCCGATGCAGCTTCACTATCACCTCTGATAGATATATGCGATATCGGTTTGGGCCACAACAAAATTTCATACATTAAACTTCTTAGCCAATAAGATTCTTTACTAGTGGTTGCTAATGCCACAAAATTTGATTCCATTTTTGAATCAACAATACTAGTTTGTTTCTAAGATGCCCAAGAGATAGCACTTGCCCCAAGTAGAACTACCCATCCACTTGTGGAAGAGTGGTCTTCCATATTCGAAATATAACTCGCATCCGAATATCCTTCAAGTACGGAAGGAAATCCATTATAAGTCAAACCATAATCCATGGTTATTTTCATATACTCGAACACTCGATTTATAAAGTTTTCCAATGATGTGAACTAGGATTGCTAGTATACATACTAAGCTTTCCAACAACAAAAGCAATATCCAGCCTAGTGTTGCATGTAATTGCGTGACAGTATATATATAACTACTCACACCATTGCATAGAAATTCACTTTAATAGTGAATTATAGTAAGATATTGCATGCAAAATACAGCCACACTACATGTCCTAATATCCAGGTGTTAACATTATTAGTTTGAGTTTTGTATTAAACCCTATAACTGTATGCCTACAAAATAACTATAATTTCACATTTGGGCCGACAATAATGGTATAATGTGTGCCACTGTGCCGTCAACAATTGTATAATGATTTGCATGTTTAATAGGCATTAAATAATATAATTTACAAAGACAAACAAGTTGACATGCAATGTAGTCGGACCAAATAACTGCTATTACATTTATTAAATACAAAACTGTACACAAGTTTATCCATCTGATTAACAATTGCATGCAAACTTCATCTTTTCTTCATTTTTCTGTTTCAGTTTAAATGATCAATATGCATTCAATAATAAACATGCAAATAATTATGAATTTCATCAATACTTATCAATTAAAGTATATGCAACAGCCTTCCGTTTTTAAACAAACCAATTTTGCATGCAAAGCCCATGAATCTATTAATTAACCAAATACTTTTAAGCAAGTATTATCATTCTTATTACTGAACAATGAAATAAAAAGTTATATTTTTTAAATTCGTGAACATATTTCATAACTTTTCATCCATTAGGATTTTCAATCAAAAGAAATATATATATAACAACCCTTTTCAACCCTTTGATCATCAATTTCCAAAATTGAAAATCCAAAATTTTACAGGGCGATTCAATGGTTAGAAATTTCACATTTATATATAAACAACTTAGCACCCCATGAATAATGTTAACACACCATGAATAATGAATCATCCGAAATAATATAAGAAAAAATTACTTACAAACTTAAAGCAGATGCCTTCGTGGGAACCAAAACCTTATGTTTTAATATGACACCACGTTTTATCCAACTTTGCATACTTGTTCCTGATTCTCGGTTTCATTACAATCTTCATAAAATAAAAACATAAAACAAAAACAGATAATTTCAATTTTTTGTTGGGAATATTGTTTAGAGATTTCCGGATAAACTTTGAAGTCTTGTTTTAACAATTTCATATTGAAATTATTTTGGTGGTTCTCCAAACTTTTCAACCGGATAAAATCAGAGTCTTTCTTTTGAACAACGAAAATGAATCATATTGTTGTTGTCGCCTTTGTTACAGAACCATGCTTATTTATTAAACCAAAATACTCCAACTGTAAAACAATTTTTTGTCCAAAACGGTTAAAATTTCAAATGGTAAAACCGACCAAAAATTCAAATTCGATTTCGAATTAATTTTCCAAATTCAAATTTCTATGATTTTTCATAATACCCTTATCATTCAAATAAATTTAACCACAGCTAGGCTCTGCCCCTTGGACCCATTAATCATAATATATTCTAACAAGCGTGTACTCCACACTCTCCGACTTGTTCGATAATATATTACGACTACATTGGTCGACTAGTCAATCCAATTACACCAAAATATCCAACAATTGCCTTCCCTCTTCAAATATGTTGGACTATCTGAGTTTTTTCAAGCCCAATTCAATTATTAACCAGTATGGCCCTTCCTCCATTTCTATTAATCGACGATCTTTTAAATGGAAAAAAAATTACTTGGGATGTGTTTGAGATTTTGGGCCCATCCCTCATTTTCTCTTTTTTGGGCCAAAATTTAAGTTTTTAATTACCTTATTTTCCCCTTTAAACCTACCTTAAGTCACGTTGTACCCCTATTCTCTTCTAGTCTTCCTCTTCTTTAGATCTCCGTAGAGTGTGATCCCTAAGGGATAAATCTCTCATTTCTTTGACCCATAGGATAGTAGTGAGAAAGTGGACTCCCCTCCATACGAGAGTCTTTGTGATAAGTTTCAATTTGGTTTCTAGTTGTGTCCTCTGATAATAACATTATCTAACCCGTTTTTGTAGTCAACCTTTTCTTGTTTGTTGCGGGTTTTCTCACTTGTTGTTCATCTTCACTACTTCACCTCAGTGACCTTGTTTGTTTTTCACACTTTCATTCACTCTCTCTTGTTACGTATTGGTCATGTTAAGACCTACCTAATCTCATACTACATTATTTTTGGGGTCTTAATGTCTTTCTTCCAGATATGCCTCATGTGCTTGTAATAACTATTAGGATGTTTGAAAACTGTTATAGAAGAGGTTGACTAAGTAGTGTGTGATTTTGCATTGGCCGCTTGGATTGCCTTCGTTTCATCGACCACCGTTGACCGTATAAACGAGAGGTTGGCTAAGAAACGGGTGATGTTCAAACAACACGATAAGGTGGTCAATTTTGTCATAGTCTATTGAATTACATTATATAAAGAGAGATTCGTGCATGTTTACACTAACAAAATCATGCATTTTGACAATCACACGTCCAATAGGGCGGAAAGCTCGCACACTATTTCGAAAATATATACTGGGTCAAACTAATTAAAGTTTGAAGAATCAATGAAGTTAAGCAAGTATGGATTTATTCATAAATTTGAAGATGAAAAAACTTTCAAATTACTATGGGGGTACGTATCACTTAGTGCTTTGACGATAGTATACGAAAGTTATCTTGATAAAATCGTAGGTGAGTAATCTTCGTGCGACTGTATCGATCATACGACACAAGGTTTACCATGCACCTATGAGCTAGAGACAATCTGAAAAGCGGACATGTATGTTCCGACCCAAATTATAGACGAGCATTGGAGAAGACTATATATTGTTCCTCGAGTTAAACTAAGCGGTGAAGAAAAAGTGAAACTTAACTTCGCAAATTAAAATGCAAAACTTAGAGACTTGATGTTTATGAATAAAACCATTAGATTAAAAACTTCACACATATTCTGGATCCTTATACTTCACGTATTTGTGAATCCTCCAAAAGGTAAAAACCCATGATTTTACTCCCGGACGCGTTTGTGGATGTGGTCGCGGTACAAAAATAAAAATTGTGTTTATTATTCTACCATAAGAGACCATGATATGCACGAATACGCCGAACAAAAATTGTCAGAATCTTATGCCGATAGTGCAGAAACTTCGAAGATGGAAACAAAAATCGTGAGTTTCGGAACACCGATCGGTATTTTTGGTATCATTGCTAGAATGGTCGCCAGACAAGTCCATACTAACTCTGGAGTAAAACCTCCAAAACTGAAACGAACGCGAGTTGCATGTAATAATATAAAAACTCTAATTGTATCGAATAATATAAATGCAAAACCGTTAATTATCATTGCAACACGAACTAGAGAATCATAAAGAGTTTTATTTGAGTGCCGCATATTCTTGTGAAGATAACAAAGTCGATAAAGAGCTACACTGGTTGAGATATCATAAAGAGAATACACCGTTCGTATTGGATATCGTTACCAAGTTATGGAAGACTAATCACCATCACATATAATTTTTTTTATTGCCTAGCACCCGACGGTTGTACAACTTACTTACTAGTAAAAGATGCACCACCAATGGACGATCCTATAAAAGAGATTGTACTCGCTTTCGTGAGAATAAAACGTTTTTTTAATATAAGTAAACAAATTTTATATTAGATTCATTTAGTTATTTAATATATATACTTGTTATATATATTGATTTTTTATCTTTTGACTTTAAATTTATATATACTTGTACAGGATGCTGAGCAAGAGAAAAAGAAAAGGAATACGATGGCATACATATCTTATCCAAATGATGGGCAGTTATGGCCTCCTTTTTTGTTACATACTATATTCAAGTATTATCTTGGGAGAAAAGAGAGGTTATGGTAAGTTTTAAGATTTTAGTTAGTTTTAGGAAATTAAATGTTAGATTTTAAGATTCTTTTGTTTTGCAACTTCATGTAGTAAATAATGGCATAAGACATAAATAAATCAAGTTCAAATTATTTTTTGAGTTTTTTATTAGGTGACAATTTTATAAATATTGAGAAATAAAAATATGGGACTTTACAAAATAATTTTGCATGTTTTTTATAGCAATTCTCCGGCATAAACTCTAAAATAGTCAAAACCAGAATTTCTATATCTTGCACCACAACCCCTTCTCAAAATAAAATTAAGGCAATATAGGGTTTAAATAGACTTGAACCGTGTATATAAAACTCGTTAAACTGTTCGATGTACATATTTTGTGTATGTGTGGTTTCCATAATTATTGATGAATCTGCTAAGGACATTTGAAGTGCAACAGTAACCGCGGCTGTAAGAGCTCGAAGAAAGGAGATTGTTGGTGCTATTGATTCTATATCATGGGAGGAAGTATTGCAACTGTTAGACTCTATATATTTCATTACCAGGTTCAAGTTCTATTTATGTTTTTAAACAACAGGTAACCTTTTATTGATATCAAAGAATAAGTACAATGATTTTATATCAAACTAGCTAGTTTGGAACTTGAACCTGGTAACCTTTCATTTCCAGAACCTGTTAGGGATTTGCTGATTGACTAATTTCAGCTTGATACAATCTACTACTTTGGACCTAGCTAGTTCCACACTATCTGATTTTATATCTTTTAATTCCTCTGATTTGTAGTCTTTAAAAATTGGAGAAATTTGACAAAAATGGGACGATGATCCAGTTTATTAGAGAGGCTTGATTTTTCTCTGGACCAGGTAAACCTCTAGTTAAAGACTTATTTTATTTTTCATATTATAGATGATATGGAAATTAGATTACGCATGTTTTAAAAGTTTTGGTTAATAGTCATCCTTACTTCTTATAGATTATGCATTCCAAGATTCCAAGACTTCTATGATGTTAAACCTGAAAATTTCATGATGTTGCAATTTTATTTTGGTAAGACTTCTTGTGAATTTTTGATGGACTCTAAATAAGAGGAGGGGTTCTAAGAATATCAGTGTTTGAGCAATTGATGGAAAATGGTGCTAAAGAAAATGGACAGTTGAGATTTCTTTCACCAGCGAGAGAGAACATGCAGATCAATAGTAAAGAAGGTAAGGCTGAATCTATTTTCTAACTTTCATTAATTCATTGTCAATGTTCATACTATTGCAAGGCAATAGATCATCATGGAGGGCTATAGCTTCAACAACCATAGGTGATTTTTTGCCATATAGCGTACCAAAGCCTTTGATCAAGTGAGATTTTTGATGTTTTCATAGTTTAATTGATTTGAGATACTTGAGATAATGAAAGAGAATTGCTGCATATGCAAGAGTTTATGGAAAAGTTGAAACATTAGATAAGAAAACCAACTGTTTCTACAATGATTAGAAATCAAACAAATTAGAAATACGGATCCATACAGGAGATATAGGAGTTTCAAACCTGAGGTTAAATTTTGAATACCACTTAAGCAATCTCATTTAATATTGGTCCATGGTCCATACGTTCTTGTTCCATAGTTTTTAAAAATACTTTATCTAGAAAATTCGATTAGAACATTACGATATCCCAAATAGAAACATTAAAACTTCTAATAAATTTGAATATATCCATAAATTGGTTGATATTGTGAATTTTTGAGGAAGCCAACACTTTCTCTTTGTCCAGCGTTTAGTATTGACTTGTTATATGGTCTGATTTCTCAAATATGTTTGTAGGTGAGTTAGTTGGATCATTTCCTTTGTTTCCAGCTGTTTCAACATATGATTTTTGTAGTAATTTGTCTCCTTGCGATGATTTGGATATTGAATCTTCATTTATTGAAAAATATGTGAAATTTTGAGTCGTATGCTTCAAAAGGAGTGCTGGAAATTCCTCTAATGCTTGTGAATCTTTGTTTGTTTCCAATTACTGGATTCTCTATAAGTATGAGGCATTAGAGTTTGGCTGATACACTCATCTTCTCTCAAATAAAAATCCTAGTTACTTATCTTGGATTCCTATTATTCGTAATAGGGTCAAACTCAACACCGATGGCTCCTCCTAAGCAAATGGAGAAGCCAGTTGAGGGATAATTATCAGTGATAACTATGACGACATCATTTCTGGTCATGGCAATCTTTATGGTAAACTTACCCCGCTAATGGCTCAACCTAGAGCCCTCCTCGATGGTCTTCAAAATTGTAAGCACAAAGATCTTGTCAATGTAGATATTGAGATCAATTCTGAAATACTAGTCAATCTTTTATATACGAGTAGATATCCTAAGTCTCTTGATTCTATATCAAATTGTTTCAGATGTTTAATCTCCTCTTCTATGGTCATTTCTTACATTAATAGGGTCCAAAATAAAGTTGTTGGCAGGCTTGCTAAATGGACCATAAAGTGTAAAATCAAAATAGAGTTTAACAAGTAGAAAGCTCATTATCAGTTGAATGCCATATCTTGCCTTGAAAGAGGTACTATTTGTTACATTAGAGACAACAATTAATTCTTATGTGTACTATCGACTAATAGTTTAGATTGCTGCAGAAAACGTGACAAGCAATTTGGCCTAGTATTTTCTATCTTTTGTGCAACTATCGAATTTTGGCTTATCAAATACAATGAGCGTGCTTAAATATATACATGGCTACCTATTAATTTGTTGTATTATCAAGTGTTGGATGGAGAGCGATTTGCAATTTGACATCTTTATGAATCTTATGTATACTCTGCATCAGCATCTTGTATTCACCTCCCAGTCTTCTATTTACAATTTGGATCCTGACTTCCCAAAATTCTTCAGGCCTTATCTGGATTTTTGCCTTTGCTATTTGAATCTCTCCTTCTTGTTGATCTGATTCAGATTGGCTTTAAAGCTTCACAGGGTTATCATGTTGTCAAAACTCCAATTATTTGCTCGAGTATGGAGTAGGTGATGATTTACACCCCTCCTGGCTTCTGCTCCAAGATGCCATAGAAGCCTGTTCTTTGTCGTAAATCTATTTTTGTCTAAGCTCTTGTTGTCTATGGTGTAGTTTACGTGCGTTGATGCAGATTTTTCCTTCCTCAAGCTTGAAGACTATGCTGGTTCTTCTTCTCAATTTTTCCTCAAATCTTAACGGGTCCTTAATTTCATTTTTTTGGCGCTTTGTTTTAGTCAATTGAGGATTGTCCTAAAAAATTCCTCTCTTTGAGTCCGAACTATTGTTTAACGTTTTATTTGGGTCTTGTTCTTTCATAAATAAATTGATTTTTTCTATATAATTTTTTTATTGCTCTCCTTATTTTGTTTTGGATTTCTTTTCGATTTAATATCATAAACTGATATTCTTATTGATGAGTCCGAATTCGAAGTGCTCCCCGGAAGGGCAGCCCAAAGTAAATCTCTCCGTAAACCGGACAGGATCCAAGAGCTTAATTCGGACAGGACATTTGAACCGGGCAGGTGACTTCGAACACTGCAAGCCCAAAGCAGTTCGAACTATGACTAAAGTACTAAAAAACCTAAACACTATCTGACTAAGCTACCTGCCCATCTGCTTAAAACTCATGGGTCTTTAAACATGACCCGGGTCCATTAAACTTGACCCGAAAGCCCATAAGGGCCCAAATTACTTACTATAAATACCCAACCACCAGTATTAACTATGGGTAACAAAAATTTACTGCTGCCAAGCTGCTCAATTCTCTCTCCACCTTGAAACACCTTGAAACACCTTCACACCACCCTGAAACACCCTCACGCCGCCTTAAAACTCCACTTGAAATTACCAGCCTACCCTCAGGCTACTTTTATCCTCACCACTTATAAGTTGGGATGGTTCAATAAAATCAACTTAATCCATGTTCTGAAAGCAAGAAAAAAAATCGAGAGAAAAAACATGCTCGTATTCTGTTGAAAGAAAAAAATTCAGACTCGGAGTCTATTTAGGTTATATAACTATTATTTTATAAAAAATGAAAAAGAAAATGTGGGTGAAAAATCAAAATATAACCAAAACTTAACGAGATAGAGTCTGATTTCAGTATTCTTTTTGACCATTTATCACACACACGCCCACTGAACAAATCATATTTAGTAAGTCTTAGTTTATCACACACTAGCATTCCTTACTTAGTAATGGTAATTACAATATGATAAGAATGCTTATAACCGCAGGTTTTAAGTGACGTTGATAGAATGTGCAGAAACGTTAGACCATATTTAATGGGCTTATCTATTTAAACGTGGTCTGGAACAAGTCTAACATAAATAAAAGGTTAAGAATTTTCGTTAGTCAGTGGAATTAGTCATTTACTGACTAATTAGTTATTTGTTTCAAAACTTTCATTCATGTTATATTTATATTAGCCATAGGAATTTGTTTAATTCCAAAGTCTACTAATCCTTCTTGTTGGAGTCAATACAGTCCAATAAGCCTTTGTATCCTAACAAACAGAATAATATTTAAACTAATTAACAACATACTATCTATATTAATACCTAAACTAGTATCTGGAGTGCATGGAGCATATGTCAAAGGAAGAACAATACATAATAACATACTTATTGCTAAGGAATTAATCCATGATATAGGCATAAAAACAAAGACAGGAAATATAGTAATAAAGGTAGATATGTCCAAAGCATTTGACAATCTATCTCACAGTTTCACCATCAAGGTGTTACAGAGGTTTGGTTTCAATAATCATCTTATTAAACTAATTAGCAGTATCATAAGATCAATTTTTATTTTTATTCTTATAAATAGAAAGGAACTTGGATACTTCAAAGCTAAAAGAGGGGTGAAACAAGGAGATCCCTTGTCTCCCATCCTATTTATTTTAGTAGAAGAATTTCTAATTAGAGGCATGAACAAGCTCTTTATATCTGATAAAAGTCTCAAATATTCCAGTAGAGGCAATGTTACAATACCAGTTTTAGCTTTTGCATATGATGTTTTTTATTTACTAATGATTTAAATGCTTCTCTAGAGAAAATTGTTCAGTTTTTGCAGGTGTATCCGGATGTTTCAGGACAATCAATAAATAAAGGTAAAACAGAGATTATAAATTCAAATAGTACGCCTCATAACCAAAGGAATTGTCTTAGCATTCAAACAAGTTTCAAGACTGCTCTTCTATCTACAACATACTTGGGTGTAACGCTTAGCCCTCAGAACAAATTAGTCAACTTTATACTTTATTGGAAAAAAATTATAGATAAAATATCAAGCTGGGAAGGTAAAAAGATTTCATATGGAGGCCGTCTAACATTAGTGAATTAGGTTCTAATATCTGTCCCTCTATACTGGTTACAGAGCTGCTGGTTTCCTACTTTAATCATAAAAATTTCTCCAATGAAGTGCTCCTTCCTTGCTTGAAGACTTATCTTAAACAAATTACCTACTGACTCAGTGTTACAATCTAAACACCTAACATTGACAACAAAATTTCAATTCTGTCTAAGCTCAGAGACTACAAATCATCTATTTTTATTCTTATAACATTGACAACAAAATCAATTATGATGCTAGCTGTTCACTCTCTGAAGAAGTCAGTGATGCTGTTATCATCCGATATTTTCATGGAAAACTTATACTCGGATACGAGAACAATTAAGGAATACTCACTCCATTATAAGCTGAAGCTCGAGCTATCCACGATGACCTACAATTATGCAAAATAAAAGGATTTAGGGAAGTAGACGTGGAAACAAATTCAGAAATACTTTTCTCTCTTCTTTCAACCGGAAGTCACCCACTTAATTTAAAATATATTCTTAATCGCATAAAGTCTCTTTTAACTAGTAAAATGACACTTCATCACATCTATAGAGAACAAAATCAAGCAGCTGATTGGCTTGCTCGATGGATTCAAAGATACAAGATGAAGCTTGATTACAAAAACTTTAAAACTCCAACTCTATTGGATGCAATATTGTCATTAGAAAGCCTGAATATAGGCTATATAGTAATTGGAGACTAACTTACATCATATGAACTTCAGGAATTAACAAAGTTGTGATGCTGTTAGATTCTATTTTGCAAAGGAAAACAAAGGTTTGTTTGAAGGAAATCAGAATTCAAATCAAACCTACAGGGAGTTATGTTGCTGTTCTTCGAAAAAACAAAGTCAGCTAGCAAATTTGAATGCACCAAATGCTATTTTCAAGATGAATTAGATGATTTCAAGCTCTGAAATGGAAAGTTTGTACGTGGACTCTAGCTCCCAAGTCCGAAAATTCAAGTTGAATGAGAGAAATGTTTTGCCTTTTGGCTCAAAATGTTGCCACCAAAATTTTAATAATTGTAAAATTACTTCCTTCACCCAAACTTTAATAGGCTTTTAATGAAGTCCTAAGTCTTATAAAGACACTAATCAAGGCCTAAAAAAATTAGCCTTACATAAGAAGATGTTATATTTATATAAAAAATGTTATTTTTGTTGGCTTTCTCTACATTTATGACTATAACTGCAAAACAAAACCAATACCAATGACCATCGCCTGAAACAAAATAACAGGTTTGATGTAAAAATTAAAGAAATAGCTGTTTTAAAATAAATAATTGACTCTAATAACTAACCATGATTTTTAGCTAAATAAAACGGTAAAACCAGTACAAACAATAAACGGAGAGATTCGATATCTGGTCCGGATAACCATTTAGAGAGAATTTCGAAACATTTGTTGTGTTGTGTTTAACTTTTCTGTGAAATGTAGACAAATTCAGCAGTAGTTGAAAGCGACTCGAATCACATTATAATGAAGTGTTTGAAGTGAATATAATATGATATATTTTAATTTTAATATTTGTGTTTTTTGTACATTTAAAATAAATTAACCATAAAGTTTTCATCGCTTGAAATAAGGAGGTTATCGCGTCAAAATTTTAACCGAATCGGATTGGAACATACAATTAAACTCTCAGTTTTAGTTTTGGATCTGATAGAAACGGACTATTAAACTTTCAGTTTTAGTTTTGGAACTGAAAAAACTGTTAAGTTTTTGGTTTGATCTGGTTTGGTGAGGTTTGCTATCAATTTAGTTTGGTCTGATTCAATTCGATACAGTTTCGATATTGTTCGGTTTTGGTTTGAGTCGATTTCGGTTCGGTACAGTCTGGTCAAAGTCTGGACCATTTTGGTTAGATATGTTTCGTTTTGATTTTGACTCAGTTTGATCTATTTAAAAAAGTAAAATATAATTTGATTTTTAAATTATTTATCTAAATAAATAATATAAAAATTAAAGTTTAGAGATTAATTTTTAATTTTTTAGTTGATTGTTCTCGAATAAATTTGATAATATAAAATAGAAAAAAATAAAAAATAACATGTTCTAATGTAATTTAATTATGTATCTATTCTACCGGTATCAAAGATTCGTGACATACTTTTCTAGAGTTTAGTCTCAAAGAAGATTTGAATAGAATATGGGTAAGGAATCTGTGGTAGATAGGGAATAAATCTATGAGATTACTAAAAGGGGACGCGACTTTAATACAAGATATGAAAACCTCGTAAACCTTGTTTGGGTTAGGATTGAAAGGCTCAATGAGTTTATGTATTAAGAAACGTTTGTTAGGTCTATTGCTGAAACAATTGGGAACCCACTCAAAATCAATATCCCGATGAAAAATAGAGCCTAAACTAATGCATGTCTTGCTTGGGTGGAGTTAGATGTGTCAAAACAACTCCAAAATAGAATATGGGTGGGATATAGAGAGAATAAAGGACATTGGCTAGGCCTGAGTTATAGGGATGTACCTGATTATTACCTGTATTGTTTTAATCTTGGCCATAGTAACCTCGCCTGCAAAAAGAATCAAGTAAACGTTATTTATGAAGGAGCCAAATCTCATAACAAGGATGATAGTAAAGGACAAGATAACATAAAGGAAGATGAGATCGTTAGTTAACACAAACTCAAGTATTTGGTAATAATCCCAGATAACAACAAAGAAGCTCGAAGCAAAAAAAGTAATGAATTAACGAGAGACTACTTCACAGTGAACAATGAAGAGATTCTGAATTTCTCTCATCAGCAAAATACTAGAAAACCACCAGATTCATACCAAATAATTAAAACAATCAAGATACTTGACCAAAGTTACATTCACTCTAATTCTCATGATTATGAAAATCTTATTTCTCAGAACATCACTCCTATACAAGAAAGTACTGGAAGTCTACCTACCTGATACTCCTAAATTGAGAAGACTTGAGATTAACAATGAGTTTAAGAAGTTGCTCAATAGGAAAATAAAATAGGCTGATAAAAGAAGGAAGCCAAACAGTGTAATCATAAAGTCCCTAAAGTTCAATGGAATTCAAAAATCTACAAGTTCGACATGTGAAGATTATAAGTCTTCTTAGTTGGAACATAAGAGGAATAAGAAGTAAAGCCTCCATCAACAAGCTCAAATCAATTATATAAAAGGAAAATGTTAAGTTGATGACTATTCAAGAGCCCCTAATTAAATCTAGTAATACTGAAAAGGTTGCTTATAAGATTGGTTTTAAATACTTTTATGTTAATGTTTCAAACAAAATCTTGTTTTTTTTGGATGAAGATTATTACTTGACCATACTCAGTGCTTACATATGGAAATATTCTATATTAACCTAATAAAAATATTTTACTAATACTGATATATGCTAAGTGTCAGAGGACTAATAGGTTGGAGCTATGGTGTACCCTAAAGTTTGTCTCTAGTAACAACAAAAAGTGGATGTTGGTTGGTGACTTCAATGTTATTATCTCCAATGAAGAGCAAGTTGGTTCTACTTTCTTTTGTCAAAACAACACAGAGGATTTCAAAGATTTTATTAGTAATTGTAAATTGATTGATGCTAGATATAATTGTTCAAAAATTACTTGGTCCAGCAGCTCCAAATGGAAGCAGTTGGACAAAGCCCTTTATAATAATGTTTGGGCTGATTTCTTTCAGAATACTAATGTTAACCACATGGTCAGAACTTTCTCTCGCCATGCCCTACTATGTATTTCGATTGCGAAACAAGGATTTTCTACTAAAAAAGCTTTAAGTTTTTCCAATATGTGGATATTGGAGAAAGATTTTCTTACCTTTGTTGAATATAAATGGTCCCAATATATTGTTGGCCACCCAATGTGTGTTTTTTTCATAAGTTAAGAAGACTTAAGACTACACTTATATTATGGAACAAAACTAACTTTGGTAATATCTTCGTTAAAGTCCAGAAAATTGTGGAGACTGTAAAGGACCTGTAAAACAAGCATATGAAAATCAACACTTTAGATAGCAAAATTAAGTTATATAAAGAAAATGTTATGCATATTCAAGCTCTAAGCATGGAGGAATCCTATCGGAAGCAGAAGTTCTACTCCAACTATCTTAATAAAAGAAAAAAGAACACGAAAACATATCATTCCTATGTAGCTAAGAAGAGAAGGAAAAGTATGATTAACAATATTAAGGAATATGATAACTGGATTTTAGAGAACGATAATCTGTTGAAGAGTATTTCAAGGAGAATTTGACTTCTAATCCTTAATCTAGCCTAGATGAATTGCATGATTTAATGTAGGATGATATTTTTAACAACATTCCTAAAGTTATAAATGATAAAGAGAATGACTTACTTATGAAGGATCCCTCTGAGGATGAGAGCTTCAATATTATCAACAACTTAAACCCCAACAAAGCTGCATGGATGGATGGATTTAACGCCTGTTTCTTCAAAACCTGCTGAAAAATAATCAAAACAGACCTGGCTAGTGTTATGGCTTCTTTTATGAAATGACATAATATCCCGAAAGGTATTATTGCAATAGGTATGTGTCTGATTCGTAAAACTAGTAATCTTATGCGTTGGAATGACTTTAGGCTTATAAGTTTGTTGCCTAAAATTATTTATGAATGTCAAGGGGTCTTTGTGAAGGATAAATCTATACGTGATAATATATTAATTTCTAAATAATTGGCTTATGACCTTAACAGAAAAGCTAGGACTGCAATATCCTAATTCAAATTGACATGTCGAAAGCTTTCGACAAAATGTCCCACTATTTTATATTAAAAGTCCTTTCTTATTTTGGTTTTTCTTGTAAATTAATTGATCTTATTTACAGTCTAATAAAAAATGTTTTCACTTTTATTCTTATCAATGCAAGTGCATATGGGTATTTTAAAACTAATTAAGGGTTGAGACAAGGAGATCTTATATCTCAAAGTCTCTTTATAATGAGAGATGATGTGCTTTTAAGAGGTTTTTATGTGCTATTTAATAACCATAAAACTATGATATACTTTTCTGAAACGGATATAAACATACCTTGTTTATATTTTGCTGACGATTTGCTGATTTTTACCGATGGTTACAGTACAGTTTCACTGTTGACATCCTTAGCAGATTCCTGCAAAACTATCAACATGTTGCAGGTCAGGTATCAATAAAAGAAAAACCAAAGTGGTTACTTCCAAAAGATTAGTTAACGCTAAAATTAAGGCTTTGGTCACTGAAACGGGTTTCAACTTTGAGTTTCTCTATATTGATTACCTTGGCATTTCTCTTAGTGAAAATAATAAGGTTAGCAACTACAACTCTATGATGAAGAAAATCAGCAACAAGATTCAAGACTGGGAGATCAAGCATATATCTTATGGAGGGAGGCTCACTCTTATTAATATTGCCCTCATAGTTATTCCTACATACTGGATCCATAACAGCTACATTCTTATGAGGGTTATCAACAAAATTAATAAGATTTTCAATACGTTTCTTTGAGGGATATCTACTAATGACCATAAGATACATTGATCTTCTTGGAACAGTCTTTGTAAGTCTTTCTCTGAAGGTGGGCTGAATATCAGGAATTCGGAAGATGTTCAAGAGGTATTCTCTTGTAAGCTCTGGGTCAATTTTAGGGATAAGAAAATATTATGCACCAAGGTCATGCATAATATATAATGTGGTGATACCCATCCCCTCAAAACAAACTTTAACAATAAAGGCTCTCATACCTGGAATAGACTTGTCGAAATCAAGGACAAAGCTTAAGCTAAAATTATATGAAATCTCGGGAAAGGGGAGATAGACTTATGGTTGGATAAGTGGCATGATGATACTCATTTAATCACCCTCGACGATGATCAAGATAATTACAATGAAAATGTCACTACTTATTGGAAAAACAAGCAGGGGAATCTAGATAGAACTTATTGTCTTATCCCTGATGACATTATCAACCAAGGTTATGGAAACCTTTACGAGAAATTATCTGAACCCGATGAAATCATCAAAGGCTGTGGAAACCTTTACGGGAAATTATCCCATCTGGATGCTAAATTGAGAGTCCTCCTGGATGGCATTATCATCTGCAATACATAAGGGTGGAATAAGGTTAATATTAAGATCGACTCCATGTTATATTTAACATGTTTACTAATGGAAAATACCTTACCTTTTTAAGCCTCATCATGAAGTGTTGCAGAAACTTCATCTTTTCTGAAATGATCCTTAGAAACACTTCAGGAGTCTAAAAATCAAGTCGCAAATTATCTTGTGAAGTGGACTTTGAAATGTAAGATGAACGTTGAGTTCAACCATTATCAGGTCCCTCCCCAGCTTCATGGTATCCTTCCTTTCAATGCTCTGTATGTTTTTTTAATTGGTTATCTAGAAAATAGAAGACAGTATTTAACTGTTATCATCCCTTTCAAGGCTCTGTATTCTTTGTTAATTCGCCATCCAAATGCTCTCCTCTTAAATAATTGTTAACACGATTGCCACTAATTTTTAGCAGGTATGGCCTGATTAATTCTTAATTGCAGAATCGATAATTAGAATGTATCTGGCTCATTTTTAGAAAGTAGAAGACAGTAGAGTTATCTTGGATGCTTTGAATGTGAACCATTTTCACATCATGGACTTGCTGTGAGAGCAACTCTCCGTATTTTGGAGGCACTCAACCTAGTTTCAAACCTAGATTAATGAGTTTTTCCTATGGATTTCTCAAAAGAATCAAGCTTCTTAAGCTAGTGTACTTTGGGGGTGTTGCTCCCCAACTCTAGATTTTGCCCTCTTATAGATGCTAGATTGTTGAGCCTATGGAGTGAAGTGTGCTACTTGAAGCAGAAATCGATGTTGGATACGCGAATTGAAGCTGGAAACGGGTCTCATAGCGGTTCGATGGTTTGAAGCTGTATCTGTTAGTGGATTCCTGAGCCTTCTAGAGTGGATTGTACTACTTGAAGTAGAAATTGATGTTGGATACATGTTGGATACGTGTTGAAGCTGAAATCGGGCCTCATTTCAGTTTGATGATGTGGGAAAATAAATGTAAAAAGATCAGCTGCTAACATCTGATTGAAGAAGATATTGTCTCCAACCTTGGAGTTGCATTCTATTTGGTTGCTATGGTAGCTTGATTCCTCTGAAAAGAAAAGTTAGATCGATGGTGGAGCAAAAGAGGGATTAAATCGATAGTGGAGAAAAAAATGGATTATGGTTTTCAATAGTGATAAGGCTGGTTATATAGGTCGGATTGCGAATCCGCACTCTAATATCTGTTTTGTTGGACTGATCTTTTATTAAACCCAATCAATTCTTCATTAGCCTACCATATATAAATCCAGTTGAATTATTTTAGTTTCAGATAGTATCTTATACTCAATTTGATTTCAGTTATCAAAAAAAATTATTTTGCTAAAAAAATACAATTCCATATTATCAGTTCAAATTTCGATAATATTATATAGGTGTAGATGTTGTAAAAGTGGATTACATATAAAAACTAAGTTTGTATTTTCATAGTTAAAGAGTTAAATATAACACTTTATAAACATAAAAATGTCCAATATTGTTATACAAGTGATAATAAAATGTGAATATGATTAAGAATATTGATGAGTTCAGATATTTTGGTCACCATACCTAAGCAATTTACTTATCCGAACAGGGGAAATTCGGACCATATCACACCCCTAAAAATCCAAACACGACAAATATATTAACTTTTGACTAAGCTATTTGCTAATCAACTTAAAACTAATGGGACTTTAAATTTGACCCAGTATCATGACCCGACCCAATAAGCCCATGAGTCCATAATTAAGGTATAAAAACGCCAACCACTCTCATTACTAGTAGACAACTTAATTATCTCTCTACTCTCCACACTAAACATAAAACACCCCAAAATTATTCAAACACTTTCTAAGCATTTTACCAATCTACCGTCACCCTAAAATAAACCAAACCAAATTGACGATCACAGTGGGAGGCGACGGTGTCTGAATTTTAGATTCAAAACCAGTGAGAAAAATAGTTTGGATGAATCCGAATGGGTAAAATACTCCACCTCCTGAGGTGGAAGGTGCAAACAAAAATAAGGAATACACCATCGAGGAACGGGATCAGCTGAGGGCTGAAATAGAGGCACTAAGAGCCATAAAAAATAGAGAAATGTATCAAGGAGAAATCCAGAGCGTCAGTAATTCACCATACTGACAACCCTGGGGAGAATGAGCCATCCCTAAAGACTCACCTCAGTTCAAAGAAAACACATCGGTCTAAGCCTGTGTAAAGTTCTGGATATGAATCCTCCAGTAGCTCTTCGAATGAGGTAGAGCTTGAAGAATCATTGTCTTCAAGCAGTGATAAAGGGAGATCTAGAAAAAAGATGAAGTTAATCAAAAAGAACTCAAGAAAGAGGGACCGCCATGGTAGGCCCAAAAGGCAATAGGGCAAAAGATCATCCCACAAGCATGTTGATCAATTGCTGATTGATCACTTTGCCTTTCAGACCAAACCAGGTATTTTTGCAACTCCTAATGAAGATACTATTTTTAGTCTTAATAAAAACTGGAGGCAATCACCTTTGTCTGCGAAAATACTGTCCGGACACCTTTGTAAAAAGTTTGATAGCTCTAAAATGGAGAAATATGATGGAAGTCGGGATCCGGACAACCACCTAGAGTAATTGAAGAACTTCATGATAAATTTTTATGACGATGATAAGCTCATGTGCAGAGCTTTATCCCAAACGTTTACGGGGAGTGCTCTTAAAGGGTATAACAGCTTGTCTCAGGGATATGTTAGAAACTTTTAAACCTTTTGGGTTGCCTTCCGAAGGAAACTTGTTGGGAGTAAAGAACTGAAGGGTAATGGGGATACCATTATCCATTGTGCACAAGAACCAGACGAATCTTAGAAAGATTACTAAAGTCGCTTTGTGAATACAAGAACAGAGTAGCAGATTGCTTTGAGCAAGTGGCGATTGCTTCTCTTAGGTAGGGATTAAATCCTGGGAACTTAGCTGATTATGTGACCCGAAAGAAGGCTATGACCTGGGGTGGCTTATTAACCAAGTGGGAAAACAGATGAATGTGGAAGAACCAAAGAAAACGAGTATGCACCGTCAGGTGAGGTCCACTATCACCACAGCTCCTCCGGCCGCTAACCAATCCGGTTACAAGGTGATGGAGACCGTGCAAGGATCTAACCGGTCCAAGCCAGAACCAGACCCAGAGCCAACAATCCAGAAGTAAGAGGGTTCTTTGAGTCCAGCCTGACTGGTTTGCTGAATTGAGAGAAAATGTAGCTACAATCTATGATAAAACTAAGGATGAAGTACACTTTCGAAAGCCGACGACATTATAGTCTCCCTGAGAAAATCGGAACACTTGTTTTTTCCAATATCACAATGATATAGGCCATAATATTCAGGACTGTATAGCGTTGAAACAAGAAGTCCATAACCTTATTGAGAGGGGCAAACTGGGAGCGTACGTTAAAAGACGAAGTGGAAATAGACCTGACAATGCTCCTCGCGCGGGTCCTTCAAACCATTCTGGAACATCTGCTCAATAGGTTGCAATGGTAATCCTTGAAAGGTTCGATGTAGACTCGGAGTATCTAGATCCAGATCCAACTCGGAATAAGGTGGGGGTAATAACAGAAAAAACTAAGACATTATCCAGACTGATCAACTTCTTCGAATCATTAACTATCTTTAGAGAAGATACTGTAACTGTACCTACCCCTTCATCAAGGAAGAGTCATGTTTATAATTTGACTACCTAGTTAGAAGGGGGAATGTCTTCCCATCAATACTAGTCCCCATTCCCATACATAGTCTTTGATGAAGATGGCTTGAGGGATATTGTTGGGCCTCACAAGGATGCGGTGGTTATAGGAGCTTCCATAAGGAAAAATGATATACGCCGAATTTTGATTGATACGGGAAGTTCGACAAACATTATATTCTTAAGCTCCTACAAACATATGAGGAATCTGGTTTTTATTCAACGTTCGAACATAACCATTGTGGGCTTCACAGGGAGTTCTGGATGTAATTAGGGAGTTTGAAGAAGAAGTGTTGTTGGGCAAGGGGACCTTTAAAAAGATGGTAAGAGTATTATTTGTTGTGGTAGATTGCCCCACATCGTATAACGCAGTTTTTGGGAGGTCTTGGCTTTCCAGAATGCATGTTGTGGCCTCTATAGTCCAATAATTCTTAAAGTATACAGTTGAGGGACAAGTAGGCATTGTCCAAAGATAGCCATGGAGTGCTATGCAACAGCTCTTTCTCCTAAGACATTGGGAGCAGTTTGAATTAATAAATATTAGCAGTTACTGGAACCTTCTACTGAGGAAAGTGAGATTGATTACCCTAGAGAGGCTCCCAGTGTCATAATACCCATTAAAGAAGTTGAAACTCATTCCCTTGCAAAGGGTAAGAACGTCAAGATTGGTTCCAAGTTGGCGCCATAATTAAAGAATAAATTATTGTCTTACATGTTGAACAATCAACATGTGTTTGCGTGGTGCAATAGTGATTTAACCGGAGTACCAGCAGATGTTATTTCACATAAGCTGTCTATCTGGGGTGATGTTACACCTGTTGTACAAAAAAGAAGAGTTTTTTCCAAGGAAAAAGCATACGTGATAGTTCAAGAGGTTGATCGGTTGACTAAGATGAGACATATTAAAGAGTCCCAATATCCTCTATGAACTGCCAATCCGGTGTTAGTCAAGAAAAAGAATGAAAAAATAGTGTATGTGTATTGATTTCACTGACCTCAACATGGATTGCCCAAAGGATCTTTATCATGTCCATCGGATAGATCAGTTAATAGATTCTACATCTGGAAATAAGTTATTGTCCTTCATGGATGCTTTTTCAGGATATAATCAGATACAAGTAGATCCGAAGGATCAGGATCACACCATTTTTATCACAAATAGAGGTTTCCATTGCTACAAGGTGATGCCCTTCAAATTGAAAAATGTTGGGACTACTTAACAGAGGTTAGTGAACAAAACAATTGCTAATCAGATCGGCAGAAACATGGGAGTGTACATAGATGAGCATCATGGTTAAAAGCCTGAAAGAGGATTTACACATAACTGATCTCCAAGAAACTTTTTCTAACTTAAAAACTGTGAATTTGAAGTTAAATCTAGAGAAATGTGTGATTGGGGTCCGATCTGGAAAATTTATGGGTTACATAATAAGTGAGGAATGTATCCAGACTGATCCGGATTAGCTTAATTCCTTATTGGAAATGAATCATCCTCGAACTGTTAAAGAAGTTCAAAGGCTCACTGGAAGGTTGGCTGCTTTAAATAGATTTATTTCAAGGTCATCGGACAAGTGCACTCCTTTTTTCCAAATATTGAAACATGCTAAAGACTTCAACTGGTCCCCACAGTGCGACCAAGCCTTTATTGAAATAAAGAAACATTTATCTTCACCCAAGACTCTTTCCAAGCCCGTTCGAGGAGAAAAGCTTTATGTATACCTGGTTGTGCCAGGATGTGCTATAAGTGCTGTCTTGGTAAGGGAAGTGGACAATTATCCTCGTTCGGTGTACTACATCAATAAGAGTTTACTGGATGCTGAAAGAAGGTATTTAAGGTTGGAGAAGTTGGCATTGGCTTTAGTAATTGCAGCAAGAAAGATGAGGCTGTAAAGCTCATTCTATTATTGTCTGAACATCTTTCTCGCTAAAAAATGTTCTTCAAAAGGCAGATGTATCAAGCTAAATGACCAAATGGTCAGTGGAATTGGGTGACTACGACATTGATTTCGCCCCTCAAACGACAATTAAAGCTCAATCAGTGGCTGACTTCTTGGTAGAATTTTATGCTGATAGGTCTTCTGGACAAATTTCAAAAGATAATTTCAAGAAAGAATAGGTGGTCCGAACTGATGGTGGATCAATCATTATGGGATGTGGAGCTGGAATTCGTTTAACCTCTCTGTATGGTGATAAAATGTATCAAGCTATATGCTTTGGATTCAGGGCCTCTAACAATGAGTCTGAATACGAGGCAACTATAGCCGGTCTGAAGTTATCTCACCTCTGTGGAGCTAAGAGAGTATGGTTAATGAATGACTCTCAATTGCTCATCCACCATGCACAAGGACAGTCTAAGGACAAGAAGGAAGAGCTGGTAAAGTACTTGTTCATTTTGAAAAAAGTGGCAACAAATTTCAAAAGTATTTTCTATGAGCATATTCCCAGATTCTCTAGCAACTATAGCCTATTCTGAATCCTACCCTTGGAGTCTCGTACAAGAATGTACGTCCATACAGTTAGATCAAAAGAAAGAAGATGAAGAAAATATTATTATACTTATGGCCCAACCTAGAGATTGGAGATACACACTTTGTCAATATATTTCCAATGGGACATTGACTTCGGATAAAGCTGTGGCAAAAAAGATTAAATACAAGGATCGTGGTTTTTGTATAATAAGAGAAGTTCTCTACAAAAAATATTTCAGCACGCCTCTCTTACGTTGTTTAGGGTTTGAAGAATCCCAAGTTGTCTTATCTGAATTACATGATGGGGAAGGCTCAGCGCATTGTGGATACAGGGCACTGACCTGAAGAGTATTGTTAGCTGAATACTATTGGCCAACCATAATGGCAGATGCTAAAAAAATAGTGAAGAAATGTGATCCATGTCAAAGGTATGGGAATGAAAGTCATGTACCAACAGTACCTATGGAGTCTATTTCTGAGCCAATACCTTTTGCTAGATGAGGGATGGATTTAGTTGGACCTCTTCCCATGGCATCCAGGGGGTGCAGAACTATCATAGTCGTCATTGACTATTTCTCTAAGTGGATAGAGGAAACTCCCTTGGCTGGGACCACATCGAAAGCTTTTATTAAGTTTATCTTATCCAATATATGATGTAGATTTTGAGTTCCCAAAATTTACTACAGACAATGGGCCGCATTTTGATAACAAAGACATGGAGGCCTTCTGTGCCTCTAGAGGCATTCAAAATTGTTTTTCCTCTCCTTTCCATCCTCAAGAAAATAGCCAAGTTGAGGTTGCAAATAGAACAATTTTATCCGGATTAAAGAAGAATTTGGAAGGAGTTGGGGGGGAATGGCCAAGCTATTTACAAGAAGTATTGTGGGCCTACTGAACTACTCCTCGGGTTGCCACACAAAAATATTCTTTTGCCTTGGTATATGAGATGGATGCAATTACTACCATAAAGGATACTTTGCCATCATACAAGGTCCATAACTATTCCGAACTGGCAAATGATGTAGCAGTTAGGAATCAGTTGGACTTAATAGAGGAAAAAAAAGGTTAAAGCACATTTGAGAACAACACACTACCAAGGCTTGATGAGGAACATATTTACTTCCAAATTCAAAAGAAGAGATTTTCAAACAAGGGATAAAGTATTAAGAAATTTTTTTTTACATACCAAGGGGAAGCAGTTCGGTAAATTGGCTCTGAACTGGGAAGGCCCTTATGTGATCTGTGAAAAGGTCAAATCGGGGACATACATGCTTTAAGACAATAAATTAAACCTGATCGGACTCGAACCGAACACTAGTACAACACATTCCTTGGTCATCCAACAACTTTAGTTATTCAAAAACAAACATTACACAATAAAACCTTAGGTCTTATTCCCTTGGGACTTTTCTTCACCACTGATGAGTCTGAATTCTGTCACCACCTTTTATGGGAACCTGACAGGGTTAGTTCGGACAATGTCCACCTTGCCGGACAGGGGTAGTTCGGACACCATCATCCATTGAACTATCCGAACAGAACTAAAGTACTTAAAACACTAATCATTTTTTGACTAAGCTGCCTATTTACTTACTTAAAACTAATGGGTCTTCAAACTCGACCCGAATCTATTAAACACGACCCGAAAGCCCATAAGGCCCAAATATGAGGGTATAAATACCCAACCACCAACATTAAATGAGGGTAATGAAAATTAAATACAACCAGGCAGCTTAATTCTCCCTCTACATTCTACCCAAACATTAAATACTCACAAAACTCCACAAAAAACTATACAGAAATTACAAACTTACCCTCAGACGAAAATAAACATACCAAATTGTCCGGTTTGAAGAAAAATTTAGAAGGGGCTGCTGGAAAATGGCCTAGTTATTTACAAGAGGTTTTGTGGGCCTACCGGACTACACCTGAGGCTGCAACACAAGAGTCGCCTTTTGCCCTGGTCTATGGGATGGATGTCATAGCTCCCATAGAAGCAACTCTCCCTTCATTTCGAGTTCATAATTTCTCTGAACACGTTAATGAGAGGGCTATCCGAGGTCAACTTGATTTGATAGAGGAAAGAAGAGTTAAGGCACACCTTAGAGCTGTGCACTATCAAGGTTTGATGAAAAGCAGGTTTGCTTCCAAAGTTAAAAGAAGAGATTTTCAACCGGGGGACAAGGTGTTAAGGAAAGTCTTCTTACACACCAAAGAGAAGCTGCTCGGCAAACTAGCCCCAACTTGGGAAGGACCCTATATGGTCATTGAAAGGCTTAAACCTGGGACATACTGGCTACAAGACAAGGATGGAAGGGTTTTGAATCACCCTTGGAATATTGAGCACCTCCGGATGTACTTGGAGTAGAAACTATGTAAATATTTACTTGTTTAAAAATCCATGTAAATATTTGGGGGCATACTCTTTCCTACCCTGGTGGCGCGGGTAGGTTTTAATGAGGTGTCCAGGCTCTTTTATAAAATTTGATGCCTTCTTAAAAATTCGGAGTGTCTTTATTTTGTTTTTTGTCAAATTTTTGATTAAACACCGGCCGGATTGAATTAAAGGTGTGATGACTACTTAAACATTTGTCATCGGAGAATTTAAACACTCTCACTTTAAGATGTTTATGAAATAACTAAGGGCTGTTTAAACATTAGCCACCAAAATTAAGAAACTATAAAAGAATGCAAGAATTGTGCAAAATAGACATACTCATTAAAACGACCGAAGTGCCTTGGCCATCCAAGGACTTTAAATTGTCAATCAAAGCGAAAAGATCTGTCCGGTCAAATATCGGACACAGTTACAAAAATGCCTTGGCCTTCCAAGGACTTTAGTTCAATCAAAATAAAAGACAATTGATATTTTAAGACTGAGTCTTTGAAGATGGCTCAGCCTCACTTGTTTTCTTCTTCTTGAGGTCATCATTCTCCTCACCTGGACTATCCTCGGTGTTCTCTTCTTCATCGGATGAGGATGCACGGGAGAAATCAAACATGTCACCCTCAGCCATTGTATGGAAGGGAAGGTCTGGATACTCTATAAAAGTCCATAAGTCCCCCAGATTCCTCTTCGGAAACTTCTCATGAAAGAGTAGAACCATGTCCAACTTCACCTTGGCATACATTTCCTCCTGAGTGTCTATCATATTATTGGCATAAGCATCAATCTTGGCTTTGATTTTTGCCTCATGCTCCCTTAGCAGATCAGCTTTCTCCTCTGCAGTCTTGGACATCGAGTCTTCGAGTGAAATCTTGTCGTTGGTCAAAGTGTGAATGACTTGGTCCTTGGCCTTTATCTCCTCTTTCTAAGAGGAAATATCTTTCTCCAACCCGGACTACTTCACCCGGAGGTCTTTGATAGTATCTTCTAGGGTAGCTACCTTTGTGGCCCAACCCTCCTGGTTCTTCTTTAACTCCTCATTTTCTCTCTTCAAAACATCAGCATTTTGGGTGGCAGTGAGGAGGTCATTGGACAGTGTCTCCTTGTCAGAATTAAGGACAGTAATGATTGCTGATTGACCTCGCACTTGTTTCTCCAGAACCAGCACCGACTGAATATTACTCAATATAGAGTGAGTTATAACATCTTTTTCACTTGAAACAGTGAAAGTTTTACCATTGAAGGTAACGGTGTTCGAAGTGCTCGGAGGGAGGTAGGGCCCAACAAAGTCATCTCTGGGAAGGTTTGCAAAATAGTCACCAAGCCCGTCAAGACCTGTGATGTCGACA
This sequence comes from Limnanthes douglasii subsp. nivea, assembly GCA_036936605.1. Classification (NCBI taxonomy): domain Eukaryota; kingdom Viridiplantae; phylum Streptophyta; class Magnoliopsida; order Brassicales; family Limnanthaceae; genus Limnanthes; species Limnanthes douglasii. Next base: position 124,840,913 of record JAUPFV010000005.1, on the reverse strand, counting down.
CCGTCGATGCTAATGTCTCCTCCTCGAACCTCATCGGTTTGAAAGTCACCGGGGATCTTTTCTGCTCTTGTTGGATTAGTAGGGTTAACAGGAGGGAAGGGCTCCGAAGGCCGGAGAGAAAGTTCATCACCCTTGGAGGTATTTTTCTTCTTGGCCTTCCTGTCTTTGCTTTCTGCTCCCCGTTTCCTGTCCCTCTTAGCAACCCTAGGAGGCTTTGGAGATCCTGCCTCTTCCCTAGCACCCTCATGCTCCACTACTTCAAGAAGAGCAGCGTCAATTTGACTTGAAACTGGCCCCTCTTGGTTTGTTGGGGCAGTTTCCTCCGCTTCAGTGGGGTTGCCCTCAACTGCACTAAGCTTCCCCTTACCTTTCTTGCCCTTCATCTTGCTTGGGGCCTTGGCTCTACCGGGCAGATACAATGCCCCATCTGGTGCATGTGTTCTTTTAAGGACTACATCCGGAGTGGGTGGGGTGGTAAGCTCCTCCCAGGATAATTCCATCCGGTCAGTAGTATTCCAGAGGTAAGACCTTGCAAGATTGCCTCCGGTAAAGGTATTGTGAAAACGGTTTCCCCACTTGTCAGCAGCCCAAGCATTTAATTTGGTGCAAGTGACCTGCCCGGCCTTCAGATAATCGTTAAAGTCTTTGGGCAACTCTATAAAAAAAAGGGTTGGCAACAAGATAAGTTAGTTAAACAAGTTTGATTAAAATAAAAAAGTGGAAGTGTGGGGTAGGATTCTTACGATCGCTTCGCCATCTACTGGTGAGGAGGCTCGGGTTGACACCGACTTTGATCTTCCTCCCATTCTCCCAAGCACCACTCACAAACACAAAGTGAGTCTTCCAATTTCTCTCCAACTCAAGCAGGTCATCCACTGCTTTGTAATTATCATCCATGTTGAAGTGATAGAAGGGAATGTGGTGGTTTCTGCAAAGGCTGGCCACAGCTGCGAACTCCTCCAGTGGAAGAGGAATTCCGGCGAGCCTAGAGGCCATGATACAGGCCATTAGAGTGTACCAGGCATTAGGGATCAGTTGACTTGGACAAAGCTTGATGAGGTGGAAGTACCTAACTATCTCTGGATCTAAGGGAAACCTTACTCCCCAGTTAAAGAGTTCAGTGAAGATGACTATTTCACTGAGCTTGCAGTCCATTGGGGTTTCAGGGTCTATTGGGATCCTTATTTTTATGTTTTCCGGAATCCTCCACTTTGTACGCATCCGACCCAATTCGGCTGTATGGATGAAAGCATAAGTAATTTTTTGTAAAGCAAGAAGATACTTAACACTAACCTTGTGGAAACAAGGTCCTACTTTTCCCTCAAGGATTACTGGCAGATCTGGGTACCTAAGGCATAGTTTTTCTTTCCTTTGTCCTTCTTGGCAGCACCAGCATCACTCATTTGTCCGGAGACTTCGGACTCAAACGGAGCCTCTTCGATAGAATCCTCCAATACTTCTTCCATTACAGAGGAGGGGTTTTCGGTTGTTTTTGGGTGAGGTGAGTTAGAGATTGGCTCCGTATGCCCTCCGGATTGTTGGGTTTCATTGGTCCCTTGAACTCTGGTCTCCGGTTAGGGCTCAGATGTGGTAGTTTCTTTTCGGAGACTTGAGATAGATGCCTCCGGTCCGGACTGCTTATCTTTAGGTATCTTCATGGGTGCCTCTGATCCCTTGTCATTGTCCTTGACCTCTGACTTGGAAGGTGTACCTTTTTTAGCCCTTTCGACTCTGATAGATTAAGCCATCCGCCTTTGATTAAAGCGTTCCTGGCTGTGAACATAAACTCCAACAAGAAGAATTTGAGTTTGAGAGAGAAAGCTCTGAGATTTAGCAAAGTAAGTGTGAAGATCATGGTGAAACAGTGAAGAAGTGATTAATTTATAGTAAACACCCAAAAAAGTGCTTTGATACCTAGGAGAATTCGAAAGGATTGCAATGATTAGGGAACAACGCTGATGTCATCTTCATTAAATGAAGAAGTTACTTTTTGAAGAAGGTGGGAGCGAAATTCTAGGTGAAAAAACAGTTAAAGTAACGAACCAGAGATAGACACGTGTCCCACAAACTCTGGCAAGAAACCGTTTAGTTTTCGAGAACTTTTTTTAGTCCGGGTTAAGCTTTAACACAGTTCGAAGGACCTGTTCGGATGTAACTGTCACCGGCAACAGGCAGTTTTCTAGGTCTTGCCAAAGGTTTTTGAGCACCACCTAAAAAATGGGCTACTCATGAGTCCGAATTCTGTCACCACCTTTTATGGGAACCGGACAAGGTCAGTTCGGACAATGTCGACCTTACCGGACAGGGGCAGTTCGGACACCATCATCCATTGAACTATCTGAACAGAACTAAAGTACTTAAAACACTAATCACTTTCTGACTAAGCTGCCTATTTACTTACTTAAAAGTAATGGGTCTTTAAACTCGACCCGAATCTATTAAACACGACCCGAAAGCCCATAAGGCCCAAATGTGATGGTATAAATACCCAACCACCAACATTAAATGAGGGTAATGAAAATTAAATACAACCAGACAGCTTAATTCTCCCTCTACATTCTACCCAAACATTAAATACTCACAAAACTCCACAAAACTTTAAATAGAAATTACAAACTTACACTGAGACGAAAATAAACCATACCAACCACAATCCTTCTTGGGACTCTTGAGTTCGTCACTCGAACTCTCACATGTTCCTTCTTTATCATTAGTTGTGGAATCTATTCCACTAGAGTAGTTGTGCTTGTCACCATCTGCTAGAGTATGGAATGGGATGTTATCATACTCTACATACTTCCATAATGTACCAAAGGTTCTTTTAGGGATGGTCTCATGAAACAGCATCACCATGTTGGATTTGATCTCATCGTCTCTTTTCTCTACAGAATCCACTATCCCGTTGGCATATTTCTCTATGCCTGCCGCGATAGCTTGTTCTTGCTGACGTTCTTGGGCCTCCTTCGCCTTAACCTTCTCCGCAACAATGCTCCCAACTTGGTCTTTTCATCGGATAAAGTACGGATAGTACCATCTTTACTTTTCAGCTGCTCCTTCAAAGTTGTGATGTCTTTTGAGGAAGAATCTCCAGGTTGGAGTACTTGGTTTGGAGCTCATTATTGGCTGTCTCCGATGTGGTCAGCTTGGTTTCCAAGTCTTCCTTCTCCTTCTTTAGTACCTCTATGCTCTGCTGATCACTCATAAGACTGTCTGACAGGGTTTTCTTGTCAGTGTTAAGAGAGTTTATAATACCGGTTTGATTTTTTACTTGCGTCTCCAGATCAAGTACTGGCCGGATGTAACCGAGGAGAGCATGACTCAAAGTATCTTGTTCTCCGGATATGGAGAAGGATTTCCCATTATATGTTACTATGTTGGAGGAGCTGGAGGGATGGTAAGGACCTGCAAAATCATCTTTATCATGATCATTAAAATACAAACCGATGTCTTTGAAAGGCTGAAAGGTCCACTTCGTCGTTTCCTCCACCACCAATCTATCCGGACTGAAGGTCTGTTGCGATTTCCTCTTGCAGGGTAGGATCAGCAAGAACTGGGGGTGGAATTTTTGTTGGGCGAAGGATTATCTTTGCCCCCATAGTAACTTTCTTTTTCTTGACAGCTTTCTCATCGTTGCTGGTTTTGCGCATCTTATCTTTTTTGGGAGGCCTTGGTGGGTTCTTTGACCCTCCGGGTTCCTTTATAGTCCCAACCTCTACTGCCTTTATCAAGGCCACATCAATACCACCTTGGTTCTCTGAACCAGTCCCCTCTATAGCTGTTGGAGGTAAGTCTGTTGTAGCCTTCATTTTCTTGTTCTTCATTTTGCTGGGGGCTTTGGCCCTAGAAGGTAGATACAGCTTGACATCCTTAGCTTATGTCCTCTCCAGGATCACATCAGCAGGGGTTGGGGTGGTTTGCTCTTCCCATAAAAGGTCTCTTCTGCCTATGGTGTTCCACAGGTGAGACCTCACGAAATTGCCCAACTTGAAGCAATTTTGGAAGACGTTCCCCCAGTTCTCTGAAGCCCACTCATTAAGCTTCGCACAAGTTTTCTGCCCTTCTTCCAGGTGGCCTACGAAATCCTTCGGTAAAACTGGGGAGAGACATCAATTAGTCAAAATAAAAAAAATTGCAACTTAAGAAATGAAAAGGAAAAAAAGAGAGGAATTTACTACTGTTTTTCCATCTGCTGGTCAGGAGGCTGGGGTTTGTGTTAGCCTTGATTTTTCTACCGTTCTCCCAAGTCCCACAGACAAAGAGAAACTGCAACATACAAGGCTTTTCAGACTCCAGCAGGTTGTCCACGACTTTGAAATCATTCCCATATTGCAGTGATAGACGGGGATTTGGTGATTCTCGCATATGTTTGCTACAACGGCAAACTACTCCATGAAAAGTGAGTTTTTTTATAGCCTAGACGCCATGATACATGCTAAGAGTGTATACGAGGTGTTGGGACTCAGCTGGCTGGGACATAGTTTGATCAGATGAAAGTATCTGACAATCTTTGGGGTCTAAGGGGAACCGAAGTCCCGGGTTCAGCACTTCGGTGTAGACAACCATTTCGTTAAACTTGTAATCCCTAGGGGTTTCCGGAGTGATTGGAATCCTCACTTTACAGACTCCGGGATCCCCCATGTGGTTCGGATCCGACACAACTCAGCCATGTGGGTATAGACGTAATTAATATTTTACAAAGCCAGCTAATACTTGACACTAACATGCTTAAAACAAGGGCTGACCTTGCCCTCTGGACTCTCTGTAAGAGCGTCCGGATGAGTCATGCCAACCTTAGTTTTACCTTTCCGATCTGAGGCGGCATCCCATGTTTGACCGGACGCCTCGGTCTCGAAAGGGGCTTCCTCGATGCTATCCTCAATGCTCTCTTCCATCACTGTGGAAGGCTGTTCGGATGTCTTTGAGGGAAGTTGCTCCAGCTTCTTCATTGGCGATTGTACAGCTGGTTGTGCAGTTCTTGCTTCTGAGGGTCTGATATCTAACAAAGGCTGCTGTCTGGAGGATATGGCTTGTGGAACATCCTTTGCTACCTCCAATCCGGAGGGTTTTGAAGATGTTGGTGTTGATTGGGTTTTTGCTTGACAAGTAATCCGGCGATGAGTTATCTTCTCCGGTGATTTTTTTGTGTCTGAGCCCATTGCTATAAACAGTGAGACTTATGCACTGAAAAACCAGACGGGAGAGGTGAAAGGTTTGTTGTCAATGGAAGTTTTCTGGTTCTAGGGTTTCTTGAGGAAGACGACCCTTGATCGGCGTTCTGGTTTGACTGACTACCTTTCTCACTTGGAGAAACAGGAAGACCGACAACAATACGATTATCTCTCTATATTTTCTTTGCTCTCTCTAATACAAAATATGGAAACAAAAATAAACGCAATAAAATAATATCCTATTAAATCTAAATCTAATCAGGATAATTTACTATTTATAAATAAATTTTTAAATCTTAAGAAAATAAAATAAAATAAAACTAATATATTTAGATAGATTTTTTTAGATGGTGTAGCCCAGAAAGTCCAAACAAAAGCATTTTTAATTATATTTTATTTTATTCAAATATCTTATATTATTTAAATAAAATCTAATTATATTAAGATTTGATTTTATTTTATTTTAATACATTTATTTTATTTCCTTGTATTTTAATTTAGGGTTTTGAAAAACTATTATATAAAGCCTCATATGCCTTGAGTTATTTTAAGTTTTTGGAATAATATATTTTTATCTCTGAAAATTTCAATCTTTGTTACCCTTAGATTAGGGTTTCATCATGTTACCCTTGAATTAGGGTTTCATCATGTTACCCTTGAATTAGGGTTTCATCTACCGTTGCTTCTTTTCTATTTCTGCCGCATCATCAATTTGGTATCAGATTCTCAGTTCCTGCCATGGGGAAGCATGTTTCTAAAGCCTGACTATGCCATAGGGAAGCATGTTTCTAAAGCGTGACTATTCTGATTCAAGGTTGAAATAAGAGAACAACACACATGGTTATGAAGATCGGGAAGATCGTTTGAGTATGAGGGGGCATACCAACCATTTCAATGACGATCATATTGACCGGTTACTGAAGGAGTTTAAATTTGCTACCAATCGTCGAATCAAGGTAAAAATTCCTTATCGAGATTTTGTCTCATGCTATTAAAACGTTTTCAAAACCATCTTTTTTCATCAACTGGACATGGAGATGTTTTCTTCAGCCTGTGAAAAGGTTTTCAAAATTATTTTTTTTCAACAACCGGATGGATTCACTGTGACTTCGAATAAGGAACACTCAAGAAGAATTTATCTTATTCCGATAAGGTCAACAATTATAATTCTCAATGTAACGATTGAATAAAATAAAATTAATAATTTGGGTTCTTGATGGTGATGGTGGTGTGAATTCGAGGACGAATTCTTGTCAAATGTAGCCCAGAAAGTCCAAACAAAAGCCTATATTTTATTTTATTCAAATATCTTATATTATATAAATCAAATCTAATTGTATTAAGATTTGATTTTATTTTATTTTAATACATTTATTTTATTTCCTTGTATTCTAATTTAGGGTTTTGAAAAACTATTATATAAAGCCTGCCTTAAGTTATTTTAAGTTTTTGGAATAATATATTTTTATCTCTGAAAATTTCAATCTTTGTTACCGTTAGATTAGGGTTTGATCATGTTACCCTTGAATTGGGGTTTCATCTACCGTTGCTTCTTTTTCTATTTCCGCCGCGTCATCAATTTGGTATCAGAACCTGAGTTCCTGCCATAGGGAAGCATGTTTCTAAAGCATGACTATGCCATAGGGAAGCATGTTTGTAAAGCCTGACTATTCTGATTCAAGGTTGAAATAAGAGAACAACATACATGGTCATAAAGATCGGGAAGATCGTTTGAGTATGAGGGGGCATACCAACCGTTTCAATGACGATCATATTGACCGGTTACTGAAGGAGTTTAAATTTGCTACCAATCGTCGAATCAAGGTAAAAAATCCTTATCGAGATTTTGTCTCATGCTATGAAAAAGTTTTCAAAACCATCTTTTTTCATCAACTGGACATGAGGATGTTGTCTTCAGCCTATGAAAAGGTTTTCAAAATTATTAATTTTCATCAACCGGATGGCTTCAATGTGACTTCAAATAATGAACACTCAAGAAAAATTTATCTTATTCCGATAAGGTCAACAATTATAATTCTCAATGTAACGATTGAATAAAATAAAATAAATAATTTTGGTTCTTGATGGTGATGGTGGTGTGAATTCGAGGAGGAATTCTTGTCGGAGATGATATAGCCCAGAAAGTCCAAACAAAAGCATTTTTAATTATATTTTATTTTATTCAAATATCTTATATTATTTAAATCAAATCTAATTGTATTAAGATTTTATTTATTTTATTTTAATACATTTATTTTATTTCCTTGTATTCTAATTTAGGGTTTTGAAAAACTATTATATAAAGTTATTTTAAGTTTTTGGAATAATATATTTTTATCTCTGAAAATTTCAATCTTTGTTACCGATTAGGATTTCATCATGTTATCCTTGAATTAAGGTTTTATCTATCGTTGCTTCTTCTTCTATTTCTGTCGCGTCATCAAGCAGATCGGACAAAATTGATGCCAGTTTGGTGGATATTTAGCCCTTCCCAAAGATTTTTTATAAGGTCTAAAAATGGACTACTGATGAGTTCGGCGTTTTCGATCACCATTCCTAAACAAATTTACTTATCCGAACATGGGCAATTCGACTACTGATGAGTTCGGCGTTTTCGATCACCATTCCTAAACAAATTTACTTATCCGAACATGGGCAATTCGTACCATATCACACCACTAAAAATCCGAACAGGACAAATGTATTAACTTTTGACTAAACTATTTGCTAATCAACTTAAAACCGAAGGATTTTTTAATTCGACCCGACCCAATAAACCTATGATCTGTAGTTAAAATATAAATACCTCAACCACTCTCATCAAATAGAGAGCTTAATTATCTCTACTTTCACCCTAAACACATAAACATACTAAAATTATTAAAACACTTTCTAAATATTTAGATTCTAAATATTTACCCTGAATCCAAAATAAACTAAACCAAATATGATTATGACGAGGAGTCGAAAGAAGAAGATACAGAAAATATATTTATATGTACATATAATGTATATATTATATATATAGATATAGATATATAAAAAGAACAAATTCCTCACAATTGTTTGTCTACATGATTAACCATCTCCTTGTTAACAAGAAGTTTCATCTTGTTCTTTTTCAAGAGATGACTCTTGACATAAAAATTCAAAAAAAGCAGCAAAATTGCACCATTCAACACTGAGTCTAACATCCCGATTCCATTGCACCCACCTTTTATGAAATGCAGCGTCAACACACCCACATGACTCGCCACGTTGCAACCCACCATTACCATTTGGCATTTCAAAACGAATGGGAATTTCGCACCACGTAACCCGATTCCCGTCCAGAACCGGTACCCATAAACCACCGCGTAAATCAGGGTCGTCAACAGAATCGCCACAATCTGATACGATTGAGAGAATTCTAGCCACAGGAAGGACATCACCGTCATAATTGAGTTCGACAAGAGCTGGGATAAAGCTAATTTACGCCGCCGTAGGACCGTGAAGAACGTCCGACCCATTTGAACAAACCGGCTTAGGTAAAACGCATAAGACCAGAAGAACACCCGACCCGAGGGTCGTGTCCCAATAGGAAAACACAGGACCCACTCCAGGGCGGTGTAGTTCGACCGACGCCACAGCCATCGGATTTCACCGATCTCTACGGCAGCGGAGACTAGGAGGCCGGCGAAGATGACGGAGGATATTAAGGACATAAGGAGACTGTGGACAGCGGGGATGGGACCCAAAGGGACGGGTTTGTCACGGCGGATGATGACGGTGAGGAAGATGTGGAGGAAGGCGGCGAGGAAGAGAAAATTAGCAATGGAAAGAAAAAGGAAGGACCACGTGGAGCCCCATGACTCGGCGTGGCTCCAACGAAACCCCACGATCGACGGATGTTGAGAGAGGTAGTAGACGACGGTGTTGACCGGAGAGATCATCGTTTGTCGTCGACCGTGGTGCACGGAGGGTTTTAGAGCAGGGGTCTCATGATGGTCTTTTGTGCTTTGTTTGTCATTTGATTTGGTTGGATAGGATTGGGTTGGTTTAGTATCGTTTGGCTAAGGAAGGCTTAAGGCTAATTATAAACCGGTAGAACGAAGACTGTTAGAAGAGATTAATTTGTTGTCCTCATTCGACTGCTTGCATTTCCCTCCTTACGCACGTGTCTACCTATATCATTACATTTTATTTTATTTTCTAAAAAAAATTGTTTAATTGTTACTTTCTTTTTAGGGAACGGTAGGGTAAACCATCAGTCTGACGCGATAGTCTGCAAACCAACGCGAATAGGTAACCCACATAAGATGACAGGTTGAGCCGGGAAAGCATAGGTAAAGGGACTCGAACTCATGACCTTTGGTCATAAACATGCGATATTCAACCAACATGCGATATTCAACCAAGTCGGCTACCCTTTTAGGACTTGTTTAATTGTTATATATATAAGATTTATAGAAAAAAAAATTAAATATTTTATCTAATATTGATGTCCAAAATTTTAAGTAAATATAGTAGAGCCCAAATTGCATATTGTATAAGGAGGAAAATAAAAATAAAAGAATAAATTTTAGAAAACAAAACGTAAATGAATAAAGTAATTTAATTGATGTTTGTTAGATGTTTATAAATTTATTATTATAATAAATATTTTTTTAATATTAAAAATATTATATTTTTTAATTATTTAGATTTTGTATCTTAATTTTAGTTAAGTCTTCAAAATTTTAAATATTTTGTTAATAAATCAATGTATTTGATACAAATTTTTTATGCTTTTACCAACTGCTCTTCAAGTCATTGTGCGAATAACAAGGAGGGGCCAAGTTATATTTGTCTGAAATACTTTGATATTAGCCGGAAACTCGATTTTTTTTTTAGCATTCATCATATATGTCCAAACATATTTTGTTATTGGTTGAAAATTGTTATTAATTCTGGTTGTCTGTTTGAAGTTATGTATTCAAATCTAAAACTAATATTTTTACATTTTAACATACTTAAATTTATATGTTAGCCGTTTTCAGCTCTATTTTTTATATCTTAATGTAGCATAACTGCCACAAGAGACGTTTTTGATTAGTTTTGTACTAAAACGTTTTTGCCTCATTAAATCGTTTAGTCGGTTAAAAAACTATAGTTTGCCGAAAACAAATAGTACATTTAACAATCATGTTTTTAATACTTACTAGTTTTAGAATGCTTCGAATATTTTTTTATCGTAGTTGAGTAGTCCCAAGTACTTGGTGAAGAATGTTAATCAATATTTTTTAGGAATTGAGTTCCTTACTGCTCACAAAAGTTTTGGCCGAAATACTAATGGATTTTTCCATTTTATAATAGAATCATTTGTGAAGAGTATTACTTACTTCTCACTTATAAGAAAGTATGGAAGGATGAATTCATTTTTATCTCCGAAAAATGGGAAACCAAGTATAGATACGCAGAGCCCCATCTTATCCGAAGTTGGGCTCCCAAGCGTAAGTTTCTTAACTTTATGCCTCTTTTCTGTTTTGTTTTTTGTTTTTTTTCGTTTGATTTTTTGTTGTTATCTTCTATTTTTCAACCTTTATAACGAAGTTTTCGTTTGATACCCAGATATTAGCGTATACTCGATAAAATTATGCTTGTTAAATGGATAAGGATGCCAAATATTCACAACAAGGCGAAGATCGCAATGAAAAACAATACATTACTAGATGTGAAACAACCCTCAACCAAGATCGCAATGAGTTCTTCATTGAAAATTTCAACATAACAAAAATAAAGGTACTCATAAGGTTACAAAGTTTTTATCCTTAGATATTTCTTTCTCGTTGATAATGAAACTAAGGTTGAAGAATCTAAAGTAGTCGATATCATAGTTGTTCCTACTGAATCAATCATTAGTTTGGTTGTTTAAGTTGTTGATATAAGAGTCGGTTTATAAAGATATGTGATTCTTGCCATTGAGGTTCATGTTGACCCTTCGGAAAATAAAATACATTGTGTTATACTAAATAAAAATTCTTCCAAGATCGTCGAAGATGTTCTGCCAATGCTTTCGATTATGGTTGATAGTTCTTCTTTCAAGGCTGCTAAAGATGCATTGCCTCTTACTTCGACTGGATTAGTTTCACTCATCTTGAATCATATTTAGATGTTTTATGAGTAGTTAGAGTGAAACCAAATGTTGGTTTATCCATTCAAGGTACTTCTTTAGCTAAAGTTACATATTTATCAACCTCTAAGTTTCTTTGGACCAAATTTAGGAGATTTTTACTGGCTAGTCAAAGGACACTTCTTATATATATTGGCTAAGAGGCATTTAAGTTTAGGATTTGAGGTAAGATATTATCACTTTATTTATTTTCTTATTCTTGACATTTTGTTTTATGGCGTAGCATAAAAAATTATTATAAATTGTGTATATGTCAACTTGTATTTCAAGTTATTATTAATGGTTTAACCATGATTTTTCAAGCCAATGTGTATCTTTAATCTTATATTTCTCACATTTGGGCTCTTATTAATGGTGCTGCTGAACCTATAAAAGAAAATATTGTTGCTAAAGTTGATCTTGAGCGAAATATTAAGATTGAAAACGGGAACTTGAACCTAGCCTAGAGGAAATTTTTTTTAAACCTCCAACTTCAGTCTGAGACTAAAGAATTAAAGAACATGATTTTATCAATTCTTAATTGTGTAGCGCATCGTTACATTCCCGTGAGGATCTTATGGGAGCTGAAAATTTTACACGTATTTGAATAATGTGACTTATATTCAGAAAAACGTTTTGAAAACCTATAAATAAAGTATTAATGCCTCTTATTATGCTTACATCGTTGCGAAGGAATGTTGGTACTCCATTGAACAAAAACTTATTGATACCAAGGTCGAGACCGAGGTTACGAGATTAAGCCTACAAAAGTAGTTAAATGTTCTAACGTTGAACTCTTGTTTAGTTTCAATTTTTTTTTTCTTCTGAATATCAAAATCGGATAAATGATTCTACTTCTTATCATAATTTCGCTCACTACACGTAGGAAGCCATTGTTGAGGCTTGTTCTTAGTTGATTTTGGATTTCCATAAAAAAATATTTCATCTTTACTTGGGTGGATTTTGTAATTATATTTATAAGGCTAACATTCCAAAGGACTTCAGATTGAGTTGTTCGGAGGAGGATATTGGCGGGACCCATAATGTTTAGGTTACTTATATTAGAGCTGATAATTTGGAGAGTACGTGTTCAAATAAATGATAGTGCTAAGGGAAAATATAACAAATATTCTTCCCAGTAGTAAATTTATTAATCGGGGAAGAAAAGATGAGTTTTTCATAATCGTAGACCTATTTATACTTTATACAAAGCGTTTTCACTATCTCATTAATTATAATTCGACTAATTATCATAGTGGACCTGAATTTATGTGGACCTGTAATCACGGTTATTACTTTGGTCGTGGTGCGTCACATGTGTTGTAACGGTCCTTTTTAATGGGAGTTAACTTTCTTTAGGATTTTTAGTTGTTGTTGGTGACTTAGTCTCTACAAGCATCAGTAGATGCGCGTTGTTTTCTTGATGGGTCTCACTTGGCCTTTTTCTTTTAGTATATGGACTCTGCTTGGTAAGATGCTGATTGAAAAACTGTCAGTATATGACCTTTGCACGGTTTTCTTATCGGTTGACCAGTCCTCGATCGACTTAAGTTGACATTCTCTTACGAATTCTACTCGATTTCTTTTCGTAAGTTGACATCGACATCCCGTGTTTGGACCTTGGTGCAATTGTCTATGATAATTTCGCCATGTGGTCTACAAGCTATCTTATTACGAAGCAGATACCCTTTGGTTTGACCTCGGTCTATTGCTATTGAGTGTTACGTAGGTGTATTATTTATAGGCCACCTTTGTATTGTATAAGAAACCCATCAGTTTGGTCTCGCTTATGTCTCGATATTATTTCTATCTGCTCGGAATTTGCTTGAGCTATTAACTTGGTGAGGGCATCCTCATCAGGGCTCCCCCTAATCCATGAATTTGATTTTGAAAAAAGATAATTGATGGAATAACTAACTATGAGAAAGAGTAGATGATAAAAAAATGAAATCATCAATGTGTCACGTGAACTATGTATTTGATTAGGGCTGACAATGAATTGACTGTTTACCAGCAGTAGATTGACAAATATAGTTCGTAAGGTGGTGCATGCGATATGACGATTCCGACATGTAGAGCCGTTTTGAAGGATTATGACGCTTCGAATATGAAGAAACGTGATACTTTAATCAATACGAGTGACAACTAGTGTCCCATCACGCGTCGGTTGGAGAACCATTCGGTGTAAATATTTTTTCTTGGCCTTAAAAGTTATTGAACCAAGTAGCATTTTAATTACAGAGCGAAAAAAATATTTTTCGATATTTTTGGGAGCCAAGGTTTCCATCACCCCTGTACGTCGCAGATTCCGCCGGTAGATAAAAGGTATGCTCAAAACTTATCTTTATGTAAATCTTGCGTGATTATAGTGATAGTCGTGCAGTATTAGGACTACATTTGGCCTAATATAGTTATGTTTTGCCCGAATTTGGTTGCGTGTTGGGAAAACCCTTTGTTAATAGCACTGGTCGAGGCAAGTTATCCCATCTATTTGCTTTCTCTTATAATTCTTGTTGGGTCACTGGATTCTTTCTATTGATCCTAATGGTGCCAAAAAAAGTGGTAAATAGAAGGAGAAAGCAGGTGCCGTCATCGATGACGGCACAAGATCATAATATGAAAGTCCTACCTTTTTTTATAAGTATTTCTCACGATTAACCCTTAAATATGGGTACCTAATTGAGGATGGTATCTGGGAATTTAGGGTTAGATACGAGATTCTTAATGACGTGATAGTGAGGGTGCCAGTACCCGGGGAACAATCTTATCAGACGAAAGAAAATGAAACCTGTCTGTATACCATAATTTTTTACTAGGAGTTATGATTGTCGATGCCTTCTTTGATACGTGATTTATTTAATTTCTTAAGCATATGCCCCATGCAACTAAGTGTAACTTTAACTTTCCAATTGTTGGATATTGTTGTATGTATGCCAGACCTTCTTGTTTTAGTTAATGTCGCCAAATTAGCCAACTCCTCTTTCTTTTACACACAATTATCTAGGGCACGAAAACTAGTAGAATTACCACATTAGATAAAAATTAGAAACACAAATTTTTATTCGTATAAGGGAATTGGGAGCACAAAAGTACCATAATGAATCTAAAATTAGAAAGACGGTGGAAGGCTAAATGTAAGAAGAAAATGTTATGTTGTGATTGGTGCATGTTGCCCATTGTTGATGTTACTTAAAATGTGTTTATGTTTGCAGGTGAGGGGAAACACCAGGAGTGGTGCAAGGAAGGGTTACCATAGGATACTGTAAACCCGTTGATCATGTTACAGCATTGCCCAATAAAACATGGAGTCAGGAGGCTTCGCGCTTATTTACGCATGTAAATTATTTAATATCTAGGTTTTTGTGTGTACCAGAATTAGAGATTATAGAAGATGGGAAGGTAAAAATGGGTGGTAGTGGGGAAGTATCAACAACAAAATGATTGTGGGCTCTGATGGAGAAAAGGTACCTCGATCGTAATTGTGCGGGGGTAGGGTTAGCGGTGCCCCAGAGTTGTAAGACTAGGGACTTTGACGATGTGTTACCCCCAGGAGAACACAATAAAAGGGAAGAGAAGATGTTGGCCATTCAAGATGTTGGGGATGGTAGCCAACAAAAAGATAGTGCAGCGCAGTTCGGGGAGGAATGAGTGAATGAGCACGGTCGTCGTTCACGTGAAAATGACGAAAAAAATCAAATAATAGGATTGTTTTCCTCTAAAAAGAAAGTTATTTGTTACAGCGTTGTTCCGATATCACAACGAAAACTGAGTTTGGTAGATGAGGATGAAGAAACTGATGTAATGTGCCAGAGAACCAGGGTGATGAGGCATTGGTCCATAATGCAAAGCAGGACAAGGGGAAGGCGCTCGAGGTAATAGTGTTGGATGAGGCAAGATGAGATGTTCTGTTGCAGCAGGTCGATGAAATTAATAGTGTGTAAGAGAAGAAGAAAGAAATAGTAGAGGAGATAGCGCGCCATATGGAGAATTTTGTAAATGGCGTGGGCGTAAGGGCTTCTTATTTTAACTTTGTGCAAGGTGTGGGTGAGGTGGCCTCGTTTGTGAATAATGTGAGGTCATACCTTGCAAAAAAATTGGATCGTGCGTTCCGGGCTTCCTGAGGTATTGTAGTATCTGAAAGCGAAAATTGATACCGCGTCCGTCAATGCTCATGCTAGAGCAGCTGAAATATTGTCCAAAGTTATTGTTTTATGATAACATGCATATGAGTGAGAATCTAAAGCAATTGGAGCTCGTTATCGAAGTAAATGTGTTTTCTTGTATTTAAGTATTGAAAGTGCCTTGAGAATCAGTTGAAAATAGAATTTCTTAACTTAATGCATATACATATGCATCACAATTAGTTGTGTTGTCCTATTAACGCATGTCAAATATAGATTACAAGATGATGGAAAAGTGGAAGCTAGGCGCAATTTTCTTTGGGTCTGTAAAAGTTTTGACCACCAAGCTTGGTCAGTTTAATAATTCTAATGGGTCGGTCAAGACGCGTTATGAAAAAGCGTCTCAAGAGAATGATGGGCTTAGGCGAGAGCTAGCCTCAGTTATAAGTGTCTGTAACGCATGCTGGGAAACACATAAGGAGCTAACCACTAATGGTGCTAAGTTGGTCTATATTATGAGTTCTCATATTAATACCGGTACAAGGTATTGGGCTCCGTATAGCCCTTATGTAGCCCGTAAGCGTGGCTAATCAGCATGTTTTTATTAATCGACTAAAATGGTACGAGCCTAGTGTCGCCCCTTGCATAGCCCGTAGGTGTGGTTAGTGACCCATTAACAATTGTAAGAATGGAGAGAAATAATAGATTAACACATGAGTTGGTGAAAACGAGAAAAAATCATTGAAGTAAAGATGAAGTATGATGCCTCATTAACAAACCTTCCCGCACCATCAGATGGAAAAAGAGCATATTTATGAATTTCATAGCATGGTCATACAATTCTAAATGACTTATATTCCAAGGATGTTTGAGGGCACGACCTTCTGCATCAGCAATGCGATAAGCTCTGTGGTGTCCTTTAGAAATGATGGTGTAAGGGACCTCCCATTTAAGGCCTAACTTTCCAGCAGCCTTATCTCATGAACCTTGAAAAAACCTTCTTCATCATAGAGTGACCCGCTTGAATAATTCGTAGCCTAAGGCAAGAATTGAGACGACCTCTCATTAGACTTTAATAATGTTTCGTTCACACACTTGCTTGATCGCGACGCTCCTCAATACGGCCACATTAACGGTTCGGTCGGCGTTGTTAATGGCTTTGGTATAATTAGCGATCTTATGACTATGTATAATGATCTCCGTCGAAACCACTGTTTCGATACCGTACACGAGCGCGAAAGGGGTTTCATTAGTTGCAGTCTGGTAGTTCTACAAACCCATTGTACTTCGCTTATCTTTTCTGGCCATTTCCATTTGGCACCCTCAAGCTTCTTTTTTATCACATCCAGCATCGTTCGATTGGTTACCTCCGCTTTCCCATTTACCTATGGGTAGTAAGTGATATGGAAATAAAGTTTTAAGGACTAAATTGTAAATAATGTAAATTTAAGGATTTAATTGTAGTTAATGTATGCTTTATCCTTAATTTGTGATTGGTGTAAGTTTTAGATGATATTTGTAACTATATATAATTAGTAAGGACTAAACATCAATTAGTCCACTTTTTGTAACAGATTCAGTTTGAGACTAAGTCTTGGCTCCTCAATATAAAGGACCAGACTACTATAATAAAGATGTTGAACACTTTTTACTTTGAAACTCATTTGTACTTGTGTTTTCTCTCTCTAAAAACTCTCTAGAACTTTCTCTCTCTAGAATAAACTCTTGACAATTAACTAAGGCAAAACAATTACTCATCAAATTGGCAACTCCAATGGGGACGTAAAATCGGTGCTCTTATTTCGTTCGAAATTTTGATACAATCTAGTTGTATTCTCTGATTAAAAATGAATCCTGAAAACAATCCTACACTTCCGTCAGCAATGGATACTGAGAAAACCGATGGAAATAGAAGTGATGGAAATAGAACTGATGGAAATAGAACTGATGGATCGTCTCCAATCCGAGCTCAATCTGATATTGAGGTGCGAATGAATCAACTTTTAAATAAAATAAATACTTTGAATGAGAAATATGAGCGGAGAGAGCAAGAGATACTCTCAACAAGGATCAGATCCGAGGTTAGATAGGAAGTAGAAAAGACTGAGGTGGAAGGTCACTCAGATCGATCTTTCGAGGATCGACGCGCTAAGTCCGAACACAAAAAAGCATGTTTTATGGCTCCTAAATAGCGATATTCATCTCGAAAGGAGAGAAAGGATAAACAGAAATTTGTGGTTTCTAGTGATGAGAAGTTCGAAAGCTCAGCCTCGGGTTTTAAGAGGCTTAGAGGTTCTTCAAGAAGGGAATATGATAGAGATTATTCGAGGAATTATAAAAAGGAAAGCAAGTCTAAGAATGCTCCTCGTTTAACTTGGCATGAAGGAAATCCTTCCAATCAGTATGCTGAAATTGATAGGAACTTATATGTCACAATGGGAACTGATGATCAGTTCGTTCAAGGTGTTGACTAGAGAAATTCTTCGTTGATATATGAAATTCGATCCGTGCCGCTTCCGAAGCGTTTTGATATTTCAAAGGTAGAAAAGTTCGATGGGATGCAGGATCCCGATGATCACATCGAACAATTCAAGAATTATATAATGAATTTCGAAGATGACGACCGGCTTGTGTGCCGTGCATTTTCACAGACTTTGAAAGGAACAACTCTTAAGTGGTACAACAAGATTCCGAGGATGTCCATATTAAATTTAAGAGATTTCTATACTGCTTTTCGAAGGAAGTTTGTGGGAAGCAAAGAGATGAGAGCAAATGGTGATACTATTATTCAGTGCAAGCAAGCACCGGGAGAAAAATTGAAAGACTATACGAAAATATTTGTGTTGACTAAGGCTAGTTTGGACAACTGTGAGGAAAATGTGGCAATGGAAGCTTTTCGCCAAGGATTGTTGCCAGGAGATTTAGCTAATAAAACAACAAAGGGAAGGGCCTTGACTTTTGGAGCTTTGATAGCTCAAGTTAAGGATCATATCAAAGTGGAGGAGTCGAGTAGAGTCTGAGGCGGACCAGCTAACACTCCAAAAATTTAGGACATGTAGCTAATAATCAGGGGCAACCCTCGAATGGTAATAGCAATGGCAATGGTAATCAGCAGTCGAGGCAGAAGAACAACAATTTGCCTCATTGGAGTGGTGATTATTCAAATCATGCTCCATCTAATACTTAAAACTTTTTTTAGACCAAATACATGGGCCAAGCATGAGTATTATGTTGATCTGACAGAGAATGTTTCTGTCATCTGGGATAAGACCAAGAATTCTGTGAATTTGAGGAAGCCGGCTCCCATAAGTAAAACAATGGAGGAGAGAAATAATAAATTTTACAGGTATCATGATGATATTGGACATGATACAAATGATTGTATTGCTTTGAATAAATAAATCCAATATTTGATTGAGAATGGAAAGCTCGTGACTTATGTGAAGTCACATGGGAGTGCATCAAAAAATAATGGCGCATCGACTTCGAAGGCTGCACCGCCAGCTGAGAACTTGATGATTATGGATTCACAGATTGAAACATTCGATGCTTCTTCTGAATATGTTGAATATGATCCAAATAGGTTTCTTCTGATGACAGTCGAAGAGCCTGTGGAAAAGGGGCGTGTTCGAGAATTATGTAAGTTTTTTGAATTGTTGGCTATTTTGGAGGCGATTCAATGACAGGAAATTCGGACAATTCGAGGAAAAGTCATGTTTTCAACCTGACAACTCAAATTGAAGGGAGGATGTCAACACACTTGTATGGAAAGAAAGATATTCCCTTCATTTATGTTTGATGAAGATGATTTGAGAGGAACTGGAGGTCCACATGAGGATGTTGTGGTGATTGGAGCTGAGGTGGCTAGAGTCAAAATTGGACGTGTGCTGGTTGACACTGGAGTTATGCTAATGTTCTTTTTAAATCCACCTATGATAGAATGACAAATCCACCTCGGATTACTCAATCAGATCGTACAATTATCGGATTCACGGGTGTAACAACTCGTGTTGTTGGAGAATTCGAAGGTGAAGTTAGTTTGGGAAAAGGACCATTCAAGAAAAAAGTCCAAGTACTCTTTGTGGTGGTGGACTGTCCCACGAGTTATAGTTCTATTTTTGGAAGGTCATGGCTTTCAAGAATGTACGGGGTGGTTTCTACAGTTCATCAGTGCTTTAAGTACGTTGTTGGAGACAGAGTTGGGGTGGTTCAAGGCGATCAAAAGGTTGCCAGGGAATGCTATGCCATTGCGCTTCAGGTCCGAGGGTCCAGCAGTGGAGATTTGATGCGAGATTAGCAGTTAAAGGGGGCACCCTCGGATTTGGAAGAAAGGTTTGACGATTCGAGGGAAAATCCAGGGTCTTTAACGGTGAGTGAAGAGATAGAGAAGTTTACTTTTTCGGAAGGAATGGTGCTTCGAATCAGAACTTTATTGACCCCGGTTCCATGTGAATAACTGTTTGATTTTTTATCTCAACATTTGGATGTCTTCACTTGGAGGAAAGAAGATGTATCAGGAGTACCTATTGAGGTAATTCGACATAGCTTGGCCATAGATCCAAAGGTCAAGCTGGTAATTCAAAAAAGAATAGTGTTTTCCTCAGAAAAAGCAGAAGCAATTGTTGCTGTAGTGGATCGGTTGTCTAAGGTCGGACACATAAGGGAGTCACAATATCCTTTATGGACGGCAAATCCAG
This sequence comes from Limnanthes douglasii subsp. nivea, assembly GCA_036936605.1. NCBI lineage: Eukaryota > Viridiplantae > Streptophyta > Magnoliopsida > Brassicales > Limnanthaceae > Limnanthes > Limnanthes douglasii. Next base: position 124,820,797 of record JAUPFV010000005.1, on the reverse strand, counting down.
TAGTAGTAGAAAAAAAGAATGAGAAATGGAGGATGTGTGTGGATTTTACAGATTTGGATACAGCTTGTCCCAAAGATCTGTTTCATGTTCCTCGGATGGATCAGTTGATTGATTTTACTTCGGGCAAGAAAATCTTAACTTTTATGGATACTTTTGCAGGGTATAATCAGATCCAAATGGATCCAAAAGATCAAGAGTGCACAACTTTTATAATTGATAGGGGTCTGCATTGTTATAGAGTGATGCCCTTCGGATTGAAGAATGTTAGAGCCACTTATCAGAGATTAATGAATAAAGCTTTTGCTATGTATATCGGAAGAAATATGGAGGTATATATAGACGACATGGTAGTGAAAAGCTCAAGGGACGAAGTGCATCTTGATAATCTAGAGGAAGCTTTTTTTAATCTAAGGGCGATCAGGTTGAAATTAAATCCTGAGAAATGCACCTTCTGACATTAGTGAAAAAGGAATAGAAGCTGACCCTGAACAGCTGAAAGATTTGATAACTTTGAATTCTCATCGGTCAATCAAAGAAGTGCAAATTCTGACAAGAAGGTTAGCAGCACTTAATCGATTTATTTCAATATTTTCTGACAAATGCTTTCCTTTCTTTCAAGTGTTACGAGGACCCAATAGGTTCGAATGGACGTCGGAATGTGAAGAAGCTTTCAAGAACATTAAAAATTTGTTATCATCACCATAAATTTTGGCAAAGCCTCGAAATGGTGAGAAACTATTTCTGTACATCGCGGTATCGGATTTTTCACTAAGCGCAGTGTTAATCATTGAAGATTCAGGAATTCTGAAGTCGGTGTACTACGTTAGTAAAAGTCCGGTGGCAGCAGAAAAGAGATATACGAAATTAGAAAAACTGGCATTAGTGTTGGTGATTGCTGCTAGGAAGATGCGTCCATATTTTCAAGCTCATACTATTGAATTCCAAACTTCGTTCCCTTTAAAAAATGTTTTACAACGACATGATATTTCGGGGAGGATGACCATATGGCCAGTGAAGTTGGGGGATTACGATATTTTATTTACACTTCGAACAGCGATAAAGGCACAAGCACTGGTAGATTTTTCTCGTTGAGTTCCACTCAAGCCGATCGGATGAGGAAGAAACTAAAAACGTTTTACTTGTTGATTCGAGGTGGGTTGTTCGAACGGATTGAGGATCCAATATTTCAGGGTGCATTGATGGGGTTCAATTAATAGCTCTAACGGGAGAGACAATGGTTCAATCAATTAAATTTGGTTTTCATGCTTCGAACAATGAAGTTGAATACGAAGCTGCTTTGGCAGGTTTGAGATTGGCAAAAATTTATGGGGCAACTTCAGTGCACTTGGAAACAGATTCTCAGTTATTAGAAAATCAGGTATCTGGATTTTCCGAAGCAAAGAAGGATCGTTTGATTTTATATCTTCGGGAGCTTCACATACTTATGTTTGACAACGTGGTTGTGGAATATATTGGGCGAGGAAGTAACACAGTGGCTGATTCTTTAGCAAATGTTGCTTACAAGGAAGAATATCCTTGGATTTTGCTGTAAGAAAATCCTTTTATTATTACTCAATCTAGCCAATGTGAAGGCATAGAAGAATTTGTTATTACTGATGAAAGCCGACGCGATTGGCGATCAGATATTTTAAATTTTTTGACTCAAGGATTACTGCCAGATGATTCCTCAAATGGCCAAGAAGTTAAGGGGTAAAGCATTCAGATATATAGTTCTAGATGGGATTTTATATAAAAAAGCATTAATTAGACCATTATTACGATGTTTAAGCAATCAAGAATCACAAGAAGTATTATTAGAGTTGCATGATGGTGAAGGGTCAGCTCATTGTGGGTTCAAAGGTCTATCGCATCGAGTTTTACTTGCAGGGTTTTACTGGCCTACAATTATGAACAATGCTAAGAATTTAGTCTGAGGTTGTGATACTTGTCAGAGATTTACCAATGCTATTAACAGACCAGCAGTACCGCTAATGTCTATATCTGAGGCAATACCATTTGATAAATGGGGAATTGATTTGGTAGGACCTTTGTCGATGGCTTCTGGGGGAAGACATGATAATTGTAGCGGTGGATTATTTTACGAAGTGGGCAGATGCAGAGCAGCTATCAGGAACAAAGGCAAAGGATGTTATCAAATTTATTATGAACAATATTTGTTGTTGTTTTGGGGTTCCTCTGAGGATTAAGACAGATAATGGCCCTCAATCTAATAATAAGGAAATGGCTGCATTTTGTACTTCTAAAGGAATTCAGCAATGTTTTTCGATGCCTTTTCATCCTCAAACTAATGGACAAGTGGAAGTGATAAACAGAACAATTTTAGATGGCTTGAAGAAGAATTTATCGGGGGCAGTAGGGAAATGGCAAAACTATTTGCAAGAGGTGCTTTGGGCTTATCGAACAACTCCAAGAGAGGCTACAAAAGAGACTCATTTTGCTTTGGCATATGGTATGGATGAAGTCATCCTTATTGAATCTACGATGTCATCTTTTAGAATATCTCAATATTCTGAAAGGTCTAATGACAAAATTCGAAGGGTTAATTTGGATTTGATTGAGGAAAAAAGAGTTCGAGCTCATCTGAATTAAATACATTATCAAACTCTTATGAGAAATAGATATGATTCGAAGCTAAAAAGAAGAGAATTTAAAGAAGGTGATAAGGTGTTGCGGAAAGTTTTATTGCACAAAAAGGAGAATAACCTCAGAAAAATGGCTCTGAATTGGGAAGGGCCTTATACAGTTGTTGAAAGAATCCAGTCGGGGTCTTATCGCCTTTGTGATTTTGAGGGGAGGATGCTTCAACACCCATGGAATATTCAACACTTGAAGATTTTTTTAGAGTAAATATGTTTTTGTACTTCGAAATTTTTGTTTTGACTGGCGCACGCTTTCCTATCCTGTTGGCCCAGGAAGGTTTTAACGAGGCATCGTGTACATATTCACTTTTATCAATAAAGTTCGTTTTTTTGCCATGGTTGTTTACATATATTTGAATACTATCTTAAAAAATCATCAAAGACTGATCACCTTTCAGATTGGTTAAGAGGAGAATGTTCCGAAGTGTTTGTAACACTTTTCGAAGAAACAACCATGTTTATTTATCACATTACATTTTTATTTAGAAGTGAACGCTTAACAGCAAACTGAGAATTTTACGAAAAACTACCAAAGCTTAACAATGCATTGATATTTTGTTAAAGTATTCGAGGAGGTAAGTTTACATTAATTTGCTAAGTTTTTGTGGTTATTTTGTTTGTAAAATTTAGCATCGAATAAAATGCTAGGAAAATGATGACATACAAAAGTCATTTGTCATTTAGATAAAGTCATTAACGTACAACAAAAAGGATATTTTAATACGACAAGGATAAAACGATGATAATAAAGTCATCCAGAATATTCTTCTTCCTCGGATGATTCGTCTTCTGAAGACGATGAACTAGGAACAGGTTCGAATACTTCGCTTGGGCGTTTTTCTTTAGGGATATCATTCCAAAATCTTGTTAGGTTGATTTTTGGATAAGTAGCATGAAGTTCTCGAAGAAGAAGAATAGTTGCATCTTATTTTACGACACGAAGAGCTGTTTGCATATCCTTTGAAAGTTCATCTTCGGCGGCAGTAACAGCAGCATCTTTTTCAACTTCGAAATTTTTTCTTCAATTTAGCCATGTCATCAACTAGTTCTTTTTTTTGTTTCACAGAGAGTGAAAGAATTTTGAAGCTTACTGGAGTTGTCTTTTTCAGCGGCCAGTTCAGTAGCATGGCTAGTGCTGATTTTCTTCAATTCTTCTTTATGAGCGTTGGTCAGCAATTCAGTCTCCACAAGATGGTTGATTTGCAGATGATTTTGTATGCAGAGAGCACCTTTGATTAGTTCAGACTGTGCCATTTCATAACCATGAAATTGATAGACTACTTTGCCATGCATAATTTCTCTAAGCTTCTTCTCAGCTTCGTAACCTTCCTTGTAGTAAACCATATCTTTGGCCAGCTGTTTTACATGGTTTGAGAAGTTTCGACTTGGGAAGCAGGTTTCTTTGTTGCAGCATCAAGTTTGGAAAATGGTTGAAGAGCGAGAGAAATGACAGGAATTGGAGTAGGAACACGAAGTTCGGATGTGCTAGGATCTTGAACTATTGGGGTAATAGGCTCAAGAGAGCGAGTAGCTTTTGGAGAGGTTTCAATTGGTTCTGGTCTCCCAAAGTTAAGCATATGGTTTTGGATTACTTGAAGAATTGGATCTTCCTCACCAGTAAGTGCTTCAGTATTTTCGAAGCGGATAAACATGTCAGGATCGAAGGCTACAGTGGTTTGATTCTCGTTGGAGGTGCTATATTCAATGACTATCAAAGGGTTGTCTTTGTTTGATTGATTTTATATTGAAGGGTTTTGTGGGTTTTTAGCAACAGTGACTTCCTCCTTATCAACCAAAGTGTACGAAGTGATTTTCTTCTGTTTCTTTTTCTTTCCGAGGTTACGAGAGAAAACTTTCTTTTTCTTTGATGATGGTTCTTGATCTTTTCCCTCTTCGATGGGTGAGAGAGGTTGTTGTGCAATTTTGCGTTTTCGACGCTTTGGTTTTGATGGCGTGGAAGGGTTAGCACCAGATGTGCTAGCTGTCTTTTTACCCTTCTTTTCTTTGATAACTTTTTCTTTCTTATTTTTTGGCAAATGGATATCCGATCTGTTGCGAATGGGAAGAAAGACTTTGCAGTCAGGTTGGGGTATTCGTTGGCACACAAGCTTCAGATCTGGTTCGGATGATAAATCTTGAGGAGGCAACCCACCTTATTTGATTGGAAACATATGGCTATGGGGGAAATTAATGGGCTGAAAGGCAGTATGAAATGCATTATTCCATTCCTCTTCAGCCCAGTCGGCGAGTTTTTGGAAAATATCCTTAGAAGCTTCTGGACGTGTTGAGTAGCGCTTCGAAATTTCTAGTATAAATTAGCAAAACAAAATGTTAAAAAAAGGATAAATTTCATATCAGAACATAAAAGTTCGAAGAACTTACGATTGCTTCTCCAGACAAGAGTTAGTTCCGAAGGGTTAGGTTCGGAAATCACTTTGCCTTTTACCCAAGCTCCAGATATGAAGACGAATTTCTATTTCCAGAACTTGTCAGCCACCAGAAGATCATCGATGATCTTGAGGTCGTCCATCAATGTGAGGTAGTAAAAGGGAAGCTTCGGACCTTTTGAAAGTTGAGTTAGTGATCACTTTAATGCTGATGGGAATTTTGGATAGACGGGATGCCATGATCACTGACATTAGGGTGAACCATTGATTTAGTGTCACCTGGGTGGGGCATAAACTGAGGAGTTCGAAGTACTCCACGATCATTGGATCTAGTGGAGATCGAAGACCCCATTTGATGATTTTTGGGTATACTACTAGTTCACCATCCTTGCAGTCCAGGGGAGTTTCTCCTTCTTTTGGCAGACGAAGGGTTATGTTTTCTCCCATTCCCCATTGTTTCTTAAGAGCCGAGGCTTGGATTTCCTTGTAGTATATGTAACGGTCTTTCTTCAAAGCAATAATGTATTTTCTTTCAAGGTTCCTTAGGTTCCTCCCAATGTTTTCCCTTTCTTCTTCGGAGATAGAGCTAGTATCTACTTCTTCTTGAGAGTCAGCCTCAAGATCATTTTTTGTAGCCTCTGAGTCAGCTTCGTTGGATTTTGAAGTTTCTTCTCGAGGATTTTGAGAAGTTGGGATAATCTTTTTTGTAGAAGGGTTAGTAATTCGAGGCGCTTCCTTTATTACTTATCTTTGAGGAGGATCGTTAGTAGTTGGATTTGTAGGAGAAGGAGTTCGGATGATTGTTGATTCATCTCCCATGGTGATGAACATTTTTCTTCGTTTGGTTACTGAAGAGTTTTCCGAAAGAAGCATTGCTTGTTTTTTGTTTTAAAGGAGAAATTCTACTTTGAGATGAGGAGACTCGAGGTGTTTTAGGCCCTGAGAGTTTAGATGAGGATTTCTCTTCGATTCTAGTGGAAGGTGAAATATTTGGAACTTTAGTAGGATCGAAGTTACCGTAATAGAATATCTCAGTAGTAGTTCTGATTGGACCACCTCGAATAAATCCTGGTCTTCGGTATTCTTCAGCCATTTGTGTAATACAAAAGTAATCGTAAGATCCGAACACTAAATTACTATCAGTATCAGAGGATTCTGGTACTTTGGGTAGAGTGGCGTTCGACTTTTTGGTTCTTGGTTTCCTTCTCATAAACGAAGTAAGGGTTGATCGGAGAGGATGGAGATTGGTCGGGAAGTTTGAATTTTCTAGTGAAAATCCTGAGAATAGGGTAGGAGCACGATGAAGGTAGCCAAAAACTCTAACTTCTCTCTAAAACAGTTCATGTGTGAGGAGAGTGGAAATGAGAGGAAGGTTGTATTTATACTAAAGCGAGTGAAGGCTTGTGAAGGTGGAAAGGCCTTTGTGATGATAGGTTGGAATATGAATCGGTGAGTTGGTTAGATGTTCGACATCTATCAGGCTAGACTACTAGGGTTATGATGAATTTAACAGTTACATATGTAATAGTTATTTCCGAGGATGATTATTCGAAGATGATCTATTTACATAATATTTCGAGGAAGATTTTCAAAACATTTTATTACATCAATTTGAAGTGATTTTAAGCTCACGTTTACCTACCAAGGCTTTTCGAGGCCAATTTGTGTTTATTCTTTGGTTTGAATATGTTTTAAGATCTTAAATTGCATAAGTACTTCAAATAATAATTTAAGCTAATTGCTCCGAACGATTGTTTTTAAGTTTATGACAGTTAACATAGCCCGTGGGAGTTTTCGAGGATGTAAAGATTCGAAGACAAAACGGATTTGAAGATTTTTTTAGTTCTTATTCATTTACTGACATGAGAACTATGGGGGTTCTGATATGGAAATAAAGTTTTAACGACTAAATTGTAAATAATGTAAATTTAAGGATTTAATTTTAATTAATGTAAGGGTTGTCCTTAATTCGTGACTGATGTAAGTTTTAAATGATATTTGTAACTATGTCTAATTAGTAAGGACTAAACAGCAATTAGTCCACTTTTTGTAACAGATTCAGTTTGAGACTAAGTCTTGGCTCCTCTATATAAAGGACCAAACTACTCTAATAAAGGGGTTGAACACTTTTTACTTTGAAACTCATTTGTACTTGTGTTTTCTCTCTCTAAAACTCTCTAGCACTTTCTCTGTCTAAAATACACTCTTGACAATTAACTAAGGCAAAACAATTACTCATCAGTAAGGGTGGAGAAATGTTGGTCGGTGCCATAGTATTTGCAGAATGTCGTGACCACAGAATTTTGGAATTGGGTGCTAATTATCTATCATCGGCACTTGGGGGGATGCCAAACCGATATAGGATATCAAGATGAACAAAGTCGAAAATTTCTTGGGCTCGAGTGCGAGAGAGAGCTTTCATTTTGAACCACTTAGTGAAGTAATCCACGGCCATATAAAAAACTGGCGCTTCCCGATCGCCATCGGTGGTGGGCTGACCAAGTCAATGCCCAATTTATCAAAAGGGAAAGGTATTATAGTAGAGTGCATCTACTCGGTAGGTAGGTGCCAGGTATTAGCAAATTGCTGACATGGGTGATACTGCTACACAATTCATTCAACATCGTTTTCCAACTCGGGCCAATAATAACCTGCTAATAGAAAGTTCTAAATGAGGCTGCGGTAGCCATAGTGTGTCTCGGGGTCACCGGTATGTAAGTCATGCAGAATTGTGGTAGCACTCTTTCTATAAAGGACATCGTCTAGGATACAATATTTGGTTGCGCGTAGTTGTAGGGCCCAAGTGACGACCTTATCAGTTGGGAGCATGCCCGACCAGAGGTAAAACAGATAAGCTTACCTCCAATCGGTTGTTGCATCGATCATGTAGACAATCTCAGGTGTATTGGGAGTTTCAGTGGTTGGTAGTTGTTGTAGGATGATAAGTGGATGCTCTCTCAAAGCACGTGTTTTAGCCAATGCATCGGCGACGAAATTGTCGAGATAGGGAACCTGATCATAAGAGATTTTCTTAAACTTAGAGTCATACTCTTTTAAGATCGTGAGATAGTTGCGAGTCCTCTCTTTTTTGGCGTCGTAGGTACCATTTTCTTGGTTTATAACCAGTTGTGAATCAGATTAGATCCTAAGTATTTGAGCCCCACATATCAAAACTACCTCCATGCCTCCTATAATCGCCTCTTATTCAGCCACATTATCAGTTAATCGGAAGTTAAACGGATGGCTTGGCGAATTTCTTCATTAGATGGTAACCTTAAGACGATGTCAGTTCCACCTCCTGACATACTTGGTTTCAATGACCCATTCCATATTCGTGTGATCGGGCGAGGGTTAGACTATGTAATAAACGTCACAAGGCACAAAGAATTATGTGAGGAAGTTTGCGATGGTTTGTCCCTTGATCGTTGTGCGGGGTTTGAACTTGATATAATACTCCCCTAATTCAATGCTACATTTAGTAAGGCGACCAGAGGTATATGGTTTATGTAATACGGTTCTAAGGAGGAACGATATGCGGATGGTGATAGTGTGCCCCTGGAACTAAGGGCACATCTTACTATATGATAAGATACCATAACATCCGAAACTACACAAACTATAAATGATGAGAAACCACTTCATGAGAAACCAGATAAACTATAAACAATGAGAGACCATATCATGAGAAACTAGACAAACTATAAATGATGAGAAACAATATCATTTGAAACTAGATAAATGCGAGACAATTACGTGTGTGAGAAAATATGAATGATGAGAGACCATAACATCCCGGACAAAACAATGATAGATAAGAGAAAAGTTTAAGATTAGAGAAAAGATTATAGATTAGAGAAAATAGTAAAGATGAGATAAAATATTATAGAATAGAGCAATGATAATTCACTTACTTGTTCTTGTGTAAATCTTTTTCACTCTGTATAATCTACTTCTCAGTAGTTGGATTCAAGTCACTTACCGTAGGCGTTTCGATTTTTTGGTGTTCAGTGGCAGGATCCTTTATAGAAAAAATTATCTATTATTAATTCAAGACTAAATAATGAAGAATTTGCGAAACCATGGTAAAAGACAAGTGACAAGATAATACATTACCCAATAATGCAAAACTAGACAATAAAGATTTATTCCACACTATATCATGAAAGACCATTTAAGGAAATACTATAACATGAGATATCATACATTAAATAAAATTAGTATAATATTACAATATTAAAAAAAAGACAATACACAAATTAATACATGTCCATATACATAGGTTTTTAGAAGATTGTTTTGTCAATTTTGAGTAATCTAGATCACTTAACAATAACATATACATTAACAACATTATGAGCCACATCTATTGCATTAGAAACCTCATTGTTTTCCTTAATAACATTAGCATCTAAAGTACGAACATCTTGGACCACATTTATAGTTGAAGAAACGTCTTTGTTTTCCACAATCATCTTAGTTGGAGTGTCTTTGATTTCGAAATCAACATTATAATTGTTTTCTTTAACAACAACAATAACATTAATATTTTGTCCTTCTGCAACAATATTAGGTGGAATATCATTGTTTTCGACACCAACATCAACATGAGGATGAACATCCAGTTCTTTAATATCAACATGATTATGAACATCTTGTTCTTCAACAGCAAAAGTAACCTTAGGATCTTGTCCTTCCACAACACCATTAAGTATAGTGTCTTAGTTTTTTATACCAACATCAAGGTTCTCTTATGGTGGAGGTAGGTCATTTTTTTACACAACAACATTAGATTAACATCCTGATCTTCCATAGAAACAATAACTTTAAGATCATGTTCTTCCACAACAACGTTAGATGTAGTATCTTGGTTTTCGACACCAACATTAAATTTTTATTGTGCTATAGGTTTGTTCAGTTTTTGTACAACAATATTAGGACGAAAATCTTGTTCTTCCACAAGAACTCTATTAGGGTCCTTGTGGCGGGAGCCTCAGTTATATTAGAAGGAGGTTGTTGTACATCGGTTTGTTGATTATTTTGGCTTGTAATCACATTTTTCTTGTAATAACATATGTAATCGTGTTCACAGTACATGTTTTTTTATTTGGTTATCATTACAGTTTATCATGTAATTGTTTTTTTCTTTCGTATGTTTTTTAGATTATTTTAGGTATTTTTAAAAATTCATCATTTGTGTATATCTCAAAATAGGCAATTGAAGTGTCTATTGTAGCTTCATCTTCCTGTCCATCTCTGTATCTGTTGGATTTATCTCTTCAACTTTATTTATTTTTTTCTTACATTTGTGAAATGACCTTGTCTTTTTCAGTGAGTTTCTTTTGTAATTTAAAATTTGTACTTTATATTATATCCACTGTTGATAAGTCAATGCTCTGTTGATGCTGCAAATTAATTGTTAATCTTCTACGAGATAAATATAAAATAATGTTAACAATGAGAAAACATCAAAATGATGATAGACCTGGGACCGTGTTAACAATAAACTATAATTTGGTATGCTCAACTTCCCTATGTTCTGGGTAACCAACAACCTCATAAGTTTCTAGGACTTCTTCCAAATCCCCTTTAGTTTTCGCTGACATTTCGTCTTATGAGGAATATGAGTAGGAAGTTTCTTGTTAGTTGGGACAAAAGGCTTCTTCGACCCTTCAGATTTCTCAGCCTTCAAATTTTTAACTTTCTTTTCTTCCCCATGAGTCGAGGTGTCACAGGCTTCTTTTTTTCTAAGGAGTTATCTGAATCTTCATATAAATGACTCTTGGCCCAATCTCTTGTTTGAAGAAGAACCATCACATCTTTTTCTTCCAACCGATTTAATACATCTTTTGTCGAATGAGAAACCATTAGCTCTTACAATGATAACATTTGGATTTAATCTTTACCACCGAATTTTTGCAAGATTTGATGGGGTAAAATAGAGTTGAAATCTGTTAAACTAGACAGTCTAGGCCCATAGCTTTAATTCAGTGAAGGCATCCTTTGCATGAGAAACGAAGTCGGCATAAGGTTTGGAGATACCAGTCATCGCTATATATAGTTAAGAAAAATGTATAAAAATGAATATAAGACAAATTTGAAGGAAAATAAAGGAAGACATACCTTTGTTGGTCCAGTCAAGTGATAACTTGTGGGGATTATCAGCAGTGGCTTCGTATCCTGTTTCCCAAAGCCCTGAGATAAAAAATTCACTGCTTCCATTTCTTGTCTCCCTCAAGTAAATCTTTAACTACCTTCTGGTCCTGTATGAAGTTCAGAGAGTAACATGGGAAGTAAGGGTTCTTTGCTAAACCAGAAAGGCCAACCAATTCTTCTAAAGAAAAACTCACCCCCGAAATTATGGAGGCCATGATGCAGGCTATAAAAGTGAACCAAATGTTAGGTCTAGCCTGAGTGGGACAAAGAGTGACCATCAAAAAGTACTCAACAAAAAAGGGTCCAGAGGATAGTGTAACCCCCAGTTCATCAGCTCTGTGTACACAATCACCTTATTGTCTCTGATTGATAGTGGAGCCTCTCCAGCTGTTGGGAAACGGATAGAAACTAAAGAAGGAATTCCTCATCGAACTCTTAGTTAGCCTTTTCGAATGTCTCATAGTATTTATAATGCCCTTTGTGCAAGGCCAATAGGTTTTTGTTATCAACAGATTTAAGGTTATTTCCCACTAAAGCATCGATCTTCGGGGCAACAGAACATTTTTTTTTGACTTAGCTTTTTTTCTTTGGAGGAGAATTCTTTTCCTGAACAACTAAAGAGGCAGCAACATTGATCTTTTTATCAGGAAGGCCTGCAGAAGTAGTCTTCTCTTCAATAGCTTGAGAACTAGTATTAGTTGGATTCTCCTTAGAAAACTGGATTAGATTTCTATCGACAATTGTCACTTATTTTCCCTCAACATTAGGATGAAAAGGGGAAACATTGGATTTAATTTCTGGAATTGATTTAATTGGTTGCTTTGTCATCCTAGGGACATCGGTTCTTGTCAATTTCCGTGGGGGTATCTTTGGTGTTGGCCTTAGAGTTCCTTGTGGATTAGCAGATGGTGTAGAAGGAATTTCTGAAGAGGATCCCTTAGCGCGTTTGGAATGCTTATGTTTGTTTTCTTTGTGACGCTCTTTCCTTTTCGAAGAGGATCTTTTTGAATTTTTATCTTTTTCTATGTTTATAGAGTCCCTGTTTAAAATTTCTAAGCAATAGTGACTCTGGGAGCAGATATTCAAACGGATAATTGTTGTTGAATTCTCCGGAGGTACCGTCATATGAAATAACCGGGGCGGGGGTTGTGGTTCGACGTACAAACCAGCATCTCTCATTTCTTCAAATTTTTGACTAATGGTTAACCACTATGGTATGCAAAAGTTCTTTGGCATAAACTGTTTCTCTCTCTAGAATATTTTCGGTAAATGTTTCTCTCTCTAAAAATGCTAAGAAGATAGGTGAAGAAAAAATGACATTTATAGGAGACAATTGGGCTTTGAAGGTTAATGCGACCCAAGATGGTGAGGGTTTGTTTTCCTAGGGGAAAATTGTCCAAACTAAGGGCAATAAGTGCCTAGAGGCGTGTCACACCGCCCCTAGTCTAGTTTGTGTCAAAAGAGAAAACATGCAACGGGTATCCCAATCGACATTTGGTAGGGGAAAAGCTTTTTCATTGGTGATGTTAGAGAAAGTCATGACGTCACAAGCGTGAAAAAATTGAGAAAATGTATGGTATGGATATCGAAAGAACACATTCGAAGGCCTTTACCATGAACATACAAATTAAAAACTAAAAGAAAATTTAAGTGGAGTGTTTCGAATACAAATTCAAGGAAACATCTAATTATTTGAAAATTTGAAGAAGATTCTTGTACTTAAAACTTCAAAGAATATTTTTGTGCCAAAACGTTGTACAAGTTGTATATTCGTGAAACAGTCTACAAAATCCGAAGAGGGTTACCAGGTGAAATCCGACGAGGACCAATTAGGTGAAATCCGACGAGAAGTTTTTCTCATTCTATTCATAAACCAACAGTACCACTTATGTCTATTTTTTAAGCTATCCCTTTTGATAGATGAAGAATAGATTTGGTAGGACCATTTCTTATGGTTTCTGGTAAACATCAAATGATCATTGTGGTTGTGGATTAATTTTCAAAGTGGGCAGAAGCTGAACCATTATCTGGAACAAACGAAAAAGATGTTATTGGGTTCATTATGAACAATATTTTTTGCCACTTTGGAGTGTCTCGAAACATCACTACATATAATGGTCCTCAATTCAATAACAGAGAAATGACATTTTTTTGCGTTTCAAAGGGAATAACACAGTGCTTTTTACACATTTTCATCCTCAAGAAAATGGTCAAGTAGAAGTGACTAATAGATCTATTTTGGAAGATTTGAAGAATAATTTAACAGGCATTGTAGGGAAATGGCCTAATTATTTTCAAGAGGAGGTGTAGGCTTATTGTACGAATCCTAGAGAAGTTACTCAAGAAACACCTTTATCCTTAGTATATGGGATGGATGTTGTTAGTCTTGCAGGATCTACTTTCCCTTCTTATAGAGTACTCCAATATTCCAAAGAGGTCAATGAAGAGACAAAAAAAATATAACTAAACTTAATCGAGGAAAAAAGAGTTAAATATAATTTGAACATGACTCATTATCAGACTTTGATGAGGAGTCGATATAATTCGAAGGTAAGAAGAAGGGATTTTAAAGTGGGCAATAAAGTATTAAGGATATTCGTTCATACAAAAGATAAACAATTTAGAAAGATGGCCCCGAATTGGAAAGGTCCATATATAGTGATGGAGAGGATAAAGTCGGGCATGTATCACCTTTGTGATGAACAGGGGGAGAATGCTTCAACATCTTTAGAATATAGAACACCTGAAGCTATAATAGGAATGATATTTTTATTTTAAATTTCTTGAATAATTGGCACATTCTTTCGTACAATGGTGGCCCAATGAGGTTTTAATGAGGTGTCATGTAAATATTCGAAGGTATTAATAAAAATCATTTTTTGGCCAATGGTTGTTTTAAAAACTAGTATTCAAATAATTCTGGTAATTAGTCAACGATTGATCATCTTTGAAGTTTTTGACCAAGAGTAATTATTCCGAAGTGTTATACACTTATTATTAACACTTTTTGAAGAGACAACCATATTCGAGGTGCTACATTCTCTAAACGCACTAGACATATTCAAGGTGCTACATTCTTTAAACGCACTAGACATATTCGAAGTGCTACATTCTCTAAATGCATTATATATATTTGAGGTGTTTACATTCTTTAAATACACCAGATGTTATTTGAAGGGCTACATTTTCAAAACGCACTTTTTAAGGAACTATTATTATTCGAGGTAAAAAATAACTTTATTTTTTTTTAAATATAACCTATGACAGAGCAGATGAATGTAGAAAAAGGAAGGGTAATAATTCATGAAAGATAATCCGACCTTACAAGAATATATTCTGAATGCTAAGCAACTAAGCATTCATAAAAACAAGTACTCACAAAACATCGAGTGACTTCAAACAAAAAACAACAAGGCGTAGAGCAGTAATGACTTGTATTTGGAATTCTCTTCTAGAGAATCTCTTTCATCATATTTACTTTCTTCTGATTCTGTCTCTTTGGAAGAGTCAATAGGGACAAGATCAAAGGCTTCACTGGGTCAGTTGTTTTGGGGGATTAATTTCTAGAATCTAAATAGATTTACCTTGGGAAATGTCGCGTGAATTTCGCAAAGCAAATTCATTGATTTTTACTCCTCATAATTTGCTATAGCAACCAATATATATATTTCCCACACTCGGTTTTGGCGGCCTCTACATCAATTTATTTTTCTTTCCCAAGGGTAGCCTTGAGATCATTCATATCACTTATCAACTTCTTCTCTTCTTTACTCTTTATTAAAGATTCTTCAAGAGTATAATACTTTTTCTGCTCCTTGGATAAGTCTATCACATACTTCTCCGTAAGTTCTTCTATCTTTCCCTCATGAGAATTATTAAGCTCCTCGAGTTGTTGATCATGCTCGAAGAAAAGTGATGTTTAAGTTGGATCGATGTATGTATATATTGCGCCCTGTCAATTTGGAATACATGAAACTACTCCTCGATATGTTTACCAAAATTCTCTCTCATTCTTTTTTTCTACCACAATATGTTTTTTATCTCGAACAATTTTCTTAGCCATGTCTTTTAAGTCGCTTCGAGAAGAATTCACCTCTGAGCATAATGGTTTGGCTGCTGTTTCAAGGTTGGCAAAAGGTTTTAAGCAAGTAAGACCTCTTCGGATGGCTCTGGTACAGGGATAACCTTTCATCATTGTAAGGCATGATAGTAGATGAGGAAGCCAAGTGAGCATCTGAAGAAGACATGAGTTCAAGCAAGAGAGGAGCAATAGCTGGATGGCCGATTCGTTGAAGTTGGTATTGAATTTATTGAACCGGTGGATCCATATCTTTGTGAAGAGCTTGAAGCTCTTCTCTATTATAAATGTCATCATGAAAGAAGTGGTCTTCTCCTTCGTGATCTTCAGCTAACATTCCTTCTTGGTTGTCATCATTTGTAATTCCTCCTTGATTATCAGCTGTTATAACTCCTCCTCGATGATCTTCTTTTTCAGTGTTTTCAGTTTCGGCTGGAAGAAGTTCAGAGGCAGTTTTTCCAGATGGCTTCTCTGAAACCTTAGCATGAAAAGTTTTTTAGCTGCTTTGTTTCTTCTTTCGGGAAACAATTTTATTTCTCTTCGAGAAAGGTTCAGCCTTGATTCCTTCTTCAATTGTAGGAAGGATGGTGTAAGTTGTCTTCCTTTTTCCTTCTTTTGAGGGCTCTGATTTTCTGAAGGGCTAGCACCAGATGTACTAGCTGCTTTTTTTCTTTTTCCTTTTCTTCTTTGCGGGAAGATGACTGTCAGGATTTGTTTCTCACTGGAAGAGTCATATTTTTATCAGGTGTATCAGTCTCTTCACCACCAAATTTGGATTTGGTGGCTCCATTAGGTTTTCGAGGAGGTCAGCATTCAAGGTGATCCTTCACAAGTGGCTATTGATAAAGTTGATGGGCATAAAAACTGAGTGGAACCCATTGCCCCATTCTTTTTCCGCCCAGGTGTCTAGCTTCACAAAAATATCTTTCGCATCCTTCTTGTGACCCTTATATCTCTTTTAAATTCCTAAGAGCAATAGAAATATAAATGGAAATTAAACATAAGGTATAAAACGAAACAAAAAGTAAAAAAATTTGAACTTATTGTTACTCCTCCAAACGATGTTGAGTCTTGAAGGGTTCTCATCGAATATCTCTTTCTCGTTCTCCAAAACTCCAAATATGAAGATAGTTTTTTGTTTCTAAAATTTGTCAGCTTCGAGCAAGTTATCAATGAATTTAAGATCATCATCAAGGGTTAGGTAGTAGAAGATAAATACCGGTCCCTTTGAAAGTTTAGTTAGAGCGATGAAATCTTTGATAGAGAGGGGAATTTGGCTTAGTCTGGAAGCCATGATCACTGATAGAAGTGTGAATCATTGATTGGTGTTGGTTGTGTATGAAAAAGGTCAAAGAGTTCGAAGTACTCCACTATCATCGGATTTAATGGGAACCGAAGACCCCAGTTGATGATCTCAGGGTAGACCACCAATTTATCTTTTCCACAGTCAAGTGGAGTCTCCTCCTCTTTTCTCATCTAAAGTGTAATATTATCTACCATTCCTTATTGTTTTT
The DNA here is from genome assembly GCA_036936605.1 of Limnanthes douglasii subsp. nivea. Lineage (NCBI taxonomy): Eukaryota > Viridiplantae > Streptophyta > Magnoliopsida > Brassicales > Limnanthaceae > Limnanthes > Limnanthes douglasii. The sequence continues at coordinate 124,804,005 of JAUPFV010000005.1, read as the reverse complement.
TAGAAGACCAGTTTGAGCCTAATTATAGTAGATGTAAGGCACATTTTTTAGTGTCATGATATATTCAGGGAGAAGTGGCTTTAGGTTTACATTTACTGAGACAACAACATCATCGGTGAGCTCAATTGGAGCCTTTTTGTTTTTTTTTCATATTTTCTCTCGTTCCCTTGTTTTTGAGGCATTTTCATCAGTATCCGCTTCAATATCTTTTGAGGCATCATCTTCAGTATCAGCCTCGACAATTGATTAAGTTGTTTCTGAATCAATTTCTTCGTCATCATCTTCTATATCAGCCTCGACAATCAATTTCTTCGTCGGAAGCTTCATCTATAAGTCAATGTGGATTTGAAGTTGAGGTTGGCTTCTCTTGTTCATTATTTTGAGGAATTTTGTTGTGACTCTGTCATAGTATCGAAAATCTCCTTTAGGGGAGGAGAAGATAGTGAAGGCTTGTTTGTAGCATTTTATGAAGTGCTGACAACCTCGAAATCTCTCATTGCTATAAAAGTTTTCTTTTTGGTAGGACGACTTTTGGGAAGGTGAGCTTTTGGCTGGACTAAAGAGTTTATTTGCGTAGTTGTCGAGGCGGATTAGAGCTAATAGGAGATGGAGTTTCTTCTATATTTTCTTGAATTAGATAAGCTTCGATTTACTTTGTGATTTTATCGAGGAGATGGAGAGGAAGTTCGAGGTGTTGGTTGCCAAAGAATTTTTTATAAAGGTTGTTGAGATTTTGGGGTAGTTGAACTTGGAAACACAAGGGAAAATCGAGGAGCATTTTTTATCATTCCTACAGCTCTGTACTCCTCAGCTCTTTCACTAATGTAGAAGTTATCGTAAGCACCAAAAACTAGTTTCTGAGGATCTCTGGAAATTAGTTTTCTTGGTTTTTTAGTTTTCGAGCATTTTTTCATATACTAACTTGAAGAATGGCTAGAAAGTATGAGTTTTTTGGCGAAGGTAGCCAAGGAATTGGTTAGTCTGGGAAGGGTAGCAAGGTATTCTCTCAAACAAAGACAATTTTCTCTCTCTGAGAACTTTGTGTGAGGTAAAAAGTGAAAGATTATTTATAGAAGAAGTTAGAAGAGAGAGACTGGTGTCAAAGAAGTTGAATATATGAAACTTTTGTGTGTAAATGGGATAATATAACGTCTGTTAACTGTTATACTTAGTGGCAGACTTAGAGTTTAATGAATATTGAGTAGTCGCACGCGTACCACACCATACCAAACGTTTATGACTGTTATGAAAACACTTAAATTGTTGTCTAGTCCCTCGACTATCACGTTTTCTGCCATTTTATCCCTCGACTAAAAAATCACGGGTGAGGATCCCTTGACTATTGAAAATCTATAAATTTATTCTCCGCGCGTGGTCTTCTCTATGGTTCTACCACGTGTCACCATAATTAAATGGTTCATGTCCCACTGATAGTCTTTTGACTTTTAATTCCAATTTTACTCTTAAATTTTTATATAAATATATATATAGATATATATATATATATATATATATATTATTTTTATTTTTCTAACAAAACAGAGTATCGCAAAAATTGACAGTACTCTGTTTTTTTTTCTTTTTATTTATCTCATCAAATGTTATAGTATATATAACAAAAAAACACTAATATATGTCTACTACAATTGTAATATATGACTACTACAATTGTAAATTCATGTAAAGAGATACATTTTTGCTTATGTCCAAAATACTTATTTTATAATCCAAAATTAAATTGATTAGCTTTTTATATTCGATCAAAACTGATGATGATTCGCTTTTGTAATAGAGGAACAGCAGTTAAAGACTCGACCGCCCCACATGGCCTTAAACTTCTAATTACTGATTACCCATATGCTGTTGACGGCCTTGATATATGGGCAGCAATACAAACTGTTGGATATTTTAGTGTAACTGGATTAACTAGTCGACCAATGTAGTCATAATATATTATCGAGCAAGTTGGAGAGTGTCGAGTACACGCTTGTTAGAATATATTATGATTAATGGGTCCAATAGACGGATCCTTGTTCGGGTTAGATTTATTTTGAATGATAAGGCTATTATGAAAATTCATGGAAATTTAAATTTGGAAAAATAATTCGAATTTGAATTTGAATTTTTAGTCAGTTTATCATTTGAAATTATAACCGTTATTGGACTTAAAACTGTTTTACAGTTTTTGAAATTTGGTTGAATAAATAAATATGGTTCTGTTGAAGAAAAACATAACAACAAAAATTCATTCTCCTTGTTCGAAAGAAAAGCTCAGATTTTATCCGGTTGAATATTTTGGAGAACCACCAAAATAATTTCAATCAGAAATTGTTAAAACAAGACTTCAGAGTTTATCCGGAAATCTCTAAACAAAATTCCCAACAAAAGATTGAAATTATTTTGCAAAGAGATTTGTACGAAGATGTTATTGTTTTATGATTTGTATAAAGATTGAAATTATCGACGATTGAAATAGTGAATGGAAATTCATACGGCATGATTTCTCCTTAAGGATATATTACAAGAGAGGGTTGTTGCAAAGAAACTGTCTCAGATATTATATCAACGTCAAAGATCTTATGGTGCTTGAAAATGGGAAACAAAGTCACTACTATGCTACAAAAGGTTAATTAGGGTGGAATCCATTTGTCGAAGTGCACTCATTCACATGTATGCAACATTTAAGGATGGAATTCGAAATTCTTTTCTTGTTTTCTCATCTATAATCGTGCCGGATCTTATATCACGGAATGCCATGATGGCAGTTTGGACTCGTAATGGTTATGAAGAAAAAGCTATGAAGCTTTGCTGCTGTTGATTCTATTATATCCATCTGCCTCTCAGCTTGTGTTGGCTTACCAGCACCAGAGATGGGCAAGTGGTTCCTTGCGTACACTATCAGAAATGGGCTCACGTTTCACCTGCATGTAGTCTTCCATTACAAATATGTATAGTAAGTGTGGTTACATAATGATGCATGGTTGTACTTTGATGAAACGGAAAATTGCAATCTAGTGTGTTGGACAACAATGATGTCTGGGTATGCTTATAAGGGATTTGGCAAAGAGGTTTTCAGATGTTTAAGGAGATGAAAAAGACTTGTTTAAAACCTGGTTAGTGTTTTAGCTGCATGTAGCCATACTGGACTTGTGAAGCGCTGGCAGGTTTTTGAGTCCATGACAGAAGAATATGGCTAAGAAATGGAAATCAACCAGTTTGTGTGCATGGTTGATCTTCTGGGTCATGCAGACTGAGTAGAGAAAGCTGAGGTGCTTTCAAACCAAGAGGTTTTTAAACAATTCTATAGATTTCAAGGGGCATGATTTCCAGTTTATACCTTTTATTACTGGTAGGAGGGGTTGCCCTGGTATTCAATTTGCAATGGGTATTTTTGAGCTTGCATTGGCGAACCTTGTGTGCCAATTTGATTGGACATTTCCTGATGAGGAGGACTTGGACATGACTGAATCCACTGGTATTAATGTTCATAGGAAATTTCCTCTCGTCGCTGTTGCAAAAGAAGCTGGGTAACCTTGTGTGCCGAATACTTTGCGACTAAAGTTTCTTATCAGAATCTCTGTTAATAAAAAAAATAAAAATAAAAAAATAAATAAATAAATAAATTGGGTGCATGTAATATACAGACCTGCAGTAAATAGTAATAAATATGTCCTATTTCATAACATTATCTCCTCCTGACTTTTTTTACAAGGCAGAGGGCATAAACAATTATTGTATTCAAAATTATATAACTAAGGATAGTAGTTAGCTACTGCTTTCCCATCGATGGCTCTCTTTTGGATGACATTGTTGGGTGCCTGCAACAAATTTGGGCATCTTGAAGTAGGTAAGCATGCCGAAGAGATGGTAGTGGGCTAGGAGTTTGTAGTTTTGTTCCGTAATTCATTTGGAAGAATTTTGCATGCAAAAGAATGTGCAGTGTATTTATAATAAAAGGCAGATAAATATGTATGTGAGGACTAACACGAGGCTGGATATTGTCTTTGATATTGGAAAGCTTAGTAAGACTAGAAATTCAGTTCAAATCATTGGTAAGCTTCAACTCGAGTGTTCGAGTATTTCCTGGTTTGGCTTATACTGGATTTCCTTCCGTACTTGATAAATATTCGGATGTGAGTTATATTTTGAATATGGAAGATCACTTTTCCACAAGTGGATGGGTAGTTCTACTTGGGGGACATGCTATATCTTGGCCATCTAAGAAATAAACTTGTATTACTGATTCAACAATGGAATTAAAGTATGTGGTATTACCAACAGCTAGTAAAGAAGTTGAGTAGCTAAGAAAGTTAATGTATGAAATTTTGTTGTGGCCCAAAAGATATCACCTAAATCTATCGGATGTGATAGTGAAGCTGCCTTGGCTAATGTCTATAGACAAGTTTACGAAGGCATGTCTAGACACTTAAGTGTTAGACAAAGTGTGATTCGTGAGCGCATGACGCATCATATTATTTCAGTAGAGTTTGTGAGAACTCAATATAATTTAGTCGATTTTTTTTTATAACCAAAGGGTTGAGTAAAGATCTTGTGCACAATCGGTTATCGGGATGTGATTAAAGTCCATTTGAAATCTCTCATGTTAAGATACCCAATTCCCATCTAATATGACATTAGGTGCTGAATTCAATGTGGAAAGCTTAACATCTAGAGATTGGAACACATCAGTAGTATTATCCCAAAGTATGTGTTCAGACATGCAAGTTGTGGAGGTTGAAGTTTATCTTCTTAATAGCTCTTTTGAAAAATTGCATATGCATGTGCAAGAGTAAAAGATCTACCTATTTAAGCATGAAGTTTAGCCGCTTCAAGAAGCTAGGACTTGACTTTGATATGCTTAAGAAGGATAAGACACAAGGCTAGTAAAATATAGTGTCAAGTAAGAACATTTGAGAATGTAAATTTATGTGTATATTATCTTCGAGTATTCATTATGGATAGTAAAGGTTCAATCCTTAGTGATACCTTGATATTCGAATATTTGGAATGCGTAATATACTAATATGAAATTCAATCGTCACGATATTTCATTTATGCATAAATTTGTTATTTGTTGTGATTGTGTTTTAGTTAATCATGAATTGCACTAAAATGGGGGAAGATTGTTGGATATTTTAGTGTAATTGGATTAACTAGTCGACCAATGTAGTCATAATATATTATCGAGCAAGTTGGAGAGTGTGGAGTACACGCTTGTTAGAATATATTATGATTAATGGGTCCAATAGACGGATCCTTGTTCGGGTTAGATTTATTTTGAATGATAAGGCTATTATGAAAATTCATGGAAATTTAAATTTGGAAAAATAATTCGAATTTGAATTTGAATTTTTAGTCAGTTTATCATTTGAAATTATAACCGTTATTGGACTTAAAATTGTTTTACAGTTTTTGAAATTTGGTTGAATAAATAAGTATGGTTCTGTTGAAGAAAAACATAACAACAAAAATTCATTCTCCTTGTTCGAAAGAAAAGCTCTGATTTTATCCGGTTGAATATTTTGGAGAACCACCAAAATAATTTCAATCTGAAATTGTTAAAACAAGACTTCAGAGTTTATCCGGAAATCTCTAAACAAAATTCCCAACACAAACATGGGTTACCGTATACTGCTCCTTTTATTACAAGACAGATGAGACGATACAATGCCACACCGAACTCTAATGATGGTGGACAGAGCTAGTAAACGAAGGCCATGGCGACAAAAAACATGGGTTGTGGTGGCCTAAAATGAAGACAATAACAGAGGTCGTACAGACATTGACCACTATCATATGAGTGACATCAGCTCTACACGCAACCGTTAATTTTGGACAATATACATATGCAGGTTATCTTCCCAATAGACCAACTGTAAGCCGTAGATTCATGCCTGAACCAAGCAGTACCGAATATATCGAACTTGAGTCAAATCCAGACTTGGGTTATCTTAAAACAATTATTGTTCAATTACAAACACTTTTAGGTGTCTCCATTATAGAGCTTCTGTCTCGGCATTCAACTGACGAGATCTAACTCGGTCAGAGACATGATACTAACTGGACTTCAGTCGAAGAACCATTAGCTGCGTTTAAGAGATTTGGTGAAAAGCTCGAAGAAATTGAAAAAAATATAATACAAAGAACCATTCCAGTCAACAACTCAATCCATAGCCCCTGTAAAATAATAATAAAAAAATAAGCTCATGAATGTAAAATTCCTACATTCACACGATTTATTTTTCTATTTGTAAATTACCTATAACATTTGGTGAGAAAAAAGAAGAAAAAGAAGAGAAAAAAAATAAAAAAAAGAGCGATACTCTGTTTTTTTTAGAAAAAAAATAAATACAAAAATAAAATAATAATTTTAAAGGTAAAATTGGAATTAAAAGTCGAAGGACTATCAATGAGACAAGAACCATTTATCTATGGTGACATGTGGCAGAACCAGGGAGAAGACCACGCGCGGGGAGTTGCTTTATAGATTTTCAATAGTCAAGGGACCCTCACCCGTGGTTTTTTAGTCGAGGGACTAAATAGCAGAAAATGTGATTGTCGAAGGACTAGACAGCGATTTAAGCCTTATGAAAAGACCAACTCATGTTTCTACATACAAATGTTTGAAGCTAAAACGAAGGCTCGAGCTAATTTCGAAATGAATGCATACATAAATGTATTCGAGGAGGATAAAATGAAGTTAAATGGTTTTAAAGTAAGACATTCGAAGGATATTAAATTTGGCAAGGGATATTTTCTGCTTATTGTGATTTTCGAAGTGATAACTAGATCTTATTCACTGTCTTTCATAATAACTAGGGGGCTACTGATAAAGATATAAAATGTTGAGGGCTAAATTGTAATAAATTAAAATCCGATATGATTTATTATAATGATGTAAGATAGGTTTAAGACCATTTGTAAAGAATGAGGACTAAAATGCAATTAGCCATTTGTGTAACTAATTCTCTTACTCTAACTATGAACGTATATATATAAAGATTGAGGCTGTTAATACAAGGATCGAAACATTCTGAAAAGTGAAAGCTACTTTGTACTCTTACTTTCTCTCTCTAAATTCAATCTCTCTCTCTTTTACTTTCAAGAACTAGATCTACACTTAACAGAGACCATATAATGCAAAACCAGTCAAACTATAATAGATGAGAGACCATATTATGTGAATCCAGACTAACTATAAATGATGCAAAACCATGCTAACTATAAACGATGCAAAACCATGCCAATTATAAATAACGAGAGACCATATAATGTAAAATCATGCCAACTATAAATGATGAGAGCAATATAATGAAAAACCAACAACAGATACTTCATGAGAAACTAGACAAATTTTTAATGATGAGAGACCGCATAATGCGAAACCAAACAAACTATAAATGATGAAAGACCATATTATACGAAACCAAGCCAGCTATAAACGATGCAACACCAAGACAACTATAAATGATGAGAGACCACATAATATGAAACCATGATAACTATAAATGATGAGAGGCCAACAACATATATTTCATGAGAAATCAGACCAATTATAGGTGATGCGAGACTAAATCATGAGAAACCATGACAATTATGTGAAACTAGAAATAGATATATCATGAGAAACCATACAAACTATAGACGATGAGAAACTATATTATGGCAGAAGTATGTAAATGATGCAAAACTTAAATTACAAGATACAAGCAAGATGAGATATATAGTTTTTATAGATGCGAGACTGTATAAATTCAATTATGGACTCTATTTTGCATTAATTATTTGGTAACTATTATAATTGATGAATGCGCGTGTCATGTCTCGCAAAGTAAGCAATATATGTGGATAGATGAGAGATGCAAGTAACTATCTTATGCAAAATAAATAACTAACAAATATTACTCAAAATTGATACAAATGAAGAAGATGATGACTATAGTAACCGTTAAAAATGAAATAGGTTTAATATACAGTAAATTGAATTGTATTTTTAAAAAAGAAGATCGAAACTAGAATTTCGTACTCTTTGTTAGCATAGATGTTGATCTAAAGTAATTGAAATTTTTTATTCAAAAATTGTCAGAGCTTTAACGAATTTGAATTTTGTGATTTAATGGTTGGAAACAAACAATCTATAGAAAAAGGTTTTCAGTGATGAGAGTTGACAGATTTTGATGAGTTTCATGTTTTAAAATGTGTATTTATATGAGGGTAATTTTGGAAAAGGTTACCCAAATGTTTTGGACCTTTATGTATTATAGGTTTGTTTAACGGACCTTTATATATAAGTCACCCTAAAATTAATCAGAATTTCAAAATTAAAATTATATATTATATTGGTAGTTCACATGTTATATATAATATTATATATGTTGATATTTTCTAATATTGCGGTAAAATTTAATTAAAATTTCAAAATTAAATAATGGGTTATAATTAACATCAAATATCATAATAAATTTTATATTATATTATGAATTAAATCAAATCAAATATTTGTAATATTTCTTTTATGTTTCAAAAAAATTCAAGAGCTTTATTATTAGTACCAACTTTACATTTACTATATATATTAATATCATTTTTATGTTACCAATAATTATGATAACATATCATTATGAAAATATTAAATATTTTCATATATTTTTTAGTTTACAAATAATTTTTAAAATTTTAATTATTTTCAACAATTGTAAAATAAAAAAGTTATATAAAAATATTCAAAATATAAACATCTTACAAAGTAATATATATATATAATATGTTTATGATGACAACAAGGAAGGAGAAATGCCTAAAGAATGGCTCTGTTCTTTGATAGAAATTATTGATCTTCATCAAGCTTTTCGTTGATAATCATCTCTCTATTCTCTTTTTTCATGGCCTTTATTCGTCGATGATCTTCTCCTGCCTGATCCTAAGCCATGGAAAACGCCGGAAATAACAGATTATATGAGGAAGATTTTCCAGATCTTCCAAGGGCAATACCTTGTTCTAAAATAAAGAAAACACAGTTCATAATACAGGATTCAAGACATATGCTGACATTAATTTACATGGAAATTCAAACCTTTAAACTAAATAGAGAAAAGCAACCATATTTATATGCATTATGATCATATTATAAAAGATCATCTCATTAAGGAATCAAGACACACTTTGATTGGTACATTTACAACTAGTCTACCAAAAAAAGTCATCTTAAATGATTTTCTATCTAAATTCAGATTCAAAGAAGATTACAATATCTCAATAAAAGACTTTAGACATATTTTCATCGATTTCAAGAACAATGATGATTTAAGCAAATTATGGATAAAAACTTACCGGTCTATTGAGACTCTGTAATGAGAATTCTGCGATGGGAACCAAACTTTAATCCTAAAGTTAAAAATCCTAAAATTTATGTCTAGGTAAGATTCAAACACATACCAGAATATCTATTTAACAAAAATATAATGTAAGATTTAGTAGAATATTTAGGAAATCCTTTAAAGATAACCATACCTGAAAAAAAACAAAGCTCATTTCAACGCCTGCTTTGCTTTGATTGAAATATATGTCTAAAAAAGATTCAATATGACATGTGGATTGGATTCGGGGAAAACCAGGAATGCTGGATTCTACAAGTTATAAAAATCTTTTGCAATACTACTCAAACTGCTTACACTTGGGATACAACAAATAATTGTGTAAAAAGGATTCAGATTTCTTTATGTAAAAAAAAACAAGTCTTTAAGGAACCAAATAACAAAACTCAGTATCAAAATATTAACCTCAACAAACCTTCAATAACTGATCATGAAAGAATCAAATCCGTTCTGATAGCTTATGTTCAAGATAAGAAAAATTCTGATTACAAAATAATAAAAGACTCTATAAGGAGTGACAATTCTACTAGAAGTAAATCTGTGAAAGATCAAGAACCAAATAAAAAGCTCTTCAATTTAATGGAAACAAGCCTAACTCTTCCTCACCTAGTGATGATAAGACTACTTAATTGGAATGTTGGAGGAATAAAAAAACAAGCCTACAATCAGGCGTCTCAAATCAATAATAAAAAGATAAAATCAACTTTCTTACTATTCTAGAACCTATTGTTAGTTATGATAATCTTATTTTTATTGCTAGCAAACTGAATATTAAAAATTTCATTGTAAACATTTCAAACAAAATATGGTTCTTGTGGAATGATGATTTCACAATCAACATTTTACAAAATCATACGCAATGCTTACACTTTAAAATATCTTATCAAAACTTGAATAAAGCATTTTATCTAAGTATTGTGTATGCTAAATGCCAGAGATACAACAGACTGGATTTGTGGAATATTTTTAGAAGGCTCTCTACTCCTAAGGAATGGTTAATCATATGAGACTTAATGTGATATCTTCTATTGATGAGCAAGATAATTCTGACGAATTTAATGACTGCATTAAAGATTGCTTTCTTTGATGATGTTGGTTACCAAGGTCCAAAGTTTACATGGTCCAATAATTCCAAATGGAAAATACTGGACAACGCTCTCATCAACCAGGACTGATCTAATTTTGTCAATGAAACCAGAGTTCTGCATATGGCTAGAACATGCTTTGACCATGATCCTCTCTGTGTTTGTATCTCAGTTGACAGCTTAAAAACAAAAAAAAAAGTTTTAAATTCCTCAATATGTGGACTATGGACCCTGACTTTCTTTCTTTTGTTGAAATCAATTGGAAGCAAACAATCAATGGTTACTCTCTCTTCATCTTTTGGCATAATCTTAGAAGGTTAAGGGAACGTCTTAAAATATGGAACTCTAACCACTTTGGTAATGTCTTTGACAAAGTACATGTATTCGAGGCTGTTGTCAAGGATTTATAATCTAAACTTATTACTTCTAATAATGATACTACTAGAACTGAGCTTAACAAAGCTAATGTCATCTATCTTCAAGCTCTCAGAATGGAGGAAGACTTCTGGAAACAAAAGTGTTACTGCAACTGGCTTAAAGACAGTGACAGGAACACTAAAGTTTTCCATTCTTATGTTTCTAAGAGGAGAAAGAGAAATAACATTAAGAGTATTAAAATGTGAGAAGACTAGCTCCTGGATTCTGATTCAATTGGGCTTTCTGTAAAAACATATTCCAATGCTACTCTATCTAAGCTTTCTTTTATTAATACTGATGATGAATTGAATAAAATACAAGATAAGATTTTCAACAATTTTCATAAATTGATCAACTTTGAGGACAACGCCTATTTACTCAAAGCTCCAACTGAGGCTTATATATTAGAGAGCATCAACAAAATGAACCTTGATTGTGTTGCTGGTATTGATGGGTTTAATGTTTGTTTCTCTAAAACTTGCTAGAATATAATTAAGTCTACTCTTTATAATGTTATGTCTAGTTTTATTCTTGGTCATTAATTTACATAAAGAATTATGGCTACTAGTCTTTGTTTAATTCTTAAAACATCTAACCCTTCTTATTGGCATAAATGCAGGCCTATCAGCATGTGTACCCTGCTTAATTGAATCATATCTAAGCTCATAAATAATAGACTGATTCTGATATTGCCTAAAATTATTTCTAAAACCCAGGGAGATTTTGTTCCTCAAAGATCTATTTTTGAGAAAATTCTAATTTCCAAAGAAATGGTTCATGATCTTAAAAGGAAAAGTAAAGCTGGGAATGCTATGGTCCGGTTGGACATGAGAAAATCATGTGATAATATGGCTCATCCTATTATTAACAAAATGTTGATCTCCTTTAGTTTTTCAGATAATTTTGTTAAGTTAATTAGTACTATTATAAATTATATGATATGAAGATTTTTTGTTATTTCAAGGCCAAGAGGGGCCTGAGATAGGGAGACCCACTTTCTCCCAGTCTGTTTATCACTGGAGAAGAAGTTGTCCGTCGTGGAATTTTTAACCTTTTCTACCAACAAATATATATTATACACTTCCATAACTAAGCTTGTGATTCCATGCCTAACGTTTGCGGATGATATCTTGATTTTTACCAACAACAGTCAATCTATTATAGACAAGCTTTGCAAATTTCTTCATAATTACCAGGAAGTATCTGGACAAACAATAAATAAAGAAAAAACTAGAGACATTGTATAAAAAAACTACCAACAAGCTAGATTATCTATATTAATTGAGCAAACTGGCTTTAACTCTGGACATCTTCCTACTGAGTATCTTGGCATAACTTTAAATTCCAATAACAAGTCAAGTAATTATAACCCTCTCCTCAATAAGATCAACAACATGATTCAGGATTAGGGAACAAAAATCTTATCCTACGGTGGCAGGTTATTAACCATTCCTCTCTCATCATTCTTGATGATACCAAAGACAACTGTTGGTTTCAGTCAATTAAAGTTATTTTTATTGGAGAATAGTGCTTGTCTTTAATATTTTCAATTGTAATATTTCTACTGCTAGGTCTAATCTTATTAACAATACCAGAATTAATAATACCAAGGATAATATCACGGTCTAGAAGCTTTTCAATGGATGAAAAATTCAACACAAAGCATGATAAAGGAAGATTAAAGATTTAGGAAAGATAAGGGCGTTTTATTAATAAAAAAGGTTTCTTAGGAGAAATTGTCAATTATGTAAAGAAAAAGGACTAATGTATAACAAATAATAGACTTGAGGCTAGGACCATAATTATTGAATTTCTAGACTTGTGGGACCTACTATTTGTACTATAAATATACCATCATTTTCTTGGAATGTGTGATTGATAAATGGTTAAGCAATTATTACATTGACTTTCTCTCTCTAAAAACACGTCTTTCTCTCTATAGAATATTTTCTAAGTAATCTGAATAACACATATAGCTCTCTAAATATCGGCTTACTCTAAAAACCTCCTCCAAAGATTTCTGGAACGATCATTGGCGCCGTCTGTGGGAACGATTTGGTACCAGGAATCGTCTTCCAAAACTAATTTGATTTTTTTTTTTAAAGTTAACAGAAATCTGAGGAGACTTAAAAATGAATGATAACTTGGAAATTAGAAAATAATTCGAAGAAAATCCGGTGGAAAATAATATGGAAATTGATCAACAACACGATGATCAGCACATTGGTGAAACTTTAGAAGAGTCTATGCTGGTTACTCGGAAAATGAGTTTTTAGAAGAAATCGAAAGGTTAAATATTGAAAGAGACGCAACAATTGCTGCTAGAAAAATTTGATCTGAAGCCCAAAGAGAAAATGCAATTGAGAAGGATGAACCTGATCACTATCATCGGATTAGTAAGAAGAACAGGTATCGAAAGGATCATCGTAATTCTCTGAGGAAGAAGTTAAAACCAAGGTACATGTATGAATCATCTGAGTCGAGTGATTGTTCAAATTATGAATCTAGTGAATCTTCTTCGGAAATAGAGTATCGTAGAAAGAAATATGCTAGAAAGAAATATTCGAAGAAGAATATAAATGAGCATCGATCAAATTATCGTACTAATGAGTTGAAATGAAGGGATCAGGTCTCCAAGGAACTCGTCAAGAAAGATAACGTTGTGAATGTTCATAACCAGCCAAGAAGTCAAAAATTTGAATATCGCGTGAGTAATCAGTATACGTTTCCATCAGACAGAGGACTTTACGCAATGGCTCACGAGGGCCCAAGAACTTATTTTTATAGAGCGAGTCATAATTGGAGGTCTTCCATTTTGTAAGCAGAAATAATTTCTAGCAATCTTCGAAGCTAAGCTAGAAAAGTTCGATGGGACTCAAGATCCTGATAGTCACATTGAACAATTTAAAATTTTCATGATTAACTTTGATGATGATGATAAGTTGTTGTGTAGGGCTTTCTCTCAGACTTTTAAGGGGGTCGCTTCAAAATCGTATAATCGATTACCGCATGGGTTATATCAAGAATATTGATATGTTTTGGAATGTGTTCCATCAGCATTTTGTGGGTAGTAAAACAAATCGTGCTAATGGAGATACTATAATATATTGTAGACAGAAGGTTGGGGAAAGTTTAAAAAGTTATACCAACCGTTTTGTTAAGACAAAGAATGATATGGAATACTGTAAAGCTTCTGTGTCTTTGGCAGCATACCAAATGAGGCTTCTCCCCAAAATATTAAAAGACACAGTGGCAAAAAGTCAGGCAATGACATTTGGAGCACTCCTTGATCAGGTTGAAAAGAGGATTTTGATGGAAGAAACTCAAGCGTCGGAAAGAGGATCTAGTGATCAATTGGAGCAAAATCAGTTTCAAATATCTCTTGCTACTACTCAACCTCCTCGAGTTAACGCACAACCTAAAGCAGTGAGTCAGCATCCTCCGAGGCCCCGAGCAAATCAACAGATATATAGTACACAATAAGTGGGTAGGCCAATATCTAACAAATAAATTTGACCATAAATACTTTGCAGATCTAATTGAGTGTGTGGCAACTATATTTGATAAAACTCGTGTTCATGTACAATTTTGAAAGCCTTTCCCAATTCACACCCCGAGGGAAAATAGAAACAGTAGGTTATGAAAGTATCATGAAGATGTTGGCCATGACACATAGGAGTGCATTGCTTCGAAGAAATAAATTCACGAGTTAGTTGAAAATGCGAAGTTGACAAATTTTGTAAAGAAGAATTCTAAAAAAAATTCCTGGTTAAAGAAAAGTCAAAAGAAGGAAACTGCATTGGTCATTTCCGAGGAGATTGACTCTTTTGATATTGCGACTAAGTATTATATCGAAAAAAGGCAGAAATGATATCAGCATAGTGGAGGAAATTGTCCCACGAAAAAAGGTTAGTGACTTGTGTGCTTATTTTGAATCCTTAGCAATTTTTGGCGGTGATATTGTTGCAGAAAATTCGAACAGTTCACGGAAAAGACACATAGTTAGTTTAACTACCCAGTTAGAGGTGGGTGCTTCAGCACATCAGTATCGACCTTTGTCCCCAATAATCTGTTTCGAGAATGATGATATAAGAAATGTGGCAGGCCCACATGAAGATGTGGTAGTAATTGCAGTATGGATAACTGGTGATCATGTGCAAAGGGTTTTGATTGACACAAGAAGTTTTGTAAACATTTTGTTTATGAGCACTTACAAGAAGATTGTCGACCCGCCTGTTATCTGAAAATCTGATAGAATTATTGTAGGATTCACAGGAGCAACTGCTGAAGTGGTGGGTTAATTTGAAAGTGTGGTTGAATTAGGTCGGGGATCTTTCAAAAAAGAGGTTGAAATTTTATTCATCGTTATAGATGCCCCTACATCTTACAATGTTATTTTTGGGAGGTCATGGTTATCAAAGATGCATACTGCCATTTTTACGGTACACTAATGTTTAAAGTATGTCGTAGGGAATAATGTTGGAACAACTATAAGTAGCCAAAAATGGCTAGAGAATGTTATCGAATTGCTTTATCCTCCAAGCCAATTTGAGGCAGTGAGTCAGAAAAAGCATAGCAGTTAGTGGGGACTTCCTCAGCCAACCTTTTTTGATGATCCAAGGGAGTCCCTCAGTTTATTGGTTCCTGATGAAGATTAAGAAGATCATATACACCCATAAGGAAACATTTTGAAACTTGGAACAAAGTTGTCCCCGGATTTAAAACGGAGGTTGGTTGAATTTTTATCAACAAAATTAGATATGTTTGTTTGGTTTAGAAGATATAATTGGTGTCCCCTCAGAAGTTATTTTTCATAGGTTGTCAATTAAGAACAATGTAAGGCCATTAATTCATAAAAGAATACTTTTTCCCATGAGAAATCTGAGGCGATTATAGCGAGGGTAGAATGGTTAACCAGAGTTGGACACATTCGAGAGTCTTGTTATCCACAATGGGCTGCAAATCCGGTTTTGGTTAAAAAGAAAAATGGGAAACTGTGAATGTGCGTAGACTTCACAGATTTGAATAGAGCTTGCCCAAAAGATCCTTTTCTGATCCCACAGATTGATAACCTGGTAGATTCAACATCTAGAAACCGGCTACTTTATTTTATTGATGCTTATGCATGGTACAATCAGATCAAGATGAATCTGGGGGATGAGGAAAATACTTCATTTATTAATGGAAGAGGTTTATATTGTTACAAAGTAATGTCATTTGGTTTAAGAATGCAGAGGCAACTTATCAGCGTTTAGTGAATAAAATCTTCGAATCTCAACCCGGGAGAAACGTGGAAGTATATATCGATGATATGGTGATTAAGAGTTCGAAGGATGAAAATCATTTTACTGATTTAGAGGAAACCTTCATCAATTTGAAAAGGTTAAATTTAAAGTTAAATCCGGAAAAATGTACGTGTGGGGTCCAATCAGGAAAGTTCCTCGGATATATACTTGGCTAAAAAATAATTGAAGTTGACCCAATACAGTTGAAAGCTCTTGCATATATGACTCCTTCTCAGAATATCAAGGAACTTCAGATATTAACGGAAAGATAGACAACTCTAAATAGATTTAAACCGCGCTCGTCGGACAAATGTGCTCATTTTTTCCAAGTGTTAAGACATGCAAATTGTTTTAATTGGACAACAGAATGTTCAGAGGTTTTTCACCAGATTAAATAGTACATTTCTTCCTTAGAAATTCTCACTAAACCTTCTTCAGGAGAGAGATTGTTCATTTCTTAGTTGTCTCGGATTATGCTGTAACTGTCGTAATACTTACCGAAGAAGATAATATCCTAAGGCCAGTGAATTACATTAGTAAAAGCTTATCGGATGCAGGAGAAACGGTATCTGAATTTGGAAAAGTTAGATCTTGCATTAGTAATTGCTGCTCGAAAAATACGGCCATATTTTCAAGCTCATTCTATTACAGTACGAACATCTTTTCCACTAAAAACTATTCTTAAAAAACTAGATATTTCAGGGAGAATGACTAAATGGTCGGTTGAGTTGGGAGATTTCGATATCGAGTTTGAACCAAGAAATATGATTAAGACTCAAGCCCCAACAGACATTTTAGTAGAATTTCATTCTGAGCGTTCGGATATGGATGTTGATAAGGATAATTTTGAGGCTGAATGGGTAATTCGAACGGATGGAGGGTCGAGTACGTTTGGAAGCGAAGTCCGGATTCAGTTGGTTTTGCCAGAAGGAATAGCAATGTTTCAGGCCATTCGGTTTGGATTCAAAGCAACAAACAATGAAGCAGAGTATAAAGCAGCTTTAGCTGGGTTAAGGCTTGCACAAATTTGTGGGGCTAAAAAAGTTAAGTTAATCATCGATTCACAATTGCTCATTAATTATGCATCTGGACAATCTGCGACTCGAAAGGCTCATCTGGTAAGTACTTGAAAACGCTAAAATATTTATCTCTAAGCTTCGAAAAAATAAGTTATGGACATGTTTGAATGGAACAAAACTTTGTGGCAGAATCGTTGGCCACTATTTCATATTCTAAGAAATACCCATGGATTATTACGTTAGAGAATCCATGACTTAGTAAAAAATCTGAGCAGATAGTTGGATATTATTGATGAATACAACCAAGTACCTATTTGTGAAAATAAATATTGGAGGCAAGACATAATTAAATTTTTAGAAAATGATGAGTTACCAATTGAGAAGTCATTGTTTAAAAATGTGCGTTTTAAATCTCATGGGTACATTGTTCTGGGGGGTATTTTGTATAAGAAATATTTTAGTTGACCTTTGCTCCGGTGTTTGGGAAAGAATGAATCACAAGTAATATTGTCAGAATTTCATGATGGGGAAGGATCTGCACACTGCGGGTTTAAGTCATTGATTAGAAGAGTATTTTTGGCAGGGTATTACTGGCCCACGATATCATCCGATGTAATAAATTTGGTTAAAAATGTGATACATGTCAAATATTTTCTAATGTAATTCATAAGCCATGAGTTCCCCTTGAAATCATAGCAGAGGCATTGCCATTTGATCGATGGGGTATTGACCTTGTGGGCCCCCTTCCAATGGCTTCCGGAGGGAACAATAATTGTGGCAGTGGATTATTTTTCTAAATGGGTGGAAGCAGAGCCACTAGCGGGGACAAAGTTCAAGGATGTAATCAGATTCATTACGTCAAATATTTGTTGTCGTTTTGAGGTCCCGATGAAAATCACTACAGATAATGGGCATCAGTTTGATAACAAGGTTTTGAAGAGTTTTTGTAGTTCTCGGGGGATACAAAAGTGTTTTTCAACTTCTTTTCATCCACAAGCAAATGGGTAAGTAGAAATCACTAATCGAACAATTCTTGATGGATTAAAGAAAAATTTTGAAGGAAAAGCTGGGAAGTGGCGTGATTATTTGCAAGAAGTTCTTTGGGCATATCGAGCGACTTATCGAACAGCAACATCATAATCTCCATTTGCATTAGTATACGGGATGGACTCTGTAGTACCATCCGAGGCAGTTTTCCCATCTTACAAATTCATCATGACATATTCTGAGGAGCCTGATGATATAAGCAGAGCGGTGGAGCTCAGTTTGGTTGAATAAAAATAACGTGAGCACATATTAGAGCTTTATACTATCAAATGTTGATGAGAAGCACGTATGCCTCCAAAGTAAAACGAAAAAGAATTGAAGGTGGGAGATAAAGTATTAAGGAAAATTTTTCTTCACACCAAAGAAAATCATCTTGGGAAGTTAGGTCCTAATTGGGAAGGCCCTTATGAAGTGACAGAGAAGGTGAAGCTTGGAACATATTGGATCAAAGATAAATAAGGAAGAAATCTCAAGCACCCTTGGAATATAGAGCATCTTAAATTGTACTTAGAGTGAATGTAACAATGTATATATTTTCTTTTTCCTACCCTGATAGGCACATGAAGGTTTAATGAGGTGCCATTTTAACCTGTTTATGTATATACGAGTTTTTACCTTAAAATTCTAATGTTGGACCTAGAGGGTCTTCCAACGAAAGTTGGTCTACAATGATTATATTCACAACAAAAGTTTTCCTACAACGATTCTATTCCCAACGTAAGTTGGTCTACAACGATTATATTTCCAACAAAAGTTGGCCCACAACTATTAAATTTTGGAGCCTAAGAGACTTTACGGTGAAAGATGATATTCAACTATTAAATGTTTGGTTTTTAACTATTATAATTTTGGACCATAAGTTGGTTTGAATTATTTGAGATGTGGTAAAGACATAAACCAAAGATAAGACATTATGAAAATTCATGAAGGTTTTTTCAAAACTGCTTTGAAATCCATGAGGACTTTTACAAAAACGTCTCGCAATTCATAAGGACTTTTACAAAAATGCCTCAAAATTTATGAGGAGTTGTACAAAACTCCTAGAAATGTTAGAGGACTTAGAATTTCTTTTATTCTGAAGATTCAGAGGAGTCATAGTCTCAGATTCTGACTCTTTACTTTCACTATCATTTAACTCTATGTTAGGGGGCAGAATTTGGCAGAAAATGCTCCCAGAAGCTTCCCATATTAAGATCAGGATAGTGCTCATGAATTTCTTGTATCAACGCACATCTGAAAGTTGCATCCCTTGAATTTAGCTTGTCAACACACTTGGCAACATAACTTTCCACAACACTATATTTTTCCTTCTCATCATTGTCTAAAATAACTTGTTTTTCTGTTACAACCCTTTCAAAATATTTAAAGTATCTATTGAAACCATCTGTGGATAAGGAATTTGAATCTTTGTAAAGAGCAATAAGTTTTTCTTTTGCATCGTTTTGTTGTGCGAAAAGATCCCTTTCCTCTTGACAACATTTTTCGAGGAGCAAAATGTAATGCTCAGATACAACTAGCTTTTCAAAAATTGCATTAGTCTGTCGTTCAAGTGTTGAATGTCGCTGTTTGAGCTCTTCGAGTTCTGACTTAACTTTGGAAAGCTCAGTTTTGTAATGACTCATCTGATCCTTGAGATATTGCATATGTTTCCCCATAGATACAGAAAAATGAAGAAGACTTCGAATGCAAAGAGAGAATCCATCCTCCATAGGAATTTCAAAGGAGCTTGAAAGAGAACCCTCCTCGAAAGTATTCAGTGATGAGGATATAGTGGGTTGAATATTTTCTTGAAGTACTTGGGAATGTTGATTAACCAATGGAAGCAGATTAAGTTTGGGCATACAAATTATCTTTTCTAGGAAGTATTGACTAGTTTATTCTTTATTGTTTCCGGGGAGACAATGTCATTAGAAGCTTCTGGGATATCCTTGGAAATAGTCTTCAATTTCCTCTGAATTTTTTTTAAGAGAATCCTGAGTGGAAAGCTTATTTTTCGAGAGGTTGGAAAACTTGTTGATTTTGTTAGTATTCTTTCCTTTGAGCTTTTAGTCGTGATTGTTTCTTTAAGAGCTTTTCCAGAGGCCTCTTCCATATCTGAAGGAATATCTGATTCCTCATCAAGATGACTTTTAGCTCTATCTCTTGTCGGGAGATAAATGATTTCATCTTTCTCATCTAGCCTATCCAACACATCATGTTGCAATGAGAGAACCATGAACTCATTCAATGACAACCTCTATGATGGATTAAACCTCCACAAACGACTTTTGGCGAGATTCGAGGGGGTAAAACATAGTCGAAACTTATTAAACCAAGCAGTCTTGGCCCACAAGCTTAGTTCAGAAAAAACATCTTTTGCATGTAGAACAAAATCAGCATAAGGATTTGATATACCACCCATTCTTGGTTATAAAAAGTACAAAATCTGTAATGAAACATAAAGATATTTTTGTGATGTATAATATGAAAGCAAAGCTTCTTTTTTTTCTCCCTCAAGAAGATTTTTTTACTATCTTGTGACTGCACCCAAAGGTGAGAGAATATAAAAGGAAGTATGGATTCTTGGCCAAGCCCGAAAGACCAATTAATTCCTCTAGGGAGAAGGGGATCCCAGAAATCCTAGAGGCCATGATGCAGGCCATAAGGGGTAACCACATATTAGGACCTGCCTGGGTGGGACAAAGTTTAATCCTTGAGAAATATTCAACGAAGAAGGGGTAAAACGGAAAACGGAGCTCCCAATTTAATATTTCACTATAAACGATGAGTTCGTTGTCCCTAATTGATAAAAGGGTTTCGCCAATGGTAGGAAAGCAGATGGAGATTGATTTAGGGATTCCCCATCGAAGTCTTAATAATTCCTCCTCGAAAGGCTCAAAGTATTTATATTGTATTTTGTGCAAGGCCAACAAATTTTTATTTTCGACGGCTTTCAGATTGTTCCCTACCAAGGTATAGATTTCCGGGGGCAAGGGGATGACTTCCTTTGATTTAGTTTTCTTCTTTGGGGAGGGATTTTTGTCTCTCGTTAAAGCATCAGCAGCCTTGGATGTATTCTCGAGGAGACCCACAGTAGTGATATTTTCTTTAACATTTTGAGGAACAATAGAGTGTGATGCTTCTTTAGGAAGTTATTTAGCAATAATTTTCTCTTTTGGAATCGAAGAAGTAACAGTGGTTGGATTCTCTTCAAAAATAGAGGTTCCCTTATCTTTAGACAATGTGTGGTCTTTTTCCTTTTTTGGAAAATTTATTTCTGGGATGACTTCAAGAGATTGCGTAGTCATCCAGGCAATATCTTCTCATATCAGTTTTTGGGGAGTAAACGGTATTTATAAAGGGAAGATGGGCCTGAAAACACCAAATCCCAAGGATTTGGTGAGTTGTTTGCCTATCGTTAAATTTTCCATAATAGACTAAATGAGTGCCTAAGGAAATGTCAAGTTGCCCCTAGGCTATATAGTGTCAAAGAGAAAAGCATGCTAGGGATTCGTCAGTTAACATTTGTCAATAGAGAAGAATTTCCATTGGTGGTGTTAGAAAAAGTTGTGACGTCACAAGCTTTAAAATCTGAGAAACGTTTGGTATGGGTATCAAATACTTTTGGTTAAAATTCGAGGAGTAGAGATTCATGTCAAAAATCCTAAGAGATTTCTTATGTACCAAAAGGTGGCCAGAATCCGATGAGAAACCACTGTGCGATATCCGACGGAGTTAGTAGTATACAACAATCCTTGTTTAAAATATTTTCTCAAAGACTCATTTAGGTATTTTCTAAGGATTAAGTGAATAATCTATTCGGCATAGATAATTGAATCAGAAACGCTAATTTATTAGTCAAATAAGATACAAAAATACCTGATTGTTTTCATATATATATATGTTAATATGCTATGATGTCGAGGTTATAATTGGTATTTAATATTAGGATCGATTGAGGGGATAATGACAAAGGAAGATTAAATATTTAGAAAACATAGGGGCGCTTTATTAATAAAAAAAGTTTCTTAGTATAAATTATCAATTATGTAAAGAAAAAGGATTAATGTATAATAAACAATAGACTTGAGGATAGGACCACAATTATTGAATTGTTAGACTTGTGGGACCTACTATTGTACTATAAATATAATATTCTTTTTTTGGGAATGAGTGATTGATAAGTGCAGTGCTGGTAAGAGAGGTGGACAATTATCCTCGTTCGGTATACTACATCAGCAAGAGTCTGATGGATGCTGAAAAAAGGTACCTAAAGCTTGAAAAGCTGGCACTAGCCCTAGTGATTGTTGCCAGAAAGCAGGATGACCAAATGGTCAGTACAATTGGGTGATTATGACATTGACTTTGCCCTACGAATTGCAATTAAAGCTCAATCTGTTGTTGATTTCTTGGTAGAGTTTCATTTGAACATAAGTACTAAACAAGCTTCAGAAAAGAAAACTAAAAAAAAGTGGGTTGTCTGGACAGCGGGTGGATCAAGCACAATGGGTTGTGGGGCTGGGATTTGTTTAACCTATCCATATGGTGATAAGTTATACCAGGATATATGCTTTGCTTTTAGGGCTTCTAACAATGAGTCTGAATATGAGGCAGTTATTGTTGGTCTAAAGTTAGCTTTTCTGTGTGGGACTAAAAGAGTTACATTAATGAGTGATTATCAGCTTCTTATCCACCATGCTCAAGGTCAATCCGAAGCCAAGAAGGAGCAGTTGATCAAATACTTATTCATCCTTAAAGAAGTAGCAGCCAATTTCAAAAATGTTTTCTATGAGCATATTCCTAGATCGAAAAACAGGATGGCAGACTCCTTAGCAACAATAGCATACTTTGAGTCCTACCCATGGATTCATGTACAAGAATCCCATCCATACAATCAAATCAGAGCAAAGAAGAGGAGGAAAGCTTAAGTGTACAAGTGGTTCAATCCAAAGATTGGAGATTTCCCCTTCTTCAATACATCTCTGATGGAATTTTACCTCCGGAAAAAGCTATGGCAAGGAAAATGAAACACAAGGCTCGTGGATTCTTAATCTTAAGAGAGGTCATTTATAAGAAGTCGTTCAGCAGACCTCTCCTACGTTGTTTGGGGGCTGGAGAGTCCCAAATTGTTTTATCCGAACTACATGATGAAGATGGATCAGCACACTATGGCTATAGAGCTCTAACCCGGAGGGTTTTGTTGGTCGGATACTATTGGCCATCCATAATGACAGATGTTAAGGAGTTGGTGAAGAAATGTGACCCATGCCAAAGATATGGTAATGAGATTCATATCTCAGCAGTTCCTATGGAGTCAATTTATGAGCCAGTGCATTTTGCTCATTGGGGACTGGATTTAGTTGGGCCTCTACCAATGGCGTCCGGAGGGTGCAGAACTATTATTGTAGGCATTGACTGTTTCTCAAAGTGGATGGAAGCAGCCCCCCTGGCAGGAACTACTTCAAAAACTATTATAAATTTTATCTTATCTAACATTTCTTGCAGATTTGGGGTTCCACAAAAGATAACCACAGATAACGAGCCATAATTTGATAACAATGATATGGAGAGTTTATGTGCCTCTAGGGGCATTCAGCATTGCTTCTCTTCTCCTTTCCACCCACGAGAAAATGGCCAAGTTAAAGTGGCAAATAGGACCATTCTGTCCGGTCTGAAAAAGAATCTAGAAGGGGCTGCAGGGAAGTTGCCAAACTATTTGTAAGAAGTATTATGGGCGTACCGGACTACTCCTAGAGCTGCTACTCAAGAGTCTCCTTTTGCCTTGGTATATGGGATGGATGTAATTACTCCGATAAAAGCAACTCTACCATCATACAGAGTCCACAACTATTCCGAACAAGCCAATGAATTGGAAATTAGAAGTCAGTTGGACTTAATAGAAGAAAGAAGAGTTAAGGCTCGTCTTAGAACCACCCATTACCAAGGCTTGATGAGGAGCAGATTTGCTTCCAAAATCAAAAGAAGGGATTTTCAGTCAGGAGATACAGTATTAAAAAAGGTTATCTTACATACTAAGGAAAAACAGTTTGGCAAACTAGCTCCAAACTGGGAAGGCTCTTATGAGGTCTCCGAAAAGCTTAAGCCTGGGACATATAGGCTTTAAGACAAAGATGTAAGAATCCTAAAGCACCCATGGAATATTGAACACCTCCGGTCATATCTGGAATGAAAGTTGTGTAAATATTTACTTGTTTAAAGTCAATGTAAATATTTGGGGGCATACACTTTCCAATCCTGGTGGCGCGGGGAGATTTTAAGGAGGTGTCTGGTTTTTTCAATAAAATATGATGCCTTTTTAAAATATTCGGTGTGATTTGATTACAATTCTTTTCAAGTTTTCAATTTAATACTAAGGATCTTTGATTAATTTGGTTGAAAGATGACCATTAAATACATGTCATTAGAGATTTTAAATACTCTCACCTTAAATATTTGTAAAGTAAAGAAGGGTTCTTTAAACTATAACCATTAAAATTGAAACCAAGTATAGAACAAATCAAAATTGGATAAGATAAGCATGTCCGAGTAAGAACCGGATAACGATAGTAAAACACAAAATATGCCTTGGCCATCTAAGGACTTTAAGTTTTGTGAAAGGCTTAACCGGACTCAAACCGGATACAATTACAAAAATGCCTTGACCATCCAAGGACTTTAATAGTTCACAAAATAAAGAAAACACAAAATATAGTTAAAAACCTCAGGGCTTATTCCCTTTGGATATTCCTGCATCACCTCTTTTCTTAGGTCCTTTGAGCTCAGCGCTTGAACTCTCCTCGGTTCCTTCTTTTTCATCACTGGTAGAATCGATTCCACTAGCGTAGTTCTTTTTATCACCGTCTGCCATCGTATGGAACGGGATGTATTCATATTCCACATATTTCCACTGGTAGAATGGGATGTGATGATTTCTACACAAGCTTTCCACAACGGCAAATTTTTCCATAGGGAGAGGGATTCCGGACAACCTCGATGCCATTATACAGGCAAGGAGGGAGTACCAAGCGTTTGGACTTAACTGGCTTGGGCAAAGCTTAATCAGGTGAAAATACATGACGATCTATGGGTCTAAGGGGAATCTGAGCCCCTAGTTGAACAACTCGGTGTAGATGACCACTTCATTAAGTTTGCAGTCCATTGAAGTCTCCGGAGTGACAGGAATCCTCACCTTCACTGACTCTGGGATCCCCCACTTTGTCCGGATCCGGCCCAACTCGGCAGTATGAGTATAAACATAGTTTATGTTCTGTATGGCCAACAAATACTTCACGTTGACCTTCTGGAAGCAAGGTCCTACCTTGCCCTCCAAGCACTCCGGAAGATCCGGATGAGCCACTCAAACCTTCACTTTGCCTTTCCCTTTCCTGTCGGAGGCAGCATCCCCAGTTTTCCCTGAGGCTTCAGTTTCGAAGGGGGCCTCTTCGATACTATCTTCCATCACTTCTTCCATCACTGTGGAAGGTTTATCAGTTGTTGTGGATGGAAGGGTGTCAGCTTATGGCTCTATGCTCTGTCCAGATGGTTGAACGCCAGTTTTTTCCAGAAGCCTGGTGTCCGGTTGGGGCTTAGTTCCGGAGGACTTTGCTTGAGAAGCTACTTTGGATGTCTCCGATCCAGAGGTCTTATCTCGTGGGGCTCTTATAGATATCTCTGATCCGGAGGGTTTATCTTTGGATGCTGATTTAGAGGCCTCCGATTTGGAGGGCTTTGATTGTGAGACAGTCGCTTGGGCCTTCACCAGACGAGTTGTCCAGCGTAGATTGGATTTCTCTAAAGATTTTTCAATATCTAATCCCATGGCTATGAAAATAGAGGGTTTTCTAACGCTTGATACTGTTTTTTCTTGGTAGTAGAAGGTTGGGACTCTTGAACAGAGGAGCCTGATGGGATTGGTGAAAGATTTGGTTTGAACAATCGCTTGGGTTTTGGATTTCTGGTAGAAGATAATCCTTGATCAGTTGCTTGGGATGGTTTATCAGACTTGTCGCTTGGGGAGACCGGCAACAATACGCCTCTCTCATTCGACTTTCCTCGCTTTCTCTAAGTCAGACATATTCAACCAGCCGCCTTTTTCAAGAGTGTTTCTAGCCGTGAACATAAAACTAACCAGAACAAATTTGAAAGAGATGAAGGAAAGCTTTGAAGAAATTTTTTGAGTGATGAAGGTAATAAAACAGTAAAAACTGATTTATATATTGATAGAAAAAGGTAACTGATACCTAGGAGAAGACGAAGAGATTTGTGTAATGATTGAAGACGGTGCTGACGTGAGAAAAATTAAATGCATAGGGTACTTTTTAGGTTTAGTGAGAGCGCCAACCGAGGTAAAAACGACTGATAGGTTGAATCAGACTGTGACACGTGTCCCACGATCCAAAGAGAAACTCTTAGAATTCTGGAAAAAGTCAGTCCGGACAAACCTCAAGCCAGACACACAAATGGGTCGGAAAATCTCGTTACTGACTAAGTAAATTTTTTAGTCCTACCAAAGATTTTTGACAAAGCCTAAAAAATGGGCTACTGATGAGTCAGGATACATCCACCACTGCTTACTGAGATATCCAGACAAGGGCAATTCGGACAAACACAACCCACTAAACTATCCGGACAGGGCAAAAGTATAAAATAACTAAACACCTTTTGACTAAGCTAAATGTTAATGAGCTTATTAAGTAAATTGGTCCTTAAACTTGACCCGGTTTCATAATTCGACCCGAAAGCCCATGGATCCATACTAGTTTCATTAATAAGTCTAATGAACATTTAATACAACCAAGCAGCTCAAATCTCTCACTACAAAACACCCAAACGTTTAATACTCTAAAAATGATCCAAAACACTTGACAAAATTACCCTCACCTTAAAATAAACCTCAATAGTGTAGATATTGAATTAGACTCTTTAATTCTCTATCTCATTGCTAATGATGAATTTTCATGGCCCTTGTCTCATATACTAAATTGTGTAAGAAAGCTTATCTCCTCTACTATGGTTGTTTCTCACATTTCAAGAGTCCAAAACACGGATGCCGACTGGCTAGCCAAATGGACTAAGATGCAAGATGAAATCAGTTTTTACGAAATTACAAACTCCAAATCACTTATTGGCGATTACTCTGTTGGAGAGCTTAGGGTTTAGTTATATCAGTAACAACACTTAATCTTACTGATTCAACGAAACCGTGAGAAACCATTATTAATAACCAAAAATTACTGCAGATTTGGGAATATATACCTCAGAGGTCTCGTTTCTCATCTCATATGCTGAAGCTTGGATTTTCGTTCGTTGGTCTTGCTCTTTTGTTTACTAAAGTTTCTCCTATATTCGTGTTATTTTTGGAGAAGAAGAAGTTTGATTTTGTGAGTTATATATATATATATATATATATGAAATAAAAATAAGTTTAATATTAATAATAAAGTTGTTAAATTCATTTAATAAAGATATCATCACCGGGCACCGGCTGGCCTAACCGATAAAATAGAACCCAATTCGGCACGGGCAATATGTGAATTGGGTTATTTTGTTAGACTCGTATATTATAAGTATAATTTTAGAAGAAGAGTCTAGAAAGAATCACATTCCCTTAAATTATATCTTTCCTGGAAATGCAAAAGTAAACCCAGGGAGACAGGGAGGACGAGAATAATCAGTAAAACACAACGCACGCGCGCATCTACCAATTCATCACCCAATCCTCCCAATTGGATTGAACAAGGTCAGTGTGTCTTTTTGTTAATTCAATTTGATCCCTCTGTTCTTTTGTTGAAATGCAAGGTACTAGGTATTAAATGATCGAGAAAATTATCAACAGCTCATGTGTTTATTCTGAATTCATGGCTGTCTTTTTGTGGTTTCGTCATCGAGATTTGTGGTTTCTTGATTTTCTCTTGAAATATATGGGGATAGTAGGGGATAGGGGATAGGGGATAGGGGATAGGGGATAGGTTATTCTCGAATATGGTATAAGTTGACCTTGATCCAACAACTGCAAAAAGTTGGAATTTTGATTATAGATCTGCAGCTCTTCTTTCTCAATATTTTTGTTTGTATGGTATAAGTGCAAGGCATGTTTATTTGGTTTTAGAGATACTAATTAGGGTTTGGCGTGCTTACATGAACTTGTAATTACGTATTAGGTAGGGATGGAAAATGAATATAATGGAGAAGCAACAAGCACGGCATCAGCATCAGCATCACAGAGTCACTCTCAGTCGGCAAACACCGATCCAGCTGATTTTGAATGCAATATCTGCTTTGAATTAGCTCAAGACCCCATTGTAACGCTTTGCGGTCATCTCTTTTGCTGGCCTTGTTTATACAGATGGCTGCATCATCACTCACAATCCCATGACTGTCCTGTTTGCAAGGCCCTGGTCGAGGAAGAGAAACTTGTTCCTTTATACGGTAGGGGAAAGACAAGGGCAGATCCTCGGTCCAAATCCTACCCTGAGATGGAAATCCCTAACCGCCCATCTGGCCAAAGGCCTCAAACAGCTCCTCCACCGGAACCCAATAACTTTATGAACAATGGATTTGGATTTATGGGAGGTTTTGTCCCTACTGCCACGGCTAGGATGGGTAACTTCACAATGGGTTTTGGCGGCTTGATCCCATCTTTATTCAACATCCACTTTCATGGGTTTCATGATGCTACTGTCTATGGGACAACTTCTGGTTTTCCCTATGGTGGTTTCAATGGATTTCATGGTGGCCATGCTCCTGGGGTTTTCCAGCCCAGAGTCGGTGGGAACCAGGCAGATAACGCTTTGAAGAATCTTCTATTGGTGATTGGCATCTTTGTCATCATTGCTTTGCTTTGCGGGTAAATTATTCTGTCATTTAAATGCTCTTGCTTCTAGCTGAGTGTGTATGTAATTTTACAGCTCTTCGGTTGTTGGTGTCTATACTGGAGCACTAGTTGTCATATAGGACTATTTTTGTTTCTCAAACCTATGAGAAATTTTATAATTTATTGATGTATTTAGTAAGACTTCTATATATTTCGATGATGTTGTCCCGTCCTTTGGCCATGTCCTTTGGCCATTAGGTTTTCTTACTTATGATATGTTCAGTCCTTTGTCCATACTTGTTGGGAGGATAGGATAAGTTACAAGGGATCAAGTTTCCTGCTTCTTTTAACCTTTGCACACAGGATTTATTGCTCAGAAAATGATGCATAACAGAAACTAGAAACTGAAGAAATTTTAAGAGTCACAATTATGTGGAGCTCTTTATTACCTTTTTATTACATGCTTTTAATAAGTCAATAACCTAGGGTCTTTTGAAATTACAACAATCCTTATAGTCTTATTATCTCCTATAAGATGATGTATAAGGTAGTCTTTTGAGAAATAAAACTGATGTAGGACGGTGGTAGATAGGATAGAGTTGGAATCACTCCAACAACGAGCTTCGCGCTCAAGGCTTCACACCTAAGGTTAGAGCTTCACGTTCAAGGCTTCGCGCCTAATTTAGAGCTTCACGCTTAAGATTTCTAAGCCTACGGTTCCTTTCACAGGATATGAGTAAGACTCAACTTTTTTTATTTCTCAAAAGACTGCCTTATACAATCACCTTACATCCTTTATATAGGAGATAATAAGACTCTAAGGCTTGTTGTAATTTCAAAAGACCCTAAGTTACTGACTTATTAAAAACATGTAATAAAAAGCTCCACATAATTGTGACTTTTAAAATTTCTTCAGTTCTTAGTTTCTGTTCTGTATCGGAAAACATTTTCAAATATTCAAATAGATTAGTTAAACCGTAATATTCCTGCTTTGGCGGAAAAGTACAGTCTGCTTCAGGTTAGGATTCCATTTACTGACATAACAGGTAGTATTGAACCATAACAAAAGATAAACATAAGTCAATTAGTCTGCGAATAATGTACGAGATCACAAAAAATAAGGGAGCTTATATAAGTTTGGATATGGTTCCTGTAAACTGAGTTTAAGATTGAGTTTGTAACTTGCTTATTCCAGCAAGTGGAATCAAGCATGACAGCCTCATGTGTTTTGATATCAGTTTGATGTATCCCTTTCTTGAATCCATTGGAGTAAAATAACAACTAAAGTATATTTTCAAGTTGGGTCTTCTTTCCAAACCATTATACTTGAAGGTTAGGTTTATCTTGATTTCTTGTTGATTCTTCAATTGAATTGCTGGATATTGACAAGAGAAGCAATGAAACATTCATATGAATAGATAATTTTGGAAATCACGGGATTTGAATATGATATTTTTCCGTTCAGCTATTATAAGCAAATCACAGATATTCTCTACAAAGTGATAAAGAGTAGACCAAACTCAAGTTTTCCTGACCTACCTTTATTTCATAACACTACCAGCAGCTACTTCCCTTGCCTGAACCAACGTGGCTTCAAATTAGATTGTGAGTGAGTGTCTCTAATATATAGTAAACGCATTCATTCTTTCTTTCTTCCCAATTAATAATAGATGCACCAGCTCTCCCTAACCCCATCCACTTCCCCAGCCTTTTAATAACATCCACCACTATGGCTGCTGACACCATGCAGACGCTCAAAGAAGCTCCACAGCTCTTCCAACTCCCACATTGGGCTGCTGAGGCAGTCCATGTTGTACTGAACCTTTTCTGCTCAATCTTAGTTATCATCTCCATCCTACAACACTCCTCCTGACATCAAAATATATTTTTTCTATTTTGTCACAATCACGAGTGCAGACACTAAAATTAGGGCGGTCAACGGATCTCCAGAATCGAGAACCGAACCGGTAAGGATTGGACCGAGAACCGGACCGAATCTTAACAGTTCGGTTTGCGGTTCTAGTCTAAGAACCGAAAACCGATAAAAAACCGAAACAAAAAACCGGATAGGAACCGAACCGATAAAATTGATAAACCGATAGGACCGATATAGAATCGACCGATAAAACCGGTAAACTGATAGAACCGATACGGAATCGAACCGATAAACCGGTAGAACCGATAGGAAATCGGACCAATAAAACCGTTAAAACCTATTATTATTTATTATTATTATTATTATTATTTATAAGTTGTAGTACCAAAATTAATATTTAATTACCAATTTTTTAACAAAATCAAAAAAATTAACTTATAAACTTTAGTTTTTATATTATTCACTTCAATATAAAAAAATTAAAAATCAAATTTTAATTGGATTTAATTTTTTTAAGCGGACCAGACCGATAACGAACCGAAACTGGACCGAATCAAAACGGACCGAAACGGGACCATACCGAACTCGGACCGTACCGAACCGAACCAAACCGAAAGCTTAGCAGTTCGGTCCGGTCCGAACCGATAAACTTAGCGGTCCGGTTCGATTCCGACAAAACCCGGACCGATAACAGCCCTACTAATAATGAGCATGATAACAACTTTGTCGACGTTATAGCTAAATTCTTCCCTTATTTGGAATTCCAAACTTATACATACCACCCAATCGCAGTCATGGGACACGTTTCCAGCTCAATCCGGTTTGCCCTCGCCTGTCAGCCATCGCATTTGGCTTCCACACTCTTAACAGATCGAGCTGTTTTAGCCGCATTGGAGTACTGCTAAGCCAGCTTCACCTTTTATCACTTTCTTCTGGTCAAACCCATCTCTGTTATTGACCTGCAAGGTAAGCCGAAACAGATGTCCTTGTTATTTCAAAACCGTAGTAACGGTGATTGATTCGGTAAATTCGGTAAATTGGAGAGCTGGGACAACATAATTAATATAATCTCGTATTTTATTTATATATTTATATATATGCAGTTATATTTTATTAGTTTCCGTTATAAATTATGTGCAGTTGTAACTGTCTCCTTAAATTCTGCGTTTTCGTTATATGTATGTAATCTGATTCACTTGAATGAATTTAGAATTTTTGGAAAACAAATTCTCTTAGATTTATTTTTTTCATTTGGTATCAGAGCTTCATCTTCTTTTCCTTTCTCAGCAAAACCTGGTGGTTGTTTAACATAAACCAATTCCTTTAGATCTCCATTCAAGAAAGCTGATTTCACGTCCATATGGTGTACTTGCCACCCTTCATGGGCTGCTAGTGCCATAAGCAATCTAATCGTTTCTAATCGAGCAACTGGAGCAAAGACCTCGTCATAATCAATTCCATGTTCTTGAATGTAGCCTTTGACCACGAGTCTTGCCTTATATTTAATAATTTCACCGTCTGGATTCTTTTTCAACTTATAAACCCATTTCAAACCTATTGCTTTGTGTTCTGGTGGTAATTTTCTAAGCTCCCATGTTCTATTTTTCTTACTCGCCTCAAGCTCCTCCAACATTGTCAGCCTCCAATTTTCATTGTTGAATGCTTCTTCTTGCGTCGTTGGTTCTTCAATAGACAGAAGGCTCATCTCTGAATCTATCCCAATTTCCTTAGTTTCATCATATAACTCTTGTAAAGATCGAAACTTTTTTGGTGGAGTTTCATCGTCCTCGTTGCTAGGTTCCTCATCTGATCTTGTATCATCCCAATTCAATACACTTCGAGAAGAAATTGATGGTGATTCAAGATTCATAGATTCTACTTCTCCAGTTGAATATCTAATGGAAATGGAGTTACTAGGTTGACCTTCCATGGATTCTACAGTGTCAGACCAGTTTCATTTCTCAAACTCTCGAAATACAACATCTCGACTCATTATTATTTTCATTGTTTTTGGATTCACAAATCTGTAGGCTTTTGAACGAGGTTCATAACCAAGAAAAACAACTTTGTTGCTTTGATCATCAAGCTTCTTCACATCATATTTCAGATTTTTAACATAAGCTATACATCCAAAAATTCGAAAATGACTTACACTTGGTGTTTTTCCGAAGTAGACTTCATATGGTGTCCTTCCACTTATAGCTCTTGTGGGACAACGATTTAGAAGATAGGTTGCTGTAACTGTAGCTTCTGCCTAAAATTCATATGGTATTTGTTTATCCTTCAGCAAACATCTCATCATCTCGACAATGGTTTGTTTTCTTCTTTCAACCACACCATTTTGTTGTGGTGAATATGGTGCTGCCATTTGCCTTTGAATTCCATGAAGCTCACAAAATAATTTAAACTCTTGAGACTAAAATTCTCCGCCTCCGTATGTCCGTAACATTTTTATTTTCTTTCCCAATTGCGTCTCGACCTCTGCTTTGAACTTCTTAAATCCAGTAAGTGCTTCATCTTTTGATTTCAGTGGTTTTAGCCACATGTACCTGCTAAAATCATCAACAAACAAAATAAAATACCTATTTCCTCCTTTGGTAATTGGTGAAATAGGACCACAAATATCTACATGGATTAGATCTAACAATGAACTTGCTCGATAGTGACTTTGTGTGGGAAAGCTTCCTCTGTGTTGTTTTCCAAGAACACATACATCACAATTCTGACCATCTTGTTTAAACTCAGGTAATCCATGGGCTAATTTATCTCGTCCAAGTTTTTGCAAGGCTTGAAAGTGCAGATGCCCATAACGAGCATGCCACAAGCGAGAGTTTTCAGATTCGGTAGATAGGAGACATTGTGAAATTGGTTGACTCATTTTCATTGCATAGAGTCTATTTTCTGCTCGAGGTATTTTGGCCACCATATTGTAATCTGCATCAAAAACACTTAGAAATCCACCTTCAACAACAATTTTTCCTCCTGACTCATCTACTTGTCCCAAACTAGTGATATTAGATTTTAATCCTGGTACATAATAGACGTTCTTCATGCGCAAGTTTTTCCCGGTTTTGCTTCGGAAGTTTGCAGTTCCTCTTCCACAAATATTGATCATAGAGCCATCGCCAAACTTTATTGTACCACTCATTGATTTATCTAAGTCTGTCAATAGGTTTCGGTCCCCGGTCATATGATTTGAAGCGTCTGTATCGTAGTACCACATTGATTCATCAACACTCCCTTTCGTTGCCATTGTTTCAGATTTATCTTTGGCCAGCATCAATTTTTTCTCTCTAGAAAAAACACAATTGGTCTCCATGACTAGCAATGTATCTTTCTCTTCTACTTCTTCTGTTAGATTCACTGTTTCATCTTTCTTCGGTTTGCAATCCCTAGCAAAAAGCCCAAAATTATGACAAGTATAACATCGTACCTTCGTGATATCACAGTTTGAATTTCTCTGGATATGTCCTTCTCCATCAACAGATTTTGATATTCCATAGGAAAAGCTTGCTCTCCCATAGCCAAAGCCACCTCTGCCTCTTCCTCGACCGCGACCTCGGGTCCCTCCAGAATAGGTCGAGTTGAATCGTGACTCCCATTCTGCTTTTGTTAACAATACCTTTTCATCATGCTCTTCTTCTTCATCAATTTGGTATTAGACCAAGGTTATGCGATTGTGGTGAGAAGCGGTGGTAGCGCTGAATCATCAGAATCAGAAAGAAAAGTGTCACAGAAGGAAGGAAATCTATCACTTACATATCTAATTCTCACAGACACAAACTATCAAGGACGGGCATTAAAGATGAAGATATGCATGAGGGCTCATGGAGTTTGGGATGCTGTGTTGCCCGACAAACCATTTGATCTTCGTCAAGATCAAATCGCGTATGGAATTCTCTCTCAAGGATTGACTGAAAGCCAATTGATGGAATTGGGTGACATCAAGACAGCACGAGAAGCGTGGGAGTCTCTTCGCAAAATGAATGAAGGAGCAGACGAGGTCAAAGAGGTGCGAGCGCAAGCATTCAGATGGGAATTTGAAGGTATGAAAATGAAAAAGAATGAGACAGTAGTGGAGTATGCGAGAAAAATGGCAACAGTGGTTAACGAAATGAAGGCCCTTGGTGTTGCGATTAAGCCAGACTATGTGAACAAGAAATTGTTAAGATCTGTCTCGTCAAAGTTTACCCAAATTGCAGCGTCAATTGAACAATTTAAAGATGCTAAAAACAAGTCTTTTGAAGATGTTATTGGGGCACTAAGAGCCCATGAAGAACGTATTAAAGTTCTGATATTGAAGAAAGCATTTAATGGTTTGAAACAGGCTCCAAGAGCTTGGAATGAAAAACTAGACTTTTGTTTACAGAATTTGGGTTATGAGAAATGTAGTCTCGAACATGCAGTTTACAAAAGAAGAAATGGAGGTGATATGCAGTATGTTGGTGTTTATGTGGATGATTTAGTAATAACCGGCTCAAACTTGGCGAACCTGAGAGGTTTCAAAGCAAAGATGAAAGAAATGTTTGACATGACAGATTTGGGATTATTAAGTTTTTATGTGGGAATTGAGGTTAAACAGCGGTCTGATCATATAACTTTGAGCCAAACAAGTTATGCAGAAAAGATTTTGGAGAAAATGGGAATGCTGAGTTGTAATCCATCTCGTGTACCAATGGATTCAAGGCTAAAGCTAAGCAAGACTAATGGAAATCCATCCGTTGATGCAACAATGTATCGCAGTGTCATTGGGAGTTTGAGGTACTTAGTCCATACTAGACCTGATATATCATTTGATGTTGGCGTGGCTAGCCGTTTCATGGAAAAACCCTCTATAAAACATATGAGTGCTGTCAAACAAATTCTTCGATATATAAAGGGTACAATCAATTTTGGTTTGAAGTATGTTAAAAGAGAACAACAACATCCAGAGTTGATTGGGTATGCTGATAGTGATCTTGCTGGAGACATTGATGATCCGAAAAGTACCTCTGGGTTGTTTTTTTTCTGGGCAGTGATCCGATTAGTTGGACTTCACAAAAACAGAATGTTGTAGCACTGTCTTCATGTGAAGCTGAATATGTTGCTGCTTCTGCAGGAGCTTGCCAATCAATGTGGCTCAAGAGGTTGCTGGAAGAGTTATGCGAAATTAAAGTTGAAAAAGTTAGTCTGCGAGTTGATAACAAGTCTGCAATTGCTTTAGCAAAGAACCCAATCTTCCATGGAAAAAGTAAATATATAGATATCAAGATTCATTTTTTGCGTGATTGCCTGAAACAAGGAATCCTTGATATTGCGCATGTCAACACAGAAGAACAAATTGCAGATTTGTTTACCAAGCCATTGCCGCGTGACAGATTCGAATTATTAAGAGAAGCAACTGGTGTGTTCAACTTGAAGCCTGAGTTACGAGATTAAGAGGGAGAAATGTTGGCATAATTAATATAATCTCGTATCTTATTTATATGTATGCAGTTATATTTTATTAGTTTCCGTTATAAATTATGTGCAGTTGTAACTGTCTCCGTAAATTCTGCGTTTCAAAATCCGA
This sequence comes from Limnanthes douglasii subsp. nivea, assembly GCA_036936605.1. Lineage (NCBI taxonomy): Eukaryota > Viridiplantae > Streptophyta > Magnoliopsida > Brassicales > Limnanthaceae > Limnanthes > Limnanthes douglasii. The sequence goes on along the minus strand of JAUPFV010000005.1, from coordinate 124,767,559 downwards.
TCAACTTGAATGAATTTAGAATTTCAGGAAAACAAATTCTGTTAGATTTATTTTCTTCACACAATAGGAGGATTATTGAATGGTTGGAACTTGAGAATAGGATTAGGACTTACCAGCTCTGTTCTCTACCTCCCCTTTACTTGTTTTTGCAGGAAATGAAGTTGAGACCGGATATAGGTGGAACCAACATGGATTCGGTGGTGACAAATCAACGAGTAGAGGGTTGCATCCCGGTCCGGTTAGTTTGTTGCATTGGAGTGGCAAAGGAAAGCCTTGGGTTCGACTCGAATTCGAACCGGCCTTGTTCCTTGGATACTTTATGGACTCATTATGATATGTTGATTTCACCTTTTGCTAATAAGTCTTAGTTGCAATTGCAAGTTTTTTTCTACTATATCGGACTAAACAAAATTCAGTATCTTTATTGAGAAGATGTTACATCAGGGCAAGTTGCCTAAATACACAGTGTATGCAGAGAATGAGAGATTAAGATACAATTAATTTAGTTGCTTCTACATAGTCACTGTTACTCGCAGGCTGTCCTCTGAATTTCTTGTAATAGATGTACTGCAATATGATCTATGTTTGTTAAGGGCGAACATAAAATATATAAGAATTTAGAATGATGAAATAAAGGGTTTATACGTGAATAAAGGATACAAAGAGGTCGAGTGCCACGCAAACTATAGCATCCAGCAGCCATGGCATATTTGCTTTGATGTTCTCCCATTCTGTATTTCTCACAAGGATACTGCATTTTTTGATGACGTAAACAAGTTTATAAACAGGAAACAGATTTTAAAACTAGTTAATAGAAAGAGAGCTGAACCTTGCTACATAGGCAACATTGGCTACCAGTGCAAAGACAAACATAAGAGGATTCAAACCCTGTTTTATTGTAATCAAATGAAGAAATTAATCTTACAGGTCAAGTAAATATATAAACATTCTATTGTAAGTTGTAAGTTGTAAGAGAAGAATATTACCTCTACGCTCCCTCTTTTAATCTGGTATAAAAAGACATTATAATTCATTAGAAAAATATGGGTTGAATTATATAAAAAAGTATGCATTGAATTTGGAGGGATGTTACATTGAGATATATTTGAGGAAGCCTGCCGCCCATGTATATGGCAGCCATCAGCCATCCCAGCCATTGTCCAACTGCACTATGCTCCATCACATGTTCCTGATTTAAAGTTAAACCATAAGTGTAAGTTTAAAATCCTATATATGATTTATTGTAAGTTGTACATATAAATAAGTACATTTAATAGTCTTCTGCTGGAATATACAGCATATACTTGTGTCAGCGCTTTGCCTCCGGCGGGTAAGGGTAAGGTAACGGACGTAGCTACAGCTAAAAATGCCCGGTAGCGTCCTCCCTGATGATTAATGATCAAATGGTTTTAGGTGAATGAGTAAGAATAGGACATAAAGATAACCTGAATTTGATACTCACGGGTCTTGGGATGGTCCTAGGTTGGGTAACAGAGTTCCCTATTGAGTTCAAGCATGCCAATGATTCATCGTCGGAGGATGAGTCGGTGGTGATTCCAATGGCTGAAGGACCACTTCTTGCCCCACGAAAGTATGATTTTATAGGTGTGCCGCTCCCGGCCAAAGATCTAGCAGATCTGAAAGTAGTAATTACGGAGTTAAAAATCTATTTTAGGTTGGATTTTAGATGTTTAGTGACTCAGATCTGATGGTATGTGAAAGTAGAAATGATCAAGTGTAAAGTGTAAAGGATGGAAAGGAATGATAGGATACGTGTAATGAAATTGTTTTGGTTTAGGTATGGGAATGGTTGCACCAGTTGATTTAGGCGGCTTCAATGGCTTTTCCTGATCATGGACCTGGACCTAAATCACAAGTTATGATGATTAATAAAGGATGATGTTTGGAAATGGAAGAGAAAATGAAGTGGTTACCTCCTGCTCTTGGTTTGGCATGTTGTTTGTGCATTGAAAGCATGAGTAAATGCAATCATAGTACATGCTCTGTAACACCAGTACCACAGTACTTACTGTGTAAAGCTGATTCACAAAAAATAAACCACCTTTCAAAAATAATAATCCTATAAAATTCTATAAAACCGAAGGTAGAGCAGCAGAAGTAGTGAGAAAGAATCTTACGAGGGCTGTGTATAGTTGAGTCGGCAACTGCATCAGAAGAAAAGGGGAATCAAATTTGTTATTGAAATTAATTTAGAAGAAAACGTATGAAATTTGTTGCTTACAGTAGCTGGTTCGAGAAAGCAGCCAACAAGATTGAAGATGTCACTGAATCAAATGATTGAAAACAATGTAAGATTTGAAATGGAAATGGAAATGGAAATAGAGAGTAAAATAAGAGTACCCGGCAACCCAGGTGAGGAGGAAGGTGAGAGAGACGCCGTGGCTGGACTTGGAACGAAAATTGGTGATGATCTGAGGGATCTCGGCGACCCCCCAACAGACGAGACTTATGAGCCCCAAACCGAACGAAAACTCATCGCTAAGGTTGCAAAGGCAGTCTTTGAAGTATTTGTGTACCCAAGACACGCATACACATGCTTCACTCTCTACACTCATACTAACGCATTTCTTTCTTTTCTCTTTCTTTCTATTTCCATTTATATACTATTCTATTTCCATTTATATACTATTCTATTTCTCTCTCTCATTCACTATTCACTATTCACTATTCACTATGCTTGTGTTTTTCTAATGCCCGACAAATACATTTATACAAATTTTTATCCTTCCTATCCTATCTTTACTTTTTACTCTCTAATTTTGTATGGCTTTTTAAACGGTCACGCTAGATTTAGATTTTTTTTTTAATTTTTATCTTAATTTCCATCTTTTTTTTAGTATTTAAAATATCCGTCTGGTCTAATTAATTATCAAAATATCATTGAGGTAAAGTAAACGGCCTTTTTAAAATACTAAAACCATCTAGTTTCATTTAAAATACATATACTTCGCGACCCCTCTAAAATAGTAAAAATAATTTGAAGGTTGATTACACTCTACAACTAATGGGTATTTTATTAACCAAAAATTAATGCATGAGTTAATTCTAAAGGGATAACGATATGATTTATCATCATTGTAAATGAGAAAAAACTCGTAGGATAACCTATCAATGCGAATGGTACGATATTTATCTAACGAAAGCTAAACCATAAATTTTGAAGAAAATCAAAAAATATAACTGTATATTTAAATTAAAAGGAATTTTGTACGATGCACTAGTTCAACCATGACGATCAACCGTTGAAAACAGAAAACTCGACCATAAAAAATATTTCTAGTTAGATAGTCATTTACATGAAGATGCTCTATTAAAAGAATTATTCATCATAGATAGTTTTATGCATGGTTACGAGCTCGAACATTATAGTCATATTATCAATGGGGTTATGCATATCCAAAATCTCAAAACTAGTCACATTATAGAGCCCAAAGAAGCTGTGATTATTGGAGTTAGAAAAAAATACGTTAGGTAACACGTCCAGACCGATCGACTAAACAGGCCGAGTTTGTGGGAATATATCATTGATTAAATTGTGAGTGCTAGCACGCCCATAGATACAATAGGTAGCACCGCTGCCTCAAAAATGCATTCATTTATAGTACATAAACCTCCCACCACAAAAAAAGAAAATAGGTCGGCCACAATAAACTATTAATAACGAAACATTAATTATATACCTAGAGTGCTTCTTGATATTTGAGATCGGAATTAGTAGATGCGATTTGAGATCAGAATTAGATGGAAACCGTGATTTGTGGGTGGAAGTTTATGGTTTAGTCGATAATTTAAATGGTATATTATGTAGCTTAAATTGGTTCAAAAGTCATCAAGGAAGTCATTATTGGATGACATGTCTCGATATCAGATTACTTCTCGTCACTCGATATCAGTATATTCTATATCATATATTTCTAAAAATTTGTTTAACGTATTTACCAATACGTGGTCGTCCACATGTTCGTTTGATAACTTTTAGAGAGATTGAAATTGCTTTCATACATGGAAACCAGTTCATACATGTAAGTATATCAACGCCATACTCAAACATGGCATGTTTATTTTCTTCAATTTTGTATTTTTTAATTTGATTGTATAGGATACTACTCTTTTGGGTGGACTGTTACCGCCATTATATTATGCATGAAGTCGATATTGTACCGACGAAGCGACTCTTTGGTCGATTATGTACTACTACAGATTCAATAAATTTATCCAAATTAAGGGGACGAAGGCCCTAAGGCGTAACGAAAAGCCAATAATTACCAATCTGACGAAGAATAACGTTTAATTATGTAATTTTGCGTTATCAAACCTTTTTTCGTATCGTTATATTATGTTAGTACACTCTCCTATATAATTATATAATATTTGATTCTGCATGCTATATTGGAACTTATTTTCTTATGTTTATAATAAATTAATGTCATTAACCTGCAAATTCATTAATTCTAACCAATATTATTTCCCGCTGAGTAAGATTCCCCACCAAGTTAGATTTCCCATCTCATGTTTCACTTCTCTTTAAATAACTACTCAAGTGTGGCATATTAACTCATCTACCAGATATCATATCGCAAAAAACATGAACAAACTTAGGTATTAATGAACCATTGACAAAAACAACCAATTGCTTCAAGTTATCAAGTGTGTTCACTGAATAGGATCAGATGAAACCAACGATAATGTTTTTATGAACTACTATGTAAGATGTACTACATGTACGACCATCTAGGAGCTCCTTCTCCACCTCTGTGCAGTCATGTAAAAGTCTTGAACATGTACAATCATTTGGAATATAACCAATGGTACGAGTGTTTGACTTGGTGTATGAAGTAAGGTAAGATGTGCTCAACGTATCTTAGTTGAAAATTACTAATTTCATTACAAAAAGATATGATAACTTAATTAGAGGAGTACATTGCTAAAAAAGGATGTGATAGCAAATTGACACCTCTTGAATTTAACCTTGGATATAAATTTGACTTATAAGTTGTAATTTTTATTGTACTTTGGTGTTAAATGTTATTTCGGTAAGTGAGTTTCAACTTGTATTGAAAGTTTATTACTGTATTCTCATATTCTGTTTAATGCTATCTCAATTTATGGTTAAAATATGATTGTTTGATCTAAAATTCCATTTAATACTTACAATCATGCATTACATACGATTTTTAGCCAACTTGACACACCAGTTACACGACTTAAGGAAAAAAATATGGCCCTAAATCTTAGATAAGGGCATAAGTTTTGTATAAATGTTGTGACATTTGGTCTAGTTGTTGCAGGTTGTACGATATAATATTTTGCTCACCTTTTTCATGCAATTTGTTTTCCTTGTGTAGCACAAAATATGTGACACAGTGCTATCTTTTTTACACTAAATTTTAGGCATGAGAATGTGCGTTACATAACCTATGCGATTTTTGAACTGTAAATTGCAGAGGTTAGACGATTTGAAAATATTATTTCCCTCTAAAACCTGAATCAACCAATGAAATTCGCGCCAAATTAATTTTCCCACCTACTTTACTCTCCCTCCAATATCAGTTTCCCGCCCAGTAAAATTTCCCGTCCACGTCATTCTCCTTTTATAAATAGTTTCACAAATGTAGCATATTTCTTATTCTACTGTATATTATAAATATTCAAACTTTAAATTTGTAAAAAATTGTATAGAGTATTGGACAAGACTACCAGTTGTTGAATGTCATGAATTCTGTTAAAAAATGACGAAACATATTACCGACAAGGTTTTAATGAAATTCCTTGTGAAAAGATCTCTTTAAGATTTCATGCAATCATGAAGAAGTTGTTACTAGGTAAATATGTTTGAATTCTGTTCTAACTATTCAAGTTTCTGACCTCCTAAATAGTGTTAGGGGAATGGTAAATATAATAATTGGTTTCAATATTTCTGATTCCATTAAACAACATATTTTTGACTATTTGAACGACCACCTTCTCAAACACTGTTTAAAACACATAAAGTTGGAATGATCATTTTCACGAATAACATCTTGAATAAGTTGGTTCTTGTATTTCAGGTTATGATTTTCTATGTATTTGTTGTTTTTGTTATATATATATTTGATTTTTTTGTTTATGATGTATCTTTGAATTCATGTTATATGTACTTGTTCTTTATGTTCTACGTATGTTTTATGTTATTCAGTTTATGTTATTTTTTATTGATTTGAGTATGATGTTTTCATCGGGTATGTACCAAACAAACAAAATAGTAATAAACAAATATAAACAAGATTATAATAGTCATAAAGAAGCCATAAACAAATATCATAATAGTAAAAAAACAAGCATCATAACAGTGATATACAAGTCATAACTGATGAGTCCGAATTCGAAGAGCTCCCCGGAAGGGTAGTCCAAAGTAAAATCACCCCGTAAATTCGGACAGACTCCATGACTTCAGTTCGAACAGCACTGGTTGAACCGGACAGATGACCTTGAACACTGCAAACATAAGGCAGTTCGAACTATGACTAAAGTACTAAAAAACCTAATCACTATCTGACTAAGCTACCTGTACATCTGCTTAAAACTCATGGGTCTTTAAACATGACCCGGGTCCATTAAACTTGACCCGAAAGCCCATAAGGGCCCAAATTTCACACTATAAATACCCAACCACCAGCATTAACTATGGGTAAGAAAAATTAACTGCTGCCAGGCTGCTTAATTCTCTCTCCACCCTTGAAACACTTTGAAACACCCTTAAACACCACCACACCACCGTGAAACACCCTTACACCGCCCCAAAACTCCACTTGAAATTACCAGCCTACCCTCAGGCTACTTTTATCCACACCAATAACCACATATCAAACAAGTCATAAACTCATATCATAAAAGACGATCATATACAAAGAGTAAAGTATGTGACAAAAGTAATAAAAAAACACAAACTAAGACCTAACAATAACCTCCCTAGTGCTAGACAATACGAAGACACTACTCAAATACATTCGTCTTCTCCTCCAACATCATTCAATCACCACGTGCCCGAAATGTTAATATACGATCGAATGCATCCTCCACAATACCATGAGTGCATATGGGAGGATTTGCCCTCACATATGTATCGGGACCTATCGAGGGTTAGCCAATATGTACCAAAGGTTACTTCTAACCCAAATAGGCTACATCAGGTTCATACCAACTAACCCACCCTCGTATAAATTACCTCTATCCGTGATGACATGATGTTGACAATTGTGTAAAGTTCTCTCATCCCATGGATACTTAAAACCTTTCTTACCTACTTTGTTTGTTAACGAAGTACGCAAAGGGCTTGACATCATCTGAATGTGCTGCATCTAACATGACACACAGTCTGGATAATATGCCTCTACTATGTCCTATAACCTCAACGTATGATCAATCCAATTGACCTATAACATCGTTCAAAAGTTAATATATTAAAATTAGTATTAGTAAATGAAAGTTAATATAAATAAATGAAATAAAATAAAATTTAAATTTTAAAATGTTAATCAAGACTTACACCGATCACGCAAGACATATCTAGGGTGTGTCAGATATCAACTCAAATATTTGAGATGAACTAACACATAATTATGCATAACAACACATATGTAGTGCGACGATAATATACTCGTTGTAGCACAAATCTATCAACAAATAAAAGTGATCATAAATCCAAGCCTCCAACAACCTATTAAACCCACATATACCACAAGTACCGTGGAACGAATTATATCCAAGGGCATAGTATAATTGAGCCAAAACTATTTGATTCTAGTTATACTTACCTAACGTCTAATAATAGTAAATGGACTATATATAATCAAGGGAAACGATATTTCCAGTTTTGTTGGCCAATATCGTACTAGGTAACACATATCGGGTAGCATGATCTGCACACTGATCGATCATATTACCATCTTGATAGCTTTTAGAAAAAATGTATACTTCAACCATGTTAGAATAACACTATTACCATCCCCACCAATATTGGTACCCAGCTATAGAGATGTAATACCAAGTATGTATGAACACACTTTATACTTTTCCTCATCACTAGCATATGAAGCAAGAGTGAAATATGTACCTAATATGTGTAGATCTGTAATAACGTGGACGTCATCAAACGTCACAGTCATCTTTTCGAACAAGAAATGGAAGGACGATTTCTTCGTATGGCAACGTTCGAGAAATACATCAATCATGTGGATGTTTGTATGCCAACACGCGAGAGCATCTATAAGAGACCCGATCAGAATATGTATACCTCGCGCACATACTCTAGTTTGATGGTCGCATAAGTCCAATTTCCGAAGACTGTAGTACATAGAATAACAACGTAGGTTCACTCGATGCTACAAAATGAATTAAACTAAACAACGTAGAACTGATGAAACCACAAATGTAACCAAGTCCGATAAATATTAAAGAACCTATAAAATCACCACAAAATTGTATAAACAAAGATTGTCGACCAATTTCTACCGGGATTATCAAGGTGATATTACAGTAAAGCTTTTGGACTCATAATTATAGATCATATTATCTAAGCCTGATTACTTATAATCTCTACAAAGATTTCTTCTTTACAACAAAGATAATCATTCTTACTTAGGTATGAAACTCATATTTTCATCTTTCAAACATCAAAATCAACAGATATCATATTATGATCTACTCATAAATTTATTGAATCAATAGTAGTGATAAGTTGATGACTAAATTTGTAAGGTCACAATCCTATCATAAATGAGACTAAAATATGATATCTTACACTTCATTATATATAAAACCAATCAATATGAATATTTTACCAAAAGTTATCATTCAGATAAATTAAATCTAAAATATCCGACAATGATATCTTACCAAGAAAATATGTTACACTTACTCTCAATCATATATAATACCAATAATTATAGGGATCATGTTCCATCAACCACAACTATATGTTAGTTCTATTTTTAAAGAACTAAATTCATTTCCCGTATCCATCAATCTAAGATAAATCTAATTTATTTACTAGTTGAATACTAAAATTTTAAATAAACTTACATCATCCTGGAAGATGTTCTAAACTTTATGCTTTTTGTATTCAAGATACAAGTCGGACAAATAAAGATTTGCGAGTATAAACACCTCTTTCGGGATGTGTGAAGATAAGGTTGCAACACTACTAATAGCGGCCCACCGCGTCTGATTAGTTCTCTCTATAGCGGACAACCCTACATACGTGTCACGAACATTATGTTGCACGATACGTGAAGTGTGGTCAACTGTAGCAATATGTCTTGATGGTCGTGATGTTGGTGATATAAGGGGAGTTGGGCGATCCCTTTAACTTTCTCAGCGTCGACTTCGTCTTAATCATATATGCAAAAGAATAAGTCGATTTTTGAATGAATAAAATAGACAAAACATACAATATTCAATTCTTACGCAAATTATATAGTGTAAACTATAGATGCATCTTATAAGTCTCGTAAGATGTAGGATACGAGCTAAAAACATGTACGAAACCAAACGAAGAAACCACCTCGAACTGCATAAACTATATGACAATGAATTGAAATATCGTGTAGATCATCCAAACATTATCATCACAATCGCATGTAGATTTGCGAAAAAGTACATCTCTGTTGCGTGATCTACACGATGAAAGCTCTCGATGTCGCGCGATATCTGCGACGAACACCAATTTTCAGAAACCCCAATCTAAAACCCTAACTTCCTCAAATCTTAACCAATTTGTAAAAAAACATCATAAACCTATTTCCATCGCTTCCAAAAAATAGTTAATAAATAAATCAACAAACAAACAACTAAAACCATAGAAAAATATTTTTCAAAAGTGTAAACTGCAAACCTAAATACCTACAAAATTAAAGAACGAAAAATCAAGTAAAATGATAACGTTAAGCTTGCATGACCTACCCTAATGTTATTACGAAATTGAATCTGCAAAATAGAATGCATTAAAAAAATATATAAAAAATATAAGATCTTATAATTTCTATTTATATCTTTTAAAAATAAAAATAAATAGTTTCAAATTACATATAAGATCTAAAAAAACCTAACGGTATAAATTCAACAAAAATATAGACCCGATTTAACCGTATCCTCTTAAAAAAATATCCATCCCTATTATAATTTATATTTTTGAGCTGTTTTGTCAGATGCGAAGGACGATCAATTTAAAAGACACGAGAAAGGACAGTATCACTCTTAATCTGAATCTGATATTGGTATACATACACGCATATTCGTTACTTCTGATTTGGATCTTTGCTGCCTTATAATTTACTATATTCTTTCTGACTATTACCCCATATATCGTATATGCCCTTGCATTATTGTTTAACAACTCACTCAATTCACCATCTACATCCATTCGGATTACCAATTCAAATTCGAAAAACAAATCACAATAATCGACGGATGTCTCTTAAATGTTGACATTTTTCCATGATTATCAAATACAATACCATAGACTTTGTCTCCGCACAAGTATTAGTAATAGAGTGAATGTTTTACCCATACAGTTCCCACGTTAACATATATATTCTCAAACCACCCCCTTCATTTTATTTGAATTATTGATGATTAAACAAAAGATCAGATTAAAAATATGACGCATTTTGATAGATTTTTCATTCTATTTTTTTTTTAAATTCAAATTTGAATTTTTTAAATTATCATTCTCACTCTAACTAATTACAATCATGTCATTTACTTTAAAAAATAACTAAAAATTTGAAACCCACCAAAACATTACCCTAAACCCACAAAATTATCATCATTATTTACTGTCTTTAAACCCTAAACATAACATTCTTCTACCCAAACCACAAAATCCAACACAAAGACCCAAAAATAAATGAGCATCTCTTTGGAAGACTTGCTAGACGAGGAGGACGCTTACCGCATAGAGGTAAGTAGTTGAACTCTATTTTACGTTTTTTATTTGGTCGCACGACTATCGTGCGATGAACTCCGTCGTCGTCGCACGATTGTGCGACAGGTGTATCGTTAGCGTCGCATATCTTCATGGGACAACATTTCAAACTGTCAGATGCGATACCTACCATTACGTGTGTATGCGACGACCCCTTAGTATTATTCGCATGCAATGCTTATAGATTAAAATATTATATTTTATAGGAGGAACCTGCCCAGCCTCCATGTATGGATGTTGATTACACAAGAATATTCAAAACAGATAAGTTATTTACGAAAGATGGATTGGATGCTTTTGTGGATATTGAATCGAAGAAGATTAAGTTCGTCACCATTACAAAGCTCTACGATAGCGGGAAATGGGGAAGAGCTCCTAGATTAGATTACGTTTGCGAGCGGTACAGTATATTCGTATCAAAAGCGAAGCCAGAAACGTTAAGAAAGGGGAAGACTTCGACGAAGAAATGTAATTGTTCGTTTGCGTTAAAAGGTCACCTGGTTGATGTACTAGCCATGAAATAGCGTTTGGAGGTGATAAATGGTACACATAATCACGATCCCTACGTTCGCTTAGAGGGTCATTCTCGTGCTTGTAGGCTAAAACGGGATGGAGATGAACTAGTTCGTAGTTTATCTCACCTTGGTTCGCGTTCTAAAGAGATATATAACGGTTTGAAGTACCAATATCTAGAGAATATTTCGAACATGCGTACAATCTACAATTGCCTCCAAAAATATCGGGATGTTGAGCGCAAGAGACAAACGCAAATGCAATATTTGTTAATGAAATTGAAGGAGCATGGATACTCTACGTGGGAGCGTTTGAAAGACGATTCCAAGGTGATCACCAATTTTGTTTTTGCACATCCTACGAGCATAAACTTATTACGTACATTCCCAAATGTGTTATTCATGGATTGTACCTACAAGACGACTATGTATAAGATGCCTTTATAAGAGATTGTTGGGTTAATGTCTACTTCCATTACATTTACCGTTGCGTATGTGTTTATGAGTGGAGAGAAGATACCGAATTATATATAGGATTTGGAAACTCTTCATGGTTTGATGATGGATAACGTGTGCGAATTTTCGAGCGTTATTGTTACTGATCAAGAGTTAGCTCTTATGCGAGCTATCGAGGATATATTTCCGGGCACACACTACTTGCTATGCATGTGGCATATTAGTAATAACATTTTTGGGATGGTCCAAAAGATATTGCATGATGATGTGGTTGTAAAAAAAATTATTGAGTTTTATGGCTACGTTGTCGGAGCGAACACGGTTGAGAGTTACAAAAATAATCTAGCTACATTGAAGAAGATGTTCGCCTCTCAACCCAAGTTCTTTGTGTACGTTATGGACGCATGGATAACGAAATATGGTGACAAGTTTCTTCAATATCGAACGAACAAGATACAATATTACTGCCAAACGACTTCAAATATGTATGTATTTTTATCCATTTTTTGGTTTTGCTATTATATCTCTTTAAAAATAAGGTCCTAATTTTTTACTTATACTATGTAGGGCGGAGGGTGCTCACTCGTCCCTCAAAAAATACCTTGGGACGAATCAATGCAATTTTGAGCTTTTTGGTAAAAAATTACTAACAAAGCAACATGTAGGGATCCTCGAATCGTTCGAGCGAAGTAAGTTTCGTACAATTTCCGATTTTTGTGGTGCTTTGACAAAGAATCTGAAAGGTCATATATCACGTGCAGGCCTAAAAATATTGATGTTTGTTATTGTACGTTCTGGAAATATAGGAGTATATCGGGGAGCATTTTGAGGATGTTTCTTTAGGAAAACACACGAGTTACCTTGTGCATGTGAAATTACGTGTATAGCTAGAGATGATACGTGCATTCCTTTAGAAAATGTGGATATCGTTTGAAGAAGATTAAATATTGTTCATAGAGATCCCACTTCTCGTGAGGATGAATTGAAAAAAAAAGTCCATAATAGACAACTTCATACATAGTTTTTGACATGACCAACAAGACCACATTATCAATCAGGTAATGTAAATCTTGAGGCCCGAGACTAGTCATATTCAAGATCCTAAAAAAGCGGTTATATCTAAGGGTATGCCAAAGGGAGGCGTTGATAAATTGACTAAACTGAACCATAGTGCGTGGGAATATCGCATTGAACATGATGAGTTCAGATCTTACAGTCACAACCAACCCATTAATCCAAACAGGGGTAATTCAGACCATATCACACCAATAAAAATCCGAACAGGCAAACGTAAATAACTTTTGACTAAGCTATTTTCTAATCTACTTAAGACTAATGGGTCTTTGAATTTGAATCGGTTTCACAACCTGACCCGGCAAGACCATGGGTCAATAATTAAGGTATAAATACCCCAACCACTCTCATTAATGAGGGTGATCAGAATTTAAAACTAGCAGGTTGCTTAATTATCTCACTACTCCTTACACTAAACACAAAACACCCCTAAATTATTAAAATATTTTACTAAACTACCCTCAGTCCCAAAATAAACCAAACCAGAACAAACTACTAATGCTAGTACTCCGGCTAACTCGATAGGTAGTACACCCATTAACACGCTAGGGAGCACGACCGCATCAAAAGTGGTTCCGGTTGTACCACCCAAGCCACCACTTGTAAAAAAGAAAGTTGGTCGTCCAAAGAAAATTGTTAAGGATGGGAAGTTAACATTATATCCAGATTGCATCCCGACATTTCTACACACTTATATAATTAAGTTAGTTGACATTCTTCCAGACGGACAATGTGGATATCGTTCCGCAACTCATTCAATATACAATAATGAAGATGTATGGGAAGATGTTAGATGCGAGTTGTTGAAAGAGTTACGAGAAAACCGTGTATCTTGGTTGGATGTATATGGTTCGCCCAAGGTGTTTGACGATGTGGTACATAGGTTGGATCACTTCAAGCCCAAGTATCAATGCATGGTATACCATGTATTTCAAGCAGCTTCATTGACGTATTAACCACTTCGCGGACGCCCACCCGTGACCAATTCAATGATCATATAAGTTGGGATCGCTTTCGTACATGGATGCCACTTTGTTAATGTAAGTATCTCATCCTTTTACATTTTTTTTACTTATTTAATACATAATGCATTAATTTCGTATTTCCCCGCAGATTACTACTCCACCCGATGGACTATTGCCGCCATTATACCCCTCGTGGGGTGCTTACGCCACCGAAAAAGTGAGTCAATGAGTGCATTTGTACTACTGTAGGTTCAAAAAATTTATACAATTAATGCCAGTTTGGAAAATAAACTTAAACGAAACACCGCATGTAACCGATTTGACTAGAGACGATAATTGATGTAATTTTGAACGATGTCAATTTTTTTGTATCCCACTTATCTTACCCCTTAACACCAAACGTCATTTTAGTTATAGTTTTATTTAAGTTGAATTAATGTTTGGCATTTGGATACACTGAAATGGGCCGATTGTTGAGTTTTAAGCAATCATCGTCGCACACGACCATGTTTGACACCCGTTGCATGCTACGGTAGGTAAAACGTTTGACCAAGGTTTCATACCAAAGACATGCATTTTACGAGGTACAAACACGAGCATGTTTGGCACCCGTCGCATGCGATGGTAGGTCAAAATTTTAGCCCAGTTTTCATACCAGAGACATGTCTGTCGCGAGGTACAAAGCTACTATATTTTAGAGTCGTCGCGTGCAACGATAGGCCAAAAGTTTGGCCCAGTTTTCTAACTATAGACATGCATGTTGCGAGGTACAAATGCGACCACGTTTTGCAGTTGTCATATGCGACCTTGTTCATTACAATTCACCCCCTATTTTCAAACATAGAGATGAAAATTAAATTTTGACTACAAATAGGTGCGTACAAAGCAAAAAAATTGAACGTAAAAACTCATAATCAAAACATAAAAACTAATCAAAACATAAAAACTAAAAAACACAACTGAAAAAACATGAATGTTCAGTCGTCAAAGTCATATCGTATGTTATCTTCAGAATCACCCCCTTCCTCCCTTCATGCAATCATATTCTTCAGATACGCCACCATATCCCTAGTGATGTAGTCTACCACAGTCATGTTCCAGACGGAAGTCGCTTCTTGCTTAATTTTTAATGGCAAGAACAGTACACGTTTTAGCCGTTGAACAAAAAGGTACCTGCTTTTGATTTGTTCACGACTGCGCACAACAAGACGTACTGTTCATGCGCGGCCATAACTAAAATACATCATACATAGGACCCGTTCAAAAAACGTATCGATGGTATCTTCCTCCATCTCTCGGAGGGCAACCTTCACTGTCTGAAGCAACTGGTAGTCTTCATCGATGTTGAACTCCATCTGTAAATGTGTCTGTGTTTTTTTTTATGGTTTGTGAATGTTTGGTTGTATGTCTTGTTAGACTTCTTTTGAGGTCATTTTTATAATGAAATGGATGTGGGGTATCATGTTAGGCGGGAGTTGTTTTTGGTGGGAGGTGACCACGACGGGAGTTAATGTTGGCGGGAGTTAATTTTGGTGGTAGTTGATTTTGGCGTTTAACTACGATTTTATCGGGAGATGATTTTCAGGAAAAAAAGAAAATTGTTTTCGAATAAAAATCCAAAAGGAATCTAGAAAACATAGTGATATGAATCTAAAAACATAGTGATATTAAGTAGTCTGAAAATAAATGTAATATCAAAAGGTTTACAAATCAAACGTAACAATAACAAAGTCTAAAACCGAAATAACATAATAATAAAACATCAAAAGTCTACAAATCACGGAAGTCTATATCGCTCAGCAATCCTACCCATCTGAAGGACGGTCTATACTAAATTCTCGTACGTCAGCGTGGGTATGCCGGGTGGAAACAGTGCGATCTGATCATATCCTGCGAAGTCAGCACCACCCTTAGGCTGCACCTGAGGTCCCTAAGCTGAAGCAGTGTTACTAACTATATACTACAGGTTATTCTTCACCCAAACCCGGTATATTGTGTCGCTGCTCGCTCCCCCATCGTGGTATTCTGCTCCAACAGTGGTATAAAGATGATATTCCCAACCCCGCCACAGATGACCATCCCAATAGCTTTATGATTTATAAAAAATAAATCCATTTCTTGTAACTTTTAGTTTAACTAGAGGAGAAGTAGAATTATTGCGTATTTAACTACGATAAGTTACAATAGATTAGTAAGTAATTTCTTTCGATATTTTTCTTTTCGAATCTTATTTTATTTAGTGTTTTTTTTATCTTGTAGAAACCGGATTTTAAAATCCAAAGAAAATTTATAGACAATTATGAGAAAGTACAAATATGACAGAAAATCAATGGTTTGGATTTTATGTATGTTCTAATCATCAAAACCACAAATAATATTTATAAATGGTAAATGAGTCGTCCCAAAAAGGGTAGCCGAGTTGGTGGAGTAAGACATGCTTATGAAGGTCATGAGTTCAAGTCCCTCTACAAACGCTTTATTGGCTGAGCATGTCACCCTGTGCGCACTCGTTTAGTAGAAGTTGTGGGTTCCCTCTGAAAAAAGGTAAATAAATCTATTACTTAGGTCTCATGTTTGTAGACAATACAATTATGTTAAAACTCAAACCCGATTGCATCAAATATTATATCTAAAGATTTGTGATCAGGGATCCACAACCCACTAAATTGATTTATATCGATTTAGCCCATTAACTTATGAGTTCAATCTTAAGTGATATTTTGACATAATCCTTCACAAAGCGCAAATTAAACCATGTTTTTACATTTATACTTCCATAATGAGTTTTCACCTCTAGGTCCAATTCCTATTTATTATATATTAATGTTATTAATATGACTACTTATTAATTTGACCAACTTATGAAAAGACCAAATATAACATTAACATATCGATCCATAATTTTTAAAAATATTTTTCCACTTGGATCGTCATAACTCAAGAATATATTTAGTCTAATTGACGTCCTCAAAGAATTGTCAATAGGCTAACTAAACAACCTCATACATAATCAATGAATAATAAAGGACTAAAGATATCTTCCTTATAATGTGAATAATTTGACACAACAATAATCATGTTATCGACATCAACAAGTGACATGGATCAATTACGGTGCGTAACATAATGAGTTTTCACCTGCAGGTCCAATTCTTATTTAATTATATATTAATATAATTAATTTGACTACTTATTAATTAGACCGACTTATGAAAAGACCAAATATAACATTAATATACCGATCTACAATGGCCCCCAAAAGGGCAGCCGTGTTGGTTGAGTATGGCATGCTTGTGACCAAAGGTCATGACTTCGAGTTCCTCTACATACGCTTTCTCGGCTGAGCCTGTCATCTTGTGTGGTTTACCTTCTGGCGTTGGTTTGCAGGCTATCGCGTCAGACTGAGGGTTTACCCTGTGCGCACTCATTGCACTCTGAGTAGCAGCTGCGGGTTCCCTCCGGAAAAAAAATACCGGTCTACAATTTTTATAACAATTTCTCAGTAGGATAATCATAAAGCAATGATATATTTACTTTAATTGACGTCCTGAAACCATTGTCACTAGGCTAACTGGATTGCCTTGTACATGATCAATGAATAATAAAAGACTGAAGACCTCTTCCTCGTAATGTGAATAATTAGAAGCAACAGTAATCGTGTTATTGTCATTGATCAATTATGGTGTGTAATATAAGAATAATATGAAATATAATCACACACATATATATTCTTAATTGGTCCTACATTAGTGGAGATCTACTCAAATGAGTTAAAATGTTAATAAACATTAAGTGAACCATATACCGTAATAGATTTGCAAATATAAATCGGTCATATTATAAAACTCCCATTAAAATCTAATCCTCTAAATCAACTACACCTATCCTAATGATATTCTATGAAAAAAATTGGTAATACTATATTTGTAAAAGGATTTGCCACCATGGAGTTCGTTATGATATGATTCATACTTATTTGACCTTTATAAATTCTCTCTTTAATAGACATGCATTTTATGTCGATGTGTTTCAAATTAGACGAGCTTATGTTACTGTTAGAGTATTTCACTGTATAATTATTATCACAACATAATATATGAGACCTTTTATCCCTCGTAAAACAATCAATACAGTGACAAAATTTCACACCCATAATGCATAGTTTCATGTCTCAAAGCATGCAACAAATTCTACTGCGATAGTGAATGATGCGGTTAGTGTTTGCTTTATATTTTTCAATAATATTTCACCATAAACTAATAAGAATATGATTTTAAATTTATTTTTAGTGTGTCTACCAAAATCTGAGTAAGAATATAGAATGATCTCCAGCCTATCCGACTTATTGTATGTCAACATGTGCGTTTTTATTCTTTGCAGATATAAGAATACATTTTCTGCCTTCCAGTGGTCCATGCATAGGTTCCTTAGATACCTCTCCAACATATTGACAACAAAAGAAATATCTGGCCTTATACAAACTTGAGCAGAGTCCTAACTACTAGAAGATAAGAAATCATTTTCATTTCCTTAACAACTAGTATTTTCTTTGAACATTGATCAAGGGTCTGCAAGTTACCAACCCATAATATTGTAACACACTTTTATTATGCACCTTTGTTTCAATCCAAGAGTTCAATGAGAGTGATTTTGGTGAGTCCAGATTCTTAACATAAAAGTTGCATCACCAAGATCTTTCATATCAACTTTTTCAAATAGAAATGTCTTTATAGTGTGTAACAATTTCTTATTGTTCTAAGAAATTATTATGTCATCGATATATAATACAATAAATATGAAATTACTCCTACTAAAACTTTGGTACTCACAATCCTCGATTGAGTTGAGGTACCACTGACGAAAGAGACTATTCACTTGTGGTGCCATTTACGAGAAGCATGCTTGAGCCTATAACTAGATTTATTGAATTTACATATCATAGAATGTTATTTACCAATTTCAAAGTATTATTATTGAACCATATAGATCATTTCTTTAATATCACGATTGAAAAAATAGGCTTACTATTCATTTGATGAATTTCAAGACGAAAATTTGAAACTAATGCCATGATTATTCTAAAGGACTTCCTTTGTTAATACGGGAGATAAGCTCTCTTTAAAATCAATTTCTTCACGTTGAGTATAATTTACTACATGGAATACTTCATCTATTTCCATATTACCTATAGAATTTTGTTTGGTTTTGTAAACACACTTACAACCAATCGTATTTTTCCCTTCATGTAATAGGACGAGTTCCTATACCACATTGTCTTGCATTAATTTATACTATTCTTTCATAATGTTAATCATCATCTGAGAGTTATAGCTTTCCATGATTTGTTTGTAAGACGACAATCGTTTATAGTTCCAATACACGACTCTTGGAGATATACAATAAAGCCCGAGGGTATAACGTTTTCCTTTTTCTCGTTGACTTTCTTAAGGGTGTAATTACTTCTTCTTTCACTTCTTGGGGGATAGAGTTTGACATTCATTAAAAATGTTATTTTGTCCTACTTGTTGAATATTGATATAATATTGAATTCCTTCTTTTTCTAACTAAACTATATCTGTATCCTGATTAAATGATGGAAAATCGTAAGTTTGTGATTTTCGTCGTAGTTTTAATGAGTATTAGACTTGAGAATTACTGAAACCGAGGAAATAAAATCTAACCTTCTTGTATGACTAATTATATCTCTAGTCATTTACCTCTTACTGATGGTATTAGTACATATCCAAAGTACACATCATATCTCGGTATTAATCCAAATCTATTATCAATTAATTAATCTTGTAGCAAAATGAAAATATTATGTTCACTACTTAATAATAAAAATACATAAAAAAATTAAAATTAAAAATTTAATAATGTATATACAAAATGTTTTTAGTCATGCAACAAAATATTAGCTCATGCTGCTATTGGTCATAGTTGTAATAAAAAATTAAAATTAAAAAAAAACACAATATTTTTTATCGAGTTTCTAGCTAATATATTCTTCAATTTCCAAAATAAATTTTATTTCTCTATTCAAGAGAATTTATAACCAATTTTTTTTACCCATCAATTAGAAAAAAGTTGTAATTTATTATTAATGAGTCAAACTCATATAAAAATATGAGTTGATTTTTTTTGTAACGAATTTGGTTTTGAAATTCAAAATTTGATTTATCTATACTCTTTTAAAAAAAATTGACTTTATTTAGATCTCAAATTTTTCTTTTAATTTTTTGAAGTCTTTAGTTTTAATAATTATTTCATTTTTATAATTTATCTATTTTTTGTTTTTAACTCATTTGTCTTTTAACTTTCAATTTATTAATAGACACAAAAATAAACACATGAGGTTATTTTATTTATTATTAATTAAATTAGTATAAAAGTAATATAAAATCAAGGATAAATACCCTTTGATATTGAAGATCATTTAGTTGAACATCCATATTATTTTGAGTATCCTATTGCTCTAACGAGGCTGAAATGATTGACAATAATGTATAATTTTTTATACCTGACCATCTTTATTAGAACTTTCATGATCTTTACGGATTCTTCCTCAAAATGAACATGTGTTCTTGAATTATTCCTTCCAAACTCAACATCCTTAAGAAACTACTAGTGAGAGGATCATAGAACTTATAACCTCTTGAGTACTCGGAATAACCAATAAAGAAGAACCTAACCATTTTTTCGTAACGCTATAAGCCTTTTACTTAGATAGACACCTTATATATGGAAATCTTTTAGACTAGGCTTACACCAAGTCTAGAACTCATATAGAATCTTAACGGCTGCCTTTGTGGGAACTCCATTTAGTATATAAACTGCACATATGATGGCTTCTCTCCAAGGTGACAGTAGTCAAGTTGAGTTACTTATCATACTTTTAACCATATCCTTGAGTGTTTGGTTTCGTCTCTTATATACATCATTCATGTTAGGTGATCACGATATCGTATAGTGATGACTATGCCGCAATCTTTTAGGTATCTCGTAAATGGTCCTTGAATTTGTTCATTTGATCCATCGTATCTCCCATAATATTCACCACCACAACCAGATTTAACGTTGTTAATGCTCTAATCTAGTTATTTTTCAACTTCGGTCTTAAAAGTTACAAACTTTTCCAGGGCCTCTAAATCATTATGAATGAGGTAAATGTACTCGAAATGAGAGAAGTCATTTAAGAATAATATGAAGTATCATTTCATGTTCCATGATTTCATTGGAAACGGTCAACATATATCGCTGTGACACAGTTCTAAGACTTTAGTCGCTCTTTTATCCCTACCTTTTTAGTTTTGGTATGTTTCCTCTATATACATTCAATATATCATTCATTATTAAACTACAAATACCAATAACGATATCATTAAAGAAAATAATTAGCTGTTTATTTCAAAACATACAAGAAAAACGAACACTGTCCAAAACCAAAAAAAAATCAAATTTCTTCTAAAAGAAGGTAGAAACAAAAAAAACTCCAATAACAATCTAGTAGAAAGTTTTGAATGGAATCACACATGGCCAAAACTTGGCACGAGTTCCCTTTAATGATTAGATGAACCTTTCATCTTCACTTAGGCTTCGACTCCTTGTCGAATACTGTACAGAAATACATATATGAGTGGTTGTAGTTGTATCAACCCACAAAGTATTCTTTGCAAACAAAATAAGATTAATTTCCAAACATACCTAAGTTGTAAGATTACGTTTTCATGTAAGCATGTCGTTTCTCGCATTCCTGTTTTATATGTCTCTTCTCTTTGTAAAAGAAACATCCACCCTTGATTGATTCCTTTTGTCTCATATTCTTATTGAGACCAGACTGTGATCTCTTGAATCATACATCTCTTATGACTTATCCTCTTATCGGTGCTTAAAATACTTACCTTTGATGGTTCCCTTTCCATCCTTACATTCTCCTGGTATAGCGTGTGCAATAAACTCATTGATCGTCTACTTTTACCATACAAAATTATAAATGGACTGAAAATGCTTAAAGTTAACATGGAGTGATTGAATGATAAAGCATACCACACACTCCTCAAGGAGGTCTACCTTGATTTCCCTTGACTTTGTGTCAATCATAGACATCCCAAGATTGTTCTTTTTTATAACACATTTTTTCATTGTACATTTTGTTTGGAACCTTGTTAATCAAACGTTGCATCTCTAATTTTTCCATTTTGGAAAATATTTTCTCAACCTCCATGAGAAATTCATAGGCGGTGGTAATCTTTGTTGGAACAACCCCACTGAAAGTAGTTGGAATCCCTTTATACATGATGGCCAAACATAACTGATTCGATCTTTCCTAGTTCCTTTAATCCTCTTATTTCTCAGGTGTACTTTCCTCATTAAGGGGTTGGTTTAGGCACCAGTTCTCGATCATAGTCATGACATTCTAACAATAACTCTATATCATCATTCAATTGGTTGAAATTCTATATATCCAACATAGGGTACGGGTGGGGGGGGGGGGGGGGTGTATTCCCCATCATATTATAACCAATATAACATTATTTGAGCATTTGACATGCTGCACATAAGACATATACAAATTAACATATAACACTTAAATGTGCTTAAACATGGTATATACATGTAATACATAACATACAGTGATAACAAGATACATTTGGCAAACATACTATCATGTATTTATGAGTTCCGTAAGAATCACCATTAATATAATATTTTAATTTGTCACGTACCAATGAAACCTTCCTTGAACTGATTCCACTAACTTTAACTAAAATATAATCAATGATTATTTTTAGTTAATCATTTCAAACATTGACCTTCATTTGGACCGACAATATTTGAAATTAAATTAATCCATTGACTTTTTTAGACTTCATGATCCTCAATCTAATTAATCTTTCTCTGAACCAATTAATTAATTTAATGATTTACCTACGATATACATATAAATATTTAAATACATAACTCATTTACACTAAACAAACATATAAAATTTAGCATGTCCAAATACAAATGACGTAGTCACATATCATATAATTGAAAACAAACATTATTTTTTCAAAATAGTTTTAAATAGAATTTCCGTAAAATACTTAAAACGCACCGCTATAGTGATGAACGTTTTGCTTCAACGGCTGTCGCGAACCGAACTTCTACCCCATGTAAAGTTTCTTGTTTTAACTCTTCCAAATTTAAAATTTCTAATGACAAACTTTGTTTTCATTAAACTCAATATCTTTAGATATTATAATTATTTATAGACTAGATTGTGTAGTTCATATTTACTTGAAAGTTAACCAAATAATTCATGAAAAATATAAATACCGTTCAAAAAATAATAAATATTAAAGAACTTAAATTTCAAATCCAATAGTTTTTGTTTATCCTTATCAACTTTGGTTATTTATAATACTATTTGATTAACTAAAAAAGTGTGAAGTCTAAATTTGTTTATACTTTTTAAGATTATTAATAAAATAAAATAATTATTATCAAAGTCGGTAACATCTAAGTTTAATATTATTAAGTTGTGCACTATATTTGATATATAGTTATTCTCATACTCTTTTAGTTAATTTAACCATTTTCAGTTTATTTTATCCTATGTTATTATTTTTCGCAAACAATAATAAACTAATCAGTTTATATAAATAAAATATTTATAATTTTATATTTAAGTGGATTTTTAAAGGTTGAAAATCTAGTTTAAACTTCACACAGATAAAAGGTATAACATTTGAATAAGATTAAAAACAATGATAACATTAAAAAATAATCTTAAACTAAATTAAATAGAGATTAACATAAACTAATATTAAAAATCGAGGCTCGTTATAATAGTCAGATTAAAGAATAGTCGATCCACAAATATAATTAAAAACAATAAAAAATTAATCAAATTAGAAAAGTTGTTCTAAGCGTCGTTTTTATTTAATCTTTTTAAAATTCTAAGTGTGAACATAGGGATATTTCGTTTTCATATATAATTATGAACAATATGATCTTCACATTAGTATGATATTTTCCACTTTAAGCCGGAAATCCTCTAAATATTTGTTTTTGGCCCATTTCGAAAAGACCTCATAGTAGTGCATATATGTTCTTCCTTATATACTATTTTTCATACTCATATCTAGCCGATATGGGACTTTGATCGAACCTAAAAAAAACTCATCTCGAACAAAATAACACTTTATCCTTCTCTAAACTGAAATTCGTTAACTCACACTAATCAAGTTGTTCCAAGGTTCACCACATGAGAAATAAAGCTTTAAAACTGATCTATATGCCAATTCTAATCAACCTGCACTATTTGAGTCATTGAGCTTTACAACAAATTTTTCATCTTGAGCATGATTAACCTCCTCTCAAATGGATTTCTACCATTCACTGTAATCAAGTTGTGCCATATTTCACCACCTAAGCCATAAAGATTTAAAATGAATCCTATATGTTGACTCTAGCCAGACCATATTGTCTGAGTCATATAGCTTTATAACAGATCGTTCACCTTCAACACGATTGGTCTATTATGTTCCATACTTGAGAATGTCACCCAAATGACGTTCTATCTAGGATTAAAGCTTTAACATAAGTTTTTTAGAAATGAAGATGCAATATCTATCACAAATGACTCATATAAAAAAATAGAACAAAGAAAACAAACATATAATTTTAGCGTAGTTCGATAATAATGTCTACATTTATAGATACTTCCAGGATAAAGAGTTTCTCTATGATTGAAAAAGCTTGCATATTTCAGTGTATATTTTCTATAACCATAAAAGTCTATCTAAAAGGGGTTAAACAAACAACATATAATGGCTTTTCAGATAATGGACCTAATAAGCCTTATAACCCGACTATTAAAAAATAATAAAAGAATCACTATGGACACAAGAATCATTGTGAGCACAAAAGTCACCATGGATACAAGAATTATTGTGATCACAATAATAAGGATTGATAGAAGACTCAATATATACACAAGAATCATCATGGACACAGGAATCATTATGAAAATAAGCATGGACATAAAGAGAACCATTATATGACCAATCTTGAAAGCATGAGGAATATTCAACTTATTATCCACAAATCTTTCCCTTGAGGTGAATATCATTTATTCACTATCAACAAAAAATATTCTCGTCATCTCATTCACCAAATAACCTTAAGGCTTTAGGTTGATGTTGTAAACATCAATCCAGTTTAGACACTCCTTAAACTTATGTACTTATACTACATTGATCATTATATTTGTTTAATTGTTATTTATAGACATTTTATTTACATCTATTGTTCCCTTTGATATTATATCATGAATAAAATGATACATGAGATCTATGTGCTTTGTATCCTCGTGGTATATCCGGTTCAATGTAAGGTGTATGGCGTTTTAACAATCATAAAATAATTTTATGGTAGTTTGACATAAGCCCAAATCTAGCACCGAACCTTGCAGTAATATTGTCTCTTTAGATGCATCCGTTACACCCATGTATTTGGCATTTGTTATAAAAAAACTATAGTAGCTTGCAATTGTTAATTCTAACTAATCAAAATCTCAGGTAGAGTAACCATATATCCCGTCAAAGATCTCCTTTTATCCATGTCCCCTTAAAATAAAAATCAATAAAACCAACCACTGATCCTGTAACATCATTCAACCATCCACCAACATCAGTCTTGTTGAAGATAAAACCAATATTCAGAGTATATATAAGGCACCAAAGTATTTATTTTATTTTCCATTAATTTGTTTCTAAGAGCATCCCATGTAGCTATTAACCACACTAACACTATGTGATACATGAAGATATGTGCAGACCATTTCATATATGATTTTTCCAGCACTTGAATATGGAACCTTCGACACCTGTTTTAACTCAACATTGTCCTTCGCCGATCCTACTGCTAGAAAACTTGAAATGAGGGACAAAAGTAACACTAATTGCATTGACATAAAATATATTGAATTATTATAGCATGTTTACAATGCAGACTATCTGAGACAAATGTAAAAATCCTACAGTTTGTATGTAGTAATATCTATCTCTAGAATTTTATTTGACCTACTTAAAAATTCATCTCAAACTCGACACTAAGTTTTTTATTTATCTCCATAATGTATAACATGCTAAAAACAAAAATGAGAATATCATCCACATATATGAACAAGTAATCTAGCTGTGATATGATTCTGGACTGATTATTAAGATTATAGATAAGGATAACATTCACACATCCTATAATTATTATAATTATCAAGTCCAACCTATTTTATGTATGGTAAAGGCCCAAGAAAGATAATAAAATATGCTTGTAATTTCTGGTTAAAAATGTGTCCAAAACGATAAGAGTCACTTGGGAAAATCAAGAGTGCAGATTGGGAAGATAAATAGTGTAAATCATAGTATTGCAATTAAAGTGGTTGATTAAAGAAGTATCAAACACAACTATTGAAAAATTGAAATATAATGGTTTGATTATTAAATGATTTAATTAGCCTTTTGGAGTATTTTACAAATCTAAGAGCGTTATTAATAACATTTGTCTTTAATACTCATTTGTGAATCATCGATACTTAGAGGCTGTTCTAATTATAGATTTTAGGTTTCACAAACTTGTTAACAAAATTTAGATTTCATAAATATTATTGTGTTTTGAGGTGTGTCCTTTTGGTTCTTAAATGAACTCTTGAAATTATCTAGATATTCTTGTGGCTTTCAAACATCAAACTCGTAGTCAGTTTTCTAATTTTCATTGGTGAACAGTCAAGACTTAAACAAGTATTGTTCATATATTCTTTGGGTCCCAAAACCAATCTACCTATCGGGTTTCACCACACTTGTTGGTGGAATTCATATAAGTTTGTATCAAAGCTTATGTTATAAGGTAAGTTTGATTATATAAAAGAGATTAGACCTCCCAATCACCATATATAGAGTTTAATGGAGAAAGTCTATAATTTGCTAACTAATTATCAGATTCTGCTGAATCTAACGGTGAAGAAAGTGTGATTTGTATATACTAATTATTGTCTAAATTGAAAATGATGAAGTTTTATGGAAAAATATAACATTATGCTAGGAAATCATATTCCATCAAAGGCAAACTATCATGAGAATGGAGATTACGTGAGTTCATGTTATTTTCAAGAATTAGTTTATAATGATTGAGTATCAAATTCTCTCCAAGTTCCGCAATGAGAAACCTGATAAGTCTAACTATCGATTTTAATCAAAGTAATGATTGTGAGGTAACCCAATGTAATTATTTCTATCATGTAATTTTTTATTTTTTTTATCATAATTATTTTTGGTTATGAAGTAGGTTTTGAAGAAAAAAACAAGTTTTCAGAAATAATAATAAAATTAACCAGACCTGGTTTTGATCACGATCAAGCCTACACCTATTGAAAAAATAGAGTTAATAAACATCAAAGACTTAAATATAATTATGAAAAATAACATGCTTTGAGGACACAAAACATAGTACACAATTCTTTCATTTTTATTTTTAGGATTTTTTATTTCTTTTATTTATTTTTATTTGGTACTCTTGAATTTTTAATACTTTTATGAGATGTTATCTTGAGTTTAGTAGATATAGTTCTTAATTTCTATACATTCGATTGTCCTTGGACGAGAAAATTCCATACCACTCAAACTCTAGCTATTTTTTCGCTCAACAACAATTTCCGTCCCCAAATCTATATATCATAACATACATTTTATGTTTTAAATTGTTTACAAATTTATATAATAAACACAATATTTGTTTTAAAGTGTGGGATAGTACGAAATTAATAAAAAAATGTCACACAATGAACAAGTTCTTATCCATGTACATTATACATTGTATAGTTTAAGATTTAAAGATATTTATTTAAATGCTTGAAGTGATACTTAACAATAAAAAATAATAATTACATGT
Source organism: Limnanthes douglasii subsp. nivea (assembly GCA_036936605.1). Lineage (NCBI taxonomy): Eukaryota > Viridiplantae > Streptophyta > Magnoliopsida > Brassicales > Limnanthaceae > Limnanthes > Limnanthes douglasii. The sequence continues at coordinate 124,739,633 of JAUPFV010000005.1, read as the reverse complement.
TATACTTTTATTTATTAAGTCTTTTGTGTGTGTCTATAATTTATAATAATAAATTACATATGATTTTACTTTGAATATATATATATATATATATATATATATATATTTACATAAAGACTAATAGACGAAATAATATACATTTTTTTTTCCAAAACAACAGTTATAATATATGAAAAAATATAATAATGAGATTAACATAGATTTTTACTGAGTAACCGAGTCTTATATCGAACGTGCATACAAATTCGCATAAAAAACAAAGAGATTTGTATTAATTATCATAGGTTGTTGTTTGGGTGATTAAATTATTTGAGGTGCTTCCTGACCTAATGCTAATGAAAATTTGGGAAGGAAGTTATTGATCCAACGTTCTTTAATGGACTAGTTAGAAATTTAAGAAAACTAGACATTGCATAAGTTAAAAAAAATACTACACTTATTCAAAGTTTATGTCCATTGAGACGCCTTATCAATTAATGACCTACATCAACTTGTTTGAGATCTATTGACTCTTACATGTATAAATAAAAACTGGTGAAAAGAAAAATTGTATTAATAAATATTAAAAATAAAATTTATTTCATTTTGGTTAATTAACCAAACTGTGTAAGAAATTTTCAAGTAGATGATTATATAACAAAAGAATATTACAAATAAAGATATTTATACTTCTTCAAATATTTATCTGTAACATCTGGTTAGGGAGTTTCGCTTATTTCATGAACTTGTGGTGGAAATCGAAACTGTAGTATTGTTTTATACCATATAATAATATCATTTAATTATACTTATATATCATGACATTTATCTTTGTATCGGGACTAGCAAAATAATAATTGTGATGTATTTTGGTCAATGTTACTTATCATAAATTCATATGTATTTTACACTAATTTACTAGCTGGTTTTATTTATAAAAAGAATAAAATGCTCTCATTATGTTATGTTGGATGTAATAGTTAATTTAGAGATTTATTTCGTAAAAAAGAAAAAAAATGTAAATTTAATAAAATGAGAAAAATTAGAAATATAAGCTAAAAAGTGAGAAAATGGTAAAAAGTCAAGGACTTGAAACAAATTGAAATCACGAGAAATAAGAGAGTGAAAATGAAACAAAGTCTATCCAATATTTTAAGGTAAAAACAAGATTTTGGTTTTTAAATAATGGGCACTTGATGGAGAAAAAAATAATCACTCATGTCATAACACAACAAAAAAGAGATCCATTATTATATTTCTTCTAATATATTAATTTTTATTTTATAATGAACATGATTAGCAGTAGATAATCTATTTTATGATGGTGGTTAAAAAAAATTGTTCATATAATCTTATTATGAATAAAATTTATTTTTTAAAATAATTCTATAATATTTTTTTCGTATTATTATTAAACTTAATGGCTACAATTGCCAACAAGTTCAATTGATTGTGTTTAGATTTATGTCTAAGAACGAGAGGTAAAGTATATTTCATAAATATAATATTACTACTTGGTTGAATGTGTAGTGCGCTACGGCCATGACCTAGTGAAAGTAGGTGAGCAATGATATAACCAGTCATACAAGAAGGTTAGTTTACTAGTGACCGAAAGATAAAAGAAACACTCATAAATAGAGTCTATAACTTTATAAAATTTGTATTTAGATTAAATTAAATAAATTTCTTATAATTTATAATAAACTTTTTATATATGTTTAGTGAGCCCGAATCTAATTACCATTGATATTTTTTAGTCAAACAATTGTTTTTAAATATTTTTTCACAATAATTATGTCGATCCTCTAGATCAAACTTTATATTTTTTTTCGTCGTTAGATCAGTATACCATTATTACATTTGTAGATTAAATTAAATTAAATATCTAGCATTCAATAAATATCGAGTCTAATACTCATCAAAACTATTGCGATAATCGTACACTTACTATTTTTTGCGTAAAGTTTTTGTTTCCACATATTTTTATTATTTTTCCACAAGAAATTGTGATTTTTCCTAGGATCACCTTGATATAAATTATTAGCCTAATAGGGGCTAGGACCTTGGCTGAAGTTACTTATATACATTGCATCATATATGCTACGAATTAGTTCACATTTGCGGATAATATGCTTCGAATTTCATTACAATAGTTGAATGCATCTTTATTTGCGCCATTCGTTGCTCAATGCAACAATTTTTGTGTGGGGAATAGTTTTGCATCTTACTCCAAATATTCTAGACTTCTTCTTTTCATCATACGCGTACTTATGTTTTCACAACACCTCCAGTAATACGTATGCTTTCTTTGGTGTCTTTCTCGTAAAAAACCTATACTTCTAGTGTCGATAATCAGTTTATCATTATCCAATAGTCCACTATAGATCGTTTGGATTATCATCCACGTCGGAATTGTATGGTGAGAACATCCGCGCAACGATCATTTTTATCGTTCCCATGAGTCATACAACGACTCGTCGCTACGTTGAGCATAATTGGGGATGTCATTACCGAATTTGGATGACTTTAGTGGTGAGAAGTAATTTGATACAAATAACTGGGACATTTACTCTCACATTGTAATGAAGAAAAATGTAGTGAATTTAGCCACACTTTCTCTTTTTCTTTGAGAGAGAATGGGAAGTTTAAATCGTATCACTTCAGCTGAAACCTGTTGTAATTGCACGTATCACATAGTTCCAAAAAATCAGCTAAATGAGTGCTATGACATTTTTATGAGTCTCCAATGAACATATGTTTGTTCTGGATCCTTGAGATTAAATTCGTTTTGATCTAAAATTACGATGCAACCACTTCATGTTTGATTATACTCGGATTGAACCCATTTATCAAAGGATTTGCATATCCTATAATTATTCTTATAACAAGTATGTTAGGTTTTACTTCTTCACATGTCATTGTTACTGTATAAAACTGTATAATAAAAATAAAAATAAATAAATATCAGTAGACAAAAATTAAGATAATATAGACGAAAATATAAGATAAAATCCATGTAAACAATGTCCAAAACTTGACACAGAAAATCACAATTGTAAGATTATCGCATTAGTTTTGATGAGTGTTGCACTCGAGATTTATCGAACCTTAAAGATTTTATTTAATATAATCCACAAATATAATAATACTATACTAATTTAATGACGATTCTAAAATATAAAATTTGATCCAGAGGATCCAAATGATTCTTCTGAAAATATATATATAAAAGATTGTTCGTTTACAACATATCAATAATAAATATATATGGGATCATTAAACATGTACAGAGAAGTTATTATGAATTCTATGTAATTAAATTAATTTAATCTATATATAAATTTTATAAAGTCAAATTCTCTTTTGAGAGTGTTGTCTTTATATCTCGATCACCAACGACTTGTATGGCTGGTTATATCTCTAGTCCTCTGTCTTCTATAATTGAGTCATAAATCTAGAACCTAGTTCAGATTTTACTGTGTTATGACCGTAGCGCACTACTCATTCAACACAGTGGTATTATTATAGTTCCGAAATAAATCTTACCTCTTGGTTTGAGTCATAACCAATTTATTCATAATAAATAGTATAAATACAAGTTCTTTTAACCCGAGAATAACAAAATATTTACTACTACTAATCATGATCATCATATAATGAAAACTAATAAACTAGAAGAAAATAAAACTTGATTTTTCTTTTGTTGTGATATGACATGAGTGATAATTGTTTCTCTATTAAGTGCCCGTTATTTATAACCCAAAATCTTATCTTTTAGCTTAAAAGAGGGGATATAATATGTATTAATACTAAAAAAATTATATAAAAAAAAATAATAACAAAAACTAGATTTATAATAAAAACTAAAAAAGTAGAAAAAAAAATGAAACTTAATATTTTTGTATTGTGATATGATATGAGTGATAATTCTTTTTTTTATCAAGTGCTCATTATTTATAACCCAAAATATTACCTTTTAGCTTAAAAGATTGGATATAATAGATATGACAACAAGCTTTATCTTTAAGCGCTCATATAATGGATTTTGTGCTTTTTTCATATAAATAATGAGCCTTTAATTCTTGATCCATAAGCTAGTTTCATTTTCGCCCTCATAATTCCCATGATTTTGATTCTTGAATTTGTCTCTTTCCTTCAAGTTCTTAAATTGTATTTTTCCCATTTACCTCATTTTAGTTTTTTTTTTCATATCATAGAAATATGCACTTACTTGTCCTTAGATCAAATTTATCATCTCTCACACGAGCGTACACGCAAAAAAAAAAAATATACTTAATTGTTCGTAGTTAGCTAACAATCCATACCAAAACTCAAAATGAGTCTTACAATCAATATATGTTGATGAAGATCGATTCACCAAGTAACAAGCCGTATTAATAGCTTTAGCCCAAAATTCCTTCTCTCATCAGTCCAAAGGCATGCTTTCTGCCTTGTCACAAAATGTTATATTATTCTTTCTGTAACCCATTTAGATGCTTTGTCCAAAGGCATGTTTTGCGCCTTGTCTCATATTCCATTTGATAAAGGTTGAATATGCCGCATCTTTGGTATCTAGAAAATAATCTCACACCATCTTTAAATAATCATCGATAAGACTCGTGTAATATGTGACTTCATTCTTCGACAGATGTAATTCACTGTATTTTTAGCCTTTTTATAGTCGACTTACTGAATTTTGCTCTAATTTGCATTCCAAACACAAAATGTTTACAACACCCCATGATTATGCTTTATACTCTTTAAATAAATGTTTCTTTCTCAAAACAACCAATTATCTTTCACTTTTGTGATCGAAGAGCCAATATGCCACCTTTGATTAAGATCATGCCGAATTGGTTGCTACCCAACATCACCCATAAACTGATATGAATATGATTATACTTTTAATAAGATAATTATAGACATAAATATTATTTTTTTCCACTAAGCTTGAGAAAAAGTTTTTTATAACAATGCACGAATAATATGAATATGAGGATGCTTTTAGTAAGATAATTATGGACTTAAATATCAATAAAAACTTAGTCCATATTACCATTCCAATTGAAGAGTTTGATTACAAAGGAAAATGAACATCTCATTAATAATTGTTAATGAAGGTAAATTCAATAGTCTGGTTGTTTTAATTAAATACATTTAATTTTTGTTATCTTTCGTTTTCTTTAGAAATCTAAAACACATTGTTATTAATTCTTGTTTTTAATTATAATATATGATTTTCTCATTACTGGCAGGTTATACCGAATAATATAAAAGATGTGGAGTGTAATTTATTTATTGTTTTGTGAAGTAAGTCTGATACGACTCTAGCTCATAAATGATGGTTCTTTGATCAAGGCCAAACGTGACTCCAGTTACTCCACCATAAGTTACAAAGAAACACTAGGATACAAGAAACACTATCCGATCCCCGTGCCGTGTCACACAAAGAAAATACAAGTTGGCTTTTGATTTTAGCTAGGAAGGAGATGACGATGGACACAAATAAAAACAATGAAAGGGCCTGGAGAGAGAAAAGCAAAAGCTCTTTTCAGTGATACAGTGACAATTGCGGTTTCGATTCGTTGCAACTTGTTAAAAGACAGCGTGACACGTGGTTTCATGCTGGATTCGACTCTATCTTCTTCACAGTGTCGGCCGACTTCATCTGCGGCTGCTTTACTCGTTTGAAATTTTTTCATGTACGATGAAAATATTTTTATCTTTTATATTATATTATTTTTCATATTATTTATCATATAATATTATATTTTTATAATTATTTTATTTTTATTTTAATTATTGAAATAAATAATTTTAATAAAATAATACACATATATTATCTTATTAAGTTTAGATTATAAAATTAAGTTTAGTCCCATTTAAAAAAAAATTAACTTTTAGTAAAAATAAATAATTTACATTTTATAAAAATAACCCACGCTATTATTATCACTCGAGAAAGCGCACATAAATAATTACAGACAAACAACTATAAGATCCATCACAAAACTATCTCTTCTCTCCTAAAATTCGATCTAACGGTATTTAGCCATTATCAAGCATCTCATACCTTGGTGCCTAAATCTCTTCTTTTGCTTAATAGCTAGAGAACATAGTCTATTATGATCACCGGTAGTCGCATTATCTCAGTGCCATCAGTACCATAAGATGACTTCCTTTGCTTTTGTCTACTGGCTTGCCACTATGCTTAGATTCCACGATTCTTGGACCCTATATCGCTTATGTGTTACTTGAGAAGTTTTGATAGGGTAATACCCGACCTCTTTCTTTACTATCTTTTATTTCTCGATAAAGGTGCTGACCATTTTTAACCAGCAATCCCTCAGATCCTCTATGACTACTGAATGACTTCTTCTATCTGTCAGGCCTCTCTACTACGCACACATATATCACCCAAATTCACAATCCTCAATAGATCTTGTACAATACTAGGTATGTTTTCACCCTACTCAATCAAATGTCAATTGGCCTTAAAGAAATAAAACAAATTGTATATCTCTCTACATGTAAAGATCATAACATATCAATTTGGGATGCTTCCATTACTGGTATTGACCTCATTGCCGAGTCTTCCCTTACAAATAACTATAAAGGCCAACTCACTCAAACCTATACCCTCACAGTCAACTCAAACACACCTTTTTAAGTATATCCATAACTAGTCAACCTCTTTTCAGTTAAGTAATTACCTTTGTTACCACAACAAAATTTCTGGTAATTATTCCCCCATAAATACTCAAACTATTGTCCTCCTTCTCGGTTGGTTAGTTGTTAGTGAGTACCTTAGTAAACCACTCAGTAACTTCTTCTTTACCACCAAAACACTACTATGTCTCTTAAACTCTTCCCCTTTCCAAGTCAATTCTCCCTAAACCCCATCACTTCCATCTCTTTATCCTCTTTCTTTCTTTGGGGTTTATGCAGACTCCAATTTCTCTTCAATCTTTACTCCAACCTGATTTTTCCAAAACTATGTTTATCACCCCATTCCAGGACATCAAAACTTCCCACGTTCTCTCCAATCTATACCCTAAGTCTGTCAAGTTTATCACCTCTATTTCCCACTCATACTTTCCTCACAAGGTTTCCTCTGACAAATTCATCAATACCATACTACCCACTTTCAAGATTCTCTATCACATTCCATCTATATTTTCCAGTCAAAGGTCCTTCTAGATCTACTCTAGAACCTCTATATCTCCTTACGAGATGTTAATTTTTTATATTTTCCCCTTATTTTCTTAAATAAATCCTCATTCTTAATAATTTTTAACCCTACAACACTCTCTATCTCTTAGAAATACTCAAGATTTACCTACTATCAAAATCAAAATTTTACATGCGACTTGTTGTTCAGCATGTCTTTTCTTTCTTCTACCTCGTTTTGTCCAGCAAAACCCGTTGGAAAACCAAGTTCCGTCTCCCCAATCCACCCTTATCCTCTCTCCTCCTCTCTGGGCTTAATTCCTAGAACTGTTCCTCCACGCCATGTCACTGTTGAATTCCTCACTCAATCATATGTCCCCGCCTTGAGTAACTCCTTGGGACTCTCTCTAAACTCATTGGTTTCTCCTCTATCTAACCCCAAAACAATCACCTTCACAAAAGAATCATTTGTTATGAAGGCGTTGGCTCTTGCCAAACACCACATGGAATCTGGTCAGGGGCTCAACCTTTATTGTCTGACAACGAAAACCATAACTTTGACTATCCTAAGCCTCTTTGTCATCCTTCCGAGCCTCCCCTTGGTGGTTTTCTCCCACACCAGTGACGTTTCTCTATATCATTTCACCCTCACGTAATTAAACCCTGACAATATCGATTTCTCTGAGAGTCTATATCAAGACCTCATAGCTACTGTAAAAGATGCCCATATGGTCATTGCTCCATCTGTAACCCTCCATATCCCTTGTTCCCATGTCTTCAGTCAGACAACTCAGGCTGGTCAGGCCAATTCAACTCAGATTATCGCCAACAACATCCCTTCTAAGGAACCTATGTTAAGTCTTGATTCTTCTAACTCTCGCAATTACTCTGCTACAAAATAAGGCTTAAACTCACCTCTGGTTTCTCGCTACAATCGAGTATGTTTTCTCTCTTATGGTCTCACATTTTATGGTAATATTGGGATTCAGGATAAAACCTATCTGCTCGATGGGTATAGTTTTGGGTATGGGCTTAATGATACCTTCAACTCTTTGAATTCGTTATCTGGTGATTTGGCTTTATGGCAACTCTCATATTTTGTCATTTTGGCCCAACAAAATGAGACTATTAGGTTGACTACACAAGTTAAAATTGTTAGGCCTTTTAAATCTAAGGATAAAAGTGTGCTTGGGGATGGGCCTTCTTATAAGCCTTTCTTTAAAATTAGAAACTTTGGTAATGCTAGAAAACGCCCAAAAGATAGAACATATTTTTGTTACCAAGTTCAAATCATAATAATTTTTCAAAGTTTTTAAAAACTCCATCTTTAAAGACTAATACTTTTGATACAACTAACTCTACATCTCACCCTACTTCTCATACCCCATCTTCTTATGCAAGCATTTTTGCGCGAGGCATCCTGATAATGGATCATCTTTGGTTATTGGTATTCACCCTATAGCTTTTGAAAAATAATACTTTTATTATGAATAATTCCGCCATGGGCCCACCAGATTCGTGGAATGCTTGACTCTGTGGATAATTTCTTTCTCAACCATAAATTTCTTTTTGTTAAATGCCAATTTTGAGTCTATATGGAAAAAGTATGGTCTTTTGGAATTTAAGCCTCTTCCCGAAGGTTACTTCTTATTAAATTTAACTCCGTGAAGATGGATAAAAAGGTTTTGGAGTTGGTTCTTTGGTATTTTGGAGGTCTCCTCATGATTCAAAAATTATGAAAACCTCTAATCATCCTTATTATTAAAGACCCTCGTAAGGAAGTTCCCATTTGGGTTAAAGTCTTTAATCTCCCTCTTGAACTATGAACGTCGGAAGCTTTAGCAATATTGGCTTGACTGTAGGTTCTTCATTGTATGTTGACAAGAAAACTAAGAGAAATGAAAAATTAAGGTTTGCTCGTATTTGTATAATAATAACGAGCAACATAGAATTATGCTCCAAAGTTTCTTTCAAAATTATAAGTAGATACATTAAGGTGAAATTTGAGTACCACGGTCTCCCTTCCAGTGTACCATTATTACTGTTTTTGGGCACACTACTTACCTTTGCAAAAAATACCCAAATGTGACTTTACCTCCCATCATTCGGATCCTGACTTCTAAGGAATCCGATCTTTCTCAGCTTGACCCTAATTCTTCCATCAAGCCCCATTCGACCTCTCTCGAATGGGTCAAGGAGGCTGATAATAGTGAGGAGATGGACTCGACTCCTAAGAGGTTTCGCTCTACTAGAGTCTCTACTTATGGTAAAATGGATTTTTCCTTGACATGACCATCGTCTGGCGCACTGTAAGTCTTCTTATTGTTTCCTTAAGGTAGAAAGATGTTACATATTCCATTATTAGTAATAGTATTTCCTTATTAATCTTAGTAAAAACTAAAGTCCAAGATTTTAAAGATGACTTCATTATTAGAACAATGGCCTCATTTTGGCATGTAATTACTAACCACTCTCCCCACCCCCTTGGTAAAATTTAGATATTAGTGTAATTACTATTTTTATGTTATCTCAATCCCCTCAATATATTTACTGTATGGCTAGATTCTATATTATTCCTTCCATATTTTATTTCATTACCATTTATGCTTTCAATGAAGCATCTAATCGCATCCCTTTCTGAAATGATCTTGTTTCGATTGCTTCCCAAGACCAGGGTATTCCCTGGGTGTTCATCGGGGACTTTAATGTTATCCGTAAGCATGAGGAGCGCATGGGCTCCTCAAAATGTTGATTCTCTACAATTGATGATTTCAACAATTGCTGCTATCATTTTGAATTCAGTGATCTATGTTCCACTGGTTTCCAATTCACCTGGATCAGTAAACAACCCATCCATCATATTCTCTGCAAAATCAATCGTATCTTAGTTTAACCTAATTGGGATAACCATTTTCCCATGTCATTTGCTCACTATGGTTTCCTCATTTCTTCTAATCATACCACGGTTACCCTTAACCTTGCATTCGCTTGTCAAAAACAAAAGAACCCTTTCAAATTCTTTAACACGTGGCAATCGTATCTCATTTTAAAAAACATTATCACCAGTAGCTTGGATCTCTACACCAACTCTTTGGGATGAGTTTGGTTTCCCAGAAACTTAACTGATTCCAATATAAGCTTAATTGTCTCAATTGAAAGGATTATAGTTTCATTAGCTCAAGGGTGTCTAAAGCTCAAGAAAATATTTTTTACACCCAATCTCGTCTCTCTCAGAATCCTCTTAATTCTGATCTCATCTCCAAAGTTATTGAGGCTTCCTCATAATTTATCTTCCTTATTTGTGAAGAAGAATCCTTTATCAAGCACAAATTTAGAGAAATTTAGATTAAAATTTGTGATATAAACACCAAATTCTTCCACAACAATATCAAAAACCATATTTTATGTAATACAAGTATATCTATTAACAATGACTAAGGTGTTACCGTATCAACACCCGCTAGTGTATCTAAAGTCATTGTGAGTTACTTTAAGTATATTCTTAGTACTAGGCATCCCCTTGGTTACTCTGGTTTGGATAAAATATCTTTCATTCTTTCTCCAAGGTTAAGGACACATATATGCCTTAATGACCCATGAGATTACTCGTGAGGAAATTAAGTTCTTTTTATTCAGTATTGACAATAATAAATCTTCTGTCCATGATGGATTTAATTCAAGTTTCTTCAAGGGCTCTTGGAACATTATCAGTAATGATATTTGTAATGGGGTTCTTGATTTCTTCCACTCGGGAATTCTTGATTCCTCTTGGAATTACATTTCAATCACTCTCATCTCCAAAAACGATTCCTCCTCTGTGGCTGCTGATTTTAGACTTATTGCTTTATGCAATGTTGTCTATAAAATCATCTCTAAAATTTTAGCCAACCGAATTAACGATTCCTTCCCTCACCTTATTGGCAACTCAGAATTGGATTTTGTCGGGGGTAGAAATATCTCCGATAACATCCTCATTTTCCAAGAACTTACGAGAGGTTATCATGACAATTAAAAAGGGAAAAGAGTGGCTCTTAAAATAAATATGATGAAAGCATTTGATAATGTACGTTGGCACCTCATTCTTGATATTCTTGTTGCGGCGAACTTCCTAGAAAAATGATTAATTGGATCACTTAATGTATTTCCTCACCTGCCTACATGATCATCATTAACAGAGATCCTCATGGTAACTTCCATGGCAGGAAGGATCTCAGGAAATGTGATCCGCTCTCCCCTTTTCCTTTTCGTTATTGTTATGCAAGTCTTATCCAGTAATCCAAAAGATAAAAGTAGTTATAAGAATATCCACTTTCACTAGAAATTTCACAAACTCAAAATCACTAATCTCTGCTTTGTAGATGATTTTATGATTCTCTTTTAAGGTGATGTCAATTCCCTTCTCCTCATCAAAGAGGGCATCGATGGCTTATTTTCCCTATTGGGCCTTAAAGTGAGTCCCTCTAAAAGTAAAATATTTCTCTTTGGAATATACCTTGCTCTTTGTAATGAGCTCATCTCTATCTTGGGATTCAAGGATGACACCCTTCCTATAAATATTTGGGTGTCCCCTTCTTACTGGCCGCCTCACTCATTTGGACCTCTCCTTCATAAAATTACATGAAAGATTTATTATTAGACTATAAAGTACCTCTCTTATGACATTAGACTCAAAATTATCAAGTCTGCCTTATTTGCGGGAAAGTTTACTGGTACTCAATCTTCATCATTTCTTCTAGAATTCTTAAAGAACTGTCCCAATTACTCCATCAATTTCTTTAGTCTGGTCCTGAAATAAAATTTCACGGGGCCAAAGTTGCATGGTCCAAAGTCACCTCTCCTATGAGGGAGGATGATTTTGAGATTTTAATTATAAAAACCTAGAATCAGGCGGCTGTCCTTAAACACTTAGTAATAATAAATATTTAATCTGGTGTGATTGAATAATTACTAAAAAATGATAAATAATAAATTTGGGGACCTCGATCTTGGTTCCTCCTCCTCTTGGACTCGGGGTAAAATATTACGTCTTTGCTATAATGCTTACAACTTGTACAGGGTGGCTGTTACCAATGGTCTGAATAGCTCTTTCTGGTATTTCCCTTGGCTCATCTCCACATTTCTGGTTACACATTATAAACAAGTATTATTAAAGATTCTAATCTTGGGAAACATCTCAAGATCTCTGGTATCATTCATAATGGCCACTGGAACTGGTAATCCATTATCAGATATACTAGCGAAATGAATCGGTTCAATCTTCAAGAGATTAACAATATCATTCTCAGTCTACCTCCTCCAAATATTAATTGCAATGATGTTCCTTAGTGGATTGAGAAGGTGGGAACTCTCAACTTTACTATCAAGGACACGTATAATGCCATTCGTATGTCCACCTTAATCGTGGGGTGGGCCGGGTTAGTAGGGAATACATTTAATATTCCTCGTCATTCCTTTATTCTTTGGCTCGCCATCCTTGGCAAGCTTTCGACTCGTGACATGCTTATGTGTTGAGGTTTAAACACACCACCAGATTGTGTTCTTTGCAATTCAATCTCTGAAACTATTTATCATCTCCTTTATGACTGTAGTTTCACCAAGAGACTCTGTAGTTCCCAATTTCTGCTAATTGCTAGAAATATTGGGTTAGTGAGGCGTCAGACTAGTGTCAATCTTAAAAATTTCATCTTTGGCGCGTTTGTTTTGCCGTTGTCATTAACCATGTTTGGAAGGAGAGGAATGCAAGAAGTTTTGGTTCCTCTCCAGCCACTGCCTGTTTGGTGTCTAACCGAATCTACTATGATCTTTATTTTAGATTCTTTGACACCATGATTTACTGGCATATATAATATCCCGTTTTCTAACTTGATCTTTATATGTCTTTATATATCCTTTCTCTATTTTTAGATTTTTTTCGCAGTCTACCATGGTGTTGGCCCCTTGTTTGTAAATTTTGGTCTTCCTTTGTTATGCTATTTTCATGTTTTGGGGTTGTTTTACATTTCCCCTTGTTTTATCGACTATTCTAGCTAGTCTATTTTTCCTATTTCATATTGTTGCTGTTACTTGTCAACTTTCTTAAAGTCTCTTGTATTCCCTCCGGGTATGCCTTAGGTGCTTGTAAGAACTATTTCATTTTATTTAAGTGGTTTATTACGCAAAAAAAAGTATGAAAATAACAAAAAAACTATGAAGTAGTAAAATTAGAGGGAAAGAATCTCAAAAAATTTTGGTTTCAAAATTAAGCAAATCAAATTTCTATTTATAGATCTCGAAACGTAAAAAATAATGGTATCATTTTTATTTATTTAATTAAGAAAATATCCGAAAATAATTTTGAAATAACTAAATTAAAAAATCCTCAATTCTTTTGGGTGTCCAAATCAAACAAACCATATCTTTATTTATAGATATCGAAAAATAAAAAGCATTGGTATAATTTTTTTTATAGTTACTAAAACATTCCAAAATTATTTTGACAAGACTAAATAAAAAAAAAACTCAAATTTTGTTCGGTGTCCAAATTAAACAAACCAAGTCTTTATTTATAGATCTCAAAAAAGAAAAAATAATGATATAATTTATTTATTAAATCACTAGACATTCTCTTAAAAGAATTTTTAAAATAAAATAAACTAAAGGCAACAATAGTATACCACATAACACACTCTTGTTGACTGTTTGAAAGTTGAATTGGGGTACATATTTTGCACTTCAATTAATATGAACCTCCTAAAATCGGCACTCTAAAATGAGATATGGATAACTTTACAACCAAGGACTTATGGAAAGAGAGGTTATGGAAAGACCTATGATATTCCAACTGATCTTCTTTTGGATATGACGCACCTAATGAAGAACAAGTTTTCTTGTGAATATTATACACCAACAAGATAAGAGTAAACTTATGAAGTTTTTCTTGTGAAGTTTTTATAGGAGAGAGAAATAATCTTGAACGCAATTAAGGTTATTCTTGGAAATATAATACACGTCTCGAACACAATTAAGGCTTTTTTAGAAACAGAATGCATGCCTTGAATACAATTAATGATGTCCTTGGAAATGCATTAATATTGAAAATAAAAGTATTGGTGATAAAAGTTTGAAATGAGATTCTTCTCTCCTCCAAGGATGTTGATTTTGTTGTAGAAGGGACTTGGCTTTTATTTAAACAAATAGGAAATGGTGAAGTGAAACAATTACCTCATTAAAAACTTTGTCAAGAAAACCATCGGGACAAAACTTGAACACGAGAAAAAGAGTATAATCAAGATACTTTCTTATTTATTGAAATCAATTAGCTTGAATCAAGACCAAAGTGGTCTGACTAGCTTTACCTCCATACTTTCTATTCTAATCACATGGATTCTCCATTTGATTAAGCAATCCTCCAACAAATTTAGTAAATAGTTTTTCTCTAGATCAAGTTATTGGACCAGCGGGTAAAATAAGAACATCCTCAACTTCAAGCTCATCATCTTGTTCAAGTTGCTCATCTTGTTCTTGCATATTCCTACGTTTGAATCTCCTTGTGTCATCTAGGATTACATTTGCTGCTTGAAAAGTATTTGACCTCAAATTTGTTTCATCTTTAATAAAAGGAACCAAATCAGAAACACTGAAGGTATGCATGTCAGGTGGAAAAGAATTATTGTTGATCTATTTTGTTACTTCAAATGGTCCATCGATTGTATACCTCAGTTTCGACTTTCCTCTTCTGGAAATCTTTAATTTCTTAAGTTCACCCATACTTAGTTGCCAACCTCAAAAAATTTCTCACGCATGCCCTTGTTTGCTTGTTTGACATACTTCTCATTTTTCTTTTCTATATTTTTTCTTGCATCCTTATGGATCTGTTTTACAAGTTCAGCTTTTCTTTTTCCATCTATGCTAGTTTTTCCCTCAAAGGCAAAGGAATTAGATCCAAATGAGATATTGGTTTAACTCTATAAAAAATCTGAAAATGAGAGTACTTATAAGTAGAATGCACAAAATGATTGTATGCAAATTCAACATTTGGAAAACGTTCTTTCCAAGTTTTCAAGTTCTTTTTAATTAATGCACGTACAGTAGTGAAAAAAGTCCTATTGATTATTTCTCTTTGTCCATCATTTTGTGGGTGACACGTAGTAGAAAATAAAAACTTAGTCCCTAACTTAGACCACAAAGTTTTCCAAAAGTAACTTTGAAATTTAGCGTGCCTATTTGAACTATCATCTTAGGCATGCCATGCAAATAAATTATTTCTTTAAATAACAGATTATCAATGTGCAATGCATCATCGCTTTTGTGAGAAACAATGAAGCGTACCATTTTAGAGAATTGATCAACAACCACAAAAATGAAATCCTTACCAGTTCTAGTCGTAGGCAATCTAAATACAAAGTCCATAGATATACTACTCCAAAGATACGTAGGAATAAGTAAATGAGTATACAAATGTCATGCAGTAAACTTTTCACATGCTTGATACATCTTTCCAAAATCAGAATCATTTTCATATAAACTCTTAAGATGATCAAATTCTAAAATCTTAGTTTCAAAAATAGTGATTAAGGCATAACTTCAGGACAACGCATCAACAACAATATTCTTTTTACCTTGTTTTTATTTGATGATATATGGAAATGTCTCGATGAATTCTATCATCCTTGCATGTCTTTTGTTAAGTTTCTGTTGACCTTTTAGATTTTTGAGAAATTCATGGTCAGTGTGTATGACAAACTTCTTGGGCCATAAGTAATGGTGCCATGTTTGCAAACCTCAAACTAAGTCATACAACTCATTATCATAAGAAATATAATTTTGAGTGGATCCTTCAAGATTTTCACTAAAATAAGTTGCGGGCCTTTATCCTGCATCAAAACAGTTCCAATCCCAATACTAAAAGCATCACATTTAATCTCAATCGTTTTAATAAAATCAGGTAATATTAAGACATGAGCATGAGTAATATTCTCTTTTAAAGATTAAAATGATTCTTCTTTATTTTTTCCCACTTGAAACCAACATCATTTTTTATTACTTCAGTTAGTGGTGCAACTAAGGTGATGAAATCCTTGACAGAACTCCTATAAAATCATGTAAGTCCGTGGAAGCTGCTCGCTTCTCCAACTGTCTTTGGACTTGGTCATTCGCGGATCGCTTTAATATTTTATGCATCCACCTTAATAACACACCGACTTACAAAAATACCTAAAAAGACAAGATTATCGGTACATAAAGTGCATTTCTTAAGATTGACATAGAGAATTTACTTCCTAAGCACACTTAAAACTAATTTCAGATGATGAATATATTCTTCTAAGAACTTGCTCTAAATTAAGATGTAATCAAAATATACAACAATAAAAACTCATATATAAGCCCTTAGAACATGATTCATTAGCCTCATGAATGAATGTACTAGATGCATTAGTCAGCCTAAATGGTATTACTAACCTCATGATTCGTAGTCCACGCTTAGTTTTAAATGTAGTTTTCCACTCATCGATTTATTTCATTCCAATTTGATGATAACCATTCTTAATATCAATCTTAGAAAAACTGTTAGACCATGCAATTCATATAACATATCATCTAATCTATGTATTATGTAAATACTTCACTGTTATATTGTTGATGGCTCTTTAATCAACACATATTCTCCAACTTCTATCTTTCTTGGGCACAAGTAGAACAAGTACACCATTATGACTCATGCTTTCACGGATATGTATTTTTTCCATCAATTCATTAATTTTCCTCTGGAATTCTTTTGTTTTCACTTGATTAGTTCTATAAGCAAGCCTGTTAGAAACTGAGGCTCCATGCATAAAATCTATTTGGTGTTTAATGCCTCTGAATGGTGGAAGACCCTTTGGATTATCATCAGGGAATACAACTTTAAATTCGTTCAATAGAGAAGTCATCTCACTCGAAAACACCGATGTCAGGTTAGTTAAACTCATAAAAGTTTCTTTAAACACAAACAATATCATAGGTTTCTTAGAGATTACTGTTTTTAACCTCACCAGTTTTTGCATATAAATTCAAATATTTAGTTACCCAACTTTCCTTGTTCTGCATACGCTTTTAATCTTGGTAAACTTCTTGTGGAGTCATGGGTGATAAGGGAAGGAAAATATAGGTGAACAATATGTAATTTATTCCACAAATAATACATGTATATTTAGTGATTAAGGACCAAAGTAAAGCAAACATAAGATATAGAGGGGTCAAATGAAAAACCCCAAGAACTTGTCTATAAATAGTTAAATAGTAGAGTGAGAAGTCTACTTTTATGATGGTAATTATGTAATTTTACTACCTACCTCATTTACTATATAAAGGACATTTCTTTTTGGGGAACGAGGCTAATGATTAGTCAATTATTACTACATTTATTCTTTTTTGTCTCTTTTCCTTTCTAGTAACCACTGATTTAATTATTTGCTGTCACTTCATACGAATATTCCCTAGTCTAATTCTCTCCTATGAATATTTCCGCTTTTAAACTTCACTAAGGATTTTATGAGTTCATCAGTGGCACCGTCTGTGGAAACCGATTGGTACCCAGAATTAATTCTCTAAAACCTTGAAAACTATATTTAAAAAAAATATATGGATACTGAAGCTTGTGGAGAGATCGAGACCAGTCCGACGAGAGATCTAGTTGGGGTTGAATCTAGTGACCATCTGATGAAAGGACAAGTCACAAACGAAGGCAATGGCCCGAATCAATATGTTGGAGAGCTTCTTGAGGAATCAGTCCTGGTCGCCGGACGAAAAGAACTGTTAGAAGATACGAAAGGTTGAATGCGGAATAGGAAGCCATGATGGTGAGTTCCAAGAAATTCAGATCCGAGGTTCGACAAGAAATAATGGAGGTTGATTAGATCCAAGATGCAATTCAACCTGGAGAAACCCAACAAAGGCGAAGTTGTCGACATTCCAAAAGGCGTGCTAGATCAGAACGAAGATACGAACCCTCCGAGTCTAGCGAATATAGCTCCTTAAGTTCTAATAAATCTTTGTCTTCGGAGACGGATGCTAGATACAAAGCAGATCGAAGGCAAAGAGATTCAAGGATGAGTATATCGGACCAGTCGGAGAATGAGAGAGTCTAGGAGGAAAGCCGATCCTGGGAAAAGAAAAATGTACTCCGAGGAGCAAGACAAGACATGAAATGTTCGAGTCGAACATGTCACTACTCGGAGACAGCCTCAATCCAATAGTTATCATCAAGATTTACCGAGTCAGTAATCATTTGACTCGTCCGACTGAAGAAAGACTGTATCCACCAACCAATGATGGTCCGGGGGGAAGCACTTACAAAGTCAGACACAACTGGAGGTCATCCCCTCTTTCCCCGGAGATCCTCTCTAGGCATCTTCCCAAGTGGTTTGATATTTCCAAGCTAGAGAAGTTTGATGGAACTCAGGATCTAGACAACCACATTGAGCAGTTTAAGAACTTTATGATCAATTACGATGACGACGACAAATTGTTATGTACAACATTCTCTCAAACCTTCAAGAATGCTGCGTCCAAATGGTATAATCGTCTACCACAAGGATACATAAAGAACTTCGACATGTTTTGGAGCATGTTACGACAACACTTCATCGGAAGCAAAACATTTCACGCAAACAAAGATACCATCATTTATTGTAGACATAAAATTGGAGAAAGCTTGAAAGAGTACATAAAATGTTTCATTCAGGTCAAGACGAACATGGAATTTTGTGAAGACAAGGTAGCATTAGCCACTTTCCAAATGGGTCTTCTTCCAGGGGTGATGAAAGACAATGGCTCGGAGACACAGACCATGACATTCAGAGCCCTGTTGGATCATATAGAGAAAAGGATCTTAGTCGAAGTAACTAGGAACTCGGAGATAGAATCCATGTCTCAATTCTATCAGGATCCGACCTTAGCAAGGGCCAACTGTCCGACCACGAGCCCAAGTACACGCAACGAACCAACCCCCTCAACAGGAAATACAAAACCAACAGTACCAACCAGCAGGACAAGGAACTCAACAGTATGTCGATCCCGCGTTAAATAGGTGGGTCCGACCAACTCATTACGCTGAATTGACCGAGTGTGTGTCAATTATTTTTGAGAAAGCACGTGCAAATGGGTCTTCTTCCAGGGGTAATGAAAGACAATGTCGTGGAGACACAAGTCATGACATTCAGAGCCCTGTTGGATCATATAGAGAAAATGATCTTAGTCGAAGAAACTAGGACCTCAGAGATGGAATCTATGTCTCAATTATATCAGGATCCGACCTTAGCAAGGGCTAGTACGACGACGGTGAATATCTGACCACAAGTTTCACAACCGGTCACAACTGTCCGACCATGAGCCCAAGTACAAGCAACGAACCAAACCCCTCAGCAGGAAATACAAAACCAACAGTTCAACCGGCAGGACAAGCAGCTCAGCAGTATGTCAGACCAACGTCCAATAGGTGGGTCCGACCAACTCATTATCCTGAATGGACCGAGTGTGTGTCAACTATTTTTGAGAAAGCACGTGCGAATGTGTATTTTTGCAAGCCTTTCTCATTATAGACTCCCGAGGGAGCACAAGAAGAACAAGTACTGTCATTTTCATGACGACATCGGGCATCACATCAAAGATTGCGTGGCATTAAAAATAGTAGTCTAGTATCTGATAGAGAATGGAAAGTTAGTTGATTTTGTCAAAAAGAATACCGCGATTGCACCAAAGCAAAAAGCTGCTCCAAAACAAGAAGATACCATGATGATATATGAAGTAGTTGACGAAAAATTTATTGATGCATTCGATATAGCCGCAGAGTACCTTGATCTGAAGCCGGGCATGAACAATGTAAACATGGTGGAGGAATCAATCACCAGAGGAAATATTAGTGAATTATGCGCTTTTTTGAATCACTGACCATTTTCGGTGGGGATACGGTAGCAGATATATCAAACTATTCCAAAAAAGGCACATTGTGAGTCCGGCAACACAATTGGAAGCAGGAGCCTCATCGTACCTATACATAAACCCATCACCAATTCTTTACTTCGAGAATGATGACATGAGAGATGTAGCTGGCCCACATGAGGACGCAGTGGTAATCGGGGCAGAGATAGTTGGAAACAAGATAATAATTTTTTTGATTGACACAGGGAGCTCCACAAACATAATGTTTATGACAACCTACAACCAGATAACAAATCCACCAACAATCCTACGATGTGACGGAACGATAGTAGGATTCACCGGTGCAACCACCGACGTAGTCCAAAAATTCGAGGGAATGGTAGAATTAGGCAGAGGGTCATTCAAGAAGATAGTCATAGTACTATTCGTAGTGGTAGACGCCCCCACGACATACAATGCCATCTTCAGAAGGTCATGGTTGTCTAAGATGCACGTTGTGCCATCTACTGTTCATTAGTGTTTAAAATATGTGGTTGACATCAATGTTGGAACGGTAAGGTTGAGTCAAATAATAGCTAGGGAATGCTACAAAACAGCACTGCCGCCCAAGCAGTTGAAGGGGGTCGGACCAAAAAAAGAATAACAGTCAAAGGGGTCTCGCGCGGAATCCATATCCTGTTGACGATTCGAGGGAGACCCCTAGGTTCATGGTCCCTGATGAAGGCTTCAAGGATCATGCTTTTAGCCCCGATAAAAGTCTCATGATCTTGGGGCGGATGTGTGTTGACTTCACTGATCTAAATAGGGCTTGCCCTAAAGATCATTTCTTGGTCCTCAGAATAGATCAATTGGTTAATTCGAAATCCAAAAAATCGTTTACTATCTTTTATGGATGCGTACGCTGGGTACAATCAAATCCAGATGGACCTGAGGGATCATGAGAGAACAACTTTCATCACCGGAAGGGGTTTACACTGCTACAAGGTGATGATGTTCGGACTAAAAAACTCGGGGGCAACATATCAACGTTTAGTGAACAAAGCTTTTGAGAGTTAGATTGGTAGAAATGTGGAAGTCTATATCATGACATGTTAGTTAAAATTCCTAGGGATGAGGGTCATTTAGCTGACTTGGAAGAAACCTTCGTTAATCTTGCCAAAATAAATTTAAAGTTGAACCCGGAAAAATGCACATTTGGAGTAAAATCCAGAAAATTCTTAGGCTACATAGTTAGTGAACAGGGTATCAAAGCTGATCCGATGTAGTTAAATGCTTTAAACAGGCCAAGAACGATCAAAGAGGTGAAAATTCTTACTGGAAGGTTGGCTGCATTAAAAAGGTCCATATCGAGGTCATCAGATAAATGTGCCCCTTTCTTCCAGGTACTGAGAAAAGAAAATTATTTCGATTGGACACAAGAGTGCTCAGACGCCTTTAACCACATCAAACAACATCTTTCCTCCCCGGAAATCTTGACAAAGCCACATCCGGAGGAGAAGTTATTTATTTACCTGTCTGTGTCAGATTTTGTAGTCAGCGCGGTCTTAGTTCGAGAAGAGTCAAACGTTCCAAGGCCATACTACTATGTGAGTAAAATTCTTTTGGACGCGGAAAAGCGGTACCTCAAGCTAGAAAAGTTAGCACTTGCACCAGTAATTTTTGCTCGAAAAATGAGGCCTTATTTCCAGGCTCATACGGTTGTGATGTGAACATATTTTCCCTTGAAGAATATGTTACAAAAGAGAAGTGTGTCGGGAATAATGGCAAGTTGGTCGGTAGAGCTTCGAGAATTTGACATTGAATTTGAACTACGAACCACAATCAAAGCACAAACACTAGCTGATTTCTTCGTAGAATTCTATTCTAACCGGGATAACATGGATGTTGAAGAAGAAAATTCCAACCCAGAATGCTTAGTCCGAACCGATGGGGGATCCAGTTCATCTGGCTGTGATGTAGGAGTACAATTGACTTCCCCGAAAGGTATTGCGATGTACCAGGCTATTCGACTCGGATTCCAAGCATCAAACAATGAGGCCTAGTTTGAAGCGGCTCTGGCCGGATTAAGATTTGCAAACATTTGTGGAGCCGAACGAGTTAAGTTGTCAAGTGACTCCCAACTCTTTGTGAACCATGCTCTGGGGCGGTCAGAAGCAAGAAAAGATCATTTAGTGAAGTACCTAAGGGTCTTGAAGGCTTTTACCTTAGAGTTAGAGGACGTCAGGTTTGAACATGTTCATAAGGTACAGAATTCAGTGGGTGATTCTTTGGCTAAGACATCTTATTCTGAGGAACACCCATGGATAGTCACCTAAGAAAGTCTGTCAATCATTAAGGGGTCTGAACTTATTGAAGGAGGCATCGAAGCTTTCCAGATTTCCACAGCTCTAGTGAAAGATTGGAGAAGTGAGATACAAGAGTTTTTAGTCCATGACATATTGCCAGTTGACAAAATAATGGCTAAAAGAATACGGTTCAAAGCATACGAATACATAGTATTGGGTGGTGTATTGTATAATAAATTTTTAGCCGACCTCTTCTCTGGTGTTTAAGAAAGGATGAGTCACAATTAATACTTTCAGAGCTTCACGATGGGGAAGGATCTGCGCACTATGGGTATAAAACACTGATACGAAGAGGTTTTATGGCTGGTTAGTATTGGCCGACCATCTCAGCGGAAGCCAAGGAATTGGTACAAAATGTTATACTTGCCAGCGATTTGATAAGTCAATCCAGATGTCGGGGGTTCCCCTCGAGTCAATATCAGAATATTTACCTTTCGATCGATGGGGAATCGAACTAGTCGAACCACTTCCTATGGCCCGAGGAGGGCGCCAAACGATCATTGTCGCTATGGATTACTTCTATAAATGTGTAGAAGATGAACCGTTAGTAGGAACGAGAGCAAAAGATGTGATCAAATTCACCATCTCCAACATCTGCTATCGTTTTGATGTACCAAGGAAGATTACGATGGACAACGGCCCGCAGTTCGATAACAACGGCCCGCAGTTTGATAACAACGAAATGAGAGCTTTATGTGCGTCCAAAGGAATATGACAATATTTCTCAGCACTTTCCATCCTCAAGCGAATGGCCAAGTCGAAGTAACCAATCGAATAATTTTTAGATGGGCTGAGGAAGAATCTAGAGGATAAAGTCGGGAAGTGGCCAGACTACCGACAAGAAGTGTTATGGGCTTACAAGACTACTCTATGGACTGCAATGCATGAGTCTCCCTTCACAGTTGTGTGCGGAATGGATGCAGTAGTTCCATTGGAAACCATGTTCCCATCTTACAGGCTAAGTGAGTATTCCGAGGAGGGAAATGACAAAGGAAAGCGCACTGAATTGGATCTGATAGAAGAAAAAAGAAAAAGGGTACAATTAAACTCTTTGCACTATCAGACTCTAATGAGAAGTCGGTATGCATCGAAGATCATAAGAATCAACCCCGCTATTACAAAGGCGAGCTTGACCGGGGGAAGGTGTAGCAAGACTGAGGGAACGTTCACGGATAGGAGACCAGTTATCACGAAAGGTTGATTCCCAATTTTCTGCAGGTGAAGGATACTCTGTTGCACCAGGGGTCTAAGAGTGTTGATTCAGTTGGAAATGTTGAACCACCTCTAGATTTTATACCTTTCGAGGTTGACAAACTCGTCAAGCATGTAAATATAGAACAAAAAGTTGGCTTAAAGACGTTCTCTCTCTCTAGTACAAACATTTTCGAAAAAGAAACTAGAAATCGAAATAAAATGAAACTTTCACTTAGAGGAAAAGGCAGATATTTATAATGAAAGGGATGATAAGGTGAACAGTTAAAGGATTACCGGTATTTTGACACGCTACCCTGTGTCGAACCGCCTCGAAAGACACGCTAGCAAGTTGGGAAAAAGCGTGCCACGTGTCCAGTTGTAACTCTACTGCCTAAAAACGCTTTGACTCGATAATAGCTAAGAAGGGGCACGCGAGCCTAAATGAAATGATTTCTTAGGTGAGGTCATCGTGACTAGAGATGAGGTCAGCAATGCAAAGACTTCCGATACGACCCTATCAGATTTTCACCAAGAGGCCAAAGTTTCCGACCCGATCAGACTTTCACCAAGAGGCTAAAGTTTCCGACCCGATCAGACTTTCACCAAAAGGCTAAAGTTTCCGACCTGAGTAGATAAATTCAGAGGGCCAAAGACTTCCGATCTGACCAGGTTAAAAAGGCAACTGTAGTCCATGCTCAAATATTTGTGCATGGACTGGGGGGCTACTGATAAGGGAAGGAAAATATAGGTGATCAATATGTAATTTATTCCACAAATAAGATATGGATTTGTATATTTAGTGGTTAATGGCCAAAGTAAAGAAAACATAAGATATATAGGGGTCAAATGATACACCCCAAGAACTTGTGTGTAAATAGTCAAATAGTGGGGTGAGAAGTTCACTTTTATAATGGTAATTATGTAATTTTACTACCTACCTCATTTACTATATAATGGACATTCCCTTTTGGGGAAAGGGGCCAATGATTAGTCAATTATTGCTACATTTATTCCTTTTGTCTCTTTACCTTTCTATTAACCACTGATTTAATTATTTGCTTTCACTTTATACGAATATTCTCTAGTCCGATCCTTTCCTACGAATATTTATGCTTATGAACTTCACTAAGGAGTTTCTAAGTTCATCAATGGGAACTATAATAGTTTTCCTCTATTGGAACTAAAATTTATGGCGATTGGTGAACCCATCATGCATAAACTTGCGATCAGTTTTCTATAGCCTTCCTACATTATGTGACTAGCCTCCATCGGTAGAATGTGACACAAGACTTCATCTTCGTACTTACCAATGGCTAAAGACACTTCTACTTGGTGGCTAACTTTCATATCTCTACTTACTTTAAGCCATTGAAGCTTGTAAGGTGCTGAATGTTTCTTTATTTTTAAACCAAGATTCTTTACTATAGATTCACTTGCCATGTTGGTGCAGATGCCTCAATCAATAACTAAAACTTTACCTTGAACAAGACACCTAGTATGAAAGAAAATTCTCCCTTTGCTTTTTTTCTTCTTCTTTTTGTACACTTAAAGACCTTCTCGCTACCAATAAATCTCTTTTAGAAGGTTGCTCTAGGAGTTCTTCGGAAGAATTAGAAACAATTATTCTTCTTCTGAAATTATTTCTCCATTATCCAAAAAAATTCATAATCTTCTTATTAGAACACTCATTAGAAATCTTGAATATTTTTTCCTTTTAATTTATTTCTCGAATAGCAAAGATTCGTACCATATCTTATAGTTCAACATAATGTTGAGTTTCCAATATGTCTTGAATTTCTCTATTTAAACCCCCAAGAAACCTTGAAATTGTTGTCTATTTATATTATGAAATAGCATCCCCCAGCATTAGGGTCTCCAATTTTGATAATACTCTTCAACAAATTAGCTTTCTTGTCTTAATCTCGTTAGCTTCAGATACAACTCACGGTTGTAATGACTAGGAACAAATCTCAATATCTAATCAGAATTTGTGATTCCAAATGAAATCATCACACTAAACACTATAATCATCACATAAATATTGAGAATATAAAATAGATGGAAAAAAAAAAACAGATCAAAATCTCATGATTCAAAATGAATTCATTACAGTAAACACTCAAATCATCACAAACATAGTGAGACTATAAAATAAATGATGAAAAATTTAATAAAAATAGAATACCAAACTTTCAGAATGTTTTATGATATCACTTGATATGCACCTCCTAAAATTGACACTCTGAAATGGAATAGGGATAATTTTACAACAGTAACCCAAATGGATTCAAGGATCAGATGAGGTGAATCAATACGTCACACAGAGGTTGTCGAAAGGCCTATGATATTCCAACTGATCTTCCAACTGATCTTTCTTTGGATATTACACACCAAATAAAGAACATGTTTTCTTGTGGATATTATACACCAGCAAAAGAATAGTAAAACTTAAGAAGTTTTTCGAGATTTAAAACATAATCTAACAATTAAAATTCTGAATACATAGATTTATAGGAGAAATAACAGTCCTTGAACACAATTAAGATTGCTCGTGGAAATATAATGCATGCCTTGAACACGATTAAGGTTATTCTTGGAAACATAATGCATACCTTGAACACAATTAATGTTGTTCTTAATAATTCATTAATATTGAAAATACAAAGTATTAATGATGGTGAGGTTTATTTTGAGCGGAGGGTAATTTTGTCAAGTGTTTTGGAAAGTTTAGAGAGTATTAAATGTTTTAGTGTGAAGTAGTGAGAGATTTGAGATGTCTGGTTGTATTAAATGTTCATTACCCTCATTAATGAAAGTAGTTGAGGTATTTATACCCTTAATTATGGACCCATGGGCTTTCGGGTCAAATTATGGAACCGGGTCAAGTTTAATGACCCATTTACTTATTAAGCTGATTAGCATATAACTTAGTCAAAAAAGGTGTTTAGTCATTCTTTACTTTTGTCCGATCCGGATAGTTTAGTGGCAAGTTTATGTCCAAATTTCCCTTGTCTGGAAATCTCAGTAGGCAGTGGTTAAGTTATCCGGACTCATCAGTAGCCCTTTTTTTAGGCCTTTTCAAAGATCTTTGGCAGGACTAAAAAATTCATTTAGCCAGTGACAACGTTTCCCAACCCGCTTGTGTATCTATCTTGAGGTTTGTACGGACTGAATTTTTCCCAGAATTCTAAGAGTCTTTCTTTGGATTGTGGGACACGTGTCACAATCTGATTCGACCTACCAACTGTTTTTTACCTAGATTGGCGCTCTCACTAAACCTAAAATAAAACCTATGCATTTAAATTTTTCCACGTCTGCGCCGTCTTTAATCATTGCAAAAAGCCTATTCGTCTCCTCTTAGGTATCAGTTACCTTTTTTTAATTAATATATAAACCATTTTCCACTGTTTCATTATCTTCATCACTCAAAAATCTTCTTCAGAGCTTTCCTCCCTTTCTTTCATATCTTTTCTTGGATAGCTTTATGTTCACGTCTGGAAACACTCTTGTAAAAGGCGACTAGTTGAATCTTTTTGAGTTAGAGAAAGCAAGAAAAGTCAAAAGAGAGAAGCGTATTGCGGCTGGTCTCCCCAAGCGAAAAGTCTGATAAACATCCCAAGAAGCTGATCAAGGATCATCTTCCACCAGAAATCCTAAACCCAAACGGCTGTTCAAACTAATCCTTTCACCAATCCCATTAGGCTCCTCTGTTCATGAGTCCCAACCGTCCACTACCAAAGAAAAGGCAGTCTCAAGTGTTAGAAATCCCTCCTCTTTCATAGCCATGAGATCAGATATTGAAAATTCTCTAGAAAAATAAAATCGACTCCAAACAACTCGTTTGGTGAAGGCCCAAGCAACTGCCTCTTTGTCAAAACCCTCCAAACCGGAGCCTTTAAAGCAACATCCAAGGATAAACCCTCCGGATCGGAGGTATCCATAAGATCCCCACAAGATAAACCCTTCGGATCAGAGGCATTCAAAGTAGTCTCTCAAGCGAAGTCCTCCGGAACTCAGCCTCAACCGGATGTCAGGCCTTTGGAAACAATCGTCACTCATCCATCCAGAGAACCTTCGGAGTCAGAAACTGCTCCCCTTCTATCCACAACTACTGAGAAACCTTCCACATTAATGGAAGAAGTGATGGAGGACAGCATCGAAGAGGCCACCTTCAAGACTGAAGCCTCAGGGAAAACTGGGGTTTTCACTTCTGATAGGAAAGGAAAAGACAAAGTGAAGGTAGGTGTGGCTCATCCGGATCTCCCAGAATGCTTGGAGGTCAAGGTAAGGCCTTGCTTTCAGAAAGTCAATGTTAAGTATTTGTTGGCCATGCAGAACATAAATTATGTCTATTCTCATACGGGCCGAGCTGGGCCGGATCTGGACAAAGTGGGGGATCCCAGAGTCAGTGAAGGTGAGAATACCTGTCACTCCGGAGACTCTGATGGACTGCAAACTTAATGAAGTGGTCATCTTCACCGAACTGTTCAACTCGAGGCTCAAATTCCCCTTAGACCTAGATATTGTCAGGTACTTCCACCTGATAAAGCTTTGCCCAAGCCAATTAACTCCAAATAGTTGGTACTCCCTCCTTGCTTGCATAATAGCATCAAGGCTGTCCAAAATCCCTCTCTCTATGGAGCAATTTGCCACTGTGGCAAGTCTGTGCAAGAATCACCACATCCCATTCTATCACCACAACATGGGAAACAACTTCAAAGTGGTAGACGACTTGTTGGAGTCTGAGAAGAATTGGAGAACTCAGTTCTTATTCATCAATGGGTCATGGGAAAATGGGAGGAAGATTAAAGCCAAGACCAATTCTAGTATGCTTACCAATAGGTGGAAGAGTACAGGTAAGCTCTTCAATTTTGTTTTTCATGTTCTCCTTTTCACTTTACAAATATTCCACCTCTAAATTATTCATTACTTCTTCTTCAGTATTACCGAAGGATTATACCGGATATTTGGAGGAGGGGTAGACTACATGTGCCAAACTGAATGCGTGGGCCGCAGAACGTTGGGGGAATGATTTCCACAACGGATTGACCTCTTGCAATATGGTGAGATCTCATCTGTGGAACACCACAGGTCCGAGAGATCTTACATGGGAAGAATTGACCACACCCCCTCCTCCAGGTGTCATCCCTCTAGAGGCAAGGCTCTCAACATGATGGAGGGGAAGAAGAATAAAACTGCAACAGAAGCAGTTCGGGCTGCCACAGATGAGACCGGTCCGTAGAACCAAGGAGGAGAGAACCAAGGAGGGGTCGATGCCTCCTTGCTCAAAGTGGTTGAATATGAGACTATTAAGAAGGCAAGAGAACCAGAAAATCCGCCAAAGCCTCTCAAGAAAGATCGTAAAAGGGGGGCAAGTAGTGATGAAAGAGTTTCCAAGAATAAAAAGGCCGCCTTAGGGGGAGAAATAACTCTTCGCCCTTTGGAGCTTCTTCCTCCACCAGCTCTCCCCAACCCCATCTTGGCAAAGAAAATTCCAACATATTTGCAACTGGGAGAGGGTACCGGAGGAGGGATTGATATCAGAGCCCTTCAGGATATCAGTCTTTACTTCACCGACTCAGAGAAATTTGACTTTGCTGGTCCTTTCCGTCCTTCAGGCTCTTCCAACATGGTGACCTACAATGGTAAGTCTTTTTCTATTTCCGAAGACCATGGTACGGTGGCCCATTCTCTGTAGAGGCAGGTGAAAAACCAGTCCACCCTTATCCAAACCCTCAATACAGAAAAGGAGTCTTTGTCAATTAACCTCCTCAATGCTAATCAGAGCATAGAAGGATTGAAAAAATAACTTGAAGTGTTGAAGAAGGATAAAGAAGACTTGTCGACCAAGCTGGCCACTTTGGAGAATGCTAATACTGAGCTCCAAGCTAAGTCCTCTGGTTTGGAGAAAGATCTCTCAACCTTAAAGGACGATATGAAGACCAAATATGGTGTCATTCAGACCTTTTCCAGTGAAAAGACTTCCCTTGAAGAGGCTGTGTCTAAGGCAGCCAAAGAGAAAGAAGACTTGGAGAGGGAGCAGGAACAGAAAATTCAAGCCATCATCGATAAATACACCAACGAGGTGATAGATTTCTTGGAAGCAAGGTATACTGAGGTGAAGTCTGACATGGTGATACTTTTCCATGAAACATTTCCGAAGAGGACGTTTGGTCCCTTGTGGAAATATGTGGAGTATGAAGACATCCCGTTCCATACCATGGAAGATGGTGATAAAAAGAACTACTCCAGTGGAATCGACTCTACCACCGATGAAGAGGAAGAAACCGGTGAGAGTTTAAGTGTTGAACTTAAAAGTCCAAAGAAATGAGGTGATGCAGTAACATCCGAAGGGAATAAGCCCTAGGGTTTTTAACTATCTTTTGTGTTTTCTTATTTGTGAACCACTAAAGTCATTGGATGGCCAAAACATTTTTGTAATTTTAACCGGTTTAGGTCGGGATAAGTGTTTTACAACAGTGAAAGTCCTTGGATGACCAAGACATTTTTTGCATTTTAGTAACGCTTTTAGGTTGATACCCGGACATGCTTATCTATCAAATTTTACTTTTCCCATGCTTACTCTCAATTTTAATGCCTAACATTTAAAGAGCCCTAACTACCTTAAAAAATCTTTAAGGTACGAGTATTTATTATCTCTGATGAGATGTATTTAATGGTCATCATTCAACCGGATTAATTCGACCCGTAAAAAATCCTTAGTATTAAATTGAAAACTTGAAAAGAATTGTAATCAAACCACATCGAATGTTTCAAGAAGGCATCATATTTTATTGAAAAAACTAGACACCTCATTAAACCTCATCGCGCCACCAGGGTAGGAAAAAGTATGCCCCTTAATATTTACATTGACTTTAAACAAGTAAATATTTACACAACTTTATTTCTAGATATAACCTGAGGTGTTCAATATTCCATGGGTGCTTCAGAATTATTCCATCTTTGTCTTGAAGCCTATATGTCCCAGTCTTAAGCTTTTCAGAAACCTCATAAGGG
The DNA here is from genome assembly GCA_036936605.1 of Limnanthes douglasii subsp. nivea. Taxonomy (NCBI): domain Eukaryota; kingdom Viridiplantae; phylum Streptophyta; class Magnoliopsida; order Brassicales; family Limnanthaceae; genus Limnanthes; species Limnanthes douglasii. Next base: position 124,709,031 of record JAUPFV010000005.1, on the reverse strand, counting down.
CCTTCCGAGTTTGGAGCCAACTTACAGAACTGATTTTCCTTAGTATGCAAGAAAACGTTTGTTAAAACTTGAGTAGCAGCCCTAGGAGTAGTCCGGTATGCCCACAATACTTCTTGGAAATAGCTTGGTCAGTTCCCTGCAGCCCCTTCTAAATTATTTTTTAAACCGGACAAAATGGTCATGTTTACCACTTCAACTTGGCCATTTGCTTGTGGGTGGAAAGGAGAAGAGAAACAATGCTAAATGCCCCTGGAGGCACATAAACTCTTCATATCCTTGTTATCAAATTGTGTCCCGTTATTTGTAGTTATCTTTTGTGGAACCCCAAATCTGCAACAAATCTTAGACAAAATAAATTTTATAACAGCTTTCAAAGTAGTTCCTGCTAGGGGGGCTACTTCCACCCATTTTGAGAAATAATCAATGGCTACAATAATAGTCATGCACCCTCCGGACGCCATTGGTAGAGGCCTAACTAAATCCAGTTCCCAACGAGCAAAAGGAATTGGCTCATAAATGGATTCCAAAGGAACTGATGGTATATAAATTTCGTTACCATACTTTTGGCATGGGTCATATTTTTTCACCAATTCCTTAGCATCCGCCATCATAGATGGCCAATATTATCCGGCCAATAAAACCCTCAGGATTAGAGCTCTATAACTACATTGTGTTGATCCCACTCCATCATGTAGTTTGGATAAAACCATTTGGGATTCTTCAGCCCTCAAACAACGCAGGAGAGGTCTGCTGAATGACTTTTTATAAAGAACCTCTCTTATGATTAATAAACCGCGAACCTTGTGTTTCATTTTCCTTGCCATAGCTTTCTTCGGAGGCAAAATTCCATCAGAGATGTATTGAAGAAGGCGAAATCTCCAATATTTATATTGAACTACTTGTACACTTAAACTCTCCTTCTCTTCCTTATTCTTATTTGATTTTATGGATGGATATTCTTGTACATGAATCCATGGGTAGGACTCCAAGTATGCTATGGTTGCTAAGGAGTCTGCCAGCGTGTTTTCAGATCTAGGAATATGCTCATAGCAAACATTTTTGAAGTTGGCTGCTACTTCTTTAAGAACGGATAAGTATTTGATCAACTGCTCCTTCTTGGCTTGGGACCGACCTTGAGCACGGTGGATAAGAAGCTGAGAATAACTCATCAATCTAACTCTTTTAGCCCCACATAGAAAAGCTAACTTAAGACCAGCTATAGCTGCCTCATATTCAGACTAATTGCTAGATGCCCTGAAAGCAAAACATATAGCCTGGTATAATTTATCACCATATGGAGAGGTTAAACAAATCCCAACCCCACAACCCGTTGTGCTTGATCCACCATCTGTCCGGACAACCCACTCTTTTTTAGTTTTCTCTTCTGAAGCTTGTTTAGAACTTCTGTTCGAATGAAACTCTACCAAAAAATCAGCAACAGATTGAGCTTTGACAACAGTTCGTGGGGCAAAATCAATGTCATAATCACCCAACTTTACTGACCATTTGGTCATCCTTTTTGATATGTCTGCTTTCTGAAGAACATTCTTCAAGGGAAAAGATATTCGGATGATGATGGAATAAGACTGAAAATACGGCTTCATTTTTCTTGCAGCAATCACTAAGGCTAGTGCCACCTTTTCAAGCTTTAGGCAACTTTTTTCAGCATCTATCAGACTCTTATTGATGTAGTACACCGGACGAGGATAATTGTCCACCTCTATTATCAACACTGCGCTTATAGCACTTTCTGACACAACATTTGATCAGCAAAAAGGACACTAACTTTATGTTTAACTCTAGTGCCATGTTGGAGCCAATTTTAACATTCCTTCCTTCAGTCAGAGACTGGGTTTCAACTTCTTCAATTAGTGTCAAAACACCAGGGGTCTCTCAGGGGTCATCAATTTCACCCTCACCCCAGAGGGTCCCAACAACTGCTAATCTTCATTAATCCGGATTGCCCCTAGAGTTTTAGGAGCAAGTGCAGTTGCATAACATTCTGTTGCTATATTTTGGCTACTCCGGACAAATCTCACTTGTCCTTGAACTGCATACTTCAAATATTGATGGACTATTGAAGCCCCAACATGCATCCTAGAGAGCCAGGATCTCCTAAAGATCGCATTTTAGCTCGTGGGGCAGTCTACCACAACGAATAGCACCCTGACCATCTTCTTGAAAGGCCATTTTCCCAACAATACCTCCTCCTCAAATTCTCCGATTACATCCGCAGAGCTCACTGTGAAGCCCACAATAGATCTGTTCGAACGCTGGATTATGGACAAATTTTTCATCTGCTTGTAAGAACCTAAAAAAGGATGTTGGCTGAGCTGCCAGTGTTAATCAGAATTCGTCTGATGTCGTTGCCCCCAATTGAAGGTCCTATCACTACAACATCCTCATAAGGCCCAACTATATTTCTTAGATCGTCTTCATCAAAAACAATAAAAGGAAAAGGAATTTGGGACTGATAAGAAGACATACCTCCCTCTATCTGAGTAGCTAGAGTGTGAACGTGCCTCTTCCTTGAAGAAGGAGTCGGTGCATTCATAGTGTCCCCCCCGAATATAGTTAATGACTTAAAAAAGCTTATGGGTCCGGACACTGTCCTGGTTTGTTCTGTTATAACCCCTATTTTATTCTGGGTTAGATCATGATCCAAATACTCCGAATCAACAATAAATCTTTCAAGGATCAGCATAGCCCCTTTTGGAGCGGATGTCCCCGCATTGTTCGTTGGGCCAATTCGGGGAGCATTGTTAGGCCTATTTCCATTACTTCTCTTCACATAAGCTCCCAACTTGCTCCTTTCAATAAGATTTTGTACCTCTTGTTTCAAAGCAATGCAGTCTTCGGCGTTGTGGTCAATATCCTGATGATATTGGCAAAAACAGGTATTACGATTTTCCCTTGGAGATTGAAGCGCTGCCGGCTTCCGAAAATGAACCTCATCTTTAGTTTTGTCATAAATGGTTGCCACATTCTCCTTTAACTCTGCAAACCACTCCGGTTGGACCCAAGGTCCTCGTTTATTTCTGGACTGTTGGTTCTGAGCTGGATTTGGGTGGGATTGTGTCTGTTTGGCCCTGTTGGACCCTTATATGGGTACCCTAGTCTTCTTTGTTACATTCACGTTGATTTGTTTTCCCACCTGATTTAGAAAACCGCCCTAGGTCATGGCCTTCTTCCTTGTTACTGAAGCAGCTAGATTCCAAGGTTTTAACCCTTGTCTCAAAGAAGCTATTGCTACTTTCTCAAAGCAATCAGCTAACCCATTATTGGTAATTACGAATCGGCTTATATAGTCTTTTAGTGACTCAATTGGCTCTTGGGAACAATGGATAATAGTATCTCCATTGTCATTCACCTCTTTACTCCCCACAAACTGCCTTCGGAAGGTAACCCAAAATGTGTCGAAGTTTCTGATACAACCCTATGGAAAACTTTTGTACCATTTCAGAGCACTTCCCTTAAGGAATTGGGAGAAGGCTCTACACAGAAGTTTGTCATCGTCATCAAAATTCATCATAAATTTTTTAAACTGTTCCAGATGGTTGTCCGGGTCTTTGCTCCCATCGTATTTCTCCATTTTAGTATTGTCAAACCTCTTAGGAAGGTTTCCGTAAAATATCTTGGCAAACAATGGCGATTGCCTCCAATTTCGACTACGACTAAAGACTGTGTCTTCATTAGGTGTTGTAAAAATACCCGGCTAATCATGGAAAGCAAAATGATCAATCAGCAACTGGTCCACATGCCTGTGACTATGGCTGTGGCTGTGAGACGACCCTTTTCCCAGATGCCTCATTCGAAGAACTACTGCAGGACTCAGACTATGAGCTTTCCACCGGCTTGGACTGGTGAGACTTCTTGGAACGGACATGGGTCTTTTTTGTACTTAAATGAGTCTTTGCTGATGAGTCGTTCTCCCTTGGATTTTTAGTATGGTGAATGGCTGACGCCTTTGAATTTTTCTTTAAACCCATCTCTACTTTTTTTAATGGCCCTCAACGTTTCTTATTTTAGCTCTCAACTTATCTTGCTCTTCGGTGGTGTATTCATTATTTTCCCCAACCACCTCCACCAAAGGTGGTGGAATTGCTTGCTCGTTCGGATCCATCCGAACAGGTCTTTTTACTCGTTTTGAATGCTAGATTCAGGCACCTTCTCCTCCCACTGTGGTCGCCAATTTGGTGAGCTTTATTTTGAGTTGAGGATAATTTTGTCAAGTGTTTTGGAAAGTTTAGAGAGTATTAAATGTTTTAGTGTGAAGTAGTGAGAGATTTAAGCTGCCTGGTTGTATTAAATATTCATTACCTTCATTAATGAAAGTAGTTGAGATATTTATACCCTTAATTATGGAACCATGGGTTTTCGGGTCTAATTATGGAACCGGGTCAAGTTTAAGGACTCATTTACTTATTAAGCTAATTAGCATATAACTTAGTCAAAAAGTTGTTTAGTTATTATTTACTTTTGTCCTGTCCGGATAGTTCAGTGGAAAGTTTATGTTTGAATTGCCCTTGTCCGGAAATCTCAGTAGGCAGTGATTAAGTTATCCGGACTCATCAAATGATAAAATTTTGAAATCAGATTCTTTTCTCCTCCAAAGACGTGGCTTTTGTTGTAAAAGATATTTGGGCTTTTATTTCAACAAATTAATATTGATGAATTAAAACAATTTCCCTATTAAAAACCTTCTCAAGAAAGCCGATCGGGACAAAACTTAAACAAAGGAAAAAGAGTACAATTGAGATACTTTCTTATTTGTTGAAAGAAATTAACTTGAATAAAGACCAAAGTAGTTTGACTAGATTTACCTCAATACTTGTTGTTCTTATCACATGGATTCTCTATTTGATTAAGTAATTCTCTAACGACTTCGTTAAATTGTTTTACTCTCGATCGAGTTACTGAACCAACTAATAAAATGAGAACAACTTGAGCTTCAAGCTTATCCTCTTGTTCAAGTTTCTCATATGATTCTTTCACACTCTCACGTTCTACGTTCCTTGTATCATTTAGGATTACATCACAAATTCATCTTTTAAAGTCCATGTAAATATATATGCACATCAATAACACAAATTTAACTGATTATATGTGCTATAATCATAATATTTTTTCTTCTATATCAACTCTTCAATTTTATTATTACATGAAAATACTTAATAAAAAGTTTATGATTATTATTTAGTTATAAAAATAATAATATTGAATTAATGTTCGGTTCGGGAGTAACTGAATCTTTGTAAATTACTTGATCCTGTAAAACCGAAACAAAAATTAATGGACCCAAAAAATATATAGGACATAATAGAACTAAACTTAATATTTAATTAATTAGATATTTAGTTTTACAACTCTATAAATATATAAATTTTATATAATATTTAAAATTGAGTTACTTAAAAATAAAACATTTATTGTATTGGGTGAGATATTATTAGGCTTTTAATATATTTTTAACTTATAAAAAAATTAAATATTAACGCATAAAGAAAAATATTTTTTTATTCTGTTTTTTTCCAAATTTATATTCAAGTTTATTGAATCGAGGTTTACCTCACAAAATTGGCATTATATATGAAAATCAATTGGTTTTTTTATTTCAAAACCCAAAAGACAGAGAAGAAAAGAAACGCGATGTCAACTCACATGTGAAATCCGAAAATTATGTAGATTTTGAGATATGCAATGAACAACAATCTCCTCTTGTCATTTTGGCTATCACATTCGTTGTATCCACTTTAGTTGTTTATGTCCAATAGCTGGTAAACCAATTGAGAGATGAGGAAGAAAATGAGTAGAAAATCATAAAGGTCATGTTGATCATTCATGTTGCGCGTTTGATATGTGAGTTCATATGTCTGGAGGAGAACATTGATGAAGAAGGGATAACGCAAATAATTTCATGTTAAAGGATCATTATCTAAATATCACCAACCGGCGCAAGGTCTTCTTCCGAGCTGAGGATGCTAAAACCAAAAAACATTATGCTCAAGGATTCTTCAGAAAAAAAGAGAGATGTCGTCGTTACCTCCACACAAAAAAAACAAGGCTGCAACCTCAAAGCATCTAAAGAGGAAGTCTACCGGCATGAAAAAAATGTAGATGCTCTTTCACTCTTGAAGGAAAGAAAATGGATGATGATTTTTGGGGATTAGAGGTTGAATGCAGCGTTCACAATCACGATACTACATCCTACAAAGAAGTTTATTCGTACTTGGGACGATTCAACAAAGAAGAGATGGATTTCGTAGTTAGTTCTATGAAAAAGAGATCCCGTCCTCGCGACATTCTCGGTGGGGTGAAGAAATTTAAGCCTAAGAATTCGTCTTCAATACTCACCATGTACAACACTCAACTAAAAAACCACAAAATCGAGAACGGTGGTTATTTGCAATTCCAATACTTGTTGGGTGAACTGAAGAGGTTGAACTACTACGAATTCCATAGAAAGTCGGAAGACGGAAGCGATGTCATAGGGGAGCTTTTCTTCGTGCATCCGGTTAGTTTAGATTTGTTACGAACATTTCCAAACGACATTGAAATTGATAACACGTACAAGGTAATCAAATATGGGTTGCCGTTGTACAAGGTCGTCAGAGCCACTAGTACTGGGAAAACTGTCTACATCGGTTTCGCGTTTATGTCGGCCAAAATATTTAAGAGCTACAAATGGTGTTAGAGTGCTTACATTCATTGATTGTAACTCACTCCATCGAACCACCGTCCATTATTTCGACGGTTAGAGACTTAGCAGTTGTTAAAGCGGTGGAGGAAGTGTTCCTTAATGCAACACACATATTGTGTCGATGGCACATCAACATGAACGTCTTGGGCAAAACGAAAAAAATCACAATGGAGAAGAAAGTGTTCAACGGCTTCTTGAAAGTGTGAAATCAAATGATGTTGGCGGAAATGGAAGTAGCCTTCAACGAATATCGGTTCGAATTGCATCGTGACTTCAAAGAGTATCCGAAAGCAATTGAATATACCAAAATTTGGTTAGGCCCGTACGGTGATAAGTTTGTCACGTGGAGAACTAACAAGTGGATGCATTTCGGTCACCAAACCACAAACCGCGTGGAGAGCGCTCACTCGAGCCTCAAGCTTTTCATAGGTACGAGCAAATGTAACTTTGAATCTTTTTGGTTGAAGTTGCATACTTTGATAGAATTGCAACACCGGGACATCAAGAGTTCATTCGAAAAGAGCCGCTTGTTAGCCCTACACTAGTTTGCGAACATTATGTACTGTAAACTAAAAAGAAACGTCTCCCACTATGCTTTGGAACTTTTATCCGGAGAAGTAGATTGTTCCTGCAACATGACAATCGTGGCTTGCATGCTATGTGGTTGTGCAATACGAACTACGCACGGTATCCCTTGTGCGCACGAAATCTACGAGTTTGTTGCCAAAGGCGTAGATGTGCCTCTAGAGTTATTTAACGAACATTGGAAGAGGTTTTACATTCTAGTTCGTACCAATCTCACGACGATCGAGCAACTAAAAGCCAAAATTGATAAACTGGTATGCGGATGTTATGGAATCCAATGACGAAGCATGCATAGAGCACGTTTATAAGAAATGGTTTGCCATCGTCCATCTCGAAACAACTTACCTATTGGAGCCATTGGTGAAGCAAAAACCACGAGGTCGTCCACCTATCAAACGTAAGTTTTCAATTACCGTATTCGAATCATCCACTAAACGCGACAAAAGTGGGCACGAGTAGCTCGATTCGGAAAAATCTAGTTCACCAACGTTTGCTGAAGAGTTCAAACCTCTGACTGCAGTCTCAAGTAAAGGGAAAAAATGTCGGGTCCGAAATGTGCTTGGGAAAGCGCCCGCACTCCGAAGAAAGGTAGTGTTATTCTAAAGCAAGCAGGTGGGATGATGCTTTCTAGTGGAACAGTCACTTGTTGGTCAAGCTCTACGATGCCGACTAAGGAAAATTTGGTAGACCCAAAATGATACTTAAACCAATTCCCTATCTACGTTAGACCTTTTGTAGATTCCATTACCGATATTTAATCCGATGGCCATTGCGGGTACCGCTCGATAGCGTTTGCATTGAACAGGAAACAAGATTGGTCGAGGTTGATAAGGGATGCCCTTTACAACGAGCTGATGGATTATGCATCTGTGTATATTAAGATATTTATAAGCATGGAGGAATTGATTGATGTTGCGGAGTGTGTGACGTTCTCTAGTAATGTGGATACTAAAGACCATTGGATGTCCATGCCCGAGATGGGTATGGCAATCGCTTCTGCTACTAAAGACCATTGGATGTCCATGCCCGAGATGGGTGTGGAAATCGCTTATGCGTTTAACTGCATTCTTTATTTCGTATGAAAATACCGAACTACGGATGTTGGGTTCACTTTTATTCCGTTAAGAGGTGGACACCCTCAGACGCCAAACCGAATGGAAATCAGATTGGGTTGGGTGAACTCTAACCACTTCATGAACGTAAATATTTAATTCCGTTTACGGTTAGTTTAAATATTAAGACATTAATTTAATCGTGTTTTCATTTTGCAGCTTGGGATTAAGTAGGGGGGGCATGCTCAAGGATACATCCTTGTTGCCTAAAGTTGCGCTCATCAGAAGCGGAAGGTTGGGCTTTGTCGATTTTCTCTTGTTGGAAGAGATACGAAGAGCTTAGAAGTTGCAGCCCCGAAGTAACCAATTTATCCGCATTTGTTTAAGCACGATATCATTAGCTGTACGATTTCTAATTCAGAATGACGTTGTATCATTGTACTTTATTATGACGTTTAGCTTAAAAACATTGTGACTTTTTCTTCTTAAACTTAAGTTTCGCATTAATTTAAGATATTACACAATTCAAAATACATAATTAAAAACGCATCACTAAAAATACATTAAGGAAGATAATAGCCCCAAGTTGACATAGAACACTCAATTTCATGGCGACAAATAGTTCCACCCATACTCGAAGCGTTTCTCGGACGATTAGTCCTCATCCTCGCTAGATTATTCAAGAGTTAGGTTCAATCTAACATCGGTCTCTATCACGGTAACTCTCTCATGAATTTGCTGCAAAGCATGTTCCACCATTTCTTGAGTAATAGTACTTTGAAATGTGATACTGAATATATTGCGGGATTCAGTCCGCACTTCGTAAGTAAGTGACTCAATCGGTATTGCCACGGTTTTGAGATACACTAACCTATAAGCCATTTTTTTGCGTCCTCGCGGTCGGGGCATTACACATCCAGGACACAATGCCTCCCAACCGTGGTTGAAGAATGTTCTACATAAAAGAGGATCGACAAAGCCTAGACTCTCCTTTCAAAGCGTGTCTTCCACAAACTCAAATTCTTTCAGGAGGTTCGCATCTTCGTGCACATTCCAGGTTAAATTACCCATTTTTATTCTTTTGAAGTGTAATGATACATCTCGGTTCCAGAAGCTTAGCAGGAAAAAAACATTCCTTTCGCGGGTTATTATGTTTTCGTGCGAAGCAATAAAAAAATAATATTATTTCTACCCTTATTGTCTAACTGTCGATTGAAGAATTATCAACCAACGAGGTAGTAATCAACCGAAGATTTTAAAAAATTGAACCGCCGGTAGACAATTCTCAATCCGCGGGGATGTAACCCATTAGTATTTTCAACCTTGACTTATGGAAAAGAATTGTCACCCAACGGTGGACTATTTGTCAACCGTCGGTCGACTTCTTCCCCGCCGAGATGGTAACTTGCCCGGTGATTGAAAATTATTCAACCGGCAGTCACTACACGGACAGGTTATAGATCCAAATCGGCAAACAAGTGCCCCGGCGGGCTAAAATATCTCAACCTGCGGGGGAGTAGTCAACCTCCGGTTGAAAATTATTCTACCGGCGGTTCAATACTCACAAAACCTAGACTCTATTTAAGCTCTGTATCCACGCTTTCAACCGGCGGTTGAAAACAACCCCACGGTTGAAAGCAGTTTTGAATTTTCTTAAGTCACATATTCCTAACTTGGTTAAATAAAACCAATTTCTAATTATAAAGAAAACCAATTACCAAAAAAACCAATTACTAAGAAATCTATTCAGAAACGATACAAATTATAAAGAAAACCAATTACTAAGCATTCATCTTTTAAAATTTCTGAATCAACTAAAAGCTGCCATAGCGACAAGTTCTTCACAATCCTCTAACTTTGTTTTGTGAACACAAACTGCCTCGTATAATCTTTTAACTTTTCCCCAGAGTTTGTTTGCATTGTATAATTGTGTCACTATTAGCTCGTATTTCCTCAAAAACTGTCTTCAAAAAACAGTTTAAAAAATACTAAAATTGGTAATAGACCCCCTCGGAATCCTGTTATACCATTTCAAAGCAATACCTTTAAAAATCTGAGAAAAATATCTACAAACCAACATATAATCATCTTCGAAATTCATCATATAATTCTTGAATAGTTTAATGTGATCATCAAGATCTTGTGTTCCGTCAAATTTTTCTATTTTTGAAATATCAAAACGTCTCGGAAGTGGTATTGACCGAATATTCGCAGACAAATGAGAATTCCTCCAATCCACTCCTTGCATATGTTGATCATCTCCCTTAGTCCACATTATTGTATACAAATTTTGATCTGTTGTATTAACATATTGATTGGTCACATATCCCTCATAAAGCAAATCATCTTTCACATGTCGAGGCTTACTTTATTTCTTTGATTTATATTCCTTACGCAACTTCCTTTGCCGACTCTCTTTCCCCTTCAGAACATTTTGATGCCTTTTTTGTCTAAACAAATGTTCCTCGGAGTTCGAACCGCAAAATTCACTATCAATTGATTCTCTTCGTGCATATTTGTCGTTCAAAACTATAATTTTTCTAGCAATTGATTCATTTGAATCTCAATGTCAGATTGATTATACTGCTCAGGAATTTGAGAATTTCCTCGGCCTTCTTCCATGGCACTTACTTCCATAAATGTGATCTAATAGCTTTGATGCTTCACGAACCGTTAGATCAACTCTCGTCTCCTCTTGTTCCATTATTATCAACACTCGTCTCCTCTTGTTCCATTATTACCAACACTTTCAACTATGAATTTCCTCTTTTTGGATTTTAGATGTGTTATTTAGGTACCAAAATTCTCCTACGGTGGTCACCAATTTGTTGTGTTAAACTATTTGATTTGCTTGATTAAATCGGTTTTATATTTTAAAAAAATAGAAAAAATGAATTACAATATAGAAATTCTACAAAGAGTAGTAAAACAATATATTTGTTTTTTGCTTTGATCACTAAAATTCCAACACTTTATTAATGGTCTTTTGGCCCATGGTTAAATTGGGCTATGGTCCTTAATATTTGTAAGCAACATTAATCTTTCTTTTAATTTTTTTTTAGCTTTAACTTCGATCATTCCAAATTTCTTTTTACATACCCGATCGAATCATGATGGTGTTCGTCGGAAATTATATTTAAAGTTCACTTATTATTTATTATTAATTTTAATCGGATTACCAACCAAATGAAAAAAACCATTGACTTTTTTCTACCGCGCGGCTTCTGCTTACGAACATTTTGTGCCTTTAAAAAAAACTAATCCGGTAATATTCGTCCAACATCGGTCACTTATGATAAAGATATAAATTGTGGGGATCTACTGTGGGGATCTAAAGAGTATAGGTCATTGTCGATGACGATTGGGTTAAAAAAACAAGGTACAACGTTTTGGTGCTAACAAAATGGTGATGACCAACCTATACTTTTGGTGCTAACAAAATGGTGAGCTTGACAACAACTAATATTTTATATTGAGTAACCTCCTGCGATTTATATTCCGTTCCGCCAAGCCTACGGCGGACCAAGTTACCTGGATGCCATGTCCTGACAGATGGTTAACCCAGTCCACCAACACCATCGCGCCCTGACAAAAAATGTCATATTTTTACTAGGATGATGGCAACGAGCAACGAGCACCATATAAGTCTTATCATACGGCGGAATTGAGTATGTTTTGGATTATTTATAAATTACATTTTTTTAAATACAGAAAGAAAGGAGTGTAAACCTGCCCTGTGTTGCAAGTTTTAACAATTTTGGCATGAAGAAACATAGGTTACAACATACAAACTGAAGACAAAGCATAGTCTATAAGACTGAAGATGGCATAAATCTGAGGTATGTTTACAGCATATATACTAAGCATACAACATAATCAGCAGTCATGCCACACAAGTCTATGCTACTACATAATAATGGTCATAGTTCTTAAAAATGGAACCAAGGTTTTCTAGCATTCATTAAAATATAAATTTACTGAATTTTTACGGTTCCATTCCATTACCGTCGAAGAATGCATTTTCCATTACCCAATCTTGACTGACAGTCTGGGCCCTTCTATTCGCCCATCTTTTCTTACTACATCATATTCATCCTGCACGAAACGAAGAATACTGCATACTTAAATACGATTACAATCCATTAAATAAATTAAGCAAGGCATATTAAGATTTTGACTTTTAAATAAGTCTATTCATTTTCCCTCCTTTCTTAACTTTTCCTTCCATTCTATGTAGTAGGTTAACTTTTCCTACTAAAAAAAAAGTAGTTTCCAACTAGGTTAAGTTTTTATCATGTCTTCAGGTGCATATTTTTTGTGCATGTGTAAGTTTCTGTGTTGAACTTCAACTACATCTTATAAGTTTAAAGTGCAGCATACATATCCGACAAAGCTATTAGATTCCAAAATTGGCTCAGATGAAACCTGATACTTGCTTAGCTATAGATGAAAAGCCTTGATTCATGATGCTCAGAGGTGTGTGTACTTCACTCTAAAGCTGAGTCTAATTTTAAAGATAGCACTAAACTAAGTTCATATATAAAACCTAGTAGCAAAGACAGCTATAGGATAGGAGTTACCAATTGGATTCTTCAGTTGTTGACTTCGTACAATATGTGATGATTCTCTGCGAAATAACCGTCCGAGCCTTTGTTATACTATCGCTGCATCTAGCAGCATGTTGACTTAATACTTCAATTGTCTCCATAAACACATCCAAGTTTTTCTTAATCTCTTCTATGGCTACTGTCAGCATCTCTTCTTCTTTTAGGGCAAAGTCAGCTTTCATCATCAATGACTCCATCTCAAGTTCCAATCTGTTAACAAGCAGGCCTATATTCTCCATGTCTTTTATTTGAATGTTAGTGCGCATCCTCATTGATGCGATCAACTCTTGTCTCCCTTTTATCTCCCTTTCATATCGAGTCCAGAGAGAATTACACCATTTCCCCACCGATCCAACAGGAACAGTCAATGCACCAACCAAAGCAGCTACAACGGGCGGGGCAGCAATGGCTGCTGCAACCACCGAGAAGATCAAAACCGAAACAAACGCGGTAACAAAGACGATATTTGACAACCTCTTCCATGTTTTTACCGATTTCAGCTTCTTATCTATCTTGGTCTTTTCTTCTTGTAGTTTTTGTAACATGGACAACTGCTGCTTATAGACCAAATCAAACAGTATAAAGAACTCTTCAGTGAATGGGTTACCAGCTTCCTTAAACTTGTTTAACTCTGCCAATGTGTTCACATACTTCTTCCCGGGAACAGCTTCTTGTGCTTTGACTTCCGCCTCAAACTGGTTAACAGCAAACTGGATAATAACCTGGCTTCTTTTCGCTCGCTTAAGGCTATTTTCAAGAGCAGTGCAAAAATCTAGAGTCTTGATACTACTTTCGAAATACAACTTCACTAAAGAAGACAAACCTTCGTTTTTCCATATATCCTCTTTGCTTTTCAAAATATAATCCACAACATCCTGGTTCATATCGAGCAGGCATTCTGTTACTTCTCGAAGTGAATCGAATGATAGAGTATGAAGCTCAGCACCAGCGGCTAGCGAGTTTATAACTCGGCTGGTACGTCGAAACAAAGTGGCATCAAATGACTGTAAATCCGGATCCTGTTTGCAAGCCGACTCGTACGAACTCAAATCGGCCTGGAATTTTGATTTGGCAGAAGGAGTTGGTGGTGAACTGGTGTTTTTTCTGTTCTTGCTAGATTGTCCTCCCATCATTCTTTGGTAACAAATCCACGGGCCAATAACACAAATACCCAAGACAGTATGGATTTGGTCTCAAGAACAAAAAGTGAAGTTTCTATCTTTTAATTTATTACAACGAGTGAACTTCAGATTTCGAGAAGACTACTTTTGTCAAGAAATATAAAAACCGAAGCTTTCTTTAGCAAAAGATCACAATGACAAAGATTTACTAACTAAATTAGCACGCAGGACACAAATCAAAACCCAAACCGAGACTGGATAAGCTTGATGGAGTAAGAAAACAGTAAATCGTTAAGCTAAAACGACAAAGATCTAAAACAAGGTCAATAACACAAACAAATATAATTAGGGAAGTGTTTGAAAACGAGTAAGCTTAGAAACTGAGTTCGACTGAGAATTCAAGTAATCGAAGAACCCTAATAATACCTGAAACCTGGATTAGTGAACTTCTCCTACTAGAATCCTCAAAAGACAGCCAACCTAAGCAATAATAAAATGGAAGCTCAAAAAGTAAGATCTGGTAAATCAAAGGTTATTCGAGGAAAGACAAGAGGCATCAGAGTAGCCGAAGAAGCAGATACAGTAAGGGTAGATGCTTGTGCGCCATACCCATGCCTAGAGAGAAAGAAAATGAAGGAGAGCAAGTTCAATAATTATCTTTTCACACAGATTTTCAACGTTCAACGAGTTTAGTTGATATTTGTGTCACTGTAGCCAGGAAGACCAAGACCGAAAAAGTGGTCAGCGACTAGCCGGATTGTTCCAGGAAATAGCCCAATTATAACCATATACTTCTACGCATGTAAATGTAATGAAACCGTATATAGATTTTGAGATGTAAGCTGATTCGTACTTCTCGCACTTAATCGCGAAATGATGTTTTTTTTTTATTAGATATATATTTTTTAACTATATAAAGTTGTTTTTTATTTTTATTTTTAATCAAAAACCAGACTTCATTAATGAACTGAAATGTTTTACAAATAAGGGGGCCAAAGATAATAAGTCCAAAACAACCAAAATACAAAACTTGGCGCCCAAGCTACCCTCCAAAACTAAGAAACCAAAATTGAAGAAGAAAGCCCAAGGGTCAGCACCCAAGGGATAGCTCCCAAGACATAACTCCAAAGTAACAGCCACTTAAATGCATACTCCAGCCTTGACACCACAGCACCACAACATTAATGACCGAAACTCCATCCTCCTTAATACATCAAACTCTTTAATTTCCAGCCATTCCACCATCACACCATCGAGCTCTCCTCATTGCCAAGCACACAGCATCAACACCACAGCACCAATCCTGCAAAACAAGACAAACTACAGCAGCATTCATACTTACTAGACAATATAGCCTAAGCTCAAACTTTCAAGAAAAGCAAGAGCAATCAAATCAGAAGGAGCATTATGCTGTTGAAAACTTAGTTTTTGCTTGCATTTCAGGGTCCATTTGGCTAGCCAATCGGCAGCTTGATTCTGGACCCTTGAAATGTGCTGAAAACACATGTTTCCATCCATAAGATTGCGACATAAAGAGAGATTAGGGTCTTCAAACACAGAAGAGGCACTACTAGCAAGATGATTAATAAGAATAAAGGAATCAGACTCTACATCTATGGATAACCAGTTATTCATATGACAAGCAGAGAGACCTTGAAACATAGCAACAATTTCAGCTTGAAGAGGAGACATTTTACCTAACAAATTACCATAAGCTTGCAAAATATCACCATCACTGTTTCTGAAAATCAGGCCTGATGCAGCCTCACCATTGCTAGCACAGGAAGCATCAACATTCAATTTTAAACGAGGCTGAATAGGAGGAATCCATCTAAGGTATTGAGGCACACTTCTTTTGACACTAGATCTACAGCCCAAGCTCACACCAGCCTCTCTAACATTAGATCAATGCTTGTAACTAAGATAACCATTAATATCAGCATTTCTAACAACATTTATAGTATAGTCAATGGCCCAAGAAACACTTAAAGAGATCCCCTTATGCCTGTAAGCATTTCTAGCCTTCCACACAACCCAGCAAATCACTTGAGGCACAAGATGAGTAACATGAAATTTGGTTCTAGAAAACCAGAACCAGCACCTAAGAACATGAGACAAGACCATAGACCGACTGATTTTAACTTTGAAAGTAATTGAAAACCAGTTCCAAATCTGCCAAGCAAACGTGCAATTAACAAAGACATGATTTTTATCCTCACAATTGTCAGAAAACACACATTTAGAAGCAAGACACACATGCCTTCTCATCATTACACTATCAAGGGGAATAAAATTGTGAAGCAGTTTCCATGTCATAAAAGAAAATTTCCTAGGTATTTTTGAACTCCAGATAATCTTAAAAAGAGAAGAGGAGTTATGCTTAGCTCTTAAGCTTTCCCAAGTTTTCTTGAAATTGAACTCCCCATTATCAGAGAGCCTCCAACTGATAGCATCGTCTCTGTCAGTTATATGGAGCATGTTAATCATAGCCAATCTATCTGGCCTAATGATCTCCTGCACCTCATTCAAACACCAAGAATTGTTTTGCCAAAAAATATGAACATTGACATCAAGATACCAATATATATTAAGCTCAGAAGCAAAAGCAGGCAAGTTATGCCAAGAGTCCTTCCAAAAATCAACTTTACCTCTACCAAGAACCCAAGTGACATTCCTATCAGCCTGGTGTCTAATACCACAGAGCCTTTTCCAAACTAAAGAACCCTTAATGCTGGCATAAAGAGGGTGAGATCTTTGCAATAAATGTCATTCATGACATTAGCCCACATGCAGCTATTTTGCCTAAACCTGAACCAAAGCTTCTGAGAGAAGGAGTTCTGAATGTCAAGCAAACACCTGACATTTAAACCTCCCTCTCCAAAAGGCTTGCAGATGGCAGACCAAGAAGACCAATGAATTGATCTCTGATCCATCTTAGTTCTCCAAAGAAATTTGTTCAACAACAGCTCAATCTTACAGATGACACTTCTAGGCAATTCACTGCATTGAATCCAATAGAAAACCATAGGCAAAATTACATTACAGATAAGAGATAACCTGGCTCCATAGGAAAGAACCTTGCTTTCCCAATCTGTGATACGATCACTGATCTTGTTCAGGATGAGCTTATAATTAAGAGCCTTATTGTTGTTTGATAACCCCCAGATGATGAAAATGAACAAAATCCACCTCGAAACCAGTTTGCAATTTGAGACTATGCACCTTAGCAGGATTAGACTTAGTAGAAACAATTAGCTTAGTTTTTGTTTTATTAATAGCTTGCCCTGATAAAATCTGATACAAATCAAGAAATTCACTAAGAATATCAAGAGAGTTAGAAGAATTGTTTGTAAATATAAGAATATCATCTGCAAACATAATAACAGGAACAGGAAAGGAACATAAAGTTGTTTTTTATGACTTTATTATTTTTTTGAAATTGTACATAAAGTACCACTCAACTATTTTATTTTTATCTAGAATCCAAATTTTCTTCTATTATCTTTTAACACTCTCAACTACTAATTACCATTTAATATCTAATATTATTTTAATATCCTAACTACCATTATCCTTCATCGACAACCACGTAACCAAAATTTCTCTTTCTTATTTCCTTTTTTTATTTTATTATATAAAAGTCCATATCTTTCAAACCGGAGCTCGGAAAAAATATACGAAAGTACCATCGCTTTTGTTCTTTTAAGAGGAACAAAACTAGACCCATTAATAATATTTTTTGAATTTTTTTTAAAAATAAAATTTCACCAGTAACAACTCTCAGGAAACCGAGAGAGTTGCAAACAACTCTCAGAAAATCGTGAGAGTTGCGCACAACTCTCACGAAATAGAGAGAGAGTTGCGAACAACTCTCAGAAAATATAGAGAATTGTAAACAACTCTCGGGTTTGTTTTTCAAAAAACTCTCAGGTTAGTACTGGGGAAGGTACCAGCGGGTATATACTGGGGAAGGTACCAGCGGGTATATATAGTCGGAGGGTATTTTTGTCCAAATTTCAATTCGATGTACCAAGTGACACTATCCAAAAAACGAGTACTAGTGGGTAATTAGATAGTTGAGTGGGTATTTACTGGTACTTTTCTCTTGTTTTTTATTTTATTTGTTTAGTTTTTTAATTTTGGACTCTGTCAGATGTTGTTAAAGTTATGGAAATTGGTAAAAAAATAGTTAATTACACAAATATCGTTAAAGTTAGAGAAATTGCTAAAAAGTAGGCGAAATTATTATGTAGAAAAGAAAACAAAAATTACTCGGTCAAATTATTATTTTTGACAATTTTATCCTTACACTAAAAAACTCCAAATAAAAACCTACTCCGTAAAGTTATCATAATTTCAAAAAAAAAACTATTTTCTCTATTAAAAAACGCTCATCCATATACAGAGGTATCAAATTGTTTATTTTATGTCCGTTAAATTTTCTGTTCATCGTAAACTGCAATTTTCAACAACATCAATGTACACTATATTATTTCATATACAAGTTTCTTATATAATCAGTAAATGGTCAAAGTCTCATATTCTATTCCTAAATGAACAAACTTCAAATACAAAAGAACACCCTTTAACACACATTCACATCCTGAGAAGCTAGAAGGCAAAGTCACATTCTTTTAACTTTTTCATTTGGCCTTTTAAGTAGAGACGTAATGAACTAATTAAAAATCAGAGGGATATCACTCTTTCCATTATCTCGCACTGCAACAACTCTGTTATAATCTCAATCAATTTCACTTCACGAACTTTAATTGTGTTAAATTCAATGGTACTGACATCAATGCCAACAACTATGTAGCCATTTCTCTTGTCAAGATTTCCAACACTTTCTTTATCCTGGATATATTACACGCTCACCACAAAGATGTGCATCAACGAGATGCACACCAGCCAACCGCAAGTTAACTAACCTAAAAAAAGATTGTTGATAATGGTGGAATGAAGATGATCTGTCAAGAACATCAAGAACAAAGTATCGATTGAAGTCTAATCTTCCTTAGATTAGCTTCCTGCGTGGTGATTTATTTCTCCATGGAAGAAGGAGAGATAGATTCATCACCGTCTTCACGATCTTCAAGTTCTGCAAGATCTATGCCCAACAGTCCTGTCTTTGAAAGAGAATTTACCCTGTTTTTGAGAAATCAAGAACAACGCAATTTGGTTGATCATTCAAGATCAATACCAGAGCAAATCACGAGGATAATTTCCAATCCTGCATATGAAAATCAAGCAACATCAATGGCTATAGAATTGGAACAGATTAGAGAAATGTCTCAAAGTCATTTGCTGACATTCTGAAACCAAAAAAACAAGACTTTGCTCATCAAAATGTATTTGTCATTTAAGATCGGGATCAACTGATTATTAACTTTGAGAAATAAGATAGGAAAATGCTTCAACAGATATCTAAACATACTATAGTTGGGAAATTTACTTGTGACAAACCCAAGTATGATGTAATTAAAGAGTTTATGGCCAGATTCAACTTCTCAAGTCCTTTTAGTGTGTCTTAATGGGACTGCAGACATGTGTTTATTGAATTTGAAAGTGCAGAAGATTTGAAAAATCTTTGGTATAAAAATATCTGGAAAGCGGGTGAAAAAACTATGCACCTACTCAAATTGAGTCCTCAGTTTGATCCTAAAAAAGAGATCCCCTTAACCCATGTCTAGGTAACCTCAGTTTGCCAAAGTTCTTGTACAATAAAGAAAGTATTCTTGAAATTGCAAAGTCTATGGGCACGCCATTAAAAGTATGGATCCCTTCTATCAACAGAGCTAAGTATAATTGTGTGAAATTATGGGTGGAATTGGACATATCAAAAACCCTAATCAACAATATAAAGATCAAGTTTGAACCTGAGAAAAAAATTGTTATGAATGTTGTCTATGGTTCACATTCTAGCTATTACAATGTCTGTAAGCGCATTGGGCATAATGAAATGGTATGCAAGAATAAACTATTAAATCATCAACAAGAAATCCATGAGAGGATTGAATGTTATCTTCAATCAACTGATCTGACTAGTCGGGAAAAATGTTTCAACACCTCAGCTCAAGTCAATAGTAATTAATAATGATGAAAAGCCTCACTATGACATCGTTCGATGGGAATTTGATTCCAAAAG
The DNA here is from genome assembly GCA_036936605.1 of Limnanthes douglasii subsp. nivea. Lineage (NCBI taxonomy): Eukaryota > Viridiplantae > Streptophyta > Magnoliopsida > Brassicales > Limnanthaceae > Limnanthes > Limnanthes douglasii. The sequence goes on along the minus strand of JAUPFV010000005.1, from coordinate 124,688,821 downwards.
CTGGACAGATTGATTTTAGTATATGTGGCATGGATCTCGCAAATTAGGGTGATGGTTTTTTATTCTTCCCAATTTTTAATAGCTTCTAGCATGTCTTTCGCACATTCATCCTCAACAGTAGTGACAACAAGTCGTTTTTCCTCATCGAATTGGGCTTTTAAAGGAGTCATGTCACATTTACTGCCTTACTCTTACTAAAAGAAACTTGAATACCATCGATTTTTTTATTTTCTGTAGCTAACTCTTCAGAATGCTTAGTCTTAAGTTGATCCATTTCGTTTTGATGAGAAGTATTGAGATCTTCTTTTTCTTTTCGATGCATTTTTCTGAGATGCTTCTTGACATAGATGAGTCCTTTGAGGAATTCAGATCTGGCCATTTGAAATCCATGAAATTGTTCTATTACGAGGTTTCCAAAGATGTCTCTCATACGTTTCTCAGCTGCAACAACATTCTTAAAGTGAATCATTTCTTTAGCCGTGTATTTTAACTTAATTCGAGAGGATTCGATTTCTTGAGTCAATTTTTTTGCTGCAGCATCGAGATCAGGAAAAGATTGAAGAGCAGCTAAAACCTCTTCTGATGGTTCCTCAGGAGGGATGACCATTGGGCTAGGTAGAGGTATGAGAGCAAGGAAGGTTGTAGGAAACGTAACTTCAGGAGATGCGGCTTCAGAGGTAGCAGGTGTAGGTCTTCAACCAAGGTTATGCAATTGATCTTGAATTTCATGAACTATTGGATCCTTATCTCGAGCAAGCTCATGAGATTCATCAAAATTGATAAAGTTATAAGGATCAAATTGGTTATCGCCTTGATCATCATCTAGAACAGTTTCCCTCTGCTGAGTGACAACGTCTTCAACACTTGCCTCATTTTCTTTTTGTTGACTTTGTTGATTCTATATGACCACAACTTTGTTACCATCAGACAACACCTCTTCAACGGTTTCCACAATTTTTTCCCTTTATTTGATTCGTTTTAGTTGTGCCTTTCTTTTTCAAAGGGATGAATGTTTTCTTCTTTTTCGAAGAAGGTTCGTCTTTTATTCCTTATTCGATGGTATGGAGGTTGCTTTATGTTTCTTTTTGCTTCAAACTTTTTGGCTTCGGGTCTACTGAAAGGCTAGCACCAGATGTACTAGCTTTCTTTTTATTCTTTTTTGCTTTCTTCTTCTGGGGAAGATGGCTATCCGATTTTGTTGTGAACTGGTAAAAATAATTTACATTCAGGATGGACCAACCATCTGACAGTGTGTAAAGGATTGGGTTGCTCCATCAAATTCTCAGGAGGGAGAGCTCCAAAGTTGATTAGAAACAGATGGTTGTTAAGAAAGTTGATAGGTCTGAAAGCTGTGTGGAAAGCATTATTCTATTCTTTTTTTAGCTCATGCAGCAAGCTTGATAAAGGTATTTTTTGCTTTCTCTTGACGAAGTGCATGACGCCTTGAAATTTATGTTCATAATATAGAATTTGATAAGAAATAAAGAGAACATCATTTGAAAATATAATTCAAAGAAATAAAATTAAAGGACTTACGATTACTCCTCCAGACGATGTTCAATCTAGATGGGTTAGCTTCAGATATTTCTATACTATTCTGCGAAGCCCCTGAGATGAAGACAAGTTTTTGTTTCCAAAACTTTTCTCCTTCCTGTAGGTCATCGATTATCTTTAAGTCATCATCCAGGGTAAGATAATAAAATGGAAGCACCGATCCCTTCGACAGTTTGGTCAAGGAAATGAAGTTTTGTATGCAGAGTGGAATTTTGGACAATCGAGAGGCCATGATCACATAAAGCAATATTTATAGGGAACATTTTTCAAAGCCAATATGTAATGCGCTTCGAGAGGCCTTAAGTTCTCACCTATTGACGCACGCAACTCATTAGATATTGTGTTATGAACTTTATTTTTTCTCGTTTTACGAGCGTTTCTTTTTGAAGAATTTTTTGACTCCTTTGAAGCCTCTTCTTTGTTTTCAGCTTCGTTATTTGACTGTGTAGCTTAGGAATCGCTTTCTCCTTCAGATGCCTCGACCATCAATTGAGGAGGATCACTTGAGGGATTTTGTTGAAACGATGTTGTTGTCTCAATAATCCCCCCCAGGAGAGGAGAAATGGTTGATGATTCGAAGAAACATTAATGTTCGAGGTGACATCAGCATCATCACCCATGTCTATGAAATGTTTTATTCTTGGAGTTCAAGGAGGGTGAGTTTTTGGAGGATTGGTTAAGAAAGGAGTCTATTTGGATTTTTTTAAAGAATATTTGATCACCTCACAACTAATTCAAAATGATGATCCACTAAGAGAGGGTGAGATTCGAGGTGTCTTTGGTGTTCGAGTTTTTTATGATTGACTTTCTTTTGTAAGAGGAGAAAGGAAAAAACAAGAGTTTTGGAATGACCAAAGTTACCGTAATATATTGTCTTTGTAGACAGACCACGAGAAGTGTTGCTTATTAGTCCATGTGGTCTGTATTCATCTGCTCTTTCACTAATACAAAAGTATCTATAAGCTCCGAAGACATTGTTATCTGATTTTGGATTTTTGGGATTTTTTGGGAATTATGGCTTTGGATATTCTAGTCTTTGGATGTTTTATCATAAACTAGTTGAAGATTGAATGGAAAACTTGATTTTTCTGGTGAAGATAGCAAACATATTGAAGAAGTCGTTGAAGGTAGCAAAGGAATTTTGAGTTTCTGCAGTTTCTCTCTCAAGGAATTTTATTTGTGAATCAAACAATGGGTCACATTGATACTTATAAGAAGAAGAAAAGAAACATCGAGAAGTGGAAGAGGTGGAGAGTGATTAAGCGGTTACGTTGATGTGGATCTAACGTATGTCACGTTATGGGTCTAGTGGTAGACCTAGTGCCTAGGGTATCATCATTTGCTAAGAAATAGACTTGGATATAGAGTGTCGCCATATATTTGGTTTCCACTTCGAATCATGATATAAGGAAGTAGTTTCCTGTTAAAATAATTCGATGCATTTGACATAAATTGTGATATAAAAACATATTCGAAGCAGTTCGGATTGTGGATAAAGGGATTTTTTCACCTCCAAATATGTTTGAGGTTAGTTGGTTCTCATTCATTTGCTTACGTGAGAGCTAATGGGGCTACTGATAAGGAAATATAACTTCGAGGACTGAAATGTAAAAAATAAAACTTCTTATAAGAGATTGTAAAATTGGATGAGGGAATTAGAACTTTGTATTTTAATCAGGGACTAGCGTGTAATTATCTATTTTATGTAATTGTTTCAGTTAAGAGCTAAGTTCTTGCGCCTCTATATAAATGCCAATGTTGATCTAATAAATGGGCTAACGTTTTTAGATAAGCCACTTTTGCAATTCAAATTTATCTCTCTAAAACCTATTTTTCTCTACATTCCGACTTCTCTCAATTTACTTAGACAATCCAAGTATTCAACTCACCAAAAACAACACACCGATCGTGCAAGTTGGGCACCATCGGTGCACTTGCTACACACCCATGCACAATCGGTGTGTAGCAGGTGCACCACTGATGCACAAATGAAGCACCATCAATGTCGCTTCTTCCAACCTATTAAATATATTTTTTATCACAACCTAATTTGGTTACCCGAATTTTTTTAATTATGTTTAATGTAAAATTTATTTGCTTCATGTTTATTTGAGTTATTGTTTATCTAATTTTTATTATTTGACTCAAGTCGTCTTATACATGGAAAGACCATCCACATCATGAGAGCTCTAGATAGAAGACCTCTCGATCTAAATGGGAGTGACTTGGCAAGATTATTATCTTTGTTAACTCCATTAAGGTAGAAGAACATAAAGATGTTCGCGAAAAGTGTCACCGACAGAGTAGTAGCATGAAAGCTGAGGTGCAAGTAGCGCATATCAAAATATTGTTGTGTCGCATTCAGAAAGAACATGAAGGAACTTATGGCTAAAATGTTTGGAAATAAGATGATGTGAGGGGTAGATCCTATAATCAGCTTGCACCAGAGGTATTCAGCTTGCATCATATCAGCTCAACGTGTACCATTATCTGATCACCATGCAACACAATCTGATGTGCCTACTAGTAGTGGTGATATAGATCACGATTTAGCTAGGGAGGAGGAAAAAATTCAGTTCAGAAAAAAGAACATATAAGAATATTTGTTTTCTTGAATGTAAACCATATTTTACTGTTTCCCGTCTTTAGAGAGCATGAAGTACAACATTTTTATTGGGAGGGTAAGTTTATAATTATTAGATTAAATTCTTTACTTATATTTATATTTCTTTCTTAAAAAAATTATTCTTATTAATTATTTTCTTGTACATACTTGTAGTTCTCTTGGAATCCAGGCACATTACTTGGTATTCTGTGTAGGACATGATAGCCCAGCATGCAGTTCAGACGTTTATGGTTAGTTCTTCATTCGATCATCTGATTGGTCATCTGGCTCGGTATTACACTAGTGTAGTGTTGAATGAGGTCTTCGTTGAACGTTGGCACCAAGAGACCAACACTTTTAAGTTCAGATTTGGGGAGATGACTCTCACACTAGATGCCGTCTTTGTCATGACAGGCCTCCCGGTGATTGGTAGAATTTTAGTAATTGACATGCATGTTTCAAGCGGAGAGATGTATGTCGAGTATGTTTGCTTGTCAAAACTCGCAGTTCATGATATCTGTCTGCAGTTGAAGTCTACAAGAAGGATAGGTTTTGGTTTGAGATGGATTAGGGATATATTTTTGATGGGTTGGTATCATTAGTTGACTGATAAAGAGACTATAAACCAGGTATTACATGCTTACCTTATGTTTTTCGGGTGCATAATATTCACATTACTAGTAAAAAAAATTTAAAAGTTGACTTTCTTTACGGTTTGAAGGACATGAAATATAAGTTGGAGATATAGTTTGGGGACGAGTATATAATCTTTCCTTTATCGTTCTTTAGAGGGTGCTTTCAAATATTCAAAGCAGAACCTGTACGGTTTCGTTGCTACACATTATTAAAAAAGGAACTTAAAATGTACAATTAAATAATAACTTGGAAAAAATAGTTGTTATTAAGAAAACCAAATCCTATTTACTCTCTTTGAGATATCGGAGGAGGTCCATCTCATTGGAAAAGTGAAATTATAATCCATCGACCCTGAATGTGCAACAAAATGGACTACGCGGTTAAACTTTAATGTGATCACCATGTCATCCAGTGTGCTATTGTTGCAGTATTTACATATTAGTTTATAATTTCACTGATCTTTAAATACTCACATTTAAAATTTAATATATGCAGATAAAATTATGGTTTTATCCATAAGCTCCTCATAAAATGTCTTCCAAACAACATGTCACACATCTTGTTGGTCGTACAAGCCATACAAAACTGAACGACACTCGCAACATCTATTGGGTCTAACATCGTTAATCGTGGTTATAAAAGGTCTGTAGTAAAAGGGAAACTGTAAGCATTTGGATCATAAAACAATGTTTTGAAATCAATGTTGGAGCTCGGTTCGTTATGACTATATAGCGACATTATCAAAAGAGCTCCAATTGTTGCCAGTTTCTCTGGCGAATAGGTAGGTATGACCAGTAGCTTGTATTGGTCTTTCCAAGTTAAATTGTTTACTTCTTGGTGTAATTCATTTACGATTACACAATTAATCCTATAAAGTTCTAAAAAGGTTACGTATCGAATGTTCACTATATTTTTCAGAATCTATTCATCTCGTTTAGTGGATGATGCAACAACAAATAGTTTACGTTTGGCATGTCGACAACCATGGTGTTTTTATTTGTCTAAAGTCTCAAAAAGGATAAATGTTTCCAGATAGATTACTTTAACCCATTTCGTGTAAATATGTTTTATGCATCATTCGTCGTTGGTTTGCACGACATCAAGTACAAGTTTATGAATTTGTTCTTTCAATAACTCTATTGTGCTTAGGTTTGTTCATATCATTATATATAACATCTTTGGATGATCATCCAGATATTCTAAGGGTGCAGTTGCGAATTTAGAGAGTCACTCATGAATCTGGTTATAACACGAGATAATATGCAAATATCGTATCAGATAAGTGCAAATTTCATCTGTCATCTCAATATCTTTAGCACATTCTAATTCAATAAAGAAGAGTTCCAAAGTAGTGTTAAATATATTACCTCTGAGTTTGTCGAGCATATTGTCTCCAAATTTATGTTGTGTTATAAATCAATATTTTTCATATGATGCTTTAAGTGATGCTTATTGCATTTCGACCAAATAATACACCGTAACCTAAAATAACTCGAAGTTAATCTTGTTCATATTTATAAAATATTTTATGTTAGAATGAGCATTCTTCACCCGGTTAGTGGTCACATGTCTAAAATGCATAAACTTGTTAGTTTTCCTAACCACAAACGTATTAATGTAAATAAATTACAGAGACTTTTCCTTGTATACGATTCCTTTAGGAAATATTTGATGTCACGCTGCATCTCAGTCCGACTATTCTCGAATTCACGTTTTGTCTGTGAGTACACTATCATTTTCCACGAAGACATAAAAACTTCATGACATTTTTTCTCATTCATATACTTCTTCGTATTACCAAAAATGTTCATGTTAATATGCCATCAACAAAACATGTACGTTAACAATTTTCCATAGCCTTCATCAACGTTAAGTCTTTATCCTTCCAAAATACAAACGATTATTCAATACCGTTAGATACAATTAACGATTTCGAAGAGTCTAATGCCAACTTCATATTGTTCATCAGACATAAACACAGATGCGACATAAAAAAGTCAAACCAATAGGTGTTAATATCTTGTAAGTGTGATTCATTATTAGCAATTTTTAAAATATTTGTAACAAATCCACACTATATGGGTGTGTAAATAATTTATGCGTAATAATAGCACTTTTATCTTTCTGGATCTATGTCATTCAAAATAAGGCTCTGAAGAGTAACTCGTCCATGGACTGTCGCACTTGGTGACAGATAGTCCCTGGACTTTCAAAAGTTCGTTCGTAGTCCCTCGACTATCCAGTTTGGATAAAGTTAATCCCTTTGCATGTGTTGACTATCAATTTTTGTGACAAATAGTCCTTCAACTATTCATTTTCGATAAATCTAGTCCTTTGACTTTCTATTTTCGATTAAGTTAGTCCTTTTAATAAACATGCGCATGGGACTAACTTTATCCAAACTGGATAGTCAAGGGACTACGAACGGACTTTTGAAAGTCCAGGGACTATATGTCACCAAACTGGATAGTCCAGGGACTACGAACGAACTTTTGAAAGTCCAGGGACTATCTGTCACCAAAGTCGATAGTCCAGGGACGAATTACTGTTCAAAGCCTTCAAAATAATGATATCTTTTGAATTTGCCTAACGACTGTCGCAACTGTGACCAACTGATTTTCTCTAACATCCGATTTTTTTGTTAAGCATTATTTATAGTGTGCATGGACGATATATTTTTTTTGTTCAAATTTCTTACTCCGTTCAAAATGTTTCTAAGAAAAATTCCCACGAAGGTAGAACATTCTACGAATTCTAACTCTTGTTTAGTTTAGCGTATTGCGTACGAATGCCAATCTAAGTGTTTAGCAATGGTTAGTAAATTCATATTGCGTACGAATGTCAGTCTACAAATTTAAGAGAGGGAATATAATAAATGAGGATACTATTTATTTATAGGCTAGCAATGGTTGGTCGGTCCGGTATTCGTTCATGTAAAACCTTAAAAAGGTAATTGGTTAACCCTAATCGGTACCCGTTTGGGTCAAACAATTTAAAACACATAGTCGTTAGACCCAAATAAGTTGCGTGGTTTTAAGTCCTGCATATAACCTTTAACGACCATTTATCTGGATATATCGTTGTGCCCTTAAGATTGAAAAGACAACCATAGTTTTTACTTGATCGACTTTCTCTTAAGATCATCAATGGGTATCACTTGATTATACTATCCGGATATTTTGCATTCGAAGTGTAATCAATGATTCTTTCTAATATTTAGAGTATTCTGATGTCTCATGTAAAAAACCAACCTGTTTTATTTCACAGTCTTCTTAATTCACTCAACCAATATGTCTTGCGTATAATATAATATGTTGTGAAAAAAATATGACTATAATTCACGATAAATTTTTTGCGTATCCATTTGTATCATTGGCATCCAATAATTTTAACATACAAAAAAATAAATATAAGTAAACAAAATATAAACAAAAAAACATAGACCAACAAACTACAAAAATGTACTGCCTACAAATCATGGTATAAAAGAAGCTAACCATTCGTACAACAAGTAAGAACCGGTGCTACAAGGGGTCTGAACCAGTAGTACAAGGGGGTCTAAACCGGTGGTACTAGGGGTTCAAAGAGAGAGTACCAACTGATCAAACTGATGATACCAAGAGTTTGAACCGGTGGTATTCATAACGTGTAAAACCGGTTAAATATTACACACCGTCATTCACCCCGTTCGAATGTGTGATGCATAACTGTTTTGAAAAACTGGAATTTTTTTAAATAAGTTCTGCAATGGTATTTTACCTTATTTTCTGGCTATTTTAGCTCCTCTAACAACAATTCTTCTTCCTTCTCTATGTTTATATCTTCCGGTAAATGGATATCTTCTTCTATTTTGTTAATGTGGGTTGAATAATTTATTATTTTGTTAATAAAAGTATTTCTTCAAGAGCATTAGTGTGATTTTTTAAAAAAATTATGTTTTGATCTTCCAATGTTATTGATATGTATATGAAATGTATTAGAGGATATGCTTATTATTATTTTTTCATTAACAACAACTTTGATAAATAAATTGATAACTTAGGGTACTTTCGATAAAAGTTAAGTCATGCATGGTGAAAGTTTGTTTTTTTATGTGGTTATATCACTTTTGGATTAAAATAACTTAACCCATTTTATAGGTTGATGTACAATATATCTATGTAATTGATTACATTCTATTAAATATTTTATAACTGTGATAAAATTTTCTCACATACATAATTTAGACATTATGTTTACGTATACAACATAATATAAGATATAAGTTTATTTATTGTCGGAGACATAATAAGAATCCATAATTTAATAATTAACACATTTAAATAACTATATAGATAGTTTATTTTTATATTTATATTTTTTCTTATTTTCTTATGTTCTGTACATGTTTTTTTTACTTTATTATTTCCTACTTCAAGGAAAAAAAATCTAGTTATGCTCTTCGAAACTCACATACTCACAATTTCTTTTCTCTCAGCCTCACGAAGATAAAAACTAGTGCCATCTATTCTGTTTTATCTCATACCTAACTTGTTATTTCATTTTTCTCTATCGACTAAACTCATCACTCAAACATATATCACATACTTGCGTTTCTCTTCTTTTAACTTTCATTTTTAAAATTACCAAGATGCTCTCGAGTTTAGATTTTCTATTCTTGGTTTTTCTGTTTTTGAATAATCGAATTTAATTTAGTTATTATGTTCTTGGTTTTTCTATTCTTGGTTTATCTATTTTTCAATAATCGAGTTTACTTTAGTTATTATGTTCTTGGTTTTTCCAATTCTTGGATTTTCTTTGTTGATCATGAGTTTTGTACTTTAGCTTTTCTAATCTAGTTTAACTTTTCGAATCGAGTTACTGTTATTTATTTTAGTGTAATTGGATCGACTAGTCGACCAGTTTAATCATGATACATTATCAAACAAGTCGTAGAGTGTGGAGTGCACACTTGTTAGATTAGATCATGATTAATGAGGTCAAGGGGCGGAGCCCCTGGCGAGGTCGAGCTGACAGGTCAGCTTGGAAAAAATTTATTTTGGTTAAATCGGCTATTGTTGTAAGTCAACAGAATTTCGAAATTGAAAATTTGAACGTTTTATTCAAATTTTAAATTTCAGCCGTTTTATTACAAAACCAGTTTAGAGACCTTAACTACCCTAACTTCCAAACGATTTTTTGGTTGGTCGAATTGATTAAAAATGAGTTCTGTTGAAAAAAGAAATCATATCATTTTTCATCCTCTCTGCTCAATAGAATATCTCTGATTTTATCCAATTGAAATTTTTGGAGAACCCCAAAAATATTTCAATAAGAAATTGTTTACAAGACTTCAGAGATTATCTGAAATCAAAACATTATTTTCTACAGTTATTTGTCATTGTTCGATTCTAGTTTAGTTTTCTTTATTGGTTATGAGTTTTTTTTACGTTCTTAGTTTTTCTTTATTAATTATGAGTTTGACTTTACTTACCCGAAGCTCGATTCGTGGTTTTGATGTTCTTAGTTTTTTTTATAACTTTTCTCTGTTTTAGTGTTTTTTTGGTTTTGATGTTTTGTTGTTCTTATATTTTGATGTTTTCTAGATTTGTTTTTTTGGATATTCGATTGATTAATTGATTTTTTAATTGTTTTGTTTGAGCATTTGGGGTCGTTTTGGTTGGACCAATTCCTAAATTTTTAGGAAAACGAAAACTGAACTAGTTGGATTAGACTACTTCTCTAATGGGGTTGAGGAAGATGATGGATTCCGGATGACGGAAAATGAGATAATGAAGTTCTTAAAAAAAATTCGTTCCATGTTTGAAATAAAAACATGTGGTTACGACTTCCAACAGTACGCAATTCCAAAATGTTCAAGTTGTTTATTTGTGCCTAACTAAAGGTCTATAACAACACTCTTCAACCTATTTTCACCTACAAGCTAAAGGACAAGACGATGTTACAAACCAAAACACAGTTGGTGGTTTGAAAAAAATCTTAGAGGACTCCTCTACTAAGTGGCTTTATTTTTGTATTAGGTGCTTTAAGCTTACTTGTGAATAAAATTACAAGTGCATGATTATTTGCAAGTAATAATGAGTATTTTTAAGATTTGTGTACCGAACCTTGTGGATATTATTATTTTAAACTTATATGTTAATAAATTTTTATTCTAATTTAACCGACTTGAAAGTTGTGATTTGTATATCCAAGTTGCGGGATTTGTAAAATAAAAGTAAGAAAGTAATTAACCAAATATAAAATTGGAGATATATCAATGATAAGGATGGTCTAATGTTATTGAGCATGTAAACATATTTTTACTTAATATTTAATTACAATTTAATTAACTTAATTTTATATATATTCGGTAAAGTCAGGTTCTCTTTTAGAGTATTCATCTTTCTAGAAAAAGATAAACAAAGAAAGATGACTATGGTATTATTATTTAGAAAGTATACTGATTACAAAAAGTATAAGCTCTTATTTATAGATAAAACATATGAGCTAATTAGCTTAGGCCTAATATCTCTAACACCCTCTCTCAAACTCACAATGCAACATACATATTAGAGTTTGTCAAAAATAAAACGAAACTGAGATACTGACAAGGCCTTTGTAAAAACGTATGCAAGTTATGTTTCTTTGTGAAGAACTTCACAAGTTGTCTTCAATCTTTAAAACTTCTTCATACGTCTTCTTTATACTGCTCACTAGCAGTCTCATAAGGCACATCGTAATGGAATCAATAAACCTAAAAGGAACATCAACACTTCAACCAGAAGAATGGACCCAAAGTTGTTGAGAAACCAGAGGTACGCAAGGAAGCACAACGATAATGCACTGGAGAACTCTTCAGTTGATGAGTAGAACGTTTTTGCACATTTTCTTCAAGTATTCTTCTTCGTATTTATTTTACCTCATGATATTCTTCAACCATATATTCATTTCAAATATTAAATCGCAAACCTCCAACCCTAATCTCAAACTTCAAACTCCAAACTCAAAGCTTTAAAAGAAATCTTAACACCAAAGGAAATCTAAACACCAAACAAATCCAAACAAATCCAAATAGATCCAAACATATCCAAAAAAATTCAAACCAATCAAAACGAAAAAAGCTAATCTAAGCAAATGTCATACATAATCCAAGCGTTAAACAAAATCTATACCAAATCTGAATCCAAACAAAATATATACCAAATCTAAAACTAAATCCAATACCCATCAAATGAATCCAAACAAAATATATACCGAATCCAAATCCAAACCCAAACAAAATCTATACCAAATCCAAATCCAATACTAAATCCAAATACCAAATCTATATTTAAATCTAAGCTCCAATCAAATCAAAATCAAATTCATGTTTTACCTACAAAAATATTGCATTGTTCTAGTTGAGATTTTTCCCGAACCGTAGAACCAAATCACAATCCAACCGTTCAAACTGAAGGATTAGATGTCCCAAATATGCTCTCCATTATTCAGCAAAAAAAGATATCGTTTGCCTCTCCATAGGGACTTTGATTGTGGATGCACACTACAAATCCGAAAATCGATTTTTTTTATAACGACGAAGAAAGCAGCCCGCCGGCATAGCGGAAAACACAAAAACTTCAAGATCTAAACCTACGCTCTGATAGCATGTAGAAAAAGATAAACAAAAAAAGACGACTTTAGTTTTATTATTTAGAAAATATACTGATTACAAAGAGTATAAGCTCCTATTTATATCTCTAAAACTTTTATCCCTCAGTCACCGGTAACTAAACTTCTTGTGTGGTTGATTGTATCTTTAGTCACTTACCTCTTAAAATTGGGTCATTGAATCTAAGAACCTAGTTCAGATTTCACTCGGTCACGACCATAGTGCACTACTCATTCTACCTAGTGACATTTGTTACACTTTTGAAATAAACTCTATCTCTTTGTCTTAGTCATATATCTAAGAACAAGCAATTGAACCCATAGATAATCACATGCATTAATATTTCTACTAGCATTAAAAATATATTAAATTAAAGTAATAATATAATTGTAATATTATATCATAATAGAGTATTATATGTTTTAAAAAATATTAATTTAAATTAAAAATATAATTGTAATATTATACCATAATAAAATATTATATGTTCACAAAAATTCAAAGAAAGTTATTTATTGTAAACTATGTTTATCATAAAATATAAAATAAAATAAATAAAATGAAAATAAATAGTTGATATCCGGATTTAAGTTAAAACTAGGAGATAAAAACTATATATCTAACTCTCTTTATTATTTTAAAAAACTAAATCATTCATTAATAACAAATCAAATATCTTGAGCATTTGTTTAGGGAACCCACAACCGCTACTCAACGAGTGAGCACATGGTAAACCTTCGATTTGACGCAATAGCCTGTAAACCAACGCTAGAAGGTAAACCAAACCACACAAGGTGACAAGTTCAGCCAAGAAAGCGTTTATAGAGGTATTCGAACTCATGACCTTTGAGCGTTTTCTAATTTATATTTGATGCGATTTTAACTTAAAAATATTATGCTTTCTATTTATCATAAATGGCGGTTAAGTTTTTTTGACGATATCTTCAATAAATTGATTTAGTGGTATATTTAATTCTTGATTTTATTATATTGTTTTGTTTTGTTTTGTTTTGATTTTTAAATTTTTTAAATTTTAATTTTTGAATTTAATTTACTCTTCGTTATTTTTTTTGTTCCATTTTTTTATTATAACCATGGGAGATATCTAAAAAAGCAAAAGTAATAATGGGAGAGTTGATTCATTATTTAATCGAACTAATAATCAAATTAATTTTGATATGTATATATATGTCAAAGGTAAATATTTTTTGATCCAAATACCCCACTTATCATAGAATAATATCACAAATAATATAAAGCATTACCAAAATTACTAATATTCATGTTTATGGAATAAATAAATAAAAGTTCTAAAGACAAGTTATAATTTTTTTTTAAAAATAGAAACTTATCCAATTATTTTCAAAAATCTCTATTATTTTCATTATATTCTCAATTTACATACTTAATATTCCAATACATGTTTGTTAATAAAATAAGATAACAAAAACAATATTTATAATAGTAGTTATCAAAATAATTATTTATTATTTGTGTGTGTGATATTTAATGGGTTTTAAGCGAGTTGACATAAGTCATTGGACGATGAGGCACTCCAAATGACAAATAAATATATAAAATGAATGATTTTTATAAATAAAATATTGGGGAGTGAGTGCAAACCTAGTTTTCTAAAACTTTCTAATTAATCCATGTAGCGAGCTTCATATTAATGGTTAATTCTCACTTGGTTTCAAGCATAAGGTGATGAAGCCCTCTTAAATATTTTCTAACTCAGATTAACTAGGGTAAAAAACTAGAAAAACCACATTAAAGAATAAATATTTTTATTTTATAATTTTTTAAAAGTAAAATATGAAAATTTAATTTTTTTCATAAAAATCTCAACTTATTAATTTATATGTAAAATATTTTATTTAAATAAATCATATATAATCTATTATCTAATATAAATATAGAAAAAATAAAATAAAATACTTAATCAAATATTAAACAATTTTTATTTTATTTTTACATATTAATTCACAATGATGCGTCGTGGTTTGGTTATCGGGTTTGATTCACCATTATATTGTAAGGTGGTTTGGAAGAGAGCGAGAATATTTAATGCTTTGGAATATAATAATGATTGTTCACTCATCCCAAGTGGTATGACAAGTTATATTTATAGTGACCAAAATAGATTTTTGGGCACTAATAATCCATTACTACAAGGAGTATCTATTGGACTTTTTCTATATAGTCAATTAATACAACTAAAACCGGCTTAGAACTCAACCTAAATTCCAATTGATAATTTCTTTATCAATAGCCCGTATCCCTGGGGAACTAGTCAATGCAAGAATACCGTAAGTCTTTTGAATAGGCTCTAGCCACCTTTGGTTTGCTAGCTCGAGGGATGGGGTCAAAGAAGGGTTTGTTTTGAATATCATCTCTTTGCTCTGTTGGAGGCTGAACTCTGAACATACAATTCTTTGGATTTAACGACTCTTAAATACTGGAAAAATTAATTAAATCGTGTATATCTTTAGAATTATTATCGTAATTCACCAACATATCATCTTATATACCTCGACATTCTTCCATATATGAGAAGCAAAATCCTTGTTGACCAACCTTAATAAGTTTCTTTGGCATCTTTAAGCCGAAAGACATTACCTTGTAACAATGTAAGCCTCGGGTAGTAGCAAAAGTGGTACTTTTTTGGTTTGATATATGCATTTGGATATGATTATATCTGGAGCATACATCCATGAAAGATATAGGATTATTTACCGAAGTTTCATTTACCAACTGATAACCGTTTGGAATTGGTAAAGAATCTATCAAGCATGCTTTGTTCAAATTTGTGAAATGAGTACGTATTATCCAATGTTTTCTCTGATGTGGTCTAGACTATCAAACTCAAAAACTATAGCTGCGAACTTCTTGATATATAAAGATTTTTTTTTCTGTGATACTGATCTTGCGTTCGGTTTAAGTGATAACTTGTGGCAGATAATATCATATGGAAACCCAATAACATATTTGGTAGACCATGCTAAAACATCTATTTTATTATAAACATAAGTTAGTTTCATTATAAAAAATTGTGATTGAGAAGTCCTACTTTTAAAACTTTTTCCTTCCTCCAAACAATGGAGTTTGATATATTCATCTGGATTTACAACAATGGGGCCCTCTCTAGGACCATCAACAACTTTGACCCATTATGAAGCCCCAAAAATTGCTACTCTTCTTTCTTTTTATTGGGAAAATTATCGTTCATCCGAGCAAGAAGCCGATGAATCATTATCAGACCTACATAAAATAAATTTACCATGTTCGAGATGAGTAACAAATAAAATAAAACATAATAAAAACCCAAGCCCTAAAGATAGATTACTTGGTTCAGATTATGGAAATAATCATACACTCTATAAATAAGTAGGTTACAAAAAGACTCTTAACTACAAAAAAGCAGTCATTATTTGCTACAAAAGATGATGTGATTTATAAATATTTCGATTCGGTATTTATCTCTCACCTCACTTATCTCTAAGAAGGCATAAAGTTATTTCTCTCACATATGAAGTATGTTACTTATGGCACTCGTCGTTATTGCTATGATATCACACCCTTACATAACAAATATTCTTCTAACTATAGGTTTAAATAAGACCCTAATTCTTCATCAGAAGCTCAAGATTAAATCACATTAATCAAAAGTTGTAATAAACTTCTAATCTCTTAATATAACAATCCTCATAAATAAGAAATCAAAATTAATAGGAAAAATAATTAATATATAATATCCAATTATTATACGAAGACCAACACAAAATACTTAATTAAATAGGAAACCTAACAAGTAGAAGAGTCAACTTCGTTCCAACTCTTATGCTTTGGTCTAACCCGATTCGAATTAAACTGCTTTGGATCAGTTCGCTTCAGACCAACATGCTTTGGACCAGCCTTCTTTGTATGAGCATATATCTTATTCGATTCAATGGTCACCAATCTTGTCATTTTGTCTTAGTAACTAGTTTCTAGAAGACATGTGTGCAACTAATTCACCGCCCAAGCGCCAGTCATAGAGTTTCAAAAGTTGTTTTATATACATGTAAATGACAGATTCAACTATACCCATGTAGTCTCTTGGTAGTACCTCTGTTTTTCGAGTTACTTCTAGCCTACACCGAACACTTTTTCTTATGTTTTTAACACTAAATATGCATCGCAACATTCTCTAGCAACCTAATATGCATGAGGAAAAGGGAGAGGATGCATGTGGTGCTTGGTATATTTCCAAAATGATTATTTGGATTGGAGCGGGAGGTTGGTAAATTTTTCGAGGCTGATTGTTGAGGATTTATCAAAGGCATATAGTTTCCTCAACCTTAATATACAATTCTATTTGTGCCAAAAAATCCCGAAAGGACAAAGCTATTTTCTTCATAACATCTCTCGTGGGTGAAGTCTATAACTAAACGAAGTGCATGCCACATCCTCGCTATCATACTCGAGGTTCTTCTTTGTTTTGACAAAATATTGGGTATAACATCTCAGAGTTTTCCCAATTTCTTGTTTAAAATGTATGATATGGTAATCAACGATGACACCAAAACCAAGTCAAAGTATTACCCTTGAAAATCATTGGAAAAGCTTGGTAGAGAAGTCGATCATCATCTTCAAAAAAATTATGGCGTTTCTAAATTAGTCGATGTGATGATTGCAATCACCATTTTTCTCATACTTTTCCATTTTAAAAAGATCAAACCTCTTTGGGGTCTTTTGATGAAACCTTACTGAGGCCACAGAGGAAACCCTCATTTTGTAGCCTTGACTGGTAAAAAGGATTGTTCAGATCCCCGTCCAAAGTTAAATAAAGGTCCACATAATATTGTGGACCTCCTTGATACGTCGACATCTGGTAGAAAAAAACATGGTTGTTACCATGAAGCCATCTACTAAATATAATTTGGGTTAAAACCACGAGGCAGAGAACTAACTTGAGGGACCAAATGTTTATTGTTGGGTATGAGATGCACGCACAACCTGCAGAGTCTACGGTAACTTGTGGTTCACGACTCCGACCTTCGTCTATGTTGTATCTACTGCGATTAATGTATCGTTTGTTGTCCTTCCCTGCTTGGGATCGTGATCTCTAGGATATTTTCTCCAAAAATATGTAGTTTTCTTGACGGGAATAATGCATGCAGTTAGTTCATTTGTCATCCATTTGGTGATATATTCTCATGGATGTATTCAGATGCTTCTTTTTATTAGATCTCTTCTCACCACTGGAAGTAAATGATAGATGGAAGCATCTTACTTGATACTCCATTCTTAAAATGTTGTAGTTTTGGTACCACTGGAAGTAAATGATAGATGGAAGCATCTTACTTGATACTCCATTCTCAAAATGTTGTAGTTTTGGTACGCGTTATAGGGTCATGTGAACTTTGTATAATTTATTTGGTTAATATAGTTCTTCTTCTAATCCTGATTTTGTATCAAGAGCCGAAGGCCTTATTGTCAATGAATCTTTCTCAATCCAAAGTGTTGCCATTTGTTCTAGCCTTCATTTTTTGACTGAAGTGAAGCCATTCAGCCACCAGTTGATGTTTCTATTCTTCTAACTGAGACTGTGAACGTATCGAGTTAAGATGATTTCATGACCCTTCACGTGTAAATTCACCCCCTGGGTTGATATAGAATCAATATTATCCCTAATATTTATATTTATCAAGAAATAAAACATGAAATAAATTTACCTGATGTATAGATTTGGGGATCAATATGGTTGTTTGAGCTAACAAGATGGATTTGGAATAAAACTGATTTTTTAAACCAAAATAAAATTGTATGTAAAGAAAATAAAATTATTATGTTATTGGTTTGCCTCGCAATCGGCGTTTCATTTACCGCCGATAACTCGACCAGACAAATTCTTCAGCTTGTAACTTGAAGAGGATTTGACACACGATTTTTGCCAACTACTGTTTGATAGTAAATTTTCAGTTGATTTCCATTTACCATAAATGTCCTCTTCTATAGATGACATATTTTGATTTTTCCGTAAGAAGAGACATCAAATTTCTCAAACAGTCTGAGCATCTTGATATTAGTTGACCCTATAAGAGCCTCAAGTGTGAGTTGCATAACAACACTTGTTGTTCTATACAATAATTATTTTATCATGCATGAGCTTTGTGCTCTATTTTTAGTATCGTGAGTTTTTATATGCTTAGTTGTGAAACTCTTCAAGCTCATTTAGTTAAAACAACAAATTCTTCCCAATGAATTATAAATTGAAATTTAACAGTCATTTGGACCTTTACGATTGATGTTCAAGCTCTAATGGGAGGTAATGTTTTTTCCTATAAACCAAATTATAAGGTGATATACCAATCGATGTCTTGAAATCATTTATGTACGCCTACATCGCATAATCAAGCTTCACTGACCAGTTTTTTTGTGAAGAATTCATTGTCTTCTTTAGGATTTGTTTTCAGTTATCTATTTGATATCTCTACTTTCCCGCCATTCTGACGGTAATACGTTTTTGACACTCTATCAATAACTTTGCACTTGTCCAAAAGAGAGTTCAGTTGACGATTGTAAAAAATTGATCTTTTATCATTCAAGATCGCTTTTAGGGTTCCAAATCGTGAAATGTATTATTCTTTACAAGCTTAATCACCACTCGTGCGTTATTTTTGGTAAGTTTACTACTTCAACACACTTAATCAAATAAAACTATGATATACTTATTACTGAATGATGATGAGAATGGTCTCATAAAGTTGATACCCCAGACGTCGAGCAACTCCAGCTCTAGAGTATCTTCTAATGAAATTTCATTTTTTTTCTAAAGATGTTGTCAATACGCTAGCATTTATCGTACTGTATAACAAATGTATGTGTATCTGTGAATAATATGGGATATAAAAAATACGGACTACAAAACTTTTTTGTGGTATTTATCGAACCAAAATGACCTATATCCATTAAAGAATGGTAGTTATGTCAAATATGTATCTAGTACGCATCGTGGAGATGTCTGCAAACTATGGCTCTGTATATATGATCATCAATTATTCATCTGAAAATGCTCATTGATTAAACTATTCTATTTCTTAATGTGTTCATTTGGATCTAGGTGAGAGAGATATCCGCGATGATATTTATTTGTCTTAAATCTATAAATCAAATCCATGCAACATGATATGTATGAATTATTACTCTATTTCCTAACAAATAAGACCATAACTTATTTCGGGAAAATTACTACTATTATGATTTTTTTTTCGGTCGTAAAATAATTCAATTGAGCCTTTGTGAATGTTTGACTAGCATAATAAAGTGGATGAGTTTGTTTAAATTTTCACTATCCAAGGACATATCTGGTCGCATAATTACTAGCAATGTGCATCAATTTAAATGGAAAAATACAGTCACATCAAACAATTATGGACGAAATGATTAACTTGATTTTTAATTCATTAAGAGGATATAAACACCGTTTCGAAAATTAAAAAAACAACATCATCTTTTATTAATAAATCACATAGAGATTTATAAGTTCTAAAGAAATATTTAATGAAACATTTATGGAAACATGCATGCCTAAGAGAAAAATACGTATCCCTTCTACCAAATTCAGAGGAGGTTGTTTTCAAATTACTTCCATTTTAGCTCGGTCGAATTTGATCCCTATTTTTGACATCTTGTGTTTTAGTACGATCCCATCATATACCATGAATGATTTTTTTTTTCAATTTAACAAGAGATTAATGTCTACGCATCGCTACAAAGTAGCAGACAAGTTAGCTAGACACGCTTCAAAAGAGTTATTGATAAATGAATAATTACTAATAAAAATTTAAATTGATTTATTAACCACGTTCAAAATCTTCATTTTTGTAAAATAAAAGTAGTGAGACGAGATGGTATGGTGTTGTTATCTTTTAAAAATATCAAATATAATCTAGCCAGTCCATGAAAATTTCTAATATGTCCAATCTTCGTTAGTGTTCACCATCCTTAGATTGATTTGATCTTTTCTTTATCCACTTCTAGACTTAAATATCTTACAATAAAACCAACGAATACAGATTAATCAATGGTGTGGTTTATTTCTGTCTGAGGGTAATCTCATAAAAGTATTTTGGATATTTTGTAGAATTTAATGTTTAGAGTGGTGAGTAGAGAGATAATTAAGTTGTCTACTAGTAATAAATTCTGATTACCCTCATTAATGAAAGTGGTTGGGGTATTTATACTTAATTACTGACCCATGGGCTTATTGGGTCGGATCGCAAAGTCAAGTCAAGTTTAAAGACCCATTACTAATCTTTTTTGAAGTGACCAACAACTAGCTTAGTCAACATTTAATACATTTGTCCTATTCGTAATTTTATTATAGTGGTTTGGTACGAATTACCCATCGGATTAAGTCAAGGCACAATAACTCAAATATATGAACTCATCAGTAGCCCTTTTAGGTCTTGCAAAGGATCTTTGGAAGTGCTAAAACTCAAAAAACCAATACCAATATTTCTCGATTTGTTGTTTTGTTCGAACTGTAAAATGTTTCCTTCAAGAGTGACCCTGTTCGAATTTCAGTGGAACTGGTTTCTCAATTCAGAATTCCAAGAGTTTTTCTTGAATCGTGGGACATGTGTTAGGCTTTGGTTCGACCTCTCAACCATTTTCTCCTAGATTCTCGTACCCACTAGACTAGAAAGTTACCTATGCTTTAACTTTCACACCTTACAGCTTTTAATCATTGCCCAAAATCGATTTACCTTCTCCTAGGTAACTACCATTTTTCACTGTTATATATAATTCTTCAAACTGTTTTATTATCTTCAAAGATCACAAATATTCCCAGTGAGAGAAAACTTACTTCATCTTCAAACTTGTTCTTGAATCATATATGTTCACAACCAGAAACGTCTTAGTAAAAGGAGGTTGGTTGAATTTATTTGAGTTAGAGAAAGTACAAAAAGTTACAAGAGATGAACGCATTACTGCTAGTCTTCCTACTTTACCTAATGAAAGAAAAAATCAGCCACAGTTGAATACAGGTCAAGGTTCATCTTCTTCAAAAAATTCCAAGGTTAGGAAATTTCCATTTGTAGAAAATCTTTCACTTCTTCCATCGGGATCTTCTGCCCATGAGTCCCAAGATCCTTTACCTAAAGAGAAAACCGTATCTAGTGTAAGAAATCCCTCGCCTTTCATCGCAATAGGGTTAGACGCAGAAAAATATCCAGACAAATTAACTCCACACTGAGTCACACGTCAATTTAAGTCAAAATCCACCCTACATCTTCAAAGCCCTCTCTGAGGAAATAAAGCCTGTGCCTAAGGTTAAATTATCTGGGAACAACCCCTAGCAGAAACCAGAATATCCGAAATACCATCTGCTCAGTCATCCAGACAGCTACCTGTACAGCCATCCGAACAACCCTCTACCGTAATGGAAGAAACTATAGAGGCCAGTATAGAAAAAGCCCATTTTGAGGCTTCCGGTCAAACAGAAGATAATACTACAGATCGTAAGAGCAAGACCAAGGTTGGTATGTCTCATCCGGATGTGCTTCCGGAGATCTTGGAGGGTAGAGTGGGACCATATTTTAAGAAGGCCAGCGTGAAGTATTTGTTGTCCCTTCAAAACATCATTTATGTTACACCCACACCCTGAGCTGGGTCAGATTCGCACTAAATGGGGAATTCCAGAGTCTGTGAAAGTAAGAATTCTGATCAACCCAGAAACCCCAATGGACTGCAAGCTTAATAAAATGGTGCTATACACAGAAATGTTGAACTGGGGACTCCGGTTTCCTTTGGATCCAGAGATTGTCAAATACTTCCATCTGATCAAGTTAAGCCCCAACCAACTGAGGTCCAATGCTTGGTATAATCTATTAGCATGTATCATGGCATCCAGGATGTCTAAGATTCCACTACCAATAGAACAATTTGTTGTTGTGGCAAGCTTGTGCAAAAATCATCACATCCCCTTCTACACTACAACATGGGGAACGATGACAAAGTGGTGGATGATCTATTAGAGTCTGAAAAACCGTGGAGGACGCAGTTCCTATTCATTAGCGGGGCTTGGGATAATGACAAGAAGATCAAGGCTGACACAAACCCAAGCCAGCTGACCAGTCGCTAGAAGAGCACTGGTGAGCTTCTCCTATTTCTTCTTTTATCTTTTAAGTGTTAAGTTTTTCAATCTGAACTAACTCATGCTTCTTTTCAGTTCTTCTAAAGGATTTTTTAGATTATTTGGAGGCAGGCCAGGATACTTGTGCCAAGATGAACGCTTGGGCCTTGGAGAAGTGGGGCAATGCTTTTCACAGCTGCTTCACATCAGGGAACTACGTGAGGTCTCATCTGTGGAACACCACATGGAGAAATGTCCTCTCCTAGGAAGAGCTAACTACCCCACCCCCTACAAATATCATTCTAAGAATGACATAGGCCAAAGATGCCAAACTTTACCTGCCTTCCAGGGCCAAAGCCCCCAGTTATCTGAACAAGATGAAAAACATGAATAAGAAGAAGGCCACAACAGACCCACCTCAAACGGCTACTAAAGGGACCAGTTCGGAGAACCAATGAGGCATTAACGCTGCTTTACTGGAATCAGTTAAGTGATTGTGAAGGAAGCTAGTGGGTCAAACAACCCATTGAAGCCTTCGAAGAAGGATAAGAAGCGTAAGGCCACCAATGATGAGAAAGCTGCCAAAAAGAAAAAAGTTACTCTAGGAGCAGAGATAATCCTTCATCCTCCTGAAGTCCCTCATCTAGCTCCTACCAATCCTACCCTACAGGAAGAAATCCCAACCAATCTCCATTCTGAACACGTTGTTGGTAATGGTAACGAAGAGGTAGACCTCGACACCTTCCAAAACATCAATATCTATTTCAATGACTTAGAAAAAGATGACTTCACGGGGCCTTACCGTCCTCCCAGTTCTTCCAATGTGGTGAATTTTAATGGCGAGACGTATGCGATATCCTGTGAGCAAGATATTTTGATTCATGCTCTCTTGGGCTATATCCGACCAGTGCTTGATCTGGAGAGACAGGTAAGGGATCAAAATGGTACCATCAATTCCCTAACCACAGACAAGAAAAACTTTTGGAACGATCTTCTAAGTGCTCAACAAAACATGGAGTTATTGAAGAAGGAAAAAGAAGATTTGGCTGCCAAACTACTCAATTCAGAAGCGGTTATCAAAGAGCTACAAACCAAATACTCCGCCTTGGAGACTTCTTCTTCAAAAGATATCATAGTTTTGAAGGAGAAATTGTAAACTAAGGACAATACTATCTAGACTTTGTCCGACAACAAAGCTAAGTTTGAGAATACTGTCCAAGAGAAGACCAAAGAGAAAGAGGCCCTGGAACGCCAACAAGCTCAAGCCATAGCTGCAGGGATAGAGAATTATGCTAATAGAATAGTGGACTCTCTGGAGAAGATGGATGATGGAATCAAGTCTGATATGGTCCTACTGTTCCATGAGACCTTTCCTAAGAGGACCCTAGGTCCTTTGTAGAAATATGTGGACTATGACGACATCTCATTCCACACCTTGGTAGATGGTGACAAGCGTAACTACTCTAGTGGAATAAAATCTACTGATGAAGATGAAGAAACGAGTGAGAGTTCAATATATGAACTCAAAAGTCCCAAAAAAGATGGTGATGACGAAAAGTCCAAATGGAACAAGCCCTAAGGTTATATTATATTCTTCTTGTTTTGAAAGACTAAAGTCCTTGGATGGCCAAGGCATTATGTTTGTAATGTTTGTTTAACCTCTATGCTGTAAAACTTCAAAGTCCTTGAATATTGAAGGCATTTTTGTCTATCAGTGATCGGTTTGAGTCCGATTAGATTCTAATTATCATATTCCTTTCTGTTTAAATTTTGTTTAACTCTTTTATGGTCAATGTTTAAATAGCCTTTAATATTTTCAAAGTGTTGAACAAAAGTATCCAACATCTCTAACCACGTGTGTTTAATAAATGTGATCAAGTGTTAAGTGTATCCGATCAACTCAAGAAGACTTGAGAGCCGGGGTGTTGAATAAGCATTTAACATCCAAATTGAAACAAAATTGTACCAGACTTTTGAATAAGACATCATATATTATTGAAAAACTTAGACACCTCATTAAAACCTCCCCGCGCCACCAGGGTAGGAAACAGTATGCCCCATATATTTACATTGATATTTAAATATTTACAAAAGAACCTTATTCTAAGTATAACCTGAGATGCTCAACGTTCCATGGGTGCTTTACAGCTCTTTCTTCTTTGTCTTGGAGCCTGTAAGTTCATGTTTTAATCTTTTCACAGGTCACATAAGGGCCTACCCAGTTCGGAGCAAGCTTACCGAACTGTTTTTTCTTTGGTGTGTAAAAAGACTTTTCTTAAAGCTTTGTTCTCATCAAGCCTTGGTAATGTGTTGTTCTCAGACGTGTTTAACCTTTTTTTCTTCTATCAAGTCCAACTGATTCCTAACTGATATATCATTATCCTGTTCAGAATAGTTTTGGACTCTGTGAGATGGTAAATTAGCTTCTATGGGAGTAATTGCATTCATCCCATATTACCAAAGAAAAGGATACTCTTGTGTGGCAGTCCGATGAGTAGTTCGATAGGCCCACAATTCTTCTTGTAAATAACTTGGCCACTTTCCTGCAGCTCATTCCAAATTATTCTTTAATCCGGACAAAATAGTTCTATTTGCAACCTCAACCTGACCATTTTCTTGAGGGTAGAAAGGAGAAGAAAAACAATGTTGAATCCCTTTAGAGGTACAGAAGGCTTCCATGTCTTTATTATCAATCTGTGGCCCATTGTCTCTAGTAATCTTCTAGGGAACCTCAAACCTACAACATATGTTAGATAAGATAAATTTAATAACTGCATTCGAAGTGGTTTCAACCAAATGAGCTGCCTCTATCCACTTAAAGAAATAGTCAATAGCGACTATGATTGTTCTACCACCACCGGATGCCATAGGAAGAGGGCCAACTAAATCCATACCCCATCTGGCAAAGGGTACTGGTTCAGATATGAAGTCCATAGGTACTGCTGGCACATGAATTACATTCCCATATTTTTGACAAGGATCACACTTTTTCACCATTTCTTTAGCATCTGCCATTATGGTTGGCCAGTAGTATCTTGCTAACAAGACTCTTCGGGTCAAGGCCCTATAGCCACAGTGTGCAGAACTTTCCCCATCATGTAGTTCATATAATACAACTTGGGATTCTTTGAACCCTAAACAACGTAGGAGAGGCCTGCTGAAAGACATTTTGTAAAGAACTTCTCTCAGTATCAAGAAACCACGAGCCTTAAACTTGATTTTTTTTGCCACAACTTTATTCGGAGGTAATATCCCATCAAAGATGTATTGGAAAAAAGCATATCTCCAGTCTTTAGGTTGAATAACAAGTATGTTCATGCTTTCTTCATTATTTTTTTCCTGATCTGGTCGTGCAGATTGATATTCTTACACACGAATCCATGGGTAGGACTCAGAATAGGCTATAGTTGCAAAAGAGTCTGCCAGAGTGTTTTCCGATCTAGGAATGTGCTCATAGAAAATATTTTTAAAGTTTGCGGCAACTTCTTTCAACATAAGCAAGTACTTAACCAACTGTTCTTTCTTTGCTTCGGATTATCCCTGAGCATGGTGAATAAGTAATTAAGAATCACTCATTAATCAGACTCTCTTAGCCCCACATAAGAGAGCCAACTTAAGACCGGCTATGGGTGCTTCATATTCAGACTCATTGTTAGAAGCCCTGAACCCAAAGCATATAGCCTGGTACATTCTATCACCATATGGAGAGGTAAGAAAAATTACAACTCCATAGCCCATAGTACTTGATCCACCATCAGTTCGAACTACCCATTCTTTCTTAGAACAATTTCCTGATTCTTGTCCAAAATATCTATCAATATGAAATTCTACCAAGAAGTTAGCCACTGATTGGGCTTTAATTGTTGTTCGAGGGGCAAAGTCAATATTGTAATCACCCAGCTCCACTGACCCCTTCGCCATTCTGCTTGATACATCAGCCTTCTGAAGAATGTTTTTCAAAGGGAAAGAAGTTCAAACAACAATGGAATGAGCTTGGAAGTATGGTCTTATTTTCTTGCTGCAAGGCAACGATAATTTTTTAAATCTCAAGTATCTTCTTTCAGCATCCAACAGACTCTTACTGATGTAATACATTCGACGAGGGTAATTGTCCACCTCCCTCACTAGTAAAACACTTATTGCATATTTTGATACAACTAGATACACATAGAGTTCCCCACCGAACAGGTTTAAAACTAGTTTTCGGCAAGAATAAATGATTTTTTATTTTAATATAAACATGGTCACACTGCGGAGACCAATTGAAGTTTTTAGTGTTCCTCAATATTTGGAAGAATGGAGTGCACTTGTCTGATGACCTTGAGATAAACATATTCAACACATCCAACCTTATTGTAAGCCTTTGAACTTCTTTAACATTCAGAGGAGGGTCCATTGCTCGTAAGGCATTAAGCTGATCCGGATCAGGCTGGATTCCCTTCTCATTTATTATATAGCCCAAGAACTTTCCAGATCGAACCCCAAATACACACTTCGCAGGGTTCAATTTTAAATTTACAGCTTCTAAATTGGAAAATGTTTCTTGAAGGTCAGATATATGTAAATCTTCCTCCAAGATTTTAACCATCATATCATCTATGTAAACCTCCATCTTTCTGCCAATCTGACTAGCAAAAGCTTTATTCATCAGCCTCTGATAAGTGGCTCCAGCATTTTTCAATCCAAAGGGCATCACCTTATAACAATGGAAACCTCTGTCTGTAATGAAAGTAATGTGATCTTAATCCTTCCGATCAACTTGTATCTGGTTGTATCCTAAGAAGGCATCCATGAAGCACAACAGTTTATTTCCAGATGTAGAATCCACCATCTGATATATCCGAGGAACGGGATAAAAATCCTTAGGCCCTATTGAGGTCAGTGAAATCAATGCGTATACGCCACTTGACATTCTTTTTCTTGACTAACATAGGGTTGGCAGTTCACAAAGGATACTGCGATTCTTTAATGTGACCCATCTTGGTTAACCGGTCAACTTCTTGGACAATCACATCTGCTTTTTCCTTAGAGAAATACCTCATTTTTTGTATGACTGGTGCAATATTACTCTGGATTGACAATTTGTGTGAAATAATATTTGCTGGTACTCTGGTAACATCACTGTTGCACCATGAAAAAACATGCTGATTATTCATTAAAAAGGATAACAACCGATGCTTAAATTCCGGTGCTAGCTTAGAACCAATCTTAAGATTTTTTCCCTCTGCGAGGGAGTGAGTTTCAACCTCTTTGCTAGGTATTATAACATTGGGAGCCTCCATGGGATCATCAATCTCATTCTTCTCAGCAGAAGGCTCTAGTAGCTGCTAATCTTTGTTAATTCTGATTGCCGCTAGAGTTTTAGGGGCAAGGGCTGTTGCATAGCATTCTCTGGCTATCTTTTGACTGCTCCGGACAACACATACTTGTCCATGGACATCATATTTCAAGCATTGGTGGACTGTAGAGGCTACAACATGCATGCTGGAGATCCAAGATCTCCCAAATATTGCATTATACGATGTTGGGCAATCCACCACAATAAACAACACTCGCACCATCTTTTTAAAGGGTCCATTGCCCAACAATACTTCATCTTCGAACTCTCCGATCACATCTGCAGAACTTCCTATGAAGCCTACAATGGTTCTGTTCGGACGTTGAATAACTGATAGATTAATCATTTGCTTGTAGGTGCTTAAAAATAAGATGTTTGCTGAACTGCATGTATCAATCAGAATTCGGCGTATATCGTTTCCCCCTATTGAAGCCCCTATTACCACCGCATCCTCGTGAGAACCTACAATGTCCCTCAAGTCATCCCCATAAAAAAATATGAATGGGGATGGGGATTGGCACTGGTAGGTAGACATTCCACCGTCTAATCGGGTGGCCAAATTGTGGACATGTCTCTTCCTTGATGAAGTAGAAGGCGTAGTCACCGTATCTCCTCCAAAAATAGTTAACAATTAAAAAACATTGATCAGTCCGGAAACTGTCTTGGTTTTGTCTGTTATCACCCCCACCTGATTTCGACTTGGATCTGGATCCAGATACTCATAGTCTACATCAGATCTTTCAACAATCACCATTTCACCCTCTTGTGTATATGTCCCAGGATTGTTTGAAGGACCCGTCCGAGGAGCATTGGTTTGTACATTATCTGGTCTGCTCCCACCCCACTTTTTAACATAGGCCCCCCAACTTGCCCCTTTCAATGAGGTTGTGGACCGCTTGATTTAATGCTATGCAATCCTGAGTATCATGACCTATGTCATTGTTGATATTGACAAAAGCGAGTGCTCCGGTTTTCTCTAGGGGACTGGAATGCTGCTGGTTTTATAAGGTGCACCTCAATCTTAGTCTTGTCATAAATTGTAGCCACACTCTCCCACAACTCTGCGAACCACTCAGGCTGAACCCAAGGCCCCCTCTTACTTATAGTTTGTTGGCTCTGAGTTTGGTTGGATCGATTTTTCCTTGAACGGTTAGACCCCTGTCCGGTCTCATTTGCCCTATAACCGGATTGGTTAGTAGCTCGAGGAGTTGATGTTGTAGTGATAGATCACACTTAACGGTGTACTCTTGTTTTCTTGGTCTCATCCCTGGTGCCTCGTGAGCCTGCCATGTCTGTCCCTCTTTCTTGAATGTTTTTTATTAACCTTATTTTCTTTTTAGATCTTTCTTCATCACTACTTGAAGATAATGATTCTTCATGTTCTGCCTCATTTGACGAGCTTCTGGAGGACTCAGATGCAGAACTCTCAACATGCTTAGATCAGTGTGTCTTTTTTGAGCTGAGATGATTGTTCAAAGATTGCTCATTGTATATAGGATTGTCAGCGTGGTGAAGTACTGGCGCTCCATATTTCTCCTTAATACTTTTCTTCTTGTTTTATCGCTCTCAATGCCTCTATTTTAGCCCTCACTTGGTCTCGCTCCTCGATGGTATATTCTTTGTTTTCTCTTGCACCTTCCACCTCCGGGGTGGAACATTCTACTCATTCGGATCCATCCGAACTGCTTTGCTAGCTAGTTTTGAATGTGAAATTCAGGCACCATCGTGCTCCCACTATGGTCGCCAATTCGGTGTGGTTTATTTCTATCTGAGGCTAATCTCGTAAAGTGTTTTGGATATTTTGTGGAATTTAATGTTTAGAGTGGTGAGTTGAGAGATAATTAACTTGTCTGCTAGTAATAAATTATGATTACCCTCATTAATGAAAGTGGTTGCGGTATTTATATTTAATTACTGACCCATGGGCTTATTCGGTCGGGTCGCGAAGTCGGATCAAGTTTAATGACCCATTAGTAATCTGGTTTGAAGTGACCAGCAGCTAGCTTAGTTAACATTTAATACACTTGTCCTGTTCGGAATTTTATTATAGTGTTTTGGTCCGAATTTCCCATTAGATTAAGTCAAGGCACGGTAACTCAAATATCTGAACTCATCAATCAGCACATATTGTACACTTCTTGATATTGTCATAAATGCTTTATTTTCGTAGAGTTTGTAAAACTAGATCAATATTTTATAACTTCTCTCTCAAACACTTCATGTGAATCAGTATGTTATCAAATTATACTACAACATTTTTTTTGATATATACTCTTAGAATCTGATTATTCGGTCTCATAAACATAGTTAGAGTATTAATAAGCCCAAATAACATAACTAAAAATTCATACAATCCTTGTTTCATTTTGAAGGCTGTCTTGCATCTATCTCTTTCTTGTATTCCGAAATGGTGATAACCACTCCTTAAATCAATCTTGTAAAATATGATGGCATTAGTAAATTCATCTAGCACGTCATCAAGTTTTGTAATTAGATAAAAATATTTGAGGGTGATATTTTTAATGGTACGAGAATCCACACACATTCTCCAACTACCATTTTTCTGATGCACTAATAAAACTAGTACATCATATAGGTTGAGGCTCTCTCTAATGAATTCTTTATACATCAATTCATGCACTTATTTCTATAAATCCTTAGTTTCTTCCGTACTCATGTTGTATCCCAGTTTTTTGGTGACGTCAAACCAGGAACAAGATCAATTTGATGTTCAATGTCTCAAAAAGGAAGAAAAACATGGGGTATCTCTTTTGAAAAAACATCTTCATACATGTCTAAAATGTTTTTTTTACTTCATTTGGTATTTCCAGTATGCTAAGCACTCATTAAACAAGATCAGTATTATGGTGTTTCCAATACTCATGGACTTACAAAAAGTTTTAGAAGATAAAATAAAGGCTTGATTCACTTATCTTAACTTCTTTAATCATTTGTGTTTATATTTCATGAAACTTAAATGGTCTAAGAGGTGTTAAGTTTCTCTTCTTCTTAATAGGCACAAATAAGTAGATTTTTTTACGTCAATTGTGACATACTTCACCATAAAATTACCATGGTTTACCACATAATCAGTGTCCAGCTTGCATGGGTACTACATCACATATAACTTCATCTTGATATTTACACATACTTAATAAAATAATGACATGATTCGTTATATATAATTTCATTTCATCATTGATTATGGTGTGGATTATTTATGATCAAAATGTATTTTTGGTCTTTCATTTAATGGGGTATTAACTTTTAAATTAGAGGATAGAGAAATAAAAGAGGTGTGTGTGTAGTTAAGATTATTAGAAATTTGGTTGGTTGGGGTATTTATACTCGCGTTTTGTGACCCATGGGCCGTTTAGGTCGGATCTTGGACTCAGATGCATTCTAAGGTTTCAAAATCCCCAAACCAAAACGGTTTAGCACACAAGTGAGTCATAATCCACTTAGGTCTACTGTTCATTGAAATTTGGTGCAAAATATGTCTGAATTACCCCTTCGGATATTGTCCCAATGGCCTTCCAAAAATATCTAACCCTATCAGTAGCCCCTTTAGTTCTTTCAAAAATATTTTGGAAGAGATAACTATTAAAGAGAAGACCCGTATTAGAATGTTTGGGAATAACTAACTATCTAAGAGAAGGATAAGTGGGGATGCCTAATATCAAAGCACTTCCGGAGTGCTTACAGGGGAAAGTAAGGCCCAATTTTGTAAGGTTTGTGTGAAGTATTTACTGGCCCTTCATAAAATATCTTATGTGTGAACACATACTGCTGAATTGGATAAGATTAGGAAATAATGGGGCTTTTATGAGTCTGTTAAGGTGAGAATTCCCATCCGTCCATAAAATCTGATGGACTGTAAAGTCAAGGAGATAGTGGTATACATTGAGGTGTTGAAATGTAGTCTTTGTTTCCCCTTAGATCTAGAAATAGTAAGGTATTTTCATCTGATAAAGCTTTGCCCAAGCCAACTGAGTCACAATTCCTAGTATACTCTATTAGCCAACATTATTACTTCGAGATTGTTAAAAATTCCAATGTCTATGGAGTAGTTTGCTGTCGTGGCTAGCTTGTGCAGGAATCACCACATCCTTTTCTATCGTTACAATATGGGTAACGATTATAAAATGGTTAACAATATGTTGGAGGCAGAGAAACGATTGAGGACTCAATTCTCTACATAAGCGGGGCTTGGGAGAATGGAAAAAAGGATAACCACCAAAGGAAATCCAAGCCAATAGACCAGATACTAGAAGAGCTCAGGTTACTTCCGTTCGGATTTTATACTAGTATTTATATTCTATTTTGCTATACCAAACTTACTATTGTGTCTATTTTTTAGTATTTTCGAAAATGTTTACAGAGCACCTGGAGGCTGGAAAGATCACCTTTACCAAATTAAACCAATGGGCCTTAGAAAAGTGGGAACTTGGCTTCCACAACGTTTTCACTGCTGGAAACATGGTAGGATCTCACTTGTGGAACACAAGTGGAAATATGGAGCTTACTTAGGAAAAACTTACGACTCCCCCTTCACCGGAGGTCATCCTAAAAAAATTGAGGCAAATGATGGTAAACTCTACTTTCCAGCCTTGAATAAAGCCCCTAGTCATCTGAGCACTGATTTGGAATAGTCAAAGACTGCCCAAAGAGACATCCAGACCAAATATTTTGAACTGGAAATAACTACTTCTAAATAGATGAAGTATTTAAAGGATCAGGAAGTCACTGATGCAGGCACCATTAACGCATTATCCGAAGAGATAGGAAAGTTAGAGAAATTTCTTAAAGATAAATAAGAAGAAATTACTTCTCTAAAGCAGAATCAAACTCAAGAGATAACTGCATCAGTGAAAAAGTATGTTGTTGGTTTGGTGGACTCTATGAAAAATAGGGATGAGGGCATTAAAGCAGACATGATCTTGTTATTCCATGGGACCTTTACGAAGAAAAAACTTGCAGTCTTGTGGAAGTTCGTACCATACGATGAGATACCTTTCCATACCCTGCCCTATGGTGATAAACATGGTATTTCTTCACCAAGTGGGTTTGATTCCTATGAGGGATTTGAAGAAAGTTCAAGTACGGAAGTCAAAAGTCCCAATCAAGATGAAGATGAAGGGAAATAGCAAGATAAGGATAAAGGTAAAAATAAAACCCAAAGGGAACGAGCCCTAAGGTTGTTGTACTTTCAGTTTTGTGTTTGAAACTAAAGTCTTTGGATGGCTAAGGCATTTTGTGTAACGGTGGATGGGACATCTTTTGATGATTTTTTAAAGTTATGTTTTTCCTTCATATGTATTTCTCTCTCTCATTGTGTGTGTTTTTTACAACTTCATTAAACTCTGAATTCTAATAGGTGGTATAAATGGATTAACCCAATCCGGTAAACTAAAAAAATGTAAAGCTTAACCAATCTTTAATATATCTGAGTCATTCAACAACACTTCATTTTTAAGGCTAAAGGTATTTAATGGGTATTTAATATTTTCGATGTACTTAACAAGTGTTCAATTCATCGAATCACTTCAAAGATGTCTCATTTGAAGACCGAAGGTGTTTAATAGGTTTTTAATTCGTCTGATCACTTCAAAGATATTTCATTTGAAGGCCGAAGGTGTTTAATTGGTGTTTAATTCATCCGATCTCTTCGTATCCACTACGATTCTTTAAAAAGACATAAGATAATATTCATTTAAAACCGAACACCTCATTCAAATCTCCATGTGCCACCAGAGTAGGAAAGAGTATGCCCCCAAATATTTACATTGAAGTACGATAAAGTAAATATTTACAGGACGATTTTATTCTAAGTACAACCTGAGATGCTCCATGTTCCATGAGTGTTTCAACATGTTTCCTTCTTTTTCTTGAAGTATGTATGTTCCTTGCTTTATTCTCTCACATACCGTGTATAGGCCTTCTCAATTCAGAGCCAGTTTCCCAAATTTCTTCTTAATTATATGTAAAAATACTTTCCTTAATACTTTGTCCCCTATCTAGAAATATTTTCTTTTCACTTTTGATGCAAACCTACACCTCATCGAACCCTGTTAGTATGTTGTTCTCAAATGTGCCTTTACTCTTCTTTCATCAATCAGATCCAACTGATTCCTTACCATCAAATCATTAGCTTGTTTGGAATAGTTTTGTATCCTAAATGAGGGCAACGTATCTTCTATAGGTGTGACTGCATCAATCCCATAAACAAGAGAAAAAGGAGACTCTTGAGTAGTTGTACTATGAGTAGTTCAGTACGCCCACAATACTTCTTGCAAATAGCTCGAACATTTCCCTATAGATTCTTCAAGATTATTTTTTAACCCTGTTAAAATTATCCGATTAGCAACTTCAACCTGCCCATTGTTCTAAGGATGAAAAGGAGAAGAAAAGCAATGTTGAATTCCTCTGGAAGTGCAAAATGATTCCATATCTTTATCGTCAAACTGTGGCCCATAGTCTGTAGTAATACGTCGGGGAATTCTGAATCGACAACATATGTTAGATAGAATAAACTTCATAACTGCCTTGGAAGCGGTTCCAACTAGTGGGGAAACTTCAATCCATTTAGAGAATACTTTATTGCCACGATTATCGTTCCATAACCTCCGGAGGCCATAGGAAGAGGTCCATTTAAATCCAAACCCCATCTATCAAAAAGTATGGGGTCGGATATTAACTCCATGGGAACTGCTGGCACATGTATTTCATTTCCATATTTCTGGCAAATATCACATATTTTCACCATAGTTTCGGTATATGCCATTATAGTAGGTTAGTACTATCAAGCTAATAAAACTCGTCTGGTTAAAGCTTTATAACCATAATGTGTTGACCCCTCTCTATCGTGTAATTCAAATAGAACATCTTGGGACTCTTCAAACCCTAGGAAACATATGAGAGGTCTGGTAAAAGATTTTTTATAAAGAATTTCTCTCAATACGAGGAAACCACGAGCTTTGTACTTCACTTTTTTAGGCAAAACTTTATCCGAAGGTATAAATCCATCATTAAAAAATTGTGGTATTTCATACATTCAATATTTGGATTGTATGCTAGATATGTTCATATTTTCTTCAGCTTTACCATTTGTTTCTCGAATTGAGCCTATGGATGGACATTCTTGCATAAGAATCCCTAGAATGCTTCTCTACCATAGTATTCTCCGATCTATGGACATGTTCATACTAGACGCTTTTGAAACCTATGGTTACTTCCTTCAAGACATGCAAATGATTCACCAATTGATCGTTTTTAGTTTTAGCTTGCCCTTGAGCCTGATGAATAAGTAACTAGGAATCACTTACTAATCGGACCCTCTTTGCTCCACATAATTGAGTTAATCTTAAACAAACTATAGCCGCTTCATATTCAGATTCATTATTAGATGTCATGAAACCAAAACATATAGCTTGGTACATAGTATCACCACAAGGGGAGGTTAAACAAATTCCAGCTCCATATCTCAGTGTGCTAGACCCATTGTCTGTTCGGGTTACCCATTCTTTCTTAAAATTGTTTGTTTGAGTTTTTTCGTAGAGCATTTTCGTATGAAATTCCACCATGAAATCAGCTATATCTTGAGCCTTGATTGTAGTTCGAGGTGAAAAATCAATATCATAGTTTGCAAGCTCAACTAGCCACTTAGATATTCTTCCTAATGTTTCAGCTTTTTATAGAAGATTCTTTAAAGGGAATGATGTTCAAACTGTGATGGAATGTGCTTGAAAGTATGGCCTCATTTTCATGGCTGCTATCACAGATACCATGGCTAATTTTTCTAATTTCAAATACTTTTTCTCTGCTTCCAACAAGCTCTTGCTTATGTAATAATCGGACGGGGGTAATTATCCACTTCACTTACTAACACAGCACTTACCGCATACTCCGATACAACTAAATACATAAAACGTTTCTCTTCTTGAATGGG
The DNA here is from genome assembly GCA_036936605.1 of Limnanthes douglasii subsp. nivea. Taxonomy (NCBI): domain Eukaryota; kingdom Viridiplantae; phylum Streptophyta; class Magnoliopsida; order Brassicales; family Limnanthaceae; genus Limnanthes; species Limnanthes douglasii. Next base: position 124,652,984 of record JAUPFV010000005.1, on the reverse strand, counting down.
TTTGAACAATGTCTTGGGCAAAGATAAGTTCTTTTTTATTTCAAGAAAGGTTTGTTCACACTGTGGAGACCAATTAAAATCCTTACCATTCCTCAAAACTTGGAAGATCTGAACACACTTGTCCAATGATCTTGAAATAAATCGATTCAGCGCAGCCAATCGCCCGGTTAGTCTTTGGACTTCTTTAGTACTCTGAGGGGGATCCATGGCTAATAAATCATTTATCTGATATGGATCAGCCTGAATCCTTTTTTCACTTATGACATATCCTAGAAACTTGCCAGATCGGACTCTAAAAGTACATTTTTCAGGGTTTAACTTCAAGTTGATAACATCTAAGTTAAAAACGTTTCTTGAAGGTTAGATATGTGATCTTCTCTTTGAGGCTCTTCACCATCATGTCATTTATATATACTTCTATATTTCTGCCAACTTTGCTAGCAAATGTTTTATTTACCAACCGCTGATAAGTAGCTAAAGTATTCTTCAACCCAAATGGTATCACCTTATAGCAATGAAGCCCTCTATCAGTAATAAAGATAGTATGATCCTGATCATTCAGATCCACGTGTATCTGATTATACCCTGAAAAGGTGTCCATGAAGGATAACAACTTGTTGCCTGATGTAGAATCCACAAACTGATTTATACGAGGCATTGGGAATGGATCTTTAGGACATACTCTGTTAAGATTAGTGAAGTCAATACACATGCGCCATTTCCCATTCTTTTTCTTGACTAAAACGGGATTAGCTATCCACAAAGGGTATTGAGACTCCTTGGTATGGCCCATCTTGGTCAACCGATCAACTTCTTGCACTATCACATCGGTTTTTTCTTTAGAAAAAGTCCTCATTCTCTATACTACGGTTCGAGCGTCAGATCAGACTGATAATTTGTGGTAGATCACCTCGGCTGGCACTCAAGTTACATCATTATTGCACCATGCAAACACGTGTAAATTGTTAGATACGACGGACAATAACTATTGTTTCAAACTCAATGCTAATTTAGTTCTAATCCTAACACTTTTTCCTTTTTTCATACAATGGATTTCAACTCCTTCAATGGGTATCACAACACTAGGAGCCTCTATTGGATTATCTATTTCATTCTTATTGGTGGAAGGCTCCATTAGTTGTTATTCCTTGTTAACCTTAATTTCCTCAAGTGATTTTGAGGCAAGGTTTGTTACATAGAATTTCCTATCAACTTTCTGGCTGCTTCGTACAACACTTACTTGTACTCCCACAACATTGGCTGATTTTAAAAATAGTTAAATTCACGAAATTTAATTGAGACAGATTTTGTTTTATCATCTTTCAGACTTCAACTGTTTTTCCATTGCGTTTACATCAGTATCCATTGACTCTCCTTTATCCATTGGTTTGTTGTTGCTTAGAGTTCATGGTTCTGTTGTTCTGATCCAAGTAAATATGGTGTTTTGCGCTTGAATATATGCTCAATCTGGACATCAATGAGGAATACTTCATACAACTTAGTGTATTTGTTCATTTCTATCATCCATACAACACATTCTTGCAAACCGTATATGAACTATTCATTTAGCACATATTTGAATTCTTCAAGTTCTAGAATATTATTGAGTTGTTCACACTCATCTAATTACTCTTCAACAGTTTTGGTTCCTTAGGACAACTTCCTAAAATATTTGTGTAGGTCACGGGGGTAATGAGAAAGTACATACTTCCGCCTTACAAGAAACTTCATGCCTTTCTAACTATTTATTGTTTGAAATATTACTTCCTTCTAGTTATCAGTTTTTTTTCTACTACTTATCTTTCTCGCCAAATAATAGCACTCTCTGAAATTGGGCAGCAGCTAAATCAAGCATCCTTTTTTCAGTATATACATATCAATAAAACATATACTTCATACAATTTTCCCAATCAGTGTAGGCATTAAGATTTGATTTTGAAACAAATATATAAGGTGTTAGCCTTACCTATGCAGTTCTAGACATTGTCGGTTGTTCATATCTTGCTCATTTTCTCCCAATAGGATCTCTTCTTTGGTTTCTATAAGACAAACGGTCTAGAGGGTCATATTCTAAACTAGGTGTGTTATCATCTTCATCGTATGTTTCAGCATGTTGTTGCTGCTATTGTATAGGTCGTATGTTTGTGATAGCTTCAAATATACTTGGACGTTGTTCAATTCGCCTTATACGTTCTACAAACTCATTTCTCATAGTACAAAATTCTTCATATTGTGTTCCCATCATTTCACTTTGTATTCATATTTTCTCTTGTAAAACATCCACCAAGAGTGTCTGTTTATTTTTTGTCATTCTAATGGGTTGTATGTAAGGATTATGGAACCTTGATAAGGAATGTTCCAGCTCTAATACCATATGATATAGGCACAAAATTGGTTTTGGATGTAGAAGTTAATATTCGAAGAAAAGTCACAACTTGAAAAGATTGAGATGATGTGTTTATCGGTAGATGGAGTGTTGGTATGGCACTATTATGTTGTGAGAACACTCACAAATAAAATCAGATATAAGGTTATGATAGATAAACGATGAATCAAGTTACGTTATAAAAATGGTGGAAAGCCTTTGATAAGCATAACTCCATGTTGAGTTTATTGCAAAATATAAACAGAATAAATGAGCAACTAAACTCGCATCTCACAAAAATAATTTAAATATAGGTTTATCTTGGACGACTATTTTGAGTAGAAACTCGTTTGTGTCATATGCCCAAGGATATTTTGAACCTTAATGGAACCATGTTGCATTGCTCTTAAGTTCAGGTATCTTTCGTGCCTTAACGGGACGGGGTGTTGAGGCATCATGTTACATGACGATTGGGTCTGAAAACCAATTCTACATTAATGTGACTGTGTCCCCATGCATTGAATATGCATCGTCTGAGTACAAGCATAATGTGGCGCAACGAATAGAACTAAAGACTATGTTCGGGCCTGATCACCCTGAGAAGGTCTGATATTACATATCGTTATGTGAAACATATAAAATCCACCCTGAACAATAATTATCTTTATTTGTTTTGGCAAACCTATGATATTATAGGTTTGTAAACGTTGGTCGGAATCAAATGGATATGACTCTAGTAAGCTCTTACATAGGCCAATGGTGGTAGAGCTTGCACCAAAAGTGCCTCGTATTAATTAAAACCTTATAATTGAGAATTATTTCGTGATGTCAACCTCTCCTGAGGTGGTGGTGCAGGATTTCGAGCCATGAGGGAAAGGTTTGTGCATGGGTTGATATCACATATGTCACCACTAGAGTTTTAAAAAAACATTCGCATTTAATAATATATGTCAAAACCTCATGTAATCCGAAATGTATTTATGCAAGTAGGATATAACCGTTACACTTGCTTTTGCAAGAAACGTTGATTTGGAAATTTGGGTCATTACCTAGGAATCAACAGCTATATACAAACCAACAAGGGCCAAGTCTTCCAAAACAACCTCCAAGGGTATCATTACCAATTAAGGAACTCTAATCCCAACATACTACATGCAAGGGATATTCTCGACTAACAAAGCTAGAGCTAAAAATGTCAAAATGTAACTCACTCGTTACACTCTAGTTAAGAACATTTTTTTATCGCCAATGTATCTCATAACCTATTTTTTTTATCTTTAGGCTTTGATAAATCCAACTTTATAATTGAAAAGCTCAAAAAAGAGATAGAGGTTCCCATTACATCCATAGTGGGACGCTATCGGATGCACTCAGGGGATGACGGTTCTTCATAGTCGCAGTCGACTACTTTTCAAAATTGGTGGAGGCCAAACCTTTGGTGAGGATCCAAACCCAAGAGATGATACACTTCCTTAAAAAAAAACTTTTGTTACAGGTACAGGATCCTTAAAGTCCTAACATCTGATAATAGGTCCCAGTTTCAGAATGAAGAACTAATATAATTTTGTGGAACCTTAAGTATCCAACAAATGTCTCTATTCCTTTCTACACCCAATCAAATGTGCATGTCGAGATAACAAACCAAAATATAGTAATTGGCTTATGCTGCACCCTAAAGGCTTCGCATAGAATTGGACCGAGTTCTTTTAAGAGATATTTTTCTCATACTAGCCGACCCTAAGAAGTACAACATGGGATACTACATTTTCTCCACTATATGGGATGGATTTGTTGGTACCAATGAAAATATTCGTGTTTTATTCCATATAAGTAATTACAATGAGCAAGCTAATAGAGATATACATTGAGCTAAATCTTGCTTTTAAAAATAGATTAAAAGTACCATATGGAGCATTATCGAATGCTATTATGCAACATGTACGACTTTAAGTTACGCTTTTTTGAATTTTAAAAATTGGAGTCAGTACTCCAAAGAGGTTTCCCTCATACCAAAGAAAAAACCTTCGGTAAGCTCACGCCAAACTTAAAAAGACCCTACACACTAACAGGTAAGGTGAAACCTTGTACTTATAGGATGGTCGACACGAATGTACATCCTCTCCCACAGTTGAAAAATATGTAACGCTTGAAACTATATGGTTTCTAGGGTTATATAATTTATTGTATAATTATTTTATCTTTATATATAATTATTTTTTATAAATTGTACACTTCATGTTATATGAGTATATGTTTTGATTGTTTGTGTGCTATTTTTATATGGATAATTTCTTTGAGGAACCCTATCGATGATAGTAAATTTGATGTAATCATATATACGTGCTATTAATATTTATGTTATAGAAATTTTAATTGAATAGTGGCTTCCGAGTCATGACAATAAATTGCGTAAGATGACCCAAGCGTTACAACATCGTACTTGACTCTCGAGTCTTGATACCAAATATGTTGTGTGATGATGGGTCCGAAATCATTGCACTTTAATGGGACCGAGTATCCATGCATCATATGTATGTCCTCCGAGTACAAGCATTGTGTTATGTGACTTACAAGTCTGAGGTAATAATAGAGAAGTAGCGAAGTTCTGCTTTATTTTCATCTTTCGTGATTTGAATTTTCCAAGATCGAGTATATGAGTTGTTTGAGTGGTCCTCAGATTCTTCGACTAGCCGAAACTCCCGTGTTATCGAACAAGAAATTATTCATTTTCTTTGAATTTTTTTAGAGTGACTGATTATCCTAGAGAGCCTCTGAGTTGAACGGTTTGCATCTGGCATGTTTCTCTCACCTATTGATGGGCCCAGATTAATCTAGCCTATTTTTTTTCTTTATAAAGTTCAATTTGTGTTGATCATATTTATATAAAAAGGATTGAGAGGGAAGTGTCTCCCTATAGTTACCCAAACCCGTGAGAAGTTCTTAGGAGAGATACAATATTTTACATGAATATGCCATGTATTCGAAGGCATTCGAGATATTTATACAAGGAAAACTCCAACAATAGATATATTAATAAGAAATTAAGATAAAATTTGAAAATAGAGATAATATTTACAGCTCATCTGGAGCTCTATCTCTACTTATCGGATGCCAAGATCGATCAAAAGACAAAGATCGTTCCTTATTTTTCATTTACAATGAACGAAACCAAAATTATTTTCCATGTATTATCCGTGTTTCGAAGTTTCTCCAATAATTTGTAGTATTGCGATGATGATATGAAAGATTCATGAAACGTATTCCCACAATTTCAAGTGGATATCACCAGGAAGTCAGACACAACAAACAGACCGAACGTGTGATTTGCTACTATAGTCGAGGCATAGAAGTTTCCAACTATTTGGTGCTAAGTGACTAGGATAATGAATCATTAATCTAAAAAATTCAAGAAGTGATGAAGGGAAAACTGAACTTCCAATTAAAAAAAACGTTACAAACACGATTTCATGTTCCAAATAATCTGCAAGCATCTCACCTTTTGACATGACCCTGGTTTTTACAAACTTAGGTAACTTATACTATTCATACCATCAAGCATATCATCGTCTTTTGAGAGGGTGTATTGCTCTCTATGGATCTTATCAAACATGTTATTAGTTCATATGATCTTATTCTTGAAGATGATCTAGAAGAGGTAAAACATCTCACAGTAATAAGGTTATAATACCCATTACACCAAGATTATCAAGAAAATAATCATAATATATAACTGAGCTCGAGATTCTATCCGGTTCAAAAAGCTATAAATAATGTGGGGACCGAATGAATCTTGAAACCATATTTTTTTTCCAAGTATCATAATGATTACATGGTGTTAGAGCCGAGATTATATGATATTGAAAAATGGTATTTAATACGTCATCAAACAAGGGAAAATTTTAGAAATCTGTCAAAGTTCGATTCCCTAATTCGTCTAAGCGCACTCAACTTTTGGTATCTCAAGTTGAGTCTCATCCAACAACGCTGTAGTTTGTGGCACCCTAGGTTGAAAAACCCGTGGTTATATGCAAATTTGACCATATATTCTTAGATCTCGATTCAAGCATGAATGTAGGGATCACTGTTGGGTGAGGCACCATAGAAGGTATCACAGAGACTTCTTAAAAATTTTAGATCAATGACCTTGATATTCAACATGTAAATGAAACTTCAATACACCTTTACCAGCCTCACTTTCCTCTAATTATATTTGACGTACTGATTTGTGAGGGGTAGTAGGGTCACATGAATATTTTTTAGTCATCATCACCAAAATAGTGGGAGCCAAGATTGGACGGATCATGCTTGATATAGGAAGTTCTACAAACATTATGTACAAGAATACTTACGACCGAATGGGGGACATAAAACATATCTCACTATCTCAAAGGGTTCTCACTAACATCAACAGATTCGAGAATCTAGTGCTCGACGAGCTAAGACTCGATGTCACATTAGGAATGGGGTTTAAGAAGAAGATTTAAAAATAATTTCATGATAGTAAATGGAATGTCGTCTTAAAATGATATTCTCGGCCGACCATGATTCAATCATATATGTGATATCATATCAAATATGTAGTAGAACATACACTATATCGTCAATGAAAAAATCATTGTAATATGCGATAATCAACGCATCACCAAATAATGATATGCATTTTTGATTATTCTCCAACAATATCAATAAATACCCCCCTCCCTCTCTCCATCTTTATAGACGACCTAAAATCTCCAAGAGAAGGTCGTTGAATTATTGAGCATGGGGATGCAAGGGAAGAAGTGAAACTTACCTTCCAATGCTCAATCTACGATCTCAAATACTAACATATTTATCCAATAATTTATATATATTTTCTTTTGGTATGCACATGGGGTTACTAGGCTCTTAGCTTTAGTATCATGCCATAACTTATTAATCAACAATAGTTTTCGGCCAATAAAAGAAAGGCACACATTGTTCTCTCGTGATAAATTTGAGGCAATCATAGCTAAGGTTGAATAATTAAACAAAATTGGACATATTATGGAAGCATTATACCCTTCAGGCAACAAAACCGTAAATAAAAGATGTGTGTGGACTTCACCGACCTTAACCAAGCATGTCTAAATGATCCATTCTTGATATCAATAATTGACCAGATGTATGTCACTTCGGGCAACAAGTTTTTATATTTTTACGGATGCATATTCACACTAATATAAAATCCTCATGATTATCGATGATAATAAAGCATACGACCTTCATGACCAAGCGAGGTATCTATTGTTATAATGTAATTCCTTTGGGTTTATAAAGTTTAGGTGCAACTTACCTTTGTATGGTAAAAAAGGCTTTCCCCAAACATATATGGTGGAACATTTTCACGTATATGTTGATGATATGTTAGTTATTAGCCGAGAAAAAAAGCCACATTACAAACCTGGATGAGACCTTCAGAAAGATTCGAATAATCAATTTCAAACTCAATTAAGAGAAATGTACCTTCAAATCCCCCTCCAGAATATTCTTGAGGTATTTGGCCAATAAAAAAGAGATTAAGTTATACCTAATTCAACTAAAAAATCTAGTAGTAATGAAAAAACCAAAATCTATTATAGAGGAATAAATCTTTATCGGCCCGTTGACTTTGCCCAACTAGTGTGACCAATATGTCGTTGATGTAAACTTGTAGGTTCCGACCCAGATGTGCGGCAACAAATGTATTGATAGGTGGATCCTGATTCTGAATCACGCAAGTTTTGTTGAGATTGGTGAAGTCAAGGTACATTCACCATTTGTTATTATTAATTTTAAACAATAGAATATTGATAATCTAGACTAGATAATGAGAATCTCGAATATTCTGACAATAAAAAACTTGTCTACCTCTTCCATGATATTTCTGTCTTCTGTATGAGTATGAGCGTTTCTTTTGCTTGATCAGTCGGATGTTGTAGTTTAAGGACAACTTTTGGCATATGAATTCGAAGGGGGGAGGGGGGGGGGGGGGGGACTTGTCGACGTCTTAGGCCATCCAGGTGGAATGTTTAAATTATATTAAAGAAATTCAAGTAGTTTGTACCTTAGTTTAGTTGATAAGTAAAAGACTGATCTACTACATTTTTGTTCCTCTTATTATAATGTATCTGAATTCATATCGTGGATATATAAGATGGGGAGCCTTTTTTTATCATCCATACAACTTAGGATAATCAACTTGTCTATTAGTTTCTCTTTCTTGAGTACGAATGAAGCTCTGTAGTATTCTCTGGAGGTCTTCTATCACTCTTACTTTTGCATTGATTTGATACCAAAGGCACTAATAAGATATTGAGATGACATCCTACATACGATTTAGCCACGATTTGCCAAAAATTATATTATGGGAGGATAAGACGCAACTATCATGATGGTACTAGTGCAATTATATTTCATGTTTCGTAAGAGTTGTACATATGTTATCTCAGGTTTTGCTAGTTTTTTTGAATTGTTGGAGATATGGATCTATGATCATTTTTCGACGTTTGTGACTATGTATTTAAATTTGTATGCTATCACCCAGTCACATATATGTAGATAAACACCTCCTCGTTTTCGTTCAAACCCATGTAAATATTTACGCATCATTAAACCTTTTTGTGAGGTTGCCTGGATATAAGCTACCTTGACGTCTTGGGACATCGTGGAAGCTTATTACCTTATCCATGTTTCTCGACATTTAGGTCATGTTCAAGAGGTGTTTGGGCCATTAAAACCTATTTTGGTAGAGCTAGGCGTGTGAACATTTGTTATGTGTGGAATCAATCTGTTTAGATTGCCTGACAGTCTTATCTTGTTTACCCCTTGTTGCAATGTGCTCCATATTGGCCCAGTTATGATGGTACGATATCATTCTACCCTGTATGGGTAAAGACCAACCCATAGTACATATTGATCGACCCTCAGTCTCGAGACACTGATACATATGTTGGGGTGAACCCCTCTACAACCACTTACCAAGCTAGGTTAAATAAGTTTATAGATCAGGTACTCGAGATGGAGGCAATGGATGATGACATGACTATCAAGCAAAGATATGATTATTTACTTGAGTTTTACTTACTTGCGCACCACTTTCAACACAGGGGTTAATTTTACTATATGTGTTTATGGTTTTACAACAACTCTTTTGCTATGTACAACTTTGATGACTCTTATTTTATCTTATGTTTATGTTTTGTTATTTATAAGAATTTTATTGAACTCGACCTCATTTTATAGTTTGATATATATGGAATTCTTAATTATTACATGAATTATCATGGGAATCTAGTAATATTAAACTTTGTGAGAGTAAATTATTGTTTCTATAACTTACACATGTCAGATATTTATAGATCTATTTAGATTGTATTTCCTTTAATTATGATGAAATTTATCCTTGATAAGTCTAGTATAATTTAACTGATACTCTTCACGTGGGTTTATCCTGAAATATCACGGGGGTTGCGTTAGTCTTATCCAATAAGTGTCCTAATTAGATTGGATAAAGGATTAGGATATCCACAACTTACATGTATCAAATATTCATAGGTTTATTTGGATTAATATATCCTTAGCTAAATCTAAATATAGACATTTTAGTATTCAAGAAACTTAACCTTGAAAACTCATACCCTAGAAAATACAAATGTACATGTTTTGAGTGATGTCGAATAATAATATAAATATTTGAAGAAACCCTTTGTATAAGTAAAGAAAACCTATCGTAACGAATAAAGTAAAGATTATTGGGAGATAATACTCTGTCAGTTGTACTATCTCAATGATATGGATCATGTCGAGCCGCCAAATAGTTTACGACATTTGGATGAGGTTAAAAGTAGGTGGGAATATTTAATGACTCAACATGTACATTTGGTTTTCAAACTCAACAACGAGGAACACTATATTGCTTTTCAGCTGTTTAATTACTTGTTCACTAACAAGTATAATCAAGAAACATATGTATCAGGTGCTTGAGCAAATAGCAACCAAGAGAGAGAAAGCTATGTACAAGGCTCAAATTGATTACAAAATTAAGAAAAAAGAATGGAAATTGAGGAAATAGAATTGGCATGACAAATAAACAATGGTCCGTATTATTTTTCATTTTCATTTTTTTAATTTATAAATTTTAAGTTATCGAGGAAATGCCCGTAAAAATATAATACTTGTAAGATGCACAAAAAAAACTCAATGATCTCGTGTGTTTTTGTATTTTATCAGTTACAGATAAAGTAATTATGTTTTCTATGTTTACCTAACAAGAATTTCATATAGGTTTGTCCAGCTTTTTTTTACTAGATGGTGTTTTGACGAATGTTGTCGATGTTGAGCATGATATATATATATATATATATATATATATATTCTTAGGGTTATGAATCTTCAACCCCGCATGTATCTCTCTGGGACGAAAACCAACTATCATTAACTTACAAACTAACCCCTCTTCGTCCACTTTGAGAATAACGACTTGCGAAATGACCATTCAAGTGTAAAAAATGATGTGCCAATCACTAGGTTGTCCTACGTATGGACTTCCCTTTAACAAGAAGAGGCGACCGTATTTTTTATGAAAATTAATATGTCTTTACCATATTCAGATTGCGCTTAAGTCTATAAATGTCGTACCTTTCGAATTGATAATATATCTTAAGAATATTTTTCGATTTACGAGAATCTTTGTCCATGGTAGTAATGTTGACGAATCTCATATCAATGCCTTCATATTTAACACATGCGTCAAAACGGGTTAATGTATTACACGTGGATGACAAAAATATATGTGTAATCGACTATCATACACGCTGATTGTTTCGAATCCTACAACATACACAAAAGTAACGTACATAAAATTCTGCACCCTTTATATCAAATATGAAATGTATACGTAAATTGCACACACAATTGCGCAAAATTATGTAATATCGCGCAGAAAATTGTGCAATTTGGGGCATTCATTCCCACCAAATTAAAATTATACATAATATTACAAAATCGTGCAAGAACCAAATGCACAATTTTTCAAAATTGGCGCACTTGGAGTGCGCAATTAAGACACATCACGCACACTAGGTGCGACATTAGGTAATAATTTGCGCACGAATCGCACAAAAATGTAAATCGTAGAAATTTAAATAAAAACATATACATCCACGATTGTATCTAGATTTTTCGTTGATAGCTCTTTATCTTCCGAAAGAATATTATTGAGGCTACAACTAAAATCATTGTTATTCGCAATCAAATCTATATTTTGGAGATCTAATGGATTCGAATAATTTTAAATTGTTCTAAGTTGGTTTTAAAAATATGTAAGAATATTTTGAAATGATAAATTTAATGGGGTTTTGGGTTTTAAACTAAATTATGTGTTTTTTTTAAGTGAATGTATTTTAGGTAATTTAATTTAATTTTAAATAAAAAATAAAAATCCAAAAAATAAAAATATAATATAATATGATCCATTCCACTTTTATCTGTGTTAATATAAATTAGATATAATATTTAAAGCGAATGAATAAAAGAAAGTGAGTAGATTTTTTTCTAAATATCATGGAAAATAGTAAAAATAATGAAATATCAATTAAAAACCATGATTAACCATCAAAAGTGGTTATGTGTATAAAAAAACCCACTGATATTATATTTCAACAAAACCATCATTTTTGTTGGTTTGTTTTGGACCCATGACCATTCGCGGTGACAACGAATGTAAAATAAAAATCTAATTGCTTTTGGATATAATGACCAATTTAAATAACAAAGTGTCCATTTGGATATAAAAATAAACCTAATTATTGTTTTGAGACAAATGACCAATTTAAATAACAAATCCAAACAAAAATGATTACGAACACAACAAATAACTATTTTGATCAAAACAAATAACACTAATAACTATACTAAGACAATAAACGACTTTCGATGACTATATGGAACTTTTAGGCTTAAATCAGAATACAGTCCATCGACTATCACGGTTTCTTTCATTTAGTCCATCTACTAAAAAATCCCTTGTCATTATCCCTAGACTATTCAAAATCTATAAATTCAGTCCCCACGCTTTGAATAATTGCTTTTTATGTACGCTTCGAATGACTGCTTTGAGTTTATTTTATAACATATTACATGACATATGGATGAATTCGAAGATATTTTAGTTCTCATTCATTTACTGACATGAGAACTAGGGGGGATTCTGATATGGAAGTAGGATTTTTAGGACTAAGTTGTAATTTAAGGATTTAATTATAGGTAATGTAATTTTTTTCCTTAAATTGTAATTGATGTAAGTTTTAGAGAGTATTTGTAACTATGTATAATTGTTAAGGACTAAACAACAATTAGTCCTCTTTTGTAACAGATTTCATTTTGAGACTAAGTCTTGACTCATCTATATAAAGGGCAAGACTACTCTAATAAAGGGGTTGAACACTTTTTCTTTGGAACTCATTTGTACATAAACTTTCGCTCTCTAAAAAACTCTCTAAACTCTTTCTCTCTCTAGATTTCTCTCTTAACAATTTACTAAGGTGAAATATTAACTCATCAAATTGGCGACTTTGATGGGGACTGAATAATAAAAATCAGTGGCTTATTCTGTTAGAAATTAATGCAATCTTGTTGTATTTTCTGTTTAAAATTAATACATAAATCCTGAGAACAATCCTACGCTTCGTTCAACGATAGAAACTTTGAAAGATGATTTTAAAATGGATGGAAATAGACTTGATGGATCATCTCCGATCCAAGCTCAATCTGATATTGAGGTCCGAATGAACCAGCTTTTGGACAAGATTAATGCTTTAAATAAAAAGTATGAACGAAGGGAACAAGAGATACACTCGGTGAAGCTTAAATCCGACGTTAGACAAGAAACACAAAAAAAGACTGAGATGAGAGGTCATTCAGATCGATCTTTTAATAATCGACGGGCTAAATTTGAGAATAAAAAACACGTTTTGTGTTTTTTAAAGAGCGATATTCGTCTCGTAAAGAGAAAAAAGATAAGCAGAAATATGTGACCTCATGTGACGAGGAGGTAGAAAGTTCAGCTTCGGGATTTAAGAGATACAGAGGTTCTTCGAAAGAGGAATCAGACAGAGATCAATCGAGGATACATAAAAAAGAGTGTAAATCTATAAGGGATAATGTTCCTCGTTCTACATGGTATAAAGGAAACACCTCGAATCAGTATGCTGAAAGTATCGCAATTTATATGTTACAATGGGAACAAATGATCAGTTCGTTCACGAGGTCGACTAGAGAAATTCTCCGTTGACAATTGAAATTCGTTCCATGACGCTTCTGAAGCGTTTTGACATTTCAAAGGTGGAAACGTTCGATGGGATGCAGGATCCTGATGATCACATCAAACAATTTAAGAACTATATAATGAACTTCGAAGATGACGACCGGCTAGTGTGTCGTACATTTTCACAGACTTTTAAGGGAACAACTCTTAAATGGTACAATCAGATTTCGAGTGGGTCCATTTCAAATTTTAGAGATTTTTATACTGCATTCCGAAGGCAGTGTGTGGGAAGCAAAGAGATGAGAGCAAATGGTGATACCAATATTCAGTGCAAGCAGACATCTAGGGAAAATTTGAAGGATTATACAAAGAGATTTGTTTTGACCAAAGCTAGTTTTGACAACTATGAGGAAAATATGGCGATAGCAGCTTTTCGCTAAGGGTTATTGGCTAATAAGACGAAAAAGAGAAGAGTCTTAACTTTTGGAGCTTTGATGGCTCAAGTTGATGATCAGATTAAAGTTGAGGATCAGAGTAAAGTGGAGGAGTCGACTAGAGTTCGAGGCGGACCAGTCAGCACGCTGAAGAATTCGGGACATGCAGCTAAAAATCAGGGGCAGCTTTCGAATGGAAATGCAAATTGTAATCCGCAGTCGAGATAAAAGAATAACAATTTTATTCCTTAGAGTGGTGGTTATTCAAAGCACGCTCTATCTAACAATTACAACAGGCATAGACCAAATACATAGGCCAAACCAGAATATTATGCTGATCTGACAGAGAATGTTTCTGTGATCTGGGATAAGACCAAGATCTTCGTAAATTTTAGGAAGTCAATCCCAATTAGTAGGCAAATGGAGGAATAGAATAACAAGTTTTGCAGATATCATGATGATATTGGGCATGATACAAATGATCGCATTACTTTGAAGAAATAGATTCAATTTTTGATTGAAAATGGAAAGCTCCTGACTTATGTGAAGTCGCGAGGGAGCGCATCGAAAACAAAATGGTGCATCAACTTCAAAGTCTGCACCACCAATTGAGAATTTATGATTTTGGATTCATAGGCCGAGCCTTTTGACGTTTTTTCTGAGTATGTAGAAAAAGATCTGAATAGATTTCGTCTGATGAAGTTCGAAGAGCCCATAAAAAGGGATGTGTGTGGGAGTTGTGCAAGTTTTTTGAATCGTTAGCCATTTTCAAAGGTGATTCGATAACTGGTAATTCAGATAGTTCGAGGAGAGGCACGTTGTCAACTTGACAACTCAAATTGAAGTAAAAATGTCTACGTACTTGTAAGGAAAGAAAGATATTCCCTTCATTTTGTTTTATGAAGATGATCTCTGAGGAACTGCAAGACCACATGAAGATGCTGTGGTTATTAGAGCAGAGGTGGCTGGCGTCAAAATTTGACGTGTGCTGATTGACACTGGTAGTTCTGCTAATTTCCTTTTTAAATCCACCTATGATAGAATGACAAATCTAGCTCGGATTTCTCAATCGGATCAAACGATTATTGGATTCACGGGTGTAACAGTTTGTGTTGTTGGAGAATTCGAGGGTGAAATGAGTTTGGGAAAATGACCATTTAAGAAAACGTTCCAGATACTTTTTGTGGTAGTGGACTATCCCACAAGTTATAATTCTATTTTTGAAAGATCATGGCTTTCAAAAATGTATAAGGTTGTGTCTACAAGGATCCAGTAGTGGAGACTTGATGCGTGAATAACAGTTAGAAAGGGTACCCTCGGATTCGGAAGAAATGGTTGATGATCTGAGGGAAACCCTAAGGTCTTTAACGGTGAGTGAAGAGATAGAGGAGTTTATTTTTTCGGAAGGAAAGCTACTTCGAATTGGAACTTTATTGACCCCGCTTCTACGTCAACAACTGCTGGATTTTTTATTCCAAAATTTGGATGTCTTCGCTTGGAGAACATATGACGTAACAGGAGTACCGATTGAGGTAATTCATCACAGCTTGGCTATAGATCTGAAGGTCAAGCCGGTTATTCAGAAAAGAAGAGCGTTTTTCTTGGAAAAAGCAGAAGCGATTGTTGATGAAGTGGATCGACTAACTAAGGTCGGACACATAAGGGAGTCACAGTATCCTTTGTGGACGGCTTATCCCATGATGGTAAAAAAGACGAATGTGTGTATATTTTACAGATTTGAATAGAGCTTGTCCCAAAGATCCATTTCTTGTTCCTCGAGTAGATCAGTTGATTGATTCCACTTCTGGCAATAAAATTTTAACTTTCATGGATTCTTTTGCAGGATATAATCAAATCTAAATGGATCCAAAATATCAATAATGCACAACTTTTATACGGTAATGCCCTTTGGATTGAATAAAACTGGAGCTACTTATCAGAGATTGATGAATAAATCTTTTGCTATTCAGATCGGAAAAAATATGGAGGTATATATAGATGACATGGTAGTAAAAAGTTCAAAGGATGAAGTGCATCTTGATGATTTAGAGGAAGCTTTTCTGAATTTAAGGGAAATTAGGTTAAAATTAAATCCTGGGAAGTGCACCTTCGGAGTTCGATCAGGGAAGTTTTTGGGTTTTGTCATCAGTGAAAAAGGAATAGAAGCTGACCCAGAACAATCGAAAGCTTTCATAACTATGAATTCTCCTCAGTTTATCAAAGAAGTGCAAATTCTGACAAGAAGGTTAGCAACACTTAATCGATTTATTAGTAGATTTTCTGACAAATTCTTTCCTTTCTTTCAAGTGTTACGAGAACCCAACAGGTATGAATGGACATCGGAATGTGAAACAGTTTTTAATCAAGGAATACTACTAGAGGATTCACTATCGGCTAAAATGTTAAGTAAAGCCTTCAGATATAGCACTCGGTGGAATATGGTATAAAAAGGCATTGAGTAGGCCATTGTTACGATGTTTACGTAAACAAGAATCACAAGAAGTATTATCAGAGTTGCATAATAGTGAAGGGTCATCTCATTGCGGGTTCAAAGCTCTCTCACGTCGAGTTTTACTTGTAGGGTTCTATTGGCCTACAATCATAAATGATGCTAAAAATTTTGTTCGAAGATGTGATACTTGCCAAAGATTTTTCCAATGCTATTCACAGACCATCAGTACCGCTTATGTCTATATCTGAGGTAATACCGTTCGACAGATGGGCGATTGATCTGATGGGACCTTTGCCGATAGCTTCTCGAGGAAGACAGATGATAATTGTAGTGGTTGATTATTTTACAAAGTGGGCAAAGGCAGAATCGTTATCAGGGAAAAAAGCAAAAGACGTGATCAAATTTATTGTGAACAACATCTGTTGTCGTTTTGGAGTTCCTCGAAGAATTACAACAGATAATGGCCCTCAGTTTAATAATAAATAAATGGCTTCATTTTGCACGTCGAAAGGAATTCAGCAATGTTTTTTACGCATTTTCATCCTCAAGCTAATGAACAAGTCGAGGTGACAAACGAAACAATTTTAGATGGCTTGAAAAAGAATTTGACGGGGACAGTGGGAAAATGGTCAAACTATTTGCAAGAGGTACTTTGGGCTTATCGAACAACTCCTATATGCTACAAAGGAGACTCCTTTTGCTTTGGCATATGGAATGGATGCAGTCAGCCCTGTAGAATCTACGATGTCATCTTTTAGAATAACTCAATATTCTGAAAGGTCTAATGATGAAGTTCGAAGAGAAAATTTGGATCTGATTGAGGAAAGAAGAATTCGAGCTCATTTGAATGTAATTCATTATCAAACTCTTATAAGAAATATATATGATTCGAAGGTGAAGAGAAGAGATTTTAAAGAAGGTGATAAGGTGTTGAGAAACGTTTTCTTGCACACAAAGGAGAAGAACCTCGGAAAAATGGCTCCAAACTAAGAAGGGCCTTATGTGGTTGTTGAAATGATAAAGTCGAGGTCCTATCATCTTTGTGATTTCGAGGGGAGGAAGCTTCAACATCCATGGAATATCCAACACTTGAAGCTTTATTGGGACTAGATATGTTTTTGTACTTTGAAATTTCTTGGCGTACTCTTTCCTATCCTGTTGGCCCACGAAGGTTTTAATGAGGCGTCGTGTACATATTCAATATTATCAATAAAGTTCGTTTTTGGCCAATGGTTGTTTACACATGTTTGAATACTATCTTAACAAATCATTAGAGATTGATAATCTTTGAAATTGGTTAAGAGTAGAATGTTCCGAAGTGTTTATAACACTTTTCAAAGAAACAACCATGTTTAATAATCACATTACATTTTTATTTCGAAGTGGAAGCTTAACAGCACACTGAGAATTTTTTGAAGAGTTACCAAAGCTTAACTACATATTGAGAAATTTTCGAAGAGCTACGCCCGGTTTGAATTGTTCTTGAATGGGTTTGAACAATGTCTTGGGCAAAGATAAGTTCTTTTTTATTTCAAGAAAGGCTTGTTCACACCATGGAGACCAATTAAAATCCTTAGTATTCCTCAAAACTTGGAAGAACTGAACACACTTGTCCAATGATCTTGAAATAAATCGATTCACCGCAGCCAATCGCCCGGTTAGTCTTTGGACTTCTTTAGTACTCTGAGGGGGATCCATGGCTAATAAATCATTTATCTGATATGGATCAGCCTGAATCCTTTTTTCACTTATGACATATCCTAGAAACTTGCCAGATCAGACTCTAAAAGTACATTTTTCAGGGTTTAACTTCAAGTTGATAACATCTAAGTTAAAAACGTTTCTTGAAGGTTAGATATGTGATCTTCTCTTTGAGGCTCTTCACCATCATGTCATGGCTAGCAAATATTTTATTTACCAACCGCTGATAAGTAGCTCAAGTATTCTTCAACCCAAATGGTATCACCTTATAGCAATGAAGCCCTCTATCAGTAATAAAGATAGTATGATCCTGATCATTCAGATCCACGTGTATCTGATTATACCCTGAAAAGGTGTCCATGAAGGATAACAACTTGTTGCCTGATGTAGAATCCACAAACTGATCTATACGAGGCATTGGGAATGGATCTTTAGGACATACTCTGTTAAGATTAGTGAAGTCAATACACATGCGCCATTTCTCATTCTTTTTCTTGACTAAAACGGGATTAGCTATCCACAAAGGGTATTGAGACTCCTTGGTATGGCCCATCTTGGTCAACCGATCAACTTCTTGCACTATCACATCGGTTTTTTCTTTAGAAAAAGTCCTCATTCTCTATACTAAGGTTCGAGCGTCAGATCAGACTGATAATTTGTGGTAGATCACCTCGGCTGGCACTCAAGTTACATCATTATTGCACCATGCAAACACGTATAAATTGTTAGATACGACGGACAATAACTATTGTTTCAAACTCAATGCTAATTTAGTTCTAATCCTAACACTTTTTCCTTTTTTCATGCAATGGATTTCAACTCCTTCAATGGGTATCACAACACTAGGAGCCTCTATTGGATTATCTATTTCATTCTTATTGGTGGCAGGATCCATTAGCTGTTATTCCTTGTTAACCTTAATTTTCTCAAGTGATTTTGAGGCAAGGATTGTTACATAGAATTTCCTATCAACTTTCTGGCTGCTTCGTACAACACTTACTTGTACTCCCACAACATTGGCTGATTTTAAAAATAGTAAAATTCACGAGATTTAATTGAGACAGATTTTGTTTTATCATCTTTCAGACTTCAACTGTTTTTCCATTGCGTTTACATTAGTATCCATTGACTCTCCTTTATCCATTGGTTTGTTGTTGCTTAAAGTTCATGGTTCTGTTGTTCTGATCCAAGTAAATATGGTGTTTTGCGCTTGAATATATACTCAATCTGGACATCAATGAGGAATACTTCATACAACTTAGTGTATTGGTTCATTTCTATCATCCATACAACACATTCTTGCAAACCGTATATGAACTATTCATTTAGCACATATTTGAATTCTTCAAGTTCCAGAATATTATTGAGTTGTTCACACTCATCTAATTACTCTTCAACAGTTTTGGTTCCTTAGGACAACTTCCTAAAATATTTGTGTAGGTCACGGGGGTAATGAGAAAGTACATACTTCCGCCTTACAAGAAACTTCATGCCTTTCTAACTATTTATTGTTTGAAATATTACTTCCTTCTAGTTATCACTTCTTTTTCTACCACTTATCTTTCTCGCCAAATAATAGCACTCTCTGAAATTGGGCAGCAGCTAAATCAAGCATCCTTTTTTCAGTATATACATATCAATAAAACATATACTTCATACAATTTTCCCAATCAGTGTAGGCATTAAGATTTGATTTTGAAACAAATATATAAGGTGTTAGCCTTACCTATGCAGTTCTAGACATTGTCGGTTGTTCATATCTTGCTCATTTTCTCCCAATAGGATCTCTTCTTTGGTTTCTATAAGACAAACGGTCTAGAGGGTCATATTCTAAACTAGGTGTGTTATCATCTTCATCGTATGTTTCAGCATGTTGTTGCTGCTATTGTATAGGTCGTATGTTTGTGATAGCTTCAAATATACTTGGACGTTGTTCAATTCGCCTTATACGTTCTACAAACTCATTTCTTATAGTACAAAATTCTTCATATTGTGTTCCCATCATTTCACTTTGTATTCATATTTTCTCTTGTAAAACATCCACCAAG
Source organism: Limnanthes douglasii subsp. nivea (assembly GCA_036936605.1). Taxonomy (NCBI): domain Eukaryota; kingdom Viridiplantae; phylum Streptophyta; class Magnoliopsida; order Brassicales; family Limnanthaceae; genus Limnanthes; species Limnanthes douglasii. The sequence continues at coordinate 124,632,721 of JAUPFV010000005.1, read as the reverse complement.
AGTGTCTGTTTATTTTTTGTCATTCTAATGGGTTGTAGGTAAGGATTATGGAACCTTGATAAGGAATGTTCCAGCTCTAATAACATATGATATAGGCACAAAATTGGTTTTGGATGTAGAAGTTAATATTCGAAGAAAAGTCACAACTTGAAAAGATTGAGATGATGTGTTTATCGGTAGATGGACTGTTGGTATGACACTATTATGTTGTGAGAACACTCACAAATAAAATCAGATATAAGGTTATGATAGATAAACGATGAATCAAGTTACGTTATAAAGATGGTGGAAAGCCTTTGATAAACATAACTCTATGTTGAGTTTATCGCAAAATATAAACAGAATAAATGAGCAACTAAACTCGCATCTCACAAAAATAATTTAAATATAGGTTTATCTTGGACGACTATTTTGAGTAGAAACTCGTTTGTATCGTATGCCCAAGGATATTTTGAACCTTAATGGAACCATGTTGCATTGCTCTTAAGTTCAAGTATCTTTCGTGCCTTAACGAGACGGGGTGTTGAGGCATCATGTTACATGACGATTGGGTCTGAAAACCAATTTTACATTAATGTGACTGTGTCCCCATGCATTGAATATGCATCGTCTGAGTACAAGCATAATGTGGTGCAACGAATAGAACTGAAGACTGTGTTCGGGCCTGATCACCCTGAGAAGGTCTGATATTACATATCGTTATGTGAAACATGTAAAATCCACCCTGAACAATAATTATCTTTATTTGTTTTGGCAAACCTAGGATATTATAGGTTTGTAAACGTTGGTCGGAATCAAATGGATATGACTCTAGTAAGCTCTTACATAGGCCAATGGTGGTAGAGCTTGCACCAAAAGTGCCTCGTATTGATGAAAACCTTATAATTGAGAATTATTTCGTGATGTCAACCTCTCCTGAGGTGGTGGTGCAGGATTTCGAGCCATGAGGGAAAGGTTTGTGCATGGGTTGATATCACATATGTCACCACTAGAGTTTTAAAAAAACATTCGCATTTAATAAGATATGTTAAAACCTCATGTAATCCGAAATGTATTTATGCATGTAGGATATAACCGTTACACTTGCTTTTGCAAGAAACGTTAATTTGGAAATTTGGGTCATTACCTAGGAATCAACAACTATATACAAACCAACAAGGGCCAAGTCTTCCAAAACAACCTCCAAGGGCATCATCACCAATTAAGGAACTCTAATCCCAACGTACTACATGCAAGGGATATTCTCGACTAACAAAGCTAGAGCTAAAAATGTCAAAATGTAACTCACTCGTTACACTCTAGTTAAGAACATTTTTTTATCGCCAATGTATCTCATAACCTATTTTTTTATCTTTAGGCTTCGATAAATCCAACTTTACAATTGAAGAGCTCAAAAAAGAGATAGAGGTTCCCATTACATCCATAGTGGGACGCTATCGGATGCACTCGGGGGATGACGGTTCTTCATAGTCGCAGTCGACTACTTTTCAAAATTGGTGGAGGCCAAACCTTTGGTGAGGATCCAAACCCAAGAGATGATACACTTCCTTAAAAAAAACTTTTGTTACAGGTACAGGATCCTTAAAGTCCTAACATCTGATAATAGGTCCCAGTTTCAGAATGAAGAACTAATATAATTTTATGGAACCTTAAGTATCCAACAAATGTCTCTATTCCTTTCTACACTCAATCAAACGGGTTGTCGAGATAACAAACCAAAATATAGTATTGGCTTATGTTGCACCCTAAAGGCTTCGCATAGAATTGGACCGAGTTCTTTTAAGAGATATTTTTCTCATACTAGCCGACCCTAAGAAGTACAACATGGGATACTACATTTTCTCCACTATATGGGATGGAGTTGTTGGTACCAATGAAAATATTTGTGTTTTATTCCGTATAAGTAATTACAATGAGCATGCTAATAGAGACATACATTGAGCTAAATCTTGCTTTTAAAAATAGATTAAAAGCACCATATGGAGCATTATCGAATGCTATTATGCAACATGTACGACTTTAAGTTACGCTTTTTTGAATTTTAAAAATTGGACTCAGTACTCCAAAGAGGTTTCCCTCATACCAAAGAAAAAACCTTCGGTAAGCTCACGCCAAACTTAAAAAGACCCTACACACTAACAGGTAAGGTGAAACCTTGTACTTATAGGATGGTCGACACGAATGTACATCCTCTCCCACACTTGAAAAATATGTAACGCTTGAAACTATATGGTTTCTAGGGTTATATGATTTATTGTATAATTATTTTATCTTTATATATAATTATTTCTATAAATTGTACACTTCATGTTATATGAGTATATGTTTTGATTGTTTGTGTGCTATTTTTATATGGATAATTTCTTTGAGGAACCCTATCGATGATAGTAAATTTGATGTAATCATATATACGTGCTATTAATATTTATATTATAGAAATTTTAATTGAATAGTGGCTTCCGAGTCATGACAATGAATTGCGTCAGATGACCCAAGCGTTACAACATCGTACTTGACTCTCGAGTCTTGATACCAAATATGTTGTATGATGATGGGTCCGAAATCATTGCACTTTAATGGGACCGAGTATCCATGCATCATATGTATGTCCTCCGAGTACAAGCATTGTGTTATGTGACTTACAAGTCTGAGGTAATAATAGAGAAGTAGCGAAGTTCTGCTTTATTGTCGTCTTTCGTGATTTGAATTTTCCAAGATCGAGTATATGAGTTGTGTGAGTGGTCCTCAGATTCTTCGACTAGCCGAAACTCCCGTGTTATCGAACAAGAAATTATTCATTTTCTTTGAATTTTTTAGAGTGACTGATTATCCTAGAGAGCCTCTGAGTTGAACGGTTTGCATCTGGCATGTTTCTCTCACCTATTGATGGGCCCAGATTAATCTAGCCTATTTTTTTTCTTTATAAAGTTCGATTTGTGTTGATCATATTCATATAAAAAGGATTGAGAGGGAAGTGTCTCCCTATAGTTACCCAAACCCGTGAGAAGTTCTTGGGAGAGATACAATATTTTACATGAATATGCCATGTATTCGAAGGCATTCGAGATATTTATACAAGGAAAACTCCAACAATAGATATATTAATAAGAAATTAAGATAAACTTTGAAAATAGAGATAATATTTACAGCTCATCTCGAGCTCTATCTCTACTTATCGGATGCCAAGGGTGTTGGATAGATGCTCAATATAAAGATCTTCCAAAATACTATGATCATTATTACCATATTTTCTAGAAAATATGATTTTTCTAGAAATGCGAGTTTTCTATTAAAGTAATTTTAAACCACAATCAATGCCTTCATATGGAAATCACTGATAATAATCTTAACCTTAGCTTTCTACTAACGATTGTGTATGCAAAGTGCCAGCGTTATAGCATGAGGGATCTCTGGACTTCTCTGAATAACATTTCAACAACAACTAACAACATTGACTAGATTACCATAGGGGATTTCAACGCAATTTCTTCCCTAGATGAGCATATTGGTTGCCTAACTTACTCAATAGAAAGTAGTGAGGAGTTCAATGAGATGATAAATGAGTGTAACCTTAAATATGGGGGTTACTTTGGTTCTAAATATAAATGGAATAATAATTTTATACGGAAAATACTATATATGGTTTAAGTTAACTCTACATGGTCTAACCATTACAAGGACACTAAAGTGATGCATATAGCCAGAAAATGTTCTAATCATAGTCCATTATGCATCACTATTAATAATGATAAAATTACTCACCAAAAAAGTTTCAAATTTTTTTTAACATGTGGGCGCTAGACTCTAATTTCATTCCTTTTGTAAAAGATAACTAGAATATGCACATTTCTGGCTTCTTTTTTGGCAGAAACTAAGTTGGCTTAAACATGCTTTAAAAGATTGGAATAAATCCCATTTCGGTAACATATTTGACAAGGTTCAAGATGCTGAAATAGAGGTTAAATGCATGGATATTCAACATCATGATGTAAACAATAATGATTCCAAAATTATGCTTTCCAAGGCCATGTTGAGCTTCTATTAGCTATGAAAATGAAAGAGACTTATTGGTTCCAGAAGTGCTATACAACTTGGCTGAATGATAAAGACAAGAACACACACAAATTTGTTAACAAAAAAATAAATAAGAACATCATCAATAGCATTAAGGATGGAGATCAATGGATAACTGAAAATGATCGTATTGGTGAATTTGTTGCTACATTTTTCAAAAAACTTGTCACTGAACCTTCCTATTTTAGTAAAGATAAGAAAGAGAACCTCTTAAACAATACTATTTTTAATAACATTCCTAAGATAATCAGTGACGCTGATAATGATAATCTACTTTCCATTTCTAATGAGCTTGAGATACATGGAATCATTACTAACCTTAAATCATCAAATGTTTCATACATGGATGGCTTCAATGAATGCTTTTACAAGACTTTTTGGCATATAATTAAGGAATATCTATGCTTGGCTATGGATGACTTCATCAAGGGACATGAAATTCCTAAAGTTTAGATGTTTCTATTGAGCATCTAGGCAAGTTTTTGTAGATTTATCAGAATGTGTCTGGGAAAATGATAAACAATGAAAAGACTAAAAGCATATTTCCTTCAAGAGTCAATATCACTATAGTATCTACCATTACCAACCTATCAGGGTTCAGATCAAGCACTCTTCTAACTAATTATCTAGACATTACATTAAATAACAACAATAAAGCCAGCAACTTCGTCAGCATGATCAACAATATTAATTCCAAGATAAAAGAGTGCGAAAACAAGAAGTTATCTTTTATTGGAAGGTTAACTTTGATTAACTTGGTCCTGATGGCCATTCCTACCTATTGAGCTCAAAGTTGTTCTATTCCTAAATCAATTGTTTATAAGATTGAAAAAAAATCAACAAATTTTTGTGGGGTTCTTCTTCTACTAAAAACAAGATGCATTGGACTTCCTGGACTACACTGTTTAAGCCCTTCAATGAATGTGGTCTTAATATTCAAAACACATCTAATTTACAGGATACTTTCTGTTGTAAACTGTGACTGAATTATAAGAAAACAAAAGCTTATGGGCAAATCTGATGCATAATATTTACTACAAGACTCTTCACCCATTGCAGACTTCATATATTAGACTTGGCTCTAATACCTGGAAAATATTAACTAAACAGCTAGCTGAGCCTAACATAATATGGAACTTGGGCAAAGGAAATATTGAGTTTTGGCTTAAAAATAGGTATGGTCAGCCAACTCTTATTGTTTTCAATGATAACTGTGATAACTCTGGTTACAGGCAGCAATTGGTCAAATAATTCTGGAAACATGATGCCTGGAATAACAACATGCTCAAAATCTTTTTAAACCAAACTACTATTAAGAAAATTTAAAAGACTTCTATTCTCAATAATCAAGGATACTTTATTTTTTGGAAACTTTCCAAAAATACCAATTTTAACGCAAGACTTACCTGGAGCCACCTGAGAAGAAGCATAACAAATCAGACCTGTTTGGCAAGATGTGGAACTTGGTAATCTCTAAAAAAATCTATTTCCTGGCTTGGAATATGCTTCATAATTTCATTATTGTTGACACAATCATGCATAAAAAACATTTTAATATGTTTCCAAATGCCAATTTTGTTGCAACATTGAATCACCTAAGCATCTCTTTATTAACTGTAAATTTTTCTCGAGTTTATGGTGCTATTACGCTGACTTCTTCAAAATCATAATTGAGAAGTTTATGACTATAGCTCACATACTTAGAGCTTGGTTCTGGCCTACTACTCAAACTGTTCATGTTAGAACTATATTGCCTATAATTATTTTGTGGACAATATGGAAAGCTAGAAACAATAGCAAATTCAACAATAAGGAGCAGAGTATTGATTCAGCTATCATGTACATTAACAATATAATTTTCTGTCTTGATCATTCTAATTTTCTTAAATCCAAGCATTAGAAGAAATATATTAAGGTTGCTAAAGATAGGGGATACATTAGTTACATAGCTGAAAGCAGAAAACTCAGCTACCAAACGTGGTGCCCTCCCAGTTCTGACTACCAGAAACTTAATACAGATGCTTCATGTTAATGGAATGGAAAGTCGAGCGGTGGCATATTGATTAAATATCACAATGGAGAAATCGTTCGCGGAGCTACTTATCTTTATGGCAAGATGACTGTGATTATGACAGAATCCAGGGCTTTGTTAGATGGTTTGCTGCTCTGCAAAAAGGAATGGATGAGAAAACGTTAAAATCGAAACTGATTCCCTCATCTTAGTCAACATGATTTCGAACGGTATATATCATTGGCCCTTAAACCAAACTCTGCATTGCTGTAGAAGATTGTTTACCTCAATTACGTCTATATCTCACATTTCAAGGGTCGAAAACAAAGCAGCCGATTTGCTAGTTAAATAGACCCTGAAATGTAAGATAAAAGCAAAAGTTTCCGATTCTCATACACTTAATCCTTTAAAAGCAATCACATTCTTAGAAAGTTGAAACCTAAGTTACTTTAACATTGAAGACTAACTGAGTTTCAATTATAATTAGTGTAGTACCTTTTTTTGTTCATGACGTTCATTTCTATAATCGACAACAAACTTTACTTGACAATTGTCCTTTCTTCTTTTTTTTAACTGCTAGAATTTAAAAAAAGAAATGAAGAACCCCGAAAAAAACGGTGGAAGTCTTTCATAATTGGGACTCTTAATTTTCATTTATGAGAAGTTGAAGGTTTTGATTACTTCAAAATTATTCATTGTTTGTTCTGGGGAGTTTGGAGGGGAGGAAAATTATTTCTTTTATTTTGCACTAAATCTTAAAATTTTAGAATATCGGCTCTATTTCAGTTTAGCATCTTGAACTCCTGTAAGCCCACGTATGGCCCTTTAATGGTTTAATGAAATTTTATTTTATATAAAAAAAAAAAAACAAAACCGGGACAAGCATAAATTACACATTTGACCCACATTACGAAGTTGTTATAAAAACAATCGAAGATATCCATCTAGTTTTTGCATCAAAAACTTTGCTATAATCTTCTTAAAAACACCTCTCTCTCCCTCCCTCACCCAAACCCTTCTAATCTCGTATCTTTTGTCCGCGAAGCAGGTCTGCTTTTCTTTACTTTATATTTATTTATTGTTATCTGCCTCAGTTTTGTAGAGTTTTGTTTTCTTTGTTCGTGTTTTCTTTGTTCAGTCTCTCTATTCCTAGGGTTTTGTTATGGTATTATATGTTTATCTTTTTTCTTGATAAGGATTCTGGTATGTCACTCAATTCTTTTGTTTTTTATTTAGCTAGAATTGAACGATCTAGGTATTGCGAACATAAACAGAAGTTAGTATATTTTGTCCTAATCGGTGATCGTGATGTCTTGATTCTATTGCCTGCCAATATCACCTGTTTTCGTCTTCTAATTTTATTTCATTTCCAAAAGTTAGCACAAAGAATAAAAGCTCGATTGATTTGGTAAATGGTACTTGTGATCCTGTTAAAATTTGGAATCCCTGTTTTGGTTTGGCCATGTTTTGAATGCATCTGTTGATCAAACTTATATGGTGTTATAGGAAGTATGATTCGGCTATTTAAAGTTAAGGAACAGCAGAGAGAACAAGCTCAAAATGCCAATGGGGGCGCACCCGTCAAAAAGCAATCTGCAGGGGAGTTACGTCTTCATAAAGGTTGGTAACCATCTGCTACTCGCTTTATCATTCCACCTCTCTTTGTGTTTGTGTTTAATTTCTGTTCCAAATTTGTGGTGTTGTCAGTTGTGTGTTTGCTGCTTCTTAGGGTTACTTTTTTATTGTCTTTAGCAACTAGATTCTGTATGCATCTAGGTTTGATGATAGACACTGAATAGAGTTGTAGGGTCAAGGCTTAGCCTCAGCCCACTGTACCCGAGCTTGGCTCGCTAGATTTGCAAGGCCCAAGCTCTGCCCAATTTTCTTCATGACATCATGTTTGGGTTCGAGACTAAAGCTTGCCTTTAAGAATTTGGATCTAATTTGATTCATATATAGCTAAAGCTCAAGCTTGATTTTGTAAAAAAAAGACGATCTTTATAGTAGATTCTAAATTATCTATTCTTATTGTATTTGTCCTGAACTTGTGAATATTATGAACTAATGCATAAAGCAATAAAATTTATCAACGTTTTAAACTTACATGGATCATATCCTTCACAATTTTTTAGTCCATAACATCATTTATCATCAAACTACATCAACGTTATAACCAAAAAGAAGAAAACAAAACACGAAGTCTAGCTTAAATCCATTCAACTGTTAGATATCAAGGGATATCTATTTGATATACAGTAATTAGGATAATGGTATATATATAGGTTTAATATTTAAATATATAATCTAGTTTTTAAAAAGTTTACACATAACTGTGCAGCTATTTAACCGAAGTAGCTCGAGCCTAGATGGCTTAAGCTCCACTCAATTAACTAAATGAGCACGGATAAATGCTCAAGCTCCGGCTACTTATCTAATACCACCCCTCTTTGCAAAGATTACCATAGTCTGATTCTTTGTTTCCGAAAGAAATGGTTCTAACTAATCGTATTATATTCCTCTTCTATTTAAGTAGTTCATTAAGTTTTATAGGTTTGACTATGGATCCGAAAGGAGTGCTGTATGTTCTATGTTTGAGAGGTTACTGTAGTTAAATTATATGTTTCCTTTTCAAATGCTTCTAACTGATGGTATTTTATGCCCCTCTTTTTTCATTTTGATAGAGTTTGTCCGTGTTTTTCTCGCATAAGATTAATGCTTGCCTCTTTCTTCTTATATAACGGATTACCAAACTTCTGGTGTTGGTCTTATTGGACATAGCTGTCTAGGTGTAATTGGTTATGGCTTCTGAGTTTTAGGGGAATATCTAAGATTTGACCTTGGAGGTATATCATATATAAGATTAATTTGAATTTGATCAAAAGCAGATGAGGCCTCTTTCTTATGTTTTGGTGTAGATTGTAGAATAGATACTTATGTTATGGGTCCTAGCTTTATGCTGAGCAATGATGTAATATGGTATGGCAATGGTTTCGATTTATAAAATAATGTCAATTTGCTATTTCTTGCAATGTAGTCTGGATTCTGGATTAGGTTTATGGTGTGGAAGAATTTTGCACCGGTGTAGTAGCACTGTTACTTCATGAAGCCATGTTCACAATAAATTAATATGATATTTCACAATAAATTAATATGATATTCTTTGTGCAGATATTTCTGAGTTGAACCTACCAAAATCTTGTGCAATAAGTTTTCCAAATGGTAAGGATGAGTTAATGAACTTTGAGGTGTCTATTCGACCCGATGATGGATTTTATGAGTAAGTAGTGTTTTTCATTACTTTTCTTTCAGGTATATACTTTTATAAATCATTAAAGATGTTCAATTTTTGATAGTTTATTTTAAAATACAGAGGTGGTACATTTGTATTTACTTTCAATGTTTCTTCTATCTATCCTCATGAAGCACCAAAGGTTAAATGCAAAACCAAGGTAACCAGCCGTTTCGCATTATGTTGTTTGCATTTGTTTTAGTAGAATAATTTTGAAGTTAAGACTTTTATGCATGCTTAGGTTTACCATCCGAATATTGACTTGGAAGGAAACGTTTGCCTCAACATCTTACGAGAAGACTGGAAACCGGTCCTGAATATAAACACCGTAATTTATGGACTATTTCATCTTTTCACGGTAACGTTGGTGTAAACTAATAGTATTATATAAGATGATCACAACTCATTTTTTTTGAGAATTTTATTTATTTATTTTTCTTTTGCTGATGCAGGAACCAAACTCAGAGGACCCTCTTAATAACGATGCTGCTTCGGTATTAAGAGATGATCCAAAACAGTTCAAGGCGAATGTGAGAAAAGCCATGAGTGGTGGGTATGTGGGTCAAATCTCATTCCCCCGCTGCATTTAGCTTTTGTGTAATAAATATCTAATTCGTTATGGATATGATAAATTTAAGCTTTTCCCGAATTGGTCTGAATTGTTATTCAACATTAGCATCTGACTCATGAACTAAAGAAATAGAAACGTGCGTGGGCTTTTTATATACAAATTAGTGTTTGGTAGCTAAAGGAATAGAATCTATAAAGGCATGTTCACTTATCTTTGTTAAGTTACCTGTTAAATATATCTTTTAGTTAAATAATTAGAGCATTTACCATATAAGTATATATGTTAAATTTAAGTGTTAATTGAAGTGTTAGTAAGTGATACCAAAAAAAATTGAATCGTTTTTTAGTTGATATTTTTTATTTTGTTCCAATTGTATTTTTTAAATAACTAATTTTGAGTTATATCAAACATGTATTCGTAGAACATGATAAAGGGATGGTTTTCTCTTTCACAAATCCGTTTCTTGCCCTTCAAAGAAACTTAGCAAATTTTTTTCCCTGTAATTTTTTTATTTTGCATATTGATTTCGTATCTTCTCATGTATCTCTAGCAATGATTTCTATTGTTGTTTATGTATGCCCTCTTCATGCGGGTTAGCATTAACAAAGCTGCATCTCTTTCAACAGATCTAACAATAGTTGATCTTCACTTTTTATATTAAGCGTCGTCTTCTCTCCCGTTCTTAAAGTTGAGAACCAATCCTACTTTCGAAGAAATACCTTTTTACATTCCTACAACAATAACATACAATGATATTATTAAAAACATAATATATTTAAAAAACTCATCTTCTCTATAATAGACGATTATCCAGCCGTTAATTTTTATGTCCAAAGTTAAGCAAGAACTCAAACTAAAAGATAATCACACATTAATTGGAAAGTTTGACTTTGGAAAACAACAAATGACTGATATACATAAGTTTTTTGACTTGTTGGGTTGTAAAATAAAGATAAGTCTAGCCTTCTGGGACAATAGGCACCTAATGATCGAGATAGATATTCTCAAAGATGTTAAAAATATTTGGAGGCGCAATGTTTAGACTGTTGCTCAGACCACAATGAGAATCTTAAAGTGGACACCCTACTTCACACCAAAATGGAAATATCCAATCACTCCTACATATATTACCTTCTCTAAAATACCTACTTTCATGTATTCAGATCATATTATAAGTTATTTAGCCAAATCTATTGGTAAACATCTTCAAACCCGTGTGCCTAAAAAACAAAGCAATATACAATTCTTGCATGACGTGGGTGAAAAAGGCTCTTTTAAAGATACTATATCAAAGATTTGGATTAGTTTTGGTAAAAAACCGGTGGTTTTGGGACCCAGTGGTTTATGGTCCAAAACCTTCCTATTGCACTGAATGCTTGTATATAGGGTACATATCTACATAATGCAGAAAACTAAACAAATCAATCTTACCTTCAACCACCCAGCCAACTCACCCAGAGCTCAAATCCATCATTGTCCGGGTCTTTCTGCTCCTCTGTTTGAAACCCAGACCTCCTCCCTAAACTTGTCACCCCCAATTCCGATTCTCATTCTCAAGCCTAAAAAAGGCATGCAAACCCAATCAATCAACCAATTAACTGATCAAACTTCTACACTAAAACCTAATTATAAACTTGACTTACCAATGCCCTCTTTACCATTAAGATCATCCCTTATACATGAGTTTTAGGCTTCCAAAATCAATGAAGCAATCTTCATCCTCAACTATGGTCTTAACATCAAGAGTAAGATAGTTTAGATCATTCCTCTCCAAAAATCAGAGCCACATGTAGTATTCTTCCACTCCCTCAACACATGTCAAAGATTCAAACACATAATTAAAGATCATCAAAAGACAAAATATTACTAAAACATTACATTTTCAATAGGCTGGCATACATTCATCTGGATCCTCTAAATGATAGTTCAACTACTTTGTTAGAATACTCGAGGCATTGGAAACAAAGCCACTAGAAGAAGAATCAAGTCAATCTACTACTCTAAGACTGTAGACTTCATAACCATTCAGGAGCCCATGCTTGCTGACCACTTGTTATCCCCTACTGCTAAGAAACTTGGTTTTTAGCATGCTATCTAAAATATTTGCGGCAAAATTTTGAATCATGTGGAGAAAGGAGTTTGATGTCCAAATTATTTTCAACCATGAGCAATTGATTCATATCCAGTTCACCCCATTTCTCTAAACATTAATGTACTAACCAATGATGTTTATGCTAAATGTAATAGGTACCTAAGGACATAAATTTGTAATTCTCTAAGAGGTATTTCAGACAGCTTAAAAAATTGGATAGTAATGGGTGACTTTAACACCATCACTTCATCTGAGTAATTGTCTTGCTCTTATCTATGCCTAAATAATATGCATGACTTTAATGAAACTACAACTGATTTCTGTCTTATGGATGCTGGCTATGTTGGTTCACTTACACCTCATATAATTCTCACAAATAGAAGAGACTAGATCGGGTTCTTTACAACAGCTCATGGTCCAACTCTTTTGAGAAAATCATAGTTAATCACCTAGATAGAACAAGTTATGACCACTCACCCCTCCTAATCACTTGTTCTAGTGAGATCTTCATTTAAATTCGTGAACATGTGGTTCCTTCACCCAAACTTTATGCAGGACATATAATGCAATTGGAAGACTGATATGGCTGGCCTTTGTTTTTGTAGGTTTGGAAAAAGTTAAAAAGACTCAAAATCTTTCTAAAAGATTATAATAGGAAAGCTTTTGGAAACATCTTTAATTCCTTAGCTAAATCTGAAGATGATGTTTTTTTAGAAAAACGCTTTGCCACTACTAAGTCTAATAAAGATAAGTTAAATAATTTGCCAATTCCCAAGCCATTCATCTCTAGTTTTTTGCTAGAGAAGAATGGTACTGGTTGCAAAAGAAAAGCTCTAATCAGACCTCAAATGGGGATAAAAATACCGTTGTTTTCCAAAAATATGTTAAACATAAGAGAAATAAGAATTTTATTCATAAAATTAGAGTCAACAATACTTGGATTGATGATCCTAAAACTATTGGGAACTCTACTTATGACTTTCAATCCCTTTTAACTGAAATTGTGAGACTAGTTCTAGCCTAAACCAACAAAGCATCATTCCAAATCTTATAACATCAGATGATGGCACCAATGAAATGTCCCTTCCTATTGACAATGAAATATACAACTATATTAAAGCCCTAAAATCCACAAGAATTGCTAGAGTTGATGGATTTAATATAAAAAAGTTTCAATCTTGTTGGACTCTAATTGTTAATGACTTAAATGCTGATGTTAGAGGTTTTTTTTCTCTAGGTAATCCAGTACCTCAAGGCATATTTGCCACATCAATTACTCTTATCCCAAAGATAGCCAATCTTCAAGCTTGAAGTGACTATAGGCTCATCATCTTGTGCATTGTTTTCAACAGAATTCTCTTAAGAATTCTGAATGACAGACTATTTGTCGTTCTTCTTAATCTAGTATTTTAAGAGCAATCAAGCTTTGTTAAAGGCAGTCATATACAAGATAACATTCTCCTAATGTAAGAGATGTTCATGATCTAAACAAGAAGAACATATGTGGAATTTTAATAATAAAATTGGACATGGGAAAACCATTTAATAGGCTTTCCCTGTCCTTTATATACCAGATCATTGAAGCCTGTGGGTTTGACAAACTTTTTCTAAATAAAATCAAGAGTTATTTTCAATAATAATAAATTCTCTGTTATCATTAATGGTGAAAAAATGGGCTATTTTCAATTTATCATGATCTTTGACAAGGGGACCCTCTGTCCCCTAGTCTATTTATTCTTTGACAAGCACACGCGTGAGTTTTTAAGGTCATTACTGTTATGGGAAAAACTAACAAATAAAAATTCAAAGTAACTAACTTTTTTAATCAGAGAGGAGAAATTACATTATATCTCGCTTATTTATCTATTTATACATCCTTTAGTAGTTACCCATAATCCCTAAATCATATCCCCGTTAACTATGCACATTAACTTTACATTTATGACATGTAACCTAATTTAATAGCCATGACTACAGTGGGTTGATTGGTTAATCAATGTGGCTTTAATCGTTTTTCTATGGGTACTCATCGGTCGGTCTCATCCGTGATGTATACCGAGCTCTGCTCTGTGCTCTTCCTTTCCGCTCGGTTATACCTCATGGTTGGTCAGGTTTTTTATCCACCTCGCTGGAGGTCTAATTCTTTTTATTTGCCCTCGTCTTTGTTGTTCAATGATCGATGAGTTGTCTACTCGCTCTGATGTAGCTTGCTAGGTTTGTCGACCTCATCTGATTGCTCTGATATAGCTTGTTGGGTTTGCTAACCTCTATTTGGTCTTATATTACCTTATTGAATGGTCTGTCCCATCAAATAGACTTTGGGGATGCCAATATCGTCGTCGTGCTCGCTTACCCATTGAGTCTTCCTTATAATTAGTTTGGTTTAGTGTTGTCTTCCCGTTAATTCTCTCTGCTTGGATACCCTCTGACTTACTAGCTGGTTGATACCATCTCATCAATTACAATGTATTTTACATACTCGTGCATACATTGCGTTTGTTGTAAACAAAATGCACCAGTTCCAGCAATGTCCCACGAATCTACATTTATAGTATGTTATAAGGATTATGAGGTTCGAAAAATAAAATGTTGTTGCACATTCCATTATGACGTATGATTATCGCTCTTTGGTTAATTTTTCTACAGAGTTGATATGGTTGTAGTCTTTTTTGAGTGAATTCGGATTTCTTATTCATCGACCTCCAGTTATCTGATGTGATAACCTTAGGGCTAGTTCTTTTTCTTCCAATCCTGTGTTTTATGTTGGACTAAACATATAGAGTTGTATTTACACTTTGTGAGGGATCATGTGGTTCAAGGATTATTGGATATCCGGTATGTTCCATCTCACGATCAAACTATTAATTTACTGACCAAACCACTTTTTCAAGCTCAATTATTATTTTTAGGGAAAAACTTGGACTCATGATTTCTCCCATTTGTTTGATGGGGAAGTTAAGAATCAATCTTAAAATATTTTTATGGTTGGTAAATCAGAGCAATCAGTGAGAGGTATGATACCGGAAACTATGGTGGTAAGAAGAAGAAGATAATGACTAGTATATGAGCTAGGGTTTCAGTCTCAGAGCAAGGGTGTTCTATCTAGTCTTGAGAATCTTCTGAGAAAAAAAGGCTTATATTTCTGGGTCAAGATTGGGTAAAGACTAATTATCCTTCCTAGCCCAAGAAGACTTCTCACGAGACTTAAATTAAAAGAGTCAGATCATCCTACATTTTACTAATATATTTCTTTGTATATAAACTGTAAATGTGTAGTGTAACGGGAGCCTTATCCAAAAGTTTATCAGGTTTGTAAAAAACTTCTCGATTACACATAAAGAGAATATATATTATGTAACTAAGTGAAGAAAATTACAAAGATATCATGGTTAGGTTTTCTAGAGAAATAAACTCTCTATTCTCTCTATACACCATGGAGTTTATCCAAGAGCCGCACTTTCTTTGGTTGTTCAATCTACAATTTTTCTTCGACTTTCCTCTCTTCTTCTACAAGTTGTTTGTGCCAATAAATCAATCTCTATCTTCCTCTTTCTAGAGATTGATTTTAATTTTTTTTACATAGACTATTCATTTTCTCTAAACTCTATGTATCAATAGAGGCTCCCCATCTGGCCACCGGTTGAGCTCTTAGATGTAGTCTCTCCTGCTTGTAGGTTTGTGTTAGTATTGTATTGGTCGCGGTCTCTTCAAAGCATCATTCTGATTCTATTTTATCCTTATATTTAAGTATTTGAGAGTCAAATTTATCTATTTGCGACTTCTTTCGTCGGAAGGTATGATCTCAACGATTGTGGTTAGTTAGGTCTTGGTTTTTCAGCTCTAAATTTATGGATTTGTTTTATAGATCTAGTGATCTTGAATTTCATTCTTTTTTTTTGGGTTCTAGATCTTAGATTTTTAGATCTAGGTTTGTGTTTTTTTATGTATTTATCTTGTTTGTGTTTCAACTTTGTTTGGTTATCTAGATTTTTGTTTTATAGATCTAAATTTGGGGTTTTTATATATTTTTTCTCGAGCTTTTTTTTTGTTTCTAGATTTTAGATTTTCATATCTAAATGTGAGTTTTTATATATATTAACCTCGGTTGATATGGTCTGACTCTAATGGTACTTCATTTGTAGTAGTTGTAGTCCAGTAATATAGTGTGGTTGTTGTAATTGTTGCTCACTATTATACTGCCGGTTCAGCACATATTGCTATTTTGTGTGCTTATCACACCTTCATGTTGTTCATTGAACTATTATTTTTCTTTTTTACCAGACATATGCTTTCGTTCTGCTTTGTCTTTATGTTCTTTTATGTTTAGTTAGATTTTTAGGCTCAAAGTGTTTTTTTTCTTTATTATTCCTGATACTCTTGTATACCTATGCGAAGTGACTTTTACCGGGTTTGCTCCGTAAACTTGTAAAAATATTGTTTTTATTTATTTAATACTTTAAATTACCCAGAAATATTACACATAAAAATTTCTTCAATTTATCATCTGATTTCTCTCCTTGATTTTTATTGTTAACAAATCTTTCATGTATGAGTTACAATTTAGTCAATTCATTACCCAATTTCCTCAGGAAAATGTTGTCTTTAGCGGATTTAAAATTATCAGAGAACAACTTATCAGCTTATACGAGTACCTGATATATAAAACCTTTAAATTTACATACGAATCAATTTTTTTTGTTGAACTGATTCGGGCACTCCTTGTTCTCTGGTCGCTATGCCACTCAACGAATTCATTGGTGGTATGAATTATCCGCCTAAAATTGTTTTTGCATGGTCGGGTAACGATCCTTGTTAGTTTTTTTAGGCTTGAATTGTGATCTTAATGGAGAAGTTAATATTATAAACTTACTGGATTTTAACCTGAACTTCAAAACTTTTGATTGCGAAATTGGATTTAGCTACTCAGATTAGGCTTCAGTCAAATCATATCATCGTTCTTATTCCTCAAAGTTTGACTAGTTCAAAAAAAATTAAAACTTTGGATCTTACTGTGAGTAAAGAGTTTGCTAGTGAATAAAGAGTTATAAACGACACACAAAGAACAAAGAAAAGATAATGGTTTTAGGATGGTTATTGGGTTAACGGGTTGGGTTCGAATAATAATAAATATTAAGTTTAAAAATTAGGTACCGATTCAGTTTAAGCTCATTAAGTAACTTTGTTAGTTAATAAGATAACCGATAAAAAACTTATGGAGGAAGGTAGACGAGATTATGAAGGATTAAATATGCTATAAAAACATTACTATTATGGTAACACTTGTTGCAATCATATTAATATCACGCGCGACGAACTACGGATGAAGCATTCGGTATACATGGGATGATTTTAGTATAAAAGTGATCATGAAAATGTCTTAAGCGACAATTGACACACATGAAAAACTATATATGTTTTATAACCAAGTTTCGCAAACAACATATTTTTCTACGTCGTTGTCGTAGTAAAAAACAATAAAAAGATCTGATATCAAATATTTGTTTGAATTTATTTCTAAAAAAAGTAATAAAAATAAATAAATGATAATAACCATAAATGTTAATTAAATTTATATACTTATATTTTTCTAACCACTTAAAAATGAATAATAAAATAAACCTCTTTTTTTATAGTAGCACTAATTAAATTTATAAACCTCTTTTTTAATTTATTATATTGAATATTTTATTCAAAATCATAATTTTTAATGATATACAATCTTTTACGCAAAATAATCCAAATAATCTTAATGATAAAAAAGCCTCAATAATAAAATAGATAAATTAGAAGAAAAAAAAATCAAATCCACAAATAGATTTTTCAAAACATATAACAGATAACTTAATATTTTATTGTTCAAAGCGGTGAATATTATTGATAAAGACAAAACATACAGGGGTAAAAAAATAATGGACTTGACAACAACATCCAATCACTATTTTTAGAGGAAATAAAGGTGAATTAAATTTAGGGAAAGCTTTTCTGCTATTGATTACTCAATTGAAGAGGAGAGAGTAGACATGCATTGAGCTCCATGGACTGATCGAGAGCTTCACCGATGAGAATCTGATACGACACGATTGAATTGGGAGGATTCAGAGATCATTGAAAAAGAGACTACGACTTTGTTGAAGAACGAGTCTTAGGAGGCCAAGAGAAGCATATGACAACAAGGAGATATGGAATCAAATCCATAGCCAAAAGTTAAGGAGCATCTTCACGGGACAAAGAGAGGGACTAATTCTTATAAAGAAGATGATGGAGGCTTCATCAACTAAGACACGCATCACAATCCGCAAAAACAAAGTAGGTAAAACAAGATTAAAGGTATGTTTTTTTGTGACATAAAAAACATAGATCAGTCAATTCTAGAGTTCTTAAAAACTCAAAGAAGCAATGCGACTTTTAACTTAAAATATTAGGCACGTGGAGCCTACTTCAATACATAAAGTGCTTTGTATCAATAACAAACATGAGATGGTTGCTTAGGATCAACAAAACCGTCCAGTTGTACCATAAAAACTTGCTCAGTGATCACACCATTTAAAAAAACATTGTTAATATCTAATTGTCTCACATCTTAATCTTTTGAGATAACTAAAGTTAGAATAAGCTTGATGATAGAATCTTTAGTTACTAGACTAAGAATCCCACTAAAATACCTTGTGTTTCTTGAAACCTCTTAGCCACAACATTCCTTAATAACACTAAAGAAAACCATCGATATTACATTTTAGTTTATACAACCATTTACAACGTACTAAATTCATAATAGCAGTCCAAGGAACCAAAGACCAAGTGTGATTAGCTTAAAGAGCATCATATTCCACCTTCATAGACTGAGCCCATTTAGGATCAATAAAAGCCTTCAAAAACTTTGTAGGAAAAATAGTGTTACATAAGTAAATAACTTTAGGTTTAGAGATGCCTTAGTTTTCATAAGATGGTTGTTTAGGTCTATGATTGATGATGATGTGGAATTGCTTGTGTATCATATGTGTGGATATAGAATGTTTTTTACTAGTAATTTTTCTTGTGTGTACATGCTGCCATTATTTGGTGGATGGCAATTTGATATCTATTTATGTGTTAAAATTATGTGTTTGTGGTAGAAAATCCTGTTGTTGTCTTGGTAGAGAATTGTGTTTTCCTGAGTCACAAGGTTGCCTCATAAGGAGCATGAAACTTATCCAGATTAGGAAAATTACCTTTAAGAAATTGACTAGGAAATCTAGGCAACCAAGAAGACTTAGACACATTTTCAGAAACCTCAAGTTAAAGAAACCTAAAAAACAAGTCAATTCTTACTCCTTAAAAATTATATTTCTTGAAACATAAACCCTATCAGTAGGACTAATACATTTATATACTTTGTGAACATTGTTATAGCCTCATAACACACATTTGACGGAATGTAATCAAAACTTATAAGGTTGATATGATCTTAAACATGGAAAATAAGTACATCCAAAATATCTTAGAATAATATAATTAGGTTTATGACCAAACAGTTTTTCAAAATATCTATATTCTTATAAGACTAATGTAGGCAACCTATTAACTAGGTAGAAAGCAGTAGTACAATGCGTGTACTTCATTTCTGCTATATCATTTTTGGTAAATTAGTGTGAGCTAGAAGAGTCACACATGTCTACCAAACTTAGTTTTCGTTGCGATAACGGAACATCATTCACAACAAAGAGATTCATTTTCACAGGAGAACATTCCTCCTCCTCGGTTTCCTCTGCATTGTCACGAGAGCGACATCCGCCCTCATTCACTACTTTCTCTCTGGATTCCGTGATGCTATCTTCTTGTTGGCTACGATCTCCAACATCCCGAATGGTCATCATCTCCTCATCATTTTTATTGTGTCCTTGTGGGGGTGTTGTATCTTTAATGTCCCTAGTCGTACGGATCTTGAGCAGTGGCAACCCAACCCCTGCACTATTATGATCATGGTACAATTTCTCCATCAGAGCCTGCAATCGTTCCGTTGTCGCCACTTCCCCACTACCAGTCATCCGTACCTTCCCATATTCTGTAATATCTAACTCTAGTACACGCCAAAACCCGGATATTAAATAATTAACATGTATAAATAAGCGCAACCCCTCCTGATCCCATATTGTGTTGGCCAATGCTGACAACCTGATCAACGAGTTTACAGTATCCTTTTTTAAATCCTCCTTGCACCACTCTTGGTGTTCTCTTTTTAATTAATATCGCCAATGGTTTAAATAATCCAACAATATATAATGCTTCCTTCTTACACTTAGCCTTCCACCATTTCTCTAGTTTGAGGTTCATTACGACACTCTCGTGTTCCCAATTCCATGATACGAACACAAAGGTATATTTCTAATTATTCTCCGGCGTAGGCAATTCAACTATTTCCCTTACCCCAGACAATTGCATGTAAAAGAAAGGGGACTTGGCTAATTTGGCCTCATCAGCTACAGCAAGCAGGTCTGCCAAACAAACGAGAATGTCTAATACTTAGGATCTTAATATTACACTGAACAACACCCTCCACCTATTAGAAATTAATTGACGGGGAATATACTTAGGAAGCTAAAGAAATCACGAATTAAAGAAGACAACGAGAATCGTAAACCATTATAAAACACGATAGTATACATGCAGGTCTCATTTTCTCTTGCCCGATAAGGCTGCGCTCCGGGCGGCAGCACCCTCACTATAACATTTCTAGGGATACCGTATCTAGCCTTAAATTTCTGGAGACCATCCCCCGTTAGATACTCATATTTATGGGTCAATCGAAAGAATTACTCCTCTAAGAATGTGGAACTTTCATGCTCCAATTCAATGACGCCACCGACGACAGTGCCCGCCTTCTCTTTATTTTTACCACATTTTTTCAGCGCCATCAGGATCACTAGAAAGATGGTAATGACCCAATATGACTTATCAAAGCAAGCAAATAGCTAGGATAACTCCCCTTGCCCAGTGCTACCCACAATGGGTTTTCCCAACACACAACTAGTTTTGGGTAAAGATATCTGAATCAGGCTAAACATATCCCCAATACAACATGACTATCACAATTATAACGCAAAATTTACGAAAAGCTGAGCATACCTTTTATCTACTAGAAATATCTACGATGAATAGCGGTGGTAATAACTGTGGCCCCCGAAAATAACACAAGTAGTTTTATTCTCTCTAAAAATAAAGTGCTACAAAGATTAATGATTTGCAAGTCTAAGAAAAAAGGTTTACACCAAAATTGGTTTACCAACCCACGCGTGATGGGACACTAGTTGCCACACACATTAATTAAAGTAGCATATTTTCTCAGATTCGAAGCGACATAGTCCATCAAAATGACCTCATGTGTCAGAACCGTGATATCGCGTGTACCGTCTTACGCTTGCCACGTGTCAATCCATTGTTGGTAAAAAATTCATACATTGTCGTGACTAATCAACTACATGGCCCATGTGGCAAAATCGAAAGTCGTTTATTTACAATATACTCTTCTTCACCGACTTTTATTCCATCGATTATCTTTCTTCAAAATATAATCCATGGACTAGGGGGAGCCCTGATGAGGAAGCCCTCACCAAATAGATAGATCAAGCAAAGTCCAAGTATATGAAAATAATATAGAGACATAAGTAATACCAAATTGAGGGGTTTCTTAAGAAAAACCGAGGTGAATTATAAATAATACACCTAGCAACACTCAACAGCAAAATGGAGAGGCCAAACCGAGGGGTATTCAATTCATAATAAGACAACCAGCAAACCACCAAGAAAGATCATCACCAGCAACTGTGTCGAGGCAGAACCGAGGGACGTCGATGCCATCACAAATTTCAACAGAGCAGAGTTCATATGAAAATATCATCAGAACCTGATCGAGGCTCGCCCGACCAATAAAGAAACCGAGTAGAGGTCATAAATTAGAGCAAACTTAATCAAGATCCCATCAGGTAGAGGCCCCGCCGAGCAGAGGCCACATACAAAGAATAACGGACAAAGAGAGGTCCTTCGATGAATGACGTGCATCTACCGATGCTTGTAAAGCTTAGTCATCAGATACGACTAATAAAGATTTTATAAAATAGGTGAACATTTATTAAAAGGATTATTGACTAAATGACCCACATAATGTACCACGATTAGAGTAATGACCAGGATTATAGGTCCATTATCATAAATACAGGTCCATGATCGAAATTAGTGGACTTATGTAATTAAGCGAGAAAGTGAAACTACTTCGTAAATAGTATAAATAGTATTGTGATTATGTAAAAATCGATATTTTCTTCCTTGATTAATAATATTATTACTTGGTAGATTATTTGTTATATATTCCTTTAACAAATCATTACAAAATAACTTCTCATTTACTGGTAAACCATGAGTATACATGTATCTTTTAGAATGATGACCCAGTTTCCTATACCACATTTTCCTTAGGGAATTAGAATTACTGGAAACGATCTGAACACTAGAAATATTAGGCTGACAACCATAATCTTGAAGTTTAGATAAACTGTAAATATATGGCTCTTCCAATCTGTAAATGCCATTTTCAATTCTCCTCATAAGTAGGATATTCGTTGTAACTATATCATTCACAAAACATCCAAACTATGAAACTCAAGATAAACGGGGTTATGCAAGGTTAGCTGATAGACACATAAAATGTTTTTTTATTAATTTTTGGAACATGCAAAATATTTTTTAGGTTGATTTTTTTTTAAATTTGTTTTGGTTAAAATAATTGAACTATTTAAATACTTTATACTAAGCTTTTCACCACTACATACTATTATAGATTTGTTACCCATATAGTTAGTCTTTTGATTCGTCGATCTTAATGTATTAGTGACATGATGACTAGCACACCTGCTAACATACTAGTTATTTATACCTCATCCATGATCTTGTGAGTTTAGAAAGAAATTAGGAACCGATTCGTTTAAGCTCATTAGGTAGGTTGATTAGTTAATAAGCTAAACGCCAAATAATAATAATAATAATAATAATAATTAATAAAAATGTATATGTGGCATCCTATGTGGAGGATGAGTTGGCACAGATTGAGCGAGATTATGTGAGGAATGTTATTTTCGATTGTGACGTGTATCACAATAATATTAATCTCATACGCGAGATAATACTGACGAAACGTTTGGTATACATGAGGAGAATATTAATACAAAAGTGAATATGGAGTAGTGTTGCGTGACAGTTACTATACACGGAGAACTATATTTATTTTTTAGCCATATAGTATATATATATATATATTAAAGTAGTATAGTTAACTTTGATAAAGTTTCGCATGTCAGGTAGGTGCTATTTTCGGTGCAAAACTAGGAATTTTATTTCAATTTCCAAACCTAGGTAATAAATGTCATGTCAAATTATGCATACTTTACCTATGAAACCTAGGCAACACCTATATTGGAGTAATACACAATTTGTAACATAATGTAGATTACCTTTTGCACGTAACCCAAGAATTCGCTCGATCTTGACTAATTCTTGAGCGCATTTCAATATATTTAACTTGGTGAATTCGAAAATAAAATTGGCATATTCATGGTGAATTTCAAACTATATTTCACCATACTAGACTGATGGATTTTCATATGTATTTCATCATATAATTCATAAATAAAACTTACTATATTTTCACATGATTGACAAATTACTTTCGGTCATTTTGAACACTAGCCCATTTGCTATTTTCTATTTTGCATCGTTGTAGATTGTTTCTCTTACATCATGTGTTCTCTTCAATTTTATTATGCAGTAAATCAAACTACATAGTTGAACCAGGTTGAGGGTCATCCTATTTTGCAAACTTTGATAGGTTATTCATCTTGATGTTTAGGATTACAATTCATTGGTTCATTCTTTAACCATTTACTTAAGTTCTAAATTATGTTTTGAAGGCTTATTAGTTTAATTTTCAGATGATCGTATATTTTGATGATCAATGTGCATCCCATATTATCCTTTAGAGGAGTCGGGGCATCTGATTCAGTATCCATTTCTTCTATTTCATGACTTGATTCTTTTGGTTTCAGATTTCATCATGCTTGTTCATTTCATGGCTTAATCACGAATTCATGAGATCTATCGTCACTGGACTCATTTTATTTTGATTTATATGTCTCATCCTCTTCCTTTGCTATTATAAATACCTTTCTTTTGGAATCAGTTAAAACAAGATACCAATGAGAAATTTAAACATAAAATGTATGATTTAGTTTATTGCGAAATTATTATTATTTGTATTTGTAAAACTACTCTCAACTTGCTTGCAAAATTGGCGTAAACTTTCTCACGAGACTAAATTTATGTTTCTTGCAAAATTAGTGTTAATTTGCTTGCAAAATATACCTACGGTTTTTTTAATATTTTTTAATGATTCAACTAAGCTATCCTTATGGATTCTTTCTAATGTATACAATTGCATGCACGAGGTCATTAAGGGCCTACCATTTGGATTTGTTCCTATTGATGTGTGTTTTTGAAGAAATAGATGCACCCATATTTAATAAACAATCAATAACACGATAAACATTTTTTTTAATATTAGAATAACAAAATTATGATACTAACCACCAATATTACAATACATCCTACTTTTTCTAGGATTGTGGGGGTAGATAAGTTTTATAAAATTTACCAGTTTCTTGCAAATTGTTTCAACCCATATAATCATTGATTTTATCTAAGTTTTGGGTGTAATGAATCATTGTTAAATCCATCATGTATCCCATATTAGAGAATAATAAGGTTCATCATGCTAATGGTATAAGAAGTACAACTACATCATGTATTGTTTTGGTATTGTCTCATGTTGGTTTTTCTATTAAAATTGCATTCTAAACAAATAATTAGGTTTTGTGATAGATACTTCAGTAATATTAAGTAGTATTATGTAGTAGTACTTAAGTTAGATTTATTACCTTTATCTTCTTATTTATTATTTATAGGGAAATCACTTTCATAATTATTATTCTAGTGTATTCGTAAGTTATGGTGTAATTATACATGAAATTCATTTCTTTGGTGTCCATTATCTTGACCTCAATACGTTTTTTTTCTAAATAGAATTCGTTATGTCCCACACTTGATACTAAAAATAGCTTTAACATTGTTATTTATGAGACCAAATTACTTTTCACCAAACTATTAAATACTCACTCAACGTTGTATGTATTAATAACTTCAACTATTAACTTCTATGCCAACCATCATCTCTCTTATCAAACAATATTTTTAAGAGAGTACAGTAGAGAATGTTCCTTAAACCCTCAATATATTGTTATTTTATTGCATACGTAATTGGAAGATCAGTGGTTGCTGACATATGCTTGGCTTGCCCCTTCTTTACCTAAGAATCACAAGTAAGTTTCCTTTTTAATGGAGAAGTTTTGGATTTCTTCATGGGCGATCTGTCCTCGGTATTCGAACACCCCATTAAAATGAAGTGTGTTTTTTCAGTGTTTAATTGTAGTTTCTCTTTTAGGGTTGGCCTTGAAGAATGCATTTTTTACGCTACAAACTAAGCGACATAGAATGGAAGATTGACTGATATGAAATGCCCATTATAAGGAAATTTTCCTTCATAATCAAAGTTTTGCACAATGAGTTGGGATCATTTGGTATATGGAAGCCCGGTAACTTTCATAGCTTCTCTCTCTTCTTTGGCTTTCATTGACAAATACAACAAATCGGTCAAGGCGGTGGCACCTCAAAACATTCAACTTTAAGGAGAAGACGTCACCGACGAAGTACTTTACTGTGGGTATTATATTAAAAACTGAGGGTTACGGTGTTAGAAATGTGAAGCTTCTCTCTTCATCTCTAGAAATTGCTAAAGAATAGAGGATGAGTATTTATAAAAAAATTAGAAAATCCATACAACCACTTTTCACAAGCCTAACGAGTGCAAGCTTGAGGAAGTGGAAAGGTCTCCCCCAATGGTTATTTTCTCGGAGAAGTGGAATCATTTCAAAAACTTTATCACGCTTCGTCACTTAGAAGGTAGGTCGTGGGTCAAATGTTTCTATGATACATGTACAAGAGTACAATTACAGATAGCCATCTTTGAAGCACATAAAAAACTACATCTAAAGCGACTTACTGATCAATCAAGACTATCCTTCTAGAATGTGTTCGGATCAACCAAAACTAGTGAAAGGTATTAAGTGTTTGTATTGTTTAATCTGAAGTGCTAAGTGTTTGCGTGATTTAATCTGTATTAGTTGCAAGTTTAAGTCATCCTGAAGGACCTTCGCAAGGACTAAAAGGCTACTAATAATGATCGAATTCTCTAAACTGCGAGTCTAACTAATAGATAACTAGACCAGAATTAACATATAATATATTTTTAATAATTAGAAGTATTGTATGTGATAATGAGATTATATTATATATGCTTAGGTTACCCAAATGGATTTATATACCATGTAGGCCTATTAGGCCCACAATTCTATATAAAGTCTTGTTTAGGTTTTTAGGAGACTTAATGCAACATTTTCTCTAATATTATTCTTGTTCGAGCTTCTTTCTTTATTATTAACTACCAGGAAACTTAATTGTTCTCTCTAACCATTATCCAAAACTTTCATTTATTTTATTTATTACCAAAATACCCTCTAAAACTCTCTGACTCCATCAAGGTTCACATGTGTATTAAAAGATATTTTACAACTATAATCAAATAATTTAGTACTCACAGTCTAGGTTGGAAAATGATATGAACAAACATCTAAAGCTAGTATTTTACTAAAATCTTCCTACGAACAAATGGGTCATAGCAAAACCAATAGATGAGTGGTTGGAATGACCAAAAATAATTCATCAATGATTTGACGGTAGAGTTATTTCTATTCACAAAGTACGAGGCAAAATAAGTAATGTAGGTTTCGCATATGTCATTTTTCATGTTTTATAGTCGACATACTACACGTATCGTATATGAAATATATAAGTTTTTGTATGTGTTTTACAAGATATTTCACAAACATGATCATAAACTTTAGTTATAGGTTGAAAAATGACAAGAACAAACATTTAAATTTACACCAAACTCCTCCGTACACGACACATAAAACAAAAAATAGATCAAATAAAAACCAATAGGTCATTGGTATAGTGGGCTAAACATATTACACCATCTATTTGGGAAACTATTGTATACAATTCGTCATTATGGAACGTAAAGAGAATATTATGCGTCAAATTGGTGGTGCAATATTTGGAATTTTCCATATAGTAACAATTTTCAACGGTTATTCACCGACCAATACCTTTGAGATTTCACTGCAAAATATTGTGTTTATAATTTTACTTGGTTGTGCAAGTTAATTAAACCTTGTTTCACAAATTAGAAAGAATATATATGTCAAATATATCTAATGTATGAGTTACCAAACCCAGCAGAATATGTTTCGAAAGTGTATTGATAATAGTTTTGTAACTCTATTATATAATTTAATTTCAAGATGTACCAAACATATTTCATACAAAACTTTTAATTATACGTTCAACAACGTGATAACACTCATAACACATCTATAACAGGTTTTGCAATATATGATGATGAATATCATCTTTGTACCTAATTATCTGAATGTCATATCTAAGAAAATATATATAAAGATAGATGAAGTAATTATATCTCTTCAGCGGTCCTTTTTACTAGCATCTCCAAGAAATTCATGGTCTGAATATGCATCATTTTGTTGTTTGTGTTGGACATATATTTGATTTTTGCAATCGGAAAACTTACAAAATAGTAACAATGGTTTTTTGGTTTGTTTTTTTGATACTTTGGGTTATTGCCGATTAGGAAACCTTGAGGTTTAATAAAAGAGAATAAAATAGCAAATGAATAATACAAAGCAAGCATTCAATTCATGGCCTGCTTAATAATTTAGTGAAATATTTCACTAAATTATATAAAGGTCCAATTATTTTCTTATTCATACGAAGCATAACACAATTCTTGAGACACGTTAGGCTTGCCTCATTATTTTTCTTGTCCTTTGTAGGTTCTCTAAATCAATTGATCCATTCTATAATACTCACTTCCTAACCTTCAAAAGAGACTCGTTGTGCCTAGCCTGCATGTGGGAATAACATAACTTATTTCTCACAAATCGAGATCCAATTTTTTACTACAATTAATCAATCGTATGAGACAAGATGAAAACCTATAAGTTTACTGCTTCTTTTCTTATATATCTTTTAATCTCGAGAATCAATTTTTGGGACACTCCGACTTATAACCCTAACGTATAATTTGTATGCTACAATTGGTACCAGAGATAATATGGTTACTCTAAGATATGATATGCATGATTAAACATATGATTGATTCTCCCAAATCCTTAATCTTGTGATTAATCTCAGTTTAGGAGAAATTCTCCAATTTATTTGTATGTTTCGATTTTGAAACCTCAGCATGATTAGGTGTTAAAAAAATCTATAATCGCGTGTTTAGGATTGGATGATGCGATCGATGACACATAATTTAATATGTGTTGTATGATTTTAATTGTATGACTAAATTTTTAGATCTGAAATTCAAAAAATTAATCTCTAATTTAGGACAAAATTAGGATTTTTTATTTTGGGCATTCACAACGAGTGTGAAAAAATAACATGGTCATTGATTTCGTAATGCTATATCTTGACACCCAATTATCTAATTTAAGAGATTTTTTTATTCCACCTAAAATTTAGATATCTAAATGATCATTTAGTTATAATTTTGAATAGTTGTGTAGTGGAATCCTAGTAATTGACTTTATATGAGTGTGTGTTAGCTATCCAAAAACTGAGGAAACCAATTCATAGCTTTTTTATAAAATATTTTGTTTTATTGCACGAGATTTTGGGACAATGAATCAATTTAATTTTTATTTAGTTTTGATCATTCTTTGAAAGTTTTTAATTTTTAATTTTTGTATATATATCATGTTTAGAACAAACACGTTTATGTTAGTTACTTTAGATTTATAATGTCATGTTGAGTGAAGTGTTATATGTTTAAGAGTTGAAATTTATTTAACATTATTAGATTTACATTGAGAAGAATATAGTGAAGAGAATATATGACCTCAATATGTGATGTAATTACCCATTGACCCGCTGATCATTGGATTCTGGAATATACGGGGTGACCTCCGGCATGCCCATGTAAACGAGTTTTCTTGAAATTCATCTCCCTATCAGACATCTCAGCACTTGACATGATATTTTTATCCCTGAACTGCTTTAGATGCTCAAAGTGTACTAAAATACAAGGGTTTAAGGTCTGATCTATTACAGATATATGATTAAGTAGCATTTATATGGTTATAATGCGAGCACTTCAGATGCCAATTCTATGGAACTAATTGGCACACCTAGTATCTCACCTGCGTAAGCACTGTCATAAGAGTCACAAAAGGTTGAGACCTCACATCTTAGGGAACATATGTTATATGTATAGGTCGACCCATACAAAAGACTACCTCACATATATCCTGATGGTAAGCACCTGTTACATGATGCAGTTGCTGCGTTTACAAAGATCATACTCATGCATAACTGGTTTTTTAGTGTTGAAAGGTTTGCTATGTTATCAAGAATTAGTTAGCTACGCCTCCTACAAAATGCATGTTTGATTTAAAATATGGCATTGAACAACACTATCTAACCTTAAACTACTGACTCTAAAGGTAATGCATAGTATGCTGGCGTTTATCATCTCTATTAATGATTATGATTGATATAGTACATATGAATGCCGAATCATAACCCCTAACTTGGTATAATTGTATATGTGTATTTAAATAAGTTTGTTACAATTCAGAAATTGTTTCACTAATTCAGATTTTTATTCCCTGATCGTTTCACTAATAACTCTGAACTTAGACTCTTACTTCAGGTCCCCATTCTTTTGGGAGGCAAGTTTAAGGAGTATAAAATATAAATTTTACTCCTAGTATACTCAATGACATATACAATTTTCTTAAAGGAGACCAACCACATTGATAGCAAACTGATTGTCGAAAAGAGTCAACGACTGTAAGAAATCAAGAAAGGGAAAACGAAAAGTGGATATGATCTCTAACCCTAGGTAAAGATAAAAAGACTTAGAGAACAAAATATCAACATTTGATTAAAAAAGTCTGACGGCAAAAGTAGGGTTTGAGAGCCTTTTATAGACTTGCATGAAACCCTACGCCAAAATAAAATATTATTTCTTAGCAAATAAAATAAAGCGTATCCCAATTCAAAAGCGATTAGACCTGGTCAAGTATTTTAATTAAATCTAATAAAAATAGAAAAGTGTAGAAAGTTAACGAAAACAACAAAAAAGGGCATAAACGGTTGAATTTCGGCCCTAAACTTCATCATTAGGCTTTGCTCCCGTGATACTTTCGAAAGTCGTTGGGCTTGTGAAATTACATCATCCTCTTCTTTTTTCGGAAGAATTCGTCCACGAATTCTCAGCTCCATCATCCTCGACGACATTGGTAAATGGACCTATGTGATTTACGTTGAAGATGTCGTGGGTCTTCATCTAACTGGGTAGCTTTAACCTATATGAATTGGGATTAATCTTCTCAATGATTTCAATCGGACCCACCTTCCTTGCAGCTAGTGTTTTGTACTCGTGTGCAGGATAGCGATCTCTGGTCAAAACTAACCATACAAAGTCCCTTACTGCAAACTCCACCAGTCGGTGCTTCTTACCTGCAACAACCTTGTACTTTTGCTTCTACGCGTGTTCTCATGAATCTCCCAAATCAATAGGACCCCATGAGTTATAACCATAGACTACTATGAAGTAACTATACCCAATATCGCGCTTGTGGTGCTTGTTGTAGGAGAACTCAACGTGATAAAGGCGGGTGATACACGTTGCAAAGAACTATACCATGAAGTTCTTAGAGACCCATGGGCGCAACATGTTTCCTAACCTTCGATTAATTATATTGGTTTGATCGTCTTCCTGCGGGTGATACACGCTGCTAAAACTCACATTTGTGTTTGTAGGACGCCACAAACGCCTCCAAATATGCATGACAAACCGCGCATCGTGATCAGAAACGATATTCAGGAATAGGCCATGTAAGCGGTAGACCTCACGGAAGTATAAATTAGCAACATTCACAACATTTGTGGTTTCTTGCAGGAAATAAAGTGGACCATCTTAGTAAACCTGTCAACGACCAAAAAAATAGAATCATTATCTCTCGTCGTTCTTGGCAGTCCATAGATGAAATCCATGTTGATGCTTCGCTATGGCCCCTCTGGTATTGGGAGTGGTAGGTATAGACCTCGTTGGAGGATGTGCCTTTTTCCATGTGGAAAACCCGACAGCCAACGTATAATATCTCACCTCAAATACGGCCAAAAGAATTGACCGAATATAGATGTGCAAGGTTTGATTTCTACCATCATGCCCCTCGTTGTATCTCACTTGTAAAATCAGTAACCTCAAACTACCCTCAGGAATACAGAGTAAGTTACCTTTGAAGAGGTAGCTGTTGCTCACTGCAAAAGTGTTTCTCAAACCTGTGCTGGCATCCTCCATAATAGGACCAAAATATGGATCGATAACCAGTAAATCCTCCATCATTTCGAATCTCACAACCTCTCCGTTCATACGAACCATCATACTATGTCGGCTTAGTGCATCAGCTACACGGTTAACTTCCCCCAAAATATGCTTGATGGAAAAGGTAAATTGTTGAGTAAACGCTGCCCAACGCACATGGCGAGAAAAGAGCTTCTCTTGACTCTGTAGATACTTCAAGAAATCATGATTGGTGTCTAGTACAAAGTCGTTATAGGACAAGTAGGAACTCTAGTGCTTCAAAGCCCACACCACTACATAAAACTATTAGTCATAGGTGTTGTAGTTGAGTTTAGCTCCACTTAACTTCTCACTGAAGTAGGCTACAGGTTGGCCTCGTTGGATTATACGAAAACTACAATGCCCAATCCGGACGCATCACAAGAAATTCAAACCCTTTAGAAAAGTCAGGTGTGACCAGAATAAGTGAAATGGTCAGTCTTACCTTAATCTCTTCAAACGAAGTAGTTGCTTCAGGGGTCTAGCACAAAGTCTTGCCCATCATACAATCTGTAATAGGAGCCATAACAGTACTGAAGTTATATATGAACCTCCTGTAGAATGAAACCAGCCCATGAAAAGAACGAACTTTTGTGATAAATGTAGGTATAGGCCAATCATGTACTGCTGCTACTTTCGACTAATCCACTGAGAAGTCATCCTTCGAAATAACATGACCCAGGTCAAAAACCGATTTTTTCATAAATGAACACTTGTCGAGCCCCCTATAAAACACATCTCGTCTCAAAATAACCCATACTTCCGTTAAGTGTTGGAGGTGCAGCTCTTTCGTAGTACTATATATCAGAATATTGTCAGAGTACACACCTAAAATATTTCCAATAAAGGGACGAAATACTTGGTTCATAACCCTTGTCAACGTGCTAGGAGCATCGGAAAGGCCGAATGAAATGACCATCCACTCAAAGAGACCTTCTCGTGTCTTAAAGGTTGTTTTTCATTCATCTCCCATACGAATACGAATCTGGTGATATCTGCTCTTCAAATCCAGTTTCGTAAACACTATAGCACCACTCAACTGATCTTGTAAATTATCAAGGTGAGGAATAGGAAACAGATATACGATTGTAATTTTGTTGATAGCCCGACTATCCACACACATCCTTATTTAGCTATCTTTCTTTGGTGTTAGCCGTGCAGGAATCGCACAAGGACTGATGCTCTCACGGATGTGGCCTTTAGTCAACAGTTCCTCCACCTGTCTATGAAGCTCCTCATGCTTATTTGGGCTCATCCAGTAATGCAATCATTTTTGTAGGCTAACACCTAGTACGAGGTCAATCTGGTGATTAATGTCCCTTAATGGAGGAAGACTTGTAGGCAGATTATCAAGAAACACAATAGAAATTTCTGCTAATAGTGGTCAAACGTGCTCAGTTATCCAAACAAACGGATCATCATTAATTTCTTTAACCACCAATAAATAAACAATTCATGTATCACTAGCATGCTCTATAAATATTTTTCGAACTAAAAAGTTCTTACCCGACTCATGTGATATAGCAAGTGCAGGTTTTGGGGATAACTACTTAGTTGGTGTTAATAGGAATCTAACATTATTCCATATGAAACTATAGCTTTTTTCCTACCATCATGTGTGAAACTTCTATCATATTACTATGGTCGGCCTAGAAATAAGTGACAAACATTCATTGCAAGGACATCGCACCATGGCTTATCCTTATAGTTACCAACAAAAAAACGACACCCAACATCTTTTAGAGATTGTTACCTCACTACATTTCTTTAACTAGGCGAGTTTGTAGGGGTTTGGGTGGTCTTCTATTTTCAGGGCCAGCTTCTGCACAACGTCTTTGGAAATTACATTTTCGCAGCTCTCTGAACTAATAACG
This sequence comes from Limnanthes douglasii subsp. nivea, assembly GCA_036936605.1. Classification (NCBI taxonomy): domain Eukaryota; kingdom Viridiplantae; phylum Streptophyta; class Magnoliopsida; order Brassicales; family Limnanthaceae; genus Limnanthes; species Limnanthes douglasii. Next base: position 124,599,177 of record JAUPFV010000005.1, on the reverse strand, counting down.
AATTTACACACCTTTCTCCTGATAGTACAAGTTGAATGAAAAATATTGTTTTGTAGCCAATCACCCCCTTCACCTCTTGTTTTAGGCGTAAAACAAACACGCCATAAAACCAATGCATGTCCAACATCTCCTCTGGTAACCTATTTCTCCTGAATTTCATTAAAAACTTAATCTAGTTCCTCATCAATACGTGGTTCATCTTCCAGATTAAAAACCCCTCAATTGTTGTGGCTGTTGTCGTAATTTCGGAAACTTTAAAGAAACGTGCCCTAGTTCGTGACAATTGTAGCACCTGGCCTGTGAGGAAGTACATGCGCGACTAGAGACCTGTGAGTTAGCACATGTACGCATAGGGGTGGCAGCTGGTACTGCTGGGCTAGGACCTAGAACCATTCTTTTTGGAAACTCCATTGGAGTTGTTCTGGTAGTATCTCCTCCATAAGGCCTTCGTGAAAAGGATTTCGCCAGATGTAATGCATATTGATGTGCTTCAGACACATTCACAGGGTCAAAATAATTTTGTTGACGAGTATTTATTTTGGTTTCATTTGAAGAAAGGTGTGGAGAAGTTCTGCAACAAAGTTGTATTATTTTCATAAACAAATATAGTTGCATCCTCGTGATTTTTATCTAGTATTGACGATTCATACTGTACCATGGGTGTTTATATCCATTTACTTCTTGTTGGGATGTCCAAAAATCATATATAAAGATTCCATCTTTATTATCGTGAACAAATTTTCGAAGATGAGATATTTTATACCATGTGTTAAGGTGAATGATGCTTCTCAAATATGATACTTGTTCTTCAAATAAGTGGAACATTTACAAGGAATTTAAAGACTATTATATCATAATGAGGCACCGTATTCCTCTGCAACTTTTGAAAAATGCTTTATAAGAAGATGATGACTAAATTGTTTTTTTAATAACTTTTTTATCCCTAAACATATGACCAAACTAAAGTGGTAAAGCATACACTATCTACTTTACTTAGAACTATTGTGGGTAAAAATATGAGCAATTGGGCAAGATGTCTACCATTCATTGAGTTTGCTTATAACCATGCTTCTTACTCCGCTATTAAACTGTCTTAATTTGACATTGTGTATGAATTTAAGCCTTTGAACTTGTTAGACTTATCCTTACTACCACCATGAGAGTATTCAAACTAAGATAGAATGAACAAGACTGAACTTGTCAAGCAAATACACCAGAAGGTGAAGGAGAACCTAGAAAAGAAAATAAAGTAGTATAAGTGTGAATGAGATAAGGATAGAAAAAATTAACCTTTCAACCGAGAGACTAGGTTTGGTTACATGGGACTAGAAAGATGCACCCCCGCAGAATGAATTTCCAAGCTTCTACCTCGTAGGGATGGTCCATTCAAAGTTTTGAAATAAATCAACGATAATACCTACAATTGGATCTTTCGGGAAATATGAACATTTTATCAGGTTTTAACGTTTCTGATTTATCTCCATTTGAAACAAGTGAACCCGTTTTGAGGAGAAAACGATCTCAAGGGAGATGTTATGATGAGGACATCCAAATGGATTTGATTGAAAACTAACATGAGATTATCAAAGTACCAACTGTTATAATTGGTGTTATAAAATGCTCAAGAGCAATGAAGTATCATGGAGAGCTCAACAAAGTCGTGGAGAGCCTTATAAGCCAAATGGATTATGAGGTAACTTATAGTTTAGCTATTATCGAAATAATGTCTTTAATTGGAGCAAACAATGTTAGAAATTTATTTCAATTCACAACAAAAATAGCTCAAGATGATAGTAAGTGCTAAAGAGTAAAAATCTACTTTAAATCGTTATAGCAATATCATCACATTTTGTTAATGAGAGTTATTTTATATTTATTATTCAACATATACTTTTCAAGTCTTTAAACTCATTTTTTTAAAAATAAAATCAAGTATAGTTATTTCGTATTTATTATACAACAGATAATTATTAAATTTTTAAACTCATTTAATCTTTTTTAAAAAGATTCAAAATGAATTCTTTCACTTTATTATTGGTATTATTTTGTATGACTATAAAAAAAATTCTATAAACTTTGTATTTTCATCACTTAATATTAATTTCATATGTGAGTATTATCCGAACAATAACGAATAAAATCGTTTACGTGTATATTATTCATTGCACCTAGCTTCCCCGAAAAATCATAACATGTTTCTTATAAATTAATACCTAGCATTTCACTTTCTTTCGTTCATCAATCCTAGAAGGCAATATTCAAACATGAAATTTTTTTATTTTTTTATTTCCTTCCATTGATCTCAAAAAATAATTCGGGATACCTAGAGTTTATTAACCCCAACGTGTATTATATATATATATATATACATTAATTTTTCGATTGGGTTATTAACCGTTTCGGTGTCTCGTCCATATTATATGACCAAAAAGGTGGGATCCTGAATAATTTGACCAAAAAGGTATACAATCAAATCACTAATAACCAATTTTACTTTTATTCGCAATCTTCTTCTTCATTTGCCATTATTGTATTCCTCATTGACTGTTCTAACCTTAATTTTTTCTTTTATGGTTTTCAATTCACTATCTATTTAGTTTATAATTAGAATATCAAGAACATCATATTTTTAAAGTCATTAATAAAGCGGGAACATGGTCTGAATCTTTAGCACGTGCTCCCATATAACAAAGCTAAATCTCGTGTATACCCATCGACCAAAAACACATATGAAAGATGATCCAAGATTGATGAGTCTTACTTAATTCTTTTAAACTTTACATTTTGAAATAGTATCATTAGAAAAATAATAACATCTTCGATATTGTTTCCTAAGTACTAAAAAAATAATAAATATCTGAAAAAAGAGAGTCGTACGAACAAATTCTTAACAAATTCTCCGAACAAGCCATCGTATCCTCTTCGTTTCTTAAAGATTAAATTTTTTAGGTATAGTGTCGATCTCATATGGTATCTAATGGACAGTGCTATTCGTCGGTCAATGACCAAGAATCGTCACCGATGTGGAGATCTCTATTAACTAATATTCTAAGAAATACCAAAGCACGTAGGAATATATAAGCAATTCTGAGCCGAGCTATTTGTGGTATAATTACAAGGTGGGTTAAAGCTATGCATATATATAACCGGCAAGTATCGAATGATCGAAGTCAAACCGAGGACAATATTCTAATAAGGTAGATAATGATAAGGAAAGAGGAGAAGGACATTGAGTGAAAACGACTGAACAGACGCTTCACTATACAAATATTGACATAAGCACATGATGAAAAGAGCCGATAATCAAACAGAGTAGAAATAAAAACCGAACAGAAACCATCATAAGAACATTCGAGTCTATATCGAGCAGAGATAAATATCGAGCGTCGTTCAAGACCGAGCGCATGCTAAAATCGAGTAGAAGTTATAATTGAAGCAGAGGTTATCGATGATGAAATATACAAAGGTTAGATCAATCGAGGTCGATTATCAAAGCAAGTAAATAAGGAAACGGTTATGACTAATTCAATAATGGTTGATACGTCAACCCACGCAATATATATATATATATATATATATATATACTGGATTAATTGACATAATTTTAGGTCCATTATCATTAATGTTGGTCTACGTGCATAATTAGTGGATAAATGTACTAAGTGACGATTTGAAACTTCTATAAAATAATATAAATGGATAAGCGATCTTAATAATATGTATATTCTCTTCCTTGATCAATAAAATTTCTACTTCGCATTATCTTTGTTATATTTTCCCATAAAAAATTTGGCACAGTCTGTGGGAAACGAACAAAAACACAGTAGTGAGATTTTTCAACCATGGTAGTAACAAGATCAGTGATCGAGAGGGATATTCTGGAGCAGAGTGAGACGACAGATTACCAAAGAATCGCAACAAATTCACCGATGGAGTAGGATAAGTTTCCTCTTATCATTGTCACCAACCCAAATGTGGTAGAAGAAAATAAAATTGAAGTAACACCCCAAGTAGGACAGCCAGCAGTCACAGCCAGGTCGGAGAACATACCACATGCACCGGAAAACGTAACGAGCCTAACTTTGCTGGAAGCAGCAAGCAAAAATCTGACGATTATGTCGACCGTCCAGTAGTTAGATCAACAACTTCAACACTTCCAGCAGGAACATCATAGGGTAGCATGTGAGCGCGACGCTAGAGGACAAGCCACACAAGCTTCCATAGTTGGACTGAACGACGCGCTGCATGTATTGATGGTTAAGGTTTGAGGAACTGGGAGATCGTTCCTCCAAACGCGAGGATAATAGAGAATGAGAAGGAAAAAATGGGGGAGAGAGAGGCTCCAAAGAACGGGATCCACAACATGAGGTGCAGCCCCACATTTTCAAGAAGATTAGGGAAAACGAGGATGAGTCGTACAATCAAGTGCATCTAAAAATGTCCACTTACATCCTCAATGAATCTTCGTTCATGGAGAAGATACTCGAGGCCCAAATCCCCATAAAATTCTACCATTTCAGAATGGAAGCATACGATGGAACAAGGGATGCAGAAAGGCATCTAAAGCAATTCCACAACATGATGATGGCTTTTAACCCTGATGATGCTATGCTCTGCCGAGCGTTGTCTATGACTCTTAAAGTTAATGCAATGGACTGGTTCAACAATCTGCCTAAGAGGTTTATTAATGATTTCGTATGTTTATAGAGAACCTTTAGAGAGAGATCTATGGGAAACACGGAACTCTAATGTGAATGAGAGTCGATTTTGGATCTCTACCAAAGAATAGGTGAGTCGTTAAAAAATTATGTTAAGTGTTTTGTCTACTATATGAATGGTTTACCAGATCTACAAGAAAATATGGTTGTTTCCTCCCTCTAGAGTGGCATCAATCAACGAGGGGAGCTTTACACTGATTTAATCAGATTTTCGACTAGAAAAGATAGAAAGGGAGATTCGCCGGAAAGAAATGTTTATGATCCAAGAGGAGGACCATTTGACCGAAAAAGATGGATGAGAGGCCTCGTCACGATAACGCTAGCCGACCAACGCACTATGAAAATCTATCCATACGTTTCACTCTATTAATTGAGACCATCTCAGTAATTTATGATCGGACGAAGGGGAGAATGAGGTACCAGCCCCTCGAGTGATGAGCGTGTCTGGTTTTAATTGATCAAACATTTTGCTCCTACCATAGTGACCACGGTCACCCAACTAACGAATGTTGGCAGCTGAAAAAAGAAATTTAAATATTGATAGACAACGGTGAACTCGTCCACTTCGTTAAACTAGTAAAATTGCCATAATTAGCCTGAACAAAAGGACGAAGCCCGAGCAGTCAATGAAGAGAAGCCATACAAAGATAAGCGGGCAGATATAGGAAAACAACAATGGTTGTTCACCATTACGGGAGGATATTCTAAGGTAACCGACAACTCGAAGGCTAACGACAGTGTCGTTTCACCATCGTTGTTTACTATTGCCAGAGGGTATTAATGATCGTACGCCATCGTTATTCACTATCGCAAGAGGGAATTCCGAAGTAGCCCACGTCTCAAAGTCTAACAAAAGAGCAAAGACCGATCAATAAGTTCAAGTGGTTGAAGCTTCATCCTACCATAATTACCGAGATCCTGTTGCCGATCTTACGTTTAATGATGACGATCTGAGGGGGGGGGGGGGTCAGCACACCACATGAGGATGTATTAAAATTGAATTTGGATAGTGGATGAGTGATGGTAACTTGGGTTTTATTAGATTGAGGCAGCTCAGCTAATATCATCTTCAAAGCCAGCTATGATTTCTTGCATAAAGTTCTGCCATACAAACCCACCCAACGAACCCTGGTAGGATATGAAGGCAAGACATCTCAATGTGTGGGGGAGGTTAAGTTGATGGATAAATTCGGTTATGGGGCTACTAAGAAAGAGCTTAAGATGTTTTTCATGATCTCTGATGGCACCAACTCTTACCTACGATTATCGGGCGAATGTTATGGGAAAATGCCAAGTAGAATACCTTTTTTTATCAAGGAATATAAATTACATTTTTAGGGTTTATCCGCTTATTTAAACATTCTATTACCATTTACAAACCATTAATACCATATTTGACTCTACTAACTACACGTAGAACTGTATTTACGTTGTGGGACCTAAATTAATGAACATTACACTAGTGGTTTGACTGGTTCAGTTAAAGTGGCTTTGTATTGCTACTTTGACTATCCCTTGACTTAAAAAGTGTTCGGTCGGATTTATCCGCATAATAGACTGAGTGCATTTTCATTTTTTTCCTATCTGCTCGGCAAGGTTTTCGATCGGCCTCATCCGCTTAATAGACATAACGTCTTTCCAGTATTTTCCCCTCTGCTTGGTGTGCTTCTTATACAACTCTCTCATTTTTTCAGCAAAGGTCTGGTTCTCCTCTTGTGCCCTTGCCTCTCTTATTCCTTGCTCGATGAAGTTGCATGCTCGGATCATCTTAACCCATTAGTTGTTGGTCAATCTTACTACTCGTCCGGTCATTCTACACTTTATCATTCAAGCGATGTCCCTTTGATCAGCCTCAGTTCCTCCTTGGTCTGACCTCGCTTCTGATCGTAATTCCTTCCTATCTTGTAACCAACTCAGTTGGTCATCTTCTTTATCCTGCTCCTTGTTGATTACTCAAATGTATATTTTTCTTATGTGTGGTGATTATCCCCTTATCATGTCACCCCCTAGTTTATGGATTGTAGGATGGAAAACGTAAAATCCATGAATAAATCAACGTTATTTAATGAAGAGTGGTGTAAATTATTTTTGGTTGAGGGTAATTTCGTGAGGTGTTTTGGGGAATTTCAAGGATATTAAATGTTTAGGTATTTTGTAGTGAGAGATTTGAGCTGCCTGGTTGTATTAAATGTTCATTACCCTCATTAATGAAAGTGGTTGGGTATTTATACCCTTAATTATTGACCCATGGGCTTTCAGGTCAAGTTGCAAAATCGAATCGTGTTTAAAGACCCATTAGGTTTTTAAGTAGATTAGCACCTAGCTTAGTCAAAAGATGTTTAGTGTTTTAGTATTTTTTGTCCTGTCCGGATAGTTTAGTGGATATCTATTGTCCAAATTACCCTTGTCCGGTTTTCTCAGCGAGCAGTGGTGAATAATTCCGTACTCATCAAAGAGAATATCCTTAGGAAATTTATTAATTATTGTATACTCTATGACGACCGTTGCTATGATTATTCGTTTGAATATATAAAGGCAGCCTGAGTGGTGATAGTAGCAGTCGCGTGAGTGCGAGTGGTCTGGTATTAATGTCATAATTGCAAAAAATGGTGCTTTGATTTTTGTTACAGACGTGTAGGTTTATACTTAACCGTCACCACGTCACGCGTGCACTTAACAACTTGTATCTAAACCCATTTTACATCGTGAATTTACAAACTGTATTTCCTCTAGTGAACACCCTGGTTAACATCGCAAGACAAAAATGGAGTTTATTTGCCAGTGCAGAATCACTATACATTCGATCCATATTTTCCACAAAAAATGTTGTTAACTTTTCCTTGTTCTTCTTCTTATGACGAGTACCATGATACTAAAAATCTCTTGGCGCGACTATAGGTTCATGAATAACCCCCAATAGTGGTAGCAGTGTTCAGGTGAGTTGACCCATAAATTGCATACTTTTACCCGTTCTATTGGCTAGAAACGTGATAGGCCTAAAAACGTTGGAAATATGTATTTAATTGGGTCTACACTTACTGTTGTCGGGCTTGATTCGTGACTTTTTCAATTTTCTAGGCATATGCCCTACCTAGTTAGTCACAAACGGGTTAGAACCTTACTCAGCATTCTTCTAAGTTCTCGGCAACTAGGCATTCTTATCCGATTAACAGATTTATTAGCGGTTGTAGAATGTTGTAAAATTAGCTAAGTCCCATTTCTTCTATACCAACTAAGTGGTATTAGAAATAAAGTAGAATTTCCTAACTTATACAAGAATTGGAAAAATTCATTTGTGTTTGTGTCTGGAAACTGGGAGCATGAAAGTGCCTTGCAAAATGTTCAATTAGAACGAAAGTGGAAGTCTAAATGTAACAAATGTTTTTGTGTAGCTCTGCGCTGTTATGAAATTTGGGCCAACACTGATTGAAACATTTAAATGTGCAGGTGAAGGGAAGCATCAAAAGTGGTGTAAGGACGGCTTAGCAGAGGAGGATTTTAATCCCTTGATTAAACTTGCAAATCTAGCGAGTTCAACCTGGCTTCAAGAACCTGCTCGGTTATTTACTCAGATTAATTATTTAATGGCTGGGTTGTGGTCAGTCCCTGAGCTGAGCATTGGGAACGACGAAAAAGTGATCATGGTTGTAACTAGAGAAATAACAACCATGGATCGTTTGAGGGCGTTGATGGAACAACGATATAGAGAGCGGAATAGCACCGAGGTGTAGGTTTTAGACCTTAAAGGTCGGAGGATGAAGAAGGTTGAGGGCTCCTCATCTTTGCAGTACCAAACTGAGAAAGAAGAGGAGATGTTGAGTACACAAGAGGTTGGTGAGGTGAACCAGGAGGAAATAATCCCCCACTAGGGGTTGGAACAGAGGTGGATCGCACTCGGCAGTCCCGCTCGAATGATGATAAGGAAGAGGATGGGGAGAATGCAAGTCTTATTCTGAAGCGTGAATGGGTGATAGTGGATGCAGTACTACTAGAGACTAGGAAACCACAGGTAATCGATGAAGAAGAGAGCGATGGAGGCTTGACTCTAGAGGCTCACGATGTTCATCCATCGACTTCAATGCCTGAGTAGGCTCAAAGGAAGGCTCCAGAGGTGATTAATATGGATGTTGTGCGCACAGAAGATCAGGCAAGCCAAGTCAACAGTTGTGTTGATGAAAGCACACTGAAAAAACACATTTCCGAATAAATATCCTGAGGGATGGAATAATTTGTAAAGACTGCGTACGATCTACCTTCGTGCAAGAAGTGGGCTCCCGGTCTACGTTTGTGAATATAGTGACGCCCGAACAAATACTTGCCAAGGACCAGAATGCTAGGCCTAGACGAACAGGTAGAATAGTGGAGGAGGTGCCCCCTTCTAGGATTATAATGGTGCAAGCATCTATGCTGATGTTCGAGAAACTAAAGAGATTCCCTGAACTTTCCTTCTACAATAACATGCCTATGAGCAAAGCATTGCAGAGGCAGGTGGAGGTAGCAATAGAGGCGAGTTCATCTAACTGCTCTTAATTATATATGATTGGGAATGTTATCTTATTTGAAAGTGATGTTCGTAAATGGATCATAATTTAGTCATCATTTCCTACCGGCACATGTCGGATACAGACCTCCAAGTAATGGATAAATGGAAGCCCGAGCCCATGTTTTTTGGGTCAGTGAATGATTTAACCACTGAGTTGACTCGGTTTAAGCATACATATAGAGCTTCCCAGGCTCATAAGTTCAAGGTTGTACAGGAGAAGGAAGTGGTGATACTAAGGGGTGCTAAGGAAGCGTGAACAAAAGATCAAAGAACTGACTGCTGAGGCCACTCCGCTGATAACATCGAACCATGGGTTTGTCAAAAGAAATGACGAACTGAGGTCTCAAAATGCTGATCTAATAGATCAAAATATTCCTCAAGTTAAGAGGATAGAAGAGCAGGTAGATCGTCTTGATGGGCTCGTGGTTGAGAATGAGAGTTTGAAAGCCTCCATGACACCCTTAGTGCATGACTTTTATGGATAGACTCTAGTCTAATTGGAAAACATTATGGCGTCGTATCACTAGAAGTGTATGGGTGAATTGAAATGGTAGTTGTGGTAGTCACTTTCTTATACGAAATTTAATTACTTTATAGAGGTGTGTGTTTATTAGCTTGTATTCTACCCATGAGAGGTCCTTACAAAGTCGAGCTCAGTATGGCTCATTGTGTAGCTTTAAAGGAGAGTAACTCCCCAGCTTTATTCGTGGTGAGGTATATGCGACCCATTGCGTTGTCCTATGAGGGCTTGACTCTATGGTCAATTTTCTTTCATACCGTGTACAAGGTATGAGGCTGAGTATGGCCTTTACGTAGCCCACAGGCATGGCCAATTATCTCGGCCGTATTATAGACTCTATAGTATGGGCTCAGTGTGGCCCCTTGCGTAGCCCATATTCATGGTCATTGATCCTTTCGCTAATTGTAAGGACGGAGACGTAAATAAACAAACATTTTGGCGAAAACATAAAAAAATTGCATTAATGTAATGACCCATAGTGTGATGACTCATTAAAAAACCCTCTCGCACAATCAAGAGGGAAAACGAGCGCATCATTTAATTTACAAAGCGGATCGGTACAATTTAAGATGGTTTATATTCCAAGGATCTTTCGGAGCATGACCATCTGCGTCTGTTAGGTGATAAGCTCTGCTATGTCCCTTGGAAATAACAGTATATGGCCCATCCCAGTTGGGCCCTAACTAGGCTTATGTAGTGCTTTGCTCGAACTCACGCCTGATCTCATCGCTATTCTATAAGGTCCACGTCTATCACTCTACTGCCGACATTATTTCTTTTCTCATAACTGATTACGCGATGGCTCAGTATTATGACTTCTGTCAGTACCATTGTTTTGCTGCCACAGACCAACGCAAAAGGATTATGCGCGGGGTAGTTTTATAGGCCCACAAGACCTCCAACAACTTGTCTGGCCACTTGCCTTTGGCTCCTTGGAGCCTTTTTATATAATTTCCACGATAGTTCGGTTAATGACTTCGACCTGGCCATTTTCCTAAGGATAGTAAGGCGTGGAAAAGTGTTGGGTGATCCAAAACCAAATAGGAAACGTCGGCATCAGCAGCTAATTCGGGCTAATAATAATCAACGAGTAGGAAACGTTGGATAAGGATTCGGTAACCGCAGTAAGCCCTTGCATCGCCCTAGTGTAGGTCATGCAGAATTGTAGTAGCATATGCTTGATTCAGGCACCAGAGCAACGGTCGAGTGGAGTTTTTACGGTATAAGACACCGTCTAGAAAGTGGTATTTGGAAGTCTGTAGCTGAAGTGTACGAGCTATTATCTTGTCGGATTGGAGGGTAGCGGAATTAAGATAAAGTATGAAGGTTCCCTCCAATCGTTGGTGCTACCAATTTCGTGTGTACGACGTTGTTCAGAGGAATCAGCTCGATGGTAGGCAATTATTGCATGATAATGAGTGGATTGCCACCCAAAGTTGCAGCTTTGGCGAGAGCGTCGGCAACATAATTTACTTGGCGTAGGACTTGCTCATACTGCACCTTTGTAAAGTGAGATTCACATTCCTTAAGTGCTGATTGGTAACCTTAGATCTCCTTTTTCTTTGCTTCATAAATGCCCTGAGATTGGTTCGTAACTAATTGTAAGTTAGATTGAATTATGAGAAGTCGAGCTCCATATATCAGTGCTAACTTCATATCGCATATTACTGCTTCATACTCTGCAACATTATTAGTAACCGGGAAATTGAAGCGAATCGACTTCTAAATCTCTTCTCCCATAGGAAAATGGAGCATAATCCTTACTCCTCCTGACGTGCTTGATGCTTCATCCATTTCGACAATCCATTCGGCTAAGTCTATTGGTAAAGTAGTAATATGTGTAGTAGGAGAAACGTCTCTAGATGAAGAAATATTTGTCTGAAAATCAGCTACCGCGTGCCCTTTGATCATCGTGCGCGGCTCGTACTAAATATCATATTCTCTAAGCTCGATGCTCCAGTTGGTCAGTCTTAATGAGGAATCCGGCTTTTGCAAAACCAATTTAAGAGGGAAAGATGTACGGTCTGCAATCGTGTAGCCCTGGAAGTACGGGCCCGTTTTCCGAGCGACTATTACTAATCCCAACGCAAGTTTTTCCAAATGAATGTACCTACTCTCCGCGTCGATTAAGGTTTTGCTAGTATAATAGATAGGTCGCTGGACACCGGCTGGATCTCTTACCAAAACCACACTGACTGAAAATGGTGAAACAGATAAGTATAGAAACAATGGCTCACCAGTGAGGGGTGCGGATAAAATCTCTGGCGACGTAAGATAGTTTTTCAGCTCAGTAAATGCCTTATTTCATTCCTCGGGTCACTCGAATTTCTTAGCCCCTTGAAGTATCTTAAAAAAGGATGGGTTGTTGTCTGAGGCTCTGGAAATGAAGTGTGAGAGTGATGTGAGGTGTCTTGTTAGACATTACAACTCCTTGATATTCTGAGATGATTCGATCTGTATAACCGTTTGCAACAGCACATGGTCGGCATCGATCCTCTTTTTACTAATGATATAGCCCCGGAAATTACCCCGTTATACTATAAAGAACATTTGACCGGATTGAGCATTAAATTATACTGTCGTAGGAGGTCAAACACCATTTGGAGCGTCACGAGTAGCTGGTCTACCGTATGCATCTTGACGATCATATCATCGATATATGCTTCTATATGGTGACCCAAGTGCTCGTTAAAGATGTGATTGACGAGGCGTTGATATATAAAACCCTCATTTTTAGCCCAAACGGCATGACCGTGTAGCAGTACAGGTCGCGCTCAGTTTGGAACACGGTGTGCTCTTCATCTGAAGGGTCAATGCGAATAGGTTATAACCCGATTACGCGTCCATGAATGATACAAACTCACATCTTGAAGCCAAGCCCAGAAGTTGGTCGATACGGTGTAACGGAAATGCATCTTTTGAACATGCTTTGTTCAGGTCGCTAAAGTCAATGCACATGCGTCACTGACACCCCCCCCCCTATCCTTCACTAAAACCTGGTTTGCTAGCCAAAGCGGATATCGAGCAGGCCGAATATGACTGAGCCTAGAAAATTTTGTTACCTCGGCAGATATGGCCTCTTGCTTTTAGGCAGAAAAAGATCGTCCCTTTTGCCACACATGTTTAACATATGAATCGATAGACAATTCATGACAGATGACTGTAGGATCGACACCTGAAACGTCGTTAGCTTCCCATGCAAACGCATCCAAATTTTTCTCTAACAATTTAACTAATGATTGTTTAAAAATAAAGTTTAGATGATTAGTTAACCAAAGAGTTCGGCCCTAGGCCACTACCTCATCCACTAAATCAGGTGGGTTATGTTCTGGCTGTTATGTTTCCCTCATATCAGCTATTGGTTTAGGTGAGGGTGGCGCACTACTTTTTTCCACTGCTCCCCCTCACCAGTTAATTTCTATCTGAGGGGCTTTGTTGGGTTAACCGTGACCGCGCAACCTGATCTCGCAGTATGTTGACTTCCTCTAATGTTTCCCACTATATTTCCTAGCAGATACTTGATACATTGTCTGAACGTGCACGGGGTAACTTCCAATCGATACAACCACGGCCTACCTATTATTGCGTGATAAACTGGGGGCGTATAAGATCATGATAAGGTTTTTAGCTTTCGTTTAGTTGCTCAATAACCCGCCTTTACCATTAGCTCCACTTCGCCAACGCATTGAGACACTTGTCCCTTCTAATTGCCTAATGTTCGTTGGGTGGGCTTGTATGGAGGAACTTTTTTCATTCGGCCGTACCTTCATTTGAATATGATGTTAGTAGAGCTTCCTCCGTCGACTAAGACTCAACTTACCATAACTCCTCCAATATCAAGGTTTATTGTCATCGCATCTTCATGGGCTGTGTTGACCCCCCCGTAGGTTATTTTCATTAAACGTGAGATCTGCCATTAGGTCACAGTAGTTACTGGTGAGTTCAGATATTAAGAATGTTGTCTTAATAAAATGTTTTAAGCGAATTCTAGAGAGAGAAAGTGAGAGAGAGTTTTTAGAGAGAGAAAGTTTAAGTGCTAATAAGTAAAATAGAAAATATGTTCAACCCCTTTACTAGGTTAGCCTTGCTCTTTAAACTCAAATTGGTTACAAAAGAGGGAACATTTAGTCCTTAATAATATTACATAGTTACAATTGTTCTCTTTAAACTTACATTATTTACAATTTAGTCCTTAAAATCCTACTTCCATATTAGTAGCTCCCCTAGTTCTCATGTTAGTAAATGAATAAGAACTACAATGTCTTCGAATTTTTCCGTATGCCATATCAGTTGTTGTGATAAAAAAATCGAATTCAAATACTCCGTATAAAACTTGAAGTCCAAAAATCAATAGAAGGTGCAAATTCGAAGTAAAAAACAGATGTAGATTCGAAATCAATAAAAAATGTACATTCGAAGTAAAAAACAGTCATCGAACTATTCTGAAACATAATAATTTCCTTTTCCTTCTCCTCGTATCATTATGGAAGTAGCTTCAAAACATAATCATCGAACTTCATCAAGAGCGTACACAAATGTAACTGTTTCATATTACCGTTCAAATCCATCATGATTATCTAGCTACTAGACCCATAGCTAGATAACTAGTCTGATATATGTCAAATTCCTAAATTTTTCACTATTTTGTATTATGCCCTATCATTCCACTTCACACATCTTCTTGTCTTTCTATAAATACTTCAGTAGCTTTATTTTCATTCTCACAATACAAATCACTTGAGGGAAAATTTAAACACTTGGCTACCTTCAACGCATCCTTCATCTTTTTCAATATATTCATCTAGATAAACTCAAAATTTCCGATCAAAACCCATCTTCTCCGGTCAATCTTCATCCAATTTATGAGAAAAAACCCAAAAACCAGAAGATCCAAGGCTAACATACCCAAAAAACCCAAAATCTCCGAAGCCAGACAACAATTTAGTCTTCGGATCATACAACTATATATGCATCACCCAAAGAGCGCAGGAATATAAGGTTGTCGAACTAATCAACAACTCTCTTGTTGGAACAACCACCAAAACCACTTATAGACGGTAATTTTGATCCAACCAAAATTCCTTCCTTCTCTCCTTCTCCTATAACCGAAGATCATCCTTATTCCAGAGTTCTAGCACCTAAGACACCTCAAGCCTCTTCTTCTCAAATTAAAGTCTCTCTTTTGATTAGTGAAGAATCGAACGAATATTTCTTAAAACAAATTTCAAATACTACATCCTTGAATCATCTTTCATCAGTAAGAAAAAAAAATTGCATAGCCATAGATGGTGTGGATACAAATAGCCCGAGGGTAGGTTAGTAATTTTAAGTGGAATATCAAAGTGGTACAGGGGTGTTTAACGGTGGTGTAAGGGTGTTTAACGGTGGTGTAAGGGTGTTTCAAGGTAGAGAGATAATTAAGAAGCTTGGTAGTAGTTAATTTTCATTATTCGAAGTTAATGCTGGTGGTTGAGCATTTATAGTGTGAGGTTTGGGCCCTTATGGGCTTTCGGGTCAAGTTTAATGGACCCGGGTCATGTTTAAAAACCCATGAGTTCTAAGCAAGAGGACAGACAGCTTAGTCAGGAAGTGTTTAGGTTTTTTAGTACTTTTGTCATAGTTCGAACAGCCTTAGGCTCACATTGTTTCGAAGTGATATGTCCGGTCCAAATGATCTGTCGGGTCCAAATGATCTGTCCGGTACTCGGAGAGAATTTACACTAACCTGCCCTTCCGGGGAGATGTCCTGGATTCGGACTCATCAGGAGCCCCTTTTTTAGGTGTTTGAGCAAGTGTCTTTGTCAAAGATCTAAAAAACTGTCCGATTACAGGAAGTGGATCTTAATTCGGAGAGAGTTATGGATATACCCGGACAGGTCAAACGTTACAAATTTCAAACGGTTTTTGCCAGAGTTAATGGGACACGTGTCACTCCCTGATTGGTCACTCCAGCCGTTTTTTCACCTTGAATTTCGCACCACCTTCTTTAACAAGTTACCTCTTTAATTGCCAATAATGACATTAGCGCCGTCTTTTAATCATTACCTGACTTTTCGGATTCTCCTAGGAATCAATTCCTCTTTTTTCACATTTACTATAAATTCTCATTCACTTTTCACTGTCTCATTATCTCTTTCAAATTTCACTCTGCAATTTCACCCAGAGCTTTATCTCTCTAGAACTCGAAACTTCCTTGGTTGTTTATGTTTACAGCAAGAACAACACTGATCAAAGGCGGCTGGCTTAACCTCTCGGAGTTGGAGAAAGCACAAAGGGTCGAGAAGGAAAAAAGACTTGCAGCAGGGCTACCATCGTCGCCTTTTGAGAAACCAGCCTCTTCCGTCACAGAATCTGATAGAGGTTCATCTTCTTCCAAAGGTACTAAGCCTAAAAAGCTCTTTCAATCCACAATTTCTCCCATAGTTTCTGGCTCCTCAGTTCAGGAGTCAATCCCTGCTGTTGAACCAGGAGTTACTGCTACCAGTGTTAGGAAAAAATCGTCTTTTATTGCCATGGGGTCTGACTCTGACCACTCCCCGGATAAGCTAGTCATCAAAAGGCCAAGCCGGTTAGTCGAAGGGCTATCCTCTAAAAACACTCCCTCGAAATCGGGGGCAAAAAACAGTGAATCTGAGTCTGGGGCAACTATTAGAGCTCCCCGGGAGAGGCCGTCAGGACTAGAGGCCAGCAGCCCACTACCCCCAAAGAATCTTCTGCTTCAGAGACTCAAATTGAGGTGAGAAGTCGAATAAATACGGGCAGTCAACAGTCCGGAGGGTCAGCTATGCCAAGCTTCAATCCTCCCCGGACTACTTCTACAGAAGCTCCCCCAACAATTATGGAGGAGAGGATGGAGGACTCTACTGAGGAGGTCCGTTTTGAGTCCGAGTCCTCCGGACAGGCTGATACCGCTATTGTTGTTGCCAAGAAGGGCAAAGAGAACTTATATCTGAGGCGTCCGGACCTGCCGGAGAGCCTTGAAGGGAGAGTGGGGCCATGCTTCCACAAAGTTGAGTTCAAATACCTCTTGGCCTTGCTGAAGACCAAGTATGCGTTCATTCATACTTCAGATCTGGGTAGATTGCGCACAAAGTGGGGGATCCCTGAGAACGTAAAGATAAGGATTCCTATCGATCCGGAGACCCCGATGGATTGTAAAAAGAATGAGATAGTCTTCTTTACGGAGCTATTCAACTGGGGACTCAGGTTCCCAATGGACCCGGAGATAGTGCGCTATTTTCACTTGGTCAAACTCTGCACATCACAGTTAAGCCCCAATGGTTGGTTCACCTTGATGTCATGCATCATGGCATCCAGGCTATCAGGGATCCCTCTTCCTATGGAAGAGTTTGCTGCAGTGGCCAACTTGTGCAAGCATCATCAGTTCCCCTTCTACCATTTCAACATGGGGAATGATCTCAAAGCTGTTGATGATCTCCTGGAGTCGGAAAGCAAATGGAGGAGCCAATTCTTGTTTGTTAGTGGTTCGTGGGAAAACGGCAAGAAAATCAAGGTCGGAGAGAATCCAAGCCTCCTCAGGAGTAGATGGAGGAGTGACCGTAAGTTTTTATTTTAAGTCTCTGTTCGAATCTCTCTTTTCTTCTTTGTACTAACCAATTTCTCTTTTGTTTTAATAGAGCTGCCAAAGGAGTTCAGGGACTACCTGAAGGCCGGACAGACTACCTGTGGCAAAATCAACGCATGGGCTGCAGAGAACTGGGAGAACCGTTTCCACAAGGCCTTTACCAATGGAAACCTAGCAAGGTCCCATCTGTGGAACACAACAGGTCAGAAAGACCTATCCTGGGAAGAGCTTGCCACCCAGCCTGATGAGGACATTGTGCTGAGAAGGTCCCACGAGCTGGATGGGACACTCTACCTGCCTGCCCGGGCCAAAGCCCCGAGCAAAATGAAAGGCAAGAAGAAGAAAGGCAGGAAGGCGGAAGGTGACACTGAGAAGGAGGCCCCAACAGACCCAGAGGGACTGGCCCAGGTTCAAATTGATGCAACCCTTTTACAAGTGGTGGAACAGGAGAGCGAAAAGCAGGAAGTGAATCTCCCAAAACCCTCAAGAGCTTCAAAGAGGACTCGCAAGCAAGCAAGTGAAGGTGTTGACAGGGAAGCCAAGAAGAAAAAGACTTCCCAAGGAGATGAGATTGCTCTCCGGGACCCGAAGCCCTCTTTCCCTACTGACCCAACATTGGCCGAAGAGATCCCAAGGGACTTTCAAGAAGAGATTCCAAAGGAATTCCATACAGATGAAGTTGAGGGGGGAGAGCTTAACTTGGATGAAATGGACATCACCGGTCTGGGTGGACTTGGTGAATATTTTCTTGGCCTGCCCAGAGACGAGTTCGCAGGGCCCTACGTCCCTCCGAGAAGCTCCAACACGGTCAATTTTAACGGTAAGACTTTCATGGTTTCTAGCGAGAAGGACATCATAGTCCATTCTTTACTTAGTAATGTACAGCCAGTGCTTACTTTGGAAAGGCAAGTCCAAAGTCAGGCAGACACCATCAAAGACCTCAAGTCTGAGAAGGAGAAGCTGTCCGATGACCTCCAGACTGCTGCCACTAAGATTGATTTGCTTAAGGAGGCAAATGATCAGCTAAAGAAGAATCAAGATGAAAGCAACACAAAAGTTTCTTCTTTGGAAGAGACCATAAAAGACCTCCGGGCTAAGCTGTCCGGACTGGAGAAGGACCAGATAATCTCAAGGGGAGAAACTGCAGCCAAGGAGAAGCTCATCACCAACCTGACCACTGACAAAATTGCTTTAGAGAATGCAGTGACTCAGGCTGCTGAAGAGAAGACTGTTTTGGTGAGGGACCAAGAGGCCACAATCAAGGCCACGATCAACGCCTATGCCAAGGAGATGATATAAAGCAAGGAGCTAATGATTCAAAGGGTGAAGTCTGATATGGTTCTCCTATTTCACGAAAAATTCCCGAAGAGGAGACTGGGCAGCTTATGGCGCTATGTGGATGATGACGACCTTTCCTATTATACTATGGTTGACGAGGGATATTCCAGTGAGTCCTCGTCTGATAATGAAGAGGAAACCGGAGAGAGCCCAGGTGAAGAAGAAATTGATCCCAAGGGCAAGAAGATAGTCGAAGAGAAGAGCGACATCAAGGTCAAGAAAGCAGATGAGGGCGAGCCATCTTCAAAGGCTCAACCTTAACTTATAATTTACTCTGTTTATCTTTTATTCGAACTAAAGTCCTTGGAAGGCCAAGGCACTCTTTTTGTGATGGTGTCCGTATTATTCGGACAGATTTTTTGTACTATGCCCAAACTTGTTTAAAAAGTCCTTGGAAGGCCAAAGCAATTTTAAGTTGTTGAATGAATGTTTTTATTTTGCTCAACCATCCTCTTCTTTCATTATTTGTTTAAATAGTTGGAGTTTAAGTAGTTTTATTGTATTGTGAGAATATTAAAGCTATCCGGCTAGAATTTAAATAGCCCTTAGATCTTTTAGTCCGGGTAGTAAGATAAGAGATAAAACTTTAAAAACACTTAGAGAATTTCGAAGAAGGCACCAAATTTTATTGAAAGCTCTCCGCGCCACCGGAGAGGGGAAGGTATGCCCCCAAATATTTACATGGATGTTTAAACAAGTAAATATTTACACAAGTGTTATTCCAAGTATATTCGAAGGTGTTCAATATTCCAAGGGTGAGTTAAAACCCTGCCATCTTTGTCTTCCAACCAATAAGTCCCAGGCTTGATTCTTTCAACCACAGTATACTGACCCTCCCAGGTTGGGGCCAGCTTTCCGAAGAGCTTTTCCTTAGTATGCAAGAAAACTTTCCTTAATACTTTATCTCCTGGTTGAAAATCTCTCCTTTTAACTTTAGAAGCAAACCTGCTTCTCATCAAGCCCTGATAGTGTGCAATTCTAAGATGAGCTTTAACCCGTCTTTCTTCGATCAAATCGAGTTGATTTCTGATTGCCATCTCATTAGCATGTCCGGAGAAGTTATGAACACGAAAGGAGGGGAGTGTCTTCTCTATGGGGGGCTACTGCATCCATTCCATAGACCAAGGCAAAGGGGGATTCTTGTGTTGCAGCCCCAGGTGTTGTCCGGTAGGCCCACAAGACTTCTTGTAGATAACTAGGCCACTTCCCAGAAGCCCCTTCTAAATTTTTCTTTAAACCGGACAGTAATGTTCTGTTAGCCACTTCAACTTGCCCATTGGATTGTGGGTGGAAAGGTGAAGAAAAACAGTGCTGAATACCCCTTGAGGCACATAAGCTTTCCATTTCTCTGTTGTCAAACTGTGGCCCATTGTCTGTTGTTATCTTTTGTGGGACACCGAATCTGCAACATATGTTGGACAAAATAAATTTTATGACAGCTTTCGAGGTTGTCCCTGCCAGGGAGCTGCTTCCACCCACTTTGAAAAGTAGTCGATGGCCACAATTATGGTTTTACGCCCTCCGGAAGCCACAGGGAGAGGTCCAACCAAGTCCAATCCCCATCGAGCAAAAGGGATGGGCTGAGAAATTGATTCCAAAGGAATAGCTGGTACATGAATTTCATTGTTGTACCTCTGGCATGGGTCACACCTTCTTACCAGCTCCTTAGCATATTTCATGATTGATGGCCAATAATATCCGGAGAGTAACACTCTTCTTGTCAAAGCTCTAAATCCACAATGGGCTGATCCCTCACCATCATGCAATTTGGAGAGAACCATTTGTGACTCATGATCCCCTAAACAACGTAGGAGAGGTTTGCTATAGGACTTTTTATACAAGACTTCTCTCAACATAATGAAACCACAAGCCCGGTGTTTCAACATTCTGGCTTGTGATTTATCTAAGGGCACAATACCATCGGACAAATATTGCATAAGGGGAGACCTCCAGTCTTGAGGCCTACTCACTTGTATTTCAAAGACTTCCTCTTTTCCACCCTCACCAAGTTCAATAGAAGGGCTTTCAAGCACATGGATCCATGGATAGGACTCCGTATATGCTATTGTTGCCAATGAATCTGCTAGTTCATTTTCTGCCCTGGGGATGTGTTCATAGACAACAGCCTTAAACTTTAATGCTTCATTTTTGAGGAGGAGTAAATACTTGACCAATTGCTCCTTTCTAGCCTCTGATAGGCCCAAAGCATGGTGGACAAGCAACTGGGAGTCACTTAGTAGCTTGACCCTCTTAGCTCCACAGATATAGGCCAACTTTAACCCAGCTATGGCTGCTTCGTACTCGGACTCATTATTAGATGCCCTGAAAGCAAAACAAATAGCTTGGTACATGTTGTCCCCGTAGGGGGAAGTGAGACATATCCCTGCCCCAGATCCCATGGAACTAGATCCTCCGTCTGTTCGGACAATCCACACTTTCTTGTCTTTTGAATCAGTAGGTTGCTCTGAATCCCTATCAGAATGGAATTCAACCAGAAAATCAGCCACAGCTTGGGCTTTCACTGCTGTCCGGGGAGCAAAGTCTATGTCAAAGTCCTCCAACTCTACTGACCACTTTGTCATTCTGCTTGAAATGTCTGCTTTTTGAAGGACATTCTTTAAAGGGAAAGATGTCCGAACGACGATTGGATGAGCCTGAAAGTAGGGCCTCATTTTCCTTGCGGCTATCACCAAAGCTAATGCCAGTTTTTCGAGTTTCAAGTAACGCCTTTCAGCATCAATCAAGCTTTTTCTGATGTAGTACACTGGGTGAGGATGCCCATCGACCTCTCTTACTAATACCGCACTGATGGCACAACTTGAAACAGCCAGATAAACAAAGAGAGTCTCCCCATCAACCGGTTTGAACAAAGTTTTGGGAGAGGAAAGATGTTTCTTGATTTCATTGAATGCTTCATCACACTGTGGTGTCCATTCAAACCCCTTTGCACCCTTCTAGGTTTGAAAGAATGGAGCACACCTGTCCGAAGACCTAGAGATGAATCTGTTTAAGGCACCCAATCTCCCCGTTAGTCGCTGTACTTCTTTAATATTTCGAGGAGGTTCCATCTGGAATAAGGCATTGAGTTGGTCCGGGTCGGGCTGTATTCCATGCTCACTTATGATGTACCCTAAGAATTTCCCGGACTGTACTCCGAACACACACTTTTCAGGGTTTAACTTTAAATTCACCTTTGCTAAGTTGGCAAAAGTTTCTTGGAGGTCGGACAAGTGTAACTGCTCATCCACACTTTTTACCATCATATCGTCAATATAAACCTCCATATTTCTTCCAATATGATTAGCGAATGCCTTGTTAACTAACCTTTGATAAGTAGCCCCATCATTTTTTAAGCCAAAAGGCATCACCTTGTAGCAATGCAGACCCCTATCAGTAACAAACGTGGTGTGCTCTTGATCTTTTGGATCTACTTGGATCTGATTGTACCCGGAGAAGGCATCCATGAAGGAGAGCAGCTTGTTCCCAGAAGTAGAGTCTACTAACTGATCTATCCGGGGGACCGGATACAAATCTTTTGGGAAATCTCTATTGAGGTCTGTGAAGTCAATACACATGCGCCATTTGCCATTCTTCTTTTTCACCAAGACAGGATTGGCAGTCCACAAAGGGTATTGAGATTCTTTAATATGCCCCATCTTTGTGAGTCTGTCAACCTCTTGTACTATGACATCAGCCTTTTCTTTTGAGAAAGCTCTCCTCTTTTGTACCACAGGTGCCACATCCCTCCGGACAGATAGGTGATGGGAAATCACCTCTGAAGGAACTCCAGTAACATCAGCATTGCACCAAGCAAAAACGTGCTGATGGTCTTTCAAGAATTTCAACATCTCTTCTTTCAACATTGGTGGCATTCTGGACCCTATCATGACATTCTTCCCTTCTCCCAAGTAGTGCGTTTCAACCTCCTCAATCGGAATTAACACTCCAGGGGTCTCTCTGGGGTCATCAATTTCACCCTCACCCCGAGAAAGGCCCTCAAACTGCTATTGATTATTTATACGGACTGCCCCCAGCGTTCGTGGAGCCAAGGCAGTGGCATAACACTCTCTAGCAATCTTTTGGCTGCTCCGGACAACCCCAACCTATCCCTGAACAGCATACTTTAAACACTGATGGACTGTCGAAGCCACTGCATGCATCCTAGAGAGCCAAGATCTCCCTAGAATAGCATTATAGCAAGTGGGACAATCCACCACAATGAAGAGTATTCTAACCATTTTCCTGAAAGGGCCTCTGCCCAACAATACTTCTTCTTCAAACTCCCCGATCACATCAGCTGAGCTGCCCGTGAAACCCACGATTGATCTGTCCGACTTCTGAATCACAGCTGGATTTTTCATTTTCTTGTAAGTGTTTAGAAAAAGGATATTGGCAGAGCTTCCAGTATCCACCAGAATTCGCCTTATCTCATTGCCCCCTATAGATGCTCCTATGACAACAGCATCCTCATAAGGGCCAGCAATATCTCTCAAATCATCCTCATCGAAGACTATGAATGGGAATGAGTTTGGTGATTGATAGGATGTCATGCCTCCTTCTAGCTGGGAGGCTAAATTATGAACATGCCTCTTTCTCGAAGAAGCAGTAGGAGCAGTCATTGTGTCCCCTCCGAAAATTGTCAGTGACTCGAAGAATTTAACGAGCCCGGAGACTGTCTTGGAATACTCCTCTATAGTACCCACCTTATTTCGCGTTGGATCAGGATCCAAGTACTCAGATTCCACATCAAACCTCTCCACTATTACCATAGCCCCCTCTGGGGCAGCATTACTTGGACCGACCCGGTGAGTATTGTCAGGCCTGTTGCCTCCTCTTCTTTTAACGTACGCACCCAACTTTCCCCTTTCAATCAAATTTTGTACTTCTTGCTTCAATGCTATGCAATCATCAGTGGTATGGCCAATATCATTGTGGTATTGGCAAAAGGAGTTGTTACGATGCTCTCTGGGAGACTGCAAGGTTTCCGGTCTCCGGTAGTGTACCTCATCTTTTGTTTTATCAAAAATGGTGGCCATGCTTTCTTTAAGTTCTGCGAACCATTCCGGTTGGACCCATGGTCCCCTTTTGTTTCTGGATTGTTGACTTTGAGCAGGAGCAGCTGGCTGAGACTGAGCTTTTCCTCTACCATGCCCCTGTCCGGTTTCTCTTGCTCTATTCCCGGACTGGTTTTGATTTGGAGTTGGTGCCACCGGGGTGGACCTCACCTGTCTGTGTACCCTGGTCTTCTTTGTTTCATAAACGTTTATTTGCTTGCCAACTTGATTTAGCAACCCTCCCCAGGTCATGGCTTTCTTTCTGGTCACCGAATCAGCCAGGTTGCCTGGGTTCAAACCTTGTCTTAGGGATGCTATTGCCACCTGTTCGAAGCAATCAGCCAACCCATTCTTTGTGTTCACAAAACGACTTATGTACTCCTTTAATGATTCATTTGGTTCCTGGGCGCAATGGATTATGGTGTCTCCATTACCCTTCAGCTCCTTACTCCCCACAAACTGCCTTCGAAAGGCCACCCAAAAAGTATCAAAATCTTTAATACAACCTTGAGGCAGGCTGTTGTACCATTTCAGAGCACTCCCCGTAAAAGATTGGGAGAATGCCCTACACAGTAGTTTATCATCATCATCAAAGTTCATCATGAAGTTCTTGAATTGCCCTAGATGATTGTCCGGATCAGTACTGCCATCGTACTTCTCCATCTTGGTGCTGTCAAACCTTTTAGGGAGGTTCCCGGACAGAATCTTAGAAGACAATGGAGATTGCCTCCAGTTTCTTCCACGACTGAACACAGTATCCTCATTGGAGTTGCAAAGATACCTGGTTCATCGTGAAAAGCGAAAGGATCCATCAGCATCCGGTCCACATGCCTCCGGTTATGAGATGATCTCTTACCAATATGCCTTTTCATTCTTCCATGGTGATCTCTTTTTCTTGAATATTTCTTAACCTGCTTTTGCTTTTTCTTGGTTCGACCCTCATCACTGCTGGAGGACAAGGATTTTTCATTTCCCTCACTATCCGAAGAGCTGCCCGAAGATTCTGAACTTGAGTCAGAGCTCTCCACAGGCTTGGACCGGTGAGACTTTTTAGAACTAACATGTGTCTTTCTGGTACTCACATGAGTTTTCGAAGCCTCAGGCTCTCTAGGGTTGTTGGTGTGATGAACAACCGATGCCTTGGATTTCTCTTTCACGCCCATTTTGGCCTTTTCAGCCCTTAGAGCTTCTATCTCAAGTTTCAACCTGTCACGCTCTTGGACAGTATACTCATCGTTTTCTTCCACCACTTCGAGCAAAGCTGGTGGAAGCTCTGGATTATCCGAATTCATTCGGACAGAATTTCTTGGCAGGTTTTGAATGCTTGATTCAGGCACCTCTCTCCTCCCACTGTGGTCGCCAATTTGATGTGGATAAAAATAGCCCGAGGGTAGGTTAGTAATTTTAAGTGGAGTATCAAAGTGGTACAGGGGTGTTTAACGGTGGTGTAAGGGTGTTTCAAGGTAGAGAGATAATTAAGCAGCTTGGTAGCAGTTAATTTTCATTATTCGAAGTTAATGCTGGTGGTTGAGAATTTATAGTGTGAGGTTTGGGCCCTTATGGGCTTTCGGGTCAAGTTTAATGGACCCGGGTCATGTTTAAAGACCCATGAGTTCTAAGCAGGAGGACAGACAGCTTAGTCAGGAAGTGTTTAGGTTTTTTAGTACTTTTGTCATACTTCGAACAGCCTTAGGCTCATATTGTTTCGAAGTGATCTGTCCGGTCCAAATGATCTGTCCGGTACTCGGAGAGAATTTACACTGACCTGCCCTTCCGGGGAGATGTCCTGGATTCGGACTCATCAATAGAAGACGATTCAAAAATAATTCCAAGACCTCCCTCTTCGAATCCAGCTACTCAGGTTTCTCTTTAGAGAGAGATAATAGAGGAGGTTCCCGAAGAAAATAATCCTTCACCGGAAGCTGAAGATCCATTGCCTCTACAAAATCCTTCCCAAACTAGAGATGAAATATCATGAGCCAATGAAGTTGATTCTGAGGCTACCAGAACCGATCATGAAGCTGAATCTGATTATAGGAACTCAGAAACTACCATGGATAAGAATACCCATAAGACTCGAAAAAAAAAGAACCAGGATTCGTTTATGAGGAGAAAGAGTTGCTATCGGCACAAATTTAAGGGATCTCGATGCTAATTACATCATTCAACTGAAAAAGGTTCGATACATATATTAGCAAGAGAGCCAAGCTTCGGATTTAAAAAAAAAACAATGGGGAATGGGAGATAAAATCACAGTTCGACTGCCTAAGGAAGGGGAAACTCCCTTAGAATGCAAAGACGATGAGTTGGTGGTCTACCCCGAAATCATCAATTGGGGTCTTTGGTTTCCACTAGATCCTATGATCGTGGAGTACTTCAAACTTCTCAACCTATTCCCTACTCAAGTGAAACTGAATCAATGGTTCACTCTTATGTCAGTAATAATAGAATCTCGGTTATCCAAGATTCCAATCAGCATCAAGGATTTCATCTCCTTAACCCGATTATCAAAAGGTTTGAAGCTCCCCTTCTATTACCTCACTCTGGTGGATAACCTAAAAATCATCGATCATCTCTTGGAAGCTGATAAACTCTGGAAGCAAAAGTTCATCTTCATCTCAGGAGCATGGGAGAACGACCAAGAGATATCTGATGCAAACCCATTTAAGCTAAATCTCATCTTGAGAAGCAACCGTAAGTACTTCGAATATTATACACTTTGAAATGAATTTCATCTATTGTCTTCCTCATTAATTATCTACTTGCATGATTATTCCAGAAATTCTGAGGCGATAAGCTATACGTTGACCAACAACTAAGGATATTTTCAAAAAACTTGCCACATGGGCCAAGAAAGAGTGGAATAACGCTTTCCACACCGTCTTCCAACCGATCAATTTCCTTAATACTCATATGTTTCCAATCACATAGGGGGCCTTCCCTCCTTGAAATTTGATGGAAGAGCCCAATCCTCATTTTTCCTGTAAAAGGTTAGTTCATCCTGGTTACAAAGTATTCCTCCTTATCCGCAACAGGTCGGAAAGTCATCTGCCAAAAAAGAAAAAAGAAAAGGCTAACAAGGAAAAGAAAGGTAAAAAAACAGTTAGGATGTCTGGTGCTAGCCCTTCAACTACATCAAAGCCCAAACCTCAAAAACGAAAAACACGAGAGCAGACCCTTTCACCCATCGAAGAAGGGAAAGATCAAGAACCATCTTCGAAAAAAAAGAAAGCTTCCTCCATTTCTCATGGAAAGAAAAAGAAACAAGACAAAATCACTTAGTATACATTAGCCGATGAAGAAGAGATCACAACTGTTGAAAATCAACAAAACCCTCCTTTCGAAGAGAAAATAACCAATAATGATGGTTTGATAATCATCGAAGACAATGGTGATAATGGGAATCAAAACACTGAACACTTTGACCCTGACAGCTTCATTGATTTTGACGAGTCACATGAGCTTGCTGGAGAAGACGATCCTGTTCTCCAAGATCTTCAGACTCGTATACATCACTTTGGGAGACCAACGACCGTCGAAGCGTCTCCAGAAATTATATTTCCATTTGTACCAACTACAACTTTAGATATGATTCCTTGTCCTAGTTCAACAGAAGTTCCTCCTCCTCCACCTAATCCTGCGATCTTTGCTGCACCTCAACCATTTACCGATCTCAATGTTGTAAAAGTACTTGCTTCCCAAGTCGAAGCTTCTCAAGATCATTTAAAGAAATTGGCCAAAGACATTTTCCGCTACAACGGTCTTACTGAAGATGAAAAACAGCTAAGGGAAAATTTTCAACGCAAGGTGGTTGAGCAATTCCATATGTACGAGCTAGCAAGGTCTGAGCTTATTTGAGGCGCTCTCTTCATGAAAAATCATCTGCGAACAACACATTTTGCTGACAAAGAAAAGCTGAATGCTTCTCATCAAAAAGAGATGATTAAGCTCAAAAATGATCATACTAATGAGCTAGCTGCTGAAAAATCCAAATCTATAGGTCTCTAAAACTGTCTTACTTCCAGCGAGGAAAAAAATAAAAAGTTGACCGATGACATAATCAATTTGAAGAAGGATTTTGTGAAGCAAAAAAATGCTGCCGAAGCTGAATTTTTGAAACCTATGTTGGCTGTCATTAACAATGGAAAATAAGAAACAGCCATCGCCCTTCTTCGAGAACTTCATGCAACTTATCCAAGGATTCACCTCATAAGTTTATGGAATGATATTCCCATCAAAAAGTGTCCTAGTGAAGCCTTCGATCATATCCTCGACTCATCATTGTCAGAGGAGGAATCATCTAAGGAAGATGAGTCATCTGAATAATTTTATTTCTCTTTAAACAAATCTATTTTGTATTTGTCAAATTAGAAACTTTCTTTTTGTACCTCAAAAAATTAATCTAATTGACAAATGTTGCTTATGTTTCGCTTTTATCATCTTCATATATTATCTGATGCTAACAATTCTAAAATAGATATGATAAGTACTTCGAAACTCACAATATATAATTACAAATTGTAAGTATACCACTTCAAATACCTTAGTGAAGTTAGTGAACATGATTGCACTTAGAATTATTGGTAGCATATCTGGTGAACGTTACAATTCGAAAAATACAGTGCATTATTGAGTGTTGCACTTTGCAAAAACTGTAATGTGTTTATTGAACATAATACCTCGAAAATGGTTTTTTTTTTTCAAAAAGCGTAATAAACACTTCGGAACATTCTACTCTTAACGAACATCAAAAATGATCAGTCTTTGATAAGTTGTAAAAATAGTTTTAAGCAATCATTGATAACAACCATTGGCCAAAAACGAATTTTATTGATAATATTGAATTATGTACATAACGCCTCGTTAAAACCTTCCTGGGCTAATAGAATATGAAAGAGTGCGCCATTCAAAAGTGAAAAATCCAAAATACAAAGACAAATCTATTCCAATAAAGCTTCAAATGTTGTATATTCCATGGACGCTGAAGCATCCTCCCTTCGAAATCACAAAGAAAATAAGATCCTAGCTTTATCCTCTAAACAACCATATAAGGCCCTTCACAGTTCGGAGCTATTTTTCCAAGGATCTTCTCCATTGTATGCAGGAATAATTTTCTCAACACCTTATCACCTTCTTTAAATTCTCTTCTCTTCACCTTCGAATCATATCTATTCCTCATAAGAGTTTGATAATGGATTACATTCAAACGAGCTTGAGCTCTTTTTCTCTTCAATCAAATCTAAATTCGCCCTTCTAACTTCATCATTGGATCCTTTAAAATATTTATTTATCCTAAAAGATGACATCGTAGATTCTATGGGGCTGATTGCATCTATTCCAGATGCTAAGGCAAAGGGATTTTCCTTTGTAGCCTCCCTAGGATTTGTCCGATAAGCCCAAAGCACCTCTTGCAAATAATTTGGCCATTTTCCTGCTGCTCACGTCAAATTTTTCTTCACGCTATATAAAATTGTTATGTTCATTACTTCGACTTATCCATTAGCTTGAGGATGAAAAGGCATTGAAAAACATTGCTGAATTCATTTCGACGTGCAAAATAAAGTCATCTCTTTGTTATTAAATTGAGGACCATTATCTGTCGTAATCCTCTGATGAACTCCAAAACAACAACAAATGTTGTTCACAATAAACTTGATCACATCTTTTATCTTTGTTCCTGATAGTGGTTCTGCCTCGGCTCATTTTGTAAAATAATCCACTGTTACAATTATCATATATCGTCCTCTAGAAGCCATCGGCAAAGGGTCCACTAGATCTATCCCTAATCTATCAAATATTACCGCCTCAGTTATAGAAATAAGTTGCATTGATGATCTATGAATATCATTAGCAAATCTTTGACAAGTATCACAGCTTCGA
Organism: Limnanthes douglasii subsp. nivea; assembly: GCA_036936605.1. Lineage (NCBI taxonomy): Eukaryota > Viridiplantae > Streptophyta > Magnoliopsida > Brassicales > Limnanthaceae > Limnanthes > Limnanthes douglasii. The sequence goes on along the minus strand of JAUPFV010000005.1, from coordinate 124,569,539 downwards.
ACTAAATTCTTAGCATCATTCATGATTGTAGGCCAATAGAATCCTGCAAGTAAAACTCATCCTGATAGAGCTTTAAACCCGCAATGAGCTGACCCTTCACCATCATGCAATTCTGATAACACCTCATGTGATTCTTGCTTACCTAGACATCGTAATAATGGCTTGCTTAATGCCTTTTTATACAATATTCAATCTAACATTATATATCTGAAGGCTTTACCTCTTAATTTTTTGGCCAATCTCGTATCATTTGGTTATGTTCCTTGAGTCAAAAAAATTGAGAATATCTGCTCGCCAATCGCCTCAGATATCCTCAGATGTGACAAAGAACTCCTTTATACATTCGCAATGACTAGATTAAGTAACAATTGAAGGATTTTCTTGTAGCAAAATCCAAGGATATTCTTCCTTATAAGCAATATTTGCTAAAGAATCAGCCATCATGTAACTCTCTCGACCAATATATTCAACAAAAATATCATCAAACAGAAGCATTAAATTTTAAAGTTCTCGAAGATATAAAATCAAACGATCCTTTCTTGCTTCGGAAAATCCAGATACCTGATTTGCTAACAACTGAGAATCCGTTTCTAAGCATACTGAAGTTGCTCCCCAAATTTTTGCCAATCTTAAACTTGCCAAAGCAGCTTCGTATTCATTCTCATTGTTTGAAGTATGAAAATAAAATTTAATAGATTAAATCACCGTCTCTCCAGTTGGGCCTATTAACTGAATCCCAGCACTGCACCATGAAACACTAGATCCTTCATCTTTTTGAACAACCCACCTCAAATTTATTGGTGCGTCTTCTTTACTTTCTTGCACATCTGATCTGCTCAAATGGAATTCAACAAAAACATCTGCCAATGCTTGCGCCTTTATTGTCGAGGTGTAAACAAAATATCATAATCCCCCAACTGCACTGACCACTTGGTCATTCTCCCCAAAATGTCAAGTCGTTGTAAAACATTTTTCAAAGGGAATAAAGTTCGGACTTCAATAGTGTGAGCTTGAAAATAGGGGCGCATCCTCCTAACAGCAATCACCAGTGTTATTGCTAGTTTTTCTAACTTTAAATACCTCTTTTCTGCTGCAACTAAAATTTTAGTGATGTAGTACACCGGCTTCGGAACACCTAAATCTTCACTGATTAAGACCGCGCTTAGTGCAAAATCCAATACCGCAATGTACAAAAAGAGCTTCTCCCCATTTCTAGGTTTTGACAATATTTCTGGTGATGATAGTAAATCTTTTATATTTGTGAATGCTGCCTCACATTCCGATCTCCATTCAAACCTGTTTGGTCCTCGTAAAACTTGAAAGAAAGGAAAGCATTTGTCAGAAAATCTAGAAATAAATCGGTTAAGTGTTGCTAACCTTCCTGTCAGAATTTGCACTTCTTTAATAGACCGATGTGAATTCATTGTTATCGAGGCTTTCAACTATTATGGGTCAGCCACTATTCCTTTTTCACTGATAACAACACCTAAAAACCTCCCTAACCGAACTCTGAAGGTATATTTTTCAGGATTCAGGTTTAACCTGATTAGCCTTAAATTCAAAAACGCTCCCTCTAAATCATCAATATGCACATCATCTTTTAAAATTTTTACCACCATATCGTCTATACATACCTCAATTTATCTTCCGATTTGAGTGGAAAAAACTTTATTCATCAACCTCTGATAAGTGGCTCCAGCATTTTTCAACCCAAAGGGCATAACCCTATAACAGTGCAAGCCCCTATCAGTTATAAATTTTTTGCATTATTGATCTTTTGGATCCATTTGAATTTGATTGTATCCTGCAAAAGCGTCCATGAAAGTTAGTATTTTATTTCCTCAGGTAGAATCAATCAGCTAATCTATTTGAGGAATAGGAAATGGATCTTTAGGACAAGCTCGATTCAACTCTGTAAAATCCACGCACATTCTCCGTTTCTCATTCTTCTTTTTACCACTATCGGATTTTTCGTCCAAAAAGGATATTGTGACTCCTTTATGTGCCCGACCTTAGATAAACGGTCTACCTAAGAAACAATTGCCTCCGCTTTCTCCGAGGAAAATTCCATTCTTTTCTGAATTACTGGCTTCACTTTCGGATCAATAGCCAAGTTGTGACGAATCACCTCAATTGGTACTCCTGTTACATCATTTATCTTCCAAGCAAAAAATATCCAAATTAACAAATAAAAAATCTAACAGTTGTTGACGTAAGAGTATGGTCAGTAAGCTTCCAATTCGAAGCACTCTTGCTTCCGAAAAAGTAAACTTCTCAATTTCTTCACTTACCGTTAAAGACCCTGGGGTTTCCCTTGGATCGTCAGCTCTTTCTTCTAAACCGAAGTCATCCCCTCTGACTAATATTCATGCATTAAATCCCCACTGCTCGATCCTTGAATCCGGAGTGCAGTGGCATAACATTCTTTAGCTATCTTCTGGCCTCGAACGACCCCAACCTGATCTCCAACCACATACTTGAAATATTGGTGAATTGTTATTACAACCCCATACATTCTCGAAAGCCATGACCATCCAAAAATAGCATTGTAACTCGTGGGACAGTCCACCACCACAAAAAAGCACATGGACCTTCTTTTTAATGGTCATTTTCCCAAACTTACTTCCCCCTCGAATTCCCCAACAACACGAGCTGTTACACCCGTAAATCCTATAATTGTTCGATCTGACTAAGAAATTCGAGGTGAAGTTGTCATTCTATCATAAGTTGACTTTAAAAGGACATTAGCAGAACTGCCCGTGTCAATAAGCACACGTCAAATTTTGAAGCCAGCCACCTCTACTCCAATAACCACAACATCTTCATGTGGCCCTGATGTTCCTCGCAGACCATCTTTTTCAAACAAAATGAAAGGAATAGTCTTTTTTCCATACAAATGTGTAGGCATCTTCCCTTCAATTTGAGTTGTCAGGTTTACAACATGTCTCTTCCTCAAACTGTCTGAATTTCCAGTCATCGAATCGCCTCCGAAAATGGCTAATGACTCAAAGAATTTACATATATCTCGTACATGCCCCTTTTCTATTTGCTTTTTGACTACCATCAAAAGCAACATGTTCAGATCCTTCTCCACATATTCTGAAGAAGCATCAAATGCTTCAACCTTTGAATCTAAAATAATCAAATTCTCAGCTGGTGCAGCCTTTGAAGTTGATGCTACGTTATTTTTCGAACCGCTCCCCTGCGGATTTACATAAGTAAAGAGCTTCCCATTTTCGATCAAAATCTGAACCTTTTTTTCAGAGCAATGCAATCATTGGTATCATGCCCAATATCCTCATGATATCTGTAATATTTGTTGTTCCTTTCCTCCACTGGCCTACTTACTAAAGTTGTTTTTTTAAAATTTACGAAGCTCTTGTTCTTATCCCAAGTCACAGCCATATTCTCTGTCAAAATAGCATAATACTCTGGCTTAACTCATTGATTTAGTTTTGATCTGTTATAATTGTAAGATGGAACGTGATTTGAATATCCACCAGTTTGAGGTGGCAAGTTATTCTTCTGTCGTATCTGTTGATTACTATTTCCATTCGAGGGTTACTCTTTGTAATTGGCGACCTGGCTCGAATTCTTTGGAGTCCTAACCGGTCCTCATCAGACTCTAGTTGACTCTTCGACCTTAATGTGATCCTTAACTTGAGCCATAAAAGCTCAAAAACTTAAAGCTCTTCTCTTCGTACTTTCGTTGGCCAGATCCCATATCAATAGTCCTTGGCGAAAAGCTGACATCGCCACATTCTCTTTGCAATTGTCCAAACTTGCTTTAGTCAAAACGAACCTCTTTGTATAATCCTTCAACTTCACTCCGGGTGGTTGTTTGCACTGGATAATGGTATCACAATTCGCTCTAATCTCTTTACTTCTCACAAACTGCCTTCGGAAAGTAGTGTAAAAATCTCTAAAATTTGAAATGGACCCCCTCGGAATCAGATTGTACCATTTTAAATTCGTTCCATTGAAAGTCTGCGAAAAGGCACGACACACCAGTCGGTCGTCATATTCAAAGTTCATCATGTAGTTCTTAAATTCTTGGATGTGATCATCGAGATCTTGCATCCCATCGAACATTTCCACTTTGGTAATGTCAAAACACTTCGGAAGCGTTATAGAACGAATTTCACTTGTCAACTAAGAGTATCTCCAGTCGATACCTTGTACAAACTGATCATTTGTTCCCATTACCGCATATAGATTTCGATCAGTCTTAGCATACTGATTCGAAGTGTTCCCTTCACACCACGTAGAACGAGGAAAATTGTCCCTTTTAGATTTATTTTCCTTTTTATGATTCCTCGACTGCTCTCTGTCTGATTCCTCGACGGCTCTCTGTCATAGTAGATACTGATGAGTTCAGATATTAAGAATGTTGCTCAGATCGGCTTTGGTGATCTTGTTTCCTGATAAACTGGATGAGCTCCATATTGTTTATCAACCTCTGAATTTATTTGCTAAGTTGCCAGCATTAATTTGTTAGATGTCCGTGATCGTTGTGGTATGAGCAAAAATACCTACTTGATCGTTTGAAATAGGGGGCGCTCATTACCTGTGGCGTTTGATACTTCATCATTTCTTTCGTTCGATCATATATGACTTATATAGATTTGGTCAATGGGTAAATTTCCTGGATGGATTTACATTTTATTGAGCTCGGCGGCTGGTGTCCCGTTGAGGTACGTCATCAGTTCTTCTTCGGTCAGTCCGCCATTAGAATCGAAGATTTGTCTGTCGGGTGAGTCTCCTTTCTGAGCATCATCTACTCATATAAATGTGTTCGCGCAGGTGAGTAGGTCTCTCATCACCTCCGTTAGGAATATAATCCGGTCGACTTCCCCTCGCCGGTCAAGACCTATATTTAGGGAGGTTACAACCAAGTTTTTTTCTAGATCTCGCAAGGCATTCATGGCTTGAGCAAGACGCTAAACATAATTTTTAAAAGACTCACCTCGCCTCTGGTAGAGGTCCATGATGGAGTCTCATACGCATCTAAGCTCATTGTTGCCAACAAACCTTTCTTTAAATTCCTTTCATAAGCCAGCGAAATCGTGAATGGATCCTTTGGGTGGGCTGTTGAACCATTCCATTGCGTTTCGTTTGAGGGTCATTGAGAGGGATCGGCATAACATAGCATCATCGGGATCAAACGTTATCATCATATTAAAAAATGTCTTAAGGTGTCTATATGGATCGCCCATTCCATTGTAAGCTTCCACATTCTGAATGGGTCCAAGTTCCTTGGAAATTGGGCCTTCCATAATTTGTTCGGTGAAAGGTGATTCTTTGAGGATGTAATTAGGCAATCTCGGTCTCACCTGGTTATAGTGAACATATGCATCCTCTGTGACCCTCTTCAAAGTGGTGTACTATACCTCTTGCCTTGGTTGCTGTTCCTTGGAGCGTTTTTTGCTCATGATCTCTCCTTTTCCCTTTCTTTTATCGTCACGCTTGGAAGACCAGTCTCATTGATTCACACGGCTGGCATCGAGCCCTGATGGGTGGTTAGATCGACTGGTCCCTCTTACCTTAGTAGTTAAGGTGTGGAGCGCATCATTCATTCCTGCTGACTTGCTCCTACTGTAGGTTCTGAAGTTGATGTTCTAGTTTTCATAAAGTCGGTGTTACCCTCGAGTTATCACTTGGGACGCTGTGCATAACGGGGGCCGCCACTAGTCAAGGTGGGTTAATTTTCGGTTCGGTCCTAGCAATCTACTGAATCCCCTATACCGCCGGTTCCACACGTCCCATGGGGGGCGCAATAACAATCTCTGGACCGGTGGCTGTGATAGGACACAACATGTCTTGTCTTACGGGCGGATTCGCACTTGTCCTCTGATTCCCCGCTATTTCGCTTGGCTCTGGAATCTCTCTCTCAATCCCTGATCTATTAACTACCGTGGTTATTGTACTTAAAAAATAAACGCTTTTCATGTTCCCACAGACATTGCCAAATTTGTTATTAAAAAATAACAAACAGAATTGCCAAGTATAAAATGTTTTTATCAAGGAAGAGAAATTACATTGTTTAGAGTTTATGCGCTTATTTAAACACTCTATTACCGTTTACAAACCATTACTACCATATTTGACTCCGCTAACTACACGTAGAACTTTATTTACATTTTCGGGCCTAAATTAATGGTCATTACACTAGTGGTTTGAGTTGTTTAGTTAGTGTGGTTTTGAACCGCTACTTTGACTATCCGTTGACGTAAAAAGCTCTCAGTCGGCTTTATCTGTGTAATAGACTGAGCGCATTTTCAGTATTTTCCTCTCTGCTTGGTAAGGTGCTCGATTGGCCTCATCCGCGTAATAGACCGAGCGTCTTTCCAATATTTCCCCCTCTACTTGGTATGCTTCTCGTTTAGCTCTCTCTTTGCTTCAGCAAAGGTCTAGTTATCCTCTTGTGCCCTCCTCTCTCTTATTCCTTGCTCAATAAAGTCGTCTGCTCGGATTATTTTAACCCATTAGTTTTCTGGTCAATCTTACTATTCATTTGGTCGTTCTTCACTTTACCGTTCATTCGTTGTCCCTTTGCTCAGCCTCGGTTCCTCCTCAGTCTGAACTCGCCTCTGCTCGTAATTCTTTCCTATCTTGTAACCAGCTTAGCTCGTGATCTTCTTTGTCCTGCTCCCCATTGATTACTCATATGTCTATTCTTCTTAAGTGTGGTGATTATCCTCTTACCAGCAACATTGGCTGCATCTGATGGAGGTCAACCCGTGCACTTTCAGACAATGTATAAAATCCCCAATGGGAACGCAGTTGGAACCATCAGAGGAAGTCAACCAACTGCTATGACATATTATACAGTCACGGTTGACCCAACAAAACCTCCCTTATAGCAATTACCTTGTGAGGGGGTGCCTGAGAAAACAATAGAGCACTATCTTCGCCCGATCCCATTGATGACCATAGAGAAACGGAGCATCGCGACATAAACCCCCAAATTCGGTTGAGGAGTTGGTGGCTGAGGGCCAAACTTTGAAACTAGGTAACAATTTGGATATGATTTTTAAAAAAATATTACTTGACCTGTTAAGAAGAAACTTGGATGTTTTTACGTGGGATGCTATTGATGTTTCAGGGGTCTATATTTCTATTATTCGCCATGAATTAGCAATTGATTCATATGCCAAGCCTTTGCGACAAAAGCGACGCTCATTTTTCGTTGAAAATCAAGAGGTCATAAATGTCGAGGTAGACAAACTATCTCGGCTAAGGTATATTCGACGAGCTCGGTATCCAGTCTAGGTGGCGAACCCACTGTTAGTCAAAGAGAAAGGGGGTCTATGGCGCATGTGCGTTGATTTCACCGATCTTAACCAAGAATGCCCCAAAGATGCATTCCCCCTACCTCATATCAATCAGTAGGTAGATTTGGCCTCGCGTTGTGAGTTTCTTTCTTTCATGGATGCGTACTCTGGCTACAATCATATTCATTTTAACCCATCAGTCAAGGAGCACACGGCGTTCCAAACAGAGCGTAACATATACTGTTACAATGTAATGTCGTTCGGTTTAAAGAATGTAGGCTTCACCTACCAACGTCTGGTGAACCATATTTTCAAAGATCACTTAGGAAAGCACATGGAGGCATATATCGATGATATGATTTTCAAAACGCACGCAATTGATAAGAAATTCGAGGTACTTCAAACTGTGTTCGACCTGCTCTGCCACTTTAATTTAAAGCTTAACCCTCTGAAATTGTTTTTTTGGCGTACATAACGGCAAGTTCTTGGGTTATATAGTAAGTAAAAAGGGTATCAAATTCGACCCCACCCAGTTGCTAGCAGTTACACAAATGGCATCACCAAGGAACATCAAGGAGTTCAGTATCTGACGGGACACCTAGCATCACTGTCCCGCTTCATCTCAAGAATGTTAGATAAAAGTCACCCCTTCTTTGAAATTCTATGAGGGGGTAAAACATTTGCGTGGACAGAGGAGTGAAACACAGGTTTCGAGGCATTAAAGGACCATCTCACATCACAAAAAATACTATCTCCCCGATGATATGGGAGACTTTGTTCTTATACTTGTCCATTTCACCTTTCTCTGTTAGTACAGTATTGGTTAGGGAACCCGCTGGTGTTTTGTGACCTATCTACTACACCAGTAAAACCTTGGTTGATGACGAGACCCGATAACTCAACTTAGAAAAGCTCATGTTGAGCCTGGTAATAGCCTGGAATATTCAACAAGTGGAGCATAGAGCTAGGGCAATACGACATCAAGTTTGAACCACACAGTGCAATTAAGGGACGGGTCATTGTTGATTTTCTCACGGAATTTTCACCACCTTGTGAGGCATCTCCTCAAAGTGAAACATCACTTATGATTGAGCAGGTGTAATTGATCATCAAACCGATGAGGCCTTGAGCACCTTAGGAGGCGGTGCGGGGTTCATCCTTAAACTACCCACACGAGAGGAGGTTCGCCAAGCTATACATTTTAACTTCCCTATAACCAACAACGCCGCGGAGTATGTAGCAGTGATTTGTGGCATGAAGCTAGCATTAATATGTGGTGCTCAGATTCTTTGCATCCGCTCTAATTCAAAATTAGTCATCAATCAGGCTAATGAAAGTTATGATGCCAAGAAAGAAGGAATACGCAGATATTTGACAGTATTCAAGGAATATGAGTTCATGTTCACAACAGTGGTATACGACCACGTACCCCGCATGGAAAACTCTACCGCCGACGCCTTGGGTAAAACCGCAGCGTAAGGAGAACATCCACTTATCTTTACATAATAACTACCAACTACTGAAATTCTTAATCAAAGCGACACCATCTGAACAATCGACAACACCAGCGATTGAAGAAAACCTTATTTGTTATATCTCCAATATAGCACTCCACCGACCGATAAGGTGGTTGCTCGGGCAGCCAAGTACTGCATATTAGATAACGTTCTATACTGAAAAAGCATAACACAACCACTCTCTGTTTCCTTGATCAAGCAGGGCCTACTTCATTTATGCACGATTTCATTCTGGAGAAGCTAGGACACATTATGGATATCGCACCCTCATTCGACACTTTATTTTTGCAGGATATTACTAGCCAGAATTGGCCACTGATGTCGAACTAATAGTCCAACAATGTCATCAATGTTAGCAATACGCCAACACTGGTCACCTTTTAAGTGAGCCAATGTAGGTCGTTGATGTCATTTGCCCTTTCGATAAATAGGGCATCGATTTAGTAGGGTCGCTCCCTATGGAAACTGGCAAGCGGAACTTTTTGATGGTCATGGTGGATGACTTCACAAATTTGATAGAAGCCAACGCTCTCTCTCGCACTCGAGACGAAGAAATATGTGATTTTATTCATCATCAATTTTTAGCTCCGTTTGGAATACCTCGCATCATGATGACGGACAAGGGTCCTCAGTTCCAAAACACCGTGATCACAGCATTCTGCAAGCGTTATAGAATCAGGTAGCACTTCTCCACACCGCACTACCTATAGGAAAATGTTCACGTGGAGGTCATCAACCGAACCATCCTTGAAGGAATTAAAAAGGACCTTGAGGGAGCTAATGGGAAATGGCTAGATAAACTAACCGAGGATCTATGGGAATACCGAACTACCTCACGGACTACGACAGATGACACTTCTTTCACCCTCGTCTATGGCTGTGAGGTTGTGGTACTAGCCAAAATTATTATCCCAAGCCACAGGATCACCAGCAATGATGAAGAAAGCAATACTACCGACCGAAAAGTAAATGTGGACCTTATAGAGGAACGATGTGATCAAGCACGTGTGCGAGCAGAACACTATAGGATCCTAATACGTGGTCATTTTAATACTCGACTGAAGCCCCGCAGATTTTAAGTAGAGGATATGGTCATGAAGAAGGTCTTCCAAGGATCCAACGATAAAGCAACTTGCAAGTTAGGACCAAATTGGGAAGGGCCTTACACCGTTATCTCCAAGGGACACAGTGGATCATATCTCATCGCCGATGCAAAAGTCCATGCCTTGAAACACCCTTGGAATAAAAATCATTTAAAGTTGTATTGTCAAGCATTGTAATTTAGAAGATGCGCTATTTTTCCCTCGTAATGGCGCGGGAGGATTTTTTAATGAAACACCAGATTTCCAATCATTACTTAAATAATATTTTACTGGTTTTGCCAATACGTGTATTTGTTTTTTAAGCTTTCTCCGTCTTTACAATTGCGAACGTGTCAATAACCATGTCTATGGGCTAAGCATGGCGCTATATTGAGTATAAACCATTGAGTCTATTAATACGAACGGGCTAATTAGTCATGCTTATAGGCTACGTAAAGTCCATATTGAGCCTATGATATAATAAGTTAACTGATCTAGTAGCAAGCCCTTGTTGGGCCACACAACGGGTAAAAAATACCGCACCGCGAGCAAACTGAGGAGCAAGTCTCATTCGATGCTACGCAATGAGCTATACTGAGCTCGACCTTGTAAGGATCTCCTCGAGTGTTATAATAATTAACAAACACATGTCTCCACATCCAAGTAAAATCTCCAATATCAACATAAAACTAAAACAAAGTAGTAGATTCATAAACTTAATCATTTACACACCAATACTGACTATAAGTTATGGTTTTTATACCCACAGTTACACACACACACACAAAATTTAAGTCTTTCACAAATAAAGCAAATTACACATCATGTGCAATTGGCGGGTCATTGAGCCCCGATACCAAAGGATCCATCTCGGTTTCATGTTTAACACACTTTGCAGCTACCTGTGTAGATACCTTACCCAACTCTTCTTGTGGACACGCCAGCCCATAAATAGATGTGCCACCGCCTGTGGTCGCATTTTAACATACACAAACTTTTCTAACGATCCTAATTGTATGCCTGGGTTGAGCATCAGCAGTTCAGCCAACGTCTCATGTTGATTATTGGCCATCATCCCTATGGAAACCTCCATTACCTGTATCTCCCTCTCTTCCAAATCGGCCTCTACTTTATTCAACATATGCTTACGTTGCTACTCTATTTTTACCTTCAGATCATCCACCGCAGTGGTCAACTTCCCATTTTCCCCCGTCAACTCAACAATGCGTTCGGATTGCTCATCCACCCTTTGTGCTTGTGCCATATTTTGAATGACCATACCAAAACTTTGGGACATCAAGTCGTCATCCCTCTTAATGAGCCCATTATTCTGAGCTATCAATGCAGTATTTCCCGTAATTAACTCTTTACATTTTTCCTCACAAGAATTCTGGACACCTTTGAGAGAGGCCACTTCACGACAAAGCATATCATTTTCCTGCACCGCTTTTTTATTTTGTGCTTTGGCTGATCCATAAGAATTTTTTAAAATAAACTTTAACTTCTCCATATCCTGATAATCAGTACTTGACATGTGCGGTATAGCACAATAGAATTATGATGCATTTGTATTCACATTAAGGTTAGTCTCTTATTTCCGCTTATTTTTCAAAATATAGATTATAGTCTGAAATACCTCGATAGCGAGCTCCAAATGCCTCTGTAATATCTCGCTCATGGGTATATTATTGTAAAATAACAACTCTGGACACCGTTTGAGTTGCTCGAACATCCGCTGTTATATTACCTTGACTTTTCTCGGTCTCTTTTTGTGTACGAAAGAGCTCTGGTCTTAGTATATTTACAAAGGAGAAAACCATGCCTACCTCTTGCACAAAATGATAAGAAGTTCATACACTAAATGTCTTCACAAAATGTGTCATCCTTCGAGCTACTCCTCAGGGATATGTTTTCTCTGCTCTTGTCCCTCACTACTTTCCTCTACACGGCTCGGCTGACCCTCCACTCGATCATCTTCTAACACTATTACCTCAAGTGTCTTCTCCTTGTTATGTTGTGTCTCAAAAACTGATGCATGTGCACCTAGGGTTTTTAGAACCTGAACTTCATCATCATCTTCTTCATCCACCAATTCTAGCTTCTTTGTTGAGAGCGGCACTGCCTCCAACATCACGTGAGGCATTTTTTTGAAGATGGACTTCTTCATCCTCTGTGTCTTCGTCTTCTTCTCGATAGCATCGAGTATGCTCCTTAATAACTTCATCCCTCGATGGGGCAGTGTTATCTTCATGCTCGTTCACCTCACCGACATCTTGAATAGTTAGCAGTTCTCCCTCCTTCTCGTTCTGACCTTGTACGGATGAAGAATCGTTGGTATCTCTTGCCTTTCGAATTTGGATCACTGCCAACCATACCCATGTACTATTAAGGTCCTAGTACCTCTGCTCCATCAGAGCCCGTATCCGTTCTGTTGTAACCATTTCTCTGCTCTCAACCATCGTCACCTTCCCGTCTTTCACAATTATCAATTCGGGAACAGGCCACAGTCCATCCTTCAAATAATTTATATGCGGAAATAGCCGAGACGGATCCTAAAACTAAGTGGAGCTAGCTAAACCTGATAATTTGATCAAGGGGTTTACAAATTATCTCGATCTCCGTTCTTTGCACCACTCCTAATGCTTCCCTTCACCTACGGCATCACACATATTTACGTTAATACCAACACAAGGTCATTTGTGTTAAGCGCTATGAATGTTTTCCTTACACTTTGCTTGCCATCGTCGTTTTAGTTGAACATTCATGAAATCACTTTCATGCCCCTAATTCCCCAACACGAATAAAGATGAATGCTTCCAGTTCATATCAGAAGTGGGAAGCTCAACTATTTTCCTTATTCCAGCTAGCTGGGTATAAAAAAAGGGGACTTGGCCAGCTTGGTTACATTATATAATGGCAAGTAAATCTGCAAGATAGACCGAGATACCTAATATGCGGGAGCTCAATAGAATTCTAAGTAAGACTCTCCATCTATTGGAAGCTAGTTGTATAAAACATATGCCTATGAAGCTAAAACGTCTTGTATTAGAGAGTTTAGCGGCAATCGTAAGCCTCAGTCAAAAATGGAGTGTATGGGCAGGTTTCATTCTCTTTTTCTTGGTAGGGCTGCTCACCAGATGCATTTACCCTCACTATAACATCATTGGGTATCACGTATCTATCCCTAAAACTCAGAAGACAGTCCTCTGTGAGATACCCATATTTTCAGGTTAGCCGAGAAAAGCAACTCTCTAGGAACGACGGGTCTTCAAACTATGACTTTATTCCTTCACTAGTAACCACATTCTCCTTTTTCTTCCTACCTTTTTTAGGTGCCATAACGATCACAACAACATCTACAATGAGCCAAAATAATGTATAAGAGCAACCAAACCGCGGGGGTGTAACTCACGAAGAGTACCACTACCATTAAAGGGGTTTTATTTCCCATTGTACAAGAATTAGGGATAGCACATATGCGCTAAACTAGGATACTCCTAACTATAATGTTGTTTACAATTAGAAAATTGAGTAATGCATTTCAAGTGTCAACTTACCTTATTTACACAGACACGAAAACGATAACAATGGTGGAGAATGCTTTCTTCTATGAGTAGTTATCTCATACTAAAGGTAAATTAATTTTAAACAATGATAAAAGACTCCATAACCTTTGAAAGTTATTTCGATGGCAATCGCCTCTCCATTGCACGCATGATATGACAACACTTTTCATTCATAATTGATTATCAACATGTTTCCTCCACAACCCAAGTGTCATTTTACATAGTAAATGATAAGAATTTATCTATTTTCACAAAGTAAAAGAATGTAGAGAAGTAGATTCTAGAGAGATAAAGTCAAGAGATCATAGTAGTTAATCTCAAAAGTCTGAGAGCTTTATTAGTTCAGCCTTGAACATTATATAAAGGCGCAAAGACTTGAACTTTAACTGAAACGGTTACAAAAAGAGATTTAATTTCATATTAGTCCCTCACCAAAACATAAAGCTTTAACTATATCATATGATTATACAATCTGTCATAAAAGGTTTTATTCTTTTACATTTTCGTCCTGAAAGTTCTATTTTCTTATTAGTAGTCCCTTAGTTCTTATGAAAGTCAATGAATGAGAACTAATTAGCCTCAGAAATCTTTATAAGTAGAGAGAAATCCTTTCATCCAGGGTTCGAGATGCTTCAATTTTACGGTCTTCGTATTTTTGACTCAATATGGCGCAATTTCCTTCCACCGATCATAGTTGTTCGAAGCTAAAATCGAATGGGTGATGATGGCCTAGGGGCTAGGTATGCCACTATGCAAGTGATGATGCCCTAGGTACTAGGTCTGCCATTAGGTCTGTCATATTCCCGATGTTAAATCCTAATTTACGCAACCGTTTGAAATTCTGTTTCTTCACCTCTTCCACTTCTCAACAATCTTTTTTCAGCCTATAAATATTTATGCTCATCATTGTTTGGTTCATAAACTTAATTTCTTGAGAGAGAAACTGCAAATATAAAAAATCTTTGGCTACCTTCATTTGATTCCTCAATCTGTTGGCTATCCTCACCGGAAAACTCAAATTTTATGTTCAATCTTCAACTGGTTTATGAGAAAGCATCCGAAAACTTGAAGATCCAAAGCCAAAATTCCCAGAAAACCTAGTTCTCTAAAATCACACAACAAGGTCTTCGGATTATACGACTACTTTTGTATAAGCGAAAGGGAAGATGAATATAGAGCACATTGACTGATAATCAACGCTCCTCGTGCTTTGTCTACATAGACAATATACTACGGTAACTTTGATCCTAACAAAACTCCTCTTTATTTTTCAAATTCTTCTCTTGCATAAGATAGTCAGTCATTCAAAACTCAAACACAGAAGACCCCTCGAATTCCACCCCATCTAAATATCATCATCTCGAATTCATTCTGCAAGCTCAAATCCTCGAATCAATCGCAAGGTAACCGAAGCTAAATCATCTTCAAGTATATCAGAAGAAACTTCTTCCCCGGTTAATTTCGAGCCCCCTAGTCCATTACACAAGGAAGCCTTTTTAGCTCATACAAAAACTCAACTTCCTCAAACCGTAAAAAGAAAAAATTTCATAGCCATGGGTGACGATGCTGATCTCACCTCGAATCCATCAAACTCTTCTCCTCTCCTGAGGGATATTGTCGAGACGGCAACAGAGTCTCAACAAATACCTCAAGTAATCTACCTTGACTCGTGGATGAGGCAACATAGTCTAAACAAATCCCTCAATTAATCCACCTTGACTCGTGGATGAGGCAACACAGTCTCAAAAAAAATCCCTCAAGTAACCCACCTCAGATCATGGATGAGGTATCTAAGGAAGAAATGGATTCTGAAACCATGCAATCAAATATCGAAGTTGCTACAGAAGAATATGCTTCGAAAGAAAGAGACAGTGAAACAGTGAAAGGTGTCTCAAACGCAAAATCACCTAAGATAAGAAAGAAGAAATCTCCTGTGAAACTTTCTGACGAGCTAGCCGCATCAGTAAGTGAAAACCTAAAGCCTCTCGATGCACAATACACCTTAGTGTTGAAGAATGTTTCTTACACATATTACCAAGAGATCCAAGCAGATAAACTCAAAAAACAATGGGTAATTGGGGACATATTATACTTTGTCTACCCAAAGAAGGAGAAAACCCTTTCGACTGCCAAAAGGGTGAACTGGTGGTCTACCCAGAAATCATCCATTGGAGTCTTCGATTTCCACTGGACCCCATGATAGTATAATACTTCAAAATTCTAACATGTGCCCAACTCAAGAGACACCCAGTCAGTCGTTCACTTTGCTCTCTATGATTATGGTTTATCGATTGGCCAAGATTCCTCTCTGCATCGAAGACTTCATCTCCTTGACATTGAAAGGACCAGTACTTCCATTTTATTATCTAACATTGGATGATGACTTGAAGATCATAGATGATTTGTTAGAGGCAGATAAATTTTGGAAACAAAGAATTGTCTTCGTCTCAGGAGGCTGGGAAAAGGGATAAAGAAATTTCTGAAACCAACCTATCGAAGTTGAACCTCGTCTTGAGGAGTAACAGTAAGTATTGTGTTATTATTTGAATCATATCTCCAATTAATTTTTTACTTATTTCTCATCAAGTATTGTGTTGTATACATAAATTTTGAGGTGTTTCAAGCTTTGTCGAAAAAAATTCAATGACATTTTTATTAAGCTTGCAACATGGGCTGATAAAGAATAGGGCAACGGATTTCACACAACCATTTAATCTGAGACTCTAATGGAGCCACCCAATCCTCTGCATGTTGTTAGTAGGATATTGGCTCTTAATTGAAAAGTCTTTCTTCCTGTTTGGCACAGATCGGATAGCCAACTTCCCTAGAAAAAGAATGCAAAAAAGAATAAAAAGGCAGCTAGCACATCTGGTGCTAGCCCTTCAGAAGATCTGATACCGAAAATTTCGAACAGAAAAATGATAGAAAATAACCTCCCGATTATCAAAGAGGGAGTAGAAGGTGAGCCTTCTCCAAAAATAAAAAAGATTGTTGCCACAACGAAAAATAAGCGCACAGCTAAAACCACACACTCAGGAAAAAACAAAAAAGAAAGTTGTTCAAACCGTTCAGGAGGTGTCGTCTAAAGCTGATGAAATTGTCGTTGTAGAGAATCATCAGAAAGAAAATGAAGCAGTTGTCAAAGAGGGAGGAACTCAACAAGGAGAGATTGTTGCAGACAATTATTGAGGTGATGATAAATTTGATCTTGATAGCTTCATCAACTTCGATCAATCTCAAGAGCTCGTTAGAGATGAAGATCCTTTTTTCAAGATCTTCAGGACCAACTGTAAATTTTTGGTAAAAGGTCTGCTCATGTTCCTCCCGAAGCAGCTTCATTAGAGGTCTCTTTGCCTCCATCCTCTAGTGTTCTTATACATGTTCCCAGTCCAATGGTCTTTCGTGCCGAAGAGCCATCCAAAGAAGTTTCACTAGCTCTTCAACATTTTGTCAATCTTGGTGCTGCAGGACCAAAATTAACCTGAGAAATCGAATATGATCAAAATCAGCAAAAATATATGGCAAAAGAGATGGTTCGCTACACGACAATTGTTGCTGCTGAAAAAACAATGAGGGAAATATTTGGTGGCCTCGTGGAAAAGAAATTTCATGGATTCTAACTGGCCAGATCTGAATTCATCAAATGGCTCATCTATGTCAAGAATCACCTCAGATTTGTGCGTCGAAAATAAAAAGAAGAGCTTAATACTTCTCATCAACATGAAACAGATCATCTAGAATCTAAACACTCAGAAGAATAAGCTACAAAGAAGATAAAATCCGATGATATTTAACTTTCACTTGACAAGATTCATGTAGAGAATAAAAAATTGAAAGAGGATTGGATGCTCTCAAAACTCAATTCAACAAATAGAAAAGGCTAGTTGTCCTTGCTACTGAGAAAGAATGTGGAAATGACATGTTAGCAGCCATCAAAAATGCTGAAGAGCAAAGCTCTATTAATCTTCTTCGCAAAATTCATGTCATATTTTCTAAGGCTGACCTTTCCAACTTTCGGGAGCAGATTCATCGAAAGTCGCACAAGCAAAGCTTTTGATCCTCTTTCTAGCTCTTCATCGGAATCAGAAGATAGCGCTACTGAACACGGATAATTTTCTGAAGGAAGCTCCGAGGGAAAATAACTTTGCTATCTCTTTTTTGTTTTTAGCTGTTATTCAATTGTTGTAGAATGAGTTTTTTTTAGTAGATGCCTTTTTACTTGGCATTTAAAAACTTATTCTGTTTTCATCGGATTAAATTTAATGCAATAAGGCTTAGTTTTTCCTCTAAATTTATTAACCTCACACATCATGTTCACTTCAAAATATAACTTATATCACAATTACATATATAATGTTCGAAGTGAGAATACTTTACTAACGTGTGACATTTCGAATAATACAGTGCGTTTAGAGAACGTAGCACCTCGAATATTATCGTGCGTTTACAAAACGTAGCACTTCGAATATTATAGTGCGTTTAGATAATGTAGCACTTCGAATATGGTTGTCTCTTCGATGAGTGTATTCAACACTTCAAAATAATTACTTTTGGTCAACGTTAAAAAATATCATTCTTTGACTAGTTACCAAAATAATTTAAACAAACATACATAAACAACCATTGGCCAAAAAATATTTTTATTGATAACTTCGAATATTTACATAACACCTCATTAAAACCTCCCTAGAGCAACATGGTAGAAAAAAGTGTGTCCGTTATTAAAAAAAAGAACAATTTCAAAACAAAAATTACTCCCAGTACAATTTTAGATGTTGTATACTAAGGATGTTGAAGCATTCTCCCCTACTCGTCATAAAAGCGATAAGAACCTGGCTTTATTTTTTCCACAACCATATAAGGACCTTCCCAATTCGGGGCCATCTTACCAAGGTTTTTTTCCTTAGTATGGAGGAATACCTTCCTTAAAACTTTATCACCCACCTTAAAGTACTTCCTTATGACCTTCGAATTATATATACTATTCATAAGAGTCTGATAATTAATCATATTCAGATGAGCTCCAACTCTTTTTTCCTCAATCAAATCTAAATCTGCTCTTTTTTCTTCGTCATTCAAGTCTTTAGAATACTGAGCTACTATAAAAGAAGGCAATGTAGATTCTGCAAGACTAAGAGCATTCATCCCATATTCTAAGGCAAAAATAGTATCTTTAGTAGCTTCCATAGAAGTTTTTTTATAAGCCCATGACACCTCCTGTAAATAATTAGGCCATTTTCCAGCAGCCCCTGTGAAATTCTTATTTAGACCTTCTAAAATAGATATGTTTGGCACCTCTACCTGACCATTTTCTTGAGGATGAAAAGGTGTGGAAAAACATTTTTTTATCCCCCTCAAAGCACAAAAGAAGCCATTTCTTTGTTATTGAATTAAGGTCCATTATCCGTTGTAATTTTTCGAGGTACCCCAAAGCGGCAGCAAAGACTATTTACTATGAAGTTAATGACATCCTTGGCCTCTGTCTTAGACAATGGTTCAGCTTTTACCCACTTCGTAAAATAGTCCACTGCCACAATAATCATTTGTCGTCCTCCAGAAGCCATTGACAATGGTCCCACCATGTCTATTCCCCTTCTGTCAAATGGGACGGCTTCAGTAATGGACATAATTGGAACTTTTGGCTTATGAATAAAGTTGTCAAACCTTTGACAAGTATCACAACCTCGAACTAGATTCTTAGCGTCGTTCATAATCGAAGGCCAATAATGTCGTGCCAGCAAGACTTGACGAGTCAATGCTTTGAAGCGACAATATGCCGAGCCCTCTCAATCATGTAACTCTGATAGAATTTCATGTGATTCCTGTTTTCTTAAGCATCGCAATAACGGCCTATTCAACACTTTTTTGTATAAAACTCCATCTAACACTATATAGCCACATGCTTTGCACCTCAACTTCTTGGCTAAATGCATATCCTCATGCAGCATTCGTCTTAACAATAAATTCAAAATGTTAGTTCTCTAATCTCCTCGAATTGTATCTAGAGTAACGAATACCTCCTCAATATGCTCACGTTGCTGTGAACGAGTTAAAATCGAAGGATTTTCCTTGTAATAAAATCCAAGGATAATATTCTGTGTAACCAACTATTTCCAAAGAATCAACAACTATATTGTTTCCTCGGCGGATATGCTCTACAATAACGTGATCAAACAAAAGAGTCAAATTCTGAAGCTCTCAAAGATATAAAATTAAATGGTTCTTTTTTGCTTCGGAAATTCTAGCTACTTGATTTTCTACTAACTAGAAATCTGTTTCTAAACGAACTAAAGTTACCCTACAGATGTTCGTAAGTCTTAAACCACCTAATATAGCTTCATTGTTCGATACATGAAACCCAAACTTAATAGATTGAAACATTGTTTCCTTAGATTGAGCAATCAGTTGAATTCTAGCATTACATCCTAAAATGTAAAAACCCTCATCAGTTCAGACTATCCGCATCGAATTTATTGGAAAAACCTCTTTGTTAATCTCTTTGACAGATCTTCTTCAATGAAATTCAACAAGAAAATCTTTTTAAGGCTTGGGTTTTGATAGCCGTGTGAGGTGAAAATGTGATTTCGTAATCTCTTAACTCAACTGACCACTTGGTCATCCTCCCCGAAATATGTGGGCACCATAAAACATTTTTCAGTGGGAATAAATTTCGGACCTCAATAGTATTAGCTTGAAAATATGAGCTTATTTTTCTGGAAGCCACTACTAAAGCACAGGGCTAATTTTTCGAGCTTCAAGTACCTTTTCTCTGCTGCTTCCAGACTCTTGTTGACGTAATACACCGGCTTTAAAATTTCTAAACCTTCACTTATCAACACAACACTTACTGCAAAATCTGATACTGCAATATACAAAAAGAGTTGTTCTCTACTTTGAGGCTTGGACAGTATCTCTGGTGATGACAATAAATCTTTAATACTTGAAAGTGATGCTTCACATTCCGAGGTCCATTCAAATTATTTTGGTCTTCATAAGACTTGAAAGAAAAGAAAATATTTATCAAAAAATTTAGAAATGAATGTTAAGAGCAGCTAACCTTCCTGTTAAAATTTTCACTTCTTTGATAGTTCGAGGAAATGTCATTGATACCACAACTTTTAGCTTTTCTGGGTCAGCTTCTATTCGCATTTCACTAATAACATAACCCAAAAACTTCCTTGATCGAACTCCAAAGGTACACTTCTCAGGATTTAATTTTAGCCTAATTTCCCTTAAATTAAAAATATTTCCTCTTTTTCCAAGTGTGCATCATATGTTAAGCTTTTAACCACCATGTCATCAATATACACCTCAATGTTTCTTTCGATATGTGAAGCGAAAACTTTATTCATTAATCTCTGATAGGTTGCTCCAACATTCTTTAACCTAAAGAGCATAACCATGTAACAATGCAAGCCTCGAACCGTGATGAAGGTGGTACTCTCTTGATCTTTTATATTCATTTGAATCTGATTATACCCAGTAAACGCATCCACAAAGGTCAAAATTTTATTTCCAGAAGTGAAATCAATCAATTGGTATATTCGAGGAACGAGAAAGGAGTCTTTAGGACAAGCTCAATTCCTATTCCTCTTCTTAGCCACCAATAGGTTTGCTGTCCATAAAAAATATTGTGAACCTCTTATATGTCCGATCTTTGATAAGTGATCCACCTCAAAAACAATTGCTTCTGCTTTTTCAAAACAAAATGCACCCATTTTTTGTGTAACAAGTTTGACCTTTGGATTAATTTCTATGCTATGGCAAATCACTTCGGCTGGAACTCGTATTACATCTTCTGTTTTCCATACGAAAACATCCAAATTGTGAGACAAAAACTACAATAGCTGCTGATGTAAAATTGGGGTTAGTCAGGTTCCTATTCGAAATAATTTTTCATCACGAAAAGTATATTATTCTATATTTTCACTTACTGTCAAAGAACAGGGGTTTCCCTTGGATTTCCAACCCCCTCCTCGAGATCCAAGGTCAACACCCCTGGTTGTTATTTTTCCATTTTATCACCATTACGTGACCCTCAAATTCGAAGAGTTGTGGCATAACACTCTCTAGCAAACTTTTAATCACTTCGGACGACCCTCACTCGATCTCTGATGACATACTTAAAGCATTGGTGGATTTTTATTACAACTCCATACATCCTCGATACCCAAGATCTTCCAAAAATGGCATTATAGCTTGTTGGACAATTCACCACCATGAACAGCACCTGGATCTTCTTTTGAATGGTCCCTTTCCCAAACTCACCTCTCCCCCGAATTCCCCAATTAATTGGGCCGTCACTCTCTTGAAACCAATGATAATACACTCTGATTGGAAAATCTAAAGAGGATTTTGTATTTTGTCATAAGTTGTCTTGAAAAGAACGTTCGCAGAGCTCGATGTATCTATTAGCACACGTCGGAGTTCGACACCAGCTATCTTTGCTCCAATAACTACTGCATCCTCATCCTTAAAAATGATAAAAGAAATGTCTCTCTTACCATATTAATGAGTAGACATCCCTCCCTCCATCTAAGTAGCTAAGCTTACTATATGCCTCTTTCCGAGAGCTGTCAGTGTTTACAGCCATAATATTTCCTCCAAAAATTACCAAAGACTCAAACTAATCACATAGACTTCGAACAGAGCCTTGTTTCACTGGATCATCAACTGCCATTAAAATCAACCTATCTTGATCTACATCTAAATATTCTGATTTAGCACCAAAATCATCAACCTTTGAATCCATAATCATCAAATTCTATGCCTCTGTATTTGGATTTCTTTTTTGTGAAGTCGATGCAACGAAGACCTTTAACGCAACGTTCTGTCCTTTTACATAGTCCAGCAACTTTCCATTCTCAATCAATGTTTGTACCTCCTTTTTCAACGCAGTACAGTTTGCATTATCATGTCTGATGTCATTATGATACTTACAAAACCTATTATTTTGCTCCTCCCTTGGCCTATTTATCAGGGAAGGCTTTTTGAAATTCACATGCCCTTTTTCCCTTTCATAGATTGTAGCGACATTTTTCGTTAACTTGGCATAATACTCATGCATTATGCACTGATTAGGCCTTGGTCTATGAAACTGGTACCCTGAAGTTTGATTTGAATATCCCCCAGATCGAGGAGGTAAATTGTTGTTGTTCTTCAAATGTGCTGGTTGGGCTGAATTCGAAGATTTTCCCTTGATTGTTTGGCACCTGTCCTGAGTTATTTTGACTAGTTCCAACTACTCATTGAACTCTAGTCAACTCTTCTACCTTAATCTGGTCTTCCACTTGAGCCATCAGTGCTCCAAAAGTAAAAGCTCTTTGCTTTGTTGTCTCGTTCGCTAGATCGCCAAGCAACAATCCTTATGTTAACCTCGGTTGATATGGTCTGACTCTAATGGTACTTCATTTGTAGTAGTTGTAGTCCAGTAATATAGTGTGGTTGTTGTAATTGTTGCTCACTATTATACTGCCGGTTCAGCACAGATTGCTATTTTGTGTGCTTATCACACCTTCATGTTGTTCATTGAACTATTATTTTTCTTTTTTACCAGACATATGCTTTCGTTCTGCTTTGTCTTTATGTTCTTTTATGT
The DNA here is from genome assembly GCA_036936605.1 of Limnanthes douglasii subsp. nivea. NCBI lineage: Eukaryota > Viridiplantae > Streptophyta > Magnoliopsida > Brassicales > Limnanthaceae > Limnanthes > Limnanthes douglasii. The sequence continues at coordinate 124,546,502 of JAUPFV010000005.1, read as the reverse complement.
TTAGTTAGATTTTTAGGCTCAAAGTGTTTTTTTTCTTTATTATTCCTGATACTCTTGTATACCTATGCGAAGTGACTTTTACCGGGTTTGCTCCGTAAACTTGTAAAAATATTGTTTTTATTTATTTAATACTTTAAATTACCCAGAAATATTACACATAAAAATTTCTTCAATTTATCATCTGATTTCTCTCCTTGATTTTTATTGTTAACAAATCTTTCATGTATGAGTTACAATTTAGTCAATTCATTACCCAATTTCCTCAGGAAAATGTTGTCTTTAGCGGATTTAAAATTATCAGAGAACAACTTATCAGCTTATACGAGTACCTAATATATAAAACCTTTAAATTTACATACGAATCAATTTTTTTTGTTGAACTGATTCAGGCACTCCTTGTTCTCTGGTCGCTATGCCACTCAACGAATTCATTGGTGGTATGAATTATCCGCCTAAAATTGTTTTTGCATGGTCGGGTAACGATCCTTGTTAGTTCTTTTAGGCTTGAATTGTGATCTTAATGGAGAAGTTAATATTATAAACTTACTGGATTTTAACCTGAACTTCAAAACTTTTGATTGCGAAATTGGATTTAGCTACTCAGATTAGGCTTCAGTCAAATCATATCATCGTTCTTATTCCTCAAAGTTTGACTAGTTCAAAAAAAATTAAAACTTTGGATCTTACTGTGAGTAAAGAGTTTGCTAGTGAATAAAGAGTTATAAACGACACACAAAGAACAAAGAAAAGATAATGGTTTTAGGATGGTTATTGGGTTAACGGGTTGGGTTCGAATAATAATAAATATTAAGTTTAAAAATTAGGTACCGATTCAGTTTAAGCTCATTAAGTAACTTTGTTAGTTAATAAGATAACCGATAAAAACATTATGGAGGAAGGTAGACGAGATTATGAAGGATTAAATATGCTATAAAAACATTACTATTATGGTAACACTTGTTGCAATCATATTAATATCACGCGCGACGAACTACGGATGAAGCATTCGGTATACATGGGATGATTTTAGTACAAAAGTGATCATGAAAATGTCTTGAGCGACAATTGACACACATGAAAAACTATATATGTTTTATAACCAAGTTTCGCAAACAACATATTTTTCTACGTCGTTGTCGTAGTAAAAAACAATAAAAAGATCTGATATCAAATATTTGTTTGAATTTATTTCTAAAAAAAGTAATAAAAATAAATAAATGATAATAACCATAAATGTTAATTAAATTTATATACTTATATTTTTCTAACCACTTAAAAATGAATAATAAAATAAACCTCTTTTTTTATAGTAGCACTAATTAAATTTATAAACCTCTTTTTTAATTTATTATATTGAATATTTTATTCAAAATCATAATTTTTAATGATATACAATCTTTTACGCAAAATAATCCAAATAATCTTAATGATAAAAAAGCCTCAATAATAAAATAGATAAATTAGAAGAAAAAAAATCAAATCCACAAATAGATTTTTCAAAACATACAACAGATAACTTAATATTTTATTGTTCAAAGCGGTGAATATTATTGATAAAGACAAAACATACAGGGGTAAAAAAATAATGGACTTGACAACAACATCCAATCACTATTTTTAGAGGAAATAAAGGTGAATTAAATTTAGGGAAAGCTTTTCTGCTATTGATTACTCAATTGAAGAGGAGAGAGTAGACATGCATTGAGCTCCATGGACTGATCGAGAGCTTCACCGATGAGAATCTGATACGACACGATTGAATTGGGAGGATTCAGAGATCATTGAAAAAGAGACTACGACTTTGTTGAAGAACGAGTCTTAGGAGGCCAAGAGAAGCATATGACAACAAGGAGATATGGAATCAACTCCATAGCCAAAAGTTAAGGAGCATCTTCACGGGACAAAGAGAGGGACTAATTCTTATAAAGAAGATGATGGAGGCTTCATCAACTAAGACACGCATCACAATCCGCAAAAACAAAGTAGGTAAAACAAGATTAAAGGTATGTTTTTTTGTGACATAAAAAACATAGATCAGTCAATTCTAGAGTTCTTAAAAACTCAAAGAAGATATGCGACTTTTAACTTAAAATATTAGGCACGTGGAGCCTACTTCAATACATAAAGTGCTTTGTATCAATAACAAACATGAGATGGTTGCTTAGGATCAACAAAACCTTCCAGTTGTACCATAAAAACTTGCTCAGTGATCACACCATTTAAAAAAACATTGTTAATATCTAATTGTCTCACATCTTAATCTTTTGAGATAACTAAAGTTAGAATAAGCTTGATTATAGAATCTTTAGTTACTAGACTAAGAATCCCACTAAAATACCTTGTGTTTCTTGAAACCTCTTAGCCACAACATTCCTTAATAACACTAAAGAAAACCATCGATATTACATTTTAGTTTATACAACCATTTACAACGTACTAAATTCATAATAGCAGTCCAAGGAACCAAAGACCAAGTGTGATTAGCTTAAAGAGCATCATATTCCACCTTCATAGACTGAGCCCATTTAGGATCAATAAAAGCCTTCAAAAACTTTGTAGGAAAAATAGTGTTACATAAGTAAATAACTTTAGGTTTAGAGATGCCTTAGTTTTCATAAGATGGTTGTTTAGGTCTATGATTGATGATGATGTGGAATTGCTTGTGTATCATATGTGTGGATATATAATGTTTTTTACTAGTAATTTTTCTTGTGTGTACATGCTGCCATTATTTGGTGGATGGCAATTTGATATCTATTTATGTGTTAAAATTATGTGTTTGTGGTAGAAAATCCTGTTGTTGTCTTGGTAGAGAATTGTGTTTTCCTGAGTCACAAGGTTGCCTCATAAGGAGCATGAAACTTATCCAGATTAGGAAAATTACCTTTAAGAAATTGACTAGGAAATCTAGGCAACCAAGAAGACTTAGACACATTTTCAGAAACCTCAAGTTAAAGAAACCTAAAAAACAAGTCAATTCTTACTCCTTAAAAATTATATTTCTTGAAACATAAACCCTATCAGTAGGACTAATACATTTATATACTTTGTGAACATTATTATAGCCTCATAACACACATTTGACGGAATGTAATCAAAACTTATAAGGTTGATATGATCTTAAACATGGAAAATAAGTACATCCAAAATATCTTAGAATAATATAATTAGGTTTATGACCAAACAGTTTTTCAAAATATCTATATTCTTATAAGACTAATGTAGGCAACCTATTAACTAGGTAGAAAGCAGTAGTACAATGCGTGTACTTCATTTCTGCTATATCATTTTTGGTAAATTAGTGTGAGCTAGAAGAGTCACACATGTCTACCAAACTTAGTTTTCGTTGCGATAACGGAACATCATTCACAACAATGAGATTCATTTTCACAGGAGAACATTCCTCCTCCTCGGTTTCCTCTGCATTGTCACGAGAGCGACATCCGCCCTCATTCACTACTTTCTCTCTGGATTCCGTGATGCTATCTTCTTGTTGGCTACGATCTCCAACATCCCGAATGGTCATCATCTCCTCATCATTTTTATTGTGTCCTTGTGGGGGTGTTGTATCTTTAATGTCCATAGTCGTACGGATCTTGAGCAGTGGCAACCCAACCCCTGCACTATTATGATCATGGTACAATTTCTCCATCAGAGCCTGCAATCGTTCCGTTGTCGCCACTTCCCCACTACCAGTCATCCGTACCTTCCCATATTCTGTAATATCTAACTCTAGTACACGCCAAAACCCGGATATTAAATAATTAACATGTATAAATAAGCGCAACCCCTCCTGATCCCATATTGTGTTGGCCAATGCTGATAACCTGATCAACGAGTTTACAGTATCCTTTGGTAAATCCTCCTTGCACCACTCTTGGTGTTCTCTTTTTAATTAATATCGCCAATGGTTTAAATAATCCAACAATATATAATGCTTCCTTCTTACACTTAGCCTTCCACCATTTCTCTAGTTTGAGGTTCATTACGACACTCTCGTGTTCCCAATTCCATGATACGAACACAAAGGTATATTTCTAATTATTCTCCAGCGTAGGCAATTCAACTATTTCCCTTACCCCAGACAATTGCATGTAAAAGAAAGGGGACTTGGCTAATTTGGCCTCATCAGCTACAGCAAGCAGGTCTGCCAAACAAACGAGAATGTCTAATACTTAGGATCTTAATATTACACTGAACAACACCCTCCACCTATTAGAAATTAATTGACGGGGAATATACTTAGGAAGCTAAAGAAATCACGAATTAAAGAAGACAACGAGAATCGTAAACCATTATAAAACACGATAGTATACATGCAGGTCTCATTTTCTCTTGCCCGATAAGGCTGTGCTCCGGGCGGCAGCACCCTCACTATAACATTTCTAGGGATACCGTATCTAGCCTTAAATTTCTGGAGACCATCCCCCGTTAGATACTCATATTTATGGGTCAATCGAAAGAATTACTCCTCTAAGAATGTGGAACTTTCATGCTCCAATTCAATGACGCCACCGACGACAGTGCCCGCCTTCTCTTTATTTTTACCACATTTTTTCAGCGCCATCAGGATCACTAGAAAGACGGTAATGACCCAAATATGACTTATCAAAGCAAGAAAATAGCTAGGATAACTCCCCTTGCCCAGTGCTACCCACAATGGGTTTTCCCAACACACAACTAGTTTTGGGTAAAGATATCTGAATCAGGCTAAACATATCCCCAATACAACATGACTATCATAATTATAACGCAAAATTTACGAAAAGCTGAGCATACCTTTTATCTACTAGAAATATCTACGATGAATAGCGGTGGTAATAACTGTGGCCCCCGAAAATAACACAAGTAGTTTTATTCTCTCTAAAAATAAAGTGCTACAAAGATTAATGATTTGCAAGTCTAAGAAAAAAGGTTTACACCAAAATTGGTTTACCAACCCACGCGTGATGGGACACTAGTTGCCACACACATTAATTAAAGTAGCATATTTTCTCAGATTCGAAGCGACATAGTCCATCAAAATGACCTCATGTGTCAGAACCGTGATATCGCGTGTACCGTCTTACGCTTGCCACGTGTCAATCCATTGTTTGTAAAAAATTCATACATTGTCGTGACTAATCAACTACATGGCCCATGTGGCAAAATCGAAAGTCGTTTATTTACAATATACTCTTCTTCACCGACTTTTATTCCATCGATTATCTTTCTTCAAAATATAATCCATGGACTAGGGGGAGCCCTGATGAGGAAGCCCTCACCAAATAGATAGATCAAGCAAAGTCCAAGTATATGAAAATAATATAGAGACATAAGTAATACCAAATTGAGGGTTTTCTTAAGAAAAACCGAGGTGAATTATAAATAATACACCTAGCAACACTCAACAGCAAAATGGAGAGGCCAAACCGAGGGGTATTCAATTCATAATAAGACAACCAACAAACCACCAAGAAAGATCATCACCAGCAACTGTGTCGAGGCAGAACCGAGGACGTCGATGCCATCACAAATTTCAACAGAGCAGAGTTCATATGAAAATATCATCAGAACCTGATCGAGGCTCGCCCGACCAATAAAGAAACCGAGTAGAGGTCATAAATTAGAGCAAACTTAATCAAGATCCCATCAGGTAGAGGCCCCGCCGAGCAGAGGCCACATACAAAGAATAACGGACAAAGAGAGGTCCTTCGATGAATGACGTGCATCTACCGATGCTTGTAAAGCTTAGTCATCAGATACGACTAATAAAGATTTTATAAAATAGGTGAGCATTTATTAAAAGGATTATTGACTAAATGACCCACATAATGTACCACGATTAGAGTAATGACCAGGATTATAGGTCCATTATCATAAATACAGGTCCATGATCGAAATTAGTGGACTTATGTAATTAAGCGAGAAAGTGAAACTACTTCGTAAATAGTATAAATAGTATTGTGATTATGTAAAAATCGATATTTTCTTCCTTGATTAATAATATTATTACTTGGTAGATTATTTGTTATATATTCCTTTAACAAATCATTACAAAACAACTTCTCATTTACTGGTAAACCATGAGTATACATGTATCTTTTAGAATGATGACCCAGTTTCCTATACCACATTTTCCTTAGGGAATTAGAATTACTGGAAACGATCTGAACACTAGAAATATTAGGCTGACAACCATAATCTTGAAGTTTAGATAAACTGTAAATATATGGCTCTTCCAATCTGTAAATGCCATTTTCAATTCTCCTCATAAGTAGGATATTCGTTGTAACTATATCATTCACAAAACATCCAAACTATGAAACTCAAGATAAACGGGGTTATGCAAGGTTAGCTGATAGACACATAAAATGTTTTTTTATTAATTTTTGGAACATGCAAAATATTTTTTAGGTTGATTTTTTTTTAAATTTGTTTTGGTTAAAATAATTGAACTATTTAAATACTTTATACTAAGCTTTTCACCACTACATACTATTATAGATTTGTTACCCATATAGTTAGTCTTTTGATTCGTCGATCTTAATGTATTAGTGACATGATGACTAGCACACCTGCTAACATACTAGTTATTTATACCTCATCCATGATCTTGTGAGTTTAGAAAGAAATTAGGAACCGATTCGTTTAAGCTCATTAGGTAGGTTGATTAGTTAATAAGCTAAACGCCAAATAATAATAATAATAATAATAATTAATAAAAATGCATATGTGGCATCCTATGTGGAGGATGAGTTGGCACAGATTGAGCGAGATTATGTGAGGAATGTTATTTTCGATTGTGACGTGTATCACAATAATATTAATCTCATACGCGAGATAATACTGACGAAACGTTTGGTATACATGAGGAGAATATTAATACAAAAGTGAATATGGAGTAGTGTTGCGTGACAGTTACTATACACGGAGAACTATATTTATTTTTTAGCCATATAGTATATATATATATATATATATATATATATTAAAGTAGTATAGTTAACTTTGATAAAGTTTCGCATGTCAGGTAGGTGCTATTTTCGGTGCAAAACTAGGAATTTTATTTCAATTTCCAAACCTAGGTAATAAATGTCATGTCAAATTATGCATACTTTACCTATGAAACCTAGGCAACACCTATATTGGAGTAATACACAATTTGTAACGTAATGTAGATTACCTTTTGCACGTAACCCAAGAATTCGCTCGATCTTGACTAATTCTTGAGCGCATTTCAATATATTTAACCTGGTGAATTCGAAAATAAAATTGGCATATTCATGGTGAATTTCAAACTATATTTCACCATACTAGACTGATGGATTTTCATATGTATTTCATCATATAATTCATAAATAAAACTTACTATATTTTCACATGATTGACAAATTACTTTCGGTCATTTTGAACACTAGCCCATTTGCTATTTTCTATTTTGCATCGTTGTAGATTGTTTCTCTTACATCATGTGTTCTCTTCAATTTTATTATGCAGTAAATCAAACTACATAGTTGAACCAGGTTAAGGGTCATCCTATTTTGCAAACTTTGATAGGTTATTCATCTTGATGTTTAGGATTACAATTCATTGGTTCATTCTTTAACCATTTACTTAAGTTCTAAATTATGTTTTGAAGGCTTATTAGTTTAATTTTCAGATGATCGTATATTTTGATGATCAATGTGCATCCCATATTATCCTTTAGAGGAGTCGGGGCATCTGATTCAGTATCCATTTCTTCTATTTCATGACTTGATTCTGTTGGTTTCAGATTTCATCATGCTTGTTCATTTCATGGCTTAATCACGAATTCATGAGATCTATCGTCACTGGACTCATTTTATTTTGATTTATGTCTCATCCTCTTCCTTTGCTATTATAAATACCTTTCTTTTGGAATCAGTTAAAACAAGATACCAATGAGAAATTTAAACATAAAATGTATGATTTAGTTTATTGCGAAATTATTATTATTTGTATTTGTAAAACTACTCTCAACTTGCTTGCAAAATTGGCGTAAACTTTCTCACGAGACTAAATTTATGTTTCTTGCAAAATTAGTGTTAATTTGCTTGCAAAATATACCTACGGTTTTTTAATATTTTTTAATGATTCAACTAAGCTATCCTTATGGATTCTTTCTAATGTATACAATTGCATGCACGAGGTCATTAAGGGCCTACCATTTGGATTTGTTCCTATTGATGTGTGTTTTTGAAGAAATAGATGCACCCATATTTAATAAACAATCAATAACACGATAAACATTTTTTTTAATATTAGAATAACAAAATTATGATACTAACCACCAATATTACAATACATCCTACTTTTTCTAGGATTGTGGGGGTAGATAAGTTTTATAAAATTTACCAGTTTCTTGCAAATTGTTTCAACCCATATAATCATTGATTTTATCTAAGTTTTGGGTGTAATGAATCATTGTTAAATCCATCATGTATCCCATATTAGAGAATAATAAGGTTCATCATGCTAATGGTATAAGAAGTACAACTACATCATGTATTGTTTTGGTATTGTCTCATGTTGGTTTTTCTATTAAAATTGCATTCTAAACAAATAATTAGGTTTTGTGATAGATACTTCAGTAATATTAAGTAGTATTATGTAGTAGTACTTAAGTTAGATTTATTACCTTTATCTTCTTATTTATTATTTATAGGGAAATCACTTTCATAATTATTATTCTAGTGTATTCGTAAGTTATGGTGTAATTATACATGAAATTCATTTCTTTGGTGTCCATTATCTTGACCTCAATACGTTTTTTTTCTAAATAGAATTCGTTATGTCCCACACTTGATACTAAAAATAGCTTTAACATTGTTATTTATGAGACCAAATTACTTTTCACCAAACTATTAAATACTCACTCAACGTTGTATGTATTAATAACTTCAACTATTAACTTCTATGCCAACCATCATCTCTCTTATCAAACAATATTTTTAAGAGAGTACAGTAGAGAATGTTCCTTAAACCCTCAATATATTGTTATTTTATTGCATACGTAATTGGAAGATCAGTGGTTGCTGACACATGCTTGGCTTGCCCCTTCTTTACCTAAGAATCACAAGTAAGTTTCCTTTTTAATGGAGAAGTTTTGGATTTCTTCATGGGCGATCTGTCCTCGGTATTCGAACACCCCATTAAAATGAAGTGTGTTTTTTCAGTGTTTACTTGTAGTTTCTCTTTTAGGGTTGGCCTTGAAGAATGCATTTTTTACGCTACAAACTAAGCGACAGAGAATGGAAGATTGACTGATATGAAATGCCCATTATAAGGAAATTTTCCTTCATAATCAAAGTTTTGCACAATGAGTTGGGATCATTTGGTATATGGAAGCCCGGTAACTTTCCTAGCTTCTCTCTCTGCTTTGGCTTTCATTGACAAATACAACAAATCGGTCAAGGCGGTGGCACCTCAAAACATTCAACTTTAAGGTGAAGACGTCACCGACGAAGTACTTTACTGTGGGTATTATATTAAAAACTGAGGGTTACGGTGTTAGAAATGTGAAGCTTCTCTCTTCATCTCTAGAAATTGCTAAAGAATAGAGGATGAGTATTTATAAAAAAAATTAGAAAATCCATACAACCACTTTTCACAAGCCTAATGAGTGCAAGCTTGAGGAAGTGGAAAGGTCTCCCCCAATGGTTATTTTCTCGGAGAAGTGGAATCATTTCAAAAACTTTATCACGCTTCGTCACTTAGAAGGTAGGTCGTGGGTCAAATGTTTCTATGATACATGTACAAGAGTACAATTACAGATAGCCATCTTTGAAGCACATAAAAAACTACATCTAAAGCGACTTACTGATCAATCAAGACTATCCTTCTAGAATGTGTTCGGATCAACCAAAACTAGTGAAAGGTATTAAGTGTTTGTATTGTTTAATCTGAAGTGCTAAGTGTTTGCGTGATTTAATCTGTATTAGTTGCAAGTTTAAGTCATCCTGAAGGACCTTCGCAAGGACTAAAAGGCTACTAATAATGATCGAATTCTCTAAACTGCGAGTCTAACTAATAGATAACTAGACCAGAATTAACATATAATATATTTTTAATAATTAGAAGTATTGTATGTGATAATGAGATTATATTATATATGCTTAGGTTACCCAAATGGATTTATATACCATGTAGGCCTATTAGGCCCAAAATTCTATATAAAGTCTTGTTTAGGTTTTTAGGAGACTTAATGCAACATTTTCTCTAATATTATTCTTGTTCGAGCTTCTTTCTTTATTATTAACTACCAGGAAACTTAATTGTTCTCTCTAACCATTATCCAAAACTTTCATTTATTTTATTTATTACCAAAATACCCTCTAAAACTCTCTGACTCCATCAAGGTTCACATGTGTATTAAAAGATATTTTACAACTATAATCAAATAATTTAGTACTCACAGTCTAGGTTGGAAAATGATATGAACAAACATCTAAAGCTAGTATTTTACTAAAATCTTCCTACGAACAAATGGGTCATAGCAAAACCAATAGATGAGTGGTTGGAATGACCAAAAATAATTCATCAATGATTTGACGGTAGAGTTATTTCTATTCACAAAGTACGAGGCAAAATAAGTAATGTAGGTTTCGCATATGTCATTTTTCATGTTTTATAGTCGACATACTACACGTATCGTATATGAAATATATAAGTTTTTGTATGTGTTTTACAAGATATTTCACAAACATGATCATAAACTTTAGTTATAGGTTGAAAAATGACAAGAACAAACATTTAAATTTACACCAAACTCCTCCGTACACGACACATAAAACAAAAAATAGATCAAATAAAAACCAATAGGTCATTGGTATAGTGGGCTAAACATATTACACCATCTATTTGGGAAACTATTGTATACAATTCGTCATTATGGAACGTAAAGAGAATATTATGCGTCAAATTGGTGGTGCAATATTTGGAATTTTCCATATAGTAACAATTTTCAACGGTTATTCACCGACCAATACCTTTGAGATTTCACTGCAAAATATTGTGTTTATAATTTTACTTGGTTGTGCAAGTTAATTAAACCTTGTTTCACAAATTAGAAAGAATATATATGTCAAATATATCTAATGTATGAGTTACCAAACCCAGCAGAATATGTTTCGAAAGTGTATTGATAATAGTTTTGTAACTCTATTATATAATGTAATTTCAAGATGTACCAAACATATTTCATACAAAACTTTTAATTATACGTTCAACAACGTGATAACACTCATAACACATCTATAACAGGTTTTGCAATATATGATGATGAATATCATCTTTGTACCTAATTATCTGAATGTCATATCTAAGAAAATATATATAAAGATAGATGAAGTAATTATATCTCTTCAGCGGTCCTTTTTACTAGCATCTCCAAGAAATTCATGGTCTGAATATGCATCATTTTGTTGTTTGTGTTGGACATATATTTGATTTTTGCAATCGGAAAACTTACAAAATAGTAACAATGGTTTTTTGGTTTGTTTTTTTGATACTTTGGGTTATTGCCGATTAGGAAACCTTGAGGTTTAATAAAAGAGAATAAAATAGCAAATGAATAATACAAAGCAAGCATTCAATTCATGGCCTGCTTAATAATTTAGTGAAATATTTCACTAAATTATATAAAGGTCCAATTATTTTCTTATTCATACGAAGCATAACACAATTCTTGAGACACGTTAGGCTTGCCTCATTATTTTTCTTGTCCTTTGTAGGTTCTCTAAATCAATTGATCCATTCCATAATACTCACTTCCTAACCTTCAAAAGAGACTCGTTGTGCCTAGCCTGCATGTGGGAATAACATAACTTATTTCTCACAAATCGAGATCCAATTTTTTACTACAATTAATCAATCGTATGAGACAAGATGAAAACCTATAAGTTTACTGCTTCTTTTCTTATATATCTTTTAATCTCGAGAATCAATTTTTGGGACACTCCGACTTATAACCCTAACGTATAATTTGTATGCTACAATTGGTACCAGAGATAATATGGTTACTCTAAGATATGATATGCATGATTAAACATATGATTGATTCTCCCAAATCCTTAATCTTGTGAATAATCTCAGTTTAGGAGAAATTCTCCAATTTATTTGTATGTTTCGATTTTGAAACCTCAGCATGATTAGGTGTTAAAAAAATCTATAATCGCGTGTTTAGGATTGGATGATGCGATCGATGACACATAATTTAATATGTGTTGTATGATTTTAATTGTATGACTAAATTTTTAGATCTGAAATTCAAAAAATTAATCTCTAATTTAGGACAAAATTAGGATTTTTTATTTTGGGCATTCACAACGAGTGTGAAAAAATAACATGGTCATTGATTTCGTAATGCTATATCTTGACACCCAATTATCTAATTTAAGAGATTTTTTTATTCCACCTAAAATTTAGATATCTAAATGATCATTTAGTTATAATTTTGAATAGTTGTGTAGTGGAATCCTAGTAATTGACTTTATATGAGTGTGTGTTTGCTATCCAAAAACTGAGGAAACCAATTCATAGCTTTTTTATAAAATATTTTGTTTTATTGCACGAGATTTTGGGACAATGAATCAATTTAATTTTTATTTAGTTTTGATCATTCTTTGAAATTTTTTAATTTTTAATTTTTGTATATATATCATGTTTAGAACAAACACGTTTATGTTAGTTACTTTAGATTTATAATGTCATGTTGAGTGAAGTGTTATATGTTTAAGAGTTGAAATTTATTTAACATTATTCGATTTACATTGAGAAGAATATAGTGAAGAGAATATATGACCTCAATATGTGATGTAATTACCCATTGACCCGCTGATCATTGGATTCTGGAATATACGGGGTGACCTCCGGCATGCCCATGTAAACGAGTTTTCTTGAAATTCATCTCCCTATCAGACATCTCAGCACTTGACATGATATTTTTATCCCTGAACTGCTTTAGATGCTCAAAGTGTACTAAAATACAAGGGTTTAAGGTCTGATCTATTACAGATATATGATTAAGTAGCATTTATATGGTTATAATGCGAGCACTTCAGATGCCAATTCTATGGAACTAATTGGCACACCTAGTATCTCACCTGCGTAAGCACTGTCATAAGAGTCACAAAAGGTTGAGACCTCACATCTTAGGGAACATATGTTATATGTATAGGTCGACCCATACAAAAGACTACCTCACATATATCCTGATGGTAAGCACCTGTTACATGATGCAGTTGCTGCGTTTACAAAGATCATACTCATGCATAACTGGTTTTTTAGTGTTGAAAGGTTTGCTATGTTATCAAGAATTAGTTAGCTACGCCTCCTACAAAATGCATGTTTGATTTAAAATATGGCATTGAACAACACTATCTAACCTTAAACTACTGACTCTAAAGGTAATGCATAGTATGCTGGCGTTTATCATCTCTATTAATGATTATGATTGATATAGTACATATGAATGCCGAATCATAACCCCTAACTTGGTATAATTGTATATGTGTATTTAAATAAGTTTGTTACAATTCAGAAATTGTTTCACTAATTCAGATTTTTATTCCCTGATCGTTTCACTAATAACTCTGAACTTAGACTCTTACTTCAGGTCCCCATTCTTTTGGGAGGCAAGTTTAAGGAGTATAAAATATAAATTTTACTCCTAGTATACTCAATGACATATACAATTTTCTTAAAGGAGACCAACCACATTGATAGCAAACTGATTGTCGAAAAGAGTCAACGACTGTAAGAAATCAAGAAAGGGAAAACGAAAAGTGGATATGATCTCTAACCCTAGGTAAAGATAAAAAGACTTAGAGAACAAAATATCAACATTTGATTAAAAAAGTCTGACGGCAAAAGTAGGGTTTGAGAGCCTTTTATAGAATTGCATGAAACCCTACGCCAAAATAAAATATTATTTCTTAGCAAATAAAATAAAGCGTATCCCAATTCAAAAGCGATTAGACCTGGTCAAGTATTTTAATTAAATCTAATAAAAATAGAAAAGTGTAGAAAGTTAACGAAAACAACAAAAAAGGGTATAAACGGTTGAATTTCGGCCCTAAACTTCATCATTAGGCTTTGCTCCCGTGATACTTTCGAAAGTCGTTGGGCTTGTGAAATTACATCATCCTCTTCTTTTTTCGGAAGAATTCGTCCACGAATTCTCAGCTCCATCATCCTCGACGACATTGGTAAATGGACCTATGTGATTTACGTTGAAGATGTCGTGGGTCTTCATCTAACTGGGTAGCTTTAACCTATATGAATTGGGATTAATCTTCTCAATGATTTCAATCGGACCCACCTTCCTTGCAGCTAGTGTTTTGTACTCGTGTGCAGGATAGCGATCTCTGGTCAAAACTAACCATACAAAGTCCCTTACTGCAAACTCCACCAGTCGGTGCTTCTTACCTGCAACAACCTTGTACTTTTGCTTCTACGCGTGTTCTCATGAATCTCCCAAATCAATAGGACCCCATGGGTTATAACCATAGACTACTATGAAGTAACTATACCCAATATCGCGCTTGTGGTGCTTGTTGTAGGAGAACTCAACGTGATAAAGGCGGGTGATACACGTTGCAAAGAACTATACCATGAAGTTCTTAGAGACCCATGGGCGCAACATGTTTCCTAACCTTCGATTAATTATATTGGTTTGATCGTCTTCCTGCGGGTGATACACGCTGCTAAAACTCACATTTGTGTTTGTAGGACGCCACAAACGCCTCCAAATATGCATGACAAACCGCGCATCGTGATCAGAAACGATATTCAGGAATAGGCCATGTAAGCGGTAGACCTCACGGAAGTATAAATTAGCAACATTCACAACATTTGTGGTTTCTTGCAGGAAATAAAGTGGACCATCTTAGTAAACCTGTCAACGACCAAAAAAATAGAATCATTATCTCTCGTCGTTCTTGGCAGTCCATAGATGAAATCCATGTTGATGCTTCGCTATGGCCCCTCTGGTATTGGGAGTGGTAGGTATAGACCTCGTTGGAGGATGTGCCTTTTTCCATGTGGAAAACCCGACAGCCAACGTATAATATCTCACCTCAAATACGACCAAAAGAATTGACCGAATATAGATGTGCAGGGTTTGATTTCTACCATCATGCCCCTCGTCGTATCTCACTTGTAAAATCAGTAACCTCAAACTACCCTCAGGAATACAGAGTAAGTTACCTTTGAAGAGGTAGCTGTTGCTCACTGCAAAAGTGTTTCTCAAACCTGTGCTGGCATCCTCCATAATAGGACCAAAATATGGATCAATAGCCAGTAAATCCTCCATCATTTCGAATCTCACAACCTCTCCGTTCATACGAACCATCATACTATGTCGGCTTAGTGCATCAGCTACACGGTTAACTTCCCCCAAAATATGCTTGATGGAAAAGGTAAATTGTTGAGGAAACGCTGCCCAACGCACATGGCGAGAAGAGAGCTTCTCTTGACTCTGTAGATACTTCAAGAAATCATGATTGGTGTATAGTACAAAGTCGTTATAGGACAAGTAGGAACTCCAGTGCTTCAAAGCCCACACCACTACATAAAACCATTAGTCATAGGTGTTGTAGTTGAGTTTAGCTCCACTTAACTTCTCACTGAAGTAGGCTACAGGTTGGCCTCGTTGGATTAGTATAACTACAATGCCCAATCCGGACGCATCACAAGAAATTCAAACCCTTTAGAAAAGTCAGGTGTGACCAGAATAAGTGAAATGGTCAGTCTTACCTTAATCTCTTCAAACGAAGTAGTTGCTTCAGGGGTCTAGCACAAAGTCTTGCCCATCATACAATCTGTAATAGGAGCCATAACAGTACTGAAGTTATATATGAACCTCCTGTAGAATGAAACCAGCCCATGAAAAGAACGAACTTTTGTGATAAATGTAGGTATAGGCCAATCATGTACTGCTGCTACTTTCGACTAATCCACTGAGAAGTCATCCTTCGAAATAACATGACCCAGGTCAAAAACCGATTTTTTCATAAATGAACACTTGTCGAGCCCCCTATAAAACACATCTCGTCTCAAAATAACCCATACTTCCGTTAAGTGTTGGAGGTGCAGCTCTTTCGTAGTACTATATATCAGAATATTGTCAGAGTACACACCTAAAATATTTCCAATAAATGGACGAAATACTTGGTTCATAACCCTTGTCAACGTGCTAGGAGCATCGGAAAGGCCGAATGAAATGACCATCCACTCAAAGAGACCTTCTCGTGTCTTAAAGGTTGTTTTTCATTCATCTCCCATACGAATACGAATCTGGTGATATCTGCTCTTCAAATCCAGTTTCGTAAACACTATAGCACCACTCAACTGATCTTGTAAATTATCAAGGTGAGGAATAGGAAACAGATATACGATTGTAATTTTGTTGATAGCCCGACTATCCACACACATCCTTATTTAGCTATCTTTCTTTGGTGTTAGCCGTGCAGGAATCGCACAAGGACTGATGCTCTCACGGATGTGGCCTTTAGTCAACAGTTCCTCCACCTGTCTATGAAGCTCCTCATGCTTATTTGGGCTCATCCAATAATGCAATCATTTTTGTAGGCTAACACCTAGTACGAGGTCAATCTGGTGATTAATGTCCCTTAATGGAGGAAGACTTGTAGGCAGATTATCAAGAAACACAATAGAAATTTCTGCTAATAGTGGTCAAACGTGCTCAGTTATCCAAACAAACGGATCATCATTAATTTCTTTAACCACCAATAAATAAACAATTCATGTATCACTAGCATGCTCTATAAATATTTTTCGAACTAAAAAGTTCTTACCCGACTCATGTGATACAGCAAGTGCAGGTTTTGGGGATAACTACTTAGTTGGTGTTAATAGGAATCTAACATTATTCCATATGAAACTATAGCTTTTTTCCTACCATCATGTGTGAAACTTCTATCATATTACTATGGTCGGCCTAGAAATAAGTGACAAACATTCATTGCAAGGACATCGCACCATGGCTTATCCTTATAGTTACCAACAAAAAAACGACACCCAACATCTTTTAGAGATTGTTACCTCACTACATTTCTTTAACTAGGCGAGTTTGTAGGGGTTTGGGTGGTCTTCTATTTTCAGGGCCAGCTTCTGCACATCGTCTTTGGAAATTACATTTTCGCAGCTCCCTGAACTAATAACGAATTTACACACCTTTCTCCTGATAGTACAAGTTGAATGAAAAATATTGTTTTGTAGCCAATCACCCCCTTCACCTCTTGTTTTAGGCGTAAAACAAACACGCCATAAAACCAATGCATGTCCAACATCTCCTCTGGTAACCTATTTCTCCTGAATTTCATTAAAAACTTAATCTAGTTCCTCATCAATACGTGGTTCATCTTCCAGATTAAAAACCCCTCAATTGTTGTGGCTGTTGTCGTAATTTCGGAAACTTTAAAGAAACGTGCCCTAGTTCGTGACAATTGTAGCACCTGGCCTGTGAGGAAGTACATGCGCGACTAGAGACCTGTGAGTTAGCACATGTACGCATAGGGGTGGCAGCTGGTACTGCTGGGCTAGGACCTAGAACCATTCTTTTTGGAAACTCCATTGGAGTTGTTCTGGTAGTATCTCCTCCATAAGGCCTTCGTGAAAAGGATTTCACCAGATGTAATGCATATTGATGTGCTTCAGACACATTCACAGGGTCAAAATAATTTTGTTGACGAGTATTTATTTTGGTCTCATTTGAAGAAAGGTGTGGAGAAGTTCTGCAACAAAGTTGTATTATTTTCATAAACAAATATAGTTGCATCCTCGTGATTTTTATCTAGTATTGACGATTCATACTGTACCATGGGTGTTTATATCCATTTACTTCTTGTTGGGATGTCCAAAAATCATATATAAAGATTCCATCTTTATTATCGTGAACAAATTTTCGAAGATCAGATATTTTATACCATGTGTTAAGGTGAATGATGCTTCTCAAATATGATACTTGTTCTTCAAATAAGTGGAACATTTACAAGGAATTTAAAGACTATTATATCATAATGAGGCACCGTATTCCTCTGCAACTTTTGAAAAATGCTTTATAAGAAGATGATAACTAAATTGTTTTTTTAATAACTTTTTTATCCCTAAACATATGACCAAACTAAAGTGGTAAAGCATACACTATCTACTTTACTTAGAACTATTGTGGGTAAAAATATGAGCAATTGGGCAAGATGTCTACCATTCATTGAGTTTGCTTATAACCATGCTTCTTACTCCGCTATTAAACTGTCTTAATTTGACATTGTGTATGAATTTAAGCCTTTGAACTTGTTAGACTTATCCTTACTACCACCATGAGAGTATTCAAACTAAGATAGAATGAACAAGACTGAACTTGTCAAGCAAATACACCAGAAGGTGAAGGAGAACCTAGAAAAGAAAATAAAGTAGTATAAGTGTGAATGAGATAAGGATAGAAAAAATTAACCTTTCAACCGAGAGACTAGGTTTGGTTACATGGGACTAGAAAGATGCACCCCCGCAGAATGAATTTCCAAGCTTCTACCTCGTAGGGATGGTCCATTCAAAGTTTTGAAATAAATCAACGATAATACCTACAATTGGATCTTTCGGGAAATATGAACATTTTATCAGGTTTTAACGTTTCTGATTTATCTCCATTTGAAACAAGTGAACCCGTTTTGAGGAGAAAACGATCTCAAGGGAGATGTTATGATGAGGACATCCAAATGGATTTGATTGAAAACTAACATGAGATTATCAAAGTACCAACTGTTATAATTGGTGTTATAAAATGCTCAAGAGCAATGAAGTATCATGGAGAGCTCAACAAAGTCGTGGAGAGCCTTATAAGCCAAATGGATTATGAGGTAACTTATAGTTTAGCTATTATCGAAATAATGTCTTTAATTGGAGCAAACAATGTTAGAAATTTATTTCAATTCACAACAAAAATAGCTCAAGATGATAGTAAGTGCTAAAGAGTAAAAATCTACTTTAAATCGTTATAGCAATATCATCACATTTTGTTAATGAGAGTTATTTTATATTTATTATTCAACATATACTTTTCAAGTCTTTAAACTCATTTTTTTAAAAATAAAATCAAGTATAGTTATTTCGTATTTATTATACAACAGATAATTATTAAATTTTTAAACTCATTTAATCTTTTTTAAAAAGATTCAAAATGAATTCTTTCACTTTATTATTGGTATTATTTTGTATGACTATAAAAAAAATTCTATAAACTTTGTATTTTCATCACTTAATATTAATTTCATATGTGAGTATTATCCGAACAATAACGAATAAAATCGTTTACGTGTATATTATTCATTGCACCTAGCTTCCCCGAAAAATCATAACATGTTTCTTATAAATTAATACCTAGCATTTCACTTTCTTTCGTTCATCAATCCTAGAAGGCAATATTCAAACATGAAATTTTTTTATTTTTTTATTTCCTTCCATTGATCTCAAAAAATAATTCGGGATACCTAGAGTTTATTAACCCCAACGTGTATTATATATATATATATATATACATTAATTTTTCGATTGGGTTATTAACCGTTTCGGTGTCTCGTCCATATTATATGACCAAAAAGGTGGGATCCTGAATAATTTGACCAAAAAGGTATACAATCAAATCACTAATAACCAATTTTACTTTTATTCGCAATCTTCTTCTTCATTTGCCATTATTGTATTCCTCATTGACTGTTCTAACCTTAATTTTTTCTTTTATGGTTTTAAATTCACTATCTATTTAGTTTATAATTAGAATATCAAGAACATCATATTTTTAAAGTCATTAATAAAGCGGGAACATGGTCTGAATCTTTAGCACGTGCTCCCATATAACAAAGCTAAATCTCGTGTATACCCATCGACCAAAAACACATATGAAAGATGATCCAAGATTGATGAGTCTTACTTAATTCTTTTAAACTTTACATTTTGAAATAGTATCATTAGAAAAATAATAACATCTTCGATATTGTTTCCTAAGTACTAAAAAAATAATAAATATCTGAAAAAAGAGAGTCGTACGAACAAATTCTTAACAAATTCTCCGAACAAGCCATCGTATCCTCTTCGTTTCTTAAAGATTAAATTTTTTAGGTATAGTGTCGATCTCATATGGTATCTAATGGACAGTGCTATTCGTCGGTCAATGACCAAGAATCGTCACCGATGTGGAGATCTCTATTAACTAATATTCTAAGAAATACCAAAGCAGGTAGGAATATATAAGCAATTCTGAGCCGAGCTATTTGTGGTATAATTACAAGGTGGGTTAAAGCTATGCATATATATAACTGGCAAGTATCGAATGATCGAAGTCAAATCGAGGACAATATTCTAATAAGGTAGATAATGATAAGGAAAGAGGAGAAGGACATTGAGTGAAAACGACTGAACAGACGCTTCACTATACAAATATTGACATAAGCACATGATGAAAAGAGCCGATAATCAAACAGAGTAGAAATAAAAACCGAATAGAAACCATCATAAGAACATTCGAGTCTATATCGAGCAGAGATAAATATCGAGCGTCGTTCAAGACCGAGCGCATGCTAAAATCGAGTAGAAGTTATAATTGAAGCAGAGGTTATCGATGATGAAATATACAAAGGTTAGATCAATCGAGGTCGATTATCAAAGCAAGTAAATAAGGAAACGGTTATGACTAATTCAATAATGGTTGATACGTCAACCCACGCAATATATATATATATATACTAGATTAATTGACATAATTTTAGGTCCATTATCATTAATGTTGGTCTACGTGCATAATTAGTGGATAAATGTACTAAGTGACGATTTGAAACTTCTATAAAATAATATAAATGGATAAGCGATCTTAATAATATGTATATTCTCTTCCTTGATCAATAAAATTTCTACTTCGCATTATCTTTGTTATATTTTCCCATAAAAAATTTGGCACCGTCTGTGGGAAACGAACAAAAACACAGTAGTAAGATTTTTCAATCATGGTAGTAACAAGATCAGTGATCGAGAGGGATATTCTGGAGCAGAGTGAGACGACAGATTACCAAAGAATCGCAACAAATTCACCGATGGAGTAGGATAAGTTTCCTCTTATCATTGTCACCAACCCAAATGTGGTAGAAGAAAATAAAATTGAAGTAACACCCCAAGTAGGACAGCCAGCAGTCACATCCAGGTCGGAGAACATACCACATGCACCGGAAAACGTAACGAGCCTAACTTTGCTGGAAGCAGCAGGCAAAAATCTGACGATTATGTCGACCGTCCAGTAGTTAGATCAACAACTTCAACACTTTCAGCAGGAACATCATAGGGTAGCATGTGAGCGCGACGCTAGAGGACAGGCCACACAAGCTTCCATAGTTGGACTGAACGACGCGCTGCATGTATTGATGGTTAAGGTTTGAGGAACTGGGAGATCGTTCCTCCAAACGCGAGGATAATAGAGAATGAGAAGGAAAAAATGGGGGAGAGAGAGGCTCCAAAGAACGGGATCCACAACATGAGGTGCAGCCCCACATTTTCAAGAAGATTAGGGAAAACGAGGATGAGTCGTACAATCAAGTGCATCTAAAAATGTCCACTTACATCCTCAATGAATCTTCGTTCATGGAGAAGATATTCGAGGCCCAAATCCCCATAAAATTCTACCATTTCAGAATGGAAGCATACGATGGAACAAGGGATGCAGAAAGGCATCTAAAGCAATTCCACAACATGATGATGGCTTTTAACCCTGATGATGCTATGCTCTGCCGAGCGTTGTCTATGACTCTTAAAGTTAATGCAATGGACTGGTTCAACAATCTGCCTAAGAGGTTTATTAATGATTTCGTATGTTTATAGAGAACCTTTAGAGAGAGATCTGTGGGAAACACGGAACTCTAATGTGAATGAGAGTCGATTTTGGATCTCTACCAAAGAATAGGTGAGTCGTTAAAAAATTATGTTAAGTGTTTTGTCTACTATATGAATGGTTTACCAGATCTACAAGAAAATATGGTTGTTTCCTCCCTCTAGAGTGGCATCAATCAACGAGGGGAGCTTTACACTGATTTAATCAGATTTTCGACTAGAAAAGATAGAAAGGGAGATTCACCGGAAAGAAATGTTTATGATCCAAGAGGAGGACCATTTGACCGAAAAAGATGGATGAGAGGCCTCGTCACGATAACGCTAGCCGACCAACGCACTATGAAAATCTATCCATACGTTTCACTCTATTAATTGAGACCATCTCAGTAATTTATGATCGGACCAAGGGGAGAATGAGGTACCAGCCCCTCGAGTGATGAGCGTGTCTGGTTTTAATTGATCAAACATTTTGCTCCTACCATAGTGACCACGGTCACCCAACTAACGAATGTTGGCAGCTGAAAAAAGAAATTTAAATATTGATAGACAACGGTGAACTCGTCCACTTCGTTAAACTAGTAAAATTTCCATAATTAGCCTGAACAAAAGGACGAAGCCCGAGCAGTCAATGAAGAGAAGCCATACAAAGATAAGCGGGCAGATATAGGAAAACAACAATGGTCTAACCGACAACTCGAAGGCTAACGACAGTGTCGTTTCACCATCGTTGTTTACTATTGCCAGAGGGTATTAATGATCGTACGCCATCGTTATTCACTATCGCAAGAGGGAATTCCGAAGTAGCCCACGTCTCAAAGTCTAACAAAAGAGCAAAGACCGATCAATAAGTTCAAGTGGTTGAAGCTTCATCCTACCATAATTACCGAGATCCTGTTGCCGATCTTACGTTTAATGATGACGATCTGAGGGGGGGGGGGGGGTCAGCACACCACATGAGGATGTATTAAAATTGAATTTGGATAGTGGATGAGTGATGGTAACTTGGGTTTTATTAGATTGAGGCAGCTCAGCTAATATCATCTTCAAAGCCAGCTATGATTTCTTGCATAAAGTTCTGCCATACAAACCCACCCAACGAACCCTGGTAGGATATGAAGGCAAGACATCTCAATGTGTGGGGGAGGTTAAGTTGATGGATAAATTCGGTTATGGGGCTACTAAGAAAGAGCTTAAGATGTTTTTCATGATCTCTGATGGCACCAACTCTTACCTACGATTATCGGGCGAATGTTATGGGAAAATGCCAAGTAGAATACCTTTTTTTATCAAGGAATATAAATTACATTTTTAGGGTTTATCCGCTTATTTAAACATTCTATTACCATTTACAAACCATTAATACCATATTTGACTCTACTAACTACACGTAGAACTGTATTTACGTTGTGGGACCTAAATTAATGAACATTACACTAGTGGTTTGACTGGTTCAGTTAAAGTGGCTTTGTATTGCTACTTTGACTATCCCTTGACTTAAAAAGTGTTCGGTCGGATTTATCCGCATAATAGACTGAGTGCATTTTCATTTTTTTCCTATCTGCTCGGCAAGGTTTTCGATCGGCCTCATCCGCTTAATAGACATAACGTCTTTCCAGTATTTTCCCCTCTGCTTGGTGTGCTTCTTATACAACTCTCTCATTTTTTCAGCAAAGGTCTGGTTCTCCTCTTGTGCCCTTGCCTCTCTTATTCCTTGCTCGATGAAGTTGCATGCTCGGATCATCTTAACCCATTAGTTGTTGGTCAATCTTACTACTCGTCCGGTCATTCTACACTTTATCATTCAAGCGATGTCCCTTTGATCAGCCTCAGTTCCTCCTTGGTCTGACCTCGCTTCTGATCGTAATTCCTTCCTATCTTGTAACCAACTCAGTTGGTCATCTTCTTTATCCTGCTCCCTGTTGATTACTCAAATGTATATTTTTCTTATGTGTGGTGATTATCCCCTTATCATGTCACCCCCTAGTTTATGGATTGTAGGATGGAAAACGTAAAATCCATGAATAAATCAACGTTATTTAATGAAGAGTGGTGTAAATTATTTTTGGTTGAGGGTAATTTCGTGAGGTGTTTTGGGGAATTTCAAGGATATTAAATGTTTAGGTATTTTGTAGTGAGAGATTTGAGCTGCCTGGTTGTATTAAATGTTCATTACCCTCATTAATGAAAGTGGTTGGGTATTTATACCCTTAATTATTGACCCATGGGCTTTCAGGTCAAGTTGCAAAATCGAATCGTGTTTAAAGACCCATTAGGTTTTTAAGTAGATTAGCACCTAGCTTAGTCAAAAGATGTTTAGTGTTTTAGTATTTTTTGTCCTGTCCGGATAGTTTAGTGGATATCTATTGTCCAAATTACCCTTGTCCGGTTTTCTCAGCGAGCAGTGGTGAATAATTCCGTACTCATCAAAGAGAATATCCTTAGGAAATTTATTAATTATTGTATACTCTATGACGACCGTTGCTATGATTATTCGTTTGAATATATAAAGGCAGCCTGAGTGGTGATAGTAGCAGTCGCGTGAGTGCGAGTGGTCTGGTATTAATGTCATAATTGCAAAAAATGGTGCTTTGATTTTTGTTACAGACGTGTAGGTTTATACTTAACCGTCACCACGTCACGCGTGCACTTAACAACTTGTATCTAAACCCATTTTACATCGTGAATTTACAAACTGTATTTCCTCTAGTGAACACCCTGGTTAACATCGCAAGACAAAAATGGAGTTTATTTGCCAGTGCAGAATCACTATACATTCGATCCATATTTTCCACAAAAAATGTTGTTAACTTTTCCTTGTTCTTCTTCTTATGACGAGTACCATGATACTAAAAATCTCTTGGCGCGACTATAGGTTCATGAATAACCCCCAATAGTGGTAGCAGTGTTCAGGTGAGTTGACCCATAAATTGCATACTTTTACCCGTTCTATTGGCTAGAAACGTGATAGGCCTAAAAACGTTGGAAATATGTATTTAATTGGGTCTACACTTACTGTTGTCGGGCTTGATTCGTGACTTTTTCAATTTTCTAGGCATATGCCCTACCTAGTTAGTCACAAACGGGTTAGAACCTTACTCAGCATTCTTCTAAGTTCTCGGCAACTAGGCATTCTTATCTGATTAACAGATTTATTAGCGGTTGTAGAATGTTGTAAAATTAGCTAAGTCCCATTTCTTCTATACCAACTAAGTGGTATTAGAAATAAAGTAGAATTTCCTAACTTATACAAGAATTGGAAAAATTCATTTGTGTTTGTGTTTGGAAACTGGGAGCATGAAAGTGCCTTGCAAAATGTTCAATTAGAACGAAAGTGGAAGTCTAAATGTAACAAATGTTTTTGTGTAGCTCTGCGCTGTTATGAAATTTGGGCCAACACTGATTGAAACATTTAAATGTGCAGGTGAAGGGAAGCATCAAAAGTGGTGTAAGGACGGCTTAGCAGAGGAGGATTTTAATCCCTTGATTAAACTTGCAAATCTAGCGAGTTCAACCTGGCTTCAAGCACCTGCTCGGTTATTTACTCAGATTAATTATTTAATGGCTGGGTTGTGGTCAGTCCCTGAGCTGAGCATTGGGAACGACGAAAAAGTGATCATGGTTGTAACTAGAGAAATAACAACCATGGATCGTTTGAGGGCGTTGATGGAACAACGATATAGAGAGCGGAATAGCACCGAGGTGTAGGTTTTAGACCTTAAAGGTCGGAGGATGAAGAAGGTTGAGGGCTCCTCATCTTTGCAGTACCAAACTGAGAAAGAAGAGGAGATGTTGAGTACACAAGAGGTTGGTGAGGTGAACCAGGAGGAAATAATCCCCCACTAGGGGTTGGAACAGAGGTGGATCGCACTCGGCAGTCCCGCTCGAATGATGATAAGGAAGAGGATGAGGAGAATGCAAGTCTTATTCTGAAGCGTGAATGGGTGATAGTGGATGCAGTACTACTAGAGACTAGGAAACCACAGGTAATCGATGAAGAAGAGAGCGATGGAGGCTTGACTCTAGAGGCTCACGATGTTCATCCATCGACTTCAATGCCTGAGCAGGCTCAAAGGAAGGCTCCAGAGGTGATTAATATGGATGTTGTGCGCACAGAAGATCAGGCAAGCCAAGTCAACAGTTGTGTTGATGAAAGCACACTGAAAAAACACATTTCCGAATAAATATCCTGAGGGATGGAATAATTTGTAAAGACTGCGTACGGTCTACCTTCGTGCAAGAAGTGGGCTCCCGGTCTACGTTTGTGAATATAGTGACGCCCGAACAAATGCTTGCCAAGGACCAGAATGCTAGGCCTAGCCGAACAGGTAGAATAGTGGAGGAGGTGCCCCCTTCTAGGATTATAATGGTGCAAGCATCTATGCTGATGTTCGAGAAACTAAAGAGATTCCCTGAACTTTCCTTCTACAATAACATGCCTATGAGCAAAGCATTGCAGAGGCAGGTGGAGGTAGCAATAGAGGCGAGTTCATCTAACTGCTCTTAATTATATATGATTGGGAATGTTATCTTATTTGAAAGTGATGTTCGTAAATGGATCATAATTTAGTCATCATTTCCTACCGGCACATGTCGGATACAGACCTCCAAGTAATGGATAAATGGAAGCCCGAGCCCATGTTTTTTGGGTCAGTGAATGATTTAACCACTGAGTTGACTCGGTTTAAGCATACATATAGAGCTTCCCAGGCTCATAAGTTCAAGGTTGTACAGGAGAAGGAAGTGGTGATACTAAGGGGTGCTCATGAAGCGTGAACAAAAGATCAAAGAACTGACTGCTGAGGCCACTCCGCTGATAACATCGAACCATGGGTTTGTCAAAAGAAATGACGAACTGAGGTCTCAAAATGCTGATCTAATAGATCAAAATATTCCTCAAGTTAAGAGGATAGAAGAGCAGGTAGATCGTCTTGATGGGCTCGTGGTTGAGAATGAGAGTTTGAAAGCCTCCATGACACCCTTAGTGCATGACTTTTATGGATAGACTCTAGTCTAATTGGAAAACATTATGGCGTCGTATCACTAGAAGTGTATGGGTGAATTGAAATGGTAGTTGTGGTAGTCACTTTCTTATACGAAATTTAATTACTTTATAGAGGTGTGTGTTTATTAGCTTGTATTCTACCCATGAGAGGTCCTTACAAAGTCGAGCTCAGTATGGCTCATTGTGTAGCTTTAAAGGAGAGTAACTCCCCAGCTTTATTCGTGGTGAGGTATATGCGACCCATTGCGTTGTCCTATGAGGGCTTGACTCTATGGTCAATTTTCTTTCATACCGTGTACAAGGTATGAGGCTGAGTATGGCCTTTACGTAGCCCACAGGCATGGCCAATTATCTCGGCCGTATTATAGACTCTATAGTATGGGCTCAGTGTGGCCCCTTGCGTAGCCCATATTCATGGTCATTGATTCTTTCGCTAATTGTAAGGACGGAGACGTAAATAAACAAACATTTTGGCGAAAACATAAAAAAATTGCATTAATGTAATGACCCATAGTGTGATGACTCATTAAAAAACCCTCTCGCACAATCAAGAGGGAAAACGAGCGCATCATTTAATTTACAAAGCGGATCGGTACAATTTAAGATGGTTTATATTCCAAGGATCTTTCGGAGCATGACCATCTGCGTCTGTTAGGTGATAAGCTCTGTTATGTCCCTTGGAAATAACAGTATATGGCCCATCCCAGTTGGGCCCTAACTAGGCTTATGTAGTGCTTTGCTCGAACTCACGCCTGATCTCATCGCTATTCTATAAGGTCCACGTCTATCACTCTACTGCCGACATTATTTCTTTTCTCATAACTGATTACGCGATGGCTCAGTATTATGACTTCTGTCAGTACCATTGTTTTGCTGCCACAGACCAACGCAAAAGGATTATGCGCGGGGTAGTTTTATAGGCCCACAAGACCTCCAACAACTTGTCTGGCCACTTGCCTTTGGCTCCTTGGAGCCTTTTTATATAATTTCCACGATAGTTCGGTTAGTGACTTCGACCTGGCCATTTTCCTAAGGATAGTAAGGCGTGGAAAAGTGTTGGGTGATCCAAAACCAAATAGGAAACGTCGGCATCAGCAGCTAATTCGGGCTAATAATAATCAACGAGTAGGAAACGTTGGATAAGGATTCGGTAACCGCAGTAAGCCCTTGCATCGCCCTAGTGTAGGTCATGCAGAATTGTAGTAGCATATGCTTGATTCAGGCACCAGAGCAACGGTCGAGTGGAGTTTTTACGGTATAAGACACCGTCTAGAAAGTGGTATTTGGAAGTCTGTAGCTGAAGTGTACGAGCTATTATCTTGTCGGATTGGAGGGTAGCGGAATTAAGATAAAGTATGAAGGTTCCCTCCAATCGTTGGTGCTACCAATTTCGTGTGTACGACGTTGTTCAGAGGAATCAGCTCGATGGTAGGCAATTATTGCATGATAATGAGTGGATTGCCACCCAAAGTTGCAGCTTTGGCGAGAGCGTCGGCAACATAATTTACTTGGCGTAGGACTTGCTCATACTGCACCTTTGCAAAGTGAGATTCACATTCCTTAAGTGCTGATTGGTAACCTTAGATCTCCTTTTTCTTTGCTTCATAAATGCCCTGAGATTGGTTCGTAACTAATTGTAAGTTAGATTGAATTATGAGAAGTCGAGCTCCATATATCAGTGCTAACTTCATATCGCATATTACTGCTTCATACTCTGCAACATTATTAGTAACCGGGAAATTGAAGCGAATCGACTTCTAAATCTCTTCTCCCATAGGAAAATGGAGCATAATCCTTACTCCTCCTGACGTGCTTGATGCTTCATCCATTTCGACAATCCATTCGGCTAAGTCTATTGGTAAAGTAGTAATATGTGTAGTAGGAGAAACGTCTCTAGATGAAGAAATATTTGTCTGAAAATCAGCTACCGCGTGCCCTTTGATCATCGTGCGCGGCTCGTACTAAATATCATATTCTCTAAGCTCGATGCTCCAGTTGGTCAGTCTTAATGAGGAATCCGGCTTTTGCAAAACCAATTTAAGAGGGAAAGATGTACGGTCTGCAATCGTGTAGCCCTGGAAGTACGGGCCCGTTTTCCGAGCGACTATTACTAATCCCAACGCAAGTTTTTCCAAATGAATGTACCTACTCTCCGCGTCGATTAAGGTTTTGCTAGTATAATAGATAGGTCGCTGGACACCGGCTGGATCTCTTACCAAAACCACACTGACTGAAAATGGTGAAACAGATAAGTATAGAAACAATGGCTCACCGGTGAGGGGTGCGGATAAAATCTCTGGCGACGTAAGATAGTTTTTCAGCTCAGTAAATGCCTTATTTCATTCCTCGGGTCACTCGAATTTCTTAGCCCCTTGAAGTATCTTAAAAAGGATGGGTGTTGTCTGAGGCTCTGGAAATGAAGTGTGAGAGTGATGTGAGGTGTCTTGTTAGACATTACAACTCCTTGATATTCTGAGATGATTCGATCTGTATAACCGTTTGCAACAGCACATGGTCGGCAACGATCCTCTTTTTACTAATGATATAGCCCCGGAAATTACCCCGTTATACTATAAAGAACATTTGACCGGATTGAGCATTAAATTATACTGTCGTAGGAGGTCAAACACCATTTGGAGCGTCACGAGTAGCTGGTCTACCGTATGCGTCTTGACGATCATGTCATCGATATATGCTTCTATATGGTGACCCAAGTGCTCGTTAAAGATGTGATTGACGAGGCGTTGATATATAAAACCCTCATTTTTAGCCCAAACGGCATGACCGTGTAGCAGTACAGGTCGCGCTCAGTTTGGAACGCGGTGTGCTCTTCATCTGAAGGGTCAATGCGAATAGGTTATAACCCGATTACGCGTCCATGAATGATACAAACTCACATCTTGAAGCCAAGCCCAGAAGTTGGTCGATACGGTGTAACGGAAATGCATCTTTTGAACATGCTCTGTTCAGGTCGCTAAAGTCAATGCACATGCGTCACTGACACCCCCCCCCCTATCCTTCACTAAAACCGGGTTTGCTAGCCAAAGCGGATATCGAGCAGGCCGAATATGACTGAGCCTAGAAAATTTTGTTACCTCGGCAGATATGGCCTCTTGCTTTTAGGCAGAAAAAGATCGTCCCTTTTGCCACACATGTTTAACATATGAATCGATAGACAATTCATGACAGATGACTGTAGGATCGACACCTGAAACGTCGTTAGCTTCCCATGCAAACGCATCCAAATTTTTCTCTAACAATTTAACTAATGATTGTTTAAAAATAAAGTTTAGATGATTAGTTAACCAAAGAGTTCGGCCCTAGGCCACTACCTCATCCACTAAATCAGGTGGGTTATGTTCTGGCTGTTATGTTTCCCTCATATCAGCTATTGGTTTAGGTGAGGGTGGCGCACTACTTTTTTCCACTGCTCCCCCTCACCAGTTAATTTCTATCTGAGGGGCTTTGTTGGGTTAACCGTGACCGCGCAACCTGATCTCGCAGTACGTTGACTTCCTCTAATGTTTCCCACTATATTTCCTAACAGATACTTGATACATTGTCTGAACGTGCACGGGGTAACTTCCAATCGATACAACCACGGCCTACCTATTATTGCGTGATAAACTGGGGGCGTATAAGATCATGATAAGGTTTTTAGCTTTCGTTTAATTGCTCAATAACCCGCCTTTACCATTAGCTCCACTTCGCCAACGCATTGAGAGACTTGTCCCTTCTAATTTCCTAATGTTCGTTGGGTGGGCTTGTATGGAGGAACTTTTTTCATTCGGCCGTACCTTCATTTGAATATGATGTTAGTAGAGCTTCCTCCGTCGACTAGGACTCAACTTACCATAACTCCTCCAATATCAAGGTTTATTGTCATCGCATCTTCATGGGCTGTGTTGACCCCCCCGTAGGTTATTTTCATTAAACGTGAGATCTGCCATTAGGTCACAGTAGTTACTGGTGAGTTCAGATATTAAGAATGTTGTCTTAATAAAATGTTTTAAGCGAATTCTAGAGAGAGAAAGTGAGAGAGAGTTTTTAGAGAGAGAAAGTTTAAGTGCTAATAAGTAAAATAGAAAATATGTTCAACCCCTTTACTAGGTTAGCCTTGCTCTTTAAACTCAAATTGGTTACAAAAGAGGGAACATTTAGTCCTTAATAATATTACATAGTTACAATTGTTCTCTTTAAACTTACATTATTTACAATTTAGTCCTTAAAATCCTACTTCCATATTAGTAGCTCCCCTAGTTCTCATGTTAGTAAATGAATAAGAACTACAATGTCTTCGAATTTTTCCGTATGCCATATCAGTTGTTGTGATAAAAAAATCGAATTCAAATACTCTGTATAAAATTTGAAGTCCAAAAATCAATAGAAGGTGCAAATTCGAAGTAAAAAACAGATGTAGATTCGAAATCAATAAAAAATGTACATTCGAAGTAAAAAACAGTCATCGAACTATTCTGAAACATAATAATTTCCTTTTCCTTCTCCTCGAATCATTATGGAAGTAGCTTCAAAACATAATCATCGAACTTCATCAAGAGCGTACACAAATGTAACTGTTTCATATTACCGTTCAAATCCATCATGATTATCTAGCTACTAGACCCATAGCTAGATAACTAGTCTGATATATGTGAAATTCCTAAATTTTTCACTATTTTGTATTATGCCCTATCATTCCACTTCACACATCTTCTTGTCTTTCTATAAATACTTCAGTAGCTTTATTTTCATTCTCACAATACAAATCACTTGAGGGAAAATTTAAACACTTGGCTACCTTCAACGCATCCTTCATCTTTTTCAATATATTCATCTAGATAAACTCAAAATTTCCGATCAAAACCCATCTTCTCCGGTCAATCTTCATCCAATTTATGAGAAAAAACCCAAAAACCAGAAGATCCAAGGCTAACATACCCAAAAAACCCAAAATCTCTGAAGCCAGACAACAATTTAGTCTTCGGATCATACAACTATATATGCATCACCCAAAGAGCGCAGGAATATAAGGTTGTCGAACTAATCAACAACTCTCTTGTTGGAACAACCACCAAAACCACTTATAGACGGTAATTTTGATCCAACCAAAATTCCTTCCTTCTCTCCTTCTCCTATAACCGAAGATCATCCTTATTCCAGAGTTCTAGCACCTAAGACACCTCAAGCCTCTTCTTCTCAAATTAAAGTCTCTCCTTTGATTAGTGAAGAATCGAACGAATATTTCTTAAAACAAATTTCAAATACTACATCCTTGAATCATCTTTCATCAGTAAGAAAAAAAATTGCATAGCCATAGATGGTGTGGATACAAATAGCCCGAGGGTAGGTTAGTAATTTTAAGTGGAGTATCAAAGTGGTACAGGGGTGTTTAACGGTGGTGTAAGGGTGTTTAACGGTGGTGTAAGGGTGTTTAACGGTGGTGTAAGGGTGTTTAACGGTGGTGTAAGGGTGTTTCAAGGTAGAGAGATAATTAAGAAGCTTGGTAGTAGTTAATTTTCATTATTCGAAGTTAATGCTGGTGGTTGAGCATTTATAGTGTGAGGTTTGGGCCCTTATGGGCTTTCGGGTCAAGTTTAATGGACCCGGGTCATGTTTAAAGACCCATGAGTTCTAAGCAAGAGGACAGACAGCTTAGTCAGGAAGTGTTTAGGTTTTTTAGTACTTTTGTCATAGTTCGAACAGCCTTAGGCTCACATTGTTTCGAAGTGATATGTCCGGTCCAAATGATCTGTCGGGTCCAAATGATCTGTCCGGTACTCGGAGAGAATTTACACTGACCTGCCCTTCCGGGGAGATGTCCTGGATTCGGACTCATCAGGAGCCCCTTTTTTAGGTGTTTGAGCAAGTGTCTTTGTCAAAGATCTAAAAAACTGTCCGATTACAGGAAGTGGATCTTAATTCGGAGAGAGTTATGGATATACCCGGACAGGTCAAACGTTACAAATTTCAAACGGTTTTTGCCAGAGTTAATGGGACACGTGTCACTCCCTGATTGGTCACTCCAGCCGTTTTTTCACCTTGAATTTCGCACCACCTTCTTTAACAAGTTACCTCTTTAATTGCCAATAATGACATTAGCGCTGTCTTTTAATCATTACCTGACTTTTCGGATTCTCCTAGGAATCAATTCCTCTTTTTTCACATTTACTATAAATTCTCATTCACTTTTCACTGTCTCATTATCTCTTTCAAATTTCACTCTGCAATTTCACCCAGAGCTTTATCTCTCTAGAACTCGAAACTTCCTTGGTTGTTTATGTTTACAGCAAGAACAACACTGATCAAAGGCGGTTGGCTTAACCTCTCGGAGTTGGAGAAAGCACAAAGGGTCGAGAAGGAAAAAAGACTTGCAGCAGGGCTACCATCGTCGCCTGTTGAGAAACCAGCCTCTTTCGTCACAGAATCTGATAGAGGTTCATCTTCTTCCAAAGGTACTAAGCCTAAAAAGCTCTTTCAATCCACCATTTCTCCCATAGTTTCTGGCTCCTCAGTTCAGGAGTCAATCCCTGCTGTTGAACCAGGAGTTACTGCTACCAGTGTTAGGAAAAAATCGTCTTTTATTGCCATGGGGTCTGACTCTGACCACTCCCCGGATAAGCTAGTCATCAAAAGGCCAAGCCGGTTAGTCGAAGGGCTATCCTCTAAAAACACTCCCTCGAAATCGGGGGCAAAAAACAGTGAATCTGAGTCTGGGCCAACTATTAGAGCTCCCCGGGAGAGGCCGTCAGGACTAGAGGCCAGCAGCCCACTACCCCCCAAAGAATCTTCTGCTTCAGAGACTCAAATTGAGGTGAGAAGTCGAATAAATACGGGCAGTCAACAGTCCGG
Organism: Limnanthes douglasii subsp. nivea; assembly: GCA_036936605.1. NCBI lineage: Eukaryota > Viridiplantae > Streptophyta > Magnoliopsida > Brassicales > Limnanthaceae > Limnanthes > Limnanthes douglasii. Next base: position 124,512,757 of record JAUPFV010000005.1, on the reverse strand, counting down.
AGGGTCAGCTATGCCAAGCTTCAATCCTCCCCGGACTACTTCTACAGAAGCTCCCCCAACAATTATGGAGGAGAGGATGGAGGACTCTACTGAGGAGGTCCGTTTTGAGTCCGAGTCCTCCGGACAGGCTGATACTGCTATTGTTGTTGCCAAGAAGGGCAAAGAGAACTTATATCTGAGGCGTCCGGACCTGCCGGAGAGCCTTGAAGGGAGAGTGGGGCCATGCTTCCACAAAGTTGAGTTCAAATACCTCTTGGCCTTGCTGAAGACCAAGTATGCGTTCATTCATACTTCAGATCTGGGTAGATTGCGCACAAAGTGGGGGATCCCTGAGAACGTAAAGATAAGGATTCCTATCGATCCGGAGACCCCGATGGATTGTAAAAAGAATGAGATAGTCTTCTTTACGGAGCTATTCAACTGGGGACTCAGGTTCCCACTGGACCCGGAGATAGTGCGCTATTTTCACTTGGTCAAACTCTGCACATCACAGTTAAGCCCCAATGGTTGGTTCACCTTGATGTCATGCATCATGGCATCCAGGCTATCAGGGATCCCTCTTCCTATGGAAGAGTTTGCTGCAGTGGCCAACTTGTGCAAGCATCATCAGTTCCCCTTCTACCATTTCAACATGGGGAATGATCTCAAAGCTGTTGATGATCTCCTGGAGTCGGAAAGCAAATGGAGGAGCCAATTCTTGTTTGTTAGTGGTTCGTGGGAAAACGGCAAGAAAATCAAGGTCGGAGAGAATCCAAGCCTCCTCAGGATTAGATGGAGGAGTGACCGTAAGTTTTTATTTTAAGTCTCTGTTCGAATCTCTCTTTTCTTCTTTGTACTAACCAATTTCTCTTTTGTTTTAATAGAGCTGCCAAAGGAGTTCGGGGACTACCTGAAGGCCGGACAAACTACCTGTGGCAAAATCAACGCATGGGCTGCAGAGAACTGGGAGAACCGTTTCCACAAGGCCTTTACCAATGGAAACCTAGCAAGGTCCCATCTGTGGAACACAACAGGTCAGAAAGACCTATCCTGGGAAGAGCTTGCCACCCAGCCTGATGAGGACATTGTGCTGAGAAGGTCCCACGAGCTGGATGGGACACTCTACCTGCCTGCCCGGGCCAAAGCCCCGAGCAAAATGAAAGGCAAGAAGAAGAAAGGCAGGAAGGCGGAAGGTGACACTGAGAAGGAGGCCCCAACAGACCCAGAGGGACTGGCCCAGGTTCAAATTGATGCAACCCTTTTACAAGTGGTGGAACAGGAGAGCGAAAAGCAGGAAGTGAATCTCCCAAAACCCTCAAGAGCTTCAAAGAGGACTCGCAAGCAAGCAAGTGAAGGTGTTGACAGGGAAGCCAAGAAGAAAAAGACTTCCCAAGGAGATGAGATTGCTCTCCGGGACCCGGAGCCCTCTTTCCCTACTGACCCAACATTGGCCGAAGAGATCCCAAGGGATTTTCAAGAAGAGATTCCAAAGGAATTCCATACAGATGAAGTTGAGGGGGGAGAGCTTAACTTGGATGAAATGGACATCACCGGTCTGGGTGGACTTGGTGAATAGTTTCTTGGCCTGCCCAGAGACGAGTTCGCAGGGCCCTACGTCCCTCCGAGAAGCTCCAACACGGTCAATTTTAACGGTAAGACTTTCATGGTTTCTAGCGAGAAGGACATCATAGCCCATTCTTTACTTAGTAATGTACAGCCAGTGCTTACTTTGGAAAGGCAAGTCCGAAGTCAGGCAGACACCATCAAAGACCTCAAGTCTGAGAAGGAGAAGCTGTCCGATGACCTCCAGACTGCTGCCACTAAGATTGATTTGCTTAAGGAGGCAAATGATCAGCTAAAGAAGAATCAAGATGAAAGCAACACAAAAGTTTCTTCTTTGGAAGAGACCATAAAAGACCTCCGGGCTAAGCTGTCCGGACTGGAGAATGACCAGATAATCTCAAGGGGAGAAACTGCAGCCAAGGAGAAGCTCATCACCAACCTGACCACTGACAAAATTGCTTTAGAGAATGCAGTGACTCAGGCTGCTGAAGAGAAGACTGTTTTGGTGAGGGACCAAGAGGCCACAATCAAGGCCACGATCAACGCCTATGCCAAGGAGATGATATAAAGCAAGGAGCTAATGATTCAAAGGGTGAAGTCTGATATGGTTCTCCTATTTCACGAAAAATTCCCGAAGAGGAGACTGGGCAGCTTATGGCGCTATGTGGATGATGACGACCTTTCCTATTATACTATGGTTGACGAGGGATATTCCAGTGAGTCCTCGTCTGATAATGAAGAGGAAACCGGAGAGAGCCCAGGTGAAGAAGAAATTGATCCTAAGGGCAAGAAGATAGTCGAAGAGAAGAGCGACATCAAGGTCAAGAAAGCAGATGAGGGCGAGCCATCTTCAAAGGCTCAACCTTAACTTATAATTTATTCTGTTTATCTTTTATTCGAACTAAAGTCCTTGGAAGGCCAAGGCACTCTTTTTGTGATGGTGTCCGTATTATTCGGACAGATTTTTTGTACTATGCCCAAACTTGTTTAAAAAGTCCTTGGAAGGCCAAGGCAATTTTAAGTTGTTGAATGAATGTTTTTATTTTGCTCAACCATCCTCTTCTTTCATTATTTGTTTAAATAGCTGGAGTTTAAGTAGTTTTATTGTATTGTGAGAATATTAAAGCTATCCGGCTAGAATTTAAATAGCCCTTAGATCTTTTAGTCCGGGTAGTATGATAAGAGATAAAACTTTAAAAACACTTAGAGAATTTCGAAGAAGGCACCAAATTTTATTGAAAGCTCTCCGCGCCACCGGAGAGGGGAAGGTATGCCCCCAAATATTTACATGGATGTTTAAACAAGTAAATATTTACACAAGTGTTATTCCAAGTACATTCGAAGGTGTTCAATATTCCAAGGGTGAGTTAAAACCCTGCCATCTTTGTCTTCCAACCAATAAGTCCCAGGCTTGATTCTTTCAACCACAGTATACTGACCCTCCCAGGTTGGGGCCAGCTTTCCGAAGAGCTTTTCCTTAGTATGCAAGAAAACTTTCCTTAATACTTTATCTCCTGGTTGAAAATCTCTCCTTTTAACTTTAGAAGCAAACCTGCTTCTCATCAAGCCCTGATAGTGTGCAATTCTAAGATGAGCTTTAACCCGTCTTTCTTCGATCAAATCGAGTTGATTTCTGATTGCCATCTCATTAGCATGTCCGGAGAAGTTATGAACACGAAAGGAGGGGAGTGTCTTCTCTATGGGGGCTACTGCATCCATTTCATAGACCAAGGCAAAGGGGGATTCTTGTGTTGCAGCCCCAGGTGTTGTCCGGTAGGCCCACAAGACTTCTTGTAGATAACTAGGCCACTTCCCAGCAGCCCCTTCTAAATTTTTCTTTAAACCGGACAGTAATGTTCTGTTAGCCACTTCAACTTGCCCATTGGATTGTGGGTGGAAAGGTGAAGAAAAACAGTGCTGAATACCCCTTGAGGCACATAAGCTTTCCATTTCTCTGTTGTCAAACTGTGGCCCATTGTCTGTTGTTATCTTCTGTGGGACACCGAATCTGCAACATATGTTGGACAGAATAAATTTTATGACAGCTTTCAAGGTTGTCCCTGCCAGGGAGCTGCTTCCACCCACTTTGAAAAGTAGTCGATGGCCACAATTATGGTTTTACGCCCTCCGGAAGCCACAGGGAGAGGTCCAACCAAGTCCAATCCCCATCGAGCAAAAGGGATGGGCTGAGAAATTGATTCCAAAGGAATAGCTGGTACATGAATTTCATTGTTGTACCTCTGGCATGGGTCACACCTTCTTACCAGCTCCTTAGTATATTTCATGATTGATGGCCAATAATATCCGGAGAGTAACACTCTTCTTGTCAAAGCTCTAAATCCACAATGGGCTGATCCCTCACCATCATGCAATTTGGAGAGAACCATTTGTGACTCATGATCCCCTAAACAACGTAGGAGAGGTTTGCTATAGGACTTTTTATACAAGACTTCTCTCAACATAATGAAACCACAAGCCCGGTGTTTCAACATTCTGGCTTGTGATTTATCTAAGGGCACAATACCATCGGACAGATATTGCATAAGGGGAGACCTCCAGTCTTGAGGCCTACTCACTTGTATTTCAAAGACTTCCTCTCTTCCACCCTCACCAAGTTCAATAGAAGGGCTTTCAAGCACATGGATCCATGGATAGGACTCCATATATGCTATTGTTGCCAATGAATCTGCTAGTTCATTTTTTGCCCTGGGGATGTGTTCATAGACAACAGCCTTAAACTTTAATGCTTCATTTTTGAGGAGGAGTAAATACTTGACCAATTGCTCCTTTCTAGCCTCTGATAGGCCCAAAGCATGGTGGACAAGCAACTGGGAGTCACTTAGTAGCTTGACCCTCTTAGCTCCACAGATATAGGCCAACTTTAACCCAGCTATGGCTGCTTCGTACTCGGACTCATTATTAGATGCCCTGAAAGCAAAACAAATAGCTTGGTACATGTTGTCCCCGTAGGGGGAAGTGAGACATATCCCTGCCCCAGATCCCATGGAACTAGATCCTCCGTCTGTTCGGACAATCCACACTTTCTTGTCTTTTGAATCAGTAGGTTGCTCTGAATCCCTATCAGAATGGAATTCAACCAGAAAATCAGCCACAGCTTGGGCTTTCACTGCTGTCCGGGGAGCAAAGTCTATGTCAAAGTCCCCCAACTCTACTGACCACTTTGTCATTCTGCTTGAAATGTCTGCTTTTTGAAGGACATTCTTTAAAGGGAAAGATGTCCGAACGACGATTGGATGAGCCTGAAAGTAGGGCCTCATTTTCCTTGCGGCTATCACCAAAGCTAATGCCAGTTTTTCGAGTTTCAAGTAACGCCTTTCAGCATCAATCAAGCTTTTTCTGATGTAGTACACTGGGTGAGGATGCCCATCGACCTCTCTTACTAATACCGCACTGATGGCACAACTTGAAACAGCCAGATAAACAAAGAGAGTCTCCCCATCAACCGGTTTGAACAAAGTTTTGGGAGAGGAAAGATGTTTCTTGATTTCATTGAATGCTTCATCACACTGTGGTGTCCATTCAAACCCCTTTGCACCCTTCAAGGTTTGAAAGAATGGAGCACACCTGTCCGAAGACCTAGAGATGAATCTGTTCAAGGCAGCCAATCTCCCCGTTAGTCGCTGTACTTCTTTAATGTTTCGAGGAGGTTCCATCTGGAATAAGGCATTGAGTTGGTCCGGGTCGGGCTGTATTCCATGCTCACTTATGATGTACCCTAAGAATTTCCCGGACTGTACTCCGAACACACACTTTTCAGGGTTTAACTTTAAATTCACCTTTGCTAAGTTGGCAAAAGTTTCTTGGAGGTCGGACAAGTGTAACTGCTCATCCACACTTTTTACCATCATATCGTCAATATAAACCTCCATATTTCTTCCAATATGATTAGCGAATGCCTTGTTAACTAACCTTTGATAAGTAGCCCCAGCATTTTTTAAGCCAAAAGGCATCACCTTGTAGCAATGCAGACCCCTATCAGTAACAAACGTGGTGTGCTCTTGATCTTTTGGATCTACTTGGATCTGATTGTACCCGGAGAAGGCATCCATGAAGGAGAGCAGCTTGTTCCCAGAAGTAGAGTCTACTAACTGATCTATCTGGGGGACCGGATACGAATCTTTTGGGAAATCTCTATTGAGGTCTGTGAAGTCAATACACATGCGCCATTTGCCATTCTTCTTTTTCACCAAGACAGGATTGGCAGTCCACAAAGGGTATTGAGATTCTTTAATATGCCCCATCTTTGTGAGTCTGTCAACCTCTTGTACTATGACATCAGCCTTTTCTTTTGAGAAAGCTCTCCTCTTTTGTACCACAGGTGCCACATCCCTCCGGACAGATAGGTGATGGGAAATCACCTCTGAAGGAACTCCAGTAACATCAGCATTGCACCAAGCAAAAACGTGCTGATGGTCTTTCAAGAATTTCAACATCTCTTCTTTCAACATTGGTGGCATTCTGGACCCTATCATGACATTCTTCCCTTCTCCCAAGTAGTGTGTTTCAACCTCCTCAATCGGAATTAACACTCCAGGGGTCTCTCTGGGGTCATCAATTTCACCCTCACCCCGAGAAAGGCCCTCAAACTGCTATTGATTATTTATACGGACTGCCCCCAGCGTTCGTGGAGCCAAGGCAGTGGCATAGCACTCTCTAGCAATCTTTTGGCTGCTCCGGACAACCCCAACCTATCCCTGAACAGCATACTTTAAACACTGATGGACTGTCGAAGACACTGCACGCATCCTAGAGAGCCAAGATCTCCCTAGAATAGCATTATAGCAAGTGGGACAATCCACCACAATGAAGAGTATTCTAACCATTTTCCTGAAAGGGCCCCTGCCCAACAATACTTCTTCTTCAAACTCCCCGATCACATCAGCTGAGCTGCCCGTGAAACCTACGATTGATCTGTCCGACTTCTGAATCACAGCTGGATTTTTCATTTTCTTGTAAGTGTTTAGAAAAAGGATATTGGCAGAGCTTCCAGTATCCACCAGAATTCGCCTTATCTCATTGCCCCCTATAGATGCTCCTATGACAACAGCATCCGCATAAGGGCCAGCAATATCTCTCAAATCATCCTCATCGAAGACTATGAATGGGAATGAGTTTGGTGATTGATAGGATGTCATGCCTCCTTCTAGCTGGGAGGCTAAATTATGAACATGCCTCTTTCTCGAAGAAGCAGTAGGAGCAGTCATTGTGTCCCCTCCGAAAATTGTCAGTGACTCGAAGAATTTAACGAGCCCGGAGACTGTCTTGGAATACTCCTCTATAGTACCCACCTTATCTCGCGTTGGATCAGGATCCAAGTACTCAGATTCCACATCAAACCTCTCCACTATTACCATAGCCCCCTCTGGGGCAGCATTACTTGGACCGACCCGGTGAGTATTGTCAGGCCTGTTGCCTCCTCTTCTTTTAACGTACGCACCCAACTTTCCCCTTTCAATCAAATTTTGTACTTCTTGCTTCAATGCTATGCAATCATCAGTGGTATGGCCAATATCATTGTGGTATTGGCAAAAGGAGTTGTTACGATGCTCTCTGGGAGACTGCAAGGTTGCCGATCTCCGGTAGTGTACCTCATCTTTTGTTTTATCAAAAATGGTGGCCACGCTTTCTTTAAGTTCTGCGAACCATTCCGGTTGGACCCATGGTCCCCTTTTGTTTCTGGATTGTTGACTTTGAGCAGGAGCAGCTGGCTGAGACTGAGCTTTTCCTCTACCATGCCCCTGTCCGGTTTCTCTTGCTCTATTCCCGGACTGGTTTTGATTTGGAGTTGGTGCCACCGGGGTGGACCTCACCTGTCTGTGTACCCTGGTCTTCTTTGTTTCATCAACGTTTATTTGCTTGCCAACTTGATTTAGCAACCCTCCCCAGGTCATGGCTTTCTTTCTGGTCACCGAATCAGCCAGGTTGCCTGGGTTCAAACCTTGTCTTAGGGATGCTATTGCCACCTGTTCGAAGCAATCAGCCAACCCATTCTTTGTGTTCACAAAACGACTTATGTACTCCTTTAATGATTCATTTGGTTCCTGGGCGCAATGGATTATGGTGTCTCCATTACCCTTCAGCTCCTTACTCCCCACAAACTGCCTTCGAAAGGCCACCCAAAAAGTATCAAAATCTTTAATACAACCTTGAGGCAGGCTGTTGTACCATTTCAGAGCACTCCCCGTAAAAGATTGGGAGAATGCCCTACACAGTAGTTTATCATCATCATCAAAGTTCATCATGAAGTTCTTGAATCGCTCCAGATGATTGTCCGAATCAGTACTGCCATCGTACTTCTCCATCTTGGTGCTGTCAAACCTTTTAGGGAGGTTCCCTGACAGAATCTTAGAAGACAATGGAGATTGCCTCCAGTTTCTTCCACGACTGAACACAGTATCCTCATTGGAGTTGCAAAGATACCTGGTTCATCGTGAAAAGCGAAAGGATCCATCAGCATCCGGTCCACATGCCTCCGGTTATGAGATGATCTCTTACCAATATGCCTTTTCATTCTTCCATGGTGATCTCTTTTTCTTGAATATTTCTTAACCTGCTTTTGCTTTTTCTTGGTTCGACCCTCATCACTGCTGGAGGACAAGGATTTTTTATTTCCCTCACTATCCGAAGAGCTGCCCGAAGATTCTGAACTTGAGTCAGAGCTCTCCACAGGCTTGGACCGGTGAGACTTTTTAGAACTAACATGTGTCTTTCTGGTACTCACATGAGTTTTCGAAGCCTCAGGCTCTCTAGGGTTGTTGGTGTGATGAACAACCGATGCCTTGGATTTCTCTTTCACGCCCATTTTGGCCTTTTCAGCCCTTAGAGCTTCTATCTCAAGTTTCAACCTGTCACGCTCTTGGACAGTATACTCATCGTTTTCTTCCACCACTTCGAGCAAAGCTGGTGGAAGCTCTGGATTATCCGAATTCATTCGGACAGAATTTCTTGGCAGGTTTTGAATGCTTGATTCAGGCACCTCTCTCCTCCCACTGTGGTCGCCAATTTGGTGTGGATAAAAATAGCCCGAGGGTAGGTTAGTAATTTTAAGTGGAGTATCAAAGTGGTACAGGGGTGTTTAACGGTGGTGTAAGGGTGTTTAACGGTGGTGTAAGGGTGTTTAACGGTGGTGTAAGGGTGTTTCAAGGTAGAGAGATAATTAAGCAGCTTGGTAGCAGTTAATTTTCATTATTCGAAGTTAATGCTGGTGGTTGAGAATTTATAGTGTGAGGTTTGGGCCCTTATGGGCTTTCGGGTCAAGTTTAATGGACCCGGGTCATGTTTAAAGACCCATGAGTTCTAAGCAGGAGGACAGACAGCTTAGTCAGGAAGTGTTTAGGTTTTTTAGTACTTTTGTCATAGTTCGAACAGCCTTAGGCTCACATTGTTTCGAAGTGATCTGTCCGGTCCAAATGATCTGTCCGGTACTCGGAGAGAATTTACACTGACCTGCCCTTCCGGGGAGATGTCCTGGATTCGGACTCATCAATAGAAGACGATTCAAAAATAATTCCATGACCTCCCTCTTCGAATCCAGCTACTCAGGTTTCTCTTTAGAGAGAGATAATAGAGGAGGTTCCCGAAGAAAATAATCCTTCACCGGAAGCTGAAGATCCATTGCCTCTACAAAATCCTTCCCAAACTAGAGATGAAATATCATGAGCCAATGAAGTTGATTCTGAGGCTACCAGAACCGATCATGAAGCTGAATCTGATTATAGGAACTCAGAAACTACCATGGATAAGAATACCCATAAGACTCGAAAAAAAAGAACCAGGATTCATTTATGAGGAGAAAGAGTTGCTATCGGCACAAATTTAAGGGATCTCGATGCTAATTACATCATTCAACTGAAAAAGGTTCGATACATATATTAGCAAGAGAGCCAAGCTTCGGATTTAAAAAAAAAAATGGGGAATGGGAGATAAAATCACAGTTCGACTGCCTAAGGAAGGGGAAACTCCCTTAGAATGCAAAGACGATGAGTTGGTGGTCTACCCCGAAATCATCAATTGGGGTCTTTGGTTTCCACTAGATCCTATGATCGTGGAGTACTTCAAACTTCTCAACCTATTCCCTACTCAAGTGAAACTGAATCAATGGTTCACTCTTATGTCAGTAATAATAGAATCTCGGTTATCCAAGATTCCAATCAGCATCAAGGATTTCATCTCCTTAACCCGATTATCAAAAGGTTTGAAGCTCCCCTTCTATTACCTCACTCTGGTGGATAACCTAAAAATCATCGATCATCTCTTGGAAGCTGATAAACTCTGGAAGCAAAAGTTCATCTTCATCTCAGGAGCATGGGAGAACGACCAAGAGACATCTGATGCAAACCCATTTAAGCTAAATCTCATCTTGAGAAGCAACCGTAAGTACTTCGAATATTATACACTTTGAAATGAATTTCATCTATTGTCTTCCTCGTTAATTATCTACTTGCATGATTATTCCAGAAATTCTGAGGCGATAAGCTATACGTTGACCAACAACTAAGGATATTTTCAAAAAACTTGCCACATGGGCCAAGAAAGAGTGGAATAACGCTTTCCACACCGTCTTCCAACCGATCAATTTCCTTAATACTCATATGTTTCCAATCACATAGGGGGCCTTCCCTCCTTGAAATTTGATGGAAGAGCCCAATCCTCATTTTTCCTGTAAAAGGTTAGTTCATCCTGGTTACAAAGTATTCCTCCTTATCCGCAACAGGTCGGAAAGTCATCTGCCAAAAAAGAAAAAAGAAAAGGCTAACAAGGAAAAGAAAGGTAAAAAAACAGTTAGGATGTCTGGTGCTAGCCCTTCAACTACATCAAAGCCCAAACCTCAAAAACGAAAAACACGAGAGCAGACCCTTTCACCCATCGAAGAAGGGAAAGATCAAGAACCATCTTCGAAAAAAAGAAAGCTTCCTCCATTTCTCATGGAAAGAAAAAGAAACAAGACAAAATCACTTAGTATACATTAGCCGATGAAGAAGAGATCACAACTGTTGAAAATCAACAAAACCCTCCTTTCGAAGAGAAAATAACCAATAATGATGGTTTGATAATCATCGAAGACAATGGTGATAATGGGAATCAAAACACTGAACACTTTGACCCTGACAGCTTCATTGATTTTGACGAGTCACATGAGCTTGCTGGAGAAGACGATCCTGTTCTCCAAGATCTTCAGACTCGTATACATCACTTTGGGAGACCAACGACCGTCGAAGCGTCTCCAGAAATTATATTTCCATTTGTACCAACTACAACTTTAGATATGATTCCTTGTCCTAGTTCAACAGAAGTTCCTCCTCCTCCACCTAATCCTGCGATCTTTGCTGCACCTCAACCATTTACCGATCTCAATGTTGTAAAAGTACTTGCTTCCCAAGTCGAAGCTTCTCAAGATCATTTAAAGAAATTGGCCAAAGACATTTTCCGCTACAACGGTCTTACTGAAGATGAAAAACAGCTAAGGGAAAATTTTCAACGCAAGGTGGTTGAGCAATTCCATATGTACGAGCTAGCAAGGTCTGAGCTTATTTGAGGCGCTCTCTTCATGAAAAATCATCTGCGAACAACACATTTTGCTGACAAAGAAAAGCTGAATGCTTCTCATCAAAAAGAGATGATTAAGCTCAAAAATGATCATACTAATGAGCTAGCTGCTGAAAAATCCAAATCTATAGGTCTCTAAAACTGTCTTACTTCCAGCGAGGAAAAAAATAAAAAGTTGACCGATGACATAATCAATTTGAAGAAGGATTTTGTGAAGCAAAAAAATGCTGCCGAAGCTGAATTTTTGAAACCTATGTTGGCTGTCATTAACAATGGAAAATAAGAAACAGCCATCGCCCTTCTTCGAGAACTTCATGCAACTTATCCAAGGATTCACCTCATAAGTTTCTGGAATGATATTCCCATCAAAAAGTGTCCTAGTGAAGCCTTCGATCATATCCTCGACTCATCATTGTCAGAGGAGGAATCATCTAAGGAAGATGAGTCATCTGAATAATTTTATTTCTCTTTAAACAAATCTATTTTGTATTTGTCAAATTAGAAACTTTCTTTTTGTACCTCAAAAAATTAATCTAATTGACAAATGTTGCTTATGTTTCGCTTTTATCATCTTCATATATTATCTGATGCTAACAATTCTAAAATAGATATGATAAGTACTTCGAAACTCACAATATATAATTACAAATTGTAAGTATACCACTACAAATACCTTAGTGAAGTTAGTGAACATGATTGCACTTAGAATTATTGGTAGCATATCTGGTGAACGTTACAATTCGAAAAATACAGTGCATTATTGAGTGTTGCACTTCGCAAAAACTGTAATGTGTTTATTGAACATAATACCTCGAAAATGTTTTTTTTTTCAAAAAGCGTAATAAACACTTCGGAACATTCTACTCTTAACGAACATCAAAGATGATCAGTCTTTGATAAGTTGTAAAAATAGTTTTAAGCAATCATTGATAACAACCATTGGCCAAAAACGAATTTTATTGATAATATTGAATTATGTACATAACGCCTCGTTAAAACCTTCCTGGGCTAATAGAATATGAAAGAGTGCACCATTCAAAAGTGAAAAATCCAAAATACAAAGACAAATCTATTCCAATAAAGCTTCAAATGTTGTATATTCCATGGACGCTGAAGCATCCTCCCTTCGAAATCACAAAGAAAATAAGATCCTAGCTTTATCCTCTAAACAACCATATAAGGCCCTTCACAGTTCGGAGCTATTTTTCCAAGGATCTTCTCCATTGTATGCAGGAATAATTTTCTCAACACCTTATCACCTTCTTTAAATTCTCTTCTCTTCACCTTCGAATCATATCTATTCCTCATAAGAGTTTGATAATGGATTACATTCAAACGAGCTTGAGCTCTTTTTCTCCTCAATCAAATCTAAATTCGCCCTTCTAACTTCATCATTGGATCCTTTAAAATATTTATTTATCCTAAAAGATGACATCGTAGATTCTATGGGGCTGATTGCATCTATTCCAGATGCTAAGGCAAAGGGATTTTCCTTTGTAGCCTCCCTAGGATTTGTCCGATAAGCCCAAAGCACCTCTTGCAAATAATTTGGCCATTTTCCTGCTGCTCACGTCAAATTTTTCTTCACGCTATATAAAATTGTTATGTTCATTACTTCGACTTATCCATTAGCTTGAGGATGAAAAGGCATTGAAAAACATTGCTGAATTCATTTCGACGTGCAAAATAAAGTCATCTCTTTGTTATTAAATTGAGGACCATTATCTGTCGTAATCCTCTGATGAACTCCAAAACAACAACAAATGTTGTTCACAATAAACTTGATCACATCTTTTATCTTTGTTCCTGATAGTGGTTCTGCCTCGGCTCATTTTGTAAAATAATCCACTGTTACAATTATCATATATCGTCCTCTAGAAGCCATCGGCAAAGGGTCCACTAGATCTATCCCTAATCTATCAAATGGTACCGCCTCAGTTATAGAAATAAGTTGCATTGATGATCTATGAATATCATTAGCAAATCTTTGACAAGTATCACAGCTTCGAACTAAATTCTTAGCATCATTCATGATTGTAGGCCAATAGAATCCTGCAAGTAAAACTCATCCTGATAGAGCTTTAAACCCGCAATGAGCTGACCCTTCACCATCATGCAATTCTGATAACACCTCATGTGATTCTTGCTTACCTAGACATCGTAATAATGGCTTGCTTAATGCCTTTTTATACAATATTCAATCTAACATTATATATCTGAAGGCTTTACCTCTCAATTTTTTGGCCAATCTCGTATCATCTGGTTATGTTCCTTGAGTCAAAAAAAATGAGAATATCTGCTCGCCAATCGCCTCAGATATCCTCAGATGTGACAAAGAACTCCTTTATACATTCGCAATGACTAGATTAAGTAACAATTGAAGGATTTTCTTGTAGCAAAATCCAAGGATATTCTTCCTTATAAGCAATATTTGCTAAAGAATCAGCCATCATGTAACTCTCTCGACCAATATATTCAACAAAAATATCATCAAACAGAAGCATTAAATTTTAAAGTTCTCGAAGATATAAAATCAAACGATCTTTTCTTGCTTCGGAAAATCCAGATACCTGATTTGCTAACAACTGAGAATCCGTTTCTAAGCATACTGAAGTTGCTCCCCAAATTTTTGCCAATCTTAAACTTGCCAAAGCAGCTTCGTATTCATTCTCATTGTTTGAAGTATGAAAATAAAATTTAATAGATTAAATCACCGTCTCTCCAGTTGGGCCTATTAACTGAACCCCAGCACTGCACCATGAAACACTAGATCCTTCATCTTTTTGAACAACCCACCTCAAATTTATTGGTGCGTCTTCTTTACTTTCTTGCACATCTGATCTGCTCAAATGGAATTCAACAAAAACATCTGCCAATGCTTGCGCCTTTATTGTCGAGGTGTAAACAAAATATCATAATCCCCCAACTGCACTGACCACTTGGTCATTCTCCCCAAAATGTCAAGTCGTTGTAAAACATTTTTCAAAGGGAATAAAGTTCGGACTTCAATAGTGTGAGCTTGAAAATAGGGGCGCATCCTCCTAACAGCAATCACCAGTGTTATTGCTAGTTTTTCTAACTTTAAATACCTCTTTTCTGCTGCAACTAAAATTTTAGTGATGTAGTACACCGGCTTCGGAACACCTAAATCTTCACTGATTAAGACCGCGCTTAGTGCAAAATCCAATACCGCAATGTACAAAAAGAGCTTCTCCCCATTTCTAGGTTTTGACAATATTTCTGGTGATGATAGTAAATCTTTTATATTTGTGAATGCTGCCTCACATTCCGATCTCCATTCAAACCTGTTTGGTCCTCGTAAAACTTGAAAGAAAGGAAAGCATTTGTCAGAAAATCTAGAAATAAATCGGTTAAGTGTTGCTAACCTTCCTGTCAGAATTTGCACTTCTTTAATAGACCGATGTGAATTCATTGTTATCGAGGCTTTCAACTATTATGGGTCAGCCACTATTCCTTTTTCACTGATAACAACACCTAAAAACCTCCCTGACCGAACTCTGAAGGTATATTTTTCAGGATTCAGGTTTAACCTGATTAGCCTTAAATTCAAAAACGCTCCCTCTAAATCATCAATATGCACATCATCTTTTAAAATTTTTACCACCATATCGTCTATACATACCTCAATTTATCTTCCGATTTGAGTGGAAAAAACTTTATTCATCAACCTCTGATAAGTGGCTCCAGCATTTTTCAACCCAAAGGGCATAACCCTATAACAGTGCAAGCCCCTATCAGTTATAAATTTTTTGCATTATTGATCTTTTGGATCCATTTGAATTTGATTGTATCCTGCAAAAGCGTCCATGAAAGTTAGTATTTTATTTCCTCAGGTAGAATCAATCAGCTAATCTATTCGAGGAATAGGAAATGGATCTTTAGGACAAGCTCGATTCAACTCTGTAAAATCCACGCACATTCTCCGTTTCTCATTCTTCTTTTTACCACTATCGGATTTTTCGTCCAAAAAGGATATTGTGACTCCTTTATGTGCCCGACCTTAGATAACCGGTCTACCTAAGAAACAATTGCCTCCGCTTTCTCCGAGGAAAATTCCATTCTTTTCTGAATTACTGGCTTCACTTTCGGATCAATAGCCAAGTTGTGACGAATCACCTCAATTGGTACTCCTGTTACATCATTTATCTTCCAAGCAAAAAATATCCAAATTAACAAATAAAAAATCTAACAGTTGTTGATGTAAGAGTATGGTCAGTAAGCTTCCAATTCGAAGCACTCTTGCTTCCGAAAAAGTAAACTTCTCAATTTCTTCACTTACCGTTAAAGACCCTGGGGTTTCCCTTGGATCGTCAGCTCTTTCTTCTAAACCGAAGTCATCCCCTCTGACTAATATTCATGCATTAAATCCCCACTGCTCGATCCTTGAATCCGGAGTGCAGTGGCATAACATTCTTTAGCTATCTTCTGGCCTCGAACGACCCCAACCTGATCTCCAACCACATACTTGAAATATTGGTGAATTGTTATTACAACCCCATACATTCTCGAAAGCCATGACCATCCAAAAATAGCATTGTAACTCGTGGGACAGTCCACCACCACAAAAAAGCACATGGACCTTCTTTTTAATGGTCATTTTCCCAAACTTACTTCCCCCTCGAATTCCCCAACAACACGAGCTGTTACACCCGTAAATCCTATAATTGTTCGATCTGACTAAGAAATTCGAGGTGAAGTTGTCATTCTATCATAAGTTGACTTTAAAAGGACATTAGCAGAACTGCCCGTGTCAATAAGCACACGTCAAATTTTGAAGCCAGCCACCTCTACTCCAATAACCACAACATCTTCATGTGGCCCTGATGTTCCTCGCAGACCATCTTTTTCAAACAAAATGAAAGGAATAGTCTTTTTTTCATACAAATGTGTAGGCATCTTCCCTTCAATTTGAGTTGTCAGGTTTACAACATGTCTCTTCCTCAAACTGTCTGAATTTCCAGTCATCGAATCGCCTCCGAAAATGGCTAATGACTCAAAGAATTTACATATATCTCGTACATGCCCCTTTTCTATTTGCTTTTTGACTACCATCAAAAGCAACATGTTCAGATCCTTCTCCACATATTCTGAAGAAGCATCAAATGCTTCAACCTTTGAATCTAAAATAATCAAATTCTCAGCTGGTGCAGCCTTTGAAGTTGATGCTACGTTATTTTTCGAACCGCTCCCCTGCGAATTTACATAAGTAAAGAGCTTCCCATTTTCGATCAAAATCTGAACCTTTTTTTCAGAGCAATGCAATCATTGGTATCATGCCCAATATCCTCATGATATCTGTAATATTTGTTGTTCCTTTCCTCCATTGGCCTACTTACTAAAGTTGTTTTTTTAAAATTTACGAAGCTCTTGTTCTTATCCCAAGTCACAGCCATATTCTCTGTCAAAATAGCATAATACTCTGGCTTAACTCATTGATTTGGTTTTGATCTGTTATAATTGTAAGATGGAACGTGATTTGAATATCCACCAGTTTGAGGTGGCAAGTTATTCTTCTGTCGTATCTGTTGATTACTATTTCCATTCGAGGGTTACTCTTTGTAATTGGCGACCTGGCTCGAATTCTTTGGAGTCCTAACCGGTCCTCATCAGACTCTAGTTGACTCTTCGACCTTAATGTGATCCTTAACTTGAGCCATAAAAGCTCAAAAACTTAAAGCTCTTCTCTTCGTACTTTCGTTGGCCAGATCCCATATCAATAGTCCTTGGCGAAAAGCTGACATCGCCACATTCTCTTTGCAATTGTCCAAACTTGCTTTAGTCAAAACGAACCTCTTTGTATAATCCTTCAACTTCACTCCGGGTGGTTGTTTGCACTGGATAATGGTATCACAATTCGCTCTAATCTCTTTACTTCTCACAAACTGCCTTCGGAAAGTAGTGTAAAAATCTCTAAAATTTGAAATGGACCCCCTCGGAATCAGATTGTACCATTTTAAATTCGTTCCATTGAAAGTCTGCGAAAAGGCACGACACACCAGTCGGTCGTCATATTCAAAGTTCATCATGTAGTTCTTAAATTCTTGGATGTGATCATCGAGATCTTGCATCCCATCGAACATTTCCACTTTGGTAATGTCAAAACACTTCGGAAGCGTTATAGAACGAATTTCACTTGTCAACTAAGAGTATCTCCAGTCGACACCTTGTACAAACTGATCATTTGTTCCCATTACCGCATATAGATTTCGATCAGTCTTAGCATACTGATTCGAAGTGTTCCCTTCACACCACGTAGAACGAGGAATATTGTCCCTTTTAGATTTATTTTCCTTTTTATGATTCCTCGACTGCTCTCTGTCTGATTCCTCGACGGCTCTCTGTCATAGTAGATACTGATGAGTTCAGATATTAAGAATGTTGCTCAGATCGGCTTTGGTGATCTTGTTTCCTGATAAACTGGATGAGCTCCATATTGTTTATCAACCTCTGAATTTATTTGCTAAGTTGCCAGCATTAATTTGTTAGATGTCCGTGATCGTTGTGGTATGAGCAAAAATACCTACTTGATCGTTTGAAATAGGGGGCGCTCATTACCTGTGGCGTTTGATACTTCGTCATTTCTTTCGTTCGATCATATATGACTTATATAGATTTGGTCAATGGGTAAATTTCCTGGATGGATTTACATTTTATTGAGCTCGGCGGCTGGTGTCCCGTTGAGGTACGTCATCAGTTCTTCTTCGGTCAGTCCGCCATTAGAATCGAAGATTTGTCTGTCGGGTGAGTCTCCTTTCTGAGCATCATCTACTCATATAAATGTGTTCGCGCGGGTGAGTAGGTCTCTCATCACCTCCGTTAGGAATATAATCAGGTCGACTTCCCCTCGCCGGTCAAGACCTATATTTAGGGAGGTTACAACCAAGTTTTTTTCTAGATCTCGCAAGGCATTCATGGCTTGAACAAGACGCTAAACATAATTTTTAAAAGACTCACCTCGCCTCTGGTAGAGGTCCATGATGGAGTCTCATACGCATCTAAGCTCATTGTTTCCAACAAACCTTTCTTTAAATTCCTTTCATAAGCCAGCGAAATCGTGAATGGATCCTTTGGGTGGGCTGTTGAACCATTCCATTGCGTTTCGTTTGAGGGTCATTGAGAGGGATCGGCATAACATAGCATCATCGGGATCAAACGTTATCATCATATTAAAAAATGTCTTAAGGTGTCTATATGGATCGCCCATTCCATTGTAAGCTTCCACATTCTGAATGGGTCCAAGTTCCTTGGAAATTGGGCCTTCCATAATTTGTTCGGTGAAAGGTGATTCTTTGAGGATGTAATTAGGCAATCTCGGTCTCACCTGGTTATAGTGAACATATGCATCCTCTGTGACCCTCTTCAAAGTGGTGTACTATACCTCTTGCCTTGGTTGTTGTTCCTTGGAGTGTTTTTTGCTCATGATCTCTCCTTTTCCCTTTCTTTTATCGTCACACTTGGAAGACCAGTCTCATTGATTCACACGGCTGGCATCGAGCCCTGATGGGTGGTTAGATCGACTGGTCCCTCTTACCTTAGTAGTTAAGGTGTGGAGCGCATCATTCATTCCTGCTGACTTGCTCCTACTGTAGGTTCTGAAGTTGATGTTCTAGTTTTCATAAAGTCGGTGTTACCCTCGAGTTATCACTTGGGACGCTGTGCATAACGGGGGCCGCCACTAGTCAAGGTGGGTTAATTTTCGGTTCGGTCCTAGCAATCTACTGAATCCCCTATACCGCCGGTTCCACACGTCCCATGGGGGGCGCAATAACAATCTCTGGACCGGTGGCTGTGATAGGACACAACATGTCTTGTCTTACGGGCGGATTCGCACTTGTCCTCTGATTCCCCGCTATTTCGCTTGGCTCTGGAATCTCTCTCTCAATCCCTGATCTATTAACTACCGTGGTTATTGTACTTCAAAAATAAACGCTTTTCATGTTCCCACAGACATTGCCAAATTTGTTATTAAAAAATAACAAACAGAATTGCCAAGTATAAAATGTTTTTATCAAGGAAGAGAAATTACATTGTTTAGAGTTTATGCGCTTATTTAAACACTCTATTACCGTTTACAAACCATTACTACCATATTTGACTCTGCTAACTACACGTAGAACTTTATTTACATTTTCGGGCCTAAATTAATGGTCATTACACTAGTGGTTTGAGTTGTTTAGTTAGTGTGGTTTTGAACCGCTACTTTGACTATCCGTTGACGTAAAAAGCTCTCAGTCGGCTTTATCTGTGTAATAGACTGAGCGCATTTTCAGTATTTTCCTCTCTGCTTGGTAAGGTGCTCGATTGGCCTCATCCGCGTAATAGACCGAGCGTCTTTCCAATATTTCCCCCTCTACTTGGTATGCTTCTCGTTTAGCTCTCTATTTGCTTCAGCAAAGGTCTAGTTATCCTCTTGTGCCCTCCTCTCTCTTATTCCTTGCTCAATAAAGTCGTCTGCTCGGATTATTTTAACCCATTAGTTTTCTGGTCAATCTTACTATTCATTTGGTCGTTCTTCACTTTACCGTTCATTCGTTGTCCCTTTGCTCAGCCTCGGTTCCTCCTCAGTCTGAACTCGCCTCTGCTCGTAATTCTTTCCTATCTTGTAACCAGCTTAGCTCGTGATCTTCTTTGTCCTGCTCCCCATTGATTACTCATATGTCTATTCTTCTTAAGTGTGGTGATTATCCTCTTACCAGCAACATTGGCTGCATCTGATGGAGGTCAACCCGTGCACTTTCAGACAATGTATAAAATCCCCAATGGGAACGCAGTTGGAACCATCAGAGGAAGTCAACCAACTGCTATGACATATTATACAGTCACGGTTGACCCAACAAAACCTCCCTTATAGCAATTACCTTGTGAGGGGGTGCCTGAGAAAACAATAGAGCACTATCTTCGCCCGATCCCATTGATGACCATAGAGAAACGGAGCATCGCGACATAAACACCCAAATTCGGTTGAGGAGTTGGTGGCTGAGGGCCAAACTTTGAAACTAGGTAACAATTTGGATATGATTTTTAAAAAAATATTACTTGACCTGTTAAGAAGAAACTTGGATGTTTTTACGTGGGATGCTAGTGATGTTTCAGGGGTCGATATTTCTATTATTCGCCATGAATTAGCAATTGATTCATACGCCAAGCCTTTGCGACAAAAGCGACGCTCATTTTTCGTTGAAAATCAAGAGGTCATAAATGTCGAGGTAGACAAACTATCTCGGCTAAGGTATATTCGACGAGCTCGGTATCCAGTCTGGGTGGCGAACCCACTGTTAGTCAAAGAGAAAGGGGGTCTATGGCGCATGTGCGTTGATTTCACCGATCTTAACCAAGAATGCCCCAAAGATGCATTCCCCCTACCTCATATCAATCAGTAGGTAGATTTGGCCTCGCGTTGTGAGTTTCTTTCTTTCATGGATGCGTACTCTGGCTACAATCATATTCATTTTAACCCATCAGTCAAGGAGCACACGGCGTTCCAAACAGAGCGTAACATATACTGTTACAATGTAATGTCGTTCGGTTTAAAGAATGTAGGCTTCACCTACCAACGTCTGGTGAACCATATTTTCAAAGATCACTTAGGAAAGCACATGGAGGCATATATCGATGATATGATTTTCAAAACGCACGCAATTGATAAGAAATTCGAGGTACTTCAAACTGTGTTCGACCTGCTCTGCCACTTTAATTTAAAGCTTAACCCTCTGAAATTGTTTTTTCGGCGTACATAACGGCAAGTTCTTGGGTTATATAGTAAGTAAAAAGGGTATCAAATTCGACCCCACCCAGTTGCTAGCAGTTACACAAATGGCATCACCAAGGAACATCAAGGAGTTCAGTATCTGACGGGACACCTAGCATCACTGTCCCGCTTCATCTCAAGAATGTTAGATAAAAGTCACCCCTTCTTTGAAATTCTATGAGGGGGTAAAACATTTGCGTGGACAGAGGAGTGAAACACAGGTTTCGAGGCATTAAAGGACCATCTCACATCACAAAAAATACTATCTCCCCGATGATATGGGAGACTTTGTTCTTATACTTGTCCATTTCACCTTTCTCTGTTAGTACAGTATTGGTTAGGGAACCCGCTGGTGTTTTGTGACCTATCTACTACACCGGTAAAACCTTGGTTGATGACGAGACCCGATAACTCAACTTAGAAAAGCTCATGTTGAGCCTGGTAATAGCCTGGAATATTCAACAAGTGGAGCATAGAGCTAGGGCAATACGACATCAAGTTTGAACCACACAGTGCAATTAAGGGACGGGTCATTGTTGATTTCCTCACGGAATTTTCACCACCTTGTGAGGCATCTCCTCAAAGTGAAACATCACTTATGATTGAGCAGGTGTAATTGATCATCAAACCGATGAGGCCTTGAGCACCTTAGGAGGCGGTGCGGGGTTCATCCTTAAACTACCCACACGAGAGGAGGTTCGCCAAGCTATACATTTTAACTTCCCTATAACCAACAACGCCGCGGAGTATGTAGCAGTGATTTGTGGCATGAAGCTAGCATTAATATGTGGTGCTCGGATTCTTTGCATCCGCTCTAATTCAAAATTAGTCATCAATCAGGCTAATGAAAGTTATGATGCCAAGAAAGAAGGAATACGCAGATATTTGACAGTATTCAAGGAATATGAGTTCATGTTCACAACAGTGGTATACGACCACGTACCCCGCATGGAAAACTCTACCGCCGACGCCTTGGGTAAAACCGCAGCGTAAGGAGAACATCCGCTTATCTTTACATAATAATTACCAACTACTGAAATTCTTAATCAAAGCGACACCATCTGAACAATCGACAACACCAGCGATTGAAGAAAACCTTATTTGTTATATCTCCAATATAGCACTCCACCGACCGATAAGGTGGTTGCTCGGGCAGCCAAGTACTGCATATTAGATAACGTTCTATACTGAAAAAGCATAACACAACCACTCTCTGTTTCCTTGATCAAGCAGGGCCTACTTCATTTATGCACGATTTCATTCTGGAGAAGCTAGGACACATTATGGATATTGCACCCTCATTCGACACTTTATTTTTGCAGGATATTACTAGTCAGAATTGGCCACTAATGTCGAACTAATAGTCCAACAATGTCATCAATGTTAGCAATACGCCAACACTGGTCACCTTTTAAGTGAGCCAATGTAGGTCGTTGATGTCATTTGCCCTTTCGATAAATAGGGCATCGATTTAGTAGGGTCGCTCCCTATGGAAACTGGCAAACGGAACTTTTTGATGGTCATGGTGGATGACTTCACAAATTTGATAGAAGCCAACGCTCTCTCTCGCACTCGAGACGAAGAAATATGTGATTTTATTCATCATCAATTTTTAGCTCCGTTTGGAATACCTCGCATCATGATGACGGACAAGGGTCCTCAGTTCCAAAACACCGTGATCACAGCATTCTGCAAGCGTTATAGAATCAGGTAGCACTTCTCCACACCGCACTACCTATAGGAAAATGTTCACGTGGAGGTCATCAACCGAACCATCCTTGAAGGAATTAAAAAGGACCTTGAGGGAGCTAATGGGAAATGGCTAGATAAAC
The DNA here is from genome assembly GCA_036936605.1 of Limnanthes douglasii subsp. nivea. Lineage (NCBI taxonomy): Eukaryota > Viridiplantae > Streptophyta > Magnoliopsida > Brassicales > Limnanthaceae > Limnanthes > Limnanthes douglasii. The sequence goes on along the minus strand of JAUPFV010000005.1, from coordinate 124,490,047 downwards.
TAACCGAGGATCTATGGGAATACCGAACTACCTCACGGACTACGACAGATGACACTTCTTTCACCCTCGTCTATGGCTGTGAGGTTGTGGTACTAGCCAAAATTATTATCCCAAGCCACAGGATCACCAGCAATGATGAAGAAAGCAATACTACCGACCGAAAAGTAAATGTGGACCTTATAGAGGAACGATGTGATCAAGCACGTGTGCGAGCAGAACACTATAGGATCCTAATACGTGGTCATTTTAATACTCGACTGAAGCCCCGCAGATTTTAAGTAGAGGATATGGTCATGAAGAAGGTCTTCCAAGGATCCAACGATAAAGCAACTTGCAAGTTAGGACCAAATTGGGAAGGGCCTTACACCGTTATCTCCAAGGGACACAGTGGATCATATCTCATCGCCGATGCAAAAGTCCATGCCTTGAAACAACCTTGGAATAAAAATCATTTAAAGTTGTATTGTCAAGCATTGTAATTTAGAAGATGCGCTATTTTTCCCTCGTAATGGCGCGGGAGGATTTTTTAATGAAACACCAGATTTCCAATCATTACTTAAATAATATTTTACTGGTTTTGCCAATACGTGTATTTGTTTTTTAAGCTTTCTCCGTCTTTACAATTGCGAACGTGTCAATAACCATGTCTATGGGCTAAGCATGGCGCTATATTGAGTATAAACCATTGAGTCTATTAATACGAACGGGCTAATTAGTCATGCTTATAGGCTACGTAAAGGCCATATTGAGCCTATGATATCATAAGTTAACTGATCTAGTAGCAAGCCCTTGTTGGGCCACACAACGGGTAAAAAATACCGCACCGCGAGCAAACTGAGGAGCAAGTCTCATTCGATGCTACGCAATGAGCTATACTCAGCTTGACCTTGTAAGGATCTCCTCGAGTGTTATAATAATTAACAAACACATGTCTCCACATCCAAGTAAAATCTCCAATATCAACATAAAACTAAAACAAAGCAGTAGATTCATAAACTTAATCATTTACACACCAATACTGACTATAAGTTATGGTTTTTATACCCACAGTTACACACACACACAAAATTTAAGTCTTTCACAAATAAAGCAAATTACACATCATGTGCAATTGGCGGGTCATTGACCCCCGATACCAAAGGATCCATCTCGGTTTCATGTTTAACACACTTTGCAGCTACCTGTGTAGATACCTTACCCAACTCTTCTTGTGGACACGCCAGCCCATAAATAGATGTGCCACCGCCTGTGGTCGCATTTTAACATACACAAACTTTTCTAACGATCCTAATTGTATGCCTGGGTTGAGCATCAGCAGTTCAGCCAACGTCTCATGTTGATTATTGGCCATCATCCCTATGGAAACCTCCATTACCTGTATCTCCCTCTCTTCCAAATCGGCCTCTACTTTATTCAACATATGCTTACGTTGCTGCTCTATTTTTACCTTCAGATCATCCACCGCAGTGGTCAACTTCCCATTTTCCCCCGTCAACTCAACAATGCGTTCGGATTGCTCATCCACCCTTTGTGCTTGTGCCATATTTTGAATGACCATACCAAAACTTTAGGACATCAAGTCGTCATCCCTCTTAATGAGCCCATTATTCTGAGCTATCAATGCAGTATTTCCCGTAATTAACTCTTTACATTTTTCCTCACAAGAATTCTGGACACCTTTGAGAGAGGCCACTTCACGACAAAGCATATCATTTTCCTGCACCGCTTTTTTATTTTGTGCTTTGGCTGATCCATAAGAATTTTTTAAAATAAACTTTAACTTCTCCATATCCTGATAATCAGTACTTGACATGTGCGGTATAGCACAATAGAATTATGATGCATTTGTATTCACATTAAGGTTAGTCTCTTATTTCCGCTTATTTTTCAAAATATAGATTATAGTCTGAAATACCTCGATAGCGAGCTCCAAATGCCTCTGTAATATCTCGCTCATGGGTATATTATTGTAAAATAACAACTCTGGACACCGTTTGAGTTGCTCGAACATCCGCTGTTATATTACCTTGACTTTTCTCGGTCTCTTTTTGTGTACGAAAGAGCTCTGGTCTTAGTATATTTACAAAGGAGAAAACCATGCCTACCCCTTGCACAAAATGATAAGAAGGTCATACACTAAATGTCTTCACAAAATGTGACATCCTTCGAGCTACTCCTCAGGGATATGTTTTCTCTGCTCTTCTCCCTCACTACTTTCCTCTACACGGCTCGGCTGACCCTCCACTCGATCATCTTCTAACACTATTACCTCAAGTGTCTTCTCCTTGTTATGTTGTGTCTCAAAAACTGATGCATGTGCACCTAGGGTTTTTAGAACCTGAACTTCATCATCATCTTCTTCATCCACCAATTCTAGCTTCTTTGTTGAGAGCGGCACTGCCTCCAACATCACGTGAGGCATTTTTTTGAAGATGGACTTCTTCATCCTCTGTGTCTTCGTCTTCTTCTCGATAGCATTGAGTATGCTCCTTAATAACTTCATCCCTCGATGGGGCAGTGTTATCTTCATGCTCGTTCACCTCACCGACATCTTGAATAGTTAGCAGTTCTCCCTCCTTCTCGTTCTGACCTTGTACGGATGAAGAATCGTTGGTATCTCTTGCCTTTCGAATTTGGATCACTGCCAACCATACCCATGTACTATTAAGGTCCTAGTACCTCTGCTCCATCAGAGCCCGTATCCGTTCTATTGTAACCATTTCTCTGCTCTCAACCATCGTCACCTTCCCGTCTTTCACAATTATCAATTCGGGAACAGGCCACAGTCCATCCTTCAAATAATTTATATGCGGAAATAGCCGAGACGGATCCTAAAACCAAGTGGAGCTAGCTAAACCTGATAATTTGATCAAGGGGTTTACAAATTATCTCGATCTCCGTTCTTTGCACCACTCCTAATGCTTCCCTTCACCTACGGCATCACACATATTTACGTTAATACCAACACAAGGTCATTTGTGTTAAGCGCTATGAATGTTTTCTTTACACTTTGCTTGCCATCGTCGTTTTAGTTGAACATTCATGAAATCACTTTCATGCCCCTAATTCCCCAACACGAATAAAGATGAATGCTTCCAGTTCATATCAGAAGTGGGAAGCTCAACTATTTTCCTTATTCCAGCTAGCTGGGTATAAAAAAAGGGGACTTGGCCAGCTTGGTTACATTATATAATGGCAAGTAAATCTGCAAGATAGACCGAGATACCTAATATGCGGGAGCTCAATAGAATTTTAAGTAAGACTCTCCATCTATTGGAAGCTAGCTGTATAAAACATATGCCTATGAAGCTAAAACGTCTTGTATTAGAGAGTTTAGCGGCAATCGTAAGCCTCAGTCAAAAATGGAGTGTATGGGCAGGTTTCATTCTCTTTTTCTTGGTAGGGCTGCTCACCAGATGCATTTACCCTCACTATAACATCATTGGGTATCACGTATCTATCCCTAAAACTCAGAAGACAGTCCTCTGTGAGATACCCATATTTTCAGGTTAGCCGAGAAAAGTAACTCTCTAGGAACGACGGGTCTTCAAACTATGACTTTATTCCTTCACTAGTAACCACATTCTCCTTTTTCTTCCTACCTTTTTTAGGTGCCATAACGATCACAACAACATCTACAATGAGCCAAAATAATGTATAAGAGCAACCAAACCGCGGGGGTGTAACTCACGAAGAGTACCACTACCATTAAAGGGGTTTTATTTCCCATTGTACAAGAATTAGGGATAGCACATATGCGCTAAACTAGGATACTCCTAACTATAATGTTGTTTACAATTAGAAAATTGAGTAATGCATTTCAAGTGTCAACTTACCTTATTTACATAGACACAGAAACGATAACAATGGTGGAGAATGCTTTCTTCTATGAGTAGTTATCTCATACTAAAGGTAAATTAATTTTAAACAATGATAAAAGACTCCATAACCTTTGAAAGTTATTTCGATGGCAATCGCCTCTCCATTGCACGCATGATATGACAACACTTTTCATTCATAATTGATTATCAACATGTTTCCTCCACAACCCAAGTGTCATTTTACATAGTAAATGATAAGAATTTATCTATTTTCACAAAGTAAAAGAATGTAGAGAAGTAGATTCTAGAGAGATAAAGTCAAGAGATCATAGTAGTTAATCTCAAAAGTCTGAGAGCTTTATTAGTTCAGCCTTGAACATTATATAAAGGCGCAAAGACTTGAACTTTAACTGAAACGGTTACAAAAAGAGATTTAATTTCATATTAGTCCCTCACCAAAACATAAAGCTTTAACTATATCATATGATTATACAATCTGTCATAAAAGGTTTTATTCTTTTACATTTTCGTCCTGAAAGTTCTATTTTCTTATTAGTAGTCCCTTAGTTCTTATGAAAGTCAATGAATGAGAACTAATTAGCCTCAGAAATCTTTATAAGTAGAGAGAAATCCTTTCATCCAGGGTTCGAGATGCTTCAATTTTACGGTCTTCGTATTTTTGACTCAATATGGCGCAATTTCCTTCCACCGATCATAGTTGTTCGAAGCTAAAATCGAATGGGTGATGATGGCCTAGGGGCTAGGTATGCCACTATGCAAGTGATGATGCCCTAGGTACTAGGTCTGCCATTAGGCCTGTCATATTCCCGATGTTAAATCCTCATTTACGCAACCGTTTGAAATTCTGTTTCTTCACCTCTTCCACTTCAACAATCTTTTTTCAGCCTATAAATATTTATGCTCATCATTGTTTGGTTCATAAACTTAATTTCTTGAGAGAGAAACTGCAAATATCAAAAATCTTTGGCTACCTTCATTTGATTCCTCAATCTGTTGGCTATCCTCACCGGAAAACTCAAATTTTATGTTCAATCTTCAACTGGTTTATGAGAAAGCATCCGAAAACTTGAAGATCCAAAGCCAAAATTCCCAGAAAACCTAGTTCTCTAAAATCACACAACAAGGTCTTCGGATTATACGACTACTTTTGTATAAGCGAAAGGGAAGATGAATATAGAGCACATTGACTGATAATCAACGCTCCTCGTGCTTTGTCTACATAGACAATATACTACGGTAACTTTGATCCTAACAAAACTCCTCTTTATTTTTCAAATTCTTCTCTTGCATAAGATAGTCAGTCATTCAAAACTCAAACACAGAAGACCCCTCGAATTCCACCCCATCTAAATATCATCATCTCGAATTCATTCTGCAAGCTCAAATCCTCGAATCAATCGCAAGGTAACCGAAGCTAAATCATCTTCAAGTATATCAGAAGAAACTTCTTCCCCGGTTAATTTCGAGCCCCTAGTCCATTACACAAGGAAGCCTTTTTAGCTCATACAAAAACTCAACTTCCTCAAACCGTAAAAAGAAAAAATTTCATAGCCATGGGTGCCGATGCTGATCTCACCTCGAATCCATCAACCTCTTCTCCTCTCCTGAGGGATATTGTCGAGACGGCAACAGAGTCTCAACAAATCGCTCAAGTAATCTACCTTGACTCGTGGATGAGGCAACATAGTCTAAACAAATCCCTCAATTAATCCACCTTGACTCGTGGATGAGGCAACACAGTCTCAAAAAAATCCCTCAAGTAACCCACCTCAGATCATGGATGAGGTATCTAAGGAAGAAATGGATTCTGAAACCATGCAATCAAATATCGAAGTTGCTACAGAAGAATATGCTTCGAAAGAAAGAGACAGTGAAACAGTGAAAGGTGTCTCAAAGGAAAAATCACCTAAGATAAGAAAGAAGAAATCTCCTGTGAAACTTTCTGACGAGCTAGCCGCATCAGTAAGTGAAAACCTAAAGCCTCTCGATGCACAATACACCTTAGTGTTGAAGAATGTTTCTTACACATATTACCAAGAGATCCAAGCAGATAAACTCAAAAAACAATGGGTAATTGGGGACATATTATACTTTGTCTACCCAAAGAAGGAGAAAACCCTTTCGACTGCCAAAAGGGTGAACTGGTGGTCTACCCAGAAATCATCCATTGGAGTCTTCGATTTCCACTGGACCCCATGATAGTAGAATACTTCAAAATTCTAACATGTGCCCAACTCAAGAGACACCCAGTCAGTCGTTCACTTTGCTCTCTATGATTATGGTTTATCGATTGGCCAAGATTCCTCTCTGCATCGAAGACTTCATCTCCTTGACATTGAAAGGACCAGTACTTCCATTTTATTATCTAACATTGGATGATGACTTGAAGATCATAGATTATTTGTTAGAGGCAGATAAATTTTGGAAACAAAGAATTGTCTTCGTCTCAGGAGGCTGGGAAAAGGGATAAAGAAATTTCTGAAACCAACCTATCGAAGTTGAACCTCGTCTTGAGGAGTAACAGTAAGTATTGTGTTATTATTTGAATCATATCTCCAATTAATTTTTTACTTATTTCTCATCAAGTATTGTGTTGTATACATAAATTTTGAGGTGTTTCAAGCTTTGTCGAAAAAAATTCAATGACATTTTTATTAATCTTGCAACATGGGCTGATAAAGAATAGGGCAACGCATTTCACACAGCCATTTAATCTGAGACTCTAATGGAGCCACCCAATCCTCTGCATATTGTTAGTAGGATAGTGGCTCTTAATTGAAAAGTCTTTCTTCTTGTTAGGCACAGATCGGATAGCCAACTTCCCTAGAAAAAGAATGCAAAAAAGAATAAAAAGGCAGCTAGCACATCTGGTGCTAGCCCTTCAGAAGATCTGATGCCGAAAATTTCGAACAGAAAAATGATAGAAAATAACCTCCCAATTATCAAAGAGGGAGTAGAAGGTGAGCCTTCTCCAAAAATAAAAAAGATTGTTGCCACAACGAAAAATAAGCGCACAGCTAAAACCACACACTCAGGAAAAAACAAAAAAGAAAGTTGTTCAAACCGTTCAGGAGGTGTCGTCTAAAGCTGATGAAATTGTCGTTGTAGAGAATCATCAGAAAGAAAATGAAGCAGTTATCAAAGAGGGAGGAACTCAACAAGGAGAGATTGTTGCAGACAATTATTGAGGTGATGATAAATTTGATCTTGATAGCTTCATCAACTTCGATCAATCTCAAGAGCTCGTTAGAGATGAAGATCCTTTTTTCAAGATCTTCAGGACCAACTGTAAATTTTTGGTAAAAGGTCTGCTCATGTTCCTCCCGAAGCAGCTTCATCAGAGGTCGCTTTGCCTCCATCCTCTAGTGTTCATATACATGTTCCCAGTCCAATGGTCTTTCGTGCCGAAGAGCCATCCAAAGAAGTTTCACTAGCTCTTCAACATTTTGTCAATCTTGGTGCTGCAGGACCAAAATTAACCTGAGAAATCGAATATGATCAAAATCAGCAAAAATATATGGCAAAAGAGATGGTTCGCTACACGACAATTGTTGCTGCTGAAAAAACAATGAGGGAAATATTTGGTGGCCTCGTGGAAAAGAAATTTCATGGATTCTAACTGGCCAGATCTGAATTCATCAAATGGCTCATCTATGTCAAGAATCACCTCAGATTTGTGCGTCGAAAATAAAAAGAAGAGCTTAATACTTCTCATCAACATGAAACAGATCATCTAAAATCTAAACACTCAGAAGAATAAGCTACAAAGAAGATAAAATCCGATGATATTTAACTTTCACTTGACAAGATTCATGTAGAGAATAAAAAATTGAAAGAGGATTGGATGCTCTCAAAACTCAATTCAACAAATAGAAAAGGCTAGTTGTCCTTGCTACTGAGAAAGAATGTGGAAATGACATGTTAGCAGCCATCAAAAATGCTGAAGAGCAAAGCTCTATTAATCTTCTTCGCAAAATTCATGTCATATTTTCTAAGGCTGACCTTTCCAACTTTCGGGAGCAGATTCATCGAAAGTCGCACAAGCAAAGCTTTTGATCCTCTTTCTAGCTCTTCATCGGAATCAGAAGATAGCGCTACTAAACACGGATAATTTTCTGAAGGAAGCTCCGAGGGAAAATAACTTTGCTATCTCTTTTTTGTTTTTAGCTGTTATTCAATTGTTGTAGAATGAGTTTTTTTTAGTAGATGCCTTTTTACTTGGCATTTAAAAACTTATTCTGTTTTCATCGGATTAAATTTAATGCAATAAGGCTTAGTTTTTCCTCTAAATTTATTAACCTCACACATCATGTTCACTTCAAAATATAACTTATATCACAATTACATATATAATGTTCGAAGTGAGAATACTTTACTAACGTGTGACATTTCGAATAATACAGTGCGTTTAGAGAACGTAGCACCTCGAATATTATCGTGCGTTTACAAAACGTAGCACTTCGAATATTATAGTGCGTTTAGATAATGTAGCACTTCGAATATGGTTGTCTCTTCGATGAGTGTATTCAACACTTCAAAATAATTACTTTTGGTCAACGTTAAAAAATATCATTCTTTGACTAGTTACCAAAATAATTTAAACAAACATACATAAACAACCATTGGCCAAAAAATATTTGTATTGATAACTTCGAATATTTACATAACACCTCATTAAAACCTCCCTAGACCAACATGGTAGAAAAAAGTGTGCCCGTTACTAAAAAAAAGAACAATTTCAAAACAAAAATTACTCCCAGTACAATTTTAGATGTTGTATACTAAGGATGTTGAAGCATTCTCCCCTACTCGTCATAAAAGCGATAAGAACCTGGCTTTATTTTTTCCACGACCATATAAGGACCTTCCCAATTCGGGGCCATCTTACCAAGGTTTTTTTCCTTAGTATGGAGGAATACCTTCCTTAAAACTTTATCACCCACCTTAAAGTACTTCCTTATGACCTTCGAATTATATATACTATTCATAAGAGTCTGATATTTAATCATATTCAGATGAGCTCCAACTCTTTTTTCCTCAATCAAATCTAAATCTGCTCTTTTTTCTTCGTCATTCAAGTCTTTAGAATACTGAGCTACTATAAAAGAAGGCAATGTAGATTCTGCAAGACTAAGAGCATTCATCCCATATTCTAAGGCAAAAATAGTATCTTTAGTAGCTTCCATAGAAGTTTTTTTATAAGCCCATGACACCTCCTGTAAATAATTAGGCCATTTTCCAGCAGCCCCTGTGAAATTCTTATTTAGACCTTCTAAAATAGATATGTTTGGCACCTCTACCTGACCATTTTCTTGAGGATGAAAAGGTGTGGAAAAACATTTTTTTATCCCCCTCAAAGCACAAAAGAAGCCATTTCTTTGTTATTGAATTAAGGTCCATTATCCGTTGTAATTTTTCGAGGTACCCCAAAGCGGCAGCAAATACTGTTTACTATGAAGTTAATGACATCCTTGGCCTCTGTCTTAGACAATGGTTCAGCTTTTACCCACTTCGTAAAATAGTCCACTGCCACAATAATCATTTGTCGTCCTCCAGAAGCCATTGACAATGGTCCCACCATGTCTATTCCCCTTCTGTCAAATGGGACGGCTTCAGTAATGGACATAATTGGAACTTTTGGATTATGAATAAAGTTGTCAAACCTTTGACAAGTATCACAACCTCGAACTAGATTCTTAGCGTCGTTCATAATCGAAGGCCAATAATGTCGTGCCAGCAAGACTTGACGAGTCAATGCTTTGAAGCGACAATATGCCGAGCCCTCTCAATCATGTAACTCTGATAGAATTTCATGTGATTCCTGTTTTCTTAAGCATCGCAATAACGGCCTATTCAACACTTTTTTGTATAAAACTCCATCTAACACTATATAGCCACATGCTTTGCACCTCAACTTCTTGGCTAAATGCATATCCTCATGCAGCATTCGTCTTAACAATAAATTCAAAATGTTAGTTCTCTAATCTCCTCGAATTGTATCTAGAGTAACGAATACCTCCTCAATATGCTCACGTTGCTGTGAACGAGTTAAAATCGAAGGATTTTCCTTGTAATAAAATCCAAGGATAATATTCTGTGTAACCAACTATTTCCAAAGAATCAACAACTATATTGTTTCCTCGGCGGATATGCTCTACAATAATGTGATCAAACAAAAGAGTCAAATTCTGAAGCTCTCAAAGATATAAAATTAAATGGTTCTTTTTTGCTTCGGAAATTCTAGCTACTTGATTTTCTACTAACTAGAAATCTGTTTCTAAACGAACTAAAGTTGCCCTACAGATGTTCGTAAGTCTTAAACCACCTAATATAGCTTCATTGTTCGATACATGAAACCCAAACTTAATAGATTGAAACATTGTTTCCTTAGATTGAGCAATTAGTTGAATTCTAGCATTGCATCCTAAAATGTAAAAACCCTCATCAGTTCAGACTATCCGCATCGAATTTATTGGAAAAACCTCTTTGTTAATCTCTTTGACAGATCTTCTTCAATGAAATTGAACAAGAAAATCTTTTTAAGGCTTGGGTTTTGATAGCCGTGTGAGGTGAAAATGTGATTTCATAATCTCTTAACTCAACTGACCACTTGGTCATCCTCCCCGAAATATGTGGGCACCATAAAACATTTTTCAGTGGGAATAAATTTCGGACCTCAATAATATTAGCTTGAAAATATGAGCTTATTTTTCTAGAAGCCACTACTAAAGCACAGGGCTAATTTTTCGAGCTTCAAGTACCTTTTCTCTGCTGCTTCCAGACTCTTGTTGACGTAATACACCGGCTTTAAAATTTCTAAACCTTCACTTATCAACACAACACTTACTGCAAAATCTGATACTGCAATATACAAAAAGAGTTGTTCTCTACTTTGAGGCTTGGACAGTATCTCTGGTGATGACAATAAATCTTTAATACTTGAAAGTGATGCTTCACATTCCGAGGTCCATTCAAATTATTTTGGTCTTCATAAGACTTGAAAGAAAAGAAAATATTTATCAAAAAATTTAGAAATGAATGTTAAGAGCAGCTAACCTTCCTGTTAAAATTTTCACTTCTTTGATAGTTCGAGGAAATGTCATTGATACCACAACTTTTAGCTTTTCTGGGTCAGCTTCTATTCGCATTTCACTAATAACATAACCCAAAAACTTCCTTGATCGAACTCCAAAGGTACACTTCTCAGGATTTAATTTTAGCCTAATTTCCCTTAAATTAAAAATATTTCCTCTTTTTCCAAGTGTGCATCATATGTTAAGCTTTTAACCACCATGTCATCAATATACACCTCAATGTTTCTTTCGATATGTGAAGCGAAAACTTTATTCATTAATCTCTGATAGGTTGCTCCAACATTCTTTAACCTAAAGAGCATAACCATGTAACAATGCAAGCCTCGAACCGTGATGAAGGTGGTACTCTCTTGATCTTTTATATTCATTTGAATCTGATTATACCCAGTAAACGCATCCACAAAGGTCAAAATTTTATTTCCAGAAGTGAAATCAATCAATTGGTATATTCGAGGAACGAGAAAGGAGTCTTTAGGACAAGCTCAATTCCTATTCCTCTTCTTAGCCACCAATAGGTTTGCTGTCCATAAAAAATATTGTGAACCTCTTATATGTCCGATCTTTGATAAGTGATCCACCTCAAAAACAATTGCTTCTGCTTTTTCAAAACAAAATGCACCCCTTTTTTGTGTAACAAGTTTGACCTTTGGATTAATTTCTATGCTATGGCAAATCACTTCGGCTGGAACTCGTATTACATCTTCTGTTTTCCATACGAAAACATCCAAATTGTGAGACAAAAACTACAATAGCTGCTGATGTAAAATTGGGGTTAGTCAGGTTCCTATTCGAAATAATTTTTCATCACGAAAAGTATATTATTCTATATTTTCACTTACTGTCAAAGAACAGGGGTTTCCCTTGGATTTCCAACCCCCTCCTCGAGATCCAAGGTCAACACCCCTGGTTGTTATTTGTCCATTTTATCACCATTACGTGACCCTCAAATTCGAAGAGTTATGGCATAACACTCTCTAGCAAACTTTTAATCACTTCGGACGACACTCACTCGATCTCTGATGACATACTTAAAGCATTGGTGGATTTTTATTACAACTCCATACATCCTCGATAGCCAAGATCTTCCAAAAATGGCATTATAGCTTGTTGGACAATCCACCACCATGAACAACACCTGGATCTTCTTTTGAATGGTCCTTTTCCCAAACTCACCTCTCCCCCGAATTCCCCAATTAATTGGGCCGTCACTCTCTTGAAACCAATGATAGTACACTCTGATTGGAAAATCTAAAGAGGATTTTGTATTTTGTCATAAGTTGTCTTGAAAAGAACGTTCGCAGAGCTCGATGTATCTATTAGCACACGTCGGAGTTCGACACCAGCTATCTTTGCTCCAATAACTACTGCATCCTCATCCTTAAAAATGATAAAAGAAATGTCTCTCTTACCATATTAATGAGTAGACATCCCTCCCTCCATCTAAGTAGCTAAGCTTACTATATGCCTCTTTCCGAGAGCTGTCAGTGTTTACAGCCATAATATTTCCTCCAAAAATTACCAAAGACTCAAACTAATCACATAGACTTCGAACAGAGCCTTGTTTCACTGGATCATCAACTGCCATTAAAATCAACCTATCTTGATCTACATCTAAATATTCTGATTTAGCACCAAAATCATCAACCTTTGAATCCATAATCATCAAATTCTATGCCTCTGTATTTGGATTTCTTTTTTGTGAAGTCGATGCAACGAAGACCTTTAACGCAACGTTCTGTCCTTTTACATAGTCCAGCAACTTTCCATTCTCAATCAATGTTTGTACCTCCTTTTTCAACGCAGTACAGTTTGCATTATCATGTCTGATGTCATTATGATACTTACAAAACCTATTATTTTGCTCCTCCCTTGGCCTATTTATCAGGGAAGGCTTTTTGAAATTCACATGCCCTTTTTCCCTTTCATAGATTGTAGCGACATTTTTCGTTAACTTGGCATAATACTCAGGCATTATGCACTGATTAGGCCTTGGTCTATGAAACTGGTACCCTGAAGTTTGATTTGAATATCCCCCAGATCGAGGAGGTAAATTGTTGTTGTTCTTCAAATGTGCTGGTTGGGCTGAATTCGAAGATTTTCCCTTGATTGTTTGGCACCTGTCCTGAGTTATTTTGACTAGTTCCAACTACTCATTGAACTCTAGTCGACTCTTCTACCTTAATCTGGTCTTCCACTTGAGCCATCAGTGCTCCAAAAGTAAAAGCTCTTTGCTTTGTTGTCTCGTTCGCTAGATCGCCAAGCAACAATCCTTATCGAAATGTTGCCATCGCTACTACCTCCTCACAATTAACTAAACCAGCCTTGGTTAATACAAATCGCTTAGTATAGTCCTTCATTTTTTCTCCTACTGCTTACTTGCATTGAATTATCGTATCTCCATTCGCCCGCATTTCTTTACTCCCGACAAACAATCTTCGGAATGCTGTATAAAAATCTCTGAATTAAAAACAACCCCTTGAAATTTTGTTGTACCACTTTAAAGTTGTTCCCTTAAAAGTTTGAGAAAATGCTCAACACACCAACATGTCATCGTCCTCGAAATTGATCATGTAATTTTTGAACTATTCCATGTGGTCGTCAGGGTCTTGCATCCCATTGAATTTTTCAACCTTTGAAATGTCAAACCGGTTCGGAAGGGAGATATATCTTATCTCAATTATTAGAGAAGAGTTTCTCCAGTCAACACCCTGAACATATTGATTGTCATTCCCAGCTCCCATCAATGCATATAAATTCTGATCATCCATCACGTTGTATTGATTCGATGTGTTCCCTTCACACCAATCAGCTTCCCTCAAACATTGTGGTATACTTTTCTTCCTAGTTTTGTATTCCTTTCACGATTTTCAAGGTTGGTCTTTTTCTTCTTTTGAAGATCCTTGATACCTCTTAAAATCAGATCCTGAACTTTCTATTTCTTCGTCACTAGACGTGATATACCTCTGTTTGTCTTTTTTATCTTTTCGTCGAGTGTAACGCTCCTTAAAAAATTCAAAACGCATTTTTTCAGTTCACTTCTAACCTGGCGAGCTATGCAAGATCGATCAGACTGATCGCTAGCGAATTTTTTTCATCCAACTGTCTTATCTCTGATTTCAGCCTAGCTGACTGAATTTATTGTTCTCTCTGGTCGTACTTCTCATTCAGAGCTGTAATTTTGTCCAGCAGTTGATTCATTCGCGTTTTTATGTCCAATTTAGTTTGTCGAAGCAGAATAAATTCATCATATATATCACCAGCTCCTTCCAAATCCTGTTTTAGCGTCTCTGCAGTTTTCAAAGATTCGAACGGGAACAAAAGAGATAAATTGAACAGAAATAATCTAGGCACCAACTAGCAATCAGACCCTAGTGGAGTCACTAATTTGATAAGCATTTATCTAGTTTCACAAAGTAAAATAGAGAGAAGTAAAATGATGTAGAGAGAAGTAGATTTTAGAGAGAGAAAGTCAAGAGATCAGAGTAGTTAATCTCAAAAGTCCAAGAGCTTTATTAGTTCAGCCTTGGCTTCTATATAGAGGCGCGAAGACTTGAGCTTTAACCGAAACGGTTACAAAAAAGGGTCTAATTAAAAATTGGTCCCTCACCAAAATATAAAGTTTTAAATCTCTCTTATGATTATAAAATCTATCATAAGGTTTTATTCATTTACATTTTGTTCCTCAAAGTTCTATTTCCTTATCCGTAACGACTTTGGTGTCAGAGCCACCGTTACCCACACGTCGTCTAAAAACTGCCACATGTTACACTACCGTTGGAGTTTAAACTAATACATCACCTCACGTGACACGTCACAAAGCACGCGTCATAATTATTTCAATCATTTTACCATGTCCTTTGATTTACATAATACGATACTTCATCGATTTTACGTTTTCAACATATAATCCATGAACTAGACGGAGGCCTAATGACGAGGCCTTCATTAACTAATAGTCTATGCAATATCAAAGCAGATATAGACGGTAGGAATATACAAGCAATACCGAACTGAGCTATTTGCGGTAACTACAAGGTGGATTAAGGATATGCATAAATATAAGTGGCAAGTATGGAATGACTGAGGCCAAACCATAGGAAAATCAATGTTCTAGTAAGGTAAATAATAATAAGGAATGAGATGACAATCTCGCTTAATTTGCAATCCATGGGGGTTTCTGGGTTTATAGGGATCCTTATCTTCACGTTCTCCGGAATCCCCCACTTCGTACGCATCCGGCCCAGTTCAGCTGTGTGGATGAATGCGTAATTGATTTTTTGCAGAGCGATGAGTTACTTAACCTGGACCTTGTGAAAACAGGGCCCCACCCTTCCTTCAAGACTCTCCGGCAGATCTGGATGCCTCAAACACAGCTTCTCTTTGCCTTTGTCTTTTTTTGCAACAGCAGCACTACTAGTCTGACCGGCGGGCTCAGACTCAAAAGGAGCCTCTTCGACAGAGTCCTCCATTACATACTCCATAATTGATGAAGGGTTTTCGGTAGCAGTAGTAGAGTGAGGGTTCAGCTCTGGCTCAGCCTGAACTCCGGACTGATGGGCTTCAGTGTCCCCTTGATTTCTGGCCTCCGATTGGGGCTCTGATGCAGATACTTCTCTTCGAAGACTTGGACTAGTGCCCTCCGGACCGGGCAGCCTGTCTTTGGGAACTTTGATGGGCGCTTCTGACCATGTGCTACTATCTTTGGTACCTGATTTTGAGGGGGTGCTCTTGGAAGCTTGGCCTTTAACTAACCGGCCTCGTCTCCGGTCAACTAGCTTTTGAGGGGAGTGCTTAATGTCCGACCCCATAGCTATGAAGGGGGAGGGTTTTTTGAAACTGGTGACAGTTACCCCTGGCTCAACAGTGGGTTCCGATTCTTGAACCGAAGAACCAGAGATGATGGGGGAGAGATTAGTGTGGAATAACTTTCTCGGCTTGATGCCTTTTTAGGAAGAAGAGCCTTGATCTGACTCTGTAGCTGAAGTTATTGGTCTGTCAACAGGAGAAACGAGTAATCCTGCTGCAATACGTCTTTCTCTTTCGACCTTTTGTGCATTTTCAAGTTCAGAAAGGTTGGGCCACCCACCTTTGATCAGAGCGTTCCTCGCTGTAAACATAAACTATCTGGGTAAAGTTTTGCTTTAGAGAGAGAAAGCTTTAAGAAGTTGTGAGAGTAAATATGAGAGTGATGATGAAACAGTAGAAAATATTTGAATTTATAGTGAATCTAAAAAAGGAGTTTGATTCCTAGGAGAATTTGAAAAGATTGGTAATGATTAAAGACGACGTTGATGTCACCACCTTTAATTAAGAGGTTACTTTTCGAAGAAGGTGGGTTCGAAATTCAAGGTGAAAAAACGGCTGAGGCAACCAACCAGGAAGCGACACGTATCCCATGAACCCTGGCACAAAACCGTTTAGATTCATGAAGCTTTATCAGTCCGAACAAAACCATAAGACAAACAGACCTCTCCGGATTAAAACCACCCCTCACATGGGACTGTTTTTCAGGTTTTTTACAAAGATATCTGAACAAACACCTAAAAAAGGGGCTCCTGATGAGTCCGAATTCTGACTACTCACCGGACAGGGACAGATCGGACCTAGCTCTCCGGACCGGACAGACCACTTCGAACACCTAGCTAATGGGACTGTTCGAACTATGACAAAAGTACTAAAAAACCTAAACACTTCTTGACTAAGCTACTTGCTCTCCTACTTAGAGCTCATGGGTCTTTAAACATGACCCGGGTCCATTGAACATGACCCGGAAGCCCATAAGGGCCCAAAATATAAGGGTATAAATACCCAACCACCTGCATTAAATATAGGTAATGAAAATTAACTGCAACCAGCCAGCTTAATTCTCCATCTACTCTCTACTCTAAATATTAAACACCCACATACTTTCACAAAACATCAAACAAATTACAAGCCTACCCTCAGGCGATAATTAACCTCACCAAATTGGCGACCACAGTGGGAGGAGAAGGTGCCTGAATCAAGCATTCAAAACCAGCAAGAAAAGTCAGTCCGAATGAATCCGGACGCCCCGGAAGTACCACCAGCTCTGCTCAAAGTGGTGGGTGAAAATGATGAATACACTATCGAAGAGCGCGATTGGCAGAAGGGTGAGATAGAATCTCTGAGGGAAAAAAAGGCTAAGATGGGCATGAAAGAAAAGTCCAAAGCATCAGTTGCTCATCACACCGATAACCCTAGGGAGCATGAGCCTTCAAAGACTCATATGAGTACCAAAAAAACTCATGCCAGCTCCAAAAAGTCTCACCGGTCTAAGCTAGTGGAGAGCTCTGACTCAAGCTCAGAATCTTCTGATAGTTCTTCGGACGATGAAGGCGTTGAAGCATCCTTATCCTCTAGCAGCGATGAGGGTCGAACTAAAAAGAAGAAAAAACAGATTAAAAAGTATTCCAGAAAAAGGGGTAGACATGGAAAGATAAAGAGGAATATTGGTAAAGGATCATCTCATAGCCGGAGGCATGTGGTTCGGATGCTGATGGATCCTTTCGCTTTTCACGATGAACCAGGTATCTTTGCGACTCCCAATGAGGATACTGTGTTCAGTCGTGGTAGAAATTGGAGGCAATCTCCATTATCTTCCAAAATTATGTCCGGAAACCTCCCTAAGAGGTTTGACAGCACTAAAATGGAAAAGTACGATGGCAGTACCGATCCGGACAACCATTTGGAACAGTTTAAAAACTTCATGATGAACTTTGACGACGATGATAAGCTACTTTGCAGAGCCTTCTCCCAATCATTTACGGGGAGTGGTCTAAAATGGTATAACAGTCTGCCACAGGGTTGTATCAGGAATTTTGATACTTTTTGGGTGGCCTTTCGAATGCAGTTCGTAGGGAGTAAAGAGCTAAAGGGAAATGGAGACACAATAATCCATTGTGCCCATGAACCAAATGAGTCCTTAAAAGAATATATAAGTCGTTTTGTGAATACCAAGAATGGGCTAGCTGATTGCTTCGAACAGGTAGCAATAGCATCTCTAAGACAGGGCTTGAACCCTGGCAATTTGGCTGATTCAGTGACCAGGAAGAAGGCCATGACATGGGGAGGGTTGCTGAATCAGGTTGGAAAACAGATTAATGTCGATGAAACGAAGAAAACCAGGGTGCACAGGCAGGTGAGGTCTACCCCGGTGACACCAAATCCCAATCAGAATCAGTCCGGAAACAAGGCAAAGGAGACCGGATAGGGGCATGGTAGGGCCAAAGCTCAGTCTCAGCCAGCTGCTCCTGCTCAGAGTCAACAATCCAGAAACAAGAGAGGGCCATGGGTCCAACCGGAGTGGTTCGCAGAATTGAAAGAAAGTGTGGCCACCATTTATGATAAAACAAAGGAGGAGGTGCACTATAGAAGACCAGCCACATTGCAATCTCCTAGAGAGCATCGCAATAACTCTTTTTGCCAATATCACGATGATATTGGCCATACCACCGATGATTGTATAGCATTGAAACAAGAGGTTCAGAACTTAATCGAAAGGGGAAAGCTGGGGGATTATGTCAAAAGAAGAGGAGGTAACAGGCCTGACAATACTCACCGGGTTGGTCCAAGTAACACTGCTCCGGAAGGAGCCATGGTTATAATTGAGAGGTTTGATGTGGAATCTGAGTACTTGGATCCTGATCCAACTCGAAACAGAGTAGGTGCAATTGAGGAATGTTCTAGGACGGTCTCCGGGCTCATTAAGTTTTTTGAGTCACTTACAATTTTCGGAGGGGATATTATGACAGCTCCTACTGCTTCTTCAAGGAAGAGGCATGTACACACTTTAGCCACCCAACTAGAAGGAGGCATGACTTCCTATCAGTCACAAAATTCATTCCCCTTCATTGTCTTTGATGGAGATGATTTAAGAGATATAGCTGGCCCTCATGAGGATGTTGTTGTCATAGGAGCATCTATTGGGGGCAATGACATAAGACGAATTCTGGTGGATAGTGGAAGCTCAGCCAATATCCTTTTCTTTACTACATACAAGAGAATGAAAAATCCAGCTGTAATTCAGAGTTCGGACAGATCAATTATGAGCTTTACTGGCAAATCAGCAGATGTAATCGGAGAGTTCAAAGAGGAAGTTCTATTGGGCAAGGGCCCTTTCAAGAAAATGGTCAGGATACTTTTTATCGTGGTGGATTGTCCCACTTGCTATAATGCTATTCTAAGGAGGTCTTGGCTCTCTAGGATGCATGCAGTGGCTTCAACAATCCACCAGTGTTTGAAATATGATGTTCAGGGACAGGTGGGAGTCGTCTGGAGCAGTCAAAAGGTTGCAAGAGAATGTTATGCTACAGCTCTGGCTCCCCGAACACTGGGGCAATTCGTATTAACGAGCAATAGTAATTTGAGGGGCTTTCTGGGGCTGAGGGTGAAATTGATGACCCCAGAGAGGCCCCTCGAGTGTTAATACCAGTCGAAGAGGTGGAGACACATTGTCTAGAAGAGGGAAAAAGTGTTAAGATAGGGTCCAAAATGCCACCCGGTCTGAAAGGCGAAATGATAAAGTTTTTGAAGAACCATCAGCACATTTTTGCTTGGTGCAATGCTGATGTTACTAGGGTTCCATCAGAAGTAATATCACATCACCTATCCGTCCGGAAAGACATAGCACCAGTGGTTCAAAAGAGAAGAGCTTTTTCTAAGGAGAAGGCTGATATCATTGTGCAAGAGGTTGACAGACTCACAAAGATGGGGCATATTAAAGAGTCTCAATATCCTTTGTGGACTGCCATTCCGGTCCTGGTGAAAAAGAAAATTGGCAAGTGGCGCATGTGCATTGACTTCACAGATCTCAATAGAGTTTGCCCAAAAGATTTGTATCCAGTCCCCCGGATTGATCAGTTAGTAGACTCCACCTCTGGGAACAAGCTGCTATCCTTTATGGATGCCTTCTCTGGATACAATCAGATCCAGGTAGATCCAAAGGATCAAGAGCATACTACATTTGTCACTGACAGGGGTCTTCATTGCTACAAAGTAATGCCATTTGGGTTGAAAAATGTTGGGGCTACCTATCAGAGATTGGTCAACAAAGCTTTTGCTGATCAGATTGGAAGGAATATGGAAGTATACATCGATGACATGATGGTGAAGAGTGTGGATGAGCAATTGCATTTGGCAGACCTTCAAGAAACTTTTGCCAACTTAGTAAAAGTGAATTTAAAGTTAAACCCAGAAAAATGTGTGTTCGGAGTGCAGTCCGGGAAGTTTCTAGGCTATATTATAAGTGAACATGGGATACAGCCCGATCCGGATCAGCTTAATGCTCTATTCCAGATGGAGCCTCCTCGAAATGTTAAAGAAGTACAGCGACTAACGGGGAGATTAGCTTCTTTAAACAGATTTATCTCAAGGTCTTCGGACAGGTGCGCCCCGTTCTTTCAAACCTTGAAGGGTGCAAAGGGATTCGATTGGACCTCACAGTGCGATGAGGCTTTTAATGAGATCAAGAAGCACTTGTCCTCCCCCAGAACTTTGTTTAAACCAGTTGACGGGGAGACACTCCTCGTATATTTGGCAGTTTCAAGTTGTGCCATCAGTGTTGTGTTGGTAAGAGAAGTGGATAGTTATCCCTATTCGGTGTATTACGTTAGAAAAAGTTTGATAGATGCAGAAAGGCGTTACTTGAAACTCGATAAATTGGCGTTAGCCCTGGTAATAGCTGCAAGAAAGATGAGGCCTTATTTCCAGGCTCATCCTATCATCGTCCGGACTTCTTATCCCTTGAAGAACGTCCTCCAAAAGGAAGACATCTCAAGTAGGATGACTAAATGGTCAGTATAGCTGGGAGATTTTGACATAGATTTTGCTCCTCGAACAGCAGTTAAGGCCCAAGCTGTGGCTGATTTTTTGGTTGAATTTCACTCCGACAGAGATTCGGAGCAGGCTACGGACATAAAAGATAGAAAGGTATGGGTCGTCCGAACAGATGGTGGATCTAGCACTATGGGATGTGGTGCCGGGGTGTGTTTGACTTCTCCATATGGTGACAAAATGTACCAAGCTATATGTTTTGCTTTCAGGGCATCCAATAATGAGTCCGAGTACGAAGCGGCTATAGTTGGTTTAAAGTTAGCCTACATCTGTGGGGCTAAGAGGGTCAGGCTACTAAGTGACTCTCAGCTTCTTATCCACCATGCCCAATGCCAATCTGAGGCTAAAAAGGAGCAGCTTGTGAAATATTTACTCCTTAAAAATGAAGCACTCAAGTTTAAAAGTGTTGCTTATGAACATATACCCCAGACAGAAAATGAGCTAGCAGACTCATTGGCAACCATAGCATACACGGAGTCATATCCATGGATCCATGTGCTGGAAAGCCCCTCCATTCAACTTAATATGGGTACAGGAGAGGAAATTTTTGAAGTACATGTGAAACAACCTCAGGACTGGAGGTTTCCTCTCCTGCAATACCTCTCTGATGGTATCGTGCCTCCAGATAAATCACTAGCCAGAACATTGAAACACAAGGCTCGTGGTTTCATCATATTGAGAGACGTTTTATATAAAAAAGTCTTACAGTAAACCTCTATTGTGATGTTTGGGGGATGAAGTGTCTCAAGTAGTCCTCTCTGAACTACATGATGGTGAGGGATCAGCCCATTGTGGATTCAGGGCTTTAACAAGAAGAGTTTTACTGGCCGGTTACTATTGGCCATCTATCATGAAAGATGCTAAGGAAATGGTAAAAAGGTATGACCCATGCCAGAGGTACATCAATGAAATTCATGTCCCAGCCATTCCTTTAGAGTCGATTTCTGAGCCTATACCTTTTGCTCGATGGGGGTTGGATTTAGTAGGGCCTCTCCCTATGGCATCCGGAGGGCGCAAAACTATAATTGTTGCTATAGATTACTTTTCAAAATGGATTGAAGCTGCCCCTCTAGCAGGAACAACATCAAAAGTTGTCATAAAATTCATTCTATCCAACATTTGTTACAGATTTGGTGTCCCACAAAAGATAACAACAGACAATGGGCCACAGTTCGACAATAGGGAAATGGAGAGTTTCTGTGCCTCAAGGGGTATACAACATTGTTTCTCTTTGCCTTTACACCCACAAGCAAATGGACAAGTCGAAGTGGCTAATAGAACTATACTGTCCGATTTGAAGAAGAATTTGGAAGGGGCTGTTGGGAAGTGGCCTAGCTATTTACAAGAGGTCTTGTGGGCCTACCGGACAACACCTGGGGCTGCAACACAAGAGTCACCCTTTGCTTTGGTCTATGGGATGGATGCAGTAGCTCCCATAGAAGCAACTCTCCCATCATTTCGCGTTCACAACTTCTCTGAACGCGCTAACGAGGTGGCAATCAGAGGTCAGCTCGATCTGGTAGAAGAAAGACGAGTTAAAGCTCACCTTAGAGTTGCACATTATTAGGGTTTGATGAGAAGCAGATTTGCTTCCAGAGTTAAAAGAAGAGATTTCCAACCAGGAGACAAGGTGTTGAGGAAAGTCTTCTTACACACTAAATAAAAGCTGTTCGGAAAATTGGCCCCAACTTGGGAAGGACCTTATATGGTTGTTGAAAGGCATAAACCTGGAACATATTGGCTAGAAGACAAGGATGGAAGAGTTTTGACTCACCCTTAGAATATCGAACATCTCCGGATGTATTTGGAGTAGCATTTGTGTAAATATTTACTTGTTTAAACATCCATGTAAATATTTGGGGGCATACTCTTTCCTCTCTGGTGGCACGGGGAGGTTTTAAAGAGGAGTCCGGGCTTTTTAATAAAATTTGATGCCTTATTAAAAAAAAATTGAAGTGTTTTAAGTTTTATCATTTGTCAAACTATCCGGATTGAAATAAAAGAGTGATGACCACTTAAATATTCGTCATCGGAGAATTTAAACACTCTCACTATGAAATAACTAAGGGCTATTTAAACTCTAGCCGGAGAATTTAAACACTCTCACTATAAAATAACTAGAGGCTGTTTAAACTCTAGCCATCAAAATTGGAACAAACAATGAAAGAATATGAGAATTGCACAAAACGAAAATATTCATTAAAATAACTTAAAGTGCCTTGGCCTTCCAAGGACTTTTGAATTGTCAAAATAGAACAAAAACCTATCCGGTCAGATACCGGACACAATTACAAAAAAGAGTGCCTTGGCCATCCAAGGACTTTAGTTTGGGTAAACAAGTAAAAAGTAAATCATGAGTTAAGATTGAGCCTTTGAAGATGGCTCACCTTCATCTGTCTTTTTCTTCCCTTTGAGATCACCTTTCTCTTCGTTGGGGCTCTCCTCGATGTGTTCTTCATCATCCGATGAGGAGGCACTGGAGTAACCATGCTTGTCGCCTTCAGCCATTGTATGATACGGGAGGTCGTCAGACTCAACATGAAGCCATAAATCCCCTAGTTTCCTCTTCGGAAACTTCTCGTGGAAGAGTAGAACCATGTCAGACCTCACCTTGGCATACATTTCCTCCTGGGTGTCGATCACATTGTTGGCATAAGTGTCGATCTTGGCTTGAATCTTGGCCTCCTGCTCCCTTAGCAAAGTAGCTTTCTCCTCGGCAGCCTTGGACACTGTATTCTCAAGAGAAATTTTGTCATTAGTCAAGTTGGTGATGATTTGGTCTTTGGCCTTGGATTCTCCCTTTGAGGTGGCAAGATCTTTCTCCAGTCCGGACAGCTTCTCCCGGAGCTCTGTGATGGTGTCCTCTAATGTGGTGACTTTAGTGGTGCTTGCCTCTTGGTTTCTCTTCAACTCCTCGTTTTCTTCCTTTAGAATGGCAGCATTTGAAGTGGCGTTACGAAGGTCATCGGACAACCTCTCTTTGTCAGACTTAAGATCTTTGATGATGTCTGCCTGATTTCGGACTTGTTTCTCCAACGCAAGTACAGGCTGAACATTACTTAATAAAGAGTGGGCTATGACATCCCTTTCACTTGAAACGATAAAGGTCTTACCATTGAAAGTGACTGTGTTTGAGGTGCTCGGATGGGGGTAAGGCCCGGCAAAATCGTCTCTGGGAAGTTTGATGAAGTACTCACCAAGCCCACCAAGACCGGTAATGTCTACCCCGTTAATATTGAGATCTCCCCCTTCGACCTCGTCGGTTTGGAAGTCACCAGGAATCTCTTCTGCTTGTGTTGGGTCAGAGGGGTCAACATGGGGAGGAGGCTCTGAAATTCGGAGAGAGAGCTCGTCACCTTTAGAGGTCTTCTTCTTCTTGGCCTCTCTGTCTTTGCTTTCACCTCCCCTTTTACGATCTCTTTTGGGAGCCCTTGGAGGGTCTGGGGAGTGCACTTCTTGCCTTTCAGTCTCCTGCTCCACTACTTCCAGGAGAGCAGCATCAATCTGACTAGGGACTGGCCCCTGCGGATGTATTGAAGCACCTTCCTCCACATCTCTAGGGTTAGCTTCCCCAACCACTTTTTTGCCCTTCTTCTTGCTTTTCATCTTGCTCGGGGCTTTGGCCCGACCTGGCAAGTAGAGTGACCCATCTGGCTCATGTGTCCTTTTAAGCACAACATCCGGAGGAGGCTGAGTGGTGAGCTCTTCCCAAGTTAAGTCTCTCCGACCTGTGGTGTTCCACAGGTGAGACCTTGCCAAGTTGCCTCCAGTAAAAGCAGCATGGAACCGGTTCCCCCATCTCTCAGCGGCCCAAGCATTGATCTTGGTGCAAGTGGCCTGCCCGGTTTTCAGGTGGTCGCTGAAGTCCTTGGGCAGTTCTGCTAAGGCAAAAATGAAACAAATTAATTTAAACTAACTTAAAAAAAAGATAATAGTGTAAAGTAGAAGACTTACGATCGCTCCTCTATCTGCTTGTGAGAAGGCTTGGGTTGACACCAGACTTAATTTTCTGCCCATTCTCCCATGCACCACTTACGAACAGGAATTGGGACTTCCAATTCCTCTCCGAATCCAGCAAGTCGTCCACAGCTTTGAAGTTATCCCCCATATTGAAATGGTAGAAGGGGATGTGATGGTTTCTGCAGAGGCTGGCTACAGCAGCAAACTCCTCCATTGGTAGAGGAATCCCGGAGAGCCTTGAAGCCATGATACTGGCCATGAGGGTGTACCAGGAATTAGGGCTCAGTTGGCTCGGGCAGAGCTTTATCAGATGGAAGTATTCTGACAATTTCAGGGTCCGGGGGGAATCTAAGTCCCCAATTGAATAGCTCTGTGAAGATGACAATCTCGCTTAATTTGCAATCCATGGGGGTTTCTGGGTTTATAGGGATCCTTATCTTCACGTTCTCTGGAATCCCCCACTTCGTACGCATCCGGCCCAGTTCAGCTGTGTGGATAAATGCGTAATTGATTTTTTGCAGAGCGATGAGGTACTTAACCTGGACCTTGTGAAAACAGGGCCCCACCCTTCCTTCAAGACTCTCCGGCAGATCCGGATGCCTCAAACACAGCTTCTCTTTGCCTTTGTCTTTTTTGGCAACAACAGCACTACTAGTCTGACCGGCGGGCTCAGACTCAAAAGGAGCCTCTTCGACAGAGTCCTCCATTACATCCTCCATAATTGATGAAGGGTTTTCGGTAGCAGTAGTAGATGGAGGGTTCAGCTCTGGTTCAGCCTGAACTTCGGACTGATGGGATTCAGTGTCCCCTTGATTCCTGGCCTCCAATTGGGGCTCTGATGCAGATACTTCTCTTCGAAGACTTGGACTAGTGCCCTCCGGACCGGGCAGCCTGTCCTTGGGAACTTTGATGGGCGCTTCTGGCCCTGTCCTACTATCTTTGTCACCTGATTTTGAGGGGGTGCTCTTGGAAGCTTGGCCTTTAACTAACCGGCCTCGTCTCCGGTCAACTAGCTTTTGAGGGGAGTGCTCAGTGTCCGACCCCATAGCTATGAAGGGGGAGGGTTTTTTTAAACTGGTGACAGTTACCCCTGGCTCAACAGTGGGTTCCGATTCTTGAACCGAAGAACCAAAGATGATGGGGGAGAGATTAGTGTGGAATAACTTTCTCGGCTTGATGCCTTTTGAGGAAGAAGAGCCTTGATCTGACTCTGTAGCTGAAGTTATTGGTCTGTCAACAGGCGAAACGGGTAATCCTGCTGCAATACGTCTTTCTCTTTCGACCTTTTGCGCCTTTTCAAGTTCAGAAAGGTTGAGCCACCCACCTTTGATCAGAGCGTTCCTCGCTGTAAACATAAACTATCTGGGTAAATTTTTGCTTTAGAGAGAGAAAGCTTTAAGAAGTTGTGCAGAGTAAATATGAGAGTGATGGTGAAACAGTAGAAAATGTTTGAATTTATAGTGAATCTAAAAAAGGAGTTTGATTCCTAGGAGAATTCGAAAAGATTGGTAATGATTAAAGACGGTGCTGATGTCACCACCTTTAATTAAGAGGTTGTTTTTCGAAGAAGGTGGGTTCGAAATTCAAGGTGAAAAACGGCTGAGGCAACCAACCACGAAGCGACACGTGTCCCATGAACCCTGACACAAAACCGTTTAGATTCATGAAGCTTTATCAGTCCGAACAAAACCATAAGACAAACAGACCTCTCCGGATTAAAACCACCCCTCACATGGGACTGTTTTTCAGGTTTTTTACAAAGATATCTGAACAAACACCTAAAAAAAGGGCTCCTGATGAGTCCGAATTCTGACTACTCACCGGACAGGGACAGATCGGACCTAGCTCTCCGGACCGGACAGACCACTTCGAACACCTAGCTAATGGGACTGTTCGAACTATGACAAAAGTACTAAAAAACCTAAACACTTCTTGACTAAGCTACTTGTTCTCCTACTTAGAGCTCATGGGTCTTTAAACATGACCCGAGTCCATTGAACATGACCCGAAAGCCCATAAGGGCCCAAAATGTAAGGGTATAAATACCCAACCACCTGCATTAATTATGGGTAATGAAAATTAACTACAACCAGCCAACTTAATTCTCCCTCTACTCTCTACTCTAAATATTAAACACCCACATACTTTCACAAAACATCCAACAAATTACAAGCCTACCCTCAGACGATAATTAACCTCACCAACCTTATCTGAACATTCGAGCCTAAATCGAACAGTGATAAAGACCGAGCGTCGGTCGAGACCGAGCGCAAGTGAAAATCGAGCATAAGCTATAATTGAAACAGTGGTAATCGACGATCAAATATGCAACTGTCAGATCAATTGAGATCGATTACCAAAGCAAGTAAATAAGAATATGGTTATGATTAATTCAATAATTGTTGATAGGTAAACCCATACAGCACATGAAGATCAGAGTGATGGTCATAATTTTAGGGTCATTATCATTAATGTTGATCTACGTGCATAATTGGTGGATAAATGTACTGAGTGGCGATTTAAAACTGCCATAAAAGAGTATAAATTAATGGACGATCTTGATAATATGTATCTTCTCTTTCTTGATCAATAAAATTTCTATTTGCCGTTATTTTGTTATATTTTCTCATAACAGCTACCAATGGTCTCGTCGACCCATAAAACTTAAAACAAGAGTTAGAAAAATACAAATTCGGTTTACAAACAACAAACAACTAGAGTTTTTGTTCCACATAATTTTAATAGAATCCATGTCACCATACGGGATGATCTTTCGTAAAACTTCAAAATAAAATGTTTGGATATTTTGGTTAAAATTACTTATGGTTTAAGTTTCCAATTAGATTAATCATAAATATAGTACTATAAGCATTCACTATGAATAAAGGTTCAACCTTTGTTTAAGATTGGGATAAATGTTTTTGGAACTGATTTATATATTAATATATTAGTAGAAAATCGGTGAACCTATCTTCCTAACACTAATCCTATTGAAACCCACTTACCCGTAAAAAAATCATTATATTTAATGTTAAAATCTGCAAATTATTATTATTATTATTATTATTATTATTATTATTATTATTATTATTATTATTATTATTATTATTATTATTATTATTATTATTAGCCGTTCTACGAAGTTGAACAAATATCAATTCACGTAATTATGTTTTTTCTTATAAATAAATTAAAATAAATTTAATTCGTTACCAAAATAATAACTCTACAGTTGGTTAAATACTCGTTCGAAAGAAAACTATGTACTTGGAAATAAATTTAATTCGTTACCAAAATAATATGAAATACTTTTCTCTTCTAAAATTTCCATTCTTATAGAGAGAATAATACATAATAAAAAAACATAGATCAAGAATGACAAATTTTAACTTTTATGTTTCAATGAATTTTGTTAAATATCTAATAAAATATGGGTTTTGCTAACCGGTGCCCATGGGCACCGGTTAGTGGGTTAGTGGACATTTAATGTCAATTTTTGATTGGTTACCAGGCTATTTTCAAATGCAGCAATAATGACAATATTATACCTTTTCTATATGGACATAACTATCCTTTTAGAATATTATTATACTTAAAGAGTAGTATCTACCTAAATACTGCAATCTTTTATTTAATTAAGTACTAATATATTATTTATCAAACTTAAGTTTTATTAATCATTTTTAAATTATTTTTATTTTTGAAGAGTATTTTTCGGTAAATCCTATAACGTTTTATCTAATTAATATATTTATAGTATTTTATTTTTTACTTTCAAAACAAAATTTAGAAAATATATTTTAATATAATTTTATTGAATTAACTTTAAGTCAGTTTTATTTTGAAATCTCTAAATACAAATTGAAAAAATCAGTTTCTAAATTATTTTTAAAAATTAGTTCTATATAATATTTTTAAACATAAATATTTATTTTTTTTATATATTCCTTACAAAAAAACTTGTTTTAAAAAAACAAAACGGTTGTTTTTAAATCACTTATATTTTTAATCGAAAAAAGAAACTGATTTTTTATAAAGAAATAAAATAGTGTTTTTTAAATTTCAAAATTGTAGTTTCTAAAATTACTTTTATTTTTAAATTTAATAAATATATATAAATATATATATATATATATATATTATTTTTAATTCTAAAACAACAGTAGAGTATATAATTTTCTTTTATCTAAATCAAAGACCGAGTATGTTTTATTAAGTAGAAGGGTAATTTTGTCTATAAATTTTAGTCTTTATTCTAAGTATAAAAAGCACATTGATTTCACTAAAAAGTAAGTTATTAAATGCTCATTAACCGGTGCCCATGGGACGGGTCCCAAAAAATTGTCTTTGTCTATAAGTGTTATTTCTGACTGTCCCAAAAATTGTTTTAATTTATGAGACGTTTTCAAATTCCAATATGTTATCAATTATTAGTTTACTATTGTATCTATTTAATTATGGGTTATGCTAATCGGTGTCCATGGGCACCGGTTAGCAACCATTTAATACTCTTGTTTTCGTGAAAATCAACTACCTTTTACTAATGAGAGAGATAAAACAATTTTGAGGACACACTATCCTTCTTTCTATTCTATCTTATCTTGGATTATAATTAATCTTAATTACAAATATGATAATTAATAATTTTTAAATTATTATATTAGTTAATTAAATAAAGTTATACTATAATAAAAATAAAATATTAATATTAAACTGTTATTTTTAACTATAGTAAATTAAAATTATTACCATTAGCAAATTAATTTTTTAAAACCTTTTGACTATCTAATTTTGATAGTTACAATTATATTATCATTTGATTTTCTTTTTATATAGCTAGGTTTTGTTTGTTTTTAAAAAACGTTAAAAAAAATTTCCTTAAAAAACAATTTTAACTTTATATTTTACAAACAAAACTCACTTTCTTACTAAAATTAATTTCAAATAAAAAAGGTAGTTAATGAACTTTCAACTTTTTAAGTGAAAATTTGGTCTAAAAAAATTAATTTGTTTGGAAACTTGAAAATTAAAATGATTTTTTAAAATATCTAATTTTAAAAAATAAATTTTAAAATTATTTGAAATCTACTTTTGATTAAGAATTTGATAAAATAACATTTATTTCAAGAGTGATATTTTACAATATTTTGCAAACTTGTTTTTAAATTTTCATTTAAAGTTTTAAAATAAATAAATTATACAGCATAAAATTTATAAATATTATTTAATAGTTATGTATTATTTTAACTATTGATTTTTTTTTATCTAAATAATTAATTTTTATAATTTTTATTTTAAAAAATAGTATAAAATAAAAGGGTAAAAATATTATAATTTCTTGTATTATTACTACCTTATGAGGTGGATGGTATTTCATATTTTTAATTAAGATTAATTATTAATGAATGGAGAATAAAAGAAAGAAGGACAGTAATGTCCTTAAATTTGTTTTATCTCTCTACTTAGTAAAAGGGAGTTTATTTTCACCGAAAACAAGAGTATTAAATGCTTATTAACCGGTGCCCATGGGCACCGTTTAGCATAACCCGAATCTTAATTAAATATATGATAATTAATACTCCCTCCATTTCATAATATAGGGCTTTTAAGGTTTTGGAACATAATAAATACAATTATGATTTTTATCTCGAAGCAATCTAATTCTATTGGGTCAAAGTTATTAATTTAATAAAAGGAAACAAACAATAAAGTATTATTGGTCAAAAAACGTTAATGGCTGCATTGATATTACCAAACTACAAGTAAAATGGAATTTTTTGTATTTTCTAAAACGAACTATATTAAGCAATGGAGGCGTAATTTTTAAATTATTATATTAGTTAATTAAGTAAAGTTATACTATAATAAAGATTAAAATATTAATATTTTACTGTTATTTTTAACTATAGTAAATTAAAATTATTAGCATTGGCAAATTAATTTTTTTAAACCTTTTGACTATCTAATTTTGATAATTACAATTATATTATCATTTGATTTTCTTTTTATATAAGTAGGTTTTGTTTGTTTTAAAAAACATTTAAAAAATTCATTAAAAACACACTTTTAACTTTATATTTTACAAACAAAACTCACTTACTTACTAAAATTAATTTCAAATAAAAAAATGTAGTTAATGAACTTTTTTTAAAGTAAAAAGTTGGTCTAAAAAAATTAATTTGTTTGGAAATTTGAAAATTAAAATGAATTGTTATAATATATAATTAAAAAATAAATTTTAAAATTATTTGAAATCTGCTTTTGATTAAGAATTTTAAAAAAATAACATTTATTTCAAGAATGATATTTTAAAATATTTTTCAAACTTGTTTTTATATTTTCATTTAATGTTTTAAAATAAATAGCTTTTACAGTATAAAATCTATAAATACTATTTAATAGTTATATATTATTTTAACTATTGATTTTTATTGCCATAATCTAAATAATTAATTTTTATAATTTTTATTTTGAAAAATAGTATGAAATAAAAGGGTAAAAATATTCTAATATCTTGTATTATTACTACCTTATCAAGTGGAGGAGATTCCATATTTTTAATTAAGATTAATTATTACGGAACGTAGAATAAAAAAAAAGGCACTAGTGTCCTCAAAATTGTTTTATCTCTCTCATTAACAAAAAGTAAAATTGTTTTATCTTTCCCATTAACAAAAAGTAGATGATTTTCACCGAAAACAAGAGTATTAAATGATTGCTAACCGGTGGCCCATAGCATAACCCTTTAATTATTTACTTCATTTTATTATCAATGTGTATAAAATGAAAAGTAATGCTAACCGGTGTTCATAGGCATCAGTTAATATGCATTAACTCGTCTTACTTTTATAAATTTAATGTACTTTTGCCATATATAATATTTATTACCACTGAAAGCTTTTTTATTTGATAAAAATAACCTTATCGATTTATTTTTTCATAATCAAATAATTAGTATAAATTTATTTGAAAATAAATACAAAATTAAAATGTTTATATATTGATAATGAATATTTAAAAAACTATTAGCGAGATTTTATTGATTAGTTTTTTAAAACTGTTTTTAAAAACTATTTTGAAAAAGTAAGTTTTATATAAAAAATTAAAGACGGTTAAAAATCAGTTTTTAATTTAGTTTATAATTTTTTTCAAAAGATTAGTTTTATATAAGCATCCCCAACCGTCTCTTTTATTTGACAGTTAAAACAAATATATTTACACATTTTAATTTGATAGTTTATATTTACCACTACCACCTCTTTTTATAATTTTCCTTATTTTTCTCCTTTTATCTAACAAAAAATAACTACCATAATATTAGCTTATCTGTTGTAAAAAATAAAAGACAGTTAGGGATACTCAAAGCTTTGAAAATTATTATTAAATAACTAATTTAGAACTAATTCTTATATTTTAAAATGATTTTGCTATTTAAAAATTAAAATTTTAGAAAATAATTTATTATTTTGTCAAAAGAGTTTTTAAAATTATTTTACATATTTAAATCTACTATCACTGTGTGTGTATATATTAAAACTAAGAATATTAATTTTGTCTATTTTAAAAACTATAATTACAGAAGTTATTGTCCAA
The DNA here is from genome assembly GCA_036936605.1 of Limnanthes douglasii subsp. nivea. Classification (NCBI taxonomy): domain Eukaryota; kingdom Viridiplantae; phylum Streptophyta; class Magnoliopsida; order Brassicales; family Limnanthaceae; genus Limnanthes; species Limnanthes douglasii. The sequence goes on along the minus strand of JAUPFV010000005.1, from coordinate 124,457,706 downwards.
CTAAAAAACACATTAAAACTACCAAAAAGTATAATAGTTAATGTTTTTTATAATTCCAAAAACAATCATAAGTTTCCTTAATAGATGTGTCAAGAGTAGGGGTGGCAAATGGTTCTCGAACCACGGTTCAAAGCTGACAATCTGCTTATAAACTGGCGGTTTACCTGTGAAACTGGCCCATTATGACTGCAAACTAGCAGGACCGCAACCAGCCAGGACCGCAAACCATTAGGACCGCGAGGACCGCATAAGTAGTAAACCGGCAGGACCGCAAACTGCAACCCGGCACGACTGCGAAATGACGGTTTATTTGTAAAAAACCGCGGTTTATTGGTAAATATTATAAATGTTTTATTTATTTTATAACCAAAATGTTATATTTAAAAAATATTGAGATATTGTATAGAATTATTATTACATTTTTGTTAATATTAATTTGTTTTGGTTATTAATATTTTAAGTGTTGTAATTATTATATAGTCCAAAATTTTAAATATTACTTATGTTATTATCACATTTTGAATATTATTATTATGTTTTTAGATCTAATACAAACCAAGACTATATCTTATCATGTTAAAATATTACAAATTCTATGGTTATAATTTTAATATTACATTTTGGTTACTATTGCGATTTGGTTTTAAATTTTACAAGTGTTTGTTATTATTTCTTAAACCAAAATTAGATATTATGAAGTTATAAGTATTTCATAATACAGTTGTTGTTATTATAATAAAAGGTAAAGTCATTTTTGGATAATTTAGCCGTTCACAGTTTATACTCTTGCGGGCTAGGAGTTGTACAAATGTTTTCAAATTACAATACAAAATAGCAAAAAACTATTACAAACATCATTCATCTCCATCTTTGTCTTCTTCGTAAGTAAAATCTTCGTCGTCAGCTTCGTTTTCTTCCGCAATTTCTTGTTCAAGTGTATCTTCGTAATCATCCGGATAATCTTCGAAGATGTCGTCTGCGTTCACTTCGTCTCTAAACTCTCTGTCTTGCATCCTTTTATCCGCCGCTGTCCAATCCTTAACTGCCACAAGCACTCCAAGTGCTTTGCCCGTCAATCTTATTCTCTTAGTCGTGTATTGCAACCTCGCTTGGCTGAAAGCAAACTCACTTGCAACTGTAGACATAGGTATAGCATAAATCTCTTTAACAATCCTGCAAAGAATAGGAAACTCTTCAGTTTTGGTACCCCGCCATCTTATGATATCTTCAATACCTTGGTTTTGATAATTCGTAAAATCAATCCTAGTGCTCAAATATCTAGACAACTCATTATCAGATTGAGGGGTTTCTATAACATTGCTTCGTAACATTGCCAATTGAACATAGTTAGTAGAAGATCTCCCTCTACCCCTATTGTTACTACTCCTTACATTTGTAGATGTATTTGATCTATATCTTGCAGCATACTTATCATAGATATTATACAAACAATCATATATACCGATAATATACCCTTCAGGGTCAATTGGTTCCTTTGGTGGTTTAGCTATAGAAAACCGTACAGATTGATAAAAGCATCTAACTAGCAATTCAAATTTTTCTTTTCGTGAAAAAGGATCTAAAAGGCAAGCAAATGAATAACTATCAGGGATTGGATGAAAATACTTTATGAACTTATATTCCATTCCGGGCACCATGTCTACGCATACATAATTTGATCTAAATTCATTCATATGCATGGCAAGATTAGTAATCGTGAAAAGGGTCAAATGAGCATTAGGTTGATTTTGTGAAGAAAATGTTAGAATGTTTTCTTTAAAAAGTCTTAAAAATCTTAACATGTGTGCACAATATTTCCAATGATCTGTTTCAATTGGTGTTTCACGATAAGATGCATTATAAAGCGTCATAATCTTTTCTTTAAAAACATGCGCACGTGCAAGCATTGTGTAAGTAGAATTCCATCTAGTTTCGATATCTAATATAAGTTTCTTATATTTTTTTCCCATTGGAAGTAACAAGTGTTTTAAAAGCTCTTTTTTTAGCAGCGGATGTCGAGCAAAATAGGATCCCATCTTTTATAGGGGAAATATAATCACCGAGAACCTTACGTATTCCTTCTTTCGCAATTAATTTAAGTACGTGGCATAAACACTTGGTGTGAAACAATTTTGGAAAAGGGGATTGCAATCTTCTATAAGCATTTTTATAGCAGATGCATTAGAAGATGCATTATCCAACGAAATAGACATAATCTTGTTTTTAATGCCATAAACATTCATGCATTCAATCATACTCTCCCTAATTATTTGTGCGTTATGCTTCCCAATTGATTCAAACCATATAATTCTCCATTGGAGGACCCATTCGGCATCCATCCAATGAAGGGTAACACATATCATATCAAAATCAGTAAAAGTAGCTATGTCACTAGTAATCGAAACACTCCATGCCAAAGTCAGCATAGTTTGAATAATGTCTTTTTTTCTTTTTAAATAATATTTAAAGGCTAGCGATTTTAAAGAGCTACGTGGAATGCGCAGTGCGTGTGGGTTTACCCCGGCTTGCATCCAATTTTCGTATCTCCAAAAATCCCCAAAACTAAATGGTTGTAAACTACCTACTGCATAAATCATTGTTTCTTCCCTATACGTATCGTGGTTAAACTCAAAAGGAAGACCTGTTTGAGTGTTCATGCAAACATTAGTTGGGTTAGGTTTTGTAGGATCATATATTTCATGTTTAAATAAATGTTTTACCATAGTGCTAGTGCCCATATTTCTAGCTCCACTTACGTGAAGATAATATTTTTTTGCACACGTTACAAATTCAAGAATAACCATTAGATGGTGGGTTTATCCCAGTATTTCTACGTTTTGAATTCATTTTAAAACTAATAACAGTTTTTTTTTTAAATATGCAATAAAATACTAATAATAAAATCTAAATTTAGACTAATAACAATATAGAACAACTAAATTTAGACTAATAACAAGATGGAACAACTAAATTTAGAATAATAACAACTAAGAAACAATTTGCGGAAAAACAAAAATCAAACAATTTCGAACGTAGGAGTAGAATATGTAAAATAAGTAATTATAGTTTTCTAGAATTTTTCGAACAAGTAGATAGATTTAGAGAGAAGTAGAGAGTTGTTTGAGAGGTGTGAGTATTGGGTTGGGGTCTCCTTTATTTATAGGGGAGACCCCAAAAAAAATGAAAATTAAAAAAAAATGTCCGGACCATCCGGATCAATGTCCGGATGGTCCGGACAGAGAATTCGGACCATCCGGATATCGATCTGGATGCCCCGGATGAGGCAACGGCTAGTTGAACTTCAACTAGCCGTTGCCAATTTAAAGCTGCGGACCATCCTGACGCCTGGCCGGATGGTCCGCACGATGACGTCATCATGACGTCATCTAACGGCTACTATGAAAAAACAATTCCTATAAATACTACCTAACTCCTACTCTATTTTTCACTCCACTACAAATCTATCCCCTCTCTCCACTACAAATCTATCCCCCCTCTCCGCTACAAATCTATCCCCTCCTCTCCACTACAAATCTATCCCCTCCTCTCCACTACACTTCTCTAAAAAAATTTATATTTTTCAAACAATATTTTAAATTTCAGGTTTCGCTAAATGTCTTCGAAAAGAACAAAGCATGCCCGTCAAGGTGGATGTATTGAATCAACCTCGAGACGAGTGAAAGAGGTGGCAGATATGTTGTTTGAAGATATGGAGGTAACGGAGAGCGCGACTATCGAACATCGCGACGAAGGGGAGCTTCGCATCCGTAATCATGAAGGAGGTCGAGGTGTAACCAAAATTTGGTCTGGTATGTATCTGGACTACGAGGAACTGATCCAAATAGAGGGTATGCAAAAAAAATTCAAACTTATTGAACCTAATAATGGCCTAGGTTGGATGACACTAGCTAGATTCAAATGTGATTGGTATCTAGAACTAGTACGCAAGTTTTATGCCACCGCAAAATTAATCGAAAATGATCCAAGAGGTTTAGGAATGAATTGTTTGGTTGATGGTAAACCCTATAGTTTTTTTTAAACTGATTTCCAAGATCTTTTTTTCGTTCCAACCCATGATATGTATACCGGTAATAAATTACCTTCCATTAGTTATCGTCCTTCGATCTGGGGTGCTGATTGGCCTATGTCTTACGAAGAGGTAGTAGAGCTTCTTACTTGTCCTGGTGCGGATGCTCCGAAAATTAGCGGTAGATTTCGAGCCATGCGGGGTAATTTGGATGCTAATGGGAAATTAGCTTTGAAATTGGTAAATAGTATATTTCTTCCCCCTAGTAACAATGATATGCAGCTTTCATATATTCAAACATTTGTTACTGCTTTTATCGTCCGAAATCAGGGAATGGTTAGTTTACCTAGCTTGATGATTCGAAATATGACTACGAGGTGTGGTACGGATAAACTACCTTTTGGGATGATAGTAAATTACTTGCTTGTTTCGAAAGGAGTTGATGTGAGTATGTACACTCCGATGAAGGTGAGGCCGACTAGTGTTATAGGTAGAAACTCTTTGCGTTTGCAGGAAATATACTCTTGGGATGGAGAGTTGATTTCGAAATTGGAGGCATGGAAACACCATAGACCCGACTTGAATCAGATGTGGACTGCGAACGGTCTTACAAAACCACCAAATCCACCTCCTCAGTATCGAGTTGAGGCTCAAGCGCATTTCGATCCAAATGCTATTGGTGGTTCTTCTGGAGTACCGCCACAAGAAAGACGAACCGATCGCGAATTTGCTGAGGTTTCGCATCAGCAGCATATGGATTATATGCAATTTGCGCATACTCAACAAAAGGAATGGCATGATGATTTTACAAAATGGCAAAGTGAATTTCAAAATTGGCAGGGGGGGGGGGGGTAAATGACCAGCTTAGCCAGATACAACAGTGGCAAGTAGGGGTGAATGATTAACTTGGTCACCTCCAGCAGTGGCATGGTCAACATGAGGAGCAGTGGCATGGTCAATACGAGCAGTGACATCATGGACAAGATCAATGGAATGAGCGATTTGCAAACTCTCAAGCCGAACAGTCGGAGTATATGTGACAGATGATGGAGAACATGCATTTGCAAGGTCCACCACCTAACAACAACAACAACGATGAAGCTCCTTAGTTTTTTGCATTTGATTGTCATTATCGTTGTAATGTTTTTCTTTTTTGTTTGATTGAACAACTATGTTACTTGTTTGGTTTTTATTTTTAATGAATTGTTTGTTTTGCTTCTATTTTTTTTATTAAATGTTATTTAAATCACTTTCGCTTTCAATTTTTATTTTGTTCTTTACAACTTATAAGTAATTTATGTTTATGCATATAAACTTCTAATATTGAATAGTTCGAAAATACAATAAACTATATAATTCATCTAACCATAAACACTTCAAGCTTGAAATAATCTAAAGAATCACCTAATAATTTAAAATTAGAATACAATTATATGTCTAATAGGTATATATTATTTAATATGTACATAATATTAAATATAACATCTTAAATATCTAGTATGTTCAAACAATATACAAATCATTTTACAATTATTTTTAGAATGTAATTGATTGATTATAAAATTTCGATTAAAATGATAACATATTTAAATTAAAATACATGAAATAGAATAATTAACTCGTGTATATGGTACATATCTCAATTATTGAAATTAGATTCAATTAACACATACAAATTAATTTTAAATAACATTATAAAATATTATGATAAATGGTTCTTAAATGGTTTGGCTGATGGTTTGAACTGATAAACGGTTCTTAAATGGTTCGTCGGGTGGTTTGAACTGGCGGTGTAACTGCGAAACTGGCCCATTAGGACTGCAAACTGGCAGGACCGCAACCCGCCAGGACCGCATAAGGAGCAAACTGGCAGGACCGCCAACTGGCAGGACCGCAACCCGCCAGGACCGCAACCCGTGGTTCTGATTTAAACGGTGCGGGCAGTTCGCGGTTCAGACCGTTTGCCACCCCTAGTCAAGAGCTATCATGTCAAATAAAAAAAGATGGAGGCAGTATATTTTAGCAAGAAGAGGATATGGTTTGTTACATTGGGATCCTACACAACTACACAAATTTTATTAGTATTGTAAATGTACTACTTTCTCCTTTTTATTCCAACCGAGGTTTAAGGTTTTAGAGCATCCCCAATCGATACTTTATTTTTTAGGTAAATATAGATAGTATTTAGGTAATGTAAATTTAAAGATTTTTTCTTCCAACAGATAAGATAGTTAAGTTAGTTGTCAATCCATAAAATAATGGGAGAAAAATAAGGTCAGTAAGAAATAAGTTTTAAGTTTTATCTAGGGGTGGCAAACGGGTTGAACCGCGAATCGCCCGCACCGTTTAAATCAGAACCACGGGTTGCAGTCCTGGCGGGTTACGGTCCTGCCAGGTTGCGGTCCTGTCGGGTTGCTCCTTATGCGGTCCTGCCAGTTTGCAGTCTTAATGGGCCAGTTTCACAGTTAAACGGTCAGTTCAAACCACCAGACGAACCATTTAAGAACCGTTTATCGGTTCAAACCATCAGCCAAACCATTTAAGAACCGTTTATCAGAATATTTTATAATGTTATTTAAAATTAATTTGTAAGTGTTAATTGAATCTAATTTCAATAAATGAGATATGTACCATATACACGAGTTAATTATTCTATTTCATGTATTTTAATTTAAATATGTTATCATTTTAATCGAAATTTTATAATCATCAATTACTTTCTAAAAAAATAATTGTAATTTGATTTTGATACGTTTTCTTTTCTATTTATATTTATGTATCGAAGATATTTTATTTAATATTAGGTAGATATTAAATAAAATAAGTACATCTACTTGTATTTCGATTACAAATTTACAGCATTTGAAGTATAAATTTAATATTTGAAGTATTCAATTTTTGAAGTATAAATTTAAAGTTTTAAAAATTGTATAAATTTGGATTATGTTCCAATTGCATAAACACATGTAATTTGGTTGTGAAATAAATTCAAAAATACCAAATGTATTTCAATTAACTATCTATAATTTGGTTCCTAAAAAGGAATTATATTACGATGACATAATTAAATATAATTAATTAAATATATTTATTTAGGAGATTAACATCATCAACAATATAAACTATCTATTATGTTCCAAATTAACTTGTTAATAATATAAAATTTCTTTCAATAAACTAGAAAAAAAAGGAGGGTTAATAATATAAAATTTCTTTCAATAATCTAGAGAATTTAATATATATTTTTTTCATAAAAGTACTAAAATTATTAAAAAACTAATAGTTCGAAAAATCTATTTATAGATTTTTTTTAAAATAATAGTTTGAATTTCCTATTTATATAATTTTTTTTTAATTTTTTTTAAAATATTAGTGCGGAATCCTATATATAGAGTTTTGATTTTTTTTAAATAGTTTAAAGTGCATACCTTTTAAAAAAATTAATTTTTTTATAAAAAAAAATATATTTTTAAAAAAAATCAGTCACGGATGACGTCAGCAAGTGACGTCATCCGTGACGTCACCGTGCGGACCATCCGGTCAGTCGTGCGGATGGTCCGCACGATTTAAACGCAACGGCTAGTTTTTGAAACTAGCCGTTGCGCTTTTCGTCCGGGGCATCCGGACGCAGGTCCGGATGGTCCGAAAGTCATGTTCATCTCAACTTGTTCTAGATTTTTTATTAAGCTTAACTTTTGTATTTTACATATTGTACTTCTCTTTTCGAAATAGTTAGATTTTTTTTTCGAAAAAAAATGTTATTAGTTTGTATTAGTTATTATTTGTGTTTATTTCAAATTTCCAATGTCGTCTTGTGGCTTCAACAACAGGTTAGGACAAGCAACTCCGAAAACTGATTTTTCGGAATTTTATTCTTATATGATGTCTCCTCCACCCGAGAGGGATCCGATCACAAGACGCATCAAATGTGCCACTGAACCTACGAATATGAGTAAGACTCTCAAACAAAATTTTAGTTTGAAAATTTCTGATAAGGAGAGGCGAAACGTCAAACTTGTTAGTACTACACGTACGACTTTGAGTAAGACCGCCAAACCAAATTTTAGTTCTAAAATGGTCGACAAGGTGACACGAAGTGTCAAACACCCAACTATAACTAAGACTAAGAGTAAGACCGTTGTTCCTAAACAAAGTCTTAGTACGAAGACGAAGATGGTCGATTTGATTGCTGCTGCGTTAAGTAAGGTTAATCGTGAGACTCGAGGACAAGTTTTGGGAGATCCATTACAAATTGCAGCTACTGTTGAGAAAGTTTTGCGACTTATAAAAGTGGTTAGCGACAAGAGACTAAAAAATGTATTTTAGCAATTGTAGTATTAAATATTTTAATATAACTTGTAATATTTTAGCATTTGTAATATTAAATATTTTAATATGACTTGTAATATTTTAGCATTTGTAATATTAAATATTTTAATAAAACTTGTAATATTTTAGCATGATAAAATATGATTTTGGTTTAAAAAATAATAAATAACATTTTTAATATTTAAAACCAAATCACAATAATAAAATTCAAAATGTAATATTAAAATTATAACAATATAACTTAAAAATAATAAATAGCACTTGTTATATTTAAAACCAAATCACAATAATAAAATTCAAAATGTAATATTAAAATTATAACAATATAACTTAAAAATAATAAATAACACTTGTAATATTTAAAACCTAATCACAATAATAAAATTCAAAATGTAATATTAAAATTATAACAATATAACTTAAAAATAATAAATAACACTTGTAATATTTAAAACCTAATCACAATAATAAAATTCAAAATGTAATATTAAAATTATAACAATATAACTTAAAAATAATAAATAACACTTGTAATATTTAAAACCTAATCACAATAATAAAATTCAAAATGTAATATTAAAATTATAACAATATAACTTTATTTTTCTTTTCTTTTTCTTTTTTTTAAGCAAAACCAATAGTATATTACTGAATAACGAGTTTTACAAAGATTTAGGACAAAATTGTAATAAAAAACAAACATAGAGGGGCTTCGAAAATAAAGACAAAAATTTAAGAAACCCTAAATCGATTAAGCCCCAATTGGATACCCTCTCTTCACAAAACCCACAGACAGTCGCCTCCATCTCCAAATCGACTTCTCAGATCAGCAACCAAGCTCAACCAAATCTCGATCCAAAGCAAAACGCACCATTATTCGCCTCGAAAACCCTATAAGCTAGCTTCAAATCAGAAAATCAGCCTCAAAATAACAAACCCTAACCAAAATAGCCAAGCCCCAGACTTTCAAGGGTAGTAATAGCGAGAAGCTGACTTGGAACATCGAAACCCTCACAAGCAAAGTTTCGACGAACAAGAATGACCCTCTTTGCAATCCAGTTCGCAGCATGATTCTGTGTTCTGGATATGTGACGGAGAGCCATTCCTGGCTTGATTAAGCTTCTGCAAACACTTCGCAAAGGCTCCAGAGAAAACACAGAAGTTCCACTTACAAGCATGTCGATAAAAGCCAGACTATCTGACTCTATATCGACATCAACCCAGCCACAACGCTTGCAAGTGAGAAGTCCCTAAATTAAAGCTTTGAATTCAGCCTGGAATGGGTTCAATTTCCCAAAAACAAACCCTTTCACCAAAAAAATATCCCCACGATCATCCCTGACGATGAGACCACCACTCGATTCACCAGAGTTTTGACAAGCACCATCCACATTGATCTTCAAACGGCCAGGAGGAGGAGCTAGCCACTTCAGGTAAGCCACTCTCTTTTTCCTTTTTTCAATAGATTTACATCTCATAGCAGACCCTGCATTATAGACCATAGACCAGTGTTTAGAGCATAGCTTATCCCCAGAGTCAATAGCCATAATGATCCTATGGACTCTATCACCAGCACTCTTGAAATTATCAAAAGTGTTGTTGAATTTAGAGTTATTACGATTGAACCATATAGTCCAGCATATAACCAGAGGGACTAGATGAGTTATATGAAAGGAGCTTTTAGAAAAACCAAACCAAGTGTAGAGCAAATGATTAACAGACATATGCCTATAGATAGGAACCTTAAACAGTAAGCCAAAATAGTTCCAAATAGCCCAGGAATAATCACAGTTAATGAAAAGATGCCTCTTATCCTCCCTATTACAACAGAACTGGCATTTAGACACAATTGTAAAGTGTCTTTTAGAAAGGCTATACTGTCAATTGGGATAAAGTTTTTAATAACTTTCCAACATAAAAAAGAAAATTTTCTAGGAATAATGTGACTCCAAATCTTTTTAAATAAGCTTGATTTATTGTTAACTTTTCTAATGTTGTTCCAAGTTTCAAAAGTGTTAAATTTCTTTGTTTTTGATAAATTCCAAACAATGTGATCATCCTGATCAACATTGAGCTTTAAAGAACATATTTTGTTAACTTGATCCTGATTTAAAACAGACAACAAAGCCTGGATATCCCAATTAGACCCTTTCCAAAAGGACTTTACAGAAGCTGGCAAGAACCAATCCATGTCACCCATACCAGATACTATAGGAGGCAAACCACTCCAAGCATCATGCCAAAAATCCACATTACCCTTCCCCAGGACCCAACTAACATGCTGCTCTGCCTTATCCTTAACAGAGCACAACCTTTTCCAAACGATGGAGTCAGTAGTTTTATAACTGTCCTTAGAAGGATGGATATTAGCACAATAAGACTTGTGCATTAAGTCAGACCATAAAGAGGATTTTTTACGGAACAGAAACCAGAGTTTAAAACTAAAAGCAAGCTGAATATCAGCAAGACTTTTAGTATTAAGCCCACCCTCCACAAAGGGTTTGCAAACCATATTCCAAGAAGTCCAATGTATGGACTTCTCGTTATATTTGGACCTCCACAAAAATCTATTAAAACAAAGATCAATCTTATTAAGAATAGAGTTAGGAATATAGCTATTATGCATCCAAAAATACACTATATGATATAGCACATTAGAGATAAGGGATAATCTGCCTCCAAAAGACAGATTTTTCATATCCCAAATCTGAATCTTATTATGAATCTTTTCAATAAGGGGTAAGAAGTTCTTCCCTTTATTGTTGATAGCAATAGTAATGCCCAAGTAGTTGAATGGACCAGAATCAATATTAAAACCAGTAGCCATCCTTAGCCTAGAAGCACCACTTTGGCTGAATTTGGCAGAAGTAATAACTTTAGTTTTGTTTTTGTTCACAACTTGACCACTGAATGTTTGATATTTATCCAGCAGGTCACCAAGCTTCAGAATAGAGGAAGGCAAGCTATTTGTAAAGATGATGATGTCATCTGCAAAGGATAAACTTGGCAAGACGTAATTAGACTTAGTATAAAATTTCATACTATCATTCTGGTTAAATAAATACTGAATTCCCCTTGATAACACATCCTGAGCAATGATAAAAAGGCTAGGAGACAGGGGATCACCCTGTCTCAAACCTTTCTTTTGAGGGAAATAGCCTACACTTAACCCATTTATTAAAACAGAAACCATTATGTTAGAAATAAGAGTATTAATCAGAGAAGTAAAGTCCTTAGAGAACCCAAAACAATCAAGAACCTTTAATACAAAAGCATGAAACATTTTGTAAAATGCTTTAGTCATGTCTAATTGCATAATAACATTCCCCTTACTAGGTCTTCTATTGATGTTATGAATCATTTCCTTAGTAATGAGAATGTTTTCATGAATGAGCCTTTCTTGTATAAAGGCCCCCCTTGACTATTAGACACAATTTTAGGAAGCAAAACAGCCAACCTACAGTTAATAAGGCTAGAAATAACCCTATTAAATATAGAACAGAGGCTAATAGGCCTAAAATTATCCTAATTAATAGGATTAGGGCCTTTGGGAATTAGACAAATCCCAGTGGCAAATACCCCTTTTGGGACACTTCCACCCTTAAGATAGGCATTTATAGCATTACACATATCCACTTTGATTATATCCCAGCAAGTTTTTAAAAAGACAGTATTGAATCCATCAGTGCCAGCTGCACTGTCTTTCTTCATCTTACTGATTATAGCCCAAATTTCATCAGTATTAGCATATCTAAGTAAGAAACAGCTATCAGCATTAGTAATAGTCCTAGGGATATTAGAAAAAATACTGTCCTGCATATCAAGATTAGATAGATTATCAGTAGAACCAATAGATAGAATATTTTTAAAGTGAGTTTCAGCTGACTTAGCTATATCTTCTTGATTGTAGAGCCATCTGCCATCCTGCTTAATACCAGCAATAAAATTCCTTTTATGCTGCTTAGAGACATATCTATGGTAGATCTTCGTATTTCTATCCCCTTCATTAAGCCAAGTATTGAAGCACTTCTGCTTCCAATAGGATTCCTCAGCTTTTAGGGCTTCAATAAGAGTCTCATTAGAAGCATCCAATCTAGCTTTAGAAATAAAACTGTTATCACTTAAATGAATAGCCTCATTAGTAGAGACTTCATCAGCAGCCAGCTTAACTTTACTGAAAATGTTCCCATAATAGGTTTTATTCCAATCAACAAGCCTTTTCTTTAACCTTTTCAATTTATACCAAAAAACATTACTATGACTGCCATAACAAGGAGTATCCCAACACAACTTAACCATACTTAAGAAACCAGAGTCATTGATCCAGGCATTTAGGAATTTGAAATTACATTTATTATATTGAAGAACAGTATTAGAATTAGTAGATATAGAGATAAGTAAAGGAGCATGGTCAGAAAAAGTCCTGACCATGTGAAACACCTGAATGCTCTGAAAAGTAGAAGTCATGCATTGATTAGCTAATATTCTGTCAAGCCTTTTCCAGCAACGATTGTTGCTCCAAGTGAACCTAGAACCCACAAAACCTGTGTCTTCCAAGTTACAGACTCTAATCGTTTCATTGAAGTCATCAGAACTCCCAAAATCAAAACTAGAACAACCCATCTGGTCCTCAGAACTAGTTATAGCATTGAAATCCCCAGCAAGTAACCAGGGGATACTATCATTGGCAAGGGTAACCAAATTATTCCACAACTCTTTACGAAGAACCCTAGTACTCTTAGCATAAATAGAAGTGAGGGAAAAGTTTAGAGTATTAAAGCTAATACTCATATGGAGAAACTGCTCATGATCCAACATAATATTAATGCTAACATCAGAAGACCAAAAAACCCAAACTTTATTTGAACAATTATAAGCATAATTATTCAGCCCAATACTAGCAGAAATCCTCCCAATCTTATCAACCTTAGCCATTGGCTCTTGAATGGTAAAGACCTTAATCTTATCATTTTGAATCATAAACTTTAGCCTAGATATGGTAGAAGCATTATTGATACCACGAGCATTCCAACTACATATCTTTATCATTATCAGATAAATATTTGAATATGTTGCTCTCTCTTATCCTTAAAGAGTTAACTGTAAAGTTCTTACTGGTTTTTTTCTTGTTTGCAGATTTAATTTTCTGATAGATAAGTTGACTGAAACTTTGAGGAGACTTAGGGGAATCAGACCCTGGAGATACAGCACAACTACCAGCATTTTTCAGATTTGGAGAAGAGCTAACCTCCTGATTGTCATAGCAAGCTTGAAACTCAACATCAAGCTTCTGAAGAGCACCAATGATCTCCTGATCATTCTTAGAAGAACACTCTTCAACACCAGTAGGAATAGAGTCCTTGACAGACTCAACCTCTTTTGTAATAACAGATTTTAATCTCCTTTTATAAACCTTAGTAATAGGCTGAGACAAAGACTGAGACAAAGGCTGCAATTCTTGAATAGATTTAGGATTCTGTGATGTAACCAAATTCACATCTTTACTTAATAAATCACCCTTTTCTTTATAATTCTGTTCAACTTCTTCTTTCTTGTTTTCCACTTTCCTGCACTCTTTAACTGTGTGACCTAAGTGATTACAATAAGAACAATACCCAGGAACGTTCTTGTAACTCAATCCAATCCAATGACCATCATTCGCACCAAAACCCACCCACATACTCCTCTTTAACTCTTTAGCAGCATTTACTTCTACCTGAGCAAAACAGGCGTTTCTACTGGCTCGATGCCTTTTAGGAACCAAAAATTTATGAACAATACCTATAGATAATGCAAGATCATGAATAACCGAGACATTGTACATAAACTCTGGCACCTGTTCAAACCTGACCCATAACAATACTACCGGATTCTCAACATTCTTCTTAAACTCAGGATCCCATTTGAGCACTCGCATGCTTTTCCCATCCACAGACCAAACACATCGAGACCAGAGAAGACTCACATCCTCTTTAAGACAAAACTCAATGAATATATGACGAGAATCAATTGCAATGAAAGAAAAACTTCCTTTAAACCTAAGAGAATCAAGAAATCTTTGAAGCGAAGCACGCTTAGGAATTCCATCCGCAAACTTTCCAATCAACGTAACTCTTGACTGGATCAGAAGACGATCCTTTGTCTCCTTAGAATATTGAACCGAAAAGTGGTTACCAGAATCTTTGACGAATTCCGGAAACGTATCCTTTACCAAAGGTTTTTGTTTCACAGTTTCCGAATAAGATATGGTAACTGCATTAGAAGGATTGATCGGAGCTGCAACCTGATCAACATTCAGCATTGGAAATTCATTTACATCTAATTCTCTGTTTTCCATTTGCAAAAACAGAGTAACAAAACCAACGAACAGATTGCCAAGAAGCAATCACTGAAGATAACAATAAGACTGAATCAATTAAGAAGAGGCAGAAGCCCGGAGAAGGGCACCAGCCACCAGAGAATACTCAGGAATCAGAATTGTTCTTGAAAAACAGGGGAAGGTTCTTGGAGAAAAGAAACGGCCATCTTTCCGAACGGAAGAGAAATTAATCATATAACTTAAAAATAATAAATAACACTTGTAATATTTAAAACCTAATCACAAATACAATAATAAAATTCAAAATCTCATATTAAAAAATAATAAATATAACTTGTAATATTTTTGCATGATAAAATATGATTTTGGTTTAAAAATAATAACAAACACTTGTAATATTTAAAAACAAATCATAGTAATAAAATTCAAAATGTAATATTAAAATTATAACCATAAAATTTGTGATATTTTAACATGATAAGATATAGTTTTGGTTTGTAATATTAAAATCAACACTACTAATATTAGATCTAAAAACATAATAATAATATTCAAAATGTGATAATAACATAAGTAATATTTAAAATTTTAGACTATATAATAATTACAACACTTAAAATATTAATAACCAAAACAAATTAATATTAACAAAAATGTAATAATAATTCTATAATAATATGCAATATCTCAATATTTTTTAAATATAACATTTTGGTTACAAAATAAATAAAACATTTATAATATTTACCAATAAACCGCGGTTTTTTACAAATAAACCGTGGTTTCGCAGTCCTGCCGGGTTGCAGTCCTGCCGGGTTACTCCTTATGCGGTCTTGACGGTCTGGCGGTCCTGGCGGGTTGCGGTCTTGGCGGGTTGCGGTCCTGCCAGTTTGCAGTTCTAATAGGCCAGTTTCGCAGGTATACCGTCAGTTCTTAAGCAGGTTGTCAGCTTTGAACCGTGGTTCCAGAACCATTTGTCACCTCTAGTTTTATCTATTGTGTAACTGCTACTACAAATATAGCTACCATAATTTAAGCTAATAAATATAGATATTCTTCTAGCATATATGTTGGAAAGAAAAAAATCATATATAATAGTTAAATTTACTTTAAACTGTCAATTAGCGTATCTGTTCGGGATGCTCTTAACATGATACTAATATTAATGAAGGTAATGATATTTTTTTGATAAAAAAAAATAAAATATTTGAGGAGTTAAATACAATAAATATTAAGAAAAGAAAAACAAATCAGTCAAATGTAATAAATGTTTGCTAAATCTATATAATAAGTATTTAATGATGTTTTAATTTGAGAGAACAACAATTAAATTGTAATATTAACAATTTTTTAAAATGACAATTAAATAGGAACCTAGAAAATATATACCATAGGAATATAATAATGGGAACAAAATCATTACATTGCAATAGTCCTTGTTGTTGTAATTATTTTTTAACTTTAATTTGTAAATGTTTGGGGCTTGACCTTAGGTAATTGTGCGAGTCCGACCCAAGTTATATAAGGTTTATGTACTTTTGTTTTTAACCCAACACATCTGACAACTCAACCCTAAAAATAGTCGGGGTGTTCCAAACACGGAAACCCTTAGTCAGACATCTTAAAATATTATTATTATTTTAGACAAGTTTTTCTCTTCTTCTATATACGCTGTGGAAATCATGCATGGTCAGTGTGTTGATTCTTCTTCAACTCTTCTCATCACAATTTGAGTTCTGATTTCCGCTCTCGAGTGAAAGGGTAAAAAAATTAGCAAGAGTTTTCTTGAGAAAAAGGGTTGGTAAGAAGATTGGAATTTGGTCACAGATAACCAAAGATCGAGAGATTGGAAAGCTATTTCGGTTAGTATAAAATATAGCTACATGAGTTCTGCGGAAAGGTCAACGTAAAATGTAAACACGTGTAGAATTAGGAATAGTGTTTATAAATCATGCAGTACATAAAATTTCAAATTCAGTGAAAACCACATTCCTAGATACATACTCTTTTTGTTGAGGTAATGCATTTATGTCATTTATGGATATTATTATCCCCTAGGAAAATGCACTTGATTGAATTAAATTTTTTTAAAAAAATTGATAAGGCCTTAGACATGGAAAACAAACACACCCAAACAATTTTAGGAAATTATAATCGGGTGTATAATTGAGTAGTTTTTTATAGGGTAAATCCATTGACGCAATTGTGGGAACATGTTTGTTAAATAGGTAGGAATTAAGTATACCTTAGGCTAAAAACAATATTGAACCTTGTATTGGGCAAAAAGTGTGACACATGATGGTAGATTGTTTTGAGCAGAGGTGTGATGGTAGATTGTTTTGAGCAGAATCTCACTCTCTTTTTCCAAAGGAACAAAACATCTAAACTCACCTCTCCAATCAGACTGAAAAAACTCAATTTTCCTATAAGCAGCATTGTCCTTGTGGCATTGTCCCTATAAGCAGCACTGTCCTTGTGGTATTGTCCTTAACAAAACAAACATTTTTTTTAATGAAATTCAAGATATATATATGATTCTATGAAGTAAGCTGATAAACTGATAACAAGTTTTTATTAATTTTGGAAATATGTGGTATATTGTTGAGGATAATATTTTAGTTGTAGGTGTGTTAATTTTTGAGTTACCTAGGTATGTAATCTTAAGTTTTCACCACTTTAAGCAGTTATAGTTTTCTTAACAGAATACTCAGATGTTAGAGAAATTAGACTAGGAGTTCATGTGACAAGATGGCTAGCATCACTTTCCATATAACAAGAACTATCTCATGGTTGGTCTAGGAAAGCAACATAAGCTCATTCTTATTCTTGCTCAGTCTTATTTTGTCATCAGGTGCAGACCCCATCACACTTGGGTCATCCTTGTAGTAGCAATATGCACTAGTGTGGCCATACTTTCCACACACTTGAAAAGTAGGCTTGTAAGGGGTGCATCTTCCATAGTTTCCTCCTCTATAATTAAATATCCTTTTATAGGTTTTTGAATAAGTATGTATGTCATGTAAGTTTCTACATTGACCTCTGAAATAGCCAGTATTCCGAACTATACTATTAGAATTATTTAATGACCTATTTTCATCTTTATTGACTATCAAGTTGGCAGATGTTATGCTTAAGTTTTCCATAGAGTTAGATAGTTTTCTTAGTTGTTCTAATTTACTCTTAAAAGTGAATAGAGCAGTTTGTAAGAGTAGCCAGTTCTATCCCTGCAAGAACCAAAAAGGAAAGATCATTAATAGAAATATGAGACCTATAGCCATTCATTTTGCATAGATATTAATCCATGATACTGCTTTGATTATGAGTCCTTTGAAACCCATACTTAAAATATGTGATCCTAGGTTTGGTTTGAGATCCATATAACCTGATGATGCCATCCAATAATTGTTTGAAATTTTCTTTTTCCATGAGCTGAGCAGCTATTTTTGGGGTCACGGTGTTGTACAACCACCGCAAGAGTAGTTGACCGTTGACAACCCAATAATAATAGTTAGTATTTTTAGTAACACTGACATCTACTACATGTATAAGCTTATAAGGGCAGGGTTTATCACCATTAATAAACCTTCCTAACTTGTTTCCTTTGATAATAAGTAAGACCATAATCTTCCAGAATAGAAAACTGTTCATGTCTAGGCTTATAGAATTATACATATTAGTTTGACATATTTTAGGTTTTTTGTTAATAAAAAATAGATCAGCATTGACACACCCATTTCTTAAAGAATCTTAGATTAGAGTTGTAAAATCAAAATCAAGCATTAAAGATAAAAATCTATAATACTATGTGAGATATAAAGTCTAAAGGAATATATATTTTAACTTTTTTTCTTCAATCAATTTTATTCAATATCTAATAAAATATATTGTTGTTTACTGGCGATAACAAGAGGAATGTATGGGTTGTTACATTAGGATCCTACAGAATTGTAAGAATAATATTATGATATTGTCAAAGTTGTAACAAAATCATGATGTTTTAATTATCCTCGCTTCATAATGTTTTAATTCTTCTTGGTCTTAAATTTGTAAATGCTTTTTGGATTGACCTTTAAATAAAAACATGTTCGGTTGATTGTTTGACTCGAGTTATATGTGGTTTTTGTATTTTAACTTTTAACATAAAAAACTTGACAACTCAACCTTATAGATAGTTGGAGTGTTCGAAACACGGAAACCTTTATCTCATCTAGCCATACATCTTAAACTATTCTTTTTTCTTTAGAAAATCATTTCTCTTCTTCTATGTCCACTATGGAAAGCTCACATGACATGTATGTTGATTATTCTTCAACCCTTTTCTTCATATCTTGATTTCTGACTTACATGAACTATAACAATCCAGTATACCAATATATAATCATATAATTTTACGGATACGTTGTATCTTTGGACAACCAAAATTGTAAACATATATCCGATTATGAAAGCTAACGCATAATAGTTGAAGCAAAGACACACAATAGCTAATGTTGAACATGAACGAGATTTGGTTGATGCAATACACCGAGATTTATATTCCTAGGTTTGTGTCTTAACATCATTTGGGCTTACTCTTAGAATTTGGTATTCATAGACATAAATATCGTTTCTTTTTTTTTGTTCGTTACAATCACATCAATGTTAGAGAAACTTGTAGTCAATGTGAGATGTCTTTAACTTTTGGTTTAAGTAAGAAAGCACAATGTATAAAGTTCATCTGAAGTTTTACTTTACTAGTCTACAACATAAACAAACATATCTTCAGTTGGAAGAGAATAAAATTGTAAATATCGACTTATTTCATACTCATAATTATCTATACAAACAAAACGTCAAAACTGTAAAGATCACCATATTCTTGTTTAGTCGTTTATCATATGTATTTTTTGCTCGAACTAACAGTTCTCTCTGAGTTCAACAGTCCAAATTTAAAACATTCGGTGACTTGGCCAGATTCGGTGACTTGGCCATCTCGGTTTTGGTTTGAAACAATTTCTTCATCTTGATATGTTCAAGTTTTAAGAACTCATCATGCGTATAGTCTTCTCTTTTCAAGTACTCCATCATTGTCTCTGGTGAACTAGAGGAGCTTGTTCTACCTTAATAATAAATTTCAAAACATAAAAATACCATCTTGCAAACTTATAAAAATAAAACATAACATTCAAGATTCACCATGAGCTTCTTATAAGGTGAACCGGATAAAAAAATTATCAAATCATGAAAAGTAGTATACTACAACTCTAAACTCTAAACTCTAAACTTTCACAAATATGAAATGAAGATTATTAGGTACACTGCCTAATTCGAGGAATATTATTAAAAAACTACATTAGACTTGAATCAGAAGATGGTCTAAATAAATGTGTAGCACCCCAAATAAAAATATTGTAAATAACGTTAGTACCTCGAATAAAAATGGTGCTTTTAAAAAAGGTTAGCACCTCGAATAAAAATAGTACTTTTAAAGAATGTTAGCACCTCGAATAAAAATAGTGCATTTGACGAACGTTGGCACTTCGAATAAAAATAGTGCGTTTAAAGAACGTTAACATCTCAAATATGGTTATTTTTTCGAAACGTTCTTTTGATAAACGTAGAGAAATTCGAATAAACATAGTTACTTTTGGTCAACCGCTTTAAAGATGATCAGTCTTTGATTAGTTACCAAAATAATTAAAATACTTATATTCAAAAAAACCATTGGCCAAAAAATAATGTTATTAATATCCTCAAATGTACACATGACACCTCGTTAAAACATTCTTGGGCCAACATGTTTAGGAAAGAGTATGCCACTTATCTAAAAATTATCAAAAGAAAAAATCACTTCAATATAGTTTCAAGTGTTCTATATTCCAAGGATGTTGAAGTAATCTGCCATGTTCAACATGAAGGCGATATGTACCCCGCTTTATTCGTTCCACTACCACATAAGGATCTTCAAAACTTTATCACTTATTTTAAAATATCTACTTCTTACCTTCGAATTATAACGACTCCTCATCGAAGTTTGATATTGAGCCATATTCAAATGTGTTCTAACTATTTTATCTTCAATCAAGTCTAGATCTGCTCTTTTTGCTTCTTTATTTAGCTTTTTGGAATGATGAAGTATCCTATAAGAAGGTAAAGTGCATTCTGCAGGGCTTACAACATCCATACCATATACCAACGCAAAAGAAGTTTCTTGAGTAGCCTTTCTATGAGTCGTACGATAAACCCACAACGCCTTTTGTAAATAGTTAGGCCATTCTCCTGAAGCACCTGTTAAAGTTTTCTTTAAACCTTCCAGAATAGATCTATTAGTTACTTTTACTTGACCATTTTCTTTGAGATGAAAAGGTGTAGACTAACATTGTATAATACCCCTTGAAGCACAAAAAAATTATCTTTATGTTGTTAAATTGAGGACCAATATTTGTGGTAATTTTTATAGGAACGCCAAAACGACAACAAATATTATTTACAATGAATTTGATAACACCCTTGGCTTCCGTACCAGATAATCGCTCAACCTCAACCCACTTCGAAACATAATCCACCACCACAATATTTATTTGACGCCCAACAGAATCCATATGAAATGGCCCAACTAAAGTTATCCCCCACCTATCAAAATGAATAGATTCGGATATGGATGTAAGTGGTACTGTTGGTTTGTGAATATAATTGGAAAAATGTTGACAAGTATCACAGTCTCGTACTAAAACTTCAGCATCATTCATGATCGAAGTCCAATAATAGCATGCCAACAAAACCCTCTGTGTCAAAGACTTAAACCCACAGTAAGTTGAACCTTCACCGTCATGTAACTCAGATAAAATATCTTGAAATTCTTGTTTGCCTAAACATCGCAACAATGGTTTACTTGAAGATGTTTTGTATAATACTTCATTTAATACAACATAACCATTAGCCTTGTACCGTAACCTTTGAGCTAGCTTCACATCTTGAGGTAATGTACCTCTAAGTAAATTATTGAGGATATGAGACGTCCAATCACCTCAAACCACGTATGGGTTAACAAATACGTCCTCAGCATATTTACATTGTTCTGATCTTGTCAAAATCGAAGGGTTTTCCTGTAATAATATCCACGAATATTCCTCTGTGTAAGAAATTATTGCTAAAGAATCAGCAACTTATTATCTCCTTGATTAATATGCTCAACAACCATTTTATCAAACAAAAGAGTTCAAATTCAAAGCTCGTGTAGATACAAAATTAACTGATCTTTCTTAGCTTCATATATGCCTGCCATATGATTTTCCACTAGCTGTGTATTTGTCTCCAAATAAACTATTTTTGCTCCACAAATACTTTCAAGACTTAACCAGCTAACACAACCTCGTATTCACCCTTGTTATTCGATGCATGAAAACCAAATCGAATAGCATGGTACATTGCTTCTCCAGAATGAGAAATTAACTAAACCCCTGCACTCAATCCCAACATGCTAGAACCACCATTAGTGTGAACCACCCACATTGAAGCTTCTGGAATGAGTTCCTTATTTGTCCCGTCATCTGATCAGCTTGAACGAAATTCCACCATAAAATTAGTTAAGGCTTAAGCTTTAATTGATGTCGGATGAGAAAAATTGATATCAAAATCTCCCAATTATACTGACCATTTGGTCACTCTACCAGAATCATCTGGTCGTTGTAACACATTCTTTAGTGGAAAATAAGTTTGAACCACAATGGTGTAAGCTTGAAAAAAATGACGCATCTTTCTAGCAGCCACCACTAAAGCCAAGGCTAATTTTTCAAGCCACAAATATCTTTTCTCTAATGCCAACTAACATTTTCTCACATAATAAACTGGTTGTGAAGCTCTCTTTTCCTCATGTATCAAAACAACAGTCACAACAAAATCAGACACTGTTATATACAAAAACAATTATTCTCCAGTTCGAGGCTTAAATAAGATTTCTAGTGATAACAGAAGTTCCTTAATTATTGAGAAAGTCACTTCACACTCTAGTGTCCACATAAACTCTTTGGGTCTTCGTAAAACTTGGAAAAAAAAGAATATTTGTCAGAAAATATTGAAATAGATCGATTAAGAGCAGCTAACATGCCTGTCAAGATTTGAACCTCATTTATAGTTCAAGGTGACGTCTTCGATATTAGGGCCTTTAATTGTTCAGTATTGGCCTCTATCCCTTTGTTCACTAAAGATATACCCTAAACACTTTCTTGATCGTACGCTAAAAGTACATTTTTAGGATTTAGTTGTAATCAAATATCCCTTAAATTTAGAAAAGTCTCGTCTAAATCTTTCAAGTGTTCACCATCTGTTGGGATTTTAACCATCATATCATCGATGTAAACTTCCATATTTTCCTGCTCTGAGAAGCAAAAGCCTTATTCAATAACCATTGATATCTCGCTCCTGCATTCTTCAAACCAAATGACATGAATCCATAACAATCTAACCCCCACCAATCAGCGATGAACGTAGTTCTTTCCTAATATTTTGGTTCCATCTGAATCTGGTCCTAAATTGTAAAGGCATCCATAAAATATAGAAGTTTATTCCCTGAAGTAGAATCAACTAGCTGATCTACTCAAAGAACATGAAATGGATCTTTACGGCATGCACGATTCATATCTGTGAAATCAACACACATTCATCATTTTACATTCTTCTTTTTAACCAATATTAGGTTTACATTCTACAAAGGATACTGCGCATCCCGAATATGTCCAACCCTAGATAATAGATCCACTTTCGACCATAATAACCTCTACTTTTCTACAGAAACAGCTCGTCTCTTCTGAATAACAAGCTTTATCCTCTAATTTATAGCTTTATCTTCTTCAGACGGAACTCCTACTACATCATTTTTTTCCAAGCAAAAACATTCAAATTATCGAACAAGAATTGTAATAACTGATAACAATTATTCGTAGAGTCTTCCCATTATAAAAAGTATACTCCTTGATATTCTCACTCACTTTTAAAGAGCTCGAGGTTTCCATCGGATCATTTATACCATCCTTATCTGAGGTTAACCCCCTTAGTTGTTATTCAACCATCTGATCCTCACAATAGAAGCTTGAATTCGAAGAGTTATTGCATAACATTCTCTGACTATCTTTTGGTCACTTCAAACTACCCCAACACAATCTTCAATGATATATTTTAAGTACTAATGAATAGTAGAAACAATAGCATGCATCCTTGAAATTCAAGATCTCCCAAAAATAGTATTATAACTGGTTGGGCATTAAACCATCATGAACAAGACTTGGACCTTCTTTTTAAAATGATATTTTCCCAAACACACTTCACCTTCGAATTCACCAATCACTTGAGTTTTCATCCCTGTAAACCCAATTATAGTATGATCAGATCGACAAATTCGAGGTGGATTACACATCTTATCATACGTAGACTTGAACAATACATTTGCAGAACTCCTCGTATCTATCAAAATACATCGAATTTAAATTCTAGCTATATCTGCCCCTATAACCAATGTGTCTTCATGAGATCCTGCTATTCCCGTCAAACCATCCTCATCGAACAAAATAAAATGAGTGTCATTCTTTCTATATAAGTGAGTAGATATTGTTCCATCTATCTGAGTGGCTAAACTTACTACGTATCTTTTCCACGAACTTTTAGTATTTCCAGTCGTAGAATCTCCCTCCAAATTTTCTACATATTCAAAATACTCACACAAACTTCGAACCCGCCCTTGCTCTACTGGTTTATCCACAGCTAGCAAAATTAACTGATCTAGATCTGTGTCCAAATATTTTGAGACTACATCAAACTAATCACATTTAGAATCCATAATCATCAATACACTCTCTTGCTTTGAATCTGGATTGGAAATTTGTTATGTTGACGTGCTTGGATTTTTTGATCCACTGCTTTTCCCTTTTAACAAAAGCTGTTAAGTTTCCATTTTCTATTAAAACTTGTATATTCTTCTTTAACGTTATATAATATGCAGTGTCACGTCCAATATCATTATGATACTTGCAAAATTTATTATTGCGTTCTTCTCTTGGTTTGTTTATAGGAGCCAAATATTTAAAGCTTACATGAGCTTTAGACTTCTCATAAATAGCAGCTACATTCCCAGTCAAGTCTGCGTGATACTCTGGCCTTATTCACTTATTTGAACTTGGTCTATAATGTTGATTGTTTGTTATTACTTGAGAATAAATCCCTCTTGTTTGAGGAAGTAGATTGTTGTTTATCCTTGGACGAGGAAGTGTTTGATAGCCATGATTAGTAGTTTATTACCCCGAATATTTTTGTACAGAATCAGATCCACCTCAGACTCTTGTGGACTCCTCTACTTTAATATGCTCTTCTACTTAAGCCATTAGGGCTCAACAAGTTAACACTCTTATTTTTTTGTATCCTTTGCCAGATCACATAATAACAATCCTTGTCTAAAAGCTGCCATAGCAACCAACTCTTCATAATCATCAAGACCCACTTTTGTTAACACAAAATGCTTTGTATAATCTTTCATTTTTTCACCCACAACCTGCTTATAGTTTATTATCCTATCGCCATTAGCTCCCATTTCTTTACTTCCCACAAAGTTTCATCGAAAAGCTGTATAAAAATCTTCAAAGTTGGTAATAGATCCCCTCAGAATTCTATTATACCACTTTCATGCAGTGCTCTTGAAAATCTAAGAGAATACTCTGCACACTAGCCTGTCATCATCTTCGAAGTTCATCATATAATTTTTGAATTGTTTGATGTAATCATCAGGGTCTTGCATCCCATAAAAAATTTCAACCTTGGAGATATCAAAATGCTTCGGAAGGGAAATGGACCTAATCTTAGTAGATAAAGGAGATTTTTTCCAATTTAATCCTTGCATACATTGGTCATCTCCTCCGGTTCCCATAACAGCATACAAGTTCTGATCTGCTACACCTGTGTTTTGGTTGTATGTGTTACCTGCATACTATACAGATTCTCTCATACGACAAGGTTCAGTGTATCTCTTTGATTTATACTCTTTGCGTGATTTTCGATGCCGACTTCTTTGTCATTTCGAAGAATCCCAGTTCTTCCTCTGCTTAAATAATCCTCCCTCAAATTTGAGCTATCATATTTATCATCACTGGATGTGATGTATGTATATTTATCTTTGTTTTTTCGAGAAATACGGTGTTTATTATTAGACTCAAAATACGTTTTCTTTTGATCTCTTCGAATCTGATGAGTTATGTACAACTGATCAGATTAATTTTCCAATTCATTTTTCTCCTCGATCTGTCCTACTTCATATCTCAGCCTACTTGACTAAATCTAATATTCTCTTTGAACATATTTATCATTCAACGCAGTTATCTTGTCCAACATTTGATTCATCCGATTTTCAATATCAGATGATCTTGTTGCGCTAGAATTTGTCTCTTTTCCCTGCTCTCTTCTCTATGTAAATCAAATTTTAATGTTTCAATAGACTTGTGAACTGTTGGATCAGTTTCATGCTCTGGTTCTATATTGATCAAGATCAATATCACCGACTAATAGTTCGATAATTTTTGTTTTAGGTATGTAATCAAAGTACTAGTCAAATACCTCCCACTATGGTCGCCAAATTATTGAGTTCAAGTTATATTTCTAGAGAGAGAGAAATAATGTAAAGTATATTGTAAAGAGAAAAATAAATCCAAAGTCCAAAGGTGTATTTCAGAGATTAAAAGTCATAACTTTATTCATCGTCTCACGCTCTATTTATAGGCGTGTAAGACTTCATCAACTAAATCAGTTACAAAATAGGGTAAATTATACTACAGTCCATTATACTTACAAATAACACAAATATCTTTTCATAACTTTACAATTTATCTTAAATAATCTTAATATTATTATATTAAGTCCCTAATAATTCATATCCTTATCAATAGTAACAAAGATATCAAGAATGAGATATCAACGGACATTATCAAAGGCTTCATAAGGTCAATTTTGATAGCAACCCTCTTTCTTTTTCCGTTGGTGTGATAACCTTTTAGAATTTCTTGGGAAAAAATAATGTTATCAAAAATGTTTATCCTTGAAACGAAGGCCCATTGAGATTTATCAATCAAATAAGGGAAAGAATCTTTGATTATGTTAGCCAAAATTTTGGATATAATTTATCGACCCCATTGCATAAAGTAATAGACTTGAAATCAGCAGGAATAGAAGTGGATTCCTTTTAGAGAATAAGAGCAATTTAAGTGAAGTTCGAGGAAAGGTCGAGAACTTTGGTTTGGAAAAACTAAAGGACCCCATTACAAATATGTTTGCCCACAATATTCTACGAGCCCTTGAAAAAGATAGAATTGAATTCATCTGACCCAGATGTTACTATTAATGTTGAATAAGGCGGATCTAATTTTGTCAGACATTACAGTGTGAGTCATCAAAATCTTATCATCAGCATTGACCCTTGTGGAAAATAGAACCAAGACTATTTTCAAACCATGATATCCTATGGGAGGGGGTACCTAATTCCAAGCATATCCTCGAAATAGCCACAATGACTTTAGCAACACTAGCGGTTGTATTCACACCCAGATTATTGGTAATCGAGACAATCTTATTGAGAAATAGACGATATTTAATGGAATTATTGAAAAACTTGATATTTTCATGTTGCGAAGTTTAAGCCAATTTCCTCTATATATTTTTAAGAATTGATTCTTCAGCTCGGTTAAAAAAATAAACAAAGAAAATGTCTCAATCTCTTTCGACAAAAGATCACGGTTGAGATGGTCTTGTGATAGGAAGATTTGGGAATTGAACATATTTGATTGGGAAGTAGAGACTCTCACATTTATGTCATTAAATTCTTTACAATTGAGACAATTAAGCTCCAAATAAAGATGGTTGAGTTTTTCAGAGACCAAACTCATACCTTTTGAATTAGTTTGAAGGTTTTAACTATTAGAAACAATAAATTTGCAAGAGTGGTGGGATTTATATATGTTAAAGAGTTTGAAAGGTGTTTTGTTATGTTTGAGAGGGGTCTCATGATGAAGGGTCACTGTAGTATGACCTGAGGATGGAATAAACCTATGATAAACAAAAGGAATATGAAAAGACTCGTCCTAGACAGAATTGACTAAACGATTAAATTTAGAAAGAATATGATTAGTAGGTTGTTTATTAATTCAAGTAAAGTGAAAGCCAATAGAGCGGAAGTTACTAAGCTCACACTAGTAGCATCAATTATTAAATTCATCAATTGCTAAAGATCAGTTCTCATATGAGCCAATACGCTCCTTTGGCTTACAGATAACATTGAAGTCACAAAAGGTAACCCAGGTAATGCCCTAATCTTGGGCTGCAATTGTCTCAATATCACTCTAGAGCGGGATACCATCTAAAGTATTATTTGAAAGCACAGATGGCATAAAAACGAAAGTTAAAAAAGAAGTTATGATATCTTGTTTTACAATGAATTAGTTCAGAAGATTGAGATAACATGAAAATAGTAATTTTATTAGGGTTCTACATTATCCAAATTATACCAAGAACATGAGAAGTATGATTGGTAATAACATGTCAAAAAGGGACCATGGATCTTATAATAGAAACAACTTTATAACTTTAGACTTTTATTCGTATTGGTATCATTAGGGATATATTATTACTAATAATGACATTAATGGCATCTTTTTGCATAACTGAATCGTTTAGGTCACGTACATTCCATGAAGCAATAATAATAAGAAAGAAAACTTAATGATGGTCATTTGATGGTTTTTCGGAGGACAACACCATTTTACCGTTTGCACTTTTGCAAGTGAAGCGGAACTTATATGGTGGAGAATTTACCTCATTACCGATGTACATCTTCAGCGGATCTGATGGAGGGATCTTCTCTGAATATGGACCAAGCTCACAATGATCAGATTCCTCATAAACCTGAATCAGAATGATCAGAGAGTGGCTCACCTTAGAGACATTTTTACGTTGTCTCGTACTATGTCTGAACACACACGGTTCTTACATTAAAAAAGAAACCATTTGTACTCTATTTTAAACGTTATGTATCTATTCCTTATCTTAAAAAAAACTTTGAAACAAATATCTAAATCTACCCTGATTATGATGTTATACGTGCAACATTAATAGTTTCTTTCTCTCAATCTATTTATCAGTGTATAATGGAGTACCAGTAGTCGGCTCAATGCTACTAAAACCTCCCGTCATCCATAATTCAAGGGGAAAGTTCAAAGCTTTCACCCAAATCGGAACTTCCTTATTAGGGTCCTTAATAAGAGTGGCCAGGGGCTCCTAAATTTGAAGGATCATACGAAGACCGCTGAAATGCCAATGGGCCAAATCCAAAACCTTTTTCGCCAATTCCTCAGTGCAAAACTAGAAAAAGAAATAAATTTCATGAAGGCTCTTGAATTTCATCAGTCCTAAGATTCAAAATTGACCTTTAGTTAAGAAAGGTTGGGGAGTTGAGAGAGGAAGTAACCAAATAGACAAACTTTTCATGTTTTCGGGAGATCCAAAGTGGAATGACTCATAATAAATGCATTACCTTCTAAAATTATAGGACGGAATCCAATTACCAAATAAAATTGATTATCTAGCTGCCCCACTACAATAGTACCATGTGAAGGAAGAGTATGGAAAGAAAAGTGAGAAATCGGTTTAGAAAGAGTAAAGATAGTTTGAGGAGAATCTCTGAATCAGAATGATCGGAGAGTGGCTCACCTTAGAGACACTTTTACGTTGTCTCGTGCTATGTCTGAACACACACGGTTCTTACATTAAGAAAGAAACCAATAGTACTCTAATTTAAACGTTATGTATTTATTCCTTATCTTAAAAGAACTTCTAAACAAAGTTTAGGAAAGATTAAAGGGAGTGTAAGGAGAATCTCTAACCAAATTAGTGCTAGAATTGGATTTGAAAAATATATAAAAAAAATAAACTTTTAAAAAATTGGAATTAAAATTTTAATATTCATAATAGATATTGAATCTGTTTTTACTTTTAGAATATTTTTCAGCAGTACCAAAAATATTGATTATAAAAACAAATTCAAATTTAAATTACACTTGTTTCCAAAAACACATTTACTCTCATCTAAACAGGGGCTTGTGGCATGTCTTTTATTATCCAGCCCATTTGTAATATGCTATGCAATTATATAAAATAAAATATGGTATCGAAATAAATATTTTAAATAAAAATCAAAATTTTATTAATGATAATGTTGTAAATAATTTGACAGTTAGTAAACAACACTTATTATATCAGCACTTTTTGTTATATATTATTAGAAATCACATCAAATAATAATTAACAAATCGCGGAAAAATAATTAAACCCTTTGTATATTCACTTAATGAATAAACTGAAAACCAAGAACACTTACGGGTTTGCCTGCTGCTCTCCATCTAGTATTCTCTTCTGTTCTTTTGCGTTCTTCAGCGATTCCAGGTTTCCCGCTATTCTGTTTATGAAGTTGAGAAACCTGCAGAATCAAATTAGAGAAGAATGAAAAGGTTTCTAGACACTCAAGGAAGCGGCCATATTTTTTATTAGGGTTTAAAGTGATGAAATACCTAAACATAGCCCCTTAGTTATAGACTTTACAATGTGAAGCCCAACATTGTAAATCCCGTCCTTTATTAATTCCTTGTGTCCGGGACCATAACCCGATAAATTTATAATTCATATATCCCTGATTTATTAATTCAGGCTTAAGTGTTGAGATTTGGGCCCTCTTCATCACAGTGTCCAAATTCAACCCGGTTACCACACTTGAGCCGATAACACCTTTTCACCCATAGGTCCAATTTAGTTAATTAAATAATTAACTCGATTACTTTTAATTTGGACTTCCTTAAGACAGTAACCGAATATGTTTATTTAGCATGTCGGTCCAAATTATTGCCAGCCCATAAATATATTAAATAAATATATTTTAACAATCTCCCACTAGGACCGCCGTATGCTACTCAAGAATACATATTCAAATTTAATGGGATCTCTATATTCGTTGTCAATGGGCAAACGGTACAACCCCGTACATGACTGATAAAAATAAAGGACTATACATTTTTCTCGAAATGTGAACAATAGAATGCAACAGTAATCACATTACCATTATCAATCAATTAATTGGGCCAATTATGAAGCGTGGCCTAAGAGTAATATGGCTTGTAATCGTACATATATACTCTTAAATGGTTCCTATGTTTGGAGATCCAATACATTACACATATCAATAAATATTTCCAAGCATATATGTTGCAATAAACTTTAATGTGCACCATACTACAAAATATAACATCATATCCTATTACAAACTCTCCCACTGAAACTAACAATCCTCTAAATCAACTACACCCATACTGATGGTGTGTCCTTGGAAAACCTTAGGTAAAACCGCATTTGTTAGGGGATCTGCTATCATGGAGTTTGTACTGATGTGCTCTATACTTATCTGACCCATCTGTACTCTTTTTTTAACAGACACAAACTTTATGTCTATGTGTATGGATTTAGACGAGCTCATGTTGTTGTTAGAGTACTGCACTACAGAATTGTTATCGCAATATAACCTCATGGGACCTTATTTCTCTTGTACAATGCGTAATCCAGTAACCAAATTCCGCCGCCACATTGCCTGGTTTGATGCCTGAAAGCATGCAACAAATTCTATTGCATGGTGGACGATACAATAAGTGTTTTCTTTACACTTTTCCAGGATATTACACCTCCAGCCAATAAGAATATGTTGCCTGCCGTGCTTTTTAATGTGTTTGCGCATCCACCAAAATCCGAGTCAGAATACACAATAATCTCCAGTTTATCTGACTTCCTATATGTCAATATGTGCCCATTTGTTCCTTGCGGATATCGGAGTACTCTTTTAACTGCCTTCCAGTGATCCATTCCTGGGTTACTAACATATCTCCCCAACATATTTACAGCAAATACAATGTCCGGCCTAGTACAAACTTGAGCATACATTAAACTGCCAACTTTTTAACCATAAGGGACCGTTTCCATTTCCTCAATCTCAAGTTTTGTCTTAGGACATTGACTCAGACTAAGTTTGTCACCTTTTGCTATAGGGGTACTTAGGGGTTTGCAATCTGCCAATCTGTAACGTTGTAACATACTTTTAATGTATGTCGTTTATGATAATCCAAAAATACCACGAGAGCGTTCTTGATGTATCTGGATTCCTAACACAAAACTGGCATCACCAAGATCATTCATATCAAACTTGTCTGATAGAAATATTTTTGTAGTGTGTAACAATACCTTATTGTTCTAGGCAAGCAATATGTCATCCTCATATAATATAAGAAATATGAAATTACTCCCACTGAACTTGTGATACACACAATCCTCAACTGAGTTGATCTCAAAGTCATAACCGACTATCACCTCAAAGAATTGTGATACCATTGACGAGAGGCTTGTTTAAGCTCATAAATGGATTTCTTAAGCCTGAAAACCAGATATTTTGAGTTACTTTCCACAAAGTGTTTTGGTTGCACCATATACATCGTTTCATCAATATTACCATTGAGAAAAGTGGTCTTAACATCCATCTGATGAAGCTCAAGGTCAAAATGTGCAACTAATGCCATTATTTTTCTAAAGGAATCCTTCGTCGATACCGGAGTGAAGGTTTCTTTAAAATCATTCCCTTCATGCTGAGTATAACCTTTCGCTACAAGACGTGCTTTATGTCTTTTCACATTACCCAGGGAATCGCGTTTGGTTTTGTAAACCTATTTACAGCCAATTGCCTTTTTCCCTTCAGGTAATGGAACAAGATCCCATACCGCATTATCCTGTCTTGATTTATACTCTTTTTTCATAGCGTCAATCTACTTTTGAGATTCAAAGCTTGCCATGTCCTGTTTGTAGGATGAGGGATCATCTACAGTTCCAGCACATAACTCAACATGCTCCTGAAGATATACTATAAATTTTGGACCTATAGTACTCTTTCTTTCTCTAGTGGACCTTTTTAATGACATTATTTCCTCTTGTTGCACTTCTTAAGGAGGTAGAGTTTGATAATTATGAACGATGTCATTTTGATTCCCTTGTGGAAGATTATATTGAGGTTCCTCTTGTTCTACCTGGATTATATTTGTATCCTGGTTAGAATCCTCAAGTGGAGCATCAGTGTTAATTTGAGGATTAACTTGTTCTAATAGGACCAAAATGATTGACATTGCAGCCCAATCTTCAGATATCTCAGTATCCCTATTAAAACCTTCATGAATATTTATGGATTCTTCCTCAAAATCAATATTTGTTCCCTTATTCTTCCCCCAAACTCAACATCTTCTAGAAACTTGGTCGTTCCAGTCACAAATATTGTACCAGTGAGAGAATCATAAAACTTAAACCCTCTAGAATGTTCGGAATAACCTATGAAGAAACAATTAACTGTTTTTTGGTCCAGTTTCTTTTCTTGAGGTTTATAAGGCCTCGCCTCAGCTGGACAACCCCACACGTGCAGATGCTTTAAATTAGGTCTACGCCCATTTCAAAGCTCATATGGAGTCCTAACGGTAGCCTTTGTGGGTACTCAATTCAGTATATAAGTGGCACATTTGATGGCTTCCCCGTAGAGAGATAATGGTAGAGATGAGTGATTTATCATGCTTCTAACCATATCTGTTAGTGTTCGGTTCCGTCTCTTAGATACACCATTCATGCGAGGTGAACCGGGCATAGTGTATTGAGGGACTATTCCACACTTCTCTAGGTACTGTGCAAAGGGTCCTGGATGTTGTTCACCCAATCCATCATATGTACCATAGTATTCACCACCACGGCCAGATCTAACGGTCTTAATGCTTTTACCAAGTTTTTTCTCAACCTCGATCTTAAAATCTATGAACTTGTCTAAGGCCTCAGACTTTTCATAAAGAAGATAGAGGTAACTGAAACGAGAGTATTCGTCGATGAATGATATACAGTACCACTCCCCGTTCCATGATTCCTGTGGAAACGGTCCACAAATATTGGTATGTATCAACTCTAGGACTTCTTTCGCTCTATATAATCCTAACCTTTTAACTTTGGTTTTTTTCCCTTTGATACACTCGACACATATACCGAAGTCAGATTAATCAAAGGGACCTAATAAACCTTCAGTAACAAGCTTGTCCACTTTGGATATGTGACCTAACCGCTTGTGCCACAGTTTAGAAGATTTTTCAGATTTAGTAATGTTGTTTGGTGTACGTTGTGTATTCATAGAAATATTGTGATTATTAATAGTATTCAACAAATACAAATTATCTTTTTTAATTAAATTTCCATTTCCAACAATCATATTATTTAGAGAGAGTGTAAAACAATTGTTTCCCATCAGACAAGATTAACCTTGCAAGTCTAAAACTGGAAAAGAAATAAGTTCTTTCGAAATGTGGGAACATACATTACATTCTCTAAAAATAATACATGTCCAGTGGAAAGTTTTAAAGAAAAATCACAAATAGCTAAAACATCACACGAGCTCCCGTCTGCCGTGGAAATGGATCTTTCATCCTCATTTAGTATCATGCTCTTTGATGTACCCTGCAAAGAAACACAAACATTAGTTGTTGCATCTGAATCAACCCACTAAGTATTTCTTTTCAGATAAACTATACTACTTTCTGAAACAACCAAAGATGTCGGAGTACCTTTGGTTACCATATAAGCCCGACGTTTCTCATAATCCTTCTTCAGATGTCCTTCTCTTTGCAGAAAAAACATCGACCTACAGTCGATTCCTCAGGATTTTTTTTTGTTATCGGACCTTAACCTGGTCCTTTGCCATCTGCTTTCCGCTTGGGTCCTGCCTTATTTGCTGATATAAGCACATTAGCCTCATGCGTTGTGCCTTTAAGTCTTTCCTCCTCTTGTGCAACATGGGAAACAACTCATTGATATTCCACTTTTCTCGCATGCAGTTATAGGTGGACTGGAAATACTTAAATTAGTCTGGAAGCGAATGAAATTTGAATCCCACTATGCATTCCTCAGGTAAGTCTAAACCAATTGCCTTTAATTTTTGGCCAATCATCGGCATTCCGAGAATGTGCTCCCGGATTTTACCTTTACCATTTATATTTTTTGGTAGCTAGCTCGATGAGCAAACGCTGCATCTCTACCTTCTCATTTTTTGCAAAGGATTTCTCAATCTCCGTGAGAAAGACATTGCTACTGGTATCCCTGTAACAAGAGCATTATGCATAATTTATTTGACCTCTCCCACTTTTCATCAACCTTAGTTTCATCTGGTGTACTTTCCGGACTAATGGGGGATGGTTTGGGAGTTGACAATGCATAGTCGTAATCATGTACAGATAAAAACATCAACGTTTCTTCCTTCCACAATTGGAAGTCTGAAAATTATAACGTCGGTGGACAATTCCCCAATAAATTGTAACCAATGGATATTATAATAAGAACAAACAACACAGAGAACATATAGCATCTTGACATATAACTGAAACATATGCATGAACATGGTAAATACATGTAAAACATAAAATTCATTGATAATAGATACCGGAGGGCAAATCATACTAACATGCAATTTTATGAGTTTGAGAAAAAATATAGCATGATCATTATTTTAATTTTCTAAGTACCAATGAGACCTTCCGGAGGGCCGATTTCATTTACTTAAAATTAAAATCAACACAACAACTATTTTCTGTAATTTTCTCCCGTTCATGATTAATTTAAACCAAAACGTGAACCTTCCGGAGGGCCAGTAATATTTGAATTTAAATTAATCTCCGAACCTTTCGAAGCCTAGGATCCATAAGAAAATTAATTTTAACATTCCGGAGAGCCAATTAAAATAATTTCTTAGTTTCACCTACTGATCTACGAAACCTTAGTCATGTATCGTCATTTAATCATTCACGCATAAACAATTTAAGTCACAAATAAATATACAAAAGTAGCATGCCAAACACATCATATTTGTGAAATATTCTGCTTCAAATATTTTTAAATTAATAATACTATTAATTTATTTTTTAAAAAAGTTGAAAAAAAATGCTTGCTACAGTTTAGCAGGAGCGTACCTGGTGCAAATTTGCGGCAGGCTGTCTGCTGCAATTTGTAGGTTATTAGTTCAAGCTTAAGTGTAAAGATTTGGGCCCTTTTCATCAAAGTGCCTAAATTCACCTCGTTACCACACTTGAACTCATAACGTTTTTCACCCACAAATCCAATTTAGTTAATTAAATAATTAACTCGATTACTTTTAATTTGAAATTCCTTAAAAAAATAACCGAATATGATTATTTAGCATGTCGGTCCAAATTATTATCAATCTATAAATATATTAAATAAATATATTCCAACAATTTTACTAATTCGATTTTAATGTTGATAAATTACCATTGTTTTAGTAGGAGTATAATTTCCAAAAAGAAAAAGGAAAAGAACTTCATAATCTTCAGCTTTTGAAAAAAGCAAACAACAAAATCCATTGAAGTGTAGTCCATCCTTAACTTCTAAGTCACGTACTCCAGCCCAATGTTAATATAATATGTTATGGTGGTGGGAGGAAGACAATGGCGCAGTGGTCCTACACTCCTAGTGCACGTGTGGTGAGCTTCTGTTGTCGAGGTTCGCCAGCTAATTGCGATCCCGTGTGTTTCACGCTTAGCTGGAGACGCACGTGCTTTGACCAACTTACAGTGTTTTCTTTTCACATCGTTACATTACACGCTTGCCTACCTAACCAATCAAAATTTCATAACAATAATGATCTTATGACAACGATCATTGCATTGCATGTTCCGTAGGCTTCCATCCATTTGATATTACAACCTCATCTGTTATAGAACTCCCTCGTATAATAGTAGTACAGTAGAAACTCGATAGATTATTATTCGATTATTTAATAAAAAATTTAAGATAATATTTTTTGTCGGTACTGATTCGGGATATAGTATTAAATTAATAAATCGTTAAAATTATAAAATAAAACATTTTTGATAATTTATTTAGATCCCATATAAAATATAAATTAATAATTCTTTATATATAGTATATATTATATGAATGATTTATGAAGGTTCCTTGAAAAATGATTCAATTGTTTTTTGTTGAAATCAATTTCCCCTTGAATCTCGTCTTTCATTTTCCTTAGCATGGTAAGAACTCCTGGTGTTGTTTTCTCATAGCTCAACAAGAAATTGTTTAATGTGATTGTCGCTTTAATAGCTTCGTTTCGCGAAGGGGCTCTATTGTAGAACTTTCATCATCTTCTTCATCGATATCATCTTTATTAATTCCAATAACGCTTTCAATAATTTCTTCATCAGTCAACAACCGTGCAACTACATTTTCTTCTAGATGATTCAGAACATCTTCGACATTCATTGCATTACGATAACCCAACTCTTCGATCAAATTCTAGAGTTCTTGAATGCTCTTCGAATCTCGTCTGTCATTGTTGTTTTTTCACACCTTTAAGATGAGAAGCCATGTCGTGTGTATGATTTGTTTGTGTTAACCTATTTTGATCTTGTATTTATATATAAAATATTTTTAATATCCATAAACTCACACATTGAACACAAGAAGCATAATAAGGTGGAAGATTGAAGGTTTCTTTCAAATTGGGCCCTTCATTTGATATACATGCATTGTATACGGTACAATAATTAAGTGGAAGCTTGAAAGGTGTTTGTAAACTAAGTATTTTACTATAAATTAATAAAATATTAATGAATATATAAATTAATAATTAATAATTTATCAATTAATTAATAGCTCTTTTAATTAATAAATTTTGGTGGTCCCAAATGTATTACTTTATAGAGTTTCTACTATACCTCGTTAGGGTGTCTAAAAATATTTTAAAATGTTATGGTTATCTCTTTTACATAAAAGAGTTAAAAACGTTTAAATATTATTATTATTTTATTAACATAATAAGAAGATGTTTAAATAAAATAAATAATATTTATTACGTGATAAAATAAACCAAAAACTAATCAATATAATTATATAAAATTAATAAACGTGTGAATATTAAAAAGTATATCTTTGTGTCTTTTTTTATAAAAACTGCAACAAAATATTTGTTTGTTGCTATACTTATTAAATAAGCAATCTATACGTATACATACGTATATTAACTACTTAACATAACCTGTTGATTAGTTAATTAGTTGTCAAAACTAAAACAAATTTTTATGTTCAATTTTCTTTTTTGAAACAAAGTATATAAAATAGACTATTTTACGCTTGCTTATGAGATAATTATCGTTGCATGGGTTATGCATGGTTTAAAACATATAATATATATCCCCCATTAAGATGAACCCTTGAAGAAGTTGTAAAAAGACATATTGAATATTAAAGAATGGAAAGACAAGTTGACAAGGTTTTGACTAAGCCTTAAAGATATTGATTCCTGACGATATGACAGCCAATGTCTATATATTTTGTGCATTCATGAAAAACATGGTTAAATGTTATATTGATAGCTACCATGTTATCACATTGCAAAATGAAAGGTAAAAAAAACAAATATGTAAATCATGAAGGATATACTAGAGCCATTGAATTTCACATGTAGATGACATGGTCATGTACTCTGCTTCTATTGAGCTTCTACTTACATTGACCTATTTTTTTGTTTTCCAAAATATTATAGAATACTTAAGAAAAAGACAAGATCATGTGACAAATTTCCTTGTGATGGTACAAGATCATCAATCAACACCGTAGTAGGCATAAATGTCAAGAGGAGAGTGCGATGCAAAAAACAACCCTTGAAATGTTGATCATTTGAGATACTTGAACATATGGATCAGGGAACTCCAATGTATAGCTCATGGTTGATGAATAAATTGGTTAAGCTATTGAACAACAAAAGTAATGTCTGATATAGTAAAGTTTAGTATAAAAGTCTTCCAATTAAGCTTTTGTAACTTACTTCATTTGAAATTACTTCATAGTCAGTGTTAGATAACCAACAATAATAGGGGTTTTGGTAGGTTTACATCCAAGGAGCTAGCTTTTGTCACCATGTGTAAAACATACTTTCATTGGTTTAAGATAATTCATTGCTTTTGTTGTAAAACTTCAGTGCCAAGGAAGAACTTACTAAGACCAATACCATTTGTAGTAAAAAGTTTGTCCATCTATGTCTTGATCTTAGTAACTTGTATAGATGAGTCACTAATTAAAAAATTATATATATATATATATATATATATATATATATACAAGTAAAAATATTTCAAAGTTAGATTGTTTCAAGATAAAAAAAAGCAATCGTATCTATTGATTGAATGAAGCCAAAAGCCACAATTTTTTTCTAGTGAAGGCATGGTTTCATTACCTTGAAGCTTGTTTCAATCCATAATTTGACTTGTTAAGCTTACGCACTATTATATCTCTTTTGTTAAGCAATCCTATTGGTGGTTTCATGTAGAAAATTTCATCTAGGGATCCATGCAAGAATATATTATCAAAATCCAGTTGATGTACTAGCAATCTTGGAGGCAGCTAAGGTAAACAAAAGAGATGTTGGTTTGTGTTTAATCCTACTGTTAACTCTAATAGGAATGTATGTATCAATATTGCTGATGCTAATATAAGGTCAAATGGTATTTAGGATAAGTGTTTAGATACTGTATTTAATTTTGAATAAGGGGAAGAGAGATAAGATATGTGTTAGTTATTAAATATGTAGAGAGACAAAATCAACCAACCTATTAAAAACTATTTTTAGACTATTTATAGGAAAATTCGGGTTCATGGGCCAACCGGGTTGGGTCGTGTGTATGGGTCAGTCTTATAGCCCTCATGCCCAAGAACATTCAAAGCTGGTACACAGCTTAGCCATCAAGAACTCAGTTTACTTAGTATAGTTTTTATTATAAGTCTAAAGTGCCCTCTAAGACAAATCTGATCCTGACCTCAAATAAAATTTGACCATATTATCTAGCCTCATTAGCTCTCTCAAAAGAATTTAGGGAGAGCTAATATATCTGAAACGTTCTGAACAATATCCGATGGGTTTATTCAATAACAGTTAGTATCTAGAGGTCACAACTTTTGACTAGTTACACGTATCAATTTTCATTAGACCCAGTGGGGTAGCCAGAATGGAAACATAATGGTGTCCTAGACCTTCTCATTCTTATCATATATATATATATATATATATATATATATATATATATATATATATATATCAAAATAAATTAAAATAAAATACAAAAATAGTTATAACATATATGGTTTACATTAAAATCTCAAATATTGAATTGTCATTGTCATGATATAATCTACGTAACACAAATAACTAAAATGTCATTAAAAAACTAAAATAAAAACATAAATGTAAGTTAATTTTACTTGCACTTCCTCTTACACATAACTTGAAAATGTTGAAGGATAGTTGTGTTACTAATCGTGGTAAATACCTATTTTTCCACAAATGTCACCAAACAATCATTAAACAATGGATTGCCCATTCTATTTCTCAACTCATTCACATAATTCAAACCTGAGAAAACTCACTCAACACTCGTTATTACTATAGGTAAAAGCAATGCCAACTTCAAAAGCTCATAAATCCAATTGAAGATTGATTTTATGCTTTTGTGTCTTTACAATAATCCTAAAAAGTTCTGCAAGTCCTTACATCTTACGTCACTCTTCCTGTTAACTTCAGTAAATAAATTAAAGACATTTGAATTTCCTCTTTTATATTTAGGATTTTGTTTTAAAATATCTATGCATCGTATAATGACAAACATAAAAACCGAATCAACAATAAAATTTAAAATTAGCAAAGTAAAGTAAAAATTATGATTTATGCAGGTCTATTTGGTCTTAAATTGAACTCTACAGCTCTCTGTCTCAAGAAAAAACATAGATTAACCAATATTATTCTTGAATAATAGCATAAGACATGTAGTAAAGCTTCAATTTTGAGAATTAATAACGTAAAGATATAATAAATATCTTAGTGTTTGAAACTGGTTAGCGTTTTCTAATTGATATTAGAAGAACAATTGTTCTAAAAGATAGTATCTTGTAGTTATGTTTTTCTTACTAATACTAACAAATCTATATAAATTTATATTATTTTTTAAATCAACATATTTATTTATACTAAAATAATTCTATTATATAAATTTATATTATTTTTTAAATCAATATATTTATTTATACTAAATATAATATAGATTGATATTATATTTAAATTAAAAAAAATAGTATTAAATAAATAAGATATAAATAATTTAATTTTATTGGAAATAACATCTATTAAAAAAATATAGAATAAATATTGATATGTAGGAAATACTATAAAATCTACGACAAAGTTAACTATTGCCGAGTCTCGAACCCGTTAGTTGTGGGTTCTTTACCAGCTAAACTAACGCTTGGTGAGTTTGTTTAAGTACTAAACCTATATTTTAAAGGATCAGGTGGGTTACTGGGCACCCACGGGACCCCACCTGGCTCCGCCTATGATTAGACCCATGATCTTGTTTTACCTTATGTAAAATCATCCAATCAATGGAGAGAAACGGTTACACTTCTCTATATCTCCCTAACTACCATTGTGGATTCCTCTTCTCTAGTAGGGAACTCAAATGTCCTTTAGATTTTATATATAAACTTCTTTCATTTTTAATGTTGGTATGTTTAGAGTGAGAAAGAGATTCTTTTAAAAAATATAGATAGATAAAGTATTTTATTAATCCTTCAATTTATTCAGATGACATTCCTCTTCCCTCCTTCATATTGCCCACCGTAAATCACAATTTACAGTGCTTTTTGGTGTTTGTATGTTTACAACCAGGAACACTCTAATAAAAGGTAGTTGGCTTAATTTATCTAGACTAGAATAAGAGAAAAAGAAAGCAATGACTGCTTCTGGGTTACCCACCTCTTCGTGTAAAGTGGTTACAACTTAGTCTATAGAATAAGGAGGAATTCACCCTTACAATAAACCTTTCACCCTTCTCAACCTACCTCAACCGCTCAATCGTTCACGTCACCTAGTCATTATCCTAAGTGAATCGAGTTATCCCAAACCCATGGAACCACTAGAACTCCCTCAACTTTCATTTCTATAAGGTTGGATATTGATTAAAGAACTTCGCACAGAGTTAAAAGACTTTCTAAGGCAACAAACAAGCCTTATATACCAAATAAATCAACCAAAACACTGACAGTTACTGAAAATCCCTCACTACAAGTTCTAATTATGGGAGGAGAAACCATTGTAACCGACCTCCCATCAGGTTCAAATACAGAAAAAAATCGTACAAGTGTAGCAGCTGAATCCTCTCGATTTGATAAGGAAAATATGACGGTTCAACCTAGTGAACCTTCATAACAAAGGCCACAGGTCATGGAAAAAAACATGGAAGGCAGTGGCAAAAACACCCCTTTCGAGACATCTGGTCAGACTGAGAAGACTCCAGAGTCAGCAAAAGGAACAAATCCAAAGTCCCCACAAGATGGTGTTGATAATGACAAATATAAAGTCCCCTTAAAAGAATATGAGTCGCTTCATGAGTCTCTCATCGAAAGATTTGGGCCTAATTTTATCAAGGTTAGTATCAAATATCTTTTGGCCTTGTAAAAAATATCATATGTCTATTTCTATGAATCCAAACTATAGGGGATTCAAGCTAAGTGGGGATTCCCTGATTCAGTGAGAGTTAGGCCACCTCAATTTGGAGAAAATATGATAGACTGTAGGGCTAGTGAATTGGTGGTCTATACTGATGTGCTCAACTATGGTCTTCGGTTTCCCTTCGAACCCTAAATTATAAGATATTTAAGCTTGGTTAAGATATGACATAGCCAAGCTAGCCTCAATGCTTGGTTTTTATTGCTAGCGTGCATGATAACGTCAAGGTTCTCGAAGATTCTGACGCCCATGGAATAATTGGCTATTGTGGCTGGTTTGTCTCACAATGTTTATATTCCCTTATATTATTTCAATATGAGGAATAACTATGATGTGGTATATAACCTCTTGGAGAAGGATTGAATATGCAAAACCCGTGCCTCTTTATCAATGATTTTTAGGAAAATGGCAAGAAATTTATGTCCAAAAGGAAACTAAGCTTGCTCAGAAGATACTAGAAGAGTTCACGTAAGTCTTTTCGGAGTTTCTTTATATTTCTATTATTTCATATGATTTTTGTTTTTAACTTTTGATTTCTGTTATTTCAGCTATTTTGAAGCCATTTTCTACAATACTTGGAGGCTGCAAAAGTGACCTTCAGGAAGCTGAACCAATGGGCCAATAAAAATGGTCCAACGAATTCCATAATTGCTTCACCTTGGGAAATTTCGTGAGGATCTATTTTTGGAGGACCAATCCGGTTCGAGAGCTCTTGTGGGAACAATTTACTACTCATCCCCAAGCTACCAAAATACTTAAAAGGATTGAGGCAGCCAATGACAAAAAAAGTTGCCAACGAGAAATAGGGCTCCCAAGCATCAGAACAAAAATAAAAAGAACAAAGATGGTTCATCGCAATTTATTCCTGAAACTGGAGATGAGAGACAACTTGATGAGATAGATGCAGCCTTATTGAAAGCTGTAGCTACTACTATTCAAGGAAGCAATGTGCCATCAGAATCCCACGATCCTAAGAAGAAGAAAGGGCATAAAAGAAGTAAAAAAGTAATGATAAGAGAGAGGGAGAGAGGAAGAAGTAGAAGGCTTCGAGTAATTCAGAGATTATACTTCGTCCAGAGGTTCTACCTCCAACCATCTAAGTTTATGTTCCTTCTTCTACAAATACGATATTTGATACCACTTTTCTATTGCTTCCTTCAACTAATGTGCTAGCTTTTGGATATAGTGATCAAATGGAAGACTTATGGAAATTCGATTTCGATGCTTTTGACTCTGACTTTCCTGAGGCCACCAGTGCTGTAACTATGTGGTATATGTCGAGGTTCCCTTCAAAGTGTCCAAGGGGAACGACGAGTTGGGGTATACATTTTTTAGCTATGTGAGGCCAAT
This sequence comes from Limnanthes douglasii subsp. nivea, assembly GCA_036936605.1. NCBI lineage: Eukaryota > Viridiplantae > Streptophyta > Magnoliopsida > Brassicales > Limnanthaceae > Limnanthes > Limnanthes douglasii. The sequence continues at coordinate 124,414,005 of JAUPFV010000005.1, read as the reverse complement.
CATTGAGTTGGATAGACAAATAAGGTTTTAGGTTAAAAAAAGTATTTCCATTTAGACTGAGAACCAGAGTTTGAATAATTTTATTGAGGCAGAAAAATCAAGGTTGAAAATCTAAACAGAGAAATGAAAACCATTAAAGATGATTTAGTTCAAGTAAAATCTGATTACGACAAACTGCAATCTGATTATGAGGGCATACAGTCATCTACTTCCGAAAAGATCCTCTCCTTTAAGAATCAACAATCGGATGATAAAGATATTATGCAATGCTTGTCAGATGAAAAAAATAAACTTAAAGATTTTCTCAAGGAGAAAGAGGGTGAAATTACCTCACTCAAAGAGAATTATATTCAAGATATAGCTGATGCTAATGATGCATATGCTGAAAAAATTATGTAATCTTTACAAGAAATAGATGATTCAGTCAAATCGGACATGGTGTTGTTATTTCACAAAATATTTCTTAAGTTAGCCCTTGATGAGTTGTTGGGATATGTACCAGTTGATCTGTTACCTCGTCATAACATGTATTTAGCTGATCAACTTGGTATTTTTGACGATTCGTACGAATATGGTTCTGATAAAAAGGGCTCTGATGGTAAGAGTCCAAAAGGAAAAAAAGAAAGAAAGACCAAATGGAATGAGCCACGAGGCCAATATGTTTTGAGATATTTGTTTCTAATTAAGCCCTTGATGTATACAAGGACTTTTGTTATTTTCATCGGATATATTTATGCAAATATTTGGCTTGGCCAATGCATTTTTTAATTTTCATATCGGATTTTGTTAAGCCATTTAATCATCCAAAGAACTTTATAGTATCTTCTATTTTTAATCAACTTGTTTCATATTTATATGTTTTCACTTCCATTTTTATCCGAACATAATCATATATGATTTGTTCTTGTTCCAAGGTGATTAAAACTTGGAATAAATAGGCCATTAGAAGGTAATCTATTCGAAAGTAATAAAAATTTAATACATTCGGGCCAAATGAGCCATAAGGTAATCCATTCGAACGAAATGAAAACTTTGTATATGTAGGCCATTCGAAGGTAATCCGTTCGAAGACAATAAAAACTTGATATACTTGAGCCATTCGAAGGTAGTCCATTAGAAGGCAATAAAAACTTAATGCACTCGAGCCATTAGAAGGTAATCTATTCAAATGCATTAAAAACTTGGTATACTTGAGATACATTTCATAAAAATATATGGTAGATTAGTGACAATTTGAACACCTCATTAAGACCTTCCCGTGCCACCAGGTAAGAAAGAGTCTAACCCATAATATTTACATTGATCTAAAACAAAGTAAATATTTACAAGATAAGTATATTCAAGATACAACCTTAAATGTCCGACATTCCACGGGTGACACAAAGGATAACCTTCCTGATTAACTACTATGTATGTTCCCTGCTTAATCTTCTCACACACAGCGTATGGCTCTTCTCAGATTGGAGCCAACTTTCCGAACTTTATATCTCTTGTGTGTATAAATACTTTTCTCAAAATTTGTCCCCTATTTTAAAATTTATTCCTCGTATTTTAGATGCATACCTAATCCTCATCAAACTGTGGTAGTGAATGGTTCTCAAGTGGGCTTTTATTCTATTTTCTTCAATTAGATCCAACTGAGTTCTTATTGCAGCTTCATTATCTTCTTCAAAATAATTTTGAACCCTGATAGAAGGAAGAGTAGCTTCTATTGGTGAAATTGCATAAATTACATAAACTAAAGAAAATAGAGATTTTTGTGTGGTAGTATGGGGAGTGGTTCAGTAGGCCCATAGTACCTCTTGTAAGTAGTTATGGCATTTACCAGTTGCTCCTTCTAAATTATTTTTGAGCCCCATCAAGATATTCCTATTTTTCACCTCTACTTGTCCATTGAGGATGAAAATATAACGAGAAAAAATAATGAATTCCCTTTGATGTACCTCCGTGTTCTTATTGTCAAATTGGGAACAATTATATGTGGTTATACGTCTAGGATTCTAAATCTAAAACATATATTGGAGAGAACAAATTTAATTGCCGCTTTGCAAGTCGTTCCGGAGAGTGATGCAACTTATATCCACTCGGAAAAGTAATCAATTTCCAAAATAATAGTTCGAAATCTCCGTGAAGCCATTGGAAATCATCTAACCGAGTCAAGTATTCATCTATCAAAGGATATTTCTTTATCAACTGACTCCATGGGAACTGCTGGTACATGAATTGCATTTCCACATCTTTAACAAAGGTCACATCTTTTAACCAGCTCCTTAGAATCTGTCATAATAGATGGCTAGTAATACCCTACCAGCCGACCCTCTTGCCATCATATAATTTAGATAAAACTACTTAAGATTCGCCGGATCTGAGGTAACATCGTAAGGGTTTACTTAAAGATTTTTTTAATAGAGGACCTCTCCCAAAACCAAGAAACCATGTGCCTGAAACTTTAATTTCTTGGCTAACCTCTTGACTTCATGTAGGATCCCATTAGTACTAATCAACTACAATTTGAGCTTTGATTGTCGTTTGAGCAGCAAAGGTAATATCATAATCCCCTAATTCAATGGATTACTTAGTCATTCGACTTGATATATCTGGTTTTTGCAACACATTCTTAAGAGGAAGAAGTTCAAACCGTGATATAATATGGGGATATAACCTCTTATTTTCATTCTTATTATCATTGAATGAAGATATACATGAAAAGTTCTCTCGAGCATAAAGTTCACACTTGCATTTTCTTCACCATGTTCCCGTTTATTTCTATTTGCAAGCATTATTTCCATACTCTTGTTGAACCTTCATGATCGTATGCATTAATCTTTGCATGATATTTATTTCTTCTTGACCATTATCGAGAGGGCTGGCTGCATATTAAGCAATGGCATTGCTTAAGCCATTTTTTCTTTAGGATTCTTCTAATCCCACCAATGAGGATAACTTGTTAGATTGCTATAATTGTCTTTAATATATCTTTTTTGAAGAGATTAACTACATCTTAAGTACACATTCTTTGTTTTATCTAAATTTTTATTGTTTTTAGCCTGATATCTTTTCACCATCATGACAGAATTATCATTAAGAGATTATCCACTTAGATCATTCAAGTTGTTCTTTTTTTTAATATAGAGAACAAGAGCACGTACTCTATTGATGAATGACATATGGTCCATCAAGATAATTTGATCCTTAGATCTTTTAAAACTTCCATTAAGCCTAAGAAGAAACTGAATCAACCTATATACTTCTTCTTTTTTTGTTAGTTATAAGTACATACCATAATCACATTTATTTTGGCATTTAAAAATTGGAAATTGCATGAGTGCATTTCTTTCATCCCACAATCGTTTAAGTTTTAAAAAATATGTCACCACGCTTAACATTCCTTAAGAAAGAAGACTGGTCTCCTTCTTTAACTCATAGACTATAGGTCCATTATAGCAATCATACCTTTGAGCTATTTTTCCCACAATTCTTTCGCATTATCCAACAATATAAAATTCTTTTTTAGAGGATGATAGATAGAGTTCATGATGCAGGAACCGACCATGTTATTCACTTGATTCCACCTATCATATTTAGTAGAAATCAACAGACTCTCCATAAAGTTTCCAACAATAAAGCTAAGTTTATGTTTGGCAGCCAATGATACTCTAATGTCTCTAAACCAAACAATGTAGTTTTTCTCGGTCAACTTGATACTAGTGATCAGCATACATAGGTTGTCATAATGATGATTTATAGTCATCTAAATATTATTTCTACGAATATTGTTTTTATTATCAAATTTTAGATTTTGTTCAGAGCCTCCTCGATTTTGAATATCAGCACTATCTTCATCGTATTGAGAAACTCTTTAAAAAAATCAAAAATTGATAAGTTTTTTTTATGTATATTGTTTGGGTTCTTGATATATACACGACGCAATAACACAGAACAAAATACTTGTTGTTATACTCTATTCAATAAGTATTATATATAATCAAATAATCATTAAGTACTTAACTTATTGGTTAGCTAAAACAAATTTTTGAATCAGATTCTTTTGAAACAAAACATATAAAACCGACTATTTTAAGATTGTTGATAAGATAATTATCGCGGACTGCGCATGGCTTCAAACATATAATTCTCCCATATAAATGGAGGAGGCCACCTCTTTATTTAGTATGTAAACATTACGGACGGGTATCTTTCAGGGTAATTAGTATGTGGTGGGACCGCATTCACGTGTGTTTTGCTTTTGCAAACCATAAATAAAAATAGACAATCGACACAAACCATTTATAATTATCATAAAAATACAATACTCCTACCTTCATTTGTTGGATTCGTACTATAGAGTTCAATACTATACAGAATTAACAAAACAAACGAAATAATGTTAACGAGAGAATCATTAAACCAATTCGTACAATTAAGCTAACCACACGAGAGTTTTAATTTTCTTCTAATTTTGAATTTTAAATATAGAAAAAAGATGCTGTTTTTGGTACGGTACCAAATATTTTGAATTCTAAATATAGAAAAAAGATGCTGTAATAATTATCCTTATTTGCCGTTTTATTTATGGGTCGCACGTGTGCCAAAGTTTGCATGATTTAAATTTAATGAAGTTTCGCTCTGCTTTCGTGGAACTCTGTTGCGTTGAAACTGAACATCACGTCACTCGTTATTCCCTTTAATCGGAGCCACAGAGCAACTTCACAGGCAAGCACACTACAATATGTTTAACACCAAGGTATGGTTATATACCGAATTCAGATTTAAGTATATCCATTTTTTTTTTTTGATTTTTTTTGACTTTTTCATTCTCGATAACCATTAAATAAAAAAAAAACTACCAAGTGTATCCTAAATATATCCAATTCACCAAATAACCTATTTCGCTATCAATATTCAAACAAATATTCTTCTTTACTGAATTTATCATCCAACTAGTCTAGTTTTCATAAAATTTTTGAAAACAAGTTCAAACGTCATAATAAAATCAAGAACATTCCACCTAAAACACAAAATCGATCATGACTCAAGCAGAACTAGGGATCAGTGTAGAGGAGTTGGAGTCGCCGGAAAAACCGCCACCGTTGCCGGAGAAGCAGCCATCGCCGGAGAAGCAGCCATCGCCGGAAGGAGAAGGTAAATTTTTTACCGGTGGCCTTAGCACCATCGGTTCCTGGCCATGGAACCGGTGGTGCGTAGGTTGCGCACGGTCGGTTCTTGTCCTTGAAACCGGCCGTCCGTGACCTACGCACGACCGATTCTTGTCCTTAGAACCGACCGTCCGTGACCTACGCACGACCGGTTCCATGGCCAGGAACCGGTGGTGCTAAGGCCACCGTCCGGTCGGTAGTGAGGCCTCAGTACCACCAGTTCTGAGGCCTTGAACCGGTGGTGCAGGGGCCTCAGTCCGCTCGGTTTGGAGGCCCCTGCACCACCGGTTCAAGGCCAAAGAACCGGTGGTGCACCTGGTCGTGTCCGACCGGTTCTAGGCCTCTTAACCTTTGGTTCGCGCAAATTTTCAGTAAAAAATCAAGGTTTTTTTTTTCCGTTTTTAACTATACATGAATGCTTATTGTGGTTTGTTGTTGTGTAACAAGGGACAGATGTCGCCAATGAGACTGAGGAACCTTTCGCTACTGACTACAGTCATTTGTTCTTCACTACCGAGTTCTACACACACGACGCGTTGATAAAATGGGTTATGAAGACAGGAAAACTCCATGGTGTGGTTATCAACAGAAGTCGGCGCGACAAAGTAAACAGTAGAAAAAGTCCGGGGGAGGGGGAAATATACTCCAAGTGTAGCAGAAAAAGACCGTAAACGGAAGTGTACAAGAACGAAAAAGATTGACTGTCTATTTCAGCTTCTCGGGTTAATGGTGGAACCAGATCAATGGAAGTTAAAAGTGAAATGTGGTATTCATAACCACGAGAGTTCAAAACATCTAGACGGTCATTCTTTTGCTGGCCGTTTGAATGATGATGAGATGGAATATGTTGAACGAGCGACCTACATTGGTACTAACCCCAGAGATATACTGAATGGTGTTAAGAAGCTGAACGAAGATAATGTTTCTACCATGCGCACCATCTACAATGCACGACAGAAAAGTAGGGTTTTAAAAAAGACGGGTAGGTCACAACTCCAGTTCTTGTTGGGGGAGCTTAAGTCACATAATTATTATGAATGACATAAATCTGGTAAAGACGATGGACAAATCATTACAAATATATTTTGTGCCCATCCAGTCAGTGTTGACATTTTTCGGACATTTCCAACGGTTTTGATAATGGATAGTACGTATAAAGTCATACGATATGGTATGCCATTGTTCGAGATAGTGGGTTTGACGTGTATAGGATTGACTTTATGTGCGGCATTTTCCTTTATGTCCGGTGAGAAGTTAAACAACTTCAATTGGGTGTTAGAGTGTTTGAAGTCGTTGATTTCCGTTCACGGAATTCAAGAACCTCGTGTCATCTTGACCGACAGAGATTTAGTGTTGATGAACGCCAGAAGTGGTATTCCCAGAGACAACACATATGTTATGTCGATGGCACGTAGCACAGAATATTCAGGGGCAAACAAGAGAATACTTCATCGAGAAAAGTGATCATGTGATATTTTTTTTTCTGCTTGGAAGAAGATTGCGTATGCAGCATCAGAGATTGCATTCGATCACGCCCGACGGGACATGCTATCTTGCAATTGAATACACTGAAAAATCGTGGCTCGATAAATACATGGACAAATTCGTTGTTTGGAAGACGAACAATAACTTGCATTTGGGACATTGCACCACTAACCGCGTCGAGAGTGCTCATTCTAACCTAAAGCGTTACATATGTACAATCAAATTAAACTTCAAGTTATTTTGGGGGAGGGTTCATTCGCTTGTCGAAATCCAACATGCTACCATTAGGTCGTCGCTCGAGAAGAGTCGTTACATAACACTGCATAAGTTCGCGGACAAATATTTTGATGAAATTCGAGGCAAGGTTTCCCACATGGCGTTAGAACTATTTTCGACGAAGTAGAGAAGGCCGAAGATAGCAAGATGGTCGCTATTGAAGATGAGTCAGATGTTAAAGACAATGGCGTATGTATATGCGCTATAAAATCTACCCATGGTATACCTTGCTATCACCAGGTCTTCAAGTGGCGTAAAGACGGAATAGCCGCATCTTTAGATGCTTTTCACATCCACTGGACAAGGTTAGAAATAATACCTCGTTCATTCCGTACGACCATGGAGATTCTCAAAGATGATCTGCTAAAGCTAGTAACCGATGTTATGGAGACAAAAGACGAAAGCCGTATAAAACACATTTACAAGAAATGGTTTGAAATTGTTTATCCTGAAACATCCTCATTGCTAGAGCCATTGGAGAAGCAGAAACACCGAAGTCGCCCGCAAGTGAAAGAAAATTAGTTGTCGATACATCATCCACTAAACGGGACAAATGCTACTGGGAACAAAAGGAAGATGTCGATGAGGCTATTCATGACTCAGTCATGAACTCTTTAAAACCACCAAAAGTTAAAAAGGGTAAAGCAGTTGGTAGTGCAAATACGGTTCGGGCAGATGTGCCTAAAGTACCTCGTACTCGTAGTTCTTCCATTGCCTCGCTCGCTAGAAACATCGTACAATCATCTATTGGTGGAGTCACAGAACTAATACACGACCCGAAAGGTTTTTTGCGTTGGTTTCCGACTCACTTCAATCCTTTTATATCGGGTATAAATGATGTTAAGGCAGATGGTCATTGTGGATATAGAGCAGTTTTGTTTGGGTTGTACGGTTATGAAGAAGGTTGGCGAGGTGTTCGAAAGGAAATTTACGATGAACTCATGGAAAACTATGACACATACAGCCAGATTTATAACGGTAAAGAGGATTACCTGAAGGTTGCAGAAAGTATAAACTACTACGAGACACCAGCATCACCCAAATATTGGATGACAATGCCGGAAATGGGGATTGCAATTGCAACCAAGTTCGAATGCATTGTTCATTTTGTGTCACTTGTGGGGTCTCACAACTGTAGTCATACTTTTTTACCTCTGCGCGGTAAACCCCCCATTATGGCCAAAGACGTGAGATTGGGTTTGGATTCGTTGATACTAACCACTTCGTCAATGTAAGTCATTCGATTTATGGTTTTGTTATTACTTACAACTGTATTATTCAATTTTTTTGTTCTAATTTAAGTAGTATTAAACAGCTATCAATCAAGCCCCTATGCCCTTGCGCACGCATACATACTACGTGGCAAAAGTTGAAGAGTGAAGATGCTATGTACTGGGAGATACCAATAGTTGGTCGCTGCAAAAAATACACAGAACTCGAAGGGAGAAAGCCAGTTTGTTCATTCCCAGAAGTAACTAATCTTGATGAATTTTAGTAGTCGATTGATATCTTTTGGTCGGATTTATGTTCATGTTTCGATTGGATTTATGGCTTTTTGTCGCTTTATGTCTTTTGGTCGGATTTATGTTGTTTAGAACTTTGTTTGCTTTATCATAACGTTTTGTACTTTAGTTATTTGACCGTAATTCATGAAATTTTCCAACTTATAACGATAAGCAACTAATCATTTCATAATTTAATATTAAACGTTACAAACAAGCAACAACAACATCGCATAAACATAAGTAGATAACTTAAGATTGAATAGAGATTTAGTCAAAATCGTAGCCTCCATTGTCGCTGAGAATATGCACTGTTTCCTCATTCATGGAAATTTGAGAATGAACGTATTCTGCCATTTCTAAAGACAAATAGTCCGTGATCATTAAACCGAAGGAGTCAAATGCCTCGTTCCTAACTTCTGGGGGCTCGTTAAACACCAAGAACATCGGTCCACTAGTTATACACTTGTACCTAGTGGCTACCTCCTCACGAGTACGAGAATGAGGCATTTGTCTAGACGTAGACATTTCACCGTACATGAAATACATCATACACAAAACTTCATCGAAAAACTCAGTATCAGTCTGCTTGACGTAGCGACTCCTGGTAAAAGTCTCCCGCAGGCACTTGATCTTGAAACCAACGCCTCTAGTGGATTGTATCTCTACACAGACCTCATCCACTGTCAAAACTAACATACTAGCATAGTAGCTGTATGCCTCATCACGTGGATCCGTGACTACATCCAAGGTCCGACCAACTACAGGGAGACCTGTAATGCGGCTGACATCGTCGAGGGTAATCGTCATCTCCCCAAATGAGAAATGGAACATGTTGGTCTTCTGATGCCAACGCTCAACAAATACCTTATCAAGTACGGAGTGCGTGAAGTACTGAGGCAAGTGGGCTATAAGAGGACCGAAAGGAGTCCGCGCCAAATATCGCTGCACCTCTGGCTGAGCACTGAGGTCCCACATACGAAACACATTATAATGTGCCTGCATGCCTAATGTAGTGCGACCCTGACAATAAAAAACTAAGTCAGAAATTAATAATAGTAAAACCTTAGACTATGGTGTGGTTAATTTTCGTCTGAGGGTAATTTTGTAATTTGTTTAGAGTTTGTGAAGGTTGGTAAATGTTTAATGTTTGAGTAGAGAGTAGAGGGAGAATTAAGCAGCCTGGTTGTATTTAATTTTCATTACCCATATTTAATGCGGGTGGTTGGGTATTTATACCCTTGTATTTGGGCTTTATGGGCTTTCGGGTCATGTTTAATGGACCCGGGTCATGTTCAAGGACCCATGAGCTTTTAGTAGAAGAGCAAGCAGCTTAGTCAAGAAGTGTTTAAGTTTTTAAGTACTTTAGTCATAGTTCGAACAGTCCAATGGGCTAGGTGTTCGAACTGCCCTGTCCGGTTTGGTGATCTTAGTCCGAACTGTCCCCGTACGGAGAGGTAGCAACATTCAGACTCATCAGGAGCCCCTTTTTTAGGTGTTTGTTCAAATACCTTTGTCAAAAACCTGAAAAACAGTCCGATATCAGGGGCAGTTTTACCTGGACAGGTCTTTCGACTTGTGCTATGGTTTTATCCGGACTGAAAAAACTCTGTGAATCCAACGGTTTTTTACCAGAGTTCATGGGACACGTGTCACTTTTTGGTTGGTTGTTTCAGCCGTTTTTTCACGTTGAATTTCGCACCCACCTTCTTCGAAAAGCAACCTCTTCATTAATGAGGGTGACATCAGCGCCGTCTTTTAATCATTACTAATCTTTTCGAATTCTCCTAGGAATCAAGACTCTTTTTTTAGATTTACTATAAATTGAAATACTTTCGATTGTTTCACCATCACTTTCGTTTTCACTCTGGAAATCCTCAAAGCTTTTTCTCTCAAAAACAAATTTTTACTCAAGTTGTTTATGTTCACGGCTAGGAACGCTCTGATCAAAGGCGGGTGGCTCAACCTCTCTGAATTAGAAAAAGCGCAAAAGGTTGAAAGGGAAAGGCGCATTGCAGCAGGCTTGCCCGCTTCCCCCATCGACAAACCAGAAACTTCACCCACAGAGTCAGACCAGGGTTCATCCTCCACAAAGGGTATCAAACCGAAGAGGTTGTTTCAATCCAGTCTTTCCCCTATCATCTGAGGCTCTTCGGTTCAAGAGTCGGAACCCGTCGTTGAAACCAGGTTTAACAGTCACCAGCCTTAAAAAACCCTCCCCATTTTTAGCCATGGGGTCTGATGCTGAAAACTCTCCTCACAAGTTAGTTGATCGGAGAAAAGGCCGGCTGGTCAAAGGGCAGGCTTCTAAGGGTACCCCTGTATTAGGTGCCAAGGATAGTAGTACTGGGTCAGAAGTACCCATTAGGGCACCCAGGGACAGGCTGTCCGGTCCCGAGGGCACTGGCTCAAGTCTCCGAAGAGAAACGTCCACAACAGAGCCCCAACCAGAGGCTAGAAATCAGGAGAGTACCGGAGCTCATCAGGCCGAAAGTCAGGCTGAGCCAAATCCAAACCTCCCTCTCACCACTGCGACTGAAAAACCTTCCTCAATCATGGAGGAAATAATGGAGGATTCTATCGAAGAGGCTCCATTTGAGTCCGAACCTTCCGGACAGACTGGCAGTGCTGTTGCTGCCCAAAAAGATAAAGGCAAGGAAACGTTGTGCTTGAGGCATCCGGATCTGCCGGTGTGTCTCGAAGGAAAGGTGGGGCCTTGTTTTCACAAGGTCAACGTTAAGTATCCCCTTGCCCTGCAAAAGATCAACTACGCTTTTATCCACACATCCGGATCTGCCGGTGTGTCTCGAAGGAAAGGTGGGGCCTTGTTTTCACAAGGTCAACATTAAGTATCTCCTTGCCCTGCAAAAGATCAACTACGCTTTTATCCACACAGCTGAGCTGGGCCGGATGCGTACGAAGTGGGGAATTCCGGAGAACGTGAAGATAAGAATCCCTATAAAACCCGAAACTCCCATGGACTGCAAGCTGAGCGAGATAATTATTTTCACGGAGCTGTTTAACTGGGGGCTCATATTTCCTTTGGACCCAGAGATTGTCAGATACTTTCATCTGATAAAGCTCTTTCCAAGCCAGCTGAGTCCCAATGCTTGGTACACCCTTGTGGCCTGCATTATGGCCTCTAGGCTCTTCGGGATTCCTCTACCAATGGAGGAGTTTGCTGCTGTGGCCAGCCTCTGCAGGAACCACCACATCCCCTTTTATCACTTCAACATGGGGGATATCTTCAAAGCAGTGGATGACCTGCTAGAGTCGGAGAGGAATTGGAGGAGTCAATTCCTATTCGTAAGTGGTTCTTGGGAGAACGGGAAGAAAATTAAGGTCGGAGTCAACCCAAGTCTCCTCACCAGCAGATGGAGGAGTGATCGTAAGACTCCTACTTTATATTTTTATCTCTTCTTTTATCAAATTTGTTTAAACTGATTGGCTTTGTCTTTTTCTTAGCAGAACTGCCCAAGGACTTCAATGACTATCTAAAGTCCGGGCAGACCACTTGCACCAAGATCAACACTTGGACTGCTGAAAGGTGGGGAAACCGGTTCCACGATGCTTTCACGGGGGGCAACTTAGCAAGGTCTCACCTCTGGAACACTACTGGCCGGAGGGACTTAACCTGGGAAGAGCTCACCACTCAACCCCCTCCGGATGTAGTGCTCAAGAGGACACACGAACCGGATGGGACAATTTACTTGCCAGGCCGGGCCAAGGCCCCAGGTAAAATGAAAGGCAAAAAGAAGAAGGGCAAGAAAGTGATAGGTGGAGCGGACCCTGCTGAGGTGGAGGAAGCTGTTTTAACAAATCTGGAGGGGCCAACCCCAAGCCAGATTGATGCTGCTCTCTTGGAAGTGGTAGAGCAGGAGAGCGTTAGGCAAGAAGTTCACTCCCCAGAACCCCCAAGGGCTTCCAAAAGAGACCGTCGGGGAGATGAAAGCAAGGACAGGGAGGCCAAGAAGAAGAAGACCTCTAAGGGTGATGAACTTTCTCTCCGGCCTCCGGAGCCTCTCCCCCATGTTGATCCCACTGGCCCAACACAAGCAGAGGAGATACCTGGTGACTTTCAAACTGATGAGGTCGAAGGGGGAGGTCTTAACATTGATGGGGTAGACATCACTGGTCTTGGTGGGCTTGGTGAGTACTTTATCAACCTCCCAGAGACGATTTTGATGGGCCTTACCTCCCTCCGAGTACTTCAAACACCGTCACTTTTAATGGTAAGACTTTTACTGTTTCAAGTGAAAGGGACATTATAGCTCACTCTTTATTAAGTAGTGTTCAGCCGGTGCTTGTGTTGGAGAAGCAAGTTCGAAGTCAGGCAGACATTATCAAAGACCTCAAGTCTGATAAGGAGAGGCTGTCCGATGACCTTCTTACTGCCACTCAACATGCTGACATTTTAAAGGGGGAGAACGAGGAGCTGAAAAAGAACCAAGAAGGGTGGACCACCAAAGTTTCCACTCTAGAAGACACCATCAAGGATCTTCGGGAGAAGTTGTCTCGAGCAGAGAAAGATCTCAATTCTTCAAAAGAGGAGACTAAGGCCAAGGATCAAGTTATTCACAACTTGACAAGTGACAAGATTGCGCTTGAGAACACAGTGTCCAAGGCGGCAGAGGAGAAAGCTGATCTGTTAAGGGAGCAAGAGGCCAAATTCCAGGCCAAGATCGATGCTTATGCCAACAACGTAATAGATACTCAAGAGCAAATGTATGCCAAGGTGAAATCAGACATGGTCCTGCTCTTCCATGAGAAGTTCCCGAAGAGGAACTTGGGAGATTTGTGGCTTCACGTAGAGTACGAAGACCTTCCCTTCCACACCATGGCTGACGGATATTTGCATGACTATTCTAGTGCTTCCTCTTCTGACGAGGCAGAAGAAAATGCCGGGGAGGGTCCTCCTGAAGAGAAAGACGATCCCAAGCGGAAGAAGAAGATGGATGAGGCTGAGCCATCTTCAAAGGCTCAGTCTTGAATTATGAATTATTTTTTCACTTTTCATGTTATCTAAAACTAAAGTCCTTGGAAGGCCAAGGCACTCTTTTTGTTAATGTGTCCGGTATCTGACCTGGTAGATCCTTTACTTTGTTTGACAATTTAAAAGTCCTTGGAAGGCCAAGACACTTAAGTTATTTCAATGAATATCCTTGTTTTGCATAATTTTTGCATCCTTTCATAGTTTGCTTCAATTTTGGTGGCTAGTGTTTAAATAGCCCTTAGTTATTTCATCAATGGCCTAAAGTGAGAGTGTTTAAGCTCTCCGATGACAAATGATTAAGTGGTCATCATTCTTTTACTTTAATCCGGATGGTGTGACAAAAAACAAAGTAAGAACACTTCGGAATTTTTTTTAAGAAGGCATCAAATTTCATTAAAAAGCCCGGAACCTCATTAAAACCTTCCTGCGCCACCAGGGTAGGAAAGAGTATGCCCCTAAATATTTACATGGATGTTTAAACAAGTAAATATTTACACAGATTCTACTCCAAGTACATCCGGAGATGCTCAATATTCCAAGGGTGGGTCAAAATTCTTCCATCCTTGTCTTCTAGCCAATATGTTCCAAGTTTAAGCCTTTCAACAACCATATAAGGTCCTTCCCAAGTTGGGGCCAGTTTGCCGAGCAGCTTCTCTTTAGTGTGTAAGAAGACTTTCCTTAATACCTTGTCCCCCAGCTGGAAATCTCTTCTTTTAACTCTAGAAGCAATTCTTCTTCTCATAACACCCTGATAGTGTGCAGCTCTAAGGTAAGCTTTAACTCGTTTTTCCTCTACCAGATCAAGCTGACCTCTGATTGCCACTTCGTTAGCGCATTCGGAGAAGTTGTGAACCCGAAATGATGGGAGAGTTGCTTCTATGAGAGTTATTGCATCCATCCCATAGACCAAAGCAAAGGGTGACTCCTGCGTTGCAGCCCCAGGTGTTGTCCGGTAGGCCCACAAGACCTCTTGTAAATAGCTAGGCCACTTCCCAGCAACTCCTTCCAGATTCTTCTTTAAACCGGACAGTATAGTTCTGTTAGCCACTTCAACTTGACCATTTGCTTGTGGGTGGAAAGGTGAAGAGAAACAATGTTGTATACCCCTTGAGGCACAAAAACTCTCCATCTCCCTATTGTCGAACTGTGGCCCGTTGTCTGTCGTTATTTTTTGTGGAACACCAAATCTGCAACAAATGTTGGATAAAATGAATTTTATGACAGCTTTTGATGTTGTTCCTGCTAAGGGGGCTGCTTCAATCCACTTCGAAAAGTAATCTATAGCTACAATTATTGTTCTGCGCCCTCCGGACGCCATGGGAAGAGGTCCCACCAAATCCAACCCCCATCGAGCAAAAGGTATAGGCTCATAAATTGACTCTAAAATGATGGCCGGGACATGAATTTCATTGTTATATCTTTGGCATGGATCACACCTTCTCACCAGTTCCTTAGCATCCTGCATTATAGAGGGCCAATAATAGCCAACCAGTAAAACTCTCCGCGTTAGAGCCCTGAATCCACAGTGAGCTGATCCCTCACCATCATGCAATTCGGAGAGGACTATTTGAGACTTATCATATCCCAAACATCGCAGAAGAGGTTTACTGTAAGACTTTTTATACAAAATGCCTCTTAGTACGATAAAACCACGAGCCTTGTGTTTCATTTTTCTCGCTAGCAATTTATCCGGAGGCAAAATGCCATCGGAGAGGTACTGTAGGAGAGGAAATCTCCAATCCTGAGGTTGCTTCACCTATACTTCAAAAAAAATTTCCTCTTTACCCACATTAAGTTGAATAGAGGGGCTCTCCAGTACATGGATCCATATATATGATTCTGTGTAAGCTATGGTTGCTAGTGAATATGCTAATTCATTCTCTGTCCGGGGTATATGCTCATAAACAATGCTTTTAAACTTAAGTGTTTCATTTTTAAGAAGAAGTAAATACTTTACTAGCTGCTCCTTTTTAGCCTCAGATTGACCTTGAGCATGGTGGATAAGAAGCTGTGAGTCACTCATTAGCTTGACCCTTTTAGCCCCACAAATATAAGCTAACTTTAAACCAGCTATAGCTGGTTCGTATTCGGACTCATTATTGGACGCCCTGAAAGCAAAAAATATAGCCTGGTACATTTTGTCATCATATGGAGAATTTAAACACACCCCTGCACCACATCCCATAGTGCTGGATCCACTATCCGTCCGGACGACCCAGACTTTTTTGTCTTTCATCTCAGTAGTCTGCTCCGAATCTCTGTCAGAGTGGAATTCAACTAAAAAATCAGCCACAGCTTGGGCCTTGAGTGCTGTTCAGGGAGAAAAATCTATATCGAAATCCCCTAATTCTACCGACCACTTAGTCATTCTACTTGAAATGTCTGCCTTTTGGAGAACATTCTTGAAAGGAAAAGATGTCCGGACGATAATAGGATGAGCCTGGAAATAAAGCCTCATCTTCCTTGCAGCTATCATCAGGGCTAGTGCTAACTTTTCGAGTTTTAAGTAACGCTTTTCTGCATCTATCAAGCTCTTGGAAATAAGGCCTCATCTGCCAAATATACGAAGAGTGTCTCTCCATCAATCGGTTTAAATAAGGTTTTGGGAGAGCACAGATGTTTCTTAATCTCATTGAAGGCCTCATCACACTGTGAGGTCCAATTAAATCCCCTTGCACCCTTCAAAGTTTGAAAAAACGGGGCGCATCTGTCCAATGACCTTGAGATAAATCGTTTTAAAGCAGATAACCTCCCCGTCAATCGTTGCACTTCTTTAATATTCTGAGGAGGCTCTATTTGGAATAGAGCATTAAGCTGGTCCGGATCAGGCTGTATCCCTTGCTCACTTATTATATAACCTAGGATTTCCCGGATTGCACTCCGAACACACATTTTTCTGGATTTAGCTTCAAATTCACTTTTACCAAGTTGGCAAAAGTTTCTTGGAGGTCAGCCAAGTGCAATTGCTCATCCACACTTTTCACCATCATGTCATCGATGTATACCTCCATATTCCTCCCAATTTGATCAGCAAAGGCCTTGTTCGCCAATCTCTGATAAGTAGCCCCAACATTTTTCAACCCAAATGGCATTACCTTGTAGCAATGAAGACCCCTGTCAGTGACAAATGTGGTATGCTCTTGATCCTTTGGATCTACTTGGATCTGATTGTACCCGGAGAAAGCATCCATAAAGGATAACAGTTTATTCCCAGAGGTGGAGTCTACTAGCTGGTCAATTCGGGGAACTGGATTCAAATCTTTTGGGCAAGATCTATTGAGATCTGTGAAGTCAATGCACATACGCCACTTGCCATTTTTCTTTTTCACCAAGACCGGATTGGCAGTCCACAAAGGATATTGAGACTCCTTAATATGCCCCAATTTTGTGAGCCTGTCAACTTCTTGCACTATAACATCAGCCTTTTCTTTGGAAAAAGCCCTTCTCTTTTGTACCACTGGTGCTACATCTCTCCGGACAGATAGGTGATGTGATATAACATCAGCTGGAACCCCAGTAACATCAGTATTGCACCAAGCAAAAACATGCTGATGGTTTTTCAAGAACTTTAACATCTTATTTTTCAGGCCGGGTGGCATTTTAGACCCTATCTTGATACTTTTCCCTTCTTCTAAAGAATGTGTTTCAACCTCTTCAACTGGTATCAATACTCCAGGGGTCTCTCTGGGGTTATCAATTTCACGCTCACCCACAGAAAGCCCCTCAAACTGCTATTGCTCGTCGATACGAACTGCCCCCAACGTCCGGGGGACCAGGGCTGTAGCATAACATTCTCTTGCAACCTTTTGACTGCTTCGGACAACTCCCACTTGTCCTTGAACAGCATATTTCAAACATTGGTGGATTGTCAAAGCCAATGCGTGCATCCTAGAGAGCCAAGACCTCCCTAAAATAGCATTATAGCAAGTGGGGTAATCTACCACAATAAAACGTATCCTGACCATCTTCTTGAAAGGGCCCTTTCCCAACAAAACTTCCTCTTCGAATTCTCCGATCACATCTGTTGAGCTGCCAGTAAAGCCCAGAATTGATCTGTCCAAACGTTGAATTACGGCTGGATTTTTCATTTTCTTGTAAGTGTTTAAGAAGAGGATATTAGCTGAACTTCCAGTATCCACCAAGATTCGTCTTATGTCATTGCCCTCAATGGATGCTCCTATGACAACAACATCTTCACGAGGGCCATCTATATCTCTTAAGTCATCTTCATCAAAAACAATGAAAGGGAATTGAATTTGTGATTAATAGGAGGTCATGCCTCCTTCTAGTTGGGTAGCTAAAGTATGAACGTGCCTCTTCCTCGAAGAAGCAGTAGGAGCTGTCATAGTATCCCCTCCAAAAATTGTAAGTGACTCAAAAAACTTAATGAGCTCGGAGACTGTTCTAGAACATTCCTCAATGGCACCCACTCTATTTTGAGTTGGATCTGGATCCAAGTATTCTGATTCCACATCAAACCTTTCGATTATAACCATGGCTCCCTCCGGAGCAGCATTACTTGGACCAACCCGATGAGTATTGTCAGGCCTATTACCTCCTCTTCTTTTGACATATGCCCCCAGCTTTCCCCTTTCAATCAAGTTCTGAACTTCTTGTTTCAAGGCTATACAATCATCGGTGGTATGGCCAGTATCATTGTGATACTGGCAGAAAGAGTTATTACGATGCTCTCTAGGAGATTGCAGTGTGGTCAGTCTTCTATAGTGTACCTCTTCCTTTGTTTTATCATAAATGGTGGCCACACTTTCTTTTAATTCTGCAAACCACTCCGGTTGAACCCAAGGCCCTCTCTTATTTCTAGATTGTTGACTCTGAGCAGGTGCAGCTGGCTGAGATTGAGCTTTAGCCCTGCTATGCCCCTGTCCGGTCTCCTTTGCTTTATTCCCGGACTGATTCTGATTGGGTTTTGGTGCAACCGGGGTAGACCTCACCTGCCTGTGCACCCTAGTTTTCTTCGTTTCATCAACGTTAATCTGCTTACCAACCTGATTCAGAAAACCTCCCTAAGTCATGGCTTTCTTTCTGGTCACTGAATCAACCAAATTTCCAGGGTTTAAGCCCTGTCTCAAGGATGCTATTGCTACTTGCTCGAAGCAATCAGCCAGCCCATTCTTGGTGTTTACAAAACGACTTATGTATTCTTTCAATGATTCGTTCGGTTCCTGGGCACAATGGATTATTGTGTCCCCATTGCCCTTCAACTCTTTACTCCCAACAAACGGCCTTCGAAAGGCCACCCAAAAGGTATCAAAATTCTTGATGCAGCCTTGTGGTAGGCTGTTATACCATTTTAGAGCACTCCCCGTAAAGGATTGGGAGAATGCTCTACAAAGTAGCTTGTCGTCATCATCAAAGTTCATCATGAAGTTTTTAAATTGCTCCAAATGGTTGTCCGGATTAGTACTACCATCGTACTTCTCCATTTTAGTGCTATCAAACCTCTTAGGGAGGTTTCCGGACAGAATTTTGGAAGACAATGGAGATTGTCTCCAATTCCGACCACGACTGAACACAGTATCCTCATTGGGAGTTGCAAAGATACCTGGTTCATCGTGGAGGGCAAAAGGATCCATCAGCATCCGGTCTACAAGCCTCCGGCTGTGAGATGACCCTTTGCCAATATTCTTCTTCAATTTCCCATGTCTATCCTTTTTTCTTGAATATTTTTTGATCAACTTTTGCTTCTTTTTAGTTCGGCCCTCATCACTGCTAGAGGACAAGGACTCTTCAACTCCCTCCTCATCCGAGGAGCTATCAGAAGACTCTGAGTCTGAGTCAGAACTCTCCAGTGGCTTAGACCGGTGAGACTTTTTGGAGCTGGCATGAGTCTTTTTGGTACTCACATGAGTCTTTGAAGGCTCGTGTTCTCTAGGGTTATCAGTGTGATGAGCAACTGATGCTTTTGACTTTTCTTTCATGCCCATCTTAGCCTTTTCTGCCCTCAGAGCTTCTATCTCGCCTTTTAACCTATCGCGCTCCTCGATAGTGTATTCATCGTTTTCACCCACCACTTCAAGCAAAGCTGGTGGTACCTCCGGGACGTCCGGATTCATTCGGACTGATTTTTCTGGTTGGTTTCGAATGCTCGATTCAGGCACCTTCGTGCTCCCACTGTGGTCGCCAATTTGGTGTGGTTAATTTTCGTCTGAGGGTAATTTTGTAATTTGTTTAGAGTTTGTGAAGGTTGGTAAATGTTTAATGTTTGAGTAGAGAGTAAAGGGAGAATTAAGCAGTCTGGTTGTATTTAATTTTCATTACCCATATTTAATGCGGGTGGTTGGGTATTTATACCCTTGTATTTGGGCTTTATGGGCTTTCAGGTCATGTTTAATGGACCCGGGTCATGTTCAAGGACCCATGAACTTTTAGTAGAAGAGCAAGCAGCTTAGTCAAGAAGTGTTTAGGTTTTTAAGTACTTTAGTCATAGTTCGAACAGTCCAATGGGCTAGGTGTTCGAACTTCCCTGTCCGGTCTGGTGTCTTAGTCCGAACTGTCCCCGTCCGGAGAGGTAGCAACATTCGGACTCATCAGACTAGACGTTTAATAATTTGGTACTTACCTGTCCTATGAAGACGTGGTACGCCTTGTGCTCCTTGTAGTTAGGAAACAGAGGTATCTTGTTGCATTTGAGAAATGAAAACGTCTTCCGCTGCTCCTATATGTGGATCGCATCGATATGCTCTTCATCGATGGTGTCCTCCTCAGGGTCCCCAGTGGCATCCACCCTGTCACTAACAGGTGGTGGATGTGTACTAGTATGCGTAGGGGATGGAACTCTGTGAGTAGGAGAGGGAGGTGGTGGATCACTAGCAGTGGGAGGTGGTGATCGGTGTGATGAAGACGTCTCGCGTCGTGAGGAGCTTCCGCCTCTACTATCATCGACCACAATCTCTGAGGCTTTTTCTTTCCTCTTCCCATGATTGATTCGGCGCAAAGATCGAACACTCCTTATCCTGTCATCCTCCTCCCTAAGACGAATAGTCTCAAGGTCCTCAGCTAAATCTCGCCCGCACTAGGCATCACGGACCCGCTCATCCTCGACTGCCCGTATAGTCTTTAGACTCTTCCCCGGGTGTGGCGTTCGTGAACCAGGGGGATACGCCCTAGATCGAGGAAGACGTCGCTCCTCAACCGCATCTGACCTACAAAAGTACAAAAAAAAATTACGAAATTAATAACAGTAACATATGATGTAACCCGCAACATTAAAAAAACAACACTCTAATTCGCCACCGAACTCTCTATAGAAAGTAATTTCTTCAAAATTTTAATTTTTTTTTAAAAAAATGCAAAACTTAAACTTTTAAAAGTATTTTTTTCCAAGGTGCACAACAGGCCGTACCGAGCGGTACAACAGCTCGCACCGGGGGTGCGCCTATGACAGTACTATAGGTGTTTATGCCCAGTACGGCCGATACTGGGCATACGCACCGATGGTGCTGCCCTAGGTGCACCGCCGGTGCGAGCTGCCGGCCATTTTCCAGCAGGAAACTTGGCTGGAAAATGGCCACTAAACCCTACTTTTTGGCAAATTCAAACCCTAAATCTATACTTAAACCCTAAGTTCTACCCTAAATCTAATCTAAATCCTAAATTCATACCTAAAACTAACAAAATCAACAAACAAATTTAGATTCGGGTACTTACGTAGGTGGTGGTGGTGGGTTTTTGTTCTTAACCATGATGGAGGAGGAGGATGAGGAGTGGTGGTGGCTCGCCGGAAAATTTGAGAGAGAAGTGAGAGTGTTTGAGAGAAGAGAGTTTGAGAGCTAGAGAGAAGTGAGAGAAGTGAGGGAAGTGAGAGAAAGTGTAGGGAAAAATGTTGTGGATGGAAGTTAGTAAAAAAAATGGCTTATATACGTAGAAAAGGGTATTTTTGCTCAAAATTAGGTATACTTAGATCACCTTTGGGTATACTCAAAATTGGGTATACTTAAACCGGAATTGAGTATATATAGCTTGACCCTTAACACTATGAACCCCCTTTTACCAGCCGTTGGATTCAATCCGTACCCTATATTTCGTGAGAGTTGTTAAAAAATGTCGAAACTCACTCCGTGAAATCGCCAGATATTCATTTTTCAATATAAATTTGTCACCAGATAAAAAGTTAAAACATATCAATTTATTGAGTAATTTTCAATTTTTTATTCGCATTTTATGTGTATTGTATTGCGAGTTTAAAAAAGATCAGTCTAGAAATTAGACATATTTTATTAGATTCTATACTGTTGATTTTTTACTATTTTGATATGTTTTTTTATTAAATTTCAGATAATTTTATCATTTAAAAAGATAAAACATAAACGTTGATAGATTTTTATTTTATTTTTTATTTTAATTTCACAAAACCTCTTAATCATCCAAAAATTAAAATAAGTTGTTTTTCGAATTCGACCTCACAATAACATAAAGGTATGCCATACAACCTTATTAGTGTATTTGTTTTTCGATTTTGTTGTCTCTTTATATAAAATTAGGTTTTACATTTTGTTTTTTTTTTAAATGATTTTCGCACGGTTGAAGTTGTTGTTAAGCTGATTTGATAGCCTATAATTGTTTGCGAGTTGTGGATCCATATTTTGCCTGTAATTTTGAGCACAATGGTGTTAGAATTAGTGTTTTAGACTGTATTGCTCGATACAGATTCGTTGCACGACATGCGCGACCAGACCTGTTTTATTCACACATGTCGTACGACAAAGATGAGTGTTTGTCGCATATCTTTATTCGATAGATCAACCCAGATTTTCATGTTTATTGTGATTTTTTAAAAAATGTATGATTTTTTATGCAAAGTATATGATGATTGATATTTTTTCATTACATGAATTTTTGATTGGGTTGATGCATTTATCTACACTTCAATGTATCTTTACTTATTGAATAGATGTATGTACTAGTGCCGTTAAACACTTATCTAAACTGATGTTTTTTCCAGGGATGGTGTGAACGAAACGACTGCTACGAAGGAGTGTGGTAGCAACGTGGTCGGAATACAACCCCGATACACCGGTTCCTAAACAGAGTGTCCCTACGGAGGAGGAGTCGTTGGAATCTCATACAAAACGAAGATTGAGTCGTGGTGATGTTAGTTGATGATACCAAACATCGCGCTGGTTGGTCAGCGGCTGACAGCACTGGTACAGAGTCATCTTCACAAGCGGCACCTGAGGGGGAATTTGAGCGAGCCATACCCACATCCCTATACATTATCTTGATTACTTCCTCCATGAGATGTATATTATTTTCCACAAATATGTAAGTTTCTTTATAAATTGAGTATTTTAAACCATATTTTTTACTTTAGTTTCAACTTAATTTTTATAATCGATTTTATCATTTATTGTATTTGGGTTTGTTACATATTGTTGGTGAGATTCAACTTACGTTGCTTCTCGATATACGACAGTCTCCGGAAGTGAGACTTGCGTTATCAGACTAGGGTACGAGCTAATGTTATGGATACTATATTTGACCCCTAGATCGACGAGTTATCCCATTGGTATACCAACGTCCCTCAGTTAGAGGTATTTCTAAACAATTGGCATGATGATACATCTTCATTTCACTTCTCCTTCAGCGAGATAACCGTCACACTTGACGACGACCACGTCATCACCAGTTTCCTAATTATAAGTATAAATTTTGACGTTATGCCTTTTGATGATGAGACAGAGAAGTTGAGCACATATGGTAGTATGCAAGATGACCATCTGAGCTCGTTAGTAGCCTCATGAATTGAAGTAGTCTGACCTTGAATTGGTTGCGTGATATTCACAAATGAGTGATACGATGATAGTAGGGCTATCGATGTCAGGGTTGATCACGTTATCAGAGTGTATATATTATAGATTTTAGGAACCACTATATGCGCCAACAAAATTAGAAATAGTATTTAGCTTGATTACCTATAGTTTGTAAACTAGTATCAGCAAATGGATCGGTATAACTACGGTTAGGTGGTTTTGGCACAACTTTACCACTTGTTTGGCCATAGTTATATGCACGACACCAGTGGTATATGCGGGTTCAATGGATTTTTTTGTCATTCTAGCTCGGTTAATGCTTTCTTATACATCGTGCTTAATTTAATGTCACCATATATCAACCGCTATGCACAAAAAAATGTGAGTTTTTTGCAGGTTGTTCGCATTGAGTTGAGACACACTATCCATGTGTATCGTACTTGATGTAAGTTTCCTTATGTGTTTTATATGCTAACCTGCATTAACTTCTCTTTATGCTAACTATATAATATCTTTCAGGTTACTTTTCTTCCATATATTTATATACAGGGTGTGTGTCCGTTCCATATGGTCAGTTGGATTGAGCATACATTCAAGTCGTTTGACATAGTCATGCTTTACTACCCTGACTGTGTCACCCGTCACATGGGCCACATTCAACTTATAACGCACAACATATGTCTTACTGCTGCAAGAAAAACAGGTTAAAAAACTTCTCAAAAGTATGTGTGGGATCATTTGACGTTGGAGAAGTGGCAGCACCATCTTTTTACCACTTTAGGTGCGCCATTCGAGGGTAGGAAAGATGGTGCATACCCGATGTACCCTGTTTTGATTAGGAGGAACTTATGGTATACAATGTCCAACCCGACTTCGGCAGGCGATGATACATATGTTGATGGAGAGCCTCCAGTCCACATTCACGGCAGTGCTAATCCCGAGGGATATCACCAAATAGTTGCGTATCACCCATGTTTAGCCACGATGACGCATAAGGAGTTAGTCGACGTTGTGGATGAGTTGTCAGTATTGCCGAGATATTTAGACGTTGTTGATTAGTTGCATTGAATTGTGTGCTTCCATTGAATGTTTTGTATCTATCTTTATATTTTGGTGACTTGTATCGTGACGTATTACTGGACGTGTTTATAACGTACGATTTTATGAATTTTTATGTTTGATTACGATTTTTTAAGTAAGTTATGTTTAATACTTTGTACGTTTGAATAATTACTATTTTATTAAATGAATGTTTTATCTTACGAATAAATATTGGTGACTTTGGATGTTTTATGCTTGGACATTTTTGATGAGTCCGGATTCTGTTACCACACTTTATGGGAAACGGACAAGGTCAATTCGGACAATGTCCACCTCACCGGACAGGGGCCGTTCGGACAGCTATCATCCACTGAACTATCCGAACAGAACTAAAGTACTTAAAACCTAATCATTTTTTGACTAAGCTGCCTATTTACTTACTTAGAACTAATGGGTCTTTAAACTCGACCCAAATCCGTTAAACACAACCCGAAAGCCCATGAAGCCCAAATATAAGGGTATAAATACCCAACCACCAACATTAAATGAGGGTAATGAAAATTAAATACAACCAGGTAGCTCAATTCCCCCTCTACATTTTACCCAAGTATTAAATACTCTCAAAATTCCACAAAATACTAAACAAAAATTACAAACTTACCCTCAAACAGAAAACAACCACACCATATTAGCGACCACAGTGGGAGGACAGACGGTGCCTGAATCTAGCATTCAAAACCATCAGAAAAACCAGTCTGAATGAATCTGGACGCCCCGGAAGTACCACCAGCTTTGATCGAAGTGGTGGGAGAAAATGATGAATATACCATCGGGGAGTGTGATAGGTTAAAAGGTGAGATAGAAGCCCTGAGGGCAGAGAGGGCAAAGATGGGCATGAAATAAAAGTCAAAGGTATCAGTTTCTCATCATACTGACAACCCTAGAGAGTATGAGCCTTCGAAAACCCATGTGAGTACGAAGAAGACTCATGCTAGCTCTAAAAAGTCTCACCGGTCTAGGCCAGTGGAGAGCTCTGATTCAGACTCGGAATCTTCCGGTAGCTCCTCGGGCGAAGATGGAGAATCTTTGTCATCCAGCAGTGATGAGGGCCGATCTAAAAAGAAACAGAAGTTGGTTAAGAAGTACTCAAGAAAAAGGGACAGACATGGAAAGTTAAAGAGGCATATAAGCAAAGGGTCATCTCATAGCTGGAGACACATTGCCGGATGCTGGTGGATCCTTTTGCCTTCCATGATGAACCAGGTATCTTTGCAACTCCTAACAAGGATACTGTTTTCAGTCGTGGCCGGAATTGGAGACAATCTCCATTGTCATCCAAGATCCTGTCCGGGAACCTCCCCAAGAGGTTCGATAGTACGAAGATGGAAAAATACGATGGCAGTAAAGACCCGGACAATCACTTGGAACAATTCAAGAATTTCATGATGAATTTCGATGATGACGATAAGTTGCTTTGTAGGGCCTTCTCTCAGTCTTTTACGAGGAGTGCCCTGAAGTGGTACAACAGCCTACCACAAAGGTGCATTAGAAATTTCGATACCTTTTGGGTGGCCTTCCGGAGGCAGTTTGTTGGAAGTAAAGAGGTGAAGGGCAATGGAGACACAATTATCCATTGTGCCCAAGAACCGAATGAATATCTGAAGGAATATATAAGTCGCTTTGTAAACACCAAAAATGGGTTGGCTGATTGCTTCGAACAAGTAGCAATAGCTTCTCTAAGGCAGGGTTTGAACCCTGGAAATTTGGCTGATTCAGTGAACAGAAAGAAGGCCGTGACATGGGGAGGTCTACCGAATCAGGTTGGAAAGGAAATTAACGTGGATGAAACAAAGAAAACTAGGGTGCACAGGCAGGTGAGGTCTGCCCCAGCTGTACCAAACCACAACTAAAATCAGTCCGAGAACAAGGCAAGGGAGGCCGGACAGGGTCATAACAGAGCTAAAGCTCAGTCTCAGCCAGCTGCGCCTGCCCAGAGTCAGCAATCTAGAAATAAAAGAGGGCCTTGGGTTCAACCAGAGTGGTTTGCTGAGTTAAAAGAAATTGTAGCCACCATTTATGACAAAACAAAGGAAGAAGTACACTATAGAAGGTCGGCTGCGCTACAATCTCCTAGGGAGCATCGTAACAATTGTTTCTGTCAGTATCATAATGATACTGGCCATACCACTGATGATTGTATTGCTTTAAAGCAAGAATTCTAGAATTTAATTGAAAGAGGAAAGTTGGGAGCATATGTTAAAAGAAGAGGAGGAAATAGACCTGATAATGCTCATCGGGCTGCTCCAAACAATGTAGGCACATCCGCTCCGGAGGGAGCTATGGTGATAATCGAGAATTTCAATGTAGAGTCAGAATACTTGGACCCTGATCCAACTCGAAATAGAGTGGGTGCCATTGAGGAACGTTGCAAAACAG
Organism: Limnanthes douglasii subsp. nivea; assembly: GCA_036936605.1. Classification (NCBI taxonomy): domain Eukaryota; kingdom Viridiplantae; phylum Streptophyta; class Magnoliopsida; order Brassicales; family Limnanthaceae; genus Limnanthes; species Limnanthes douglasii. Next base: position 124,387,346 of record JAUPFV010000005.1, on the reverse strand, counting down.
TGTCCGGGCTTATTAACTATTTTGAGTCACTCACAATTTTCAGAGGGGATACCATGAAAGCACCTACTGCTTCTTCAAGGAAGAGGCATGTTCATACTTTAGCTACCCAACTGGAGGGAGGCATGACTTCCTATCAGTCGCAAATTCCATTCCCTTTTATTGTTTTTGATGAGGATGACTTAAGGGATATAGCGGGTCCTCATGAAGATGTTGTTGTCATAGGAGCATCCATTGGGGGCAATGACATAAGACGAATTTTGGTTGATACTGGGAGTTCGGCCAATATCCTCTTTTTAACTTCCTACAAAAAGATGAAAAATCCTACGGGAATTCAGCATTCGAACAGATCAATTATGGGTTTCACTAGAAGCTGAGCAGATGTGATCGGGGAGTTTGAAGAGGAAGTTTTGTTGGGCAGGGGCCCTTTCAAGAAGATGGTTAGAATACTGTTTGTCGTAGTGGACAGTCCCACTTGCTATAATGCTATTCTAGGGAGGTCTTGGCTCTCTAGGATGCATGCAGTGGCCTCAATAGTCCATCAATATTTGAAATATGATGTGCAAGGACAAGTGGGAGTTATTCGGAGCAGCCAAAAGATAGCAAGAGAGTGTTATGCAACAGCACTGGCCCCTCAGACGTTGGGGGCAGTTCGTATCAATGAAGAATAGCAGTTTGAGGGGCTTTCTGGGGGTGAGGGTGAAATTGATGACCCTAGAGAGACCCCTGGAGTTTTAATACCAATCGAAGAAGTCGAAACACATTCTTTGGAAGAAGGAAGAAATGTTAAGATAGGGTCCCAAATGACATCTGAACTAAAGGGTAAGATGTTGAAGTTCTTAAAAGACCATCAGCATGTTTTTGCTTGGTGCAATGCTGATGTTACCGGGGTACAAGCAGATGTTATATCACACCACCTGTCCGTCCGAAAAGATATAGCACCTGTGGTACAAAAGAGAAGAGCTTTTTCCAAGGAAAAGGCTGATGCTATCGTTCAAGAAGTCGACAGGCTTACTAAAATGAGGCACATAAAGGAGTCTCAGTATCCTTTATGGACAGCCAGTCCGGTCTTGGGAAAAAAATGGCAAGTGGCGTATGTGTATTGATTTTACAGACCTCAACAGAGCTTGCCCAAAGGATTTGTACCCGGTTCCCCGGATTGATCAATTGGTGGATTCCACATCTGGGAACAAGCTGCTGTCTTTCATGGATGCTTTCTCCGGGTACAATCAGATTCAAGTAGATCCGAAGGATCAGGAGCACACTACTTTTGTTACTGATAGGGGCCTTCATTGTTACAAGGTGATTCCATTTGGGTTAAAAAATGCTGGTGCTACTTATCAGAGGTTAGTAACCAAATCCTTTGCTGATCAAATTGGAAGAAATATGGAAGTATACATCGACGACATGATGGTAAAGAGTATATTGTCCGAATGGTGTTTGGGGGATGATGAATCTCAAATGGTGCTCTCTGAATTGCATGATGGTGAGGGATCAGCTCACTATGGATTCAGGGCTCTAACAAGGAGAGTTTTGTTGGCTGGGTATTATTGGCCCTCTATAATGCAAGATGCTAAGGAGCTGGTAAGAAGGTGTGACCCATGCCAGAGATATAGCAACGAAATTCATGTTCCAGCCACCCCGTTAGAGTCAATTTCTGAGCCTATACCCTTTGCTCGATGGGGGCTGGACTTGGTGGGACCTCTACCTATGGCATCCGGAGGACGCAGAAGAATAATTGTGGCTATTGACTATTTTTCGAAGTGGATCGAAGCAGCTCCAGAAGCGGGTACAACATCAAAATCTGTCATAAAATTCATTTTATCTAATATCTGTTGCAGATTTGGAATTCCACAGAAAATAACAACAGACAATGGGCCACAGTTCGACAACAAGGAAATGGGGAGTTTCTGTGCCTCTACAGGTATACAACATTGTTTCTCTTCACCTTTCCACACGCAAGCAAATGGTCGGGTTGAAGTGGCTAACAGAACTATACTATCCGGTTTAGAAGGGGCTGCTGGAAAATGGCCTAGTTATTTACAAGAGGTTTTGTGGGCTTACCAGACTACACCTGGGGCTGCAACACAAGAGTCACCTTTTGCCCTGGTCTATGGGATGGATGCCATAGCTCCCATAGAAGCAACTCTCCTTTCATTTCGAGTTCATAATTTCTCCGAACACACTAATGAGGGGGCTATCGGAGGTCAACTTGATTTGATAGAGGAAAGAAGAGTTAAGGCACACCTTAGAGTTGTGTACTATCAAGGTTTGATGAGAAGCAGGTTTGCTTCCAAAGTTAAAAGAAGATATTTTCAGCCAGGGGATAAGGTGTTAAGGAAATTCTTCCTACATACTAAAGAGAAGTTGCTCGGCAAACTAGCCCCAACTTGGGAAGGACCCTATATGGTCATTGAAAGGCTTAAACCTGGGACATACTGGCTAGAAAACAAGGATGGAAGGGTTTTGAATCACCCTTGGAATATTGAACACCTCCGATTGTACTTGGAATAGAAACTATGTAAATATTTACTTGTTTAAAAATCAATGTAAATATTTGGGGGCATACTCTTTCCTACCCTGGTGGCGCGGGGAGGTTTTAATGAGGTGTCCGGGCTTTTTTATTAAATTTGATGCCTTCTTAAAAATTCGGAGTGTTTTTACTTATTGTAAATTTTTTATTTAAACACAGGCCAACTTAAATTAAAGAAGTGATGACTACTTAAACATTTGTCATCGGAGAATTTAAACACTCTCGCTTTAGAATGTTAATGAAATAACTAAGGGCTGTTTAAACATTAGCCACCAAAATTGAAAAACTATAAAAGAATGCAAGAATTGTTCAAAGTAAAGATATCCATTGAAACAACCGAATTTCCTTGGCCATCCAACGACTTTAAATTGTCAATCAAAACAAAAAGATCTATTCGGTCAAACACCGGACACAGTTACAAAAATGCCTTGGCCTTCCAAGGACTTCAGTTCAATCAAAACAAAAAGTGAAAAAATATTTGATATTCTAAGACTGGGCCTTTGAAGATGGCTCAGCCTCGCTCGTCTTTTTCTTCTTAAGATCATCATTTCCTTCATCTGGACTCTTCCCGGTGTTCTCCTCTTCATCGGATGAGTCAGCACTAGAATAATCATGCTTGTCTCCATCAGCCATTGTGTGGAAGGGAAGGTCGGGGTACTCTACAAAAGTCCATAAGTCCCCTAGATTCCTCTTCGGAAACTTCTCATGAAAGAGTAGAACCATGTCCGACTTCACCTTGGCATACATTTCCTCTTGAGTGTCTATCATATTGTTGGCATAAGCATCAATCTTGGCTTGGATTTTTGCCTTTTGCTCCTTTAGCAGATCAGTTTTTTCCTCTGCAGCCTTAGACACCAAGTCCTCAAGTGCGATCTTGTCATTGGTCAAAGTATGAGTGACTTGGTTTTTGGCCTTTATCTCCTCTTTCGAAGATGAGAGATCTTTCTCCAACCCGGACTGCTTCACCTGGAGATCTTTGATGGTATCTTCTAGGGTAGCTACCTTTGTGGCCCAACCCTCCTGGTTCTTCTTTAACTCCTCATTTTCTCTTTTCAAAACATCAGCATTTTGGGTGGCAGTGAGGAGGTCATTGGACAGTGTCTCCTTGTCAGAGTTAAGGGCAGTAATGATTGCTGACTGACCTCGCACCTGTTTCTCCAGAACCAACACTAGTTGAATATTGCTCAGTATAGAGTGAGTTATAACATCGCTTTCACTTGAAACGGTGAAAGTTTTACCATTGAAGGTAACGGTGTTCGAAGTGCTTGGAGGGATGTAGGGCCCAGCAAAGTCATCTCTGCGGAGGTTTTCAAAATAGTCACCAAGTCCCTCAAGCCCTGTAATGTCGACACCGTCGATACTGATGTCTCCTCCTCCAACCTCATCGGTTTAAAAGTCGGCGGGTATCTCTTCTGCTCTTGTTGGATCAGTAGGGTCAATAGGAGGGATGGGCTCCGGAGGCCGGAGAGAAAGTTCATCACCCCTGGAGGTCTTTTTCTTCTTGGCCTTCCTGTCCTTGTTTTTTGCTCCTCGTTTCCTGTCTCTCTTAGGAACCCTTGGAGGCTTTGGAGATCCTGCCTCTTCCCTAGTGCTCTCGTGCTCCACAACTTCTAGAAGAGCAGCATCAATCTGACTTGAAACTGGCCCCTCTTGGTTTGTTGGAGCAGTTTCCTCTGCACTGGTGAGATTAGCTTCAACCACATTCTTCTAGCCCTTCCCTTTTTTGCCTTTCATCTTACTTGGGGCCTTGGCTCGACCAGGAAATTACAGTGACCCGTCCGGTGCGTGTGTTCTTTAAAGGACTACATCCGGAGGGGTGGAGTAATAAGTTCATCCCAAGTTAAGTCCCTCCGGTCAGTAGTGTTCCAGAGGTGAGACCTTGCAATATTCCCTCCAGTAAAGGCGTTGTGGAAGCGATTATCCCAATTTTTAGTAGCCCAAGTGTTTATCTTGGTGCAAGTAATCTGCCCAGCCTTTAAGTAATCATTGAAGTCTTTAGGCAGCACTGTCAAGAAATAAAAAAAAGAGAGAAAATAGACAAGGGAAATCAGTTAAACAAATTTGATAAAAATAAAAATGAGAATGTAAGGTAGGATTCTTACTATCACTTCGCCACCTGCTGGTGAGGAGACTCGAGTTGACTCTGGCTTTGATCTTCTTCCCATTCTCTTAAGTGCCACTCACGAACAAGAATTGAGTCCTCCAATTTTTCTCCGACTTGAGAAGGTCATCTACTGCTTTGTAGTTATCACCCATGTTGAAGTGATAGAAGGGAATATGGGGATTTCTGCAGATGCTGGCCACAGCTGCGAATTCTTCCATTGGAAGAGGAATTCCGGAGAGCCTGGAAGCCATGATACAAGCCATGAGAGTGTACCAGGCATTAGGGCTCAGTTGACTTGGGCAGAGCTTGATGAGGTGGAAATATTTGACTATCTCCGGATCTAAGGGAAACCTTAGTCCCCAGTTAAAAAGTTCAGTGAAGATGACCACTTCACTAAGCTTGCAGTCCATCGGTGTTTGAGGGTCTATTGGGATCCTTATTTTTACATTCTTCGGAATCCCCCACTTCGTTCGCATCCGACCCAGTTCGGCTGTGTGGATGAAGGCATAATTAATTTTGTGTAAAGAAAGTAAATACTTAACATTCACCTTGTGGAAACAAGGTCCAACTTTTCCCTTAAGGATCTCCGGCAGATCCGGATGCCTTAGGCATAGCTTTTCTTTGCCTTTATCCTTCTTTGTCCGGAGACTTCGGACTCGAACAGAGCCTCTTCAATAGAATCCTCCATTACTTCCTCCATTACCAAGGAGGGGTTTTCAGTTGTTTCTAGGTGAGGGGAGTTAGGAGTTGGTTCAGTCTGACCCCCGGACTGTTGGGCATCAATGCTCTCCTGAACTCTGACCTCTGGCTGGAGCTCAGATGCGGTGGTTTATTTTTGGAGGCTTGAGCTAGATGCCTCCGGTCCGGACAGCTTATCCTTAGGAACTTTTATGAGTGCCTCTGACCCCGTGTTGCTGTCTTTGGTCCCTGATTTTGAAGGTGTACCTTTTGAAGCCTGCCCTTTTACCAAGCGACCTCTTCTCCGATCAACTAGTTTATTGGGAGAGACATCTGCATCTGATCCCATGGCGATAAATGGGGAAGGCCTCTTGAAACTGGTAACTGCTTGCCCTGGTTCAACAGTGCGCTCTGATTCTTGAACCGACGAGCCTGAAACAATAGGTGAAAGGTTGGTTTGAAACAATCTCCTCGGTTTAACACTTCTAGTTGAAGAAGAGCCCTGGTCAGGCTCTGGGTTTGGGATTTTTGGTTTGTCGACAGGGGAAGTAGGGAGGCCTGCAGCAATGCATCTTTCCCGTTCAACTTTTTGTGTCTTTTCTAACTCTGATAGATTAAGTCACACACCTTTGATTAAAGCGTTCCTAGTTGTGAACATAAACTTACACCGAAAATAAGTGTTTGTTTTTTGAGAGAGAAAGCTCTAAAGTCTAGCAAAGTAAGAATGAAGAAGATAATAAAACAGTAAAGGTGTAACTAATTTGTAGTAAATGTGCAAAAAGTGCTTTGATACCTAGGAGAATTTGAAAAGATTGCAATGATTAAAGGCGGCGCTGATGTCATCTTCATTAAATGAAGAGGTTACTTTTTCAAGAAGGTGGGAGCACGATTCTAGGTGAAAAAACGGCTGATGTGACGAACCAGAGTGGGACATGTGTCCCACAAACTCTGGCAAGAAACCGTTTAGTTTTCAAGAGCTTTTTTCAGTTCGGATAAAGTTATAACACAGTTCGAAGGACCTGTCCGGATGTAACTGTCACCAGCAACATACTAGTTTTTAGGTCTTGACAAAGGTTTTTGAACACCACCTAAAAAAGGGGCTACTGATGAGTCCGGATTCCATTACCACACTTTATGGGAAACGGATAGGGTCAATTCGGATAATGTCCACCTCATCGACAGGGGCAGTTCGGACAGCTATCATCCACTGAACTATCCGAACAAAACTAAAGTACTTAAAACCTAATCACTTTTTGACTAAGCTGCCTATTTACTTACTTAGAAATAATGGGTCTTTAAACTCGACCCAAATTAAACACAACCCGAAAGCCCACGAGGCCTAAATATAAGGGTATAAATACCCAACCACCAACATTAAATGAGGGTAATAAAAATTAAATACAACCATGCAGCTCAATTCTCCCTCTACATTTTACCCAATTATTAAATACTCTCAAAATTCCACAAAAGACTAAACAAAAATTACAAACTTACCCTCAAACAGAAAACAACCACACCAATTTTAAAATCATACTTGAAAAAATCGACGCAAAAGAGTAAACTAACAAAAACGTAAAATAGCATGAAACATAATGTAAAGTAACAAAAGAACAATTCATTTTATGGTAACAAAATTAACAATTAAATATTGGGTTGCATGCAATATGTGATAATCTTTACCATACGTTATACCAAATATGAAAAAGCAACCATTCATAAGGTTTTTCTATGCTAAAAACTTGTAAAGCCATTGCACGCACGATGCAAAGCCATATTTTCGAACCTTGTGTGCGAAACCAGTGCTCCTGTTTATTTTTTACTGCAAAAAATTATGCTTACAGTCACAGAGAAGGTGTGAAGAGACACCATACCATCACACATTTTGTGCAAATTGTCATTGGTGTAGATAATTTATAGTCGGGGGGTATTTTGGAAAGTTTGTGAGTTGAGGATTAACTCATGATTAGTGATTAGTGAGATAAAAGAGGTGTATGCTTGTATTTAATGTTTTAGAAAAAGTCCAACCCCTTAAATGAAGTTGGTTGTGGTATTTATACTGATTTTACGACCCATGGGCCTCTCGGGCCAGACCTTAGATTTAGGTCAATCTTTAAAGCCCAAACCTTTAATGGTATTGGCACACAACTGAGTCATGATTGACTTGGTCTGATAGTTTACAATATGCTTGGTGTATAATATATTCGAACTTCCCTTCCGGTTTAGGCAGTGTTGCCCTTCTAAAAATATCTGAACCTATCAGTAGCCTCTTTAGGTCTTTCAAATATATTTCGGAAGAGCTAACTTATCCACGAAAAGATTTGGATTGTATTCGAAGTGTCTTTTTAAAGGGCTGGACATCAAGGAAATGAACCCTGGTCGGATCTGAAGTGTTTTCTTTTCGTAGATGAAAAGCCTACGGTCAGAATTTTGAGATCTAACACGTGTCACACTTTGATTCGACCTCTCAGCCGTTTTTCTTCTTTGGTACTTGCACCTATCTTTCAAAAAGTAATTACAGTACGCTTAATAGCCCATAATCATTATTTGAATCATTTCATCTTCCTTAAGAGAAACCCTCAAGTGGTATTTACCTTTATATAAACCCATTTTATTGTTTGTTTTTTCATAATCAGAACCATTTTCTTGAGAGAGAAAGCTTGAGTTTGCGATTTTGCTCTATACCTAGGAAGTTATATGTTCACAGCCACAACTACTTTAATTAAAAGGGTTGGTTAAACCGATCAGATTTGGAAAACGCGAGAAAAAAGACAAGACAGGAGGCGATGATCGCAACTGGACTCCCTACTTCTCTTGATGAAGTAGTTAGCCAAGCGGCACTAGAGCCGGATAAGAGCACATCATCATCCAGAACATCTATAACTCGAAAACCTCATTTTATACCGACATTTTCTACACTAGAATTGGAACCTTCAATTCAAGTATCCTTAGATTCTTCTCCTAAGGGTAAAGCAGTTTTTAGTATTAGGAAACCCTCACTATTCTTAGCGATGGGATCAGATACCGAAAATGTCACACCCTGGAGAGTCACTTGACTCTCCAAGTCCAATGGCACCCCTTCTTCTTCAAACAAAGTTAGTTCAGAAACATTAAACCCTACTGCCTAATCCCCTATGAATCCAGACACCAGGACTTTCCATAATGAGGCCATCCAAATTGAAAAAGAAGCCACAACTGCTAAGTCGACCGAACAAAGGTCGAATATAATGGAACAAATCAGACGGTGGGGAAGATACCCCATTAGAGACATCCGGACAAACTGAAAATACTATATTGGAGCGGATCACTAGGGAAAAAATAGGACTTCTAATAATGAAGCACTTCCGGAGTGCTTGGAAGGGAAAGTTGGGCCTAATTTTCGCAAAGTCAATGTGATATATTTTTTTGCCCTTCAATATATTTCCTATGTGTATACACACACCGCCGAATTAGATCAGATTAGAACAAAGTGAGGCTTCCCAGACTCTATTAAGGTTAGGATTTATGTTACTCTGGAGACTCATTTGAATTGCAAGGCTAATGAACTGGTGGTATACACCGAAGTGCTAAACTGGGGACTTTGTTTCCCCTTGGACCCGGAAATAGTTCGGTACTTTCATCTAATCAAGCTTTTCCCAAGCCAGTTGAGTCTGAATGCTTGGTATACCCTACTAGCCAGCATTATTGCTTCCAGGTTATCAAAGATTCTAATGCCCATGGAGCAGTTTGCTGTCGTGGCTGGTTTATGAAGGAACCATCAGATCCCCTTTTATCACTACAACATGGGAAATTATTACAAAGTAGTGCAAAATCTGTTGGAGACTGCGAAACCTTGGAGGACTCAGTTTCTGTTCATAAGCGGAGCCTGGGAAAATGGTAAAAAGATCAATTACCAATCAAATCTGAGTCAACTGACTAGGTATTGGAGGAAATCAGGTAACACTTGTTTGGATTTCCAGTTATATTTAAACTTTATGTTGTTATACTGAACTAATTATTGTGTCTTTTTGCAGTACTTTCAAAGATGTTTTCTGAGCACTTGGAGGCAGGAAAAGATACCTTTACCAAATTAAATCAATGGATATCGGAGAAGTGGGGGCTTGGATTTCATAATTATTTCACTTCTGGAAACATGTCGATGGCTCAATTGTGGAACACCACTGGAAGGAAAGAATCCTTTTTGGAACAATTGACCACCCCCCTCCATCAAATGTCATCCTTAGAAAGACGGAGGAAAATGATGGAAAGCTTTACTTACTATCCCGGAGTAAAGCTCCTAGCCATCTTGACAAGATGAAGAAGAAGAACAAGAAGAAAGTTGCAGTTGACCCATCACACCAGATTCCCGAAGCAGCCAGTTCGGAGAATCCTGAAGGGATAAATGCCGTTTTGTTAGAGGTAGTTGCTGCAACAGTTAGGGAATCTGGGGGATCAGATCAGTTACCTTAAGCTAAGAAGAAAGGTCACAAGAGGCCCAAAAAAGATGATGACCGAAGAGAGAGAAAGAGAAATAAGAGTAACCTAGGGTCAGAGGTAATTCTCCCCTTTCCAGTGGAGAATCTTACTCTTCCAACTGATGTCCCTCCACAGGTAGAGGCACCACCCGACCCTCATTCTCTAGTGTTTCCCTCAGCTAACTAGCCATCTATTGAAGGAGAGGTTAACCTGGATGACCTTCGCAATATGTACTTTAGTGATCTTGACAAGGATAACTTTGTTGGGTCATTTCCTCAAACCACAATTGCCAATGTTGTCACTTACAATGGTGAATATTTTGAGGTGTCAAGCGAGCAAGATACCCTAGGCCATGCAGTTTTGAGCTTCATTAGGCCAATAGTGGATCTGGAAAGGCAGGTCAGGGAACAGGCTGGGAATATCGGTTCTCTTACCACAAAAAATCAAAACTTGAAAGATGCTCTTTCTACTGTACAGAAAAAGGTATAAGCCTTAAGTAAGGAGAAAAAGGAATTGAGCACCAAACTGCGCCAGTCCAAGACCGCTCAAGGAGACCTTCAAACTAAATATTCCGCACTGGAAACCACCTCCTCCGGTGAGATCAAAAATTTGAAGGAACAACAAACCATCATTACAAATACCATCACCACTTTAACCGAAGAGAAAAAGAAGTTCGAGAAATTTCTTACATAGAAAGACAAAGAAAATAAATCTCTAAAAAACAACCAAACTCAAGAGATAGCAGCAGCCATAGAGAAGTATGCTGCTGGTGTAGTGGACTCTTTGGAATAGAGGGACGATGACATCAAATCATATATGGTTTTGCTTTTCCATCAGACCTTCCCCAAGAAAAATCTCGGATATTTATGGAAGTTTGTACCATACGAAGATATTTATTTTCATACCATGACAGATGGTGATAAACATGGTTTTTCTTCTCTAAGTGAGAACGATTCTGATGGGGGAACCAATGAGAGCTCAAACACTGACGCTAAAAGTCCCAAAGAATATGATTGTAAGGAAAAAATCGAAGGCATTTTTATGTTCAAAACTAAATTCCTTGGAAGGCTAAGGCATTTTATTATCTTTTTCAATTCTTGTTTTGTGAATAAAAGTCCTTTGATGGCCAAGGCATTTTTGTGATGGTGGATCAGATATATTCCGATCAAGATATAATGTTAAGTTTTCCCTTCGTATGAACTTCTTTTTCTTCTTACAACAAATCTTTAGTTAGTATTTGATTCCTCCGACTTGTTTAATAAATGTTTAATTCATTGAATCACTTCAACAATATTTCATTTAAAGGATGAAAGTGTTTAATAAACCCGATTATGTATTTAATGAATCCGATCACCTCAAAGATACTTCATTGGAGGGCCGTGGTGTTTAATACATATTCACTTTATCTGATCTCCTCATACTCACAACAATTTTTGAAAAAGGCATAACATACCATTGATTGAAAATTGGACACCTCATTGAAACCTCCCTACGCCACGAGGGTAGGAAAGAGTATGCCCCCTAATATTTATATTGAGGTATGACAAATAAATATTTACAAGATAGTATTATTCTAAATATAACCTGACATGTTCGATGTTCCATGGATGCTTCAAAACTTTTCAATCTTTTTCTTGAAGTTTATATGTTCGTGGCTTGATTCTTTCACATGCCATGTAAGGGCCTTCCCAATTCGGAGCCAACTTCCCGACTATTTTTTTCGGGTGTATAAAAATACTTTTCTCAATACTTTATCTCCTAAATGGAAATCTGTTCTCCTCACTTCAGATGAAAAATCTAATTCTCATTAAACCTTGATAGTGTGTTGTTCTCAAGTATGCCTTCACTCTTATTTTTTCAATCAGATCCAATTGATTCCTAACTACCATTTCATTAGCCTGTTTAGAATAGTTCTGAATTCTGAATGATGGTAAAGTAGCTTCTATGGGTGTGATCGCATCCATCCCGTAAAAGAAGGAAAAAGGGGATTCTTGGGTGGTTATTCGGTAAGCCCACAATACTTCTTCAAATAACTCTACCATTACAGCTCCTTCTAGATTCTTCTTCAACCCTGTCAAAATTATTCGATTAGAAACTTTAAATTGCCCATTAGCCTGAGGGTGGAAAGGAGAAGAAAAACAATATTGAATTCCTCTGGAAGTTCAAAATATTTTCATGTCTTTATTGTCAAATTGTGGCCCATTGTTTGTGGTGATTCATCGGGAGATTCCAAATCGACAACATATGTTGGATATAATAAATTTTATGATCGTTTTGGATGTGGTACCAACTAGTGGGGCTGCTTCTATCCATTTAGAGAAATAGTTAATGGCCCCTATTATTTTTTGATACCTTTCGGATGACATATGAAGAGGTCCAACTAAGTCCAAACTCCATCTATCAAAAGGTATGGGTTCGAAAATGGACTCCATATGAACTGCTGGTGTATGAATTTCATTCTCATATCTCTGGCAATGATCACATCTCCTGACCATATCCTTGATATCTACCACTATTGTTGGCCGCTAATACCCTCCTAACAAAACTCTCCTGGTAAAGGCCTTATAGCCACAATGTGTTGATCTCTCTCCATCATGCAATTCAGATAAGATACTTTGGGATTCCTCAAAGCCTAAGAAACGTAAGAGAGGTCTGCTGAAAGACTTTTTATAAATAATTTACTTAAAACCAAGAAACCACGAGCTTTATACTTGATCTTTTTCGCCAAGATTTTGTCTGAAGGCAAAACTCCATCGGAAATAAACCGATGTATCTCAAACCTATAATCTTTGGATTGTAAGCCAGATACACTTAAACTTTCTTCACATTTACCCTCTTTCTCTTGATACCTAGTATCACCATAGTATTACCATAAGAGAAAGTTAATCAAATTCCAGCCCTACATCCCATTGTACAAGACCCACCGTTTGTTCGGATTAACCACTCTTTCTTAGACTTGTTTGCTTGCTTTTGTTTGTGAGGACTTTCAGTATGAAACTCTACCAAGAAGTCGGCTATAGCTTGAGCCTTGATCACGGTAATCAATATCATAATCTCCAAGCTCAACAGACCACTTAGTCATTCTTCCTGATATGTCAGCTTTTTGGAGAACATTCTTTAAGAGGCATGATGTATGAACCACAATTGAATGTACTTGAAAGTATGGCCTCATTTTCTTAGCTGCTATTACCAATGGCAAGGCTAATTTTTATAACTTTCAATACCTCTTTTATGGTTCAAGCAAACTCTTGCTCACGTAATAAACTGGACGGGGTAATTATCCACTTCTCTTACCAGAACGACACTTACGACATAGTCCGATACAACCAAATAGATAAAAACCTTCTCCCCATGAATAGGTTTGAACAACATCTTAGGTGAACACAAATGTTTTTTGATTTCAAGAAAGGCTTGATCACACTGCAGAGACCAATTGAAGTCTTTAGAATTCCTGAAAACTTGAAAAAATTAAGCACACTTATCCGATCGGACCCCAAAAGTACATTTTTCCGGTTTTAAATTTAGGTTAATAGCTTCCACGTTAGAAAAGGTCTCTTGAAGATCGGATATTTGTTCTTCCTCTTCGAGGCTCTTTATCATCATATCATCTATATATACTTCCATGTTTATGCCAATCTGGCTAGCAAATGTTTGATTTACCAACCACTGATAAGTGGCTCTAGTGTTCCTCAACTCAAATAGCGTCACCTTATAACAGTGAAGCCATATGTCTGTGATAAATATGGTGTGATCTTGATCGTTCAAATCTACTTGTATCTGATTGTACCCTGAAAAGGTATCCATGAATGACAACAACTTGTTCCCTGACGTAGAGTCTACCAATTGATCTATTTGAGGCACGGGAAAAGGATCTTTAGGACATGCCCTGTTAAGATCAGTGAAGTCAATACACAAGTGCCATTTACCATTCTTTTTCTTGACTAACATAGGGTTAACAGTCCAGAACGGGTATTGAGATTCTTTTATATGACCCATCTTGGTCAACCGATCCACTTCTTGTACTATAACATCGTTTGTTTCTTTGGAAAAATGACCTTTTTTTGAATTACTGGTCCAGCATCAGATCAGACTGACAATTTGTGGCAGATTACTTCAGCAAGTACCCCGGTTATATCATCATTGCACCATGCAAACACATGTAAATTGCCCGACAAGAAAGACAATAGCTTTTGTTTCAAACTTATTGGCAACTTAGTACCAATCTTAACACTTTTTCCTTTTGTTAGGTAATGGAATTAAACTTCTTCTATAAGTATTATAACACTATGAGCCTCCATTGGATCATCAATTTCATTCTCATCGGTGGAAGGCTCCAATAGATACTATTCCTTGTTAACTTTGAATTCCTCCAAAGACTTTGATGCAAGAGCTGTTGCATATCATTCTTTAGCCACCTTTTGACTGCTTCGGACAACACCTACTTTTGCACCCTAACATATTTTAAACATGGATGGACAGTAGAGGGTACAACATGCATCATGGAGAGCCATGATCTCCCAAATATAGCATTATAAGACGTTGGGTAATCGACCACAACAAGGAATACCTTCACTATCTTGTTGAAAGGTCATTTGCCCAATATTACTTCCTCTTCAAACTCACTAACAATATCTGCCAAACTCCCAGTAAATCCCACAATAGTCCTGTTTCACCGTTGCATAACCGAAGGATTTCTCATCTGTTTGTATGTATTCATAAACAATATGATTTCCGAATTACCCGTGTCAATCATGATTCGACGTACATCATTTCCCCCAATTGATGCGCCTATCACCACAGCGTCTTCATGTGGAACTGCAGTATCTCTTAGGTCATCCTCATCAGAGACTATGAAAGGAGTCAGGGTTTGGTATAGATGTATGGACATCCTTCCATCCAACTGAGTAGTCAAACTGTTGACAATGCCTATTTTTAACAACTTGAAGGTGCTGTCATAGTTTTTCCCCCAAATATTGTTAAGAACTCAAAATATTTTACCAGATCGTAATCTTTTGTAGACTTATCCACTATAACCTCTACCTGATTGCGGTCCGGGTCCGGATCAAGGTCTTGATAATTCACAACAAACCTTTCAACAATCATCTTGGTAGCCTGGATGTTCCAGGGGCTACCGAAGGAGTCATCCAGGGATCATTGGTATTGGATGGTCTTTCAATGATATTTTACACTTCTTGCTTCAATGCTATGTAATCATGGGTATCATGCCCCAAATTGTTATGATATTTATAGATTGGGTACTTTGTTCTCTCTAGGAGACTGTAGTGGGGTTGGCCTTCAAAACGTACATCATTTTTAGTCTTATCATATATTTTTGCTACACTTTCCTCCAACTCAGCAAACCATTCAGGCTGAACCTAAGGACCCCTTTGATTCGATTGATTCGGCTTGGGCCGATATGACCCCTGCCCGATTTCCTTTAACCTGTAACCGGACTGAGTTGTTGTTTGAGGAGTTGACACTATGTGGTGGATCTGTTCAAACGAAGCACTCTAGATTCTTAGTTTTTTCCACATTAATCTGATTCCCAACTTGATTAAATAGTCTCCCAAAAATCATTGTTTTTTTCCGGGTTACCGAGTCAGCCAAATTACCCGGACTCAAACCTTTTCCTAAAGAGTCAATTGCAACTTGTTCAAAACAGTCAGCCAACCCATTTTTCGTATTCACAAACCTACTAATATATTCCTTCAATGACTCATTTGGTTCTTGGGCACAATGGATAATTGTATTACCATTACCTCTAAGCTCCTTGATTCCAACAAATTGCTTTCGGAACACAACCTAGAATATATGAATATTCTTTATAGATCCACTAGGAAGACTATTGTAACATTTGGAGGCACTTCCTCTAAATTTTTGTGAGAAAGCCTTGCATAGTAGCTTGTAATCGTCAACAAAGTTCATCATAAAATTCTTAATTTTTTCAAAATGATTGTCCAGATCTTTGCTTCCATCATAGTTTCCATCTTAGAACTATAAAATCTTTTGGGAAGATGTCAAAAGAGTATATTTGAAGACAAATGTGATTGCCTCCAATTTTGACTACGGCTAAACACAATATCTTAATTAGGAGTAGAAAAAATACATGGTTCAGATTGGAAGGAAAATGGATCGATGAACAAACGATCAATATGCTGATCAGTCGGACCCTTCATTTTCCCATGATACTTTTTAAGTCTGCCATGTCTATCCATTTTTATTAAATGCTTCTTGGTCAGCCTTAATTTCTTCTTCAACCAGCCTTCATCACTACTGGATGAGACTGATTCTTTAGGCTCTGAATCAATTAGATGAACTACTAGAAGACTTCGATGTGGAACTCACAACTCGTTTGGACCGATACGTTTTCTTGGAGCCGAGATGAGTCTTTATGGACTATTCATTCTCACCAGGATTATCAGTAGGGTGGAATGCTGATGCACCAGACTTTTCTTTGATTCCTTTTTCTATTTGTTTTTTAGCCCTTAAAGCCTCAATTTCAGCCCTTAGCTGATCATATTGTTCTTGCATGGATTGTTTTTCATTTCCATTGTGATTAATTTGAGACACAGTAGTGTGCTCAAGATTTTCTTTCATGCCTTCAACTTCGGGAGGTGAAACGTTGTGTACATTACGATCCATCCGAACTGCTTCGTTTACTGGTTTTGAATCTGAAATTCAAGCACCGTTGCATCCCACTGTGGTCGCCAATCTGATGTGGATAATTTATAGTAGAGGGGTATTTTGGGAAGTTTATGAGTTGAGCATTAACTCATGAGTAGTTAGTAGTGAAATAAGAGAGGTGTATGTTTGTATTTAATGTTTTAGAAAAAGTCTAACCCCTTAAATGAAGTTGGTTGGGGTATTTATACTGATTTTATGACCCAAGGGTCTTACGGGGCGACCTTGGATTCAAGTCAATCTTTAAATCCCAAACCCTAAATGATATTAGCACACAGCAGAGTCATGATTGACTTGGTCGAACGATTTACAATATGTTTGGTGCAAAATATGTCCGAACTGGCCTTCCGGTTTAGGGAGTAGTGCCCTTCTAAAAATATCCAAACCTATCAGTCATAATTTTAATAAAGAAAACTTCGATTGATCAATAATGTTGATACCGTTACATAATATATAAAAAAGTCTTAGAAGAAGATGAGATTAATAACAACAATACATAGTACAATAAACCTTAAAAGTCGAAGTCATATCACATGTTATCTTCAACAGGTGATCCATTTACAATCACATCATCTTTCTCAGCAATATTGTCCTTTAGATATGCTAGCATGTCTCTAGTAAAGAAATCTGTAACTTTCAAATTCCACGCTTTAACTGTTTATTTCCTTATTTCGTAAGATATTTTGAACACACAAAGTATTGGTTCGGATTTTACAAGATTGTACCTATTTTTTACTTCAACACGACTACACAGAATTAGATTCGGAGCTCCCAATAGGCCGTAATTATAATACATCCTCCACAATACTTGATTGGAAAAAACATTGGTCATCTCATCAGATATTTTTATGGTAACAAACTTCACGGCTTGAAGCAAATGACAGTCCACTCCATACTTAAGGATCTTTTTGTTTTTTATGTTCATGAATATTTGGTGGATGAATTATTTGGATATGATTTAGGTGACTTATAAAGAAATATACAACATTGGCGGGAATTATATTTTAACGAGAATTAATAATTTGTGGGAATTAATAATAGGCGGGAAATTTATCTAATTAGCACGAAGCGTTAAACAAGCGAAAAATATATATCATACGTATTAAGACATAACCAAATATCAAAAACAACAAAAAGTAGAAAATACATAAGTTCGAGTCATAAACAAAAATGTTTGAAAACCTAAAATAACATAAGATCATATGTCTAATTTGGTAAGACCGGTAAAGAATGGTTACTCGCTAAGATTCACTTTGCTAATCGATATAATTTGAGTAAATTTATTAAATCTAGTGTAGTACGGTTGCATCCATTGACTCACTTTATTGGGGACGTGAGAAACCCATGCTGAGTATAATGTCTGCAACGGTCCATCACGAGGAGTAGTAATCTGAAATTTAAATGTCAAGTCAATTTATTAGGTAGAAAATAAAATCATAAACCTCATAAACTATAAAAACAAGGTATAATAAAACTGATATAATTGCATTAATAAAGTGTATACCATGTACGAAGGTAATTCCCATCTCTAAAATCGTTGAAGAATTAATAGGTGGACTTCCTCGAATTGGTAGATAAGTTAAACACTTTTCTTGAAAGACATAGTATCAATGTCGGGAAATGTCATCCAATAACGGATAAAAAGTTAGGGTTTGAAGTAATCCAAACTACGTACCATGTAATCCAAAACATCGGACAAACCATAAACCTCTAACCACAAAGTACCATTTTCAATTTATTCCTTTAACAAATCACGTCTAACGGTTTTCTAATTATCCTCAATACGTTATACCGAAAGTGATACAAACCGATATCTGCATTGTCTGTCTACGATAACGTCAACCAAATTAGTAATATAAGGATGTAGAAATTCCAGGATGCACTCGGAGTATAAAGTTAAATTTCATTCCTCAGTAATGCATGTTACTTCGATTTTCCCAACAAATAATGCATTTAAGTTTATCCACCGTGCTCAACATCTCGATATTTTGGAGACAATTTTAGATTGCACGCATGTTCAAAAGATTCTCCGGGTTATTATTCTTCAAACCACTATATATCTTCATAGGACGCGACCCAAGGAAAGACAAATTATGAACTAATACATCTTCATCCGGATTGAGCCTACAAGCGCGAGAATGGCCGTCTCAGTAAAATAAGGTTCGTGATTGTGTTTCCCGTTTATAACTTTCAAACACCATTTCATAGCTAGTACAT
The DNA here is from genome assembly GCA_036936605.1 of Limnanthes douglasii subsp. nivea. Taxonomy (NCBI): domain Eukaryota; kingdom Viridiplantae; phylum Streptophyta; class Magnoliopsida; order Brassicales; family Limnanthaceae; genus Limnanthes; species Limnanthes douglasii. The sequence goes on along the minus strand of JAUPFV010000005.1, from coordinate 124,368,684 downwards.
CAACTAGATGTCCTTTTAATTCAAAAGGACAATTAGATTTCTTTGTTGTACTCTTTCGTTTTCTCAAAGTTTCCATCATCGTATGGTTCGTGTGATACGTATAAAATAAAAACTAAAATTGAAATTGTTACCTCCTTTGAATACAAGTTCTCCTCATCCACAAAGTCTTCCATAGAGATGCCAAGTTCCTAGTCTTCCATAACTATTTGGTGTTTGGTTGGTTTGTGGTAGATCTAGTGTTCGGGTAGTAATTGTTAGTGTGAGTGGTAAAGTTTTACTGTTGGGATGGTAAATTGTTAAGGTTTGGAGATAGATTTTGGGTGGATTTTAGATTTAAGAGTAATTTCTTAAGCAATGACAATTTTTGATAAAAATTATGAAAAAACTACTTTGGGGTTTTCAAAATTTAGTTTAAAAAGGGGTTGTAGGATGAGAGATCTAACAAAATATATCTTATTTCTAACCTAGCCCGTCTAAAAATCATCATTAGTTTTTCATCATTATCATTTGTTTCGAAATAGTTTTTTATGTTTATTTTTTTTATTGAAAGTGTTATTTATTCATGTAATCATGGTTATCTATAGCCTTTCGCGTGAAATTTATCAGCTTTTAATACGTAACATCATAAACAATATTTTTTTGCGTGTTTAGTCTTTCAAATTTCAAATCTATAATATATATTTTTCCACCTCACCTATCATGTAGGGGTTTTAAAAAATTTAAGTATTTTTTTAGTTTTTTACTATTTAATTATATGGATTAACTTTTTATTTTATTATTTTTGTTAATTTTTTAATATTATTCATTTTTTACTCTATTACTTTAACCCTAATAACTAACTGAACTGATCAGACCATAGTTTTAAGCGACGTGCGACGCCCCGCGAAGACGAGGGGTCAAAACGTTGCGGCAAGAGTTATCCCGTTTACCAATACTATTAATTAAACAATATATAATATAATACAAAGATAAGAAATTAAGTCCAAAAATTAATAAAAATATTATAAAATCTGAACTACAAATATTTTAAGACATTCAAATGCGATTAAACATAAGAAATACTCCAACTAAACATAAAAAAACTTAAATATCATCATCAATATAATTATCTTTCACCTCATTGGTCATTTGGCTCATATACATCCCACATAGGAGGCAGCGTGCAGTAGAAGGAGGCAGTGTGTAGTGGAAGAACAAAAAGAGATTTTTCGTATGGTGATATCGAAATAGAATTTTAAGGACTAAATTGTAAATAATGTAAATTTAAGGATTTAATTGTAAGTGATGTAAGTTTTGTCCTTAATTCGTGACTGATGTAAGTTTTAGAGTATTTTTGTAACTATGTGTAATTAGTAAGGACTAAAAGCAATTAGTCCACTTTTTGTAACAAATTTCAGTTTGATACTAAGTCTTGGTTCCTCTATATAAAGGATCAGACTACTCTAATAAAGGGGTTGAACATTTTTTACTTTGAAACTCATTTGTACTTGTGTTTTCTCTCTCTAAAAACTCTATAGTTTTTTCTCTCTCTATAATACACTCTTGACAATTAACTAAGGCAAAACAATAACTCATCAAATTGGAGACTCCACTGGGGACGTAAAATCAGTGCTCTTATTTTGTTCGAAATATTGATACAATCTAGTTGTATTCTCTGATTAAAATTCATACGATGAATCTTGAAAACAATCCTAGGCTCCAGTTAGCGATGGATGTTGAGAAAACTAATGGAAATAGAACTGATAGAAATAGAACCGATGTATCATCTCCGATCCGAGCTCAATCTGATATCGAGGCGCGAATGAATGAGCTTTTAGATAAAATTAACACTTTGAATGAGAAATATGAACGAAGGGAGCAAAAGATACTCTCAACAAGGCTCAGAGCCGAGCTTAGACAGGAAGTAGAAAAGACCGAGGTGGAAGGTCAGTCAGATCGATCTTTTGATGATTGACGCGCTAAGTCCGAACACAAAAAAGAATGTTTTGTGGCTCCTAAAGAGCGATATTGGTCTCGAAAGGAGATAAATGATAAACATAAATTAGTGACTTCTAGTGACGAGGTGGTCGAAATCTTAGCCTCAGGTTTTAAGAGGCATAAAGGTTCTTCAAAAGGGGAATCTGATAGAAATTATTCGAGGAAGTATAAAAAGGAAAGCAAATCTAAGAATGCTCATCGTTTAACTTGGCATGAAGGAAACTCTTCGAATCAGTATGCTGAAACTGATAGGAACGTATATGTCACAATGGGAACTAATGATCAATTCGTTTAAGGTGTTGACTGAAGAAATTCTCCCTTGACAGATGGAATTTGATCCATGACGCTTCCGAAACGTTTCGACATTTCAAAGGTGGAGAAGTTCGATGGGATGCAGGAACCCGATGATTAGATCGAACAATTCAAAAAGTATATGATGAATTTCGAAGATGACAACCGGCTTGTGTGTCGTGCATTTTCACAGACTTTTAAGGGAACAACTCTTAAGTGGTACAATAGGATTCTGAGGGGGTCCATATCAAATTTCAGAGATTTCTATACTGCTTTTCGAAGGCAGTTTGTGGGAAGCAAAGAGATGAGAGCAAATAGTGATATTATTATTCAGTGAAAATAGGCACCGAGAGAAGAATTGAAAGATTATACAAAGAGATTTGTGTTGACCAAGGCTAGTTTGGACAACTGTGAGGAAAATATGGCAATGGCAGCTTTTTGCCAAGGGTTATTGCCAAAGGATTTAGCTAATGAGACAACAAAGAGAATGGCCTTGGCTTTTGGAGCTTTGATGGCTCAAGTTTAGGATCAGATCAAAGTGGAAGATTCGATTAGAGTCCAAGGCGGACCAGTCAGCACTCCGAAAAATTCAGGACATGCAGCCAATAATCAGGGGCAGCCCTCGAATGGTAATAACAATGGCAATGGCAATCAGCAGTCGAGGCAGAAGAACAACAATTTGCCTCCTTGGAGTGGTGGTTATTCAAATCACGCTCCATCTAACACTTACAATAGGCTTAGATCAAATATATGGGTCAAGCCTGAGTATTATTCCGATCTGACACATAACGTTTCTGTCATCTGGGATAAGATCAAGAATTATGTAAATTTTAGAAAGCCGACTCCCATCAGTAGACCAAGGGAGGAGAGAAATAATAAATTTTGTAGATATCATGATGATATTGGGCATGATACAAATGATTGTATTGCTCTGAAAAAAGAAATCCAATATTTGATTGAGAATGGAAATCTCCGGACTTATGTGAAGTCACATGGGAGTGCATCGAAAAATAATGGTGCATCGACTTCGAAGGCTGCACCGCCAGCTGCGAATTTGATGATTATGGATCCACAGGCTGAACCATTCGATGCTTCTTCTGAGTATGTTGAAAAGGATCCGAACAATTTGATTTTGATGACAGTGGAAGAATTGTGGAAAAGGGACGCGTTCGGGAGCTGTGCAAGTTTTTTGAATCGTTGGCTATTTTTGGAGGCGATTTAATGACTTGGAACTCGGATAGTTCGAGGAAAAGGCATGTTGTCAATTTGACAACTCAAATTGAAGGGAGAATGTCTACGCACTTGTATGGGAAGAAATATATTCCTTTCATTTTGTTTGATGAAGACGATTTGAGAGGTACTGCAGGAACACACAAAGATGTTGTGGTGATTGGAGCTGAGGTGGTTGGCGTCAAAATTCGACGTGTGATGATTGATATTGGCAGCTCTGCCAATGTCCTTTTTAAATCCACCTATAACATAATGATAAATCCACCTCGGATTTCTCAATCGGATCGAACAATTATTGGATTCACGGGTGTAACAGCTCGTGTTGTTGTAGATTTCGAAGGTGAGGTGAGTTTGAGAAAATGGCCATTTAAGAAAAAGGTCCAGGTACTCTTTGTGGTGGTGGATTGTCCCACAAGTTATAATGCTATTTTTGGAAGATCGTGGCTTTCAAGAATGTATGCGGTGGTTTCTACAGTTCATCAGTGCTTTAAGTATGTGGTTGGAGACAGAGTTGGGGTTGTTCGAGGCGATCTGAAGGTTGCCATGGAATGCTATTTCACTGCACTTCGGATTTGAGGATCTGGCAATGAAAATTTAATGCGTGAATAGAAATTAGAAGGGGCACCCTCGGATTTGGAAGAGATGGTTGACGATCCGAGGGAAACCCCGGGGTCTTTAACGGTGAGCTGAAGAGATAAAGGAGTTTACTTTTTTGGAAGGAAAAGTACTTCGAATCAGAACTTTATTGACCCCTTTTATACGTCAATAATTGCTTGATTTTTTATCTCAAAATTTGGATGTCTTCGCTTGGAGGACAGAAGATGTAACAGGAGAACCTATTGAGGTAATTCGACACAGCTTGGCCAAGGATCTGAAGGTCAAGCCGGTAATTCAGAAAAGAAGAGTGTTTTCCTCGGAAAAAGTAGAAGCAATTGTTGCTGAAGTGTATCGATTGTGTAAGGCCGGACACATAAGGGAGTCACAGTATCCTTTATGGACGACGAATCCGGTGGTAGTCAAAAAGAAGAATGGGAAATGGAGAATGTGTGTGGATTTTACAGATTTGAATAAAGTTTGTCCCAAAAATCCGTTTCTTGTTCCTCGAATAGACCAGTTGATTGATTCTACTTCAGGCAACAAAACGTTAACTTTTATGGATGCTTTTGCAGGGTATAATCATATCCAAATGGATCCAAAACATCATGAGTGCATAACTTTTATAACTGATAGGGGCGTGTATTGTTATAGAGTGATGGCCTTCGGATTGAAGAATGCTGGAGCCACTTATCAGAGATTATTGAATAAAGCTTTTGCTACGCATATCGGAAGAAATATTGAGGTATATATATATATACGACATGGTAGTAAAACTTTCAAAGGATGAAGTGCACCTTGGTGATTTAGATAAAGATTTTTTTAATTTAAGAGCGATCAGGTTGAAATTAAATCCTGAGAAGTGCACCTTCGGAGTTCGATCAGGGAATGTTTTGGGTTTTATTATCAGTGAAAAATGAATAGAAGTTGACCCAGAACAATTAAAAGCTTTGATAATAATGAATTCTCCTCGGTCAATCAAAGTAGTGCAAATTTTGACATGAAGATTAGTAGGACTTAATCGATTTATTTCAAGATTTTATGATAAATGCTTTCCTTTCTTTCAAGTGTTACGAGGGCCTGGCAGGTTCGAATGGACATCGGAATGTGAAGCAGCTTTCACAAACATAAAAAATTTGTTGTCATCACCAGAGATTTTTTCAAAGCCTCGAAATGGGTAAAAGTTATTTTTGTATATCCCGGTATCGGAATTTGCACTAAGCGCAGCGTTAATTAGTGAGGATTCAGGAGTTCTGAAGCTGGTGTATTACATTAGTAAAATTTGGTGGCAGTAGAAAAGAGGTATATGAAATTAGAGAAGTTGGCATTAACATTGGTGGTTGATGCTAGAAAGATGCGCCCGTATTTTCAACCTCATACGATTGAAGTCCGAACTTCATTCCCTTTGAAAAATGTTTTACATCGACTTGATATTTCGGGAAGGATGACCAAATGGTTAGTGGAGTTGGGGGACTACGATATTTCGTTTACACCTTGAACAACAATAAAGGCGCAAGCACTGGCAATATTTTTGTTGAAATTCCACTCAAGCCGATCAGATGAGGATGAAACTGAAAACGTCATACCTGTTGATTCGAGATGGGTTGTTCGAACAGATGGGGGATCTAGTGTTTCAGGATGTAGTGCTGGGGTTCAGTTAAGAGCTTCGACGGAAGAAACAATGATTCAATCTATTAAATTTTGTTTTCATGCTTCGAACAATGAAGCTGAATACGAAGCTGCTTTGGCAGGTTTGAGATTGACAAAAATTTGCGGGGCAACTTCAGTGCATTTGGAAGAGATTCTAAATTATTGGCAAATCAGGTATCTGGATTTTCTGAAGCAAGGAAGGATTTTCTGATTTTATATCTTGGGAACTTCACAATTTAATGCTTTTGTTTGACAACGTTGTTGTGGAATATATTGGGAGAGGAAGTAACATGGTGGCTCACTTTTTAGCAAATGTTGCTTCAAAGGAAGAATATCCTTGGATTTTTCTACAAGAAAATCCTTCAATTGTTACTCAACCTAACCAATGTGAATGCATAGAAGAGTTTTTAACCATTGATGAAAGCCGACGCGATTGGCGATCATATATTCTTAATTTGTTTACTCAAGGAATACTGCCAGATGATTTACAATTGGCCAAAACGTTAAGGGGCAAAGCCTTCGGATATATAGTACTAGATGGGACTTTATATAAAAAGGCATTGAGCATGCCATTATTACGATGCTTAAGCAAACAAGAATCACAAGAAGTATTGTCAGAGTTGTATGATGGTGAATGGTCGGCTCATTGTGGGTTCAAAGCTTTATCACGTCGATTTTTACTTACAGGGTTTTATTGGTCTACGATCATGAGCGATGCTAGGAATTTAGTCCGAGGTTGTGATACTTGTCAGAGATTTTCCAACGCTATTCACAGACCAGCATTACTGCTTATGTCTATATCCGAGGCAATTTGATAGGTGGGGAATTGATCTGGTGGGACCATTGCCGATGGCTTATGGGGGAAGACAGATGATAATTGTAGCGGCTGATTATTTTACAAAATGGACAGAGGCAAAACCGTTATCAAGAACCAAGGCAAAATATGTCATCAAATTTATTGTAAACAGTATCAGTTTTCGTTTCGGGGTTCCTCGGAGAATTACGACAGATAATAGCCCTCAGTTTAATAACAAGGAAATGACTGCATTTTGTATCTCTAAAGGAATTCGGCAATGTTTTTCGACGCCTTTTTATCCTCAAGCTAATGGACAAGTGGAGGTGACAAACAAAACGATTTTGGATGACTTGAAGAAGAATTTATCAGGAGCATCTGGAAAATGGCCAAACTATTTGCAAAAGGTGCTTTGGGCTTATCGAACAACTCCAAGAGAGGCTACAAAAGAGACTCATTTTGCTTTGGCATATGGTATGGATGTAGTCAAACCCATTGAATCTACGATGTCATCTTTTAGAATATCTCAATATTCTGAAAGGTCTAATGATGAAGTTCAAAGGGCTAATTTGGATATGATTGGGGAAAAAAGAGTTCAAGCTCATTTGAATGTAATTCATTATCAAACTCTTATGAGAAGTAGATATGATTCGAAGCTGAAGAGAAGAGAATTTAAAGAAGGTGATAAGGTGTTGCGAAAATTTTTCTTGCATACAAAGGAGAAGAACCTCAGAAAAATGGCTCTAAATTGAGAAGAGCCTTATACAGTTGTTGAAAGAATTAAGCCGGGGTCTTATCGACTTTGTGATTTCGAATGGAAAATGCTTCAATATCCGTGGAATATCCAGCACTTGAAGCTTTATTGGGAATAAACATGTTTTTATATTTTGGAATTTTTGTTTTTAATGGCACACTTTTTTCTCTCCTGTTGGCCCAGGATGGTTTTAACGAGGCGTCGTGTACATATTCAACATTATCAATAAAGTTCATTTTTTGGCCAATGGTTGTTTACATATGTTTGAAATCTTAACAAATCATCAAAGACTGATCACCTTTGAGATTAGTTAAGAGTAGAATGTTCCGAAGTGTTTATGACATTTTTCGAAGAAACAACCATGTTTAATAATCACATTACATTTTAATTTCGAAGTGAACGCTTAACAGCACATTGAAATTTTTTCGAACAGCTGTTAAAGTTTAACACCGCATTGAGAAATTTTCCAAGAGCTATTAAAGTTTAACAACACATTGAGAATTTGTCGAAGAACTACTATGTTCAAGGTGGTAAGTATATATTTTGTAATTATTGTGTTTTTGAAATTTAACATCAAATAATATGCAAAGACAATAATAAAATATAGAAAACCGTTTGTCATTTAGATTAATTCGTTAAGGTACAAGGATAAATTTTTTAATCTGACAAATACAAAAAGTGATAAAGACAAAAACTGAGAAGGATTAATGAGAAGACTCTTCCTCTTCGGATGATTCGTCTTCAGAGGACGATGTCTCAGGAACAGGGTCGAAAGCTTCATTTGGGCATTTTTCTTCAAGGATGTCATTCCAAAAACTTGTAAGCTCCATTTTTGGGTAAGCAGCGTGAAGCTCTCGAATAAGGAGAATGGTTGCATCTTCTTTTCCGACATTAATAGTTGTTTGCATATTTTTTGAAAGATCAGCTTTGGCGGCAGCTACAGCAGCATATTTTTCAGCTTCGAAATCCTTCTTTAATTTAGTCATGTCATCGATTAAATCTTTGTTTTTTGTCTCACAAAGAGTGAGAGAATTTTGAAGCTTACTAGAGTTGGATTTTTCAGCGGCTAGTTTAGTAGCATGGCTAGTTTTGAGTTTCTTCAACCCTGCTTCATGAGCGTTTGTCAGAAATTCAGTATCCACAATGTGGGTGATTCGCAATTGATTCTTTATGCAGAGAGCGCCTTTGATCAGTTCGGACCGTGCCATTTCATAACCGTGAAATTGATTGATTACTTTGCCGTGTAAAGTTTCTCTAAACTTTTTCTCAGCCTCGTAAGCTTCCTTGTAGTAAACCACATCTTTGGCCAATTGCTTTAGATGGCTGTGAGAAGCTTCAACTTTTGAAGCACGTTTCTTTGCTACAGTATCAAGCTCGGAATATGGCTGAAGAGCGACAAAAATGGCAGGATTTGGAGTAGGAACACGAAGTTCGGATGTGCTAGGTCCTTGAACCATTGGGGTGATGGGCTCAAGAGAGCGGATAGCTTCTGGAGAAGATTCGATTGGTGCTGGTCTCCCAAAGTTAAGCATGTGGTTCTGGATTACATGAAGAACATGGTCTTCCTCACCAGTAAGTGCTTTGATATTTTTGAAGTTGATAAACATGTCACGATCGAAGGCAACAATGGCTAGATTCTCGTTGGAGGTACTATCTTCAATGACTATCACAGGGTTGTCTTTGTTTGATTGATTTTTGATTGAAGCATTTTGTGGGTTTTCAAGAACAGTCACTTCATGCTCATTTGGGAACCAGAGGAACCTTTCTGCAGTTTTGCATTTTCGACGCTTTGGCTTTGATGGTGTGGAAGGGCTAGCACAAGATGTGCTAGCTGCCTTTTTACCCTTCTTTTCTTTGCCAGCTTTTTCTTTCTTCTTTTTTTGGCAAATGGCTATCCGACCTGTTACGAATGGGAAGAAAGACTTTGCAGTCAAGTTGAGGTATTCGTTGGAACACAAGCTTCAAATCTGGTTATGATGATAGATCTTGAGGAGGAAACCCACCTTCTTTGATTAAAAACATATGGCTATGGAGGAAATTGATGGGCTGAAAGGTAGTATAAAATGTATTATTCCATTCCTTCTCAGCCCAAGCAACGAGCTGTTGGAAACATTCCTTAGCAGCTTCTCGACGTGTTGATCAACGCTTCGAAATTTCTGGTATAAATTAGTAAAATAAAATGTTAAGGAAAAAATAGAAGGTAAATTTTATATCAGAACATAAAAATTTGAAGAACTTAAGATTGCTTCTCTAGACGATAGTTAGTTTCGAAGGGTTAGCTTTGAAAATCACTTTACCTTTTTCCCAAGCTCTTGATATGAAGACGAATTTCTATTTCCAGAATTTGTCAGCCTCTAAGATATCATCGATGATCTTGAGGTCATCCATCAAGGTGAGGTAGTAAAAGGGAAGCTTCAGACCTTTCGGCACTTGGGTCAGTGAGATGAAGTCTTCGATGCTGATGGGAATTTTGGACAGACGAGATGCCATGATCACTGACATAAGGGTGAACCACGGATTCGGTGTCACTTGGGTAGGGTATAAGTTGAGGAGTTCGAAGTATTCCACGATCATTGGATCTAGTGGAAATTGAAGACTCCAGTTGATGATTTCTGGGTATACAACTAATTCATCATCCTTGCAGTCCAGGAGAGTTTCTCCTTCCTTTGGCAGACGAAGAGTTATGTTTTCTCCCATTCACCATTTTTTCTTAAGAGCAGAATCCTGGCTATCCTTATAGTATATGTAGCGGACGTTTTCCAAATCAATAATGTATTTGCTTTCAAGGTCCCTTAGGTTCCTTCCAATTTTTGCCCTTTCTTCTTCGGAGATGGAGCAAACATATGCGTCTTCTTGATGTTTTTGAGTATTCACTGAGTTCTCATCGTTAGAGTCAGCCTCGAGATCGGTTCTTGTAGCTTCTGAATAAGCTTCGTTGGCCTTCGAAGTTTGTTCTCGAGGATTTTGAGAAGTTGGGATAATAGTTTCTCAAGAAGGGTTAGTAATTCGAGGAGCTTCGTCTATTAATTCTCTTTAAGGAGGATTGTTAGCATTTGGATTTGGAAGGGAAGGAGTTCGGATAATTGTTGATTCATCTCCCACGGCGATGAATTTTTTTCTTCTTCTTGTTACTCAAGAGTGTTTTGAAGAAGGGTTATTTGTTTTTTGTTTTGGAGGATATTTTTCAGTGATTAGAGTAGAAATTCTACTTTGAGATGAGAAGACTTGAGGTTTTTAGGCCCTGAGATTTAGATGATGATTGTTCTTCGACTATGGGGGGAGGTGAAAGAGTTGGAGCTTTAGTAGGATTGAAGTTACCGTAATAGAATGTTTCAGTAGTAGTTCCGATTGGACCTCCTAGAATTAATCCTACTCTTCGGTATTCTTCGGCCCTTTGTGTAATACAAAAGTAATCGTAAGATCCGAACACTAAATTGCTATCGGTATCAGAAGATTCTGGTGTTTTGGGTAGAATGGCCTTCGATTTTTTGGTTCTTGGTTTCTTTCTCAGAAACCAAGTAAGGGTTGATCGGAGAGGATAAAGATTGGTCAGAAAACTTAAATTTTCTGGCGAAAATCTTGAGAATAGGGGAGGAACACGATGAAGGTAGCCAAAAACTCTGACTTCTCTCTAAAAAGGTTTCTGTGTGAGGAGAGTGGAAATGAAAGGAAGGTTGTATATATACTAAAGCAAGTGGAGGCGTGTGAAGGTGGAGAGACCTTTATGATGATAGGTTGGAATATGAATCGGTGAGTTGGTTAAATGCTTGACATCTGTTAGGCTAGACTTCTACGGTTATGACGAATTTAACGGTTACATATGTAACGGTTATATTCGAGGATGATTATTCGAAGACGATCTACTTACGTAATACTTCGAAGGCAATTTCAAGCCAACATTTTACTGTCAAGGAGTTTCGAGGCCATTTTGTGTTTATTTTTTATTATTATTTAAATACGTTTTAAGATGTTAAATTGCATAAGTGCTTCGAATAACCATTTAAGCTAACTGCTTCGAATGATTGTTTTTAAGTTTATCAAAGGTTACATAGCATATGGAAGTTTTTGATGATGTTAATATTGGAAGACAAAACGGATTTGAATACTTTTTAGTTCTCATTCATTTACAGACATGAGAACTAGGGGGGCTTCTGATATGGAAATAGAATTTTAAGGAGTAAATTGTAGATAATGTAAATATAAGGATTTAATTGTAAGTGATGTAAGTTTTGTTCTTAATTCGTGACTAATGTAAGTTTTAGAGGATATTTGTAACTATGTGTAAGTTAGTGGTTTCGAGTCGAATTATTTGAAAGTTAAATAGTAACTCTTACTTCAAAATGGGTTTACTTTACTTTATACATAACGTTTCAATTCAATTATATGAGTTTAAGTAATTAAAATTAGTTTATATATAATAAAAACAATAATAGATGTAGTTAATGGAGTAACACTCACGATGCAACGTGACGCTATGCCTTTGTAACGCCGCCGCGCCAGGTCTTTTTCTGTTTGGACCATTACGTGACTAGCCGTAACGATTTTTAAGTGTTACACGCCGTCGCGTGGTGCGACGGCGCCGTAGTGGTGTTTTTTAAAGCTACGGATCAGACCTAAACAAAATAATTGATTCAGTCCAAAATCTAAATCCAAATAAATCTTTTTAAATTTGATTTCTCCATGTACAATTTCACCATCGCTTTTGGACCATTTTTTGGTCCTCCTTTGGGATCAATCCTCACCACCAATATCTCCAACACTTTGAATATCAATTTTTTAACGTATGATTTATATCAACTAAATTTTAGAATTAAAGCATATTATATCGATTTTAGACTTTGTATATCTAGTTTTTTCTTGTAGAATATATGAAGTTGTTTGACGTTAAAACCAAAATGGGTAAAAAACAGCTCATGAAGCAGCCTAATTGGGTCGAAAATGCTTTAGGTCGTAGATTTCACAAATGCTGTACCATTGAAAACCTAATTGGTTTGAAGATTTGGCTCCTTCCAGGACATAAATGGGGCATCAAAGAGATGAAAATCTATAATCTTAAAGCTGACATAGAGAAAAAAATTTAAATTTCCAACTTAAGGTGAAGATCAGAGCAAGTGTTCTTTCTATAGAAATGGTCCAATTGTTTGCGAAAAAAATAAAGCACGACAGTCGCTTAGAGTCTTCTGATAGATTGAAGCAAACCCTTCCTTCTAAGGTAATCTTCTCTACCCCACAAGAAAAACAATTTTCCAAAAAGGTTACCCGATCGATACCAAAGTAGCTTGTGGTTCTCACGATCTATCCAAGATCCCTAGGTCAAAAGGGAAAATGATGATGGGCACATAAGAGTTTTAAAACCTATCTATGGTTGTTACTTGCTACACAAATACCTCTAAAATCACTTTGATGGTCACCCATTGAACTATTGTCGACGTGGTGGCTTGGCACATAATATTACGTAACAAGATAATTGTATTTCTTATTATTTTGTAGCGAGCTTACGCTTTCCTCTCTTATGAAAGACTTCACCTTGCGTGCAAGATTTGAACAATACTTGGGCAATGTTGCAAAAAAATCGTGAAGCATCCCGAAACCAACCTCCCCAACTTGTCCACCATAATGAATAATCTTATCATACGTGTGTTCGATGGCAAAGAGTGTGAGAAAGTGATGTAACATATGGAAAAAGAAACGCTTGAATGTAGAAGGGTCGAAATCCTCAATTAAGATTAGAACAGACAAAAGGGACGAGATCCGAGAAGAATTATTTTGAGCTTCCACCGATGCTTCCTTAATCTCGGACTAGGGCCATTTTGGAACATACCTCAGAAGAAAAACACACTTTGGGGGTATCGTTGGAATTCAACCAATGATTTATGTCCACCATCATAAGAAGAAATGAAGAGGGGGTTGAAAGGTTAAATCTAACTACCCTGAGTTCGAACCCTAAAATACCACGAGTTTGAACTCCAACACCAATGGTGATGTCTCCACCGTTTTCCTAGTGCTAGATTTACTCCCGAGACCGAATAATAAGTTGTATTTTGATTATTTTTTGAATCATTGAAAGTCCCCGGGTTAGGGACACGTTTTGTATTACATAGTTCCATTCATTCGTAATAATCATGTAAATGATTTTCATGAATTGAACAAAAACTTCTATTGAGCCATGGAAACTTTCGTTTTGAGTTCCAAAACTTGTTGGTAATTTTATTTTTAACATTAAGGGGAGTTCCGTTTTACCCAAAGCCCTCAAGCTCGGAGCTCGCAATTGACTCGTATGTTGTGGGATTTTTTAGGTGATAAATGAAGTTTGGTTTTAACTAAACTTCTCAAGATCGGAGCTCACAATAGACCCATATGTTGTGAGACTTTTTTAGATGATAAATGAGTATGGTTTTACCCAAACTCATTGAGATAAGAGATTGTGATAGACACATATGTTGTGGGAGTTTCTTAGGCAATAAGAAGTTTTCGATTTTATCCAAACCCCTCAAGCTCGGTGCTCGTAATAGACTCATATGTTCTATAAAGTGTTTAGGTGATAATAGAAGTTCAGTTTTACCCAAATCCCTTGAGCTAGGAGCTCAAAATCAACCCATACGTTGTGGGACTTTTACGTGATAAAGGAAGTTTGGTTTTACCCAAATCCCTCTAGCTCGGAGCTCATAATAAACCAATATGCTATGGAAGTGTTTTTATACTTTTGCTTTGTAACTCAAAATTGGTATCTTCCAAAAATAATCATAAAACTATTATCATTGTTACAACTTTAAATATGTTGGATATTAAAAAGATACACTTTGCTAAACAAATGCTAGTTTTCCTTGGCCATCTAAAGACTTTAAGTTCGTAGATATGAAAAGAACAATAAGTAAACCATATAATTACCAAGAGAGGTAGGTGGCTTATCCTGGTTAGTCGTGTGAGGTACATTAAGAAGAAGGATATTAGAAACATCAACATATATAATAACTGGGGTACTGAGAACTTTTATATGATTATATGCCTCTCCCCCACCTCCCATGTTAACCCGAATGACTCAACACTCGTGACTTGAGTCTGGGTATTCACCTTCAGGGATAGCTTAATTCTCGTTGTAGTTGGGTTCATGATCTAAATGAAGGTGGGATAAAACATGCTTAGCTATCATATCATTACACTCTTGCTCTGGGATAGGCTGATGAATCCTTAATCCTCCTGCCCTAGAGGAACCCAACCCATTTCCTGCATTTACCTGTGCACAACCATTGTACTTCACATACTGCAAAAAATTGTCATTATATATATCATATTTTGAATTTATTCTCTCAACTTTGCGCAGTCAATCGTGTCATGGAAGACGTCATTATACAGTTTGCAGAACTTGTCATTTCTCGCCTCCTGAGGCATAGTCATTAGGGGAAGAGAACTAAACCAAACCTAACCTCTTGCTTTTTGGTAAATATGCACCATGTTTTCAATTAATTTAATATAATCATCATGTCTAACCCGCCTTCCTCGTCGCCAATCCCCCGCCCTAGCACAAAAGTCGATACATCACCCCACGAAATGCAACTTCCTTGGGGTCTAATCTTGAACCACTCGTGTCTGTTCTGACGTAACAATAAGAATTTAGACACAATTTATTATTAACTGATGTCTCTCAAGGCTCAATTCTCCTACGAGATGATCGTGTTCGCCGGGACCCGGGCCTGATTATGCAGTATGTGTGCACTTCTAAGAGTTGGAGATGATGCATGACCTCATCGACTTGTGCATCAAATTTCATTAATAGTACGCGATAAGTCCAAGAATCCTTCATTAATATATTATCAGTAAAGAAGACCCAGAAAGAAACCTTTTACTTGAAAGACATGATAACTACCTATTCACAGCGCTCAATTATGTTTTTGGTGCGCACAAAACATTGTATGTAATCCTTCAAAATTTGCTATAATGATTGAAAGATATTACATGGTCTTCTTGACCCTTATTATATTTCGCTCATCAAACAGATGTTTGAAAAATGCCTAAAACATCTAGAAACTCGAGACTAATTGGCTAAACCAGACCAAAGGCCTACCACTTAAGTTCATAATAAATATTCGACACCATAAGCGATCATCATTGGGAAATCTTGTCATTATCCCCACAAATGTTCGACATGACGCTCCAGGTCTCCGAATCATTCATAATCATCCAACTTACTAGCGTCGACGTTGTGTGGCAATTCAAATGCCATAAAACACGGGACCATAAGGTATACTAACCTTCGATATCAACTAGGGTGTAGAAATTCACTCAAAACATCTTATGGAGCCGAATAAAGGTCCGCACAATTACTCGATCCTCTAGTAAATATTGATGATAGGTTGTTGTAAGCATGCTCATGCATCAAATTTTCCTGCCAATATTGAATGAGACTTTGCGTTGGAGGTGGTTTCTCCGCTCTAGGTTTGTAATAAGTGAGGTCAATCCTTCACTTGCCTTCTACGACAAAAACCACTCGAAGTGGATACCGGGGTTCCAATCAATCCAAATTCTACCATAGTAGTGGTGGTTATGGTTGGTTTTGAAGTGCCACTATGGAAGCACCATATACATAATAAAGGAAACATTATCAATGTTAACTTTAATCTTTAAAAGACAAATTGTTGTATTGGTATTTGAAAACACATAATCCCTTATATCATTTTGTCTTATGGGGTCGTGTAGACCCCTTACATTCCAACAAGAAATGCGATGAAAATCAAAACATAAGGAAATTTACATAATTAAACTAGCATGAAGGGTTGTTCCCGAACATAATCAACTTGGCATGCTGGAGTGGACTCGTATGCATCATAGGCGAAGTGACTACACTAACTGATGAGTCTTTGTCCAACGATTCTGGATCCATTTCGCCAACAACGGAGTTGTTGCATGCGGTATTCCTCAACGCATTTCCAAACCTTCATCGTCAATATGAATGCGCAAGGCGTCATAGGTGGGTGCTGGTATAGAGTCATTCTCGTTAGAAATAACAAGTGAGGTCTCAGGGGATTCTACGACATGTTCTTTTCCGGGTCGGTGATGCGGGGGACTGGAGTGGGTGGTCTCCCTCGATTTGGTACATGCGGTGATGTTGTGACCAAAGGATTTACAGTGCATGTAAATAGCTAGAAGACCTTGGTATTCTACCTGCAAGACATGAGTTTTTCCCAAACAGCTTATAGATATCAAACTTGGGAAGATATCATAGGTTTTCATTATGATGAAAAATCTAGCAAAGTGGAGTCTTGTACGGTTGGTCGTGTGGGTATCAACATAAATGAGAGTGCCAAGGAAACTACCAAAGATGTTAAGCCCGCACTCCGTACATAGCTCATGGGAAAGATCGTGGAACTTAACCTAAATTGGTATGGCTTTTAAAGCTTCTTTAATGGAGGTATCCATGGGTTCCCACTAATTTAGGTTAATAGGATAGTTGCTGAAAAACCAGGGTCCAAGTTCGAGGACTTGCGTAGCATTTTCTGCAGTCGAGAACTTGAAAAAATAATGCCACAAAGGCGTCGCTTTACATTCTTGAAGGCATGGATATCATAGACAGTGTGTCCTATGTATACGGACAAGGTACTTGTGCAGCTTAGTGTTACAAAGGTGGGATTGGGTTTTGTTTTTCCTAT
The DNA here is from genome assembly GCA_036936605.1 of Limnanthes douglasii subsp. nivea. Classification (NCBI taxonomy): domain Eukaryota; kingdom Viridiplantae; phylum Streptophyta; class Magnoliopsida; order Brassicales; family Limnanthaceae; genus Limnanthes; species Limnanthes douglasii. The sequence goes on along the minus strand of JAUPFV010000005.1, from coordinate 124,351,751 downwards.
TTTTGGACTGAAAGAATTGAGGGATGATGGTAGAGTGATGAGGTTTAGGTTGGGCGTACGGGACGAATGAATAATTGTAGAGTAAATTTTTTGTTGAGGTAGGTGGATAGGCTATGATGAAGGAGGTTGGCTTGGGTGGTTTTGAAGCATGAGGATCTCTGATGTGGTTAAAATGCGTTACGGTGAAATTTCATGTGGAGAAGGGTTTATAGGTTTTATTATGTCAGATTGAAAGAGATAAGTGCTAGTGATGTTGGTTTGAGGAGGAGGAGCTGAATGATTCGATATGGTTTGGAGTGGTAGGTTGACGTGCATGGGGTTGCATGCAGAGGAGGTGAAGGGTTGCGTGAACGAGGGGTTTGGAGTAATAATTATGATTTATTGTTTTCTATATTTCATTAAGTATTCATTCACTTAAGTAGGACCAGTTAATAAAAAAATAAATGTAATTAATTTTCGTATGAGTCTTATACTACACATCATACTTGATCCATGTAGTTGATTGATGACGATAATTTTATCATTATTGTGTCTATTTTCTCAAATTATGCTAAAGTAGTCTTTGCCATTTATCATATATCGTCATATACAAGATTTTTCAGTTCATCTATGAAAAGTAGATCACATAAGTTCCATTAAAAAATGCATTATTTGGCAGCATATGATGATCCAAATAGGAGATTTTTGGAAATTTTATGGATCATGACATGCTTAATGATGTATTTGGCTATTATTGGTAGACGATCCAATTAATAAGTAATCAGATAAATAAAATAAATACGAATTAGACCAGTGTATGAATACTGTTGATGGAGGTAATTTTGTAGTTACCATGTCAACATTGGATTTTCTGAAGAATTAAACCCGAATGTTGCCACTTAAGTGTGAACATAAAGAATATGTAATTTGTGAATAAACAATTTGACATGCTATGTTTCCTAATCACAACAACAAAACTTAGAGGGTATGATTGTAATTGTACTTAAGTTAAAATCTTAATTGCAAAGCATATATAAATAAGAAGGTAAGTGTAATCTTTCGTAATTCACTTACATACAATTTTTTATCGTGTTGTTGGTTAAAAGACATCTTTTATCAAGATCTTCAATTAAGAACAGAAGATACAACAATGATTCACTGAAAGATTTAACAAATTAAAAGATACTGTGATTTCTTAAAAAAAGCAGCATATCAGTAGTTACATTGGTTCACTAAGTGATTCAAGATGTCAGAAACTATAAGCAATAACAAAAATAAAAATGAAAGACCACATCCTCTACATCTTGTAAATATTTTATTCCGCGTCAACGGATGTATTCAAATCTAAATTTTTTTATATACTTATATTTATATTAGACTTTTTGCGATATAAGCCTTAATGACATCGGACTATAAAGTAATGATTAATTATAATTTGAGGTTTAAAGTTTTTGTTATATTGATTTGTAGCAGTTATAAACAAAAGGTTTGTGTCTGCATTTTTAAAAATGCAAATTTAATTGAAGATTTGGTATACAAAGTTGTGTGGCTATATTGTTTTAAGTAAGTTATCAATTGAAATTTTGATGGATGTATTTTATTAATTGAAACTTTCATTTATCCTCAATATATATCTAATTTATATCATTACATTATTAGGATTTACACAATCCAACTCACATTTGTTATACAACAGATATAAAATTACAATAATAACGATTTATAACCACTCAAAAATTTCAATATTAATAGCTTATACTCAACAATTAATATCTTATCAAAACACCTGTCATGACATGTCCAAAGAACAAGATTATATATACTTCAACAAAGCTCAACGATAATGATAATGATAACAATTCACATTTACAAATTTCTAGTAATTATTGTGAACTACATTTTCACTAACACCGAAACATATTATGTTTCACATTTAATATTTGAAATTCCAATAATTGAAATACACATCTTTACCCTAACATAAAATACATAATTCATATAAAGAAAAACTAAAAAGACAGACTATGTAAAATGAAAAAAATGTCTAAAACTATTTACGACAATAAATTTAAATTTATATAAATATTCATAAAAAAAAAATTAATTTAAAATATTAATACAATATTTATTATAATTTTTTTTATAAATTTGAACATATTTGATTATATTTTTATAATTTTCATTATTAATAGCATCTAATATATCTTCATTTGAATCTCAATCTCAATCTCAATCTCAATCTAAATCTGAATAAATTCCATAACTAATAGGGCTATATATATATATATATATATATATATATATATATATATATATATATATATATATATATATTTATTAAGGTGCGACCATATTTCTACAATGGTTATCGTACAAATACGAGGTTTTTTGGAAGTGGACCAAAAATAAATTCGTAGTGGCCTTAAAACCCAAAGTACACAATATCATATTAGTGTGAACATTAGATTATTTATATTTAGATATGGAAGAAAAATGTGCACCATCAACCATATTCCCAACAAATGATATCAGAGCTCCAGACTCAAAAGGAACACGATGTTGGCAAAGTTCGACACCCTCAGATGAATGATAAACTCAATAGCTATGGATGACAAAATAAACCAAAACTGTGGGTACCCAAACCGAACCGAACCGAACCGGCAAGGTAGGCTACCCGAATAAAAAAACGGGACGAGTTGTGGTTTTTATTTTTACTATTCGTTCGGGGTCCGATCGGGTATCGGTTTTGAATATTAAAGCATCGGTAACCGCCTGAACCCGTCCCATAAACATATATTTCATTTATATAAATATAAATATTATTTATTTGTTGTAGCCCGTTATAAAAACTGCAATCCAATCCAATAATATTCCTAACGCTAAAAGAAATCCTATCAATACTCTCACTTCTCACTATTGTCTACTCTTTTCTTTAATCCTTAGTATCTCTCACTTTCATTTCCTCACAAAGAACCATTATTGCCGTACCGGACTCCGACGATTGTTGCTCTATTCGTTAATTTTCGCTCGCTTTTTTTATATTTTTCAGGTTTCTCTTTCTACTTGGATGAATTTGTTTACTCTTTTTTTGTCTTTTGATGATTTTTTAAGAGTGTTAGATTTTTTATTTTCCCAAAAAAGTAATAAAAATTATTCTGTTTACCAACGCTTATGGGTTTTTAACTTTCTCTTTGTTTGAATTATATATGCGGTCTATAAATTGTTATATTTTCGGACAAAAATAATAAAAATCTTTATATATGCATATTATTATACTATCATATAACATAATTATATAGATTTGATACGGAATATTTTATAAATATATACCTGTAGTTTTAATACTAACATTAAATATTTTTATCATATATAACATTTAATTTTGAATATATTGGGTATATTTGATACAGATTTTTATCATGTATAATATTTATTTTTTAGTATATATAGATTTGATACAAATTTTAACATTTATTTTTAATATATTCTGTAGATATGATTTTTTTATCGTATCTATTATTTATTTTTTAATATATATATATATATATATATATATATATATATATATATATATATATATATATATATATATATTTGATACAATTTTTTATCATATATATTATTTATTTTTGAATATATATGCAATATATAAAAATGAAAGAATATATTCAAATTCAATAAATACTATAAATGATACTTTATTTTATTTTTTATTAGATAGTTTGATTATGCATTCAGATGGGTATTCAACAATTTTTGATGATGTCGATGATGACGGTTTGGACCGTTCGGTTGTCACCATTAGTAATGTAATTATTATGACATTCCATTATATAAACTTGTGGGTTTTACGGTGTATTCATTAATCTTATGCTGTTTTTGGATCGTTTGGAGAATGTGTAACTTTAACATATTAGGGGGTGCACAATACAGATATAAGGGTAGTTCATTCACATTTATCTCTTATAAGAATATTTTTTAATCCACCCGACAGATCCACATACAGAGCCCGATCCACCATTGAAGTCTCCCCCTATTTGGTCATCCAGTCAGTAGAATAATTAGCCTATCGATAAACATTATTGACTTAAAGTTTGAATTTTTTGAAATAATCTCTCTACTTACCATAAGTTCATCCTCTTTACGCTTCAAATGTCGTCACTATCTTTTACTAGCGCGTGCAACTCTAGGTAGTTCGTCTTTACAACAAACATCTTATACTTAGGGTCTGACACCATATATAAACTCAATTATAATGAATAAAGTTCAGTTTTAACAGATGATCTTAACAAGCTTGAGCCGACGAAACCACCTAAACATAAACCATTCACATCTCAGAACATGCAACTTACAGGCATTGTCAAATAATCCGACCACAAGTACCTATCCACGTTGAGTTTAACTCCTGCATTTGGCTTTATCTCATTTACTAGTGTACTTCTCGACGAAAGAATAAGTCGTCCGTCAACCTCCTAGCCTCAAGATCTAATTAAAATTTAGATGTGTTCCAAAACATAGCCCAAATTTATGTCATAGACTTTTTCCTTACATTGGGATCACATTTCATATTATAGCTAGTCAAAGAGTTTAATTTTCAAGGATTTTGGATTTCCTTTGACACCTTAATAATTCGCTTCACCATCTAAAGTCTCTTAGAATAGCTCATTTATTTCCTCGTGCGCCAAGATAACTTGCTCGTTGTCTACCTTGAAATTTCGAAACTCTTCTAGTAAGTACTACAGATTGCGTTATGCTCTCAAAACATTTTTTTAAATGTGCAAGACCACTCCATGATTCCTAAAGATATTTGTACCTCTCATAATTTTGAAACAAGTGAGTAGCCATCTCTGGATCCTTACCACATCCACTATAAAGAATCGAAATCGTGACACCCCCGTCTCACCAAATTAATCGTCATCATAAGCCTATTACTTGTAGCACGCCACAATAATACTCGTACCTTTTTAACGGAAACTTAAGCTCCCAAAGTTTTTCCCACTTGAAAACAACTCGATGACATTATCTTAAATACTAAATACCACATTAACATATATGATCAAATACTAAATACCACAGTTAAATATATGATCAAATGAAATTATCCTATAATATAAATCAACTCCTAATTGCAAAACTAGTTAATGGAAAAAAGTAAAAAAAAATAATCATAACCACATGTTATGGACAAAAACTTGAAAATGTTTAAATAATTTTAATTTATTTTCAAAAAAAATTAATTTTTCATTATGTACTTTACTTTAATATTTTTTAAATATTTCATTAATAAACCGAAATAATATCATTTTTTTTAGTATTTGTCAATTTATTTAATATATATATATATATATATATATGAAATAGCGATTGCAGTAACGTTGTTCATCGAAAAATATATTTTTTAAAGAAACGAAAAGAAAAGAAAAGAAAAATAAATTTTTTTTTTAAAAAATAACGAAAATATAGATAAAAATACAGATAAAGAAAGCTACTAGAGGGAGAAAAATAATAATAAATGCATAGTTAGAGTAATGAATGTTCACCTTTGGTGACCCACTATATTTATGATGACCAATGCGGGCCTATGAGCTCTACCACCAAACAAGTATAAAGATCCTATCGTAGGGCCTATGCTTCACATATACTTCATAATGCCTATGAACCGACCTAAAACAAATCCTGTAACCCGACACGAAGCCCATAATCCAACGCATTCTCTTATCAATAGCCCAATATTTCTATCGAACTGGTCGAGACAGGAATACCAAGAGCCTCCAATGGTAAAGATCAAAGGTGTTAGTCTAAGAGTTTTATAAGCACACTAAAGTTAACATTGCTATTGAATTTTGAAGTACTCGTCCTCGAAGTTGTTAGATTAGAAACTGATAGCCAAACTGGTTAGTTTCGAAGTACACATCTCTAGAGAAGATGCTTCGAAGTTCTTCACTCATGAGAATTCTGAAATTTTTTGGGGCCATGATTTTGCGTCGCCCAAAGCTAGGTCTGTGCATTTCACCCATAAGTTGTCTCTCTTCTAACATAGGAAAAGGTTTCATTATAGCTTTATGACGCATGCACAGAGATTCCTCGTCAATTCAACTTCCCAATGTGCTTATTATGAATGCTTCCTAAAGTTGGATTCGAACATTTGTGATCGTTGTAGCTTCACGATTATCGGGTAACTTTTTCCATCTTTATAGGCATGCTAGGTTTTTTCATATATTATCTCTAGCATGACCTAGGGGTAGGACCCTCGTAGATTAAAGGCGCATGCACTGAGGAATATCATTATTTTGACTTCTCAATGGCCGCGTAGTGATCGACAACGAGCGTATGTCAGCGCAATGATGAAACTTCCAACTATAAATAAAAGATGGCAAAAGGTTCCACCATTCATTCTCTTTTATTATTTTTTAAAGTAAAAATTGTCAATATAGAGAACAAAAGTTTTCATCGCCTTCGACTACGACTTTTTTCGGCTCAGCATACTTCTTCTAGCCAATCTTCAAACATTTTAATCTACCAACCCAGAGTCACGTCCCAAACTAGCATATGATTTCATTTGCCTATTCTTGTCTATATGTTTGGTAGGACAACAACACAAGGTTAATAAAAAACATTAGATTCTCCATGACATATGCTACACCCATAAGGTTACCGTTTTGAAAAAAGGCAAATATCACATAAACAACCAGGCTTCAAACCCTCCAGGGAGCCTTCCTCGAACTGCGCAACCGACTTAAGTTTTAACATTTGGTATCATCATTATACCATCCTCAAAAGATTTTTTTATAGGTATCTTGATTCCAATGACCTATCCAAAATGCAATACTGACGGGAGATCCCTCACAATGTTAAGTTGTGACTTTCTTACAAAAAAAGAAAGTCCTCTTCATATGCTGTCCGCTGAACTAGTATTATTTACCAACGCTTTTGATTAGCACTTTTAATTCTCTCTTCACCCCAACATGATGTTGTTCTTTAACGTGTTTGACCTTTCTCATAGCGAGGCCCGTATAAATACGTGGAATACCATAATGTTCTTTGTAATTTCCTCGTTCTGCTGACCATTGAGAAGTTGATTTCTCAATACACAATCTATGACAACCACAATTAACCTGATTACTGCATTTCCATTGTAAAAAAACTCAAGAAGGTGATCGATTTGTCAGATCCCAATTATGAACAGAGATGATGGGTCGTCTTCGTTTGGGGAGCGCGGGAAATGAGACTTCTTTAAGTTAAAAAACTCGAGCTTTCTCAGAAACTATTGAAGCAACAAATGTAAGTAACCTATACCAACTCTGTGGTACCAATTTGTATCATTTCTTTCAATTTTTCTCAACTATTCATTATTTCTATTTCTAGTTTTTTCTTCTAGAATATATAAAGTTGTTTGACGTTGAAACCAAAATGGGTAAAGAGCAGCTCCTGAAGCTGAGTAATTGGGTCGAAAATGCTTTAGGTCGTAGATTTCACAAATTCTTTACCATTGACAACCTAATTGGTTTGAAGATTTGGCTCCTTCCAGGACATAAATAGGGCATCAAAGAGATGAACATCTAAAATCTTAAAGCTGACATAGAGAAAAAAATTTAAATTTCCAACTCAAGGTAAAGATCAGAGCAAGTTTTATTTCTATACAAATGGTCCAATTGTTTGCGAAAGAAATAAAGCAGGACAGGCGCTTAGAGTCTTCTAATGGATTGAAACAAACCCTCCCTTCTAAGGTAATCTTCTCAACCCCGCAAGAAGAATCTTCCAAAAAGGTTACCCGACCGATACTAAAGTAGCTTATGGTTCTCACGATCTATCCAAGAGCCCTAGGTCAAAAAGGAAAATGATGATGGGCACATAAGAGTTTTAAGACCTATCTATGGTTGTTACTTGCTACACAAATGCCTCTAAAATCACTTTGATGGTCACTCATTGAACTATTCTCGACGTGGTGGCTTGGCACATAATATTACGTAACAAGGTAATTGTTTTTCTTATTCTTTTGTAGCGAGCTTACGCTTTCCTATCTTATGAAAGACTTCACATTGCTTGCAAGATTTGAACAATACTTGGGCAATGTTGCAAAAAATTCGTGAAGCACCCTGAAACCAAGCCTCCCTAACTTGTCCACCATAATGAATAATATTATCATACGCGTGTTCGATGGCAAAGAGTGTGAGAAAGTGATGTAACATATGGAAAAAGAAACCCTTGAATGTAGAAGGGTCGAAATCCTCAATTAGATTTAGAACAGAAAAAAGGACGAGATCCGAGAAGAATTATTTTGAGCTTCAATTGATGCTTCCTTAATCTCGGACTAGGGCCATTTTGGAACATACCTCAGAAGAAAAACACACTTCGGGGGTATCGTTGGAATTCAACCAATGATTTGTGTCCACCATCGGAAGAAGAAATGAAGAGGGGGTTGAAAGGGTAAATCTAACTACCCTGAGTTCGGACCCTAAAATACCACGAGTTTGAACTCCAAGGCCGATGGTGATGTCTCCACCGTTTTCCTAGTACTAAATTTACTCTCGAGACCGAATAATAAATTGTATTTTGATTTTTTTGAACCATTGAAAGTCCCCAGGTTAGGGACACATTTTGTATCACGTAGTCCCAGTCATTCGTAATAATCATGTAAATGATTTTCATGAATTGAACAAAAACTTCTATTGAGCCATGCAAACTTTCATTCTGAGTTCCAAAACATGTTGGTAATTTTATTTTTAACATTAAGGGGAGTTCAGTTTTACCCAAAGCCCTCAAGCTCGGAGCTCGTAATTGACCCATATGTTGTGGGAGGTTTTAGGTGATAAATGAAGTTTGGTTTTACCTAAAATTCTCAAGATTGGAGCACACAATAGACCCATATGTTGTGAGACTTTTTTAGATGATAAAATGAGTCTGGTTTTCCCCAAAATCATTGTGATAAGAGATTGTGATAAACTCATATGTTGTGGGAGTTTCTTAGGCGATAAGGGGTGTTCGATTTTATCCAAACCCCTCGAGCTCGGAGCTCGTAATAGACCCATATGTTCTATAAAGTTTTCAGGTGATAATAAGAGTTCAGTTTTACCCAAATCCCTTGAGCTTGGATCTTAAAATCAACCCATATGTTATGGGTTTTTTACGTGATAAAGGAAGTTTGGTTTTACCCAAATCCCTCCAGATCAGAGCTCATAATAAACCTATATGCTATGGAAGTGTTTTTATTTTTAGACGACTTTTGCTTTGTAACTCAAAATTGGTATCTTCCAAAAATAATCATAAAACTATCATCGTTGTTACAACCTTAAATATATTGGATATTAAAAAGATACACTTTGCTAAACAAATGCTAGTTTTCGTTGGCCATCTAAAGACTTTAAGCTCATAGATATGAGAAGAACAAGAAGTAAACCATATAATTACCAAGAGAAGTAGGTGGCTTATCCTGGTTAGTCGTGTGAGGTACATTAGGAAGAATGATATTAGAAACATCAACATATATAATAACTGGGTACCGAGAAACTTTATATGATTATATGCCTCTTCCCCTACCTCTCATGTTAACCCGAACGACTCAACACTCGTGGCTTGAGTCTAAGTATTCACCTTCAGGGATAGCTTAATTCTCGTTGTAGTTGAACATGAAGGTGGGATAAAACATGCTTAGCTATCACATCATTAGACTCTTGCTCTGGAATAGGCTGATGAATCCTTGATCCTCGTGCCCTAGAGGACCCCAGCCCATTTCTTGTATTTACCTGTGCACAACCATTGTACTTCACATATTGAAAAAAATTGTCATTATATATCATACTTGAATTTATTCTCTCAACTTTGCGCAGTCAATCGTGTCATGGACGACGTCATTATACAGTTTACAGAACTTGTCATTTCTAGCATCCCGAGGCATAGTCATTAGGGGAAGAGACCTAAACCAAACCCAACCTCTTGACTTTTGGTAAATATGCACCATGTTTTCAGTTAATTTAATATAATCATCATGCCTCATCCGCCTTCCTCGTCACCCATCCCCCGCCCTAGCAGCAAAGTCGATACATCGCCCCACGTAATGTAACTGCCTTGTGGCCTAATCTTGAACCACTCATGTCTGTTCTGACGTAACGATAAGAAATTAGACATAATTTATTATTAACTAATGTATCTCAAGGCTCAATTCGCCTACGAGATGATCGTGTTCGTCGGGACACGGGCCTGATTATGCAGTATGTGTGCACTTCTAAGAGTTGGAGATGATGTATGACCTCATCGACTTGTGCATCAAATTTCTTTAATAGTACGCGATAAGTCCAAGAATCCTTCATTAATATATTATCAGTAAATAAGACCTAGAAAGAAACCTTCTACTTGAAAGACATGATAACTACCTATTCACAGCGCTCCTCTATTATTTTTTGGTGCACACAAAATATTGTATGTAATCCTTCAAAATTTGCTATGTCTTCTTGACCCTTATTATTTTTCACTCATCAAACTAATGTTTGAAAAATGCCTAAAACATCTAGAAACTCGAGACTAATTGGCTAAACCAGACCAAATACCTACCGCTTAAGTTCATAATAAATATTCGACACCATAAGCAATCATCATTGGGAAAGCTTGTCATTATCCCCATAAATATTCGACATGACGCTCCAGGTCTCCGAATCATTCCATCCAACTTACTGGTGTCGATGCTGTGTGGCACTTCAAATGCCATAAAATACGGGACCATAAGGTATATGAACCTTCCATAGCAACTAGGGTGTAGAAATTCACTCAAAACATCTTATGGAGCTGAATAAAGGTCCGCACAATTACTCGATCCTTGAGTAAAAATTGATGATGGGTTGCTGTAAGCATGCTCATGCATCAGAGTTTCCTGCCAATATTGAATGAGACTTTGCATTGGAGGTGGTTTCTCCGCTCTAGGTTTGGAATAAGTGAGGTCAATGCTTCACTTGCCTTCTACGACTAAAACCACTCCAAGTAGATACCGGGGTTCCAATCAATCCAAATTCTACCATAGTGGTGGTGGTCATGGTTGGTTTTAAAGTGTCACCATGGAAGCATCATATAAATAATAAAGGAAACATTATCAATGTTAACTTTAATCTTTAAAAGACAAATTACTATAATGGTATTTGAAAACACATAATCCCTTATATCGTTTTGTCTTACGGGGTCGTGTAGACCCCTTACATTCCAACAAGAAATGCGATGATAATCAACACATAAAATATTTACATAATTAAACTAGCATGGGGGGTTGTTCCCGTACATAACCAACTTGGCACACTGGAGTGGACTCGTATGCATCATAGGGGAAGTGACTACACTAACTGATGAGTCATTGTCCAACGATCTCGAATCCATTTCGCCAACAACGGAGTTGTTACATGCGACATTCCTCAACGCATTTCCAAACCTTCATCGTCAATATGAATGCGCAAGGCGTCATATGTGGGTGCTGGTATGGAGTCATTCTCGTTAGAAATAACAAGTGAGGTCTCAGGGGATATGATAGATATAATCATTTAATAATACTAATTATTGTAAGTTTTATTTAATATTATACTTTTGTAAAACTTAAGTATGATTAGATACGACAATCGTGATATTTTGTCACGTCCCGTTATATTTAAGACAGTCCCGCCCTTCTAGATTCATGTCGATACAAAATCATGTTGTTAGAGATTCATGTCGTTACTAATCACATTGTTACAAGTTGACACCATAATAGAATCACGTCGTTACAACAATCCCGTCGTTACAACTCAGTCTTGTCAAGTCACATTTAATAGTTTACCATAATTTTTAATATGTTTGTTAAAAATTAATTTGCACGCGTTCATTTAGTCGAATAGAATAAATTAAATTATATACATCATTAACGAAATATTTTGAGATATTTATTTGATATATTTTGTAATTTTATTTAGATATTTCAAATATTTAATTCTCTCTTTAAAATATATATTTAAAGTTCTTGGAATCTTTAGATGTTTCAACTATAGATATTTTAAATAGTTTATTAAATCTTTCAACTGTATCTTCAAAATTGTTGATATTTTTAGATCTTTTAACTACTAGATATTTTAAATAGTTTATTAGACTTTGAACTAATAGCTTATTAGATATTTCAATTGAATCTTTAGACGACATCTTTAAAGTTGTTGGAATATTTAGATATTTTAAATAGTTTTTATTAGATCTTTTAACTATATATTTAAACTACATATTTAAAGTTGTTGAAATATTTAGATTTTCGAACTATTAGATATTTTAAATAGTTAATTTGATATTTTCTTGTATTTTTAGTGTAATTGGATTGATTGGTCGACCAATGTAGTAATAATATTTTATTGAACAAATTAGAGAGTGCATAGTGCACACTTGGATATATAATATTGTGATTAGTTGTGCCAATGGAGGTTAGCCCCTCGATCGAAGTTTGGGGGCAGCACCACCAAGGGGGGTTATGAATTGTGTGGTTATTCTTAGAATGTGTTTAAAATTATAAATTTTGAAAATAATTGTTTTTATTTCAAATTCAAAATTAGCCGGTATTGTTTACAAGACTTCAAAAGTTATCCAAAATTCAAACACGTATTGCTACATCTTTTCAACTATATCTTTAGATATTTTAAATAGTTTATTAGATATTTCAACTAATATGAATTAGGAAAAGAATATTTGAAGTATAATTTGAAGTTTAGTAGCAGTAAAATGGTTGTTTGAGAAATATGAAAAAGAAACACTATGTATATGTGTTTTTGAGTTCTACCTATTGGAGAAACGTATATCCATTTCTCCAACGACTACATTTTTTCAAACAATTATCTAAAACGGATATCCGTTTTGATAACAAAGTCTGTTTTTATCAAAATATATATTCAGTTTTTAAATAGTTGTTTCTCATAATGGAGATTCTCCCCGCCAAAATAGATATCCGTTTTGATCCAAAAATAAATAAATTCGAGCTTATTCTCTATAAATAGAAATAAACTCCTTTATTTCTCATTCATCTCTCAAATAATATTATTCTTGCAAAAGGTCTCAAACCCAATTGCTACAAGCATTGTTATAATGTCTCAAACCAATATATTCTTCTTTAATCTTCTTCAATCAAAACTCATAATCAATCTACTCAGTCAAGTTTTTTTGGTAGTGGATGATCACTTGTGATTTAAGTGCTTGGTATACTCCTTATTTTCTTTTATTTGTGCGATTATTTAGTATTTGTTCTATTTACTAGTTTTTTCTAACTATAATCTCATAAATCATCTCATCTCTCCAATAATACTTCATCCAAAATATCTCAAATCCAATTAGTATAATCTCTCGATCCCAACTACTATAATCTCTCAAACCAAGGAAAAAAAACAATGGAGCATAGTGGATAAAGTTTACACTGATGGACACCAAATTGAAATTGACATTCTTGTCAACAAAACTATGTCGTACTTCAGGTAAGCCTATGATATTAACTTATAACAAACATTTTAAGAGAAAATATATATCATCTATTATTAATATTATTATTATTATTCTTATATAATGTGCGTTATAGCTAATATCAAATGGTTCTCCAAAATATGATATAGTTTTATTGACAAGAATTTCAATTTCAATTTGGTGGTCATCATTGTAAACTGTATCCATTAGGCTCCATAGTTAGTTTTCTTTAGTTTGAGAGATTGTAGTAGTTGTTTTGAGAGCTTTTGGAAGAATACATATCCATTAAGATGAATAATTATTTTCTTTGATGATATTGAAGCAGATCTTTTAATTGGAGCCGTTAAGGGACGTGATAATGAAAAACCAGTTGAATTAGAAAACACATTATTTTATGATGAAACGTATTTATAATTGATTTTTAGTAAGTTTTTAATAAGGTACTTCAATTTGAGAATATTTGTACAACTCCTGCCCCGCAATTGTACAAACTATGAAAGACTTAAATCAATAAAATTTATTTTTATCTTTCAATCTCATAATGTAAGAACACATCACATATTTTTTGTATCATTGATTAAAAAATCAAACTATAACAAGCTATACTATTATCAAACTATAACAATTATTTAATCACTAATAATGATCAAAATATAAGAACACTTATAATACTTGTAATCAAAACATAATGATCGAACCATAATAATAATCAAAGTATAATAAAAAACTGTAATAATCTTATACTATTTTTAAATTATAATATACAAACTATAACGTCTATAACAATTACGATCCTTGTACTATTTTATTTTGATGAAAAAAACATTAAATTAAAATAATAAAAATCTTACACATACATGGGGCATACTCCTAAAAAAGGCATGTGAGTCTTATAAATGAAGAAGTGATAAACGATAGTTAACCGTCCCAATACATGGGCATAATATAGAATGAGAGATATTAGTAGTAACGACCATAATGTATGTAGAGCACCATATCGAGACCAAGTTTTAAGTACAACGAGCAACAACTACAATCATAATGTGGAAAAAGTGATAACTCCAAGGACAATAATAGAACAATACAAATAAGTTAGAGTTAAGATAAAAAAAATTATTGTGGTCAACCAATCTTGATATCAAGAAATCTGAACCGAAAGATCGCGAGAATAGAGTACGAAACCCTTGGGAAAATGACACGAGGTGAACCAAAAAATTTCGGATTCGTCTTCCATTAAACATGGTATATAGCCGCGCCACTTGTACTATATGTGTTACAAAAAAAGTGTAATAATTTTTTGTTTAAATAATACAAACTCGGTTCCTAAAAATCCATAACACGGAATGTAAAATCAAAATTATTATGAGTTTTGGACAAATATAAAAATAATCAAATTTTACCGTGACGTTATCATGTAACCCTGATGTGATATGATGTGTTTAATGTATTCTGCTATGATCGTAACAATTTGTGACCATATTTTTACCGTATTGTGTGACGGATTCACGGCGTTACAGAATTCCATCATGATTTATTATGTTCTAATACCCTAATAGAGTAAGAGCTTGCTATATATCTTACTGTATTCCACAATATTCTGTCTTTTATCTCTTTTAATCACCTAATTAGTTATCATCACGTATATGAAAATTTATTAATGTTATATATATATATATATATATATATATATATATATATATATATATATATATATATCAAAATGATTAATTTTTATGTTGTTTTTCATCCCTAATCAACTGTGACGACTACCTGTGAAAAAAATCAAGGGAAGTAATTACAAATACAATAAAAATGATAGTTTCGATCAACAAAATACTAGTTGTCCAACTTGGGTGATAGCGCGACGTTGTTATTTGTGATTAATAAAAATACACAATGAAGTACAGAATGAGGTTGTTATTTGTGATTAATAAGAATACATGAATAAAAATAAAAGTATTACTCCAATGAGTAATTTAAGACGACTTGGATAGACAACTGGTACCTTCTCCGAGAAATTCCATAAACAGATCCTTAAGGAAGCACACCTCTTTGCTCAGAACAGAAGGAAAAGGAGTTCGCCGGAAGATAATGACAACGGGAGGAGGATCAACGGGGAGGACACCGACGTGGAAAGAGAGGGAAAACAACAAGAAAAGAGAGAGAAGGAGAAGAGCAATTGCAGCCAAAATATATGCAGGTCTTAGATCTCAAGCTAATTTCAATCTCCCTAAGCACTGCGACAACAACGAGGTCTTAAAAGCCCTATGTGTCGAAGCCGGTTGGATCGTCGAAGAAGACGGCACTACTTATCGCAAGGTTTTGCTTCTTCTTCTTTTTCATAACCCTATTACATAAATGTTTTTATTTGCTGATTTGATGTTCGGTAGGTGTATGATATTGATATGATGTGGTCAACTTATGTTCCAATTGTAATTTTTACCCATATAATTTAACCGATTAAAAACTGGGGAGATCTGCAAAATTCATAATCTACCTCATAGATCTGGACGTTTTCACTTTATCCTCTGGGATCGGTCTTGGTAGAGTTTGGCATAATGTTTATGTTGAAAGTTGAATCTCTATTTGATTCACCTTCTGCAACTATTCAATTTGTTGTCTTATTATTGCATACTTGAGATTGGATGAGAAGGTTCTTTGGTTCTTTGTTTCTTTGTTTCAAAAGTATATCTTAAAATCGCATTGAGTTCGAATTGTTACTAAGCATTTTTCTAAGCTATAACATCAGGGATGCAAGCCGCCTCCAAATGAAATGGGAGGAACTCCAAATAACATGAGTGGGTGCTCCTCTCTCCAACAGAGTCCCCAATCCTCTACCTTTGCCAGTCCTATACCTTCCTACCAGGCCAGCCCTACATCTTCGTCATTCCCAAGTCCAACTCGTAACCATTCAAATTGTCTTCTTCCTTTCCTTCACAACATAGCTTCGGTACCCACAAACCTCCCCCGCATTAGAATCTCAAACAGTGCCCCTGTTACGCCTCCTCTCTCTTCCCCGACTTCCAGAGGTTCAAAACGCAAACCCGACTGGGAATGTCTCTCAAATGCTGCTGCATTACACCCTCTTTTTGCTGCTTCTGCTCCTTCTAGCCCTTCACGTCGTCATCATTACGTGCCGCCTACAATCCCTGAATGTGATGAATCCGATGCTTCAACTGTGGATTCTGGCCGGTGGGTCAATTTCCAGACCATGACAGCTGATCCAGCTCCTCCTTCTCCTACGTTTAACCTCGTCAAAGCAGCTGCAGGTCAACATAACGTTTTGCGGAATGGTATCAATAGCCATGCTGTTCTACCTTGCGGGGTTGCTGATAGGGTCAGGAGCACGGACTTTGAGTTTGGGAGTTGTAGAGTAATGCCATGGGAGGGTGAGAAAATTCACGAGGTTGGTGTGGATGATCTCGAGCTCACTCTTGGGAACGCCAAAGTTAGAGTATAAGGAAGTTACAGCCCAAAAGTTAAAATTGAAGGAACAATTTATTAGTGCATTGAAGCCTGAAAAGTCATCTCCTAAGTGTTGGATGTTTTCTAATGCGACATCTTTCTTTGATATGTACAGTTAATGGGTTTGAGTTGAATGGATTCTGGATTTGGTAGCAGCAAACATAAGACTTCATCTGAAAAAGTAAATCATTGGGTACTTTGATGAATTCAATCGCATTACTCCTTCACTCATGTTTATGTATACACATTCTTCATTCATCCCAATCATAATGATATGTTACACATAAAATAGAGCGAGATTGTGTTTATACGTTTATTTGAACAAAGAAACAATTGATGTAATAGAGCACCTATTTATTTATTTTTTATGTACTTATCTTTTCGTTCACCATTCGCTGCAATTGAGCATCGAGTATGTAAGTAGAACATAAAACAAGTAATAAATATATAAAAGTGCAAGAAGTGAGATTGGTATATTTTTTATTTGGGTTGGTCGAAAAGCGAGTTGTATTAATCATGTAAGCTACAAAACACAGCGTGCGTGGTGTCTATGGGTGATGTGGGATTCAATGACTAAAGTCTAAAGCTATGGTCCATTGTCAACAATGGATAGGTCTTTTAAGCATTCCTAGGACCATTAAAGAACGGTACTCCTTCCAGATGCAAACAAAAACAAGGGATATGTTGATTATGTCGGTGGAGTTGTAGTTGATTTTGTACTAGAATGGAGATGTAGTTGTATTTATTAGCGGTCTAATGAGAAGATTTAGAGCCAAATGAACGGTAATTCATAAATACGAACACCAGAGAACTGTACTAGATGGAGATGTAGTTGTAATTGATATTGTTTTAGAATACATGTATTTTTTAGCGGTCTAATGACAAGATTTAGAGCCAAATGAAAAGGTAATTCATGAATACAAACACCAGCCAAATGAAAGTTAAATCATGAATACAAACACCAGAGAAGAGACAATGGCTCTCTAGTAATTGCATTCTTCTTCGCTACCAAACCAGAAATTTTCAAAAATCTTCATTATTTCTTGCGTCATTCTTTATGAAGGATTTCGAATGGAGAAAGATGATCATAGGCGCAACCATGATTCTCAAGAATCAAGTGTTATGTATTCGATCCACAACTTGGCCCCTTAAACTCAGTCCAGCTACATGGGTGCACAATAAATTTCCCGATTCAGATCTGGAAACTATTAACATTTCGAAAGTTACCAAGACTTTTATCTTGGAGAAGAGGACCCTCCTAAGGCCTACTAACTACCTGCAAACGAAGGATTACCGGGGCTTAGATTAGACTCCTACGAACATTCTCTCTAACATGCTCTGTTTTAGCATACCCCAACTTAACATGTTTAAGTATTTCTTTCTAACATGCTCAGTTTAACATGACTAAACCCCTACTGGTTCAATCATCGTGGCACTGAGTCCTCACTCTCTTCCACCAATGATTTTAGTGGATTTAATGCTTTGCTTGCTCAAACTGTTACTGATATTAATACAATACACGCTTTAATCATTATAACCATACGACACCATCTGTATGTTTTCGATTAATCATCGCACAAGTGCACTTAATGATCCATATACCCACCAAGTAACATCATCATCTTACACATAAAATGCTTCAGATATTAGAGATATATAATTTTGACCACAATTAGAATTCTGAAATAAAATCTGACCTTACTGCTTTTCAGGATCCTTAAATCCACTTAAACCAACATTGTTTCCACTTGAACCAGCATTGTTTCCATTTGGACCAACATTATTTTTGCTTTTTCCAACTTGACAATCCCTTCTAAAGTGACCAGGTTTGCCACATTTCTAGCATGCCATTTTAGGCTTTTTGTTGTTAAAATTATTGTTTTTGTTGTTTCCTTTAAACTTTCGTTTATTCCCCTTATCTGTAGTTCCATTCTTAAAGAATCCGCTGCTTTCAGCCATATTTACAGATGAGTTTCCCACTTGGTTTTTACCCTTGGGATTACTTATTTCATCTTGAGCCCTTAGAGACTCTTCAATCTTAAAATGACTACCTAGTTCGACTAGAGTCATTTCATCCTTGTTGTGTTTCAGTGTGTGTTTAAAATCCTTCCATGAAGGAGACAATTTGTCAATAACAGAAGAAACCGATATACATTTGTCCATTTTCATATTGTGTTGAACGAATTGACCCAGAATTCTTAGTTGTTCATTATACTGTTCCATTACAGGTCTAGAGTCAACCATTTTGTAACTTATGAAATTACTAACCAGGAACTTCCTACTAGAAGCATCTTCTGCCATGTATTTTGATTCTATAGAATCCCATAACTCTTTTGCAGATTCGACATTTTGGTATACATCAAACAAAGTATCAGACATACCGTTTAATATGTGGCCTCGGCAAATGTAGTCATCATTCTCCCACTTGCTGCGCCTCCTTGTTTGTTCCAACGTTTCATTCTCCGTGATCTCTGGCCAGGGGGTACTCAGGACATACACAACCTTGAGGGTAGTAAACAGAAAATGCATCTTTTTCTGCCATCATCTGAAATCATGTCCTTCGAACTTGTCCAACTTTGCGAATTTACTTGTCATCTCCTTCGCAGATTCTCCTCCGTTCGTCATCTCTATCTTCATCAAGTAGACCAGAATATTTGAATAGAATGTAGAAAACAGTGTTTCGTTTCCGGATAATCTCTGAAGTCTTGTAAACAATTTCTTATTGAAATATTTTTGGAGTTCTCCAAAAATTTCAATTGGATAAAATCAGAGATATAATTTTGAACAAAGAGGATGAAAATGATCTGATATGCTTTTTCAACAGAACCCATATTTATCAATTCGACCAACCAAAAAACAGTTTGGAAGTTAGGGCAGTTAAGGTCTATAAACTGGTTTTGTAATAAAACGGTTGAAATTTAAAATTTGAATAAAACGATCAAATTTTCAATTTCGAACAGAGTTAATCATGATCTAATCTAACAAGCGTGCACTACGCACTCTATGACTTGTTTGATAATGTATCATGATTAAATTGGTCGACTAGTCGATCCAATTACACTAAAATAAATAACAAGACCCTCAGATGATCAGCCTCTCACTCAAAATGCAAATCTATCCTATATTAGCAAACAAACGTATCCGTAATAATTCATCTAAATGCAAATCTCACCTTATGTTCTCTGAGTTAATACCCATTGCAGGCACTATTTGAACTCAGTATTAACTCGAGTTAATACCCATTGTAGGCACTAGTACAAAACCCAAAGCAACCTCCTCTATTTCATCTGCCACCGTTGAGACTCCGAAAAAACCTTCTGTCTCCTGCACCAGAAACCAAACCTCACCAATGAAATTGCACTTACAATAAACACTACCTTGAGATAATAATTACCTATCACTCCCTCTTCAGTCTCGCGCTCAAATACTTGAGATAATAATTACCTATCACCGGTGGCGGAATCAGGAATTGAAACAGGGGTTCACATTTGTTTTTATAAAGTTCATTTAAATGTTTTAGTGACCGATAGATGACAATTGACTACGATGATTTTTTATATTTTCGAATCATCTTAAAATGGTTTCATTAACAATTTTATTTTAAAATATCTCTCTCATTCTGTACAACTAAAAGATCATTCACCCAAATATCGTTCATTTTATTCCGCAAGTCCGTCTTCAAAAGCTTTATTGTAGAAAATACTATTTTTTTACTAATGTTATAGCAACCTCGAGAATTAATGTCAATTCGATCAAGCTATACACCAGTGGGAAACTTTTATGCCTTTGAGTAACAACTAGTATCTTAGCTAAATCTCCCAAATCTCCAATATCGGAGAACTCTTCTTTGTTAATTACATCGCTGATATACGTTTAAAGTTCGAATTTAAGCCTTATACGTTTAGAATAATAAAAATCATTTGGATAAAATTCTGCTAGACGAATCAAGTGTTGAACATTAAAATTAGCAAATGATTGTTTTGGACTAAGATAATTCATGCAAGTAAGAAAGTGTGTATTTGCTTCTGGAAAACGATGTTCCATCTTTTGAATAAGTAAATCCATAACCAGTAGAATTTGAGAAAATAAAAATTTGGAATTATATGTATAAACGTATTATAATCCTAAATTACAAGCAAATACATAATAAATCTCTACCTTATAATAATGGTAATTAGTTACACATCCATCTCGCTTGATACGCACACAAGTCTTAATTGTATATTACATATTAACAATGTCAATGGAATTAGCCACACAAAAATTCTTGACATCGTCCAAAAATTTATGCCAACCATTCTATCTATAAGTGTGCAATGCATTTTTCGTTGTATCAATCAAAGAAATAGCTTGCAAAAGATTTTGGTCCTCCGTTGTAAACATCATGATAAAACATCTTTTGACCCAAACAACTTAATCATCAAATGCAAAATAAATATGATATCATAACTCTCCATTCACATAACAATGTTTCTATATGCCTTTATTATCTGGATTAGAACCATCTTCGTATACATGTTCAAAAAATAATAATTATTATCTTCTTCTAAATCAGATCGACAATCAAACGACAATGTAGAATAGTAGAAGAAGACAAAGATAAAAAAAATATTAGGGAGAAAGATTAAACCATAATAAAATCGAAACAAGTTACTATAAAAAAAGAATAAAAATATTAAAGATAATATACATACCTTGAAAAGATGAGTGACAAATTATTATTTAAGTTCCTTAATTGCAATCTCGTCTCCTTGATAGTAAATAAACTATTTATTATCTTCTTCTAAATCAAATCGGAAATGTAGAATAGTAGAAAAAGATAAAAAAAAAATCTATGGAGAAATATTAAACTATAATAAAAAGCGAAAAAAACTGTAAAAAAAAAACAAAAACAAAAAAAACTTACATAATCAACGAATGAGTTAGACTACATCCTACAATTTTTAAATACTTTAACATAAAATCTTCTTTAAAAATAGGCATAATCCAAGATTCTTAGTTTAAAATTTTATTCAATTTTTTTAGCTTAAAGTTTTATCCAAAATTTTTAGCTTAAAAATCTTATCCAAAATTTTTAGTTTTAAAATATCCTAAAAAAAGTGAGTGTCCAACTTAACTTTTTCTTGAAATATTTATTATCCTAATAAAACAAAGTAAATAACTGATATTTTAACTTAAAATTTTATCTAAAATTTAAATAAATTAGTTTGAACATCCCTATAAAATAACTATTACCTAATTTGACCCTCTTCTTTTTAATATTTATTATCCTAAGAGAAATAGGACCTACATAAGGTGAATTACTAGAAAACTAAAGAGGAATAGATAGTCGTAGTTTGATTAGACAAAATAGAAAAAAAGGGGACCACATTGATTAGACAAAAGAGAAGAAAATGGACCATTGATTCCTCCCTGTTTTCATAATATAAGTCTTTTTAGAAGAAAGTTTTTGTTTCATAATATATGTCGTTTTCATTTTCCAATGTAGCATTGATTACATATATTCCACTTTCACCCACTAAAATCGTTAACTTTCTGCACAAGTTATTAATTCCACCAATCAAATTTATTTTCTTTTATTCTTTCAAAATCATTATTACTTTCCTTAATACCCGTGCAACAACTTTAAACGACTAATATTATGAAACAGAGGAAGTAGTCAAAAGAGAAAAAAGTGGACGGTGTGATGACATCAACGCTTTAGCTTTAGCTTTCTAAAGCTAAGTTATCAACTCTATTTTTATACCCGCCACCAGAACCCACTCGCCTCTAAATACGACAGACTCTCCAACTAGAAATAATCGATATGTTGAGGCTATGGGGGCGTAATGCATCCACCGCTGCCTATCACCCCCTCTTCAGCCTCACGCTTGAGGAGTGATTTTCGCGAACAACCCTAGACATATTCTTGCAAAAACTCTTTTCATAAGATTTCAAATATATACTTAGGTTGATCAACTTTCTCACTTACAAACTCACCATTACATATCACGTTTGAAGATACCACACTTCTCACTACCAAAAAATCAAAGAAACTCAATTGTTGATACCTGAAATAGTTCTAAATCGAGAAAAAAGAAGTCTTCCTCCAAGAAGACTATCAACTCTAGGAGAATCACTCGTAAATTCAAAGATAAGCCCCAGACCTCCGAGCTAATGCCTATGGTATCTCCTTTTCTCCTGGAGAGCTTGTGTAACACATCTTCATCCGTGTCTATGACCACCTTACCAAACTCACCCACTAAATCCCTCTTTCCGAACACTAGTGTCCAAACACATCTGTATGGAATTCCTCTGTTTGTGCATTGAACCGCTCTCCAACTATCAGCCCCCTCGTGTCAGTCGTGCTTCTAGCGAAGATCCGGTTGGATCATAAACTTGATCCATCTAAAGGGCCCAACCCACTCAAATGGTCCAACCCACTTAATAAGGCCCATCTAGAAAGAACATTCTAGAAACATTTAAATTAATGTTTAGTACTTTAGGTTGAGTGCAAGACACACTTTTAGATTGAGTGTAAGAAACACCTTAACTTTGAGTGTAGTATTGATGTTGAGTGTGTTAGTATCCAAAAGCCTCTTGGATGGTGGATGTTTGTCTCCACTATATTCCTATAAATAGTGGAGCTCTCCCACCATCTAGAGCATCACAAAACCACACCAAGAATCAAAGTTAGAGAGAAAATTAGAGTGAGAGAAAAGAGAGACAAGAATGCTCTCTTGAGTGTTAGAAAAATTATTTCTCTTCTAGTGTGAGTTGTAAGAGTGTTCTTGTAATATTTCTCCTTTTATTCTACATCAAGTTGTTTGTTTATTTTAAAAGAGAGTGTTGTTTTTATATTTTCCGCCAACAAAGTGGTATCAGAGAGACAAGCTCTATCCGAAATTTCGTTTTTCAATTTTCAACATATTGGAAATTTTGTTTTTAAATATTCAACATATTTAAAAATATGGCAAATGGTGTATCATCCTTCCAAGTTCCAACACTCAACAACAACAACTACGACAATTGGAGTATCAAGATGAAAGCTCTCCTTGGAGCACATGATGTGTGGGATGCCGTCGAAAAAGGTTTTGATGAACCCGAAGATGAAACAAATCTTGCTCAAGAGGAGAAAACAACGTTGAAGGATTCAAGAAAGAGAGACAAAAAAGCTCTCTTCCTCATCTATCAAGCATTAGATGATGATGGCTTCGAAAAAATTTCAAGCGCATCTTCCGCCAAGCAAGCGTGGGAGAAATTACAAATCTCTTACAAAGGAGTCGAAAAGGTGAAAAAGGTACGTCTCCAAACATTAAGAGGTGAATTTGAATCTTTACATATGAAAGCGTCCGAATCTATTTCGGAATATTTTTCAAGAGTAGCAACCGTTTCTAATCAATTAAAAAGAAATGGTGAGAACTTAGAAGATGTGAGAGTAATCAAAAAAATACTCCGCTCGTTGGATCCCAAATTTGAGCACATCGTCGTGACGATTGAAGAAACTAAAGACTTGGATAAAATGATGATCGAAGAACTCCAAGGATCATTACAAGCCTATGAAGAAAAGCACAAGAAGAAGCAAGAGATCGCCGAGCAACTCCTCAAAGTAGAATTGAAGGACATGCATGCAAATCAAGGAGATGATAGAAACCAACGTAGCCGAGGCAGAGGCAGAGGCCGCGGACGAGGTGGTTATCACGGCAGTGGACGTGGCTGGAATTACAACAACAATAATTCCAACTACAACTACGAGAAACAAGAAAGCTCAACACGAGGTCGTGGAAGAAGAAATACGAACTCGAGGTATGATAAATCTCAAATCAAATGCTATAAATGTCAAAGGTTTGGACATTATGCTTTCGAATGTAGAGGCCCCAACAATAGAGTTGAGGAGAGGGCCAACTATGCCGAGGAGAAGACGAAGGAAAAAGATATGTTATTACTAACATACAAAATCACTAATGAAGGTCAAGAGAACACGTGGTATCTTGACAGCGGTGCAAGCAACCATATGTGTGGGAAAAGAAGCATGTTCGTAGAGATCAATGAAGCAGTGAGTGGAAATGTCTCTTTTGGAGATGATAGCAAAATATCGGTGAAAGGAAAAGGTAACATTCTTATTCGTGCAAAAGATGGTAGTCACCAAATGATCTCAAATGTTTATTACGTACCTAGCATGAAAAACAACATCTTAAGCTTAGGACAACTTCTAGAAAAAGGCTATGATATTCATATGAAAAATTATAGTCTTTTTATGAGAGATGCAAAAGAGGATTTAATTGCTAAAGTTCAAATGTCAAAGAATAGAATGTTTCCTTTGAATATTCAAAATGATGTTGCAAAGTGTCTTAAGGCGTGTTACAAAGATTCGTCGTGGCTATGGCATGTTCGATTTGGGCATCTAAACTTTACAAGTTTAGAGTTATTGTCAAAGAAGGAAATGGTGAGAGGGTTACCATGTATCAATCATCCTGACCAACTATGCGAAGGATGTTTACTTGGAAAGCAATTCAGAAAAAGCTTTCCAAAGGAGTCAGAGTCAAGAGCCAATAAACCTCTCGAGCTTATTCATACCGATGTGTGTGGTCCAATCAAGCCGAGCTCTCTAGGTAAAAGTAACTACTTCCTTCTCTTCATTGATGATTTTTCAAGAAAAACGTGGGTATATTTCTTGAAACAGAAATCCGAAGTCTTTGGAATATTTAAGAAGTTCAAAGCAGTTGTGGAAAAGGAAAGCGGAAATAAAATCAAAGCCATGAGATCTGACCGGGGAGGGGAGTTCACATCCAATGAATTCCTAGAGTTTTGTGAAGCACATGGAATTCGTCGCCGCTTGACAGTTCCCAGATCTCCTCAACAAAATGGTGTGGCAGAAAGGAAGAACAGAACAATCCTTGATATGGCACGAAGCATGCTCAAAAGCAAGAAACTGCCTAAGGATTTTTGGGCGGAAGCAGTGGCATGTGCGGTGTACTTGTCCAACCGATCTCCAACAAGAAGTGTTTGGGGAAAGACACCACAAGAAGCATGGAGTGGAAGAAAGCCCGGAATTTCCCACCTGAGAGTATTTGGAAGTGTAGCCCATGTCCATGTACCAAACGAACAACGAACCAAACTCGATGATAAAAGCAAGAGTTTTATCTTCATTGGTTACGACTCAAGTTCCAAAGGCTACAAGTTATACAACCCAAACAACAAGAAGGTTGTGATAAGCCGAGACGTGATAGTTGATGAAGAAGGCGAATGGGATTTTGGGTCTCATACAAATGAGTTCACATTTTTCCCCAAATTGAAGAAGATGAACAGACAACAAATGAGCAATCAGTAGGTGTTGCAACCCCACATGCTTCACCGATATCATCTACTCATGGAGACTCACCACATTCATCATCGTCAAATGGTAGTCAAAATGAGAGAACAGTGGAACGTATAAGAAGCCTTAGTGATCTTTATGAGGTAACCGAACCAATGGATAACATTACACTCTTTTGTCTCTTTGCTGATTGTGAGCCAGTGACATTTCAAGAAGCTGCACAAGAGAAACAATGGAGAGACGCGATGGATGAAGAAATTAGAGCCATCGAGAAGAATGACACATGGGAACTCACCTCACTTCCCAAAGGGTGCAAGACAATAGGCGTCAGATGGTTATACAAAACTAAGAGAAATGCTAAGGGGGAGATTGAAAAACACA
The DNA here is from genome assembly GCA_036936605.1 of Limnanthes douglasii subsp. nivea. Lineage (NCBI taxonomy): Eukaryota > Viridiplantae > Streptophyta > Magnoliopsida > Brassicales > Limnanthaceae > Limnanthes > Limnanthes douglasii. The sequence goes on along the minus strand of JAUPFV010000005.1, from coordinate 124,325,191 downwards.
AAGCGAGGCTTGTTGCAAAAGGATATAGTCAAAAGGCGGGAATTGACTATGATGAGGTATTCTCCCCCGTTGCCCGATTAGAAACTATTAGACTAATAATTTCTTTGGCAGCTCAAAACAAGTGGAAGATACAACAAATGGATGTAAAGTCAGCATTTCTAAATGGTGTCCTTGAAGAAGAAGTCTACATTCAACAACCATTAGGCTATGAGGTCAAAGGTCACGAAGATAAGGTGTTGAAGCTAAAGAAGGCTCTTTACGGCCTAAAACAAGCACCAAGGGCCTGGAACAGTAGAATCGACAAGTATTTCCAAGAGAACGGATTCAACAAATGTCCGTACGAGCACGCTCTATACACCAAGATCAAAGATGGAGATATTTTGATCGTGTGTCTCTACGTGGACGATTTGATCTTCACAGGAAGCAGCCCAAGTATGTTCAATAAATTCAAGGAAGTAATGACGAAGGAATTCGAGATGACAGACTTGGGGCTCATGGCGTACTACCTTGGCATTGAAGTTAAGCAACAAAAAGATGGAATTTTCATCTCACAAGAAAGCTATGCTAAAGATATCCTGAAGAAGTTTAAAATGGAGAACTGTAGCCCGATAAGCACACCCATGGAGTTTGGAGTCAAAATATCCAAGCATGAAGAAGGCGAAAGTGTAAATCCGACATTATTCAAAAGTTTGGTAGGAAGTCTACGCTATCTAACTTGCACGAGACCGGATATTCTTCACGCAGTTGGATTGGTTAGCCGCTACATGGAATATCCAACAACAACTCATTTCAAAGCTGCAAAGAGAATCCTTCGCTATCTGAAAGGTACAATTGTTTTTGGATTACTCTATTCTATTTCTAATGATTACAAACTTGTTGGGTATAGCGATAGTGATTGGGGTGGAGACATAGACAATCGAAGGAGTACAACTGGATTTGTATTCTTTATGGGAAATATTGCTTTCACATGGATGTCAAAGAAACAACCGATTGTCACGTTGTCCACTTGTGAGGCGGAATACGTTGCTGCTACTACATGTGTTAGTCATGCGATTTGGCTTAGAAATATATTGAAGGAGATAGACCTAACACAGAATGAGCCAACTAAAGTGTATGTCGACAATAAGTCAGCCATCGCCTTAGCCAAGAATCCAGTATTCCATGATCGAAGCAAGCATATCGACGTTCGCTACCACTACATAAGGGAGTGTATTTCAAGAAGGGATGTGCAAGTAGAATATGTGAAGACACAAGATCAAGCTGCCGATATTCTCACCAAGCCACTGAAAAACGAAGACTTCAAACGATTAAGGAAACTACTAGGGGTTACGGGATCAAGTTTAAGGGGGAGTGTTGGATCATAAACTTGATCCATCTAAAGGGCCCAACCCACTCAAATGGTCCAACCCACTTAATAAGGCCCATCTAGAAAGAACATTCTAGAAACATTTAAATTAATGTTTAGTACTTTAGGTTGAGTGCAAGACACACTTTTAGATTGAGTGTAAGAAACACCTTAACTTTGAGTGTAGTATTGATGTTGAGTGTGTTAGTATCCAAAAGCCTCTTGGATGGTGGATCTTTGTCTCCACTATATTCCTATAAATAGTGGAGCTCTCCCACCATCTAGAGCATCACAAAACCACACCAAGAATCAAAGTTAGAGAGAAAATTAGAGTGAGAGAAAAGAGAGACAAGAATGCTCTCTTGAGTGTTAGAAAAATTATTTCTCTTCTAGTGTGAGTTGTAAGAGTGTTCTTGTAATATTTCTCCTTTTATTCTACATCAAGTTGTTTGTTTATTTTAAAAGAGAGTGTTGTTTTTATATTTTCCGCCAACAGATCCAACCTAGCCATCCAGATAATCAACTTTCAAATGGAGGCTGCATCACTTTCTGTTGCATTCCCAATTATGCTATGAGACATGCAGTTGGGTGAGGAGGAATAGCCATTTGAGTATGAGGCTAGTCTGCCCTCATAGAAAATAAACCTCCTCAAAGCTATTTATGTCGGCAATATTAGCATTCTCTTGGGCGATTGTAGTGCTGACATGTCTAATCCATGCATGAGTCTATCATGAGTTTCTTTTTCTCGGAATGCTCCAACAAAGCTCCATCCATGCATGACATCGAGGTTCCCCTTATCGCATGATTGAATTTCTCTCTTTGTCTACCCATACTTTCACCCAACTGTATCCTATTGAGCCTCTTAAGCTATTCTTTCAGATTTCATCCAGCCAACATGAAATAAACCAACAAATCCCCAGCGATGTATTGCCGTTGTCTAAACCTAGCCATGCAACCCCAACTCCATCATCTACTCAATTTGAAAGCCCAACAGTACCACCCAAGCCCATTTCGAGTGCACCAGAGACAAATATTTATTCCAAACCAATCTGATCAGGCCCACTTACCCTCCTAACCCTAAACCTAGCAGAACCCTTTTAACATCTACCGAACTCCAACTACTCCTTAATGCAACAACCTTGCTAAACATGCCTCCATACTCACGCCTCATCAAAACTCATCCACTATAGTCCATACTTCCACAAAGACATAAACTACTTCAAACCAAACCAACATTGGACACATACCGTCTCTTGGCAACCCCCCGCCCACCTTTCCAGAGTTATTCCATGGTAGAAACAACCATGGACGAGTCATCTCTCGTCACATGCCCGTGGGTATTCCACCAGCCAGACTATTGCATCTAGACCGAGAGCCCTATACCGCCACCCATCCATTAACATCTCCTCAAGCATGATTAATAACACTCTCGTGTCTCTTGTTAACCTAAAACCACCACCTCATGTGATATACACAACCACCCATACCATAATGCCTATTGTCATACCCCTTCATGCTTCCCAAATGTGGGCCCATATTATTGATAATGAAATCATCTTCCCACCTAAAGCTAAAACGAGCGATCATTCTGACTTAGAAAAAAATGCCTCTTAGAATATTTCCTCACGAAGTATAGGACTTCGTATCATGTACACTCGATCGTTACCAGGATATGGGGCATGCATGGGATCTAATAATGTAAGCCAACCCCATAAAGTCACTTCTTTTTCAAGTTTTATACTACTAATAATGCAACATGGATCTCAGAAATGACACCATCGTTCTTTGAAAACCATCCGATATTCCTTAAGTGATGGGAAGCCAACAATAATTCCACCAAAAATTCGATCAAAACTATCATGTTATAGAAGAATATAACAATTTATGATAAGAAAAAACATTTCTATTTCTATTCAGTTTATTCTCGCTTAGAATAAGATACAACACTTTATGGCTAACTCCCGTTTTATACATTGTTTTCCTTAGCTCATATTCCGCCTCTCTATTCAAAGGTTAGACTATCATTTATGGTGTAAATCTAGATTTACAACAATCAATCTGGTCTTCTATCTTTAATAACTGTTGACTCATTAATCCCCCGAAGTTTAAATTGATCTCCTTAATTATATTTTCCGCTATTATCGATTCAACTCAGTTGGGTCTGCTCTGCTCGCCATTGGTCGGGCTACTGATCCGGGCTGTAATATGACGTGGCTCTGCTTAGTGATGAATTTCGACTCTATGAATTACTCTGATCCGCTAAAGATCCATTTTCCATAAAGGAGTCATGTTCTGCCGTGTAGCTCTGCTCGACGATTGTAGGTAGACCTCGTTATTTTTCACTTGTAATACTTATGATGAAGGAGCTCTGCTATAGCAAGATCTTTGCTATCAAACTTAGCGGTCGGTCTTTAGTCTAGGTGTCGTGCTCTACTTGGTGTCCTTGTACTTCTTAGCTGACCCTCAGATCCAACACTATGGTCGGTCTGGAATCTTGTAGATACATTTTCTTACTTCATTGCTTGCCTATTTAAGGTTTATGCCCGTCTTCTTTCATTTCCCTATGTTCGACTTGTGGGAGGATGATCCTTCCCTCAGCAGGGCACCCTCCTAGTTCAGGGATTGTGTGTAAAATACACAGAATGCGTGAATTATAATAAAATAACGTTAATTTGAAAATAGTTTAATAACAGAGAGAGTGGTAAAAATAAATAAAGATGTGACGTGGGAAGGTAATTATAATTATATTGGCGCTTCAGATGCTGTTAGACACGTGTCCATCTTGTAGTAGTTTTTTCTGACAAAGGGGCCTTTTAAACTTTGAAAACCGCGTTTGAGAACAATCAACTTGACGATTTATATACTTGACAGCGATAACTGCCATCCCATCTCCCGTGAGGCGGTTTTACTTGGAAAAGTGCAATCAAATTTGCAAACAGGTGTTTTAAATAAGTATTTCAGTAAGAGAGAGATATACCATTTTATTTGTTAGACGTGAATCCTTTGCAGGTAAAAGAACCAAAATTCTACTCTCTTGTCCATGCTAAGTTTCAACAAAAAGGTAATTTGATTTCTCTTTCTAATTTGTCTTCCTCTTTATTAATTTATTGTAACGCTTGTGAATGAAGACCCTAGTTACATAGTTGTATGACTGTGAAAGCTAAATGAATGCCTCAGGGATACGCTAACCCAAATGTTTTAAATTTACCCGTCCATTTGGCTCATTGCTATCAGAATGGCCCCAAAAGAGGTTGCAAAAAGTCTTGGGAAATCTGTGAAGGCTGCGAAAAAGGAGTTTGAAGATTCTTTAGATTTAAAATGCTATTTTGATCGATTAGCACCTAAGTATGGGTATTTGGATGAACCAAGATTGCTAAGTTTTAGGGCTAGGCATGGGATTCTGAGCTATGTAACTATTAGGGTCCTAGAGGTTAGTGAACACCCAAATCAGGCAAAGGAGAATAAGACTTTCTTTTACACTACTATATTTAATTGGGGTTTAAGATTACTCTTGTCACTGCTTATACGGGATTTTTTTTACTTTCATAGGTTTCTGCCCTACCTAGTTGGCTGCTAATTGGTGGAGAGTATTACTCAGCATAATGCTGAGCACGAAGCTTTTAGGCATCTCGATATGTCCAGCCAATTTATTAGCTGTAGTAGATGTGACTAAATTGGCAAAATCCTCGTTCTTTTATTTACAATTGAATGGGTGTAGAAAGATAGTCGAACTCTCCAACTCAGACAAAAACTGGAAGAACTTCTTTATCTTTATATCGGAGAACTGGGAACATGAGAATGCCCTGATGAATCTACAATTGGAACGACGATGGAAGACTAAGTGTAAGAAGGATTCTCCTGAACTTAGCGTGTGGAAACATGGTGAATATATGCTAACCCAAAACATTATGTGATGCAGGTGAAGGAATACACCAGGAGTGGTGTAAGAAGGGTTTAGAGGAATGAGCGAAAAATCCCCTTATTCATGTTGCTAACCTAGCCAGCGAGCCGTGGCTTCAAGAGCCTGTTTGGTTGTTCACGCAAATCAACTATTTAAAAGCATGGTTGTGGCCTCTTCCAGAGTTGGTAATTACGAAAGACGGTAAAGTGACCATGGCATGAAGTGGATCAGAGGCAACAACTGAGCATCTGCGCGCTTTAATAGAGCATAGGTATAAGAATAAAAATACGGTCGATGTGTGATTAGCAGTTCCCCAAAATTGTAAGGTAAAAGAGGCGGGGAGCTCATCATCTGTGCCATGTCAACAAGAAAATGAGAATGAATCAAGCGGGGCTCGCGAAATGGGGGAGGTAAACCAAGGAGTTAAGGACGATGCTTCTCCCACCGTTGAAGTAGAGAAAGATCGAATGAGGTAGGCTTGAGATGATGAAGAAGATGTGGAGGAGCAGGTGACTCCTTTACAAAAGAAAGCACGAGTGGTAGTTAATGTAGTGCCACTATCAGTTCGGAGGTTGAAGCTGGTAGATGACGATGAGATTGATGATGCTCGCAGGAAGAAATGTCGTACAGATGCGCCCTCAAACAAAGATTTAGAGAAAGATACAGAAAAACAAAGAAGCATATCCCAGAAAATATAGCAAAAAAGATGGAGCACTTTGTGAAGACGGTTAGTGTTTGTCCCTCGAGCTTAGTAGTGTAGGAGGTTGGGTATGGCTCGACTAGTGTTAATGTTGTGATCACGGAGCTGTCATCGTGGAAAGGGAAAGAAGCGGAGATGCAAAAGGGTGGGTCCTCCAAGGAGGAGTTCGTGCCTCATGGAGTTGTGATGCCACCGTCGTGCATGTTTATCTTCGAGAGATTGAAGCGTCTTCCAAAGCTCTCATTTTATAACCATTAACCGATGAGTGAAATTCTGCAAAGGCATGTGGAGTTAGCCATTGAGGTACATGTGGTGAGAAAATTATTTATTTTATGTAAATTTGTTGGATAAATAAACCCTCTCATGCGTTGTTTGTTTGGTGGTGTAGATGCATCATAATTCAGTGGTGTTGTCGTATCGAAGGATATCCAAGGCAAATTATGCAGTCATAGAGAAGTGGAGGCTAGAGCCCATGATTTTTTGGGTCAGTAAAAGAGCTAACAACCGAGCTGACGCGGTTCAAGAATTCTTATGGTACTGGCAAAGTGAGGGATGAGAGAGCTTTGGAGGAGAATGATGGCTTGCGCCAACAATTGTCCTCAGTGCAAAATTCATTGAAAGTGAGCGAATCAGCACGTAAGGAGTTTGTTACTGGTAATGCTGCGCTGTTTGCTCAAAACAATGAGTTAGCAAAGATGAATGTTATGGTAATGAGACATAACAGCACGCTACTAGCCCAAAATGTGGCTCAGCCCAAAAAAGTTGAAGATCAGGAAAAACGTATTGCTGCTTAAACTTTAGAGAACAGTAAGTTAACTACTGCACTGGATTAAGTCAAGGCCGATATAGTGCGTAAGTGTGAGCAGCTACAAAGGAAAGCGGTGAATGAATTAGACGAGCGAGAGGCCCAAGTCATGGAGGTAGCGATGGCCATGGTGTCGCAGAAAGTAAGGTAAGCTATATAAGAGCTAATAACTTTGAACCTAGAAATGAAACTTGGTTCACTTGAAAAAATGGCAACTGGAAAACAATAGTGCGTGGAGTTTGGGGTGCTTCCTGCCCGTCCCGTTCATCCTGAAGGAAGTGCAGTGACGATCACTCAGACCGTGGGAGTGGTGATGAATGACACGTAAGTGGGCATGGAGTGCTTAAAAGACGTTCTCACCGAAAGTCATAGCGAAAAGTAGGATATTTAATTTGTGTAACCGATATTGGTATGAGCAAACACTAAAACACATGTTGGCGATTTGTATTATCAATTTTTTTAATGATTTGGTAAAATTCAGGAATTGTCTTTGTATGGAAGTATCCTTGTGGAGAATGTATGTGTTTTAACTGTGTGGATCAGGGTTAAATTCTTTACTCGGTCGAACGTTAGTACGTTATTTGCGTAAGTCCATTAGATCCCCTTTTGCGGCAAGGTCAGCGGACCCTATTGCACGGCCTTTTCAAAGGCTTGATCCGAGATCATATCGCTTTGCGTAGCCCATAGGCTTGGCTCGTAGTCTATTCATGGCGATGTCATTTTAAACCCTATTGCGTGGCCCTGAGAGGGCTTGAGACTTAGTTAGTTCGCACTATGTAGCCCTTAGGCGTAACACTTAGCTTTTTGCATAGCTCGTACGTGTGGTCAAAGAATTGCTTCGCGAGGGTAAAGATGTAGAAAAAGTAAAAAAAACACACATTTGGTGAAAACAAAAAAATATTATTGATTGAAAATAAGTAGTCTGATGCCTCGTTAAAAACCATTCCCGCGCCATCAGGAAGGAAAAAGAGCGCATTGAAATGATTACATATCGTGGCGGTATAACTTTATATGAAGAATATTCCATGGATGCTTCAAGACAATTCCCATACTATCGGCAAGGCGATATGCTCCACTATGCCCTTTGGAGATGACTGTAAATGGTCCTTCCCAGTTGGGTCCTAGTTTAGCTGTTGGTTTGTAGCCTGTTCCCAAGAATACCTTTTTCATCACTTTGTCTCATACTTGGAAGGTACGAACTTTTAATCGTGCGTTAAAGCGTCCATCGACCAGGCTTCAGTAGTGATCCACCCAAACAAGAGCTTGGTCGCGCTGCTCTTCAATAAGATCGATGTTGAGTTCCCGAGCTGAAGTATTGCTCTCTTCATCGTAATTGTTGATTCAGTAAGTGGGGATGATTATTTCTGCTGGGACGACTGCTTCACTTCCATAAACCAAGGAGAAGGGGGTTTCGTCTGTTGCGGCTTGTGGCGCTGTTCGGTATACCTACATCACTTCAGGTAATTTATCTGGCCATTTTCCTTTAGCCCGCTCCAATTGTTTCTTGAGGCCCTCCAAAATGGTACAGTTTGTAACCTCCACCTGCTCATTCGCCTGTGGGTAATAGGGCGTGGAGAAGTGTTGGGTGATGGAGAAATGTTTACAGAAGATGTTAGGTATGCCAAAACGAGATAATATTTGATGTAGCAGGAAATCACATATGTATGCCTCCTTAGTTCTTGAGAGAGCTTTCGCCTCCACCCAATTAGTAAAATAGTCAACAACCACTACAAAAAATTATCGTTTTCCCGTTTCCATTGGGAGCGGTCCTACGAGTTTGATGCCCCGCTTATAGAAAGGGCAAGGTACAAGAACTGTCTGCATCAGTTTGCTTGGTAAATGGTTAGAGTTTGCAAACTGCTGACATTTGTTACACTGTTGGACCAATTTTTCCGGATCGGCTGACAAAGTTGGCCAGTAGTAACCAGCTAGTAAGAGGCGACATATTAGGCTATGATACCCACAGTGGGCTCCAACCTCCCATCAGTGTAAATCTTCTAAAATTGATGTAGCTTCAGCTGAGCTCAGACACTAGAGCAGAGGCTGAGGTAAAACTCTTTTTGTACAGATCTTTGTCCAATATACAACAACGTGTAGCTTTTAGCTGAAGGTAACGAGCGGCGAACTTGTCACTAGGTAGAACACCAAACTGAAGATAGTAGAGGTATGGCTCACACCAGCCGGTTGAGGGGGTAATAACGCAGATCTCGTTGCGCGGGTGCACAGTTTTTGTTGTAGGTAACTGCTGTAATAAAATGAGTGGGTACTCCCCTAATTCTACCATTTTGGCAAGTGTATCGGCATCCAAATTATCTGACCGATGCACCTGCTCATAGGTTACTTGGGCGAACTCTGACTGGAGTGTTTTGAAGGGAGTTATCGATTTTCTTAGCATCGTACAAACTTGTAGCTTGATTAACCACCCATTGAGAATCTGAACGGATCCGTAGATTGCTCACACCGTATATTAACGCCAATTTTATCTCATAAAGGACAACTTCATATTCAGCTATATTATTCGTTATTGGGAAGTTGAATCTGATTTCCTGTCTGATTTCTTTCCCCGTTGGAGTCTTTAAAATAGTACTTGCCCCTCCAGACACGTTGAGGCCCCATCAGCTTTGATGGTCCATGCCGACGGGTAAATTTTACCCTTTATACTAGCAGGTAATGGCTCGAGACGTGTTGAGTAAAATTTGGTGATGAAATCTGCTACAGCTTGACCTTTGATAGCGGTATGGGGTTCGAACTTGATATCGTGTTTGCCTAGCTCGATGCTCTGTTTTTTCAGGCACCCTGAAGCGTCTAGTTTTTTTAGTACAACCTTTAGTGGGAATGATGTGCATACAATTATAATGTGGCACTGGAAATAGGAGTGCATCCGGCGTGAGACTACCACAAGGGCTAGTGCAAGTTTCTCCAGATTGAGGTAACGGGTCTCGGCGTCAACTAAAGTTTTATTGGCATAATATATTGGGCGTTACACACCCTCGAGTTCTCTATTAAAACTACAATGTCGGTATAAAATGAGATAGATAAGTAGATAAAAAACGTTTCACCTGTTATAGGTGCGGAAAGTATCTCCGAGGATGTGAGGTATCGTTTTAAGGCCTCGAAGGCTTCTTCACAGACCGCTGTCCATACGAATTTTCTAGCACCTCAGAGGATTTCGAAGAATGAGTGACTCTTATTCGATGCTCGGGAAATAAATCACGACAGCGCCGCAAACTAGCCAGTCAGGCATTGAACCTCTTTGATGTTGGAGGGTGGGGTCATCGTGAGAACGGATTTTAGCTGAGCTGGATCAACTTCGATCCCGTTCTTGCCACTCCTTACCCCAAAGGATCACTTGATCGGGTTGAGCTTAAGATTATATTGTCGCAATACATCAAATACCCTTTGGAGTACCTCTAGATGGGTATCTGGAGAGTGCGTTTTAATCAACATGTCATCGATGTATGCCTCCATATTCTTACCAAAGTAATCCCGAAAGATGTGGTTAACCAACCTTTGGTATGTAAAACCGGCATTTTTAAGACCGAATGGCATAACCGTGTAGCAATAAAGACCGCGTTCAGACTGGAAAGTGTTATGCTCTTCGTCTGACGGGTTAAGGTGAATTTGATTGTAACCAGAATAGGCATCCATGAAGGAGAGGTATTCACAACCGGAGGTAGAATCCACCAGTTGGTCAATGCGTAGAAGAGGAAAAGTTTCATTCGGGTAAGCCTGATTTAAATCGGTGAAATCGACACACATCCGCCACTAAACTCCATTCTTTTTAACCAACACAGGGTTGGCTATCCATATTAGGTAGCGAGCACGACGTATATAACCTAGCCGTAACAATATTTTGACATTTATGCCGATAACTTCTTGATTTTCCAGGGAGAATGAGCGGTGCTTTTGTCGTGGATTGATCGCCAATTTATGTGAAATGACCGAGGGATCAACCCTAGACACATCTCGAGCATCCCAAGCAAAGATGTCTAAATTTATGCGCAATAACTCAAGTGAGGACTGCTTAAAAAAGAAATCCAAGTTCTTACCAATTCGCAGGCAATGGCCTTCGCTATTTCCTCGTCAATGGAATCAGATTCGGCTGTTCCAGAAGGTTTTGTCTTACTTGGATCGTCGAAGGGGTCCCCTTGGGGAGGTACCTGCATGGGGATCTCTGGAACCCCCTCATCTGTAATTGCTATTTAAGGGAGCTTGTGGAGACGGCGTAGGATGTTCTAACTGTCCGCTAGCTACCTCAGATAACTCTTACCACGTTGCCGACGAGATATTTGATGCATTGTTTGAACATGCGAGCCGTGGCTTCTATTTTCTGCAGCCATGTGCGACCAATTATGGTATGGTAAGGGCTTGGGGAGTCCGAAATCATGAACAAAGTCTTCATCTCCTTTTTAGTAGCACCGTACCCAACCGTGACAAGCAACTCAACTTCACCTACGCATTACGAGACTTTCCCCTCGTACCTCTCAAGGTTCCTCTAGGTTGAATCTTAGGATGGAACAGTATTCATGCGGTCTTAGCTGGCTTTGAATATAATGTTGACAGAGCTGCCCCCATCGATTAGTATCTGCATTACCATTACTCCACCGATGTTCATGTTTAGTGTCAAGGCTTGTTCGTGCAGCGTGATGACCCCTCTTAGATCATTCTCATTAAAGATGAGATCGACAACGGGATCGCGGTAGTTATAGTAGTGGGAGTCTTCAACCGTCTGAACCTCATGATTAATCCAAGCTCGCTTCGTGGAATTGGTGTTATGAGACAAACCCGAGTCCCCTCCGGTGATGGTTAATAATGCTGGCGCTCGTAGCTCGTCTGATGGTATTGTTTTGCTGGCTACCTCAAATCGTATTTCAGTGGCCGTCAGGGTAAGCTCGTTGTCGCTTGCCCTTGCTTTTTGCTCAGTTAGATCCAAAAATCCTCCCACAATGCTGAATAAGCATTGCTGTTTGCCGAGATACATTATCCGTATGGGTGGCATGCCACAAATGATCCCGACGAGAACCTTCTTCTGCCCGTCTGTGGTCCGCCTGCCCCTCTCTAGCTTCATAAACAACTCTCTCTGGATATTCGGCCTTCCAGGCGTCATCAACGCGTATGAACATATCGGCCCGAGCTGATCGGTCCCCCATATTTTCCGTAGGGAAACGAATTAGGTCAACGTAGAGCTTTCCTCGTCGATCTAATTTTTTCTTAAGCGGTGCCACAACCATGTTTTTAGCCAAATCTGGTAGGTCGTTGATGCAGTGGACGAAGCGCCGGATATAATTTTTAAGAGGTTCGCCTTTCTTTTGATAGAGGTCCATTATAAAATCGCGTTCTCGCCTTAAATTCTTATTACCTACAAATCTTTCCCTAAAGGCAGGCAAAAAACATGTAAACTTATGAATCGATGCTTTAGGCAAGCTACTAAACCAGTCCATCGCGTTACCTTTGAGAGTCATGTAAAACTCTCAGCAAAGTATGGCGTCATCATGATTATAGGCCATCATCATGTTGCAGAACTGCTCCAAATGTCGTTCCGAATATCCTGTTCCGTCATACGCCTCCATTCTGAAAGGATCGAATTTGCGAGGGAGCTGCACTTCAAGGATCCTTTCTACAAACGGCGATTCCTTCAAGATGTACGTAGAAAGCTTAGGTTGCACTTGATTGTACTGAACGACCTCAAACTCCTTTTCCTTCTTTGGCAACTGTCGTTCCCCGTCTTGGTGAGAGCTGAGCTCCTTTGAATTCTTTTACTTCCACTTTCACCCTCGCCTTCACGTCTGTCCTCACGTTTGGAATACTGATCCCCGCGATAAGAGCGGTCATCATCCATTCTAGCTCGATGATGCGTGCATACCATGGCCGGAGCTTTAGCTTTGAATACTTTCACTACGTCAATTAAGCCAGTGATAGTTGCGTGCATAACCTGCTCCCTGGCGTCGCGCTCACATGATAATTTGAGCTGCTACTGCTGCAGGTGTTGAAGCTGCTGTTCGAGTTGCTGAATTACCGTTCCATTCATGGCGGCCTCAATTTTGACATCATGCAAAGCTGGATTCAGAATCGCCTTGGAAACGCAGAGCAAGATCTGGTCCTGTTTGGGGAATAGCTTCCACCGGGGTCACCATTGCCGACCTATGGGCGGCTACATTTAGGGTGGGGAGCTAATCAAGCCCCTCCACGGGTGGGTCACTGACGACCCTCCGTTAGTCTGCTGCTTCAATTGGTTCATGTGTATCTCTTTCTACCCCTGACCTTGTCACAACCATGATTTGCGTTCTCGGAATGCCCCCCAATTTGTTATAGAAGAATATAAGAAATTATGACAATATAAAGGATTTCTATTATATTCAGTTTTTCTCGCATAAAATAAAATGCAACCGTTTAGGGTTAACTCCCCTTTTATACATTGTTTTCCTTAGCTCATATTCCACCCCTCTATTTAAAGGTTAGACTATCATTTATGGTGTAAATCTTAGATTTACGACAATCAATCTTGTCTTCTATCTTTAATAGTTGTTGACTCATCAATCCCCTGAAGTTTAAATTGATCTCCTTAATTACATTTTCCGTTATTATCGCTTCACTTCAGTTGAGCCTGCTATGTTCGCCACCGGTCGGGTTACTGATCCGAGCTGTATTGTGATGTGGCTCTGCTCAGTGATGAAGTTCGACTCTATTAATTACTGTGATCCTCTAAGGAGCCATTTTCCGCAGAGGAGCCCTGTTCAGCCGTGGACCTCTTCTCTGCTCGACGCTTGTAGGTAGACCTCGTTATTTTTCCCTTGTTATGATTACGATGAAGGAGCTCTGCTCTGGCAAGATGTTTCTTATCGAACGTAGCAGTCAGTATCTAGTCGTGGTGTCCTGTTCTTCTTGGTATCCTTGTGCTTCTTAGCTGAACCTCAGATCCAACATTCTGGTCGGTATGAAATCTTGTAGATACACTTTATTTCTTCATTGCTTACCTATTTAAGGTTTATGTCCATCTTATTCCATTTCCCTATGTTAGACTTTCTGGGAGGATGATGCTCCCCTCATCATATCCCTCTTTTGGTGAAATTTCACGCGCTGCCTCACAAGAATTAGACCGAGAGACGTCTGAGTAATCTAGAAATTTTTCGTGGAAGTCTGATATACGTTGATAGCCAAACTGTCAGCCTTGCTAGGCTAAAATATTCTCGTATTTGCATTATTATGAATTCAACTTACATTTTCCTGGATACTGTTAGTATTAGCTGCATTGGTAAGGTTCATAACTTGTAGATTGAATATCAAGTGCTGCCTCTAACTTGTGAAAAATGAAAGACTTTTGGCCACGTTACTTCGAACTTCCATGAGATGGAGGATGCTTCCAACACTGATTTCTATACTAGGCGGCCAAGAAATGAACCAATGATGGACAACACCCAGGATGTCACTCTCTTTTCAAGTGACAATGAGACTCCACCATCTCAAAACTACGACTCATTTCGCATGAGTATTGAGGGAGACATGCTCATCATACGTCAGGGCTTCTCCTCTCATGATGGTATTGCAGGTCAATTAACCCTAAAGTTATGGAGAAATTCCCCTTCTATGCATGCAAGGCCTTCACCAACTGTAACATCCGTGATGTCCACGTCTATGAGCAATGCAATGCTCCAGCGTTAGTTCTCTGTTTTTTTATTTTTTTTACCTTGATTTCTTTATGAATATCTAAACTTGAAATGTTAAGGGTCTAAATGACCCAATTAGACAAAAATTTGTGCTCCAATATGTCCATGGGCCAGTATTGGTGACTTTAACGCTAGTAGACACCCCTTAGAATGATGGGAAATTATATATTGGGATAAAATTTATTATGAATATTAATGACTATTTCTATCTAAGTGGTCTTAATGACCTCCACTATTCTGGGTTCCAATATACATGGTCTAACAAATAAATAGACAACTTAAACTCGTCAAAAATTGAATGTGCATTTGTTAATGGCCTTTGAGATGACAAATGTTTCCAAACTCATTTGCCCATTTTAATATCCCCAACACATCATATCACACCCCAATCACCCTCTACCTCACTACACATTTTCTTCTTAAAGAAAATGAATTTAAATAATTCAACATGTGGCTAAGCCACCTTAGTTTTACCAACATTATCTGATAATTAGTCTCTTCTATATTATGGTGATCCCATAGCTATCATGCACCTTACATTCCTAAGACTTAAATTATCCATTTTCGAGTTGAATAAAAGAGATTTTAGCAACATTAGTGATATAGTTGAAAAATTTAAAGAAAGATCTTTTCCAAGCCCAATCGATCCTTGCTAACAACCCTACTGATTTTAACCTGATTGGGGTGGAAGTTATAGCATCCAAAAACTATGTCTCCCTTAGTAGAGCTAAGAAATATTTCCTCAAGCAACAATTTAGTGAGATTTGGTTGGAGCTATGTGATCGTAACTCATAATATTTTTATAACAGTATCAACTCCAGACAACCGCGAAATAAAATCACTATTATCGATGATGTTAATGGTAACTCCATCGCGAATCCTAGAAAAATCACTGATGTATTTGATAAGGATGAATAACAGACAAGGGGGAAATTGCAAAGAAACAACAAAGTTAGGGAAAAATTGTAAAGTAAATATTGAGATAGGATTAATTGTCATTAAACAATAAATATAAAGGTCAAGATTGTAATTAGGAGATAGCTAGGCCCGTGGGGCCCATCACTTGTATTATAAAAGGACCCTACAAGATTTCGGAAAGGTGGTTCATTATTTTAATATACTTTCTCTCTCTACGTTGGTTGACTTTCTTTCTTTAGAGTTTTAGTAGTCTAGAAGTTGTATTCACAAATTAATCCGTCTAAGTATAGTTTGATACGGAAAACTCATCCTCAAGTTCATATCTCATCATTGGCTCCGTCTGTGGGAACCAAAAATCAGCTTGTAGGTTTTCTTTTTCCCGAAATTTCTTTTGAATCCAAACAGGATGATGGATGGGCAGGAGGATTTAAACATGAATAACTGTGAGGAAAATCTCATCATCAATAATTTCCGAAGTAGTGAGGACTTTAGAAGGGATGATGGTCAGTGTTCGGGAGAAATGATGGATGAGTCAATTTTAGTGGCTCGGAAAAACGCGTTGCGGATGGAAATTGAGAAATTAAAAGCAATAAAAAGAAGTTGTTCAGGGGAATTTTCGTTCCGAAGTTCTGAGAGAAATGACAACGGAAAAGATGAGCGAGAAGCATCTCGTCATCCTAGTGGAAAAGATGGTCGGTATAGAGGGCGTGGTCGACATTCTTGGAAGAAGAAAGGAAAGCGCCACTTTGATTCTTCTGATTCAAGTGATTATTCTCGCTATAGTTCACTAGATTCGTCTCCTGAAAGGAGTCATCGAAAGAAGAGACATGGAAAAAAGCATGTGGAGTACCATAGAGGAAGAAGTTCGGAGAGGAAAGCTCCGAGGGAAAAGAATGCTCATGTTGGGGAGCAGATTTATAACCATATAAATTTTATTTCTGGGAATCAAAATGTTGACCGGCAGAATTCAGAGTGGCAACATCAATATAGCTTGCCTTCCGAGGGGGGCTTTATATTCCGAGTCATGAAGACTCGAGGGCCAATGTTTACAGGACAGGTCATAACTGGAGAGCTTCCCCTTATCCTCAAAAATTTTGTCAGGAAATCTCCCGAAATATTTTGATATATCAAAGATAGAAAAGTTCGATGGAACGCAGGATCCTGATAATCATATCGAGTATTTTAAAAATTTCATGATCAACTTTGATGATGATGATAAATTGCTGTGTCGGGAATTTTCTCAAACCTTCAAGGGAGTTGCTTCTAAGTGGTAAAACAGGATACCCCAGGGTTCCATTACATTTTTTGATATGTTCTGGAATATCTTATGGCAACATTTTGTGAGAAGCAAGAAATTCTGAGCTAATAGGGATACGATAATTTACTGCAGGCAAAACGTTGGGGAGAGTTTGAAAAATTACACCAACCGGTTTGTAAAAACGAAGACGGATATGGAATATTGCAAGATTCAGTAGCATTGGCAGCTTTCAGAATGGGACTCCTCCTTAGACTTTTGAAGGATATAGTGGTTGAGAGTCAAGCGATGACTTTTTGAGCTCTACTTGATCAAGTTAAGAAGAGGATTTTAGCTGAAGAAACTCAAGCATTTGAGAAAGGGTCAAGTGATCAGCTAGAGCAGAATCAATTTCAGAGGCCTGAGTCTAGTAGTCAAGCGCCTCGGGTTAATGTGCAACCTAAAGCGGTGGGCCAATATCCGTCGAGGCCACGAACGAATCAGCAGAACTACAACATGCAGCAGGGAACTAAGCCTATTTCAAACAAATGGATTCGTCCAAACTATTTCGCTGAGTTAACATAAAATATAGTTAGAGTATTTTACAAGGCAAATTCAACCGTACAATTCCGAAAGCCTTTTCCTATCCAAACTCATAGGGAAAGCATAATTGCTAATAGGTTTTGTAAGTACCATGATGATATTGGGCACGCCACTAAGGAGTTTATCGCTTTGAAGAAAGAAGTACAAGCCCTAATTGAAAACGGCATGTTATTGGATTTTGTGAAAAAACACACTCAGAAAAATACGGCTGTGAAGGTTGTTCTAAAGAATGCTGACACAACAATGGTGATTTCCGAGGAGGTTGATGCTTTTGATATTGCAACAGAATATTTGGATCCAAGGTGGGTAGAAACAATGTCAACATGGTAGAGGAAGTTATTCCAAGAGGAAAAGTGAATGATCTTTGTGCATTTTTTGAGTCACTAACTATTTTTGGAGGGGATACTATTGCAGGAAATTCCAATAGTTCGCGAAAGAGGCACATGGTAAATTTGACTACGCAATTGAAAGTAGGGGTTTCAGCACAGATGCATCGTTTTCCCTCCCCAATTATTTGTTCTGATGATGATGACATGAGGAATGTAGCAGGCCCGCATGAGGATGCAGTAGTAATTGTGCAGGGATAGATGGTGATCAAGTACAGAAAATATTGATTGATACGGGAAGTTCTGCAAATATTTTGTTCATGAGCACCTACAGGAGAATTTCTGACCCACCTTTTATACGGCGGTCAGAAAAAACCTACAATAGGCTTTACAGGAGCAACAACAATAGTTGTGGGGGAGTTTGAGTGCTTGGTGGAGCTCGGTCGGGGACCATTCAAAAAGGAGGTTGAAGTTTTGTTTATAGTGGTTGATTCACCAACATCTTCTAATGCGATTTTGGGCCGTTCCTGGTTGTCAAGGATGCATACAGTGCACCTATGTTTGAAATATGTAGTAGGAAACAATATCGGAACAATTAGGAGCAGCCAGAAGATGGCTAGAGAATGTTATCAGATAACTTTGTCCACAAAGCGAATTCGAGGAGGAACATCGGAAAAAGCATAGCAGCTAAAGGGGACTCTCTCAGCAATAACTCCCTATGATGATTCGAGGGATTCCCCCAGGTTTTTGGTTCCGGATGATGATCATGAAGAGTACAAGTTTCATGATATAATGTTTTTTGAAAATATGAGTAAAACTTTCTTTTGAGTTCAGAGAAAAGTTGATTTCATTTTTATCAACAAAGTTAAATATGTTTGTTTGGTGTGCAGAAGACGTTACAGGTGTGCCTCCGGAAATAATTTGTCATAAACTAGCAGTACAGAGTGATGTTTGACCCATCATATAGAAAAGACGACCTGTCTCTCAGGAGAAGTCTGCAGCTATAGTTTCAGAGGTCGAGCGGTTATTAAGCATAAGCCATATTAGAGAGTCGCAATACCCTGTGGATAATGGCAAGTAGAGAATGTGTGTGGACTTCACAGATCTGAATAGAGATTGTCCAAAGGATCATTTCCCAGTACCTCGAATTGATCAATTAGTGGATTTTACATCGAGTAATCGATTATTGTCTTTCATGGATGCTTATTCAGGTTATAATCAGATCATACTAGATACGAAGGATGAATAAAGTACATCGTTCATTACTGGGAGAGGATTATATTGCTACAAGGTAATGTCGTTTGGCTCGAAAAATGCGGGGCAACTTATCAACGTCTAGTAAACAAAAACTTTAAGGAACAGATTGGGCGGAACATAGAAGTATATATTGACGTTATGCTGGTAAAGAGTTTACAAGATGAGGACCATTTTTCTGATTTGGAAGAAACTTTTAATAATTTGAAAAAGGTCATATGAAATTAAACCCGGAGAAGTGTATTTTTGGTGTTCGATCTGGAAAACTTCTCGGCTATATGGTAAGTGGAAAAGGAAGTTGAGGCTGATCCGGAACAGATAAAAGCTTTGACGACCATGACTCCTCCTCGGAATATTAAGAAAGTCCAGATTTTGACAGGAAGATTAGAGGCGCTGAACAGGTTTATCTCTCGTTCTTCGGATAAATGTGCGCCTTTCTTTAAACTGCTCAGAAATGCCAGTAAGTTTACATGGACCGATAAATGTTATGAAGCGTTTCGCCAGATCCAGGAGTATTTGTTGTCTCTGGAAATACTTTCTAAACCTTTGATGGGAGAGAAGTTGATTATTTATTTGTCGGTGTCAGATTTTGCTGTCAGCGCTGTGCTACTTCGTGAAGAGATTGATGTTTTAAAGCCAATATACTACATTAGCAAGAGTTTGCTGGATGCAGAGAAGCGATATTTGAATTTAGAGAAGTTAGCTTTGGCCTTAGTAACAGCTGCTCGGAAAATGAGACCGTACTTTCAAGCGCATTCTATAGTGGTTCGAACTACATTCCCATTAAAAGGTTTGTTGCAGAGGCCAGATATATCAGGAAGAATGACGAAGTGGTCAGTCTAATTGGGAGATTTTGACATAATCTTTGAGCCTCGAACAGCTATAAAGGCTCAAGATTTGGTAGAAGTTTTGGTTGAATTCCATCCGGAGAGAGCAGATATGGAAATTGTTGATCAGCAAGATATGACATAGTGGTTGGTTCGAACTGATGGGGGGTCGAATATTTCTGGAAGTGGTGCTGGAGTTCAGCTAATTTCCCCCGATGGGATATCGATGTTTCAGACCATATGTTTTGGTTTAGAGCAACAAATAATAAGGCGGAGTATGAGGTGGCATTACCAAGGTTGAGATTGGCTCAAGTGTGTGGGGCAAGAAGGGTTAAATTAATCAGTGACTCACAATTGGTGATTAACCAAGCTTTGGGAGAATCAGAGGCAAGAAAGGACCGGCTATCAAATACTTGAAAGTGCTGAAGGATCTGGTTTTAACTTTTGATGAAGTTAGATATGAGCATGTTCGAAGAGAAGCAAATATGATCCCTGATTCCTTAGCAGTTGCTTCTCGATCAGAAAATCATCCTCGGGTCATAACTCAGGAATCTCATTCGGTTACGAAAAAATCAAAGAAATTGGTCGCGATAGAGGAGGAAAACAATGTTGTTACAGAAGATTGGAGGTTGAAATTGTGGACTTTCTGGAAAAAGATATTTTACCAACAGATAAATCAGAGGCTAGGAGAATCCGGTTCAAGTCTCACGGTTATATCTTTTTGGGAGGGGTTTTATACAAGAAGTCCCTAAGTAGGCCGTTGCTTAGATGTTTGGCTAAGGACGAGTCACAAGTTGTCTTGTCAGAATTGCATGATGGGGAAGGATCAGCACATTGTTGATATAAAGCCTTAATTCGAAGAGTGTTTCTAGCTGGTTATTATTGGCCGACTATTTCCAGTGATGCTAAAGAATTGGTAAAAAAGTGTGCTACAAGCCAAAGGTATGCCTTTATAATACATAAGTCAGGGGTTCTGTTGGAAAGTATTTCTGAATCGTTGCCATTCGATATATGGGGTATTGATTTGGTTGGTCTTTTACAAATGGCGTCCGGGGGAAGACAAACGATTATAGTAGCGGTTGATTATTTTTCCAAGTGGGTGGAAGCAGAACCTCTAGCAGGGACGAAGACAAAAGATGTTATCAAGTTTGTTGTTTCGAATTTTTTTTGTCGTTTTGGGGTTCCAATGAAAATCACAACGGATAATGTACCCCAATTTGACAACAAGGAGTTTCAGAGCTTCTACGTCTCTAGGGGCATACAAAAATGTTTTTCTGCCCCATTTCATCCGCAAGCTTGTCCCTAGCATTGAGCTTGTCTACGCATTTTGTTGCATACGCATTTCATAGCTGCTTCTTTCTCTGTCTTAAGATTCCTCATTAGATATTTCTTTTCTTCTACAATCGTCTCAAAGTCTGCCAGACAATCCTTAAAACCTTTTGTTGAAAGTTGGTGAGCCTTTTTGAGTTCTGTAAGGAGTCTTTCTTGAGCACCAGTCTTTTTCTGGTAGAGATCCCTTTCTTCTTAACAACATTTTTCTAGAAGAAGAACATAGTTTTTTGAGGCAACCAATTTTTCCCAAATTGCATCATCTTGTCTTTCTAGATTGGAGTGTTGTTTCTTTATTTCTTCAAGCTGTGAGGAAGCAAGGGAAGCTTTGAATTTGTAGTGGTTTTTCATGTCTTCTAGATGTTGAATATTCTTTCCTGTGTTGACAGAGGCATGAAGAAGTCTTTCCTATGTGGAACATTTTAAGATAGAATGTTGAAGAAGAAGTAAACTTAGTAGAGTAGAATGAGCTAAATTTAATCTAAGGAGGATTTTAGTACATATATGGGAATAACGAAGCTAGGATTAGTAGACCTAGGATGGATAATGATATAAGAAACTTAGGGATTTAAATTCTATCATTTTAAAGTAAAAATGACGATGAAGCATAATTATAGTGGGAAACCAAATTGGAAATGATGTTTGATTTTCATAACTACGCATAGCAAAAAAAAAGTTAATATGGTTGTAATCAAATTTACTGATTATGCTAATTTTTAATGAGATCAGTTATTGATCATCAAAACAAGAAATCGAGAACCATCCGCGGATACTTGGAGAGATCAAAATGACAATGAGGAACCTTTTTATACCCAACCACTATTATAGAGGATTGTATCAGAAATTAAAAATGTTAAACCAAGATTCTAAGAGTGTGGATGAGTATTACAAGGAAATGGAGGTAGTTATAATTTGAGCTAATATCATAAAACATATGAAAGCCACATTATCAATATTTGTATATGGTTTGAATCATGCTATTTTAGATGTAGTTTAAATGCAACACTATGTTGAACTGACAGATATGGTACAACAAGCCGTTAAGGTCGATGTGCAGTTAAAAAAATATTGACTAAGAGAGGACAATCTATGACTACTAATATATTGTGGAACACAACTCCAAAATGAGAAGAGTTGCTACAAAAAAAACAAGCATTTGAATGTTATAAAAATACCAATCGAGTGACCACCAATACTTCCAGTAAAGATGAGTATTCAACTTCTAAAACACATGACATCAAAATGTTTTAAATGTGAGGGGTAATGACACATAGCTAACGAGTGTGTGAAAAAAATAGTGATGGTTATAAACTCTTAGGAAGAGATTGAATCATATGAAGAAGAAGAAGAAGAAAAAGGTAATGATGCACTACTACCAACTTTGGAGGGAGTTGACGAATAACAATATATTGTGATAGGGTATTTTTTAGTCGTAGTGGGAGAATTTAGTGTACAAGTTAAGGTGGAAGAAGGTAACCAAAATGAGAACTTATTTTATACTCGACGTTTTGTAAAAAATAAAGTTTTCAACGTCATTATCGATGGTGGGAGCCACACCAATGTAGCTAGTACTTACTTGGTGGATAAACTATCCTTAACTAACTTAAAATATCCCCACCCTTATGATCTTTAATGGCTGAATGATTGTGGTAAGATCAAGGTTACCAAACAATTTTGGTGGAATTATTTATGGGAGAATAAAAAGATGAATTTCTTTGCGATATGGTTCTAATACATGTGTTTGTTATTATTGGGAAGGCTATGTCATTATGATATGAGGGTTACCCATGATGGGTTCACATAGTGATATGAACCTCA
The DNA here is from genome assembly GCA_036936605.1 of Limnanthes douglasii subsp. nivea. NCBI lineage: Eukaryota > Viridiplantae > Streptophyta > Magnoliopsida > Brassicales > Limnanthaceae > Limnanthes > Limnanthes douglasii. The sequence continues at coordinate 124,302,467 of JAUPFV010000005.1, read as the reverse complement.
TAGAATTGACACTCTGAAATAAGATATGGATAATTTTGCAACCGGGTACTCAAAAGGATTCAAGGATCAAATTATATGGATTGATAGGTCACACATAGGTTGCGGAAAGGCCTATGATATTCCAATTGATCTTCCTTTGGATATGACACACCAAATGAAGAATATTTTTCTTGTGGATATTACACACCAACAAGAGAAGAGTAAACCTTAATAAGTTTTTCAGAATTAAAGATAGTCTAACATTTAAAATATGAGTACATAGTTTTATAGGAGAAAGAACAAGCGTTGAACACAATTAAGGTTGTTCTTGGAAACATAATGCATGCTTCTAACACAATTAAGGATTTTCTTAGAAACAAATTACATGCCTTGAACACATTTAATGTTGTTCTTGAGATTGCATTAATATTGAAAATACAAAGTATTAATGATAAAAAATTTCAATCAAACCCTTCTCTCCTCCGGTGACGTGAATTTTTTGTATATGGGATTTTGGGATTTTATTTTAACAAATAGGCAATGGTGAAGTGAAAGAGTTGTCTCATTAAAAACCTTGTTAAGAAAGCCCATTGGGACAAAACTTGAACAAGGGAAATATAGTACAATCGAGACACTTTCTCATATGTTGAAATCAATTAGCTTGAATAAAAACCAAAACACTTTGACAAGATTTACCTACATACTTGTTGTTCTGATCACATCGATTCTGCATTTAATTAAGCATTCCTTCAATATCTTTGTTAAAGTTTTTTTGCTCTTGATCAAGTTATTGGACCAGCCGTAAATAAGATCATCCTCAACTTCAAGCTCACCCTCTTGTTTAGATTGCTCATATGGTTCTTGCACATTTCCACATTCTAAGCTCATGGTGTCATCTAGAATTACATCATCCTCTCCCACATGAAAAGGATTTGACCTCAAATTCATTTTATCTGCAATAAAAAAACCAAATCAGAAACATTAGAGGTAGGATTCACTTTATACTTACCTCGTAAGTCAAATTGATAATCATTGTTGTTGATCCTTTTTATTATTTCAATTGGTCCATCGATTCTATGCATCAAATTTTACTTACTATCTTATGGAAATATTTCCTTCCTTAAGTGCACCCATACTTGATCTCCAACCTCAAAAACTTTCTCACCTCTTCCCTTGTTTTCTTATTTGACATACTGCTCAGTTTTCCTTTCTATGTTTTTCCTTGCATCCTCATGGTTATGTTTAACAAATTCAGCTTTATTTTTCCCATCTATGCTAGTTCTTTCACTCAAAGGCAAATGAATTAGATCCAAAGGAGATATAGGGTTAAATCCATAAACAATTTGAAAAATAGAGTATTTAGAAGCAGAATGCACAAAAAGATTGTATGCAAATTGAACATATGACAAAAATTCTTCCCAAGTTTTCAAGTTATTTTTAATTAATGAACATAGATAGTGGAGAAAGTCCTATTTACTACTAATGTTTGTCCATCAGTTTGTGGGTGACATATCGTAGAAATTAAAAGCTTAGTCCTTAAACTAGACCACAAAATTTTCCAAAAGTAACTTATAAACTTAATGTCCATATCTGAAACTATAATCCTAGGCATGCCATGCAAACAAACTATTTCTTTAAAGAACAGATTAGCAATGTGCAATCCATTATCAGTTTTGAGCAAGCAATGAAGTGCGTCATTTTATTGAATTGATTAACAACCACAAAAATAGAATCCTGATCTGTTCTAGTCATAGGGAATCCAACTAGGAAATCTATATGTATATCATTCTAAGGACGTGTAGGAATAGGTAAAGGAGTATACAAACTTTGCGATCGAACCTTTTCCTCATCCACCTTTGTAAAATCTTCACTTACAACAATATCTAAACAGACAAGGTTATCGGTAAAAACTGCATTTCGTAAGATTGGCATAGAGATTGTCCTTCCTAAGAATACTTAAAACACATTTCAGATGGTGAATATGTTATTCTAAGTGTTTGGTGTAAATTAAGATGTCATAGAAATATACTACAACAAAAACTCATATATAAGCCCTTAGAACAGGATTCCTTAACCTCATCAATGTATTAGATACATTAGTCCGCCCAAATAGCATTACTAACCATTCATATAGTCCAGACTTAGTTTTAAAAGAAGTTTTCCACTTATCCCCTTCTTTAATAATTTGATGATAACTACTTGAAGATTAATCTTAAAAAATATGATAGAACCATAAAATTTGTCTAACATATTATATAATCTAAGGATGAGATAATAATTCACTGTATTAGTTCTATAAGCAGGTCTGTTAGGAAGTGAGGCTCCAAACACAAAATCTATTTGGTGTTCGATGCCTGCGATTAGTGGAAGCCCCTTGGGATTGTCATGAGGGAATACATATTCAAATTTCTACAAAAATAAGTCATCTCACTCGAAAGCACTGGTGTAAAGTTATTTAAACTCACGAGTTTCTTTAAACACAAACAATAGCATGAGTTGCTTAAAGAATAATGTTTTCTTAACCGCACCAGCTTTGTATAGAAATTCGAATGTTTAGTTGCTCGACTCTCCTTGTTCTGCATACTTTTGATCTTAGTAAACTTCTTTTAGATTCGTAGGAACTAGAGTGGGTTTCCTTCCTTGGAACTCAAATGTATTGCGATTGGCGAATCCATCATGTATAACGTTTCGATAACATTTTCATGTATTTCTAAGAGTATGTGACTAACCTCCATTGGTAGAACATTACACAAGACTTCCTCTTCGTCCTTACACATTGCTAAGGAAACTTCTACTTTGTGGCTAACTTTCATTTATCCACTATCATTAATCCATTGAAGCTTGTAATGTACTAGATGCTTCTTCATTTTTAAACCAAGCTTATTTACCATAGGTTCAATTGCCACATTGGTGCATCTGCTCCTTTGTGTTGACTCCTTGGTTTTAGATACAACTCACGGTAGTAATGACTTAGTAAAAATCTCTTTCGTATAATGGCTTTCATTTTGGTCCATGACTGTATCAGATGTTCTCCATTACACCTTCTTGAAGTTACTAGTTGATCCCACAAAGCATAGTCATAAAACTCTTTAGCAGTAACTGTTACTCGATTGATATCTATGTAGTGCTGAACATTGAAAACGAGTTGAATCTTATTTTCTCATTCCAGATATGCATTTTGATAATTTTTCCCATGGAATGGTGGAATCTTAATCTTGAGACCTCCAACACTTTATTTCACACATTCGTTGCCTTCTCTTACGCGTCTATGGTTCATTCTCTCACTGTTTTGAGATATATTGGTCACATGTTCATAATATTCATTAGATGATTTATTCTCAAATAGTACAGGTTGTTAGATTCTTCTTGGATTGCTTTATTGTGAACGTATCTACTTTTGATTAGTGGTTGATTGAAGCTCTTGGCGAAAGTTATTTAACTTGGTATCTAATAACTTTTCCATAGCCTCAATTAGAACCTTGTTGTTGTTAAAGTTATTATTTTCTTCATCATTTGGATTAGACATCTTATTATGCAAAAATAAAAACAAATTACCAATAACAAGCCCTTGGAAAGTTCTTCAATTTCTTTAAAACTATAGAACATATCTCAATCCATTTTCCTAGGAATATGAAAAGATAAATTTCACAACATCACCTAAAAACGATTTTCTACAGATTATCAAGTTCAGTCAACTATAACTAGGGTCAAACAAATCTAAATTTCGTGATTCAAAGTGAAATCATCACACTAAACACTTAAATCATAGGCTTAGTGAGAATATACAATAGATGACGAGAAATTAATAAAAACATATCAAAATTTCGTGATTCAAAATGAAAACATAACAGTAAACTCTTAAATTGTCACAAACAAAGTGAGAATATAAAATAAATGGCGAAAATTAATGAAAAAAATAAAATACCCAACTTTTAGAATGTTGCTCTAATACCACTTGATGTGAACCTCCTGAAATCGGCACTTTGAAATAGAATAGGGATAACTTTGCAACTGGGAACCCAAAATGATTCAAAGATCAAATGATGTGGATCGATAGGTCACACAGAGTTTGTTGAAAGGCCTCTGATATTCCAACTGATCTTCCTTTGGATATGACGCACCAAATGAAGAGCAGGTTTTCTTGTGGATACTACACATCAGTAAGAGAATAGTAAAACTTAAGAAGTTTTTCTAAATCAAAGATAGTCTAACATTTAAAATATGAGTACATATTGTTTTTAGGATAAAGAACAAGTCTTCAACACAATTAAGGGTGTTCTTGGAAACATAATGCATGTTTGTAACACAATTAAGGCTTTTTTCTTCAAAACACAATGCAAGCCTGTAATACAATTAAGGCTTTTCTTGGAAACATAATGAACGCTTTGAACAAATTTAATATTGTTCTTAGAAATGCATTAATATTGAAAATACAAAGTACTAATGATAAAAAATTTAAATCGAACCCTTCTATCCTCTGAAGATGTGACTTTTTTGTAAATGGGACTTGGGCCTTTATTTTAACAAATGGGAAATGATGAAGTGAAACAATTGTCTCATTAAAAACCTTGTCAAGAAAACTTGAAAATAAGAAAAATAGTACAATAGAGACACTTTCTCATATGTTGAAATCAATTAGCTTGAATCAAAACCAAAGAGGTTTGACAAGATTTACCGCCATACTTATTGTTCTTATCACATGAATTCTCCATTTGATTAAGCAATCCTCCAATAACTTTGTTAAATTGTTTTGCTCTTGACCGCGTTATTGGACCAGCAGGAAAAATAAGAACATCCTTAACTTCAAGCTCATCCTTTTGTTCAAGTTGCTCATATGGTTCATGCATACTTCCATGTTCTAAGCTCATAGTGTCATTTAGGATTACATATTGCTGGGAAGTCCATGGCAGTATGATACGAGGGTTACCGATGATGGGTTCACATAGGTATTCATTCATTTTTTAAAAGTAACTTATTAATCATGTTGCATTAACTCCAAAACAGGTCATAGAGGACCAATTAAAGTTAAAGGTGAGAAAATCAAATATTCCAGAAAAGATGGTCAAAATTAAAATAAAAAAATTAGGAAAAAGAGAAAAAGAAAGAGAGAACAAAACTGTAAGATACAAAAAGAAAGAGAGTAAAACACTAAAAAGAGAGATGATCAGCCATATTGAGAGCAAGAGAGAAATTTTTTAGTTATATGGCACAAACAAAATTGAGATCAAGAGATCTTTTCTTTCAAACCAACTCATTATTGTACTCATGTACAAGGAGACTCCTTTACGCACTAATTATATTGTCGGTAATTTGCCAAGCAAGGTTGTTTCTCTTTTGCATGAGTTTGAAGATGTTCTTTCAGAAGACGTAACCTATGATTTAACCCGCTTCGAGGGATTGAACATCAAATTGATTAAATACATGATGCATCAATTCCCAAAAAACCTGTTTATATAAGTAATCCTGATGAAACCAAAGAACTTTAGCGTTAAGTAAGTGAATTTAAAAAGGATACATTTAATGAAAGTATGAGCACATGTCCAATATATGTGCTATTAGTTTCTAAAAAAGATGGAGCATTGAGGAAGTGTGTTGATTGTTTACCTATCAATATCATAATGGTAAAATATTGATATCTCATTCCTAGAGTAGATAATATGCTGGATGAATGGAAAACCACTTTTAGCAGTAAGTATGGGTTGTATTAGTGGTTAGTGATGCATTTTGACTCAACTAATGTTACAACCACATTTATGTATCGGATGAACCATGTCTTACATGCTCTTATTGGCAGATTTATAGTTCATATATTGATGACATATTAATATATAACATGAATCGTGAAAAACAATGGATGCATTTGAAGTTTGTTTGGAACTTTTATGGAAATAAAAGTTGTATGCTAATTTCAATAAGTGCATATTTTACATGGATACACTTTTCTTTCTTGGTTTTATTGTAAGTAATGGAGGACTTAAAGTAGAGACAAAAAATGTGAAAGAAATTCGAGATTGGACAACCCTTAAAACGATTAGTCAGGTGAGAAGTTATCATGGTTTAACTATCTTCTATAGTTGGTTTGTGTGATATTTCAGTAGTTAAGTTGCTCCTCTTTGTAAAGTTATCAAGAAATATTTTCATTTAAGTGGGGGAAATAACAAGAAGATTCATTTAATATCATAAATGATAAGTTAACTAATGCATTATTTTCTTGTTTAACCTAGATTTGCTAAAGCTTTTGAAATTGAGTGTGATACCGCGGGACTATGAGTTGGAGTCATTTTGATGCAAAAAAATCAGCCAATTGCTTATTAGTGAAAAATTGAGTGGGTAGTTTTAAATGATCCGACTTATGATAAGGAGTTGTATATGTTGGTCATGGTATTGGAAAATTGGAAGTACTATTTATAGCCAATGGATTTTGTAATCAACACAAATCATGAATCTTTGAAGCATTTGAAAGAACAATGAAGCCTCAACAAATGTCATGTTAAGTGGGTTGAATTCATTTTAAATCTTTCTTTATATGGTCAATGTAAATGAAATGTGATGGATGTGATACAATGTCTTGTAGGTATGCACTACTTTCGATTATAGATACAAAAATCCTTATCTTTGAATATATAAAGGATTTATATGCACATGATTCTGATGGCGGTAATGTGTTCAATGCATGTGCAAAATTAGCATTTGGTGTGTTTTTAAACATGATGGGTTTCTATTTCAAAAGAATACATTCTGTGTACCTTTGTGTTCTTTTCATGAATTACTTGCGAGAGAAGTTGATAGTGGTGGTTTAATGAGTCACTTTTGTTTAGTTAAAACTTTAGGAAATTTGCACGAACATTTCTTTTGGCCTCTTATGAAACATGACGTGATAAAAATATGTGAGAGGTGCATCACATGTAAACAAGGAAAAATCTAAGTTGAAACCCCATGGGTTATACACCCATTTACCAATATCTAGTACACATTAGACTGATATTTTTATGGATTTTGTTTTAGGATTACCCAGAACTAAGAGGGGCAGAGACACATGTTTTGTGGTGGTCGCTTTTTAGTTTTTCAAAGAAATTGTTAGGTTACATGGCATGCTTAACACGATTGTTTCTAATAGAGATGCAAAGCTTTTGAGTTAATTTTGGAAGACTTTATTGGGAATGTTAAGAACTAAGTTGTTTTTTTTCTATCACTTATTGATAAATGCATTTCATGTCACTTATTATGCTTCCATTATTCTTAAAATCGTCGCCGATTCTCAAGTATCCGTTGTGTTTTAACGTGTTTTTCCAGTATTCTTAAAGGCACTTGTGCCGCGGGTAAATTGTGATAATATTAATAAATTTGGGGTTGAAATTGAAGAAACTGGAAAATTAATGTACTTGAGGGCAATTTTGGAACAATTGAAAAGAAAGAAAAATATATTAATGCTAAAAAAATATATTATGACCAGTGCTTTTCCAAAAACATATATATTAATGATTGAAAAAAATATATTAATGTTGAAAAAAAGGAAAATATATTTTCTGAGATATTGTTTAAAATATTGAATTAAGAAAAAAATATTAAAGCGAAGCACAAAAAGAAAATTAATACTGAATTAAGAAAAAAATATTAGACTAATGCTAAGATTTTATTTAGCTATATTGTTTAAAATATTATTTTATTTAGTATAAATATTTTACATAATTTGATTTTTAATTTGATTTTTATTAGGGGTTTGTCGGCCGAAGATATAAAGAGAACGAAAAAACAAGAAGAGAAGTGGCAATTGAATACTTTTGTATTCGGCAGAATACAAAACATAAAAAAAAACGAGAAACAGGAAAAGATGATAAAAGGGTAAAGGAAACCAAAACGGGAAAGGTGGTAAAAGGAGTAAAAGAAACCAAAACGGAATTTGCTTCTATTTTGGTTTTTTCCTGTACAATTCTTGTAGAATTTAGAAGAGAAAGACCAGGCTGTTTTGGGTTTTCTTTCGGCAGAACATACAACGAAGGGAGAAGAAGCAGACAACGGCTACGATGGTTTTCTGATCGGTAGAAGTGGACGACGGCTGCGGTGGTGTTCGATCGGTAGTTTACGGATTGTTTCTGTCAGACGATACTTACGGCTATTGTTCGGTTTAACGTTCTCTAAAATTTTATTCATTTATTTATATTCGTCTTAGAGCTATGTTAACTTTTGAGCCCATGATGATGAATCATTCGATTATGAACTAATCGTTGTCATGAAACTCTAGCGGATTTGTTTGAATAATACTTATGGTTTAATTACTTCATTGATTTATGAGATACGTTTATCGGTTACCTAGTATGGTTGTGCTTATCGTTAGATGCGTTGCGAACATTTATTTTGTTAATCTTTAATGAATGCGAAAGTGGATTTAAGGGTTTAGAACTTGTCATGCTAGCATAGGTTCTTGAATCATTCGTATTGTGATTGTTCATGATTCGTAATATGTCACTAACCATATCATATTACCCCATTTAATCGAAATAGATAACTTGCGCTTAAAACCAATTGTACATCAATCTGTATAGACATATAGGATTGTCATGCAAACGGTGTCTGCTTAACTGCTATCTCTTTTGTGGTTGTTTAAGTGGTTTGGTTTACGTGTACTAAAAGGTAGCGTATTCTGATTTCGTGTTATCTAATTAGTAATCGTTGTTATCATACATATTGATTAAGTATATTAATACTCTAAGTAAAATAAACAATGAAGTTAGGGTTCCATGTTCACTCTCGCATAAGTAAAATCCGTTAGTTAATCTCGTTAGTTAATTTACTTAGTTATATTCATTCACTCAAACTTTATTACTCGTTCAAGCATTAGTTTAATAATCATAGGTTGTTGCATAAGTGAATTCTTGTCATATACACTTGGTCTTCGTGGGAACGATCTTTCTTACTTATTACTTGCTACTATTTGATCGCGTATACTTGCGTGAGAAAAGGACTAACAAGTTTTTGGCGCCGTTGTCGGGGACTCGGTGTTATTTGACAGTTTTATTGCTTATCATCAGAGGTCGTTATAAAACTATTGACTTGATTCGGTTACTTGAGTTTCTTGCGTTTTCTTGTGTTTCAGGTACTTGAGCGTGTATGCAAACACGTCTCAAACGAGAGCACTAGTACAAAAGGAGCTTAAAACAAACCAAGGAACAAAGTTACTAGTCTCAGATTTTGATACTAATTCTACAATGGGAGATCCAGCTCCAAAAGCACTCATGGAGTACTCTCAACCAAAGATCATGGATATTCAGTCCAGCATTGTCAGACCCAATATTACTGCGAATAATTTTTAAATTAAACCCAACACTATTCAGATGATGCAGAATTCTTGTAAGTTTGGGGGAGCTTCATCCGATGATCCTAATATGCACATTATGACCTTCCTTGAAATCTGTGATACTTTCAAGTTCAACGGTGTTTCAGATGATGCCATAAGACTGAGACTATTCCCATTTTCTCTGAGGAACAAAGCTAAGAGCTGGTTGCACTCTTTACCGGCAGGTTCTATCACTACTTGGGATATACTAGCACCAAAATTTCTCTCAAAATTATTTCCTATGGCAAGAACAACCGCCTCGAGGAATGCTATTACTCAATTTTCTCAGTCATATGGTGCATCTTTAAGTGAATCTTAGAAGCGTTACAAGGAGATGCTCAGAAAATGTCCTCATCATGGGATGCCTGATTGGTTAGTAATAAATTACTTCTACAATGGGTTAGGTGCGCAAACAAGGCCCATGGTCGATGTTGCATACGGGGGAGCCTTATTAATGAAAAGCTATTAGGAGGCTCACGAGCTCCTTGAGATGATGGCTGCTAATACATTCCACAACCCTTTTCAGAGACTATCACAACATAAAGTAGCTGGTATTCTTAATGTAGACACTGCCACTGCTTTAGCAGCTCAGCTTGAAGCTCTAAACATGAAGATCGATTCATTGACTAAACTAGGGGTACATCAGGTAGCTAGTGTGTGTGAGATTTGTGCTGGAGGGCATGACACTCAACAATGCCCGATCTCTACTGAATCAGTGCAATTTGTGAGTAACTTTCAGATGCAGAATTAACAACCAATCTCAAACACTTAATACCCAAGCAACAGAAATCATCCGAACTTCAGTTGGAGCAATAATCAACAAGGTAATCAGCATTATGGTGTTAAGCCATACGCTCCTCCTGGATTTCAGCAACAAGGGCAGCAACATCAATCTCAACAGTATGCCCCAAGACAACCTCTGAATCAACATCCTGGCCCTCCTCAACATTTTGTGAGAGACTCTGAATTCGAAGAGATGAAACTAATGATTAAAAGTCTGATGGTATCTCACAAGATCTTAGAAAATCAGATTGGACAGATGGCCAGTAACATGATCGTTAGACCTCAAGGAGTTCTTCCTGGCAATACAGAGCATAATCCAGGTAAACAGGACGGCAATGAGTAATGCCAAGCTATCACCTTGAGATCAGGATAGGTTTCCGAGAACCCCACAATTGAACAAGAGGTTGATTCTTCTAAAAAACAACCCATTCTGAAAAAGTATGCTCAAAATCAGCCCTCATCTGAGGTTAATTCTTGATCAAGATCAGGCACCTAAAAAGCCATCTCAGTCAGATGTTGAGCCTACAATCTACCCTCCTCCACCTTTTCTGCAAAGGTTGCAAACAGAAGCTAGATGCTCAGTTTGGGAGATTTTTGGAGGTATTCAAGAAGCTACACATCAACATACCTTTTGCTGAAGCATTAGAGCAAATGCCTAGTTATGCCAAGTTCATGAAGGGAATTATTTCGAAAAATATAAAGCTTGGTGATTTTGAAACAGTGGCGCTCACCGAGGAATGTAGTGCGATCTTACAACAAAAATTTCCTCCCAAGCTTAAAGATCCAGGAAGCTTCACCATTCCTTGTTCAATCGGCAATTTAACTTTTAGCAAATGTTTGTGTGACTTGGGAGCGAGCATCAATCTAATGCATCCATCTGTGTTTGAGAAACTTGGGCTACCTGAGCCAAAACCGACTAACATCTCGTTACAACTGGCTGATCGCTCTATTACATATCCTCGTGGTATTGTCGAAGATGTCTTAGTAAAGGTAGATAAGCTCATCTTTCCAGCTGATTTCGTTATCTTGGATTTCGTTTATAGTTTTAACCCACTATCTCTTTTATATTAAACTCGTTTTCCTTTAAGTGACCGTGTGAATTTTGAAGGAGAAAAGGGGATAATTGTCAAAAATATTCATGAAAATGCACAAATGAACATTGAAAGAAGAATTAAAAAGTATGTCGATCAAGCTAACAAAAGATATAAGAAAATGGCGGTTAGAAAAAGAGATTAGTGGTTGCACTTAAGAAAATACCATTTTCTTGAGAAACGGGGTTAAAAAATCCTCCCTAGGGGTGACAGAACATTTCAAATCATAGAAAATATCAATGTTAATGCGTACAAACTTGACTTTAACAGGTGAGTATAATGTTAATACAAGCCTTAATGTTGCTGATGATAACTCTGGTGGAGATGTGGCTGATTATGAAGCAGAGTATTTGTCACTTTCAAGCGGCCTAACGATAATATTCGGAGCCAAACAATTCAAAAACGCACTTAACTAGCTAATCCAAAATTGTCGAGCTAATTCAAGTGGCTGGACTGTTGGTTCTTATAATATGGAGGTGAACTCAAATGTAAATCACATTATTGTTATTAATGTGATTGATTAAAGGAGTAGCACGCACAACCATTAAAGGAGAGAAATATAATGGTTTGATTATTAAATGACTTTAATATTAGCCTTTTGGTATGTTTTAGAAATCTAAGAATATTTTTATTAATGTTTTTCTTTAATTCTCATTTGTGAATCTTCTATAATTTGTGGTTGTTCCAAGTATAAGTATGAGGCTTCATAAGTTTTATAAAGATTATTTGGATTTCATAAATATTGTTATATTTTGAGGCGTGTCCTCTTGGTTCTTAAACGAACTCTTGAACTTATAAACATATTCTTGTGGTGTTCAAATATCAAAATCGTAGTCATGGTTCTAATCTTTAGAAGTGAAGGGTAAATGCTAAAAAACATTCTTCATTTGTTTTTAGGGTTCGAAAACTAGTCTAGCTATCGGGTTTTACCATACTTGTAGGTGGAGTTCATAGCACCTAATTTCCGTGTTTAATATAAGTGTTTAGAAGTTCTTTTTTATGTTTTTTCAATAACAAGTGTCATTTTCCATTTCCAATAAACCATTTGCTATTTATTTCAAAATTTAACTTTTGACATTCTAGTGACATTTGATCCGATGAAGCTAGTGCAAGAAGATGCGGTGGAGCCAAACCTCGAGATGCAACAACCGATGGATAATTTACACATGAACTCACTCAAATGAAACTCTCACAACCAGATTCATCATGTTTAAAGGAAAAACTGCATTTGAAAGCTCATCGCCCTCATAGCATGATAAATTCCACCAAAGGTGAAAATGCATCGACATGTGTGCCGAAATCCTAAAAGAAAGGAAGTGCCTCAGATAGAATCATCCCACTCAAACGGGTGGAGTCATAATACTTCTAAACACAATCAAAACGAAGTAACAAAACGGGCCAAACCCCACCATAAACCATAAAAGAATAAGCCAAACCATCATGGTAACTCACCGAACTCTCGACATAAAAAATTTCTTCATAATCTAGGGCGACATTAACCCTAGAAAAATCATATGTAGATCCTTATGGTCAACCCATAGATCCAAGGTATGGGAATTATATCTAATCTAGGTTAAGTGAATAAGAGACGAAATATAATATGGTTGCATTCTCATTGGCTCCAGAGATAGTGGAAGGAAACTTACCTCCTAAATTAAACTAGTATAAGATGATTAAATACGATGAGACCTACGACCCCCGAAGACCATATTTAAAAATTTCAAAACGAGATGCTCAAATATAAAGGAGATGATCGTCTTCTATCTCGACTATGTTTTTACGAACTTCCAAAATAGCACCCTTATATGGTTTTGTCAAGTACCTCTGAGCTTAATACACAACTTCAAAATTCTATGTATATCATTCACATACGAGTTCCTTACGATGAAATTAATTAAAAAAGATGGAGATTGCATAATTGTCGCAAATAAGAGCCCAATAAGCCTATGAGAATTCACAAGAATGTCCAAACTAAAATAGTTTAGAAAGCCATGACGGTCGTAGCACGTGTTGCCTACCGGTATGGAATACTCCGTGGACTTTTGGCAAAACATATCATAATAATAAATTCTTGATTTTTGGTGATATTTTAGTATAGGTTGAGACACAAATTCAAGTTGACAGAAGTATCCAGATGAGGTTGCTATTATGCCCTAACGTGCACTCTCCCTGACACCCAAGATATAAGGCCACCAAAAAAACTAATCATCGTTCCAATAAAATTAATAAAATACTACTCTAAGCTAACATCCAGAAAATACTCCCACTAAGATAATGGAAAGCACAATAAAAGTGAAACTAAAAATACCACCAAAAGTTCAGAAATTTATTACACTAAGGTCACTCAAAACGTGAAACTATTTACAAAAAGGTGAGGGAGGTGGTCTAAGACCAAAAAAATCTATACCCGTAAAGAAGAAAAATCCCAACAAATTCTATAAACACCACATACGAAAGGGCACCTGGCTAGGGACTATCGTACTCTAAAAGATAAGATTTAGAATCTCCTCAGAGTCGGTGAAATCATTGAGTTAATCAAGTATCAAACCTCTTTGACTTTGACGAACACTTTTGTAACCCATCACAAGCACCCAAGACCAAGACACCTCATGTAGATACAATAGCCTCAACACTTCAGGTATTCGAGATGTTAGTAATCAATGAGGTTTGAGATGAGTACTTATATTCTAAGGTTAAGTACCAATAACTATCCAAAAACAAATATATTATTCACTTACTATCCTAATTATCATTTATTCCTACTAAAGACCCAACTAACATTACTATTTACTACTTACTATCCAATTTTTTTTGTAATACCCCAAATACCCTTACTGATTAAGTAAGGCCAAACACCTTACTAATTATATAAGACCAAATATTATATTTATTATTCTTCCTCTCCTCACAACGATAAGAATTCAATTACGTTGCAAACTGACAAAACTAAAATCGACAAATCTCTCAATTTATCTATTGACAAACTATGATCCAAAGGATAATCTAGAATAATTATAATAGGAATATTTTTCTAGCTTTATGATTTGAGATTGTTTGGATAAAAAAAAGATTATGTGTTTCACGTAAATTTTACTATATTTTTACGAGAAAGACGAAGTATGTCTCCAGTGTCTCGCATTTTGTATCTAGTGTTGATAGATGCAACACCCATATATTAGATGTTAGATAGGCCACTAGAAGTAAAATAAAAATACTAGATGCGAGACTTAAATGCTAGTTGTGAGACCATTGTAAGTGAAATTAAAAAAGTTAGATGATAGATGCGAGACTAGTATAAAAAGAAAATGCTAGATGCTAGATGCGAGACCAGTATAAAATGAAAATGCTCGATTCTAGATCTGAGACTACTGTAAAATATAAAATGCTAAATGTAAGACACGAGACTAGTGTAAAAGAAAAATTCTTGATGCTAAATATGAGGCCATCGCAAAATGAAAATGCTAGATGGTAGAGGCGAGACAAATGTAAAATTAAAATGCTGGATGCAAGATCAATATAAAATAAAAATGTTAGATGCGAGATATTAGATGAGAGATTAGGAAAAAAATAAACTGTTAGATTTGAAACCACTATAAAATGAAAATGATAGATGACATACAATGGTAAAATTAAAATGCTAGATGTGAGGCCAAGATAAAATAAAAATGGCATCACAAATATAATAATTTAAAAATAATAAATATATCATTCATGGTTTTGTTCATCTTAAAAAGCAAAACAAATGGTAATTTATGAAATTTTTTCTCGAGTTACAGTATAAAATATACAAATTTTTAAAACTTAATAAAAAGAAAAGAGAATATGTTTCATAATTTTGTATATGAGGGTGTTTTTGGTAGAAAATATGGTCCATGTAGCTATGAGTAACTTATATTTTTCGGATAGTACGCCGTAATTGAATTATTGATTGGATTGTTAATGATAACTGACCTTAGATTATAATCCACACCGATAATTAGTGCCCACAATCCCTGGAGAAGCCTCTTTTTTAAGAGTCACTCACTCCTCCCAAAATCATACAACTGATCTCAAGACCTAACACTGAGGCGAAACTTTGGCTCATCTATATTGGTTTCCATAATCCTTCATTTTTATGAGGTATTATGGAAGATTGTGGCACCCCACAAAGACACAATCATAGTTTTTGATAAATTACCGTGACAGAAAAAGAGAAACATAATTGATACTGATAGATTGACCAATATAACTTTTCAAGAAAATTATGACAAAAGCTGAATCATAAAAGCATTAGCACCATCAAAGAGAGTTCTAGAAAGTTTTACTAGAGTAGACACCCCCGTCCATTTGAGAGCTCAAGGTGGATTTGGTCTTTAGACAACGAGAATACATAAAGAAGGTGCCCTATTTATGGTAGTAGACATACCATTATCTTACCATAGCCTCTTGAGACGGCCATGACTCAACGAGATGTATGAAATTATTTCCTTAATACATCAATATATTCGGTACAACATCAATGGAAGGATCAAATTAATCCAAATTAATAAATTTGCAACCCGAGAGTGCAACTCCGCTTCTCTGGAACTCAGCAGATAACAACCATAAAGGCCCCCAATCGTCCTACACATTATAAATTATACAAAGGCTTCCCCCCGTATAATTGAACCCGGATAAACTGTGGAGGATGAAATTCTTGAGATATGTCAAGTAGTTTGCATCCGCTAGGATTTAGGAGTCATTCAAGCTGATTTACTAGTATTATTATCCAAAATCTTGGATATGTTTACATGGTCCGTATAGGACGTCACAAGAGTACCAACCGAGGTAACAAGCCACAAACTATCATTAAATATTAACTATAAGCGCATTAACCAAAATCTTTGACCTTTATCATAAGAAAAGACTGAGATAATCGTAACCGAAATTCACAAGCTAAGCCAAATACGCCAAATCCGAGAAACCTTTAACCTTATCTAATGCTGCTAATCGAGTGTTTGTAATATTGAATAGTGGATAGGCTTCTCAGAACTCAACAGAGCATGGCCGAATGATACATTCATAGTCTATCCATTAACAAATTGATAGATGCCACTTCAGGAAATAAAATAACATCCTTTATGTGATGCTTAATCCATGTAAAATTAAATAGCGATGTAGCCGAACGATCAAAGAAATGCTATACTCATGAATGAATATGAAAAATATTGCTACACGGTAAGGCTCTTCAACCTCAAGAATACATGAGAAACATACCAAACATTAGTAGATAAAATATTATATAGTGAGCTCAGATATAATCTTCAAACATAGATCGATGATATATTGGTAATAAACAGTCGTCAAGACACCAATACTTGACTAAACTTATGGAAACCTTGGAAACATTTCAGACTTGAGGTTGAAACTAAATCTAGTGAAGTTTATATTTAAAGTCTGGCCAAGGAAATTTATGGGATATTTAGTACAAAATATAGGAATCGAGGAAAATTCCACATAATTGTCTAACCTAGAAACTATGAAATCTACACGTAATATCAAATAGGTTTACATTTTGGTACGAAGGTTGGTAGCCATTATTAGGTTCATCGCATTATCTTTATATAAAGTTTCCCCATTTTTTGAATCCTCAAGGGTCAGAAAATTAAAGTAAACGAGTACAACATTCATAAAAAGTTAATGATCATATAATCACCCTAGGGATCTGTCATAACTAGACTCAAGAGAAAACATAACTTGTATGTCTTGGTGTTTGATCATGCTCTCAGCATTTTACTAGTTAAAGAGAAATGATTCACCTTCATAGCCATTTATTATGTGAGAAAATCTCTGATCAATGCACAATATCGATAATAAAAGACAGAGAAGCTTGAACAAGCATATATGGACATCTTTAGAAAAATAAAATATCCCTTCATACCCATTCAATGATAGCTAGAACATCGTTCCCTCTCATAAATATTATGCACAAGATTGATATATTCAGATACTAACACGATGGTCAATGAAGCTTGAAAAATTTGACATAAGGTTTTAAAACTCAAACTGTCATTAAAGCCCCGACATTAGTAGACTTCCTCATTGTCCAAGTAGAGAGTGTAGTTCTTTTAGAGTATAACCCGATTAGTAGTCCGAACTATTTGAGGCTCCGCTAATCTTGATTTTGGATATGGATTACAACTTAAATTATTTTCGAGGGATGATTTGTAAGAAAAAAATCAAGTTTAAATTACATATTTAAATAACGAAGCCAAATACGAATCGACTATGGTAGGCTTTTGAGTGTGAGAGGATGAAGTATTTTTTCCATACAAGAGATGCCCAAGAAACTTTTTTTTCTTGTCGGTCTGAGTGAGGTGTAAGTGCGTTTTATGGTAAATTATGGTTTGGACTTGTTGGGAATCCAAAGGAAAACGTCGTCAGTATCAGAAACATGGAGAAGATCATTAATGGAGTTTATAATTTCATTAATGTAGGGCTGTATTCGCCAGTTTGAGGCCCTAGCATGAGAAGTGTAGACCCATCTACCATTGTAGTGGAGACCCGCGATTTTAAAAATGTTTTGGAGGCGAGCGAGATTTGTAATGCTTGAGCCAAAACGATTGACAATGTATGTTGGGTAAAGCCAGGGGTCATACTAGATTGAAGTGTTTTATATTACCGACAAGCACTTTGTAGAGGCCCATGGCTTGATTTCAAGAAGTTATGGGCCCCCCATACTATTTATGGAGCGTGAACGACTGAATCACAAACCATAAGTAATACCCATACATAATGCCGAGCCAAAAGGGCGAGTATGATCCCCTAACGCAAGCGATAAATAATGGATTAACTTGATTGACATGCTAAACCTCATAATAAATCCATGTATCAGAAATGCCAACCCTAGGGGGATATGGGCTTGAATAAGATTCCCCAAACAAATTGACTTTTTAAAGTTTTGGTTATCCGACCTCTTACCATTAGAGTCTGAAGAAATGGTCCTAACTCTACGAACCATCTCTTAGGTTTAGACTAATAACAAAAAAAAGAAAATGTTGGTCGGGTGTTTAAGACGCATATATGATATGGTTAGAGTAAAATAAGCATGAGAAAACTACCTAATAAGTCTTTTGGTATTTATCAAAGCATAATGATGCATCACATCGGGCCGCACAATCAGAGATCAAAACAAGAGAGGGCTGGTTCAAAGTTTCGAATCTGAACCCTTTATCCAAACAACAAAATTTTAACATAGAATAATAAAACAAAAATTTTTTAACATAAAATAATGAAAATTCACCATTAAAAAAAATTCACAAAAATTTATAACAACAACTTTTAATATTAAAAATTAAAACATTCATTTTTTTAATAAAATATTTATAATTAAAACAATCTTCTTCTTTTTTGGTTAAATCAATGTTTGGTCATAGCCGCACCAAAATTGAAATGGTCTTGCTATTGAAATGATCCAACACATGGGTCATTTAAATCTTAGGAATGTATAAGTAAAATGAATTTTAAGACATAAACGATGACGTGCGTGAGCTAAACAACTTAGCATTTATGATAAGAAACACCGTCACTTTAGTTACAGACAACAACTCACTGTTACCGATTTAGTTCTCCAATCTTTTACTTTGGTTTCTTTGATGGAGAAACTCTAATTTTAACTTGTTAGACTTGGTTGATATCTCTAATGGTTTTCGTTACTCTTAACACTACCACAAACGAAATTTCCTTCTTCTACTATAAACTACGGAAGGAAAAACTAAAAAACGGATGTCATATATAATATTCTACGTCCGAGAAAGGGGGCGCCGACCCCTCCTTACCCCGACATAAATTTGTCGTTGATCCCAACTATCCAAACAAGCATGATCCCATGGTGGACACAAAGCCCAACCGTAACAAAAACAAAAGCCTGAGGGGAAATGTTGTACGTGACCATGTGTCATAACATGCTCTTCCAACATAAAATTAAGTTTGACCACTCTTGTTATTAGGCTAAAAAACACCCGTCGTCCTTCACATTTGCCACTTGTAACAAGTTGGTCCCTTACCTTTGTGGTTGTAATAAAGGGGTCCCTATCGTTTTGGAAACCAGAATAAAACCATCCTTTTTTAGGCCAGTCCAACATTTGTTCCCATAATACCCTTTGACCAGCCACATCAGCGATCCACGTGGGACGCTGACGTGGCAGCAGGAAAAAAAAGTTAAAACACCATTACTTTCACCCAACCCCTTTAACCCTAATTTGAAACCAAAACCCGGCCCAATTAACCCAAATAACCTGGTTTGCCTTATTTTAATCCAGCCCATCAACCTGACCCAGCCTTCTTCAATCAAAACCCTTGTTCAATTGAAACATAATTTATTACTGATTTAATCTTACCATTTTAACACTCAAATTGATAACCCTGAAATCAAACATCAAGTAAAGTAGAAGCTCGATTACGATTACTGGTTTACTCGTCGTCTGTAATAGTAACAGTTTAAGATCAGAATCGTCTGAGATTTTCGATAGATCAACGTCGTAGATATCTTTTCCTAGAAAATTAGCCATAGCGGCGACGAAACTCGATTTCCCCATACCGGAATCGTCATGCAGTAGAAAACTCTGTTTCGAATCTCGCCCGGGTCGGCTATAATACTGTTTCGCTTTCATGAAAGATTCCAGATCTGATTTGGATTCAGTCGGAGTAGGATTTCATTTGGTTTTTTGCCGGTAAAGAGTTTGATGAAATCGGATACCGAGAATTCAATTTAAGATATAGGTAAAAAAGAAAATGATAGAGAAAGATTCGAACCAAGAGGATGCAAAAGCTTGAACGAAGACTTATCCATGGCGGTTGATTTCAGTGGATTCTGAGAATTAGGGTTTGGTGATTTCGATGAAAGATGTCTTCTTTGTTGGTAAATCAGAGTCCTTTTTGACGTCTAACAAGAGTTTCTTTTGAAATTGGCAACCCAAAACGTTTTCGGGTTTCACGATTGTTTTGTTGGTTTTGAAGAGAACGACTAGAATCAAGAAAATCAGTAGCTACGATGAAGAGTAGAAAAATAGATTTGAAGAGATTCGACGTCTTTATGGTTGTTTGGTTGTCGCTATAAAAATCGATTTGAAGAGATTCAAAGCTTTTGTTAGGAAGAAGATGTAATTGGGCCGGGTTTTGGTGAAAAGGATTCTGGAGTGAAAGGGGTGATTAGATTTCGGGTTAAAAGTTAGGGTTGGGCTGGGTTATTGGGTCAGGGTTGGATCTAGGGTTAGATGATGGGCTGGATAAGAGTTGTCTCTTGGGCTAATCAGGTTATAATACTTAATGGGCCGGGTTTAAGGTTTGGAAATAGGGTAAAAGTAAAACTTGTTTTTACTTTTTTTAGTGCTGCCACGTCAGCGTCCCACGTGGATCGCTGATGTGGCTGTTCAAAGGGTATTATGGGAAGAAATGTTGGGCTGGCCTCGAAAAGAATGGCTTTATTCTGGTTTTTAAAACGATAGGGACCCCTTTATTGTAGCCTCAAAAATAAAGGACCAACTTGTTACAAGTGGCAAACGTGAAGGACGACTGATGTTTTTTACCCCTTGCTATTACTTAGGTAAAATCACGGCAATAAGATGTTTCCAATCCTTCAAAACTACTTCGTATCAAATACGACAAAGTTTGACAATCCTCCTTAAAAACGAAAACTTACAAACAAATATCGATATAAAATAAAACGAATATGTCCCCTTTCTTTCATTTTTATCTAAGCAATAATATTACTTTTTATTTTTTATTAAAATTTGTAAGGGGACTACCACCTTTCTGTAAAAATACTAAACGTATTTTCACTTCGTCTATAACTCATTAGTTATTATTATTATTATTTGTTAAAATAAAATCATTTCCTTTAAAAAAGAATTTGGACAGATAAATTTTTTAACAAAACAGTAATAGAAATAGTGTCGATACGAATTCTTTGGAGTCGCATCGGTTCGATTAAAAATAATTAGGTCCAAAAATATACTACAATTTAAGAAGAAATAAAGAAAAAACTCGACTGTTCATTCGAACTGAACTCCATCCATTTGATTATGTGCACCGCAAATTGAAAATCTAGAGGACAAAAAAGTTAACCGTACAAAACCTTCGGAGCTCACTCATTATATCAAGATATGATAAAAGAAAATCAAAAGTAAGATGACGTGACTAAACCACAACCTTAGGTGTTTGGAAACAAAATATTTCTTCTGTCCCACTTAGGGCTGTCGATGGTTCTCCGGACCGGGACCGAACCGATAAGGACCAGACCGAGAACCTGACCGAACCTTAACGGTCCGGTTTGTGGTTTCATTCTAAAAACCGAAAACCGATAAAGAATCGAAACGAAAAACCGGTTAGGAACCGAATCGATAAACAGATGGAACCGATAAGGAGCCGAACCGATAAAACCGATAGGACCGAAGGAATCGATACGGAATCGAACCGATAAAACCGATAAACCGGTAGAACCGATAAAAAATCGGACCAATAAAACCGTTAAACCCGATTATTTATTATTATTTTATACTTTTATAAATTATAGTACCAAAATTAATAGTTAATCACCAATTTCTTAAGAAAATGAAAGATGAACTTATAAACTTTAGTTTTCTATCATTTATTTTAATAAAAATAATAATTAAAAATCAATTTTTAATTGATTTTACATTTTTAAGTGGATCGAACCGGACTGAAACCGGACCGAAACGGGACCGGACCGAACTCGGACCGGACTGAACTCGGACCGAATTGAACTCGGAACCGAACCGGACCGGATCGAACCAAAATGAACCGAACTGGACCGAACCGAACCAAAAACTTAGCGGTTCGGTCCGGTTCCAAAAATTAGAACTGAAAGCTTAACGGTCCGGTCCGGTCCGAACCGATAAGCTTAGCGGTCCGGTCCGATTCTTTCAAAACCCGGATAAGCTTAGCGTTTGAAATTCTATTTTCTATTTAATATGGATTGTGAAGTGGATTTATTTATATAATTAAATTACAAAAGACACAATAAGAAACTACTATTAAAGCTTTTTTGAAATTTGAAAATGTCAAACAATTTGGGACAAATATATTTTTTTTAAACGACAAATATTTTGGGACCGAAAGAGTAATATTTAAAGATTTGAATCATGATCATTTCAAAATTTAACACTCTAATACTACGTACCCAAATTTCTAAAAAGTCAAAAGCCAAATAAAAAAAACAACGGATCATCTATGAAAAACTATCCAACAAAAAATCATACACCTTTTTCATTTCATTTGTAAGGATTAAAAGAACTACGAATAAATACCAAATAGGAGTATCTAACTTAGCTGAACCTGGATAATACTTGGCTGAACCTAGATAATAAATATAAGAGTTCGATTAGTGAAATATAGTAAAGTGGCCAAACTTGTAGTTAGAGATAAAATACGACATTTTTTAATACGTGGTTTAAGGGCTAAACTAAGTCAAAAATAGAGATAAGACACATCCTATTTACATCTCATTTGTTAAGGTCAGCCCCCTTATAATCCAAAAATATAAATGAGACCTTCAACCAAGGAGCAAACACCCAATTTTCAATTTTCAAAGCTTTTGCATCTTTATCTTATTCATTCTTTCACTCCTTATTTACTAAATATCTATTGTGAAAATAGTATTCAATGAGTCGATTCAAATAAAATTAACATTTAACATATACGTACTGAAATGACTCACATACGAATATAATTATACAATTTTTAAAATGATAAAATTTCATAAATGAAATAATGGTTTAGTGTTTACATAACCACTTTCGGATATCTACTATTATTTTTTCTCGATATATTACGAACCAGATTGAAATTTGGACAAACACAACAACTAACAAATACTAAATACTGGTTTTGAATTGTGATATTGGTTCGAATCAATTTAATTTTGAAATGTTTTGAATAAAAGCGTTCATATAACTTCATTTACCCCATTTAAATATTAAAACATTAGTATAAAAATAAAATAAATTTTTAATATAATTTTAGTGTGGATTTTTTATATCTAAAGTTTATTGTAAAAATATATTTTGATATAATAATATAAAACTAAAAACAATTAAATACAAAAAAAACTAATATTCACATATATTGTTTAAAAAACAAATATAACCTCTCGTGCATGTTGCAGAAATAAAATAAATGCATTTTTCTAAATATATTTAAGAAAAAATTAAAAGCATTATACAGTAAGCTTTGGACAGTAACTCAATCATGAACCATCTGATAGATAGTTCATGGCCTTTTAAAAGCCCGGTGGTAGTCCATGTACTATTAAGTTTGCATAAAGTTAGTCCTCACATCTCCCGATAAAAGTAAAGTTGTCACGTGGCACCATACTCAATAAAAATTGGTATGATTAATTATCCCTCGACTTTACTTACGATTTGAACATTTGACTAATTGTTTTGTTGGCACGAGAGTGATTTACATGGACTTTTTATCTGAAATGAATTCAAAATGTCTTCTTTTCACTCTTTCTTTCAGTATATTTATCTTTCCTTCAATCTGCATCATTTTCTTCCTCTAAATCAGCCATGGCTTCAAAGAACAAGGTAGAACATACATCGATCGATCTGACAACTTCAAAGTTAAAGTTTTACTTTCATTTGGTTTTAATTCTAAGTTTGTTAATTTGATTGATTGGATGATAAGGAACTTCTACGTTTTCTATTCTCATCAATGGTGAAGCAGTAGGTTATTTCAAGACCAAGAGTAGACTAAGACAGAGGGACCCCTATCCTCTAGTCTCTTCATAATTGCAGAAGATGTTCTTCTAAGAGGTTTGAGTAAACTTTTTTAAAACAATAAATATTTAAAGTATGCTTCAAGAAGTCACATCTTCATACTTTGTCTAGCTTTTGTAGATGATCTGTTTATATTCACTAACAACCTAGACTCCTTCATCTTTGTTTTAAATTCTTTCCTACAGGAATATCAGAAAACGTCCGGTCAGCTTATCAATAAAAAGAAAACGGTGATCATCACATCTAAAAGCTTCTCTACTAGCTGTTTGGGCATCACTCTCAACACCAACAGAAATGCTAGAAACTTTGATCCTCTGATTAACAAAATGAGGCAGAAGATATCTGAATGGGAGGGCAAACGTCTATTCTATGGTGACAGTCTCACCTTCATTTCCTCCATCTTAATGGTAATCCCAACTTACTGGATTTAAAGTTTTTCTCTTCCCAAATGTATTACCAATAGAATTGAGCTCATGCTAAATAAATTCCTATGTGGCTCCTATCAAGACACTAACAAAATGCACTGGACTAAATTGAGTAACATGTGTAAACCTTTCAATGAGGGTTGTTTAAATGTCAGGAGCTTAAATGATATTCATGATACCCTCTCTTGCAAGCTATGGATTAATTTCAGACAGAGGCACTCCCTCTGGTCTAGATACATTCAAAGTATCCATTGCAATAATATCCATCATTTATAGGCTAAGTATACTTCTAAAACTAGCTCTGAGGTCTGGAAAAGACTTGCAAGTATCAAGACCATTGCTAAGCCATGTATATAAAAGAAAGATTAGAAATGGGGAAATCGAATTTTGGTTGGATAATTGGTATATGTACTCTACCCTAATCATTTTAGATGGAAATTGACAACAGTTGGTATAGGCACGACAAGGTTAAAAGCTTTTGGGAAAACAATAACTGGAATACAAACAAGCTAAGCATAATTATATTTCCTATTGACATGGAGATTGTTTGAAAGCTTTCTATTCAAGATACTCGAGAAGAAACTATCATATGGATGGCTTCTACGAGTGGTAACTTCAATTCTATAGAAATTTGGAACCATATCAGAATTCAGCATAACAAATCCAATCTTTTTGGCAGGATATAGAATAACATTACACCTAGAAAGTTATTTTTCTAGACTTGGAGGCTCCTTAAGAATCGGCTCCCTATTGATATTAATATGCAGAGAAGACACATGATTTTGGCATCAAAATATCAATTATGTGACAGTATTGAGACTACTAATCATCTCTTTGTTAATTGCTCATTCTCTTGGGATATTTGGTCTTACTTCTCTACGACTTTCAAGATCATAACTGGAAGATTGATGATTATCACCCATATGATCAGAAGTTGGTTATGGTTCTCTAGCAAAGATGTTCATATATGATATATTCTTCCTAGTATATTTTATTGGGGGATTTGGAAGGCAAAAAACAAGTCTAAAATCAATGGACATACTGTCAATCCTATTTTTTCTATCAATTATGTCAAGCATATCATCTCTTGTTTAGATCATGCCTCTCATCTCAACCATAAGCACCATCTTCTAACTTAAATACTGCTATTAAGATGGGTTGTCTCAATCATTTAAGAGTCTTCAAAAATCCTATCAACCTATCTTGGACTCCTCTTAATCCTAACAAAGTAAAGCTTAACAGAGACAAATCTTTCCTTCCTAATGGCAAAACTAGAAGACGTATTATTATAATATATAGCAAGGGTGATATTATCAAAGAGAAAGAAAACTTATATGGGAAAATTACCCTGATTATGGCTAAAGCGATAGCTCTCCTTGATGACCTCCTTACAAAAAAAATGGATTCGTTACTTTTGATATTGAGACTGACTCCTAGATTTTATTCAATCTTGTATCATCAGGTAACAATCATTGGCCTCTGGATTACATTCTCAAATGTTTCAAAAACCTAATCCTTCTATGGTAATATCTCATATTTGTTATGTTTAAAGCAATGGTGCCGACTAGCTAGCAAAATGGACACTAAGATGTAAAATGAAGCTGGATATCGGTCAAATCAATTACCTTTCAATTTAGCAGTATGTCCCCTATGCCTTTGAAAGAGCATCTCCATGGTATTTTGGAGGATTGAGTCGTCTCCGCAGCTAGTTGAAACCCTCATCTGGATTTTGTCTTTTTGATTTATTATCTTATGAAGCTTTCTTCCTTTTGGTCTTCTGTAAATCTCTCCCTTCACGCTCTTCTTCATCTTTAAGCTTCTCGAGCTATTTTACCGGATCAAACTCATTGTTTCTTGGTGGAACAATGAGTTTTTTCTTGCTAATTGTTTCCCCATTTTCAGCTAGCAAAAATACGTCACTCTAATTACAGGAAAATCAAACTCTGAATTCTGCTTTTTGTTCTCCGAATTTTTGGCAATGGCGGGAAGTGAAAAATTTGACCCATATTTGGGTTTTGAAATTGGATCCCTGAGATGTATTTGTATTTGGAATGGATTTTCTTAACCTAACTCTAGCGGAGAACCAAGGAAAGCACATAACCAATTTCCGAAACATTACAAGAAAGCCTCGTTAAAACAAATAACAAATAATACCGAAGAGAACACGTAACAATGGTAAAGACAAATGACCCATGTGGGTCTTAAATATTAAAACCGAAACCAATATTTAATTTTCCAAAGAAGTGAAAGAAAGTGAAGAAGAATACTGCTAATAACCAATCATAGTTACGACTATAATCAATACAATCGATCCTGATTATGATTCTAATTAGTATAGTCATTTTCACTATATTCATGTCAAAATTAGTACAACTATTGATGTATCTTTATTTTACAATTACTTTATGATAAATACAAAATATTTTCATACTCCCCCTCAAGTTGGAGAATGTAATCAAGGACTCCTAACTTGCTACACAAAAAATCAAATTGATCTTTCCCGAATGTTTTAGTCAATATGTCTGCAAATTGCATCTTTCTAGAAATATAGCATGAACGTACTATCCAAGTCTAAAGTTTTTTCTCAAATTATATGACAATCAATCTCAATGTGCTTAGTACGCTCGTGAAAAACTAGATTAGCCGCAATATGTAAAGTCGCTTGATTATTACAAAACAATGATGTTGGTTTATTCAAGTCGACCTTCAAATCTGTAAGTACGTATCTCAACCAGGTTAATTCCAAACAAGTATTCGTCATTATCTATACCTATGGTTCTGCAGATGATTGTGAAATATAGTCTATGTCTTTAATTTCCATGATATGACAGCGAAGAAAAACACAGTAACCAAAAACAGACCATCTTGACATACGACATCCACCCCAATCTGAATCATAAAATCCATAGAATATCATATTGTTTTCTGATGAAAAAAAGACACACACTATGTGATTTCTTAATGTAATGGAGGAATCTTAAAGCTGCCTCCCATTGTGGCTTCCTAGGTGCTCCTATAAATTGGCTTAGTGTACGTACTGGAATACACAATATCAGGCATGACACTGTCAAATATATTAACCTGACAACCAATCTCTGATATCTAGTCGAATCTAAGTAGCTTACTGTCTTCATCAGTTAATTTTCAATTCCGCTCCACTGGGAATTTGTCGGGTTTTACTCTTGACAATCATGTGTCTTGTAAAATATCTAATACATATTTTCTTTGATACATAAATAGTCATCTCTTAGATCGAGAAAATTCAATACCTAGAAAATATTTTAACTCACCGAGATCTTTAATGTGAAAATATTGGATTAAATGATTATTCAATAATTTATTTCATATAAGTCATTGCCAATAAAAAAGATATCATCAACACATAGAGAATAACAGCGAACTTGTTACCTTGAGATTCAGTAAAAAATAATTAATCTGCTTTTAACTGTATGTAACCTGCGGTTTTGAGGGTAATTAAAAAAGTACAGAGCCAAGTTAAGGATGCTTATTTTTAATCATATATAAATTTGCAAAGCCGACATACCAAATTCTCCCCCTGTCGCTGGAGACCAGGAGGTGGAGATATATATACCTCATCATCTAGATTTCTATGAAGAAAGATATTATGCACATCAAGTTGATGAATATACCAATTTCTGGAAGCTGGAACAGTCAACAAATATTGAAGAGTGGTGAGTTTAGTAGTTGGAGAAAATATCTTTTGATAGTCAATACCAGGATTTCTATCCATCTATGAATCGATCTAGACTATCCTCTATTCGGATAGATATGTCCCTATGACCGACTACGCTGATCCTTATATGTTTTGGCCACGTCCGTTTCTGCTCCAAAGTGGAAGGTTTGGATCTTTCAATCTTATGTTCTGAGAATCCCTTCCTTTAGCTACTTAGATATTTCAGTTCGCTAAGTTTGAAAAGTCCAAAGAGCACAGACTAGCCACAGAGCTTGGATACGGTTTCCGAATCGGAGATCCATAGATCACAATCAAACTCTCTGAACTCTCTTCCGGATTCTCCCCTACCATTGTGAAGCTTGCCCAATTGGCCATTAAGCAGGTGAATACATTTTCTCTTTAGCCCCACATAAGATCTTTTTTTTCTTGTGGCTCGCACCCGGAAGTTGGAAATTCAAAGAAATCGTTCGAAGCAAAGCATGATGAAGTAAGAACTTTGTTTTCTTTATCCACATAGGTCTATCGAAAATAAGAAACTCGATTATGCGCGACCGAGAGGAAAAGCTGAGTAATTTATTGTATTGATCTTATATCCTCTCGATGTAGAAGTTTGTTTCATAGAGTCCCTACTCTACTCTAATCTTATCCTAACCTAAGATGGAGCACCAAGCAACGGATTGAGAGAATCTTTCCCCTCAAAACTCTTAATTCACAAACACTACTGGAACGGCGCGGCACGACAGCAATACCACGACATATATACTTACCAAAAAGATAAAGCGAGACGGACCCACCCAAGAGAGAGAACACAAGAGTGACCCCCTGTATCACTTTTTGGCCGGAATCATTTTTTGATTTCCTACGACGTTATTTACCAAGCTCGGGAGTAGAGGCGCATTTTTTGAATTTGAGGTTGTGATAAGGATGAAGTCTCACTCATATAGTAATGTCCTTAGCTTGCGCCCTATTTGGGACTAAGGTAGGTTTGGAACCCTGTCCTGTCCCCTTTAGAAAATCCCTAGCTTTCTTCCTTAGTGGAACTATCCTATTTCTACCATGGGAATATCTATCTTTTGTGTGTCATATCTATAGTTTCAGATATCAAGCAGGACGTTATCCTATATAAAGAAAGAGATTGTTGACCACGGTAGCCCCCCCCCCCCCATATCACACCTTTTATTTGTTGATGATATTATTTTTCCAATTCTACATCTAAAGAAACTGCCCTGATAAAATATGGAATATATGAGTATGAGAAATGGTCTGGTCAATGCATTAATGATCATAAATCATCCATTTTCTTTAGCATTAATTGAAAACCAAATCACAAACAAGAGGTGAGCATACTGCCTTACAAACATGCCCCGGCTAGAGCTGTTTACATGGGCTTACCAATCAATTATGAGTTGAAACGTTGAACAAATTAAAGATAAGGTAATGAGTCAAATAGTAGCTGGATGGAAGGCAAAACTATTCTCACAAGCAGCAAGAACATCGGTCATTCTTATTCCGAAAAGGCTAGCTGTTGATTCAACTCAACCTCTCCTCGGGAATTCTCTCCTTGACTACATCATTCTCTGCCGGCTTGTTACCCAACTACTCATCCTGAGAAATATCTTCTGGTTCAGCCATGTCGAGATCTGGAATCTTTGTCTCTTCTTGTTTAGGGTCCTCTAGAACCGCAAAACGGTTCAGGCTTACTTTGATCGACTTGCCCCCACAACGTTTTTTTTAGAGAAGGTGTCAAGGGGCTAAGTGACTCTCAAAAGTCGCCCGTCTTTGTTTTGAATCACATAAAGAGAAATGACATAGATAAGATCATTGCTTGAAGAATTTCATTGACGAATTGATCTCGGAATTGGATCCCAATAGTAGCTGCTGCCCAAAGGTGCTTTATGAAAAGTTGGTCCACAGCAGTGAAAGTACACGTCGATCGAACTAGCTTCTTACTTTTTTTTCTTTTATGGTTTGACTACTTTGCTTGTTTAACACAAGTGTTAATTTTTTTTGACGGGCTACTTCACTACCCAGCATGCTCCGGCTCGAAAGCAACAAGCATTGGATTGAGCTGCGCGAAAGCCCTTGCTTGTTAGTGCTTTAGTTTGATTGTAGGGCATTTAGGCTTTACTACTAACATATAAAGTTTTCTCGCTTATTTCCATATAAAGCTTTCTTCAATCGGCAAACAACGGATGGATCAGAAGTCTGATAAGGCTTTAAGAGATAGCCAACGGTAAGAAAGAAAAGAGTCACTCAGTGAATTGGTGGATCACAGACTTGTTGGAGACAGAGACACAACTGACTATTTATAAAGTATATTATACAAGTGTTAAAAGAGTTGAAAACGGTAAACGTGAGGAATGGGATCTCCAAAGCTACCCACCCCACTAAAGAAGTTCGCAAGCAAGGGACCGAACACCTACATTTCCAACTAAGTCCAACGCGAGGACTTTTAACGATGTGTTCCGTCGTCAGAAAGCGGTGGCCGACAAGGCCCTTTTCCCTAAGGGAAGCGAAGAGGACAGGTTTGAAACTCGTTCGGTAAGACTCTCCCGAAGGTAGGCATTTACCCAAGGCACTGATATTCTGAGTCTCTCAATCAGTTGTGTTTTAGGGAGTAGAACGTCTTATTCTTATGAGTAGCCTATGTGAATATGAGCCAAGCCTACAGCAAGGATTCCGAAAAATGAAATTCGATAGAAAAGTGCAGTTCAATTATTGAAAGTTAGATCTCTTTTAGTCCGGTCTTTTTTTCTCTTTTGAGTTAGGTTCTTAAGACAGGGCAGGAAATCGGGTTTTCTGAATCTCTCTCTTCTGGTCGGCCATCGAGATCAAAACTGAACCTGAGAGAGACTAGACTTCGAGTAACAGTAGGTGCGCCTTCAGTTGAGAGGAGTTGTTTGTTCACAAGCAGTGGTTATGAGCTCTTTCTTGTTTCGGTTCAGAAGAGGTAATTTCTTCAGTTGCACTAGTGGATTGAATAACCTTTTTTAGTGGCAACAAAGTGTATGTGTTGTTGGTTAATAAAAACATGAATTTAGCTAGGCTAGAGGACTGAGACTATAAGTAGGACAAAATATAGAACATTTTAAACTATATTGGGAATAATTTTTGTTTTTTTTAATGTTTTTTTGAATAATTGACACACTCTTTCCTATCATTGTTTCCCATGAAGGTTTGAATGAGGGGTCGTGTACATATTTGAGGTTATTAATAAAGTTCTTTTTTGGTCAATGGTTGTTTTAAATACAAGTATATATATTATCTCTGTAATTGGTCAAGGACTGATCATCTTTGAAGTTGTTAACTAAGAGTAATTGTTTTGATTCAAAGTGTTATACGTTTATTAAAAGCACTATCCAAAGAAACAACCATATTCAAGGTGCTACGTTCTCTAAAGGCACCAATTATATTTGAGGTGCTACCTTTTCTAAACGCACCAATTATATTCGAGGTGCTCCATTCTCTAAACGCACTAATTATATTCGAGGTGCTAACATTTTCTAAATGCACTATTTTTATTTGACAAATTACAGATATATATATTATGTAAAGTATATTGGAATTCAAGGTCATTATGACTTGTTCATGAAATTAAAAGTATTCATGATAAGATAAAGCTTGGAAAATAAATATGGAAAGAAGAAGAGTAAGTTTTCATTGAAGTTAGCATCCGATCTTACAAAAATATGTTTTTTGAATGCCAAGAAGTTAAGCAGTCATAAAAATAAGTCATCAACAACAAAAGATGACTTCAAAATACAGACAAAAATAAACAACAATTAATCATTCTCTTCGAAGTTTTAAAAGGACCTACCAGACTACCAGATTTACTTCCTTTCCCATTTTCACTCGCTTCCTCGCATATTTTAGTCTAGTAGCTGTTCTCGGTGGCTCAACCGCTTATCCTTGACGGGATGGCGGCTACCTTTCTTCTTTTGTGTGGCCTAGCTTTGATCCGTTGGAGCTGAGGCAGAGGTTTCCGTTGCTTGCTTCTTTTGTGCGTACGATTATTTTATTCAATAAGGATTTCCAGAGCTTCAGGTGAGGAGAATCCATCTCAATTCCTTGAAATCGGGAAAATGTATCCTACAAGCGTGGTCTTTCTCAGTCAACTGAAAATTGTAGAACTGTAGCAGCTCTTGAAATCGGTGGGTAGGTCCTTCCTCTAGTTTAAAAGTTCTAGGTACTTGCGTTGCGGTCCATCCATTCGTTCTCCTTCCGACATCTTTCGTTTATTATTTCCCTTGCTTTCAAAGGAACTTAGAAACTAAGATTTATAGAACAAGGGCTTGCTAATCCCTGCATCAATTATTATAGTTATATCAAAAGCTTTTAAACCGGGTAGTGAAAACCAAACTTAAAGCAAGTTTGTTCAAAGTAAACGAGCCTCCTTCCTAGGAACTCAGTAAGTCGACGGGCAGGGGGGTCTGACGATGCGGAGAGAAAACAAAAAGGACAAAGTTATGTTGGACGGATGAAAAGCTACAACAAAACAGATGGCTACCTGCAGTGGGACCACTACACGGAGGGGACGGGGGATCTGAGGCAAATAGAGATGGACAAAGCGCCACATGCAGAACATTAGATTCTATCACCTCAAACACCCCGTTGGGACAAGGTCTGTCTTCCAGGTCCCATTTCACAATATTTTTCATCGCCATAGTCAGAAGCAATGGATGTTGCATAGTGAATCCTCAGCAATCTTAAGGGATCACCTCCATGTCTTCCCATGTTCTAGTTCCCAGAAGACACCGATACAGATTGGGTAGCATCTTTTCAAATAAGGCATGTGTTCGCAGGAGATGAAATACCTTAGGGAGAGGGTCGTCTTCGGTGCTCTATTTCGTTCGATTGGTTCGTATGGTTCGCTTTGGCTCCTCGTTTTGTTAATCATAACTGTATGGGAGTAGCTACACCGCTTCGACTCGGTTTTTTTAATAACAATAGAAAGGGTTTCTAACCGTATTGGTTTCAAACAACACCGGCTGAAATGAAGGGAGTGGGGATTGCATTCTTTAGTACACCGAACACTTTCCCAATCAAGATGTTACAACCCAAAGACTGGTTTCAAACACAGGTTTTAGTGGTTGACACTACTATTGGAATAGAACCTAGCTTAGGGATGAAATGTACTCGACCAATTGGATAGGGAAAGCTTAGGGTTCTGTTACATTTTTTATATAGGCTCGCTCCCTCTTTTTCCAAGAATTCATGCACTTCCCTTTACTTCATATGGCCTTCTATAATAGGGAATACAACCTTCTATAACAGGAGAAACGCCTTCCATTTCAGTCAAATGACCCGGCCTCCCATGGCTCTTCCACTGTCCGGGTTCCCTTTCCTCCCTATCTCTATACTATGCTCCCCCGGTACAGGCCTACCACGCTTCACGCCTGCGGCGTTTTCGCCAGACGGTCTTTGCCAGTAGTGTCATCCTCCCCGCTGGCTGTATGGGCGGGTTGTCCCTCACCTCGATGTTGTGTTTTGTTAGGCTATAGATTACATGAACAAATGTAGTTGAATAATATAGCTGGCGGGTTACACATTCCACTGCGCCGAGATGTGAGGTGCAGTTGGTGATGATCACCCCGGGCTATGCGCTAGCGCCCTTGAGAGGAACTCTAGGACCCGCCAACGGTGATGAAACCCGGTTCGGTCCTCCATTCATCCGACATAAGGTGTGGATAACGAGGCCACCTTCACAACCTTCTCTCATCTGTCCCTATGTTTTAGTAAGGTAGGGCAGTTCGCTTGATTTGCTCAACCGCCCCTTAGCTCGGTGCTCATAACGCGCTACGGAACCTCCACCCTGCCGAGGGACCAAGTAGAGCATAACTTTGCATCATAGGAGCCGACTCTCGTTCTTTGGGCCAACCTATGACCGAACAAAAAAGGGTTTGTCACTTTATTCACATACACTAGGGGAAAAGTTTTCCATAGCACGACCCTCCCCCCCCCCCCCCTCCCGGTCGGAGAGCCTCTAGGACAAGGGGGCGGTGGTCAACCATCCACTTTCAAGATTCATATTGATCAATATTTCTCCGCATCGTGCCAGTTCGCTAAGTAGACTCACTCTATCGAGGGGCAACAAAGGCTGGAACTATTCCTACCTAAAACAAATGAGTTACTTCTCATCCTAGAAGTTAGCAGGTATGATAGAGTCCCCTCTCTCCCTGTCTCTCTAAGTTTTTACTATTAAGTAGCACTTCTAATATTCAATTATATAATCGATTCCGATCAAGCTGGAAAAAAAACTCTATCTCATTAGTTTTGTTCAAGAAAAGAGCCCCGACGCTAGCACTTTAGAAAGATTGCAGCTAGCGCCCCCCCCCCCCCCCCCCCCACCCTCCTTCTTTCTCCAAGTAAAGTTTCTCACTTGTTAGTCAAGATTTGAAGCCCCCTACCTTTCTTTATGAGATATTTAAAAAAGTGAACCCTATACAAGGGGTTTTTCCCCAACCGATACATGGTGCTGGTCTCGATCTCGCTTGGTGGTGCTCCTCTCGATGATTGTGGACTCAATATGGATTTCGTGCTTGAGTTGTGGGGCCCTTCATCCATCGAGTAAGGTAATTCGCTATCGAAAATAGATCCTCCACGTTCCTTCTTTTTTATCTGAAAAGTTCCTAGTGTCAGCCAATCAAGATTCGCCATCAAGAGATGGAAGAGCTTTTCCTTTAGGTTAGGCCGGTCTCCTCATTCATGCAATTCCCCCGTTCATCGAACATACGAGTACGCATCCAGTCAGCACATAGCGAACAAAAAAAGTGTTCATCCTGGATTCTCTTCCTCAATCAAAATTGATATCAGTTGATCCCTATTCATTCGGTCGAAGTCTCCACGGCTTTTTCACGCCCCTCTTACTGAGAGGTGCACCATGTCCTCGAAGGCAGCATTCATGGAAGTCATCACTAGTTTCTCCCGGGGCATGGTATGGCTTTGTTCGTGGTGTTGTTTAATAGATGTCGAGTGTCGTTTTTTCTCGTCCGAGAATGAGAATCTTCATCTGCTCTAAGTGGGTGAGCTAGTAGCCTTACGTCAGGTTGGTTGTTCAAAAGACTTTCTCTTTACCCTTTGCATATTCATCTTTTTGAAAGTTCAGATCCATTCTTCTGGATTTTCATTAGTCCTATTTCAGGTGCAAAGCCTCTTCAATAAATACCTATTTCTCTCTTTCTTTTTTTCTCCTTGATTTTGTTGATTGAAAGAGGATAAGCGCTATCCATTGAGTAAAGGGAGGGTTTCCTACAATGATTCGGGCAGTTGGTGGCCCCTTCGAGAGTTGTGGGTCCTTGCCGCTGCATGAGTGGTAGCTTACGCTCAAAACGCCTCCGACACGAGTCTTAGTCGTTGCGCTGCGGTCCATTTCCCGGCTTCGCTTGCGCGATTTGCACTTCTGATTGGTTCCATCCATCCCCGACCCTAATAAATCGAGGATGAAGGGGTCATCCAGTCAATCCGTTCGGTTTCTCGGTCGGTTCCCGTTCGCCTGCCCCCCTCATAGTCCATTAGTGGGTAGGGTGGTAAACTTAGAAGACGCCCGCCTCCTCTTTAGACTTGTCCTCGAAAACCTGACGGGTGGTGTTCGGTCTCCGCTTTGGGGGGCGGGAGTGCTTGGTCGCTGGGGTTTCCTTTTCTCCTCAACCAATTCGGATGTGTCAGCCCTGACAATAGTATTTTGTTATGAGTTGGCTGAACAAAGAAGGATTGAAGGTAAGATAGATTTGAGTTTCAATGGTATAGGACCTTCGATCAACCATGGGGCGTATTTTACACTTACGGAATTCATTCTATTGAAGCGTAAAAAACTCATTCTCATGTTAAATTTATTTGGTTTTGAAGTTCTAGTATGTTGTCTGTGGATTTCTAATAAAGGAGAGCCCCCTTATTCCATTTGATTGATTAAAGTTTTGTCTTGCTCGCCACTCTCCGAGGACAAGGACAGGGTCGAACCGTCATTCCAGGATTCGCAGTCCAATACATTTTCATTATGTTACCTAGCCAAACCCCTTATGTGCCAAAGTCAAATGGTTATTCTTCCTTCCCTCTTTTTTTTACATATGCGTGGCGGGCGAAGCGCTCTATATGACCAACGGCGGGTTACCAGAGAAGAGGGGACAACTTTAATGAGCAAGAGCTACCGGAGTTGATGAGCTCCTGAGTTAGATTTATAGCTCGAATAAGTGCCTTATTTTCCTTTACTGTAAGCTCTGAGTTTGTTTTCTATTTGGAAGGAAATGCAGGTAGTGTAAGGTAGTGTGCGCCTTTTTTTACACTACACCGACTCCCTAAAGTGATGGATGTTATGACTAAACCAGCATGCAGTTGGAACTCAACTCCTGGAAGAAATGTCATTAAGTGAAGGAGTCCTCGTAAGCGCATAGGCAAAAGAGCTTGGTGCTCGTTGTTCATCATTTGTTGTGCTGTTACACATGAGCAAGACGAATAAAATCCCCCTTGATATAGGTGAGCAGCGAGAACTGCACTTTCATTAGTAGAGGCGATGAAATAGAATGTCCACACTCTTGTCTGCGAAGCGAACAAAGGTTTTTCAAAACCAGTGACTCCTCTAAGAAAGGTATCGGTGGGAAATTTCCTATGGCGAGTTCGATCAGAATGCGCAGCCGAAGGCCAATAAAGCCCTACTTTGATCCAATTCCAGCAAGGTAATCCCATTGGAATGAATAAACAATAATACACTCTTTCTTGGCTACTGTAGTAGACTCCATTATAGGTCATTCGTAAAGGCTCCGTATAGTTATATTTTGGGGCGTAACATTGTGGTTGTTCCATCGACTAACCGAGAAAAAAAAGGTCCAGAGGCATCTTCCATTCATATCAATTTTTGTTTTTCCGCACCATATTTGGATCTGCCTCTTCTTCGATCCGGGATTCCCAGCAAATCTTTGACTCCTCGAATACAATGCCATTTCACACCTGGCGAATCTTTCACTCTACCTCCTCTTATTAAGACCATAGAATGTTCCTGCGAATTATGACCTTCGCCCAAAATGTAAGCAAATATATCATGTCATTGCTTAACCGTACTTTGGTTATCTTACGTGGAGTTGGATTAGGTTTTTTCGGTGTTCTCGTTGAAACACGTGGGCGTACTCCTTGCTTTTGGGGACATTAATCCGAAGCTCGAGTACGGTCTGTGCGCCATTTTTCTTCTCTACCATGACGAATCAATTGATTTAAAGTAGGCATCGCTCTTTCCTTTGTCCTTCCCCCTGATTTTTCCCCTATCACTGGTGATTACTCCCGACCCGAAGCACCCCTATTCCATTCATAGATAAATCTAGTCGTCAAAATAAATAAAAAAGCCATCATGGAAATAGTGAATCAAGATCTAGATGGATCCATATATTTATCTCTATCCATGGGTATACCCAGGATTTCTATCCATCTATGAATCGATCTAGACTATCCTCTATTTGGATAGATATGTCCCTATGACCGACTACGCTGATCCTTATATGTTTTGGCCACGTCCGTTTCTGCTCCAAAGTGGAAGGTTTGGATCTTTCAATCTTATGTTGTGAGAATCCCTTCCTTTAGCTACTTAGATATTTCAGTTCGCTAAGTTTGAAAAGTCCAAAGAGCACAGACTAGCCACAGAGCTTGGATACGGTTTCCGAATCGGAGATCCATAGATCACAATCAAACTCTCTGAACTCTCTTCCGGATTCTCCCCTACCCTTGTGAAGCTTGCCTAATTGGCCATTAAGCAGGTGAATACATTTTATCTTTAGCCCCACATAAGATCTTTTTTCTTCTTGTGGCTCGCACCCGGAAGTTGGAAATTCAAAGAAATCGTTCGAAGCAAAGCATGATGAAGTAAGAACTTTGTTTTCTTTATCCACATAGGTCTATCGAAAATAAGAAACTCGATTATGCGCGACCGAGAGGAAAAGCTGAGTAATTTATTGTATTGATCTTATATGCTCTCGATGTAGAAGTTTGTATCATAGAGTCCCTACTCTACTCTACTCTTATCCTAACCTAAGATGGAGCACCAAGAAACGAATTGAGAGAATCTTTCCCCTCAAAACTCTTAATTCACAAACACTACTGGAACGGCGCGGCACGACAGCAATACCACGACAGATATACTTACCAAAAAGAGAAAGCGAGACTGACCCACCCAAGAGAGAGAACACAAGAGTGACCCCCTGTATCACTTTTTGGCCGGAATCATTTTTTGATTTCCTACGACATTATTTACCAAGCTCGGGAGTAGAGGATCATTTTTTGAATTTGAGGTTGTGATAAGGATGAAGTCTCACTCATATAGTAATGCCCTTAGCTTGCGCCCTATTTGGGACTAAGGTAGGTTTGGAACCCTGTCCTATCCCCTTTAGAAAATCCCTAGCTTTCTTTCTTAGTGGAACTATCCTATTTCTACCATGGTCATATCTATCTTTTGTGTGTCATATCTATAGTTTCAGATATCAAACAGGACGTTATCCTATATAAAGAAAGAGATTGTTGACCACGGTAGCCCCCCCCCCATATCACACCTTTTATTTGTTGATGATATTATTTTTCCAATTCTACATCTAAAGAAACTTCCCTGATAAAATATGGAATATATGAGTATGAGAAATGGTCTGGTCAATGCATTAATGATCATAAATCATCCATTTTCTTTAGCATTAATTGAAAACCAAATCACAAACAAGAGGTGAGCATACTGCCTTACAAACATGCCCCGGCTAGAGCTGTTTACATGGGCTTACCAATCAATTATGAGTTGAAACGTTGAACAAATTAAAGAAAGGTAATGAGTCAAATAGTAGTTGGATGGAAGGCAAAACTATTCTCACAAGCAGCAAGAACATCGGTCATTCTTATTCCGAAAAGGCTAGCTGTTGATTCAACTCAACCTCTCCTCGGGAATTCTCTCCTTGACTACATCATTCTCTGCCGGCTTGTTACCCAGATACTCATCCTGAGAAATATCTTCTGGTTCCGCCGTGTCCAGATCTGGAATCTTTGTCTCTTCTTTTTTAGGGTCCTCTAGAACCGCAAAACGGTTCAGGCTTACTTTGATCGACTTGCCCCCACAACGTTTTTTTTAGAGAAGGTGTCAAGGGGCTAAGTGACTCTCGAAAGTCGCCCGTCTTTTGTTTTGAATCACATAAAGAGAAATGACATAGATAAGATCATTGCTTGAAGAATTTCATTGACGAATTGATCTCGGAATTGGATCCCAATAGTAGCTGCTGCCCAAAGGTGCTTTATGAAAAGCTGGTCCACAGCAGTGAAAGTACACGTCGATCGAACTAGCTTCTTACTTTTTTTTTCCTTTATGGTTTGACTACTTTGCTTGTTTAACACAAGTGTTAATTTTTTTTGACGGACTACTTCACTACCCAGCATGCTCCGGCTCGAAAGCAACAAGCATTGGATTGAGCTGCGCGAAAGCCCTTGCTTGTTAGCGCTTTAGTTTGATTGCAGGGCGTTTAGGCTTTACTACTAACATATAAAGTTTTCTCGCTTATTTCCATATAAAGCTTTCTTCAATCGGCAAACAACGGATGGATCAGAAGTCTGATAAGGCTTTAAGAGATAGCCAACGGTAAGAAAGAAAACAGTCACTCAGTGAATTGGTGGATCACAGACTTGTTGGAGACAAAGACACACCTGACTATTTATAAAGTATATTATACAAGTGTTAAAAGAGTTGACAACGGTAAACGTGAGGAATGGGATCTCCAAAGCTACCCACCCCACTAAAGAAGTTCGCAAGCAAGGGACCAAACACCTACATTTCCAACTAAGTCCAACGCGAGAACTTTTAACGATGTGTTCCGTCGTCAGAAAACGGTGGCCGACAAGGCCCTTTTCCCTAAGGGAAGCGAAGAGGACAGGTTTGAAACTCGTTCGGTAAGATTCTCCCGAAGGTAGGTATTTACCCAAGGCATTGATATTCTGAGTCTCCAATCAGTTGTGTTTTAGGGAGTAGAACGTCTTATTCTTATGAGTAGCTTATGTGAATATGAGCCAAGCCTGCAGCAAGGATTCCGAAAAATGAAATTCGATAGAAAAGTGCAGTTCAATTATCGAAAGTTATATCTCTTTTAGTCCGGTCTTTTTTTCTCTTTTGAGTTAGGTTCTTAAGATAGGACAGGAAATCGGGTTTTCTGAATCTCTCTCTTCTGGTCGGCCATCGAGATCAAAACTGGACCTGAGAGAGACTAGACTTCGAGTAACAGTAGGTGCGCCTTCAGTTGAGAGGAGTTGTTTGTTCACAAGCAGTGGTTATGAGCTCTTTCTTGTTTCGGTTCAGAAGAGGTAATTCCTTCAGTTGCACTAGTGGATTGAATAACCTTTTTTAGTGGCAACAAAGTGTATGTGTTGTTGGTTAATAAAAACATGAATTTAGCTAGGCTAGAGGACTAAATATAGAACATTTTAAACTATATTGGGAATGATTTTTGTTTTTTTTAATGTTTTTTTGAATAATTGACACACTCTTTCCTATCATTGTTTCCCATGAAGGTTTGAATGAGGGGTCGTGTACATATTTGAGGTTATTAATAAAGTTGTTTTTTGGTCAATGGTTGTTTTAAATACAAGTATATATATTATCTCTGTAATTGGTCAAGGACTGATCATCTTTGAAGCTGTTAACTAAGAGTAATTGTTTTGATTCAAAGTGTTATACGTTTATTAAAAGAACTATCCAAAGAAACAACCATATTCAAGGTGCTACGTTCTCTAAAGGCACCAATTATATTCGAGGTGCTTCATTCTCTAAACGCAC
Organism: Limnanthes douglasii subsp. nivea; assembly: GCA_036936605.1. Taxonomy (NCBI): domain Eukaryota; kingdom Viridiplantae; phylum Streptophyta; class Magnoliopsida; order Brassicales; family Limnanthaceae; genus Limnanthes; species Limnanthes douglasii. Next base: position 124,261,628 of record JAUPFV010000005.1, on the reverse strand, counting down.
TAATTATATTCGAGGTGTTTTATTCTTTAAACGCACTAATTATATTCGAGGTGCTAACATTTTCTAAATGCACTATTTTTATTTGACAAATTACATATATATATATATATATATATATATATATATATATATATATATATTATGTAAAGTATATTGGAATTCAAGGTCATTATGACTTGTTCATGAAATTAAAAGTATTCATGATAAGATAAAGCTTAGCAAATAAATGTGGAAAGAAGAAGAGTAAGTTTTCATTGAAGTTAGCATCCGATCTTACAAAAATATGTTTTTTGAATGCCAAGAAGTTAAGCAGTCATAAAAATAAGTCATCAACAACAAAAGATGACTTCAAAATACAGACAAAAATAAACAACAATTAATCATTCTCTTCGAAGTTTTCTTCAGATGAAATTCCTTCTTGTTCACTGGAATTTCATTTTCTTCTGGCTTTGTCTCTTCAGAAGAATTAGGTGGAATTGGTTCGAAGGCTTCAATTTAACGGTTATCTATGGGGATTAATTCCTAAAAGCTTGACAAATTTACTTTTGGGAATGCTGCATGATATTAGTGGAGCAAAATGATTGTCTGTTCTTCATCGGTATATCTTATTACAGCTAAGGTGTCCAATCCACACTCAGTCTTGGCAGTGATAATAGCGGCTTGTTTTTCTTCTTTGAATGATGTCTTGAATGCAGCAATATCATCAATCGGGTTCTTCTTTTCTTATTCACTCTTGTTCAGAGATTCTTAAAGAGATGAGTAATTTTTATGTTCCCCGGAGGTCTCCGTTGCATGTTTAGTTTTAAGTTCGTCCATCTCAGCCTGATGGGAAGTCTTGAACTCTTTTGTTTGTTGATCATACACAGAGCATATATAATATTTAAGGTGGATGGATCCTTTGATAAATTCTGACCTGTCAGCCCGGAACAGATGAAATTGGTCATCGATTTGTTTGCCAAATAATTCTCTCATCCTTTTTTCTCCAGCAGAATCTTTTTTTATATCATACCATATCTTTAGATGGTTTCCAAATATCAGAATTTCTTTTTTGTGCACAATGCTTTTACTACTATTTCAAGATTGGAAAACGTTTGCAGTGCAAGTAAAATTTCTTCGGATGAAACTTAGATAGTGATGAGGGGTATCCACTGGATAACAATTTATAGGGTATCTGAGCAGCAGAAATCGTCGGAAGAGCATAATCGAAACCAAACCGAAATGACTATAAGATAGACTCAAGCGACAAGAAAGGATGATGATGATATTAATCTTACTGAGGCCTATCGTAGAAATCAAAACCGGTCAGAGGGTGGCAATGCCAATGAGTTAATATAAACTGAGCGAACTCTCCACCGAGCAAGTAATAAGAGGGATGAAGACAAGCAAAGATGACTGGACTTTTGCTGAGGCAAAGCAAATCCAAATATATATCCTGGTCTTCATCCCCAAAGCAAAGCCAGACGAAGGATATAGCCGAGCAGAGAAGTAGAAAATGGGGTGGCGTTCGGTCTATGATGCATATGAAGCCGACCGAGGACCGACGATAAGGAAACAGTTAAAGCAACGGTTTAAGTACCATTAATTGAACTGGTCAAGCCACTAACTTAATGGCTATTAATTTAGGTCACACAATGTAAATTTAGTCCTAAGTGTAGTTAGTGGAGTTAATATTGTGGTAACTGCTTGTAAACATGAATAATGGGTATAAATAAGAAAATAAACCCACAAATAATGTAACACTCTTTTCTGATAAAAAACGTTTACTATTTGGACTGCAAATGTTAGTTTTTCATATAAAAACATTTGGCACCGTCTGTGCGAACTTAGCAAAGTACTTGGCAATAAGATCAATGAAACATGGTAATAACTAGGTTAGGGATTAATAGAGAGGTCCTAAAGCGGAGCAGAGCCACGGTCAATTTGAGAATTGTAGCCAATCCACCGGTGAGGCAGCAACCAAAATATCTGATAGTTACGGGTACACCTGAAGTGACTGAGGCAATCCTGGTCGATTCAGCATTGCAAACAGGGTAACCGGTCGCTGTCACCGATGTAGCAGCTGCGCCACCAGGAAACGGGACACTCTCGGGCGTGCAAAAAGTTGTCATTAGTGATCCGGCTGAGAAAGTCCAACACTTGGAGCAAAAAAATCAACACTTGCAGCAGGAGAAGATTAGATTGGCTTGCGAGCGGGACATCAGACAGCAGGTCATTCATGCCACTATATCAGGAATAAATGATACATTACAGACGTTGACCACAAAAGCTCGAGGGACTGACCGAACGAATCAGCAGTTTGGACAGGATGCCAATCGGGTTAATCGGGGATATTTATCCTCTAAGCGTGAAGATCAAGTAGAGGGAGAAGGAGAAAGCGGAGGAAAACAATGTTCCAAGGGGCATGATCCACATCATGAAGCACGACCTGACGAATCCAAAAAGGCTAGGGTAGATGATGATGTAGAATACAACTAAGTGCGACAAAAAATATCCGTATATATCCTCAAAGAGTCTCCTTTTTAGAAAATAATCCTTAAAGCTTAGTTGTCATAAAAGTTTGACCCATTCAGAAGGGAGGCGTATAATGGAACAAAAGACCCGAAGAGCCATCTAGAGTAGTTTCACAACATGATGATGACCTTTAGCCCCGACGATGCTATGCTTCGCAGGGCTCTATCTATGACCCTTAAGGTAATGCAATGAATTGGTTAAGCAACCTACCTAAGGGGTCTATATATGATTTCACTGGACTATGGTGGGCTTTTAAAAAGCAATTTGTGAGAAACGAGGAGCTCGGAAAGTGAACGAGACTCACTTATAGACTTATACCAACGGTAAGGCGTTCTTTTTCACTCTATAAATTCTTTGCCAGATCTAGAGGAAAACATGGTTGCAGCATCCCTCAAAAGGAGTCTCGACCAGCGTGGAGAGTTTTTTTCGGCCTTATCTGATTTCTCACGGAGAAGATAGGAGCCTTTCTAGCCTAAGAAGACACCTTCATCATAGTGGACGAAGCAAGGAAAAGGGATTCGACGGATAGGCAATTTGTTGATCCCAAAAGAGGGTCGTCCAACCGAAAGAAGGTCGATGATGGGCCTCACCGAGAAATTTTCCGACGACCGGAGTACTTTGAGAATCATTCTGAAGATTCACCCCCATAACTGAGACTATTTTGGTCATGTATGATTGTGCTGGATTCAAGAGATCGAATAAGTACTTTTGCTTCTACCATAATGACTACGGTCACCCTACTAACGAGTGATGGAAACTAAGAGAAGATATTCAGCGACTCGTAGACAGTGGGAAGCTCGTTCAATTCATCAAGCGGCAAGACTGCCGTCAACAACCCGAATAAAGGGATGAGATGCGCTCGACTAGTGCAGACAAGCCCGACACCGAGGAGTGAGAAGACACAAGCAAGCAGCAGTGGTTGTTTACTATTGCAGGAGGACATTCCAACGTGCATGACGATTTACCAGTGCCCGACTTCACTATTGAAGGACAATCCGAGGTTGCTAGCAACATTATCTCTGTTGCGTGGGACAACATTCTCTCTTTATTTACTATCGCAGGAGGAAATTCTGAGGCAGCCCAAGGAACAAAAATTAGCAAGAGGACTCGAACCGACCACGACGTATACAAAGTTGAAGCCTCATCATATTGCACTTACAGAGAGCTGGTAACGGATCTCATGTTCAATGATGACGACTTGAGAGAGGTCAGCACGCCTCATGAGGATGCACTGTAGATAAATATGGACATCGGGGGAGTAATGGTAACCTAAGTACTGGTGGATGGGGGCATCTTAGACAACATCATTTTCGAAGACAACTATGATCGAATGCAAAGGGTCCCACCCTACAAGCCCACCCAACGAACACTAGTCGGATATGAGGATAAAACGTCTCAATGTGTTGGGGAAGTCGAGCTGATGGTTAAAGTAGGTTACAGTGTCACCAAACGCAATCTTAAAATGTTATTCATGTTCCTTATCATGCTATAATCAGTCGACCATGGTTACATATAATGGAGGCAACCCCATGTAAATTCAGGCAGTGCATCAAGTATCCAGTAAGAAGCACAGTCGGTATCATCCAAAGGAATCAGCGCACGACAAGCACAAGCTATGCGGTCACCGTCGACCTCGCAAAAACCCCTCAGATTGTAATTAAAATGAGAGGGAGAGCCCGGAGGGAAATACAGTGCACCTCCTTCTCCTGAATCAGTTGAGATCATCGAGAAACTGAACAGCCAGAAGAAGACCATCTCGGCTCAGTCGAGGAAGTAGTAACAGAGGGCAACACTCTAAGGTTAGGTAATGACTTAACCTCTATTTTTAAGAAATCTTGTAAGTTGTTAGAAAAGAACTTGAATGTGCGTGTGTGGGATACTAGTGATGTTTTAGGCGTTGAACCCTCATTATTTTTCATGAGTTGTCTATTTACCCATATGCCAAAGCTGTTAGACAGAAACGACGATCTTTCTCAGACGAAAACAAGCAAAGCATATTTGTCGAGGTAAAAAACATATCCAAACTAGGGCGCATTAGGCGAGCCAATTATACGATCTGGGTGGCGAACTTGGTTTTGGTTAAAAAGAAATGGGTTCAATGACGCATGTGTGTCGATTTCACTAATCTAAATCAATCATTCCCTAAATGTGCATTCCCCTTTCCTCGCATTGACCAACTTGTGAATTCTGCCTCGAGATATGAATACCACTCATTCATAGATACTTATTTGGGCTAAAATCAGATACAGCTCAACCCATCAGATGGACATCACACTGTTTTTCAAATTGAGAGGGGCCTATACTGTTATATGGTGATGCCATTTGGGTTGAAGAATACGGGTTTTACATACCAATATCTAGTCAACTCGATCAAGTGCTATTTTTGGGGTGAGCAGTGGCAAGTTTCTAGGTTACGTAGTCAACAAAAAAGGCATCAATGTCGACCCTGTACAGCTGAAAGTAGTTATCCAAATGGCACCTCCACGAAGCATGAAGGAGGTACGATGTCTCACAGGACACCTCGCAATACTATTCTGGTTCATTTCGAGGGTTTTAGAAAAAATCCATCCTTTCTTTGAAGTCCTCTGGGGGTTAAGAAGTTCGAATGGACATAATAATGTAATAAGGTGTTTAACGAGCAGAATCATCAATGCACTCTCTTATTTCGAATTTGGATTAGAAATTTGTTATGTTGATGTGCTCGGATTTTTTGATCCACTGCTTTTCCCTTAACAAAAGATTTTAATTTTCCATTTTCTATTAAAGCTTGTGTCCCCTTCTGTAACGCTATACAATCTGTAGTATCATGCTCAATATCATTTTGATACTTCCAAAATCGATTATTGTGCTCTTCGCTTGGTATGTTTCTACGAGCGGATTTTTAAAGCTTACATGACCTTTAGACTTCTAAAAAATAGCAGCTATATTTTTAGTCAAGTCTACGTAATACTCTGGCCTTATCCACTAGTTTGACTGTGTTCTATAATATTGATTGTTTGTTGTTACTTGAGAAGAAACCCCTCATGTTTGGAGAGGTAGATTTTTGTTTTTCCTCGAACGACGAAGTGTTTGATAGCTTTGATTAGTAATTCATTGCCCTAATTTTTTTTGTACATATTAAAGTCCACCTCAAACTCTAGTAGACTCCTCTAATTTAATCTGATCTTCTACTTGAGTTATTAAGGCTCCAAAAGTAATGCTCTCATTTTTTTCGTTTCTTTTACCAAATCTTTTGGCAACAACCCTTGTCTAAAAGCGGCCCTAGAAACCATCTCTTCACAATCATTTGATCTCATTTTTGTTAATACAAAGCGCCTTGTATAATCTTTCAATTTTTGACCCATAACTTGCTTACACTCTATTATTGTATCACCATTATTAGCACACATTTCCTTGCTTCCCATGAAATATCTTCCGAAAAGATGTATAAAATTCCCTAAATTTGGTAATAGATCTCCTCATAATTATTATACCAGTTCAATGCAGTGCCCTTGAGGGTCTGAGAAAATACTCTGCACACGAGCCTATCATCATCTTTGAAGTACATCATATAGTTTTTGAATTGTTCAATGTGATCATCAGGTCTTGCATCCCATCAAACTTTTCGAACTTGGAGATATCAAAACGCTTTGGAAGATAAATAGACCTAATCTTAGCAGTTAAATAAGAATTTCTCTAATCTACTACTTGCACATACTGGTCATCTCTTCTGGTTCCCATAACAGCATACAAACTCATATCTACTACTCATGTGTATTGCTTGGATGTGTTTTCTTCATACCATACGGCATCCCTAATATGATGAGATTCATTGTATCTCTCTGATTTATATTATATGTGTGATTTCTAATGTCGACTTCTTTCTCCTTTCGAAGAAGCGCGGTACTTTTTCTGCTTAAACAATCCTACCTCGGATTCCGAGCTATCAAATTCATCATCACTAGATGTTATGTATTTATACTTATCTTTCTTTACTTTTCGTGAAATTCGGTGTTCTTTATAAGACTCAAAATGCGCTTTATTTCGATCACTTCGAATTTGATGACCTGTGTATGATTGACCAGATTGTTTTCGAGTTCATTTTTCTCCTCAAACTATCGTACTTTAGATCCTAGCCTACCTGAATGAATATGGTGTTTCCTTTGAACATACTTCTCATTCAACGCAGTTAGCTTGTCCAATAATTGATTCATCCAGTTTTAATATATGTATGACCTTGATGTACCAGAATTTGATTGTTTTCCCTACTTTCTTCTCTACGTAAATCAGATTTCGACATTTCAATAGCTTTGCGAACTGTTCGGTAGTTTCATGCTCTGGTTCCATATTGATCAAGAACGATATCACTGACTAACAGTTCAACAATTTTCGGTTTTTTGTGTGTAATCAAGGTACCAATCAAAGATGGCCCACTGTGGTCGCCAATTTGTTGAGTATAAATTTCACTTTTAGATAAGAGAGTAAAAGATTGAGTAAGATTTTAAAGAGAGAAAGTGATTCAAAGTATCAAAATATGACGTTGAAAATATCTGTCCTTGTATTAATCGCCTTACGCCTTATTTATAGGCGCGTCAGACTTTTGTAACTAAATAAGTTATATAATAAGGTAAATAGCATTACAATCCCTTACGTTCACAAGTAATTCAAATTTTTTCTTATAACTCTACAATTTATGATTAGTAACGTTAATATTTTTATATTAAGTCCCTAATATTTCATATCCTTATAAAAAAATGGGGGATTTTAAGGTTGGAGATAAAGTGTTAAGGAAGGTATTTCTCCATACAAAAGACAAACAACTTGTTCAGCTTGTTTTGAATACAAATACTTAAATTATTTTGGTAACTAATCAAAAATTGATCATCTTTGAAGTGGTTAGCCAAGTATAATTATTTTTAGTCAAAGTAATACACGTTCATCTAGGTCATGCTTTGAAAAGACAACCATATTCGAGGTGCTAACGTTCTTTAACTGCACTATTTTTATTCGAGGTGTTATACATTCTATAAGTTCATTTAAAGCACAATTTTGAGGTTATGATTGTATTCAAGGTGTTATACATTCACTTAAAGCACATATTTAAGGTTAATATTTGATTTGAAGTGCTAACGTCTTTTAAATGCACTATTTGATTCCACGTGCTAACGTCTGTAAACATATTATTTGATTCAAAGTGCTAACACTCTTTAAACACACTATTTTAAATAACAATAATGTTTGAGGTGTAAATTACTTTATATAAATATGGTGAATATTTTAAGAATAAATAAAGATTTGTTCCTTGGATATTAAAGTTCAGATCTTACAAACATAAGTTCAAGTTCCAAATGTTTAAGCACTTACAAAAAGGATGCACCAATAACAACAGGTGATTTGACAAATTATAAGATAAAAAACAAATTTTTAAATCCTTTTGATCTTCCTGGGGAGAGAGATCTGAGCTTCCTTCCGATGAGCTTTTTTCCTGATCATAGGCATTTTCATCTTCTTCTTCTTACTCAGTTTCTTCAGAAGATTCATCAGGTATAGGATTAAGTGCTTCGATTGTACAATTTTTAATGTGAATTAATTTCTAGAAACTTGACAGATCTGTCTTTGGAAACGTTGCATGAAATTCGCGGAGCAAAGAGATTGTTTTTTTCTACTCAACATTTTTAACAGTAGCAAGGGTGTCTAGTCTTCATTGAGTTTTGACATCTTTCACAACAAGTTGTCTATCTCCTTCGAATGATGTCTCGAGTGATGTCATTTCTTCAGCTAACATCTTGTTTTCCTCCTCGTTTTTGTTAAGAGAATCTTGAAGAGATGAGTACTTCTTTTGCTCCTCTGATATTTCCCTCGCATGTTTTACCTTGAGCTGAGTTAGCTCAGCTTGATAAGAAGTCTTCAGCTCGATTGTTTCTTGTTCATGAACAACTCTTAAATAACGTTTGAGGTGGATGGCTTATGTTACAAACGTTAACCTATCACACTAGAAAGTTTGGATTTGATCAACAATATGTCGACAAAAACTTTCCCTCATTTGTTTCTCTCCAAAAACATCTTTTTTGTATCGGATCATTCTTTAGCCATCGTCTCAAGTCTGGTTCGAGAAGATGTGACTTTTGAAACTTCATCTCGCAGATTAGGAGGATTAGATCTTGTCACTAGGTTACGGTCTAGAGTCTTTAAAGGAGTTTGTTGTGACTCTGGGTTGGTCTCAACAATATCCTTTGGGGAAGGAAAACTTAGAGTATGATTCTCTGTGATTTTCTGTGCATGATTTTGTGTAGTATTTTCTTCGTCGAAGACTCTCATAGCTACAAATGATTTCTTTTTGGGATGAAGGTTTGGGGAAGGTTAAGCCATTGATCGAATTTGAGGTGTTTATTTGCATGAAATTCGAGGTGGCTTAGTGTTGACAGGTGATGGAGATTTTTATGATTCTCTGTGAAAATATACGATATATGTTTCTTTGCGATTATTTCCAGGAGGAACTATTGTGGAGCCAAAGAGAGCTAGTGAAGGATTTTTAATGCGGTGTTTATGAATAAGTTTTTGGTGATAATGTATCAAGAACTGGTTTGCATGAACTTTGAAACCCATAAAACTTCTGACCAGGTTTGAAATTCCCATATACAATGGTTTGAGTTGAAAATCATGGAGAATTATCTATCACTCCTTCTGTACGATATTCAGCACAAGTAGTCGTATAGGCCAAATATGGGCTTTTTAGTAGTTGGTGATTTTTTCATAAACTAAAGTGAAGAAGAACCTTGAGATTAGTTTGTAGAAGGATGAAGATGAATCATGATAGTGGGATTTTATGGTGAAAGTGGTGGTGGAAAAAAGAGGTTTCTAGGCTGCTCTCTTTCTCTCTTTAGAAGTTGATTGAAGTATGAAAATAACCGAAAAGAAGGTATTTATAAGAGAATGATGAAAGTGTGATGAAAAATAAAATAGTCAGAAGAATATGAAGGGTTGATGATGGTTATTGGAGGGAGAAAATGGGCAAATAAGGTGAAGGGTTGATTGATAGTTGTTGAATAACCGCCAAACGGTAACCTACTACTAAGTAGAGTGACACCTGTAAATTGGCAAACCTAGTGGCATGTTACACGCGCAATAGACTACCATATGAGTCTCCAACTACTAAGTAGAGTGACACCTGTAAATTGGCAAACCTAGTGGCATGTTACACGCGCACTAGACTACCATATGAGTCTCCAACTACTAATAGAGAAATATTTGAAAGACGAAGTGTATATTTGAAGCTAACTTGAGAAGGATTTGTAAACATTCGAAGAGATTAAAAGCATAATATGGGAAAGCTTTGATTCGAGGAGACTTAAAATGTAATAATCAGAAGTCATAATACGAGGCGAACTTCGATAATGTTTCATTCAGAGATGATAAGTTTTGAAGTAAATAATTTTGATGACAATATGAGAGGTTTAAAGTCGAAGCGATACAAAGTTTGAGAAATTGACAGTCTTCATCCACTATGACTTCGAGGATTTCTAGTTTTTATTCGTCATTCTTCATAAGAACTAATGGGGCTACTGATAAGGATATGAATTATTAGGGACTTAATTCAATTATATTAAAGTTACTATAGGTAAATTGTAAAGTTATGAGAGGAGATCAGTATTAATAGTAAATATAAAAGACTATTATCCAATTTGTCCCTTTTTTGTAACTGATTCGGTTAAAACCTCCATACGCGCTTATAAATAGAGGCGGGAGTTGATGAATAAATGACGAATTTTACTTTCTGAATTACACTCTTCACTATGAATCTCTTTCTCTCTATATAATTTTCTTTTGCATTCTTTCTCTCTCTCTAGAAATACAATTCAAACTCAACAATTATAAGTTAAGCCTAGCTGATCAAGTATAAACGGTCACACACCTCATTAAAGAAAACATGATTATAAGCCAAGTCCATCTGAAAATAGTAAGAGATCATGCTACTTTTCAAAGAAAAAGGATGATATGATAAATAATTAGTTACAACAACTTCGGTTAAATTTTTAAAAGTATTAAAGAAAATAATATTGAGTCTAAGTTAGTTATGAATATATTATAAAATAAAAATTACTTACATGTGTAGTTTTAAAAATAATTAACATAATATAAATTGAATGACGAACAAAAAGATTTTTTATAAAATAAATATACAAGTTTGTAAAATCGAAATATATGATAGAATTTATAAGATTAAAATTAATAACCACAAAAATATCATACAATAAAAAAGAGATTATAAGCAAAGATAGAATGGTAGATGGTAGAAAATTCAATATAGATAAAAAAATGGTAAGTTAACGTGTTGTAAAATAGTTAATTAAAAATAAAATGTATTCATGATGGTGGAGAATATGAAGGGAAGTATTGATCATCGTATGTGGAAAGCTCATTCCAAAATGATCCTAAAAACATGTTTTGGGATCGTTGATTTCCAAAAACAATTATTAAGATTTTTAAACGATAATGGTCGATTATGTTTTAGTTTTTTTCAAAATTTCATTGTCTAAGTTTTTTATATTATTGCATATGGTCGTCTTTAGCTCTGTTTGCCATTGTAATATTATCTTTCAGCTTTCTTCTTTCTTGTTTCAATTTATCCTCAAAAACTTTAAGTAGATTAATCTCGTCATCTTTAAAGCTTAAGTTATTTTGAAGATATAGTTTTTCTTCCAACCATTAGCTTTAAGATATGTTCAAATTTTTAATAACTATTTCATGATCATCAAAAATTGTGATTTCATAAACCTTTGACCAAATTCAATCAAAGGAATTCAAAAAGCACTTGATAGTTTTAATGATTGAAAGTAAATTATTTTTCGATTAGAATAATAAAATTAAAGAAAATTTGTAAAGATATATTATAAATAAGCATAAATAAGTAAAATATAATATAATTAATGAATATATTTAAATGTATCTTGATTAAGATATATCATACCTCTGTTTGAATTTTAAATTATCATCGCAAGAGGTTAGCGTTGGAAATATTTGACAAAAGGTTGTTTGAACATTAAGATACAAAATTTTAAAAAATGATTGTGGATCTAAAAACCAGAATGGTTAATATGTTTAGAGATATTTTTTTAAATAAATTTGTTATATTTAAGGTAAACAAAGATCTATGTTTTTCTAGTTCTTGAGTTAATAAAAGTTAAACAGTTAATAAGAGTGTTGGAATTACCCAAGTTGACGAATATGATATTTTGGGCTATTAATTTCACCATGATTAGTTGAATAAGAAGTATATTCTGATATGGAGATTTTGTTGATTGTTTTTTGCTTTTTAGCCAGTGATTTGTTAGTAGCATGACGTTTTTAAAAGATTGACGATTGATTCATTTTTTTATTTTTTCTTCTTATTTTTCTTGATCATCAGATGAGTTAGTTCCTTGTTAATTAGGTATTTGAATATTCATACCCCAATCAGAATCATCTTCAAGAAGTCTTATTATAACGTCACTATAATTAAATAATTTAGTATGAGCTTTAGTATTTCGATCCAATCTTTTTTAAGTTTTAGTTTTATGGAAATATTTCACCATGCAAAACATTGAAAAAATTAAATATTACGGAGTAAACAAATTGTGGAATTTTTCTTGCCAATAAGATTGGGCAAGAATTGAAAGTTTTTTCGAAGAAGATGCGAGGGGAGTTATATTTTTTCCATCATTTGGAAATTTCTCTAAATTTTGCTAACATGTGAATAATCATGTAATAAGTTTATAAAAACTATAAAGGTAAAAGTTGAAAATATAATAATAAAATTAAACTTAAATTCCATCGTCTATTATCTCTCAACTCTACAAAAATAAAATTATACTTTAGTTACTCAATCACCACTAACATAGAAGAATTTTTTTGTACAACGTAGTATGACGATGTAAGATGGGTGATAGCTTTATCATTGGAAGCAGTGAAATTAAAAAAATCTAAAAACGTTTTAGAAGGAATATTGGAAACGTCAAAAAGTTTTTCCATCAATACAGATATTACAATAACATAGTATGTATCGTCCAACTATTTGTAGTGAATTTACTGGGGCATACTCTATATAGTTGGAAACTGATTATTTTTTTTAGATGAAGATGAAACCTGATACTTCATTTCATTGTTCTATAGAAAAAGACAGACTTCGCCACCGACGTGTAGTGGAGAAAATTACATTTTTTACGAATGTAAATTTTGATTTTATCAACAGTACCCCATTAAAAATGAATTTATTTTTATTTTTCTATTTTATCTTCAACATTAATATTTTTTTAAACCATCGGTAAAAAAATCAATATCATATTCTTTAAGTTTTGGTAGAAGAAACGTTTCCATGTGTAGTAGTTTCATTAGAAAACATAATATTTTTTCCTTTCTCACCTACTTAAAATTTTGAATTAATAAAAGGAAGTATTGATGGATTTTTCGGTATTCTAAACATATACTCGTATGGGAAAAAAAATCAGAAAGAATGGGGAGGGAAAATCTCCAAGATCTTCAAGATCTGTTCCCGTCTATCGTGATCTTTCCGTTCGCCTGAGTTGTTCTTGACTCATTTATTCCTTTCTTCTCTTCTTCTTCTCGTATTTGTGCCTGGATCTCTCTGTTCTTCAGAGTTTTCGGGTTTGTTTAGTCTCTGTTTTTCCGGAAACAGAGCCTCCCCTGGCTGTTTCTTCTCTTATCGGAGGTGTTCTTTCTTGGTATCATGTCTCTGAATCTCCAAAGCAACGAAGAATTTCCTGTTCTTCATCCGGATATTAACAAAGCCAATTCCTCTGTCAAGAAATCTTACTCGGAAATACTGTCTTCTGGTAATGTTTGTAAGTTCCCTAAGCCAGAGTTCGTTAAGTTGCACAATGATCATAACATTGTTCAGTTCTCGAACGAAACCAAATAACCCTTGCTGACACAATCGAAAACAACCCTCATTGGCAAATTTAGTCTTGGCATTCCTAAGCGTATTGCTTTCCAGTCTTTCATGGATTCTTTCAAGTTCGCAGGGTAGTTTTCGTATGCTATATTGGATTCCAGGCAAATTCTGATCGAGTTTAGTTTGGAGGAGGATCTTAGAAAGCTGTGGTCTAAACCTATTTGGAACGTGGAAGGAAAAGTAATGAGGATAATAAAATGGTCACCGGATTTTAGCAAGAACGGAGAGTGTCATAATGCCTTGATTTGGGTTAGGTTTGAAAATATGCCTGAGTTCCTCTATAATGAGTTTATAGTCAAAGATATTGTTGCTTCCTTAGGCAAAGTTTACCAAACATTTGTTCCTGCGAATAATAGAGTTAAAGCTAATGCCTCCTATGCCCAGGTAGAAATTCATGTATCCACGAGGCTTAAAAGGAAGATTTGGGTTGGCTTCGGTGAGAACGAGGGCTGCTGGATTGGCGTTAGTTATAGAAATGTTCCAGATTATTGCTTTAACTGCTTTCATTTGGGACACAAGGATGGTGAATGTAAGAAGAATGAAGTTAAAAGGGATTCTAAAGATGTTCATCAAAGCTCTGATATTATTGCCAAAGATGTAACTCAATCTGTTTCTTTACAAGATAATGTTACATTGGATCAAGTGCCTAAATCTACAAAAGTCCAAACTTTCACTCAAGTCTACAAAAGAAAGCTCAAATCAATTATAACAGCCAAGGACATGCCTTTTGTTTCTTGTCCCTCAACAAGTCTTGACAGTCCTATCAAAGAGAATATTGTCTCCAATAAGGATCCTGATCTCATTAGTGCTCTTCAGAATCTTGAAGAGAATGCTAACTCTTTAAGTCAAAATACTCAGCACGCTTCTCCTCGTGGTGACAATATTGGTAGTTATAATCCTTCTCCAAGGGCAAGCTCCAACGATCCTGATCCTGATTTTGACACTGTCATCTCTAGCAAGATCAAGTCTGCAAATAAGAACAACAGTTTAAAAAGGTTATCTATCAACTCTTTGAGAAAAAGAGAAAAGCTTCATAATTGATCTGTATCTGATAATGTTTAAGTCCATTAGTTGGAATGCTCGTGGAGTTCATAATAACCCTACTCTTGCTAGGCTAAAATTTATTATAAAGAATGAAAATGTTAAGGTGATTGTAATTCAAGAACCTATGGCTAGATATGACAAAATTGAGTTGATTGCTAGAAGGATTGGCTTTGCTAACTTTACGACTAATATATCTAATAAAGTTTGGATTTTTTGGCCTAATGATATTAGTGTTTCTGTTATTTTTAACCATGATCAATTTCTGCATTTAGAAATCAGTTATGCTACTTTCACTTGTTTCTTCACTTCTGTTTATGCTAAGAATCAGAGAGTGCAACGCAAGTTGCTTTGGATTCAGTTATGTAATCTAACCTGTGATGAGAAGCCCTGGATTATTGCTGGCGACTTCAACACTATAACTTGTCCTGATGATCAATTGGGCCCTTCTTCTTTTGATGATGGTAGTGCTGAGGACTTCAATAATTTTATCAGACTGTGCAACCTTGAAGAGCCTGGTTATAGTGGCTCTAGATATACCTGGAGCAACAATAGAATTTGGAAAAGGTTAGACAAGGTGTTAGTCAATCAGAAATCAATTGCTACATGGCACACTCAGGTTTTCCACATGGTCAGAACATGTTCTGACCATGCCCCTCTTTTAATTTCTATTTCTAATAGTCATAACAGAATTTATAATAAAGGCTGCTTTAAGTTTATAAATGCCCGGTCTAATCATCCTGAGTTTCTTAGCTGTGTTAAGCAGAACTGGGACAAGCATTGCAATGGGGATGCTAATGTTATTTTCTGGTATAAGCTTAAGAGACTCAGGACATGTCTTAAAGCTTGGAATTCCATTACTTTTGGTAACATTTGTAGTAGTTAAAGATGCTACCATAGAGGTCAATAATTGTGAAACAATTCATCAGCAGGTTAACAGCTCTATATCTAAGGCTAATCTTCTTAAGGCCAATAGTATTCTTATTCGTGCTCTAAAGGATGAAGAATGCTATTGGAGGCAAAGGTGTTACAATTCCTGGCTAAATGACAGTGATGGTAACTCTAAGCTGTATCACAACTATGTTAACAAAAAGAGAAAAAAGAATTATATTCATGGTATCAAAGATAATGGAAATTGGCTAACTGATCAAAATGATATTGCTAGTTCTGCTGTATCTTTTTTCAAGGATATTCTTTCTAACTGCTCTAATGATAGCTACTCTAGTATCCCTAATTATTCTATTATTAACAATATCCCTAAGATTATTTCTGACAGGGACAATGAAGACATTCTTAGATAAACTAATAGAGATGAAATCTGGAATATTGTGAAGGCCATGAAGAATGATAGTGCTCCCGGGATTGACGGATTCAATTGTTATTTTCTAAAAGTCTGTTGGGAGATTATAAATACTGATCTATGTAATGCTCTTAACTCCTATCTTAAGGGTGATTGCATTCCCAGTAGGGTGTTTGCCATTGGGATCTGTTTAATCCCTAAAGGTCCTAATCTTATTTCTTGGAGTAATTACAGGCCCATTAGTCTGTGTACTATTTTTAACATAATAATTTCTGGTCTTGTGAATAATAGAATATCTTGTATTCTTCCTAACTTAATTTCTAGAGGTCAAAGTGCCTTTGTTAAGAATAGGGCCATTCATGACAATATTCTGATCATTAAGGAAATGTTACATAATATTAAGAGAATGCCTTCTAAAGGCAATATCATCTTGTAGATTGACATGACAAAAGCATTCGACCAGATGTCTCACACTTTTGTCATGAACACTCTGAGATGTTTTGGTTTCTCTGAAGATGTTGTGGCTCTCATTCACAGATTGGTCTCTAAGGTTATGATCTCTATTTTGATCAATGGGGTTAGTGCTGGCTATTTTCCCCAAAAGTGTGGGTTAAGACAAAGAGACCCTTTGTCTCCTTACCTGTTCATTCTGGCTGAGGAAGCCCTCCTCAGGGGCCTTTCTAATCTTTATACCTCTAATAATAGCATGAGATATTATTTGAAATCTGGATTTTTCTTACCATGTTTAGCTTTTGCTGACGATATTGTTATTTTTTCAAATAGCTCTCCTTCTTCTATCAGCTGCCTGGGTCACCTGCTTGACAAATATCAGAATGAGTCTGGTCAGTTAATAAACAAAGAGAAGACCAAGCTCATTACCTCTTTAAGCTACTCACATGCCTCTATTACAAGAATCAAGTCTGCTACTGGCTTCAATATCGAGCATGCCCCTTTCACATACCTGGGAGTTACTATTTCTGCAAACAATAAAGGAAAGTATTATCTTCCTCTCCTCACTAAAATTTACAATAAAATTCATGATTGGGACTTGAAGAACCTTTCTTTTGGGGGCAGGCTGTCTCTTATTAAGAGTGTTCTTTATCCTATCATCTATTTTTGGCTGCAGAATAGCCTGATCCCCAAAAATATTATTAATAAGCTGGAACTCTGTTTCAATAAGTTCCTTTGGAGAGCTAAATTTTATGAGCCTTCTATTCATTGGTCTGCTTGGAGCAGCCTTTGTAAGCCTTATGATGAGGGTGGGCTGAACATCAAGCAATTGCTTGACATTCAACTGACCTTCTCTTTTAAGCTTTGGTTTCTCTTTAGAAAAGGAGAATCGCTTTGGTCTGACCTCATGCTTAGAAACTACTGTGTTATACTCATCCTGTAATCTCTAAATGCAAGGTGACTGATTCTATTGTTTGGAAAAGGTTGTTCTCTATGAAGGATCATGCTGATCAATATGTTAGTTGGAGTCTAGGCAAAGGTGAAATCGATTTTTGGAGAGACTCTTGGCATGGGATGGGTCCTATTGCTAATGATTCTAACTTGAATAGCTGGTTTTTGCCTGCTAAGGTGAATTCTTTTTGGAAAATTAACACTTGGGATACTGTCACTCTGTCTTCTTTTCTTTCTCAAGACATAATTGCTCGGATTTCTTGTGTTAAAATAAATCAGAGTAAGGATGATAAAATCGAATGGAGATTTTCTAAAAACAATGATTTTCACACTAAAACTACTTGGGATAACATTAGACTTAAAAACACAAAACTTTCAATTTTCAAGAAAAATTGGCATAACTTCATCCCTTCTAAGTTTTCATTTATAACATGGAAATTATTAAAGAATTTTGCCCCTATTGATCAAATTCTCTCCAAAAGACACCTTGTTTTAGTCTCGAAATGTCAGTTTTTCCTCAATTGTGAAGACAAAAACCATTTGTTTGTAAATTGTAGGTTTGCTTGGTCTCTGTGGAATTATTTTGGTCTTATGTTTAGAGTTCCTGTGAGACGGTATATATCTTTGAGTCACATGCTTTACTGCTGGTTTTGGTCTTCTTGCAGCAATTTCCATATAACTCACATTGTCCCTCAGATTATCTGTTGGACAGTGTGGCTAAATAGAAATCACTGCAAGTTTAAAAATTCTGTTGATTCTTTTTCGAATGCTGTTTATCGTATTAATGAAGTCATCTTAGCTGTTGACTCTAAGAATTCACTTAAGCCTAAGCACTGGTCTGGTGTGGTAGATGCAGGTGCTTCTATTGGGTGCCTATCTATTAATAGAGTCAAAACAAAGTACCTTGCTTGGCATGCTCCTGTTGGTGGAAGACTCAAGCTCAATGTTGATAGGGCCAGCAGCTTCGTTGGTGAGGCTTCTGGTGGTTTGCTCGTCAGAAATGAGTTGGGTAACATCATTGTTGGTGCTGGTTTCTTATTTGGGAAGTTAAACCCGCTTCAGGAAGAGACGAAAGCTCTCATGGAGGCTTTGATTCTTTGTAGAAGAGGGGTTGGCATGCTGTTGATATAGAGTCAGATTGTTTGACTCTTATCAACAACAAGGCCACTGGTGCTTCTTCTGGTAATCCGATGGTAGTTATTTGTAGACGTCTGATCCACCCAGCAATGTGTCTTCGTCATGTCTCTCGTACTCAGAATTTAGCTGCTGACTGGATCTCCAAATGGATTCTTCTCGAGCGTTCGAATCGATCTTTCACCAACATCGATGCCCCAAATCATCTGTTAGCAATAGTCACTCTGGAAAGCCTTGGGGTTGGCTATATAGATCCGGGTTAAGTATTTAGCATTGTCTATGGGTTTGGAAGGAGCCTGTAGAGTTGGATTTGAGTCGATTCTGATTCTAGGGTTTTCGATTTGTGGAGACTGTGAAATTTGGGATTGAAGATGCTTCGATTTGGTTTTGTTTGAAGGCTCGGTGGGGGCTGTTGGTTCTTGTTTTGGGATTTCGATTTGTGGATTTGCGAAAGATTGTGCTGAATCGACTGATTCCTTGGTGCACATCACCCAGTTCTAAACCGATCTCTAAAAGTCTGTAGAGAAAGGGTCCTGAAAGTGAGCGTCGACCTTGAATCAGACGATTTTGTTGAAGGTTTGTGTGTTTGGGTGTGGCTATGGAGAAGCATTGAAGACAAAGAAGAGTGTAGCTGTGAAGAAGAAGAGGGAAGCTGTGGAGATGGAGAAGATACTCTGTGATTTAGGGTTCTCTAATTTGGGAAAGTCTATTAAATCTGTCTATTTACTCTTCTTAGGCTATGTTTAGTCATTGTTTCAATTTAGTCCTTCAATTTTGTAAAACCTTTTGATTTAGTAATAGATCGCTATTTGCTTAAAAAAAAGGAAGTATTGATGAAACATTTTTTAATAGATCACTATCATGCAAGAATAATGATGATTGTTTCTTGAGCTATTGGTGTTTAACGTACTATTAGTCGACGAATTATTATTTAGTAAATTGACCTCATTTAAATTGTGTTTGTAGACTAAATGGTTGAAATTGAATCTCCACTCTTTACTTGTGGACATGATATCTGATAAAAATAATTAGAGAATGAGTAACATATGATGATATGAAGAGTCGTCGGTAAATTTTAAATAATCAAATAAATTAAGTTGTAAATAAGAAATAAAAATATTACCATAATAAAGTGATTTATGGACTTTTGAAAGATAATACTAATATACGTCTGTAATAAAAATAGTTTTAGCGGGACAGCATGTGCGGGTTCAAAATAAAATAAAAATGTATCTTATATATGAGGAGGATAAGTGAATATAAGTCTTCGATTAGTTCAATCGACACCTGAGCTAAGCCTTGGTTAAACCTTGGAAATCTTAATGCCATAATTCCTTTCAAATCCTCCTACCCATTATCCTACTGCAATAATTCTTGCTAAGAAGAACGCCCATGTTGTGACAATTCCACCAGAAGCTAATGGGTTAATCCTACAACACATCCTTGTAATACTCAAAGCTCTAGGCTGAATAGCAAGAGAAAATTTTATTTATTATGAGCTCAAACAATGGATTCAATAAGCCATAGAAACATTAAACTAAAAGCTCATAAAAAAAATGAGCACATAAGAAAAAAAGACCATATGGAGATAATGAAGAAATAATAATGAATTACTTGAAAAGTTCAGTATATGTATATATTGATGATGTCGCTTAATTAATTTTATATAGTAAACCGGTGGAATTTATGTACATATTGTTTGAGTGTCATTCCATTTTCCTTCAAAAGTATAGATTCGTATTATAAAGAATAACTTTAAAATTATTGTTAACAAATGTGGATTCTTTTAAAATCATATACTATTTAAAAAATAAGAAAGATGTTAGAAAATAAAAACAACTAATTGCTAAATAAAAATATAAGTAAAAAATTTGGTTAATAATAAAACATAATAATTAAATAAATATATCGTCAAATTTTTATATGAATGGAATAGCGGATGGTAAAATATATTAGATCAAAAACCTAAAACGCTATAAAATATTAGAATGTTCGTAAATATATTTTATTTTATTAAATTATCAATAATATTCACAAATATAATAATTTTTAATAATTAATGATAATAGACAACTTATACCCATCACTAAATCCAAATATCAATCATTCTTATAATTCAAAAAAAAATTATTTTTAATTAATAAAATTATTCTTAATAATTTTTAAATTGTAATAGATAATATATACGTGTTATTAAAAATAAATATCATTCATTCTTATAATTTAAAATAATATTTTTTTATTTAATAATTTTTTTTTATTTCAATCATTTTTAATCTTGTCTATAAGGTTTTCGCTGGATGTTTTGATCTTTGAAAAAACAACTACACTTAAAAATACCGAAGTGAAATTTTCTGAACTTAAAATCCTTAAGAGAAAAATCATATTCAGCCTGTAGGGACCAAATGTGAGTTTTTTTCGTCGATTTCGGAAGAAAATAGATATTTTAAGCTTCAACTTGTATAGAGGTTTGACTTAACAACTTGTCTAGACTAGTTGTCTCAAAAGGAAATCAACCTATTGTAAAGCATTTTATCAGCGCATCCATAGCTATACAATTATTATTATATATACTCATCATGCACTACAATTATTATATAGTCTACCGCTCTAGTATGATTAGTCAACGAATTGAGCGGCATGGATTGTATCATAAACCGGGCAAATTTCTGACATCGGCTTCATAGTGTCACTACACAAATTATAATTAAATAATTAAGCTAGTCTAATAGCCTAATACGATGATGTCGAATATATTGAAAATTAAAATTCGGAGTTATTTGTCCTCCTCCCCCATAAGCAATGCTTTTATATATCATTTGGTTGAAACGTTTCTGATCTTATTCGCAAGTTATTAACCGACCAAATCAAAAAGTTAATGATATTAAACCATCTTCTATTCAACACAAGATTGATCATATATCAATACAGTTTGAAGATCCTATTTATGAGAAACTACTAAAAAATTCCACATATATCTTAATAGGTAAATTTTCAAAGGGTCTGTCCAAAAACATTGTTCTTGACAGATTATTTGCAGATAGAAAATTGAATGGAGATTTTAGCTACATTAATTGAGATTTAAGACATTTGTTTCTTGTATTTTCTCTTAAAGAAGACATATGTAAAATATGGCCGCGTGGAGTATGGTCTATGGGAGAATACTCCATGAGCTTATATTGAAATGGTCACGCTCTTTCAATACTAAGCAAGAAAGCTCTTTGGTTCATATATGGACTAGATTAGAAAAATTACCCGAGCAGCTGTATAACGAAGGGATAGTCAATGTCGTTGCATCTTCTAACAGTGCACCACTGAAGACCTGGATCTCTCCCAAGAACAAGGTCATGTACAACGCCTGCTATGCATGGATCTTAATGAATATCTCCAAGAAGCTTCAAAACCAAGCTTCGTTAGGCTTTGGCAACAACATGGGGGATTGGATCTCTCTGAGCTATAAAGACGTGCCTATATACTGCAATTCTTGTTTTCATGTTGGACATGATTCTTCTACGTGGAAAAGAAAACTTGTCAACAGTATGGAAGCAAACAAAACTACTAAAGTAGTTCCTACCTCACAATCAGTCCTTTCTGACCCTATTGAAGTGCCTATGGAGCAAAATGAACCTACATTGAGGATTATTAATAAAGATCAGTTGCCCTCTAATGATAAACAGAAAAAACTAGAATCGGTACCTCAGGATAACCAATAAATTGTACTTGAAGAACCCACTACTGTAAACAAAGATCACCTTAATAGTGAAGATCTAGATGTTATTAGAAGGAATTCTTTTGAATTACTATCTGATGAAGTAATTTCAAGGAAAGAGGATGAGAATACTAACCAGATTGATGATGATACAATGGAGGCCATCAAGTCCCTTGAAAGTATCGAAATTCCCCAATTATCTAGAGTCACCACGCCTCTTATTTCTAAGTTATCTCCTCTAGAGGATAACACTAGGAGCCTCCCTCCTTCACTTGCACGTAGACTCAAAAAGGTTGATCCAAATTTTCAAAGAATCCTTGATCAGAAACTAAAACAAGCCACAAGAAGTAAAAGGAACAAACCTCTTGTTATTAAGTCCCTCCAGTTTGAAGAGACCAGAAGATCCTCTCTCAAAATCCTTAAATGATAAAGCTTTTGAGATGATGGATGATTATCATCTAGAGGATGTGGGGTATATGGGTACTAGGTTTGTTTGGACTAACAGATCTAGGTGGAAAATACTGGATATGGCTTTAATAAACCAAGAGTGGTCTGATTCTTTTGCAAGCACTAAGGTATCTCACATTCCTCATACTTGCTGAGACCACACTGCACTGTGTGTCACCATTATTAAAGACAAGAGGAAACATGGAAGTTCATATATGAATTGTGGATAAGGACTTCTTAAGTTTGGTTGAAGCTATTTGAATATCCCGATAATAGGCTTACCTCTATTTGTCTACTGGAACAAGTTGAAAAGACTAAAAACAGCTTTAAAAGCTTGGAACAAAGAGTATTTTGGAAATTTATTTGATAAAATCAAAGAGGCAGAGGATAACTTAGAAGGTCTGGTAGAAATAGAGATAAAGTAAGCCTCTCCAAAGCCATAGCTACTCATCTTCTCGCTCTCTCCATGGAAGAGGAATTCTGGAAACAAAAAACACACTCAAGACGGTTAGTAGATGGAGAAACGAAGACAAAGAACTATCAAGGGTGTCAAAGTCAAAAATGTTTGGATCACTGAAGAGGATACTACCAACTCTTCAGCTATTGATTACTTTTCAGATATGCTTTCTAATCCTTCTTACTCAAATAAGTTTGTTGAAAACCTAAGCTTGAGAAATAATATCTTTAAGGTTATCCCTAAGCTAATTAATGAGTCTGATAATAGATAGTTGCTTGAAGAGCCAACTGAATCTGAAATTTAGAGCTCAATACAGAGCCTTAACCCTAATGGGGCTGCTGGAATAGAAGGATTTAATAAGTGTTTTTACACCACCTGCTGGCACATTATAAAATCTGATTTTTTTAATGCCATTATAGCCTTCGTGCTTGGTGAGACTATTCCTAAGGGCATATTGGCTACCGGTATCTGTCTTATACCTAAGACTACCAACTCATCTATGTGGAGTCAATTTAGGCCTATTAGCTTATCTACATTAACTAATAGTATCTTCAGTTAGAAATCCTTTCAAAATGTCAGTATCCCAAAAGTTGTTCTTCCAAAAAGTCTTAACTTTGGCCTCTAGGAACCAATTATTGATATCGTTGTTGTTGGGATCAATAATTTGTGGGTTATTATGCCAGTCATCCAACCAAAAGTCCATATCTTCTCTACCCCACAGCCATCTAATATTTCTTTAAGCTTCATCTTTAATCCCTGCAAACCTTTTTCAAATCAAATAACCAACTTTTTTATAGTTAGCTTTTAAAGGATACACCTTGTTGTTGTAAATGTTGTTCATAATATTAGCCCATAGGCTATCATCCTTCCTGAATTGAAACCAAAGCTTTTGAGGTAAGGTGTTCTAAATATCAGCAATATATCTAATGTTCAGACCTCCTTCGTCAAAAGGTTTGAAAGGGCTATCCAATTGGACCAATGAATGCATTTTTCAGTGTATTTAGATCTCCATAAGAATTTATTAAAGAATTTTTCAATTATTTTGATAATGCATTGAGGGATAATGCTATTTTTCATCCAAAAATATGGTATGGACATTAAGATACAAGAGATAAGACAAAGCCTTCCCCCATAAGATAAGTATTTACTATTCCACTCAGTGATCTTATCATTAACTTTGTCAATAATAGTACCAAAGTTCTTCGCTTTGTTGTTGCAACTTAATGTTATTCCCAGATAGTTGGTAGGAATATTTTCAGCTGTGAAACCTGTCTGGTTTTCAAGATAATTGACTCTGCTGTGTTGTAATATTGTTGATGTTATGATCTTTGTCTTCTCTTTTTTTATAGCCTTACCCGAAAATTCTTAATATTTGTCTATAAATCTTCTTAGCTTTTCAATAGATGAATTTAAAATATTAGTCAACACTAGGATATCATCAGCATAGGCTAGATAGGGGACCGAGTACTTAAATCTAGATGCATACTTCATTTTTTTGTTAGAATTGAAAATGTTATAAAGCCTCCTAGTGAGAACTTCTTCCTCGAGTATGAAGAGGCTTGGAGACAAAGGATCTCCTTGTATCAAGCCTCTCTTGGGGGTTAAAGCAACCACTTACAGCTCCATTTATCAGCAAAGATATATAGACATCCTTAATAAGATTATTGATTAAGGATATGAACTCAATAACAAAACCAAAAGAGCTAAGGAATTTGGACACAAAAGAATAGGATATTATGTCAAAAGCTTTTGATATGTCCAATTGAATTATAATGTTCATAGATTTTGGTTTTCTATTAAGATCATAGATAAGCTCGTTAGTTATTATAATGTTCTCATGGATGGATCTCTCTTTAATAAAAGAACCTTGAGTATTTGAGATATATTTAGGCAAGACATTAGATAGTCTACTGTTTATTAGTTTAGAAATGATTCTGTTAAGCATTGAGCAAAGCCCAATTAGTCTGTAGCTATTCCAGTAAATAAGATTAGTAGTTTTTGGGATTAAACAAAGACCAATGGAAAATATACCATTTTGGATACTTTGGTCATTAAGATAGGAATTAAAAGCTAAACACAAATTAGATTTAATGATTTTCCAGCATACTTTATAAAAAGTGACATTGTATCCATTTATTCAGTTGTACTTGTCTGACTTATACTGTTGATTGTGTACTAGATTTCCTCTTCACAAGTAGGCTTCATCAGAGCTTCATTGTCCTCTTGAGTAACCAAGTCAGGTATGTAATTAAATTTTTTGTCTTGCAACTTTTCATACTCTTTTTCCCTGCTGTTATAAGGGTTGCTAGTAAGGATGTTTTTGAAGTAACATTCAACTGATTTGCCAATTGCATCAGGGTCTAGAATCCAGTTGTTATCTTCATTGATACATTTGATGTTGTTTTTTCATTCTTTTCTTAGAGACAAAATCATGATAGGCTTTTGTGTTACGATCATCATCCCTTAACCAATTGTTATAAAATTTTGTGTATCCAAAGGTCTTCTTCAATTCTCAAAGCTTTAAGATGTAAACTGTTAGCCTTATTTAATGTAGCTTTAGTGTCAGGATTATTGGCATTTATGTGATCTCTCTCATTCATCTTGAACTGATCTCCAGTCTCCTTAACTTGCTCAAGATGTTACCGAAATTGTTGATATTCCAAACCTTTAAACATTTCTTCAACCTTTTTAACTTGAACTATAAAACTTGATTAGGATCCTCATTGATCTTAAGCTTCCAATTCTGCTCAACCACACTTAGAAATGTTTCATCTTTAGTTGACATATTCATGACTTTGAAACTTTTATTTTTGCTATAAAGGAGTTAGAAATATTAATATTAGCTGAAATGAGAAGGGGGCATAGTCAGAACAAGTTCCGACCATGTGAAGAACATGAGTGTCTTTGAAGATGGCAGTTTATTTATTATTGAACATAGCTCGATCTAAACGCTTTCACTTTGTGTTTCTGTTCCAGATGAATTTGGTACTCACAATTCCAGCATCTTCCAGCCGACAATCTCTTATGAGTTCATTAAAAAATTTCAATGTTGTTCTGGCACAAAGCAAGGCAGCCAACTTGCTCTTCAGACGAGGCAATGACAATGTAATCACCAACAATAAGTTACCCTTCCTTAGTTGGTGTAAACATTTTAAGTTGATCCCACAAATCTAGTCTTTGTAACCTCTGACATCTTGCGTAGACCACAGAAAGATTAAAGCAGTTATCTAAGTTAAGATGAGTAAATCTCAGATGTAAGCATTGCTCATGATTGATAAGAGTATCAATATTGTAATCCTTGTTCCAAAAAACCATATATTGTTAGATATGATAGCAGTATACATAGTAAAACCCAGCTTACTAGCAATCTCATCCATCTTCTCAGTGTACGCCATAGACTCCGGAATAGCTAATATTTGAATTTTCTCTTTATAAATCATTGATTTCAGTCTTCTTACTGTTGAGTTGTTATTTATTCCTCTAACGTTCCAACTAAGAATCTTTATTATTACCAGAAAGATATTTGTAAGGATTATTGTTCCCCAAATATTTCAAAGACTTGATCACCAACTTACTTGGATTTTTCTATTTTTCGCAGATTTGAGTTTTCTGTTGAGGATGAGATTAAACTCTGAGTCAGGAGAGGATTCTTTCCAGATAGGAGTGATTATAGAGCTTTCAATATTGTCTGGGTCAGGAGTGTTTCTACGGGATCAAAGATTCTCATATTCGTTCATTTCATTTGTAAATAACCCTCTTCTAACTTTTTTATATCATCTATAACTTTCATATCTTCGTGGGAAGTTGAGTCTTTAATAGTTTCCTTTGATAGAATGTTATTTGAAGGATATTTACTGAATAATGTAGACTTCTCTTCACATTCTTTCCACTTGTTTTCATTTATTTCTAAATTTTTACTCTTTTGAATCACAATTGATTTGATTTTTGATCGATATACCTTATTGGAAAATTGATAATCCTTTGGCATATTTCTGCTTTGCGAATCATTTTCATGATTAACGATGGATTGGCCTTCCATGTCTCTGTTTACTTTATCTTTATTCTGTTATGTTTTGTTGTTTAGATACTTCTTGCATTCTGATACTTTATGACCCAAATAAAAAACAGAAGTCACAATAATAAGGAGGATTTTTGTAACTAATTGATAGCCAACATCCTTTATTTATTCCAAATCCGATCCATATGCTATTATGCATCTTCCTTGAAATGTTAATTTAAATCAAAGCAAATCATGCGTTCTGGAAAGATCTGTTTCTATCCGGAATGATTAACTTATATAGAACTCTCATGGATTCTTCTACATCTTTTAAAACCTTCATATTATATAAGTATTCAGAAATTTTCTGGATCTTTACCCAGACCAAAGCGAATGAACTTTCTTTCTTTACAGTAAAATCTAGTGTCGAACGTAACAACCGTATTACAGAGGAGCCGAAATTCCACATAGTTCACGCCCAACATCTGATGACACCCTCCATATGATCAAACTCAAAGAATATATGGTGAGAATCCCAGATTTCAACACTATAGTTTCCCTAGAATTTAAGAGAATCCAGAAATTGATTCAACGGAGATTTTTTTGGCAATCCATTTGCGATTTTTTCAATGAGCGTGGTTTTTTAACACTGGATTAGAGAATCTTTCACTTCTTTGTTATACTAGATTGAAATATGATCGTATTTCTCACTAATACTTTCTGGTTTTAAGTTAAGAGAAGGAGGATTGATCGTAATATTGAGAATTTCAGCATATGATTTCTTTAATAGATCATTGTTAATGGCTTCTACTCTGTTTTTTAAGGAAGAACAAGAATAAGGTCGAAGGATAAAATGTTCAAATTGGAAGTGGTTGAAAAACTTGGGTAGGTGGATACTGGTAAATTACCATTGGATAATGTGAACTCTTCCCTGATTAGGCCATCGAAGTGAGATCCGATGCTTGAGTTTCCTTCACGGGTATCCACTTCTCTTTTTGCACCAAAAAACACCCAAACGTCATAGCCTATTTCTTAGGAACGTTATCCCTTAAAATCCCGAGCAAGAACCGCATCTTATATGCTCCACAAGCCAGTGTGTCTTCACAACCTTCTAATTTTTTTTAACAAACCACTAGGTGTACTCCCTCAAGCTCTCTTCAACTTTTTGTCGTCAGTTAATGATTGTGTCCCCATTATCTCGAAATTGTTTACTTCCTATAAAATATTGCCTAAACATAATCCAACACATCTTAAAATTTCTGATGCAACCTTGAGGTAATCGGCTGTACCACTTCGAAGCGGTGTCTTCGAACGTTTGAGAAAATTCCCAACACGGTAACTTGTCATCATTTTCAAAATTTATTATTAATTTTTTGAACTACTCGAGGTGGTTGTCTGGGTCCTGGCTTCCATCAAATTTCTCCAATCTTGAGATATGGAAATGCTTCGGCATGCGCCATGACAAGATCTCATCGGATATATGGCACATCCTCCAATTATGAGGAGACTTGTACAAGCTTCCCACATGCCTTCATTCGCCTTTGTGTACATACCTTTCTCTTATGGATTCATAAATTTATTACTCACCCGCTAACCGAAGCTCTCACTTCCCGATCAGAACTGGACATGAGATGTTTTTTTGATAACAACACCTTCATTCTCTTAAGTTTGTATACTCTTATACATCGGCACATTAGGTTGCATATGCTAATTTTGTTATTTGTATCTACTGTAACTGTCAAAGGAAAGTTATATGATGGCTAAACAAATCAAAGACAATAAAATATAAAATAAATATTTATATAAGGGTCATAAGTAAAATCCACTGTTATAAAAAAAAACTAATTTTTATACGAAAAAGATAACAAATTTTATAGAGATCATAGCTATTCCCATATCTATATATAGTATTTTGAGAAGAGAAAAACAAATCTTAGTTGTTGGCAACATAAATTTTTATATTCTTGCTTAAATAACTTTTACAATGTCACATGACCTTTTCTTTTGAATTCATTCTTGCTATGAATTTTCCTAACATGATATCTTGGAATAAGAATGGTTTCTAGCTTTCATTATATTTTTATTAAAAAACTTAATAGGCTCATCTTCAGGTTCTATTGGAAATATTGAAACTTAAAATCAACCTAATAATCTTATTTAAAATATCTTAGCTCTTTCTCTTATATTGACACCCTCAAAGAGTTCAAATCTTTTTCTGGACTACAAATTTTTTGTACAAAAGGTCAAGTTTTGTTTAGGTGCCGGCATATGTCTTAAGACCAAAATTTGGTATATAATTAATTTTAGTGCTGGGTTCTAGTAAGATGCCTAGAGTCCTCTTTTATTACTGGTCGTCTATTGCACAGTGATCGTAGCCCCTTGTTAACAATGACATTGGCCCTAATTTATGTTTGGACGTCTAAATATATTTCATATGTAAGGGAGACTTCAATTAGTAAGATATCATATTTGTAGACCATACGTGTTATAGTTTTATATTCATTCTTCCTCTTAAGTTTATAAAAAGCTATCCTAAATATCCGTAAATGTTTATGGTCGGGTCATAGGTGAAAGTCTCAGGTGCAAAAAGTTGGATAAACCACTATAATATTGTTCACATGTATGTGGATTTCAAAATTAGAACATTGTAAATTGTATAACCCAATCTTTAGTATAACTCGATCCACTCGAAATAATTATACAAAATAACTTGTAGAATATACAGTTTGGATATTTTAATTCTTAGCTATGAACGAAAATTCTCAACCTCATTTTTACTTTCTATATTCTTCATAATATTAACAACAACAAAAATCTACCTCTGTTTAGTTTCAACGGTAGCTTATCCCCATTTCTCTTGTTGCTAAGTATGGATCATTATTTGTGCTGCTCATATATCAAATAATAGTAATATGTCTATTATTATAAGTGTTAGAAGAGAAAATAGATATCGATCGTATGTAAAAAACTAAGAAATAAGAGAATTATGAAATAGTTTGGATTATTGTATTAGCGTTACATATTTTATATTCTATAATAAGTTAGTTTTTTTATATAAATGTAATTGTACACATTTATTATTGGATAACATGTAATAGTATTTTAATTTCTTATAATAAATAATAATTAATGGTCATGATCGATTTAGAGCATATCGTGAAGTAATCGTAAAAAAATGGTTGTGTGCATGAGTTTAGAGGTTTTGTACATGATTTTTCTCGCACTTACATTAAGGGTGGTTATCTAGATCTTTCATCTCAAACTCAATATTAAGCTACTTATTTATCTTCACATTGTATGGCATGCTCCAAGCAGCAATGAATACATCATCCACATACAATCACAAGTAAACATAAGAATCATCTAACATCTTCTAACGATACACACAATTATCATGCGGAATACTTGAAAATCTTTTCCTCCAATTCACCATGTAGAAACACAGTCTTCACATTCAATTGTTAAAGCTTCAAGTCTTGTAAAACTATTATAGTCTGATAGGTCTTTGAATATTTACGATGGATTATCGAATAACATGTATGGTGGAGTGGGGTCACGTGAGTAAGTACAAAGTTTTAGAGAGAAAAAGTAGTCAAAATAAAGTACCAATGATTAGAAAGTTCCCTTTTCCAAAAAAGGATCTTTCCTTATATAGTGATAGTGGTGGGCTCCACTGTCACATGTTATGTTTATTCTAATTCCATATTAGCTGAAGGAAAACAAATGAAAGGAGATTCACCGAGGATGACGTTGAAATCATGAAGGAAAACAAATGAAAGACCCTGAACCCAAATGAATTGAAGAAGAAAAAAACGAAAATCGAATTGCATTCCAAAATATTTATGGTTTTAAAGAGCAACATTCACGTGGTCAACCATGTATACTTTATTTATCTGCATATAATCAAGTATAACTATTACTATGATGATGATGATTCAAATCTTTGAAAATCCTTGGGAATTTTGTAGTCAGTTTATATACATTTCCCTAAAGTGGGAGAGATGCTATTGTCTGCCAAGAAGCGTGAGCTACTGCTCTAAGAACGTTTCCGATTGGGGACTTTGGTTCCATTTAGATCCTGTTACTATTCAGTATTTTGAGGTAGTAAACCTTTGTCCGAGTCAAGCTAGTCTAAACACATGGTTCACGCTAATGTCGTGTATCATAGCGTCAAGATTTTTTGGAATTGATCTTTTTATGGATAAGTTTGTGACGATCACTTCTTTGTCAAGGAACCCTCGTATCCAATTTTATTTCATCACCCAAATGGAATGAGTATAAAATACTCGTCTACCTCCTCGAAGCGTAGACCACTTGGAACCAGAAGATCCTCTTTATAAGTGGTTGTTTGGAAAAGGGTAAGGAGATTTTGAGGAAGAAAAATCATGGCCGAGTTTCGAGGAAGTGGAAGGTTATAGATAAGTTCATTTTTATACCAACCCAAACTGTAATTATTATAAATATTTAATGCTTGAGTTCTCACATAATTTATTTTGCAGTATTTACATCCCAACAACATGATTTGAAAGTTGTGGAATAGACTTTTGGGAAGCTAAACCATGGGGCGAAAGAAAACTGGTCGAACAAATTTAAAAAATGCTTCACATTAACTAATATTATCTGAAGTAATATTTGGCGTACAAGTTCATAACTTACCCTCTCCTTGGAGCAGTTGATGACCCCAGCCGGTCTGGTGGATGTTTTCAAGTGATTAGACACTCCTGATGCCCAAGTTTTCTTTCTCATCAAAAGGACACCCCCAATCACACAATTAAGAAATGCGTTGTTAGAGGTTCAGTCCCAAAGAAACTGAAGAAAAACACCACAAAAGAGAAGCAAGCTGACGAGAAAACGAATGAGGTTGTTGACCTCACTATGACTAAGACATAGAAAAGGCTCATCCACGGAACAAGAAAAAAAACAACACATACATTGAGGATAAATAAGAGAAGGGAAAAGTGAAGAGAAGAGTAGATCTTTTGTCCATGAAAAATCTAATACTGGAAGAGAAATCACTCATGTCGCGGATCAAACCACCATTCCTACGTTGTTCGACCGCTATGATGCTGAAGTACCAAAATACCTATCGCCGCCTTTTTCCGAATAAAACCAACACGTGCTAGATAATCAAGGTTCAAGCGATACATCGTCAACTTTTCTAGAGAAAAATCTCCTGGATCTTGGAACTCAACCCCTAAGAGACCATTTGTAAGTTCCAAAGGGTTGTTCAAGCTCTAGACAATTTCAACTTCTTGAAACATAATACTTTGTCGTTTCTCTTTACGATATTGTTGCTCATATTTCTAAACTGGAAATTGAAGAAGCAAGGCATAAGAAGGATTTAGATTATCTAATGAGGTGATTTTGTGTCTAAAAAATCCAACTCGGACCTCGCAGAGTCAACGATGTTTCTTCGAGAAATATTTGACCACCTACAGAAAACTACATTAGATTAAAGATCATTTGCATATAAAAATTAATGATGGGACTAGAATAAGAGCTTGTTGAATAAGAATAATTTTCCATGATGCCTTTGTATATAGAATTCGGAAGCACAACGCGACCATGAAAGAAAATAACATTCACCATGATATCCTCATGTCGAAATCTAACAAGGAGACGGCGGCTACTGGAAATCTGAAGAGGATAGTAAAAACTCTGTCGAATATTTTTTTCTTGTAAGAAGCAAACTGAAAGGGACAAAGTAGCCACAGTTGCTACTTATCCTGAAGAATGTATAAACTTTTTAGATCAACAAGATGCTAGAGTTAAATCTACATTGGTCCTTAGCATTCATAAAACATTTTTGAATCTAATCCTTGGCTCTTACTTGAATATGGTTACAAAGGAGGAATGGTATGCTAATTTTTTGTTTGAAGACCGATTGGAGGCATATACAGATTTGGGAAGCAAACATGATGAGTCTGTAAATGAGGAGTCTGAAAATGAAAGCTCCAAGAAAAATCAATCTCAAGAATAACATGAGGAAATTAATGAAACAGATAAAGGAAAATAAACCAATAACAAGATTGATGAAGACAAATCTGGGGATGCTGAATGATTTCAAATTCGTGTTTCCAATATCATAACTTTTTTCTGTACCTCTTTGAATTGTATGTCCCTGTATGGCTATCACATCTTGTTCTTTGGATTTAATAATTAAACTTTTTTTTTCATATTTAATTATCGTAATATTTTTTCATTTCAAGTCGAGTCTTTATATTTCTCTTGGTTGAAGGTGATCCATAACTAGTTGCCGAAATTCTTTTATAGATTTAAAAGTACTGAGCTCCTAGTATTGACCAACTACTGTTTGAACCTTTTAAACATGACCAACTAGTGTTGGAACCTTTTAAACGTGACCAACTAGTGTTAGGATCTTTAAAAGATGACCAACTAGAGTTGAAACCTATCAAACGTGACCAACTAGTATTGTTGCTCAATATATTTTTGTTAAACAAAGTCCTAAAGTATCTGCTTCATATTTTGCTTCATTATTTGATAGTGTGAAGTTGAACTAGATGGATGGGTTTAAGATATATTTAGTTGGGGATATATGTTGTATTCCTACTCGCCTACCTTGATTGTTACTTTCTCCATCAGTATTGACTCTCCATGTATTTTTTGACCCGTCATTTATTATGATTTGACATTCGGATTAGAACTATATTAAAACATCGGCTAATGCATGGGCCCTTATTTTCTATTTATGTTCAATATTTATATCATAATCCCTTAGCTCTGCTGACAATTTGGTCAATTATCTCGAAATATCGGTCATTTGAAATATATTTCTTAAGGGGGAGGAGGCTCGCACAATTGTAGTGTGTTTTTGAAAGTATGGTCTTATTTTCCTAGTTGTTACTACCAGTGCTAAAGTTAATTTTTTCTAGTTGTAAATATCTAGTTTCTACTGGTAGTAAATATTTACTTACATAGTACATGGCTTTGTACTCTTTTTATTTTTTCAATGATTATCACTAATTGCATAGTCTGCCACTGTTAAGTACAAGTACAAGCTTTCTCTTTGCTCCGGATTTGTTAATACTTCAAGAGAGGTCATGATTTTTTTATGTTATTCAATGTCTTACCGCTTGTTGGAGTCCATTGGAATTTTCTTCCTCCATTTAGAACCTAGAAGAATGGTTTATATTTGTCTGAAGACCATTCCAAGAACCTATTAAGTATTGTTAACCTTCTTGTTATAATTTGAATTTCCTTTATGTTTCTTAGATCTTTAATTGCTGGTAGGTTGGTGAGTTGGGTTGTATGTGCTTTGATCCCCTTTTTGTTCACCATATATCCTAGGAATTCTCTGTACAAAACCCCACAGGTGGATTTTCTTGACTTAATTTTAGATTCACATGTCTCAAGTTTATGAACATCTCAATGAGGTCTGCTGGTTGGTCTTCTTTATGTAGGCTTGTTACCAACATGTCATTAATATAGGATTGTATGTTTTCATTTATCTGAGATGCGAATATTCTATTTATCAACCTTTGATAGGTTGCTCTGGTATTTTTTTTAATCCGAAGGGTATTACTTTATTGAAATGTAGCCCTCTTTCGGTAATGAGCATCGTGTATTCTTGTTCCCGCTATTTCATTTGGATTTGATTGTATTTTGTGATGGAATCCATAAAGAATAGCATTTTGTTTCATGATGTTGCATCTACAAGCTGATCAATTCTTGGAAGCGGAAATGTGTCCTTTGGACATACCTTGTTTAAGTCTTTAAACTCCATGCACATTCTCTATTTCACTTCTTTTTTTTAACCAATACATGATTTATTATCTACATTGGGTAATGGGACTCTCTTTTACTTCCTACGACCGTCAGTTTGTCTATCTCGACAATGATCGCCTCAATATTTTTGTTGGGAACATGACTAGTTTTTTGTATTATTGGTCGAAAATTATTGTTCATATTTAACCGATGATATATGACTTCGGATGGGACTCATGTTACATCTTGTATACCCCACGCAAACATATCTAAATTATTTTTCAAAAAATTTAAAGTTTTGTACCTAAGATCAATGGGTATGTTTTTTCTGATCTTCGGGGTTTTACCTTGTTTCATGATCACTTCTTCTGCATTTTCCCCCGATTGCATTAGCTGAGGAACATCTCTGAGCAAAAGAAGCTTACTCTAGCCGCTGAATAATTTTTAGATAGTGCTCTTAATTTTGGATACAAAGAAGTGACAGAAAGAAAGTGGAAATATTTGAGACCCATGGACAATTGGGAAGATATGAGTTCTCTTTGTCAAGGCGAAGGTATGTAACTAATCATTATCACCACGACTTATAACAAAAATTAGGGAGCTGTCACAATGAACCATAACTGTTGAAGAGTATTTTGATGAGTTTCAACATCTCAAAAATAATTTGGAACCAGAATAGTCTGAAAATGCATTAATGGCATAATTTACATATGGTTTGCACATATTGCAAGAGAGGTTTAAAGGTGGCAATCCACTAAGGTGTATGAACTATTCCACATTGTTGTCTAGTTTGAGCTACAACGTAAGCACAAAAACACCACTTCTAATTGGATGAAAATTACACAACTGTAGATTCCAATCAACAACAAACCGTTGAATGAAAGAGAATCAGTTGAGACTAATGTAACAATCAATGAAAAGAAAATTAAAGTTCCAAATATTACAAAAACAGAAGATATAGTAAGCAATCAAGCTTGTATTTATCTTTTAATGTTGTTTCTTAGGAGAGTCTAACGTAATCTATCCATAATGATTCGATAAACATGTCGAGGATTTTCTCAACTTTACCAATACAATTTACCTATTTTAAATATATTTTATGCCCAATAAGGAGAATGATTTTTATAATTGTGTTATATAAGAAATTCGTCACGAGTTACCGCAAATTCGCTGGATTGAACATAATATTGACTTGGTAAATTTGTCGAAGAAAATTTCTCAAAGGGATGGAATAATGAGGAAATCTAAACAAATCTTATTAAGGACCGATATAAGATTACCAAAGTACTAATTGTTGGAATTAGAGTTGTGTTGATGCAAGAATTTTTGGTACATGAATCACAAGGAGGAAGACTAAATGGACATTTTGGAGTTCAAAAAATGGTAATGGAGAATGTTAACAAGCAATGAAATTCTGTTGCTGATATACAACGTACACTTGAAATCATACTTTGCACACTAAAATTTGATATAAATTTTTATTTTTGAAAAGAGGGGAAATAATGTAGTTCTAGTATCATATTCTGCGATCATGATAAAAAAGTATGATTTAGAGGATGCTTTGAAAATACATGTTGGTCCACTAAAACATCACTATTAAACATATAAAACATGCACTCACTGATTAATTATTGAGTGTATAAATAAAAAGAAAATTAACAACTCCATTATATATTATAATTATCAAGGCTAACTCCTGTTATACATATTAAAGGCCCAAGAGATCGCTTAAAATGCATAAAGAAGGATTTGGTCAAAAAAGGATACGAAATTTAAAAATCAAAGAGATATATTTTGTATTTTATCCAAGATATACTTTTAGGTGTTTTTATTTTTTTTATGAGATAGTCAAGTGGAGTTATTGGATATTTATTGTATAATATTTACTTTCAAAGTTTTTTTTATTGTGTTATAAGAGAGTCAATTAAAATTATTGAGTATTTATCATTCAAGATTTATTTTTTAAGTTTTTTTATATTGTTTATGATAGCGAGTGAGAGTTATTGGGTGTTTATTATCCAAGATTTAATCTTTAAGGCTTTAAACTCATTTAATTCTCTTTTAATATAGCTAACGAGAATTATTTCGTTTTTATTAGTGGTTTTTCCTTGTATGGTTATAGATAAGCCAAAAAGTCTTTGTAATGTTCAAATTCAATCAAGCTATAAAGTATCAATAAAAATGAGTTTATACTTAAAATATTTGTCCAACATAATTCTATCTTGAATTATATTTGTGAGGAGCAAGTTTAGTTATGTGTATCAAAGGATTTCCATTTTCTTTGTAGCGTAGCTCGATCAATACTCTATATATCCTCATCATTCATCTGTAAATGTTCTATGAACAACAACAAGTTAAACCAAGAATCCATCTACCGCTACATGCAACATCTAAATTTGTTCAAGTTGTGAGTGTTCTTTGAGCAACAAATTCTACAACCAAATCCCTTTCCTACCTACATTATTTCTTTGCTCCGGCCATCTAATTTCTCTTGATGAATAGTTCCATCCGGTTCTAGATATATCTCCAAAGTTAATTACTTTATTTTTCATTATCACATCAGACAAGGTTATTTCTTTAGCTCATTGCCTAAATGCGGCTATGTCCACCAGATCGTGGCATATTTGTAACTATGATTTTATTTCATTGAATCTTTTAGTATAATCCATTATGCTCTCATTATCTCTTCATTTACACTGGGTTATATAATCTCTACCATCTTTATTTATTTTAAATCCACAAAGTGATTCTTAAAAACGCAGTTCGGAACATTTTGTAATTTTTTATACAAACTCTTGGTAGACTATTAAACCATTGCGTTGTAGTACCACTTTGGATCATTGCAAGGTTTAATATTTTATCCCATCACCAACTTCATATTTTTTCATTTCGTTGCTAAATTTTTGGATCTCTTTTGCCATCATATTTGTCCATCTTATAGTTATCAGAGAACAATCGCATGACCAAAAAATAATATTTTCAGAGCTAATAAGGACTATTCGTCTACTTGAGCTTTTTCATATTTGTAATAGTCAGCCAGACCATCCATGAACGAGTAATCATGTTCGAATCCTGAACCTTTCCACTTTCCACCACTCAATTTGGTATTTTGCTTTGTCATGTTAAACGACTTGTATGAATTTGGGTGTATGTACACTGGTTGATATTGTAGGATGCCATGCATCAATCCAAGCATCCTATATTGTTTCCCTTGAGCAGGGTTTTGTGGATAACGATCAACGTTTTAATTTTCTCTCTTTCGTGCTTTCTTATAGTCTATATCATTTTTTTGAGATTTTTTTTAATCTTTCTTACAGCATTCTCAGGGTAGAATCATCTCTTATTTGTTATGTCGACTGCTTGAATGACGTATTTGAGTTTGGACTTTTTGTGATAACAGTTTTTCTTGGAATTGTAAAAAATTATCGATTATTTATTTCTCAACTATTGATTTAAACTTTCGTTCTCGGTTGCAGGTATATCAAGGTC
Organism: Limnanthes douglasii subsp. nivea; assembly: GCA_036936605.1. Classification (NCBI taxonomy): domain Eukaryota; kingdom Viridiplantae; phylum Streptophyta; class Magnoliopsida; order Brassicales; family Limnanthaceae; genus Limnanthes; species Limnanthes douglasii. Next base: position 124,223,490 of record JAUPFV010000005.1, on the reverse strand, counting down.
CTCTTTGATGTCTAAGGGCCTTAAACATAGGGGAATTTGTTGGTTCATTTGGTGGACGGTCTATCTCAATCTCTTTGTCAGAAAACAGATCGTTGTTTTCAATGTCGTTCGATGTTTGTTTGTTCGGATTTTTGAGTTGTTCTAATCTTAATGGGAACAAAAAAATGTTTCTTATAGAAAACGCAAATTGATGTCGATAAATTTGGATCGCTAGGCTTAGTCGAAGCGACGATGAGACTTAGAGTTTATTGAGTTAGAGTTGAAATAATAATGAAGATGAATAATATAAGAAATAACACAAAATACATAGTGAAAGGTACGTTTAACTTATTCATTGATATTGGACATTTATTTATAGGTCTTGTGTTACGATAAATATCTTCCAAATATTTGGTAAAATGAATGTTATTTCTCTAACTACTAAAAGATACAATTGAGTGTATCTTTGACTAATTATATATACATATTTACAAGTTTGAATAAACTAATGAGTCGATTGGTTCGGGTTAGACTAATTACCTCATCATCAATAGGGTGAGCTACCACCAATAAGTATCCAGCCAATTATCTCATACCAGATAATACCAAAAATTGGTAAACTACCAATAAGTATGTAAACCAAGGAAAAAATCAAAAGTAATCTTATTGTCCTTTTTTGAACCAAACCTTTATTTTGTACTTTTTTTAAAGTCTATATCTTTCAAACTGTAGCTCAGAAAAAAAAAACTGAAATTACAATCGATTTTGTTTTTTTAAGACAAACAAAACTATATCCATGAATGATTTTTTTTCGTCAGAAAATGTAATCCTATTCTCACATATCTTATCATCAAGTAGTACATGTCTTGCATCTCTCCACTTCATCATGTCTGGTCTCGTAACTCTATACTTCATTATGTCTGGTCATTCCAATTCCATCATGCTTGGTCTCCCTTGTTCATCATGTCTGGTTTATCACTTCCATCATGTCTGTTCTCTCCTGTTCATCAGGGTTGGTCTCTCTACTTCTATCACACATGGTCTCTCCACTTCCATCATGTTTGGTCTCTCCACTTCCATCATGATGGTTATTTCACTTTATCATGCTTTGTCTCTCTAATTCCATCATGCTTAACCTCTCCAGTTTATCATGTCTGGTATTTCCACTTCCATCATGTCTGGTCTCTCTAGTTCATAATATTTGGTCTCTTCACTTCTATCATGCATGGTCTTTCCACTTCCATCATGTTTGGTCTCTCCACTCCCACCATACATGGTCTTTTCACTTCATCATGCTTGGTCTTGTATCTCTCCAGTTCATCATATCTGGTCTCCCATCTCTTCTTTTCATCATGCCTGATTTATCTCTATCCACTTTATCATATCTGGTCTCTCATCTCTCTATTTTATCATGCATAGACTCTCATCTCTCCATTTATCATGTATGGTCTCACATCTATCCATTTTATCATGTCTGGTCTTGCATCTCTCCATGACATCATGTATGGTCTCACGTATCTCAATTACATCATGCTAGACCAGGGAAAAAAAAATTACGAGATGTGAGATCAAGCAAACATAATGCAAGACCGTGGTTAATGGGACTCAAAAAATGATACTAGAGGTACCTACTCGCAACTATATTATCATCTAATACCCAAACTTTATTTACGCTTATTTATGCTTACTTTTTTTAAGATGAACAACTGTAGATATATTGATGACATTTTTTGAATTTTTTAAAAACAAAAATTTCACCAGCAAAATATGAGTTGTTTGAAAATTAATCATGAGAGTTCTTACTTTTTTTTAAGATGAACAACTGTAGATATATTGATGACATTTTTTGAATTTTTTAAAAACAAATATTTCACCAACAAAATGTGAGTTGTTTGAAATTTAATCATGAGAGTTATTTAAAAATCAATCATATGAGTTCTTTGAAAAATTAAACATGCGAGTTCTTAAAAAAATTAATAGTGTTATTTTGTTTGAAAAAACAACCATGCGAGTTCTTTAAAAAAAATAAACAGGAGAGTTCTTTAAAAAAGTAAACATACGAGTTCTTTGAAAAATCGATCATCAGAATTCTTTTAGCATCAATCATGATAGTTCTTTAAAAAAATTAAACATGCGAGTTCTTTGAAAAATTAACAATGTGATTTTGTTGAAAAATAAACCATGTGAGTTCTTTGGAAAATTAACAATTGTATATCTTATTATGGAAGTGGCTGGTTATTATTTTTTATTAGTAAAAAAATCGTATTTAATAAAATTAAAGCCAAAAGGCTTACAAGACAGTCCCAAGATCTTCTCTCACATTAGACAGGGAAAACCAAAAGTTGAAAAAAAAAATTGGATGATGCATTGACGCCAACGTTTTCAATCTTAGAAACAGAGACACAGTCATCAATAATTCTAACGATCAAATCCTCTATAACTAGGCATCCAAAAGACGCTGCAATCCTATCTCGACCGGATCCAAATCCTACTTCTAACCTTCAAATGAAATTCTTATTGGTTCTTTTACTTTTTAGCTTCGTGCAATTTGATAAAAGAAAGAGAAGGATTTTGTCTAGACAAGCTTACTTCCAAAGTTATTATCATGTAGTTAACACATTAGAAGATTCGACAATGTGGAACAATCAACAAGAGCAGAAAAGAAAACAGAGCATCACGTCTGCAAGATAAATACATAAAGCTATAATCTCGAATCGAATCAGAAACCCATCAATCAAGCTCCAAACCGATGAAAGGAAGAGCAAAAAAATCAAGCTCCAAATCCTACTTCTAACATTCAAATATAATTTTAATTGGTTCTTTTTCTTTCCTCCAATGCTTGGCCCTGAGACTATTAGACTGATCAAGGCTGAAAATAATATGTTTAATATAATTAATAGTAGACTTAACATTTTGAATCTTCCCATTGAATTTGGCATTGTTTCTAGTTTCAAAATTACTCAGAAAATAATAGTGGGAATAATAGTTATGGCATGAACTTCATAAGAAGAAGATCAAAATCCAAACTTTAATCACAAGATATAAAAAGGTGCTTAGGTGATTCTATGTTAGGACATAATTGACATTTTAAAATTGTAACTAAGTCTCTTTTCTGTAAAATTGTATCTACATGAATGAAGTTTTAAAGAAGTTTCCACATCGGAAAGAGTATTTTCTAGGAGTTACCGAATTCCATATATTGTCAAACAAATTAGGCTTGTTGTGCTTGCATCTAGTATGGTTCTAGGTATCTTTTGTGTTGAGAGTTGAATCTTTAGAAAGTTTCCAAATAATAGAATCTTCGGCATTATTGTTAATATAAGTCTTGTGTATCTTATCCAACCTAGCTTGAGACATAAATCTTTTAAGTCTATTATTTTCCCATGAGTTATCTTTCCAAAAATCTTTCATATTATGGTTCATGTACCATGAATTATCCTAGTTATCATTAAGTATAATAAGAGGGGAGTGATCATACCAGTTTTTGAGCCAACAATCAATGTCTCATTTGCCCAAAATCCATCTAATGTTGGGCTCAACAGTTTGCTTGATTCCGGTTACAGTTCTCCAAGTGTGAGAACCAGCTTTAGTGTAAGATGTATGTAATAGATGAAGCTTCTTAAAGTAAATTCTTTGCATAAGATTAACCCATAAACTCTTATTTTTCTGAAGTTAAACCACATTTTACAAGCAAAAGTTCATTGTAAATCAGAAAGATTATGAATGTTTAGACCACATTCATTAAAATGGTTTGTCAAAAACAGGCGAGGAGGACCAGTGAATTTTGTTGTCTTCGTTATTAGACCCCATAATTTTTTTTTTGAAAGTCTTCTCAATCCTTGTAATGATACACTTAGGTAAGGAGAAAATTTGAGTCTAGTATGTTGGAATTGTCATAAGGATCGAGTTAATTAAAATTAACCTTCCTCTAAAAGATAAGTTCTTGTTCTCCCAATCTTTCATCTTGTTATTTATCTTGTTAATGAGGTTGATTTAATTATTGGATTTTTTGTTATTATTTAGAGTGATACCAAGTTAGTCAGTGTGGAGAGAACTGTAACTAAAACCAGATAGATTTTTAATAGTACCAATCCTCGTGTTGCTAAGTCTAGAAGACATAATATTTTTTTATCTTTTCCTTATTGATAACTTTCCCTGATACATTCTGATAAGTTTGAAGAAATTTTCAAGATTGTTAATAGTTGAATCTATACTATTAATAAAGGTAAGAATATCATCCGTAAAAATCAAACATGGAATCATTAAGTTACTTCTAGATGAATATTGCATAGATTTATTAGTGTTAAACAACTTATACAACCCTCTAATTAGAACTTCTTCTGCCAAAATGAAGAGACATGGGGAGAGGGGATCTCCCTGTCTCAACCCTCTTTTAGTATTGAAAAAATTAAAAACATTTCCATTTATAAGCATGGAAATGTATACACAACAAATAAGGTTTTTTATGAGCTTAACAAAAGAAGAAGAAAAGGAAAAAGTCTCTAATACTTTATTATGAGTCTTTGTGAGAGCTTATCAAAAGCCTTCGACATATCCACTTGAATCATAATATTTATGGTTTTATTCTTCTTATTAAGGTCATATATTAGCTCTTTAGCAATAAGGATATTATCATGTATCGAAATGTTAGTGACATATGCACCTTGAACAATAGAAAAGATTTTAGGATGAATCTTGATTAATTTATTGTTAATTATTTTTGACATTATTCTGTTAAGAATGTTTCTTAAGCTAATAGGCGTGAAGTCCTTCCAATTAGTAGGTTTGGTGAACATAGGAATAAGCACAAACCTGTAGTCATTATGCATTTGTGAATCTTATTCTTTCCAAGTACGAAATCAGTCATTGCCAGACAGAGATCCTTCTTGATTATATCCAACAAGTCTTGTAAAAACAACTATTATATCCATCCATACATGCAACACTAGATGGATTAAGGTTAATGATAATATCATGAATTTCTTGCTCATTAGGATTGACCATGAGATAATTATTATCTTTATCAGAAATACGGTTAGGAATGTTCTCAAATACAGAGTTGTCCATGATATTATCTTCATCTTCCTTGCTGGAATAAGGAAATTTAGTAAGAATATATTTGAAATAAGTAGCACCAAATTTCCCAATAAGCTCATTTTATTTGTGATCCAATTCTCTCATTCTTTAATGTTACTGATGTTGTTCTTCCTTCTCTTTTTGTTTTATGGAACATTTTAGTATTCATATCCTCATCATTTATCCAAGTAGTATAACACTTTTGAAACCAATAATTTTCCTCCATTTTAAGAGCTAACAGGAGATTAACATTAACTTTTGTAAGCTCAACTTTAGATTAAATTTTGTTAGCTTCTTGATGATGAGTTTCTAGGCTTTTAAACTTGTTTTTAGATTCCTAAACTTTATCAAAAATGTTACCAAAGTGAGATTTGTTATAGTCCTTAAGAGCATGTTTTAGTCTGTTTAATATTTACCAGAAAATAAAAAGGGATATCCAACCAAATATTTGTTTCAGTTGTTATCAACAAATGAGAGGAACTCAATGTCCAAAGTCCACATTGTCTATGAATTTAAAACTGTCATGATGATTAGTTTTGTCTTTACTAATGGTGATACATACGGGGATGTGATCAGAACAAGTTTTGGCCATATGCATCACTTTAGTTTCAGAGAAACGATTACACCATGCAGAGTTAAATAGATCTCTGTCAAGTTTTTTCCATTTGGAATTATTAGTCCAAGTGTAATTAGAGCCAGAATATCATGCGTCTTCAAGATTGTGGTCCCTTGTCATTTCATTAAATTCATATTGTTATTCATATAGTAGGTAAGACAATCAATATGTTCATTCGGTGATGCAGCCATGTTAAAATCTCCTATTATGATCCACTCCTTGCTAGAATCAGTAGTTGAGATGTTTCTCAGAGAATTCAAAAGCTCCAACCTGTTATACATTTGACACTTTGCATACACAATGGTTAGAAAAAACTTATATTTAGATTTGCCAAAAAAAATTCAGTGTGAAAACATTGAGGATGGTTCAAAAGAAATTTATTAGTTAAGTCATTATTCTAATAAAACCAAATTTTACTAGTAAAATTTTCTAATAAATTTATTCAAACCAATATTAGCTGTAGTAGTAGACATGTTATCCACATTGGTGAGAGACTCTTGGATGGCTATGAGCTTAATTTGGTCTTTGAAAATGATAACTTGAGTCCTGTAACAGAAGATTTATTGTGAATCCCTCTTATGTTCCAGTTCAGAATTTTTATCATCTTGAAATGAATTTGGTCTTCTTATTAGTCCTTGAAAACCTCAGGGATTTTATAGTTAAGTTGTTATCCTTTTTCATTCCTCTAGCATTTTTGAGTTTCTTGTTCAACACTTTTGGGAATTCAGTATCAATTTCTTTGTTCTTGTATGTTGGAGTCGTAGGAAAACTTCATATGATTTCTTCGTTTAGAGTAGCAGCCTCAAAGATCGTGTTTTCATACTCTAAATTATAACTATTTTTCAGGGATTGAATAACATCTATAATTTCATCATCTTTGGGGAGATTTCTAGAAGTATTATTTTGTGTAGAGTTTTCCTTGTCTTTGATGTTGGAATGATTAGACACAATATCATGATTCTTGTTGGTAGGAATATCAAAATCCTCTTTATGATTAGGATCCACAATTATGGATTTTAAACTATTCTTGTTTACTTTGTTTTTCTGTTACCAGCTTTGTCAGCCTTTGGTGAACCTTCAGAACCAGCAATCGTGATGTAGGTATTTTATTTTTACAGGTTGTTACTTTTAGCCTTCTTGCAGTTGCTGGTGTCGTGACCAATGTGGTATCATTTTTTACAATACTTAGGAAGGTCCTTGTAGCTTAAGCTTATCCATCATCCCTGATATTCACCAAAACCAACCCATATATTATGATAAATCTTCCGTGTAAAATCCATATCAACCCAAGCCAAACAAGAATTTTGATAAGCCCTGTTCTTATCTGGTATCTTGATTTACAACGGACTACCAATGGATTCAGCTATTGAGGAGATTATATTTTCATTAAACAAAATTTCATCCAATTTCATCCATACTAACGTTAAAGGACATTCAAATTTAGTGTTGAAATCTGGAGTCCATTTAAGGAGTCCCATAACAGATTCTCCTGGATACCAGATATTCTTGGCCCATACTTTACAAAAAATCATCTCTAGAAGAGAATTCCAGCAACAGATGTCGAGAATCCCAGATAGAGACATTGCATCCATTATTGAGTTTTATTTTTTGTATAAAATCACTAATAATTTTTTTTGGAGATATCCTAGTTAAACTTACCAATGAGAATATATTTTGTATGTTTCATCAACGACTCTTTGACACTTTGTCAGCATATGACTGATACATGATTCGTTTTCTGTTGAATATACATTGGCTTGATTTCAATGGCTTCATTTTGTTTGCAAAGAGTTTCAGCATACGTTTTTCTTTGTTGTAGAGATGTTTCTTATCTTGGATGTTTGACAGTAACTGTTCGTAATTCTCTTATGTGATTCATATTTTTAATTGATGAACGAAGATCTGGAAAATCTTCCATAGCTAGGAACGCTCGAAGAACACAAACAGAAAACTAGATTAACGAAATTAAGATTTGAAATGCTTAACTCGATTAATGAAGAAGAGAACAGAGATCAAAAGAAGCACCAACTTTAAATCTACACGAAAAATTTCATCTTAAAAGAACTTTGTGTTTGGAGAGAAAGCAGAAACCCTCTTAACGACTTAAATATCCTTTATAAATTAAAAATTATGATAAAAAAACCAAATGGCTAATTATTAAATAATTAAATAAAAAATTTACTAGGGATACTTAAGCTATTAAATAGCCATAAGAATTGGTATTTAAATATTTGAGATATTATATTGAAAAAAAAGTAGTTATCAAATAAACAAAGATATATTTAACCGGTGATATTTGAACTATTATATGGCTTACCTTTGAGTTCCATATATTCATAGATAACATCAATAAATTAAAAGAACTTTAAAGTGCGAAAGAGAGAAAGAAAATTATAAATTAATTTATTTTATATATGTATATAAATAAACGGAGATAAAAGAATACGAATAATCAATAATCAAAACTCGAATCATGAAGATTATTAGAAGGTATATTGCGGCCGCCGTAGCACGTGCCATGTAGGAGATGGGCCACAGCATGTGACTCGGTTGCAGTAGCCATGCCAAGAAAGGGAATGGAACGGCATTTTTTTTTTATAAATGGACCATTTGCCATAACACAACCCAACCACATTAAACCCCTCAAATGAAAAGACACGCCGCTCTACTTGCAAGCCCCGGCATGGGACATCTCACTCCTTTTCTGGAACTAGCCAAAACCTTAGTCGACCAACATGCCTTCAACGTAACTCTCTTTGTAGTCCCCCTCACCGACAATCAAACTTATCTCCCAGTCCCAGAACCACCAAACCCTCGTCTCTCTTTGGTTTCCCTACCTTTTGTCGCCGTCCCCGACCCATCTGCTTCACTTGCCGCAAAAATCATTTTCATGATGTATGGTTCCTTACCTTTTCTACGGTCCGAGATCCAACGAATGAAACTCAAACCTACCATTCTCATGGTCGATATGTTTGGAACCGGCGCTTATTCCATCGCCGATGAGTTCAACATCTTGAAGTACGTCTTTATTACAACTAATGCGTGGTTCCTTGCTCTTACGATCCACGCGCCGTATCTCGATAAAAGAACGAGGGAAGATCACGCTTATGGTAAAAATCCACTGTCAATTCCAGGTTGCAAAACGCTGCGTTTTGAGGATACACTCGAACCTTTCGAGGATCCAGATGGCCCGATGTATGATGGGTACTCTGCGCTCGGTGTGGATCTAGCCAAAAGTGATGGGCTTTTAGTGAATACATGGCGAGATCTCGAGTCAAAAACGCTTCAAGCTCTTTTGGATCGGGTTGGGGTAGCCCCAATCTATCATGTCGGCCCGTTGGTGAAACGAGCCGGATCAAGAGCTGACGGCTGCAGTGATTTGACTGAGTGGTTGGACAAACAACCTGGTAAATCAGTTATATACGTGTCTTTTGGAAGTGGTGGGACCCTGTCGCAACAACAGATCGAGGAACTAGCTTTGGGGCTTGAGATGAGCCACCAGAGATTCATTTGGGTGGTGCGGCTACCTACGAGCCACCACGATGCCTCCGGAGCTTATTTCAACTCGAGGGACGGCTACGATGATTGCATAGTTAAATATTTACCAGATGGTTTCACCTCAAGGAACCGTCATTCAGGACTGGTGGTGCCCATGTGGGCCCCGCAAGCTGATATATTGGCTCACCCCTCGGTTGGGGGGTTTTTGTCGCACTGCGGCTGGAATTCAGTGGTAGAGAGCATAGTGAATGGGGTGCCGCTGATTGCTTGGCCTCTGTATGCCGAACAGAAAATGAATGCAGCTCTCTTGACGGAAGAGCTAGGCATAGCAATTCGACCTAGATGCGTGACGTCTGAGGGTATATTCGGAAGGGAGGAGATTTGTGCGACCGTACAAAAACTTATGGTTGAAGAAGAGGGAGATCGTTTGAGGGAAAAAGGTAAAGAGTATAAGCGTAGTGCTGAACGCGCTGTTGGCAAAGGAGGATCCACTTTTGATTCTATTCATAAGTTCATCAATGATAGCCAAATTAAGATGCAGATACTAAAAGCAAAATTTACTGCTGGTTAGTGCCAGGAACTCTTGATGTTTATGTTGTAATTATGTTACATGTACCCATCTACTCTTCTTAATAAAAAACTTTGAGTGTATAAAAGAAAAGGTAAAGGTTAGTAGATTATATTTGGTATTTGATTTCGATCTCGTACCTGGAGAATTATGTACTTTTTAAAGCTACCAGATTTCAATTTACTCTATAGAAATTGATTATAATATATAAATTACAAAATATAATGTAATATTTTCACAAATAGTTCATAGACAAAATAATGTTTGTGGTTTGACAATAATCTCTTTATGAAATGTCACTAGATAAAACAATAATGTCTTTATGAAAACGTCACTAGAGAAAAATATTTGACAGGTTACAAATTTTAGTTAACTAGCCAATATATAGGTTTTCTATATTCATTGATTTAATGGGTTCAATAACCTAACTATTAAAAATATAGATGTATTACTATTAACATTTTACTTTACTTTAAAATAACACAATGAGGTACATTATGAACCCCGATATCACATTACTATAAAAACTAAAGTAAAGTATTCATTCACTATGCTTATAAACATATTACTATTACCATTTTATTTTAAAATAACAAAATGAGGTACATTATGAACCCCGATATCACATTACTATAAAAACTAAAGTAAAGTACCGATTCACTGTGCTTATAAACGGTGAATTGGTACTTTACCGATACGCACTTGAGTTTATAAATTTAACGGGCCTAAGTTTTATGGCCCATAGTTTTAGGTTTTATTCTTTCTCAACCTTTTTACAAAGGTTATATATATATATATAGCATTACTTTTACTTTGGTGCGTGTCATGTGTATCATTTGCTACGTGTCTTGCTTATAAGTTTTTACATGTTTTATATATATATATATTGTTTGTGTGATTCATTATCCATCCAAAATTTTCAATTAAGTGAAAGTTTTTTTTTTTACCAATGTTCTCTTTCATTCCTCTATCAAGGTATAATTTTAAATTTACGCATCATTTATTTAAAGCGAGTTGTCTGAACATTTCATTGTCCGAACATTTCATTATTATCTATAATTTGGTCTAATTTTTTCATTTTGATGGTTTTCTCTATATTCCGATTTTCTTCGTCGTTTTCATTAGCAAGGTAATTTGGTCTATTTTTTCCATTCCGACGGGTTTCTCTATATTCTGATCATCTTCTTCTTCATTAGCAATGTAATTTGGTCTAATTTTTCATTTAGGTGGTTTTCTCTATATTCAATCTTCTTATATTCCGATCTTCTTCGTTGTCTTCATTAGTAAGGTATTTTTTTTTTCTTTTTTTTCTTCATCACTCTCTTTTTCTCTTTTGTAGCTTTATCATAAATCAAATCTATTTTTATACTCTGAGATTAGTGAAAAGAAATAAAGGTTTTATTTTGATTCTTATTTTGTTTTCATTCTGGTGGTTTTCTCTATATTCCGATCTTCTTATATTTTGAATCTTCTTCGTCGTCTTCATTACCAATGTAATTTTTTTTTCTTTTTGTCTTCATCACTTTTTTTTCTTATATACTGTGAGATTAGTGAAAATATAAAGGTTTTTTTTATTCTTAAAAAAGAAAGAAAGATGACAAGAAAGAAAAGAATACATATCTTTTAAATCTATTTTTATATTGTGAGATTAGTAAAAAGATATAAAGGTTTTTGTTTTGATTCTTAAAAAAGAAAGAAAAATGACAAAAAAGAAAAAAAACGGAGTTATAATTAAGTTAGAAAAGTTATAATTAAGGTAGAAATTATTGACGAATTCTCAAGTTCTTCCACCAAACCAAAATTGATGAATTACTAAAAACACGAGAAAATAAAGTATATTCAATTAAACAAATGAATGAAAATGGAAAGAATGATGATGGATTTACTGTTTAATTTATTTAGATTTATGTTCTTTTAATTTTAATTTCATACAATTTCATAAGAGTGTTTATTATTTTGGGTTTTGTTTCTATATCTGATTTTTTTTTAAGTATATGATGATCTTCATTCTTAAAGACAGGTATTTGTCTAAAAGAAACTGTTGTATTATACTTTCAATTATTTAATGATTGTTTATCCATCTCTTTCTTTCATATACTGTATTTTTCTTATGTATTTGATTTTGATTTTTGTTTCCAAATTTTATTATTGTGGAGAAAAAGGTAAGGTGTCGTTTCTAAGTGGCTTAGAAAAACACATTTAAGAAGAACAAGGAAAAGATGGCCGGTTAACAAAAAAAAAAATTATGAAGTTTAATTACAATCTTTTAATTTTCGATCTAAGTACTTTTCCATGTGAGTTTTACATTTTTTGTTTGGATCTTTTTAATATGAGGTTTTGAGATTAATAATACTTATTTAAGTGCTAGAAGAACAGTTTCAAGATATATCTGGAATTTAAATTTAGATCTGACGAATTTGAGCTTGATGTGAATCTATGAAGAGAGGATCATTTCTACAGTAGATTATAAGGCATGTAAATGGTTTTCTAATAATCTTAAACTGAGAGTCAAAGGACGGTATTGGGGTCTACCACTCTCTTTTCAATAGATGTAAACTTACTCCATCGTCACGATCTCTCTCTCGAATAAGGTCACTTTCCCTTCTTGATTTCTATAAGCATCGAAATTACTAAAGTTTCTGTTTCTGTTTCGATTTTTATTCTTCTTTTGAATTTGATTGCTTAGTAGTTGGTTATGTTTATACTCTTTCTCGATTCAAGCTTAGTGTTCACAATTTTTTCATCAGATTTATTAGTTCCATATCATCGTCGTTGTCTTCGATTTTGTTTTTTTTTAATTATCTGAAGTATAGAAGTGATTGATCGTGATGAAGTGTAAGATTCAATTGTTAATGCAGATTCATGGGTTTTTAGGATTGTTAGAGCTCAAACAAGTAAAGTGGATAGAAGAGCTCAAACAAATGGAGTGAATATATTTATGACCACATGCTCTCGCTCTCCCTTAAACAGGTAAGATTCTTTCCAAATCCGTCAAAATCCCTCAATATATGTATATATGCCATTATATAAAAACATTGTAAAAACCCTAAATTGTTTTTATTTTTCAGGTAAAGAGTAAAAAACCTAAATTGTTTTTTTCTTTCAGATAAAGAGTGACAGAAATAGTTAAAGCCAAGATTTACAATTTCTTTTAACGTTAGCTCGAACAAGTGGATCGTGAAATTTAATCTTTTTTTTTTAGAAAAATGGATATGCTTCTTAGCAACTGAAAAGACCTCAGGTATCATCATTCCAACCAAATATTGCTGCATAAATTGATTATTTGATACTTTGTTACCATTTTCAACGATCATCTAATTTTTGTGATTTTCATTGTAGTTCTTTATACCAGTTTATTGTTGTGCTGTCTCTGTTTAGATTGATATTTGTGTCTTACACTATCTTTGTGTTAAAGAATTTATTTTCTCTTCATATTTTTGTCTTAAACTATTTTTGTGATAAAACTTACTCAGCCTAGAGATACTAGTACGACGGATCATAGAATAATAGGAGTGAGCATTTGGTTTTCAATGATAAGAATGCGCATTTGGTTCTAAATGATCATAAGGTATGGTTTATGAGATTTCTATTCAAATAAATCCTAATGGAAGTAACTAGATATTGCAGTATTTTAGCTATGAGATTTTGATTGCCTATTATTCTTTTTTCCCATCCATTTCAGCTTACACCAATTGTTCCCAGTTTCTCCTGAGTACTCTTTCCGAATGGATGAATTAGATGATCAATCTATCTAATGCGACTATTTCATCAACAGGACGTATAAGACTATACAAGTCTGCTAATGATCCTAAAGTAAGAATCAAAGGCTGGTATTGGGGCCTACCACTCTCTTTTCAATACATGTAAACTTACTCCATCCTGACGATCTCTCTCTCTCGAATAAGGTAACTTTCCCTCCTTTATTTCTATAAGCATCGAAATAACTAAAGTTTATGTTTCTGTTTCGATTTTTATTCTTCTTTTGAGTTTGATTGCTAAGTAGCTGATTATGTTTATACTCTTTCTCGATTCAAGCTTAGTGTAAAAAATCTCCCACCAAGTTTAGCTTCTCTTGAAGGACGCCCGTATATTTTTAAAGTCCGCTTTGGTAATGTTAGAAATGACTTCGTTATTATGCACATGTCTGAGGACGATGTTGTCATCGCACCGAATGTATCACCACCTCCTCTAGGAGAAAGAGCGATCAACCTTGATAAAAAGAAACGACCACTTGAAGCATCAAAGGAAAACGAACCCAATAAGAAAATTAAAAAAACCCGTTAGTTCAGACATGTTGATGTGTGTTTGTAAAAAAACTCTTTTTTGTACTACCTTTTTAAAATAGTTAGTTCATACATGTTTATGTATATTTGTAAAAAAAAATTGTACTATCTATAGTTTGTAAAATAATTTTGTGTTTACTTATGTTTTCGGTTGTACAAAAAATGTTTGTAACCTTTTGTCTTTTGTTTTATAAAATGAATGTTTATAAATAGTTATATAACTATCATTTTAGTTTTTTTTATATATATGCATGTTTTGTAATGATTTATATGATTAACCCGCGGCAAAGCGCGAGACATTTTTCTAGTTTATACTACAATGAGGTACATTATAAACACAAAATCACATTTCTGATTTTTCTCAACGATATATATTATATATAACTAAAACCTAAAATAATAATAAAAAAACGATATGTATATTATATATAACTAAAATCTAAAATAATAAAAATAAATTTTGTGTCCAAAAGATTTTATTATACACTAACCACGTTAGAGTAAACTTTTAATTATATAAAATGATAAGATACGACTACAAAAATATTTTATACCATTAATTTGTCATTTATGTTTGGTAATGGATTTTTACCTTAATTTCATATTATATAACGAATAAAATGATATCTAACATTTTTATATTTTGTACGCTTGTTATATATTTGATTTTCTGTAAGGTCTATGTCGCTTAGACTGCTACAATTTTTTTTTGTAGTAGTCTAATCCAAATTATAATTTGCCACCAAACCTTGCAACCATAATGACTCTTTAATTGTTTCACTTTTAACCATGTATTCAACCTCTGTAGTGGAAAATATAATGTCAAAGTTCTTCTTTTATTGATTATAAAATCAGAATCAACAAAACCAACCATTGATCATGCAATATCGTTTAGCGGTCCACAAGTATCATTTTTATTGAAGGTCAAGGCAATAATTACAATATTCTTAAGATGCCCGGAGTATCCATTTCACTGTCTCCCAATGTTCTTTCGTAAGGCATCCCATATACTTGCTAACCATGCTAACCGCATGAAATATCAGGTTGTGTGCACATCATAACATACATGATGCTGCCAACTGCATTTAAGTATGGAACCTTCGACATTTGTTCAAACTCAGCATCATCCTTAACCGATCCTGATGTTGAAAACTTGAAATGAGCGACAAACGGGATGTTAACTGCCTTATTATTAAACATGTTGAGTCATTGTAGCACTTTCTCAATGTAGCTTCGTTGAGACAAGTGTAATGATCCTACACTTCTGTTCTTGGTAATATTCATCCTAGAATATTCTTTATCCTATCCAGATCCTTCATCTCAAACTCAATATTAAGCTACTTATTTATCTTCACATTGTATGGCATGTTCTAAGCAGCAATGAACACATCATCCACATACAATCACAAGTAAACATAAGAATCATCTGATATCTTCTGACGATACACACAATTATCATACGGAATACTTGAAAATCGTTTTCTCCAATTCACCATGTAGAAACGCAGTCTTCACATTCAATTGTTAAAGCTTCAAGTCTTGTAAAACTATTATAGTTTGATAAGTCTTTGAATATTTACGATGGATTATCGAATAACATGTATGGTGGAGTGGGGTCAAGTGAGTAAGTACAAAGTTTTAGAGAGAGAAAATAGTCAAAATAAAGTACCAATGATTAGAAAGTATCTTTTTTTTCAAAAAATGATATTTTCTTATATAGTGATAGTGGTGGGCTCCACCGTCACATGCTATGTTTATTCTAATTCCATATTAGCCCCCATAATTACACTTACTTCTTACATTTCCTATCTTTATAAATAGGTCCATATAGGTATTTACATTATCAGTGGAGCCCCTTAATAATCTTGGCATTTTATTCCCTTATCATTAGCCCCCTAGTTTTACGGAGAATCGAGCAAAAACTACTTGATTGCTGAACCTTTCCGTCGAGATTTTGCATTAGCCTCTCTGTCGACCTCCTCAATACCGATGCTGTGATTTACGTGTTATTTGCCGACCCTTCATTACTAGGTCAGAATGTTGACCCTTGAAGACTGATCTGCTAAAGGCCGGCCTATTGGTTCGTTTTTTATTGCGTGTCGGATCTAACCGGGATTGAATACGACCTCCTTGGCCCATCTCTTACAGGCCTTGGGTCAAGCTAATTTTTTCCAAAGGCCCATTACATTTTCTTATAGAACCGATTTCACTGATTCGCCCAAGTGTCACTCTTTAGTTTGCCCATGTGTCACTCGTTAATTCATCGTTTGTATTCGCAGTTCTCACCTGCTGAGCTGTCTCACGCGTGCATCATAAGTCTAGCACCCTAGGTCTGTTGTAGCCGTTAGGCTAGATACGTGTCTCGTGATAACTGGATTGAATTTTAACTAGCATTTTGGTTAAGCGACTCTTGATATTCCCGACGTTCTTTTCGATTGCGCTTCTCCATAGAGCAAAACTTTGCCACGCTTACTTGCAAATATATAGTTCTACTTCTTCATTCTCACATTTTATCTAAGTTTTAGAGAGATAAACACTTGCTACTCCTCATTTCCTAGAGAGATAAACTTTTATTTTATTTATGAGAAAACCTCCCTCTCGTAAGAAACCTAAGAAGAAAACCGATCCTCCTGAGAAACTAGTCTTTGGTTTCATCGTCAGCATCACCGATCCGCTGAGTTTGGAACCATTGATCTTCCCAAGACCTAGAAAACCGGGCCCATCTTCACCCTCTCTTAACGCAAGCCTTCCGACTATCCCAAGGGCTTCTTTGTCAAAATATACCGACGCTGCTGCTCGTTTCACTCCTTTAAGAGCCCAAAAAAACGACGCTAAAAATCACCCTGCTTCTTCAAAGCCTTGGGATACCGTCGACCATCCCAAAACCTCTTTTTTTTACTATGGATGATTCTAGCTCTTCATCTACCCCTCCCGAATATGTCCAGCTGACTCCAACTAATATAAGGGTTCGAACCAACCATAACACCGCAACCACTCCTATGTGGATGGTCCAACAAGATGAGGAGAGAAAAAAACGTGAGGAAGCTACTTCCAAAAAGACTAAGTCCCTAGCGCCCGGTCATACTCGAGTTAATAGTAGCTCAGCTATAGTTCTCGCAACTCCTTCTTCCAAATGATTGACATCTGCTGATAAGCCCTTAACCAAGAAAGTTCAAAATATCGAGAATGAAAAGCAACTCTTAAATCTTCCAAAGCATCTACATCAACAAGGGTCGAAGATGAGCCCACTGAAAGAGCTATTCATAAAATTTCATCCAAGATGTCTGCATCAACAATGGTCGAGGACAAAGCTGCTGAAAAAATCACTTGTAAGACTTCAACCAAGGCTTCTGTGTCGACAAGGGTCGAAGATAAAAACGCTGAGAAAACTACCCAGAATCCCTCCAACAAGACATCTGTATCGGCGAGAGTCGAAAACACACTTACCATGGAACCTGCGCCGGCAAGAGTTGGGGACAAAAGTGCTGAGCCAGACGCTCTAACGAATCCAGAAACTCAAAATACTCTCGCAACTGGTGAAGCTGAAAGAGAGCCTTTACCTCCTGGAGTTGTCGACATTGTGAAAGGCTACCATATTCGCCTTCCCAACGAGCATATTATGTCTCTTTATAATGGAAAGTACCTGCATTATTCTCCCCATGAGGAAGTCAGCTTGAAGAAAATTTGGGGGATGCTTGATTGCGTAAACGTTCACTTTCCAAAGCCTGGTGAGACTCCCTTGTTCGTACAAGCTTGAGAAATAGTTTTTTTCACCGAGGTTTTCAGTTGGGGTCTACGACTTCCTCTTGATCCCGAAATCGTCAGATACTTCAAGATCTTCGAGATTTGCCCGACCCAATTAACTTTTGATGCTTAGTATACTTTAATATCTACCATTATGGCTTCTCGATTGGCTGGGATCCCGATCTTTATGGAGGAATACATAGGTATATCCGGGTTATCAAAGTCACCGAAGTTACCCTTCTGTTACTCTTCTCTTGCTAATCTGAAAAAAGATAGTGAACAACTTGCTGGAGGCTGACATATCGTGGAAATACCGATTTGTCTTTATCAGTGGTGCTTGGGAAAATGGCCGACCCTATAGCAAGGAAAATCTGACACGTCTTACGTACAAGTGGACTCCTGAAGGTATATACTTATATTTTTTTTTTAAACAGCCTTCTTTCTTAAGCTTGCAAGGTAACCATTCAGGAGTTGAGAAAGGCCCATTTTAAAAAAGCTTCGACAATCTTTGCCAAACTTCGAGCATTTGCCACGAAAAATTGGGCTCAGCAATTTTGTCGATGCGTTAAGAACACCAATCTGATGAACAAGAATCTTTGGTGTTTCTCCAACGATATTCTAAGTATCGAAGAACTACAAACTCCTCCTGATGTCGCCGACCTCGTGATGAGGCTTGAGGCCCCAGAATTTGAATTATTTTTACCCAAAAGGGACCGGGCGCCTAGCAAACGTGTGAAATCGGAAGAGTTGTCAGATCCGGAAAATGAGTAGGATAATGCCGATGGTACTTCCGTAGAGAAGCCCATTTAAGTACCACCCTCAGAACCAGAAACCACTCTTATTCTTAGTAACCCAGTTGTGAGAGAGGATAAATCTCCTACCGTCGTCAAAGGGGAACAGAAAGGACGTGGTGACAAAAGGAAGAAGAACGCCATAGCTGAAGAAGAGAACCATACCTTAAGCATGAAATCCAAAGGTAAAACTTTTGTAGATGAAGTGCATGGTGACCCAACTACAGAATCGATCACCATTCCCACCATGTTTGAACAATTTGGTGGTGCGAAGTTGTCTGCACCCCTCGAAGCTTGTGTAAGAGAAAGAGGAACGGAAGAAATGTATGTTGTAGGTAAAACCAAAGCGTCGCACCACTCGGGTGGTCTTGTTGTGTTGGCCCAGCATGATCATGCGCATTGCCAAGGAAATTCAATGCATATGGTTCCTACATTCTTGCGTGTTCGTGCTTAGAGTTCGAAATCTTTATTCCTTCAAGATTCAAATGTCCTGGGCACCTCTCTGCAAAACATGCTTGCCCCCATAGCCCAAAATGAAAGAGAAGTAATGACACTTCAGAAAGAACTTGCCGAGCTCAAAAGAAGCATTTCGTCCAAAGCCAAAGAATCACAGGACTTAGTTGATCTTGCCAACAAACGAGCTGACACCACCGAAGCCAAAATTCAAGCTTTTGATGTGAAAGCGAAAGAATGGGAAAATCTGTTTCCCAAGCCAATGCAGATCGCGCCAAAGCTATCGAAGAATTGGTTGCCCGGAAGCTTCAAAATGGCTACCTTCGCTGGCGATCGACGAAAATGGCTACGAAACTTCACGAGCTTCAAATGACCCTCGACAAAAGTAAGGAAGAAAACTTAATATTTGCCGCTAAGTGCAAAAAAAATGCGGAAAGACAAGTTGTCGATGCAAGGGTCGACTCTGTTCTAAATTTTCATGCACAATGGCCCTGGATGCCGCTTGGGTCGATGTGGCTAAACGTCCCCGAAGAAGATTGTCCTGAAGGCGTTGATTGTACCGAACCTGATATTGAATACACTGAACCATTTGAAGACTCCTCTGATGCTTGAACTCTGCTGCTCGGATATGTTTTTTTTTTTGTTAAAAGTTAAAACTTGACTTGGTTGTTTTTGTTGCATATTTTCGAAACTATCCGTTTTTTGTACTTTTTGTTTGATGTCCTACCCCTTTTTTTTTAATCGAAAGTGATCAATTTTCAACGCCAAAGTTAATGGGTTTTTACTGTGTTTAAATTTGTGGATCAACGTTTTAGCTGAATAACCTTGTGGTAGGTTCAACTTTGTTGATCAACGCTGAAGTTGAAAAAACCTCATTAGGTTCGAATATGCTGATCAACTTTAATGTTGAAAAATCTTTTAATATGTTCGACGTTGTTGATCAACTTTGATGTTTAAAAACCCTTTAATAGGTTCGACGTTGTTGATCAACTTTAATGTTGAAAAAACCTTAAATAGGTTCGATAATATAACAACAGTAAACTTGTTTTAAGGCCCTAAAGTTTTACTAAACTGGTTGGTTTATACAGACACCTCATAAAAATCTCCCCGCGCCACCAGGGTAGGAAAAAATGTGTCCGCGACTAAAATTGTCTTACAATGAAGTTGAAAGAAAACGGTGAACATTAACAATCATTCTAAATACAACCTAAGGTGCTCAATATTCCAAGGGAGACGTAGAGGTCGACCGAATTTATCTTTCAACCGATAAGGTCATGACATTACTTTTTCTATCACTTGGTATGGTCCTTCCCAATTGGGTGCTAACTTCCCCAAATGCTTGTATTTATGTGGAGGAATACTTTTCCCATGACCTTTTCCCCGATTTTGAAGTCTCTTCTTTGAACTTTTGAGGCATACCTGCTTCTCATCAGGGTCTGATAATGCAAGGAACTCAAGTGATCCCTAACTCGTTTTTCCTCTATCAGATCTAGAGCCAAGGCCCAACTTTCGTTATTAGCATTTTCTTCATAATGGTTGATCCTGAAAGAGGGGAATATTATCTTTGCGGGGATTACTATATCCATGCTGTATACCAGCACGTAAGGTGATTCCCGCGTTGCAGTCCGAGGTGTGGTTCGGTATGCCCACAACACTTCTTGCAAAAAATCCAGCCACTTTCTGGCATTTCCTTCAAGAATCCTCTTAAGTCCGCTGATGATTGTTATGTTCGTTACTTCAACCTGTCCGTTAGTTTGAGGATAGAATGAGGCCAAGAAACATTTTTGTATATTATGGTTCGCACAAAATACCCTCATTTTATTGCTGTCAAACTGGGGGCCATTGTCCATGGTTATTTTCTGAGGGACCCCGTATCGACAACAAATTTTTGACCATATGAACTTTACCGCATCTTTAGCTCTGGTTCCTAACAGCGGTTACGCTTCATTCCATTTTGAGAAATAATCCACTGCAACCACGATGGTTTATCTTCCTCCGGTTGCTAGCGGAAACGGACCTACTAGATATATCCCCCACCTGTCAAATGGCAGACCTTCTGAGATGGATTCGAGGGGGACTGCTGGGGTGTGGATTGAATTGGTGAACCTCTAGAATGTATCACACCTTTTGACCAACTCTTTGGCATCGGCTTCTAGCGTAGGCCAGTAGAAACCTAACAACAGAACTCTCATAATTAGCGTCTTGAATCCGTAATGTGCCGACCCTTCACCATTGTGTAGATCGGATAACACCATATGTGACTCTTCGCGCCCCAAACACCTTAACAAAGGTCTACTTGATGACTTTTTATAAAGGAAGTTTCCCAGTAAGGAAAAACCTTGCGCCTTATATCGACCACTTTTTGCCAAAGTCTTATCATCGGGCTATACTTCCTCAGCCATAAACTTTATAAAATTACTCCTCTAGTCAGCATTCGAAGCTGTTGAGATTTGATAGGCCACGTCTGGTTGGTTTTCTAGGTCTTTCCGTTTCATAATAGATGGATACCACTAAGTTAGAATCGAGGGGTATTCTCCAACATATGCTGTCGTTGCCAACGAATCAGTAATTGTATTATTTTCCCTTCGGACATGCTTGCAAGTAATCTATCTGAAGGATGAAGCCAAAATTCTTAAGGTTCCTAAGTATTGCACTAGCTGTTCTTTTCTCGCCTCGGATTGACCCGTTGCGTGATTAATCAGTAGCTGTGAATCGCTTAGCAATCGAATGTTCATGGCTCCGCAAATCTATGCCAACCTTAAGCCTGCCAGTGCTGCCTCATATTCGGCTTCAATGTTTGAAGCCTTGAAACCAAAACAAATCGCTTGATGCATTGCAATCCCTAATGGTGTAGAAACCTGGACACCGCCCCGCATCCTTTGATATTAGAACCATCGTCGGTTCTGACTATCCACTCATCTGAATCTTCTTCTGGTTAGGTCACGCTTGCCGCATGCTCTGAAATCGCTATGTATAGAAACAAAATCTATGGGTAGTGGTTTTTTCAGTAGCGTTGGGGATGATAAGTAACTTTTGATGTTGAGAAAATCATGGGTACACTCAGGCATCCAGCTAAAATTATTAGCATTCCTTAACACTTGAAAGAAAGGTGCGTGTTTGTGAGAAGATCGCGAGATGAATCTGTTCAATGTTGCAAGCCGTCCGGTTAAAATTTGTACCTCTTTAATATTCCTTGGGGCGCCATAATATTCAAAGCGTCTAACTGGATCGAATTTTCTTCTATCCCTTTCTCGCTGATCACGAACCCTATGAATTTTCCGGACCGAACTTCGAAAGAGCACTTCTCTGGATTCAACTTGCGGTTCACTTTACCGAGGCTCTTGAATGTTTCCTCAAGGTTGGCAAAATGGTTTTCATCAGTGACACTTTTGACCAACATGTCATCAATATAGACCTCAATGTTCTGCCCGATGTGCCCCTCGAAAACGTTATTCACCAACCTCTGGTAAGTGGCCGCTGCGTTTTTCAGACCAAACGACATAACCTTATTAAAATATAAACCTCTCCCTGTGATAAATGTGGTGCTTTCCTGATCTCTTGGATCTAATTTTATCTGGTTGTACCCTGTGTCGGCGTCCATCAACGATAACAATTTGTTCCATGACGTCAAATCTACCAGTTGATCGATCATTGGCATGGGAAACGGATCATTAGGACAAACTCTATTAAGGTCCGTATAGTCCACGCACATTCTCCATTTTCCGTTCTTCTTTTTCACTAAAACTGGATTTTCTTTCCACCACGGATATTGGGAGTCCCTGATATGTCCTACCCTTATTAACCTTTCAACTTCTGATATAATCGCCTTTGGCTTTTCTTGGGAGAAAGCTCGGTGTTTTTGCGTTATAGGTCGAACACATGGATTTATGGACAATTGATGATAAATAACGTTCTCAAGAACCCCTGTAACATCCTTTGAGCACCAGGCAAACAAATGTAGCTTCTGCCTGAGAAAATCAATCAATTTTTCCCGAAAGAGGGGGGATAGATTTACACAAATCTTCAAAACCTTACCTTTGGGAAATTCGTAACTTTCACAATTCTCGTCAGTAAGCAATAACCCTGGGGTCTCCCTAGGATCGTCGGCAGGCTCCGATCCAGGGGTCGATCCCACTAATTGCTAATCTCTTGCATCAACCATTTTCTTATCCGATTTTATCACCAATGCTGCTCGGTAACATTCCCTTGCTGTCTTTTGGCTGCTTCTGACAACGCCAACATAGTTCTTGATCACATATTTGAAGCACTGATGAACCATAGAGGTTAAGGCATGCATCCTTGACAACCAAGGTCGGCCAAAAATTTCCTTATGTGACGTAGGAGCATCTACCACTATAAACAGAATCGTTACTTTCTTTTTGAAAGGTCCTCGTCTAAGCTGGACCACACTTTCAAACTCACCGACTACCTCTGTCAATGCTCCCGTAAAACCAATAATAGTCTGATCCGAATTTACAATCACATGATTTTTCCTAAATTCTGAGAAAGTTGATAAGAAAATGATTTTTGCTGAACCCCCAGTGTCCACCAATATCCTTCGAACCTCTTCACCAGCGATCACTTCTACAATTACGATCGCGTCTTCATGAGGTCCGGTAATGTCTCTCATGTCATTGTCATCGAAACATAGGATGGGAGATGGGTTCTAATATAAGTGTGGCAAAGTTCTTGCCTCTAATTGCGTAGCCAGATTACCCACATACCGTTTCCGAGAATAGTTAGTGATTCTTGTCATTAAGTCGCCACCGAAAATAGTTAAAGACTCAAAGAACTTGCACAAGTCGCTCACATTTTCTCGCGCTACAGGTACTATTTCCTCAATTACTCGAATCACCTTCCTGTTTTTGTTTGGGTCCAAATACTCGGTCGATATGTCGAACAGGTCAGTGACCTCGGAGATCACCAAAGAATTTTACTGCTTCAGCACTGTTACTATCTGTTTGGACGCTCCGCTTTGCTGAGCTTGTTTCTTCACGTATTCAAGAAATTTTCCATTGTCAATTTTCACATGAACTTCTTTTTTTAGTGCAATAAAATCGTTGGTGTCATGGCCTACGTCTTTGTAATACCTACAGTAGCGATTGTTTCGGCTCTCACGGGGAGTTCCGATCAATGCACACTTTTCCTTGATTTGTTGAACATAGTGGCAACACACTCGGTCAAATCAGCATAGTGATCAGGTCGAACCCATTTATTCGATATATGTCGATATGAATTTCCCTGGTAATTATTCTGTACTCTCCGTGTCTGATTCCCTGACCTTATTCCGTTTGACTGTTGTGTTTCTGGTGCCACAGTAGTTATTAGTTTTGGCTGAGAAACCAAAGCTGTCTTTTGCGGAATCTTTTGATATGTCACCATCAGAGCTTGCGCAGTTTGCTGGATTTGCGCTGCTAATTCCGACGCTTCAGTCTCTTCAGTCAGGATCTGCTTCTCTACCTGAGCTAACAAGGCATAAAAAGTAAAAGCCTGCTTTTTCGTTACCGCTTGTTTCATCGGACCGGGTAACAAACCCAATCTATAACCAATCAATGCCACACTCTCATCGCAATAGTCAAGGTCATTCTTTGCATCTATAAAGCGTCGAGTATAGTCCCTCAGACTCTGTTCGAACTTTTGTCGGCAATTCAAAATTGTATCTCCGTTGGCTCCGAAGTTCTTACTTCCGACAAATTGTTGCCTAAACATCATCCAAAATATACCAAAGTTTTTAATGCATCCCTGCGGCAGTCGATTGTACCATTTTGATGCTCGATCTTTCAAATGTCATCGAAAACGCTCGAGATATCAATTTATCGTCATTGTTGAAGCTTAACATTAAGTTCTTAAATGCTTCCAGATGGTTGTCAGGGTCTTTCTTTCCATCGTATTTTTCTAGTTTTGAGATATTAAAGCGCTTCGGGAGATGTCCCGACAAAATTTCATCTGAAAGGGGAGACGACCTCCAATTATGCCTGAATCCAAAAACTCTGCTTCCTAACTCTTCAACATGAGTTGCAAATAGCCCCTCTTCCGACCCTGTAACCATAAGATTGACTCTCTGACGGGAATTGAAACTGTGGAACGTTCTGATATGCTCTGTTAATTGTGATTATGCCTTCTTTTTCCACAGACGAGGGAGTCATTTTGTCGACGCTGTCTCCTTGAGGTTTGGCTATCTTCGCCCGTTGCGACTTACATCTCTGAAGTTCTCGTTCCCTAATCATTCTTTTATCCTTCTTGAAGCACCGGTCATCCTGGTCCGGGGAAGAGGACTCATACATATCTTCCTCAGTTGAATATTCATATCCATGCTTGGCTCGGAGTCCAGACTTCTTCCTTGTAACCTCGTCATGCTTCCGCACTCGAGTTCTGCCTTTGTAAAAATCAGCCTCATCTCGATCGACAACGCGATTGGCCTCTTTTACATCTTCGCATGATCGTACGCCTCGGTCATCAAGTCGATACTTATTTTTAGCAAAAGTTATCTTTTTCTCAGCGTTTAGCTTAGCAATGTCGTCCAACAGTTGTTGCCTGGTCATGATAAGGGTCGACCGTTTGCTTCGGTCGTGGTTGCACTGGCCGTCATCACCAAACTGCTCTTTAGAGCACCGATCCTCTGAATAAGACATTTACTTATCAAAGCCTCTCTTCTTTTCCTTTCCCTTTCTAGCCTCCGTATTCATTCCTCGAATTTTAAGTTTTACTAGGGTCGAGATTTTGGGGAACCTGATCTTCGGGTATCACTCGGTCCCACAAACGACGCCAATGATAAGTATTAGAATATTTATGATGGATTATCGAATAACGTGTATGGTGGATCGGTGTCAGGTGAGTAAGTACAAAGTTTTAGAGAGATAAAGTAGTCAAAATAAAGTTTCAATGATTAGAAAGTACTATTTTCCCAAAAAAAGATCTTTCCTTATATAATGCCAGTGGTGGGCTCCACTGTCACATGCTATGTTCATTCTAATTACATATTAGCCCCCATATTTACACTTATTTGTTACATTTCCTATCTTTATAAATAGGTCCCTATATGTCTTTAAATTATCAGTGGAGTCCCTTAATAATCTTGGCATTTTATGCCCTTATCATGGTTAATAAAACTCGAATCGAACTGTGTTTTACCACTGGAGAAAAGACTTCATTAAGGTTGATTAATTCCCTTTAAGTTACACCTTTAACGACTAGCCTTGCCTTGAATTGAGGATCTTTAACCTCTGGAATACTTTTTTTTAATACCCATTTACACCTTACTACATTCTTTCTTTTAGGAAAATCAACAAGCTGCCATGTTTGATTCTTGTGAAGAGATTCAATATCTTCTCAATAGAACCGATCCACCCATTTTTTCCGCACTCCTTTCAGATTCCTTATAGCTACTAGGTCCATGCATCTGAACTTCTTCCGCAGCTGATATAACATATGCAAATAAGATCGCATCTTTTTTCTCTCTATGCTCAGTGTTATAATATAAGGTTCTTGTTCTGTCTCGGGCGCATCGTTATTATTATAATCATTATCATCTGATGTTGATGTTTCACCTTCTGATCCTGGATCCATCTCGGAACCATTCGAATATTGAACCTACTAGGAACTAATTATACTTTAAGTTATACATATTATACCATTTTTCCTACATTCTCATGATTATCAAGCGAAGTGGAGTCATGCAAAATCATGTTCATGCTGATAAGAAAACATGGAGAATTTGGAGTGGTACATCATAACCTATATTCATTCACTCCAATAACAAATTTTAGAAATATGTATCTCTAACATGAGTGTACGCATGATAACAAAACAACCTCAAATATCGTAATCGTTCGACGATCCAAACTATATATCAAAATAAGTCTTACAATAAATAGTTGTTGATGAAGACTGATGCACCAAGTAAGGCGTCGTATATATAATATTTTCCTACACCGTAGTGTAAGAGCATGCCTCGTGACTTGTCACAAAGCATTATGTTTATTATTTCTGTGATCTCATTTTGTTCTGGTTTTCGAGAACATGTAAAATGACGGTTTATCTCTTCAACAATGCAGAACTCACTGAAATCACGATTGCAAAACTTTAACTCATTATATGTCCTATGATGTTTGATTTTTCTTCGTGTCTACTTCTCGACTATCATCTTCCATTTTACAAAGGTTGAATATCCTTCATATTTTATTTTGAGAAAATAAACCGACATCATCCTTAAATAATCCTCGATCAAACTCATATAGTATACGGCTCCACTCTTCGATGAAGTTCTATTGGGCCCCAAATGTATGAGTGAATGTAATATATTGCCCTTTTAGTCTTTCTTACAGTTGGCTTACTGAATTTCACTTTAGTTTGTTTACTAAACTGATTATGACCCTGCTGACTTTCGTTATTACTCCATGATGATGCTACTTCGACATCGTCCACAACAACACTCTCTTATATAATGTGATGCCCATTTTGTAAATTTTATTTCATACACACCATAGAGCCATTTGTCACGTTGATTACACCATCATCTATATGATACTTGTAACCCAGAAATTATTGTATCCTTAGACATATCAAGTTTCTCTTCAACCCAAGAACATGCCAATACATCACGATTCCAACAAGACCATCAAACATTTTGATCATAAGTATATGAGCATAGTGATGCAAAATAAAGAGATTGATATATTGAATATACTTGTGGAAGTGTACATGATTCTAGACCAAATACTTTGTCACTTTTAGAAGCACAATGACAATACTTAGAGCCAAACAATTCAAAAATGCACTTAATGGGCTAATCCAAAATTGTTCGGCTAATTCAAGAGGTTGGACTGCTGATTTTAATAATATGAAAGTTGAATAAAATGCAAATCATACTACTTCTATTGATATAATTTATTAAATGAGTAACAAGTACAAACATTGAAATGAGAGAAATATAATGATTTGATTATTAAATGATTTTATGATTAGCCTTTTGGTGTGTTTTAGAAATCTAAGAGTCTTTTTATTAAAGTTTATCTTTAATTATCATTTGTGACTAATCTATATTTGGAGGTTGTTCCAAATATAAATATAAGCCTTCAGAAGCTTTGTAAACACAATTTATAATGCATAAATATTATTGTATTGTGAGGTGTGTCCTCTTGGTTCTTAAATGAACTCTTGACGTGTCGTTTAACCATCAAACTTGTAGTCATGGTTCTAATATTCCTAGGTGAAGGGTCAATGCTCAAATAAACATTTCTTATACGTTCTTGGGGTTCCAAAACAATACTAGGTATCAGGTTTCACTACACTTGTTGGTGGAGTTTATATCACATAGTAAATGTGGCAAAATCATTATCGAAGGCTTAACTTGGTGTAAAAGCTTTACGAATATATTGCGCCTCCCGAATATATCTGACCCTAAAGAGCTCATTCATTTCTATCACGATAGCATTTAACTTCTCTACAGAAAAATCTCGTCTCTTATGAATAACAGGTTTGATCCTCAGATTTATTCCCTTCCCATTGGTTGTTATTCAACCATCTGATCCTCGCAATTAGAACCCTGAATTTGAAGAGTTGTTGCATAACATTCTCTGGCTACCTTTTGGTCATTTTGAACCACACCAACACAATCTACAATGACATATTTCAAGCACTGATGAACAATATATACAATAGCATGCATTCTTGAAAGCCAAGATCTCCCAAAAATAGCAATATAACTGGTTGGACATTCAACCACCATGTACAAGACTTGAACATTCTTTTTAAAAGGATATTTTCCCAAACACACTTCACCTTAAAATTCACCAATCACTTGAGCTTTCACCCATGTAAACCCAATTATAGTACAATCAGATCGACAAATTCGAGGTGGATTATGCATCTTATCATATGTAGACTTGAACAATACATTTGCAGAACTCTTGGTATCTATCAAAACTCGTCGAATTTAAGTTCCAGATATATATGACCCTATAAACACTGCTTCCTTATAAGGTCATGATATTCCCCTCACATTGAACAAAATAAAAGGAGTATATTTCTTTCCATATAAGTGAGTAGACATTCTTCCTTCTACTTGAGTAGCTAAACTGACAACGTGTATTTTCCTAGAACTATTAGTATTTTCCTAGAACTATTAGTATTTTCAGTCATAAAATATCCCTCAAAAATTTCTAAAGATTTAAAGTATTCACACAAACTTCAAACTCGTCCCTGCTCTCCTGGTTCATCCCCAGCTAGAAAAATTAATCGAACCAGATCTTGTCCAAATATTCAAAGACTGCATCAAACTTATCACACTTAAAATCCAGAATCATCGATGCACTCTCTTGCCTCAAATTTAGATTACCAATTCATTATTGACGTGTTCTGACTTTTTGATCCACTATTTTCCCCTAACCAAAAGTTATTAATTTGTCATTTTCTATTAGAACTTGTATCTCCTTCTTTAACACTATACAATATGTAGTGTCGTGCCCAATATCATTATGATACTTGCAAAATCTATTATTACACTATTCTCTTGGTCTGTTTATAGGAGCCAGATTTTTGAAGCTTACATGAAATTTAGACTTCAAAAAAATAGCAGCTATATTTTTAGTCAAGTATGCTTAATATTCGGACCTTATCCACTGATTTGGCCTTGGTCTATAGTGTTGATTGTCTGTTCTTACTTGAGATGAAACCCCTCAAGTTCGAGGAGGTAGATTTTTTTTATCCTCGGACAAGGAGGTGATTGATAGCTTTGATTAGTAATTCCTTTCCCCGAATTTTGTTTGTACAGATTCAGTTTCACCTCGAACTCTGGTGGACTTCTCTACTTTAATCTGATTTTCTACTTTAGCCATTAAGGCTCCAGAAGTTAATGCTTTCCTTTTTGCCATTTCTTTTGCCATATCTCCTTATAAAAATCTTTGTATAATAACAGCCATAGCAACCAGCTCTTCACAACCATCCAATCCCACATTTGCTAATATAATACGCCTCGTATAATCTTTCAATTTTTTAGCCACTGCTTGCTTACAATGTATTATTGTATCACCATTAGCAAGCATTTTTTTGATTTCCTGTTGTCGGAAATCTGTATAAAAGTCCATAAATTTAGTAATATATCCCCTCATATTTCTATTATACCACTTCAATGCAATGCCCTTAAAGGTCTGAGAAAATTTTATGCACACCAGCATGTCATCATCTTTGAAGTTCATCATATAGTTTTTGAATTGTTCAGTGTGATTATCAGGGTCTTGCGTCCCATCAAACCTTTCGATTTTGGAGATATCAAAATACTTCAGAAGAGAAATGGACCTAATCTCAGCAGTTAAAGGAGAATTTCTCCAATATATTCCTTGCACATACTGGTCATCTCCTCTAGTTCCCATAACAGCATACCAATTCTGATTTGCTACTCATGTGTATTGGTTAGATATTTTTCCTTCATACCATACAGTATCCCACATACGAAGAGGTTTACTGTCACGTTTTTATTTATATTCTTTGTGTGATTTTCAATATCGACTTCTTTCTCCTTTCGAAGAACCCCGGTACTTCTTCTATTTAAACAATTGTCCCTCAGATTCTGAACTATCAAATTCATCATCGCTAGATGTGATGAATCTATGCTTATCTTTATTTATTTTTTGTGAAGTTTGGTGTTATTTATCATACTCAAAATGCGCTTTTTCGATCACTTTGAAGTTGATGAGATGTGTACGATTGATCAGATTAATTTTCCAGTTCGTTTCTCTCCTCAAACGTCGTACCTCAGATCTTAGCCTACATGACTAGATTTGTTGATCTCTTTGAACATACTTATCATTCAACACAGTTATCTTGTCCAAAAATTGATTCATTTAGTTTACAATATCTAAATGACCTTGTTGTACCAGAATTTGACTATTTTCCCTACTTTCTTCTCTACGTAAATCAGATTTCAACGTTTCAATAGCTTTGTGAACTGTTGGATCAGTTTCATGCTTCGATTCCATATTGATCAAGAACGATATCATTGACTAACAGTTCAGCAATTTTCGAATTTTGATGTGTAATCAATGTACCAATCGAAGGTCTCCCACTATGGTCTCTAATTTTTTGAGTATAAATTTCACTTCTAGAGAGAGAGTAAAATGTTAAGTAAGATTGTAGAGAGAGAAAGTGATTGAAAGTATCAGAATATAACTTAGAAAATAGTCTCCCTTTCATTCATCGCCTTACGCCCTATTTATAGGCGCGTCAAAGTTCTGTAACTGAAGTAGTTATATAATAGAGTAAATTGAATTATAGTACCTTACATTCACAAGTAATTCAAATCTCTTCTTATAACTCTACAATCTATCATAAATAATCTTAACAATATTATATATAAATGTACTTAAATAGTGGAAAAGAAGCCACCAAATGTATTAAAACCTAATAAAATCGCAAAGATAAACTTCATTCAAATGTGATAAACCAAAAAACTCTATAGATATATTACTTAAACAAAACAAACAAAATTATGAAAATAAAAATAAAAATCCTTATTGAAAACCAAAATCAAAACAAGAGTGGATCAAAACAATAGTAAATCATTTGGTGCCTAATCGAATACGTTGAATTATATGTCGTCATCACTTTCTTCCTTGAATCTTATGTCTTCATCACTTTCTTCATTGGGATTTTCCTTCTTCTCCTCGACAGCTGGTGCAACTACAACAACTCCTCCACCACCACCAGATCTCACATACATGACTTAATCATCGATGTTTCTCTTCTCAACAAGATTAGCAACTTCGCAAGTAAGACTCGATAGCCACACTAACAATTTTAACAAGGGTATCGATCTTCTCAGCATTGATGGGGATTCCATCGGCGTAAAGGATGAGGCTAGCATAGGTGCATGCAGCTTTTTTGGATCTCATTGCTAGCTCAAAATTCTAAAAGGTAAAGATGCTCATTCTTATAAATTTTATTTGGTATAAATTGTGCTTTTTAGATTTTCCGTTTGCTTTCTTTGAAATTTAAAAAACAAAAAGAAATTTAACTGACTCCACTCACCGTCGATGATACTCTCCATAAGTTGTGTTTTTCTTTAGATGCTACCGTAATTGTATCAATGGATATAACAAAAATGAGGAAGATGAAAGGAGTGAAGAGAATTGGACTTAATATAAATATCAGGTTTTGGTTTAGGGAAGAAAAGGTTTAGGATATAAATTTGGGGTAACTAGGTCAGGTTATTTTTGAATAAATGGGTCGACCATGTCTAGCTAGTAAATTGGATACTTTTGTGAAAATCAAATGATAAATTGTAAGTTAGTAAAAATAAATAGTAAAAAAGTTAAAAGTAAAAGTAAAATGTTAAAATTAAGTCATGAGCATTTTGGATGTGAAATGTGAGTGGTCGTATTTGCAACAAAAAATTATAACGTTGGATTGCCTGTGTCATCCTCTGGTTAATTGACACGCGTCAATGATCATATATCAAATATTTGTAAACATAAGTGACCAGTTTTGAATACAACCGAACCTTAATGGATGTTTCGTAATAGGTGACCAACACTAGTGATTAACGAAGGTTTTTAAAGTGCATTACCATAAACATTTTACTCAGCGTTAAATATTTTACTCAGCAATAACATAATGAAATAAACTTTGAATACAAAATACATTATGAACACAAAAATCACAAAGTACAATGTAAATCCTTATATCATAAATGATTAAAAATCTGAAACTTCAAAACTTCATTACTATTTTATATTTAAAAAAAGATCCACCACGAACCCTAAAATAATAAATAAAATGATTTTTAAAGTAAATTTTGTGTTCAAAAAATCATTTTATGTTGTAACCTAAGGGACAAACGTTTAGACAAACTTTTAATTAGGATAGAATATGACTCCAAAAATCACTTCAACCACTAATTGATCGGTTTATGTTTGGTAATTGATTTTTTTATTTTATTTTACACTAAAAGTAAAAAAATTGCTGGTACTCTCTGGACTATTTAGTTTGGGTAAGGTTAATCCACCTGTTAGTGTTGACTATTTGTGACAACTAGTCCATTAACTATTTATTTTTTATAAAGTTAGTCCTTGATTTTTTATTTCAAAAAACTTAGTCCCCGTAATAAACATGTGCATCGGACTAACTTTATCCAAAATGGATAGTCCAGAGATTATAAACGGAGTTTTGAAAATCCAAGACTATATGTCACCAAAATAGATAGTCGAAGGACTATCAAAAACCTTTTGAAAATTCAGAGACTATATCTCACTAAATTCGATAATCAAGAGACTATTTACTGTTCAATACCTTGAAATTGAATATTATATACCTATGACTATTATAAGTATTAAAAATAAAAATAATATTTTGCAAACAAATATGTTTTTGTCCGTTCATTCAGCTCATATATGTAAAAGTGTCTTAATAGTATCATTCAGCTCATATATGTAAAAGTGTCTTAATAGTAAAATAAGTGTTTAGAACATGAGATTGCTCGGGTTATGGAAGAAGGAACCGAGAAGAAGGTATCAGCAACAACTGGTTTTAATGTGATTGGATCCGCAGATGTTTGGTAAAAAGGAAAATATTCCTCTTTCAATCGACACACTCGACGCAGATAGCTCTTAATAGTAAAATAAGTGTTTAGAACATGAGATTGAAAATGTATATCTATGTAGATAAAACAAATATTTTACTATTAAGACACTTTAACATATATGAGCTGAATGAACGGACAAATAAATATTTGTTTGGAAATATTATTTTTATTATAAATAATATATATATATATATATATATTTAATACTGCAAATTAGCAGTTTTAAATTTTTAACACTAAAAGATTATTATTTTTTCTTCTTCTTCCCGAATACTTGTTACTCGGTCTCCGGCGAACTCCAGCGACTTCCATTTCTGGCGACTCTCTCCTTCTATTTCCAAAAATCGAACTTCAACACTATTTACAAATTAATTACCAGTCTGACACAAAGTTGATCTGTACAGACCCTTTCTTATTTACAACCTCACAAATATCTTTTGCAAACTGTAGATTCAACTGTGCCACATCGTGTAAACGGGAACCTTCTCTAACACTGTTAGAGTGTCAACGTTAGAATCAATAATATATGGGCAGTGTTAAAATGTATATGGGCTATTTAATATTAGTCTGTATATGGGCTAGGGTTTCTAGGGTTTACATTCTAACACACTATATATATACACTATTATTATAATTATAGGATGAGGGATTTTGGATCAACACAGTTTTTGATCCTACCCGCTCAACTCAAGTTGTGTACTGTTTCTGTCTCATACACATTCACAATTCTCTTATCATGGTATTAGAGCCATAGCCTTAAATAACTCTAGCCTTCATCAGCCGGTGTGTTTCCAGCGTAGCCTTTATCAGCCGGCGTGTTTCCGGCGTGCCCTCCATCAGCCGGTGTGTTTCCGGCGTAGCCTTTATCAGCCGGCGTGTTTCCGGTGTACCCTCCATCAGCCGGTGTGTTTCAAGCGTACCCTTCATCAACCGGCATAATTCCGGCGTACCCTCCATCAGCCGGTGTGTTTCCGGCGTAACCTCCGTCAGCCGGGGTATTTTCGGTAGTTTTTATGACAGACGAATCACATTCTACAATGGACCAGACAGCCTCTCCTACGTCACGTGATGCGGTAGTGGGGTTCCGGAAGATTGATCCGACTTCTCCCTAATATCTTGGTTCCAACGATAATCCTGGTAATATTATTTCTACTGTTAAATTTGACGGCACTAATTATCAGGCTTGGTCTCGTTCTCTGCGTTTATCTATGAAAGGTAGGAGAAAGCTTGGCTTTTTGGATGGAAGTATTGTGAAACCAGTCGATCCGAAGTCTTTGGAGGATTGGGATGTTGTTCAAGCCACACTCGTTCAGTGGATTCTGAACACTATTGATGAGTCACAACGCAAATATGTTCCATATTTTGAGGAGGTTAAACCTGTGTGGGATGTTCTGCAGCGTCGTTTTGCTGTTAGCAATATTCAACGCAAACATGAGTTGAAGGAGGAGTTGGCTGCTTGTAAACAGACCTCTACTATGTCTGTTTCTAAAAACTTTGGGAAACTCGAGAAAATCTGGAATGAGTTGAGTGCATATTCGTTTACTCCTACTTATGTTTGTGGTGGGATGGCTGAAGCATATCAGCAGAGTCAGGATGAAGAAAAGCTGCATGCGTTTCTTTCTGGTCTCCATCGGGAGCGCTTTGGTGCTATTCGCTCTCAGTTACTTGCTCAGGATCAGACTCCCACTCTGTATGGAGCATTCAACACGGTGCGTGGTGAGGAGCGGTTACAGGCCAGTGCACCTATGGAGAAGCCTATCTCAAAGGCTCCGATGGCATTTGCAGTTCAGTCTACTCCTCGAGGTACTTCTTTGTCTGCCCCACGTTATTCTCAGCGTTTTTGTACCTATTGTCACAAAAATGGTCATGAAGAATCCAATTGCTACACCAAATATGGGTATCCTGGAAAGCAGACCACCGCCTTACATCCGGGTACTACACTAGCTTACGGCCGTGGAGAAAGGGGCCCGCGCGGACCGCCACGCAGTGGCGTTGCTCCAAGGCCACGCAACAAAACATGCATACGACAACCACTCGTGGAATAAGAGAATAAAAAATAATCTGAATAGGACTGAACAAAACCATACCTCTTCAGTGCAGCCACAAACTTGGCAAACCAACACCGAGGTGCCTGCTTCAGCCCATACAACGATTTGCGAAGGCGACAGACCTGTCCTTCGGGCCCTCTATCAAAGCTTGGAGGAATTTTCATGTAAATCTCCTCATCTAGATCACCATGCAGAAAAGCATTGTGTACATCCATCTGATATAGTTCCCAATGCTGAGCTGCTGCAACCGCTAAGAAAAGACGTACAGTAACCATCTTGGAAGCCGGGGCAAAAGTCTTTGTATAATCAACCCCTTCTACTTGATGATTACCAAACACGACCAAACGCGCTTTGAGGTGCTCTACTCTCCCATCCGCATGATATTTAATTTTATAAATCCACTGACTCCCCAAAGCTTTCTTCCCTGGAGGTACATGTGCCAAGGTCCAAGTATGATTATCCTCTAGTGCCTGAATCTCCTGTTGCATTACCTCTCTCCAACCAGGATGTCCCATAGCCTCTCGGAATGACTTAGGTTCATCCCCAGAGGTAATAGCCGCAAGAAAATAGCGGTGTGCCAAAGAAAAACGAGAACTATCTATATAATGAGTGAGAGGATAAGGCATACCGTGATCAGGAGATGGACTAGGACTAGGAGCAGGAGAAGCAGATGGTGCTGAATGTACTACTGTAGTCATCACAAAATCCGCCAAACGAGTAGAAGGGATTTTACTACACTTTCCTCGTCTAACGTCTGAAGAAATACCCGAATTATCTGAAATAACATCAGAAACTATTGGCGAATCTGAGACACCGCTGTCACCAACCTGAGGCGGAGGTTGCACATCACCAACCTCGGCAACCTCCGCGAGTTGTGCTACCAAAGGGACGCCGCTATCCGGTGACACTTCATCGTCAATCGTCGAGGTCTTCTCAACCTTCCCCCAAAACTCAAAAGCAGTAGGAGGAGGTGCAGCGACTTCAGTCTCATGACAACCCAACTCAGAGAACACAGGAGTAGATACAAATGGAAATATATGTTTAAAAAATTTCACATCTCGGGAAACAAAATAATCTTGACTCTCCAAATCATATACTTTCCAGCCTTTCTTTCCATATGGGTAGCCCACAAAGACACATCGACGACTACGACTCGAAAACTTGTCACCCTTAGACCTCTGATCATGCACATAACATAGAGACCCAAACACACGAAGCTCAGAGAAGACGGGAGGCACACCAAAAAGTATCTCAGATGGAGTCTTAGAACCCAAAAATTAAGAAGGAGTTCTATTAATCAAATACCCGGCAGTCAAAATACACTCCCCCCAAAATTTAACAAGTAAGTTACCTTGAAACCTGAGAGCACGAGCAACATTCAAAATATGTCTATGTTTCCGTTCGACCCTACCATTCTGCTGAGGAGTACCCACGCATGAAGATTGAAAAATAATACCCAACTCATCAAAAGTACGACGTACAGAGAAACATTCAGTGCCATTGCCACTGCGTACTGTCTTAACAACTCCATTAAATTGTTTCTTAGCCATTGCAAGAAAATGTAAAAAAATGGAAGTTACTTCTGATTTCTCAGCCAACAAATAAACTCATACAGCACGGGAGTAATCATCAAAAATATTGAGAAAACATCGCTCACCACAAGAAGACAAAGTATGATAAGGACCCCACAAATCACAATGAATCAATTCAAAACAAGCAGCCGCTTTAGAATCACTGACAGAAAAACATTCACGAGTCTGTTTAGCTCGAAAACAAATATCACACGGGTGAGCTTCACTCATATCACGTGTACTAGAAACAAAAGGTAAAGATTTAACTATCTTAGCTGAGGGATGTTCTAACCTATGATGCCACAACTCAGCATCACTATCAACCACTGCAGCACTACAAAGTTTGGTCTTCACAACACTGCTGAAACAGTACATTCCACCTCTCCGCTCACCCAGTCCAATCACCGTCCCTGATCGTCGATCCTTAATAAGGCAACCAAACTTAACACAGTAAACAATACAGTCTAGATCATCAGTCAAGTGGGAGACTGAAACCAGATTACATGTAAGCTTGAGAACCAAAAATACATTCTGCAAAGACAACTGACAAGACAAACGCACACTACCACAATGTGTAGCAGTAACCTGAGAACCATCAGGCAGAGATACTACACAGGCTGGCATAACAGTAACATTGTGCAATAAAGAGATGTCACCAGTCATGTGATTAGAAGCCCGAGTATCAATAATCCAAGGGGTACTGAACAACTCACCACTTAGAAACTCATTAGTCTGGGAAACTTTGTCTGTTGAAAAAAGGGAAAGCAACTGCTGCAACTGACCAGAAAGACGAGAAGCCTCACCAACAGGCAACTTGGCAATAGTTGCAGTCGATTGACCCACGGTGGTTGTTTGTGCTGTTGGAGCACAGGATGGTGTAACTCTGATTGGGCTGGCTGTCCTAAGACTCGGGGTAATGTGAGTGGTTGGATGGTGTTCTTGGGTGATTCTCCTGTTTCATGGAAGACTAGGAAACAAAGTGTTGTTGCATTTTCTTCCGCTGAACCAGAGTACCGGTCTATGGCAGGATTGACATGTGAGTTGAAGCGGTTGCACGGCTTGCTCAAAGATTTTGGGGTCTCACACTCAGGGGCTATGCAAGTTTTCTATGATAGTCAGTCGGCTTTCCATCTTGCCCACAATCCTGTGTTCCATGAGCGTTCAAAGCATATTGAAGTAGATTGTCACTTTGTACGAGATGCGATACTTGATGGGGTTATTTGCACATCTCATGTGCCCACCAAGTTCCAACTTGCAGATATTTTTACCAAAGCACTAGGCAAGCAGCAGTTTGAGTTTTTGCTTGGCAAGTTGGGCATTCATAATCTTCATGCTCCAACTTGACGGAGGGTGTTAGAGTGTCAACGTTAGAATCAATAATATATGGGCAGTGTTAAAATGTATATGGGCTATTTAATATTAGTTAGTATATGGGCTAGGGTTTCTAGGGTTTACTTTCTAACACACTATATATATATACACTATTATTGTAATTATAGGATGGGGGATTTTGGATCAACACAGGTTTTTATCCTACCCGCTCAACTCAAGTTGTGTACT
The DNA here is from genome assembly GCA_036936605.1 of Limnanthes douglasii subsp. nivea. NCBI lineage: Eukaryota > Viridiplantae > Streptophyta > Magnoliopsida > Brassicales > Limnanthaceae > Limnanthes > Limnanthes douglasii. The sequence goes on along the minus strand of JAUPFV010000005.1, from coordinate 124,184,728 downwards.
GTTTCTGTCTCATACACATTCACAATTCTCTTATCAGACACTTTAATTGCTTCATCTGTCTGATAAGACGCAAATTCTGCTCGTACAATTTCTTTAGCACCGAAGTTTTTGTGATATCTTGAAACAGTCATACTCCTTTACAATTTCAGCTTATGTAACTAAAATTTTCAAACTTGAACGAAAGTTTTCCTTGAAGATTTCCTTAAATTTGGTAGGACTTCAATATGTTGCTTAATATAGTTGAGTATCGAAGTGGCATCTGATCTAAATGGTTCACTCTGCTGTAAAATTGCATTAATAATCATTTGATAGTACTTAGGAGCTGGCCCTTTGAAGAACCATCATCAATTACATTATGCATGGTTATATCAGAATCTTCTCCATCAGTCATCTTTGGAATAGGAGTGTCCGAGATTAGGGATTCATCAGCTACATTTTGCACGGCTAGATTATAAGCTTCACCATCAAACATCATTGGAGTTGAGCCCTTTGAAGAGCCATCAAAAGTTTTTGGACTTGTACTTACAGTCTTGTTTGGCAGTTTATCCATCTTAAGAAGCCTTTGGATATCACAATCTATTATCAGAGGAACCCAAAATCAAACATATAAAAATTTAAAAAAGTGAGCACTCTATACAGATCCATTTACAGTGTTGAACGTACCTGTTTTTTAGTAGTAGTGCAAACATTTAATACCTTTTATCCGATCCGTCTTTGTTTTTTTTTATAAAATTACCTTTTAAGTTTTATTTGGATGTAAACATATTTTTTATTATAAATATAATATATGTATTTTTTTTAATACTGCGAATTAGCAGTTTTAAATTTTTAACAGTATTAACCTAATTTTCTAACCGTTTAAAAAAATTTTCTAAAATATATCATATAGACCACTTTTTGATTCGTCTCCTAAATATAAGCACAATGGTGGTTTCAGTTTTATTTTGGGAATTATAAACCAAAAGATACAAACTTTACAAAAAAAACTTATTTTTGTTAGAAGTTACTAGATAATATTACAAAGAAGAGTATTATAGTATTTTAGTAGATGTTTAGTACCAAATTTGGATAATCATCTTATTTGGTATCAAATATTAATTTTGAACTAATAATGAAACTTATATGAGAGTCTCCCAAATAAATAAGTTGTTTGATTATAGCTAAATATAGTATTTAGACTAATCCCACAAAAATTCGTTTCTTTAACTTTTAGAAAGATAAGAGACATTGTCTCTCTATTTTTATTTTTACTTATGTTTTAAACACTCCACAATAGATTATTTTATAGTTTATTGTACTCACATTAAGACTTTTGGATTTTTATTCAGACTTTATTTTGAGATTATTCATGAATTTTCAGAAGAATTATAGTTGTGAATGAGAGACTATACGATTTCTCTTCAAGATGTCAATTAATTTTACAAATGCATCTTGATTAATTTATTCTTTCAACTATATGATAATTTGACTCACAGTGAAACGCAAGAGAAGCTAAAAGAGGGATAAAAACCCTAATTTTATTAATTAAAACAACTCCCCCAACAATGTATAGAAGATATGTTTATATAAGGATTCAAGTGAAACCCTAAAACCAAAAATATGAAAATTACTAAAATATCCTAAAGTATTAAAAACGCAAAATAAGATGATAGAGGAGCTCAAATGCCCAAAAAGGCCCATAGCTCACGAGAAAAGCTCGTGACTTGTGTTCGTGACGTCGTTTCCTTCGAAACAAGATGCTGTGGGTCAAAATCAAACACCGGAGCTTCAAACTTTCAATTCACCGCATTCTTCGGGTGATCGCCAGTCTTCATAAATTCCAGCGCTAAACTATCTGCATCATTCCCGCCGGGGTTGAGAAGATTCGTCCTCGAATCAGAACCAGTCTCCTCGTCAGAAGAGTCACCTGCATAAGGAATCATATGCTTAACATTAAAGACATCAGACGTACGAAGATGGCTAGGCAAACGCAGTCGATAAGCATTTGGGTTGATCTGCTCCACAATCTCCATCGGGCCAATCTTCCAGGCAGCCCGTTTGTTGTACTCACTAGCAGGGTACCGATTTTTGGTTAAAACTGGCCACACATAGTCACCAACTTCGAACTGAACAGGACAACGATGAGAATCCGCCTCAGACTTATACTTGGCGGTGCTCAAGACAAGTTGATCGTAAGTCGTCTGGTGGGTTCGGCAAATCTGCGATACAAGCTCCTCAGCAGTTGTGTGAACACGAATTTTACTGGGCAGGACGAGCAAGTCGACAGGACCCCGGGGAACAACACCATACATTACCTAGAAAGGAAAAAAACTCGTTGAGCGGTGAAGGGCATGATTGTGGGCAAACTCTGCATGCGGTAGGCGTTGATCCCATGCCTTCGGGTGATCTTCCACCAGGCTAGTGTCACGGTCAGAAACAGGAAACACATCTGTAAACACATCAGTCCCAACAGAGCTAGCAATAGGAAACACATCGGCAAACACATCAGTCACAACATAGCTAGCAATGGGAAACACATCTGCAAACACATCAGTCCCAACAGGGCTAGCAACGGGAAACACACCTGCATCATAATTTATTTTTAAGTATCCACATGAAGTAGGGTTATTCATGACACCGTAGTTATTAACAATTAGTGTTAGAGTTAGTCATACTAATTAAGAAATCGATTATTATTATTATTATTTCTATTTATTTTTTCGAATTGTATGGTTGGAATATAAAAATTTGAGATTTGAATAATATATGTACGTATTTATTTTTTGGATTGAAATTTAATAGTTGTAGGACTAAATTCTACATATCTGGTCATTTGGATTCGAGAGAACTCTAATTTATAATAAAAATGAGTTCTTTTTATAATAGAAATTTTGGAGTCGTGAATTAGAGGCTTGCACTGTTCCATCAATAGTTAGTTAAAGCGGTGTAGTTGCTCACCGCGTAGCCACTAATAATTGATGGATATGTTTTTTCGTGCGATTTTGTTATTTCACTCCACTACATACCTACAACAAACAATTTACACTTCAAAATGTGCTGTTATTGTTTCGTTGTACATGTTTGTTGTACATGTTTTATATATTTATATGTTTACTTGTGATGTAAATATATGTATGTTTTCTTTTGTGTTTAAGGACTGTACAACTATTTTATCATGTCTATATTTGTTTTACAAGGCATGTTAATGTTGAATAGGTTAGAAATAAAAATGAAGAATAATGTTATTATAAATATTATTCAACTTTTTTAAATTGTTGAAATTTTGGGTTATATATATATATATATATATATATATTATTAATGATGCACGATAATATTTTTTACATATCGCTTGTAATTTTCTAAATATACTCATTCTTATATCAAAAGATTTTTGGAAGCTTGTCCTTGGCTATCTTGGTTTTTATTGTCTTGCAATGATTTCAAATGTTGGCCAAGTTTAATCGTAAAGAGTAAAGACTCCAATATAATTATATTTTTCTAATGATGATTTTTTTACAAAATAAACTCTTAGAGAACTAAATCTTATATTATTATGACTTTGAATTCTTTCACGAGCTGAAGATTTGTTTTTTACTTCTCTTTTCTTTTTGGACTCATTAATGGATTTTGAGGTAGATGAATTATGTTCTTCTCTACTCAACTTTTTTTATCATCTTCTTGAACTTGCCCCCTAAAAAAATCGACGAGCAACTGAGTTCAAGTATGTCTCGGAGGAAAAGATCGTGAATTACAAAGAGGTTTGGTTAGAAAATCGAAAAATTGGTCATGAGAAGGAACTTGGTTTCAGCACTTCACAAATATTTATGTACATAAAAATGGACCTTGATTCAAATTCAAATTCAAATTCTTTTAATAGAACTACACATACGGCGTAGTTTTTAGACAACAAGGTAGCTTCTATTTTGTTAATATTTCTAGTGAAGCAATAATTTTTTATTATTAAATGTTTCTTCGGAAGCCGGAATCCATCTAAATTTTCATACACCTCACAAAATTGAAAGAAATTATAGCATTTGTTTGATGATTGGAAATCAAATGTGTTCAAGACTGCCAATATTCATGTCAAGATCCGTAGTTATTTTTTATTTCTTGGAAAATCCACTGCTCTTAGATTTGAAAGTTGTGTTAGATCGGCTTCTATGTCTTTTTCATGAACATGTAACCAAATAATTTTCTTATCTCAAATCAAAAGTACAATTTTCCAAGTTTAACTTCTAGTTAACCTTTCTGAGATTGGTTGTTCCTTTCTTTCTTTGCACGATCTGGTAATCCTTAACCAGCCTAATGTGCATTGGACATTTATAAGCCCATCCGAACGGAAAAAAAAAATTCTTGTGATGCTTTGACTAAAAAAAATTCAATCTTTTGATGGACAACATCTTGTAGACCGGACAATATATACTTTTATCAAATAAAATAGATTATTATTTTTTGTTAATTTGTGTTACTAAAACGGACAGTAAACTGATATTATAGGTGTTTAAGCTTCATTTTAAAACTTCCTCGACCTATGAGATCCGAATCAACGGCGATTTTTCATTTAGATGATGCGTTTGTTAGAGATATAAGGCCTAAGCCCATTAGCCTATATAGTTTATCTATAAATAATATATTTAGACTCTATGTAATACACACTTTCTAATAATCAGAAACCCTAGCCGCTTATTGGCGACTACTTCTTCTTTTATCTGTATTTGTTTATTTAACATGGTATCAGAGCTTTGGCTTAGATCTTGAAGTTTTCGCGTCTTCCGCTGTGCCGGCGGGCAATGTTTTTAGCTGTCCGCCGGAATTTTTGTAGATCTACCAGGTATTCAATTTTGTAGTAGCATTGGATTTAGGTTTGGAAGCCACAGTTTCGGTAGATTTGTTTAGCTTTGATTTGGATTTGGTATTTTGATTTATTTTTGGATTTGGTTTCAGTATTTGGATTTGGATTTGGATTTGGTTTTGGATTCGGTATAGATTTTGTTTGGATTCGTTTGGATTTGTTTTGCTTTGTTTGGATTCGTTTGGATTTGTTTGGTGTTTGATTTCGTTTGGAGTTTGGAGTTTAGAGTTTGAAGCTTGTAGTTTGGAGTTTGGAGTTTGGAGTTTGGAGTTTGGAGTTTTGGAGTTTGTAGTTTGTAGTTTGTAGTTTGTAGTTTGTAGTTTGTAGTTTGTAGTTTGTAGTTTGTAGTTTGGAGTTTGGAGTTTGGAGTTTGGAGTTTGGAGTTTGGAGTTTGGAGTTTGGAGTTTGGAGTTTGGAGTTTGGAGTTTGGAGTTTGGAGTTTGGAGTTTGGAGTTTGGAGTTTGGAGTTTAGAGTTTAGAGTTTAGAGTTTGGATATTGCAGATTGAAGATTGAAGATTTGAGATTAGAGTTTGAAGATTGGAGATTGAAGTTTGGAGATTGGAGTTCGATTTTGTTTTTCTTATTTTGTGTAACAAACTCACAATGCAAGAATAAGCATTGCGAGTTTGAGAGAGGGTGTTAGAGATATAAGGCCTAAGCCCATTAGCCCATATAGTTTATCTATAAATAATATATTTAGACTCTATATAATACACACTTTCTAATAATCAGAAACCCTAACCGTTTATTGGCGACTACTTCTTCTTTAATCTATATTTGTTTGTTAACAGCGTTAAATCACTAACTATCCCGTGTATCAATTTATAATATATCACGAGTTATATATGTATAATCTTATAACTAAAAGTAGCCATTTACTTTTGTTGATTGAGGTTAGATACCTAAACATTGCGCGGTTTTGTGATGTTATATTATTTCACCATTAGTTATATATTTAGTCGTACAAAAACTAAAAAAAACTAAAAATATAAACAAGTTGTGCTTTTACCAATCCTATAGATTGATCGGTAATTGGTATGATCTTAAAACTTGACTTGTGGATCGACCGTTAATATTATTGGATCAGTATAAAAGGTTACCAACCATTTTCAGACATGTTATAGGGTCTGGTAACCGAATAACAATCTGATGCAACGGAATTAAGAAGAAGAAAAACAACAATAAAGAAACTTTATGATTTTAAGAAAACACTAGTTTTTTTAGACTCAAAATCTGAAATTCTATTATCTCAAATAAAAAAAATTAATCGTTTAATTAGAGTTTGAAAATCATAAATAAAAATCGTCTAACCTAATGCAAAATAATAAAATAAAACAAATATACCAAAATTAAATCCTATTAGATATGAGCATAATCATTCACTAATCAAAATAAACTACTAAAATAAAATAAATATAAAAAACATTTAAATAATTGAATCTAAATAGTGGGCTATATCATCCACACAAATTGGCCTTCGAATTGGCTCACTTTGGTCATGCCAAACAAAAATGTCATCCACTAAGGCTCCACCAGTTCATGTACTTTCAATAGCAATCGACGAATATTTGCTCCCTCTGCCACTTGAAAACAGTTCTTGACAGAACATGAGCTTGCAACCAGTCTTCCTATCTACAGCAATCACCTCTTCAGTGGAGATGAATATGATAGAACCAGTCTTACAAAATCTAAAAATTGTATTAATCAGAGCTAGAAATGTTGATGTTGTTTTATCACCATTTCGAAAAAAGAGACATATAACACCATCAAGTAATTTGTGAATCTGAGCAAGCTTGTATTTTTTCAATGAATGAAACTACTCCAGTTCTACCAAAGTTTGTTGCATTGTGATACCTGTAAAAGATCTGAAACAAAGCAAAGATCTCCAACCGTTCGAAATGGTTGTGGACCACCCCAATTATTAACCATTCAGTCCTGTTCTTGGGCCACAGTTTTGGGTCCTCGTAAACGTAGAAGAGCCAGGTTGGTTTGTTATCATTATTCAGATTAGCAAATTGAGCGTATTTGTGAGCTTGTTTGACATAAAAGTACCACATCTCAGTATTACTATCATAATAAACTCTTGTATTTCCGTCATAATAGAATTTAGAGGCTATCTGGCAATAATATATGCCTCATCCCAAACAAAGCCAGATTCAATTCATGGTTTTTTAGCGTAATTTGTTCACTTCCTAGATTACCTATATGTCAGTGGTACTGTATTTCATAAGTCTATATCATCAGGTTGTGAATATTTTTTCTGAGTAGTTCTCTTTGGTTCTGTAACATAATACATATTCAATCTTTTTTTCGCCATAAAAACTTGGTTCCAGTTTGTTCTGACGGTCATAATCAAAAGTAAAATTGTCTGAACAAATATTCCAAACAACATCCTCATCCAAACACCCTTCACTTGCATTCCAAAACCATAGCCTAGTAGGGTGCCAATATGGATCCCAACCAAGTAGTAGCAAGACAGGTTCACGTAAGTCACAGTGCTTTGCCTTCCCGCCCCCGTCACAACTCCAGAAAACACTGGTTGGACACTATTCAAGAGTATTGAGACGACCAGCAATGGTGATAAATTTGCAACCGCTGCAGCTACAGCCTCACTAGTGAATATATAAGACAAGCGACATCGAAGGATGTGAGAGTTGCAACTATAGTTGGAAACTTTGCGACTTTGTGATTCAGTTTCCCAAGTTCATTCGAAACCCTACCACCTGCCGCAGCTAGGAATCCAAGTTATATTATCATTTCCAATCCATTTATGTTGATGCAGATAGCAAGAGCCTAGAGAAACCTATGCATTCTTTAAGTTTCCCGTCATTGAAACCAAGATTGTATTGTACCACAACTCAAGACAAAGCATTCCACCAGAGGATAAAGAAAGCTTAGTTGCAGGCCAAAGATCCTTAAAAGCAGCAGTAAATAAACCCTTCCAAGCATATTTGCACCTTCTATAGGTAACAAACAAGAGCTGACCTATATTGGGCAACCAGTACCATTGCACCTGCAAGTCCAGACCCGAGTTTGTAAGTCAAAAGCCAAGACAAAAAAAATACAGGGCCAGTGAAATAGTTGACATATGTAATTATTTTGTTAGTACTCTGAGCTTGAAGGAACGTTTGGCATGTATAACAAGAAATATAGGAGAATAATTTCAGTTTAATTTTCCGTTTAATTTTCCACAACGCAAAGCTGGATCCCATCAAATTTTTCAATCATGTATTTTGTTGCTGTAGACGTCATTGTGAAATCCTAATTGCAAAAGCCCTAATTTCATCATGTGGCTTTAATACCAATTTTGTTATTAAATTACTAAGCAATTATCACAAAATGGCTCAAGTACAGAATATATGCGAATGAAAGATTTAAATGAACACAAGATTTGTCTACGTCCGCGGGCGCCGCTAGATAAAAGAGTTTCACTATGGTAGAAAATGTACATTTCAGATTGTGTTTTATGTAGTCCTAGTAGCCTATTTATATGGAATTAATAGACTTACTAGACAATGGGCTTTATGGGCTCATACCACAAGATTGACAACGATACTGTCACAACACTTACTTGTACTGCCATACACAGTACACTGTCAAGGCACAATATCACTATCACAGACACAAAACTGTACTGTCGGACACAATACACTGTCAAGGCACAATATCACTATCATAGACACAAAACTGTACTGCCGGACACAGTACACTGTCAAGGCACTATTCGACTCATTCACAACACCTTTATGAACTAAAACTACTATTATTTATAATATAATAACAATTTATTTGTAGATTAACTCCAATATCAATTACTTGCAAAGTTTGCTCTGTTTTAGTACTTTAGATATTCAAACAAGTAGTTTGGACAGATCTTTAATATATACTTACAATATGTAGTATTTTTCAATTATATAAATAACTGAAAAGCAAACACCATAGTCCTGATACGCTTTTCAAATATATAAACAATTGAAAAGCAAACACCGAATCATAATTAAAATTTTAATAACCATTATACTTTTACTATTGAGGATATGCATCTTAATCCATTGAGCATGCTTTTACCAAATCAATTCAAGAATTTTGTAGGTTCATAGGTTATAAATTTAAATCTGAAAATTAAAAATTTAACTTCGCGGTGGCTCTGATACCACTTGTAAGAAATAATTTTCGGATTTCTTATCTAACTTATTAAACCACAAAGTTAATTAATCATGTAATAATGCGGAAAAAATACTTACAAGACGTAGACATTCTTTGATCTTTATATTCCCAACTTGCAGCAGATGATCTTCGAATCCTTTGTTAGTTTATGATCTTCTAAGAGATGGCAACCAAAAATCAATTATTGATTCTGAAGGAAAAACCAATTTGTTTTTCTTAAAGGCCTTTTTTCTCTCTGTATTTGATATCGTCCTTTTCTAAAAGTGAAACTCACCTTTATATAGAAAACTGAAGTGAGAAAACGGTTCCTCCCATTTAACTGTCTGTAACTTCCAGACACTTACTTACTGAAGACCAGTCCTTATTAAATTTCCACCCTTATGGACCATAACCCGGTATTATTTTGTTTTACAAAATAATACTAAAACTTTATGTTTTTCTTAAGTTGTTTATTTCTGAATCCAATCATTCACAATATTCAAAATTAAACCTATACAATTACCTCTATGATACATATTTCATCTACTAGTTTGTTTCTTTCTTTATGATTACTTTTATTGGACTAATATTAACGATAGTCCGATACATCGATAAAACATGTGACGGTCCAACTCAGTGGAGAAATTCAAACATTGTCCACATAAAGTTGCAAGCGCGCTTGCCATGCCCAATAGGATACCATTACAAAACTTGAGGAGGACATCTATTGTGAGCGAGAAAGTAGTAAGCTTAGTCTGACCAATATGACCAACAAAAGCTTAGCTGATAAACGAAACCTCGAATGTTGAGAACCTTATGAAGACAGAATGACCAACAACTTTCCATAGTATCTTACTTTCAATCCAAGCTTTCTCACTTAAACTTACAACTTTTTTCTCCAACCATGACTATATTCTCACTTGACCCTCTTCCAATTGTTTCCTTAAGCTCCTCGTGACTAACACCTTCACACTGTCTCAACTTGGCCAAAATGGAAGCTAGTCTCTAATTATCTCTCTCACACATTTCATCAAACACCTCAATTGTACAAATCCCAAAACAATGAAAGTCGTGATTTTGGCCAATTTTGGCTAACTAACATCTGCAACAGCGCTAACAACTCCTTATGATTTGTTGTTTTCTCCTAGGTGTATATTAGAGATTCAAAAATTTCAAAAAAATAGTATTATGGTTTAGGTTGCTTTTGTTGGATGTCGGGGTAGGTGAAATAAGGAATAAGTTGTGACTGGTTTCTTTGTAGCTTTTGTCGGATGGCGTAGTCGCTGAGAGGGGATTTTCCCTCACTATCCATTGCATCAACAAAAGTTGTGTCTAAACTAGTATTAGTATTTGTTTCGGAGGGACTCGCAGCCGCTACTCAACGAGTGCACACAAGATAAACCCTCAGTTTGATGCAATAGCCTGCAAACAGTATTTTTTGGAGAGAACCCACTGCCGCTACTCAACGAGTGTGCACAGGGTAAACCCTCAGTCTAATGCAATAGGCTTTTTTCGGAGAGAACTCGCAGTCGCTATTCAACGAGTGCGCACACAGTAAACCCTCAGTCTGATGCAATAGCCTGCAAACCAATGCCATAAGGTAAATCACACAAGGTGACAGACTCAGCCAAAAAAATGTTTGGATATGGACTCGAACTCATGATTTTTGGTCACAAGCATGACGTTTTGATGGTGGTAAAGACTCTCGTAAAGGGTTTTTTGATGATGTTGGAATTTTCAAAACAAATATCCTCCACGATATTGTTTGTTTCTTATTTTCAATTGTATTGAGTATCTTAAACTGTAGGAATCTCATCCACTTAATTATAGACAAAGGATTTTTATCCATTCTTTTGATTGTAGAAGGAGATGGATTAATATTCACTATTGATAAAAAATTGATTTTAAATTTTTTTTCTAATGAAATAATTGGTTTCGAATTTTTAAATTTTCTTGAGGGTTTTAATTTTTCACTATCAACACTCTTCTCTATAATCTCATCATCATACTTATCGTAGACCGGCTTACCAAATTTGGACTCATATCTAGTTATAACGTTAAAACTAAGATCAATAGTTGGTGCAGTACGAGCATGAAACTCCTTAACTGGTGGTGGGTTAGGAGACATTACTCTAGATGGCACCAATATAAACTTGCAGCCATCTTTCACAAAACTGTATCGATTCGTTTTACCGTCATAAGTAGAATTCCTCTTAAATCTTCATAGACGTCCTAAAACTATATGGCAAGCGTACATAGTAACTACGTCACATCATGTTGTATCTTTGTAATTACCAACTGAAAATGCAGTTAGGCTATGTTTAGAAACTATTACCTCAGTGTACTCTATTAGTCCTGACAAGTATGTACGGTTATGGAAGAGCTTCAGTATTCAACACTAGTTTCTGAACAACCTCCTATGAAATCGGATTCTCATAATTATTCGAATTGATTACAAACTTGCAAATTCTTCCTCCAATTGTGCAGGTAGACTGGAATGTTGTTCTCTATTCTAGTCTTTAAATCAAGAGGTACCCGGAATATGATTCTTGTATTTGCATAGTATGAATTGATGTGCATAGTAGGAATTGATGTGCTCTTATACCAACCAATGTAGTGGAATTTAGAAGAAAATAAACAACACTAAAGAAACTGTATGGTTTCAAGAACACAATAGTTCTCTTAAACTCAAAGTTTGAAATTCTATTATCTCAAAAAAAAACTAATCATTCAATTAAAGTTTGGAAGCCTTAAATAGGAATCGTCTGAAACCCTAATGCAAAACAGACCAAAATTAAAGCCTATTAAATCTGAACATAATCAGATTTGGTTACTGTGAAGGATTATTCTTAAATCTCAATGTTTAAGTCTGAATTGATAATTCATGGACTAAATTGATAAAATAAGTTTAGTGAATTGTGGTCTCCAGTCACAAAGCAGTATAAGTTAATGGGATTCTAAAATGAGGGTTTTAGTTATATTTTCCTATAAAATAAATGACTGGAGTTCATATATTTGTTCAACCTAAACTCAAAAATATTAGTTGTCGCTTTAGTGAGAGGAAGACTAACGATTATTTTGTTCGAACAAAGTCTTGAAAAACAATAAACGTGATTCAAGTGCAGTAGAATCTGAAGTAAAAACTCAAGCATACTTATATGTAATAGCAACATGATCCAAATAGGATTATGGACAATAGCAACAGACAGAACATTAAGTCTCTTATAGTAGAAAATCATACAATTGGTTTAACAAGTTTTCACATTTTGATATATACGATTCAATTATATCTAAATTTAGGATTTAATTGATGGCTAAATATTTCATCGGATAACTAAATTTTAATTCATAAGATAACTAAATTTTTATTTAAAATTAAATTAAACATTTTTTCTTTAATGAATCTTATAATTAATTTAGGATTTGATTGATGGTTGGAAATTTTCTCCCAAATTTAGCATTAAAAATCCCTAATTTAACTAATTAAATTCAAACCTATCGCGACAACTGATAAGGAAATAGAATGTTCAGGATCAAAATTTAATAAATAAAACCTCGTATAGTAAGTTGCATAGATTTGGGAGAAATTTAGGGATTTATGTAAAGATAAAGGGCTAGTATGCAATTGGAGCTTTTCCTAAACAAATTATGTTACGCTCAAGTCTTTGCGCCTATATATAAAGGCAAGGACTGAACTTAATAAAGGATTCTGACTTTTTGGATAAATGTTTACTTTCTCTTGACTTTCTCTCTCTAAATTCTACTTCTCTATTTTTCTCTCTAAGATCGAATTTAGTCCACACCAAATTGGCGATCACCATTGGAGGTTGTTAATTGGTACCTTGATTTTCTTGATTAAAAACCATAAGAGATTTCCATTCTTATTTCATTTTGATTGTTCTTGTTCAATTCTTTGAAGCTATTTTGATCGATAATGGAACCAGGGAATGAAAACGATCCTCTTGTTTGAGAAGCATTTGAAACGGTAAAACTTGACTTGCAATGAGGGAACGCATCGAATCCGAATACATGGATGGATTATCAAAACTTGTATGTTGTCATGCGAACAGGAAATGATAATTAGTATGTACAAAGAGTCGACTGGAGAAATTATCCTTTGACAACTAAGATAAGGTCCATCACTCTTTTGAAACAGTTCGATATCTATAAGGTTGAAAAGTTTGATGGGATGCAAGATCTCGATAACCGCATCGAACAGTTTAAGAACTACATGATGAATTTTCAGGATGATGATAAGTTGGTGTGCAGAGCTTTCTCTCAAACCTTCAAAGGAACAGCTTTGAAATGGTACTTTCCGAAATGATCCATTTCCAATTTCAGAGATTTGTATACAACCTTCCGACGATAATTTATGGGAAGTACATAGATGCGGGAAAATGGAGACGCAATAATATAGTGCAAACAAGAAGTGGAAGAAAATCTAAAGGACTATATTAAATGATTTGTGTTAACCAAAGCTGGTTTGGATAATTATGAGTTAGTAGTAATGGCAGCATTTCGACAAGGATTGTTACCAGGAGATTTAGCGAATGAAACAACAAAACAAAGAGCTTTGAATTTTGGAGCGATGATGGCTCAGGTAGAAGATCAAATTAAAGTGGAAGAGTCAACTAGTCAAAAGAGTTCAGGGCATGTGCCAAATAATCAAGGGATCTCTTCGAACTCAACCTAAGTATCGTGTCTGAGGAAAAACAACAATTTTTCTCCTCGAACTGGAGGGTACCCAACTCAAGCTACAGGGTATCAATTTCAAAGACCGATACCAAATCAAGGGACAAGGCCAGAGTGATATGTTGATTTGACTTAAAACGTTGCTACAATTTACGGAAAAAACTGTTCTCATAAGTAGACTAAGGGAAGAGCACAATAACATGTTTTGTAAATATCATAACTACATAAGACATGATACAGCAAACTGTATCGCTTTAACGATACAACAAACTCTGATTTAAAATGGTAAGTTGTTAGCCTATGTTAAAAGGTTGAGCAATGTATCAAAAGTTTATGTTGCATCGACTTCACAGGTGACGAATCCAAATTCACAGGCAGAAAATCTAATGATTATGGATTCTAAGATTGATGATTTCGATGCTGCATCGGAATATTTAGATACAGATCCGGATCGACTGATTTTGATGGCAGTAGATGAGGCAGTATGATAAGTTCGACTTCGAAGTTTATGTGAATACTTTGAGTCGTCGGCAATTTTTGGAGAAGACACTATGATTGGCAATACTGATAGCTCTAGAAAGAGGCATGTAGTTAGCTTAGCTACTCAAATTTAAAGAGAGATGTCTAATAATTTGTATGGTAAGATAGATGTTCCCTTTATTCTTTTCGATGAAGATGATTTGAGAGGCACTACAGGTCCTCATAAAGATGCGGTGGTTATTGGAGCAGAAGTAGCTGGTGTTGAAATCTGATGCGTACTAATAGATACAGGGAGCTCTGCAAATGTTCTTTTCAAAATAACATATGATAGAATGCGTAATCCTCCTCGAATTTCTCAGTCAGACCGCACTACAATTGGATTCACATGAGAGACGGCTCGGGTAATTGGGGAATTGGAGGGGGAGGTGTGTTTGGGAAAGAGACCTTTTAGAAATAAGGTTCAAGTTTTATTCATGGTGGTGGATTGTCTGACCAGTTATAATGCCATTTTCGGGAGATCTTCTCTTTTGAGTATGTATGTAGTTGTATCCATAGTCCACCAATGCTTGAAGTATGTCATCGAAGATCGTGTGGGGATCTTCCGAAATGATCAGAAAGTTGCTAAAGAATGTTATGTCAGAGCTCTTCGAATATGAGGGTCAAGAAGTGGTGATAAAATGGTTGAATAAAAATCAAGGGGGTTGATCTCGGATGCAGAGGAAGGGGTTGATGATCCAATGGAAACCCTTGGTTCTTTAACATTAAGTGAAAGTATAGAAGAGTATGATTTTTCTAATGGGAAGGTACTTCGAATAGGAACTTTACTGACCTCAACTTTATGTCAGCAGTTCTTATAATTTTTGTTTTACAATTTGGATGTTTTCACTTGGAAAACAGAAGATGTGGTAGGAGTTCCAATTGAGGTGATATGTCGTAGCCTAGTAATTAATCCGAAGTTTAAACCTGTTATACAAAAAAGACGTGCTTTCTCTTTTGAGAAATCAGAGGCTATTGTTACTGAAATGGATCATTTGTCAAGGGTCTGACATATAAGGGAGTCACAATATCCCTTATGGACAGAAAACTCAGTGGTGGTTAAAAAAAAGAATGGGAAATGGATGATGTTCGTCGACTTCAAAGATTTAAATCGAGCTTGTCCTAAAGATTCATTTCATGTTCCTCGAATAGACCAATTGATTGATTCCACTTCAGGAAATAAAATTTTGTCTTTTATGGATGCCTTTGCAGGGTATAATCAAATTCAAATGGATCCAAAGGATTAAGAGAGCCCCATCTTCATCACGGACCAAGGCTTGCATTGCTACAGGGCTATGCCTTTTGGGTTAAAGAACATTGGAGTAACATATCAGAGGTTAATGAATAAAGCATTTGCTTCTCAGATTGGAAGAAACATTGAGGTGTATATTGATGACATGTTGGTCAAGAGTCTAGCAAATGAAACTTACTTGGAAGATTTTGAGGAGACTTTTTAAAATTTAAGACCTATCAGATTGGAACTAAATCCTTACAAGTGTACTTTTGAAGTTTGATCAGGAACATTCTTAGGGTATGTTATTAGTGAAAATGGGATAGAAGCTGAGCCATAGCAGCTAACGGCTTTGGTATCAATGTCATCGCCTCAAACTATCAAAGAAGTACAGATCTTAACATGATAATATTATGTTATTAACAGATCTTAACATTCTTAGGATACGAAGAACAAAGGAAGTTAAGTGGACCTCGGAATGTGAAGTAACATTTTCATGCATTAAGGAATTATTTTCATCACCATAGATATTACCCAAGCCCCGAACTGGACAGCAACTCTATTTGTACATTGCAGTGTCGGATTTCGCAGTAAGTGTTGTGTTAGTAAGTGAAGATTCAGAAATTTCGAAGCCAGTGTATTATGTCAGGAAAAGTTTGGTAGCAGCAAAGAAAAGATATTTGAAGCTCGAAAAATTGGCCCTGGCTCTAGTGGTGCCTGCTAGGAAAGATGCGCCCATATTTTCAAACTCACGCTGTTATGGTTCGAACTTCATTTCCATTAAAAATGTTTTGCAACGCCCGACATTTCTGGAAGGATGACCAAATGGTCACTAGAGCTGGGATATTTTAATATTATTTTTGCTCCTCGAACGGCTATCAAGGCCCAAGCCTTAGCTAATTTTCTTGTTGATTTTCATTCAAGTAGATCAGATGAAGAAATAGAAAAGGAGGTCTTGCCAAGGAGTTCGATGTGGGTGGCTCGAACTGGTGGAGGTTTTCGCATCTAGGATGAAGTACGGGAGTTCAACCGATTGCTCCATCTAAGGGGGAAATGTTTCAATCCATTAAATTTGGTTTTCATGCATCGAATAATTAAGCTGAATATGAAGCTTCATTGGCTAGTTTAAGGCTTGCACGCATTTGTGGGGTAACTCCAGTTCGTTTGGAAACATATTCCCAATTAATAGCAAATCAGGTGGTCGATGTTTTCGAAGCTAAAAATGATGAATTAATTTTATATCTTCAAGAGCTTGGAAACTTGACTCTTCTATTTGAGCACGTTATTGTAGAACATATTCGCCGATGAGGCAATATAGTTGTTGATTCATTGGCAATCGTGGCTTACACTGAAGAATAATTTTGGATTCTAACTCGGTCAGAGCAGTGTAAATATGTAGAAGAAGTTTTTGTCACACCAGATGTAATTCGAAGTGATTAGAAGACTGATATCCTGAATTTCTTATTAAGAGGAACGTTGCCTCAAGATGTGAAATTGGCTAAGAAATTGGAGTATAAAGCTCACGGTTGTTTGAATAAACAAGAGTTTCAGGAAATTTTATTAGATTTACATGATGGTGAGGGTTCACCGCACTGTGGGTTCAAGGCATTGACACATCGGGTTTTGTTGGTATGATATTATTGGCCTTCGATTATGAACGATGCTAATAATTTAGTTCGAGACTGTGATACTTGTCAACGATTTTCCAATTCTATTTACAAACCTGCAGTTCCACTTATGTTCATTATCGAGGCCATCCCTTTTAACATATGGGGAATAGACTTAGTAGGACCATTGCTCATGGCTTCTGGAGGACGCCAAATGATTATTGTGGCGGTAGAATATTTTTTCGAAGTGGGCAGAGACTGAACCATTGTCTGGAACAAAAGCCAAGGATGTTATTAAGTTCATTGTGTACAATATTTGTTGCCGCTTTGGGGTACCTCGGAAATTCACCACAAATAATGATCCTCAGTTTAACAATAGAGAAATGGCTTCTTTTTGTGCTTCGAGGGGAATTATACAATTTTTTCTACACCTTTTCATCCCAAGAAAATGGTCAGGTGGAGGTGACAAATAGATCTACTTTAAAAGGTCTAAAGAAGAATTTGACAGGATTTGTTGGAAAATGGCGTAACTATTTGCAAGAGATGTTTTGGGCTAATCGAACAACTCCTAGAGAGACCACTAAAGAAACTCATTTTTCCTTAGTATATGGAATGGATGGGCTAAAAAGCATGGTTAGTCCCCCATGTTTACCACTTGTATCAACATAGTTCTCTTCTTTCACCTCTGCATAAAACTCATCCCTTTCGTTTTAATAATTTACAAATATAGTCCCCCCGCACATGTGAAGCCTGAGAGATTGACACGTGGCATCAAGTTTTGTTGCAAGATTGGTCCCCCCAATTTTTGGCCAAAAATACCCCTGTCCCTACCAACTCAGATTTACCATTTATCCACCACATGCCTGTTTCTCTCTATAACAAGTAACCAGCCCGTGTAAACAATTTTTCGATACCATCCAATTACACAGATCACTTTCCTCTTTGACAAAATAATATGAGAATTCTATATGCTTTTATCTACATTATGTACAAGACTCGGCTAAGATTAAATATTTCCCTAATATGCCAAAAGCTATAAACTTTAAACAATTCATTTTCGGATTGTACCTTAACACAACTTACATTATAAGAAATATACTTTCCTCGACATAACGACTTCAGTTCTGTAACCATATATAAAGGAAAAGAATGAGCTGCAAACATATATTACCGATTGGAGTATCTGTAAGGCAAGCAACCAATATCTTCTCGTCTGTGCACCGATGAGGCATACTGATACAAGTTTCGCTACCTTTTGTTTCTGAACTAGCTTTATTAATATCTTCCTTCTCCTCTTTTTTAACAGGAGAAGGAGGAAAAGGGGGAGCAGATACTAAATCTTTATCATCTAATGTCTTTTCGACTTCAAATGGCGGGACTGAAGATGGAATTGAGGAATCAGTCTCACTTGGCTTTTTATCATTCTTCTCGATCTCTGTATTGTTCTGAGGTGGATTCAATTACTCAGTTTGGTTGAATCATTTTTCACTCTTCTCCTGAACAGGAGGTGGTGTTCTTAGTTCTGTTCTTTTAGGATCTTTTTTCTCATTAGCTCTTTGTTCTTGTTGAGGAGGTGGAGTAACTGAGTCGGGTTTATTCGATTTAATCGCCGTTGAATTCGTACTGGGGTTCTTCTTGATCGGTTTATCTGCATCACTCGGCAGTTCAGAAGTCGTTTTCTCCCCGGACAATACAAGACTCGGCTCTGGCGATACTTGAAGTAGAAACAGATACGATTCGATAAATAAATTTATTAAAGAAACAAAAGATCACAAAAGCGAATAGCAAACCGAGATGATTACTTGAGTTAGAGTTGAATTTTCAACTTTATCGACTAATTTCTGATGATTCCACAACGACGAAGCAGCGTAGATATCAGAAAGAAATAGAAACAATAAAAAGAAAACAAGGAAGGGATTTGTTCTAATATCCATCGTCATAAGCAGAGCTCATGAAAGGCGTGTAATAAGATCTGATAACATATAAATCTGAAACGGAAAGTTTTTATTCTTGTAATGAAGCACTGAAGTTTTATATCTTTTACATTTGTAAGAGTTTTCAGTGAATTTCTTACATCTGTTTGAGAAGAAGTTTTAGAGAGAGAGAGAGAAATTCTTTGCGTTGAAAACAAAAAATCAAACACGGGTTGGTTACTTGTTAGAGAGAGAAACAGACACGTGGTCGGTAAATGGTAAATCTGAATTGGCAGGGACAGGGGTATTTTTTGCCAAAAAAATGGGAGACCAATCTTGCAACAAAACTTTATGCCATGTGTCAATCTCTCAGGCTTCACATGTCGGGAGGCTATATTAATAAATTATTAAAACGAAAGGGATGAGTTTTATGCAGAGGTGAAGGAAGAAGACTATGTTGATACAAGTGGTAAACATGGGAGACTAACAGTGATTTTTACCCTGAATGGATGTTATTAGTCATGTATATTCTACATTACCTTCTTATAGATTACTTTAGTATTTTGAGGATTTGAATGACGAATCAAAAAGAGCAGATTTGGACCTGGTTGAAGAAAAAAGAACTATAGCACATCTGAGTATGATTCATTATCAAACTCTTATGAGGAGTAAATACAATTCGAAGGTAAAAATGAGGGATTTCAAAGTTGGTGATAAAGTTCTAAGAAAAGTATTCCTTCATACTAAGGAAAAGTGTCTCGGAAAGATGGCCCGAATTGAAATGGTCCATATATGGTCGTGGAAAGAATAAAACCGGGTTGTTATCTCCTTTGTGATGAGTTGGGAAGGATGTTTCAGCGTCCTTGGAATATACAACATCTAAAACTATATTGGGAGTAAAACAAATCTCATGAAAACTTTTTGAATACTTAGCACACTCTTTCCTACCCTGTTAGCCCATGGATGTTTTAATGAGGTGCTATGTAAATATTTTGTGTTATAAATAAATTTATTTTTGACCAATGGTTGTTTAAGTATAACTATTTAAGTTATTTTGGTAATTAGTCAAAAACTGATCATCTTTGAAGTTGAATAGGAGTAATTATTCTGAAGTGTTGTATATTTATTGTAAACATTTTTCGAAGAAACAACCATATTCGAAGTGTTGCGTTCTTTAAATGCACTATAACATTCGAACTGCTATGTTCTTTAAACGCACTATAATATTCGAAGTGATCTGTTCCTTAAACGCACTATAATATTCGAAGTGCTACGTTCTTTAAACGCACTATAATATTTGAAGTGCTACGTCCTTTAAACGCACTAAGATATTCAAAGTGCTACGTTCTCTGAAAGAATTATTTGTGTTAAAGGTGTAATATTTAGAGCTAAACATTCTTTTTTTTATGAAATTATAAATGCAAAAATAATTAAAGTATAAGAGAAACAAGATAATGCAATCATACACAAGTATGGTGAATGCTAAGTAAAATAGCATTCACCAAAATCAAGTCATCCTATAATAGTTATTTGTCCTTAGAGTTTTCTTCAGAGGATTCCCCTTATTTAGAAGCGGTTTCTTCTAATTCCTCTTCTTCGGATGAAGAGCTAAGTACAGGATCAAAAGCTTCAATAGGGTGATTTTCAATGACAAACAGCTCTCAGAAGTTTGAAAGGCCAGCTTTTGAAAATGAGGCATGAATTTCACGAAGAAGGTTAACAGTGTTTTCCTCTTCGGAATTTTTATGGCTGCTAGCATGTCTTTCCTCACATTCATTTTGAGCAGCCTCCACAGCAAGTATTTTCTCTTCCTCGAACTGAGCCTTAAGAGCATACTCTTTTTTGTCAGCTTTTTCTTTTCATCCTCACTCTTGTTTAGTGAAAGTTGAAGAGTGGAGTATCTTTGTTTCTCCTCAGATAACTCTTGAGCACGTTTGGATTTGAGCTCTTCTATCTCATTTTTGTGAGAAGTGTTAAGCTCTTCCATCTCTTTTTTATACACAGATCTGAGATGATTTTTGAGATGAATGATTCCTCTACAGAATTTTGATATGGCAGCTGAGAATCCATGAATTGGTCCTCTACAAAAACCACCAAAGATTTCCTTAATTCTCTTCCCAGCAGCAGCAATTTTCCTTTGACGAACCATCTCATTCGCCATAGACTCTAAGTGGCTTCGGGAAGATTCTACTTCTTGGCACAACGTTTGTGCTGCATCGCCAAGGTTGGTAAATGGTTGGAGAGAAAGTACAACTTCTTCGGACAGCTCTTCAGTAGGTATGAAGACTATATTGGTGTAGGGTATAAGAGCGGAGGTAGACGGTGGCAAAGAGATCTCTGACTTAATTACTTCGGGAAGAATAGGAGAAGACCTTTCACCAAAGTGTTGTAGTTGGTCTTGAATCCATTGGATGTATGGATACGCATATATGTCGAGCTCTTGAGACTGATCGATGTTGATGAAGATATCAGGATCAAAGTGATCGTCTCCTCGGTTATTATCTGTTGTAGTCTCTCATTGTTGATTGCCTCTTTAAGCAGTGTCTGCTGTTACTTCTCCTTGTTGATTTTCCAACACAACAACTTCATCAGCCTCGGAAGATAACATTTCTTGAAGGGCTTCAACAACTTTCTTTTTTTTCCTTCTTTGTAGAGTCGTTTTGGACAAATTATTTTTTCTTTTCGAGGCAGTAGTTTTCTTCATTTTCAGTGAAGGTTCAGCACCTTCTCCCTCTTCAATAGTGGGAAGGCTCTATCTGTTGCCTTCCTCTTTTCCTTTAACTGCGGCATTTGATTCTGTAAAGGGCTAGCGCCAGATGTGTTAGGTATTTTTTATTCTTTTTCCCTTTCTTCTTTAAGGGAAGGTGGTTGTCTGATCTATTCCGAACAGGAAAAAATACTTTGCAATCAGGTGCTACAACATTTTTGACAACCAAAAGAGGATTGGGTAACTCCATTAGATTTTCGAGGATAGCAACTCCCTCATTGAATCTCCACAGATGGTTGTTGAGAAAGTTTATAGGTTGAAAAGGTAAGTGGAACTCATTTCCCCACTCTTTTTCTGCCTAGGTTTCCAACTTGGCAAAAATATCATTACATATTTTTGACGAATTTTATATCGCCTTGGAATTTGTGGAAACAGTACAAGAATAAAGAACATATAACAACATAATACTTAAAACAATAGTAGAAAACGGAAGAGCAAATGGGCTTACTGGTATTCCTCCAAACGAGGTTGAGTCGTGATAGGTTCTCTTCGGATATCTCATTCTTGTTCTCTCATGCCCCAGAAATGAAGAAAAAATTTTGTTTCCAAAATTTGTCAGCCGTAAAACAAGTCATCGATTATCTTGAGATCATCATCAAAAGTGAGATAATAGAAAGGAAGAAGAGGTTCTTTCGAAAGTTTGGTCAAGGCGATGAAATCTTGAATGGAAAGTGGAATTTTGGCAAGTCTGGAGGCCATGATTACAGACAATAGGGTGAACCATTGATTGGGAGTAGCTTGCGTAGGACAAAGATCGAGGAGCTCGAAATATTCCACTATCATTGGGTCTAACAAAAATCAAATACCCCAATTGATAATTTTATGATATACCACTAATTCATCATTTCTACAATCCAGTGGTGTTTCTCCCTCATTTGGAAACCATAGCACGATATTATTTGACATGCCTCATTGCTTTTTCAAGGAGGCAACTTAGGATTCTAAATAGTAAATATATGGCACATTTTGTAATGCCAGTATATATTATGTGGCTTCAGGTTGTCATTAACTGAAGCAGCAAGCTCCTCGGGAAGTTTAATAGCAACTTTCTTCTTCCCTCTTTTTTTCTAGGTGCTTCTGTTTTCGTAACACGTTTAACCGATTCGCTATCGTTCGAATCATCATCATCAATCTCATCATCGATATTAGAGTGGGTAGCTACAGAGTCAGCTTCTTTCTCGGATGCCTCATCTATAAGTTGAGGTGGGCTGGGATTAGAGGATGGTTCCATATGTTCTTCGTTTGAGGGGTTTTGTTGAGACTCTGTAATTGTCTCAACAACTTCCCTTGGGGAGGAGAGGATGGAGAAGGGTTTGTTGTAATGCTTTGGACAGGTAAAGTGTTGCCAGCATTGGCCCGCATAGCTATAAAAGTTCTTTTTCTAGGAAGGTGAGTTTTTAGATGAACTTGGAGAGTCTCCTTGAGCAGTTACCGAGGTGGTTTAGAGTTGGGAGAAGATTATTTTTCTTCGAATTTTCTTCAAGAAGATGTGGCTTGAGTTACTTTGTGATGACTTCGAAGAATACGTATTGAAGAAGAAATCTCATGAGATGTTTTGGCTGGTGATAGTAAAGTTCGAAGTGTTTTTGTGTTTGAGTTTTTGATGATTGACTTTCTTCTTGAAGAGATGGATTTGAAAATACAGGAGGATTTCGGTTCGGATCAAAGTTATTGTAATGTATTGTATCATTGGAAAATCGAGGAGTGTTGCTTATTAATCTAACTGCTCTATATTTGTCTTCTCTTTCACTTATGCAGAAATAGTCGTATGTTCCAAAGTGAGGTTTTTGTTTATCTGGATAGGATGAATTTCTGGGGTTTTTTGCTCTTGGATTTTTGAGTTTTGGATGTTTTCTCTTAAAGAATGGGTGGTTGATTTATGTTTTCTGGTGAAGGTAGCCTAGAGATTGAAGATCCAAATGAAGGTAGCTAAGAAATCTCATAAACAAGCAAACTCTCTCTGTTTAAAAATATGCTGTGAAGAAAACTGAGGAACAAATGAATATTTATAGAAAGAACCAATGAAGAGGGAAGTGGAAGAGGTGGAGAAGATGATTGGGCAGAATTCGAAACGGTTGCGTTAAGGAGACTTGACACCTGCCACATGACATGCCTAGTGGCAGGCCTAGTTCATAATGCATCATTACCCATTTGATTTTCGCATCGAAAGTTTATGACCATTAGAAAAAAAACGTTTACATATGGAGATATTTGAAGCATCAACAAAAGCTTGCTTTAATTCGAGGACAACACTCTTTGTCAAGAATATTGGGGCATTTAACCCGAAGCAGTTCGAACCTTGGCTGAAGGGATTTTTCTCCACTAATAAAAAATTTCGATGACAATTAGTTCACATTCATTGACTTTCATAAGAACTAAGGGGGCTATTGATAAGAAAATAGAATGTTGCGGATCAAAATGTAATAACCGAAACCTTGTATAGTAGGTTGCATAGATGTGGGAGAAATTTAGGAATTTATGTAAAGATAAAGAACTAATATGCAATTAGACCTTTTGCATAACAAATTTTGTTACGCTTAAGTCTTTGCGCCTATATATAAAGATCAAGGCTGAACTTAATAAAGGATTCTGACTTTTTTGATAAACTGTTTACTTTATCTTGACTTTCTCTCTCGAAATTCTACTTCTCTACTTTTCTCTCTAAGATCGAATTTAGTCCACACCAACAACGGCTCATCAACGACTTAACCCCTAATGTTATTGTCGATCGAAGGTTGTCCGTCGATATTCACCGTGGCCAGTAAACTATTGACACTGCAAATGAACATCACAATTTGTGAGGTAATTCACAAACCCATTGTTGTTGCGGTGAAAGTGAAAGTGTTTAGACATGCTGCTTTTTGTATGTGTGTTGGGAAATAAATTGTTTATGTGCTTGAATGTTTAAATTGAAATATTGTCGGTCTTCCAGAAAGTTAATATTTTGAGTTGGTTAACCATGAACTAAAGAAAATATACTTAACAATAATCTTTGTGATTATTAAATTTAAGTAAATGAAATCAGCCTCTGTAGGGTTTCATTAGTACTTAAGAAAATCAAATTAATATTTTCGTTTATTTTATATAACTAGGTGAAATCAACCCTCTGTTGGGTTTCACCGGTACTTAGAAAAATTAAAATAATGATCATATACTGAAAGTTGATCTTTGTGATTATTTAATTTAAGTAGGTGAAATCAGCCCTTCTGAGGGTTTCACCGATACTTGGTACTATTTAAATAATGATCAAGGGTAATTTTCTTAAACTCATAAATATGTGTTAGAATGATTGTCTCTCTAGTATCCTATTACCACAATATATTATGTTTTACGTGTATATGTCATGTTCAAGCATGATAAGTTGTTATTTGTCAAAATTAACTATGTGACATGTGTTATATTCATATTATGGATTACAATCTCATATGAAACAAACCAACACTGCTGGATGGCTTGGATTTTGGACAATGGAAAATAGAGAGATTTGGAGTTGTACTTAAATTTTCATGACTATGAAATAGCATTAATGAAACCTAAACCATGCACATTTACTCACGAAATTGACAAGAGAAAAGACTCTGAAAACTTAGAGGTTCAATTGATTGTGCTTCGCCATTATGCTTCAAGGAATACCAGCTGTATTTCGTGGGGTTGTCCCAGAGATGTAACTAATATTTTGGGTTTTTTCACGGAAGTTGAGAAAGAATTTGTCAAGAATGAAAATGGCAAATGTGATATCCGAGAGCACATTATGAGTGTTTCTATGATTGCACAAAAGCGAAAGGCGATCAAGGTAGACTTACCTGAAAAATAGGTGGTGGGGTCTTAGGAAAGTTTAAGCATTTCCAGCCCACTTAAAATTTAATGTGTGAGAAATGGACAATTAATAAATTTATTGCACATGTTACACAAGATGAGGAAAGCTTAAAAGAGGATGTGTCTAAAGTGAACATGGTACTGTCCAAAAGGGTATGAGGCGGAAACGAAAGTTTGATGGGAAATTATCCATCTTTGGTTTGGCTAAGAAGAAAAAGCTTGAGGAATCGACGGTTGGTCGATTTTTTTTCTGCAAAGAGAAGAGACATCTCAAGAATGACGGTGAGAAACATCGATTTTACTTGCAAAGTTAAGCAATCTCATATCTTTGGTTGTTTCGGAAGTTAATCTTATTTTTATGGTGAAAAAAAAACATGGTGGGTTGATTCGATAATAACAACTCATATGTATTTCTTTGAATAATATATTAAGAAGTCAAAGGTTAACTGAGGATCAAAGGTCCATCTTCATAGCTGAAGGGAGCTCGTGCAAAGTGTTGGCAATTTGTGATTTCAATTTAAAGCTTACCACATGACATGCATTGTTTTGAAGAATCTTATGTATGTTCCTACATTTCGGAGGAACATAATTTCTTCCTCGATTGATGCAGGATAGAAAGATGAATAGTCTCAAAGAATACTAATAGGCTTGAAACTTTAAAGAGTCATTATGCGTACTTATTATATGTTTTTGGGAGTTATAGCAGACCCTAGAGATTCTATATATCTCCTATATAAAGGGTCTAGAGTGTTTTGTTTCAGCAGTTGAAATTGAATAAACAAAGTTGAGTCTTACTCATATCCTGTGAAAGGAAAAACCAGGCGTAAGCCTTGAGCGTGAAGCTCTTAACCTAGGTGTGAAGCCTTGAGCGCGAAGCTCGCTGTTGGAGTGATTCCAACTCTATCCTATCTACCCCTGTCCTACGTCAGTTTTGGTATCAGAGCCGAACGACCTTTGTTTTCCTTTACATAACAAAAATACAAAAAAAAATGGATCTGGCTCAAGTTACTCAAATGTTCGAGAAGTTAAGCAACCAGATCACACTAGTGCAAGAAGAGTCAGCCCAAATGCGTACGACATTCGACACATTCGATGCGAGATTCGCAGCCCTGGAAATCCAAAATGGAGATGAGGAAAGCAGTGCGGGAGGCACAAGAGGGCTGCATGCTGTGAGAAATATTCGAAGGGATAACTCACGAAACAATATCCAAGATATGGAGGACAAAGTCCTAAAGTCAGTAAGGGTAGACGCCCCTTGCTTTGACGGACAGCTGAATCCCAAAGCTTTTCTCGATTGGTTGTCCGATATGGATCATTTTTTTGAATGGTATGACATGTCTCAAGCTCGACAGGTCAGATTTGCGAAAATGAAATTGGTGGGACAAGCAAAATTGTTTTGGACAAACCTTGAAAGACAAATACAAAGAGCACGGGAACCCGAGATCCTTCTATGGACCGATATGAAGAACAAACTTAGGGAAAAATACGTTCCTTTGTCCTATCAACAGCAACTGCTTGATCAATGGCATATGCTTCGTCAGGGTAGCTTGCCGGTTGCAGAGTATATTTCCCAATTCGAAGAGTTCATGTTGAGATGCAACGTTACGGAGGATGACTCGGTTACTCTTTCGCGTTTCAGAACAGGGCTCCGTCAAGAAATTCGAAAAGAATTAATAACTCATACTGTTGAGACACTAGACCGAGCTTATCAATTGGTGCAAGAGTTAGAACGATACCTCAATTTGAAGGCAACAAGTGCTAGCAAGTCTGTTATCCCATCTGGGGGTTCCCGAGCATTGTCATCAGAGGTAAAACTCACACCTAAAACTGTTAATGCTGCATACACCTCTAGGAATCGAGGAAAAGGAGGAACGAATGAAAATAACTCTGAAACAACACAACAGTGCTTCAAGTGTCAAGGCTACGGTCATTTTGCTGCCCACTGTCCAACAAAAGAAGCGTCTCGAAAGGTACTAGCGACCACCATCGGTGGAGCACAGAATGCTGATAATTACGAAGAGGAAGTCTATGAACCAGATGTGGATTTGAGCGATCCAGAGATCAACGAGGATGTGAATTCGTACCCTAATTTGGGAGTGGTAAGGTGCTCGTTGGTTCAGCCTATAACTACTAATGATTGGCGCAGATCATCGATTTTCTTTACTTCTGTTAAAATTGGTGACTACAATTGCAAACTGATTATTGATAATGGGAGTTGCACTAACGTTGTATCAGCTCAGACAGTATCTCGGCTTGGTCTAATCCCGATTGTCCACCCTAAACCGTATCAGGTGGCATGGATCGACAATTCATCTATCCTTGTTACCCATCGCTGCCAGGTACCTATCGAATTCTTATCCTACAAGGATGATGTTTGTTGCGATGTGGTATCTATGAACGCAGGTCACATCCTATTAGGCAGACCGTGGATATATGATCAGGACGTAACGATTTCAGGCAGATCCAATTCATGCTCATTCGTTCAGAACGGTAAAAAGATCACGTTAAACCCTCTCCAACCGAAAGCAAAAAAAGTGCCAACTATAGATGAAGCGAACCAGAACTTGTTACAAAAACCTCTTCATGTGGTTGATTCGAGAGAGTTTCTGCAGCAGACCAAAGACAGCCATATCACATTCCTCCTAATGGTAAAAGAAATTTCAATTGTGCTAAATGATGTACCGTTAGAAGTAAAGCCTCTCATAGAAGAATACAGTGAATTGTTCCCTGAAGACCTTCCCCAAGATCTTCCTCCACTTCGAAATATTCAGCATGCTATTGATCTCGTTCCGGGAGCAACATTACCGAATCTGCCACACTTTCGTATGAATCCCAGGGAGCACTCAGAGTTAAAAAGACAAGTAGATGAGCTGCTGACAAAAGGGTTTATCCGAGAAAGCCTCAGCCCCTGTGCTGTACCAGCCTTATTAACGCCTAAGAAAGACAAAACGTGGCGAATGTGTGTTGACAGTAGAGCCATCAACAAAATCACTGTCAAATATCGATTCCCAATCCCTCGACTTGACGATTTATTAGACATGATGGCTGGAGCTACAGTATTCTCCAAGATTGATCTTAAAAGTGGGTATCACCAAGTCAGAATTCGCCCCGGAGACGAATGGAAAACCGCATTTAAAACAAAAGATGGGCTGTATGAGTGGTTAGTCATGCCTTTTGGTCTATCAAACGCACCAAGCACATTTATGAGGGTAATGACGCAAACCCTTCGACCATTTATCGGTAAATTCTTGGTTGTTTACTTCGATGACATTTTAATTTATAGCAAGTCTAAGGAACAGCACACTGCCCACCTGCGACAGGTATTTATGGTCCTTCAGGCCGAGAAATTTTATGCAAACCTAAAGAAATGTTCATTTATGAGTGAGCATGTTGTGTTCTTAGGATTTGTTATATCCTCGGAAGGGATGAAAGCCGATCCGGAGAAAGTAAAGGCGATAGTTACCTGGCCAGAACCTAAAAATATTCACGAAGTTCGAAGTTTTCACGGGTTGGCCACATTTTACCGGCGTTTCATTCGAGGGTTCAGTTCTATAATGGCGCCCATCACAAATTGCTTAAAAAATTCAGAATTTACATGGAGTAAATCAGCCGCAGAAGCATTCAAAGATATAAAGACAAGAATGGTTGAGGCTCCGGTGATGCGGCTTCCAGATTTTTCAAAGGTCTTTGAAGTCTCATGTGATGCTTCCGGCATGGGAATCGGAGGGGTTTTGAGCTAAGAAGGGCATCCGATTGCCTACTTCAGTGAGAAACTAAATGAAGCAAAACAGAAATATTCAACGTATGATAAAGAATTCTACGCGGTGGTGCAAGCCTTGAGGTATTGGAGGCACTACCTAATGCCGCACGAGTTCGTTTTATATTCGGATCATCAAGCCCTGAGGTATCTAAGCTCACAAAAGAAATTAAATCCACGTCACGCAAAATGGGTCCAGTTTCTTCAAGAGTATACTTTTGTGCTCACTCACAAATCTGGTATCGAAAACAGGGCCGCAGATGCTCTCAGCCGCAGAATTTGTGCTCTTCAAACCATGAATGTTGAGATTATCGGGTTCGAAAAGTTGAAGGAAGAGTATCAACACTGTCCAGATTTTCGTGAGATATATGCTGGTCTCTTAGTCGATGGGTCGCGTAATCGTGAGTTTATGTTGCGCGAAGGTTTCCTCTTTAGAAATTCTAAGCTTTGCATCCCTCGAACATCCGTAAGAGAATTTGTTATAATGGAAATGCACGCAGGAGGTGTTGCTGGTCATTTCGGGAGAGACAAAACAATCGCTCAAGTAGAAGATAGATTTTATTGGCCGAGTCTAAAAAGGGATGTTGCAAAAATCGTGGAACATTGTCGGACTTGTCAGTTAGCTAAACAGCAGAAACAAAACACGGGGCTGTATACCCCACTTCCTGTTCCGCATGCTCCTTGGCAAGACATCAGCATGGACTTTGTCCTTGGACTCCCTAAAACCGTGGGAAATCATGATTCAATTTTTGTCGTCGTGGACAGATTCTCAAAAATGGCTCACTTCATCCCATGTTCTAAAACATTTGACGCGTCTAAAGTGGCAAAGATTTTCATGACCGAGATTGTTAGGCTGCACGGACTGCCTAAGACTATTGTATCCGATAGAGACGTTCGGTTTACGAGCTATTTCTGGAAAACTCTTTGGCATATTATGGGAACTAAGCTGAAATTTTCCACAGCCTATCATCCGCAAACAGATGGCCAAACGGAAGCTGTTAATCGGAGTTTAGGTAATCTACTACGCTGCCTAGTTGGCGAAAATATCAGGTCGTGGCATGCTATTTTACCTATTGCCGAGTTCGCTTACAATAATTCAGTCAATCGGTCTATAGGCATCAGCCCATTTGAAGTCGTGTATGGAACTAAACTCAAGGCTCCTATAGATCTTATTACTATGTCAGTTTCGCAAAGACCGTCTGAATCAGCTCAGGAGTTTGCACAACGTCTTCACGGTTTGCACGCTGAGATCCATCAGCAGATCAATCAAAGCAATGAAAAGTATACAGCCACTGCTAATCTTCACCGTAGATTTCGAGAATTCTCGGTTGGTGACTATGTCATGGTTAGAGTAAAACCTCAGCGGTTTCCCCAAGGAGAGGCAAAGAAACTGCAAGCACGTAGCATTGGTCCATTTAAAATTCTAGCACGCACAGGTCCTAATGCATACGTGCTGGAACTTCCTCCGGATATGGGAATCAGCTCAACTTTTAACATTGAAGATCTGATCCAGTTTAAGGGAACTACTTCGAATCCTTTAGAGGATGCCTCGGCAGACCCACCACACCCTTTTTCTACTTCTGAATTTGTGGCACCAGTACCACATCCACCACCTGAAATTCCGAAAACTAACATTGTGGAAGATATTGTGGATGAGCAGGTCGTCTCGACAAGGCGAGGAAAATACCATAAATTTCTGATAAAATGGAAGGGCAGACCAAGTACAGACAGCACATGGGTTACAAAGGAAGAGCTACAACGTATCGATCCGGACATCCTCGCGCGGTACTTCAGTTTTATCTCGCCGGAGTCGAGTTCTTCTCAGCCGAGGAGAATTGATGCAGGATAGAAAGATGAATAGTCTCAAAGAATACTAATAGGCTTGAAACTTTAAAGAGTCATTATGCGTACTTATTATATGTTTTTGGGAGTTATAGCAGACCCTAGAGATTCTATATATCTCCTATATAAAGGGTCTAGAGTGTTTTGTTTCAGCAGTTGAAATTGAATAAACAAAGTTGAGTCTTACTCATATCCTGTGAAAGGAAAAACCAGGCGTAAGCCTTGAGCGTGAAGCTCTTAACCTAGGTGTGAAGCCTTGAGCGCGAAGCTCGCTGTTGGAGTGATTCCAACTCTATCCTATCTACCCCTGTCCTACGTCATCGATTTTAGACGTGTATGGTTATTCTTGTCTTTTGAAAAATAATGGTCTAACTCTCTCTTATAATAATATGTTTGTTGGTTATAATAACTAAAAATGGAACTTAACTTGTGTTTATTAAATCTTGTTGACAATCACAAACTTGTCAACATGCTAAATATCTACTATTTAAAATATTAAGATAGTCCTATAATAATAGTAATCATATTAATTATATTAATGGGCCGATATACTAAATATAAATATACGATCATTGTATTAAGGTAGTCCAATAATAAAAGCAATGAAATTGATTGCATTATATATAATTAATTAGGTATGGAGACTATATGTGAAAAGGCGTTGTGGACTAATAAGTGTGGTAATCGGGTTGAATTTGAGCATTATAAAAGAATGGGCCAAATCTTAACATTTAAGCATAAACTTGTAATTCATGAACTAAAGTGATAAAATCAGCTTAGTGGATTGTGGTCCTCAATCACACAGCTGTATAAGTTACTGTGTTCTATACAACTAGAGTTTTATTTGTATTTTCAATAAAATGAACGACTTGAGTTCAAACAACCTAAACTCAAAAAGATCGATCGTCCTTTTAGTAAAAAATAGACTAATGACGAGACTTACTAGAGTGATTCAAATATTGCAGAATCTAGAATAAAGATTCAAACATGATTATATATATATATATATATATATATATATATATATATATATATGTGTGATAGCAGCAGACAAAACAATAAATCTTATCGGTTTATTTTATAATAAGAAAATCATATATAAAGTTCCATAATTCTTTTGCAAATGCAATTCATTGTAAGAGTTCTTCTCAGTTTATTTTGTAATAAAAAAAACATATATAAAATTCGATAAAAAATTTCAGATGCAATTCATCATATCATAAAATTCATACCGACTATACTTAGTTGATATTTTTGGATTATAAGCTAGTTCAACTATGGATGAATGTAAGATATTGAAATACGTATTCATCACTAATGCAAAATTCCGTGCCTTAACGCTTCAGGCTCCAAATCTCAGTGTAAAAGAAAAGAAGGATCATGCTTATCATAAAAGACCAATACGGTTCCAGATTGCAAATATCTAAGGTTTGAGGATACCGTTCGAACCTCTTAAGACCCAGGATAGTCCCCATGCCTATGGCCTTTTCAGATTGGGGATTGAGTCAGGAGCGATGGAATTTTGTTGAATATATGGATATATAAAACTTCTAACACTTTATTGGGGCATATGGCACCTATTTATGATATTGGTCCTTTGGTGAAAGGATCCAGCAACACCAAGAGTGATGTGAAGGAGTGGCTGGACAAACAACCAACTGAATCTGTTATTTATCTCTTTTGGAAGCTGAGGGACACTATCTGCAAAACAACTGATTGAGTTGGCTTGGGGGCTGGAGCTGAGTTGACAGCTATTTTTATGGGCGGCACTGGTACGCCCTCTTTTTAACGAGGATTAGCCTGTGCTTTGTTTGACTCGACCACAAACGACCATAATGTCACCACTTATCTATTCCCAGATGGACGAAATACAGCGAGTGTCTTTGGTTGGAGGTTTTTGGTCGAATTGCGTCTGGAATTCAACGCTAGAGAACATAATCAGCAGAGTACCTTTAATTGTTTGGCCTCTTTTTGCTGAACAGAAATAGAATGCTGTAATGTTGACGGAGGAGCTCTAGATAGCCACTTGACCACAACATGATTAAGGAAATCGTACAAAAGTTGATGGGGGTAAAGAAGGAACGCTCCTCTTTTAGGAAGGAGACCAAGAAAGCTTAAGCAGCTATTGGTCATGGAGACTCTTTTTAATTGGCTAAATGCAATCAGAATTAATGGTCTCTAAAGCTGACTTCACCATTACGGTTGTTTATGAGCAATCAAAACTGAAATTTTTTAATGTGGTGCTTCTTTCCGTAAGCTCAATTGTACTTGGATTTTATTATTTCTTAATGAAATTAAGTGACATTGCAAACCATATATCTAATATGGCAAAACAAATTCAATAAATGAATATTGCAGAACTATGATTACTGGATTTTTATAAAAAAATTTAAAATTTAGATATAAGACTCGCGTGACTTGTAAATTGAATACAATGATACATGGATTATTGATACAATGTTTCAAGAAAGCTTTCATACATTTTACTAATATGAAAAGAATTTTATTTATACTGAATCTATAGACGAAAGATACATATAACACGCTCTAGCTATAATCTGATGTTAGAGGTAAAGCTACCATTAAACTACTGATAAATAAGGTTAACTATACCCATTTGTGTTTAGCATATCGCAAAAAAATGACCAACAATGCATCGAGAATTTCCGACTAACCTCAATTAGATTCCTTGTGGCGATTGAATTGAACAAGTTTTGATCTGATATCAGGAGGAATCCGGACAGGACGGTAATTTCTATCAAGCCAAACTGCCGTGGCCTTTGCTTCAACAATAGACTGCATGTATAGAGACGTATTTACTTAAACAGCAGCAACAATGGTCTTCTTAGATGGTAGAGTAAAAAGGGTGTAAGAATAATAAACCTCTCGATCCGGCAGCTTATATATGGAGTGATCAACGTATATCCGTGCAGCTGATGTCCCAGAAATCCAAACCTTCACCACAAATTTGTCTCCACTCTAGTAGCAGAAAAAGATGAAGAAATAAAACGTTTCAAATGGCTATTTACATATAATGATTTCAGGGGTCTAAATTTTGCTACTACAGACATTTTTAAATGGAGTTTTTGGAAAAAATGTTCATCAGTTTAGCATCTTATATAGAGTGGTAAGAGACTAATAAGTATATGTGAACTCCTGCTAGGCATTTGGTTTGAGAAACGAGAATGTATCATACTTGTAGGATAAATCTATTTGAATTATAAAAAACAGTTTTTTGATTCATAACCAAGCCACGCCCTGGCGTTAAAAGTAAGTAAAGCTTAGGAGATTACACGTAAAGGTCCAATGAATTTGAGTGACAAGTCAGACAGCGCCAATGCATCACCGGATCGAGCAACTGCATCACAGTCGATGCCAATGGTTTCCAAGAGCTCATGACGACCTGATCCATAGAGTGTTAGAGATTTAACAAGGAAAAAAATTTATTGTGAATCTTTATGGTAACCATTTAGTCCTAATAAAAATTGATGAATTTGAGACTGAGGAATCCGAATAAATCTGAAACAATACAGGGGACGCATAACGAGTAGTGAGTAATGAGTAATGACCGACCGTGTTGACAATAACTGGCATATATAGCGTTGTTAACGACACCGAACTGATCCAGTTCGTAATCCCTCACTTTCAGCTCAACCTCATGGAACCTGCAAATTTCAGATACAACAAGAATTACTCACATCTCTTGATACCTACGACCATGACCATGACCATGACCATGACCATGAACATGATTGCATCTACAAACACCAAATAATTTATCCAATTCAAATTGCATTTCCGATCTAGACCTTGGATTCAATTCCTAAAACATTGTAAGAAAACTTAAGTACCCTTGGCCACCATTGATATCAAGACGGGCGAACGGGATGGAGCTCCTCTGCGGTCGGATAAATTGCAGAGACGGACATACTGGCCATCTAAGGGAAGGAGGGTTGGCGCGTATGGCTGTTCTTGCGGGGGTCACAGGCACCTGTGAAGAAGAAAGGAACATCAATCGCTTCGATTCGAGAGGAGAGAGAAAGACCTGATAGATCGTCTATTTGATATTTGATGATAGATTGTACGCGTCATATATTAACACTTCAAACTAGTATAACCCAACATTTATTTCAATCTAACTTTTCATAAATGTATTACTATTATCTATTTTTTATGGGCTAGGCTAAAATGAGACCCCAAATCTTTATAGTGAGACCCCTAATTCAAAAAATTTCTGCAATTGTGAAATTACCAAATTGCCCCCACATATAAAAACACTAATTTCTCCACCCACTCACTTCTCTCTCTTTTCCTCCTCTCTTTCCTACCAAAACTCTCTCCCAAATTTAAACAAACACCCACAAGAATTAATTTCTCCAAACTCCCACAAACATTAAATACACATTAATTATATAAACTTAAACCCAATTACTCCGAACATGGATTTAAGCGACTTAAATGACGATTGGAGCTGCAACGCCGATGATTTCCTTTCGGAGGATGAGCCGCTTACTGATCACTTGGAGAGCGTTGCCGAGGTAAAAATCTAATTTTTTTCAACACAGTACGTAAATTCGCAAGTTCGTGCCTTCGAATGTACACTTCCACGCATGAACATGCGAAGATTTTGTCAAATCTTCGTAAAATCATGCGAAGATTTGTCGAAATCGTCATGCAGCGATTTTGCCAAATCTTCGCATGATTGTGCGAAGATTTGACAAAATCTTCGCATGTTCATGCGAAGATGTGGCCAAATCTTTGCATAAAAATTCGAATATTTGACAAAATTGGTTTTACATGCCTTTTGGGTTAGATTTTGGGTTCTTCTTGGTTTTACATGTTTTTTTGGTTCAATACTGGGTTTGTCTTGGTTTTACATGCCTTTTTTGTTGAATATGAGGTTTGTCTTTATTATTTGACTTGTAAATACATGTTTGTGTTTGTGTAGGATGCCGCCGAAGCACCATGTCACATGGCGGATTATAGTCAAATATTTAAGACGGATAAATTCTTAACGAAGGCGGAATTGATCGAATGGGTTGACAAAGAGAGCAAGAGTATAGGGTTTATTGTCGTGGTAGATAAAGATGACGATGGTAGTAAAAACGGTAAAACACCGCGGTTATATTTTAAGTGCGAGAGGCACGGTGTTTACAAGCCGAGGCCTAAACCGTGGATTGTGAAGAAACGACGAGATTGTTCATCCAAAAAATGCGGATGTCCGTTCATGCTTAGGGGCAATCCGGTGTTAGAAGAACCCGGCTATTGGAAATTGGTAGTTATAATTGGAAAACACAACCACCAACCCTTCTTGCATTTGGATGGTCATTCACGGGTTGCGAGGTTAAAGGCGGAAGAGGAGGAGTATGTTCGCAAACTCACAACAATCGGTTCTCGGCCAAGAGATATATACCGTGGATTGAAGTTAAGAGATCCGGAAAATGTATCTAGTATGCGTACCATCTACAACATGAGGCACAAACACCAATTGGTTGATAAAGCGGGCAAATCCCAAATGCAATACTTGTTTGGTAAGTTAAAGGAGCACGAGTACTATGTTTGGGAGCGCACGAACAAAGAAACCGATGAAATCCTAGAGTTGTTTTTCGCACATCCCACGAGCATCGATTTGTTGCGCACTTTTCCTCAAGTGCTTATAATGGATAGCACGTACAAGACTACAAGGTATAAACTTCCTTTGCTAGAAATAGTTGGCCAAACTTCGACAAAAAAGACCTTTTGTATAGCTTTTGTTTTTATGAGCTCGGAGAAAAAAGAGAACTACACGTGGGCAATGAGCGTTCTAAGGAGAGTGATGGTGACCAACATGTGCGCATTACCAAATATTATCGTCACGGATAGGGAGTTGGCTTTAATGAACGCTATCGATGAGGTATTCCCGGATGCAACTCATTTGTTATGCACTTGGCATATAAACAGGAACATTTGCTCATACTCTAAGAAAGTGTTGCCGAAAGCGGACATGGGGGAGGAGTTCTTAGAGTTTTATGTCGCGGTTCAACATTCGGCGACGATCGAAGAGTATAAAAAAAACCTTACCGACCTTCACAAAGCCTACGCATCTTGTCCTAAGGTTCTCGAGTACTTGATGAAACAATGGATAGACCCTTACGGACACAAATTCCTTAATGTCTACACTAACAAGATTAAACATTTGGGGAACCACACTAGCAACCGGTGAGTTATATTATCATTGATTTACATTACTATGTTTAACTAGTTGTTAGACCTGTAACTAATCTAAGTTTATGGTTTAGGGCGGAGAGTGCTCACTCTAGTCTAAAACGGGCTATCGGCACAAGCCTATGCACTTTTGAGCAATTTTGGGATAAAGTTCATGCGTTGCTTCGCATTCAACACTCTACCATCTTCGAAACGTTCGAACGGAGTTTGTTTCGTCCTAGACAAGCATCTAGGGGAGCTATCTTTCGCGACATCAAAGGTAAGCTTTCATGTACGACCATTCAAATATTAGAAGAAACTATTAGAAAGGCCGGGGATTTGTGGTTCACTCCCGCAAAGTGTGGTTGTGTAATTAGGACAACACACAATTTGCCTTGCGCGTGTGAGTGTGATGTGATCGCGAAAGAAGGTCGGTCGATTCAAACGAGTGAATGCGATGTTTATTGGAGTACTTTAGCGATCAAGCCTAGGGAAAACGTTGGTACCGAAGATGAGCTTACGAGAAAGCTATCCTTAATTGATAGTACCATACGCGGTTACGGTCCACAAGTGCAAGATCACATCATAAATAGGATGATGCAAATCCTAGATCCCGCTACAAGCCATGTGTTGGAACCTAAGGAACCGGTTGTCACGAAGGGTCGGAAAAAAGCCGGTGTCGACAAGTCAACTAAGCGGAACCCATCCGGGTTTGAATACCCTAGTGTAGACGCTAGTAGTACTCCCGCCACGATAGGTAGCACGGCCGCGTCGGCGGTTAAGGCATATATAGTACGCAAATGCAAAGATAAAGCACAACCACCGAAAAAAGAGAAAGCGACTCGATCTAGAAAATCGAATAAAGGAAAAGGATTGAGCGCCTACGGGAGTTGTTTTCCCGAGTACTTGCACGAGTACTTGGCTACCGTTGAAGACGTTGCTCCGGACGGTAATTGCGGATTTAGGGCGGTAGCTTTGACGATTAAAGGCAATGCGAACGCATGGGAGGAAGTGAGAAGGGATTTGATGTTTGAACTTTCAAGTCAACGTGATCTTTGGGAAAGGGTTTTTGACGGTGCGGAACGTGTTGACAATCTATTGCGGAGATTGGATTGTTTCAAAATGTACGAGAGCGGAACTAGGCACTGGATGACATTACCCGACTATGGGTTGGTGATAGCCACCCGGTATCAATGTATAGTATACCATGTCTCTCTCCAACTATCATACACGTATCTTCCTTTGCGTGGTGTGCCTCCAAGATCATGTCCTATTGTCGAAGTTGGCATTGGTTTCGTCCACGGTAATCATTTCGTGAAAGTAAGTAAACTAGTACATTCTTGATAGTTAGATTTCATTTTATCAAAAAATCCGCGACGTATTTAATGTTTCTATATAATTGAAATTTTTAGATTGTATTAGACGGACCGTTGCCGGATATATACCCAATGTGGTTTGCATTCCGCACTTGCGCTGAAGTTACAAATTGGGCCATACCAATAGGCGCACGTCTCAACAAGTATCACCAAATTAAACCAGCACAACCTCCGACATTAAACGATGGGGATCATGAATGCTACGATTTGACCGGGGATGCATAATGCTTTGTTGTATTGTAATATTTTGTGTTACTTATTTTTTTTTAATCCTTTGGAGAGACATTTTGCCACCTCCTACTACTAGACTTGTGTTGTTTTGCATGATAATAATTTTGACTTTTACTTGTGCTTTGTAGATGTTATTGCAAAAAAATTGTTTTTTAAGCGGTCGTATGATTTTTTTTATCAAAACAGAGCCTCAATAGGTACCCTTTGGCCATTAATTTTGGGGGAAGGCCAAAATTATTATTTTTTTTTTGGATTTCCAACCTCAAATGTTGTTGAAACCATGTTTTGAAACCATTGGTGAGCCTGAAAGTTCGAAAAAAAAATTAAAAATGCCCCAAACCCCTTTTTTTATTTCTGGGCAGTGCCTTTTTTGGCACACGTTTTCGTGTGCATGTACAAAAGCACGAGAAATGTCGCGTGCAAATGTACATGCACACGAAAACGTGTGCCAAAAAAGGTTCTGCCCAGAAGTGGATAAAGGGCTTTGGGGCATTTTTAAATTTTTTTTTGAACTTTCATGGTCGCCATTGGTTTCAAAACATGGTTTTAATAACATTTGAGGTTGGAAATCCAAAAAAAAAAAAAAAACTTTTTGGCCTTCCTCCAAAAATCATGTCCAAAGGGTACCTATTAAGGACTAAAAATGTAAAAAAAAAATTCTACATAAAGGGAATCCGTAAGGTTAAATCATTCCAAAAACTAAAACTACTATTACGAGAATAAGTTTTAACAAAAAAACAACAAGATGAACATTGGTTTGTGCAAAAAAAACATAGAATCAAGTTATCACGTACGGCCAAACATATACTGCCAAGAAATAAATGGGGAAGATATTTTAGAGGTCTCGTTATAGCGAGACACCTAATAATAGAAGTTAGGCTATAATGAAACCCCTACTATTGCTCGCCCACCAAAATTGACTCGTCCCCTATAAATAAGACATAAAATTACGAAATCAAAATACACTTGCCAAACACTGAGCATTCAACATAAATAAAACTCGTTAACGTTTACTTATGGAGTTTACGGCGGACGAAGACTACCACATGCTTCAAGCTGTGAAGATTGCCCACCAGATACTGGGGGAAGATAGCAGCGATGCGTTTTTCGAGCGTGTCCTATGTACGATGTACATGGGCTACGGCCGTTTGGGTACAAGAGGCATCGTTGTGCGTACTCGTGACCAGATCAAGGCATGATATATTTTTTGTCAGCCAATACAGCATCTGTTGTTCTTGCCATCGTTAATTAAACAAGAAGCTGCTACCGTCTGGAACCTGAGCACAATAGACTACATCACCAGGGATATGGTAGCATTTCTGGAGGATAAGATTATTGCAAGGGGTGGAATTGATGATGTTGAAAACAAACTTCGTTACGATTAATCATTCCACTTGATGATGGTTCTTTCCAGTATTTGTTAGAACTTGTTATTTCGCGAGTTGTTGTTATTTTAACTTGTGATGTTTCAATCCAGTATTTGTAATTTCATTAGTTACTGTTTTAAATTTTGATCGAATGAATGTAAACATTCGATGTATTATGTTTCGATGTTCATTTCGTAAACAATAGCACTAAAACTTTAAAATACGTCGACTGCATAAAAACATTACATTTTAATCCAAAGCATTGCAAAATAAGAAATACATAAGCAAATAAGCCTCTGTTAACATCTCACACTTAGATTTATGGAGTCGGATAGTTCATTCCGCTCCCGACCTTATAATCATCGGAATCATAACTTCCTTCGGGGGTTGAACACGTTTCAACGGCGCTTGCAATTGCGTCGGCCATTTCTTGCTCCCTTTGCTGCGTCGCATGTGACACCATCTCCGGCGTAACTGGACCGTGGGAGCCCATGTTGAATACGTGTTGGACATGTAAACGGGTCTCGTAATCCAATGACTCAATCTGTACAGTCCTTGGCTTAAGATAAGCCAGCCTCTCGAACACTTCTTCGCTTCCGCGTGGTCGGGGCATTGAGCATCCTGGACAAGATGCCTCCCTACCGTGGTTGAAGAACATCCTGCACAAAACCACATTGATGAAACCAGGAACCTCCTCTTGCATCGTACATCTGACGTAGTCAAATGCGACCAAGAGGCTTGCATCTTCGTGCACGCTCCACTCTGAATCACCCATTGTTGTAGCTTAAGATATTTTGTTTCATAGTCAAAATATGGTATTTATAGACTCCAAGTCGGTGTGTCGGTTCTAAAAAAATAAGCGGGAAGGGCGGTTTTTGTTCCCGCGTTAATTAACAAGCGGGAAAGTATGGGCGGGAAGTGCATTAAACGCGGTGGTTTTGGCGGCAATATTTTCATGAGTCTCGTTGTATCGAGACGTCTAATAATTTTAGTTTCTTAATAATGAAACCCCTATTACTGCACTCCTGCATTTGTGTACTTTTTTAAAAGTTGCACTCGGTTGTTTTAAGAATGCCACATTGGATAGTCTGGATACAGTGGATACAAAAAAATGAAAACAAAGTAAAATGGGCAGTCAAATAAGAACCAGTAGTACATGGTAAATGTAAAATAAAAAACATTAGAACATTAACTTAAACAAACATTACATAAACTCCAATAAGAAAACAAATAAAAACATAAGTAATGCCGATTAGTCGAAGTCATATCCCAAGTTATCGTCAAAGTCAGTCCCCTCTTCCCTTTCAGCAATCCTTTTCTCAAGATACAGAACCATGTCACTAGTGATGTAATCTACCACAGTCATGTTCCATACGGCGGCCGCTTCTTGCTTAATTTTAAATGGTTGGAAAAGCAAACGATCCATTGGTTTGCAATTAATGTACCTCTGTTTGATTTGTTCAAGGTTGCGCACAGCAAAGCCTTCAGTTCCTAATCGGCCGTAGTTGTAGTACATGTTACACAAGACTAGCTCGAAAAACGCATCGCTACTGTCTTCGCCCAACTCACGCACGGCAAGTTTCACTGCCTGAAGCAAATGGTAGTCCTCATGAGGGGTAAACTCCATTTTTGCACTGTTTATGTTTGACGAGTGATAAGCATACGCTTATAAGCTAGTGGATGTTTGGGCGGGAAATGCAGTAAATGCGTGTGTTTTTTGCGGCAATATGTTCACGTGTCTCGTTATAGCGATACGTCTAATAATGGAACTTACGCTATAATGAGACCCCTATCTTATTAGTCTTAGGTGTCGCACAATCATTCGTTTGAGTTTATGTTTACGTGTCTGCTTCGGTTTATGTTCGAGTTTGTGTTGTTGTTGGTGTTTAAAAAACCTTTGGGTTTATGTTTCAGTTTATGTTGCATTTGTTTTACATTTAGATACGTAACCCTAAACTTGGAGTTTCAAAGATAGAGTTTGAACAAACATTCGAAAGTTATATAAAAAAAAAGTAACAAATTAATAAAACACATAATTAAAGATCGAACAAGTAGCACATCGCAAAAAATAATCCGGTCAAAAATAAACATCACATATAAATTCTAAAACTGTCAACAAAAAAAACATAAATGATAATCAGTCTCTGTACTCGTGAGATATGCGGTATATCTCATCCAAAGGATCCCGGAAGCTATCAAAAGTAACGCCGGGGTGTCTACGGTCGTACTCCTCCATCTCCAATATGCGCGAAGTCAGCTCGTGCAGTGTGGTCGCATGTGTGTGTGGTGTAGGGTTCACCCCAATCTCCACATCATCTCTGTCAGCCTCTGGATCAGATATGATGTACCATAAGTTCCTCGTAACCCACGAGGAGTAGACCACAGTGGTACCATCCTCCTGACCAGGAACATACGTCGCACCCCTCAGACTCTCGTGAATACAGTGCGACTCCCAGTTATCCCAACTGAATGCATCCCAGAGGTAGAGGGTGTTCGCACGACGATGCCTAGTAGAACCGGTGAGAAGAGGACGCAATGGACCAGGAACCTGTATTTGAAACAATAAGGCTAAACTATGTACCACACATGCGCAATACAAACAATATTAATATTTAGAGTTACAAAATATTACCTGCTGAACGCGACCAAACTGTCTAGCCACCCGCAGCGGATAGTACGCCTCGACAATGTCCGCCGCCTTCAGCGTCGCATCTATCCAGGCTATATCAGGGCTACCTCGAGCAGTCCGCATGGTCGTATACGGCGTGAATGATACCTGTAAAATATTCAAATACCATTTATCATTATTAACTAAATTTATATATACGATAATTGAAATGAAACTGATTACAACTTACATCCTGCTCGGTGAAGCTATCCAGACAAACTCTAATACCCTCTCGAGTCTCCTGGCTCTGTCGAAACTTAGCAGGCGCATGAAGGCATATAGTAGGGCGTGAGCTACTATACCTCGGGTACTGATGAACTGCAAACGCCGAGAAATGGTCGTAAATCCACGTCTCTAACAGGGCCAAAAAACCCGATATACCCGAAGTAGAGTGTAGGCAACCTCTGCCTAGCTGGTAGTAGAGCTGCGCCAGTATCATCTGCCCCCAGTTATACCTCGCGGAGCTGGTGTAATCGTCGATGAACTGCAAGTAGTCGAGGCTAATGTTGTTGCCCGACTTGTTGGCCAAAATGGTACAGCCGAAGAAGTGCAACAAATAGCCCCTCGTAGCTCTCTTAGCATCGAGCTCAGTGATCTCCTCATCATAATACTGATGGGTGCAGAATCTCCTCTTCAGCCATGCAAGGCGCACATGCCTCTTACCGCCGCCCTTGTTCTCCTTTATCTCCTCCTCAAGCTCCGCAGGGCTGCACCCAAGTAAGCGAGCGTATCTCGCAGTACGCTCATTAGCAGAGGGGTACTCATATATCTCACAGCTGTGACCGACAACTGAGAGTCCTGTTATCATGTGGACGTCATCCAGGGTGACGGTCATCTCCCCGAACGAGAAGTGGAAAGTGTTCGTCTCGGGATGCCATCTCTCAAGAAAGCCCTCAATCAAGTGGATGTTAGTAGACCACTTACCCAAGG
Organism: Limnanthes douglasii subsp. nivea; assembly: GCA_036936605.1. NCBI lineage: Eukaryota > Viridiplantae > Streptophyta > Magnoliopsida > Brassicales > Limnanthaceae > Limnanthes > Limnanthes douglasii. The sequence goes on along the minus strand of JAUPFV010000005.1, from coordinate 124,140,851 downwards.
CCTCGACCAAGGGCCAAAAACAGGTGCTCCTAACCTGTTCGAGTACCGTCTGCTGCCGGGGTTTCAAGTCCCAGCTACTATGTGTGTGGTACATCGCATAACAGCGCAGTGACTGTCGGGCCTGCATGCATTAAAAACATACAATATATATAAACATATATGCAATCTAAAACTTAAGATAATCCAATAACCAACATGTTCAATATATATAAAGTATAACAACTAAGATAAAACAATAACCAATAACCAACAAATACAATGCAGTAGTGAGTCTTAAATATTAAAACCTAAACTCGTCATATCATATAAACTCATTTTAACCTAAACTAATAAACTTTATAACACAAACCTAATTTCAGTAACATATAAATTCTTAACATATAAATTCAGTACATTTATAACACAAACCCAATACCAAATTGAAATCCAATACCAAATCCAATGCAGGTAATATTCAATAGACAGTGTTAAAAATTAAAACCTAAAGTCATTCTAACATATAAATGAACTCTAACCTAACCTAAACTAAACCAATATAAAATCCAATCCAGTAACATATAAATTGATTCTAACCTAAACTAATAAAATTTCTAACACAAACCAATAATAATAATAATAACTTTAAAAAGTAAATTAAAACTATGAAACTTACATCGCCTCTGAAGACGTTGTATGCCTCGTGCTCTCTATACGAATGAAACGTAGAGTATAGGTCTACAACGTGACCATTGTATCCACGGAAACGCTGCTCCGCAGATAGGCGACGCTGCACAGGTGGGCGCTGAACTACCTGTAAGGTCCCTCTCTTACGGACCCGGACACTCCGAGAAGTCTCACCGCGATCGGCCTCCTCAGTCTCATGGTCCGTGTCGTAGTCTCTAGCGGTAACTGGAGGACGTGGGCGAGGAGGCATACTGCAAAAGACAAAACCAAACAATTAGAAGAGTTGACATTTAAAAAAAAAAATCATGAAATTGCGGAAATTCGCAATTTATTTCATGGATTTTGGAAAATCCACGCAATAAATTGCGAATTTTCGACACATTTCGCAAGACTGTGGATTGGGAAAATCCACGCATGTTCTTGCGTGGGTTTCCCGGATGCCCGCATGTTCGTGCGGGCATCCGGGAAACCCACGCACGAACATGCGAGGATTTTCCCTGTTCGACAATAGCAGCCCCCAAACCCAGATCTGCCCCAAATCAGTCCTAAAACTATAACCCAACACCCTAAACGGTCCTAATCTCCTAACTAACAACATACATGCCTTTAAAATCAAACAAATCAACACCAAATACATAAAAATCAAATTTTTCTACCCGAATGGAAAACACTAAAAATCACTAGAAATAACAATGTAAAATGGAAAAAAAGCACCATGAAGTGTAGAATCCATACCTTAACAAGTTTGTGGAGTTGGATTTCAAGAAAAGTCGACGGAAAAAATTTGGGTTTTTTCAAGTAGAGAGAGTTAGGGTTTCGGGGGAGAAGAAAGGGAAGAAAATCTGAATCTTAACTATTTATATCGATGGCATTTTGGTAAATAATTGGGGTCTCACTATAACCAACCCGGGTCTCACTATAACGGGGTCTCACTATAAAGATTTGGGGTCTCATTTTAGCCTAGCCCATTTTTTATTGCGCTATTGGTATCTTTTAGTTTCTATTCTTTCTTAGCATGCCTCACTGCTTTTTATTAAAAAATTAAAAATAACCTCAATTACCTTAAATAATTATACATGTAATTTAAACCAATATAAATAAAAACTTCTAAAATTTAAAAATTCTAAAAACCTCTAAACCTTAAACGTGTCATGGAATTATTTTTAAAACTTCTAAATTACATTATATTAGAAAAACATATCATTCAATTTGGATAACAACTATTTTAGTCACCACGTGTGAAAACTTTCAAAATGACAACAATAAAACTACAATTGAGATAATATTCAAAACTTCATACTTGTAAATTCAAATATCGCGCGATTTTTACGACGAACATGCTATTTATTGCATCTAATATGCGACATGATCTCACATTAGTCTCACCCAGTATGCGACATTATATTGTGTTAGTTCACCCTGTATTTGACATAGTGTAGGTCCGTCAAATATTGGGTGCGAGTAAATGATTTTTTTGTCAAAACCTGAATGAAGCATGGTGTATTATTGTTTATACCTAGGTGTGACTAATTGTAGGACTATAGTAGACCAATGTGCAAAAAAATGAAAGATTATATATTGTATGAATCGGAATAACCAACATGTATGATGGTCAAATACACAGATTTTTATCACTTACAAGTATTACATTAAACCTGATGTGGACACATGGGCTATGTTCGAAGGCCGAACTTATTTACCTATTGTTTTATTATGTCATTAGGCTCTCAAATTTAGTTATGTAATGTTTGATTCTTCATTTTTTTCATTAGAACTTAATTATCTTATATCTGAATTAATGTATTTAGTTTGCTCGAACAAACAACATGTCGTAGTAACATATCTTATTTGGGTTATTGAACAGTAATATTGGACAATACTCATTACGCGTGGAGATAAGGAAATGGCTCACAAATGTCATTAAACCGTGTATTAATAATTCATTTGTCCTCGTTTGTTATGTTATCCATATATGTCACATGATAGATTTCGAGTATCATTGTTAGATTATGTTATCCGAAATAAGGTATTTCATTCGTTTGACCTATTCACTTCTCTATCATAAAAAAACAAAATTTTAATTTTTTTAATACGATATATACTACACAAGAAGACAATCACTTGCTGAAAACCGTCAAAAGTTGTGAAAATAACAAGGTCGGATAAGTATCATCTTAAATAGGTGGTGAATACTCCATGATGTGGTAAGGTGATAACATACTCAACGTATAGCGTAACAATTATTCTAGAAAAATGATCATAATATCCAAGCATCCAACATCCTAGTAAACTTCCATATACCACTAGTACCATAGAGAAAACTATGTCCAAGCGCAAGGTGTAACTGGGCACAAACCATCTGACCCCAGTTATACATGTTCATTATAGAGTTATATTGAATCAACTCTAAATAATCAAGGGAAACAGTGTTCCCAATATTGTTGACCAATATCGAACTACCAAAGGTATAAAAGATATAAGGTATGGTTGTAAATTTGACACAATCATTTGTGACACAATTATCATGATAGAGACTCATAGGAAATTTTTCCCAAACTGCAAAATACAAACACATATACCAATGTTACTATCTTGTTTATTAAGCTTTGTATCATGGTAACTCATCTGAATACCAAACATAGAGAATACAACCTCATCTGTGATGAAGAAAAAATATCCAGAACGGAAAGATAACTGTAAAATATATATAAAAGGAAAAGTTACAAAGATCCAAAAGAAAATACCCTCACTGAAACACTAGCAGAAACGATCTCTCCCCCTATAAGAAAAGATCAGTTAGCTTATATAGCAATTCTTGTGGGCTTTTTGGCCTATTGAGCCATTGGACTTAAACAATTGGTCCATTAGAGGCTAATTCATCCCACAAACTTACTAAGTAAAAACATATTTACTTCTTATTACAAAGTAAATTTTGGTTAAATATTCCAAAAATCTGACTTGCGAATCGTGTAAATTCTTCCCTCATCAGTAGCCCCCCCTAGTCCTTGCGAAGAATTCTAAGGAAGGACTAGTTTTGTCACTACTTCAGATTTTACTTGTTCCTTATTTGTAGCCCCCCAATCGTTGCGGAGAATTCTGAGAGATGAGTAATTTTGGCGCTGCTTCAAATGTTACCTGTGAAAAAATGTCTTGGCCAACAGATGTAGACCAACAGATGTAGGAAATGTAGACCAACATATGTTAGAAAATCCATCAGATCCAAAATAATAAATTTTGAGTGTTGACCAACTAATGTTGGAAGATCCTTCGGATCCAAAATAACAAATCTCATATGTTGACCAACTAATAGTTGGAAGATCATTTTGATCCAAAATAATGAACTTCAAATGTTGACCAATTAAAATTGGAAGATCCATTAGATCCAAAATAATAATGAATTTTAATTGTTGACCAACTACTGTTGGAAGATCCTTCGGATCCAAAATATAATGAATTTCAATATAATGAATTTCAAGTGTTGACCAACTAGTGTTGGAAGATCCCTCGGATCCAAAATAATAATGAATTTCAAGTGTTGACCAACTAATGTTGGAAGATCCCTCTGATCCAAAATAATAATGTTGACCAATTAAAATTGGAAGATCCCTTAGATCCAAAATGATAATGAATTTCAAATGTTGACCAACTAGTGTTGGAAGATCCCTCGGATCCAAAATAATAATGAATTTCAAGAGTTGACCAACTAGTGTTGGAAGATCCCTCGGATCCAAAATAATAATGTTGACCAATTAAAATTGGAAGATCCCTTAGATCCAAAATAATAATGAATTTCAAATGTTCAAGATTGGAAGATCCCTTAGATCCAAAATAATAATGAATTTCAAATGTTGCTGAGGGAAAACCCCAACTAAAAGTTACAAAATATAAGAGACAATATAAACTATTAGTTTTATAATAAATGAGTCGTAGTCAACGGCTTGACACCTTAAAAACTATTTATCTAATAACCAAGTAAAGTTTATTTTGATTAGAATTGTTTCATGTTCCTAAATTTTAAAAAATGAGAATTTTAACGCCCAAAGAATAACATGCCAGCTTTCAGAGAAGGAAGTGCTATTTTATTACGAATTATGCGCACAACGATATACCTACAAGTTTACTTCGGCCGAGTCACCAAAGCATACACCACCAACAATACCTTCTTCAATACCAGTTATCACATGCAGATTCTCAACATTGGTTATTGGGGTCCTCCTGCCTTGACCTAGAATTTCCCTAAAAAGCGAAGTTTTACCAGCACCCTCAAGGCCAAGAAGTCGCACCCTACGAGTTCGAACATGGACTTCCTTGGACACAGTTGTAAAATCACTGGTGAAGAACACGCATAAACCACTTAAGCTTTCAGGGCATACAAAACTTTCACGTTGAAATATTCCTAGATTATGTTCTTTCTGTACGTTTGTGGAGTTTGAACCAATAGAAGAAAACATAGGCATCAGAGAATATGCAACAATCTGATGCACAGGAGGTCTCCTTAATGGAACTCCAACTTGTATCCGTATTTTCTGCAATTCGGGATGTTCCCCGTATTTTTGAAAAGGTGGCACCGAAGGAAATGATTCGACGGTTGTTGAACACCAGTTCCCATTCATGCGAGCATGAACCAACGTACACAAGTGCAATCCAAAACCAGTTATATCAACCTTCAAAGGTTCCGACCTTTTGTCACCAGGAGTGTCATTCCAGCCCAGAAGAACAATTGAAGTAGTTGTACGGATAACTGGAAACTCAAAAATATGCCCAAGCTCTACAGTACCACCAACTGCAAGCACGAGCTGTTGTTGTAGATATGGAAAAGTCTGCTCAATTCCTGAAAATGCAGATGTCGGCTTGAAGTACTCTGCTCCTGAAAGTGGTTCCACAGAAGAATTTTCCAGCAGGTAGAGCTGTCCAAAAGGTACATAGGAAGGTAAATAAGGCACTCCTTGCCATCTCCTTCCTTTGTCACTGGTAATATTGTTGTTTTCCACTCTTAAGTTTCCAGTTCCAGTTACAGAAGCGGCTCCCTTGTCCACATCAGGAAAAGCTTTCAAAGTAACACCATGAGTACCTTCTTGTATTTCTAGAGTCGGTGGTTCGATATCCACATCGTCAATCAAAGATGCCACCATAGAGTCATTAGCAGAAGGTATTTCTACTTGACCTCAAAAACTATTATGAGATCTTGAAGCAGAATATTCTTCTTTCATGCTGAAACTAATGGTTGTATATATTGTTATTCTTTGCATTTTTATAGGAAAAAACCACCATGAGACCAATCACGGCCTCTAAGAGCATATAAAACGAGCCAATCCTCTTCACGAGCCCATTGAACAAGCATTGCAAGAGTAATACTCTTCCCAGTGCTAACAGGACCATCCAAGACAATCTGTTTCCTAACCTTAGCGGCTTTGTTGCTACTTGACCACATAGGAGGATCAACAATGCGCCTAAAATTATCGCGCAGATCCAAGAAGCTCTGTCGTACTAGTAAAGTCGGTCTCATGGGCTCCTTGAACTCCGTTTCCATACTTGCATTCAATCCTTCGGGCAAAACAGCTCTCAGATCTTTCTCATTGAACTTGAGGTAGTAGCAAGTGTCTTTGCGGGAAAGATGGGATAGAGAGGGAGTGGAAGTGAACAGAGGATGGCGCTTCGGTCCGGTATCTAAAGACGGATCCTTCGCGTCCTCGGCGAGGAGTTTAGCTCGAGCAGCTTCGTAATCATCGGCACCGGCATCGAGGTCGTCTCCAGTGGTGGAGGAGGCTCCGGCGGAGGAATCAGAAGTTTTAGATTTAGGTTTCTTGTGATCCTTCTTCTTGGTATCATTCTTGTTGGGCTTAGATGACGATTTCCCTGACTTGAAAGAGTAACACTGCCATTGATGTTGAGTAATCGGTAGCTGGGCTGCTGTTGAAGGAGACAAATCGATTGTCGTCTTCGTTTTGGAGGTCGTGAGTGCGGCTACTGGTTATGGACCTCCACATTTCTGCTGGTTTCCTTCTCCGTGCTGCCTGACATACTCCATTAAAATTGCATCTGCACACATGTCCCAATGGTTATACCAAACTACCTTTTACCCGGTGGGCGAGGGTTCGAATCCCAGGTTGAGATTCTGCAACTAAAACACCAGCATAACAAGAATGAGATATTATCTTCCTGCAACCTCTGTCATTTTAATTCCTTTTCTCCACTCAATCAGAAACAAGTAGACACAGAGAACAAATCATATTTGACCATAGCATAAGTGCAATGTTTCTTAGATCAAAATGAAGCAAAAAGATTGAAACCATCCATGTGACAAACACGAACACGTGAAATCACAAGAGCCACTATAAAAAATAGTAATAAAGAAGAATTCCAAGACTATACTCCATCACCGAACCTGTACAGTGATAATCTTTCCAATAGAAAATCGTCAGAAATCTTTACAAACCCATGAAAATGAATCAACGGCAAAAGAAAAAGATAAACCCATAAAGAATTAATAACATCTCTAATCAGAGAAAGAAGAGACGTGAAACGAACGAGAAAGAAATATACAGCACAGAAGAAATCTAAGATACTAAAAGTGAATCAGATTGTTAAATGTACAGCGATCTATAAAAAAAAAGTCGCTATCTAATTACAATTATAGAAAGCGATGATCAAGATGATAGAAAATTGAAATAAAACACAAAACCCATTTCATAAAATCTTACCAGAAAGCAAAACGAATTGAAAGTCGAAGTAAAATCCCAAGCGAATCAAGAACACACGAGCAAGAAATCAATAAGAAAGAGATTACGTATAGAGGGAGACGAAAGAGAGAGGAGGCAGCAAGAAATATAAAACGCAGAAACCGAAAAAGAGGCACCACCGAAAGGTATATGATGTTTAGAGAGAAGAGTGAAAAATACCCAAAAGCTATAAGAAGTAGAAGGTTGCATAACCGTTATTGTAGTATTTCAACTCAGAAGGTTGCATCACAAGGTTTCTTCTTCAGAACAAAACAACTCCTTTCACTGATCCTCAACGTTCAACAGTGTGGAATTTAATCAACCATCAAGGTAAAAAAAATTCTACTGTATGTCATCATGTAGTGCGCGTAATCGAAATCCATAGCCGCTCGATTCGGTACGAATTTGTCCAAGTTCTCTTTCGAAAGCCTTCTGGTGAGAAAGAGTTGGTCTTGAAGTGGATTTCTAGATCTAGGAATCATGTGTGAGGGACCTGGATCCATATCTTTAAAATACAAAGAAAACACAAACACAAATGGTAATACGAAATTCTATGAAGATATTAACAAAATAATAGATCCTGCAAAATTGTTAGATGAATCAAGAAATATTATAAACAAAGAGAGAATAGCGAGCAGTGGTGTGTCCAAAATTGTTCAGAGAGAATAGCAAGAACGATCGTCGTTAAAGCTTGGGTTCGAAAGGGAGAGGTTGTGGTGGTTGGCGATGGCCATGGCGAGGAGGCCGATGGAGCTTTGGCTCTCTCGAAGGTGAGTTTGAGTACATAGAAGCGAGTCAGAGGGTAATCCTTTAGGATTCGATTGATAAAAACGATGCTCGTAACGGTTTTGGATATGTTATCCGGGTACCGGTCATCTTCCTTGATAAAAACGATGCTCGTAACGGTTTTGGATATGTTATCCGGGTACCGGTCATCTTCCCACAGACGGCGCCATTTGATGAAGAAAAAATATCCAGAACGGAAAGATAACTGTAAAATATATATAAAAGGAAAAGTTACAAAGATCCAAAAGAAAATACCCTCACTGAAACCCTAGCAGAAACGATCTCTCCCCCTATAAGAAAAGATCAGTTAGCTTATATAGCAATTCTTGTGGGCTTTTTGGCCTATTGAGCCATTGGACTTAAACAATTGGTCCATTAGAGGCTAATTCATCCCACAAACTTACTAAGTAAAAACATATTTACTTCTTATTACAAAGTAAATTTTGGTTAAATATTCCAAAAATCTGACTTGCGAATCGTGTAAATTCTTCCCTCATCAATCTGTATCATCAGGACCATCGTACTCAACAAGATAAAAAATACGTTATTTGGGAAGACCCATGATTTTTTTAACGTCGTCTAGTGCCAACATCATCTTACCAAAATAAAAATGAAAAGATAAATAATATCATACATAGCAAAAGATCATAGTGTTGGTCGAGCTTTTAAAATACATAAAAAGAGATTGATAACATAAATATGGATTATCTATTCAAATATAAATTTTTTAAGTAACTTACATCATTGGTGAAGATGCTACATGTTGCGTGCTTTTTATAGTTCAGGTACAAACAAGGAACACATCCATTGGTTTTAAGAAACATCTCATCTTGGATCTTCCATCTATGTGTCCATATGGGCTATAACTACTCCCACTTACGTCAAAACGAATCCTAATAGGAGGACAAGGACTATGTTCAATACTCTAAAAAAAACTTACACCCTATAAGAAACTATACAAAAAAGAACATGATTATTCAGCTTTAAAATTAGAGGATCTTATTGGAGATTCGAATGGATATTGCGTATGCATATGTAGTGAAATTTAATGCATGTCTAATGAGAGATAGTGAAAAAATGACGTGTAGTAACAGAATTAAAAGTATTTGATACAGTATCAATATTGTAGGTAAAATTTGCAATGACATTCGACAGTTTTAAAAACAAAAAATGAGGCTTATGATAATTTTTTTAAGGAACCATTTCATAAATATTTACATACACGCTGCTATTAAGTATATGCTAAAACTGAACACGGAATCTATTACTATCAAATGTAAGGGCTAAAAATCATCGTTGGTCCTCCATGTATAACATGTGTATCAAAGTAGTCATTGATCTTCACTTTTGTCTCCCACACATCCTTCATGTTTTAGAATTTTGCACGATTATCTAAATGGTCATATGTTATGTATTGACAGGCTAGTTGTATTGTTACATGAGTATTCATGCTTACGGTTTGATATGTGATGTTTCAATTTATAACACATTATACGAATACAATGAGTGTAATATTAGAAATGGGCTTGTATGGTCGTTATATTGCAACATTAAATTGTTTGCATTAAGGTTGGTTACAAGACTGCATAAGGGTTGGATTATGGTAGAGTAGAAAAAAAGTTCTTTACAATGTTGGAGTCTTAAATATTCAAGATTGTGGGGTACAGTTTTTGTGTTTTAAATCTGATTTACACAATGGTGAAAATATGTTTAGGATGGCATGATAGTTTTTTCCAGGTGTGAGAATAGTCTAATTGATAACATGATGGTATATACACTAAAATGTGGTGGTATATATGTTTTTGAACTCCAATAACTAATGTTTATCATTTACTTGGTTGCATGGTTGACTGTCTTTAATTTATTGGGAGAGGTTCTAGATAACTAACTTTTCATAAAGGCATGTCAATAAAAGAGATGAAAATGTTAGAAGTAGTAAGGTCAGTTAGAGTTTTGGGTTATGCCCTACAAAATTATCCAACACTAGTTATTTCACCTATAAATAAAGTAGAAATTATTTATTTACCGTGATCTATCTTGAAAAGTCCAATAATAATTTATAATAGTAGAGACTCGTGTTTTTTTTTCTTAGTACAAATTTGCATACCATCAGAGAAATATATGGTCTTATTCCATTTTCGTTAATGTTTTGGGATGAATTTTTATATGAAAATTATATTATTGGATAACGGTTTAATGAAGAGAAAGAAAATATCCATTTTGATTCTTTTTCATCTAGAACAATGACCGATATTTCTAAACATCAAGGGTTTTGTTTTCATTTGGGGAAATATTATTCACATAAAATTTACCTAATTTTGAGAATGACAAACAAAAGTCGGTTGGTGCTAAAAGTTTGGAATTCGACAAAAATAGCTATAAATTTGTATATGTGTTAGATAGTTGTTTAGATATTTACGAATAATTTGCATAGTACTATTTAGAAGGTATTGGTGGGGATAATATGATTTTTGGTTTGAAGTGTTTGGCATTGGCAGGACATGATTTAGACATATGAGATTAATATAGTTTTTCTAGCAGTTTTTATGGTGAGATTGTAAAGAATTGAGGTTGAATTTTCCTTAAGAAAATTCTAAGTAATTTGGTGTGAATATATAAAACTTAAGATAGTCGAATGTTGGGGGTGTGTGGAAGTTTGGTAATCCGTTTTATTGATTTCTCTACATGATGTATGAATTTAATAAATAATGAGTTTAGTAACAACGACTTCAGCACGATGTCTATATGTGTGAAAATTTAGTAATATTTTTATGAAGGTGACGTTAGTACATGAGATGTTTCGAGTTTAAAAAACAACATTTAATGATCTGATCATATAAAGACGATATCAACATTTAGATATTTTATTTACAAAGCTACGTCAATATTATGAATAGTAAAAACGTGTTTCAACAAGTAATAAATAATTGTACCTTGATATTAATAATAAAGCAAGATTCATCAACAATATAATAAGAAAGCTTCGTCGATATAATTTTAACATAAAAATTGACAAATGACGTCAATTGGATACATTAGTGCCGACACTAACTTTTGGATTTTTATGTTATGACTTCATCAATAAAAATTCAAACGAAAGGTATTTCATATGATGAAACTTAATTGTCATAATATATTAACATTTAAGAAGAATCTATCATTTGACAAATATTTAATATATATCTAAGGACTTTTCATTACTTTTTATACATGGTTTAACATAAATATTGCATGGATTTAAAGTAAGACAAAAAAAAATTATACATCAACAAAAAAACCCGTACAATTAACCCTCAAAATGGAATATATCGGGTCAATAAGTTCTCCATCATCGTCATCAGTTATTAGCCTTTAACAGATGCTTTGAATTTTATTCAAGGACTGAGGGATCATATAGAGTACATCTACCAATAAACGATGGTTAGAAATGACATAAAGTTCATATGGTAAATGATATTCATATAAACGATGGTTAGAACTAACATAAAGGCTTATAGACCATGGTGAGGTTTATTTCTATCTGAGGGTAAGTTTGTAATTTTTGTTTAGAGTTTGTGGAAGTTTGCAAGTATTTAATATTTGAGTAGAGAGTAGAGGGAGAATTAAGTAGCCTGGTTGTATTTAATTTTCATTACCCTCATTTAATGTTGGTGGTTGGGTATTTATACCCTTATGTTTGGACTTTATGGGCTGTCGGGTCATGTTTAATGGACCCGGGTCAAGTTTAAGGACCCATGAGCTCTTAGTAGGAGAGCAAGCAGCTTAGTCAAGAAGTGATTAGGTTTTTAAATACTTTAGTCCTTGTTCGAATAGTCAAATGGATGAGGGGTTCGAACTGCCCTGTCTGGTTAGATGGTCTTTGTCCAAACTGTCCTTGTCCGAAAAGGTAACAGAATCCGGACTCATCAGTAGCCCCTTTTTTAGGTGTTTGTTCAAATAACCTTTGTCAAAACCTGAAAAACAGTCCGTTGTCAGTGGCAGTTTTATCCGGACAGGTCTTCCGAATTGTGTCATGGTTCTATCCGGAGTGAAAAAGTTCTTTGAATCTAAACAGTTTTTTGTCAAGGTTCATGGGACACGTGTCACTCTTTGGTTGGTTGCTTTAGCCGTTTTTTCACCTTGAATTTCGCACCCACCTTCTATGAAAAACAACCTCTTCATTAATGAAGGTGACATCAGCGCCGTCTTTTAATCATTGCTAATCTTTTCGAATTCTCCTAGGAATCAAGGCTTCTTTTTGAGGTTTACTATAAATTAAAAAGTTTTTCCACTGTTTTACCATCACTTTCATTTTTTACTTTGATAATCTTCATAGCTTTCTTTCTCAAACACAAGTTCTTGTTTAGGTCGTTTATGTTCACGGCAAGGGACGCTCTGTTCAAAGGTGGGTGGCTCAATCTATCTGAACTAGAAAAAGCACAAAAAGTCGAAAGGGAAAGGGAAAGGCGCATTGCAGCGGGCTTACCCACTTCTCCCATCGACAAACCAGCATTCTCAGCCACAGAGTCTGACCAAGGTTCTTCCTCCACAAAGGGTGTCAAACCGAAGAGGTTATTTCAAACCAATCTTTCCCCTATCATCTTAGGTTCTTCGGTTCAAGAGTCAGAACCCACAGTTGAGCCAGGTTTAACAGTTACCAGTTTTAAAAAACCCTCCCCATTCTTAGCCATGGGGTCAGATGCTAAAACTTCTCTTCACAAGTTGGTTGATCGAAGAAAAGGTCGGCTGGTCAAAGGGCAGGCTTCCAAGAGCACTCCTTCGAAATCGGGGGCCAAGGACAGCAGTACAGGGTCAGAGGTACCCATTAAAGCACCCAGGGACAGGTTGTCCAGTACGGAGGCCACTGGCTCAAGTCCCCGAAGAGAAACATCTACATCAAAACCCCAACCGGAGGCTAGGATCCAGGAGAGTACTGAAGCTCATCAGTCCGGAAGTCAGGCTGATCCAATTTCAAACCTCCCCCTCACAACAACAACCGAAAATCCTTCCTCAATCATGGAGGAAATAATGAAGGACTCCATCGAAGAGGCTCCATTCGAGTCCAAACCATCCGGACAGACTAGTGGTGCTGCTGCTGCCCAAAATGATAAAGGCAAGGAAAAGCTATGCTTAAGGCATCCGGATCTGCCGGAGTGTCTTGAAGGAAAAGTGGGACCTTGTTTCCACAAGGTCAATGTTAAATATCTCCTTGCCCTCCAAAGATCAATTACGCTTTCATCCATACAGCTGAGTTGGGCCGGATGCGTACAAAGTGGAGGATTCCGAAGAATGTGAAGATAAGAATCCCTATAGATCCTGAAACCCCCATGGATTGTAAACTCAATGAAGTAGTCATCTTCACTGAGCTCTTTAACTGGGGTTTAAGATTCCCCTTGGATCCGGAAATAGTGCGGTATTTCCATCTCATCAAGCTCTGTCCCAACCAATTAAGCCCCAATGCCTGGTACACACTTATGGCCTGCATCATGGTCTCCAGGATCTCCGGGATTCCCCTACCAATGGAGGAATTCGCAGCGGTGGCCAGTCTCTGCAGGAACCACCACATTCCCTTCTATCACTTCAACATGGGTGATGATTATAAAGCAGTGGATGATCTGCTTGAGTTGGAGAGAAACTGGAGGACCCAATTCCTCTTCGTAAGTAGTGCTTGGGAGAATGGGAGGAAAATTAAAGCCGGAGTCAATCCAAGTCTTCTCACCAGCAGATGAAGGAGTGATCGTAAGGCTCCTACTTTATATTCTTTTTTCTGCCTTTATCGAATTTGCTTAAACTGATTGTTCTTATATTTTTTCTTAGCAGTGCTGCCCAAAGACTTTAGTGACTACCTAAAGGCCGGACAGGTTACTTGCTCCAAGATCAACACTTGGGCTTTTGAGAAATGGGGAAACCGGTTTCACGATGCTTTCACAGGGGGCAACTTGGCAATGTCTCACCTCTGGAACACTACTGGCCGGAGGGACCTGACCTGGGAGGAACTCACTACCCCACCCCCTCTGGATGTAGTCCTGAAGAGAACACACGAACCGGACGGGTCACTTTACTTGCCAGGCCGGGCCAAGGCCCCGAGTAAGATGAAAGGCAAGAAGAAGAAGGGCAAGAAGGTGGTAGGTGAAGCTAATCCTGCCGAGGTGGAGGAGGCTGTTCCAACAAATCCCGAGGGGCCAGCCCCAAGCCAGATTGATGCTGCTCTCCTAGAAGTGGTAGAGCAGGAGAGTGTTAGGCAAGAAGTTCAATCCCCAAACCCCCCAAGGGCTCCCAAAAGATACCGAAAATGGGGAGTTGAAAGCAAGGACATGGAGGGTAAGAAGAGAAAGACCTCCAAGGGTGATGAACTTTCTCTCCGGCCTCCGGAGCCTCTCCCCCATGTTGATCCTACTGATCCAACACAAGCAGAGGAGATTCATGGTGATTTTCGAACCGACGAGGTCGGAGGAGGAGACCTTAGCATTGATGGGGTTGACATCACCGGTCTTGATGGGCTTGGTGACTACTTTGCCAACCTCCCCAGAGATGATTTTGTCGGGCCTTACCTCCCTCCGAGTACTTCGAACACCGTCACTTTTAATGGTAATACTTTTACTGCTTCAAGTGAAAGGGATATTATAGCTCACTCTATATTAAGTAGTGTACAGCCGGTGCTTGTGTTGGAGAAGCAAGTTCGAAGTCAGGAAAATACTATCAAAGATCTCAAGTCTGACAAATAGAGACTGTCCGATGATCTTCTTACTGCCACTCAACATGCTGACATTCTAAAGGGGGAGAACGAGGAGCTTAAAAAGAACCAAGAGGGGTGGACCACCAAAGTTGCTACTCTAGAAGATACTATCAAGGAGCTCCGGGAGAAGTTGTCCGGAGTAGAGAAAGATCTCACCTCTTCAAAAGAGGAGGCCAAGGCCAAGGATCAAGTCATTCACAACTTGTCAAATGACAAGATTGCGCTTGAGAACACAGTGTCTAAGGCTGCAGTGGAGAAATCTGATCTGCTAAGGGAGCAGGAGGCCAAAATCCAGGCCAAGATCGATGTTTATGCCAACAAAGTAATAGACACTCAAGAGCAAATGTATGCCAAGGTGAAATCGGACATGGTCATGCTCTTCCACGAGAAGTTCCCGAAGAGGAACTTGGGAGATTATTAAACCGAATTAGCAATAAAAAAATCGGTTTTTTTTCGGTTTCGGTTTGTTCGGTTTCGGGCGGTTTCGGTCGGTTTTTCGGTTTTAACAGAGGTACGGTTTGGTGCCTAAACTAATGGGTTTGTACTTGCTTATGAAATATAATGGGTTTGGCCCAAACAATAAAACTGTTGCAGATATTCATACAACTACAAGTAAGTACTCAAACAAAAAAGTGTAGGTTTCGAATTTTAAATAAAGAGTTAAACTTCAACCGATAGAAACTGCATCCGCTACCCGATAAGTACGTAGACGGATAATCTGCCACTCAAACCCCGAAACATCAAACATCTTCGTATCAATATCAATCACAATTCAACTACAAATTACATAAAATAGTTATCACATTTTGATATTAAAATCAAATCTGTCCCTCGCCATAACATTTAAATCAAAATAATTCCAACATAGGTTCGAAATTACATCAAAATAACTTCATTCGAGTTCTTACATATAGTTTTGATATCTTTAAAATACAAAGCTATTAATATACTAAATTATGTTCTTTCTACACACATATATGTATATAAACCAGACGTCATATAGCACAAAGTTGAAAGCCAACACCATTTGGTGACTGACTGCTTCATCTATTAATGTTCATAACCTGCAAAAAAAAAGTGGAATTGACAAACTCTTTATAACAAATGGTAGCTAGGAAGAGAAAAAAGATTTCATATTCTAAAATCTTACATTACTACAGATATTGCGAGCAAGTTAGATAACAGGAAATGATTACTACAAGAATTGTTGCAGTCAGGGAGAATTAGCTGCATCTTTGTTTTACAAGATTGTCATCGTATCGTTACACACACCAATAAAAAAGAGAAATAGATCATTCTTCTACTTAACAAAGCTTTTAAGAAAACAAAGAGAGAAAAGCAACTGAAGAAATCATTCTTCAATCAAATAAGCTGCATCAACTAACACGTATTTCTTCTTCCCATTCTGTAAAAAGAAACAATCAAACAACAACAAAGCTAGTAAATGAAACAAAGCATTAGATAATAAGCTACTAAACTCTTAGTTGTTTGTTGAAAGTACACATACCTTCATCTCTAGTGACATTCATATTCGATGACGTTCCTTCACTAGTATATTTTGTAAATTCTATAAAATAATAAAAAAATAATGTTAGTTTTTAAAGCTTAAACATATATATATATATATATATATAATACATATACCTGTCTCCATTTTTTCAAATTCTTCAACGTAATCCATTGCGTCTCGGAGATTTATTGGAGTTGACGAAGACCGCAGCCAGTTTTGTGAACAAATAAGGGCTTCTATCGTCTTTGGTTGTAATGCACTACGAAATGGATCAAGAACACGACCGGCAGTGCTAAATACGGATTCAGAAGCTACCGTCGATACCGGAACTGCAAGAACATGTCGCGCAGCTACGGAAAGTACTCGAAATCTTGGAGAATTAATCTTCCACCATGCCAATATATCAAACTCTTCTACATCTTCGCAACTCTCCGATAAATACTTTTCTACTTCCGATTGATTTTGAAAATAATCAGCTTCTTTCAAATGTCTCTTGAATTGTGATATTCTTACTACTCTCGGATCTATATTTTCTTCCATTTCGTTGCCCATTGATTGAGTCTTTGTTTGACTCTCTAAATTTACCCCAGCTTCACTTACAACGTATGAATCGTACAACCGAATAAGCTTATCTTTGATTTTTTTTAACAAACAATCGCTTCTCTCAACATCATACATAAGAATATTTTCAAAACAAAACTTAAGATAACACATCTTATAACGAGGGTCAAGAACCAAAGAAATATATAATAAAGGGTTCATAATATCAAAGTTTCCCCAATATTTTTCAAACTTACTCTTCATACTTTGAGCCATTGATTTCAGTCCAGGATTCTCATTGCGTACCTCCAACTCAATCACGTCTTGGATAGTGATTAGTTCTATAAAAAAACTATTTGAAGTTACATGCATAGAACCCGAAAAACGTAAGGTAGCATCATAAAAGACTTTCAAAAATCTTGCAAACAGTCTTACTTGTTGCCAATCTTCAAATGAAGGAGGCCCCAAAACCATTTTCTTCGTTTTTCTACTACTACTACATCCATCATCACATCCATCGCAATCATTGACATTTAACAAGAAATTATGATCATCCTCTTCTAATCGTTCAAAAGCTTTAGAAAACTTTTCAGCTCTTTCCAACATCATATAAGTATAATTCCATCTAGTCGGAACATCCAAACAAACCATGCTTTTACATTCAATTTTTTCTTTTTCAGCACAAAGTTTGAAGATTTTCAACCTTTGTGGGGAATATCTCACATACCTCACTGCATTCCTTACTCGAGCGATCGAGTCATGCATCTCTTTCAATCCATCACGAACAACAAGATTCAAAATATGGGCGCAACATCTCATATGCAAGAATTCATGTTCTAAAATAGTACATCTTCTATACTTAGTCTTGCTTTTGATAAATTCAATAACCTTATTATTTGAACTTGCATTATCAACTGTGAGAGTAAGAATTTTATCAATCCCCCATTCAAGCAAACACATCTCAATAACCTTCCCCAAATCCTCACCTTTATGACTTTCAACTATACAAAAGTTCAGAATTCTTTTATGTAGTTTCCAATCAGCATCTATAAAGTGAGCGATGAGACATATGAAATTCAAATTTTGTATAAATGTCCATGTATCCGTAGTTAAACATACCCGTTGCCCTAACATGGCTGCTTTTAACTTTTTTTTCTCCTCTACAAAAACATTGAAACAATCTTTTGCAATTCTAAAACGAGATGGAATACTTGTCCACTTTGGTTGAGCAACAAGCATAAAGTTTCTAAAGCCCTCGCCGTCTACAAATTTAAAGGGCAATTCATCTAATATGAAAATTTTGGCTAAGGCTTTTCTACAAGCTTCCGCACTAAAAGAAACAGCTACAAGTTCACTTCGGTTATCTCATTCTCTCACTTTAAACCCTAAAGTAGTTTGATTTTTATCAAGATTTCGAAATGGATACTTTTTACATTGGTTTTTTAGATGGTTTCCTAAAGTGGATGTTCCATTTTGTTTGGGATCACAATTGTATATTTTCTTGCAGTAGTTACATGCAGCGGTACGAATATCGTTAGGATTTTTACGTTCAATTTCGGTGAAATGATCCCACACAAATGATCTTTTCCTATTCTGACCAGTAATAACGGCATCAGTGCTAACCTCTTCCATATCATTAGTTTTTCTACGAGGGATTCTTCGATTACCTTGAACGTTTTGACCAGAAATAACAGCATCGACGTTTTCTTGATTTGCGCTTTCTGCATTTGTAACTTCATTTTCCCCGACCATCTTAGTAAATCTGCATTGAGCAGATGTAAAAATCAAATGACATATATGAAAAGCTGTAAACAAACTATTGAATTGCAAAATCTGCAAACTACTTATGAGAAAACTGAATATTAAAGCTGTTGCAAGCAACTCAAGTCCTGTATCCGCAACAACCTGCAAGCACTCTACTGTTATCAGTCTGAAAATCAGCATAATCGGAACAAATCCATATATGGACAGAATTCCCTCACTGGTGGATAAGGAGGTGACTCAGGTTATTTGCTGAACCTGTTAGGATGTACTATATCCATCGATAAGAGTTCCAAGTACATGAACTGGCAGTACGTGTTACCAACAGGTAGTTTTGGATAACTTGAAAGAAGTTGACATAACAGCTAATATACATTTCTATATCACCAACAGGTAGGTTAACCGAAAAGCTATCTTATAATTTGAAAGTATTAATGTTAACTACTTAAGACTTGATAACTAATTGGACTGCTATATATGCTAAAATCACCAAATCTATAATTCACGTCTGCATAAATTTATACTATTATTAGTTAGCTACCAATCCGATTTAAAACAGGATAACACATGACTTTTTTGTTTTAATTTTTTTTAGTTTTGCAAGTACGAAAATATGCTTAATTCATGACAGCTATGATACATCTTCATTGGAAATTTCGGTAATCCAACAAACCAATGAAGCACCAACCTAAAAAATCAGGATAATCCTTCTTCATAGAAGCACCTATAATACTGTGAGGAACTTGGGCAGCCAACTTTGGCTCTTTCAGAGTTCCTTTAAAATCTAATCAATGAAAAAACAGCGCTTTTACCGAGCAACATACAACAAAACTGTTCTTTGCTGAACCAGAACCCGACCCAAAACTAGATTTTTCTCTATAACCAAATGGCTCAACAACAAGAACAACAATGATATGGTGCTTATCCAGTAAGTCATCAATATTATCCGTTGAACCAAAATGTAATGGAGAACAACTCAATGGTGATGTATGGAGGTGGTGGTACGTCGAACGAAATTCAGTACCCTTCCTTAGTGAAAGGTGTAGTCCAGCACAACCCTTATCGGTTTCAAGTAGATGTGAATTACAAGAGCGACACTTTTCCTTACTATAATTCAGGACCTATACAGGTGCTGCCTGAAATGAGTTATAATCTGCCTGGTCTTACAGTTATCCTATCATAGAAAACTTAACTAACACCTTAACCTCCCTAACCTCACTAGCTAACCATACTTATCAAACATGGGATAGAAGTTACACATATCACGGCTCTGATAAATTTAGTTTATCATACAATGCAACTAAACTACGCTTCTTAAAATTTTGAGGGCCTATGTTATTACACATATCGCTAGTTTTAAGTTGTACTCACTTTATCTATATCTCCTATTTGGCTACTACTTGTAACAAATCCAATCCATGGAATGTGATGGAACTCCTAAATTTCATGTAAGCAATTGAAACAAAACCGTAGCTAAATTCGTGAAAGAGAAACGAAAAATAAAAATAAAAAATGTTGCAACCAGGATTCGTACCCAGACAGGAGTACAAAAAAGAACTTAAGTTTAAGTGTACAACCACTAGGCCAAAGGTGGAGATGATTCTTATTTCAAATACGGTCTACATATTACATATACAATATATTCTATAGGTTCGGTCGGTTCGGTTCAAATCGGTCGGTTAAACCGTACAACCCGAAAACCGACCGAATTAAATTCGGTTTAAAAAATTAAAACCGAAACCGAAATCTAGTTTTAAAAAACCGACCAAACCGAACCATTTTCGTTTGGTTCGGTCGGTCGGTTCGTTTTTTTTTCGGTTTTTGCTCACCCCTACTTTCAATGACCATATAAGGTCCTTCCCAAGTTGGGGCCAGTTTGCCTAGCAGCTTCTCTTTAGTGAGTAAGAAGACTTTTCTCAATACCTCGTCCCCCGGCTGGAAATCCCTTCTTTTAATTCTAGCAGCAAACCTGCTTCTCATCAAACCTTGATAGTGTACAGCTCTAAGGTGAGCCTTAACTCGTCTTTCCTCTATTAGGTCGAGCTGACATCTGATTGCCACTTCGTTAGCGTGTTCGGAGAAGTTGTGAACCCGAAATGATGGGAGAGTTGGTTCTATGGGAGCTATTGCATCCATCCCATAGACCAAGGCAAATGGTGACTCCTGTGTCGCAGCCCCAGGTATAGTCCGGTAGGCCCACAAGACCTCTTGCAAATAACTAGGCCACTTCCCAGCAGCCCCTTCCAAATTCTTCTTTAAACCGGACAATATAGTTCTGTTAGCCACTTCAACTTTTCCATTCGCTTGTCGGTGGAAAGGTGAAGAGAAACAATATTGTATACCCCTAGAGGCACATAAACTCTCCATTTCCCTCTTGTCGAACTGTGGCCCGTTGTCTGTCGTTATTTTTTGTGGAACACCAAATCTGCAACAGATGTTGGATAAAATGAATTTTATGACAGCTTTTGATGTTGTTCCTGCTAAGGGGGTTGCTTCAATCCACTTCGAAAAGTAATCTATAGCTACAATTATTGTTCTGCGCCCTCCGGACGCCATGGGAAGAGGTCCCACCAAATCCAACCCCCATCGAGCAAAAGGTATAGGCTCAGAAATTGACTCTAAAGGGATGGCCGGGACATGAATTTCATTGCTATATCTTTGGCATGGATCACACCTTCTCACCAGTTCCTTAGCATCCTGCATTATAGAGGGCCAATAATAGCCAGCCAGTAAAACTCTCCGCGTTAGAGCCCTGAATCCACAGTGAGCTGATCCCTCACCATCATGCAATTCGGAGAGGACCACTTGAGACTCATCATCTCCCAAACATCGCAAAAGAGGTTTACTGTAAGACTTCTTATACAGAACGTCTCTTAGTATGATAAAACCATGAGCTTTGTGCTTCATTTTTCTTGCTAGTGCTTTATCCGGAGGCAGGATGCCATCAGAGAGATACTGCGGGAGAGAAAATCTCCAATCTTGTGGTTGTTTCATCTGTACTTCGAAAATTTCTTCCTCTTTACCGATGTTATGTTGAATGGAGGGGATCTCCAGCACATGGATCCAAGGATATGACTCAGTGTAGGCTATGGTTGCCAGTGAATCTGCTAGTTCATTCTCTGCCCGGGGTATATGCTCATAAACAACGCTTTTGAACTTAAGAGCCTCATTTTTAAGAAGAAGCAAGTACGTCACTAGTTGCTCCTTTTTTTCCTCAGATTGACCTTGTGCATAGTGGATAAGAAGCTGAGAGTCACTCATCAGCTTGACCCTTTTGGCCCCACATATACAAGCTAACTTTAAACCAGCTATAGGTGCTTCGTATTCGAACTCATTGTTAGAAGCCCTGAAAGAAAAACATATAGCCTCGTACATTTTGTCACCATATGGAGAAGTCAAACACACCCCTGCACCACATCCCATAGTACTGGACCCACCATCTGTCCGGATGACCCAGACCTTTTTGTCTTTCATCTCAGTGGTCTGCTCTGAATCCCTATCAGAGTGGAATTCAACTAAAAATTCAGCCACAGCTTGGGCTTTGACTGCTGTTCGAGGAGAAAAATCAATATCGAAGTCCCCCAATTCCACTGACCACTTAGTCATTCTACTTGAAATGTCTGCCTTTTAGAGAAAATTCTTTAAGAGAAAAGATGTTCGGACGACAATAGGATGAGCCTGGAAATAAGGCCTCATCTTCCTGGCAGTAATCACCAAGGCCAACGCTAACTTTTCGAGTTTCAAATAACGCTTTTCTGCATCTATCAAGCTCTTGCTAATGTAGTACACCGGATGAGGGTAATTATCTACCTCTCTTACCAATACAGCACTGATGGCACAACTTGAAACTTCCAAGTATACGAAGAGTGTTTCTCCATCAACAGGTTTAAATAAAGTCTTAGGGGAGGATAGATGTTTCTTAATTTCATTGAAGGCCTCATCGCACTGTGAAGTCCAGTCAAATCCCTTTGCATCCTTTAAAGTTTGGAAAAACGGGGCACATCTATCCGAAGACCTTGAGATGAATCGATTCAAAGCACCCAACCTCCCCGTCAACCGTTGTACTTCTTTAATATTCCGAGGAGGTTCCATTTGGAACAGAGCATTAAGTTGGTCCGGATCGGGCTATATCCCTTGTTCACTTATTATGTAACCCAAGAACTTCCCGGACTGTACTCCGAACACACATTTTTCTGGATTTAGCTTCAAATTCACTTTTACCAAGTTGGCAAAAGTTTCTTGGAGGTCTGCCAAGTGCAGCTGCTCATCCACATTTTTCACCATCATGTCATCAATGTATACTTCCATATTTCTTCCAATTTGATCAGCAAAGGCTTTGTTCACCAATCTCTGATAAATAACCCCAGCATTTTTCAATCCGAATGACATCACCTTGTAGCAATGAAGACCCCTGTTAGTGACAAAAATGGTATGCTCCTGATCCTTCAGATCTACTTGAATCTGATTGTACCCGGAGAAAACATCCATGAAGGAAAGTAGCTTATTCCCAGAAGTGGAGTCTACTAGCTGATCAATCCGGGGGACTGGATATAAATATTTTGGGCAAGCCCTATTGAGATCTGTGAAGTCAATGCACATACGCCACTTGCCATTTTTCTTTTTCACCAAGACCGGGTTGGCAGTCCATAAAGGATATTGAGACTCCTTTATATGCCTTATTTTTGTGAGCCTGTCAACTTCTTGAACAATAACATCAGCTTTTTCCTTAGAAAAAGCCTTACTCTTTTGTACCACATGTGCTATGTCTCTCCGGATGGATAGGTGATGTGATATAATGTCTGCTGGAACCCCTGTTACATTAGCATTGCACCAAGCAAAAACATGCTGATAGTCTTTTAAAAACTTCAACATTCTATTCTTCAGTTCGGATGGAATTTTGGACCCTATCTTAACACTTTTTCCTTCTTCTAAAGAATGTGTTTCAACTTCTTCAAATGGTATCAACACTCCAGGGGTCTCTCTGGGGTCATCAATTTCACCCTCACCCCCAGAAAGCCCCTCAAATTGCTATTCTTCGTTGATACGAACTGCCCCCAACGTTCGTGGAGCCAGCACTGTAGCATAACACTCTCTTGCAACCTTTTGACTGCTTCGGACAACTCCCACTTGTCCTTGAACAACATATTACAAACATTGGTGGACTGTAGAGGCCACTACATGCATCCTAGAGAGCCAAAACCTCCCTAAAATAGCATTATAATAAGTGGGACAATCCACCACAATAAAAAGTATCCTGACCATCTTCTTAAAAGGGCCCTTGCCCAACAAAACTTCTTCTTCGAACTCCCCGATCACATCTGCTGAGCTCCCAGTGAAGCCCACAATTGATCTGTCTGAACGCTGAATTACGGCTGGATTTTTCATCTTTTTGTAAGTGGTTAAGAAGAGGATATTGGCTGAGCTTCCAGTATCCACCAAGATTCGTTTTATGTCATTGCCCCGAATGGATGCTCCTATGACAACAACATCTTCATGAGGGCCAGCTATATCTCTTAAGTTATCTTCATCGAAAACAATGAAGGGGAATGGAATTTATGACTCATAGGGAGGTCATGCCCCCTTCTAGTTGGGTGGCTAAAGTATGAACATGCCTCTTCCTCGAAGAAGCAGTAGGAGCTGTCATAGTATCCCCTCCGAAAATTGTAAGTGACTCAAAAAACTTAATGAGCCCGGAGACAGTTTTATAACGTTCTTCAATGGCACCTACTCTATTTCGAGTTGGATCGGGATCCAGGTATTCTGATTCTACATCAAATCTTTCGATTATCACCATAGCCCCCTCCGGAGCAACATTGCTCGGACCAACCCGGTGAGTATTGTCAGGTCTATTTCCTCCTCTTCTTTTGACATATGCCCCCAGCTTTCCTCTTTCAATTAAGTTCTGAACCTCTTGTTTCAAGGCTATACAATCGTCAGTGGTATGGCCAGTATCATTATGGTACTAGCGGAAAGAGTTTTTACGATGTTCCCTAGGGGATTGCAGTGCAACCGGTTTTCTATAGTGCACTTCTTCCTTTGTTTTATCATAGATGGTGGCCATATTTTCTTTCAATTCTGCAAACCACTCCGGTTGGACCCAAGGTCCCCTCTTATTTCTAGATTGCTGACTCTGGGCAGGTGCAGCTGGCTGAGATTGAGCTTTGGCCCTGTTATGTGCCTGTCCGGTCTCGCTTGCCTTGTTTCCGGACTGATTTTGGTTTAAGGTTTGGTGCAACCGGGGCAGACCTCACCTGCCTGTGCACCTTAGTTTTCTTCGTTTCGTCAACATTGATCTGCTTTCCGACTTGATTCAGCAAACCTCCCCAAGTCATGGCTTTCTTTCTGGTCACCGAATCAGCCAAATTTCCAGGGTTCAAGCCCTGTCTCAAGGATGCTATTGCTACTTGCTCGAAGCAATAAGCCAATCCATTTTTGGTGTTTACAAAACGACTTATGTATTCCTTTAATGATTCGTTTGGTTCTTGGGCACAATGGATTATTGTGTCCCCATTGCCCTTCAACTCTTTACTCCCAACAAACTGCCTTCGAAAGGCCACCCAAAAGGTATCAAAATTCTTGATGCAACCCTGAGGTAGGCTGTTATACCACTTCAGAGCACTCCCCGTAAAGGATTGGGAGAATGCTCTACAGAGTAACTTGTTATCATCATCAAAGTTCATCATGAAGTTTTTAAATTGCTCCAAATGGTTGTCCGGATCATTACTGCCATCGTACTTTTCCATTTTAGAGCTATCAAACCTCTTAGGGAGGTTCCCGGACAGAATCTTGGAAGACAATGGAGATTTTCTCCATTTCCGGCCACGACTGAACACAATATCCTCATTGGAGGTCGCAAAGATACCTGGTTCATCGTGGAAGGCAAAGGGATCCATCAGCATCCGGTCTACATGTCTCCGGCTGTGAGATGATCATTTGCCTATATTCTTCTTCAATTTCCCATTTCTATCCCTTTTTCTTGAATATTTTTTAATCAACTTTTGCTTCTTTTTGGACCGGCCCTCATCACTGCTGGAGGACAAGGACTCTTCAACTCCTTCCTCATCCGAGGAGCTACCAGAAGACTCTGAATCTGAGTCAGAACTCTCCACTGGCTTAGACCGGTGAGACTTTTTGGAACTGGCATGAGTCTTTTTGGAACTTACATGAGTCTTTGAAGGCTCATGTTCTCTAGGGTTATCGGTATGATGAGCAACTGATGCTTTTGACTTATCCTTCATGCCCATCTTAGCCTTTTCTGCCCTCGGAGCTTCTATCTCGCCCTTTAATCTGTCACGCTCCTCGATGGTGTACTCATCATTTTCACCCACCACTTCAAGCAAGGCTGTTGGTACTTCCGGGGCGTCCGGATTCATTCGGACTGATTTTTCCTGTTGGTTTCGAATGCTTGATTCAGGCACCTTTCTCTCCCACTGTGGTCGCCAATTTGGTGAGGTTTATTTCTATCTGAGGGTAAGTTTGTAATTTATGTTTAGAGTTTGTGGAAGTTTGCAAGTATTTAATATTTGAGTAGAGAGTAGAGGGAGAATTAAGCAGTCTGGTTGTATTTAATTTCCATTACCCTCATTTAATGTTGGTGGTTGGGTATTTATACCCTTATGTTTGGGCTTTATGGGCTGTCGGGTCATGTTAATAGACTCGGGTCAAGTTTAAGGACCCATGAGCTCTTAGTAAGAGAGCAGGCAGCTTAGTAAAGAAGTGATTAGGTTTTTAAATACTTTAGTCCTTGTTCGAACAGTCAAATGGATAAGGGGTTTGAACTGACCTGTCCGGTTAGATGGTCTTTGTCCGAACTGTCCCTGTCCGAAGAGGTAACAGAATCCGGACTCATCAGACCAAATGATCTCCATATAAACAAAAGTAAGAAATGACATAAAGGTTAAAGGCCAAATGATCTCCATATAAACGACGACAATTATAGAGATCATATAGATAATTCGAACAAAATTTATCAATAATAGGCGCCAAACGATGAAAGTGAAAATCTCATAGATATAGAGAAATGATCTGTATAGATAATTCAAACAAAATTTATATATGGATAGAAAGCGAACATTCCTATAAGCCAAAACCAGCTCATAAAAGTATAAGAGATCACACTAAGAAAGTTGTAAATACCATGATATAAATGCCTTAATTGTGATCATGGCTATAATCCAAAACCATCTTTTTAACAGAGTAAGAGACCACGTACCTTATTAACGCGAACATGACTATAAGCCATGTTCATCTGTAATGTGTAAGAGGCCAACGTGAAGAATGTTGTAACAGTCATGCTATAAAATCCTTAAGTAAATAAATAAATGATAACGAAATGGAAATTCAAGGACTAAAATGTAGATAATAAAACATTATGTAGTAGACGGTAAAGCTAGAAGAGGATTTTATAACTATGTATTTTAGTCATGGACTAAGAGTGTAATTTACCCTTTTTATATAACTGTTTTCAGTTGTAAGTTGAGTCTTTGCACCTCTATATAAAGGTCAAAGTTGAACTAATAAAAGGGTTGGATTTTTGAGTTGGAAGACTTGAGTACTTTGATTTTCTCTCTCTAGAATCTATTTCTCTCTCTAAAAACTTTACTTCTCTAGTTTACCTAAGTGATTCCAAATAACTAAACTCATCAATAACTATATGTTAAGGTTTGAAAATGGTAGAAAGTTCAGTTATATGATGGAAGATGAAGTAAAAAATAAATATGAAATAAATAAAATCTATAAACAACACTTAGATATGTTCTCTAAACAATGTTTGTAAAACAACGTCCAAATATGTTCTCCAAAATATGATTTTCATATCTAGACAACACTTGTAAAGCGATGTCCAAATACATTCCCCCAAAAGTGATCTACATATGTTCTCAAGACGACGTTTGTAAAACGACATCTAAATATGTTCTACAAACGATGATCTTTATATATTCCTCAGACGACGTTTGTAAAGTGGCGTCCAAACGCTAATCCCCATACATGTTCTACAAACGCTAATCCCCATACATGTTCTACAAACAATGTTCTCTAAATATGTTCTACAAACGATAATCTTCATATGTTATCGAAATGACATTAGTAAAGTGACATCCAAATTTGTTTTACATGGCGATTATAAGACAAGTGAACTATCATATGTTTCCTAAAAGGCGTGTACAACCTATAAAAATAAAATAAATGGATGAGTTTGAAAAGATGACATAAAAGAGTAAAATATCTTGACGAGCTAGATAAAGTGACTTCATTGGACAACTACATAGTGAATAAGAGGTAAAGATTTACAGTTAAGAATGGAATATGATTTGAGCAAGGGAAAACGTTTTGAAAAGTGATGTTCTATTCACGATAAAACGTCTTGGACAATAATAAGATAAAAGTGAAATGATGTATTCTGTACGAAGAAGGTGATGCATCGTATTAGTTGAAGTCAAGGTAAAACGATATTTTAGGCTAATCATATAAAATGCCATTCAAATTAAAATAGTATAGAATATCATCATAAATTATGAGCTAAACGACATGAAGAACTTAAAACGAAATAAGATAACATAAACAAGATAGAAGATAATGAGATAATCAAGTTCATGTAATGTTAAATATTAAACAACTAGACGACGTGAAGGACTTAGAAAACAATTCAACAAAGATAATTTGAAGACAAAAGTAATATATTTACGGCACAAAGTACATTCAACTTGACGCGCATGATCAGAATTAAATCGACATTTCAACAAGCTCTAGGATAAGTAGTCAAAATAAAATCAAGATATTTATCATCTACCATATTAAAATTTTACATAGTTGTATACATAATAACAAAAAAGGTATAACTGAACTAAAAAAGAGCAAAAAGTGTAGACTAGAATTAAACATGCAAAAAAAACTTAAAAACTACAATATCCGTCTATATTTAATGTAATTCTTAAATTTTATGTGATATACCAACTCAAACAATAACAAAAGAAATATAAAAATATTTACGTGGTTATATATACATAGATCAGTTTTCAACAGTATATCGTCCATGGACTATCACATTTGGTGACAGATAGTCCATTGATTTTCAAAAGTGTTGGTAGTTTTTGGACTATCAGCTTTGGATAAAGTTAGTCCACCAAATTTTTTGCTTCATGTGATCCTACCACGTGTCACCATAGTCACCAAAAAATTGTATCACAACTGGTCCATTAACTTTAGGTCAAAGCCTTTTTACCTAAAGTTAAGGGACCAGTTGTGATACAAATTTTACTAGACTATGGTGACAGGTGGTAAGTTTACATAAATCAAAAGATCTAGTTGACTAACTTTATCCAAAATTGATAGTTCAGGAACTATCAGCGGACTTTTGAAAATCAAAAGACTATCTGTCATCAAATGTGCCGTTCAAAACCTACACAAATATTTGTATTAAAAATGTTATATCTAAAAAAAATATTAGCCTTTATTAATGTAGCCAAATAATATTTGATATATAATACACCATACAAAAAAAAGTATGGCATGAAAATAACTTTTTCTCTGTTTTCAGCTTTTTTTAAAAAAAAATTTCTTAAAACTTATTTTTGACATCTCTGGATAATTTTGTTTACCTCATTTGTGAAAGGAACGCATCCAATAGATGAATGCCGCTAGGTAATCGCTGTGGGCGTCTAACTCAGGGCATGTTTCATTATGTAGTTTAATGAGGATTATAGCCACATTGGGACCCAACAGAAGAGAGTTGGAAAACTTAAATCTATAAAATGCTGCAAATTTTAGAACTGAACAAAAAAAAAAAAAAAAATTTTTTACAAAAAACTATGGCACGAAGCTTTGGAAGAGATGGTGCTTCAATATATTTGAATAAAATATAGTTTCTTTTAATACAAGCATGTCAAAAAAATTATATGTTTTGATGCGCCCTGAACCTACAACTTATCGCTTGCAGTCACCTCGGCCAGTTTAATGTTTTCCATAGATTTGTTCATCTGGAACAACTATGAAAAGATATGAACCAGTGTCACAGTTTGAAACACCTTCACAAATGGTCCCATGAATAAGTCTGGCTATAATCCACTGAACATTCCACAAAATGCCACAATTTTCAAGAAGATGCTTGGGAGCTCTGTATCCTGCTTGTTGCCTCTTATTTCAGGAAGCAACCTGAAGCCCAATAAAGGTCCTGCTTCAGTGTATTTAAATAAGTTTTCAGATTTTGTTGCAGGCATATAAAGATATCATACTCTCAAGAAAGGACGGAAAAAATGGAACAGTTGCAGATAAGTCTTCGATGAAGGAAAAAAATGGAAAAGTTGCAAACCACCCAGTAACACAATTCAAATCTCGTTTTTCTAATGAAATTCAATAGAGATGGACATTTGAACAAAATCACACGGGAAGACTTCTTCTAGTTTCATAACAGGATAAACATCTAGCAAACTACTTGTAAGCCGGACTAAATGCATACCTGTTTATCCAGCCATACAAGATACTGTACAACAGCTTCACCATTCCGAATGTTTGTTTGTCTTATACCAAAGAAAGAAACAGCTAATGATATACAGTTCAACTACTTTTATACACCAAACACGCCCGTCCGTAAATTATATGATTTAACAAGTTTTAGTAAAAACACCAATTCAACTTTTAAATCCAGAGTAAAGAAACTTGAGATAATTCTCTCTAGCTTAAAAGACAACAATTTTATACCTTGAGAGCTTTTGCAAGTTCTACAGGTGATTACTGCTGAAGAAACTTATTCATGTCCAGTCTGGAATGCAAAGTAAAGCAGTATGAAGCCGGGCTTACTCATATGGGTTCATCAGTATTACAACTTGTTTCTGCTTCAGTGGATGAAGACACAAGCTGATTAGATGCAAGTAAACTTATTAACATGTCCTATCAATACAAATCCTTTCCAAAATTATAAATAGCAAACATATTTCCGGAAAAAAAAATACAAGTTTTATGCTGGGATTCCATGATAAAATTAGAAAACCTCACCACTTCTGATACTTTCTTTTTATCCAAGTCAATAAAATCTGATTGGATGTTACTCTCACAAATGCGTAAACGAGTCGACAATATATCACATCACATCGTTTACACAAATGCATTTCAATGGAAGTCCACAAGATCACGAAAAAAATTACCCAAAACAAAGATATACCGATATAATATACAAATCACCTTATCAAGAAGCGTAACTCTGTGCTTTTCTACACACAAGTTGCTCCCTCAAATCCTACAATTTATCCTCAACTGAAGAGCAGGCGAATTCAAATTGTTGAACAACCAGATTATGCTAGTGGCCTATCCTTCCAGACTTCATGAACAGTAATAGTGCACGTTTGACAAGCCTTTGTTTATTTTCGCAAAGACATGCTCCCACTGTTTTATAGTGACTGTTGAAACAGAACAAGGTCAAAGCCAACTGTCGCCATGTCCACTCAAAACTTAGCTGTTAGCTGTTATGTTGCTTGCAAGAGGTAAACGCCCGACCGTCCAAAGTCTTGCTTCTTTGATCGTATTAAGGATCACACCTGAAGAATATTCAAATCCACACTTGTTCGGGTAAGAGATAATTACATATCTTCAGTTTGTGGATTGAATTCAAAGCTCCACTTAGTAGATCTTCCAAAAGGAAGAGCTATAATTTATAATTTTAAAAAGTTGACCTGCACTTGCAGTGAATGCAGAAACAAATTCAAGCCATACATGCTCACTCTGCCAAGTTGGATTAAATACGAAACCAAATCGTAACGCTCTGCAACAAGTATGATCGAAACACCAGGCATGATTGAAAGAGAAAGGGAAAAAAAAACCTGATGAGAAGCTTCAAAGGGGATGACTAAGCTCTCGAGAGGAAAACCTCCAACTATACACCTTGCATTTTAATAAATTGATTAATCTTTTTCTACGTAAACCGATTCAATTTATGAAGTAGGGAAAAAATAACATACGAGTTGTGGGATTCTATATCTTTATATATATATATATATATATATAGATTAAAAACAAGGCTCAAGTTGTAATAGATATTTTGGAAAATAAAAACATCCAACTCAAACAAGAGTGAGGTGAAGGAAACAGAAGCGAAAATGTAGAGTATATGTGTCACTAAAGAGATGAGCAAACTGATGTAGCAAGCATTGGCATTACATGTAGACGTATAAATTTGCACAAAGAGATACAGTCCACAAAATCTTATTCAAATGAAACACAAAATAACCCCAAAGTAGAGAGGATGATGTACAAAACAATATCCAAGAAAGAATGAACAGAAATTCTCTTATAAGCTCAAGCCGAGAGAAGCCTCTTGACAACCAAGGCCATGTATTTGCCCTGATGCTCTGCAAGTGCCAGTTCCGTCTCGGTGGGCTCTCTAGTGCCATCGCCAGCAAAGACTCCAGCACCGTAAGGGGAGCCACCTCGAATGGAGTCCATCTTGAACATACCAGCTCCAAAGGTGTATCCAATAGGAACAAAAAGCATACCGTGATGTACTATCTGTGTGATAGCTGTCCATCTACAAACCAAACAGCCATATATGTCGTAAACAATAAAACAGAATTAGGTATCCTTCAGAGCTTACAGGAGATATTTACTTTGTTGCTAGCATTACGCCATTACAACAAGACCAGTACTATAGATTCCATCCAAACATAATAGGAGAAGTATATAATCTCCAATTCTAATCAAAGTGATAAGAGTCTACTTGGTAATCAACTGGAAATTACTTTACTAAGTATCATTGGACTACAACTTCATTCCTAAGTTTAACTACTCTAATCAAACCCTAATAACAAAATTATAAGAATAAGAAGCTTACGCAGTGGTCTCCTGGCCGCCACCTTGCGTGCCCGTACTAACAAAGAACCCGGCAGGCTTTCCAGCAAGCGACTGCTCCTTCCACTGCTTCCCTGTGGAGTCAAAAAACGCCTTCATCTGAGCTGCCATACACCCGTACCTGGTTGGAAACCCAAATAAGACACCGTCCGCAGCCTCAAGCTCGGCCGCCGTAATCAATGGGATGTCATCGGCCTTTGGCAGCGCCTTCATGTTTTCCAGGACCTCACCCTGCAGTGTCTCTGGCACTCTGTACAAGGCCGCCTCAACTCCATCGACACCGTCCACTCCTTTCTTCATCCTCCTCGCTAGCCCCTCCACGTGGCCGTACATGGAGTAGAAGACGATGAAGACCTTGAGCTTGGATTCTAATTGTAATTCCGGTACCGACCTCGACGTTAGCACTGCAGAGGAAGGAGCTTGGTCAGGGGTGGTCCTGACATCTTCGATCGGAATCGGGATCGGTGCAGGGGAGGAGTTTGGGAGAAGGTCGTTGGCGGCGGAGGACGACGGCTTCTTCTTCTTACTAGGGACGCAACCTCCGCCTTTACCCATGGAGAAAGAAAAGAACTAATTCGTTGATGAAAACTGAAAATGGTGGAAAGAGGTTGAATTTTGTTTACTCTGATCAGAATTTCTGAGTATTAGTGATTGACTTGAGGCAATGATTAAACAAAAGCGAAAATTTAGGGATTTAAAAGAGGGCGTTAACTTTTGAGCGCTCTTCAAAAATTTAATGGGCTCAGTCCACTTCATTTTTATTGCGACCCTAGACCCAAACGTCCTCTCTTAGCCCATCATCTCTCCTCTTCTCTTTTCTAATTTAATTTGGATTTTAGAAAATGACATTTTTTTTTATAAAAGGATCTTTTTTTGCTATAATAAATTCCAAAAATGATCGATATATTTTTAATATAAAAATTGTATTTCAGCTCTAATTTCATGTTTTCTCTCTTCTCTACACAAAAAACTCTCAACATCGGTAAAAATAAAACTCGAGATTCTTCAAATCTAAACTCTCACACATGTTAAGGAATGAATCTTATACTTCTTAATGTAATTTTTATGCAATTTAGTTAGGTATTTTTAGTGATATTTAGAGTTATAGGTTATGCCAAAAAACTCGAATTTTCATCAAATTATTGTTGCGTTTTTTGAAAATTAGTTATAGGTATGTGCTAGTTTAGCGATTGTCGATGTTTTGGTATGTTTTTTTTGTTGAATTTGGGTTGAGTTTTAGATATTAGAGATTGATTTTTTTTGCAGATATGGAGCTGCTGTTTCGTGCAGCCCATTCGTAATTTTGCGCAATATAGAACCGTTTTGGATGGTCTAAAGAAAAATTTAGAATAAGCAGCAAGAAAAGCCAAGTTATCTCCAGAGGTGTTATGGGCTTATCAAACGACTGTGTGAAACAACTCATGAATAACCTTTCGCTTTGGTGTACGAGATGGATACGGTGAGCCCAACATAAATACTATTCCATCTTATAAACTACTTAATTACTTCGAGTAGGATAATGATGAAGCAAAAAGGGCAGAACTTAGTTTGAGTGAGGAAAATAAAACTAAAACACATCTGGATTTCCACCATTATCAAACATTAATGAGAAATAAATATGCATTTAAAGTCCGACAAAAAGAATTTAAAGTAGGTGATGGGGTTCCAAAGAAGTTTTTCTTGCATACAAAAGAAAAAAGTCTTGACAAGTTGGGTCCAAATTGGGAAGGGACGTATTTACTAGTTGAGAAATTAAAACCCGGACATATCATTTGCAAGATGGTGAAGAAAGACCTCTACATCATCCTTGGAATATAGAACATTTGCGTTTATATTAGGAGTAATATTGTAAGTATTAATTTGAAAATTGTCTTACCTATTAGTGTATGGAACATTGGCATACTCTTTCCTCTATCGGTGGCTCGACAAGGTTTTAATGACGTGCCTACATAGCTGGCATTGTGAATACTCTTCCATATATCAATTATGTGGAAATTTTAACAATGAAATCAGTGACCATGTCAATTTGGTAACTAAAATTTAAACACCTAACAATTTAAAATAAAATAAAGAGAAAAATTTCAAAAATTAAATAAATATTGATCACCCTTATTCTGATAAACCCGAAGGTGGATAATTTTAACTTGGAAACTAAAATAACGTTTATGGTAATAGTTACAAAGTATCAATTTTTAAAAGTGATAATTTATGAAGTGCCAATTGTTCGAAGTGATAATATATGAAGTGGCAATTTTTTTTCCAAATTAATAATCAACAAAGTGATAATGCAATGATAAAGTGGGGCCACATTTAGAAGTGAACATTTGATTATTATTTTTTACAAGAAAAAGTTAGAGGGAAGTTTCTCTCTATAGAAAGAAAACACTTTGTCTTCTTTCTAGACGCTTTTTCACCCGACTCTCTCTCCTCCTCCTTTCTCAACCTAATTTTCTTCTTGATTTTACACAAATCACTACTGTTTCTTCCGAATCATACATCTTCTCCAAAAATAAACAAAGTTTTTCTGGACGATTTATGCTTTTGGTGAATCAGACGACCTTACGGTAGATTAATCCAGATTCCGTTCATATTATAAGCTGGAATGATTATTATCAATTTTTCTATTTAAATGGAAGATTCACCACAAGATAATATTGAGAGAGTTCTGGTTCGTAAGAAGACAGAAATTGTTCAAAGACGAAGTGATTCAAAAGTTTCCGGTAAGAATGTTGTTCGATCTCTAATTTCTTCATTGGAGGATCTAGCGAAAGTTAATGTTCAGGAAGTTCCGGCCGGCGAGAAGAAAAATGTACTCAAGAGAAGACGGAGTGCTTCTAAAATTTCCGGTATGAGTGTAGATTGTGTTATTGTTTCTCCTAACGCTTTAGTTCCATTCGATCCATCGGTGACTAGAGAAATGTTGTTCAATGATGATACTTGTGATGATGAACGAGAACTAAGCGATGAACAAGAGGATACGAATAAAGATCGAAACATCATTGTCGTTCGTGAAACGGGAAAACTACTTTTAACTGCCTCCGACGAACAGATTGCTGTTTCTACTAGTTTCAATTTTTTTTCTCCGGCGACTGCTGCTACTAGTGTTCCATTGTTAAGGCAAGGTACGAAATCGGTTCATGGAAAATTGGAACAAAGAAAGAAACAAAAGAATAAACAACTAGCTCTGACGCCTGCAGATCTGTCTTCGGAACCGTTCTTGGCAAATCAAAGTATTGTGGCGAACTCTCCATCGAAAGAGGTAACAAAATCTGTAAACGGAACCTTTTCCGGTGACCGAAATGTTGCTACCGACATTCACGAAATTTCGCCGACGCATTTAAGTGGGTTCTGTAACGGACGTGACAAATCAGTGGAAGAATCGGTTGCATTCAACTTTGGAGAATCTGTCATTACTCCTAATAAAGACGGGCTGACCTCTGGTGAAAAATTCAAATTCAAATTCTCTTCTCTTAATGATAGCAGTTTAAATGGACAAGAAAAAGGAATTAATGTAAATAAAGAAAATTTGAATCAGAAAAGAAACGGTTCTGCTGAAGGTAACAGTTCAATTATGGTAGAAAAGGAAACTGCATTGGAAGTTAACGGTTCACTTAATGCTTTTAAAAATGTGAACGAGAATATTTATGGAAAGGGAACAAATCAATTTAAAGTTAATATAAATTTGAATTCAAATAAAGGAAGTTTGAATTTGAATTCAAATGGAAATGACTTTAATTCTTATAAAGCGCATGAAGAAAGAAACGGTTCTCTTCAAAAGAACGTGGGAAAGGTAAGTAACTCCGGTAATGGTAGTAAAGAATCAGACCCATTAAATGCACAACGGAAAGGAGAAGACCGATTTTCTTCTTTTCAAACAAGTAACGTCAGAGCTAATAATATCAGTAAAGAAGGTAATTTCTCTAGAGAAGCAACATTTAATCCATTTCAAAGCAGTAACAAAAATGGAAATAATGGACCAGCAGCATATAATGCTAGTAATGTAGAGCAGAGGGATCTATTATATAAGAATGCTCAGAATCCTTCCGCCATTCCTACAACACAAAATCCTTCTTCCGCCATTCCTACTAAATCATTCTCCAGCTTATTCCAAGGTTCTCGTTTAGCTTCAAAAGGCCTCAAGCTCCAATTTATCCCTCCACCTTCAGATGATGGCGATATCATCCTTGATCCGTCAGATGAAGTTCCGTTCATCGAAAGTTGGGGCCATTGTCTTATCGGATGCTTCACCGGTAAGTTCCCGGGCAAAATTGCTCTTGATACTATTGTCAAAAGATGGGGTGTTAATTGCAAAACTCAGCCGTATGTAAAAGAATGGACGGTTTTTAAATTCCTCACCGAATCAGATCTGTTCCATGTACTAGCTAACGGACCCTACAATACTTACGGTAAAACTCTTATGCTTAAAAGAATTGATAAAGATGTTATGCTGACAGATGATCTGTTCACAACAATTCTAACATGGATAGTGCTAAATGATGTCCCTCTCAGCATTTGGAGTGAAACAGGTTTAAGTAAGATTTCTTCAAAGATTGGTACGCCTCTCTTTACTGATCAATTTACATGCGAAAAGACTCGGATGAAGTATGCTAGAATTCTAGTAGAAATTGATGTTAGAAAAAAAAACCAATTACGAGTTTTGGTGTGAGGCTTCCCTGTGGTAGGCGATATACTCAATATGTTATATACGAAAATTACCCACTGTTTTGCTATGTGTGTCAGAAATTTGGACACAATCACTCTACTTGTCCATCTACAGAGCAGGGTAAAACTAAAATCAGCGAGAAGCAGAAAGAAACCTCGACACGACCATCCCGGGCAGCTCAAAACCTACGCAAGAACGCAAGTGACATAACAAGCGGCCCTAAAGGTAATCCTATCACTTCTACACCATCTCAAAAAGTCACTGTTAAGCCCATCGCACGCCCCAGATCATCTGAAATTCCCACCCCTTTTATTGGAGAAGAGATGAACAACACCAATAAAGAACACGTCTGTTCAAATAATACCGACTACTTGCCTAGCCGAATCAGCCCCCTTGTTGATACACCAATGACTTATGTTAATGACCAGGAACACATATTTGACCATCCGCAAGACAAAGATGAAACCATAACTTTCACCAGCAACGCAGATGATCCATCAACCGTTCCATGGCAAAAAGTACAAGGAAAACGATCAAAGAAAAATGCGAGGCGCGGAGTGCCCACAAACTCCTCGGTTGATAAATGAAGATACTTATTTGGAACATCAGGGGCCTATGTGGGAGTACAGATCGAGGTGCTTCTCTCTCCACGGTTTGTAAACTCGTCAAACAAAATTATTTGCCCATGTTTTGCCTCTTTGAAACTAAATTCTCGCAAGAACATTTAGATAATTTTATGTCTTCTCGTTTCATAAGCTGGAATCATATTTCTAATCTTGATGTTATAAGTAGACGATGCATCGTTGTTGTTTGGGATGCTAGCAGGGTGGCATGTAGGGTGATTGAAATTGGAAGACAACACATCCACTTTCAAGTCCATTGCAACGTCACTCAAGAAATTTTTTATGTTACGTTTGTTTACTCTTTGTATACTGTACCACAAAGGAGAGTTCTTTGGGAGCACCTAACCACTATAGGGGCCAACATTCGTTTACCTTGGATGATTACGGGAGACTATAACACCTACTGTGCTCCAGGAGACTGAATTGGGGCTGCCCCACTTCGAAATGGTGAGTTAATTGATTTAAATAATTTTTGGATATCTCACGGTCTTGTCGATGCTCCTTCCACAGGTCCTTTCTTTACTTGGACAAATGGTACTGCTTGGGCCAAGCTTGATCGAGTCCTTATAAACCATGGGTGGAGTGATAAAGATCTCTTATGCAAAGCCACGTTCCTTCCGATGGAACCCGTTTCCGATCACTGTCCAGTTATTGTCTCGATTATTCGAGATTTTCAGCATGGTTGTCGGCCCTTCAAATTCTTCAACATGTGGCTTGATCATCCCAGATTTTCTACCATTGTAGAAAGTTTATGGGGTCAGTCTATTGATGGTACGAAGCAGTATATACTTGCGCAGAAGTTGAAATCCTTAAAGCATCCGTTAAGAGATTTGAATAAAGCTGAGTATGGTGGAATTCTAGAGCGTACAACTACTGCAAATTCGGCCTTTAAAGAGGCGATCTCCTCACTCATGGCTAATCCTGATAACGTTTCTTTAAAAGAAGAGGTACACAGATTACGGGATCGTGCGAATTTCCTACTTAATGCAGAAAAGAGCTTTCTTCAACAACGTATGAGGACCACCCACTTAGTTGATGGCGACAGAGGTACGAAATACTTTCACAGCTTAATCAAACGAGATAATGCAAGAAAGAACATTTCCTACATCATCTGAGATGATGGCACCCGCACTACATCCCCTACAGAAGTTGCCTCCCTCCTTGTAGATTTCTACACGCACCTCTTTGGCTCATCTCGGTCAAGCTCCCCCATTGATCCGACGGTCATGAGTCACGGATCCCTCGTCGGGGATCAACATTATGAGCAGCTTCTCAAACCTGTTGAAGTTGATGAAATCCATAATGCCCTCTTTGATATCGGGAATGATAAGGCTCCGGGACCGGACGACTACACCTCGGCTTTCTTCAAAAAGAATTGGGAACTTGTGAGAACAGATTTGGTTGATTGTGTTCGTGAGTTCTTTGATACTGGTAGACTCCTTCGTGCAACAAATCACACCATCCTTGCCCTTATTCCGAAAAAAGAAAATGATCCTAAGGTGGGTGACTTTAGGCCAATTGGGCTCAAAAATGTTACTTACAAAGTGATTACCAAAATTTTGGCTAACCGAATGGCCCCTTTACTTCCGAATCTCATTGATAAAGGACAAGGTGCTTTCGTGAGTGGTCGAAATCTTGTTGATAATATTTTCCTTGCCCGCGCTTTTCCTTTGCACTCGGCAGTGCTTAACACGATCCGCTCGCTCTGCCTCAACTTCTTCTGGGGGGGGGGGGGGGGGGGTAGACCTGCTCAGATTGCTTGGGACAAAATCTGTAAACCCAAAGATGAAGGAGGACTTGGCCTTATGGATATCAGAGTTTGGAATCGTGCCCTTCTTACCCGTTCAATTTGGTTATTACATTCTGACTCTGAGTCGTTATGGATAAAATGGTGCATGAGTATTATCTTCGAGGACAAACTATATGGGACTACTAAAGACGAGATAGAGACAGTCATCTTGTTCGGAAGCTTCTTGATATTAGAGACTCTTGGATACAGATATTTGGGGGTCGAGATAGTGCCATTCTGGGTCTTGAAAGCTGTAC
The DNA here is from genome assembly GCA_036936605.1 of Limnanthes douglasii subsp. nivea. NCBI lineage: Eukaryota > Viridiplantae > Streptophyta > Magnoliopsida > Brassicales > Limnanthaceae > Limnanthes > Limnanthes douglasii. The sequence goes on along the minus strand of JAUPFV010000005.1, from coordinate 124,100,989 downwards.
TTTGGGTGGAAAGCTAATTACTAGACGTGTCTACGAAGCCATGAGAACAAAAAGTGAGGCATGCCCAAATCTATCAAAGTTATGGAAGAGATTCATCCCACCTAAGTTTTCTTTCACCGTCTGGCTAGCCTTCGATCGTCGCCTTGCCACAAAAGACACTCTCCACTACATGGACTTGCCTAACATCAGCTGCCCATTTTGCAGGCACTCAGATGAGTCTGGTGCCCATATTTTCTTTGCTTGCAGGTTCACTAAGGAAATCTGGAGTCGTATCCGATCATGGCTGGGGATTACTCGAGAAATGACAACGCTTGATAGTGCACACAAATGGATTATGAAGGAGCATCGAGGAACATCAATCTTGCCTTCCAAGCCACTGTTTTCAAGATTTGGCGCGCTCGCAACCGCTTTGTGTTTGATGAAGAGACCGTGACTCAAGACACCATCGTTATCCGAATCACTCTCATGACCTTGCAGATTTTATTTAGATTATATCTGCATTATCGACTCACATGTTAGAGTCCTTTTTCATTGATACACTCAGTTTTTCGGATTTTCTATGTAATAGTCCATTAGTGCCGGCCTGGAGACTTGTACTCTTTTTCCTTAGACCGGGTTTTTACCCAACGGGTGGTTAAGGTTTTTTAAAGAGGCAAGTTCTCTAGACCTTTATCAAGGCACTCTTGGACATGTCTTTTTCTTTTAGGTACATTGCTACCCTGAATTGTACTCACTTGAGAGATCATATGACTCTCTAGACGATTGTAACCTTGTACATATATATATATACACCCACATTTACCCAAAAAAATGATAAAGTGGGGCCAAAAAAGTTAGAGAGCAGTTTCTCTCTCTAGAAAGAAAATCTCTGACTTCTCTCTAGACGCTTTTTTTTATCCGCCCTTTCTCTCTCTACTCTCTCGACTTATTTCTTCTAGATTTCCACTCACGATTACTACTCTTTTGCTACTAATAATTCATTTATACAAGATTATCACAAGAAAAAACAAAAATCTGCATCACTGTATCAGAAGGTTATTTTTCTTGACGATTTACTTTTGGGGAAGTATTCAGTCATAAATTCATTGTTTAATCCTTGCTTATTGGTTTGCAAGAATATCACTTTGGAAGTGCACGATTTATGCTTGGGAGAAACAGACGAGAACCAGTACAGTGAAAAGACGGAAAATTATCTGATTATCAACGGACGATTAATGCTTTGGTGAAATATATAGAACAATGTTTCTGTGTTTTGTTCATTTTTGAATTTATTAAGGTTATCAACTTCTACTCCGGAATGATTATTATCTGATTTTTTTTATTTAAATGGAAGATTCAACCGAAGATAATAGTCAGGGGGTTCTAATCCGTAAGAAGACGGAAATCGTGCAAAGACAAAATGATACAACCGGAAAAAGTGTAGTTCGGTCTCTAATTTCTTCAATGGAGGATTTGGCCAAGGTGAATGTTCAGGAAATTCCAGCCGGAGAGAAGACACCGGTACACAAGCGGAAACGAAATACGTCAAAAGTTTCTGGTAAGAATCTGATTTGCGCTCTTGATTCTCCAAAGGCTATAATTCCTTTTGATCCATCAGTGACTCGGGAAATGCTATCTAACGCTGATACTTGCGATGACGAACGGGAACTAAGCGATGAACAAGAGGACACCGATAAAGATCGAGATATCATTGTTGTTCGCGAAACCGATAAACTGCTATTAACGGCCTCCGATGAACAGATTGCGGCTTCTGCAGGTTTCGAATTTTCATCTCCGGCGACTACCGTTCATGGTGCTTCATTGTTAAAGCAAGGAGAAAATTCAGTTCATAGAAAATTGGGACATAGAAAGAAGCAAAAGAAGAAACCAATAACTCCACCGTTTGAAGATCTGTCTCTGGAACCGCTCTTAGCAAACGAAAGTATTCCGACGATTCCACCACCGCAAGAGGTAGCCAAAACTGTAAACAAAACTTTTTCCGATGATCGGAAGTTTGCTATCGGCGTTCATGGAAAGTCACCGGCGCATTCAAGAGGGGTGCGTAACAGTCGGAATCATTCATCCAAAGTGATGACTGCATTCAAGTCTAGCGAATACTCTCATAAAGACCGAAATTTCTTTGATACTTCCACTCAACAATTCAAATTCAAATCTACCGGTACTAATGGAAATGAGATTAATGCTGACAGAGAACTAAATGTACGCGAAAATTCCGTCATTGAAAATGACAGAGAGATAAATGTATGCGGAAGCGAGATTAATGAAGTAAAAGAAAATTTGAATGACAAAAGTAACCGTTCCAGAGACTTTACTGCACTTCAAATCAAAAGGAATAGTAACCTACATACATTTAAAGCAAAAGAAGGTAACGTGAACAAGATTAATGAAGTAAAAGAAAATTTGAACAACAAAAGTAACCGTTCCATGGACTTCACTACACTTAAAGACAGAAGGAATAGTAACTTGCATACATTTAAAGCAACAGAAGGTAACTTAAATGAGATTAATGCCTTTAACGCAAAAGAAGGTAACGTGAACCAGAATACTGCATATAAAGCAAAAGAAGGTACTGTACACGAATTTACTTCACAAAGGATTTTAAATTTAAATGGAGAAGACATTAATTCTGGGGACTTCAATACAAACGAAGTAAATAAGGGCCATACTACAATTAATGAAGGTAATGTGAATTATTTTATCTCCGAATTTACTTCACAAAATTTTTTGAATTTGAAGGGAAAATACATTAATTCTGGAAGCTCAACTGCAATTAAAGACGGGAATGTGAATTTGAATTGGAACCGCGTACATGGATTTAATTCAGAAAATTTGAATGGAAAAGACTTCAATTCCGGGGACTCAACTGCAATTAAAAACGGGATTTTGAATTTGAATTCGAACAGGGTGCAAGGAATTAATTCAACAGATTTGAATATTCGTAAAGTAATGGCTCTTCAATTCACAAAGAAGGTAATAATATGCGTACAACAAATCCATTTCCTTCTTTTCAAACTAGTAATGTATGGAACCGACACTCACCATAAAAGAGTGATCAGAATACGTCCTCAACGCGCACAACACAAGCTCTATCTAAAACGTTCTCCAGCCTATTTCAAGGCTCCCGTCTAGAATCGAAAGGGTTGAAGTTGCGGTTCATTGCTGCTCCTATTAATGATGAAGACATCACTCTCGACCATACAGACGAAATCCCAATTGTTGAGACTTGGGGACACTGCCTCATGGGTTGTTTCACCGGACGATTCCCTGGTAAGCTTGCACTTGACTCAATAACAAAATCTTGGGATGTTGGATGCAGGGTTTTGCCCTATGGCAAAGGGTGGGCCGTCTTCAAGTTTTCTAATGAACAAGATTTGCTAAAAGTCCTTCAAGGTGGCCCTTATACCATCTATGGGAAGACACTCTTATTAAAGCAGATTGAGAGAGGAACAATACTCACAAACGATCTCTTCACAAAGATCCCAACTTGGGTTGTGCTCCGTGACATCCCCTTGGGTTTCTGGAGTGAATCTGGCCTTAGCAAGATCGCCTCCAAGGTTGGTAAGCCCTTATATACTGACCAGTTTACTTGTGACAAGTCCAGGATGGCCTACGCACGTGTTTTGATTGAGATTAATGTGAGTCAAGAACCACTTACAAAGTTTGGTGTGAATTTGCCTTGTGGGAAACGCTATGAACAAATGGTGGAGTACGAGAACTACCCTTTATTTTGCCATATATGTCAGTGCTTTGGGCACAACCACCTGTGTTGTCCACCTAGACCAAATACCATCACATAAAAAGGATGCAATGAAAGGGCAAAGAATGCCACAAAATGGTGAACAACCACAAACAAATGAGCACCGGGAGCATCGAAAGGCCCATGCAAATGCTACCCCACAGAAAAAACTGTCAGCTAGCACACAACCGAAGCAAACTACCCAACAGGCAAAACCATCCTACAAAACTAGCACAAAAGACCAACAGATGGCAGCTGATAACAAACCTCAAGACAAGGGAGGTAACAAGTCCGGTACATATGGAACCATGATTGACACCCCCATGGAACAAGATGATGAATTTGAGGCACCATCAACATTGAGAAATCCCCTGGCAGATACTAGAGACCGTGACCCAATATTTGACCATCAAACAAATGACGATTTCACACATCTACCGAACAGTCCTGCCGAGCATTCTGATCAGCCTTGGAAGAAGGTGCAAAGCAAAAAGACAAAGAAAAACGCGAGGCGCGGAGTGCCCATAAACTCCTCGGTTGATAAATGAAGCTCCTTAGTTAGAACATCAGGGGCCTATGTGGGCGTGCAGATCGAGGCGCTTCTCTCTCCACGGTTTGTAAACTCGTAAGAAAAAATTCTTTGCCCCTTTTTTGCCTGTTAGAAACAAAATTTTCGCAAGAACATTTAGCCAACTTTATGTCTACTCGTTTCTCAAAATGGAATCATGTTTCTAATCTTGACGTTATTCATGGAGGATGCATCATTGTTGTTTGGGATGCTAGTAGGGTGGATTGTACAGTTATTGAAATTGGAAGACAACACATCCACTTTCAAGTCCATTGCAACGTGACCCAAGAAACTTTTTATGTTACCTTCGTTTACCCTTTGTATACAGTACCGCAAATAAGAGTTCTTTGGGAGCACCTAACCACCATTGGGGCCAACATTTGTTTACCTTGGATGATTATGGGAGATTATAACACGTACTGTGCTCCAGGAGACCGAATTAGAGCTGCTCCTCTTCGAAATAGTGAGTTAATTGATTTAAATAACTTTCGAATATCACATGGTCTTGTCGATGCACCTTCCACAGGTTCTTTCTTCACTTGGACAAATAGTACTGTTTGGGCCAAGATTGACCGAGTCCTTATAAATCATGGGTGGAGTGACAGGAATTTCATATGCATAGCATCGTTCCTTCCGATGGAACCCGTATCCGACCATAGCCCAGCTATTGCATCGATTATTCGAGACTTTCAGCATGGTTGTCGGCCATTCAGATTCTTCAACATGTGGCTAAAACATCCCAGGTTTGCTAGTATCATACAAAGTGCATGGGGGCAGTTTATTGATGGTACGAAACAATATGTACTTGCGCAGAAGTTGAAAGCTCTAAAGCGTCCATTAAGAGAATTGAATAAAGCTGAGTATGGGGGCATTCTTGAGCGTACGGCTACTGCAAATTCAGAATTTAAAGAGGTTATATCCTCTCTTATGGCTGATCCTGACAACATTACTTTAAAAGAAGAGGTTCACAGATTACCCGCACGTGCGAACTTCCTCCTTGATGCCGAGAAGAGTTTTCTCCAACAACGTATGCGGACTACCCACCTAGTTGACGGAGATAGAGGTACGAAATACTTTCACAGCTTAATAAACCGAGACAATGCAAGAAAGAACATATCATATATCGTCCGAGATGACGGCACCCGTACCACATCCCCAATAGAAGTCGCCTCCCTCCTTGTAGATTTCTACACACATCTCTTTGGCACATCCCGTCCAAGCACCCCCATTGACCCGACAGTCATGAGTCACAGACCACTAGTCGAGGACCGATTTTATGAGCAACTACTTAAACCTGTAGAAGTTGATGAAATCCGTAATGCACTCTTTGATATCGGGAATGACAAGGCCCCGGGACCGGACGACTACACCTCGGCTTTCTTCAAAAAGAATTGGGATCTTGTGGGCACAGATTTGATTGATTGTGTTTGTGAGTTCTTTGACATCGGTAGGTTACTTCGCGCAACAAACCACACCATCCTCTCCCTTATACCGAAGAAAGACAACGATCCTAAGGTGGGTGACTTTAGGCCAATTGGTCTCACAAATGTTACTTATAAAGTGATTACCAAATTTTTGGCTAACCGAATGGCACCCTTACTTCCAACTCTCATTGACAAAGGACAAGGTGCTTTCGTAAGTGGTCGAAATCTTGTTGATAATGTTTTCCTTGCCCAAGAGTTGGTTAGAGGTTCGAACCGTGCAAGAATTTCTCCACGATGTATGCTCATAGTAGATATTCGCAAAGCTTTTGACACAGTTTCATGGGACTTCTTATCGACAATCCTCCATGGTATCGGCTTTCCTCCTAAGTTTGTGGGTTGGATTCTTGCTTGCGTTACTACAGCATCTTTTAAGGTTTCCATCAATGGCGAGCTTCATGGTTTCTTTCGTGGGCAACGAGGCTTAAGGCAAGGTGATCCTATGTCCCCTACTTTATTCATCATTTGCCTCGAATATCTATCCCGATTGTTAAAGAAGAGATCGAGTGAACCGGGCTTTAAATTCTACCCGAAATGTGCCCGCACGCACACCACCCATCTTGCTTTTGCCGACGATTTGATACTTTTCTCAAGAGGGGACAAGACATCAGTTAACATCCTTATGGATTGTTTGGGTCATTTGGAGGATGTATCAGGCCTCTCACTGAACCCTTCTAAATTCACAATATATCTAGCCGGAGTTAATGGGATTGTCTATGATCGGATTATGGAGAGAGTCGGATTTGAAGTTGGCACATACCCTGTTCGTTACTTGGGGGTACCTCTCGCTCCAATTACGGTTTCAGTTACTAATTTTTCTCCTTTGACTGCATCTATCTTGAGTTACATTGAGAAATGGGAGCACATGAAACTTTCTTACGCAGCAAAACTTCAATTGATCACAATCGTGCTTCAAGGAGTCGAATGTTTTTGGTTCCGCGCTTTTCCTTTGCATTCGGCGGTCCTTAACACCATCCGCTCGCTCTACCTCAAGTTCTTCTGGGGGGGGGGGGGGTAGACCAGCGCGGATTACATGGGACAAAATTTGTAAACCGAAATATGAAGGAGGTCTTGGACTTAAAGATATAAGAGTTTGGAATCGTGCTCTTCTTACCCGTTCGATATGGTTATTTCATTCGGGTTCCGAGTCTTTATGGGTGAAATGGGTGCACGAGTATTATCTTTGAGGACAAACTATCTGGGACTACCAAAGACGGGATAGAGACAGTCATCTCATTCGAAAGCTTCTTGATATCAGAGATTCTTTGATTCAGATATTTGGGGGCCGAGACCATGCCATTCGGGGTCTTGAAAGTTGTGCTTTGGATGGAAAGTTGATCACAAGCCGTGTCTATGAAGCCATGAGGACAAAGGGTGAACCATGTCTGACTCTATCGAAGATATGGAAGAGATACATCCCACCGAAATATACTTTCACCGTCTGGCTTGCATTCAACCGTCGTCTGACCACAAAAGACACGCTTCACTACATGGATTTGCCTAACATCAGTTTCCCCTTTTGTAGGCATTCTGATGAATCGAGTGCACATATTTTCTTTTCTTGCAGGTTTAGTGGAGAAATATGGAGTCGTATCAGAGCATGGCTGGGGATTACTCGTGCAATGACCACACTCGACAGTGCACATAAATAGATTAGGAAGGAGCACCGGGGCACATCCTACCGATCCCGCGCCATCAACCTTGCATTCCACGCTACTGTTTTTGAGATTTGGCGTGCTCGCAACCGCCTTGTATTTGATGAAGAGATCGTGACTCAAGACACCATTTTCACTCGAATTACCCTAACGACTTTAAAGATTGTATTCCGTTTATATCCGCATTATCGACTCGCATGTTAGATTTATTTTGGCTTATTGATGTACTCAGTTTTCCTGATTTTATTTGTAAAGTCCATTAGTGACTTGTTCCCGACTGAGAGATCTTAGGAATCTCTAGATGATTGTAACACTGTACATCATATATATACATATCCACATTTACCTAAAAAAAAGTGGTGACATATTACATGTTTATGTGTTTTATGGTAAAAGTTTAAATAATGACAAGTTATAAAGTTGATAAAATGGTAAAAGTAAAGTAACAATTGACATGCTGCTTAAATATCTGATTCAAACGGTAGAATGTTACTGCCAAGACAAAAGATTTGACAAAAATAATTAAGTAGGTATACGATAAAACATGGTGAAAATAGCCTTTTATCCTTAATTTCCTTCATCATATTTAGAGAAACTACCTGAGCTACTGTTCAATGAATTTTCATTCTCTGTGTTTTCATCTTCTGAAGAGTAAGAACTGTTTTTCAGATTATTCCGATTCAGAGTCATCGGAGTTATCCGACGTAGTCTTGAAATTATCTGTAGGGCATTGATCATTGTGTACCATGTATCAATACTCTTTTAAGTTAATCTTTAGGAAGCTACTGCGAATATCAAGAATTAAAGATACTTTGGCCTATCTTTCGTGATTTTTTTTAACATTTTGAGACAATCGATGACACATTTATCAATAGCAGCGGTCATAGTAGAGGATTTCTCTTTTGTCAACTTCAATCTTGAATGCTTTAAGTTCTTCAAGGGCCTTTTTTCTCCACTTTCTTGGTACAAGATTTTTAGCGCCTTGTAGCTTGAATGTTTGTCTTGTATTTCTGCCTTGTGTTTTACAAGCATTTCTTTTTGTGTCTGTATTAGGATATTATGGAATTTAGATTTTCTACTTTGAAGATATGAAATTGTTCGACAAGAATTCTTTGAGAAAATTCAACTTATTTTTTGTTGGCATCAACTTACTTTCAAAATTGAATGACCTTTTGAGCCATTGGTTCGTATTCTTCACAAACTGAATTGACTTCCTCGGTAAACCTTTTTGCATAAATTTTGAAATTCTTGTAATTTCTTTCTAAATTAACAATAGGGCGAACCATGTTGTGAAAGGTGAAAGAAAGTTCATCCGAAGGGTTCAGTAGAAATGTTGGTTCTTGAGACGTCGATAGTTGTGGATTGTTAACAGATAATACTGATGAACGATCTTCTAGGGGAGGATTACTTTCTTGGTTGGGTTGTTGTGCATGGATTTTATCTAAATTAACATCTGTTTCAGTATTGGAGAAGTGGTTATTTTGGTTTTCTTCGTTGTACTCAAAACGTTCTGGTGGGGGAGGAAAAAGTTACAACTTATCAAGAAGAGGCTCTTTGGGGTTTTCAATGTTGCAAGGCATTTTTTTCTTCAAAACAATTGTTTTTTTCCTTTTGGAAATTTCAAGAGTGGTGGTTTCAGTTTGGGGAGTTGCCTTGTTGGATTTTGCCTTATTTATCCTCTTTTCTTTAGGACTAATCTTTGTTTTTTTTCTTGTTGCCTCTGGATGGTTCCCATTCGGGTTTTATTTTGTGACTATGATCTTTATTCATAGCATAGACAACTATTCGGAATCTGACGCAGCTAATCGTTTCACAACATAGGGCCCATAGGGATGTATTAGCTATCAAGAGATTAGGCAGTTTCAGAAGATATCCTTTATAAATTGCTTTGAACTAAGTTCAAGGGATCAAAGCATTGATGCAACTTATTGGACCATATATCCTGAACCCATTGGTTTATTTGTGAAAACGTCTCCTCTACAACAGGCAAATATGTTTGGAAATATTTGGTGATTTCTGCATCGAACGTTCGATAAGTAGATATATAGTAAAGTTAGAAGAGCTTAGTTGTACTCTTCTATTTGAGGGAGATTTTTTGAAGGTTTTCTTCGGATACCTTTTTGCCATTTTCCCAGCACCCATTTAGGGAAAAAACCTTTTGCTTCAATGTTTTTTTCTGTCTCAAGAAGATCGTCAACTATTTTGGAGATATTTTCTAAAATAATATAGTATAATGGCATGCACGGTTTTTTTTTCCACACAATCATTTTGTAATAAATTTCTCTATCATAAGTTTGATCTTAGACAATTTTGATTCCATGATACACGAGCGCAAAATAAACCAAATGTTAGGGCTGGTTTAACTTGGGATAAGTTAATCCGCTCGAAGCACTAAAAAATAATGGGATCCAATGGGAATCGAAGGCCCTAGTCGAGAAATTCTTGGTATACCACAAACTCATCTGGCCCACAAGAAATTGAAGTTTCCATTTCTTTTGGAAACCAAATAGCAATTGAGTTTGGAATTCCCCATTGTCTTTGGAGTTTGGGCATTTTGGATTCCCCACTTCTTCAGATATTCAGGAAGAAGTTCCTTTAGATTTTCTCCTAGAACTGCAACTAGCTCAAAGAGAATAGGGATATGGTACTTTCTTTTGATTTTTCCTTCTTAGCCTTAGGGATTTTCTTTAACAACTCAGTCAGAAATTTGACTTGAGTTGTTTCGATTAATTTTTCTCCTTCCTTATTATATTCAATTACTTTGTTGGAATCATTAAGTATTGATTCGTGGCTTTGAGTCTCTTTGGAGGCCTCATCAACAAGTTGGGGAAGATTTGTAGGTGCATTTGTGTTTGTTTCCTTTTGAACATAAGAATCTGGTAAATGAGGTTCTATATTTGAAGGCACCGTCTGAAAGTTTTCTTCGGTTTCAAATGGTCCATTTGAGGGAGGATTAGTCTTAGGTTTTCTGTTCTTATTCGCTCTGGATTTAGATTAATGGCTCCTCTTTTCGGATAAAGAATTGTCCACAGCTTCATCTATGGCAAGATGTCGATATTGTCAAATTGGTTTTGAGAGAAATATTTGGGTTTTAAAGAGGGTGAACTATTATCTGAGGCTGATTGGTTGGGATTTATTTTTCGTAGGAGGCCAAGGACCGTGCTTAAAAGTTTGAACAGCTTGTAAACGTTTATTAGATACTATTATTGCAACTTCTCTTTCCTCAACCCTTGGACCGATAATTAACCAACTCCCAAATGTTTTTTTTATCCCACACATAAACGAATAAGAATCAGTAGGTTGAAGAAAAGTCTCATTCAACTAAATACGAAGCAATAATTATGTTGAAAGATAAGAACAGAGTTGTTACAATATTTTTTGGTGAAGTGTGACTGAGCACTGGGTTTCACAATGGATTTAATAAGAATTTACTTTCTCTTTCTATCTTTAGGTTTTGATAAATAGTTAGTTATAATACAAATAGTGAAATTTATAGGAAAAGACTAAGAAGTTCAATGAACTTTTAAATATGAGTTGAAGAGTATGTCCAGATGTCAAAGCAGGTTAGTCTTTAAAGCTCAACTCTACTTAATGGAACTTTGTGGGTTCAACAGTTGTCAAAATGTGTCAGAGGAATGATATTACACTCAATGTAATTAACAACATCAGGGATGTTACTTCTATATAATATCGATGTGATATTGTCCGAAGAGACATTAGATTTAGTCCTCCCTCGAATTTCTTCACAACGGCTACAAGTGTTGGTGGCATTAAACACTTCGATCAATTAGTCAAGATTTTGACCGTATACGAAATCACTGGTGCTTGGTCTAGTGGTCTTTTTATGGGCATTGCCATGGCTCTTAAAGAGTTTAGGTCGAGTCGAATTCCTTGCAGAGAGATGCGTTGCTTTATATCGAATCACCGATGTAGTAGTAAATAAGGATTGGTGCCGAAAAGAGGGCGACCCCTTCTTTTTTCTTCTCATCATATTTACGAGAAAAATAAAAGCAATTGCTAAATGATGATGAGACATATCCGTGAGGACTCACTCGGGATAATCATGGCTTTGGTGGCTCGTTTTTACTTAGAGATATGTGATCCTAAATATTAGGTTAAAAGGGTAAATTGATGAATAATTAATTTATATAAAATATTTTAGAATAAAAACTTAAAAGATTTGAAGTGCAATATGTAATAACAATTTTTATATTCTTAGTATAATAGTTGGTGAAGTATCTAGTAGAATAAGATATGTCTATTCCTTAAACTTAGCACACCTATAAATATGTGTAATGTTTCTTTAAAAATGGATTAATAATTATATTTTACTTTCATTTTGGCCATTATTTTTCTACATTATATTTACACTTTCTCTCTAACAATTTAATTAGCCTCTATAAAAATATATTTAAACTAATTATCAATTTAACACTCTAGAAAATATGAGGAGCAAACGAACATAAGTTACATACACATTAAAATCAAAAATTTAAATTAGAAGACAAAAAAATACTTTGTACAAACAAAACAATATTAATTGACGAAAAACTGAATTTTATTGTTTGGAATAAAAAATAAAAAATAAAAAATGTTATCATAGAGCATAGATAAAAAATAAGAAGATTTACAAAACATTTTTAAAAACTCGAATCCTTCGTTTTTTATTTAAAATTGAATTTTTTTCCATCTCTACTACTCTGTTTAATTCAGATGGTTTGAAGTTTGAATGTCCCTAAGAGTTAGTGGCGGATCCAAGGGGTAGCCATTTATGCCATGGACCACCACAAATTCTAAAAATAAGTTTTGTATAGTGGTAGGAATGTTCAATTTCTAACAATGAGGTCAAGAGGTCAAACTTAGAGCACCCCAAACTATTTTTTTCCTTATTTTTTCCCTTCCTTTCCCCAAAGCTCAAATACATCAGCCCTATCTCTCTCTCCCCAAATTCTCAAACGCAGCCACCCCTGATGAGGGGGTATTCAACAGCCGAGCAGAGCGCAATAGGACCGAGAAGATGCTAGAAACCATAAAGACAAAGGATGAGCTCGGGATAGGAAGATAAGAAATGAAGGAAGCAAAGTCACTAGCAATACAAATGATAGCAGCGACCGACTTGGACGAGCGATTCGACTGCCTGAGCTGAGTATGCAAGAGTCAGCAGATGAATAAACTAACATAGGATCGTGCGATCTCAAATTAGTAACGACCGAACATGCTCGACCAATCGAGCTCAGCTCGGACTATGTCGTGTCTTAAGCTGAGGCAGTTATTTAAAAGAAGAGACAGTTTATGAGTCAATGTTTAATGATGTCGTAAGTTTTAGTCAAACCATTTAGTAATTTTAGCCGTAATTATAGGCGACGTGGTGTAAGTGCAATAATGGGAAAATTAAGTGTAAATAAATGTATATGTAACCGCCCACTAATTGGGAGAACTATAAGTAAGGGAATTCTCCAAGATGAATGTAACTTCTTCTCTTTTCTGTCTAATCAAATTTTTCTACTTTGGCAATATTTGTTATTTCTCGTAACAAATTTGGCGTCGTCTGTGGGAAATCGTAATCAATCATTAACTATGGTAGTCACTAGGTCAGGAATAAAGAGAGAGAGCCACGAATTGAGTGAGGCAGCAATCAGCCGGAGGGTGGTAGCAAATCCACCACCCAGGCAAAGTAACTTATACGCTGTCCATGTTGCTACCCAAGAAGGCCGACTTCGTAGTACTTGTCGGGGTAGCAGAACTGGTAGGCCAGCCGCTACCACCTGCGATCATCACCGACGGCCACACCCAACCTCGTCGACCCGCAGACGTTCCTGTGACCCAGGAGGAGATATAAGCCAATGTAGTTGTCAATCCGACGGTCCAACAACTGGAGCAGCAAATCCAGTATGTCCAACAGGAGCAACTAAGGGTTGAGTGTGAGCGTGATGCGAGAGAACAGGCTATGCATGCCACCATGGCCCGAATGAACGATACTATTCACGCTCTCATGGATAAGTTCAAGGAAACAAGTCGGGTCAATCATCAATCCGGTCCGGAGGCTAGCAAGGTTAACAGGATGGATCGATCGTCCAAATACGATGACAAGAAGAAATGCGAAGGAGAAATCGGGAACAAAAATGGAGCTAAGGAGCTAGGGTCTAGAAAAGAGGCGGGCCCAACGTTTTCCAAGCGAGCAAGAGAGGATGAGGATCTCCGCTACAACCAAGTTCGCCATAGACTATCAGCTTACAAACTGTAGGAATCACCGTTCCTTGAATAGATTCTCGAGGCCTAACTTCCAAGGAAGTTTGATTGTTTTCTAATGGAGGCCTACAATGAAACAGAAGACCCGGAAAGAAATCTGGAATAGTTCCGCAACATGATGATGGCATTCAACCCAGATGATGCAATGTTGTGTCGAGCCTTGTCCATGACCCTCAAAGGTAATGTGATGGATTGGTTCAGTAACCTAACGAAAGGGTCAATTTACGAATTCACGGGTCTTTGGAAAGCGTTTAGGGAGTGGTTCATTGGAAACAAAGAACTCAAGTGCGAGCGAGATTCGATCATGGATCTTTATGAGCGACGAGGTGAGTCCCTTAAAAGTTATGTTAGACGATTTGTTCATACTATAAATGCTTTTCCAGATTCAACAAAAAACATGATAAAGGCATCACTTAAAAGGGGATGAGGCTTGACTGAAATGGGGAGCTCTATGCGAACATCATCAAATTCCCAACAAAAAACATTGGAGACCTACTCGCCCAAGCTGATACCTTTATCAGAGTTGATGATGCCTTAAAGGGTGGCTCGCCTGAGCGACATGGGTCAATTGCCAAGAAAGGAGGACTGGAGCGGAAAAGGGTTAAAGAGTATTCCCGGAGAGAGACCATCCGACGTCTTCATCAATTCGAGCAGCCAACCATGCAATTCACCCCCTTAACCAAAGAACGAATTTGCAGACGATTCGTGTGATGAGCGCTCCCAAGTTTAAGTGATCCAACCGATATTTCTATGCCTATCATAACGGCCACAAGCATTCTACGGACGAGTGTTGGCAACTCAGGGACGAGATCCAACAATGCATTGATAACAGATAATTAGTGCAGTTTATCAAATGCTCACACTAGGATCTTTTCGAAGAGGTATGATCACCCATCGCTGAAAAGCCTAGAAATGAGGAAGCATGATAGACAAACAAACAGTGGCTCCTTTAAATTGTGGGAGGCAGCTCGGGAGTCACAGATTCAGCGGATACACCACATCACAACAGTGGAATTGAACATAAATCTGGGATCGCCGACAAATTCATACCCAATCACAATGTAGCTCAGTCCCTATACACGATCGTAGGAGGTAACTATACAACATCCCATGGAACCAATTCTAATAAGCGAACAAAAAATAAGCTCGATGTGTACGAAATAGATGGCAACTCCTACCGTAGTTACAAGGATCCAGTGACCGACCTCACCTTTAATGATGACGATCTTAGAGGCATCAGCCTACCTCATGAGGATGTGCTAACCATTCATATGGACATTGGAGGATTTATGGTAACCCACGTTCTAGTCGATGAAGGCAGCTCTGCTAACATAATCTTTAAATACAGTTTCGACCGTATGCTAAATGTGCCCCCATATCAGCCTACTCAGCGCATGCCGGTCGGCTATGAGGGAAGAACTTTGCAATGTGTTGGGGAAGTAGAACTGTTGGTAAAGGTTGGGCACGAAGTAACGAACAAAGAGCTAAAAACACTATTCATAATATCTGATGAACCGAGCCCGTACCATGCCATCATTACGCGACCGTGGTTGCATAGGATGGAGACGACACCATATACATTTCACCAGTGCATGAAATATCCAGTAGGGAACTCAGTGGGTATAATTCGATGAAGTAACCGGACAACAAGAACTTGTTATACGGTTACGGTGGACCCATCCAAGCCGCTCCGATAGAAATTAAATGACGAGGGGATCCCTGAGTCAGAGGCCTTGGGTCCACCCTTGCCTGACCCGGTCGATGATCCTCATGAGCTCGATCATCCTATTTGACGCAATTTAAGAAATAGTGGAGGAAACAATAGTCGAAGGCCGCCAGCTCCGGATGGAGGGTAAGTTATCTCCAAACTTTAAGAAATTTTTTATTACTTTGTTATCCAAGAACTTATATGTGTTTGCATGGGAAGCAGGTGATGTTTCCGGGGTCAGCCCCTCTATCATATGTCACGGAATTCACCGTTAACCCGTGTGCCAAGCAGTACACCATAAGCGTAGATCCTTTTCAGTGGAAAAACAAGAGGCATACTAGAAGAGGTGGCCAAGTTAACTCTGCTCGGGCACATCCGAAAAGCCATACCAAGGAACAACATCTAGACACATTGCAGGTAGTTTTTGACTTACTCCGACAATTCAATCTTAAACTTAACCCGGTTAAATACTTCTTTGGGGTTGCTAGGGGAAAGTTCCTTGGCTCTGTAGTGAGTCAGCGAGGTATCGAGGCCGATGCTGTCCACTTGAATACAATTTTGGAGATGGAACCTCCAAAGAATATCAAGGAGGTACAGTGCCTCACGAGACGCCTGAGAGCACTGTCAAGGTTTATTTCTCGGGCATCGGACAACAGTCACCAATTTTTCAAAATTCTAAGAAGGCCCACGAAGTTTACCTGGACAGAAGACTGCAATAATGTTTTTTTCCGAGCTCAAATTATTTCTTACTTCTCCAGATATTTGGTCTATAATGATGGTCGGCGAACCATTGTTTTTATATCTATCGGTATCCCTGTTCTCTATCAGTTCAGTTCTGATTTGCGAGCACAACGGAGTAAAACGGCTAGTGTATTATACTAGTAAGACTTTAGTAGATGCAAAAATAAGGTACCTTAACCTTGAGAAGCTAGCCTTGGGTTTGGTCACTGCTTCCAGGCGAATGCACCCATATTTCCAAGGGCACGTCATCAACGTCCGAACAACTTTTCCCTTGTGAGCTGTACTGCAAAATCCTGATGTACCGGGACGCCTTACTAAGTGGAGTGTCGAGCTCGGTGAATATGATATATGTTTCAAACCGCGAAGAGCTATTAAGGGCCAGGTGATCGCTGACTTCCTAGAAGAATTCTCATCCTCTAGGCAAGAACCCAACGAAAATGAGAAATCTTAAGCACCAAATCAGAATAAGTGGATCGTTGAAGTCGATGACGCCTCTTGTACATTTGGTGGAGGGGCTGGAGTCGTGCTGCGATTGCTAGATTGAGAGGAAATTAAGCATGCAGTCCGATTCAACTTCCCGGTCACAAATAATGTAGCAGAATATGAGGTTGCTCTGTGTGGCATGCAATTGGCTTTGATTTGTGGAGCACAGAGTATTAGAATCAAATCAGATTCACAGTTAGTGGTTAACCAGGTAGTGGGCACCTATGATGCTAAGCAGGAAGTAATCTGAGGTTACTTTGTTATACTAAAGGAATATGAATCCAATTTTGTTCGCGTCTTGTATGAACAGATCCCACGTTCGGCGATTTCTGCTGCAGATCTGTTAGCTAAGACAACAGCCTTGGGAGAAAGTCCTCTGATACTCCTTCAGCAGCTGCCGACAACCGAGCTAGTCCCCAAAGAAGAAGCCATTCATACGATTGCTCACGCTACTGACAGGAGGCAATCTTATCTGAAATATTTGATGTCTGCACAACTGCCAGCCAATAAAAGTGAGGCTCGAGCCCTGCAACTCAAGGCAACAAAATATAATGTACTCGATAAAGTTCTTTACATGAAAAGCCCCACTCGAACTCTACTTCGCTGCTTCGATCGTATAGAGGAAAATTTAATCACGTGCGACTTACATTCAGGAGAGGCAGGCGCTCATTATGGATACCGAACTCTGATCCGACAATTTCTATTGGCAGGATACTATTGGCCAGAGTTAGCGGCCGATGCGGAAAATTTAGTGCAGCAGTTTTACAAGTGCCAGGAATATGCTAATACACAACATATGCCCAGTGAGCCGATGCAAACCGTTCCAGTTCCATGTCCCTTCGATAAATGAGGGATAGACCTGGTTGGGCCCTTACCAATGGCCACCGAAAAGAGATAGTTCTTGCTCGTGGCGGTAGACTATTTCTCCAAATGGGTTTAGGCTAAATCTTTATTCCGAACAAGAGCACATGAGGTATATGATTCTATACATAATTAAATTCTGACTCGATATGACATACCACGAGTTTTTATGACCGATAATGGTCCACAGTTTCAAAACTCAGTACTCACCAACTTCTATAAATGATATGGGATCATCCAACATTTTTCCACGCCATATTACCCCCAGGACAAAGGCCAAGTGGAAGTAACAAACATAATATTATTTAAGGGAATCAAGAAGAAGCTTGAAGGAGCCAAGGGAAAATAGCCAGAAAAATTGGCTGAGGTCTTACGAGCATAAAGAACTACTCCATGGGCGACAACATGTGATACGCCTTTCGCTCTGGTTTATGGTACCGAGGCAGTCATACAGCAAAAATCATTGTACCAAGTCATCGAATAGAAAACTACAAAGAAGAAGTAAATTTGATAGCCAGAGCGACGAGCGTGGACCTTTTAAACGAGCGACGCGACCAAGCCCGAGTACGAGCGAAGCATTACAGAAGTATGATGAGGAGACGGTTCAATGGTTGGCTGAAGCCCCGCAGTTTTAAGGTGGGTGATCTAATGTTGAGGAAGACATTCCAAGGATCAGGAAGTAGAGCAAGAGGAAAGTTGGGACCTAATTGGGAGGGTCCATATACAATCATTTCTACAAGACACCGTGGGGCATATCGAATGGAAGATTAAGACGATAATGCACTCAAGCACCTATAGAATATGAATCATCTTAAATTGTATCGCCAATTTAACTAGAATGTATTGATGCACTCTTTTTCCTCCCTCATGGCGCGGGGAGGTTTTTTAATGAGGCATCTGAAACAAAACTTTATTATTAATATGATGTATGCTTTCACCATAATATGTTTATTACAATTAGCGAATGGATCATTGAACACGCCACTTATGGTTACACAATGGACCACACTGAGTCCAGACTAAGTGTCTATAAACACGAACTAGCTAATTGGCCACGTCTACGGGCTACGTAAAGGCCATATTGTGCCTCATGCCTTGTACTGGGTATATTAGCAATCTGGTTACAAACCAAGTTTATAGCAGACTACGCAATAGGTCTACGCGACCTCGCTGGGAATCAGCTAAAAAGACAATGCTTGTCTAAGCTACGCAATGAGCTCTACTGAGTCGACCTTGTAAGGAACTCCCTATGAAACTATATGCAGTAATAAACTCATATCCAAGAATATATATAGATCAATATTTTTGTCCAATAAGTATGTACTCAAGCTACCAAGATCGTTCCACATACATTATCCTCCCATATCAGTTCAATAGACAACAAAAGTTAAGATGTAGCCCAACATTACACAAAAGTTTATTATGAGAATTAATGTCTTTCATTAAGCATAATTTACTATAGTTAAACGTTTAGGGGAGGATGCATCTTGGTGTGATCTAGTTGGGCTGTGCTACTTGCAACACCTACTGGATCAATTGCAATCATAACAACATCAACAACAAGATCTTTAGCGTTCGGAGCAATGTTAGCATCATGCGTGACTTGGGGTGGAACATCTTGAGGATGCAAATGTTCTTTAACCGCGTGACACAGGGACCGAAATTTTAGCCCAAGATTTAACGCTGCCAACTCAGCCACAACTTCTTTCTTTTCTCTGGCTATTATATCCATCGCAATGCTCATCATTTGAGCCTCCCTTTTTTCCAGCGCGACCTTTAAACTATCTTTCCATTTTTTCCTCTCCAGTTCGAACTCCTTCTGCACCTCTTCTAATCTTGACTTCAACTTTGTATTTTCCGTTGACGCTTCTGCCAATCAGTCAGCTTGCTCTTGCACCCTCTTGGGCTGAGCCAAGTTTATGTCAAATAGATTAGAGCTTTGAGTGATAAGTTTTTCGTTCGGTTGGATCAGAGTATTATTCTGTTCTAGCAATTTTGTATGACCTATAGACACTGTCTTTCACTTTTCATCACTGCAAATTAAAGCTTCCTTCAATGTCTCTATCTTGGCTTGCAGTTTCTCACTGGCCTCAATTGCCTTCTCCTTAGCAACTTTGGCACACCCATAAGCATGCCTCAAGCGTACGACCTCTGCAGTATATGTCTTGGGTGATCCAAATAACATTGCCTCTGGCTTCCACCTCTTCATTACTTCTAGACCCGTGGGAGACATACGTTGATATGACAAGATAATTGAGTTGGGATGCAACATAGAATACGAGAAATTAGTTGTAATGCGTTGTGTAAATACTTATTTTATAAGTCACGGTCTTACCTCAATGGTGAGCTCCATCTGCGGTTGTATATCGCTCATAGGCATCCCATCATAGTACGACAACTCTGGAACACGCTTGATTGGCTCAAACATGAGCATTAATGGGCAAGAGATTGACGATCGCATTGGGAAGCAACTCGTCCATGACCACATTCTATTGACTATTCTCAGCACCGCTATATCCAATTATAGGCCTCACTACACTCCCTAATGGGGGCAGCGAGCCAATTCTTTGCATTACTGCCACAGAGGGATGAACAGTTGATGCTTTGACAAAATTCTTCATCCTTTCTGCAAGCTTTGGTGGGATCATCTTTTTGGGTTGCACCCTTTACCTTTCTCCTTCACTATCCTCAACCAAATCAATTGGTTCCTTTTCGGTCTCGAGCTCTCTACCATGTCCTTGTAATGTTGAAGGAGAAGCTATAGGATCCATGTAGTTTCCTCATGTAGCCCCCCCCCCCCCCACTATCATTTTCCTCATCTCTTAGTTGCAGCTTCCTGGTGGTCAATTGAAGAACATCTAGGATCATCTTTTGCATTTTGTTCCAAGGCTTCACCAACGATGTAGAATTCTTGTCCTCTTCCTCCTCATCCCATTCAGCTCGCACACGATTGGCATCACCGGTTCCTTGCCCCTCAGGATTTCTACCTCCGTCTTAATTCACTTCATCCCCCCATTGAATGACAAACTTCCCCCCTTGCCTATCCGGTTGGCAAGGGACTAAAGATGATCCATCAGCCTCTTTACCCTTGCAGGTCATCTGCGACATTAATAGCCAAATGCCAGTAGGATTATTCTCCCGATATCCTTTTCCATCAGTGCTCTAATGCGATCCATCGTAGCATCTGCACCATCTGCCATTTTCATCCTTCCGTCTTTTGTGACTGTCAACTCCGGTACCGGCCACAACCCTGACTTAAGATAATTAAACTGCATAAATAACAGCTTAGGTTCTTATAACCACGTGGAGCTGGCTAGATTCCCGACCTCGATCAGGGGATTTACGTAATCTTTTGACCCGTCATTCCTTCCACCAATCCTGGTTAGCTGCTTCACCTGCATATACAAACACTGAGGGGTCAACTATCAACATTTAATTACAGAATACTTCAGTATACAGCTAACATTACTGATGCTTACGCATCACTCTCTATTTTCTCTATAATTGGACGTTCATGATTGGTTTCTCATATTCCCAGTTATCAGAAACAAACACAAAGAAGTTCTTCCAGTTCTTATCTGACGAGAGGAGTTCAACAATATTTTTTATTCCCTTTAGATGAGTGTAAAAGAAGGTGAATTTAGCAAGTTTGGTCACATCGGTCGCTAATAATTTATCAGCAAGGCATATTTTAATGCTTAATAAATGTGAGCTAAGAACTACGTTGAGTAGCATCCTCCATCTGTTAGCAGATAACTGGGTAGGACATATGTCTATCATGCTAAAGAAATCACAGATCAACATGGGAAAGGGAAAGCGCAGGCCCCAATTGAACAAGGTTGTATATAAACAAGTCTTTGTTTCACGTGCGTGATATGGATGCTCGCCGACCAGGGGCACTCTCACCGTAACATCTTCTCGAATGGCATACCTAGCCCTAAAACTGACCAACTCAGCATCGTCTAGATATACATAATTGTGGAATATCTGTGAAAAGTAGCTTTCTAAGACAACAAGGTGTTCAAATTCAGATTCTTGAGTTTTCTCTAAGTTTTTCCTTGTTTTCCTTTTTGGTTCCATGATTTCTACTGAGAATGCAAGGAATTGATGTCACAAATAAGCATAATTATAGCAGGCGAGGGGTGCTTGGTTCAATATCCTGTAAATGAAAGTATCTGATGGTTGCCATATTCGCAAGCCCCTTATTTTAGAATCTAGGATTCTAAACTTTTATCAAACACTACATGTATGCACAAGTTATGCAGAAATGATGTACTTGATTTGAAGTTTCAAACTCAACGATGTGCTTCTGGGTAAGAGACGACAGTGTTAGCCTTAACAAATGCAAAACTTAAGAAAGAGTGTTTAGAGCAACTACGATTAAAAATGAAGGTAATTTGGTGGAAAGAGTGTTTAAAACAACTGTAATTTCACGGTAATTTGGTATTTCGCAAAGTAAATCATGAGATACGTCATCAACCACTTGCACTTCTACAAAACCCAAGCTCCAGATGTTGTTTCCAAAATACGGTTGTGTCACAACCGTCACATTTACACTTCAGACACGTGTCACCTACATAAAGCGTAATGATGGAAAATAAAACATCAACAGTCGCTTGATTTGGCAGTCGCCTAAACTGCAATATATTTCTCCTAAAAACGGTAACTTTTAATTTATACATTTATCCGTTCAATAAAACACTAAATCTATAAACTAGGGGGTGCCCTGATGATGGGTATTCACTAGCTGAGCAGAGCGCAATACGACCGAGCTGACGCAAGAAACCATAAAGACAAAGGATGAGCTCGGGATAAGAAGATAAGCAATGAAGGGAGCAAAGTCACTAGCAATACAAAGGATAGCAGCGACCAATTCGGACGAGCGAGTCGACCGGCCGAGTTGACTATGCAAGAGGAAACAGATGAACGAACCAACATAGGATCGCGCGATCTCAAAGTATTAACGACCGAGTATGCTCGACCAATCGAGATTAGCTCGGACTATGCCGTGTCTAAATCCGGGGAAGCTATTTAAAAGAAGAGACAATTTCTAAGTCAATGTTTAATGGTGTTGTAAGTTTTAGTCAAACCATTTAGTAATTCTATCCGTAATTATAGGCGATGTGGTGTAAGTGTAGTAGTGGGAAAATTAATTGCAAATAAATGTATCTGTAACAACCCACTAACTGGGAGAACTATAAGTAAGAGAATTCTCCAAGATGAATATAACTTCTTCTCTTTTCTGACTAATCAAATTTTTCTATTTTGGCAAGCTTTGTTATTTCCCATAACAGCCCCTCTCTTTGTATTTCCCCAAATATAGCACCTTTATCTCTCTTCTAAAATGCAAAAACTTCCTTTATTCTCTCCTCCTCAATCGAAACCACCCATTTTATCTTACAAACATAAAAAACGCAGCACTGCAGCAGTCGAAACAAAACGCAAAAAATGAACGATTTAGTAGTAGTACCTGAACTTGAAGGGTTATAGGCGATAAGTTTTGATTTATTATCAATGGAAAGGGGATTAGTATGAAGAAGTATGTTAAGATACCTAGTTCCTGTATAATTCTCAAATTTATAGAAAAAAAAATAATCCTTTCAATCCTTTGATTTATACTTTTTGTATTTCCAACAAAGTAAGTTAAGAAATCAATTTGCGAATGAGTGGAATCCTTTGATTTATAAAGATAATTTCAAAGGTTTTGAAAATTAATTTCAAGAATCAGTAGAATCCTTTAATTTTAAAAGTAATCATTTCAAGAAAAATCCTTTGATTTATAAATGATACCTTTTAAGAAAAATCATTTGATTTATAAAGAGAATTTCACAGATTTTGATAATCAATTTGAAACAAATCAATGAAATGGTAAAGTAATAAAAAAATTAAAGCTAATTTAAAATTTGAGAAATTAAAGATTTAAATGTAATTATTTTGTTAAAGAAAAAAATAGGTCAATTATATATTTGCAAGTACAGTATACCTTTAAGTTTGAAATTTTAGAAATTAAGGATTTAAATGTAGTTAATTTGTTAAAGAAAAAAAATAGTCACTTTTCTATTTGCAAGTAAAGCAAATGGTTTTCGATTTAGATTTGTTTGATCTACATTTTTAGGCTTCTAATAAAGTTATTTTCCTAGTTTAGAATTGTTAGATTTGTTTAATTGATTTATCTAATTGATGTAACAAGATGTTCAAGTTCTTTACGCCTGGCCCTCGATTTTCGGGGTCTAGTAGCTCTTCTATTGGAAATGAAACAACAATTGAAGCCTCTCTGATCCCTTCTTCAACTGAGGTACCATCCGAAGAACCTTCTTTAATTCCTTCATCAATTGATTCATCATCTTCAAATACGATATTAAAAATGGGGCATATTTGGAGTTGGATCCTGGAAATAGAACTCCAATTATTAATTATCATCCAAATGATCAAGATGAAGTGAGAAGAGCTTACCTTGTGGATGGACCAACTAGACTCAACATGACTCAATATCCTCCTAGAAAAATTGGGACACGAATTCATTCTTTTAATAATAGTTGGTATAAGAATAATGATTGACTAGAATATTCTATAAAACAAGTTGTGTTTTGTTGAGCGAGTATCTCAGATCTATGTAGGACTCTTGTGCGTACAAAAAAACACAAAACATTTGGATTGGTGTACACATTTTTGAAACATGCTTTGTTATTACCGGTGGCCACCGCAAGTGTTGAGCAAGTATTTCTAGTATGAAATATATGAAGAATAAGTTGAGACATCGAATGTCCAATCCATGGCTTAATGATTGCTTAATGACATTTGTGGAGAAATAAGTGTTTGTTACAATCGATGATCGAGATATTATCAAGCGCTTTCAAGGCATGAGTAAGAGAAGAATGCAATAACGTTTAGACTAGAAGTATATTTTCATTTTTAGTTGTAATAATGTATTGATGTATTTTGACTATATATTACTCAGATTTTTTTACTTAAATGATATTTTTGATACACCCTAAATTCCGATCCTGGATCTGCCCTGTATAAAGTGATCACAAAAAAACATTAATAAAATAATCATGCAAAAAAATTAAAAATAATATACTGATTATTGAATAAACATTGAAGTGAAAAATGTTAGAATGATTTTTTTTGTGAGGGGTTTTTACAACTAAACAGTCACTCTTTTGGAGCTTGAGAATCGATGATTAGTTTTTGAGTCCTCCTATATATAAGTCTTGAATATACACTAGCAATATTAGCACAGTGAAGTTTGGCTTTCATTACCAGGATTCATTAATAATAAAAAAGAAAGATACGACTAGAAATAAAATATAAATAGCACCCCGAAACTTCAACTTAACTACTCTTACTAAGATCATGTGTAGCATCGCATATTTCAATTAACTTCAACTTAACCACTCCCACTAAGACAATGCGCAGCAGCGCATATTTCAATTGAAATATGCGCTAGGCAGCAGTGCATTTTTGAGTCCAACTAGACTCAAAAGATGTTTTGGGTTCAAAAGATAAACCACAATCCATCTTTTCTTCGTCCAATAGGCATGCTGCAGGTTTCCTTTTTTTCCTTTTCATTTTTAAAATCGTTTTTTAAGATAAATGGTTTGTCAAAAAAATAAAAAAAATACAATTATTTTTTATTTTTCGATATCTACAAATAGAGACTTGGTTAGTTTGATTCGGACACCGAAAGTTTTTTAGTTTTTTTATCAAATATTTTCGAAACAATTTTCGAAACATTTTAGTAAGTAACAAAAATAAAAATAGATAATAACATAATAACCTATAAATTTGGATTTAAAAGTTTTAAATTCATTACAAAACTAAAAAAATTAAAATTCATAATGTTATTGATATAGTTACATTTAAGAAATTTTAATCATCGACAATTTAAGTAATAATTTGGTAAATAAAAATTAAACAAATAAATTTAGGTGATCAATAATATATTTTATTAAATTGTAAATTATTTATTTTATTAAAAATTTAAGCTTCTTCGGAAATCAAACCAATTTTATTTTTAAATTTGAAATTTAAATATACTATATATTATAGATTATATTTTTAATTATTTCAATTTTATAGTTTATATTTGTAAAGAAAATATATTATGTTAATTTATGAAAATGATTTATTCTAATATATATAATTCTAATGTAAATATATATTAAATAATAAGAAAGATAAATGAAAATAAATGGTAGGATATTGTATGGTAGAATGATATGGAAGAGAGAGAAATATGGTGAGGTATGCTGAAAGATGAAATATGCACGTGGAATAAAATTTTTTGCAGAATTATTTGAGGATTATGCTGATGTGGCGCTGATGTGGCGCACTTTTGGGAGATAAAATATCCCCACTGCTGTGTATGGTCTAAGATACTTTGATCCAGTGTTATTTATAAATCTAATCTAGCACCTCCAAGCGACATGGCAACAATTGCCCTACCATGCCAACAAGCACCAACTAAGCTTCACGTTTAATCACGTGGAACTCACTCACATGAACTTTCCCTAACAAACACTCTGCCTGAAAAATCTGCTCATCCCCACCAGCCTAAATCCGACCTCACACAGTATTTTCTGCTACGACACTCCCACGCGCCTCCATGCTGCCGCCTATCCACCAGGTTGTATATATTTGGCATCACCAACATCGTCTCTATTGTCTGCGTCCAAACATCGCTCCCTGCGGCTGCCGAGGCCGTATCCAAATATTCGAGCATTAACTAGTAGAATTCGGGACTGAAGATCGTTGAGGAATATCAGTCCACCCATCTCGGTCAACGAAAACCACCGCGCTAGGTGACGCGCATCGGAAATCGTTGAGGAATCCACTTATTTTGTCCAGTCGCTAAAATATAGAGGATGACAAGAGAACAGTTAGTTTTGGATGAGTTTGATTGATTTGAAGATAGTAACCCTAATTTTTTTGAAAAACAAACTCGACCTGAAAATTGATGTTAAGCTCTCCAGCGAACTGTGTTAGGTTCTCTTTGACAAGTCTAAATTATGCAGATTGGAAACTCGTATTTTTCAACCATTTCGCATAGGAGCGAAGCATACTCACCACCGAATCGACATCACAATCGACGAGATGAAACAAAAGCGGTGAATGGTTGTTCAGAGACTCAACGATCGCTTGATTAGTTGTAAAGTGAGCTAACATAAGGATGGGTGAAATTTTAGAGAAAGCATTGCGTGCTTTGATGGTTTGGACAATCTCCGAGTATGAGGAGATTGGGCGGACCCTGAGATGATCATCTGGAGAGCTTCTTTGAAGTGGGACGCTGTTCTCAGTAAGGGCTTTCCAAGAGGAGCTTGAGATTCTAACCGTTGATCGAGTCGTGCCAATATCACCTGTGCAAGTTACAAGTCGTCAGAGTCGAAACAATCAGCAGTTCAAACGATCTCCTCGATTGAATCGAACCCGCCAATCCCAAGAGTATCATAGTTTTCAAAAGAGTTGCAATTTTGGTTGGAGAATTGATTAAAGAAATTATATTAGGCAGGTTGGATGAAGCGAGCGTTTCTACATGTGCCAAGTCAAGTTGTACCTTCTCCTCCCCCGGAAATTACGACTAACCCCCTTCCTCAGCGAGGAGAGACTTCCTCGGCGAAGAAGGATAAGAAAAATAAGAAGAAGAAACGTGCCACAGACCTGCCCTCGAATATATAAAATGTTTTGGGGATAATCTTCGCGGAATTGAAACCAAACATCTACTTGTCCTTTACAGCGTGAAGTAAAAATATTTCCACCCGACCGAGGAGGTGAAACTTAGAGACCGATGGGCGATCCTCAGAAATATTACCATTCGGTTTCCCACCGTTGGAGAGACTCCGTTGTCCATCCGCAATCATGAATTGATTCTTTACACCGAACTCATAAATTGAGGTCTTCATCTACCTCTCGATCCTATCCTAGTGGAATACTTAAATCTTATCAGACTTTGCCTATCTCAAGCTGGTGCTAACATGTTATATACACTCATGGCCTGCATCATGGCCTCTCGACTTTCTACGACAATCCTCTCCATGGAGCAATTCATTTCCATCTCATGTGTAACTAAGAACTCTCATATGTTATTTTATTTTACTTATGAAAATTGGTTAGTTTAAGGTATTTCTTTTAACCAGCTATGAAGGGAATTTCCAAACCCTTTAAAAGTTATGCGAAATCTGCAAAGATAATATTTGAAAAGCTAAGTACTTGGGTGGGTAAAAATTGGAGCCATAAATTTCATCAGAGTTTTATGCCAATGAACTTGGTAAGAAGCAATCTTTGTAGATACAATCTTGGTCAGAAAAAATCCATGTCTGAACTCATGGTACCCCCCGAATGATGCTATTCTCAAACGTCTGGAAAGCTTGGGCAATATAGTTTACCTTCCCACTCGGGCTTGAGCTCCCAGTCATCAAGATGTAGAGAAGCTCCATGAGGAGGATGAACGGACAAAAGATGATGCAGACTCGAAGAATGATGTTCCCGAGGAGCAAAGGGTTGAAGTCCAAAAAGACCAACATAATGAAACTCAAGAAGAAATATCGACAAAAGTTCAACAAGAAGACCAAGTTGATATCCGGGTAAGCCCTCGTACTAGTGTCCGGGAAGAAAACCAGAAGGATGCTGATAATAAAACTTCAGTTGAAGTGGGACCAGCTGGGAGAGCATGGGTTGTGAGGCCGAGGAGGCTCACTGCTGAGGAGAAACAAAAGAAAATAGTTGACAGTGAAGGGGAAAGTGATAACACAACTTGTCCGGGCTTACCCCCTATAAAGAAAGTTGTTATAGTCAACTCGGATTCTGGGGGCGAATTTTCCCTTTAGAAGAAACAACCTGCTGGTCAAGAAGAAATTTTTGAGGAAGGTGAATATCTCTCCCCTGTCTCAGCTTACTTTGATGTTTATGAAAACGACTTTGTTGACAATGAGTTAATCAAATTGCTCCATGTTGTTTCTCTCCTCGAAAGGAAAGCTAATCACAAATATCGCTACAAAAATGAAGTCCTCCAAAGAAGGGGTATCGTAAAGAGGTTGACTATTGAGGTGATCAATTTGAAGAATGAAGTGAAAAACTTAAAAAATGGACTAGTCAAGGAGAAAAATATATCTTCCTAGTTGAAGAATGTTAATGATGAACTCTCTCAAGAGAAAAAGATATTCGTTGATCACTTATCGAGTATTACTTATTTAAAGACTAAACTCTCTGAGGAAACAAGTAAGTTTGACGACGAACAAGAGCGTTTCATTACTAGGGATACCGAATGGGACACTCTCATCAATGATTTTGTTGAATCTTGTGCAAAGACTAAAATATACTTTGAGAATGCTGTTGCAGACATTGAAAAAACTGTCAAAAGTACACGAATCTGTGAAGAAGGACTTTGAGACTGAGAAGAAGAAACGTTTGGATGCGTATGCAGCTAGTATTGCATCTCGCCTTGAAGAAAGAGATGCTAACATGAAATCCACTTTGGTGTTAGAGATGCATGAGAAATTTACGGACTTGAAGTTAGAAAGCCTTTGGCAACGTGTTATTGAAAAACATCGCCATGTAGGTGTTTCTATGGAAGATTTGGAAACTAGCTATGACTCAGATAGTTCCTCCTTAGAATCTGACTCTCTAGAAGGTAGTAAGGAAAATTCCGCATCCGAATAGTATAGTTAAACATTATCTTCCGTGTTTTGTTGATCATCCATAAACATAAACATGTTGAACTTTGTTTTGTAAGGCCACCCTCATGTTTTGAGGATTTTTGATGATGTAATTCTGTTTTTTAAATTTAATTTTACATTACAAAATTCCCCATATTAAAATGTTTCACTTGAATTTTTTTTATGTTTTTCCCCGGATAAATAGTTTCTTAACATGGATTCTTTTCATAATTCCAATTTTTCATATGTTTTCCCCCGAAATTTAAATCAACTTTCTTAGGTAAAAGATCTTTTTATGTGAGAGCGTTTTACCCAGGTTTTAAACGATAAAGGCTTTAACCATCTTTCTTGGTTCAAAATAATGAACGTTCTCTTTGGAATGTCTTATGAATTCAAAAGGATGAATATTCTCGTCCAAACTTTTTTGGAGTTTCTTTTGAGTTAAAAAATATGAACATTCTAGTCCAAACTTTTTTGGAGTGTCTTTTGAGTTCAAGAAGATGAAGATTCTCGTTCAAACTTTTTTGGAGTGTCTGTTGAGTTCAAGAAGATGAACATTCTAGTCCAAACTTTTTTGGAGTGTCTTTTGAGTTCAAAAAGATGAACATTCTGCAAATCATTTTATGATGGCAAATGGATTTTATATATAAGTCGGCTATTAGGACACCTCGTTAAAACCTTCATGCACCACCAGGGTAGGAAAGATTATGCCACCGATACTTACATAAACTGATAAAGAAAAGATTTACATAATCATTTTTTTACTATAACTAAATTTTGAGGTGCTCAATGTTCTAAGGATGAGGAAGATCTCTTCCTTCTTTATCTTTGAGTATGTATGGCCCTGGCTTGATCTTCTTTGTTACTGTGTATGGACCCTCCCAATTTGGAGCCAACTTTCCCAACCTCTTTTCTTTCGTGTGAATGAAGACTTCCCTCAAAACTTTATCCCCAGCTTTGAACTCCTTCCTCCTAACTTTTGACGCATATCGACTTCTGACCAGAGTCTGATAATGTAAAGAGTTTATTTGTTCCCTTCTTCTCTTTTCCTCTTTCAGATCCTACTCTGTGCATTTTTCCTTTTCATTTGTTTTCTCAGAATATTCACTTATCCTGAATGATGGGAACATGTGTTCCGATGGTACTACTGCGTCTATCCCATAAACGAGTGCGAATGGTGATTCTTGCGTTGCAGTCCGATGAGTTGTTCTATAAGCCCACAAATTTTCTTGTAGGTAATCTGGTCATTTTCCACCCTTACCCTCCAAATTATTCTTTAGCCCATCCAAAATTATTCGATTAGTCACCTCGACCTGGCCATTTTCTTGGGGATGGAAATGTGCTGAGAAACATTGTTGTTTCCTCTTTGATGCACGAAAATATTTTCTTTTTTTGTTGTCGAATTGTGGTCCATTATCCATTGTAATTTTTCTTGGAACTCTGAAACGACAACAGATGTTAGAAACAATAAACCTAATCACATCCTTAGCTCTTGTCCCTGTCAACAACTCAGCTTCGGCCCACTTTGAGAAATAGTCGACTACAACGAGGATAGTATGCCAACCTCCTGATGCAATCCATAATGGTTCGACCAGATCAATGCCCCATCGGTCAAATGGTAAAGACTCAGATATTGATTCGAGGGGTACACCCGGTGCATGGATTGCGTTAGTAAATCTTTGGCATGTATCACACTTCTGCACTACCTCCTTTGCATCTGAGGAGAGGGTTGGCCAATAATATCCGGTGAAAAGTACTCTTCGTATTAATTTTTTAGCCATAATATGATGATCCTTCCCCATAATGCAACTCTGAGAGTATCATCTGCGATTCATCCTTTCCTAAACATCGAAGTAAAGGGCGACTAAAATATTTCTTATATAGTACATCACCGAGTACAACATACCCATATGTCTTGAATCATATCATTTTAACCATCACTTTATCGATTGGTAATATATCATTCACCAAAAATTCTTGTATCTCACTTCTCCAATATTTTAATATACTTGTATAAATTTGGAAGGCGCCAATACATCCTTCAACTAATCCAGATCCCTTAACAATTGAAGGGTTATCTTGTATGACTATCCAAGGGTACTCATCTGAGTAAGATATTTAAACCAAAGAATCAGCCACTGAATTCCCAGCCCTATAGACACATTTGTATCTGACACGCTCGAAATTCAAAGTTAAGGCCTTCAAAACCCCCAAATATTTTACCAAGTGAATTTTTTTTTGCCTCTGATCGACCAAATGCATGATTTACTAGAAGTTGTGAATCACTTATCACCTTTACTCTTTTAGCTCCACAAATCCTAGCAAGTCTTAAGCCTTCCAAAATAGCTTCGTACTCAACCTCATTATTCGATGTTTTAAACCCGAATCGGATAGATTGATATATTTCGATTCCCTCCGGAGATACCAATTGCACACATGCTCCACAACCAGACGAGCTTGAAACCCCATCGGTTCAGACTATCCATTCTTCTCCAAGTTCTTCTTTATCAACTTCCATTTCGATCCAATCAGAGTGAAACTCAACTAAAATCTCCAAGCTCCACTAACCACTTCGTTATTCTTCTCGACACATCGGGAATTTGTAATATGTTTTTCAATAGAAAAGATGTTCGTACGACAATTGAATGAGCCTGAAAGTAAGGTCTCATTTTTTGAGCAGATGTAACAAGTGCAAAAGCTAGCGTTTCTAACTTGAGATATCGCTTATCAGCGTCCAGATTACTTTTACTCACGCAATAAATCGACGTCAGAACATTAGCCTCTTCTCAGATTAAAACCGCACTTACCGCGAAATCTGACACTACCAAATAAATGTATAGCTTCTCCCCCGGATTTGATTTTGTCAAGATTTCCGGGGAAGAAATTTATTCTTTGATCTGGTGAAAAGCATCCAAACATTATTGAGTCCAATCGAAGCAGTTTGCTTTTCTTAACACCTGGAAGAATGGAGCGCACTTATCCGAAGACCGCAAAATGAACCTGTTCAACACTGCAATCTTCCTATTAAGATTTTTACTTATTTGATAGTTCTTGGTGGTTCCATAGTACTCAGAGCCTTTAATTGTACCGGATCGGCTTCAATACCCTGCTAATTAACTATGTAATCTAAAATTTTCTGGATTTTATCCCAAATGTGCATTTTTCCGGATTCAACTTTAAATTTATCTTTGTCAAAGTGGCATAAGTTTCTTCTACGCCAAGTGATTTTCATCTTTGGAACTTTTGACTAACATGTCGTTAATGTAAACCTCAACATTTCTTCCAATTTGAGACTCAAAAGCTTTGTTTGCTAATCTTTGGTAAGTTGCTCTAACTTTCTTCAATCCGAATGACATTACCTTGTAATAGTGCAACCCTCTTTCGGAAAAAATGTTGTGCTCTCTTGATCTTTCGGATCCATTTGGATATGATTATACCATGCATAAGCATCTATAAAAGACAACAACCGATTTTTGGATGTTGAATCAACCAATTGATCTATCATAGGAATATGAAAATGATCTTTGGGAAAAGCCCTACTTAGGTCGGTGAAGTCTACACATATTTGTCACTTTCTATTTTTCTTCTTCACTAGGACCAGATTAGCAGTCCATATAGGGTATTGTGACCCATTTTTGTCAAATGATCCACCTCTGCCATTATAGCTTCAGCTTTCTCTTGAGAAAAAGATCTCCGCTTCTGTATAATCGGACGTACATTGCTTCGCACCGCAATATTATGACAGATAATGTTTGCCGGAACCCCTGTGATATCGTCTGTACACCATGAACACATATGTAATTTCATTGAAAGAAACTTGAATAAAATATTATTTTACCTCCAGAGACAATCTCGTGCTAATTTGAGGTTTTTTCCCAAAAAGAAGACATGATCCTCAAAACTATCATCTGTGACCATGAACCCAGGGGCTTCCCTCAGATCGTCCACAGGTTCGGACTACAATGAATCCCCCCACTGATTGCTGTTCTTTTTTCGACTCAACCCTCTTAAGTTGCTTAGGGGCAAACAATGCTCGGTAGTATTCTTTGGCCATCTTCTAGCTGCTTCTTATTGTTCCCACATTACTTCCTACTACGTACTTCAAAAATTGGTGGACAATAGATGGCACGATATGCATTTTAGACAACTAAGACCTTCCGAAGATAGAGTTGCAAGAAGTAGGTGCATCCACTACTACAAATAATACTGAGACTATCTTCTTGAATAGTCCTCGGCCCAATTCTACCATCCCTTCGAACTCTCCGACTACTTCAACAGTAGCTTCGGTTAATCCAACTATCGTTCGGTCCGATCGCAATATTGTTGGTAGGTTTTTTATCTGTCTATAAGTAAACATAAACATTATGTTAGCTGAACTACCGGTATCAATAAAAAAATTTCTTATCTTATTTCCCGCTATCTCTGCTCTGATTACTACTAGATCCTCATGCAGACCAGCTACATCTCTCATATGATCTTCTTCGAAGCAAAGTATTGGGGAGGGATTTCTATACAGATGTGTTGAAGCGCCTGCTTCTAGTTGTGTTACTAGACTGACGAAGTGTCTCTTCCGAGAATAATTAAATATTCCTGCAACTGTATCTCCTCCAAAAGTTGTTAATGACTCAAAGAAAGCACATAACTCACTGGCCTTTCCTCTTGCTATCGGCTCTTCTACTATGTTTATATTGTTTCTTCCGGGCTTAGGGTCTAAGTATTCAGCAGAGATATCGAATGCATCTATGAGTTCTTCATCAATTATTTCCGCTATCACCATCGCAACCTCCTTCTTCGAAGCGGCTTCTTGCTTGAGAGAAATTGTAGCATTCTTCTTCATAAAATCAATTAACTCCCCATTTTCATGGTACTGACAATCTTTTGGTTCATGCCCAATATCCTCATGGTACTGACAATATTTGTTTTTTCTATGCTCCCTAGGAGTTTGCATTGGAAAAGGCTTACAGAAATGCATATCGGAGCGCGCCTTCTCAAAGATAGTTGATACACATTCAGTCAACTCAGCATAATGAGCGGGTCAGACCCACTTATTAGACATAGGTTGGACATACTGCTGATTCTTGGCTAGAGGTGTGTACTGTTGAGTGTTAACTTACCTTTTGAGTTATATGATTTAAAACTTGAACTAGTGGTTGTGGTCGAACTGTAGTAGTTGGGTGTGATATCTGGTCGAACATTTACTGATGGCGCACTAGCTCTTATCATGGCCGGATCCTGATAGAATTGAGACATAGACTCTATCTCCGAAGCTCTAGTTTCTTCAACTAAAATTCATTTCTCTATCTGATCCGAAAATGCACCAAATGTCATAGCCAACGTCTCTACAGTATTATCTTTCGTCACCTTCGTAAGCAGACCCATTCGGAAATAAGCTAGAGCCACTTTGTCTTCACAAGATTCCATATACGTCTTTACTTGAATAAAACGTTTTGTATACTCTTTTAGACTCTCCCTAACTTTCTGCCTGCAGTGAGTGTTTGTATCCCCGTTCGCTCAGAATATTTTGTTTCCAATAAAGAGTTGTCAGAACATACTCCAAAACATATCAAAATAATTTATACACCCTTGAGGTAGATGATTGTACCCTTTTGATGCAACATTCTTGAAAGTCTGAGAAAAGGCCATGAACAATAACTTGTCATCATCATTGTAATTGATCATGATATTATGAAACTGCTCAATGTGATTATCGAGATCTTGTGTCCCATCAAAATTTTCCAGCTTAGATATGTCAAACCACTTGGGAAGATGTTCGGAGAAAATCTAAGGAGAGAGTGTAGATGACCTACAATGATGCCCAACCTTGTAAGCATATTCACCCGGATTTTCATTCGGAGCCATATAGAGCCTTTTCTCTGTAAAAAAAAAGTAAATTGATTGTTGACTCCGTAATCCTGATTGTAGCAGATTGAAGTTGTCTCCGAGGGGTTACATATTCTGGTTGAACTACATACACCGCTTTGTTGGGCTCTTCGGAGTATAACTTTCTTTTGTTGTGATCGTGCTTCTTCTTCCTTGAAACTTTAATTTTCCGACTAGTCCAATAAGAAATTTTATGCACCTTTGAATCTCTTTGCTTTTGATCTGCTTTATACCTAGCATCGGTATCCGAAGATGAAAATTCATCCGAACTAAGAGAAATATATTCACTAGATTCTAATGATTCGTATCGTTGTTTAGATCTAGCTCGTCTATTAGAAGATCGATGACTCTTCCTTGATGCCTTTCCGCAGATTGAACGACATCTTGAGTCTGATCTGCCACGACATTAATATTAACCGTACAAAAATAACGTTAATAAAATAACCGTACAAAAATAACGTTAATAAAATAACCGTACAAAAATATTAAAATTAATATACCGATTACTGAATAAACATAGAAGAGAAAAATGACCCCAAAGGGGTAGCCGAGTTGGTTGAGTAAGACATGCTTGTGACCAAAAGTCATGAGAACAAATCTCTCTACATACGCATTCTCGGATGAGCCTGTCACCTTGTATGGTTTACCTTCTGACACTGGTTTGCATACTATTGTGTCAGACTGAGGGTTTACCCCGTGCGCAGTCATTGCACTATGAGTAACGGCTGCGGGTTTCTTCCGGAAAAAAAATATAAGTGAAAAATGTTAGATTCATATTAGGGAAATGACAGCGTAAATACATATTCACCAAACATATTATCATTTAGTATCTAAAATTGGACTTATGCTCACTTAATACCCATCTCATTAAAATAAGTCCTATTCAATACTAAATTAATTTTTAATACCCTATTTACCCTCCACCTACTATATAAGGGTTTCCCAAACAAATTTTTCAAATTTTGAATTAGAAAATGCCGTCTCTCCCATGCTCAAGATCTGTTTTAGAAAGAAAACCTCAAATCTCTAGATAAAAAATTTCAAGCCATCGTTCCTGTGAATTTTTGTTTTCTGATCTCCATCGATACAAGATTTAAATCATTTCAGAACACCAGAGATAGCTTTTATCAGGATTAATCGGTACGTGCCATTTAACTTCACCAATCTCGACTGGAATTTTAACTGCCACGATCTACTTTCACCTGTATTTATTGTTGAGAGACAGATTTCAACCTGATATTGAAGCTCAGTTACATTTTTACGGCAACGACTTTGTATCTTCGTTCTTTGTTTTTTTCTTGAATTGAAATCGGTTTATTAGTTTTAACTAGGGTTAAAGCGATGCTATACTTGAGTTTTTTTATATTAAATTGTTGGTTTTGTTGGCTCTATGATGGTGGAATTATAGCTTTGTTAGTTGCAGGAACATGAACCATTTTTTGTTTGTCGAGGATGCGATTGGTATCTGTTGAAGATGCGATTTAGTAATATCACCAATGTATTGTACTGATATGAACAGTCTCATTGAACGGACTAGGATACGATTCATTACTTATGTTATTTGCGTTTAAAGATGGACAATGCTAGATATTCATCATACTCTGCATGCTAGATAACATAAGTTTCCATAATGTGATTATGTTGCGATTCATTACTGCATGTATTTGCGTTTTAATAAGGACAATGCTAGATATGTTATACTCTGCATGGTAGACATGAACATTTTTATAATTATACTATGCTGTGATTCATTATTTATATTATGCTCAATTTAAGATTAATGTATGTGATTTACTGAGCCCAATAGTATGCACTTGCTATTCAGTAATATCCAACTTGCGATTTAGGATATATTGAAATTGCTAGATATTAAGAAGTTGCTAGATAGGGTCTCTGACTTTGCGATTTGAATGTAAATACATGTTTTGCTAGATTTGAACAAGTTAACTTACTGATATTGCTAGATAGTTTCTAGTTGTAGGCCTGGTTCGCAATTGCGATTTATGATATATTGAAATTGCTAGATATGAAGAAGGTGCTAAATAGGGTCTACGACTTTGCGATTTGAATGTAAATACATGTTTTGCTAGATTTGAACAAGTTAACTTACTGATATTACTAGATAGTTTCTAGTTGTAGGCCTGGTTCGCAATTGCGATTTAGGATATATTAAAATTGCTAGATATGAAGAAGTTGCTAGATAGGGTCTACGACTTTGCGATTTGAATGTAAATATATGTTTTGCTAGATTTGAACAAGTTAACTTACTGATATTGCTAGATAGTTTCTAGTTGTAAGCGTGGTTCGCAATTGTGATTTATGATATATTGAAATTACTAGATATGAAAAAGTTGCTAGATAGGGTCTACGACTTTGCGATTTGAATGTAAATACATGTTTTGCTAGATTTGAACAAGTTAAATTACTGATATTGTTAGATAGTTTCTAGTTGTAGGCCTGGTTCGCAATTGCGATTTAGGATATATTGAAATTGCTAGATATGAAGAAGTTGCTAGATAGGGTCTACGACTTTGCGATTTGAATTTAAATACATGTTTTGCTAGATTTGAACAAGTTAAATTAGTGATATTAGTTTATACAATGCAGGTTATAACATGTCAAAACCTAAGGTTTGTATTTTTAAATGTGGTCAAGAAACTACAATTATTCCTTTTTCTGAGTTTGAAAACTTTCAAACTCTTCAACATTATGTCGAAGGCAGATGGCAGGAACTGGTTAGAGGTAAATACAATATTAGCTATTCCTGTGGAACTCAGAAGAATTGTTTGTTTAACAACGATATGGATTTTATGGGTTTAGAAGTCTATCTTGATGTTGAGCGTCTCAAGAGTGTTAGTTTTGTTATAGAATAAAAACTAGTTGATCAAGGTTCTGCAGTGAAGTGTAAACGACCTAGTCTGGTTCTTGCAGAAGCATCCCATAACCAAGTAACTACTGGACAGATTAGTAATTGTCTGCTTAATTCAACACCCAAAAAAGCCATCTTGCTACAACTGGATGGGCTGATGCTATTACAGGTGTTGGTCAGTCGTTTGATGAAGGTGCTGCAAGTCTGAGGTTATCATTAAGCCGATATGCATTAGAGAATGGTTTTTCTTTCAAGTACATGCATAATACAATTAACAAGATCACTGTTTATTGTGTTAACAAAGAATCTGACGGCTGTAAATGGAGACTTTACGCATCAATTGATTCCACCACCGGTTTAATTACGATCAAGCGGTTTGTTGGCACACATACATGTAATCCAGTCTTCAGTAAACAGAAAATTAGACATTTGACCTCAGATCTGATTGCAGATAAAATTCACAATCCCATCCGTGCATGTTATTTGGTAACAACAAAAAGTATTCAATCGTCTATCAAACAAGACTACGGTATAGACATTTCTTACAGTCTCTCGTGGAATGCTTTAGAGAAAGCAAGGAGGGGAGTTTTCAGAGATAGTAATACTTCTTTTAGTTTGCTAAGGTTATACTTCAAACGTTTAAAGAGTCGTGATATTACGACCGACGTCCATTTTGAATTAGGCACTGCTAACATTTTCCGACGTTGTTTTATAGCATTTGGAGCGTGCCTTCAAGGTTTCCATTCATGCCGACCACTATTGTACATTGATGGAACCTTTCTAAACGGGAAGCATGGCGTTGTACTGCTATTTGCGGTCTCAAAGGATGACAATAATGGTTAGTTCAAAAATGTTTCTGTACATTGCTATACATGTGTAATTCGTCTATGCGATTTACGTTAAACAATGCTAGATATTGCTAGATTTTTTAAATTGTACAATTGCCAGTAATGCTAGATATTTTATACTATGCATGTTAGATATGAACAGTCTCATTGATCAGACTAGGATACGATTCATTACGTATGTTACTTGCGTTTAAAGACGAACAATGCTAAATATTCACCATACTCTGCATGCGATTCATTACCGTATGTATTTGCGTTTTAATAAGGATAATGCTAGATATGTTATACTCTGCATGCTAGACATGAACATTTTTATAATTATACCATGTTGCGATTCATTATTTATATTATGCTCAATTTAAGATTAATGTATGTGATTTACTGAGCCAAATAGTATGCACTTGCTATTCAGTAATATCCAACTTGAGACACTCAAAATCAATTTAACTACTCATACGATGCAGGCCTATTTCTCGTCGCTTTTGCTATCGTTGGTACTGAAGATTATGACAACTGGATATGGTTTTTGGATAGTTTAAAACCTCATTTGTTGGACTGGCAAATAACATTTATCTCGGACCGCCATCCCGGTATTATTAATGCGGTTTCTGTTGTTTATCCCAACAACTTTCATACTTACTGTATTTATCACATCATTCAAAATTTAAGGTCTGCTCTTAAAGGTACTAACCGAGAGCATAAGAGGTCGATGCTATTGATGTTTAACCGTTATGCTTATGCTCCCACGGTCAACCTTTTTGAAGAAAGACTTTCACATTTTATAAGTCAAGGCGGTAATCGAATTAAAAAATTTGTTGAAAATTTACCCCCTGATAAGTATGCTCAATCTTTCGTTAAAGGGAACCGATATGGGGCTATGGCTTCAACTGTTGTAGAATCGTTTAATGCGCAGATAAAAAAGCTATGCGGCCTGCCGATTGTGGAATTGGTGGACAAGATTCGAGTCTTGCTTATGACTTAAATTTTAAGACGTTCTTCGGATGGTCTAACCTGGAACACTAATTTATGCCCGGAGTTTGACATGAAGTTTAAGCAGAATGTTGAAAGCGGTCGAACGTGGCTAGTACGTAAGTCTTCTGCAGTTTATTTTGAGGTATTATTAGACCCTGTTATGGTGGTTAACTTGCTTGATTTCAAATGTACTTGTGGGGAAGGGCAACAAGAATGTTTCCAATGCGCACACACATTAGCAACAATATCATCCATTAACGAAGATCCTATGACATTGATAGACCCTTTTTTACGGTAGCAAATTACAGATCAAGTTACTCCTACAGCATTCCAGCTATAATAGATTTTGGTGAAGCCTCAGAGTGTATTAATTCACCGGAAGCCGTGATTCTGCCCCCCAACGTGATACGAAGATCTGAACGGCCAAAGAAGAAACGTATTCCATCAAGGGGAGAAGTAACAACTAGCCAGTTGCGTTGTGGCCGTTGTCTCAAATGTGGACATAACAGGAGGACCTGTGACGCTCCTTTCTAACTTTGCTAGATACCAGCATTTTATCAAGATAGTTGTTGCGTTGTTTGTTAATGTATAAATCACTGTTATCATTTCGATAACTTGTTCCAGACTTTGCTAGATATCAATATTCTATCTTGCTATTCAAGTGTAATTTTGAAATCAGCATTGGCTAACTATGCTAGATTTT
This sequence comes from Limnanthes douglasii subsp. nivea, assembly GCA_036936605.1. NCBI lineage: Eukaryota > Viridiplantae > Streptophyta > Magnoliopsida > Brassicales > Limnanthaceae > Limnanthes > Limnanthes douglasii. The sequence goes on along the minus strand of JAUPFV010000005.1, from coordinate 124,060,581 downwards.
TTTTAAACTTGGGATATATGAGTAAGCTGTTGCGATTCACGCTATGCAATATAACGTATACTTTTTTCTAGATACGATGTTATGGTCATGCGATTTATAGCCTAATGTTTCATGCGAGATAACAACAAAAAACATTTCATTGTATACTATTTTTATGGGCACACTATATGTGACATTGCGATTCAAAATGTTAACTATTACTTTCAAATCGCATATGCGTTTTAAGATGTCAATTAGCGTATTGGAGACTGTTTTGCTGTTGCGGTTTGTCGACCTATATGAACTATGTGTTAAACTAACATTTTTACTTTAAAAACGCATACGCGATTAGTAAAATCTATTATAAGATTGCGATTCAATCCAAATTTAACATAAGCTATACATAAAATCCAATTCAGGCATCGTTCACATAGTGAGTGCACCTAACCATTCTCTTAAAAAAAATTACACCAGAACTCATAGGCACAGTATAAATGTATAACATATGCCCAAATATGATATGAATTACCCAAACAATAACTCATTCAAAAAATGTCCCTTCCTTTCAAATGTATCTACCACCGTCGGTTCGTGTTTGAATCATTAAGAAAGTGCCTAAACATTTCCGCTCTCCTTCTTGCTGGCATATCATCAGGGTATTCCAAAGGTACAAACCCTTTCTCGATGATGTCTTTTGCATACTCGCAAACAAATACTCTGCAGTCGAGTGTTCGGTCTCCTTGCTGTGGGATATCTCTGACAACCTTTATCGTGTATCCTTTCTTTACAACTGGTATATATCTTTTCTTCATACAGTAGGCCAACTGTTAAATGACGAAACAATATTAAGCAAACTTTAAAAAGTACACTGGTACTTCTAACGCACATAAACTTACCAAAGCATTGGCAGTGTTCTGTGTCTTATCTGCAGTATGTTTATTCTTGGGCAAGAATGAGTTATAACTAGTAGCAGAACCATTCTCCATATGAATAACCAACAATGTCCACTGGTTAATTCCATTCTTATTTACTGTGCACAACGGAACCAGTGCGATTAACGTGTCCAGACTCATTGTTTCAAAGACTTTGTCCACAATGTTTGACATATCCCCTTTAATAGCCAGCGTTTGCTGCAATTTGTAGCATTATTACACAAAGTTTTGTCCGACAATAAAGTATTCTAAAATAAACTACACTTACAGTAGCATATCAAGAAATCTGAATCGCGCCGTAGTTAAAGCTGAACTTATTATCCATCCCTTTGAAAGGTACTCACCAATTTGCTTTCTGTAGCATCTTATATATCCATGCATCTATAATCTAAAAATTCCCCAAAAATAATTTTGATTACGTTAGAGTTTGTTAGTATACGATTGAAACTTACATGTCTTGCGATTTATACCTTATCACACAAGTTAAACGCCTTGCGATTTATGCCTTATCAATAGCACTGCTAAATAGTTGATATTTTGAATGCTAGACATGAATATTCGACCAAGTTTATCACGTTACGATTCTTTGAATAAATTACTTGCGATATACTTATTTCTGAATTCTAGAAAACATGTCGAAAATAATGTTATAAAGGTTATACTAGGGATGCATGCGATTCATGTAATACCATGAATGCGATTGCTGAGTATCACTTGCGAGATACGTATTTCTAAAATCTACAAGAATTAACAAAAGAGAATGTTAAATAGATTATTATCTAATCTGGAATCCTGCGATTCATTAAATAGTAGCCATGCGATTGCTGATTTACTGTAAACATTTCTATATATGTTATATTGTGAATGCTAGACAGGGACATTGTATCCATAAACATTTCTAGATATGTTTACCTTGAAGTCTAGTTTGCCTTCTAATAGTAGTTCCATTACATCACTAACGATACGAGAACTCCGGCATTGGCAAATACCATACTTCTGGATCTTCTTGATCTTCTCCTCTTTTGATTTGCTGCAATTTATGGTAATCTTCCACTTGGATCAGCAGCGTTGTTTCTGTATGCTTTGGCCAATCTTCGTAAGTAACCTCTGGCTCCCCAACTTGCGTCTGACTAAGTAAATTCCAGTTCGGATACTCATCGGCTATCACCTAACATCCATAAAACTAGAAATAATATTTGTATCTTCGAATATGAATTATGAAATATTAATAGGAAATCTAAAACTACCAGCGAAACCGTCTCTAACAAGTCATTGTTAAAATGAACAACATAAAGGTTTGTATTCAACGTAGCCTCCAAATTGCGTCGAACAATTGAGTTAGCCACAGCAGTATCACATTCATCATAACAGGACTGAGTACAGTCTAACAAATTATCATCTAAAAATGGTATATCAAAACCTACTATATCAGCGCACAGTGATACAGTAGAAACTTGTTGTCCTTCTCTCTCCCCCCAACATGTATGGAATCCTCTGCTGGTCTGGGTTGGGTAAGTGTTTCGTCCTTCGTAAAAGGTTGTGATTCTTCTTGCATTCTGCAAGTTTTGATACTTAGGACAGTTTCTCAGTCTTTAGATTTCCGGCTGCTTCTTTTCGCATACAAGATCGTTCTTTGCCATTAATTTCTGCTTCTGCTCTTGCATTCAGTATCTATCAGTTACACTATCAGACGATGTTGTGATATATTAGTTACCAAGAGCATTTGAGTATGATGTACTGTTCTTTACAATTGTGCGATTTATGATACCAAATAAACTCATCTTGTGTTGCGATTTATCATATACCATTAACACTGTTTGCTAGATGGCTTCTACACTAGATTGCTATTTTCCAACATAAACAGTTACCATTACACATGCTTAAATATGGCATAAAAACCAACAATATTAAAAAAAACACAAACTAATCTACAACAATTGTCAATTTAACAAAACAACATTTTAAAATAGGTACACACCAGCATCTTAAATATCAAAACAGTTTGACAAAATCTAGATAATTATGTTGAATCTTGTGTAGTAGACAATACCGCGGTATTTTGGGTTGTGGGTTTAGTGATGTCAACCTTCGGTATAATATGTTCTCCTTCCACCTCTCCCTTATCAGAAATGTCGAGAACATTTGTACCTGTCTCCACAAGTATAGTTGGCATCGGCTTCCGTCCAGACTTATTTCCTACAATTCCCAGTATCTCTTCCACATTAGCTCCAACGTCTTCAATAACTTCATCCGCTGTTGCTTTTTTGAGAATGAATCTCCACCCATCCCTGACTGTACTTTTGTAATATCCCCACCACCATCCGCTACAGATTTTTCAGCATGTTCATTACCCTCATTTCCTTGTAACCGTTGAACTACCACATGTGTTGTTTCACTATCTCCGTCAACCAGAACTGATCTTTTCCAACAGTCTCATTAACTATGCCTACATGTTCCGTTAGCACAAACCCTCCATCCTCGGCCACTGTATCCTCGACCACTATGTGCTCCTTTACCATCATACGACCATCGTCCATTACGGTATAAACATAAACCTTATTTTTTCCGGATTCAAGGCTTTGCAAAATAACATCCTCCTTCTCCGCGTCTACTTCAACTGAATTTCGCTCGCCAAATTCTTCCCGTTCATTAATATCAACATGCTCATCCTCCGTCTCTTCTCCCCTTGTATCATCCAACTCATCATCATCTTCTATATATATTTTTTTGGAAACTCTATCTTCTTTGCTAAGTTTCTTCCATGGACCATTTGTGCGAGATTGGTAAGCAATTGTTTTAGGTTTCATTTTATCTGGATTGTTCCCAACAGCAACTACATGTTCCACCTTATCTTCACAACAGAAGGGCATTGTCATTATATTGAAAAGTCCATTATTTTCAGCTTCAAAGCAATCCTTAACTATACGGTTCTTTTCTTTCAACTCATCTAACTCTCTCCGCAACCCTTCAATCTGTGAAAACACTAAGATTATAAATACTAAATAAAAATTTGTAAACATGCTGTGCCCAAAAAAAACTCATAAATACTTAATTCTTTGTTTTTACGGGCGAGTGAAATCTTCAACCGATTATTTTGAACCGCGTAACGGTACATACTGCTTTTCTTTACCTCCACTTTTTCACGCAAAATTGAACGTGACACTCCTGCGAAAATTCTCATGCTGACCTACGCTTCGCTTTATTTTTCTTGCTTCTCAAATTGTCTCATGTTGTTTCCAGCTTCGGGTAGTCATCAAACATTTGTTCTTCGCCGTTCGGAGATTGAGAATAGGTTCTTGCATCCCTATAATTGAATTCGGTCGGCACTGGTGATGGTTTCTTAAACCTTTTTCTTGTTTTGTGGCGCAAAACTTTTTTCCTTTTCTGTGTAGTACCCTTATGCATTGTGTCTCCTCTTTCACACCTCCCACCTAATCCCATGCTCCTAAATGCTAATCTCTCTTCAGTTGTCAACGACAGTTTCCGCTCCAAAACCTATACACTCATTAAACATATGCATGAAGATTTAAATGCTATATGATATTTCTAGATTAGTTTTAAAATGTTATATGATATTGCTAGATTAGTTTTAAAATGCTATATGATATTGCTAGATTAGTTTTGTAACCTCTTCGTCCCGTAGATTGCGAACCATCCTGATTATGTCCATCGTTGTCTCCTCACCCTCTAATCCCCACCACTTATAGCATCTGGGTATGATGTTAGGCCTTGGTATGTCAATCCGAATTAAAATATGCTCCATCACAAAAGGCTGCATATAAACCGAATATAACCTTAGATGATTCTTTTAAAAACTGTAATAACGATGCATATGCCATTGTACTTACGAATAAAACAACAATACATCCGATAACTTTATCGGGATTTCCTGCAGCAAGACATTTATTAAGGGACCGGTGCAGCTTCTCAACTATAGCTCTTGACCAATCGTACTCTTTCATTTTAACCAAGTCCTCGACGTAGAATATTGCTGTCCAACCAACGATATCCCCTGAAACTGAGAAGAACAAGGTAGAGCAAGGAAACAGTATAAGAAGACGTGCAACGTCCTTCGCCTCATCCTCTCCTCCATCCCTAACTGCTTTCTCTATAGCTTGCTGCAACAAAAAAAAAAGTAGACATTACTGCCAGTATAAATTACACATTGAACATATTAGTCAAAACAATTACCTTTATCAAGGAATTTGATACAAATTTATCATTTGATGGTCCGATTTTCCGAGCTCGATGACTCAGAAAATACTTCTGCATCAACAGAGACTCATTCTCAGCACCATCAGTGAACCGACCAATGAACGCTCCAGCTTTATTCAAAGACATCTTCTCTGTCCCATGTTTCAGCCCAAATATAACCTTAACATCTGTTACACTTAACTTGACAAACTTAGCCCATATTTTGAAAGCCTCCTCCTCAACTGAGTAACTACTCGCAATCTCCTTAATTAGTTTATGACTTTTTTTCATCTTCATATCCTCATTCCGTAGGTCGAATGATGCTTTTAAGAATGTATAAAATGGAGTGTCTTTCGCCACTTCTATGTGTTGTTCTGTAACAATATTTTGTCTAAGAAGGTTCAAGATGTTAACCAACCCAGACCTATAAAACACACATTTTGTCGTCATATTTCCTGAAATAAAACAATAATATCTGGGTTATATATCGTATTAGCGTTTTATATTGACTATCACCTGACATCCATAAAACTAGAAATAACATTAGATGATTTAAACACTTATATTGGTAGATAATAACATAACAGAAACAATCAGACTTGTGATTTTTGTAGTAGAAGTCTACACAATCTGCAGTTGTCTTACATCAGTTTTTTGTATATTAATATCATAGTTAATTTGTATAGAAGGTAGCAAAGGTCAAACGGTATGCACGACTTTTTCAAGGCATTTTTAACTTGTACTTCTAATGTTTCCATATCAAGTATTCAGTATTTTTAACTTGTACTTCTAATGTTTACATGCATGAATCGGTATGTAAATTACTAAAAAGAAGTTTATGGTTTATGGTCCTTAGATAAATGTTGCTATATTAATGACTTGTATATCATAACAAATGTTTTTGTCTTGCAACACTATGTTCAATATTGTTTGCTTCGCATTTCTGTAAATTTTAGTTTAATTTGTGTAAAACAAAACCCTTTCAAAGAGGACACTTATTAAGAACAATCAATCGTGTGGATTGTAGAGTACAACTGCTACTGTAGGGTATATCATCGGATTTCAAAGGAACAATCATTCATGTGGATCGTAGAGTATAACTGCTGCGAAGTATACCATCGGATTTCAAAGCAGGAAGATTTAATTTGAAAGTTCTACTTAGGGGTTGTTTGGGGCATAACTTGAAAGCTAAAATTCTACTTTACACAAAAAATCTTTAAGGGAATATCCAAACGTCTTTTGGTGCATTGACATAAGCTTCTTACTTCTGTTTTTGTGATGATGAATAGAATGGGGTATAAAATAGCTTAGGTTAACCCCTCACAGGTTGGCTTTTCATTTGGTTACTTTAAATTAAAATTCTATTCTATGTTTAGAATATGTAGTCATTTTATGCTTTATTTTTGCGATTGATGATGTTTAGTAATTTAACTTGTTCAAATCTAGCAAAACATGTATTTATATTCAAATCTAGCAACTTGTTCAAATTTAGAAAATTCATTATGTCATCAATCGCAAATGCAAAACATCTTACAACTAGAGACTATCTAGCAATGGTTATAAACAAACTTGTTCATATCTAGCAAAAGAAGCATTTACATTGAAATCGCAACTTGTTCATCTCTAGCACTTGCTATACATCATCAATCGCAAAAAGACAATCCGTTGTCTAACCAAACCAGCAAGTAAATTTCCAGATGTAGATCTCGTGTTCAGTATACAGAGCCAAATATTACAGAGATCAACTTCAATTTTCAAGAAATGATACTGTATGTCGAATAGTAACAAAAAACATAAACCCTAATACTTGATTAAGTGACATCTCATGTTCAATATACAAAGCTAAAGATTACAGAGATCAACTTCAATTTCCAAGAAATGATACTAACGAATGGTTACCAAAAACATAAACCCTAATACTTGATTAAACATCTCATGTTCCGTATACAGAGCTAAAGATTACAGAGATCAACTTCAATTTCCAAGAAATGATACTGTCGAATAGTAACCAGAGACATAAACCCTAATACTTGATTAAGTAACATCTCATGTTCAGTATACAGAGCTATAAATTACAGAGATCAACCACAACAGTAAACCAAAACTAAAAACCTAAAAACTTGATTAAGCGCCATACAGAAACAAAAAAAAAAGACCCATAATGCCCGGATTCTAAAGCTAAGAAAAACATATAAACACACCCATTGATGCGATTGATACACCCATTGATGCGATTGATACACATACATACACTAAACAATATATACTGTTCTTCGAATTTCTACCATCAATCTAACTAGATACAATCCATATTTAGAAAGTGAAATTACCTCTGTTTAAACACGACGACCAGAATCTGACTACCGTGAGAGAACACTATCGAGCGTGTTTTAAACAACGAACGGTTTGCTTAGGTTGTTCGGTGATCGGTGCTTCGCCGGAAAACAATGTCTAGGTTAGAGAATGGGTCGTCTGTTCAAGTGAAATTTGGAGAGGGAATCGAAGCCGAAAAATCTAGTTTTGAGGAGAAAAGAATGAGAATTCAATTTAAATGACCTTATTTATAGTAGTGGGGTATTTTAATCCATTAGTTAAATTTGGATAACTTTTGGTACTATCTCATTTTTTATACCAGTTAGTACATTAAAATTTGAAAAGGTATTAATAGATAGTTCCGTCTTTAATGGATAGTTCTCTCTTGGTTTTATGTCGTGAGACGGTTTTAAAACTAAACCGTCACACTTTTGGAGCTTTGAGAATCGATGATAAATTTTTCAGTCCTCCTATATATAAGTCTTGAATATATACTAGCAAATAGCAATATTAGCACGATGAAGTTTGGCTTTCATTACAAGAATTCATTAACAATTAAAAAGAGAGATACGACTAGAAATAGAAATAGGAATAGGAATAGGAATACATCCCCACCCCCAAACTTCAACTTAACCATTCCTACCAAGACACCTCGATCCAGTGATAGTTGTAAATCTAATCTAGCACCTCCAAGCTGACGTGGTAACAAGTGCCCTACCATGCCAGCAAAGCACCAACTCAGCTTCACGTTTAGCCACGTGGAACCCACTCACATGAACTTTCCTCAACAAACACTCTGCCTGAAAATCTGCCGACTCACTCAGCCCCACCGGCCTAAACCCGGCCTCACACAGTATTTCCCGCCACGACGATCCCACGCGCCTCCCTGCTGCCGCCCATCCCACCAGGCTGTATATCTTTGGCCTCACCAACAGCGTCTCTATTTTCTGCGCCCAAACATCGCTCCCTGCGGCTGCCGAGGCCGCATCCAACGATTCGAGCATCAACGAGTAGAATTCGAGACTGGAGACGAAGCTCCGACGAAATGACACCACGGCACAAATATCAGTCCACCCATCTCCGTCAATGAAAACCACTGCGCTAGGCGATGCGCGTCGGAGATCGTTGAGGAATCCACTTATTCTGTTCAGTCGCCAAAATATAGAGGGTGACAAGAGAACTGTTAGTTTCTCTCCGTCGATGAATTTGATTGATTTGAAAGATAGTAACTCGAAAGTCCTTAAAAAAACAAACTCGATTTGGAAACGGATGTTAAGCTCTCCAGCGAACTGTGTTAGGTTCTCTTTGACAAGTCTAGATTCCGCGGCGTACTGCTCCGATACAATAGATGTTACTCGGATGATCGGAAACTCGTATTTCTCAGCCATTTCGCGTAGGAGCGAAGCATACTGACCGCCGAATCCGATATCAAAATCGACGAGATGAAACAGAAGCGGTGAATGGTTGTTCAGAGACTCGACGATCGCTTGATTAGCTGTAAAGTGAGCGAACATAGGGATGGGTGAAATTCCAGAGAAAGCATTGTGTGCTTTGATGGTTTGGACAATCTCCGAGTATGAGGAGATCGGAGGATCCTGTCCGGCGGACCCTGATAGGATCATCTGGAGAGCTTCTTTGAAGTGGGACGCTGCTCTCAGTAAGGGCTTTCCGACAGGAGCTTGAGATTCTAACCGCCGATGGAGTCGTGCCAATATCACCTGTGCAAGCTGCAAATCGTCCGAGTCGAAACAATCAGCAGCTCGGACGAGCTCCTCGATTGAATCGAACCCGCCAACCCCAAGAGTATCATAGTTTTCAAAAGAGTTGCAATTCTGGTTGGAGAATAGATCAGAGAAATTATACTGGGCAGGTTGGATGAACCGAGCGTTGCTACCTGACTCTGACTCGAAAACAAAATCAACGCATTGAGGGTTGCTACTTTTCAAATCCTCGTCTAACCCTCCTAGGTCACGGATGATGGAGTCCCAATCATCTGAGTTATGCAAAACCTCTACCTCGTCCCACCGGCGATGAGTCTGACTCTGGTCCGAAACATTTGGGGCAGGTTTCTCGGGACTTCCACGGAGGTCTAGAACGGAAGTGGGTTCTATATTATTATTACTGTTATTGCAGGTGGTTGGTTTTTGAGGAGGGACTCTCATGACCAATAGCTAAAAGCAATAACAATAGCAATATTATGTTTGCTTAGGAGTTTGGTTGCTAGTAGTAGTAGTAGTGGTGGTGGTTGTGTTTATAAATTAGAATTAGATGATGGACTTGACTTGACTACTCAACTTTAAATATTTTTGAAGCTTCTAATTCAAGCCTCTACTTTCTGGGTTTCTTTTTCAGCTTATCTTAGATTCTTTTTTTTTGGCCCGCCAACCTACTTACTCAATTATTGTTGTTTTTTATTTTATGTTTTACATACCAACTGATTGTGAATGCTCCTAGAAGGTGAAGGAGAAATAAGGTAAATTAATGATTCACTTTACCTTATTTCTCCTCTCACGTAAAAAGATTTGCAAGACACCAGTGAGAAGAAAAGAAAAAAGAGACGATCATTGATTAGGAAAGAACACCTCTAAAGAGCCTTTTAGAAAAGAAAAGGAAGGAGCTACAAAGTCAAATTCATGTGTCCTAATTAAAGTTGTATGGATTTCTTTATTTTCCTGGGACCAACCAAAGCGCAAGTCCAAATAGAACCACCACTAGGATACTTTGGTCACAATCAGTTTGCTCCTTTTTTTTTTCAAAGAAATATTTATCGCTCTATGATGCATTTCTTTGCATTGAGTTGAAGTTCAATAATATTGGTAGTATTTCTTTCTAATTGTTATAAAGAAAATTCATTAAGAGTTAAACGTTGAAAACAAAAAAACAACTTTCCCAATTAAAACGTATATTATATATTTGAACATAAATAACGTGATCAAGTGATGAAATTTGATAAGTACAGGCTAAAAATAAAAAGCTAAAAAATATATAGTCAAGGTTGTGAACGCGTTACTCGTTTTTGGATGATTGAATTTAATTATATATAGTTTTTGAATTTTTAAAAATCCGTTGGTAGTCTGTGGACTATCTATTTTGGTGACGTATAGTCCCTGGTTTTTCAAAATTCGGTGGTAGTATTTGAGCTATCCATTTTGGATAAAGTTAGTCCATTGCGCATGTTTATTAAGGGGACTAAGTTTATCAAAAATAGAAAGCCAAATGACTAACTTTATAAAAATGAATAGTTGAAGGACAATATGTCACAAAAATTGATAGTCGACACACGCATGAGGACTAACTTTATCCAAACTGGATAGTTCAGGGACTATCACCAGACTTTTGAAAATCCAAGGTCTATTTGTAACTATTTTTAACAGTCTAGGGATGAGATACTGTTCAAAGCCTCTAGTTAAATTCGAGAAAACTCATGGGCTGCTTTGTTCAAAATGCTCAAAAAATGCAAGACGACCCGACACAACATTACAACTATATGCAAATCAACATATTTACTTGTTGGACTTCTTTTGAGATGAACCAAAAAATAAAAATTTGTGGTTTCCAAATTTATAATTTTAAGTCTTAGATAAAGAAAGAAAAAAAATGGGTTGATGAACCAAAGAAAAAAAAAATTCAGCAGCTAAGATATGTGAGGGAGAGAAGTGAAGGAGTCAAAGAATTGAAAGACTGAGAGCTACTCGCGACGACGATTGACATTGTTAGGGTTAGAACAGGAATCGACACCTCAGTTCTAATCCTAATGTCACGAGTTTAGTTTTTTTTGCTTTTACAATGCATATATCAGACAAGTTTAGTGGCACAAGTCAGCCTTCTTCGATATGTCACACAAACAATATAACAGTTGGATAAAAAAGATTAAATATAAGTACATGTCATATGAAGATTCGAGTAGGATCAATAATTTGTAAGAGTTTATCATGATCTGCACAGGGAGGTCGAGGCTAGCTTGTCCATTGAGAAAATGCGTGTTGTGATATTTTATCCCAATTAATTTGTGAGCATCCTCACCACGACTTAGTCAGGTTGCAGATCTCGTGTCCACACCGTTATACGTCCCACCTTAGCTTCGCAACAAGACTTCTCTCTTGCTAGTTCCACCTGTCCTACTTGATTGCTATTATGCAACCGTGATTCCTCTCTATTAAATTGCTTGCACCACGTTTGTTTATACCAGTGATCATCTGTTTTGTGCTTTACGTCTTACCTCCACAACCTACAACGAGTCGCCTTGCACACTCCGCGCTCTTCTTACGCTTATTATTGGGATTGTGGAAGTAGTATTTTTTTTTACAGCCTCACTCATTTTTTAGGCCCCACGATGAGTTAATTTACACGCACATCATTCACTCTGTCTACGCTTCATCTGGATTCGTGCGAGTTGGTCTTCATTGTGCTGAACTAACTCATTGGATCATTACCATTTGCTTGTGCGCAACACCTTCGGAGATGGATACAGTTATGATACCACTTGTCACGAGCTTAGCTTCCTTCGACCATTAGGCACCTGTATCGAGAACGTCTGGAGGCACAAGACAACCTTTCGCATATGCCACACAAGAAATATAAAGGTTGGATATCAGAGACTGAGTATAAGTAACTTTCATATGAAGACTCGAGTTAGTTCAATAAGTCGTAAAAGCTTATCATGATCTGCACAAAGAGGTCGAAGCTATCTCGTCCATTAGGAAAATGCGGACAGTGATACTAAGCCAGCTAAACAAAATACAGGGTTTTGTTAATAACATGAAATGATGTATTTTACCAAAAAAACGAAACAATTTGTTTTAACAAGATAAATAATACCTTAGATCAATAAGTTGGATAAAGTTCAATAAAAATTATGAGTTTAATCGTATTAAGTCTTATTATTTAACCTTTTAGAATTTTTTAAAAGATAAGATTTTATACATTTATATCTGTTAATGGTAAGTAACAAACTTTGTATTAAGGTTATACAAATAGATAGCTATTATGTAATTTTTACAGACTATTAAATATAAAATAAATTGTAAATATCTTTGTCTTCTCTCTTTCACTTCACATGGTATCACAATTACTTTTGTTTCATCCGTGACCAATTTTGACTCACATGCCTTTAGTTCTAGATACGTTGGTTTTGAACTATTTATTGAATACTTTTCCGCTCACAAGTTGAATAAAATCCGTTAACAACATACCACTAGACAAACAATTTCTTACTATAGAGAACAATAATACTTCAAATGATAAGGGTGAATATGTTTGGAGGGTTTATAAGTGGTGAAAATCTATACCTCGGAAGCTAACCACACAAACAAATGAAAATATCTTTTAAAATATTGAATATATGAATTGAATGGTCAAATACCAAATATCACTAGATGACTTTACAACAATATGAGTGCTGAAATAACAACCCAGTTGATGCAAGCAGTGGCATCAAAATATTTGTGTAATTTTTCCATAAGATTATAGAGATCTCACACTAGATCCATAGTCACCTTCTACAAGTCTGAATTGAGGAGAATAAGGAAATGTAAGTCTTATGCATGGTGAGTTTAATTACTTGGATTGCCTTAGTAAATTGATAGAGAGAGAAAATCAGATTGTCAAAATGATCTATCTCAAAAAACAAACCCATTTATTAGATCAACCATGACCTTTATATAGATGCGCAAAGACTTAGCTCTCAACTGAAAACAGTTACATAAAAGGGATAATTACACGCTAGTCCCTGACTAAAGTACATAATTCTAAATTTCTCATCTAACTTTACAATATGTCACAAAAAGTTTTATTCTTTACATTTCAGTCTTCAAAGTTCCATTTCCTTATCAGTATCCCCCTTAGTTCTCATATAAGTAAATGAATGAGAACTAACTAGCATCGAACATATTTAGAGTTGAAGAAAATCCCCTTAGTCATAATTCGAAGTGCGTCGTTTATGCTGTCATACCATAATTTATATCATATGCTGTCATATCAGAGATGATGTTTCACTTTAATTTCCTTCACATCGAATTATTTCGATAAAAAATATTTCCCTCATATCAAGATTCGAAGCAGAAATGAAGTACAAAGTAGCACTCTAGATACCAAGTCTATCTCTTGAAGAATGACACCATAGGCAGTAGGTATGCCACTAGTTCATAGCATGACAGACGTTAGTTCCTTATCTACGTAACTACTTCAAATTCTGCCCAATCACCGTCCACCTCTTCCACTTTTCAAAACTTCTTTTCTCTTCTCATAAATAACCCTGTGACTCATTGTTTGTTTCACAGAGAAAGTTCCTTGAGAGAGAAACTGAAAAGTTAAAATCCCTTTGCTACCTTCAATAGCTTCTTCAATCTTTTGGCTAGCTTCGCCGGAAAATTTAAACTTTCTATTCAACCTTCAACCAGTTTATGAGAAAATATCCAAAACCCAGAAGATCTAAATCCATAACTCCCATGAAACCCAAATCTTCAAAATCAGATAACAACATCTTCGGAGCTTACGACAACCTCTGTATTAGTGAAAGGGAAAATGAATACAGAGCAGCTGGATTAATAAGCAACGCTCCTTTTGGTCTGTGTACAAAGACCATATACTACGGTAACTTCGATCCTTCCAAAACTCCTATTTTTTCACCTTCTCCTCGTACATAAGAAAGCCAATCCTAAAAAACTTGAACACAAAAAACCCTTGAATATCCCCCTCCCTGACTGAATCATCATCTTGAATTAGTCGCAAAGTAAACAAATTATCTTTGAATAAATTCGAACAGACTCTTTCCTCAACCAATCTTCCAAAAACTAGCCCTCCTCGAACTCCAAGAAAAACAAATTCATAGCCATGGGAGATGATGCCGACATTACTTTAGATCTATCAACCAATTCTCCTCTCCCGAGGGAGATTGTTGAAACAACGACATCGTCTCAACAAAATCCCTCAATCGATCCTCCTCGACTGATAGACGAGGCATCTAAAAGAGAAGTCATCCGACATCACGCAATAAAATAATGAAGCTGAAACAGAAGAAGAAGCTTCAAAGGATTCAGAAAAATTGTGCAGAAGCAAAAGCTCGTAAATCGAGGAAAAATAAAGTTCTTATCACAATATCCGACGAGGAGCGTGCATCAATAGGCAAGAACTTGAGATATCTCGATCCGAACTATATATTGGCTCTTAAAAACGTTCAGTATACATATTACGAAGATAGCCAAGCAGTTGATCTAAAGAAGCAATGGGGAATGAGAGACAACATTACAGTTTGTCTTCCCGAAAAGGGAGAAACACCTTTAGATTGTAAAAAAGATGAACTGGTGGTCTACCCAGAAATTTAATTCGGGTCTTCGATTTCCACTGGACCCCATGATAGTGGACTAATTTTAACTTTTGGATATGTGTCCAACCTAAGTCACACCAAATGAATGGATCACGGTGCTTTCTGTGATCATGGCCTCCCGCTTGTCTAAAATTCCAATATGCATCGAGGAATTCATATTTCTAACCAAATTGTCAAAGGGACCAGTGCTTCTGTTTTATTATCTCACCCTGGATGATGATTTAAAGATAATCGATGACATGGGAGAATGACAAAGATATATCCGAAGTCAACCTATCTAGATTGAACCTCGTCTGGAGGAGTAATTGTAAGTATTTTAATTTTATTTGTCTAAATTATATTTTCGATTGATGATATCCTTATGTTCTGAATAGAAATTTTGAGGCGCTATGTACTTTGGTTTGGTTTATTTTTGGGCCGGGGGTAGTTTTGTCAAGTGTTTTAGTAAGTTTTGGGTATTTTGTGTTTAGTGTGAGGAGTAGTGAGATAATTAAGCAGCCTGCTTGTATTAAATGTTGATCACCCTTATTAATGAGATTGGTTTGGGTATTTATACTTTTAATTAATAGCTCATGGGCTTACCGGGTCAAGTTGTGAAACCGGGTCGAGTTTAAGGACCCATTAGTGTTTAAGTAGATTAGAAAATAGCTTAGTCAAAAAGTGTTCACATTTGTCCTGTTCGGATTTTATGATGGAGTGATACGGTCCGAATTACCCCTGTCCGGATTAAATGGTAGGCTGTGACTGTAATACCCAAACTCATCACACTTCATCGAGAGAAAGCAAAAGAAATCTTCATCAAGCTCGCTGTCTGGACTGAAAAAGAATGGAATAACGCATTCCACACTACTTTCAAACCTATCAATTTTCTTAATAACCACCTGTTTTCGTTCATGTTTGGAGCTCTGCCTCGTGAGAATTTGATGGAGCAACCCAATCCTCGACAAGTTGCCAAAAGGTTAGTCCACCCTGACTGTAAGGTATTCTTACCAATTCGTAGTAGATCAGATAGCCATATTCTTCAGAAGAAGATGGAAAAAAAGAATAAAAAGACAACTGCTCATTTAAAAAAGAAAGGTGCCACAAAAACAACTCTCTTAAAGAAAAGAAAAAAGACAATTGTGGAGATTGTCGAAGAAGTATGGTCCGATGTCGACGATGGTGCAGAGAATCAGCAAAGTCAACAGAAAAAAATAATGAAGCTCTTGTTGAAAACGCTGCCAATCTGCACGGGGTAACGATGGCTATAGAGGATGATCAAGGTGATGAACACTTCGATCCTGATAGCTTTATCAACTTCAACGAATCACAAGAGCTTGCTGGAGACGAGGATCCCATCGTTCAGGAAATTCAAGAACATCTTCACAATCTTGGAAGAAGATCTGCACCTGTTGCTTTCGAAGCCATATCTCTTGAGGTTATTGTTCATACAACCTCTTTAGCTCTTATTGCTCGACCTAGCCCAGTTGTCTTTCCTCCCGTGGAACCATCCGAAGATGTTATTGTCGCTCTTCAACGTTTTACTAATCTCAATGCTGCATTGCAAAAAGCTGAATCAAGAAATTAAATCTTCTTGAAGTCATTTAAATCATATGGCTTAAGAAATGGTTCACTATAAAGGTACTGCTGCAGATGAGAAAAAGATGAGGGAGATCTTTGGGAACCTTGTAATAGATGAGTTCCATCAATTTCAAATGGACAAATCTGAATTTCTCAGAGGGCTTCTCCATATCAAGAAGCAACTTAGAGAATGACATCGAAGAGAAAAAGAAGATCTCAACACTCCGCATCAGAATGAAATAGATCAACTCAAGGAATTTTTTTTGAAGAGTTAGATACAACATTGAAAAAATTCGAGGATCTCCAAGTTTATTTTGGAAATAGTGAGGCAAAGAAGAAAATACTGACAGATGACATAACCATACCCATAACCAAATTTGATAAGGAAAAGAAACTTGTTGTCACTGCTGGTGAAGATGAGTGCTCTAACAACATGCTAGCAGCTATCAAGAATGGCGAAGAGAAAAAACCCATCACACTCCTTTGTGAAATTTGTGCTTCATACCCTAAAATCGATCTTTCCCACTTTTGGAGCAAAATTTGCATCGAACGAATTCCTAGCAAATCTTTTGACCCCGTTCCTAGTTCGTCATCCGATTAGGAAGATTCAAGGGAAGATTTCATAAAGAGCTCTTAAGACGAATAATTTTAACTTTCTCTTTTTGGTACTTGTCATACAATCAATGTAATATTTTTATTTTTATTAGAATTCTTTCAAATTATAATGTGTTACTTATATTAATTATTTGAAGTGAAAATATAACATAATATTTTACATAACATTAAAATACATTACTGCGAATATCATCATGCATTTAATGAACATTGCACTTCGAATATTATAGTGCATTTAATGAATGTAGCACTTCGATATTATAGTGCGTTTAATGAACGTAGCACTTTGAATATTATAGTGCGTTTAAAAACCGTAGCACTTCAAAGTGATTGCTTCATCGAAAAATGTACTCAACAGTTCGGAACATTCTACTCTTGGTCAATCTCAAAGATGACCAGTCTTTGATTAGTTACCAAAATTGTTTAGAAAAAGCACTCGTAAACAACCATTAGCCAAAAAATTCATTTTATTGATAAATTGAATATATACATATAGCCTCATTAAAACCTTCCTAGGCCAACATGGTACGAAAGAGTGCGCAATCAATCAAAGAAAATAATTTCAGAATACAACACAATCACTCCATAGTAAAGTTTTAGATGTTGTATATTCCATGGATGTTGAAGCTGGTTTGGTTTATTTTGGGCTGAGGGTTGACTGGTAAAATGTTTAAAAAGTGTTTTGATAATTTTGTGTTTAGTGCATAGAGTAAAGAGATAATTAAGCTGCCTACGAGTATTAAATTCTTATCACCATCATTAATGAGAGTGGTTGGGGTATTTATACCTTAATTACTGACCCGTGGGCTTATTGGGTCAAGTTATGAAACCGGGTCGAACTTAAAGACCCATTAGTTTTAAGTTGATTAGCAACAACTTAGTCAAAAGTTAATACATTTGTCCTGTTCGGATATTTAGTGGTGTGATATGGTCCAAATTTTCCCTATTTGGATAAGGGGATATGCTTAGGTACGGTGACCAAAATCTCTGAACTCATCAGTAACCTCTTTTTAGGTATTGTAAAAGATCTTTGGAAGGGCTAAAAATTCACAAGCTAGTACCAATTTTGTCCGATTTGCTTATGTTATTCGAACTGAAGAATTTCTTTTCACAAGTGATCCTGTTCGAATTTTATCAGAACTGATTTCCCTTCTCAGAATTCTATGAGTTTCTCTTGAATCGTGGGACACGTGTCAACATCTAGTTCAACCCCCATCCGTTTTTTCTCTTAGATTGTCGCACCCACTAGGTCTAGAAAGTTACCTAGGTTTCAGCTTTTCACACGTCGTGCAACCTTTAATCATTGCAAAAATCCTATTCATCTTCTCCTTGGTAACTGCTGTTTTCACTGGTATATATAAAATTTTCCACTGTTTCATTGTCTTCCACACTCAAATCTTTTTAGAGAGAAAAATCAGTTCAAATTTAAATTGTTCTTGAGACATATATGTTCACAGCCAGAAATTCCTTAGTTAAAGGAGGTTGGTTGAACTTGTCTGAATTAGAGAGAGCAAAGAAAGTAGCGAGAGATAAACAAATTACTGCCGGTCTTCCCACTTCTCCAAACGAGAAAGGTAACCAGTCAAACCAGAACGCCAATCAAGGGTCGTCTTCTTCAAGAAATCCTAGAACTAGAAAACTTCCATTCACAACAGACCTTTCACCTCTCCCATCCGGTTATTCAGTTCAAGAATCTCAAAAACCTATTCCCAACGAAAAAGCCGTCTCTAGTGTTAGGAAACCCTCACCGTTTATCGCAATGGGCTCGGACACAGAGAAATCACCAAAAAAGATAATTCCTCGCCGGATTACACGTTAGGAAAAAACCAAATCCACGCGTACATCTTCAAAACCCTCTGGTTCAGAGGCAACAAAGGCTTTTCCTCAGACTAAATCCTTCAAAAAGCAATCTTTACCAGATATCAGAACTTCATAACCGAAATCTGCACAGCCTTCTGAGCAACCAGTTGTACAACCACAAATGAAGGAGCCAGAGCAGCCTGCCTAAAGAATAGCTGAACAGCCTTCCACAGTGATGGAAGAGAACATGGAGGCCAACATAGATGAAGCCCTTTTCGAGACCGAGGCGTTTGATCAAACAGGGGATACAACCTCAGATCAGAAGGGTAAAACTAAGGTTGGCATGACTCATCCGGACACTCTTCCGGAGAGTCTAGAGGGAAATGTGGGTCCCTGTTTAAAAAAGGTTAAATATTTGTTGTCTCTTCAAAACATTAATTATGTCTACACCCACACTACCGACCTGGGTCAGATCTGAACTAAATGGGGGATCCTGGAGTCTGTAAAAGTGAGGATCCATATCACTCTAGAGACCCCCATGGATTGTAAGTTAAATGAGATGGTGGTCTACACCGAAGTATTAAACTAGGGACTTCGATTCCCCTTAGACCCAGAGATTGTCGAATACTTCCATCTGATCAAATTATGCCCCAGCTAGCTGAGCCCCAACTTTTAGTATACTCTCCTAGCATACATCATGGTGTCCAGGCTGTCAAAAATCCCACTCTCGATGGAACATTTTGTTGCTATAGCAAGCTTGTGCAAGAATCACTAAATCCCATGCTATCATTACAACATGGGGAATGATTTCAAAGTGGTGAAAGACCTACTAGAGTCCAAAAAACCTTGGAGGACACAGTTCTTTTTTATCAGTGGAACTTGGGAGAATAGCAGAAAAATCAAGGCTGATACGAACCCCAACCTCCTGACCAGTAGATTAAAAAACATAGGTAAGTTCTTCTCTTTTTTCCTTTTCATTTCTTAAGTTGCAATTTTTTTATTTTGACTAATTGATATCTCTCCCCAGTTCTATCGAAGGAGTTCTCGGGCCACCTAGAGGCATGACAGAATACTTGTGCCAAGTTAAACGCTTGGGCTTCAGAGAACTGGGGGAACACCTTCCATAATTGCTTCAAGTCAGGAAATTTCGTGCGGTCTCACCTGTGGAACACCACATGCCGAAGAGACCTTTCATGGGAAGAGCTAACTAGCTCTCCCCCTGCTTATGTGATCCTGAAGAGGACAGAAGCTAAATATGCCAAGTTGTATCTGCCTTCCAGGGCCAAAGCCCCCAGGAAAAATGAAGAACAAGAAAAAAAGTCTACAACAGACTTAGCTCAAATAGCTACAGAGGGTACTTGTTCAGAGAACCAATGTGGTATTGATGTGGCCTTGCTAAAGGCAGTGGAAGTTCAAACTGTAAAGGAATCCGGAGGGTAAAAAAACCAACCAAAGCCTATTAAAAAACCTCACAGCTTTGAAGGAGCAATTGAACACTAATGATGGTGTTATCCAAACTTAATCTGATGAGAAGACCAAGTTGGAGATTACTGTTCAAGAGAATATTAAAGAGAAAGAGGCCCTGGAACGCCAACAGGAAGAAGCTATCGCCGCAAGCATATAGAAGTATGCTAACGGGATAGTGGATTCCCTAGAGAAAAGAGATGATGGTATCAAATCCGACATGGTGCTGCTGTTCCATGAGACCTTCCCCTAAGAGAACCATTGGTCCTTTATGAAAGTATGTAAAGTACGAGGACATCCCATTCCATACTCTAGCTGATGGTGATAAGCGCAACTACTCTAGCGGAATAGATTCCACAACTGATGATGAAGAAGGAACATGTGAGAGTTCAAGTGCCAAACTCAAGAGTCCCAAGAAGGATTTTGGTGATGAAAAATCCGAAGGTATTAAGCCCTAAGGTTTTATTGTGCAACTTTTGCTTTTGAAAAACTAAAGTCCTTGGTCAGCCAAGACATTTTTTTGTACTACTGGTCGGTTTAAGTCCGATCAGGTTTAATTTATCCAATTTCCCTTTTGTTAATACTTTGTTTTAAATCTTTCATGGCTAATGTTTAAGTAGCCCCTAGAATTTCAGAAGTATTGAATTGAGAGTATTTAATATCTCCGATCACATATGTTTAATAGTTATGACCAATTATTAAGCATATCCGATCTACTCAAGAAAACGTGAGAGTCGGGGTGTTGAATAAGTAATTTATACTTGAATTGAATTGAAGTAAAATCACACTAGACTTTTGAAGAAGGCATCATGTATCATTGAAAAAAGCCGGACACCTCATTAAAACCTCCCCGCACCACCAGGGTAGGAAATAATATGCCTCATAATATTTACATTGGTATTTAACAAGTAAATATTTACAGAAAAACTTTATTCTAGATATAACCTGAGATTTTCAACATTCCATGGGTGCTTTAAAGCTCTTCATTCTTTGTCTTGAAGCCTGTATGTCCCCGGTTTGGCCTTTTCACAGATCACATAAGGGCCTTCCCACTTCGGAGGCAATTTATCGAATTGCCTCTCCTTGGTATGTAAAAAGAATTTTCTTAAGAATTTATCTCCTGTTTGAAAATATCTTCTTCTGACCTTGGAAGCAAATTCGCTCCTCATTAAGCCTTGGTAGTGTACTGTTCTCAAATGTGCTTTAACCTTTTTTTCCTCTATTAAGTTCAACTAATTCCTAACTGTTACATCATTAGCATGTTCAGAATAGTTATGAATCTTGTGTGATAGTAAAGTAGCCTCTATGGGAGTAATTGCATCCATCCCATATACCAAGGCAAAATGAGATTCTTGTGTGGCAGCCCTAGGAGTAGTTCGGTAGGCCCACAATACTTCTTATAAATAGCTTTGCCATTTTCCTGCAGCTCCCTCCAAATTCTTCTTTAATCCGGACAAGATGGATCTATTTTCAACCTCAACTTGGCCATTTTCTTGAGGGTGGAAATGAGAGGAAAAATAATGTTGAATGCCTCTAGAGGTACAGAAAGCTTCCATGTCTTTGTTATCAAACCGTGGTCCATTGTCTGTAGTAATATTTTGGGGAACTCCAAATGTACAACATATATTGGATAGAATAAACTTAATAATAGCTTTTGATGTGGTCCCAGCCAAAGGAGCCACCTCTATGCATTTAGAGAATTAGTCAATGACGATTATGATAGTTCTGCATCCGCCGGATGCCATGGGAAGAGGTCCAACTAAATCCATCCCCCATCTAACAAAAGATATTGGCTCGGAAATGGACTTCATCGGTACTGCCGACACATGAATTTCATTTCCATACCTTTGACATGGATCACATTTCTTCACCATTTCTTTAGCATCAGCTATTATGGTTGGCCAATAGTATCTGACTAACAAAACTCTTCGGGTCAGTGCGCTGTATCCATAATGTGCTGAGCCTTCCCCCATCGTGTAGTTCAGATAAGACAACTTGGGATTCTTCAAACCCCAAACAGCGCAAGAGAGGCCTGCTGAAATATTTTTTGTAGAGAACTTCTCTTATTATCAAAAAACCACGAGCCTTATATTTAATATTTTTTGCCACAACTTTATCCGAAGGCAATGTTCCATCAGAAATGTATTGAAGGAGTGTATATCTCCAGTCTTTAGGTTGGATCACAAGTATACTCATATTTTCTTCATCTTCTTTCTTTTGATCTAATTGCATGGATGGACATTCCTGTACGAGAATCCAAGGGTAGGATTCAGAATAGGCTATAGTCGCTAGAGAGTCTGCCAATGTGTTCTCGGATCTAGGAATATACTCATAGCAAATAATTTTAAAATTGGCTGCCACTTCTTTCAAGATGAGTAAGTACTTAACTAGATGTTCATTCTTGGCCTCATACTATCCTTGAGTATGGTGGATGAGCAATTGAGAGTCACTCATTAACCGGACTTTCGTAGCTCCACAAAGGACGACTAACTTAAGACCAGCTATAGCTGCCTCGTATTCAGACTCATTGTTAGAGGCCCTGAATGCAAAACATATAGCTTGATACATTTTATCACCATATGGGGAGGTTAAGCAAATTCCATCTCCACAACCCATAGTGCTTGATCCACCATTAGTTCGGACCACCCATTTCTTTTTGAGAATCCTTTCTAAATCTTGTCAAGAAGATCTATCAGCATGAAATTCTACCAAGAAGTCAGCCACTGACTGAGCTTTAATTACCGTTCGAGGGGCAAAATCAAGGTCGTACTCACTCAATTCCATTGACCACTTGGTATTTCTACTTGATTCATCAGCCTTTTGGAGAATATTTTTCAGCGGGAAAGACGTTCAAACAACAATAGAATGAACTTGAAAATAAGACCTCATATTTCTTGCTGCAATTACTAAAGCTAATGCTAACTTATCTAATCTCAAATATCTTTTTTCAGCATCCAATAAACTCTTACTAATGTAGTACACCGGATGAGGGTAATTGTCCACTTCCCTTACTAGGACAACACTTATAGCACATTCTGATACAGCTAGGTATACATAAAGCTTCTCTCCCCGAATAGGTTTGAAAAGAGTTTTGGGTGAAGATAAGTGTTTCTTTATTTCAATAAAGGCTTGGTCACATTGTGGGAACCAATTGAAGTCTTTAGGATTTCTCAATATTTGGAAAAAGGAATGCATTTTTCCGATGACCTTGAAATAAATCTATTCAAAACAGCCAACCTACCGGTGAGCCTTTGAAATTCTTTAACATTTCGAGGAGGATCCATTGCTAATAAGGTATTAAGCTAATCCAGATCAGGTTAGATTCCTTTCTCACTTATTATGTAGCCCAGAAATTTCTCAGATCGGACCCCAAACACACATTTCTCTGGATTTAACTTTAACTTCACGGTTTCTAAGTTAGAAAACGTCTCTCGAAGATCAGTGATGTGCAGATCCTCCTCCAAACTTTTAACCATCATATCATCTATGTATACTTCCATGTTTCTGGTGATCTGATTACCAAATGTTTTGTTCACCAGCCTCTGATAAGTAACCCCATCATTTTTCAATCCGAAGGGCATCACCTTGTAGCAGTGGAGACCTCTATTTGTGACAAAAGTAGTATGATCTTGATCATTCAGATATACTTGTATCTGATTATATCCTGAAAAGGCATCCATGAAGGACAACAATTTATTTCCAGATCTAGAATCCACCAATTGATCTATTCGCAAAACAAGATAAAGATCCTTAAGGCAAGCCCTATTGAGGTCAGTGAAATCAATGCACATGTGCCATTTTCTGTTTTTTCCTTGACTAACACCGGATTTGCAGTGCATAGAGGATATTGAGACTCTTTAATATGTCCCATCTTGGTCAGCCGATCAACTTCTTGAACAATCACATATGCTTTTTCCTTGGAAGAAGCTCTTTTTTTTGTACAACAGGTGCAACATCACGTGAGATGGACAACTTATGTGAAATAACATCTGTTGGTACTCCGGTTACATAACTATTTCACCATGCAAACATATGTTGATTGTTCAACAAAAAAGACAACAATTTCTTTTTTAATTCTGGTGCCAACTTGGAACCAATCTTGACATTCTTACCCTCTGCAAGGGAATGAGTTTCAACTTCTTCAATAATTATTATGACACTAAGAGCATCTCTGGGGTCATCAATCTCACCTTCTTCAGTAGAAGGCTCTAGTAACTGCTAATATTTATTAATCCAGACTGCCCCTAATGTTTTAGGAGCAAGTGCAGTTGCATAACACTCCCTGGCTATCTTCTGACTACTTCAGATAATGCCTACTTGTCCTTGAACCGCATACTTTAAGCACTGATGGACTGTAAAGGCCACAACATGCCCTCCCAAAAATTGCATTGTACGACGTGGGGAAATCTACCATAACAAATAGTACTCTTACCATCTTTTTAAAGGGCCCCTTGCCCAACAACACTTCTTCTTCAAACTCCCCAATTACATCCGCAGAACTCACTGTGAACCCCACAATGGTTCTGTTCGAACGTTGAATAACAACAAGATTCCTCATTTGTTTGTAGAAGCTTAAAAATAGGATTTTTTCCGAACTTCCCGTATCAATCAGAATTCGGTGTATATCATTTTGCCCTATAGAAGCTCCTATAGCCACCGCATCTTCACGAGTCCCTAAAATATCCCTCAGTCATCTTCATCAAAGACTATGAATGGGAATGGGGACTGGAATTGATGGGAGGACATTCCACCTTCTATCTGGGTAGACAAATTATGGACATGTCTTATCCTTTATGAAGGGGTAGGTGCGGTTACAGTATCTCCTCCAAAACGATTTAATGATTCGAAGAAGCTAACCAGTCCGGAAACTGTCTTTGTTTTTTTCTGTTATCACCCTCACCTTATTTCGAGTTGGATCTGGATCCAAATACTTAGAGTCTACATCGAACCTTTCAAGGATCACCATTTCACCCTTTTGAGCGAATGTTCCAGGATTGTTCGAAGGACCTGTCCGAGGAGCATTGTCGGGTCTGTTTCCACTTCGCCTTTTAATGTATGCCATCAGTTTGCCCCTCTTAATAAGGTTTTGGACCTCTTGTTTCAATATTATGCAGTCCTAAGTATTATGGCCTATATCATTGTAATATTGGCAAAAACAAGTGTTCCGGTTTTCTCTAGTGGACTGCAATGCCGCCAGCTTTCGAAAGTGTACTTCATCCTTGGTTTTATCATAAATTGTAGCTACATTTTCTCTCAGTTCAGCGAACCATTCAGGCTGGAACCAAGGACTCATCTTACTTCTAGTTTGTTGACTCTGGGTCTGGTTCTGGTTGGATTGAGTTTGCTTGGACCGGTTAGATCCTTGTCTAGTCTCCTTTGCCCTGTAACCGGATTGGTTAGTGGCCGGAGGAGCTGTTGTGGTAGTGGACCTCACATGTCGTTACACCCTTTTTTTCTTCGTTTTTTCCACATTAATCTATTTTCCCACTTGGTTTAATAAGCCACCCCAGGTCATAGCCTTCTTACGGGTCACATAATAAGCTAAGTTCATAGAATTCAATCCTTGTCTAAGAGAAGCAATTGCCACTTGCTCAAAGCAGTCTGCTAGTCCGTTCTATGTATTCAGAAAACGACTTATGTAATCTTTCAAAGATTTATTTGGTTCATGCGCACAATGGATAATGGTGTCTCCATTACCCTTCAGTTCCTTACTCCCAACAAATTGCCTCCGAAAGGCAACCCAAAATGTATCAAAGTTTCTAATACATCCTTGAGGTAAGCTGTTATACCATTTAAGAGCACTCCTTGTAAAAGTTTCGGAGAAAGCTCTGCACAAGAGCTTACAATCGTTATCAAAATTCATCATGAAGTTCTTGAATTGCTCCAGATGGTTGTCCGGATCCCGACTTCCATCGTATTTCTCCATCTTATAGCTATCAAAACTTTTAGGAAGATGTCTGGACAGTATTTTCGCAAACAAAGGTGACTGCCTCCTGTTTTTATTGCGACTAAAAAATAGTGTCTTCATTAAGAGTTTTAAAAATACATGGTTCGGACTGAAATGCAAACGGATCAATCAGCAATTGATCAACGCTCTTGTGAATTGATCCTTTGACATGGTGCCTTTTGAGCCTACCATGTCTGTCCTTTTTTCTTGAGTGCTTTTTGGTTAACTTCATCTTTTTTCTGGATCTCCCCTCATCACTGCTCGAGGACGACAATTCTTCAAGCTCTGTATCATTTGAAGAGCTGCTGGAGGATTCAGATCCAAAACTTTCAACAGGCTTAGACCGGTGTGTTTTCTTTGAACTGAGGTAAGTCTTTAGGGATGTCTCATTCTCCCCAAGATTGTCAGTATGGTGAAGTACTGACGCTTCATATTTCTCCTTGATACCTTTCTCTGCTTGTTTTATGGCTCTTAGTGCCTCTATTTCAACCCTCAGTTGGTCTCGTTCCTCAATGGTGTATTCCTTATTTTCCTTTGCACCTTACACCTCAGGAGATGGAGTATTTTGCCCATTCAGATCCATCCAAACTGTTTTCCTTACTGTTTTTGAATGTAAAATTCAGGCACCGTCGGCTCCCACTGTGGTCGTCAATTTGGTTTGGTTTATTTTAGGCTGAGGGTAGACTGGTAAAATATTTAAAAAGTGTTTTGATAATTTTGTGGTGTTTTGTGTTTGGTGTATAGAGTCGAGAGATAATTAAGCTCCCTACTAGTATTAAATTCTGATCATCCTCATTAATGAGAGTGGTTGGGGTATTTATACCTTAATTACTGACCCGTGGACATATTAGGTCGGGTCATGAAACAGGGTCGAATTTAAAGACCCATTAGTTTTAAGTTGATTAGCAAACAACTTAGTCAAAAGTTAATACATTTGTAATGTTCAGATATTTAGTGGAGTGATATGGTCTGAATTGTCCCTGTTCGGATAAGGGGATTTGCTTAGGTATGGTGACCAAAATCTCTGAACTCATCAGAAGCTACTCTCCTGATTATCACAAAGGCAAAGAACCTGACTATATCATTTCAACAACCATATAAGCTCCTTCCCAATTCGGGGCCATCTTACCGAGGCTATTTTCCTTAGTATGGATGAATACCTTTCTTAACACTTTGTCACCTATCTTGAACTGCCTCCTTTTCACCCTAGAATTATATATATTCCTCATAAGAGTTTAATAATGAATTACATTTAAATGTGCTCAAACTCTTTTCTCTTCAGTCAGATCTATACTTTCTATTTTAGCTTCACCATTCAAGTCCTCAGAATATTGGGTTATCCTAAAAAAAGGCAAGTTAGATTCCACAGGACTGACAGCGTCCATTCCATACGCCAAAGCAAAATGGGTCTCTTTAGTAGCCTCCATAGGGTTTGTTCGATAAGCCCATAATACCTCATTTAAGTAATTAGGCCATTTTCCTGCTACAACCTATCAATTATTCTTCAAACCTTCTAAAATAGACATGTTTTCACCTCTACTTATCTATTTTCTTGGGGATAAAAAGGTGTAGAAAAACGTATCTTGATTCCATTCGAAGCACAGAACGAAGCCATTTTTTATTATTAATTCTTCGAGGTACTCCAAAACGACAAAAAATACTGTTTACAATGAATTTAATCACATCCTTAGATTTTGTTCCAGATAGAGATTCTGCTTCTACCCACTTTGTAAAATAATCCACTACTACAATGATCATTTTTCATTCTCCAGAGGCCATTGGTAAAGGTCCCACTAAATCTATTCCCCATCTATCAAACGGAATGGATTCAGTAATGGACATAAGTGAAATTGCTGGGTTATGAATAGAGTTAGAAAATCTTTGACAAGTATCACAGCTTCGAACCAAATTCTTGGCATCGTTCATAATCGAGGGCCAATAAAACCCTACAAGCGAAACTCAATTAGTCAACACCTTGAACGCACAATGCGTTGATCCTTTTTCATCATGTAGTTCTGATAAAACCTCATGTGATTGTTATCTTCTCAAACATTGCAATAATGGCATACTTAATGTTTTATTATACAAAACTCCATCTAATACTATATAGCCAAAAGCTTTGCCTCGCATTTTTTTTGCAAATTTTGCATCTTCAGGCAGCTCTGCTCTAATAAAAAAAATTCAAAAAGTTAGTTCTCCAGCCACCTCAGACTGTATCTGGGGTTGGTGTGGATAATTATCACCTGAGGGTAGGCTTAGCAATTTGGTTGGTGTTTTATAGTAGTGTGTGGGTGTTATGTGTTTAGAGTAGAGAGTAGAGAGATAATTAAGCAGCCTGGTAGCAGTTAATTCTCATTACCCACACTTAATGCAGGTGGTTGAGTATTTATACCCTGATGTTTGGGCCCTTATGGGCTTTCGGGTCATATTTAATGGACCCGGGTCATGTTCAAAGACCCATGAGCTCTAAGTAGGAGAGCAAGTAGCTTAGTCAAGAAGTGTTTAGGTTTTTTAGTACTTTTGTCATAGTTCGAACAGTCCTATGGTCAGAGTGTTCGAAGTGATCTGTTCGGTTCGTGTGACCTGTCCAGCCCGGAGGCCTTGGACCGATCTGTCCTTGTTCGGGGAGCATGCAGAATTTGGACTCATCAGGAGCCCATTTTTTAGGTGTTTGTGCAAATATTTTTGTCAAAGACCTGAAAAACAGTCCGAATTCAGGGGTAGTTTTGATCCGGACAGGTCTGTCAACTTAGGCTATGGGTTTATCCGGACAGATAAAGCTTCACGAATTCAAAACGGTTTTTGCCAGAGTTCGTGGGACACGTGTCACTTTCTGATTGGTTGCTTCAGCCGTTTTTTCACCTTGAATTTCGAACCCACCTTCTTTGAAAAGAAACCTCTTCAATTAAAGGTGGTGACATCAGCGCCGTCTTTTAATCATTGCCAAACTTTTCGAATTCTCCTAGGAATCAACTTCCTTTTTCAGATTTACTATAAATACGAACTCATTTCTACTGTTTTACCATCTCCTTCAAATTTACTTCTGTAAAAACTCTCAAAGCTTTCTCTCTCTAAAGCAAAAGTTTTAGTTCAATAGTTTATGTTTACAGCGAGGAACGCTCTTGTCAAAGGCGGGTGGCTCAACCTTTCTGAGTTAGAGAAGGCTCAAAAAGTCGAAAGAGAAAGACGGATCGCAGCAGGGTTACCACCTCGCCTGTTGAGAGACTAATTACCTCTGCTACCCAGTCAGATCGAGGCTCGTCCTCTTCCAAAGGTACTAAGCCTAGAAAACTATTTCAAACCAACCTCTCCCCCATAATCTCGGGTTCCTCAGTTCAGGAATCGGTGCCTGCTGTCGAGCCAGGAGTTACAGCCACTAGCCTCAGAAAACCTTCTCCTTTTATTGCAATGGGATCGGATACGGAGCACTCTCCTGAGAAGCTGGTCGACAGGAGGAAAGGACGGCTGGTTAAAGGCCAGGGGACCAAAAATACTCCCTCAAGGTCGGGGGGCAAAGGACTGCAGCACCGGATCAGAGGTGCCTATTAGAGCCCCTAAGGACAGGCTGTCCGGACCGGAGGGCTCCAATCCAAACCTTCAACCAGAAACTTCTGTTCCAAACACTCTACCGGAGAGCAGAAATCAAAGGGGCACTGAGGCCCATCAGTCCGGAGATAAAGGTGAGTCAAGTTTGAACCCTCCCCCCACTACAGCTGCTGAAATACCTTCAACAATCATGGAGGAAGTGATGGAGGACTCTGTTGAAGAGGCCCCGTTTGAGTCCGAGTCCTCCGGTCAGACCAGCAAAGAAATAGTTGCCAAGAAAGACAAGGGCAAAGAAAAACTGTTTTTGAGGCATCCGGATCTGCCGGAGAGCCTCGAGGGAAGAGTGGGGTCTTGTTTTCACAAGGTCGGCGTTAATTACCTTCTCTCCTTACAAAAAATCAACTACGCATTCATCCACACTGCTGAGTTGGGCAGGATGCGTTCGAAATGGGGCATTCCAGAAAATGTAAAGATCAGGATTCCTATACATCCGGAGACCCCCATGGACTGCAAGTTGAGTGAGGTAGTCATGTTCACGGAGCTGTTCAACTGGGGCTCAGGTTCCCACTAGACCCAGAGATTGTCAGATATTTCCATCTGATCAAACTCTGTCCGAGCCAGCTGAGCCCCAACGCTTGGTATACCCTTATGTCATGCATCATGGCATCAAGGCTAGCCGGGATCCCTCTGCCCATGGAGGAGTTTGCTGCAGTAGCTAGCCTGTGTAGAAACCACCACATCCCCTTCTACCACTTTAACATGGGGGATAACTTCAAGGCGGTGGATAATTTACTGGTGGCAGAGAGGAATTGGAGGACCCAGTTCCTATTTGTCAGTGGTGCCTGGGAGAATGGCAAGAAGATAAAATCCGGAGAGAACCCAAGCCTCCTCAGAAGTAGGTGGAGGAGTGATTGTAAGTCTCCTAATTTGTTTTTGTTTCTCCCTTTCTTATCTAATGGAGTTCGAACTAATGGGTCTCACTTTTTCCTTGGCAGTGTTACCCAAGGAGTTCAGTGACTATCAGGAAGCCGTGCAGATAACTTGTGGCAAGATTAATGCCTGGGCTGCTGAGTATTGGGGGAACCGATTCCACGATGCTTTCACTAGTGGAAATTTGGCAAGGTCTCACCTGTGGAACACCACAGGTCGAAGAGACTTGACCTGGGAGGAGCTCACCACCCAGCCTTCTCCGGACGTTGTGCTCAAGAGGACCCATGAACCAGATGGGACACTCTTCCTGCCAGGCCGGGCCAAAGCCCCGAGCAAGATGAAAGGCAAGAATAAGAAGGGCAAAAAGGTGGTGGGTGATGCTAACCCTCCTGATGCAAAGAATGATGCTCCAACAGATCCAGAGGGGCCAGCCTAGAGCCAAATTGATGTTGCTCTCTTGCAAGTGGTGGAACAAGAGACTGAAGGGCAGGAAGCGAACCTCCCAAAACCTCAAAGGGCTTCTAAGAGGAATCGTAAACAGGGAAGCGAAGCTGCAGACCGGGAGGCTAAGAAGAAAAAGACATCTAAGGGAGATGAGCTTTCTCTCCGGGCTCCGGAGCCTTCGCTTCAAGCTGATCCTGCAGACCCAACGCATGCTGAGGAGATTCCTGGTGACTTCCACACCGATGAGGTCGAGGGGGGAGATATCAACATAGATGGAGTAGACATCACCGGCCTTGGTGAGCTTGGTGAATACTTCCTCAATCTTCCTAGAGATAACTTTGCAGGGCCTTACCTTCCTCCGAGCAGCTCTAACACATTCAATTTTAATGGTAAGACTTTTATTATCTCTAGTGAAAGGGATGCTATAGCCCACTCCTTGTTAAGCAACGTGCAGCCTATACTTATGTTGGAGAGACAAGTTCGGAGTCAGGCAGACATCATTAAAGACCTTAAGTCTGACAAGGAGAAGCTGTCCAAAGACCTTCGCACTGCCACCTCCAATGCTGCCATGTTGAAAGAAGAAAACGAAGAGTTGAAGAGAAGCCAAAAGACAAGCACCACAAAAGTCGCCACTTTAGAGGAAACCATTAAAGACCTCCGGGAGAAACTGTCCGGTCTGGAGAAAGACCTTGCTACCTCAAAGGAAGAAACCAAGGCAAACGACAAAGTCATCACCAACTTAACCACTGACAAGATTGCTCTTGAGAATGCAGTGTCCATGAAAAGTTTCCTAAAAAGAACCTAGGGGACTTATGGCTTCATGTTGAGCCTGAAGACCTCCCCTACCACACGATGGCCGAAGGCGATAGGTATGGCTACTCTAGTGATTCCTCAGGTGATGAAGAACATACTGGGGAGAGCCCAGATGAAGAGAAAGACGATCCTAAGGGCAAGAAGGTAGATGAAGGTGAGCCATCTTCAAAGGCTCAACCTTAACTTATGATCCATTTTGTTTATTTTCTATCCACACTAAAGTCCTTGGAAGGCCAAGGCACTCTTTTTGTAACGGTGTCCAGTATCTGACCGGATAGGTTTTTTGTGTTCTACTTTGATCATTTAAAAGTCCTTGGAAGGCCAAGGCAATTTTAAGTTATTTATTTCAATGAATATTTCTGTTCTGTGCAACTATCATCTTCTTTCATTGTTTGTTCTTAATTTTGATAGCCAGAGTTTAAGTTCTCCGGCTAGAGTTTAAATAACCCTTAGTTCTTTCATAGTGAGAGTGTTTAAGTTCTCCGGCTAGGGTTTAAATAACCCTTAGTTATTTCATAGTGAGAGTGTTTAAGTTCTCCGGCTAGAGTTTAAATAGCCCTTAGTTACTTCAATCCGGATAGTATGAAAAGGGATAAGACTTTAAAAACACTTAGGAAATTTCTAAGAAGGCATCAAATTTTATTCAAAAGCCCGGACACCTCATTAAAACCTCCTCGTGCCACCAGGGAGGAAAGAGTATGCCCCCAAATATTTATATGGATGTTTAAACAAGTAAATATTTACACAAGTGCTACTCCAAGTACATCCGGAGATGCTCGATATTCCAAGGATGAGTTAGAACTCTGCCATCTTTGTCTTCCAACCAATATGTTCTAGGTTTAATTATTTCAACAACCATATACGGACCCTCCCAAGTTGGGGCCAGCTTTCCGAACAACTTTTCTTTAGTGTGTAAGAAGACCTTCCTTAATACTTTGTCCCCCGGTTGGAAATATCTTCTTTTAACTTTGGAAGCAAACCTGCTTCTCATCAAGCCCTGATAGTGTGCAACTCTAAGGTGAGCTTTAACTCATCTTTCTTCTATCAAATCAAGTTGACCTCTGATTGCCACCTCGTTAGCGTGTTCGGAGAAGTTGTGAACACGAAAGGAGGGGAGAGTTGCTTCTATGGGAGCTAATGCATCCATCCCATAGACCAAAGCAAAGAGTGATTCTTGTGTTGCAGCCCCAGGTGTTGTCCGGTAGGCCCACAAGACCTCTTGTAGATAACTAGGCGACTTCCCAGCAGCCCCTTCCAAATTCTTCTTTAAACCGGACAGTATAGTCCTATTAGCCACTTCAACATGCCCATTTGCTTGTGGGTGGAAAGGTGAAGAAAAATAATGTTGTATACCCCTTGATGCACATAAACTTTCCATTTCCCTATTGTCGAACTGTGGCCCATTGTCTGTTGTTATCTTTTGTGGGACACCAAATCTGCAACAGATGTTGGATAAAATGAACTTTATAACAACTTTTGATGTTGTCCCTGCTAGAGGGGCTGCTTCAATCCACTTCCAGAAGTAGTCTATGGCCACAATTATAGTTTTACGCCCTCCAGACGCCACAGGGAGAGGCCCTACTAAATCAAACCCCCATCGAGCAAAAGGAATAGGCTCAGAAATTGATTCCAAAGGAATAGCTGGAACATGAATCTCATTGCTGTACCTCTGGCATGGGTCACACCTTCTTACCAATTCCTTAGCATCTTTCATGATTGATGGCCAATAGTAACCGGAGAGTAAAACTCTTCTAGTTAAGGCTCTAAATCCACAATGGGCTGATCCCTCACCATCATGTAATTCGGAGAGGACTATTTGAGACTCTTCATCCCCCAAACAGCGCATGAGAGGTTTACTATAAGATTTCTTGTACAACACGTCTCTCAATATAATAAAACCACGAGCCTTTTGTTTTAAAGTTCTAGCTAGTGACTTATTCGGAGGCACAACACCATCGGAGAGATATTGCAGGAGAGGAAACCTCCAGTCTTGAGGTTGTTTCTTTTGCACTTCAAAAGTTTCCTTTTCTTTACCCTTACTAAGTTGAATGGAGGGGCTTTCTAGCACATGGATCCATGGATACGACTCCGAATATGCTATGGTTGCTAATGAGTCTGCTAGCTCATTTTCTGCCCGGGGAATGTGCTAAAAAACAACACTTTTAAACTTGAGTGCTTCATTTTTAAGGAGGAGTAAGTATTTCACAAGCTGCTCCTTCTTAGCCTCAGATTTGCCTTGGGCATGGTGGATAAGAAGTTGGGAGTCCCTTAGTAGCTTGACCCTCTTAGCCCCACAAATCTAGACTAACTTTAAACCAGCTATAGCTGCTTCGTATTCGGACTCATTATTAGATGCCCTGAAAGCAAAACAAATAGCGTGGTACATTTTGTCTCCATATGGGGAAGTCAAACACACCCCTGCCCCACACCCCATAGTGCTAGACCCACCATCTGTTCGGACAACCCACACCTTTTTATCTTTTATATCAGTAGTTTTCTCCGAATCCCTTTCGGAGTGGAATTCAACCAAAAAGTGTGCCACGGCTTGGGCCTTGACTGCTGTTCGGGGAGAAAAATCTATGTCGAAGTCCCCTAACTCTACTGACAACTTAGTCATCCTGCTTGAAATGTCTGCCTTTTGGAGGACATTCTTCAGGGGAAAAGAAGTCCGGACGATGATGGGATGAGCCTGGAAATAAGGCCTCATCTTCCTGGCAGCTATCACCAGGGCCAATGCCAACTTTTCGAGTTTCAAGTAACGCCTTTCTGCATCTATCAAACTTTTGCTGATGTAGTATACTGGATGAGGATGACCATCGACATCTCTTACCAACACAGCACTGATGGCATAACTTGAAACTGCCAAATATATGAATAGGGTCTCCCCATCAACTAGTTTAAACAAAGTTTTGGGAGATGACAGGTGCTTCTTGATCTCATTGAAAGCCTCATCACACTGTGGGGTCCAATCGAATCCCTTTGCACCCTTCAAAGTTTGAAAGAAAGGTGCACACCTGTCCGAAGACCTTGAGATAAATCGGTTTAAGGCAACTAATCTCCCCGTTAACCGCTGTACTTCTTTAATGTTTCGAGGAGGTTCCATCTGAAATAGGGCATTAAGCTGGTCCGGGTCAGGTTGTATTCCATGCTCACTTATAATATAGCCCAGAAACTTCCCGGACTGCACTCCGAACACACACTTCTCTGGGTTTAATTTCAAATTTACTTTTACCAAGTTGGCAAAAGTTTCTTAGAGATCGGATAAGTGCAACTGCTCATCCACACTCTTCACCATCATGTCATCAATGTACACTTCCATATTTCTTCCAATTTGATCAGCAAATGCCTTGTTGACTAATCTCTCATAAGTAGCCCCAGCATTTTTCAAACCAAATGGCATTACCTTGTAGCAATGAAGACCTCTGTCAGTGAAAAATGTGGTATGCTCTTGATCCTTTGGATCTACTTGAATCTGATTGTATCCGGAGAAGGCATCCATAAAGGAAACCAGCTTGTTCCCAGAGGTAGAGTCTACTAACTGATCAATCCGGGGAACTCGATACAAATCTTTTGGGCAAGCTCTATTGAGATCTGTGAAGTCAATGCACATGCGCCACTTGCCATTTTTCTTTTTCACCAAGACCGGATTGGCAGTCCACAAAGGGTATTGAGACTCCTTGATGTGCCCCATCTTTGTGAGCCTGTCAACCTCTTGCACAATGACATCAGCCTTTTTTTTGGAAAAAGCTATTTTTTTTTGAATCACTGGTGCTACGTCTCTCCGGACAGATAGGTGATGTGATATCACTTCTGATAGAACCCCAGTAACATCAGCATTGCTCCAAGCAAAAACGTGCTGATGGTTCTTCAAAAACTTTAACATTTCATCTTTCAAAACATGTGGCATCTTAGAACCTATCTTGACACTTTTCCCATCTTCCAAACAGTGTGTTTCTACCTCTTCAACCGGTATCAATACTCCAGGGGTCTCTCTGGGGTCATCAATTTCACCCTCACCCCCAGAAAGGCCCTCAAACTGCTATTGTTCATTAATACAGACTGCCCTCAGCGTTCGAGGAGCCAGGGCAGTGGCATAACATTCTCTTGCAATCTTCTGGCTGCTCCGGACGACTCCAACCTGTCCCTGAACAGCATATTTTAAGCACTGGTGGACTTTTGAAGCCAATGCATGCATCCTAGAGAGCCAAGACCTCCCTAGAATGGCATTATAGCAAGTGGGACAATCCACCACAATAAATAGTATTCTAACCATTTTCTTGAAAGGGCCCTTGCCCAATAGAACTTCTTCTTCGAACTCTCCGATCACATCTGCTGAGATGCTTGTAAAGCCCACAATTGATCTGTCCGAACTCTGAATTACAGCTGGATTCTTCATTCTCTTGTATGTGGTTAAGAAAAGGATATTGGATGAGCTTCCAGTATCCACCAGAATTCGCCTTATGTCGTTGCCCCTATAGATGCTCCTATGACAACAACATCCTCATGAGGGCCAGCAATGTCTCTTAAATCATCTTCATAAAAAACAATGAAGGGGGATGAGTTTTGTGACTGATAGGAAGTCATGCCTCCTTCTAGCTGGGAGGCTAAAGTATGAACATGCCTCTTCCTCGAAGAAGCAGTAGGAGCTGTCATAGTGTGCCCTCCGAAAATTGTAAGTGACTCAAAAAACTTAATGAGCCCGGAGACCGACCTAGAACATTCCTCAATTGTACCCACTCTGTTCCGAGTTGGATCAGGATCCAAGTACTCAGATTCCACGTCAAACCTTTCAATTATAACCATGGCTCCCTCCGGAGCAGCATTACTTGGACCAACCCGGTGAGTGTTGTCAGGCCTGTTGCCTCCTCTTCTTTTGACGTAAGCCCCCAGCTTTCCCCTTTCAATCAAATTATGAACTTCTTGCTTCAATGCTATGCAGTCATCAGTGGTATGACCAATATCGTTGTGATACTGGCAAAAAGAGTTATTACGATGCTCTCGGGGAGACTCCAGTGTAGCCGGTCTCCGGTAATGCACCTCTTCCTTTGTTTTTTCAAAAATAGTGGCCACACTTTCTTTCAACTCTGCGAACCACTCCGGTTGCACCCATGGCCCTCTCTTGTTTCTGGATTGCTGACTTTGAGCAGCTGGCTGAGACTGAGCTTTTGCCCTGCCATGCCCCTGTCCGATCTCTCTTGTTTTATTTCCGGACTGATGCTGATTGGGATTTGGTGCCACTGGGGTAGACCTCACGTGCCTGTGCACCCTGGTTTTATTTGTTTCATCGACGTTTATTTGTTTTCCAACCTGATTCAGCAACCCTCCCCATGTCATGGCCTTCTTTCTGGTCACTGAATCAGCTAGATTTCCTGGGTTCAAACCTTGCCTTAGGGATGATATTGCCACCTGTTCGAAGCAATCAGCCAACCCATTCTTGGTATTCACAAAACGGCTTATATATTCCTTCAAGGACTCATTTGGCTCCTGGGCACAATGGATTATTGTGTCTCCATTGCCCTTGAGCTCTTTACTCCTTACAAACTGCCTTCGAAAGGCTACCCAAAAGGTATCGAAGTCTTTAATACAACCCTGAGGCAGGCTGTTGTACCATTTTAGAGCACTCCCCGTAAATGATTGGGAGAATGCCCTACAAAGTAGTTTATCGTCGTCGTCAAAGTTCATCATGAAGTTTTTAAATTGCTCCAGATGGTTGTCCGGATCAGTACTGCCATCGTACTTCTCTATTTTGGTGCTGTCAAACCTCTTGGGGAGGTTTCCGGACAGAATTTTAGAAGATAATGGAGATTGTCTCCAGTTTCTTCCACGACTGAACACAATACCCTCATTGGGAATTGCAAAGATACCCGGTTCATTGTGAAAAGCGAAGAGATCCATCAGCATCCGGTCCACATGCCTCCGGCTATGAGATGATCCCTTACCAATATGCCTCTTCATCTTTCCTTGTCTATCCCTTTTTCTTGAATATTTTTTAATCTGCTTTTGCTTCTTTCTAGTTCGACCCTCATCGCTGCTAGAGGACAAGGATTTTTCAACTCCCTCACTGTCCGAAGAGCTATCAGAAGATTCTGAGCTTGAGTCAGAACTCTCCACTGGCTTAGACCGGTGAGAATTTTTGGAACTGGAATGAGTCTTTTTGGTGCTCACATGAGTCTTCGACGACTCATGCTCTCTAGGGTTATCGGTGTGATGAGCAGCTGATGCTTTGGACTTTTCTTTCACGCCCATCTTGGCCTTTTCTGCCCTCAGAGCTTCTATTTCACCCTTTAGCCTATCACGCTTTTCGATAGTGTATTCATCGTTCTCTCCCAGCACTTCGAGCAGAGCTGGTGGTACTTCTGGATTGTCCGGATTCATTCGGACAGACTTTCTTTGCTGGTTTTGAATACTTGATTCAGGCACCTTCTCCTCCCACTGTGGTCGCCAATTTGGTGTGGATAATTATCACCTGAGGGTAGGCTTAGTAATTTGGTTGGTGTTTTATAGTAGTGTGTGGGTGTTATGTGTTTAGAGTAGAGAGTAGAGAGATAATTAAGCAGCCTGGTAGCAGTTAATTCTCATTACCCACACTTAATGCAGGTGGTTGGGTATTTATACCCTGATGTTTGGGCCCTTATGGGCTTTCGGGTCATATTTAATGGACCCGGGTCATGTTCAAAGACCCATGAGCTCTAAGTATGAAAGCAAGTAGCTTAGTCACGAAGTGTTTAGGTTTTTTAGTACTTTTGTCATAGTTCGAACAGTCCTATGGTCAAAGTGTTCGAAGTGATCTGTTCGGTTCGTGTGACCTGTCCGGTCCGGAGGACTTGGACCGATCTGTCCTTGTCCGGGGAGCATGCAGAATTCGGACTCATCAGGGGTAACAAACAGTTCCTCAATATGTTTACACTGATCTGAATGGGTTAAAATCGATGAACTTTATTGTAATAAAATCCAAGGATAATTTTTTTGTATTCAATAGTTGCTAAGGAATCAACCTCCAGGTTACTCCCTCTATTTATAGGTCCACAATAACATGATCAAATAAAAGCATCAAATTTCAAAGCTCGCGAAGATACAAAATTAAGTGATCCTTTTTTGCTTCGGAAACTCGGACACTTGATTTGCCAGTAATTGAGAATCTGTCTATAATCGCAATGAAGTTGCACCGCATATCTTCGCAAGTCTCAATCCAGCTGATGCAGCTTCGTATTCAACTTCATTATTCGAAGCGTGGAAACCAAATTTAATAGATTGAAGCATTGTTTCTCTAGATAATGCAACCAGTTGAACTCCAACGCTGCATCCCAAAATACTAGAACCTCAATCAGTTTGAACAATCCACATCGAATATCTGGCTAGACATTCTTGCTAACTTATTCATCTGATCTGCTTGAATGAAATCCAACAAGGAAATCTGCCAAAGCTTGTGCTTAAATTTCCGTTTGAGGAGAAAAAATGATGTTAAAATCCGCCAATTCCACTGACCACTTAGTCATTCTCCCTAAAATATCAGGACATTGCAAAACATTCTTTAACAAAAATGAGGTTCAGACATCGATGGTATGAGCTTGAAAATAAGGACGCATTTTTCTAGTAGCCACCACCAATTCTAATGCCATTTTTTCGAGCTTCAAATACTTCTTTTCTGCTGCCACCAAAATTTTGCTGACTAATACACCGGCTTTGGAATTCCTAAATTTTCAGTTATCAATACTGTACACACTACAGAATCTGATACCATGATCTATAAAAAGAGTTGTTCTCTATTTCAAGGCTCAAATAATATTTCTGGTGACGATAAAAAATCCTTGATGCTTGTAAAAACCGTTTCAAAATCCGAAGTCTATTCAAACTTCTTTGGTCTTCGTAACATTTGAAAGATAGGGAAAAATTTGTCAGATAATCTAGAAATAAATCTGTTAAGTGTTGCTAACCTTCCTGTCCAAATTTGCACTTTCTTAATAGTTCGAGGCGATTTCATGGATACTAAAGCTTTTAACTGCTCTGGGTCAGCTTCTATCCCTTTTTTATTGATAACAAAACCCATAAATTTCCCTGATCGAACTCCAAAAGTACAATTTTTTGGATTCAACTTTAGCCTTATAGCCCTTCAATCCATAAATGTTTCCTCTAATCTTCCAAATGTGCATCGTCTGCTAAACCTTTCACCAGTATATCGCCAATGTATACCTCCATGCTTTTTCCGATCTGAGTAACAAATGCCTTGTTCATTAGTCTCTGGTATGTGGCCCCAACATTTTTTAATCCACAAGGCACAACTCTATAACAGTGCAAGCCTCTGTATGTGATGAAAATGGTACATTCTTGATCCTTTAGATCCATTTGAATTTGATTGTATCCTGCAAAAGCATCCATAAATGTCAGTATTTTATTTCTCGAAGTGGAATCAATCAGCTGGTCTATTCGAGGAACGAGAAACGGATCTTTAGAACATGCTCGATTTAAGTCTGTAAAATCAACACACATTCTTCATTTCCCATTCTTCTTCTTGACCACTACTGAGTTCTCCGTCCATAAAGGATACGTGACTCCCTTGTATGTTCACCTTCGGATTAATAGCTAGGTTATGGCAAATTACTTCAACTGGAACCCCTGTTACATCCTCTGTTTTCCAACGGAAAACATCTAAATTGTAAGATAAAAATTGTAATAACTGTTGATGTAGAATATGGGTCAGTAAGGTTCCTCTATTTCTTCAATTACTGTCCATGACCCTGAGGTTTCCCTCAGATCGTCAACCCTTTCCTCAGAATCCGAGGTCGACCCCCTGGCTGGTATTCATTCATCATATCATCAGTATTGGATCCTCGAATCCGAAGCGCAGTGGCGTAGCATTACCTGGAAACGTTTTGGTCGCTCTAAACGACCGTTACACGGTCTTCGACAACATACTTGAAACATTGATGGATTGTTGATACAACGCCATACATTCTTGACAACCAAGATCTTCCAAAAATGACATTATAACTTGTTGGACAGTCCATCACAATAAAAAGCACTTGAACCTTCTTCTTAAAAGGTCATTTTCCCACATTTACCTTCCTCTCGAATTCCCCTATGACTCGTGAAGTTACTCTAGTAAAACCAATGATGGTGCACTCTGATTGAGAAATCCGAGGAGGATTGCGCATCCTGTCATAAGTAGCTTTTAAAAGGACGTTCATAGAATTCCCAGTATCTATCAATATGCTTTGAATCTCAACGCCAGCAATTTCTGCCCAAGTGACTACTGTATCCTCATGTGGCCCTGCAGTATCCCGTAAATCGTCTTCATCGAAAAGGATAAAAGGAATGTCTTTCTTACCGTATAGATGGGTAGACATTTTCCCCTCTATTTGAGTAGCTAGAATTACTATGTGCCTTTTCCTTGAACTATCAGTGCTACCAGTCATAGAAGCACCCCCAAAAATGGTCAGGGACTCAAAACATTCGCATAAGCTTTGAATGTGGCCTTGATTTATTGGCTCTTCCACTGCCATCAAAATTAACCGATTTGGATCCATGTCCAAGTATTCCGATGCAGTATCAAAATCATCAACCTTCGAATCCAGAATCATCAAATTTTCAGCTTGTGCATTGGTTGGTTGTGAGTTCGATGCTATGGGATTTTTCGAGGCATTGCTCGGTGCTTTCACATAAATTAGTAATTTCCCATTTTCAATTAAAGTATGAACTTCCTTTTCAAGGAAATGCAATCCACGGTATCATGGCCAATGTCATTGTGGTACTTGTAAAACTTGTTGTTTCGCTCGTCCTTATGCCTATTGATTGTAGCGGGTTTCCTGAAATTTACACACCCTTTAGTTTTATAAAAAAAATTTACAACCACACTCTGAGTCAAATTTGCATAGTACTCAGGATTTATGTATTTATTGGGCCTCAGCCTATTTAATTGTTATAATGGAGCTTGGTTTGAATATCCTCCAGTTCGAGGTTGTAGGTTGTTGTTCCTCAGACATGCCTGCTGGGCAGAATTCAAAGACTGCCCCTAGTTATGTGGCATTTGCCAGAAATTCTTTTGATGTAGCCGCTATCCTTCGAACCCTGGTTGATTATTCAACCTTGATTTGGTCCTCAAATTGAGCCATAAAAGCTCCAAAAGTTAAGGCTCTTCTTTTTGTTGTTTCATTAGCCAAATCTCCTGGTAGGAGTCTCTTGCGAAAAGCTGTCGTTGCCATCAGTTCTTCACAATTATCTAGACTCGCTTTTGTTAAGAGAAACCGCTTCTTATAATCTTTCAGTTTTTCTCCAACTGTTTGCTTGCATTTGATGATTGTATCTCCATTTCCCTCATTTCCTTACTCCCTATGAACTGTCTTCGAAATGCATTATAAAAGTCTTTGAAATTTGAAATGGACCCTCTCGGAATTCGGTTGTACCATCCTAAAAATTTATCATGTAATTTTTAAACTGTTTGATGTGGTCATCTAGGTCTTGCATCCCATCAAACTACTCTAATTTCGAAATATCAAATCATTTCGGAAGTGTGATTGATCTTATCTCATTTGTCAATGGATAATTCCTCCAATCAACACCTTGAACATACCGGTTCTCAGTTCCCATCACTGCATACAAATTCCGATCATCCCCATTATACTGGTTTGACGTATTTCCTTCACACCAATTCGACTCCCTCAAATATCAAGGTACACTTTTTATTTTAGGTTTATGTTCCTTCTTATATTTACGAGGTTGATCCTTCTTTTCTTTCGAAAAGCCTCAATATCTCTTAAAAACCAGTTCCAGAGCTTTCAACTTTCTTATCTCTAGATGTGACATACCACTATTTATCTTTATTTTTCTTTCGAAAAGAATGACGCTCTTTTGGCGCTTCGAATCGCGCCTCTTTCCGCTCGCTTCTGATTTGACG
Source organism: Limnanthes douglasii subsp. nivea (assembly GCA_036936605.1). Taxonomy (NCBI): domain Eukaryota; kingdom Viridiplantae; phylum Streptophyta; class Magnoliopsida; order Brassicales; family Limnanthaceae; genus Limnanthes; species Limnanthes douglasii. The sequence continues at coordinate 124,017,829 of JAUPFV010000005.1, read as the reverse complement.
ATCAATACAAGATCGGTCACATTGACCAGCAACATCATTTTGGTCATTCACTTGCCTCACCTTGATTTCAGACTAAATGACTGAGTCTCCTGCTCTCTTTGATTATATTTCTCGTTCAAAGCATTTATCTTATCGAGAAGCTAATTCATTCGCAACTCAATCTCAGATTGAGTCTGATGAATCGGAGTAGATCCTTCGTGTCTATCATATGTCCTTTGTAAATCCTCTTTTAGTGTTTCGACAGCCGATCGAACTAGCGAGTCGTTTCTTAATTCATTGTAAAGTTTTAAGATTATTTTTAAAGGTTTGGAAAATTCAAACTAGTACATTAGGCACCAATCGTTAATGAGGTCTCCAATAAAGTCGTCAATTTGGTGAGTTTGATAACTTGGATTGCCTTAGTAAATTGAGAGAAGTCAGATTATAGAGAGCGAAATAGGTTTTAGAGAGAGAAAATCAGATTTTCAATATGATCTATCTCAAAAATCCAACCCCTTTATTAGATTAGTCTTGGCCTTTATATAAAGGTACAAAGACTTAGCTCTCAACTAAAAACAGTTACATAAAAAGGATAATTACACGCTGATCCCTGATTAAAATACATGATTGCAAATTCTTCCTCTAACTTTACAATATGTCACAAGAAATTTTATTCTTTACATTTGAGCCCTCAAAGTTTCATTTCATGTGGAAAAATATTTACACAAATAAAAAATATATCAGATAATCTTACACCAGCCTACGGTCATATCTCACTCAACCAATTTTGTCAGTATTGGGTATTTTACACTTAGATAAAATACCTATAATAATCAATGTAGTTGATATCAAACTATTAAATTGGCTAGATTTTAAGACAGCTATACTAATATTTCTAAGTAGCTAGAAAACCTAAATAACATGGAACAACAAATTTGAATATAATATCATTGTAAACAAAATAATAAGATCTAAAAGTAACCAACCGTTTAGAGGTCAAAACAGTAATAACTGTTGAGGTTAGGACAGGGGTTTCAAAGAAAGAAAACATTATTAACGGAACTATATAGGCAGATGTGGATGATACACTTGTAGCATACCAACATCTCAAATTTGTAGAAATTATGGTTACACATGATTAGTGCGTTACTTCATGGACGAACCTAATTAGATGAATTATATACCAAATGATCAGTCAAAAGTTGTTACTGACCGAAAACATAGAAATAAAATGTCATGGTATGCAGAAAATGATTCTAACCATATGAAAGAGAATCCAAACCTAATTTATTAGACGCATGATGGCAAGCACTATAGATAGTGGTGAGAAATTATTTATATTAAACATGAGGCAAATAAAATTCATAGCTATATGAACAAATTAATTACATTAAATAATATTTGACATGTTACTAAAATTACTAAGTATATACTATATGATAAGATATATATCCTTTACGTAATATATATTACGTATGCTGATAAGGTGCGCCCGTACACATGATTGACAAAAGGATAACTGAAGATTACAGTCCGACAATATATCAGACGAAGAAAAATAATTATTGCTCGACAAAAAACCAAAACAAGAAATAAGATGATCCCGTAAGATAATGTTAGAATACCCGATCTCCACACTAGTGTGATATTGTCCGTTTTGGGCCCACTGGCCCGCACGGCTTTGCTTTTGGTTCACTTCCAAAGGGCCTCATACTAGTTGAGATATGTTCTCACTTATATACCATTGATTCTTTCCATGTTTTACCGATGTGGGATGTGGAACTTTGGTCGCTACCCTAACAAATCCTCCTCTCGAACAAAGTACCACTCTAGCCTCCTCTCAATTGACTTCCATCCCCCTACTCGATGACACTGTGCCGCTCCTTGATCAAGCCACCTGCTTGATGAACCGTGGCGCTACATCTTTAGATGAATCTGCGCCGCTCCTTTATCAAGCCCACCTGCTTCATGAGCCGTGGCGCTCCATCTATCGAGATGGATCATTCACCTTGAGTATGGCTTGTGGTATGATGTTCGCAGAATTTCACCCACATCGCAACCCACTACATCGCGTTCCGTCTGGGCCTGGTGCTCTGATACCATTTGTAAGGAATATGAGGTCAGTATATTCCGCCTTTGTATATAAGTAAGAATACCCGATCTCCACACTAGTGTGATATTGTCCGCTTTGAGCCGACTGGCCCGCGCGGCTTTGCTTTTGGTCCACTTCCAAAGGGCCTCATACTAGTTGAGATATGTTCTCACTTATATACCATTGATCCTTCCCATGTTTTACCGATGTGGGATGTGGAACTTTGGTCGCTACCTTAAAAACGAGGACCCAAACAAGCGCACAAGGCGAACAAACAAATTTACCCAAACGACTTTCAGAAAGTAATACTTGTCGACATAACATGAGTAACGTGTTTGAAGCTTCATTATGAGGCACAACCAACATTTAGAGTAATTTGACCTAATTCAAATGGGTAATAACTAGATATTCAATATAGAGATAGAAAGTCTTTTGTAAACAATATAAATAAGAGTAGAAATCTACGTATAAAGTTTGATCATAACATAATACATAAAGCATACTTTATTATTCCAAAAAATATCAAATTATTTCTTGGATCTTTACTCGTTATCTTGGTGTCGTGTTTGAGAATAAATTATTATAACAAATTTGGCACTGTCTGTGCGAAAAAGCTTTCTCTTACCTTACCAATAGTAACCAACCAATGGTAACATCAAGATAAAAAATATAAAGTGACAACCAGGATATCCATATGTGTCAAGGAAATATGGGTATCAGTCCGGGAAAATACGGGAGGCAACACACTGATGGATTGACAATTGGGCGTTATGCCAGGCCAACAACATATGACTAATATTGTCGGGATCACCACCGTTGACCAACCGGCGAAGACCATGCCTGCAACGCAGTATGGAGGAAGTCGACTGAAGGCAGCCTAGTGGATACAACCACTATCGCGCACACTAATCCTGTGCCGATTGAGGGAGACAATCTCTCTCGGTAAAGTAGGTCTCTCACACAATCTACTATCGAACTTTTGGAATTACATATGGAAAAAATGATACAGGAAAAAATTAAGGCTATCCAGCTATAGGTCGAGATAGAAAAGGAGGCAAAAGCTAGATCTGAAAAAAAGACCGAGGAGCTACAACTATTAACGGAGAAAGTCATGTCAGAGAATAAGGAGAATAAAAATGTGAACCAGGATGTCCGTAAAGTGAGCTGCACAATTATATATATATATATATATATATATATATATATATATATAAGTGAGGGATGAAGACAAGCACAGAAGAGAAAATAACGAGAATAAGTAAACAAAAAAGAATCGTAGAGACACCGAGCGTGTAAATCAATCAAGAAACTCTATCTCCTAAAATAGAAATAGAGGAACGATGAATACAATGGTAAAAGAGTAAAATGACGACTTACATTCTACATGAGTCTCCTTTGTTGATGAACCTTTAGAGAGTAAGTTTCCTAGAAACTTTGATCCTTACATAATAAACTCTTATGACGGATCAGGAGACCCCAAGCATTATCTTGAATAGTTCAGAAATATGATGATAACTTTAAACCCGGATGATGTCCTACTTTGTCGGACCTTCTCCATGACTAAAAATTATAACACTTTCGGATTTGTTCAAGAAACTCCCAAAATGGACAACCAGAGATTTTGAGGGACTATAGAGCACCTTCCAGGAATCGTTTTGTTGGTTAGGAAAAGCAAACGAATGATGGATCATCCATCATGAATATGTATCAACATCAATGAGATTAGTTAAAAATTACAAAGGGCAATCACGAATTGTAGATAAAACTACTTTATATGAGGGATCTTTTAATATCAATATGAACCGCTAGATTTTTTGGCAATCAAAGACTCAAAATTATTATTTTTAAATTTTTCTACAATTTCTAAGAATAAAGACAAGTTCATAAGTAACTGAACTATTGTCCACTTAAACTGTACACGCGGTCTGCTACCCATAAAATATCAATATATGCATGCGATTATATCAATGACACGTGGCAAACCCTTTCTACACTCGACACAACTTTGTCACATGTGTGCGTTCTCCGACATATTATCAGTTGAATAAAATGCTATACCTAGTCACATCTGTTAATATTTATAGTTCTTCAACCAATTTCTTTCATAAATTACTTCAAGGACTAGGGGCGACTGTGGAAAATAATATATATCATACATGTAGTTCATACTCCATATACAAGATAGGTATGCCACTTCAAAGGACTGGCAAAATGATAAGTGATAGTTACAACGCGATAATACATCAGGTGAGGATACATAATTATTACTAGACAAAACCGTGAATCAGACAAGGATAATAATTAATACGAATTGATGGTAATAAGTCGATGCATAACAAGAACCGGAACAAGCCCACAAGATAGTGTTAGATGAGGAAAACGATCAAGATGAGAGTAACAAGTAGTACAATCCGAGAGCAACACACATACATGGACGATGACCCAAAAAATAGCACGAGGCAAACACACTAATTTACTTGAGCGACAACCAACTTGTCGATATAACGAGGAGTAACTTGTTTGAACGCTTATTATGAGGAAAAACTAACATTTAGAACAGTTTGACCCGATTCAAATGTGTAATAACCAGATATGAAATATGATGAGAGAAAGTCTATTGTAAATATTATAAGTAGGACTGAAACTCCAAATAAAAAGTTTGACCATAGTTAAGAAAATAAAATATACTTCATTATTTAGAAAAAGTTCAAATTCTTGCTTCGATCTTTCTTTGTTATCACACTGTTTGAGAAGAAAATCTATTAAAACTATGTGTTTCTCAAATTACATCTCAAAATTATATATATATGAAATTTCATAACTATGGTTATTTTGTGAAAGACAAGATAGTAGGGACAATGTTGCTCAAAGAGAGATTTGAGTATGGTCTATACGAAATTAAAGCAACATGTAGTTGTTTATCCTTAAATGGAATAGGTACTTGTAAAGTTTTTAATGTTAAGTTTTCATTAAATCAAAGTTTGTCTCATTTATGAAGGTTAAGATATGAGGCTTGGCCATCTTTCTAGTCATGTTCCTTCTTTTATTCTAATACAGTGCAATATTCCACTTGATTTGCACAAAGAGTCAAAATATTTAAATGTTTATTAGCTAGGAAAATGTCATTCTCTGTCATACTCTATTTCCATCTCTCGTCTACATATATTATAGACCTTTGAGATCCTTGTTCTATTCATCTCATTTGATTTGAAGTATTATATATATTTTTAAATAATAATAGTAGATACACTTGGATATATCATTTAAACTCAAAACATAAACTCTTACTTCCTTTGTTTATTTCAAAAGCTTAGTTGAAAATCAATTTCACAGAACTTAAGGTATTGCACGCATATTGGGAAAGAGATTGTAAGACTCCACTAATAAAATAGTCAAATATATACTTGAGAACATCGTACCCACATACTTCTGTTCAAAATGGTATAAGTGAGAGAAAGTGTAGGCATATAGTTGACATGGGACTGACCATAGTAGTCCAAGCTAAATTACCCTACAAATATGGCATGAAACGTTTGCAAATATATTTATTTCTAGTAAATAGGTTACCTACTACTATCCTAAATCATGTTACAACATGTGAGAAATTTCATAAGAAACCAGATTATTCTTTTGAAAATTTGTTTGGTTGTGCATGTTTTCCATATCTTAGAGCTTAACAAACTCACAAATTTCAATTTCATCCAATGAGGTGTGTGTTTCTAGGCTATTTTGATACTCATAAGGGTTATAAGTGTTTAAGTAATAGTAGCAGGATATATGTTTCTAGAAATATCGTGTTTAGTGAAATAAAATTCCCGAGTCATTGAAGTTTTCTAAATACTAAGATTTATAAGTTATTTGTTCCTTTTCCTATATCTCATGGTTTCATGTTATACAATCATTCGACGTCATATTTGTTTCTTCAAGACAATATATACGTGGTATAAAATCGTCAATTGGTCAACATATCATACCCATACCTTATCATCAACCTATTTCTCAAAATCGACACCCAAATTCACAAATATATGCCACATAACGATGCAATCTTTTAATCCTCCTGATATAACAATTTAAACTAAACTGAAACTCATCTTGATCCAACCGCAACCCCTAACTATACTCAACATCCAGGAAAGATACACTCATTGACCTTACCAAATCAAGACCACATGTAAAGAATGGCAAAAAATGGTATATTTAAACCCAACTGTACCACTATTTCGTTCGGGTAACCCGTAGAATCTATAAAGTTTTCAGAAGATGTTTATGATCCTAAATGAGTATATATATGTAAGAAGAATTTGATGCTCTACAAAGAAAAACAAAACTTAGAATCTGATGCATTATAGTTGGTAGTAAATGGGTTTACAAACTTAACTATAACATAAATGGGTCTATCCAGCGCAAAAAAGGTTAGAATTTTTCCCAAGATTTGTCATCAAACCCCTAGTATATACTTCTCATACACTTTCAGACATGTTATCAACAACACCTACTATTAGATACATTTTAACTCTAACTGCTGTTAAGAGTTGTGATGTGAAACAACTAGATATTAATAATTTATTTCTATATGGGGTTGTAATAGAGAATGTGTATATGGTACAACCTGAATAGTTTCTACATCCTACAAAATCATCCTATGTTTATAACCTTCACAAGACCTTATATGCTTTCAAACAGGCCCCTGGATGTGATATGAAAAGCTATAAATTACTACAATAGAAATTCCTAAACTCTAAAGATGGATCTTCGATGTTCTTATATATCTATAATTCCACTATATTAATTATCCTAGTATATTTGGATGATATTATAGTTATAAAACATAATACATATAGTCTATAAGAGTTTATCAAACATTTGAACCAAATTTTTGAATTCAAACTACACATATTTTTGCGAATTGAAGTACTATGAGAGTCTACATGAATTATACTTGACTATATCCATATATGTGATGACTTAATTTTTCGTAAATATATATCCTCTTCTAAGCATGCTTTACGTCCATGTTTATCTGTGAGCCTCTTTTCATTAGTATAAGCGATTCTTTGTCGAATCCTTCATAATACATAAATGTATTGGATCATTATAGTATATTCTACACACTCGACTATATATTACATTTGTTGTAAACAAGTTAACTCAATTTCAACATGATAAGGAATTTCCTTCTCAAATATAAAGCCAAGATGATGATTAATAATCGAGAAAGAACACTTCTTTGAATATAATGTTTTTTTATTAAAGTGTGATGAGTCCTTAAATTGAGACTTAATCCTTATTTGTATTGTTTTTAATATATTTCAATCAACTACAAGTTTACACGAGTGATATTGTTATAACTTTCTAACTAATATTCTTAATAATCTATAACATGATGGCACATATAATTCTGTTATAACCGCTTGAACAATTTATATGTATACATGTCTCGTAGATTCTTAACGACCCGCGTCTCCTGCTTTTTCATGACTCTTGTATCATATTTTTTTTCGTGACCATTATTTCGTATTTCTTTACAACACTCATCTTGTATCTTATTTATGACCCTCATCTCATATTTCTTTATAAACCCTATCTTATATCTTCTTTATAACCTTTATCTCGTATATTATTTAATACTATCTTCTTGTACTTCTCTATAACCCTTGTCTTACTTTATACAACATTTGTTCATTTTGCGACCCTCGACTTGGGCTTCTTTGTAAGCCTCTTCTTACACCTCTTATGACCTTTATTACCCACATCTTATTATTTTGTTAGCCTTATATATATATATATATATATATATTTACCTTGTCATTATAAAGAATATATAATTTCTATAGGATAAAATCTTATTATGACTCCCTTATAGTCCTTAAACTAATTTTCTAAAACAATTTCCTAAATGACTACTAAAATTACTCGATGATGTAACATTAAAAAAAATTAAGATTTCATATTTTTATTATAAAAATATAATTGGTATGCATAAAAATCTTTATATTTATGCTTTACATTGACACATGTAAGTAATTTTCTCATTGATTACCACATATTTTAACACGTTTATAAACCGTTTAATGTTTCGTAGAATTGAACCATTTCATTTTCTAGAATATATCAACTATTTTCAACCGTAAATACTCTTCTAATGGGTTAAGATATTCTTTGAAGATATTAGCTAATTTTATACTAAGGAAACGTATTACCCTCCTATTTCTTCTTCTATAGCCTTTCTATTTCAAAACTCATCTTTTTTCCTATACTATCTCAATTAGAACACCAAAATATTTAATTTTGCTTATGTCTTCAACTCCTTGCAACAAGTATTTTATGCATCAATTCTTCCCTTTAATTTTTTTTATTTATGCTCTGATTACAGATTAGATTTGAATAAGTAACAAATATTTTTGATTTTTTTAACATGTTTTAGCTAAGCATTATGCTATGATTGCTAGGTATACCTCTACATCTTCCAGACTTCCTTACAAATATATGATATTTTGAAACTTTAGAAAACCCATTTTTATTATATATCCATCAAAGACACAAATAAAATTTTCAGCTCACCCACCTGTCACCATGCCTTGCAATTTTTTTTTTTTTTATAACTAAAAATTGGGAATATCCATGTGAAACAAATATGGTCAAGCCTAAAGAAGATGGATAAAAATTCCTAAGATATGATTTATTTAATTCAATTTCAACTTCCTTTTTTGCTACATGTTTTGTTGACGCTTCTCTTCTTTTTTTGTTTTATTTTTTTTGCAAATCCTGGTGGTAGGTTTCAACAGCTCGTCAAGACACTCAAGGATGGTAATTTAGTAAATCCTTTGGCAAACCTTTATGTTGCTTCATAATTAGTTTATTTTACCTTGAATACCATTCCCTCTGTAATGTTTTTGTTATATGGGTTTGGCCTATCTAAGAGCTCAATTCTGATAAAACAATTACCATTACCATAACCAAAGAAGAAGTTTTTTTATGAAGATATTGAAGGTATGATCATTCAACAAATTTATAGTAAAAACAAGATTGGGTTTGGAAAAAATATTCTTAAAAATAAAACGTCTAAGGATACTAAGGATGCTGATAATACCTCTCCCAACAAAGGTGTTTGTTAGAAAAACCAACCTAACCTTGTGTTGTAAATTCTTTCACCAGAATGAAAATCTCAATGCTTCTCAAAACAAACTTGTACCGCCAGAAGGACCTCATAAGAAAAAGACACAAACCAAAACAAACAAAAAAAAAATGATTTTACACATATTTCCAAGAAGAAAAATCTTTCTACTTCTAATGAAGTCACTACTTCTAACAAGAAAATCCTTATACGTCTAAAGAGAACCTTGATACAGACAACTAAAATCCTTCCACCTCTGACAAAGTCCCTACTTTTAACAAGAAAATCTCGTATACTTCTAATCATCAACAAAAAACCAAAGAAAGACCTGAAGAATCTACCAAACTTACAACTATGGTTCGTAACCTGAGAAAAGGTAAAAACGTAGCCTCTACAAATCCTTCAAATCAAAACATTAACAAAGACATTAAGTTCATTGGTGCTTCTTCTAAATGTTAGTCAACAAAATGTTTCTATAGACATTCCAACTCCATCATTATTGATTTCTGGTCAACTTAAATATTATCCTAATATGTCGTATTACAACACTATGAGTATGACTGGCATCCTACAAGCACAACTTAAGTTCAAAATAATGGTTCATTTTTATCATCGTACTTTTTCTTAATCTATCTTAATGAACATTTTATTTATCTTTTACATTGTTATTTCTCTAACTTATCACTACTCATTGGTATTTTTTTATTAACAAATAACCCCATCAAATTTCAAAGAGATGAATAATTTAAAACCCAACCTATTTTATTTTATTTTATAAGTAAATTATAAAATAATTAGCAAATTTTCAACGGGGATATAAAGTTTTAAAGTACAAGTTTGAGAAACTAAAGTGGGCTAAACTTGAAGTTGAAAACTTAGTTGTTAATTTACGTAGTGAACGAGATACCATGAAGAACTAATTTAATAAAATGCTTCTTTAATTACTCAAGGTACTTCTCAAACTACTCAAAATGATAAGTCATTTTCTCAAAATGTTGGTCTGACAGGCCAAGTCGGTACCATGTCTCTCAAAATTAATACATTGACTACTACTTTAAAATCAGAAATTACATTTTCAAGAAAAACATAATAATTTTTTTTAAAAAGATTGAAATTATCTAAATCGGTGGAAGATGCCGAGAATTTATTTTAGACGATACTGCAAAAACTATCAAGAAAAAAGAAGATCCAGTTATGCATGTTGCCCAAAATTTGGTTGAAAAACTTCAAAAAGATACTATTGTACACATTTGGAGAAGAAATCCTAAACTTATCTTGGGGAAACTCAAGCATTTTTTACATGAAGACGAGCCACTTGGTTCGTCCTATAATAAAGAAGAAGATAAAGAAACTGAAGAATAAAAACTTGATCATGAAGTAGTTGTTGTTGAAGGAGAACATACTAACAAAGACGTCGTCAATATACTTCATACTAGCTAAACTAAAAAAACCTCATCAATGTAGTTATACATCGTACTAAAGTTGACAAAGTTGTTATCAAAATAAATTCTCCACCTCGTACTGGTTAATTTGACAAAGTCTTTACTAAAGTAAATTCTTGATCTTAATAATTTATTTCTTCTTAGTTTCGTTATGTTTTTGAGCGAATCATCATGTGTTGTAATTTACTTTAACCCATGAACAATTTTGTTTATATCTTTAATTATCTTTATTTTGGCAACATGTTTTTATTTTTATTCTCTTCGTAGGGTCGGTATATTTATTTGACTATTATGTCAGGGCAAAATATGGCCACTTGCGTAACATTATGGCTTATTACAGTTAGAATTGGTTTATTAACTATTTTTGCTACTCTGACATTTTAAGTCGGGGATCGGTATTGACACTTGCGTAACCTCATATTTTTCAAACTTAGTCTTGGTTTATTAACCATTTTAACTTATTTGACATTCTAAGCCAGGCTAAATATGACTATTTGGGTAGACTTATAGTCTTTCAACATTAGACTTGGTTTATTAATAATTTTGCTAATTTGATATGACCACTTTCGTAATCTTATGGTTTATCAACCTTATGCTTAGTTTATTAAGCATGTTTTCTAACTTATCAGTATAGACAAACCTCCTTCATATAACTTTGTTGCTTGCTTTATCGAATTTTAATTACTCAAATAATTATTTTTATTATCTTGTTTTTATTTTTGAATTCAAATGTCTATCTTTCTTATTCAAATATCTATCTTTAATATTTGGTTCTTCTTTTTGAATATTTTTCTTTCAGAATCAAACATTTATCTTTATATTCTGTTTTTTTATTTTCAAACTAAAATTTCTATCTTTGTGACTCAAATATCTATTATTTTCCTCAGGTTCTTCTTTTCGAAAAGACAAATATTTTTATTAACAAATTGGCTTATAATAAGGCTATACACATCGAGTAAACGTATACTCCTTATATCAATGAGGTAACCATATTACTCTTATCTTTATTTTTTTTGGAACCATATTACTCTACTAATCCTCATAATCAACACTTTTTAATATCATTATATTATGTTTTATATTGATACTCTCATTTAACTGTACAACATTTTTATCCTTTTCATTTCTAAATGTAACTTGTTTTTCCTTACCATTTACATGAAACTTCTTTTATTGTCCCCATTTTTTACTCTATGTTTTCCATTGTGTTTGGACAAAACCTTTTTGTCAAAAGTTGCAACGCCTCAGTCAACTTCTCCATTCTAACTTTAGATTCTCGATCTCTTTTAAATTGATATTAACTAACTCGAACATATTCTCTTTTTAACTCTTCAATCTACAATTCCAATAGTTAAATAAAAGACAGTGTTGTCATAAAACTTCGTGTGAAGAAGTTTTCTTCTATAATTGGTTTAAAATAATCGTGCGTACAAGTTGTTGCACCAACTGGACCATTTTGAACTTGATTAATCCTACAATGCACTATGATATCACTCTGATTTGTTGATCATATTCTACCACTATGACTGTTGGAGTCCTCTATTCTTGACCAGTTGCATTACATGCCCCAAATATCATGCCTAAAATTTGATCTTTCACTTAATTACTTTCGTCAGCCGGTAAGTTTATTCTCATTCCCGGAATATTCCAGAGTTCCTCGAATTTGATAGATTCTCGGTTTCTCCCTTTCAACTCTCGATATTGTCATCACTATGAGTAACAATCAAACTTGAACTCTTTAAAAATAACATTTTCTCACATACATCGCCAAATTTGATAAGGGATTTACTTCTCATATATAAATCCAACACGACGATTAATAATTGAGAAATAACCTATACGATGATGATATGTATAGTTATGTTATAACCGCTTGAATAACCTATCTGTATGCTCGTCTTGTATCTTCTTGACTAACCTGTCTCGTACTTGTTCATGACCCCCGTCTCATATCCTATTCAAGACCTCATTTTGTATATATTTACAATCCCCGTCTTGTATCTTCTTTATGACCTCCATCTTATATGTCTTTATAACTCTCGTCTCGTCTCTTCTTTCTAACACTCATCTCATATCTTCTTTATGACCTTCGTCTCTTACTTTTTGATAATCATTTTCTTACTTTATACGTTATTTGTTCTTTTGTATGACCCTCGACTTCCGTTTCTTTGTAAGCCTCGTCTTACACCTCTTATGACCATTAGTACATGTATCTTGTTATTTTATTAGTTTGTTGTTATATATTTACTTTGTATAAGAGATATATATAACCTTATCACAACGGAATCGAACAAATACCCACTGACAATATTTTAAAAAGATGTTACGGTACTTATGTGCAACTAAGTGTTTTGATCTTCATACCCAGCCAAGTTCTTGTCTTCAACTCACTAGATTTTTTTTATGTTGATTGGGCAAACTCTAAAGAAAACTGTAACTCTATTGGTGAAATACTATATCTATTTTGAAGACACGCTCATTTCTTGGTCAACCAAAACGTATAACGTCATTGGTAGGTCCAACACATAATCTAAATGCCACGTCTTTGCTCATCTATCCAGTGAACTCATCTAATTTTGATTGATTTTCAAATAATTTTATTTGTTACTATTAAGGAATCATGTTATCTTGTGTGGTGATTTTGTTATTGTTCCTCTTACTTACAAGTCAGTCTTCTACTTTTGAATCAAACATATCAAAATTGATATTCATTTCATATGTGACCAAGTCTTACAACACTCTCTAGAAATCCAATATGTACCTCTCATAGCTAAATTACTTATACTTTCACTATACGTCTCTCACACTCACGTTTCATATTTTATAGAAAACCATTTTATGGGAAACCTGGCCTACGGAAAATGTTAGAGAAAGAAAAAATTTACAAAAAGGAATGATATACAAATGAGTTAGAAAAAGAAGACAAAGTTCAGCGGGTTGGATATCTCAATTTAGTGTTTGGAAGAATCAAAGAAGTGGTAGTTGATGATTTACTTTTTAAATGGCGGAAATTTAAGGGTTAGAACTGGCAATAAACAGCTCAAATTTAACCATAAACCAACTAAATAAAACGTAGTATTTTACTAAACACATGAAACAATATATTTTACTAAAGAATTTAAATATTGTGCTTTAATAAAACAAGAAATATCTTCGTCCAACCAACTGGATAAAGACTAATAAGAATAATAAGGCTGATCACTTTCATTCATGTTATTTAAAGTTCTTGAAGAGTTATAATCAGCTCATACATTCTGTTAATTTAATTGTAACTAACACACTTTGTATTAAGATTATAAAAACAAATAGTGATGCTTGTACTTGTTACATACAATTGAATAAAACAAATTCTAAATATATTACCCTTCTCTCTTTAACATTTCATGTGAAAGCAGATTATATATATATTTATCGTGTAGATCAATCTTCTATTAAAAAAAAAGAGAATGGAAAGTTGATAAGTTTAAACTCATGAACTTATTTTTAACTATTTCTTTTGAAGTTTTTTTATTTAACATTTAGAGGTGGTATATAGAGCTATTCATGCTGGAAATAAATAGAAACACGTAAAAATTTAATATAAATAATTGGGAGACATTCAAACATTATAATTTCACGTTAAATTTGATAAGAATTGTATATAATTCCAACCTTAATAATTAATTTAAAGGGATAGAGCTACAAATAATATAAAGATATAATGTGTGTAAATGAGAGACTAGGACTCGAAATATAATATACTATAAGTATGGTTACCTAAAATATAAAAATAGGGCGAGAAATGCAATGTAACAAATCTTTTTCTATTACTCATAACCAACCACTTATAGATAGGTGTACATTTTTTAGAAAAAAATAATAATATCTAAGAATTTGAGATTTGAGACTTGATTATTTTATTTCTTTTAAAAAAAATACAGTAACTACATTCTCTCTCAAGAAATTCATCAATAAATCTAGAAATCTTCTTAGACCGATTTATCACTTACGAAAATATCTGAAGCGATCAATGACGATCATAGTGAGAGGTACGTTTGTTACCTAGATTTGGTGCTTAAAACCAGATCAATAAACATAAACATCCAGATCGACCCAACAGTGTTTGTTGAAGGGGATGAGATAGAGTCCGGTATTGGTTGAGAAGAAGCCCAAGATGATTTGTAGGCGAATGATCAACAAATACCTGAATTGGATGACTAGTTGGTACAAACAGAGCACTTAATTAGACAAGATAAAGTTCGATATGAGGTTCAGATGGTGAATCAAAGAAGTCTTACATGTGATCATTCTGATGGGACTCGTGAAGTTTTTCGAGCAATTAATGATCGTCAGGAAGTACAGTTTCAATTAGACCAATAATATCATTCTTTTATAAAGGAGAAAGAAGATAAACATCGATATATTTCTTCAGATACTAGTGAATCCTCTATGTCTGATTTTTATGGACATTGTCAGACCCTTGGACGATTCGATGTTTATAGGAAAAATAAATACAGACATTAAATGCATGATAGTCGACGTGGAGAATATCAAAGAAAGCACAAGTCTAAAAATAAAAATGAATCTAGACTTGTGGTTAAAAATCCAAACTTTGAGTATAATATGGGTAATCAATTTACCAATTTGTCGGAACGAAGACTATATACGTTCATGGGAAAATACAGGCAATGGGTACATTGTAAGACTTCTCTTTTATCAGATGAAATAAGGTCAATAGCGCTTCTGAAGCATTTTAACATTAATAAAGTTAAAAAATTTGATGGGACGCAAGATCTCGATGACCATATTGAGAAATTTAAAATTTACATGGTGAAATTTGATGATGACGACAAGTTATTGTGCAAGTTATTTTCACAGACTTTCAAAGACACAAGTATGAAAATTATATAATAATATTTTGATGAGATCGATAACTAATTTTGGGATATTTTATAAAACTTTCCGAAGGCAATTTGTGGGAAGTAAATAAATACGGGTAAATGGGGACACCATAATTTAATGCAAGTTAGAATTCAGGACTAACTTGAACCATTATACTAAATGGTTTGTATTAACCAAGACTGAATTGGATGATTGTGATAACCATGTAGCATTTGCTTCTTTTAGAAAAGGGTTTCTCCATGGAGATATAATGAACCAAAGAACCAGGAGAAGGGCACTCACTTTGGGCTTTTGATGGCTCAATTGGAGGAGCAAATCACTGTGAAGAATCAACAAGAGTTCAGAGTGGACCTGTTTTGGCACAGAGGCATATTAATCAAGGGGGATTCTAATTACATCAACCTAAATATATGTCAAATTAATGAGTGGACGAAATTATTCTGCATAATTAACAGAAAATGTAACAACGATTTTTGAACGAGCTAAGAACCATGTCCAATTTCGAAAACCTCCTCCTATAACTAAACTCAAGGAGGAACAAAGTCATAATTTTTAAAAATACTACAATGATATTGGGCATGACACAACATATTGCATTACTATTCAAAACGAAATTCAAGTTATTATTGAAAATGGTAAGTTGACTACTTTTTTAAAAAGGAAAATTGGGGCTCAGCAGGTTCATGCTACGAATCAGCAGGGGCGACAAAATGCAAACTTATCTTCAAAGTAAGAAAATGAATTTCTAATAACAGGGCTCACAGATGGGTTTGATGTGTCTGTGAGATACTTTGATTCTGATTCAGACCAGTGGTAGTATTAATGGCTAATGAGCCAATCTTATGAGGAACGGTGCAGAGTTTTTGTGATTATTTTTGAAAGAGATATATGGCGGGGAACACTAACAGTTCTCGAAAAAGACACGTCATAAGTTTAACATGTGAAGGTGAAATCTCAAAGTATCTCTATATAAAGAGTCATATAACTTTTATCTTATTTGATAGCGAAGATCTAAGGGGTGTAGCTGGTTCTCATGAAGATGCCGTGGTAATCGAAATGGAAGTAATAAACAATGAAATTAGAAGAATACTCGTTTATATTGACAGTTTTCCGAATGTATTATTTCTGACAACATATGAAAAACTACACAATCCCCCTGTAATTCTCCGATCAGAGCGCATAATAGTTGGCTTTATTGGGTGACAATACAAGTTATTAGGAATTCAAAAGTGAAGTTTTATTGGGTTATGGTGCGTTCAAGAAAAAGTTGTACGTGCTATTTATTGTAGTTGATTGTCTGACGAGCTAGAATGCAATCTTTGAAGTATGTGATTAGGGATCTTGTAAGGGTAGTTAGAAGTAATTAACAAGTGGTTTGGAAGTCCTATGCAACGGCTTTGCATACTAAGAAAGTTGGGGGTGTTATGAGAATGACCAAGTAGCAATTAAATGAGACTTCCTTGGATGTGGAAACGGTGGATGATCCGAGAGAGACCTATAGTTCATTAGTTACCGATGAGAATATAGAGTGTATGTTTTTTCTAAATGGAAAGAGTTTGAGAATAAGAGCATTATCATCACCGTCAATGTGTTATGAAATATTAAAATACTTGTTAAAAACTTTAGAGATGTTTGCTTGGAAAATTGAGGATGTCACAGAGGTTCATTCCACTGTGATTTTTTATAGCTTACTAGTTAACCTAAAAGTCAGGCATGCTATTAAAAAATAAAGGACTTTTTCACTAGAGAAATCCGAGACAATAATGGGAAAGGTGGATTGGTTTTCTAAAATAGGTTATATTCCATAGGCACAATACCAAATATGGAATTTAAATCATGTGCTTGTGAAAGAGAAAAATTAGAAGTGAAAAGTATGTGTTGATTTTACCCATCTAAATTCCGCGTGTCCAAAGGACTCGTTTTGTGTCCCAAGAATAGACCAGCTTGTTGATTCGACGTCATGTAATAAATTATTTCGTTTACGGATGTTGTTGCTGGGTATAATGATATCCTAATGAACCCAAATGATCAAGAGAGCACTACGTTTATTACTGAGAAAATATTACATTACTATCGAGTTATGGATTTTGGTCTCAAGAATGCTGGAGCAACTTATCATAGTTTAGGGAGCAAAGATTTTGGCAATCAAATTTGGAGAAATGTGGAAGTATACATAGACGATATGTTGGAAAAAAGTACCAACGATAAATATCACTTAAAAGATTTGGAGGAAACATTTTTTGAATTTAAGAGTTATCCACTTGAAGTTAAACCCTAAAAAGTGTACCTTCGGGGTCGATCAAGAAAATTATTGAGGGTAGATAGTAAGTGAAAAACATATAGAAGCTGATCCAGAGCAATTGAAAGCTTTGATAACCATGAATCCGCATCGGTCAATTAAAGAAGTTCAAATTTTAACGGAAAGGTTGGCAGATTTAAACAAATTCATTACTAGATCTTCAGATATATGTGCCCTATTTTTCAGGTTTTGAGGCAGGCTAAAACGTTTTCTTGGACACCAGAGTGTGATGTAGAATTTACAAAAATAAAAAAAACATTTGTAATCTCATGAAGTTTTGTCCAAGTCATTTTTAGATGACAAATTATTTATGTATATTGCGGTCTTTATTAACGCTATAAGAGCTATTTTAGTAAGGGATATCGAAGGGTATCTACATTTGGTATACTATGTTAGTAAAAGTTTACTTACTTATTTAAAAGATATTTGAAGTTAGAAAAATAGCAATGCCTTTGGTCATAGTCGGTTGAAAAATGCTTCATTATTTCTAAGCGCGCTCGATTATAGTTACAAATTCGTTTCCGTTAAAAAAATGTATTACAAAGCCCAGAGGTTTCAGGGAAAATGATGAAGTGGTATGACGAATTGGGAGAGTGTGACGTTGATTTACTCCTCGAACAGCTATTAAGGCCCAAGCCTTGGCTGATATTCTCATCGAATTTTTCTCAGAGCGATGTGATATAGAGAGAAACGAATGGTTGGTTAGAACTGATGGAGATTCAAGTATTTTAGGATTGGGAGCGGAAATTCAGCTGGTAGCTCCATCGGGGGAGGTCATGTATCAAGCTATGCGGTTTATATTTATAGCATTAGATAATGAGACAAGATATAAGGCAACATTAGATGGATTAAGGCTTGCATATTTGTGGAGCTAATAAAAAATGGTTGGATACTGATTCACAAATTGGTAGTACTATTTGATGATTTAACGGTTGAACATATCAACCAGGAACAAAGCACTATTGCAGATTATCTGGCAACAATTTCTTATTCTGAGGGCTATCGTTGAATTTTAATACACGAAAGTCCATCTATAATGATCAAATCCGAGAAATGTTAATATTCTGAGGAGGTGTTTGTGACTACCGAACAAGAAAATAGTAGAATTGTCGAGGTCTAACCAGAACTGGAAAATAGATGGTGGTGGTATCCGGAAAATAGTAGAATTGTCAAGATTTAACAAGAATTGGAAAAGTTCCTTTATGTTTGTCTCTGGTAACTGGGAGCATTAGAATGCATAACTGAACTTGCCGCTTGAACGAATGTGGAAGACCAAATGTAAGGAATGACCCTGACATAAAAAAAGAGAGGAGAAGATGCTAAAGATTCAAGATGTTGGGGATGGTAACCAATAAGAAGACAGTCATGCACAATCTAAAGAGGAAGTGGTGAAGGAGTGCACTAGTTACTCTCGAGAAGATGATGAGAAAAAAAAGGATGAATAATGCTCTCATCTGAAAAGAACTCATTATATTGTGAATGAAATCAGTTTTCGCAACAGAAACTTAGTTCGGTGGATGACAATGAAGAAAGTAAGGGCCATGTGCCAAAAATAAAAGTGCGGAGACGTCGGTCCCTGATGCGGAGCAAGAAAGAGGGAAAGAGCTTGAGGTGATAGTGTTGGATGAAGCCTTGGTGGAAGGCCAGTAACATTACACCAATGAAGTAGCGGGATATCGAACAAGTGGAAAGAAATTCCTAAAGAAATAACACGCTGGATGCAGAGTTTTGTAAAGGGTGCCAATGTAAAATTGTCATATATCAACTTTGTGCAAGGGTGGGCGAAAGGTCCTCTTTTGTGAACATAGTTAGGCCAGATCTCACACCATTATATAAAAAAGCATTCGGGGCCCGATGTACTAATGTGACCGATGAGCTGCCTCCTAGGAATACGACAATGCCACATCCATCTATGCTCATGCTAGAGCAGCTTAAACAATGTCCAAATTTATTATTTTGCGATAATATGCCGATGAACAAGATCTTACAACGAAAATTAAAGTTTTCACATTTACCAAATTCTAAACGAATGAAGTAAAGATAGAATGTCTTGTTAATGGAAATAACAAAGTAAACTGCAAAGTAGTAAATTATATTTTCAAAGAAGAGAAGAATTATATTATCTAGGGTTCTATCCTGTTATTTATACTTCATCCAACGGTTATTCCCCATTACTCCACTACTTGACTACCCTAACTACACGTTCTGACTACATTTACATCATTGGACCTGATTTTAAGGTTGTTACATAAATTGTTTGATTGACTCTTATATCATGGCCCTAAGCCGTTACTATGACCATCATCTGCTATGCTAGGTGTCGAGTTGGTTTTGCTTGTTTGATTTGTTGGGCGCTCATCTAATATTCTTCTTCTCGATTATACTCTTGGTAGATTTCTTTCATAGAAAAGACCGAGCAGAAGAGATCGAGCTCCTGTCCAATCACTTCTCTTCTGCTCGGTGTCCTTTCTGAGTGGAAATTGTTCGACCTCGGTTATGATCTGGTTACCTCCTCCTGACTTCGTCTTTTCTTTTCCTTATTCGGAAAATTCCACGAACCGACTGATGAATGTTTTGAATAACCCCCAAGAGATTGCCATGTGTTGACTATTACCGACGCGTGATGACGAGTGGTCTGACTCCTAAATCCCATTTCAAAGTAGACGCTTTGGTTTATGTTAGGTGGTGTATTAAATTAGATATCCCCGTTTTTGATCACGCGTACAATTAATCATAAGTTTAGAAACCCATATTTAGTGATTTTTGCAAATCATAAACCTATAGAGTAATCTTTGAAGCGACATCACTAGAATTTCCTGAGTTTCTTTATCAATCTTAGGCGCAAGGTTCAGGCGACTCTTTATACTCGTACATGTATTCTACTAATCCATCTCTGTTTTATTGTGACAATAACAAGCACCTTATTACTAGACCATTTTCGTGCGGGTATAGGGTCCCAAACAACCCTCATTAGTGGTAGTAGTGTTCATATTTTAGTTGTTCGACCAATTGTATACTCTTACTCCTCCCACATTATCATTGCAGTCGATCTAGACACAAGATGAGACCCAAAAAGGTTGTCAAGAAGAAGGAGAAAACAGCGAGAATTATAGAATCAGAGATTGAAGACCCTGATTTTTTTGGAAGCTACTTTTCCCAAATAGCTCCTAAGTACGAGCACGTGGATGCCACTAGCCTCCATAGTTTTAGGGCTCAATATTGTATACCTAGTGACGTTAGTGTTAGGGTGCCAGATGCTGGAAAGCATCCCTTCTAAGCAAGGGATAATGAAACTTGTTTATTTATCACTGTATTTGATTGGGGTCTGCGTTTGCCCTTGCCCAGCTTAATTCGAGACTTCTTCAGCTTTTTGGGTATATGGGCGACTCAATTAGTAGCAAATTGCTGGAGAACCTTGTTGAGTATACTTCTAAGTTCACGATTGCTTGGCATATCAATTTGCTTGGCAGATTTGTTCGCTGTACTAGACGTGGCCAAATTAGCTAAGTCTTTTTTTTTTTATTCTCAAGTTGGTGGTATCCGGAAAATAGTAGAATTTTTGGGCTCTAACAAGAACGGGAAAAATTCCTTTGTGTTTGTCTCTGGTAACTGGGAGAATGAGAATGCATCGCTGAACTTGCAAATTGAACGAAGGTGGAAGACCAAATGTAAGGAATGCCCCTGGCAGAAATCTCCATTGCTAGTGACTTTGTGCCACTACTAACTGAAATATTTACATGCGCAGGTGAATGAAAACACCAGGAGTTGTGTAAGGAAGGCTTACCAGAGGAGGTTTTGGCCGATTGTTGAGCTGACCATTGTAGCAGACGGGAGAATAACCATGAAGAAAATTGGAGAAAAGGTAACAATTGCTCTCTTAAGGGCATTTATGGAACAACACTACAGAGATATGAATATCAATGGAGTATTCTTGTCAATCCCTCGCGGTAGAAAGTTAAAGGAAGCAGAAGGATCCTCATCCTTACAAGTTTAGTCAAAGAAGGAGGGAGAGGCGTTAAGTGTAGGGTGATGTTGGAGAGAGGGATGCTCCGCCAGCAAGAAACACAAATTTGAATATGGGACGCCGGTCCCGAGTTGTAGAGAGTGAAGAAGAAGGGTTAGAGGAAGATAGTCCTCAATTAAAATGTTCGAAAGTGATAGTGGATCCACTAGCGATAAGGAAACTACAATTGATTGATGGAGAAGAAAATGATGGGGGGCTGATACCGGATGACGATGAGAGGCAGCCCCCTATGAAGAATGCTAAGGAAAAAGCTCCCGAGGTGATCAATTTGGATGTGGCTCTGACAGAGCGGCAAACGAGACAAGCAGATGGTGTAAATGATGAGTACGACCCCAAGAAGAAAATTCCTGAACATATTGCTCATGGGATGTAGCAGTTTGTTAAGACTGAAGTGCGGCCAAACATTGTACATGTGGTGGGTAGTGGAGCAACTCATGTAAATATAGTAAAGCATGATAATGTTCCCATGGTAGGGCACAGATCGGGGCCGAACGGGTCTGACGCAAGTGTTGGAAGAGCTGCCGGCCTCCAAGATCTCCATGCACAAGCCTTCTATGTCCATTTTTGAACAACTTAAAAGGTGTCTGGAGATATCATTTTATGACCATATGACAATGAGTGAGATATTTTCAGAAGCAAGTGGAGCTAGTGATAGAGGTAAGTTGATATAGTCGAGTAGTGTTTTTATTTATAATCAATCATGTCACGCTAAAATAATATTGTTGGCAGATGCACCACAACTCCGTCATCTTGTCCTATCGGCGTATATCGGACGCGGATATGCAAGTGATGGAGAAATGGATACCAAAACCAATATTCTTTGGGTCTGTCAAAGGTTTGATTACTAAGCTCACCCGATACAAGCATGCATATGGCTCGACCAAACCCTTAAAGTTAACGCTGTGTAGGAGAAATAAAAAATAGCGATGGAGGTCATCCTACGACAAAGTGCTCGAGAGGCATGCTAGCAGAAGAATAAGTAATTAACTACTGAAGTTTCGGGTTCGATATCTCAAAATAATGGTTTTGCAAGAAGAAATGACAAATTAATATCCCAAAACGCCAAGATGCTAACCCAAAAGATGGCACAAGCCAATAGGGTAGATGCGCAAGCGGATCGCTTCGCAGGACTTGTGATCAAATAATTGGTATGTGAAGGCTTCTTTGACTGATGTGAAAGGGCAGATAGAAGCTCAACATCACAAACTAACGAAGAAAGCCAGAGCCGATTTAGACCAATAAGAAAAGGAGGTGATGAAGATTGTTATGAACTGGTGGTAAATAGTCAAAGGGAGATTTTGGTCGAGATACTAAATTTGAATCCTCGAATGAAGTTCGGGCCGTTTAATATGTTTTCTCCTCAACCTGGAAATCTTGAAAGTGCAAGTGGGACTATACCAAGAGCATATTCTCCTATTTGAGAGGCCAACGACAAAGTTATCCCTAAGGCAACAGACACCGAAGACCAGCTGAAGCGTACAGAGGAGACTGCATTCCTGATGCACAATTGTAGAAACATTATGAACTAAGTGTTTGTGTTTTACTTGTTCTTTTTTGTATGACGCTTTAAGTGCAACACTCTATTTTATCTTACTTATCCATAGTGTGTGGATGGGTGATTGATGTTGTGAGATTTTATGAGAGCGTATGATTGTTTATGTTTAATCAATTTAGGAGAACTCCTTATAAGGTCGAGCTTAGTATGGCTCATTGCGTAGCTTGGTAGGATATGATCCTCCAACATTAATCGCAAATAGTTCATTGTGACCCCAATAAGGCTTGACTTGATAGTCAGTTCACTGGTTTACTATGTACAAGGTATGAGGCTCAGTATGGAGTTTACGTAGCCCGGAGGCGTGGCCAATTAGCCTGATCGTATATAGACTCTTTGGTCTGGGCTCAGTATAGCCCCTTGCGTAGCCCGTATGCGTGGTCTGTGACCCTTTCTCTAATTATAAAGACGCAGATATGAACAAACACACGTTGTGGTGAAAGCATAAAAATATGTATTAATGGAAACATTTACAGTCTGATGCCTCGTTAGAGCGTAGCCTTCTGTATTTGATAAGCGATATACTCCACTATGTCCTTTGCAGATCACACTGTATGGTCCATCCTAGCTAGGCCCTAACTTGCCTGAATCTTGAACCCTTCAGCCTTGAAAAGTTTTCTTCATTAACATGTCACCAACATTGAAGCTTCGTGGTTTGAGGTATGCATTGAAACAACCTCGCATTAAAGTTCTATAGTGCTCTGCTCTGACTCACGCTTGGTCTTTGCCCTCCTCAATGAGGTCAACTTCTGCTGCTCTGCCGTCTTCATTAATGTTTTTATTATATGCTATCACACGGTGGCTCGGTATGATGACCTCTGCCAATACTAATGATTTACTGTCGTAGACTAAAGCAAAATGAGTGTCATTTATAGTTGTGCGCGGTGTGGTTTGGTAGGCCCATATCACTTCGTGCAATTTGTCTAGCCACTTGCATTTTTCTCCCTCAAATTTATTTTTAATACCCTCTAGAATAGTCTTGTTAGTAACTTCCACTTGACCGTTGGCTTGAGGATAATAAGTCATGGAGATATATTGGCGTATCCTGAACCGGTTATAGAAGACTGTGACTATGGCATTTTGGAACTTGGGGCCATTGTTAGTAATCAAAATGTAAGGTACTCTAAACCTTGTGAGAATCTGCATATATAGAAAATCACATATCTCTTGAGCTCGAGTACGATTCAGAGCCTTAGCTTCCACCATAACGATCATAAATTTTCTTTTAGCAGTTTCCATAGGAAGAGGTCCTACCAAATCAATTCCCATTTATCATAGGGTAGGGAACGGGTACATCAACATTGGTTCACTCGGTAAGTTCCCCATATTAGAAAACTGTTGGCATTGGTGGCATCGTTGAACTAGTTGTTCAACATCAACAACTAATTCTGGCAAGTAATAAATATCGAGTAGAAACCGTCTGACTAAACTTCAGTAGCCATAATGTGCTCCTGCCTCTCCACTATGCAAATCTTGCATAATTGTAGCCTCCTCCTCTTGACTTATAAATCTGAGCAATGGTCGGGTAGTGCCTTTGCGATACAAAACTCCATTTAAAACAAAATATTTGGCGGCCCGTGTCTGAAACATGCGAGTTGCTGCCTTCTCGGTTGGTAGGATGGAAGAGTTTAGATAGAGCCAGTAAGGTTCCCTCCAAACATTGATGTTTTTGATCGTATGCACCCCGTCGCATGTAAGAACAAGCTCTATTGTGGGCAGCTGTTGTGTGATAATGAGTGGATTATCCTACGACCTTGGCCAGGCTGTCCGCAGAGCTGATCTCTTTGCACAGACTTTGCTCATATTGCACTTTGACGAATTTTGACTCACATTATTTAAGTGCCACCAAGTAGCTTCAGATCCCTTCTTGTTTAGCGTCATAAATTCATGGAGCTTGGTTCATCACCATCTGTAAATTTGAACGTATCTTGAGGTTACGGGCCCTACATATTAATGTTAATTTCATATCGCAAATCACCGCTTCGTACTCTGCAACATTGTTAGTCACTGGGAGATTGAATATAACCGCTTGTCGAATCTCTTCTCCCGTAGACAAACGTAGAATAATACATGCTCTTCCTCCCGAAACACTTGATGCCCCAATGGTTTCTACTATCCATTCTGGTAAAGAGGGAAAGACGTACGAACAATCACGATATGATTTTGAAACTAGGGGCGCATTTTCTGAGCGGCTATTACCAACCCCAACGAAAGTTTCTTCAAATTGAGGTATCGAGTCTCGACATCAACCAACATCATACTATCGTAATACATAGGATATTGAATTCCCCCAGGCTCTCGTATTAGTTTTTGGGCTGACTAAACATTGCGAAACCGATAAATATAGGAACAACAATTACCCAGAAACGGCCGCATATAATTTTCTGGCTACATGAGGTAGTTTTTTAGTTCGGCAAATGCCCTGCTGCACTTCGCATTCTATTTGATTTGTTTGGCTCCCCGTAGTATCTAAAAAAAGGGATGGCTTTTGTTGGAAGCTTTCGAGATGAAGCGGGAGAGTGCTGCTAGACGTCAAAAAGGACTCCTTTGTAACCCACCAATGTTCGCTGGGTTGTTTTGAAGGGTGGGACGTTCTTCATCCTGTCATAGCTCTCTTTAAATA
This sequence comes from Limnanthes douglasii subsp. nivea, assembly GCA_036936605.1. Lineage (NCBI taxonomy): Eukaryota > Viridiplantae > Streptophyta > Magnoliopsida > Brassicales > Limnanthaceae > Limnanthes > Limnanthes douglasii. The sequence continues at coordinate 123,991,820 of JAUPFV010000005.1, read as the reverse complement.
TGATATTAGCAGACCTCCCTCCATCAATTAGGACTTTAGTTACCATACTCCCCCATATCAAGGTGGATTGCTAAGGCATCATCACGGAGCGTGCTGACCTCCCGCAAGTCATCGTTGTTGAATGTAATGTCGGCCATATGATCACAGTAGTAGTGATATGACGGAGTCTTAAATCTACAAACCTCCAGGTAGGATCTCCCTCTTTTTCTCGTCTTCACCACCTGCCCTTGTTCCGAGATGCCACTCGGCATTATGTAAAGTGAGGGAGATTGGTTATCGACTTCACAGAACATGTTACTAGCACTTCTAATCGCCTCTTGGTATTGGATTTCCCGCTGTTAGTTGGCGCGGATCACGCCGCCCCCTGCAATGGTGAACATCCATTGTTGTTTTCCTTTATCATCGGGGGCATCGTTGCCTGTGCTTGCCTTGACGGCCGAATCTATCTCCTCCCTCTGCTCGGGTCTCCTCTGGTAATCCCGCCTTTTAATGAATTGGAAGATCTCTCTATTGTCTATCACCCTCTGAATCTCTTCCAGGAGCTGCCAACATTAGTCGGTCGGATGCCTGTGATAGCCATGGTATGAACATAAATACCTGCTCAAACGCTTGATTTCGGGCGCACTCATTACTTGCGGTGTTTGGTATTTTATCCTTCTCTTAGTTCGGTTGTATATGACTGATATAGTTTTGGCTAGTTGGAGGAACTTTCTAGATGGATTCTTATAATATTGGGATCGTCGGCTGGCCATCGTCAGTCATTTTTCATTATGGAACTTTTCCCTTAGGGTCCGCGGTGGGCCGGTCAGTTGAATCCCCTCTTCGAGCATCGTCTATTTGTATGAATGTGTCTTCGCGAACGAGGAGATCTCCTATCACTTTGGTGGGAAAACTAATCAAGTTAGCGTACAACTCTTCTTCTGATCCAGACCCCTCTTAAGCAAGGCCACAACCATGTTTTCTTGGAGGTCTGGTAGCGCATTCATGGAGTGAACAAAACGCTTAACATAAATTTTATGGGACGCACCTCGCCTTTGGTAGAGATCTATAATGGAATCACGCTCGTGCCTTAGCTCCTTGTTGCCAACAGAACGCTTCCTGAACGCCTTCCATATGCCGGAAAAGTCATGGATGGATCATTTGGGAAGGCTGCTAAATCAATCCATGACATTTCCTTTAAGAGTCATCGAGAGTGCTCAGCATAGCATGGCATCGTCAGGATTGAATGTCATCATCATGTTGCAGAACTGTTCGAGGTGTCTCTCTGAGTCGCTTGTGCCATCATAGGCCTCCATCCGGAAAGGATCGAATTTCCTCGGGAACTGGGCCTCCAAGAATTTTTCTGTAAAAGGCGACTCCTTCAAAATTTAATTTAACATTCGGGGTCTTACTTGATTGTAACGACATTAGCTTCTTCCCTGACTCTTTTCGAAGAGGCGCGATGCGCTTCATTTCTTGGGTCAGCCTCTTGGGACCGGTTTTTACTGCCACTCTCGCCCTCTCTTTCTTTCTTATCATCGAGCTTAGACGACCGATATCCCTTGTCAACACGGTTGGCATCGGGTCCGGATGGGTGATGGGCTCGGCTCGCTCCCTTTGCCTTAGGAGTTAATGCGTTGAGTGCATCAGTCATCTCTGCTAGGAATGCATGCATCACCTGCTCCCTAGTGTCCCGCTCGCACGCTACCCTGATATGTTCCTAATGAAGATTCTGGATAATTGGTGATGTCGTTGGGTTCTCACTGAGGACCTCTTGTAGGACAAGGGTTGCTATTAATCCGGCAAGACTTGAGATCATAGCAATGGTCAGGTTGCGACCGTTACGATAGGGCTTGCTGCGTCTAGCCTTACTGGCCGATTGGCTCTAGTCCTCCGATCCACAACTGCTTCACTTGCTTTTGGGTTCTCTCTTAATCACTAACATAGTTACTACCATGGTTTTTCTTAGTTTTTTTGGATAAAGGCTTTGTCGATACCCACAGACGGCGCAAAATTTGTTAATGGAAATAACAAAGTAAACTGCCAAGTAGTAAATTATATTTGTCAAAGAAGAGGAGAATTACATTCATCCAATGGTGATTCCCCAATACACCACTACTTGACTACACTAACTACACGTTTTGACGACATTTACATAATGTGACCTTTATTTTAAGGTCGTTACATAAATGGTTTGACTCACTGTTATATCGTGGCTCTAAACCGTTACTTTGACCATCATCTGCTATGCTAGGTGCCGAGTTGGTTTTTCTCGTTTGATTTCTTGGGCGCTTATCTAATCCTCTTCTTCTCGGTTATACTCTTTTTAGATTTCTTTCATGGAAGAGACCGAGCAGAAGAGATTGAGCTCATGTCCAATCACTTCTCTTTCGCTCGGTGTCCTTTCGCCTGACGATCGTTCAGCTTTGGTTAGGATCTGGTTACCTCCTCCCGAATCCGTCTTTCTTTTTCGTTATTCGGCAAAGTCCACCGACTGACTTGTTTGACTTTATCCGTGCTTCCTTTTGACTTCTTTACCAACTCGACCTATGATCTGCTCTGCTTAGCTATGCATGACTATTCTCTTCGTGTGGGAATTACCCTCTTATCATATCTGACCTTTATATGTATGCAGATTCACCATACGCATGTCGAGCGCGTACTATCAGGTGATAGAGAAGTCGAAACACGATGCTATGTTTTTAGGTCGATAAAAGACTTACCCACCGACTTTGTTTGGTTAAAAAATTCATATGGATCAGTCAAAGTGCGGAATGACAAGGCGTCTGAGGAATACGATGGACTTCGACGCGAGTTAGCGTCCGTCAAAAGTGTCGGAATGCATGTGATGAAAAATGAAAGGAATTGACCACGAGTAGTGCGATGCTGATAGCGCTAGAAAAATTATTTTTTCACGAGGAATGACCAGGTGATGTCGCAGAGCTCCTTTCTACTTAGAGAGAATAAGGCCCATGCTCAGAGAGTGGAAGAGCAGTCCGAACGCATCGCGGGGTTGACGGTGGAGAATCGAAGGTTAATGGAAACTATTAGAAATCTGAAGACGAAGATGAAGTTTCAAATGAAGGAGTTTCTAAAGGACGCAAACACTAATTTATAGGAGCGTGAAAGACAAGTGATGAAAGTGTCCATGGGTATGATGGAGAGAAATCAAAAGGAGACACTTGTAGAGCTACTAAATCTAAACAAGAGCATGTAATTGGGATCCTTGGAAAACCTTTTCATGTAGAAGAGCGACTACTCGTGGGGGGAACAACTACTCCTGGGCTAGCCGCAGGAGGTTCAGAGCAATGACTAGTTTGATGAGTCCAGAAATATTTGTCACTCACTGTAGAAACCGGACAGGGGAAATTCGGACAAAAGCCACCCACTGAACCATCCGAACTGGACAAAAGTACTAAAAACTAATCACCTTTTGACTAAGCTAATTGCTAATCTGCTTAATAAACTAATGTGTTTTTGAATTCGACCTGATTTCATAAAATTGACCCAAAAGCCCATATGGCCCATAAATAAGGGTATAAATACCCAACCACTTTCATTAATGAGGGTAATGAACATTTAATACAACCAAACAACTTAAATCTCTCACTAAAAAACACCCAAACGTTTAATACCTCTAAAACACCACAAAATATCTGACCAAATTACCCGGAGTCGAAAATAATCCACACCAAATTGGCGACCACAGTGAGAGTTGAAGGTGCCTGAATCTAGCATTCGAAACCATCATGAAACGTCAACTCGGATGAATCCGGACGAGCAGGTAGTGCCACAAACTTTAGCATAAATGGTAGGAGAAAACGATGAGTATACGATCGAAGAGTGAGACAGATTGAAAGCTGAGATAGAAGCCCTGAGGGCTCCTAAAAGGGTAGAGATGGGTTTGAAAGAAAAAACAAAAGTGTCAGCCATTCACCATACTAACAATCCAAGGGAGCATGACCCATCAGCAAAGACCCATGTAAGTACTAAAAAGACTCATGCTAGCTCAAAGAAGTCTCACCGGTCTAAACCAGTGGAGAGCTCAGATTCAGATTCAGAATCTTCTAGTAGCTCCTCGAACAAAGATGAAGTTGAGGATTCCCTGTCATCTAGCAGTGATGAAGGCCATTCTAAAAAGAAGAAAAAGTTGGTTAAAAATTATTCCAGAAAGAGGGACAGGCATGGAAGGTTGAAAAGGCATCTGAGGAAAGGGTCCTCTCATGGCCACAACCATGGCCGGAGGCATATAGACCGGCTGTTGGTGGATCCTTTCGCTTTTCATGATGAACCAGGTATCTTTGCAACTCCCAATGAACATACTGTTTAGTCGTGGCCGAAATTGGAGACAATCTCCATTGTCTTCCAAGATACCGTCCGGAAACCTTCCTAAGAGGTTTGACAGTACAAAGATAGAAAAATACGATGGGAGTAAAGATCGAGATAATCATCTGGAGCAATTTAAAAACTTTATGATGAATTTTGACGATGATGATAAGTTGCTTTGTAGAGCATTCTCCTAGTCTTTTACGGGGAGTGCTCTGAAGTGGTATAATAGCCTGCCACAGGGCTGCATCAGAAATTTCAATACTTTTTGGGTGGCCTTCCGGAGGCAGTTCGTTGGAAGTAAGGAAGTCACTATTATCCATTGTGACCAAGAACCAAATGAATCCTTGAAAGAATATATATAAGTCGCTTTGTGAACACAAAGAATGGATTAGCTGACTGCTTTGAACAAGTAGCAATAGCTTCTCTAAGGCAAGGTCTGAACCCTAGTAATTTGGCCGATTCGGTGACCAGGAAGAAAGCTATGACATGGGGCGGTTTAGTAAATCAAGTGGGAAAACAAATAAATGTGGATGAAACGAAGAAGACGAGGGTGCGTAGGCAGGTGAGATCGGCCCCAGCTGCACCAAACCAGAAAGCTATTATTCCAGCCATTTTTTCACCTTGAATTTCGCGCCACCTTCTTCAACAAGTAACCTCTTTAATTACAAGTAGTGACATCAGCGCCGTCTTTTAGTCATTGCCAAACTTTTCGAATTCTCCTAGGAATCAACTCTTTTTTTCAGATTTACTATAAATTCAAACTCATTTTCCACTGTTTTACCATTTCTTTCACATTTACTCTGCAAATTTACTCAGAGCTTTCTGGGTAGTTTATGTTTACAGCAAGAACAACACTGATCAAAGGTGGGTGGCTCAATCTTTCGGAGTTGGAAAGAGCACAAAAAGTTGAGAAGGAGAGACGAATAGCAGCAGGGCTACCTTCATCACCCATTGATAAACCAGTCGCCTCTGTTACTGAGTCAGATCGAGGCTCATCTTCCTCCAAAGGTACTAAGCCCAAAAAAATCTTTCAATCCACCCTTTCGCCCATAGTCTCTAGTTCCTCAGTTCAGGAGTCAGTACCTGTTGTTGAGCCAGGAGTCACAGTTACAAGTGTTAGGAAACCTTCGCCGTTTATTGCAATGGGGTCTGACACAGAGCACTCTTCGGAGAAGCTGGTGGTTAAAAGGACAAGCCGGCTAGTCAAAGGGCTAGCCTCCAAGAATACTCCCTCCAAATCGGGGGAAAAAACAGTGGTTCTGGGTCTGGAGTGCCCATTAGTGCTCCCCGGGAAAGGCCATCTGGTCCGGATGCCAGTAGTCCGGTACCTCCAAGAGAAACTACTGCCTCTGAGCCCCAGCCTGAGATAAGAAGTCAAAGAAACACAGAAGGCCAGCAGTCCGGTAGCCAGGCTGAGCCATGCTTTAACCCTCCCCGGACCACTACCACAGACATTCCCCCAACAATTATGGAGGAAAGAATGGAGGACTCTGCTGAAGAGGTCCCTTTCGAGTCTGAGTTCTCCGGCCAGACTGAAAATGCTGCTGCTGCCAAAAAAGGCAAGGAAAAACTGTACTTGAGGCATCCGGACCTGCCGGAGTGCCTTGAAGAGAAGGTGGGGCCATGTTTCCACTGAGTTGAGCTCAAATATCTCTTGGCCTTACAGAAGACCAAGTATGCATTCATCCATACTTCTGACCTGGGGCGAATGCGCACAAAATGGGGGATCCCAGAAAATGTAAAGATAAGGATCCCCATAGATCTGAAGACCCCTATGGATTGCAAGAGGAACGAAATAGTCTTTTTTACAGAGCTATTTAATTGGGGACTCAGGTTCCCACTGGACCCGGAGATCGTTCGATACTTCCACCTTGAAGCTCTGCCCGAGCCAGCTGAGCCCCAATGGCGGGTTTACTCTGATGCCATGTATCATGGCATCTAGGCTGTCCGGGATCCCTCTCCCTATGGAAGAGTTCGCAGCGGTGGCCAACCTTTGCAAGCATCACCAATTTCCCTTCTACCATTTTAACATGGGGAACGATCTCAAGGCTGTTGATGATCTCTTGGAGTCAGAGAGCAAATGGAGGAGCCAATTTCTGTTTGTCAGTGGTGCTTGGGAAAATGGCAAGAAGATCAAGGCCGGAGAGAACCCAAGCCTCCTCAGGAGTAGGTGGAGGAGTGACCGTAAGTTCCTTACTTTAAATTTCTGTCCATTTCTCTTTCTTTAAGTTGGTTTAAATTAAGTAATCTCTCTTTTGTTTTAATAGAACTGCCAAAGGAGTTCGGGGATTATTTGAAGGCCGGGCAGGTTACCTGTGGCAAAATCAATGCTTGGGCCGCAGAGAACTGGGAGAATCGATTCCACAAAGCCTTCACCCTTGGAAATCTAGCCAGGTCTTACCTATGGAATACCACAGATCGGAGAGACCTAACCTGGGAAGAGCTCTCCACCCAGCCTCCTGAAGACATTGTGCTTAGAAGGTCCCACGAACTAGATAGGACACTCTACCTGCCTGCCCGGGCCAAAGCCCCAAGCAAAATGAAAGGCAGGAGAAAAAGAAAAAAGGTGGCGAGCGATGCTGAGAAGGATGCCCCAACAGACCCGGAGAGGCCGGCCCAGGTTCAAATTGATGCAGACCTCTTGCAAGTAGTGGAGCATGAGACCGAAAGGCAGGAAGCAGACCTTCCAAATCCTACAAGGGCTCCAAAAATGACTCACAAGCAAGTAGGTGAAGGTGCTGACCGGGAAGCCAAGAAGAAAAAGACTTCACAAGGAGAGGAGCTTGCTCTCCGGGATCCGGAGCCCTCTTTCCCCACTGACCCCTCTTACCCAACGCTGGCCGAAGAGATCCCAAGGGACTTTCATACCGATGAGGTAGAGGGGGGAGATCTCAACCTCGATGGAGTGGACATCACTGGTCTAGCTGGGCTTGGCGAGTATTTCCTTGGCCTCCCGAGAGATGAATTCGTAGGGCCCCACGTTCCTCCAAGCAGCTCCAATACGGTCAATTTCAATGGTAAGACTTTCATGGTTTCTAGTGAAACGGACACTATAGCCCATTCCTTGCTTAGTAATGTGCAGCCAATTCTTACATTGGAGAGACAAGTCCGGAGTCAAGCAGACACCATCAAAGACCTCAAGTCTGAGAAGGAAAAGCTGTCCGAAGACCTCCGCACTGCTACTACCAATGCTGATTTGCTTAAGGAAGCAAATGAGGAGCTGAAGAGGAATCAAGATGAAAACAACACAAAAGTTGCCACCCTAGAAGAAACCATAAAAGATCTTCAGGAGAAGCTGCCCGATATGGAGAAGGACCTTACTGCCTCAAGGGGAGAAACTACTGCAAAGGAGAAGATTATCACCAACTTGACTACTGACAAGATTGCTCTAGAAAATGCAGTAACCCAGGCTGCTGAGGAGAAAAATGCTTTGTTAAGGGACCATGAGGCCACAATCAATGCCAAGATCAATGCCTATGCCAGGGAGATGATTAAAAGCGAAGAGTTAATGATTCAAAGGGTAAAGTCTTATATGGTTCTCCTTTTTCATGAAAACTTTCCGAAGAGGACCCTGGGGGACTTATGGCTCTATGTGGATGATGATGACCTTCCATATTATACAATGGTCGAGGAGGATGGAATTTCCAGTGGGTCTTCATCTGATGATGAAGAGAAGACCGGAGAGAGCCCAGGTGAAGAGGAGAATGATCCCAAGGGCAAGAAGGTAGTCGAAGGGGGGAACGACTCTAAGGGTAAGAAAGCAGATGAAGGGGAGCCATCTTCAAAGGCTCAATCTTAATTTATGGTTTACTTGGTTTATCTTTTATTCAAACTAAAGTCCTTGGAAGGCCAAGGCACTCTTTTTGTAGTGGTGTCCGGTATTTGTTCGGACAGGTTTTTTTTGTGCTGTATCCTGACCTATTCGAAAGTCCTTGGAAGGCCAAGGCAATTTTAAGTTGTTCAATGAATACTTCTGTTTTGCACAACCATCATCTTCTTTCATTGTTTGTTTTAGTTTAGATAACTAGAGTTTAAGTAGCTTTTAGCTATTGCATTGTGAGAGTGTTTAAATTCTATGGCTTGAGTTTAAATAGCCCTTAGATCTTTCAGTCCGGGTAGTATAACAAGAGATAGAACTTTGAAAAAACTTAGAAAATTTTGAACAAGGCATCGAATTTTATTCAACCATCCGGACACCTCATTAAAACCTCCCCGTGCCACCAGGGAGGAAAGAGTATGCCCCCAAATATTTACATGGAAGTTCAAACAAGTAAATATTTACACAAGTGTTATTCCAAGTACATCCGAAGATGTTCAATATTCCAAGGATGAGTTAGAACCCTGCCATCTTTGTCTTCCAACCAATAAGTGCCAGGCTTGATTCTTTCAAACACAATATACGGACCCTCCCAAGTTGGGGCCAACTTTCCGAAGAGATTTTCTTTAGTATGTAAGAAGACCTTCCTTAATACTTTGTCCCCTGGTTGGAAATCTCTTCTTTTAACTTTAGAAGCAAACCTGCTTCTCATCAAGCCCTGATAGTGTGCAACTCTAAGGCGAGCTTTAACCCGTCTTTCTTCTATCAAATCAAGTTGATTTCTGATGGCCATCTCATTAGCGTGTCCGGAGAAGTTGTGAACACGAAAGGAAGGGAGTGTCTTCTCTATGGGGGCTACTGCATCCATTCCATAGACCAAGGCGAAGGGTGATTCTTGTGTTGCAGCCCCAGGTGTTGTCCGGTAGGCCCACAAGACTTCTTGTAAATAACTAGGCCACTTCCCAGCAGCCCCTTCCAGATTCTTCCTTAAACCGGACAGTATAGTTCTATTAGCCACTTCAACTTGCCCATTAGCTTGTGGGTTGAAAGGTGAAGAAAAACAATGCTGTATATTCCTTGAGGCACAGAAGCTTTCCATTTCTCTATTGTCAAACTGTGGCCCATTGTCTGTTGTTATTTTCTGCGAGACACCAAATCTGCAACATATGTTGGACATAATGAATTTTATGACAGCTTTTGATGTTGTCCCTGCCAGGGGAGCTGCTTCTATTCAGTTTAGTGCTGTCAAACCTCTTGGGGAGGTTTCCGGACAGGATTTTAGAAGACAGTGGAGACTGCCTCCAATTCCTTCCACGACTGAACACAGTATCCTCATTGGGAGTTGCAAAGATACCTGGCTCATCGTGGAAAGCAAAGGGATCCATCAACATCCAGTCCACATGCCCCCGGCTATGAGATGATCCCTTACCAATATGCCTTTTCATTCTTCCATAGTGGTCTCTTTTTCTTGAATATTTCTTAACCTGCTTTTGCTTTTTCCTGGTTCGACCCTCATCGCTGCTAGAGGACAAGGATTTTTCATTTCCCTCGCTGTCCGAAGAGCTACCTGAAGATTCTGAGCTCAAATCAGAACTCTCCACAGGCTTGGACCGGTGAGACTTTTTGGAACTAGCATGAGTCTTTTTGGTGCTCACATGAGTTTTAGAAGCCTCATGCTCTCTGGGGTTATCGGTATGATGAGCAACCGATGCTTTGGATTTTTCTTTCACGCCCATCTTGGCCTTCTCAGCCCTCAGAGCTTCTATTTCACACTTTAGCCTGTCACGCTCTTCGACAGTGTACTCATCGTTCTCTTCCACCATTTCAAGCAAAGCCGGTGGAAGCTCTGGATTGTCCGGATTCATACGGACATAATTTCTTGGCAGGTTTTGAATGCTTGATTCAGGCACCTTGCTCCTCCCACTGTGGTCGCCAATTTGGTGTGGATAATAATTGCCTGACGGTAGGCTGGTAATTTCAAGTGGAGTTTTAAGGTGGTGTGTGGGTGTTTAACGGTGGTGTGTGGGTGTTTAACGGTTAGAGTAGAGAGTAGAGAGATTATTAAGCAGCTTGGTAGCAGTTAATTCTCATTACCCATAGTTAATGCAGGTGGTTAGGTATTTATAGTGTAATGTTTGGGCCCTTATGGGCTTTCGGGTCATGTTTAATGGACCCGGGTCATGTTCAAAGACCCAAGAGCTCTAAGTAGGAGAGCAAGTAGCTTAGTCAAGAAGTGTTTAGGTTTTTTAGTACTTTTGTCACAGTTCGAACAGCATTAAGTTCACAGTGTTCACAGAATTCTGTCCGGTCCAAATGACCTGTTCGATCCCTGCCCATGTAACATGTCCGGTATTCGGAGAGACTAGATCGATTTGCCCTTGTTCGGGGAGCATGCTGAATTCGGGCTCATCAGCCATAACACAGAAGATTGCATCGCTTTGAAACAAGAGGTGAAAAATTTGATAGAAAGAGGAAAATTGGGTGGTTATGTTAAAAGAAGAAGTGAGAATAGGCATGATAGTGCTCATTGGACCGACCCAACAAACAATGCAGGGACCTCAGCTATGGACGGGGCTATGGTGATAATTGAAAGATTCGATGTGGAATCAGAGTATTTGGATCCTGATCCAACCCGGAATAAGGTGGGTGTTATCACAGAATCCAGAAAGACGGTGTCGAGGCTCATAAGCTTTTTTGAGTCACTTACCATATTTGGAGGCGACACCATGACAGCACCAACGACTTCTTCAAAGAAGAGGCATGTTCACACCCTGGCTACTCAGTTGGAAGGAGGCATGACCTCCTATCAATCGTAAATTCCTTTTCCCTTCATTGTTTTTGATGAAGATGATTTTGAGAGATATAGTTGGTCCCATGAAGATGCTGTGGTGATAGGAGCATCCATTGGGGGCAATGACATTAGACGAATTTTGGTGGACACTGACAGCTCAGCCACTATCCTCTTTTTAACTTCCTATAAGCAAATGAAGAATCCAACAGTGATTCAATGTTCGAACAAGTCAATTGTGGGTTTCACTGGAATCTCTGCTGACGTAATCGGGGAGTTTGAGGAGGAGGTTTTGTTGGGCAAGGGCCCTTTTAAGATGATGGTTAGAGTACTTTTCATTGTGGTAGATTTCCCCACGTGCTACAATGCCATTTTGGGAAGGTCTTGGCTCTCCAGGATGCATGCTGTGGCTTCAACAGTCCACCAATGTTTAAAATACGTCGTGCAAGGACAAGTGGGAGTTGTCCGAAGTAGTCAAAAGATAGCAAGGGAGTGTTATGCAACAATACTGGCCCGTCAAAATTTGGGGGCAGTTCAGATCAGTGATGATTAGCAGTTAGAGGGGCCCTATGGGGAGAGGGTGAAATTGATGACCCCAGAGAGAGCTCTGGTGTTTTCATACCAATCGAAGAGGTTGAAACTCACTCTCCAGCTCAAGGAATAAACGTCAAGATCGGATCTAAGATGACATCAGAACTGAAGAGCAAAATGTTATCTTTTTTAACAAACCATCAGCATGTTTTTGCTTGGTGCAATGCTGATGTAACCGGAGTACCAGCAGATGTTATATCACACCAACTATCCATCCGAAGAGATATAACACCTGTTGTACAAAAGAGGAGAGCTTTTTCTAAGGAGAAAGCTGATGTTGTAGTTCAAGAGGTTGACCGGCTTTCTAAGATGGGGCACATAAAGGAATCCCAATACCCTTTATGGACAACCAATCAGGTATTAGTAAAAAAATTAAAATGGGAAGTGCTGAATGTGCATCGACTTTACAGACCTTAATAGGGATTGCCCAAAAGACCTATATCCGGTCCCTCGGGTCGATCAGTTAGTGGACTCCACATCTGGGAACAAGTTGTTGTCCTTTATGGATGCCTTCTCCGGGTATAATCAGATTCAAGTGGATCCAAAAGATCAAGAACACACTACTTTTGTTACTCATAGGGGCCTTCATTGTTATAAGGTGATACCTTTTGGGTTAAAGAATGTTGGGGATACTTATAAGAGGTTGGTGAACAAAGCTTTCGCTGATCAGATTGGAAGAAACATAGAAGTCTACATTGATGACATGATGGTAAAGAGTGTGGATGAAGAGCTACATTTGGCAGATCTGCAAGAAACTTTTGCCAACTTGGTAAAAGTTAATTTAAAGTTGAATCCAGAGAAGTGTGTTTTCGGAGTGCAGTCCGGAAAGATTTTGGGGTATGTGATAAGTGAGAAAGGGATACAACCTGATCCAAACCAGCTCAATGATTTACTGCAGATGGATCCTCCTCGAAATATTAAAGAAGTACAAAGATTGATAAGGAGGTTAGCTGCTCTAGACCGTTTTATCTCAAGGTCTTCGGATATGTGTGCCCCATTTTTCCAAACTTTAAAGGGTGCCAAAGAATTTAACTGGTCTCCACAGTGCGACCATGCCTTTGATGAAATAAAAAAGTATTTATTCTCCCCCAAAACCCTGTTTAAACCTGTTGATGGAGAAACATTATACATATACTTATCAGTCTCCGAATGTGCCATAACTGCGGTGCTAGTTAGAGAGGTGGACAATTATCCTCGTCCGGTGTACTACATCAGCAAAAGCTTGATGAATGATGAAAAAAGATATTTAAAGCTTGAAAAGCTAGCACTGGATTTAGTAATTTTTGCTAGAAAGATGAGGCCCTACTTTCAGTCTCATTCTATTGTTGTCCGGACATCTTTTCCCTTGAAAAATGTTCTTCAAAAGGCAGACGTATCAAGCAGAATGACCAAATGGTAAGTATAATTAGGAGACTATGACATTGATTTTGCCCCTCGAACTGCAATAAAGGCTCAGTTCGTTGCTGATTTCTTAGTTGAGTTCTATTTAGACAGGAGCACTAAACAAGCCATAAGTGAAAAGACTAGGAAGTTTTGGGTTGTCCGGACACATGGTGGATCAAGTACCATGCGTTGTGGTGCTGGGATATCCTTAACCTCTCCGTACGACGACAAGCTATACCAGGCTATATGTTTTGCTATTAGGGCTTCTAACAACGAGTCAGAATATGAAGCTGTTATAGCTGGTTTGAAGTTAGCCCTGATTTGTGGAGCCAAAAGGGTCGGGTTAATGAGTGATTCCCAGCTTCTTATCCATCATGTACAAGGTCAATCTGAGGCAAAAAAGGAGCAGTTAATTAAATATTTATTCGTTCTTAAAGAGGTGGCAGTTAACTTCAAAGATATCACCTATGAGCATATACCCGAATAGAAAATACACTAGCAGACTCCTTGGCAACCATAGCATATTCCGGGTCCTATCCATGGATTCACGTGCAAAAGTGTCCATCTATTCAACTCAATCAGAGCAAGGAGGAGAAGGAAAGTTTAAATATACAAGTTACTCAACCTGAAGATTGAAGATATTCTCTTCTTCAATACATTTCAGATGGCATATTACCTCCAGAAAAAGCAGTAGCAAGGAAAATAAAGTATGGGGCTCGTGAATTTTTTTATCATAAGAGACATCATTTACAAGAAGTCTTTTAGCAGAACTCTCTTACGATGTTTGGGGACTGAAGAGTCTCAAACAGTGCTGTCCGAACTACATGATGGTGAAGGATCAACACACTGTGGTTATAGAGCTTTAACCCGAAGAGTTTTGTTGGTCGGATACTAATGGCCCTCCATAATGAAAGATGCCAAGGAATTGGTGAAAAAGTGTGATCCATGCCAAAGATATGGTAATGAAATTCATATCCCAGTTGTCCCTTTAGATTTGATTTCTGAGCCAATACCTTTTGCTCGTTGGGGGCTGGATCTGGTGGACCTCTACCTATGGCGTCCGGAGGGTGCAGAACTATCATTGTTGCCATTGATTATTTCTCAAAATGGATAGAAGCAACCCCAATTGTAGGACTACTTCAAAAGCTGTTAGAAAATTTATCTTATCTAATATTTGTTGCAGATTTGGGGTTCCACAGAAGATAACCACAGATAATGGGCCACAATTCGATAACAAGGATATAGAGAATTTCTGTGCTTCTCTTCTCCTTTCCACCCACGGGAAAATGATCCGGTTGAAGTAGAAAATAGAACCATCCTGTCCGGTCTTAAAAAGAATTTAGAAGGGACTGCAGGAAAGTGGCCAAGCTACCTGCAAGAAGTGCTATGGGCCTACCGGACTACTCCTGGAGCTGCTACACGGGAATCCCCGTTCGCCTTAGTATATGTTATGGATGCAACTGCTCCTATAGAGGCAACTCTTCCATCATACCGAGTCCACAATTTTTTTGAACAGGCTAATGAAGTGGTAATCAGAAGTCAACTCGACTTGATAGAAGAGAAAAGAATTAAGGCTCACCTTAGAGCCACCCATTATCAGGGATTGATGAAGTCAGAAGAAACAAGGGGAACATTTGATGCCTTCAAAAGTCAGAAGAAGATATTTTCAACAAGGGGATAAAGTGTTGAGAAAAGTCTTCCTACATACTAAGGAGAAGCAATTCGACAAACTAGTTCCAAATTGGGAAGGACCCTGTTTGGTCATTGAAAAGCTTAAGCCTGGGACATACAGGCTTCAAGATAAAGATGGAAGAATATTGAATCACCCGTGGAACATTGAACACCTCCGGTTGTATCTAGAATGAGAGTTATGTAAATATTTACTTGTTTAAAGTCCATGTAAATATTAGGGGGCATACTCTTTCCTAACCTGGTGGCGCGGGGAGGTTTTCATGAGGTGTCCGGGCTTTTTAATGAAATTTGATGCCTTCTTGAAAAATTCAGAGTGCTTTGATTGATAGCTTCTTTAAAACTTTTTAAGTATCGCTCACACACCAGATTGATCTGGTAGAGTGATGAACATTTAAACATTTGTCATCGGATAATTTATATACTCTCACCTTAAAATACTTGTAAAATAACTAGGGGCTATTTAAACATTAGCCATCGAAATTGGGTATCTATAAAACAATCCAGGAATTTTGTAAAGCAAAACTGTCCGGCTAGCACTGAGGAATGATATTAAAACATGTAGAATTCCTTGGTCATCAAAGGACTTTGAAGTTCAGAAACAAAAGGTGTATCCGGACAAGATTCGAAGACGGTTACAAAAATGCCTTGGCCATCCAAGGACTTTAGTCTGACACAAGAATTAAAGAAAAATAAAAGATAGTTAAAACTTTAAGGATGGGCTCCCTTAGATGTTCCAGCCTCATCAGGTTTCTTCTTGGGGTCTTTGGGATCCTCATTAGGGATCTCTCCAGTCCCCTCTTCTTCATCAGTGGTATCATCATAACCAATGGAGTAGTTTTTCTTATCACCATCCACCATCGTGTTGAATGGGATATCATCATATTCAACATAATGCCACAAATTACCGAGCGTCCTCTTCGGGAATGTTCGGTGGAAAAGCAAGACCGTATCGGATTTGACTTTAGCATACCTCTCTTCTTGGGAGTCGATCACCTTGTTGGTGTATTCATCAATCTTGGCCTCAACTGTCTTCTCTTGATCCTTTATAAAATCCTCTTTCTCCTTGGTGGCTCTAGACACAACATCTTCGAGTGAAATTTTGTCACTGGTTAGGGTCTGGATAACATTGTCCCTGGCTTTCACCTCATCCTTCGAAGTGGATAGATCCTTCTCCAAGCCAGAAAACTTAGATTGGAGTTCTTTGTTAACCCCCTCCGAAGTGGCCAGCCTGGTGGCCAAGTCCTCTTTCCCCTTCTTCAACTCCTCGATCTCTCTCCTTAATGCCTCAACACTCTGATTGGTGTTAAGCAGGCTGTTAGATTAAGTCTCTTTGTCTGCATTGAGTGTGTTGATAAGGGTAGATTGACTTCACACTTGTTTCTCCAGGTTGAGCACCGGTTGAATGTTACTCAGCAAGGAGTGAGTCACCATGTCATTCTCCCCTGAAACAGAAAAAGACTTACCATTGAAAGTAACAATGTTCGAGGAGCTTGGAGGGAGGTAAGGGCCAGAAAATTCGTCTTTCTCGAGGTCTCCAAAATAAAGGCCAATCCCATGAAGGCCACTAATGTCTACTCAATTAATGTTGATATCCCCTCCGGTACCCTCTCCAGTGTGTAAATCACTTGGGATTTGCTCTGCCAATGTGGGGTTTGTTGGGTCGACTGGAGGAAGAGAATCAGGAGGCCGGAGAGCTACTTCATCCCCCTTGGAGATTTTCTTCTTCTTGGCTTCCAATCTCCATCATCTGCTCCCCATTTTTGATCCTTCTTGGGAGCCTTTGAGGGATTTGGAGGTCCACCTGCCTCTTTGGTACTCTCATCTTCAACCACTTGAAGTAGATCAACATAGATTCCCCCTTGGTCCCGCCCTTCTTGATTTGCTGGGACGATCTCCTCAACACCACCTTGAGCGACCTCAGTTGCATCTTGCTTCTTCTTTCCTTTCTTGCCCTTCATCTTACTTGGGGCTTTAGCTCTGGCAGGCAAGGCCAGCTTCCCATCATTCTCCTCTGTCCTCTGCTGGATGACACCCGGATGTTTCAAACACAGCTTGTGGAAGAAAGGTCGCACTCTGCCTTCTAGGGACTCCGGCAAGTCCAGATGTTTCAAACACAGCTTCTCTTTGCCTTTGCCTATTTTATCAGTGGCAGTTTCCCCTGTTTGACCAGAGACAACAGTCTCAAATGGGGAATGTTCTATACTTTCCTCCATCACCTATTCCATCATCATGGAAGGTTTTTCAGTTGTCGTTGGTGGAGGAGTGCTGGTGGCTGGCTCAGTAAGCTGTCAGGATGGTTGAGCATCGCTTTCTCTTTGTGGTCTGGTGTCCGGATGGGGCTCAAGTCCGGAGGGATCATTTCGAAGGCTTGTTCCAGTGGCCTCCGGACTAGAGGATTTATCCTTAGGGACTTTGATAGATGCCCCTGATTCTGTAGCTTTGTCCTTGGCCTGAGACTTAGAAAGCCCTGTTTTCGGGGACTTAGACTGTGAGACAACAGCTTGGCCCTTCACTAAGCGACCTGTTCTAGGAAGTGTAACTTTTTCTGGGAGTTTCAACATCTGACCCATGGCTATAAATGGAGAGGGTCTCATTGTGCTTGAAATTGATTTTTCCCGTTCAACAGTGGGATGTGACTCCTGAACCGAAGAGCTTGATACGATGGGTGAAAGACTTGGTCGAAATAACCTTCTGGGTTTGGAAATTCTAGCAGAAGATGAACCTCGGTAAGCCTCTGAAGATGGTGTTTCAGGCTTGTCAATTAGAGAAACTGGAAGACCCGCATCAATGCGCCATTCTCGCTCAAATCTTTGTGCTTTTTCTAACTCCGAAAGATTAACCCACCTGCCTTTTACCAGTGCGTTTCTTGTCGTGAACATAAAATCACACCAAAAGGTTTTGAGAAGATAGGTGAAAGCTTTGAGATGAATGAATGAGAGAGTAATGAAGATGGTAAAATAGTGAAAATGAAGTAATTTATACTAATGAGACAAAAAGAGATGCTAAAAACCTAGGAGAATACGAAAAGACAAAAGTAATGATTGAAGGCGGCATTGACGTCATGGGTATTAAATGAAGAGGTTACTTTTTGTGATTAGTGGGAGCGTCGTTCTAGGAGAAAAATGATTGGTGAGGCAAATCAGGAGAAGACACGTGTCCCACTATCTATAACAAAACTTTTGAACTTCTGAGAAGCTTTCAGTCCGGATAAATCCTAGGCAGAGCACTTGAACGGTCCGGAGAATGTTCCTAGTGCCTAAGAAAGATTTTTTAGGTCTTACCAAAGGCCTTCGACAAAACATAACAAATGGGCTACTGATGAGTTCGGAAATATTTGTCACTCACTGTAGAAACCGGACAGGGGCAATTCGGATAAAAACCACTCACTTAACCATCCGAACTGGACAAAAGTACTAAAAACTAATCACCTTTTGAATAATCTAATTGCTAATGTGCTTAATAAACTAATGGGTTTTTGAATTCGACCCGATTTCATAAAATTGACCCGAAAGCCCATATGGCCCATAATCACTCACTGTATAAATACCCAACCACTTTCATTAATGAGGTAATGAACATTTAATACAATCAAACATCTTAAATCTCTCACTACAAAACACCCAAACATTTAATACCTCTAAAAAACCACAAAACAACTGACCAAATTACCCTCAGTCGAAAATAATCCACACCATAGTTGATGTTCCTTTAGGTGGTATTGGAGCGATGGGAATTGAGACCTGCCTATTTTACATGACGCTTAACGTTGTGCATTTTATTTTTAAAGAACTTAGATGTGATACTTAGGAGAATGCTTGTGAAAACAATGATGCATGTTTTTTGTTATATAATTTGCAATGTTTGTTAATTTGTTGGTTTTTTTCAATTTGACATATGGAAAGACATTAGAGATATAATTTGATGGACATACATGTGTTTGTGAATTATGGGACATCGTAATAGATGCTTACAATATCAAATTGAGTATGGCTCATCCCATAGCTTGAGAGAGACAAGCCCCTCCGTCTGTTCATGGGCGCGACCGATTCGACCAATTGCGTAGACCTAAAAGAGTTTGATACTTGATTAGTTTTCTTATTATATGCTCAGTATCACCCTTATATAGCCTGTAGGCGTGTCCAATTAGTCCGTTCGTATTAATCGACTCAAATGGTTCGGGCTCAGTATGGCCCTTTGCATAGCCAGTAGGCATGGCCAATTAGCCCGTTTGTATTAATCGACTCATTAACCCGTTTGGAAATGTAAGGATGGCGAAAAAAACACAAACTAGATACCTGAAATGATAAAAATCCATTAAAGTAAAGATAAAGTATAATGCCTAGTTAACAAACCCTCCCGCACCATCAGGGGGAAAAGAGCGCATCAAAAACTTTTATAGTATGGTGAAGTTTTAATTTCTCGACCGGTGTCAGTAGTGGCCTTGGTATAGTTGGCATTCCGATGACTTGGGATAATAAATTTTGCTGGTACAATGGCTTCGATACCCTAAACGAGCGCGAAAGGTGTTTCACTTGTCGTAGTTCGTGAGGTAGTACGTTAAGGCCATAAGACCTCAATTAGTTTGTCGGGCCATTTCCACTTAGCACCCTTGAGCTACTTTTTGATTCCATCCATCATCATCCGGTTGGTGACTTCTACTTCCGTATTTTCCTGAGGGTATTAAGAGGTGGAGAAGTGTTGGTTGATCCCATAATAATTGGGAAATGTTGTGACCATAGAATTTTGGCACTCAGGACATTGTCTATCATATATAATCTAAGGATTCCAAACTGAGACAGAATTCGATATGAATAAAGTCACAAATGTCTTGAGGTGGAGAAGTGCGGTAGAGGGCTTTTGCTTCCAAGCACTTAGTAAAATAGTCCAAAACTACAATAAAAGACTAATGTTTCCCGACCAACTAGATCGATGCCTCATTTATAGAAAGGGCAAGGGATGGTTGTAGCACGCATCGACTCTCTCGGTAAATGACCGGTACTGGTGAACTGCTGACATGGGTGGAATTGTTCTACAAGTCTTTTAATATCATTCACCAAGTCTGGCGAGTAATATCCTGCTAAAAAAGCACCGATAAGGCTACGGTATCCGCAATGTACCCCAACATCCCTGGTATGTTAGTCGTGCAAAACTGTGGTAGCTTCTCCTTGACTGAGGCATCAGAGCAATGGTCATGTAGCGCTTTTTTGGTAAGGGACATCATCCAAGGGGCAGTACTTGGCTGCACGTAGTTGCAGTGCCCGAACGACAACCTTATCGGTCGGAAGTGTACTTGAGCGGATGTAGAGGAAATAAGTTAGTGGACTCCACATCTGGGAACAAGTTGTTGTCCTTTATGGATGCCTTCTCCGGGTATAATCAGATTCAAGTGGATCCAAAAGATCAAGAACACACTACTTTTGTTACTCATAGGGGCCTTCATTGTTATAAGGTGATACCTTTTGGGTTAAAGAATGTTGGGGATACTTATAAGAGGTTGGTGAACAAAGCTTTCGCTGATCAGATTGGAAGAAACATAGAAGTCTACATTGATGACATGATGGTAAAGAGTGTGGATGAAGAGCTACATTTGGCAGATCTGCAAGAAACTTTTGCCAACTTGGTAAAAGTTAATTTAAAGTTGAATCCAGAGAAGTGTGTTTTCGGAGTGCAGTCCGGAAAGATTTTGGGGTATGTGATAAGTGAGAAAGGGATACAACCTGATCCAAACCAGCTCAATGATTTACTGCAGATGGATCCTCCTCGAAATATTAAAGAAGTACAAAGATTGATAAGGAGGTTAGCTGCTCTAGACCGTTTTATCTCAAGGTCTTCGGATATGTGTGCCCCATTTTTCCAAACTTTAAAGGGTGCCAAAGAATTTAACTGGTCTCCACAGTGCGACCAGGCCTTTGATGAAATAAAAAAGCATTTATCCTCCCCCAAAACCCTGTTTAAACCTGTTGATGGAGAAACATTATACATATACTTATCAGTCTCCGAATGTGCCATAACTGCGGTGCTAGTTAGAGAGGTGGACAATTATCCTCGTCCGGTGTACTACATCAGCAAAAGCTTGATGGATGATGAAAAAAGATATTTAAAGCTTGAAAAACTAGCACTGGATTTAGTAATTTTTGCTAGAAAGATGAGGCCCTACTTTCAGTCTCATTCTATTGTTGTCCGGAAATCTTTTCCCTTGAAAAATGTTCTTCAACAGGCAGACGTATCAAGCAGAATGACCAAATGGTAAGTATAATTAGGAGACTATGACATTGATTTTGCCCCTCGAACTGCAATAAAGGCTCAGTTCGTTGCTGATTTCTTAGTTGAGTTCTATTTAGACAGGAGCACTAAGCAAGCCATAAGTGAAAAGACTAGGAAGTTTTGGGTTGTCCGGACACATGGTGGATCAAGTACCATGCGTTGTGGTGCTGGGATATCCTTAACCTCTCCGTACGACGACAAGCTATACCAAGCTATATGTTTTGCTATTAGGGCTTCTAACAACGAGTCAGAATATGAAGCTGTTATAGCTGGTTTGAAGTTAGCCCTGATTTGTGGAGCCAAAAGGGTCGGGTTAATGAGTGATTCCCAGCTTCTTATCCATCATGTACAAGGTCAATCTGAGGCAAAAAAGGAGCAGTTAATTAAATATTTATTCGTTCTTAAAGAGGTGGCAGTTAACTTCAAAGATATCACCTATGAGCATATACCCGAATAGAAAATACACTAGCAGACTCCTTGGCAACCATAGCATATTCCGAGTCCTACCCATGGATTCACGTGCAAGAGTGTCCATCCATTCAACTCAATCAGAGCAAGGAGGAGAAGGAAAGTTTAAATATACAAGTTACTCAACCTGAAGATTGAAGATATTCTCTTCTTCAATACATTTCAGATGGCATATTGCCTCCAGAAAAAGTAGTAGCAAGGAAAATGAAGTATGGGGCTCGTGAATTTTTTTATCATAAGAGACATCATTTACAACAAGTCTTTTAGGAAAACTCTCTTACGATGTTTGGGGACTGAAGAGTCTCAAACAGTGCTGTCCGAACTACATGATGGTGAAGGATCAGCACACTGTGGTTATAGAGCTTTAACCCGAAGAGTTTTGTTGGCCGGATACTAATGGCCCTCCATAATGGAAGATGCCAAGGAATTGGTGAAAAAGTGTGATCCATGCCAAAGATATGGTAATGAAATTCATATCCCAGTTGTCCCTTTAGATTCGATTTCTGAGCCAATACCTTTTGCTCGTTGGGGGCTGGATCTGGTGGACCTCTACCTATGGCGTCCGGAGGGTGCAGAACTATCATTGTTGCCATTGATTATTTCTCAAAATGGATAGAAGCAACCCCAATTGTAGGACTACTTCAAAAGCTGTTAGAAAATTTATCTTATCTAATATTTGTTGCAGATTTGGGGTTCCACAGAAGATAACCACAGATAATGGGCCACAATTCGATAACAAGGATATAGAGAATTTCTGTGCTTCTCTTCTCCTTTCCACCCACGGGAAAATGATCAGGTTGAAGTAGAAAATAGAACCATCCTGTCCGGTCTTAAAAAGAATTTAGAAGGGACTGCAGGAAAGTGGCCAAGCTACCTGCAAGAAGTGCTATGGGCCTACCAGACTACTCCTGGAGCTGCTACACCGGAATCCCCTTCGCCTTAGTATATGTTATGGATGCAACTGCTCCTATAGAGGCAACTCTTCCATCATACCGAGTCCACAATTTTTTTGAACAGGCTAATGAAGTGGCAATCAGAAGTCAACTCGACTTGATAGAAGAGAAAAGAATTAAGGCTCACCTTAGAGCCACCCATTATCAGGGATTGATGAAGTCAGAAGAAACAAGGGGAACATTTGATGCCTTCAAAAGTCAGAAGAAGATATTTTCAACAAGGGGATAAATTGTTGAGAAAAGTCTTCCTACATACTAAGGAGAAGCAATTCGACAAACTAGTTCCAAATTGGGAAGGACCCTGTTTGGTCATTGAAAAGCTTAAGCCTGGGACATACAGGCTTCAAGATAAAGATGGAAGAATCTTGAATCACCCGTAGAACATTGAACACCTCCGGTTGTATCTAGAATGAGAGTTATGTAAATATTTACTTGTTTAAAGTCCATGTAAATATTAGGGGGCATACTCTTTCCTAACCTGGTGGCGCGGGGAGGTTTTCATGAGGTGTCCGGGCTTTTTAATGAAATTTGATGCCTTCTTGAAAAATTCGGAGTGCTTTGATTGATAGCTTCTTTAAAACTTTTTAAGTATCGCTGACACACCAGATTGATCTGGTAGAGTGATGAACATTTAAACATTTGCCATCGGATAATCTAAATACTCTCACCTTAAAATACTTGTAAAATAACTAGGGCTATTTAAACATTAGCCATCGAAATTGGGTATCTATAAAACAATCCAGGAATTCTGTAAAGCAAAACTGTCCGGCTAGCACTGAGGAATGATATTAAAACATGTAGAATTCCTTGGTCATCAAAGGACTTTGAAGTTCAGAAACAAAAGGTGTATCCGGACAAGAGTCGAAGACGGTTACAAAAATGCCTTGGCCATCCAAGGACTTTAGTCTGACACAAGAATTAAAGAAAAATAAAAGATAGTTAAAACTTTAAGGATGGGCTCCCTTAGATGTTCCAGCCTCATCAGGTTTCTTCTTGGGGTCTTTGGGATCCTCATTAGGGATCTCTCCAGTCCCCTCTTCTTCATCAGTGGTATCATCGTAACCAATGGAGTAGTTTTTCTTATCACCATCCACCATCGTGTTGAATGGGATATCATCATATTCAACATACTGCCACAAATTACCGAGCGTCCTCTTCTGGAATGTTCGGTGGAAAAGCAAGACCGTATCGGATTTGACTTTAGCATACCTCTCTTCTTGGGAGTCGATCACCTTGTTGGTGTATTCATCAATCTTGACCTCAACTGTCTTCTCTTCATCCTTTATAAAATCCTCTTTCTCCTTGGTGGCTCTAGACACAGCATCTTCGAGTGAAATTTTGTCACTGGTTAGGGTCTGGATAACATTGTCCCTGGCTTTCACCTCATCCTTCGAAGTGGATAGATCCTTCTCCAAGCCAGAAAACTTAGATTGGAGTTCTTTGTTAACCCCCTCCGAAGTGGCCAGCCTGGTGGCCAAGTCCTCTTTCCCCTTCTTCAACTTCTCGATCTCTCTCCTTAATGCCTCAACACTCTGATTGGTGTTAAGCAGGCTGTTAGATTAAGTCTCTTTGTCTGCATTGAGTGTGTTGATAAGGGTAGATTGACTTCACACTTGTTTCTCCAGGTTGAGCACCGGTTGAATGTTACTCAGCAAGGAGTGAGTCACCATGTCATTCTCCCCTGAAACAGAAAAAGACTTACCATTGAAAGTAACAATGTTCGAGGAGCTTGGAGGGAGGTAAGGGCCAGAAAATTCGTCTTTCTCGAGGTCTCCAAAATAAAGGCCAATCCCATGAAGGCCACTAATGTCTACTCCATTAATGTTGATATCCCCTCCGGTACCCTCTCCAGTGTGTAAATCACTTGGGATTTGCTCTGCCAATGTGGGGTTTGTTGGGTCGACTGGAGGAAGAGAATCAGGAGGCCGGAGAGCTACTTCATCCCCCTTGGAGATTTTCTTCTTCTTGGCTTCCTTATCTCCATCATCTACTCTCCATTTGCGATCCTTCTTGGGAGCCTTTGAGGGATTTGGAGGTCCACCTGCCTCTTTGGTACTCTCATCTTCAACCACTTGAAGTAGATCAACATAGATTCCCCCTTGGTCCCGCCCTTCTTGATTTGTTGGGACGATCTCCTCAACACCACCTTGAGCGACCTCAGTTGCATCTTGCTTCTTCTTTCCTTTCTTGCCCTTCATCTTACTTGGGGCTTTAGCTCTGGCAGGCAAGGCCAGCTTCCCATCATTCTCCTCTGTCCTCTGCTGGATGACACCCGGATGTTTCAAACACAACTTGTGGAAGCAAGGTCGCACTCTGCCTTCTAGGGACTCCGGCAAGTCCAGATGTTTCAAACACAGCTTCTCTTTGCCTTTGCCTATTTTATCAGTGGCAGTTTCCCCTGTTTGACCAGAGACAACAATCTCAAATGGGGCATGTTCTATACTTTCCTCCATCACCTATTCCATCATCATGGAAGGTTTTTCAGTTGTCGTTGGTGGAGGAGTGCTGGTGGCTGGCTCAGTAAGCTGTCCGGATGGTTGAGCATCGCTTTCTCTTTGTGGTCTGGTGTCCGGATGGGGCTCAAGTCTGGAGGGCTCATTTCGAAGGCTTGTTCCAGTGGCCTCCGGACTAGAGGATTTATCCTTAGGGACTTTGATAGATGCCCCTGATTCTGTAGCTTTGTCCTTGGCCTGAGACTTAGAAAGCCCTGTTTTCGGGGACTTAGACTGTGAGACAACAGCTTGGCCCTTCACTAAGCGACCTGTTCTGGGAAGTGTAACTTTTTCTGGGAGTTTCAACATCTGACCCCATGGCTATAAATGGAGAGGGTCTCCTTGTGCTTGAAATTGATTTTTCCCGTTCAATAGTGGGATGTGACTCCTGAACCGAAGAGCTTGATACGATGGGTGAAAGACTTGGTCGAAATAACCTTCTGGGTTTGGAAATTCTAGCAGAAGATGAACCTCGCTAAGCCTCTGAAGATGGTGTTTCAGGCTTGTCGATTAGAGAAACTGGAAGACCCACATCAATGCGCCATTCTCGCTCAAATCTTTGTGCTTTTTCTAACTCCGAAAGATTAACCCACCTGCCTTTTACCAGTGCGTTTCTTGTCGTGAACATAAAATCACACCAAAAGGTTTTGAGAAGATAGGTGAAAGCTTTGAGATGAATGAATGAGAGAGTAATGAAGATGGTAAAATAGTGAAAATGAAGTAATTTATACTAATGAGACAAAAAGAGATGCTAAAAACCTAGGAGAATACGAAAAGACAAAAGTAATTATTGAAGGCGGCATTGACGTCATGGGTATTAAATGAAGAGGTTACTTTTTGTGATTAGTGGGAGCGTCGTTCTAGGAGAAAAATGATTGGTGAGGCAAATCAGGAGAAGACACGTGTCCCACTATCTATAACAAAAATTTTGAACTTCTGAGAAGCTTTCAGTCCGGATAAATCCTAGGCAGAGCACTTGAACAGTCCGGAGAATGTTACTAGTGCCTAAGAAAGATTTTTTAGGTCTTACCAAAGGCCTTCGACAAAACATAACAAATGGGCTACTGATGAGTTCGGAAATATTTGTCACTCACTGTAGAAACCTGACAGGGGAAATTCGGACAAAAACCACTCACTTAACCATCCGAACTGGACAAAAGTACAAAAAACTAATCACCTTTTGAATAATCTAATTGCTAATGTGCTTAATAAACTAATGGGTTTTTGAATTCGATCCGATTTCATAAAATTGACCCGAAAGCCCATATGGCCCATAATCACTCACTGTATAAATACCCAACCACTTTCATTAATGAGGTAATGAACATTTAATACAATCAAACATCTTAAATCTCTCACTACAAAACACCCAAACATTTAATACCTCTAAAAAACCACAAAACAACTGACCAAATTACCCTCAGTCGAAAATAATCCACACCATAGTTGATGTTCCTTTAGGTGGTATTGGAGCGATGGGAATTGAGACCTGCCTATTTTACATGACGCTTAACGTTGTGCATTTTATTTTTAAAGAACTTAGATGTGATACTTAGGAGAATGCTTGTGAAAACAATGATGCATGTTTTTTGTTATATAATTTGCAATGTTTGTTAATTTGTTGGTTTTTTTCAATTTAACATATGGAAAGACATTAGAGATATAATTTGATGGACATACATGTGTTTGTGAATTATGGGACATCGTAATAGATGCTTACAATATCAAATTGAGTATGGCTCATCCCATAGCTTGAGAGAGACATGCCCCTCCGTCTGTTCATGGGCGCGACCGATTCGACCAATTGCGTAGACCTAAAAGAGCTTATTACTTGATTAGTTTTCTTATTATAGGCTCAGTATCACCCTTATATAGCCTGTAGGCGTGTCCAATTAGTCCGTTCGTATTAATCGACTCAAATGGTTCGGGCTCAGTATGACCCTTTGCATAGCCAGTAGGCATGGCCAATTAGCCCGTTTGTATTAATCGACTCATTAACCCGTTTGGAAATGTAAGGATGGCGAAAAAAACACAAACGAGATACCTGAAATGATAAAAATCCATTAAAGTAAAGATAAAGTATGATGCCTAGTTAACAAACCCTCCCGCACCATCAGGGGGAAAAGAGCGCATCAAAAACTTTTATAGTATGGTGAAGTTTTAATTTCTCGACCGGTGTCAGTAGTGGCCTTGGTATAGTTGGCATCCCGATGACTTGGGATAATAAATTTTGCTGGTACAATGGCTTCGATACCCTAAACGAGCGCGAAAGGTATTTCACTTGTCGTAGTTCGTGAGGTAGTACGTTAAGGCCATAAGACCTCAATTAGTTTGTCTGACCATTTCCACTTAGCACCCTTGAGGTACTTTTTGATTCCATCCATCATCATCCGGTTGGTGACTTCGACTTGCGTATTTTCCTGAGGGTATTAAGAGGTGGAGAAGTGTTGGTTGATCCCATAATAATTGGGAAATGTTGTGACCATAGAATTTTGGCACTCAGGACATTGTCTGTCATATATAATCTAAGGATTCCAAACTGAGACAGAATTCGATATGAATAAAGTCACAAATGTTTTGAGGTGGAGAAGTGCGGTAGAGGGCTTTTGCTTCCAAGCACTTAGTAAAATAGTCCAAAACTACAATAAAAGACTAATGTTTCCCGACCAACTAGATCGATGCCTCATTTATAGAAAGGGCAAGGGATGGTTGTAGCACGCATCGACTCTCTCGGTAAATGACCGGTACTGGTGAACTGCTGACATGGGTGGAATTGTTCTACAAGTCTTTTAATATCATTCACCAAGTCTGGCGAGTAATATCCTGCTAAAAAAAGCACCGATAAGGCTACGGTATCCGCAATGTACCCCAACATCCCTGGTATGTTAGTCGTGCAAAACTGTGGTAGCTTCTCCTTGACCGAGGCATCAGAGCAATGGTCATGTAGCGCTTTTTTGGTAAGGGACATCATCCAAGGGGCAGTACTTGGCTGCACGTAGTTGCAGTGCCCGAACGACAACCTTATCGGTCGGAAGTGTACTTGAGCGGATGTAGAGGAAATAAGTTTGTCTCCAATCATTGGTTTCTTCGATTATGCGGATGGTGTCACGCTGGCTAAGAGTTTATGTGGTTGGGAGTTGTCGGAGAATGATAAGCGGATGCTCTCCCATTGCTGCCAATTTAGCCAATGTGTCAGTTACAAAGTTATCGAGGCGGGACACTTCATCATTGAAAACTTTGGAAAAATTGGACTTATATTCTTTCAAACTATGAGATAGCTGCAGATCCCTTTTTTTGGAGTCATAGGTACCAATAGCTTGTTTGAGAACCAGTTGGGAATCATAGTGAATCCTAAATATTTGAGCCACACCAATCAGCGCTAGCTCCATGCCTCCGATAACCGCCTCATACTCAGCCGCATTATTAGTTACTGGAAAATTGAAATGGATGGCTTGGAAAATTTCTCCTCCCGAGGTACTCGATGCCCCATCGCTTTCAATTATCCATTACATAGGCTTGTAATCAGTCGACGGTTCAATTGGGGAAGATTTATCACGGGGTATGAGAATTCTGTAAAGAAATCGGCGATAGCTTGCCCCTTGATCGCAGTGCGAGGTTCGGACTTGATACATACTCCTCCAATTTTATGCTCCCCTTATTCATCCGAAAAGAGGCATCAGGTTTTTTTGTAACACAGGTTTTAAGGGGAAAGGACGTACGCACGATAATAGTGTGTCATTGGAAGTAGGAGCGTATTTTTTGAGCGATGATTATAATCCCCAATGTCAGCTTTCCAAGTTAAGATAACGAGCCTTTACATCAACCATGGTTTTACTGGTGTAATATATAAGTCATAATGCCTTCTGGTTCCCTTACGAAAAGCGCAATAACTGAAAAAGGTGGAACATATAGGTATAAAAGCAGAGAGCTTACCTGCCACAAGGCGGACAATTTTTATGGCGATGTGAGATAGTTCTTCAATGCTTCAAAAACATTATTCATCATTCGGTCCATGCAAAATTTTGGCACTTCGGAAGAATTCGAAAAGGGGTGATTTTTGTCTAAGGTCCTTGATATGAAACGAGATAATACTGCTAGGTCCCCCATCCGACATTGAACCTCCTTGATATTATTGGGGAGGATATCTTGATGACTGCTTGCAATTTGGTGGGTTAGAATCTATAACCTTTTTACTAACTATGCATCATAATAATTGTTCATTGTGAACTCCGAAAGAAGATGTAATCGAGCTGAAATTTAGATTAAACTGTCCTGGGAGGCCGAACACAGTTTATAGAATCTCCAGTTGTTTGTCGATCGTGTTAGTTTTGACGATCATATCATCAATATAATCTTCCATGTAGTGTCCTAAGTGGTCTTTTCAAATATGATTCACAAGACGTTGGTATGTGGAGCGAGCATTCTTCAATACGAATGCCATTACAATGTATCAGTAAATTCCTGCTCAGTCTCGAACATTTTATGTTCCTCATCAGATGGGTCTAGGTGAATTTGATTGTATCATAAGTATACGTCCATAAATAAAGGGAACTTACACCCGGATGCTGAGTCTACTACCTGATCGTACGAGGTATTGGGAAAACGTCTTTAAGGCATTCCTGATTCAGATATGTGAAGTGGACGCACATGCGCCACTGTCCCCCTTTCTTCTTGACCAATACAAGGTTTTTAACCCTTATAGGATACCAAGCTCTTTGTATATTCGATAGACGAGATAGCTTATCTACCTCAGCACTTATAGCTTCATATTTCTCAACAAAATATGAACGGTGCTAATTCGCAAAGTATATTCCTCGGCCATATGTTCCTAAATTGAATCATTAGAAGCAACATCGGGTTGCTTTGTATCCCTTCGTTCATCAATAGGATCAGGCGAATGGATGATCGTATAATCGTTTCAGCGCACCACCTCGCCAATTAATTGTTATCATGGAGGCTTGGTTGGATCAACTACTATATAACATGTTTTACTAGTCCGTTGGCTCCCCCTCACAATGCCAATCGCGTTCCCTAATAGGTACTTCATGCATTGTCTGAAAGTACAAGGAGTAGCCTCCATCTGATCAAGCCATGGTTGACCGATGATTCCTTGGTAGGAAATAGGGGCATCAGAGATCATAAAAAACATCTTAAGTTCTTTCTTAGTAGCCCTATGTCATACCTTGACCATAAACTGGACCTCCCCACGCATTAACACAAATTTCCTTTGTAACCTACCAAAGTATGTTGGGTTGGTTCATAGGGTGACACCTCTTGCACGTGATCATAACTAGCTTTTAATATGATTTTACCGAGATGCCACCATCGACTAAAACCCTGGTGACCATTACTCCGCCAATATCCAAGTTAACCGTCAATGGATCATCGTGTGGTATGGAGACCCCGTGGAAATCATTATTATTAAAGGTAAGGTCAATGACCAGATCTCGATAGTTTTGGTAAGATGAAGCCTCAACAGCCCGCACTTCGTGATCAGTTTTAGTCCTTTTGTTAGGCTTTGAGTTGCTGGCTGGAAATGTTTATCTCTTAGAGATAGTGAACAATCACTGTTTCTTTCCTTTATCCACCAAATTCTTATCATAGGGAACTTCTTGATTTACCGCTCGAGGTTCGCCCCTCTATTCGGGCTGGCGATGGCGATCTTACTGTTTAAGAAACTGGACGAGCTCACCATTGTCTATTAAGCTTGGAATATCCTCTTTGAGCTGCCAATATTTGTAAGTTGGGTGATCGTGGTCATTATTGTAAGAAAAAAGTCTCTGCTTGACCGTTTTTGGCCGGGGAGGCTCATAATTCGAGGGGGCTGGTACCTTGTCCTTCCTTTTGTCTGATCATAGATAACCGAGAATGTTTAAACCAACGGGTTAGGTGTTCGTAATACGTTTTTTGGTGGCTGCTAGTACCACGGTCGCTCTCACGACAAGGCCCGTCATTCGTTATATCTACCATATTTATCAACGAAAATCTGACTAGATCTGCGTAAAGGCCTCTCTTGAGAGAGATGACCACCATATTCTCCTCCAAATCTGGCAAGGTATTCATAGTACGGACAAAAAGTTTAACGTAGATTTTTAACGACAGACTTTTTCTTTGGTAGAGGTCCATAATAGAATCACTTCCCCGACAGAGTTCTTTTTTCGCACAAATCTTTCTCGAAATGCTCTCCATAAACCTGCGAAGTCATAAATAGATCCCTTAGGAAGACTGCTAAACCAATCCACAACATTAACTTTAAGTCTTGGAAAAGGCTCATAGAGCATGACATCATCACCGTGATCAATCATCAACCGTCTGTTAGATACGATGATGGGCCGCTGGTGCAAAGAAGAAGAGATTTTACTAGAGAAACATTTGAAGCCGTAGTCCAATAAGTAGATTGGTTAAACAAGGTGGGACATATTATAGAATCTCAATACCCTCTTTGGACAGCTAACACAGTCCTAGTAAAAAAGAAAAATGGAAAATGGCGTATGTGCATTGACTTTACATATCTTAATAGAGCTTTCCTTAAGGATCCGTTTCCAGTACCCCAGATAGATCAACCAGTAAATTCCACATCGAGAAATAAGTTGTTATCTTTTATAGAAGCTTTTTCTGGGTATAATCAAATACAAATGGATCTGAATGATCAAGACCATACTACTTTTGTCACCGACATGGGGCTTGATTGTTATAAGGTAATTCCTTTTGGATTGAAGAATATTGGAGCCGCTTATCAACGACTAGTAAATAAGTCATTTGCTAACCAGATCAGAAGAAATGTGTCACCGCAGAAATCGTATGTTGGGGAGTACTCATCGCATTAGTAGGGTGTTCATTTAATATCAGTATACGGTGATCCATGAAGATGCAGTACAAAGCATCGACTATGGAATTGTCGAGGCGGGGCATCTGCTCGTATTTGACTTCCTAAAATTTAGATTCTTATTCTTTTAAAATATTGAGATATCTTTGATTTTCTTTTTTCTTATGATCGTAAGTTTTTGTACCCTGGTTGATAACTAGTTGTGAGTCAGAACGCACACAAATTATCTTGGCTCCACATATATGAGCTAACCGCATTCCAATAATGATTGCTTCATACTCTGGCGCATTGTTGGTTACTATGAAGCTAAAGAGGATAACTTTTCGGACTTGTTACCATGTGGGCAATTTCATAAAAATTCTATCTCCCTCACCAGATGTATATGAGGCCCCATCAGCTTTTAATATCCATTCCATCTCAAAGGTACTCAGAGAAGGGTTACTCCCTACCTCTTTAGGGATAGGCGTGGAGAATTCAGTAAGAAAGTAGGCAACGAATTTACGTTTAATTGTTGTGCATGGTGGCATGACACGTCTGGTTTATGTGATACTTTGCGCAAGGGAAAAGAGGTTTGAACTATTATCATGTGGCTTTCAAAATAAAGGCGCCTTCCGGTTGTACACCTTCCCCAAGAATATGACATAATTCCATAAGACTACCATTTGATTCTTATAGTTCTTAAATATCTGTATTGTATTTATTATTTTTTCATTCCAATTCTTCAATATTTTTGGAGTCATTTAGACTCATCGCTTTTGGTTGAGAAATAAAAAAATTAATCTTTGTCAAACTCTAGTTGTGTAATTTCGTGGAATTAATTTACAAAAATATAATTTTAGATGTGAAACAAATGGTTGCAAAATTACATGTTAATTGGTTGCAAATTTACATGTTAATTGGTTGCAAAAGTACATGTTAATTGGTTGCGAAATTACGAGTAAAATGTTAAGAAAATAAATTTTTATCTGTGAAAATACAAAAGTAACTGGTTGCAAAATTACATACTAAAAATTTATAAAATTACGAGTTAAATGGTTGCATAAATAGATTTTTAGTTGCGAAAAAGACTGAATTTACTATTGATTTTGATTCTTTTAAACTTATATTATTTTCACGTAGTTCTAAAACTCTTCGAATGTGAGAGTTATAGTTTTTTCGTAGTCATATTTCAAATGGATTATCATATTTTTGTTTTATCGTAGTTGTATTTCAAATGGATTATCATTTTCTTGAGCACAAACAAAAATATCACCTGCATCCCTTTCAGTATCCCTTCATTCGTTTCTTCATCGACATGTGTTGGTTTTTTATTTTCTTAAACATCAACATCTACATCCCTTTCAGTAGTAATTACTTAATTTGTAGATACCTGCCTCTCTATGATTCTTAAATGAATTTGTCCTGTTTCAACCTACAGTAATAATAATAACTATATTATTTAAAGTTGTGTGATAATATTTTGGAATATATGATTAAGTTTCATATCACATTTACTCTCAAGATTTATCTATGATTTGTTTATTCTAGAAAAAATGCCTACATGATGATAGGAATTCATATATATGAATTGGTACTTACCACAAGTAGTGATACACAACCAATTGTTGTTTCCCTAATTTTTACTCATTTCATTAGCTTGTCTCTTATTTCTTCTGTCCAATCATACTAATTGATTTTTAAAAAGTCTTCTACATATTTGAGTATTGAAGTATCAAATATTTCTCCAGATGTTGTGAAACGTATTATCACATAAACATATAATATGAGGAGTATATTGACATATTTGATATATTGTTCTCATGGTAAATTTTCAGTTTTCTCAATATCCTGCAAAAAAATTGTAAGTGTTACTCTAGGTTGTAAATTTACGTGCAATTGAGTTGTGAAAATAGATTTTAGTTGTAAAAACAAATTTATTGGAGAATTAAATGTCAACCTATTAATGATAGGGGAAGGAAAATATAGGTGATTAATATGTAATTTATCCCACAAATGAGACCAAGGTTTGTATTTAGTAGTTAATGACCAAAGTAAAGCAAATATAAGATATAGAGGGGTCAAATGATATACCCCAAGAGTTTGTATGTAAATAGTCAAATAGTGGCACCCAATGGGGTAGCCGAGTTGGTTGAGTATGGCACTCTTATGACCAAAAAGGTCATGTTTTACCTTCTGGCGTTGGTTTGCAGGCTATCGCGTTGGACTAAGGGTTTACCCTGTGCGCACTCATTGCACTCTGAGTAGCGGCTGCGGGTTCCCTCCGGAAAAAAAATAGTCAAATAGTGCGGTAAGAAATCCACTTTAATGGTGGTAATTATGTAATTTTACTATCCACCTTATTTACTATATAAAGGACATTCCTTTTAGGAAAATGGGCCAATGATTAGTCAATTATTGCTACATTTATTCCTTTTGTCTCTTTCTCTTTCCAGTAATCATTGATTTCACTATTTGCTGTCACTTCATACGAAGATTTCCTTGTCCGAACTTCTCCTACAAACATCTTCTCTTCTGAATCTCACTAAAGATTTTCTGAGTTCATCAATTGCATAATTATGAGTAAATTTATTGCATGAATAAAATTTTAAGTTTTAAAATAAATAAAATAAAAAATTCTATTAACGGTACCTTGTTTGTCATATAGTCTTCAAATAGATTATGAAGATTCTTGATTATTGTTTTTTATTCGAAGATGTTTAAATTCATCTTCTGTTCATAATAGCCTTCATTTCTCTTAGCTTGACTCTCAAAATGAACATTACATCATTTGTTGTTAGTCTTGAAACGAGCATAATTTATCTGGGCCTAAGCGGGTTGAGTAAATTAGAGGCATTTTGGCATTGATATATAAATTTGTAATATAAAATGATAAATTAAACAATATTAAGGGCTTATCTTGTAATAATAAATGTATCAATAGGTTTAGTGTAACAAAAAGGGTGGAATATACTAAAACATGTCACCAATGTAAGTTTGGGCCCACCACCTATACTATATAAATCAAGATTTTTTGAGGAATAATGTACAATTAATATATTATAACAATTATTTTTTCACGTTCTCTCTCAATTTCTTGTGTTTCTCTCTCTAGACTCTATTCCAACAATGTCTGATAGTGGAATCGAGTCTGGATATTTCTAAATACAATCATTGGCAACCACATTGGGAGTACACTGATACCATGAGAAATTTTCACAAATATCACTACTCTAAATTACAAACTTGTTAAAAGAGATGAACACATACATTCAAGAGGAGCCTGCTGTCGGGATAGAGGGTGTTGGTAGCGGGTCCTTTTTGGAGGACCATCGATTTGAAGAACAACAAACCGAAGAACAACACTTAACGACCAGTACGCCGAGAAATAGTTAGATAAATCTACAATGGTAATGACAATAAAGCGATTTGTGGGAGATATTATGAAATTGGACAAGGAAATATAATGTTGAGGGTCAAAATTTGTAATACATGAAACCTTGTATAATAGGTTATATAGTTTTGGAAGAAAGCAGAGGCTATTGTTACTAAAGTGAATCGTTTGTCAATGGTCGGACATATAAGGGAGTCACAATATTCCTTATGGACAACAAACCCAGTGGTGCTTGAAAAGAAGAATGGAAAATTGAGGATGTGCGTCGACATCACAGATTTAAATCGAACTTGTTGTAAAGATCCTTTTTGAGTTCATCGAATAGACCAATTGGTTGATTCCACTTTAGGAAATAATTTTTTGTATGCCTTTGCAAGGTATCATCAAAATCAAATGGATCCAAAGGATCAAAAGAGCACCACCTTTATTAAGGATCGAGGCTTGCATTATTACAGAGTTATCCGTTTTGGGTTAAATAACACTGGAGACACATATCTGAGGTTAATGAATAAAGCCTTTGTTTCACAAATTGGAAAAAAAATGGAGGTGTATATTGATGACATGTTGGTCAAGAGTTTAGTATATAAAATTCACTTGGAATATTTAGAGGAGAATTTTTAAAATGTTAGAGCTATTAGTTAGAAGCTAAATCGTGAGACATGTACTTTTTGAGTTGATCAGGGAAATTCTTGGGGTATGTCATTAGTGAGAAGGGGATTGAAGATGATCCAGAGCAGCTAATAGCTTTGGTATTACTAACATCTCCTTGGCCTATCAAAGAAGTGCACGTCTTAACAGAAAGGTTAGCTACTTTTTAACAAATTTATTTCTAGGTTTTCTGATATATTT
Source organism: Limnanthes douglasii subsp. nivea (assembly GCA_036936605.1). Classification (NCBI taxonomy): domain Eukaryota; kingdom Viridiplantae; phylum Streptophyta; class Magnoliopsida; order Brassicales; family Limnanthaceae; genus Limnanthes; species Limnanthes douglasii. The sequence continues at coordinate 123,956,019 of JAUPFV010000005.1, read as the reverse complement.
TTCCCATTTTCCAATTATTACGAAGACCAAAGGAATTTGAGTGGACCTCGGAGTATGAAGCAACATTTTCAAGTATTAAAAAATTATTGTCATCACCAGAAATATTGTCCAAACCTCGAACTAGAGAGCAACACTTTTTATACATGGTGGTATCAAATTTCGTACAAGTGTTGTGTTGGTAAGTGAAGATTCGGGAATTTCAAAGCCAATGTATTATGTCAGTAAAGGTTTATTGGCAGCACAGAATAAATCTTTAAAGCTCAAATAATTAGCCATGCCTCTGGTGGTGGCTGCCATGAAGATGCACCCTTATTTTCAATCTTACACTATTGTGATTCGAACTTCGTTCCCATTGATTTTTTTTTTGCATGGCTTTGAAATTTCTGGATGGATGACCAAATGGTCAGTAGAGATGTGAGAGTTTGACATCATTTTCGCATCTCGAACGACTATCAAGGCTCAAGCTTTAGTTGATTTTATTTTTGAGTTTCATTCAAGAGATCAGTTTAAGAGACATACAAGGAGATCTTACCAAGGAATTCGATGTGGGTAGTTCGAACCGATATGAGTTCTAGCATTCTAGGATGCAATGCGGGAGTTCAACTGATTGCTCTATCTATGAAGGCAATGTTTCAAGCCATTAAATTTTATTTCAATGCATCGAATAATGAAGCTGAATATGAGGCTACAATGGCTCGTTTAAGGCTTGCGAGCATTTGTGGATCAACTTCAGTTCGTTTGGAAACAAATTCCCACTTTATATAAAATCAAGTGACTGGAATTTCCGAAGCTAAAGAGAAAAATTTGATTTTATATCTTTGTGAGCTTCAAAATTTGAATCTTCTGTTTGAACATGTAATTTTAGAACATATGAGCAAATGAGACAATATAGTTGTTGTTTTTTTGGCAACCGTGGTGTACACTGAATAATATCCTTGGATTTTACTACAAGAGAGTCCTTTAATTCTAACCCGGTCAGCGAAATGTAAATATGCATAAGAAGTTTTTGTAACACCAGATGTAGTTCGAAGTGATTGGAGGACTGCTATCATGAACTTCTTGTTAAGAAGGACATTGCATCAAGATGTGCAGTTGGCTAAGAAATTGAAATACAAAGCTCATGCTATGCTATATTAGATGGGGTGTTATATAAGAAGTCTTTGAGTAGTCCATTATTGCGTTGTTTGAATAAATAAGAGTCTCGAGAAATTTTTTCAGAGTTACATGATGGAGAGGGTTCAACACATTGTAGATTCAAGGCATTGACATGTTGTCTTTTGTTGGCACCTTCAGTTATCAATTATGCTAAGAGTTTAGTTCGAGGTTGTGATACTTGTTAACGATTTTCTAGTTCTATTCACAAACATGCAGTTCCACTCATGTTTATTACCGAATCCATTCAATTTGACAGATGGGGAAGAGACTAAGTATGACCATTGCCCATGGAATCTAGGGGACACCATATGCTTATTACAGCGGTGGACTATTTTTCAAAGTGGGGAGAGTCTGAACCATTGTCTGGAACAAAATCCAAGGATGTTAATAAGTTTATTGGGGTATCTTGAAAAATCACAATGGGTAACGGTCCATAATTTAACAATAGAGAAATGACTTCTTTTTATTGTTTGAGGAGAAATAACGGTCCACAATGTTTTTCTATACCTTTTCATCCACAGAAAAATGGTCAGGTGGAGGTATCAAATAGATCTATTTTAGAACGTCTAAAGAAGAATTTGACACAGGCTGCACGAAAATGGCCTAGCTATTTGCAACAGGTGTTATGGGCTTATCGAACAACTCCTAGAATGGCTACTAAAGAAACTCATTTTGCCTTACTGTATGGTATGGATGCTATTAGTCTTGCATAATCTATGTTACCTTTAATATAGTACTTCAGTATTCCGAGGACCTGAATAATGAAGTAAAAAGAGCAGATTTGGACCCTATCGAGGGAAAAATAGTTAGAGCACATTCGAATATGATTCGTTATCAAACACTAATAAGAAGCCGATATAATTCAAAGGTAAACATGAGGGATTTCAAAGTTGGTGATAAAGTTTTAAGAAAATTATTCCTCCATACAAAGGATAAGAACCTCATAAAGATGGCCCCGAATCGGGAAGGACCCTACATGGTTTTGGAAAGAATAAAACCAGGTTCTCATCGCCTTTGTGATGAGCTGGGGAGGATGCTTCAACATCATTGGAATATACAACATCTAAAATTGTATTGGGAATAAAGTTTTATTTTATTTTTTTTGAATAATTGGCACACTCTTTCCTACCCTGTTGGCCCATGGAGGTTTTAATGAGGTGTTATGTAAATATTCGATATTATAAATAAAAGTTTCTTTTGTCTAATGGTTGTTTAATTATAATTATTTAAGTTATTTTGGTAACTAGCCAAAGATTGATCATCTTTGAAGTTGACCAAGAGTAATTACTTCGAAGTGTTGTATTTTATTGTCAACATTTTTTGAAGAAACAACCATATTCGAACTGCTACGTTATTTAAACGCACTATATTATTTGAAGTGCTATGTTCTTTAAACGCACTATATTATTCAAAGTGTTACGTTCTTTAAATGCACTATATTATTCCAAGTGCTACGTTCTTTAAATGCATTATATTATTCGATGTGCTACGTTGTTTAAACATACTATATTATTTAAAGTGCTACGTTCTTTAAACGCACTATAATATTCGAAAGTAAACATGATTTGTTTTATAAAATTATCAATGAAAACACGGTGAAAGCACGAGAGAAACAAATTACATTTGCATTAATAATAATCCGACGGTACACAAAATCAAGTCACCCTATAAAAATTGGATGACAAGTACAAACAAACAAAAATAAGATAGTGAAGTTATTTGTCCTTGGATTTTTCTTCGGAGGATTCCCTTTGTTTAGAAGCAGTGTCCTATGATTCCTCTTCTTTGAATAGCTAGGTACAAGTTCAAAAGCTTCACTAGGATAATTTTGAATGAGAATCAGCTCCCAGACGTTTGAAGGGTCAGGTTTTAGCAAAGAGGCATGAATTTTGAGAAGAAGGTTAACAATGTTTTGCTCCTAGGTATTCTCAATGACCTCAAGCATGTCCTTTCAGCAGCCTCCATATCAAGTTTTTCTTCTTCCTCGAACTGAGTCTTAAGAGCATCCATGCTTTCTTTCAGTTTGGTATTTTCATCCTCACTATTCTTTAGTAAATGTTGAAGAGTGAAGTACCTTTCTTTCTCGTTAAATACGTTTTGAGCATGTTTGGATTTGAGTTCTTCTATCTCATATTTGTGAGAAGTGTTGAGCTCTTCTACCTCTTTCTTATGCACAAATCTGAGATGATTTTTGAGATGAATGATTCCTTTGAGGAATTCTGATCTGCCAGCTTGGAATCTGTGGAATTGGTCCTCTACAAAACCACAGAATATTTCCTTCATTCTTTTCTCAACATCAACAATTTCTTTTGGCAAACCATTTCCTTCGCCATAAATTCTAAGTGGCTTTGGACAGATTATACTTCTTGGCATAACTTTTGTGCTGCAGCGCCAAGGTTGGTAAATGGTTTGAGGGAAAGTACAACTTCTTTGGATGGCTCTTTAAACGGAATGAGTACTGGATTGGTGTAGGTCATAAGAGCGGAGGTAGACGGTTGCAAAGAAATTCCCTGACTCAGTTACTTTGGGAAGAGTACGAGCAGACCTTTCACCAAAGTGTTGTAGTTGGTCTTGGATCCTTTGAATGTATAGATCTGTATCTCTGTTGAGCTCATGAGACTCATCGATATTAATAAAGATATCAAGATCAAACTGATCATATCCTCGATCATTATTTGTTGCAGTCTCTCCTTGTTGATTGCCTCATTGATCAGTGTTTGCTACAACTTCTCCTTATTGATTTTCCAACACTATGACTTCATCAGCATCAGAAGGCGACACTTTTTGAAGGGTCTTCTTTTCTCTCTTCTGTGGTAGTGTCTTAGATGTGCTCTTTTTTTTCTTCGAAGCAGCAGCTTTCTTACTTTTTGGGGAAGGCTTAACCTTCTCTCTTTTTTCAACAGGAGGAAGCCTTTTTCTGTTTCCATACTCTTTGTTTTTGTTTGCATCGTTGAAACTTCTGAAGGGCTAGCACCATATGTGCTAGCTGTTTTTTATTCTTTTTTTAAGGAAGATGACTATCTGACCAATTTTGAATTTGAAGAATCACCTTACCATCAGGTGCCACTAATCTCTTCACATATAGTTTTGGGTTTAGAACCTCCATCAGATTTTCAGGAAAGCCAGCACCCAGTGTGACTCCTCACACGTGGTAGTTGATGAAGTTGATAGGAAAAAAAACCGAGGGGAACCCATTACCCCACTCATTTTCTTCCCAAGTTGATAGCTAGGCCAAAATGTCATTAACATCGTTTTTATGTATCTTATACGTCCTCATAATTTCTGGATACATTTAAAAAATAAGCAAAATATAAAAGTAAAATAGTTAAAGCAACAAGAAATAATAGACGAAGCAAAAGAGCTTACTGTTACTCGTCTAGACGAGGTTAAGTTTTCATGGGTTCTCCTTGGAGATCTCCTTCCTATTCTCCTAGGTTCTAGAAATAAAAAAAAAAACTATTGTTTCAAAAATTTGGCAGCCTCGAGCAAGTCATCGACGTTCTTGAGGTCATCATCCAGAGTAAGGTAATAGAAGGGAAAAACTGGTCCCTTAGAAAGTTTAGTGAGGGAAATACAATATCAAATAGAGAAGGGAATTTAGGCAAGTCTGAAGGTCATGATTATAGAAATGAGGGTGAACCATTGGTTGCAAGTGGCTTGTGTAGGACAGAGTTCTAGGAGTTTGAAGTAATCCACTATCATTTGATCTACCGGGAACGGAAGACCCCAGTTGATAATCTCTCGGTAGTTCACTAGCTCATCCTTCCATAATTAAATAAAGTCTCTATTTCTTTCAGAATCTGAAGCACAATATTATCTGGCATTCCCCATTGTTTTTTTTAGTTAGGAAGCCTAGGACTCTGGATAGTAGATATATGTCTTTTTTTTTCAGTGCCAAAATATATTATGGATTGACTTCTTTTAGGTTCTCACCTGTTGAAGCAGCTAGTTCTTCAGAAAGCTCAATATGAGCTTTCTTTTTCTTTCTTCTCGGTGCTTTTGTCTTCGAAACAAACTTAACCATTTCACTATCAATTTCTTTAAAATTATCTTCTTCAATATCAGCTTCAACGTTTAATTGGGTAGCTTCGGATTCAACTTCTTCCTCATATGCCTCATCTATAAGTCGATGAGGGTTTTCATTTGAGGTTGGCTCTCTATTGTTGTTGATTGAAGGATTTTGTTGAGACTTTCTAGTTGTATCAACAATTTCCCTGAGGAGAGAAGAAGAGGATATATAATTCAAAGTGTGGTCGGCATCGTCTTCCATAACTATAAAGGTTTTTCTTTTAAGGGTTTGAGGAAGGTAAGTTTTTGAACGAACTAGAAGGGTTTCCTTGCGTAGTTATCGAGGGGATTCAGAGCTAAGTAAAGAAGGTGTTTCCTCTGATCTTCTTGAAGTAGATGTAGTTTGGGTTACTTTTTGATTGATTTGAGGAGTGGAATTTGCAGAAGAGATTCAAGGTGATGATCTAGCTAGAGATGGTGAAATTCGAGGTATTTTGTGTTTGACTTTTTGATGATTAACTTTCTTCTGGAAAAGATAAATTCGAAAAGGCAGGAAGAGTTTGGTTCTGATCGAATTTACAGTAAGGTATTGTATCAGTGGAAAACCGAGGAGCATTGCTTATCAATCTAGCTCCTCTGTATACATATGCTCTTTCACTAATGCAAAAGTAGTCGTATGCTCCAAAGTGAGGTTTTTGTTTATCTGGGAGGATGAATTTCTGGGATTTTTGCTCTTGGTTTTTTGAATTTTGGATGCTTTATCATAAAAAAAAATTAAAGGATGGATGGTGGAGTTGTGTTTTCCAGCGAAGGTAGCTTAAAGGTTGAAGTTTCAGATAAAGGTAGCCAATAAATATCAGGAACAAGCAGACTCTCTCTCTCTCTCTCTCTCTCTCTCTCTCTCTCTCTCTCTTAAAATACATTGTGAAACAAAATGAGGAAAAAAATAAGTACTTATAAAAAGGATTAAGGGAGAGGGAAGTGGAAGAGGTGGAGAAGGTGGTTGGGCATAATTACAAACGGTTGCGTAAAGGAAAGCTTGACACCTACTACATGACAGATCTAGTGTCAAACCTAATTCCTAGGGTATCGTCACCCTTTTGATGTTGGCTTCAAAATATTATGGCCGTTAGAGAAAAAACGTTAGTATATGGATATATTCGAAGCATAAAAAAAAGTTGTTTTAATTTGAGGACAATACTTGGAAGAAGTATTATGGGCATATCAAACGAGTCATCGCACCGTGACTCGGGAATCATCATAGTACTAGATTACGTGATGGATGTCGTGGCTCCGTCGAAGACCAGCTTCCCCTCTTACTAGGTGGAACATTATTTTGAAGAGGATACTAATGAGGGAAGCCGGGTTGCACTCGATTTGATCGAAGAGAAAAGAAGTCGAGCACAATTGAATTCGTTGCATTAGACCATGATGCAGACTAAGTATGTATCAAAAGTCCGACAAATAGAATTTAGCATGGGTGAGAAAGTTCTGAGAAAAGTGTTTTTACACTTCAAAAAGAAAAGTCTCACGAAATTGGCAGAAAGGATAAACCTTGAGACATATCAATTTAGAGTAAATAAAGTTGAACACTTCAGCACCCTTGGAATATCGAGTATCTTAACTTTTTATTTAGAATAAATATCAATATGTTGTACGTCATTTCATTTATTGTATGTGTATTAATCGGTGGCACACTCTTTCCTATCCTGGTGGCACATGAAGTTTTAGTGAGGTGCTTATATAACCCGATCAATCAATACAAATATATTCATTTATAATGTCTTTCATGGTTTGAGGCCAAATTTATTATGTAATACATTTGAATCTATGAGGTATTCCAACTTCAGTTGGTCAATATTTATTTTTTAACAAGGTTTGACATGTGGTGTCTTCCAACTTCAGTTTGTCAAAATTTATTTTTTAACAAGTTTGGACGTGTAGGGTCTTCCAACTTCAATTGATCAACATCTATCTTCTAACCAGTTTAGACCTTTAGAGTCTTCCAACTTTAGGTGGTTAAAATGTTTTGTTTAACAAGAGTGGACCTGTGAGGTTTTGCAACTTCGGTTGGTAAACATTTAATTTTTAAAAGTTTTGGATTTGTGAGGTCTTCCAACTTTGGTTGGTCAATAGCTAATGTTTATCACTTCAGGTAACTAACTAAGATTACCTTTATCTAAAAAACTGATCACTTTTGAGTGAAGATTAAGACTAGATTGTTAAAAAATAAAATTGAGGCATGATATTAATATAATAACCGTAGTGATTTAGAATGAAAAGGGTGACCCCGAAAGGAGTAGCCAAGTTGGGGGAGTAAAGAATGCTCGTGACCAAAGGTTAGACGTTCGATTCCCTCTACAAATTCTTTCTCAGTTTGAGCCTGTCATCTCGTGTGGTTTACCTTCTGGCGTTGGTTTGAAGCTATTGCGTCAGAAATCGAGTTTACCTATGCGCACTCTTTGAGTACCGGCTGCGGGTTCCGTCTGAATTAAAAAGAATGAAAATGGTGGGCGCGGTTACAAAACCTACATGGCCTGAATGGCCAAAACTTTCTTACAACAAAATGTTACACCAAAATGTCAAAACAATAGAGTAACTGCTCTGAATCATATGAGGAGTTACTATCATAAATTTCTCCAGTCGATACCATTGAAAATGATTCTTCACTAGCATTGTCTTCACAGTTAATTCCCACGGGGAAATCCTTCTCGCGTACCAATTATAGTGAGATCCAAGATTCAGGTTCGGGAACCTTTCATGAATCTCCAAAATCAGAATCTATTTGGCGCTGGCTTCCTGAGTTGGTATGGTCTTGAGGCATTACGATGAATAAGTGTCGAATCTAGTTTTTCTCTCTTTCATCAATTCAGTTTGGAGAGTTCCAAGATCTTTTGCCTCCCCTTTATAGGCTTGGATTTTAAAAGAAGCTAACTATTGATAGTCTGGACTCTTGTCTCCTCGACTGCCTTTTTACCGACCTGTAAGTCATTGATATGTTTTTTGTGCTTCACCGTTGTTCTTTGCCAAGTTCTCTATTTTTCTCGGAGCTTAGTGAAAATATATTTTACCCACACATTAACACGATCAACCCTCTCTTGCACATAGACGTCTCGCTCCCTCACGTAGAGGTCATTCTTCTTAAGCTGCTCGTCCAGTTCAGATATTCGGAGATTTGCCTCTTACAACTTTTTTTTAATATTTTTTCTTTCCTCTCTTTTATTGTAATGGGCGCCAACATGTGGTATAAGGAAAAAGTGTAAGTGTATAATTTCCAGAGTTGAAATGACCCAGCAGGAGAAGAATCATCTTATAAGTCTTGATCCTTATAAATGGTGAGCTCAACGGATAATTTAAAGTTCAAAATGACATTAAGCATGAGGATCATATCTCCTCAAACTCTTTATCATAGTTGAGGAATACCTTATTAGAGGTATTAATAATATTATCAACAACAACCTTAAAATGAAATTTAAAATTAGAGGTAAATTAGCATAAACGACCTTGTCTATGCTGATGATTTTGCCATTCGTTACTAATGGCTTAAAGAATAACCTTGACAAATTAAACAAATTTCTTAATATATATCAAGAACATTTGGCCAAAACATCAATATTGATAAGTCAAGCCTTATTACCTCTACCAATCTTAGCTTACATTGACTCAAGTTATTAGAAAAAATTACTAGATTCAAAAATATATCTCTTCCTCTGAAATACTTAGGTATTCAAATTCAGAACAATAAGAAGGCTAAAAAAATATGATGATCTAATTACCAAATTAGATCTAAGATTCAGGATTGGAACATTAAATCTTTGTCACAAGGTGGAAGGCTTGTACTGATATAATCAGCCGTTATGTCCCTTACAACATATTACACTCAATGTTGTACATTGCCTAAAATTGTTCTCAATATAATTGAAAATCTCTTTAATAGATTCCTTTAGGGTTCGAATAACTCCACTAAATCTATACAAGACTCTAGGTGGAGTCATATTTGTAAGCCTTATAAAGAAAGAGGCATAAATATCAAGAAAATCAGTTAGTTACATAATACATACTCTTGTAAGCTGTATTTTAATTATCATAAAAATCACAATATTTGGTCTAATGATATGATTTATTTTTATTGTTATAATAAACAACAAATTCAAACTTCAAACAGAATAAAAGGTTATATATTATGGAAAAGTCTTTCCCATTTTAATTGGTACCTATGCAATGACAATGTTGTCTTCTGGTTGGATAAGCGGCTTTCAGATAGTCCACTTATCAAACTATCCAATATTGAAAAAAAAATGACGGGTACAACATTGAAAAGGTTAATACATTATGGTCTGATAACAATTAGGATATCAATAAACTAAAAACTAAGATTACTCCTTCATATATCAATGTAATTCTTCAGTTAATGTTCCATAATGATATAAATGATAGAATAATCTGGTCTATTGGTAATATTAGTGACTTTAATACCAAGGCCGGCTAGAACTACATTAGGTATAAAGGCATAAACTCCAACTTGCAAGATAAAATTAGAACTCTAGTATCCCCACAAAATACTATGTCTCTTATGGAAAATTTTAAAATGTTGGATTGTTGTTGATTTTAACCTTCAAAAGAATAATTTTACTCTTGCCTCCAAATGTATGTTTTGCCATGATATAGAGACAATGAATCATATTTTGTCAATCGTCTTATATATGGGCCATTTGGAATCATTTCTCTATAATGCTTGATATTGAGGTTCGCAGATGCATGACTATTGACCATATAATTGCGTATTGGTTCTGGTCGAGCAACAACAAAATTTGCATTGGAATCATTCTGCCTACAATTGTGTGTTGGACTATTTGGCCGTTTAGGACTCAAGTAAAGAATGAGAACATCAAGTTTAGTTATAAGCTCATCTTAGATAAATTATATAGTATTTTATCTTAATATCCTTAATAAAAAAATTGGTATGCAAAATTATAATATTACTATAAAACTGGGTTGTTTATATCATCTTGAAAATATATGATAATGGTGGTTCCAACATTGCTAATGGTGAATCTAGTGACTCTAGCATTCTTAGAAATAATACTCGTGATGTTGTTTGTGCATTTAGTATATTATATATGGTAAATCTACCCCATCAATTGATGAAATAAGGGTTGTTTTAGATGGTTTGATCACTTTTAATCGTAAGAGATATATTAATGTTAATACTGAAACTGATTATGGGCTTACCATTGACATGTTGGCTAAGGGATATGCTCCCTCGTTCTTACTTGGTTATTACATGAAACAATTCTGGTATTATAACACAATTTATTGAATATTAGTGTGAGTGTTTTCACATAAAAGATCTTGATGTTCTGATGTAGTTGCACAAGCCCATGACTATATCGCTATTTTGGACAAACGAAAACGAGCTTTATTTTGGGCTCGGTTATCCGAATTAGGCGCTACGACCACTCAAATCAAACGCGTCAAGAAACCTAACGATTTTTGAAAGCATCACATTATAGTGATGAAATTCATGGTCGAAAATCCATTGTTTATGCCCTCTTTTTGTTGTTTTTGTTAATTTTCTATATTTTTCAATTCTTATTAGATTTAATTAAACTACTTAACCAACTGCAACCGCTTTGAAATTGGGTTGAGCTTTATTTTATTTTTTGAAAAACAATTTATTTTGGCGTAGGGTTTCGAGCATTTTTATAAAATTTTGAACCAATCTTAAGAGTTAAAATTGAGTTCATTGAAGCCTTTAGATTTTTTGTCCACTACAACCTTGTGTTTCTTGGAGCCTTCCATCGAATTATACCTCCATTTTTGAAGATGTAATCAAGTTGATTTCTTGACCAAAGAATATTTGAGTTGTTTTTATTCCATTACTGATTTTATGAAGTGTTTAACGACTTCTTCCGATCATCCTTCTTTGATTTGAATAGGATCAATGGGCTTAGACGAGAGCATGGTTCAATTATCACTTTCGTTTTCGATATTTTGTGTTCACTAGTTTTGGTTGTCATACAAGCTCTTTTTTATCGTTCGAGTCAAATAAGATACATCTTAACTTTGATTTTTCAATATGATTTTAGGTCTTCATCATTTCCAGGTATCTCTAGAAAAATGACTTTGATATTGATACTTTCAGAGCTAGAAATCGTATATAAGGTTGCTACCAATAAAATTTGGACATGATAATGTATATTTCAATATATTGTTTCAAATTAGGAATACTTTTGTCAATGATTATATATTACAGCCAATCAATCGAAAAGTTTAAATATATTTGTTATTTATAAACTCTTAAGTAGCCAAATCCAAGACTTTCCAGTAATATAATAACGTTAAGAGGATTTAGTACTTGATGAGTTGAAAAATCTTGCTTCATTTTAAATTTTATAGTTCAAGGAGCTAGCTAATCGGTAGCTTGATTTTATTCTCTAAGATATGTTTGATATTTATAGATGGAGATATTAGTTTCCTACAACAATATGTGGCTGAGACTAAGAACCATGAAGTTGTTCTATTTACAAATATATCAATCAAAATAGATGAATCAATTTCGATATCCAATTGAGTCGTTCATTTTTTATTTCATATTAGAAGTCCATCAAGTAAAAACCGATATTCAACAATTATTGATGATTACTTATCGTAAATTCTACCATAAGCAGCAATGGTATCTTCATTTCTCCTCCTTATAATTTTACACCCACTAACCTCACTATTTAATAAACAATACCTATCTGAGTTTCTCTTAAACATGTTCCTAGATTGAGGTAATCATCTAAAAATACCACTCTTATTTGGTTTATTAAGATGAAAGTAGTCCTAAGTTAGCAATAGTCTTAATGTCACCCTTTCAGTATTTCTTTTAAGCAAATTATCATTATCTAGTCAAGATATAATATAAGATATTTTATCTAGGATAGCGTTAGCATTAGTAGATTGTTATATTCTATTTTGCTATATTTCTAAAATGCCAAATGGACCAGCATGTTCATAAGAGATAATTTTTCTGATGTATGTGGTATTGTTTGCTGACCAAAATCAGCACCTTATAAGATGTCAGATAGTTATAAATCTTCATAGAGTGAGGCCAAATAATCCACCAAAGCGACTCAAAAATTCCCACGATACTAGATAGTTAACATATAAGTGAATTAGTTGTTTCTATATTATGACAAAATTAACATTCGGATGCAAGGCTAAAGCTTTATTTTTATACATTTCAATCAACTGAAATCCATCCTTTAGAATCCTCCATAGAAAGAAAGAGTATTTAGTCGGAGTTGTGTTGTTCGAAACCTTCCGAAAGATAGTTAAAATTTACCATTGTTTCTAATATGATTCCAAGTAGATCTGGAATTGAAATCACCATTATTGGATAAATTCCATATTATTTTATCTTTTACTTCGTCATGAATTTTAAGGTTTTTTATTTTTCTAGTATGAGAGTTAATGATAAAAGAGTTAAGTTATTATATCCTAATTTTCATTTTACCAGAAAGTAGAGACTTTCTCTTTATGATACCAAGTATTGCTAGTGGTGTTTGATAAAATGATCAAGAGATAATTTTTGAACCATTTTTCAAGCCAAAATTCGATGTTACCTTTAACTAAATTCCAGAATATAAATGACTTAGCAATATCTTTGATAGAAGATATCATTATCTAATTCTTAGATCCTTTAGAGCGTGTCTGTAATTGGAGAGGATGAATGGAGGGGCAATACACTAAGTGCATAAACTTAGCCTAAATATATTTATTTAACAAAACTTGAACCAACGCTTGCAGAAGAAGATATCTTGTATATTACTGATTCTTATTATATTGCAACCACCTTCCTCACATCTCTTACATATAGATTACCAATTGTTTTTAATATTATAGCATTAGAAAAGTTTTTTGAACCCCAAAGAAATCAATTGTAAAGGTTTTCAATCCTCCTAATGACAGTCTTAGGTAAAATACAACATTGAGTATGGTAGGAGAGGATGTACATTAACTCTAATTTTGTTAACCACTTCATCATAATTAAAATACAACATCAGTACTGAATTTGAACTCTAATTTTGTTAACCTCTTCATCATAATAACTAGCTTTGTTACTATTGAGAACTGAGACTCATAATATTTTAATGGTAGTGTGCTGTTTTTAAAACCTGTTACAGCTATAATTAGTCTTATTTTATTCTCATAAATTCTTGTTGATTTAATGATACTAGATTTATCTTTGTTTATAGATTGTTCAGATGTATTTTGATATAGCTGCAAGAAGTTGTTTATTTTATTAATGTTGTTAATTGAACCATTTGCAAAGACGATAAAGTCATCTACAAATGCACGATAGTTTATATCTATAAAGCTCTAGTTCTGTATTTCATCTCCTAATTCGCATTGAACAATATTTAATGCCTCTTATAAGGAGCTTTTCTCCTACTATGAATACGTTAGGGGAGATGGGACCCCCATGCCATATACTATTGAATCCTTTAAACTAACATCTTAGCTCTCTATTTATAATTATAGAGAAAAATACAGGATTTATGTTGTTTTTTATAGGTGTTATAAATTTGTTGAAAAATGCAAATGCTTAAATAACCTTTAAGAAGTATTTTACGACCTATGTTTTCTTGTTTATATCATTTAATAGTTCTTTGGACAAAAGTATATGTTCATGGATGTTTCTTCTATGAACGAAGCCTCATTGTTCATAATAGATTATTTTAGGTAAGATCTTCGAAAGTTTATCATTTAATGTTTTGGGTAGTATTTTATTAAAAACAAAAGATAAACTAATAAGTCTAAAGTCCTTCCATAGTTTGAGATTTTTAGTTTTATAAATAAGGAAAATTGTAGTTGAAAAAATACCATTTGGACCATTATTACCAGAAATATTATCCACCACAGCAGAATACAGGTCTTTGTGGATGATTGGCCACCATATTTGATAAAATGCTGCATTGAACCCATCAATTTCAGCAACACTATTAATAGTGACATCATGGACTCAAATATGAATTTCTTCTAATGAATGGATATTTAGGAGAAATTAGTTGTCTAAATCATTAATTAGTTTACAAAATTAGAAGATGCTAATAGTTTTTTAATATAATTACAAACCAAATATCCAATAATATTTTTCTCTTCAAACAAAAACATCCTTCATGCCAAATTCCTTGGATCCAATTATTTGTATTCCTTCATGCCAAATTCCTTGTATTATCTATATTTGTTTTTTCAGTTTTTGTATTTGTTTTATCCTTCTAATTGTTTCTTTATTACCTACACTTCAACATTCCTATTAAGTATTTTAATGGTCATCAGAGGTAGATGGTCTTGCTGACCCTTTGAAATTCATTGGCTTAATGTTAAGTAAGCCTTTGATAGGTTTTAATTTGGTTTTTCTTATTTTCTTATTAATGACTTTTATAAATTATGGATTTATGTCATGTTTTCCGAAAGGATGAAGAAGCATGAAGGCTTCATGTAAGGGTGAACTTTAGAGAGGTTGTAACATGCTAATTACAAACTACATCATTGTTGGAGGTAAGGGTAATTCCCAACTCTATTGAGTGTGGAGCCTTTATTATTTCAGGGTTTAAATCCTCTATTGATAATGAGTTATGATTAATGGTTGTTTTGTTATTTATTGTTCCATTTCTTTCAAGTTTGGATTGTTTAAAATTGTTTAAATTTATTGATTTTTCGTTACAATTACTCATAGTAACTTCAGGTATATTAATATTTTGTCCAATATTTATTGGTTGGTTAATAGCTTGGGATTCTTAACTATCAGCTAATGAATTTATAACTACGATAGATTTTAATTTGTTAATTCGTTTGATATGTTTTCTAAGTTGTTCCACATTATGTCCAAGATAAAAAGAAGACATACATGAAAGTTTATTCTCATAGATGATATCCAACTAAATACCATCCTAACCCCCAAATTCAGTCGAATTATTTTTACTTTAAAGTCTTGGATACATCAATTTTAACTTTATATCTGGTTGGAATCTAGATATTTAAAGGTCTACCTATAATCTTAGAAATATTGTAGATAATATCATGATTATATAAGTATTCCGGAATGTTTGGAAAAATAACCTAAAATGTAGTCACATGTGGCTCACATATTGTATTGAATCATGAATACCATTTTAAAAGTCTCATTTAATGTTGGCATACAGGCTAGACATTCCTCTTCCAAAGTTTACGTAGGTTTATTACTGATCAATCTCAATTATAATTTGTCTTTACTCCCAAGATGCTATGCTAAAATAACCATTGAATAGAAAAACATTTCAAGAAATGTTTGAATTATATGCATTTGCGGTCTTTCTTGATAAGGTAGCCATTTTTAGAGTAGATGTCATTGGAAACAATATAACTATATTGTAAAAAACCGAGCAGCACAAGCACATAGTGGGGACTGCGCCGAGGCCTAACCGAGGGGTACCCGCATCATATCAAGGCGACATGTGAACCATTGGGAAATATCAGCACAAGCGTACCGAGGCATAACCATGCGATACCGAGGTCATCCTATAAAGCGTGACCGAACATAAATCACACGGGTAGACGAGTATAACCCAACCGAGACCTTCCCAACCAGTAAGATGACCGAGCATAGGTCATATGTAGAAACTAATAAATCCAAACATAATCTATCCAAGCGATCAACTTTACGAGCAGAGGCTAGACAAAATGAATAACATAATTCGATCAAGGTTAATCAAATAATGAATGCCAGTTAAGCATTACCACGATCAACATGCAATAAAGAGCTCTTAAGGGAGTCAAGAGTTACAAGAAATATTTATGTTTAAATATTCCACGTAACTTACTATAACCAAAATAATGACCTAAATGTGGGTCCATAGTCGTGATTAATGGAGTTATGTGATTAGGAGGAAAGATAAACCAATTTATAACTAATATAAATATGATTACAATCATATTAAAATATCTTTTCTTGTTGGATTGATAAATTACCATTAGACATATATTTGAGATATTTTCTTCCAACGTTCGTAATACAAATTTTCCTATCAGAATAGATTTAGTATTATTGAGAAAAACAATCATATCTGCTTCAAAGAAGTGGATTGTTATGAAGTTTGTTTTTTAGATTTTCACTTGATAATGTTTAATGTCTTTCTTGTATGTTTTTTATTTAATTGCTTCCATACATCACTTAGGTCTATTTTATTTTTGTAGGTTATTCGTCATTTGAAGAGGTTGATATTGTTTTTATTCGTATTAAATTTATTTTTCTGTTTTGATTTTTTGAATTCGCTTTTATTTTATTTTTTAGATGTTTTTAATGTTTTTAAATTTTTTTCTATTTTTCTTTTATCTTTTAAACTAAAGTAACGAATACTTTTTATTTGTTAAATAAAAAAAACTTATAAAAAACATGTAATTAAAAATATTCACAAGATATGTTATTATATGAGCTAAATACAATTCATATATATATATATATATATATATATATTATTTGATTGAAAAATGTTAAACAAATCGAAAAATATTATATGTTTTATATTTTATTTTATTTAAATGATAATTTTTATGCATTACACATCTATCTTTTGTAAAAAAGAAATATTGAATTTATAGCTAGATTCATTTTTAATAATATTTAAAATAAATTAATTAATACAAAGAACAATAAAAAAATTATTGTTTAGAAAAAATGAAGAACTCATTTGTTAAAATAGTATGGTATAGAGTTTTTGTTCTTACTTAATGGCCGTTTTGAGATTATAGATGAGAGTTTGAAATCCAACATCAAACATATTTAGTCCATTTTGAGTGACAAGTTCATTTCAATTATGCGTGATTGAATTAGTTCTCAAAAGGTTAAAAACAAACAGCTCTTAAACATACTTGTCGATTACTCCCGTAGTTAAGGTGAAGGTAAAGTCTCAACCTGAGATCGATTGTTGCGGAGCTTTACATATCTGAATTCAGAAACGAAAACTTCACTTCCCTCTGGCATGATCCTTTGTTGTTCTTTAATTCCTTAGTTGACCATAATGGTCCTAGTATTATTCGTTATGTTAGAATAAACATTAACAATAAAATACATGACACGATCTTGAATGGTACTTAGAACTAGTCTGCTTAGATTCGCTCTTCTAGCAGATTAAACGAACAAGAAATCAGTAGCTCTATTAGTTTATGACACACTCTTTCAAACATGGAGAAAATTAAAATTTGGATTCTCCACCAGAATGGTAAATTTTTTACTATAAGAAATACCTACCATGTTATATGCAGCTCGACCATTTGGTTACTTGGACCAATTTCGTTTGGAACAAGTTTGATATCATTATACCCTTCTTCATTATATGATTGACTATCTAAGGGAAGATCTCCACTAGAGAGACAAATATCTTGAGGTTATAATACAGGTCTAAACTCTGTCTTGTGCAATAGTTCCGCTTAATCTATCAACCTTCGTTTGGCAGAGTATCCATTCTCCCGATTCATTTGGGAGGCTTCAACCCTGAAACTTTAATTCTCTTTCGGGGCCTTCCCGACTACACACAACCACTTCACAAGCTCCTTTGTGATCCGCTATGAATTCGCGAGCTTAAAGATCTCATGGTTGAGTTAACTAATACTAATTAATTTATAAATTTTCACAATTCTTTTTATTTTCTATTTTTTTTGTTTTGCACTTTTCTTTTTATGGCCTTCACTTTCGGTGTGTTTTGAATTCTAATCATTATGTTAGCTAGGTTCCTACTTTGAATTTTATTTGAGAGGCATATATCCTAAGCATATATTATTATATTTTATACAACCAAAAAAATATTTTCTAATCAATCAATGTTTTTATATTTATTTTATGATTTTTATAAAAAAAAATATAAAACAAAGTGTAATAAAATATTCTAAAAATACTAAATATAATATGTTATTAGCAATTAAAATGATTATATAGATTTAAAAAAGCATGATACCAATTATATTCATATTAAAATACTTGTTACAAAACTAAAAATAAAACAAATACCATACATTTTGCTCTAACTATAAAATTTTATTTTGGATTACTCGGCACACAAAATCTTACGTATTTTCCAAACAATCATAACTCTAGTCTATAAGAGAAGACTCAACCGAATAATTTGGTTGAATATGGAGAAACGTGTTTATAGGCTAAATTCAACTTGAAATCTCGACTCGATATGAATAGAGAAGGCGGGTCCGGAAAGGAAAATCCAAAGACTTAATTGGCAAGCAAATTAGGCAGACGGTAGGGGACAAAAGTTGAGGAGGCTTGTAGAATACAAAAGAAAGAAACAAGTGTAATACGTGGGTTGTATAGTCATATTCTCATTTCAGTCATTCACTAACCCACTCCTAAAGACACAAAAGAAAAAGGTAAAAGGAAAAACAGGGTGGTGGGTGATTAGATGATATGGTTAATGGATACAGTGCCCTCTGCTCACAAAGGATCTTGATGTATAAATCATCCAATCCTGCGATCCTATGGATATCTTTCACCAAAGGACTCAATTTCCCCTCCTTAAACTCCACAATTTACACGTTCTCCATTAATTTAATGCAATTTTTTTTGTTAAATCCTTTTATTTTCCCCTATTATAATAGCAGGGGATGCTCTTAATTCTCAAGTTGTATTTTTTTAATAGGATTAATTTAATTTGTATAAACTATATGATGAAACATAATCATGAATAAGCGAAGAAAATAGAAAGAATGGGTGGAGAGAAAAGGGGCATAGAAGTTTTGTAGTCCGTCTTTTTCATGCCTTTTTTTTTAACCTTTCTTTGTTCTGTGGTACATTTATTTTGTTGTTGGATTTTGGTTTTTTGGGCAAGATTTATTTTCAGATTCCATTTTGGTATAATGAACTTAGGTTCAAATTTTTTCTTTCATTATGTGAAAGGATTATTTTACTTCTCTGGTATAAAAACCAATTTTTAAGTTAAAAATTAAAAAAAAAATCTTCTTTTTTTCGATCAAACATCGCTCTAAACTTAATATACTATCAAAAAAACCAAAATGTATGGATTTGAGTGATTTGAATGGCGATTTTAGTTGCAATGTGGATGATTTTAAAACGGAGAAGGAGGAACCTTTGACGGACCATCTTGAAATCAAAGTCGATGTATTTTTCAAAAATTGTATGCTTTCAATGCGATTATCGCACTCATTGTGCCATAAAATGGACGAATTGCGAGCCTATATTTCACGAAATTGCATGAATATGGGTTTGATGTTCATGTCAAAATCGCGAATAAGGACCTCGTGATTTTGACAAATCGCAAACAATGCCTTTGCGATTTTGTCAAAATCAAGGAATCTATCCTCACGATTTTGTTCAACTAAATGCCCAAATATACATGATTTTATTCAATAACATGCACAATTAGGTTAAATTAAAATTAAGTATGTTTCGATACAAGTATTACATATCTTTTGTAAGAATCGGACCAACAACCATGTTCGATTGCTAATTATGCTAAAATGTTTACCACGGAAGCCTTATATACCGACCCCGATTTGGTCGTATGGGTTGATTTGGAAAGCAAAAAACTAGGATTCATTTTGGTATTATTAAAAACGACGACGGTAGCAAAAGTGGGAAAACTCCTACGATATATTTCAGGTGCGACAAACCGAGGTATGTTAAGAAGCGTCGAGATTGTTCATCGAAAAAATACGGGTGTCCGTTCTTGTTAAGGGGAAAATTGGTGTTTGAGCTCCCCGTTTAATGAAAATGGATAGTGGTAAACGGGAAACACAACCACCGAACGTTTGATATTGTGGATGGTTGCTCACGAGCCGCTAGACTAAAAGTTAAAAAAGAGGTGTTTGTTCGTAGTCAAACGGAAGTCGGTTCTCGACCAGATATACCGCGGTTTGAAGCTTAAAGACTCGGAAATGTATCTAGAATGCGCACGATCTACAACATGCGTCAAAAAAAATTGGTCGATAAAGCGGGCAAGACCCAAATACAATACTTCTTGGGTAAGTGAAAACAACACAAGTATTATGTTTGGGAGCCAACTAGCTAAGCAACAGACGAGATCCTTTAGTTGTTTTTTGTACATTTTAAAAGCATCGATTTATTGCGCACATCCTAAAAGCATCAAGTTCTTATAATGGATAACATGTATAAGACTTCTAGGTATAAGATGCCTTTTTAAAAAATAGTTGGTCAAACTTTGACGGAAAAAAAACATTTTGTGTCGCTTTTGTTTTTATGAGCTCTAAGAAGCAAGAGAACTACACGTGGAGATTGAGCATTCTAAGGAACGTGTTGAAAAACAACATGTGCGCATTGCCTAATATTATTGTCACTAATAGGGAGTTTTCTTTAATGAACACTATAGAGGATATATTTACGGATGCCACTCATATGCTATGCATTTGACATATTAATAGGAATGTTTTCTCTTATGCAATGAAAGTTTTTGCAAATGCTGATAAGGCCAATGAGTTCGTCGAAGTTTATCAAAGGGTTTCTTATTCGGCGGCGCTCGAATATTATAACAAAATCCTTGTCGAGTTATACCACGGCGAGGATTATGGCATATAGTAATAGATAAACACTTATGGACACAAATTTCTCGATATCCACACGAACAAATTTAAAAATTTAGGTAATCAAACTAGCAATTAGTGAGTTATATTACAATTTTCATACATTAGATTTTAATATTAAGTATTAAACTTCATTAACATACCAAAGGTTAATGAATAAAACATTTACTAGTAGATCGGAAGAAACATGGAGGTATGCATTGGTAACATGGTGGTAGAAATCTTAGTGGATGAAGCACACTTTGAAGATTTATAGGAGACAATTATGAATTTAAGGGCGATAAAGCTGAAATTGAATCCAGAAAAAAAATATACTTTTGGAGTTCAATCAGGGAAATTCCTGGGTTATGTTATCAATGAAAGAGGGATGGAAGCTGACCCAGAACAGTTAAAATCTATGGTATCCATGAAATCATCTCGAACTATTGAGGAAGTACAAATTGTAACAAGAAGGTTAACAACACTTAACAAATTTATTTCTAGATTCTCTCATAAATGTTTTCCTTTCTTTCAAGTATTGCGAGGCCGAAAAAGTTTTAATAGACATCGGATTGTGAAGCAACATTTACAGGTATTAAGGATTTATTATCATCATTATCGAAGCCTCGAAGTGGAGAACAATTCTTTTTATACATTGCGGTATCTAATTTTGCATTAAGTGCAGTATTGATAAGTGAAGATTTAAAAAATTCCAAAGCAAGTGTACTATGTCAGCAAACGTTTGGTGGCAGCGGAAAAAAGATATTTGTAACCTGAGAAATTGGAATTGGTATTGGTGGTGGTTGCTTGAAAGATGTGCCCTTATTTTCAAGTTCATATCATCAAAGTTCAGACCTCATTTCCATTGAAAAATGTTCTACAATGTCTTGATATTTTGGGAAGAATAGTTAAGTGGTGAGTAGAATTAAGAGATTTTGATATTACATTTACACCTCGAACTGCAACTAAAGCGTAAAATTTGGCATATTTCCTTGTGTAATTTCATTCAAGCAGATCGAATAAAGAGGATAGCAACGATGTTTTACTAGTAAATTTAATGTGGGTTATTTGAACTGACGCCGGTTCTAGTGTTTTGGGATACAACGTTGGAGTTCAATTAGTTGCCCCATCTAGAGAAACAATGTTTCAGCCTATCTAATTTGGGTTTCACGCTTCGAGTAATGAAGTTGAATACGAAACCGCTTTAGTTGGTTTGAGACCTGCAAAAAGACGTGGAGCAACCTCAGTCTAATTAGAGACAGATTCTCAATTAGTAGCAAATCAGGTATCTGGAAGTTCCGAAGCAAAAAAGGATCGCCTAATTTTGTATCTTCGAGAACTTTGAAAATTGATGTTTTTATTCAATCGCGTTGTTGTGGAACATATAAGTCGAAGAAGTAATACAGTGGCTGACTCATTAGCAAATGTTTATTATAAGGAAGAGTATTCGTGGATTCTTCTGTAAGAAAGCCCTACGAATTTAGTTCAATCAGACCATTTTAAATATATTGAGAAGCTGTTTGTCAACCCTGATATAGACAGAGCCGACTGGAGAACTGATATTTTGAATTTTTTTTATTAGAGGAGAGTTGCCTGAAGATGCACAATTGGTTAAAATATTGCGAGGCAAATATTTTGGCGACATAGTTTTGGATGGAGTTTTGTATAAGAAAGCATTGAATAGACCTTTACTACGATGTTTGAATAAATAGGAATCACAGGATATTTTATTAGAGTTGCATGATGGAGAATGATCAACGCACTATGGGTTTAAGTCATTAACTAGTCGAGTTTTGCTTAAGGGTTTTATTGGCCTTTAATCATAAACGATACCGAGAATTTGGTTCGAAGTTGTGATAGTTGTCAAAGATTTTCTAATTCTATTCATAAGCCAACAATTTCACTTATGTCCATTACCGAAGCCATTCTGTTTGATTGATGGGGAATAGATATAGTGGGACCTTTGTCAATGGTATCTGGAGGGCGAAAAATGATAATTGTTGCAGTGGACTATTTTACAAAGTGGGCCGAAGCAGAGCCATTGTCTAGAAACAAATTGTCACGGCCCGTCGAATCTCCCTCTATAGACAGACCGTCCTGCGAGGTTCCTTGGACGTACCTAGAATAACCTGGAGAGTTATTTATATAAGATTCTGGAAGACTCTTCATCAATGGAGAAACCCCAAGATTCTAGAATGCCCCGCATCCTTCTAGAAGACTCTACATCACTTCTGGAACATTCTAGAAGCCTCAAGAACATTCTAGGATATTATAGAACTTTCCTTGTAATCTAGAATTTTCCTTTATTATCTAGACATGTATTGTAATTAGAGGAAGCTTCCAGAAAGAGATGATTCTAGAAAATCTTCTAGAATCATCCATGGAACCTATATAAGGAGGAGAGCTTCATTTGCTCCTCAAACATCCAAGGATTTTACTTTATCTCTCTAGAAATATAATACACTTACTCTCTCTAAAGCTCTAAATGTCCCATTCCTTCAATCTTTTAGGCTAACTTGAAGAGTTCAAGTGCCACACAGACTAGTCAAAATCTAAGCCCGTGACAGTTTGGTATCAGAACAGGTGCAATAATTTGAAATGGCTGACCCAACCAACGACATCACCACAGAGAGAGGTACTGAAGGCCAAATTAAGAAAAAGGCAAAATCTAAAGATACGCAATCGAGCCTCGAAGCAAGGTTGGTACGCATGGAGAAGCGAGTAGGCGATTTCCTTATGCGCGTTGATGAAGAGTACTTAACAAATGAGTCTCTTGAGGGGTGGAAAGATACCATGGAAGGCCACGTAAACAAAGTAGTTGATGTTATCAAGATGGAAATACGAGCCCAAATATTAGACGAAGGCGAGATCGTCGCGGCCGGGTTGTTGGTAATCGAAGAGGAAATGCAAAAGCTCAAACAAACGATGGCTAGGATATCGTCAATCGAGCAAGAATTAGCATCACTTAAAGAAACGTTGGAGGAGGTTAGTGGCGAGCTAGTATTATGCAAACAAGCTGCAATCGATGGCGGGACGAGAAAGATCATGAGAGAAGATGCTCTGAAGCCAAAGTTTTATGATAGGAAGATATATTCTAAAAAAATCGACACTTTTATATGGAGCTGTGAAAGGTATTTTAAACACCTTGAGATAGAGGATGACTTGAAGAAAATAGAAAGAGAAACGATATTTATCACCGACAATGCCTTCGCATGGTGAAGACTTTGGAGCGAAGAAATCCAACAAGGTGTGGCTACTATTAATAGCTGGTCATATTTTACAAATGATCTAAAGAAATATTTTTATCCTGTTAATGTGGCTTATAAAGCAAGAGCCAAAATTAAAATATTTGGAACAAACGGGTTTGATCAAAGAGTATACACAAATGTATACAAACCTGTTATTGGAAATACCAAACCTGTCAGAAGAAGAGAAGCTCTTCAATTTATTTTGCGGTACGAAACCATGGGTGAAATACGAATTAGATCGAAGACATGTCCGAACATTAATCGAAGCCATAACCGAAGCCGAAAGGTTGTACGACACTTAATATGAGGACAAAGCCAATCCCTTGAGGAATAGAATTCCAACTGTAAAGGGAAGACATCTCATAAACTACCGTACTAGTTACGAAGAAAAGGGAAGGACTCCCATGATCTACTATACCAATTATGACGAAAAATGAAGAAACCAAAGAGCCTACTACAACGAATGTGATGGAGGAAGAGACGATAGGGACAAGCAGACCCAAAGAATATTTTTTCCACCACGGGACAAAGTTGATGACCGTAAAGAAGAAAGTACGTCCCAATATAGTTGTTTTATATGTGGAGGAAAGCACAGAATGCGTGATTTCCCAAAGAACGGGAAGCTTAACGCATTAGTAGAGGAGATTGAGTCCAAAGAAGAACGGGAGACGCGTAAATAACGTGATTAAATGGTTAGTTCGCTTCATAAATTAAGCAGCGTCCGAGCCAAAGAAGAAAAACCCAAAGGCAGGGACAAGACCCTTATGTTCGTAGATGTCAACGGGAATAGAAAGATGTCTCGCGCTTTCATAGACACATGAGAAACCCAAAACTTTATGTGAAAGAAAGATGTAATCCAACTAAGCATGAAAATTAGCAAAGGAAGGGATACTGTGAAGGTTGTAAATTTGGATGCAAAACCATTGGAAGGCATAGCACGAGATGTAGAAATGTGTCTCGACAAATGGTCAGGACATGTAACCTTTTTTATTATTTCAATAGATGACTTTAACATGCTGTTAGGATTAGAGTTAATGCGTGAACAACGGGCCATCCTCATGCCACCCTTTGACTACCTATGTATACTCGGAGAAAAAGTCTGCATAACCTAGTTCCGGTTACTAAGGAAACAAAAAAAGACGCCAGTTTTATCTGCTATACAACTCAGCAAAGGGTTCAAATAGGGTGAGGTTACTTTCCTAGCAACCATGAAAGAAGAAGAACTAAACAACCAATCTAAAGAAGTCCCGATGGAGATAAAAGAAGTTATCGATGAATTCAAATGTGTAATTTCGAAAGAACTTCCCAAGAACTTACCACCACGTAGAGAGATTGATCATGCCATTGAACTAGAGCATGGGGCAAAACATCCCACGAGAGCACCATACAAAATATCCCACTAGAGTTAACAAATGAAAAATGAAACTCAAAGACTTGTTGGATGCAGGGTATATACAACCATCAAAGGCAGCATACGAATCACCAGTTTTATTTCAAAATATGAAAGATGGGTCGATAAGGTTGTGCATCGACTACCAGGCGCTCAACAAGGTGACCGTGAAGAACGTGTATCCAATACCACTCATCGTGGACTTGTTCGACCAACTCAGGAATGCAAGGTACTTTTCGAAACTTGATATAGAGTCGGGTATTATTAGGTTAGGATCACGAACGACGATGTACCCAAGACACTGTACATAACAAGGTATGAAGCTTACGAATTTCTAGTCATGCCTTTTGGACTAACCAATGCACCTGCTACCTTCTGCACATTGATGAACACTTATTTGTTGTGGTGTATCTCGATGATATAGTAATCTATAGTAAGACGATGGACGAGCACGTCGAACACTTGTGAACCATTTTCCAAGCACTAAAGGAGAACGAGTTGTACGTTAAGGAAGAGAAGTGCTCATTTTCCCAAGAGGAAGTCATTTTCCTAGGCCACAAAATCAGTGGTGGGAAACTCATGATTGAAGAAACCAAGATCCGTGCAATCCAAGAATGGATGGCCCCAACTAAAGTACCGGAATTACACTCTTTCCTTAGCATAGTCAACTACTCTTGACGGTCCATAATAGGTTACTCACAGAAATCAACCCCTTTGACCGACCTACTGAAGAAGGGAAGAAATTGGGAGTGGTCAGACCAATGTCAAAAAACATTCGAACAACTTTACCAGACGGTGATAGAAGAACCAGTCTTCAAAATTCCCGACCCAACCCTGCTATTTGAAGTGCACACCGACGCTTCAGACTTTGCCATAAAAGGAGTGTTAATGCAAGTAGGGCACCCCATCGCATTTGAAAGTTGCAAACTGAATGATACGGAATGGAGGTACACCGTACAAGAGAAAAAGATGATTGTGGTAGTTCATTGTTTACGCGTGTGGAGAAATTATCTTATCGGATTAAAGTTATATATCAAGACCAACAATGTGGAGCCAAACTACTTTCAAACACAAAAGAAACTACGCCTCAAGTAAGCGAAATGTTAAGACTTCCTTGCAGAATTCGACTACGAACTTGAGTACAAACCTGGGAAAGGCAACGTTGTCGTTGATGCACTTAGCCACAAAGTGGAATTTGCAAATCTCACCCAAGCTAGCAGCAAGTTAATGGGTCGGATAAAGGAAAGGATGGACAAAGATACAAAGGAAGAAATTATGATGGACCTCACCAAGGTAAGAAAGAAAAGATATTTTTAGGTTGAAGACGAACTACTCTTCACTTATGGGAGAAGAATCTACGTTCCTCGGTGGGACAACTTAGAGAAAGACATTATCAAGGAATGTTATGACTCACGGTGGGCAGGCCATCCTAGCACCCATCTCACTCTAGCCCTTGTCCACGATAAATTATTTTGGCCATAACTTCACGACGACGTAGAGACATATGTGCGGACGTGACTTATATGCCAACAACACAAGATCAAGCAAAAACAGCCAAGCAGACTGTTGGAACCACTTCCCATCCCTGGGAGACCATGCGAGAGAGTCTCGATGGACTTTTATCACTTGTTTGCCCAAGTCAGATGGCTTTGGAACGATTATGGTGGTGGTAGACAAATTCACCAAGTACGCAAGTTTTGCAGCAACTTCACAAGGGTGCACAGCCGATGAAGCAGCCAAATTGTTCTTTTGAAATATGGTAAAGTATTGGGGGTTCCCGAAGTATATTGTGCGTGATCACGATATCTGCTTCACGGGGAAATTCTGGATGGAGTTTTGCAAACTAATGGGGACCCAACTAAACTTCTCATCCAACTTTCACCTTCAATTCAATGGACAAACATAATGAATGAACACACTACTGGAGCTATACACCAGAAATTATGTTAGTGGAAACCAATGAGATTGGTCACGATTACTCGACATAGCCCAATTCTCCTACAATCTACAATGCTCGGAGTCCACCGGGAAGAGCCCCTTCGAACTCGCTGCCGGGCAACAACCTCTAACACCGAGTACTTTGATTACTTCTTATGCAGGTACTAGCCCTGATGTATATAAGACCAAAAAGGATTGGCAGCAGCAAAGAGACTTAGCACGCGCCCAAATAGCAAAGGGGCAAGGAAGATGAAAAATTGGGCGGATAAGATGCGAAAACACGTGGAATTCCAAGCCGGTGACATGGTATTTATCAACCTTCTTCCTTTACAATTTAAGTACATACACCCGCTACACAAAAGCTTATTGCGTAAGTACGAAAGGACATTTGAGGTACTAGCCAATGTGGGGAAAGTGTCTTACCGAGTGGAACTCCCATCAAAGATGAAAATACATCAAGTCTTCCATTTTATAAAGATATTGAATATGCAAGTCGAGGAGAATCCAGTCGGGTGCCACCCATGATTGCCATATCATTTGACAAAGATGCAGACGAGTTATTGGCCGACCGCATTGTCCGAACGAAAGGTTTACCACCGTGTAAAGAATACATGGTGAAGTGGAAGAATGCATCCGTACAGGAAAAAACTTGGGAACCCTGAAAGATCACTCTGGAAATCCAAGGATGCAATCAAACAGTTCAACACACAAACCACGACGAAGATATCGCGAGATTTGGTGGGGAAGAATGTCAAGGGCCGCCCAATCTCCCTCTAGAGACATACCGGCCAACGAGGTTCCTTGGAAGTATCTAGAATATCCTAGAGAGTTATGGAAGATTCTGAAAGACTCTCCATCAATGGAGAAACCCCAAGCTTCCAAGACACTCTAAAACCTTCTAGAAGACTCTACCTAATTTCTGGAATATTCCAGAAGCATTAAGAACATTCTAGGATACTATAGAACTTTTCTTGTAATCTAGAAATTTCCTTTATTATCTAGACATTTATTGGACTTAGAGAGAGCTTCCAGAAAGAGATGATTCTAGAACATCTTCTAGAAACATCCATGAAACCTTTGTAACGAAGAGAGCTTCATTTTCTCCTCAACCATCCAAGGATTATACCTTCTCTATTAAGAAATATAATACACTTTCTCTCTCTAAAGCTCTAAATGTCCCACTACTTCAATATTTTAGGCTAACTTCAAGAGTTTAAGTGTCGTGCGGGCTAGTCAAAATCTAAGCATGTGACAAAAGGCAAATGATGTGATTAAATTTATCATAAATCATATCTACTACCATTTTGGAGTCCCTCGATGCATTACCACAGACAATGGACCTCAATTTAATAATAAGGAGATATATTCGTTTTGTTCCTCGAAGAGAATTAAGCATTTGTTTTCAGCACCATTTCATCCCCAAGAAAATAGACAAGTGGAGGTGACAAACATATCTATTTTGGAAGAATTGAAGAAGAATTTAACATGAGCAGCAGAAAAATGGCCTAATTATTTGTAAGAAGTACTTTGGGATTTTGATAGCTTATCGAGGATTCGGTGGCTCCCTCAAATTTTGGGGAGGAAATCCTCCAGGTGTGGTCGGGAACAGGTGACTGTTGAGAAAGTTGATGGGTTTGAAGGCTGTATGGAAAGCATTATTCCATTCTTTTTTAGCCCAATTAGTAAGCTTAATGAAGGTTTCTTTGGCTATTTCTCGACGAATGGCATAACACCTCAGAATTAATATGTTCGGAATATAGAAGTTTATAAGGAATGAGAATAACAATACTTGAAAATTTAATTTAGAAAAATAATATTAAGAGACTTACCACCAATCCTCCAGACGAGGTTCAATCTTGATGGGTTGACTTCAGATATAACTTTACCATTTTCCATGCTCCTGAAATAAAGATGAATTTTTGCTTCCAAAATTTGTCTGCGTCCAAGAGATTGTCCATGATTTTTAGGTCATTATCCAATGTAAGGTAGTAAAATGGAAGCACTGGTCCCTTGGATAATTTGGTTAAAGATATAAAATACTTGATGTTGATCGGAAATTTGGACAAGCGGGAGGCCATTATTATAGAAAGAAGCATGAACCATTGATTTAGTGTCACTTGGGTTGGACAAAAAATTAATAGTTTGAAGTAATCAACTATCATGGGGTCCAGTGGAAATCGAATACCCAATTGATGATTTCTGGATAGACTACCAGTTCGTTTTTTTTTGCAATCTAAGGGTGTTTCTCCTTTTTTGGGAAGACGAAATATTATATTGTCTCCCATTCCCCACTTCTTCTTCAAATAATTTTCTTGGCTCTCTTCGTAGTATATGTATGAAACGTTTTTTTAGAGCTACGACATAATTTGCATCAAGAGACCTTATATTCTCACCAATTAATACCCTTTCATCCTCAGATATGTTAATGAGAGCTTTCTTTATCTTTGTTTACAGATTTGTTTCTTGAATAGTATTCTCCGATTCTTTCAAAGCTTCTTTCTCTGTATCAGCCTCATTTTTTTGACTGAGTATAATCAGAATTGACTTCTTCTAACACTTCATCACTCAGTTGAGAAGGATTATTCGAGGAACTTTGTTGAGATGCTACAGTTGTGTCAACGATTTCCCTCGGGGAGAAGAACTGGTAGATGGATTCGACGTAACATCGATGTCGTCTTCGATAGCTATGAAAGTATTTTTTTTCGGGAGCTCGTGTAGGACAAGTTTTTGAAAGGTTGGTTGAGGAGTAGGAAGCTTCAGATTGTTTCGAAAATGATTTGCATATTTCACAACTAATTCGGGAAGATGATTTAGTAAGAGAAAGTGAGATTGAGGTGCGTTTGGCGTTCGAGTTTTCGAGGACTGGATTTTATTTCTAAGGGGCGAAGCTGAAAAAACAAGAGTTCTAGAAGGATCGAAGTTACCGTAATAAGCGGTCTTTGAGGATGTTCCAAGGGAAGCTTGGCTTATTAATCTAGCTACTATATATCCTTCTTCACTTTCACTAATGCAGAAGTAATCGTAAGCTCCGAAGACGTTGTCTGACTTTGGGGACTTAGATTCTTTGAGAATTCTGGCTTTAGATTTCTTAGACTTTAGAGCTTTCTCAGAAACTGGCTGAAGATTGATCGGAAAAAGATGAGTTTTTTTTGTGAAAGTAACCAGTAGTTTGAAGAAGTCGGTGAAGGTAGCAAACTGGATATGAGAGAAAGATCGTATTGAGAAGTGGAAGAGGTAGACCCTGATCGGATAGAAGTTGAAATGGTTGCATAGATAAAAGTATAACGCATGTCACACTATGGGCCTAGTTATAAATCCAGCCCTTAGAGTGTCATTATTTGCTGAGAAGTAGGTTTGACACCTAAGATATTTAGCTGCCGCTTCGAATTGCGATATAAAGGGGTGATTCTCTGATGAAATACTTCGATGTACTTGATATAACTAATGGTGTAACAGAATGATCAATGTAGTTTCAATTTTTAGAAGAGGAAATTATCTTCACTTCTACTTACGTTTGAAGTTGATTAGTTCTCATTCATTTACTGATAAGAGAACTAAGGGGGCTACTAATAAGGAATTGAAACTTTGAGGACCAAAATGTGAATAATAAAACTTTATATAATAGGTTGTAAACTTAGAAGAGGAATTTATGACTATGTATTTTAGTCAGGGACTAACATGTAATAAGTCATTTTATTTAACCGTTTCCAATTGTATTCTAAGTCTTTGCGCCTCTATATAAGAGTGAAAGCTAATCTAATAAAGGGGTAGAATTTTTGAGTGAAAACATTTGAGTACTCTGATTTTCTCTCTCTAGAATCAATTTCTCTCTCTAAAAAATTTACTTTTCTCATTTACTAAAGAGATTTAGCAATTCAAGTAATCAGACTCACCAATAATAACGTAGGATGTGCAAAACAAATTTAATAAAAAATGTTCGAACATAAACTGTTATACCAGCATAGTCACGAAAAATGCCCAAACTAGAATAAAAAAGTCATATCATACAAGTTATGTAATACAAGCAGCTCAATCAAGCTCTCGGTACTGGCGCGCCACACGATCACACTCATCCCACGACTAACAAAGCTTGTCCATACTCATCGCGTGAGACCTCGAATGTGCATCCATAACACGATCAAAGAAGTCATATAGTAGTGCATGGTAACTCATTGCTCTCGGGGTCTCTCCAACATATAAATCAGATGACTCGCACTTGGGATCGAGAAGAGTTTATCTTAGGTGATCCTGAACAT
Organism: Limnanthes douglasii subsp. nivea; assembly: GCA_036936605.1. NCBI lineage: Eukaryota > Viridiplantae > Streptophyta > Magnoliopsida > Brassicales > Limnanthaceae > Limnanthes > Limnanthes douglasii. Next base: position 123,924,454 of record JAUPFV010000005.1, on the reverse strand, counting down.
CGAGAGCGCATAGAGAGGTCGTACTTGGACGACCTATAATATATGAGTCACCATGAATCCTTGGATCAACAACATGCGACTGCCATGTTGCCCATACAGTCTCATCCAACAATACTTAGTTTTAACAAGTCGGAGTGCAAGTGGTATATCCTGAATATTCTCAAGCTGTCGAGGGACGCGTAGTTGATATTATGCCTCAACTATGTCCCATGCCTTCAACGAGTGGTCTATCCAAGACACATCGCAAAGAGGGAAATGGTCGCGTGTATGCTCATACGACACAAACCACCATATCATCAGAAATAGACTCATCCATCAAGGAATCCTAGATGTATACCTCACGCAAAAAATAGATCCATATTGATCTATCACTATAAGGCTTGTTATTCTCTAGCTCCCACCGAAGAAGATCAGCGGGTATACCTAGTACACTACAATACCAAGCTAGATGTTGACCATCACTAGGAAAAGTCTAAAGGCCAAAACCCTCACCTATATCGGAAGACCAGTGATGGAGTGGACGTCATATCATCGAATGAGAAATAGAAGTTATTGGTCTCCATATGCCACCTCTTGATAATCGCCCCAAGTACTAGGTGCACGTTGGTAGACCAACGCGTGAAGCAGCCGATGAGGAGAGGAGAGCAAAAGAAGAAGCCATAACCTACTCTTTTACGTTACTTTTGCCAGTAAGATCCTCACGCCCGATAGGTACCGTACATCATGTAGCACTGTATGGGTCGACGAGCCTACACAATATTTAAGTAAATTAAACAATAGATAAGATAGCATTCACTACACATTAAACCAATCGAAAGTTACCTTGCCCTTGAAGATGTTATATGCCTCGTGAAGTTTATACTCATTCATCTCCGAATAAATCCTAGGACATGGGGATTGACTCTCTAAATTGCTGATCGAGAGACCAACTGCTATGGGAAACTGCAGGCGCAGGAAGATCGGCGCGTCGCTGATGCCTAACTGACCGCGAACAAGGATCACGCTTCTCAGTGTCCGTAACATCGTACTCCGATCCAAAAACAGGATTACACTGTTGTCTACGAGACATGCCAAAAATACAAAACAAATATTATTACATACCAAATCAAACCCAATTTTTTTTTATAACACGTTAATATATATATTTAAATGAAAGACATATACTTGCGCAATGAATAACTATGTCAATTTGGGGTCTAGCAGACATAATTTAACCAAATACGCCAAATCGCGAACATTGTATGCTCAGATTTGGAAATATCGCGAATAAAGTGTTCGTAATTTGGACCTAAAATAACTCGTGAAATCGCAAAATGTCGGTGCCCAGTTTGGCGAATTTGTGAACACTAGGTTCACGATTTCGCCAAATTTAGGCACCCAGATTTTACGAATTCGCTTCTAACAGCAACCATACCATTCGATTCTAAATCCTTTTGAACTCAACGAAATCAAAACAAAACACATACCAAAACATACATAAGCACTTAACTAAACATATACCTATAATTATCTTTCCAAACAACAACAAGAATCATAGAAAAATTATAGTTTTTAGGCTGAAACTAAAAATCTAAATATCACTAAAAATACCAAACTAAATTCTAAAATAATCACATCAATAAATAGAGAATACATAACTTAACGTGTTTGCAACTTTAGATTTGGAAAATCTCGTGTTTTTGGATCGACGAATTTGAGAGGTTTTAGGTTAGAGAAAAGAGAAAATAGCGAGAGTTGGCTTAAAAAGAGCTTTTATACCAAGGGTATTTAAGTAAAATTTGGATTCTCATAAATAACCAAATGAGATCTCATTATAACGGAGTCTCGTTATAATAAAAACGGTTCTTAGTTTAGCCTTGCCCTTTTTTTTATTGTCTCGATAATATAGAATTAAAGCAACATAAAGGTTCGAAACTCTTATTTCACTCTTTTGCCTATGTTTCTTAAGTAGTTGTCTCCATCTCTCATACACCCGATGTTGGATCTACATCTTTTGGATATAGGTTTAGATTTTCGTACTATGACGTTGTGGATCCAATATATTTTTTATGTGTTTTTGATAATCTCATATATTCTTTAGTAATTTATGTATTTCGGTAGTTTTTATATATTTTTATATTATTTTCTTGTTGTATATAGGTGTTTGGTGTTTTCCGACTACATTTACATGTTTTTTGGATGCCTCGTAACACTGAAATATTATTAATATATATTTAATGTTTATAAAAATAAAAATAGAAGTGAAGAAAATATCAAAAACCACGTGAGGGTATAAATATTCCCAGAATTAGATGTGTTTATCTTTACATCTTATTTCGTCTCTTCATACATTTAACAATTTTTATGGTCTTGTGACAAATTTCATTGCTGCTATAATATTCTTATGGTGTCGTGACAGATTTATGCCGTTATATTTTTACTCTATTGTAGTATTCGTCATATTTAATAGTTTATTATTTCTTAAAAATATATTTATTACGAATTAATTTATATACGTTAATTAGTCGAATAAGATAAACTAGGATATATGAATATATATATATATAATAAACAAAATATTTGAGATTGTTATTTGATATTTTTTGGTTTTATTTAGATAATTTAATACTTTATTAAATGTTTAGTTAATATTTTATTAGATCTTTAAACTATTTTTTTTAAAGTTATTGGAATCTTTAGAACTTTAAACCAAACCATTAGATGTAGTTTTCCAACTATATTAGATCTTTAATATATATATATATATATATATTTAATGTTTTTTGTATATTTATATCTTTTAAAGATTAGATATTCTCAATAATTTATTAGATCTTTTAATATTAGTGTATTATATCTTTAAACCACATCTTTAAAATTGTTGGAGTTTTTATATCTTTTAACTATTATATATTTTAAATAGTTTATTAAATCTTTCAACTAATAGTTTATTAGATCTTGAAAATATATCTTTAAAGTTGTTGGAATTTTTAAATAACTTATATTTTTCAAACATTATAGATATATTAAATAGTTTATTATGTCTTTGTACTCTGCATCTCACTCTTCTTCTACTCGTTAAAGATACTTCAACAACATTTGTTCGGATTTTTTTAATCTCAATTCAAAACCATTAGAAAAATTGATTAAGAAAATAAGATTTGACGTATAATTATTGTGTTAGAAGTATAAAAAATGTTGTAAGAATAGTGAACAAGATATATATACTACATAGTTGGTTCTCATCCTTTAGAGTCTTGTTTAGATTTTTTTCAATTGCAAATCAGATATCATATTTGCTTAATTAGATATCCTATATGGAATATTTTTCATCAAATCATATGTTCGATTTGATATAGTTTTTATGATAAAATAGATGTTGATAAAAATAGATATTTTGAGTTGTTCTGATTTTCTTTTTTTTAGTTTCTTCTTAATAAATAGATAATCTTTCAAACAATATATCTCTTCCAAAAGTTCTCAAAACTAATTACTAAAACTATTAATATAAACTATGAACAAGGTCTTCTTCTATATAATTTTTTACAATCTTCGATCAACATTTGTAATCTATCTACTCAATTATATTTTCTTGACGGTGGAAGATCGTCGGTGACTTAAGTATTTAGTATACTATTTACTTTCCTTAATCTGTGCGATTCTTTGATATGTGTTTTATTTACTAGTTTTTTATACTATAATATCTTAATCTAGGGAAAATAAACTATTGAGCCTACTAGATAAAATTTACATTGATGATCACCAAATTGAAATTAATACTCTTGGTCTCAACTTATAATACACATTGTAAGAGAAAATATATATCATAAAAATTATTATTATTATTATTATTATTCTCTTACAATGTGTATTATATCTAATATTAGGGATTTTTTGGAAATACAATATAGTTTTGTTAACAATAATTTCAATTTCAAATTGGTGATCTTCAATTTCAAATTGGTGATCATCAATGTAAACTTTATCCATTAGTCTCCATAGTTTATTTTCCCTAGATTAAGAGATTATAGTTGTTACTTAGAGAGATTTTGTAACAAGGTAGTTCAATTGGAGAACATTTATAAAACTCATGGCATGCAAGAGTATAAACTGTGAAAGGCTTAAATTAATAAAATTTATATTTTATCCTTCAATCCCATAACATAACAACTTTTATATTTTTTTACAATTTATAAAAATAAACAAACTATAACAAGATAAAGTATAATCAAACTATTTTTAAAATAATTTTATCACTAGTAAGTAATAATCTAACTTAATTTTGTTTTTTGTTTGTTTGAAATAACCATCCATCCCTTTTAGGTTGTCGTCTTTTGTTCGCCTTCGTCGCGGCTGCCTAACTTCTTTATTCATATCATTCTAGTACCTTTGCTATGTTTTGTTGCACTTATGTGATCAAATGTAGGTCCATTATATTGGTCTTAGTTCTTTTGCTTTGTTTGGTTTTACATATTCGACTAAGTTTAAGTTCATTCCTTTGATTATTTCGTTCACGACTAGTAATGTCATTCCTTGGGGTGTGCGAAATGTATTTATAAAAAAACATATTTTATTTAATACTTTTTAACAAAAAAACAACAACACTTGTAATAAAAAATAATTATAAAAATATAACAATACTTGTAGTATTTATAATTAAAAATAATAATTAAATCATAAAAATAATCAAAATATATAATACTTTTGAATTATAATATACCAACTATATAATAATTTATTTATCAAACAATGTTAGTTGTTATAAAAATAATATTAGATTGATTGTCGTGACTTGTTATATTAATCTTGTTATGTTTTGTCGACCGAACGACAGTCGTGTCGTGTTGTTGCCGAACAACATTCGTGTCGTATCTGATTATGTGATGGTTGTGTTCGTGATTTTTCCGTTTCTTACCATGTTTTTCCATCTTTTGTTACAGATATACTGTGAAACGGCTAGTATATATATATATCGGTTGTCGAGTTTTTATCACGATGATAATAATTTATAACTAAACCAATTTAGTATTACTCATGAATAATGAAATCTCGAGCGCTCTCATTCAAATGAATAAAGTGACTTGTTAAACATATATATTAAAAATATAACGAACATATTAAGCATCTTTTATAACTACTACTTATTATGTATACTATGTATCATGCATCTCAATTTTGTTATCATTGTTCTATCATTGTTTTATAAATAGACTACTTTTTCATTTGTATTGAAGGTGAGAAAATTTTACATAAACAAGAGAATTTATTTTAATGAAATAATATTTTATCTATATCTTGTTTAAAGTTTTTTTACCCTTGTAATTATATATTTGATGAGAATTTTCGTCATCAAATTTGACATCATCTATAAGAAACAGTTTTCCAGGTACTTAAGTTCCAAAAAACTGAAAACCTAAGTCCAACCAATAGTGATAACTCGTTTACGAGCACATGAAGGCATGTTTGAGATCCAAATATCTTTGTACTACCTCGAAAATTGAGGTACTTAAGCAAGCATATACTGTCGTATTAGAAAACAAAATTTAAACACTATAGAATAAGTTACATTTTGTGACATATTTAAAACTTTTGAATTCATCACTAATCTGTTGCAATAACTATTTTGTGACTAATTTGTAAGCAAAACCACTAGTTTCATCCGCGTGGTCGCTAACAAAAAGTGATTTCAACCGAAACATAATTGACACCATAATCTGTCATAAGTGTGCTGAATGAAAACATGTCATGTTGTTGCAAGTCCGTTGTAAATTCGCTGCAAAACATCAAACCAATATATAGGTCATGTGATTCAAATATCGTTGCAAAACGTATTGCAAACGTATTGCAAATCCATTGCAAAATAGTTGCAAAACTCATTATTACTTAGTACTCTTTAGACTTTCTACTCTTCAATCTGGTGGCAATTCGGATACATTTCAAACTTTTTAATTTTCACTGGTTTATCATTATGTTTCTTAAAAAACTTAATGACATAAACTATTATGAAAATAAAAATAAACATTCAAATGTGTCTTTGGTAGGCATCGCGATACCCATAACATAGGTATGTGAAATAACATAGTGCATTAGACAAAATCCTCATTAGATATCCAACAGCCCACCATCCAAAATTTGAATTGGGTGAGTAACTACTTTCATATACTGCTTAGTATTAAGTTTATTTCCTGAATATGTTGGTCATTAATAGAAACTTTCAACACCAAATTGTTTACCAATGTTTCTGCAGCACAACCACACCAAACCTACGTTTAAAATCGTCAACAAATTAGTAGAACATTGTAGTTTTTCAAAGATGGTTCATATAAGATAAAAAAAGGCTCAAAGTATATTTTAGTTTAATTTTCAGTTTACTTTTAAATATATTATGTCAATACCTTATTTAATTACAATCACCTCTAATAGTTGAGAATTGTATGTATTGTTGCACTTTGCCAACATTTCATGAGCTCGCTCATTATATATAGACTACCTCCTAAGCTTCTCTGCTTGTAGTTCATCAATAATTGAACATTCAATACACAAATTCATCAATAATTAAACGTTTAACACAAAACTAATAATTATACAAGCTTGTAGATTTGAAATTATATAGATTTGTCCAGATTCTGGTGAGAATGGCTAGTTTGTTTTTGGTATAAAAAGTTATAAAATATATGTAAAAAGGTCTACAAGGTTCGACTGGTTATGGGCCTGATTACAATAGAGTAATGAGCCTCAAAATATGGTGTCCAAAACAAAATTACATTTTATGAAAATAGAAGCGATTACAGAGGTCAAAGATGATATGATAGGCGATCCCCGAACTTAGGGAATGGTTGTTGGTGAAGATTGTGGATTTTTTTTCACGCCAGATTTAGTAGACAGTAGCGCAAAAAGCGAAGCGCCAAAGTTGACCATTTCCGGTGGCAGTAGGGCCCAAAGCTAGCCTCGACAATTCAGGAAGGCTATGAAGTAAGTGTTAACATTAAGTTGAATTTTCTAGCAATGGATTCCTAGACTGAGAAAGAAAATGAGTATTTAATAAGGATATACTTCCAGGAATCTGGATGGTTAGACCAGAGCACACAGTCCGGGGGGTTTCAAGCCCTTATTCAATTAGTTTATCCCGAGTGGTAAGCTTGTAGTGGATGGCCAACCAAGTAATGAAATATTTCCTATTCCAAACAAGTGAAGCCTAAAGGACCTTGTTCTTGGATGGATGGAGAGCTTCATATGTGCTGCTTACGGTTAATTGGAGACGAGAGTGATTTGGAATTGAAAAGAAAACGTCGTGACCTTCTGAAACAGGAGGGAGAATGTTTAAAGTGTCTCTAAGGATAGAATTTTTGTTCTTTATTTTCTTGGTGAGGGTCCACTAGGTCCAGATAGAATTTTGGTTTCTTCTAAAGATAGACCAAAAAGGCTTTAGGGTGGCCGCCTGATTCCAAACTTTGAGGTTTGGGATCCCAAGGCCTCCCTCATCTGCCGGCAAGGAAAGGTTATCCTATACAATTTTAGCCCCCGTAGTCTTCATCTCTGAACCAGATCAAAGGAATCGACAGAATAATTAGGAGAGCTTGTTTAGAACTCTCACCAAGAGGATAAAAATAGATAACCAGTATACTTGGCTGGCGAAAAGAAAAAAAAATGATCTACACGAGAGATGCTTGGACGTCCAAGAGTTGATGCGATTAGTAACCTTTAGAAAAAGAGGTTTGAAATCATTGTAGGCTAGCCTCGAGGTGACTAGCTCATTATCCAAGTATTTGACCGGGAGAGTTCCTTCATTGAAACCAATGAGGTTGAACATTGAAATTCTAGTGCTTTCCGAAGTCCCTCAGAGTTAGTCTTAACTTTTGTTCGGGTTGAGTTGAACGCCCGAGAGAAGGGAAAATTCATTGAGGTCATCCTTTATAAGCTTGATTAGAAGATGCATTTCCATGGTAAAAGATCATGAGGTCACCCGCGAAGCAGAGGTTCATGATTTTGATCTTGTAGTATTTCGAATGGAAGCCAAATGATGGGTCATTGCTTTAATTTTGAAGAATTCTTGAGAAAGCCTACATGACAATTAAAAAAAAAAAATCGGAAGATGAGGTCTCCTTGGTAGAGGCCTTTCATACCCTAGTTAAGCTAGTGGGGTTACCGTTAATACAAACCGCAAAAGAGGGGGTGATAATGCATTGGATTATCCAATTAATTATTTCGAGGTGGAAATCCATAATATATATGACATCCAAAACAACTCTCCAACAGACATTGTCGATGGCCTTCATGAGGTCTAGCTTTAGGGCACATCGAGGACTCTTACTGTTGATCTGGTAACCATGCGTTAGGTCATGGGTGAGGAGGATATTATCGAAAATAGAGCGGTAAGGGACAAAGGCCGATTGAGATGGGTCAATTATGGTGGACAAGGAGGATTTGATTCTATTAGCCATGATCTTATATATGACGTTGTTGCAAGAAATGGGCCTATAATCCAATAGGGATGAGGGATTGTCAATTTTGGGATAAGGGCAATGAGAGTTTTGTTCCAGTTATGGTCCATTTTTCATTTATGGTAAAATTGTTTAATATCCGAACAAATATCAGGGCCAATAGCCGGCGACCAGAATTTAAAGAATCCAGCACTAAAGTCGTCCAAGCCTGGGGATTTTTCGCTATCAATGTCAAATAAAGCCTTTCTAATTTCGTTATCTGAGATGGACTTGATCATATTGGACTTGTCGGAGGGAGAGATTGAGGTTTTGATAACAGTCCTCATTCTATCAAGTCTCTAGTAGTTATCAGGGCTTGGGTTTCCAAAAAGGTTCTTGAAGTGCAAGATTGACAATAGAAAGGATTTTGTTTCTGGCCCTATGAGAACGAATGTTATGTTGAAAGAATTTTGAATTTTTGTCCCCAAACTTGAGTCAGGTTTCCGTAGATTTCTGCTTGAGGAAAGATTCCTCAACACGACTATAGAACATATAGGCTTTGGCGGCCTCATGTTCAATAGAGCTAAGGTAGCTGCTAGTTGGGTTAGAAGTGAGGTTAATCTAGGCTTGAGCAAGGGTAGTTTGGGTGTCTTCTACTCTAAGACTGATATGGCTAAACTCCCTCTCATGTTCATAGTGTTCTTTCCGTAACAGATATTTGAGCTAGTAGAGACAATACTATTGATGATGGGTGGAAGCACCACATATTAAAGTATTTGAACAACTTAGTATTCAGGAGATAAGGAGATGAGAAGTAAAGAATGATGGGGCTATGGTCGGAGGTGCGATGGAGGTCAAAGTGAGGAAAGGAATTTAGGAATGCGTCGTCATAGAGGCCATTGACGAGGGCCCTATCAATTTTAGAGGAGATTGGGTTGCCAATCTGATGGTTAGACCACGAATACTGGAACCCGGAGGCCCGCAATTCATCAGGGCAGCAAATACGGCAACATGTTGGAATTTCTCCATTAAGTTGGATTGTCACATGTCGTATCGATGTATCGAACTATCGTTAATATTAGTCCAATAAAAGTAATCATAAAGAAAAGAACGGACTAGTAGATAAAATATGTATCATGGAGGTAATTGTATAGATACTAGGTTTAATTCCGAATACTGTGAAGGATTGGATTCGGAAATAAACAACTTAAGCAAAACGTAAAGTTTTAGGGTTATTTTGTAAAACAAAATAATACCGGGTTATGGTCCCTAAGAGTGGCAATTTAATAAGGACTGGTCTTCATTAAGTAACTGTCTGGAAGTTACAGACAATTAAGAGAGAAGAACCGTTACTGGTCTTCATTAAGTAACTATCTGGAAGTTATAGACAATTAAGAGAGAAGAACCGTTACTGGTCTTCGTTAAGTAAATGTCTGGAAGTTACAAATAATTACTTAATGAAGAACCGTTTTTCTCACTTCAGTTCTATATAAGAAGGAGTTTCTCATTTTTGAAAGCAACAAAAGAAAATACAGAGAGAAAATCCTTTAAGAAAAACAAATTGATTCTTCCTTCGAATCAATTACAAAAGTGTGTTTTGGTTGCCATCTCTTAGAAGAATCAATAACTTAGCAAAGGATCGTCGATCATCTGCTCTAAGTCAGGAATCTGAAGATCAAAGAATGTCTACATCCTGTAAGTATTTATTTCGCATTATTATAGGATGATTTAACTTCATAATTCAATAAGTTAGATTAGAAATCCGTAAAGTATTTCTATCAAGTGGTATCACAGCCACCATGAAATTAAATTCTTAGTTTTTCAGATTATAAAATTAGATCATATATATTAGATCTATATATTAGATATGATGTCGGTTATCGGAAATTACACAAACAATTAAACAATTACGGTGGTATAATTATATATGCAGTTAAAGATGCCGTATGCGGCTACTATAATTAATATAATTAAATTAAAATCCGAAATTATTAATTTAGTAACTGTCATTTCCCTAAAGAATAGGCAAAATATACGTGACCACCGATAAATGTGTAATTAAGTTTGCTTATATATTATATAAAGTTATAAGTGAATTATTACGAGAATTATATTATATCATTGAAGTTTATTATATATAAAAATATATAGTATAGTATATATATGAATAAGTTTTATATATATAAATAAATACTATATTATAATATATATTAAGAATTATATTATAATATAATTAAAGATATATTACAATATAATTAAAGATATATTATAATATATTAAATTTAATGTGTAAATTTAATTTGATTAAATTATACATAGACTACGAAATAGTTTGGACATTAAGTAAGGTAGTCGTACAGTATGTTTCGAAATAATTAGCATGTTTTAAGTTGTCCGAACTTCGGTAAATAATTAATGATTCAATATATCGCCAAAGTGATCCCTATTGCTGAATTAATTATTTTAGAGTTTTGACAAGTCTATGATTGACAAGTATGTAAATTTTAATCGGCCCAAAGGAAGGTTAATGTTTGACATAGTTAATCTTAGACACGAGATAGTTATTTGTGAATTGATCATTAAGAAAATTGAACTAAAAAAAAATCGGCCCAAAGGAAGATTTTTTTTTTCTTGTCAATTAGAAGGATCAACATTAATTATGCTCAAACTCATACATATACAAATTAATATGCTTGCCCAAAGGTATCTTATTGATGTTGTAAGAGTATGTTTTATTATGCTATGTTTATTTGTTAAATATTATGGAGGTTATATGTTAAGGGATGTTTTTGGCTATTTTGTTATGTTAGCAAATTCGTATTTCTATAACCCAGAAGGCAAAAAGGCACTCATACTTAATGGGAGCAACTTTCAGCTGTGGAAAGAAGATATGTTGCTGCACTTGATGTGCCATGATTACGACTTAGCATTAAGGGTCGATGAACCTAAACCTCTCACTGATGATAGTTCTCCTACGGAGAAGAAAGAGTCAGAGGCGTGGGAAAAGTCGAACAGGATAAGTCTAGGGATCATGAAGCAAGCAATTCCATTAGCATTCCGTGGTGCAGTTTAACCTGAGATCACTAATGCGAAAATATTTCTCGAAGAGGTAGAGAAATGTTTTGCCAAGAACGATAAAGTAGAGATTAAGACGCTGCTTATTAAGCTAGCCTTTATGAAATATCATGGCAAAGGGACTGTTCGTGAGCACATCTTGGAAATGTCAAACATCGCTTCCAAACTGAAAGCACTTAAGATTGACCTTCCCGAAGATGTTGTGGTAAGATTTGCTTTTCACTCTTTCCCTCCTCAGTATAAGAACTTTGAAACTTCTTATAACTGTCAGCGCGAGAAATGGACTCTCAACGAGCTCATCTCTCAGGCAGCGCAAGAGGAGGAAAAGATGAAGCAAGAACATCCAGAAGTGCAAATGGTGAAAGCTCAGGTGGATAAGGGAATTAAGAGAAAGTATGAAGGTTCAGATGCACATGCATCCGGTTCGGGACAAAGAAGCATAAGGGTACGTCTGGTAAAGGGCGTTGCTTCCATTGTAAGAAACCAGGGCACTTTAAGAAAAAATGTGAAAAATGGAGGGCTATGATGAAAGCCAAAGGTATTTTCACTTCTATGGTCTGTTCTCAGATCAATTTAGTTTCAGTGCCAAGAAATACTTGGTGGGTTGATACAGCAGCAACAACTCATGTTTGTATTTCTTTGTAGGGTATGATAAGAAACCGAAGCCTGAGTGATGGTGAAACATCCATCTATACAGCTGATGGCAGTTCGTGTTTAGTTCATTCTATCTGTGATTTTCGTTTGCTGCTTACCAGTGGACATTTTTGTATTTAAAAGACGTATTGTATGTACCTTCTTTTCGAAGGAACCTAATTTCTTTTCTGTTGTTGGACAAATTAAGTTATTCTTGTCTATTTGGAAATGAAAGTTTATGTCTTTATTTACATGGTAATGTTGTTGGTTCTGGAAAGTTAATAGAAAATGATAACTTGTATTTATTGGATACTATAAAGGATCACAACGAGATAATGAATGTAGATGTACCTGGAAAACTAAATTGTAAAATGGAAAAATCAGCAAAACTTTGGCACAAGCGATTATGTCACATTTCTAGAAATAGAATTGAAAAGCTTGTTTCAGAAGGTTTATTAAGTGAACTGGATTTTTCGGACTTCAACGTTTGCGTTGAATGTATAAAAGGAAAACAGACCAAAGTGAAACGATTAGATGCATACAGAGCGAAAGGGGTCTTGGATTTGATACATACAGACATTTGCGGTCCGTTCCCTACAGCATCATGGAATGGCCAACGATATTTTGTATCATTCATTGACGACTTTTCACGATATGGGTATCTATATCTCATTCACGAAAAATCAGAGGCCATTGACAAGTTCAAAGTCTTTAAGACTGAAGTTGAAAAACAACTTGTTAAAGACATTAAGTGCGTCAGATCGGACTGTGGTGGTGAATACTACGGGAGATATGATGGTTCAGGTGAACAACGTCATGGACCGTTTGTAAAGTTCCTAGAAGAGTGTGGTATAGTCCCTCAGTATACGATACCGGGTTCGCCCAACATGAATGAAGTATCTGAGAGACGAAACCGTACATTAAAGGATATGGTAAGAAGTATGATTAGTCATTCAACATTACCTATATCACTCTGGGGAGAAGCAATAAAATGTGCGACCTACCTACTTAATAGAGTTCCGACGAAAGCAACTACTAAGACACCGTATGAACTTTGGACTGGGTGTAAACCTAGTTTAAAACATTTACATGTTTGGGGATGTCCAGCTGAAGCGAAGCCTTATAGGCCGAATGAAAAGAAATTGGACTCCAAAACGGTTAGTAGTTATTTCATCGGATATCCCGAGCACAGTAGGGTTTTTAAGTTTTATGATCCTTCCACAAAGAATATATTTGAGACGGGTACATCGAAATTCTTTGAGGATATAGAGTTTGGGGGGAAGAATTTAGTAACGAACATTCATTTTGAGGAAGAATCAATAGAGATTCATGAAGGTTCTAACAATGATACTATAGTGTCAGATGATGATATGGTAATTAGAAGGCCAATCATCACTTCAGATTCGTTAGAACATATAGATACTCAAGATGATGTTAATATTCCTCCTATGGATGTTGTTCCAATGGAGCAAAATGAAGTTGTTCAAGAAGAACAAACTCTATCTCCTCAAGAAGTTCAAGTGCAAAATGAAGAAATTATGCCTTTGCGTAGATCTACTAGAGAAAGAAAGAGCGCTATATCTTCAGACTATATAGTGTATCTTCAAGAACATGAAGAATTTTATGGTTCAACAGAAAACGATCCTTTAAGTGTTCGCGAAGCCATGAAAAGTTCTGATTCTCACTTCTGGATTAAAGCAATGAACGAAGAGTTTAAATCAATGAAAGATAACGCGGTATGGGAGCTTGTTCCATTACCTGAAGGAAAGAAGCCGATTGGTTGTAAATGGATTTTTAAAACCAAACGGGATTCTAAGGGTAATGTGGAGAGGCATAAAGCGCGACTTGTAGCTAAGGGTTTTACTCAACGTGAAGGGATTGACTTTGAAGAAACCTTCTCTCTAGTTTCTTCGAAGGATTCTTTTCGGAAAATCATGGCATTAGTTGCACACTTCGACCTTGAGCTCCATCAAATGGATGTAAAGACCGCCTTTCTTAATGGAGACATTGAGGAAACGATCTATATGTTACAACCTGAAAACTTTGTCTCTGGTAATCCAAAGTCGACGGTATGTAAACTGAAGAAATCTATTTATGGTCTCAAACGAGCGTCTCGACAGTGGTATCACAAATTCCTTGAAGTTATTGTCTCATTTGGTTTCGAGATAAATTCGGTAGAGGATTGTGTGTATCAAAAATTCAGTGGGAGTAAATTCATATTTCTAGTGCTGTATGTTGATGACATATTATTGGCCACGAACGATAAGGAATTGTTACATACGACCAAGAAATTTCTTTCGGAAAAATTCGATATGAAAGATCTTGGTGATGCATCATTTGTGTTAGGAATTCAAATTCACAGGAATTGATCCCATGGAATTTTGAGTTTATCACAAAAGGCGTATATTGAGAGTATGTTACAACGTTACGGGATGGCTAACAGCAAAGGAAAGGAAACCCCTATATCAAAAGGTGAAAAGTTTAGCCTTAAGCAATGCCCAAAGACAAAACTTGAGATTCAGCAAATGCAAAAGGTTCCATATGCTTTGACTGTTGGAAGTCTGATGTATGCTCAAGTTTGTACACGGTCAGACATTGCTTTTGTGGTGGGTGTGTTAGGGAGATACGTAAGTAATCCAGGGGTGGAACACTGGAAAGCAGTCAAAAGAGTTCTCCGGTATTTGCAACAAACAAAACATCACAGGTTAACATATAAGAAGTCGGATAAACTAGAGGTCATAGGGTATTCCGACTCGGATTTCGTCGGATGTGAGGATTCTCGTCGTTCAACCTCAGGCATTATATTCCTTTTAGCGGGAGGTGCAATATCATGGAAAAGTCTTAAACAAACACTCATTGCATCTTCCACTATGGCTGCGGAATTTGTTGCTTGTTTCTCGAGGCATCCAATCAGGCGCTTTGGCTGCGAAATTTTGTCACGGGACTGCGAATCGTAGAAGGGATAGAAAAACCCCTTAGATTATATTGTGACAATAACTCGGCAGTTCAGTATTCAAACAGTAATAGGAGCTCGGTTAAGTCCAAACATGTAGATATCAAGTTCCTGTCTGTTAAAGAGAGAGTACAGAGTGGTCAAATTAGTGTGGAGAAAATAGGGACAAACTCAATGTTAGCATATCCTCTTACGAAGGCATTAGTACCTAAAGTTTTTATTGAACACACCATTAACATGGGTGTTGTGTACTTAGAGGATTATTAGTTTCAGTAAGAGTTTGTATTAAGCTATTAAATTTGTTTGTATTATGATATTCGCGAACTTAAGGTCATTAATGCAAACATATTTATATACAAGTTTTCAGTGTGCTCTTGTATTTGATTATTCGTACTCTGCTGTAAGTAGACCTCCAATTAAGTGGGACTAGTTAAGAATAGATATGTAAGATTACATTTCATACTATTCTTATGCTATGCACCATGATAGATCCATGTAGTTGATTGTTACGATATCGTGATTACTGATGCATCTATTTGCCGCTTGAAATGCATTGATGATGACTTTAGTCGTATGTTGTTAATAGTCATTTACGAGATTGTTAAGGTTATCTATGTGACGATAGAAATTTAGAACGTTCATTAAGTGGATGCATCCTATAGTAGCATATGATGATCCAAGTGGGAGATTGTTGGAATTTCTCCATTAAGTAGGACCGTCACATGTCGTATCGATGTATCGAACTATCGTTAATATTAGTCCAATAAAAGTAATCATAAATAAAAGAACAGACTAGTAGATAAAATATGTATCATGGAGGTAATTGTATAGATACTAGGTTTAATTCCGAATACTGTGAAGGATTGGATTCGGAAATCAACAACTTAAGCAAAACGTAAAGTTTTGGGGTTATTTTGTAAAACAAAATAGTACTGGGTTATGGTCCCTAAGAGTGACAATTTAATAAGGACTGGTCTTCATTAAGTAACTGTCTGGAAGTTACAGACAATTAAGAGAGAAGAACCGTTACTGGTCTTCATTAAGTAACTGTCTAGAAGTTACAGACAATTAAGTGAGAAGAACCGTTACTGGTCTTCGTTAAGTAAATGTCTGGAAGTTACAAACAATTACTTAATGAAGAACCGTTTTTCTCACTTCAGTTCTATATAAGAATGAGTTTCTCATTCTTGAAAGCAACGAAAGAAAATACAGAGAGAAAATCCTTTAAGAAAAACAAATTGATTCTTCCTTCGAATCAATTACAAAAGTGTGTTTTGGTTGCCATCTCTTAGAAGAATCAATAACCTAGCAAAGGATCGCCGATCATCTGCTCTAAGTCAGGAATCTGAAGATCAAAGAATGTCTACATCCTGTAAGTATGTATTCCGCATTATTATAGGATGATTTAACTTCATGGTTCAATAAGTTAGATTAGAAATCCGTAAAGTATTTCTATCACAACAATCATTAAACAGAGAGATAGAGTTGTTCTAGTGGATTTCAGAGTTGGATCGCTCCGAGGGGTCACATATCGCATTAAAGTTTCCCATGACAACCCAATGATTTAAAGCATTGTTCTGAGCAATGGAGGCCAAATATCTCCAAAGGGGCTGACGGACGGATGGCTCATTGAAGCCATAAACAGCTGTGCGGTTGAAGGTTAGACTCCTAGCAAGCCAGGTTAAGCTACAATTTATTTATTTGGGGGGAGGTGAATCCGAGGATAATATTACAAACACTCGGGTTCCAAGCAATCCAAATTCAACCGTCATAGTGGTTTTCATGGTTTGTATTGTAATGCAATCAACACAATATAGTAGTCATGATATGGTGAACATTATCAATATTAACTTTGGTTTCAAATAAGCAAATAGCATCGACGTTATTCAAAAAGATGAAATCACGGACATCATTTTAAAAAATATGATCATTTTAAAAAATATGATCATTTTAAAGAATATGATCATTTAAACCCATCATATTCTAAAGGCCAAAACCCTCACCTATATCGGAAGACCAGTGATGGAGTGGACGTCATATCATCGAATGAGAAATAGAAGTTATTGGTCTCCATATGCCACCTTTTGATAATCGCCCCAAGTACTAGGTGCACGTTGGTAGACCAACGCGTGAAGCAGCCGATGAGGAGAGGAGAGCAAAAGAAGAAGCCATAACCTACTCTTTTACGTTACTTTTGCCAGTAAGATCCTCACGCCCGATAGGTACCGTACATCATGTAGCACTGCATGGGTCGACGAGCCTACACAATATTTAAGTAAATTAAACAATAGATAAGATAGCATTCACTACACATTAAACCAATCGAAAGTTACCTTGCCCTTGAAGATGTTATATGCCTCGTGAAGTTTATACTCATTCATCTCCGAATAAATCCTAGGACATGGGGATTGACTCTCTAAATTGCTGATCGAGAGACCAACTGCTATGGGAAGCTGCAGGCGCAGGAAGATCGGCGCGTCGCTGATGCCTAACTGACCGCGAACAAGGATCACGCTTCTCAGTGTCCGTAACATCGTACTCCGATCCAAAAACAGGATTACACTGTTGTCTACGAGACATGCCAAAAATACAAAACAAATATTATTACATACCAAATCAAACCCAATTTTTTTTTATAACACGTTAATATATATATTTAAATGAAAGACATATACTTGCGCAATGAATAACTATGTCAATTTGGGGTCTAGCAGACATAATTTAACCAAATACGCCAAATCGCGAACATTGTATGCCCAGATTTGGAAATATCGCGAATAAAGTGTTCGTAATTTGGACCTAAAATAACTCGTGAAATCGCAAAATGTCGGTGCCCAGTTTGGCGAATTTGTGAACACTAGGTTCACGATTTCGCCAAATTTAGGCACCCAGATTTTACGAATTCGCTTCTAACAGCAACCATACCATTCGATTCTAAATCCTTTTGAACTCAACGAAATCAAAACAAAACACATACCAAAACATACATAAGCACTTAACTAAACATATACCTATAATTATCTTTCCAAACAACAACAAGAATCATAGAAAAATTATAGTTTTTAGGCTGAAACTAAAAATCTAAATATCACTAAAAATACCAAACTAAATTCTAAAATAATCACATCAATAAATAGAGAATACATAACTTAACGTGTTTGCAACTTTAGATTTGGAAAATCTCGTGTTTTTGGATCGACGAATTTGAGAGGTTTTAGGTTAGAGAAAAGAGAAAATAGCGAGAGTTGGCTTAAAAAGAGCTTTTATACCAAGGGTATTTAAGTAAAATTTGGATTCTCATAAATAACCAAATGAGATCTCATTATAACGGAGTCTCGTTATAATAAAAACGGTTCTTAGTTTAGCCTTGCCCTTTTTTTTATTGTCTCGATAATATAGAATTAAAGCAACATAAAGGTTCGAAACTCTTATTTCACTCTTTTGCCTATGTTTCTCAAGTAGTTGTCTCCATCTCTCATACACCCGATGTTGGATCTACATCTTTTGGATATAGGTTTAGATTTTCGTACTATGACGTTGTGGATCCAATATATTTTTTATGTGTTTTTGATAATCTCATATATTCTTTAGTAATTTATGTATTTCGGTAATTTTTATATATTTTTATATTATTTTCTTGTTGTATATAGGTGTTTGGTGTTTTCCGACTACATTTACATGTTTTTTGGATGCCTCGTAACACTGAAATATTATTAATATATATTTAATGTTTATAAAAATAAAAATAGAAGTGAAGAAAATATCTAAAACCACGTGAGGGTATAAATATTCCCAGAATTAGATGTGTTTATCTTTACATCTTATTTCGTCTCTTCATACATTTAACAATTTTTATGGTCTTGTGACAAATTTCATTGCTGCTATAATATTCTTATGGTGTCGTGACAGATTTATGCCGTTATATTTTTACTCTATTGTAGTATTCGTCATATTTAATAGTTTATTATTTCTTAAAAATATATTTATTACGAATTAATTTATATACGTTAATTAGTCGAATAAGATAAACTAGGATATATGAATATATATATATATATATATATATAATAAACAAAATATTTGAGATTGTTATTTGATATTTTTTGGTTTTATTTAGATAATTTAATACTTTATTAAATGTTTAGTTAATATTTTATTAGATATTTAAACTATTTTTTTTAAAGTTATTGGAATCTTTAGAACTTTAAACCAAACCATTAGATGTAGCTTTCCAACTATATTAGATCTTTAATATATATATATATATATATATATATATATATATATATATATATATATATATATATATTTAATGTTTTTTGTATATTTATATCTTTTAAAGATTAGATATTCTCAATAATTTATTAGATCTTTTAATAATAGTGTATTATATCTTTAAACCACATCTTTGAAATTGTTGGAGTTTTTATATCTTTTAACTATTATATATTTTAAATAGTTTATTAAATCTTTCAACTAATAGTTTATTAGATCTTGAAAATATATCTTTAAAGTTGTTGGAATTTTTAAATAACTTATATTTTTCAAACATTATAGATATATTAAATAGTTTATTATGTCTTTGTACTCTGCATCTCACTCTTCTTCTACTCGTTAAAGATACTTCAACAACATTTGTTCGGATTTTTTTAATCTCAATTCAAAACCATTAGAAAAATTGATTAAGAAAATAAGATTTGACGTATAATTATTGTGTTAGAAGTATAAAAAATGTTGTAAGAATAGTGAACAAGATATATATACTACATAGTTGGTTCTCATCCTTTAGAGTCTTGTTTAGATTTTTTTCAATTGCAAATCAGATATCATATTTGCGTAATTAGATATCCTATATGGATTTTTTTCATCAAATCATATGTTCGATTTGATATAGTTTTTATGATAAAATAGATGTTGATAAAAATAGATATTTTGAGTTGTTCTGATTTTCTTTTTTTAGTTTCTTCTTAATAAATAGATAATCTTTCAAACAATACATCTCTTCCAAAAGTTCTCAAAACTAATTACTAAAACTATTAATATAAACTATGAACAAGGTCTTCTTCTATATAATTTTTTACAATCTTCGATCAACATTTGTAATCTATCTACTCAATTATATTTTCTTGACGGTGGAAGATCGTCGGTGACTTAAGTATTTAGTATACTATTTACTTTCCTTAATCTGTGCGATTCTTTGATATGTGTTTTATTTACTAGTTTTTTATACTATAATATCTTAATCTAGGGAAAATAAACTATTGAGCCTACTAGATAAAATTTACATTGATGATCACCAAATTGAAATTAATACTCTTGGTCTCAACTTATAATACACATTGTAAGAGAAAATATATATCATAAAAATTATTATTATTATTATTATTATTATTATTATTATTCTCTTACAATGTGTATTATATCTAATATTAGGGATTTTTTGGAAATACAATATAGTTTTGTTAACAATAATTTCAATTTCAAATTGGTGATCTTCAATTTCAAATTGGTGATCATCAATGTAAACTTTATCCATTAGTCTCCATAGTTTATTTTCCCTAGATTAAGAGATTATAGTTGTTACTTAGAGAGATTTTGTAACAAGGTAGTTCAATTGGAGAACATTTATACAACTCATGGCATGCAAGAGTATAAACTGTGAAAGGCTTAAATTAATAAAATTTATATTTTATCCTTCAATCCCATAACATAACAACTTATATATTTTTTTACAATTTATAAAAATAAACAAACTATAACAAGATAAAGTATAATCAAACTATTTTTAAAATAATTTTATCACTAGTAAGTAATAATCTAACTTAATTTTGTTTTTTGTTTGTTTGAAATAACCATCCATCCCTTTTAGGTTGTCGTCTTTTGTTCGCCTTCGTCGCGGCTGCCTAACTTCTTTATTCATATCATTCTAGTACCTTTGCTATGTTTTGTTGCACTTATGTGATCAAATGTAGGTCCATTATATTGGTCTTAGTTCTTTTGCTTTGTTTGGTATTACATATTCGACCAAGTTTAGGTTCATTCCTTTGATTATTTCGTTCACGACTAGTAATGTCATTCCTTGGGGTGTGCGAAATGTATTTATAAAAAAACATATTTTATTTAATACTTTTTAACAAAAAAACAACAACACTTGTAATAAAAAATAATTATAAAAATATAACAATACTTGTAGTATTTATAATTAAAAATAATAATTAAATCATAAAAATAATCAAAATATATAATACTTTTGAATTATAATATACCAACTATATAATAATTTATTTATCAAACAATGTTAGTTGTTATAAAAATAATATTAGATTGATTGTCGTGACTTGTTATATTAATCTTGTTATGTTTTGTCGACCGAACGACAGTCGTGTCGTGTTGTTGCCGAACAACATTCGTGTCGTATCTGATTATGTGATGGTTGTGTTCGTGATTTTTCCGTTTCTTACCATGTTTTTCCATCTTTTGTTACAGATATACTGTGAAACGGCTAGTATATATATATATCGGTTGTCGAGTTTTTATCACGATGATAATAATTTATAACTAAACCAATTTAGTATTACTCATGAATAATGAAATCTCGAGCGCTCTCATTCAAATGAATAAAATGACTTGTTAAACATATATATTAAAAATATAACGAACATATTAAGCATCTTTTATAACTACTACTTATTATGTATACTATGTATCATGCATCTCAATTTTGTTATCATTGTTTTATAAATAGACTACTTTTTCATTTGTATTGAAGGTGAGAAAATTTTACATAAACAAGAGAATTTATTTTAATGAAATAATATTTTATCTGTATCTTGTTTAAAGTTTTTTTACCCTTGTAATTATATATTTGATGAGAATTTTCGTCATCAAATTTGACATCATCTATAAGAAACAGTTTTCCAGGTACTTAAGTTCCAAAAAACTGAAAACCTAAGTCCAACCAATAGTGATAACTCGTTTACGAGCACATGAAGGCATGTTTGAGATCCAAATATCTCTGTACTACCTCGAAAATTGAGGTACTTAAGCAAGCATATACTGTCGTATTAGAAAACAAAATTTAAACACTATAGAATAAGTTACATTTTGTGACATATTTAAAACTTTTGAATTCATCACTAATCTGTTGCAATAACTATTTTGTGACTAATTTGTAAGCAAAACCACTAGTTTCATCCGCGTGGTCGCTAACAAAAAGTGATTTCAACCGAAACATAATTGACACCATAATCTGTCATAAGTGTGCTGAATGAAAACATGTCATGTTGTTGCAAGTCCGTTGTAAATTCGCTGCAAAACATCAAACCAATATATAGGTCATGTGATTCAAATATCGTTGCAAAACGTATTGCAAACGTATTGCAAATCCATTGCAAAATAGTTGCAAAACTCATTATTACTTAGTACTCTTTAGACTTTCTACTCTTCAATCTGGTGGCAATTCGGATACATTTCAAACTTTTTAATTTTCACTGGTTTATCATTATGTTTCTTAAAAAACTTAATGACATAAACTATTATGAAAATAAAAATAAACATTCAAATGTATCTTTGGTAGGCATCGCGATACCCATAACATAGGTATGTGAAATAACAAAGTGCATTAGACAAAATCCTCATTAGATATCCAACAGCCCACCATCCAAAATTTGAATTGGGTGAGTAACTACTTTCATATACTGCTTAGTATTAAGTTTATTTCCTGAATATGTTGGTCATTAATAGAAACTTTCAACACCAAATTGTTTACCAATGTTTCTGCAGCACAACCACACCAAACCTACGTTTAAAATCGTCAACAAATTAGTAGAACATTGTAGTTTTTCAAAGATGGTTCATATAAGATAAAAAAAGGCTCAAAGTATATTTTAGTTTAATTTTCAGTTTACTTTTAAATATATTATGTCAATACCTTATTTAATTACAATCACCTCTAATAGTTGAGAATTGTATGTATTGTTGCACTTTGCCAACATTTCATGAGCTCGCTCATTATATATAGACTACCTCCTAAGCTTCTCTGCTTGTAGTTCATCAATAATTGAACATTCAATACACAAATTCATCAATAATTAAACGTTTAACACAAAACTAATAATTATACAAGCTTGTAGATTTGAAATTATATAGATTTGTCCAGATTCTGGTGAGAATGGCTAGTTTGTTTTTGGTATAAAAAGTTATAAAATATATGTAAAATGGTCTACAAGGTTCGACTGGTTATGGGCCTGATTACAATAGAGTAATGAGTCTCAAAATATGGTGTCCAAAACAAAATTACATTTTATGAAAATAGAAGCGATTACAGAGGTCAAAGATGATATGATAGGCAATCCCCGAACTTAGGGAATGGTTGTTGGTGAAGATTGTGGATTTTTTTTCACGCCAGATTTAGTAGACAGTAGCGCAAAAAGCGAAGCGCCAAAGTTGACCATTTCCGGTGGCAGTAGGGCCCAAAGCTAGCCTCGACAATTCAGGAAGGCTATGAAGTAAGTGTTAACATTAAGTTGAATTTTCTAGTAATGGATTCCTAGACTGAGAAAGAAAATGAGTATTTAATAAGGATATACTTCCAGGAATCTGGATGGTTAGACCAGAGCACACAGTCCGGGGGGTTTCAAGCCCTTATTCAATTAGTTTATCCCGAGTGGTAAGCTTGTAGTGGATGGCCAACCAAGTAATGAAATATTTCCTATTCCAAACAAGTGAAGCCTAAAGGACCTTGTTCTTGGATGGATGGAGAGCTTCATATGTGCTGCTTACGGTTAATTGGAGACGAGAGTGATTTGGAATTGAAAAGAAAACGTCGTGACCTTCTGAAACAGGAGGGAGAATGTTTAAAGTGTCTCTAAGGATAGAATTTTTGTTCTTTATTTTCTTGGTGAGGGTCCACTAGGTCCAGATAGAATTTTGGTTTCTTCTAAAGATAGACCAAAAAGGCTTTAGGGTGGCCACCTGATTCCAAACTTTGAGGTTTGGGATCCCAAGGCCTCCCTCATCTGCCGGCAAGGAAAGGTTATCCTATACAATTTTAGCCCCCGTAGTCTTCATCTCTGAACCAGATCAAAGGAATCGGCAGAATAATTAGGAGAGCTTGTTTAGAACTCTCACCAAGAGGATAAAAATAGATAACCAGTATACTTGGCTGGCGAAAAGAAAAAAAATGATCTACACGAGAGATGCTTGGACGTCCAAGAGTTGATGCGATTAGTAACCTTTAGAAAAAGAGGTTTGAAATCATTGTAGGCTAGCCTCGAGGTGACTAGCTCATTATCCAAGTATTTGACCGGGAGAGTTCCTTCATTGAAACCAATGAGGTTGAACATTGAAATTCTAGTGCTTTCTGAAGTCCCTCAGAGTTAGTCTTAACTTTTGTTCGGGTTGAGTTGAACGCCCGATAGAAGGGAAAATTCATTGAGGTCATCCTTTATAAGCTTGATTAGAAGATGCATTTCCATGGTAAAAGATCATGAGGTCACCGGCGAAGCAGAGGTTTATGATTTTGATCTTGTAGTATTTCGAATGGAAGCCAAATGATGGGTCATTGCTTTAATTTTGAAGAATTCTTGAGAAAGCCTACATGACAATTAAAAAAAAATCGGAAGATGGGGTCT
The DNA here is from genome assembly GCA_036936605.1 of Limnanthes douglasii subsp. nivea. NCBI lineage: Eukaryota > Viridiplantae > Streptophyta > Magnoliopsida > Brassicales > Limnanthaceae > Limnanthes > Limnanthes douglasii. Next base: position 123,899,762 of record JAUPFV010000005.1, on the reverse strand, counting down.
CCTTGGTAGAGGCCTTTCATACCCTAGTTAAGCTAGTGGGGTTACCGTTAATACAAACCGCAAAAGAGGGGGTGATAATGCATTGGATTATCCAATTAATTTTTCGAGGTGGAAATCCATAATATATATGACATCCAAAACAACTCTCCATCAGACATTGTCGATGGCCATCATGAGGTCTAGCTTTAGGGTACATCGAGGACTCTTACTGTTGATCTGGTAACCATGCGTTAGGTCATGGGTGAGGAGGATATTATCGAAAATAGAGCGGTAAGGGACAAAGGCCGATTGAGATGGGTCAATTATGGTGGACAAGGAGGATTTGATTCTATTAGCCATGATCTTATATATGACGTTGTTGCAAGAAATGGGCCTATAATCCAATAGGGATGAGGGATTGTCAATTTTGGGATAAGGGCAATGAGAGTTTTGTTCCAGTTATGGTCTATTTTTCATTTATGGTAAAATTGTTTAATATCCGAACAAATATCAGGGCCAATAGCCGGCGACCAGAATTTAAAGAATCCAGCACTAAAGTCGTCCAAGCCTGGGGATTTTTCGCTATCAATGTCAAATAACGCCTTTCTAATTTCGTTATCTGAGATGGACTTGATCATATTGGACTTGTCGGAGGGAGAGATTGAGGTTTTGATAACAGTCCTCATTCTATCAAGTCTCTAGTAGTTATCAGGGCTTGGGTTTCCAAGAAGGTTCTTGAAGTGCAAGATTGACAATAGAAAGGATTTTGTTTCTGGCCCTATGAGAACGAATGTTATGTTGAAAGAATTTTAAATTTTTGTCCCCAAACTTGAGCCAGGTTTCCGTAGATTTCTGCTTGAGGAAAGATTCCTCAACACGACTATAGAACATATAGGCTTTGGCGGCCTCATGTTCAATAGAGCTAAGGTAGCTGCTAGTTGGGTTAGAAGTGAGGTTAATCTAGGCTTGAGCAAGGGTAGTTTGGGTGTCTTCTACTCTAAGACTGATATGGCTAAACTCCCTCTCATGTTCATAGTGTTCTTTCCGTAACAGATATTTGAGCTAGTAGAGACAATACTATTGATGATGGGTGGAAGCACCGCATATTAAAGTATTTGAACAACTTAGTATTCAGGATAGAAGGAGATGAGAAGTAAAGAATGATGGGGCTATGGTCGGAGGTGCGATGGAGGTCAAAGTGAGGAAAGGAATTTAGGAATGCGTCGTCATAGAGGCCATTGACGAGGGCCCTATCAATTTTAGAGGAGATTGGGTTGCCAATCTGATGGTTAGACCACGAATACTGGAACCCGGAGGCCCGCAATTCATCAGGGCAGCAAATACGGCAACATGTTGGAATTTATCCATTAAGTTGGATTGTCACATGTCGTATCGATGTATCGAACTATCGTTAATATTAGTCCAATAAAAGTAATCATAAAGAAAAGAACGGACTAGTAGATAAAATATGTATCATGGAGGTAATTGTATAGATACTAGGTTTAATTCCGAATACTGTGAAGGATTGGATTCGGAAATAAACAACTTAAGCAAAACGTAAAGTTTTGGGGTTATTTTGTAAAACAAAATAATACCGGGTTATGGTCCCTAAGAGTGGCAATTTAATAAGGACTGGTCTTCATTAAGTAACTGTCTGGAAGTTACAGACAATTAAGAGAGAAGAACCGTTACTGGTCTTCATTAAGTAACTGTCTGGAAGTTATAGACAATTAAGAGAGAAGAACCGTTACTGGTCTTCGTTAAGTAAATGTCTGGAAGTTACAAATAATTACTTAATGAAGAACCGTTTTTCTCACTTCAGTTCTATATAAGAATGAGTTTCTCATTTTTGAAAGCAACAAAAGAAAATACACAGAGAAAATCCTTTAAGAAAAACAAATTGATTCTTCCTTCGAATCAATTACAAAAGTGTGTTTTGGTTGCCATCTCTTAGAAGAATCAATAACTTAGCAAAGGATCGTCGATCATCTGCTCTAAGTCAGGAATCTGAAGATCAAAGAATGTCTACATCCTGTAAGTATTTATTTCGCATTTTTATAGGATGATTTAACTTCATAATTCAATAAGTTAGATTAGAAATCCGTAAAGTATTTCTATCAAGTGGTATCACAGCCACCATGAAATTAAATTCTTAGTTTTTCAGATTATAAAATTAGATCATATATATTAGATCTATATATTAGATATGATGTCGGTTATCGGAAATTACACAAACAATTAAACAATTACGGTGGTATAATTATATATGCAGTTAAAGATGCCGTATGCGGCTACTATAATTAATATAATTAAATTAAAATCCGAAATTATTAATTTAGTAACTGTCATTTCCCTAAAGAATAGGCAAAATATACGTGACCACCGATAAATGTGTAATTAAGTTTGCTTATATATTATATAAAGTTATAAGTGAATTATTACGAGAATTATATTATATCATTGAAGTTTATTATATATAAAAATATATAGTATAGTATATATATGAATAAGTTTTATATATATAAATAAATACTATATTATAATATATATTAAGAATTATATTATAATATAATTAAAGATATATTACAATATAATTAAAGATATATTATAATATATTAAATTTAATGTGTAAATTTAATTTGATTAAATTATAAATAGAGTACGAAATAGTTTGGACATTAAGTAAGGTAGTCGTAAAGTATGTTTCGAAATAATTAGCATGTTTTAAGTTGTCCGAACTTCGGTAAATAATTAATGATTCAATATATCGCCAAAGTGATCCCTATTGCTGAATTAATTATTTTAGAGTTTTGACAAGTCTATGATTGACAAGTATGTAAATTTTAATCGGCCCAAAGGAAGGTTAATGTTTGACATAGTTAATCTTAGACACGAGATAGTTATTTGTGAATTGATCATTAAGAAAATTGAACTAAAAAAAAATCGGCCCAAAGGAAGATTTTTTTTTCTTGTCAATTAGAAGGATCAACATTAATTATGCTCAAACTCATACATATACAAATTAATATGCTTGCCCAAAGGTATCTTATTGATGTTGTAAGAGTATGTTTTATTATGCTATGTTTATTTGTTAAATACTATGGAGGTTATATGTTAAGGGATGTTTTTGGCTATTTTGTTATGTTAGCAAATTCGTATTTCTATAACCCAGAAGGCAAAAAGGCACTCATACTTAATGGGAGCAACTTTGAGCTGTGGAAAGAAGATATGTTGCTGCACTTGATGCGCCATGATTACGACTTAGCATTAAGGGTCGATGAACCTAAACCTCTCACTGATGATAGTTCTCCTACGGAGAAGAAAGAGTCAGAGGCGTGGGAAAAGTCGAACAGGATAAGTCTAGGGATCATGAAGCAAGCAATTCCATTAGCATTCCGTGGTGCAGTTTAACCTGAGATCACTAATGCGAAAATATTTCTCGAAGAGGTAGAGAAATGTTTTGCCAAGAACGATAAAGTAGAGATTAAGACGTTGCTTATTAAGCTAGCCTTTATGAAATATCATGGCAAAGGGACTGTTCGTGAGCACATCTTGGAAATGTCAAACATCGCTTCCAAACTGAAAGCACTTAAGATTGACCTTCCCGAAGATGTTGTGGTAAGATTTGTTTTTCACTCTTTCCCTCCTCAGTATAAGAACTTTGAAACTTCTTATAACTGTCAGCGCGAGAAATGGACTCTCAACGAGCTCATCTCTCAGGCAGCGCAAGAGGAGGAAAAGATGAAGCAAGAACATCCAGAAGTGCAAATGGTGAAAGCTCAGGTGGATAAGGGAATTAAGAGAAAGTATGAAGGTTCAGATGCACATGCATCCGGTTCGGGACAAAGAAGCATAAGGGTACGTCTGGTAAAGGGCGTTGCTTCCATTGTAAGAAACCAGGGCACTTTAAGAAAGAATGTGAAAAATGGAGGGCTATGATGAAAGCCAAAGGTATTTTCACTTCTATGGTCTGTTCTCAGATCAATTTAGTTTCAGTGCCAAGAAATACTTGGTGGGTTGATACAGCAGCAACAACTCATGTTTGTATTTCTTTGTAGGGTATGATAAGAAACCGAAGCCTGAGTGATGGTGAAACATCCATCTATACAGCTGATGGCAGTTCGTGTTTAGTTCATTCTATCTGTGATTTTCGTTTGTTGCTTACCAGTGGACATTTTTGTATTTAAAAGACGTATTGTATGTACCTTCTTTTCGAAGGAACCTAATTTCTTTTCCGTTGTTGGACAAATTAAGTTATTCTTGTCTATTTGGAAATGAAAGTTTATGTCTTTATTTACATGGTAATGTTGTTGGTTCTGGAAAGTTAATAGAAAATGATAACTTGTATTTATTGGATACTATAAAGGATCACAAAGAGATAATGAATGTAGATGTACCTGGAAAACTAAATTGTAAAATGGAAAAATCAGCAAAACTTTGGCACAAGCGATTATGTCACATTTCTAGAAATAGAATTGAAAAGCTTGTTTCAGAAGGTTTATTAAGTGAACTGGATTTTTCGGACTTCAACGTTTGCGTTGAATGTATAAAAGGAAAACAGACCAAAGTGAAACGATTAGATGCATACAGAGCGAAAGGGGTCTTGGATTTGATACATACAGACATTTGCGGTCCGTTCCCTACAGCATCATGGAACGGCCAACGATATTTTGTATCTTTCATTGACGACTTTTCACGATATGGGTATCTATATCTCATTCACGAAAAATCAGAGGCCATTGACAAGTTCAAAGTCTTTAAGACTGAAGTTGAAAAACAACTTGTTAAAGACATTAAGTGCGTCAGATCGGACTGTGGTGGTGAATACTACGGGAGATATGATGGTTCAGGTGAACAACGTCATGGACCGTTTGTAAAGTTCCTAGAAGAGTGTGGTATAGTCCCTCAGTATACGATACCGGGTTCGCCCAACATGAATGAAGTATCTGAGAGACGAAACCGTACATTAAAGGATATGGTAAGAAGTATGATTAGTCATTCAACATTACCTATATCACTCTGGGGAGAAGCAATAAAATGTGCGACCTACCTACTTAATAGAGTTCCGACGAAATCAACTACTAAGACACCGTATGAACTTTGGACTGGGTGTAAACCTAGTTTAAAACATTTACATGTTTGGGGATGTCCAACTGAAGCGAAGCCTTATAGGCCGAATGAAAAGAAATTGGACTCCAAAACGGTTAGTAGTTATTTCATCGGATATCCCGAGCACAGTAGGGGTTTTAAGTTTTATGATCCTTCCACAAAGAATATATTTGAGACGGGTACATCGAAATTCTTTGAGGATATAGAGTTTGGGGGGAAGAATTTAGTAACGAACATTCATTTTGAGGAAGAATCAATAGAGATTCATGAAGGTTCTAACAATGATACTATAGTGTCAGATGATGATATGGTAATTAGAAGGCCAATCATCACTTCAGATTCGTTAGAACATATAGATACTCAAGATGATGTTAATATTCCTCCTATGGATGTTGTTCCAATGGAGCAAAATGAAGTTGTTCAAGAAGAACAAACTCTATCTCCTCAAGAAGTTCAAGTGCAAAATGAAGAAATTATGCCTTTGCGTAGATCTACTAGAGAAAGAAAGAGCGCTATATCTTCAGACTATATAGTGTATCTTCAAGAACATGAAGAATTTTATGGTTCAACAGAAAACGATCCTTTAAGTGTTCGCGAAGCCATGCAAAGTTCTGATTCTCACTTCTGGATTAAAGCAATGAACGAAGAGTTTAAATCAATGAAAGATAACGCGGTATGGGAGCTTGTTCCATTACCTGAAGGAAAGAAGCCGATTGGTTGTAAATGGATTTTTAAAACCAAACGGGATTCTAAGGGTAATGTGGAGAGGCATAAAGCGCGACTTGTAGCTAAGGGTTTTACTCAACGTGAAGGGATTGACTTTAAAGAAACCTTCTCTCTAGTTTCTTCGAAGGATTCTTTTCGGAAAATCATGGCATTAGTTGCACACTTCGACCTTGAGCTCCATCAAATGGATGTAAAGACCGCCTTTCTTAATGGAGACATTGAGGAAACGATCTATATGTTACAACCTGAAAACTTTATCTCTGGTAATCCAAAGTCGACGGTATGTAAACTGAAGAAATCTATTTATGGTCTCAAACGAGCGTCTCGACAGTGGTATCACAAATTCCTTGAAGTTATTGTCTTATTTGGTTTCGAGATAAATTCGGTAGAGGATTGTGTGTATCAAAAATTCAGTGGGAGTAAATTCATATTTCTAGTGCTGTATGTTGATGACATATTATTGGCCACGAACGATAAGGAATTGTTACATACGACCAAGAAATTTCTTTCGGAAAAATTCGATATGAAAGATCTTGGTGATGCATCATTTGTGTTAGGAATTCAAATTCACAGGAATTGATCCCATGGAATTTTGAGTTTATCACAAAAGGCGTATATTGAGAGTATGTTACAACGTTACGGGATGGCTAACAGCAAAGGAAAGGAAACCCCTATATCAAAAGGTGAAAAGTTTAGCCTTAAGCAATGCCCAAAGACAAAACTTGAGATTCAGCAAATGCAAAAGGTTCCATATGCTTTCACTGTTGGAAGTCTGATGTATGCTCAAGTTTGTACACGGTCAGACATTGCTTTTGTGGTGGGTGTGTTAGGGAGATACGTAAGTAATCCAGGGGTGGAACACTGGAAAGCAGTCAAAAGAGTTCTCCGGTATTTGCAACAAACAAAACATCACAGGTTAACATATAAGAAGTCGGATAAACTAGAGGTCATAGGGTATTCCGACTCGGATTTCTTCGGATGTGAGGATTCTCGTCGTTCAACCTCAGGCATTATATTCCTTTTAGCGGGAGGTGCAATATCATGGAAAAGTCTTAAACAAACACTCATTGCATCTTCCACTATGGCTGCGGAATTTGTTGCTTGTTTCGAGGCATCCAATCAGGCGCTTTGGCTGCGAAATTTTGTCACGGGACTGCGAATCGTAGAAGGGATAGAAAAACCCCTTAGATTATATTGTGACAATAACTCGGCAGTTCAGTATTCAAACAGTAATAGGAGCTCGGTTAAGTCCAAACATGTAGATATCAAGTTCCTGTCTGTTAAAGAGAGAGTACAGAGTGGTCAAATTAGTGTGGAGAAAATAGGGACAAACTCAATGTTAGCATATCCTCTTACGAAGGCATTAGTACCTAAAGTTTTTATTGAACACACCATTAACATGGGTGTTGTGTACTTAGAGGATTATTAGTTTCAGTAAGAGTTTGTATTAAGCTATTAAATTTTTTTGTATTATGATATTCGCGAACTTAAGGTCATTAATGCAAACATATTTATATACAAGTTTTCAGTGTGCTCTTGTATTTGATTATTCGTACTCTGCTGTAAGTAGACCTCCAATTAAGTGGGACTAGTTAAGAATAGATATGTAAGATTACATTTCATACTATTCTTATGCTATGCACCATGATAGATCCATGTAGTTGATTGTTACGATATCGTGATTACTGATGCATCTATTTGCGGCTTGAAATGCATTGATGATGACTTTAGTCGTATGTTGTTAATAGTCATTTACGAGATTGTTAAGGTTATCTATGTGACGATAGAAATTTAGAACGTTCATTAAGTGGATGCATCCTATAGTAGCATATGATGATCCAAGTGGGAGATTGTTGGAATTTCTCCATTAAGTAGGACCGTCACATGTCGTATCGATGTATCGAACTATCGTTAATATTAGTCCAATAAAAGTAATCATAAAGAAAAGAACAGACTAGTAGATAAAATATGTATCATGGAGGTAATTGTATAGATACTAGGTTTAATTCCGAATACTGTGAAGGATTGGATTCGGAAATCAACAACTTAAGCAAAACGTAAAGTTTTGGGGTTATTTTGTAAAACCAAAAAGTACCGGGTTATGGTCCCTAAGAGTGACAATTTAATAAGGACTGGTCTTCATTAAGTAACTGTCTGGAAGTTACAGACAATTAAGAGAGAAGAACCGTTACTGGTCTTCATTAAGTAACTGTCTAGAAGTTACAGACAATTAAGTGAGAAGAACCGTTACTGGTCTTCGTTAAGTAAATGTCTGGAAGTTACAAACAATTACTTAATGAAGAACCGTTTTTCTCACTTCAGTTCTATATAAGAATGAGTTTCTCATTCTTGAAAGCAACGAAAGAAAATACAGAGAGAAAATCCTTTAAGAAAAACAAATTGATTCTTCCTTCGAATCAATTACAAAAGTGTGTTTTGGTTGCCATCTCTTAGAAGAATCAATAACCTAGCAAAGGATCGCCGATCATCTGCTCTAAGTCAGGAATCTGAAGATCAAAGAATGTCTACATCCTGTAAGTATGTATTCCGCATTATTATAGGATGATTTAACTTCATGGTTCAATAAGTTAGATTAGAAATCCGTAAAGTATTTCTATCACAACAATCATTAAACAGAGAGATAGAGTTGTTCTAGTGGATTTCAGAGTTGGATCGCTCCGAGGGGTCACATATCGCATTAAAGTCTCCCATGACAACCCAATGATTTAAAGCATTGTTCTGAGCAATGGAGGCCAAATATCTCCAAAGGGGCTGACGGACGGATGGCTCATTGAAGCCATAAACAGTTGTGCGGTTGAAGGTTAGACTCCTAGCAAGCCAGGTTAAGCTACAATTTATTTATTTGGGGGGAGGTGAATCCGAGGATAATATTACAAACACTCGGGTTCCAAGCAATCCAAATTCAACCGTCATAGTGGTTTTCATGGTTTGTATTGTAATGCAATCAACACAATATAGTAGTCATGATATGGTGAACATTATCAATATTAACTTTGGTTTCAAATAAGCAAATAGCATCGACGTTATTCAAAAAGATGAAATCACGGACATCATTTTAAAGAATATGATCATTTTAAAGAATATGATCATTTAAACCCATCATATTCTAACTAGTAAGGCACATTTAATAAAAAATTAATTTAAGTCGAAATTCAACCAAAATAATTAATACACCGAAACGGTGATCCCAAACACACTGGACTTCAACAGAAAGACTTGCCGATTCGCATTGAGCCGGATGCGGCTAGTTTAGGTTCAGTTATAGGAGAAAACTATTAAACAAAATTTTATTGGTTAGTCTGGCATAGTAACTAAACACATATATAAATAAGATGTTTTTATAAAATCCAAGTTATCTAGGGCTTTTCAGATTATCTTATAAAATTTATTAATCAATCCAAATGATTTATCCAACTCAAAACCTCTGGTCCACGGTATTACGATGAACAAGCTATCTCAACATCAAACAAAGTATTCTGACTCCTAAATTTAATATTTAAATTAAAAATTATCACTTGGTTATATGCATCTCTCACTTGAGCAAAAAAAAACACCCATTTTTATGGCTATTTGAATCTTGAACATGAATAAGTAAATCATCTCCAAGACTCTTGGATAAACTGTAACACAATAATATAGAAAAGTTAGTGCCTTGAAGACAAAAGTATGTAAAGTTTTGAAGTTATTATGAAGAACAAAACTACGTACAACACAACATATGGGCTTGGTGCATATGTATCAGCTCGTTTTCACGTGAACTTTTCGGTCTTCATCGACATGAATATGTTTATGCTTACCGATGTACTTATTATTTAATTCCACTTGTTTTATATATTTATTTAATTTCATTTTAGACGTATATTTTAATTGGTGAATTAGAAACATACGGTGTACGGATTGGATTCAATTTTTGTTGGATATTTTAGTGTAATTGGATTAACTAGTCGACCAATGTAGTCATAATATATTATTGAGCAAGTCGGAGAGTGTGGAGTACACGCTTGTTAGAATATATTATGATTAGTGGGTCCAATGGACGGATTCTTGTTCGGGTTAGACTTATTTTGAATGATAAGGCTAATATGAAAATTCATAGAAATTTGAATTTGAAAAAATAATTCGAATTTGAATTTGAATTTTTACTGAGTTTATTATTTGAAATTTTAACCGTTTTTGGACATAAAACCGTTTTACAGTTGGAGTATTTTGGTTGAATAAATAAGTATGGTTCTATAACAGAGGAGAACATAACAAAAATTCATTCTCGTTGTTCAAAAGAAAAGCTCTGATTTTATCCGGTTGAAAATTTTGGAGAACCACCAAAATAATTTCAATCTGAAATTGTTAAAACAAGACTTCAAAGTTTATCCGGAAATCTCTAAAAAATATTCCCAACAAAAGATTGAAATTATCTATTCTTGTTTTATGAAGAGATTTGTATGAAGATGTTCTTGTTTTATGCAAAGATGTGGAAAAAGATTGGAATGAAGAGATTTTTGTCATCTTTAAGAGAATCCATAATCAATTATAAAGCATTGGAACTATGGATCATTTGTCCTGTAAGTTTTTCTTCCTTGACTTTCACTCATGGATGAAAATGGTGATAATCTCTGAATTGTTTTAAATTCTATAAATGAAACACATATTGGATTAATTGATGTTTTGGTTGTTAGAAGTGTCTGTCTAGACTGTGTGAATTCATTTGTTATGTGATGAAAGCATGTTTTGGCTTTTGTTCCAAAAACAAATTATGATTTTGTAACATAATTTTTGGTTACATGCCTTGATTCAGTGGAGTAAAATACCAATGAATATGTTTGAGAAGAAATATCTATGGTTGAAGATAAATTAATGCACAACAGAATTCGTTATAAGAAATTACATATGGTTACATTTGAATTGATAACCATAGCTGATAGTGCAGTTTCAATTTGCATATGACTCGATGCATTTTAAGCATGAAAAGAAAGCTTGGAAAAGCGTAAGATGACACATACTTTTAACAGCCATTAATGCAATCGGCGTTTTAAATTTCCATATTTGACTAATTCAAAGAAATAACTATAAATATGGTTTTTTCTTTAATAACGGTTTTCTGCACAAAAGAAATGACGATGGTAGGCAGTGATATTTCACATGCAAATATTCTATGTACTTGATGCTAAAATAGAATATAGCATGCACGTTTTAAAATGCATGAAATTTTCATACATGTATTTAAACGGTGGGAGAGTATTATATATAGTTCAAGTTTAAATCTATTGATTTTGTATATCTACATGTGTAAGTTTAAAAGATAATAACAATATAATTCTTAACAAACTGTTTTTACAATTTTATAAGAATGCAAATTAAACTATTATAAAGGTTTAAGGTATGCATTAGCTTTATATGTTCTTTAAATATAATAGTAGTACAGGTTATATAGTACTGGAGTTTATATTTAGTTTATTTAAAAATATAATTTACGATATTGATAAATTTTGATGTTATTTGTAAATGAATGATAATTTGAATATACGTCGATGACATGGTGATTTTTGGTATAAACAAAATCAAGTTAATGAAATTAAGACATTTTTATTGTCGAGTTTTGAGATAAAGGATTTCGAAGAAGCTGAGAGGCTTCTTCGTATATGTATGTCATGACTAGTAGTAGGCCAGATATTGGATTTGTTGTTGGAAATCTTAGTAGTATATTCGGATGCGAGTTATATTTCGAATATGGAAGTCCACTCTTTCACAAGTGAATGTGTATTTCTACTTGGAGGACTTGTTATCTCTTGGGCATCTAAGAAAAAAAGTTGAATTACTGATTCAACAATGAAATCCGAGTTTGCGGCATTAGCAACAGCTAGTAAAGAAGCTGAATGGCTAAAAAATTTTATGTATGAAATTCCGTTGTGGCCCAAAAGATATCACCTAAATCTATCAGATGTGATAGTGAAGCTGTCTTGGCTAATGTCTATAGAGAAGTTTACGAAGGCATGTCTAGATACTTAGGTGTTAGACAAGTATGATTCAAGAGAGCATCACACATGATATTATTTCAGTAGGGTTTGAGAGAACTCAATATAATTTAGCCGATTATTTAACCAAAGGGTTGAGTAAAGATCTTGTGCACAATCGGTAATTGGGATGTGATTAAAGTTCATTTAAAATATCTCATGTTAAGATACCCAATTCCCATCTAATATGACATTAGGTGCTGAATTCAATGTGGAAAGCTAGATATTGGAACACATTAGTACTATTATCCCAAAGTATGTGTTCAGAAAAGCAAGTTGTGGAGGTTGAAGTTTATCTTCTTAATAGTTTTTTTGAAAAATTGCATGTGCATGTGCAAGAGTAAAAGATCTACCTGTTTAAGCATGAAGTTTAGCCGCTTCAAGAAGCTAGGAATTGGTTTTGATATGCTTAAGAAGGATAAGGACACAAGGCTAGTAAAAGATAGTGTCAAGTAAGAACATTTGAGAATGTAAATTTATATGTATATTATTTTTGAGTATTCATTATGGATAGTAAAGGTTCAATCCTTAGTGATACCTTGATATTCCAATATTTGGAATGTGTAATATACTAATATGAAATTCAATCGTCACGATATTTCATTTATGTATAAATTTGTTAGTTGTTGTGATTTTTTGTTTTCGTTAATCATGAATTGCACTAAAATGGGGGAAGATTGTTGGATATTTTAGTGTAATTGGATTAACTAGTCGACCAATGTAATCATAATATATTATCGAGCAAGTCGGAGAGTATGGAGTACACGCTTGTTAGAATATATTATGATTAGTGGATCCAATGGACGGATTCTTGTTTGGGTTAGACTTATTTTGAATGATAAGGCTATTATGAAAATTCATAGAAATTTAAATTTTTAGTGAGTTTATTATTTGAAATTTTAACCGTTTTTGGACATAAAACTATTTTACAGTTGGAGTATTTTGGTTGAATAAATAAGTATGGTTCTGTAACAGATGAGAACATAACAAAAATTCATTCTCGTTGTTCAAAAGAAAAGCTCTGATTTTATCCGGTTGAAAATTTTGGAGAACCACCAAAATAATTTCAATCTGAAATTGTTAAAACAAGACTTCAGAGTTTATCCGGAAATCTCTAAAAAATATTCCCAACAATTTTTATTTTTAATACTTTTATTTTATTTTGAAAAATTGATTAGGGTCAGGAATGCCATATATATATATATATATATATAGATCTCATACCCTAATCTAAGTTAGTTGTTTATTGAAATTAAAATTAAACATTTTGTCTATTTATTTTTTAGTTTTGTTTCCTTTAGATTATGGTTACATCTCTTTTCCCTGAGATTAGGTTAAGAGTTATCTACCCTTGTTTCTTCTTCTATTTTCTATTTCTCAAAGCTTCATATTTTAAGAAGGTCCAACACTCTTAGTGGTACACGTATCAAATATATTACATTCGATAACTACAAAACCAACTACTACCTTGTACATATCAATTAATATTGAATAGTCATATGATTTAATAATGTCATACCTCCAGACTTTGGAAACCTGTTTCATCTATTATTCCTCGTCTACAAATAGGTCAAATTTTTCATTAAATATAAACTATTTAAAAGAATATGACATGTTATATGAACTTCTCTTTTTGTTCTCCATCCAGACGACAGTGTGACATTCCAATTAGGAAATATGTACGAATAAAGTCGAAATTGATATTAGCTGGTTTAGTGATTTAAACTTGCAACCATGAGATGAGTCTACATTTATCTTGATCATAAGAACTAAACAATAGTCATAGTAATGTATAAAAATAATAGATAGATAGGAAGGTTGAATCACTCCAACGAGCTTCGCATTCAAGGCTTCACACCTAATTTAGAGCTTCATGCTTAAGGCTTCGTACTTAGTTTATAGCTTCATGCTCAAGGCCTTTATACCTAGGTTCCTTTCAGAGGATATGGGAAAGACTTGCGTTCTCTTATTTCTCAAAATAATGCTTCATACAAATGCATTTACATATATTATATAAGAGTAAATATGAATTTCTAAGGCTTACGTTAACTTAGAAAAACACTAGGACTCCTCGCTTATTAAGATGCATAATGAAGAGGGGAATTGCTAAAAAATGGCCAAAATTACTCCGCGAAGTCGCCTTTAATTTTTTTTAAACTACTCGGTGAAGTTATTTTGTTTGACTATTTTACCCTTACGAAATTGTATAAATAGTTAAATTTACTATGCGAAGTTAACAGAATTTCAAAAAAAACCCTCAATTCTCTACCTTCTCTCTATCTTCTCTTTAAAAAACCCAAAAAAATTATAACTAAAATTAAAAATACACTTAATGTGAACTAATACTAAAATCAAAACGCAAAATTAGAAATAAACTACAATTAATATACTTAATCTACAATTAAATTTAAACTTAAACTAAACTTAACTTAAAAATTTAAAACTTACCCTTACCTATTCTCTCACTCCCTTACCTCTCTCTTCTCTCTCTCCCTTACCCTCACCCAAAAACCAGCCGACGACAACCAAAAACCAGCCGTAGCCGTAGTCGACGACACCACCGGCGAACCGTACCCGAAACAACAATCACCGGCCACCCTAGTAGCCACCCGATGTCCACCGGAGAACTGTACCCAAAGCAACAATCACTGGCAAGTTAATCCACGGAATCGGAAATGAATACATCAACTGTAAGTTTATTTCGTTGTTGTTAATTAGTTTAGTTAGGTTTAGTTAGGCTACTAGGGTATTTGTACGGGTTTTAGGGCTGTAGGAACGATCTGACAGAAGCTTCAAGCTTCTCCCATAAAGAACGTGTTCTTCGCGACACGGGGGCGAAGAACAGGGTCCCTACGCCATCGTGTGGCGTAGGTTGGGTTTCCCACATCATAGCGATGGTGTGGGATCCTAAGTGTACGCCCCTTGAAAGCGTAAACTTAGGATCCCACGCATTGCTATGGTGTGGGAAACCTAACCTACGCCACACGAGTGACGTAGGGACCCTATCCACGGCATCACTGTGGCGTGGGTATAAGGGTGTACGTCTTAGTTTTGGCGTACACCCTTATACCCACGTCACACTGGTGGCGCTGGTTGCTCCTGTCACCGGAATAACCCGGGATCAGTTTATTCTTGTTCTTTGGTGTGTGTTAACCGTGTTTATGCAATTATTTATCTACAAACGCTTCGAGCATGACAATTTGTGTTTTCGACGAACCTTGAAATTTTCTACGTATTTTATTTAAGGTAATTGATCATGGTGACGCCCCACAGTCTGAGGATGGCTCTCGGACGAAGAGAATAAAGAAGCGGAGTAGGGTACGGGAAGTTGCTTAGCCCGACTCAGCAGCTCCGAAGGATGAGCTGCCTATAGTTTCCGGACCGCATGCGTCCGGATCGATTTTTTTTTCTGCTTCCGCTTCCCGCGGACGACGCCATCCTCCCCCACCTATAGGGCATCCTAGAGCTCCTCCTCCATCTAGGTTGCCACCGCTATTCAGTGAGGCATTCATATCCCACACTGCATACCACCTTTGTGTAGGAGAAGTAATATCGAAATTACAATTTGACATTTTATGACTGTTTAGTTTTGTCGTATGCTAATTCGAACAAATCTTTTCAGGAGCGAGAGATGCGGCTATATGCCCATTATCCAAGTCATAGAGCATGGAGTTTGGATGCACAGACTAGAGTATGCATCGTAGTTGACGCCATTCCTTTCGGTTGACTCATAGAGCCAGTTCTATCACATGCACACACACTCCACCATGACGGAGGTTTTTTTAGAGTGGTGGCATATGAAGACTAGTACTTTCCATTTCTGGTTCGGAGAGATGACGATTACTCTCGACGACGTCTGCACCATTTTGGGACTCCCAGTTCAGGGTGAGCTTGCTGTGTTTCCCATTATATCTGACAAGACTATGGTCATGCACGAGTGTGCTGAACTGCTTATGGTGGATGAGTTTTACTTTGTGACGAAGGTTGAGAAATGCAAGGGCGTTGGTTTGGGGTTTAAATGGCTCCGGAGTAGGTTTAGTGGGCCACAGTTCTGCGATGACAACCCTGGTCTCAGTGATCTGATGGTAGATGCGGCTGCCCGCGCCTACATATTACATATGATTCGCACGGTCATATTCGCGGACAAGAGCAGCATAGACTCCAATTACAAATATTTGTTTTTGTTGCGCGATTTGACTCAGGAGAGTGTCGGTAGGTACTCATGGGGTAGTGTTGTTCTCGCGTACTTGTACCACCATCTGGGTGTGGCCTCCCTTCACGACACGAGGACTACGACCGGATGTATCAGCTTGCTGGACACATGGATACAGGATCATTTTATCATGGTTCGCTCTATTACTCGTTCCACTTACACTCAGCGCCAACCCACTATTGGTAGATGGGATACAGCTGCAGCAGTATCTGACTCCTGGACGAAGCTGAACCTTCGTATCTCCATCAACAACCTAGAGGAGAGCGGTGTAAGTCATATTCTTTAGTGAGCCCAAAACCTATTTTTTTATCCTGTGTTTATGTTCATATTCGTTTGTATTGCAGATATTGTTTGATCCTTATCGTGCTATACGCGATCATTTCCCGTTCGAACATATAGCCTCGTTTTAAAATGTCATATGCGGTGTGGAGCACTCTCAGGGATACTATCCAGAGCGAGTTCAGCGGCAGTTTAGCTGTGTCCAGAGGGGTATCGCGCATCTTTTGTTAGATATGCAGTCCAAGTCAAGGAGAAAACCGAAAACGATGGCGTATGCATTCGATGTGGATGATTGGGTGAACTGGGAGAGCAACACGTTGCATCGGGCTTTTTGGGGAGTGATGATGGGAGACAATATGGATTATTTTTGTGAGCTTGAGTACACTCTCCTTCATCAGAGGATTTTCTGGTTCGACCTCATCAACACCGCAATCTACTCGCTCGATGACTATGTGCATGAGGATAGGGAGGGAGCTATCATCCGACATTTGCATGCCGGTATGCGCAGGATCTCGTTGTTTCTTGGAGTTGGTGAGTTTGATACTGATTTTGATCGTCTGGCTGGGGCTTACGATGATGTTTTGTCCACTGCCAGGAGACTTACTTAGACACTATTTTGTATTTTTTGTTTGTATGATACTTTATAACTGTTGTGGTTACTTTTATGGTTTGTTTATTTTTTTTATACACGTATTATGCGGTTACATATTTTAAAGTTGATGTATCTGTATTTTCGCAATTGCTTAGATGTTTTGGTTGTTTTATAACTGTAGTACATTCAAGAAAACGTCAAACATAATTGAAACATAACTGAAACGTAATTGAAACATGGTTGAAACATAATTCAAACATAATTAAAATATAATTGGAACATAATTGAAATAATAGTACTACCTAAAACAGCACACATACAGGAGTAACATAATTGAAACACAGACTACTCTAAACATAACAACTCGAAGGCAAAAACACAGAAATAGTTAAATGATCAGTCGTCGAAATCCTATCCTAAATTGTCATCTGAATCGTCCCCCTCATTCCTTGTCGCAATCCTGTCCTCCAGATACGACACCATATCCCTACTGATGTAGTCTGCTACTGTAATGTTCCAGACCAAATGTGCTTCTTTCTTAATTCGAGCTGGCATGAAAAGTAGAGGAGTGAGCGGTTGGACGAAGAGGCACCCGCTTTTGATTTCGTCACGATTTTGAACTTTAACATCTCATGCTCCTAAATTCCCATAGTTGAATAGGAGACGGTCAAAGAACGCATCGCTACGATCTTCCCCCATCTCTTGGTGGGCAACCCTTACCTTCTTAAGCAAATGATAGTCTTCATCAGCTGTAAACTCCATTTGTTCAAGTGTTTCTGTTTTTTTTTTGTAAGTAGACGTTTGGTTTCTATTATGACATATTGTATTTTGTAACATGTTGATATAGTATAGTTACTCTTGGCGGGAGTTATTATGTTGGCGGGAATTTTTGGGTTAATGAGAATCGCATTTGGCGGGTGTTTTTTAGTTAATGAGAGTTGGAGGGAATTAAAATGTTGGCGGGAATTTTTCGGCGGGAGTTTTTGTGTTGGCGGGAGTTATTATGCTGGTTGGAGTTATTGGTGGGTCCCAGTTGAATTTAATAATCTATGCAACTACACGGAGTAATTTAGGCATTCGTCCTTATCCTTATCTATCTTCCCCCTAACTTTACACTTGACAAGTTTTAGTTCATCTAACTGGATTACATTATCTGAGAATGAAATTATTTATAAATAAATGTTATATCCACACATTGAAGGGTAAATAAGTGTAAAAACCAAACAAAAAAATGTGTCCACGAATGAGTTGGAAGATCAATATTTGATGAAAGCATCAATCGAAGTTGGCAACACGCACACGGAAGAGGGGCATAAAGAATACTTTAAGGCATTGTTATACCAGATGTACTTCTTATACGGAAGGGATGGTGTCCAGCCGCCAAGAATTTCAAGGCGTGTTGATGAGGTGAAGGCTAGGTGGTCAGTCCTAGTCATATTCCGTCTTCATCCAGTTTTTGGCCTCACCGAATTAGAACGTCGTGTTGGGTGTAACTGGTTCAATAGCCAGGTCACGGATTCGATAACAAAGGATCAGTTGGATCGGGTTCGTTCTGAAATTATCGACATCCGGCTAGAGGAAATGCGTGACTACTAGGATGCAAAAGAAGAAAGAAAGCTGATGAAATGGAATTGGCCTGATAGATAAGTTTGAGTTAGTGTTTAAGTTTAAGTTACTGTTTAAGTTTGAGTTATTATTTCAGTTTTGTTTAAGTTCATGTTTCAGTTTATGTTTCAGTTTTTGTTCTTTTATGTTTCAGTTTCTTTTATGTTTCAGTTTCAAATTAATTGAAATACGCACTTTAAAAGTTACTAACATTAATTATCTATTTAATTTAATTAGCATTAAAATTAAATTAAAATTACAGTTGTTACAAAAAAACCACCAAAATATTGTACTTTAGGGTTTACCCTATTGCCGACAGGAAATGGCGTAGGGGAAGCCCTTTTCGTCACTGTGTGGCGGCAATAGGATTAAATCTTAAGGGGCTCTCTGTTCTTTTGAGAACATAGGCTCCAAAAGGTCGTTTCCGCCAGCCAAATAGCGAACGGAAGTATCCCCACGCCAACGGTTGGCGTGGAAAGGTTGGCTCACGTTAACCGTTGGCGCGAGAGTCGTTAGTTACACCATTTAGCCGGCGAAAACATCTACCTATGAAATTTTGAAGTTTAATTTTTTTTTTAAAAGTTGTACACAAGATTTGGTTACTAGAAGATAGTTTAATGGATCGTGAATACAATACGAAGTGAGTTTACAACAAAAAAACAACAAAATCAAACACAATAAATTTGAATTAAAATTTAACTTACAACACCAACTCAAATATCAATCTTTGGTTAAGTCCACTATGGGATCATAAAATTCCACGGAATGAGTCGGTCTGGGATTTTACAGTCTTAAAAATACACAGACTCTATCTAGCAAAGGGATCGACCTATAAATAGCATCTTCTCTCGCCGTTCGCATCCACGTTGGATCTATAGTCGGTAAAGGTGACCCTTTAACCAAGTCAACCTTCAAATCGACGTTGAATATCAATGCGCGTTAAGAAAATAAATGATTAAATGCGTGTGAAACTAAAAGTTCTTTACTCACGTGAACTAAATGGTTTTTATTGACGAATGGCACACCGATCTCCTTTGAAGAGCCATCCTGCGGTGGTGTATTTTTCACCGGTAAGTAATTCGTACATCCACCGGGAGCGAGGCAATAGAAAACACAATTGAATGTCGTCGCGACTAGTTTTCCGCAACTAGGGAAGGACATCCAATTTGCAAAAGGTGCATTCTCTTTATTAAAAGTCAACCCGTGTATCTCCTTATCGAATTCGCTTTCATCGTCGTAATATGCAACTCGTTTATCAAACTCCCGATCTCTCTTTAGCTCGTGAACCAAGGCTTCTCTAACCATTAGCCATCCACTTTCGTTACCGACTATACCATGCGCGATGGCTCTAAAACCACAATTACCGTCGGGCATTACATTTGTAATTTGGCTTATGAAAGGACGCATATATTGAGATATGTCTTTTAAAAATCTTGAGTCCAGGACATTAGGTAATCTCGCCGGGAATGGTTTAGCCGAGAATGACAGTATAGCAGTGATGTGGTTCGACGCATCCGGAGTGCCTAAACCAACGTATTCAACCCATTTTTTTTTGTGGTTTTGCCCCGGAATTAGTTGGAGTATGTGCGGCGTCCGTTCTTGCGGTCCTACCGAGAGTGCCGACCGAGGTTGCTATACTAGCGACGGGTGTTACCATTCGTGGAGTTTCGGCACTATCGTGGGACTCAAACATTTCTTGTTCGCCGTATTCGTGATACGAAGGATCCTTTTTCGTAGAATAATCACGTTGGAGTTTGCTACCTTTAACGCGACCCCGAACCCGTCCACGACCACGACTTCAAACACGTCCAGGAGTTCTATCGCTGGTTTTAACCCTCTCGAGGGGTTCGCAAAGGAATGTCGGCGACAGATCTAAAATTTGTTGAATTTTTTTGAGCCAATGACTTTGTTCGTAAACATCAAACTCTTTAAGTTTCGCATTTATATCTGCGAAATTAAATTTCACCTCTTCTTCACCGGTGAGTTTAACTCGCAGAACGATATCTAGTCTCTTCCAATGCTCATCTATAATTCGAGTAGGTACATGACCGTCCACTCTTCGGATTGCCTTAAGTTCGTGGTAACACGGCAAACCATGGATCGTACGATCGGTGCAAACGCACGAAGATTTTTCACCGCCTCTTTTATCAACATAGTTCTCGTATACTATCGCCAATGCAATAAGTGATACGTACCCCCGTAAAAAATGAACGGTTTAAAATCTTGGTATTTGTGAATTAGACGGCACTTGCTAAGCTCCATCGATTCTTTAATGGTCGAATGTTGCATCCCTAACAAGCTATGTACTTTATCCCAAAACCCATCGAAATCCAATCGGCTAGACCCGATATTTTTTTTTTGATGTAGGATGCGAGCTTTCCGCCCTATTAGAGGTGTGATTATTGAAATGCATGATTTTGTTAGTATAAACGTGAACAAACTTCTCTTTATAAATCGCAATCCACGAGTCAACCACATAATCCACCGCCTTATCTTGGTCTTTGAACACCGACCGCATCTTAGCCAACCTCTCGTTCATCACCTCAACGGTATTGGATGAAACAATGTCGTTCCAAGCCGCCAATTTTTTTTAGCCACATTCCGTCTTGAAACATTTTTTTTGTTCTCCCACTAACTTTTTATTGATATGCCACTCGCATAACATGTGACTAGCGCTAGAGAATATTTTGTCGATGCTATTCATCAAGGCTAGTTCATGGTCCGTAACGATAACACAAGGTAATTCACAATCATTCTCCTATATTATCGTTTTCAAGCATCCCAATGACCATTCGTAGTTGTCTTGTATTTCACTCACCATAAACGTGAAGCTAATGCAAAACGTTTTGTTGGTCGATGTTACCCCGACTACTTCGAACAAAGGCATTCCGTAACGAATAACTTTATACGTGTTATCTATGATTAGCAAGCGTAGGAAGGTCTGTAGTAAATCAATACTAAGCGAATGTGCAAAAAACAAATCAGTTATGACGTTAGAGCCGTAATTCCTCGTCCGTACCCAATACTTGTACTTGTGCAATTGTAATTTAACTAACAAGGATTGCATTTGGGATCGACCGTCGTTCTCAACCATCCTCGTTCTTTGACGGTGATTGTAAACTTGATGGACATTTGAAGCATTCTTTGGATCGGCCTTTTTTAAAGCACCAAATATTTGTCGCGGACTTGTCCCGTTTACCATCAAAAGATCAACAAGCTCTTTTTCCTTCCGTTTTAACTTGGACCATTGCAAATGTCATTGGGCATAATTAATCAATTCTTGATTGTGCATCCCGAAAAGGACACTAAGAGCCCACTTATCGTCTCTTTTTACCGGATTGCCTACCAAATGAAAAGGGCAATTCATTTTTTTGCTACCGGTAACCTTACGCTTACGGTTGCACTCTTTAACGGCCGACTTAAAAATTCAGGATCGCTCACACCGATAATACACTCTCGGTGTTCTCCCGCTTTTCTCTACCTCCTTCGATGTTATGTTTATCGAAAAACCTAACGACTTCCCCCTAAGTTTTACCCACTCGGTCATCGAATCTAAGCTATACTCGTCGTGAGTGGTGAAATGGTGAGCGTAGTCCGAAACAAGCGAAATATCGCATTGGGTCACCTGCTGCAATATGTAAGAAGTAAAAAAATCACTTAAACCGACATTCGGGATAAGTTAAGCCCATTTCACCAATTAGAAGGCGTAGGCCAGCATCACTACGCCAGCGTCTGGCGTAGGGCACCCGTCTTACGCCACACGTGCGGCGTATGTAAGTTATCCACGCCAATAGACGGCGTGACTATGTTGCTCTACGTCTTCTCATTGGCGTACAAATTGATGCCCACGCAAGAGGGTGGCGAAGAACAACAAAAACAGGTTTCTTACAAAAGTCTGTTTTTTGGGAAAATGAGTGAGGGCAATGCAATGTACCTCCTTGGCGACCATGCTGATCTGCGTGGGAAGTACTTCCAACTCTTTTCCGGCCATGTTGTAAAGGTTTTGATTTTTTTGAGAAAATGGGTTTTGTTGGTTGTTAAGTTTCTATTTTTAGTAGATTTGAAGAAGATGAATTAAGGTTGATGTTTGAAATTATGTTTGCAACTTCATGGAGTAGTTTGGACTCTTCAATGGCATGACTTTTAATTAATTTGACTTCCAAGGGTTTTTTGGGTTTTTTAGTGAGTGACATTTTTGTAAATATTGAAAATCAGAAACATGCGACTTCGCGGAGTAGTTTTGGGTTTTTTTTAGCAATTCCTAATAAAAAGCTCCACATTAATTATGAATATTAAAATTTTATTTACTCTTAAAATTCTCTCTAAGAGTATTTATTAACCCTTTCGGCTTCTCGACTTCGCATCATTCTCCTCTATTAAGAAGATCTTGACTCCGACGAGATAAAACTAAAATATTGATAAAACATTTGATGATCAACATCACATTATAGGTCCTCTTTTGTTTGTCATTCAATCTCTGAATTAGATACATTCTTCCAATAAAAAATGTTTAATATCTAATCAAGGTAGAATATATTGGGAGAATAAGCCAAATTATAGAAGAAAATGAGTTAATTTAATATGATCAAATATTATAAATATGTAATATTTAGGGTGCTATATGTAATAAATAATACTAGTGGTTAGGATTAGTAAAATATTAAGGTGTAAAGTGACATAAGATGAGGGGGTAAATATGTAAATCATGGCCCACCATGTGTACTATATAAGGCACCATACCTTTTTGAGAATAAGGCAATCATTATTCAGTCATTGTTGATTATTCCTTTTGTCTTTTTTTTATCTAATTATTCTCTCACTTTCTCTCCCACTAATATTCTCCTACAAACATTAGTGTACTTATTGATACTTACTTTTGTACAAACATTACTCTATTCTTTAATATTCTCTTACGAACAGTGTCATAACAAATAACTCTCCGATAAAATATTTAGAACCATTATTGGCGTTGTCTGTAGGAAAACGATTGGTACCCGAGATCATTTTTCCAAAGCCATAGTATTACTCTCAAACGTTGTGAGATTAATGGATACATAAATACAAGTAGATCTAGAATCTGGTACGAAAAATTACGCGATCGGAGACTTATCTCGAGATCTCCCGATCGAAGAATAAATACTGAATGAAAAAAATGACAATGACCGACTTGTCAAAGATCTACTAGAATAATATGCTTTAGTAGCTCGGTGGAAAGAAATTTTGAAAGATATTGAAAGATTGAATATTGAGAAAGAAGCAATACTGAGTTCACGTAGGCTTAAATCAAAGGTCTAAAAAGAACAAATAACTAAAAAGATCATATGGAAGATGTTCATGAGACTGATGAAAAGCATTAGAAACAAAGTCGGCATTCTTCAAAGAAAAAAGTGAAATCTAGACGCTGATATGAGTCAACTGAATCTAGTGAATATTCTTCATACAGTTCAAATTAACCTTTTTCTCCACAAAATTATAATCGACGTTCAAAAAATTGTAAGAGAAAATATTTGAGATAGCAAAAAAGTGGTCCAACATCTCGTAAAGCTAAGAGTTCGAAGAAAGAAAATAGTGAACAAGAGAAAACAGAACTTGGTTTCGAAGAACAAGATAGGGTTGTGAATATAGCTAGACGGGTGCAAGAAATTCTAAATATGTTGATCTCTTCCGGAAGTCGTAATTTTGAATATCGCGTGAGGAATCAACTCGCGTACCCATCCAAGGAAGGCCTATACATTACACTAAATGAAGGCCTTGGCCTAGTGCGTATAAAGTAAATCATCTTCTCTTTATTCGAAAATTCTTTCAGTGCATCTGCCTAAGTGGTTTTATATCTTGAAGCTCGATAAGTTTGATGGAACGCAATATCCGGAAACCATATTGAACAATTTAAGAATATTATGACCAACTACGATGATGATGATGATGATAACTTACAATGTAGAGCCTTCTCCCAACTTCAAAGTGGTATAATCGAATGCCAGAGGGTTGTATTAAAACGTTTGATATGTTCTGGAACTGATTTTGTCACCATTTTTTAGGAAGAAAAAATTTCTATACAAATGGTGATACGATTATTTATTGTAGGCAAAAAGGGGGAAAGAGCCTCAAGGATTACACGAATCGCTTTATCAAGTCTAAAACGGATATGGAAAGATGTGAAGATAAAGTGGTATTATCGCTATCTGAATGGGACTCCTCCCTAATATAATGAAAGATAAAGTTACATAGAGGCATGTCATAATTAGATCCAGTAGAAAAATTAATTTTGGTGGAAGATCCACAAGCTTCAGAAATGGCTCTTTGGTACAGTTTGAACAAAATCAGTTCCACCAGAATCTAATGGCAACACATGACAATTTACATCCAACAAATATTGTCCGAGCTCATGTACAAACTCAAACACCAACCCACGTACCTCAAAATAAAAACGTTAATACACGACAATAATCCTATTTTATTGATTCGAGAAGATACGATCATTTTTACATAGTGATAATCCTTTATATTATTTACATAGCAGTTTAAATCTTTTATTAATTACACGATTTCATTAATATTGATCGTGGACCTATATTTATGGTAATGGCCCTATAATCGTGGTCATTACTATATTCATAATGGGTTACGTGGGTTCTCTAGTCAACCGTTATTTTAACAAGTTTTGACCTCTTTAATGATTTCTTCGAAGGGCATTATTGATGATCAAGATTTTTTAGCCTCGGTTAGCGTATGTTGGTCTTTGATGAGTCGATATTTGCTCGTCGCTTTCAATGTATGAACTCTGCTCAGCATGGTTTATGCTCGGTAAAGTCTTGGTTGTTCCTCTCTTAAGTTAAATCCTTATCTTGGTTTTGTTATTAATGGGAATTAGTGCTGCCTCTGCTCGATAAGATCATGATTAAGTTTGTATTAAGTTATATTTACTGCTTGGTTTACTTATGAATGGGGCGAGTATCGATCAGGTTTCATTGATCGTTCCGTTCATAACAGTTTGCATGTTGTTTTCTTATAAGATTGATGCCCCTCGGTTTGCATTTTTTAACAAAGCACGTCAAGACATACAGTTCGCAAGACTTCTGATACAAAATCAATGGAGAGCAGAAGAAACAGGTACTGTAAGTATTATTAGGACATTTGGCATGATACACATGATTGTGTGGCATTCAAAAAACAAATACAAGCCTTGATCGAAAATGGAAAATTGACAATATTTATGAAGAAAAACTCTTATACAACTCCAAAGCAAGAAAATACTTTGATGATCTCAAAACCTATTGATTCATTTGACATTTTCACATATTATTTAGATCCAAAACCAGACAGGAACAACATCTTGATGGTGGAAGAATCAGTCGTCAGAGGAAACATTAGTAAAATATGTGATTTTTTTTAATCACTAACAATTTTTGGATGGGATATCGTTGCACGGACGTCGAATTATTCTCGAAAGAGACACATTGTTAGCTTAGTCACTCAATTAGAAGCAGACTCTTTATAACACTTGTACATTAAACCATCTCTAATACTTTTCTTTGAAGATGATGAAATGAGAGATGTATGTGGTCCATATGAATATACGATAGTTATCGTAGCAGAAATAACAGGGGACAAGATTTGAAGAATCTTGATTGATACTAGCAATTTAACTGATATTATCTTCATGACTACTTATAACAAGATAGTGAATCCTCTAATCATTCTTAGATCAGATGGGACGATTTTGGGGTTTTACTAGGGTAACAGCTGAATTGATAGGAGAATTTGAGGGACGAGTGGAACTAGTTAGGGTCCATTCAAGAAGGTATTGTCGATTTTGTTTATTATGGTAGACTCCCCAACGTCTTACAATGCAATCTTTGGAAAGTTTTTGCTATCTAGAATTCATATTTTGGGTCAACCATTCACTAATGTTTGAAATGTGTTGTGCGAAATAATGTTGGAACTGTTAGAAGCAATCAAAAGATGTAAAGGGGACGTTATCGAACGACTATGGCCCCAAAGAAAATCAAGGTGGATGAGTCAAAGAAATCATAGAAATTAGTAGGGTCTCCCATAGGGCCCGATCCTGTGAATAATGTGAGGGAGTCCCTCGTGTTTTTTATCTCAGAGGAAAGTTTTGAGGATCTTTTTTTACGAATTGAAAGAGTTTGAAAATTAGCATATAGTTATCTCCGAAGGTGAGGGAGAAGTTAATTCGGTTCTTATCAAAAAGTTACATATGTTTGCGTGTTGTACGGATATGTGTCAGGGTTTCCTATGGATATCATTTGTCATAGATTAGCAGTTCAAAGTAGTGTGCGTCGGATCATTGAAAAGAGAATATATTTTTCTCAAGAAACCTCTGAGGCTATTATTGTTGAAGTAGATTGCTTATCCATGGTTGGGCACAGACGGAAATCACAATACCCTTTATGGACTGTTAATCCTGTTTTGGTGAAAAATAAAAATGGTAAGTGGTAGATGTGTGTATACTTCACTGATATAAATAGACCATGTCCAAAAAATATATTCTCGATCCTTCTGATAGATCAGTTAGTGGATTTTACCTTTGTAAACGGATTACTCTCATTTATGGATGCGTATGTTGGCTACAATAAAAATCAAACGGACCCAAATGATCAAGAAAGCACATCGTTTATCGCTGAAAGATGTTTACATTGTTATACTGTTATTCCTTTTGGGTTGAGAAATGCTAGAGAGACTTACAAACGCTTAGTAAACAAAGCCTTTAAGAGTCAGATCAGACAAAATGTATATATATATATATATATTGATGACATGTTAGTGAAAAACATGAGGGATGAGGATCATTTTACAAATTTAGAGGATACTTTTGCCAACTTGGGAAAAATAAATTTAAAATTATGTAAAAAAAAAAGTAGATTTGGAGTATGATCCAGAACATTTCTTGGTTCAATGGTTAGTGAGCATGGAATAGAAACTGATCCCGTGGAATTAAATGCGTTAAAAACTATGGCACCAGCTCGAACGATTAAGGGAGTACAGATTTTGACAGGGACATTAGCAACGTTGAATATATTTATATCTCGGTGATCAGACAAATGTTCCCCTTATTTTCAAGTGTTGCGACGGGAAATCTTTTTTACTAGAACCAAGAGTGTTCTAAACCGTTTCATTGAATTAAAGAATTTATCTTCGTCAGAAATCTTGACAAAACCAAATCCAGGGGAAACGTTGTATCTTTATGTGCCAGTTTTGGATTATGTTATGAGCGTTGTTTTGATTTAATAAGAAGATAATTGCTCAAGACCAGTGTATTATATTAGTAAAAGTCTTTTCGGTGCTGAGAAATGAAATTTGAAATTAGAAAAAAATAGCACTCGTATTAGTAATTACTGGTCGAGAAATGAGGTTTTATTTTCATGCACATTCTATCATTGTACTAACCTCTTTTCCATTGAAAAATATGATATAAATGCCTAACGTATCATGAAGAATGACCAAGTGGTCATTTGAAATGAGAGATTTTGATATTGAATTTGAACTTAGGACTGGAATTAAAGCACAAGCCTTAGCAGACTTCTTATAAATCACGCTTTGGCCAGTCTGAGACTTGAAAAGACCATGTCGTGAAGTATTTAAGGGCGCTAAAGGCTTTAAAATTACTTTTCGAATGAGCCAGATACACACATGTTCATAGGGCAGGAAGTTGTGTGACTGACTCTCTTGCTACTGTATTATATTATGAGGAATACACTTAGATTATCACGCAAGAAAATATTTTGATAACAAATGGGTCTGAGATACTGGAAGGGTCAGTATAGGCTTTTCGAATTTCTACAAGTACAGAAAACTATTGGAGGAGTAAAAATGAAAGAATTCTGGTGAATGATGTTTTTCCCCTTTATAAAGTAATGGAAAAAAGAATATGATTTAAAGCATATAGAAATAAGGTAGTGGATATATTAACCAATATAAAGGAGAATCATCAAATCAGAGCAGAACAAAGGGAAGATCAAGGAAAAGCTGAAGCATAAGAAGAAGGGGCACATTCAGAGTAATAAAGAAGAATAGATGAACATCCAAACCGAGCATAGCGGATATGAAACCAAGCGCACTCAACGCTTAGTCGAGTAGAGTAGGAACAAGATTGAGCGCGCTTAATATCAAGCTAATATGAAATGTAGAATGCACGACCGGAAAATTTAAGGGAAAAATACATAAGACGGAACTCGACTCAATCAAGGATGAGTGAGCATAAAAGCCGACCGAGCAAATTGACGAAAGTTATTCTTCTCGGAAAGTCGTCAAACAAATTGTTGTCACTCTTCGATAGAATTTATAGAGTTCAGCGTGGAAGACTATATTAAAGACCGCTGATCAAGGATGAACAGTCAACATTACGTTTGAGATCATTGATTAAGGAGGATACTCAACAATCATTTTAAATTAATTCTCTGCGTATTAATTATTTATAATTAATAAGAAAGTAATTGTCGAAAGTAGTATAAATAAAATCTAAGGACGATGTAAAAAGGATACGTTCACAAATCTTCTCGAATCAATAATATTATTATCTTGGTATATCAGTGTTTAGGTTTTTCCCATAACATTTTTGGCGTCGTTTGTGAGAAAACAAATTCCAAAGACCAATGGTAGTACAAGATCCGGGATCGATATTGAACCTAACGAGAGACGTATCACCATGACCAACCCCAATCAAGTGATTGAGCCAAACGGGGGATCAACTCTCCAACAGCGACCTGACTAGGGCAACTTGGAAGACGTCTTACAGAGAAACCCTCGGTTGCACCACCTATCGTAGAATTGGTTACCAACCTGGCAGATCGCCCTCTACAACCTAGCTTCCCGGAGGACGCAAGTGAGGTTAGACGTTTGAATCATCAGATCTTGACAATGCAGGTGGTGAGAGGTAAGCCTGATCGAGACCAGGAAGTCGGAGTCCTAGAAAATAAGATAAACATGGCGGAGCTGCAAGAAGTTGTTACACTATAGGGTGCAACTAGTTAATGCAATTGCCGCTTAGAATCCTATTTCGGAGAAGATCTTGAATTACAATCAGAAAAATTGATTTGAACTCTTCTTTTTTGTTATGTATACAAGTCAAATAGTCTATAATTAAAATAAATATTATAGCTAAAAATTACCATGGTATAATGGAGTTTGAAAGACTTTATTTGATATGTTTAGACAAAATTGTAGTATGTAGTGATATCATAAATTCATGATTAACCCAAAGTTCATAGGTTTAAAGTAGTTGTGTTAAGGATTACTATAATATATGTATTTAAAACTCATACAATATTTCTGGTCACAGCATATCATGAATTTCAAAATAATTGCAAAAGGAATCTTAGGACCGACTGGTTTCTCGCCCCAATGTCGGAACTCGGTCAAATAGGTACTCAAATCGAATATTTTGACGAGCTCGTCAGATTTAAAAAATATGACTATGTCACAAAGTTTGATACCTAGATTCGACCTGTAAAACCTTCGAAAACCAGTTTTAATATTTGAGCGTTAATTTTATTTATTTATTTTATTTTAAAACATCTATGTAATTTCCTTTATTTGGAATTAGGGTTTTAGGTAATGCTATATAAAGCATCTTATACCCTATTTTGTTGTCAGACTTTGATTAATAGAATTTTGAGATTATTTCTCCGAGTCTCCTTTATTCTCTAACCTAGGGTTAGGGTAATATCTACTTAGGGTAATATGTATTGTTTTCTTCTTCTAATCTTCTGCCATGCCATCAGTTGGTATTAGAGACCAACAATTCCTGCTACGCAGATACAACTGCTACGTAGATACATGATTCATGTTCGAGGTACTTCTTGATTTGAAGGCTAGAATAGAAAACGACATCTTCAAGTCTACCTGCACAATTGGAGGAAGAATTTGCAAGTTTGTAATGGATTCAGATATCTATGAGAATCTGATTTCAGAGGAGGCTATTCAGAAACTAGCGTTGAAGACGGAAGCTCTTCCATACCCGTACATACTGTCAGGATTGATAGAGTACACTGAGGTAACGTTTCTGAACGCTGTCAAATTGCATTTTTTGTTGGTAATTACAAAGATACAGCATGGTGTGACGTAGTTCCTATGGACGTTTTCCATCTAGTTTTAGGATGTCCATAGATATTTAAGAGGATTTCTACTTATGATGGTAGAACAAATTGATACAATTTTGTGAAAGATGGTATCAAGTTTATATTAGTGTCATCTAGAGTAGTATCCCCAAAACCACCACTAGTTAAGGAGTTTCATGCTCATACTGCACCATCAACTGATCTTGGCTGCGACGCTAAAACTGTGTCTGAACCCATGTTTGACAAACCGATCTATGACAAATATGATGATGAGGTCGAGGAGAAGAGTGTGGATGATAAAAGATAAAAAAACCTCAGAAAAAGTAGAACTTTCAAAACCAATTTTTTTTCATTAGAAAACTATATTTTGAAATCGAAACTTCCATCACTAAATAGAAAATATCTCTTATAATTAAATTAAGGGATAAAAGTCTTATTTCTACTAATATGGAGTATAATCTAAAATCTGAAGGAAAAATAATTGATGTTGTTAAAAACAAAATATAAAAGGGTTTGCTCAATTACCCAAACCAATCCAACAAGCTGATTTGCTTGGCCGAACGAGAAAAAAGACCAGGGATCCAAATTGGAGTCGAAAGAGAAGAAAACGAGGCAGACAGAGAAAGAAAACACAAAAGTACATGAACCTTCTGCGTCTTATTTCTCTCTCCAAGCAAGACACTCTCAAAGAGACGAAATCTAACGAATTTCTTGCTAGTTTTCTTCTGAGTGTGTGTTGTAATCATGAAAGCTCAGCACACGTACATAACCTATTTGTTGTGAATGAGTCGAATAATTCCTTGAAAGTGTATCGTGTTCGGTGATACAGTTTTGTATCTCTCATAGTGTTATTAGGCCTTGACTGTGTACCGTGTTCGGCGGTACAATTTTGTATCATTGAACTTGAAGCTAAAATGGGTAATGTCATCTTTGGTCTCATGTATACGAGCCCATTAGAACTATTATCTAGTAAGTCTATTTATTACATATAAATATATAACTAGGACTACACAAAAAGACAATATGAAATCTGTAACCTTTTCTATCATAGTGAAACTCTTTTCTCTAGCGGTGCCCGTGGACGTAGACAATTGTCGAACCACGTTAAATCATGTGTTCATTTAAGTTTTTCCTTCACATATGTTCTGTGTTTGAGCCATTTTGTGATAATTGCATAGAAATTTAATAACAAAATTGGTATCAGAGCCACGTGGTGAGATTAGGGCTTTTGCAATTAGGGTTTCACAATGGCGTCTACAACAACAAAATACATGATTGAAATTTTTTATGGGGGATCCAGCTTTGCGTTGTGGAAGATTAAACTAAAATCTTCATACTGCAAGGGTTGTGGAAGGCTGTGGAGAATAAGTTACCATAAGAAATGAAAGAAGAGGAGAAACAAGATCTTCAAGAAAGGACTCTGTGCTGGATTTTAATGAGTATGAAAGACAATGTCCTTCGCGAGATTAGTGGTGAGAAGACTGCTTCCTGTGCGTGGAAGAAGCTAGGAGATCTTTACTCAGATAAATCAGTAGTAAATCGATTATACTTGAAGAAGTGTTTGTATGATTTCAGATTGAAAGAAGGTATGTCCATAACAGGGCCCTTAGATAATTTTAAATCAATAATAATGGACTTGGAGAACATAGATATCAATATTGAGGATGAGTACCAAGCTTTGTTTGTATTGAGATCGTTACCAACTCCCTATGAAAAATTCGTAGATACCATTATGTATGGTAATGGTAAGTTATCGCTAGCAGATGTCAAAGGGGCATTAAAATCAAAGAAGTTGAGACATTTGCAACCAAACAATCAAGCTGAAGGGGAAGGTCTTATGACTAAGGGAAGATCTAGAAGCAAAGCGAGTTATTTAAGAAGGACGAACTGGAGGTCCAAGTCAAAGGTAAAGCACTCAAACTGTTATGAATGCGGTGAGCAGGGTCATTATAGGAGAGATTGTCCCAAACTGAATGGTAAGAAGGGAAATCAAAAGGAAAATGTAGCAAACATTGTTGAAGGTGTGAACAATTCCGACGATAGTGAAAATAGTGGCAGAGGAGATGTATTGTCCGTGAGTTCAGACTTTAGGAAAAACTCTGGGGTACTAGATATTGGCGCTACATATCACATGTGTCAGTTCAAGCAGTGGTTCGATACTTATAAGAAAATGCAGGGAACTGTCTATTTAGAGAATAATCATTTGTTGACTGTTGATGGTATTGGTAACGTTAGAATCATAATGTTTGACAGGGTTGTTAGAATCTTAACGTGCTGGTATGTTTCTGGGTTAAAGAGAAACCTGATTTCTCTTGGGATTCTAGACTCTCGGGGTTACAAGTACCTTGCAGAAGACGGTGTAATCAAAGTGACAAAAGGCTCAATGATATCCATGAAAGACAGTTTGCAGAAGGGTCTTTACATTCTCGAGGGATTGTTGTTATGGGCGATACTGCAGTAGCATCATCAGGGAGTAATAGCCAAAGTAGGCATGATCAAAATAAGTTGTGGCATTGGCATCTTGGTCACATGAGTGACTGGGGATTAGCTGTTTTGGGATTTTGTGAGCACTGTGTGTTTGGTAAACAAACTAGAGTCAAATTCAGCAAATCGGTTGTAAGAAAGACTATAAGGACGGTGGACTACATTCACTCAAATCTTTCGGGTCCAAACAGAATTCCATTCAAGAGCGGAGCTAGATACTACATGAGTTTGATTGATGATTATTCAAGGATGGTGTGGGTTTACTTTCTGAGAACGAAAGATGAGGCATATTCAACCTTTGTAAAATGGAAGATGATGATTGCGAAGAAAACATGAAGAAAAATCAAACGTCTTAGGACAAATAATGGGTTAGAATATTGCAGTTGGGAGTTCAACGAGTTCTGCGAAGCTGAGGGAATAGTGCGCCATTGCACTTGTTCTAGAACACCATAACAGAATGGATCGCAGAAAGAATGAACAGTACTCTTTGTGACAAGGCACGAAGTATGCTCTCGCATTCCGGTGTGGGAAAGGATTTTTGGGCTGAAGTTATCAATACAGCGTGTTACTTAGTGAATCGGTCTCCATTAACGACTATTGATTGTAAAACTCCTTTTGATATTTGGTCTGGATTAATCCGCTGATTATGAATATTTGAGGGTGTTCAGTTATCCTGCGTATGCTCTTGTGTGAGATGGTAAGCTTGAGCCGAGGGCAAAGAGGTGCACATTTCTAGAATGTGTTACTAGAGTGAAAGGATATAGGTTATGGTGTACCTCTCCAAAGTCTCCAGGTTTTCTCAACAGTAGGGATGTTACTTTTAATGAGTTTGCTTCGATAGATAGTCAGAAGGAAGTATGAGAAATGGTCGAATCGGGATCGGTTGTGAGTAAACAGGTGGAGATTGAAGTAGAATCAGTTCCTTGCAGGTCCAATAATTCAAGTGGTTCTGAGGTGGATCCAGAATCAGGAGGTGAAGCGTCAACATCGGATGATAGTGACGATGATGCACCTGAACCAAAACAACAACCTTATAGCATAGCATTGGGCAGAGAAAGAAGAGATATTAGACTTCCACAAAGGTTTGAAAATCTAGTTGCATATGCTCTATCAGTTGCAGAAGAAGTTGAGATGCAGGAACCTAGTAGCTACAGAGAAGCTATAGCGAGTTCAGAGGCAGATTGATGGATTGGTGCTATGGGGGAAGAGATTGAATTTCTTCATAAGAATCAAACATGGAAGCTTGTTGACTTGCCTAAAGGACAAAAGATAGTAGTCAGTAAATGGGTGTTCAAGAAAAAAGAAGGCAATCTAGGGGATGAGGCATCTCGATTCAAAGAAAGACTGGTCGCTAAGGGTTTTCCTCAAAAGGGAAGGAATCGACTTCAATGAAATGTTTTCTCCAGTGGTGAAGCATAGTTCCATTCGAGTTTTGTTAGCCATAGTAGTTTTGCAAGATTTAGAGCTTGAGAAGTTGGATGTGAAAACTGTGTTTCTACATAGTAAATTGGAGGAGCAAATCTACATGAGACAACCAGAGGGGTTTATCGAACCTAATATAGAGGAGAAAGTTTGTCTGCTGTAAAAGTCATTGTATTGTTTGAAACAGTCACCTAGGAAATGGTACAAACGTTTTGATACATTTATGGTGTCAAAAGGGTTCACTGTCAAGGCAGTCACTTCATCCCACATGTTCAAAAGGGATGAACATATCCCACGTCGGATAAAAGGGTTCCCAGGTTCACTCTTTGAAAAAATCCTCCTCTCGAACAAATCCCCCACAAGGCATAATGATACTATGAGAGACACAAAACTGTACCACCAAACACGGTACACTGTCAATACATTATTCGACTCATTCACAACAAATCTTCCCCTTGAGGTGAATATCCTATCTTCACTGTCAAAAAATGAACTTCTCTTGTTCTGACTCACCAAATTCCTCTGAGGCATTCACTCTATACTGCGAACACCGATCCAGTTTAGGCTCTCCCTAAACTTTCGAACTGATACTGGGTCATTATATCTGCTGGATTATCGTGTGTAGACACTTTCTTCACATCAACAATTCCCTTTTATATTATATCACGAATAAAATGATACCTAACATCTAGGTGCTTTGTACGCTCATGGTACATCTGGTTCCCTGTAAGGTGTATGGCGTTTTGACTGTCACAAAATACTTTTGTATTACTAATATCTAAGCCCAAATCTGCCACCAAACCTTGCAAACATATTGCCTCTTTAACTGCTTCTGTTCCCGCCATGTAGTCTGCCTCTGTTGAAGACAAAGCTACAGTAGCTTGCAACTGTGCTTTCCAACTGATCGTACTCCCAGCTAGAGTAAATACATATCTTGTCACAAATCGTCTTTTATCCATATCACCTGCAAAATCAGAATCAACAAAACCAACCAATGATCCTGCAACATCATTCAGCGATTTACCAATATTGGCCCTGTTAAAAGTTAAGCCAACGTTCAGAGTATTCTTAAGATACCAAAGTATCCATTTCACTGCCTGCTAGTGTCCTTTCCCACCACATCCCATGCACCTGCTAACTACACTAACCGCATGTGAAATATCAGGACGTGTTCATACCATATCATACATGATACTACCAACTGCACTTGCATATGGAACCCTCGACATTTGTTCCAACTCAACATCGTCTTTGGCCGCTCCTACTGCAGACAACTTGAAATGAGCAACAAATGGAATGCGAACTGCTTTATCATCAAACATGTTGAATCATTGTAACACTTTCTCAATATAGCTTCGATGAGACAATTGTAATGATCCTAAACTTCTGTTCCTCATAATCTCCATATTAAGAATTTTCTTTGCTCTACCCAGATCATTCATATCAAACTCGACACTAAGCTGCTTCTTTAACTGCACAATTTGTGACATACTACAAGCAGCAATAAGCATATCATCCACATACAACAACAAGTAAACATAAGAATCATCTGACATCTTTTAATGATACACACAACTATCATATGGACTCCTCATGAATCTATCTGTGGACAACAACTTTGTCAAAATCTATTTGTGTTTCTCAGAATGATGCTTCAAATGAAGACAGCCACATTAAGTTTGTTCTTGACATGGGATCATCTAGGTACAGCATTCTTGGAGAGGCTTCTATTAATCTGGCTAATGATATCGGTTAACTTTTGAAAAAATCTATGAGCATGGCAGTCTTACATGTTATATTTCAGTGCTCAACTCCTACAGCAAAGCTTAGGGATGGTCAGCGGACATCCATATATTCACAATTGGAGGATGAGAATGTTGAGTATGCTGATACGGACAATAAGTCAGATGCTTCTTATAGTGCATTCTGTAAGAGTGTCTGTTCATCACCTGGAAACCATTTAGGCAGTAGAAATCCTTCTGGTGAACTTCAAAGTAAGGACCCTAGTTTCTCAACTTTTGGTTCATTTCATTGCGTAATTTTTTCTGTGGAGGGTTCCTGCATCAAAGATAAATATTCCCCTCAAAGTAGTTTAAATAGGACAGTGAACAATCTGAGTGGAAGACAAGATTCAATTGGTTGTCAGAGCAGTTCGTATTACAGATCATACTCTTTTAACGAATCTTCAAAACCTAATCACTCATCAATGAACTCCAAGGTCTCGGGTACTACACATAATCAAAATCAAAGACATAATGATGTTAATGAAGTTTCACAAACTGCTAAGTCGCTACCAGTAAGGAATGCTGGTAATTCTGAAGAACTAAAAGCTGTAGAAGTTACGATTGTGGGGCTTACGATAGACGCTAAAATGTGGGAACAAAATACTCAGAAGTTGATGACGGGGTTGAAAGAAACTATTGAATATAAGAGAATTGAGATTGATAAGCTCTTACAGATGAAACATGAATTTGAATTTGGAAAATGCTCTCATACCTGTAAAGAAGGAAAACTCTGTGATTCAGGTCGGGAGGGTAACATTTTTCAACAAGTGTGGATTGACAAGAGGCTAGATTCTGTTTTGTCTGAGCTGACCAACCATAAAGACGGCATCCCGTTTTTGGATAAGCCAGTAATGAAGGCAGCTTACTTGGCACTACAGAGTACTGGACGGAAGATTTTAGTATTTCAATCAGGTTTACCGTCTATTGGGATAGGGGCTCTTTCAACTAGAGAAGCAGGCAAAAGAAGTAATATTTCAGCTGGATATAAGAAGGCTAACAAGCTACTCCAACCAGCTGATAAATCGTTGAAGGCTATGACAACCGAGTTTGCTGAATTTAGGTCTGCGTTTATATTTTTGTAACTAGCCAAACATACATGGATATTGTTAAGAATGCAGAAAGTACACCTTCGTTGAAGACGGAACAAAACGTCTGAATGGAAAGTGATGACGCGGCGGAAATATAAGAAGATGCAACGATAGATGAAACCCTAATTCAAGGGTAACATGTTGAAAGTCTAATCTAAGGGTAACAAAGATTGAAATTTTCAGATATAAAATTCCAAAAACTAAAAATAACTTAAGGTATATGAGGCTTTATATAATAGCTTATCAAAACCCTAAATTATAATAGAAGGGAATAAAATAAATATTGTAAAATAAAATAAAATAGAATAAAATCAAATCTTTATATAATTAGATTTGATTTAAATACATAAGATATTTGAATAAAATAAAATAAAATAAAATAAAATTAAAAAGGCTTTTGTTTGGAATTTCTGCGCTACATCATCCTCTCCGGGTTGACAAGAATTCGTCCTTGAATTCACGGCACCATCACCAGCAAAAACATAAATTATTTATTTTATTTTATTCAATCGTTACATTGGGAATTATAATTGTTGACCTTATCGGAATAAGATAATTCTTCTCGAGTGTTCCTTATTCGAAGTCACATTAAAGCCATCTAGTTGAAGGAAAAAATAGTTTCGGAAACCTTTCCATAGCCTGAAGTCAACGTCCCCATGTCCAGTTGATGAAAAAAATGGTTTTGAAAACCTCTTCATAGCCTGAGATAGCATCTCGATAATCAATTTTTACCTTGATTCGACAATTGGTAGCCAATTTAAACTCCTTCAGTAACCGGTCAATATGATCATCATTGAAACGCCTAGTGTGTCTCCCGCATACCAAACTATCTTTGGGATCTTCATGGCTGTTCTCTCCTTTAGACCTTGAATCAGATGAAATAAAGATTCAAAAACATGCTTGCCCCATAGCAGGAACTAAGGCTCTGATACCAAACTGATGACGCGGCGGAAATATAAGAAGAATCAACGATAGATGAAAACTTAATTCAAGGGTAACATATTGAAACCCTAATCTAAGGGTAACAAAGATTGAAATTTTCAGATATAAAAAATACATTATTCCAAAAACTTAAAATAACTTAAGGCATATGAGGCTTTATATAATAGCTTCTCAAAACCCTAAATTATAATGCAAGGAAATAAAATAAATATTTTAAAGAAAATAAAATACAATAAAATCAAATCTTGATATAATTAGATTTGATTTAAATACATAAGATATTTGAATAAAATAAAATTAAATTAAAAAGGATTTTGTTTGGACTTTCTGGGCTACCTCCGAAAGGCTCTATACTGGTACCTGGCTGATACTGCAGACAATAACCTGGCTAAGACAGCAGACATTAACCTGGCTGCTGCGAGTTTGAACTCTAAACGAGAAAAGCTTCACCTTGAGCTGAGATTCAAAGAAGACAAAGTTAAA
Source organism: Limnanthes douglasii subsp. nivea (assembly GCA_036936605.1). NCBI lineage: Eukaryota > Viridiplantae > Streptophyta > Magnoliopsida > Brassicales > Limnanthaceae > Limnanthes > Limnanthes douglasii. The sequence goes on along the minus strand of JAUPFV010000005.1, from coordinate 123,860,950 downwards.
TGCATGCTTGCTACTTAGTCAAACTTGGAGGCAGAGAAACGTGATATTCAACTAAGTGCTAACAAAATTCCTGAAAAATTCATTACATCTACTCAGGAGATAACGAAATGTGAAGCTTTTGTTCATATCTCGGCAGCCTCGTTGGCTGCTTTGGACAAACAATACTTGATAATCAAGAACAAATTTGATCAGCTTAATACTATATCTAAAGCTTGCTTTCAGTTTTATCGGCAGGAGAGATATTTTACTGTTACACACGCTCGGACGTTATTTGATGAACTTCAAGACAAACTTTTTATTGTCATTTCCAAAAAAGATATGTTGGCATTAGCAGGGGAGTTAAATGATCACATGCATGGTCTATGTGATCCAGTTTGTGTAATATGTGACAATAGTGGAATTGTATTATGCTGTGAAGGTAGGTGTTTGAGATCATTTCAGGTAACTAGGGCTGATAAAATTAAACGATCATGTGAATATCTTGGCTTTGGAAGTCAATTGAACATTCATGCAACTATGGCTTTACTTTTCTTTAAATTTGATGGGACCAGTGACATAATGAATTTAACAGTTTTATCATGCGTAGATAACAAAGACGAACTGTAGCTAAAACGCATATATGTCGATGCTGAAACTATATTACCGAATCCAAGACAGGTCAAATCGGCGACTGAGACTAAAACATATATGTCGATGCTGAAACTATATTACCGAATCCAAGACAGGTCAAAATCGGTGACTGAGACTAAAACATTGGCGAACAACAGCCCTACACGTGATTTTAATGACTCAAAGATAACTAAAACAGACACGGGGATGCATAAGATGGTTTTGAGGAAGGTGGACTACTAGATTGAAACAAAGTTATCTTATGTTTCAACGTTTCGATGTTTTGAATTCGAGGCCAAATTCTTCCCAACCGGGGAAGGATGATATAGTTAAGAATTCGGACAGAACGGTTTATCATCCGCACAAGAATGGGTAAAACAGGTACTCAAATCAAAGATTTTGACAAGCCCGTTAGATTTAAAAAATGTGACTATGTCACACAGTTTGATACCTAGATTCGACCTGTAAAGCCTTCGAAAACGAGTTTTAATATTTTAGCATTAATTTTATTTATTAATTTTATTTTAAAATATTTATATAAATTCCTTTATTTGGAATTAGGGTTTTGGGTAATGCTATATAAAGCATCATATACCATATTTTGACGTCAAACGTAATAGAATTTTGAGATTATTTCTCCGAGTCTCTTTTATTCTCTAACCTAGGGTTAGGGTAATATCTACTATTTTCTTCTTCTAATCTTCCGCCACGCCATCAATTACACAGTGTAAAATCTATAACAAGTCTTGCTGGCAAATGGAATATTTGCGCAACCCTTGATTCTCTTAACTATTTTGATGATGAAACTTGAAGATCAAAATATATTGATATTTTATTTTATGTATTTATTCAAATATCTTGTGGATTTGAATAAAATCTAATTAAATATAAAGATGGTATCAAACATATTGATAAAATCATATTTTATGAAGGACGTTTCAACCTAGGATGTGAAGACATTTGATAGAATACTAGAACCTATTTGCGACTGTAAGCTTTTGTTAAAAGATGTTAGATATGTTCTAAGTATTCGTATCAATTTGATTATTACTAGTCAAGTTGATTATATGAGATACAAAAATAACTTTGATACCATCTTGATATTTGATACATCGAAGCTTGTATTTGAGATCAAAACATATTGATATTTGATACCATTGGATTAATGAAGCCTTAAAGTGAAAGAAGTTTAATCATATTACACCTAAGTTTGGTTGAATATCCAGTTACATAGAGAGTCAGCAGTTCCAACTAAACTACTTCGGTCACATTTTTCCAGCTACAACACTTAGTTCCAGTAATTGACACCTAGTTTCAGTTTCATCACCCCATTCCAGCTTCAACCCTTAGTCCCAGCCATTAGCACTTAGTCTCAACTCAGTATCCAGCTTCACCTCTAAGTTACAACCTACAATACCAAGTTATAAGCTTCAATACTGATTCAAACCTTTGACAGTGATTTTGCCGCCATCACTTTGAACCTATACTTAAGGAATGTGTCAGAAAGCCAAGGTTTTAAAACATTCATATATTAGTTTGATATCACTTTTAGCTTTTTGATATCCGTTTAGCTTTTGAATCAGTGAAAAGTCAAAATTAAAAAAAATTACTCATTTTATTAGGGTATGATAAAGCATAATCTAGGCTAAAAACATGGTGAGTCCCCTACGTTTGGGACTTGTCTCGCGTTAGTTCCCATCATTTACCTTTGTGATATATTGGTCCCCAATGTTACAAAAATCACAACAAACTAGTCCTTAATGATCTCAGATGCTTTTTTGTCCAGTTTTTCCGCTTAACCAACAAAGTTAGCTTCCATGTAGGACGATGCCTGGATGGAGTACAAATTTAAAATTTACCACTAATGTTAAACATTTCAATATTAACCTTATATTTAACTCTCAGCCAGACCCAACTTATATATACACCTAACCTAATATAATTAAAATTATCGGCCCAATCATATAACCCATATTTAATTAGCAAATCCACCACCATTTATATCACCTTCTTCTCCCTAACCCATATCTAAAGGAGGTTGTAGGGATAATTCCTATTTTCATCCGCTTTTTTTCTCTGATTCTTCGGGACATCACTTTGCACGAAAGTTATTATTTGTGGAAAGAATGTTTTACTTCCATCACAAAAGTATTTTTATTCCATTTCAATTAGATTAACAATTTTGATAACTTCAATTATCTCTTTTAAAATAAATATCAATTGAGTTCCTCGTCCATTTATATCGCTTAACAAATAAAATCTAGATTTTATGTTCAAATATTTTTTGTTGACGCAGATATGTGTTTATATAATATATTCACAAACTTATTGCTCGTATTGAAAGAAAAACGTTTCTCCAAAACTTGCACAAATAAAATAGTTCTTAAATACAAAGTTTCTCAATCCTAATCATTCTCCTTGTTACGAATCTGTATTGACTGCTAGTTAATAACATTGACCTTGCCAACATCATGAATAATCTCCAAGAAAGTCACGCTAACGATGGTTACCATCTCCTAAAACCATCACTCTACTATAGCGCACAAGATAGGTACAAAAGACTTGCTTCTCAACAATTTAGCACACAGACAAAATCGTACTCAGATATGGTTAGCAGTGTAAATAAAATCACAAACTTTAAGGCCACTTGCATCCTACAAAAGAAGGATCATATTTCTTTTTAGTTCGATGAAAGTGTAAATGAAATTTTGAAATGATCATCAACTTTTACGCTGATAGGTAAATTAAGTAAAGGTTTACATAAGAAATAAATCCTCAATCGATTCTTTGAGTCTAGAAAGTTTGAAGGAGATTTTTCATATGCCAATTGGGATTAAAGACACCTCTTTCTTGAATTATATTTGACGTCTGATTTGTGCAAGATATGGTCGAGACATGTTTGGACAGTGGGAGATAGAACTATGAGAGTATTAAAGTGGACGCCTAGTTTCAATCCAAAAATCAAAAGTCCCATTGTCCAAATCTGGATCAGATTAGAGAACTTACCATGAAATTTATATAATGAAGACTTCATATACTCTTTAGCATCTTCTATGAAATATTTTATAAAATTATGGATTTCACCAAAGAATCGAGTGTTATACAATGCGTGTTACGCATCGATGGAGCTTGATATCTGTAGAGAATTACAACACCATGTTTGGGCATGATTTGGAATAAATTAAGGGGCTTAAATTCATATCAGCTACAAAAATGTTCCTAAATATTGTAGCCACTACTCGCATATTGGATACGTAAATAGTTCCTGCAAGAAAATAAGAAAAGAAGTTGTTAGTAATTCCAACAATGAAGATCAAAATTCAATAAAATATCTAACATCAACGCAAATATGTATCCCCTCTACCAAACATATGAATCAATCAGATATACAAGATCATACTAATAGAAAAAAGTATATCATATTTAATCCTAATGATAAAATAAGATCATAGGTGAACAAATATGTTAATAAAGATATTAGAGAGGTTGTAGGAAACTTTGATAATAGAATACCTGAAAATGAGAAAGCTGGTAAAAGAATTTCGGATAAAGGAATCCATGAGAACAAGAAGCATGCAATCAAAGTCTCAAGGAAAATGATCAGCAAGGTAAAGGAAAACGATAAACAAGCTAGCAAAGAAATGGTACTCAAGGGGACAGTTATTTGTAAAGAACGGATACATGTGAAGATGAGGTCATTGAGGAAATAAAATCTCTTGACTTTGACTATAACCTATCAACATCACCTAACTCTGAGTCCTCATCCTCTGGCTTCCAAACCCCTAACAAAGATAATATGGGAAGTCTACCATCAACTCTAATCCTTAGAAGGAAAGAAACTGACACTAACTTCCAATTGTTTTTAAATAAATAGCTAAAGCTTGCCAGAAACAACAAAAGATCAAAACCATTAGTAGTTAAGTCTCTGTAGTACTCTGAGTGAAAAAAAAAAATACTTTAAGATCCCTCAATGATAAAATAATTAAGCTAGAACATTCGGGGTATTAGTAATCAATCTTCATTCCGAAGACTAAAGTCAATAGTAAGGAAAGAAAATATTGAACTCTTATTCATTCTAAAGCCGATGGTAAACAACTCTCAATTGGTTAACATTGCTTTTAATCTGAAGTTTTCAAATCATTTTTCAAACATATCTTATAAGATATGGATGCTATGAATGAAAACTTAATAATTAATATTCTTATTGATAAAGTTTAATGCATTCATATTAATGTTATGCACTTTAACCTTGATAAAGTTCTCTTTATTTCCTGTGTCAATGCAAAATGTTAGAAGAGTCAGAGATTAGAGCTGTGGAATATTCTTCGTAGAATATTTGCATCAACAAAGAGTGTTTAATATTGGGAGACTTTAGTATCGTAAGTTCTCCATAATGGTTGTGTTAACTCTTGTAGTCAAAGTTCTAGTGATTTTAATGATATGATTAAAGATTGTTTCTTAGAAGATATAGTTTTCTAGGTATAAAACTAAGTGAAATCATCTTGGTCGTGTGTTATACAATCAATAGCGGATTTATTACTTTGGTGAGACTAAGTTCTACATATGCCTCACACTTGTTCAATTCATAATCCTATTTGTATATCAATCATTAAAGACATGGTTAAACTAGCCAAAGTTTCAAATTATAAATATTTGGACTATAAACAAAAAGTTTCTGACCTTTATGGAGGACAACTGGAGTGAGGTGATGGAAGGCTTCCCTTTTGTTTGTCTTTTGGAACAAAATTAAAAGATTGAAGTTATCATTGAAAGAATTGAACAAAGTATAATTTGGAAACATCTTTGACAAAGTATTACACACAGAAGAAAACGTAATATCCTTTGAAGCTTCTTACCTTCAAACCAACAACATTGAAGATAAAATCAATCTCTCAAAAGAAAATGCTAATCATTTCATGGCCCTCACAAAGGAAGAGGAATATTGGAAGCATAAGTGTTATGCAACTTGGTTACAAGATGGAGACATAAATACAAGAATCATCACAATTATGTAAAGAAAAATAGAAGGCAAAGTAGGATATCTAGTATATAAATCAATAACAAGTGGGTTTCTCATGAGAAAACCATCAACAACTCAACAAAATCCTATTTTAGGAATAACCTAACTTCTCCCTCTTACTTTAACTCTGATCAAGAGATCAAATATATGAATCATTGTATGTTTAAAGTCATTCTTAATATTGTTAATGATGCTGATAACGAAGCTCTTCTAGATAGTCCTACTACACATGAAATATAGAGTATTATTTAGAGCCTGAAGTCATCAAGTGCTGATAGTATCGATGATTTCAGCATGTGTTTCTTTACTACCTGTTGGAATAATATAAAAGATTATCTGTGTAGTGCATTAAAATATTTTATCCTAGGTCAAATTATTCCTAAGGGTATTATGACAACAGGCATATGTCTAATACCTAAGGTTGATAACCCTTATAACTGGAACCAATATAGGCCTATATGTTTGTGTACCATGATGAACATGATTATGCCTAATCCGTTAAATAACAGGTTGTCTACCCTACTACCTAAACTGATATGTGAGGTGCAAGGCGCATATGTTAAGGATATACTAATTCAGGACAATATACTTATTGCTAAAGAACTAATACATGACCTAAATAGGAAAACAAAAGCAGGCAATATTTTAATTAAGGTTGATATGTCAAAAGCATTTGATAACCTTTCCCATAGCTTCATATTAAAAGTTCTTAAGGCTTTTGGTTTCAATTACAAGGTTATTAGCTTAATTAATAACTTGATTAGGTGTTTATTTGTTTCTATAATCATAATTGGAAAGGTTGTAGATTTGTTTTAAAACTAACAAAGGGGTTATACAAAGGGGCCCTTTGTCCTATAGTCTCTTCATATTAGCTGAAGAAATACTACTAAAGGGTCTATTAACCTATTTGTATATGATAGGTCACTGAAGTATTCATGTAGAAGCAAAATTATTATACCTTATTTATCATTTGCTGGTGACCTATTAATATTTACTAATGGCCTAGCTTCCTCTATGAATACAATTGGCAAATTTTTGTAAGATTATCAGACAATATCTGGTCAAGCACTAAACAAGGATAAACGAGAGATCATTACATCATCCAACTTCCCTCAAGACAAAATTAAATCTCTTGCTATTCAATCAAGCTTTAAAACTAGTTATATTTATACAACATACCTAGGAATAACACTCAGTCCTCACAATAAGTCTGTTAACTATTATCCTCTCTTGGAAAATATCAGAGAAAAGATCTCGGATTGGGAAGACAAAAATCTATCTTTTGGGGGTAGACTAGTCCTAATTAGTTTATTTTTAATCTCTGTCCCTATATATTGGCTTCAAAGCTATTGGATTCATAATCCTATCATAACTAAGATAGAAAGGCTATTCAACAGATTCCTATAGGGCTCTAACAGTGAGTCAAACAAGCTTCATTGGTCATCTTGGGCTGCTATCTATAAGCCTTTTGGTAATGGTGGTTTAAATCTAAAAAGTCTAGGGGATATTCAAAAATCTTTCTCATGTAAGTTTTGGGTTAGGTTCAAAGAGAATAACTATCTTTGGGCTCAACTACTGCACAATATTTAATATAAAGAAAATCATCATCTCCAACTGAGTTACTTAAAACAGGGTCTCAAACCTGGAAGAGGCCGCCCAAGATAAAGGACACACACAAGGGAACATCAAATGGATCCTAAGCAAAGGCAATATAGACATATGGCAAGACAACTTGTTTGATAAATCTCTTCTTATCGCTCTTAATTCTTATTCTAATAACTCTTGGTTTAAAGGCTTGAAGGTTAATTCTTTTTTGAGAAAATAAGGTTTTGAATTTGGATAAACTAAAGTCTATATTAAATGACTTTAGTATCAATATTATCTCTAAGGATGGTAGATTTAATATTAAGAAAACTTTAAAATTCATCAAACCTCATTGTAACAAATTTTCTCTATATGCAAAGATTTGGAACGAGATTACTCCAACTAAATGCTCCTTCCTAGTATGGGGACTCATTGAAGATAAGCTCCATATTGACTTAATTATGCAGAAGAAACACCTAACAATAGTTTCTAAATGCCAGTTTTTTCAAAACTTAGAAACTAAAGACCATCTATTTGTGTATTGTTCTTTTGCATTGAAAATATGGTATTATTTTGTAGGTATCCTAAACGTCGAAATCAAGAATTTTATGAGAACAAAGCCCGTGATGCATAGCTGGTTCTGGTCAGCAAGTAACAAAGTCCACCTCAAGATAATTTTTTCTATCATTACTTGCTCGGCAATGTGGCAGCAAATAAATAAAACTAAAATGAAGGGAGACATTTATTCAGCTACTTCTACAATCAACTACATCACAAAAATCCTAAACAGATTGGATCAATCAATTCTTCTAAAATAAAAACACTAGAAAAATTGTGAAGATACAACAACATTTCTAGGATGCATTAATCACTTAAAGATAAAGAAGAAAATATCTTATCTTTCTTGGTCTCCTCCACTCCTAGATAGATACAACCTTAACTCAGACGCCTGCTACCTTTCATATGGTGAATCGAGTGGTGAGATTATCATTAGAGACGGCCTTTGATCTATCATACACGGCTATGGAAACAACTATAAAATGCCCTCATCATCAAAGAAGAAGCTCGGGATCTTTATGATGGCCTACAAATATACAAAATAAAAGGATTAAAGGAAGTCAATATCGAAACTGACTCTGAAACTCTAGTCAATCTTATTTCTTCTAGTCATTACCCAAAAAACTTAGAATTGATTTTAAAAATCATAAGGAATTTAATATTTACTAAAATGGTTCTTCATCACATCTTCAGAGAGAAAAATCGAGCAGCAGAATGGCTTGCTCGATGGAGTCTTAAATATAAAATGAAAATCGATTATAAAACTTTTAAAGCCCTTTCACACCTAGAAGCTATTATATTTCTAAAAAGCCTTCAAGTAGGAAAAATTAGAGTTGACTGACTATTGGGTCTCTCTATGTTTTAGGAAACCTTGGATGGTTAAAAGGAAATTACCTGAAAATTAAAGCCATGGAAACGACATATGTTGAATTGGCTGTGAGGCTTGCTGCTAGCTGAATATTATTGAAGCTCCTGAATATCTGGTTCCAAATTAACATAAAACTTGAGAAGAATTACAGACTAAGTTTGGATTTCTAAATGATTCAATTAAAGGAATCTAAGAAAAATACCTTAAACTACTTAGTCAATTCATGGGTCTGTTGAATCCAAGAAATAAGATCGATCCCACTAGGAGTGCCTCTTTTGGCTATGGTAAAGTATGTTCCTTTCTGGATTTAGCCATCTGAGAAAGAGTAATATGAAATTTAGAGGATACTCTATTCTTGTCCCAGTCCAGCCACTAAATTTTTCAACTCCAATCCAATGGAAATGTCGTGTGCTGGATTGGTTGCGACGTTTTGATGAAAGCTAGATAAAATCGAAGATCTTGAATGACTGATTCTGGATTTACCTCAAAATAGAAGAGTTACATTATAATTATGGTTTCCTAAATAATTCATTCCAAATAATTTGTGAGAATTAAAAAAAACATTTCATGAAGATTGAAGTCTTAGAAAATATTTTGTTGGGTCTGCTTCAATCTCGAAGTGGAGGACTAACTAGACTTGGGTATTTTTCCAAAAACTGACAAAATTTCGCTGGAATTAGTACCTAGAGAGAACTTTCGGAGTATTTTGGAGGAAACCAAACCCAGCTCGTCCTTTTTTTTATCAAGCCCCAACTCTAATAGAAAAATAGAAGTTGTTCAAGAAAGAGGTCATTGAGGATGTCATCTCCGTCATCATGAGGCAGATCTCTCCATATGTACTAACTACATATATGGACTTGGGGTTTTTTCTGAAACTAAGTGAATTTCTCCGGAATTAGCACCTAGAGAGATCTTTCTCATCATTTTAGAAGAAACCGAACCCAATTCATCCTTTATGTATCAAGACCCGTCTTAAATTAAAAAATAGAAGTTTTTCAAGATAGAGTTCATTGAGGGTGTCATTTCGGCAATCATGAGACAAATCCCTCCATATATACTAACTCCATCTCTAGACTTGGGGGTTTTCTAAAATCGAGTGAATTTCTCCGGAATTAGCACCCACGGAGATCCTACTCATCATTTTGGAGGAAACCGAACCCAATTAATCCTTTATCTATGAAGGACCATCTCAAATTGAAAATCAGAAGCTTCTCAAGATAGAATTAACTGAGGTTCCATCTTCGCAAGCTTGAACCAGACTTCTCCAATGTACAAATCCCTCAAAAATCCTTCAATTTGGTGGATAAAAAAAGATCGAAAGGTGAGTAGCTGTTAGTCTAGCTAATGGATTTCGAGTCGAATAAAGAATTAGGTTTTTCCTAAATAAAATAGTTATATATCGGGTCTCTATTATAATCTCGAGAGACGGGTCTCATAGCCCAAAACCATTATTATTTATAAGGCCATTCTTTTTAGACTCTAATTTTCATAAATACAAGTCTTTTACCTTTAAAAATAAGATGTGTGTTTATAAATAAATTATTGGTTGCATTGCATAAAGACGAGTTGCAGAAATTCCATAATCGTGCAAATTTCTCATAACCAAAAGTTAAAAACCAACTTAATTATTAACACCAAAACTCTACTCTTCTCTATCTACTTTCATCCAAAGTAAAAATCGTAAGAGCCCATTTCAACTAATATGTTAGTCATTAAATAAAAAAAACCAATTTAAATCTTATATAAGCAACCATTATAGGAGTAATCGATTTAAAACTCATCACTTTAAGTGAAACAAATATATAGCGTGAGTAAGTAAAAATAGTACTCTAAAATATTTACAGATGACAACAAAGAGAGTGAAAGAAACACTGAAAAATATAGATATTTTAAATAATCGATAGTAAAAATTAAGTTAGTAGATGAGTGTAGAATTAAAACCAAGTGTTTCAAGATAAAGACCATTTCATCCCACTTCAAGTTTTAGACATGCCACTAAATAGAACTGTATATCTCTCTCTATTTTAATTTTGGAAAGAGATAGTTTCGTCCAAGTTCATATGGGTTGGGAAGAAGATCTAGAGAGAAGAACCTGGTGTACGTCATTGATTTGGTAATTGGATACTGTTAAATGGGTCAGATTAATTAGATACAGGTTAAACGGATTGAATTATTTTAATATTTTAATTATACTTGGTTAAGTGTATATATGGGTGGGTTTAACTAATCTTTAATAAGAAATTTGGGAAAAAGTCTAGAAAGTAAAAGCTCCAAGAATGCTCTATGTTTCAAGATCCTCAAGATCTTTCTTGATTTGATCTTCATTCTCCATTCTGCTTGAATCCTTCGATCTTCCAATTGAATCTTGGGATGTGTTGTCCCCTCATCGATTTGCTGATCTCTGATCAGCCTTTCTGATTGTTTTCTGGTTATTTTGGTTCGTGCTGCTCTATTCTTGTTTGCTTGGAGCTTCCTTTTCGAGTGCCTCTTGTCGTGGATTATCCTCTGATAAACCACATTCCTTCTTGACTATCCTCTTTGTTATGTGATATGGACCATAACAGCCTGCAAGGAGAAAACACATCAGACAAAAAGAGTTATGCAGATCTGTTTAAGATAAATGTCACTAATATGAAGGGCTTCAAGCCTGAATCAATCAACCACATGAAAGACCAGATATGAATTCAATTTTTTAAGGATGTCAAAGATTCTCTGATGGAATCATCTAAGTTCACTCTGATAGGTAATGTTTTAGAAGGAATACCTAAATGACATCTGATTGACAACTTCATTGCAGAAAGAAAGTTTAAAGGGGATCTAAGTATCTCTACTAGAGACCCTCACCACATTCTGTTTGAGTTCGATTTAAAAGAATACGTTGGAAATCTTTGGAGTAATATAGCATGGACAATTGGCAGCTCTATCATGAAAGTATTGAAATGTTCACCAAACTTTAATCCTAAGATAGAAAGTCCAGTAACCTCTATTTGGACCAGAATCTCCAAGATTCCAGAATATCTTTACAATCAATCAATGATTGATACTATGTTCAACTCTATAGGTAATCCTTTGAAGACGTGGATGGCAAATTAAAACATGGCATTATTTAATAGAGTCTATGGATGGGTTAAAATGGATGTCACATGTAGGTTGCAACATTAAATGTGGATCAAATTTGGTCCCAATGATGATTGTGGGTTGAAATGGCCTACAAGAATGTGCCACACTATTAGAAGTTCTGTAACCACATTGGCCATAATGTGGAAAACTGTAAAAAGAAAGCTAATAAGCAGCAACAAGACTTGCCTGTTACTGAAAATCTTGAATGTGAAAAAGGAATAGAAGATGTGGAAGGTCCCCAATCTACAATACAAGTAAACCAAAATATTTTCAGAATTCCCCAAGATGTTACTATCAGACAGCAGAGACATAAACTTAAATCCATGATAAGATCTCAACAAGTTAATGAGGTTCAAATCATCACCAAATAAGAAACTCAAATTGAGAGTAACTCTGAGGGCATGATTGAAGCCATTAAGGATCTTGACCAAGACTCACCAGCTAACTTTAAGTCAAAATCAGGATACAATACACCTGATAAAAACAACATAGGCAGTCTTCCTGACACACCTTCGTTAAAGACTAGGGAAACTAGAAAAATCTTTCAAAAGATACTTAACCAGAAACTAAGAGAAGCAAGAATCAGGAAAAGAACTACTTCAAAAGCAACAAAGTCTTTACTTTTTGTGAAGGCCAACAGCTCCACTAGCAAAGATTCCCATGATTAATATTCTCTCGTGGAATATTAGGGGAATATGCAATAAACTTTCTCAAAGAAAGCTTAAGTCTATTGTCAAAAGTCACAATATTCAGCTCATTTTCATTCGAGAGGCTTTCATTATTCCTAATAAGATTGATACTATTGCTTCTTATCTAAAATTTAGTAATTCTTATGCTAATATTTCTAATAAGCTATCGATGTTTTGGCAGGATGATATTCATCTAAGAATAAAGATTGATCACTCTCAATTGGTGCACACTAAAGTCAACATTACTAGTTATAATAAGTTAATTTATGTTACCTCGGTGTATGCTAAGTGCCAGAGGAATGGTAGACTTGATCTCTGGAATGCCTTGAAGAACATCTCTTCTACTATCAAGGACTGGTTGGTCCTTGGTAATTTCAATACTACTAGAGCCTTGACTGACCAAATTAACTGCAACAACTTTTGTCAGCATAGTGTAGATGATTTTAAAAACATGGTTACTGACTATAAGCTTAAAGAAACTAATTACATGGGCACAAAATTTATTTGGATGAGAATTATCAAGGGAAATAGATTGGATTGGGTCTTCATCAACGAGGATTGGACTACAAGCTTAAACACCACCAATGTGAGCCATATGGCTCGTACATGTTCATACCATTGTCCTTTAAAAGTCTGCATCAACAATAATAACAGAAAGATTAATATCAATTTTAGGTTCCTTAATATGTGGATTAAGGACCCTAGTTTTCTTAAAATTGTCGAGGACAGTTGGCAGAGAAACTTGACTGGTAACCCCCTTAATGTTTTGTGGGGTAAGCTGAAAAGACTTAAAAGAGATTTAAAGTGTTGGAACAGGGATATCTTTGGAGACATCTTCGATAAGGTCAATTATACAAAGGCCAGAGTTTCCCTATTTGAAGTAAAGTATCTTATCAGCAAGAGCAATGAGGACAAGATTGGGTTGTCCGAAGTCATTGTTGAGAACCTGCTTGCTCTCTCAATGAAGGAAATCTTCTTGCAGTAGAAAACCTACACAGCTTGGATTAAGAACGGGGAAAAAAACATGAAAACTTATCATGACTTTGTCAAAAAGAAAAGAAGGCGAAACAGAATTGTTAACATCAAAATCAATGATGTTTGGACTAATAATGAAGACATGATGAATGAATCAGTGGAAGAAATACTATAAAGATATGTTTTCTATCTCTAATGCTAATGAAATTAATTATAGTGATGTTCTTCATATATTCCTAAAATGTTTCTGATGAAGACAATGAGTTTTTACTAGCTAATTCTACTGAGTAAGATTCCTCTATGCTATTAAGAGTTTGAAGCCATCTAGTACTGCTGGCATAGATGGCTTCAACACTTGCCTTTTCATTACTTTTGGTTAATCATTGAACATGATATCTACTATTCTATGTGTGAATTTTTGAAAGGTGAAGTTATCCCTAAAGGGATCAAAGCTACTGGGATTTGCTTGATCCATAAAATTGATAACCCTAGTTATTGGAACCATTATAGACCTATATCTCTATGTACTATTCTTAACTGATTAATATCCAAATTGATTAACAACAGATTAGTTAACCTTTTACCTAATCTATTTTCAGAAGTTCAGGGGGTTTACGTGAAGGGAAAATCTATCCACGACAATATTTTGATAGCCAAGAAGCTCATTCATGACCTGAAAAGGAAAACCAAAAACAGCAACGTTATTGTCAAAGTGGATATGTCGAAAGCCTTCGACAACCTATCTCACGATTTCATTTTTAAAGTTCTCTCTAGTTTTTGTTTTAATAATCAGTTTATTAAAATTATTAGTAACATTATAACTACAGTCTATGCTACAATCTTAATTAATGGTCGCTCTGTTGGCTACTTCAAAACCAGCAAGGGGATCAGACAAAGAGATCTTTTATCTCCTAGTCTGTTCATCCTTGATGAGGAAGCTTTAATTAGGGGACTAGTTAGTCTTTATATTACTAATAACTCTATTAAGTATAAAAGTAGAAGCAAGACAGACATTCCATGTCTTGCTTTTGCTGACGACTTATTAATTTTTTCAAATGGACTAACTTCCTCTATGGACTTTATTGGACATCTTTTGCAGGTTTATCATTCTGGTCAAGTCATTAACAAAGATAAAACTCAGTTATTTGATGATAATAACATCAATCAAAACAAGCTCAAAAGTATTCAAATCCTTACAAAATTTAGTATTGGAAAGCTACCTACTACTTACCTTGGTGTCACCCTGAGTTCCACAAACAGAATCTCTAACTTCTATCCTTTGATTGACAAGATCAACAGTAAGGTTCTTAGTTGGGAAGGCAAGGACCTGTCCTTTGCTGGAAGGCTCACTCTAATCAAGAGTGTCCTTCTCCCTATCCCTATTTACTAGTGTCATAGCTGTAAGTTGCCATCTTCCATTATCTGCAAATTCGATAAATTTTTTAATAAATTTCTGTGGGGATCTTCTAGTAAAAAGAACAGTATCCAGTTGAGTTCGTGGAACTCCATTTGTAAGAGTTACAATGAAGGAAGTCTTAATGTTCACAGACTTTCTGATTACTAGAAAGTTTACTCTACGAAGCTATGGATTTGTTTCAGAAGTAAAGGGTCCCTCTGGTCTAAAATAATTCACAGTATTTACTGTGGGAATCATCATCCTTGCCAAATCAGTAATAAGAAATGATCTTTAACTTGGAACATAATGCTTGAAGTTGGAAATGAAAGTGAAGATAACATTACCTGGATTATTGGCAAAGGTGATGTTGACGTATGGTTAGACAGATGGTTTGGTGATCCTCCTCTAGTAGAGTTTGATGATGGCTCTGAGAACTTCTAGTTCACTGGTGAGCCTGCCAGATCTTTGTGGAGGAATAACTCATGAACCTGAACAAGATAAGTCATTTACTTTCAAGTTCTAGCATTAACCAAATTAAAAAATTAAAAATTGATAGCAACAAGGATAATAAAATTAACTGGAGTCTTTCTAATTCTGGCTTCTTTAATATTAAGGAGACTCTAAACAAAATTTCCTTTAGCTATCCTAAATCTTCTTTATTTGATAGAACTTGGAATCATTTTATTCCTTCTAAATGCTCTTTTCTTCACTAGAGGCTTTTGAAAATATTTATACCTACTGTGGTTTCTATGCAAAAGAGACACTTAGAATTAGCTCCTCAATGTCTGTTTTGCCTCAACGTGGAAAGCACCAAACATGTATTTGTCTCTTGTGAGCATGCTTAGCAGATGTGGTCTCACTTTGCTAACATTTTCAATGTCAATATTTTCAGATTCATGACCCCTGTTCATATGGCCAGGACCTGGTCTTGGTCCTCGCCTTCTAAAATTCATTTGAAGACTATGTTGCCACCCATTATTAACTAGGTCATTTGGCAAGTTAGAAACAAATTAAAGCTTAATGATTCTATCATTAATGTTGAATCTTCTATTCTGCATATTAAATAAATTATTCATGCTCTTGATAACTCAAACTTAATCAAGTTAAAGTACTGGAAGCACTGTGAGAAAGCTGCTAATGAATTAGGTTGTTATATTAAGAGCAGAATCAGGTACCTGCATTGGACTCCTCCCTTGAATGGTAGACTAAAGCTAAACTTCGATGCCTGCTGCGATCTATCTGGAGAAACCAGTGAGGCTGTTATTCTCAGAGACCATATTGGCAACATTATATTGGGCTACGGGAATACTTATGGCAAACAGTCGCCTCTCCAAGCAGAGGCTCGAGCTCTGTTGCATAGCCTGGTCATTTGTAATATCAAAGCGCTTTCTAACATCGATTTAGAAAGCCAATCTGATATCCTAATCTATTTGCTTAAATCAGGAAACTCGGTTGTCTCTATTGAGTCTACCCTTGCTCGAATTAGAGACCTTTTGTCTCCTTTGATGACTCTCCATCATGCATTTCAAGAGCGGAACCTTGCAACCAATTGGCTTACAAGGTGGACTCTTAAATTCAAGATGAAAATCCCGTTTGATTGTTTTAACCCCCCCCCCCCCCAATCCCTTGCTCGCTATACTGGTCCTTGACAGTATGGGGATGGGTCAACTAAGAATAAGTTAATCTTCAATTTTGAACTTACCTAAGTTGTTGTTGTGCAGATTCGAGTTCCCTTGCAAAGCCCATTCCTCTCTGAGATTCTATCTTTGTCATTGCGTGTTTGTGGAAGTCTTTGAGTGGGTCGATTGTTTCATCGCTTCTTCTGGGAGCTGATGGCGAAGTTATCATTGGATTAAGATTGGATTGTTGCTTTGTCTTCATCAATTCAGTTGATTGGATCAATAGGATGCTTTTTGAATCGAATTCAGTTGTGAAGAGGTTTTCTGATTTGGGTTTTTCGAATATTAGGGCTTCTTGTTCTGAACTAGGACCTATTTCAGGATTTCTGGCAGCGATAATCTCTTGCTGGTGAAGATGTATCAAAATGGGGCATTTGTTCTCTCTTGGAAGCTCTGTTGAATAGCAATGGAGTTTTGCTATGTCGAAGCCCTTTGCCTAATGGATTAGTTCTTTTGCCTTTGGCCCTTCTATTCTTTAAATGTAAATGACTCCCCTTAGTTTTTGTTTTTGCCTTTTAGCCCTACACTTTTGTATCTTTTCAATTTAGTAATAAAATGTTAATGATTAAAAAAAGGGTGTATATATATGGGTGGATTTTTAATGGATCGGACCCAGTTTAAAATTAAGTATAAGGTTAATGATGAATGGTTAAACATTGGTCATAATTTTTTATTTTTTATTGTGTCCATCTCAGTGTTTACGTGAAAGCTCACTTTGATTATCAAAAAATAGAACAAAGCGACGGTTGAGTCTATTAAAAAGTACTTTGTAATTTTTGCAATATTAGAGACCAATGTTTCACAAAACTAAAAGATGAAGATGAACGTGAAACAAATCACAAACGTAAAGACTAATCATATTTTTTATCTGCATAATCGAACTAAAAAATTAGCTGCAATTTAGAGGGTTTTGATGGTTCTTCCAAATGAATATACTTGCACCTTAAGTATTATAAACTTAACATGAGAGTGAAGGCTTAATGTTTTTTTTTTCGGTGTATTTTTCATTTAAAAAGAAATATAATTAGTAAAACCTCGTTTATTCATGGATGGGTGGAGCTATTTCTTCCATAAGATTAAGATCTATTATTTCCTCCATTTTAAATTTTTAATAAAACACTGAACATTTGTTTTTACCTTCTTGCCCTTTATTTACTTTCTAATTTATAATTTGATGCCACTATCCACTATCCACTATTAAACCCTTATTACAACAATCACATCATTGAGATAAATTACAACCAACATATATGATTTAACTTCTAAAATTAAACCCTAAGAACATAAAAACTCAATTATTTTTAAGATTAGTCACAAAATTATATGTTTTTTTTAAAAAAAAACATGTAGTTCCGAGACAACCACTCCGAATAACATATTTTTTTTAAAGCATGTGATTCTGAGTTAGGAACTCAGAATCACATATATTATTTTAAAAAAGAACCCAATCAACGCACACTAATCAAACCATAAAAAATCTATATTTTGAAATATATAGGAAAGAAACAATTAAACCTGAAATTTATATTAAAAAACGATTAAACTAATAACTTGATATGCAGGAACTCCATTAAACGACGAACAAGTTTTTTTTTCTGCATATACAGTTCCTATAACTCATTATGCAAAAAATCATAGATTTAAAAATAGATTTTATTCGATATGTCAACCCTTATATTTATAATAAAAATAAGATTAGCGATAAATTTTTATCTTTGGAACTCTGGAAACTGCTTCAAAATTGTTTGGTGGCTACGGTTTTTTAGGGTTAGAAGAGAAGAGGTCAAGGTGGATATTTACTGTAGAAATTTGGGTTTTTGGTGTAAAATTAAAACAAGAATAAATTAGGATTTTCCTTTATGGAGGAAATAACAAGATGGAATTTTTTATAAATGATGGAGGAAATAATAAATTTTATGGAGGAAATAGCTTCACCCTTCATGGATAGCTTTTAAAGTCTTGTTAAATAATAATTTAATTTTGAAATTGTTTTGATGGTTTTTTAAAATTTTTGTCGAGTCAAATTAGAGTATTTTACGTGAACAAGATAATAAACAATATATGTTTTGTTTGGTTTTTGAACAGTCGTTTTGTCTTTTTGTTTCGACAAACCAACAAACACAAACCAATAGTTAGAAAATAGGTTTTAATTGTATAGGCAAAGAAATAAATTTAAATTTCAAAATAAGCTACTAAAATTAAAAAAAAATCAAATTTTAGAATGATTTTCGTAATAGCGCACTACGCTTCTTGATCCCGTTCGTTCCGCTTACTAATCACAATATGTATTTATAGTGGCACTCTACACTTTTTGACTTATTCGATAAAACATCAGGAGTACATTAATCCACTAATCCACTAATCCATCGAATTATATTAATATATCTAATCTAACGATATGGATTATAATAAGATAGTGTGTCGTTAATCAATTTGATTATAAACCTGTTTGGATCAGTATTTACAATAAGTGGATAATCGTATTTAATTTAGAAAAATCCATTTTCATGGGGAATTCTAACATGTATGTTTAATGGTAAGGGTCTACAACTACTCGGTTTAAACAAAGTGACTCTTGGACTGCAGGGAGTGGGAAACTGACATGGACTGATGAAAACAATCTAAGGAATGTTAAACTAGAAAGGGGAGATGTATATAGACTGAAATCCGGTTCTGCTTTCTATATACAAAGCAATGCAGAAACAGGAGAACATGTAGCAGAGTTCCGGACAGATTTGCAGAAGTTTCAAATATATGCTTTTTTCTTCAACACCAAAGACAAGTTATTCGCATGAACTACAATTTATTTTGAATTTTCTTGATTTGGTCTCTATTTATTATTTCTTACTATGTCCACAACAAAGTTTGGTTTAATCTAATGACCAAAATATCAATATTCTAATTATCGCAGGAGCGATCAATAGGGTCTTACTCATGTGTTAGCGATCTGGTTCTTGGATTTAATACGCGGACACTTTGGTCTGCTTTCAAGTTACAATTTATAGCTCATTTAAGAGTTTCTGTTTTGGTATTTAGAACCGATTTGAACAATACTGTGTTGGAAATAAACAAATGTAATCTGATAGGATAAGGTTGGGTTTATTTGATACTCCCTTTACAAATATGGAAGGGCAGTTCGGAGATAACCAGTATCAGGTCCAATGGAACAGAATAAATTAGTGGACCGTGATTTAGCTAGTTGCTGGTCATTTCATCTCCTCGGCTAATAGGTTCTTAAACTTAATTCAAGCCCATAATCCGATCTGAAAGGTCCATGAATCATTAATTAAGTATAAATACCTCAACTACTTTCATTAATGAAGATAATCAGAATTTACTCCTACCACACACCTTAATTATCTTTCTACATCTCACCTTAAACATAAAATTCTCAAAACACTTTACAAAATTACCCTCGATCAAAAATAACCCACACCAAATTGGTGAACACAGTGGGAGGCGACAGTGCCTGAATTTCATATTCAAAACCAGTAATCAAAGTAGTTCGGATGGATCCAAATGCAAAGAATGTTCCACCTCCTGAGGCGGCTGTACCAAAAGAAAACAATGAGTACACTATTGAGGAGCTAAAACAAGCAGAGAAAATGGTTAAAGAAAAATCTGGTGCGTCGGTGCTTCACCATACTGACAATCCTGAAGAGAACGAGTCTCTAAAAGAGTACATCATCCGGTTTCCAAATGAGTTAGTAGACATCATCTGGTGCGCTCAGGAGCCAAATGAGTCTCTAAAAGAGTACATCATCCGGTTTGTGAATACAAATATGGGTCCGGCTAAATTGGGGCCCAAAATATGTTAACCAGCCCCAAAAAAGAAGCGTTTTTGAAAATTTTACAATTTTACCCTTACCCCGGCGGTTGAACCCATCTCAACCGCCGGTTGAGACCTTCTCACCCGGCGGAAAAACTGTTTCACCCGCCGGGGTAAGCTTCCCCGCCGGTTGAGAGGGTCTCAACCGGCAGGGTAAAAGACGGCGCTGAAATTTTGGGGCTGGTTATAACTGAGGGCCCTAATTTAGCCAAACCCATACAAATAATGGGTTAGTAGACTGCTTTGAACAAGTTGCAATTGCTTCCCTCAGACAGGGTTTGAATCTGGGCAACTTAGCTGATTCAGTGACTCGAAAGAAGGCTATGACCTAGGGGGTTGTTAAATCAAGTTGGAAAACACATTAATGTTGAGATAACAAAGAAATCCAGATTGCCTCGCCAGATTAGGTCCACCACTACACCATCAACACCTCAAACTGCTAATCCGTCATGTTACAGATCAAAGAAAACTGGACAGGGATCTAACCTATCAAGGCAGAAACAGTCCAACCAGAACCAAAACCAACAGGTTGGAAATAAAATTTGGACCAGTTGTACAAAGAAGAAGGTCCTTCTCTAAAAAAAAGCAGAAGTAATTGTTCAAGAAGTTGATCGCTTGACCAAAATAGGCCGCATCAAATAATCTCAGTACCCATTATGGACTGCCAATCCTGTCTTGGTTAAGAAAAAGAATGGCAACTAGCGCATTTGTATTGACTTCACTGAT
Organism: Limnanthes douglasii subsp. nivea; assembly: GCA_036936605.1. Taxonomy (NCBI): domain Eukaryota; kingdom Viridiplantae; phylum Streptophyta; class Magnoliopsida; order Brassicales; family Limnanthaceae; genus Limnanthes; species Limnanthes douglasii. Next base: position 123,839,897 of record JAUPFV010000005.1, on the reverse strand, counting down.
CGTAATAGAGCATATCTAAAAGATCTTAATCTTGTTCCTCGAATAGATTAGTTGGTGAACTCCACCTTAGAGAACAAGTTGTTGTTCTTCATGGATGCATTTTTAGGGTACAACCAAATACATGTAGATCTGAAGGATCAAGATCACACTACTTTTATTACGGATAGAGGTCTTCATTTTTATAAAGTGATGTTGTTCGGATTGAAAATGTTGGGGCCACCTATCAAAGGTTAGTAAATAAAGCTTTTGCTAGTCAGATTGGCAGAAATATGAAAGTTTATATATATGACATGGTGGTGAAGAGCCTTGAAGAAGATGCGCACATATTCGATCTTCAAGAAACATTTTCCAACTTACAGGTTGTGAATTTAAATTAAAACCTTGAAAAGTGTGTTTTTGGGGTTCGATCTGGAAAGTTCTTAGGTTTTGTAATAATTGAAAAAGGAATTCAACCTGATCCGGATCAGCTCAATGCTCTATTAGCTATGGATCCTCCTCAGAGCACCAAAGGAGTTCAAAGATTGACCGGATGATTGGTTGCGTTGAACAGGTTTATTTCAAGATCATCAGAAAATGTGCTCCATTTTCGCAGGTGTTAAGAAATGCGAAAGACTTTAATTGGTCTCCACAGTGTTATCAAGTATTTCTTGAAATCAAGAAGAATTTATCTTCACCCAAGACTCTCTTTAAACCTATTCAGGGGGAAACGATCTACATATACTTAGCTGTATCAGAATATGCAGTAAGTGTTGTGCGAGTAAGAAAAGTGGATAATTACCCTCGTGCGGTTTATCATATTAGCAAAAGTCTATTGGATGTTGAAAGAAGATATTTGAAGTTTGAAAAAAAAAATGGCCTTGGCATTTGTAATTTCGGGAAATAAAAATGAGACCATATTTCAAAGCTCATTCCATTTTCGTCCCGAACATCTTTTCCCTTGAAGAATGTTCTCAGAAATCTGATGTATCAAGCAGAACGACCAAGTGGTCAGTTGAGTTGGGTGATTATGATATTGATTTTGCGCCCCAAACGACGATTAAAGCCCAATCAGTGGCTGATTTCTTGGTAGAATTCCATGCTGATAGGTCCCCCAGACAATTTGAGGCAAAAAAATGAACAGTTAATAAAATATTTTGTCTTGTTGAGAGAAGTTGTTGCAAACTTCAAGATTATCCCGTCTGAACATATCCCTATGTCGAAGAATACTGTGGCGGACTCTTTAGCAGCAATCGCTTATTCTGAATCTTACCTTTGGATTATGATGCTAGAGTGTCCATCAATACAAATAGGACAAGAAAAAGGTAAAGAGAATGAAGATATTATGCGCATATTTGTCATTCAACCCAAGGACTGGAGGTATGATATCTTTCAGTTTATTTCCAGTGGATAAGTATGAGAATATTAAATATAAGGCTCATGGTTTCCTAGTGATAAGAGAGGTTCTTTACAAGAAATCTTTCAGCAGACCCCTATTGCGTTGCTTAGGATTTGAGGAATCCCAAAAAACTTTATCCAAACTATAAGACGGAGAAGGTTCTGCACACTGTGGCTATAAGGCCTTAACCAGAAGAGTATTATTAGCATGGTACTATTGGCCAACAATAATGGCAGATGGCAGAGATATAGTCAATAAGTCTAATCCTTACCAGAAATATAGGAATGAAATCCATGTACCAGTATTTCCTATGGGGGTTGGATTTGGTTGGCCTCTTCCCATGGCATCCGGTGGATTTCGATCGATCATAATTGTTATTGACTATTTCTCTAAGTGGATAGAGGCAGGTCTTTTAGATGGAACCACTTCTAAGGCAATTATAAAATTTATTTTATCCAACATATGTTGCGGATTTGGAGTTCCCCAGAAGATCACCACAAATAATGGGCCATAATTTGATAATAAAGGCATGAAAATGTTTTGCACCTCCAGAGGAATTCAACACTGTTTCTCTTCTCCATTCCACCCTCAAAACAATGGGCAAGTTGAAGTTGCTAATTGAACAATATTTTCTGGGCTGAAGAAAAATCTGGAGGGAGCTGCAGGAAAATGGCCAAGTTATCTGCAAGAAGTACTGTGGGCTTACCGAACTACTCTTCGGATTGCTACACAAGAATCCTCTTTTTCTCTCTTTTATGAGATGGATGAAATAACACCCATAGAAGCTAATTTACCATATTGCATGATCCAAAACTATTATGAACATGCAAATGGTATGGCAGTTAAGAATCAGTTGGATATAATTGAAGAGAGAAGAGTTAAAGCGCATTTAAGAACAACCCACTATCATGGTCTGATGAGGAGAAAATTTTCCTCCAAAGTTAAAAGAATAGATTTTCAATTAGGGGACAAAGTCTTAAGAAAAGTGTTTTTGCACACTAAGGAGAAGTAGTTCGGAAAGCTGGCTCCGAACTGGGAAGGTCCTTATGTGGTATGTGAAAAAGTCAAACCAAGGACATACAGACTTCAAGACAAAGAGGGTAGAACACTAAAGCATCCATGAAATGTTGAACATCTCAGGTTATACTTAGAATAAAACTCTCTTGTAAATACTTACTTTTTTATACGTCAATGTAAATATTATGGAGGCATAATCTTTCCAACCTTGGTGGCGCAGAGAGGTTTTAACGAGGTGTCCGAGTTTTTCAATAATATCTTATGCCTTCGTCAAAAGTCTGATGCAAAATTTTTATCGATTTAACCATAATATGAGTTGATCAGATATTAAATACTCATTAAAAAACCCTCGACTATCAAATGAAGTATCTTGACTTGATCGGATTTGTTAAATACTTGATCACATTCATTAAACATTTGTGATTGGAATCATTTAATTGTTATTAAACACTTATTTAACAAATGAGATATATTAGAAGCTATTTAAACATTGGCTATGAAGAGATAAACGAGATTCATACAAAGAATGATATGATATTAAAGCTTGATCGGAATAGAACTGATCCACAGTTCACAAAAATGCCTTGACCATTCAACGACTTTTGTTCACAAGACAGAAATTTAAAAAATGCAACAAATGCATTGGTCATCCAAGGACTTTAGTTTTAAATATAAAATATCAACAACAGCTTAGGGATTTTTCCCTTCGACTTCTTCATCACTTTTACCCTTTTAGGACTTTTGAGTTCGGCGTTCGAACTCTCACCAGTTCCTTCATTATCTTCAGAGTCTTCTCCGCTTGCGTTGTCGTGCTTGTCACTATCTTTCAGGGTATGGAAAGGGATATCATCGTACTCTAAATATATCCACAAAGGACCAAGGGTCCTCTTTGCAAAGGTCTCGTGGAATAGCAAAACCATGTCGGACTTAATCCCATCGTCTCTTTTTTCCAAAGAGTCCACCACTCCAGAAGCATACTTCTTTATTCATGCAGCTATCTCTTCGGCTTGATTTTTTAGTAAAGAAGTATTTTCCTCTGTCATCTCCTTAAGAAGATTCTCCAAGTTGACTTTGTCTTAAGATAAAGTTTTGACTGAACTAGCGCTAGCATGTAATTTCTCCTTCAAAGCTTTGATCTCGTTGGAAGAAGAAGTTTCCAGTCCGGAATACTTGGTCTGGAAATCGTTTTGAGCATCTTGTGACTTGCGCCAGTTTGGAAGCTAAGTTCGTTTTTTCCATCTTTAAGGATTCTATGCTTTGCTAAGCGGTAAAGAGACTATTCGTCAAACCCTAGTTGATTGTGGTCAAGGAGGTTATGGTAGTTGTTTGTTCCCTCACTTTCCTTTCCAGGTCAACTACCAGACGAATATATCCTAAGAGATCATGACTCAGAGTGTCTTGCTCACTTGATATCATGTATGTCTCACCATTATGGGTTACATCATTGGCCATATTGCCATAAGAATAAGCCTCCGCGAAGTCATCCTTGTCCAGATCATAAAAATACATATTCTGAAACGCATCGAGATAGACATCTCCTTCAGCAGTTTCCTGTTCGACAGGAAGGAGCGTTTGAGAAGGAAATTTAGGTGGGATTTCTTCTTTCAGAGTAGGATCAGTAGAAATAGGAGGAGGGAGTTCAGAAGGACGCAGGATTATCTCTACCCCCAAGCTAACTTTCTTTTTTTTTGCAGGTTTTTCATCACTGCTCTCCTTGCATCTCTTGTGATCCTTCCTTATGATCTGAGGCGGATTATCCGATCTGTTGGCTTCTTTGACTCTAACCTTAACTGCTATCAGCAAAGCAGCATTGATTCCTTTTTGGTTTTCGAACTAACCCTTTCGGTTACTTGCTGAGATGGGTCTGTTTTTGTTTTCTTCTTGTTGTTGTTCATAATCTTGTCCAGGTGGCTAAGGGCTTTTCACCGAGGAAGGAAAATAAATTTTTCCATCCTTAGCCTCATTTCTCTTTAAGATGACATCTAGAGGGGGAGGAGTGGTCAACTATTCCCAAGTAAGGTCTTTATTCCCTGTAGTGTTCCATAGGTGATACCTTACAAAGTTTCCAGAAGTAAAGCAATTGTGGAAATCGTTCCCCCATTTCTCTGATGCCCATTCATTTAGCTTTGCACAGGTGTCTTGGTCTGCCTCTAAATTATCCGGAAAATTCTTCGAAAAAACTACAAAGAAACACAATATTTAGCTTGGGTTAAGGAAAACTTAAATAAAGATTACTTATACTCTTCCAGCGACTGGTCAGTTGACTTGGATTAGTGGAAGCTTTTATCTTCTTACCGTTCTTCCTGCTCCATTGATAAACATAATTTCGGTCCTCCATGGATTTTAGGACTTCAACAAGTCATTTACCACCTTATAATCGTTCCCCGTATTATAGTGGTAAAAAGGGATGCGGTGGTTCTTGCACAGACTCCCCACAACATAAAATTGCTCCATGGGTAGTGGGATTTTTGACAACCTTGATGCCATTATACCGGCCAACAAAGTGTACGATGCATTTCGGCTCAGTTGGCTTGGACATAATTTTATCTGGATCCAAAGGGAATCGGAGTCCCCAATTTAGCACTTCAGTGTATACTACTAGCGCATGGGACTTGCAGTCCATAGGAGTCTCTACCGTGACTAGGATTCTCACTTTAACAGATTTAGGGAAGCCTCACTTTGTTCGGATCCGACCGAACTCAGCAGTATGGGCATACATATACGCGATGTTTTGGAGGGCTATCAAGTACTTCACACTGACTTTCTGAAAGTTCGGCCCCATTTTCCCTTCCAGGCGCTCCTGAAGTGACTAAGTGTTGGCCAAACCCACTTTAACTTTGCATTTCCGATCTGTTGCAATGTCCTCTGTATGTCAGGACGTCTCAAAGAGAGTATCTTCTATACTGTCCTCCATAGTCTCCTCCATTACGCTTGACAGTTGTTCGGATGGTTTAGTATCTGTTGGGGGCTTTATTGTCTTTGAACTAGCAGGTTTCAAAAGAGTAGCTTTTTCTTTAGACTAAAAAGTTATTCTGTGAGAGGTGGATTTCTCAATGGATTTCTCAGCATCCGAACCCATTGCTAGGAAAGGTGCAGTTTTCTTAACACTGGAAACTGCATTTTCTTTAGGTAGGGGGTTTTGGGACTCCTGAACTAAATACTCTAATGTAGAGGAGATAGGGTTGGGACAAAAGGTAATTTTCTAAACTTTGACGTCTTTGATGATGATGAGCTTTGGTCTGTGTTTGTTTTGGTCGATTGATTTCTCCGCCACGGGAGGCAAGGAAACCAACTGCAACTTTTGCTTCTCTTGCGTCTTTTCTTTCTTTCTCCAAATCAGATAAATTCAGACAACCTCCTTTCACCAATGTGTTTCTCGATGTGAACATAAATTTACCCATACACAATTTAAGAAGATTATCAAGCTTTCTCTCTCTAGAAAGTTTTGTGTTCTTAGAGACAATAGAATAGTGGTTTCAATTTATATAAAGATGAAAATGTGGGAGTTTACCTAGGGGAAGACAAACCAATCAAAGTAATGATTACGGGCTATGGAGTATAGGGGTTACACCCTAAGTAACGTTTTAGCCATGAATCTAAGAGAAAAAACGGCTGAGAGGTCAATCAAAAACTCGACACGTGTCCCACGTCAAAAAACGGCTTTTGGAATTCTTAACGATAACCTTAGTCTCTTCAAAATATGATCCTTTAGTCTCTTCAAAATGCGATCAGACTGACTCTTCGAATTATTAACGATAAAGTTAATCTCTACAGTACGGATACAAATGATAGATCAGAGGATCACATTAAATGTATACTAAGTTTTATTTTTCCAGTTAGATCTTCCAAAGATTCTTTGCAAGACCTAAATTGGCTACCGATAAGGTTGAATTTATTTGACACTACCCCTTACATATATTTGAAGGCAGTTCAGATATAACCAGTTGCATGTCTAACCGAACAAAATAAGTTAGTGGAGCGTGACTCAGCTAGTTGATGGTTATTTCATCTCTTCCGTTAATGAGTTCTTAAACTTAACCCAAGCCTATAATCCGACCCGAAAGGCCTATAGGTCATTAACTAAGTATAAATACCCAACTACTTTCATTAACGAGGGTAATCAGAATTTACTGCTAGCACAAACTTTAAATATCTCTCTACATCTTACCTTAAACATAAAATTCTCAAAACACTTTACAAATTACCCTAAATCAGAAATAACCCACACTATGATATGGACTTCAAAACACATTGATAGAGGACTGCTAATACAGTTGGCAGAACAATTTGCTGCTTTATGTACGGAAGATCAGAGAAATGCAAGAATACTTTTCTTTTTGAAAAATTTCCAAAATACAAGTAGAGGGCACAATTGACATGGCCAATGAAAATTACAGTAACTTCTAAGAATGTTTTTAAATTGATGTTTAATGTGCTATATGTATCATATTTTTTTATAGGCATCTGATACTTAAATCATGTAACCTCAAACTGGTGTCTTAGATTTCAAAAGAGATTCTACAAATTATAAAAGCAGTAGAAAAGCCCCCACCTATAGTGCAGGCCTTGACAAAATATATGAAAACAAACTCTCTGAAAATGGAGTCTCTCTCTCTCTCGCAAAGTCTTCCTAAGCACCGACATTGATAATGTGTGGAGCAACTAAAACAAAAAGTAGAACAGCCGTTCCAAGAAAGCATACAATTCCTTTGGCCATATTTGGAGCAACACAAACAAAAAGAAGAAAAAGAAAAGTAGCAGCCAAAAACCATACAACATCTTTGAAGAAGAACCTGATTTTGTGAACTGTAATGGATGGAGCTTAAGAGTGGGCGAAAAGGACTTGCGATTTCTAGGGGGATCCAACGTTGAAGTTTTCATTGTGAACTTAACCAAGGTTTCCTTCAATAAAATTTCAAAAAAAATAACATCCCATAGTTAATGTCATTTATATGTTTAACCTTTCTTAGCGTTTGAAGGGATCAATGATGGGACATCACTGGAACCCAATAGCTAGTGACATATCAATTGTATTTCAGGGACAGGGGATGATCCAGGTGGTTTGTTCTAGCAACTCCAAGTCTAAGTGCAAAAACATTAGATTTCAGGTTAAGGAAGATGATGTGTTTGCGGTTCCACGTTTTCATCCAATGGCTCAGATGTCATTCAACAACAATTCATTTGTTTTCATGGGGTTTAGCCTATCCTTAAATAACTATCCTCGGTATTTAGGAGGGAAGACTTCAGCCTTGAAAATTATAGACAAATACATTCTTGGTTTATCTTTTAACCTGAGTACCACTACACTGGATGCTTTTCTGAATACTCAAGATGAGTCAATAATATTGGATTGCACTTCTTGTGCCGAAGAACTAAAGTTAATGAAGGCGGCTATAGCAAAGGAAAATCAAGAGGAAGAGGCCTAGAAAATGAAAGAAGAAGCTAGGAAGAGAGAAGAAGAGAGAGAAACAGAATATGCAGAAGATAGAAAGAAACAAGATGAAGAAGCTAGAAAAAGAGAAGAAGTCAGAGAAAATGAGGAAGAGGAGGCTACAGAGAGAGAGAGAAAGAGAGAAAAAGAAGAGAAGAAGAAGCAGGAAAGAGGGATGTTAGAAAAAGAGAGGAGGAGAGAAGGAGAAAAGAGGAGGAAGCAACAAAGAAACGGGAAGAAAAAGAGACCAAAGATGAAGAAGCAAGACAGGAGGAACAGGCTACGAAAAGTGAGGAAGAAGGAAACAAAAAAGAGAGAAAAGCAAGAAAAAGGGAAGAAGACCCAAAGGGAGAGGAAGAAAAATGGAGAAAAGAGAAAGAAGAAAGAAAAAGGAATGAGGTTAAAAAAAGAGAGTGTTATAAAATACTATGCAATTATCACAAAATGGCTGAAGCACAGAATATATGCGAATGAAAGATTTAAATGAAACACATGATTTAACGTGGTTCGACAATTGTCTACCTCCACGCGCGCCGCCAGAGAAAAGAGTTTCACTATGATAGAAAATGTTACAGATTTCAGATTGTGTTTTCTGTCGCCCTAGTAATCTATTTATAGGGAATTAATAGACTTACTAGACTATGGGCCTAATGGGCTCATACCACAAGACTAACTCAAGTAATTGGACAATATCACTATCACAACACAAAACTGTACTGCCGGACACAGTACACTACCAAGGCACTATTCGACTCATTCACAACAAATCTTCCCCTTGAGGCGAATATCTTTTCTTCACTATCAACAAAGAATCTTCTCTTCTTCTGACGCACCAAATGCCCTTAAGGCATTCACTCTATACTGCGAACACCGATCCAGTTTAGGCATTCCCTAAACTTTCGAACTGATACTGCCTTGGTCATTATATCTGCTGGATTATCGTGTGTAGACACTTTCTTCACATCAACAATTCTCTTTGATATTATATCACGAATAAAATGATACTTAACATCTATGTGCTTTGTACGCTCATGGTACATCTGGTTCCCTGTAAGGTGTATGGCGCTTTGACTATCACAAAACACTTTGTAGTAGTCCTATCCAAGCCCAAATTTGCCACCAAAACTTGCAACCATATTGCCTCTTTAACTGCTTCTGTTACCGCCATGTACTCTGCCTCTATTGTAGACGAAGCTACAGTAGCTTGCAACTGTGCTTTCCAACTGATCGCACTCCCAACTAGAGTAAATACATATCCTGTCAGAGATCTTCTTTTATCCATATCGCCTGCAAAATCAGAATCAACAAAACCAACCAATGATCCTACAACATCATTCAGCGATTCACCAATATCGGTTTTGTTAAAAGTTAAGCCAACGTTCACAGTATTCTTTTGAAGAGATTCAATCTCTTCCCCTATAGCACCAATCCATCGATCTGCCTCTGAACTCGCTATAGCTTATCTGTAGCTACTAGGTTCTTGCATCTCAACTTCTTCTGCAACTGACAGAGCATATGCAACTAGATTCGCATACCTTTTTGGAAGTCTAATATCTCTTCTTTCTCTGCCCAATACTATGCTATAAGGTTGTTGTTCTGGTTCAGGCACATCATCGTCACTATCATCCGATGCTGACGCTTTACCTCCTGATTCTGGATCCACCTCAGAACCACTTGAATTATTGGACTTGCTAGGAACTGATTCTACTTCAAGCTCCACCTGTTTACTCACAAACGATCCTGATTCGACCATTTCTCCTACTTCCTTCTGACTGTCTATCGAAGCAAACTCATTAAAAGTAACGTCCCTACTGATTAGAAAACCTGGAGACTTTGGAGAGGTACATCATAACCTATATCCCTTCACTCCAGTAGCATATCCTAGAAATATGCATCTCTTTGCCCTTGGCTCAAGCTTACCATCTCTCACATGAGCATACGAAGGACAACCGAACACCCTCAAATGTTCATAATCAGCCGACGATGCAGACCAAATCTCAAAAGGAGTTTTACAATGAATAGCCGTTGATGGAGACCGATTCACCAAGTAACACGCTGTATTGATAGCTTCAGCCCAAAAATCATTTCCCACACCGGAATGTGAGAGCATACTTCGTGCCTTGTCACAAAGCGTTCTGTTCATTCTTTCTACGAATCCATTCTGTTGTGGTGTTCTAGAACAAGTGCGATGGCGCACTATTCCCTCAGCTTCGCACAACTCGTTGAACTCACAACTGCAATATTCTAACCCATTATCTGTCCTAAGACGTTTGATTTTTCTTCCTGTTTACTTCTCAATCATCGTCTTCCATTTGACAAAGGTTGAATATGCCTCATCTTTCGTTTTCAGAAAGTAAACCCACACCATCCTTGAATAATCATCAATCAAACTCATGTAGTATCTGGCTCCGCTCTTGGATGGAATTCTGTTTGGACCCCAAAGATCTGAGTGAATGTAGTCCACTGTGCCTTTAGTCTTTCTTACAGCCGATTTGCTGAATTTGACTCTAGTTTGTTTACCAAACACACAATGCTCACAAAATCCCAATGATTCTGCTTTATACCCTTTCAACAAATCTCTCTTTCCCAAAACAGCTAATCCTCTGTCACTCATGTGACCAAGACGCCAATGCCACAACTTATTTTGATCCTGCCTACTTTGGCTATTACTCCCTGATGATGCTACTGCAGCATCGCCCATAACAACACTCCCCTGGAGAATGTAAAGACCCTTCTGTAAACTATCTTTCATGCATACCATTGAGCCTTTTGTCACTTTGATTACACCATTTTCTGCATGGTACTTGTAACCCCGAGAGTCTAGAGTCCCAAGAGAAATCAGGTTTCTTTTTAACCCAGGAACATGCCAGCACGTCAAGATTCTAACAACCCCGTCAAACATTCTGATTCTGACGTTACCAATACCACCAACAGTCAACGAATGATTGTTCCCTAAATAGACAGTTCCCTGCATTGGCTTGTACGTATCAAACCACTGCTTGAACTGACACATGTGATATGTAGCGCCAGTATCAAGTACCCAAGAGTTTTGACCAAAGTCTGAACTCACGGACAATACATCTCATTTACCACTGTTTTCACTATCGTCGGAATCGTTCACACCTTCAACAATGTTTGCTGCATTTTCCTTTTGATTTCCCTTCTTACCATTCAGTTTCGGACAATCTCTCCTATAATGACCCTGCTCACCGCATTCATAACAGTTTGAGTGCTTCACCCTTGACTTGGACCTCAAGTTCTTCTTTCTTAAAGAACTCGCTTTACTTTTGGATCTTCCCTCAGTCATAAGACCTTCCCCTTCAGCTTGATTGTCTGGCTGCAACTGTTTCATCTCTTTTGATTTCAGTGCCCCTTTGACATCTGCTAACGATAACTTATCCTTACCATACATAATGGTATCTACGAAGTTTTCATAGGGAGCTGGTAACGATCTCAATACAAACAAAGCTTGATCCTCATCCTCAATATTGATATCTATGTTCTCCAAGTCCATTATAATTGATTTAAAATTATCTAGGTGCTCTGTTATGGACATACCTTCTTTCAATCTGAAATCATACAAACGTTTCTTCAAATATAATCGGTTTACTACTGATTTCTCTGAGTAAAGATCTCCTAGCTTTCTCCATGCGCAGGAAGCAGTCTTCTCACCACTAATCTCGCGAAGCACATTGTCTTTCACACTCATTAAAATCCAGCAAAAAGCCCTTTCTAGAAGATCTTGTTTCTCCTCTTCTTTCATCTCTTCTGGTAACTTATTCTCCACAGCCTTCCACAGCCCTTGCAGTACAAATGAAGATTTCAGTTTAATCTTCCATAACGCAAAGCTGGATCCCCCATCAAATTTTTCAATCATGTATTTTGTTGCTGTAGACGCCATTGTAAAACCCTAATTACAAAAGCCCTAATTTCACCACGTGGCTCTGATACCAATTTTGTTATAAAATACTATGAAATTATCACAAAATGGCTCAAGCACATAATATATGCGAATGAAAGATTTAAATGAAACACAGGATTTAACGTGGTTCGATAATTGTCTACGTCCACGGGCGCCGCCAGAGAAAAGAGTTTCACTATGATAGAAAAGGTTACAGATTTCAGATTGTGTTTTGTGTCGCCCTAGTAATCTATTTATAGGGAATTAATAGACTTACTAGACTATGGGCCTAATGGGCTCATACCACAGGACTAACTCAAGTAATTGGACAATATCACTATCACAACACAAAACTGTACTGCCGGACACAGTACACTGTCAAGGCACTATTCGACTCATTCACAACAGAGAGGAAGAGAGAATGCAAAAAGAGGAGGATGCGAGAAAGAGAAATGAGGAAGCAAGAAAGAGAATGAAAAAGAGCGAGGAAGAAAATAGAAAGAAACAAGAAGAGGCAGCTAGGAGACATGACGAACTAAAAAGAGGTAGAAACTAAAAAGAGACAAGAAGAGGAAGAAACTAAAAAAGAACAGGAAGAGGAAGAAATGAAAAAGAGACAAGAGGAAGAAACAGAGGTAGAAACTAAAAAGAGACAAGAAGATGAAGAAACTAAAAAAGAATAGGAAGAGGAAGAAATGAAAAAGAGACAAGAGGAAGAAACAAGAAAGAAACAGGAAGAGGAAAAAATTAAAAAGACACAAGAAAAGACGGCCAGGAAACAAGAAGAGGAAGAAACAAGAAAGAAACAAGAAGAGGAAGATACTAGAAAGAAGCAGGAAAATGATGAAACCGGAAAGGAACAAGGAGACGCAGCCAAGAGACAAGAGGAAGAAACTAGAAAGAAACTGGAAGAAGAAGAAACTAAAAAGAGACAAGAGGAGGCAGCCAGTAGGCAAGAGGAAGAAACTATAAAGAAACGAGAAAAAGAATCTAGAAAAAAAGAGGAAGATGAGGAGGCTATAAAAAGAAAGGAAGGTAGAAAGCCAGAAAAAGAAGAAAACGAAAGAAAAAGACAAGAGGAGGCTCCCAAGATCGAAGAGGATAGGAAGAAAGAAGAAGTGGCAAGGAAACAAGAGAAAAGGAGAGAGAACAAGAAGAGTGTTAGGGTGGCGACCAAAGTCCCACATCCCACATCGGTTAAACATGTGAAGGATCAGCGGTATATAAGTAAGAACATACCTCAACTAGTATGAGGCATTTTGGTAGTGGACCAAATGCAAAGCCGTGAGGGCCTTCGGGTTCCAAAGCGGACAATATCATACTAGTATCGAGATCGGTTGTGTTCTTACTTATAAACGGAGGTGGAATATGCAGAGCGGACCCCCATATTCCCAACACGTGGTATCAGAGCGTGAGGCCCATACGGAACGTGATAGTGGTAATATTCTCGGAGGTCGAACATGATGAACCAGTAGTCATGCCCAAAGTGAATGATCTACTCTATACATCCTAGTTTGGAGCGTCCATGACTCATCAAGCGGTGGTACTTGATTAGAGTGGATAGTGGAGCTAAGGAACAGGCGCAGAAATTCGGAGCGTCCATGACTCATCAAGCGGTAGTACTTGATTGGAGTGGATAGTGGAGCTAGAGCGTCCATGACTCATCAAGCGGTGGTACTTGATTTGAGGGGATAGTGGAGCTAAGGAACAAGCGCAGGATGGTCGATTGAGTAGACAGATCCGCTGTAAAAAGCTCTATTGCTCAGATGGAGCAATCTCTAATTAGAGTGAGCGGATGAAACTCAATTGAGAGGAGGCTAAGTGGTACTTTGTTTGAGAGGAGGATTTGTTAGGGTGGCGACCGAAGTCCCACATCCCACATCGGTTAAACATGCGAAGGATCAGCGGTATATAAGTAAGAACATACCTCAACTAGTATGAGGCCTTTTGGTAGTTGACCAAATGCAAAGCCGTGAGGGCCTTCGGGTTCCAAAGTGGACAATATCATACTAGTATCGAGATCGGTTGTGTTCTTACTTATAAACGAAGGTGGAATATGCGGACCGGACCCCCATATTCCCAACAAAGAGGAAGGAAGGCAATCTGGAGGAGGCCAGGTAGGGAAACCGGGTTATATTCACAAGATAATACAATTGTTATATCTCCTTACCTATACTTACACCTAACTGCCTTCTTGCTCGAACAATATTAGCTCCACTGTACATTGCACTTTATCTTTCAAACTTAAATTTTATATTAACCTAAAGACCATCCTACCTTGCTTTCCACATAAATCCATAGCTTTTATTATTTGAGGGGGATTTAAAATGTTTGTCGAGTGAGTCATTAAAGCCTTTTTATTCTGTTGACAGTTAAATTAGTGTCTAGTTGTTGATGAGATCATGCTACAAGTATGCTGTTTTTTTGTTTATTAGTTCATGTTGTTGGGTTCTTCCTACGTGGGAGTCCAATTATCATATGGGCTAAGACCAAATAGGATTTTGGTTTCTCTATAGATAATGTTAGAAAGAGTGTCTAAAGATTTCCGGATAATTCTCTTAAGTCATGTGAAATAATTTCTAATTGAAATATTTTTGGAGTTCTCCGAAAATTCTCAAATAGATAAAATTATAGATATTTGTTTTAAGAAAGAGAATGATTATATTGAGTGTTTTGTTTTTCAACATAACCCCTACATTAAGCAATTCGACCAAAAATATAGGTTTGGTGGTTAGTGTAGATAAGATCAACGGGATTTTCAGTAAAAACGGCTCAATTTTCAATTTTGAATAAAACATTCAAAATTTAAATTTTTAAATTCTGCTCGACCCCAACCCCTCTGTCCTTTGGACCTCACCAGGGGTTCCGCTCCTTGAACCTTGTTAATCATGATATAATCTAACAAGTGTGCACTCCGCACTCTACGATTTGTTCAATAATATATCATGATTAAATTGGTCGACTAGTCGATCGAATTACACTAAAATATCTAACAATATTCCCCCATTTTTATGTATATCATGATCAACTAAACACAATCACAACAATTAACAAATTTATGCATAAATGAAATATCATAACGACTGAATTTCACATTAGTATATTACACATTCCAAATATCTGAATATCAAGGTATCACTAAGGATTGAACCTTTACTATTAATAGTGAATACACGAAGATAATTTACACATAAATTTACATTCTCACTTGTTCTTACTTGACACTATCTTTTACTAACCTTGTGTCCTTATCCTTCTTAAGCATATCAAAGTCAAGTCTTAGCTTCTTGAAGCGGCTAAACTTCATGCTCAAATAGGTAGTTCTTTTCCTCTTGCATCTGCATATGTAATTTTTGAAAAGAACTATTAAGAAGATAATCTTCAACCTTCAAAACTTGCAAGTCTGAACACATGCCTTGGGATGATATACAAATGTGTTCCAATCTCTAGATGTTAAGCTTTCCACATTGAATTCAACACCTAAGGTTATATTAGATGGAATTGGGTATCTCAACATGAGAGATTTTGGATGGACTTTAATCCCATCCTAATAGGCGATTTGTGCACAAGATCTCTACTTAATCCTTTGGTTAAATGATCGGCCAAGTTATATTGAGTTCTCACAAACTCCACTGAAATAACATCATGCATGATACGCTCACGAATCATACTGTGTCTAACACCTAAGTTTCTCGACCTTCCTTTGTAAACTTGTCTATAGACATTGGCCAAGACAGCTTCACTATCACATCTGATAGATATAGGTGATATCGGTTTGGGCCACAACGAAAGTTCGTACATTAATTTCTTAGCCACTCAGCTTCTTTACTCGTTACTGCTAATGCCACAAACTCTGATTCCATCATTGAATCAGTAATACAAGTTTGTTTCTTAGATGCCAAAGAAATAACACCTCCCCCAAGAATAATTACCCATCCACTTGTCGAAGAATGATCTTCAAGTACAGAAGGAAATCCAGTATAAGTTAAACCATAATTCATGGTTCCTTTCAAATACTTGTATACTCGATTTAAAGCTTGCCAATAATATGAACTAGGATTGCTAGTATATCTACTAAGTTTTCCAACAACAAAAGTATTATTCGGCCTAGTGCTATTCATCGTATACATAAGACACTTGATGGCTCTTGAGTATTCAAGTTGAGATACATTAGCACCTTTATTAGGTAGAAGCTTAAGACTAGGATCTACAGGTGAGCTTACCGGAGAACAAAATTTAAAATTAAATTTTGTAATATCTTCTCAAGATAGTGAGATTGAGAAATTGATATACTATTGTTATCAAGAATCAATTCAACTTTCCCCAAATCCTAATCTCAAAATTAGATGATAAGACTTTTTTTGTTTCATCAACCTCATTTTGGTCACTTCCAAAAATCAACATATCATCCACATATAGACAAATCATAACTCCTTTACCAGAATTATCAAATTTTCTATATACACACACACACACACACACTTGTTTTCTTAGTTAAGAATAAATCCATTGGACAATATCACATTATCAAACAATTTATGCCAATCTTTTGGTGCTTCTTTCAAACCATACAAAGTTTTTTTTCAGTTTACATACCTTGTTTTCACAACCAGGCATGACAAAACCTTCTGGTTCTTTCATATAAATCTCCTCATCCAAATAACCATTCAAGAATGCAGTTTTAACATGCATTTATTGAATTACAAGATTGTATACAGATGCAAGTGCAACCAACAATCTAATAGTAGAAATCATAGCAACCGGAGCATTAGTATCAAAGAAGTCAATTCCTTCTCTTTGTCTAAATCCATAGATAACCAATCTAGCTTTATACCTTTCAATAATACCATTTACTTTCATTTTTCATTTAAAGATTCATTTATTTTCCAATGATTTTCAACCAAGAGGTAAATCAGCTAAGTCTCATGTATTATTATGCATGATAAGTGTATCTCATCTTGGATAGCTTCTTTCCAAAATGCGCCATCCCTTGATTCATAACATCACTAAAAATCCTCGGATCATCTTCAATAACAAAAAAATATTGATATTGGTAGTCAATCTTATCTCTTGACCCTTCAACTAAATAAAGTTGAAAATCAGATCTGAATGACTTAGCTTTTCTAGCTCTAGTACTTCTCTTTGGTTCAGAACGTTCAGGTACATAAAAAGTACACTTGATATATTTTCAGTTTGAATTGAGTTCCTATTCAAAGAGTTTTGAATATTATCTCTAGGTCTAGGTATATAGAAGTAGATATTTCTTCATCAAATATTGCATCTCTTGACTCGATAACAGTGTTCACCGACATATTGTCATTAGACTCCAGCACATAGAACCTATATGCAACAGAAATGGGCTGATGATAATGTGTTGAATCATGTTGTAGATGAAACAGATGCAAGGACTTTGTGGACTAAACTTGAGGATTTATATGCTCGGAAGACATGAAACAATAAGTTTTTTTGTTCAAACAAATGATGTATTTGAGGTATCAAGATGGATCACCTCTTACAGATCACTTGAATATCTTTCAAGGCTTGATTAATCAGTTAGCTGCTATGGGTATCAAATTTGATGATGAGGTTTTGGCGTTATGGTTGCTTGGCTCACTGCTAGACTCGTGGGATACTTTCAGAGTGTCTCTTTCTAATTCAGTTCCTGAAAATAATATTTCAATGGTATTGGGTAAAAGTAGTGTGCTAAATGAAGATATAAGAAGAAAAATAATTAGTTTCTCTTCACATTCAGAAACTCTAGTTGTTGAGAAATGTGGTAGAAATGAAAATCGCGGTTGGAAAACTAAATGTAAAAGTAGAACCAAGAGTTGGAACAAGTCTAATAAATCTGCAGATTGGGAGTGCTACTAGTGTCATTAGATCAGGAAGACTAAGAAATTTTATCTTTAGTTGAGAAAGAAAAATAATTTTGGGAAATCCAACAATGGTAAGGAAGAAAAGAACGAGTAGAATAATTATCATGAAAGTGGTGACGAGAAAAATATTGTTGTGGTTTCAGAGAGTTACTTTATTGTTATTGATGAAGTTGTTGTGAATTCTGTGTCTGATGAAAGTGGCTGGGTAGTCGACAGTGGTGCTACAATTCATGCCACTCCTCGTAGATAATTTTTCTCATCTTACACCACTAGTGACTTTGGTTCTGCAAAGATGAGAAATAATGATTCGTCTAAAGTGGTTGGTATTGGTGATGTTTATCTAGAAACAAACATGAATGCAAGATTGATTTTAAAGGGTGTTAAACATATACCCGATCTTCAATTGAATTTGATCTCTACATGGAAGCTAGATGATGAATGGTACTGCAGTATTTTTGCGAATGGGGCAATGGAACTTACTAAGGGATCGTTGATTGTGGCAAGATGACAGAAATTTTCTTCCCTCTACATCATGTCTACAAGGGTGTCTGCTGAGAAAATCAATGTTGTTAATTATGAAGCAATGGTTGATATGTGCCATAAAAGACTCAGTCATATTAGCGAAAAATGATTAAATATTCTGAGGAAGAAACAATACATTTGTGGGATACATAAAGCTCATTTAAAGATGTCTGTACATTGCATGACTGGAAAGCGGAATAGAGTGTCTTTCAAGAGCTTGGCTCCTTCAAGAAAACCAATTTTGCTTGACTTGGTACATACTGATGTTTGTTGTCCTTTTAAAACCAGAAAACTTAGTGGTTTTTAGTACTTTCTTATTTTTGTTGATAATCATTCCAGGAAAGTTCGGGCTTACACTTTGAAAACAAAAGATCAAGTGCTAGATGTCTTCAAGTAGTTTCAAGATTTAGTTGAGAAACAAACTTGGAAACAATTGAAGTGTGTTACAAGTGATAATGGGCAAGAATACATTAGTCATTTTGATGATTATTGTTGGCAGCAAGGTATTAGACGTCAAAGGACACCTCCCAAGAGCCCTCAGTTGAATGACATAGCTGAGAGACTAAACCGAACATTAATTGAAAAGCTAAGATGTCTTCTTTCACAATCACAACTCCCTAAATACTTTTAGGGTAAAGTTTTGAATATAGTGGTACATGTCTTGAATTTTAGTGCTTCTGTACCCTTACATGAAGATATCCCAAATAGAGTTTGGACAAGTAAAGATATCTCTTATGATAATTTGCATACCTTTGGGTGCAAAGCTTATGTGCATATTACTAAAGATAAGAGGTATAAACTTAATTCGAATACAAGACATTGTGTATTCATTGGTTATGGCCTTGATGAGTTTGGCTACAGATTTCATGATCCATTTAATAGAAAGCTTATTAGGAGCATATATGTTATATTTATAAAAGATCAGATAGTTCAGGATACTGATAAAAGTCAGAATTCAATGCCTATGTCTGACAATGACTTGGTAGATTTGGGGCATATTCCGTTGCACATACTCCTATAGAAGTTGAAAAAAATTCAGATGGTGACTCATTTACTTCAAGAGGTTCTCATATTTTTTATATTGGTGATCATGATAATGATTTCGTGGATAAAAAAGGTAATGAATAAGAGGTTAAACAGCCTGAAGTTCCAACTCGAAGATATACTAGATAAATAACATTTTACTAGGTATCCTTCTAATCAATATATTTTGCTAATTGATGCAGGTGAGCCTGAGTGTTATGATGAGGTTGTTAGTGTCCGTAAAAATCAATGAATTGAAGCAATGAATTAAGAGATTCAATCACTTCATGAGAATCACATATTTGACTTAGTGAAGGTACCTGGATGGAGAAAATCTTTGAGTAACAAGTGGGTGTATATGAATCAAGATGATAGTTCCCTACAACCTCCGTACAAAACAAGATTGGTAGTCAAAAGCTTTGGTCAGAAAAAAAAAGGATTGATTTTGATGAACTATTTTCTTTAGTTGTAAAAATGTCGTATATTCGTGTAATTCTAGGCATTGGAGTTAGTCTAGAAATGAAAATTGAACAAATGGATATAAAAACAATATTCTTGCATGGTGACTTGGGAGAAGAGATTTTTATGAAACAACCTCAAGGTTTTATGGTATAAGAAGTTCATGTCAGTTGTGGGGGAGCAAGACTACAAGAAGACTTCTTCTGATAATTGTGTATTTGCGAAGAAATTTGTCGATGCCGATTTTATTTTTCTCTTACGTTATGTGGATGATATGCTTATTGTTGGAAAGAATACTTCGCAGATTGATTTTTTGAAGAAATAGTTAAGTAAATCTTTCGCAATGAAATATTTCGGCACAACAAAGCAAATTATTTGCATTCGAATTACTAGAGATAGAAATTTGAAGAAGTTGTTGTTTTCACAATAAAAATACATTGAGAAAATTCTTGAGAAGTTTAAGATGGTCAAAGATAAAGTGGTTGCCTTGTTACTTTTCACTCATTTCAAGTTAAGCAAGAAACAACGTCCTTCAACTAATAAAGAAAAGAGATATATGGCTAATATTTCATATGCATCTGCAGTTAGAAGTCTCATGTATGCCATGGTATGTACTCGTCCTGACTTAGCTCATAGTGTTTGTGTGGTGAGAAGATTTTTGTCAAACCTGGATAGAGAGCATTGGGAAGCCATGAAATGGATTATGAGGTATCTGCGATGAACCTCTAATTTAAAGCTCTGTTTTGGGATGGAGAAACTTGAGCTGTTGGCTTATTATAATTCAGACTTGGCTTGAGATGTTGATACTTTCAAGTCTACTTTTAGATATTTGATTAAATTCTATGTGTGGCGCTGTTTCGTGGAAATCAAGACTACAAAAGTGTGTTTCCCTTTCAACGACAGAAGTTGAATTTATTATAGTGACGGAAGCGAGTAAAGAGCTATTATGGATGAAGAAGCTCTTGAGAGAACTTGGATTTGAGCAACAAAGGTATATACTATTATGTGATAATCAAGTTTTATTCATCTCGTGAAGAATTCGTCGTTTCACTCAAAGTTGAAACATATTGATATGAGATATCATTGGATTCGAGATATTCCTGATCCTAAACTAATGGAGGTTGATAAATTTCATACAGACGATAATGGGTCTGACATGATGACAAATGCATTGCCCAGGGGAAAGCTTAAACATTGTAGATTGATCGTCGGGATGACGAATCCTGCCACATAGTTGCGAGGGGGAGATTTGTTGGGCTCTCCTTACGCGGGAGTCCAATTATCATATGGGCTATGGCCAAATAAGTGTAACACGTAAGATTTTGGATTATGTATAAATAATAGACTTATATCAAAAGTGAATTGATCTCCTTATACATTACAGTATTTTTTAGTAGTGCAATTTTGAGAGCAAAGCAATTCGAGACAGAACGTTGTGCTTTCAATCGAACAATCTTTCGTGGTCTGATCGGCTTCACTTTTGGTGAGCAGGTTCGTCTATTTGTCCTCTACAATCTGACTGAAGGGATTTTTATTTGGAGTCTTCTAACTATATTTTTGATCAGCTTGTTCTACCTGGGTTTTTAGGGATATTACAGTGAGTTGTCTTTTATTTCGGTTTACTATCTTATGTGTTGGGGTTGTGTATGAAGTTGTCATACTCTGTGTGGTGTATGCTCAAGTTTTATCTAGAGAATAATTTTGTAACCCATCTTTCTGATAGTGAATATTTGGTTGGACTCCGAAATCAGTCCCTTGATTTTTACTTCATACATTGGAAAGATTTTGCATGTATGAAGCCTTTTTATTCTGTTCACTACTGGATAAAATAGCTTTTACAACAACCTGAAAACAACAAAAATTATCACAACACCGATGTAAAAAGACCTTCACAACGAGGTTATGAACGGAAGTGTCAGTTTTGTTAAGTGGGATCATTAACGAAACTTAGTTGCCACCGGAAGACTTTTACAACCACCAATCGACAGTAAGGTGTTGCAACATTTGACCCGGAAGGAACCAGGTCAAGCCATTCCAAGATTTGTTGTAATATCGTTGCACCGATTTTGCCAGACGGTTAAATTTGTTAGCATGTCTGCCGTTGTAAATGTCGTTGTCATCCGATTGTAAGAAATGAACAAAATGCTGGTTGTAATAGTCAATGTAAATCCGTTGTTAAATTTAATTAAAATTTAAAAACAAATTACATTGCTCTATAGCTACATCGTATATTTCGAAAACATAAAATATAGCATTATATTAATTGGTCTAATTTAACCACGAAAGGCTAATACAAACATTTCTTTTGATATTTACATTCACTTCTCAGTGGGCTTATCAGCCAATGAAATCTAAAAATAAGACCAAAAGCAGAGTTAAGAACCTATTCGTCATGTTCAACCTATGAGAATTGCTTAAAACATTCTTGATACTTGCGATTTACAAACACTCTTTTTTTTATAAGTAAAGGCAATAGTAATCTGCATATAACATTTCTAAATCTATTAATTAACCAAACAAACGCATGATAAGAAACATATTAAAACTGAAAGTTATTATATTAAAATTAAATTTAAACTAAAAGGAAATAAGCAATTTTGGAAACCATATACAGATAACAAAAGAACACAGGAGACAAGCAATATATAGAGAATACAAGAACACAAACAATATATAAAGAACATAAAAAAACACAGCATCGGAAATTACAAAATCTAGATAATTCGGAAAGAATTTAGGATTGAACTTGTACAAAACATTACACAAAAATAACATCCAAAGATCTAAGATATCCCACTTTGCTACCCGTACTTAACATTAAAGACCGACTCAGTCTCATTAGTTGGGTAACATATTTTCACTCTATTATAATGCAATGAAACTAAATCATGATTCAACCTTTTTAATATTTACTTAACACTAAAAATTTGATGTAAACAAATTTAGAAACTAAAACATTCTGAGTCAAGAATCAACATAGCATCATCTATACATGGACATTTTAAGGCTAATAAATATTCTCGTGGATGAAAACAGAAAGGAAAGACAATCACAGAATAAAGAAGAGAAAAATGAGCCATAATAATGATAATTGAAAATATATTAGTATGGTAAGAGAAGTATGCAAAATCAGATGTAAAATTAAAAAGGTTGAACAATGAAAAATCAAATGAAATACAGGCTCCAGCCTCATGAAAGCAAAGTTGAAGTATCATATCACATGTATTGATTAAAAATAACTTATTATAGAGCTAGATATTATAAATGACAACAAGGCCTAATCAATAGCACAATTAACATATTTTAAACTCCAATGCATTTGTTCAATGATCACACCCTAGCATGTCTACATGGAATCAATATATGACCCTAACCTTACTTTAGAAATACACAGACATGTCCAGCTTCTACACTTACTTATAAGTCAAAATAAATATGAGATATTAAAATTACTTGCTGTAAAAAAATGTGGAGAAAGAACCTTTCAGGAATAAGAACTTAATTTATGATCTCTTTGTATTTCCTGGAAAAAATATATGATAAAGGATAAGCATGACACACTTGTTAAAGAGAACTTGAATACCGCATAGACAAAATATTAGGTATCAACCAAGGTGAAAACACTAGGAACAAAAACTTGAATCAAATAAAACTAAACGCTTCCTTATATTGAACTTCTTTGTTTTCCCTTGTTCCAGTATTGTCTGAGTAAAGCTACCAACACATAGTAACTCATATAACTCTACTAACTAGTTTTCCTAATTTCCACACCATTTGGTAAGTTTCATCACGACTAGCACTTGCAATACTAGCAAAATAATTGAAGTAAATCTGTCTCAAGATAAGAGCAATATAAGCAACATGGTTTTGCTTTTGAAAAATGATAATAGAGACATATCATTTATAGATCTAAAAAAATAAGTCAATCACAATGGCATGCTTGGTTTTCTATCGACCTTGGACCTGTTACATTTGACGATGATACAATTAGATTTACAAAGTGATAAAATATTCGAAACAGACTGCATTTCACAGGGTTATTAAATCTATTTTAGTATTGATGCAGGGGACGGTTACAATACCTAATCTATTCTAGCTTGCAAGATATTTTTAGATATTTTTTTTAGTGTTTTCCTTTTCTAGTTACGATTCTAGTAATTTTCTTTATTTTGTAGGAACTTCCTATTTTATACTTTAGGGTTTCTAGGGTTTTCTCTATATAAAGAACCTTATGTGATATGTTTTAAGGACACTTTTATCATCACTATTAAGCAAAGTCTTCGAGTTTTCGAGATTTGTTTTTTTTTTCTGGTGGATTCCGGAGTTTTTTCTTCAAGTTGGACACCCGCGAACTTGAACCTTCAATTCTAAGACCAACGTTTGTTGTCTTAGTGCATCCGACTGCGTCAAGTGGTATCAGAGCAGGCAATCTCCTACTCTTTTCAAAGCTTGAACAGCTATGGGTGATCAACCAGTAACCATGGCCGACATGAAGGGTTTCACAACGAGTTTGAACGAATCAACCACGAACCTGGCAAATCTGGTGGCCGCGTTAACTAATCAGATTGCAGCTTTAACCAATCAGATTGCTAACGCAGGACAAGGATGAGGAGAAGGAATGGGACAAAATCAGAATCGACAAGGCAGATACATACCAGTTGTTGAGGAGCCACCCCGAGTCCGACATGGTGGAAACAACCGACTGCCTGTTAGAAACAATCAACAACAAAGCAGGCATAACCGTGTCGTTGTTGATGATTCTAGCTCGGATGAGGAATTAGAAGAGGAAGAGGCAGAACAAGGGAATCAAAATAATCAGGATTACAGAGGGAAAGCTGATATTCCATTGTTCTATGGTACTATGGGTGTCGAGGACTTTCTCGATTGGCAAATTGATGTCGATCGATTCTTTGATGTTATGGAAGTCCCGGAGAGTAAACAGGTTAAGATGGTGGCTATCCGGTTAAAGAAGACTGCAGTTGTTTGGTGGGACAAATTGGCTATTCAAAGGCAAAGACATAGGAAGAATCCAGTTAGAACATGGCGCCGAATGAAGCAGCTAATGACTGAGTGGTTCTGACCGGAGGACTACGAGCAGATTCTTTACAAGATGTACATTGATTGTGTACATGGAAGCAGGACCGTGACTGATTATACAGCAGAGTTTTACGTTTCTCTGAACGTAGTGACTTAAACGAAACAGAGAATCAGAAGGTGGCTAGATACACCAGTGGTTTTAAGGGCTCTCTTCAAGGTAAAATAGGGTTACAGACTGTATGGACAGTTCAAGAAGCATCCAATCTAGCCTTGAAAGCGGAATTGATGGAGAAATCATCTCGGGGTTTCACAAATTTCAGGAGACCCTCGATCCAGAACAACATCGAACCAGCCAGAGAAATGGAAAAATGCGTGGTTAACAGATATTCCAACTCTCACAACAAAGGAGCAAGCAGTTCCATTAGTGGCATTCAGAAGGACAAAGCACCCACTACGAAACAGAACATTCCTTATGCTAGGCCAACCATCGACAAGTGTTTCCGTTGTCAAGCAACAGGTCACAAGTCGAATGTTTGTCCCAGTAGGAAGACGGTTGCATTGCTAGAAGAAGAGGAACACGACTTTATGGAGAATGAGGAGTATGAGGGAGTTGAATTTGCGGAAGAAAAATCTGCGGACAGAATCAGCATTGTTTTACAGCGACTGTTGCTATCATCCAAAGAAGAGGGACAATGCAAGAATCTGTTTAGAACGCATTGTTCTATTCAGAACAAGGTATGCAATGTGATTGGTTGACAATGGGAGCTCCGAGAATTTAGTTTCTCAAAAGTTGGTGGCATATTTGAAACTACCCACGACTCGTCATGAGAAACAGTATGGTCTTGGATGGGTGAAGAAAGGATCTAAAGTAGGGGTTAGTGAAACTTGCAAAATTCCTCTATCAATTGGTAAGCATTACAAAGAGGAGATAATTTGTGACTTTTTGGATATGGATGTTTGCCATATTCTCCTTGGGCGACCATGGCCGTACGATAACGACATTACGTACCGAGGACGAGAAAATGTGGTCATGTTTACATGGGGGAATTATAAGATTGCAATGGCTCCTGTCAAGGATTTTGGTAGAATTGCAAAAGAGAAGAAGTCAAGCTTCCTAGTCATGTCGCATGATGATAAATAACTTGACAAGGCTGTTAAGGAATCACAGTGTTTTTATCCGCTTGTGGTCAAGGGGTTGATGAGTGCCGTGACGGAGGAGACAACAACTCCACGTGAGGTGTTATAAATTTTGGAAGATTACAAGGAGTTAGTTGCTGAGGAACTACCTGACCACCTGCCTCCTATGCGTGATATACAGCATCACATTGACTTGATCCCGGGTTCTAGTCTACCTAATCTTCCCCACTATCGAATGAGCCCTAAAGAGAATGAAATTGTACGGGAACAGATTGAAGATTTACTGAAGAAAGGGTTAATCAGCGAAAGCATGAGCCCTTGTGTTGTACTAGTTCTTCTCGTTCCAAAGAAAGGTAATCAGTGGCGAATGTGTGTTTATTCTAGAGCCATCAACAAGATCACAATCAAATACCGGTTTCCTATCCCTCGGTTGGAAGACATGCTTGATGAGTTGAATGGATCAAAGGTGTTTTCCAAAATAGATCTTCGAAGTGGGTACCATCAGATTCGAATCAGGTCTGGAGATGAATGGAAGACTGCTTTTAAGAGTAAAGACGGATTGTACGAGTGGTTAGTGATGCCTTTCGGCTTGTCAAACGCACCTAGTACTTTCATGAGATTGATGAATCAGGTTCTCCGTCCTTTCATTGGGTCCTTTGTAGTAGTTTACTTCGATGATATTTTGATCTATAGAAAAGCCAAGGACGACCATTTAGAGCATGTACGACAGGTGTTACAAGTCCTCCAAGAAAATCAGCTGTACGTGAATTTAAAGAAATGCACATTCTGCACAAGCCAGCTGCTGTTTTTGGGGTTTGTCGTTGGTAAAGATGGGATTCAAGTAGATGAAGCCAAAGTGCGTGCAATAAAAGACTGGCCCGTTCCCAAAACCGTAACTGAGGTACGCAGTTTTCATGGTTTGGCTACTTTCTACCGGAGATTTGTAAGAGACTTCAGTACTCTTACTGCACCTATTACCGAATTCTTGAAGAAAGGGAAGTTTCATTGGGGACCAAAACAAGACGAGAGTTTTGCATTGATTAAAGAGAAGCTTAATACTGCTCCTGTGTTAGCATTGCCGAATTTTGATAAGATATTTCAAGTGGAATGCGATGCTAGTGGTGTAGGAATTGGTGCTGTGTTATCTCAGGAGAAAAGACCAATAGCTTTCTTTAGTGAAAAGCTAAGCAAAGCAGGACAGAAATGGAGTACTTATGATCAAGAGTTCTATGCGGTATTTCGAGCTCTTCGACAATGGGAGCATTATCTGATTCAGCGAGAGTTCATTCTGTTCACTAACCACCAAGCTCTGAAGTTTCTCACAACCAGAAAGTGATAAATAAGATGCATGCTCGTTGGGTAAGTTTTTTGCAAAAATTTCCTTTCATTATTCAGCATAAGTCCGGAGCTCTTAACAAGGTAGCTGATGCTTTGAGTAGAAGGGCTTCCTTGCTAACTACCTTAGCACATGAGATTGTGGGTTTCGAATTTTTGAAAGAGTTATATGAAAGTGATGCTGAATTCAAGGAATTATGGGACAAGTGCAACGGTAAGCATCCTTCTGCAGACTTCCATATTCGCGATGGCTATCTTTTTAAAGGAGACAGACTGTGCATTCCTTGCTTGTCGTTACGAGAGAAGCTGATCCGAGAATTGCACAATTGTGGTCTTAGTGGTCATTTGGGACGGGATAAGACAATTGCAAGCTTGGAGGAAAGGTACTATTGGTCGCACCTTAGGAAAGACGCTGGAGCTATTGTTCGGAGGTGTTTTGTTTGTCAGGTTTCTAAGGGACAATATCAGAACACAGGTCTTTACATGCCGTTATATGTTCCTGAAGATATCTGGCAGGACCTATCTATGGATTTTGTGTTGGGGTTGCCGAGGACACAACGAGGTGTGGATTCTGTGTTTGTTGTTGTCGACAGGTTTTCCAAAATGACACACTTCATTGCTTGCAGAAAAACCGCAGATGCAACTAACATAGCCAAATTGTTTTTTCGGGAAGTTGTGCGTCTCCATGGGGTTTCGAAGTCAATAGTTTCCGACAGGGTTACTAAGTTTCTCAGTCACTTCTGGATTACATTATGGAGAATGTTTGGAAAAAGTTTAAAACGAAGCTCTACAACTCATCCCCAGAGTGATGGGCAAACCGAAGTCACAAACAGGACGATGGGTAACATGATCAGAAGTATTTGTGGTGATAAACTGAAACAGTGGGATTTAGCTCTACCGCAGGTCGAGTTCTCTTACAATAGTGTCGTACATTCCGCAACAGGGAAATCACCATTTACGTTGGTATATACCTCTGTCCCGAAGCATGTGGTTGATTTAGTTCCACTACCGAAAGCTCTTGGAGTTAGTGCATCAGCTGAAGCTATGGCTAAAGACATTTTGGACACTAAAGAAGCAGTCTGAGCTAGATTGGAAGCAACTGGGCAAAAAAACAAAAGGGCATCAGATAAAAAACGGAGGCTCAAGGTTTTCAACGAAGGTGATGAAGTAATGGTGTATCTCAAGAAAGAAAGGTTTCCAGTCGGTACTTATCGTAAGCTTCAGCCTCGCAAGTATGGTCCATTTAAGATTTTACGAAACCTTAATGACAATGCTTATGTGGTAGATCTACCAGACGACATGAGCATCTCTCATACGTTCAATGTAGCGGACATCTATGAGTATCATGCCGATGGTGTTCTTTATCCAGATGAGAACTCGGGGACGAGTTCTTTGGAGGTGGAGGAGACTGATGCAGGAGACGGTTACAATACCTAATCTATTCTAGCTTGCAAGATATTTTTAGATATTTCTTTTTTTAGTGTTTTCCTTTTCTAGTTACGATTCTATTAATTTTCCTTATTTCTAGGAACTTCCTATTTTATGCTTTAGGGTTTCTAGGGTTTTCTCTATATAAAGAACCTTAGGTGCTATGTTTTAGAGACACTTTTATCATCACTATTAATCAAAGTCTTCGAGTTTTCGAGATTTTTTTTCTGGTGGATTCCGGAGTTTTTTCTTCAAGTTTGACACCCGCGAACTTGAACCTTCAATTCTAAGACCAACGTTTGTTGTCTTAGTGCATCCAACTGCGTCAAGTATTTAGTATCATATGTTCACCGTTCTAAAAGTCTGGCTTTTATTTCGTTCCGGATATTAAAAAATATAAAAATATTGCAAGGTACATTACATAAAAAGGGAATCCTAGAAAACCCTAATCTTCATAAGAAAATAGCTAACCTTCATGCGCACTAGATAAAAGTCACATTTTGTATGAATCTTAGTAAACATTTCTCAAAGGCTTTCTTCATTCCTCAGATCAAACGTCGATATTCAAGAACATCATTTCTCGCACCCCTTCAGACGATTAATAAATAACAACAATATATCTTGTGTATCACCTTGGAAACAAGATTGCAAACACTAACTTATGTAAATTTATTTTATGTATAGAAAATAATGTAATAAATTAGCAGAGATAAAAACATACCTGTTGTGGATGCAACCACAACAACGGGTGCATAGAAGAAGACTTGTTAGAGTCCATCAATGAAAAGAATTAGGAAGCTATACAAACTTCCTGCTCTCTCCTGTATTAGTAGCAAAAATTAAGTTGATGATCAAACAAATTTTCATGCTTTATTTCCTGGTAACTTTGTGAGAGAAAATTAAAGATACAAACGCATTAATTATGAATCATATATAAAAAAACGAAAGATTGAAGGGTTTAATCTATTAATGAAGCTACTTAGACATTTTGGCTCATAAGCAAAAGAAAATAATTTGGCTCGTCGAATATTTTGCCTTAAAGAGAACTACCTTATAAGTTTATAAGATTAAAAAACTAAAAAAATTTAACTTCTTTAGCTTTTTAATTTTATTTTCACTGTAAAATCTTTGCTTTTAACTTATGAATTCATCATTCTATAAATTTTTCTTAATATGACATACGACTAGACACTAGGGGACTAGTGACAATACATTTGCTATCCGGATAACTAATTTCTCAAAGAACTTAGAGGGATAATGATCATTTTAAACCCAAAAAGATAAAGAACTCACGACCCAATAATAGTTATTGGTCACTTTCCACAACGCTTGAACCCATTAAGAATGTCTGGTCTCATAGTCCTATCAGCGGTCAATACTAGCTTGTCATCGCAACCGTCATCATTTGAAGTCTAGGGAAATGCTAACAGAGATCACCATCTATAACATCCTGCAAATATGAAGTAATATGGTAAGAAACATTACAAAAATAATTACATAATATCATACTTAATACGTATAACAAACTGAAACATGCTGCAGCGCCAAAGTTAGAGATAGAAAATAGTTTATGAACAGACAAACAAAAGAATAAAAACCTTCCATCAAAGTTCCTTATTCCAAAAACAATCTAAATTCATATGAGAACTCCTAAATTCATGTGAGAACTCCATTATAGAAGTGCGTAACAAAAAGAATAACTTTGCTTGAGATCAGTGGCGGCGTAGCCAGGATTTGATCCCTATGGGGTCCTCGTTATTGTCCAAAAATGAAATAATATGACAATACATAACTTTGCACTATGTATAATTTTTTTTTGGTTTGTTTGGTTAACTAATGTTTTTTTATTAATGAATCCATTATGTATTGATTATTTTGTTCAATAATTTGTCAATCTATAATCCTGAGTACACCAAGGTTATCGGGTTTGACAATGCTGCCTCACATTTAGGCCTATTTATCTTAATTTTTTTTATACTTATCTTCGTATATTGTGCATGTATCTTGACAATGTTTTTGAATGTGTTAGAGTAAGAATCTACTTAGCTAGTGTTAAAATTAGGTTCTTGTTAAAGGGAAAAAATAGTATACATATAATCGATTTAAAGCAATCCCTTAAATCTTGTAAGGTAGATGTACAATCTTCTAAGTTAACTCTATTTATATTTATATATTTATTATCTTTAAATATATATAAAAATAGGAGTTTATTTAAATATATATTAAAAGGTAAGTATATTAGTTAAAAAGAAAGGAAGGAGTACCTGGGATTTGAACCTGAGACTTGTGGATTCCTACCTCAGGTTTTACCATGGAGACAGGAGTATTTTGAAGTTTTAGAATGTTTATTACAATATATATTATAACCTTGTGGGTTCCTAGGCACCCAAGGAACCCACTGCAACTCCGCCCATGCTTGAGATGTGGTCTTAAACTTCAATTTGGAATGAATAATAAAATACGTAGGCCAAAGCTATTTCTTCCATGTTATTTTTTATTTCCTCCATCATTCAAACTTTTAAAAACACTAGTGATTTGCTTTTACCAAATTACCCTTATTTTTATTTCAAATTTAACACTAGATGCCATTGATCTAATAGATAGTCTTATATGAAAAAACACACCAATAACCTAACTTTAATCCAACATATATGATTCTACTTCTAAAATTAACCCTAAAACAAAGAACTTCAATTTTATTGAAGATTAATAATGGAAAATGAAGAAACCCAAACTAAACCGGAACGAACAAGGTAATTTAATCTTTGTTTTGTAATCTTTGTTTTTATGTTTTACCATTTCGAAACTTCTTCTTTTTTTCAGTCAAACCCGATTTCTGCAGTTCTGAACGAAAAACAACTGATTCGAGACACTATCTTGGAATCAGTTGTTTTGTTCAGAAGAAACTATTGCTAGCCAAAAAAAATTAAACATTAGCGAAAGCATGTGATTCCGAGATGGCCTCTCGGAATCACATGCTTTTTTTTAACTGCAAATCATGTGATTCCGAGATGGCCACTCGGAATCAGATGTTTTGTAGTATAAAAAAAAAGAATGAGATTCCGAGATGGCCCCTCCGAATCGCATGCGTTCGCTAAAAAAACAGAATATAAAAGAACAGCACAGCCATATGGTCACAAAATCGAACAAAACTAAAAAACAAATCCAACCAAAAGCATAAACCCTAATCGAACCCTAAATCTACCAAATAAGAACCCTAATCGAACCCTAAATCTACCAAATAAGAATACTAACCTAACAAGAAGAGCCATAGCCAAAAGAAACTGGAAAATAAAAGCCAGTAGAAAACTGAAGAGATTAGGGGTTTGAAAAGAAACTAGGAAACAAAAGAAAGTAGAAAACTGAAGAGAGAGATAAGTATGGTTTTTTTTTCTTTGAATTTGTTAATGGGTATGATAATAGAATAAATTGATAGAATTAATGACGTTCTTGAAAAGAAAAGAGATAGAATAAATGGGTAGAAGGACAAATGTGTAATTTCCTTTATGGAGGAATAAAGGAATGGGGTTATTTTCAAATTATGGAGGAAATAAAAATTATCATGCAAGAAATAGTTTTGGCCAAATACTTACCTTGATAGGGAAATACACAAATCTATAGCCCATGTGATCTCTTCCACATAAAGGCGAGTGTTTCTGCCGCATATGTATCTCTGACTGTAAACTGAAAAAATAAGTAATCATCGAATGGAACAAAAAAAACCACTAAACACAAAATAAAAACTTGCGATTATACAATACAATGGTTTAGAGTGGAGAAAAGAGAGAAAGAGAAAATGCTTTGATAGAAATCAAACTCACTAACGAATAGAAAAACAGATTCATACCTTCAAATGATTGTTAGAACAGGGAAGGAATGAGATTAGGGTTTGTTGAACGAACATGGAATGGATGGGATTATGGTCTATACAAACGAACAAGGAAGGGATTCGATGCGAGAGGGAAGAAGGTTTGATGGAAATTAGAGATGAGAGAGATATTTCATAGCTTAGAAGGATAGATAAGAGAGTGAAAAGTAAGATTCTACGGGTAGGGGTGGCAATTCGGGTGGTGTCCGGCCCGATCCGATCCGGCCCGACCCGATCCGGTCGGGCTGGGTTTTGTTCGGCTCGAACTTAGAACGGACCGGGTTCGGGTTCAAAAAATATAACCCACAACCGGGTCGGGCCGGATTCGGGTTTTAAATTTGTCCGGCCCGTTCCGGCCCAAAAATCATAAAATATATATAAAAATAATATTTTTATATATAATATAAGTAATATTTTAAAAAATAAATTAATATATTTAAAATAAATTAAAAAATATTTTAAAAATATTAAAATTAATGTCCGCGGGTCGGGCCGGGTTGACCGGCGGACATTAGCAGGCGGGCTCGGGTTTGGAAATATGAACTTGGAAGCGGGTCGGGTTTGGGCTCAAATGCAAAAAAAAACGGGCTCAAACGGACCGGCCCGAACCCGGCCTGCGGACGACCTATTGCCATCCCTATCTACGGGTCAATTATTAGGCGGGTTAAAATATTTAGGTTAAAATTTGGGGTAAAAAGAGGCGATATAATATTTTTGGTAAGTGTAAATAAAAATAGAAAACGCCGTGGATACGTTTATTAAACGGGTTAATGCTGTAACGACCCAACGACTAAAGCGTAACACGATTTCATTTATTAATGTAAAGAAAAAAACATTAAAACAATACAGTTACAACCCTGTTACCACATAAAAGGATGCACAACTAAATATTATTTAGGTTGTAAATCCATTTTACAATTGACCCGCTTTTCATTGAAGGTCAAAACATGGTTTGTTTAAAATATATTACTATTTACAACGGATTTGCAATAGAAAAAACGAGATTGTTGTAAAAAAACCGTTTATCCACTAGTGGTTGACAATTAAATTACAAGTATGCGGTTTAAAAGTTCCGATTTAATAAAAAAAGTGGTTCGTCCAGAGATCTATATCGTAAGAAAATCTTAACATGTATAGAATATGGATAAAAATTAAATTCTAATGGCATAAGAAATAAATTTTATATAAGCAAAAATACAACATATTCCAAATTTGAAAATTTGAACGTTTCAAACTTGAATATTTAGAAGTTTCAAATTTCACGTATTTTTAATTCAAAATCTAAATCTCGTTATATGAAAAGGTTGGATTCTGTTGAAAAATAAACACATACAATATTTTCATCATTTCTATCCAGAAAGATACCTCTCGTTTTATCCGATTAGAATTTTTGGAGAACTATAAAAATTTCAATCAGAAACTGTTTACAAGACTTTAGAGATTTTTCAAAAATCAGATACTATTTTCCACAAAGGCAAGTGAGGAGAAGTCTTAAACTAGATTTCAAATTCTAACTTTAGAAGATGAGAAAACTATGTAATACAATGAGGCTGAAAAAAAGAAATAAGTCGAAAGCATAAAAAAAGTGAAAATGGATTGCTAGTATGATTTCTTCTCTCATAACCAAGTCCTAATTTTTGGGAGGCAATGACAAAGAGAAAACGGACAGGTTGAGGAAAAGTGTAGTCAAGTTTGTATCCAATCCAAAATTAAATTTTAAAGTTTTATTGAAATGTATTTTGTCCATATTTAAGTTATTAATAGGAAATAGTGCGACTTGGTAACATTAGTAATGAGAAGGAAGCGTACCATATTCGCGAGGAAAAACTACCTGATAATTTTCTTTAGCTTTCTAGAATTATGAGTGATTAGTCTCTTGAAAACACTTGAATATTTTTTTTATCTTGTTGAGAAAGTATTCTGATAGCACCACTTGACAATAATATGCGTTCAGGAAGGGCGGTGCCTATTTGACCATAACGTCTGCATAAGGAATCGTACTTCGTGAGGGAGACATTATGGTGAAACGTGTGTTGCTCGAGTGAAGTGAAGAGAAAACCATCGTGGTTGAAGAGGCCAAAGTTATTACAAGAGCTCATATATATATATATATATATATGTAAACGTAGGATAAGAACGAAGATAACTATTAGCAATCAGTTGGTCTGGTTAATAGAAGGTTCATCTTTTGTACTACTCGAAGTCCCGAGGTCACAAAGAGCGTAGGGAAGAGTATTTTATTTCCGGAAATATCTCTAAAGTTGGGGTTCACCAAAAATTTCAATCGGATAAAATCAGAGTAATTTATTGAACAAAGAAAATGAATAAATTGTATGTGATCTTTCTTCAACAGAACGTTCGACCAACAAAATCGGTTTGACATTTAGGATAGTTATGGTCAATAAATTTTAATGGGAATTAAATTTTAAATGAAAATGGCAGCAAATTTGAAATTTGAATAAACGTTCAAATATCAAAATTTAAAATTTTGTTGACTTGCAACAATAACCGATAGTCAATTATGTCGATCCCAACCAGAGGCTCTCCCCCCCCCCCCCCCCTCTTGAACCCTGACCCCGTTAATCATGATATAATATAACAAGCGTGCACTTCGCACTGTAAAACTTTTTTGATAATGTATCATGATTAAATTGATCGACGAGTCGGTCCAATTACACTAAAATATATGACAAAAAGATCAAGACTTGTCATAAATGGTAATTCTGGAGAACCAAGCTAGGTTGTGGGGTAGGATGACCCTTACGACTCTTCCTAACATAAATAATGGGGAGAAAATTTCTTTCTAAGCTTCTAATGCGGACCGTGGTGAAGATAACGTTCAAAAGACGTCCCTCTGGAAATTTTTGTCCATGTCCGGGCATGTGAAATAATATCTAATATGTTGTCATCGCTACATCAGCGACATACGAGACCTAATAAATATCCATTGAACGTAGTCGCTCGCCTAGTTGAATTTGGGCTTGAGGAAAACATATATCTCATATAAGCATCTTGTAATCTCAAATAGACTTGTGTTGAGTAGAAACAAATTTGACATGTTGGTGAAAGCTTAGATAGAAGGTGTTATATTGTTGTTGGACCTCCAAGATATTTTGTCATTGTTGGTGGGACAAATGAGAGTCGCCCCTCTGATGGATATCCATAGTGCTGACAAATTAGAAAGATTAAACGATACGCAAGCTCTCCTGCAATGGTAGTTATTTGCTACCATGAGGGATGGAATCCAGACGATAATATTGTTAGAGACATAAGGCCTAGGTCTGTTAGTCCACATGTTTTATCTATAAATAAGAGCTTATACTCCATGTAAATCGGTACTCTTTCTAAATAAAGAGAGTCACTCAGCTTCTTCTCCTTCTTTTTTTGTTCATTTACATGGTATTATAGCATGTTCGATCTTTGGAGTAATATAACTGATTTATTAGTCTACTACTGGGCTTCAGTTTACTTTGTTTGATGTTACTCTCGCTTTAGGGTTAAGAGTTGTTTGGATTTGTTTTGTTTTGGATCTATTACCAATTGTGCTTCAATTCGATATTATTCGTGTTATCTCATATGTACTTTTGCTCAGAAATTTGGACTTTTCCTTGGGGGTTAATAGCAGTTTAAATTTGTTTTGTTTCGGATATTTTTTTTCTTGGGAATTCGGTATTCATTTGTAGAATTATGACAGTGAAGGATGCCTTTATACAGTCTATGAGTACCCAACTCGATGGAAACAACTATTCATACTAGAGCTATAACATGAAAACATTTATTCATGGCAAGTATGTGGTGGGATATGTTTCTTGTACATCATTCTATTCGATCAATAACTTTGTAAAATCAGTCAATTTGTACTCAAGTTTCCCAAGTATGAAACAAGAAAAGAGGTTTGATTTTCGTTCTTTACAACATATTGTATATTGAGTCCAATTTTGTTAGGTAGCACCAGTTAGAATTTGATATTCATTCTTTACAGTAGAATGCCTTAATTATTTAAGATTTTTATGCTGCTATGTCTGATTTGTAGGATCAATTGGCACTTATAGAATATACATAATTGAAAGCATTGAATCCATATGTATCTAGAAGAGAGGACAAAAGATTAAAACAATTTTTTATGGCCTTACGCTCTGAGTTTAAAGGATTGCGTGGAACAATTCTTCATCGATCCCCTCTTCCCACGGTAGTTTTGGTTGTTCATGAGCTTATTACAGAGGAAGCACATCTCAAAACTTAAGCTAACAAGGGGTCCGAAGTGACCAATACTCCTACTTGTTTGTTGTTCTAAACCAACGACCTAATTTTCCAAACTAGTCTATATTAACACCAAGTGGAGAAAGGTTTGGATTTGATGAGCGTGCTTTTTATAAAAGTAAAAATAATTGAAAATCACAATGCCCAATAATGAGAGCAAAACAACAACAATCTCCTCAACAACAAACACCTCAGCAACGACCACCTCAGCAACGTTCTTTTCAGCAACAATCGTTTCAGCAACATACACGTTATATTCAATAATTTTGTCCTCCATTTCATCATCTACAGTTTACTGATGTTGTTGGATCATTAAAAGATACTGGTAAAACCACTCTACACTATCAAAAGGACCCCCAGATTTTGGAATTTTTTAGACAGTTTCTTACTTCCAATCATGTCTCCATATCTACGTCAATGTCTCACATAGGTCTGTCTTTGTCTTCCACTTTAGGTATTATTTCATCTTTGTGGATTTCAAATTCTGGTGCATCTCGTCATATGTCTCCTTACATGTCACTATTTGCTTTATTATCCCCCATTTCACCAATATCACTCTAGTCTGTTATTGATACATCAATGTGAGTAGAGGGTGTTGGTTTTATTTCTACTTCTCATATATCGCTTCTTGATGTTTATTATGTTTCAAAACTTTTCTTGAATCTTGTTTCGGTTAGTTAGTTATGTAAATCTGGTTATTGGATTTTCTTTTCTGATCCTGGTGTGTTATACAAGATCAACGTACTCATAAAGTGTTTTTGATAGATCATAGATTAGGAGAACTCTATGTTTTGGATGAAGTTAAAGTCGTTAATGTTGCAGCTTTTAGTGTCGATTTGTCTTCTTTTTGTTTAAGTTCATTGTTATTTAATTTTTATCACTAACATTCCTGTTTGGGACATGTCTTTGCGTCGCGTTTAAAATTTTTAGTCTCCACATGTGTTTTAGGTCACTTAAACACTTGTAATATTTTTATTCGATTGGTTTTAAACTGTAAACATTTTATGCCTTAGTGTTTAGTCAAATTGTCTCTTCTTCTATTGCTCATTTTGATTTTATTCACTCTTATGTCTCGGGTCCATCTCCTGTCTCCACAAAGGGTGGTTCGGCATATTATGTATCTTTTATTGATGATTATACTCGATACACTTGGGTTTATCTTATGAAACGGAGGTTAAGTTTTCTTAAAATTTATAGAGAATTTTGGGGCACTTGTTAAGACTCAACATTCTGCTATAATAAAATGATTTAGGTGTGGCTTATGGGGTGAACATACATCCAATTGTTTTACTTAATTACTTGCACCTGATGGTACCATACACCAGTCTTCTTGCACTGACACCCCCAACAGAATGGTGTTGCAGAAAGAAAACATCTTCACTTTGTTGAGACTTCTCGTTCTTTGCTTTCATTTGCTGAGATTCCTATTGTTTTTAAAAAGAATAAATTTCGACTGTTGTATATGTGAATAATACAATTCCCA
Source organism: Limnanthes douglasii subsp. nivea (assembly GCA_036936605.1). Taxonomy (NCBI): domain Eukaryota; kingdom Viridiplantae; phylum Streptophyta; class Magnoliopsida; order Brassicales; family Limnanthaceae; genus Limnanthes; species Limnanthes douglasii. The sequence goes on along the minus strand of JAUPFV010000005.1, from coordinate 123,801,745 downwards.
CTGCATATAATTCAATGGTGTCTCTCTTTCATAAGTTGTACGGACAACCCCCAGATTATTCTTCCTTACGAGTGTTTGGATGTACATGTTTTGTCATTCTTCTTCATGTCAAACACAACAAATTGGGTCATAAAAGTGTGACATGTGTTTTCTTAGGTTATGATGTTAGATAGAAAGGTTAACATTGTTTTGATTACACCAGTCATAAATTTTATGTATCTCGACATGTTATATTTCTTGAGCATATCTCATTTTATTCGATTCCGGCGAAATCACATGATATAACAAGTACCAAACTTTGGAATATTGATCATTTTGAAAATAATAGTGACATAACCGTGGACATTGATGTACCAGCTCATGAGAGACAATTGATACTACTTCTACTTCATCAATGCCTGAAGCATTTCCTTCTTTTTGTAAACCAACAACGTCACCCCTCGGAAGCTCCACTCAAGTAAGTCTACCAAACTACCAGAGTGTACGTAGTCTTAAATTAACCTCAGTGTTTTAAAGAAGCTATTTTTATCCTCGTTGGCAAAATGTTATAGTCAAGGAGAAAACTTATCTTTATCAAACTCATACATGGGATATAGTTAAACCTCCATTTGGTAAGCATATAACCGGTACTTGTTGGGTTTTTAGAATTAATACAAATTTGAATGGGTCTGTTGAAAGATATAAGGCTCGTCTTGTATAAAATATTATTCACAGAAGTATGGTATAAATTATGATGAGACATTGTCTCCAATGATAAAAATGACGATATTTCATACTCTTATTGTGGTTGCATCCGCTCGCCAATGGAATATCTTCGAAATAGATGTCAAAAATGAATTTTTTAATGGTGATATCCATGAGGAGGTTTATATGAATCCTACCCTAAGTATTTCTCATCAACGAGGTGAATTTTATCGAGTTGGGAAAGCTTTATATGGTCTCAAATAAGCTCATGTTATTGGTTAGAGAAATTATCTACGGTTATTACTTCACTTGGTTTTCTTGCTGGTACTAATGATTCAGACTTGCTTATTAGATGTACGAGTGTAGGATAGATTATTTTATCATTTTATTTACATGATATGACTATTACATGTGATTATATTGATATCATTGAGGCACTAAAATGTGATTTGGAAACGCTTTGCGATGAAGGACTTGGGACTATTACGTTATTTATAGGTATTGATCAATTTTCAAAATTTTATATTCTCTCTCAGATAAAATATATATCTCATTTACGCGAGTGAGCGCAAATTTCTTATAACATGACATTATATACCCCTCTTGAAATAAAGTGTCGGTATTCTCCGACTTATGGTGTTCTTTTGTCAGACCCAACTCTATATCGAACTCTCGTAGAGAGCTTGGTCTCTCTTATAGTTACTCGGTCAGATATAACTTATGATTTTATGTTTTTAGTCAGTTTGATACTGCTCCTATACCCATCCATTAGAGAACTGTTCTTTGAATATTAAGGTATCTTTGTGGCACTCAGTCCATAAAATTTTGTTTCATTCGACCTCTTCGTTTTAACTGTGTACATATAACGATGCTCATAGGGAAAATGATCCTTATGACCTGGAATCTACTACTTGTTTTTGTATCTTCTTTGGAGATTCAATAATCTTATGAAAAGAAAAAAACAAGATATGGCCTCTAGATCGTCTACTGAAGCTGAGAACCGTGCTATGGTCGTGACCACATATGAGATTGTTTGGTTACTAGACCCACTTCCTTACATTATGATAACAAAAGCGACATGAAAATATTGAAGAACTCTGTTTTTTCATGAGACGACGAAGCACATTAACAAAATATTTTCACTTCACTCGGCATCATCGCTTCCATATGTTCCATCGGCTTTCCAAGTTGCTGATATTTTCAAAAATCCTCGTCAACAACACGGTTTCGTTTTCTTTGTAACAAACTCTTAATGTTCATTATTATTTCATTGTGAGTTTGAGAGAGGATGTTAGAGATATAAAGCCTCAGACTATTAACCTGTGTGTTTTATTTATAAATAAGAGTTTTATACTCAATGTAATTGGCACTCTTTCTAAATAAATAGAAACCAAAGCCGCTTCTTATCATTTTTTCTTCTCTTTATATATATATATATATATATATATAGGTTGCATCCCTTCATAAATTTTAGTCGGCTCCAGAAGCTAAATTTCAAATCCACTTGGCCAAAGTAAAAATTTTGCATGATAGGACGCGACGACTCGATAGACATATCATGATGGACGTTTCGTTTTAGAGGAATCGACCAAAATGTATGACCGATATCAGATTTTGCATGGAAATGAGCTTGCAAATGTTTAGGAGCAATGTTTCTTCACCTATATTAAACTCATATGGATGAGAGAATAGACACTTATAGGGGTGATCTATCAAACATGCTCATAATTGACATAGGTCATTTATTGGAATAGGTGTTGATTGGTCTCCAAGGATATATTATGCTTGCGACCGTTACCGGTATAAAGCTAGTTATGATGAAATAGTCAAACAATTTAGGTGACAATTCCCATGATCTGAAAAAAAAAAGTAGTGAAGATATTTGGGAAGTCCTGCTTCCACATCGTCCATGTATATTTTAGGGTTGTTTATCCTTCTGGATTAGTTGTTTTGCCATATTTCTTTCGTTAAGAGTATATAGCTCTTATTTATTGCGTACGTACTATGCCACGTTGGGCTTCACTATATCTTCAATTAAGATGGAATTATGTAAAGTATTCAAAAAATACCTTGCTTATCATGATTTGAAATGTTTTTATTTTATGTATGTTATGGGGTCGGTACACTCATGTTCTATAAATGACATAGTACCTTTATATTATGCAGCTATAGGATTGGTACACACTCGTTTTATAATCGATATTGTGTTATATATCGTACAATTGTTACTATTATTTTTATGACGAAACTATAGATATTCATGTGTATGTTTGCTTCATGTTTGAACACAAGTCCTACAGTTTGAGAAATATTGTCTAGTCGGTTCACACCTTTCTGTATGAAAAATTATTGTTATAATTTTCTAGCAATACTGTGATTTTTGTATCTTGAATAAATGTTATGAGCTCGTTCGGTACAACACGACATTTAGCTCAGACACCCTTCTCACATGCTCATGCTAGTCCTTCATGCTACCCAAGTGTACATATCTATAATACCATAAGCACACTAACTGAACATAGCACATGGTCGTGTGTGTGAATTTTATGTTTTTTCACACAATGTCATGTAATATCACACCTCATACAGGGTAATCATGCCCGTACATAAAGGTCAGTGCGATGTTTACACCTATGTGTTAAAGTCGTGCACAATGGTATTCAGACCCATTTCTCACACGACACAATGCTCATACATAGGTGACGCACATCTAGTGATTGTATAAACAATATCATTAAGAATAAATTGGTGTTCGAACCAATTTTTCATACAACACGGTGTTCGTAGGACAACTTCTCATTAAGTCATGATTAGAGTCCAGACCCACTCGTCATCATCATGATCATACTCTGAAGATGCATGTTTGATACATGGATAGACGATGCCATTAAGACGTAAATGTTGCTCGAACATATGATTCATGCAACATGGTGCCCGAGTATAGGAGATGAATTCCATAATAGATGTTGGACGCATCTGTCCATAGCGTTCTCAATGAGGTACTTGGACATATATGTCCCCTCGTCGGAGTTGATGTGAATGTTCGAACCCACTTGTTTGACTAATCATTCTATAATTGGAAAATTAAAAACAAATATAGGATTCGTGTAACACAGTGCCATCAAATAATAAAATATTCTATAATGCCGGCAACAATATTCATAAAAGGAAAACATCGTCAAAAATTAATAAAAATTATTAATTTTGGTGTGGATTATTTTCCACTGAGGGTAATCTTGTTATGTGTTTTGTGGTGTTTTAAAGGTATTTAATGCTTAAGTGGTTTGTAGTGAGAGATTTGAGCTTCCTAGTTGTTTTAAATGTTCATTACCCTCATTAATGAAAGTGGTTGGGTATTTATACCCTTAATTATGGGTCTCATGGTCTTTCGGGTCAAACTCATGAAACTGTGTCAAGATAAAAAAAAACCCATTAGTTTATTAAGCAGGTTACCAATTAGCTTAGTCAACAGGTGATTAGGTTTTAATACTTTTGTCCAGTTCGGATGGTTTAGTGGGTGGTTTTTGTCCGAATTTCCCCTGTCCGGTTCCTACAGTGAGTGGTGAATAAATCCGGACTCATCAGTAGACCCTTTTTTAGGTTATGTTCGAAGGCCTTTGGTAAGACCTAAAAATTGCTCTTGAGCACCTGTGACAATGTCCAGACCGATTTTGATTTGTGTAAAGGATTTATCCGGACTGACAAATCTCTAAGAAACTCAAAGGTTTCGCCATGGATCGTGGGACACATGTCCTTCTCTGATTCGCCTCACCAACCATTTTTCTCCTAGAACGGTGCTCCCACTCATTTCAAAAAGTAACCTCTTCAATTAATGCGTGTGACATCAGCGCTCTCTTTAATCATTACTTCTATCTTTTCGTATTCTCTTAGGTTTCAGGGTATCTTTTCTTTCTTGAGTATAAATTAACTCATTTTCACTCTTTTACTATCTTCATCATCTTTTCACTCCTATTCTCCAAAGCTTTTATCTCTCTTTTTCAAAAACCCTTTATGGCGTAAGTTTATGTTTACAGGAAGAAACGCACTTGTAAAAGGTGGGTGGCTTAATCTTTCGGAGTTAGAGAAAGCACAAAGAGTCGAACGAGAAAGGCGCATTGCTGCAGGCCTCCTAGTCTCTCCCATTGACAAATCTGAAACACCAAGCTCAGAACCTGATCGAGGTTCGTCTTCTGCCATAAGCTCTAAACCTAGAAGGTTATTTCAACCTAGTCTTTCACCGATCATCTTAGGCTCACCGTTCCAGGAGTCAGAGCCTATTGTTGAACAAGAGCAAGCAGTTACAAGTACTAATAGACCCTCCTCATTCATAGCCATGGGATCGGATGCTGACATCTCCCCAGAAAAGTTAAACCTTTGACGAAGAGGCCGCTTAGTAAAAGGCCAGGCTGTTGCTCAACAGTCTAAATCTCCAAAATCAGTGCCTCTAAATCTGGGGCCAAAGACAAAATTACAGGGTCAGAAGCGCCCATTAAGGTTCATAAGGACAAATTGTCTGGTCCGAAGGCTACTAGTTCAAGCCTTCGAAATGAGCCCTCCGGATCTGAGCCCCAGGTGGACTTCAGAACACGAAAGGAAAATGACGCTCAGCCATCCGGATAGCTTACTGAGCCAACCACCAGCACTTATCTCCCAAACAAAACCGACAACCCTTCCATGGTAATGGAACACGTAATGGAGGACAGTATTGAAGAATCCCCTTTTGAGACTGACGTCTCCGGGCAGACAAGTGAGGCCGCCATTGTTAAGAAAAGCAAGGGCAAAGAGAAGCTATGTTTAAAACACTTGGACCTGCTGTAGTGCCTTGAGGGAAGAGTGGGACCTTGCTTCCACAAAGTTAGTGTAAAGTATTTGCTAGCCATGCAGAACATCAATTATACTTTCATTCACACAACTGAACTAGGCCGGATCCGGACGAAGTGGGGGATCCCAGAATCCGTTAAAGTGAGGATACCGGTCGATCCGGAGAAGCCAATGGATTGCAAACTCAGTGAGATAGTTTTCTTCACGGAGTTATTCAACTGGGGGCTTAGGTTTCCCTTAGACCCAGAGATCGTCAGATATTTCCATCTAATAAAGCTCTACCCAAGCCAACTGAGCCTCAATGCTTGTTTCACACTCATGGCCTGCATCATGGGCTCCAGGCTCTCTGGAATCCCGCTTCCGATGGAGCAGTTCGCAGCTGTGGCCAGTCTTTGCAAGAACCACGTCATCCGCTTCTACCATTTTTACATGGGCAATAATTACAAAGTGGTGGATGATCTGCTTGAATCGGAGAAGAATTGGAAAACCCAATTCTTGTTCATCATTGGTGCTTGGGAGAATAGAAAGAAGATTAAGGCTGGTGTCAACCCAAGCATGCTTACCAGTAGATGGAAGAGCACGGGTTAATGTTTCATCATGCTCGTTTTTCTTTCCTTAAAAAATTTGTTTACTTAAACATTCTTATTTTTCTTTTTCTTTAGAGGAGGAGCAAACTACTTGTGCCAAGATGAATGCTTGGGCTGCTGAAAAATGGGGAAATCAATTTCACAACTGTTTTACCGGTGGCAACTTTGTAAGATCTCATCTCTAGAACACCACCGGCCGGAGAGACTTGTCTTGGGAGGAATTAACCACTCCGCCCCCTCCGGAGGTCATTCTTCAGAAGACAGATGCCAAGGATGGAAAGCTAGACTTGCCGGGCAGAGCTAAAGCCCCAAGCAATATGAAGGGAAAAAAAGGCAAGACTAAGCAGGACGTTACTGAGGTCAACCCATGTGGTGTTGAGGAGACTGTCCCAACAAACCAGGAGGTGCAGGACCAAGGAAGGATTGATGCTGCTCTGCTTCAAGTGGTAGAAAATGAGAGCACCAAAGAGGCAGTTGGACCTTCAAAAACCACAAAGGCTCCCAAGAAAGACAGAAAACAGGGAGTTGAAGGTGGAGATAGAGAGGCCAAGAAGAAGAAAACCTCCTAGGGAGATGAAGTTGCTCTCCGGCCTCCGGAGTCTCTTCCCCCGGTCGACCCAACAGACCTACCTCATGCAGAGGAAATCCCCAGTGACTTTCACACTGGAGAGGGCACCGGAGAGGACATCAACATTGATGGGGTAGACATCAGTGACTTTCAAGGGATTGGCCTTTATTTTGAAGACCTTGAGAAAGACAAATTTGCTGGTTCTTACCTCCCCCAAGCTCTTCGAACATATCACTTTCAACGGTAAATCTTTTTCTGTTTCAGGAGAGAAGGACATGGTGACCCATTCCTTGTTGAGAAATATTCAACCGGTGCTCAACTTGGAGAAGCAGGTGCGAAATCAATCAGACATTATCAACACACTCACCTCTGACGAAGAGAGTTTGACTAACAACCTCTTTACTGCCAACCAGAGTATTGAGGCATTAAAGAGAGAGAATGAGGAGTTGAAGAGAGGGAAGGAGGATTTGGCCACCAAGCTGGCCACTTCAGATGGGGTTGTCAAAGAACTTCAATCCAAGTATTCTGACTTGGAGAAGAATATTTCTACTTCAAAAGAGGAGGTGAAGGCCAAAGAGAACGTCATTCAGACCCTGACAAGTGACAAAACTTCGCTCGAAGATGATGTGTCTAAGGCTAAACAAAAAAAAGATGACTTGTTAAAAGATCAGGAGAACACCATCCAAGCCAAGATTGATGTATACACCAACAAGGTGATAGCCTCCCAAGAGGAAAGGTATGCTGAAGTCAAATCAAATATGGTCTTGCTCTTTCATTAGAAATTTCCGAAGAGGACACTAGGAGATCTATGGCGGGTTGTGGAGTATGATGACATCCCATTTCACACGATGGCGGACGGTGATAAGAAAAACTATTCCAGTGGCTGGGATGATACAACTGATGAAGATGAAAGGACCGGAGAGAGTCCAGATGAGGAAACCAGTGATCCCAAGAAGAATCCAAGTGAGATTGGGCCATCTAAGAAAGCCCAGCCTTAAAGTATCAACTATCTTTCAATTTTTGTGTTTGAACTAAAGTCCTTGGATGGCCAAGGCATTTTTGTAATCGTGTCCGGCCCTTGTCCGGATAAACCTTTTCCTTTAAAACCTCAAAGTCATTGGATGGCCAAGGCATTTTACATATTTAATATCATTCTCCGGTCTCTGCCGGGCAGTTTCATCTTACTCAACTCATACATTGTTTTATAGTTTTCCAATTTTGATGGCTCGTATTTAAATGGCCTTTAGTTATTTTACAAGTATTTTAAAGTGAGAGTGTTTAAATTCTCTGATGACAACTGTTTAAATGATAATCACTCCACCGATTTAATTCAATCTATTAGTCAAACCACTTCGAATTTTTTAAGAAGGCATCGAATTTTATTAAAAAACCCAGACACCTCAATAAAACCTCCCCGTGCCACCAGGGTAGAAAAGAGTATGCCCCAAAATATTTACATGGACTTTAAACAAGTAAATATTTACATAGTCTTTATTCTAAATACAACCGGAGGTGTTCAATGTTCCAGGGGGTGATTCAAAATTCTTCCATCTTTATCTTGGAGCCTGTATGCCTTAGGCTTAAGCTTTTCACTGACCATATAGAGTCTTTCCCAAGTTGGAGCTAGCTTGCCGAACTGCTTCTCCTTGGTATGCAGAAGACTTTTCTCAGCACCTTATCACCTGGTTGAAAATCCCTCCTTTTGATTCTGGAAGCAAATCCGCTTCTCATCAAACCCTGATAGTGTGTGGCTCTAAGGTAAGCCTTAACTTTTCTGTCTTCCATCAAGTCAATCTGGCTTATGATTGCCTCTTTCTTAGCTTGTTCGGAAAAATGGTGGACTCGAAATGAAGGAAGAGTGGCCTTTATGGGAGCTATTGCATCCATACCATACACCAAGACAAATGAGGATTCTTGTGTTGCAGCCCCAGGAGTGGTCCGGTAAGCCCATAGTACTTCTTGTAGATAACTTGGCCACTTTCCAGTAGCCTCTTCTAGATTCTTTTTAAGACCGGACGGGATGGTTCTGTTAGCTACTTCAACTTGACCATTTTCTTGTGGGTGGAAAGGAGAAGAGAAGCAGTGTTGAATTCCTCTAGAGGCACAAAAATTCTCCACATCCTTGTTATCGAACTGTGACCCATTGTCTGTGGTTATCTTTTGTGGAACCCCAAATCTGCAGCAAATATTAGATAGAATGAATTTTATAATAGCTTTCGAAGTAGTTCCTGCCAATGGGGCTTCTTCGATCCATTTTGAGAAGTAATCAATAGCAACGATTATAATTCTGCATCCTCCAGATGCCATAGGTAGAGGTCCCACCAAATCCAGCCCCAACGAGCAAAAGGTATTGGCTCAGAAATTGACTTCAAAAGGACAGCTGGGATATGAATTTCATTACTGTATCTTTGGCATAGATTAAACTTTTTCACCAATTCCTTGGTATCTTGCATTATGGAGGGCCAATAGTATCTAGCTAACAAGACCCTTCTAGTTAGAGCCCTGAATCCACAGTGTGCTGATCCATCGCCATCATGCAATTCGTAGAGCACCATTTGGGACTCTTCGATCCCCAAACATCGTAAGAGAGGCCTACTAAAGGATTTTTGTAAAGAACGTCTCTTAGGATGAAAAAGCCACGAGCCTTATACTTTACCTTTCTTGCCACTGCTTTTTCCGGAGGCAAGATGCCATCTGAGAGATACTAGAAAAGAGGAAATTTCCAATCTTGAGGTTGATTTACTTGTATATTTAAACTTTCTTCTTCCTTGTTCTAACTGAGTTGAATGGATGGGCACTCTTGCACATGAATCCATGGGTATGACTCAGAAAAGGCTCTGGTTGCCAAGGAATCTACTAATGTATTTTCTGTTCGGGGTATGTGCTCATAGGTGATGTTTTTGAAATTAAGCGCCACTTCTTTGAGGACAAATAAATATTTAACCAAATGCTCTTTTTTGGCCTCAGATTGACCTTGTGCATGATGGATTAGAAACTGGGAATCGCTCATTAACCTGACCCTTATGGCTCCACAAATTAGAGCTAATTTCAAGCCAGCTATAGCAGCTTCATATTCAGACTCATTGTTGGAAGCCCTGAAAGCAAAACATATAGCTTGGTACATTTTGTCGCTGTACGGAGAGGTTAAACATATTCCAGCACCACAACCCATGGTACTCGATCCTCCATCAGTCCGGACAACCCATACTTTCTTAGTTTTTTCAACTGTTGCTTGTTTGGTGTCTCTGTCTGAGTGAAATTCAAATAGGAAGTCAGCAACAGTCTGAGCCTTGACTGCTGTACGAGGGGAAAAATCAATATCATAGTCTCCCAGCTCCACCGACCACTTGGTCATTCTGCTTGAAAGATCTGCCTTTTGAAGAACGTTCTTCAAGGGAAAAAACGTTCGGACAATGATGGAATGAGACTGAAAGTAGGGCCTCATTTTCCTAGCAGCAATTACTAAGGCCAGTGCTAGTTTTTCAAGTTTCAAATATCTTTTTTCTGCATCAATCAAGCTTTTGTAGATATAGTACACCGAACGAGGATAATTATCCACCTCCCTTACTAGCACTGCACTTAGGGCACAATCAGAAATTGCCAAGTATATGTAGAGTGTCTCTCCATCAACAGGTTTAAACAAAGTTTTAGGGGAGGATAAGTGCTTCTTAATTTTATCGAAATCCTGGTCACACTAGGGAGACCAATTAAATTATTTTGCACCTTTTAAAGTTTGAAAACACGGGGCACACCTATCCAAGGACTTTGAAATAAAACGGTTTAGAGCAGCTAACCTCCCTGTCAATCTTTGTACTTCTTTAATATTCCGAGGAGGCTCCACTTGTAATAAAGCACTAAGCTGGTCTGGATCAGGTTGTATGCCCTTCTCACTTATCACATACCCTAAGTATTTTCCGGACTGCACCCCGAAAACACAATTTTCCGGATTTAATTTTAAATTTAGCTTCACCAAGTTGGAAAAGGTTTCTTGGAGATCTGCTAAGTGTAGCTTTTCGTCCATACTTTTCACCATCATGTCATCGATATAGACTTCCATGTTTCTTCCGATCTGATTAGCAAAAGCCTTGTTTACTAATCTTTGATAAGTAGCCCCAGCATTCTCTAACCCAAATGGCATCACCTTGTAACAATGGAGGCCCCTATCAGTAACAAATGTAGTATGTTCTTGATCCTTCGGGTCTACTTGAATCTGATTATACCCGGAGAAGGCATCCATAAAGGATAATAGCTTGTTCCCAGATGTGGAGTCCACCAATTGATCAATTCGGGGGACCGGATATAGGTCTTTTGGGCAAGCTCTATTGAGATCTGTAAAATCAATGCACATACGCCACTTTCCATTTTTCTTCTTTACTAGCACCAGATTGGCTGTCTATAAAGGGTACTGAGATTCCTTTATGTGCCCCATTTTAGTAAGTCAGTCAACCTCTTGAACTATGACATCAGCTTTTTCCTTAGAAAAAGCTCTCATCTTTTGTACAACAGGTGATATATCCCTCCAGATGGATAATTGGTGTGATATAATGTCTGCTGGCACTCCGGTTACATCAGCATTGCACCAGGAGAAAATATACTGATGATTTTTCAAAAAGGCTAACACTTTACTCTTTAATTCTGATGTTATCTTGGACCCAATCTTGACACTTCTTCCTTCAGCCAGAGAGTAAGTTTCAACTTGTTCAATTGGTATTAAAACACCAGGGGTCTCTCTGGGGTCATCAATTTCACCCTCTCCCCAGAGGGCCCCTTAAATTGCTAATCCTCACTGATCCGAACTGCTCCTACAGTTCGAGGGGCCAGTGCTGTTGCAAAACACTCCCTTGCTACATTCTGACTACTTCAGACAACTCCTACTTGTCCTTGCACAGCGTATTTTAAACATTGGTGGACTGTTGAAGCCACATCATGCATCCTAGAGAGCCAAGATCTCCCCAAAATGGCATTGTAACACGTAGGACAATCCACCACAATAAAAAGTATCATGACTATCTTTATAAATAGGCCATTTCCCAACAAAACCTCTTCTTTAAATTCCCCAATTACGTCAGCTGAGCTTCCAGTGAAACCCACTATTGACCTGTTCGAACGCTGAATCACTGCTGGATTCTTCATCTGTTTATAAGAAGTTAAAAAGAGAATATTGGTTGAACTGCCGGTGTCCACCAAAATTTGTCTTATGTCATTGCCCCCAATGGATGCTCCTATTACCACAACATCTTTATGGGGACCAGCTATGTCCCTCAAGTCATCTTCATCAAAAACAATGGGAAATGGAATTTGCGATTGATAGGAAGTCATGGCTCCTTTCAGTTGGGTAGCTAAAGTATGAACATGCCTCTTTCTCGAAGAAGCAGTTGGTGCAGTCATGGTGTCTCCCCCGCATATTATGAGTGACTCAAAAAAGCTGATGAGTCCGGACACCGTCTTGCAGTGTTCTGTGATAACGCCCACCTTGTTTCGGGTTGGATCAAGATCCAAATATTCTGACTCTACATTAAACCTTTCAATGATCACCATAGCCCCATCCGGAGCCGATGTCCCTGCATTATTCGGGCCAGTCCGATGAGCATTATTAGGCCTATTTCCACTTCTTCTTTTATCATAAACCCTCAACTTCCCTCTCTCAATCAAATTATGCACTTCTTGTTTCAATGCAATGCAATCTTCAGTGGTAAGGCCAGTATCATGATGATACTAACAGAAACTATTATTTCGACTTTCCTTGGGAGAGTGTAATGCAGCCGACTTTCTGTAATGTACTTCGTCTTTCGTTTTGTCATAAATGGTGACTATATTCTCTTTTAATTCAGCAAACCACTCCGGTTGAACCCAAGGTCCCCACTTATTTCTAGATTGTTGGCTTTGAGCTGGTACAGCTGGATGGGATTGACCTTTGGCCCTATTTTGACCCTGTCCAACTTCCTTGGCCTTGTACCCTGACTGATTCTGGTTTTGATTTGATTTGGTGCAGCTGGGGCAGACCTCACTTGCCGGTGCACCCTGGTTTTTTTCGTTTCATCCATATTAATCTGTTTGCCGACCTGATTCAGTAAACCTTCCCATGTCATGGCCTTTTCCTGGTTACTGAATCAGCCAAATTACCAGGGTTCAAACCCTACCTCACAGAAGCTATTGCTACTTGTTCCAAGCAATCAGCTAATCCATTTTTGGTGTTCACAAAGCGACTTATGTATTCCTTCAAAGACTCATTTGGTTCTTGGGCACAATGGATAATAGTGTCTCCATTGCCCTTCACTTCTTTGCTTCCAACAAACTGCCTCCGGAAGGCCACCCAAAAAGTATCAAAATTTCTGATGGAGCCCTGTGGCAGACTATTGTACCACTTCAGAGCACTCCCCGTAAAAGACTGGGAGAACGCTCGATAAAGTAACTTATCATCATCGTCAAAATTCATCATAATTTTTTTTAATTGCTCCATATGGTTGTTTGGATCTTTACTGCCATGATATTTTTCCATCTTTGTGCTGTCAAACCTCTTAGGAAGGTTTCTTGACAGTATCTTAGAGGACAATGGAGATTGTCTCCAATTTTGGCCACGACTAAATACAGTATCTTTGTTGGGAGTTGCAAAGATACTTAGCTCATCATGAAAGGCAAAAGGATCCATTAGCAATCGGTCTACATGCCTCCGGCCATGGCTCTGACTATGAGACGACCCTTTACCCAGATGCCTCTTCAACCTTCCATGCCTGTCACTTTTTCTTGAATATTTTTTGACCAACTTCTGTTTCTTCTTCGAACAACCTTCATCACTGCTGGATTATAGGGATTCTTAGACTCCGTCTTCATTTGAGGAGCTACTAGAAGATTCTGAGTCTGAATCTGAGCTCTCCGTCGGTTTGGATCGGTGAGACTTCTTTAAACTAGTATGAGTCTTTTTAGTGCTCACATGAGTTTTTGATGGTTCATGATCTATTGGATTGTCAGTATGGTGAACTGCTGACACTTTTGACTTTTCTTTCACACCCATCTCCGCCCTTTTAGCAGCCCTCAAGGCTTCTATCTCAACTTTTAGTCTATCTCGTTCCTCGATCGTATATTCATCGTTTTCTCCCACCACTTCTGCCAAAGCTGGTGGCACTTCCTGCTCGTCCGAATTCATCCATACAGGTTTTCTTGATCGTTTCGAATGCTAAATTCAAGAACCTTCTTCTCCCACCGTGGTCACCAATTTGGTGTAGATTGATTTCCATTGAGGGTAATATTGTCAGGTGTTTTGTGGTGTTTTAAAGGTATTTAATGCTTAAGTGGTTTGTAGTGAGATATTTGAGCTGCTTGGTTGTATTAAATGTTCATTACCCTCATTAATGAAAGTGGTTGGGTATTTATACCCTTAATTATGGGCCTCATGGGCTTTCGGGTCGAACTCATGAAACCGGGTCAAGATAAAAAAAAACCCATTAGTTTATTAAGCAGGTTACCAATTAACTTAGTCAACATGTGATTAGCTTTTAATACTTTTGTCCAGTTCGAATGGTTCAGTGGGTGGTTTTTGTCTGAATTGCCCCTGTCTGGTTTCTACAGTGAGTGGTGAAAAAATATGGACTCATCAAATTTTATTGTCAATTTTTAACATCAAAATCAATAAAGAACATTCATTTGAAGTATATCTGAAAAGCGTAAGAGGCCATGCTAGGGTTGTAACGATCATCTTCTAAATGCCTTAATTTACCATCATGGTTATAAGCCAAACATAGCTATTGAAGTATAAATTTTCATGCATCCAGATCATAGCAAACATGAATATAAGCCAAGTCTATCTAAAAAGAATGAGTGATCATGCTACTTTTCTAATTTTTATAATGATATCTAAAGTGATGGTTCCTGATATTTCTAAATTAAAAAAACATCAACAGATGATCCTCATATCAAAGCAAACATGGTTATAAACCAAGTCCATCTAAAAAGAATAAGTGGTTATCTTACTTCCCTAATGTTTATAATGATATCCAAAGTGATGTTTCATCATATTTCTAAACTAAAAGAAATATCAACAAATGATCTCCAAATGTTGTTCAGACAACAGGTGTAAAAAGGTAAAGATTCATATCATTTAGGTAAGATGGTGGACTAAATCAGTCATCAAACTGTCGGCTTGACAAAGGTTCAAAGTAGTAAATAAAAAGAAAACATCGAAAAAGTAAATAATTAAAGACATCGATAAAAGATAGAAGCATCAGACATCCTTAAAAGAGAAAATTCTTGGAATACCATTGTAAATAAAAGACAAATTTAATGATTTGATGGCGACGGACCCATATTCAACTTGACAAGTGAGATCAAAATTAAATCATCATTTCGTCAAACCCTAAGCTAAATGGGTTAAAGTTAAATCAAAATATCTATAATTTATTAATTTTAATTTTTGCATAGTCTTGTATACATGAAAAATAATATCAAGAGAAATTGGATTAAATACGACACAGATGCATAATGAATTTAAAGACTACCAATGAGAATGCAAATTGGAATGAAGCGTGAAGGAAAAAAAACTTGAAAATTACATTATCTGAATGTATTTAAAGACTTATAGTCCTTCAATTTTATTTTATTCCAACTCAAGGACTAAGGGGTCCTCACGAGGATATAATATTCAGATAATGGTAGAAATATAACACCATTTATGTAATTAATATATGGAGACATATTACTTTGTATTATAAGTCAATATATCTACAAATAAAGATATATTGGTTATTTATATCAATATACCTACAAATAAGGGCGCATTTTGTCATTTGCATACTTCATATTTGCTATAAATACATGAGAGTCACCCCAAAAAGGATCTATGTCATTTGTCCTCAATTTAGTCTTTTAAATTACTTTATCTAAAAAAAATGTATCTCTTTCTTATTTAGATCTAAAACATTTTTGGCATATATTTTGAAGGTTTTGAATCTCAACAAAAATAATTGGGTTTTAGGCTAGTTCTTGTGTAGAAATTTGTATAAATAATAGTATCAAAGTGATAGAGTTAATCGAAAACAAAAATAATTGGGTTTTAGGCTAGTTCTTGCGTAGAAATTTGTATAAATAATAGTATCAAAGTGATAGAGTTAATCGAAAAAGATGAACAATTTAAATAAATATCTATTTGAATAAATAATATTGCTAGGTACGTAATCATACAAGAATCTCAAACTCTTCCCATAGATTTTATTGATATATTTCGTTACACACTTAACACTACACTAAAATAAATTTATTATATAAATAGGTGACTGCAAGTCGCATTTCTATTTAAAGTTATAACTTTTTTTCCAATTTCATTTTCGAAACCCTTATAACAAAGGCTCGGTGACTGTACATGTAATGATGCGTGTTTGAACGCTATTCTATTACTAGTACTCGATTAGATTACATGTTGAGCTAAATATATTTTGTACAAATATAATACAAATCTAACGTATATCAATAGTGAAATCGAAATTGGTGTTGTAATGGATATATAAAGCCAAAGGTTGGTCAAAACCCGAGTCGCAACACAACAAATAATATATTTATAAAATAATTATATATTAATTGATTTAATTATGATAAACTTGATATTTAAACTTTAAAGAGGAGTAAGTTGGTTCAACCAAGGTATATAAGCCAAAGTAATGGGTTTTAGAGAAATTACGGTTTGTGCAGTGAAAAAAAAGAAAAAAAAAAGATGTGTAGTAAATGATTAGAGTGTGGTCTTGAGTTTCAGGTCTGAGTTCTTGTTTATAAAGTTAGGTTACATATAGTCTAATCATCAAATCAAATGATTATAAGGGTAACTAAACCTATTTCGGCCTAGAAGCAAAAGATTAGAATGTGATCTTTTGAACCTAGGTCTGAGTTTTTGTGCTTTTGAATTTTCTCGACTAAAATATCTCTTGAAGAAAAAAATTCAATTTCTTGAATCGAAAACAGTATAAAAAAAAAAAAGTTGTAAAAAATATTTTTTTAGTAATTTTACTTCAATAAAGGAAAATGGTTTGGATTATGATTAACGACTCACCATAGCACTTTTGAGACGTGTACCATGTGTAGTAATGATCTTTGTGTTGTTTTGGTTAAAAAGCATTGTTAGTCCATCGTATTTACCATTTGCATCAATTTAGTATTTTTCTTTCACCTCTACATAAAGCGTATCCCCGCACATGTGAAGCCTAAGAGATTGACACGTGGCATCAAGTTTAGTTGCAAGATTGGTTTTTTAATTTTTTGGCTAAAAATACCACTGCCCCATGCCAAGTAGGATGCCAACTCAGATTTATACAAAAATGATTAAATTAAAACTCAGGTACCTACTGTAATGGCGTCGATGCAGTTTCCGAGCTATAATTATCATCACCTTCTTCGAATTCGAACTCGAGAGCCAACTCTCGCATCTTCTCGGAAAATTCATCTTCTGAAAAAGTATTGAAGCTTGCACTGCACTGCATAGTTGTGGTTTTCGATTTTGACAATATGTGTAGCTCTAAGGAGCCAAATCTATGTGGAATCTTTGATTGTGATCGAAACAGACCTTCAGGGACGAAATTACAAGTGAGAATAGCTCTTCCTCCACCTCCACCTCCGCCTGCTTTTCTTCTACAGCTGTTTTGCCTGGAAGAAGAAGACCACACTACAGATGCTAGGGTTTGTGAGGAAGATGACGAATAAGGATAAACTAGTTGTGATCATTGTAAGCAGGTGGTTGCTACTTTCACTTCCATTCCACATATTAACAACAACAAAAACATCAAAATCAAACAAAAAAGGGTTTAGATATCGAATCCCAAATCTCTGAAACCAGATAGCGTCAAATACCGATCATTAGTGTCACTCCAAACAAAGTGACCTCAATAACAACAACGCGTTACTCCAAAATTTCCTAGAAAAACAAAAGAGGACTCAAAATCAAACAATTCCTTCAACTTTCTTGAGAAACACAAACTTTCTCGGAAAACAAAACAAATACGAGTAATATATAGCATCAAAAACCACAAAACTCTATAAAATCAAAATTCTTCTATCAATAAACAAAACAATGCCGTTAAATCGATTAAAAACCTAACCTAGCTCCAATGATCACTCAATGAGATAGAGAATCAAGAACACCCCGATTAACGATTAGACGAAAGTATAAGCCAACTCGAGAATCAATAGAATTCGATAGTGAACATGGAAAGATAGATAAAAGGAAGAGATAAATAAAGAAGATATTTTCTTGAGCGAGAAAATAAGTTTACCTTTTAAGGAAGAAGATGAGTTTTCAGACAGTAGGTACTTATGTTTTAATTTAATCATTTTTGTAGAAATCTGAGTTGGCGTCCTACTTGGCGTGGGACAGGGTCATTTTTGGCCAAACATTTAGGGGACCAATCTTGCAACAAAACTTGATGCCATGTGTCAATCTCTCAGCCTTCACATATGCGGGGGGGGGGGGGGGACTATATTTACAAATTAATAAAACGAAGGGGATGAGTGTTATGCAGAGGTAAAGGAAGGGGACTAAGTTGATACATGTGGTAAACATAAGGGACTAATAGTTCTTTTCACCCTGTTGTTTATATGTATTATTGGACTTATTTTACCAGGTGTTGGATTATTGACATTTCTACAACAAATATAAGACGTATTGTTTTTTTATAAATATCAACACGTTCTGCCCTGCATATTTTCCCATATTTATCATTTCTTCGAAATCTTTTTTTTCACAATCCTCTTATACAACAAATTTGTTTGTTACTTTTACTTTTCATTTTCAAAAAACAACATTATGAGTGGATTATGAGCAACCAGAACATGCAGTATCGATATGTATAGCTTCTAGATTCAGTTCAGGAATATTAGAATTTGGTACAATAAATGATGGGGCCAAATGTCTCATCACCGATTGGTGATATCCCTAGAATTGTTGTTGTAGAGAAGTCGACCTAGATGTTGGGAACTGGGGTCTATAAGGATTTAATTATACTGAGGAAAAAATATTTAGATGACCACATGTTAAAAAACAAACAGAGAAGTAGCCGCAGGAAGCGGATAGGGTTTTGTGTTTATTAGAAAATGTTCCTTTTTGTTTTATTGATGCATTAGAGATGTTAACTCAATAGTAAGGCTCTCAATATATAGAGAACTTAGAGGCCTATACAAGGAAACTTAATACACTGAATATTCTAACACTCCCCCTCAAGTTGTGTAGTGGGATCACCAATACCTAACTTGGATAAAACTGATTCGAATGTTCTGTAGCAACCGCTTTTGTCAGGATGTGTGCCAGTTGGTCTTCGGATCTAACAAACGGAAGTTCGAATGTCCCATCTTCAATCTTTTATTTTATGAAGTGTCTATCTATTTCAACGTACTTTGTTCTATCGTGCTGTACCGGGTTCTCTGACATCTCAATCGCAGCTTTATTATCGCACATTAACTGAGTTGGACACTTCAGAGGGGATCTGATTTCTTTCATTATCTTCTTTAACCAAAGTATCTCGGTAATCCCCTTAAATATTCCTCTAAATTTTGATTTAGAACTTGACAGTAATATTACTTTCTGTTTCTTACTCCTCAAAGTCACCAAGTTACCTCCAAGAATAGTAAAGTAGCCAGCAGTTGATCGCTTGTCGTTAGGATTCCCTCCCCAATCAGCATCTGTGAATACTTCAACATCAAGGTGTCCATTTTTCTTAAAAATTATGCCTCTTCCCGGTGTGCCTTTGAGATATCGAATAATCCTCATTACTGCCTCCATATGGTGTTCCTGAGGATGATGCATGAACTGGCTAACTACTCCCATCGCGTATGCAATGTCGGGTCGAATGTGAGCCAGGTAAATCAATTTTCCCACCAACCTTTGGTACCTTTCTTTACTCGCTGGTGTGGCCCCTTCAATTATCTTTAGTTTGTGATTCACAACCATAGGAGTGTCATTTGGTTTGCAATCCACCATGCCAACTTCAGCTAATAAATCCAATATATATTTCCGTTGGGAGATATAAATCCCTCCTCTTGACCTAAGAACCTCGATTCCTAGGAAATACTTCAATCCCCCAAGGTCTTTCATTTTGAACTCCTTGAAGAGGTTTTTCCTAAGAGAGCTAATTTCTTCTTCGTCATTCCCCGTTATAATCATATCGTCGACATATATTATAAGACAAGTGACTAATTCTCCTCTCTTTTTGTAAAACAAGGTATGATCCCCATTACTCTGTTTGTAGCTATACTGCTTCATTGCCATTGTAAATCTCTCAAACCAAGCACGAGGGGACTGGTTGAGCCCATATAATGCCTTTTTCAGTTTACATACCTCATTTTCTTGAAAACCATCAGAGAACCCTGGTGGGGGTTCCATATATACCTCTTCTTCCAAGTCTCCATGTAAGAAAGCATTCTCTACATCAAATTGATGAAGAGGCCAGTCTGTATTCGCGGCTATTGAAAGTAAAAATCTGATGGTGTCAATCTTTGCAACCGGAGAGAACGTTTCAGAGTAGTCTACACCATATGTTTGTGTATATCCTTTGGAAACAATCTTGCCTTATGTCGCTCAATGGTGCCATCGGATTTATATTTTATATTAAACACCTATCTACACCCGACTGCTTTCTTCCTTTGTGGTAACACACAATTCTCCGATGTACCATTCCTTTTTAGAGCTTCCATTTCGGTATTCATTGCCTCATGCCATTCAGTTATCTTCTTAGCTTCTTGAGCTGTTTTATGTATTTGTTCAGAGAGAATAGTAGCTGAAAACGCCTTTGCAATCTTTGTCATTCCTTTCCTGTCAGTTTTTACCGGATATGTAGAAGCACGAGGAATGTGTTCCGGTGAATACCGGTCAGGAGAAACTCCTCTATTATTTCTTGGGGGAAGAACCAGAGTTTGAGTTTCAACAAATGAACTTCCTGAAATGTCATGGTCAGTATCATTTTGTGAATTATGACATTGTAAATTGTTTACCTCTTGATGGACATTTTCTTCGGCTGATTCACTGGTAGTATCCATGACATTTATTTCTTGTTGGACATTGTCTTCAAGAGAATCATTGGTGGTAAGAACTGCCTCGTCAGTCTCTTTTATGTTGGAAGAGGCGTGTTCGGTGGCGCCATCTACCGACTCTATCGCCACATCCTCAAAGTAACTTTTATGTAGCAACCAGTCGAGTGATTTACTTAATTTCTCCCTTTGAGCACGAGATTGGTGGTCAAAAAAATAATCGGATTCTAAGAAGTCACAGTCCATGGTGACATGGATTCGACGAGTAATCGGATTGTAACACCGATAGCCCATTTGATGGATACCATACCCAACGAATACACACTTTTCAGCACGTGGATTAAGTTTGTTTCGACTAGTTTTAGGGATATGAACAAACACCGAACAACCAAAGACACGAGGTGGTAAGGTCATAACAGATGGAATTGTAACTTGGGTTGCAAACACTTGTAATTGAGTTTTATTTCCTAGACATCGGTTTGGTAGACGATTTGCAAGATACGTGGCTGTAGCAAGAGCTTCTGGCCAAAGAGAATGAGGAACTCTAGATTCAATCATAATAGCACGAGTTTTTTCAAGTAAAGTGCGATTTTTTCGTTCTAAAGTACCGTTTTGTTGAGATGTGTTTGGACAAGTGGTTTAATGGATAAGACCATTTGTTTTGAAAAAATTATGCATTTTTTGGTTGACAAACTCTGTTCCATTATCAGAACGGAGAATTTGTATTTTTTTCAAATTGAGTCAAAATCATTTTGTAAAAACAACCAAATATTTCTGGTACTTTCGATTTATGTTTCATGAAGTATATCCAAGTTATTCTTGAGAAATCATCCACAAATAAAACAAAGTATTTGATTTGATTGTTAGTGGAAATTGGTGTTGGACCCCAAACATCAGAATGGATTAGCAAAAAAGCATAATCAACTCTAGTATTACTTTGATTAAATGAGACCCTATGATTTTTTGCAAGAATGCAGGTTTCACATTTCTCATGAATGGAATTTTTTTAAAAAAGACTAGGAAACAAACTCTTAAGATAGCTAAAAGAAGGATGACCAAGTCGTCGGTGCCATAACCAAAGTTGCCTTTCGGTTGTTCCGTGAGCAAGCATGGCATGTCCCTTATGAACTACCTCAACAACATAATAGAGACCTCATTGTTCAGTACCACGCCCAATGATCTCCTTCGTACGAATGTCCTGTAAAATGCAAAAAAATAGATACATAAGAACCACACAGTTGAGTTGTTTTGTCACTTGACTAACAGATAATAACTTTAAGGATAGTGAAGGAATGTAGAGGCAGTTTTTAATTTCTATTTTTTCGAAAAAATAATTGAACCTCCCCCTTTGACTTTACAAATTTCTCCACTAGCAGTTTCAATATGGGACTTCTTTGGAGATGATATGTCACCAAAGTCTTTAGGATTATAAGACATGGTGTCCGTAGCCCCGCAATCAAAGATCCAATTCATTGATTTCTCAAACCCTTTACCTCCAATTTTTTCATAGGAATTCGCCGCTATTCCTCCAAAACCAGTGCCACTTCCTTCTCAATTTTAGTCGGATCTTCACCGCCACTTGTAGACGAAGCCCGTTTGACATTAGATCTGAAATGCTGGTTATTTTTCTCGTTATGACCGTCCTCCCACCATTCTGGATAGCCAACCAGCTGGAAACATGTCTCTTTAGTGTGTTTCTTCATCCCACAATGAGTGCAATACAACTTGGATTTATCTTTTTTCTCTTTGGATCAGAATTTAAACCTCTGTGCAGAATCTTTAGCAGCCAAACCCATTCCAATTTCAATCGAGTCACTATCAGAAGAACTTGATTTTAGTATATTAAGCCTGACCACTTCCCTTCGTATTGTAGCATATGTTGTTTCCACGGAAGAAAGAGGATTCTTTTTCAGGATATCTCTCTTGACTGGTTCCAGCTTGTCATTAATCGTCATTAGCAATTGATAGAGTCTTTGCTCTTGAGTCTTCTTATTGTAGATCTGAATATCTTCTGGATCTTTCATAGGGTTCAGATCTCGCATATCTATAAACATCCAGATGTTCTGCAGTTTGTTCCACAAGTCTTCTAGTGTATCGGACCCTTACATTAATGAATTAGCCCTCTTATGAAGGTCAAACACCTGTAACGAATCTGTGCCGCAACCGTATGTGGTGGCTAACCCATCCTAGAGGGATTTTACATTCGGATGTTGCGAGACATTATTCACCAAGTTGGATTCAAGATTCTGGATAGTCCATGTGAAAACATATTGATCAGATATGTTTTTTTATTGGTGAAAGTAATGCACGATATGTATGACGTTTGTGCGTATCACCTACTCTATACACTCTGATCGTAATACAATATATCTGCCTCAATAGAGTTTATACTTCATCTTAAAGTAAAAACGTCAGTGCATTTATCTACCAATCAAATAATATACTTATGGTGGAGTTCAGTTTTTTTAAATCCGTTGCTACTAGACTTTTTCGGATTGTATGGAACATATTCTAACTACTCCCTCCGTTCCACAATGTAGGTCGTTTTAGAAAATATAAAAAGTTTCATTTTAATTGTCGTTTTAGAATATCAATGCACTCATTAATTTCTATTGACCAATGTCATTTTATTGTTTGTTTCCTTTTATTAAATTAATAACTTCTGCCCAATTGAATTAGATTAATTCTTGTGTTTTACAAGAGAGAAATAATCATTACATTTATTGGTTTCTACTCCAAAACCTTAAACGACCTACATTGTGGAACGGAGGGAGTAGTTGATTAGTAATGGCTGAAAGATAATGATAGCCTCGATTATGATCACAAAATTTTCCAAATAAACCACAGAAGATTTGTTTGCTATTACAATCATAAGTTTGTTGGATAATATTCTTATCTACTATATGTTTATCCATGCCGAATACAAAATGGTCAAAAATCTTTTGTATACCGAAAAAACGATAAAAAATTCATCTTTTCCTTCCGAGTTTTCCTTCGGAGTTTGGGAGACATGCAAGTCTTATCGAGAGGCGACCATTGACGTAGATTGAACATTTACTAATAAGTTGTCACATTTTACAATCTATGTATATAGTTTTATGGAAATACCTATTAATTATATGGTATATTTGTGTAGAGCATAATCATTTCTTCATCGATCCATATAAATTGGGCAAAACAATTCGTTGCTTGAGAAGGATTGTACAGATGAAATGTGGAAAATCATCTCGTGCATTATTTTCTTCTAAAAATTCATTTTGCATTACTGAATTTTATAGGATGTATCTTATTAGGTATCTCTGATCCTTTGGTGAGCGCAATGATGGACCATACTATTATTATAGTTGTCTACATCTCCGTGAAAGATATCGTAGTGTCTGATCACCGTGGAGTGACTTTTCGTCTTAAATTTGACAGATTTTCTATGATGAACATGTTTATTCTATCTGTCAAGGCTATAAATTTTTTTGTGATGAATAATGTGTTCGCGACCTCCATCTTATAAAATGAATTAATATTTCATGAAGGTGGAGTATCCCCAAAGCCTGTCGTCGAGTAGTGAAAAGTAAGAAACCTATGGTATTTGTGTTGTAGTCGTAACGGAGGCTAGTACAACTGATGCAAGATACACAAAATTGGCAGTTATATGGCAATATCAAAAAAGTATAATTTTATATGAAACTTATATCATTTACAGTAGTAGGTCATGAAGGTAGGCCCAATATATTTATATTTAAAGAGAAAGCCAAAAAAAAAGGGTTGTGGAAATAATTTAAGCATTGTTAATCCTTCGATAATACCCTCAAATATATTTGTGAGGTTGTCTGTCGTGCCGTCGATGGTGGACAAGCCCTCTCTAATTCTTCATAATATATTCCTAGAGAAACAAGAGGATTCATCTACTGCAGTTATCGTGAATATCATGAATAAATCCTTCAAAGGCATATTCCTTTGGGGAAATAAAACATTTGTCCCAACCATATTTGAGAATGCAAGTCAATGTTTACAATACAGAATTATCAAACAAGAAGCCCCTCATAAAGTTGGGACAATTAGTCTCTCTAATGATATCATAACACGAGGAACGAAACATGGGGTTGGAGTGTTATGTGCTAGATCTTTCAGTTTAGAAAGTAGAGCTAGAACTTTGGATTAGTCAAATTTATTTTGGCTTTTATAGGATTTATAAAGTATGTTTCTCAAATAAAGTTTAATCCAAGACATGACATTTTAGATACTTTTGATATTGTGGCGATGGCGTAAAGAGATAGCACAACGAAAATGTATGTTGTTCAGTTGTTATAGGTGATAATGGTTAAGCTTTTAAAAGGTTAAAGACAGTCTAAATTAAGAGAGTCCAAGTATAAAAATGAGTATTCATCTAAAAAAATACTATAAAAGAAGATTAGGCTCGTTTTGAACAATCATCTTAGACCCGTTTAGCTAAGCGGCAGGAGAGAATGACCGAGCTGGAAGCAGTTGAAGCCTTGTCGCATATTTTAAAAATTGCTTGCTAAATTTTGAAGATGATCTTTACTAGAATTGAAGTTCTTAAAAAGAGAATCTATTAATTAGATAGGAAACTATTGTGAGTTGTTGATGCAGCAAGAATAGTTGAGCATTCTTTGGATATTTTTATTGGGTAATTTTTAAAAGAAAGAAAGCTTACCGACGGTGAACAAAAAGAATTGTAGGAGTTGTTCTTACTGCCTATATGGATTTTGGTAGGAAAAATGAAGAATCTACCTGGACAGTTCACCAGATCTGTCTGCTCCTAGACCTGGGTTTTTTTAGTAGTTAATACCTTGTGAGTAATGGCTTATATTCATTAAGTAGTGTAAGTTAAATATGCAAAAAGACTTTGACCACTAGAGTGGGAGTGAGGAGGAAACAAAGTTCGACAAAAAACTCAAATGAGCTAATAACATGAAAGAAGTTTAACCTTATATAAAAGGTAGATCTCAATAAATCACCTTAAAGAACAAATGAATTTTGAAGGAAGTGCTTTGCCTCTATAGACCAAATAAGTCAGAGCACTTCCACCCAAAGGTCTAATGTGGCTAGATAACTATGAAAAAACAAGATTTCAAGTGTGTTTTCTTGTTTTTCCTTAACCTTTAAGATTGGATCCTCAAGTTTAGCTATATAGTTTTATGGAAAAACCAAGATTTCATTTGGAAATATATGTATATTGGTTCTCTAATGCATAATTCATATTGTATATTAATGTTTTGCCTGAGTAGTCACTCAGTACATTGGTGATCTGATTTGAAAGTCACTTTTCACATTTTATGCTCTGATTCGTAGGTCACTTTGCAGATTTAGCGCTCTAGATAGGAAGCCACTTTGCAGATTGGTGCTCCAACTCAGAAACAACAATGCACATTTGATATTTTTTCTTGAAAATCTCTGCACATTCAATTTTCCAATACATAAATATAACAATATTCAAATTAATATTACGTCCAAATTGATTAGTAATAGAGTGCGTAATTAAAACCTACATGTGTCATGGTACTATGAAATAAAACAAAAAAATACGTAATAATTTAATAATAAAGAAAAATTTAGAGATGTAAAAGTATAGACAAAATATACTCTTCAGAAAACATAGAGGTCCACATGCTCTACATTTCATAAGTATGTTAGATGATATTTATCTGCATTCATTAGTTTGTAATTGTCCATCTTAACTTTAGAGGTGTATTTGTAAGGTCCTTCAAAGTATCACCCTAGCTTTCCAAAGGCTTTGTCTTCTATGTGAATGAGATTCTCAAAAATTTATTGACTACTTGAAATGCACACAAACGTATCTTATAATCATACACGTTTCGCATTAACGTTCGGTAGTTCTCAATTCGAAGATGTGTTTTAATTTGTTTTTCTTTTATCAAATCTAGTTCGCCTTTACAGGTGCACCTGTTTCTTCTTGTTGTCTAATTGGCTATTTTCAAGGAATGCATGGATCTTTGTATTGGGATCCCAACCATATACCATAGGAAAAGAAGTTTCTCATGTTGTCCTTATTGGATGCTTCATGATGAACCTTGATGTGTTGTAATTTTTTTTAGAGAAATGAGATTGGTTCCAAAAAATGTAAATAAGGCTTTAAGATAAATCATGCCCATATATTAGATTATGAAATAGAGAAGATAAATGGGAAAGAAGATGTTGAATGATTATAGTGCAATTCGAAGCTCTTGAGTCAAAGTTCTTATTTATAGTTAGGTTAGTGTTGTAACATTTTTATTTATTAAATAGTAAATAGCCAAAATGTCACATGTTGACTTAAATTAATGATGTAAGTACGTATTATTCGAATATATACCCGAACCATTTATAAGTTAAATTTTGGTCAGTGTATATATAAGCGCTTACTTGACTCCCTTATAATGCTAAAGCTCAGACATATTACAAGTCGAGCTCTATGATAGCTCATATTAGGGCATAATATAAATCTATTGTTTATCAACCATAATAGTTATTGGAGGAGCTAGTCAATTTCATGTAGAATCTTTAAAAAGGTGATGTATTTACATTCACGAGGGTTCAGTTAGCTACCTCAACTTTTTTTTTTGGGATGAAAGGTTCCCAAGAAGTTCTATTGGACTACTCTGGTTTTTTGTCTGAAAAAGATATCTCATTATTTTGCAACGATGGCCCATTTCAAAGGAGTGGCCCATAATTAGAATTAAACACTATAGGAACCCTATAAATGTGCCTATTTGGAGAAGTAGGCTACTCTTACCATAAGATATTGTTGACCCCTAATGCTTTTGAAATGGATCCCACTATACTTGTAACCGATATGTCGAATTGAACAACATCTAAAACTGACTTCGTTTGTATAGCTAGGACTTGAATTAAGTTTATGAGTTTTGAGCATGTATCAAAATGTTACACAAATGTTGTAGCATTTTCATATATCGTTAGGAAATAATAGCAAACCAACAAGATACAACTAAGGAGATTTTTATACTCGAAGTTCAAATCTTCCTCTCCTTCGTGGA
This sequence comes from Limnanthes douglasii subsp. nivea, assembly GCA_036936605.1. Taxonomy (NCBI): domain Eukaryota; kingdom Viridiplantae; phylum Streptophyta; class Magnoliopsida; order Brassicales; family Limnanthaceae; genus Limnanthes; species Limnanthes douglasii. The sequence goes on along the minus strand of JAUPFV010000005.1, from coordinate 123,774,080 downwards.
TTTCTTTGAGTACAAATGATGATTCATCCAAACCTAGGAACTGATTAAATGGTCTAGTTATCCCTTAATGATAAATATTTGTAGATCAGCATATAGCGAGCCGGACATATTTTAACACTTTTGGCATTGTTTTTATTTTCTTGGAGTTTCCATTTCGTAAGGTATGCATTCATTTGGGTTTTCTAGTCTGGTGGTTCGTCGATAACCATGGCCTCTAATGCTAGTTTAGAGGGTCTCACCTTTGTCAACTATAATATATATATATATATATATAAGACGACCCAAACTATGTATTTAGTACTTATAGAGAATGGAAGGGAATTAACTATCATGTTTTCTACCTAATATACTAGTTTCATTGTCAATATTCAAATTTGGAAGCCTCAACCCATTGTTTTGTGGGATAAAATATAAAGGTTTCATTCTTTGCTTTGGTTTGTCCCAAAGAATGGTTGACTACTAATTTCAAATAAGTTAGAATTTTGACACGTGGTACCTCATAGATGTGGGTGAGTTGTAGCCCAGTTATTACAACTGCAAATTTATCCCTATTGTTCAAAGATGTGAACTCTAATTTGACTAAATGATTTAAACAGCCCTTTTAAGGGAATGTTAGATATATGCCAGCTCTAGACGCCCAGGTTGTTTGATCCATAATTGGTTTGGACTATCCATATTTGTCCACGATTAAGTGCTCAGTATTTCAGTGAGGAAATATGGTAGAGCTTAGGCCTTGATGATTTTTCTTGGTTTGACTCTAATTTTTAAATCCCCAAGCTTGATACACCATCGAGATCTATTATCAGATATGTCAGGCCTCTGTACCATATATTTCTTAAAGGGGAACCTTTTTGGACCATAATTGTGTGTCTTTTGAAAGAAATACTTTATTTTTCTAACATCCACCACTATAGCAAATGCTAAATTCTTCAATTTCAAGCACCATGTTTTGCTATCGGGGAGGGATATGCTGGTATAATAAATGGCTCAGAAGAGGGAAACAAGTTTAGAACAAACTTTTGTGTCCTCCAAAGTATGAATTTTTTATCCACATACGATTCTTATTTACTGACATCTTGTGGCATGCTACCGTGGAATGTAGTTTTGTTATATCATTTGTATAACAAGCAGAAATATCAGACGTTTTTGGACAAAAATGTTAGTAAATTTCATCTTAGATTCCTTTGTAAGTTTTGCCCAATATCTACTATCAATCCAACTCCAAATGTTACTTTTTCTACTACTTCCCCATGCTTTATTATTTAGATTTCATCTCTCATACCGTCTATGTCATCCAAGACTATAGAGGCATCGACTATTTGATATATATGTTAGTTACAAGATAAATGACATAGCCTCTATAGCTACACGATGATTGTCATAAATTATATTGATGCTTTCATTGCTGAAATAATCTTAAGTACACGTGCATAATAGACATAATAGATGGACGCTAAAGAAGCACGGCATACGATGAAGGATAGTATACAATCATGAAGATGAAATGTACTTTCTTTATGCACTCAATCCGTCAAAAATAAAATCTAATTTAGTTCTCTACACATCAGGGTCTCAGCTCTATTTCAACTAGCCATGACTCTTTTAGAGACTGATATATGTGTTACACTTTTGTTTTCTCACAAATATTCTCGAAGAGAATATTTACAAATTTGTCAATATCTATTATAATATATCTCACTTCGCACTAACAATTTTGAAAATTATGATTATTTCATCCTTGTAAGGTCATACTACTCTCTTCAAGTTTTCATTGTTGAATCCGATAGAGGGGAATAAACTTCTTTAAATGTGGTCATTGATGAGTTAATTTTTCACCTTAATAAATTGTTAAGAGAGAAATCTAGAGAGAGAAAGAGCTAGAGAGTTTTTAGAGCGAGAAAGTTCAAGTACAAATGAGTTCCAAAGAAAAAGTGTTCAAGTCCTTTATTAGAGTAGTCTTTCCCTTTATATAGAGGAGCCAAGACTTAGTCTCAAACTGAAATCTATTACAAAAGTGGACAAATTGCTGTTTAGTCCTTAATAATTATACCTAGTTACAAATACTCTCTAAAACTTACATAGGTTACAATTTAAAGACAAAAATTACAATACTTATAGTTAAATCCTTAAATTTACATTATTTACAATCTAGTCCTCAAAATTCTATTTCTATATCAGAAGCCCCGCTAGTTCTCATGTCAGTAAATGAATGACAACTAAAATATCTTCGAATCCAAATGCCTTCGAATACTTCCATATGTTATGTAACCTATTATAGACTCTAAGCAGCCATTCGAAGCAACCATTTTAAACAATCATTCGAATCGCATACGAAGAACAATCATTCGAAGCACACATAAAAAAAATCATTCGAAGTGTACTTAAAACAAATACCAACTAGCAATGATGCTAAAATCTGATAACCTTTCAAATACAAAAAATTTCTTTGAAACACTATAATAGAAAATCGCTTCGAAACACTTGCAAAAAATAGTCTTCGACTTTTATCCAAACTGCATATGAAAGTAACCGTTGCATATAACCGTTCAATCCATCATAACCCTATAGTTTTTAGATCCATGGATAGTGGTCTAGCTTGACAGATGTCAAGCATCCGATCAACCTATCGATTCATATTCCAACCTATCATCATAAGAGTCTTTCAAACTTCACACGTCTTTACTTCTTTTGTATAAATTCAACCTCCCTTTGATTGTTTCATTCTCATCACACAAACCATTTTAGAGAGAAGTCAGAGCTTTTGGCTACCCTCCCCGTATTCTTCCTTTTTCCCAGTATTCTCATCAGAAAAACCAACTTTCTGACCAATCTTCATCTTCTCCGATCAACCTTTATTTAGTTTATGAGAAAGAAACCAAAAACCAAAAAATCGAAGGCTATCCTACCAAAAACACCAGAATCTTCAGACTATGACAACAATTGAGTCTTTCGATCATGCGAATACTTCTGTATTACGCAAAGAGCTGAAGAATATAGGAAAGCAGGATTGATCAATAGCCTTCCAGTTGGAAAAACCACTAAAACAATCTACTATGGTAATTTAAATCCAACTAAAGTTCCTTCTTCTTTGCTTTCTCCCATAGTCGAAGAGCATTCCTCATCTAAACTCCTAGGCCTTAAAACTCTTCGAGCCTCCTCATCTCAAAGTAAAATTTCCCATCTGATTAGTGAAAAATCCCCTTTAAAACCAAAGTCAAATAAATTCTCTTCGAATCACTCTGCAATAACCAGAAAAAGAAAAACTTTCATTTCCACGGGAGACGAGTCAGAAATTATTCGAAGTCATTCCCTTTCAAATCCAAATGCTAAAAATCATCGTCAAAGAGAAATTACTGAGGAAACTTCTCGAACAGGTAGCCCTTTACCAGCAGCTATTAATCCAACACCTCAAAATCCTCCAGAAGAAATATTGAAAGCTAACGAAGTTGATTCTGAGGCAACTAAAACCGATCTCGGGCCTAAATCTGATGATGGGAACTCTATAAATACCCATAAACCTCAAGAAGAATCAGACGCTTGCTTCGTTTCCTAAGAATAAAGAACAAATATTGGAAGAAACTTGAGGAATCTTGAAGGATACATCATTGCACTGAAAAAGATTCGCTACATATATTACAACGATAGCCAAGCGTCGGCTCTGAAAAAGCAATAGGGAATGGGAGATAACATAACGCTTCGACTACCCAAAGAAGGAGAAACTCATTTGGATTGCAAAGATGATGAACTGATAGTCTACCCTGAGATCATTAATTGGGGGCTTCGGATTCCACTGGATCCTATGATCGTGGAATACTTCGAACTGCTCATCTTATACCCTACTCAAGTGCCATCGAATCAGTGGTTCACCCTTATGTCAGTGATTATGGCATCTTGACTGTCTCAGATTCCCATCAGCATTAAAGACTTCATCTTCTTGACTTAACTGTCAAAAGGTCTGAAGCTTCCCTTTTACCAGCCTCACCCTGATGGATGACCTCAAGATCATCGACGATCTCTTAGAGGCTGACAAATTATGGAAACAAAAATTCATCTTTATATCAGGAGCGTGGGAAAATGGCAATGCAATTTCCAAGGCCAATCCTTCAAAATTAAATCTCGTCTTGAGAAGCAATCGTAAGCACTTTGAAATTTTTACATTTTGAAATAAAATAAAATTTACGTTTTTTTTTTGAATTTCTGCTTTTCTAATTATTTCAGAAATTTCGAAGCGTTACTCATCACGTCGACCAACTTCCAAGGTGATTTTCCAAACGTTTTCTGCTTGGGCTGAGAAGGAATGGAACAACGCGTTTCACACTGCCTTTCAGCCCATCAATTTCCTCCACTGTCATATGTTTCCAATCTCAAAAGGTACCTTGCCACCTCAAGATCTGATGTCAGAGCCGGATCCGAAGATAGTCTGCAAACGAATATCTCAATCCAATATTTGATCGCAAATCACCTCGAACTTCATCAATTGTAATAAAAAAATTCATCTAAATATTCATATTGGCTAGAATGAGTAACAATTGAAGGATTTTCTTGCAACAAAATCCAAGGATATTCTTCATTTTAAGAAACATTTTCTAAAAAATCAGCCACTGTGTCACTCCCTCTCCCAATATATTCCACAGTAACGTTGTCAAACAGAAGCATTAAACTCCGAAGTTCCCAAAGATACAAAATCAAACGATCCTTCCTTGCTTTGAAAAATCCAGATACTTGATTTGCCAATAATTGAGAATTTGTTTCCAAGCGTACCAAAGTTTCCCCACAAATGTTTTCTAATCTCAAACCTGCCAAAGCATCTTTGAATTCAGCTTCATTGTTCGAAGCATGACAACCAAATTTAATAGATTGAATCATTGTCTCTCTCGTTCGATCTATTAGCTGAACTCCCGCACTGCACCCTGAAACACTAGATCCTCCATCTGTTCGGACAACCCACCTCGAATCAGATGGAATGACTTCTTTAACTCCTTCCTCACCTGATCCGCTAAAATGGAATTCAACAAAAAAATTGCCAATGTCATAGTCCCCCAACTCCACTGACCATTTGGTCATTCTCCCTGAAATATCAGGTCGTTGTAAAATATTTTTCAAAGGGAATGAAGTTCGGACTTCAATAGTATGAGCTTGAAAATATGGACGCATATTCCTAGCAGCAATCAACAATGCTAATGCCAATTTTTCTAATTTCATATATCTCTTTTCTGGTGCCACCAAACTTTTACTAATGTAATACACCGGCTCTGGAATTCCTGAATCCTCACTAATTAACACTACGCTCGGTGCAAAATCTGATACCGCGATATATAAAAATAGTTTCTCTCAATTCCGAGGCTTCGACAAAATCTCTAGTGATGACAACAAATTTTTAATATTTGTGAATGCTGCTTTGCATTCCGATGTCCACTCAAGCATGTTGGGCCCTCGTAACACTTGAAAGAAAGGAAAGCATTTGTCAGAACATCTTGAAATAAATCGATTAAGTGTTGCTAACCTTCATGGCAGAATTTGCACTTTTTTGATAGACCGAGGAGAATTCATTGTTATCAAAGCTTCCAATTGTTTTGGGTCAGCTTCTATTTCTTTTTCACTGATGAAAAACCCCAAAACTTACCCGATCAAACTCCAAAGGTGCAATTCTCAGGATTTAATTTCAACCTGATTGCCCTTAAATTTAGAAAAGCCTCCTCTAAATCATCAAGATGCACCTCATCATTCGAGCATTTTACTACGATATCATCTATGTACATATCCATATTTCTTCTAATTTGAGTCGCAAAATCTTTATTCATCAATCTCTGATAAGTGACTCCAGTATTTTTCAATCCAAAAGGCATTACCTTATAACAGTGCAAGCCCATATCAGTTATAAAAGCTGTGCATTCTTGATCTTTTGGATCCATTTGGATTTGGTTATATCATGCAAAAGGATCCATAAAATTTAAAATTTTGTTGCCCAAAGAAGAGTCAATAAACTGATATATTCGAGGAACAGGAAACGGATCTTTGGGACAAGCTTTATTCAAAGCTTTAAAAGTTACACACATTCTCCATTTTCCATTCTTCTTTTTTACTACCACTGGATTTGCCATCAACAAAGGATATTGTGACTCCCTTATGTGTCCGACCTTAGATAATCGATCCACTTCAACAACTATCGCTTCTCCTTTCTCCAAGGAAAACACTCTTCTTTTCTGAATAACCGGCTTGACCTTCAGATCTATAGCCAAGCTGTGACGAATTATTTTAATGGGTACTCCTATTACATCTTCTGTCCTCCAAGCGAAGACATCCAAATTTTGGGATAAAAATCAAGCAATCGTTGACATAGAAAATGGGTCAATAAAGTTCCAATTCGAAGTACATTCCCTTCCGAAAAGGTAAACTCCTATATTTTTTCGCTCACCGTTAAAGACCCTAGGGTTTCCCTCAGATCGTCAACCCTTTCTTCCAAATCCGAGGGTTCCCATTCTAATTGCTATTCACGCATTAAATCTTCACTGCTGGACCCTCGGATCCGAAGTGCAGTGGCATAGCATTCCCTAGCAACCTTCCGATCTCCTCGAACGACCCCAAATCTATCTCCAACCACATATTTAAAGCACTGATGAACTGTAGACACAACCCCATACATTCTTAAAAGCCACGATCTTCCAAAAATAACATTATAACTTGTGGGACAGTCCACCACCACAAAAAGTACCTAGACCTTTTTCTTAAATGCTCGTTTTCCTAAACTCACCTCACCCTTGAACTCTCCAACAACACGAGCTGTTACTCCCGTGAATCCAATAATTGTTCGATTTGATTGAGAAATCCGAGGTGGGTTCGTCATTCTATCATAGGTGGATTTAAAAAGGACATTAGCAGAACTACCAGTGTCAATCAACACACGTCGAATTTCGACGCCAATCACCTCTGCTCGAATCACCACAGCATCTTCATGTAGTCTTACAATACCTCGCATATCATTTTCATCAAACAAAATGAAAGGAATATCTTTCTTCCCATACAAGTGCGTAGACATCTTCCCTTCAATTTGAGTTGTCAAGTTGACAACATGCCTCTTCCTTGAACTATCCGAATTTCCAGTTATTGAATTGACTCTGAAAATAATCAACGATTCAAAAAACTTGCATAACTCCCGAACACATCCCTTGTCCACAAGGTCTTCGACTGTTATCAGAAGCAATCTGTTCGGATCTTTTTTAACATACTCAGAAGAAGCATCGAAAGGCTCAACCCGTGAATCTAAAATCTTCAAATTCTCAGCTGGCGGTGCAGCCTTTAAAGTTGATGCACCGTTATTTTTTGGTGCCTTCCTCTGCGACTTCACAAAAGTCAGGAGCTTTCCATTTTTAATCAAATATTGGATCTCTTTGTTCAGAGCAATGCATTCATTTGTATCATGTACAATATCATCATGATATCATCAAAACTTGTTATTCCTCTCGTCCATTGGCCTACTAATTGGGGCTGGTTTCCTAAAATTTACGAAGCTTTTGGTCTTATCCTAGATGACAGAAATATTCTCAGACAGATCAGCATAATATTCTGGTTTTACCCATGTATTTGGTCTAGGCCTGTTGTAAGTGTTAGATGGAGCGTGATTTTAGCAATCACCACTCCAATGAGGCAAATTGTTGTTCTTTTTCCTCGACTGCTGATTGCCATTTCCATTACCATTCGAGGGCTGCCCTTGATTATTGGCTGCCCCTGATTATTGGATGCATGTCTCGATTTTTTTGGAGTGCTGACTGGTCCGCCTCAAACTCTAGTCGACTCCTCCACTTTGATCTGATCCTCAACTTGAGCCATCTAAGCTCCAAAAGTTAAGGTTCTTCTCTTTGTTGTCTCATTAGCAAGATCCCCTAGTAATAACCCTTGATGAAAAGCTGCCATCGCCACATTTTCCTCACAGTTGTCTAAACTAGCCTTGGTAAACACAAATATTTTCTTATAATCTTTCAACTTTTCTCCACGTGCCTGTTTGCACTGAATAATGGTATCACCATTTGCTCTCATCTCTTTGCTTCCCACAAAATGCCTTTGAAATGCAGTATACAAATCTCTGAAATTTGAAATGGACCCCGTCGGAATCCGATTATACCATTTAAGAGGTGTTCCTTTAAAAGTCTGAGAAAATGTGCGATACACGAGTCGGTCGTTATCTTCGAAGTTCATCATATAATTCTTGAATTGTTTGATGTGATCATCGGGATCTTGCATCCCATCGAACTTCTCAACCTTCGATGTCGAAACACTTCGGAAGCTTCCTAGAAACGAATTTCATTCATCAATAGAGAATTTATCCAGTCAAATCCTTGAAAAACTGGTCATCCGTTCCCATTGTAACATACAAATTCCGATCAGTTTCAGCATACTAATTCGAGGGATTTTCTTCATACCAAGTAGAACGAGGAGCATTATCCTTCTTAGATTTACTTTTTTTTTGTGTTTCCTTGACTGATCTCTGTCTGATTCCACTTTCGAAGAACCTCTGTATCTCTTAAAGCCCGAAGCTGAACTTTCTACCTCCTCGTCACTAGAGGTCACATATTTCTGCTTATCTTTTTTCTCCTTACGAGACGAATATCACTCTTTAGGAGACATAAAATATGATTTTTGTGCTGGGATTTAGCCCATCGATCATTAAAAGATCAATCTGATTGAGCTCATATCTCAGTCTTTTCTGTTTCTTGTCTAACCTCGGATCTAACCTTTGTCGAGTGAATCTCTTCTTCCCTCATTTCATACTTTTCATTCAATGCAATAATCTTGTCCAAAAGTTGGTTCATTCGAACCTCAATATTAGAGTGTGTTTGTATCGGGGATGATCCTTCAGGTCCACCTCCCTGTAAATCATCTTTAAGAGTTTCCATCGCTGATCGAAGAGTAGGATTGTTCTCAGGATTCATTGTACTAATTTTAGACAGAAAATACAACAATCTTGTATTAATTTCAAGTAGAATAGGTCACTGATTTCTTTTGTTCAATTCCCTAGTGGAGTCGCCAATTTGATGAGTTAATTTTTCACCTTAGTAAATTGTTAACAGAGAAATCTAGAGAGAGAAATAGCTAGAGAGTTTTTAGAGAGAGAAAGTTCAAGTACAAATGAGTTCTAAAGAAAAAGTGTGCAACCCCTTTACTAGAGTAGCCTTGCCTTTTATATAGAGGAGCTAAGACTTAGTCTCAAACTGAAATCTCTTACAAAAGAGGACTAATTGTTGTTTAGTCCTTAACAATTATACATAGTTACAAATACTCTCTAAAACTTACATAAGTTACAATTTTAGGACAAAACTTACAATACTTATAATTAAATCCTTCAATTTACATTATTACAATCTAGTCCTCAAAATCCTATTTCCATATCAGTCATAAGTATGGCTTATTTGGTGAACCTCAAGCTTATCAATATGATATTTCCTAGAAAAAGTGGTAATTCTTGCAATGATGTACATTACATCAATGTTTCTCATTATTTATCTTTCTAAATTGAAATCAAAGTGCTCGTTGCAAGCTTTATAGATTGTCGAGGTCTTACAATGCCATAGTTTTGGGTGTTGTTTATGGTAGCTCCACCTTAGGCACTGGTTGATGACCTGATACAATTTTGTTTGGAAGTATGTGAGGCTCAACCCGTGATGAATTTGAGAAATTTACCACCATCGATGAGGTATCAAAATTTCTTCTTTCAGAGCTTTTGTATTCCCTTTTGTGGCAAACTTGGAAACTCACCGTGAAAGCTTGGAAAAAGGCAACTGCTGACATTGAACCTCAACATATCCTTTCAAAATCTGTTTATATAATGCTCGGACTCCTATGTTCTGTTGTACTTACCTATCGTATTTTGATTAAAATTATGATGTAGATCTCCTACCAATATCTTTATGTTAATGAGGACCCCACAAGATTGTATTTTTTATGGTGCGCGCCCCATTCATGGTAATTTTAGATCGACCTGAGATATGAAGCTTTATCATATATATATTATTATTCGATTTTACTCAGACCATTACAAGCCTAAGGGAGGTGTCCCAAAATTGAATGACGGGTTCAAGAGTGTTGCAAGGTGATCTAGATGGCCCTTCGGTGATCTATTACTAGGCTCAGACTATGGGAAAGTATTATCGTTTCAATAATGTGTAAGAGTTCAACTCTTTGAATGATAACGATAACACCTGGGTCTAGATGGTTTGTGTCTGCCTATCAATCAATTTTCATATAGAAATCTAAAGTGCATGTCTCTTAAAGTGTCATCCTAAGGTTTTTATTCTTTACGTTCTCGTTTTGGTGAATGATCATGGAGATGATGATATCGTAGAACTAAGAGAGTTGAAACACCGTCACATTTATTGGAGTTATCCTAAGGGTTAGGACGATGAATAATAATCCCCAACTATGTCTTTTTACCTTCCCAACAAAACTATGGCCTACATATGTTGTTTTAAAATGACCACCATACATTTGATAGTTAGGAGCTTCATTATATAGTTTTCACTACAGATTTCCATATTCCACCTCATCGTAACGATTAGATCTACATCCACATTGGCGATATTAGTGTGAAGCTTAGAGAATGAATGGTTTGATATGGTAGAACATTAGGTTTAACTTTTACGAATATGGTAAGAGTAGAATTTTGGTTTTCGTCTCGTGGATGAAGATAAGCTCATAAGTATCAGTCACCTCAAACATACGAAACCGATGAAGAAGAAATTTGTTTAACAATGGTTTAAAAGTAAAACTAAAGGTTTTCCTAAAGAAGTTAAGGTTTATATGAAGAAGATAAAGATAAAGTGTAGTGGAAATATCATAGCATGATCCTAAATTTTGAAATCAATGTTTTTATTTAATGAGTTACATGAACCTTGATTATTAAATGATAGAATAATAATATAAATTACATATTAATGTTCATAAAATTTTAGTTTCATAATATGTTTTCTAATTAATTAACGCTTGGTATGGATATCTTTATATATTAATGCTCGACTATGTCACTCCTCTATCTGTTTTTATAAATAATTTTAAAGTACAAATATGTAAATAATATGGATGAGCTACCAAATGTTATCTAATAACAAAATCAATTACTAGATACTATCAACTATTTTATGTTATTAAAGTGTATTTCGACCAGCTTTCATACTCACTTAGTACAAATAAGCCTTCATCACAATCATGATTTTTTATCTCGTTTCTCTCTCCAATTTTTTTTATGTGATCTAAATTTTTAAAAAAAATTATCTTTTAAATTGTGGCTCGAACAAAATATGTGAACGTACCATTTGACTTTTAAGATAATAACACTAGATCTATAAATGATTTTTTGGATTTTTTGTTATTGTTTTGTCATGCCAATTAAACAAGACTTCTTATTTCAAATTTTATTTATACATAGTTCTTCATATCACAAACAAGCAAAAACAATCAAATTTGATTTCAGTTTTGTATTTTTTTTTATTTCATATTTTGTATTTCTGTTTAATCATAATTTTTCATTTTGTATCTTCATTTAAACCTCGTTTTTTATTTCACATTTAGGCAAAAAAAATTAACAATGGTTTCGCATTTCCATTTAATCGTTACTATTTATTTTGAACTTAGGTAAAAAGTTTCAACTTTAAACCTTGATGAGAATTATTATAACGAGAGAAATTTATTAGAGGTAAAATATTAAAAGTAAGAATTGAATAATGATTGTTCACCATTTCAAAAGATAGTGACAAGTTACACTTATATTGACCAATGTAGGTGTTTGAGATCTATTTGACCATGTATACAAAGAATCTCTCAATGGGCTCATGGTTAAGAAAGTATTAATATATGACTAAACCCGACCCAAAATAAAGCTAGCCCAACAGATAATTCCTTTATCAATCCTAGTTTTGTATTTCACATTTTGTATTTCATATTTCTCTTAAAACTCGTTTCTCATTTCTCCCTTGGGGAAAAAAATAATCAAATTTAACCACGATTTCCCATTTCTGTTTAACCCTCGTTTCTCATTTCTCCCTTGGGGAAAAACAACAATCAAATTTAACCACGATTTCCCATTTCTCTTTAACCCTCGTTTCTCATTTATCATTTCACAGTTAGACAAAAAAATCACTTTTAATCGTGGTTTCATATTTTATATCTTCGTTAAACTGTAATTCTCATTTCCCACATTGACAAAAAAAATCAAATTTAATACCACTTTCCCATTTCACACTTAGGTAAGAAATAAAAAAAAAATCAAATCTAACACTGGTTTCGCATTTCACATATGTGATACATTCACATTTCGATTTGGTTATATTCAAACATCATGCTTTTTATATTTAAACCAATATAACAATCTAAAACTACATAAACCACAAAATTATCTTTTAAAATACGACTTTATACCTAAAAATAGATAAATCGAAGGTTAAGTTAATTGAGAAATATCTTACCAAAAAAATCGTGTTTTTTTTAAATTGACTATAAAGTTAATGTAATCTTAAATATTACTTTTTACAACAACAAAAATATTGTGTTTAAGAGAAAAAAAATAGAAGAGAGAGAAAGATAAAATGATGTTAAGGTTTTGACATTAGTTATGAAATAATATTTGGACAAATATCAAAGAACAAATTAGAACCTTAAAAACTTAAACTGATAAAAAAAGTATTTAGTAAATATTTAAGATATTGTTAAAAGCTTAATCAATAGTGATTGACAACTATATTTGTGGAATAAATAATAATAAAAAAACTTTTAAATAAAAAAAGGTTGGTTTTAGATAGTGTTGTGAGATTTATTAAAACTTCACACAAATAATTTGATGTATGAAGCCAAATGGAAAATTGTAACCATGAACAATAGGAAACTCCAGTAATAATATGAACAAAATTAAATCAACGAAAACAAAACAAAACAAACTCATGCTTACCCAATTCTAGCAAACGACTTATATCTAGGAGAGGGAGCATCTCTCCAAACAATATACTTAGAAAAGGAGAAAAATCCATTTGAATTTTGATCTTTTATACTTTTGCACTCCTTTAACAAGAACATCAATAAATATAATGTTAATAATTTTAAAATTGATACATCTCTTTAACTTGAAAGAACAATTTGTTTGTAAACTCTTTACCAAGAAAACACATGTTTTGGATACCATGTTATGGATATTGTTGTTTGTAGATTATGTAGAATATTTATAAATTTATGGCCTCATTTGTTTCTCGATAAATTTAAAACTAAATATTATAAATCCAAATAAATGAGAATTTGAGATAAAATATGAAAAGTTATGATAAAAATAAAAAAATTGATTTTCAATGAGAATAAAGTGCATGTGTAAGCAATTCTGAACTTTCCAATACAACTTAGTGCAGTATAAATTCTATATATATATATATATATATATATATATATATATACATGAATTATAGATACAACTAATTATCTATAATCAATACGGTACCACTGCCTTCGCCCCTAACTATATGGCTATAACTAGTGTAACCATCCATCTACATTCGTGTCTACAGTTTTTTTACAATTAATACAAAGCTAATTTAATACTCCCTCTCAAGTTAGAAAGTGTTAATCAAGAACTCCCAACTTTATACACAATAACACAAATTGATATTTCTCAATTGCTTTAATAAATATATATATATATGCCAATTGTGTCTTTGTAGAAATATAACATGGGAAAATTATTATGGTCTGAAGTTTTTCTCGAATTATTTAACAATCAATCTCAATTTGTTTAATACACAATTAGTTGCGATATGTAAAGTCGTTGAATTATCACAAAACAGTGGAGATGGTTTGTCCAAATTAACATTCAAATATTTAAGTATGTATCTCAACTAGATTAATTTCAAGCAAGTATTTGTTATTGTTTTATACTCTAGTTTTGCAGATGATTGTGAAACATTAGTGTCTTTCTTTGATTTCCACAATGTAAATGTTGAGCCGCGAAAAATATAATAACCAGAAATAGATCACCCTAATATAAAACATCCATCCCAATCTGAATTGCAAAAGGCATTAACTATCAAATTGTTTTCTCATGGAAAGAAGATACCCTAACCTGGTGATTTTTATATGTAACATATGACTTTTTACGTTATTTCCTAGTATGGCTTCCTAAGTTCTCTCATAAATTGACTCATTGTACACACCAAATACACAGTGCGTGTTTTCAGGCTTGGTCATTATTAACATTAATATGCCAATCATTCTGTGATATCTAGTCGAATAATGAAGTAGATCACCGTCTTCGTCAGTTAATTTCAAGTTTTGCTCTACTGGATTTTTTTCGGGTTTTCCTCATGATAATCATCTGTCTTTTAAAATATATAATGCATAATTTATCTAAAATTCAAAGATTTCTCTCTTAGATAAAAAAAATTCCATAACTAGAAAATATTTTAAATCACCAAGATATTTAATGTCAAAATGCTAGAGTGGATGATTCTTCAGTAATTTGATTTCATGCAAGTCATTTTAATTCAACATAATATCATCAAATAGATAGGAATAGAAGTGAACTTGTTATCTTGATATTTAGTAAAAAATGAATAATTTGGTTTTGACTTTATGTAACCAGTAGTTTTGATAGTAGCTGAAAAAGTGAGAACCAATTTTGGGATGCATGTTTTAAACATTAAATAGACTTGTAAAGTCATACCAAATTCTCTCCCTGTTGGCCAAGACCAGCATGTGGATATATATATATATATACACGTTCTCATCTAAAGTTTCATAAAGAACGGAATTGTGCACATCAAGTTGATGAGTATACCAATTTATAGAAGCTGTAATAGTCAACAAATATAGAAGAGTGGTGAGTTTAGCAGTTGGTCAAAAGTCTCATGATATTCAATACCTTTAACTTAGGTCTAGCCTTTAGCCACCAAACAGGATTTTTATCGCTCAATGGTTCCATCAGAGTTGTATTTAATATTATAAACATAGAGACATCTGAGAGGTTTGTCCCTTATAAAGAAGGGAACCATCTACCAAATGTTGTTATGTTCTAGAGCCTAAAACTTAGTGGACATGGCTTGGCACCATAAGTGATCACAGTTAGCATATTCGAAAGATGAAGGCTCTATCTATGATGTTAAAAAAACTAAAAAGACATTATAGTCCATAGAAAAACATAAAATCGTAGTATAAAGGAGGAATGATACCTTGTAGATTAACGAGAACTTGATTGTATCGAAGATTGATTAATCCCGGAAGAAATATCGTAATCTGGTTCCATGCATAGGCTGAATATGGCGGTGGAACGACGAACGATATATAATTCGAAACGAGAGGATAAGGATGTGTGGTTAATAGAGGTGAGGATGCAGAAGGTGATCAAGGAGTGATGACTGAGGGTGATGAATTCATAGCTGATTATGAAGATGTAGCAGAGGTGGGAGTTGAGGGTGTAAGATTTATATGATTGGATGAAAGAGATGAAGGCTGAGGTTCTGAGCCATGAGATGTATGATTAGGAAATAAAACTAGCAATTAGTTAGGTGATTGATTGAAAGATGATGAGGATGGTTTGTTTGGAAAAGATAAGGTGGATGCAGGATGGAAGGGAAATACATTTGACTTAAATCAAGAACTTTGTAGCATTTCTTTTCCAAATTTATACCCCAAAATACATAAATTAATGCATGATAATCAAATTTTTGTTTGGGGATGAATATTGGTTACGTAGCATGCACAACAAAAAACATGTAAGTGCCCGAGTGAGGGGGGCGATTATATAAGGCCTCAAATGGGGATTTATTTGATAGTGAATGAGTAGGTATGCGGTGCATTAAATGAACGGTCGGTAAAACACAATCCTCCCCCTCTCCCCCCAAAATTCAAGTGGTACATTTGATTGAACATGAGAGAACAAACAACGTTAAAACGTGTTTATATTTTTGTTCGACAACTCTGTTTTATTGCGGGGTGCAAACACGAGAATTTTGAAGTTTAATGCTTTTTTTTAAACAAAACGTGAAGAGGAAGAAATTCACTACCATTATCTACTCTTATTGTTGGAACAACAGTTTGAAAATTTGTTTTTGACGAATACAAAATTAGTTAGTATATATTGTGCTTCTGATTTATGGTGCATAAGAAAAATCCATGTGCATCGAGTAAAATCGTCAACAATTGTAACGAAGTAACGTGAATCACTATATAAAGGAACTTTGTGAAGACCTCAGACATCACAATGTAATAAGAAGAAATTAAATTTATATTTATTGAGATTTTGGGAAAATTCAAGCGTGTTTTCTTTTTCTTGTGGGAAGATTGTACAATGTTTTCTTAAGTCTTTGTGAATATCTAGAAGCAAATGTGAAAGTAACTTAAAATGAGATAAAGATCGAGAGCATATGTGTAAGTGCTATAGGTCATATGACTCAGAAACCATACATATAGTTGATTTATTTGTTGATGGATTCATATACTTTAGACCGCCATGTTGTCTACCCAAGCTAATCATCTTCCCTAAATACGTCATACTAAATAAAATAACCATGAAATAAAACAATGCATCGATTGTGTTCGTTGGTCACACAGAAGACATTTGTTAGGGTTAATTTTGAATTAAAACTAATTATGCAAGTGTTAGTGATTTGTAGTGCTGCACCATCTGGTAAATTAACATTAGGAATAATGGAAGACTTGTGATCGGTTATGAGTGATATGTGAGAGACAATATGATCTCTGGCGTGAGTATCCAAAATCCAAGAATTTGTACTACTATAAGTAATAGACACAATAATGGATGAAATCAAACCTGCAATATTTGTATATGCATCAACATTACCAGAATTATTGTGATTTAGTGCACTGATTACTTGGGCTAATTATTGTATTTATTCGACAATGAACCCCTGAACAATGCTAGCAATGTTAGAACTCGATAAGTCATAAGATTGTTTCGCATTTTCCAAATGTTGATTGCCATGGCCTGAAGATTGTTGTCCTCCGAATTATTCCGCTTTGTTATTGTTTCCATTTTTCAATCGGCATCTATCCTCCGTGTGACCCCTCTTATTACAATAATTACAATGAAATCTGAGAGTTCAATATTATGTATAGTATGCTCGGATCTGTTACAGCGTCACACACTTTCTACTCTGAATTTTCTTTTTTCCCCAAGATTCGGCTGATATGGAGAAGTTTTTAGTTGGATGAGAAGATACATGTCATTGATTCTCTTCTTGGATTGTTAAATAATATGTTTGAAGAATATTGAGCATAGGTGACATCATCAATACATTACAGCTCACCACTTTATAATATTCATGCAAACCCATCGAAAATTACATACAACGATCTTCCTCTCCCTGTTCGAGGTGTGCTTGTCGTTGATTGTAGGCCAGTGACGAACGATATGTCGAGATCGTCCTACACTGACTTGATATTGACAAAGTATGTAGCTCCTTTCATTGTGTCTTGTGATATGGTCGATTAGTTTTTGTATCTGAAACACGACCGAGACATTCTTGTCAGAGAATTGGTCGCGCAAGTCAACCCATACTTCGCAGGCTGACTTGGTATGGATAACCCTTTCAATAATGTTTATTTGAACAACATGAGTCAGCCAAGAAATTATCATGTTGTTGTATTGGTTCCATTCTTCAAATCGAAGAGGTTCATGTTCTTGTGATTGATCTTTGACACTGTTGTCGATGAAACCGATCTTCTTTTTTGAAGTGAGGGCATAAATAACTACTTTACTCCATGATTGATAATTGACACCATTTAATTTAATGGAAACCAAGACATGGTATAGTTGGTCTGAATGATGAATATAAAAGGTATGTGAAAGATCAATGATTTTGGTCTCCGATAAAAAACCTTTTAACTTGGTGGTTTGGATCTCCATTTAGAAAGCGTGAGAATTATCAACCATGATAATTTGTTTTTTCTTTTCAAAAATGAAAATTGTGATAATCAGAAAAATCGTAAATTTTGCTCTGATACCATGATAAAAAAAAATATGTATATTTAAAAGATTAAAATACTTATTTAAACATAACTTCTTCCTAATACAACTCCCCGAAGTAAATTTCTCATATATATAAAGGAAAATGACACCCTAAGTACATATTAGCCAAACATATTAGTATCTAGTACATAAAAATGGGTTAATGCTCACTTAATACCCATCTCAATAAAACAATTCCCTTTCAAGACCTAATTTTTTTTAATAGTATAACTACCCTTAACCTAGTATACAAGCCTTATTTTGAGAATTAATGGGTATTTTCACCCAATCAACAATTTTAAATTTTGAATTTTGAACCAACCTCCACTCTCTCTCTCTTAACCCTCCCAAAACACCTGAACCACCGTCGACCTCCCTAAACCACTGTCAACATACTGTCATCCCGGCGACCACTCTAAACCACCGTCAACCTCCCGTCGACCACCCTAAACCACCGTCCGGTACCTGTAACCATCGTAGTCCACCGTTTTTAAACAAATAACCACAAAAAATTGTATTGTTTTCTCACCGGCGAACAACTTCAAAAACCGTACTGTTGGGTTCTCTCGTCGTTGATGTTCCTCATGGCAGATATTTGTCTCCCTCAGATTGAGTCATTGGTGTAGTATGTTTCTTTTTTATTTCATTTTGTTGTCTGCTGGATATTGCAGATATCGACCACTCCCTTGGAGATTTTCTGGTAGAAACAATTAGGCCTGATAGCCACCGTGTTGCGGGTTCTGAGTTAGTCAGGGGCTCGTTGATTTTGTTGGGAATATTCGTCGATGTTGTTCAGGGATGGAGCACGGTTATCGCCGGTGAAGCTCTGCCTACAAGTGGTGCAATGTAGATTTGGAGCTATACAGAGGATGGTGTTTACGATAGAAAGAATATGGTTGGTGTCACGGTGGAGAAGAAAGTGGTTGGTGTCATAATGAGGATGAAAGGAGATAAGATAAATATTAGGTTAGAAGCGTGTGAGCTTCATCTTTCAATTCAAGCCTATCAAATATCTCTCGAGCTTTTGCTGCACTTAGAAAACACCGTTTGAAGATTGTGGAGTTCATTTCCGTTTTACTCTCTGTTGGTTGTAAATCTACTAAAGTGGAATTGGTTCGAATTGGAGCAATATAGTGGGTTGTATAATTGTTCTTTCCAGATGCACTTAGAAGACATTTTACAGGTATCTGAAAATTTAGCGAATATGATGCGATTTCCGTGTAGAGGATGCGATTTTCGGCTTGTATTTAGACATTGCTTCATACGATATTGGTGTGGATTATTTTCGACTACGGGTAATTTTTTCAGATGTTTTGTGGTGTTTCATGGGTATTAAATTTAAGTGTTTTGTAGTGAGAGATTTAAGCTGCCTGGTTGTATTAAATGTTCATTACCCTCATTAATGAAAATGGTTGGGTATTTATACCTTTAATTATAGGCCATATGGGCTTTCGGGTCAAACTTATGAAATCGGGTCAAGTTCACAAAACCCATTAGTTTATTAAGAAGATTAGTAACTAGCTTAGTCAAAAAGTGTTTAGTGTTTTAATACGTTTGTCCTGTCCGGATGGTTCAGTGGGTGATTATTGTCTTGATTGCCCCTGTCCGGTTTCTACAGTGAGTGACGAATATTTCCGGACTCATCAGGTATAATGCGATTGCTAGATACATTTTATTGGATTTACAGATGCACTCAGAAGACATTTCTAGACACACTAATACAACATTGCTAGATACACTAATACCACATTGCTAGACATAATAGTATAACATTATTAGACACACAAATACAACATTGCTAAATATGGGAATTGTTATTGCGATTGTAATTCAAATATCACATTGCTAGATACATTGATATGAGTTTTCTAGATACACTAATCTCACTTCTTACATTGCGATTGTGTTTAATAATGCCTTTACAACTACTTCCTGGAACTACTGACTCTCTAATCCTTAGTGATACTATAAATAAAGGTATTGCTACTCTAAACATCCATCGAACACCCAAAAAAAACTAACAACATAATTATGAAATAGATTAAAACATTAGATAGTGGCTTTACAACCCTCCCTAAAAAAATATCTCAGAGGGTTGGTCTATTTTTTCCAATAAAACAAAAAACATACTAAATAAAAAAACATGTTGTATGAACTCAAATAGCATCAGTCTGCATACTAGTTAGATGACATTGCTAGATACAAGTTACATGACATTGCTATAACGAGTTATATGACATTGCTAGATACAAGTTAAATGACATTGCTAGATACTAGTTATGACACTGCTAGATACAAGTTAAATGATATTGTTAGATGCGTTATTACCACATTGCTATATATTCAATTATGACATTGTTAGATACCTAGTAATCGTTAAATGCTTACATACACTAGCAATTAGAGGATCTTGCTTGATACATTAATAATACGTATTAGTATCTGGAAATGACACCTTATTTACCTAATTACCAAACATATTAGCACTTGGTACCCTGATGACATTGCTAGATACGAGTTATTTGACATTTATATACGAGTTATATGACATTGCTAGATACGACGTTATGACATTGCTATATACGATGTTATGATATCGTTAGATACTTTATTAATGTATTGCTATATACGAGTTATATGACATTATTATATAGGAGTTATATGACATTGCTATATACGATGTTATGACATTGCTAGATACGAGTAATATGACATTGTTAGACACGTTCTTACGACATTGCTAATTATTCAATTATGATATTACTATATACGAGTTATATGACATTGCTAGAAACGACGTTATGACATTGCTAGATACGAGTTATATGACATTGTTAGACACGTTCTTATGATATTGCTAGATATTCAATTATGACATTCCTATATACATAAAAAATACATTGTTAGATACATGTAATCTAACATTGGTAGATGCTTTGAAAATGACAATAATGAATTATTGTCCCAACACTAACGTCTAAAAAACATAGTACAAATAGCATTCAATTTATAATGAATTACACAATTATACGGTTTTCCCAAATAAAACTATTTCAAAATCAAATATAACTACCATCGTCTGTTGATGTTTGAATCACTAAGGAAATGCTTAAATATTTTGGCTCTCCTTTTAGCCGGCATATCCTCGTTCCTTACGTCGAACGATGTTTTGAGAAACGTATAGAAAGGGGTGTCCCGAGCAGCTTCCATGTGTTTTGTTGTTATTATATTTCGTCTTAGAAGGTTGATTATACTGACTAAGCCCGACGTGTAGAATACCTCTGTCGCAGTCATGTCTACCTGCACATATCGCCATTTCTAGCCATTTTAATAATATTCCTTATATCACGGTCATAACCTACATCTCAATCACCCAAATGAAAAGAAACTTGCCACATTTCTAGACATTTCAAACCAAGCAGTCCTTGAGTTTCACTAAAAACTGAAGAATCAACTAACTTACACACATTGCTAGATATATGAAAACACATTGCTACACATTGCTAAACATATTTAAGACATTGCTAGACATATATGCAGACATTGCTAGACATATTACTGACATTGCTAGATATATATATGCAGACATTGCTAGACGTATTGCATGTTATTGTACACTTATTTCGAACATTGCTAGACATTGTCACAATGTTTCGACACACTAGTGGACATAAACAACATTCCATGCTTTGCTAGACAAATTGTGCCACAACTTCATGAAATCGACACATTGCTAGATAAGGAAATAATTTATGGCCACATTGAGATACATGTCAAACGATCAATGAACACAGTTCTGCTCCGTCGGCCTGTTCCGATGCCAACACCTACACTAACATATCTAGTAACCTCAATGCAACCTAGCTAGAAAACCCAATTGAACGTATCTAGCAAACTCGATGTAATATCTCTACGAAACTCATGGCAACATTGCTAGACATGAACAAAGAAGAACTCCTTGCGTTTTACTAAGAAAATAAATACAGTGTCCCACCAACAGACAATGCTATAAACTTTGACGCCATAGCCCAAAATTTGTAAACATTGCTAGACATATCACAACCTTTCGAACATGATGTGATTTACGCCTAATTTCCCTTGCAAAAGCCATCCTTTCTGGCGCCCACTTCCGATATCAACACACAGACTATCACAACATCTACCCTTAACCAATACTTGCAACACCAACCTCATTTCGACTAAAAAACTATCATCTCTAACACATAAAATTTCAAAAACAAATCAAAACAGAACAACAACAAAACCCAGGTAAATCACACTGAACAAATCAAAAACAACCTCTTTAGGGTTTACAGTAATAACATCTTAAAAATATTTGAATGTTTTCCATTAGAAAATTACGGGACATAAGAAAGTTCTAAGAGATGAGAAGTTGGTGAAATTGTTTATTCCAGTTTGTTTCATTAAGTAAACCAAGCTCAGTAAATATTTTCTATTATTCGGCCCTCTAGCTCTGACGAGTGTGAAACGTTATATATTGCCAACCAATCTCAATATGTCCAAACGAGAAAAGTCCGATGGTATCTTTAAAAAATTATGTCCCTTTAGTTCTCGGATGATCCTGCCACATTCCCGTCTGCCTCATACCCTTGGTACTCTAGAAAACCTAACCACATATTGGAATACTCTAGAACCTCGACACTTAACGATCACATCCCCATTTCTCTATACGGTTCAGTACGATCGTCTTTAATTAGATCTTGGTTCAGATAAACCTATGAATGTAGTAATTTTCCTTTTAATGTAATTAATTCGGTAGGATCTTTGAATTTGAATTAAAAACAAAATTGGCGATAAAGATATATCAATTAAAATAATAGCCATATAATTTGACATTCGAGTTTAGCCAACATAAGAAGGTACCACATACAATTAGTTAAATAAATCAACTTTGGATGATAAATTCAATCAAGTTAGTTGGTAACGTTATTTCAGAGTTTTAATAAAAATATGAGTTGATACAACATCGAGCTCAGAAGTAGAAGAATGTAGAATTTCAAGACCATATAGGTGAATATTCAAATACCAAATATTGACTAGGTGACATTATAAATCAACAAATTTACAACCTCCGTGAAGCAGATACGTTTAGCTTAGACCAAGTTTGACGGATGATAAATCTACACTCACTTATAATTTGATTATGTCTACCAAGCGACAATGAGCAATTTTCTATCACATGCAACTCGACTAGGAATATGTTTAGTTGAGGAACGTACTACACTCACGTTCAAACAAGGATCCCAGTTTTCACTCAGGTTGGCTCTTCCGAAAAATATTCATCCAATAATTCGACATTTACCCATAATTTCACAACTCTATTTTTTGTTGCCCATGCCATGAGTTTTAGAAGGTCGATGAGAAATTCACGCTCGACAATAGAAATACTAGACTAATGAACGCGCGTTTCAGATCGATTGTAAGCGAATTATGGTTTCTTCCACAAACTTTGCATTTCTCTCTCGTAATTTTTGCAAAGATTGAAAGGGGATGCCACCAAAGAGATAACATTTCAGAACCAAGCTAAATCCTTGGTGACTGAGCTATCTCTTGAAAACTAGTCAAACAAGTATGTTGACCATCAAAACAAAAAACTATCTACATGTACTATTTTTTTTCTTGAAAAAATATAATTTTTTTGAAGAAAATTTTTGAAAATAAATTTTTTAACCATACATGATAATATTAAACAATGAACTTTTGACCGTTAGAGATTTGATACATTATCACTAAACTACAAGCATAATTCTACATCTTCGCACTATCATTTGTGTTTGTTGAGTTGAACTAACACAAATAACGACTTTAGTCACAAATAATAAGGTAAATACTTCTTTTAAAAGCTAAAAAACATTTATTGCTCAAATTGAAAGTATTACAAAGTTGATGTACTTTAAGCAATGAGTATATATGCTCAAAGATCCCCAAATTCAAATCCAATCCCTATATTCACTCGAACATGCCTCTCTCTTCATTCACTACTCTCTCTCCCTTCACTATGATTGAAAGGTAAGTCTTCTCGTCATATACATGCTTCTTGAGTCCTGTCTTTTCTAGAGATCTGCAGAAGTTTAACTGTTTCCATGACTTCCAGGAAATAAGTTAATGATGCATGCTTCGCTTTTCGAAATCGGCTTAAAAAACTAAGGCATGCAGGTTTCTTGGAGCAATTCAGCTCTCTGGAAATCAGGGTGAGACTTCCTCCAAGAAACTTGCATGCCTAAGAGATTTTAGACTTTCTTTCATTAATAGGAGAGTGAACTTAGGGTGCATGCATCAGCAGTTAGCCTGCATGTGAGCTTCAGGGTGAGCTTCTTCTGATCTTTCTCTAACCACACATTTTTCAGTTATTTGTAAATTCTGCTCTTATTCTGCAACACTTTTGATCATGCAATTTGATCAGAGTATTGTGATTCTCTTCCATGAAATACAGAAAGCCTGCATGCATCAGCAGTAAGACTTCGTATGAGCTTCAGGGTGAGCTTCTTTTTAGTTCTTTTCTACGTTAATATAGACTTATGATATTTTTCTAACAACTCATTTTGGTTATCATGATAGTCTTATCACGACTCAAAAAATAAGATCAAAGGTGAGTAGTTTGCTTCACAATCTTCTGTTTTGAAGAGGCTATGCTTCGGATGCCTGATGTTGTTTCTGATTATCTTGCGGAAACTAAACTTGGTGGCGTTCTATTAGTACTGACCATCGTCTTTTAGACAGCTTCATAAAATAAAAGTAAGTTAGTCTTCAATTCGTATGTATCCTATACTCAAACTCTCTAGTAATATAATAGCTTCCAGCATTGTTAGAGCTTTAAAATTACTGTAATTAACTTTCATTTTACATTTTTGAGTCCATCGAGCAAGCCAGTTGGCTGCTTGATTTCTCTCTCTAAAGAT
This sequence comes from Limnanthes douglasii subsp. nivea, assembly GCA_036936605.1. Taxonomy (NCBI): domain Eukaryota; kingdom Viridiplantae; phylum Streptophyta; class Magnoliopsida; order Brassicales; family Limnanthaceae; genus Limnanthes; species Limnanthes douglasii. The sequence goes on along the minus strand of JAUPFV010000005.1, from coordinate 123,749,171 downwards.
GTGGTTAATTGTCATATAACATGAAATCAAATCTTTTATATTCATGAGAATAGGGCTAATTTTAAGAGGAAACTTTCCTTTAGATAGTAGTGACACCAATATCTCTCAATCTATCTTGATATCAATATGATTGTATCCTTTAATTTTGCACATGAGAAGACCATCAAGGAGAGCCCGTGTTTCTGCTTGAATTGGAGTAAGAAGACCGTAGTTATTTCCATAGGCAAGAACCAGATTTCCATGACAATATTTTATGACTATGGCCCCACTAGCTTCTCCATTGGTGGAGAAACTTGCGTCTGAGTTAAGCTTGAGACGTCCCACAACAGGAGGATTCCAGGTAATAAAATACATCTTTCTTTTAACCTGTAAATGATTTATACAGCCAAAATTTATAGCAACAACCTCAAAACATTTCCAGTGTTTAGATTTAAGCAAATTAGCAAAATCTAGACCATTTATAATGTTAGTAATATAGTTTATAGGAACAGAGGAAGAAAAATGAACAGAATTCATTTTTCTTTTGTTCATTTGTTGCCAAATAACACAACATATTATGTTAGGTAAAATAGTCTTAATGTGAGTTTTATTATTAGCAGACCAGAACCAGGTTAGAAATAGCTGTTTTACTGTCATAAATCTCTGAATATCCACATTTAAATTGCTAGCAAAATAAGACCATATTTCCCATGCAAAATTAAATTGAATGAACAAATTATTTGTAGATTCAATGTTAGGACAAAATTGACATTTAGATGCTAAGGAAATATGCATGGATTGAAGGGTTAGATCAGTAGGAATTTTATTAGACAAAAGTCTCCATGCTAAGAAACAGCATTTCCTAGGAGATATTTGGTTCCAAATATTGTTAAATAAACTTGATCTATTGGTAATATGGTGTAGGCCTTCGATGGTTTCCTTTATACTAAAGACACCATTTTATGATAGGTTCTACAGAATGTTGTCCTCTTTAGAACATTCAATCTTAAGTTTAGAGACAAGGTCCAAGTTGTAGTTACTTAGGATTTCTCTAAGCTTGGAAAAGTTCCAACCAGCATTGACCCAAAGAGAACTAACACTTTTACCCTTAAACCAACTATTACTATGGTTGGGATTTAGTTTAATTAGATGAGGTTTACCAAACCAAATATCTAACCAAATATCAATGTTATCATAGCCCAAGTCCCATGTAATATGAGATTCCGCTAACTCCCTGACCTTGACCAGCCTTTTCCAAGTTTGTGAGGCATTTTTGCAGTCAACCTGCAAAGGATGTTTTCCTGAACAATAGATATTGTTAAGTAATTTGGCCCATAGAGATGTATTTTCCCTAAACCTTAGCTAAAGCTTACACGAAAAAGCTTCTTGAATATTAGCAAGGCTATTCAAAGTAAGATCTCCATTTTCAAAAGATTTACATAGAGATTGCCACGATGACCAGTGAATTTTGTTAATCTTATTATTAGATCCCCATAGCCATAAGAACTGGTTGTTGTGGGGATCCAACAACTTTGTAACTAGTGAAGGGGTATAGCCATAAGAACTGATTTTATTAAAGTTAGGCGGCCACCATAGGAAAGCATTTTTCCATCCAAACTTGAAATCATTTCACTATTTTTTTTCTAGGAAAGGATTAAAATTAGCAGTCTTATTATGGGGACTTATTGTTACCCCCAAATAGGTTGTAAGAAGAAGAGTTGTTGCATAGCTTGTTAGGGTAGTGAGACTGCTTCTTCTTTCTAATGACATGCTTGATGCTGTAATAATCTGAGTTTTCTTCTTATTAATTGACTGAGCAGATATTTCTTGATAAACTTGAAGGAAATTTGTTATCTTTTCAAAAGAAACTTGAGAGCTGTTAGTAAATATTAGAACATCATCAGGAAATGCAAGTACAAGTATTTTCATACTTACTCGATTAGAATGTTTCGATTTCTTGTTTTCGCTAAACATCTGGCATATTCCCCTAATTAGTACTTCCTCAGCTAGTATAAAGAGGGTGGGGGACAATGGATCACCTTGTCTTACCTCTCTTTTAACTTTGAAATAACCAATGGATTTACCATTTATAAGAATGGAAATATTAATCGACCTTATAATATTATTAATAAGTTTAGTTACTTGATAACTCAAACCAAAACTTCTAAGAACTTTAATAACAAAGGTGTGGGATAAGTAATCAAAAGCCTTAGACATGTCAAGTTTAATGACAATGTTGCCAGGTTTGGTTTTCCTTCCTGTATCATGAATAAGTTCTTTAGCAATTAGGATGTTATTGTGGATTGATCTCTCTACTACAAACGCACCCTGAACTTCTAAGATAAGCTTAGGCAGAATAATAGATAGTCTATTATTAACTAACTTAGACATTATCCTATTAGTAAGTGAACATAGGCTTATGGGACGAAACTGACTCCAATTATAGGGATTAGATGTCTTAGTAATTAGGAATATACATGTAGCTAAGACACCTTTAGGTATAGGTTGGCCTTTTATAAAGTCTTTAATGACATTACATAAGTCAGTTTTAATAATAGTCCAACATGTTGTAAAAAAAGCATTTATTAAAACCATCAATCCCTGCAGCTCCAGAGGGGTTAAGACTCTGAATAACAAACCAAATTTTAGTTTCCTTGGGCTCAGCTAATATTATCTTGTTATCAGTCTCTGTCACAAGATTACGAATAGTATTGAATAAGCTATTACTCATACATTTAGATTCAGCGTATTTATTTAAGTAAGATGGAGTAGAGAGTATATCTGAGAAGTAGGATTCTGCAGAAGTATTGATCGTATCCTCATCATCAATAGAGACATTGTTTATTTTGATGCCTTTAATAGCCCTTTGTCTCACTTTCTTCTTAACATAGTTGTGATACCGTCCATTAACCATTGTGCATGTGTTTTTTGTTTCTAATAAATCTCCTCCATGGAGAGAGTAAGCAGGTGCTCAGCAGTGGCATTTGAGAGACATTGTTTATCTTCAGGGCTATTAGATCTTGTGAGATTCTATTCACAGATATGTTGACGTAGGACAGGGGTAGATAGGATAGAGTTGGAATCACTCCAACAGTGAGCTTCGCGCTCAAGGCTTCACACCTAGGTTAAGAGCTTCACGCTCAAGGCTTACGCCTGGTTTTTCCTTTCGCAGGATAGAGTAAGACTCATTTTGTTTATTCAATTTCAACTGCTGATACAAAACAACTCTAGACCCTTTATATAGGAGATATATAGAATCTCTAGGGTCTGCTATAACTCCCAAAAACATATAATAAATACGCATAATGACTCTTTAAAGTTTCAAGTCTATTAGTATTCTTTAGGACTATTCATCTTTCTATCCTGCATCAATTCTCCTCGGCTGAGAAGAACTCGACTCCGGCGAGATAAAACTGAAGTACCGCGCGAGGATGTTCGGGTCGATACGTTATAGATCTTCCTTTGTAACCCATGTGCTGTCTGTACTCGGCCTGCCCTTCCATTTTATCAGAAATTTATGGTATTTTCCTCGCCTTGTCGAAACGACCTGCTCATCCACAATATCTTCCACAATGTTAGTTTTCGGAATTTCAGGTGGTGGATGTGGTACTGGTGCCACAAATTCAGAAGTAGAAAAGGGGTGTGGTGGATCTGCCGAGGCATCTTCTACAGGATTCGAAGTAGTTCCCTTAAACTGGATCAGATCCTCAATGTTAAAAGTTGAGCTGATTCCCATATCCGGAGGAAGTTCCAGCACGTATGCATTAGGACCTGTGCGTACTAGAATTTTAAATGGACCAATGCTACGGGCTTGCAGTTTTTTTGCCTCTCCTTGGGGAAACCGCTGAGGTTTTACTCTAACCATGACATAGTCCTCAACCGAGAATTCTCGAAATCTACGGTGAACATTGGCAGTGGCTTTATACTTTTCATTGCTTTGATTGATCTGCTGATGGATCTCAGCGTGCAAACCGTGAAGACGTTGTGCAAACTCCTGAGCTGATTCAGACGGCCTTTGCGAAACTGACATAGGAATAAGATCTATAGGAGCCTTGAGTTTAGTTCCATACACGACTTCAAATGGGCTGATGCCTATAGACCGATTGACTGAATTATTGTAAGCAAACTCAGCAATATGTAAAATAGCATGCCACGACCTGATATTTTCGCCAACTAGGCAGCATAGTAGATTACCTAAACTCCGATTAACAGCTTCTGTCTGGCCATCTGTTTGCGGATGATAGGCTGTGGAAAATTTCAGCTTAGTTCCCATAATATGCCAAAGAGTTTTCCAGAAATAGCTCGTAAACCGAACGTCTCTATCAGATACAATAGTCTTAGGCAGTTCGTGCAGCCTAGAAATCTCGGCCATGAAAATCTTTGCCACTTTAGACGCGTCAAATGTTTTAGAACATGGGATGAAGTGAGCCATTTTTTAGAATCTGTCCACGACGACAAAAATTGAATCCTGATTTCCCACGGTTTTAGGGAGTCCAAGGACAAAGTCCATGCTGATGTCTTGCCAAGGAGCATGCGGAACAGGAAGTGGGGTATACAGCCCCGTGTTTGGTTTCTGCTGTTTAGCTAACTGACAAGTCCGACAATGTTCCACTTGTTTTGCAACATCCCTTTTTAGACTCGGCCAATAAAATCTATCTTCTACTTGGGCGATTGTTTTGTCTCTCCCGAAATGTCCAGCAACACCTCCTGCGTGCATTTCCATTATAACAAATTCTCTTACGGATGTTCGAGGGATGCAAAGCTTAGAATTTCTAAAGAGGAAGCCTTCGCGCAACATAAACTCACGATTACGCGACCCATCTACTAAGAGACTAGCATATATCTCACGAAAATCTGGACAGTGTTGATACTCTTCCTTCAACTTTTCGAACCCGATAATCTCAACATTCATGGTTTGAAGAGCACAAATTCTGCGGTTGAGAGCATCTGCGGCCCTGTTTTCGATACCAGATTTGTGAGTGAGCACAAAAGTATACTCTTGAAGAAATTGGACCCATTTTGCGTGACGTGGATTTAATTTCTTTTGTGAGCTTAGATATCTCAGAGCTTGATGATACGAATATAAAACGAACTCGTGCGGCATTAGGTAGTGCCTCCAATACCTCAAGGCTTGCACCACCACGTAGAATTCTTTATCATACGTTGAATATTTCTGTTTTGCTTCATTTAGTTTCTCACTGAAGTAGGCAATCGGATGCCCTTCTTGGCTCAAAACTCCTCCGATTCCCATGCCGGAAGCATCACATGATACTTCAAATACCTTTGAAAAATCTGGAAGCCGCATCACCTGAGCCTCAACCATTCTTGTCTTTATATATTTGAATGCTTCTGCGGATGATTTACTCTATGTAAGTTCTGATTTTTTAAGCAATTTGTGATGGGCGCCATTATAGAACTGAACCCTCGAATGAAACGCCGATAATGTGGCCAGCCCGTGAAAACTTCGAACTTCGTGAATATTTTTAGGTTCTAGCCAGGTAACTATCGCCTTTACTTTCTCCGGATCGGCTTTCATCCCTTCCGAGGATATAACAATTCCTAAGAACACAACATGCTCACTCATAAATGAACATTTCTTTAGGTTCGCATAAAATTTCTCGGCCTGAAGAACCATAAATACCTGTCGCAGGTGGGCAGTGTGTTGTTCCTTAGACTTGCTATAAATTAAAATGTCATCGAAGTAAACAACCAAGAATTTACCGATGAATGGTCGAAGGGTTTGCGTCATTACCCTCATGAAGGTGTTTGGTGTGTTTGATAGACCAAAAGGCATGACTAACCATTCATACAACCCATCTTTTGTTTTAAAGGCGGTTTTCCGTTCGTCTCCGGGGCGAATTCTGACTTGGTGATACCCACTTTTAAGATCAATCTTGGAGAATACTGTAGCTCCAGCCATCATGTCTAATAAATCGTCAAGTCGAGGGATTGGGAATCGATATTTGACTGTGATTTTGTTGATAGCTCTACTGTCAACACACATTCGCCACGTTTTGTCTTTCTTAGGCGTTAATAAGGCTGGTACATCACAGGGGCTGAGGCTTTTTCGGATAAACCCTTTTGTCAGCAGCTCATCTACTTGTCTTTTTAACTCTGAGTGCTCCCTGAGATTCATACGAAAGTGTGGCAGATTCGGTAATGTTGCTCCCGGAACGAGATCAATAGCATGCTGAATATTTCGAAGCGGAGGAAGATCTTGGGGAAGGTCTTTAGGGAACAATTCACTGTATTCTTCTATGAGAGGTTTTACTTCTAACGGTACATCATTTAGCACAATTGAAATTTCTTTTACCATTAGGAGGAACGTGATATGGCTGTCTTTGGTCTGCTGCAGAAACTCTCTTGAATCAACCACATGAAGAGGTTTTTGTAACACGTTCTGGTTCGCTTCATCTATAATTGGCACTTTTTTGCTTTTGGTTGGAGAGGGTTTAACGTGATCTTTTTACCGTTGTGAACGAATGAGCATGAGTTGGATCTGCCTGAAATTGTTACGTCCTGATCATATATCCACGGTCTGCCTAATAGGATGTGACCTGTGTTCATAGATACCACATCGCAACAAACATCATCCTTCTAGGATAAGAATTCGATAGGTACCTTGCAGCGATGGGTAACAAGGATAGATGAATTGTCGATCCATGCCACCTGATACGGTTGAGGGTGGACAATCGGGATTAGACCAAGACGAGATACTGTCTGAGCTGATACAACGTTAGTGCAACTCCCATTATCAATAATCAGTTTGCAATTATAGTCACCAATTTTAACAGAAGTAAAGAAAATCGATGATCTGCGCCAATCATTAGTAGTTATAGGCTGAACCAACGAGCACCTTACCACTCCCAAATTAGGGTACGAATTCACATCTTCGTTGATCTCCGGATCGCTCAAATCCACATCTGGTTCATAGACTTCCTGTTCGTAATTATCAGCATTCTGTGCTCCACCGATGGTGGTCGCTAGTACCTTTTGAGACGCTTCTTTTGTTGGACAGTGGGCAGCAAAATGACCGTAGCCTTGACACTTGAAGCAGTGTTGTGTTGTTTCGGAGTTATTTTCATTCGTTCCACCTTTTCCTCGATTCCTAGAGGTGTATGCAGCATTAACAGCTTTAGGTGTGAGTTTTACCTCTGATGACAATGCTCGGGAACCCCCGGATGGGATAACAGACTTGCTAGCACTTGTTGTCTTCAAATTGAGGTATCGTTCTAACTCTTGTACCAATTGATAAGCTCGGTCTAGTGTCTCAACAATATGAGTTATTAATTCTTTTCGGATTTCTTGACGGAGCCCTGTTCTGAAACGCGAAAGAGTAACCGAGTCATCCTCCGTAACGTTGCACCTCAACATGAACTCTTCGAATTGGGCAATATACTCTGTAACCAGCCAGCTACCCTGACAAAGCATATCCCATTGATCAAGCAGTTGCTGTTCATAGGACAAAGGAACGTATTTTTCCCTAAGTTTGTCCTTCATATCGGTCCATAGAAGGATCTCGGGTTCCCGTGCTCTTTGTATTTGTCTTTCAAGGTTTGTCCAAAACAATTTTGCTTGTCCCACCAATTTCATTTTCGCAAATCTGACCTGTCGAGCTTGAGACATGTCATACCATTCAAAAAAATGATCCATATCGGACAACCAATCGAGAAAAGCTTTGGGATTCAGCTGTCCGTCAAAGCAAGGGGCGTCTACCCTTACTGACTTTAGGACTTTGTCCTCCATATCTTGGATATTGTTTCGTGGGTTATCCCTTCGAATATTTCTCACAGCATGCAGCCCTCTTGTGCCTCCCGCTCTGCTTTCCTTATCTCCATTTTGGATTTCCAGTGGTGCGAATCGCGCATCGAATGCATCGAATGTCGTACGCATTTGGGCTGACTCTTCTTGCACTAGTGTGATCTGGTTGCTTAACTTCTCGAACATTTGAGTAAATTGAGCCAGATCCATTTTTTATGTATTTATGTATTTTTGTTATGTAAAGGAAAACAAAGGCCTTTCGGCTCTGATACCAAAACTGACGTAGGACAGGGGTAGATAGGATAGAGTTGGAATCACTCCAACAGCGAGCTTCGCGCTCAAGGCTTCACACCTAGGTTAAGAGCTTCACGCTCAAGGCTTACGCCTGGTTTTTCCTTTCGCAGGATAGAGTAAGACTCTTTTTTTTATTCAATTTCAACTGCTGATACAAAACAACTCCAGACCCTTTATATAGGAGATATATAGAATCTCTAGGGTCTGCTATAACTCCCGAAAACATATAAAAAATACGCATAATGACTCTTTAAAGTTTCAAGTCTATTAGTATTCTTTAGGACTATTCATCTTTATATCCTGCATCATATGTAAGTTATCCTCTGCCTACTTAATTTTATTGAATAAATTCCCCAAGTGATATTTGTTCCACCTCTTTAAGGCCACCTTCAATATTTTAAGTTTTTTCCAGAATATATGTTGAAGGAAACCCATCATAGGAATAGCCCAGTTTTCTTTCACAAAACTAATAAAGTCCTTATCCATGGTCCAAATGTTAAGAAACTTAAAAGATCTACCAAGTTTCCTAACATTTTTTTGTTATAGTAATACAAATAGGTGTGTGGTCTGAACAAGTACGGGCTAAATAGGACACTTTAGTGAATGCAAATAGGTCAGACCAATCCTGATTGAATAATAACCCTGTCTAGTATTTTCCATCTAGTCTTGTTGGTCCAAGTGAATCTAGGACCAATATACCCAACGTCCTCTAGGTAGCAGTCCTTAAAAGTGTCTTGAAAATCATTGGCACTGTTTTGACAGAAATTTGTACACCCCGATTGCTCATTGGGGGAAACAATAGCATTAAAATCACCTAGTAGCCGCCATTCCTTGACCATAGGCACAAATGAATGTAAATTATCCCACAGATCTTTCCTTTTAGCCCTTTGATACTTAGCATAGACACAAGTTATAAATACCCCTTTCTGAATTGAAGGGTGAATGACCTCCATATGACAACATTGAACTTTGTCTTCTAGCATGTTGACCTCCAATTATTCATGCAAAAAAAAACCCAAATCTTGTTAGATATATGTGAAAAATAATTAGTAAATTTGAGTTTGGTAGAGATGTTACTTATCTGATCCTTATTGATCATAGGTTCTTGCAGAAACCGTAGTTTAATATCTTCCTTTCTAATTAATGATTTGAGTCTTCTAATAGACGCTTGATTACCAATTCCCCGAATGTTCCAGCATAGTAGCTTGATCATTTGGGACTATTCAATTAAGATCTTTTTGTCTCTTCCATTTGAAGAGATCTAATGGCAAGCGGCTTAATTCTTTTACTTCTTCTAGCTAGGTTTAACTTTTGATCGAGAACTTTCTGAAAATTAGGATCCATTTTTCTAAATTTTCTTGCAGGGGTAGATTGTAGACTGCCCATGTTTTCCATTAGAGGGGTTTTGGCTATTGGAGAAGTGGTTTTAACCGGGGGGATGGATATATTATCAAGGAGGTTGATAGCATCCAATATTTCTTCATAATGAATTTAAGGATCAACATTAGAATCTTCTGTAACATCCTAATTATTTCCAGAATTATTATCAAGTACAATATCCTCTATAATATTTCCATTTGGTACTTTCTCAAGGGCAACAGTTTCCATAGGGTCAATTAATAAGTCAACATTTTCTTCATTAGTAGCTTGTTGTTTCTCAACAGTTGAGTTCTCTTATTTATTTCAGTTGTTTCTTCTACCTGTTTTATTACTATCAGAGGCTTCTTGAGGCACCTTCACAGTTTCTGTTTGAATCTTTTGCAGGTGGAAGACTCATGGCCAACATGATAACAAGTATCACAATACTTGGGGTCGTCTTTATAACTGAGATTGATCCAAGCACCTTGGTTGCTACCAAAGCCCAACCAAACATTCTTTTGAAGTGGTTTTGAGATATCCATCTCCACCCAAGTGTAACAAGCATTATACATCACTTTATTCTTGGGTGGTATCCAAATCTTCAACGGTGTACCTAACGAAGACGCAATGGAGCTGACGATCTCTTCATTATACAGCTGCTCAGGTAATCTTTCCATTCTGATCGATATAGGAACTAGAGGACATTCTCTTTTTGTATTAAAAGATCGTAACCACCTTGGGATTCTCATTGAATACTGACCTATTGACCAAAACCCACGTGACCAAATTTTACTTAAGTCATCTTTTAAAGAGAATTCAAGGAACAAATGCCTTGAATCCCAATTAGAGTACGCGAAGTCACCACTGAATTTCCTTCCTTCAAACAATTTTTCTAGCTCAATCTTTTTCGGAAGTCCTTTAGAAAATTTTCAAATTAAATTAAAAGATGATTCTTTGACTAACTCCTCATACACACGGTCTTTGAACTGAATTGATATGTGATCTGATTTCTGTTGGACACTAGATGGTTTGATTTTGGTTGCCTTAGACTGATCTTGATTAACTGCCTGAGCATACGATCTTTGGTAAATGAGAGGTATACCATATCCTCTATTGTTTTGCGGCCGCGAAAGGAGAGCGGAAAACTGATCCATCAGGGTACTACAAAAGGATAAACAGAGATCCAAGAAAGAGATGATTAAACACGATCAAAAAAGAATCTTCATCTCCAAAAAGCTGTTTTTTTAGGAAAATCAGACAAGTATTGTAATACTGCGTTCAATCTCAACCTCAAGATAAATACTTATAACGAAAAGAATTGATAAGCTCGGTCTAATGTACAAAACACAAACACAAAAGTCCAAAGCCCAACAAACTTCTAATAGCTATGTATTGTTAATATTACTATTTATTTAAGGGTTATGCTAACGGATGCAATCCAAATAATTAACGTTTCAATTTTTCATGTATCTTTTATATTTGAATTAATTTAACAGTTGTATTATTAATACCAAATTTACTTTTATTTTGTATATATACACATCTTTATTTTATACATACACACATTTGTAACTCTTTTATGATATCAATAATTATGATAATATATATATATATATATATATATATATATATATTAGTCTTTTAATTTACAACTATTCAAATTTTAAAATTAAATGTTATATTAAAACGGGGATCTACTTGTTTTTATATGGGATTATATACTCTTATATTTTGTAATGCTATTGTAAAATTAATTAAAATTTTAAAAATTAAATAACGGGTTATAATTGATATTATAATAATAAATTTTATATTATTTTATTTTTTTTAAAATTAATTGTAATTTTATATTATTAATACCAATTTACTCTTATTCTATACGTACATGTATAAATTACTTATGTTACGGGAAAATTATGATAGCAAATTTTTTTAATAAATAGTTTCGTATAATGTTTTTCTAATTCACAACTATTAAAATTAATTAGAACTTCAAAATTAAATTTTATATTATATTGGTATTTATGACACCGTATATTTTATTATTTTTTAATATTATTATAAAATTATTTAAAATTTCAAAATTCACTAATGATTTAAAATTAGAGGAAACTACCCATAAATACCTAGTCAACCTTCAAATACCAAAATGGTACCCATTTTTAGACTAGTTCCATAAAATACCTAAATCTATATTTTAGACAAAAATACCCTCTATGGTATAAAAGGGGATTTTTGTTTGAAACCCACTTTTTGCACCTTCTAATCTAACTTTTGGGTTCCAATTCCTTCCACTTTCACATTTCTAAATTTGAGGAGAGAAAAACACAAAAACGAGAGCGAACCCAAAAGACGATTTTGAACCGAAACAAAACTTCTACGACTAAACCACCGTAACCGTTCCCGCCACCCAAACCCGTCAACGAAACCGAACATTCCGGCCACCGTAACTGCATCGACAACACCATCGTCCGCCTCCGTCTCCGTCGAACAGGGTAAGCTTTTGATTTTGATTTTGATTATTGACATTTTTGTTTGTTTCAGCAGAAAAATGAACGTTGTGGCTGCTTATTTGCTTGTTGTGTTGGGATGGAAAACCACTCCTTTTGCGGAGGATATCAAGAAAATCCTTGGATCAGGTTCTTTTTCTCTCGATTTTGTGTTATATGGTTCTGATTTTGGTCTATATTTGGTTTTGATTCTGATTTGCATATAAATTTGAGCTCGATTTATGCTTTTAATGTTTTGATTATGTTTCTAGGGTTTTCTTATCATTATTTGTATGCAAATTGTATCTTTCGTAGGTGGGATAAATTATTTTGGTATTTTGATTACTTGAATATAGCATAGTGTAGGGTTTTAGTCTTTATAATTCAACTATTTGAATATGAGAATCTACGTTTTAGTCGCGATTTTTTTCCGTTTCCGTTCAATTACTTCACTGAAACTATCACTGCTGTGAATTAACTTCGAAACTATTACTTGCAACAGTCTTACGAAAGAACCGTTCAAATCTGTGCCTCTTGTTTGGACTATCCACGAAGAAACTCTTGTCATTCGTGCATTGCAGTACAATTCAACCGGCCAGATTGAGCTTCTCAATGATTGGAAAAGAAATTTCAATCGTGCATCTGTTGTTGTCTTCCCTAACCAATTCCTAATGGTATTATTTTGTCAGAGAAATTTTGATTTTACTAGTGTAGTTTATGGGTAGAAGATGAAATTGAGCTTCATATCTGTTTGCTACAGATGTTATTTTTGTTTTACTTTGGTGCTTTATATGTACCATGTTGTTAGTTACATGTTTATGATCAGTGATCTCTCTTTATTTTCTCTCAATTTTGGTTCCGTATACTCTATACGTGCTTTAAGAAATGGGTAACTTCATACACGTATGTTATCTAGCTGCAAGAGATGCACTAGTTTGTGATGCATTCCAATTCATTTTATTCTAGTAAAACTTTCTTAAGAATATCTCGTTAAGCTGATTGTCTATCTCGACGTAAAATTTGTTTGATGCTACTTACCGCTGTCCTATATTAAGGCTAATCAAGTGCGTTGTCTTTCCTATTTTGTGACATCAACTATTTAAGATTTTCTGTTTTATTGCCAGATGCTTAAAAATAGCACAACAAAAATAAAGATAAATTTTCTCTGATATAAGCAGTCAAGCCAATGCAAAAGTATGAGAGACAGCATCGTCAGTTATGCATCTGCAGCAGCAAAGGTGAATTCTTGAAGCTTGCGTCTGAATCTTCATAGTCAATTGACCGAAATTCTGTACTGGCAATAACCTAGAACAGTTTCTGATATCCTTGCATTGTACTAATAAATTATACCTGGCCATACCTGGTCATCGATCTATTGTCTTAGAAGTTTGGAGTTGCTGATTTAAATCATCTTTGTGTTGTTTTATTGTGCTTTACTTGCTACATTTAACTTTATCTTTTTGTTATTGCATGAGTTCATCTTTTGCTCTTATCTTATGGACCATGCTTAAACCATGTGTCCTCTATTTTTGTTTATGATATAGTAAGTCTATATTTAGTGGTTTGCAATGTATTTTTCTCTTAGATATCTTGTTCTTAAATGAAGTGGAGTTGAATTATCTAAGACTTTTTGAGTATTCTAGTATTCTCGTATCTATCTGACGTTTACTCAAGTATCTATCAGACTAGTATTCTCGTATCTAGCAATGTCTATGCGTCTAATCTATCAGACTTATAATCAACTATCTAACAATGTCTGTATTACATATCTATCATACTTATTATCGAGTATCTATCAATCTCCATATGTCGTATATAGCAACTACAAAGTGTTGTATCTAGCAATGTCTGTATTACATATCTATCAGACTTATTATCGAGTATCTATTAATGTTCATATATCATCCAGAGGATTCTGATTAGGTTTAAAGAAGTTCATGCTTATTCCTTTCATTATGTTTTTTTTTTTGTTTGTAATGTTTTTTTATTCTTCGATGGACTTATAACTTTCCCCAACCCTCTGAGCAGTTTGTTTTTTAGATAGGGTTGGTGTATTTGGAAGATGTAATGCATTGATTGATGTTCTAATTAATGTTATGGTTTTATTAGTATTTGTGTAGTTTTATCGTAAATTTTTTGGTTAAGATTTGAATACTACAAGTTAACATTGATAGTAAGCAGTTGAGTGAAGCAGTTGTAATGGCAGTTTGGATACTACAAGTTTAGTTATAACTAATCTATCAAAACTAAGTAAACCTTAAAATCGCAGACAAAACTTGCTGTATCTAGCAATGTTGGATATGGTTGATAGGAACTTCTAGTAACTGGAATGTAAATCAAACTTAACGCCTCAAATAAATAAATGCTAATCGCAACCACAACACAACGTATCTAGAAATATCGATTTCATATATCTATCTTCAATCTACCATGCTATAGTAGTCGGGAATCGCAGCCTCTAGTAAATTCTGAGATGAAACACTAAAGGGAGAATCTAAAGTACATACCAAACTAAATATAACTAAGCTATCAGATGGATGTGAACCTTAAAATCGCATACATAAATTGCTGTATCTATCAGATGTATACTCCAGGATCTATCAATGTTATATATCGTGTCTATCAGACTATTGTTCACGTATCTAGCAATGTCAATATATCGTATCTATCAGATTTATACTCAAGTATCTATCAATGCAGATGTTTCATGTCTATCAGACTATTGTTCACGTATCTAGCAATGTCAATATATCGTATTTATCAGATTTATACTCAAGTATCTATTAATGCAGATGTTCCGTATCTAACAGATTTATACTCAAGTATCTATCAATGCAGATGTTTCGTGTCTATCAGACTATTGTTCACGTATCTAGCAATGTCAATATATTGTATCTATCAGATTTATACTCAAGTATCTATCAATGCAGATGTTTCGTGTCTATCAGACTATTTTTCACGTATCTAGCAATGTCAATATATCGTATCTATAAGATTTATACTCAAGTATCTATTAATGCAGATGTTCTGTATCTATCAGACTATAATTCACATATCTAGCAATGTCTTGCAAATAGATAACGAGTATCTAATGTTGTAATCTCAGCATATCTATCAATTTAGACATTATAAACGATAAGAATCATCCAATGAAATAGACATGGTACATATCAATGTTAAGAGTATACAAAAATATAAGTCGAAAGATAAGGAGTACTTATCTATGAAAATCAAAATGTTACTAAAAAATCGGGAAGACAAGTTCAGAACGGAGCATCACATGACCTCCTATTACTAGACTAGCAATGTCAATATATTAATATGCTCCTGCTAGGGTATTAGAGACTAGCAATGTCTTCCTTCATATATAGCAATGCCTATAATATTGTATATGTTTTGAGTTGATGCTGCATCTGTCTAGCAATGTGTCCCTTTGTATCTAACAAGGTGTTCTTCATATCTAGCAACGTGTTCTTCATATCTATCAGGGTTAATAAAATCAACATCCTCCAAAGGTAAACTGCAGTAATGAAGTAAATGCATCATCTGCTCCATAACGATGCTCACCTGCGAGACATTTTGAGTTGAAATCCGCAACAAGAACAAAAGAACAAAGATTGACAAAAGACCTCTCTTCTACAACAACCTCATGCAATTTGCCAAAGCAAAGAGCATTTTCAGATGAAGTTTCTCCACGGATTTCACTATCTTCTTCAACTATGTGCTCTAAGTTATGACACTGTATTATGTGGAGATATCTGAGCTGCATCAGACTTCGAGCAACTGATGTCGTGAAAACATATTCTAGGTTTTGGCAGTTGTTCAATTTTACATTTGTAAGACTTTTGAGGTTTACATATCGAGCAGGCCCCTGCCACATGCACCTCAGGCTAGCCAAACAAGACAGATTCAAGTCTATTAAACTCGAAAAAAACATCAAATCATTTGTAGCCACCCTAACCAAGTAGCACATCTGAGAACAATTCTTTATAGATACTGATATTACCTTGTGTAGAAACACTAGCGGGACTTGGTCATCTAACATATCAACGAGGTATGTCAAGTTCATACAATCGCCGGTTTTGGATACAATTCACCTACGCCGTCGACGGTAACCTAGTGGTGCACCGGACCAGCTACGAGCTTCAATCGATGGAGAATGACAAGATGTAGGTAGTTAGTTCGCCGGTTGAGGAGCTTTCGAAAAACAGACGTTGGTTATTTAAGTCGATCGTTTTGGTGACCGGTCGTCGAAACGTTGTTTGCGGTGGTTAGATACGTCGCCGGTGGTTAGTAATGTATCGCCGGTGGTTAGTTAGGCTCGCCGGAAAAAGTGCGTTCACGACAAGGGATTTGGAAACGAACAGACGTTCTTGAAAATGGGTTCTTTGTTAGGTTAGGAGAGAGTCTAATAAATTCAAAATTCAAACTTCAAAATTTAAAACTAAAGAGAAGGTACCGTAGCCAAAATGGTCCCTTTTTCACAAATCAACCCTTATATACTAGGTTGAGGGTAATTATGGTATTAAAAATAAATTAGATATTGAAACTGGATATGTTTATTGAAGTGGGTATTAAGTGAGCATTAATCCATTTTTGGGTACTAGATAGTAATAGATTTGGCCAAAAGGTACTTAGTGTGTCATTTCCATTTAAAATTAACATTAGAATATACTAATGATAAACAATTTTATATTATATTATCAATCATTTAAAATCAAATTATTTTATATTATTTTATTATTAATATCAAGCTTACCTTCGGTGTGTATTTTTTTCGTATTTCACTTATTTATCAATAGTTATAGTCACATATTTGTTTTAATATTGCATATAATTTTTTAAAATTATGACTATTAAAATTAGTTAGAATTTTAAAATTAAATCTTATATGTTATATGTGTGGTACTAAGTCTGATAACCTTTCAAAGATAAAAATCTCTTCGAAACATTGGAAATAAAACTGCCAGAAAATCTCTTCGAAACTGTCAGAAAATCTCTTCGAAACAAGTGAAACTTTCAAAAGTACTCATCGAATTTTATCCAAACAACATACAAAATTAACCGTTCAAATCCATTATAACTTTAGAGCTTTTAGATCCATGGCTAGATATCTAGCCTGACATATGTCGAGCATCTAATCATCTTATCGCTTTGTATTATAACCTATCACCATCGAAGTCTTTCAAAGTTCATACATATTTTTCTCTTTTTATAAATTCAATTAGTAACCTCATTTTCATTTTCACAATACAAATCAATTGAAAGAGAATTCAGGTGCTTGGCTACCTTCATCAGAAAAAAATCATTTTTCTGGTCAACCTTCATCTTCTCCGATTAACCTTCATCTGGTTTATGAGAAAGAAACCAAAAACCAGAAAATCTAAGGCTACCATACCCAAGAAATCAAAATCTCTAGAACCTGATAGCAACTTGGTCTTTGGATTGGTTGACTACTTCTGCATTACTCAAAAAGCAGAGGAATATAGAGCTGCAAGATTAATCAATAGTGGACATGTCGGAACAACCACCAAAACAACCTATTACGGTAATTTCGATCCAACTAAAGCTCCTCTTATTCTTCCATCTCCTTAATTCGAAGAACATTCTTCATCCAAAATTCAAGGTCCTAAAACACCTCGAGCCTCTTCATCTCAAAGTAACATTTCTCCTTTGATTAGTGAAGAATCTCCTTTAAAACAAAAGTAAAAAACTCCATCTTCGAATTACTCTTCAATAACCAGAAGAAACAAAAAAAAAATTATTGCTATGGGAGACGAATCAGAAACTATCCCAACTCCTTCCCCTTCGAATCCAGATACTGAAACTCCTCCTCAGAGAGAAGTAACCAAGAAAGCTCCTCGAACAAGTGACCCTTTTACCAGAAGCTGTTAATCTAACATCTCAACAGCCTCAAGAAGAAACATCAAAGGCCAACGAACTTGATTTTGAGGCTACCAAAACCGATCTCGAAGCTGAATCTGATGATGAGAACTCTGCAACTACCCATAAGCCTCAGGAAAAAGCAGACACTTGCTTTGTTTGTGAAGAAGAAAGAGGTAAGATTGAGGGAGACTTAAAGAATCTTGAGGCTAAATACATCATTGCTCTGAAAAAAGTTTGTTATATATATTACAAGGATAACCAAGCTTCGACTCCAAAAAAGTAATGGGGAATGGGATATAACATAACTCTTCGACTACCTAAAGAAGGAGAAACTCCCTTGGACTGCAAAGATGACAAGCTAATGGTCTTCCCTGAAATCATCAATTGGGGTCTTCGGTTTCCACTGGATCCTATGATCATGGAACACTTCGAACTCCTCCGCTTATGTCCTACTCAAGTGACACCGAATCAATGGTTCACCCTTATGTCAATGAATATGGCATTTCGACTGTCTCAGAATTCCAATCAGCGTCAAAGACTTCATCTCCTTGACTCAATTGTCAAAAGGTCCGAAGCTTCCCATTTACTACCTCACCCTGATGGATGACCTCAAGATCGTCGATGACCTCTTAGAAGCTGACAAATTCTGGAAGCGGAAATTTATTTTTATATCAGGAGCGTGGGAAAATAGGAAAGCAATTTCCGATGCTAATCCTTCAAAGTTAAATATCATCTGGAGAAGCAATCGTAAGCACTTCGAATTTTTTACATTCTGAAATAAATTTTATGTTATACCTTTCTCTTTTCTTAATTTTCTGCTTGCATAATCATTTCAGAAATTTCGAGACGTTATTCATCACGTTGACCAGCTGCTAAGGAAATTTACAAAAAATTGCTGCTTGGGCTGAGAAAGAATGAAATAACGCGTTTCACACTGTATTTCAACCCATCAATTTCCTTACATGTCACATGTTTCCAATCTCAGAAGGTGCCTTGCCACCTCAAGACCTGATGTCAGATCCCGATCCGAAGATAGTCTGCAAACGAATAGTTCAACCCGATTGCAAAGTCATCCTTCCCATTCGCAACAGATCAGAGAGTCAATTACCAAAAAAGAAGAAAGAAAAAGCTATCAAAGAAAAGAAAGGTAAAAATACAGCTAGCACATCTGGTGCTAGCCCTTCAAATCCATCGAAACCAAAGCCTCAAAAAAGAAAAACTGCAGTACAAACTCTCTCACCCATCGAAGAGGAAAAAGATCAAGAACCGTCTTCAAAGAAAAATAAGGTTTCTTCCGGTTCCCATAGAAAGAAAAAGAAACAAACGAGAATCACTTCGTATACATTGGTTGACGAAGATGAACACTGTAGCTAGAAACCAACAAAACCTACAAAACCCTTTGGACTAAAAACAGCCAACCAGAGACAACACTATGATTATCATCGAAGATAGTACTACCAACAAAAATCAGGCTACTGCAAACTTCGATCCTGATACATTCATTAATTTTGAGAACACTAATGCGCTTACTGGTGAAGACGATCATGTTCTTGAAGTCATTCAAAATCAGATGCTTAACTTTGGGAGACCAACACCATCCGAGGCATCTCTAATAATTATCAGTCCTCCCGCTCCTATCACTACTCTAGATATGATTCAACTTCCTAACTCATCAGAAACAGAATTTCCTCTTCCTCCTCTTAATCCTGTAATCGTTGTTGCACTTCAACCATTTACCGATCTCGATATTGCAACAAAGGCACTTGCTTATCAAGTCGAAGCTTCTCAAAACAATATAAAGCAAGGTCCAAACTCATAAAAGGTGCTCTCTGCATGAAGAATCATTTGCGAATTACACACATAGTTGAGACAGAATTGCTGACGAACTCTCATGAGAAGGAAATGAATAAGCTCAAGATTGATCATGCTACTGAACTGGCCATTGAAATATCCAACTCCAATCAGCCACAAAATTCTCTTACTCTTTGTGAGACAAAAAATAAAGAATTGGTTGAGAAGATAACTAAACTGAAGAAAGATTTCCAAGTGGAAAAAACTGCTGCTGTAGCTGATGCCGAGGCTGAACTTTCAAAAGACATGTTAACTGTTATTAACATCGGAAAATAAGATGCAACCATTCTCCTTCTTCGAGAAATTCACGCTACTTATCCAAAAATCGACCTCACAAGTTTTTGGAACGACATTTCTATGGAGAAACGTCCAAGTGAAGCTTTGGATCGTATCCCTGATTCGTCATCCGAAGATAAAGATGAAAAAGAATCGTCCAAAATGGAGGAATCATTTGATTAACTTTATCATATTTTTTGTGTTTGTCTGGTTAAAAAATTGCTTTTTGTACCTCAACGGTTTAATCTAATTGACAAACGGTTTCCTTATTTTATGATTCTCTTGATATATTATTCGAGCTAAATTTTGAAAACGAATATAATTATAAACTATAAACTTACCACCTTAAATAACTTAGCATAGTAGCTCTTCAAAAAATTCCCAGTGAGCTATTAAGCAATAGCTTTCACGTCGAAAAAATTGTAAATGTGATTATTAAACATGGTTGTTTCTTCGAAAAGTGTTATAAACAGTTCTAAATATTCTACTCTTAACCAATCTCAAAGATGATCAGTCTCTAATGATTTGTTAAGATAGTATTCAAACATGTATAAACAACCATTTGCAAAAAACAAACTTTATTGATAATATTGAATATGTACACGACGCCTCATTAAAACCTTCTTGGGCCAACAGGATAGGAGAGAGTGCGCCATTCAAAAGTAAAAATTCCAAAGTGAAAAAATATATCTACTCCCAATAAAGCTTCAAGTGTTGTATATTCCATGGATGTTGAAGCATCCTCCCCTCGAAATCACAAAGATGATAGGACCCCGACTGTATCCTTTCAACAACCACATAAGGCCCTTCCCAGTTCAGAACCATTTTTCCGAGGTTCTTCTCCTTTGTGTACAAGAAAACTTTTCTCAACAC
Organism: Limnanthes douglasii subsp. nivea; assembly: GCA_036936605.1. NCBI lineage: Eukaryota > Viridiplantae > Streptophyta > Magnoliopsida > Brassicales > Limnanthaceae > Limnanthes > Limnanthes douglasii. The sequence goes on along the minus strand of JAUPFV010000005.1, from coordinate 123,728,403 downwards.
TTTATCACCTTCTTTAATATCTATTCTCTTCACCTTCGAATCATGTCTATTTCTCATAAGAGTTTGATAGTGAATTACATTCAAACGAGCTCGAACTCTCTTTTCCTCAATCATATCCAAACTCGTCCTTCAAACTTCATCATGAGACCTTTCATAATATTGAGCTATTATAAAAGATGACATCATAGATTTTACGGGGCTGACTGCATCCATTCCATATGCCAAAGAAAAATGAGTCTCCTTTGTAGCCTCTGTAGGAGTTGTTAGATAAGCCCAAAGTACCTCTTGCAAATAGTTTGGACATTTTCCTGCTGTCCCCGTTAAATTCTTCTTCAAGCCATCTAAAATTGTTTTGATTGTCACTTACACTTGCCAATTAGCTTGAGAACGAAAAGACGTCGAAAAGCATTTTTGAATTCCTTTATAAGTGCAAAATGAAGCCATCTCCCTGTTATTAAACTGAGGGTCATTATCTGCTGTAATCCTCCGAGAAACTCCAAAACGACAACAGATGTTGTTCACAATAAATTCGATCACGTCTTTTGCTTTTGTCCCTGATAACGGGTCTGCATCTGCCCACTTTGTAAAATAATCCACCACTAAAATTATCATCTGTCTTCCTCCAGAAGCCATCAACAAAGGTCCCACCAGATCAATCCCCCATCTATCAAATGGTATTGCCTCGGATATAGACATAAGCGGTACTGCTGGTCTGTGAATAGCATTGGAAAATCTCTGACAAGTATGACAACTTCAAACTAAATTCTTAGCATCATTCATGATTGTAGGCCAATAGAACCCTGCAAGTATAAATCGACGTGAGAGAGCTTTGAACCCGCAATGAGTTGACCCTTCACCATCATGCAACTCTGATAATACTTCTTGTGATTCGATTGCTTAAACATCGTAACAATTGCCTGCTCAATGTTTTTTTATACAACATTCCATCCAGTACTATATATCCGAAGTCTTTACTTATCAATTTTTTGGCCAATTGTGAATCATCTGGTAGTATTCCTTAAGTAAAAAAAACTAAGAATATCTGATCGCCAATCGCCTCGGATTTCATCAGTCTTATTTAAAAAATTCATCTATACATTCATATTGGCTAGATTGAGTAACAATTGAGGGATTTTCTTGTAGCAAAATCCAAGGATATTATTCCTTGTAAGCAATGTTTGCTAAAGAATCAACCACCATGCTACTCCCTCGCCCAATATATTCCACAACAACGTTGTCAAACAGAAGCATTAAATTCCAAAGTTGCCGAAGATATAAAATCAAACGATCATTTCTTGCTTCAGAAAATCCAGATACCTCATTTTCTAACAATTGAGAATCCGTTTCCAAGCGCACTGAAGTTGCCCCACAAATTTTTGCCAATCGTAAACCTGCCAAAGCAGCCTCGTATTCAGCTTCATTGTTTAAAGCATGAAAACAAAATTTAATATATTGAATCATTGTCTCTCTCGTTGGAGCTATTAACTGAACCCAACACTGCACCCTGAAACATTAGATCCTCTATATGTTCGGACAACCCACCTCGAATTTACTGGAGTATCCTCTTTACTTTCTTCCTCATTCGATCAGCTTGAATGGAATTCAACAAAAAAATCTGCCAATGTTTGTGCCTTTATTGTCGTTCGAGGTGTAAACAACATGTCATAGTCCCCCAACTCCACTAATCAGTTGGTCATTCTCCTTGAAATATCAGGTCGTTGTAAAATATTTTTCAAAGGAAATGAAGTTCAGACTTCAATAATATGATCTTGAAAATATGGACACATCTTCCTAGCAGCAATCACCAGTGCTAATGCCAATTTTTCTAATTTCATATATCTCTTTTCTGCTGCCACCATACTCTTACTAATGTAATACACCGGCTTCGGAACTCCTGAATCTTCACTGATTAACATTGCGCTCAGTGCAAAATCCAATATTGCGATGTACAAATAACTTCTCCCCATTTCGAGGTTGTGACAAAATATTTGGTGATGACAACCAAATTTTAATATTTTTGAAAGCTACTTCACATTTCGATGTCCATTCAAACCTGCTTGAAAGAAATGAAAGCATTTGTCAGAAAATCTAGAAGTAAATCGATTAAGTGCTGCTAACCTTCCTGTCAGAATTTGCACTTCTTTGATAGACCGAGGTGAATTCATTGTTGTCAAGGCTTTTAACTGTTTTGCGTCAGCTTCTATTCCTTTTTCACTGATGACAAAACCCAAAAACTTCCCTAATCGAACTCTAAAAGTGCACTTATTAGAATTTAATTTCAACCCGATTGCCCTTTAATTCGAAAAAGCTTCCTATAAATCATCAAGATGCACTTCATCCTTAGAGCTTTTTACTACCATATCATTTATATATACATCCATATTTTTTCGGATCTGAGTAGCAAAAGCTTTATTCATTAATCTCTCATAAGTGGCTCCAGCATTTTTCAATCCGAAGGGCATCACCCTATAACAGTGCAGGTCGCTATCAGTTATAATAGTTGTGCATTCTTGATCTTTTGGATCCATTTGGATTTGATTATATCCTGCAAAACCATCCATAAAAGTTAAAATTTTGTTTCCTGAAGTAGAGTCAATCATCTGATTTATTCGAGGAACAAGAAATGGATCTTTGGGACAAGCTCTATTCAAATATGTAAAATCCACACACATTCTCTATTTCCCATTCTTCTTTTTTACCACCATCGGATTTGCCATCCACAAAGGATACTGTGACTCCCTTATGTGTCCGACCTTAGATAATCGATCCACTTCAGCAACAATCGCTTCTGCTTTTTTCGAGGAAAATGCTCTTCTTTTCTGAATAACCGGCTTAACCTTTAGATCTATAACCAATCTGTGACGAATTATCTCAAATGGTACTCCTGTTATATCCGTCGTCCTCCAAGCGAAGACTTCCAAATTTTAGGATAAAAAATCCAGTAGTTGTTGACGTAGAAGCGGGGTCAATAAAGTTCAAATTCGAAGTACCTTCCCTTCCGAAAAAGTAAACTCCTCATTCTCTTCACTCACCGTTAAAGAACATGGGGTTTCTCTCGGATCGTCAACCCTGTCTTCCAAATTTTAGGGTACCCCTTCTAGCTGTTATTCACACATTAAGTCTCCACTACTAGACCCTCGGATCCGAAGTGCAGGGGCATATCATTCCCTCGCAACCTTATGATCTCCTCGAACGACCCCAAGTTTATCTCCAACCACATATTTAAAACACTGATGAACTGTAGACACAACCCCATACATTCTTGAAAACCATAATCTTCCAAAAATAGCATTATAACTTGTGGGACAGTCCACCACCACAGAAGTACATGGACCTTTTTCTTAAATGGTCCTTTTCCCAAACTCACTTCACACTCGAATTCTCCAACAACAGGAGTTGTTACACCCGTGAATCCAATAATTGTTTGATCCGATTGAGAAATTCGAGGTGTATTTGTCATTCTATCATAGGTGGATTTAAAAAGGACATTATCAGAACTGCCAGTGTCAATCAACACACGTTGAATTTCGACGCCAACCACATGTGCTCCAATAACAACAATATTTTCATGTGGTTGTGCAGTACCTCGCAGATCATCTTTATCAAACAAAATAAAGGGAATATCTTTCTTTCCATACAAGCGCGTAAAACCTTTCCCTTCAATTTGAGTTGTCAAGTTGACATCATGCCTCTTCCTCGAGCTATCCGAACTACCAGTCATTGAATCGCCTCCGAAAATGGCTAACGATTCAAAAAAATTGCACAGCTCCCGCACACGTCCTTATTCTATGGGCTGTTCGACCGTCATCAGAAACAATATGTTTGAATCTTTTTCAACATACTCTGAAGAAGCATCAAAAGGCTTGGCCTGTGAATCCAAAATCATCAAATTCTCGGCTGGTGCAACTTTCGAAGTTGATGCAACATTGTTTTTCGATGTGCTCCTTTGAGACTTCACATAAGTCACGAGCTTTCCATTTTCAATAAAAAATTGTATCTCTGTTTTCAAAGCAATAAAGTCATTTGTATCATGCCCAATATCTTCATGATATCTGGAAAAATTATTATTCCTTTCCTCCCTTGGCCTACTAATTGGGGTTGGCTTCCTAAAATTTACGAAGCTCTTAGTCTTATCCCAGATTACAGAGACATTCTGCGTTAGATCAGCATAATATTCTGGTTTGACCCATTGATTCGGTATAGGCCTGCTGTAAGTGTTAGATGGAGCTTGATTTGAATAACCACCACTCCAAGGAGGCAAATTTTTGTTGTTTTGTCTCGACTGCTGATTACCATTTCCATTTCCAGTCTTAGGCTGCCCCTGATTATTGGCTACCTGTCCCGAATTCTTCAGAGTGCTGACTGGTCCGCCTCGCACTCTAGTTGACTCTTCCACTTTAATATGATCCTCAACTTGAGACATCAAAGCTCCAAAAGTTAAGGCTCTTCTCTTCGTTGTCTAATTAGCCAGATCCTCTGGCAATAACCGTTGGCAAAAAGCTTCCATCGCCACATTTTCCTCACGGTTGTCCAAACTAACTTTGGTCAAAACAAATCTCTTAGCGAAAAGCTTCCATCGTCTCATCTCTTTGCTTCCCGCAAACTTCCTTCGAAATGAAATATAAAAATTTCTAAAATTTGAAATGGACCCCCTCGGAATCTGATTGTACCACTTGAGAGTTGTTCCCTTAAAAGTCTGTGAAAATACACGACACACCAGCCGATCGTCATCTTCGAAGTTCATCATATAGTTCTTGAACTGTTCGATGTGATCATCAGGATCTTGCATCCCATCGAACTTCTCGACCTTCGAAATGTCAAAACGCTTCGGAAGCGTCATGGAATAAATTTCACTTGTCAACAGAGAATTTCTCCAGTTGACACCTTGAACAAACTGATCATCTGCTCCCATTGTAACATATAAATTTCGATCAGTTTCAGCATACTGATTTGAAGTGTTTTCTTTGCACCATGTAGAACGAGGAACATTATCCCTTTTAGATTTACTCTCTTTATTATGTTTCCTTGACTGATCTCTGTCTGATTCCTCTTTCGAAGAACCTCTGTATCTCTTAAAACCCGAAGCTGAGCTTTCTACCTCATCGTCACTAGAGGTCACATATTTCTGCCTATCTTTTTTTTGCTTTGCGAGATGAATATCCCTCTTTAAGAGACACAAAACACGTTTTTTTGTGCTCAGATTTAGCTCGTCGATCATCAAAGGATCGATCTGAATGACCTCCCATCTCATTATGTTTTGTTTTTGTCTAACCTCGGATTTATGCTTCGCTGAGTGTATCTTTTGTTCCCTTCGTTCATACTTCTCATTTAAAACATTAATCTTGTCCAAAGGTTGGTTCATTTGGACCTCAATATCAGATTGAGCTTGGATCAGAGATGATCCATCAGTTCTATTTTCATCTCTCTGTAAATCATCTTTCAAAGTTTCTATCGTTGACCGAAGCGTAGGATTGTTCTCAGGATTCATCGTAGTAATTTTGAACAGAAAATACAACAAGATTGTATCAATTTCGAACAGAATAAGCCACTGATTTTTGTTATTCAGTCCCTAGCGTAGTCGCCAATTTGATGAGTTAATATTTCGCCTTAGTAAATTGTTAAGAGAGAAATCTAGAGAAATAAATAGTTAGAGATTTGTTAAAGAGAGAGAAAGTTCAAGTACAAATGAGTTCCAGAGAAAAAGTGTTCAACCTCTTTGTTAGAGTAGCCTTGCCCTTTATATAGAGGAGCCAAAACTTAGTCTTAAACTGAAATCTGTTACAAAAGAGGACTAATTGTTGTTTAGTCCTTAACAATTATACATAGTTACAAATACTCTCTAAGACTTACACCAATTACAATTTAAAAACAAAACTTATATTATTTATAATTAAATCTTTAAATTTACATTATTTAAAACTTAGTCCTCAAAATCCTACCTCCATATGAGTGAGAACCCGAAGGCACAAGTTTTTGCTTCATGACATATACAAAAAGGTAAGTGAAAAGAAAGTTACAATTAATAAAATATCTGACTTACAAAATTTGGTGACCACACATGGACTTGTTCAAGAAAGTTACCATTATGTGGAAATTAAACAATAAAATAAAATAAAATAAAATGGATAACCGTTGTAACAAAATATTTTCAGGTGTTTTATGTTTGAGGAGTCTTTTTCGGAACCTCATTTGAAGGAGTCATCTGAAGAGCTTCCCATGCCCTCGGATTTTCCAGATGAGCTTTCGTCAGATGACCTTTTACTATCTTCAAAAAAAACGTCCGCCGAGCGATACTTTTCTGGGACAAGTTCCCAGTACCTGCCTAGCTTCAAGTATGGACAATGTTCGTGGATGTCCAGAACAAGAGTGAATCTTACCTTAGCATCTTAAGTTTCTAACTTGTGTACACTCAGCAACGAATATAGCAAGAACATCATTCTTATCAGCCTCAGATCGTTCCTTCACTTGCTTCAAATTTTTGATAGCTTGCGTATAAGCAATTTTGGCTTTCTCATATCTTTCTTTGGCTGTAAACATAAGGAGGTCCTTTCCGAAGAAAACTTCAACAAATTCGTTCATTCATTTTAAAAGTGTCTCCGCTTGATATCCAAATGCCGTTCCGCATTCTCAGCGCGCTCGAGCGAATCCATGACAGTATTCTCAAGATTAAAAACCTTCTCCTCCATCTGTCTGACTTCACTCTTTAGAATGTCATTCTCTTCTTTGTAGAAACTTTTCCGAAAAATGTGTAGACGTACGTCCTTTTTGAGTTCAGACAACAAAGACAATATGTCTGATCTTGTTCTCTTCATACATTTAACCGCTTGCAGCAAATGAATGACTTATTAGATAACCTATCGAACAAATTTTAAACATTTGTTTTAGTAGATAAAAAAAAATGGTATGCTTCAATAACTACAAATTGATGGGAGTTCATAGTTTATCTAACTTTATGGTTGGAGAGATCTATAGTTAACGATAATATTTAGATGATGAAAATTTGTTATTTTTTTAATGTTGTTGGAACTATGAAGATATTTGACCGTCAATCCAACCGTGCACCCACATTATAATAGTTATTTACTACTAGTACAACCTTGCACCTAGAGGTGTTTAATGGTTCAGGAATCACGGTTCAAAGCTGACAACCTGCTTAAGAACGGGCGGTTTACCTGCGAAACTGGTCCATTAGGACTGCAACCTGGCAGGACCGCAACCCGCCAGGATCGCATAAGGAGCAACCCGCCAGGACCGCAACCCGGCAGGACTGCAACCCGGCAGGACTGTAACCTGGCAGGACTGCGAAACCACGGTTTATTTGTAAAAACCCGGCGGTTTATTGGTAAATATTATGCTGATTTTATTTATTTTATAACCAAAATGTTATATTTAAAAAATATTGAGATTAAAATATTTTAAGTGTTGGTTATTAATATTTTAAGTGTTGCAGTTATTATATAGTCCAAAATTTTAAATATTACTTATGTTATTATCACAATTTCAATATTATTATTATGTTTTTAGATTTAATATTAGTAGTGTTGATTTTAATATTACAAAACCAAAACTATATCTTATCATATTAAAAAATTACAAAATTTATGGTTATAATTTTAATATTACATTTTGAATTTTATTACTATGATTTGTTTTTAAATATTACAAGTGTTATTTATTATTTTTAAGTTATATGGTTGTAATTATAATATTACATTTTGAATTTTATTATTGTTTATTATTTTTAAGTTATATGGTTGTAATTATAATATTACATTTTGAATTTTATTATTGTGATTTGGTTTTAAATATTACAAGTGTTATTTATTATTTTTAAGTTATATTGTTATAATTTTAAATTTACATTTTGAATTTTATTATTGTTATTTGGTTTTAAATATTACAAGTGTTATTTATTATTTTTAAGTTATATTGTTGTAATTTTAATATTACATTTTGAATTTTATTACTGTGATTTTGGTTTTAAATATAACAAGTGTTATTTATTATTTTTTAAACCAAAATCATATTTTGTCATGCTAAAATATTACAAGTTATATTAAAATATTTAATATTACAAATGCTAAAATATTACAAGTCATATTAAAATATTTAATATTAAAAATGCTAAAATATTACAAGTCATATTAAAATATTTAATATTACAAATGCTAAAATATTACAAGTTATATTAAAATATTTAATATTACAATTGCTAAAATACATTTTTTAGTCTCTTGTCGCTAACCACTTTTTTAAGTCGCAAAACTTTCTCAACAGTAGCTGCAATTTGTAATGGATCTCCCAAAACTTGTCCTCGAGTTTCACGATTAACCTTACTTAACGCAGCAGCAATCAAATCGACCATCTTCGTCTTCGTACTAAGACTTTGTTTAGGAACAACGGTCTTACTCTTAGTCTTGGTTATAGTTGGGTGTTTGACACTTCGTGTCACCTTGTCGACCATTTTAGTACTAAAATTTGGTTTGGCGGTCTTACTAACAGTCGTACGTGTAGTACTAACAAGTTTGAAGTTTCGCCTCTCCTTATCAGAAATTTTCAAACTAAAATTTTGTTTGAGAGTCTTACTCATATTCGTAGATTCAGTGGCACATTTGATGCGTCGTGTGATCGGATCCCTCTCGGGTGGAGGAGACATCATAAAAGAAGAAAATTCCGAAAAATCAGTTTTCGGAGTTGCTTGTCCTAACCTGTTGTTGAAGCCACAAGACGGCATTGGAAATAGGAAATAAGCACAAATAATAACTAATACAAACTAATAACAATTTTTTTTCGAAAAAAAATATAACTATTTCGAAAACAGAAGTACGATATGTAAAATACAAAAGTTAAGCTTAATAACAAAATCTAGAACAAGTTGAGAGATTTAGAGAGTTTATAGTAGATTTAGAGAGTGTGTGAGGTTGGAGTTGGGGTCTCCACTATTTATAGGGGAGACCCATATTTTTTTAAAAAAAAAAAACCGTTTCTTTTTTCGTCCGGACCATCCGGACGGTTTCGCCCGGACGCCCGGACATGCAAATCGGACGCACCGTCCGGATGCCCCGGTTCATCCAACGGCTAGTTCGTTTGAATTAGCCGTTGGCTATGGCCACGCGGGACCATCCGGATGATTGGCCGGATGGTCCGCTTGATGACGTCATCCGTGACTGATTTTTTTAAAAAAAATATATATTTTTTATAAAAAATTTAATTTTTTTTTAAATGTAAGCACTTTAAACTATTAAAAATAATCAAAACTCTATATATAGGATTTCGCGCACTAATATTTTAAAAAAATTAAAAAAAATTATATAAATAGGAAATTCGAACTATTATTTAAAAAAAAATAAAAATCTATAAATAGATTTTTCGAACTATTAGTTTTTTAATAATTTTAGTACTTTTATGAAAAAAATATATATTAAATTCTCTAGATTAATGAAAGAAATTTTATATTATAAACCCTTCCTTTTTTCTAGTTTATTTAAATTTATTTTATATTATTAACAAGTTAATTTGGAACATAATAGATAGTTTATATTGTTGATGATGTTAATCTCCTAAATAAATATATTTAATTAATTATATTTAATTATGCCATCATAATATAATTTATTTTTAGGAACCAAATTACAGATAGTTAATTGAAACACATTTGGTATTTTTGAATTTATTTCACAACCAAATTACATGTGTTTATGCAATTGGAACATAATCCAAATTTATACAATTTTTAAAACTTTAAATTTATACTTAAAAATTGAATACTTCAAATATTAAATTTATACTTCAAATGTTGTAAATTTGTAATCGAAATACAAGTAGATGTACTTATTTTATTTAATATCTACATAATATTAAATAAAATATCTTAAATACATCAATATAATTAGAAAAGAAAACGTATTACAATTATTTTTTAGAATGTAATTGATGATTATAAAATTTCGATTAAAATGATAACATATTTAAATTAAAATACATGAAATAGAATAATTAACTCAATTATTGAAATTAGATTCAATTAACACTTACAAATTAATTTTAAATAACATTATAAAATATTTTGATAAACGGTTCTGAAATGGTTAAATGGTTTGGCTAATGGTTTAACTGGTAAACGGTACTTAAATGGTTCGTATGGTGGTTTGAACTGGCGGTTTAACTGTGAAACTGGCCCATTAGGACTGCAATCTGGCAGGACCGCCAGACCGTCAGGACCGTATAAGAGCAACCCGCCAGGACCGCAACCCGCCAGGACTGCAACCCGTGGTTCTGATTTAAACGGTGCGGGTTAGTGCTGGTTCAACCCGTTTGATACCTCTACTTGCACCGACAGTACGATAGATACCTAGCGGCAGACAATGTAAAGACTAAGGGTGGCTAACGGTTTGAACCGCGAACCATCAGAACCGTTTAAATCAGAACCACGGTTTGCAGTTCTTCCGGGTTGCGGTCGTGCTGGTTTGCGGTTCTGACGGGTTGCGGTCCTGCCGGTTTGCGGTTTTAATGGGCCAGTTTCGCAGTTAAACCGCTAGTTCAAACCACCACACAAACCATTTAGGAACTGTTTATCAAAATATTTTATAATGTTATTTAAAATTAATTTGTATGTGTTAATTGAATCTAATTTCAATAATTGAGATATGTACCATATAAACGAATACATTCTATAATCAAGCAAATACATTCTAAAAATAATAATTATAATTTGATTTTGATATGTTTGATTATATTTATGTATTTAAGATATTTCATTTAGTATTAGGTAGATATTAAATAAAATATATACATCTAATTGTATTTTGATTACAACTTTCAATATTTAATATTACTAGATATTTAAGATGTTTATGTAATTAAAATATTTTATTTAATATTAAGGTTATTTTTTCGAACTATTCAATATTTGAAGTATAAATTTAAAGTTTTTAAAATTGTATAAATTTGGATTATGTTCCAATTGCGTAAATACATGTAATTTGGTTGTGAAATAAATTCAAAAATATCAATTGTGTTTCAATTAACTACGTGTAATTTGGTTCCTAGAATTATATTCCGATCGCATAATTAAATATAATTAATTAAATATATTTATTTAGGAGATTAACATTATCAACAATAGAAACTATCTATTCTCATCCAAAATGAATAGTAAAAAAATTATTTTTATCAAAAATAAATAATCGATTCAATCCACACATATATTAATTTTTAGATAATCAATAGAATAATTATGATCCAAATTAACTTGTTAATAATATAAAATTTCTTTCAATGTTAATTGGGCCAATTTAAAGCGGATTTTTTTAATAGATAAGTGAACTACTTGTGGGGTTATAAAATTGACTATAGGATTGCTATATTTGTGACATCAGGCTAAGTTAAGTCTTTGATGAACTCAATTGCAAAAAAATATTTTTCATGCCTTAATCAAACACCAAAAATAAATTAATTTGAAATAAAACATATTAAAATAGTTATTATTATTATTATTATTATTATTATTATTATTATTATTATTATTATTTACAATCTCTATGATTAAAAGAATATTTTGTTTTTAAACCGTAAAAATGTATAAATAAATAAAAATTAAACTTTTTTTTTCATAAATGCGTTCACACTATAAAATAGAAATAAAAAAAACTCTGGCCAATTTTGAATCAAAAGCCCATTCAAGTTTCATTTGAATGAAACTTGGCGACTTTGTGTTTCAGGGGCATCCGGACAAATATCCGAATGCTCCGGAAAACTCCGGACCATCCGGAAAAATCTCCGGACGGTCCGAATTTTCAGTCCGGGCATTCGGAGATTACGTCTGGATGCCCCGGACCATCCGGAGATCTGTCCGGATGGTCTGGAAATTATTTTTTTTTCGTTTTTTTTAATTTTTAAAACCTAATCACAATAATAAAATTCAAAATGTCATATTAAAATTATAACAATATAACTTAAATATAGTAAATAACACTTGTAATATTTAAAACCAAATCACATTAATAAAATTCAAAATGTAATATTAAAAATATAACAATATAACTTGTAATATTTTTGCATGATAAAATATGATTTTGGTTTAAAAAATAATAACACATACTTGTAATATTTAAAACCAAATCACAATAGTAATCAAAAAGTAATATTAAAATTATAACCATAGAATTTGTAATATTTTAACATGATAAGATATAGTTTTGGTTTGTAATATTAAAATCAACACTACTAATATTAGATCTAAAAACATAATAATAATATTCAAAATGTGATAATAACATAAGTAATATTTAAAATTTTGGACTATATAATAATTACAACACTTAAAATATTAATAACCAAAACAAATTAATATTAACCAAAATGTAATAATAATTCTATAATAATATGCAATATCTCAATATTTTTTTAAATATAACATTTTGGTTATAAAATAAATAAAACATTTATAATATTTATCAATAAACCGCGTTTTTTTACAAATAAGCCGTAGTTTCGCAGTCCTGCCGGTTTGCAGTCCTAATAGTCTGCGGTCTTGCCGGTTTGCGGTCCTACCGATTTACGGTCATGCCGGTTTACTCTTTATGCGGTCCTGCCGGTTTGGCGGTCCTAACGGTTTGCGATCCTGCCGGTTTACAGTCCTAATACGCCAGTTTCACAGTTAAACCGCCAGTTCATAAACAGATTGTCAGCTTTGAACCGCGGTTCCAGAGCCATTTACCACGCCCTTAGTAAAGAGTATAAAAACACCAAACGGTCAAACAATTCTCGTCATACACAAGTTAATTAACTTACGCACTGCAAGCTAACGTTACTCGCAATGGATACTCATCGCACTATGAGTGCATAATGGTAGAAAAGTGGATCAACTTTTTATATATATATATATATATAAAAAGTGGATCAACTTTTTTTTATATATATATAAAGAGTCGATTTAAAAATAATATTTTTACTAATAGAGGACATATGATTTTTATAGGATTACGCGGAAATATTAATCTATAAAAAAATTAAATAATAAAAATTTATACACTATTAACAAAAAACATACATCTTTTTTCTTTATCATAAAATCATTGGTCTTATTTCTTACAAACATTTGGTATCACTATTTAATAATCTTTCTCTAAACACTAGGTGATGTAGCCCAGTAAATCCATAACTATATAACTATTTTCGACAAATACAAAAAAAATCTTGTTGTTACAACAAATATCTGATTTGGCACTTCAAATAATCAAACTGAAGATCTCGATGACCCGTAAAATTTTAAGGAGGTAGGCATTGCCACGAAGTTTGGACGCCACAATCTAGTGCTAGGGCCATAAACATCAAATTTAGTGTTATTTTTGCAATTTTTAAATATTTTGTGGATTTATTTAAAACATCCCAACAAATTCAAATGTATTCATATTTGGTTATGCCGTATTTTATTGCTTTCTGAGTATTTATGTAATTTTGGATTAGGGTTTGGAATGTTTTTTATTTAAGCTCTAAAACCCTACTTCCTTAGTAGCTTTTGTTAATTTGAGAATTATTTTTCTGGAACTTCGAGTTCTACACACAATAAGGTTAGGGTTCATCTAGTTATATTTTTTCTTTGTTAATTTTCCTTTACCAACGTGAGGATCTGGATCGTGTAGGCCTGATGGGGCACGCCAACACACGACAATTCCGGACGATTGGGAACAACTAAGCACGTTGGAAGAACATATGAAGCAGATTCAAACATCGATGCAGAGGATGAGAATCGGACTCCGAGCTCCAGAGTCAAGAAAGCTATTGTCAGGCTCTAAAGGAAACTATGACGTGGGTCAGAATCCTTTCGCTTCAAGAAGACAGGAGGTCAAAGGTTGTGTTCCTCCACAAAGCCATTGCAAACATGCCGAGCTACCTATGGATCGTGATTTGATTAAGAATACAAAAAAATAGTGAGAGTCATGGTTTAGACTAGAGATCTCAGAACTATATAGGGTTTTCTGCTTGAAGAGTTTGTGGAATTGGTCGCATCTCTAGAATAAATCTTGAATTTCAAAGAAGTCTCAGTTAACAAGAGGGTGCAGCTGGTTGCAACCAAGTTTTGGGGTCGAGTTTCTTCGTGGTGGCGGCAGCTGAAACAAACCAGGTTAAAGCAACATAAATAAAAAATATCTATGTGGGATAAACTTGTTAAACATCTTAGGTCGGTTTTTTTACCTTATAATTATGCAAGAACCATGTATCAGCAACTACATAACTTAAAGAAGGGTTATAGATCTGTTGACGAATATACTGAGGAATGTTTTATGCTGAAACGTCGTGTCAATGTTGCTGATTTGGATGACCAGTTGGTATGTCCCTACATTGGGGGAACAAGGCAGTTTCAAGACTCTCTAAATATGTTCGGTCCTATAAATGTATCTGAAGCACATCAACGTGCCTTGCACTTGGAGAAAACCCTCTCAAGAAGTCCATATGGTGGAGATACTATTTGAGCATCTCCTACAGCGTTCCCAAAAGAATAATCTCAGGTCCTAATCCAGCACCGTAAACTACAACTCCTGGTCATGCCGACATTTCTTCACAAGAAAAGTGTTTTTGCTGCCATAAGACAAGACACATTATGCCTCATTGCCTTAAAACACCACATCAGTCAAGGGGTTTGTTCACAAATGTTGTTGATTTTCAATATCAGGGCGAGCCAATGTATGATGAAGAAGAGGAAAACTTTGTTGATGAGCTTACCACGGAAAACATATATGCATGGGACATTTGGAAAATGTTGGTTATATGGTTGTGTCTGCCTTGCGCCTAGAGAGAGCAGTGAAAGTGATGATTGGTTGACGAACAATATATTTAAATCACTTTCACCATCGAAAAAAGTGCAAATTTGTGATAGATTCAAAAAGCTACGAAAATGTAAGTTTTTGAAGAAGTTGTGCAAAAATTTGCTGGTAAAGACTGAGAATCACCCCAACCCTTACAAGCTAGCCTAGCTACAAAAAAGTGGTGAGGTAACCATTTCTCAGTGTTGTATTGTATCTTTTTATATTGGTGATGATAAGGATAAACAATGGTGTGATATATTTAGTATAAATATCTGCCACCTTCTGTTGGGGTGGTTGTGTCAATTTATTAGGAGTTTCACGTATGATGGTATAAAAAATCAGTATAACTTTATGTAGAATAATAGTAAGGTTACATTAGTGCCATCTAAAGAAGTGACCCAAAACACGCCACTACCGTGTCATAAGAGTCTGGCAGAAACTTTCTAGCTCGTAAAACGTTTTTAGAACATGCAAGTGATTATGAAATTGTGTATCTATTGGTTGTTAAATAATGTGCTGATGATCCATCCCTTAGTGTTCCTGAACACGTTCGCCCGTTGTTGTTAGAATTTGCTGATTTGTTTCAAGATGGTTTGCCTATCGGACTACCTCCATTATGATACATCTAATATCAGATTGATTTAGTGTATTGTGTTAGCCTACCTAACCGTCCTCACTACAAAATGAGTCCGGAAGAACATGATGAGCTAAGGAGGAAGATCGAGGAATTGTTGACTAAAGGCCATATTGTGAGAGCCTTAGTCCATGTGTAGTCCCGATATGTTAAGACCCAAGAAAGATGGTTCGATGCGGATGTGCATGGATAGTCAGGATATGACCAAGATTACAGTAAGGTACCGATTTCCCATTCCAAGACCTGAACATTTGTTAGATTAATTGAGTGGTGCAAAAGTGTTCACAAAGATATATTCAAAAACAGGTATCACCAAAGTCGTATTTGAATTGGAGATGAATGGAAAACAACGTTAAAAACCCATGAAGGTTTGTATGAATGGACGGTAGTTTATTTTGGCCTTTCTAATGCACCTAGTAATTTCATGCGCATTATGAATCACGTTTTTCGTCACAGTAGAGACCGTGATTGCCGAATTATGGAAAATCCACGAGAACACGAGGAAACATCGTCAGGTTAAAGCTTCCCAGCCATATAAATACCCATGCCATGTAAAATAATAGAGCAAGTCCATATATATTTAGATTTGATTATGCCTTATTTTATTGCTTTATGAATATTTTTGTAATTTTTGATTTGGGTTGTAACATTTTCTATTTAAACTCAAAATCCTACTTCCTTATCAGTTTTTTTGTTAATTTGATAATTATTTTTCCAACTTTGGAATTTTGTACACCATTGGGTTATAGTTTATCCAGTTACACTGCTTCTTTATTATTTTACTTCTACCATTTTGATTTGATGTTTGTCATCTCATAACTTCGCAATAATTATATTTTAAACATAATATTTTAAACAACAAAATGTGGTTGAACCATTACTTGAAGATCTAGGATAGGCGGCCAACCTCTTGGAGAGAGCAATGTGCATGGACCAGGTGAGTAGGGATGCAGCTCCTTGGACCGCTCATCGGGCCTGATAGGTGGTGGTCTCACACCATTATCAAAGGAACTGTACATGACACTCTCGCGTCATACGGCTCCGTCCCGGAATCATGACCTCCCATTTCATCTCCATTGACCAACGGGTTCTCAAACCAACCCGTCCTCCCTTTCTATTCCTAGGCAGGCGTTTTCATTCCTTATTGAGTTTCCTTCTATCCAGTTAGCATCAGGGTAACTTCATTATGAGCTCCAAATATTTTATAAAAAGATTACTCGCAGGATTCTCTAATTTCTCGACCAACATAAGGAAATCATCCCGGGTTACCATTTCTCCCAAGCTCATTCCTTGTGCTAATTTATGAGAAATGTTCAACCAGGTGTCGTGGTCCCGATGAATAGCTCCATTAGATTGACCTTTGAAGAACATTTCAAAAATGCTGGCTGCTTTTTCCCGTAAATATTCAATAGAATATTCTTCCGAATCTTAAGGATATAAAGTGTGTTTCTTACACAAGAACTTCTTTAACATTTCAAATATAGCATTTTGACAACCGTCTTCTTTCTCACTTGAAAGCTGAAGGTAGAACCTTGTGCTTACACGTTTTCGTCTACATTGTCAACGTCAACTTATCATTCACCCCCGGGGATAAGTCCTCATTTTATACGTTTAAAGCAAGGGGCGCCGCCCTCCCCCTTACCGTGCTTATCCACCCTCTGACCAACACCAACATACATGATTTAAACTAAACTACTGACTTATTTGAGGCGCAGACGGGGGTTGGCTTAGTAGAAGGGATCGAAGAACGGTCAGTCGGGTGACTGATCTGAACTTCAACTCCCTTAAAAAATTATTTGAATAGAACATCTACTTCCGTAGATAAAGAAATTTGAACCAGTTCGCGATGATTCTTTCGATGGATAAATAAGGCAAGAAAAAGATAAAGAATGTTGGATACATAGAAGAAAATAAAACACAGAATGGGGGTGATTGTTTGTAATCACATCGAAAAAAGAGACTATTTCAAATTCGAAAAGAACCTAAGAGAAATTAAAATGTTATAACTCCAGTACGTTAGGAACCATCAGGAAAAGAAAAGGCTATAAGTAGGTTTTATTTGCCATTGCTAGAACGGCTACTCGCCTTTATATGGCTTGGCTTTGCTATCACTCTTATGTAGTGGTTGGCCTAAAAAGTTGTATTCCTACCATACAAGCCTATCTTATCTAGTGCTAGAAGTTTCGCTAAAAGCAAGGAAGACGATGTCGCTCTGCTTCGTAGACAAAAAAAGCTTGTTTCATATTTGACTGACAAGCTCGTGTAGTGCTTTCCCCTATCTTCTCTAAAGGGGCTTATGCACTCTACTCGCTACCTACTAAACGAGTGTTAGAGCGAACGAGTGAAGGCTCTAAAGTTTTTTAGCTCTTCCCCCCTTTCTCGAGTCTTTCATTTTCGTTTAAGCTTTCCCGGTTTCGGGGATTAATTGATTGGATACCCGAGAACCATAGTCTTTCATAGGAACAGCTTCTACGAAGATAAATAGTGGTCGGGTTTGTTTAACATCTATGCCCCATGCCCTCTAAACATTATGGGTGCCTTTCAGCTCGTACTTCTCACACTCTCAGATCTTCATGACACATATTTCACTATAGTGTGAGCAACTTTGAAAAATGAGGCCCACCTCAAAATTAGCTTACAAAAACGTCTTCAACACCACGAAAAAAGTAAACTATGGTTTTCCACTAATCTGATCATAATCATAGGTAAAATCCAATCCCTTTGCTTTGCGCCAGGCTTGTAAACCGTAAGTAAGGCTCGCCTCTCGGAAGCGAGAAAGTGAGCAGCAAGCTTCAACATTTCCCCTTTCTCAAATCAAATAAGAGGGTTATTCTAAAGCCCTTCCTTCAGCTGGTTTTGGATTGCCCCTTGTATAGGTTGGAGCTATGAATAATTCCCTTGTTATTTGAGAAATGTGAGATTATATTGGTATTTTATTCTGAAACAACACTAAAAACAAGGCTTGGAACCCTGGATATTTACATGTAATACAATTAATCAAAATAAGCTAAAGGGGCTGGGAATCGCAAGAATTGAGTAGTCTGAAAAAAGATTCGGAAATGGCCGGATTAGCAGGGGAAAGGGCGACCCCACCCTGAAACAAAAGTGTACATGTTAGAGATATAAAGGCCTAAGCCCATTAGCCTTTTATTGTATCTATAAATATAAGTATATGTTCTATGTAATATGTACACTTTCTAAATAATAAAACCACAGTCGTCCTTTTGTTTCTTTAGTCATCTTTCTTTGTTTATCTTTTTATACATGGTACAGAGGGTAGGTTTAGATCTTAAATTTTTTTGTGTCTTCCGTTGCGTCAACGGGAAGTTGTTTTAGCTATCCGTCGGATGAAATAAAAAGGTAAAATTTTTCAGTTTTTCGGATTTGGGGTTTAATTAAGATTTTGATTTGATTAGAGCTTGTAGATCGTATTGCGAATATGATAGGAAAAAATGATTTTCTACAGTCTAATAGTAAAAACCTGAATAAGAAGAACTTTGTTATGTCTACATCTGCATACCATTCATGTATGCCTTCGTCTTCCACTTCAGGAATTGATTTATCATTGTGGGTTTTGGATTCGGGTGCGTCTCATCATATGTCACCTCACATGTCGAACTTTGTTTCGTTGTCTCATATTTCACCCATATCTATTTTGTCTGCTAGTGCTACACTAATGTCAGTAGAGGTTATTGGCTATATTACCCCTCATATATCGATATCTGATATTCAAAACATTCCCACCCTTGCTTTGAATCTTGTTTCTGTTAGCCAATTGTGTAAATCTGGTTATTGTATCTTGTTTTCTGATTCTGTTTGTGCTATACAAATTCACAAGAGTCATAAAGTGATTAGGACAGGTCATAAAATAGGGGAACTGTATGTTTTAGAGAAACTCGAAGTAACAGATGTGGATGTATATGGTGTGGAAACATACTTGACTGATATTGGTGCCTCTGGTGTTGACTTGTCTTCGTTTTGTTTGAATCCTTCATCGTCTGAGTTTTTTCTTTTGCATTATCGTCTAGGACATGTGTCTACATCGCGTTTAAAATTTTTAGTCTCTACAGGTGCTTTATGTCAGTTAAACAGTTGTAATATCTCGGATTGTAGTGGTTGTAAACTTGCAAATTTTCAGTGTTACCGTTTAATTAAAGTGTTACGTCTTCTATTGCTACGTTTGATATTATTCGTTATGATGTCTGGAGTCCATCTCCTGACTCCACAAAGGGTGGTTCGTCCTACTATGTTTCTTTCATAGATTATTATACTCGATATACTTGGGTTTACCTTATGAAACATAGATAACATTTTCTTGGAATTTATAGAGAATTTCAAGTACTTGTTAAGACTCAACATTCTGTTGTGATAAAATGATTCAGGTGTGACTTAAGGGTGAATATACATCCAATGATTTTACTCAATTACTTGCATCTGATGGTACCATACATCAGTATGTGTGCACCGACACCCCTCAACAAAATGGTGTTGTAGAAAGAAAACATCGTCACCTTGTTGAGACTGCTCGGTCTTTGCTTTTATCTGTTGAGGTTCCTATTATTTTTTTGGGAGAAGCAATTCATACTGTTGTATATGTGATTAATCAAATTCCTACTACTCATAATACAGGGATGTCTCCCTTTCAGAAGTTATACAGACAACTTCCAGATTATTCTTCCTTACGAGTGTTTGGATGTACATATTTTGTCCTTCGCCCTCATGTATAACGCAACAAATTGAGCCATAAATCTGCAATATATGTTTTCTTTGGTTATGGTATTAGACATAAAGGTTATCGTTGTTTGATCCCACTAGTCAAAAACTTTATGTCTCTCGACATGTTACATTTCTTGAGCATAACCCGTTTTATTCGATTCTAGCTAAATCACGTGATATAACAAGTACCAAACTTCAAACTATTGATCCTTTTGAAAATAATAACGACATACCAATTGATATTGATGTACCAACTCATGAGACATCGACTACAGCTGATACTACTTCTGCTTCATCAAGGCATGAGTCAACTCATTTTTTTAGTGAACCACCAGTTCCACCCCTCAAAAGATCTACTCGTACAAGTAAGTCTACCAAACTACCAGATTTTGCATATTCTTCTTACTCAGCTCCTTTCGCCTCTTTCATATCAAACATATATGATTTATATGAGCCTTAGTCATTTAAAGAAGCTATTTCCGATACTCGTTGGCAAAATGCAATAATCGAAGAGCTTACCGCTCTTTATCAGACTCATACATGGGATATAGTTAAACCTCCATCTGGTAAGCATATAATCGGGTCTCGATGGGTTTTTAAAATTAAAGAAAGTCTGACGGGTCTGTTGAAAGACATAAGGCTCGTCTCGTAGCAAAAGGGTATTCACAGAAGTATGGTATGGATTATGATGAGATATTTACCCCAATGAAAAAAATAACGGCAGTTCGTACTCTTATTGCGGTTGCATCCGTTCGCCAGTGGAAAATCTTCCAACTAGATGTAAAAAATGCATTTTTGAATGGTGATCTTCATGAGGAGGTTTATATGACTCCTCCTCCAGGTGTTGCTCACAAAATAGGTGAAGTTTGTCGACTTAGGAAAGCTTATATGGTCTCAAACAAGCTTCTCGTGCTTGGTATGAAAAATTCTCTACGGTTATAACTTCACTTGGTTTTCTTGCTAGCAATCATGATTCAGCCTTGTTTATCAGATGTACAAGTGCATGGTGATTTCTTTTATCCATATATGTAGATGATATGATCATTACAGGTGATGATATTGATGGTATTGAGACACCAAAACGTGATTTGGCAGCGCTTTACGATGAAAGACTTGGGACTATTGCGTTATTTTTTAGGTATTGAGGTAGCTCACTCTCCAAAAGGTTATATTCTCACTCAGACAAAATACATATCTGATTTATTCGAGCGAGCGTGACTTTCTGATAACAGGACGGTAGATATACCTCTAGAAACCAATGCTTGGTATTCTCCGACAGATGGTGTTCCTTTGTCAGACCCAACTCTATATCAAACTCTCGTATGAAGCTTGGTCTATCTTACAGTTACTCGACCATATATAGCTTATGTTGTTCACGTGGTTAGTCAATTTTTTACTGCTTCTGCATCCGTCCATTGGGGAACTGTTCTTCGAATATTGAGATATCTTTGTGGCACTCAGTTCCAGATTGTTTCCTTCGACCTCATGACCAAAAATCTACTACTGGTTTCCGTATTTTCCTCGGAGGTTCATTACTCTCATGGAAAAGTAAGAAACAAGATGTTGTCTCTAGATCGTCCACTGAAGTTGAGTACCGTGCTATGGCTGTGACCACATGTGAGATTGTTTGGTTACAATGGCTTCTTGCAGATATGAGGGTTAATGTTACTGAACCTACTTCCTTACATTGTGATAACAAAAGTGTCATGTATATAGCAAAGAATTCTGTTTTTTCATGAGAGGACGAAGCACATTGAAATAGAGTGTCACTTCACTCGACATCATCTTCAGATTGACACTATCTCGCTTCCATATGTTCCATCAGCTTTGCAGGTTCCTGATATTTTCACAAAGGCTCAGTCAACAACACAGTTTCTTTTTCTTTGTGACAAACTCTCAATGATTATTACTGTTGCACTCTGAGTTTGAGAGAGGGTGTTAAAGATATAAAAGACCAAGCCCATTATCCATTTATTTTATCTAGAAATATAAACCTATGTTCTATGTAATACGTATGCTTTCTAAATAATAAAATCATAGTCGTCCTTTTATTTCTCTAATCATTTTTCTTTATTTATCTTTTTCTATTGTACATACATGAAAAAAAAAAACTGGATATGACCTCAAGACTCCTTCCCATCTATCTTGACCAAGAAAAGGAAAGAAAAGGAAATGTCCGTCCTTGCGGAAGTCCTACCCCTCTTTTCTATCTTGAGGGATCCCTCCTATTCTGGATTCTAGGTTTTTCAAACTCGTAATAGACGGTTAAAAATAAAAAGGCTAAAAATAAAAAAAGAGTCAGTAATCTCTGCCATTAGTTGCAGGTCTACTCTTTTCGCGGTCGGAAAAAACATATTTTGAAACGTGTAATGTAATACGGTTAATTTATTACTTTTCAATTAAGTAAAACATAATATTTGTATGAAAAAACGTAAATCCTTGCGAATGGCTGTAAAACAATAATTACAAAAATTATAGTCCTTTATTTAGGAGATGCGAAGTGTATTGATTTTGAGTTGTTTCTTGGTCGAGGCCTGCCCAAAGCGCAACGGGTGATTTATCGCAGCTAAAACAGTTAATATAATTGGTAAATGATGATAGATATGGGTTTTCATCCTCGACTACCTTTGATAGAGTATATATATACTTGTATGATATTAAATGGAACAACAGCTGTGTATCATTATCAGTAATCAATTGAAAAGAATACCACGCAATAAAAATAAACCGACACCATATAACAAAAACTCCAATCATACCCACCATACCATCATATACAAAAGTCAATCCAAATACTTGGTCGGATTCAATCGCAGCCACCTGCACATCCAGCGCCGGCGTCAGCAGCAGTGCCACAGGCAACACCTTGGTTATTATTTGCCGCATCTTTACCACCACCACCATCTCCACAAGAGAATATGATCATGGAGATGATTAAGACGGAGAATACAATCATGCCTAGCATAACAATCAACCCTCCTCCTTGATGGTCGTTTGTTTGATAAACACTGAAATCTCTAGCCATGCTTGACCTTCTGGATATTTTGATCTTTAGTTGAACAATTACAGGGCCATCTATAAGATATACTTACTATATAGACGTGAAATCCCAGTCATTTTTTAGTGAATGAGAAGCCGTCTCTAAGATGTGCCTATAACGTGTCGGCAAAGAGAAGTCAAACCAGTTATGAACTCGCCCTTATTACTCCCTGTCTCATGATATATGTCTTTTAAAAGAGATTTTTTTTTGTCTCATAATATGTCTTTTTAAAAAAGATTTTTTTGTTTCATAAATATATGTCGTTCTCGTTTTCTCTACATAATTTATTAACTCTATCAATCAAATTTTTTTTTTTTTTCAAAATCATTATTACTTTTTTTAATATTGGTAAAGAAATTTTAAATACCACTAATATTCTGAGACGGAGGGAGTATAAGAAATGAATACTTTTCGAGATGTTGTTGGAGGTCAACTATTCAAGTTATACAACAATGCAAATTGCCATTGATTGGTCTTTAATTTTACGATATAAAAACCGCTTCTTATCTAACTAAAGGTTATTATTTTTAATATTATGACCCTCCCATAATACATGTCTTCTAACGTTTATATATAAATATTAAGGAAACTAATAATTACTTTATTTTTTACAATTAATGACATCTATTCGTGGCATTTTATAACTTCTCAAATAACTAAAAATGATTGCTAAAATTATGCTTTAATTCATTACTTTGTTTTTTACCATTGATTAATCTTTGTGATTATTATATTTTATAATAATAATAAAAAAAAATCTTTTCCAGACTCTTACAAACTCTAACGTGATATTAGAGCCCGCCTCTTTTTACATTAAAAAAAAATCTTTTAATACGAGTAATGCAATCTTTCACAGTGAGTTAATGATTATTTTTTAATCTTCTTAGTAATTTTTTTTTGTCAACACTCCTTTCCATTTCAAACTAATAGGACAATTTTTTTTTTCTGAATATCATGCTACTGCATTTGACAAAATATAACAAAATTTTGGACTCTATCTATCGATATAAGCTAGGCCGTCTGAAACTATAATCAAAAGTATAGTAGGTAGGTATGGGATGGTTAAGCTTTTATCTATGCCATGTTTCCTAGTGATGAATGAGTCTTGTGTCATGGGTAAATAGTGGTCGTGAATTGTGGTAGTGATTGCGTATTTTTAAAGTTCAATGCTATTTTTTGTACTTAATTATCGTCTCGTTGTTAAAATTGTTTATCGAAAAAATACTGCAAATTATTTTTGAAGAATCCAAATTGTAGAAACTTTTGTTAGTATCGTCTAATTTTTTTTTTTAACTTTTTATAATTATTCGAAACCGAAAACTGTTAGGATGGTGGCCAAAATCCCACACCCCACATCGGTTAAACATGTGAATGATCAGTGGTATACAAGTAAGAACATATCTCAAAATAGTATGAAGCATTTTGCAAGTAAACCGAAAGTAAAGTCGTGTGACCCTTCAAAACGGACAATATCATACTAATGTGAAGATCAGTTGTTCTTACTTTTTTTTCGGAGGGAACCCGCAGCCGCTACTCAGAGTGCAATGAGTGCGCACAGGGTAAACCCTCAGTCTGACGCGATAGCCTGCAAACCAACGCCAGAAGGTAAACCACACAAGGTGACAGGCTCAGCCGAGAAAGCGTATGTAGAGGGACTCGAACTCATGACCTTTTGGTTATAAGAATGCCATACTCAACCAACTCGGCTACCCCCTTGGGGGCATTGTTCTTACTTATATACGAGGACGAAATATGTGGAGATCAGTTTTTCTTACTTATATACGGGGACGAGATATGCGGTACCCATATTTCGTCCAAAAACCGAGTCGAATAAATTTTTATCCGATTTGATTCCGTAATTTGGAACTAAATTTCTTATCATCTCAGTTCGAACCCTTAATTTATTGATCCAATCTAATCCGGTCCAAAATGAGACCGATAACAAATCCTTAATTTATTGGTCCGGTCCAGTTCGATTCGGTCCAAAATCAGACCGATAACAAACCCTTAATTTATTGGTCAAATCCAATCCAATCCAAAATCAAGGTAAAGCAGTTGGCTTTACTTTCACGGTCGACCAAAACATTTATACCAACCAACCTAACATTCATCTGGAAACATAAATAAAGATAAAACTGAATGTATAAAAATTACATGGGTACAACTAAATTGAGATCATTTTTTTATAATGAGATTCTAAAATCTATTTTTTAAAAAATTTGAAAAGATCAGTCCCTCACATATAAATACTTATTGTTAGGGAAAATGGTCTTTTCAAGTTTAGGGGAAAAATTTAGATTTTAAAATCTCATTATAAGGAACATGAGTCTCATTATAACGGAGTCTCGCTTTAAAAAACGGGGTTCAATTTAGACTAGCTCATACTACAACTCATGTTTTATATATCTCTATGTTGCAAATTTTTTAATATAACATTAATATTGACTAATACAAAAAGTATGATGAGAATGATTTAAGGTATTCTAACTAGAGCTCGTTTAAGTTGAATGTCTTAAACTTTAAGGACATGGATATTATGTCAGAGAGTGTCTGAATCAGCGTGTCATGTCTATCAGTTCAAGTGGAGAATATGAGTCATAAAATGAACGAGAAGATGATAAATCAGACTATGAAGATGAAACTAAGTATCCATATGTTGATGAGTGGAAAGAAGAGTCCTAAGAGCAATGATCCAACTAGAAGAAACCATCCAAAATGAAAACATATTTTACACCAGATGCACTGTCAACAAAAATGCATATTCTTTGATCATAAATGGAGGCTATTGTACTAATGCGGCTAACAAGTTCATTGTGAAGAGATTGGGTCTTGCAAAGACTAACATTCAAGTTCTTACAAGCTACGGTGGCTCAATAATGGCAATCGAAGAATATGTGGAGATTTTCGTGTCAATAACAATATCATCATCAAATACCGCTATTAGATTCCAAGACTTCATGAACTTAGTGGTGCCACGACGTTCTATAAAATAATATTGATAAAATAAGTGACTATTACCATGTCAAAATGCAAGAAGGGTATGAATGGAAGACAAATTTCAAAACCAAGCAAAAATTGTAGAATGATTAGTTATGCCATTTAGGCTTACTAATGCTCCAATATGTTTATGCGACTACGAATCAGATCCTAAGAATGTATATATATATATATATATATATAAGTTTGTTGCGGTATACTTTGATGATATACTAATTCACAATAAAAAATGGAGAGAGCGTCTAGAGCACCTTGAATTGGTTTTGTAAACACTAAGATAAGAAGGCATATGCGCTAATCTCAAAAAGTGTACATTATGTATTGATCAGCTCGTTTTCCTTGGATTTATTGTGAATTATCAAGGCCTAAAATTTTATCAAGAAAAGATAAAAGCAATCTAAGAAAGGCTGACACCAACGACGATTGGATATATGTAAATTTTCCATGAATCATATAGCTTTTATAGAAGTTTTTGAAATATTCCAACACCATAACAGCTTCTCTCACTGTATTGATTAAGAAAAACATGGGTTTCAAGTGGGAAAAAAAGTACAATAGGAGGATTTTTAAGCCCTCAAAGATAACACAAGCACCAGTTTTGGTTCTTCGTGATTTTGAAAAAACGTTTAAAGTGGAATATGATTCTTCAAGTTTGGGTATTGAATATGCATTGACTCAATGAGGACTTCCATAACCTATTTTAGTGAGAAATTTAGTGAAGCAACACTTAACTATCCAACCTACGATAAAAAACTCTATGCATTCGTGAGATCATTGAAAACATGAAAACATTATTTATTGTCCAAAACATTTTTTATTCATACAAATCATGAGACTCTTACGAATTTAAGAGGTCATACCAAACTCAAAAAAGCATGTTAAGTAGTTGGAGTTTATTGAGACATTCTCTCACATAATCAAATATAAAAAGAAAAACGAGAACATTATAGCAAACACATTATCAATGAGACATTATTAATATGTAAAATGGAGGCAAAGGTTTTAAGATTTGAACTCATCAAATGGTTGTATGAATATGATCCACACTTTTGATATTTAAAAGAGTGTTCTAAAGGGGAATTTAGTTTGTTCATGAAACATGACGAATTATTTTTAGAGACAAATGTTTGTGTATTTCACATGGTTTAATGCGTGATCTCATCTTAAGATAAGGAAATGAAGGAGGTCTTATGGGTCACTTTGAAAGAGATAAAACTTTAGCTGTTGTTGGTGAGCATTTTTTTGGCCTCATTCGAAGAAAGATGTGGAGAAGCTCTGCAACTGTTGTATTATTTTCTTAAAAGAAAAATCCAAATCACATCCTCATGTTTATTTACCCTTTTTTATTCCTAATTTACCACGAGTGGATATATCTATGGATTTCATGTTGGAACTTCCAAAAATTAGATAAAAAGACTCAATCTTTGTTGTGATGGGCGAATTCTCAAAGATGGCATATTTTATAACATGTGTTAAGGTGAATGATGTTTCTCAAAAAACAAACTTGTTGTTCAAAGAAGTGGTGTGTTTACATGAAATTCCAACGACTATTATCTCTCGATAAAAACACAAAATTCCTCAGTTAATTTTGGAAAATACTTTGGAAGAAGAA
The DNA here is from genome assembly GCA_036936605.1 of Limnanthes douglasii subsp. nivea. Classification (NCBI taxonomy): domain Eukaryota; kingdom Viridiplantae; phylum Streptophyta; class Magnoliopsida; order Brassicales; family Limnanthaceae; genus Limnanthes; species Limnanthes douglasii. The sequence goes on along the minus strand of JAUPFV010000005.1, from coordinate 123,700,597 downwards.
TGAGACTAGACTGCTGTTTTCAACAACTTGTCCTCCCCAAACAAATGGCCAAATTTAAGTGTTAAACCCTTATCTAATCTAATTTACTTAGAGATATTGTGGGTAAGAATATGAGTAGTTTACTAAAATGTTTACCATTTATTGAGTTTCCTTATAACAATACTACCCATATATTAATAATGTGTCTCATTTTGAAGTTGTGTATGGATTGAAGCCTTTGACACCGTTGGACTTATCCCTCCTATCACCATCATAGTATTCAATAAGATGGAATTAATAAGGTTAGACTTGGTAAGAAAATAAACCATAAGGTTAAGGAGAACCTAAAAAGGAAAAACAAGAAGAAGTATAAGCATCAAAGAGCCAAGTTACGTAAGAAGTTAACATTTGAACTGAGAGAACGGGTTTGGATACACATGAAACCAAAAAGACTCCCTCAAAAAATAATTTCTAAGATTTTACCTCGTGGAGATGGTCCAGTAAAAAATCTAGAGTGAATTAATGATAATGGCTACAAATTGGATCTTCCGAGAGATATGAACATTTTTGCAAGTTTTAAGGTTTCTAATTTATCTCTACTTAAAATAGGTGAACCATTTTGAGGACAAAACCTTCTAAAGGGGAATGAATGATAAGAACATCCAAACATATCTGATTAAAGACCCATATGAGATCGTCAAAGTAACAACTGTTGGAATTTGTCCTATAATATGCTCAACAACAAGAGAACTTAGTCAAGAGTTCAACAAAGTGTTGAAAAAACTTATAATCCAAATAAAGCATAAGCTAACTTATAGCTTATAATGGTGTGGATTATTTTCGACTGAGGGTAATTTGGTCAGGTGTTTTGTGGTGTTTCAAAGGTATTTAATGTTTAAGTGGTTTGTAGTGAGAGATTTGAGTTGCGTGGTTGTATTAAATGTTCATTACCCTCATTAATGAAAGTGGTTGGGTATTTATACCCTTAATTATGGGCCACATGGGCTTTCGGGTCATACTTATGAAACCAGGTTGAGTTCGAAACCCATTAGTTTATTAAGCAGATTAGCAATTAACTTAGTTAGAAAGTGATTAGCTTTTAATACTTTATTCCAGTTCGGATGATTCAGTGGGTGGTTTTTGTCCGAATTGCCCATGTCCGATTTCTACAGTGAGTGGTGAAAATATACGGACTCATCAGTAGCCCCTTTTTTAGGTTTTGTTCGAAGGTCTTTGGCGAGACCTAAAAAATTGCCTTTGAGTACTTGTGACATTTTCCGGACGGATTTTCGAATTGAGTAAAGGACTTATCCGGACTGAAAAACTCTTCAAAAGCTCAATGGTTTTGCCATGGATCGTGGGACACGTGTCCCCTTCTGATTCGCCTCACCAGCCGTTTTTCTCCTAGAACGGCGCTCCCACTAATTCCAAAAAGTAAGCTCTTCAATTAATGCTTGTGACGTCAGCGCCGTCTTTAATCATTACTTCCATCTTTTCGTATTCTCTTAGGTTTCTGGGTATATTTTGTCTCTTTAGTATAAATCAACTCATTTTCACTGTTTTACCATCTTCATCACTTTTTCACTTGTATTTTCATCAAAGTTTTCATCTCTCTTTTCAAAAACCCTTTTTGGTGTAAGTTTATGTTTACAGCAAGAAACACACTTGTAAAAGGTGGGTGGCTTAATCTTTCGGAGTTAGAGAAAGCTCAAAGAGTCGAACGAGAAAGGTGCATTGCTGCAGGCCTTCCAGTTTTTCCTATCGAAAAATAAGAAACACAAAGCTCAGAGCCTGATCGAGGTTCGTCTTCTGCCAGAAGCTCCAAACCTAGAAGGTTATTTCAACCTAGTCTTTCACCAATTGTCTCAGGCTCATCGGTCCAGGAGTCACAACCTATTGTCGAACGAGAGCAAGCGGTTACAAGTACCAAGAGACCCTCTCCATTCATAGCCATGGGATCAGATGCTGACATTTCCCCAGAAAAGCTAACGCTTCGACGAAGAGGTCGCTAAGTAAAAGTCGAGGCTACTGCTCCATAGTCTAAATCTCCAAAATCAGGGCCCTCTAAGTCTGGGGTCAAAGACAAAGTTACAGGGTCAGAAGCACCGATCAAGGTTCCTAAGGACAAATCGTCTGGTCCGGAGGCCACAGTACAAGCCTTCAAAATGAACCCTCCGGATCTGAGCCCCAACCGGACTCCAGACCACGAAAGGAAAGCGATGCTTAGCCATCCGGACAACTTACTGAGCCAACCACCCGCACTCCTCCCCTAAAGACAACTGAAAACCCTTCCATGATGATGGAAGACGTGATGGAGGACAGGGTTGAAGAAGCCCATTTTGAGACCGATGTCTGCGGGCAGACGGGTGAGGCTGCCATTATCAAGAAAAGCAAGGGTAAAGAGAAGCTGTGTTTAAAACATCCGGACCTGCCGGAGTGCCTTGAAGGAAGAGTGGGACCTTGTTTCCACAAAGTGAGTGTAAAGTCTCTGCTAGCCATGCAGAACATCAATTATGCTTTCATTCACACTGCTGAACTAGGCCGGATCCGGACAAAGTGATGGATCCCAGAATCTGTTGAAGTGAGGATACCGGTCGATCCGGAGACGCCAATGGATTGCAAGCTAAGTGAGATAGTTTTCTACACAGAGTTATTCAACTGGGGGCTTAGGTTTCCCTTGGACCCATAGATCGTCAGATATTTCCATATGATAAAGCTCTACCCAAGCCAACTGAGCCCCAACGCCTGGTACACACTCATGGCCTGTATCGTGGCCTCCAGGCTCTCCGGAATCCCGTTTCCGATGGAGAAGTTTGCTGCTGTGGCCAGCCTTTGCAAGAACCACATCATCCCCTTCTACCATTTTAACATGGGCGACAATTACAAAGTGGAGGATGACCTGCTTGAATCTGAGAAGAATTGGAAAATCCAATTCTTGTTCATCAGTGGTGCTTGGGAGAATAGGAGGAAGATTAAGGCTGGTGCCAACCCAAGCATGCTTACCAGCAGATGGAAAAGCACAGATTAATATTTCATCATGTTTGTTTTTCTTTCCTTCAAAAGTTTGTTTACTTAAAAATTCTTCTTCTTATTTTGGTAGTGCTGCCGAAGGATTTCACCAACTACGTAGAGGAGGGGTAGACTACTTGTGCCAGGCTGAATGCTTGGGCTGCTGAAAAATGGGGAAATCGCTTCCATAATTGTTTTACTGGTGGCAAATTGGTGAGATCCCATCTCTGGAAGACAACCGGTCGGAGAGACTTTCCTTGGGAGGAATTAACCAAACCGCCCCCTCCAGAGGTCATTCTTTAAAGGACAGATGCAAAGGATGGAAAGCTAGCCTTGCTGGGCAGAGCTAAAGCCCCAAGTAAAATGAAGGGCAAGAAAGGTAAGAAAAAGCCAGACGTAGATGAGGTCAACCAAGATGGTGTTGAGGAGACTGTCCCAGCAAACCAGGAGGTGCAGGACCAAGGAAGGATTGATGTTGCTCTGCTTCAAGTGGTAGAAAATGAGAGTACCAAAGAGGCAGTTGGACTTCCGAAACTCCCAAAAGCTCCCAAGAAAGACCAAAACGGGGAGAAAGAGGTGGAGATAGGGAAGCCAAGAAGAAGAAAACCTCCAAGGGAGATGAAGTTGCTCTCCGGCCTCCGAAGTCTCTTCCTCCGGTCGACCCAACATACCCAACCCAAGGAGAGCAATCCCAACTGACTTTCACACCTGAGAGGGCGTCAGAGGGGACATCAACATTGATGGAGTAGACATCAGTGGCCTTCGAGGGATTGGTCTGTACTTTGGAGACCTTGAGAATGATGACTTTGCCGGCCCTTACGTCCCCCCAAGCTCTTCGAATATCGTCACTTTCAATGGTAAATCTTTTTCTGTTTCAGGAGAGAAGGACATGGTAACCCACTCCTTGCTGAGCAATATTCAACCGGTGCTCAACTTGGAGAAGCAAGTGAAAAACCAATGAGCCATCATCAACACACTCAACTCAGATAAAGATAGTTTGTCTAACAACCTCCTTACTGCCAACCAGAATGTTGATGCATTAAAGAGAGAGAACGAGGAGTTGAAAAAGGGGAAATAGGATTTGGCCACCAAGCTGGCCACTTCGGAGGGGATTATCAAAGAACGTTAGTCCAAGTATTCTGACTTGGAGAAGAATATTTCTACCTTAAAGGTGAAGGAGAATGACAACGTCATCCAAACTCTAACCAGCGATAAAATTTCGCTCGAAGATGTTGTATCTAAGGCTAAACAAGAAAAAGATGACTTGTTAAAAGAGCAGGAGAAGACAATCCAAGCCAAGATTGATGGATACCCCAACAAGGTGATAGACTCGCAAGAGGAAAGGTATGCTGAAGTCAAATCAGACATGGTCTTACTCTTTCATGAAAAATTTGCCAAGAGGACACTAGGAGATCTATGACGATTTAAAGTGAGAGTGTTTAAATTCGCCGATGACAAATGTTTAAATGGTCATCACCCCAACGAATCAATCCGATCTGTCAGTTAAATCACTCCGAATTTTATTAAAAATCCGGACACCTCATTAAAACCTCCCCACGCCACCAGGGTAGGAAAGCGTATGCCCCATAATATTTACATGGACTTTAAATAAGTAAATATTTACATAGTTTTCATTCTAGATAAAACCGGAGGTGTTCAATGTTCCAAGGGTGATTCAAAATCCTTCCATCTTTATCTTGAAGCCTGTATGTCCCAGGCTTAAGCTTTTCACTGACCACATAGGGTCCTTCCCAAGTTGGAGCTAGCTTGCCGAACTGCTTCTCCTTAGTATGCTGGAAGACTTTTCTCAACACTTTATCCCCTGGTTGAAAATCCCCCATTTTGATTTTGGAAGCAAACCTGCTTCTCATCAAACCCTGATAGTGTGTGGAATCGAGGTGAGCCTTAACTCTTCTTTAATCTATCAAGTCAAGTTGGCTTCTAATTAACACTTCGTTTACTTGTTCGGAAAAATTGTGGACTAGGAATGAAGGGAGAGTGGCCTATATGGGAGCTATTGCATCCATACCATATACCAAGGGAAATGGGGACTCTTGTGTTGCAGCCCCGGGAGTAGTCTGGTAGGCCCATAGTACTTCTTGTTAATAGCTTGGCCACTTTCCAGCAGCCCCTTCTAGATTTGTTTTAAGACCGGCCATGATGGTCCTATTAGCTACTTCAGCTTGACCATTCGCCTATGGGTGGAAATGAGAAGAGAAGCAGTGTTGAATGCCTCTAGAGGACATAAATTCTCCATATCTTTGTTATCGAATTGTGGCCCATTGTGTGTAGTTATCTTTTGGGGAACCCCAAACCTGCAGCAAATATTAGACAAGATGAATTTTATAACAGCTTTCGAAGTATTTCCTGCCAATGGGGCTGCTTCTACCCACTTTGAGAAGTAATCAATAACAACAATTATAGTTTTGCACCCTCCGGATGCCATATGTAGAGGTCCCACCAAATCCATCCCCCAACGAGCAAAAGGTATTGGCTCAGAAATTGACTCTAAAGGGACAACTAGGATATGAATTTCATTACTGTATCTTTGGAATGGATCACACTTATTCACCAATTCCTTGGCATCTTGCATTATGGAGGGCAAGTAGTATCCATCTAACAAGACTCTTCTGGTTAGAGCCCTAAACCCACAGTGTGCTGATCCCTTACCATCGTGTAATTCAGAGAGCACTATTTGGGACTCTTCGATCCCCAAACATCGTAAGAGAGTTCCACTAAAAGACTTTTTGTAAAGAACATCTCTTAGGATGACAAATCCACGAGCCTTATACTTAATTTTCTTTGCCATTACTTTTTTCCGGAGGCAATATGCCATCTGAGAGGTATTGGAAAAGAGGAAATCTCCAATCTTGAGGTTGTTTTACTTGTGTATTTAAACTTTCTTCTTCCTTGTTCTGATTGAGTTGAATGGATAGGCACTCTTGCACATGAATCTATGGGTAGGACTCAGAATAGGCTATGGTTGCCAAGGAGTCTGCTAGCGTGTTTTCTGTTCGAGGTATGTGCTCATAGGTGATTTTTTTGAAATTAAGTGCCACTTCTTTAAGAACAAATAAGTATTTAACCAGTTATTCCTTTTTTGCCTCGGATTGACCTTGTGCATGATGGATAAGAAGCTGAGAATCGCTCATTAACCTGACCATTTTGGCTCCACAAATGAGAGCTAATTTCAAGCCAGCTATAGCAGCTTCATATTTAAACTCATTATTGTAAACCTTGAAAGCAAAAAATATAGCGTGGTACATTTTGTCGCCGTACGGAGAGGTTAAACATATCCCAGCACCACAACCCATGGTACTTGATCCACCATCAGTCCGGACAACCCATACTTTTTTAGTTTTTTCACTTGTTGCTTGCTTAATGTCTCTATCCGAATGAAATTCAACTAGGAAATCAGCAACAGCCTGAGCCTTGACTGTTGTTCGAGGGGAAAAATCAATATCATAGTCTCCCGGCTCCACTGACCATTTGGTCATTCTGCTTGAAATGTCTGCCTTTTGAAGAATGTATTACAAGGGAAAAGACGTCCGGACAACGATAGAATGAGACTGAAAGTAGGGCCTCATTTTCCTAGCAGCAATTACTAGGGCCAACACTAATTTTTCAAGTTTTAAATACCTTTTTCTGCATCTATCAAGCTCTTTCTAGCACTGCACTTATGGCACAATCAGAAACAGCTAAGTAAATGTAGAGTGTCTCTCCATCAACAGGTTTAAACAAAGTTTAGGGGAGGATAAGTACTTCTTAATTTCATCGAAAGCCTGGTCGCACTGTGGAGACCAGTTAAATTCTTTTGCACCTTTTAAAGTTTGAAAAAACGGGGCACACCTATCCGAAGACCTCAAGATAAAATGGTTTAGAGTAGCTAACCTCCCTGTCAATCTTTGTACTTCTTTAATATTCCAAGGAGGCTCCATCTGCAATAAAGCACTAAGTTGGTCTGGATCAGGCTGTATCCCTTTCTCACTTATCACATACCCCAATAATTTTCCGGACTTCACTCTGAGAACACACTTCTCTGGATTCAACTTTAAATTTACTTTCACCAAGTTGGCAAAGGTTTCTTGGAGATCTACTAAGTTTAGTTCTTCTTCCATACTATTTACCATCATGTCATCGATGTAGACTTCCATGTTTCTTCCAATCTGATTAGCAAAAGCCTTGTTTACTAATCTCTGATAAGTAGCTCCAGCATTCTTTAACCCAAATGTCATCACCTTGTAACAATGGAGGCCCCTATCAGTAACAAATGTAGTGTGTTCTTGATCCTTCAGATCCACTTGAATCTGATTATACCCGGAGAAGGCATCCATAAAGGACAATAGCTTGTTCCCAGATATGGAATCCACCAACTGATCAATTCGGGGGACCGGATATAAGTCTTTTGGGAAAGCTCTATTGAGATCAGTAAAATCGATGCACATACGCCACCTCCCATTTTTATTCTTTACTAACACCAGATTGGTTGTCTATAAAGGGTACTGAGATTCCTTTATGTGCCCCATCTTAGTAAGCCGGTCAACCTCTTGAACTATTACATCAGCTTTCTCCTCAGAAAAAGCTCTCCTCTTTTGTACAATAGGTGCTACATCCCTTCAGATGGATAGCTGGTGCGATATGATACTTGCAGGCACTCCGGTCACATCAACATTGCACCAAGCAAAAACATGCTGATGGTTTTTCAAAAAAGCTAACACTTTACTCTTTAATTCCGATGTCATCTTGGACCTGATCTTGACATTTCTTCCTTCAGCCAGAGAGTGAGTTTCAATTTCTTCAATTGGTATTAAAACACAAGGGGTCTCTTTAGGGTCATCAATTTCACCCTCCCCCAGAGGGCCCCTCAAATTGCTAATCCTCACTGATCCGAACTGCCCCAAAGTTCGAGGTGCCAGGGATGTTGCATAACACTCCCTTGCTACCTTTTGACTACTTCGGACAACTCCCACTTGTCCTTGCACATCGTATTTTAAACATTGGTGGACTGTTGAAGCCACAACATGCATCCTAGAGAGCCAAGATCTCCCCAAAATAGCGTTGTAACGTGTGGGACAATCCACCACAATGAAAAGTATTCTGACCATTTTCTTAAAAGGGCCCTTTCCCAACAAAACCTCCTCCTCAAACTCCCCGATTACATCTGCTGAGCTTCCAGTGAAACCCACAATTGACTTGTTTGAACGCTAAATCACTGCTGAATTCTTCATTTGTTTGTAGGAAGTCAAAAAGAGGATATTGGATGAACTACCGGTGTCCACCAAAATCCGTCTAATGTCATTGCCCCCAATGGATGCTCCTATCACAACAACATCTTCATGGGGACCAGTTATGTCCCTCAAGTCACCCTCATCGAAAATAATAAAGGGAAAAGGAATTTGCGATTGATAGGAAGTCATGCCTCCTTCGAGTTGGGTAGCTAGAGTATGAACATGCGTCTTTCTCGAAGAAGCAGTTAGTGCAGTCATGGTGTCTCCCCCAAATATTGTAAGTGACTCAAAAAAGCTGATAAGTCCGGACACCGTCTTGCAGTGTTCTGTGATAACACCCACCTTATTCCGGGTTGGATCAGGATCCAAATACTCTGACTCCACATCAAACCTTTCAATTATCACCATAGCCCCATTTGGATCCGATGTCCCTGCATTGTTTGGGCCAGTCCGATGAACATTATAAGCCCCCAACTTCCCTCTCTCAATCAAATTTTGCACTTCTTGTTTCAACGTGATGCAATCTTCAGTGTTATGGCCAGTATCATGATGATACTGACAGAAACAATTATTACGACTTTCCCTGGGAGATTGTAATGCAGCCGGCTTTCTGAAATGCACTTCGTCTTTCATTTTGTCATAAATTGTGGCTATATTTTCTTTCAACTCAGAAAACCACTCCGGTTGAACCCATGGTCCTCGCTTATTTCTAGACTGGCTCTGAGCTGGTGCAGCTGGGTAGGATTGAGCCTTGGCCCTATTATGACCCTGTCCGGCTTCCTTGGCCTTGTACCCGGACTGATTCTGGTTTTGATTTGGGGCAGCTTGGGCAGACCTCACTTGCCAGTGCACCATGGTTTTCTTTGTTCCATCCACATTAATCTGTTTGCCGACCTGATTCAGTAAACCACCCCACGTCATGGCCTTCTTCATGGTTACTGAATCAACCAAATTGCCAGGGTTCAAACCCTGCCTTAGAGAAGCTATTGCTAGTTGTTTAAAGCAATAAGCTAATCCATTTTTTGTGTTCACAAAGAGACTTATATATTCCTTCAAAGATTCATTTGGTTCCTGGACACAATGGATAATACTGTCTCCATTGCCTTTCACTTCCTTACTTCCAACGAACTGCCTCCGGAAGGCCACCCAAAAAAGTATCAAAATTTGTGATGCACCCTTGTGGCAGACTATTGTACCACTTCAGAGCACTCCCCGTAAAAGACTGGGAGAACTCTTGACAAAGTAACTTATAATGATCGTCAAAATTCATCATAATTTTTTTGAATTGCTCCAGATGGTTACCCGGATCTTTACTCCCATCATATTTTTCTATCTTTGTGATGTCAAACCTCTTAGGAAGGTTTCCGGACAGTATCTTGGAGGAAAATTGAGATTGTCTTCAATTCCGGCCACGACTAAACACAGTATCTTTGTTGGGAGTTGCAAAGATACCTGGTTCATCATGAAAAGCGAAACGATCCATTAATAACCGGTCTACATGTCTCCGACCATGGTTGTGGCTTTGAGACGACCCTTTACCCAGGTGCCTCTTCAGCCTTCCATGCATGTCCCTCTTTCTTGAATATTTTTTTACCAACTTCTGTTTCTTCTTAGAATGACCTTCATCACTTCTGGACGATAGGGATTCTTTAACTCCATCTTCGTTCAAGGAGCTACTAGAAGATTCTGAGTCTGAATCTGAGCTCTCCACTGGTTTAGACCGGTGAGACTTCTTTGAGCTAGCATGAGTCTTTTTAGTACTCACATGGGTCTTTCATTGCTCATGCTCTCTTGGATTGTCAGTGTGGTGAACTGCTGACACTTTTGACTTTTCTTTCAAGCCCATCTCCGCCCTTTTAGCAGCCCTCAAGGCTTCTATCTCAACTTTAAGCCTGTCTCGCTCCTCGATCGTATATTCATCGTTTTCTCCCACCACTTTTGCCAAAGCTGGTGACATTTCCTGCTCGTCCGGATTCATCAGAACTGGTTTTTCTTGATGGTTTCGAATGCTAGATTGAGGCACCTTCTTCTCCCACTGTGGTCGCCAATTTGGTGTGGATTATTTTCGACTGAGGGTAATTTTGTCAGGTGTTTTGTGGTGTTTCAAAGGTATTAAATGTTCATTACCCTCATTAATGAAAGTGGTTGGGTATTTATACCTTTAATTATGGGCCACATGGGCTTTCGGGTCATACTTATGAAACCGGGTCGAGTTCAAAAACCCATTAGTTTATTAAGGAGATTAGCAATTAGTTTGGTGAGAAAGTGATTAGCTTTTAATACTTTAGTCCAGTTCGGATGGTTCAGTGGGTGGTTTTTTTCCGAATTGCCCATGTCCGGTTTCTACAGTGAGTGGTGAATATATCCGGACTCATCATATAAATTTATTAAGAAATTATTTTAATTGGAGCATACAATATGAGAAGCTTGTTTCAATTTGCAATACGTATTAAAGGCAAAAAAATATGCTTCAAGTCATTTTAGTAATATTAGCCCATTTTGTCAAGGCCCGGATGAGGAGATCTTTTAAAAGACATCAAAGTGATAAAATCTAATATTTAATTTAGTATTTTATTATATATTAAGGGAGTGGAATAGAGTTAATGAGTATTTATTATCCAATATATCTTGTCTAAGCCTTTTTATTTTATTTAAGAGAGTCGAGCAAAGTTATTGGGTATTTATATTCTAATATTTAATCTTAAGTCTTCTTATTCTATTTTATGAGAGTCAAAGAGAGTTATTGGGTATTTATTATCCAATATTTACCATTTGAGTCTTTAAACTCATTTAATTCTCTTTTAAAAAAGTTAAAGAATTTATTTCGTTTTTATTACTTGTCCTTCTTTGTAGAGCTATAAATAAAGCCTTAGAGTCTTTATAATGAACATATTCATTCAACTTATAAGATATTGAGTTTCCACTCAAAATATTTGTATAAGATAAATCTATTTTCAAACTATTCTTAAGAGATTCTCTGTATAGTTCTACTTATTAAAGGCTTTTCATCTCTTTTGTGGCGTAATGCGATCTATTATCTATATATCATCATCGTTTATTTGGTTTTGTTTGTGAGTGTTCTCCGAACAACAAAAAATTAAACCAATACTTTATCTATCGCTACACACATCATACTGCTTTAAACAAGGAAATGAAATTATATGATTCTTGTCAACTTTGTAAATATCATTCCTTACCTTAATTTAGCTCTATATTTTATGCTATACATGTTTCTGACCTTATTCATACAATGTTTTGGGGTCGTTGTCGTATTAAATTCTAATATTCTTTATAAATATTATATTCATAGTTTGGATGACTTTATTAGATATACTTGAATATATCAACTGAACATCAATCATGCTTTGCTCAATGAAGTCCTAACAAAACATATGTACACGAGACAACATAAATGATTTGTACATCCTACAAAACCTTCCTACATGTGAAAATTAAATAAATCCTTATATGGCCTCAAACAAGCACCAAACGTATGTTATAACAGACTCGTGCACACTTTACTCAAGTGGAATTTCCAAAACACTAAGTCTGAATCTTTTATGTTATTTTATATCTTTAAGAATATCATATGAATTATTTTAGTTTCTGTGGACGACATCATAGTTACTGGCAATAACACAACATTTTTACAAAAATTTATTTGAAAAATACATTACACATTTGCACTCAAAGACATGGACTTATTATATATATTCCTTGGAATATAGGTACAAAGAGACACCAAAAGTTTTACGTAACTCAATCTAGATATATTTAAGACTTAGTGGTTCATAAAGGTTTCTCTAGCTCCAACCCTTGTGTTACTCATATTGGTCATTATATCTCCATAATGATTATGATCAAGTGCCCCAACCCGATAAAATATTGAAACATGTTAAGAGAAATTCAGTACATGCTGCAAAATGACCGATTTATTGTAAAAAACCTGAGCCAATATATAGGCTCCAACATACTTCAATATGTAAAAAGGGTTATGAGATACTTATTTGTCACATAACGCCTCAATATACATATCAAATCCATTTTTCATCTTTAATTAAGTGGCTTCTTAGATGGTGACTGAGTAAACTCACATGATGACCAAAAATCGGTGGATCGCTATTGTGGCTTATTGTGACACACTCATCTCTTTGTTATAAAAAAATATTTTTGATAGGTTAAGTACCGAATCTAAATATTGTGCCCGACTTCATCTTTCAACTGAGCTAATTTGGATTTGTTTAGTCCTAAAACTTAAATTTCCAGTACTAGAGACTTTACTCAGATGATGTGACAACTTTGGAACCAATTCACTTGCCTTAAATTCTGTTCCATTCTAGCACCAAGCATATCGAGCTTGATGGCCATTTTATTCGAGACTAGGTACTCAAGCATATCCAGAATATTCTTTATGCCCCATCATATGGCCAAACTGTCGATTCACTCACTAAACCTTTCTCTCTCTCTCTCTCTCTCTCTATTCATGTTTTTAGAGATAAACTTGGGCTTCAATATTTATTTTTGTGTTTGAAGAAGGATATTAGAATGGATGAGTTGAATAACGACGGAACATTTATGTCTGAGTTGAAGAAGAAAAAGAAGTACAGATTTGGTCTCAATGTTGTTTCAATTCAACCTTTAGTTTAATTCAAAACAGATTTCACATCTATGACTTAAGAGAACTAGACTTATTTCAAATTGCGGGCATCACTCTCATATTAGCCCAAAATATTTCAACAACCTAGTCAACACGCATTTAGAAACAAAAAGAAGGATAAGGATGAATTGTACATATATTATAAGTCATGGTTTACAAATCCATATGTAACAAATTTTCTTCTATGTGACACTAGATGATAAGACATAAAAATTAAAATAAAATATTCCTCAAATTTAGACTTTTTTGTATATATATCATTGCATCACATTTTTTGCAATCAACTTGATCGTAAAATTTATGTAAATATACTGAAAATTTGTGAAGAGCGTACCACGGGTTAAGAATTATCAATTTCAAAACTAAATCAAAACTAAATCAAAACTAAATCAAAACAAAATTCTTAAAATGATTATTATATTGATACTATAAAAGTTAAGTTGATAATCAACTTATAAAAAACAATATATTTTAAAATGATAAGTGATTTAAATCTTACGTGATGTTATAATTAAATGTACTCTTATTGTAGTTCACCTAACTAAAAGCAATTATGTTTAGTATACGTTTATAGACTGTATTACTAACCCTTTAAAATTATATTTGAAAATTTTAATAACTTCAAAATTAATATTGCAAATGTTAGGCAATGTACTATACATGCTGTAAGGGTTGTTAGCATAAGTAAACTTACACATACAACAACAGTAACATACAACAACAAGTTAGTGCTAACAAAGTAAAAAAAAGTTGGAAGGTATAATAACACAAAAATTTCAAATGTTCAGATATATTAAAAATACCGAAGAATATCTAACTATTAAAATATTTATAAACTCTCTTGAAAAATATATAAATAATATGGATAAATTTGGTATGTTATTTTAAGAATGATAAAAAATAATGTTTTAGTATTGTGTCCTAAAAATAGACATTAAGACTAAAAGTAGACCTAATTAAAGTGCATGTTGTATGTTAAATTGTATCAAAAAAAATTGAATGTATGTTAAATTGTATCAAATTGTGTTGACCTAATTACTAAAAACTTAATTAGTATTTCAAGGCTTACTGCTGATAATTGGTTGTATGCAAAATTGTATCAAAAAATTGATTTTACAAGTAGTTTAACAACATATATGGTATTACTTTAACAGAACATTGATTATGAATACAAGTTGGACAAACCAATAATATATGATACTAAGATCAAATATTCAAACTTAGGTGTCTAGATTATCAAATATTTTCTTCCTAAATTTAATCTAAAATCTGTTTCTCTGTGTTTTTATAAATTCTTAAACAATACTAGCTATAAAACTTATAATGTTTCATCTTTCACTTTTAAAGGTATGTTGGAAAAAAATACGAAGTCATCATAGTTCTAATGTTTTGTCACACATTCTTAAGAATTGTGAGTCGAATACTAATGCTAAAACAAAATTAAGTTTATGTGATGCATGTCAAATCATTTTTATATTATTTATTTTAGAAATAGTCTAATAATCATGCTACATATTATAATATTAAATAGAATACTAGAATATTTTCTTTTACAACTAAAAGTAAAGTTTGAATTGTTTTTGTAATATCTTTTAAATTACTTATAAAAATTTAATATATAAAAATAAAAACAATTGTTACAAAATATGAATAAGAAAATTATCTAGAACTAGTTAAACTAACTGCAGTTACATACAAAAGTAGATATATAATTTTAGAACAATAATTGTTTTTATCAATACATCATTAATTATTATTTTATAATACAAAAAGACTAGTATTTTGTAATGGTTTAAACCTATAAAACTCATATATTAATTATATTTATTTTTAGGCCAAAATGACAAATAAAAAATATTTGTATTCATAGTAATATTTATATATAGTAATAAATAATTTTTTATTTCATAACTGATTTGTGAAACATTCAAACCTTTTTTATTGGTTACATAAAATATGTCACAATTAGATTATTTAAATCCCACATGAGTATATTATAATATTTGTTTACCTCGTACATCAATATCAAGCTTAATCAAGTATATCAAACACTATTTGTGCTTTTTATAATTTCATGTGTTCAACACTTTGTGATACCAATCATCAATTTTTTTTAAATTTTTTTGAACGATTTGATAGTAGCACTTCAAAAAGTCACATTTCTTATTGTTACAAAACCTACTATAATAACATTATGTTATTATGAGTAGATCTTAGTTTAGAATCTTTAAATCTAATATATTATATTTTAAGATGATTCATATCCACGTTTCACACATTAAATCTACTAAATATTTACTATTGCTTTAAGCATTTTTGATAGAAATTTTTTACAATTTCAAAAACGCACTAAACCAAAATGATACTGTTTTTTTAGTTCTTTCAAATGTTCCATGAATGTTGATAGGAACATATGAATATTTATATGTAAATAATAAAAAAACACGATATAATTCAAATGCGTATGCACTCTAGCTTTTCAAGAGAATAAGTTATATAAAACTTTGATATAAGTAATGCACCTTTTAATGTGTTATTAGTTGAATAAGTTGCGTAAAGTTTAGCCAGCAGCCAATGATCATTTTTTTTCTGATCCAGCTCAATCTTATTTTTGAGAGCTTCCGATCTCATTTTTTATATTTGTTTCATGCTCCGTTATTTTTATTTTATCTTTTTGTTTTTTTCCGGTGGTTCATGTCATATAGGGTTACCCCGCTGTTAAGGTCTGCTACCCCGGATTCTCAACGGAACATATTTAGGCCGGTATTCTTGTTCGTTTTCCCACCTCCCCTTTCTCGTCGATCTTGTGCATCTTGCATGGAATCTACCTAATAACAACTGTCCGCTATGTTCCAAGCGGTTGGGATCCTCCTTTGTTGCCAATATTTATGGGTAAATTGATGCATCAAGAGATTCAGAGTCTGATTGTCTTGTAATGGATTGATTTTTATGTCCGTTGCATATTGTATGTGCTTCCAACTTATCCTCTGAGGGTTCTCTGTCCAAATTTACTTCCATCCACAACCACAACTATCATGATTTTACATATCATACATGCATATTTTTTTTTTGAAACCCTCATCGGGATTCCAGTATCGCTTGTTTTGGTGGTAACTTGTGCATTGATCGGTTGGTTTTGCCTCCGTTTTGATGGAAAATTCTCTGCATTTTGTATTATGGCCCTATGACTTGGTTCTTCGTATAAGGTATGAGGTTCTTTCATGAATGGTTTGAAGGCTGTCTCGAGGCTATTTACAGTCGGATTTTGTGATTGCAGTATCGTTATTTCAAGGCGGGTTTCAATGTTGTTTGGTGGTTGTTTGTAGACTGCTCTTGTGGCTGTTTCAAGGTTGTTTCAATGTTGTTTCATTGCTGTTTGGAGACTGTTTGCTTGATATTTCAAGGTTGCTTGCCGGTTGTTTTATGATTGTTTGCCGGTTATTTCATGATTGTTTGCGGGTTGGTTTTGTGGTTATGTTGTGGCTGTTTGTAAGTTATTTCATAGAAATTTGTAGGCAGCTTGCATGCTTTTAAAATGTGGGTTTCAAGGTTGTTTTGTGGCCGTTAGCATTCTGTTTTGGGATTGTTTGCACAACTCTATATTGTCACATATGGTATTTTATCGCCATCAGGCCAAGAACAACCACTCCCGTGATTTTGACTCTCATAATGTGAAAATCAACTCCCACACTGTCCGTGACTTCAACCTCTCAGAAGGTCTGAAGTGAATCGCCAGGCCGATGATGGCATTATCCTGGACCAATGAATCTTGTGTCATTTCTTATAATGTTGATACTTAGTTGTTATGTACCATATTTTGCTTGGACTTCACACATTTGGTTGAGTTTTTTGCTATGAAATTTCTTGTGGTTTAAATTCTTTTTATTTTAAATTAATGCTTTTAATACAAAAAAATGTTATCTTTATCATATTTATTCATTTTCTTTCTATAAACTATATAAAACCATTTATGATCTAAAACAACCGTTAATAGTTTGATATGAAATTCTAAGATGTTATTTAATTTTTAAGGTTTATAAAATTGCAAATCTGATTATTTTTATCGTTCAAATCTCTATAAATGTGAAATTTATTTTAGTATATATGACAAAATTAATTTCTATAAAAATAAAATGGTATCTCAAAATTATTTTATGAAATTTTTTTATAGAGTTTATACTTTAAAGGATTTTTGTTTTTAAATTCATTTGTAATAGTTATAGTATTTATTACCTAACATTGATAAAATATATTATAAAATTAAAAAAAGAATAAAGTCTAATAAGGCTTGTCCTATTTATAGTCTATTAGACTTATATTTTATGAACACGTTGAGAATTATATAATTATAATCTCATATAAGCAATATGAGAGCCTTAGGATATCTATCAAACACTCATCATACTATCTCTTTACTATCTCTTTTGCTATAAATAACTCAGTCAATTTATAGAATTCTCAAACTCGACTTACTTGAATGCAACCAAAAAAATACTATGAAATTTATAAGGCATACCTAAGATAAAAGTGCATATTATATATTCAACTAACATTGCTTTTACTAGCGTTTTTCTGATGTTGGCTAGGCATTGTAGGTTATTGCATCTATTTTGAACTCACACGGTATTCTTCGGATTTAAATATATAGTAGACAGTTTCTTAATCCTCAACCAAATATACTTATAGTAAATTGACCAATTTCTCTACTTATCTTATATAGATCAAATCATATATTTTAATATATGTATTTTTTTTAAATTTGCTTTAATGTATTATGTGACAATTTTAGAGTAAGTGCTCTTGCATTAATCTAGTATTTCACACTCGTACAAACACATTAAAATTGATGTGTATTTTATAACTAATTAAATTTTTCAATAGGCTTTTGAATTCTTATATGTTATCTACATTACCGGATTTTTACTCGACGAATTTATTATTTATCCGTGTCCCGAACTTGGTCTTAAATTTTATTATATATACTTTAAGAAAAAAATTAAGACATTCCAAAACAAGATTTGAATGTTTTTTATTTAAACTAAAAAACCAATCTAGTTAACACGTATGCTAATGAACTTGATCATTGCACAAAATACAATAAGAAAAAAATCTCATTGTAGCGTTATCTCTAATCTTCTCAACAAATGCTTCATTCTTGAACTATAAATAGTATACGGGATGTTAATGATTAGCACAATTAAATGTTGGTTCATAGATTGCAATATTACATAGAAAATGTTATTTATGAGAATGTTGGATATTTTCCAAAAGTCAATCTTGGTTTACCTTATTTGGTTCATCAACATATATAAAAAATATACCATCAATGCCAGAGTTTCATGTTTGGTCAATGTTTCATTGGTTCGTTAATGTTATATAAAAATATATTTCTCCCACCATATAAATAAATAAATAAAATTTATGATGATTAAAACAATTTATTTATTTTTGTAATAAAATAGATCATATATATAGGAATATTATTTTAATTATCTTATAAAGTTTTAACTATTTATATGTAGTTATTATGAGAGAATTAAGTATGGGTTTATCCAAGATCATTAACATTTGTAACATGGCAAACAATCCGTGACCACCTTCACCATCTCGTACTTGTTCTGAGGTTAGCCGTGATACTGTTGAGGTCGGCTCAAACGAAGATGATGAGATATAGTCACTTCAGCGCTTCCGCTTAGGTGCATAATGTATATCACCGGACCGGATGAAAATTCCCCCGACCAACTGTATGCCACTCTTCCGGTTCTAACTCAAGTGCTCGGCGATAAAAATCTAGGCACTGTAGACATGTCAAGTTTTTTTTAATTTTGTTTTTAAAATTAATATTTAATTAATTTAAAATACACTCGATAATTTATCTCACAAATGTAATGTATTTGACGTGCTAGATGATTGCATGTATAGATTGTGAAATAAATGTTATATATTTTAATGTAAAATGAATATGTATGACTAAGGATTCAATGAGTTGTATGTGAATCTTGGACTTAACTTAATTGGCCCTGTGGAATTTAAATTAATGTATTTGATGATCATAGGCTTCAAATAGTTTCGGGATCAATCTAAATTCAGATATTATCGGTCAAATGAAAGGTTAACATTTGTATTTATAATGATCATGGACTGAAGATAATAAATTAAAGTGATCATTACGATAAATTTAATTCTAAGTAGGTGAAATTGGCCTTCCAATAGGTGTCAACGCTACTTAGAAAAAATAAATTCATCCATGTAATATTTTAATTTTTTAGTAGGTGAAATCATCCCTCCATAAAGTTTCACCAGTATGAGTTTTTCGGAAATTAAAATAATAATCATGGTATTTTTTTCTCAAACTCATAAAATGCATACTAGTATGATTTTCCATATGTTATCTATTATATAATATTTTATATTTACATATTATATATCATGTTCATGTATTTTTTAATATATATGTCATGATTCTAAATGTTATGTGTTTTGTTTGTGTCTTATTTTTCTAGCCCACATGGGTTACAAGCTGTCACGAACTCACCCACCCATGCTAGATTGTTCAGATTTTACCCAATGGAAAGAGGACACATTGGTATATTTCTATGTGCATGATTATGACTATGTTATGAACCACTCCAAACCCTCAAATCGTAGTCCGAAAATTACAATAGAGGAAACTAAGGAACATGAAAATCGGTGAAGAAAAATAACTTATGCGTGGGTCTTATGTTACAGGGCATACCAGTAGCAGTTCATGGGGCTCACCCGAAGGATATTACCACTACCATAGTATTTATCACAGAGATCGAGAAAACCTTTGTTAAGGACGAAAAGGTAGAGATGTAATATCTTATAAACAAGCTATTTACCAGGAACTACACCAGTAAAGGTAAAATTTGTGAACATATTCTTTGAGTGTCTAGGATTGGCCTAAAGTTGAATGCAATCATGGTAGAACTTCTCGAGGAATGTGTGATGAAATTCTCATTTTTTTAATTGCTAGAACTGTTCGAGTATTTCTATTCCACTTATAACTTCATGCGAGAAAAATAGAATATTAACGAGTTGTTTTCCCATGCTGCATAGGAGGAGGAAAGACATATAATGGCAGTGTATGAGGCTCATATGTTAAAATCTTAAAGGGAGTGGGGCCTAAAAGGAAGGCAGATGACAAAGGACCTCGTCAAGTTCCGGTAAATATGTAAAATCCCAAGGAATCGACAGTTGAGAAATGTTTTTTCTATAAATAAAAAGGATAAGTGAAGAAGAATTGCGAGAAATACCGGACTTACGTGTTAAGAAAAAACACTCGTACATCGTTTGTTGTTTCAGAAATAAATATTTCTTATATAAAAAGAAATACTTGGTAGGTTGATTCGAAAACAACAACTAATGTCTTCATTTATTTAATTGTTACGTTATGGAGCAGGATGCTAAGTGAGGATGAAATATTCGTCTTCACGACAAACGGGATCTCCTGCCATGTTATGGCTATTTGTGATTTATCTTTAGAACTTACAACTCAACATATTTTATTTTTGGATACTCTAATTGTTCATATTTTTTAGAGGAACTTAATTTCTTTTATGTTTTATACTCGTATGGATAATCTTGCCACTCTAAATAACTGATTGTTAGGAATGGTCTTGCGCTCTCTTTAGATAATGTGATTGGTGAGATAATACTTTGATAAAATATGATAATTTATATTTATTAAATATTTTTATAATTGAAATATTTCCATAACTTCACAACGTATACTAAAACAAAATTACTAAATATGATAGATCCTCTAAACTATTGCACAAACGGCTAGGTCACGTATCCAAGGTTAGGATCGACATGCTTATGGGTGAAGGTTTATTGGGTCATCTAGATTACTCTTATTTTAGAATTGATACATACTGATATTTGTAAACCTTTTCCACATGAATCATGGAACAAACATCAATACTTTATCTGATTTATCAAAAATTTCTATCATATCAAATACCTCTACCTCATTCATGAAAAGTATGAGGCCCTTGGAAAGTTCAAAGATTTTAGGACCACAGGTTAAAAACAACTCGGTAAGAGCATTAAGACCATTAGATCTGACCATTATGGTGAGTACTATGGCAGATATAAAGGATCGGGTAAAGAACATCAAGGGCTCTTTGCAAAATACCTAGAGCAGTGTGACATAGTCCCTCAATACACAATGTCAATTTCACTATGCATGAATGGTGTATATGAGAGACGGAACCGAACACTAAAAGATATTGTCAGAAGTATGATAAGTCACACATATCTACCGCTATCTCTCTTGCGTGGGGAGGGGGGCATTAAGTGTGTCGCTTATATACTTAAAAGAGTACTCACTAAGGTTATTTTTAGAACCCCGTATGAGTTTTGGAATGAGCGTAGACCCAATTTAAATCATCTCATATGTGGGGTTGTCACAACTTAGGCAAAGCCTTACAAACCTCAGGAAAACAAACTAGACCAAAAAACAGTCACTTGTTTTTTCATATGTTATTTTAAACACCTGAAGAAGTTTAAGTTTTATGATTCTCTTACTAGTACTATATTTGAAACCAGACGATAAAGTTTCTTGAGGATATTCAGTTTAGGGTGAAGAATAAGGGGGAAACTTTCAATTTTGAGGAATCATCTGTAGAGATTCATGAAGTTTATAACAGGGATACTCATGTATTAGAATATTAGACTTTAGCACCAGTCATTTCAGTCTAGTTACGATAAAGTAATTTTAAGAATAACACTAATGTTCCACTTGAGGGTTCTAACCATGATATAAATTTGGTCCAGTTGAACAAGAGGAACCTCAAGGTGATACTCCATAAAAATATCAAAATTTCATCGTTCATGATGATATAACTCTACCTTTTAAACAAGTGCAACAAGAGGAAATAACTCCCTTAAGAAGGTCGACGAGAGAAATGAAGAGGTTATAGGTCCAAAATTTATTGTATATATATCATTGGTTTCATAATTTGACCTTGAGCTCCAACAGATGCATGTTAAGACCATTTTTTTCTCAATGGTAATATTATGAAAATGATCCATATGGTGCAAACAGAGTATTTAGTAGAAAGTGACCTAAATAAACTTGTTTGCAGGCTTAAAAAATCCATTTATGGGCTGAAACAGACCTCTTATCAATGCTACTAAAAATTCCTTAAGGTAATAATGTCTTTTGATTTTGAAGTCAACTCGATTGAGATTGCGTGGATCACAAGTTCAGTTGAAGTAATTTCATATTTCTTACATTATATGTGGATGACATATTGCAGCCTCGAATAATAAGGAATTGTTATAAAATATAATTTTATTTCTATTAGATAAGTTTGATATGAAGGATCTCGCTGATGCCAGTTTTGTGTTAGTAATCGAGATACATCAGGATTGTTCATGTGATATTCTTGGATGATGACAAAATACATACATTCAAAGCGTGTTACAACATTACATAGTGAAAAATTACAAACCCCTGAGTTGTCCTATAATAAAGGACGATAGACTTAGTATTAAATTAGGCATTGGATATTATCTCCGTGGACTATCAGCACATTTCTTACAACATTTGACGAGACTCAAAAGTATATTGTTAACACTTTGCCTTCATCGGGCACCACCAACTATCATGGTGAGGCCAAATCATTCTTTAGTTCATGAAACACATCATCGCACTCTGGTCTCCATTCAAATTTTCTCGCATTCCTAAGCATCTTGAAGAATGGAAAACGTTTGTCAGCCTCGTGAGATAAACATGTTTAGCGTAATGACCCTTGCATTTAGCCTTTAAAGTTTTGTTATGGTCTTGGGCGAGACTATTTCTTTTAACATGGTAATCTGATTAGGATCAATTTTATTCTCTTGCACAATGAACACGAAGATGTTTCCCAAACTAAGTCTAAAGAAGCAGATTGTACGATCTAACTTCAAATAGTACTTCATGATTGTGGAGAACATCTTCCTTAGATCCGTCAACTATGTCTTATTTTTCTTAATTTTGAAGAGTATGTCGTAAATGTACACTTCCATATTTATCCCAATATGTTCGTTGAATGTTTTATTTACCATCTGCTCACAAGTTGACCGCGCAATTTTGAACTCCAATAGTATCACGATTTAATAGTAGAGACCACGATTAATGGTAAACCAATTGGTCAGCCACATCTATCATGATTTAGTTATACCGTGATTATGTGTCCATAAATGACAATATCTCGCGTTCCGTCGTAACACCCACTAACTGATTTATCAATGGCAGATGAAATTGATCACTGGGATATGTTCTATAAAGACCCGTGTTTGTTCTTCACTAGGATCAGATTATCCACGGACTCGGGGTACTAAACATATGCTCTCATATGTGACCCACAACCAACAATCAATCTATCTCTTCTTTCACTACCTTAGACCGGTCTGAATCCAATTGCCACTTCTTTTATTTTATTGATTTAGCATGCACTTCAATCATAATACGATGAGTAACACAAGAATCAGGTATAGCTATAGTGAACGTGATATTCCAATTCCCAAATGTTCTCATGATCCCATAAGAGATCGATCAGTATTACCCTTATGTTTTCGGGTATGTTGTTTCCCATATTCACCGATCTGTCCCTCTTTGCCCCCTAGTATAACTCCTAAAGGTTCTGGGTGGCCTCAAATTCAGACCGATGCTCGTGAAGGTCTACTCTGGCGAGTGGGGTTTTGATTCAGACTAGTGCGCACATTCCAACTCGCACTATGGTTACTAATTGTTATGCCTACCTAAGATAATTTTAGGCTTTCGTGTGCAACCTTATAATTTTCTTACACGATACCACTTGTGATACATAGAAAATATTTCCTTGAAATCGTAAATGACCTGACCTAGATAAGGTTGGATAATATTGGGTGTTTAACACGACGAACTCCATTATATTGGTCTTGGCCCACCTTCCACTCACAGCTAATACTTATATTATGGTAGTTTCTAACAACATTGTTGCTTTCCTATTAAACTCAAGAGGTTAGAAATTAGGATGAAGAATGGTTTTGAATGAAGTTGCTTCATGTTGGAGCTGAGAAGGCCATTTACCATTGCCCATTGTCTATCAAAATCCGTCGTGCTTCATAGCCTACGATATTGGCTATGATCAATAATACATCTTTATGGAGTGAAGAATAAACTTCATCCCATAAAGGACCTCCAATCCCACATTGCTAACAAGGAACATAAAAGAGTGTATATAAATGTGAAGCCACCTTAACTAGTAAGAGGGTTTTTTGGGAGTACACCCAAAAGTAGTCCTGTGCGCGCCTACGAGCTCAAAACAAACAATATCTCGCTAGTTTACTCGTGGCGTGCACCCACAAACTATGCGCATACTTTAGTGGTGGATAATACTCCGTCAATCGGATTGTCTTACATATTCTATAAAGTGGCCACGCTCTATGAGCCTTTTCATATCAATCTTTAATAAACTAGATTTTTCAGTGGTATAACTATGGTCGTGGTAATACTTAAATATGTTATTCCAGTTTCAAGTTGTCTAATTCTAGGTAATCATCCTCATGTTGGAAGGTAGGTTAGATTCATTTATTTATTCGGAAAGATTTACACTAGACATGGTCAAATATGAAGGTTATCTTGGATCATTATAAAGTAAACTATGCAATATGCAACCCTCGTTTGGGGCAACGAAGCCTCGTCGGGGAATGCTACAGTCTTCCACTTTCAATTACTCTTCACTTAGCCTTTATGATGCAAATGTGCATCGACCTTTTCTAAATTGACCCATTTTTGGGACTTGATGATTATGCTCATGATGTGAAACAACTTGAACAGACAGATGAAACAATTTGAACATATAAATAATTTAATTTTATTACTTGAAGAATGAAACACAAAGGTTCAATACTTCTAGAAAACATGATTCAAACGTCTCTTAGTAATTATGAGACTTTCAGACTTCCTAATATAAATCTCACTACTTCGCTAAGTGATTTAGTAGTTAGGAATTGATTTGAGCTGTCTGCTTCGTTGCGGGTCTTTTGCGGGTCCTTAGTCTCTGTGCGGGTCTTTTGCGGGTCCTTAGTCTCTGTGCGGGTCTTTTGCGGGTCTTTAATCTGTCTGCTTCTTGTAACTTGAATAAAGAGTGCACTATTTTTTACACTCCCCCTTAGTGCATTCTTTTGATCAGCTAGACCGAGAGCTCCCCTGAACTCTTCAAACTTTGATTTGGGAAGAGCCTTGGTAAGACCATCAGCAACTTGTTTATTAAATTCATCTGCCAAGTACTCGACCAAACGTAACTCCTAGTTTTGACACCATCGGATGAAGATTGTTACAGCCTTTGAATTTTCACAATGCTCGATATACAACATACGTTCTTTTGTTGTTCCAAAATCTTTCTCACAAACCAAGGCAGCCTTCCCAAGTTTCTCGGGTGGCAACTGCTGAAACCGAGGTACAATACTCCCACATGTGGCTATTGCAATCAATTCCAACTCTACACCACCAACCCATCTCACAGCATGAAAATTCTTATGCTTCAACAAATGGTTTGCCTCATCATCAAACCCCCACTGACAGATAACAAGGTTAGCACCAACAACCTTGCACTGTTGGACCATGTCATCGAAATATTGCTGCTTTTTCTTGCGTAAAGTCTCCAATTTTTCAACCATATCGATGTCAACCTTATGTTTGGTCTTTGGCTTCGGTGGCTCAAATGGGCAAGTAAATATAGCAATTTTGGCATTTTGAATCTGCTTGGCCATCTGCGGACTACTCATGTTCTTGTCAACGAGAATTTCATAAATTAGTTGAGTGATCTCCAACTTCCCACTGAATTTCCTCTCCACTTTTATCAAATCTAAATTAACATCATTCCTTTCCAAATCTGCAGTAGAAGACATCAATCTCAGAAAAACTAGCTTTACATCTGTTTATAATTTTTGAGGATAAAGCTGTCATGCAAGTCAGAACTAATGGGTCTATGTTGTTGACTCCGAATTCAAACTTCCGAGATATACTCTCCAAATGTCTGGTTGCTATTATAGAAGCCATTTCATAACCTTCAGCACTCAGAATAGGATGAATCCCACTTTCTAATAGACGTTCAGCTTGTTCGAGAAGAGTACTAGCCATTACAGCAACACCAGTTGTGCCATCACCGAGAAAAGAGGATCCATTTTCATCCACTTTAATTTCCAGATTCTCAAGAAGCTTCTCCTCTTCTTCCTCCAACAAAGGAGATTCTTGTTCGAGATCAACCTCAACGATATGCAACCTCAACATTGCAACCGACTCAACTACATCTGATTCAAGTTTAATATCAACAGGAAGCTCTGCTAATCTGAGATCGTCCATACACGTTATTGTCACCAAGTCTCCATCGTTATCCTTATATTTGATCGGAACCGATAAAAACACTAGAAATCTTGTAGTCACAATCTCCCTCAAAACCTTAAGGTTAAAATTAACAGTCATCTGACTAAGCCTTATATCATGTCCATAAACAAGCTTCAATTTTCTCCGCTTGATTTGAACAGCGATATCAGCTAGGTGCTTACGAGCCGATACCGCAATTGACTTAGATAAACTCGCTTCAACTTGACTATCTTGCCATGTTGTTGTACTAACACTGCTTTTAGAAGAGCCCTGCAAAATCTTCAACATCACATTGGACAATTTGCTTTTGCTCTCACGGGGACCATTTTCAGTCACGATACCACTTTGTAACTTCTCTACCTTATTATTACCACCAGAAAACACAGCCGAACCATTTTGTACCTTCTTCGGTGGGAGGCGTACAAGTAGACAAGGCCCGAGTACAGGAATCGGTGCACCGCAGACAGCTGCAAAACCAAAGGCAACTGGTTGATTAATAAATAAAGTCATGTTGTCCGGTTCATTAACAACCTCAGTCGAGAAACAACTTTCCCACTGTCGCTCATTGCTCTCTTCAACATCATATGCAACATTTGCATATGATTCAATAATTTTCGAATAACAATTTGGTTTAATGTGGCTTGGTTTTCCACACTTCTTGCAAATGAGCTTTGCACGACAATCTGACTTCATATGTCCAATCCTTCCACATCTAAAACATTTCTGTTTAAAGTGGTTTGCTGACTCCCCATAATTCCTTGTCTACTTACCACAATTTTGTGTGCTTTTCCACCTTGACATGTCTTTAGTAAACAATGCATCTTTAACATCAATTGAATACTTACCAAGCAATTGTTTAACCAATGCTTCCTGGTTAGAGAGTAGGTTCTCTAACTCAACAATTAATGGTTGTTTAACCAATCATTGTATTGATGATATAAATGGCATAAAATCAGATCGTAATCCACGAATCAAATAACGTCTTAGCCTTGCTTCACTGATAGGTTCATCACTATCCAAACCTGAAAGTTCTAAACACACATGCTTAACCTTAAGAAAGTAATCAGATATCGACATATTACCTTGTGTTAACGAAGCAAACTCATTCTCACGGTATTGAAGCCGCATAGTATTTTTCTGGGTAAATAACATGTCAAGAGTATCCTAGATAACCTTTGGAGAATCCAATGCACGAACATGATCAATAAATTCCTCACCAATCGAAGTTCTCAATGCGAATAAGGTCTTTCCGCACCTTACTTTCCATTTCCTCCTTAACTCAGCGTTTTCTGGAGTATCACTCGGCAGTATCTCGGTCCCGGAAACAAGATCCCACAAATCTTGTCCTTGAAGGAAAGCCTCCATACACAACCGTCAAAATTGGTAATTGGTTCCAACGAGCTTCTCTGTAGACATTGGAGAAGCTGAATTACTTCCATTCATATTGAAAAAAGATAATAACAGCTGACAAGATTTGTATTTTCAATGAGTAATAAAATCAAACACTTGATATGCAGAAACCTTACTCTGATACCATGAAACAAATTGAACAAACAGATGAAACAATTTGAACAGACAAATAGTTTGACTTTATTACTTGAAGAATGAAATACAAAGGTTCAGTACTTATAGAAACGTCTCTTAGTAATTATGGGAGTTTCAGACTTCCTAATATAACTCCCACTACTTCACTAAGTCATTTAGTAGTTAGGAATTGATTTGAGTTGATTGCTTCTTTGCGGGTCTTTTGCGGATCCTTAGTCTGTGTGCGGGTCTTTAGAGGGTTTTTAGTGTATCTGGTTCTTGTAACTTGAATAAAGAGTGCACTATTTTTGACATGATATGATGGTCATGAGCTCTACCTTCTCTACTGAGGATTTCGGTTAGAAGCTTTGGTACAACACCAAAGCTTTCAGATGAACTTGATAATCTACCACCTATGAGATGATGCAAGGGTTCCCATTGTTTTAGCGTCCAGAGGTAACATGCCCTCTTGTCATTTCCTTGTTGAATGAAAATTGCTCCATGAACAGTGTTCCAAGTTGAGGGAAAGTATCAACCGAGCCCTAAACATCTGGCAAAGCAGAAATGAATGATAAATAACAACATCATCAAAGTGAAGATATTATCATTGTCTAAATTATAACATGCAGTGTTCGGGATCGCTTGTACTTTTGAAGTATCTGAGGTTTATGATATCCAATGCATTCGACATTGCTCGTTTTGTATCTTTGGTGTTAGAGGCGAGTTTTTAACTCTCTAGATGCTAACAAATTCTGATATAGATGTCATATCGTTTGTTCATATAAGTTATTTTCTTTAAAGTATATGGTGCGATGAGCCGAGGTTTCTCCCCTCTCATAATGTTCAGCGTGTCCACCTAATGACTCGTCATTTGTCATTGCACGACCTGCATGACCTTCATCGATATGATATTTAGGGTCCCGCGCTTCTTTCCTGATTTTCTCGTTGAAGACCTTCATCAATGTGATATTTGTAGCTATATCTTTTTTTTATTGTCATATGATGATTCATCCCGGCTCAATTAATATGGCTCATGGTCGTTGACTTTGCTCATTTAAGAGCGAGAGAACATATATTCATCGGTCCTACCAAAAGAGGTTTTGGAATTTAGGACCAAAATGGGAAGGGCCATATTTAGTAGTTGGAAAAGTAAAGCCTCAAACATATCATTTTGAAACCGACAAAGGGAAACCTTTCCAGCATCATCGGAATATCAAGCACGCGCAAACATTTGCACTTATATTGGGAGTAACTTTGTATATGTTGTATACAAAATGATTTTTCTTATCAATGTAATGAGCGGTTGCACACTATTTCCTCTGAAGGTGGCACTATAAAGTTTTAATGAGGTGTCTTCATCGCCGGGTGATATATATATATATATATATATATATATATATATATATATATATATATATATATCATTTTAGCTATTTTTTATTTTCCTTCAGATTTGAAAATTCCGACCATATTATGGTAGTATTGTATCAAAAAACTAGTTTTGAAAAAATACAAATGAAAAAAAAACTTCGGAAATGAGACGGCGACAGATCACCTTCGGTGTGATAAAACAAAAGGCAAACAATTTCAATGAGTGTCTACGATAAACTTATATGGTAACTTGATGTGATCCTAGATGACACAAGGAGCTTTGAACATGGAAATGTGCAAGAACCAGATGAACAACTTGAAAAAGAAGATGAGCTTGAAGTTGGAGATATTCTTATTTTACTGGCTGGTCCAACAACTCGATCAAGAGAAAAACAATTTAACAAAGCTGTTGGAGGATTGCTTAATCAACTAGAGAATCCACGTGATCAAAACAGCAAGTGTGGTGGAAAAGCTTGTCAAACCACTTTGGTCTTGATTCAAGCTAATTGATTTCAACAAATGAGAAAGTGTCTTAATTGTACTCGTTTTCCCTTGTTCAAGTTTTGTCCCAATGGTTTTTCTTGACAAGGTTTTTAATGAGGCAATTGTTTCACTTCACCATTGCCTATTTGTTGAAATAAAAGCCCAAGGCCCATCTACACCAAAAGCCACGTCCTTGGAGGAGGAAAGGGTCTGATTCCCAGCTTATATCATTAATACTTTGTATTTTCAATATTAAAGCATTTTGTTTCCAAGAAAATCCTTAATTGTTTTAGAGGCATGCATTATGTTTCCAAGAACAGCCTTAATTGTGTTCAAGGCTAGTTTTTTCTCCTATAAAAACTATGTACTCAGAATTCTAATGGTTAGACTATCTTTGATTCTGAAAAAAACTTCTTAAGTTTTACTCATCTCTTGTTGGTGTGTAATATCCACAAGAAAAACCTATTCTTCATTTGGTGCGTCATATCCAAAGGAAGATCAGTTGGAATATCAAAGGCTTTTCCACAACCTTTGTGTGACCTATCGATCCACATCCTTTAATCCTTGAATCCTTTTGGGTTCCTGGTTGCAACGTTATCCCTATCCCATTTCAGAGTTCCGATTCTAGGAGGAGTTACGCGCAAACATTTGCACTTGTATTGGGAGTAACTTTGTATATGTTGTATACAGAATGATTTTTGTTATCAATGTAATAAGCGGTTGCACACTATTTCCTCTGCAGGTGGCGCTATAAAGTTTTAATAAGGTGTCTTCATCGTCGGGTCATATATATATATATATATATCATTTTAGCTATTTTTTATTTTCCTTCAGGTTTGAAAATTCCTACCATATTATGGTAGTATTGTATCAAAAAACTAGTTTTGAAAAAATATATGTGAAAAAAAACTTTGGAAATGAGACGGCGACAGATCACCTTCGGTGTGATAAAACAAAAGGCAAACTTCAATGGGTGTCCACGATAAACTTATATGGTAGCTAGTCAATTTCTATGGTGACTAGTTACAAATGTTTGGCAATTTATACAACGACTAAATAATAATTTTATTGTGACTATGTCATATTTCTAAGGTGACTACATTTATATGGTGACTACTTCTAAATGAGTGACACTCGTATGGTGCTTAATGTCAAATAATGCAAAAATCACATGGTGAATGAGTGTTAAAATAATGAAGTTTAAGGAAAATTTTAGTAACACTTAAATATCTGATTAAAAATTTGACGTTCTCCGGTTACATACAAAACATGAAATCCAAAATACAATGATAACATAACTTGAAACATAAGAACATATTTTTATCATTGGTTCGTATTGTTATCCTCACAAGAACTTTTTGAATCACTTTCCAAAGAATTTTTATTCTCAAAGTCCTCATCTTTTGAAGAGTCAGAATCTTCATTTTTAGACTATTTGGGTTCTTCATTCTCTTCAGAGTCTTTGGATTCGTTAGGAAGTGGTCCTGCGGATGGCCGAAGGACTTTGGTCGGATAATATAACAGTAATCCTTAATTGAGTTTCATGAATTTATTATAAAAATCAAGGATCTAAGATATTTTATAGTTTTTTCTCACGTCAATTTCTAGCACATATATCAAAATCGGCCGCCAGAATAGCTACATTTTCTTTATCGGCTGGCACCTTGAATTTATCTAAGTCCTCAATAGCCGTTCTTTTGGTTGCTTCACTTTTTTGTATAATTTTTTAAGATCAACTTTATACATCTTAGCCATCTCCATCTTCGTTGTAATCATAACTTTGTGAAATTTAACTTTCTCCTTCTCAAATACATGATATTTTGAAAAGTTCGGCTCGAGCAAACTCAACCCATTGTTGTTGGCGTTAAATTCCTTTTGAAGTTGACCAAACTGTTAAGCTAAAACATTACTTTTTTTCCAAAATGGGCTTAAATCAGGAAATAGTCCCTCGACTATCACGTTTTCTTTCATTTAGTCCCTCGACTAAAAAATCACCGGTGAGGGTCCCTCGACTATCCAATTTTCTTTCATTTAGTCCTTCGACTTTAAAATCACCAGTGAGGGTCCCTGGACTTTGCAAAAATCTATAAATTGAGTCCCTGATTTGGGGTTTTTTTCTTAGATTCAGAGACTAAATTTATAGATTTTTCAAAGTCCAGGGACCCTCACCGGTGATTTTAAAGTCGAAGGACTAAATGAAAGAAAATGGGATAGTCGAGGGACCGTCACCAGTGATTTTTTAGTCGAGGGACTAAATGACAGAAAACGTGATAGTCGATGGACTAGACAGCGATTTAAGCCTTCCAAAATGATTTTGCCTCCTCTGTAAAGTTTTTGGCATCCCCTCAAATTTTCTTTCATTTATTTCGAACTCGGCCATAGGGTGAACCATGTTATAGAGGGTCATTACAAACTTATATTTTGAAAGTAATAGGAATTTTGTTTCTTGGAAGTAAGATCTTTATGGGTTATTAATTGGAAACTATGGTCTTTGATTTTCTAGAGGAAGGTTGCTAGTTTAATCATGATTTTCTTCTTGATGCAAGGGTGAGTTAGCATCGAAGTATGGGAACTCAAAATTTGGAAAGTACTCATACTGAACTTTATTAAGTGTAATAAGGAACTCAAGAAGCACTTTGTTTACATTTTCTTCAAGAATTGCCGCTACTTGGGAGGAAAAGGTAACAACTTCTTTGGATTTGTTCTTTCTAGGCTTCTGTTATTTCTTTAAAGCTTCCTCACAAGATTCGACCTTAGTTTTACCATCAATAATCTTATATTCTTTAGACTTATCAACTACTCATGGAGAGTCACCAACTCTTGACTCATGAATTTTAGCCTTTTCGGAAGATTTGTCAAATAGTTGGGTGGATTTTTAGACAAGTTATATGTGAATCCCCTTTGATTCTAGCTGGTCCCTTCACGGGAGGATCAGCCTCAACCTTCTTAGTATTCTTCTCTTTCGATCTAGACGAGTGATTTCTCTTTTTGGATAAATGTTGGGGAGAGGGTTATCGTCAGTATAACCCATCGCAAGAAACTAGGGTCGTTAAATAATTTTTTGAGAACAGGATTTTAGATTTAGGGTAGACGAATTATAGGAAGAAGCTTTTGAGGAAGAATCATGATTAAGTGGTTCAGTTTGTTCTTCATTGTAGGCCAGGAACCATAGGTAAACGTTTGAACAATATGTAGGGGTGGCTTAGATACTATCCTAACAACTTCTCTCTCTTCATCCCTCTAAGAATTTGTCAGTCAATCCAAATTTTTTTTTATTATGATATGTACGAAGAGTAATAACAATATAAAATTAAATTTATGTCGAACAAGATTATTCGAATAACTACGAAGGGATTGTAAATATCTACCAAAAATAAGAATGAAACTTGGAGTTGTATAGTGTTTTCTTGCAAGGTGTGACTGCAAAATGGGTTTTAAGAGGGAAGGATGAATAAAGGTCTCTCTATCTCTAGAATTAGCAAACAGTAGTTTATGAGATAAAAGTTTTTAATTTATAGTAGAAGGCTCAAGAGCCCAACAATTACTTGATAGGAAGTGTAAGGGTCTCGTCAGCTTTCGAAACATGTATGAGAAGTGACACAACGTACTGTATAATTTATGAGCTAAGAAACACACCTCACAACTAAAAACGAAGGAACAACTAAAATCGAATATGCATTTAATCTAGTCGTCAAAGACCAGGGGAGTTACTAATAAGGGTGGGATTTGTCAGACTTGGTGTGGATAATTTCAGTTTGAGGGTAATTTTGTCAGGAGTTTTGTAACGTTTCAAGGGTATTTAATGTTTGGGTAGTTTGTAGTGAGAGATTTGAGCTGCCTGGTTGTATTAAATGTTCATTACCCTTATTAATGAAAGTGGCTGGGTATTTATACCCTTAATTATGGGCCTCATGGGTTTACAGGTCAAACTCATGAAACCGGGTCGAATTCAAAGGCTCATTAGTTTATTAAGCAGGTTCGTAATTAACTTAGTCATAAAGTGATTAGTTTTTAATACTTTAGTCCTGTTCAGATGGTTGAGTGGGTGGTTTTTGTCCGAAATGCCCCTCTCCGGGTTCTACAGTGAGTGGTGAGAAAATCCGGACTCATCCTGATGGACATATTGTTCCAATGTAATAAAATGACTTATAATTAATATGTAAGGATGATTTAATATAAGATAAACATGGTGGGTACGTAATGTATTAACGAGTAAATATATATTTTTACTTGGTATAATGTTTGGGTGAAGTATCCAATGGAGCCATCCATGTCGGAACAATGGGTTACCATATCTCATATAAGTAGATGTACTATTTTTTAAGAATGGGAAATCAATCATTATATTGACTTTTTTTCATGATTTTTGTCTCTCTACAATAGTTGACTCGCTTTCTCACTCTATCAATCTAATCATTCTCTCCAAAAATAGCTTAGACTGATTACTAATTATATCCCTCATATATTTCTAGCACACAATCAAACAGGACTTTCGGTCCATAGCCCTTTCAAAAGGACTTTGGGTCCAATTGTTTTTTTGCAGAAGATTTCTCAGGTGAAATATTCACCTTTGAACATGACACTTTGAGTTATGCTTCTTAATATGGGTCGCTTACCTTTAAATATGATTTTTGGTCCAAATATGTAGGAGGGCTCGCTCATGTTAGCAATCCATCTTTAAACAAGTTTTAGGGTCTAGGGACTTAGAAGAGGTCGCTCAACTGACAACCCCGTTTACATGAAATGTTTGATATAACGATATATGAGAGGTCGGGCAAGTAAGCGATCCTTATTTAGATAGGTTTCTTTACATTTTAAGCACTCGAGAGAGATCTTTTAGGTGAACAAACTTCGTTTAAGTGAGGATTTTGGGTTTACAGACTTATGAAGGATTGCTCAGGTGAGCGATTCTTTTAATTGATAATTTTTAGTTTAGGGACTTAAAAGGGATCGCTCATGTGAGCAACCCTGATTTAAATAAGGATTTTAGATTTATAGACTTAAGACGGGTCGCTTAGTTGAGTGATCATCTTTTGAATGAGGTTTTTAATTCTAAGGATTTAAGAGGGGTTGATCATGTGAATGACTCTCTTTTAAATAAAATTTAAAGCTCTTTGACTCAATGGGGGTGAGGGGGCACTCATACGAACAACCTCCTTGTAAATTAGGCTTAGGGTGTCAGTTTTCCTAGTTGGGTTACTCTGTGGAGCGAACTCCCTATGGACTAAGAAAGGTATTTTGCTGTAATATGTTGGGATTTTAAGTGGGAAACCTAGTCATATTTGGGGACACATACCCTTGTTGGTCTTGGTAGGATCGCTACATTGGACAAAGCACTTACTTATGGGGTACCAGTATTTACTCGCTGGACATGGGTCCTTAAACAAGAGACATGCTCATGACAGGGCTTTCCTAAATATTCTTTATGGACTCATTCTGCTTCATTCTTCGTACCTTTAACTTGATCATTTGTAGTTATCACTTTAGCTATCTTTTCACGACGTATTATGGACCAATAGAGCTATGTAGACCCAAAATTGTCGTTATAAATATCTAATGTCACCTCACTTGAGAGGAACCATTCATTTTGTACTATTTATATTTTCTCAACTACTTTCTCCCTCAAGATTAACTCTTTATTTCCACTCTTTTAAAATGTTGGTGATTCATACCCGTTTTAGTCTGAAGCACCTTACAAAAAATTCAAGCATTTCCCACCGACCCTAGGTCTATTGACTAGGTCTATCTGATGCACAACATACGATATCTAGTATTATCAATACTAGTTCGGAGAATCAGGAGAACTACCTTTGAGTTTTTAATTGTTGTATGTGAGGTTCTAAATATTCTATTTATGTCTTACCAAGTGTTATCTTGATCAATCAGGAGTAGGTGTTGATGTGAGCTGTCAAAGTTTTATTTCCTACCATACTCAATATATTATAAAAATAACATACAAAAAAAACTATCAGTCTAGATGCAAAGAAATCAATGGTGGAAATGAAATATTCTAGACGAGTTTTTATAGTTTTTTAAACAACGTGGTCCAAAAAGACAAAGAAATAGTTTAATATAAAACTAGCAATAATAAAATAAGTATTCACCGACTACCCTTTATCATTGATTATATTATCAATTCTTGGATAAACACTTATGATGAAAAATTATTTCATCATTTCAGAGATGAGATTCAACATTTGGGAAACATAACAATCAATCGATCAATAATTTTTAAATTTTATATTACACTTTAAAAAAACTCAATATTGTAATCAAACTCTTTCATTTATATTTTATAAGGTTGATTGTGCTCACTCAGACCTCAAATACTACATCGGCTCGAGTTAACTTAATTTCGCTATTTTTCGGGTCAAAGTTCACGTATTACATAATCTTCAATATTCAAATATTATAGATTCCTTTGTGAACAACTAAGTTAAGTTCTAAACATACGAGTAATGTTTATATATTTCTCCGCTTTCGAGGTTTAATATCAAAAGAAGGTTTACATATCGCTAAGAGAATTATCTGTTGGGCTAGTGGCCATGCTTTGGGCCAACTTTTGGCCTTATAGGTTAAAGTTTAAGCTTATAGTCGAAAGAATTACCATTTCTATTAATGTGTCAAGAGATCTCACAGGCCCATATTAGTCACTATAAATATAACATGTCACCCTCTTAGGAATGGGTGAACAACGATTATTATTATATGACAATTAATATTTATTTTATCTCCCTAGTAACTTGCTCTCTGTATATTAACAACTTATTAATTCTCGGTAAGGCAATTTCGGACTCATCAGTGGTGACCACGGCATGAGCGTTTGTCAAATGGTACCCGAAGATTCACCAAGCACGCATTGTAAATTTGCAGAGATTGCATATTCTATGGTTTGAGCATGAGAAACATATGGAAAAAACAAGTTACTCGAGTTCTTGAAAAACGTAAAATAACATATTTGAATCTTTGCAAATTCTGATGGACAAAGAACCTCGAACTCGTTATTCAGAAGTGGATCGGATTTAAAACTTATACCTCGAAGTGAATCAACTTTCATCCCAAATGATCCCCAATAGGATCCACGTCGGACCTTCGAACCTTACCAAAGGGGCTTCGAGTATTTTTGCCTCGACTACTTTGACACTAACAAGGGTGTTACCAGGGGGGTTACTTTGGGATTACTTTGGTTCTTATAGGTTAAAGGTAAGCTTAAGCCCTAAAAAAGACTATGTGTATTAATGGGTCAATGCGTCACTATAAATCTAACATGTGGCAGTTTTTAGAAAGGGTGCACACTCATTATTCTTACTCATAATAATATATATATATATATATATATATATATATATATATATATATATATTCTCTTTTTAGTACCTTTCTCCCTCTATGTTAACTTATTAATTCTTGGTGAGCCAATTTTCGGCTCATCACATATATTGTTCAATAATTATATATATAGTAGTGATATAGGTGTCGTACGAGTAACAAATGAATTATTCAAAAAACACACAATTTTCCTTGTGCATATGAACTAAACGGGCTGTTGAGAGAGCATAGACCTATTTTGTTAGCCTTATCCGATATATTTTAGCAAAAATATAAAGATTATTCATCATTCAAAAACTACGTTCAAAGATGTTATAACAAAAAAAGAATGATATTCATACTCATAAAATAAATAAAGTGATGCAAATCCTTTATCTCAAAATAATTTATGTGTTATAACATATAACCAATTAGTATCAGACAAAAAAACCGATCTGAACCTATCGAGCAAATGTGAAAAATCATATTTTGGTCATGTGTTTGACTAAACAAAAAATATTTGTACACTCGATACTGTCGATAGTATGACGTAAATAAAACTAAGCCAAATATCAATACCTAAAGTTTCCCACAAAAGAAACTAACATTCTTAAACAACATAAAGTACGGGAACATCTCGATGGTGTGACGTAATGAATCTCGAGTTTTTGTTTATGTTTGAGCACTACTTGGTGAATATTTATAAAAATACAAAAAAAATTGATAGAATACTCAGTGTATAACAGATCATCCAACCTCTAGAAATTATAGAAGCCATAAAATATATTTTTGCTATAAAGAGAACCATCCCTAAGCGAATGGTATAACTGGGTCAACATCATCACAATCAAATTGTTATGTTGCAGCTTTCTTGGATGTCCAAGAAGTATAAATAATCTAAAGAGATAATCTTACATAATTATTTTGCAAAAGAATTCAAATAGGTTATAAGTTTTTAGCGAATAAGTTTCACCCGATTTAGTAATACGCATAAAATGTTTATTATCTTTTATTTTGTGAAAGAACGGATACACAATAATATAAATTATCTCAAAAAAACACAAACCAAACGAAGCAACAATACAATATATGTACAATTTAATATAAATTAATGCAAACTATTACAGAGATTTTGCATTTTTTTTACGAAACATGAACGACCATTTTAACACAAAGTATAAGACAATTTTCATTTTAACACAAAGTATAACACCATTCATTCAAACATAAATCAATTAACTAGCAACAATAACATATAAAAACAATTTTAAAATAGATTTTTGATTTTTTTAAACTTAGAATACATATAATTTCCAGATTAATGAGTGGAAACTCATATTAAGTATACCAAGACAAGTCAAATTTATACATCAATGTACGTGTGTAGCCAGATTTGCAAAATATTGAAATTTGGATATGTATTTTTTAGATTTCAAAAATAAAATTCAAAAATAAAATTTGTGAGAAATTTTGTAACAAACTGAAAATCCCTAGAAACCATCATGTATGTTTTTTAGTCATCTTCAACCGTTTTGCATTTGAACGTATTTTTTTCTTATGATTTTGAGCTTTCGTCTTCCCAGTTCTCTCAGCCAGTTTGTGAGAGGTTTTTATTTTTAATTTCATTGTCAATATTGTATGCATGTTTCCTGGTTTTCGTTTGGGATGCAAAACGGTGGCTACGTCGTCAAAGTTGCTTTCATACCCTTAACCGATGGTGGAGAAGGTTGTTGGTTTATATTTGAATTTTTGGAGGTGGATCTATTTTTTTATAAGACAATTTTGTTTGTCGGTGTCTAGTCGGCCTGGTTTTTCGTTTTTTAGGGTCGGTCTTGGTCTCAACTTCTTGAGATATCTCAATATGGTATCTTTGTAACTTTAATTTCTTCAATTTTTATGGTTGTTTTTCATGTAATTATTATAAGTTATTGTGTTAGAGAACTTATGAATTGCGCGAGACTAAGTGGATGTATAACCTTAAATGGATTATTATGTTTTTTTTGTTTTAATTCTAGATCTAAGTCTTTTATTATATATCTAGGGTTTTCAGATCTAGATCTAGATTTTTGATTAAGTTTGTTGTATATATTTCAACTTATGATATAGTCGAAGTCAGATTCGAGTTCGATTGTTGTGGTTTTATTATACTTAGTGCATGTATTCCACTAATGTTTGTAGTTTGTAAGTTTTTAGATTTTTTCGGACTTCGAAAATATCGATTTTGAAAACTGTCTCAAAATATTATATAACAAGAGAATTGTATAATTATTTTTATGATTATTTAATATTTTTACAAATTAAAAAATGTAAATTATTTTTTGAAAAATTAAAATAATATTTTTCTATATAAAAATTACTAGGATTAGATACGGATAAAAACTTTTAAGTTTTTTTCCTTTCACTTCATTCACTATTCTAGGTTTCGGAAAACGTACTTCCTTCTTTGAACAAACAGATCATTGGAAATGTCAATAACAAAATGTATTTTTATTAATATGTAAATTGGAAAGCAACAGCATTGCAAAAGGAAAAACAAACACTTACCTATGTTTAGGTATACGAGAAACTAATATTTATGTTTTATTCCTATAAATTTGGTTATTAGCAAAATGTATTTGTATTAATATGTAAATTGGAAAGCCACAGCATTGTAAAAGGAAAAAGAAACACTTACCTATGTTTACATATACGAGAAACTAATATTTATGTTCAATTGGTAAATGTACGCACAATTTATTCGTATAAATTTGGTTATTAGGAGGAGGTGCATGTATTTAAAAGTGAGTATTTTATAGGAAAAAAATTTGTTATAAAATTCAAGAATTCTCCAAGAAATGAAATCTATCTTAAATTTTTCTCTTTTTTCTTGTAGTTGAATATTCTTCGGATTCATGGAAGAAGACGAGTGTTCATCTTCGTTTCATCGGCCTGCTGATTTAGATGTTCACTTACTGAATCCGCTCCATGATCAGCCAAAGATCAGGGATAATTCCATGTATGAACCTGCAATAAGCAAGACAAAAGAAACAGTAACAAAGATATCGTTTGCTGATTTGTTTAAAAACAATGCTGCCAATCCAATTCATAGAAATATAAAGAGATCATGGGAAAATAATCATGTGGAAATTTAGTTTAAGGAAGAAGATTTGGTTTCTCTTCGTCAGAGTTCAAAATATACTTTGGTGGGCAAGTTTGCGATTGTGAAGCCTAGCTATTCTGCAGTCAAAGCTTTCTTGGAAAGCTTTAGATTCAAGGGTGAGTATAATGTCACAAGTTATGACTTCACACATATTTACATAGAATTTACAATGTGGGATGACATAAAGATTCTGTGGAGAATAAATGTATGGAAAATCAGGGATAAAATAATGAGATTGCTTGAATGGTCACCTAATTTTAACCCTAGTGTGGAGAACCCAGCTACTCCTGTCTACATAGACTTACCAAATCTCCCGGAGTTCATGTATTGTGAAGCTACTATTATGGAGATTGCAAAATATCTAGGGACT
This sequence comes from Limnanthes douglasii subsp. nivea, assembly GCA_036936605.1. Lineage (NCBI taxonomy): Eukaryota > Viridiplantae > Streptophyta > Magnoliopsida > Brassicales > Limnanthaceae > Limnanthes > Limnanthes douglasii. The sequence goes on along the minus strand of JAUPFV010000005.1, from coordinate 123,660,148 downwards.
CCTCTAAATGTTTGGGTCCCAGATAAGAATAGGGCCAGACAAGACTATTGCAAAATATGGATTATCATGGATGTTTCAAAGACTCTACCTAAAAGAATTAAAGTTGGCTTTGGGTCCTATAGTTTTTGGCAAGAACTTGTCTACAACAAACACCCAGAATGTTGTAAAGGATGCTTCTCACCTGGGCCATTCAAATAAAGATTGCAAAAATTCTGCTATTTAAGCTACCTCCTCCAACCCAAATCAGATAAGTGACTCATTAATTTCTGCATTTTAGTTAAAGGATGATGGTCAGAAACTGAAATCAATCATTGTTGATGGAAAGATTGATCCCACTAGAAAACCTGAACAGAATAATAGCATAGAAAAGTTGGAGATCCCATCTATTGGATTAGACAACAATGAATTGATTGATTCTCTTCATATGTTGGATATGGAAGTCAACAATCAAAAGGATAACTCCACTGTGATTTCATTGTTATCTAATTCTTCACCATCTAAACACACCACTGGAAGTCTCCCACCTTCTCATGTTTACAAACAAAACCTTACTAGTAAGAAGCCTGATGTGAAGAAGACCAAGAAAGTTAAAACTCTAAATACTAAGGGGATCATACCCTCCAAGCCCTTGCAGCACAAGAATGCTGCAAAAAAAACAAACATTCCAAATAACTATTTCTATTTTAAATTGGAAAGTTTGCGGCATTGGGAATACGCTTACTCAAGAAAGAATCAAATCTATCAAGAGGTTGAAAAAGTTAAAGTTCCTTTCCCTTTAATAACTTATGGTCTATGTTTCTTATATTGAAACAGTATCCAAGAAGCTTGAATTTCAGGGTTATACTAGCAACATTAGTAACAAACTATGGGTGATGTGGACTGGGGATTTCATGGTGGATATCAGCATTAATGAAGACCAATTCTTGCACTTAAAGTTCAAACACATCTCTCTTCCTACAGACTTCTTAGTCACTATCATCTATGCTAAATGAACTAGAAGTCTGCGTAAGATCCTTTGGGATAGTCTGAGAAATGTGGAGGAGGAAGGTAAAGAATGGATCATGTGTGGGGATTTCAATACAATTTCCTTCCTGATGAACAACTACATTGCTCAACTAACTGCTCAGCTAGCATGAATGATTATAATGCCTTTCTAGTGGATTGCAACATAATTGATGTTGGCTTCTCTGGGAAAAGTACACCTGGTCTAATGGGAGGCAATGGAGGAGATTAGATAGAGCTCCCTTCAATAACAAATGGCTTTTGATGACACCACTGTCTCTCACCTCTCTAAATCTTTCTCTGATCACTCTCTTTTACTTATTAAAATCTCTACTTCTACTACCAAAAGACTGTCTGCTTTCAAATTTTTAAATATGTGGTGCAGGCATGAGCAGTTCTACAGCTTTGTGGAGGGTTGTTGGGAAATTAAGTATAATGGGGCTCCTATCTGCAAATTCTGGTTCAAGTTAATGCATCTAAAAGCCAATATTAAAGTATGGAATAAAACTATCTTTGGTAATATCTTAATCAGCTTGAGGGGGAAATTGTCAATCTTGAATCCAGGGTGCTTTGTTCTAATGGAACTCAAGATAAAGAATATTTGAAAAAGGCTAATGACAATCTTCTCTTACTACTTGCAAGAGAGGAAGACTACTGGGTCCAAAAGCCTCACACTGACTGGTACAGAGAGGGTGAAAAAAATACTACCTTCTTTCATAATTATGTGAAGAGAAAGCATAAGAGATCTAAGATCTCTCGTATATAGACTGGAAATAAATGGAAAGAAGATGATTTGCCTAATCCATGGTATCCAGACATGTTGGAAGACTATATTCCTAATCTGGTCTCTTATATTGGTAATGATATGCTAATGAGGCTGCTTGATGACACTGAAATCTATGAAAATCATTAAAAATCTCAACCCTAATGTTGTTGCTGGGCCAGATGGTTTCAATGGAAAACGTTTCAAACATTGTTGGGCTATTATCAGGGAGGATTTATGTGATGCTATCAGGAATTTCTTTAATGATGGTTATTTTCCTATGGGCTTATATGCTAGTGTCCTATGCTTGATTCCTAAAAGGGAGGCTCTTAAGAGTTGGAAATACTATAGGCCAATCAGTTTGACTACCTTCCTAGGCAGGATAATTTCTAAACTAATTAATACCAGGTTGTCTACTCTTTTACCTAATTTGATTTCTGCTGAACAAGGGGATTTCATTAAATGAAGGAGCATTCATGATAACATCATGATTTCTCGGGAACTCTCCTATCATCTATCTAGAAAGAATAGAGGGGTAACATTCTACTGAAAGTGGATATGGACAAGGATTTCGACAGGTTGGATCATATTTTTTTGCTAAGTGTGCTGATGGTTTATGGGTTCAGGGCTGATTTTGTAAGGATGATTGAGAAGAACTTGTCAAACTGTCAGTTCTCTATGTTGGTCAATGGTGTTTCTCAAGGCTTTTTTTTTAAATCTAACAAGGGCCTTAGACAGGTTGACCCACTGTCACCCAGTCTTTTCATTCTGGCCCAAGAGTATCTACTTAGAGGCCTAAAGAATCTAACTACTATGGATGCTTCAATCAAATGAAAAAGCATAGGGGAAATGAGCTCACCTTGTCTTTGTTTTGTTGATGACATTCTTGTTTTCTGAAATCGGTCTTCTGGTTCTGTTAAAAAGATCATGAAGATCGTTAGTCAGTATGAAGAAATTTCAGGGCATTTGGTTAATCTAGAATCATTTCCTCAAAAAAAAATCTCTCCTCACAAGGCTAAAAAACTAGAAAGGCTTTTGGGTTTTAAACATTGTCACTTGACTTTTAAATACATGAGATCTGTAATTAACACAAGCAAGAGGGTTAGTTATTTTAAAGATCTTATTAGCAAAACAACAAATACGTTATCAGAATAGGACCATAAAATCCTATCTACTAGTGGAAGATTAATTTTGGCAAGGACTGTCTTATCTACATATCCTCTTTTTGCTTACCAAAACACTGAAATCCCTAAAACTATCATAAGAAGGCTGGAAATCCTGTATAACAAGTTTCTTTGGGGAACTAATTCTATCAAAACCTCTACTCACTGGTGTAAATGGTCTATGCTTTGTAAAAACTATGAGGAGGGTGGTCTTAACCTAAGGAGATTGGAGGATATGGTAGATGTCTTCTCTGTTAAGCTATGTTTTAATTTGAGAAAGCAAGACTCTCTGTGGTCTACCTTTCTCAAATCAATATACTTCAAAAATCAGCACCCACTGTTGGTTCCATTACATCCTAAAAGCTCTCACATATGGAGCAGACTATGGAGGGTGAGAAATAGAGCAGAAAAGTTCATTTTTGGCATGTTAATGCTGTCATATTGGACGTAAAAATAGATAGATGGTGCTCTGTTAATGCCTTCATCAGTTTTAATAATGATGAAGACAGATTCCTATATGCAACTTGTATGGTTCAACAGTACTGGGAAGAGGGCAGATGGAATATTTCTAAGGTTGAGAATGTCTTGAATCAAGATCAAATTCAATACATTCTCAAGGTTTGTCTTAACACCCCAGCTAAAGACTCGATCAGCTGGACTCTAAGTGATGATGGGTAGTTTAACAGTAAAGCTACTTGGAATGAGTTCAGAAAAAAGGGAACAAGTCTAACCTGTATGCTAGAACCTGGAATAAGGTGACTCCTCTCAAATTCTCTTTCATGCTCTGGAGAACTCTTAAAAGATGGGTTTCTACTGATAATGTCCTGCCAAAGAGAAACTTGCAATTAGCTTCAAAGTGTCCGAACTGCAATAATACAGAAAGTATAAAACATATGTTTGTAGATTGCCATCAGTCTTGGAATGTCTGGGTTTATTTTACTGCTCACTTCAAAATTTATATTACTAAAACTATGACTCTTCCTAACTTGGTGAGGACTTGGTACTGATCCACAAACAATGAGATTCACCTACGTACTATTCTTCCTTCGATCATAGTGTGGGTGATTAGCAAACCATAAACAAAAATAAGATGGAGGGCAGAACCATAAGCTCTGATGACATGATTAACCAAATCATGTTCATTCTCTCAAACCTGGACAGTTCTTGTCTGCTGAAGAAAAAGCACTGGGTAAGGATGGCAGAGTTGGGATTTCTATAGGGTGTGTAAATTATCTAATAAACCTAATGTTCCTGTCTCCCTAAGCTGGAACAGTCCTAAGCTGGGTCACTACAAACTAAACTCGGATGGTGCTTGTACTGAGTCAGGTGATTGCTACGGTGGCGTTTTGGTTAGAGATAATGCTGGTGTGATCATCTTTGCCTACATGATAGTCTATGGCAAGGTTAATTCCATCATTGCTGATATCAGAGCTATGCTCGATGGTCTCGAGTTGTGTTTTGAAAAGGGTATTAATCTTCTGGACATTGAAATCGATTGTCGGATTCTTGTTCAAATGCTGCTGACAGGGAGAACTCCATGGTATCTTAAACCTTCTCTAACCTGTTGTTACAAACTGATCTCCTCCAAGATGAAAGTGATTCACGTTTTTAGAGAACAGAACGAAGCAACAGATTACCGAGCTAAGCATTCTCTTGAATCTAACAGAAACTCATATTTCGAAGGAAATAGACTCCCGAATAGATTGAGAGCGATTACATTTCTAAATGGTCTTGGAATGTGCTACCTAAGGAAAAACATTGAGACTCGGGGTTTGAATTCATACTTGGAATCAGACAATTTCCTCTTCTATGGCTTTTTTGTCTCGATTTTCTTTACCGGATATTGTTTCAGTTCACCGGATCCATGCAAAGGTTTGGTTTCGGTTCACAAGGGCATTTGATTTCTACACCGGATGATTTTCGATTCAGGTTTTTGTCTTCGTGGTTTGGTTTCATGGTTTTCTACATGAAGAGGCTGGTTTTGAGAGATGAAGAAAGAAGAAGGGAGGCTAAGGTTTTGAATTGAAAATCTGTTTCCATGTAAATCTGATCTAGCTGTTTACTCAGTGTATGCGTTTAATTAAAAGTTAAATAAAAAACCCAATAGTTAATTGATAAATTTTTTTTATAAATGTACGTTATTATTTGTCTTGTGTATATATGATTTCGTTCAACCACCACCAAATCATCCATCCCCGCAACCAAAGATAACAGTACATAAAATTAAAATAGACGTCACAGTCCTTAAAAAAAGGATGAATCCTCCTGACAAATTATTGTTAAAATTAATTAGATTATCTCCTCTATCAATAATAAATTTTCTTGCCATATGATTTTGCATAATCTCAATCAAAAGGATGACGATTTGTTAAGTATGGAAATTGTTAGAAAAGTAGTCCTATTTATAATTGTCAACTTAAGATACTTCTAAAGAAAGTTCAAAGTAAAGAATATAATTTTGAAGGTTAATTTGTTGTTTTTAGTCATTTCATATCACAGTATCCAAAGATGAGTTTTACTAAAATATCTGAATCGTATTAAATTTCTACAATAATCTTCAAATAGATAATACCTGAATTATTTTATTAAACATTTTTAAAATTTATATATTTTCAAACGAATTTTAGAAAAAAAATCAAAATTTTATAAATTTTTCTAAACACGAACAATAGTAGATCTATAAATAATATTTTTTAAATATTCTTAGGTTTTTTTCGCAAGATCAGTTAACACATGATTTACGATAACCCATAATTCACAATTCGTGTTGAATCAACGATTCTCGGTTTGCAATTAACCCATGGATCTGACTTTGTAATTAACTCATACGCTTATCATTTAACACATGATTCATAGTTCGACTATAATATGTGATTCACGATTGACATTTAACTCATGATTCTCAGTTTGATATAACTTATACTTCTCAAATTACAATTAACATTCGATTCTCTGTTCAGATTTAACATATAGTCCACACTTCAGATTTAACACAAGATTTGCGATTCACGTTTAAACTCTGATTCTCAGTTTATATTTATCCACGACTCTCAGTTCACGATTAACCCACGATTCTCAGTCTAGATTTAACACATGATTCTCAGTTCAGATTGAACACGTGACTCTAAGTTTTTATTTAATATATAGTTCTTAGTTCACGATTAATTTATGAATCTTAGTTCAAATTTAACATGTGATACTTAATTCGAATTGAACACATGATTCACAATTTACTTTAACTCATTATTCTCATTCATATTTAACACATGATTCTCAGCTTAGATTCAGCATATAATTAGCGATTTCAGATTTAACGCATGATTCTCAATTCAAAATCAACATATGGTTCACGATTCATGTTTAACCCATGATTTTTAGTTTTTATTTAAGCCATGATTCTCGGTTTGCGATTTGCGAATCGCATTTAAGTTAAGAAACCTATATTACAAAACTTATTGTCTATACTTCCAACCTTCAACTCAAATTTCTAAACCTGCAAAATTTAAGTGAGGAGTGATGGTAAAAAAGTAGGATTTAACTCTCAATATTATAACACTAGTCTAGAATAGCATAAATCACAATTACTTTGAGATGATGTGTTGCTGTGTTTAACTTTAGAAAAAGTGATAATTTCAAAAAATTCATAAAAGATGAATTCAAAACTTCTAATAATTTTAAAATTCAAAATTGATGTTAAAGATAATTTGTTAAAAATTGGGGTTAAATTAAAAAAAAGACGTTTTCAAGTTGATAAGTATTGAATATTTAGGGGAAGAAACTAACGTCTTTCAAGAATTTTTGGAGAATTTTTGGAGAGAGATGATTACTCAAGTACTTAGAGAGAAAAACTGTAAAAAGTGCCAATCAGTCTTATTCACAAAACAAGTGAACTTATTTATAGGTGAGGTGGTTACATGTAACAGAATTAGTTAGTGGTGTAGATATTCCATCTATTTTACTACTTTATACAAACATATTTGGTCCCTTACATTTACACTTTACACCAAATCTCTCTTTCAATTATAAAATACTCTATTGAATACATGTTTGGTAATTATTTTACTCTTTAATTATTTATATCTTTATCAGTAACCTCTTTAGTCCTTGCGAAAATTCTTGAGCAATGACTAAAAATTGTTGTATGTACTATATTTATCTCCCTGTTATAAAAAGGCTCTAAACACCTCTCGAAATCACTCTAAAACGCTGGTTAGAAGACATTAATTATGCTTTATGCATCATTTCTCCTCAAAACATCGTACACCTTTTCAAGTTCCGCACACTTCTCTTCGAAAAACAATTCCAAATTAACAGTCCCTCGAAATTTGTAGGCAATATAATATTAAACTTCTTAGAATAAAATTTAAGGTAACATAAGCTTCTAGGTATGTGTACCATTTCATTCTAACACATTGTACATATCAACCTATTCCGAACTAGGCACCCATCATCTGTCAAACTTTTCAACTTTTTTCATATTCCACTCAGTAAATATATGTCAAACTATTCAATTTCTCATTCATAAAGCCCGTACCCATCTTCACAACTCGTCCTATAAATATACCTTTATTACTCACTTTACCTATCACCATTTAATTTTATAGAAAAAGACAGAAAGTTCACTATTTTATTTGCTCCTCCACCTTCGATGCCGTACTCAACCCTCGTAGATCATATCTGATTTGCTTCCGATCCACTCTTCTTCTGTTTATGTTTAGATTAGCGGATTATTGGGATTGGCTTACCATCGCTCAAAGAGTCTCATGAAGAAATCCTACCGGTATTATTAACGATAAACCCAAGAAAATTACTCAAACCTTTACATAAGGTCTTTGGCCTCATACCAGCAAGTCATCACTTTCTAAAGTTCTTGGAAGTTTTTTAGATAACCCATCTAATCTAACTCTCAAGGCTTGTTCGCAAAACCACCTGGAATAAAGCAAAATCAAACGCCTTGAACCATCAAATAAATACCCCATCGTAAGAGTCGGTTCATTGCTATGAGAGACTCTGAAGAACTCAATACTTCAATAAACCCTACCATAAAACTATATACGGCATCTTCCCTCGAAAGAAAATGACTGTTACAAACAAAAATTCATAGAGGATCCTTTTCGAAAATACCCAAAAAAGGCAGCTTCGAACACCCCTAACAATTCATAAAATATGCCTACAATATCCAAGTCACTCTCTTATAGTCAAGAGCAACGCACCAGCACAACTGCCTCTCGCCAACTCCGAGATGAAATATCTGAGGAGAATGCAGAATCAGAATCCAACATGGAAACTAACTCAAATATCCAAAACCTTGAGAATACTTCTCTTTTTTATTTTCAAGGCGATGCTGTAAAAAAAAGAGGACTCTGAAGAAAATAATATAGAATACCAAAACGATTGCCACACTTCCTAAGGACATCGCTTATAGTTTGAGTATCAATCTTAATAACATCTCCCGTGAATATCTTATTGCACCTAAAAATGTGCAATATGAATGTTCCATTCAATCATATGTTAAGTTTCTTCGGTGGTAATAAGGGATTCAAGAGAATCTTACCCTTTAGTTGCCATCAGTAGGAGAGACCCCACTTTCATGTGGTGAAAACGAACGGGTAGTTTATCCAGATATTCAGAACTAGGGCGTTCGATTTTTGTTTGACCCAATTGTGGTAGACTACTTTATAATTATTGACATCAGCCTGATCTAACCAGGTCCCAACCTTTGGTTTACCATACTATTTTGCATCATGGCATCAAGGCTTGCAAAAAATGCTCTACACGTAGAATTGTTCATAGCCAAACACTGATGTTTCAAAAAACTATCTTCTTACATTCTATTACTTAACCCTCGGAAACTTGTCACATATAATTAATGATTTCATCAAGGCAGATAAAACGTGGAAGCAGTAATTCTTCTTTATTTATGGCTGATGGGAGAATGGCGAGGAGATATCGACAGACAATTCTCTTAAGACGGACTCTCAAGTGAAAGAGCACAAGTAAGTTTCATTATCCTCTAGTTTTTCTCTTTGGTTTCATTGTGAAGAAAGTTCGAGGCGATATAAAATTCACAAAGCTGTTGCCAAGGAGATGTTTGGCAACCTGAGTAAATGGGCAAAACAAAAGTGGTCAAATGTGTTTTATAAAACTATCGATCCTCTAAACTTTGTCCAAAGTCATCTATAGAAGATCTCGCCGGATCTTGTTATTGCAACAGATCAATTGATGGAACCCTCTAAAGCAAAAGATATTGTGAAAATATTGGCTTCTCTAGATGCACGTTAATGTTTCCTGCTCAGAATAGAGCCTTGAGCTATAAACCGAAGAAATATTCAAAGACAAATCTAAAACTGCTGTTTTGAAATTAAAAATAAGGTGAGGTAAAAAAGAAACATAAGAGGAAGGCTCAAAACGTTATCCTTTATACCCCTCCAATAAACTGTCCGAAGAGGTTCCAAATTTACTCATTCTTTTTACAAATCTCGAAAAATGCTTCCAAAAGATAAGTGAGGTTATGGTGGAAAAAATAAGTTATCCACAACAAAATATCACCTAATATTTATATAAGATTCTAATTGAAAAATTCCAAGCCTTTCAAGAGGAATGGTCGGAGTTTCATAGCAGGGTTATTTAAATAAACAATCGTTTGGCCTCGAAGCATGAAAAATAATTGGAGCAACTGACTTTGAAGCAAAAAGCAGATTTAGATGAAGAGCCTGCCAACCAGACAACACTCAAAAAATTGTATGAAGAGAGTGAAGAAGGGAGAAAGAAAGCGCTTGAATGCTTACCGTCCTACAAAGCTAAATTGAGAAAGGATAAAACTGTTGTTATAAAGATTGTTGTGAACGCTAATGCAAGTGATTTCCTCAAAGCTTTAATGACCAGTGAAGAGGAAACAAAAAAATATATGATTCTTGACTTCCATCATAGATTTCTAAAGGCAAACATGGCAGACTTTTGGCACTTAGCGCCCGAGAACAGGCGCCTTGAAGACGCAGTCACCATTGTTGCAAGTTATTGAGAGGATTTTGGATTCGAAGAAAATGAAAACAACAAATCTGCCTCCACAAATAGTGAGGATATAGAAACTGGCGGTAGCTACTCGGATGGCTCACCCAGTGATAATAAGAGCAAATATCAATCATTTTTTTTGGTAACTTGTATTTTTTGGTTTTGATGACTACCACATGTAATCCTCATAATTATTGTATGCATTTATCTTGCTGGAAATGTTTCTTTAACTTGTAAGTGTTTATCACATGACAATTTCGTTTTTAAATGTGAAGTGTTGTTTCCATCTTTTAACTTGCCTTAAGGTAGTATACTGACACCCACAATGTTACTTCATAATATGCTTTGATGGACGTTAAAACTTCGGATTATACTGACACTAACATTGGCTCTTCAAAAACTACTTTGATAAACGTTAACACTTCGAATCATATTGCCAGTCACATTGTTCCTTCAAAAAATGCTTTGATAGACGGTATCACTTCGAATTATACTACTATTTCACATTGGCACTCCAAAATATTCGTTAATAGATGTTAAAAAATTAAATTATACCATCACTCACATTGGCACTTCGAAAAATGGTTTGATAAGTGTTAAGATTTCGAATTATCACTTTGAATTATACTTTTGCAAATTCCCTCAGGGGTGATTATTTCTTGCGTAATTTATAAAATAAAACTTTTATTTTCTTTCAATAACCTTATAATTTCACAAAATAAATTATCATACAGATGAATAAACTTATTTTTCTTAATATAAAATGTATACTCATAAACGTTTTGGCCAACAAGGACAATTGTATTTATAACTTTGGTTATACTTACACCTTATTAAAACCTTCTGAGCCACCAAAATAGGAAAGAGTATTCTACCGCTCAAACATACAAGCAAGAAAATAAAAATCTCATAAACGTGTAAAGAATTACTCACAATACAATCTTAAATACTCAATATTCCAAGGGTGCTGAAAAAATCTTCTGTCTTTATCCCGGAGGCAATATGTCCCTGTCTAAACCATCTCTAAAACCAAATATGCAATGACTTCTTATTAAATTTTGATAATGCATTACATTAAAATATTCTCTAATGCGTTTTTCCTCAATCAAGTCAAGCTCTATTATTCTAACCTCGTCATTAAACCAACTGCTCTTGTCAAGTTCTTCTTAAGATCTTCCAAAATATTTATATTAATAACTTTTACTTGGCCATTCGTTTGGGGGTGAAATGATATTGAAAAGTACTATGTGATTTCTTTCGAATTACATAAAGATGTCATATCTTTCTTATTAAACTATGGCCCATTATATGTAGTAATTCTCCAATGAACCCTAAATCTACAAAACAAATATTAGATACAATGAATTTGATTACGTCTTTAGCTCTTGTTCTTGAAAATGGTTAAGCTTCATCACTTTTTCAAAAAATAATCGACTGCAACTAGAAGTGTTTGTCTTCAACCGAAAGCCATAGATAGAGGTCACACTAGATACAATCCCCATCTATCAAAAGGAATCGCTTCCGAAATTGAGATTAGGAGTACAACTGGTTTGTGAATGGAATTTACAAATCTTTGACAAATATCATAACTTCGAACTAAATTATTAGCATCGTTCATTATCGAAGGCCAATAATATCCTAGCAGGAAGTAAAGGTGTCAACGGTTCTTTAGAACCGAGAACCGGACCGGGACCAAACCTATAAGGACCAGACCGAGAACCAGACCGAACCTTAACGGTTCGGTTCGGGGTTCCATTCTAAAAACCGAAAGCCGATAAGGAACCGAAACAAAAAAAACCGGTTAGGAAGCGAACCGATAAAACCGATAAACCGATAGGACCGATATGGAATTGAGCCGATAAAACCGATAAACCGATAGAGCCCATACAGAATCGAACCGATAAACCGATAAAACCGATAGGAAATCGGACCAATAAAACCTTGGAACCGATTATTTGTTATTATTATTTATTCTTGTATAAATTTATAGTACCAAAATTAATAGTTAATTACCAATTTTTTAACAAAATCAAAAAATTAACTTATAAATTTGAGTTGTTTATCATTTACTTCAATATTAAAATTAAAAATCAAATTTTATTTGGATTTAATTTTTTTAAAGTGGACCGAACCGGAACGAAACCAGACCGATAACGAACCGAACCAAAACCGGACCGAAACGGGACCGGACCGAACTCTGACCAAACCAGAACCGAACCGAATCGGACCCGACCGGACTTGACTGAACTGAAAGCTTAGCGGTTCGGTCCGGTTTTAAAAATTAGAACCGAAAGCTTAGCGGTCCTGTCCGGTCCGAACCGATAAGCTTGGCGGTCCGGTCCGGTTTTGACAAAACCCGGACCGAACCGGACCGATAACTGCCCTAGCAGGAAGGATCTTTTCGTTAAAGCCTTAAATTCACAATGAGCTAATCTTTCTCCATCATGAAGTTCGAATATAATTATTTGAGATTCATTTACACCCAAACATCTTAATAAAAGTCGACTCAAATATTTTTTATACATAATTCTATCTAGTACTGTGTACCCATGAGCTCTAAATTGCAATCGCTAAACTAATTTATTATCAAGGGGCAATGTTCCTTTAAGGAGAAATTCTTTTCGGGTCAAATCTCCAATCTCATCGGTATTCTTCGGTAACCACGAATACTTCCTCACAATATATGTATTGTTTGGATTTTATCAATATAGATAGACACTTTTACAATAAAATCTAAGGATACTCCTCAAAATAAGAAATAGATGTAAATGAATCCGCAATATTATTTTCCTCTCCGTTGATGTGTTGAATTATCATTTCATGAAACAAAATAGCCAATGGTCGTAATTCTTGCAAATACTTGATTAATTAATCCTTCTTAGCCTCGCATACTGCTAACATGTAATTTATTACAAGTTGTAAGCCTTAATGCAACTAAAGTTTCCTCATATTCTGCTTCGTTATTAGGTGGACTAAACCGAACCGAATGGCCTAGTACATAGACTCACTAGATGGAGTGATTAGCTAAAATCCTACGTTTGACCCCAAAACACTACAACATCTATCTGTTCGAACTACATGCTCATCAGCTGTTGGTAACGTACTTGTAACATTATCCTCCTCATCGGAATGGCTTGAATAGAACTTAACTAGAAAATATGCTAAAGTTTGGTCCTTGATAGCCGTGTGAGGTGCAAAGTCAATACCATAGCCCAATAGTTTTGTAGACCACTTAGTAATCCTTACATAAATATCTAGTCTTTGGAACTCAATTTCCAATAGAAACGATGTTCTCACAATAATTGAATGAGCATGAAAATAAAGGCGCATTTTTCGGGCAGCTACAACCAAAGCCAAACCAATTTCTCTAGCTTTAAATATCTCTTTTCTGATGTAATTAAACTTTTTCTTACATAATAAAACAAAGGTGGACATCCATCAACCTCCCTTATCAGGCTTAAATCAGGATATAGTCCCTTGACTATCACGTTTTCCTTTCATTTAGTCCATCGCCTAAAAAATCGCCGGTGAGGGTCCCTCGACTATCCCATTTTTTTTCATTTATTCGTTCGACTTTAAAATAATCGGTGAGGGTCCATGGACTTTGCAAAAATCTATAAATTTAGTCCCTGATTTGGGGTTTTTTTGTTAGATTCAGGGACTAAATTTATAGATTTTTCAAGGTCCAGGGACCCTCACCGGTGATTTTAAAGTCGAAGAACTAAATGAAAGATAATAGGATAGTCGAGGGACCATCACCAGTGATTTTTTAGTCGATGGACTAAATGATAGAAAACGTGATAGTCGAGGGACTAGACAGCGCTTTAAGCTTCCCTTATCATCACTGCACTAACATCATGATCCAAAATGACAATATAAAAAACAATGGCCTCCTATTAGGGGCTTAGATAAAACTTATGAAGATTAAAAATGTTTTTTAAATTTTATAAAATGATTTCTCACACTCGGCTGTCCACGCAAAATCCATTAACTTTCTCAAAACTTTGAATAATAGTGCATATTTATCCGATGATCGGGTAAGAAATTATTTAGAGTTGATAATCTTCCCGTCAAAATTTACACATCTTTAACCGATCGAAGATGGGTTACCATTATCAAATATTTTAGCCGATCATGATCTATTGTTATTCCTTTCTCACTTATCATACATCCTAAGAACTTCCATGATCTGGCGCTAAAGGTACACTTCTCTAGATTCAACTTTAAGCGAATAACCTTTAAATTTGAGAAAGTTTCTTGCAAATTACAAAGATTCTCTTCGTTATGCGAGCTTTTACCAATATGTCATCAATATAAAAACCCATATTCCTTTCAATTTAAGTAGCAAAGGATTTGTTCACTAGTCTTTGATATGTATCTTCAATATTTGTAAGTCCAAAAGGCATAACCCGATAGAAATGTAAGGCTCTATCACTGATGAAAGTTGTGATTTCTTGATCTTTAGGACCATCTGAATTTTATTATACCCTGCAAATGCATCCATAAAAGAAAGAAGTTTATTTACCGACGTTAAATCAACAAGTTGATCAATCATTGGCACGTGAAATGGCTCCTGAGGATATACTCTATCTAGATAAGTAAAATCAGCACACATTCTTCATTTCTCATTCTTCATTTTCACCAACATCGGATTTGTAGTCCATAATGGGTAATGTGCTTCCCGGATGCGTCCTACCTTGGATAACCAATGCCCCTTTTCCATAATTGCCTCAGATTTCTCTACATAAAAATCCTTTCGTTTTTGAATGATGGGTCTGATTTTTGGATGAATTTCTAAATTATGGCATATCACCTCAGAAGAAACCCCCACTACATCTTCGGGTTTATAAGCAAAAACCTTTAAATTCTTCAAAAAATATCTTAACATTGGTATGTATCGATCAAAGTGATTCGTCATAGGCTATTGATCAGAAGGTGAAGCCAGTGATTCAGAAAAGAAGAGCATTTTCTTCGGAAAAAGCAGAAGCGATTGTTTCTGAGGTGTACCGGTTATCCAGGGTTGGGCATATAAGGGAATCACAATATTCTTTGTGGACGGAAAATCCGGTAGTGGTAAAAAAGAAGAATGAAAAATAGAGAATGTGTGTGGATTTTACAGACTTGAATCGAGCATGTCCTAAAGATTCATTTCGTGTTCCTTGAATAGATCAGTTGATTGATTCTACTTCAGGAAATAAAGTACTAACATTCATGGACGCTTTTGCAGGATATAATCAGATTCAAATGGATCCAAGAGATCAAGAATGTACGACCTTCATAACTGATAGAGGGTTACTATAGGGTTTTTGAACTAAAAAATGTTGGAACCACTTATTCCAAGATTGATGAATAAAGATTTTGGTAGTCAGATCGGAAGAAATATGGAGGTGTATATAGAAGATATAGTGGTTAAACGTTTAAAGGATGATGTGCATCTTGATGATTTAGAGGAAGCGCTTTGAATTTAAGGGCAATCGGGGTAAAGCTGAATCTTGAAAAATGTACCTTCGGAGTTCGGTCAGGGAAGTTTTTGGGTTATGTCATCAGTGAAAAAGGAATAGAAGCTAACTCAGAACAGTTGAAAGCCTTGATAACAATGAATCCACCTCGGTCTATTAAAGAAGTGTAAATTCTGACAGAAGGTTAAGAGCACTTAATTGATTTATTTATAGATATTCTGACAAATACTTCCCTTTCTTTCAAGTTTTACAAGGACCAAGCAGATTTGAATGGACATCGGAATGTGAGGCAACATTCATAAATATTAAAAATTTGTTATCATCATCAGAAATATTGTCAAAACATCGAACTGGAGAGAAACTCTTTTTGTGCATTGTAGTATCGTACTTTGCGTTAAGTGCGGTGTTGATCAGTGAAGATTCATGTATTCTGAAGCCAGTGTACTGCATCAGTAAGAGTTTAGTGGCAGTAGAAAATAGGTATTTGAAATTGGAAAAGCTAGCATTTGCATTGGTGATTTCTGCTAAGAAAATGTGCCCTTATTTCCAAGCTCACACTATTGAGGTCTGAACTCCATTCCCTTTGAAAAATGTTTTACAACAACCTGATATTTCGAGGAGAATGACTAAGTGGTCAGTGGAGTTGGGAGATTATCATATTTTGTTCACACCTCGAACTACAATAGAAGCGCAAGCATTGGCATAATTTTTTGTTGAATTCCATTCAAGAAGATCATATGTGAAAAAAAGTAAAGAAGATGTATTGGTAAATTCAAGGTAGATTGTTCGAACAAATTGAGGGTCTTGTGTTTTAAGGTGCAGTGCTGGGGTTCAATTAATAGCTCTAACTGGTGAAATGATGATTCAATCTATTAAATTTGGTTTTTACGCTTCGAACAATGAGGCTGAATACGAAGCTGCTTTGGAAGATTTAAGATTGGAAAAAATTTGTGGAGAAACTTTAGTATGCTTGGAAATGGATTCTCAATTATTAGCAAATCAAGTATCTAGATTTTCTGAAGCACGAAAGGATCGTTTGATTTTATATCATGCTTTTGTTTGATAATGTTGTGGTTGAATATATTGGTCGAGAGAGTAATATGGTGGTTGATTCTTTAGCAAATATTGCTTATAAGGAGGAATATTCTTGGATTTTTCTACAAGAGAATCCTTCAATTGTTACTCAATCTAGTCAGTGCGAATGTATAGAGGAGTTCTTTGTCACATTTGAGATTATGTGAGGCGATTGGTGAGCAGATATTATCAATTTTTTTTACTCAAGGAACATTACCAGATGATACGAGGTTGGCCAAAAAAATTGAGAGGTAAAGCCTTTGGATATATCGTGTTAGATGGAATATTGTATAAAAATGCATTAAGCATGCCATTATTACGATGTCTAGATAAACAAGAATCACAGAAGGTGTTATCAGAATTGCATGATGGTGAAGGGTCAGCTCATTACGGGTTTAAATCTCTATCACGACGAGTTTTACTTGCATGATTCTATTGGCCTACAATCATGAATTATGCTAAGAATTTAGTTCGAAGTTGTGATACTTGCCAAAGCCTTTCTAGTGCTATTCATAGGCCAGCGGTTCCACTTATGTCTATAACTGAGGGTATACCATTTGATAGATGGGGGATTGATCTAGTGGGGCCTTTGCCAATGGCTTCTGGAGGAAGGCAGATGATAATTGTAGCAGTGGATTATTTTACAAAATGGGCCGAGGCAGAACCACTATCAGGAACAAAGGCAAAAGATGTGATCAAGTTTATTGTGAATTGTATTTGTTGTCGTTTTGAATTTCCTCAGAGAATTACGACAGATAATGGCCCTCAATTTAATAATAAAGAGATGGCTTTATTTTGCACGTCGAAAGGAATTTAGCAATGTTTTTTACGTTTTTTCATCCTGAAGGTAATGGACAATTCGAGGTGACAAACAGAACAATTTTAGATGGCTTGAAGAAAAACTTGGCATGGGCAACAGGAAAATGGCCAATTTAGTTACAAGTGGTGCTTTGGGCTTATCGGACAACTCTCAGGGAGGCTACAAAAGAAACTCCATTTGCCTTAGCATATGGAATGGATGCAGTCAGCCCTATATAATCTACGATATCATCTTTTAGGATAAATCAATATTCTAAAAGATCAAATGATGAAGTTAAAAGGAAAAATTTAGATTTGATTGAGGAGAAAAGAGTTCGAGCTCATTTGAATGTAATCCATTATCAAACTCCTATGATGAATAAATATGATTTGAAGGTGGAAAGAAACGAATTCAAAGAAGGTGAGAAAGTGTTGAGAAATGTGTTCCTACATACAAAGGAGAAAAGCCTTGGAAAATGGCTTCGAATTGGGAAGGGCCTTATATGGTTGTTGAAAGTATAAAGCCAGGGTTTTATCGTCTTTGTGATTTTGAAGGGAGGATGCTTCACCACCCATGGAACATACAATATTTTAAGCTTAGATTTGTCTATGTATTTTGGATTTTTTGCTATTGAATGGCGCACTCTTTCATACCTTGTTGGCCTATGAAGGTTTTAACGAGGCGCTATGTACATATTCAATATTATCAATAATGTGCATTTTTTGCCAATGGTTGTTTACAAGTGCTTATTAAAAACTATCTTAACAACTTATCAAAGACTGATCATCCTTGAGGTTGGTTAAGAGTAGAATGTTCTGAAGTGTTTATTACACTTTTCGAAGAAACAACCACTTTCGAGATACTATGTGCAATTTATACATTATGATTTTTTCAAAGTGGAACACTCAATAATGCATTGTATTTTTTCAAAGTGCAACGTTCCCCAGATATGTTATAATTGTTTCAAAGTGCAATCATTTTCGTTAACTACATTGAGGTATTTGAAGTCGTATACTTACAATTTGTAGTTTATCATTCCTATTTTAGGATTGTTATCATCGAACAATTTATGAAGATGATAAAAATGAAAAATAAGAAAAACATTTGTCAATTTGATTAATTATTCGAAGTACAATAAGCAAATTTCTAATTTGACAAATACAAAAAGTGTATGTTTAAAGAGCAATAAAGTTATTCAGACGACTCATCCTCCTGGAATGATTCATCCTCTGATGATGAGCCAGAGATAGGATCGAAGGCTTCACTTGGAAACGTTTTTATGGGAACGTCGTTCAAAACATTTGAGAGTTTGATTCTTGGATAAGTTTCATAAAGTTCTCGAAGAAGAGTGATGGATGTTTCCTCTTTGCCATTGTTAATGGCAGCTAGTATGTCTTTCGAACATTCAGCTTTTGCAATAGCAACAACAGCTTCTTTTTCCCTCTCAAAATCCATCTTCAATTTGGTTATGTCATCGGTCAACAATTTATTTTTTGCCTCGTTGGAAGTAAGAGAGGTTTGGAGACCTTCGGATTTGGACTTTTCAGTAGTTAGCTCATCAGCATGTTTAGCTTCAAGCTTATCCATGTCATTTTGATGAGAAGCAATCAACTTTTATTTTCTAGCAAAATATGTTGTTCGTAAATGACTTTTCATGAAAACGGCGTCTCGAATAAGCTCAGACCTTGCTAATTCAAACATATAAAATTGCTCGACCACCTTGCTTTGGAAATTTTCCCTTAGTTGTTTTTCATCTATAGCAAGTCATTTGTAGCGGACCATGTCTTTGGCGAATTGCTTCAAATGATATTGAGAACTTTGACTTGGGAAGCAATGATGCAGCGTTGAGATAGACAAATGGTTGAAGTGCAGCAAAGATTTCAGGATTAGGTGGAGGAGGAGGAATATTTGTTGAACTAGGACAAGAAATCATATCCAAAGTTGTAGTTGGAGCAGAGGGACATATAATTTCAAGATACGCTTTGACAGTTGTTGTTCTCCCGAAGTGATGCATACGGGTCTGAATATCTTGGAGGATGGGATCGTCTTCTCCAGCTAGTTTATGTGACTCGTTGAAATTAATACAACAGTCGGGGTCGAAGTCTTCAGCGTTTTGTTCCCATCATCAGCGTTGTCTTGGATGATAATTAAAGGGTCATTATTGGTTGTTTGCTCTTCGAGAGGAGGGTTTTTTTTTCAACAGTTTTGGTTTCTTCCTCGTCGGCCAATGTGTACTCAATGATTTTGGATTGATTATTTTTCTTTCCATGAGAACTGGAGGAAGTTTTTTGTCCTTCGAGGAAGGTTCTTGATCTTTTTCTTCTTCGATATGTGAAAGGGTATGCTTTCGTGCTTTTCTTTTTTAAGGTTTAGGCTTTGATGGTGTTGAAAGGCTAGCACCAGATATGCTAGCTGCCTTTTTGATTTTCTTTTCCTTTTTTAGCCCTTTTTTTTTCTTCTTTGGCAAATGACTTTCCGACCTGTTGCGGATAGGGAGTAATACTTTGCAATCAGGTTGAACTAACCTTTAGCAGGTGATGTGAGGATTGGGTTCTTCCATCAAATTTTGAGGTGGCAAGGCTCCCTCCGTGATCGGAAAAAGATGACTGTTAAAGAAGTAGATCGGTTGAAAGGCAGCGTGGAAAGCGTTATTCCACACTTTCTCGACCCAGGCGGCAAGTGTTTTGAATATCCTTCGCTGTAGATCGATGTATAGCATATCGCCTCAGAATTTATGGAATAATCATACAGCTAAATTAATAATGAGGAAGACAACAGATGAAATCTATCTTAAAATATATAATTTTCAAAGTACTTACGGTTGCTTCTCCAGATAAGATTTAGCTTTTGATGGGTTAGCATCAGATATCTCTTTGTCATTCTCCCATGCTCCTAAGATGAAGATAAACTTTTGATACCAGCGTTTATTAGTTTCCAAGAAGTTACCGATGATTTTTAGGTCATCTACTAGAGTAAGTTAATAGAAGGGGAGCTTCAGACCTTTTGATAATTGGGTTAAGGAGATGAAATCCTTGATGCTAATCGGAATCTTGGATAACCAATATGTCATTATAACATACATAAGAGTGAACCATTGATTTGGTGTCACTTGAGTAGGGTATAGGTTGATAAGTTCGAAGTACTCCACGATCATAGGATCCAGTGCGAACCGAAGACCCCAATTGATGATTTCGGGGTAGACCACAAACTCATCGTCTTTGCAATCTAAGGGAGTTTCCCCATTCTTACGTAGTCAAACTGTGATTTTATCTCCCATTCCCATTTCTTTTTTAAGTCCAAGTCTTGGCTCTCTTGGTAATATATGTATTGAACATTTTTCAATTGAATAATATAGTCAACATCGAGACCCCTTAAATTTCTGCCAATAGCAGCCCTTTCTTCCTCCGAAACAAATCCTGGATCTTTCTTTTTTCAAGGCTTACGAGTATGCTTACCCGTGGTAGTTTCTGAATTCCTTTCATCGGACTCATCTTCATTATCAATTTTGGTAGCCTCAAAATCAACTTCATTGGCTCCTGATATTTCATCTCTAGTTTGGGAAGGATTTTGTTGAGGCAATGAAGCTTCAACTTCTGGTAAAGGATCCTTTGTTTGTGGAGGATTTTTGGATAAACTTTGTTGGGAATAGAATCTCTTCGATTATCTATCTCCGAGGAGGAGACTGAGTAGCTAGATTCGAGGAGGGAGGAGTTGGAATAACGTCTGAATCATCTCTTATGGTTATAAAACTTTTTCTCTTTCTGATTGATGGAGGATGAGTCGAGGAGGGAGTATTTGAAATTTGGTTTGAGAAGAAGAGGCTCGAGGGGTTTTAGGTGTTTGAACTTTAGAAGAAGGGTGCTCTTCGGTTGAATGAGAAGGTGAAAAAATAGGTACTTTAGTTGGATCAAAGTTACCGTAATAAGTTGTTTTGGTGGTTGTTCCAATATGAGCGCTGTTGATTAATCCGGCAGCCTTGTATTCCTCTGCCCTTTTAATTATGCAAAAGTAGTCGTATGATCCGAAGACTAGATTATCGTCAAGCTTCGGAGATTTAGGTTTTTGGGTATGTTAGCCTTGGATATTATGGTTTCAGATTTTTTCTCATAAATTGGATGAAGATTGACCGGAGAATATAGGTTTTGATCGGAAAGTTTCAGTTTTCTGATGAAGACACTGAGAAAGATGAAGAACACGTTGAAGGTAGCCAAGGGTTTGAGTTTTCTCTCAAGTGATTTGTATTGTTAAAATGAAAAATGAGGCTACTGATGAATTTATAGAAAAATAGGAAGACTTATAAAATGGAAAGGACTCTATGGTAATAGGGCATAATTCAGAACGGTGAAAAATTTAGGGGTTCGACATCTGTCTGACTAGCTAGCTAGCTATGAATATAAGTAGCTAGATAATCATGATGGATCAGAACGGTCATTTGAAACAGTTACATTTTTGTACACTTTTGATGAAATTCGAAGCTTGCCATTCTTCAGTTTGAATTTGATGACTATGTTTTGAAGCTACTTCCATTATGATTTGAGGAGAAAGAAAAGAAAATCATTGTGTTTTGGAATTATCGATGACTGTTTTACTTTGAATCTGCATATTCTATTGAGTTTTGGACTTTAAGTTTTATATGGAGTATTTGACTTCGAGTTTTCGATCACAACAACTATGCGGCATATGGAAGAATTCGAAGACATTTAGTTCTCATTCATTTAATGACATGAGAACTAGGGGGGCTACTGATATGGAAGTAGGAATTTAAGGACTAAAATGTGAATAATGTAAGTTTAAGAGAACAATTGTAACTATGTAATATTATTGAGGACTAAGGGTAATGTACCATCTTTTGTGTAACCGATTTCAATTTAAGGCTAAGTCTTGGCACCTCTATATAAAAAGCAAGGCTAACCTAATAAAGGGGTTGAACACATTTCATTTTACTCAATTATACTCAGACTCTCTCTCTCTCTTACTCTCTCTAAAATTCACATATAATTTCTTCCTAAGAAAACATTCTTAATATCTGAACTCACCACACACGTCTTACTTATGTAGACAATTCAATTAGGTTTAATTTTTAACTTAATTTAAGTATACCCTTTTATTCTGTTTTATAATCGAGGACCACAACTCGCTAAGTTTATTTCTATCAATTTAATCCTCGAACTTATCGGTTTAATCTTAAATGTTAATATTCTGGCGCACTCTGTAACTGGGCCCAAATTTAACCCGATTTTTATTTATATCTTGGCTTTTACTTATTAGTCCAATTATCAATTGTATAATTAACCTGATTAATTACTAAGCGAATCATCTTATTACAATGACTAAATACATCATTAGTATACTGATCCATAAATTTCCAAAAATTTCCACTCTGATCGACATATGCTACTTAATTATGTATTTACTTAGTAAGTATTTTGGTTCCATTGTAATAGGTGAACTAAATAATCTGGTATATGTTGGTGAACGATAAAATGTTAAAGACATTTTTCTCGCAATGTGGTAACTAGACGCAATAATAATCATGATATCGCTATCAATTAGTTGTATGGATCAATTATGCTATATAACATAATAATAATAATATGAAATGTAACCGCATATATATATTATTAAGCGGTCTTACTTAAGTGGAAATTTAATTAATGAATTAAATGAGTCAATGAACTTTACGTGAGCCATATATTACAATAAACCAAAATGTATATAATGGAATTACA
The DNA here is from genome assembly GCA_036936605.1 of Limnanthes douglasii subsp. nivea. Taxonomy (NCBI): domain Eukaryota; kingdom Viridiplantae; phylum Streptophyta; class Magnoliopsida; order Brassicales; family Limnanthaceae; genus Limnanthes; species Limnanthes douglasii. The sequence goes on along the minus strand of JAUPFV010000005.1, from coordinate 123,637,148 downwards.
AATATATATATCGGTGTTCCATAAAAATCGTAGGTAATATTACTTTAGCAAGATAATATGTTTTTATAAAGTATGACCTAATGTGTTGTATACTAATTTCACTACTCTAAACTCTTTTTAATAGATATGAACTTGATATTTATATATTTGGACTTAGATAAGCTCATATTAGTTAACTGTATAATTATTTTTCACATTATAGCCTTATGGTAGTTTATTTCCTATTTACACTGACTTTATTTTTTAAACCATAATAACTCGTTGGATGCATTAAAGCATTCAAAAAATGTCAATATTACAATGATGATGCAACTAGTGTTACTTTACACTTTTTCATAATGGTGAATATCCAATTAAGAGGAAGATGTTTCCTAACATGTTACACAAAATGTCCATACATCGTACTAAAATCTGTGTGAGAATACCCATTGATCTCCAACTTATCCCAATTTCCTATATGTCAACATGTATATTTTTATTTCCTGATTTTGACAACTTTTTAATGGTCCTTCTCTGGAATAATTACATACATTTCTAACAACCCGGAAAAAATTCTAATGTCGAACCTTGAACAAACTTAAGCATATATAAAACTCCCGATTGTCAAAGAATACATACCCTTTGTATTTCCTGAATCTTAAATTTTGTCTTTGGACATTGAATTACACTTAATTTGTCTCCTTTTGTAATAAAAGTATTCAAGGGCGTACGAAAATTATAAACCTACTCCCATTAAACTTTGGTACCCATAGTCCTCAGTCGAGTTCATCTCAGAACTAAAGGTGAGTATTATCTCAAAGAAATTGTGGTACCATTCTCAATACGTTTGTTTACGTCCACAACTGGAATTTTTAGGCTTGCATACCATGGACTTTGAATCACCTAATTCAAATTTCTCACATTGCATTATATAAGACATTTTTCTTAATGTTACTTTTTAAGAAAACCAGTCTTAACATCCAATTTATAAAATTCTAAGTTGAAGCGTGAGGTTAGTGTCATGCTTTTTCTAGATAAGTCTTTGATGGAACTTGAGAGAATGTCTCTTTGAAGTCAATTCCTTTACGTTGTATATCTTATTTTCATAAGTCTGACTTTGTGTCTCTCCATATTACCTTTAGAATCCTAGTTAGTTTTTGTAACCTTATGTAAAACCAATCGGCTTCAAATCTTAAAGTAGTTGGAGAGACTCCCAATTGTGTTATATTGCATTGACTTATACGTTTCCTTTGTAGCGTTGAACCACAAGTGAGAATTAGAACTCTTCATGAGTTTATGGAAACACAACGAATCATTTACCGCTACCCACATGAATCTTTATATTCTTGAAGATAAACTACACGATCTAAACATATAGTGTTCTTCATATCTCATGTATCCAGACGACCCATAACTATGTAGCTATTTCGGACACATGCAAATGGGCCTTATTTGTCACTCGGGTATCAGAATTGGCGAAATTGATACTTAAATTAAACGTCTCAATAAGCCCAACCAGTCTCAAATGCATGACAGTGTTTGTCATAAAATTTGGACATCAAATTTTACTTTTAGGGTCCAAAAAACGTATTTTACTGTTTTTTCATATTTTATTTTATTTTAAAAATATTTTAATTAGTAAATCAAATCTGATTGCATTCGGATTTGATTTGATTTTTATTTTTAGTAATTTTATTTTATTTTTCATAATATTTTAGTATGGTTTTTTTTTGTCTCCTTTATAAAGCATTTGATATCCTAATGTTAAGGAAGTTTTTCTTTTAGTGAATAAAATTTCGGACTTTAAGTCTAAGAGAGCTAGTGTGTTCAAAAAACCCTAGGGTTTCATTTATCATTCTTTTTTCTTCTAATTTTCGTTGCATCACCATCTCTGCTGGATCTACTTAAGAGAATTATCTCTTAACATTGGCCTTTCTTGAGGAGGTACAGTTTGAACTTCTTTGAATAATTTTATTTTATTCCCTATATGAAAAATAATATTCATCTTAAGTGACTTAATGTTCTAACATGACTTGAATGACTGATGTTGAAAGCAAATCATCTGATACATTCTCAAACATGCAATTTCTGTAAGTTAGGGTTGCGTCAAATCCAAAGCTTATTTGTGGTCTATATGATTCTCTTTGTTGGAACTAAATGATAATGTATGTTACAAACTTGATAGCCTCGACCCATAGTGATAGTGGTAGAGTTTAATAAAGTGTCATACTTCTTACCATATCTTTAGGCATACAATTTTGTTTCTCATATTTTTTTTATGTTGTGCTAACCTGATATTTTATTTCAAGGATCTATACCGCACTCCTCTAGGTATTTAGCAAATGGTAATTGAAAATGTTTATCTCAACCGTTATATCTGTCATAATACCTGGTGAGGTTTATTTTTGTTTGAGGGTAATTCTGTCCAGAGTTTTGGGGTATTCTAAAGGTATTTAATGTTTGGATAAAGTGTTGAGGGAGAATTGAGCTGTCTGGTTGTATTTAATTTTCATTACCCTCATTAAATGAAAGTGGTTGGGTATTTATACCCTTAACTCTGGGCCACATGGACTTTCGGGTTGACTTATGAATTCGGGTCGATTTCAAAGACCCATTAGTTTTAAGCAGGTAGATAATTAGCTTAGTCATGAAGTGATTAATTTTTTAATACATTAGTTCAGTCCGGACGGTTCAGTGGGTGGATGTTGTCCGAATTGCCCATGTCTGGTTCTCATAAAGAGTGACAAAAAATTCCGGACTCATCAGTAGCCCCTTTTTTAGGTTGTGTTCGAAGGCCTTTGGTAAGACCTAAAAAATAGCTCAAGTGTAATTATAACTTTGTCCGGAAATTTCGTAAATATGTAACGACTTTATCCGGACAGACTGAAATCCTTAGAAGCTGAGCAGTTTCACCAGCGATCGTAGGACACATGTCCTTCTTTAATTCGCCACACCGGCCGTTTTTCTCCTAGAATGGCGCTCCCTCTTGCTTCAAAAAGAAACTTCTTCATTTAATGCGAATGACATCAGCGCCGCCTTTAATCATTGCATCTACCCTTTCGAATCCTCCTAGGTATCGAAGCATCATCTACCTGATTAGTATAAATCAGTTCACTTTTCACTATTTCATTATCTTCATTATCTCTAATCTCTCAAACTCCAAAGCTTTCATTTCTCAAAAAACCTTTCTTTCGGTGTGATTTTATGTTCACAGCAAGAAACGCTTTAGTAAAAGGTGGGTGGCTCAATTTGTCAGAGTTGGAAAAGGCTCAAAAGGTATAACGAGAAAGGCGCATCGCCGCAGGCCTACCTGTTTCCCCTGTTAATAAACCAGAAACACCAAGCTCAGAGCCTGATCGGGATTCTTCTTCAACCAAGAGTGCTAAACCTAGGAGGTTGTTCCAATCCAACCTTTCCCCAATCGTTTCGGGCTCATCGGTCCAGGAGTCAGAGGTTGTTGTTGAACCAGGGCAGGCAGTCACAAGCTTTCAGAAACCTTCCCCATTTATTGCTATGGGATCAGATGCTGATATTTCCCAGGAGAACCTGGTAGACAGACGAAGGGGTTGTCTGCTAAATGAGCAGGCTGCTGGCACACAGCCTAAACCAAAATCCATGCCTTTGAAATCCGGGGCAAAAAGTAAAACCACAGGGTCAGAAGCACCCATGAAAACTCCCAAGGACAAGCTGTCTGGTCCGGAGGCAACTAGCTCTAGTCTTCAAAAAGAGACCTCCGAGTCCGAGCCCCAACCGGACTCTAGACCCCAAGAGGGAAAGGATGCTCAACAATCTGGAGGGCCTACTGAGCCAATCACCAGCCCCTCTCTTCCTAAGACAGCTGACAACCCCTCCATGGTAATGGAGGATGTAATGGAGGATAGCATCGAAGAAGCCCCTTTCGAAACTGACATCTCTGGGCAAACAAGCGAAACTGCCATTACTAGGAAGAGCAAAGGCAAAGAAAAAGTATGTTTAAAGCTCACGGACCTGCCAGAGTGCCTTGTGGGAAAGGTAGGCCTTGTTTTCACAAGGTAAATGTTAAATATTTGCTGGCTATGCAAAAGATCAAGTACGCCCTCATTCACACAGCTTAACTTGGCCGGATAAGGAAAAAGTGGGGTATTCCAAAGAATGTCAAAGTAAGGAACCTAATTGATCCGGAGACGCCCATGGATTGTAAGCTCAACGAGATTGTCTTCTATATTGAGCTGTTCAAATGGGGACTAAGGTTTCCCTTGGACCCAGAAATAGTCAGATATTTCCATCTGATTAAGCTGTACCCAAGCCAGCTAAGCCCCAATGCATGGTTCACCCTTATGGCATGTATCATAGCTTCAAGGCTCTTCGGAATTCCTCTTCCGATGGAGCAATTTGCTGCTGTGGAAAGCCTCTGCAGAAATCATCTCATACCTTTCTATCACTTCAACATGGGTGACAACTACAAGGTGGCAGATGACTTACTTGAGTCCGATAAAGGCTTGAAGACTCAATGTTTGTTCACCAGCGGTGCTTGGGAGAATGGGAAGAAAATTAAAGTTGGTGTTAACCCAAGCATGCTCACCAGCAGATGGCGAAGTGATGGTAATAATCTCACCAGATACTTCTACTTTTACTTAATTTTTTTTTCCAACTCTTTTTCCTTTTGCTTTTTGGTAGTGCTACCCAAGGATTTCAACAATTACCTAGAGGCCGGGCAGACTACTTGTGCCAAGCTGAATGCTTGGGAAGCTGAAAAATGGGCAAACCGCTTCCACAACTGCTTTACCGGAGGCAACTTAGCCAGATCTTATCTGTGGAATACAACGGACCGGAGGGATCTGTCTTGGGAGGAATTAACTACTCCACCCCGTCCGGGAGTGATCCTCCGGAAGACAGAGGGAAGATGGAAAATTGGTCTTGTCGGGAAGAGCTAAAGCCCCAAGAAAGATGAAGGGCAAAAAGGCCAAGGTCGGGCGAGGTGTGGCAGAGGCCAATCCTACTAAGGTGGAAGAAGCTATCCCAACAAATCCTGAGTGATAAGGTCAAGGGCAAATCGATGATGCCTTACTACAGGTGGTGGAACACGAGAGCACCAAGGAAGCTGATGGGTATTCAAAGCCTCAAAAGGTCCTCAAAAAGGACAAAAAACGAGGAGCGGAAGGTGGAGGCCGGGATGCTAAGAGAAAGAAAACTTCCAAGGGAGATGAGGTTTCTCTCCGGGATCCGGAGCCACTACCTCCCGTTGACCCTACTGATCCTACGAGAGCAGAGGAGATCCCTCGTGACTTTCAAACCGAAGAGGTTGGAGGAGGGGATATCAGTATTGATGGTGTCGATATTACGGATCTTGAGGGAATTGGTCTTTATTTTGAAAACCTCCCCAGAGATGATTTTGTTGGGCCCTACCACCCTCCAAGTTCTTCGAACACTGTCACATTCAACGGTAAGTCTTTTTCTGTCTCGGTCGAAAGGGATGTCATTTCTCACTTCATTCTGAGCAATGTCCAGCCAGTGCTTATCTTGGAAAAGCAAGTACGCAATCAGTCAGCCATCATCAAGAGAAACTATCTAGCGATCTTCTTAGTGCCAACCAAAATACTGAGGTACCGAGGAAAGAGAATGAGGAGTTGAAGAAAAGTCAGGAGGACTTGGCCAACAGGTTAGCCGCTTCAGAAAGAGTTTTCAAAGAACTCCAACTAAAACAATCCGTCTTGGAAAAAGACCTCTTGTCATCAAAAGAGAAGGTGAAGGCCAAAGATAGCACCATTCAGGCATTAACTAATGACAAGATCTCTCTTGAGAATAAGGTGTCCAAGGCTGATCAAGAAAAGGTTGACTTGTTTAGGGATCAGGATAAAACAATCCAAGCTAGGATGGATGCTTACACCAATGAGGTGATAGATTCTCAGGAGGCAAGGTATGCTGAGGTTAGGTCAGATATGGTTCTACTATTTCATGAAAAATTTCCGAAGAAGACCTTGGGGGATTTATGGCGATTCGTGAAGTATGAAGGCATTCCTCACCATACCATGTCTGTTGGTGATAAGTACAACTACTCCAATGAGGACACCAGTGATGAAGAAGAAGAAACCGGGGATAGTCCGGATGATGACCCAAAGAAGAAAAAGCCAAGTGAAGCTGAGCCATCTTCAAAGGCTAAGTCTTAAAGTATCAATTATCTTTTTCATTCTGTTGTGATTGAACCAAAGTCCTTGGATGGCCAAGGCATTTTTTGTAACCGTGTCTGGTCCTTGTCCGGATAAACCTTTCTTGTTTTGACAATTCAAAGTCCTTGGATGGCCAAGGCATTTCGTATGTTTTAATGAGTAGTTTTATTTTGCATAACTCCTGCATTGTTTCATGATTTTTTTTTTTACTTTTGGGGGCTAATGTTTAAACATCCCTTAGTTATTTCACAAGTATTTTAAAGTAAAGTGAGAGTTTTAAAATTCTCCGATGACCAAAGTTTAAGTAGTCACCACTCCACCAATTTAATCCGGTCTGCTATTGATAAACAAATTCAGAGAAAGCTTTTAATTGAAACACTCTGAATCTTTTAAGAAGGCATCAAATTTTATAAAAAAAACCCGGACACCTCATTAAAATCTCCCCGCGCCACCAGGGTAGGAAAGAGTATGCCCCCAAATATTTACATGAACTGTTAAGCAAGTAAATATTTACATAGTTTCTATTACAAATACAACCGGAGGTGTTCAATGTTCCAGAGTGATTCAAAATCCTTCCATCTTTGTCTTGGAGCCGATATGTCCCAGGCTTAAGCTTTTCAATGACCACGTAGGGTCCTTCCCAAGTTGGAGCCAACTTACTGAACTGCTTCTCTTTAGTATGTAGGAAAACTTTTCTCAATACCTTATCCCCTGGCTGAAAATCCCTTCTCTTTACTTTAGAAGCAAACCTGCTTCTCATCAAACCTTGATAGTGTGCAGCTCTAAGGTGAGCCTTAACTCTTCTTTCTTCTATTAAGTCAAGCTGGCCTTTGATTGCCACCTCGTTAGTGTGTTCGGAAAAATTACTAACTTGGAATGAAAGGAGAGTAGCTTCTATGGGAGCTATGGCATCCATCCCATATACTAAGGCAAATGGAGACTCTTGTGTTGCAGCCCCGGGAGTGGTCCGGTAAGCCCACATAACTTCTTGCAAATAACTAGGCCATTTTCCAGCAGCCCCTTCTAAATTCTTCTTCAGATCGGACAGCATTTTCCTGTTGGCCACTTTGACCTGACCATTTGCTTGTGGATGGAAAGGAGAAGAGAATCAATGTTGTATACCTCTAGAGGCACAAAAACTCTCCATTTATTTATTGCCGAACTGTGGCCCATTGTCCGTTGTTATCTTTTGTGGAATTCCAAATCTGCAACAGATATTGGATAAAATGAATTTTATAACAGCTTTTGATGTCGTACCTGCTAATGGAGCTGCTTCGATCCACTTCGAAAAGTAATCAATAGCAACGATTATAGTTCTGCGCCCCCCAGATGCCATGGGTAGAGGTCCCACTAAATCCAACCCCCATCGAGCAAAAGGTATTGGCTCAGAAATTGACTCTAAAAGGATGGCTGGGATATGAATTTCATTGCTATATCTCTGGCATAGGCCACACTTTCTTACCAACTCCCTAGTATCTTGCATTATGGAGGGCCAATAGTACCCGGCTAACAAAACTCTTCTTGTTAGAGCCCTGAATCCACAGTGAGCTGGCCCCTCACCATCATGTAGCTCGGAGAGCACTATTTAAGACTCGTCGACCCCCAAACATCGTAATAGGGGTTTAATATAAGACTTCTTATAAAGAATATCTCTTAGGATGACAAAACCACGAGCCTTGTACTTTACTTTTCTTGATATTGATTTTTCCAGAGGCAAGATGCCATCTGAGAGATATTGAAGGAGAGGAAATCTTGAGGTTGTTTTATCTGTATATTGAAACTTTCTTCTTATTTATCCGGATTGACTTGAATGGATGGGCATTCTAGCACATGAATCCAAGAGTATGACTCAGTATAGGCTATGGTTGCCAAGGAGTCTGCCAGTATATTTTCTGTTCGGGGTATGTGTTCATAGATGATGCTCTTGAAATTAAGTGCCACTTCTTTGAGAAGAAGTAAGTATTTAACCATCTGCTCCTTTTTGGCTTCGGATTGACCTTGTGCATGATGGATAAGAGGCTGAGAATCAATCATTAACTTGACCCTTTTGGCTCCACAAATAAGAGCCAATTTCAAACCAGCTATAGCAGCTTCATATTCGGACTCATTATTAGAAGCCTTGAAAGCAAAACATATAATTTGGTACATTCTGTCACCGTATGGAGAGGTCAAACATACCCCAGCACCACATCCCATGGTACTTGATCCACCATCAGTCCGGAAAACCCATACTTTTTTGTCTTTCACGCCAGTTGTTTGCTTTGTATCCCTATCTGAGTGAAATTCAACTAAGAAATCTGCCACCGCTTGGGCTTTGACTACTGTCCGAGAGGCAAAATCAATATCGTAGTCTCCCAACTCCACTGAACACTTAGTCACTCTACTTGAAATGTCGGCCTTTTGGAGAACATTTTTTAGGGGAAAAGACGTCCGGACAATAATAGGATGAGCCTGAAAATAAGGTCTCATCTTCCTCGCAGCAATCACCAAGGCTAAAGCTAATTTTCAAACTTCAAATAGCATATTTCTGCATCAATCAAAATCTTGTTAATGTAATACACCGGACGGGGATAATTGTCTACCTCCCTTACTAATACTGCACTTATGGCACAACTAGAGACTGCCAAGTATATGAATGGAATCTCTTCATCAACGGGTTTAAACAAAGTCTTAGGGGAAGACAAATGCTTTTTGATATCATCGAAGGCCTCATCACACTGTGAGGACCAATCAAAGTCTTTTGCACCTTTCAAAGTTTGAAAAAACGAGGCACACTTGTCTGAAGACCTTGAAATGAATCGATTTAATGCAGCCAACCTCCCAGTCAATCGTTGTACTTATTTAACATTCCGAGGAGGCTCCATTTGTAGTAAAGCATTAAGTTGGTCCGGATCAGGTTGTATCCCTTGCTTACTTATTACATACCCCAAGAATTTCCCGGACTGCACTCCAAACACTCACTTTTCCGGGTTTAATTTCAAATTTACTTTCACTAAGTTAGCAAAAGTTTCTTGGAGATCTGCCAAGTGTAGTTCTTCGTCCACACTTTTCACCATCATGTCGTCGATGTAAACTTTCATGTTTCTTCCAATTTGATCAGCAAAAGCCTTGTTTACCAACCTCTGATAAGTAGCCCCATCATTTTTTAACCCAAATGGCATCACCTTGTAATAATGAAGGCCCCTAACAATAACAAACGTAGTATGCTCCTGATCCTTTGGATCCACTTGAATCCACTTGAATCTGATTATACCCGGAGAAGGCATCCATAAAAGATAGCAGCTTGTTTCCAGATGTGGAATCCACCAACTGATCAATCTGGGGGACTGGGTATAAATCCTTTGGGCAAGCTCTGTTGAGATTTGTAAAATCGATACACATACGCCACTTGCCATTTTTATTTTTCACCAACACCGGATTGGATGTCCATAAAGGGTACTGAGACTCCTTTATGTGCCCCATTTTAGTAAGCATGTAGACCTCTTGAACTATGACATCAGCATTTTCCTTAGAAAAAGCTCTTCTATTTTGTATCACAGGTGTTACGTCCCTTCGGATGGACAGCTGGTGTGATATAATATCTGCTGGTACTCCGGTAACATCAGCACTGCACCAAGCAAAAACATGCTGATGGTCTTTCAGGAACTTTAACATTTTACCCTTTAATTCCGATGTCATCTTGGACCCTATCTTGACATTTTTTCCTTCAGCCAAACAATGTGTTTCAACTTCTTCAATCGGTATTAAAACTGCAGGGGTCTCTCTGGGGTCATCAATTTCACCCTCTCCCCCAGAAAGCCCCTCAAACTGTTATTCCTCGTTGATCCGAACTGCCCCCAACGTCCGAGGAGCCAGTGCTGTTGCATAACACTTTCTTGCTACCTTTTGGCTGCTCCGAACAACTCCCACTTGTTCTTGCACAACATATTTCAAACATTGGTGGACTGTTGAGGCCACGACATGCATCCTAGAGAGCCAAGACCTTTCCAGAATAGCATTATAACAAGTAGGACAATCTACCACGACGAACAGTATTTTAACAATATTTTTAAAAGGGTCTTTGCCCAATAAGACCTCCTCCTCGAATTCTCCGATCACGTCAGCTGAGCTTCCTGTGAAACCCACAATTGACCTGTTCGAACGTTGAATCACTACTCGATTTTTCATCTTTTTGTAGGAAGTTAAAAAGAGAATATTGGCAGAACTTCCAGTGTCCACCAAAATTTGCCTTATGCCATTGCCCCCGATGGATGCTCCTATGACAACAGCATCTTCATGAGGACCAGCTATATCCCTCAGGTCATCTTCATCAAAAAAAATGAAGGGAAATGAAATCTGTGATTGATAAGAAGTCATGCCTCCTTCCAGTTGGGTAGTTAAAGTATGAACGTGCCTTTTTCTCGAAGAAGCAGTTGGTGCTGTCATGGTGTCTCCTCCGAAAATTGTGAGTGATTCAAAAAAGTTAATAAGTCTGGACACCGTCTTGCAAAGTTCCACAATAACACCCACTCTATTCTGGGTCGGATCAGGGTCCAATTATTCTGACTCTACATCGAACCTCTTGATTATCACCATAGCCCCTTCCGGAGCCAATGTGCCTGCATTGTTTGGACCATCCCAATGAGCAATATCAGGCCTATTTCCACCTCTTCTTTTAACATATGCCCCCAAATTTCCTCTCTCAATCAAATTATGGACTTCTTGCTTCAAAGCAATACAATCCTCAGTGGTATGGCCAGTATCATTATGATACTGACAGAAACAATTGTTACGGCTTTCCCTAGGAGATTGTAACGTAGCCGGCCTTCTATAGTGTACTTCGTCTTTTGTTTTGTCATAAATGGTGGCTACGTTTTCTTTCAACTCAGCCAACCACTCCGGTTGAACCCAAGTCCCTCGTTTATTTCTAGATTGTTGACTTTGGGCTGGTGCAGCTGGCTGAGACTGAGCTTTGGCTCTGTTATGACTCTGCCCGACCTCCCTAGCCTTGTTTCCGGACTGATTTTGGTTTGGATTTGGTGCAGCCGGAGCAGACCTCACCTGCCTGTGGACCCTAGTTTTCTTCGTTTCATCTACATTAATCTGCTTTCCAACCTGATTCAGCAGACCTCCCCGTGTCATTGCCTTTTTCTGGTTACTGAATCAGCCAAGTTTCCAGGGTTTAAGCCCTGCCTCAGAGAAGCTATTGCTACTTCTTCGAAGCAATCAGCTAATCCATTTTTGGTGTTTACGAAGCGACTTATGTATTATTTTAGATATTCGTTCGGTTCTTGGGCACAATGGATAATTGTGTCTCCATTTCCCTTTACCTCCTTACTTCCAACAAACTGTCTTCGAAAAGCCACCCAAAAAGTATCGAAATTTCTGATGCAGCCTTGTGGCAAACTATTGTACCACTTCAGAGCACTCCCCGTAAATGACTGGGAGAATGCTCTATAAAGAAACTTGTCATCATCATCAAAATTCATCATGAAATTTTTGAACAGTTCCAAGTGGTTATCCGGGTCTTTACTACCATCGTATTTTTCTATTTTTGAGTTGTCAAACCTCTTAGGGAGGTTTCCGGACAGGATCTTAGAGGAAAATGAAGATTGTCTCCAATTCCGGCTATGACTGAAAACGGTATCCTCATTAGGAGTTGCAAAGATACCTGGTTCATCGTGGAAGGCAAAAGGATCCATCACCATCCGATCTACGTGCCTCCGGCTATGAGACGATCCTTTGCCTATATGCCTCTTTAACTTTCCATGCATATCCCTTTTTCTTGAGTACGTTTTGACTAACTTTTGTTTCTTTTTCGAGCGGCCTTCATCACTGCTGGATGATAGGGATTCTTCGACTCCATCTTCGCCTGAGGAGCTGCTGGAAGATTCTGAGTCTGAATCAGAGCTCTCTACCGGTTTAGACAAGTGAGACTTTTTTGAGCTAGCATGAGTCTTTTTCGTGCTCATATGGGTTTTTGATGGTTCATTCTCCCTTGGATTGTCAGTATGATGAACTGACACCTTAGACTTCTCTTTTGTGCCCATCTCTGCCCTCTTGGCAGCCCTCAGAGTTTCTATTTCAACTTTTAACCTATCTCGCTCCTCAATGGTATATTCATCATTTTCTCCCACCACTTCGGCCAAAGCTGGTGGTACTTCCTGCACGTCTGGATTCATCCGAACTGGTGTTTCCTCATGGTTTTGAATGCTAGATTCAGGCACCGTCGTTCTCCCACTGTGGTCGCCAATTTGGTGAGGTTTATTTTTGTTTGAGGGTAATTTTTTCCAGAGTTTTGGGGTATTCTAAAGGTATCTAATGTTTGGATAGAGTGTAGAGGGAGAATTGAGCTGCCTGGTTGTATTTAATTTTCATTACCCTCATTAAATGAAAGTGGTTGGGTATTTATACCCTTAATTGTGGGCCATATGGGCTTTCGGGTTGACTTATGGATTCGGGTCGAGTTCAAAGACCCATTAGTTTTAAGCAGGTAGATAATTAGCTTAGTCATGAAATGATTAAGTTTTTAATACATTAGTTCAGTCTGGAAGGTTCAGTGGGTGGATGTTGTCTGAATCGCCCTTGTCCAGTTCTCATAAAGAGTGACAACAAATTCCGGACTTATCAATACCCACTGCCACAATCGGGATTTAACGCATTTAATGATATTACCTAGTTGTTTTTCAACGCTGGTCTTAATAGCTATGAACTTGTCTACGCTTCTTATTGCGTATGATAAAGTTATGTGTAACCATAAAAATAGAAGTATCCTACGAGTAATATGAAGTATTGTTTTCTGTTTTACGATGCCTTAGGGAACGGTCCAAAAATGGCAGTATGGATTAAATATAGGACTATTTTTCGTTCTATGTGCCTCTAGCTTTTTCATTTTGGTCTGTTTCTATTTGATACATTTGATACAAGTACCAAAGTCTTAATAATCAAGTGTGGTTAATAAACCTTTTAATGACAAGCTTATATATTTTTCCTTTTAGAATATTACTCATATGTTTGTGTCAAATATTTCATAATTTTAGTTTTTCAATTTAGTTTGTGAGATAAATATGCTCATTACTTCTTTGTGGCGCTTAATAGTATTTTGTAACTACAACCTATTATTCATTGATAAATATTTACTGCTTATCACATTCTCATATAAATAAAAAGTTATTTAACTATTCTAAGACATCTTTTAAGGTGTCTCTTACAAAGGAACAAATCAAATTCATATTGAAATCTTATAAATACAATAAATATTCACTACAAAGTAACAACTACAAATCACAAATAACATACACTAAACAAGAATTTGCATTTACTTGATGGGGTGGATCTTTCACCATATATAAGGCTTCGACTCCTTATTATATCTTTAAGAGAAATACAACCATAGATGGTTTTAACTATATAAACACACCATATGTTTCCTACAACTAAAACTAAATTTATTTATAAACAGATCAGAGTTGTGAGATTATCGTTACATTTTATTTAAGCTTAATACCTTTCACACTCCCCTCTTGAGATGTCAATATATCTTCTAAACATAGGTGATTTATTATGTTATTTTCTCCTGAATCAGAAGCTTTATCAAATGCATTATCATACTTTTTATATTATCTTTCCCTATTTAGAGCTCGCTTTATGCATCTTAAAACATTATTGTTTCAACCTAGAATCCTTATGTGTAGCATGATAAGCCAGTTTACTAATCTTTCACTTCTCACACTAAGGAAAAATAAAACGCAAACCTTATTACAACTTCTTTGGAAATGTCAATGTAAGTTCCTTAACTTTGAGGCTATCAGTGACATTCCAAAATATGTTATCTTATTGTTATTTTCTATTAAAATTTATGGTGGAGTTGCAACATCAACATCTTAATCTCCTCCTTATTAAACCTTCGTAAACAAATTCTTAATTTCTTTGAGCGACTCAATTGCATAGGTAATCTGAGTATGGAAAACCTTATGAAATGCTAAAGTTATTCATTGTTTCGTTGATTACATAGGTCAACCTATGTGACTTTCCCATGCCTCAAATTATTTCTTCTCCTTATGAGAATTTTCTTTAGTGAGGGTCATGGGCTCCTTAATCCTTAATGTCATGTTATGATCATAATAGTTCGAATAGAATTCTATGACATCAATTCAATAGAAACATTGACACATAAAAAGCTAAGGTTGTATGGCCTTATGAGTTATAGGTATTTAAAATAAGGCTTAAATAGCTGCATAGTCCCTCGACTATCCCGTTTTATTTAATTTAGTCATTCGACTTCAAAGTCATTGTTCGAGGTCCCTGATTTGGAGAAATTTATAAATTTAGTCCCTCGACTTGAAAAACTCTATAAATATAGTCTCTCGACCTGGAAAAAATCTATAAATTTAGTCTGTGGCGAGTGGTCTTTTTCCTTGCGCCAAGGACTAAATTTATGATTTTTCTAATTTTAGGGATCCATAATGATGATTTTAAATTCAAGAGACTAAATGAAATAAAATGAGATATTTGGAAGACTATTCAACAATTTAAGACTTAAATAGCTTCACACCTAACAAACATAACGTACACAGTTCATTGACAAACATCAGTTAAATTTACATGTGCTTAGATATAGCATAATATATGTAAAACATAACATACAATGATAATAAGATACTTTTGGGAAACATACTAACATGTATTTATGAGTTTAAAAAAATCACTAATAATCTAATTTTTAATTACCTAAACATTAAGTAAACATTCCTTTAGGTTGTTGATTTTCCCTACTTTGTATAAAACTTAATGATTATTTTCTATAGTTCATCAACAATCATGCCAAGTATTTTCCTTCATTCTGACCGATACTACTTGCAATAACCTTAATCGATGAACTATTCAGACCCTAATATCTTCAATCCAACAACTAACATTTATTTGAACCGATTAATTGATTTCATGATTCACCTATCGTACTATGAACAAACTTAGTCATGCATATCTTTATAAACAATTAAACATATATATTATTTCAACCACATACATATACAAATAATCATGTCAAAACATATTTTAGTGGTTATATCACAAAATGAAAGAAAATCCAAGTTTGACAACCCCCATTGGTCTGCTATTGCAACGAGTAACTTATTTACTACACCAGCTAGTGCTCACCGGAATGAGATAATGGTAATTACAACTAGCGTGATAAATTTTCCACGATCACCATAAGGCTGATCGCGATGAAAAAAGAACTTCATCACGATTACAATAGGGGTGATCGATGTGGAGGTCTCATTCGCTTTCGTCTTTTATTATTTTGTTTTACCTTTCGATCTAAGGTCTCATTATTTTAAATATCCATTTTTAGCATCGAATTAGCCCTAAATTAAACAGTAAACCCTAATTTACTCCTTTAACAATATTAAGCACCAAAACATGTAATCATAAATACGCTTCTACGATTAAGTCAATCGTAACAAACTTTCATATAACTTTAAATCCATACCTATATCCGGCTCAATCAATACATAATCCCAAAAATAGAAATTATTTGCACGAATTAAATCAAAATGTGTTTCATACGATTAATTAAAATATACATACAATGCTACATCAGTTCACAAGGAAATGTTTAGATCTGAACCAATTGATATGATATCTTAAATCATTCAATAGTAATATTATATATAAAAATAAATCATCTTTTTTGTATATCAATTGCATTACTAGGGATAGAATACGGAAATAACTTACTACTTAAGTTGTTCATCCTAGCAGTGATTGATTATAAAAATATTTCATATAGTGATAAGTTTATCGATGAGCTTATACAAATATTTTATGTAGTGACAAATATTTCATTCAATAGCCTCATTTTTGTATATCGAAGAGCTTATATAGTTTATTTTATGTAGTAATAAGTGATTTCAAACACAAATATAATGATAAAGTATTTTCTCGTCTTCGTGGAGCCTTGCAAATTTTACGTCGTCCCATTAAGAATTAGTCTTGTTTTTTTTCCCCAAGAAAACATTTATTTATTAATATTGAAAGAAAATGTTACAATAGTTTGTGAGCCATACATGTCCATACTGAGACAGTAGCTCGAAAATTTTACAAGGAAGAAGATTACAGCAGAGGTAACTTCTTCAACAATTACAACATACATGCCCATTTGTTGTGTTCTATACGACTTCTCCCTCCCTTACATGCTCCATATCAACATATCATCCTTTAAGAATTAGTCTTGTCGCAACACATATCGCTATTTAATTCAATAATTTCATAAGGTTTGTTACAAAAAACTTTGGTTTGCCGCGATTTAGAAAATTCAACTCGTGACGTTGGCTAGTTATGACAAGGCTATCGCATTTCGTTGCGATAATCAGGTATGTTACCGCCACTACTGCATAAACTGGCTTTTACAACAACCTGAAAACGAAGAAAATCGTCACAACATCGTTGTAAAAAGATCTTTGCGACGGGTTTGAGACCAAAAGTGTCGGTTGTGTTAAGTGAGGTCATTCATCAAATTCAGTTTCCACCTGAAGGCTTTTGCAACTGGCTAGCAACCAGAAGCATTGCAAATTTTGACCCAAATGGAACTGGGTCACGTTGTTGTGACCTCCATTGTATATTCGTTGCACCATTTCAGTAAAACGGTCAAATCTGTTAGCATGTCCATCGTTGCAAATGTTGTTGTCATCTAGTTGCATATTAACTGATCATAATCTTGTCATTAATAGAGTGACAAGTATGTTGTTAAACTTAAGGAGAAATTTTTAAAAAAATTGTGTAGCTACGCAAAAGTATTGCACGATTCAACAATATAAAATATAATATAGCGAAACCCAAATAACAAAATATGATTCAAAAATACGAAATATGATTAAAAAATACAATTGTTATTCACAATAAAAATTTCCTCATACTTCTTCCTAACCCTACAATTCCAGCAAGACACCATTAACTAATAAAACGTCATTGTTGTATAACTCACATTGCTGGATGACAGATATTAGTAATCAGAAGCTGGCTATAAGAGGGCGTATATTGAATACGAATAAGCTGGTTTCAATTATTTTATTGAGATAACTCCATCAAATAACAATTTATGTGTTAGTTTGGCACCCCAATGTTGTTATTACCTTAGGGCGCAAGTGATCATGAATCTTAAATGTCTCAACCGCCGAAGAATTCATATGCATGTCCCACAGCTGAAAACGTTGCCACAAAATTCATGACCCATAAAATTTTAGCAATATCACGTGTACAATTCTTTTGGGGGAAAATAAAGTTATAAGATTATCATATAAGAGCCAAAGAATTCCTCCAAAGAGAAATATTGCCAACAACTACTACATGTGTTATATACAGAACAATATAAGAGTATTAACAAAAATAACACTTATAAAGCAACAAATTCAAATTGATCCTAGTTTCCACATTAAAGTACCTTTAGGTTCATGAAATCACGGCTTACGATGTACCGCCCATTATTAGCAAAATTTATATAATATATGAAAGCAATGTTTTCAGTAAGAAAAGATTTTTGCCAGTGTCTACATTTTGTAGCCTGTAGAACAGAAACATCACAAGTGGCCACAGAAACTTCAGATCTCAAGTTGGAAATAAATGAACATGAGAAAAAAGAACACTATAATGAGTCGTAACTCACATTCTATTACTATGATCACATAGACTGTCGCATGTTAACCAAGCGAATAAAACCTCTTGAGGTGTTGAATGCTAGCAGATTACAAGAAATTGGATGGAATTCAACTGTTGTGATGATCTCTAAAAATTACAATTTTAGTGCAAGTAGTTAGATAAATAAGATACGTTTCTCTTTGAATTTGGAAATGAAAAAGATAAAAAAAAACTCAAGCAATTGACTGAAACATTCACGATCAGAATTATTTTAATAAATGAAATGTTTTCACACCGAACTAGAAAAAACACACACTATTCAAGAAAGAGAGAGAGGAGAAAAAACATATCACAATGTTTGTCATTATGTTGCTTTAGGTACACAAATACACCGTCTTTCAATGTTCACATTTGCAGCATTTAACATCTCAAGGTTACGTTAAAATAACTATGATGGCTAGAGTTACCAGTAAGATCCTTCAAATTTGATGGTTTCATATCAATTATGTTAAAATACTAGTTACTGGTCTCGAGGTTCCATAAGTTTATTTTAAGGTCATCAACAGATATGAATGTCTTGCCATCACTGTAAATGTTTACGACCAAATTATCATCATCAAATGCTTTAAAATAAAAAAATCCCAAATTTTGAACTCTAACCTTAAAGTTAGGAAAATTAAACTAAGAAATTAATGAAAAAGAACGCATAAGATTGGAATAAAAAATCCCTAGTGGCGTAGAACTGTATGTTAAAAAAGAGAGTACAATCGTTTACCTATTATTTGAGATTGGTTTGATATTAAAAGTGTGAGCATGACCATACACCTTTCGACATCTAGCACGAGCAGTGCCTTCAGTGGGAGTAATCTAATTACATAACAAACTTGTAAAATATCTGGGTAGGAGGAAAATGAATTAGTTAATAGAATTTGCCACTTATAAGCCTAAAAAAGTTTTATCTCACTCCAAGATACCTACTTTAGTATGCATTTCTTTTGGAGACGACTTGTTGTTTTCCATATACTCTTCTTTCCACTCTAGACTATATCCATTTAAAATTGAAGACGTCTCTTGTCCACTAATAAAGCTTTTTTCAGGCAAGAAAACATTTTCTAAAAACACAAAAACAGGAGGAGTTTCTATCTCTTTTTCTTATTTCAACTTATGTTCTTTAACCTGTCACATCCACATACTATTTTATAAATAAACTGTGTTTAATTTGAAATTAATATAGTCAGAAAAAAGAAACACTAAAATCTCAAGTAAACATAGCATATGCCTACAACTTAAGATTGTGGTAGGCATTTAATGCAAGGACAAACTTTAAGTTATACTAGTTAGCAGATTGAATTGTAAGCCCATAGCTTAAACATTCGAATAAATTCATCAATCTCTTCATCTCTTTTATTTCCGTCTCTCTAAAGAAAAACATTGTGACTATTTTTCATGCGCTGACGTATAAAAATGAAGAGGTAGTGCATATTAATGCAGTCTAGTAAACAAAACGTACGCGAACAAGTATCTAGTAGCACATTGACTTTTCAAGATGTTTCGTAGGTTTAGTTTTGAAATGGTAGCGCATTAGAAAAAATCAACTAACATCGTAAAATTTTATATAAGATATACACACCTTCCACAATTTAATTGTCTTATCGTTTGTTGATAGTATAAATAGCGATTCGTTTGGTGTTGGACACCATTTGACTTTGTTTATCTTATCCCTGATTTCTAAACTGTTGAGATAATCAAAAAATATCAAACACAACACCATTAATATCAACGAAAATGTCTAATGCGTGCACAACACTATTGAATATGTAATATTAAAAGCATACCTCTGGCTCATGACTCTGAAACTCGGTCTTGTACTAATATTCAGGATGACGATCGGGTACCAAATATAATTTCTCTAATTCTTGTCTAGGATAGCGGTGCTTTAGAGTCTAAGAATCTAATATACAAAACCATATCAAAAAAACCATACGACTAAACAAAATAACTCAATAGCCTAATCCATAAGAATGGTAAGCAAAACTCTTACATTCTCTCATCCGTGGTCTCGAATATAACAACACGACCACCTTGTTCTCCAACTGCTAGGTAATCACCACTCTTCTCAAACTCAATAGCAGACATGTAATCAGATGAAACAACATACACTTATTAAGTTACATCAGCAAAACTCTTAACACTACTAAAAGATCAATTGATGAGAATAAGAATCAAAGACAGCTAAAAAGTAACGATCAGCCATTCTCCAAAACTTCTTCACTGAACTATAAACCAATTCCGCGATTATAGAGGTGTGATCATCATCAACCATAATTCATTATTTATTCGATTTACTAACAATTTAATAACCTCACAATGCATAACTATACATATGCATAGACAAATTTGCTAATCAGATAGTTAGAGGACTGGAATTCGTTACCATCTTGAGGTTTGGTGGGGATTGTTACGACGAAAACTTGAGGGAGCTTCCATTGAAGAGGAAAAATCAAGCTTAAAGGCATGGATTGTGGCTTCTTCAAGTAATGATGTTGTTTTCTCTTCAGCTCGTCATGTTTCCCAGACAAGTGTTTGTGGCCAAAACATAAATGAATTAATAATTGGACTGATAATCATATCTCCCACTTGTTGCATCAACGTAGTCCTCCTCGTCATGTGTCATCAATTAAATTTACTTCAATAATATTGTTTTCGTTTCTGCAGATGATCAACGAATAAAAAAAATACAAAGAGAAAATAATAATAATAGCATACAAGCTATCCATCAGTGCTCGAACAAGATTCAAACAACAAGAAACATAGGCTTCATTGGATTCGCAACACTGTGAAAGAAGGTTGCAGCCACTGAAATGAAAAACTAGTCAAATTTGAGTTTGACAAAGTAAATTACACCGAAAGGAAAACAATGAAACATACTTATAAAAAACTCACTTACAAGTGTATTTCTCTCCTTTTGTAGGACAGTAACGTGATTTTTAGATCCATTGACATAGTATCACATATCAAAACTTGTACCACAAAATAACAGGAAGATATAAGAACTTACACCAAATAGAGATATTGATCATTGAAAATATGATTCTAGTTAAAAATTTAGGTCAATCTTCTTAATAAGCAGTAAGCTTAATATCAAAGTTATTTTTTTGCAAATTAGCAGCTATACCATCAAAATAACATTAAGATTTTTTTATATTTCCGAATCAAGCTTAAAAACTGACTTACCATTATCATCAATTTGTATATATTTTACATGTATTGTATTTCTGCAAGTATACCTATCTTAAAACATAATATCTTTCCTAAAAAAGAAAAATAGTAAACAAAATCTTATAAAAAAATCGACTCGATGATAGAAACGCAAAACTCTGAAGTTAAAAACCTAAACTTTTTCCAATTCCTTTAATTTGAATGAGTTATTGCAAAATAGAAATTACCTGATAGCTGAAATTCTTGACAAAACTTGAAGAACATTTGGTGAGGAATGTAAGAGAAATTCAACAAAGATTTGGACATTCTTGGATTACAAAAGTAACTAGGAATTTTAGGGTTCTTTTTGAATTCTATGAATCATGGAGCCTTCGCTAGTCTTCTTTCATTTCACCAAAGAGCTGAAGGTCTTCTTGTTAAGTCGTTCAAAGCCGATTTCGTTACGGTTATCTTGTCAAAATCGTTAAGTAATTACTTTCCACTCATCTAATATCAGTTGCCGCAATAAAGAAATATAGAGAAGATAAAAAAGAGTGTAAGCTCTTTATGACAATCGAGATTATAGAACGCATATGCATATCTTTCACGATGATGAGTCGATTTTATTTTCCTGCTTCCATATCGGTATCGTATTTTGATTTTGGAATTGAAAAACCTAAATGTACGAATCAAAATATTTTTTTAGAAAATCTCAAAACCAAGTCATAAGTGTGGCAAGTGTTGAAAACGACACAGAGAGAGATACGAAGGTAGTTTGATTTAGGGTTTAATTATAATGGAAATGAACAAATAAAGGGAATCAACTTTAGGGAGAGATAATAAGGTAGTTCGATTTAGATTTTGGTTATAATGGAAAGGAAAAAATAAAAGGAATACTTAGTGTTTATTATTTTATGAGATAAAATAGGAAAGTTGTAGAAGTAAATTTCATTTAAGGTTTTTGCGGTAATGAAAAGGAAAAAAGAGAGAGAATATTTAGTTTTCATTTTTTAGATAGGATAAAATAGGTGTGTTGTAAGTAAAATTTTACACATTACCCATTTTACAAAAGAGAGGAATTAAATATAATAGATTAATTAAAAATAATAATAAAACAAATGCATTACAAAATCATTTCAACAAAACAGGTTATGCAACCAGATAGTAGGTTCGTTGAAACTCCGTTGTAAAAAACAGACCCATTTTCAATAAATGATTTAAAATAGGTTATGCTAAAATGCTTCTATTTACAATAGATTTTGCCAACCGAAAAAACGGGAACGTTGTAAAAATAATTTTGTAAAAAACAATTTTGCAATAACACTACCGGCAACAATTAATCATTAGATCGCTTTGGTGAACCGTATTTGTTGCCCGGACAAAAACTAACATATTCAGGTTTGGATAATTTTTTTAATCTTAATTTTATTGGGATAAGGGATGAAAACACACAAATGAATATATTTTATTTAAAATTTTATTTAAGTTTACCAAAACGAATTTTTTTAGTCGATTAAACAAAATTTATAAATTTATCACGTCCAAAAAAATCCAAAAATATTTGAACAATAAAAGAAATTGATTTATAAAAGTTTATTACATATTCCATATCAGATTTTATATGAATCTTATTATTGATTCTATTTCAGATATCCAATACATGTTTTAAATCACATTTATTCAATAACATTTCTAATAGTATTAATATAGATTGTTTCTACCTATAATTTTTTTACAATTTATACATTACTATGTTTCATAGTTTTTTAGAATTCTAATAACGGTAATATTACAGAGATTTCAGTATTTGTTTCAATAATGGAATTATAAAATATAACAAGTATCAAATTTTGATCATAAATAAAGGGATAATATGAAATATTAACTTGAAATATATAATCAGAGTGTATATTGAAATGAATCTCATAACTTACCCATTAACATATTACATATCTTTTAAAATTTAATAAAGGAGAGGGTATAATATATGGTTTTCTTCATAAAGTAATAATAATAAAGGTTAAAAGTAGGTTCGACGGCAGTACTTTAATTTATATTGAAGAAATAATACAAAATATTAACATAAAGTATACAAGAGAACTTTCAAATGTTTGCCTCATAACTTGCCCACTGTCATGTTGCATAGTTATTAAATTATTTAATTTGTGATGGTATAAGAGATCTTAATTATATTTTTAAATAATAAAGTGATAAGATTTATTCAACCATCAAATTTCAGGACATCTAAAGGAATTCTCATAACTTGCACGCCATCTGTCGCATTACCTGATTTAAAAAGTTTCAATAGCTGTAAATAATAGTATAATCGTCTAAAAAGAATTGTTCAAAACTCAAAGTTCAACTATTTTAAAGAAGTGACGCAAAATATTAACTTAAAATAGTAATTTAAGGAGACATTCAAATGAATTTCTCATACCTTTACACATTATCGGACTACATGATTCTTAGTTTTTTAATAGCCGTGATAAGATAAGATATCTTTTTTCTGTTTGAATAAAAGTCTAACGTTTGTTCAAGGATCATATTTCAATCAATTTATATTTTTATCTTTAAAATATTTGTAGTTTTTATGGTATACCAAAAAGTTATTTTATCTTTTAAAATAATAACATTTCAAATGTTTTTGTTAGATGTTTTAGTATGGTTGGATTGGTTTTTAAATTTCAAAAATAACTGATTTTAGATTTACTACGACGGTTGTCACTTTAAACCTTCATAGAGGCATTTTGGATCATTTGGAAGTTTGTGGAAATAAAAAATATATTTGAGTTTATATAAAAAACTACAAAAATTATTTATCCTGGGACGATTTTTTAAAAAAATATTTAGAGTTTATGGTGTTTTGGACTTTTTAATTATTATCAAATATATATATATATATATATATATATATATATATCAAAATAAATTAAAATAAAATATAAAATGGTTATATCAAATATGGTTTATATTACAATTTAAAATATTGAATTGTCCGTGTCATGACATAATATAAAATAAAAAATTTACTTGTACTTTTCTTTTACTCATAGTTTGTAAATATTGAAGGATAGTTGTGTAACCAATCATGGTGAACACCCTTTTTCGACACAATCATTAAGCAATGGAGCTCACTCTATTTTTCAACTCATTCTTCACATAAAACAGATAGCAAAGTTTCTAGAAATATAAAAACATAATAAATATCTTAGTATTTGTAACTGAAAACAAAAAAAAATTACTGTGTAGTTAAAGTTTTCTGAATGATAGTAAAAATAAAAAACTATATCTTGCAGGTAGGGTTTAATATATAACAATATAGATTAATATTATATATATTAAAAGAATCTGTTCAAATTTAATCTATCTATGCTAAAAGTCGTTGAGGCCTTACTCTAATCACTTCTAATATAATGGTATGCAAATCTATTACGAGCCTAATCTAATTTAATATATATATTAGAAATCTAACCTAATATATAAAATATAAATCTATTAATGAGAGTCTTAGGATAAAAAAACAAATAAGATTATCCTCTACAAATAAAAGATATTACAATTGTTACATATATTCCAATAATTTTCTTTTCATATTAATGATAATTGAACTTGCTTTAAATACCGGTAACTCAATTTTTTAATATATATATTTATTTAAATATTAAATACAACATATTAGAAGTGAGTTGAAAACATAATTTCCAATTAATACTGCGAATTAATTTTATGCAACACTTGATTAATTTTTTTTAATAATGAAAGAAGCCTGAGGCTCAAGCCCATGACTAATGGGTTCTTTGCCTCGTTGTTTGAATAAAGAAACAGAGCGTGTCATTATTTAGGTACTAAATACATTAGTGGGCAAGGCTATAATGAGATCCCATTTGGCTATAATGAGACCCCAAATTCAGAATTTTTTTTCTTCAATGTGAAGTGTTCGTTTTGCCCTTCATTTATAAGTCAAAGTTTCTAACCAAACACCAATTTTTCTCCAACTTCTCCCTAGAGCTTTCTCTTTCTAAACTAACTAAAAACTCTAAAAACCCATGGATTTGAGTGATTGGAGTGAAGGTTTCAGCTGTAACCTTGATGATTTTGCATCGGAGGAAGAAGAGCCGTTGACGGACCACTTGGAAACCCAAAATGAGGTATTTTCCGAATTTTTTCAAGTCTGTGCGAATATAGCGGTGCCACCGCTATATATTGGATGAACTGCGAAGTAGGAATTCGAAAATCATGCAAAATTGCGAACGGTACCTTCGTCCATCTGGTATTTCTGCGAACGGAGCTACTTCGCGATTTCTCCAAATAAACGAGTGCACTACACACGATTTGGCTGAAATATCGAATTTTTTGTTCGCAAAAATGACCTGTTTTGGAAATTAAACGATCATCTAGATTTAAATATGTTCTCATATAATTGCATCAATGACATATGTAGGAACCCGATCTACCGCCATGTTCGATGGCCGATTACACGAAAGTGTTTAGTACGGACACTTCTAACACCAAAGCCGATTTGGTTGATTGGATCGAGTCAGAAAGCATAAAACTAGGATTCATTGTGGTCCGGAGTAAAAACGACGACGACAGCAAAAGCATGAAAACTCCTAGGATATATTTTAGGTGCGAGAGGCACGGGGTTTACAAACCTAACCCCAAACCGGGGTATGTTAAGAAGCGTCGAGAATGTTCATCGAAAAAATACGGGTGTCCGTTCTATTTAAGAGGGAGTCCAATCTCAGAGCTACCGGGTTATTGGGAAGTGGTTGTGCTAAACGGGAAACACAACCACAAACCATTTTTGCACTTGGATGGTCACTCACGAGCCGCTAGACTAAAATTCGAAGAACAATTGTTCGTTCGTAGTCAAACGGAAGTCAGTTCTCGATCGAGAGAGATATATCACGGTTTGAAGATTAAAGACCCGCAAAATGTATCAAGCATGCGCACGATATACAACATGCGGCAAAACATGATTTGGTTGATAAAGTGGGCAAGACCCAAATGCAATACTTGTTTGCTAAGTTAAAAGAACAAGAGTACTATGTTTGGGAGCGAAGTTGTGAAGCAACGAACGAGATCCTCGAGTTGTTTTTTGCACACCCTAAAAGCATCGATTTCATGCGCACGTTTCCTCAAGTTCTTATAATGGATATCACGTACAAGACTACAAGGTATAAGATGCCTTTACTTGAAATAGTGAGCCAAACTCCGACGAAGAAGACATTTTGTGTTGTTTTTGTTTTTTTGAGCTCCGAGAAACAAGAGAACTACACTTGGGGATTGAGTGCTCTAAAGAAGGTGTTGACGAACAACAAGTGCGCATTACCTAACATTATCGTCACCGATAGGGAGTTGGCTTTAATGAATGCTATCGATGATATATTTCTGGACGCAACTCATATGCTATGCACTTGGCATATTGGTAAGAACGTCACCTCTTACGCTAAATTTTTTTTTCCGAATTCGGACATGGCCGAAGAGTTCGGGGAATATTACCAAAAGGTAGCCTATTCGGCCACGCTTGAAGATTATAACAAAAACTTTGCCGATATGCACCACACGTACGCATTGTGTCCATTGGCTATCGACTACGTTATGAAGCAATGAATTGATGAATATGGACACAAATTCCTCAATATTCACAAGAACAAATTTAAACATTTTGGAAACCAAACTAGAAATCGGTGAGTTATATTTCCATATCCACACAATATTTTTTAATATAAAGTGTTAGAAATATAATGTATTTTATTTCATGTTATAGGGCGGAGAGTGCTCACTCTAGCCTCAAGCGGGAAATTGGTAGTAGTCTATGCACGTTCGAACAATTTTGGAAACATGTTCATGCATTGCTAACCGCTCAACACTCTAACATTTTTGAGTCATTCGAGCGTAGTACGTATCGTCCAAGAAACTCAACTAGGGGGCGTAACAAAACCATCTACAAGGATGTCAAAGGTGAGCTTTCATCTCAAGCTATAGAATTAATAGAGACAAATCTTGCAACGGCCTTGAAAATATGGTTCACACCCGGAATGTGTGGGTGTGTTATTAGGACAACTCATAATTTACCATGTGCATGCGAATTAGCTTTTATTTATAAAGAAGGAAGGCCGGTTAGAAAAGATGAGTGTGATGTCTATTGGAGTACGTTAAGGATCAAACCTAATGAGGAGTTTGATACCGAAGACGAGCTCATTAGAAAACTCTCCTTAATAGATAGCACCATCCGCGGTTACGGGCAACACATCCAAGACCACATTATAAATAGGATGATGCAAATCCTAGATCCCGCTAGAAGTCATGTTTTGGAACCTAAGGAGCCGGTTGTTACTAAGGGTAGGTATAAAGCCGGCCGGGACAATTCAACTCAACGGGACCCTAGCGAGTGGGAATACGATGGTAGTCTAGGCGCTAGCACTCCCGGCACGATTGGTAGCACGGCCGCCTCGGTAGGTAATAGAACATTTCTAGCGCCAAAAGCCAAGACGAAAGAAAAAACGAAAACCAAGGCTCGACCAAAGAAAGATAAAGTGCCTCGACCGAAAAAATCATCAAAGGGCCAAGATTTTAGCGGGTACGAGAGTTAGTTTCCTAACTATTTGCATGACTATATTTCTAGCGTCGAAGACGTCTCTCCCGACGGTAATTGCGGATTCCGGGCCGTTGCTTTGACGGTATACGGTAAATCCGATTCATGGGACCAAGTTAGACGGGATTTGATCGGCGAATTGCAAAATGAACGTGAGCTATGGGAGAGAGTGTTTGATGGTTCACAAGGTGTAGATAACCTAGTGAGAAGGTTGAACGTTTTCGAATTGTATGGTGCCGGTACTAGGCATTGAATGACGTTACCCGATTTAGGGTTAGTGATAGCCATTAGATACCAATGTATCGTATACCACATTTCACTCCACCAATCGTACACTTATCTACCTCTGCGCGGTGTGCCTCCTCGATCGTGTCCTAACCTGGAAGTTGGTATAGGTTTCGTACACGGTAACCATTTCGTCAAAGTAAGTATACAAATGTGTGTTTCAATTTTAAATATTATTTTTGTGACCAAATATTTATCTAGCTTTTATTTGTGTAGGTTGTGTTGAATGGACCACTTCCGAAAATTTATCATACTTGGTTTCCGTTTCGCACGGATCATGACGTCACCGTTTGGGCAATACCGCTCGACAAGAGATTGAACAAACATAACCAAATAAAGCCCGCGCAACCATCGATCACACACGAAGAGCCACCACGTGTCTTCGATTTGGGTGAAGACTAATAATTTGATTATGCATTACTTGTTTTTATCCCGTTGTGTTTAAGAATACTTTTTTTACTTTCACCTCGGTTTGTAATCGATACTCCCACGTTTTATTTATTTTGAAAATTCCATTTCATATCCTTATTGTAAAAACAAGTTGTACAAAAAATTAAATAGCAAGTTCCCCAAAAAATTGCAATTCTATCAAAAAAAGTGGGAAAAAATTCTAAAATTCGGCACAGTGGCAAATTTGCAAATGGGGAACGTTTAATTTTGCCAAAATTGCGAACGTCGAGCGCTATGATATGGCAAAATCGCGAACGTGATGTTCACGATTTTGCCAAATCACAGTAGCCTGCATTCGCGAATCGGGCGATTTACAGCCTCCTCTGTTCGCGAAACCCTTTGTAAATTTAGTATTTTCACCATTTTGTGACTTTCCCGACTCCAAAACTGATTTTTCTTTTTACCAACATTATACATTAGTCATTTGGCCGAAATGATTCATTTTTGTGAAAAAAAAAACTCAAAAAAGTAGAAAAAACTACTTCAAAGCCTAAGATGGTCACATTTTGTGACTTTCCCGACTCCAAAACTTATTTTTCTTTTTACCAACATTATACATTAGTCATTTGGCCGAAATGATTCGAATTTTGTGGAAAAAAAACTCAAAAAAGTAGAAAAAACTACTTCAAAGTAGCCTAAGATGGTCACATTTTGTGACTTTCCCCGACTCCAAAACTGATTTTTCTTTTTACCAACATTATACATTAGTCATTTGGCCGAAATGATTCGAATTTTATGGAAAAAAAACTCAAAAAAGTAGAAAAAACTACTTCAAAGTAGCCTAAGATGGTCACATTTTGTGACTTTCCCGACTCCAAAACTGATTTTTCTTTTTACCAACATTATACATTAGTCATTTGGCCCAAATAATTTGAATTTTGTGGAAATAAAAAAAACTCAAAAAGTAGAAAAAACTACTTCAAAGTGGCCTAAAATGGTCATATTGTTTACATTTTCACGTTCGTTTACTTTTTTAGTCTGAAATGTTTTTTAAAACCATTATTATTAGTTGTGATTTGAAGTATCATATATGAACCGACACATGTAAATATATAAGATAGTATCAGTATTAGTTGTGATTTGAAGTATCATTTTCAAAGAAATGATTCGAAATTTGTAGGAAAGATTAAGATTTTAATAACATCCAAAAAGCTACTTAAAAATAGGATAGCGTTATCAGACATGTAAGGATAACATAATATGGATGAGGGACTAATGTCGTGACACATAATATATACAAAAATACACACATATCGAAGATAATTATTACAACCCACGTGGTTTAAATCAGGGTCTCATTATAGCCAAAGACAACATTGCATTCAAAATAGTATGAATTTCGCTATAATGAGACCTTATCCAAATATTAAACGCCCACCAAAATTGACTCGCCCCCTATAAAACAGGACATAAATTC
The DNA here is from genome assembly GCA_036936605.1 of Limnanthes douglasii subsp. nivea. Lineage (NCBI taxonomy): Eukaryota > Viridiplantae > Streptophyta > Magnoliopsida > Brassicales > Limnanthaceae > Limnanthes > Limnanthes douglasii. The sequence goes on along the minus strand of JAUPFV010000005.1, from coordinate 123,607,459 downwards.
TACAAAAATACGACACTTTCGCAACCTGTAGCACTCACGAAAATATAAAACTCGTTAATGTTTACATATGGAGTTTACGGCGGGCGAAGACTACCACATGCTTCGAGCTGTGAAGATTGCACGCGAGATACTGGGGTAAGATACCAACAATCGGTTTTTCGAGCGTGTCCTGTGTATGATGTATATAAACTACGTCCGTTTAGGTACAAGAGGTATCGTCGTGCGTACTCGTGAGCAGATCAAAAGCAGATACAATTTTTCCAAGCCAATACAACATTTGTGTTTCTTGCCATCACTTATTAAGCGAGAAGCAGCCACCGTTTGGAACCTAACCTTGATAGATTACATCACAAGGGATATGGTAGCATTTCTAGAGGACAAAATTATTGCAAGGGGTGGAGTGGATGACGTGGAATACAAACTTAGATACGACTAAGCCTTCCACTTATGCAATGTTACGTATTACTGATTGTTGTTTGAAGTTGTCATTTTTCTTATCAGTTTTTGTTTGAAGTTGTGATTTTCGTATTACTGGTTGTTGTTTGAAGTTGTCATTTTTCTTATCATTTGTTGTTTGAAGTTGTGATTTTCGTATTACTGGTTGTCAATTTAAATTGTGATTTTTTTATTAGTTGTTGTTTGAAGTTGTGGGTACCAAATAATGTCTACAAAACAAGGTAATGAAAACTTTAACAAGTTATAGCATTAACTTAAACAAACAGACAATATAGACACTACCAGATGCAAACTATTAAAAACATAGCACAATGCTCAATCGTCGAAGTCGTATCCCAAGTTGTCGTCAGTCTCAATATCCTTTTCCCTCTTAGTAATCCTATTCTCAAGATATGCTACCATATCCTTCGTGATGTAGTCTACCACAGTCATGTTCCAGATGGCAGCTGCTTCTTGCTTAATTTTAAATGGTAGAAACAACAAACGTTCCATTGGTTTGCAAAAAATATACCTCTCCTTGATTTGGTCACAGTTACGCACAACAAAACCTTCAGTTCCTAAACGGCCGTAGTTGTAGTACATATTACACAAGACCAGCTCGAAAAACGCGTCGCTACTATCTTCTCCCAACTCTCGGTGGGCAAGTTTCACTGCCTCGAGCAAATGGTAATCTTCATTAGGGGTAAACTCCATTGGTTAAACTGTTTATGTTCGATGAGTTCTTGGCGTCTATTTATATGCTCGTGGTTGTTTGGGTGGGAACTGCATTAAAAGCAGGTGTTTTAGGCGGCATTTTTTTAGGTGTCCCGTTATAACGAAAAAACCTGGTGATGGAAGTTTTGCTATAATGAGACCCCTACTATTATTGCACTGCAACGTTATTGTACTTTTGTAAATATTAGGTTTCGCATACTCATTCGTCAGTTTGGATGACGTTATCCGGAACCTTACAAATGTCGTTTATCGATAGGTCAACTTGGATAACGTTATCTTAACCATAAAAGTGGTACAGAAAGACGTAATTTGAGGCAGAACAAATAATAGCCAATATACCATGTATAAAAAGTTAATTTATGATAATATATAAAAAAATTGAGTTTCAGCAATTTAATTGCAAGTATTCATAAAAACAGCACAAGGTACGAACATAAAAACATAATAACAAGACTACATAAAAAATTTAAAACATATAATAATCATCTGAATATTATAATACTATATGGAAACATATGGAGGGAATGAAGTGAAGGTTTCCCGCTTAAAAGAGATTTACGCGGGAACAAAAACAACATTCCCCGCTAACAATTTTCAAGCTGAACCACCCAGTTCGAGTCTATAAATACTATCATATGTTTATGAAACTAAACATTTAAGTTATAATAATGGGTGATTCAGGCTGGAACGTGCATGAAGATGCAAGCCTCCTAAACGCATTTGACTTCGTGAGAGGTACGATGCAAGAGGAGATTCATGGCTTCATCGATGCAGTCTTGTGTAGAATGTTCTTCAACCACGGTAGGGAGGCTTCCTGCCCAGGATGTATGATGCCCCGACCACGCAGACGCGAAGAAGTGTTCGATAGGTTAGCTTATCTTAAATCAGTTACTATACAGATTGAGTCGCTAGCTTACGAAGTCCGAATCAAAGTCCGAAATGTATTCAACATGGGATTGCAAAGTACAATTACGCAGGAGATGGTGTCATATGCGATACAGTCGGAGGAGCAACAAATAGCCGACGCAATAGCGAGCGTCGTTGAAATGTATTCAACTCCCGAAGGAAGTAGTGATTCAGATGAGTATGGAATGAACTATCCGAATCCATAGAACTAAGTGTGCAATGCTAACTGAGGGTTAGTTTATCTACCGTTTGCTTTAATTTATTTGCTTATGTATTTCTAATTATGCAATGCTTTTGATTAATGTGTAATTTGTTTGCTTATGTATTTTTAATTATGCAAGAAATTTAGGTGTTATTGTTTTAAGTGTTGTTGTTTTTAAGATACACATCATATAGGCGAAAGCAACAACTTAAGTAAAACAATAGATTTTATCCAAACAAAACCAATAACTGAAGAACTAAAATCAATTCCATACAACCATATCAACGAAAGGAGCAACTAAAGTAAAAAAATAAGGTAGTACCAAAAAATCGTCCTGGTAGTCGTATAATACAAATGCACTCAATCGGCATGGCGGTACTGGAGCCCCAAAAGTGAACACTCGTGTATCTCCCGACGCAAGTCCTCCATACTCATCGCGTCCGCTCTAGAATCAACATCAGCCACACGATCGGAAAGGTGATACAGTCGTGCCTGATATGTCATCGCACTAGGGGTCTCTGGAACATATGAAGCAGATGGACTGAGAACACTAGGATCAAGCAGAACGTACCATAGGTGGTCACGGATCCATACATCATACAAAGAGGTCGTGCCATGACCTCCTATAGTGTATGTGTCACCGCGAATCCTCTGGTCAACAACGTGTGACTCCCAGCTTATCCATGTGGCATCATCCCACAAGAAGAGCGTGTTGACACGCCTCCTCCTATCTGCTGGTATAACAGTCCGCAAGGCCGGTGGTATGTCCTGAACGTGCCCTAGCTGTCGAGCCACCCGAAGCGGATAGTACGCCTCAACTATGTCGAACGCCTTCAACGTGTGGTCAATCCAAGCCACACACTGAAAAGGGAAATGATCACGATGCGTCTCGTAAGGCATGAACCAAACATGTAATATGTTAGTTAATAATCTTTAATAAAATATAAGTAATAATAAATTAAAGCTATGGAAACAAATATAACAAATCATTGTAACTCACATGGTTCTCCGTCAACGAAACCAGTCCCCGTCGGATGTTGATGCGAGTCTCATCATCCACACGAAACGGTGTCGGTACATATCGGCACATAGTCGGCATACAACACTCGTAGAGAGTTTTGATCGTAGGCACAAGGCTATAGAAGTGATCGTATATCCACGTCTCCAACAAGGCAATACAACATGCAATCCCTAAAGTCGTGTGCAGCGACGACTTTCCTAGGTGGTGGTACAGCTGAGCTAGTATATGTTGTCCCCAGTTATATCTAACGGACACCCTATAATGCTCTACAAACTGGAGGTAATCTAAAGATATACTTTTCCACGTCTTGTTCACCAAAACACAACAACCCAGCATGTGCAGCAGATAACCCCTAACGACACACTTTACATCACCATCAGACATGGTATCATCCGTATAACAGGGTTGCATGTACTGCTCACGCAAAAACTGTAAACGAACAGATCTACCATTACCCCCCTGTTACGCCCTAACTCATACCTAAGTGCATCCTGATCTATCCCTAATGCACTAGAATACGAAGCCAAACGCTGTCCATCACTAGGAAATGTCTGAACAACGAAATCATCACTTGTCACCAGGAGACCAGTAATGACGTGGACGTCGTCTAACGTCACCGTCATCTCACCGAAACTGAAGTGAAAGTCGTTCGTCTCCGAATGCCACCTCTCCAGAAAAGCATCTACAAGATGAACGTTGGTACTCCAACGCTCCAACACATCGGTGAGAGGACCGAAGCAAGACATCTTAACCTGCTCTCTGACCCTGTTCAGCCCAGCAAGACCCCATGCACGGTGGGTACCGTACATAGAGTAGCACCGCGAGTGCCGACGAGCCTACATAAAACATAAACAACTTAGAAATAATACAAAAGAACATATGCCGTACTTTAAAACACGTCATTACTTACCTCTCCTGCAAAGACGTGGTAGGCCTCGTGATGTGTGTACTCTAGAGATAGACCAGGCACATGCGGATTCACCCTCCTAAATAGCTGATCCAGCGTCCCAAATGCATGGGATAAAACAGGGGTCGGAGTAGAAGCGCTAGACCTACGCCTAACAAACCGTGACCGTGACACACGCTCCTCGTGCTCGCCATCATCGCTCGAGCCTGAATGTCAAATAGGTGTATACTGTCTGCGAGGCATGCTGAAATACAACAAATAAAAATATTAATAAATTTGGAAAAAAAAACTACACAATTTGACAAAACAACCAAAATTAAACAATTTTGGTTAATTGCGAACACAGTGTCCGCCATTTTGGCAAAATTGCGAACACTGTGTTCGTAATTTTGCACTTCCATGGGGGGGATGTAATTGCGAACAGTGGGTTCGCAATTCCACCAAAATTGCGAACCCACTGTTCGCAATTTCATCCCCCCCATGGAAGTGCAAAATTGCGAACAGGCACTTCGCAATTTTGCATGGGTTGCGAAGTGCCAGTTCGCAAATTTGCAATCCCAGCAGCCCCGAAACCCTAAATCTAGATCCAACCCAAAACTGTAAAAACCAACCCAAATTCGAAAACCAAAGTACTAAAACGTTCCTAATGCATGGACTAACACGAATCTACAACTATTTTTCCAAAAAAACAACTACATATACATGAAAATCGAATTTTTTATCAAGAACTCTAAACTCTAAATATCACTAAAAATAATAAAGTAAAATGCTTAAAAATTACATGAATATGTAAAGGATTCGTACCCTAAGTTGTTTGTAATGTTGGATTTGAGAAATCTTGCTTTTTTTTTTGGGATTTTGAGTGATTTTGGGAGAGAGAAGAGAGAAGAAGAGAGAAAAGAGAGAAAATTGCTGAAAATAAGGCTTTTATATTAGGGATGAATGAGCTTTTTTTTAAGATCTCATTATAGAAGGATCTCATTATAACCAAATGAAATCTCAATTTAACCTTTCCCTATATTATTTTAGGAATTGGATAGATCTCTGGACCCACAGCCACCAGCACCCATCTCTGTGCCTATAAATTTAATCGTGATAAATGAATGGTACAAACTTTAAACTTATTAAAATATACTCCTACTATTCAAGAGAAAATTTGAAGAATTCTTTTTTATTCCGACTACTAGCTACTTTTGCTTTATTTGATTGAGTTTGATTATGACTACTTTTATTTTGTTATATTTGATTGAATTTTGGTTCAATCAGAAAGCATTTTTAAAGATTACACGGTACAATAGAATTCAATAAGTTCTTTTTTAATAAATATTCAACCATTTGTCAACCTTCAGACAGTGGTTAATGTTTGTACAATTACTCAATTACTCTTTAATCTGTGCCTCTTTTATTTGTCCCAGATATTGGATTCGGCAATAATAATATCTGCTAACTTGTGATAGTAAAAAATAGTAAAACATGTTTGTAAGAAAAGGTTCATGAGGTCAAGTCTACATGTTTGTAACAAAATGTTTATGAGTTCAAGCCTCCCTATCTTTTAGTGTTGGTTTGCAAACTATTATTCAGATTGAAGGTGTATCATATCCACACTTAATGTGATCTATTATAAATAACTTTTTTTTTGTGATCTATAACTTTTTTATAACGCACATCCATTATAAAAGTTTAGATTTGTCGATGATATAGAAGATTTTAATATTTTAGATTTAAATAATAAATATCTAAAGACTTGTTCGACTATCAAACTCCAACCATAACAACGAAATATGCTACGATCTGGCTGAAAACAAAGTTTTAAATACTTGAAACAAGGTTAGCTACTTTGTGTAATATTTGCACAAAAATAAATTAAAGTAAAATGATATGAATTTGGTAACTTTAAAAATAGAGACAGATATGATAGACACGAATACACATTTACGGTTTTCTGAACCCAAAAAACACATTGTAATGTACACTACATTTGAAAGCGTATTCGTATACAAAATATGCAAGCAACATACTTCAGAGTTATGGGTAAGCCTGCCTCTGGTACAGGATCAGGTGGTGTTCCCTGGGCAAACATTAATACCTGTCAAGGACTGAGAGCTCAGTATTTATAAAGAGATCGAATATAGAAGCGCTTTATGTATGAAAGGTGAGAAATGTAATTTTACCATGGAGTGTCGACGGTGCACATTTGGTAGAAAATGAATTTCTGGTAGAACACGCAAATGAACTCCTGGCGGAAACAGCACGACTCAGCCAAGAATCCGATGGAGCATCTGGTAAAGGAGGGGGAACAGGAAATTCTCCATTACTGCCCCGGCTCCCCAAATTCAGACACACCTCCTTTTCTGAGTCAAACTTCACAGCCTTATACATTTCACTTTCTCGATCAATTTCCCTTGGTTTATACGAAACTATAGTCCCGGGATACTCATCAGTGGACCAAGAATCTAGTGAAGTATCCCCGTGTTGACAATCTGTTAGCGCAGACTTAGCCTTTTGCACGCGCATCTCACTTTCTTGATCAATTTTCCCCCGGTTATAAGTAACTATAGACCGAGGAAGTTCATCAGTGCGCCAAAAATCTAATGAAGCATTCTCAATCTTTTTCGAATGCTTCTCTTGAGAAGTTGTCAACTCAGACTTAACCTTTTGTACCTTCGAAGTTTTCTCAACCACAGGACTAATAGACACAGATTTACTCTGGATGTTCACATTATGTGAAATAATGTCACTGATCCTCAAGTTGTTTGCTTTCTCAGATGGTCTTGGCATGCCTGATCTGTATAAGATGCTACTGTCATGGCTGGATTTGAATATCGGCTGCTTCTCCATTCTCCGGTTTCTCCTTATTGGTCTCCGACCCCTACCGTGCTGAAATAGTTGGAAATTAAAAAATTAGTGTACAAAACAAGTTTTTCAAATACCAAACCAAGCAAGAGAATCCATTTTTCTTTCTATATCAATATCCAAGATCGAAAACCAATAGTCACTAAGATATATACCGAAGCTTGATCGGGCAGTCGGCAAAGAGAAACTGATCTTTGGAGCTGCATTCTTCTCTCTGGCACTGGACTCAAAAGACAGAAAGAGCTTTTCAAGCACAACTGCGGGAATAAACCACAGACTCCAACCATTGTGTTTCTAGGCCTATCATATCCATCATCGCGCAAATCTGCGAATTTGCTCGGATTATTTTTAAAAAGTGGACGGTGTTTAGCTCGGTTAAAAACCTTCATTTTACGTCTGGGCTGGTCGGGTTGCTTTTTAGTACCATTTGAAGGTGCTTTGAAAGTGACTTCCTGAGCCGCAGGCAAGAATCGACCCATCATGAACTCCAACGTCGGCGGATCACTGGGGAAGCTTCCAGATGGTTCCCCTACTGGACCATCAGCGTCACAATCACCGACAAGTGATTCAGATCTCGAAAGTGCATCCAAAAAGACATCTTCTTCTTCCGAACTCCTACTCTCTTTGACATCATACTCCCCAACTCTTGAATTCTTTTTCTTCCTACCTGTTTTATGCTTGGGTCTACCCGGTGTTTGCTCCCACTGAAAGGGAACTAATCCCGGGCTTCTTACAGGAGATGAACTATAATCAGAAGCAAGTGGCGATGTAGTACTGGGCAGGTCATCAGATTTCTTCCTGTCCCTTGACGCTGATGAAAATCGCCTAACAGATAGAAGTGGCTTATCAAGATCCAGTTGCTTCTTTTCCATCAAGTTATCTGTTTCCACACAAATACCAATCTTAATGAAACATGTAACAGCAGAGAAGCACAAAGGCGATTCAGTTCTAGAACTAATCAAGCATTGACATAAAAATTAAGTTCTTTTGTTTATGATACCATTTTATTTAAAACCTTTACCATTTTGAACAAAACTCGATCATCCAATCCAACCCCAAAGAAACGTTTGACACATTTCATTGTCTTTAAGGTATATTTTTTTCTGAGCAGATAACATGTAGCATGTAATCTCATCACCAATTTCATATTCTAAACTCAATAAAACCAAGAAAAAGTATATAATAGTAAGAATGACGAGGTCAAGAACTAAAATCTTGGATTACCCATTTCTGTTCAAAACTACCACAAACCCAAAACTTGAAACGCATTACAAAACAGAGAACTGAAAGAAACCCTAGAAAGAATTTATTAAGAAACATATGGAGAAGAGAGAATACCTAATGCAATGATATCGGCGATGGAGTTATCAACGTCCTAAATTTCTTGCACTGAATGGATGTTTAACTATACGCACAGGAATCGAATTAAAAGCTTAGGAAGAAGAAGATCTAAAGAGAGACGAAATACTCTTAGCCCCAACTGTTTTCCCGCCATTCAATGTAAGCGAACGAGGAACTTCAAAATTGATTAGGGACTACAGACGCCTAAGATGCCTTTTATACTACCAACTTGTTGTAAGATATGAGAATAAAGTGTTTACATGTTTCTTTTTTACTTTTGGTTACCACTAGGTACGGGGTTTAGACTAATAAAGTATTCTACCAAGTTCATGTTTAGTATAGGGGTTCGGCTAAATCATTCCCCTCAAAATTTTGTATAATTTGTTTCAAAAATATTTCCATTTTAAAATCCTGGTTTATAAAAAAAAAGGTATGCCTGAATTTAAAATTAACTTTCGTCTCTCTCATTTCACATTACCTTCATTTTTAACCTGCGATTTTGTAATGTTATAATCGAGTTTAGTATGAAATTTTATTGAGTTCCTCTTTCAAGTGATTCTTCGTTGACTAACCAATCATCAAAGCATCATTCTTTAGGAGTGATTTCTATTCTCAATATTTCTACTAGGAATGATGTGCGTGAAAATAAAAACAGAGCATCATCACAATCTAAACAAGGGCAGAAAACATCTCACTGTGATCGGGATTTAGAGTTATTATAAAAGGAAATTAGAAGTATGAGTATCACGCTGGTATATCATAATAGAGTTCAACAATCAAGACGACTTCAAAAAGCTATGGCGTAGAAATGTTTGGACTACTGATCCCAAATCTATGAGATTACTCATATTTTACACCCAACAGAGAATCATCAATTAATCCAGCATGGATCACTCTTCTATATACTCCAGAGTTTATGTTTATTGAATACACCATTAGATCAATATATAAGTCTATATGTAACCCTTTTACAATCTAGGTCCCTGCAAAGAATCAGGATATCTTCAATTGCAGTCAAATGTGGTTGGAACTCGATGTAGCCATGGAACTTATTAAAAAGGTATGTGTTGGATTCAGTGATAACGATGGGTATTAGCAAGACATTATATATGGATAATTACTATCATACTATACTAAGTGTTTCCATCCTGGACACCAATAACCATGTTGTAGGAAGATTACCCCAAAGAAAATAGAACTTGACATCATGGAAAATAAAAATCACGAGAGTAAAGCAGCAAAACAAAATGCACTATGGATTCCAAAAGTGAAATCCATAGTGATAAAAAAGGGACAACATGGAAAATAAACAAGTAACGGAATGCCAACAAATCGTTAATAAGAGGATGATACAAGTGTTAAGAATATAAAGCTCATATAAAGCCCAAGCCCGTTAGCTTTCTTTTATTATAAATAAGAGCATATGATGTACTAATTTATATACTTCTGAATAATACAAAAACCCTAGCCGTCTAGCAGTTTGTTCCTTTTGTTCTTTATTTAATATGGTATCAGAGCCAGAAGTAAACTGATCGCGTAAATGTAACAATCAGATTTATCAGGTATTTGATTTCGTATTAGATCTGATTGATAAAATTATCAAGTATTTGATTTCGTATTAGATCTGATTGATAAAATTATCAGGTATTTGATTTCGTATTAGATCCGATTGATAAAATGGTAAGTGGAATTTATCGGTGAAATTGGGGCTTAGAAGGAATCGAAATTGAAAAAGTATTGGTTAAGAATATTTTTTTGGTAAAATTGCATTGTTAACTTATTGGTAAAGTTGCGTCTCGGGGAACAATCAGAATTGAATTAAGAAAGATTGGGAAAACTGCACTGTGTAAATTATTGGTAAAATTGCATAAAAGCATTATTCGGCAAGAAGAGTAGCTTCTGAGATTATTGTGTTTTGGTAAAATTGCACTGGATAAATTTCAGGTAAAATTGCACAAAAGTATTGTTCGGCAAAGAAAAGTTTTCTCCGATAAATTTGGTTTATTGAAGTAGTGGTAAAATTGCACAAAAGTCCGATGAAATTGCAGAAGAGTTATTATTGAATTATTAGTAAAATTTCTAATAAATAGATATAGTTTTCGGTTTTCGGATCTGCTGCGTGCAGCTCCAATAAAATGGTCCGATCGAAAGGAAAACAAAGTCCATTTTGCTGAATTTTGGAGAGCATGTTTGGGACATCCGGCCCTTCAATATGACTGGTCGGATTTTGATTCGGTGTTATAGTTTGGGAGAAATTGCAACTAGAACAGTAGAGCAGTTTTGTTGAGATTGTGGATCTTATCGCGAACATGATAGGAAAAGATGATAAGAAGAACTTTGTTACATTTGCATACCATTCGGGTATGTCCTCGTCTTCCACTTCAGGTATTGATTCATCATTGTGGATTTTAGATTCGGGTGCGTCTCATCATATGTCACATGACATGTCGAACTTTGTTTCGTTGTCTCATGTTTCACCCATATCTGTTTTGTCTGCTAGTGCTACACCAATGTCAGTAGAGGGTATTGGCTCTGTTTTTACCCCTCATATATCGTTATCTGATGTTTACTACGTTCTAACCCTTTCTTTGAATCTTGTTTCGGTTAGTCAATTGTGTAAATCTGGTTATTGTGTCTTATTTTCCGATTCTGTTTGTGCTATACAAAATCAACAGACCCAAAGAGTGATTGGGACAGGTCGTAAAATAAGGGAACTCTATGTTTTGGAGAAACTCGAAGTAACAGATATGGATGTCTATGGTGTTGATAGTGAAAAAACATACTTGACAGATATTGCTGCCTCTGGTGTTGATTTGTCTTCGTTTCGTTTGAATCCTTCTTCATCTAAGTTTTATCTTTGGCATTATCGTCTTGGACATGTATCTACATCTCGTTTAAAGTTTTTAGTCTCTACAGGTGCTTTAGGTCAGCTAAACACTTGTAATATCTCGGATTGCAGTGGTTGTAAACTTGCAAAATTTTCGGCGTTACCGTTTAATGAAAGTATTTCTTCCTCTATTGCTCCGTTTGATATTATTCATTCTGATGTCTGGGGCCCATCTCCTGTCTCCACAAAGGGTGGTTCATCCTACTATATTTCTTTCATCGATGATTATACTCGATATACTTGGGTTTACCTTATGAAACGGAGATCAAATTTTCTTGGAATTTATAGAGAATTCCGGGCACTTGTTAAGACTCAACATTCTACTGTAATAAAATGTTTCAGGTGTGACTTGGGGGGTGAATATACATCCAATGATTTTACTCAGTTACTTGCATCTGATGGTACCATACATCAGTCTTCTTGCACTGACACCCCTCAGCTGAATGGTATTGCAGAAAGAAAATATCGTCATCTTATTGAGACTGCTCGTTCTTTACTTTTATCTGCTGAGGTTCCTACTATTTTTTGGGGAGAAGCAATTCATACTACTGTATATGTGATTAATCGAATTCCCATTGCTCATAATGTAGGGATGTCTCCTTTTCAGAAGTTATATGGACAACTTCCAAATTATTCTTCCTTACGAGTGTTTGGATGTACATGTTTTGTCCTTCGTCCTCATGTCAAAAGCAACAAATTGGGCCCTAAATCCGTAATATGTGTTTTCTTGGGTTATGGTGTTAGACAGAAAGGTTATCGTTGTTTTGATCCCACTAGTCATAAACTTTATGTCTCTCGACATGTTACTTTTCTTGAGCATATCCCGTTTTATTCGATTCCAATGAAATCATATGATATAACAAGTACCAAACTTCAGACTATTGATCCCTTTGAAAATAATAGCGACATACCCATTGATAGTGATGCGCCAGCTCCTGATACATCAACTACAACTGATACTACTTCTGCTCCATCAAGTCCTGATTCAACTTCTTCTTTTAGTGAACCACCAGCTTCACCCCTTAGAAGATCTACTCGTACAAGTAAGTCTACCAAACTACCAGATTTTGCGTATTCTTCTTACTCAGCTCCTTTTGCCTCTTTCATAGCAAAAATACATGATTTATATGAACCTCAGTCGTTTAAAGAAGCTGTTTCTGATCCTCGTTGGCAAAATGCAATAGTCGAAGAGCTCATTTCTCTTTACCAAATTCATACATGGGATATAGTTAAGCCTCCATCCGGTAAACATATAATCGGTTCTCGATGGGTTTTTAAAATTAAAACAAAATCTGATGGATCTGTTGAAAGATATAAGGCTCGTCTTGTAGCAAAAGGGTATTCACAGAAGTATGGTATGGATTATGATGAAACATTTGCCCCAGTGGAAAAAATGACGACTGTTCGTACTCTTATTGCGGTTGTTTCTGTTGGCCAGTGGAAAATCTTCCAGTCCGATGTCAAAAATGCATTTTTGAATGGTGATTTTCATGAGGAGGTTTACATGACTCCTCCTCCAGGTGTTGCTCACCAACCAGGTAAAGTTTGTCGACTTAGGAAAGCCTTATATGGACTCAAACAAGCTCATCGTGCCTGGTTTGAAAAATTCTCTACAGTTATAACTTCACTTGGTTTCCTTGCTAGTAATCACGATTCGACCTTATTTATCAAATGCACTAGTGTAGGACGAATTATTTTATCCATATATGTAGATGATATGATCATTATAGGTGATGATATTGATGGCATTGCAGCACTAAAACGTGATTTGGCTCAGCGTTTTGCGATGAAAGACTTGGGACTATTACAAAAAAAATTAGGTATTGAGGTGGCTCACTCTCCAAAAGGTTATATTATCTCTCAGACAAAATATATATCTGATTTATTCGAGCAAGCGCGACTTTCTGATAACAGAACGCTAGATGCTCCTCTTGAAACTAATGCTCGGTATTCTCCGACTGATGGCGTTCCTTTGTCAAATCGAAGTCTATATCGAACTCTTGTAGGGAGCTTGGTCTATCTTACAGTTACTCGGCCAGATATAGCTTATGTTGTTCATGTGGTCAGTCAGTTTGTTACTGCTCCTACATTTGTTCATTGGGGAGCTGTTCTTCGAATATTGAGATATCTTTGTGGCACTCCGTTCCAGAACCTTTTATTTCCCTCGACCTCTTCACTTTAACTGCGTGCCTATAGCGATGCTGATTGGGATAGTGATCCTCATGACCGAAAATCTACTACCGATTTCTGTATTTTCCTTGGAGATTCATTAATATCATGGAAAAGCAAGAAACAAGATGCTATCTCTAGATCGTCTACTGAAGCTGAGTATCGTGCTATGGTTGTCGCCACATGTGAGATTGTTTGGTTACGATGGTTTCTTGCAGATATAAGGGTTAATGTTATTAAGCCAACTTCCCTACATTGTGATAACAAAAGCGCCAAGCAGATATCAAAGAATTCAGTTTTTCATGAGAGGACGAAGCACATTGAAATAGATTGTCATTTCACTCGACATCATCTTCAGATCGGCACCATCTCGCTTCCGTATGTTCCATCAGCTTTGCAGATTGCTGATATTTTCACAAAGGCTCAGTCCACAACGCGGTTTCGTTTTCTTTGTGACAAACTCTCAATGCTTATTACTGTTGCATTGTAAGTTTGAGGGAGGGTGTTAAGAATATAAAGCCCATATAAAGCCCAAACCCGTTAGCTTTCTTTTATTATAAATAAGAGCATATGCTGTACGAATCTATATACTTCTGAATAATTCAAAAAGCCTAGCCGTCTAGCGGTTTGTTCTTTTTGTTCTTTATTTAACAACAAGGACTGTTCAATATTCACTAACAAAAGAAACCTCTACTGAGGTCAATCCTATTCAACATATGATCAAATCTAATTTCCAAAACTACTAAAGATAAAGAAAATTTAAAAGAAAACTTTATCATCAAAGAAAAGGATAGAGACAGAGAGGAGACTAAAGATGCAGATATAATAAATGCCTTACATGATATATATACAAAAGAATTATTTTTCAGAACATAATGATATTAAAATTACAGGTCTAAGACAAACTCCCCTTCTAAAAAACTTACAAGAATTCTTCCAACTTTCTATACTCTTAATGAAGTTGAATTAGATAAAGAATTTAAAAAGTTTTTAACATGAAAATGAAGAAAAATACAATAAGGAATATAAAATGATTTATTACAACCAAAATAATGCTAACTAAAGGGTCTAGTAGATCCTTCACAAACTCTTCAAAATGACCATTATCATTATGAATTAGAATATGAGGGGGCTTGGTAACGAGGAAAATATGAGCAGACTTGAATCTATCAAAAGGATGGAGAATACTTAATTTATGACTTTACATGAACCAATGGTCTCTGGTGATCAAATTGGTAAATTTACTAGAAAACTAATATTTTATGAGAGTGTTTCACACATTTGGAATAAAATTTGGGTTTTTTGGAAGGAAGACTTCTTTGTAAAAGTATTTGAAAATCAAGATCAGTTACTTCATCTTAAGATAAAATACAATTTCTTAGACAAAATATTCTTTGTCACTATAGTGTATGGAAAATGTTCTAGGTTTCAGAGACCTAACCTCTAGAATAGATTAAAGCATTAATCTGAAAATTCTAATGATTGGCTAGTTATGAGAGACTTCAATTCTATATATTTAATGTTGATGAACAACTATCTTTTTCCACACTTTGCCTCAGAATTTCTGGAGGATTTCAATAACACTCTTCAAGATTATGGGTTAGAAGATATAGGATACATGAGTTCCAAATTCACATGGACTAACAATAAGAAGTGGAAGCGTCTAGATAGGATGCTCAAAATTCTAGTTGGAAGGAATTCGTTAACAATACCAATGTAAAAAACTTATCTACAACTGGGTGAGACCACAACCCTTTAAGTATTACTCTATCAAAAGGAGAGGAAAAAACTAAATCTTCCTTTCAGTTTCAAAATATGTTGATCATGCACCTTAGCTTCTTGGATATGGTTCGAGATAACTGGAATGAGATTCTACATGGTCTCATTATTCATATTCTTTGGTATAAACTAAAAATATTTAAAAAAACTAAAATCATGGAATGATGATGAATTTGGTAATGTGTTTGACTCAATTACTCAAACAGAAGAAGATATCAAGTTTAAAGAAATGTGTTATGAGAATTCCAATAGTCATAAAGCCAAAGTTAATCTTTCCAAAGCTAAAGATCTTTGCAAAACAAGAGACATTTTGAGAGTAGAAAATCCATATAAATTGGCTTAAAATGACGATATAAATTGTGAAGATTTCCATGATTATGTTAAAAAAAGATTAAAGAGAAATAAAATAAATGGTATTTGGATACACTGCCAAATTACACAGGAAGAGGTTCATGCTACCATTATGTCTCTTTGCCTTAATAGTATTACAAGGGTTGATAGATATACTGCCAAATTGTTTCAGCATTGTTATAAACAAATACCTAACTTTCTTCAAGAATCATCATATTTCTATTGGAATTCATGCTACAACTAGCTGCCTCATTCCTAAATTTAATCACCTCAAGCGTGGAATGACTTCAGGCCAATCAGTCTTTGCACTCTATTTAATATGATATTTTCCAAGACTTTAAACAATATATTATCTAGTCCTTCTTCCAAAAATTATCTCTAACTAGCAAAGGGGATTTGTTAAGGAAAGTAACATTCATGACAATATCCTCATCGCACAAGAATTAGCTTATGATTTGAACAATAAGTTAAGAGGATGAAACATTATGCTTAAGGTGGACATCTTGAAATCTTTTGACATATTGTATTTCGAAATTTGTACTCAATGTTATGGAAGCCTTTGGTTTTGATCAAAGGTTTATGGACTTAATCCTAAAACGTATTGACTCTATAAGCTATTCAGTAATTGTCAATGGTGTTCTAAGGAGTTTATTCAAGTGTAATAATGATGTAAGGTAGATGGATCTTTTATCCCCAAGCTTCTTCATTATAATTGATGAATTTTTAATCAAAGGACTTATGAGACTTTTTGTAAATAACCAAGAGTTGAGATACAAATCAAGAAGCTATATAGACATACCTTCATTAGAATTTGACGATGATTTCTTAATTTTTTCAAATATCTCATCCAAAAACATTAAGGTTCTTAGTCGTTTCCTAGAGAAATACGAAGCTGCCTCTGGTTAGATCATCAATAAAGAACAAACAAAAATATATACATCTGTCTGAATCCTAATGTTAAAGACGGGTTATTAAAGAGCATGAATGAATTTAATCACAGTCTGCTTTGTTTTAAATATCTTGGGATATTAGTGAATACCAACAACAAAGCCAACAATTATAATGATCTTATGGCAAAGATAAGAAATAAGATACTGTAGTGGGATCCTAAAATTTTATCCTTTATTGGTATACTATTCTCATTCAAGTATTTTAATCCCTTATTATAAAATTCAAATTTGCATTCTTCAACAGTCACCAATAACTAGTATTGAAAGCATGTACTATAGTTTTCTTTGGGGATCTAATGAAGAAAAACTAGCTATTAATTGGGATAACTGGTCTAAGATTTGCAAGCCATATGAATATGGATGTTTTAATCTCAAAAGAATTAAAGACCTCCAAACAGTTACTCATGCAAATTGTGTTTCAAATTTAGAGCAAAAAAAACTTTTGGTCTAAATTCATGAATTCAATGTACCACACTAAGAAACTACCAACTATTTTCAAATAAACTATTAGATCTTCTAAAACTTGAAGAAGACTTTTAAAAATAAGAAATCTAGCTGAACTTTACATATAGTGGAAGGTGAGGAAAAATATATTGACTTTTGGACTAGAAAATGGTGCTCAACTCAGCCCTTTATTATTTTATCAAGTAATAAAGATAATTCTTGGTATCATGTAGACAAAATTAAAATATTATGGCCTGATGATCATTGAAATCTCAATATATTTAGTAAACTTGTATTACCTTCTAATATTGAGAATATTAGCAACTTAAAGTTGAATTCTTCAATCAAAGACTCTATTAAATGGTATCTTTCAAAATACATGTGATTTTAATACTGAAGACACATGTAACACAATCAAATCAAAAGTAAACATATCATTTATGTTTCAAGGTTTATAGAATAACACTACTCCTCATAACTGTTCATTCATCCTTTGGAAAATTCTATATAACTGGATTCCCGTTGATTGAGATCTCTAGAAGAAGTCATTTTTATTGCCTTCCAAATGCTAAATTTGTGAAAACTCTGAATCCATTCAACATTTGTTTATACAATGGAATATATCTTTCCCTCATATGTCACTCCCTCATTTGATACTTCAGTATTTGATATATTCATAACTTGAAATATATCTCTCCCTCATATGATAGGAACCTAGTTGTGGTTGACTAAAAGAGAAGTTCATATCAGGAACATTCTCCCTCCTATCATATGTTGTGTAGTATGAAACTCAAGGAATAAAGTTAAACATAATAATCTTATTATTAATGCTAAACTTATTATTGAACATATTAATCTTATTCTTTCTCGTTTGGATTGTGTAAATCTTATTAAGAGAAAGTATTAGATTCATCATGTGAAGGCTGCTTACATTGTTGGACTTTTTCACCATCTAAATAAGCCTTGATAATGTTTTTATCTCCAATGGTTATTGCCTCAAGGTAATAGATTCAACTTAAATATTCATAGATGTTGTAATCTACCAAGAGAAGCTAATGGTGGAAGATTAATCAAGAATAACCAAAGGGACATCATTGTTTCTTTTGGTAATACCTATGGAAAACAATCTTCCATAATAGCCGACTGTATGGCCTTACTTGATGGTCTTATTATATATAAATCTCAGAAATATTATTTTGGTCTAAAATGATTATAATCCAATTTAATATCTCAAGTTGTTTCATTGGCTACTAATAAATTTCATTGCAAGTATCACTACCTGACAATAAAACTCTGCATATTTTAACCATAGAGTTGATGAGATTCCCTCAAGGTTACTCTATTCACAAAGAAGATGAGATACATCTCTTAGAATGAAGAAGATAAAAAGCTTGAGATGATGACAATATGGCTTGATAAGAGCTGAATTTGATGCAAAAATAAATTTGAAGAGATTAAAGTTATAATCAAGAAAATAGAGAGATCAATGGATACTGGTAGTGATTCAAAATTTTAGAAGAGTCACCAAAATGGATTTTCCCTCAATTACTTATCTTTTACAACTTTAATTTTAGTTTTGCGCCATATGTTTTATTATTTAATATTTGGGCCCAAACTAATTTAAATGCGCTTCATTTATGGTTCAACATTGATGCATTTGTTGATTTGGTGGATTTATAAGGTTTTTGTTAAAGAACACGAGTCTGGGTTCACTCATGTTCTTCGCCCCTGACAATGTAATGGATCTATGCTGACATCATAAATATATTACATTGCCAACATAAACAACATTGGCAACACATAGTTTGCTGCCAACATTGTCCACTTGCGGTGTAATGTGTTTGCGTTGCTGGTGTAGATGCATCACACCGACACAATGGATATATGTTTGAGTAAATATTTATTTTATTTTACAAAATTTCTTAATTTTTTTGGTTGTATGAAACAGACGGTAGGGAGGAGGGTTGGAAAATATGAAGTTTAAAGAGAAAGTTTAAAACTTCCGTTGTTTATTTTTAAAGCTTGTTATTCATATGTTAGTGTGTAACATGATGAACATATGTATTCTTGTCTATCATCTTTTATATTGTCATCATTTGTTTATTTTCTTTCCAAAATTATATTAAATAATAAAAAATAGATTAAATAAAACAACGATAATATGTATCAAATGTATTTGTTCTTTAGCATTCAACATAATTCTTAGTTTTTTATCTCAAATTCTTTGGTGTTTAACATTAAACACAATTCTTAGTTTTCGTAGATAGTGACTATAAGTTTTAATTTTTTTTATTAATTATAAAACTAATATAATAATATTAAAAATAATGTGGTTTCGTTTTATTTTGTCCACCGCCAGCGGAGACCGATATTGCCAATGTAATACACCTTCGGTGTACTCGCCCAAACCGACCAATGTTGTTTGCAATGGCAGTGTAGTGAACACCGACAACAACTTTGAAACTTGTATACAATTTTAAACCTAAAATAAAGTCATTGCGAGCATACTATACCTGCACTAGCAGTGCAAAAGAGATACACAATCGATGTCATGCACAAAATATTGTTACGAACCGGGAAAATCCATGGATGATTTTAATGTAAATCCAATTATAAATCTAATAAAAACATTAGATTACTTCATTTTTAGTTCCAACTTCATGAATAATCTTCGAGTTCTTCATTTGTTTGGTTTTTTGTTGAGGTTTGAGGTAGATGGTTTTTGTTAGGAAAACATAATTTGTTTTTTAATAATTTTTTTAAGATTTTGTTAAAAAACTTGATTGTACTATTTATTAAATAAAACGTTTATTTGTTGATTTTTTGTTTGAATGGTCCAAGAGCTAACTTGACCCAAATTAAAATAATTCAATATTTGTATTTTGGTCAAAGAGGTAAAAGGGTAAAAGACTCAAAAACCTAAACGATTCATTTTTTGGAACAACTTAAATTTTTTATGTCAAACTTTTTAGTCAAACCCTAATTATGGATCAATATGCTAAATATATATTTAGTTATTGTCATGACATAGTCCAACTAATAAGTAATCGATTTAATTATATTATATGAAAAAGAAAAAAATTTAAATCTATATATAAAAATATGTTATGGAGGTATAAGTGTGGTAACCAAGTTGAATTTGTGAACTATAAATGATTGGACCCAAATCTTAACATTTGGACCTGAAATAATAAATTAAAAACTAAATTGATAATCAATTTAGTGGTTGTGGTTCCCGATCATAAAGTAACTAAGGTATAAGGGCTTAATTCAATTAGGGTTACTAATTGGAATTCACATATAAAGGAGATTAATGTTAATATATTCATTCAATCTAAATCTATTAAATTAGTCATCAATTTGTTGAATCAGAAGATCCACAATTATTGTTTATTTGAATAAGCTTAAAGGAGAAATCTATTCCATGTATGATAAACTATATAAAACGATTCAATATTAGTTATATCAATTTGTATCAGAGAAAAAAACCCTCTTTTGATTCATATAATAAACAACATGTATATCTTTTATTGAATCAAAAGCATGTTTTCTATATAAACAAGATCCATATCATTGAGATTTTATTTATAATATATTAAGCGTGTGATGTAGCCCAGAAAGTCCAAACAAAAGCCTTTTTAATTTTATTTTATTTTATTCAAATATCTTATGTATTTAAATCAAATCTAATTATATAAAGATTTAATTTTATATTATTTTATTCTATTTTAAAATAGTTATTTTATTTCCTTGCATTATAATTTAGGGTTTTGAGAAGCTCTTATATAAAGCCTCATATGCCTTAAGTTATTTTAAGTTTTTGGAATAATAGATTTTTTTATCTCTGAAAATTTCACTCTTTGTTACCCTTAGATTAGGGTTTCATCATGTTACCCTTAAATTAGGGTTTCATCTATCGTTGCTTCTTCTTCTGTTTCCGCCGCGTCATCAGCGTGTATAGTCTACTATTAGTTTCACCGAGATTCCCTCATTAGCTCCCAATAAGCTTTGTAGCTCAACAACACTAGCCGTACTAAACCAATAATATATTTTAAGCTTCAACATCAAAGTGACTTGAGTTTATTTTCAAGAATTCCGCCAATGCAAAAATATTGTGATTGCGTGTATACATTGTTAGTCTTTCTACGAGGTCTTTTGTTTCTCATTTTCTCCAAAATGAATTAAACCTTAAATCTTCCATATCAATATCAACTGGAAAACTCTTAAAAGTAGTAATAATTGGTCTGTAACGAGCACAATGACAAATATTTTTGGCAATAGTCGTGGCTGTTTTGGAAACCGTCAACTTTAAAAATCCTAGTGAGGGTTCTTAGCGGTCAGACACGTCAACATTCACAAGCGCTCCATATAGTGACATATACATTCCAAGAATATACAATCTATATTAGGAAGCATGAAACCCACTCATTCTAAGGTGAATTGAGTGGAAACCGTATTTGGTATTCCTAATTTCAACGGATATCATTATTGGGCATCCGCTTACACTGCAAAGTAGTGTAAAACAAGAGTAGATAGTGAAATCCTCAATCTGTTTAACCGGGACCGAACCAGAGATTAATGCACTAGTGTACGTGACGAATCCTATTGTGCATGAAGTGCCAGGAGATATTCCAGCAATAACACCGATGTTCCGATAACTCGAACAACAGCTTCAACACCTACAATAAGGGCAGGGCATAGAGGCGTGTGAGCGCGACGCTAGGGAACAAGACATTCACGCTACCGTTGCTGGGATGAATGACGCACTGTAAGCCCTAAGTGTCAAGACTCGACGGACCAGCCAAGCCAACTATCAATCTGGGTAAGATGCCAGCCGCGCCCACTGGATGGATCGATCTTCCAAACGTGACAATAAAAGAGAAGAATGAGGAGAAAACAGGGGCAAGAAGCGCTCCAAAGAGCATGAGCCACGACAAGATGCACGCCCTGATGCATCTAAGAAGGCTTGAGAGGGTGAGGACGTACAATACAACCAAGTGCGACCAAGAATGTCCAGCTACATCCTCAAGGAGTCTCCGTTCGTGGAGAAAATACTTGAAGCCCAGTTACCGAAAAAATTCGAACCTTTTAGAATGGAAGCCTACAATGGAACATGTGATCCAGAGAGGAACCTGGAGCAGTTACACATTATTAAGATGGTGTTCAAACTCGATGACGCTATGCTCTGCAGGTCCGTGTCAATGATCCTCATGGGAAACACGGTGGAATGGTTCAGTAGTCTGCCTAAGGGATTCGTTCATGATTTTGCAAGCCTATGGAAAGCCTTCAGAGAACTCTTCGTGGGAAACAAAGAGCTCAAGCGCGAGTGAGACTCAATTATGGACTTTTGTCACGAGTCCTTAAAAAAATATATTAAACGTTTTGTTCATACCATGAATGCTTTGCCAGATCTAGTGGAGAATATGGTTGTAGACTCACTCAAGAGAGGCCTCGATCGTAGAGATGAACTGTATGATCATCTAGTTAGATTCGTAACGGAGGTCATGGAAGACTTGCTCGCCCGTGCAAACTTATTCATCAGATTAGACGATACCTGAAAAGGAGACTCGCATGTTAGACATGTCTCTGTCCGTAAAAGAAGGTCTTCCGACCGGAGAAAGATTGATGATGCCCCTCGTCGGGATACTGGCCAACGACCATTACACTATTAAAATATATCCAAACGATTTACCCCATTTATTGAGTCCATATCGGTTCTCTATAATCGAAAGCAATGAAAAGTTAACTACCAAACGCCACGAGTAATGAGAGCCCCAGATATCAAACAATCAAACATGTATTTTTGGTCCTATTACAACGATCATGGTCACCCAACTGATGAGTGTTGGCAACTCTGAGAAGAAATTCAGAGACTGATAGACATCATAAAACTCATCTAATTCATCAAACAACAAGATCGCCACAGTCAACTCGAGTAGATGGAAGAAACACACCCGATTAATGAAGATAAGCTCGACGATGATGCCCGAGTAGACAAAGGAAAACAACAGTGGTTATTCACCATTACCAGGGATCATTCCGACATAACCATCGAACAAATCGCCCTATCATCACCTCACACTAGCAAGAGGAGGCAATCCACGGTGACATAGAACATAGTCTCTAATACATTGGATGCTAGCGTTATTTCAGGAGTGGACCCGTCAATTATCTGCCACGAATTAGATATCGACTCATATGCCAAACCCGTGCGACTGCAGCGATGGTCTTTTTATACCAAGAAGCAGGAGCCCATATCTTCTGAAATGACAAAACTTTCCAGACTATGACATATTAGGCGAGCTTGGTATCCATTTTGAATAGCAAACCCAGTTCTAGTTAAGAAGAAAGGGTCAGTGGCACATGTGCGTCGATTTCACCGACCTGGACCAAGCTTGTCCCAAAGATGAATTCCCTCTACTCGCATCGACCAACTGGTGGATTCGGCTTCGGGATGTGAATTCCTCTCATTCATGGACATGTACTCAGGCTACAATCAGATCCACCTCAACCCGTCGAATGAAGATCACATAGCTTTTCAAACTGAGCGAGACTTGTGCTGTTTACACGGTGATGCCATTCGGATTAAAGAATGCGGGGTCTACATACCAACGCCTAGTCAACCACATCTTTAGCGAACACTTGGGTAAGCACGTGGAAGCGTATAGCGATGATATGATCATCAAAGTGCATATGACAGACCAACAACTTGAGACTCTCCAAATCGTGTTCAACCTACTGCATCAGTTCAATTTAAAGCTTAACCTGATCATGTGCTCATTTGGAGTAAAAGTGGGAAATTCCTAGGCTACATAGTCATCAAAAAGGGCATCGAGGCAACCCCATCCAGCTACTAGCAATTATACAGGTGACACCACCCCGGAACATCAAAGAGGTGTAATGTCTCATAGGTTGCCTCACGACACCTTCCCGCTTTGTTTTGAGAGCCTCAGATAAGAGCCATCCATTCTTCAAGATTCTGTTAGGGGCTAAGAAATTCGACTAGACATACAAATACAACAAGGTATTTACCGAGCTATATACTACCTCACCTCGCCAGAAATTTTATCCACCCACATCGTCGGTGAGCCACTATTTTGTATATATCTATTTCACCCTTTTCTGTCAGTGTAGTCCTGGCCGGAGAACCAGCTGGTCTCCAACGACCCATCTACTATACCAGCAGAAATCTAGTAGACGCTGAGACGAGATAGCTCTATCTCAAAAATCTTGCATTGCGTTTAGTCACTGCTGCCCAGAAAATGCGGCCATATTGAATGGATTATTGAGATTTAGGGACTAGAGTTCTCCCCCCCAAGGGACATAGGTCAACCAAGCATCACTACACCGACAACCGAGCAAATTGAATGGATTATTGAGATTTAGGGGGCGTCGAGCACAACAGGAGGAGGCGCAAGGGTCATTCTCCGCTTACCTACAGGATAAGAAGACCGACAAACTATCCAGTTTAACTTTTCAGTGACTATAACGTTGTAGAATATGAGACAATCATTTACGGTATGAAGCTAGCTTTGATGTGCGGGGATCGTCTACTGCGAATCCACTTAGACTCTCAGTTGATAATATATCAAGCTAGGGGTATTTATGATTTATAGAAAGAAGAAATCTGAGGCTACTTAGCAACACTCAAAGAGTGCGAGTCCGAATTTGTCACGATACTCTACGAACAAGTCTCGCCCCAAGAAAACTCTACCGCCGAGGCGCTGTCCAAGATCGCAGCCTCGGGTGAGCACCCTCTTGTTATTGAATTGCAACTGTAGACTACGAAACTAGTTAATCAGAGCGACACCATTCATGTGATCGACAACACCAGTGATTAAAGTCAACCATGTCTCTTGTACCCAAATTCTGCCACTCTGTCGCCCAATAAGACAATCGATCGGGCTCTTCAGCTGCAGGCTACCAAATATTGCGTGTTGGACAACATCTTATATCGTAAAAGTGCAACCCGACCCCTACTTTGCTGCCTCGATCAAGTAAAAGCTACCTAAGTTCTGCACGACCTACACAATGGAGAAGTCGGGGCACACTGTGGGTACCGATGTTGAATTTGACGTTTTCTGCTACCAGGTTACTACTGGCCAGAGCTGGCCACCGACGCGGAGATACTTGCCCAACAATTCCACCAATGTGATCAGTTCGCAAATACTGGATATCTTCTGAGCGAGCCAATGCAGCTTGGAGCCGTCCTTTGCCCTTTTGATAAGTGGCGCATCGATCTTGTAGGGCCAATTCATATGGCAACTTGCAAGCGACAATTCTTGATTATCCTTATGAATTATTTTTCCAAATGAGTCGAGGCAAAATCAATTTTTAGAATCAGAGATCAAGAGATATACGACTTTTTCCATAATCAAATCCTCACTAGGTTTGGCATACCCCACATCTTGATGGCAAAAAACGATATGCAATTTCAAAATGCTATGGTAACAACATTTTACAAGTGTTATTGGATCAGTCAGCATTTTCCCACGCCTTACTACCCACATGCAAACGGCCAAGTAGAAGTCACCAACCGCACCATCGTAGAAGGCATTAAAAACAAACTTGAAGGAACTAAGGGCAAGTGGCCAAAAAAGCTACGCCAGGTCTTATGGGTGTAACAGACTACCCCTCGAACAACAAAAAACGATACTCCTTTTGCCCTTGTTTACGGAAGCGAAGCCATAATACCGCTAGAAAAAATCATACCAAGCCAATCGAATAGCTAGTTTTGAGGAGAGTAATAATGCCATCGACCATTCTATAAATGTAGACCTCATAGAAGAGCGTTATGACTAAGCATGGGTGCGAGCGGTGCACTATCGAAGCCTGATGCGGGGGAGATTCAACACTCTCCTTAAGCCGCGTAGATTTCAAGAAGAGGACATGGTTATGAACAAGGTCTTCCACACATCCGGTGAGAGAGTAGGAGGAAAATTATGACGAAACTGGGATGAACCGTGCAAGATTATCTCCAAGGGACACATCGGAGCTTATCGCCTCACCGACACCAAGGGAAAAGCCTTAAACCATCCTTGGAACATAAACCACCTTAAGTTTTATCGCCAGTCTTTGTAATCTAGTAGACGCAGTTTTCTCCCTGATGGCGCGGTTGGGTTTTTTAATGAGGCATCAGACTAAAATTTATCAACTTAATGAAATTTTTATGCTTTCGCCAATATGTGTATTTATTTGTTATATCTCTCCGTCCTCACAATAGAGAATGTGACACTGACCATGCCTATGGTCTATACAAGGGGCCACACTAAGCCTAGATCAATAAGTCATATTATATGAATGAGCAAAGTAGCGCCTTCAGGCTACGTAAAGGCCATACTGAGCCGCATACCTCGTACATGGTATAAATAAGCAAATTGACTAAATATCGAGCCTCTCTAAGGGCCATACAATGGGTCTAATCGACCTCTCCGCGAACAAAGATAAAGAGAAAGTCTCACTCAATGCTATGAGCCATACTGAGCTTGACTTTGTAAAGATCTTTCCTAAACACCATACAAATTAATAAACATACATCTACTAGTCACCAATTGGTCTCCTATTATAACAAGGTTGAGCGATATATTTATGTTTTGTACATTGAAAAGTCAAAATAAACATACAACGCAATTCCATTTTTTTATAAACCGAAAATTAAAAATTTAAGTAGTTTTCAACAAAAAGTACAAGAAACTAAAACTTCAGGAATCAGAACCAAGGGAAGGGTCATTGCCCTTAGTCCTTTTAGGCTCCACATCGCTCAGCTGTTCATCGGCATCCTGAGCTGCTAAGAGCGATGCTTTTACCATATTTTGTTTAGCATCAAGTCATCATTTCTCTTAACAAACCATTTTTTACGCACTCAGCCTCGCAGTCTCCATAGTCAATTCTTTATTCTTGGCTTCACAAGTATCTCAAGCACTTCTAAGCATAATCATTTCCTGCCGCAGTCCTTCGTCCTCATGAACAACTTTATCTTTATGAGTTCTCGCGGCCCCATACACATTCTTGAACTGAGCAAGTTCAGTGGTCAAGCCCTTCACCGACCCAAAGAACATCGCCTCAGATTTCCACTTCTCCATGATATGGTAATCATTGTTCGACATGCATCGGTAAGACAACACGACAAAGTTATAGTTCATATGCATTATCACTTAAGGTCAGTTCATTCTTTTCAGTCACATATATATATATATATATATATATATATATATATATATTAAAATATGAAGTATAGCGTACCTCAATTGCAAGCTCCACCTGCCTTTTGCAATATTTCACTCATGGGCATATTATCGTAAAACGATAACTCCATGAACCTCTTTAGCTGCTCAAACATCAACATTAAAGTCGAGGCATTGTAATAATGGGGGAAGGAATTTCTTCAGCTATTGCGCCAGCCCGACCCGCCTCAGTTTCTTTGTTCTTTGGAGGCAGTTGTCTTAGCCTCTCTATGTTAACATATGACGAACCATAGTCCACCACTTGCACAAAGGGAATATTGGGTTGCACGCCCGTCTTCACAATCTGCTCCGTTCTTTGAGTTATCACCTAGGGGATATGCTTCTTTGGATGTACCCTATCCCTCTCCTCTACTTGGCTTGATTGACCATCCGTTCGAGCTCCATCTAGTACAACCACTTCATGGGCCTTCCCCAAGTTCTACTCTGCATCAAGGCCAGATGCCTGCACTCCTTGCTTCTCTGACACTAGCGCCCAATCATTACTATCCTCATTCACTAGATGTAGCTTCCTCTTCGCGAGTGGCATATCTTCAATAGTAACTACCATTTATTCTGAAGAGTAATCTCTTCTTCCTCACCATCATCGTCCTCTTCCCGAGCCCGTCGATCATGCTCCTGATTAACATCATCCCTAAGTGGGGAACTTGCATTTGTTGGTCTACTTCATCAACACCCTCAATAACTAGTACACACTCATCCTTGTCATTATGACCTTGAAGAGACGAAGACCATTCTGCTTCCTTCGCTCTCCCATTCTGTGGCACTGCTAGCCACACCCCCATACTATTTCACTCTCTATATCTCTGCTCCATGAGTGCCTGTATGCATTTTGTCATAGTTGTCCCTCCACTACCACCCACGATGACGTTCTCATCTTTAGAAAATATTAGCTCGAGCACTGGCCACAACCCAACAAGCAGATAATTTACTTGAGTAAATAACCGAGCGGGTTCTTGCAACCAAGTAGAGCTACCTAAGTTGGGTACTTGAATTAGAGGATTCTTATATTCCTTCGACAAGCTTTCTCTACCCCACTTTTGATGCTTTCTGTCACGTGTAAAAATGAACAATATGATCAACACTCGGATTTATCACACAGATAAACACAAAACGTTTAAATTTTTCTTACATTTCACTTTCCACCTCCATTCTAGTTGAAGGTTCATAATTGCATTCTCATGCTCCCAATTCCCCGAGACAAACACGAAATAGTGTTTCCAGTTGTTGTCAGAGCTAGGAAGTTTGACTATGTTTCTCACCCCAGTGAGTTAAGTATAGAAAAAAGGAGACTTAGCTTGGCTACATCTATAGCAAGGAGTATATCTGCCAATCAGACTTTAATATTTAACAGGCGCGAGCTCAGTACGACGCTCAACAAAATCCTCCCCACATTCGCAGCCAGCTGAGTGGGGCATATTCCTATCACACTAAAAAAGTCCTGTATTAACGGTGGTAGAGGCAGCCGTAATCCCTAGTCGAATATAATTGTAAACAAGCCGGTTTCATTGTCTTGAGCCTGATAAGGGTGCTCGCCAAACACTGGTACCCTCACCATTACATCACTGGGTATCCCATATCTAGTCTTAAAACTTAGTAGCCCACTATCATCGAGATATCCAGATTTGGGGGCCAGGTGGGAAAAATAATTTTATAAGTCTGCCGGATCTTCAAATTCAAACTCCACTGTTTTCACCTTCTTCTTCCCATCCTTTTTTGGAGCCATTTTGTTTATTCCAATGACTGCAATGAGCCAATATGATATGTGGGAACAATTAAATAGAAGGATTACTCACGAGCGAGCACCAGTATCAGTGAGGAGGGTTTTTATTTCATTCGGTATAGGAAATATAGGGTCGACGACTGCGCCTCAGCTAAAGAGTTTTTTTTAATCCCAATTCTACATATGGAGGCTATAAATAAACAAAAAAAGACAACTTTATATACCTTCTTTAATAAAGACGAGTAAAATTATTCTTGTAGGGATGAGTTTTTGCGTCTTCAAATTCAGAGAGTTTTCTTCACCAGAGTAAAATATATTGTGAATTAAAGCGTCATGTATTTACCAAGTTTAAAATATATTAAAGATTCCAATTTTCTCCCTACCGCATGCTTGATTTGATTGGAGTTGTCACTGGTCAAGAAAACCTATCAAGCTTTCACCAAAACCCAAACGATAAATATATTAAAACAATTTTATTGTCAAAAGTGTCATCACCATATGTGGCCTACATAATCGCCACGTGTCATCCTACCTATAGAGTTTTTGACATATGCCATCATAATGCGCCATACATCACGATACTTACATCTTATAGATAATAACCACCTCTGCATCGTCTACATTATTTTCTTCATCAATTTTATGCTGATAACATATAATCGATGAACAAGGAGGGTGTTCTGGTGATGGGGTATCCACCGGCTAGTAATTCATAGGGTATACGAGAAGAGGGAAGAAACGGGAAGACATAATCGATATTAAATCAAGCTAATTATAAGGAAAACTAAATGGTCGAGCGAGCACGAAGACAATAATGACACCCTCAACGTCTAGCAAACTAAATCAGAGCAAGCGGACGAATCAGTGAGCATCGAACAACAAAGATGGGGATAAGAAAAAACAACCAGACCTCCAGCGAGGCGAATGAAAGTGATAACCAACCACGAGGTATAACCGAGCGAGAAGGAATAACGAAAGGCTTAGCTCATTTTATAGCGAAAATAAGACCGATTGAGGGGTACATATAGAAAAACGGTTACAATCATATTGATTAACGAGTCAACCCAATACCGCTATGACCATTAAATTAGATTTAAACCAATTCTATAAAAAAAAATACTCCAACCTAATGCTAATTGTTATCTATTAATAATGAATACTTAGTTTTGGTATATTTAGTAAATCATTTTCTTATAATTTAATTAGTTAAATTATTAGTTTGTCCTGAGTTTGATACTAATTGCAGAAAAAAGAAAAGATGTTTAAAAAATATAAATCATCAAATATAATATTAAAATCTAGAATAGTGTTTTGTGATCTATTAATAAATTTTGGAATATGTTAGTAATTTTTTCATAAATAATAATATTATTAGAAAAAAAAGAAAAAAATATATTTTAAAATGGAAAAATTGAAAAATAAAATTTAATATTTAAATGTAGAAAGATAGTTTTCAAAATATACTCTATCTAGTGATAATTAACAAATAGTTTATATTTTTATAATGTTATTAATAATTAATATATGGTTTTGGTATAGGTTAGTATTTTTTTTACTTTAGTTAATAATACTAATAATATTAGACCGATATTGATAGTATCAGTTTTGCAAAGAAAAATAAAAAATATTAAAAGAAAAGATTTTAAAAATTAAATTTAATGTTTAAATAGAACAATATTTTTCAAAAGTATATTCTATATATTAGCAGATAATATATGGTTTGGTTATTACAGAATACAGATACTAATATTAATAACTTTATTTTAAAGCTTGATAATTAATATTAAATGATATAATATTTTATATAATATTAATTTAACGCGTACCCATCGGGTATTACCCAGTGGGTCGGGTTCGGATTGGGTACCCGTGGGAAATTATTTAAACCCATAACCCATCCCATACCCGGCGGGTAGTAAATTTTCAAACCCACAACCCATCCGTGGGAAATTTTTAAAACCCATAACTCATCCCATCAGGTCGGCTCGGATCGGGTACCCGCGGGTTCGGAAAAAATTGCCATCCCTAGATAGATACATAACCAATGATAAATGATAGATGCGAGATATTATTAAAAAGATTAGATGAATACATCAATAGTGATAGATGTTGGATCTATTTAAATTATTATTTTTTAATTAAAAACTGAATATATCTCTAGTATTTTAATTAAAATACAATATTTTTGGGCTTTTCATTAAATGGTGAATATGAATATCTTTCTAATTTTTATTAAATAATAAATATATTTTTAATATTTTTATTAAAAACTAAATATTTTTATAATTTTTGTGACTATATCTCTAGTACTTTTGTTTGCTATTTTCATTACATTAAACACTAAATATGTCTCTCCAATTTATATTAAAGTTTCATTATCTTCAGTTTTTTTCTTCTGTTATGCCTTTTGGTTTGCTATGTTTTCAAGATTTTCATTAGAAACTAAATATTTTCACGATTTTCATTAAATTTATTTAAAGAATGAATATATCTCTAGTATTTTTGTTTGCTATTTTCATTAAACAATAAATATATCTCAATCATTTTCATTAAAGATTCACTATCTTCTTCTTCTTCTTATTTTTATGATTTTTTTTCATAGATCTCACACCTATCATCTAGCTTTGGTGGATACATGACTAGAGTAATATATTTTTTTGATAATATATGCAGGATCAATGATGGATACGGACTAGTGTAAAAAGAATTAGATAGATACGCGACCATAGATAGATACCATAATAGTCTTAAGTTGATATATTTATACGGTAAACGTGAGACCAAAAAGCTTAAATCTGAGACTAATGTTAATTGGCTCACGGAAAAATATAAAAAATATTCAAAAAATATCATAAATGGAACTAGTTTTGTTTGTCTTAAAAAAATAAAACTAATGATATTTTCGGTTTTTTCCTAGTTTCCATCTAAAATATAAGAACCTTTAAAAATTTAAATTAAAAAATAAATAGATAAAAGAAAGATAATATGTACATATGTCAGATTATTTTATATAGAAAGGTATTCTAGGTACACAATTGTTTAAAACAAAATTGGTCTTAATCATTAAGAGGTGTGTGGGATGGGTTGTAGTATACAATATAAGGTGCATCATATCCCATGGTTGTTTAACTGCATTTTCTTTTGTGCAGACTAGGAGATATGTTCCATGATATCATTTCGATACGATTCTTTATGGGTAGTCCTAATTTGGAGTGAGCTTTCCAAAATTTATATTCTTCGTGATCAACCAAGTTTTCAAGATCCATCCAAGATCTTTCTACCCATAAAATCATATGTTGATGCTTTACACCCATACACACCAAATTATTCATGAAAAGGCCATAATTGAAGACACAAAGATTATATGTCAGTGGACCAAGGATAAAGAAAAATAGAAAAAAACAGCCAATACTACTTTAATTAGCAAGTTTTCTCAAGAAAAATCATCAATTCCAGAAATTCAGAACTTCTTCAAATCCTTCAAATTGCATGGACCATACAATATTTCAACTTCGGATATCAGACATATTATGATAGATCTGGACATGAAATATAAACAAAAAACAATATTAAACACAAATGTTTGGAAGATAGGAAATCACACCACACGCTTACTAAAATGGTGTCCAAGTTTCACAAAAAAAGGAACCTTCAATTTCCCCGGTCTTGATAACATTCTTAAATGTTCCAGAAATAGTATACAATTAAGATTCGATCAAGACAATAGCCAAATCTATAGAAAATCCTATAGATGTATGGGTTCCTAAAAAGAATCAAGCTATGTGCAACAATTGTATAGCATGGACATAAATTGATATTTCCAAGAAACCCTTGGACAAGATATGGATTAGCTTTGGCAAAACAGATGGATTTTGCAGAAAATTGTATACGGTCCAAGACCTCAATACTTCTCTTATTGTTATCATATAGGGCACACCTAAAAACGATACAAAACACACACAAATAATGCAAATATGCAGGTTTAAAACAACAATAAAAAAGAGTAACAAACCATGAATCTTATTGAGCCCACATGTTTACAAATACAACTAAATATTAAATCATTAATCATCAAAGAAAGCACCGAAGAAGCTCAGGATATCATCAGAAAAATCAACTCAAAGGAAATTTGCTAAGTCAAAATTACAGTAGAAGAAAATGCAAATATGATAGTTCCAGAGAAAAACCAAGAAATCAATAACCAAGAAATACCTTCAATTCATTTTAAGACAAGAATTCAAGAAGATGTAATTACACAAGCCTTGATTTCTATTGAAATTGTTATGAAGATAACTGACAATCAATGTTCTTCTTCACCTCAAGGCCCTCCCTTCCCAAAATAAACATTCACATGAAGTCTCCATTCTTCCCCTCATTCTTAAAACTCGACAAATAATAACTTCAAGCCTGCTCTGACAAATAAAACCAGAAAAGGGAATGAAAAGCTAGTAACAAAGTTAAACCAAGACAAAGTTGAGCAACACAAAAGGTCAATTAGACCTCAAACTCGACACTCATCCAAATGACTATAACTATTCTATATTAGAATGTTCGAGGGATATGCAATAAAGAAACCAGAAGAAGACTGAAACACTTATCAAAATCTGAAAATATCAAATTTCTCGCAATTCAAGAGCCAATGATAGATAATATACCACTACTTAATTTTTCAAGCATACTAGGATTCAACAAACATATGGAAAATATTTCAAACAAAATATGGATCCTATGGTTAGAGGAATTCAAGATTCAGCTTATTGAAAACTTTGAACAATCATTCCATATCAAGGTAACTTATATAACTCAATCTAAAGGATTTTTAATATTAATGGTATATACAAAATGTCACATGGATTTAATGTTAGACCTATGGAGTAATTTGAGAATGATATCAAGTTAAGAAACATAATGTCTTGTTAAGGGGGATTTCAATGCAATCACCAGCCACTCTGAGCAACTCTCATGCTTTTATTTATGCATCAAAAGTATCGATGAACTTAATGATGTAATAATTGTCTGTCACCTAATGTATGTTGGATACACGGGCTCAAAGTTCACATGGTCAAACTCCCCTAAGTGGAAGAGACTTGACAAAGTTCTTTACAACACAACATGGAGCAACTACTTTAATAATACTTGTGGTCAACACTTATCAATGACTGGTTCAGATCATAGCCTCATCTACATAACAATATCAGACAACTCAAAGATCCCTAAGATACCATTCAAGTTTCAAAACATGTGGCTGTTGCACCTAGACTTCAATAACATGCTAGAATCTAACTGGAAAGAACCTATGCAAGGAAATCATGTCCAATTTCTATGGTGGAAGCTAAAAAAACTTAAATTAAATTTGAAAGCCTAGAACAAAGACACTTTTGGTAACTTTATCAGTGCAATCAAGCAAACTAAAGAGGAGGTTCAATACTTTAAAAAATATTGCGAAGACTCAAATACTACTCAGAATAAAATCAACCTATCAAATGCAAAGGCTACTCACCTTTAACTTCTTGCCATAGAGGAGATGTTATGGGAGAAAAAATGCAGTGTTATATATACAAGGTTTGGGACAAGAATACATCAACATTTCAAAATTTCATTAAAAAGAGAATAAAGAAGAATAAAAAAAATTCTATATAGAAATACCTGGATTGATCAACTAAAACACCTGGAAAAGTCAGTAGTACAACACTTCTGTGAACTTCTATCAAATCATCCAACCAATACAGAAATTGCTGACCTAATAGACATCATACCTAACTTCATCACAAATGAAGAAAATGTTGAATTAATATTCTTCTGCACTAATGAAGAAATATTTACATCAATAAAAGATTTAAATTCATCAAATGTTGCAAGAATGGATGGCTTTAACTCCACTTTCTTCCAAAAAATGCTAGTCAACCATAAAAATACATATGCAAAGAAGCCAAAGCATTCTTCAAAAGTTACAAAGTTCTTCAAGGTGTTTTCTCTACATTTATCTCCCTAATCCCAAAATCAGATCAACCAAAGAGATTGCAAGACTACAGACCAATCAGTTTATGTTAAGTTTTCAACCAAATTCTCTATAGGATTCTAAATTATAGGATCTCTCCTCTCCTCCCTAAATTAATTTCATAAGAGAAAAATGTTTTTGTTACTGACAGAATATCTAGGATAATATCCTCCTTACTCATGAACTAACTAATGAACTTAATAGAAAATCTAGCGGAGAAAACCTTATTATCATATAGACATGGCCGCAGCCTTCGAAAAATTATCCTTTAATTTCATCATAAAGATCTTAAAAGTATTTGATTTTTTTCATGGATTTATAAGCCTAGTTAGGAGCTTAATTAATCCAGTTTGGTATTCATTTATCATAAATAGAGAATCAAAAGGATACTCCAAATCTATTAGAGGAGTTAGGTAAGGGGATCCTCTCTTCCCTAGCCTCTTCATCCTCTCCGAAGAATTTCTACTAAGAAGCCTAAAATAACTAAACAATGAGTAGTGCTGTTACTGGGCCTGCAAACCCAATAACCCGTCCGAGACGTGTCCGGCAAGACCCGCCCGAGACCGGTCCGAAAAACTTAGCGAGCGGGCTGGGAGCTGAATATGTGGCCCGACTCGCTTTCCGGTCTGTACCGGCCCGCCCGGTAACCAGACCGGTTAGAGAGATATATAAGGTGTTTTCCCCTAAATCTAGCTACCATATTTGTATTATGTAGTATGAAGTATTCAACATTTCAACTTTCAAACTAAAACCCTAATATCACTCATTCGTCTTCCTCCCGCAATCGAAGAATAAAATTCCAGGTAATTATTTTTTTAATAATTTATTTTGCTTCTGTTTACTGTTTGTTTATGACAAAACCCTAGTGATTATCTTATTCTTAGCAGTATGCAGATTATTAGGTTATATTTTTTCAGTTCTAGTCTACTATAAATCAGAAACGGATATAAAATCTTAAGCAACCTATGTAGCACTAACAGTATCATTTGTATAAGTTTTATATAGTTAAGAGTCAGTAGTGATAAAATGTTGGTAAGAAGTCTCTACTTATTAAATCATCTTGTTTGATATTTTCAAAAGAAATTTTGATGTTTTTGGTTTTGGTCCCCCTCACTGGTCTGCAAAAGGTTAGTGGTCCATAAAGTGCAGAGAATAGATTAAATCGTCAAATAATTCTTAAATAATAATTGATATTGATATTAACTATTTGGCAGAAACTTGTGAAAATTGGAAAACGAGTCACAAAATATAAGCTACTCCAATTTTGTAGAGTATAAATTTAGATTTTATAAACAAAAAGTCTTTTAGTGAAAGGTTTTGAGGTGTAGATACTAGATAGTATTCCAAATTACAATTATTTATTTTTACAAAGAGACAAAATCTAGCCAGTTGTAAGGTTGATTTCTAGTTTGAAATTAGAGTCATATTCTCATAGTGTATAGAAGGATTGTATAGAAAATTTGTATATGGAAGCCTTAAATCATTTGGCTTGTGAGATAATTTCAAATTACTGAGCTTTAGATACAAAGCTTTGCTATTTGCTGCTTGTCTACTGAGTTTCTAAGGTAATCTTCATTTGGGTTTTGTTCACCATTAGAGTATACATGCACATGCATTATTTTTTACTATTCTTGAAAAACCTAAAAGTGTATAACATCATTTTCTTTGTCATATATTTTTGTTTGGATATGCGCATTATAAGGAGCTATTGGAATAAAAATTTCATGGGTTGTTTTCTCAGTCACCTAGCCAGCTGTTCTGCTACCTCTTTATCATTATAGTCCACCTGGTCTTCTAATTTTCCTAACAACATGAAAGTTGCAATAACTGGTGGGGTATATCTATTTCCAGCCACACATTTGATTTCTTTTTATTATGGTTTTGTTCTGTTCAAGCAACAACTTGATATCTATGTTTGCTATGTTTTTTTCCTCACGCCTCAACACTGTTTTGACAATTTGGATAACTTATGTAGTTCTAATATATAGTTTTATGTACGTACTGTGATGATCTGATAATGCTTATTTGCATCTTATAGAAACTCAGAGAGGAATTGACAAGAGCATTTATGGAAGCAAAAGATAGTGAGAGCTAGGAGGTTCGATAGAGCCATTGAACGATCTTGTCAAGTACATTGTGTTGCATCGGCAAGATGCCAAAACCTTTGCTTTCAAAACTAAAGCTATGGTAAGTGGTCACGTTTTTTGATATTTTTTGCTATAGTCATTCCACTTGATCTTGAGTCATTTGGTTTGTAGTGTATATTTGAAGTTGTTGACTGAAGGTTGTCTATGTTATTGAGCTATCAAAGAGAAAAAACCATAAATCGTTCAATATAACTCTGAATGATGCTTAAACGACAGTAATGTTGCAAAGTGGTTTGATATCAGAATAGTCTTATATTAATTTCAGCTATTAGTTATTATATAGTACTATACTTTATGTATATGGGTCAATAGTTCATTGCATTTATAGCAAGATAGGTTGCTAAATATTTTCTATCCATTTCTGATTTTTATTTTTGAAGCAGGTCTGCCTGAAGTGGAAGAAGGAGATAATTTTATCATCTTTTCAATCACAAGAACTTTTTCACATTAAATGGGTTAGTTTTCTACTTTACTTTTCTATATAAATATAATGTAATGTCTTGTATATCGAAATAGTAACTGTATTTAAAATTATTGAGCTCTCCGATGATGAATATTGTTAGTGAGGGTGGGTTTGATCTTGATTCATTTGGTTTGGTTAACGAGGAGACTGAAGAGGATGGGATAGAAATAGGGGAATGTCTTGACAACGTTGATAATATTGGTGAATCCCAAACAGACAGGTTAATAGTTGATGCTGGTTTAGCCGATGCAACCAAAACTAGGAGTAGGACTAAGAAATCCATAGTTTGGAAATAATTTGAACTATAAAAAATGCCTGATGGTCAAACTAAAAGAAAGTGTAAGTGGTGTGGTAAACTTTATGTATTTGACGAGACAGGGAAAAGTACCTCAAGCGCCAGAAGACACTTATTTAAATGTGGTCGAATAAAAGAAATTAATGAACCCACCACGACTGGGACACAGATTGTGTTGACTTCGAAGTCTTTCGGTGAAGGTGATATAAGTCTCAGTACTTGGCAATATGATCAGGTGAAATTCAGAAAACTGCCTGCCTAATTTGTGTTAGGGAATGGACATCCCTTCAGTATTATGGAGGAAGATATATTGAACAAATTGTTGAAAGAAGCCTCACCTTGGTACAAAAGGATCACTAGGTACCGTGTCAAAGGTGAGTGTGAGACTTTTTATGGTGAGGAAAAAGAAAAAATGAAAAAACATATGTCTAAAATTAAAAAGCTAGGATTGACAACTGATTTGTGGTAGTCCAGAGAACAAAAAATAGGATACATGACAATTACATCTCATCTCATAGATGATAAGTGGCAACTACACAAGAGAGTTATATCATTATGTAATGTCCCCCCTTCCCATACCGGCGAGGTACTTGCTAGGGAGATGTTAAGAGTTATGCATCACTGGAGGATACGAGATAAAATTGTTTCAATTTTAGTGGATAAGGATAATGCCTCTGCAAATGACAATTGCATTACTAGGTTAAAGCTAGACTTTATCGATAGAAAGAATTTACCCCTAGCTGGTCAGTTATTCCATGTTCGATGATGTGCTCACATCTCGAATCAGTTAGTTCTAGATGGTTTGGAAGTAATTAGTACAACAATTGAGAAGGTTAGGGGGGGGGGGGTTAAGTATTTGCTAAATTCAGAGGCAAGATCTAAGGAATTTATAAAATTGTGAAAAAGTTAGGTTTAAGTGGAAGATTACGTAAACTTTATGTTGAAAGGAGGTGGAATTCTACTTGGCTGATGTTGCCAGTTGCTATGTACTATAAAGACGTGTGGCCGAGATATGCAGAACTGAATTCTGAATTTGCCTATTATGTGCCTAATGAGGAAAACTGGGTTAATATGGGGAAATCTGTAGTTTTCTTAAAGTATTTACAAAAGTTATGAACCTCATAAGTGGTACGTCATATCCAACAGTGAATTTGGATGAGAGATATACCGTGTTAAGCAGCTCCTGGATCAGACTATCACAGATGAAACTACGTCTCACTTGTTAAGAATGGTTGTTGTGATGAAGGAAAAGTACGACAAGTATTGGGCGCAGTCTAATTTTTTTATTTCTATCGGGGCCACGCTTGATCTGAGGTATAATAGTATTACTTCTATTTTAGTTTGATTTTTGTCATGCTATTATCTAATAGACTTCTTGATGCACATTGCAGGTATAAAATGGTGTTTATCGGATGGGCCTACAAGAAATTGTACCCTCCCACTCCTGAGGAAGAAATAAATAAGCAAGAGTCTTCTGAAGCTAAGCGTGAACAACTATCTTTCGAGACCAAATTAGCCACCCTATTCTTTTTGTACCAAGAAACCAATCAACGAACAATTTCTTCATAATCCAATGTTAATATTACTGTTGGATCTTCTAGTGGCTACTATGGCTTGGGGAAGAGATCGTTTGACGTTTTTTTTGAATCAGTTGAGGCTTCTAAAAGTGCTAAAACTGACCTTGAATTATAGAATGGGTATCTGTGTTTAGTGAATTTGGACTTCAAAGCTTTGTTACAATTGTTAGTATTTTTGTTAGAAATCTTACACATTTGTATATAGGTATAAGATACTCAATTAGTTGCACTGCTAGTTTTATAGATTTGAAGAAGATGCGTCACTTCAATGCTCCATTTGTTATGTACTAGTCCTTCAATTATTATTAATTGGTTGTTTGTTTTTATGATCTTTGTTATGTTCAGGTCTTTCAATTCTTAGTAATTGGAATGCATATGTCGTAACTATATATGTTATATATTTATGAGTTTTATTACAGGTTTTAATAATGCTTTTGATTATCAAAGACTGTGTTTATATTTGCAGGTTGCTGATGTAGTGAAGTCAATAAATTAATATAGACAAGAACATGTTTACCCTGTTGCGCAGCGGATGCTTATTCACCAAGGGAAATCTTATCGAGCTGGTCTCGGAGTAGCATGTTGGGCTTAGTTAAGCAGACAAACTATTTTGTATAACAAATTTTATACAGTTTTAAGGAAGTTTCTAAAAACCTTCTTTGTAGACAGTGCTTTTAGTCTTAATTAAGCAGAAAAATGTATTGTATAACAAAATACATACTCTGTTCATATTATTGCATTATGTTTGTTCCAAAAATTAAATTTTATTGGACACAGAGTTTTACTTGTTGAATCAGGTGTACTGTGGTATGTGGATAAAGAAAAAATAACATATTATGGCGAAAATAAGACTAGGTTATTAACGGGCCGGTCTCAGACCAAAATGTTGCCTTTATTTCCTTAATGGTTAGGGCTGGACCAGTCCGATATCTTATCGAGCCGGTTTCGGACCAGCATGTTTGGCTCCTTACGTTTAACGGTCCGGGCTGGACCGGTCCGATATCTTATCGAGCCGGTCTTGGGCCAGCAAGCTTGGCTTCCTATGCTTAATGGTCCGGACTGGCCCGACCCGACAGCTTACCGAGCCTCTCGGTCAAGTGAAATCTGGGACCGACCCGACCCGATAACAGGACTAACAATGACAATCGAGCAATCATATATAAATCAACAAGCCATATTCAATTACTTTTCCTTGCATATGCCGATGACACGGTTATTTTCTCAAATGCTTCATCTACTAGCATCTCCAAGTTCCTCAATTTCCTGCAAATTTATCAAAACGAATGAGGGCATCAACAAAGAGATTTTTTTTATTCCTTCAAAAAACATTCCATCTACAAGGATATCCCTAATAAAGTAGATGACTAGATTTAAAGCTAGTTACCTCCCAATGAAATACCTTGGTTTAATCATACATCCATCTAACAAAGTAATTCACTTTTAAGAGTTGCTCTACAAAATAAATATTAAAAATTAAGATTGGGACAATAACTTTCTCTCTCATGGTGGTAGACTTACTTTGTTTTGAGTCATTTTGTTAGTTATCCCTAACTACCACCTCCAATACTTCTCAATTCACAAGACTATCACTGAAAGAATAGAGAGAGTACTAAACAAGTTTTTATGGGGAAGAAGGACTTAACCTAAGAAGTCTAGAGGATTCTCAATTCACCTACTCGTACAAATTATGGTTCAAAGTTCTAGAGAATAAGACTCTATGGGCACACTACATGCAATCAACTTACTTCAAAACCAACATCATATGCTAGCTCAAGCTACTAGGACGAGAACCAAAACATGGAGAAGATTAATGAAAGTAAAAAATATAGCTTAAGAAAACATCTACTAGGAAGCTAGAAAAAAGGGAGGTAGAGTTTTG
This sequence comes from Limnanthes douglasii subsp. nivea, assembly GCA_036936605.1. NCBI lineage: Eukaryota > Viridiplantae > Streptophyta > Magnoliopsida > Brassicales > Limnanthaceae > Limnanthes > Limnanthes douglasii. The sequence goes on along the minus strand of JAUPFV010000005.1, from coordinate 123,566,156 downwards.
GTTACACAAATGGATACATCACCTACCTCTAATATCTCTTAAGACAGACATATCTAAATCACGGTATAATTAAGAATGGGTTAAGGAATTTTGGATAAACGGAACATGGAACTATTACAAGATGCAATAAACTGCCCTACCATCAGATATAGAAACAATCAAAAGATATACCATTAAAGAATCATAAGCCGACTCTATCATCTGGACTATCGATCAGCCATGTAAATTCTCAAGTAAGGACACATAGAACCTGATAAGAGCTCATGGAACTAAATCAAAACTTTTTAAACAAGTTTAGAATAATATATGTCCAAAGAAATGCTCTTTCTTTCTCTGAAGATTATTACAAAATTAGGTCTCAATTGATTCTGCAATTCATAGCAGAAATATTCTCATGACCTCTAAGTGTAGGTTTTGTAAGAACTGTGAAACTATAAATCATTATTTTGTTTAATGTAAAACTTCATGGGCAGTATGGACGTATTTTGGAAGCATCTTAAGTGTAAGTATTGAAAACTAAATGACTCTGCATCATATAATTAGGCTCTGGTTTCGGTCCTCTCCAAAAGACAGGCACATTCATACCATATTTCCATCAATAATTTACTGGACCCTATGGAACCATAGAAACAAGAGGAAGTTCAATCATCAGACCTCTACAACCTCAGCTATCATACAACAAATAACATATCAAATTCAAAAGCTGAACATATCTAATCTATTGAATAGAGGTTACTCGTCTCCTGACATGGATACAACATACACAATGGCCTGCTACAACAATATAAAAACTCCAAGGAAGACAATACTCACAAAATAGAATCTTTTCATGGCTTAAAGACTAAAGATGAACATCGATGGATATTGTATACAAGATGGAGAATCAAGCAGATGAGGTATCATAAGAAACAATCATGTAGAACTAATTACTATAGCTGGAAGACTCTGTGGTAAACAGAGTCCTTTATTTGCTGAAAGTAAGGTTTTATTTGATGTTTTAATGATATATCCGAATAATAAAATTGCAAATATTGACATAGATCATACTTTTAACTTTGATAGCTATGCTAAATCACTTTAATACCCCATGGTACCTCTCTCTTTTAATTGATTGTTTCAGGAAACTAATTGTTCAGAGAATCAAAATCACTTATATCTATAGAAACAAATAAAACAGCAGATTGGCTAGCTAAATGGAAATACAAATTCAAATTTAAGCATGACCTTCACGCTAACCAGATCCCTAACCAATTAGAGCAATATTTCTTCGTGACAGGATTGAAGTTGGTTGTCCCAAAGACCTTTCTATCTAATCAATGGACAACCTTATACGATTTGTATACTACTTTTTATTATCAAAGTCTACGAACAATTTGTATGCCTATCTGATAAAATTTGCTTTGTAGAGTAATCATTGGATGACCTCCGAACGAACGTTGGAATCACTACTGGTTTCAATCTTCAAAAAAAACATAAGCTCAAAAATAAAGAAATCAAAAGTATAAAAAAAGATGTGGATTGACAACAGGAAAAAGTACTTCACAATATCACAAAAGGCAATAATAACCCCGTCTGTGAAGAACACGATCCAAAAATTAATTCATCTTCATCTTAGGGATTCAAAAAACACAAGAAGCAGTTGAAATCATCTATCATTCTTGTATTGAAATTGAAAGCGGGATTAGCTTAGAACAAGCGCCAAACTTTAATTTTTGAGATGTATATTCGAGCTCAGTTTATAATTGGTACCATAACTCTCTTAGAAGGTTGGATGTCTCAGTAATTTTTCCAATTTAATATAATTCCTTTATATATAAAAAAAGAATTGAGAAGTGTTGCTATATCCCGTATAATGTTTAGAATTATTTGAAGTAGGGGTTTTTAAATTGTGGCCCATTGTTGGTCATCAAAATTCTGGCACTCCTAAATCTTGATAAAATTTGAGTTTATGGGAAATCACATATTTTTGCGCTCTGATTTTACATAAGGCCTTCTCTTCCACCCACTTAGAGAAATAATCTACGACCACGACTAAATACTATATTTTGCATGTAGCCATTGGTAGGGGTCCAACTAGATCGATTCCCCATTTTTCGCAAGGGCAATGGACATGGGCAATACTCGTTGGTTTGCTGAGTAGATGAATTGTGCGTGATTAATTTACCAAGCCTCGTAACTTTGGACTAAAATATTGGCACCGATCGTTTGTTTGGGCCAATAGAAGCCTCCTAAGAGAAAATAACGAATTCAGCTCGTATGTCCATAGTGAGGCTGCGTTACCCCTTCCTGTAGATATGTGACTGCCAGAATGACCTATTCTATGTTCAAACACTGTATCATTTTCCTTATGGCGTAAATACAGAGATTCACCTCGAATTGAGGCTATAAATTTCTAGTGATGTCAAGGTTTATTTGTGGGTGCATAAGGTTTTATTACATTCATCATTCCAGCTGAAATTCTTCGATTTTTTTTAGGATATTAAAGAAAGGATGGATTTTTTCAGACTCTCGGGAGATGAATCATGATAAGTATGCTAGGTGACTTATAAGTCTTTGAACCTCATTAATGTTTCAGCGGATCCATGGTGAGTAATTCTCTTAGCAGCTCTGGAACAACCTCGATTCCATTCTTGTTGACGATGTACCCTATAAACTTGTCGCTTCAAACATCGAATGAGGATTTCAAAGGATTTAGCTTGAGGTTTAATTGGGTCAGGGTGTTAATAATGTTATATATGACATCAAGCTACCGATACTCGATTTTACTTTTGACGATCATATCATCAATGTAGGCCTCCATGTTTGTTCCCAACTGTTTGTTAAAAACCTGAGTGATAAGCCTTTAGTAAGTTAAACATGTATTTTTTTAAATGAATGACATAACTTTATAACTCCACAAACCTTGCTCAGCCTGGAAGGTAGTGTGTTCTTTATTGTATGGGTGCATTATTTTCTGACTTTAATTTGAATATGTATCCATGAAGAAGATAACCTCGTTACCCGAGGCCTCGTTTACAAGCTGATCGATGCGAGGTAAGAGGAAATCATCATTGGAGCAGGCTTTATTAAGGTGGGTGAAGTCAACATACATCCTTTATTTCCCGTTCTTTTTTTACCAACACCGGATTGGCAACCCAAGTGGCGTACTTCGCTTCTCTTATGTTCCCTAACAAAAAGATATTTCTCAAATTATTTGGCCATGGAGTTGGATTATTTTGAAGAAAATGTTCGACGTTTGTGTCGCATCGGTCGCAATCTCGTATGAATGGAAAATTTATGGCAAATGATGGACGTGTTGACTCCTTAAACATTATAAGCACTCCAAACGAAAACATCTATGCTATATCGCAATAATTTTAACAATATTTCTTTGAAATATGGGTCCAATTGGTTTCACACTCTAATTACATTTCATACCGTGAGGGTCTCATCAGTTAGATTTCCTACAGCGTCATCACACATGCGCTCGTCTCATGGTTGTTGACCTAGGTTCTTATGTGGTTGTTCTCGTTATGTTGGAAATCATCCCCCTGCTTCATTAATTAGTTGCCTTTGCGGGACCTAATATCGTTGTATAACAGCTTCATACACTTTTTTTTGGCTTCTCTTGATTATTTGGGCCCAATCCATAATGGGATACTTAAGTCACAACCGGAAATAAGAGGTCTCGACTTCTATCCTCTACAACCAAGATATTTCTACGATATCGTGATACGAACCTGGTGTGTCAGATAAGATAATTAGCATCCCAAGTTTTTTTTCTTGTCTCTATTGCCAACGGTTCTCAAAAGTTGAACCTCTCCCATGCATGTTAATGATCTGACGTCTAATATAACCAATTGTTTGTTTGTCGGTTTGGATGGTTCCTCTTAGTATTTTGTTTGTAATTGATTTAAAAATTAAGTTCGGTGGGTTTCCATTATCCAACGGGATACAAGATACTATGACCCCCAATGTCTAGATTGATGACAAAGGCATATTCATGGGGTGTGACCATGCCCCTTAGATTTTAGTTAAAAGTTAGGTCAAGGATTTCCATTTGGTAATGGTGACGTAGGACTCGCTCACCATATAGACCTCAATATCTTTCTTTTGTTTTTTCCGAGAATTTGTCGTTGATCCAGACAAAGTGTCCCCTCATACATGATATATAGCGATTGTTATCTACCTTTGTTTCTTTGTAGTTGGTTGCAACATTATTGCTAATTCGTTAGTTTTTTTATCGTCGGGGTGCTCCAATCTTTTTGTTTGACAAATTGGATGAGCTTTCCATTATTGATCACTCGCTAATTTTTTTTCCCATAACTACCATTGGTCATTGGTTGAATGCACGTGGCGATTATGGTAATCACAATAGAAAAAATGAGTCCAATCATTGCTCAGGGCCAATATATGAAGATGTAGTTGGTATCTCGTTTTTCCATTAGTCTTGTCGTAAATAATGATGATGATGTTTGTTAGTGCTGTGAAGCATCGTGAGGAGTTATCAAATTACGAGTCCCTCGGTCTGATCGGTAGAATAAGAGCGAGCTCGTCGTGCCTGGGTCATTGTGTATGGTCTCATCCATCTTTTTAATGTCTGATACTGAAGCATTTCGTTGTTGGGGCGGTAGATTAGCAGATGCTCTTCCCTTTGAACCCTCTACTCTAATGCACTATTCTGATATCTGAAGAATGTGACCCATATTTCAACTGGGAATTGCACGAGATCATCTTACAAATTCCCTTCGGTATCTAATCCTCTCTGGAACGAGACAACCACTTCATCTTATTTCCAGGTGGACAACGAATTAATCTCATGGATGAATCTCTTCACATATCTTTAATCGTTTCTCCTTGTCTTTCGTATATGTTCAATATGGACGACCCATCATCCTTATGCTCTTTATTCCCTGATAAAACGATTTCTAAATATGATATATATGACTTTAAAATCGTTAATTGTCCCATTTATCATGCAATTAAACCAGTCAAGGGAATATCCCTTGCACGTCATAAAGAACTCTGGACAAAATAGGACATCGCCAGAGTTAAATGACATCATAATAAATCTGAATTTCTCTAGATGAAGTTAGGGTCCCAGTATCAATCGTAAAAGTCCATCCAATATGGATCTAATTTTATGGGTAGGTGGCCTTCTAAGATCTTTCTCACAAAAGGAGACCCATGTAGAACATATAACACTATTTTTGGTCTCTCACCATTGTACTCGTCCTCATGTTTTCCTTTCAATTTCTTGGAGATTGCGTTACTTGACTGTTATTCACGCTCGAGTCCCATTACGCTACTTTTTTTGTTTGTTTTTCTCCCTCGCTCTCGCCCTCGTTCTCCTTGCTCTCTTGTCTATCTCTAACCATTCGACTAACTTTACTGTCCTTCATGTCTAAATTTTTCTTCTCCTTGCCTCGGTAATTTTTTCCATTCATGCCCGAGCCTCATGGTCTCTCTCGACCTGCAACTAGACTTCATATATTTGTTCTCGCCGCATTAACTCCATCTAGAATTCCAACAGTTGAATATTAGATAGTGCGGTGGATATACCTTATTTGGGGGTATTATCTCCTTGAGTTGGCATGAGGTCGGTGTGTGCGATGACAATTGGCTTTACGGGGTAATTTTTGGGTTGGCCTCCCCCATACTCGGTTCCATAAATGACCATTACCTGAGGGTTGACGGTAGTGTGGTTTATTTTTGTCGGAGGGTAAGTTTGTAATTTTCGTTTAGAGTTGTGTGAAAGTTTGTGAGTATTTAATGTTTGGGTAGAGTGTAGAGGGAGAATTAAGCAGCCTGGTTGTATTTAATTTTCATTACCCTCATTTAATGTTGGTGGTTGGGTATTTATACCCTTATATTTGGGTCTTATGGGCTTTCGGGTCGTGTTTAATAGACCCAGGTCGAGAGTTTAAGGACCCATGAGTTCTAAGTAGGGGAACAGGAAACTTAGTCAAGAAGTTATTAGGTTTTAAGTACTTTAGTTCTGTTCGAACAGTCCAATGGATGATGGTGTCCGAACTGACTCTGTCCGATTAGGTAGACATTGTCCGAACTGACCCTGTGCGAATTGACCCTGTCCGAAGTGCTGACAGAATCCGGACTCATCAGTAGCCCCTTTTTTAGGTGGTGTTCAAAAACCTTTGGCAAGACCTAAAAAACAGTCTGTTGCTAGTGACAGCTACATCCGGACAGGTCCTTCGAAGTGTGTCATAGCTTTATCCAGACTGAAAAAAGTTCTTTGAATCTAAACGGTTTTTTGCCAGAGTTCGTGGGACACGTGTCTCTCTTTGGTTCGTTATTCAACCGTTTTTTCACCTTGAATTTTGCTCCCAACTTCTCTGAAAAGCAACCTTTTCATTAAATGAAGGTGACATCAGCGCCGTTTCTTAATCATTGTAAATCCTTTCGAATTCTCCTAGGAATCAAAGCACCTTTTTGGGGTTTACTATAAATTAAACATTTTTCACTATTTTACCATCATCTTCATATTCACTTTGCTAATTTTCAGAGCTTTCTCTCTCAAACACAAGTTCTTCTTTTTGGTTTTTTATGTTCACGGCTAGGAACGCTTTAATCAGAGGCGGGTGGCTTAATCTATCAGAGCTAGAAAAAGTTGAAAGGGAAAGATGCATTGCAGCAGGCGTACCTACCTCCCCCATCGACAAACCAGTGACCTCAAACACAGAGCCTGACCAGGGTTCCTCCTCAACAAGAAGTGTCAAACCGAGGAGATTATTTCAAACCAACCTTTCTCCGTTGTTTCAGGCTCGTCGGTTCAAGAATCAGAGCCCACTGTTGAACCAGGGTTAGCAGTCACCAACTTCAAAAAGCCTTCCCCATTTATAGCCATGGGGTCAGATGCAGATATCTCTCCCAACAAATTAGTCGATCAGAGAAAAGGTCGTCTGGTAAAAGGGCAGGCTTCCAAAAGCACCCCTTCAAAATCAGGGGCCAAAGACGGCAACACAGGGTCAGAGGCAGCCATAAAAGTACCTAAAGGTAAACTGTCCGGACCGGAGGCCACTGGCCCAAACCTCCGAAGAGAAGCCACCACATCTGAGCCCCAGCCGGAGGCTAGAGTTCAGGAAAGTATTGAGACTCAACAGTCCGGAGGTCAGACTGATCCAACTTCTAACTCCCCCCTTCCAAAGACAACTGAAAATCCCTCCTCGGTAATGGAGGAAATAATGGAGGATTCTATCAAAGAGGCTCCGTTTGAGTCCGAACCCTCCGCACAAGCTAGTGATGCTGCTGCTGCCAAGAAGGATAAAGGCAAAGAAAAACTATGCCTTAGGCACCCAGACCTACCAGAAATTATTGAAGGAAAAGTGGGACCTTGTTTCCACAAGGTTAGTGTTAAATATCTTCTTGCCTTACAGAAAATTACTTATGCTTTCATCCACACAGCTGAGTTGGGCCGGATGTGTACGAAGTGGGGGATTCCGGAGAATGTGAAAATAAGAATCCCCATAGACCCTGAAACCCCAATGGATTTCACGCTTAGTGAAATAGTTATCTTCACCGAGCTATTTAACTGGGGGATAAGGTTTCCCTTACACCCGGAGATAGTTAGGTACTTCCACCTTATAAGCTCTGCCCTAGTCAACTGAGCCCCAACACCTGGTACACTCCTATAGCCTGTATCATGGCTTCCAGGCTCTCCGGAATTCCTTTACCAATGGAGGAATTCGCAGATGTGCCCAGTCTCTGCAGAAACCACCACATTCCCTTCTATCACTTCAACATGGGTGATAATTATAAAGTAGTGGATGACCTGCTTGAGTCGGAGAGAAACTGGAGGACTCAGTTCTTGTTCGTAAGCGGCGCTTGGGAGAATAGAAGGAGGATCAAAGCTGAAGTCAACCCGAGTCTCCTTACCAGCAGATGGAGAAGTGATCATAAGAATCCCACCTTACACTCTCATTTTCATTTTTATCAAATTTGTTTAACTGACTGGTCTTGTCTCTTTTTTTGACAGAGCTGCCTAAAGATTTCGGTGATTATTTAAAGGCCGGGCAGAACACTTGTACCAAGATCAACACTTGGGCTGCTGAAAAGTGGGGACATCGGTTCCATGACGCCTTTACCAGAGGCAATCTCGCAAGGTCTCACCTCTAGAACACTACTGGACGGAGGGACTTGACCTGGGAAGAACTCACCACTCCACCCCCTCCGGATGTAGTCCTCAAGAGAACACACGAACCGTACGGGTCACTATACTTGCCAGGTCGAGCCAAGGCCCCAAGTAAAATGAAAGGCAAGAAAGGGAAGGGTAAGAAGAGTGCGGTTGAGGCTAACCATGCTGAAGTGGAGGAAACTGCTCCAAAAACCCAAGAGAGGCCAGCTCCAAGTCAGATTGATGCTACTCTCCTAGAAGTGGTGGAGCAGGAGAGTGCTAGGGAAGAGGTAGGGTCTCCCAAACCTCCAAGGGTCCCCAAGAGACACCGAAAACGTAGAGCAGAAAACAAGGAGAGGGAGGCCAAAAAGAAAAGGACCTCCAGGGGTAATGAACTTTCTCTCCGGCCTCCGGAGCCTCTCCATCTTGTTGACCCTACTGATCCAACAAAAGTAGAGGAGATCCCTAGTGACTTTCGAACTGACAAGGTTGGAGGAGGAGACCTCAGCATTGATGGTGTTGACATCACTGGGCTTCAGGGGCTTGGTGAATACTTTGAGAGCCTCCCGAGAGATGACTTTGATGGGCCCTACCCCCCTCCAAGTACTTCAAACTTCGTTACCTTCAATGGTAAGACTTTTACTGTTTCAAGTGAAAGGGATATTATAACTCACTCCATATTAAGTAATGTTCAGCCAGTGCTTATTCTGGAGAAACAAGTTCGAGGTCAGGCAGATATTATCAAAGATCTCAAATCTGACAAGGAGAAACTGTCCAACGACCTCCTTACTGCCACCCAAAATGCTGACATTCTGAAGGGAAAAAACGAGGAGTTAAAGAAGAACCAGGAGGGTTGGGTTACAAATGAGGCTAGCTTAGAAGATACTATCAGAGACCTCTGAGCAAAGCTGTCCGGGTTGGAGAAAGATCTCTCCTCTTCGAAAGAGGAAGTGAAGGCCAAAGACCAAGTCATCCATACTCTGACTAATGACAAAATCGTACTTGAGGATTCGGTATCCAAAGCCGCATAGGAGAAAGCAGATCTGCTAAGGGAGCAAGAGGCCAAAATCCAGGCCAAGATCGATGTTTATGCCAACAATGTAATAGATACTCAAGAGAAAATGTACGCTAAAGTGAGGTTAGACATGGTCTTTCTCTTTCATGAGAAGTTCCCGAAGAGGAACCTGGGAGATTTGTGGCTTCGTGTAGAGTACGAAGACCTTCCCTTCCACACTATGGCTGATGGAGACTTGCATGATTATTCTAGTGCTTCCTCTTCTAACGAAGAAGAGAACACCGGGGAGAGCCCAAATGAGGAGAAGTACGATCCCAAGAAGAAGAAGACAAGTGAGGCTGAGCCATCTTCAAAGGCTCAGTCTTAGATTATGAATTATATTTTCACCTTTTACGTTGTCTGAACTAAAGTCCTTGGAAGGCCAAGGCATTTTTGTAATTATGTCCGGCATTTGACCGGATAGATCTTTTGTTTTGTCTGACAGTTTTAAAGTCCTTGGAAGGCCAAGGCACTTGGGTTATTTCAATGAATATCTTTGTTTTGCACAACTCTTGCATTTTCATAGCTTTTCAATTTTGGTGGCTAATGTTTAAACAGCCCTTAGTTATTTCATAAATATTCTAAAGCGAGAGTGTTTAAATTCTCCGATGACAAATGTTTAAGTAGTCATCATTCCTTTAATTCAATCCGGATGGTGTGACAAGAAACAAAGTAAGAACACTTCAAATTTTTAAGAAGGCATCAAGTTTTATAAAAAATCCCTGACACCTCATTAAAACCTCCCCGCGCCACCAGGGTAGGAAAGAGTATGCCCCCAAATATTTACATGGATTTTTAAACAAGTAAATATTTACATAGCTTCTACTCCAAATACATCCGGAGATGCTCAATATTCCAAGGGTGATTCAAAACCATTCTATCCTTGTCTTCTAGCCATATTATTTAAGGTTTAAGTCTTTCAATGACCATGTAAGGTCCTTCCCACGTTGGGGCCAGTTTGCCGAGCAACTTCTCTTTAGTGCGTGAGAAGACTTTCCTTAACACCTTGTCCCCCGGCTGAAAATCTCTTCTTTGAACTCTGGAAGCAAACCTGCTTCTCATCAAACCCTCATACTGTGAAGCTCTAAGGTGAGCCTTAACTCGTCTTTCCTCTATTAGGTCAAGCTGACCCCTGATTGCCACTTCGTTAGCGTGTTCGGAGAAATTGTGAACTCGAAATGAAGGGAGAGTTGCTTCTATGGGAGCTATAGCATCCATCCCATATACCAAGGCAAAAGGTGACTCTTGTGTCGCAGCCCCAGGTGTAGTCCGGTAGGCCGACAAAACCTCTTGTAAATAACTAGGCCATTTTCCAACAGTCCCTTCTAAATTTTTCTTCAAACCGGACAGTATAGTTTTGTTAGCCACTTCAACCTGACCATTTGCTTGTGGGTGGAAAGGTGAAGAGAAACAATTTTGTATACCTCTAGAGGCACATAAACTCTCCATTTCCTTGTTGTCGAACTGTGGCCCATTGTCTGTCGTTATCTTCTGTGGGATGCCAAATCTGCAACAGATATTGGACAAAGTGAATTTTATGACATATTTTGATGTTGTTCCTGCTAGTGGGGCTGCTTCGATCCACTTCGAAAAATAATTAATAGCAACAATTATTATCCTGCGTCCTTCGGATGCCACAGGAAGAGGTCCCACCAGATCCAACCCCATCGATCAAAAGGTATAGGCTCAGAAATCGACTCTAAAGGGATGGCTGGGACATGAATTCCATTGTTGTACCTCTGGCATGGGTCACACCTCTTCACCATCTCTTTAGCATCTTGCATTATAGATGGCCAGTAATAGCCAGCCAATAAAACTCTTTTTGTTAGGGCCCTCAATCCACAGTGAGCTGATCCTTCACCATCATGTAATTCATAGAGGACTATTTGAGACCCATCATTCCCCAAACATCGTAAAAGGGGTTTACTGTAAGACTTCTTATAAAGAACATCTCTTAGTATGATGAACGAGCCTTGTACTTTACTTTTCTTGCTATCGACTTTTCCGGAGGCAAAATACCATCGGAGAGATACTGCATGAGAGGAAACCTCCAATCTTGTGGTTGTTTCATCTGTACATCGAAAATTTCTTCCTCCTTACCCATATTGAGTTGAATGGAATGGCACTCCAACACATGGATCCAAGGATATGACTCAGTATAGGCTATGGTTGCCAAGGAATCTGTTAGTTCATTTTCTGTTCGGGGTATGTGCTCATAAACGATGATTTTGAACTTAAGCGCCTCATTTTTAAGAAGAAGTAAGTACTTCACCAGTTGCTCATTTTTAGCTTCGGATTGACCCTGTGCATGATGGATAAGAAGCTGGGAATCGCTCATTAACTTGACCCTTTTGGCTCCACAAATGAAAGCCAACTTCAAACCAGCTATATCAGCTTCATATTCGGACTCATTGTTAGAAGCCCTAAAAGCGAAGCATATAGCCTGATACATTTTGTCACCATATGGAGAGGTCAAGCATACCCCTGCACCACATCCCATAGTACTTGATCTACCATCTGTCCAGACGATCCAGACCTTTTTATCTTTCATCTCAGTAGTTTGCTCTGTATCCCTATCAGAGTGGAATTCAACTAAGAAATTAGCCACAGCCTGGGCTTTGATTGCCGTTCGAGAAGCAAAATCAATATCGAAGTCCCCCAACTCTACTGACCATTTAGTCATTCTACTTGAAATGTCTGCCTTTTGAAGAACATTCTTCAAGGGAAAGGATGTCCGAACAATAATAGGATGAGCCTGAAAATAAGGCCTCATCTTCCTTGCAGCAATTACCAAGGCTAATGCTATTTTTTCGAGCTTTAAATAGCATTTTTCTGAATCTATCAAGATCTTGCTGATGTACTACACCGGATGGGGTAATTATCCACCTCTCTTACCAATACAGCACTGATGGCACAACTGGAAACTGCCAAGTATACAAAGAGTGTCTCTCCATCAACAGGTTTAAATAAAGTCTTGGGGGAGGACAGATGTAACTTAATCTCATTGAAGGCCTCATCACACTGTGAAGTCCAGTCAAATCCCTTTGCACCCTTTAAAGTTTGAAAAACGGGGCACATCTGTTCGAAGACCTCAAGATGAATCGATTTAAAGCAGCCAACCTCCTAGTCAACCGTTGTACTTCTTTAATATTCCGAGGAGGCTCCATTTTGAATAAAGCATTAAGCTGGTCCGGATCGGGCTGTATCCCTTGCTCACTTATTATATACCCCGGGAATTTCCCGGACTACACTCCAAACACACATTTCTCTGGATTTAGCTTCAAATTTAATTTTACTAAGTTAGCAAAAGTTTCTTGGAGATCTCCCAAGTGTAGTTCTTCATCCATACTTTTTACCATCATGTCATCAATGTACACCTCTATATTTCTTCCAATTTGATCAGCAAAGGCTTTGTTTACTAACCTCTGATAGGTAGCCCCAGCATTTTTAACCCAAATGGCATTACCTTGTAACAATGAAGACCCCTATCAGTGTCAAACGTGTTATGCTCCTGATCTATTGGATCTACTTGAATCTGATTGTACCCGGAGAAGGCATCCATGCAAGACATTAGCTTATTCCCAGAAGTGGAATCCACCAGCTGATCAATCCGGGGAACATGGTATAAATCTTTTGGGCAAGCCCTATTGAGATCTGTGAAGTCAATGCACATACGCCACTTGCCATTCTTCTTTTTCACCAAGACCGGATTGGCTGTCTACAAAGGATACTGAGACTCCTTTATATGCCCCATTTTAGTAAGCCTGTCAACTTCTTGAACAATAACATCAGCCTTATCCTTGGAAAAAGCCCTTCTCTTTTGTACTACAGGTGCTATGTGATATAATATCTGCTGGAACCCCGGTAACATCAGCATTGCACCAAACAAAAACATGCTGATGGTCTTTTAAGAACTTCAACATTTTCATATTTAGTTTGGATGGCATTTTGGACCCTATCTTAACATTTTTTCCCTCTCCCACAGAATATGTTTCAACTTCTTCAACCGGTATTAACACTCCAGGGGTCTCTCTGGGGTCATCAATTTCACCCTCACCCCCAGAAAGCCCCTCAAACTGTTATTTTTCATTGATACGAACTGCCCCCAGCGTCCGTGGAGCCAGTGCTGTGGCATAACACTCTCTTGCAATCTTTTGGTTGCTCCGAACAACTCCCACTTGTCCTTGAACAACATATTTTAAACATTGTTGGACTGTTGAGGCCACTACATGCATCCTAGAGAGCCAAAACCTCCCTAAAATAGCATTATAACAAGTGGGACAATCCACCACAATAAAAAGTATTCTAACCATCTTCTTAAAAGGGCCCTTGCCCAAAAAAACTTCCTCTTCGAACTCCCCGATCACATCTGCTGAGCTTCTAGTGAAACCCACAATTGATCTGTCTGAACGCTGAATTACGGCTGGATTTTTCATCTTTTTGTAAGAGGTTAAAAAGAGGATATTGGTTGAACTCCCAGTATCCACCAAGATTCGTCTTATGTCATTGCCCCCAATGGATGCTCCTGTGACAACAGAATCTTCATGAGGGCCAGCTATATCCCTTAAGTCATCCTCATCGAAAACAATGAAGGGAAATGGAATTTGTGATTGATAGGAGATCATGCCTCCTTCCAGCTGGGTAGCTAAAGTATGAACGTACCTCTTCCTTGAAGAAGCAGTAGGAGCGGTCATAGTATCCCCTCCGAAAATTGTGAGTGACTCAAAAAACTTAATAAGCCCGGAGACTGTTTTACAACGTTCCTCAATGGTACACACTCTATTTCGAGTTGGATCAGGATCCAAGTACTCTGACTCTACATCGAATCTTTCGATTATAACCATAGCTCCCTCCGGAGCGGATGTGCCTGCATTGTTTGGACCAACCCGATGAGCATTATCAGGCCTATTTCCTCCTCTTCTTTTGACATATGCCCCCAACTTTCCTCTTTCAATTAAGTTCTGGACTTCTTGCTTTAAAGCAATACAATCGTCAGTGGTATGGCCAGTATCATTATGGTACTGACAGAAGGAATTGTTACGATGTTCCCTAGGAGATTGCAGTGCAGCCGACCTTCTATAGTGTACTTCTTCCTTTGTTTTGTCATAAATGGTGGCCACACTTTCTTTCAACTCTGCAAACCACTCTGGTTGAACCCAAGGCCCTCTCTTATTTCTAGATTGTTGACTCTGGGCAGGCGCAGCTGGCTGAGACTGAGCTTTAGCTCTGTTATGACCCTGCCCGGCCTCCCTTGCCTTGTTCCCGGACTGATTTTGGTTGGGGTTTGGTGCAACCGGGGCAGACCTCACCTGCATGTGCACCCTAGTTTTCTTTGTTTCATCAACGTTGATTTGCTTTCCGACCTGATTCAGTAGACCTCCCCAAGTCATGGCTTTCTTTCTGGTCACTGAATCAGCTAAATTTCCAGGGTTTAAGCCCTACCTCAAAGATGCTATTACTACTTGCTCGAAGCAATCAGCCAACCCGTTTTTGGTGTCTACAAAATGACTTATGTATTCTTTCAGTGATTCGTTTTGTTCTTGGGCACAATGGACTATTGTGTCCCCATTGCCCTTCAATTCCTTACTCCCAACAAACTGCCTTCGAAAGGCCACCCAAAAGGTATCAAAATTTCTGATGCAGCCTTGTGGTAGGCTGTTATACCACTTCAGAGCACTCTCCGTAAAAGATTGGGAGAATGCTATACAAAGTAACTTGTCATCATCATCGAAATTCATCATGAAGTTTTTAAATTGTTACAAGTGGTTGTCCGGATCTTTACTGCCATCGTATTTCTCCATTTTTGTGTTATCGAACCTCTTAGGGAGGTTTCCGGTCAGAATCTTGGAAGACAATTGAGATTGTCTCGAATTCCGGCCACGACTGAAAACAGTATCCTCATTGGGAGTTGCAACGATACTTGGTTCATCGTGGAAGGCAAAAGGATCCACCAGCATCCGGTCTACATGTCTCCGGCTGTGAGATGATCCTTTGCCTATATGCCTCTTTAACTTTCCATGTCTATCCCTTTTTCTTGAATACTTTTTAATCAACTTTTGTTTCTTTTTAGATCGGCCCTCATCGATCTTGGAGGATAAGGACTCTTCAACTCCATCCTCGCCCGAGGAGCTACCAGAAGATTATGAGTCTGAGTGAGAGCTCTCCACTGGCTTGGACCGGTGAGACTTTTTGGAGCTAGCATGAGTCTTCTTGGTACTCACATGGGTCTTCGAAGGCTCATGCTCTCTAGGGTTGTCGGTATGATGAGCAACTGATGCCTTTGACTTTTCTCTTATGCCCATTTTTTCCTTCTCTGCCCTCATAGCTTCTATCTCGCCCTTTAATCTATCACACTCTTCGATGATATATTCATCATTTTCACCCACCACTTCAAGCAAAGCTGGTGGTACTTTCGGGGCGTCCGAATTCATTCGGACTGATTTTTTCTGATGGTTTTGAATGCTAGATTTAAGCACCGTCGTGCTCCCACTGTGGTCGCCAATTTGGTGTGGTTTATTTTTCTCTGAGGGTAAGTTTATAATTTTCGTTTAGAGTTGTGTGGAAGTTTGTGAGTATTTAATGTTTGGGTAGAGTGTAGAGGGAGAATTAAGCAGACTGGTTGTATTTAATTTTCATTACCCTCATTTAATGTTGGTGGTTGGGTATTTATACCTTTATATTTGGGCCTTATGGGCTTTCGGGTCGTGTTTAATAGACCCGGGTCGAGTTTAAGGACCCATGAGTTCTAAGTAGGGGAACATGCAACTTAGTCAAGAAGTGATTAGGTTTTAAGTACTTTAGTTCTGTTCGAACAGTCCAATGGATGATGGTGTCGGAACTGATCCTGTCCGATTAGGTAGACATTATCTGAACCGACCCTGTCCGAAGTGCTGACAGAATCCAGACTCATCAGACGGTATTGATTGTGAATTCCCCAATCATCTACTACCGGCATGATGCAAAGCTTGATGGCAGATTTGTATCCATAATAATCGCGTTGATCGCCTACCTTATCATTTTTCCCGGACTGGTAGCTGGGTTTCTCCGACCCAATCAAGTATTTGAGTTGTCCCTTTCAATTCCTAATCTCATTGTCAGCATTGGTTAAAAAGCATTTGTAAGGTAAGAGAACCTTTCCTATAGATGACACCAAATTTGTTAATGGTATTCCTTCTAAAATATGCAAAAGCGATACGTATGGATTGAAAGGAAGAAAATACAGTTGTTTGAATAAAGATGTAAATATATGTATATTAATTTATCTTCGAAGAAGTTTTAATTTTACGGTTTTCCCTTCTTTTATATTCTTTAGAGGTATTTTATATATATACATATTAAATACTTACTTATTACATACTTGAATTGGCTCAAAAGTATTTTAAATATTGGTCGTGCCTTATAATAAGTGTTTAAGCACGTTATTCATTGCTTTGTCGACAAGTTATACTTAATGATGGTCACTCGAATAAATTAGTTTATTTCCTATAGGAATTTATTTTGGTCATTGTCTTTATATGTATGTTGACCTTGGCTCGTACTGTTAGCTACTCTTATCTTGATTGTGACCCTCATTTAACTTTACCTTAGGGGCTTGTCTCGATTCTTGTTATGCATCGGCTAACATCTCTCGGTTCGTGAAAACATTTCTCTCATTTGATTTGTGGTTATTATTCGAGAGGTATATATTTTCTCTCGTTAGATGTGTTATCGCGTTAAAGTGATTACTTATCCTGTTTCCAGTCCTTTGTATTAGCGTGTCTTATTATCATAAAAAATATATACTACTTGTGGGATATATTTTAAAGGTTCATATATTTTAAATGGTACCATATCATACTTCAAGTGCGGTATTGGAAAATACTTTTTAATGCATTTTTTCACGAGCCAATGTATGTAACCGCTATGTTGTTGGCTCATTTAAGGCCTCAATAAGAATTCGTCGCACAGTTTTCTCGACATATTGAATTATGTCAATTTCCTCCATGACTACATAATTTAGGCGTTTGTGGTAAGATGAATATCCAACCTTAAAATTATGGAGTCGTGACCTTATGAGGATCATGTTATACAGTGTTGGAGTATATTATACCACAAAATCAATGACTTATGACTTGACCCATCTTCCACTACATATAGAAACTTCCAATATGGTAGTTCTTAACGACATGGTTTGTTCATTGAAGTAGGAAATCGGGTAGAAGAACATATGTAAGATGATTTTTAATAGTAATTACTTTAATTTTGAGCTTAATATGAGGATTTTAATGTCTCTCATATGTGAATGGTACCAATTTCATTTTGGCTTACACAATGGAAACTTTTGTGTAAATTTTTTATTTTTTCCTTATGATTGACTTCTTTTACTCCTTCATTATGGATATGAGTATCAACTCCAAGTGGATAAAATTTTACGTTTACAACTATGTGATCCGCCATTGTGAGTGGTTCCACATTTCACACAAAATTAAAATTATGAATTACGCAAGAAGAACTTGCAAGCATCTTATACCTTCAAGTGATCGTGAGAATTCAATGTATTAGTACTCTAAGTTACGTACCATAAAACATAATCTCGCAGGGACACCACCCATTTCTGTTTCAACTTCTGATTGGTATCATGCTCTATGTTTCATTTTTTAATGAGAAACGCTCCACAAATAATGTTTGCAGCTGCAAAAACGTGTGGCCGATCCTTAGGAAATCTGGTAAAACCATATAAGATATAGTTATATGAGGTTGAGCGGAAACAAAGGACACATCATGACATCATCACAATGAAAATACTTCATTAGGTGCCTAAAGTATAGTATGTGGTGTTCCAAGTCCGTTAATCCTTTTAAGTACTGAAACTTCATTATGCTGAGACTATTTGGGTTTTCTCCATGAATATTCTATGAGACGTACTCCTTGTATAATGAAGAATGTGTGTATGATGTTTAGTGTTTTAGATGTTATGGAATGAGTTCCGCGATATTAAAATAAGTTCCTCACTAAGACTTTCCCCTTAATCAAGTTATGATCTTGACCCACCACCAAATCATGATGAGTTGTTAGTTAGTTGGCTTGATCGTTTCGGTTTGGGTCAGCCAAACTTCTACTTTGACGGATTCTATAGTGGTTTTCCTAATTGCAAGACATGCAATGTTAACACCCCCCGATTAAAATCGAGACGTACAAAAATCGTGTTTGACATATATACGGAAGAACAGTCTGAAATCGTACAAAAAGACTGCTCCAAAAGACGTACCTCCGTCTAAAAAAGTGTCCAAAATGACAGGAAAGGTTGCGCTAATAAGGAGTTAACAACCTAGGACTTAGCCAAATCAAGAATACTATATATTAGGCAGATGTAATCTTAGTAAGTTGGTGAAAATGAGAAATAATAATAACTATAACACAAGATTCTGGTCGTATAAATACTACCCATTAATAAAACTCAAGTAGTCTATGTATTGTTCTGAGACATTCTTGCAATATTTAGTGATAGATTATCATTCATTAATTCCTTCATTATACTTTAGGTTTGAATGATTTTTTCTCCACTAATAGTTTTTAGGATAGATGTTCCCATTGGTCTGGACTCATCATTTGTCATATCATTTTCTTATTAATCGTACTTTTATCTGTTGTCTGTCAACATTTTTAAAAATAAATCATATTCCCGAAACCGAAATCCATTTGTAGGTTCAATAAAGCTTGATGAGTTATATCAACTAAAATTTTTTACGAGCTTGATTAAGCTTTGTCAAGTACTTGATTTTATTTTATTTTAAAATTGAAGTTTTTTGTCATAAAGACGAATGCCCAACCATCAAATTTGAGGGGTCTTGGCATTTTTTTCCAAACTATTGATAAAACTAAATTCTCAACCACTATATCAAGGTCTTTTTACTTCATTGACCAAGGTGATCACGAGACCAAGTTATTTGTTAATGCCTCCTTAACTGAGCTCCTCATAGGGTTGAGAGCTCAATCAATAAAGCATACTTCCTTTGCTTTAACCGAAATCCATTTCTTTTGCTTTAACCGAAATCCATTTTTGGGCCTCAATCGAGATCTTTTCTTGTTGGCTTTTGCGTCCTAACATGATTTTTTATTTTCCGGATTCATAGGTCGTTGATATTCAAAGTCCATTGAACTTTTTATATTGCTATACCAGGTATATTGCCCGCATACTATAAACCAAAAGGCATATTTATGAAATATTTAGTTCAAAACAATTTTTATGAATGAACAGTAATTATGCATAAATAGAAGTTATTATGTGGAACAACTATATGCATATTTGTAGAGCCAGTCAATGAAAATGGTTACCAATAAAAAATGAATTTCCGAAATTAAATGTGTTTTTAATTTCAACGTATTTACAATTTTATATAAACATTAATAAGGGAGTAATGAATAATTAGTTTTTTTTGGGAATGTTGTGTGAATTTCACGACGTAGATTGATTGATTTTTGCTCCTCGGCATTTACTATATCAACCAATGTGTCTTTTCCACACTCAGGTTTGGAAGATTCTACGGAAATTTATTTTTCTTTCCCAAGGGAAGTCTTAAGATCATCCATATCACGTGTGACCTCTTCTTCTCTTTATCACTATTTCTTCAAGATTCTTGAAGAGTATAATATATTTGCTACTCCTCGAATAATTCTTTCGCATACTTGCTTGTTAGTTCTTCTATTTTGGCTTCATCAGAAGTCTTGAGCTCTTTCAGTTCTTGGTCATGCACAAAACGAAGATAATGATAAGGTCGTAGATATTCATAGAAGCCCAACAATAGATGTGAAGAAAATATTATGACTCGACTTACCTAACAAAAGTAAGCCGAACGATCTAACTAAAGCCTGAAGTCGAGCAGACAAGGTTTAAATAAGATAGAAAAGGAGCACAGGAAATATGTAAACTACACTAAAGCACGCTCGAATCAAAACGTGGATATATAGCAGAGGCAAGATGAGCAGACATAAATTAATTCAAGAAGAACCCGAGCAAGAGCAAACATAACTCTCATGAGAAGACCAAGCATGCACAAGGTCGAGCATAACGTTTACAAGAGGACCGAGCGCGCATAGGTGAAATAAAGAAACCAAGAAACGATCAACATTATTAACATTCAAAGCACATTGATTTAGTCAACCCATGGAGACCATATCTCCCTAATAGTGGTCAAGAATTTACGATCATGGAGAACAATTACGGTCTACGTGAAAAATAAATGAATCCATGTAATAAATAATATTGTAATGCCCACGACTGTATAAATAGGGATCAAGCGGAATGTAATAGATCATCTTTTTCTTTTTCCTAAATCAATAAAAGTTTTACTAGTTTGGCATATAAGTGCTAGGGTTTTCCGTTAACATTTTTTGCACCGGCTGTGGGAAACCTAAAGAAATTCTTCATGTTAAAACACCAATGGTAGTAACTAGATCTGAGATTGAAAGACAACCTACAAAAAGACGGATTCCTATGTCCAACCAAACCAGGCAATGGATCGCGTAGCATGTCCAAGTGGCGCCCCGTTGCAGACTAGTCAAGAAAATCTCCCTCGCTAAAGGGTGGAAAATATGCTGAGAAATTCCTCAGTGGCTGTAGACCCGCCGTTAGCACCTGCCGTTGCAGAAATTATAACTAATCTACACGGATCGGCCCATTCCGACCAATAATTTGGAGGAGGTCACGAAAGTTAAGAAGCTCTAACATCGAATCCTGGCGACACAACTGGCTCAAGGTAGAGCTTAGTGAGTTCATCTATTGGAAGTTGCTTTAGTAAATGATAATAAGAGTGTTTTAGTGAGAGAAAGATTTTAGAGAGAGAAAGTGAGTGAACACAAGTGAGTAAAATCATAAATTCAACCCTTTATTAGTGCAACCATGGCCTTTATATAGAGGTGCAAGGACTTAGCTCATAACTGTGAGTAGTTACATAAAAGGATAAATTACACTTAGTCCTTAATAAAGAAACATAATCAAAATTGTTACTTTAACCTTTCAATCTGTTACTAAACCTTTCATTATTTACATTGTATTCGTTGAACTTCTATTTTCTTATCAGTAGTCCCCATAGTTCTCATGTCAATAAATGAATGAGAACTAGCGGTCTTCGAATTATGCCAATAACAATGGTAACTTCTCTTTCAAAATTTGAAAAATAACATTTTTCTCCTCGAATTTCATCATATGTAGTGATACATCGAATTACGTCCTTAAATAATCGTTCCTTGAGTTAACTTCAAAGTCAATTTGTAAAATCTAACCGTTGAATACATCATGATTTTCTAGCTGTTAGGCTTATAGTTAGCATGACAAATGTCAAACGCGTAACGTTGTTATCATTTCAAATTTTGCCCAATCATCACAATAACTTTTCCATTTCTAGACACATCTTCTTCCTCATATAAATTCGTTAGCAATATTACTTTTTGTGTCACAACCTCAAACTTCTTGAGAGAGAAACAGAAAACCTCCCAACCTTTGGCTACCTTCAACGTCTTCTTCAAACTTTCTGGTTGCTTTCACCAAAAAAATAAGTTTATCTGATTCATCTTCAATATGTTTATGAGAAAACACCCAAGATCTAGAAAATATAAAGCTAAAATTCCCAAAAAACCCAAATCTCCAGAACCTGACAACAATTTCGTCTCCGGAGCTTACGATTACTTTTGCATAGGTGAAAGAGCAGAGGAATACAAAACTGTTGGGTTGAAAAGCGACACTCCCCTCAGAACATCTACAAAGACCATTTACTACGGTAACTTCGACCCCTCTTAAACTCCTGTATTTTCATCTTCACCTGCCACAGAGGAGAGTTGATCTTCTAAAGCTCGAACACCCAGAACACCTCAAACTTCTACTTACCATATTAAAGCATCACCTCGAATTAGTGGTGAATCAAGCAAATTTGCTTCGAAACAATCCGAAGTAACCCCTTCTTGAACTTATCCCCCACAAACTCCTAGAAAAATAACTTTTATAGCCATGAGAGATGATACCGATGATACACTAAATCCTTCCTCATCGAGTCCATCTACCAAATCTCGTCCCCCGAGGGAGATTGTTGAGGAAGCCTCATTAACTCAACAAAATCCCTCGAAGAAACTTCTATAATTAAGAGATAAGACGTCCAAAGTAGAGGAAGTTGATTTTGACGCTACTCAATCAGAAAATGTGGTTGATTCCAACGAAGAAGAATTAGAGAATGGTACAGAGAAAGAAGTTTGTAAGCCAAGAAAAAAGAAGGCTCTGATTACTGTATCCGATGAGGAAAGAGCAAAAATTGGCAAGAACTTGAGATCTCTTGATGCTTATTATATTTTTGAACTGAAAAACGTTTCATATATATATATACTATCAAGAAATTTAAGCGTTGGATCTGAAGAAACAATGAGGAATGGGAGACAACATCACCATTCGACTACCTAAAAAGGGGGAAACACCCTTAGACTGTAAAGACAACGAGCTGGTAGTCTATCCCGAAATCATCAATTGGGGTTTTCGGTTCCCATTAGATCCCATGATAGACGAGTACTTAGAACTTCTAAATTTGTGACCAACTCAAGTGACACCGAATCTATGATTTACTTTTATATCTGTAATCATGGCCTCTCGCTTGTCTAATATTCCGATCAGGATCAAGGATTTCATATCTTTGATAAAACTATGTAAGGGACCAAAGCTTCTATTTTACTACCTCACCCTAGATATCTGATGACAACCCATCGAAACTGAATCTTCTCTAGAGAAGTAACCGTGCGTACTATAATATTATACTTTTTAAACAAAATAGTATAATTGTTGTTACCCTTATTCACTATCTACTTATATAACCCTTTCAGAAATTCTGAGGTGGTACGCCATTCGTCGGACAAAATTCAATGATATATTCGTTAAACTTGTCGCTTGGGCTGAAGCAGAATGTAACAACGCTTTTCACACTGCCTTCCAACCAATCAACTTGCTCAAGACTCGCCTATTTCCAATCACACTTGGAGCTTTTCCTCCTGAAAATTTAATGGAGCAACCCAGCCCTCATCATGCTTGCAAAAGATTAATCCAACCTAATTGTAAGGTATTCCTCCCCATTTTTCACAGATTAGACAGTAACCTGCCTCAAAATAAAAAGGCGAAAAAGAGAAAAAGGCAGCTAGTACATCTGGTGCTAGCCCTTCAACAAATCTGAAACCCAAATTCTTGAAGAGAAAAATAAAAGAGAATACGGGTTCGACTATCGAAGAAAGAACAAAATGAGAGCCTTCTTCAATAAAGAAGAAAACTTCTACATCCTCGAAATATAAAAGTTCCAGCAGTCCTCAGAAGAAGAAGAATAAAACAACAACGACCATCGAAGACATAATATCTGATGGTAATAAGGTTATTATAGTTGATGAGGTCCAATAAAGTCCTCAAAAGGAAAAAGAAACAATTGGTGAAGATGCTATGACCACTGTAGAAGATAATCAAGATGATGATCCTAATAGTTTTATTAATTTTAATGAGTCACACGAACTCATCGGAGAAGAAGATCCTGTCATTAAAGAAGTTCAAACTCTCCTACACAACTTTGGCAGAAGATCTGCAACCTCTGCTTCGGAAGCATTACCTGAAATCATCGTTCCTCCTATTCCTACAACTTCTTTAGACCTCATTCCTCGCCCTAGTCCACCAGCTTTCCCTTAGGTTGCACCAAATCCAGACGTCCTTGCTGCACTTCAGCCATTCTCTTACCTCAAAACTGCAACGAACACCCTCACACAAGAAATCGAAGCTTCGCAAAGTCATCTGAAAGGACTTGCCAAAGACATGGTTCGCTACAAGGGAGCTGCTGAAGATGAGAAATAGTTGAGGTAAAAATTCCAAACTCATGTAATAGATCAATTTCATGGATTTGAAATGGCAAGGTCTGAGCTTATCAGAGGACTCCTTTTTGTTAAACGGCACTTGCGAGAGCAACGTCAAATTGAAAAGGAGAATCTTAATTCTTCTCATCAAGAAGAGATAAATCAACTCAAGACTAAACACCTTGAGGATTTGGCCACTGAGAAGAAAAAATTCGAAGGGCTTCAGACTTCTCTTACCAAAAACGAAATAGAAAATAAAAACTTAAGCGATGAGATAGCTACACTAAAGACCAGTTTTGAGAAGGAAAAAAACTTGATGTTATTGCACAGAAGCTGAATGCACTCAAGACATGTTGGCAGCTACCAACAATGGTAAAAAAGAGACGACCATAACTCTCCTTAAAGAAATTCATGCAACACATCCAAAAATCAATCTTTCTAGCTTCTGGAATGATATTCCTGTCGAACGCTGCCCTAGCAAAGCGTTTGACCCTATCCCAAGCTCATCATCAGAGGAAGAATCATCTGAAGAAGAGTCGTCCGAATGATTTTACTATCCTTTGAATTCATGTTATCTTTTTTGTATTTATCATATTAGTATCATATCCATTGTACTTGATGAGTCTGGATTGTCTCACCACTCATTATGAGAAACGGACAGGGGAAATTCGGACAAAAACCACCCACTGAACCATCCGAACAGGACTAATGTACTAAAAACTAAATCACTTCATGACTAAGCTAATTACTTACTTGCTTAATAACTAATGGGTTTTTTAACTCGACCCGAATTTATAAGTATGACCCGAAAGCCCATGTGGCCCATAATTAAGGGTATAAATACCCAACCACTTTCATTAATGAGGGTAATGAACATTTAATACAACCAAGCAGCTCAAATCTCTCACTACAAACTACCCAAACATTAAATACCCTTGAAACATCACAAAACATCTGACTAAATTACCCTCAGACCGAAATTATCCTCACCAAATCGGCGACCACAGTGGGAGGAGAAGGTGCCTGAATCTAGCATTCAAAAACATCAAGAAAAACCAGTTCGGATGAATCTGATCGAGCAAGAAGTGCCACCAGCTTTGGCAGAAGTTGTGGGAGAAAATGATGAATATACGATTGAGGAGCGAGACAGGTTAAAAGTTGAAATAGAAGCTTTGAGGGCTACCAAAAGGGCAGCGATGGGCATAAAAGAGAAATCTAAGTTGTCAGTAGCCCATCATACTGACAATCCAAGAGAGCATGAGCCATCAAAGACCCATGTGAGTGCTAAATAGACTCATGCTAGCTCAAAGAAATCTCATCAGTCTAAACCGGTGGAGAGTTCGGATTCAGACTCAGAATCTTCTAGTAGTTCCTCAAATGAAGATGGAGTTTAAGAATCCTTGTCATCCAGCAGCGATGAAGACCGTTCTAAAAAGAAACAAAAGTTGGTCAAAAAGTACTCAAGAAAGAGGGATCTGGGTAAAGGATCGTCTCACAGTCATAGTCACGGCCGGAGATACGCAGACCGCTTGTTAATAGATCCCTTTGCCTTCCATGATGAACCATGTATCTTTGCAACTCCCAACGAAGATACTGTATTTAGTCGTGATCAGAATTAGAGACAATCTTCATTGTCCTCCAAGATACTGTCCGGGAACCTTCCTAAGAGGTTTGACAATACGAAAATGGAAAAATATGATGACAGTAAAGATCCAGATAACCACTTGGAACAATTCAACAAATTTATGATGAATTTTGATGATGACGATAAGTTACTCTGTTGAGCATTCTCCCAATCTTTTACGGAGAGTGCTTTGAAGTGGTACAATAGTCTGCCACAAGGTTGCATCAAGAATTTCGACACTTTTTAGGTGGCTTTCCGAAGGCAGTTCGTTGGAAGTAAAGAAGTAAAGGGAAATAGAGACACTATTATGCATTGTGCCCAAGAACCAAATGAATTTTTGAATGAGTACATAAGTCGTTTTGTCAACACCAAAAATGGATTAGCTGATTGCTTTGAACAAGTGGCAATAGCTTCTCTAAGGCAGGGTTTGAATCCTCGCAATTTGGCTGATTCAGTAACCAGGAAAAAGGCCATGACATGGGGAGGTTTACTAAATTAAGGCGGCAAACAGATTAATGTGGATGAAACAAAGAAAACCAGAGTGCACCGGCAAGTGAGATCTGCCCCTGCCGCACCAAATCAAAACCAGAATCAGTCCGAGTATAAGGCCACGGAAGCCGGACAGGGTCAAAACAGAGCCAATGCTCAATCCCATCCAGCTGCACCAGCCTAGAGCCAGCAATCTAGAAATAAGCAGGGGCCTTGGGTTCAACCAAATTGGTTTGCTGAGTTGAAAGAAAATTTAGCCACCATTTGTGATAAAACGAAAGACGAAGTCCATTTCAGAAAGCCGACTCCATTATAATCTCTCAGAGAAAGTCGAAATAATAGTTTTTGCCAGTATCACCATGATACTGGTCATACCACTGAAGATTGCATTGCATTGAAACAGGAAGTGCAGAATTTGATTGAGAGAGGGAAGTTGGGGGCTTATATTAAAAGAAGAAGTGGAAATAGACCTGATAATGCTAATCGGGTTGGCCCGAACAATGCAGGGACATCGGCTCCGGATAGGGCTATGGTGATAATTGAAAGGTTTGATGTAGAATCAGAATATTTGGATCCTGATCCAACTCGAAACAAGGTGGGTGTTATCACAGAGCATTGCAAGACGGTGTCCGACCTCATCAGCTTTTTCGAGTCACTTACAATTTTTGGGGAGACATCATGACTGCACCAACTGCTTCTTCGAGAAAGAGGCACGTTCTACAAAAAAAATGAAGAATCCATCTGTAATTCAGCGTTCGAATAGGTCAATTGTGGGTTTCAATGGAAGCTCAGCAGATGTGATCGGGGAGTTCGAAGAGGAGGTTTTGTTGGGCAAGGGCCCTTTTAAAAAGATGGTTATGATATTTTTTATTGTGGTGGATTGTCCCACTTCTTATATTGCCATTTTGGGGAGATCTTGGCTCTCCAAGATGCATGTTGTGGCTTCAACATTCTACCAATGTTTGAAATATGTTGTACAATGACAAGTGGGAGTTGTTCAAAGCAGCCAAAAGGTAGAAAGAGAATGTTATGCAACGGCACTGGCCCCTCGAACGTTGGGAGCAGTCCGGATCAGTGATGAATAGTAGTTTGAGAGGCCCTCTGGGGAGAGGGTGAAATTGATGACCCCAAAGAGACCCATGGAGTTTTAATACCAATTGAAGAAAAGTTGAAACTCACTCTCTGGCTGAAGGAAAAAGTGTCAAGATATGGCCCAAGATGACTTCGGAATTAAAGGGTAAAATGTTAGATTTCTTGAAAGACCATTAGCATGTCTTTGCTTGGTGCAATGCTGATGTAACCGGAGTACCAGCAGACATTATATCGCACCAATTATTCATCCGAAGGGACATAGCACCTGTTGAACAAAATAGGAGAGCTTTTTCTAAGGAAAAAGCTGATGTCATAGTTCAAGAGGTTGACCGGCTTACTAAAATGGGGCACATAAAGGAATCTCAATACCCTTTATGGACAGCCAATCCGGTGTAGGTAAAGAAGAAAAATGGTAAGTGACGTATGTGCATCAATTTCACATATCTCAACAGAGCTTGCCCAAAATATTTATATTTGGTCCCCCGAATTGATTAGTTGGTGGACTCCACGTCTGGAAACAAGCTCTTGTCCTTTATGGATGCCTTCTCCGGGTATAATCAGATTCAAGTAGATCCGAAGGATCAAGAACATACTACATCTGTTACTGATAGGGGCCTTCATTGTTACAAGGTAATGCCGTTTGGGTTAAAAAATGCTGGGGCTACTTATCAGAGGTTGGTGAACAAGGCTTTTGCTTATCAAATTGGAAGAAACATGGAAGTCTATGTCGATGACATGATGGTAAAAAGTATGGACAAAGAACTACACTTGGCATATCTCTAGGAAACTTTTTCCAACTTGGTAAAAGTAAATTTAAAATTGAATCCAGAAAAGTGTGTATTTGGAGTGAAGTCCGGGAAATTTCTTGGGGTATGTGATAAGTGAGAAAGGGATACAGCATGATCCAGACCAACTTAATGTTTTACTACAAATGGAGCCTCCTCGGAATATTAAAGAAGTACAAAGATTGACAGGGAGGTTGGCTGCACTAAACCGTTTTATTTCAAGGTCTTCAGACATGTGCGCCCCGGTTTTTCAAACTTTGAAAGGTGTAAAATACTTCAACTGGTCCCCACAATGTGATGAATCTTTGGACGAAATTAAGAAGCACTTATCTTCCCCTAAAACCTTGTTTAAACCAATTGAGGGAAAGACTCTCTTCGTATACTTAGCAGTTTCTGATTGTGATATAAGTGTCGTATTGGTGAGAGAGGTGGATAATTATCCTCGTCTGGTGTACTATATCAGCAAAAGCTTAATAGATGCAAAAAAACGGTATTTAAAGCTTGAAAAATTAGCACTAACCCTAGTAATTGCTGCAAGGAAAATGAGGCCCTAATTTTAGGCTCATTCTATCATTGTCCGGGCGTCTTTTCCCTTGAAAAACTCTCCTCAAAAGGCAGACATTTCAAGTAGAATGACCAAGTGGTCAGTAGAGCTGGGAGACTACGATATTGATTTTGCCCCTCGAACAGCAGTCAAAGCCCAAACTGTGGCTGACTTCTTAGTTGAATTCCATTCAGACAGGGATACTAAGCAAGCAACCCATGTAAAAGATAAAAAAGTA
Organism: Limnanthes douglasii subsp. nivea; assembly: GCA_036936605.1. NCBI lineage: Eukaryota > Viridiplantae > Streptophyta > Magnoliopsida > Brassicales > Limnanthaceae > Limnanthes > Limnanthes douglasii. The sequence goes on along the minus strand of JAUPFV010000005.1, from coordinate 123,537,379 downwards.
TGGGTTATCCGGACTGATGGTGGATCAAGTACCATGGGTTGTGGTGCTGGGATATGTTTAACCTCCCCGTATGGTGACAGGATGTACCAGGCTGTATGTTTCGCTTTCAGGGCTTCCAATTATGAGTCTGAGTATGAAGCTGCTATAGCTGATTTGAAGTTAGCTCTCATCTATGGAGCCAAAATGGTCAGGTTAATAAGCGATTCTCAGCTTCTTGTCCATCATGCACAAGGTCAATCCGAAGCCAAAAAGGATCAGTTAGTTAAATATTTATTTGTTCTCAAAGAAGTTGCACTCAACTTCAAAAGCATCACCTATGAGCACATACCCCGAACAAAAAATACACTAGCAGACTCCTTGGAAACCATAGCCTATTCTGAGTCCTACCCTTGGATTCATGTGCAAGAGTTCCCATCCATTCAAATCAATCCGGATAAGGAAGAAGAAAGTTTGAATATACAAGTAAAACAACCCAAAGACTGGAGATTTCCTCTCCTCCAATATCTCTCAGATGGCATTCCGCCTCCGGAATAAGTACTAGCAAGGAAAGTAAGATCCAAGGCTCATGGTTTTGTCATCTTGAGAGATTTGCTTTATAAAAAATCCTTTAGTAAACCTCTCTTACAATGTTTGAGGACCGAAGAGTCCCAAATAGTGCTCTCCGAATTACATGATGGTGAGGGATCAGCACACTGTGGATATATGGCTCGAACTAGAAGATTTTTGTTAGCTGGGTATTACTAGCCCTCCATAATGCAAGATGCCAAGGAGTTGGTGAAGAAGTATGATCCATGCCAACGATACAGCAATGAAATTCATACCCCAGCTGTCCCTTTGGAGTCAATTTCTGAGCCAATACATTTTGCTCGGTGGGGGCTGGATTTAGTGGGACCTCTACCCATGGCGTCCGAGGGGTGCAGAACTATAATTGTTGCCATTGATTACTTTTCGAAATGGATCAAAGCATCCTCATTGGCAGGAACTACTTCGAAAGCTGTTATCAAATTCATCATGTCCAACATTTGTTGCAGATTTGGGGTTCCACAAAAGATAACTTCAGACAATGGGCCACAATTCGACAACAAGGAAATGGAGAATTTCTGTGCTTCTAAAGGCATCCAACATTGCTTCTCTTCTCGTTTCCACCCAAAGGCAAATAGTCAGGTTGAAGTGGCCAACAGAACCATTTTGTCCGGTCTTAAAACGAATCTAGAGGGAGCTGCTAGAAAATGGCCAAGTTATCTACAAGAAGTATTATGGGCCTACCGGACCACTCCTGGGCTGCAACACAAGAGTCTCCTTTTGCCTTAGTGTATGGAATTGATACCATAGCTCCCATAGAGGCTAATATCCCTTCATTTTGAGTTCATAATTTCCAGAACACGCTAACGAAGTGGCAGTCATAAGTCAGCTTGATTTCATGGAAGAAAGAAGAGTTAAGGATCACATCAGAGCCCCACACGATCACGGTTAATGAGAAGCAGGTTTGCTTCTAAAATCAAGAGGAGGGATTTTCAACCAGGGGATAAAGTATTGAGGAAAGTCTTCCTACATACCAAGGAAAGGCAGTTCGGCAAGTTAGCTCCAAGTTGGGAAGGACCATACGTGGTCAATAAAAAGCTTAAACCTGGGACATACTGGCTCCAAGATAAAGATGGAAGGATTTTGAATCACCCCTGGAATATCGAACACCTCCGGTTGTATTTAGAATAGACTATGTAAATATTTACTTGTTTAAATTCCATGTAAATATTTGGGGGCATACTCTTTCCTAACCTGGTGGCGCGGGAAGGTTTTAATGAGGTGTCCAGGTTTTTAAATAAAATTTGATGCCTTCTTGAAAAATTCGAAGTGGTTTGACTAGCAGTTCGATTTAATTCGATGAGGTGATGACTATTTAAACATGTGTCATCGGAGAATTTGAACACTCTCACTTTAAAACACTTATGAAATGACTAAAGGTCATTTGAACACAAGCCGACAAAATTAAATAATTGGTAAAGATAAAATTGTCCGATAGATACCGGGGAGTGATATTAAAAATATAAAATGCCTTGGTCATCCAAGGACTTTAGTTCAAACACAAAATTAACAGATAGTTGGCATTTTGGGGACTTTAATTCTTAGATGTCCCAGCTTCACCTGGCTTCTTCTTGGGATCAGTAAGTTCCTCATTTGGACTGTCTCTGGTCCTTTCATCTTCATCAGTGGTGTCATCCCAACCACTAGAATAACCACGCTTATCACCATCAGACGTAGTATGGTGAGAAAGGTCTTCGTATTCCATGAATCGCCATAAGTCCCCGAGTGTCCTCCTTGGAAATTTCTAATGAAAGAGTAGGACCCATGTCTAACTTGAACTCAGCATATCTTTGCTCTTTGGAGTCTATCACGTCGTTGGTATACGCATCAATCCTAGCTTGGATTGTCTTTCCTGTTCCTTTAGCAAGTCATATTTCTCTTGCTTAGCTTGGGACACAACATCTTCAAGTGATATCTTGTCATTTGTCTTGGTCTGAATGACGTCGTCTTTGGCCTTCACCTCCTCTTTCGAAGTAGAAAGATTTTTCTCCAAGTCAGAATACTTGGATTGAAGTTCTGTGACAACCTCTTCCGAAGTGGCCAGCTTGATGGTCAAGTCCTCCTTCCCCTTTATCAACTCTTCATTTTCTTTTTTTAAAGCATCGAGACTGTGCTTGATTGTAAGGAGGTCGTTGGACGAACTCTCCTCGTCAGAATTGAGCGGGTTGATGATAGCTGACTGGTTTCGCACTTGCTTCTCTAAGTTGAGCACTGGCTGAATGTTGCTTAATAAGGAATGGGTCACCACATCTTTCTCCCCTGAAAAAAAAAGAGTTACCGTTGAAGGTGACCATGTTCGAGGAGCTTGGGGGAAGGTAAGGGCCAACAAAATCATCCTTCTCAAGGTCATTGAAGTAAATACCAATCCCTTGAAGCCCACTCATGTCAACTCCATCGATGTTGATGCCCCCTCCGGTGCCCTCTCCAGTGTGAAAGTCAGTTGGGATTTCCTCTGCTTGAGTTGGTTCTGTTGGATCAACCGGAGGAAGAGACTACGGAGGCCGGAGAGAAACTTCATCTCCCTTGGAGGTTTTCTTCCTCTTGGCCGCCCTATCTCCACCTTCTCCTCCCCGTTTTTTGTCTTTCTTGGGAGCCTTTGGGGGATTTGGAGACCCAACCACCTCTTTAGTACTTTCATTCTCTACCACTTGTAGCAAAGCAACATCAATTCTTCCTTGTTCCTGCCCCTCCGGGCTTGCAGGGGTAGTTTCCTCAACATCATCTGGGTTGACTTCAGCCTCACCTTGCTTAGCCTTGCCTTTCTTGCCCTTCATTTTTCTTGGGGCTTTAGCTCTTCCCGGCAAGGCCAGCTTTCTATCTTTTCCATCAGTCTTCTGAAGAATCACCCCGGAGGCGGTGGAGTGGTTAATTCCTCCCAAGACAAGTCCCTCCGTCCGGTGCTATTCCAGAGATGGATCTTGTCAAGTTGCCTCCGGTAAAACAATTATGGAAGTGATTTCCCCATTTCTCCGCAGCCCAAGCATTTAGCTTGGCACAAGTAGTCTGCTCAGCCTCTAAGTAATCGTTGAACTCCTTAGGCAGCACTACCAAAAAATAAAAGAAGAGAAATTAGAAAAACAAACTTGTTATAAGTAAAAGTGGAAGTATGTGATGAGATTTTTACAATCGCTTTGTCATCTGCTGGTAAGCATGCTTGGGTTGACACCGACCTTAATCTTCTTCTCGTTCTCGCAGGCGTTACTGATAAACCGGAATTGAGTCTTCCAGTTCTTCTCCGACTCAAGTAGGTCGTCCACCATTTTGTAATTATCACCCATGTTGTAGTGATAGAAGGGGATGATATGGTTTCTGCAAAGGCTGGCTACAGCAGCAAATTGCTCTATCAAAAGAGGAATTCCGGAGAGCTTGGAGGCCATGATACAGGCCATGAGGGTGAACCAGGCATTAGGGCTCAGTTGGCTTGGGTAGAGCTTTATCAGATGGAAATATCTGACTATCTCTGGGTCTAAGGGAAACTTAAGCCCCCAATTAAACAACTCTGTGTAGAAGACTACCTCACTGAGTTTGCAGTCCACTAGCGTCTCCGGATTGACTAGTATCCTCACTTTAACATTTTCTGGAATCCCCCATTTCGTTCTCATCCGGCCAAGTTCAATTGTATGAATGAAACCGTAATTAATCTTATGCATGGCTAGCAGGTACTTTACACTTACTTTGTGGAAACAAGGCCCCACTTTTCCTACGAGGCACTCGGGCAGGTCCGGATGCTTTAAACACAACTTCTCTTTGCCTTTGTTCTTCTTGACAATAGCAGTCTCACTTGTTTGCCCGGAGACATCGGTCTCAAAAGGAGCTTCTTCGATATTATCCTCCATTACATCTTCCATTACCATGGAAGGATTATCAGTTATTTTTGGGAGAGAAGGGCTAGTGGTTGGCTCAGTAGGCCCTCCAGATGGTTGGGCACTACTTTCGTGTTGTGGTCTGGAGTCCGGCTGGGGCTCAGATCCGGAGGTTTCTTTCCGAAGGCATGAACTGGTTGCCTCCGGATCGGACAACTTGTCAATGGAGACTTTTATGGATGCTTCTGACCCTGTAGTTTTATTCTTAGCCCCAAACTTAGAAGGAGTATTTTGTTGGAGGTTTAGGCTGTGCAGTGGCAGCCTGCCCTTTCACTAAACGAACCCTTCGTCGATCTACTAGCTTCTCTGGGGAGATGTCAGCATCTGATCCCATGGAGATGAATGGGGAAGGTCTCTTAGTGCTTGTAACTGCCTGCTCTGGATCAACAACAGGCTCCGATTCCTGGACCGATGAGCCTGAAACGATTGGTGAAAGATTGGGCGGGAATAACCTTCTGCGTTTAGAACTTTTGGCAGAAGACGAACCCCGATCAGGCTCTGAACTTGGTGTTTCAGATTTATCAATAGGAGAAACAGGGAGGCCTGCAGCAATGCGCCTTTCTCGTTCGACTTTCTAAGCTTTTTCTAACTCCGACAAGTTGAGCCACCCACCTTTTACCAGGGCGTTTCTTGCTGGGAACATAAACTTACACAAAGAAAATGGTTTTTTGAGAGGTAAAAGCTTTGAAGATTAACAGTGTGGAGATAATGAAGATGGTAAAACAGTGAAAAGTGGACTAATTTATACTAAGAGGATAAAGATGTCTTTGAAACTTAGGAGAATACGAAAAGATGGGAGTAATGATTAAAGACGGCGCTGATGTCACCAACATTAATTGAGGAGGTTACTTTATAAAGTAAGTGGGAGCGCCGTTCTAGGTGAAAAAACGGTTTGAGAGACAAATCAGAAAAGGACACGTGTCCCACGATCTCTGGCAAAACCTTTGAGTTTTTTAGAGTTTCACTAGTCCGGATAAAGCAGTTACACAATTTGAAATCTGTCCAGACATAGTTATGGGTACACATGAACTATTTTTTAGGTCTTGCCAAAGGCCTTCGAACATAAGCTAAAAAAGGGCTACTCATGAGTCTTGATTGTCTCACCACTCACTGTGGGAACCGGACAGGGGCAATTCGGACAAAAACCACCCACTGAACCATCCGAAGAGGACTAATGTACTAAAAACTAAATCACTTCATGACTAATCTAATTACTTACTTGCTTAATAACTAATGAGTTCTTTAACTCAACCCGAATTCATAAGTATGACCCGAAAGCCAATGTGGCCCATAATTAAAGGTATAACTACCCAACCACTTTCATTAATGAGAGTAATGAACATTAAATACAACCAGGCAGCTCAAATCTCTCACTACAAACTACCCAAACATTAAATACCCTTGAAACATCACAAAACATCTGACTAAATTACCATCAGACCGAAATTATCCTCACCAGTACTCATCGAATTATTTCTAATTGAAAACGGTTTTTGTTTATATTTCATATTTATCATCAAGTTATGTGATCTTTTAAATTATTATTTTCAAATATAAACCTTTGAATATTATGGTGCGCTAAATAATTATGGCGCATCGAAAATCACATTACATAGTGGTGAGGTTTATTTTTGGTAGAGGGTAATTTTGTCAAGAGTTTTGTGGTGTTTCAAAGGTATTTAATGTTTGGATAGATTGTAGTGAGAGACTTGAGCTCCCTGGTTGTATTTAATTTTCATTACCCTCATTAAATGAAAGTGGTTGGATATTTATACCCTTAATTATGGGCTACATGGGCTTTCGGGTTGACTTATGGATTCGGGTCGAGTTCAAAGACCCATTAGTTTTAAGCAAGTAGGTAATTAGCTCAGTCATGAAGTGATTAAGTTTTTAGTACATTAGTTCAGTTCAGATGGTTCGATGGGTGGATATTGTCTGAATTGCCCCTGTCCGGTTCTCATAAAGAGTGACAGTAAATTCCGGACTCATCATTAGCCCATTTTTTAGGTTGTGTTCGAAGGCATTTGGCAAGACCTAAAAATAGCTTAAGTGTAATCATAACTTCGTCCGGACATTTCAAAAATGGGTAACGACTTTATCCGGACAGACTAAAATCCTTAGAAGCTGAGCAGTTTTTCCAGAGATAGTGGGACACGTGTCCTCCTCTGATTCGCCTCACCGACCGTTTTCCTCCTCGAAAGGCGCTTCCACTTGTTTCCAAAAAGTAACCTTTTAATTAATGTTGGTGACATCAGCGCCGTCTTTAATCATTATACCTATCTTTTCGTCTTCTTCTAGGTATCGAAGCATCGTTTATCTGATTAGTATAAATCAGTTCACTTTTCACTATTTCATTATCTTCATTATCTCTAATTTGTCAAACTTCAAATATTTCATCTCTCAAAAAACCTTTCTTTTGGTGTGAGTTTATGTTCACAGCAAGAAACGCTTTAGTAAAAGGCGGGTGGCTCAATTTGTCTGAGTTGGAAAAAGCTCAAAAGGTTGAACGAGAAAGTCGCATCCCTGCAGGCCTCCCTGTTTCCCATGTTGATAAACCGGAAACACCAAGCTCAGAGCCTGATCGGGGTTCTTCTTCAACTAAGAGTGCTAAACCTAGTAGGTTGTTCCAGGCCAACCTTTCACCAATCTTTTCAGGCTCATCGGTCCACGAGTCAGAGCCTATCGTTGAATCAGGTCAGGAAGTCACAAGCTTTAAGAAACCTTCCCATTTCATCGTTTTGGGGTCAGATGCTAATATTTCCCCGGAGAAACTGGTAGATAGACGAAGGGGTCGTCTGGTAAAAGGGCAGGCTGCTGGTACACAGCCTAAACCACAATCCACGCCTTCGAAATCCGGGGCAAAAAGTAAAACCACAGGGTCAGAAGCACCCATCAAAATTCTTAAGGACAAGTTGTCCGGTCCGGAGGCAACTAGCTCAAGTCTTCGAAAAGAGACCTCCGGGTTTGAGCCCTAGCCGGACTTTAGACCACAAAAGGGAAAGTATGCTCGACAATCCGGAGGGCCTAATGAGCCAACTACTAGCTCTTCTCTTCCTAAAACAGCTGACAACCACTCCATGGTAATGGAGGATGTAATGGAAGATAACATCGAAGAAGCCCCTTTCGAAACTGACTTCTCTGGGCAAACAAGCGACACTGCCACTACTAGGAAGAGCAAAAGCAAGAAAAACGTGTGTTTGAAACATCTGGACCTGCCGGAGTGCCTCGTGAGAAAGGTGGGCCTTGTTTCCACAAGGTAAGTGTTAAATATTTGCTGGCCATGCAGAAAATCAAGTACGCTTTCATTCACACAGCTGAACTTGGCTGGATGAGGACGAAGTGGGAATTCCAGTGAGTGTTAAAATAAGGATTCCAATCGATCCGGAGACGCCCATGGACTGCAAGCTCAACGAGATTGTCTTCTATACTGAGCTATTCAAATGGGGACTTAGGTTTCCCTTAGACCAAAAAATAGTCAGATATTTCCATCTGATTAAGATGTGCCCAAGCCATCTAAGTCCTAACGCATGGTTCACCCTCATGGCATGTATCATGGCTTCAAGGCTCTCCAGAATTCCTCTTCCAATGGAGAAATTTGCTGTTGTGGCAAGCCTCTGCAGAAATCATGTCATCACTTTCTATCACTTCAACATGGGTGACAACTACAAGGTGGTGGATGACTTGCTTGAGTCGGAGAAAAGCTGGAAGACTCAATTTCTGTTCGTCAGTGGTGCTTCGGAGAACGGGAAGAAAATTAAAGTTGGTCTCAACCCAATCATGCTCACCAGTAGATGGCGAAGTGATGGTAACAATCTCACTAGATACTTCTCCTTTTACTTATAATTTTTTTTTATCTAATTCTTTTTTCTTTTGCTTTTTGGAAGTGCTGCCTAAGGATTTCAGCGATCACTTCGAGACTGGCCAGACTACCTGCTCCAAGCTAAATGCTTAGACTGCTGAAACTTGGGGAAACCGCTTCCACAATATCTTTACCGGAGGCAATCTAACCAGATCCTATCTTTGAAATACCACTGACCGGAGGGATCTGTCTTGGGAGGAATTAACCACTCCACCCTCTCCGCAAGTGATTCTCCGGAAGACGGGGGGAAAGATGGGAAATTGGCCTTGCCGGGCAGAGCTAAAGCCCCAGCAAGATGAAAGGCAAAAATTTTAAGGCCAAGCAAGGCGTGGAAGAGGCTAACCCTACCGAGGTGGAGGAAGTTGTCCCAACAAACCCAGAGGGACAAGATCAAGGGAAAATTGATGATGCCTTATTACAAGTGGTGGAGCATGAGAGCACCAAGGAAGCAGCTGGGTCTCCAAAATCTCAAAAGGAAAAAGATCAGAAAACGGGGAACAGAAGATGGAGATCAGGATTCTAAGAAAAAGAAAACCTCCATGGGAGACGAGGTTTCTCTCCGGGCTCCGGAGCCACTACCTCCTGTTGACCCTACTGACCCCAATCAAGCAGAAGAGATCCTTGGTGACTTTCACACTAGAGGGGGTGCAGGAGGGGATATCAGCATCGATGGTGTCGACATCAGCGGGCTTGAGGGGATTGGTCTTTACTTCGAAAACCTCCCCAAAGATGATTTTGATGGGCCCTACCTCCCCTCAAGTTCTTTGAACCTCGTCACATTCAATGGTAGGTCTTTTTCTGTCTCAAGTGAAAGAGATGTCATTGCTCACTCTTTATTGAGCAATGTCCAGCCAGTGCTTATCTTGGAGAAGGAAGTGCGCAATCAGACAAACATCATCAATACCCTCAATTCTGACAAGGAGAAATTGTCTAGCGACCTTCTTAGTGCCAACCAAAATATTGAGGTATTGAGGAAAGAGAATGAGGAGTTGAAGAAACGTCATGAGGACTTAGCCAAAAGGTTAGCCACTTTGGAAGGAGTTGTCAAAGAACTCCAATTAAAGCAATCCGTTTCGGAAAGAGACCTCCTTTCATCAAAAGAGGAGGTGAAGGCCAAAGATAGCATCATTCAAGCCTTAACTAATGATAAGATCTCTCTTGAGAAAAGTGTGTCCAAGGTTGAGCAAGAAAAAGCTGACTTGTTAAGGGAGCAGGAGAAAACAATCCAGGCTAGGATGGATGCTTATACCAATGAGGTGATAGATTCTCAGGAGGCAAGATATGCTGAGGTCAGGTCAGATATGGTTCTGCTCTTCCATGAAAAAATTTCCGAAGAAGACCTTGGGAGATTTATGGAGATTCATGGAGTACGAAGACATTCCTCATCATACCATGTCTGTTGGTGATAAGTACAACACTACTCTAGTGAGGACACCACTGATGAAGAAGAAGAGACCGGGGAGAGTCCGGATGAAGACCCAAAGAAGAAAAAGCCAAGTGAGGCTGAGCCATCTTCAAAAGCTTAGTCTTAGAATATAAATTTTTTTTTTAATTTTCTTGTGATTGAACCAAAGTCCATGGATGGCTAAGGCATTTTTTGTAACCATGTCCGGTCCTTGTCCGGATAAACCTTTCTTGTTTTGACAATTCAAAGTCCTTGGATGGCCAAGGCATTTCATATGTTTTAATGGGTAGTTTCATTTTGCACAACTCTTGCATTCTTTCATAATTTTTCAACTTTGGTGGCTAATGTATAAAAAGGCCTTTAGTTATTTCACAAGTATTTTAAAGTGAGAGTGTTTAAATTCTCCGATAACAATTTTTAAGTAGTAATCATTCCTCCAATTTAATCCGGTCTGTTTAATAAAAAAATTCAACGAAAACTACTAATTGAAAATACTCTGAATATTTCAAGAAGGCATCATATTTTATAAAAAAGACTGGACACCTCATTAAAACCTCCCCGAGCCACCAGGGAGGAAATGCCCCCAAATATTTACATGAATTTTCAAACAAGTAAACATTTACATAGTTTATTCCAAGTACAAACGGAGGTGCTCAATGTTCCATGGGTGATTCAAAATCCTTCCATCTTTGTCTTGGAGCCGGTATGTCTTAAGCTTAAGCTTATCAATGACCACATTGGGTCCTTCCCAAGTTGGAGCCAACTTACCGAACTGCTTCTCTTTAGTATGTAGGAACACTTTTCTCAATACCTTATCCCCGGGCTGAAAATCCCTTCTCTTAACTTTAGAAGCAAACCTGCTTCTCATCAAACCTTGATAGTGTGCAGCTCTAAGGTGAGCCTTAACTCTTCTTTCTTCTATTAAGTCAAGCCGGCCTCTAAATGCCACTTCGTTAGTGTGTTCGGAAAAATTATGAACTCGAAATGAAGGGAGAGTAGCTTCTATGGGAGCTATGGAATCCATCCCATATACTAAGGCAAAAGGAGACTCTTGTGTTGCAGCTCCGGGAGTGGTCCGGTAAGCCCACAAAACTACTTGCAAGTAACTTGGCCATTTTCGAGCAGCCCTTTCTAAATTCTTCTTCAGTCTGGATAGTATTGTCCTGTTGGCCACTTCGACCTGACCATTTTCTTGTGGGTAGAAAGGAGAAGATAAGCAATGTTGTATGCCTCTAGAGGCACAAAAATTCTCCATTTATTTGTTGTGGAACTGTGGCCCATTGTCTGTGGTTATTTTTTTTGGAATTCCAAATCTGCAACAGATATTGGATAAGATGAATTTTATAACAACTTTTGATGTTGTACCTACCAATGGAGCTGCTTCTATCCATTTGGAGAAGTAATCAATAGCAACGATTATAGTTCTGCACCCTCCGGATGCCATAGGGCCCAACCAAATCCAACCCCCAACGAGCAAAAGGTATTGGCTCAGAAATTGACTGTAAAGGGATAGCCGGGGTATGAATTTTATTGCTATATCTGTGGCATGGGTCACACTTTTTTACCAACTCCTTAGCATCTTGCATTATGGAGGGCCAGTAGTACCCAGCTAACAAAACTCTTCTTGTCAGGGCCCTGAATCCGCAGTGAGCTGATCCCTCACCATCATGTAACTCAGAGAGCACTATTTGAGACTCATCGACCCCTAAACATCGTAAGAGGGGTTTGTTATAAGACTTCTTGTAAAGAATATCTCTTAGGATGACAAAACCACGAGCCTTGTATTTTACTTTTCTTGCTATTTCTTTTTTCGGAGGCAAGATGCCATCTGAGAGATATTGAAGGAGAGAAAATCTCCAATCTTGTGGCTGCTTTAGCTGTATATTTAAACTTTCTTCTTCCTTATCCGGATTGAGTTGAATTTATGGGTACTCTTGCACATGTATCCAAGGATAGGACTCAGAGTAGGCTATGGTTGCCAAGGAGTCTGCCAATGTATTTTTTGTTCGAGGTATGTGCTCATAAGTGACGCTTTTGAAATTGAGTGCCACTTCTTTGAGGATGAATATATATTTAATCAGCTGTACTTTCTTAGCTTCGGACTGACCTTGTGCATGATGGATAAGAAGTTGAGAATCGCTCATTAACCTGACTCTTTTGGCTCCACAAATGAGAGACAACTTTAAACCAGCTATAGCTGCCTCATATTCGGACTCATTATTGGAAGCCCTGAATGCAAAGCATATAGCCTGGTACATTCTGTCTCCGTACGGAGAGGTTAAACATATCCCAACACCACAACCCACGGTGCTTGATCCACCGTCAGTCCGGATAATCCATACTTTCTTATCTTTTACTCCGGTTGCTTGTTTAGTATCTCTATCTGAGTGAAATTCAACCAAGAAATATGTCGTCGTTTGGGCTTTGACTGCTGTCCGAGGGACAAAATCAATATCGTAGTCTCCCAATTCTACTGACCACTTGGTCATTCTACTTAAAATTTCGGCCTTTTGAAGAACGTTTTTCAAGGGAAAAGACGTCCGGAAAATTATGGGATGAGCCTGAAAATAAGGTCTTATCTTCCTCACAGCATTCACCAGGGCTAGTGCTAATTTTTCAAGTTTCAAATAGCGTTCTTTTGCATCAACCAAACCCTTGCTGATGTAATACACCGGGCGGGGATAATTATCTACCTCTCTTACCAAGATTGTACTTATGGCACAACTAGAGACTACCAAGTATACGAAAAGAGTCTCCCCATCAACGGGTTTAAACAAAGTCTTGGGGGACGACAAATACTTCTTGATTTCATCGAAGGCCTCATCACACTGTGAGGACCAATCAAAGTCCTATGCACCCTTCAAAGTCTGAAAAAACGGGGCACACCTGTCCGAAGACCTTGAAACGAAACGGTTTAGTGTAGCCAGCCTCCCAGTCAATCGTTGTACTTCTTTAATATTCCGAAAAGGCTCTATTTGTAGTAAAGCATTAAGTTTGTACGGATCAAGCTGTATCCCTTGCTCACTTATCACATATCCCAAGAATTTCCTGGACTGCACTCCAAAGACACACTTTTCTGGGTTTAATTTCAAATTTACTTTTACTAAGTTAGTACACGTTTATGGGAGATCTGCCAAGTGTAACTCTTCGTCCACACTTTTCACCATCATGTCGTCGATGTAAACCTCCATATTTCTTCCAATTTGATCAGCAAAAGCCTTGTTTACCAACCTTTGATAACTAGCCCCATCATTTTTAACCCAAATGGAATCACCTTGTAACAATGAAGGCCCCTATCAGTAACAAATGTAGTATGTTCTTGGTCATTCGGATCCACTTGAATCTGATTATACCCGGAGAAGGCATCCATAAAGGATAGCAGCTTGTTTCCAGATGTGGAATCCACCAACTGATCAATTCTGAGGACCAGGTATAAATCCTTTGGGCAAGCTCTGTTGAGATCTGTTAAATCGATGCACATACGCCATTTGCCATTTTTCTTTTTTACCAATACCGGGTTGGCCATCCATAAAGGGTATTGAGATTCCTTTATGTGCCCCATTTTAATAAGTCGGTCGACCTCTTTAACTATGACATCAGCCTTTTCCTTAGAAAAGGATCTTCTCTTTTGTACCACAGGTGCTACGTCTCTTCGGATGGACAATTGGTGTGATATAATATCTGTTGGCACTCCGGTAATATCAGCATTGCATCAAGCAAAAACATGCTGATGGTCTTTCAAGAATTTTAATATTTTACTTTTTAATTCCGATGTCATCTTGGATCCTATCTTGACACTTTTTCCTTCAGCCAGAGAGTGAGTTTCAACTTCTTCAATTGGTATTAAAAGACCATGGGTCTCTCTGGGGTCATCTATTTCACCCTCTCCCCCAGAGGGCCCCTCAAACTGCTATTCCTCATTGATCCGAACTGCCCCCAACGTCCGAGGAGCCAGTGCAGTTGCATAACATTCTCTTGCTACCTTTTGGCTGCTCCGAACAACTCCCACTTGTTCTTGCACAACATACTTCAAGCATTGGTGGACTGTTGAGGCCACAACATGCATCCTAGAGAGCCAAGATCTCCCCAGAATAGGGTTATAACAAGTGGGACAATCCACCACAATGAAAAGTATTCTAACCATCTTTTTAAAAGGGCCTTTGCCCAACAACATCTCCTCTTCGAACTCCCCGATCACATCTGTTGAGCTTCCGGTGAAACCCATAATTGACCTATTCGAACGCTGAATCACTGTTGGATTCTTCATTTGTTTATAGGAAGTTAAAAAGAGAATATTGGCTGAACTTCCGGTATCCACCAAAATTCTCCTTATATCATTGCCTCCAATAGATGCTCCTATGACCACAACATCTTCATGTGGAGCGAAAATATCCCTCAAATCATCCTCGTCAAAAACAATAAAAGGAAAAGGAATTTGCGATTGATAGGACGTCATGCCTCATTCAAGCTGGGTAGCTAAAGTATGAACATGCCTCTTTCTTGAAGAAGCAGTTGGTGCAGTCATGGTGTCCCCTCCGAATATTGTAAGTGATTCAAAAAAGTTAATAAGTCAGGACACCGCCTTGCAACGTTCCACAATAACACCCATTTTATTCCGGGTCGGATCAAGGTCCAAGTATTCTGACTATACATCAAACCTCTCAATTATCACCATAGCCCCATCTGGAGCCGATGTGCCTGCATTATTTAGACCAGCCCGATGAGCACTATCAGACCTATTTCCACCTCTTCTTTTAACATATGCCCCCAACTTGCCTCTTTCAATCAAGTTCTTCACTTCTTGTTTCAACGCAATATAATCTTCAGTGGTATGACCAGTATCATGGTGATACTAGCAAAAATAATTATTACAGCTCTCCCTAGGGAACTGTAATGCATCCGGCCTTCTGTAGTGTACCTCGTCTTTTATTTTGTCATAAATGGTGGTTACATTTTCTTTCAACTCAGCAAACCACTCCGGTTGAACCCAAGGCCCTCGTTTATTTCTAGATTGTTAAATCTGGGCTTGTGCAGCTGGCTGAGACTGAGTTTTGGCTCTGTTATGACCCTGCGGACTGGTTTTGGTTTGGATTTGGTGCAGCCGGAGCATACCTCACCTGCATGTGCACCCTAGTTTTCTTTGTTTCATCAACATTAATCTGCTTTCTGACCTGATTCAGCAGACCTCCCCATGTCATGGCCTTTTTTCTGGTTATTGAATCAGCCAAGTTTTCAGGGTTTAAGCCGTGCCTCAGAGAAGCTATTGCTACTTGCTCGAAGCAATCAGCCAATCCATTTTTGGTATTCACAAAACGACTTATGTATTCTTTTAAGGATTCGTTTGGTTCTTGGGCACGATGGATAATCATGTCTCCATTGCCCTTCACTTTCTTACTTCTAACAAACTGCCTCCGAAAGGCTACCCAATAGTGTCAAAATTCCTGATACAGCCCTGTGGTAAAGCTGTTATACCATTTCAGGGCACTCCCCGTAAAATATTGGGAGAATGCCCTACAAAGTAACTTGTCGTTATCGTCGAAATTCATCATAAATTTTTTGAATTGTTCTAAGTGGTTATCCGGGTCTTTGCTACCATCATATTTTTCCATTTTCGTACTGTCGAACCTCTTAGGAAGATTTCTGAACAGTATTTTGGAGGACAATGGAGATTATCTCCAATTTCAACCACGATTGAAAGCCGTATCTTCGTTAGGAGTTGCAAAGATACCCGGTTCATCATGAAAGGCAAAAGGATCCATCACCATCCGATCTGCCTGTCTCCGGCTATGAGACGATCCTTTGCCTATATGCCTCTTCAACCTTCCATGCCTATCCCTTTTTCTTGAGTACTTTTTGACTAACTTTTGTTTCTTTTTAGAACGGCCTTCATCACTACTGGATCACAAGGATTCTTTGACTCCATCTTCACCTGAGGAGCTACTGGAAGATTCTGAGTCTGAATCAGAGCTCTCCACCGGTGAGACTTTTTTGAGCTAGCATGAGTCTTTTTCGTGCTCACATGGGTTTTTAACGGCTCATGTTCTCTTGGGTTTTCAATATGATGAGCAACTGATGCCTTAGATTTCTCTTTTATGCCCATCTCTGCCCTCTTGGCAGCCCTCAGAGCTTCTATTTCAACTTTTAACCTATCTTGCTCCTCAATGGTATATTCATCATTTTCTCCCACCACGGCGGCCAAATCTGGTGGTACTACCTGCACGTCCGGATTCATCCGAACTGGTTTTTCTTGATGGTTTTAAATGCTAGATTCGGGCACCTTCTTCTCCCATCGTGGTCGCCAATTTGGTGAGGTTTATTTTTGGTTGAGGGTAATTTTGTCCAGAGTTTTGTGGTGTTTCAAAGGTATTTAATGTTTGGATAGATTGTAGTGAGAGACTTGAGCTGCCTGGTTGTATTTAATTTTCATTACCCTCATTAAATGAAAGTGGTTGGGTATTTATACCCTTAATTGTGGGCCACATAGGCTTTCGGGTTGACTTATGGGTTCGGGTCGAGTTCAAAGACCCATTAGTTTTAAGCATGTAGGTAATTAGCTCAGTCATGAAGTGATTAAGTTTTTAGTACATTAGTTCAGGTCGGATGGTTCAGTGGGTGGATGTTGCCGAATTGCCCCTGTCCGGTTCTCATAAAGAGTGGCAGTATATTCCGGACTCATCACATAGCACTTCGAAATTCCTAATGCATTTATTGAACGTAGCACTTCGAATATTACAGTGCATTTAATAGACGTAGCACTTCGAATATCATAGAACGTAACATTTTGAATATGGGTGCTTCTTCAAAAAATGTAATAAACACTTCAGAACATTCTACTCTTGATCAACCTCAAAGATGATTAGTCTTTGATTAGATATCGAGATAGTTTAAATAAATACTTATAAACAACGATTGGCCAAAAATGCATTTTATTGATAATGTTGAATATGTACATAGTTCCTCGTTAAAACGTTCCTGGGCGAACAGGGTAGGAAAGAGTGCGTTTTTCAACCAACAAAATAAATTCAAACTACAACGTAATTACTCCCAGTATATTTTCAGATGCTGTATATTTCATGGATTTTGAAGCATCTTTCTCTGCATATCACAAACGGATAAGACCGTGTCTTTATCCTTTCAATAACCACAGAAGGTCTTTCCCAATTCTGGGCCATTTTTCCGAGGATTTTATACACACCTGCTTTGAACTCTCGCCTTTTTAGCCTCGAATTGTATCTATTCCTCATAAGAGTTTGATAATGGATTACGTTTAAATGAGCTCGAATTATTTTTTCATCAATCAAATCCAAATCTGTTATTTTAGCTTTGTCATTAGATGTTTCCGAATCTTGTGTTATTCTAAAAGACTACATCGTAGATTTCATAGGACAAATATCATCCATTCCATATGCTAAAGAAAAAGGAGTTTCTTTTGTAGCTTCCCTATGAGTAGTTCGATAAGCCCAACGTACTACTTGCAAATAATTTTACCATTTCTATGCTGCCCCTGTCAAATTTTTATTCAAACGATCCAAAATAGTTTTGGTCGTCACCTCGTCTCGTCCATTGGCTTGGGGGTGAAACGGTGTCAAAAACAATTGTTGAATTCCCTTCGATGCACATAATGAAGTCTTTTATTTACTTTTAAAGTGACGGCCATTATCCGTAGTAATTTTCCGAGGTACTCCGAAGTGGCAGCAAATATTGTTTACAAGGAATTTAATTACATCCTATGCTTTTGTTCCAGATCGCGGTTCTGCTTCTGCCCACTTCGTAAAATAGTCTACCGCTATAATTATCATTTTCCTTCCTCCAGATGCCATCGACAAAGGAGGCCCCACTAAATTAATTCCCCATCTGTAAAATGGTATGGCTTCAGTAATATACATAAGTGGAACTGCCGGTTTATGTATAAAATTAGTAAACCTTTGAAAAATATCACAGCCTCGAACCATATTTTTGGCATCACTCATGATCGAAGGCCAATAGAACCTTACAAGCCAAACTCGACAAGATAAAGCTTTAAACCCGCAATGAGCTGATCATTCTCCATCATGCAACTCGGATAATAACTCCTGTGATTCTTGCATATCCAAGCTTCGTAATACTGGTCTACTCAATGCCTTTTTATATAAAATCCCATCCAAAACTATGTATTTCGAAGGCTTTACCCTTTAATGTTTTAGCCAATTTCACATCAGCTGGCAATGTTCCTTGAATAAGTTTTTTTTAAATATCAGTTCTCCAATAAATTTGGACCAAATCTGGAGTGACAAACAACTCGTGTATGCAAAATCGAAGGTGCACTTCTCAGGATTAAGCTTTAACCTGATTGCCCTTAGATTCAAATGTTTCCTATAAATCCTCTAGGTGTGCATCATCTATCAAGCTTTTTACCACCATATCATCGATATACACTTTGATGTTTCTTCCTATCTAAGTGGAAAATGCTTTATTCATCAACCTCTGATAGGTAGCTCCATAGTTTTTCATTCCAAAAGGCATAACCTTGTAACAATATAATCCACTATCTGTAAACCTTCGGATCCATCTCGATTTGATTGTATCATACGAAACCATCCGTGAAACTTAATATTTTATTTCGCGAAGTGTAACCAATAAGTTTGTTTATTCGAAGAACTAGAAATGGATCTTTTAGACAAGCTCGATTTAAGTCTGTAAAGTCCACACACATTCTCCACTTTTCATTCTTTTTTTACCACAACTAGATTTGTCATCCATAAGGGATACTGTGACTCTCTTATATGTTCGACGCTGGATAAACAATCCACTTTGGAAAGAATCGCTCTTGCTTTCTCTGATAAAAATGCCCTTCTTTTTTGAATTATCGGCTTCACCTTTGGATTAACAACTAACCTATAGAAAATCACTTCGATTGGCACCCCTATGACATCCTCCATTTTCCAAACAAAAACGTCCAAGTTATAAGACAAAACTTCTAGCGGTCGTTGACGTAGAACTAGGGTCAGCAAGGTTCCTATTTGAAGTACTCTTCCTTCACAAAATGTATACTCCTCAATTTTTTTCACTTACTATCAATGACCCTGGGGTTTCTCTCGGATCGTCAACACTTTGCTCAAACTCTGAGGTCAACCCCTTTGACTGCTATTCGTTCATCATGTCCCCACCGGTGGATTCTCGAATCCGAAGTGCAGTGGCATATTACTCTCTTACAACTTTCTGGTCGCTTCAAACGACCCCCACACGATCTCCTACCACATACTTAAAACATTGATGTAATACCGACACAACCCAATACATTCTCGACAGCCAAGACCTTCCAAAAATAGCATTGTAACTTGTGGGATAGAGCACCACCATAAAATCACTTGGACCTTCTTCTTGAAGGGTCCATTTCTTAAGCTTACCTCCCCTTCGAATTGCCCAATCACCCGCGTTGTCACACCAGTGAGTCCAATAATCGTACGCTCTTATTGAGAAATTCGAAGAGGATTATGCATCTTTTCATATGTTATTTTGAAAAGGACATTTGTAGAACTAGAAATGTCCATGAGCACACGTCTAATTTCTACACCAGCCACTTTTTCCCCAATTACTACCTCGTCCTCATGCGGTCCCGCAGTATCTCTCAAGTCGTCTTTATCAAACAAGTTAAAAGGAATGGCCTTTTTCCCATATAAATGAGTGGACATCTGTCCTTAAATTTGAGTTGTCATATTGACAACATGTCTCTTCCTTGAACTATCAGTAGTACCGGCCATTGAATCGCCTCCGAATATAGTCAACGATTCAAAAAACTCACATAAGCTTTGCACATGCTCTTTCTTTACTGGCTCTTCAACAACCATCAAAATCAATCTGTCTGGATCCTTATCCAAGTATTACGAAGAAACATCGAATTCATCAGCCTTTGAATCTAGGATCATCAAAATATTAGCTCGCGCACTTGGGTTAGTTGGTCGTGAATTCGATGCTGGATTTTTCGACGCGCTCCCTTGTGACTACACATAAGTCAAGAGCTTTCCGTTTTCAATTAGAATTTGAACTTCTTTTTCCAATGCAATATAATCATTGGTATCATGACCAATGTCCTCCTGATATCTGCCATATTTATTATTCCGCTCCTCCCTTGGCTTATTAATTGGAACTGGCTTCCTAAAATTCATGAAGCTATTATTCTTGTCAAAGATTGCATCTACACTTTCTGTTAAATCTGCATAATACTCTAGCCTAATACACTGATTCGGCCTCGGTCTGTTGTAATTATAAGATGGGGCATGATTTGTATACCTCCCGTTTCGAGGTGGAAAATTATTATTCCTCGATTGCGCCTCTTGATTACCATTCGAAGGTTACCCTTGGTTATTGTCCACTTTGCCTGAATGTTTTGGAATATTATTTGGTCCTCCTTAGACCCTGGTTGATTCTTTAACCTTGATCTGATCTTCAACCTGAGCCATTAATGTTACAAAGATTAAAGCGCTTCTTTTTGTCGTTTCATTAGCCAGATCTCCTGGCACCCCTGGCGAAAAGCTTTCATCGTCACACCTTCATCGCAATTATCGAAACTTGCCTTAGTCTGAACAAATCTCTTTGTGTGGTCCTTTAACTTTTCTCCAACTGCGTGTTTGCACTAGATAATCGTATCTCCATTCAATCTCATCTCCTTGCTTCCAATAAACTACATTCGAAAAGCAATATAGAAATCCTCGAAATTCAAAATGGACCCCCTCAAAATCCGATTGTACCACTTTAACGATGTTCCTTTAAAAGTTTTTGAAAAAACACGACAAACCAACTAGTCGTCATCTTCGAAATTCATAATATAATTCTTGAATTGTTCGATGTGATCATCTGGCTCCTGTATCCCATCAAAATTTTCAACCTTAGCAATATCAAAACACTTGAGCAGTGTAATACATCAAATTTTACTTGTCAACGGAGAGTTCTTCCAATCGACACCCTACACATATTGATCCTTAGTCCCCATGACTGCATACAAATTATGATTAGTCTCAACATACTGATTCGATGTGTTCCCCTCACACCAATTAGATTCCCTCAAACAACAAGGAATGTTGTACCTCTTAGATTTCGGGGTTGTTCCTCTTTCGAAGAACTTCTATACCTCTTAAATCCTGAGGTAAGACTTTCAACCTCTTCGACACTTGATGTGACACATTTATGTTTGTCTTTCTTTCACTTTCGAGAAGAATAACGCTCTTTTGAAATTTGAAGCGCACCTTCTTATGCTCATTCCTAATATGTCGATTAGTGCAAGATCGATCAGAGTGGTTTCCAATTTTAGTTTTCTTATTTACTTGTCTCACTTCGGATTTAAGCTTTACCAAGTGAATTTCCTGCTCTCTTTGCTCGTACTTCTGATTCAGCAGGTTTATTTTATCTAGTAGTTGGTTTATACGCATTTCATTTCCTTGTAAATCTTCCCTCAACGTTTCAATTGCTGATCGGACTAATGGATTGTTTTCAGGATTTATTGCAAAATTTCAAGACTATTTTTCAAGATTAACAAAATTCGAACAAGAGAATAAGACACCGATTGCTAGTCGTCCCTAGTGGAGTCGCCAATTTGGTGAGTTTTTCAATTTTAGTCCCTGAACTTCTATTTCCTTATCAAAGCTGATAGAGAGCAAGAGGGTAGAAATCAAGCCGCCAAAGAGACAATGGCCGAGATAAACGATGCAATCAATATTTTGACCACGAAACTACGCGACTTTAACAAAGGGAGGCCAAGGTCCACTACTGAGGCTAGGCGAGCAACCAGACGTGGAGGGTGTTCCAAGTGCAAAAAGTATGGTGAAGGAATTGGGGAAAGTAGCGGTAAAAAAATTCAAAAAGGGAAGGAACATGGTCATGAGGAAAGTCAAGAATCTCCAAAAGCCGACAAAGAAGGGGAAGCTGCGCAATATGATCACGTACGCCCGAAAATGGCAGCATATGTACTCAAGGATTCAAAATTTATTGAAAAAGTTCTAGCCGCACAACTTTCGAGAAAATTCGACTCGTTCTCTTTGGAGGCCTGTGATGGCTCTGGCAATCCGAAAAGACATCTGGAGCAGTTCCAAAATATGATGTTGGCCTTTAATCCAAATGACGCGATGCTCCCGTGTGACAAGATAGGAGATCTCATGGCCTAGGCTGATCAGTTTATTAAAGTAGACGACACGACTAAAATTAGCTCCCCAGAAAAAATCGCGTCAGAGACCAGAGCATGTACATATGACAGGAAAGAAGGCCGACGAGGGAACCCATAGAGAAACCCTAAGGAGTTCTGATGGGCCCCATGGAGATTCCCTGAGTAATACAAGCAACCAAAGCCCTGTAGAATAAAAAAATCCTACTCGGCGATTCACCTGGCTCACGAAGACTATTTCCGCCATCTACGCCTGCACCAGAGATAGGGTACAATACCAATCCCCACGAGTCATGTTGGCCCCAAGCTATAAAAGATCCACCAAGAATTTATGCGCATTCCATAATGGCCACGGCCACACAACGAACGACTGTTGGCAAATGAAATAAGAAATTCAAAGGTTAGTCGACAATGGGGTATTGATCCAATTTTTACGGAAGAACAGGGACGAGCCGGATCATCACAGGGAGGAAACAAATGAAGGCTCGGGAAAGCAATAATGGATGTTTGACATATCTGGAGGTGAGACCCTAACGAAGGCCGATCAACAAGCTAGGAAATGGACTATAGAGGACTAGCAATTGATCTCAGTGGGTAGTTTTTCTTACAATGATTATAGGGAACCAGTGGTCCACTTGACATTCAACGACGACGACCTAAAGGGTGTTGCCATCCCAAATGAAGACGCGCTGACAATAACTCTAGGTATCAGAGGCGTATGGTAACTAAGGTATTGGTGGTTGGGGGCACTTATGCCAACATTATTATCAAAGAAAACTATGAACGAATGTTGTAAGCTCCTCTATATAAACCTAGACAACCCACTCTGACCTGTTATGTAGGAAAAACGTTCAATGTGTAGGCGAAGTCGAACTCATGATAAAAGTAGGGCGTGAGGCTACAAAAAAGGAATTCGAACCCCTACTTATGATCTCCACCGAGCTATTACCATGCTATCATTGGGAGGCCATGGTTGCACAGAATGGAATCGAATCTATACACCTTCCGCCAGTGCATCAAGTATCCCGTTGGTAATACTATATGGATTATCTGAGGCAGCCAGCACACCGTCCGAACCTGTTACCAAGTGCTTGTAGATCTGAGAAAGCATGTTCAATAGCAATTAAAAGGCGAGGAGGAAATAAAAACATAGCTAATCCCCCTCTCGAATGACCCAATGGATGACCAAAGGGAGGATGAGTAGCAGGTTGCTGGATCGGAGGACGCTCGAGAAGAAACGATAACGTTATGACGCCTCCTCCGTATTGGTGCCTCTTTGGATCCAGGTTTTAAAAATTCTTTGATTACTTTGTTGCAACATAATTTAGATTATTTTACGTGGGCACCCAGGGATGTTACCGAGGTCGATCTCTCACTAATCTGTCACGAATTAGCAATTGATAGGTACGCCAACCCAGTACAACAAAAGTGTATATCTTTCTCTGTTGAGATGCAATAAGCGATAAATCTTGAAGTAACAAAGTTATTCGACCTTGGGCACATCCGATGAGCTGTGCATCTGGTGTGGATCGCGAAACCCGTCCTAGTAAAGGAAAAATGATTATAGTGGCGCATGTGCGTCAATTTTACTGATTTGAACCAAGCTTGCCCTAGAAGCGCCTTTTATCTGCCTCGAATCGACCAATTAGTGGACTCTTCCTGGGGTTGTGAATATATATCGTTTATGGATGTGTACTCCGGCTACAATCGAATTTGCATGCATCGGAACAATGAAGAACATACATAATTTCGAACCGAATGAGGACTTTATTACTACACGGTCATGCCATTTGCATTGAAAAACATCGGCTCGACGTACCAACACTTGATAAATCAGATATTCAACGAACAACTAGGACATTGCATGGAAGCTTACATGGATGACATGATCGTCAAACCTAATGCCCCAAAACAACATTTCGAAGTGTTGAACAACATTTTCGCTGTCCTAAGTAAATATAATTTGAAGTTAAACCTTTGAAATGTTCCTTTGGTGTCCAAACATGGAAGTTTTTAGGCTATATGGTCAGCAAAAAAGTAATAGAAGTCTGTCCCGCTCAATTACATGCATTGATTCAAATAGAGCTGCCCAAGAACGTTAAGGAAGTTCAATGTCTTACCGGACGTCTCGCGACTCTCTCTCACTTTATCTAAAACGATTCCAATGGAAGTTACCCTTTCTTCGAAGTCCTAAAGGGAGAAAATAAATTTTATTGGAATGCGGATTATAATGCGGCCTTCATCGTTCTAAACACGTACCTTACCTCGCCTGAAATTTTGTCGACCCCTACACTATGGAAGCAGCTATACTTTTATTTATCGGTCTCCAGATTTGTCGTTAGTGCGGCTACTCGTCAGTGAAGAAGAGGGTGTTCAATGCCCCATTTACTACACAAGCAAAACCTTAGCAGACGCCGAGACATGATACCTGACCCCGGAGAAGCTTGCTTTGGGGTTGGTAGTGGCATCACGCAAAATGTGACCGTATTTTCAACGCCATACCATCACCGCCCGCACGTCCTTTCCCTTGCGTAACGTATTGTAAAAGTCGGACGTTTCAAGATTCCTTACGAAGTGGTCGGTCGATCTTGGCGAATGCGACATCAAATTTGAAGCGTGCATGGCGATCAAGGGAAAATCCGTATCGGACTTTGTAACTTAGTTTTTGGCACCTCAGCCACTGGATGGAGGCCCTAGCACTACCGATGAGGCGTCAAATGGCTTTGTGGGAGGAGCTTCTATTATTCTCAAGTAACTAACAGAAGAGGAGATCAAACAAACGATCCCCTTTAACTTCCCAGCAACCAACAAAGAGACAGAGTATGAAGCAGTCATAAGGGGCATGTAATTGGCTCGCATCTGGCCACCCAACTTAAGGTACGATCGGGTTCACAATTGGTTATAAATCAGGCTAAGGGAGAGTATGATGCAAAACATGAAGGAACTCGAACCTATCTTACAATCTTTAAAGAGTGTGAGGCTGAGTTTCATGCTCTTTATTATGAGCAAGTACCCCGCCTTGCAAATTCCATAGTAGATTCCTTGGGAAAAACGGTCGTGGTAGCCGAACACCCACTGTTGATTAGACAAGAACACCCTAGTACCGTCCACTATCTCCAACCGACCACGTTGTGTTCAGTCAATAGTTGCACAGATTGGAGGAACCAGTACCTACTTTACCTCACATGTGGAACATTAATATGATAAGATCCTCGCCCGAGCACAGCAGGTTCGCGCCACCATATACTTCATACTTGATGGGGTTGTATATCAAAAAAGCGTGACTCAAACATTATTGCCTTACTTGAATAATAAAGAATCTACCACGATTCTCCATGATCTGCATTCCGGAGAGGCAGGAGCTCACTGTGGCCATAGAAGTCTTATTCGCAGATTCCTACTTGCTGGGTATTATTGGCCAGAGTTGGCCACTGACGTAGAGAAAATTGTACAGCAATGCCATGCTTGCGAGTACTACGTCAACACTAAATATTTACCAGGGGAATCCATGGCAACAAACCTTATACCCTGCATGTTCGACAAATGGGGCATCGACCTCGTAGGTACCCTACCGATGGCTACTGGAGAAAGGAAATACCTAGTGGTCTCGATAGACTATTTCACCAAATGGGTAGAATTCAAGACGCTATTCAGAACTATGGCTCAGGAGATATGCGACTTCATACATCATTAAATCCTAACACATTTTGGAATTCCCAAAATATTGATGACATATAATGGACCTTTGTTCCAAAACTTAGTACTCTCCACCTTTTGAAAACATTTTGGTATCACTCAATGCTTCTCCACCCCATATTACCCACAATCCAATGGCCAAGTAGAGGTCATCAACCTTACTATCCCCGATGGCATAAAAAAGAAGCTAGACTAAGCAAAAGGTAAGTGGCCTAATAAACTAATAAACTAGTTGAGGTCATATGGGCTTCCTGAACCACTCCTCGCACTGCCACCGATGAAACACCATTCTTTCTTGTGGATGGATCTGAGGCCGTCGTGCCCACGGATATTATAATCCTAAGTCACCAAATTGCAAATTATTCAGAGGAATGTACCAATGCTAATCGAGGAGTAGACGACAACCTAATTGAAGAAAGACAAGACCAGGCACGTGTGCGAGCTGAGCATTACAAAAGCTTAATGCAACGACATTTTAATTTTAAGCTTCAACCACAGAAGTTACAAGTCGGAAACCTCATTATAAAAAACGTTTTTCAAGGAGTCAGAGATCAAAAGTCAGGAAAATTAGGCCCTACATGGGAGGGACCCTATACGATCATCTCCAAGGGGCACCAACGAACATTTCGCCTCACCGACCATGATGGCCTCGCCCTAAAGCATCCTTGGAACATGAGTCAACTTAAATTATATCACGCCGCTATGTAATGATTTGATGCACTCTTTTTCCCTTCTGATGGCGTGGAAGAGTTTTTTAATGAGGCATCTACCTATGTGCTACACTTATTGAAATTTTATTGCTTTCACCATTCGAATGTTTGTGATTATACGTGTTCTTTGCAACTCTGCGATAAGGTCACCGACCACGCCTACGGCCTACATAATTGGGGCCATAATGTGCTATAATTATACATGATCTAAAAATCTATGACAATCGGGCTAATTGGCCACACCTTTTTTGGTTATGTGATGGGCCATATTGTGGCCAGTACCACACTACGGCATTATTTATGCGACTCACTCCAAACCCACTGGGTTACGCAATTGGCCAAACTGGTCACTCCACGAGTCAGCCTTAGACTCAGATAACTCAGCTTAGTCACGTAATGAGCCCCACTATGCTCGATCTTGCAAAGAAAGTTTGAATACAACGATCATAAGTATAACTCACATATCTCCAAAACATCACATCTCGTTACTACCATAGAAATGTCAATCACAATGAAAGATTACAAAAAACAATATGCGCAAATAATTGTTATAAAACAAAATATCAACTATATATCCACAGGATCCTCCGAGGCCCTCACAGTCAAGCTTTATCTATGGATTCGGCGCCACTAGATCCACCACAAGCTTCATCTTCTCCCTATGAATCATTCTCATTGTTATCTGCATCACTTGGCGTTCCCTTTCATCTAAGTCCGCTGAAGCCTACTTTTTCATAGCTGCTCGCTCAGTCTCTCTTTTTTTCTGAGCGTTCGCCAGCTATACCTTCACCTCTACCATATATAACGTTAAACATGTTATCTTCTCAACTTGCTCCTCCACTCTACCAGCATGACTTACATTCTGATCAAGAAGCTTTGAGTTCTATGGTATCAAGGTATTGTTCTTTTTTTACCGGATCATTATTCTGAGCAGATAGAAAAGTCGTACTGCTTACAATTTCTAGGCTTAGCTGGACTACTGCATCCCTTTCGTCACGAGCGCTGAGCAACTGTTTATAAAGCTCCTCGTTCTCTTTAATGGACTTATCCGCACGTTGTTTCGCCGAGCCATATGCAGTTTAAAATCGCGCTAGCTCGGTTGTGAGACCTTGAATAGAGCCAAAAACAATGGCTTGGGCTTCCACTTCTCCATAAATACACTGTCAACGAGAGACAACCGAAGATAAGCGAGCCCATGTGAGTTATATTGTATATGTTCTACCAAACATAAATTTTCCACCTTATTACACAATGGGCACACACTCAAGAAAATGATATACATGAAACAAAGGTAACACAGTCAAAATAATACCTTCATCGCCAACCTCAGTTGTCGTTGTAAAATCTCAGTCATATGCATCGTATCATAAAACAATAAGTCTGTACTGTGGCGAAGTTTGTCGTTTATCATATGGGAAGCCCTCGGTATTACCAGCTTCAACAAAAGGACACCTTTGGGGATTTGGACTTCTTCCCCGATACCACTATTTTCTCCTTACGAGGGTAGATTCTAAGAAACCACCACATTTAAAAAAATTTAGCCAGACCCTTAACCAAGAACAAAGTTCTTCATCCGTTGCAACACTATATGGGGTATATATATATCTTCTTTTCTCCCCCCCCCCCATATCTTCAACAGGTCCCTTTGGATCCACCACCTTCTCACCACCCTCATTCACCACCAAATCAAGATTGTTACTCGCGGGGTGAGCTTACTCCATAGTCTGGGGCGCGTTACTCTCATCATTTCCCAACTTTCCATCAATTTCCATTTCTTGTAGCAACACCATCTTCCGTTGAGGAAATGGTACATCATTGATCACGAATTTACTCTTCTTTGTCAGTGGGCAATCATCCACATCGTCTTCTTCCTCGCGAGGACGAGTAGTCTCCTCTCCACCTTCTATCTCCTCCACGATGTTGGGAAATGCCCCTTTTAGACCTCGACCATCCACCTCTTCACCTTTATCAACACCCTCCAGGGTACATGACAAAACACTTGTCTCTCGATCCCTTCGTCCTTGTGGGACCAACAGCCTAAGACCAGTATACTTCTCGTCCTCATACCTCTTCTCGATAAAGGCACGCAGCCTCTCTAATGTCACCGTCTCTCTGCCTCCACTCATCATCACCGTTTCTTCCTTTGAAATCTGAAACTCTGGAATCGGCCACAACCCGAACTTCACTAGCGTTCGCAATTGCGGCCAGCTTCGCCAAAAGATTTACTGAGCCTTTGGGTCGGCCTATTTTACACTACTCTTGATATTTCCCTTCACCTATCAATAACCAGCAAGATGATTACAATTGACATTCCATTTAAAATTTAAAAATTACGCCACTACAAACCCCCATTACATTTTTCCCTCTAATGCCTTTCTAATTGCAAATTCATCTTAACATTCTCATGCTCTCAATAACCAGAAACATAAAGGAACCTATGTTTCCAGTTCTTCTCTGATGTGGGCAGTTCTACTATATGCCTCGGCCCGATCAATTGCAGATAAAAACATGATGATCGCGCTAACTTCAACAATTCTACTGTTACTAACATGTCAGCCAGGAAGATAGGTAACCTAAAGAATTGAGAGCTCATCATTATGCTCAATAACATTCTTCACCCATTCGCCGCAGCTGAGTCGTTCATATCCCAATAAAATTGGAAAAATCCTTAATCAATAGGGGCAAGAGGAGACGTAAACCTCAGTCAAAGATAATAGTGTATAGACATATCTCGCCTTCTTCAGTAGTATAAGGATGATCTCCCGCACGGGGTTCCCTAATCAAAACATCATCGGCCACACCATACCTAGCCCTAGATTCTTGTACAAAATGTTCGGTCAAATTACCATATTTTAGGGTAATTTTTAAAAAATATTCTTCAAGAAATTGGGCACTCTCATAGTTTGATTCAACAACTTCCACAACTTTCTTTCTCCCACCTTTCTTGGGTGTCATGATTAAACTGACTACAATTACCCAACAACAGTTATCAATATTTGGCATCATCCTACTCTACGAGGGTTTTGTTTTAATGATAAGGAAGTCCTTCCATAACATAATATCAAACGACCAGAAATTCTACAATATAGAGGGACATAATTTCCTACGACTAAAGGTACTAAATTATCCTTGTAAAATTCATGGCACAAAGAAGAGTATTCAAACAATCAAAGCATACCTGTAAATGAGCTCTTTTGTTCCTCCTCACCGACAAAGCGGACGCACCTGCAGGTGATAGCAGATGAGGAAGCTAAGTGAGGGTCTAACGAAGACAGGAGTTCATGCAAGAGAGGAGCAGTGATTTGATGGCCAATTTGTCAAATTCGTTCTTAAATTTCTTGAACGCTTGGATCCATATCTTTGTAGAGAGCTTGAAGTTCTTTTTCATTAGGAGGCTCTTCAAAAAATAATTGATCATATCTTTGGCGATGATCTGCGGCTGTTTCTCAAAGATTATTTTTTACTTTGATTCCTCATTGAGTATTATCTGTTGTAGTTTCCTCAACTTCGGTTGGAGGAATATTTAAAGAAATTGATTCAGGAGTCTCTTTTACTCCTTTCAATGGTGAATATTTTGCAGCTTTCTTTTTTCTTGGAGTAAAAGTCTTTTTATTTTTTGAAGAAGGTCCTACTTCGACTCCCTCCTCGACTTTGGACAAATCAACTTCAGTTGTTTTTCTTTTGCTTTTGAGTCCTTTTTCTTCTAAGGGCTCGGATTTTTTTAAGGGCTAGCACCAGATTTACTAGTTTTTTTTCTCTTTCTTTTTTGCCGGAAGATGGATGTCAGATCTATTCGTCAGTGGAAGAGTCACCTTACCATCAGGTGTTATCAGTCTCTTCAGCACCAAATTTGGATTTGGTAGCTCCATCATGTTTTTGAGGAGGTCAACACCCAGGCTGATGCTCCACAAGTGGCTATTGATAAAGTTAAATGGGATGGAAAGGTGAGTGGAACCCATTACCCCACTCTTTTCTGCCTAGGTGGATAGCTTTAAAAAAATATCCTTCGCATCTACATTGCGACCTTTATATCTCTTTGAAATTTCTAGGAAAAGTGGCAATATAAATAAAAATTAAGCATAAAGTATACACCAAAATAAAAAATGAATATCAAACAGAACTTACGTTTACTTCTCTAGATGAGGTTCAGTTTTGAAGGGTTCTCCTCGAATATCTTCTTCCCGTTGTCCCAAGCTCCAGATATGAAGAAAAATATTTTCTTCCAAAATTTGTCTGATTCAAGCAAGTCATCGATGGTTTTAAGGTCATCATCAAGGGTTAAGTAGTAGAAGGGCGATCCCTTCGAAAGTTTGGTTATGGCGATGAAATCTTTGAAGGAGAGGGGAATTTGACTTAATCTTGAAACCATGATGACTGATAGAAGTGTGAACCATTGATTGGGTATTGCTTTTGTAGGAAAACGTTCAGGAGTTTGAAGTACTCCACTATCATCGGATCTAACGGGAACCAAAGACCGAATTGATGATCTAAGGGTATACCACTGATTCGTCTTTTCCACAGTCAAGTGGAGTCTCCCCCTCTTTTGGCAGTCGAATTGTGATATTATCTGTCATTCTCCATTGTTTTTTCAGAAGACTAGCTTGAGCTTCCTTGTAGTACATGTAAGACGTGTTTTTAGCGCGATGATATATTCGGGGAGAAATTCCTCTAGATTTACACTCACTAACGCAGCCACATCCTTAGGAACTTCAATTGAAAGTTTTTTTTCTTTCCTTTTTTTCCCTGGTGCTCTTGTTTTGGAAGCATTTTCCTCGGTATCAGCTTTTTTATTTTTTTAGGCATCTTCTTCAGTAGTAGCCTTGATGTTCGATTGAGTGGCTTCTGAATCAACTTGTTCCTCAGAACCCTCATCTATAAGTCATCGTGGTTTGATTTTCTGGTTAGGTTTTCTGGTTCATTATTTGAGGGATTTCGTTGTGACTCTGTAATAGTCTCAACAATTTCCCTTGGGGAGGAGAATATGGTGAAGGGTTGTTTGTGGCATTTGATGAAGTGTTGACCTCCTCGAATCTCTCATAGCTATAAAATTGTTCTTTTTAGGATGGCTTTGGGGAAAGTGAGATTTTAGCAGGATCTGAAGAGTCACTTTGTGTAATTGTCGAGGAGGATTAGAACTGCAGAAGATCGAGTCTCTTCTGATATTTTCTAACTTTGAGTTACTTTGCTATTTCTTTGAGGAAATGCAATTGTAAAACCAGTTGGAGCTGGAGAAGAAATTTGAGATGTTGATTGTGAAGGGTTTGTTGATAAAGGCTTTTCTGATTCTGGGCGAATAAATTTGAAAGTGCATGAGAGATTTGATTTGGGTCGAAATTAGCGTAATGAATGGATTTTGTAGAAAACCGAGGAGCGTTGCTTATCATTTTAACAACTCTGTACTCCTCATCTCTTTCACTAATGTAGAAATAATCGTAAGCCCCAAAAACATTGTTCACAAGATTTGAGGAAATTGGTTTTCTGGGTCTTTTTGCATTTTTTCATAAACTGACTTGAAGATTGACTATAGAGTATGGTTTTTCCGGCGAAGGTAGTCAAGGAATTTGTTATTCAGGGAAGATTAGCAAAGGTTTCTCTCAGGCGAAATCAATTTTTTCTCTCTATAAATTTTGTGTAAAGTAAGGAATAAAATATGTATTTATAGAAAACGTTGGAGGAGAGAGAAAGGTGTCAGAGAAGTTGAAGAGGTGAAATGTTTGCGTGTAAAAGAAACATTGTGACGTTTGTAAACTGTCACACCTAGGTAAAGGTCTGGTGCATAGGGATTAGTGATTCATTCCACGCGTAATATGTCATACGAAACGTTTATAACCATTATAAAGAAGCTAGATCATATTTCTACATGTCAATTTATTCGAAGCGGTTGAGTCAAACTAGTTTTGAAGTGAATTCGTGAATAAATATATCCGAAGAGGATAAGCATAAAGGATTTACATTCGAAGCAGATAGAACTTGGCAAGAAGTTTTTCCTGCTTGTTGTGATTTCCGAAATGATAACCAGTTCTTATTAATTGTCTTTCATAAGAACTAGAAGGGCTACTAATAAGGATATATGATGTTTATGGCTTAAATATAATGAATTAAAGTCTTATATGTTCATTTATAAAGATATAAGACATATTTTAGACTGTTTGTAAAGATGGGGCTAAAGTGGAATTAACCATTTTTTGTAACTAATCGGTTACACTAAGTCTGATTACCTATAAATAAAGGTTGATGCTGTTAATATAAGGATTGGCATTTTTATAAAGTGTTAGTTACTATCTACTTTTACTTTCGCGCTCTAAAATAAATATATATCTCTTCCATTTTCAAGAACACGATTTACACTTAATAATCACTATTACCAAAAGAATTTACTACCATTTCTCTCTATTTAACTACTCTTTTATTTCTAGGCCAAAGTTATTTCCTCCATGTTATTTTTTATTTCCTCCATCTTTCAAACTTTCAAAAACACTAGTGACTTGCATTTACCAAATTACCCTTATTTTTATTTCAAATTTATCACTAGATGTCATTTATCTAATAGATAGTCTTATATGAAAAACACAGCATTAACCCAACTTTAATCCAAGATATATGATTTTATTTCTAAAATTAACCCTAAAACAAAGAACTTCAATAATTGCGATGACGAAGAGAGACATATACTATGCGGACATAGTGAAAGACTTGCTATCGCTTTTGGATTGTTAAATACAGAAGCAGGAACTCGACCGCAAGTAATGAAGAACCTTCGTGTTTGTTCTGAATTTTTTTTTGAACACTCAGCATCTGATTCTGAGTGGCCTACTCGGAATCAGATGTTTTTTTTAAACCGAGCAGCAATTGATTCCGAGAGGGCCACTCGGAATCAACTGCTGCTCGGTTTAAAAAAAAAGCATGTGATTCCGAGTAGGCCACTCGGAATCACATGCTGAGTGGGCAAAAAAAAATTCAGAACAGTAGGATATCCCGAGGCGAACCCAATATCAAACCCTAATCGATTCTAACAATGAAATCAAACCCCAAATGAAACAAAGAATATGGTTTCGTTATCTTACCCCAAATCAAAACCCAAATTGAAGAACAAAATCTAACTACAAACCCTAATCGAAAAATGAAGAAGCAAAGATTTCGTTATCTTCCATTCGGCTACTCTCTCTCGGAATTTTCTTTGTAATGGGGAAGAACCTAGAATTTCTTTCTCTAAGCTTTCTCTATCTTCGCATCAGCTATTGTAAGGCAGTGATAAGTGAAAAATGGGATTTCTTCTTTGTAAGGTAGTTCTCTAGGGTGAATAATGGGTTTTGTTGTACCGAATAGAATGGGTATGTTAGGGTAATGGTTTTGTGAAGAAAAAATGGATAAAAGGGAAATTTTGTAACTTCATTTATGGAAGAAATAACATCATGAAGGATTTTTCAAAAGATGGAGGAAATAAAAAATAACATGGAGGAAATAGCTTTGGCCCTTTTCGTTTGGTAATTCAATATCTTACCTTGCCTTTTATTGCTTTATTCATTTCATTAATCTTTATTTTCATAAGGAATTATTCAAAGGAATATAGGGAGCCTTAATAAGACCATGCCCCTCGACAAGTTCCTAGGGCCTGCCATGGTAAGACCAAACCGAAGGAAACGTATCGACCGGTTGCAAATGAAATGATGAGAAGTTTACCGGACGGATTGCAAAAGCATGCCCATCGGTAAGCTAAATTATTTTCTAGGCGCAATCTCCTACTTAGGGAGACTTCAATAAAAAAACAAGAACATGGCAAACGGTCAAATAAGGACAATAATTCGGGCGGTAAGCAAGACAAGTTTGTCGAGCAGGGAGGGCGACATTCGGAGACTAATTGTCGGTAAAATAATGATAACTACATTCACGCCCCCTCAACAGGTACCACTAGTGAACGTGTATAATAACAGTTCAATTAGTGGGTAACGTATTTAATGCCACTAAATCATGTTTAAATAAGCAGTTATGTAATTGATATTGGATAAAATGGATTATGGTTGAAAACCTGTATAAATGGAACCAAAAGGAACAATAAAAATGGACGCTCGACTTGAATATACTTTTTTTATTTCTACATTAGTAGAGTTATCACTTTGGCATACGTTTGTGAGGATTTTCTTTAACAATAACTAACCAAAACATATTGGAAGTTTTAAGAAGAATCTGATTAGAGCGGTAGTAAAATGGCTCAACTATCAAGAAATTTTTTGAGCCTACCGAACAACTCCACAGACTACAACGGGCAAAACTCCATTCATACTACTGTATGACATGGATGTAGTGGTCTCACTATAGATTCACTAATTATACCATATATGAGAATGAAGAAAGGAGTTGGGTCAAGTTTGATCTAATCGAAGAAAATAGGACAAAGGTGTGTCTAATGATCCAACATTATTCGTCCTCATGAAAAGCAGTATGCCTCGAAAGTCCGAAGGAGAGAACTCAAGATCGGTGATTTGGTCTTAAGAAATGTTTTCCTCTGGGAAAAACTTGGCTCGAATTGGGAATGACCTTACTATGTGGGTGAACAAATTAAACTAGGAACATACAAGTTAGTGGATGAAGAGGGAATGAGCCTTCCGTACTAGGGATGGAAAGTGGGCCTTTTCTGGCTCAACCTGATCCAAGCTAATCTGAACTAGGATTTGTCCGGTCCAATTATTGAACATGTCGGGTATAGGTTATATAATTTATGACCCACAAGCGGGTCGGGCTGGACTCGGGTTTTTAATTTGTTTGGCCCGACTCGACCCGAAAATACTAAAATATATATAAATAGAAATAATATAATATATATATATAACATGAAAATAGTGTGTATATATATAATATAAATTAAATATTAAAATAAATATTTATGGGGTCGGACCACTTCAAATTGTATTTCTAAATGTTATTAGAAGTTGCAGTTAGTGCCAACATATGATCCCCTGCTTCATCAATTTTTACTATCATATCATCAATATAGGCTTCCATATTCTTTCGCAATTGCATAGAAACAATATCATCTATGGTTCACTGATAAGTAGCACCTATGTTTTTCAAACAAACGATAACGCTTTGTAACAATATAAACCTCGTTCTCACATAAAAATTGAAATTTATTCATTATTTGGAAGCATCTTCATCTGATTATACCCTAAATAAGCATTTACAAATGACCCACGGTCATGCCATGTTGTAGCATTCATCAATTAATAAATGCAAGGTAACGAAAACTCTTGATTCTACTAAGTAAAATCAATACAAATTCTTCATTGTCATTTTTAATTTTTATTAATACTATATGTTTTATTATTCTTAACGTTTTATCAACATATGACTCGTGAGAAATAATTGATTTTCTAAAGCTAATAAAATCATATATACTTCAAGGAAAAAATATAATTATTGAACTCCAGAACTTTATTGACACTGTATTTATGTTTTTATCTAAATGACTACTAATTTTCATGTTTTTCTATTATCCAAACTCAGCTTTATAGTTTCATCTATCGGCTCAGTCAAACTTAGCTTTTTACGAGGATCTCCTATTACTCTCTTTTTTAACTTCCATCGAAGGTTCACCGTATTCTAACATTTTAAATCGCTTGAGGTATTATTTTATTATTATGGGATAATGTCTGTAGGACAAAGAGACATTAAGTAACAAATTTTGGTTGTCTTTTGGTTACTTATTATGACTTCAACTTCATGTACTACTAAAAAACGAACACATTGGCGATAAAATGACGCCACAACTTTCATTTTATACATCCAAGTTTGATTGCATCATAAGAACTTGATTTATCTACACTCACAAACAAATTACTCACGGTATTTATAGTATTATTATGTTCATTGCTTATTGATATCTCTAGTTCTTCAATGCAATTAGTTGATCGCAGAGAAAACTCGCTAAATTTTAATAAAAAATCGTATATGGACAACACCGGTGATTTTATCATAACCTATCTTATATAAATATTAGTTGAAATGAATTTATTAATCATGACTAGGGTTGATATCAGTCTGGGTTTTGACGTAACCGGACCAAACTTCCGAGCTTATCGTGTCGCATCAAACCAGACCGCTAAGATTTCAGTTCTAGATTTTAGAACCAGATCGGACCCCAAGCTTTTGGTTCAGTTCGATCTGGTCCGCTCTGGTTCAATTCACTCCTATTTGGTCAGGTTACGGTCTGGTTTGATCCATGTTTAAAAAAATCTAAGTATAATTTAATTTTTCAATTGTTTTACTTAAAATGATATAAAAATAAAAATTTAGAAGTTAATTTTTTTACTTTTTATAATTGTTCCTTACCTAATATTTTTAGCAATAAAATGTATAAAAAATAATTAAAAAACAACTGACTCTAATAGTTTATATGTTTTATCGGTTTGGTTTCGTAATGTTCTACCGGTTTGTCGCATTTATCGATTTGGTTTCAAACCGGTTTTATTGGTTTGTTTCTTTATCGGTCTCGGTTTTAGAATACTACCGCAAACCAAACTGTTAAGGTTCACTCCAATTTTCAATCCGGTTCATACTAGTTTGGTTTGGGTCTAATCCCCGGTTCTCAAGAACCATTAATAACCCTAATCATAACCTTTTTAATAATCACTACGGTATTTCTAAAAACACAAAAAACAAATATGTTCATACATTATACTTATACATCTTCAACAGTTTTCACTATTGAGTCCGGATTCGGCTCACCATAAGTTGTTACATAATAAATATAGACTAAGAAATCTACTAAAAAGAGAAAAAAATAGTAAATACTTAAATAGAAAAGTGACAAATTATATTTATAATGGGAATTGTGGGGCTTTGAGATCTATTGTCCCATTAATACAAAGAGATGATTATATGTATTATGTTTAGGTTACAAGTTATAATGCGTTAATTGGCCCAAAACAAGATATAAAGCCAAACAAATAATTCCCTTATTAGTAGTCCTACTATTCCTATTGAGTTGGTTGAGGCTGGAATAAAATAGCCCCATTAGTAGGGTTCGATTGTGCTAGTCCGGGAGACCCCAGAATGTCTTGAAGTCTCAAGTAGAACCGATGTACTATTATTTTTTATTTTTGAAGCACTTGCTCCCAAAGTAGTAGTACTAGAAGCCTGGGGTCTGGAAATGTTTTCCATATGTCGTATTTGTTCTGATCCGGGGGCATGTTTTATTATGCCTTTATAGCATGTTCGTAGAGGATCCTGACGATTCAACTCCCTAAAGTTCATCTCATAATTACCTCTCACAAATTTAGAGAGAAAGACTTCCAAACTTAGAGAGAGAAACTGTAATCCTCGTCTTCGTTGTTTTTTCTCTAACCGTGAAACCCATCCATATTTGGAATCGGATGAACTTTTCTCTTTCAGTGATATATTATATTGGGGCTTCCGTTTTCCTTTCCATCTAACCCTTAAAAAAATTTCTAGTAAGCTTGAACTCCGCCTTAGCCAAGCAAGTCTGAACGTTTGGAGAAATAGATGAGTCCATATAAAAAGAGAAATGGTGGAAAGTTTGATTATTCGAAGCTTGAGGTTGCCATGAAAAAAACTATTAAGTTACCAATACGGGCCTGAGATCCAAGTAAACAGGTCGAGTAAACGGAAAAGTCTGACGTCTCTCGAAAGAAGGTGAAAATAGATAAGAGCTCGGGAGATGGCGATATTTATATTAATGAATTTAATGGTTCAAAATTGTTTGACCCTGACAAGGTTGCCATCATTGTTTTGTTAACTGACTCATGTACAAATAAATTTGAACTCAAACCCTAGGATATCGAGAGAGTAGCACTTATTGACTATATGAAAGTTCTTGCATAAATATGTATTCCTAGCCATAAGATAAAGCTCCAATGAGTATTAATGGATTTGAGGATCTTCCCAAAGTGGTGGATAGGTATGGCGATGTTGTGAAACTAACTTTGTGATCATCGGTAGAACCATCCCCGACATGGTATCTTGGCATATCGCTCTCCATAACCAAGTAATTTCCAAACTTTCTTACTCTTCTAGTATCCTTATACTTTCAATTTTTTCTTAACTCCTATACTATCTTTTGTAAATTTTGAACAATACTTGGGACATAGTACAAAAGTCGATTGTGGATCATAGAGTTTAATCCCCCAACTTATCAGATTTAATGATGAAGCCCATCAAGTGTGTGATTAAGGGGAAGTAGGTTAAACAAACAAATCAGAATGCAGAGAATACAGTGCTTGAGGTCTGGAAGAAGTAGGTTACGAATGATGAAAATCATAACATATGAATCTCTAAACTTAAAGAGGATGTAGATACCTTGAAAAAGAAGGTGGCTGAAAAGAAAAACGATGAAGAAGCTGAGACAAAATTAGACGATAATTTGAAGATTTTATCAACGATGCTGCATAGACAGTAGACGAAATCTAGGATGAGATGCTCTTGAACTTCCACGAGTCTTTCGTGTAGATCAACCATGGATTATTTGGGGAACAAATTTATGAAGCTAACCGTCTGTCTAAAGGGTCATTGGAGTTTTCCCCCCTGTTGGATGATGAGGTCGAAGAAGAGGTGGACGTGAACATCAAAACACTATAAAATCTTGTCCCAGATCTTGTAGAAAATGACTCATCTGCTTTTGATTCCCTTATTATTCTTGCTGCCTAGAAAATTATTGCAATCACCGATGTGATTCCCACAACTTTTGGTAGTGAAAAGTGATTATTTTCTTCTTCGTTTTCTGGTTATCTTTTAAACTTATATTCTATGGATGGCAAGGAAACATTTTATATTTTATTTTTCAATTTGAACCTCTGAAGGTCCCCGGATGCCCAAGGTATTTTCTAAAGCTTACTTGAACTGTTAAGGTTTTTTATATTATAGTTTTTACTTGTTTTTATTTTTCGACGTTGTATTTTTTTCCTTCAAGTTTGATTTGTTAATCGTGAGGTGATCATCTATTTGGTGATTTTAAGTTCACTTTGGGATTAGCTAAGCATCGCTATTAGTAACCAATCATGTCTTGATAGTCGTTGCACTTTGCCTGACACTTCGATCTCGAGTCTCAGCCGCAACAAATCTTTGTTGAATATTTTTACAATGGAATAAAACTATTTGGACCTTAGATCACTTTGAGCTCGAGACTTTTTCTCAACCAATATTTGTTTGGGTATTTTTAAAGGAAAAAATAAATTGTTTGGACCTTGATGGTCACTTCCAACTCGAGGATCTTTCTCAACCAATATTTGTTTGGTATTTTAACAAAAAACAAGAATTTTTTTTACCTTGGCGGTCACTTCAAGCTCGAGGCTCTTCTTCAACCAATCTTTGTTGAGTATTTTTACAATGAAAAAAGAAACTATTTGGACTTTGATGGTCACTTCGATCTTGAGGATCTTTCTCAACCAATTTTTGTTGGGTATTTTTACAAGGAAAAAATTGTTTGGATTTTATCGGTGACTTCGAGCTTAAGGCTCTTCCTCAACCAATCTTTGTTAGGTATTTTTAGAAATATTTTTAAATCATACTTATACGTCATAAAATATCTTATAAGTTGGGCCCAAATAAATCCAAGTAAGGATCTAAAACTTATACTTGTATATTTTACATACACAAGAATGACCCCGACTTGGATGAATGACTAAACGTAACCAACCTAACCTCATGTCCAAAATCCTGTTTGATCGTGGTCAGGCAGCGGTGCACGACCATAATTTTGGCTGTCAAGTTAAAAAAAAACATATCCATTATGCCATGCATCATAGCATGACTAGCTAGCTTATCCATGCTCACTTCGAGTTCTAGCCAAGTTTTCCTTGAGTTCTAGCAAATCTTGTCTTGAGTTCTAACCAATCTTGCCTCAAAATATGGCCAAGCTTTTCTTAAGTTCTGGCCAAGTTTTCCTTGAGTTCTCGCCAAGTTTCTCTAATGAATAAATCTAAGCTAAGTAGTCAAATAAAAAGCCAAGATACATGTTTGTGCAATATCGCACGATCATAACAGACTTAGCCCAGAAGCCAAGTCCACAATTCCTTGGCCATGCAACACGACCAAGGCCACCGACCTTGTCGTTCACATATGAGCGACCATAGCGGTCCAAATCCTAGCTAACTTGGCTAGGTCTCCTTTGATGGCTGACATCATAAGACCAAGCTATAAATCCCTCGGTGCATTGTGACGCTCGTCTAAAAAAGGTGTGGCTCTGGGACCAATACACTAAGTCCGCCAACGGAGCGCAATTGAAACCTATATTATCACCAACTATCAACACTTAATATGTGTTCTAGCCATCAGTGAGTCTTTATTTCTCTAACGTTTCTAAATGTACATAAACCATGCCTGGCAATATATATGACCACGTACGAATAAAGCATCCAATATTGTACGACGTAGAAGATTTCAATAATGTACCTCATCTTATATAGCACACCGAAGGACAAAAAAGGTTACACCAATTGGAAGGCATCTACCAAGGAATTTTTCATATCAAGACCACAATGTAAAAAACGAGATAGTCATTTTGTAGAGGTGGTGAAAGTTAGAGATAAAAAGTTAGAGTGAGTAGTGTTAACAAAAATATAGAGAAATTATAATCCTATATACGAAATTAGTACAAGTGTTCATATATTTTTTCTTCAAACTCATTATCTCTTTTCATTTTGATCTTCATTTATTATATATCATCAACTGTTATAAGATTATGTTATTTTACCTCACAATTTTGGTTTTGTTGCCAGGAATGAGCACAACATTATCCTAATCAAATATCAATACACTAAAAAATGGATCTAATATGAGGGCCAACATCTTCTCAACGGGTCGTGCTACTATGCTACCTCAAGTTCTCTTGTAATGCACGACGAGAAGGTAAAAGAGTCACCATAATATTTACCTAGAAGATAAATGGTGCAGGCCTGCGAAAGAAAGTCCAAAATACCAAACACATAGCTCGCGGTTAAAAATTTGGAGGGGGTAGTCAACCATTGAAGAGACGTACTGTTAAAAGATGGCCAATGTAGAAGGACATGATATGTGAGGAATCTACGTAGATCAAACGGAAGTGGTATGCCTATTACTCCTCCCCACTAAAGGTCGGTTCCCCTTTGATATCACCACCTTTTCCGCATATAGCCCCAATATGAAGACCATCATACTCATTGGAAAGAAGGTATTGGAGATTTCAGTGGGCTTTGAAGGTATTAGAGATTTCAGTGGGCGTGGAAGACAAGTTTGACCTCCCCACCCGAGACCAGAAACCTCCATCATCTTAGTTTTATGACATAGATCAATTAAGGAAGCGACGAGCCGGCATTATCAGATAAGGATGTAGCACAATCTATGGAAGCCACCAACACAATAATGATGGGAGTTTAATTGTTGGACATGCACAACATGTTAAAATAAAATGTGTTTCACAACTAATTACACACAACATACTTCTTAGTTAAATGCATAATAGCCAAATATAGTAAATAACCATGAAATACTTAAGCTAAGCATGGGCCACACCGCCATTGGCCTTACAAAAGTACTCATCCCGAAAGAAATATATGAGAAGATGCAAGGGTTTCTTATCTATCACACCGGGGAAACTCCAGAGAAAGACCCATACAAACTAGTTGCTTCTTTTTTAGAGGAGTGCTTAGGGTATGGATGAAAGCACCAACCTGGAGTCTCTCACCATGTCCGAACTGATAGCCCGAGCTCATAAATATATCAACCTCGAGGAGGCCGAAATTCAGAATGGACATGTAGGAAAAGATGACCCTTAAAAGGCAAAGGAGATGACATTTTTTGAAGACGCCCTAGGGTCTAGACCCTCATGACAATAGTTCTGCCCGGATGAGCATACCAACCATCCGTTGTTTACTGTGTCCAACAACTACCTCTACGACCATATCAAAAACACTAAACTT
Organism: Limnanthes douglasii subsp. nivea; assembly: GCA_036936605.1. NCBI lineage: Eukaryota > Viridiplantae > Streptophyta > Magnoliopsida > Brassicales > Limnanthaceae > Limnanthes > Limnanthes douglasii. Next base: position 123,495,223 of record JAUPFV010000005.1, on the reverse strand, counting down.
TAAGCCAATCCTGGAAAGCTATCCTCGCACCCAGCAACCCGAAATCGCAACCAACGATGCGAGTATCATCGAGACCAGGGGCATACCACGAAGGAAGAATGAGTGCTAAAAATAAAGATCCAAAGGTTGATTAAGAGATGGCATCTGAGGGATCTTATCAATAAACCTGATAGATGCCAGCAATAGTAGTTACCCAACCCTCAAAGCACACCCCAAGGCTCCCAAAACCAAGGTAAATGAGTATGAGATGAGCTAGACTGACCTGAGGGTTGTTCCAAGGGAGAACAAGATAAAGGAAAAGGCTTAAAACCTACATCCTAACACTACATCAAGGAGTTGACCTCTGAGGTATTAATTGAAATAGATAAATGGGCCAATAGTGAGGTTATTGAGTTTATAGTGCTAGACACTCTGACCACGTACAATCTAATCCTTGGAATCCCATGAATCCACCACTTCAAGGCTGTGTCTTCTACTTATCATTGGTGTTTGAAGTATATGGTCGGAGAAGTAGGCATAGTGCAGGGAAATTAAAAGGCGGCCAGAGAAGGACTAATTGAAGCCCTTGAGGAATCGAGCTAAGAATTATCATCACAGAGCACCAACCCAGGAGGGGAAAACTCTAGAGAATTTAAAATTAGAGCTTTTAACATTTACTCTTTCGTTTTCTTATTTTCTAACTCTTTTTGGAAATAATTATACCCAATTTATTTTGGTCAATTGAAGCACATGTTTTATTTAAACTTTGCACAACTAAGCGTTCTCTATGTCACATGTAAAGGTATTAGAATGGCTTCTTAACCACCACCGCTCAAACTGGTATGATACATAAATTGCAAAAGTGGTAAAGCATGTGTAAGCTTACACAAACAAAGAAAAGAAAGCAAGGAAACTAAATGAGTAAAGAACTTTAACATTATGTTCAAACTACATGAGCCCACCCAAAAGTCCCCCACTCTTTCTAAATATTGGTTAAGATAGTTATATTAGAATAAATGAGGGCCATATATACCCCCTAAAATGAAGAAAAACAAAGGGAAACTATGGCCATAATAAAACAAAAAAACACATATACCCCTAAAACTGAAACATCACACAAAATCAAAACACAAGGTTACACAAAAGAAATACCACATTCAAAACCAGCTCATGGTTGGTTTGATATGGGTTACTCTAGTCAGCACTCTTGAAGCCTAAAGTAAGATTATTTGAGCTCTCCTAAATGAAGCAAAAGTGCTACTCCGCAAATATCATAAAAAAATTTGATTGCTACAACTTAGCATAAACTATGGGGAGTGAGCACGTGTAAGTAATATGCAACTACCAGCGTCATAAAAAATAAAATCAATTAAACATCTACGTAACTTCTCCAAAATAATAGCAACAATAATCAAACAATAAGATAATTAGTGGCGAATAAGTCCAAAATAGACCATTAAGGATCTCTCAATTTAACAAAAGTCACTCGAGACCTCTCAAAAGTCATCTAGACAAAAAATGAAAAGGGTCCCAACTCGACTTTACTCAAACATAAGCTTAGCCTCACTCAGCTTTAATGCGGCATCAAGTTGACCTACCCTTGCTTAGCCTCAGCTCGACCTTCTTTAGGATCATCTTGCTCAATAAAGATAATGAAAGGTTTTTCAGAGTAAAAAGCTCACCGCCAGCCCTTCGTATTCTTCTCTTTAGAGTATCCTTTCAATTCAGTCTCATTCAGAAGCATCTCGCTCAATAAAGCTTAACCTCAGGCCAGACTCAGCTCGACCTTGCTCTGACTCAATTCAGCCTCACTTAGATGATTCTCGCTCAATAAAGCTCAAGCGTAGGTCACCTTCAGCTCAGCATCGCTCGGCCTCAAGTCTGCATCAGCTTGACCATTAGCTCGACATGGACTTGGTCTCTTTAAGAAATAAATTTTTTAACACAAAATGAAAATATAAATTTTGAATTAAGGGGAGCTCACTCCAGATCCTCTCATCTAGTGAAGACCAAGCACATCATAACCTTCGCTTGGAGACTAATGGCTACCAAAATATATGATTATGAGATATGAAGACCGGAGCACTCCAATTACTTGCAAGCAGTAAAAGTGTGGGAAATATATTGATATTTTATAGAATATTATCTAAGTGGGGCATAAATAAAACCAAGTAAGGATCTAAAACTTGATCCTTGTGTGTTTCTTTTAACCAAAAATGACCCTGACTTAGCTGAATAGCCAAACGCAACCCAGCCTAGCCTCATGTTCAAGTTCCTGATTGGCCATGGTCTAGCGTCGTAGCATAAGTGGAAGCTTTGTCATAAAGCCAAACAAATGTATCCAGTATGCCACACATCATAACGTGACTAGCTAGTTCAGTCAAGATTTTCTCGATTTCTACCCCAAAAATTGCTCTAGTTTAGCAAAGCTTGCTTTAAGTTTTGGCTAAGCTTGCCTCGAGTTATGGCCAAGCTTACCTCGTGTATAAATAAAGGTAAACAAGTAAAACGAAAGACCAAGACACCTGGTTGTGCGTCGCACGACCATAAGGAACTTGGTTGGGAAACCAAGTCCAAAATGTCTAGTCACGCAACATGGCCAGGACAAGACCGACCTAGTTGAACACACCTGATTGGCAATTGACCTAACAAACTTTTCCAAGTTTAGCCTGGTCACTTACACGTGAATGTCCAGAGATCTTGCTAACTTGGACTGGTCTAACATGGTTCTCAGACATGAGCAGCTAAAGACTAGGTCAACTTGGCCAGGTTTCATCTGATGACCTGGCATCGTATCATCAAGCCATAAAATCCATCGACACGCTGTGACACTCTTCTATGAAAGGTTTGCTCTAAGACCAATACAATAAGTCTGCTAAGGGCGCGCAATCGTAACTCATATGATCATCAGTTATCAGCACTTAACATGTGTTCTAGCCATTAGTGAGTTTCTCATTCTCTAACATTAATAAATGTATGAGAACTATGTCTAATAATGTATGGTAATATTTTTTGACCACATACAGATAAATCATCCGATATTATACGATGTAACACCCCTCAAGGATGTATTACATCTGCTGAAGCACCACAGAGGCCAGGAAAAGCTACACCAATGTGAAGGCATCTACCAAAAGCTTATTCATATAACACCATTATATAAAAAAACCAGAGAGTTATTTTGTATAAGTGGTGAAACTTAAAGGGAATCTAAATTGATTAATGTGTACAAAAATATAAAGAAATTGTAATCCTGCATATGAAATTAACATAAATGTTTATCAATTGTTCTTTAAGTTCATTATTTTTTATCATTGCGAACTTCATTTATTATATTTCATCAAGTGTTACAAGATTATGTGTTTTTACCTCACCACATACATATTTGAAAACACTAAGAGCATTTTGACAGTAGTAGTTTCATTAACTTACCGGCTACGTAAACACATCGTGAAAACCTTCCTGTGCCACTACGTATGAAAAAGTATGGCACCCAACCTTTTATCATTTACAAACATTTTTGTGTAGAAATAAATTGTTCAAGATAAATAAAAATTTGCATAAGGTAAATTCGGAGATACTCAATGTTCAACGGGTGCTTAAGTCTTCTTCTTTTTTCATCCACTGGTTTGTAAGTTAGTGTCTTGACTTTTTACACCACAGTGTAAAGACATTCCCAATTTGGACCTAAATTACCAAGACTACGATATTTGGTGAGTAAGAACACTTTTCTCAAAACTTTTCCCCTATTTTGAATTCGCGATTTGAAATTTTAAAAGCATATTTACTCAATATAAAGGTTTGGCAATGTTGAAACTATATGTAAGCTTTTGTTTTTTTATATTCTATTAGATCCAATACAACTTTCCTTCATTCCTTCTTTTTTTCCTTATTTGGAGTCATTCGAGACCATGTAAGATGAAAAAGTTGTTTCTATTGGGACTACTACATCCATATTATAAATAGGGGCCAAGGGTGTTTCACTCGTGGTGGTTCGAGGAGTTATCATATAAACCCATAGAACTTTGTAAAGGCAATTTGGCCATTTCTTAATTTCCCCCGTCAAAATTTTCATGATATCTTCCATAATACTTTGGTTTGTTACCTCCATCTGCCCATTTTCCTAAGGATGGAAAGGGGTGGAGTAGTCTTGCTATATGCCTATCATTCAACAAAAGGCATCAATATCCGTATTTTGAATTTGAAGGAAATTATTTGTAGTGATTGACTTCAGAACTTAGATATTAGTAAAAATGAAATTGATTATATTTTTGGAAGTGATCTTGGAGAGGGGTTCGACATTTATCCACATCGAAAAATAGTTTGTGGTAACAAATGATGTGTTTGGGCCATTTTGAAGCATTAGGTAGTGGTTCAACCATATCTATACCCCATTTATCAAAAGGTAGTACCCTTGGAGATCAACTCTAATGCCACCATAAGATAAGGATTTTATTAGTAAAACGCATGCATGAGTCACAGTGTTTTACCCAGGCATTGTCAACGGTTCATATAATCAACCAAAAGAAACCCACCAATAAAACTTTTTCGGTTAAGGTCTTGTATTCATTATAAGCCAAGCTATGCCCATAATCGAGCTCTTTTTAAACCATGGTTGACTCTTTGGCCCCAGATATCAAAATTTTCATGATATCTTCCATAATACTTTGGTTTGTTACCTCCATCTGCCCATTTTCCTAAGGATGGAAAGGGGTGGAGTAGTCTTGTTATATGCCTATCGTTCAACAAAAGGCATCAATATCCGTATTTTGAATTTGAAGGAAATTATTTGTAGTGATTGACTTCAGAACTTAGATATTAGTAAAAATGAAATTGATTATATTTTTGGAAGTGATCTTGGAGAGGGGTTCGACATTTATCCACATCGAAAAATAGTTTGTGGTAACAAATGATGTGTTTGGGCCATTTTGAAGCATTAGGTAGTGGTTCAACCATATCTATACCCCATTTATCAAAAGGTAGTACCCTTGGAGATCAACTCTAATGCCACCATAAGATAAGGATTTTATTAGTAAAACGCATGCATGAGTCACAGTGTTTTACCCAGGCATTGTCAACGGTTCATATAATCAACCAAAAGAAACCCACCAATAAAACGTTTTCGGTTAAGGTCTTGTATTTATTATAAGCCAAGCTATGCCCATAATGGAGCTCTTTTTAAACCATGGTTGACTCTTTGGGCCCCAGATATCAAATTAAAGGCCGAATTAGATGTTTTTTTAATAGAGTCCCACCTAAGATTAGAAATATTTTTACCCTGAACTTTTATCTTCACGTCACAGCTTTTTCATCAGGGAAACCTTCCTCCAACTCTAAAGTTTCCTCATGATTTGGTTCATGTTCCTTATCAATTGCAAGGTGCTCCTGAAGCATGACTCGCGGTTCTATTTTGGAGCATACTATCAAAGCTATATCGTCTTCTTAAAATACCTCTGTCTTGAGAACCTACTTGAAGCTTACATTTTCAAAGAATTGTATATTGGTATGTAAAACATTAAAGTACTTGATCAAGTGATCCTTATGCGCTTAAGCCTACCCATAATATGGTTTATTAGAAGTTAGGAGTATCTTATCAAATAGACTCTCTTTACTACATACGTATGAGCCAATTTAAAGTCAGCGATTCCTGCATCATACTCAGCCTCATTATTTGAAGCGTGGAAACCAAAGCAGATGGCCGAATTATTGCTTCCCTAGATGAAGCTAAAAGCTAGACACCAGCCCCCATAGCCTGAGATATTAGATCATCCATCAATTTAGACCGTCTATTTTGATCCTACGGATTTAACCATGGGTTTGGGCCTTTTGGCATGGAAGTCGATGAGAAAATATGCCAAGTTCTGAGCTTTGATGGTCGGTCTCGACTCATAAATGATACCGAAGTCTCTCAATTCAATCGACCACCGGGTTAGGATTTCTGAAATATCAAGTTTATACAGAATATTCTAGAGCGTAAAAAAAGCTCAAACCACTACCGAATGATCCTGGAAATATGTCATGATCTTTCTTTCTACTACGATTAAAGCCAATGACAACTTTTCCAACTGCAAGTACCTTGTCTTTACGGGAAGCAAACTCTTGATTACATAATATACTGGTTTTGGGCAGTTCATTTTTTCTCTTATCAAAACTACACTCACCATGTGTTCGGATACAACCAACTAAATGTACAACTTCTCCCTTGAAATAGGCTTGAATAAGGTGTCCCGGGAGGCAAGATATTGTTTTATCTTACTTGGAAAATGGAGTACATTTATTTGAAGATCTAAAGATGAATATGTTCAAGGATGCAAGACTTTCAGTTAGTACTTGAACCTCCTTGAGATTTCGAGGTGGTTGTATGGAAGCTAAATCCTCTAATTATGCCAGATCCATTTTAGTGCATTTTTCACTTACTAAATACCCAATGAACGTTCCAAATCTGGCTCTAAATATGCACTTCTCCGTGTTGAGTTTCAAATTTACAGCTCTAAGTTTTTAAAAGGTCTCTCCCAGATCAGATATGTACTTCGAGTCTTATGTGCTTATGACAAGTATGTCGTTGATGTAGACCTTAACATTCCGTAAAATCTAGAAGGCAAAATCCTTTTGACCAATCAATGATAAGTCGTCTGTGTAATTTTTAACACAAATGATATCACCTTGTAGCAATAAAGACCCCGGTCATAAAAATTGCACTATTTTACATTTGAATTTGGTTATACCATGAATAAGCATCCATGGAGGACAAAAGTTTATTGGCTTATGTTAAATATACCAATTCTCTCACTCTGGATACCAGGACTGAGCGTTGAAGTCAATATAAATTCTCCAACTCCCGCTATTCATTTTTACCATTATTAGATTAACTAGTCCATGTGGCATACTAAGATTCTCATATATGCTCCACATTGGAGAACTTGTCAACTGTTAAAGGGAAATCTAACAAATATTTGCCAAGATATTTATTTTTATTTATCCGAGAAGATAATTTATTTTACATACATTGTTTAGCCTATTTATACTATTACATAGCGGTTACAATTAATTATTTATTACGTGATTGCATTATTCTCGTACTTAGACTCTTGTTAATAATAATGGCCCTAAAATCACATCCATTACTATAATATTGGTGTGTTACGTGGGTTAACCATTAAATAATATTTGACTTTGTTATAACCCTTTTTCCTTAGTCGTTTATCATATTAACTGTGCTCAACCAGTCTCATTGATTTGCGTCTGCCCGAGGAGTTCTTTACTCGGTAATGGTTTCAACTTAGTATTACTTATGCTCGGTAACCTTCTGGTTTTGCTCATACTTAATAACGGCTTATTCTTGGTTCCCTTATTATACATGCTTGCTACTGTCTTGTTTGAGTTGGAACTAAGCGACTCTATGTGCTTGGTTTATTTATTGATGAAATGTGTCTCGATCATGCTCTTTTTGGTTGTTAAGTTCAGTACCAGCTCATTTAATCTTTGTAAGTTGATCGTTAATATCTTTATATTATCCTCTTCTTGGTTTTCATAAAATATTTAGAGTCGATGTCCCTTGGTTTGACCATGGTCTTTTGTCTTTAATTGCTCGTGTTATTCACATCTTGCCCAGTGATCTTGATGTTAGTACTATCGACCTCATCATCCACCTCGGTAACGATTGATGTGGACTTGTAGAGGGACAATAACCTTCTCCTTTGGGATATTGGTTTCACATTTGGGTTAACTAAAAGCTTATGGAAAAATATTTCAACCGGAATCCCTGTTACATCCTTACTGAACAGCGCAAAAACATCCAAGTTGTTTTACAAAAGCCAATCAATGCATTTTCTGTTGATCTTGACAAGTTGGTTTCTATTTTAAATATCTACTCATGAAAGTGATACTCTTTGGTATCCTCTCTCGTTACAACGAAACTGAGGACCTATCTAGGGTTTTCAACCATCTCACCCCACACCAAAGGCCCCAAAAATATGTATACCTCCCTATGCGTTTTTCTTTTTATGTCCTTACCCTTGACCTCATTTTTTCATTTCTTTTTTAGTACCAATGAAGCAACATAATATTTCATTTCAACCTTATGTTTGCTTTGAAACTACCCACCTTGTACCTTATCAATTAATTCATGCACTAGTGGATAGTATAGGCTATTGTATGCATGCGGTCAAGCCACGATCTACCAAAGATCGTGTTATAAGAGGTTAGGTTATCAACCACCAAAAATAACACCATGATCGTCTTTTGAAGTCAGCTAATCTCATAACAAAATTTGTTTTGAACTCTTTGGTTACCATGGAGTTCACTACGGTGAACCCAACTACACTTCGATCCGAGTAGCGTATAGGGAGGGACTCTCATCCGATCATATGCTCCTTAAAATAAAATATTAGCAGAACTTCTCATATTTATCAAAATTGACATAGATCTTTTATTTTCTCACCAAAGTATTTATCAGGATAATATCCTCATGAAGGCATGAAATGCTTCTCAAAACATCATTCTAAAAAATGATGAAAGGTAAGGAGCTCGGCTAAGGTGGGGAGAAGTTCATATACAAAACTGTGCTTTGAGGCTCACGACATGTTTTTTTCTTGAAGAATTAATGATTCTTGAAGCGGTATCACCCCTGGTAATAGTTATAAACCCCATGACATAACTCAAATTATCATCATCGAGACTACCATAACCATATGAGACACGAGATTCAAGTCAAAATACTCTCCCCCGAAGATAGTTTGCACAATGTGACAGTTTAGATCGGGGTCTGGATATTCATTGTTTACACGACAAACAATAGCCTTCAGGCTAATATTTATCATATTTTTATTTTCTTCTTTCATAATGACTACTCGAGTCCCTAGTCCCCCTGCCCTGGTAGATCCCAACCAATCCTAAAATTTCTCTAAATCTTGTGATTTTCTTTTACATACTCAAGTAGTATCGTTGTCGATCAAACTTTGGTTTTCTCTTAGTATTATACAATCACTCGTCCAATGGCCAACTTTATTATGGAACTTGCAATACTTTCCATTTTTATACTCTCAAGCTTTGACAATTGGGAAAATAGGCCTAAATTGGACTTGGCCCTTAGCCTTTTGGTAAATTTGCGTGACGCTTCTAGTTAGCTCGGTAAAGTTATCATGTCTTACTCAATTATTCCTCTGATCTTCATGTCATAAACTCAAAAAGGTACTTCACTTACAGTATGTATCTCATAGTTTTGGTTTAGGGTCTCATCTGATATCAAACGAAGCTGCATGGTCTCTCTGATCCAGATCTGAGACTTTACTTGCACTAATAATGCCTCAAAGGTCAACGCTTTTTTTTATCATGACCTCTTCTTCCATATTAGTCTATTCTATGATCCTCTGCCTACACGAATCAATAGTCGCCTTTTTCACGACAATCATCGAGGTTGTACTTGTTATGCACAAAGCACTGCGTGTAATCTATTAAATTTTCCAAGTTCATCTATTCATAGTGTATTATGTGGTCCCCGTGAGCTTTTATCATATTGCTCCCTACAAACTAATGTCTGAAATAGTAAATATATGGCCAAATTTTGTGATGGACCATAGAGCCAATAGATTGAACCAACTTAAAGTATTCCCTTTGTAAATCGTAAAAAATGCTCGACACCACAAATGTTCATCCTTGAGAAAGCTCATCATCACGTTTGTGAACTGCTTAATGTGGTGCTCTACATCACAAGTCCCATCATATTTTAACAAACCTTGTTAGTAGTTTGAGTGCCACCATTTTACAATCAACAAATATATCTTTTTTGTACCCCTGGGTGTAGAAATCTTCATTTAGCTTATCACTTTGAGCCGAACAAGATATGTGTTTTGCCCAACACCTGTAGTTGCACCATGAGTGTCTTGCCTAACCCCCTTTTGATATATTTTAGGGTTCTTGCGACACCTCCTTCTAGCCCCTGCCTAATCTAGATACCTTGAATGCCATATCTGGATTATGCACTCATGGTTCCTATGATGATGTCACTACCTGTTAGAGAAAGAGAGCTCTTCACCAGCACTTGTACATAATGATATGTAGCAGTCTCTCAAATGATATTCTCGTCTAGAGGAATTATAGGCTCGGTCTGGTCCACAAGGTTTGGTGAACTCGTAAGTGTCATCTTCAGTTATTTCCTTAAAATGCGGATCAATATGAATCTCATACCGCACCTTGCATCACCTAAAGATCGCATATTCTCTCCCACTCTGGGGATCAACCACCTTGGCATTTGTCAATGCCATATTTCTGCTTGAAGTGTTGTGATCTAAAATACGGGTGGATGTCTATATTATTCTAACTAATCTATCGAGAGAAAAGAATCATGTTGATTTTGCGACCCCGGCTCTTTTCATAAATGGGTGTGGGGTGTCCTATATGCTTTCTAAGTAGTCATTCTTTTGCAACTCGCTCTAGAAGAGATATAGAGTTACACGAATTAATCTACTTTTGAAAGTTGCTTTTAAATACCAATTCGATTGTCACTCCCACTATGGTTGCCACTAATGAATCTAGATTCAACTCACTAAAGTTGTTAGATAATAAATGATAGAAGAAAAAGGTATTAGAGAAAAAAAACAATAGTATATCCTCAAATAAAAATAATAATTGTTCACCTATTTCTAAGAGAGTGGAAAATTGTATTTATATTGACCATTGTGGGACCTTGAGATATATTGACCCATTCATATAAATATTATTTTATAGGTTTTGTGTTTATTTGCAACTAATAAGGCCTTAATCGGCCCAAAACAAGACATAAAGCCCCCAAAACATCCCTTATTAGTCATTGCACATCAATGTTAACGATGAGATTCTGTTTAAATGGATTGATGATTAACCAATAAGATGAATTGCTAAATGTTTTCTATGTTACTTTCTTGATAATTGTGAGTCCAACTAACGGATACCATCGATAAATGGTAAAAATAGGTTATTTATCAACTTCCGATTTTCTTGGACTACTACATTTATCTTTTCATTCTCATTTTCTACCTTTATATTTTTTACAAAGTCAACTATTTACTTATTACCAATTAACCATTTTATTTCATATCTTAGTTGAAAAAAATCTCCAGTAGCATGGCATAGTTACAATGATAAGCACACTAACATCTTTGTGTCCTCTCACCAGTTGGAGCAAACATAACTTGTGTCGTTCAATAATTCAACATATCTCTTGTTTTATCATAAATTGTAGTATTTTTTGTTGCCAAATGTGTAGACCTTTGGGTACGATTATCATAATAACAAAAACAAGTTCATTTAAGTGGTTCTTTGAAGATGTCTATAACTCTTCATCCATCAACTCATTTTTTATAAAATAAATACTGTATATTTGTTATAATAACTTTTATTGCATAATTCCATCTCATTTTTCTTCTTCAAATTTGATAAACATCTCTGGACGTCTCAATAAGTATCTCATCGTGTCAATTATAAATTTAATCAAATCCTTAAGCAATTTACTCTCAACACGAAGTCTTCTCTTGAATGCGGCCAAAGCCAAACTCTTCTTACAACCTTACAAGTTGTTCATCTCTTGAACAGATCTTTGCACATAATTTATTAATTATTTATCTTGTTTTTCTATAACAATGTCACGATATACATCTCACTCAATTTTTTTATTAACCTCATAAATTTTCAAACTATCAATAAATCATGATGGAAGATTATCAAACCATGACAAAGCATTTCCCTTAAACACCATAGAAAATGTTATACACAACAAAGTGTCGTCTGAATTATATCCAAACATAGTATTACAAAATTATTACAAGTGATGTTTAGGATCTTCAATTTCATCATATTTTTCCATTCGATACATATAAAATTTTATAGGTATCACCTTGTTCTTATTCGAAATGACGTTTTGTCGTATTCAAGATGATGTTTTATCATATTCTTATCAAAAACGATATTTTACATTGTTCTCATCCAACACAGTGTTCTATTTTATATTTACCAAGATAATATTTAACCTTGTTCTTCTTGAAGATAATATTTTGTATTGTACTTATCCAAGATGATATTATGCCTTATTCAAAACATTTTAACTTATTCTTCTCGGTGATGATGTTTTACAGAAGGTAGAGTATCATTATCCAAAACGATATTTTACCTTACACAAATCATTTGGTATCCATTTAATGTGAATCTTCACTTCTAATAATAAAGGTAATAACACCCTAGCGACATATGCCTTTATCAGAACATATCATGATTTCATTTATAAAGGTTGTTAGGATAACATATGAAGATCGTTCATAAATGTTGTTTTGAGAGTATATATGGATATCATTTGTTAGAACATATGCTGATCATTTATAAACTTTGTTTGGCCCATCTTGATTTAACTTTCATTTTCCATCTTCTTAAATGAATGACTTCATCAAGAAAATAAATTTTCAAAGAGGATGACTTTGTCAAATAAATAACTTTATAAAAATCTAAACAAAGCTCATTAGTTTATGTCAACAAATACATAATCTATATTCCTTTCATTTTATGATCTTGACTTACGTGAGACCGTTTGCGACACGAACATTATGGTCTCGGGTGGGTAGCCTCTTGATCTTTATAGATCGTGGGTTTGGTTGCTAGCCATATCGCTTTTAAGGCTTTCACATCCTCGCTTTTATGAATTTATTGCATGGCCTTCAATAATTTTATTGATCATTGTCTTGCCTCAAAGTTATGTTTGCTTGATCGGGTGTGTGACCTTTTGATCTTAACAAATCACGGGATTGGCTTATAGTCATGTTTACTCTTTTATTAATATATATATCATATCATATTTCAAGATTTTTTGTAGCTTGTTTAGCTTATAACTTGTTTGTCACTCAGTTATGTGGCCTTATTTATAGTTAGTCTAGAGATTAGTTGGCTTATAACTTTTTTTCGTTTAGGAAACATATGAAGATTCTTTGGCTTATAAGTTTTTTGCCACTAATATACGTAGTTTAAGAATTTTTGGAGATCGTTTGACTTATAGTCATTTTTTGTGATGGACCATAGATCCAATAGATTGAACCAGCTTAAAGTATTCCCTTTGTAAATCGTAAAAAATGCTCGACACCACAAATGTTCATCCTTGAGAAAGCTCATCATCACGTTTGTGAACTGCTTAATGTGGTGCTCTACATCACAAGTCCCATCATATTTTTCCATTTTATGAACAACAAACCTTGTTAGTAGTTTGAGTGCCACCATTTTACAATCAACAAATATATCTTTTTTTGTACCCCTGGGTGTAGAAATCTTTATTTAGCTTATCACTTTGAGCCGAACAAGATGAGTGATTTGCCCAACACCTCTAGTTGCACCATGAGTGTCTTGCCTAACCCCCTTTTGATATATTTTAGGGTTCTTGCGACACCTCCTTCTAGCCCCTGCCTAATCTAGATACCTTGAATGCCATATCTGGATTATGCACTCATGGTTCCTTTGATGATGTCTCTACTTGTTAGAGAAAGAGAGCTCTTCACCAGCACTTGTTGATAATGATATGTAGCAGTCTCTCAAATGATATTCTCGTCTAGAGGAATTATAGGCTCGGTCTGGTCCACAAGGTTTGGTGAACTCGTAAGTGTCATCTTCAGTTATTTACTTAAAATGCGGATCAATATGAATCTCATACCGCACCTCGCATCACCTACATATCGCATATTCTCTCCCACTCTGGGGATCAACCACCTTGGCATTTGTCAATTCTATATTTCGGCTTGAAGTGTTGTGATCTAAAATACGGGTGGATGTCTATATTATTCTAACTAATCTATCGAGAGAGAAGAATCATGTTGATTTTGCGACCCCGGCTCTTTTCGTAAATGGGTGCGGGGTATCCTATATGCTTTATAAGTAGTCATTCTTTTGCAACTCGCTCTAGAAGAGATATAGAGTTACACGAATTAATCTACTTTTGAAAGTTGCTTTTAAATACCAATTCGATTGTCACTCCCTGTTAGTCTTTTTCTCACGCAAGTATACGCGGTCAAATCGTAGCAAGTAATAAGTAAGAAAGATCGTTCCCACGAAGACTAGGTGTATAAGACAAAGATTTACTTATGCAACAATGTATGATTATTAGATTACTGTTGGAACAAATAATAAAGTATGAGTGAATGAATATAACTAGCAAATTAACTAACAAGATTAACTTATGCGATAGAAAATATGGAACCCTAACTTCATTGTTTATTTTACTTAGAGTATTAATATACTTAATCAATATGTAAGATACTACGATTACTAATCAGAAAACTCAAAATCAGAATACGCTACCTTTCAGTACACGTAAACCAAACCACTTAATCAACCACAAAAGAGATAGCAGTTAAGCAGACACCGCATGCATGACAATCCTATATGTCTATATGATTTGAGGTACAATTGGTTTTAAGCACAAGTTATCTATTTCGATTACATATGATAATATGATACGGTTAATGACATATTACGAATCATGAACAATCACAATATGAATCATTCAAGAACCTATGCTAGCATGGCAAGTTCTAACCCTTAATTATACTTTCGCATTCATTAAAGATAAACAATCTAGATGTTCGCGACGCATCTAACAAAAAAAACACAGCCATACTAGGTAACCGATAAACATATCTCACAAAAAATCAATTAAGCAATAAACCCTAAATATCATTCAAACAAATCCGCTAAGGTTCCATGACAACGATTAGTTCATAATCGAACAAATCATTATCATGGTCTTAAAAATTAACATAGTTTGATGAATATAAATAAGAATAAAAATAAACTAAAAAGAGTATAGAAAAATTAACATATCGTGATGAATATAAATAAGAATAAAAATAAACTAAAAAGAGTTTAGAAAAATTAAACCGAAAAAGAAACTCAAAGTTCGATTGCCGTCAATTGCTTTTGCCGCCGTCAATTGCTTTTCTCTGCTTTGCTTTATAACAGACATGTTCCTCTGCTTTGCTTTTCGACAGAAACGATTTGTCTTTTGTGACACCAACTGTATATGCTTTAATCAACAATTGCTTTGCTTTTCTGAGTCTGTCGTAATAGTGAGTAGACAATTCGACGTTTTCTTCTTCCTTTTTTCTATTCTCTTCTTTTTTTATTTTTTTTATTTGTATTTTGCCGAAAGACAAGAAACCAAACGGTACACCTCTTTCTCTTTTACGTCTGTCTCTTGCCGAAACCCTAAAAACAATTAAATTACATAACATAAATATTTATGTTAAATAAAATAATATTTTAAACAATATAGCTAAATAAAATATTCGGATTAATCTAATATTCTTTTCTTAATTCAACATTAATTTCCTTTTATGCTTCGCTTTAATATTTTCTTCTTAATTTAATATTTTAAATAATATCTTAGAAAATATATTTTCCTTTTTTTCAACATTACTCCCTCTGTACTAAATTAATTCCATATTAGTTGTCGTTTCATAATTACCAATGCAATTGCCTTTTTTATCAAACTGCAGCTTTTTATTATAATTGACCAATTAAATTTATTCCTGCTCTAATTTTTATAGGAAAGAGAACTCATAATGAGTTTCCTTAATATCCGTGCTCCCACCTTAAATATGAAACGGAGGGAGTAATATATTTTTCAAGCATTAATATATATGTATTTTTTTTTTGGAAAATCACTGTCATAATATATTTTTAGCATTAATATATTTTCTTTTGGAAAATCACTTGTCATAATATATTTTTAGCATTAATATATTTTCTTTTGGAAAATCACTCGTCATAATATATTTTTAGCATTAATATATTTTCTTTTCTTTTCAACTCTTCCAAAATTTTCCTAAATACATTAATTTTCCAGTTTCTTCAATTTCAACCCAAATTTATTAATATTGTCACAATTTACCCGCGGCACAAGCGACTTTAATAATACTGGAAAAACATGTTAAAACTCAACGAATACTTGAGAGCCGGTGATGATTTTAAGAATAATGGAAGCGTAATAAGTGATATGAAATGCACTTATCAAACCCCCAAACTTAAACCGTTGCTTGTCCTCAAGCAATGCAAAACAGGTTTAAAAATTGATGCATGAATGCAACTGAATTTAAATGGATGCAAGAGCGCAATGATCCCGAACAAGTAACTGTAACTAATTAAGCATAAATGCCTCAACGAATGTAATGACCTCGGAATGTGAAATAACTAGGTACTCAAATGTTAGCAATACAAGTGAAGAAGCGTGCGTGTATGCTCAAACTCAATCGACATGTTTTTAGTACAAATTAATGGACCTTACTTGTTCTCATCATAATAATCACAAGATTAGAAACGAAATACAACCTAGATTCTTCATAGTCAAGTTGCACATCCATATTTCTCCGGGGTTGTCAAAGATTTATTATGCTTTACTCTATATACAGACACTCAAAGGCTTATTTGACCGTGCAATGGACGAGGTCCCTTAAAGACTTATACAATGGTGCCCATGTAACGAGCTTTAGGTTAGCGGATCCCAGACCGGAAAAGTCTTAGGTCACTAGGCACAAAGTCCCCTAGAACTTAATAACTCGAGCACCAAAGAGCTCATCCTAGCCAATTTTTCCTTCTTCTTTTTCTTTTTTTTTTCTTTTTTTTTAAGAAATCGGATTAGGAATGAGTGCGTTTCGCTCCATCTCATTCCACCCCTAGACTACTCGCAATACGCAGCCCCCAGCGAGAGGACGTACGTCAACGAGCGGTTACTAGCCTTTGACGCCTAACTGAATAATACGCATATTTATCTTTTAACTCCCCCAAACTTATCTTTTTGCAATCCATGAGCTAATAAAGGATTAAGGTGTAATTCTGAACCTAAGCAAGGATTATGTATAACAATACTCAAGTGTGTCCGTAACTAGCATAAAAACAATTGATGAGTCTACATGTATTAATTGTGCTTCTACATCAAGCAAGCTAACTGACAAGCAACCTAATTAGATTTTATTCCTAATGTTATTCCAAACAATTTTTATCATCGACTACTTAAGTAGAAACAGCAACTGAAGGGATCAAAGACGCGAAATGCATGAAAAAATGATATGCTAATAGACTAAGTCGATCCTAAACACGGTCTATATAATCATGGCATGAAAATGCAAATAAGCATGACTAACATGAAGTCAGATTCACCATGTAGAACTCTGCCTAGAGCATTTGAACTCGAGAACTGATCCAACTCATTACTGTGCGAAGAATCGACCGTATCCAATCTCAAACATTCCTCATCCTCTATTGGGGATTGCATAGCCTGAAAACGTTGAAAGTGACAGTCTGATCTTGCACTCTCATAGTGAGCTCCCCTTTTTGAACATCAATCAAAGTTTTTCCCGTAACCAAGAATGGCCTTCCCATGATTATGGGGATGTTTTTGTCCTCTTCGAAATCCAAGATAACAAAGTCAGCAGGAAAGATGAGCTTGTCTACCTTTACTAAGACATCTTCTACGATCTCACGAGGATATGTAATAGAACGATCAGCCAGTTGCAAAGAGATATTAGTCGGTTTTGGCTCAAGTAGCCCAAGTTTCTCAAACACAGATAGGGGCATCAGATTGATGCTCGCTCCCAAATCACATAAACATTTGCTAAAAGTTAAATTGCCGATTGAACAAGGAATGGTGAAGCTTCCTGGATCTTTAAGTTTGGGAGGAAATTGTTGTTGTAAGATCGCACTGCATTCCTCAGTGAGCGCCACTGTCTCAAAATCACCAAGCTTTAGCTTTTTCGAAAGAATTCCCTTCATGAACTTGGCGTAACTAGGCATTTGCTCTAATGCTTCAGCAAAAGGTATGTTGATGTGTAGCTTCTTGAACACCTCCAAAAATCTCCCAAACTGAGTATCTAGCTTCTGTTTCTGCAACCTTTACGGAAAAGTTGGAGGAGGGTAGGTCGTAGGCTCAACAACTGACTGAGATAGCTTTTTAGGTGGCTGATCTTGACCAGAATTAACCTCAGATGAGGGCTGATTTTAAGCAGAATTTTTCATAATGGACTGATTTTGAGAAGAATCCGCCTCTTGTTCAACTGTGGGGTTCTCAACAACCTTTCCTGATCGCAAGGTGATAGCTTGGCATTGTTCTTTGCCGTCCCGTTTACTTGGATTATGTTCCGTATCGCTAGGAAGAACTCCCTGAGGTCTAACAATCATGTTACCGCCCAATCTGATTTTCCAAGGTCTTGTGAGATACCATCAGACTTTTAATCATTAACTTCATCTCTTCGAATTCAGAGTCTCTCACAGAATGTTGAGAAGGGTCGGGATGTTGATTATGAGGTTGACTTGGGGCATACTGTTGAGATTGATGTTGCTGCCCTTGTTGCTGAAATCCAGGAGGAGCGTATGGCTTAGCACCATAATGCTGATTACCTTGTTGATTAATGCTCCAACTGAAGTTCGGATGATTTATGTTGCTTGGTTGATAGGTGTTTGAGATTGGTTATTGATTCTGCCTCTGAAAGTTACTCACAAATTGCACTGACTCAGTAGAGATTGGGCATTGTTGAGTGCCATGCCCTCCAGCACAAATCTCGCACACACTAGCAACCTGTTGTACCCCTAGTTTAGTCAAAGAATCGATCTTCATGTTTAGAGCTTCAAGCTGAGCTGCTAAAGCAGTGGCTGTGTCCACGTTAAGAATACTAGCTACTTTATGTTGTGACTGTCTCTGAGAAGGGTTCTGGAATTCATTAGCAGCCATCATCTCAAGGAGCTCATGAGCTTCCTCATAGCTTTTCGTTAATAAGGCTCCCCCAGATGCAGCATCGACCATGGGCCTTGTTTGCGTGCCCAACCCATTATAGAAGCAATTTATTACTAACCAATCAGGCATCCCATGATGAGGACATTTTCTGAGCATCTCCTTGTAACGCTCCCAAGCTTCACTTAAAGATTCACCATATGACTGAGAAAACTGAGTAATAGCATTCCTCAAGGCGGCTGTTCTTGCCATAGGAAAGAATTTTGAGAGAAATTTTTGTGCTAGTATATCCCAAGTAGTGATCGAGCCTGCTGGTAAAGAGTGTAACCAGCTCTTAGCTTTGTCCCTCAGAGAAAATGGGAAGAGTCTCAGTCTTATGGCATCATCTGAAACACCGTTGAACTTGAAAGTATCACAGATTTCAAGGAAGGTCATAATGTGCATATTAGGATCCTCAGATGAAGCTCCCCCAAACTGACAAGAATTCTGCATCATCTGAATAGTGTTGGGTTTAATCTCAAAATTATTCACAGCGATATTGGGTCTGACAATACTAGACTGAATATCCATGATCTTTGGCTGAGAGTACTCTGTGAGTGCTTTTGGAGCTGGATCTCCCATTGTATACACGCTCAAGTACCTGAAGCACAAGAAACACTCGAAAAGCAAGTAACTGAATCAAGTCAGTAGTTTTATAACGACCCCTGCTGATAAGCAATAAAAGTGTCAAATAACACCGAGTCCCCGGCAACGGCGCCAAAAACTTGTTAGTCCTTTTCTCACGCAAGTATACGCGGTCAAATCGTAGCAAGTAATAAGTAAGAAAGATCGTTCCCACAAAGACTAGGTGTATAAGACAAAGATTTACTTATGCAACAATGTATGATTATTAGACTACTGCTGGAACAAATAATAAAGTATAAGTGAATGAATATAACTAAGAAAATTAACTAACAAGATTAACTTATGCGATAGAAAACATGAAACCCTAACTTCATTGTTTATTTTACTTAGAGTATTAATATACTTAATCAATATGTAAGATACTACGATTACTAATCAGATAACTCAAAATCAGAATACGCTACCTTTCAGTACACGTAAACCAAACCACTTAATCAACCACAAAAGAGATAGCAGTTAAGCAGACACCGCATGCATGACAATCCTATATGTCTATATTAATTGAGGTACAATTGGTTTTAAGCACAAGTTATCTATTTCGATTACATAGGATAATATGATATGGTTAATGACATATTACGAATCATGAACAATCACAATAATCATTCAAGAACCTATGCTAGCATGGCAAGTTCTAACCCTTAATTATACTTTCGCATTCATTAAAGATAAACAATCTAGATGTTCGCGACGCATCTAACAAAAAAAACACACCCATACTAGGTAACCGATAAACATATCTCACAAAAAATCAATTAAGCAATAAACCCTAAATATCATTCAAACAAATCCGCTAAGGTTCCATGACAACGATTAGTTCATAATCGAACAAATCATTATCATGGTCTTAAAAATTAACATAGTTTGATGAATATAAATAAGAATAAAAATAAACTAAAAAGAGTATAGAAAAATTAACATAGCGTGATAAATATAAATAAGAATAAAAATAAACTAAAAAAAGTTTAGAAAAATTAAACCGAAAAAGAAACTCAAAGTTCGCTTACCGTCAATTGCTTTTGCCGCCGTCAATTGCTTTTCTCTGCTTTGCTTTATAACAGACATGTTCCTCTACTTTGCTTTTCGACAGAAACGATTTGTCTTTTGTGACACCAACTGTATATGCTTTAATCAACAATTGCTTTGCTTTTCTGAGTCTGTCGTAATAGTCGTAATAGTGAGTAGACAATTCGACGTTTTTTTCTTCCTTTTTTCTATTTTTTTTTTTTTGTATTTTGCCGAAAGACAAGAAACCAAACGGTAAACCTCTTTCTCTTTTACGACTGTCTCTTTATATAGATATTCTGCCGAAACCCTAAAAACAATTCAATTACGTAACGTAAATATTTATGTTAAATCAAATAATATTTTAAACAATATAGCTAAATAAAATATTCGGATTAATCTAATATTCTTTTCTTAATTCAGCATTAATTTCTTTTTATGATTCGCTTTAATATTTTTTTCTTAATTTAATATTTTAAACAATATCTTAGAAAATATATTTTCCATTTTTTCAACATTACTCCCTCTGTTCCTTATTATAGGTCGTTTTAAGAAACTAAATTAATTCCATATTAGTTGTCGTTTCATAATTACCAATGCAATTGCCTTTTTTATCAAACTGCAGCTTTTTATTATAATTGACCAATTAAATTTATTCCTGCTCTAATTTTTATAGGAGAGAACTCATAATGAGTTTCCTTAATATCCGTGCTCCCCCATTAATATGAAACGGAGGGAGTAATATATTTTTCAAGCATTAATATATATATATATATATTTTTAAAATCACTGTCATAATATATTTTTAGCATTAATATATATATATATATATATTTTTTTTGGAAAATCACTTGTGATAATATATTTTTAGCATTAATATATTTTCTTTTGGAAAATCACTCGTCATGATATATTTTTAGCATTAATATATTTTCTTGTCTTTTCAACTATTCCAAAATTTTCCTAAATACATTAATTTTCCAGTTTCTTCAATTTCAACCCAAATTTATTAATATTGTCACAATTTACCCGTGGCACAAGCGACTTTAATAATACTGGAAAAACATGTTAAAACTCAACGAATACTTGAGAGCCGGTGATGATTTTAAGAATAATGGAAGCGTAATAAGTGATATGAAATGCACTTATCACTCCCACTATGGTTGCCACTAATGAATCTAGATTCAACTCACTAAAGTTGTTAGATAATAAATGATAGAAGAAAAAGGTATTAGAGAAAAAAAACAATAGTAAATCCTCAAATAAAAATAATGATTGTTCACCTATTTCTAAGAGAGTGGAAAATTGTATTTATATTAACCATTGTGGGACCTTGAGATATATTGACCCATTAATATAGATATTATTTTATAGGTTTTGTGTTTATTTGCAGCTAATAAGGCCTTAATCGGCCCAAAACAAGACATAAAGCCTAAAAAACATCCCTTATTAGTCATTGCACATCAATGTTAACGATGAGATTTTGTTTAAATGGATTGATGATTAACCAATAAGATGAATTGCTAAATGTTTTCTATGTCACTTTCTTGATAATTGTGAGTCCAACTAACTCATACCATCGATAAATGGTAAAAATAAGTTATTTATCAACTTCCGATTTTCTTGGACTACTACATTTATCTTTTCATTCTCATTTTCTAGATTTATATTTTTTACAAAGTCAACTATTTACTTATTACCAATTAACTATTTTATTTCATATCTTAGTTGAAAAAAATCTCCAGTAGCATGGTATAGTTACAATGATAAGAACACTAACATTTTTGTGTCCTCTCACCAGTTGGAGCTAACATAACTTGTGTCGTTCAATAATTCAACATATCTCTTGTTTTATCATAAATTGTAGTATTTTTTGTTGTCAAATGTGTAGACCTTTGGGTACGATTATCATAATAACAAAAACAAGTTCATTTAAATGGTTCTTTGAAGATGTCTATAACTCTTCATCCATCAACTCATTTTTTATAAAATAAATACTGTATATTTGTTATAATAACTTTTATTGCATAATTCCATCTCATTTTTCTTCTTCAAATTTGATAAACATCTTTGGACGTCTCAATAAGTATCTCATCGTGTCAATTATAAATTTAATCAAATCCTTAAGCAATTTACTCTCAACACGAAGTCTTCTCTTGAATGCGGCCAAAGCCAAACTCTTCTTACAACCTTACAAGTTGTTCATCTTTTGAACAGATCTTTGCACATAATTTATTAATTATTTATCT
The DNA here is from genome assembly GCA_036936605.1 of Limnanthes douglasii subsp. nivea. Lineage (NCBI taxonomy): Eukaryota > Viridiplantae > Streptophyta > Magnoliopsida > Brassicales > Limnanthaceae > Limnanthes > Limnanthes douglasii. Next base: position 123,472,579 of record JAUPFV010000005.1, on the reverse strand, counting down.
TGTTTTTCTATAACAATGTCACGATATACATCTCACTCAATTTTTTTATTAACCTCATAAATTTTCAAACTATCAATAAATCATGATGGAAGATTATCAAACCATGACAAAGCATTTCCCTTAAACACCATAGAAAATGTTATACACAACAAAGTGTCGTCTGAATTATATCCAAACATAGTATTACAAAATTATTACAAGTGATGTTTAGGATCTTCAATTTCATCATATTTTTCCATTCGATACATATAAAATTTTATAGGTATCACCTTGTTCTTATTCGAAATGACGTTTTGTCGTATTCAAGATGATGTTTTATCATATTCTTATCAAAAACGATATTTTACATTGTTCTCATCCAACACAGTGTTCTATTTTATATTTACCAAGATAATATTTAACCTTGTTCTTCTTGAAGATAATATTTTTTATTGTTCTTATCCAAGATGATATTATGCCTTATTCAAAACATTTTAACTTATTCTTCTCGGTGATGATGTTTTACAGAAGGTAGAGTATCATTATCCAAAACGATATTTTACCTTACTCAAATCATTTGGTATCCATTTAATGTGAATCTTCACTTCTAATAATAAAGGTAATAACACCCTAGCGACATATGCCTTTATCAGAACATATCATGATTTCATTTATAAAGGTTGTTAGGATAACATATGAAGATCGTTCATAAATGTTGTTTTGAGAGTATATATGGATATCATTTGTTAGAACATATGCTGATCATTTATAAACTTTGTTTGGCCCATCTTGATTTAACTTTCATTTTCCATCTTCTTAAATGAATGACTTCATCAAGAAAATAAATTTTCAAAGAGGATGACTTTGTCAAATAAATAACTTTATAAAAATCTAAACAAAGCTCATTAGTTTATGTCAACAAATACATAATCTATATTCCTTTCATTTTATGATCTTGACTTACGTGAGACCGTTTGCGACACGAACATTATGGTCTCGGGTGGGTAGCCTCTTGATCTTTATAGATCGTGGGTTTGGTTGCTAGCCATATCGCTTTTAAGGCTTTCACATCCTCGCTTTTATGAATTTATTGCATGGCCTTCAATAATTTTATTGATCATTGTCTTGCCTCAAAGTTATGTTTGCTTGATCGGGTGTGTGACCTTTTGATCTTAACAAATCACGGGATTGGCTTATAGTCATGTTTACTCTTTTATTAATATATATATATATATATATATATATATATATATATATATATATATATATATATATCATATCATATTTCAAGATTTTTTGTAGCTTGTTTAGCTTATAACTTGTTTGTCACTGAGTTATGTGGCCTTATTTATAGTTAGTCTAGAGATTAGTTGGCTTATAAATTTTTTTCGTTTAGAAAACATATGAAGATTCTTTGGCTTATAAGTTTTTTGCCACTAATAAACGTAGTTTAAGAATTTTTGGAGATCGTTTGACTTATAGTCATTTTTAAACGTTGTTTAGAGAATATCTAGAGACCGTTTGACTTATAACCTTTTTGTCATTTATGGTGTGATTTATTTTTGTTTGAGGGTAATTTCATAAAGTGTTATGGGAATTTAATGTTTAAGGTGGAGTGTAGTGAGATAATTAAGCTGTGTGCTTGTTTAAATTCTGATCATCCTCATTAATGAAAGTGGTTGAGGTATTTATACTTAATTAATGACCCATGGGCCTTTTGGGTCGGATTGTGGTGTTTGGTCAAGTTTAAGGACCTATTAGCCCAATATGTAAGGTGACCAACACCTAGCTTAGTCATATTCCACTATATTAGTCGTGTTCGGTTTCACATGGTAGTGGCTTAGTCCGAACTTCCCTCTAGATAGAAGCAAGTTACAATGTCTAAAATATCTGACCTCATCAGTAGCCCCTTTAGGTCTTGCAAAGAATCTTTGAAAGAGTTAACTTTTAAGAATCAAAATCAATTCTTTCCGATCTGTTTATGTGTTCGAATTGAAAAGTTTTTCTTTCTATGTCAAGAATTTCAAGAGTCAATCTGTCCGGAATTTGGTACGACCAATTTTATCGCTAAGAATTCCAAGAGTCTCTTTTCAACGTGGGACACGTGTCAAGCTCTGCTTTGACCTACCATTCGTTTTCTCTTAGATTCTTATACCTACTAGGCTAGAAAGTTACATAGGTTTTAATCCCCTATACTTTGTAGCCCTTAATCATTGCTTTAATCGTTCTATCTTCTCTTAGGTAACTTCCAATCTTCACAGTTATATAAATCTATTCTGATGTTCCTATTGTCTTCACAAACACAATACGTTTCTAGAGAGAGAAATCTTAGTGATCTTTTTCTAAATTGCACCTGAGTAATTTATGTTCACAGCTAGAAACACACTGGTAAAAGGTGGTTGGTTGAACTTGTCTGAATTGGAAAGAGCAACAAAAGTTGCAAGAGACTAGATGATCACAGCTGGTTTTCAGGTTTCTCATGATAAAGGAATCCATCAATCACAATCAAACACCGACTAAGGTTCATCATCCTCAAAGATACCTAAGATCAGAAAGTTATCCTTTGTTTCAACCATTTTCCCTCTACAATCAAGGTTCTCTGTCCAAGAGTCTCAAAACCCTCTTAAAAAATAAAAATCCATTTCCAGCGTTAGGAAACCTTCACCCTTCATAGCCATGGGTTCGGACGCTAAAAAGTCTCTTGAGAAAAACACACCTCACCAAATAACACGCCAATCCAAGGCTAAGTCCACTCCTAGCTTTTCAAAACATGCTAGTTTGGAGACAATAAAGCCTATAGCAGAAACCAAGATATCTGAACAGTAGCCCCTGGCCAAAGCCAAACCATCCGAACATCAATCTCTGCCAGAAGCAAAGCTATCCGAACAACAATCTAGTATCATGGAGAAAACGATGGAGGATAGTATCAAAGATACTCCTTTCGAAGCATCCAAACAGAAGAAGGACAACACAGCAGATCGGAAGGATAAGGTTAAAGTGGGTCTATCCCATTTGGACGCACTTCCAGAATGTCTGGAAGGGAAAGTAGGGACAAACTTCAGGAAGGTTAGCGTAAAGTACCTAATAGACCTTCAGAATATAGCCTACGTATATAACCATACCACTGAATTGGGTCGTGGTATCCTGATTCTGTCAAGGTGAGAATCCCGGTCACCCCAGAAACTCCAATGGATTGCAAACCCAATGAGTTAGTGGTCTATACAGAGATGCTGAATTGGGGAATCTGGTTTCCTTTGGATCCAGAGATAGTAAGGTACTTCCACCTGATCAAGCTATGTCCAAGTCAGCTGAGCCCAAACGCGTGGTACACTCTGATGGCTGGTATCATGGCTTCCAGACTATCCAAGATCCCACTACCAATGGAATAATTCGTTGTCGTGGCGAATTTGTGTAAGAATCATCATATTCTCTTCTACCATTACAATATGAGGAATGATTACAAGGTAGTGAGTGACCGTATGAAGTCGAAAAATCCATGGAGAACAGAGTTCCTATTCATCAGCGGAGCCTAGGAAAATGGAAAAAATATCAAAGTTGACTCTAACCCAAACCAAATGACCAGTTGCTAGAAGAGCATAGGTGAGTTTTATTCATGTTTCCTTTATTCTTTCAAATACTAGGTGGTTACTCTGAACTGATTTGTACCTCTTTTTACTTTTTTCGAAGGATTTCTAAGATTATGTAGAGGCAGGTCAAGACACTTGTGCCAAGCTAAATGCATGGGCCTTGAAGAAGTGGGGGAATGGTTTTCATAACTGTTTCACCTCGGGGAATATTTTGAGGTCAAATCTGTGGAATACCACAGGAAGAAGAGACATGTCTTGGAAATAACTGACCACCCCTCCTCCTATAGATGTTATCCTAAGGAGAACTGAGGCTAAGGATGCCAAGTTTTACTTGCCTTTCAAGGTTAAATCCCCTAGCCATCTGGACAAGAAGAAGAACAAAAGAAAGAAGAAAACCACAACAGACCCACCTCAGGCAACCACGGAAGGAACCGGTTCGGAGAACCAAATAGCGATTAATGTTGTTCTGCTGGAAGTAGTAGAAGTTATTTTTAAGGAGGTTGGTAGATCGGACAACCCACCAAATATTACGAAGAAGGATAAGAAATGCAAGGCAAGCAGTGATGAAAAAGTTGCAAAGAAGAAAAAAGTCACTCTGGGATCAGAGATAATTCTACGTCCTTCTGAAATCCCTCATCCAACTCCTATTGATCCTACTTTGCAAGAAGAAATTCTACCCAACCTTTATTCCGAACAGACCGCTGCTGATGGAGAGGTAAATCTTGATGCATTTCAAAATATTAACATGTATTTCAATGACTTGGATGTTCGGATATCAAGCGAGCAAGACACCCTGAGTCATGTCCTTCTAGGCTACATTCGTCCGGTAGTTGATCTGGAAAGACAAGTGAGGGAACAAATGAACACTATCAATTCCCTAAACACAGCAAACCAAAGGTTGATGAATAGCCTCTCTATTGCCCAACAAAGCATAGAGTTTCTGAAGAAGGAAAAAGAGGATTTCCCTGCCAAATTGCTTAAGTCAGAAGAGGCTCAAAGAGATCTCCAGACCAAGTATTAAGGACCGGAAACCTCTTCTTCAGATGAGATTAAAGCTTTGAAAGGGCAACTAGAGGCTAAATACAAAACCATCAAAACTTTATCCGACGACAAGGCCAGCTTGGAGGATGCTGTTAAGAAGAAAACGGGGGAGAATACAACTCTAGTACAAAAACAAACTGAAAAGGTAACTATTGGAATAGAGAAGTATGCCTCTGGAGTGGTAGACACATTGGAGAAAAGAGATGATGACATCAAATCTGACATGCTCTCGCTGTTTTATGAGACCATTCCTAAGAGGACTCTTGGTCATTTGTGGAAATTTGTGGAATACGATGACCTCCCTTTTTATACGATGGCTGATGGTGACAAGCACAACTATTCAAGTGGGGAAGATTCTGAAAACAATAAAGGAGTCGCCAATTTGGTGTGGTTTATTTCTGTTTGAGGGTAATTTCGTAAAGTATTCTGGGAATTTAATGTTTAAAGTGGAGTGTAGTGAGATAATTAAGCTGTGTGCTTGTATTAAATTCTGATCATCCTCATCAATGAAAGTAGTTGGGGTATTTATACTTAATTAATGACCCATGGGCCTTTCGGGTCGGATTGTAGAGTCGGGTCAAGTTTAAGGACCTATTAGCCCAAGATGTGAGGTGACCAGCCCTAGCTTAGTCACATTCCACTATATTAGTCATGTTCAGTTTCACATGGTAATGGCTTGGTCCGAACTATCCTCCGAATAAAAGCAAGTTACAGTGTCTAAAATATCTGACCTCATCAATTTATAAAACAAATTTAGAGAATATATAGAGATATCGTTAGGGTTATAAATTTTCTTTCATTTCTAAAGATCGTTTAGAGAATCATATGAAAATTGTTTGGCTTATAACTTGTCTATCGTGTAGTTTGTTATCTCTTAATAAATATCTATATTGTGTAGACAGATATGTAGCCCATGTAACCCATGGTCATTGAATCGAATTCAAAATATTTGTTCAATGAATAATAATTGATAAAGATGAAGTAAAATTGATATTTTTATCCTATTTTATAGACTCTTTTTTTATAATGGAAAATTTATTAGAATAGTGACTTGACAATCATCATTTTTAGAATATATTGAACAATTATTTTCATGAAGACTTTCACCTTATAGACTTATATAAAATCCATGAAAATTTTATTTTCAACCATATATGAAAAAATAATATAAAATTCTTAAATGTATACAAAATAAAAAAATCCACTTAAATATATGCAAGATGGTGGAATCTCTTATATGTATATATATATATGTTAATTAGTACATCTTATGAATATTTATTTATGCTATAATATATACCTTATTTTTGAAGTATTATTGATAAAGACATAATATAAGTATCCAAGTGTTGATGTTGTCTTCAAATCTTACTAAAGTATCGCACCCATAAACTTCATTTACAAACTTGAAATATCCAATTGTTGATGTCGTCATCACAATTTTTCTTACTAAAGTATCACACCAATCAAATTCGTTTACAAACTTGAAATATCCAATTGTTAACATCATCTTCATAAATTTTCTAACGTTCGAGTAGAGAAAATATTTTATATGTAAAACTAAAGAGGAAGCAGAAGGTCAAAGACACGAGAATTTGACACTGCATAATAAGCAGTAAGACATATATTAAAACTCCACATTGCAATAAAATAATAATTTTTTGGTCATATAACATAACTCCATAAGAACCAGCAACACAACTCCATGAGAGTGTTAATCAATTTTAAAAAACTCTCGTGAATGTCCTATTTGAATGACAATACAATTTTAGTAGGATTCTTTCCAGCTTTAACTAATAAATCCAAATACTTATCAATTTAAAATAATTTATTAGGTCCTTTAATAGATTTTGTAAATTCAGTTTTTATGACCAACATTTCTTTCTTCACAAATGGTTGATACGATAACTCGAAAACTAATGTGTTAAAATAGTATATATATATATATATGTTAATCCCATTATACTAATATTGTTAATAAGTATTCATCTTGATTTGTTATATATAATTGTTTTATATCATCAGGTATAGTTTACGTTCTTTTTTAACTTTGGGTCACATAACCATTTGCCACTCATTGTGAATTTATATTTTATTTTTACTGTTAACCATTTTATTTGAAATAAAAACTATTATTTTATCAAATCCATGTAATATTTTTCATTTAATTTTCATTTACTTAATTTTAATTTATTTTCAGATTAGAGAAACCTTTTTTTACTAACATTAAGATAATTTAAAGCAAACACTTAAATCATGATATTTAAAGCCCTCTCAATAAGAATTTTATCATTCGGCCCGACAATGACCATACTTTAAATAACGTAGTAAAATACTTCTAAAAAACATATTTTATCTCCTTCATAAACGTCATCTATTAATTTTTGGGTAACTCTTTAGCATGAGTTGTTGGAGAAGTATTTATCAAGTGAACGATCGATTTTAAGTCTGTTTGAACCAACAAAACTGTATTTGACCATAATCTTCAATCGTAAGAACCCCAACCAACTCCAACACTAGGCTTGTAAACTTTATTTTCTGAATAATAACTTTTCATGTTGTTATTTTCAAGGAACTCACGCCACTTATTAGTATCAATATTCAAGCTCAAAGTACCTTAATTTTAATAAATCATAGGCTTAATATGCAAATTATAACTTAATGCATGCCACAAACACATAAGTGCAACACTCATGCAAGCACAAAAAAACCATTAATATGTAAAACTATAAATGCATCTAACCATTTACATTTTACTCATGCGTTGTATTTGACTCAGTATGTTCAAAGATGTGTGTTTCTAATGCTATATTATATATAGCTTGTTGCGATAATATTATGTAATATGTATAATACCTGGTAATTTGTATTTATACTTGTATTATATATTCATGTTAAAAGAATGTGTAACGTATGCAAACAATTTGTCACGTCTACTTTGTACGATACCAATTACTATATTGTGTGTTTAGTGGTAATGATCACAAACACTACAAAATATGCACATTTTGTAATAATTGTATTTGTAAAATACATAATGTTTTTAGCAATTCACTATATACAATATATAGATACACTACACTATTAATTATCGGTATAATAATACAAAAATGATATTTATAAGTAGACTAATGTTTAATTTACATATAAATTAACTACATGATAACATAATACAATATAAACAACGTGTTACGTGTGTAAAAACAATATATCATCGTTCATATATAATGACGAGACGGTACCTAAAATACTTTTAACTTTCTAGTTGTTGATTCAATTTTTTGGTACTACGGTGCATATTAGAATGATGACAAATGTGATATTTGTATACTTTCGCAATATACTTTATCAACCATATGTTCAGGACATTATCCTTTAATGATTGATGCATACACGCTCTCAAGTTATATTTAGAAACAATAGTGTGATTATAATCCATTGATGTTAAACACTTAAAAATGTTTACCACTGCATGTCTAAAATTGGGTATTTATTTAGCATGTCTTGTAAGGGTTCCATCAAGGTGAGTGACATGCATATGAAATCCATGTTTGGAAAGCAGATTATATACAAGCATTAATAATATGTATATTTTTAGTTTATAATGAAACAAATTATAAAACATGGAATTATAATATATGGATTATTAGAAATACATAACATACAATAACAAATTATAAAATATGTTTAATTGTAATTGCAATTGTTAAACATACAATAACATACATATTCAATTGCGATTTGTTTTTAGAAATGCGAAACATGCATTGTTAGGAATGTGAAACATGGATTAATACAACATTGTTTGACTTAATTATTGTTAAACTCAAGTCTCACTTTTCTTATTTTTATTTTTTTTTATCATTCTTTAAATCAAACATTTTTAAATACAAATAAGAAAAGTGAGACTTGAGTTTAACAATAATTAAGTCATTCTTTAAATCAAACATTTTTTAAATAAAGTATAAAATGAGATTCTTCTAGTTGCTTTCATGTATACTTCAATTATTTTTTATGCTTTCATGATTTTCATCAGAGAATATAGTCTTGGCATAAAAAATAAACCACAACTGACCATTTTTCCTGTATTATTTGCAAAACATGTAGTAGAATCATTTACGAGTTACAAAATAAAGGTTAAATTTCATCTGTGAAATATAGGCCGATCTTAATATGCGAAAGATGCATTAAATTCATCTACAAAATATGGATAAATTTTGACTTGAGAAAGATTTATTGTATTCATATACAAAATATGGATAAATTTTAATTTGCAAAATATGTATTCAATTTATTTATGAAATATGGGTAAACTTTATTTTACAAAAAATGTATAATACATTTGTAAAATGTAGTTTAATAATAATTGCAAAACATGCATCAATTTACTATTGCGAAACATACAATTGCAGTTACAAATATTATTTAATTGTGAAACGTGTATAAAAACATAATACAATGAACTGTACAATATGCGCTAATAACATTTTCATGACATACTTTAATAATAATCGCAAAACATGCATTAGAATCTGGTAAAATGAAATGTAAAACATGAATTATATAAACTTATAAATCCTAGCTTAACAATAATTGCAAAATATACATCAATTAAAACTATAAAATATGTTCAATTATTAAGTGTGAAATATCATTTTATTGCAAACCATACATCAAAACCTGGTATAACTAATTACGAAACATGCATAATTATTTTCGTGAAATATATATCAAATGCAATAACAACAAACCACGTTGCCAAAACCATATTGCAAAACAACATAAAATAAGAATTTCGCTATTATTTAGAATAATTAATAAAATATAGTACTAGAACATTCTCGTAAAACGAATTACTAACACCAAAATCTTAAAAACTATAAAGATATCATCCGAATTTGAAAAACTAACAAAATATTATTAAACTTTAAAAGCTAACAAAATATCATTGAAAACTAATAAGATAAGAAAAAAGAGCTATATATTAATTGTTTTGAAAAAATGTTACAGTATAGGTGAGACAAAATTTTTAGTTGATTTTTTTATATATATAATAAAAAATAACCGTTGTAAGAATAAATAAATTCAATTTATTTGATTTAAAAAAATCTGTTACAATTTTTTATTTTTTTAAAACCATCGCAATTAATTATATTTAAAAAATTATTTTCTTAAATGATATTATATAAATATGTATTTACGATATATAAATATTTTTTAAGAGAAAGATCAAACCTTTTATTTGATAGAGTAAGTTTGATACATGCTAGTATTAATTACACTCATAAAACAAAAAAATTGGGGCCAAAAGCAAAATTTTGGAAAATATAGTCCAATAACCGTTCTAAGTAACCATATATCAACTTTTCAATATTTATATTTATATGTACGAGACTAACTATATAAATTTCTAAAAATATAGTGAGAGAAAAAAATAAATATAAAAACATAATCTATATAAATGCAAAACACCGAGAGACTGATGCTTATATTTTATATTCAATTCCAAGCTAAAAGGACAAAATAGGTTGAGGTTTTAAAATTAATATAAGAACAGAAATGGGAACAAGGGGGAGGAGGGTATTGGTTTGGTGGTGATTCACGCGAACGAAGTTGTGGATGTTGGCGAGGCAACCCTAACGCCAGCTGGCTGTCGGAGAGAGGTCTTCAGATCCCTTTGCACGTGACTCACCATTTCTACGCTCTCTTTCAATTTATTATTACCAATCAAAAATTAAAGCTCAAATAATAAAATAAAAATCAGAAAACCAAAAATCAAATCAAAATAAATAAAACAGAGAAATCCAAACAATCGAATCAGTCTCTCTCCCTCCTCCCACTCTCTCCTTTTCTCTTTCTCTTTCCCTTTTTCTCTAGATTTTCACTTCTTGCTTCTCTTTCTCGTCTCGTCTTGTATTGTATTGTATCGTATCATTGTATGTAGAACAGATGCGATTTTGTATCATTGGCTGGAGCTAAGATTCATATGTTATTGGCTGTCAATTCAAATGCACGGATCCGCTGCTGGTATAAAACCCTCACTTTTTCTTTATTTTCTGTTGATTTCACTTTTATCTGCTGCTTGATTTCTGCAATTGAATCATCTTTTGGATTGTGATTGGTGTTTTCTATTGATCTCACATTCTTCAGACCTTTCTTGGATGGCTAATTCTTGAATTAAGCAAAGTGAATGGAGTGATTCTTTGCCAGTTCTTGTTAACAGAATCATCATGTAATCTATGTTTCTTCCCAATGATTGCCTTATAAGAATTATCCCATACGTTCTGTGCTATAGCCTATACCCAATGCCAGATGCTAGATGTTGGAATTCACTCACTCCATTTCATGCTTTCTCTATGCCATTCAGCTTCAAAAACTAACCAAATGTCATGCTGCCAAAACAATCTACCTAAATTTAATATAAAAAAAAAACAAACAAATGGTTACGGAAGTTACTACCTTTACTAAATAAATTGTTTCCTCAGCTAAATTTATTACCTCAAATTCAGAATGCTTCTCTTTATTTATCTGATATGTAATGGCTTTTTTTGCGATACTAGTTTTACCCTCTATGTTATTTGTTTCTCTTAGTTGCAAAATTTCTATACTCTACTGACCATTTCCGATCCCTACAAGGACACATTCCCTCTTTGCTTAAACAATGAGTCTCCTTTTGCAGCCCACCTTCATCTCAAAGAATGCTTGAGATTATCTATAAATGTTCCTTCATGGGATGAGAAGAAGCAGCGAAATGTTTTTGCCTCCCAATAATTTAAAGAGATGGAGGAAACACGAGATGATGCAGGGCCTGCAGAGCAAGGGCCTCAAAATGCAACGTGGTGGCCTTCAGAATTTGTTGAAAAGTTTGGCTTTGTTTCTTTGGAGTCCCAAGGGGAGAGTTTGATTACTACAGAATCTCCTAGAAAATTTGAGCAAGATGAGTTATCATCGCATACAGCATCACAAACCCTTTGGAGTACTGGAATGCTCTCTGAACCAATCCCAAACGGTTTCTATTCAGTCATTCCGGTGAGAATTACAATTAATATGCATAGTTTGAACGTATAGTCTGTTGCCATTTCTATAATTTGAACCATCCGATCTATCTGTTGTTAGTAATGCGGTAAATGACAAAGTTTTTTTTTTCTTTCTTATGACTCTCCTCTGGAGTTTGTAACTCCTTGGACCGACTAAACAAGTTCTAATAGATAAATATCCGTTACCATGCAAATGTAAATTTGTAAAATTTGTCCTTTTAGTGATTTCTGATGTAGACGTTCTCTTCTTATTAAAGTGTGCATGTATGTCTTGTTTTATTTAAGTTTCCAGTATCTGTTCTGCTACTTTTGGTATTTGCTTAAGCCTCCACGGTTTTAATCAGATGTCTCTCCAGTCATATCTTTCAATTCAATGCTACCATATTGTTGAGAAAAAGTGTGCAAGGTTTAGTACTATAGGCTAGCGTGTTGTTGTTTGCGAAATTGTAAAGCTGTTCATAACTTCATGGCTTTCAATCAGCAATACGTTTTGAATCACTGTATTTTAGGCGAGCCTTGCAGACATGTAGCTCTAATATTTTGGGCTGTAAGATATTGCATATGGCTTAATGATTCACAACACAACTTAACTGCTGAAATGTGTTTTAATTAAGATGATTGTTCCACATTAACTTGATAACTGGATTTCAAGAGTTTGTGGGGGAATATCACCTCTAAAATGTTTGTCTCACAATTTGTTTATCTCTAAAGTCCCGTCTCACGAAAAGTCAAGGTTATTGGATTAGCCTTGAACTCATTGTTGCCATAATGTAGCTAAAAATTTGGAGGCTGTAAGATAAAGCATATGGCTTATTGATTCACATAACGGCTGAAATGTGTGTTCTTCTTTAAAGACTGTTGTACATTAGTGTGATTACTGGATTTTAAGTGTCCGAGGAATATTCACGTAACTGATGAGATGTGTGTTCTTATTTAAAAAACTGTTCTACATTAGTGTGATAACTGGATTTTAAGCGTACAATGGATATCACCTCTAAAGTGTTTGCATCGTAATTTGTTTGTCTCAAAAGTTCTGTGTAACGGATATCACCTCTAAAATGTTTGTATCGAAATGTGTTATCTGTGCAATTCTTCATTTGTATGTTGGATGCTTGGAAGCAGTGTTTCTAGGCGAAAAAACAATAAATCTGCGTCCAGCAGCTCTAGAGGGGGAAAAGTAGTATTCTAATTTTGACTGTAGCGTAATCTATCTGAGAGTTTGGTACGGGATTTATTATTTCCTAATATAGGGCTGAGATAATGTCGCAAGTACTAAAAACAACCCACTATTTTTCTCTTCCCTAAAAGGTGAATCCTACTAATGAAGTCTGACATGTCAGGCTCCTAGGTTAATTATTAAGTTCAGAATTCGAGAAAGTTGTTATAGCAGTTCTGATCACTCTAGTTATGGAAAGAATAGGGTTTATCATGTGCATTATTCCAGCAGAAATCCTTATCGGACATTTAAAACGGGTTCTAGTTCTTTTGAGTTTTTTTTGAGATGATGTTAAACAATAGATTGACTTTTCTATCATCTCAGAGCCTTAAACTGTTAGAATATAGTCCCATTTATAATTCTGCAGTGTAACATGATTCCTCATGTCGAATCCAGTTACAGTTACGTGAAGCCACTTGCAAGATTTGAAAGGGCATTGTGAGGCATGTAATAGTTTATTTATTAAATTCTAGTCAAGTATTTCATGGTTTGCATGCAAGACCTCTGGCTCTGTTATACTGTTGGAGAATGGATCATACTAAGAAACATCACTATTGAAGCTGTTAGGATTTAAAAGTGATGTTTCTTAACAAGATACCTCGGGTATAGATTCTGTGCTTTGACAAGATACTTTCCCGAATGATAATCCTTTCACTGCACATCTATCGGTATACCAAATTCTTCGTCATGTAACAGTATGATAGTTGGGAAGATTTAATAATGCTACTTTTGGAGTGTCTCATATTTTCTGCGGGGTTATGTGTTTTCTAGGAAGATAAAGATATTTTAGACCTTCCTACACACTGTTGTTGGTCAGCAACGAGCATAGCCCGACAGGCGACATATAAGAAAAAAACAAACTAAAGTAGTAATTTATTTTATGAAGGGTAATAATCTGCAAATAGAGAGAAGTAGTTTCTAATTCTTGTGACATTCTTCTATTTTTTTTTTTATCTTCGTACCGTGTTAGTTGGATGCAATATGTTTGGAGTATGCACGTTTCAACATGTTGTATAAATGGGCAATCAGAATTTATAAGTACTTTTTCACTGAAAGCTTTTAGACTATGTTTATAAAAGCTATTAAATGTAATTGTACAGATCTGAGATTAGAGTAATGGAATATCTTCAGTTAAACAATATTAACTTGTGATTTGCAATTGATGCAGGATAAGAGGCTCAAGGAGAATTTTGACTGTATTCCAACACTGGATGAGCTTCATGCTATGGATGAAGAGGGTTTCAAAGCTGATATAATTCTTGTAGATTTTGAGAAAGATAAAAAGTTAGCTATGTTAAAACAGCTAATCGTGGCACTAGTCAAAGGATTGAATTCAAATCCAGCTGCAATGATTAAGAAGATTGCCGGACTGGTAAAACCAGTTTAACTTTTCTCGTCTACTTTCATGGTTCAGTTGAATTGCTACTTCATCTTTGCTAAGGCTTTGTTTTTGCTTTTCTACCATGTAAAACTTAATTTGAATGTCACTGTACTTCAAAGGGTGTTAGTGGTGCTTTATACGGAAGAGAGCTTTATATCCATGTCGCTTGTTGATAGCCAGTATAAGTATTGCATTTGGGGGTTAGAAACTCCAGTGGTGCCTAGTTATGATCAGATGCATTACATGCCTCTTGTTCTAATAAGCAGTCATGAAGTGTTATATACCTTTATTCCTTTGGCTGTAGACTTCTTAAGGTGCATGTTTTACTCTTACACAATCAGGTAGTTGACGGATCTTTGTTCTTCAGCGGATATAGAGTAGGAAAATGTGCATTAAAATATCTGGTTTGTGTCTAGAGATTCTAAGATGACATGACATATCAGTATTCAAGGCTTCTGAGGCTGGTAGTTTGGATAGCTGGGGAGTAGAGTGAAGACATTTTGGTGAATCTTATGTTTCATTGGTTTCTTCTTTTTATCATGAAGGTTGACCGTTGCTCATCATGAAGCAGTCTACTTTCTAGTCATCTAGTTTATTTTGAACTAAAATAGGAAACCTAATTACTTAAAAGATATAAAGCCTCATCGCTTAGAATTTTCTAGGTTATAACTTTAGGTTCATTAGATTCCATTCTTGCAACAAAACGGGTATACTATTTTAAACCATTACCATGAGACACTGCGTTAATATATGTTCACATTTCCATTATATCTTTGAACCATCTTTCTCTTCTCAGACTCTTTTGCCTCTCAACAGGTGTCTGATGTTTATAAACGGCCAACTTTGGAAAGTCCAGCAAAAGCTGCACTCGAGGAAAACATCCACTTGTTTGAAAATCATGGGGCCCAGATGCTTGGGCAAATAAAACACGGTTCCTGTCGTCCTCGAGCAATTTTGTTTAAAGTTCTGGCAGATACTGTTGGTTTTGAGAGCAGGCTCATGGTGGTAAGCCTCAACCTGAACTTGATTTGTATCTAGTTTATTTTGCTAGTGTTGCTACTTTTATCTGTAACTCTCAAATAGTTTATAGTGGATTATGTTGAGCGCAGATATAATGTCTCTAAATGGTTGACGGCTGTGTCTTTTTTCTTTTTACTCAGGGTTTGCCCAATGATGGAGCTGTGGAGTGTGCCGATTCATATAAACATATGTCTGTGATAGTTGTGCGAAATTCTGTGGAACTGTTGGTCGATCTTATGAGGTTTCCTGGTCAGCTGATACCACGATCAGCTAAAGCTATTTTAATGACCCATATATCGGCTGCAGGAGAGAGTGATTCGGCTGAAAATGACTCATGCGACTCACCATTGGAGCCAAATAGTCCTCTATATGGGTATTCGGAGAGAGTCGATCCTGACAGGTTAGCAGAGAGTGGTGGTTGACTACCAAGCTGAACCTTAGTTTGCGAATTATAAATTTATTATGCATGCCTATTAAAGTTTGGCAATAATTCTTGTTGACCATGCTACAGTGCAGATAGAGATGAGCATCTTCAGTTCCATCGGAAATTAGAAGGATCTCCAAATATATCAGGTCTGTCATTACGGAATATGATGTTGCGATCTGCCACCTCTCTTGATAGGAAATTAAGGTATTAGCTGTATGACACTTGCAAGTTTCTATATTTGTTCAAATATTAACTACTCGATTCCAAATGAGTCTATCCATCATGATTGTCAAGAGTCTCTTTTGTGCTCCAGTTTCTCACATAGTGAACCCAACATTGCAACTGCATTTGGGCGACGTGGCCGGAGAAGGATCATTGCTGAACAGCGGACTGCTAGTTCAAGGTTATTCTTACTCTTTACGGAGTCAAGATTTACGTGAAAGTTAGAGCCAAATATTTTTGCCGTGTGATCGTCTGCATGAATTTACTTGAGAAATGAGTATGAAAGACATTTATGTTCAAATGTTCGCTTTCTCCCACATCATGTATATCATGTAAAGCAGCGACTCTATATCTCTTTAGTAATTTGATACCAGAACAATTCAGTGTCTCCTGCTTGAGCTAGATATATGTTTTTTTTATGTCTGTGTTGGGGGTCAAGAGCATCCATTTTCTCGGTGTAAAAATACACTACTCTTGACGGTTTAAGTTGGCGCTCAAAAGTTTCTTTTCTAATTAGATTATTTTACTGGAAAGTGTTTTTGCTCTATACCTCTTTATATGAGTGGAAATGAAGGACCAAAGATAGAGGATTTTGTGTGCGTGGTTCAGATTGGTTGATTCAAAATTTATATAGCTGGAACTTGATTCCATTGCTGCCCGTAACTTTTCTTTGCTAGTGCTTATTCTATATTATTGTACGATTCTTTTTCTTCAGGAACTGAAGCTTCCTTTCCAATGTCTTATTTATCACTCAAAGTTCTTAATTGATTTTCTTGGCTTTGTAGCCCAGAGCATCCTTCATATCGAGCACGTGGGCTGTCCATATTGAGTGGCGATAGGAATCCTCTTAAAGACTATACTGATGAGGCATCTTCATCAAGGTTTCTCCTTTTTTATATATAGGATTGATTATAATAATTTAAAGAAATCGAGGGTTCTTAAGTGGAGGTCTGCATGATACATTAGTAAAGACAGTGGTTGGTCTATCACCAAGTAGCTGCCGAACTCCCACTCCAAAACAAAACTAACTAGCCTCACATTAACTCTTTATTTTTTTCTATTAAATATATATGATTTATTTTTTTCTGGTAAAGTCTAGAAAATTATTGAAACTTTATTGTTTATGAGGATATCATTTTTATCTGGTTAGATGATAAAAAACCCTTTACATCTTGAAGTG
Source organism: Limnanthes douglasii subsp. nivea (assembly GCA_036936605.1). Classification (NCBI taxonomy): domain Eukaryota; kingdom Viridiplantae; phylum Streptophyta; class Magnoliopsida; order Brassicales; family Limnanthaceae; genus Limnanthes; species Limnanthes douglasii. The sequence continues at coordinate 123,455,489 of JAUPFV010000005.1, read as the reverse complement.
ATTCATATAATGCCTTTTCTGTGAAAAACCCTTTTAAGTCCGAGTGAATCGGTTGGTAGGGAAATGAAGGTCTGCAGATTGTCTCCAAGTCTCTCATATGCTTATGTCTTATTGCCTTGACAATTAATGATAAACAATGTAGTGTTACTCAGTCCTAGTCAGTTTTATGTGGTCCTATAGAAAAGTGAACTAGATTACTATACTCTACCCATACGCTACTTTCCTTGAAAACGTTTTAAGAGATGGTTGTCCTGGCAATGCTGATGTCTTCAAATTTTAAATGTAGCTACAGGTCAGACGGTGCATCAAAGTCAGAAGCTCGCAGAAGAAGAAGAAGCTTTAGTATTACTCCTGAAATTGGTGATGACATCGTAAGGTTGAATTTGGCTCACTAAAATATTATTACTTTTATTCCCATTTTATATTCAACTTAATTCTATGCTAAGCATGCTGGTTTTGTATTAAATTTAGGTTTAATAATCGTAGTTCTTTGGTCTTTAACCATGCTAGCTCAAAATCTATGTGATGAATTCCGCGTCATTATTCCAATTGTAACTAGTTTTTCATCATAACTAAGGTTTCCTGATTATTTTGAATATTTTCTTCTGTTGGTAACATAAGGAGTTTACAATCAGTAACTTTTAAAGTGTACGAGCTAATACTCAGATTTCTTTGAGGCAGGCATACTGTCAGTGAGCGAGTATATGGACATTTTTAGCCTGTCGTGTAATTCTTTAATGTTGCAATTTATTTCCAAAAATTGAAAAACAAAAACAGTAGGTGGCTTTGGTCTTTTTGGTGATATAGTGAAGTGTTTGATGTGTTAACTCAGAAAGTTATGAACTATTGCAGGGCTGTACGTGCAATGAATGAAACGTTGAAGCAAAGCCGTCTTTTGCGAGAGCAAGGGGGTGATAGATCTCTTTCCCTTGCTGCAGAGGACCTGAACAATACGCCAGGTCTTCGGAAAAATGTATGTCATTCTCTCCTTATAACAGGGACCTTGATGTGTATTTTGAATTATTTCTGCCATATGGATTTGTCTTAGACTGATTCATCAGCTTACTTTTCATCAACAATGATTCTGGTTTTGGAATTATGTTTCTACAAACTGGCACACTTGCTCATTGATTGGCAATGGGAGGATTGTAAATCAGTATATCATCATCAAGTGACTAAATGTACTTCTCTATTTCTTTTCGGAGAATGTATGCGTGTCTAGTCAACTTATTGCTTTTAATTAGTTATATAGTCTGTTATATGTGCTCAATATGTGATTATCAATAATCATAAGATGGGAAATTCAACTCATTGGACATTTTCTTTTTATGGATGGTCAGAGTCCAGTTTTATACCTAAATGTTAGTAATAGTTAATTTTCGATTGTCTATCTTTGTGCTAATTTGCCAATCTGTCTTAAGAATAAAAGTAGGCTGATGTTCTAAGAAGCGCGATAGTCATTTTACTGATTATGTCTATATGAATGCATAATATTAGCCAAAGTAGGTAGATTTGGCTTCCTCAGTAACAGAGGTTTTAAACGTTATAGAAATGCTTTCTCTCACCTGATTTTAGAGAAAATTGAAAGACATGGAAGCACCTTACTTTACCTTAAATTGTAGTATTATGCAAATTCCTGCTTACTGGATGATATTGATTCTTTTCAACCCGAATGACACCTTTTCTACATGTATTTTACTAAATTTGGCTGCTAAGTTCAATTGTAGTCGCAAGTTGAGGTTTCTTTACGATGAAGCTTTTGTGACCATAATTTTATGATCTCATTTTTTGTCACCTTTTTTATAAAGTTCGGCAGCAAGAGTTACTTCTTTATTCATCTAATCAAGATGATATGATTCTCAAATTACCAATGTATTTTTCCTTCAATATATTTTGGCTATTATTAATCACATGCAATATTTTAGGTATCCAGTCTTCAACTGGATGTTCGTGATCAAATATCCAGAGAAAGATCTGCCTTATATCAAGTAAATTCGCAGAAGGCAATATCATTGCCATCATCACCACATGGTTACAGAAGCCAAAATTTGGAAAGAAGTGGACCTTCCGGCTATGCAATTACTGATACGTGGAATAAAGTACTGGAATCTCTCACGTTTCAGGAAAAACCATTATTAGCTTATCCAGAATGGAATATTGACTTCTCTGAATTGACGGTTGGAACCCGGGTTGGAATTGGTAAGCTTTAAAATTCTAACTCTGTAGTATCAACTGCTACAAATTTTTTTCGTATGCTTGTAGATGTCTACATACCAGATTATAGATGGTTCTATAAGGATTTTACCTCAAAACTTTGATTTCATTATTCTGCTTGATCTCTTAGATTACTGCTGAAAGCTCATCTATTGGTCTTCTTATATCTATAATGGTTTCTTCCAAACTGCTCCGCCTGTGTTATCTTTTCTTTTGTTTGTTTGTTTGTTTGTTTGTTTGTTAAAGTACAGAAATTGCCTGCTACGTAAGCTCATCCTTGCATACAAACTCCTTATGAACAAATTGTAGGCCTATTTAAGCATCAGTTCCATATATAGTTAATGCGGCTCACTATAGAAGTTGACGTGGATCTAGAACACTCCAAACTCAACTGAAAAGGATTATTGTATGCAAGAAATTACATTAATGCTTTTTCCCATTATAGGTCCATATATATACCTGACATGAACTGACTATTCAAATTCAACAAAACTTATTAATTTAGTTAGTCCGAATTTTATTCTTATCCCATGAGAAGAAGGAACCAGGAAATTATGATAAATTTCGAATTCCGTGACTTCTCTTGGCTACTCCCAGGGTCTGCTGTAATCTAACCTTTCTCCTTCCATAAGTTACTAATCTTCTTGTATTTAGAAGCATTAAAACTTGGCTTGGTTGATGTATAGGCAAAGAAATTGAATGCCTCGACTACTTAAATTCATCGACATAAAATTTTGCTGTCAACTTTAGGTTTCTTCGGCGAAGTTTTCCGTGGTATATGGAATGGGACTGATGTAGCAATTAAGGTGTTTTTGGAGCAAGATCTTACAGCGGAGAATATGGAGGACTTCTGTAATGAGATATCCATCCTTAGGTATCTCTTTGTAAATGTGTTTAGTTAAAATTTCTCCAGCTTGTGTCTTCTGACTTGGTTTCGCTCTTCTTTTCTGATTATGCACATGTTACCTTCAGTCGTGTTCGACATCCCAATGGTACTCCCTTTCTCCCGCACTCCTCCTAAATTAGATCTTGCAAACTTTTCTTCAATTATTGTTAACTTGCCAACATCATAATGCCTAAGATATATGCAATTCTCAGTATGTTGCCTCTGTTTGTTGAACCTAGAGGTGCTGCTTTGTGTAGTTATCTTATTTCTGGGAGCATGTACAAGACCTCCACGCTTATCAATGGTAACTGAATATATGGAGATGGGATCCTTGTACCATTTGATCCATTTAAGTGGCCAGAAAAAGAAACTTAGCTGGCGAAGAAGACTAAAAATGCTGCGTGATATTTGCAGGTATGCTAGTTTGTTCACGAACCCAAGATATTCTTCATTCCATTCGAGTTCATCTATATTGCATGGTCCTGGCTTTAGTAATTAACGCACTTCCAGGAGTTGGCAGTGTTTGCACTTGTAGTTGAAATCACTGCTGTAACCAACTGGGTTTGGCCTATTTTTAATAACTTCTGCTACTTGTGACTTTTTTTAATTTATATTCATTTTAAGGGACTCTTCTCTTTAGCTAAAATATACAGTGAGTAAGAATTAAATCTGCAAGGGTTCTTTATTTTGCTTAATTTAACCGGGGGTTAAACCAAATTTGTAAATTCGCGTGTAAAGGCGGGCATGCTGTTAAGAGTCAAAATTAAGTGGCAAATAAGGAAGTAGCTAGCATGTTTTATCTCTAATCTAATAACCAATGATCATTACCATATACAGAGAGTAAAAAGGTAAATAAGCAAGGTAGTAGTTGAATATGAGCTTGTTTAAACTGATGATTATTCTAATATGGAAACTAAGGGGCCTGATGTGTATACACCGCATGAAGATTGTTCATCGTGATCTCAAGAGTGCAAATTGCCTGGTGAATAAGCACTGGACTGTTAAAATCTGTGATTTTGGACTCTCGAAAACGATGACAGAGACATCCATGAAAGCTTCCTCATCTGCTGGAACTCCAGAATGGATGGCCCCTGAACTTATCCGTAACGAAGACTTCACAGAAAAGTGTGATATCTTTAGCTTGGGGGTGCTAATGTGGGAGCTCTGTACCCTTAGCCGACCATGGGAAGGAGTGCCTCCTGAGAGGGTATGCTTTTCTACTTGCCCAAGGCATGTGTATTTGAAAATTGAGAAGGAAATTAAAACCCTTGGCTCATTTAAAAACTGAAACACTAAAAAAAACTAGTTTCTCTACAAGAAAATGACAGAAAAATGCCAACTTTTCTTAATTTTTTTGTTTGATTAAAAAAGTTGAGGTCTGTTTTTTTTATGTTAATGCCTTTTCAGGTGGTTTATGCTGTTGCAAATGAGGGATCTCGTCTGGAGATTCCTGAAGGTCCACTAGGCAGGCTTATTGCAGGTCTCTAGAGTGTACTACTGCTCAATTCATTGTCAACAGCACGGAACTTTATATGCACATTTTTTATTATTCTGCTAATGTTTCTTTTTAACTTCAGATTGTTGGGCAGAACCCCAAGAACGGCCAAGCTGTAAAGAGATACTCTCGCGGTTGCTCGACTGCGAGTATTCACTCTGCTAGATCAATACGTGTTGTATAGAAATTGTGGTAGAGGTGTTACTCCAACTTGTTCTCGGCTTCTTCAGGTTGTAAAAACATTAGAATGTTTCTTCTTTTGCTTTTCAATGAATTTTCACATTTCTTTGTTGGAATAAATCTTCTCTTTTCGGTTAATAAACTTGAGCAAATTTTCAATTCATTTACTAGTAATAAAATGTTAAACGGTTAACATCTCATTCTAAGTGTGAAAATTGAAACAAATGTTTTCAAATTTGGTTTGGCCATGACAATTTTTAATATGAGCTGAATACCGAATATGAAGTAAATTTGTGAAAATTATTATTGTCAAGAATTTGTGAAAATTGTTATTGTCAAGAGCTGAAACATAAAGTAGAAAGCAACATCATCGGAGGATTTAAAATTGTCTACAATCTTCAGTATGTTAAATTGCAGCTTCAATTTGTTACAAAATCTAGTTTGATTGAACCAGGTGTAAGTTATTTTCTCAAGACTTTTTTTTACATATATTTTGGCCGTTGGACAAGTGACAATTTCGAAATACCCCATTGGTAACGTAATTTTAATATAGTTTAATAGAAAAATGATTTTTCCTTTTTCTTAGTTGAATGGGAAGACAACATAAATTTATGTTATTCATATAATTAACCAAGATTAAAAATATGAGATTTTGTTGAAACATGGAGGACTATCTGCTGATATTGGAAAAAGACTAAAATTCTACATTGAAACATGAAAGATAATAAAAATGAAATAAAACACCGTTGTAGTGTTTTTTAATCGGTAAATAACTCACTACTATAGTGCATAAATAACCCGACTTAAGAATAATAGATGAGATTTATAAAAGACTCTTTCTCCAAAAGTGTCGATCACCGCCGAAGCTTTTTAGCACGCGGTCAGGATTTTTATTAGCTAGATATTTGTCTTTTTTACCAAGTAGGACGAGGATTTGTCTTTTTTATCCGACAGATTTAATTTTTATGCCGTCCGTTTTTCTATAAATATTTTATTTTCTTAGAGAGAGATTGGTCATTCTCTTTAAAAAAACCCCTTTTTTAGTGACTATATTGTTGTTGGCTATTAGAAGCGTTTTATCGGACTAGTATATCGGTTCTCTAGTTGACAATTGGTAGCGGCGGTAAATGGATCATGACACGTTAGAAATAGGTGAGATCATGTCGTAATTTAAATGGGGTAATGCAGACACGCAAACACGTCAGATAAATAATTCTTTTTATTAGACATACACGCCAGACACTCCAATAATTGGCAACAGGTCAGATACATAAATTTTTTATAGGCTAACGACATGCACACGCCAAACACTCTAATAATAATGGCACATTAGATTAGATATGTCAATCGACTTTATATTAGTATATTTATAATAAAAACATTAGTTTGTAAACTAATTATTATAGCAATCATATATTATATAGGGTTATGCTAACCGGTGCCCATGGGCACCGGTTAACACACATTTAATACACTGTTTTTCCGTGAAAATTAACTTCTTTTTATTAGTGGGAGAGATAAAATAATTTTGAGGACACTACTACCCTTTTTCTTATTCTCTATCTTATCTTCGGTTATAATTAATCTTAATTAAAAATATGATAATTAATAATTTTGAAATTATTATATTAGTTAATTAAGTAAAGTTATACTATAATAAAAATAAAATATTAATATTAAACTGTTATTTTCAACTATAGTAAATTAAAATTATTACCATTAGTAAATTAATTTTTTAAAACCTTTTGACTATCTAATTTTGATAGTTACAATTATATCATCATTTGGTTTTCTTTTTATATAGCTAGGTTTTGTTTGTTTTAAAAAAGGTTAAATAAAAATTCCTTAAAAAACAATTTTAACTTTATATTTTACAAACAAAACTCACTTTCTTACTAAAATTAATTTCAAATAAAAAAGGTAGTTAATGAACTTTCAACTTTTTAAGTGAAAAGTTGGTCTAAAAAATTAATTTGTTTGGAAATTTGAAAATTAAAATGATTTTTTAAAATATTTAATTTTAAAAAATAAATTTTAAAATTATTTGAAATCTGCTTTTGATTAAGAATTTGATAAAATAACATTTATTTTAAGAATGATATTTTAAAATATTTTGCAAACTTGTTTCAACTTTTATTTGAAATCTGCTTTTCATATTTTTAATTAATATTAATTATTACCGAAGACATACACGCCAGACACTCCAATAATTGGCAACAGGTCAGATACATAAATTTTTTATAGGCTAACGACATGCACACGCCAAACACTCTAATAATAATGGCACATTAGATTAGATATGTCAATCGACTTTATATTAGTATATTTATAATAAAAACATTAGTTTGTAAACTAATTATTATAGCAATCATATATTATATATAATGAGGAAACTATCCATAAATATCTAGTCAACTTTCAAATACCAAAATGGTATCCACTTTTAAACTAGTTCCATAAAATATCTAAAGTCACATTTTGGACAAAAATACCCTCTAGAGTATAAAATGGGGATTTTTGGTTGAAACCCACTTTTTCACATTCTAATCAGATTTTTAGGTTTCAATTGCCCCCACTTTCACATTTCTAAATTTGAGAAGAGAGAAACACAAAAAACGAGAGCGAACCCAAAAGACGATTTTGAACCGAAACGAAACTTTTACGACTGAACCGTTTTCCGTAACCGTTCCGGCCACCCAAACCCGTCAACAAAACCGAACGTTCCGGCCACCGTAACTGCATCGACAGCACCATCGTCCGCCTCCGTCTCCGTCAAACAGGGTAAGCTTTTGATTTTGATTTTGATTATTGACATTTTTGTTTGTTTCAGCAGAAAAATGAAGGTTGTCGCTGCTTATTTGCTTGATGTGTTGGGAGGGAAAACCACTCATTCTGCGGAGGATATCAAGAAAATCCTTGGATCAGGTTCTTTTTCTCTCGATTTTGTGTTATATGGTTCTGATTTTGGTCTAGATTTGGTTTTGATTCTGATTTGCATATAAATTTGAGCTCGATTTATGCTTTTAGTGTTTTGATTCTGTTTCTAGGGTTTTCTTATCATTATTTGTATGTTCGTGTATTGTTATTATAGAATGTGCTTCGTTTGTTGTTGGTAAGGACTTTATGGTGCGATTGATTAGTAAATCCCTGTTTCGAATTTTGTATAAGGTAAAGTTATACGGATTGATGTTAATGATCTGTGTAAATAAGCAATGGATTTCTTGAATTACTTTTTGTTACTGTTCGAAATCCAAGTTAAACCAAACCAATCATGTATCTCTAGATTCTCGCTTTCTCTAAGCAATGTATGTCAATGATCAGTAGGTTTGGTTTCAGTTTGATTTAGTAAAGTCAGGATGAATATATGAATGCGTTTGATTGAGGTTATAGCTTTTGTTTAGATAAGTGATCTTTTACTATGTTGGTTGGCTTCCTTTAAGCATTTGTGTATTGGTTCAAGGTGTTATTGTTGTCAATTTGTGAAGTGAAATCCTTATATGAGTTGAGATTTACGTTTGTTATTGAATTTTCAGTTGGTGCTGATGCCGATGATGATAGAATTGAACTCCTATTGTCCCAAGTGAAGGGTAAAGATATCACGGAGTTGATTGCTTCAGAACGATCAAAGTTGGCTTCTGTTCCATCAGGTGGTGGTGTTGCAGTTGCTGCTGCGCCTGCCGGTGGTGGTGGTGCTGCTGCTCCTGCTGCTGAAGAGAAGAAGGCAGAGAAAGTAGAAGAGAAAAACCATCAACGTTTTAATAATCTATTATGATCATTCATATCCATAATTTGTATATATATTGTTTGACTATTTTATGTAAAAACTCATTAGATATTGTCTCTTCTGATAATTTGAGTATATGGGTTGCTTCTGTAAAAAAAAATAGTATCAAATAGTAATGTAGCATTGAAGTGCGTTCGATGTTGTTTTCGAGTTAGTTGAACTTGGTATAAAATTGAACGCTAATAATATATTGAAAGTGTTTGTGGCCACATCTAGCAATCCTATAGTAACGTATTTAGCAATGTGTTATTAGAGTTGCTCCTAAGCTCTTGGTTCGCCCATCCAACAATGTGGCGTACTGTATCTAGCAATGACAGTAGTAGTAAATAGCAATGACATAGCATCGTAATGGCAGTTAGGATTCACAATCGCAATTTAAAGATAACTAATCTATCAAAGCAAAGTGAACCTTAACGACTGAAATAAATCAACCGCAATCGCAACCAGAAAACCACGTATCTAGCAATGTCTATGTGTCATATCTATCGGACTTATACTCATGTATCTATCTAGCCATGCCTACATTTCATATCTATCGGACTATTAATCACGTATCTAGCAATGTCTATATGTCGTATCTATCAGACTTATACTCACGTATCTAGCAATGTCTATATGTCGTATCTAGCAAATATATAGTGCTGCAACTAGAAATGTCTATATTTCATATCTATCAGACTTATACTCAAGTATCCATCAATGTCCATATGTCGTTTGTAGCAACTAAAAAGTGCTGCATCTAACAATGTCTATATTTCATATCTAGCAATGTCTATGTTTCATATCTATCAGACTTATACTCATGTATCTATCTAGCCATGCCTATATTTCATATCTATCGGAATATTAAACACGTATCTAGCAATGTCTATATGTCGTATCTATCAGACTTATACTCACGTATCGAGCAATGTCTAAATGTCGTATCTAGCAAATATATAGTGCTGCACCTAGCAATGTCTATATTTCATATCTATCAGACTTATAGTCAAGTATCTATCAATGTCCATATGTCGTATCTAGCAACTAAAACATGTTGCATCTAGCAATGTCTATATTTCATATCTATCAGAATTATAGTCAAGTATCTATCAATGTCCATATATCGTATCTAGCAACTAAAAAGTTCGGTATCTAGCAATGTCTATATATCATATATATCAGACTTATACTAAAGTATCTATCAATGTCCATATGTCGTATCCAGCAACTAAACAGTGTTGCATCTGGAAATGATATATAGTTGTGGTTTTGTACCGGAAGCAAGAGAAGCAAGAGAAGTGAGCACCATGGGTAGTCTTGAGGTAGAGATATTGAAATCATAGATCAGTTAGGTGGTTCAGTTAGCATAAGTGGTGAAGCAAGTTATAATAATAGCTTGAAACTCAAAAGGGAGAAACACAACAGCTTAATTGGATTGAAACAGTGAGACATATTATATATACAATGCAATAACTTAAAGAAGGTACATGAACTATATACAAGAGTCGTGAAAATGAGCGTCAGGATGTGCCTAACACAACCTTGAAAGGTTTTGAAGAAATCGCTTTGATAAAGTTGGAGCTCGAAAAAGCATGTCCTAGGGTGGTTTCTTGTGCAGATGCTTTAGCCCTTGCCACCAGGGATTCCGTTCTTCTGGTCTGTCTCAGTGTTTTGATTCGCCGCGTTGGCAGTGACCTCCTATTATGCCCTGATTTGAAACAGAGACCACAAAGGGACTGGTTGGTGGTAACCTCTCCTCTTGATGGTGTTTACACTAAGGTTTCTTAATCCAGAAGAATATACTACACCAACAGAAGCCATTAGCACACAGCCAAACCTTTCTAAAATTCACTGCTTCAACTCAGCTGCAAAACGAACACCTGCATATCAGTTGGTAGTACACAATTAAAGGTTTACAACAGAATCTCCATAAGCCATAAGTAGTGCGCAATGAACTATATGCATATATCAAGTTTTTCCAAAACACTTGATATCATTAATTCCATAATCATCGTGTATAGGAGCGAGTATCCACTTAGCAAAACACAAGTAAACTAGGAAAACTCTAGATCCATAAGATGAGACAGAGGAATGTACCAAAACAGTTTTCAAGACGAAGGTTATAACAAATCTATTGAATCGTGCTACTTTTGACAACACCAAAAGCTAACACTTAAATTCGAAATGCAACTAGATACCAAAAGAAACAAACAATTAACACGAAACGCTGACTACAAGATACTCTTTCCTTCAAAAGCTTGTACTCCCTAACCCCATTTCATCGATCTGGCCGTCTAATTAGGTAACAAAGACGCGACTACAAGGTACCGCTGATGTCAGTTGCGTCGGCGAAATCCACTTTCATCAATACAGCACTTCCATTAATTTCGTCTTCACTCAAAATCTAAGGTTTCGGTTTCGGTTTCCAAACAAAAAAATGTCACTGCCTAAACCCACACCCACTTCCTCTGCAGTTCCCGTCTTAGTCGACAACAGTCTATTCCGTTTGATACCCGATTTCATTAGAGAATCTAAAGCTTTATTCAGTCTCGGGTTTCCAATCGTAGTTACTGGTTTAATTCTGTACGCTCGGTCCATTATTTCAATGCTATTTCTTGGCCGTATCGGTGAGCTTGAATTAACCGCTGGTTCGCTCGCAATCGCTTTGGCTAACATAACGGGCTACTCCGTTCTTTCTGGTTTGGTCTTAGGAATGGAGCCTTTGTGTTCACAAGCTTTTGGTGCTAAACAACCTAAGCTTCTTTGTTTAACACTTCACCGGACCATAATCTTTTTATTGGCTTGTGCTTTGCCGATTTCGCTTTTGTGGTTGAATATGAGAAATTTTTTAATGATTCTTCGTCAAGATCATGAGATTACCCGTTTATAAATCAGCTTCACAACACTCAATATATGAGCAGCATAAACAGAATTAGCGAAAATCGTGATCAGAACATGTTCTTTGACGTCAAACGGACCTGGGTTTATCGTAAGAGAAGAGGAGAGAGAGAATAAGAGGAGAGAGAAAAAAAGAAAAGAAAGATAGATCGATAGTGGAAGCTGTTTTGAAATTCAAAATTCAAAATTGATGATTGAGTGAAAATACCATAAATTTTTAAGAATAAGTTTTATATACTAGATTAAGGGTAGATATGGTATTAAAAAAATATTAGGTCTTGAAAGGGAATTGTTTTATTGAGATGGGTATTAAGTGAACATTAACCCATTTTTGGGTACTAGATAGTAATAAGTTTAGCCAAAAGGTAGTTAGTGTGTCATTTCCCTATTATAGATTTAAAAAATTATAAAAGATATGATTATAATTTTATTAATAGATTTTGATTATTATAATTATGATTTGGTTATAAATTGTATATGCGTTATTATTTAATAAACTAAAATTATATATTATAATAATAAAATATCATAAGATATATTATTATCATTTTGTTATTATATTTTGATTATTACTAAGAAGTGGTTATGAGTGTCACAAGTGATAAATTAAAATCATATACTATAATTTTATTATTAAGATTTTGATTATTATAATTATGATTTGTTATAAATTGTACATGCGTTATTATTTAATAAATTAAAATTATATATTATAATAATAATAAAATATTATAAGGTATATTATTATCATTTTGTTATTATATTTTGATTATTATTATGAAGTGGTTATAAAGTGATATATTATAATTTTAAAATAGTATAATGATTATAATTTTATTATTACAAAATTATATATATAATAAAGTATATAATTATAATTTTATTATTGCATTTTGATTATTATTATGATTTGGTTATAAATATTACAAGTGCTGTTAGTATTTTATAAACCAAAATAATATATTATAATTACAAATTAATATAAAAAATATAATTATAATTTTCTTATTACACTTTGAATATTATATGGTTTAATATATAAAAATTACAAATATCGTTATTATTTTATAAACCAAAATCATATATAATAATTTTAAAATATTATAAGGTATGTGATTTATTATTATGATTTGGTTATAAATATTACAAGTATCGTTGTATTTTGATAATGTTTACTAGTACAAGTGTTGTTATTAAAATAAAATGTAAATAATTTTTTTATATTTAATTTAGCTGTTCACAGTTTATACTCTTGCGCGCTAAGAGTTGTACAAATATTTGCAAATTAAAATATAAATTCTAAAAAATCTATTACAAACACCATTCATCGTCAAGCTCTTCTTCATATTCAAAATATTCAGACTCAATTGATTCATCTTCATTTACACCTTCAGCTTCTTCCACAATTTCTTGTTCAAGTGCACTTTCATGATTATCTGGATAGTCATCGAAGATGTCGTCTATCTTCACTTTGTCTCTAAAACCTTTGTCTTGCATCATTTTATCAGCCACGATTCAATCTTTAATTGCCACAAGTACTCCAAGTGCTCTTCCCGTCAATATTGTTCTCTTAGTCGTGTATTGCAACCTTGATTGACTAAAAGCACACTCACTTGCAACTGTAGACATAGGTATTGCATAAATCTCTTTAAACAACCTGCTAATAATATGATAATCATCAGTTTCGGTACTCAACAATTTTAAGATATCAATCACCCCTCCGTCAGTATTGGCATTAGCATTGGTGATTGCTGGTAGGAAGATGCGTCCATATTTTCAAGCACATACTATTGAAGTCCGAACTTCATTCCCTTTGAAAAATGTTTTACAACGACCTGATATTTCGGGGAGAATGACCAAATGGTTAGTGGAGTTGGGGGACTATGACATTTTGTTTACACCTCGAACAATGATAAAAGCGCAAGCATTGGCAGATTCTTTTGTTGAATTTCATTCGAGCCGATCAGATGAGGAAGAAAGCAAAAAAGATATTCCAGTATATTCGAAGTGGGTTGTCCGAACAGATGGAGAATCTAGTGTTTCAGGGTGCAGTGCTGGGGTTCAGTTAGTAGCTCCAATGGGAGAAACAATGATTCAATCTATTAAATTTGGTTTTCATGCTTCAAACAATGAAGCTGAATACAAAGCTGCTTTGGCAGGTTTAACATTTGAAAAAAATTTGTGGATCAACTTCAGTGCGCTTGGAAACGGATTCTCAGTTGTTAGCAAATCAGGTATCTGGATTTTCCAAAGCAAGAAATGATCATTTGATTCTATATCTTCGGAAACTTCGAAATTTAATGCTTTTGTTTGACAATGTTGTTGTGGAATATATTGGGCGAAGAGTAACATGGTTGCTGATTCTTTGGTAAATGTCGCTTACAAGGAAGAATATCCTTTGATTTTGTTACAAGAAAATCCTTTAATTGTTACTTAATCTAGCCAATGTGAATGTATAGAGGAATTTTTTGTTACTTCCAATGTAATACGAGGCGATTGGCGATCAAATATTCTTAGTTTTTTGACTCAAGGAATACTACGAGATGATTCACGATTGGCCAAAAAATTGAGAAGTAAAGCCTTCAGATATATAGTACTGGATGGAATATTGTATAAAAGGCATTGAGCATGCCATTGTTACGATGTATAAGCAAGCAAAAATCACAAGATGTGTTATCAGAATGGCATGATGGTGAAGGGTCAGATCATTGTGGGTTCAAAGTTCTCTCACGTCCAGTTTTACTTGCAGGGTTCTATTGGCCTACAATCATGAATGATGCTAAGAATTTAGTTCAAAGTTGTGATACTTGTCAGAGATTTGCCAATGCTATTCACAGACCAGTAGTACCGCTTATGTCTATATCCGAGGCAATACCATTTGATAGATTGGGGATGGATCTGGTGGGACCTTTGCCGATGGCTTTTGGAGGAAGACAGATGATAATTATAACGGTGGATTATTTTATAATGTGGGCAGAGGCAGAACCGTTATCAGGGATAAAAGCAAAAGACATGATCAAATTTATTGTGAACAAAATCTTTTGTCGTTTTGGAGTTCCTCGTAGGATTACAACATATAATGGCGCTCAGTTTAATAGCAAGAAGATTGCTTCATTTTGTACTTCTAAAGAAATTCAGCAATGATTTTCGACGCATTTTCATCCTCAAGCTAATGGGAAATTGGAGGTAACAAACATAACGATTTTAGATGGCTTGAAGAAGAATTTGACGGGGGCAACAGGAAAATGGCCAAACTATTTGCAAGAGGTACTTTGGGCTTATCGCAAAACTCCTAGAGAGACTCCAAAGGAGACCCTTTTTGCTTTGGCATATGGAATGGATGCAGTCAGCCCTATAGAATCTAAAATGTCATATTTTAGAATAAGTTAATATTCTGAAAGATCTAATGATGAAGTTCGAATGAATAATTTAGATTTGATCGAGGAGAAAAGAGTTCGAGCTCATTTGAATATAATCCACTATCAAACTCTTATGAGGAATAAATATGATTCGAAGGTGAAAAAAAGAGAGTTCAAAGAAGGTGATAAGGTGTTGAGAAACGTTTTCTTACACACAAAGGAGAAAAGCCTTGGAAAAATGGCTCCGAACTGGGATAGGCCTTATATAGTTGTTGAGAGTATAAAACCAGGGTCTTATCGCCTTTGCAATTTTTAAGGGAGGATGCTTCAGCATCCATGGAATATACAACACTTGAAGCTTTATTGGGAGCAGATTTGTCTTTGTATTTTAGAATTTTTACTTTTGAATGGCGCGGTCTTTCCTATCCTGTTGGCCCAGGAAGGTTTTAACGAGGCGTTGTGTACATATTCAATATTATCAATAAAATTCACTTTTGGCCAATGGTTGTTTACACATACCTGAATAAAACTATCTTAACAACTTATCAAAGACTGATCATCTTTGAGGTTGGTTAAGAGTAGAATGTTCTGAAGTGTTTATAACACTTTTCGAAGAAACAACCATATTTAATAATCACATTACAATTTTTTCGAAGTGTAAGCTTAACAACACACTGAGATTTTTTCGAAGATCTACCATGTTCACCAATTTCGTTAAGATATTTGAGGTGTTAAGTTTACAGTTTATAATTATATTCATTTTTTAAATTCAGGTTCGAATAATATGTGAAGAGAATAATAAAATAAGGAAACTGTTTGTCGATTAGATTAATTCTTTGAAGTACAAAAGGCAATTTTTTAACCTGACAAACACAAAAAAAGCGATAAAGTTAATCAGACTCCTGCTCCTCTTAGGATGATTCTTCTTCATCTTCATCTTTGGATGACGAATCAGGGATATGATCGAAAGCTTCACTTGGACGCTTATCGATGGGAATGTCATTCCAGAAACTTGTGAGGTTGATTTTAGGATAAGTAGCGTGAAGTTCTCGAAGAAAGAGAATGGTTGTTTCTTCTTTTCCATTATTAATAGCAGCTACCATGTCTTTTGAAAGTTCAGCCTAGGCAGCAACAACATCACCAGTTTTTTCCACTTCAAAATCTTTCTTTAGTTTAGCAATTTCCTTGGTTAGCTCTTTATTTTTTTTGTCTCAGAAAGGTTAAGAGAATTTTGCAGACCTTTGGATTTGGATATTTCAGCAGGCAGTTCAGTAGCACGATCAGACTTGAGCTTATTCATATTTGTTTCATGAGAAGCCTTCAGCGCTTCTTTCTCTGCAGTATGTGTGGTTCGCAAATGATTTTTCATGAAGAGAGCACCTTTTATAAGTTCGGACCTTGCTAACAAGTGAAATTGATCAACCACTTGCTTTTGATGGTTTTGAGAAGCTTCGTAAAGTTCTTTGTAGTAGACCATATCTTAGTAGACCATATCTTTGTAGAGTTCGGACCTTGCTAACAAGTGAAATATCTTAATTGTTTCTCAGCTTCGTAAAGTTCTTTGTAGTAGACCATATCTTTAGCCAATTGCTTTCGATGGTTTTGAGAAGTTTTGACTTGGTAAGCAAGTGATTTTGCTGCAAATTCGAGATCGGTAAATGGTTGAAGTGCAACAACGACTGCATGATTTGGAGGAGGAAGAGAAACTCTGTTTTGGCTGAACTAGGACGTTGAATCATATCTAAATTTATGATGGGATCAGGATGACGTATAATTTATGGAGACGCCTCGACAGGTGTTGGTCTTCCAAAGTTAAGCATGTGATTTTGAATGCCTTAAAGAATAGGATCCTTTTCACCACTAAGCGCTTCAGTGTTTTCAAAATTAATAAACATATCAGGATCGAAGTTTTTAGCAACCTGATTTTCATTACTAGCATTGTCTTCGATGATGATCGTCTTTGGTTGTCTGTTCTTCAACCAAAGGGTTTTGTTGGTTTTCAACAATGTTTTTATCTTCATCGACCAGTGTATACGAAGTGATTCTCTCATGTTTCTTTTTCTTTCCATGAGAGCTGGAAGAACCTTTCTTTTTATTTGAAGACGGTTCTTGATCTTTCCCTTCTTCGATGGGTGAGAGAGTTTTTTTTCTGCGGTTTTTCTTTTTCGAGGCTTTGGCTTTGATGGAGTTGAAGGGCTAGCACCAGATGTGTTAGTTGTCTTTTTACCTTTCTTCTCTTTGATAACGTTTTTTTTTGGTAAATGACTATCTAATCTATTGTAAATATGAAGGAATACTTTACAATTGGGCTGAACTAACCTTTTGCAGACTATCTTTGAATCGGGCTCTGACATCAAATTTCGAGGTGGCAAGGCACCCTCTCAGATTGGGAACATGTGGCAGTTGAGGAAATTGATGGGCTGGAAGGCAGTGTGGAACGCATTATTCCATTCTTTTTCAGCCCAAACAACAAGTTTTCAAAAAATATCCTTAGTAGCTGGTCGACGCGCTGAATAACGCTTCGAAATTTCTGAAATAATCATGCAAGTAGAAAATTAAGGAAAGAGAAAGGCAAAAAATCTAATATATTTCATAATGTAAAAATTCCAAAGTGCTTACGATTACTTCTCCAGATGAGATTTAGCCTTGAAAGATTAGCATCATAAATTTCTTTGTCGTTCTTCCATGCTCCTGATATAAAAACGAATTTCTGCTTCCAGAATTTATCAGCTTCTAAGAGGTCATCGATGATTTTGAGGCCATCCATCAGGGTGAGGTAGTAAAAAGGAAGTTTTGGACCTTTCGACAGTTGAGTTAAGGAGATGAAGTCCTTGATACTGATTGAAATCTGAGACAATCAAGATGCCATAATCACTGACATAAGGGTGAACCATTGATTCAGTGTCACTTGAGTAGGGCACAAGTTGAGGATTTCGAAGTATTCCACGATCATAGGATCCAATAGAAACCGAAGACCCCAATTAAGATTTTGGGGTAGACTACTAGCTCGTCATCCCTGCAGTTTAAAGGAGTTTCTCCTTTTTTAGGCAGTCGAAGAGTTATATCATCTCCCATTCCCCATTACTTTTTTAGAGCCGAAGCTTGGCTATCCTTGTAATAAATATACCAAACTTTTTTCAGAGCAATGCTGTACTTAGCTTCGAGATCCCTTAAGTTTATGCCAATTGTAGCTCTTTTTTCTTCGGAAACAAAGCAAGTATCTGTTTCTTCCCGAGGCTTATGGGTATTTATTGAGTCACCGTAATCAGATTCAGCTTCGAGATCGGTTCTGGTAGCCTCAGAATCAGCTTCGTTGGCCTTTGATGTTTCTTCTCGAGGTTGTTGAGGTAATGGATTAATAGTTTCTGGTAAAGGGTTATTTGTTCGAGAAACTTCATTAGTTACTTCTCTCTAAGGAGGAGCTTCAGTATCTCGATTCGAAAGGGGAGAAGTTGAGATAATTTCTGATTCGTCTCCCATGGCAATAAAAGTTTTTCTTCTTCTGATTATTGAACAATGATTCGAAGAGGGAGTTTTGGTTGAATAATTTCTGATCATTTAGGACCTAATATTTTGGACGAGGAATATTCTTCGAATATAGGAGAAAGAGACATAACATGAGCTTTGGTTGAATCGAAATTACCGTAATAAATTGTTTTGGTGGTTGTTCCAACATGAGCCCTATTGATTAATCCTGCAACTCTATATTCTTATGGTCTTTGAGTAATACAGAAGTAGTCGTACGATCCAAAGACTAAGTTGTTATCAGGTATCATAGATTTTGGTTTCTTGGGTATGTTAGCCTTGGATTTTCTAGTTTTTGGATTTTTTCTCATAAACCAGATGAAGGTTGATCGGAGAAGATGAAGGTTAATCGGAGAGTTTGGTTTTTTCTGATGAAAGTATTGAGAAAAAAGAGGAACACGATGAAGGTAGCCAAGCGCTTTGAATTTTCTCTGAAATGATTTGTGGTATGAATTTTCTCTGAAATGATTTGTGGTATGAGAATGAAAAAAATGAGGCTACTGCTTGAATTTATAGAAAGAAAAGGAGATGTGTGAAGTTTAAAGGACTTTGATAGTGATAAGGTAAAATACAAAGCGGTGAGAGGATTAAGAGCTCGACATCTGTCAGGCTAGATGTCTAGCTATAGGTCTAAAAGCTATAAAGTCATGATGGATTTGAAAGGTTGTATGAAACAGTTACTTTTGTATATTGTTTGGATAAAAGTCGACGAGTATATTTTAAAGTTTTACTTCCACAATGATTCGAGGATTTTTATTTTCATAACGTTTCGAAGAGACTTATTGTCTTTGAGAATTTATCAGATTTTAGTTACTTCTAATTGGTATTTATTTTTGACCCCCCTTCGAATGGTTGCTTCTAGTGGTCGCTTCGAATGATTACTTCGAATGGTTACTCCTAGTGGTTGCTTCGAATGATTGCTTCGAGTTTATTTTACAACAGCTGACATGACATATGGAAGATTTCGAAGACATTTTAGTTCTCATTCATTTACTAACATGAGAACTAGGGGGCTTTTGATATAGAAGTAGGATTTTGAGGGTTAAAGTGTAAATAATATAAATTTAAGGATTAAAGTGTAAATAATATAAATTTAAGGATTAAACTGTAAATAATGTAAGTTTAGTCCTTAAATTACATGTAATATAAGTTTTAGAGAACATTTGTGATTATGTATAATTATTGAGGACTAAATGGTAATTTATCCTCTTTTGTAAAAGATTCCACTTTAAGACTAAGTCTTGGCTCCTCTATATAAAGGGAAAGGCTACTCTAGTAAAAGGGTTGAACTCTTTTTGTACTGAACTCATTTGACTTGAACTTTGTCTCTCTAAAAACTCTCTAACTCTTTTTCTCTCTAGATTACTCTTATAACAATTTACTAAGGTGAAATCTTAACTCATCACATAACAAGATTAGTAATTGTGAAAAGGGCCAAGTGAATGTTAAGAGTATATTGCCTAGAAAAGGTTTTACTTGCATCTTTAAAATGCTTTAAATTTTTTAACATGCTAGCAGAATAAACCCAATGTAGATTTTCAATATTTCTATTCGGATAAGATCTATTGTAAAACGTAGTAATCTCTTCTTTAAATAGATGAGCACGTGCAAGAAACATATAAGTAGAATTTTATCTAGTTTCGACATCTAAGATAAGCAATTTATATGTTTTCCCATTACTAATAACAAGTGCTTTTAACTTGTTTTTAAGGTTCGAGGTCGTGCAAAATAGGACCCCCACTTTAATAGGACTAATATAATATTATGAAACCATACATATTTCATCTTTTGTAACTAATTGAAGTACATGACATAAACATTTAGTGTGAAACAATCAGACGATTGCTAAAAGGAATTACTGAAAAACCAGGAAACATAGGATTGCAATCATTTATAAGCAATGATATAACGGAAATGTCTGCCGATGCATTTTCGAATGAAATAGACATAATTTTATTTTTAATTTAAAAATGATATGCATTCAACTATACTCTCTCTAATTACTTGTTCGTTACATTTTCTAATAGATTTAAACCACACAATTCTCCTTTGGAGTACCCATTCGGGATCCGTCTAATTAAGGATAACACATATCATATCAAAATCAATAAAAGTAGCTATATCACTAGTAATGAAAACATTCCATGGAAAAGCTAGCATATTATAAATAATGTTCTATTTTATTTTTAAATAATATTTAAAGACTAGGGATCACATATATCTACGTGGAATGCGTTTATCCCAACTTGCATCCAATTTTTATATTTTCAACTATCTCCAAAACCAAAAGGTTGTAAACTACCAACCGCATAAACATCATTTGTTACCTATACGTATCTTGATTAAACTCCAAGACCTATTTGAGGGTCTATACATGTATTCCCCTCTTTGTTAATTTTTAAAGGATCATTAATATTATGTGATTTTAAATGTCTCGCCATACTACCAATGCCACTATTTCTATTTAAGGCTTTATAAACATAACATTTTGAGAAAATATTAGACTTATCGGATGTATTATCAGAATTCAAACTAAAGTGATCCCATGTCTAACATGTTTTCCTACGAGACTTCGATCCATCACTAGTACTACCACCACCACTTTCGTGGGAGGAGAGTGTTTCAAAGTGAGGGGATTCACCAGGAATATTATCCATCGAATTGAGATTGACTATAGTGGGTTTGTGAACATTAGGTCCCCTTTTACTATGTTTTGGAGCCATTTAAAAACTTAAAAAATGTTGGAGAAAATAAATTATAAGATTTTTGATATTTTTTTAAATATGCAAAAAACACTAATCAAAACTAATATAACTAAAACATAATACCAAACAATATCTCAAGTTAATAAACAGTAAATTTTAACTAATTCTAACTAATATCGAAAGTAATATAACAACCAAATAAGTGGAAAAATTATACAAAGTTATTAATTCAGCTAGAAATTTGATTTGCTTTATCGAATAAAAGTTTAAATAAAAAATAAAAGAGTAACAATTCGCAATGCATAAGTAAGTAAACTAGAATCAATGACTAATGCTTTAAGAGAACTTGTAGAAGAATTAGAGAGATTTAGAGTAGTATTAAGGTTAGTGGACTGTGATTGTGGTTCTCCTATAAATATAGGAGAAAATATTTTTTTATAAAATAAATTCGGACCCAATGCGGGTATCAGAATTGGTCAATCAGATATCCGAA
The DNA here is from genome assembly GCA_036936605.1 of Limnanthes douglasii subsp. nivea. Classification (NCBI taxonomy): domain Eukaryota; kingdom Viridiplantae; phylum Streptophyta; class Magnoliopsida; order Brassicales; family Limnanthaceae; genus Limnanthes; species Limnanthes douglasii. The sequence continues at coordinate 123,433,968 of JAUPFV010000005.1, read as the reverse complement.
TTATCGTCACCAACGAATAGCTTAAATAAACTAACAAACACGGCTAGTTTCATAGCCATTTTACAATTCGGATATCCATATTTTAAATTTGGATATCCAAATTCTAACGGAAAAAAAATCTTTAAATACTAGGTTTCTTGATACAATTTATTCACACTATCAACATCCTATATTCAGAAAATTAATCTCCTTCAAAAAGAAGAACAGGTTCCAAAACAAGTTCTTCTCATCAAGGAGTAGAAGGATTCGATAGTCATACTGTCGAACATTGAAGCGAATGAGAGGTTTGTGTTGAAAACGCGCTAACACCACGAGGTGGAGTCAAAATCTACTCGGGTATGTATTTGGATTACAAAGAACTTATCCAAGTTCTTGCTATGCAAGATTTTTTCAATCTCCTTGATGGCCATCAAAGCTTAGGTTGGTTAAATCTTTCTAGGTTCAGTTGTGATTGGTATATCAAATTTGGTGGTGATTATTTTCGACTGAGGGTAATTTGGTCAGATGTTTTGTGGTGTTTCAAGGGTATTAAATGTTTAAGTGTTTTGTAGTGAGAGATTTAAGCTGACTGGTTGTATTAAATGTTCATTACCCTCATTAATGAAAGTGGTTGGGTATTTATACTTTTAATTATGGGCCATATGGGATTTCGGGTCAAACATATGTAATCGGGTCGAGTTCAATAACCCATTAGTTTATTAATCAGATTAGTAACTAGCTTAGTCAAAAGGTGTTTAGTGTTTTAATACTTTTGTCCTCCCGATGGTTTAATGGGTGATTTTGTCCGAATTGCCCCTGTCCGGTTTCTACAATGAGTGGCGAATATTTCCGGACTCATCAATAGCCCATTTTTTAGGTTTTGTCGAAGGCCTTTGGTAAGACCTAAATTTTTTTTAGGCGCTAATAACATTCTCCGGACTGTTTAAGCGTTCTGCTCAAGATTTATCCGGACTGAATACTTCTCAGAAGTTCAAAAGTTCTGCTATGGATCATGGGACACGTGTCATCTTTTGATTTGCCTCACCAGCCGTTTTCTCCTAGAACGACGCTCCCACTAATCCCAAGAAGCAACCTCTTCATTTAATACCCATGACGTCAGCGCCGCCTTCAATCATTACTTTTGTCTTTTCGTATTCTCCTAGGTATTTGGTAACTTTTTTTGTCTTACTAGTATAAATTACTTCTTTTCACTGTTTTACCATCTTCATCACTTTCTCATTTCTTCATCTCAAAGCTTTCACTTCTCTTCTCAAAATTATTTTGGTGTAGGTTTATGTTCACGAAAAGAAACGCATTGGTAAAAGACGGGTGGCTTAATCTTTCGTAGTTAGAAAAAGCGCAAAGGGTTGAGCGAGAGAGGCGTATTGCTGCGGGTCTTCCAGTTTCCCCAAACGATAAGCCAGAAACACCAACTTCGAAAACTGATTGAGGTTCATCTTCTGCTAGAAGCTCCAAACCCAGGCATTTGTTTCAACCAAGCCTTTCACCCATTCCATCAAGCTCCTCGGTCCAGGAGTCACAACCCACTGTTGAACGGGAAAAAGCCGTATCAAGCACAAGGAGACCCTTTCAATTTATAGCTATGGGGTCAGATGCTGAGAAATCCCTAGAAAAGATTACCCTTCGCCGAACAGGCCGCTTAGTAAAGGGTCAAGCTGTTGTTTCACAATCTAAGCCCCCGAAATCAGGGCCTCCTAAGTCTGTGGCCAAGGAAAAGCTACAGGATCAAGGGCATCTATCAGAGTCCCAAAGGATAAATCCTCTGGTCCGAAGGCCACTGGAACTAGCTCTCAAAATGAGCCCTCCGGACCTGAGCCCCAACCGGACACCAGACCCTTAGGAGAGGGTGAATGTCAACCGTCCAGACAACTTATTGAGCCTGCCACCAGCACTCCCCCATCAACAACAACTGACAATCCTTTCACGATGATGGAAGAGGTGATAGAGGACAACATAGAAGAAGCCCCATTCGAGACCGACGTCTCCGGACAGACATGGGAAGTTGTCACCGACAAAAAAAGCAAGGGTAAAGATAAACTGTGTTTGATACACCCGGACTTGCCAGAGTCCCTGGAAGGCAAAGTGGGACCCTGCTTCCACAAGGTGAGCGTGAAGTATCTGCTGGCCATGCACAACATCAACTATGTCTACACCCACACTGCTGAGTTAGGCCGGATCCGGACGAAGTGGGGGATCCCTGAGTCTGTCAAGGTGAGGATACCGGTCATCCCGGAAACCCCAATGGACTGTAAACTGAGCGAGATTGTTATATATACAGAGCTGTTCAACTGGGGCCTCAGATTTCCCTTGGACCCAGAGATTGTCAGATACTTTCATCTGATAAAGCTCCGTCCAAGCCAGCTGAGTCCTAATGCTTGGTACACCCTCATGGCCTGCATTATGGCCTATAGGCTCTCCCGAATACCGCTTCTAATGGAGCAATTCGCTGCTGTGGCCAGCCTCTGCAAGAACCACGCATCCCTTTCTACCACTACAACATGGGAGATAACTTCAAAGTGGTGGATGACTTGCTTGAATCAGAGAAGAATTGGAAGATCCAATTCTTGTTTATTAGTTGGGCTTGGGAGAACGGGAGAAAAATAAAGGCTGGTGTCAACCCTAGCATGCTCACCAGCAGATGGAAAAGCTCAGGTAAATATTTAATCATGCTTGTCTTTCTTTTCTTATTAAAAATCTGTTTCCAAATTGCTCTTCGTTTTGTTTGGGTAGTGCTGCCGAAGGAGTTCTCCGACTATGTGGAGGAAGGGCACACAACTTGTGCCAAACTGAATGCTTGGTCTGCTGACAAATAGGGGAATCATCTCCATAATTGCTTCACTGCCAGCAATTTAGTGAGGTCCAAACTCTGGAACACAACAAGCAGGAGGGATCGTACTTGGGAGGAGCTGACCACTCTACCTCCTCCGGCTGTCATCCTCTAGAGAACGGAGGAGAATGATGGCAAGCTGGCTTTGCCTGCCAGAGCAAAAGCCCCAAGTAAGATGAAGGGCAAGAAGCGCAAGAAGAAGCAGGTTGCAACTGAGGTTGCTCAAGGTGGTGGTGAGGAGATCGTCCCATCAAATCAGGAAGCGCAGGGCCAAGGGGGAATCGATGCTACTCTACTTCGAGTGGTTGAAGATGAGAGTATCAAAGAGGCAGGTGGACCTCCAAATCTTCCAAAGGCTCCCAAGAAAGATCGAAAACGGGGAGCAGATGGTGGAGATAGGGAAGCCAAGAAGAAGAAAATCTCCTCGGTGGATGAAGTCGCTCTCCGACCTTCGGAGTCTCTTCCTCCACCGACCCAACAGACCCCACATTGGCAGAGAAAATCCGAAGTGATTTACACACCAGAGAGGGTACCGAATAGGATATCAACATTGATGGAGTAGACATCAGTGGCCTCCAAAATATTGGCCTTTACTTTGGAGACCTTGAAAAAGACGACTTTGCTGGCCCTTACCTTCCTCCAAGCTCCTCAAACATTGTTACCTTCAATGGTAAGTCTTTTTCTGTTTCAGGGGAGAATGACATGGTGACTCACTCCTTACTGAGCAACATTCAACCGGTGCTCAACTTGGAGAGGCAAGTGCGAAGCCAATCTACCCTTATCAACACACTCAACTCAGACAAAGAGAGCTTATCTAATGACCTCCTTAACGCCAATCATAGTTTTGAGGCATTAAGGAGAGAGATTGAGGAGTTGAAGAAGGGGAAAGAGGACTTGGCGACCAAGCTGGCCACTTCGGAGATGGTGAACACAAAACTCCAAACTAAGTGTTATGGCTTGGAGAAGGATCTCTCCGCTTTGAAAGAGGAGGTGAAGTCCAGGGACAATGTCATCCAAACCCTAACCAGTGACAAAACTTCTCTCGAAGATGTTGTGTCTAAAGTCACCAAGGAGAAAGATGATTTGATAAAGAAGCAGGATAAGACAATCCAGGCCAAGATTGATGCATACACCAAGAAGTTCATAGATTCTCAAGAAGAGAGGTATTTAGAAGTCAAATCTGATATGGTCTTGCTTTTTCATCGAACATTCCCGAAGAGGACGCTTGGTTCTCTATGACAATATGTGGAATATAAAGATCTCCCATTCCACACTATGGTAGATGGTGATAGGCACAACTATTCCAGTGGTTATGCTGATACCACCGATGAAGAAGAAGGGACCGGAGAGAGCCCCAATGATGAACCCAAAGACCCAAAGAAGAAACAAGACGAAGCAGGAACATCTAAGGGAGTCCAACCCTAAAATTTTAACTATTTTCGGTTTTTCTTTTATTCTTATGTCAGACTAAAGTCCTTGGATGGCCAAGGAATTTTTGTAATCGTGTCCGGCTCGTGTCAGATGAGCCTTTTCTTTTTAAACTTCAAAGTCCTTGGATGGCCAATGCATTCTTACATGCTTTAATATCATTCCCCGGTGCTAGCTGGGCAGTTTTATTTTGCACAATTCTTGCCTTGTTTTATATTTTCCCAATCTTGATGGCTGATGTTTAAATAGCCCCTAGTTATTTTACAAGTATTTTAAAGTGAGATTGTTTAAATTATCCGATGAAAAATGTTTAAATGTTCATCCTTCCACCAGACCAAAACAATCTGTCAATGACACTTAGAGGGCTTTACAGAAACTATCAATCAAACCACTCCGAATTTCTTAAGAAGGCATCAAATTTTATTAAAAAGCCCGGACACCTTATTAAAACCTCCCCGCGCCACCAGGGTAGGAAAGAGTATGCCCCATAATATTTACATGGACTTTAAACAAGTAAATATTTACATAACTTTCATTCTAGATACAACCGGAGGTGTTCAATGTTCCAGGGGTGATTTAAGATTCTTCTATTTTTTTCTTGAAGCCGGTATGTCCCAGACTTAAGCTTTTCAATGACCACAAAGGGTCCTTCCCAATTTGGAGTTACCTTGCCGAACTGCTTCTCTTTAGTATGTAGGAAGACTTTTCTCAACACTTTATCCCCTAGTTGAAAATCCCTTATACTGACTTGGGAAGCAAACCTGCTTCTCATCAACCCCTGATAATGGGTGCTCTAAGGTGAGCCTTAACTCTTTTCTCTTCTATCAAGTCGAGTTGACTTCTGATTGCCACTTCATTAGCCTGTTCGGAAAAATTGTGGACTTTGTATGATGGAAGAGTTGCCTCTATAGGAGCAATTGCATCCATACCATATACTAAGGCAAACATGGATTCCTGTGTAGCAGCTCCAGGAGTAGTCCGGTAGGCCCATAGCACTTCTTGTAGAGAGCTTGGCCATTTTCCAGTAGCCCTTCTAAATGCTTTTTAAGACCGAACAGAATGGTTCTGGTTGCCACTTCAACCTGACCGTTCGCCTGCGGGTGGAAATGAGAAGAGAAGCAATGTTGAATGCCTCTAGAGGCACAGTAATTCTTCATATCCTCGTTATCAAATTGTGGCCCATTGTCTGTGGTTATCTTTTGTGGAACCCCAAATCTGCAGCAAATATTAGATAAAATGAATTTTATAACAGATTTTGAAGTAGTTCCTGCAAAGGGGACAACTTCTATCCACTTTGAAAAATAATCAATGGCTACAATGATAGTTCTGCACCCTCCGGACGCCAAAGGTAGAGGTCCCACCAGACCCAACCCCCAACGAACAAAAGGTATTGGCTCAGAAATCGACTCCAAAGGGACAACTGGGATATGAATTTCATTACCATATCTTTGGCATGTATCACACTTCTTCACCAATTCCTTGGCATCTTCCATTATGGAGGGCCAGTAGTATCCGACCAACAAGACCCTTCGGGTTAAAGCTCTATAACCACAGTGTGCTGACCCTTCACCATCATGCAGTTCGAACATCACTATTTGGGACTCTTCAATCCCTAAACATTGCAAGAGAGGTCTACTAAAAGACTTCTTGTAAAGGATGTCTCTTATGATAAAAAATCCACGAGCCCTATACTTCATTTTTCTTGCTACTGCTTTTCCGCAGGCAAAATGCCATCTGAAATGTATTGAAGAAGAGGATACCTCCAGTCTTTAGGTTGACCCACTTGTATATTTAAACTTTCCTCCTCTTCCTTGCTCTGATTGAGTTGAATGGATGAGCACTCCTGCACATGAATCCATGGGTAGGACTCAGAGTATGCTATGGTTGCCAAGGAGTCTGCTAGTGTATTCTATGTTCTGGGTATGTGCTCGTAGCTGATTTCTTTGTAGTTAACTGCCACCTCTTTAAGAATGAAAAATATTTAATTAACTGCTCCTTCTTGGCCTCAGATTGACCTTGGGCATGATGGATAAGAAGCTGAGAATCAATCATTAACCTGACCCTTTTGGCTCCACAAATCAGGGCTAACTTCAAACCAGCTATAGCAGCTTCATATTCAAACTCATTGTTAGAGGCCCTGAAAGTAAAACATATAGCCCTGATATAGCTTGTCGCCGTACGAAGAGGTTAAACATATCCCAACACCATAACCCATAGTACTTGATCCACCATCAATCCAAACAACCCATAACTTCTTAGTCTTTTCACCTGTAGCTTGTTTAGTACTCCTGTCCAAATGGAACTCAATCAGGAAATCAACAACAGACTGAGCCTTGATTGCAGTTCGAGGAGCAAAACCAATGTCATAGTCTCCCAATTCTACTGACCATTTGGTCATTCTGCTTGATATGTCTGCCTTTTGAAGAACATTTTTCAAGGGAAAAGATGTCCGGACGACAATAAAATGAGACTGAAAGTAGGGCCTCATCTTTCTAGCAGCAATTACTAATGCCAGTGCTACCTTTTCAAGTTTTAAATACCTTTTTTCAGCACCCATCAGGCTTTTGCTGATGTAGTACACTAGCCGAGGATAAGTGTCCACCTCTCTTACTAGCACCGCACTTATGGCACATTCGGAGACTGCTAAATATATATACAACGTTTCTCCATCAATAGGTTTAAACAGAGTTTTAGGAGAGGATAAATGATTTTTTATTTCATCAAAGGCCTAATCGCACTCTGGAGACCAGTTGAATTCTTTGGCACCCTTTAAAGTTTGGAAAAATGGGGCACACCTATCCGAAGACCTTGAGATAAAACGGTTTAGAGCAGCTAACCTCTCGGTCAATCTTTGTACTTCTTTAATATTCCGAGGAGGATCCATCTGCAGGTAAAGCATTAAGTTGGTCTGGATCAGGCTGTATCCCTTTCTCACTTATCACATACCCCAAAAACTTTCGGGACTACACTTTGAAAACACACTTTTCTGGATTCAACTTTAAATTAACTTTTACCAAGTTGACAAAAGTCTCTTGCAGATCTGCCAAGTGTAACTCTTCTTCCACACTCTTTACCATCATGTCATCAATGTAGACTTCCATATTTCTTCCAATCTGATTAGCAAATGCTTTGTTCACCAACCTCTGATAAGTAGCCCCAACCTTCTTTAACCCAAAAGGCATCACCTTGTAATAATGAAGGCCCCTATCAGTAACAAAAGTAGTGTGTTCTTGGTCCTTCAGATCTACTTGAATCTGATTATAACTGGAGAAGGCATCCATGAAGGACAACAACTTGTTCCCAGATGTGGAGTCCACTAACTGATCAATCCGGGAGACTGGATATAGGTCTTTTGGGCAAGCCCTATTAAGGTCAGTAAAGTCGATGCACATACGCCATTTCCCGTTTTTCTTTTTCACTAATACTGGATTGGCTGTCCATAAAAGGGTACTGAGATTCCTTTATGTGCCCCATCTTAGTATACTGGTCAACCTCTTGAACTACGACATCAGCTTTCTCCTTAGAAAAAGCTCTTCTCTTCTGTACAACGGGTGCAACATCCTTTCGGATGGATAGCTGGTGTGATATAACATCTGTTAGTACTCCGGTTACATCAGCATTGCACCAAACAAAAACATGCTGATGGTTTGTTAAAAAAGATAACACTTTGCTTTTTAGTTCTGATGTCATCTTAGATCCGATCTTGACACTTCTTCCATCGGCCAAAGAGTGAGTTTCAACCTCTTCAATTGGTATTAAAACATAAGGGGTCTCTCTGGGTCATCAATTTTACCCTCTTCCCTAGAGGGTCCCTCCAACTGCTAATCTTCACTGATCCGAACTGCCCCCAAAGTTCTAGGAGCCAGTGCTGTTGCATAACATTTCCTTGCTATCTTCTGACTACTCCGGATAACTCCCACTTGTCATTGCACAATGTATTTTAAACATTGGTGAACTGTTGAAGCCACAACATGCATTCTGGAGAGCCAAGACCTTCCCAAAATGGCATTGTAGTATGTAGGACAATCCACCACAACAAAAAGTACTCTGACCATCTTTTTAAAAGGGCCTTTTCCCAACAAAACCTCCTCCTCCAACTCCCCTATTACATCCTCAGAGCTTACAGTGAAACCCACAATAGACCTGTTCGAATGTTGAATTACTGCTGGATTCTTCATTTGTTTGTAGGAAGTTAGAAAGAGAATATTGGCTAAGATGCCAGTGTCCACCAAAATTCGTCTAATGTCATTGCCCCCAATGGATGCTCCTATCAGCACAACATCTTCATGGGGACCAACTATGTCTCTCAAATCATCTTCATAAAAAACAATGAAGGGAAAAGAAATTTGCAATTGATAAGAGGTCATGCCTCCTTCCAACTGAGTAGCCATGGTATGAACATGCCTCTTCCTTGAAGAATTAGTTGTTGCAGTTATGGTGTCCTCCCCAAATATGGTAAGTAACTCAAAAAAGCTTATGAGCCCGGACACCAACTTGGTGTGTTCTGTGATAACGCCCACCTTATTCCGGGCTGGATCAGGATCTAAATACTGTGATTCCACATCGAATCTTTCAATAATTACCATGGCCCTGTCCGGAGCTGACGTCCCTGCATTATTTGTTGGGCCGATCCGATGAGCATTATCAGGCCTATTCCCACTTCTTCTTTTGACATAAGCACCCAATTTTCCTCTTTCAATAAAATTTTGCACCTCTTGTTTCAAAGAGATGCAATCTTCTGTGTTATGGCCAATATCATGATGATATTGACAGAAACAAGTATTACGACTTTCCCTGGGAGATTGAAGTGCAGCCGGATTCCTAAAATGTACTTCGTCTTTTGTTTTGTCATAGATGGTTGCCATATTTTCTTTCAATTCAGCAAACTACCCGGTTGGAACCAAGGCCCCCACTTATTTCTGGATTGCTGGCTCTGAGCTGGTGCTGGGTGAGATTGAGCCTTGGCCCTGTTGGGACCGTGTCCGGTTTCCTTGGCCTTGTACCCGGACTGATTCTGGTTCTGGTTTGGTGCACGTGGGGCCAATCTCACTTGCCTGTGCACCCTATTCTTCTTCGTTTCATCCATATTGATTTGCTTTCCCACCTGATTCAGTAAACCGCCCCACGTCATGACCTTTTTCCTGGTTACCGAATCGACCAATTTGCTAGGGTTCAGACCCTGTCTTAGAGAAGCTATTGCTACTTGTTCAAAGCAATCAGCTAATCCATTCTTGGTGTTCACAAAGCGACTTATATATTCTTTCAATGATTCATTTGGTTCTTGGGCACAATGGATAATAGTATATCCATTTCCCTTCACCTCCTTACTTCCAATAAACTGACTCCGGAAGGCCACCCAAAAGGTATCAAAATTTTTGATGCAGCCCTGTGGCAGGCTATTATACCATTTCAGAGCACTCCCCGTAAAAGATTGAGAGAATGTTGTACAAAGCAACTTATCATCATCGTCAAAGTTCATCATAAAGTTTTTAAACTGCTCTAGATGATTATCTGGATCTTTGCTCCCATCATATTTTTATCATCTTAGTAACAAACCTCTTAGGAAGGTTTCCGGACAGTATCTTGGAAGACAATGGAGATTGTCTCCAATTCCGGCCACGACTAAACACAGTATCTTGATTGGGAGTTGCAAAAATACCTGGTTCATCATGGAAAGCGAAAGAATCCATCAACAGCTGGTCTATATGTCTCCGACCATGGCTGTGGCTATGAGATGACCCTTTACCTAGATGCCTTTTCAACCTTCCATGCCTGTCACTCTTTCTTGAATAATTTTTGACCAAATTTTGCTTCTTTTTAGACCTGCCTTCATCACTGCTGGATGACAGGGACTCCTCAACTCTATCTTCATTCGAGGAGCTACTAGAAGATTCTGAATCTGAATCTGAGATCTCCACCGGTTTAGAGCGGTGAGAGTTCTTAGAGCTAGCATAAGTCTTTTTAGTACTCACATGGGTATTTGCTGATGGGTCATGCTCCCTTGGGTTGTCAGTGTGGTGAATAACTGACACTTTTGATTTTTATTTCGAGCCCATCTCTAATCTTTTAGCACCCCTTAATGGTATTGCCTATAGGTTTTCAAAACTGACTTTAAAGATGATTTTTTCCTTCTATTTGAACAATTATATAGTGGTGAAAAATTATCGTCGCTTTCTCTTCCTCATATGAGATGGGGTAATGATTGGTTAATAATTGTTTTATTCATACTACTAACAATGATTCACAACTATCTTATATTCAAACATTTTTAACTGCTACTGTGTTAAAAAAAGGAGGAAATAATTAATTTGGCTAGTATTATCATTCAACATATGCATATCAAAGTTGGGGGGAGGGGGGTCAATTTAACTTATGAGATAATATTAAGTCATTTTCTTGTTAACAAAAGGGTGAATGTGAGTATGTACACTCGAGCTAAGGTTAGGAAAAGTTATGTTATAGGTAAGTGATGAGTCCGGATTTATTCACCACCACTCTCTGAGAAAATCGGTCATGGGTAATTCGGACAATAACTGCCCACTGAACTATCCGGACAGAACAAAAGTATTAAAACACTAAACACCTTTTGACTAAGCTAGGTGCTAATCTACTTAAGAACTAATGGGTCTTTAAACTCGACCCGGTTTCACAAATTGACCCGAAAGCCCATGGGTCCATAATTAAGTGTATGAATACCCAACCACTTTCATTAATGAGGGTAATGAACATTTAAGCTAACCAGGCAGTTTAAATCTCTCACTACAAAACACCCAAACATTTAATACCTTTGAAACTCTCTTAAACACCTGACGAAATTACCCTCAGTTCAAAATAATCATTACCAAATTTACGACCATAGTGGGAGAAGAAAGTTCTTGAATCTAGCATTCAAATCCGCAAGAAAAAGCAGTTCGGATGAATCCGGATGAGCAAGCAGTGCCACCACCTTTGGTAGAAGTGGTGGGTGAGAACGATAAGTACACGATCAAAGAGCGAGACATGTTGAAATTTGAAATAGAAGCGTTGAGAGCTGCTAAAAAGGAGGAGTTAGGCTTGAAAGAAAAGTCGAAAGTGTGAGCCATTCACCATACTGACAATCCGAGGGAGAATGACCCATCAACTAGGACCCACGTGAGTACTAAAAAGACCCATGTAAGCTCCAAGAAATCTCGCCGGTCTAAACTGGTGGAGAGCTCAGAATCTGAGTCCTCTAGTAGCTCTTCGAATGAGGATGGACTTGAGGAGTCCTTGTCATCCAGCAGTGATGAGGGAAGATCCAAGAAGAAGCAAAAGTTGGTTAAAAAATACTCAAGAAAGAGGGACAGGCATGGGAGGTTAAAAAGGCATATGGGAAAAGGGTCGTCTCAGGGCTGCTGATGGATCCCTTCGCTTTCCATGATGAGCCAGGTATCTTTGCAACACCCAATGAAGACAGTGTCTTTAGTCGTGGCCGAAATTGGATACAATCCCTATTGTCATCCAAGATACTATCCGGAAACCTTCCTAAGAGGTTTGACAGTACTAAGATGGAAAAGTATGATGGGAGCAAGGATCCGGACAATCATCTGGAACAGTTTAAAATGTTTATGATGAATTTTGATGATGATGAAAAATTTCTCTGTAGAGCCTTCTCTCAATATTTTACGGGGAGTGCTTTGAAATGGTACAATAGGCTACCACAGGGTTGCATCAGAAACTTTGACACGTTTTGGGTGGCCTTCCGGAGGCAGTTTGTTAGAAGTAAGGAAGTGAAGGGCAATGAAGACACTATTATCCATTGTTCCCAAGAGCCAAATGAATCACTAAAAGACTATATAAGCCGGTTTGTGAATACAAAGAATGGGTTAGCTGATTGCTTTGAGCAGGTATCAATAGTTTCTTTGAGACAAGGTTTAAACCTTGGGAATCTGGCCGATTCGGTAACCAGAAAGAAGGCCATGACTTGGGGTGGTTTACTAAAGCAGGTAGGAAATCAAATCAATGTAGATGAAACGAAAAAGACTAGGGTGCACATGCAAGTGAGGTCTGCTCCAGCTGCACCAAACCAGAACCAGTCTGGATACAAGGCCAAGGAAGCCAGACAGGGTCCTAACAGGGCCAAGCATACTCAATCTCACCCAGCTCTAGCTCAGCACCAACAATCTAGAAATAAACGAGGACATTGGGTCCAACCAGTGTGGTTTGCTGAATTGAAAGAGAATGTGGCAACCATCTATGACAAAACAAAAGATGAGGTACATTTTAGGAAGCCGGCAGCGCTTCAATCTCTTAGGGAAAGTCGTAATACTTGTTTTTGCCAATATCATCATGATATTGGCCATAACATAGAAGATTGCATCACTTTGAAACAAGAGGTGCAGAATCTGATTGAAAGAGGAAAATTAGGAGCTTATGTCAAGAGAAGAAGTGGGAATAAGCCTGACAATGCTCATCGGACTAAAAACGAACAATGCAGGGACATCGGCTCCGGACGGGGCCATGGTAATCTTTGAAAGATTTGATGTAGAATCAGAGTATTTGGATCCTGATCCAGCCTGAAATATAGTGGGTGTTATAACAGAACATACTAACACAGTGTCTGGACTCATAAGCTTTTTTGAGTCACTCACTATATTTGGGGGAGACACAATGACTGCACCGACTCCTTCTTCAAGGAAGATGCATGTTCACACTCTGGCTCCTCCCATCAGTCCAAAATTCCTTTTCCCTTTATTGTTTGTGATGAAGATGACTTAAGGGGCATACCTGGTCCTCATGGGGATGCTTTGGTGATATGAGCATTGATTGGGGGCAATGACATCAGGCGAATTTTGGTTGACACTGGCAGCTCATCCAACATTCTCTTTTTAAGTTCCTATAAACAGATGAAGAATCCAGTAGTAATTCAGCGGTCGAACAGGTTCATTGTGGGCTTCACAGGAAGTTCCGCGGATGTGGTCGGAGAGTTTGAGGAGAAGGTTTTGTTGGGCAAGGGCCCTTTCAAGAAGATGGTCAGATATGTTTCGTTGTAGTAGATTGTCCCACGTGTTATAATGCGATCTTTGGGAGATCCTGGCTCTCTAAGATGCATGCTGTGGCTTCAACAGTTCACCAATGTTTAAAATATGCAGTTCAAGGACAAGTGGGAGTTGTACGGAGTAGTAAAAAAATAGCAAGGGAATGTTATGCAACTACTCTTACCCCTAAAACTCAGGGGGCATTCCGGATAAACAAATGTTAGCAGTTGTTGGGGCCCTCTGGGGGTGAGGGTGAAATTGATGAACCCAGAGGGACCCATGGTGTTTTGATACAAATTGAAGAAGTTGAAACCCACTCTCTGGCTGAAGGAAGAAATGTTAAAATTGGCTCCAAGATGGCACCAGAATTGAAGAAAAAAGTGTTGTCCTTTTTGGCAAACCACCAACATGTATTTGCTTGGTATAATGCTGATGTAACCGGAGTACCTGCGAATGTTATATCACACCAACTATCCATTCGAAGAGATGTCGCACCTGTTGTACAAAGAAAAAAAGATTTCTCTAAAGAAAAAGCTGATGTTATAGTTCAAGAGGTTCACCGGCTTACCAAGATGGGGCACATAAAGGAGTCTCAATATCCTTTATGGACAACCAATCTAGTGTTAGTAAAGAAAAAGAATGGGAAATGACGTATGTGTATCGAATTTACTAACCTCAACAGAGCTTGCCCAAAAGATCTTTATCCAGTCCCCCGGATAGATCAGTTGGTAGACACCACATCTGGGAACAATTTATTTTCCTTCATGGATGCCTTCTCCGGTTATAACCAGATACAGATGGATCCGAAGGACCAGGAACACACTACTTTTGTTACGGATAGGGGCCTCCATTGTTACAAGGTGATGCCTTTTGGGTTGAAGAATGCTGGGGCTACCTATCAAAGGTTGGTGAACAAAGCGTTTGCTGATGAGATTGGGAGAAATATGGAAGTATATATTGATGACATGATAGTAAAAAGCGTGGAAGAAGAGTTGCACCTAACAAATCTTCAAGAAACTTTTGCCAACTTAGCAAAGGTTAATTTGACGTTGAATCTAGAAAAATGTATCTTTGGAGTGCAGTCCGGAAAGTTTTTGGGGTATGTGATAAGTGAGAAAGGGATACAGCCTGATCAAGACCAGCTTGATGCCTTATTACAAATGGATCCTCCTCGGAATATTAAAGAAGTGCAAAGGTTGACAGGAAGGTTAGTTGCTTTAAATTGTTTTATCTCAAGGTCTTTGGATAGGTGTGCCTCATTTTTCCAGACTTTAAAGGGTGCTAAAGACTTTAAATGATCTCCACAGTGCGACTAGGCGTTTAACGAAATAAAAAAGCATCTATCTTCCCCCAAAACTCTTTACAAACCTGTTGATGGAGAAATACTGTACATATATCTAGCGGCGTCTGAATGTGCAATAAGTGCAGTACTGGTGAGAGAGGTGGACAGGTATCCTCGTCCGGTTTACTACATCAGCAAGAGTCTGATGGATGCTGAAAAAGGTACTTAAAGCTTGAAAAACTAGCACTATCCTTGGTAATAGCAGCCAGAAAAATGAGACCCTATTTTCAGTCTCATTCTATTATCGTCCGGACATCTTTTCCCTTAAAAAATGTCCTTCAGAAGGCAGACATATCAAGCAGGATGACCAAGTGGTCAGTATAATTGGGTGATTACGATATTGATTTCGCCCCTTGAACTGCGATCAAAGTGCAATCTGTTGCTGATTTCCTAGTTGAGTTCCATTCAGACAGAAGTACTAAGCAAACTGCAGATGAGGAAACTAAGAAGATATGGGTTGTCCGGACAGATGGTGGATCAAGTACCATGGGTTGTGGTGTTGAGATATGTTTAACCTCTCCGTATGACGACAAGTTATATCAGGCTATCTGCTTTGCTTTTAGGACTTCTAACAATGAGTCCGAGTATGAGGCTGCTATAGTTGGTATGAAATTAGCCTTTCTTCGTGGGGCTAAAAGAGTAAGGTTAATGAGTGATTCTCAGCTTCTTATCCATCATGCCCAAGGTCAATCTGAGGCAAAAAAGGAGCAGTTGATTAAATACTTGTTCATCCTTAAAGAAGTGGCAGCTAACTTTAAAAATGTTAGCTATGAGCATATACCTAGATTGGAGAACACACTAGCAGACTCCTTAGCAACCATAGCATACTCTAAGTCCTACCCATGGATTCATATGCAAGAATGCCCATCCATACAGCCCAATCAGGGCAAGGAAGAGGAGGAACGTTTGACTATACAAGTGGTTCAACCCAAAGACTGGAGATATCCCCTTCTTCAATATATTTCTGATGGTGTTTTGCCTCCGGCGAAAGTTGTGGCAAGGAAAATGAAACATAGAGCTCGTGGTTTTTTATCATAAGAGATATCCTTTACAAGAAGTCATTTAGTAGACCTCTCTTGCGTTGTTTGGGGATTGAAGAGTCCCAAATTATGCTATCCGAACTACATGATAGTGAAGGATCGACACACTGTGGCTATAGAGCTTTAACCCGAAAGGTTTTGTTGGCCGCATACTATTGGCCATCCATAATGACAGATGCCAAGGAATTGGTAAAAAAGTGCGACCCATGCCAAAGATATGGTAATGAAATTCATATCCCAGTTGTCCCTCTAGAATCAATTTCTAAGGCAGTGCCTTTTGCTCATTGGGGTTAGATTTAGGAGGGCCTCTACCGATGGCATCCGGAGGGTGCAGAACTATTATTGTAGCCATTGATTATTTTTCCAAGTGGATAGAAGCAGCCCCCATGGCAGGAACTACTTCAAAAGTTGTTATAAAATTTATCCTGTCTAACATTTGTTGCAGATTTGGGGTTCCACAAAAGATAACCACAGACAATGGGCCACAATTTGATAACAAGGATATAAATAGTTTCTGTGCCTCTAGGGGCATTCAACATTGCTTCTCTTCTCCTTTCCACCCACAAGCGAATGTTCAAGTTGAAGTGGCGAACATGACCATTCTGTCCGGTCTCAAAATGAGTTTAGAAGGGGCTACTGGAAAGTGGCCAAGCTATTTACAAGAGCTATTATGGGCATGCCAGACTACTCCTGGAGCTGCTACACAAGAATCTTCTCTTGCCTTGGTATATGGGATGGATGCAATTGCTCCTGTAGAGGCAACTCTTCCATTATACAAAGTCCCCAATTTTTTCGAACAGGCTAATGAAGTGGCAATCAGAAGTCAATTGGACTTAATAGAAGAAAAAAAATGTTAAGCTCATCTTAGAGCCACCCATTTTTTTTCGGAGGGAACCCGCAGCCGCTACTCAGAGTGCAATGAGTGCGCACAGGGTAAACCCTCAGTCTGATGCGATAGCCTGCAAACCAACGCCAGAAGGTAAACCACACAAGGTGACAGGCGCAGCCGAGAAAGCGTATGTAGAGGGACTCGAACTCATGACCTTTTGGTCATAAGAATGCCATACTCAACCAACTCGGCTACCCCCTTGGGGGCACAATCATTCGCGATGCCAACATCCATTTAACTTGCAGACCCAAAAGAGTCAACCAAATCAAAATAGACGCTGCCGTCGTTAGAGCCACCCATTATCAAGGCTTGATGAGGAGAATATTTGCTTCTAAAATCAAAAGAAGGGATTTTCGACCAGGGGACAAAGTGTTGAGAAAAGTCTTTTTACATACTAAGGAGAAGCAGTTCAGCAAGCTAGCTCCAAACTGGGAAGGGACCTATGAGGTCTCCGAAAAACTTAAGCCTGGGACATACAAGCTTCAAGACAAAGATAGAAGAATCTTAAACCACCCTTGAAATATTGAACACATGCGGTTATATCTGGAATGAAAGTTGTGTAGATATATACTTTTTTAAAGTCCATGTAAATATTAGGGGGCATACTCTTTTCTACCCTGGTGGCGCGAAGAGGTTTTAATGAGGTGTCCGAGTTTTTCAATAAAATTTGATGCCTTCTTAAAATATTCGGAGTGGTTTGATTTACAGTTTCTTTACAGTCTTCTAAGGATCTTTGGCAGATCGGATTGATCTGGTGGAATGATGACCATTTAACATTTTTCATCGGAGATATTAAACACTCTCATCTTAAATACTTGTAAAATAAATAGGGGCTCTTTAAACACTAGCCATTAACTTTAAGCAAGTATGAAACAGAGCAAAGTTTAGCAAGGTAACCTGTTCGGTTAAAAACCGGGAGATAATATTAAAACATAAAATACGCCTTGGCCGTCCAAGGACTTTAAGTTTAAAGAGAAGATTAACCGGACCCAAACCGGACACAATTACAAAAATTCCCTGGCCTTCCAAGGACTTTAACAGTTCATAAGATAAAAGAAAAACAAATAAGGAAAGATAGCTAAAGAACCTCAGGGCTTATTCCCTTCGGATGTTGCTGCATCATCTTTTTTTATGGGGACTTTTGAGTTCGACACTTGAACTCTCACCTTCTTCTTCTTCATCAGTGGAGGAATCTATTCTACTACTATAGCCATGCATATCACCTTCTACCATGGTGTGAAATGGAAGGTCTTCATACTCCACATATCTCCATAAATCTCCAAGGGTTCTCTTCGGAAATTTCTGATGGACAAGAAGTGCCATATCAGTTTTGACCTCTGCATCTCTTACTTCCAGAGAGTCGATCACCTTGTTGGTATACGCATCAATCTTGGCCTGAATTGTATTTTCCTGCTCTTTGACCAAATCCTCCTTCTTCATGGCTTCCTTGGATATAACCTCTTCAAGGGAAGTTTTTTCACTGGACAAGGCGTGAATGGCTTCATATTTAATCTTCAAGTCCTCCTTCAAAGTGGAAAGATCTTTCTCTAGACCGGAGTACTTTGTTTGGAGCTCTGTGTTAGCTGTCTCCGAGGTAACCAGCTTGGTTGCCAGATCGTTTTTCTCCTTCTTCAACTCTTCAAGTTCCTTCTTCAATGC
This sequence comes from Limnanthes douglasii subsp. nivea, assembly GCA_036936605.1. Taxonomy (NCBI): domain Eukaryota; kingdom Viridiplantae; phylum Streptophyta; class Magnoliopsida; order Brassicales; family Limnanthaceae; genus Limnanthes; species Limnanthes douglasii. The sequence continues at coordinate 123,415,787 of JAUPFV010000005.1, read as the reverse complement.
CTCAATGCTCTGGTTGGCATTGAGGAGGTCAGTAGACAAACTTTCCTTGTCTGTGTTGAGGGTGCTGATGAGGGCGGACTGACTTTTTACTTGCCTTTCCAAGTTGAGCACTAGCTGAATATGGCCCAGTAGAGAGTGAGTCACCACATCGTTTTCCCTTGAGACAGTGAAGGACTTGCCATTGAAAGTAACCATATTGGAAGAGCTTGGGGGAAGGTAGGGGCCAACAAAGTCGCCTTTCTCAAACTCTTTGAAATAGAGACCAATGTTTTGGAGGCCACTGATGTCTACTCCATCAATATTAATATCCCCTCCGCTACCCTCCCCGGATTGTAGATCAGTGGGATCTGCTCTGTCAAGGTGGGGTCAGTTGGATCTACCGGAGGTAGGGACTCCAAGGGGCGAAGGATTACTTCATCCCCCAGAGAGAATTTCTTCTTCTTAGCAGTCCTCTCATCACTTCTTGCTCCCCTTTTTTGGTCCTTTTTAGGAGGCTTTAAAGGATTTTGAGGTCCACCTGCCTCCCTAATGCTCTCATCCTCAACTACTTTGAGTAAAGTAGCATCGATCCCTCCTTGGTTCTCCGGAGCAATCTCCTCTGCAGCACCCCTAACAGCCTCTGCTGCAACCTTCTTTTTTCTTGCCCTTCCCTTTCATTTTGCTTGAGGCTTTGGCTTTGGAGGGCAAGGCCAGTTTTCCATCCTTCTCCTCTATTCTCTTAAGTATAACGGCCAGAGGAGGTGGTGTAGTCAACTCCTCCTAAGTGAGATCTCTTCGGCTCGTAGTGTTCCAAAGGTGGGATCTCACCAAGTTGCCTGAAGTAAAGTAGTTGTGGAAGACGTTCCCCCAACGGTCAGCAACCCAGGTGTTTAATTTGGTGCATGTGGTTTGACCCTCCTTCAAATAGTTAGAGAACTCCTTCGGAAATACTGACATAAGGGAAGAGGTAATTCAAGAATAAATTTTGTGCAAAATAAGAAAGACAAACAAAGTAGAACACTTACTTGTGCTCTTCCACCTGCTGATAAGCGTACTAAAATTGACCCCAACCTTAACTTTTCTCCCATTACAGTTTTTCTCCGACTCTAACAGATCATCTACCACTTTAAAATTGTCTCCCATATTGTATTGATAGAATGAGATGTGATGGTTTTTACAAAGGCTGGCCACTGCAGCGAATTGCTCCATTGGGAGAGGAATGCCGGACAAACTTGAGGCTATAATACAGGCGATGAGAGTATACCAAGCATTTGGACTTAGTTGGCTTGGACAGAGTTTAATCAGGTGGAAATACCTGACGATTTCTGGATCCAAGGGGAATCTGAGCCCCCAGTTGAATAACTCAGTATAGATGACGATCTCGTTGAGCTTGCAGTCCATCAGAGTTTTCGGTGTGACTGGTATTCTCACCTTCACTGATTCAGGGATCCCCCACTTAGTTTGGATCCGGCCCAGCTCGGCGGTGTGAGTATAGACATAATTAATGTTCTGCATGACCAGCAGATACTTCACATTGACCTTATGAAAACAAGGTCCCACTTTTCTTTCCAGGATCTCCAGTAGATCCGGATTGGTCATGCAGACTTTCTCCTTGCCTTTCCCCTTTTTTTCGGAGGCAGCATCTCCGGTTTTCCCGGAGGCTTCAGTTTCAAATGGGGCCTCTTCAACACTATGCTCCATCACTTCGTCCATCACTGTGGAAGGTTTATCAGTCGTTGTGGATGGAAGAGTGCCAGCTTGTGGCTCAGTAGTTTGTCCGAACGGTTGAGCGTCAGTTCTCTTAGAGGTCTGATGTCCAGTTGGGGCTCAGCTCCGGAGGACTTGGTATGAGAAGTAATTATGATTGGCTCAGCTCCGGAGGACTTGGTATGAGAAGCAATATTGGTTGCCTCAGATGCGGAGGGTTTGTCTCTTGGGGCTCTAATAGATGCCTCCGATCCGGAGGCTTTATCTTTGGATGCAGATTTAGAGGCCCCCGTTTTGGAGGACTTGGGTTGTGAGCCTATTGCTGGCCTTTTACCACGCGTATTGTCCGGCGAGGGTTGGTTTTCTCTGGGGATTTCTCAATGTCAGATCCCATAGTGATAAACAGAGAAGGCTTCCTAACACTCGATACTGCTTTCTCTTGTACGGAAGAAGGCCGAGACTCCTGAACCGAGGAGCCTGACGGGATTGGCAAGAGGTTTCGTTGAAATAAACGTTTAGGTTCTGGGCTTTTAGCAGAAGACGATCCTTGATCCGCTTCTAAGGATGGTGTATCAGACTTACTGCTTGGAGAGATTGGAAGACCAGCAGCAATACGTCTCTAACGCTCAAGTTTTTTAGCTTTCTCTAGTTCCGAAAGATTTAATCAACCACCTTCCACAAGAGTGTTTCTCCCTGTGAACATAAAACTATCCAAGAGAAGTTTTCGGGAGAAAAAGTAAAAAGCTCTGAGAAAAGAAATTATGGAGTGTTGAAGATGGTGAAACAGTAAAGGAAGATAATTTATACTAGTGAGGAAAAAAGTTACTGATACCTAGGAGAAAACGAAAAGATTTAGGTAATGATTGAAGGCGGCACTGACGTAAGAAGCATTAAATATAGGAGTTGCTTTTTAGGCTTAGTGGGAGCGCCGTTCTAGGAAGAAAACGGTTGGTAGAACAAATCAAAGTGCGACATGTGTCCCACGATCCAAAGAAAAACTTTTGGAATTCTAAGAAAAGAATCAGTTCAGATAAATTGAGAACCAAACACATGAGCGATCCGGAAAATGTTGTTACGCAAATGTTTGACAAGTCTCACACATTTTAACCAATTCTTTAGCATCAGTAGAACTCATAGGCCAATTATACTTTGTTACTCAATTAAAGCATTACCTGGTTACCACCATGGGGATTTGTATCAGTGATCTCTCTTTCAAATCTTTACCTAGTTACTACCATTGGGCACTCTAAGTAAAATTGTTTTTGTGGCAGACGTTCTCATAGACTGCGCCAAATTTGTTCAAGTTTTATCCTAAAAAAATAATACCAAAATAATAACTAAGTTGATCTAAAAATAAAAGTCATAATTTTTATTTAGAATCAATCTTCCTTTACATTATTTCTCTCATTCTATTTATAACAAAATTCTTCACTACAAAGTCTATCATTATATTTCACGATATCCATTAAAATTGTGACATAAATAGTCCTAAATACAAGGATAGTAATTGTTAAGGTTGGTATCGACGTTAGTTGGCCACACGTTTTGGTGGGAGTAGTGATGATAACTGTTCCTATCACCGATGCTTGGCCTTTGAATTTCATTATAGCTGATACTTGGGGTTGGGAAGTTGTTTTCCATGACCCTTTCGGTTTAAGCTATCATCAGTTGGTAATTTACTTTCGTCATGACCCTTTCGGTTTAAGTTTCGTCGATCGGTAAGATTGTTTTACCTATGACCCTTTCGGTTTTAACTGTTCTTACCGAAAGGGGTCCCTCATAGTTGGTGTCATATTGACCGGTCATCATTTTTCCTAGGGGATATCAGCTAAGGAGAACAGTAATAATACGTTACTGTTGAAACTAGAAAAGATTTTATTATAACACATCGAATTTCTGTACAAGTTAAAGCCATATATATAGGCTCTGAAAATATCTTCTAATTATACTAGTCTACCGTAATAATTACGTTTGAATATTGACTATAATAATATCTAATCTAATAATAAGTATAATAGATTATGTTTGAATATTGACTATATTAAATTATGTAGTCAATGTATATTATTATTTCCTTTAACACTCCCCCTCAAGCTTGTGCGAAAGTGCTTGAAACTGTCGTAGCTTTGATAATAAAGTTCTCTTTGAAACTTGAACTGAAGTACTTGAAGTGCAAGCTTGATCGAACGACTGAAACGAAATCACACTCCCCCTCAACCTGGAGCATATATATTAATCATGCCCAACTTGTTACAAATATAAGTAATCCGTGATCCATTGAGCGCTTTTGTGAATATATCTTCTAGTTGTTCTCTTGTTTTGACATATATCGTATGAATGAGATTTTGTTGAATCTTTTCGCGGATAAAATGACAATCCATTTCAATATGCTTCGTTCTTTCGTGAAAGACAGGATTAGACGCAATGTGCAGGGCCGCTTGATTATCACACCATAATTGCGCAGGCATGGTAGTCTTGATGCCAATATCATTTAACAATTGGAAAATCCAAATTATCTCACAAGTAGATTGAGCCATGGCTCTATATTCAGCTTCAGCACTTGATCGTGATACAACATTTTGTTTCTTACTCTTCCAAGATACCAAATTACCCCCTACAAAAACACAGTAACCAGTGGTCGATCTTCTATCCATTTTAGATCCAGCCCAATCTGCATCTGCAAAACACTCTATATTTGTATGACCAACACTGCCATACCACAATCCTAGTCCAGGAGCTGATTTGAGATAACACAAGATATGTTCTAGTGCTGCCCAGTGATTAACTGTTGGAGAAGACATAAACTGACTTACAACACTGACTGGATATGCAATATCTGGCCGAGTTACTGTAAGGTAATTGAGTTTTCCTACTAATCGACGATACTTTTCTGGATCACTAAACAATTCTCCGTCATCTTTCAGTAATTGCGAATTAGGAACCATTGGTGTATTACATGGTTTCGCTCCTAGCTTTCCTGTTTCCATCAACAAATCTAGAACATATTTTCTCTGTGATAAAAGAAGACCTTTGTTGTTTCTTGTTATTTCAACCCCCAAAAAATACTTCAACGGTCCTAAATCTTTTGTTTGAAATCGTGAATGTAAAAATGTTTTAAGCAATGAAATGCCTTTAGTATCATTCCCAGTAATAATGATGTCATCTACATATACAACAACGAGTATAATTTCATTTGCAGAACGTTTATAAAAGACAGAGTGATCACAACTGCTATTCTTCAACCCAAATTCATTTAATGCATCACTAAACTTGCCGAACCAAGCACGGGGACTTTGTTTTAATCCGTACAATGATTTATACAAACGACATACCTTTCCTCTCTCCCCCTGAGCAACAAATCCAGGTGGTTGCTCCATATAGACTTCTTCTTGAAGGTCTCCGTGTAAAAATGCATTTGTAATATCTAACTGATGTAATGGCCAATCATTTGATGCTGCTAAGGAAATAAATAAACGAATAGAAGTAAACTTAGCTACCGGAGAAAAGGTTTCAGAGTATTCAACACCATAGGTTTGAGCATATCCTTTTGCAACAAGTCGTGCTTTGAGACGAGCTAGCGTTCCATCTGGATTCATTTTTACATTAAACACCCATCTACAACCGATAGCTTTCTTTCCAGTGGGTAAATCAACCAACTTCCAAGTACCAGTGTCTTCTAATGCTCTTATCACTTCAAACATTGCAGCTTGCCAGCCAGAATGACACAATGCTTCGTGAACAGTTTTTGGAATAGAAATAGAATCAAGAGATGCTATAAAAGCTCGGGTAGAAGAAGGTAATTGATCATATTTTGCGAAAGAAGAAATTGGATAAGTACATTGTCTTTTACCTTTTCGAAGAGCAATAGGAAGATCAGGAGTGGACTCATTATCGTTTGTAGCAGGATCTGGAGACGAAGGAATTGGTAGTGGACATGATGGAGGAGGTGCTTTACGTCGAGAATAAACATATCTAATGGGAGGTCGATATGGTGGAGGTGGTACATCAGATCTTTGAACGGTGGTGTACATGAGTAAATCATCATCGACAATAGTTGTTTCTGGATCGACATTAGACAAACCAGGAAAAAATGGAACATGTTCTAAAAATGTAACATCCTTAGATACAATGTAACGATGAAGAGATGGGGAAAAACATTTATAGCCTTTTTGAAACCTAGAATATCCAAGAAAAACACATTTTAAGGATTTGGGATCTAATTTTGTACGAGTAGGACTTACATCCCTAACAAAGCAAGTACATCCAAAAATGCGTGGTTCAACAGGAAATAGAGGTTTAGACGGAAAAAGCACAGAATATGGAATATTATTTGAAAGGACAGTAGACGGCATACGATTAATTAAAAAATAGGCAGTGGAAACAGCATCTGCCCAAAATAATTTCGGTACTTTCATTTGAAAAAGAAGTGCACGAGTAACCTCTAAAAGATGTCTATTTTTTCTTTCAGTAACACCATTTTGAGATGGTGTGTCCACACACGAAGTTTGGTGAATCATTCCTTTTTGTTCCATAAATAATTGAAATGCATTTGAACAATATTCTTTACCATTATCACTTCTTAAAATACGAATAGGACAATTAAATTGGGTATTTATTTCTGTAGTAAATGTGCAAAATATTGAGAATAACTCAGAACGATTTTTCATTAAATATAGCCATGTAACACGGGAATAATCATCAACAAAAGTAACAAAATATTGAGCATATTCCCCAGCGGAAAGCACATGAGGTTCTTCATTCGTTGCCATATTAGAAAATTGTTGAGGTAGTTGAGGACAATTCCACTTTGTATGACCACGTTCATGACAGTAAAAACACTCAACATTGTTTAGATCACCTACATGGTTACCAGAACTGTTATATCTATTGTATCCATCTTGACTATTGTATCCACCACGACTACCGCGATTACTGTATCCACTACGATTACCACGATAGTTTGATCTACCACGACTACCATAATCGTTATATCCACCACGACCACCACGCACACCAGATCTGCCACGATTGTTGTAACTATAAGCGCCGCGACCACCACGACCATCACGACTATTATGACCATCCCGATCATCAGAAAAACCAGGTTTATTGGTGCTGATTAATGCACTAGTGACAGGTTGTACTGGCTGTGAGTTTTCGGTTCGAAGAAGTCTAGCAAAAATTTCATGTAGAGATGATATCTCAGATCCAGCGAGGATTTGAGATTTTGCACTATCAAACTCCGAAGGAAGACCAGCAAGAAAACTCATTACAGCCATTTGTTCTCGTTGCAATTGTTGACTTTTAATATCAGTACTGAAGGGTAACAAAACATTAAGTTCTTCGTAGATGCGTTTGAACTCCATAAAATATGCCGTAAGAGACTTATCTTGTTTTTCAGTACGATAAAAAGACTTGCAGACATCATAGATACGCGATATATTACCTTTTCCCGCATATAGAAATTCCAGATATTCCATTAACTCTTTAACGTATTCACAATGATTAACAAAAGTAAGTACCTCAGTAGTGATTGTATTTCGAATCTGAAGAAACAGGCGAGCATCATCACGCCTCCAATTTTTTGCTGTGTCATCCGTAGGAGGATCTTGTATCAAATGGTCATCTTTTTCTATACTTCGTAAATAGATACGAATTGTTTTACTCCAATCTAAATAATTGGATTCGTTCAATTTCTGTTCTGTGATTTTTGTCATCACATGAACCAAATCAGACATACTTTTCTCCATCTAGATTTTTTTTATAGAAACCCTAATGGCTCTGATACCATGTTGGAACTAGAAAAGATTTTATTATAACACATAGAATTTCTGTACAAGTTAAAGCCATATATATAGGCTCTGAAAATATCTTCTAATTATACTAGTCTACCGTAATAATTACGTTTGAATATTGACTATAATAATATCTAATCTAATAATAAGTATAATAGATTATGTTTGAATATTGACTATATTAAATTATGTAGTCAATGTATATTATTATTTCCTTTAACAGCTACTTTACTAATCTCGAGGATAATGACCTACCTGACGGATACCCCATATAAAATACCATAATAACCATCTGAAATTTAAAAATCATATTGTAGAATATATAGTGGGTGATCATATCGTTTTGAAAAGGTGAGGATGATACCATAAGTTTCTGATCAGATGGAAGAGTATACCAAATCCAAACAATACACGAGTTACAAAAGACGACCTACAACTTATCGAATTTGACATCCTCACGATAGATTTTAATTTTATCTTAACAGAGTCGATATTTCTCAGCCGAGGATAAATAATAAGGAATAGAAAAGCCAAAAGTCCTAGTAACTACTGTCAATTGAATTTTAATAGTATAGAAAATTTTAAGACTAATAATTAATGTAGAGCTCTTTATTATGCATTTTAATAAGTCTGAAACTTATAGTCTATTGATATTAATGTAAGCTTTGCCTATTCTTATTATCCCTTACAACAAAGAATGTAAGTTCATTTTGTATGAGGAAATTGAATTTGAGAAACAAAGAAAAGTTTTACTATATCATGTGAAAAGAAATTTAGGCGTAAACCCTTGAGCGTGAAGCTCTAACTAGGCGCGAAGCTCGTTAGAGTAACTACATACCTTACCTATCTATCGACTATTGTGTAATAAGGAAATAAAACTTTGAGGATCAAAATATTGTCTTCCTCCAGCAAATCATCGATGATCTTCAAGTCATCATCTAATGTTAGATACTAAAATGGAAATACCGGTCCCTTCTACAATTTGGTCAGAGAGATGAATCCCTCGATGGAGAGGGGAATTTTGTCCAATGAAGAAGCCATAATCTCGAACCACTGATTGGGTGTCACTTGGATTTTGCTGTTGAAGTTCCCTTATCTATCTCATTTTCGCTGATTTTTGAGGTATCATTACAACATCAGCTTCAGTGGCCTCACCTTCACTCTTAGCCACGATATTAGACTGAGTGGCACTTGAGTCAGCTTCCTCATCAGAAAATTCATCTCGCACTTGTGGGGGGGTTGATGTTGAAGAGGGTTCTCTTTGTGAGGGATTTGGTTGGGGCATCACAGTGTTTGTCTCAACCACTTCCCTCAGAGGATGATGAGATAGTATTGGATTAGTTGAAGGATTATTGGTGGTAGAAGGTGAAGTATTTTCAGCGTCGTCTCCTATTTCTAGAAATGTTATTTTTTTAAGGCGAGTGGTGGATGGTACTATTGGAAGAGTCTCTTGGTGTGCGTTTCGAAGAGGTTTAAAGTTAGGAGGAGTACTCTCGTTTGACCTTACTGAGGATGGAGTGGTATAGTTTACTTTTTGATGAGCTTGAAGGTTGGTTGTTGAAGATGAAATTTGAGGTGATGTTATTCGAGGTGCACTATGTGTTAAGGAACTAACAAGTTCTACCACAGTAAGCCTTTAGTATTTTAGTCAAGAAAGAGATAAGCCAAAAAAGATCACTTTATTCGTAGATAGGTCTTCCCTATATATAATACAAAAATTAGTGGATAGTTACGTATGTTTACGCTTTTAGCGCCACTATCCCACTACCATCATTATCCCTATAATTGTGGAACAAATAACTAACACGACCAATATCCCTATAATTGTGGAATAAATAACTAACACGGTTTGACTCATAGGTCAAAACGTGTGTTTATATAACAAATAAAAAGACGCTGAGTCTAAGCTGTACTTTAATCCGAGCTGAGCTACTCCTTTAAGCGAAATCAAGTTTGTTTTGGTTTGCAGAGCTCGAGCTCACTGACCACATGTTCAGCTTATCCTCTTTAGGTCTTTTACTTTCACCACGTTGCTCATCCAATCGATCAACTCTTTCCATAATGTCTTCGAGCTCATCCTGATATTGAGTTCAACAACGTTGTATATGTCCTTGATCTCAGTTCGTTGACGAGCTGTATATGTCCTTGAGCTCAGTCCGTTGACGAGCTCAATATCCCTTTGAGTTCATCAACGGTGTATTTATCTTTGGTTTTGATCTGCTTTTGAGCTCGTCAACGCCGTAGAGCTCATTCTTTTCTTTATTGGTTATCATAATCCGAACTCATAGTTCTCTTTGCTCGTGCTCGCTCTTATTTAAGGGAATCCCTCTTATCAGGGCTCCCCCTAGTTTATAGGTTTATTAAAATAATAATAAACCTGTAAATTAAAATATAATTAAATTCTTTACTTATCCGCGTAGTAATTTGAACCGTCTTGTGTCTGTTTCTTTTTGACACGTGTCGTCGATGCAAGTGACGGCATCTGACATCGCCGTTTCTTGGAGATACCTTTTGGTTATTCAGTTTTCTGGCAGAGTTTTTCAAATAACTGGTGACATCACGATTCACACGCCTATTGTGAAAAGCGTTTAATCACTTAAACACTTATTGATGACCCGTTGAATCAAATCAGACCCCAATTGACTCAATGAGTGACACAAACCCTAATTTCTCCTTCCAAATCCATATCGAATGGGAAACTCTCCTTGACGGGTACCGACCAAACTATTCCTTACCCTTGACGGGAACCAACCAAACTATTCCTTATCCGATCTTGCAATGTTCAAGTACTCTTTTATTTATCAACATCAAATTTCAGATCAGATCAAGAGAAACCTTATCGATCAACTGTGAAGAAGCAGAATCCAAGGAGTTTGTTACAGGACTCGTTAGGCACGATAAATCCAAACTAGAAACCCAATGAAAGGTTCGAAGAATGGTAGAATAAGGACTCGGAGATAATACTGTAAGTAAGAAGATTACCTCTAAGAACACAAATTCTCTTCAATGAGTATATGAATAGACAATAGAGAGAAAGATAAAATAACTTGAAATTAGGATTATGCCTTTCCGGAGTTCCTGTCTCTCTTACATATAGATTTAGAGTCATAAATAAAGAGAACCAACAGACATCAATTAGGGCTTAAATGAATGAAAAGTAACGGTAGGAGTAGCAGACCAATAGGATCTCTGTAACATTGCCCCCTTCTTCAGAACATCCTTGTCCTCAAGGATTGAAATTTAGATACTTGGCGGCGAAGTTTTGGTAAAACTACCAAGTAGCAGCCGATGACGGATAACCCTTCCATTGAACGAGAACTTTGGTGACAGCGGCGTTGCGGTGCTTGACTGTTTTGCGTTCCAAGATTGCTTCGGGTTCTTTAGAATTTCCCAAGTCGACGAGGTATGGAGGCAGAGCAGAGATTGTTGACGGTGGGTTAGGGAAAAACTTCAGTTGGCTCACATGAAAAACGGTTTGAATGGCTGCGGTGGCCGGAAGCTCCAGCTTGTAGGCAACGCTCCCAATTTTATCTGTAACACGAAAAAAGACCATAATATTTCGGAGCAAGCTTATTCGGTACCTTGTTTGTTTTCAAAGAATTCTGCCGGTATAGTTGGAGCTTGAGGTACACACAATCGCCTAGGTTGAATGCGCGGTGGGAGCAGTGTAAATCTGCAGTTTGCTTCATTCGATGTTGGGCACGATTCAAATGAAACTTTAACATCCGGAGGATATCTTCCCGCTTTTGTAGAGTCTTATCGATAGTGGGTGACTTGTTTTCTCCGGGTAGGTAAGGCAGGTGGGTTGGAGGCGGGTATCCGTAGACGACTTCGAATGGCGTCATGCGTGTAGCGGTGTGGTAGGTCGTATTATACCACCACTCGGCTAAGAAAAGCCATTTGGACCATGTGGTTGGAGCTTCACCTGTCATACAGCGTAAATAAGTCTCAAGTGTTCGATTAGTGACCTCTGTTTGGCCATCGGTTTGTGGATGATAGGCGGAAGAATGTCGAAGATCCACTCCATGTACTCGAAAAAGTTCTTGCCAAATTTCTCTTAGAAAAGTAGGGTCTCGATCGCTAATAAGATCCTTCAGCATACCATGGTGTTTGAAGATATTATCGAGATAAATGTGAGAAATATCAAAAGCGGTATATGGATGCGAGATGGCGATGAAGTGTGCCTGTTTGCTTAACCGATCGATAACGACAAGTATACAATGCTTCCCGGCTGATTTTGGAAGTCTTTCGATAAAGTCAAGGCTAACTGATTCCCAAAGTCCGTCCGGTATCGGCAGTGGCTGTAACAAACCCTGTCGTTTTGTCCAGTCGTATTTGTTTCGTTGACATATCGCACAGTTCCGTACATAATTTTGTATTTCTGTACTCATTTTCGGCCAATAAAATAGAGTTTTAGCACGATGAAGAGTAGAGTCACGACCCGAGTGATCTCCAACCGCTGAATCATGTAACCACTGAAGAATTGATAATTTGGTGTCTTTGTGGTTTCCGATAACTAGCTTTCGTTTCCTGCGCAGTTCGTTATTGGTATACGTATAGTGCGAATGAACATTCGTACCAGCAACAATATCGTCGATGATTTGTTTGAGGGAAGGATCAGATTGCCAAAGAATCCGGATGGAATAAAAAAAACCCGATTGAACCGTAGACAACGTAAGACTAAGGAGTTGTGAACCGGAAACCCGTGATAGAGCATCGGCAGCATGGTTTTCTTTTCCGTGTTTGTACTCAATAACAAAATTGTAACCCATCAACTTTGAAAGCCACATGTGTTGAAAAGGAGTAGTAACTTTTTGCTCCATCATATATTTGATACTCTTTTGATCGGTTTTGATGATGAATAAGCCATGAGCAAGGTAAGCATGCCATTGTTGTACTGCATACACAACCACAAGTAACTCCTTTTTATAAACCGAAAGTCGTTGGTGTCGAGGTCCCAAAGCTCGACTAATATAGCATATCAGATGATTCTCTTGCATAAGAACTGCTCCGATCCCGACGTTAGAAGCATCGGTCTCGACGATAAATGTTTTTTGCAAAATCCAGTAAGGCTAAAACAGGAGTAGACGATAAAGCTCTTCTTAAAGCCGTAAAAGCCGCGTTTGCTTCATCATTCCATTCGAAACCATCTTTTTTTAACAAGTTGGCCATGGGCCTAACGATCACGCTATATCCTTTGATGAACCTCCGATAGTAATTAGCAAGTCCCAAAAAACTGCGTAACTGTTTTTGCGTGGTCGGTGTAGGCCATTGCGTAATACTGTCAACTTTACCCGGATCGGTTTCAACTCCCTTTGCCGAAATGAAGTGTCCCAAATACTCAATTATGGTTGCTCCAAAAATTCATTTGATTTCTTTGAGGTAAAGTTGTTGTTGGCGGAGGATCTCGAAAACGGTTTGTAGGTGGGTGAGATGTGCTTCCCAAGTAGAGCTATACACCAAGATATCGTCGAAAACAAACGAGTACAAACTTTCACGTAACTTCACTAAAAATGTGATTCATGAGGCTCTGAAAAGTACAAGGGAAATTTGTGAGACCAAACGGCATAACAACATATTCATAGTGTCCGAAGTGAGTCTTGAATGCTGTTTTATAGATATCTTCGGGTGACATTCGTAGTTGGTGAAAACCCGTACGGAGGTCCAATTTTGAAAAGTATACAGCCCCACCCAATTCATCAAACAGGTCTTCTAACAGTGGAATAAGATATTTGTCTTTGATGGTTTGTTTGTTTAACCCGCGATAATCAACGCACAACCTCCAAGTACCATCTTTCTTCTTTACTAAAACAATTGGGGAAGCATACGGACTAGAACTATGTTCGATTATTCCTTGGTTTAACATATCTTTTATCATCTTGTCTATTTCATCCTTTTGAAGGGATGAGTAGCGATAGGGTCGGAGATTAACGGGATTAGAACCGCTTACCACATGAATTTTGTGATTAAACCCTTCACGAAAAGGCGGTAAAGCTGTGGGTTCGATGAAAATTCCAGAGTACGAACTGATCAACTCACGCAGCGTAGAGTCCGTAGAAAATTCTGTTTTGGTCGCCGAAATATGAGACAAAAGAGTGTTTGGGTTTAAGTCGTCTAAAACGTCATCTGTTATCTCATGGCCAAACAAAAATGCGATCTGAGGTTCTTGAAACATTAACTTGTTCAAACTTGCTCCGTTGATCGCCTTACAACCCTTGTTTACATTCCCACGCAGCACATGCTTCAAACCATTAAGGTTGAATTCCATTCGGAGGTTGAGAAAATCCCATAAAATTGGACCGAGGGTGTGCAACCATTGAATACCTAGCACAAAATCACAACAATCAAGGTTTAAAGTTCTTACCTCGGTGGTGAGATCATAGCCTTGTACTTTCCAAGAAAAATTGTTACACTTGTATTTTGTAACAATTTTGCTCCCCAGGGCGGCGAAAACCACCATCGGTTTAGTCGCTTCGAGAGGGCAACCGATTTCATTGGCAACCTTTAGGTCCAAGAAGTTGTGTGTACTCCCGGGATCAATCAAAATGTGGATCTTTCGCTTACCACTTTGTCCTGTCAAACGCATACAATTGAAGGTTGTGTTGCCCGTCAGTGCGTGTAGCGATATCATAGGCGGTTGTGTTTGATCTGACTCAACAGCCGTCGTGTTGACGATGTCATGAACCTCATCTACATCGGAAAGTTCAGATTCTGCATCACCTTCCATGACATATAGGCCAATTATACTTTGTTACTCAATTAAAGCATTACCTGGTTACCACCATGGGGATTTGTATCAGTGATCTCTCTTTCAAATTTTTACCTAGTTACTACCATTGGACACTCTAAGTAAAATTGTTTTTGTGGCAGACATTCTCATAGACTGCGCCAAATTTGTTCAAGTTTTATCCTAAAAAAATAATACCAAAATAATAACTAAGTTGATCTAAAAATAAAAATCATAATTTTTATTTAGAATCAATCTTCCTTTACATTATTTCTCTCATTCTATTTATAACAAAATTCTTCGCTACGAAGTCTATCATTATATTTCACGATATCCATTAAAATTGTGATATAAATAGTCCTAAATACAAGGATAGTAATTGTTAAGGTTGGTATCCACGTTAGTTGGCCACACGTTTTGGTGGGAGTAGTGATGATAACTGTTCCTATCACCGATGCTTGGCCTTTGAATTTCATTATAGCTGATACTTGGGGTTGGGAAATTGTTTTCCTGACCCTTTCGGTTTAAGCTATCATCAGTTGGTAATTTACTTTACCCTTTCAGTTTAAGTTTCGTCGATCGGTAAGATTGTTTTACCTATGACCCTTTCGGTTTTAACTGTTCTTACCGAAAGGGGTCCCTCATAGTTGGTGTCATATTGACCGGTCATCATTTTTCGTAGGGGATATCAGCTAAGGAGAACAGTAATAATACGTTACTTTACTAATCTCGAGGTTAATGACCTACCTGACGGATACCCATATCAACTACCATAATAACCATCTGAAATTTAAAAATCATATTGTAGAATATATAGTGGGTGATCATATCGTTTTGAAAAGGTGAGGATGATACCATAAGTTTCTGATCAGATGGAAGAGTATACCAAATCCAAACAATACACGAGTTACAAAAGACGACCTACAACTTATCGAATTTGACATCCTCACGATAGATTTCAATTTTATCTTAACAGAGTCGATATTTCTCAGCCGAGGATAAATAATAAGGAATAGAAAAGCCAAAAGTCCTAGTAACTACTGTCAATTGAATTTTAATAGTATAGAAAATTTTAAGACTAATAATTAATGTAGAGCTCTTTATTATGCAGTTTAATAAGTCTGAAACTTATAGTCTATTGATATTAATGTAAGCTTTGCCTATTCTTATTATCCCTTACAAAAAAGAATGTAAGGTCATTTTGTACGAGGAAATTGAATTTGAGAAACAAAGAAAAGTTTTACTATATCATGTGAAAAGAAATTTAGGCGTAAACCCTTGAGCGCGAAGCTCTAACTAGGCGCGAAGCTCGTTAGAGTAACTACATACCTTACCTATCTATCGACTATTGTGTAATAAGGAAATAAAACTTTGAGGATCAAAATATTGTCTGCCTCCAGCAAATCATCGATGATCTTCAAGTCATCATCTAATGTTAGATACTAAAATGGAAATACCGGTCCCTTTTACAATTTGGTCAGAGAGATGAATCCCTCGATGGAGAGGGGAATTTTGTCCAATGAAGAAGCCATAATCTCGAACCACTGATTGGGTGTCACTTGAGTTGGGCACAGATCTATAGTCTCGAAGTATTCCCCTATCATGGGGTCTAGTGGAAATCGAAGACCCCTATTGATAATCTCAGTGTATACCACCACTTCACCCTTTTTGCAGTCCAAAGGGGTGTCTCCTATTTTGGATAGGAAAAGTGTAATGTTGTCCCCCATTCCCCATTATTTTTTGAGCTCGTCTGCTTGGATTTCTTGGTAATATGTCTACGAAACATTCTTTAGAGCCAATACATATTGTGCATCGAGATGTTTTAGGTTTTCGCTAACTGATGTGGCCAACTCTTCAGAAAGCTTCATTGGAGATTTGTTTTTTCTCCCTCTTCCGGTTTTGGATTTTGCTGTTGAAGTACCCTTATCTATCTCATTTTCGCTGATTTTTGAGGTATCATTACAACATCAGCTTCAGTGGCCTCACCTTCACTCTTAGCCACGATATTAGACTGAGTGGCACTTGAGTCAGCTTCCTCATCAGAAAATTCATCTCGCACTTGTGGGGGGGTTGATGTTGAAGAGGGTTCTCTTTGTGAGGGATTTGGTTGGGGCATCACAGTGTTTGTCTCAACCACTTCCCTCAGAGGATGATGAGATAGTATTGGATTAGTTGAAGGATTATTGGTGGTAGAAGGTGAAGTATTTTCAGCGCCGTCTCCTATTTCTAGAAATGTTATTTTTTAAGGCGAGTGGTGGATGGCACTATTGGAAGAGTCTCTTGGTGTACGTTTCGAAGAGGTTTAAAGTTAGGAGGAGTACTCTCGTTTGGCCTTACTGAGGATGGAGTGGTATGGTTTACTTTTTGATGAGCTTGAAGGTTGGTTGTTGAAGATGAAATTTGAGGTGATGTTCTTCGAGGTGCACTATGTGTTAAGGAACTAACAAGTTCTACCACAGTAAGCCTTTAGTATTTTAGTCAAGAAAGAGATAAGCCAAAAAAGATCACTTTATTCGTAGATAGGTCTTCCCTATTTATAATACAAAAATTAGTGGATAGTTACATATGTTTACGCTTATAGCGCCACTATCCCACTACCATCATTATCCCTATAATTGTGGAATAAATAACTAACACGACCACTATCCCTATAATTGTGGAATAAATAACTAACACGGTTTGACTCATGGGTCAAAACGTGTGTTTATATAACAAATAAAAAGACGCTGAGTCTAAGCTGTACTTTAATCCGAGCTGAGCTACTCCTTTAAGCGAAATCAAGTTTGTTTTGGTTTGCAGAGCTCGAGCTCACTGACCACGTGTTCAGCTTATCCTCTTTAGGTCTTTTACTTTCACCACGTTGCTCATCCAATCGATCAACTCTTTCCATAATGTCTTCGAGATCATCCTGATTTTGAGTTCAACAACGTTGTATATGTCCTTGATCTCAGTTCGTTGACGAGTTGTATATGTCCTTGAGCTCAGTCCGTTGACGAGCTCAATATCCCTTTGAGTTCATCAACGGTGTATTTATCTTTGGTTTTGATCTGCTTTTGAGCTCGTCAACGCCGTAGAGCTCATTCTTTTCTTTATTGGTTATCATAATCCGAACTCATAGTTCTCTTTGCTCGTGCTCGCTCTTATTTAAGGGAATCCCTCTTATCAGGGCTCCCCCTAGTTTATAGGTTTATTAAAATAATAATAAACCTGTAAATTAAAATATAATTAAATTCTTTACTTATCCGCGTAGTAATTTGGACCGTCTTGTGTCTGTTTCTTTCTTACACGTGTCGTCGATGCAAGTGACGACATCTGACATTGCCGTTTCTTGGAGATACCTTTTGGCTATTCAGTTTTCTGGCAGAGTTTTTCAAATAACTGGTGACATCACGATTCACATGCCTATTGTGAAAAGCGTTTAATCACTTAAACACTTATTGATGACCCGTTGAATCAAATCAGACCCCAATTGACTCAATGAGTGACACAAACCCTAATTTCTCCTTCCAAATCGAGATCGAATGACAAACTCTCCTTGACGGGTACCGACCAAACTATTCCTTACCCTTGACGGGAACCAACCAAACTATTCCTTATCCGATCTTGCAATGTTCAAGTACTCTTTTATTTATCAACATCAAATTTCAGATCAGATCAAGAGAAACCTTAAATTAAAAGTTATACACGACTCCAAACCCATAAACTCGCCTAAAACTCAGTCACGGGTCAATCGTTTCACAAAGATTAGAAAGAAACAATGGAAACTAGGGTTTTGTTATGGTTATGGGTCCTTCTATTCGCTTCGATCGCCTCATCGATCAACTGTGAAGAAGCAGAATCCAAGGAGTTTGTTACAGGACTCGTTAGGCACGATAAATCCAAACTAGAAACCCAATGAAAGGTTCGAAGAATGGTAGAATAAGGACTAGGAGATAATGCTGTAAGTAAGAAGATTACCTCTAAGAACACAAATTCTCTTCAATGAGTATATGAATAGACAATAGAGAGAAAGATAAAATAACTTGAAATTAGGATTATGCCTTTCCGGAGTTCCTGTCTCTCTTACATATAGATTTAGAGTCATAAATAAAGAGAACCAACAGAGATCAATTAGTGCTTAAATGAATGAAAAGTAACGGTAGGAGTAGGAGACCAATAGGATCTCTGTAACATTGCCCCCTTCTTCAGAACATCCTTGTCCTCAAGGATTGAAATTTAGATACTTGGCGGCGAAGTTTTGGTAAAACTCCCAAGTAGCAGCCGATGACGGATAACCCTTCCATTGAACGAGAACTTTGGTGACAGCGGCGTTGCGGTGCTTGACTGTTTTGCGTTCCAAGATTGCTTCGGGTTCTTTAGAATTTCCCAAGTCGACGAGGTATGGAGGCAGAGCAGAGATTGTTGACGGTGGGTTAGGGAAAAACTTCAGTTGGCTCACATGAAAAACGTTGTGAATGGCTGCGGTGGCCGGAAGCTCCAGCTTGTAGGCAACGCTCCCAATTTTATCTGTAACACGAAAAATGACCATAATATTTCGGAGCAAGCTTATTCGGTACGTTGTTTGTTTTCAAAGAATTCTGCCGGTATGGTTGGAGCTTGAGGTACACACAATCGCCTAGGTTGAATGCGCGGTGGGAGCGGTGTAAATCTGCAGTTTGCTTCATTCGATGTTGGGCACGATTCAAATGAAACTTTAACATCCGGAGGATATCTTCCCGCTTTTGTAGAGTCTTATCGATAGTGGGTGACTTGTTTTCTCCGGGTAGGTAAGGCAGGTGGGTTGGAGGCGGGTATCCGTAGACGGCTTCGAATGGCGTCATGCGTGTAGTGGTGTGGTAGGTCGTATTATACCACCACTCGGCTAAGGAAAGCCATTTCGACCATGTGGTTGGAGCTTCACCTGTCATACAGCGTAAATAAGTCTCAAGTGTTCGATTAGTGACCTCTGTTTGGCCATCGGTTTGTGGATGATAAGCGAAAGAATGTCGAAGATCCACTCCATGTACTCGAAAAAGTTCTTGCCAAATTTCGCTTAGAAAAGTAGGGTCTCGATCGCTAATAAGCTCCTTCGGCATACCATGGTGTTTGAAGACATTATCGAGATAAATGTGAGCAATATCAAAAGCGGTATATGGATGCGAGATGGTGATGAAGTGTGCCTGTTTGCTTAACCGATCGATAACGACAAGTATACAATGCTTCCCGGCTGATTTTGGAAGTCCTTCGATAAAGTCAAGGCTAACTGATTCCCAAAGTCCGTCCAGTATCGGCATTGGCTGTAACAAACCCTGTCGTTTTGTCCTGTCTTATTTATTTCGTTGACATATCGCACAGTTCCGTACATAATTTTGTATTTCTGTACTCATTTTCGGCCAATAAAATAGAGTTTTAGCACGATGAAGAGTAGAGTCACGACCCGAGTGACCTCCAACCACTGAATCATGTAACCACTGAAGAATTGATAATTTGGTGTCTTTGTGGTTTCCGATAAGTAGCTTTCCTTTCCTGCGCAGTTCGTTATTGGTATACGTATAGTGCGAATGAACATTCGTACCAGCAACAATATCGTCGATGATTTGTTTGAGGGAATGATCAGATTGCCAAAGAAGCCGGATGGAATAAAAAAAACCAGATTGAACCGTAGACAACGTAAGACTAAGGAGTTGTGAACCGGAAACCCGTGATAGAGCATCGGCAGCATGGTTTTCTTTTCCGTGTTTGTACTCAATAACAAAATTGTAACCCATCAACTTTGAAAGCCACATGTGTTGAAAAGGAGTAGTAACTTTTTGCTCCATCATATATTTGATACTCTTTTGATCGGTTTTGATGATGAATAAGCCATGAGCAAGGTAAGCATGCCATTGTTGAACTGCATACACAACCACAAGTAACTCCTTTTCATAAACCGAAAGTCGTTGGTGTCGAGGTCCCAAAGCTCGACTAATATAACATATCAGATGATTCTCTTGCATAAGAACTGCTCCGATCCCGCTGTTAGAAGCATCGATCTCGACGATAAATGTTTTGGTAAAATCCGGTAAGGCTAAAACAGGAGTAGACGATAAAGCTCTTTTTAAAGCCGTAAAAGCCGCGTTTGCTTCATCATTCCATTCGAAACCATCTTTTTTTAACAAGTTGGCCATGGGCCTAACGATCACGCTATATCCTTTGATGAACCTCCGATAGTAATTAGCAAGTCCCAAAAAACTGCGTAACTGTTTGTGCGTGGTCGGTGTAGGCCATTGCGTAATAGTGTCAACTTTCCCCGGATCGGTTTCAACTCCCTTTGCCAAAATGAAGTGTCCCAAATACTCAATTATGGTTGCTCTAAAAATTCATTTGATTTCTTTGAGGTAAAGTTGTTGTTGGCGGAGGATCTCGAAAACGGTTTGTAGGTGGGTGAGATGTGCTTCCCAAGTAGAGTTATACACCAAGATATCTTCGAAATAAAACGAGTACAAACTTTCGCGTAACTTCACTAAAAATGTGATTCATGAGGCTTTGAAAAGTACAAGGGGCATTTGTGAGACCAAACGGCATAACAACATATTCATAGTGTCCGGAGTGAGTCTTGAATGCTATTTTATAGATATCTTCGGGTGACATTCGTAGTTGGTGAAAACCCGTACGGAGGTCCAATTTTGAAAAGTATACAGGCCCACCCAATTCATCTAACAGGTCTTCTAACAGTGGAATAAAATATTTGTCTTTGATGGTTTGTTTGTTTAACCCGCGATAATCAACGCACAACCTCCAAGTACCATCTTTCTTCTTTACTAAAACAATTGGGGAAGCATACGGACTAGAACTATGTTCGATTATTCCTTGGTTTAACATATCTTTTATTATCTTGTCTATTTCATCCTTTTGAAGGGATGAGTAGCGATACGGTCGGAGATTAACGGGATTAGAACCGCTTACCATATGAATTTTGTGATTAAACCCTTCACGAAAAGGCGGTAAAGCTGTGGGTTCGATGAAAATTCCAGAGTACGAACTGATCAACTCACGGAGCGTAGAGTCCGTAGAAAATTCTGTTTTGGTCGCCGAAATATGAGACAAAAGAGTGTTTGGGTTTAAGTCGTCTAAAACGTCATCTGTTATCTCATGGCCAAACAAAAATGCGATCTGAGGTTCTTGAAGCATTAACTTGTTCAAACTTGCTCCGTTGATCGCCTTACAACCCTTGTTTACATTCCCACGCAGCACATGCTTCAAACCATTAAGGTTGAATTCCATTCGGAGGTTGAGAAAATCCCATAAAATTGGACCGAGGGTGTGCAACCATTGAATACCTAGCACAAAATCACAACAGTTAAGGTTTAAAGTTCTTACCTCGGTGGTGAGATCATAGCCTTGTACTTTCCAAGAAAAATTGTTACACTTGTATTTTGTAACAATTGTGCTTCCCAGGGCGGCGGAAACCACCATCGGTTTAGTCGCTTCGAGAGGGAAACCGATTTCATTGGCAACCTTTAGGTCTAAGAAGTTGTGTGTACTCCCGGGATCAATCAAAATGTGGATCTTTTGCTTACCACTTTGTCCTGTCAAACGCATACAATTGAAGGTTGTGTTGCCCGTCAGTGCGTGTAGCGATATCATAGGCGGTTGTGTTTGATCTGACTCAACAGCCGTCGTGTTGACGATGTCATGAACCTCATCTACATCGGAAAGTTCAGATTATGCATCACCTTCCATGACATATATATGAGCCTTGCGATGGGTTTGTTGATGGCCGGGAGTGAAGATTTCATCGCAATACATGCACAGACCTTTTTGTTTGCGATCTTGCATCTCTTGCCAAGTAAATTTTCGTGGTGTTTGGTTGTTGTTTCTTGAGATAAAATTTGGCGTCTGATGTGTTTGTGTGTTGCTAGGGGCAGTGGGTAAAAGCGGTGGCTTGGTTTTTTGATTCAGATATTTCGGTGTTTGATAGGCGTTTGAAGAAGAATAGGTGTTGGGTTTGAATGAGGGTCGTTGTGGTTTGTGAGGGAGTAGGCGTAAATATGATTCATGCATCATAGCTATTTTTGCTGCTTCGACAACGGATTCCACATTCTGAAACTGTCTCACATGAAGCTGTAATGTGGATTTAGATTAGTTAAGAAAATACTTAACGCATGGGCGCGTGGTAGGGATAACCGTGTGAGTTTACACTCAAATTTATCATGAAACACCTCGACCGAATCGGTCTCTTGTTGTAAGCTAACCAACTCCGATAATAGATCAACATACAAACCTCCAAAGCGAGTAGAAATTGCAAGAACATATTCTGTCCACGTCGGGTATCGATTGAAACGTTCTGCAATATAGCTGTGGTGCCATTGCAATGCCTTTCCTGTCATATGGATAGTAGCGAGTCTTATCTTCGATTCATCTAGCGTTCCGTCAAGCGCAAAGAATTGTTCGCATTTAAAAACCCAATCGCCTGGGTCGGATCCGTCAAAAATAGGAAACCCAACCTTAGTAAGGCGGGTGAGCAAACCGTTTGTTGGTGTCGTACGAGGCTCCTGATTAGTTCCACGATTCGAACCGGGGACAAGGTTCAGCGAATCAGGTGGTTCCGGAGAGAATGTTCGGGGAAGCATCGTGAAAACGCCGGAATGTGAAGGATCGTCGTCAACCAGCGGAAGCTTTTCAGGGTTCTGTGTAATAGGGCGTAGCTCCGCAAATATGTTCTTAATATCGTTGAATCGAGCAGTCATCTAATTCCTCAATAGATCGTTTTGTTTGAGTTGAGCCACACGATTTTCTTCATTTTGCTTGGCTTGATCGGCCTGAACTTGCTTCGATCAAAGTTTGTGCCCTAGTTTCCATGACTGCTTATTTTGAAGTAGAAAAAAAAAATCCGGGTCCGGAAGATCGATCGTCCTGATACAAATGTTACAGGACTCGTTAGGCACGATAAATCCAAACTAGAAACCCAACGAAAGGTTCGAAGAATGGTAGAATAAGGACTAGGAGATAATGCTGTAAGTAAGAAGATTACCTCTAAGAATACAAATTCTCTTCAATGAGTATATGAATAGACAATAGAGAGAAAGAAAAAATAACTTGAAATTAGGATTATGCCTTTTCGAAGTTCCTGTCTCTCTTACACATAGATTTAGAGACATAAATAAAGAGAACCAAACAGACATCAATTAGGGCTTAAATGAATGAAAAGTAACGGTAGGAATAGAAGACCAATAGGATCTCTGTAACAGAGTTCGTCTTGACTTTGGATCACACCAACTTCACTGATACTGTTGCTAAGCACCAGTTTATCTTGGTTGAGTTCTACGCTCCTTGGTGCGGACACAGTAAGATGCTCTGGAGTATGAGAAAGCTGCATCCATCTTGAGCAGTCATGATCTTCCGATCTTTCTTGCTAAAGTTGATGCCAATGAGGAGCCAAGCAAAGAGATTGCAAACACCTACGATATCAAGGGATTCCCCACACTCAAGATTTTGAGAAATGGAGGAAGGATCATTCAGGACTACAAAGGCCCTCGTGACGCCGAAGGTATTGCTGAATATTTAAAAAAAACAAACTGGTCCTGCATCTGCTGAACTTAAGTCAGCCGAAGAGGCTACTAGTGTTATCGGCGACAAAAAAGTAGTGGTTGTTGGTGTTTTCCCTAAATTTTCTGGGGAGGAGTTTGAGAACTATATGGCCGTCACTGAGAAATTGCGTTCTGACTATGAGTTTGCTCATACTTTGGATGCCAAATATCTTACACATGGAGACTCATCTCTGAAGGGACCTTTGGTTAGGTTGTTCAAACCCTTTGACGAACTTTCTGTTGATACCAAGGAATTCAACGTTGAAGCCCTAGAGAAATTTGTTGAAGATTCTAGCATTCCTTTGGTGACTGTCTTCGACAGTGATCCAAACAATCACCCTTATGTTATTAAATTCTTTAACAATGCTAACGCGAAGGCAATGTTGTTCATGAGGTTTGCTAGTGAAGCAGCTGATTTATTGAAATCCAAATACAGTGAAGTTGCCGAGCAGTATAAAGGAAAGGGCATCAGCTTCCTGGTCGGAGATGTTGCGAGCAGTGAAGGTGCCTTTCAGTATTTTGGACTCCAGCAAAGCCAAGTACCTCTCATCATAGTCCAGACTAATGATGGACAGAAGTATTTGAAGACAAATTTGGAGGCTAATGACATTGCAACTTGGGTCAAAGATTACTAGTATGGAAAAGTTAAACCACATAGAAAATCTGAACCTATCCCAGAGGCAAACAATGAGCCTGTCAAAGTGGCTGTTGGTGACAACATTCAAGATTCGGTTTTTGAATCGGGGAAGAATTTTCTTCTTGAATTCTATGCTCCTTGGTGTGGACACTGCAAAAACCTGGCTCCTATCTTGGATGAAGTTGCTACTTCATATCAGAGTGACTCTGACGTAATTATTGCAAAACTTGATGCAACTGCAAATGATTACCCGACTGAGACTTTTGAGGTCAAAGGTTATCCAACACTTTACTTTAAATCAGCAAGTGGTAAAATAGAGCCGTATGAGGGTGGTAGAACAAAGGAGGAGATCATTGAGTACATTGAAAAGAGCAGGGACAAAGCACCCCAGCAAGAACCAGCAAAAGATGAGCTCTGAAATAGTATACACTACTCCCTTTGGAGAACAGTTAGGGAAAGCTCCTTGTGGCGGTGTTGTACACAATTGCGGAAGCAATGCCTGATGTTACTCCTTTTTGTGTTTTTGCTCGTAGTTGTTTGTGTCTTTATGCTTCTATCTGTTTCCGAATGAATAAAATAGGGAGTTATTTTCGGCAAAAATAAAATAAAATTAAAAGTTATACACGCAAAAACAGACAAATGTTACTTCTGGATTCTGGATTCTGGATTCGACATAAATATTTAAAATAATACGGATTGAAATTCAATCGATCTTCTTCTTCAATAATACTGTCCATTTTAGGGTCCAGCTCATAAATCTTTCTCTCCAAAAGTAAATTAGATCTTTTATTCAACTTACTTTTAGATCTTTTATTCAACTTTCCAAGCATAACGAAACAAGTAAAATTCACTCAAACCATTAACGGCGTTTAATCCTTCTAACGAATAACAGTTTTCCGTTTGTGACGACAAGGGTGACGACGACAACGGCGGTGGCGATGAAGGAAAAGAATTCGAAAACAAAGAGGTAGAAGACGTAGTTAAAACAGAGGGTTCGATGCTTAAAAGCTTAAAAGTCATTATAGTTTCTCTACTGTTTCAAGGTTCTGTTTACTTCCATCTTTGACATATTGGAGTTTGAGGAAGGAGAAGAGAATTATATATATTAGTAGCAATTAATATAAAATGAGTGGGTTCGGTTATATTGTATTGGGTTTTCGGGTTGGGTTAGTTTTAATTAGGTTCGACCCGGTCCGTTTATAATTATGGTGGGTAAATGGTAACTTGAAATGATAACTGGTAACTTTTTAAGGTAAATCATAAATCTGAGTTGACATCCTACTTGGAATGGACAGGGGTATTTTTGGCAAAAAATTTGGGGGACCAATCTTGCAGCAAAACTTGAGGACACGTATCAATCTCTCATACTTCACATGTGCAGGGGGACTATGTTTGCAAAATTTTAAAACGAAGGGGATTAGTTTTATGCAGAAGTGAACGAAGGGGACTATGTTGACACAAGTGGTAAACATGAGGGACTAGCAGTGCTTTTTAGCCCGCTTTCTATCATCTTCCTCGGCACTACTCAGGTAACATACTTTCTAACTAATTTATGTCGAATGCTGGAGAGAACCCTAGATTTAGGGTTTCGAACTTCTATCAGTAGGCGATTCCCAAAATCAAATCATTTGCCCTTACCATCATAATTATTCTGATTCATATCTTTACCTAATTGCAGTTTGTAGAAAAACCATGGCACCCAAAAAGACAGTGAAGAGTAACGCCGACAAAATTGTGGAGCCTTTATATGAAGACATCGATGATTTAGAAAACTATTTTTCTCAGATAGCCCCTACATATACTAACCTAGATGATGATGATGGAATCGCCGTTCTCAGAGAGAGATGTAATATCCATGAGAATGTAACTATTAGGGCTCGCGATCTAGGCGAACACCCCTATCATACACAAGAAACAGAGACCTGCCTTTTTACAACTTTCTTTGACTGGGGGCTTAGATTACCACTCCCCGAGATCATTCGTGATTACTTCAGTGTGCTTGGCATCTGCCTTACCCATATGTCTGCGAATAGTTGGAGGCTATTGCTTAGCATAGTGCTCAGCTCATGCACGTTGAATACTGAAATATGCTTAGCAGACCTACTTTCTGGTACTGATGTAGCAAAATTAGTCACAACCCCCTTCTTTTATACCCATTTTAAAGGGATTAAGAAGATTGTCGAACTACCTTCCTCTAATATGAATTGGAAAAACTCTTTCGTCTTTGTGTCGGGTAATTGGGAACGTAGTACCCCTCCCTTAAACCTTCAACTAGAAAGAAAATGGAAGAAGAACTGTAAGTACTATTAACTTATAGTCGGGTAATTGGGAACGTAGTACCCCTCCCTTAAACCTTCAACTAGAAAGAAAATGGAAGAAGAACTGTAAGTACTATTAACTTATAAGAGATACAAATTTGCACGAACTCTTTTATAAAGTTATATCTGTTTTTCTTTCAGGTGAACTTTCCAATCAGAGCTTGTGGAAAGAAGGGAGGCCACTGAACTATGTGAATCCTCTGATCAGAGTTAGTAGTTTAGCTTTTGAAGCCTGGCAACAAGATCCTAAGCGATTGTTTACACGATATAAGTATTTGAAGTCAGGATTGTGGTCGATCCCCGAGCTCAGCATCACAGAAGAAGGAGAAATAAGAATGGTTAACGGTGCAGAAGCTACCATGGACCGCTTCAGATCACTTTTAGAAAAGAAACTTCGTGAGAAAAACAGTGGTGGTGTTTGGCTAGCAGTACCTCAGGTAACTCGAAAAGCTGGTGAAATTGGGAATTCATCCTATGCTGGTGCTCTCTCAATCAAACAAGGAAATGATGTTGTCAAAAATAAAGGAAAAACTATCAAGAAAAAATAAAAAAAGAACTACAGGTGCCTGAAGCTGCTCAGCCCAATAAAGTCCAAGCAGAAAGAGAGGATGAAGATGAGGAGACCATCTCTTGTGATCTTAAAACGAGGAGGACAAAAAAACAAAAGGTAATTGTAGATTCTATTCCCCTAAGCACTAGGATATTAGAACTAAGAGATGAAGAGGATAACGGTACGAAAGCTACTTCCAACGAAGGAGCACATCCTCCTAATCCAACGACAACCGAAGTCGATGAAGGACAAAATCCTCCTACTGCTAAGAAGATAGTTGATGTAGTGGATGCTGGAGAAGAGAACGACAACGGTGCTTAAAAAGAACCAACAGCTAGTGTTGAGCTCATCTGTGGAGAATCGAGCACCATTAGTGGAGACCACTGAAAAGAACAATCCTGGCGAGAAAGCAGCTGAGTCCAACCAGCAAAGGGTGCCTGCAGGGGAGCGCTCAAAAGTGCAAGTTCCGCGACCTTCCTCTTATATGTTTGATCAGCTACGTAGGATCCCTTTTCTGTCATACTATGACAAAATGTCTAACGCAGAGATCTTGCACTGGCAAACCGAGCTAGCGATTAAGGTAAGAATCACTAATTTATGCATATGTTAAGTTGTAGATCTAGAAAATTTACATCTATCTTCCTTGTTTGTGTATAGATGCACCATAACTCATTTATCCTGAGTTATCGAAACATGCCTCCTACTGACATAACTGCCATGGAGAAATGGAAGCTTTTTTGCCATGTTTTTTGGCTCAAGTTGGGTGCCTATGTCAAAAAAAGAAGTGGGAACAGGCATGACAATGCTCCCCGAACAGGCCCTACGAACAACACAGGAACATCGACTCCAGAGGGGGCAATGGTGATCCATGAAAGTTTTGATGTAGATTCAGAGTATTTGGAACCTAACCCAACTTGTAATAAGGTGGGGGTCATAGCAGAACAGGTCAATACGGTGTCCGGACTCGTTAGTTTTTTTGAGTCACTTACCAGTTTTAGAGGGGACACCATGACAGCACCCACTCATTCATCAAGAAAAAGACACGTTTATAATCTAGCTACTCAGTTGGAAGGGGGCATGTCTTCATACCAGTCCAAAACTCCTTTTCCATTTATAGTCTTTGATAAATATGATCTAAGAGATATTACTGGGCCTCATGAGGATGCTCTGGTGATAGGAGCATCTATTGGGGGTAACGATATCGGACGAATTTTGATTGACACTGGCATCTCGGCCAACATTTTTTTTAAGTTCTTATAAGCAGATGAAAAATCCGTCTGTTATTCAACGGTTAAACAGAACCATTGTGGGCTTTACAGGGAGCTCTGCGAATGTAATCAGTGAATTTGAGGAGGAGGTATTGTTGGGCAAGGGCCCTTTTAAGAAGATGGGCAGAGTATTGTTTGTTGTGGTGGACTGCCCCACATGTTACAATGCAATCTTTGGGAGGTCTTGACTCTCTACAATGCATGTTGTGGCCTCACCAGTCCACCAATGTTTAAAGTATGCAGTCCAATGGCAAGTGGGAGTTGTCTGAAGTAGCCAAAAGATAGCAATGGAATGTTATGTAACTGCGCTTGCTCCTAAAACTTTGGGAGTAATCCGAACTAATGAAGATTAGCAGTTATTGGGGCCCTCTGGGGGTAAGGGTGAAATTGATGACCCCATAGAGATCCCTCGTGTTTTGATACCAGTTGAAGAAGTTGAAACCCACTCTCTGGCAGAAGGTATATGTGTTAAAATTGGCTCTAAGATGGCGCAGAGTTAAATATAAAGTTATTGTCCTTTTTGGCAGATCACCAACATATTTTTGCTTGGTGTAATGCTGATGTGACCACATTTCCTGCAAGTGTTATATCACACAAGTTGTCCATCCGGAGTGATGTTGCACCTGTTGTGCAAAAAAAGAGAGCTTTTTCTAAGGAGAAAGCTCGTGTAATAGTCCAAGGAGTCGACCAGATTAATAAGATGGGGCACATAAATGAGTCTCAATATTGTTTATGGACTGCCAATCCAGTGTTAGTTTAGAAAAAGAATGGGAAACAACGTCTGTGTATCGCTTTTACTGACCTCAACTGAGCTTGCCCAAAAGATCTTTATCGATTCCCTCGGATAGATCAGTTGGTGGACTCGACATCTGGAAACTAGTTATTGTCTTTCATGGATGACTTCTATGGGTACAACCAGGTACAGGTGGATCCGAATGACCAAGATCACACTACCTTTGTTACAAATAGGGGTCTTCATTGTTACAAGGTGATACATTTTAGGTTGAAAAATGCTGGGGCTACTTATCAGAGGTTGCTGAACAAAATATTTGCTGGTCAGATTGGTAGAAATATGGAAGTATACATCGATGATATGATGGTTAAAAACTTAGAAGAAGAATTGCACCTATCTGATCTACAAGAAACTTTTGCCAACTTGACAAAGGTTAATTTAAAGTTGAATCCAGAAAAATGTGTCTTTGGGGTGCAATCCAGAAAGTTTTTGGGTTATGTGATAAGTGAAAAAGGGATACCGCCTGATCCGGACCAACTCGATACTCTGTTAAAAATGGACCCCCCTCGAAATATTAAAGTAGTACGGAGGTTGACAGGAAGATTGGCTGCTTTAAATCGTTTCATTTCAAGGTCTTCAGACAAATGTGCTCCGTTCTTTCAAAACTTGAAAGGTGCTAAAGACTTCAACTGGTCTCCATAATGTAGCCAGGCTTTTGATAAAATAAAGAAGCACTTTGTATATACTTGGTTGTGTCAGAATGTGGTATAAGTGCAGTGTTGGTAAGAGATGTGGATAATTATCCTCGTCCAGTATACTATATCAGCAAGAGCTTGATAGATGCTGAGAGGAGGTATCTAAAGCTTGAAAAGCTGGCACTAGTGTTATTGATTGCTACCAGAAAAATGAGACCGTATTTTTAGTCTCATTCCATCATCGTCCGAACATCTATCCACTAAAGAATGTTCTTCAGAAAGCAGACATATCAAACAGGATGACCAAGTGGTCAGTGGAGTTGGGTAATTATGACATTGATTTTGCCCCACGAACTACTATTAAAGCTCAATCTATTGCTGATTTCTTGGTAGAGTTTCATTCAAACAGAAGTTCTAAACAAGCTTCAGAGGAGAAAACTAAAAAAGAGTTGGTTGTCCCGACATATGGTGGACCAAGAAAAATGGGTTGCTGGGCTGGGATTTGCTTAACCTCTCCATATGGTGATAAGCTATACCAGGCTATATGCTTTGGGTTCAGGGACTCTAGCAATGAGTCTGAATATGAAGCGGCTATTGCTGTTCTTAAGTTAGCTTTTCAATGTGGGGCTAAAAGAGTGAGATTGATGAGTGATTCTCGGCTTCTTATCCACCATGGTCAAGATCAGTCTGAGACTAAGAAGCAACAACTGATCAAATACTTATTCGTTCTTAAAGAGGTAGCAGCCAACTTCAAAAATCTTTGCTATGAGCATATTCTTAGATCGGAAAATACGCTGGCAGATTCCTTAGCAACCATAGCATACTTTGAGTCCTACCCTTGGATTCATATATAGGAATGCCCATCTATACAATCAGATCAGAACAAAGAAGAGGAGGAAAGTTTGAGTATACAAGTAGTTCAACCTAAAGATTGGAGATTTCCCCTCCTTCCATACATCTCTGATGGGGCTTTGCCTTCGGATAAAGCCATGGCAAGAAAAAAATAAGTATAAGGCTCGTGGTTTTTTTATCATAAGAGAAGTATCGTATAAAAACTCCTTCAGCAGACCTCTCTGCGATGTTTGGGGGCTGAAGAATCCCAAACTGTTTTATCCGAACTTCACGACTGAGAGGGATCAACAAACTGTGGTTATAGAACTCTAACCCGGAGGGTTTTATTGGCCGAATACTATTGACCATCAATAATGGCAGATGCTAAGGAATTGGTGAAAAAGTGTGATCCATGCCAAAGGTATGGTAACGAAGTTCATATCCCAGCAGTACCTATAGAGTTTATTTCTGAGCCAATACCTTTTGCTCGTTGGGGATTGGATTTAGTTGGGCCTCTACCAATGGCGTCCGGAGGGTGCACGACTATTATTGTAGCCATTGATTATTTCTCAAAGTGGATAGAAGCAGCTCCCGTGGCAGGAACCACTTCAAAATCTTTTATAAAATTTATCTTGTCTAACATCTATTGCAGATTTGGAGTTCCACAAAAGATAACCACAGATAACGAGCCACAATTTGATAACAAGGATATGG
This sequence comes from Limnanthes douglasii subsp. nivea, assembly GCA_036936605.1. Taxonomy (NCBI): domain Eukaryota; kingdom Viridiplantae; phylum Streptophyta; class Magnoliopsida; order Brassicales; family Limnanthaceae; genus Limnanthes; species Limnanthes douglasii. The sequence goes on along the minus strand of JAUPFV010000005.1, from coordinate 123,384,285 downwards.
AGAGTTTGTGTGCCTCCAGGGGCCTTAAGCATTGCTTCTCTTCTCCTTTCCACCCACAAGAAAATGGCCAAGTTGAAGTGGCTAACAGGACCATTTTGTACGGTTTAAATATAATTTAGAAGGGGTTGCAGGAAAGTGGCCAAACTATTTGCAAGAAGTGTTGTGGGCATACCGAACTACTCCTACGGCTGCTACTTAGGATTCTCTTTTTTCCTTGGTGTATGGGATGGATGCAATTACTCCTATAGAAGCAACCCTACCATCATACAGGGTCCACAACTATTTTGAAAAAGCACATGGCAATTAGGAATCAGTTGGACTTAATAGAAGAAAGAAGGGATTTTCGAACAGGAGATAGAGTTTTGAGAAAGGTTTTCTTGCATACTAAGGAAAAACAGTTCGACAAGCTGGCTCCAAACTCGGAAGGCCCTTATGAGGTCTCCGAAAATCTTAAGCATGGGACATATAGGCTTCAAGACAAAGATGGAAGAATTTTGAAGCACCTATGGAATATTGAACACCTCGGGTTATATCAAGAATAAAAGTTATGTAAATATTTACTTGTTAAAAGTAAATGTAAATATTAGGGGGCATACTTTTTCCTACCGTGGTGGCGCGGGGAGGTTTTAATGAGGTGTCCGGTTTTTTTAATAAAATATGATGCCTTCTTAAAATGTTCGATGTGGTTTGACTTTAATTCTTTTCAAGCCGTCGATTTAATGCTATGGATCTTTGACGGATCAGATTAATCTAGTTGAATGATGACCATTAAATATATGTCATCAGAGATATTAAACACTCTCACTTTAAATACTTTTGAAATAATCAGGCTCTTTAAACATTAGCTGTTAAAATTGAAAGGAAGCATGAAACAAAGCAAAATATGATAGATAAGCCTGTCCGGGTGTAAACCGGATAATGCTACCAAAGTACAAAATATGCCTTGGCCATCCAAGGACTTTAAGTGTTTTGAAAGACTTATCCGGACTCGAACCGGATACTATTACAAAAATTCCTTGGCCATCCAAGGACTTTACTAGTTCACAAATTAAGAAAACACAAAAGATATTTAAAACCATAGGGCTTATTCCCTTCGGAAGTTCCTGCATCACCTCCTTTCTTGAGACTTCCGAGTTCGGCACTTGAACTCTCACCGGCCCCTTCTTCTTCATCGGTAGTGGAGTATATTCCACTACTATTGTTTTATTTGTCACCAGCAACCATGGTATGGAACGGGATGTCTTCGTACTTCACATATTTCCGTAGAGGACCAAGGGTCCTCTTTGGAAATATTTTATGAAAAAACAACACCATGTCAGACTTCACCTCAGCATACCTTGCTTCCAAGGAGTCTATTACCTCGTTAGTATATTTATCAATGTTGGCCTGAATTTTATGTTCTTGCTGCTTCTCCAAGTCTTCTTTCTCCTGGGTTACCTTAGACATAGCCTCTTCTAGGGAAGTCTTCTCACCGGACAAGGTCTGTATGGTACCATCTTTGGTCTTCAGGTTCTCTCTTAATGTTGAAAGATCTTTCTCCAAACCAGAGCACTTAGTTTGGAGCTCAGTATTAGTATTCTCTGAACTGGCTAGCTTGGTCGATAGATCTTCCTTGTCATTCCTCAGTACTTCAAGCTCTTTCTTCAATTCTTCTATGCTCTGATTAGGATTGAGGAGATTGGTTGACATAGAATCCTTGTCAGTATTGAGGGTGTTGATAAGGGTGGACTGGTTTTTCACTTGCCTCTCCAGACCAAACACTGGTTGAATGTGACCCAAGAGGGAATAAGCCACCACATCATTCTCTCTGGAGACAGCGTAGGACTTGCCATTGTAAGTCACCATATTAGAAGAGCTTGAAGGATGGAAGGGGCCAACAAAGTTATATTTTTCAGAGTCGTTGAAGTAAAGATCAATGTCTTGGAGAGCATTGATGTCTACTCCGTCAATCCCTCATCTGATACCTTCTCCGGATTGCAGACCGGTGGGAATCAGTTGGGTCTGATGGGGGGAGAAGCTCCGATGAGCAAATAATTATTTCTTCCCATAAGGTGACCTTTTTCTTCTTGACAGTCTTTTTATCACTACTTGCTCCCTTTTTCGGTCCTTTTTTGGCAAGACTTGGTGGATTATGTGGTTCTCCTGCCTCCTTAACAGTCTCATCTTCAACTACCTTGAGCAAGACAGCATCGATCCCCCCTTGGTTCCCCGACCCGGTCTCCTCTATGGCAGCCCGAACTGCTTCTGTTGCAGTTCTCTTCTTCTTCCCCTTCTTCTTGGTGGGAGCCTTGGCTCTAGAGGGAAAAACTAGTTTACCATCTTTCTCTTCAGTCCGTTTAAGGACGACACCTGAAGTAGGGGGTGTGATGAATTCTTCCCATGTAAGATCTCTCCGACCTGTGGTATTCCACATATGAGATCTCACCATATTCCCTGAGGTAAAACAGTTGTGGAAGGAATTCCCCCAACGCTCTGCAACCCATGCATTCAGTTTGGCACATGTAGTCTGCCCCTCCTCCAGATATCCGGTATACTCCTTCGGCAAAACTGAAAAAAGAAGTAATGATTAATTCAGGAGTGGAATATTTGTTAAGTAAAAAAAGATAACATGAAAAACAAAATTGAAGAGCTTACCCATACTCTTCCATCTGCTAGTTAGCATACCAGGGTTGGTTTTGGCGTTGATTTTCCTCCTATTTTCCCATGACCCACTGATGAATAAAAAGTGAGTTCTCCAATTCTTCTCTGATTCCAGTAAGTCGTCTACCACTTTGAAGTCATTTCCCATGTTTTGATAGTAGAATGGGATGTGGTGAGTCTTGTATAGACTTGCCACAACGACAAATTGCTCCATAGGGAGAGGGATTTCGGACAGCCTTGGTGCCATCATGCAAGCAATGAGGGAGCATTTGGACTTAATTGGCTTGGGCAAAGCTTTACTAGGTGGAAGTAATTGATGATCTTTGGATCTAAGGGGAACCTAAGCCCCCAGTTTAGCAGTTCGGTAAAGATGACCATTTCATTAAGAATCCATCGGAGTCTCCGGAGTGACAGGTATCCTCACCTTCACTGACTCTAGGATCCCCAGTTTGTCCGGATCCGGCCCAACTCGGCAGTATGAGTATAGACAAAATATATGTTCTGCATGGACAACAAATATTTAACGTTGAAATTCTTAAAGCAAGGCCCTATCTTGCCCTCCAAGCATTCCGGGAGATCCAGATGAGCCACACCAACTTTTACTTTGCCTTTGCCTTTCCTGTCAGAGGCAGCATCCCCAGTTTGTCATGAGGCTTCAATTTCGAAGGGGGCCTCTGCAATGCAGTCTTCCATCACTTATTCCATCATTGTGGAAGGTCTATCAGTAGTTGTAGATGGGAGGGGAACAGTTTCTGACACCAAAGGCTCTCCGGATGAATGAGCGCCAGTTGTTTCTGTTGAGTCTGGAAATATTCACCACTCACTGTAGAAAGCGGACATGGGTAATTCGGACAATAATCACCCACTAAAGTATCCGGACATGACAAAAGTATGAAATAACTAAACACCTTTTGACTAAGCTAATTGCAAATCTGCTTAATAAACTAATGGGTTTTTGAACTCAACCCGATTCAACAAGTTTGACCCGAAAGCCCATGTGGCACATAATTAAGGGTATAAATACCCAACCACTTTCATTAATGAGGGTAATGAACATTTAATACAACCAGGTAGATCAAATCTCTTAGTACAAAACATTTAAACATTTAATACCCTTGAAACATCACAAAATATTTGACAAATTACCCTCAGTCGAAAATAATCCACACCAGTTTCCAAAGGCCTGATATCCGGTTGAGGCTCGGCTTCGGAGGACTTCGCTTGTGAGGTTACTTTTGATACCTCTGATCCGGAGGGCTTATTTTGTAGGGCTCTTATAGACACCTCCGATCCGGAGGGTTTATCTTTGGATGTTGCTTTAGAGGCCTCCGATTTGGAGGGTTTTGATAGTGAGATAGTTGCTTGGGCCTTCACAAAACGAGTTGTCCAGCGTGGAGTTGATTTTTCTGGAGACTTTTCAATATCTAATCCCATGGCTATGAAAGGGGCGGGTTTTCTAACACTCGATACTGCTTTTTCTTGGGCGGTGGAGGGTTGGGACTCCTAAACAGAAGAACCTGATGGAATTGGTTAGAGGCTAGGTTTGAACAACTGTTTAGGTTTTGGGTTTCTGGTGGAGGATGACCCTTGGTCAGTTTCCTGGGGGGGTTCACCAAACTTTTCGCTTGGGGATACCGGGAGACCAGCAGCGATACGTTTCTCCCTTTCGACTTTTCTTGCTTTCTCTAGCTCAGACAGGTTCAACCAACCGCCTTTTACTAGAGTGTTTCTAGCCGTGAACATAAGACTATCCAAGAACAAGTTTGAAAGAAAGGGTAGAAAGCTCTCTAGAAGGTTTTTGAGTGATGAAGATAATGAAATAGTGAAAAAATAGTTTATATATTAGTAGAAAAAGGTAACTAATACCTAGGAGGAGTTAAAGGGGTTTTGTAATGATTAGAGACGACGCAGACGTGGGGAGAATTAAATGCATATGTTACTTTTTAGGTTTAGTGGGAGCGCCAATCTAGGAAAAAAATGGCTGATAGGTCAAATCAGATTGTGACATGTGTTCCACGATCCAAAAGAAGACTCTTAGAATTCTGGGAAAAATTCAATTCGGACAAACTTCAAGCTAGATACAAAAGCGGGTCGGAAAACGTCGTCACTAACTAAGTAAATTTTTTAATCCTGCCAAAGATTTTTGAGAATGCCTAAAAAAGGGGCTATTGATGAGTTCAGATTATTCAGTCACAACTCCCCGTGTTATCTAGAAAAGGGCAATTCAGACTTAATTTTCCATTGAACTATCCGGACTAGACAAAATTAAAGAAATAACTAAACACTTTTTGACTAAGCCATATGTTAATGAGGTTAATAAGTAAACGGGTCCTTAAACTTGACCCGGTTCCATAACTTGACCCGAAAGCCCATGGGTCCTTAATTGAGGGTATAAATACCTCAACCACTTTCATTAATGAGGGTAATGAACATTTAATTCAATGAAGCAGCTCAAATCTCTCACTATTAAACACCCAAAACATTTAATACTCTACACATTTTCCAAAATACTTTACAAAATTACCCTCAATCCAAAATAAACCTCAGAGAGCTCAATATGTAAAGATATCTCTCGAATAATACAAAAAACATTCATATGATATTCTCTACTCTACTTAAGTCAATTTATATTATCTTTATTACATTTTCTATAACAAATTGGGGGGATTTCGAGAAATATTTTTTCTTTTTCATTTTAAAAAAATAGAATTTATTTCTGTAAAGAGAGAGCAATCAAACAAATTCATTGTATATTGGGTTTTCGTTCGGATAGTCCATCGGTGCACCTTTCAAATCTTCGTCAGCTACTCGAGCTTTACAATTTCTATCTCGAGACACTATCACCCATCCAAAAACACGGACATGCTAGAAAAAAATCTCTCAAACTAGCTCCCGACGATGATCCTAACTATAACCTCACCATATTTCAAATAAAAGATAAGTTTTGTGATCTCTCATTTATTTTGACTAAAAAATATAATAAAAAATTTAATGAATACAGAGAAAAGTACCCATAAATACCTTCTCAACTATCGAATACCAACATGGTACCCGTTTTTGGACTAGTTTCATAAACTACCCAAAGCCACATTTTGGACAATTATACCCTCTAGGGTATAAAAGGGGTTGTTTTTGTTGGAAACCCCTTTTTTCACCTTCTAATCAGACTTTTAGGTTCCAATTCCCCCAATTTCAACTTTCTAAATTTGAGGAGAGAGAAAACCAAAAAGCGAAGCCGCTTTAACAGGAGACGACGTCGAACCTTCCAACCCACTACCGTATCAATCGCCGGCCACCTAACCGACTGCCACCGAACCGATTGCCATATCAATCGCCGGCCACCGAGACGGACGTCGAACCTTTTCTTCTTCTCACTCTAGAGGAGCCTCGTACGCATCTCAAGGTAGTTTCTCTCTCCTCTTTCTCTTTTGGTTCATGAATCGTATACAGATCCGTTAACGTAATTACTCGATTGTTTCGATGTGTTTTTCTCGTTTTCTGTTTGGTTGCCTAGAAAATTCTAGTAACGAGAGTTTCAAAGCTTTCATCATGTTAATTTAGAGGTTTTCGAGACGTTTGTTACGATTGTTTTGGCTGTGGTGGTTGATTTGGATTTCTGTTATCAAGAGTTCATCGAAGTGGAAAATTTGATTTGCCATATGTAATTTGTGATTTGTGATTTGTGATTTGATTGTGTTTATGTTTGTTATTTGTGCGAACAGGCGTTTGTGTGTTGTTGACGACGAAGATGAACAACTATATCTACACGCAGAGGAACGCCATGGGAGGCTGTGAGGAGAAGGAATTTGAATCAGTGGTTTGTCCTAAACCTCGTCGTTTAGGAATTTCAAACCCTACCGTTAGGGATCAAATCAGACCTTTTAGATGTAGAACTTAGTGCGTGTTCTTCTTTTTTTCTTACTTTTTGCTTAGAAATTTCAATTCCTGGGATTATACTGGTCTATCGAAACCATGAAAACTCAATTTGTATATATCTGTTTGTCAAACTTGATTGCAGTCACCAATCAGACGCGGGAGGTTATGGTACAGGAGGAGGGGAACTTCTCGATATGATTCTTGCTCAGGTAAAGATTCATTTTCTTCTCTGCACATCTACTGATGATGAGTCATGATATCAAACAAATATTTGTAAATTATACACCTTGTTTTCTTTGCTTGATCATTGTTGTTAGTATAAGTGGTCTATCGCTTATTCTCTGTTAAATCTTCGCTGTGAATTTTAATCTCTCTTTCGATTATGTGAAAGTAGGAAACATAGGATAGACGCCTCTCCTTGTGTATTTGAGTTAGTCTTGTGAACTTCTGTATGAAGTGTGTGTAATAGTTATGTTTTTTGTTACTACAGGGCAATTATGAAAAGCCCAATAATCAGATGGCTTCATCGCCGCCGTAATTTGTCTAGGTTGTTTGTAGATCATATCTAGCATGGTGTTCCTCTTTTGTCTAGCAATGTGTCCCTTCATATCTAGCAATGTGTTCCTTCGTATCTAGCAAGGTGTTCCTTCATATCTATCATTCCCATCGTGAGAGAACAAGAGCTCCAAAAGTCGGTCTTATCTGCGGCGATCCTTCTACTGAGCGCGGGATTTCTCTCAACTCGGCGAGATCGGTACTCGATTACATACATGTATGATACACAAAGTTCGTTTCAGTTACCAATATATCTATATTTGTAGCGTGTGAGCTCCAGTTTTGATTATTACAAGCGGCTTGTTGTTTTTTTAAACATTAGATTAGTGTTGCTTATTCCTAGTTACCGAGTATTGTAATTGAAAGATTGTGTTCAGCGGGAAATGAACGCTTTATTGAATTTAACGTCAGTCTGTCGAATATTTTGATGTACTAACAAACGATGCATCGACTAAAATATGATTATAATGTGTATGTGTATCAGTTCTTAAGTGTGATCTGCATCTGATTTTCAGTTATACTCAAATACTCCTGCAGATTTTGATTTTTAACGGATTACAATGTTCTTGTCAGAGATTTAAAAAGCTTGTTATGAGTTTTGAGACTTTTGGGTTTTTTTGCAGTTTTCAGCAGTTCTTTGTGTTTTAAAACACAATAGTCTAATAGATAATGCGTTTTCAGCAGGGTGTTCCTTCTTGTCTAGCAATGTGTTCCTTCTTATCTAGCAAGGTGTCCCTTCTTATCTAGGAGGGTGTTCCTTCTTGTCTAGCAATGTGTTCCTTCTTGTCTAGAAAGGTGTCCCTTCTTATCTAGCAAGGTGTTCCTTCTTATCTAGCAACGTGTTCATCATGAGAGCGTTTAGTTTATAGTACAAACATGAGAGTGTTTAGTTTAAAATAGTACAAATAGACCTACAGTTTAAAATAGTCCATTATTTGCTGTAAGCCGTATCTATCAGAGCAATATACGAAACAATCACAATGTTTGTTACTCAAATCTATCAGGCTACTAACAAAGAAGCTATCATACTTGTGATTAGTTAACTAGCATTGTCTTTATGCATATCTATCGGACTCATACTAGAGAATCTATCATACTTATAGTTAGTTAACTATCAATGTTTATAATTCAAATCTATTAATATATATATGTGCTATCTATCAATCGCAATATGTTTATAATTCAATGTATATGATGCTGCATCTGTCTAGCAATGTGTCCCGTCGTATCTAGCAAGGTGTTCCTTCGTATCTAGCAAGGTGTTCCTTCGTATCTATCATTTCCATCGTGATACTTTAAGACTAAATGAGGTTGGACTAGACATTTTGGCTATAAAATCGGCATTGACTTCAATTAACAAGCAAATAGAACTAGATGACGAGTATGTTTACAAAACAAAACTAACTACACTACCTCTTACAAAATACCACCAAAATCAACAAAATACATAAAACTACAATCTTGAAGTTTGATGTTTCCCAAAAAATTGTCTTTCCAGGAGTAGGTTCAGTCCACAACCCATTTTCTTCAAGTTCCGCATATTGTTTGTTATATGCCGAATAAACCAATCAACTTCCACAACCCATTTTCTTCAAGTTTAACCCCATCACAGTTAGTATCATCTGGGCTACTGCAGATACTACTGCTTGATAACTGTTCAACACAACATCTAACAAGATCACGAAATGGTGAAGTCTATTGAGATAACGAACCTGCATTTGCGCAATACTAAATAGAATAGGTCATGATATCAAAAAACAGGTTTTCAGTCGACTGTTCCCATACACAAAACCCAAAACACACTTACAATACTAATACAAACTAGTACTGTTTCTCTTCAGTAATATGTACGAACCTGGAACCAAGAACAGAGAACCAAGAACCAACAAAGTTCTCTCCTTGGTAACTCTTCAGAAACAGATCTGAAACCTGAAACAAAACAAAGACAACATATAAATAAAAACCAAACCCAAACATTAAGTTTAAACTGTATAGCAACAAAGATTACCCAGGTAGGTTTGATTCCTAGGTCTAAAGATCTCATGTACTCACTCAATTAGGAAGAAGAGAGGTTGTCCTACCAAATAAAAAGTTATTGCGGCCTCACTAGTAACCAAATTTCTATCTCATCCATCGCGTCGGTTTTGTTAATCATGAGCATAGCACAAGTTTAATAAAAACAAAAAGAAATTCTGAAAATATTTCTCAAATTTCTACCATTCCATAGATGTCAAATGCATATCTACCTGAAATGAAAATCCTTTTGGAAACATATACTAGGAAGCTTTGCAAGTTTTCTTGTTGTGACCGAGACCCTTGCACTTGCTGCACTGAAGCTGACGCTTGTAAATATCTACTGAGTCAGCCTTTTTGGGTTTCATCCTGCCTGCAATGCGCCTTGTTGGTGGAGGGGTTACAACAATTGTTTCATCGGTTGCTTCACTCAGGACCATTCTGTCCACATTTGGAATCGGATTAATTGACTCAGCATAAGTTAAGCAGTAACTCTCTGTTTTGCTCGCGCATAAGTTAAGCAGTAACTCTCTGTTTTGCTCCCTCCACCGGTGGAGAGAGAGAAGAAGAGGAGAAAGAGAGAAGAAGAGGAGAGAGAGAAGAAGAGTAAGAGTGGAGGCTGTTTTGAATTTCAAAATTCAAAAATAGAATGGGGGCTGTAACAAAAAACCCTAATTTTTCACAAATCAACCCTATATACTAGGTTGAGGGTAATCTTGGTATTAAAAAAAGAAAAGATATTAGAAGTGGATATGTTTAATGAGATGGGTATTAAGTGAGCATTAACCCATTTTTGGGTACTAGGTTGTAATAGGTTTGGTTAAAAGGTACTTAGTGTGTCATTTCCCATGAATAAATGCATAATTTAAAATATAATTTCAAATTTATGTTGAATATAAAATTTTATATTTAAATTATATATATAAATATTGTCCAATTTAAAGTAAATATATATATATATATATATATATATATATCTACGTTTGAATTATTATATAGCCGATTGTGGTTTATCTATAATTTAAATAATTTAATACAACATAAATATCGATGGAAAACGTAACGTGCTATTTATTTATATTTTATACGTAATTATTGTTTCATTTTTATATATTCATATTAATAAATATAGTTTCTTAATATTTTGAAGATGCAATCCAATAATATAAATATCATTCAAATAAAATTAATACTAATTTATTAGTATTTGATTTATTAAATATTATATTATATTCGATAGAATATCCGTCAAATATATTTATACCATATTATTAATGTTACAATGATGCTACTAATATTTAATAAATATCAATCAAATAATATATAAGGCATAATAAACGTATACTAACTCAGAATTATAATGAAACATGTTTAATGATGCATTACACTTATACGATTTAATGATACAATATGTATATGTATATTTGTTTGTGTTAATCTAATCTCTTTCTGGCATAGTTTGCTTCATAGCTTTTAGGATCTGAGTGGCTTGATTTTTCAAAACCTGAGTTGTTTCCTATGTTTTAACTTTTACATGCAATGGAATGAATCGAAATTTCATTCTTCCTTAGATCAATACTCATTTGTTGATCTTGATATTTTTGTTTGAGTAGAGAAAACTCTATTTTGAAGGTCTAGATTTTTTCAAGCAATCAGTGGACGAAATCGACCGAGGGATTAGCTGAAATGATTTCAGCTTCCTCTATAGAGGGCTCATGACTTAATTTACAAGAAGAAAGACAAACCACAAGATGAACTTGGCTGGGAAATCAAGATTGAAACTCTGATCATGAAGAAGAAGAAATATCATGTAAATATTTACTCAAGAATTATAAGATGACTCACAATTCTTATACTCGTTTCGACATTTATTACAAAATTTGAACCTAATATTTTAGGTTGCTATTAACGACTTAATATTATTGTGATTCTAATTGGAGGATTTGGGACATGCATGGTTTCTGATCAAGTTTAAGAGGAAAACAAAATTAAAATCAAATAGATAAAATACGTTCAGCCTTTTTACTTGATATTTTTTTTGTAACTAATTAATAATCAATTTAAAGTTATAAAACGATTTGAATAAAAAAGATAGGAGATGTGCTCTTAAGATTGATCTCATGAAAGCCTTCGACAACATCGGATGGAGACTAGTGCTTGATGTAATCTTTGTTATGAATTTCCCTCTCAAAATGATTAGATGGATTATCCAATGCATTTCATCACCATCATACACCATTTGTATCAACGGAAACTACAAATCAGCAAGAAAAGTCTGTGGCAAGGTGACTCGTTTTCTCCTTACTTGCTTGTGATTGTCATGCATGTCCTCTCTATCATTCTTAAAGTAAAATTTAACAATAGGCAATTCAAAGACCATTGGAAGTGCGATAAGCATAAAATTATAAATCTTTGTTTTGGTGATGATTTCATTATCTTTGGTCGAGCTAGCAAATTATCGGTCGAGGTCATCAAGGAGGGACTTGATAAATTTTCCTGACCCTCCGGTTTAAAGTTCAATCAGATCAAGAGCCGACGTTTTCTTTCCGGTGTCTTGAGCGCGGTCAAACATTAAATCACTACAACATTAGGCTTCTCTGAGGGGCACTTCCAATAAAATATATTGTTGTGCCCCTCATATCTTCAATGAACAACTATAATGATTGTATGGTTCTCTTTCAGAATATCACAAACATAATCAACTATTGGACTACAAAAAAACTTTCCTATGTTGGAAAAATCCAACTTATTAAATCAATCATATTCGCAAGTCAGGTCTACTGGGCTTCAAATTCTATTCTCCTAGCAAAAGTTCTTAAGGAGCTATCTAATTTTTTCAGATTTTTTTCTATAGTCACGACCGAAAATAAAAGTCACATAATCTAAAGTAACCCCTGATAAGCTCACCTTGCCAACAGAGGTGGGTGACCTTCAGATTATTGACCTAAAAACCTGGAATCTGGTAGTCGCCTTTAAAAGCTTATGGTTCATTTTGAATAAATATTCGGCCACAATCTGGACTCAGCGAATCATCAGTGAGAGGCTCAAAGATAAAAACATATGGATTCTCCATGACAATGGGTCTATAAGTTAGAGCTGGAGGAAGATGCTCTAGATCAAAACCATTGCTGAATCCCTCTATAGAGTCAGAATTGGTAACAAAGAGTCCATATCAATATGGTGTGACCCGTAGGTCTTCCCCACATCCCTAGTGGACCGTTATGGCCTTAGCATTATTAGGCACGCCCGTCTCTATGGAAAAAGTATAGTATTCGAGTTAATTCGTATAGGGTAATGGCACTGGACAACATTTATCCGCCACGGCTACAGAATTCACATATACACTTAGCCAATATATGATACGAATTAAAACAATGCCCTTCACCATATATCGGTGATGGTGAATTCTTATGGACTTCTAATTGTATTAAGAGAAGTTTTACCATTAGTAGCACCTGCAAAACCCTTCATCCTCCTCGCTTCCCGTTAGCATGGTCCACTCTTATTTGGAACAAATATAATACCCGAAACATTTATTCATCGTTTGACTCACTAAATGGACCACCAAAGATAAATTGACTACCAAACGTGCCCCTTATGTATCATGTGCGGAAGAAATCCTGAAACTACTGACCACATCATCACGGGTTGTAACTACAACAAGTAAATATGGAATTACGTAACTCATAAGATCAACATGTCCACCGTTGCGTCTAGTTAACATGGTTGGGTCAATAATGTTGGTGCTTGGACACCAGGGCATGCACAGACTGAAAATCACATAAGAACCACCTTCCGCGTAGCCATATATCACATATTGAAGAAATGAACTCTATGATTTGCCAAAATTCTGAATTCTTTTGCTCCGTTGTCGACTATAGGGATTGTCGACGATATCCCATATAGATGATTTGACACTAAATACTTGTTGATAAATGTTAACTAAATACTCAGTATTATCGTTTTTTCATGCTCCAGAGAATTTCTTAATGTATATGTAAACATTATTTTTCCATATATTTATTATTTTTTATACACAAAAAAACGTTATAATAAAAACAAATTCTTAACAATAAAAAATAATTATAAAAATTATTTTATATACTTTTATACTCATTTTCTAGTTTATTTTAAGCTAATTTATCCTACTCAACTTTAGATATTTTTTTTAAATGCAAATATGGAAGTATTTTTATCCTTTTTTTCCTACAAGAACAAAGTTTGCTTCTTAATTATCCTCTAGCCTTCTCATTCATCTGCCCTCTGTGATTTTCTTCACGTGCATCCTAGGTTGTGTCCTCGATGGAGGAGGGCGTAATCTCTTCACGGAATCCTTCAAAAAATTGAACTCAATATCTGCTCATGAACATGTATCTGTTCTTGAATCACAGTTTCTATTACTCAATCAGCAACATGATAATTCTTTGAGAAAGAATTAATTACCCCTTTATTCAATTGCATGAAGTATAAAAAACATTCAAATCAATCCAACATTTGAACAATCAAATGTAAAGGATCCAATCAACCATAAAAAATGTTAAATAACAATCCTTAACAACTCATATGTCATTCTTTTAAAATCTAGAATGCAAGACTTCTACCACAAAAGGTTTATATCAATCAGAAATATGATCATGCTGTGATCAGTTTTGAACGCAAAAACGACAAAAAACTGAAAAGTCTATTCAAACATAAAATTATAAGGAAAATTGTTTTGGAAAACCTAGCATTGATGCAGCTAAAACCTTTCTTCAAATTTTCAGATTTGAAGGTTAGTTCAATATCACTCATATGAACTTCAGGAAAATATTTATAAAGTTCAATCTTAAAGAAAATTAAAAGAAAATATGGTGTCGTCATGTATGTAGGCAAGAAAAACATGAGGATCTAGAAATGGACCTCTTACTTTAACCTTAATCAAGAAAGGCATATCACTCCAATACGGGTGAATCTCCCTAACCTCCCAGAATTCGTGTTTATTCAAAGAACAATCAGTGAAATTTCCAAAGCTATAGCCGCTCTTCTAAGCATTTGGATTCCAACTAACAATAGATCAAAACACAACTGCTGCAGAATATGGGTTGAACTAAATTTTTCTAAGCCTTTAATCAAGAAACTATAGATCAAGACACAACTGTTGCATTATTTAGTCTATAGCCCCTACCCGGATTACTGTAGTATTTACAAACATCTTGGGCATTTTAATAAACTCTGCAATAAAGTTCTATCTCTCAAAGTAAACTATCTACTAAACATTTACCTATCATCAATCTTGTTCCTAGATAAGATCAAATCCCTAGACGTCTATAATTATTATAAATAAAGAATAAAGTAAAATGCACAACCAGGAGATTATAGTAACATAGCGAACATTAGAGAAAGTTCATAACCTTCAGAATTTCCAAAGTGTTGAATTGATTTCAATGGAAGTTAAACCTATAGACACAAAATAAATATCTTTCAAATCAATGAACCTATACCTCTTAATATTTTTAGTAATCCTGAAAGTATAGAAACCCTATATATAATTGAAAGAGGATTTATATTTTCTATAAATAAGCATGCCAAATGTTCTGCCCAAGAATCAATGTCTTGAACCAAAGCAACAATATGTAGTCTTTCAAGATCTTTGTTAATATCAAGAAAGATAATGAGAAATAGTTTAACATAGTTCAAACCAATAAAACCAATAAGTTGAAATGATGGAATGCTAAAGGCCCCATATCTTATAAATTAATGCAGTTCATAGGAGCTGCAAAACCTTTTAACTTCTTTAAATAAAAATTTACATGTTAAATTGGAATGTTAGAGGGTTAAGCAATAAGGAGACTTTAAGAAGGCTAAAATATCTCAAAAAATGTGAAAAAAGAAAATTTTATGTCCTTACAAGAACCTATGATCTAAAAATCTTGGGTTCAATTGTTTTATTGGTAATGTAAGTAACAAAATTTTGGTGATGTGGAATCAAGATTTTAAATTGGATATCCTAGCTAATGATGAGCAGTTTATTCATCTAAATGTATAACATCATGAGCTTAATAATAAATTTAGAATTACACTGGTTTATGCTAAGTATAAAAGAGTTTTGAGATCAACATTAAGAGATAATCTTAGATCTATTAAAGATAACTCTAAGGAGTGGCTCATTCTTGGACACTTTAATGCTATCTTAAACTCTAGTGAACAACTCTCTTGTTCTACTACATTCCTAATAATTATTGATGATTTTAATAACGTCATCTTGGATTGTCACCTTAATGATGCTTGGTTTTCTGGTCATAAATTCACCTGGGCTAATAGGACAAAATGGGAAAGACTTGACTATAGCCTATACAATAATTCATGACATCACAAAAGTTACTCACCCTCCAAAAACTTGTTCTGATCACTCTTCTATTAGCATCTCTATATCTACTAACCAGTGGAAGATTAAGTCTTCCTTCAAGTTTCTTAACATGTGGGTAATGCATAAAGGCTTCATGGATATGGTTGAAGAAAGTTGGTCTAGAAATATAGTGCGCAACCCTCTCCAAATATTTTGGACGGACTCAGGAGGTTGAAGGTTGATTTAAAGTTATGGAATAAAAATGTGTTTTGCAATGTCTTTGATTTTATTAAGCAAGTGGAGGAAGTGATTAATTTTAGAGAAGTTAATTTTTAAAAAACAAAGTTCATTGAGGATAAAATTCTTCTTGATAAAGGTAAAGAAGCTCATGTAATTATCCTAGCTACGGAGGAAGTCTACTGGGAGCAGAAGACTCATTCAATTTGGTTAAAGGAAAATGACTGAAATACTTCTTTTTCCATAACGTTATATAAAAAAAGGCAAGATGAACATACTTACCAAGATATTGGATGATGCTAGTTGGTTTCAAGATCAATATGAAATTAATAATTATGCAGTTGATATTAAAAACAATAACTGGTTGACATTCCTTACTTCAATGATAATGATGATCACATTGGCCTTATTCCTACTTTTATCAATGATGAACAGAACTCTATGCTGATGGCTATCCCTAGTGAATCAGAAATCTACAATGTGATCAAATCTTTTAACTCTAATTATGCTGCAGGTCTAGATTGTTTCAATGGAATTTTTTTTCAAGCTTTCATGACAATCATCTCTAAAGATTTAAAATAATCCATATGATATATCTTCAAAAGTAGCCATATTCCTAAAGGTGTTCATTCAACAATTACCGTCTTAATCCCTAAGTCATATTCTCCAAATACTTGGGAATATTTCAGGCAAATAAGTCTTACAACTATGTTCAACATGATCATTTCTAATGTAATTAGCTGTAAGATTGGTACTATATTACATAAAATCATATCCGATGAGCATGGAACTTTTGTAAAAGGGAGGAGCAACTATGAAAACATCTTGATAGACCATGAATTATGTTATGACTTAAACTTAAAGATCACACGAAATAATGTTCTTCTCAAAATCGATATGGCTAAAGCCTTCGATAGGCTTGATCACAGATTTCTATTAAGAGTTATGGCCTCATTTGGCTTTAGCTCTATGTACTTAAGTCTGGTGGATAAGTGTTTTAAAATGTATATTTTTCAATAGTTGTCAATGGGGAAATGAATATATATTTCAAATCATCTAAAGGCATTAGGCAAGGTGACTCACTCTTTCTTAGTCTATTTATAATTGTCAATGAATATATTATTAAGGGTATGCCGCATCTGACTTGTTAAAACCAAGCTATCAGATACAAGTCTAGAGGGAACTATTGCATACCTTGCTTAACTTTTGTCGATAATTTCATTATCTTCAGCAATGGATCTGTCTCTTCTATTCACCAAATTAACAACTTCCGGATACATTACCAAAGAAAATAAGTCAACTCATCAATAAAATAATTAAAAAATCATTGTCTCAGTCAAAATCGCCCCTTAAAGAGTTCAAGGGCTACATGGAATTCTGAACTTCAAGCATAGTCACATCCCGTTAAAATATATAGGAAGCATGGTTAATACAAACAACATAAGACAACTTTGATGACCTGGTATTCAAGATCAAAAATAAAATTTATGAACGGGACAACAACCTTTTATCCTATGGAGGCAGGTTAACTTTGACACAATATTTCTATCATATTTCCCTATTTTCCCTATTTAGAATGTTATCTTCCTCAAAACTGTAATCCACAGAATCAAGAATCGCTATAATAAATTCCTATGGGGATCTACAAAAACTAGTTTGACTATCAACTGGTCTAAGTGGGAAAGGCTTTGTAAACCTTATGAGGAAGGGGGATTGAATGTCAAGAAGATTAGAAATCTCCAAGAGACATTCTCTTATAAGTTGTGGCTGATATTCGGAGGTCAAAAAACTCTTTGGTCTAAATGATGTCCTCAATCTATTGTAGTAATCATCACTCTATTACAACTCTTAAACTAACTAGAAGCTGTAAAACCTGGATCAAATTATGCAAAGTTAGAGATAAGGCTGACAAGTTTATCTTTGAGAATCCCAGAATTTCCAGAATTAATTTATCGTTGGATAACTAGTGCTCTCTTAGGCCCTTCATCTATTATAGTGACACCGATGATAGAAGCTGGTTTGACGGTTATGAAGATAGGAAATATTGGAATAATTGAACTTGGAATATGGAAAATTTGGAAACCATTGTCAGCATTTCATAAATTTCAAAGATCCAGAAAGTTTCTATCAGATCAAATCATGACTCTATCAAACAGACTATTTCTCTTGATGGTTCTTTTAACTCTAAAGATACTTGGAACTCAATTATAACTAAAGGAAATATATCTAACATCTACAAGAAGACTTGGAATTCTATAGCCCTTAGGAAATTCTCTTTGCTTCTATGGAGAGCGTTTTACAATTGCATTCATATTTACACTATTCTATAAAAGAAAATGTTTCAGCTTGCCTCAAAGTGCCAGCACCATGAAAACACTAAAAGCATCAATCATGGCTAAAACCTCTATCAAGTCAACGGTGTTTAACACCTGTTACAATAGTGCCACTGAGGTTCTTTCATCTTCAAAACGAGTCATGGTTATATTTACAAAGATTTTGGATTTGCTCATAATGATCAAATAATATCTGGTCTTGTTTCCACATTTCCCGTCATTCTACATACAATTTTTAATATTGTATCTTCTGTTATTTAAATCGTGTATCTCCATCACTTATAGTGATTTATCATTCAATAAATGATTGAAAAATGATTCACTGATCCAATCCTACTCTTTCTTACCCTGTACATAAAAAAGCATTAAAAAATATATTTACTTTACTTTTTAATACCCACAGGAAGTCCTATATTACATTAATTTTTTCTCAGTAAATGTATGATGCAGAATTTTGGAGAAAGAACTTTACCAGTGACCTACCCAACTTTATTGTAGAAATTTTCAAGATCAACGATTGGACGATGCAAACGAAAAGTACCCTTTCTTGGATAAAGGAAAAGATTACTCGATCCATTTTTGTATCCCTCATAATATATATAATAGCTTGGGCATCTGTTTCAAATGCATATCCCATTTTTGTGCAGTGGGGTTATGAAAATTCACGAGAAGCGACTGGGTGTATTGTATGCGTCAATTTCCATTTAACAAATAAGCCTATGGATATTGAAGTTCCACAAGCAGTACTTCCTTTCACTGTATTTGAAGCAGTTGTTAAAATTCCTTATGATATGTAATTGAAACAAGTTCTTGCTAATGGTAAAAAAAGGCTTTGAATGTTGGAGTTGTTCTTATTTTACCGGAGGGGTTTGAATTAACTCCCCCCGAGCGTATTTCCCCTTAGATGAAAGAAAAGATGGGCAATCTGTGTTTTCAAAGTTATCGCCTCAATAAAAAATATATTCTTGTGATAGGTCCTGTCCCTGGTCAGAAATATAGTTAAATAACTTTTCCTATTCTTTCCCAGACCCCGCTATTAATAAAGATGTTCATTTGTTAAAAATATCGCATATACGTAGGTGGTAATAGAGGAAGGGGTCAGATTTATCCTGATGGAAGTAAAAGTAACAATACAGTTTATGATGCCACATGAGCGAGTATAGTACACAAAATTATACGAAAAGAAAGGGGGAGGGATATAAATAACCATAGTGGATGCATCGGATGGACGTCAAGCGGTTGATATTATCCCTCCAAGACCAGAACTTCTTGTTTCAGAGGGAGAATTCATCAAACTCGATCAACCATTAACGAGTAATCCTAATACGGGTTGATTTGGTCAGGGGATGTAGAAATAGTACTTCAAGATCCATTACGTGTACAATGCCTTTTTGTTCTTCTTGGGATCTATTGTTTTGGCACAAATATATTTGGTTCTTATAAAGTAAGAGTTTGAGAAGGTTCAATTGTCTGAAATGAATTTCTAGATCTGCGGATTTATCAATAGAAAATTTGTTAAAAGAAATAGAACCTATTTTTTCTACCATGAGTTAGGAATTATTTGAACCACATACATCATTCCGGTATATTGTGAATGATTTACTCTCCTCCGTCTTTTTTATCTAAATTTGAAGGATTTGTACTAACTATTTTAAGTTTAAGATTAAAGAATGTAAAAAAAGGATTTGTTTTCTACTATTCTAATAGAATCAAATTAAACTAGATGCTAAAATAAAAGTAGGCGCAGAAAAAAGGAATGATAAAAGAGGGGACCAACTAATTATAGGAAGTAGAAGTCGTTTTCTTAGTTTTCCGACACAAGAAAATGAAACTCTATTTTTATCAAAAAATTTCTTTCTATTTTTTTTGCCACTACTTTAGATTTCTAATTTTTATAAGTAATTATTTAGAGTTATAAACTAAATAGATTAAGAAGAAAAGAATAGTCGTTTTGAATATTTTAACAAATGTGACCAAGAAACATTTTTGCAATGCAAATAAAGTTTTTGATTGGTATGGATTTTTTACAAATGTAACATTAACTTACTGCAATATTTTTCTGTTCGTGAGGATCCGACCAGATAGTAGCGGTAGGTGGGAAAACCTGCCTATTGTTTCAAATTTTGTTAATTCGCTCGCTTTGGTGAAGGTGTTATCTATCATAATAATGAATCACGTTCAAGATCTCTTCTCAGAAAGATGTTAAGAGAGGAAGACAATTTTATAATAATGGAAACATCAACTCTAGTCGCCATCTTTATCTCTAGGTTGCTTGTAAGTTTTATTGGGTACACTTTATATATTTCCTTTGGGCAATCCTCTCAACAACTAAGAGATCCTTTTCGAGGAACACAGAGACTAATTGAAGTAACCAGCCTCCTAATATTAGGAGGCTGGTTACTTCAATTGAGATAATGAAAAAATATTTCATTTTTAGTTGGAATTTTAGGTGGTTCCCTAAAAAAGATAGCGAAAAAATGATCCCCAAATTCGATACTAAGAGGAATGTATAAACCAATGCTTCCATACATTTGATCGTGGCTTACAATTATAATGTCCATACCTGTTTTGTTTACAGGAATTTTGGGTCACTGGCGTGTGAAAATGAACTCGAGGCTGACACGTGTCACTCAAATCTATTACTCCTTGTTACAAATACGGTCACTCATTAATACATACCCAAAAAAACCTTATTACATTATTTTTACCATTTACTTTTGACTTTGCATTATTTACTGTTTATATTTTTACTTTCTATATTTACTTTATTACTCTTACATTTACTTATTCACAACTTCTTATCTTCTTTAAAATTCTAATTGTTATCTTTTACAAATTCGTATCTTCTACGACGCCGAATCCATTCTCCTATCTTCTGCTCTGCTCAATCCATTCTTTTCTACAGACCTAACCCCGTATTTATTTCTCTATCTCCAATAAACCAACCATACTCATCTCGCACAACCTAACCGCTATCATCACTCACCTTGCACAACCAGTATCCCAGCTTAAAAAGTATAGTGAAAAAACCACTATCCATCATAGAAAACACAAGGAAAAATCTGAGATTGACACAATCAACAACATGGCAGGAGAAATACATATCGATTGTGTAGGCATAAAGGAAGGCTAGATCCAATTTGCCAATCCTTTTTGGTATAGTTAGACACGCTGAATGGTGGCCAGCCACCGTCGCTGGAAGCTCCGATTACATTTGTAATGATGCTTGAAGGTTTGTGTGAAGTGTGGAAGGAGGCGTATGCGAGGAATGTGAGAATCAGTGTCATTGTTTTATGGATGAAAAGGGTTGTGAGATGCGGGTTTAGGATTATGATGAACTTGAAATCTGGAGGTAGGATCTGGGATTTTGACTCCATCTTCATCAATTCAACATCCGACAGTCTCTAATGGAAAATGATGAGAAAATCAAACATAACTAGGTTTGTTTAACCCATTTTAGATCTAGATTAGAGACGATGAAGATAGAGGGTTTTAGTCCAAATTACAAAGATGACATTTACGCTTGCTTGCTTCCTCGAGTCATCTGTCAATAGTATTTTTATTTATTTAAAACAATTCTTTTCCCACTCCATCTCTCTCTCTCTCTTTCTATCTCTCAAATATTTTGTCTCCTTCATCTGTTTATATTTTTTTAATTCATAATTAATATCTACAAACAAATTGTAACATCCATATTTTTTCTTTTAATTCATAATTAATATCTACAAACAAATTGTAACATCCATATTTTTTTCTTTTAATTCATAACTAATATTTACAAAGAAATTGTAACATCCAGAGACTGATTTTTTGGTCTAATTGTTGTATTGTAGATCCTCTATTTGTTTATTAGATGCTTTGATTTGTGTATTGTTTTTTATTTTACATTTTTCTTTTGGAGAAAATGACCTTATTCGATTGTTCTTGATTGTTGTGTATTCATCCTTGATTACAATAGTTCAGTTTGATATGGATTCATTTGGTTTTATGCTTTCAAGGTGTTTGTTCAAACGTCAAAGAGAAATATTGGACTTTTCAATCATTAATGTGTATAAAAATTTAATTTGTTTTAATTAAGCATTTATATGCTCTAATCAGTTACATGGTTTGTATTGATATAGGGTGTGTGAAAATTTAATTTATTTTAATTAAACATTTATATATTATAATCAATTACGTTTATAGTCTAATAAAATATTATAATAGAAAGAAGTAAGGTCAAGTAAAAAAAGGAATTAGGGTTTTAAAGAAGTTAAGAAGCAGTAAATATCTTAACCGGGTCGGTAATAAAGTTAATAATATAGGTAAAAACCGGAGAGCGAAATCAAGTTAAGTAAAAAGTTAAAATAAAAAGTTAAAACTAATAAATAAAGGTATTTTGTGTATAATTTAATGGGTGACCGTATTTGGAAAGCAGTAGTACAATTGGGTGACACGTGTCGGCCTCATGTTCATTTGCACTCGTCGGTGACCCAAAATGCAACCTTTTTTAACAACATTGACTCGTTTTGGAGATGAAAGAACTTTAGTGGCACAAATGCAGCAAATGTCAAACACCGGTGACTTGACACGAAATTTTAGCCCATCAATCATCTATTTGTTTATTGCCATGACTCTTGGGTTGTGCAAAATTACTATGCCTCTCTTCTCAACATTCACATCAACAGAATATGACCTTCACCTACTTACTTAATAAGGTCATCATTTTGGTCTCTTGGAAAAAACACTCACATCAGAATTATCCTTCCACCTATCATATCATCGACCATTTGGTTCTCGAGAAACAAAACGAAGCACAAGAATCAGAATACCATCCCGAATTCAAAGATAGATCGGGTAATCTACACTTTCAATGGTCTTGACAAGGCTAATCTACTCAAGAGGTCATATTAGAGAAGTGATAGTAGTAAATCAGTTACCATTGGTTTTGTAAATCATTGGATTAAACCCAGGTTTCACGTGTCTTTTAAATGGAGTAATACTAAATCTAACAGATACAAGTTTAATTCAGATGAAGGTGGCCTCATCAAAGATTATAATGATACCATAAGTCTGGGTTTTGGAAGACTATATGGAAAAAACATCCCTATTGTTGTTGAATGTAGGGCTTTGCTGGATGGTTTATTAATTTTTCAATCAAAGAGTATCACAGGACTTGACTAAAAGCAGATTCAAGCATTCTTACTCAAATGATCTTAAAAGGGAGGTCTCTCTAGTTTTTTTAACCTATTATTAGGTGCTGCAGAAGACTTATATCCTTATCAATGACCCAAACTCATGTATTTCGTCAACAAAATAAAGCAGGAGACTGAATAACCAAGAAACATCTAAAGGACATGCAAAACATGGACTTCAATCAAGCTCAAGCTTCTAACACCCTCTGGACTATCACCTTCCTTAAAGGATTGGGTACTGGCTACATCATGACGGACTCTGTTAACTAAATCCTAGAGTTTATTTCAGTTCAGCAATCAACCAATACCTGTCAACTTTTGGGTCTGGAATCTTCAGCTTTTCCTTTTTTAGCCTCATATTCCGGCTTTGAATCATCAAATCTCCTTCACTCTTTTGGAAGTCTTAATAACTTATCTCTGATTCTAGTGTATCAAGTACCTTCGTGCTCCTTGTTTTTGTCGAGGTTGGTCGAATATCATCTCCTTTGTTGAATTATCCAGTCTTAGTTTTCTCTAGTATCCTTGGTTTTTAATCGAATCCTTGATGTTGAGTTTTCTGACATGTTCTCAAGTTTTGTCGTGATTTGAAACTGCTAGACCAGCTGATGGGGCAAATTTTATTTTATTCTTTCTTCAATTTTTTAAATGTGTAATACTCCATTGAACTCCTTCAGACTATTTTTAGCTCATTTCTTGTACTCTTAAATATTAAGTAATAATAATCTATAATGGAAACAATAGTATAAAAAGCTAGAGCAACAAAATTTCTTATAAACTAAGGAAGAGATTTACAAATTATTTATGAAAGTCAGGCCTAATTGGTCCCTCTGCTAAAAAATATTAAATGTATGGACGGTGAAAAGTGTTAAGATTTTATGAATAAAATGATAGTTGTTTACTATTTCGTAGCTCATGCTAAACTATAGGTTTGGCATAGGGAAAACCCATGAATAATAGGGATTTTACTATATTTTATTTAAATATTTTATTTATATGAGACTGATTACCGCCTAAAAATACTCGGTGAACGAGTTAATTTAATCATTGTGAGTCGGTCGAGAGAAAAGTAGTGTTGTTTTACCAGCTAACGATTTTTTTTAAAGGTAAATGTGGATTTGTATATATATGATGTACAAGATTACAATCGTCCAGAGAGTTCAAAGATCTCTCTGCATAGTATAATGAAATGGTAAAACGGTGTCCAAAAGCGCCTTTCAATGGTCTAGAGCACTTGCCTCCTTAAAAAACCTTAACCAGGAAAAATCCCGTGGGTGAAAACCCGGTCTAAGGAAAAAGAGTACAAGTCTCTAGAACCGGCCCTAATGGACTATTACAAAGAAAATCAGAGAGAACTGAGTTCATCAATGAAACAAAAGACTCTAACATCTGAGCTGATAACGCGGATATAGACGGAACAAAATCTTCAGTGTCGTGAGAGTGATTCGAATGACGATCGTGTCTTGGGTGACGGTCTCTTCATCAAACACTAGCCGGTTGCGGGCGCGCCAAATCTCGAATACAGTCGCTTGGAAGGCAAGGTTTACTGCGCGGGATCGGAAGGATGTGCCCCGGTGCTCCTTTCTAATCCATTTGTGCGCACTATCAAGCGTGGTCATTGCGCGAGTAATCCCTAGCCATGCACGGATACGAATCCAGATTTCTCCAGTGAACCTGCATGCAAAGAAAAGATGGCTACTCGATTCATCGGATTGCCTACAAAAAGGGCAACTGATGTTAGGCAAGTCCATATAATGTAACGTGTCTTTCGTGGCCAAACGACGGTTAAAAGCCAGCCAGACGGTGAAAGTGTATTTTGGTGGGATGAATCTCTTCCATATCTTTGATAGAGTCGGACATGCTTCACCCTTAGTTCTCATGGCTTCGTAAACACGGCTCGTGATCAACTTTCCGCCCAAAGTACAACTTTCAAGCCCCTGGATGGCACTGTCTCGGCCCCCAAACAACTGGATCCAAGAGTCCCTGATATCAAGAAGCTTCCGAATAAGGTGGCTGTCTCTATCCCGTCTTTGGTAGTCCCAGATAGTTTGTCCTCGAAGATAAGACTCGTGCACCCATTTCACCCAAAACGATTCGGATCCCGAATGAAATAACCAGATTGAACGGGTAAGAAGGGCACGGTTCCAAACTTTTATATCCATAAGCCCAAGTCCCCCTTCATCCTTGGGTTTACAAATTTTGTCCCAAGCGATCCGGGCGGGTCTACCCCCCCAAAAGAACTTGAGGCAAAGAGAGCGGATGGTGTTTAGGCCGCTGAATGTAGGGGAAAGGCACGAAACCAAAAACATTCGATCCTTTGAAGCACGGATGTGATCAACTGAAGTTTTCCAGCATAGGAAAGGTTCATGTGCTCCCATTTATGGATGTAACTCGAAATGGCCTCGGTCAAAGGGGCAAAGTCGGTAACAGAGACGGTCATTCGAACGAGGGGTATCCCTAAGTAGCGAACGGGGTACGTGCCAACTTCGAATCCGACTCTCTCCATGATCCGATCATAGACTATCCCTTTAACGCCGACAAGGTATATTGTGGACTTTGACGGGTTGAGTGAGAGACCCGAAACATCCTCCAAATGACTCAAGCAATCCATAAGAATATTAACCGATATCTCATCCCCTTTTGAAAAAAGCATCAAGTCGTAGGCAAAAGCAAGGTGAGTGGTATGCGTGCGGGCGCATTTCGGGTAGAATTTAAAGCTCGGATCACTCGATTTCTTCTTTAGCAACCGAGATAGATATTCAATGCAAATTATGAATAAGATGGGTGACATGGGATCACCTTGCCTTAGGCCCCGCTGCCCACGGAAGAAGCCATGAAGCTCGCCGTTGATAGAAACCGAGAAGGATGTTGTAGTAACGCAAGCAATAATCCAACCCACAAATTTAGGAGGGAGGCCGATACCATGAAGGTTTTTCGATAAGAAGTCCCATGAGACTGTGCCGAAAGCTTTGCGAAGGTCCACCATAAGCATACATCGTGGAGAAATTCTCGCGCGGTTCGAACCTCTTACCAACTCTTGGGTAAGGAAAACATTATCAACAAGATTTCGACCACTCACGAAAGCACCTTGTCCTTTGTCAATGAGAGTTGGAAGTAAGGGGGCCATTCGGTTAGCCAATATTTTCGTTATCACTTTATAAGTGACATTTGTGAGCCCAATTGGTCTAAAGTCGCCCACTTTAGGATCATTGTCTTTCTTCGGTATGAGGGTAATGATGGTGTGGTTCGTTGCGCGGAGGAGGCTACCGGTATCGAAAAACTCACAAACGCACTCAATCAAATCTGTTCCCACAAGCTCCCAGTTCTTTTTGAAGAAAGCCGAGGTGTATCCATCAGGTCCTGGAGCCTTGTCATTCCCGATATCAAATAGGGCATCTTTGATTTCATCAGCTTCAACAGGTTTGAGGAGTTGCTCGTACTGGCGTTCCTCAACAAGGGGACCATAGCTCATAACCGATGGGTCAATGGGGGAGTTTTTTCGGGATGTGCCAAAGAGCTGCGTGTAGAAATCAACAAGGAGAGAGGCTACTTCCGTCGGGGAAGTGGTGCGGGTGCCGTTCTCACGGACAATATATGATATGTTTTTCTTCGCATTGTCCCGATTTATTAAGCTGTGAAAGTATTTCGTACCTCTATCTCCGTCCATCAAGTGGGTGGTTCTCATGCGCTGCTGAAGAAAGCTCTTCTCCGCTTCAAGGAGGAAGTTTGCTCGAGCCCGCAACCTGTGAACCTCTTCTTTCAAAGCAACATTGTCAGGGTTATCCATCAGAGAGGAGATAACCTCTTTAAAGGCTGAATTTGCAGTAGCCGTACGCTCAAGAATGCCCCCATACTCAGCTTTATTCAAGTCTTTTAAAGGCCGCTTTAGGGATTTCAGTTTCTGCGCAAGTATATATTGTTTCGTCCCATCAATAAGCTGCCCCCACTTACTTCTCATGATGCTAGCAAACCTGGGGTGATCGAGCCACATGTTGAAGAATTTGAAGGGTCGGCAACTATGGTGAAATTCCCGGACAACTGAGGCAACAACTGGACAGTGGTCGGATACAGGTTCCATCGGGAGGAACGAGGCTTTGCATAAAAAGTTCTTATCGCTCCAACCATGGTTGATAAGCACACGGTCGAGTTTCGACCAGACTTTACCATTTGTCCAAGTGAAAAACGGACCTGTAGAAGGTGCATCAAAAAGGCCGTGAGATACTCGAAAGTTGTTTAAGTCAATTAACTCACTGTTTCGAAGGGGGGCAGCCCCAATGCGTTCTCCTGTAGCACAATAAGTGTTGTAGTCGCCCATAATCATCCACGGTATCCGAATGCCGGCTCCAATAATGGTTAAGTGTTCCCAAAGAACTCTCCTTTGCGGCACGGTATACAAAGGATAAACAAAAGTGACGTAGAAAGCTTCTTGAGTGACGTTGCATCGGACATGGCAGTGGATGTGTTGTCTTCCAATTTCCATCACCGTACAAGCCACTCTACTAGCATCCCAAACAACAATGATACGCCCTCCATTTATCACATCAAGATTAGAAACATGATTCCAATTTATGAAGCGAGTGGACATGAAGTTATCTAAACGCTTTTGCGAGAATTTAGTTTCTAAAAGGCAAAACATGGGGAAAGAGTTTTGTTTGATGAGCTTACAAACCGAGGAGAGAGAAGGGCCTTGATCTGTCCGCCCACAAAGACCCCTGATGTTCCAAGTAAGAAGCTTCATTTATCAACCGAGGAGTTTATGGGCACTCCGCGCCTCGCATTTTTCTTTGTCTTTTTGCTTTGTACCTTTTGCCAAGGCAGGTCAGAAGGCTCGTCCCGGTCTCTAGTATCTGCCATGGGGTTGCTCAAGGTTGATAGTTCACCCAATTCATCAGCAAGTGCCATGGGAGTGTCAATCAAGGTTTCGGTTGCGCTGTACATGTTACCTCCCTTGTGTTGAAATGTGCTATTAGTTGCCGTCTGTTTGTCTTTTGAGCCGGTTTTGGGAGTGGGCTTAGTTTGATTGGAAGTATGCTTCGGCCGACTGCTAGAATTCGTTTGTTTCTGAGGTTTAGTCCCTGCATGGGCCTTCCGATTGTCACCGTGTTCATTGGTTTGTGTATGTTCCCCATTTTGTGGCGATGCCTTTCCTTTCATTGCATCTCTTTTTTGTGTGTTAATATTTGGCCTGGATGGACAACATATGCGGTTGTGCCCAAAATATTGGCAGACATGGCAGAACATCGGGTAGTTCTCGTACTCTACCGTTTGTTCATAGCGCTTCCCACAAGGAAACTTGACACCAAAATTTGTAACTGGCTCTTTACTCACATCAATCTCAATCAAAACACGTGCGTAGTTCATCCTGGACTTGTCACAAGTAAACTGGTCAGTATATAATGGCTTACCCACTTTGGAGGCAATCTTTCTAAGAGCGGTTTCACTCCAGAAACCCAAGGGGACGCCCCGGAGCACAACCCAAGTTGGGATCTTTGTGAAGAGATCGTCTGTGAGCATGGTTCCTCTCTCAATCTGTTTTAACAAGAGCGTCTTCCCATAGATGGTATAGGGGCCACCATGAAGGACTTTTAGCAAATCTTGTTCACTAGAGAACTTGAAAACACTCCATCCTTTGCCGTAAGGCGAAACCCTGCATCCAATACCCCAAGCTTTAGTTATTAAGTCAAGAGCAATCTTACTAGGGAATCTTCCGGTGAAACATCCTATCAGGCAGTGTCCCCAAGTCTCGATAAGCGGAATTTCGTCCACCTGGTCGAGGGTGATGTCTTCATCATTAGTAGGAGGAGCAAAGAACTGCAGTTTCAACCCTTTCGATTCTAGTCGTGAACCTTGAAATAGGCTTGAAAACGATTTAGGCGGATTATGTGTCGCGGACGTGGTGTGATCACTTTTATTTAGAGACGGATTCTGCCACACATTACCTGCTTTAAATGGTTTTAAAGGAGCAGCTCCAGGGTTCGAAGAGATGTTTCTGTTCTCCTTCTCCTTACCATTCCCGTTTAGAAAAGCAGTTCCAAAAACATTGTCATTTTGATAAACGTTACGGTTACCGATTGAAGGAACCGTTCTAAAAACGTCTTCATTCTGTTTTTCTTTTCCATGCATGTTTTCATTCTGATAATTACTACTCTCCCCGTGCAAATTATCTTTCTGATAATTTATTCTAAACCCATGCAGGTTTGCATCTTTAGGAGCAGTAGACACTGCAGTCTTTCTATTCAGCAAAGTTGGATGTCGGTTAGCTTGCGAAGCTCGTCCGCATAATACTATCTTCTTATGTGCTTCATGGAAAACTTTGAACCACTGCATCGACAAACAAGCTTATTGACAAATATTTGAGCAGTGTCAAGTGTGCCAATAACTGAGTAAACACCAAGATAATATTCCTATTGTCTAAAAGCTGTCCTCAAACTTTTTTTTGTGCATGAGCCCTCGACGTTTTTTGGTATAAATTTCATTATTCAATATATTCATATATAGAAGTTTCAAGATTGGAAAGGGTAAAAATAATGATTTAAATGACGACGTAGATGTTAGGTGCGACCAAAGTCCCACATCCCACATCGGTTAAACATAAGAAGAAAGATCAGTATATAAGTTAATAATATAGCTCTATTAAAGTGAAGCTTTTTGGAAGCGGACAATATCACACAAATGTAGAAATTGGAGTATTCTTACTTCCATACAAAGACGGAATATATAGACCCAATATTCCCTAGCTAAGACTCTAGCATGCTAACAAACAACTTTGTGGATAATATTACAAGAGCCACTATAAGTGGTTGAATCACTATACGAGGGAAGACCAAGCTTTCGCTATTGAAACAAGTTGATAGGAGTATAATGACCAGACACTAAGAGTTTGTAATACTATAAGGAATCACTATACAAGGGAAGACCAAGCTTTCGCTATTGAAACCAAAGTTGATAGGAGTATAATGACCAGACACTAAGTTTGTAATACTATAAGGAATAATGGATCATGAAAGTATTTTTAAAATCTAGTGTAGTAATCGGAGTATTCTTACTTCTATACAAAGACGGAATATACAGACCCAATATTCCCTAGCTAAGACTCTAGCATGCTCAGACACAACCTTGTGGATAATATTACAGGAACGACTATAAGTGGTTGAATAACTATACGAGAGCAAACAAAGTTTTCACGATTGAATCCAAAGATGATAGGAGTATAATGACCTGGAACTACCTATTATATGGGGCCTTACACAATGATAAAGCCGGGGCGATAAAATAGAGATAAATCCTAGTAAGTTTGTAATGCTGGGAGGAATAATGGATCATGAAAGTATTTCTAAAATCTAATGAGAAATCGGAGTATTCTTACTTCGATACAAAGACGGAATATAGAGACCCAATATTCCCTAGCTAAGACTCTAGCATGCTCACACACAACCTTGTGGATAATATTACAAGAGCGACCATAAGTGGTTGAATCACTATACAAGCGCAGACGAAGTTTTCGCTATTGAAGCCAAAGTTGATAGGAGAATAATGACCTGACACTACCTATTATATGGGACGTACACAATGATAATGTCGGAGCTATAACCTAGAGAAACATCCTAGTAAGTTTATAATACTACAAGGAATAATGGATCGTGAAATTATTTTTAAAATCTAGTTTAGAAATCAGAGTATTCTTACTTCTATACAAAGACGGAATATAGAGACCCAATATTCCCTAGCTAAGACTCTAGCATGCTCACACACAACCTTGTGGATAATATTACAAGAGCGACCATAAGTGGTTGAATCACTATACGAGCGCAGACGAAGTTTTCACTATTGAAGCCAAAGTTGATAGGAGAATAATGACTTGACACTATCTATTATATGGGGCCTTACCCAATGATAATGCCAGAGCTATAAACTAGAGAAAAATCCAAGTAAGTTTATAATACTAGGAGGAATAATGGATCATGAAAGTATTTTTAAAATCTAGTGTAGAAATCGGAGTATTCTTACTTCTATACAAAGACGGAATATACAGACCCAATATTCCCTAGCTAAGACTCTAGCATGCTCAGACACAACCTTGTGGATAATATTACAGCAGCGACTATAAGTGGTTGAATCACTATACGAAGGCAGACAAAGTTTTCGCTATTGTACCCAATGGTGATAGAAGTATAATGACCTGAAACTACCTATTATATGGGGCCTTACACAATGATAAAGCCGGAGCGATAAACTAGAGATAAATCCTAGTAAGTTTGTAATACTGGGAGGAATAATGGATCATGAAAGTATTTCTAAAATCTAGTGATAAATTAGAGTATTCTTACTTCTATACAAAGACGGAATATAGAGACCCAATATTCCCTAGCTAAGACTCTAGCATGCTCACACACAACCTTGTGGATAATATTACAAGAGCGACCATAAGTGGTTGAATCACTATACGAGCGCAGACGAAGTTTTCACTATTGAAGCCAAAGTTGATAGGAGAATAATGACCCGACACTATCTATTATATGGGGCCTTACCCAATGATAATGTCAGAGCTATAAACTAGAGAAAAATCCAAGTAAGTTTATAATACTAGGAGGAATAATGGATCATGAAAGTATTTTTAAAATCTAGTGTAGAAATCGGAGTATTCTTACTTCTATACGAAGACGGAATATAGAGACCCAATATTCCCTAGCTAAGACTCTAGCATGCTCAGATACAACCTTGTGGATAATATTACAAGAGCGACCATAAGTGGTTGAATCACTATACGAGCGCAGACGAAGTTTTCACTATTGAAGCCAAAGTTGATAGGAGAATAATGACCTGACACTACCTATTATATGGGACGTACACAATGATAATGCCGGAGCTATAACCTAGAGAAAAATCCTAGTAAGTTTGTAATACTACGAGGAATAATGGATCGTGAAATTATTTTTAAAATCTAATGTAGAAATCAGAGTATTCTTACTTCTATACAAAGACGGAATATACAGACCCAATATTCCCTAGCTAAGACTCTAGCATGCTCAGACACAACCTTGTGGATAATATTACAGGAGCGACTATAAGTGGTTGAATCACTATACGAGGGCAGACAAAATTTTCACTACTAAAGCCAAAGTTGATAGGAGAATAATGACCCGCCACTACCTATTATATGGGGCCTTACCCAATGATAATGCGAGAGCTATAACCTAGAGAAAAATCCAAGTAAGTTTATAATAATAGGAGGAATAATGGATCATGAAAGTATTTTTAAAATCTAGTGTAGAAATCAGAGTATTCTTACTTCTATACAAAGACAGAATATAGAGACCCAATATTCCCTAGCTAAGACTCTAGCATGCTCAGACACAACCTTGTGGATAATATTACAGGAGCGACTATAAGTGGTTGAATCACTATACGAAGGCAGACAAATTTTTCGCTATTGAACCCAAAGGTGATAGAAGTATAATGACCTGGAATTACCTATTATATGGGGCCTTACACAATGATAAAGCCGGAGCGATAAACTAGAGATAAATCCTAGTAAGTTTGTAATACTGGGAGGAATAATGGATCATGAAAGTATTTCTAAACTCTAGTGAGAAATCAGAGTATTCTTACTTCTATACAAAGACAGAATATAGAGACCCAATATTCCCTAGCTAAGACTCTAGCATGCTCACACACAACCTTGTGGATAATATTACAAGAGCGACCATAAGTGGTTGAATCACTATACGAGCGCAGACGAAGTTTTCGCTATTGAACCCAAAGTTGATAGAAGAATAATGACCTGACACTACCTATTATATGGGGACGTACACAATGATAATGCCGGAGCTATAACCTATTCTTAAATCCTAGTAAGTTTGTAATACTGGGAGGAATAATGGATCATAAAAGTATTTCTAAACTCTAGTGAGAAATCAGAGTATTCTTACTTCTATACAAAGACGAAATATAGAGACCCAATATTCCTAGCTAAGACTCTAGCATGCTCACACACAACCTTGTGGATAATATTACAAGAGCGACCATAAGTGGTTGAATCACTATACGAGCGCAGACGAAGTTTTCGCTATTGAATCCAAAGTTGATAGAAGAATAATGACCTGACACTACCTATTATATGGGGACGTACACAATGATAATGCCAGAACTATAACCTAGAGAAAAATCCTAGTAAGTTTGTAATACTAGGAGGAATAATTGATCGTGAAATTATTTTTAAAATCTAGTGTAGAAATAGGAGTATTCTTACTTCTATACAAAGACAGAATATACAGACCCAATATTCCACAGAGTAGACTCTAGTGTGCTCAGACACAACCTTGTGGATAATATTACAGGAGCGACTATAAGTGGTTGAATCACTATACGAAGGCAGACAAAGTTTTCGCTATTGAAGCCAAAGGTGATAGGAGTATAATGACCTGAAACTACCTATTATATGGGGCCTTACACAATGATAAAACCGGAGCGATAAACTAGAGATAAATCCTAGTAAGTTTGTAATACTGGAAGGAATAATGGATCTTGAAAGTATTTCTAAAATCTAGTGAGAAATCAGAGTATTCTTACTTCTATACAAAGACGGAATATAGAGACCCAATATTCCCTAGCTAAGACTCTAGCATGCTCACACACAACCTTGTGGATAATATTACAAGAGCGACCATAAGTGGTTGAATCACTATACGAGCGTAGACGAAGTTTTCGCTATTGAATCCAAAGTTGATAGAAGAATAATGACCTGACACTACCTATTATATGGGGACGTACACAATGATAATGCCGGAGCTATAACCTAGAGAAATATTCTAGTAATTTTGTAATACTAGGAGGAATAATTGATCGTGAAATTATTTTTAAAATCTAGTGTAGAAATCAGAGTATTCTTACTTCTATACAAAGACACAATATACATACCCAATATTCCATAGAGTAGACTCTAGTTTGCTCAGACACAACCTTGAGGATAATATTACTAGAGCGATCATAAGTGGTTGAATCACAATACGATGGCAGATGAAGTTTTTGCTATTGAAGCCAAAATTGATAGGAGAATAATAACATGGCACTACCTATTATATGAGGCTTTGCACAATGATAAAACCGGAGCTATAAACTAGAGATAAATCCTAGTAAGTTTGTCACACCAGGAGAAATAATTGATCATGAAAGTATTTCTAATATCTAGTGTAGAAATCAGACTATTCTTACTTCTATACAAAGACAGAATATACAGACCCAGTATTCCATAGAGTAGACTCTAGCATGCTCAGACATAACCTTGTGGATAATATTTCAAGAGCGACCATAAGTGGTTGAATCACTATACGAGGACATGCGAAGTTTTTGCTATTGAAGCCAAAATTGATAGGAGTATAATGAACTGACACTAAATACTATATGGGCCCTTACACAATGATAAAGCCGGATCTATAAACTAGAGAAAAATTTCTAGTAAGTTTGTTATAATATGAGGAATAATGGATCATGAAAGTAATTCTAAAATCTAATGTAGAAATCGGAGTATTCTTATTTCTATAAACAAACAGAATATACATACCCAATATTCCCTAGAGTAGGCTCTAGTGTGCTTAGACACAACCTTGTGGATAATATTACTAGAGCGATCATAAGTGGTTGAATCACTATACGATGGCAGATGAAGTTTTCGCTATTGAAGCCAAAATTGATAGGAGAATAATGATATGGCACTACCTATTATATGAGGCTTTACACAATGATAAAGCCGGAGCTATAAACTCGAGATAAATCCTAGTAAGTTTGTAACACTAGGAGAAATAATTGATCATGAAAGTATTTTTAATATCTAGTGTAGAAATCAGATTATTCTTACTTCTATACAAAGACGGAATATACAGACCTAATATTCCTTAGCTAAGACTCTAGCATGCTCACACACAACCTTGTGGATAATGTTAGAAGAGCGACCATAAGTGGTTGAATCACTATACGAGGGTAGACGAAGTTTTTGCTAATGAAGCCAAAGTTGATAGGAGAATAATGACCTGACACTACCTATTATATGGGGCCTTACACAATGATAATGCTAGAGCTATAACCTAGAGAAAAATCGTAGTAAGTTTATATTACTAGGAGGAATAATGGATCATGAAAGTATTTTTAAAATCTAGTGTAGATATCGGAGTATTCTTACTTCTGTACAAAGTCGGAATATACAGACCCAATATTCCCTAGAGTAGCCTCTAGCATGCTGAGACACAACCTTTTGGATAATATTACAAGAGCGACCATAAGTGGTTGAATCACTATACGTTGACAGACAAAATTTTTGCTATTGAAGCCAAAGTTGATAGGAGTATAATGACTTGGCACTACATAATATATGGGGCCTTACATAATGATAAACTTGGAGCTATAAACTAGAGATAAATCCTAGTAAGTTTGTTATACTAAGAGGAATAATTGATCATGAAAGTATTTTTAAAATCTAGAGTAGCAATTGGAGTATTCTTACTTCTATACATAGACGGAATATGCTGACCCAATATTCCCTAGCTAAGACTCTAGCATGCTCAGACACAACCTTTTGGATAATAATACAAGAGCGACCATAAGTGGTTGAATCACTATACGAGGGTAGACGATGTTTTCGCTATTAAAGTTAAAGTTGATTCTAGTATAATAACCTGACACTACCTATTACATGGGGCCTTACACAATGATAAAGCCGGATCTATAAACTAGAGAAAAATCCTAATAAGTTTGTTATACTATGAGGAATAATGGATCATGAAAGTATTTCTAAACTCTAGTGAGAAATCGGAGTATTATTACTTCTATACAAAGACGGAATATAGAGACCCAATATTCCCTACCTAGTACTCTAGCATGCTCACACACAACCTTGTGGATAATATTACAAGAGCGACCATAAGTGGTTGAATCACTATACGAGGGCAGACGAAGTTTTCGCTATTGAAGCCAAAGGTGATAGGAGTATAATGACCTGAAACTACGTATTATATGGGGCCTTACACAATGATAAAGCCGGAGCGATAAACTAGAGATAAATCCTAGTAAGTTTGTAATACTGGGATGAGTTATGTATCAGGAAAGTATTACTAAAATCTAGTGTAGAAATTGGAGTATTCTTACTTCTATAAAAAGACGGAATATACAGACCCAATATTCCCTAGCTAAGACTCTAGCATGCTCAGACACAACCTTGTGGATAATATTACAGGAGCGACCATAAGTGGTTGAATCACTATACGAGGGCAGACGAAGTTTTCACTATTGAAGCCAAAGGAGATTGGAGTATAATGACCTGAAACTATCTATTATATGGGGCCTAACAAAATGATAAAGGTGGAGCTATAAACTAGTGATAAATCCTAGTAAGTTTGTAATACTGGGAGGAATAATATATCATGAAAGTATTTCTAAAATCTACTGTAGAAATTGGAGTATTCTAACTTCTATACAAAGACGGAATATACGGACCCAATATTCCCTAGCTAAGACTCTAGCATGCTCACACACAACCTTGTGGATAATATTACAAGAGCGACCATAAGTTGTTGAATCATTATACGAGGGCAGATAAAGTTTTTGCTATTGAAGCCAAAGTTGATAGCAGAATAATGACCTGTCACTACTGATTATATGGGGCCTTACACAATGATAATGCCGAAGTTATAACCTAGAGAAAAATCCTAGTAAGTTTGTAATACTAGGAGGAATAATGGATCATCAAAGTATTTTTAAAATGTAGTGTAGAAATCAGAGTATTCTTACTTCTATACAAAGTCGGAATATACAGCCCAATATTCCCTAGAGTAGCCTCTAGCATACTCAGACACAACCTTTTGGATAATATTACAAGAGCAACCATAAGTGGTTGAATCACTATACGAGGAGTATAATGACCTAGCACTACCTAATATATGGGGCCTTATACAATGATAAAGTCGGAGCTATAAACTAGAGATAAATCCTAGTAAGTTTGTAATACTAGAAGGAATAATGGATCATGAAAATATTTCTAAAATCTAGTGTAGAAGTTGGAGTATTCTTACTTCTATACATAGACGGAATATATACTGACCCAATATTCCATAGCTAAGACTCTAGCATGCTCAGACACAACCTTTTGGATAATTAAACTAGAGCGACCATAAGTGGTTGAATCACTATACGAGGGTAAACGAATTTTTCGCTATTGAAGCTAAAGTTGATTGGAGTATCATGACCTGACACTACCTATTACATGGGGGCTTACACAATTAAAAAGCCGGATATATAAACTAGAGAAAAATCCTAAGAAGTTTGTTATACTATGAGGAATAATGGATAATGAAAGTATTTCTAAAATCTAGTTAGAAATGAGAGTATTCTTACTTCTATACAAAGACGGAATATACAGACCCAATATTCCCTAGCTAAGACTCTAGCATGCTCACACACAACCTTGTGGATAATATTACAAGAGCGACCATAAGTGGTTGAATCACTATGTGAGGGAAGACAAAGTTTTCGCTATTGAAGCCAAAGTTGATACGAGAATAATGACCTTACACTACCTATTATATGGGGCCTTACACAATGATAAAATCGGAGCTATAAACTAGAGATAAATCCTAGTAAGTTTGTAATACTAAGAGGAACAATAGATCATGGAAGTATTTCAAAAATCTAGTATAGAAATTAGAGTATTCTTACTTCTATATAAAGACGGAATATAATGACCCAATATTCCCTAGCTAATACTCTAGCAGGCTCAGACACAACCTTGTGGATAATAATACAAGAGCGACCATAAGTGGTTCAATCACTATACGAGGGCAGACGAAGTTTTTGCTATTGAATCCAAAGTTGATAGGAGTACAATGACCTGACACTACCTATTATATGGGGCCTTACACAGTGATAAAGCCGAAGCTATAAACTAGAGATAAATCCTCGTAAGTTTGTAACACCAGGAGAAATAATGGATCATGAAAGTATTTCTAATATCTAGTGTAGAAATTGGAGTATTCTTACTTCTATACAAAGACTGAATATACAGACCCAATATTCCCTAGCTAAGACTCTAGCATGCTCAGACAAAACCTTGTGGATAATATTACAAGAGCGACCATAAGTGGTTCAATCACTATACGAGGGCAGAAGAAGTTTTTGCTATTGAAGCCAAAGTTGATAGGAGTATAATGACCTCACACTACCTATTATATGAGGCCTTACACAATGAGAAAGCCGGAGCTATAAACTAGAGATAAATCGAAGTAAGTTTGTAATACTGGGAGCAATAGTGTATCATGCAAGTATTTCTAAAATCTAGTGTAGAAATTGGAGTATTCTTACTTCTATACAAAGACGGAATATACAGACCCAATATTCCCTAGCTAAGACTCTAGCATGCTCACACACAACCTTGTGGATAATATTACAAAAGCGACCATAAATGGTTGAATCACTATACGAGGGTAGACGAATTTTTCGCTATTGAAGCCAAAGTTGGTAGGAGAATAATGACCTCGCACTACCTATTATATGAGGCCTTACACAATGATAAAGTCAGAGCTATAAACTAGAGATAAATCCTAGTAAGTTTGTAATACTATGAGGAAAAATGAATCATGAAAGTATTTCTAAAATCTAGTGTAGAAATTGGAGTATTCTTAATTCTATACAAAGACGAAATATACTGACCCAATATTACCTAGCTAAGACTCTAGCATGCTCAGACACAACCTTGTGGGTAATAAAACAAGAGCGACCGTAAGTGGTTGAATCACTATATGAGGGCATACAAAGTTTTCGCTATTAAAGCTAAAGTTGATTAAAGTATAAGGACTTGACACTACCTTACACAATGATAAAGTCGGATCTATAAACTAGAGAAAAATCCTATTAAGTTTGTTATACTATGAGGAATAATGGATAATGAAAGTATTTCTAAAATCTAGTGTAGAAATCAGAGTATTCTTACTTTTATACAAAGACATAATATACAAACCCAATATTCCCAAGAGTAGACTCTAGCATGCTCAGACACAACCTTGTGGATTATATTACAAGAGCGACCATAAGTGGTGGAATCACTATACGCGGAAAGAAGAAGTTTTTGCTATTGAAGCCAAAGTTGATAGGAGTTTCATGACCTGACACTACCTATTATATGGGGCCTTACACAATGATAAAGTCGGAGCTATAAACTAGAGATAAATCGTAGTAAGTTTGTAACACTAGGAGGAATAATGGATCATAAAAGTATTTCTAATATCTAGTGTAGAAATTGGATTATTCTTACTTCTATACAAAGACGGGATATAAAGACCCAATATTCCCTAGCTAAGACTCTAGCATGCTCAGACACAACCTTGTGATAATATTAGAAGTGCGACCATAAGTGGTTGAATCACTATACGAGGGCAGACGAAGTTTTCGCTATTGAAGCAAAAGTTGATACGAGAATAATGACCTGACACTACCTATTATATGGGGACTTACACAATGATAATGCCGAAGCTATAACCTAGAGAAAACTCCTAGCAAGTTTGTAATACTAGGATGAATAATGGATCATGAATTTTTTTTAAATCTAGTGTCGAAATCGGAGTATTCTTACTACGATACAAAGCTAGAATATACAGATCCAGTATTCCATAGAGTAGACTCTAGCATGCTTAGACAAAACCTTTTGGATAATCTTATAAAATGGACCATAAGTGGTTGAATCACTATAGGAGGACAGACAAAGTTTCTCGCTATTGAAGCCAAAGTTGATAGGAGTATAGTGACCTGACACTAGCTAATATATGGGGACTTACACAATGATAAAGTCGGAGCTATAAACTAGAGTTAAATCCTAGTAAGTTTGTAATACTAGGAGGAATAATGGATCATAAAAGTATTTCTAAAATCTAGTGTAGAAATTGGAGTATTCTTACTTCTATACATAGACGGAATATACTGACCCAATATTCCCTAGCTAAGACTCTAGCATGCTCAGACACAACCTTACGGATAATAATACAAGAGCGACCATAAGTGGTTGGATCACTATACGAGGGTAGACGAATTTTTCGCTATTAAAGCTAAATCTGATTGGAGCATAATGACCTGACACTACCTATTACATGAGGGCTTACACAATGATAAATCCGGATCTATAAACTAGAGAAAAATCCTAAGAAGTTTGTTATACTATGAGGAATAATGGATCATGAAAGTATTTCTAAAATCTAGTGAGAAATCAGAGTATTCTTACTTCTATACAAAGACGGAATATACAGACCCAATATTCCCTAGCTAAGACTCTAGCATGCTCAGACAAAACCTTGTGGATAATATTACAAGAGCGACCATAAATGGTTGAATAACTATACGAGGGCAGACAAAGTTTTTGTTTGTGAAGCCAAATTTGTTAGGAGTAGAAAGACCTGACACTATCTATTACATGGGGCCTTACACAATGATAAATCCGGAGCTATAAGCTAGAGATAAATCCTAGTAAGTTTGTAATACTAGATGGAATAATGGATCATGAATTTATTTCTAAAATCTAATGTAGAAATTGGAGTATTCTTACTACTATACACAGACGGAATATACAGACCCAATATTCCCTAGCTAAGACTCTAGCATGCTCAGACACAACCTTGTGGATAATATTACAAAAGCGACCATAAGTGGTTGAATCACTATACAAGGGAAAATAAGTTTTTGCTATTGAAGCCAAATTTGATAGGTGAATATTGACCTGACACTACCGATTATATAGGGCGTTACACAATGATAATGTCGAAGCTATAACCTAGAGAAAAATCCTAGTAAGTTTGTAATACTAGGAGGAATAATGGATCATCAAAGTATTTTTAAAATCTAGTGTAGAAATCGGAGTATTCTTACTTCTATACAAAGTTGGAATATAGAGACCCAATATTCCCTAGAGTAGACTCTAGCATGGTCAGACACAACCTTTTGGATAATATTACAAGAGCGACCATAAGTGGTTGAATCACTATACGAGGACAAACAAAGTTTCTTCGTATTGAAGCCAAAGTTGATAGGAGTATAATGACCTGACACTACCTATTATTTGGGGCGTTACACAATGATAAAGTCGGAGCTATAAACTAGAGATAAATCCTAGTAAGTTTGTAATACTAGGAGGAATAATGGATGATGAAAGTATTTCTAAAATCTAGTGTAGAAATTGGAATATTTTTACATCTATACATAGACGGAATATACTGACCCAATATTCCCTAGCTAAGACTCTAGCATGTTCAGACACAACCTTGTAGATAATAATACAAGAGCGACAAGAAGTGGTTCAATCACTATACGAGGCCAGACAAAGTTTTTGCTATTGAAGCCAAAGTTGATAGGAGTATAATGACCTGACACTACCTATTATATGGGGCCTTAGACAATGATAAAGTCGGAGCTATAAACTAGAGATAAATCCTAGTAAGTTTGTAATACTATGAGGAATAATGGATCATGAAAGTATTTATAAAATCTAGTGTAGAAATTGGAGTACTCTTACTTGTGGATAAGATTACAAGAGCGACCTTAAGTGGTTGAATCACTATACGATGGCAGACGAAGTTTTTGCTATTGAAGCTAAAGTTGATTGGAGTATAATGATCTGACCCTATCTATTATATGGGGCCTTACACAATGATAAAGCCGGATATATAAACTAGAGAAAAATCCTAATAAGGTTGCTATACAATGAGGAATAATCGATAATGAAAGTATTTCTAAAAGCTATTTTAGAAATCAGAGTATTCTTACTTCTAAATAAAGACGGAATATATAGACCCAATATTCCCTAGAGTATAGTCTGGCATCCTCATATACAACCTTGTGGATAATATTACAAGAGCGACCATAAGTGGTTGAATCACTATACAAGGGCATACGAAGTTTTCGCTATTGAAGCTAAAGTTGATAGGAGTATAATGACTTGACACTACCTATTATATGTGCCCTTACACAATGATAAAGCCGGATATATAAACTAGAGAAAAATCCTAGTAAGTTTGTTAT
This sequence comes from Limnanthes douglasii subsp. nivea, assembly GCA_036936605.1. NCBI lineage: Eukaryota > Viridiplantae > Streptophyta > Magnoliopsida > Brassicales > Limnanthaceae > Limnanthes > Limnanthes douglasii. The sequence goes on along the minus strand of JAUPFV010000005.1, from coordinate 123,342,091 downwards.
ACTATGAGGAATCATGGATCATGAAACTAATTCAAAAATCTAGTGTAGAAATCAGAGTATTCTTACTTCTATACAAAGAAGGAATATACGGACCCAATATTCACTAACTAAGGCTCTAGCATGCTTAGACACACCTTGTGGATAATAATACAAGAGCAACTATAAGTGGTTGAATAACTATATGAGGGCAGACAAAGTTTTCACTATTGAAGCTAAAGTTGATTGGAGTATAATGACCTGACACTACCTATTAAATGGGGCCTCACACAATGATAAAGCCGGATATATAAACTAGAGAAAAATCCTAATAAGGTTGCTATACAATGAGGAATAATCGATAATAAAGTATTTCTAAAAGCTATTTTAGAAATCAGAGTATTCTTACTTCTATATAAAGACGAAATATATAGACCCAATATTCCCTAGAGTAGAGTCTGGCATCCTCATATACAACCTTGTGGATAATATTACAAGAGCGACCATAAGTGGTTGAATCACTATACGAGGGCATACGAAGTTTTTGCTATTGAAGCTAAAGTTGATAGGAGTATAATGACTTGACACTACCTATTATATGGGCCCTTAGACAATGATAAAGCCGGATATATAAACTAGAGAAAAATCCTAGTAAGTTTGTTATACTATGAGGAATCATGGATCATGAAAGTAATTCAAAAATCTAATGTAGAAATCAGAGTATTCTAACTTTTATACAAAGACGGAATATACTGACCCAATATTCCCTAGCTAAGACTCTAACATACTCAGACACAACCTTGTGGATAATAATACAAGAGCGACTATAAGTGGTTCAATCACTATACGAGGGCAGACGAAGTTTTTGCTATTGAAGCCAAAGTTGATGAGTATAATGACCTGGCACATCCTATTATATGGGGCCTGTCACAATGATAAAGTCAGATCTATAAACTAGAGATAAATCCTAGTAAGTTTGTAATACTAGGAGGAAAAATGGATCATGAAAGTATTTCAAAAATCTAGTGTAGAAATTGGAGTATTCTTACTTCTATACAAAGACGGAATATACTGAACCAATATTCCCTAGCTAAGACTCTAGCATGCTCAGACACAACCTTGTGGATAATAATACAAGAGCGACCATAAGTGGTTCAATCACTATACGAGGGCAGACGAAGTTTTTGCTATTGAAGCCAAAGTTTATAGTAGTATAATGACATGACACGACCTATTATATGGGGCCATACACAATGATAAAGCCGGAGCTATAAACTAGAGATAAATCCTCGTAAGTTTGTAACACCAGGAGAAATAATGGATCATGAAAGTATTTCAAATATCTAGTGTAGAAATCAGAGTATTCTTACTTCTATAGAAAGACGGAATATACAGACCCAATATTCCCTAGCTAAGACTCTAGCATGCTCAGACACAACCATGTAGATAATAATACAAGACCGACTATAAGTGGTTGAATCACCATACGAGGGCAGACAAAGTTTTCACTATTGAAGCTAAAGTTGATTGGAGTATAATTACCTGACACTACCTATTACATGGGGACTTACACAATGATAAAGCCGGATCTATAAATTAGAGAAAATCCTAATAAGTTTGTTATACTATGAGGAATAATGGATCATGAAAGTATTTCTAAAATCAAGTGTAGAAATCAGAGTATTTTTACTTTTATACAAAGACGAAATATAAAGACCGAATATTCCCTAGAGTAGACTCTAGCATGCTCAGACACAACCTTTTGGATAATATTACAAGAGCGACCATATGTGGTTGAATCACTATACGAGGACAGACGAAGTTTTCCGTATTGAAGCCAAAGTTGATAGGAGTAAAAGGATATGACATTACCAATTATATGGGGCCTTGCAAAATGATAAAGTCTGAGCTATAAACTAGAGATAAATCCTAGTAAGTTTGTAATACTAGGAGGAATAATAGATCATGAAAGTATTTTTAAAATCTAGTGTAGAAATCGGAGTATTCTTACTTCTATACGAAGTCGTAATATACAGACCCAATATTCCCTAGAGTAGACTCTAGCATGCTCAGACACAACCTTTTAGATAATATTACAAGAGCGACCATAAGTGGTTGAATCACTATACGAGGATAGACAAAGTTTTAGTATTGAAACCAAAATTGATAGAAGTATAATGACCTGGAACTACCTAATATATGGGGCCTTACACAATGATAAAGTCAGAGTTATAAACTAGAGATAAATCCTAGTAAGTTTGTAATACTAGGAGGAATAATTGATCATGAAAGTATTTATGAAATCTAGTGTAGAAATTAGAGTATTCCTACTTCTATACATAGAAGGAATATAATGACCCGATATTCCCTAGCTAAGACTCTAGCATGCTCAGACACAACCTTGTGGATAATAATACAAGAGCGACCATAAAAGGTTGAATCACTATAAGAGGGTAGACGAAGTTTTCGCTATTGAAGCTAAAGTTGATTCGAGTATAATAACCTGACACTACCTATTACATGGGGCCTTACACAATGATAAACCGGATCAATAAACTAGAGAAAAATCCTAATAAGTTTGTTATACTATGAGGAATAATTGATCATGAAAGTATTTCTAAAATCTAGTGAGAAATCGGAGTATTCTTACTTCTATACAAAGACAGAATATAGAGACCCAATATTCCATAGCTAAGAGTCTAGCATGCTCACACACAACCTTGTGGATAATATTACAAGAGCGACCATAAGTGGTTGAATCACTAAACGAGGGCAGACGGAGTTTTCGATATTGAAGCCAAAGCTGATACGAGAATAATAACCTGACACTACCTACTATATGGGGACTTACACAATGATAAAGTCGGAGCTATAAACTAGAGATAAATCCTAGTAAGTTTGTAATACTATGAGGAATAATGGATCATGAAAGTAGTTATAAAATCTAGTGTAGATATTGGAGTACTCTTACTTCTATACAAAGACGGAATATACTAACCCATTATTCCTTAGCTAAGACTCTAACATTCTTAGACACGACCTTGTGGATAAGATTACAAGAGCGACCTTAAGTGGTTGAATCACTATACGATGGCAGGCGAAGTTTTCGCTATTGAAGCCAAAGTTGATTAGAGTATGATGATCTGACCCTATCTATTATATGGGGCCTTACACAATGATAAAGCCGGATATATAAACTAGAGAAAAATCCTATTAAGGTCGCTATACAATGAGTAATAATCGATAATGAAAGTATTTCTAAAAGCTATTTTAGAAATCTGAGTATTCTTACTTCTATATAAAGACGGAATATATAGACCCAATATTCCCTAGAGTAGAGTCTGACATCCTCATATACAACCTTGTGGATAATATTACAAGAGCGACCATAAGTGGTTGAATCACTATACGAGGGCATACGCAGTTTTCGCTATTAAAACTAAAGTTGATAGGAGTATAATGACTTGACACTACCTATTATACGGGCCCTTACACAATGATAAAGCCGGATATATAAACTAGAGAAAAATCCTAGTAAGTTTGTTATACTATGAGGAATCATGGATCATGAAAGTAATTCAAAAATCTAGTGTAGAAATCAGAGTATTCTTACTTCTATACAAAGACGAAATATACTGACCCAATATTAACTAACTAAGGCTCTAGCATGCTTAGACACACCTTGTGGATAATAATACAAAAGCGACTATTAGTGGTTAAATCACTACACGAGGGCAGACAATGTTTTCACAATTGGAGCTAAAGTTGATTGGAGTATAATGACCTGACACTACCTATTACATGGGGCCTTACACAATGATAAAGCCGGATCTATAAAGTAGAGAAAATCCTAATAAGTTTGTAATACTAGGAGGAATAATAGATCATGAAAGTATTTTTAAAATCTAGTGTAGAAATCGGAGTATTCTTACTTCTATACGAAGTCGTAATATACAGACCCAATATTCCCTAGAGTAGACTCTAGCATGCTCAGACACAACCTTTTAGATAATATTACAAGAGCGACCATAAGTGGTTGAATCACTATACGAGGATAGACAAAGTTTTAGTATTGAAACCAAAATTGATAGAAGTATAATGACCTGGAACTACCTAATATATGGGGCCTTACACAATGATAAAGTCAGAGTTATAAACTAGAGATAAATCCTAGTAAGTTTGTAATACTAGGAGGAATAATTGATCATGAAAGTATTTATGAAATCTAGTGTAGAAATTAGAGTATTCCTACTTCTATACATAGAAGGAATATAATGACCCGATATTCCCTAGCTAAGACTCTAGCATGCTCAGACACAACCTTGTGGATAATAATACAAGAGCGACCATAAAAGGTTGAATCACTATAAGAGGGTAGACGAAGTTTTCGCTATTGAAGCTAAAGTTGATTCGAGTATAATAACCTGACACTACCTATTACATGGGGCCTTACACAATGATAAACCGGATCAATAAACTAGAGAAAAATCCTAATAAGTTTGTTATACTATGAGGAATAATTGATCATGAAAGTATTTCTAAAATCTAGTGAGAAATCGGAGTATTCTTACTTCTATACAAAGACAGAATATAGAGACCCAATATTCCATAGCTAAGAGTCTAGCATGCTCACACACAACCTTGTGGATAATATTACAAGAGCGACCATAAGTGGTTGAATCACTAAACGAGGGCAGACGGAGTTTTCGATATTGAAGCCAAAGCTGATACGAGAATAATAACCTGACACTACCTACTATATGGGGACTTACACAATGATAAAGTCGGAGCTATAAACTAGAGATAAATCCTAGTAAGTTTGTAATACTATGAGGAATAATGGATCATGAAAGTAGTTATAAAATCTAGTGTAGATATTGGAGTACTCTTACTTCTATACAAAGACGGAATATACTAACCCATTATTCCTTAGCTAAGACTCTAACATTCTTAGACACGACCTTGTGGATAAGATTACAAGAGCGACCTTAAGTGGTTGAATCACTATACGATGGCAGGCGAAGTTTTCGCTATTGAAGCCAAAGTTGATTAGAGTATGATGATCTGACCCTATCTATTATATGGGGCCTTACACAATGATAAAGCCGGATATATAAACTAGAGAAAAATCCTATTAAGGTCGCTATACAATGAGTAATAATCGATAATGAAAGTATTTCTAAAAGCTATTTTAGAAATCTGAGTATTCTTACTTCTATATAAAGACGGAATATATAGACCCAATATTCCCTAGAGTAGAGTCTGACATCCTCATATACAACCTTGTGGATAATATTACAAGAGCGACCATAAGTGGTTGAATCACTATACGAGGGCATACGCAGTTTTCGCTATTAAAACTAAAGTTGATAGGAGTATAATGACTTGACACTACCTATTATACGGGCCCTTACACAATGATAAAGCCGGATATATAAACTAGAGAAAAATCCTAGTAAGTTTGTTATACTATGAGGAATCATGGATCATGAAAGTAATTCAAAAATCTAGTGTAGAAATCAGAGTATTCTTACTTCTATACAAAGACGAAATATACTGACCCAATATTAACTAACTAAGGCTCTAGCATGCTTAGACACACCTTGTGGATAATAATACAAAAGCGACTATTAGTGGTTAAATCACTACACGAGGGCAGACAATGTTTTCACAATTGGAGCTAAAGTTGATTGGAGTATAATGACCTGACACTACCTATTACATGGGGCCTTACACAATGATAAAGCCGGATCTATAAAGTAGAGAAAATCCTAATAAGTTTGTTATACTATGAGGAATAATGGATCATGAAAGTATTTCTAAAATCTAGTGTAGAAATCGGAGTATTTTTACTTTTATAGAAAGAAGGAATATTCAGACCGAATATTCCCTAGAGTAGACTCTAGCATGTTCAGACACAACCTTTTGGATAATATTACAAGAGCGACCATATGTGGTTGAATCACTATACGAGGAAAGACGAAGTTTTTGCTACTGAACCCAAAATTGATAGGAGTATAATGACCTGGCACTACATATTATATGGGGCCTTACACAATGATAAAGTCGGATCTATAAACTAGAGATAAATCCTAGTAAGTTTGTAATACGAGGAGGAAAAATGGATCATGAAAGTATTTCAAAAATCTAATGTAAAAATTGGAGTATTCTTACTTCTATACAAAGACGGAATATATTGACCCAATATTCCCTAGCTAAGACTCTAGCATGCTCAGACACAACCTTGTGGATAATAATACAAGAGCGACCATAAGTGGTTGATTCACTATACGAGGACAACCAAAGTTTCTTGCTATTGAAGCCAAAGTTGATAGGAGTATAATGACCTGGAACTACCTATTATATCGGGCCTTACACAATGATAAAGTCGGAGCTATAAACTAGAGATAAATTCTAATAAGTTTGTAATACTAGGAGGAAAAATGGATCATGAAAGTATTTCTAAAATCTAGTGAAGAAATCGGAGTATTCTTACTTTTATACAAAGACGGAATATACTGACCCAATATTCACTAACTAAGAGTCTAGCATGCTCAGACACAACCTTGTGGATAATAATACAAGAGCGACTATAAGTGGTTAAATCACTATACGAGGGCGGACAAAGTTTTCACTATTGAAGCTAAAGTTGATTAGAGTATAATGACCTGACACTACCTATTACATGGGGCCTTACACAATGATAAAGACGGATCTATAAAGTAATGAAAATCCTAATAAGTTTGTTATACTAAGATGAATAATGGATCATGAAAGTATTTCTAAAATCTAGTGTAAAAATCGGAGTATTTTTATTTTTATACAAAGACGGAATATACAGACCGAATATTCCCCAGAGTAGACTCTAGCATGCTCTGATACAACCTGGTGGATAATATTACAAGAGCGACCATAAGTGGTTGAATCACTATACGAGGGCAGACGAAGTTTTCGCTATTGAAGTTAAAGTTGATAGGAGTATAATGACCTGACACTACTTATTATATGGGGCCTTACACAATGATAAAGCCGGATCTATAAACTAGAGAAAAATCCTAGTAAGTCTGTTATACTATGAGGAATAATGGATCATTAAAATATTTTTAAAATCTAGTGTAGTTTTCGGAGTATTCTTACTTCTATACAAAGACAGAATATACAGACCCAATATTCCCTAGAGTAGACTCTAGCATGCTCACACACAACCATTTGGATAATCTTATAAAAGGGACCATAAGTGGTTGAATCACTATACGAGGACAGACAAAGTTTCTTTCTATTGAAGCCAAAATTGATAGGAGTATAATGACCTGACACTACCTATTATATGGGGCCTTACACAATGATAAAGTCAGATCTATAAACTAGAGAAAAATCCTAATAAGTTTGCTATACAATGAGGAATAATCGATCATGAAAGTATTTCTAACATCTATTGTAGAAATCGGAGTATTCTTACTTCTATATAAAGACGGAATATACAGACCCAATATTCCCTCGAATAGACTCTGGCATGCTCAGATACAACCTTGTGGATAATATTACAAGAGCGACCATAAGTGGTTGAATCACTATACGAGGGCAGATGAAGTTTTCACTATTGAAGTTAAAGTTGATAGGATTATAATGACCTGACACCACTTATTATATGGGGCCTTACACAATGATAATGCCGGAGCTATAACCTAGAGAAAAATCGTAGTAAGTTTGTAATACTAGGAGGAATAATGGATCATGAAAGTATTCTAGTGTAGAAATCGGAGTATTCTTACTTCTATACAAAGACGGAATATTCAGACCCAGTATTCCCTAGAGTAGACTCTAGCATGCTCACACACAACCTTTTGGATAATCTTATAAAAGGGACCGTAAGTGGTTGAATCACTATACGAGGACACACAAAGTTTCTTGCTATTGAAGCCAAATTTGATAGGAGTATAGTGACCTTGCACTACCTATTATATGGGGCCTTACACAATGATAAAGTCGGAGCTATAAACTAGAGATAAATCCTAATAAGTTTGTAATACTAGGAGGAATAACAAATCATGAAAGTATTTCTAAAGTCTAGTGAAGAAATCAGAGTATTCTTACTTCTATACAAAGACGGAATATACTGACCCAATATTCACTAACTAAGAGTCTAGCATGCTCAGACACAACCTTGTGGATATTAATACAAGAGCAACTATAAGTGTATAAATCACTATACGAGGGCAGACAAAGTTTTTACTATTGAAGCTAAAGTTGATTGGAGTATAATGACCTAACACTACGTATTACATGGGGCCTTACACAATGATAAATTCAAATCTATAAAGTAGAGAAAATCCTAATAAGTTTGTTATACTATAATGAATAATGGATCATGAAAGTATTTCTAAAATCTAGTGTAAAAATCGGATTATTTTTACTTTTATATAAAGACAGAATATACAGACCGAATATTCCCTAGAGTAGACTCTAGCATGCTCAAACACAACCTTTTGGATAATATTACAAGAGCGACCATATATGGTTGAATCACTACACAAGGAAAGACAAAGTTTTTGCTATTGAAGCTAAAGGTTATAGGAGTATAATGACCTGACACTACCTATTATATGGGGCCTTACATAATGATAAAGTCGGAGCTATAAACTAGAGATAAATCCTAGTAAGTTTGTAATACTATGAGGAATAATGGATCATGAAAGTATTCTAGTGTAGAAATCGGAGTATTCTTACTTCTATACAAAGACGGAATATTCAGACCCAGTATTCCCTAGAGTAGACTCTAGCATGCTCACACACAACCTTTTGGATAATCTTATAAAAGGGACCGTAAGTGGTTGAATCACTATACGAGGACACACAAAGTTTCTTGCTATTGAAGCCAACGTTGATATGAGTATAGTGACCTTGCACTACCTATTATATGGGGCCTTACACAATGATAAAGTCGGAGCTATAAACTAGAGATAAATCCTAATAAGTTTGTAATACTAGGAGGAATAACGAATCATGAAAGTATTTCTAAAGTCTAGTGAAGAAATCAGAGTATTCTTACTTCTATACAAAGACGGAATATACTGACCCAATATTCACTAACTAAGAGTCTAGCATGCTCAGACACAACCTTGTGGATATTAATACAAGAGCAACTATAAGTGTATAAATCAATATACGAGGGCAGAAAAAGTTTTTACTATTGAAGCTAAAGTTGATTGGAGTATAATGACCTGACACTACCTATTACATGGGGCCTTACACAATGATAAAGTCAAATCTATAAAGTAGAGAAAATCCTAATAAGTTTGTTATACTATGAGGAATAATGGATCATGAAAGTATTTCTAAAATCTAGTGTAGAAATCGGATTATTTTTACTTTTATATAAAGACGGAATATACAGACCGAATATTCCCTAGAGTAGACTCTAGCATGCTCAAACACAACCTTTTGGATAATATTACAAGAGCGACCATATATGGTTGAATCACTACACAAGGAAAGACAAAGTTTTTGCTATTGAAGCTAAAGGTTATAGGAGTATAATGACCTGACACTACCTATTATATGGGGCCTTACATAATGATAAAGTCGGAGCTATAAACTAGAGATAAATCCTAGTAAGTTTGTAATACTATGAGGAATAATGGATCATGAAAGTATTTCTAAAATATAGTTTAGAAATTGGAGTATTCTTACTTCTATAGAAACAAGGTATATACTCACCCAATATTCCCTAGCTAAGACTCTGGCATGCTCAGACACAACCTTGTAGATAATATTACAAGAGCGACCATAAGTGGTTGAATCACTATACGAGGGTAGATGAAGTTTTCGCTATTGAAGCTAAAGTTGATAGGATTATAATTACCTGAAACTACCTATTATATGAGGCATTACACAATGATAAATATGGATCTATAAACTAGAGAAAAATCTTAATAAGTTTGCTATACAATGATGAATAATCGATTATGAAACTATTTCTAAAATCTATTGTAAAAATTGGAGTATTCTTACTTCTATATAAAGACAGAATATACAGACCCAATGTTCCCTCGAGTAGACTCTGGCATGCTCAAATACAACCTTGTGGATAATATTACAAGAGCGACCATAAGTGGTTGAATCATTATACGAGGGCAGACGAAGTTTTCGCTATTGAAGTTAAAGTTGATATGAGTATAATGACCTGACACTACCTATTATATGGGGCCTTACACAATGATAAAGTCGGAGCTATAAACTAGAGATAAATCCTAGTAAGTTTGTAATACTAGGAGGAATAATCGATCATGAAAGTATTTCTAAAATCTATTGTAGAATTCAGAATATTCTTAAATCTATATAAAAACCGAATATGCATACCCAATATTCCCTCGAGTAGACTCTACCATGCTCAGATACAACCTTGTGGATAATATTAGAAGAGCGACCATAAGTGGTTGAATCACTATACGAGGGCAGACAAACTTTTCGCTATTGAAGCTAAAGTTGATAGGAGTATAATGACCTGACACTACCTATTATATGGGGCCTTACACAATGATAAAGCCGGATATATAAACTAGAGAAAAATCATAGTAAGTCTGTTATACTATGAGGAATAATGGATCATGAAAATATTTTTAAAATCTAGTGAGAAATCGGAGTATTCTTACTTGTATACAAAGAGAGAATATACAAACCCAATATTCCATATAGTAGACTCTAGCATGCTCAGACACAACCTTATGGATAACATTACAAGAGCGACCATAAGTGGTTGAATCACTATACGAGGACAGACGAAGTTTTCGCTATTGAAGCCAAAATTGATAGGAGTATAATAAACTGACACTGCATATTATATGGGCCCTTACACAATGATAAAGCCGGATCTATAAACTAGAGAAAAATACTAGTAAGTTTGTTATACTATGAGGAATAATGGATCATGAAAGTTATTCTAAAATCTAGTGTAGAAATCAGAGTATTCTTACTTCTATACAAAGACGGAATATACTGACTCAATATTCACTAACTAAGACTCTAGCATGCTCACACACAACCTGGTGGATAATAATGCAAGAGTGACTATAAGTGGTTGAATAACTATACAAGGACAGACAAAGTTTTCGCTATTGAAGCCAAAATTGATAGGAGTATAATGAACTGACACTACATATTATATGGGCCATTACACGATGATAAAGCCGGATCTATAAACGAGAGAAAAATGCTAATAAGGTTGCTATACAATGAGGAATAATCGATCATGAAAGTATTTCGAAAATCTATTGTAGAAATCAGAGTATTCTTACTTCTATATAAAGACAGAATATACAGACCCAATATTCCCTCGAGTAGACTCTGGCATGCTCAGATACAACCTTGTGGATAATATTACAAGAGCAATCATAAGTGGTTAAATCACTATACGAGGACAAACGAAGTTTTCACTATTGAAGCTAAAGTTGATAGGAGTATAATGACCTGACACTACCTATTATATGGGCCTTACACAATGATAAAGCCGGATCTATAAACTAGAGAAAATCCTAGTAAGTCTGTTATACTATAAGGAATAATGGATTATGAAAGTATTTTTAAACTCTAATGAGAAATCGGAGTATTCTTACCTCTATACAAAGACATAATATAAAGACCCAATATTCCCTATAGTAGACTCTAGCATGCTCAGACACAACCTTGAGGATAATATTAGAATAGCGACCATAAGTGGTTGAATCACTATACGACGACAAACGAAGTTTTCACTATTAAAGCAAAAATTGATAGGAGTATAATGAACAGACACTACATATTATTTGGGCCCTTACACAATGATAAAGCCGGATCAATAAACTGGAGAAAAATCCTAGTAGGTTTGTTATAATATGAGGAATAAGGGATCATGAAAGTAATTCTAAAATATAGTGTAGAAATCAGAGTATTCTTACTTCTATACAAAGACGGAATATACATACCCAATATTCCGTAGAGTAGACTGTAGTGTGCTCAGACAGAACCGTGTGGATAATATTACCAGAGCGAACATAATTGGTTGAATCATTATACGAGGGCAGATGAAGTTTTCGCTATTGAAGCCAAAATTGATAGGAGAATAATGACATGGCACTACCTATTATATGACGCTTTACACAATGATAAAGCCGGATCTATAAACTAGAGGAAAATTCTAGTAAGTTTGTAATACTCGGAGTACTAATGCATCATGAAAGTATTTCTAAAATCTAGTGTAGAAATCAGAGTATTCTTACTTCTATACAAAGACGGAATATACAGGCCTAATATTCCCTAGCTGAGACTCTAGCATGCTCACACACAACCTTGTGGATAATATTACAAGAGCGACCATAAGTGGTTGAATAGCTATATGAGGGCAGATGAAGTTTTCGGTATTGAAGCCAAAGTTGATAGGAGAATAATGACCTGACACTACCTATTATATGGGGCCTTACACAATGATAAGCCGGAGCTATAAACTAGAGATAAATCCTAGTAAGGTTTTAATACTGGGAGGAATACTGTTTCATGAAAGTATTTCTAAAATCTAGTGTAGAAATTTGAGTATTCTTACTTCTATACAGAGACAGAATATACATACCAATATTCCCTAACTAAGACTCTAACATGCTCAGACACAACCTTGTGGATTATCAAAATATTTTTAAAATCTAGTGTAGAAATCAGAGTATTCTTACTCGTATACAAAGTCGGAATATACAGACCCAATATTCCCTCGAGTAGACTCTAACATGCTCAGACATAACTTTTTGGATAATATTACAAGAGCGACCATAAGTGGTTGAATAACTATACGAGGACAAACAAAGTTTTTACTATTAAAGCCAAAGTTGATAGGAGTATAATGACCTGGCAGTACCTAATATATGGGGCCTTACACTATGACAAAGTTGGAGCTATAAACTAGAGATAAATCCTAGTAAGTTTGTAATACTAGGAGGAATATTGGATTATGAAAGTATTTCTAAAATCTAGTGTAGAAATTGGAGTATTCTTACTTCTATATAAAGACGGAATATACAGACCCAATATTCCCTCGAGTAGACTCTGGCATGCTCAGATACAACCTGGTGGATAATATTACAAGAACGACCATAAGTGGTTGAATCATTATACGAGGGCAGACGATTTCGCTACTGAAGTTAAAGTTGATATGAGTTTAATGACCTGACACTAATTATTATATGGGGCCTTACACAATGATAAAGTCGGATCTATAAACTAGAGAAAAATCCTAGTAAGTCTGTTATACGATGAGGAATAATGGATCATGAAAGTATTTTTAAAATCTAGTGTAGAAATCGGAGTATTCTTACTTCTATACAAAGACGGAATATACAAACCCAGTATTCCCTAGAGTAGACGCTAGCATGCTCAGACACAACCTTTTGGATAATCTTATAAAAAGGCACTATAAGTGGTTGAATCACTATACGAGGACAGACAAAGTTTCTTGCAATTGAAGCCAAAGTTGATAGGAGTATAATGGATTATGAAAGTATTTCTAAAATATAGTGTAGAAATTGGAGTATTCTTACTTCTATACATAGACGGAATATACTGACCCAATATTCCCTAGCTAAGACTCTAGCATGCTCAGACACAACCTTGTGGATAATAATACAAGAGCAACCATAAGTGGTGGAATCACTATACGAGGGCAGACGAATTTTTCGCTATTGAAGCTAAAGTTGATTGGAGTATAATGACCTGACACTACCTATTACATGTGGCCTTACACAATGATAAATTCAGATCTAAAAACTAGAGAATAATCCTAATAAGTTTGTTATACTATGAGGAATAATGGATCATGAAAGTATTTCTAAAATCTAGTGAGAAATCAGAGTATTCTTACTTCTATACAAAGACGGAATATACAGTCGCAATATTCCCTAGAGTAGACTCTAGCATGCTCAAACACAACCATGTGGATAATATTACTAGAGTGACCATAAGTGGTTGAATCACTATACGAGGGCAGACTAAGTTTTCGATATTGAAGCCGAAGTTGATAGGAGTATAATGACCTGACACTACCTACTATATGGGGCCTTACACAATAATAAATCTGGAGCTATAAACTAGAGATAAATCCTAGTAAGTTTGTAATACTAAGAGGAATAATGGATCATAAAAGTATTTCTAAAATCTAGTGTAGAAATCGGAGTATTCTTACTCTTATACAAAGACATAATATATAGACCCAATATTCCCAATATTACAAGAGTGACCATAAGTGGTTGAATCACTATATGAGGTCAGATTGAAGTTTTCGCTATTGAAGCCAAACTTGATAGGATAATAATGACTTGACACTACCTATTATATGGGGCCTTACACAATCATAAAGTCGGAGCTATAACCTAGAGATAAACCCTAGTAAGTTTGTAATACTATGAGGAATAATGGATCATAAAAGTATTTCTAGAATCTGGTGTAAAAATCGGAGTATTCTTACTTCTATACAAAGACGGAATATACAGAATCAATATTCCCTAGCTAAGACTCTAGCATGCTCAGAAACAACCTTGTGGATAATATTACAAGAGTGACCAGAAGTGGTTGAATTATTATACGAGGGCACACAAAGTTTTCGATATTGAAGACAAAGTTAATAAGATTATAATGACCTGACACTACCTATTATATGGGGCCTTACACAATGATAAAGCCGGACCTATAAACTAGAGATAAATCCTAGAAAGTTTGTAATACTAGGAGGAATCATGGATCCTGAAAGTATTTCTAAAATCTAGTGTAGAAATTGCAGTACTTTTACTTCTATACAGAGACAGAATATACTGACCCAATATTCCCTAGCCAAGATTCTAGCATGCTCAGACACAACCTTGTGGATAATATTACAAGAACGAGCATAAGTGGTTGAATAACTATATGAGGGCAGATGAAGTTTTCGCTATTGAAGCAAAACTTGATAGGAGTATAATGAACTGACACTACATATTATATGGGCCCTTAAACAATGATAAAGCCGGATCTATAAACTAGAGATAAATCCTAGTAAGTTTGTAATATTATGAGGAATAATGGATCATGAAAGTATTTCTGAAATATAGTTTAGAAATTGGAGTACTCTTACTTCTATACAAAGACAGAATATATTGACCCAATATTCATTAGCTAAGACTCTAACATCCTTAGACACAACCTTGTGGATAATATTACAAGAGCGACCTTAAGTGGTTGAATCATTATACGATGGCAGACGAAGTTTTTGCTATTGAAGCTAAAGTTGATTGGAGTATAATGACCTGACCGTATCTATTATATGTGGCCTTACATAATGATAAAGCCGGATCTATAAACTAGAGAAAAATCCTAATAAGGTTGTTATACAATGAGGAATAATCGATAATGAAAGTATTTCTAAAATCTATTGTAGAAATCAGACTATTCTTACTTCTATATAAAGACGGAATACAGACACAATATTCCCTCGAATAGACTCTGGCATGCTCATATACAACCTTGTGGATAATATTACAAGAGCGACAATAAGTGGTTGAATCATTATACGAGGGCAGACGAATTATTCGCTATTGAAGCTAAAGATGATAGGAGTATAATGACCTGACACTACCTATTATATGGGTCCTTACACAATGATAAAGCCGGATCCATAAACTAGAGAAAAATCCTAGTAAGTCTGTTATACTATGAGGAATAATGGATCATGAAAGTATTTTTAAACTCTAGTGAGAAATCGGAGTATTCTTACTTCTATACAGAGATAGAATATACAGACCCAATATTCCCTAGAGTAGACTCTAGCATGCTCAGACACAACCTTGCGGATAATATTACAATAGCGACCATAAGTGGTTGAATCACTATACGAGGACAAACGAAGTTTTCACTATTGAAGCCAAAATTGATAGGAGTATAATGAACTGACACTACATATTATATGGGCCCTTACACAATGATAAAGCCGGATGAATAAACTAGAGAAAAATCCTAGTAGGTTTGTTATACTATGAGGAATAATGGATCATGAAAGTAATTCTAAAATATAGTGTAGAAATCACAGTATTCTTACTTCTATACAAAGACGAAATATACAGACCCAATATTCCCTAGAGTAGACTGTAGTGTGCTCAGACACAACCTTGTGGATAATATTACCAGAGCGAACATAAGTGGTTGAATAACTATACGAGGGCATATGAAGTTTTCTATTGAAGCCACAATTTATAGGAGAATAATGACATGGCACTACCTGTTATATGAGGCTTTACACAATGATAAAGCCGGGTCTATAAACTAGAGGCAAATCCTAGTAAGTTAGTAATACTATGAGGAATAATGGATCATAAAAGTATTTCTAGAATCTGGTGTAAAAATCGGAGTATTCTTACTTCTATACAAAAACGGAATATACAGAATCAATATTCCCTAGCCAAGACTCTAGCATGCTCAGAAACAACCTTGTGGATAATATTACAAGAGTGACCAGAAGTGGTTGAATTATTATACGAGGGCACACAAAGTTTTCGATATTGAAGCCAAAGTTAATATGATTATAATGACCTGACAGTACCTATTATATGGGGCCTTACACAATGATAAAGCCGGAGCTATAAACTAGAGATAAATCCTAGAAAGTTTGTAATACTAGGAGGAATCATGGATCCTGAAAGTATTTCTAAAATCTAGTGTAGAAATTGCAGTACTTTTACTTCTATACAGAGACGGAATATACTGACCCAATATTCCCTAGCCAAGATTCTAGCATGCTCAGAAACAACCTTGTGGATAATATTACAAGAGCGAGCATAAGTGGTTGAATAACTATATATGGGCAGATGAAGTTTTTGCTATTGAAGCCAAACTTGATAGGAGTATAATGAACTGACACTACATATTATATGGGCCCTTAAACAATGATAAAGCCGGATCTATAAACTAGAGATAAATCCTACTAAATTTGTAATATTATGAGGAATAATGGATCACGAAAGTATTTCTGAAATATAGTTTAGAAATTGGAGTACTCTTACTTCTATACAAAGACGGAATATACTGACCCAATATTCATTAGCTAAGACTCTAACATCCTTAGACACAACCTTTAGGATAATATTACAAGAGCGACCTTAAGTGGTTGAATCATTATACGATGGCAGATGAAGTTTTTGCTATTGAAGCTAAAGTTTATTGGAGTATAATGACATGACCGTATCTATTATATGTGGCCTTACATAATGATAAATCCGGATCTATAAACTAGAGAAAAATCCTAATAAGGTTGTTATACAATGAGGAATAATCGATAATGAAAGTATTTCTAAAATCTATTGTAGAAATCAGACTATTCTTACTTCTATATAAAGACGGAATACAGACACAATATTCCCTCGAGTAGACTCTGGCATGCTCATATACAACCTTGTGGATAATATTACAAGAGCGATAATAAGTGGTTGAATCATTATACGAGGGCAGACGAAGTATTCGCTATTGAAGCTAAAGTTGATAGGAGTATAATGACCTGACACTACCTATTATATGGGGCCTTACACAATGATAAAGCCGGATCCATAAACTAGAGAAAAATCCTAGTAAGTCTGTTATACTATGAGGAATAATTGATCATGAAAGTATTTTTAAACTCTAGTGAGAAATCGGAGTATTCTTACTTCTATACAAAGATAGAATATACAGACCCAATATTTTCTAGAGTAGACTCTAGCATGCTCAGACACAACCTTGCAGATAATATTACAATAGCGACCATAAGTGGTTGAATCACTATACGAGGACAAACGAAGTTTTCACTATTGAAGCCAAAATTGATAGGAGTATAATGAACTGACACTACATATTATATGGGCCCTTACACAATGATAAAGCCGGATGAATAAACTAGAGAAAAATCCTAGTAGGTTTGTTATACTATGAGGAATAATGGATCATGAAAGTAATTCTAAAATATAGTGTAGAAATCAGAGTATTCTTACTTCTATACAAAGACGGAATATAAAGACCCAATATTCCCTAGAGTAGACTGTAGTGTGCTCAGACACAACCTTGTGGATAATATTACCAGAGCGAACATAAGTGGTTGAATAACTATACGAGGGCATATGAAGTTTTCTATTGAAGCCACAATTTATAGGAGAATAATGACATGGCACTACCTGTTATATGAGGCTTTACACAATGATAAAGCCGGGTCTATAAACTAGAGAAAAATCCTAGTAAGTTTGTAATACTCGGAGTACTAATGGATCGTGAAAGTATTTCTAAAATCTAGTGTAGAAATCAGAGTATTCTTACTTCTATACATAGACAGAATATACTGACCCAATATTCCCTAGCTAAGACTCTAGCATGCTCAGACACAACCTTGTGGATAATAATACAAGAGCAACCATAAGTGGTTGAATCACTATAGGAGGGCAGACGAAGTTTTCGCTATTGAAACTAAAGTTGATTGGAGTATATTGACCTGACACTACCTATTACATGGGGCCTTACACAATGATAAATTCGGATCTATAAACTAGATAAAAATCCTAATAAGTTTGTTATACTATGAGGAATAATGGATCATGAAAGTATTTCTAAAATCTAGTGAGAAATCGGAGTAATCTTACTTCTATACAAAGACGGAATATGCAAACGCAATATTCCCTAGAGTAGAGTCTAGCATGCTCAGGCACAGCCATGTGGATAATATTACAAGAGTGACAATAAGTTATTGAATTACTATACGAGGGTAGACTAAGTTTTCGATATTGAAGCCGAAGTTGATAGGAGTATAATGACCTAACACTACCTGTTATATGGGGCTTTACACAATGATAAAGCCGGAGCTATAAACTAGAGATAAATCCTAGTAAGTTTGTAATACTAAGAGGAATAATGGATCATAAAAGTATTTCTAAAATCTAGTGTAGAAATCGGAATATTCTTACTCTTATACAAAGACAGAATATATAGACCCAATATTCCCTAGAGTAGACTCTAGTGTGCTCAGACACAACCTTGTAGATAATATTACAAGAGCGACCATAAGTGGTTGAATCACTATATGAGGGCAGATTAAGTTTTTGCTATTGAAATGACCTGACACTACCTATTAGATAAGGCCTTACACAATGATAAAGCCGGATCTATAAACTAGAGGAAAAACTTGTAAGTTTGTAATACTAGGAGGAACAATGGATCATGAATGTATTTCTAAAATCTAGTGTAGAAATTGGAGTATTCTTACTTCAATACAAAGACGGAATATACATACCCAGCATTCCCTAGTTAAGACTCTAGCATGCTCAGACAGAACCTTGTGGATAATATTACAAGAGCGACCATAAGTGGTTGAATAGCTATATGAGGGCAGATGAAGTTTTCACTATTGAAACCAAACTTGATAGGAGAATAATGACCTGACACTACCTATTACATGGGTCCTTACACAATGATAAAGTGTGAGCTATAACCTAGAGATAAACCCTAGTAAGTTTGTAATACTAGGAGGAATCATGGATCCTGAAAGTATTTCTAAAATCTCGTGTAGAAATTGCAGTACTTTTACTTCTATACAAAGACGGAATATACTGACCCAATATTCCCTAACCAAGACTCTAGCATGCTCAGACACAACCTTGTGGATAACATTACAAGAGCGATCATAAGTGGTCGAATTACTATACGAGGGATGATGAAGTTTTTGCTATTGAAACCAAAGTTGATAGGATTATAATGACCTAACACTACCTATTATATGGAGACTTACAAAATGATAAAGTCGGATCTATAAACTAGAGAAATATCGTTGTATGTTTGTAATACTAGGAGGAATAATGGATCATGAAAGTATTTCTAAAATCTAGTGTAGAAATTGGAGTATTCTTACTCTTATACAAAGACGGAATATATAGACCCAATATTCTATAGAGTAGACTCTAGTGTGCTCAGACACAACCTTGTAGATAATATTACAAGAGCGGCCATAAGTGGTTGAATCACTATATGAGGGCAGATGAAGTTTTCGCTATTGAAATGACCTGACACTATTGATTAGATGAGGTCTTACACAATGATAAAGCTGGATCTATAAACTAGAGAAAAAACCTAGTAAGTTTGTAATACTATGAGGAATAATGGATCATAAAAGTATTTCTAGAATCTGGTGTAAAAATCGGAGTATTCTTACTTCTATACAAAGACGGAATATACAGAATCAATATTCCCTAGCTAAGACTCTAGCATGCTCAGACACAACCATGTGGATAATATTACAAGAGCGACCATAAGTGGTTGAATTATTATACGAGGGCACACGAAGTTTTCGATATTGAAGCCAAAGTTGATAGGAGTATAATGACCTGACAATACCTATTATATGGGGCCTTACACAATGATAAAGGCGAAGCTATAAACTAGAGATAAATCCTAGTAAGTTTCTAATACTAGGAGGAATCATGGATCCTGAAAGTATTTCTAAAATCTCGTGTAGAAATTGCAGTACTTTTACTTCTATACAAAGACGGAATATACTGACCCAATATTACCTAGCCAAGACTCTAGCATGCTCAGACACAACCTTGTGGATAATATTACAAGAGCGACCATAAGTGGTCGAATTACTATACGAGGGATGATGAAGTTTTTGCTATTGAACCCAAAGTTGATAGGATTATAATGACCTAACACTACCTATTATATGGGGCCATACAAAATGATAAAGTCGGATCTATAAAGTAGAGAAAAATCCTAGTAAGTTTGTAATACTAGGAGGAATAATGGATCATGAAAGTATTTCTAAAATCTAGTGTAGAAATTTGAGTATTTTTTCTTCTATACACAGACGGAATATACTGACCCAATATTCCCTAGCTAAATCTCTAGCATGCTCAGACACAACCTTGTGGATAATATTACAAGAGTAACCATAAGTGGTTGAATCACTATACGAGGGCAGACGAAGTTTTCGCTATTGAAGCCAAAGTTGATAGGAGAATAATGACCTGACACTACATATTATATGGGGCCTTAGACAATGATAAAGCCGGAGCTATAAGCTAGAGATAAATCCTAGTAAGTTTGTAATACTCTGAGGAATAATGGATCATGAAAGTATTTCTAAAATTCTCATTCGGTTCTTAGGTTTGAAAGAATAGTAACTTGTTGTGGAATAACTTGCTCATGGTATATGTTGGGCTTAGTTTAGGCATAAGTTTTTGTTGATAAAGGTCATCTCACCATACTACTATAGCAGTTAATGCCCAATAAATGGTTAAAAAGCATCGTATTTGTGAGCAAAGCGTCATAATGATGTACGAGCCTTTTCCATTTAACCATGGCTCAAGCTATACATATCCAAAATTGGTTTAAGTTTATCCAGTTTTGAGTTTACCCACATTTGGTATAAGTTAACTCACGTTTAGACAAAAATAACCTTTTGAAGGTATATAAGCTTTTTTTCTTTTTCACTAAATATCTTCACCTCATTTTCTCTCTAGCACTCCATATGGGTATCGCTATATATACCCAAAACTCGTGTAAGCTTACCCAAAAACGTAGTTGACTTTAGTTTGATTTTTTATGATAAAAATATCCTCAAACATCCATTTAATTACAGAACTGACATTAGGTAAAAAAACACTAAGTATATCCTAAATATACCCAAATCACAAAATAACATATTTCACTATCTTTACCCAAAAAACCACTTTGATTTAGTAGATCAAACCCCATATTACCACAATTTTGTGAAGTTCTTCAAACTATTCTTGAACATTCAAAGTTTCCTCAAGAATATTCTAACTTTCTTAAAAAGAATTTAAATTTTTTTCTAATAAAAACACAAAATCAAATATGAATCTACCCGAACTAAGGTAAAAAAATGTTTTTAATTTTTTTTCCGTTCCGGTGTGCCTTCGCACCATCGGTTTTGAGGGCCGCAACCGATGGTGCAAAGGCGCACTACCATTGGTTCATAAGCCCAGAACTGGTCGTACTACGCCTTCGCACCGAAACAGAATTTTTTTAAAAAAACATTTTTTTTTACCTTAGTTTCGATTAATTCATGTTTGATTTTATGTTTTTGTTAGAAAAACCTTAAACTTTTCTAAAGAGAGTTTGAATGTTCTTAGGGAAACTTTAAATGTTCAAGAACAGTTTGGTTAAGGAGATGAAATCCTCGATGCAAAGGAGAATTTGGGCCACTCGAGAAGCCATGATCACGGATAGTAAAGTGAACCAATTATTGGGTGTCCCTTGAGTTGGGCATAGATCAAGAATCTCAAAGTATTCAATAATTTTGGGGTCCAGTGGAAATCGAAGACCTCAACTGATGATCTCTGGGTAGACCACCAGTTCATCGTTTTTGCAGTCCAAAGGGGTTTGTCCTTCTTTGGGTAGATTAATTATAATGTTGTCCCACATTCCCCATTGTTTTTTAGCTTATCTACTTGACTCTCTTGGTTATTTGTATAAGAAACATTTTATAAATCCAAAATATATTGCGCATCGACATGCTTTATATTTTCGCTGACTGATGCAACCAACGCTTCAGAAATCGTTACATGAGATTTCTTTTTTCTTATCCTATAAGCTTTTGCCTTTGAAACATTTTTCACCGTTTCAATCTCTGATTTGTTCGAAGATTCTTATTCTGTATCAGCCTCGTTATTTAAATGTGTGGCTTCAAAATCTATTTCGTCCTCAGATGCCTCATCTACAAATCGAGGTGGGTTACTTGGCGGATTATGTTGAGACGTTGTTGTTGTCTCAACAATCTCCCTCAGGGGCGAAGAAGAGGTTGATGGATTCGAAGTGATATCAACATCGTCACTCATGGCTATGAAAGCTTTTCTTTTTGGGGTCTGAGGAGGTTGATTTTTTTACTAGAGAATGAGTCTCTTCTGATCTCCCTAAAGAATATTAGATTACTTTGCGATTGATTCGAGGAAATCGTGGTGATGATTCAGTCAGAGAATGTGAAATTTGAGGTGTGTTTGGTGTTTGAGTTTTAGATGGTTGACTTTCTTTTGGAAGAGAAGAAGGCGAGAAGACATGAGTTTTGTTAGGATCGAAGTTATCGTATTGTATTGTCTCTGTGAAAAATCGAGGAGCAATTCTTATCAATTCAGCTACTTTGGGGAGGATGAATTTTTGGGTTTTTTTGGCTCTTGGCCTTTTGAGTTTTAGATGATTTCTCATATACAGATTTAAGGATTGGGTGGTGTATTGGTCTTTTCCGATGAAATAGCAAAAATATGACGATTTAGATGAAGGTAGCCAATGAGCTCTCTCTTTCTCTCTATAAATGATATTGTGAAGCAAAATGAGACATAGAGAAGTACTTATATAGAAAGTTGGAAGAGAGGAAAATAGAAAAGGTGGAGGCGGCAATTGGGTAGAATTCCAAACGGTTGCATAAAGAAGAATTTTTCACCTGTCCTGCGATAGGCCTAGTGGTAGACCTAGTGCCTAGGATATCATTACCTATCCGATTTTTTACTTCGAACAATTATGACTGTTGGAGGGAAATGACCTCGTATGAAAATATCTGAAGCGTTAAGAAAACATGGATAAGACTTTACCAAAAATATGGACACGACAAGTTCGAAGCAGTTCAGATTATGGATAAAGGGTGTTTTCTTTACCTTTAAAGATTTTTGAAACTTTTTAGTTCTTATTCATTTACTTTCGTAAGAACTAAGGGGGCTACTGATAAGGAAATAGAAGTTTAAGGAGTAAATTGTAAATGAATAAGACCTTTTATGACAGATTGTATAATCATATGAGCAATTTAAATCTTTATGTTTTAGTGAGGGACTAATATGAAATTAGACCTCTTTTGTAACTGTTACAGTTAAAGCTTAAGTATTTGCGCCTTTATATAAAGGTCAATGTTGAACTAACAGTTAAAGCTTAAGTCTTTGCGCCTTTATATAAAGGTCAATGCTGAACTAACAATGCTCTCTGAGTTTTGAGATTTATTACTTTTATCTCTTGACTTTCTATCTCCAAAATCTACTTTTCTTTACATCATTTTACTTCTCTCTACATTACTTTGTGAAACCAGATAAACACTTATGAGTATTTACATTCCACCCTATGCAGCTCTTGTTGTGGGTGTTGAAGTTTTTGCTCAAGCTATTGGATCATTGCCTTGGCCACCGGATCCTCGTCCCCTGTTTCCTGCAAAATAGAATCCATTACTTCAATAGGGGTTATCACCACCACACTATTGTCAATGACTGCTGCTGGGGGGAACTGATCATGTCCCTCTGGTGGGTTCGCCGCTGCTCTTCGTCGATCTTTTATTTTTCCTAGTTCCCGAACATTCCTTTCAACCCTAACCTTGTTACTACTATGGTTGCATAGCCTTGTTTTAGATACTATGTTCGTTTTTCGGAATACCCCCAATTTTTTATAGGAAAAATATAACAAAGATTGTAACAAGTAGGAATTTTATTTATAAGTGGGAAAAAGATACAAATTTCTTAGACGTTAGAGTTTATTTATACCTTCTTTTGGTCATATTAAATAGCTAATTAATTCACATTCTCGCTAATCTAGTGTGTAGACTGATATTTATGATAAAGGTCCTAATTTTATGGTCATTACTTCAGTCTTTGTGCATTAACAAAGTTGACCAGTTTGTCTACATCGTCCAATTTCGGTAGGTCTCGTTTGCTCTGCTGATCCTCTGTCTATTTACACGGTAGATGACTGAACATTTCTTTATTGTTAACTCCTGCTCGGTTTTCTCAGCGAGGCATCTATTTAGCTGATCTCTGTTTTTAAGTACGAGCTATTATCGTCCTCCGTTTATCTGTTGCCTTGATGGCTTCTTTTTTCTCATCGGCTAGCCCTCAACGATATAGCTCTTCTCTTCATTGTTCTTCCATGAGACCTCAATTACGTTAACTTTATCATTTTCCGATGCGCAGCCTTGGTTAACCATCTTCTTATATAATCATGCACTCAATGTGGATTTATTTATGTATTCTTACATTTCCCCTCTGCTCGGACATACTAGGCCATAAAGGTAAACATAATGTATTCCTACGAAATAAAAACCCATGGTGTTTGTAAAACACACCAAGTTCCATTTTTCACATACATTGAACACATTACCAAAGCCATAATCTTGTACATATATATCCTTCATATGTTTAAAACCAATAAGTTTTGTATTTAGAAAATACAATAGCGCGTACTAACGAGAAAGTGAAACTATGTTTCAATGAATCTAACCTAATTGCTATGATGTTTGTTGAGTTTCATTGTCACTTCAAGTACATCAAATATTTATGGTATGTGTGGATTACAAACTCCTTTGGTCGCAGATACTGCTGCCAATTCTCCACGGTGCTGACCAACAAATACAAATGTTTATCATAAGTGGGATAATAATTAATTGTCCCACTCAATTTTTACACAAATAAGCAATTGGACGACTTCCTTGTATCAAAACGACTCCAATTCCTAGTCCAAAAGCATCACACTCTATTTTAAAATTTCTAAAAAAGTTAGGTAGGACAAGTAAATATACATTAGTTAACTTATTAGTTATCACATTCAATGCATTTTTTTACCCTTGAATATCCTTACTAATAATAAATAGCACACATGTATTACAACCACATCGCAAAGAACTTTGTCTCCGTATTTTCCAATAGATAATGTCACCAAAACTTGTTTAGTTACCATGATATCCTTATAATGATTCAGACACCAAATACGGTAAGGCTAAGGATGTTTTATTATGGTTAATGCTAATTTATCCACAAAAGGAATACCAGTTATGTTGGTACAACTCCCACCATTGATGATAACGTTGAAAATTTTATTATTAACAAAGCATATAATATGAACTAGGTTCTTCATTTGATTACATTCTTCCGCTGGTAGTAGTGAATCATCATCATTTTTTTCTTCTTTCTCTAACTCAATATCTCCATCGGGTTTATAACCATCGTTATTTTATTCACACACCGGCTGGTTATATTTAATCGCCCATAACATTTAAAACTTTTTCTGTCATTTACTTTAGAATTAGAATACTCATCTTTACCGTAAATATTTTTCGTAATTGGATTGGTATTTTGATAGCCTTAAAATATTTGCTTCTTTTATAGATGCTCTTCTTATTTTGGGCCTATATCCCATGAACTACTAGTAGTCATAGGTTGTCCTCTCCTAGCCAATCAGTTTTGTTATATTATTCCTCTTCTCTAATGACTTGATGTATTATATCTGTCAGCTCTTAGAAGGACCCAGTTATCCAACCCACGATTTGGACTGATATGCTACTAGACCATAATTTTTTTTGTATTACTAAATTCGTAAATGTGCAATATTAAGGATAGCATATGTAATAATAAATAAATATAGTTAATGTAATAATAAATAAATATAGTTAATGTCACTGAATTGATATGATAAGATAACCCATTATAGGTTATATATATAAGGCCATTAATTGTATGAGCTCAAATGTCCGGTATCATTTATTATATAAAGCCTTTTACTTAATCTAGGTGAGGTAAAGTAAATACCATTTCAAAACGTTTCTCTTGAACCGACTCTCTCTTTCGAAAAAATAATACTCAAACTAATCTCTCTAAACTCGCTCATGATCAAAGTTACGTTAGTACCCTTCATATATATTTGGAAATATCAACGGTGACCACATCGGGAGCCTAGATAGGTACTGAGATACATACATCCAAAATCACAAGAGTGTTACGGTAGTATTTGGAATCTAGAAAAATATGGGCTTTGAGATATAGGTAGATCTTGTTATGGTTACTGAATGAGTCATAGTCTGATAAGGGTTCAATTAATTGGCTTGGGGAGCTCAACCTTGATAAGGTCAACATTATCATAACAAAGACCATTAGGAAAAATATGAAGGTATAAAGAAGGATATGAGGCATACATCAACAATTGGACTGAGGACCAACCGAAAGGTATCCGTTTAGTAACTCCACCGAGGAGTATGTGCTTCACAATAAGAAAATCTGCAAACTATCACGAAGGATCACCGTCAATTACTAAACTAAGGCCTAACCAAACGACATCGAGGCCATCTTACAAAGAAGAATCGAGCATAAGTCAAAAGAGAAGTTCAACATAACTAGGCTAAGAATCTAGTTTTTCTCTTTAGATTCAAGAATAAGAAAAAGGAGCTGAAGACTGTTGAGAAATGAAAACTTCTGAAATGTTTTTCATACCTAGATTGCCAGTTTGAAGGAGGGAAATAAAATTCTGAATTTGGCGCCTCTACCTAAAATCCTGAATTACTTAACTGTATAATTACATTAACTCTTTTATCTTTGTATTTCTTTAAATGATGTCCTACAACCTTGTAAACCTTTGGTTGAGGTCTCTATTTTAATAAAATTGATCTTTAGATTAAAAAAAGAAAAAGAAAAGAGTAATACAAGGTTTGAAAAAGAGTTTAGAAGGGCCACTATGTAAGAAAAAGAAAATAGTAATACAAGGTTTGAAAAAGAGTAATCCAATGAGCAAGTAGATATTTTCAATAGGATCATTCTGATAGGTTTGAAAAAGAATTTAGAAGGGCCACTATGTAAGTGTCCAAAATATTTATAAGAAGTGTTATGAGTTTATCGTACTACCCCTTGAACTGCAACTCAAGAATCTCCTTTTACTTTGTTTAATGGGATGCATGCGGTAACACCAGTTGAATATACCCTCTCATCTTTTTGAAGCAAAATTTATTCTGAAAAATATAACGATACAACTATAAGAATTGAACTAGATTTGATTGAGAGAAATGAGAACCATATCTCGTTTCAGAGCTATTCATTATCAAATGTTGATAAGAAGAATATATGTGTCTCAAATTCAAATAAGGGAGTTCGGATTAGGATACAAGATGCTCCAAAGATAAAAGGTTAGAAAAGTTGAAACCAAATTGGGAGGGGCTGTATACAGTAAATGAAAGATTCAAGCCTGGAACTTACCAACTCACAGATCAAGAGAGCAACCTTCCGAGACACCCATGGAACATCGAAAACTTAAGGCTTTATCCAGGAATACCTGTATAAGATGTATATTTTATTTTCCACTTATGTAAATATATGGGGACAATGTATTTCCTACCATGGTGGCTCGGGAAGGTTTTAATGAGGTATCTGAACTACTTGTGATCTATCACATTTGCCTTAATATTTTCTTATTTTATTTTTATGCTTTGTATGTTTTGATGATCATGTTTACGTTCAAATGGATCACCTTGGACTAATTTAAATAATTAATTTGTTTTCCTTCGAATGGTTCGTCTAAGTAATTTGTTTGCCTTCGAATGGTTGGAGTAATTTAATTGGTTTTCCCTTGAATATATTTCCTTCACATTATTGGAGTAATTAATTTGCTTACCTTTGAATGGATGACCTTCGAACGGTTAGAGTAATTAATATTTGTACCTTCGAATGGATTGCTTTCGAATGAATTACTTTCGGATGGATTACCTTCGACTCATTAGAATTAATATTTGGTTTACCTCTGAATAGATTACCTTCGAGTAATTGGATTAATTAATTTGTATACCTTTTAATCAAATAAAATTCAACTCGATTAAATTTGAAGTGATTAATATACTAGTTGTGACAATTATATTATGAGGAAGTTAAAGGAAACAAAACAACACCAATCCACTTATGAGGCAGTGATACAAAAATACCTTAGATAAACCAAGGATAATAGAATTCCGAACAGTATACAACAAAATGCCTTGCATATTGCTGGAAACTAGTGTCGAAACAGAGTTGTCGACTGTAAGAAATCAAGAAGAAAGAAATGAGACAATGAATATATAAACCGTAACACTAGGTTAGAGTATAAGATACTTAAAGAAAAAACAATCTCAAATTTGATTCAAAAAGTGTGACGACAAAAATAGAGTTTGAGAGCCTTTTATAGAAATCGTACGCCAAAATTATAGATTGTTCCTCACGAAATCAAATAAAGCTCATCCTAATTTCAAATTGATTCAAGTTGTTTAAGTATTTATTAAATTTAACGAAAATATGAAAATATGAAAATACTGAAAATAACAAAAACAACAAAAAAAGTGCCTAAACGTTATAGTGGGTAAAAATGACCAAATTCATATATGTGAGTAAAAGTTTAATACATACGGAAAAAATTATATGAATTTAAAAAGGTTTTATTTGATAAGTGTTTATCTGGTTTCACAAAGTAAAGTAGAGAGAAGTAAAATGATGTACAAAGAAGTAGATTTTAGAGAGAGAAAGTCAAAAGATAAAAGTAATGAATCTCAAAAGCCGAACAACTTTTTTAGTTCAGTATTGGCCTATATATAGAGGCACAAAGACTTAAGCTTTAACTGAAACTGTTACAAAAAGAGATTTAAGTGCACATCACTCCTTCACTAAGACATAAAACTTTAAATCGCTCTTATAATTATACAATCTGTCATAAAAGGTTTTATTATTTTACATTTTAGTCCTAACAAGTTATATTTCCTTATCATTGTTAAACTTGGTTGTAGCGGCAATGGATATTTGTCCATATTTTCAAATTCATGTTATTATATTTCCACTCTGTCATATTTTACAAAAAGCAAATGTATCAAGCTGTCTTACACGTTAGTTTATAGAGCTTGTGTAATATGGAATTCAGTTTGATTCTCATAAAATAATTAAGGCACATCACATAGTGCATTTTTTCGTGAAGAAATTGTAAACGATGAGGAAGAAGAGTTGACATAAATTGTAGAAAAATATTTTGAATGGATTGTACGAGTCTACTATGCTATTTTTGATAAAAAAAATAAGGAAGGAGCTTGAATTTTCTACAAACTAAATGTGGGAAGGAACTTAAGAACTCTATTAAGTTTTGTTTTGAGGTAACAAATAATAAAGCGGACTCTGAATAATATTTGTATGAATTAAATTAAGCCGTATTTGTAGAGTAAAAATAATAAAGATAATTCATAACTTATAATCAGCCAGCGTTTGAAGCAAAGCAATAGGATATAAAGGTTATTTAGATGTACTAA
Source organism: Limnanthes douglasii subsp. nivea (assembly GCA_036936605.1). Taxonomy (NCBI): domain Eukaryota; kingdom Viridiplantae; phylum Streptophyta; class Magnoliopsida; order Brassicales; family Limnanthaceae; genus Limnanthes; species Limnanthes douglasii. Next base: position 123,312,054 of record JAUPFV010000005.1, on the reverse strand, counting down.
AGCAATTGGAAGCATAGTTTTATAATGTATTATATTAGTTGTTATCTCGTGAGATGAGTACGAATATAAAGATTTTGGTTAAATTTTGTTTTTTTTACAATCGAGTACAAGATCATCCTGTTGGGATTTCTCCATTAAGTTGGACCGTCACATGTCGTATCGATGTATCGAACTATCGTTAATATTAGTCCAATAAAAGTAATCATAAAGAAAAGAACGGACTAGTAGATAAAATATGTATCATGGAGGTAATTGTATAGATACCAGGTTTAATTCCGAATACTGTGAAGGATTGGATTCGGAAATAAACAACTTAAGCAAAACGTAAAGTTTTGGGCTTATTTTGTAAAACAAAATAATACCAGGTTATGGTCCCTAAGAGTGGCAATTTAATAAGGACTGGTCTTCATTAAGTAACTGTCTGGAAGTTACAGACAATTAAGAGAGAAGAACCGTTACTGGTCTTCATTAAGTAACTGTCTGGAAGTTACAGACAATTAAGAGAGAAGAACCGTTACTGGTCTTCGTTAAGTAAATGTCTGGAAGTTACAGACAATTACTTAATGAAGAACCGTTTTCTCACTTCAGTTCTATATAAGAATGAGTTTCTCATTCTTGAAAGCAACAAAAGAAAATACAGAGAGAAAATCCTTTAAGAAAAACAAATTGATTCTTCCTTCGAATCAATTACAAAAGTGTGTTTTGGTTGCCATCTCTTAGAAGAATCAATAACCTAGCAAAGGATCGCCGATCATCTGCTCTAAGTCAGGACTCTGAAGATCAAAGAATGTCTACATCCTGTAAGTATTTATTCCGCATGATTATAGGATGATTTGACTTCATGGTTTAATAAGTTAGATTAGAAATCCGTAAAGTATTTCTATGAAGTGGTATCAGAGCCACCATGAAATTAAATTCTTAGTTTTTCAGATTATAAAATTAGATCATATATATTAGATCTATATATTAGATATGATGTCGGTTATCGGAAATTACACAAACAATTAAACAATTACGGTGGTATAATTATATATGCAGTGAAAAGATGCAGTATGCGGCTACTATAATTAATATAATTAAATTAAAATCTGAAATTATTAATTTAGTAACTGTCCTTTCCCTAAAGAATAGGCGAAATATAGGTGACCACCGATAAATGTGTAATTAAGTTTGCTTATATATTATATAAAGTTATAAGTGAATTATTACGAGAATTATATTATATCATTTAAGTTTATTATATATATAAATATATATTATAGTATATATATGAATAAGTTTTATATATATAAATAAATACTATATTATAATATATATTAAGAATTATATTATAATATAATTAAAGATATATTACAATATAATTAAAGATATATTATAATATATTAAATTTAAGGTGTAAATTTAATTTAATTAAATATATATTATAATTAAAGATATATTACAATATAATTAAAGATATATTATAATATATTAAATTTAAGGTGTAAATTTAATTTAATTAAAGATATATTACAATATAATTAAAAATATATTATAATATATTAAATTTAAGGTGTAGATTTAATTTGATTAAATTATACCTAGACTACGAAATAGTTTGGACATTAGGTAAGGTAGTCGTATAGTATTTTTCGAAATAATTAGCATGTTTTAAGTTGTCCGAACTTCGGTAAATAATTAATGATTCAATATATCGCCAAAGTGATCCCTATTGCTGAATTAATTATTTTAGAGTTTTGACAAGTCTATGATTGACAAGTATGTAAATTTTAATCGGCCCAAAGGAAGGTTAATGTTTGACATAGTTAATCTTAGACACGAGATAGTTATTTATGAATTGATCATTAAGAAAATTGAACTAGGAAAAAATCGGCCCAAAGGAAGATTTTTTTTTCTTATCAATTAGAAGGATCAACATTAATTATGCTCAAACTCATACATATACAAATTAATATGCTTGCCCAAAGGTATCTTATTGATGTTGTAAGAGTATGTTTTATTATGCTATGTTTATTTGTTAAATACTATGGAGGTTATATGTTAAGGGATGTTTTTTGCTATTTTGTTATATTAGCAAATTCGTATTTCTATAACCCGGAAGGAAAAAAGGCACCCATACTTAATGGGAGCAACTTTGAGTTGTGGAAAGAAGATATGTTGCTGCACTTGATGTGCCATGATTACGACTTAGCATTAAGGGTCGATGAACCTAAACCTCTGACTGATGACAGTTCTCCTACGGAGAAGAAAGAGTCAGAGGCGTGGGAAAAGTCGAACAGGATAAGTCTAGGGATCATGAAGCAAGCAATTCCATTAGCATTCCGTGGTGCAGTTTCACCTGAGATCACTAATGTGAAAATATTTCTCGACGAGGTAGAGAAATGTTTTGCCAAGAACAATAAAGTAGAGATTAAGACGCTGCTTATTAAGCTAGCCTCTATGAAATATCGTGGCAAAGGGACTGTTCGTGAGCACATCTTGGAAATGTCAAACATCGCTTCCAAACTGAAAGCACTTAAGAATGACCTTCCCGAAGATGTTGTGGTAAGCTTTGCTTTTCACTCTTTCCCTCCTCAGTTTAAGAACTTCGAAACTTCTTATAACTGTCAGCGCGAGAAATGGACTCTCAACGAGCTCATCTCTCAGGCAGCGCAAGAGGAGGAAAAGATGAAGTAAGAACATCCAGAAGTGCAAATGGTGAAAGCTCAGGTGGATAAGGGAATTAAGAGAAAATATGAAGGTTCAGATGCACATGCATCCGGTTCGGGACAAAAGAAGCATAAGGGTACGTCTGGTAAAGGGCGTTGCTTCCATTGTAAGAAACCGGGGCAATTTAAGAAAGAATGTGAAAAATGGAGGGCTATGATGAAAGCCAATGGTATTTTCACTTCTATGGTCTGTTCTCAGATCAATTTAGTTTCAGTGCCAAGAAATACTTGATGGGTTGATACAGCAGCAACAACTCATGTTTGTATTTCTTTGCAGGGTATGATAAGAAACCGAAGCCTGAGTGATGGTGAAACATCCATCTATACAGCTGATGGCAGTTCGTGTTTAGTTCATTCTATCTATGATTTTCGTTTGTTGCTTACCAGTGGACATTTTTTGTATTTAAAAGACGTATTGTATGTACCTTCTTTTCGAAGGAACCTAATTTCTTTTCCGTTGTTGGACAAATTCAGTTATTCTTGTCTATTTGGAAATGAAAGTTGATGTCTTTATTTACATGGTAATGTTGTTGGTTCTGGAACGTTAATAGCAAATGATAACTTGTATTTATTGGATACTATAAAGGATCACAAAGAGATAATGAATGTAGATGTACTTGGAAAACTAAATTGTAAAATAGAAAAATCAGCAAAACTTTGGCACAAGCGATTAGGTCACATTTCTAGAAATAGAATTGAAAAGCTTATTTCAGAAGGTTTATTAAGTGAACTGGATTTTCCGGACTTCAACGTTTCCGTGAAAACAGACCAAAGTGAAACGATTAGATGCATACAGAGCGAAAGGGGTCTTGGATTTGATACATACAGACATTTGCGGTCCGTTCCCTACAGCATCATGGAACGGCCAATGATATTTTGTATCTTTCATTGACGACTTTTCACGATATGGGTATCTATATCTCATTCACGAAAAATCAGAGGCCATTGACAAGTTCAAAGTCTTTAAGACTGAAGTTGAAAAACAACTTGGTAAAGACATTAAGTGCGTCAGATCGGACCGTGGTGGTGAATACTACGGGAGATATGATGGTTCAGGTGAACAACGTCATGGACCGTTTGCAAAGTTCCTAGAAGAGTGTGGTATAGTCCCTCAGTATACGATGCCGGGTTCGCCCAACATGAATGGAGTATCTAAGAGACGAAACCGTACATTAAAGGATATGGTAAGAAGTATGATTAGTCATTCAACATTACCTATATCACTCTGGGGAGAAGCAATAAAATGTGCGACCTATCTACTTAATAGAGTTCCGACGAAAGCAACTACTAAGACACCGTATGAACTTTGGACTGGGCGTAAACCTAGTTTAAAACATTTACATGTTTGGGGATGTCCAGCTGAAGCGAAGCCTTATAGGCCGAATGAAAAGAAATTGGACTCCAAAACGGTTAGTAGTTATTTCATCGGATATCCCGAGCACAGTAGGGTTTTAAGTTTTATGATCCTTCTACAAAGAATATATTTGAGACGGGTACATCGAAATTCTTTGAGGATATAGAGTTTGGGGGGAAGAATTTAGTAACGAACATTCATTTTGAGGAAGAATCAATAGAGATTCATGAAGGTTCTAACAATGATACTATAGTGTCAGATGATGATATGGTAATTAGAAGGCCAATCATCACTTCAGATTCATTAGAACATATAGATACTCAAGATGATGTTAATCTTCCTCCTATGGATGTTGTTCCAATGGAGCAAAATGAAGTTGTTCAAGAAGAACAAACTCTATCTCCTCAAGAAGTTCAAGTGCAAAATGAAGAAATTATGCCTTTGCGTAGATCTATTAGAGAAAGAAAGAGCGCTATATCTTCAGACTATATAGTGTATCTTCAAGAACATGAAGAATTTTATGGTTCAACAGAAAACGATCCTTTAAGTGTTCGTGAAGCCATGAAAAGTTTTGATTCTCACTTCTGGATTAAAGCAATGAACGAAGAGTTTAAATCAATGCAAGATAACGCGGTATGGGAGCTTGTTCCATTACCCGAAAGAAAGAAGCCGATTGGTTGTAAATGGATTTTTAAAACCAAACGGGATTCTAAGGGTAATGTGGAGAGGCATAAAGCGCGACTTGTAGCTAAGGGATTTACTCAACGTGTAGGGATTGACTTTAAAGAAACCTTTTCTCCAGTTTCTTCGAAGGATTCTTTTCGGACAATCATGGCATTAGCTGCACACTTCGACCTTGAGCTCCATCAAATGGATGTAAAGACCGCCTTTCTTAATGGAGACATTGAGGAAACGATCTATATGTTACAACCTGAAAACTTTGTCTCTGGTGATCCAAAGTCGACGGTATGTAAACTGAAGAAATCTATTTATGGTCTCAAGCAAGTGTCTCGACAGTGGTATCACAAATTCCTTGAAGTTATTGTCTCATTTGGTTTCGAGATAAATTCGGTAGAGGATTGTGTGTATCAAAAATTCAGTGGGAGTAAATTCATATTTCTAGTGTTGTATGTTGATGACATATTATTGGCCACGAACGATAAGGAATTGTTACATACGACCAAGAAATTTCTTTCGGACAAATTCGATATGAAAGATCTTGGTGATGCATCATTTGTGTTAGGAATTCAAATTCACAGGAATCGATCCCATGGAATTTTGAGTTTATCACAAAAGGCGTGTATTGAGAGTATGTTACAACGTTACGGGATGGCTAACAGCAAAGGAAAGGAAACCCCTATATCAAAAGGTGAAAAGTTTAGCCTTAAGCAATGCCCAAAGACAACTTGAGATTGAGGAAATGCAAAAGGTTCCATATGCTTTGGCTGTTGGAAGTCTGATGTATGCTCAAGTTTGTACACGGCCAGACATTGCTTTTGTGGTGGGTGTGTTAGGGAGATACGTAAGTAATCCGGGGATGGAACACTGGAAAGCAGTCAAAAGAGTTCTCCGGTATTTGCAACAAACAAAACATCACAGGTTAACATATAAGAAGTCGGATAAACTGGAGGTCATAGGGTATTCTGACTCGTATTTTGCCGGATGTGAGGATTCTCGTCGTTCAACCTCAAGAATTATATTCCTTTTAGCGACAGGTGCAATATAATGGAAAAGTGTTAAAAAAACACTCATTGCATCTTCCACTATGGCTGCGGAATTCGTTGCTTGTTTCGAGGCATCCAATCAGGCGCTTTGGCTGCGAAATTTTGTCACGGGACTGCGAATCGTAGAAGGGATAGAAAAACCCCTTAGATTATATTGTGACAATAACTCGGCAGTTCAGTATTCAAACAGTAACAGGAGCTCGGTTAAGTCCAAACATGTAGATATCAAGTTCATGTATGTTAAAGAGAGAGTACAGAGTGGTCAAATTAGTGTGGAGCACATAGGGACAAACTCAATGTTAGCAGATCCTCTTAAGAAGGCATTAGTACCTAAAGTTTTTATTGAACACACCATTAACATGGGTGTTATGTACTTAGAGGATTATTAGTTTCAGTGGGAGTTTGTATTAAGCTATTAAATTTGTTTGTATTATAATATTCGCGAACTTAAGGTCATTAATGCAAACATATTTATATACAAGTTTTCAGTGTGCTCTTGTATTTGATTATTCGTACTCTGCTGTAAGTAGACCTCCAATTAAGTGGGACTAGTTAAGAATAGATATGTAAGATTACATTTCATACTATTCTTATGCTATGCACCATGATAGATCCATGTAGTTGATTGTTGCGATATCGTGATTACTGATGCATCTATTTGCGGCTTGAAATGCATTGATGATGACTTTAGTCCTATGTCGTTAATAGTCATTTACGAGATTGTTAAGGTTATCTATGTGACGATAGAAATTTAGAACGTTCATTAAGTGGATGCATCCTATAGTAGCATATGATGATCCAAGTGGGAGATTGTTGGAATTTCTCCATTAAGTTGGACCGTCACATGTCGTATCGATGTATCGAACTATCGTTAATATTAGTCCAATAAAAGTAATCATAAAGAAAAGAACAGACTAGTAGATAAAATATGTATCATGGAGGTAATTGTATAGATACCAGGTTTAATTCTGAATACTGTAAAGGATTGGATTCAGAAATAAACAACTTAAGAAAAACGTAAAGTTTTGGGGTTATTTTGTAAAACAAAATAATACCGGGTTATGGTCCCTAAGAGTGGCAATTTAATAAGGATTGGTCTTCATTAAGTAACTTCCTGGAAGTTACAGACAATTAAGAGAGAAGAACCGTTACTGGTCTTCATTAAGTAACTGTCTGGAAGTTACAGACAATTAAGAGAGAAGAACCGTTACTGGTCTTCGTTAAGTAAATGTCTGGAAGTTACAGACAATTACTTAATAAAGAACCGTTTTCTCACTTCAGTTCTATATAAGAATGAGTTTCTCATTCTTGAAAGCAACAAAAGAAAATACAGAGAGAAAATCCTTTAAGAAAAACAAATTGATTCTTCCTTCGAATCAATTACAAAAGTGTGTTTTGGTTGCCATCTCTTAGATAAATCAATAACCTAGCAAAGGATCGCCGATCATCTGCTCTAAGTCAGGACTCTGAAGATCAAAGAATGTCTACATCCTGTAAGTATTTATTCCGCATTATTATAGGATGATTTAACTTCATGGTTCAATAAGTTAGATTAGAAATCCGTAAAGTATTTCTATCACATCCGTCATATCAAATACGAGTTGAGAATTTGGAAATCTTGTTGATAAATAAAGTTAATGATTACTGTTAAGAATACTTGTTATTTTTGAAGGATCAGAAATCACCATTATATAAATTTCAAGCTAGATCCTCAAGGGGGTAGCCGAGTTGGTTGAGTATGACATTCTTATGATTAAAAGGTCATGAGTTCGAGTCCCTCTACATACGCTTTTTCGGTTGAGCCTGTCACCTTGTATGGTTTACCTTCTGGCGTTGGTATGCAGGCTATCCCATCAGACTCAGGATTTACCCTGTACGCACTCATTGCACTCTGAGTAACGGCTGTGGGTTCTCTCCGAAAAAAAAAATATATTTGGTTCTTGATGGTTTTGACGATGTCCTTTATCGACAAAGTACAATGATGCTTTTATTGAGATGTTCATGCAAATATAGGCTATTATTTATTATAGAAAATTTGCATTAAAGAAAGGATAGAATTCATTGCGAGTATAAACCATTAGTTATACATTTTATTTAGAAAAAGTATTATTAACATTATCTAATAGTTGATCCTTAAGCTGTTTTGTGACGTTCAGATCCTTCTTAGATATTTACAAATACACGTCATTTACCGAGTGACTTTTGACATTGCTTTTTTTTCTATACATTTTTTATAAACAGGATTGGTATACCCTTTTTTCCACCTTAATAGTCATTAGTTTAAAAGATATTTTCATGTATCCATAATTTAATGGTATTCAAGTAAGATATAAGATCTTCATTACAAAATTAGCAGATTTATTAGAAAAATATATAAAAGAATGAACTAATATGTTTTAGATAAAAGAGTATATAAAGTTATGGAATAAAAAAATAAAGTTAGTTGATCTATAAGTTAACTGAAATAAATAAACAATGACGTGTTAAATGTTGTAATGTAAATGAAATAAAAAAACCAAAAAGGAAACGTCAATGAATAAAAATAAAAGGAAAGTCAGCGAATAGAAACGAGATGATACATGATTAATAAAAAAAGCAATAAAATTGGTACATATTAAAAGGGAACATGAATTTTAGGCAACTAGTGATTCATGAATATGTCAAAGTTACGCAAGGGGATTGTAAATGTTTTGACTTTAGCTAAATTAGCATATAGGTTAATAAACAACAAACCGGCTCGGATTGCATGGGACAAAATTTGTAAACCGAAAGAAGAAGGAGGTCTTGGACTTAAAGATATAAGAGTTTGGAATCGTGCTCTTCTTACACGTTCTATATGGTTATTTCATTCGGGTTCCGAGTCTTTATGGGTGAAATGGGTGCACGAGTATTATCTTCGAGGACAAACTATCTGGGACTACCAAAGACGAAATAGAGACAGTCATCTCATTCGAAAGCTTCTTGATATTCGAGATTCTTTGATTCAGATATTTGGGGGTCGAGACCATGCGATTCGGGGTCTTGAAAGTTGTGTTTTGGATGGAAAGTTAATCACAAGCCGTGTCTATGAAGCCATGAGGACAAAGGGTGAACCGTGTCCGATGCTATCGAAGATATGGAAGAGATACATCCCACCGAAATACACTTTCACCGTCAGGCTTGCATTCAACCGTCGTCTGGCCACAAAAGACACACTTCACTACATGGATTTGCCTAACATCAGTTGCCCCTTTTGTAGGCATTCTGATGAATCGAGTGCACATATTTTCTTTTCTTGCAGGTTCAGTGGAGAAATATGGGGCCGTATCAGAGCATGGTTGGGGATTACTCGCGCAATGACCACGCTTGACAGTGCACATAAATGGATTAGGAAGGAGCACCGGGGCACATCCTACCGATCCCGCGCCATCAACCTTGCATTCCAAGCTACTGTTTTTGAGATTTGGCGTGCTCGAAACCGCCTTGTATTTGATGAAGAGATCGTGACTCAAGACGCCATTTTCACTCGAATCACCCTTACGACTTTGAAGACTTTATTCCGCTTATATCCGCATTATCGACTTGCATGTTAGATTGCATGTTAGATTTTTTTTGGCTTATTGATGTAATCAGTTTTCTTGATTTTATTTGTAAAGTTCATTAGTGACTTGTACTCTACAGAGAGATCTTTGAACTCTCTGAACGATTGTAACCTTGTACATCATATATATACAAATCTACATTTACCTAAAAAAAGCGTGTAATGCGATCATGTCATGAAAAGGATAGTAAACATACACATTATATCTCAATTATGATGTATAAATGAAACAAAATATTTTTAATGATTAAAAATGTTATAAAATAGAAAATATAAATGGTAATGATATAGAGTTGGTTGAAAATTGGTAAATTATTAAATAAGTAAGGACGACTTAACTTGATATGGTAAAACAAAAGTTAGAATCAAAGACTAAATTAAAATTAAAAGGGCTTGATAAGTATCAACCAAATATACCAAGCAAGAACCAACGATTTGTAAAAACTAAAGTTGAAGACACAAAAGTTTTTTTTTGGTGTAAGAAGACACAAAAGTTGCATTATAATTATCAACCAAACGCTAACCATAATGTGATGCTGATACCTTTTCACATAAATCTCTAAAATAACAAAGCTTTTCTTTTACACAAATACCTCATTAACAGTTGTGTAGAACTTCTCCGATATAAATTTTCAGTGACAACATATTTTACAACAACGATCAAGCTCTTCAACTGTTGCACCACCCAGTTCGTCACTGATGGATTGCTCCCCATCTACAGAGAGTGCGGAACTTTTTTTCCCAATTGTACCTTGTACCCTCTTCACTTAAGGATATTTGTTTTCCCCCACAATAGGGTACAGGTTATAACCAGGCACATTCTCCTCGTCCATTACAATAATTTTATTGGGAGATTTCATCAGTTTCCTTTTGCATCTTTTCTCTCTAGCGCCTTTTTTTCCATCACCCTTAACCAAAAGCCACATTATCATTGTTATACAAATGCTTCAATAGAATACTTTGCAACTTCTTCTAGCATTGAAACTAATAATAACTTTATCCCTTGTTACAGCCAATAGTAGTTTTCCATGCTTCCCCTCATCATCCAAGATAAGTTATGGAATGTGTCATAAACTAACAAATATGAAATTAAGTTTCAAAAGTAGTGGGTGGAACTCTAGGAACCACACTGGATACACCGTAGTTTGATAATGATGTTAACAAATTTCTCTCGTTACCCTCCAGCAATCTCTTGAAAGATATGCTAATACTACTTCAAATTTGTAAAGTATTGATGACGACGTCTTCGTAAACTAGTAGATTAAGCAAAGTCCGAGCAGATGGAAATAATATAGAGACATAAAAAAGACCAATCATAGGAACTTTTATACGAAACTAAGGTAATCCATAAGCACTACACCAATGCAATACTTGATATCAAGTGGTCAAGGCCAAACCAAGAGGTATCGACGTCTTAACAAGATAACTTGCACCCCATCAGACAAGATCGTCGTTAACAACCGGACTGAGGTATAACCAGGGGACATCAACGCCATCTTACGAAAAGCAACCGAGCAGAAGCTTCACCTAGCAGAATCAGGACACAAAGAAATAATGGACAGAGCAAGGCCCGTCAAAAAATAGCGCGTATCTCCTGATTCTTGGAAAGACAAGTTATCAACTATAATTATTAAAGTTGTCTTAAAGGAGTAAATTCATTTAAAGGGTTATTGACTAAAACAATTCATATAACGAACCATGACTAGAGTAAAGTCCATGATTATTGGACCATTACCATAAATTCCGCTCCACGAACGAGATTAAGGGAATTATGTAATGATTCGGAAAGTAAAACTTCTTTATAAATAGTATAATTAGATTCGCAATTATGTAAAAAGCTATATTTTCTTCTTCGATCAAAATAAATTACAACTTGACATATTATTTATTATTATTTCCTTGAAAAATTTGGCGCCCTATGTGGGAACTTAAAACGAAAAAATACACAACAATAATATTCTTTGAACCATGGTAGTAACACGATCATCGATTGAAACGACAGTTCCGGAGCGGAGCAAAGCGACAGACCGCTGAAGAATGACGACGGATCATATTGACGGCTATATATAGTTGCATCATATCACCACCACCAATCTAGAGACCGTATAAACGAACCACCTGGAAGTCGGGCCCGAAGGTGGTCAGCAACCAACTATAATTGAACAGAAGTTGCAACGCCCGCACCCGTATACATTATGGGCCCTATCGCACTAGAAACAGTGGTCGGTAACCCAACAGCCATGCTGAGAGTGCAATAGTTAGAAAAGCAGTTTGATCGTATACAACAAGATCAATAAAGGGTAGCTCACGACCAAGACGCCAATGAGCAAGTAGCGAAATCAACCATGCTAGAATTAAACAACGCCCTTCAAGCACTAACGACCAAAATGCTAGGACATAGTTGTGTGGGGTATCGTTCATTCGTCGTTGTCAATCGGGAAAACAGAGAAGACAGATCTTCCAAACGTGAGGATAAAAGAGAAAGAGAGGGTGAAAGAAGCGGCAATACATGATCCAAAGAACATGAACCATGACGAGATTTGCAACGGGACGCCCCGAAGAGGGCTCGGGATTATGTGAACCTGCATTATGATGAAATTCGCCCAAAAATGTCCACCTCTGTCCATAAGAACTCTCCATTTGTGGAAACAATCCTCAAATCCCAACTCCACAAGTAGTTCGATCCGTTAAGAATGGAAGAATACGATGGTACATGAGACCCTGAAAGGCACTTGGAACAGTTTTGCGACATGATGATGGCGGTTACCTCAGATGAAGTCATGCTCTGCCGAGCCCTATCCATGACTCTCAAAATGGAATGACATGCACTAGTTTAGCAGTCTTCCTAAGGAATATATTTCTGACTTTGCAGGTTTATGATGTCCCTTTCGAGAAAGATTCGTGGGAAACAAAGAAATACGGTAGAAAAGTGATTCCATTGTGGACCTCTACCAGAGAAAAGATGAGTCGTTATAAAACTAAGTTAAACGTTTTGTTCATACCATGAATGTCTTGCCAGATTTGGAGAAAAATAAGGCGCTCCCTCCATCAAGAGCAGCATCTATTGATGGGGGGAGGTATATGTAGATCCGATCAAGTTTGTAATGACAAAGGTGGAAGATCTTTTTGCTTGAGCGGGTCATTTTATCTTAGTCGATGATGCTACGAAAGGGGATTTGCCAAAAAAGTACTCATCTGACCTTAAAGGGGATCGTACGACAATATAAGAATGGATGACGAGCCTTGCCGTGAGGGAACTCGTTCGACTAATCATTGCCGACCGACTTATTATGAAAACCCAATGCGACGCTTTACCTCTCTAACCAAAACAATCTCAGTTATCTACGATTGGACAAATGAAAGGACTAGATACCATCCTCTTTGTATTTTAAGTGCCCCCGACCACAAACGGTAAAACAAACACTTTTTATCCTACCATGGGGACCATGGTCACCTGACTGACGAATGTTTTCAGCTTAAAGAGGAGATTCAGAGGTTAATACACAACGGTGAGCTCATCCAGTTCGTTAAGCAGCAAGATCGACATCGTTAGCCCAAATACAGGGACGAACCTCGACCGATAAATGAAGAAGTTCCATATGAAGATAAACAAGTGGATAAAGGAAAATAAAATTGGTCATTGACTATCTCCAAGGGAGAAAATTGTCCAGGAAGCAACCAAAAGTCTAACAAAAAGGAAAAACAGATCATGAAGTCCAGGTCATTGAGGTTTTGTCTTACCATAACTACCAAGATCTCGTTGCTAATCTTACCTTTAACAATGATGTTTTACGTGGGGTCGCAACACCACATGAAGATGGATTTGCGATCGACTTGGACACTAGCGTAGTAATGGTCACCATGGTTTTAGTCGACGGAGGCAGCTCGACTAATATCATTTTCAAAGATAGTTATGATCACTTGCAACGGGTGCCACCCTATAAACCCACCCAACATACTTTGGTAGGTATGAATGGAAATCGTCTCAATGCGTGAGGGTGGTCGAGCTTATGTTCAAATTAAGTCATTAGTCGCATGTGTTCCCTACTAGGTATTTGATGGCCCCGGCTCCTACCATGCAATCATCGATCGACCGTAGCTGCATCAAATGGAGGCCACTTCTTGCATTTTCAGAAAATTGCATCAAGTACCTAGTAGGGAATGCGATCGACATCATCGGGGGAGCCATCAGACTTCTAGAACGTGTTATGCAGTTGAGGTCGATCCAACCAAGCCTCTCCGACAACAATTAACTGGCGAGGGGGCGCACATAACATATAATACGATCATCCCTTCGCTCTTGATTTTAAACATTTTTTAATAGATATCTTAGAAAGAAACTTGGGTATTTTTTCTTGGAATGCTAGTGATGTTTTGAGGGTAGACCCATCTATAATTTTCTATGAATTAGCGATGGATACATATGCTAAGTATGTACGAAAGAAGCTTCATTCATTTCCGCTAAGAAATAGGAGGCCATAAGTGCTAAGGTAGATAAGCTATCTCGGCTACGTCATATACGACGGGAGAAGTATCTTATACGGGTTGCAAAGCTCGTATTGTTAAAAAGGAAAGGGGCACAGTGACGCATGTGCGTCGACTTCACAGTTCTAAATCAAGGATGCCCAATGACGTCTTCCCACTGCCTTGTATTAGTGAGTTGGTAAACTCAACATTTGGGTGTAATTTTATTTTGTTTATGGACGTGTACGCGGGATACAATCAGATTTGGCTACACCCATTTGATGAGGAACACACGACGTTCCAAACTAAGTGAGGACTTTCCTACTACATTGTAATGATGTTCGACTTGAAGAATGCAGGTTTCACATACCAACATCGTGTGAATCATATTTTCAAAGACCACTTAGGACACCACGTGGAAGCGTATATTCATGATATGATCGTCAAAACTGAAACAATCGATAAACAAGTGAAGGTTCTACAAACTGTGTTTGGCCTCGTACGATAATTTAATCTAAAGCTCAACCTAGCTAAATATTCTTTTGAAGTCCGCAGTGGAAACTTCTTGGGATACATATTTAGTAAGAATGGTATGAAGGCCGAGCCTACCTAACTACAAGAAGTCATTCAGTTGCCCTCCCTAAAATATCAAGGAGGTTTAATGTCTAACAGGGTGCTTTACAACATTATGTCGTTTCATATCAATTGTGTCAGGAAAAAGCCACCCCTTTTTCGAAGTCCTATGAGGTGTCAAACTTTGTGAGTGGACCAATGAATACAATAAGGCTTTTGAAGTGAAGAACTATCTCACATCGCCAGAGATATTCACCGCCTCTGTGGCAAGTGAGCCTCTATTTTTATACCTATCTGTAACGCCTTTTTCAGTTATTGCGGTTTTAGTAATGAAACCATAGTGCTTCCAGCGACCGATATACTACACTTGTAAAACCCTGGTCGCTCTAGAGACTCGTTATCTTAACCTGGAAAAGCTGGAACTGGGTCTGATAATCGACGTCCAAAAAATGTGCCCCTTACTTCCAAAGACACACTACCATTGTCCGTACGTTCTTTCCCCTCAAAATTGTGTTATAGAACCCCAAGGAATGGCCGGATGACTAAGTGAGAATTGAATTAGGGCAGTATAACATCAAATTTGAACCTCACATTGATCACGGGGTAATCTATCGTTGATTTCCTTACAAAATTATCCTCGCCCCATGATTAATCTTCCCAATCGAACCCTCGCTTGATTACGAGCATATAGAATGGATAATTGAACCGACGGGGCATCGAGTACTTCAAGATGAGGTGCTGGTATCATCTTAAAGCTACCATGAGGATAATAAATTGGCCAAGCCATCCATTTCAATTTTCTAGTAACTAATAATGTGGTTACGTATTGGGCAATTATCAGAGGGATGAAGCTAGCATTGATATATAAGGCTAAAGTACTTATGATCCGCTCTGATTCGCAACTGGTTTTCAATCAAGCCAATGGTAGCTACGACGCCATAAAAGAGGGGATTTCCAAAGTTTTCTATGATCAAGTGTTATACCTTGATAACTCAGCAGCGGATGCATTGGCTAAAACGACAGCCTTGAGAGAACATTCACCTATCATTTTCCAACAACTCCCAAACACTGAAACTCTTAGCCAAGATGATACCATCTTCAAAATCGAGGAAATTAAAGATTGTAGACAACCTCATTTGTTTTACCTTCGTTCGGGTACACTTCTGACCGACAAGGCTAGCGCTCGAGCGCTCCAACTACGTGCAACCAAGTACTATATCTTAAAAGATGTCATTTACCGAAAAATTACAACACGACCATTGATATGATGCTTCAGTTAAGCAGAAGCTACAACAATTGTGCACGACTTACATACTTGGGACCCTGGGGCACATTGCGAATATCGTAGCCTCATTCAGTAGTTTCTTTTGGCACGATATTACTGGTCTGAGTTGGTAAACGATGTCGAATGACTTGTAAAACAGTGCCATCCGTGTCTGCAGTTCGCCAATACCAGTCGTTTACCAAGCGAGTTGATGCATGCTAATACTATCCCTTGCGCTTTTGATAAATGGGGCATCCATCTAGTTGTCCGACTCCCTATGGTGACCGGGAAGCGTCAGTTTATTTTTATAGTTGTTAACCCTTTTACTAAGTGGGTTGAAGCGAAAGCCCTCTCCCATACTCGGGCCCAAGAAATTTGTGACTTTATTCATTATCAGATCTTGTCTCGGTTTGACAAGAAACAATGGCCCAAGTTCCAAAATTGCATGGTCACAACATTTTTCAAGCGTTATGGGAACAACCAACACTTCTCCATCCGTTAATACCCTCAGGAAAATGGGCAATTAGATGTCACCAACCGAACGATGCTGGATGGAATAAAAAAGAAGCTCGAAGATACTAAGGGGAAATGGCTAGAGAAACTAACTGAGGTCTTATTGGCTTATCGTACTACCTTACGGACTACGATAGGTGATACCCCTTGCGCTCTTGTTTATGTTATTGAAGTCATTGTACTAGCAGAAGTTTTTATTACAAGTCATCAGTTTGCCAACTATATTGAGGCCAGTTCTGACATCGATCAAGCGATTAATGTAGACCTTATAGAGGAGCGTCACGACCAATCACGTGCACGAGAAGAGTACTATCAAAGCCTGATCAGGGGCCATTTCAATTCCATCCTTAAGCCTTGTATTTTACAAGTACGTCGCACTGTTATGAAGAATAGTTTTCAAGGGTCATGAGATAAAGCTACTGACAAATTAAACCCTAATTGGGAGGGACCCTACACCATTATTTCCAAGGGACACCGTGAAGCATACTACCTCGTTGATGCATCATGCCTGAAACACTCTTGGAATATAAGTCACTTAAAACTATATCACCATTCTATGTAATTTGTCGATGCGTTGTTTTCCCCCTCTGATGGAGCAGGAGGGTTTTTTAATAAGGCATCATTTTTTATATTTACTTCAATAATTTTTTATCGTTTTCGCCATCTCATGTGTTTGTCTATTATTTTTCTCTATCCTTACAATTCCGAACAGGTTAATGACAATGCCTTACGGGCTACGTATGGTGCCATACTGAGCGCTGACGTTTTTTTATCGATTTATACGAACAGACTAATTGGCCGCGCGTAGGGGCTACGTAAGGGCCATACTGAGCCTAATAACTTGTACTGGTATTCATAGGCGAACTGATTAAGTATCAAGCCCTTTTAGGGGCACGGAATTGGTCGAAGCAAACGTGCCCGAGAACAACCTAAGGGGCATGTCTCCCTTAAGCTACGTGATGAGCCATACTGAGCTGGATCTTGTAAGGATCTATTACGATGTCATATTAATCACAAATATATATATATATATATATATCGATCCAATAAATTAACCAGTGTCCTTCCATACGTGAAATTGAAAAACACCAACAAGTTAACACAAATTGTAAATTACTGAACAAAAAAAACAAAAAACATGCACCATTGTTTTCACAACATTCCCATCAACACCACATCACCAGTGTCTAACCACAAAAGTATAATTCATTCCAAAATACAATGCACAAAATTAAGCATCAAGTACAATACATAGGGCCTCAATCCCTACCGCTCCAATACCACTTGAAAGAGCGTAAATTGTCCTTGCTCTGACCCTCACGAGACTGTTTCGATGGACCCTTCGACTAATTATTTTGGTTAATGCACTAGCCCAGGAGAACTATTACCTCCCACGAGTCGCGCTCTCCATTATGAACTAATCTTTCCAAGGATCTCAATTGCATGCCAGAGTTGAACTTTATTAGCTATATAAGTGTCTCATTTTGATTTTTTTGCCATAATCTCTATTGTCATTTCCATCACTTGTCTTTCACGCTCCTCTAAATCAGCCTCTACCTTCTTCAGAAACTCCCTCCTTTGGACTTCATTTTCGTCTTCAGATTGCTAACAATTTCTTTTAACCTTCCATGCTCCACCGTCAACCCGTGATGTGCTCGGACTGCTCTTCCACCCTCTGAGCATGGGCCATATTTTGTGTAAGCAGACCGGCGCTCTGTGACATCAGCTCTCCATTCCTCTTGATAAGCCCATTGTACTGCGCTATCAGCATCGCACTATTCGTTGTCAGTTTTATTGCATTTTTCCTCGCATCTATCCCTAAAAAGTCTGATAGAGGCTAACTTGCGCTGAAGCCCATCGTTTTGCTGAGACACCTTGTCATTTCGCGCCTTAGTTGATCCGTACACATTTTTCAATCGAGCAAGCACGGTCGATAAGGCTTTTAACGACCTAAAAAACTTAACATCTGATTTCTACTTCTCCATCACCTTGTAGCCCGCGCGACATATGTCGGTAAGATAGGACAACCGAATTATGGTGCATCTTCATATATATAAATATTAGACATTTATCTTTGCTTGATTAATTCAGTACTTGGTAAATGAAACACATAAGTAAACCGAATTTACCTCAATGGCAAGCTTCAATTTCCATTGTAAGATCTTGCTCGTTGGCATATTTTCCTAAAATAATAACTCCGGACATCGTTTGAGTGACTCTAACATGAGGATAGATAGACACAGTATCACTATATTCTTAGGAGGTAGCTCCTCGCTCATTTTAGTACCTTGGGTAGCCCCGAATGCTTGCTCATTTGATGGTCTGAGGTCTGGCCAAACGATGTTCACAAAAGAGGACCCTACACCCACCCCTTGCACAAAATTGATATATGTTGACCTTACACCGACACCTTTTAAAAAAATCTCCATTTGACGCGCTATTTCCTCATGAATTTCTTTTCTCTTCTTAGGTATCTCGCTACTTTCACAAGCGTGGTGTGATTGACCTTTCACCCGGGGCTCATCCAATATTATCACCTCAAGCACATTCCCTTTTTCTTGCTTCGCATCAGGGACCACCACCTCACCATCTTTGTTTTATGCCACATGGCATTCAGGTTCTTCATTCTCATCCACATAACTAAGTTTCTGCTCCGATAACAGAATTGCATTTACAATAAAACGATTTCTTTTTTTGAAAAGTATTATTCATCTTTCCGCTTCCTCATCATTTTCTCAAGAGCGACAAACATGCTCCTTCACCATTTCCTCTCCAGATTGTGCAACACTATCTTCTTATTAGCTAATATCTGCAATATCTTAAAGAGTCAGCATCTCTTTCTCCTTTTCATTCTGCCCTTGAGAGGGTGACGCATCTTCTACATTCCTAAACTTTCGACTGTGGGGTACAGCCAACCAGACCCATGCACTATTGTGATCATGGTATATTTTGTCCATCAACTCCCGCATCATTTCTTGGTAACCAATTCTCCACTTCCACTCATTTTTACCTTCACGTTCTCTAAAATATCTAACTCAGGAATGCATTAGAACCTGGATCTTAAATAATTTACTTGCGTAAATGAGTATGACGCCTCTTGACCCCATGTCGTATTAGCCAATGCTGATAATCTCATCAAGGGATTTACAATATCCTCTGATAACCCCTCCTTATACTACTCCTCGTGCTTCCCCTCACCTGCAAATATAAAAACTGTTTAATCAACATAAAAATGGGTCATATGAGGCAAAACTATATAATATCCCTTTTTTACTCTTAGCGTTCCATAATCTTTCGAACTGGAGATGCATCACGATAGTTTCATGCTCCCAATTCCCTTATACGAATACAAACATATGCTTCATTTTTAATATAATGTCAACAATTTGACTACACCCTCAAACATAAATTAAATGTATACATTGCATCTTTTATCATTCAGCTTGTTTACGACATGAACATATTTTAGGTTGAAGCCTTCAAAACAAGCATGAGAAAGAATAATCTTACTAATTAGAAGCCTCATAGACTTGGGTACCAACTATGAATGACACAATTCTGTTACTTTGAAAAACTGCAATACGTCTGTTTTTCAAAAAAAACGTACATCATGTATTTATTTTGATATCAAAGGACTTGAGATCTTTCGTTAGAAATAGAATGTGCACATTTGGTGGAATACACATATCTCTCAACTTCTTTTCTTGCTTTGAAGGCTCCACATATTTATATATATATATTTATATATATATATATATATATATATATATATATATATATATATATATATCCATAACATATGTCTAATTTCATATATCCATAACATATGTCTAATTTCAGTTTTATCAATTTTTCTATAGACATTTGAGTTATGTTCTTGCCTAGAATTTCAGCAGTCACCAACGTTGTCGATATTTCATCAGGTAACAAAGTCTCCTATGATTCACATAAATTTAATTAGAGGAACATCTATTACTACATTGGTTTGTTTGTTTTTGAATGTCCTTTCAAGAGGATCAACATCATATTCATTTAATTCATCATACATAACATCGAAGGGCGAAACAAAAATGTTCTTTTGAAGCATTCATTATCTTGGGATGCAAAAGGTTGAAAGTTTTTTTTAAAAAAGGTGTTTACGATTTTAGTCTGGAATTGCTTCAACGGAGAACAAACGTAAATTTTATTAAAGAAAAAGAACCATCTTAATATAGTTCACAGTACGTTTAATCTTCCCTCAAGGGGGTAACCGAGTTGGTTGAGTATGGCATGCTTGTGATCAAAGGTCATGAGTTCGAGTCCCTCTACATACGCTTTCTCGGCTGAGCCTGTCACCTTGTGTGGTTTACCTTCTGGCGTTGGTTTGCAGGCTATCGCGTCAGACTGAGGGTTTACCCTGTGTGCACTCATTGCACTCTGAGTAGCTCCTGCTAGTTTCCTCTAAGAAAAAGAAATAGTATGTTTAATCTAGACTTTCATTTTTACTTCCAACCTTTTAAATTTTTACATAGCCAACGAGTGAGATGCATCAAGACAAATGACCAAAACAAAAGTAGAGAAATCGACTCCACGTGTTTTTTCTGGCAGATATACTTCAATCAATCTAGGCTTCTATCATAGGGCATGCGTGCGTTGAGTAATGTACACCATGTACTCGTCTTCAAGGGCTTTAACAACTGGTTTTTTAAAATTATATTGGTTCAGTCTAGAGGTGGCAAATGGTTCAGAAACCGCGCTTCAAAGCTGGAGATTTGTTTATGAACTAGTGGTTTAACTACAAAACTGGCTCATTAGAACCGCAAACCGGCAGGACCGAAACCGGCAGGACCGCAAACCGTCAGGACCGCATAATGAGTAAACCGACACGACCGCAAACCGCCAGAACTGCAAAACCACGATTTATTTGTAAAAAACCGCGGTTTATTTGTAAATATTATAAAACTTTTAATTATTTTATAACCAAAATCATATGTTAAGTTATATTTAAAAAATATTGAGATATTGCATATGATTATAAAATTATTATTGCATTTTGGTTAGTATTAATTTGTTTTGGTTATTAATATTTTAAGTATTGTAATTATTATATAGTCTAAAATTTTAAATATTACTTATGTTATTATCACATTTTGAATATTATTATGTTTTTAGATCTAATATTAGTATTGTTGATTTTAATATTACAAACCAAAACTATATCTTATCATGTTAAAATATTACAAATTCTATGGTTATGATTTTAATATTACATTTTGAATTTTATTATTGTGATTTGGTTTTAAGTATTGCAAGTGTTATTTATTATTTTCTAAACCAAAATCATATTTTATCATGCAAAAATATTACAAGTTATATTGTTATAATTTTAATATTGCATTTTGAATTTTATTATTGTGATTTGGTTTTAAATATTACAAGTGTTATTTATTATTTTTAAGTTATATTGTTATAATTTTAATATGATATTTTGAATTTTATTATTGTGATTAGGTTTTAAATATTACAAGTGTTATTTATTATTTTTAAGTTATATTGTTATAATTTTAATATTACATTTTGAATTTTATTATTGTGATTTGATTTTAAATATTACAAGTGTTATTCATTATTTTTAAGTTATATTGTTATAATTTTAATATTACATTTTGAATTTTATTATTGTGATTTGGTTTTAAATATTACAAGTGTTATTTATTATTTTTAAATTATATTGTTATAATTTTAATATTACATTTTGAATATTATTATTGTGATTTGGTTTTAAATATTACAAATTTTATTTATTATTTTTTAAACCAAAATCATATTTTATCATGGTAAAAGATTACAAGTTATATTGTTATAGTTTTAATATTAAATTTTGAATTTTATTATTGTAATTTTAATAATGATTATAAAATTATTATTACATTTTGGTTAGTATTAATTTGTTTTGGTTATCACAAACATCATTCATAACAAGTGAAAATGATTATAATTTGTTTTAGTATTAATTTGTTTTGGTTATTATTACATTTTGGTTAGTATTAATTTGTTTTGGTTAGTATTAATTTGTTTTTTTAAATATGCAATAAAATACTAATCGAAACTAATTAATATCGCAAATAATAAAAACTAAATTTAGACTAATACCAACTAATAACAAGAAATAACAACTAATAACAACTAATAAAATTAGAATTAAAAGAACTAATTTAAATTACTATAACAATTAAATAACTTGATAAATTATACGAAGCTCTTAATTGAGCTATTATAATTTTATCCCAACGTTATTTAAGTGTTTTTATCAAATAGAAACAATTTGCGAAAAAAAAATCAAACAATTCCAAAAGTAGGACTACAATATGTAAAATAAGAAATTTGAGTTTTCTAAAATAATTCGAACAAGTACAAACGATTTTTTTTTTCAGGATCATCCTGACGTAATTTCCGGACGCCCGGACTGCAAGAAGTTATTTTAAGTATTTTTTATTTATAAATTTTATTAATTTTTTGGGTTTGGTTTTAAGTATTTTTTATTTAGAATTTTTTTTTTAACAACTATGTTTCAAGAAGTGTTTGTTTTGCTTTTTTTTTATTAAATGTTATTTAAATTACTTTCACTTTCAATTTTTATTTTGTTATTTACAAGTAATTTAAGTGTATGCATATAATTATATAATTCTAAAATTTTTAAATTTAAACTTCTAATATTGAATAGTCCGAAAATAGAATAAACTATATAATTCATCTAACCATAATCACTTCAAGCTTGAAAGAATCTAAAGAATCGCCTAATAATTTAAAATGAGAATACAATTATATGTCTAATAGGTATATATTATTTAATATGTACCTAATATTAAATATAACATCTTAAATACAAACAATACACAAATCATTTTACAATTATATTGTTTACGATATCTTGTTTAAGACAATCAAATTTTTATTTTTATATTTTTACAAATATTGAAAGTTGTAGTCCAAATACAATTAGATGTATATATTTTATTTAATATCTACCTAATATTAAATAAAATATATTAAATACATAAATATAATCAAACATATTAAAATCAAATTACAATTATTTTTTTAGAATGTAATTGCTTGGTTATAAATGATAACATATTTAAATTAAAATACATTAAATAGCATAATTAACTCGTTATATGGTACATATCTCAATTATTGAAATTAGATTCAATTAACACATACAAATTAATTTTAAATAACATTATATAATATTTTGATAAATGGTTCCTAAATGGTTTGTCTGGTGGTTTGAACCGGTGGTTTAACTGTGAAACTGGCCCATTAGAACCGCAAACCGATAGGACCGCAAACCTGCAGAACCGCATAAGGAACAAACCGGCAGAACCGCAAACCGCCAGGACCGCAAACAGTGGTTCTCTCTTAAATGGTTCCAAATCGTTTGCCACCCCTAATTCACTGCAAATCCTTTAATTGATGACTACGAGTCTAAGACTTTCTCAATACGTATTCTTAAAGCTGCGGTAAATAGGTCATTGACTTTATTTAGCGGCTTGAATGTTAAACACTGCACCCGTTATCTCTATTTTATCTTCTTGTTCTTTTTTTCGTCTGTTCATGTCAACTAGGGTTATTAGACCTGATACCTAGGGTTTGCGTTGCTGTCGTTGGTGCTCTTTTTGGATTCCCACCGGAGCATATTTAGGTCAGTACTCTTGTTCTTTCTCAGATTTCCTGTCAACATTTTTGTGTAAAGCAAAGCATGCGGAGATTCGATGCTTGATTGTCAAAATCTGAGGGATCTATATGTTTATTGCATGCTTTCTCTCCAAATAAAACTTTAACTATGAGGATTCTATTGGCAATATATTATTGACCTTCAATCATGGCAGATGTTAAAGACTTAGTCAAAAGATATGATTTTGGCAAAAGCAGCGCCTCTCTCTAGTACTACATACAAATCAGTGATAATTTTTATCCTCTCCAATATTTGTTGTAGATTTGGGTTCCCTAAAAACATTAAAATAGACAATTTCCCTCACTTCAAAAATAGAGTCAAAGAAGTTTTTTGTACTTCTCGAGAAATTCAGCATTGTGTCTTTTTTCCTTTTCACCCACAAGCCAATAGGAAAGTAGAGGTTGTCAATCCAAAGATTCTAATGGATTTAAATAAGAATTTAGAAGGGAAAATAGGTAAGTGGCCAAAGTATTTACAAGAAGTGTTATGGGCTTATCGTACAACTCCCCGAATTGCAACTCAAAAATCTCATTTTTCTTTGGTTTATGGGATGGATACGGTAACACCGGTTGAATCTACCCTCCCATCTTTCCGAATTAAAAGTTATTCTCAACAAGATAATGATACAACTACAAGAGTTGAATTAGATTTATCGACGAAATGAGAATCATAGCTCATTTGAGGGTTGTTCATTATCAAACCTTGATGAAAAGCAGATATACATTGAGAAATTGAAGAAAGGAATTCTAAGTAGGAGACATAGTGCTAAATACTTACATAAAATAAAAAAATATGAATTCACTTTCCTTAGGCTCATCCCCATCGGCTCTTCAGATCTATCTTAGACGAGTGCATGGATATACTGAATTGATCAACTATGGGCATATAATTGGGCCACAATTCCTCTGGGAAAAAATCCCACAAATATCCACCACATGATTCAAACGAGATTTCAATATTGCTGGAAATGAAAAATTTGAGGTGAGTTATGAATAATAAAAGATAAGAAAATATATAAGTTTTAATAACTACATGTGTTCTTCCAAAATCTAGTAAGTCAACTACGGTTACCCTTTGAAGTGATCTTCTTTCCATTCTCCCACCAACCACTCACGAAGAGAAACTGAATCTCGCGTAGTTTGTCAGCTTCTAACAGGACATCTACAACCTCGTACTCATCACCCATGTTATAAAAGTAAAAAAGGATCCAAGAATTTCGACATAACTTGACAGCAAATTGTTCCATTTGCATTCAAATATTTGATAACCTAGATCGCATGATACATAAAATCAGGTTAAGCTAAGCATTCAGACTACCCTGGCTTGGGCATAGTCCCCCCCCCCCCCCCCGAAATTCAAGTAATTAACAATATATGAATCCAAATGAAACAAAGGCCCTCGTTCAACACGTCCGAATAAACAACTAACTCCCTTAGACCATAATTTATTGTATTTTCGCCTTATGTGGGTAACTAAACCTTCAACTGGTTCCGAAATTCCCACTTCTCACATATGGCATATAGCTCACTATCTTAGAAATAACAAAATGAGATTTTTCTGATGGCCAAAGGATAGTTAGAGATAACCTTTTGAACGTTGGGCCTTATACGTCAAAACCAATGATATGGGAAATATTTATGCCTCTGCTTTTGTAGCTTTAGCCTTACCATATTTACCACATTTGACCTATGAAGTCTTCTTCCTATCTGACTTTTAAGTCTCAACATTATCCTCGGATTGACCAGATGTCTAAAAATGAGATTCCTCACTTATATTTTCATCTTCATCTGTCAACCCTCTCATTTGGATTGAGAAGGTTCTATCTTATTCAAGATATAACCTCTATATTTGTTTGGCTGCTAGGATGAAGAATAAAGAGATTTCTTAGGTTTCTGGGTGGGGTCAGTATCAACGCAATGTGGGTTTCTGTGAAAATTAGTAGGTATAATCAAGCTTGGAGGTGAGTTATCCTCTGTATCAGAGCCCATAACTTTAAATTTAAGGGGAATTCTACGATTAATGGCTCATTGGGATTGTGTTGGTCTTGATGAACGACTTTTTAAAGTAAATGATTGAGCGGTAGAGGAAGGTTCCACTGGGATGTTGTGTCTGTTTTATGGATAAACATTCCGATAATTAGTCGTTTGAGAGACAATGACTATGCCTTCGGATGCGGGAAATCCTGCAACCAATCTAGCTCTCTTCATCTCCTAGTCGTTTTTGGATAGACACAACCAGTCGGTTAAAGCGGTTATGGAAATAAACATATGAACTAAAGAATATCTCCGGAGATTGAACTTCCAGTGGTGATAATGGTTGGAGGTAAATAAAATATTGATGGTGATTAGCTTTATGGTGGCAAGAAAACTTAGCTTATCTCTCTACAAATAAATTTTATCTCTTGAAATATTACTATTATAAGAGAATGAGGGGATAACAAATATAGTTAATTGTAGAAGACTCTTATATTTGGTTTTAGAAAGTGGAAAAGCCACCAATATCTACAATTTCTAGGAGAAGTTGAACTGTTTCTAGCCAAATTACCATCAATATGTCGAGGGAGTGGAGAAGTTATCTGTCCAGAGTTGTATCCAGTTAAATTACCACCAATATGTATGAATAACTCTACTTGATAAATCTAGGTTATTTTTTGAATAGTCTGAAAAAATATTTGACGGGCAATATCCGGAGGGATGAACAATTATGAAGGACTTGTATGTTAGCCCTCCGAAAATAATTTTGTGAGGGCTTAGAGGGAAATCTGATACGGGCGGAAATATTCGATGGACAAATCAGACAAATTAACTATTTAACCAACATTTATTTTATCGTATATTTTATGTACGGGTGTCAAATGGGTCTGGACCTGCCAGAAATAAGTGGGGACCTGTCAAAATTTAAATGGATAACTGCAGACCTGACCCATCAGACCTGCAATCTGCCAGACATGCAACCTGTCACACCTGCAACCTGTTAGATTTGTTTACGTGTTATACCTGCATTAGTAGTAACCTGCCAGACCTGCAACCTACTAGACCTGCAACCTGTTAGACCTGTTTAAAGTTTGATTATTATTATTATTATTGTATGGTTATAAATATTATAAGTGTTGTAATTATTTTATAAACCAAAATATACTTTAAGTTATATTTTAAAAATATCGTTATATTTTATTCGAATATCAAATATATTGATATTTGTTGTCGATCTGTACCGTAGTTACTCCTAATATTGGATATATATATAAAAATAACTAGTAAAAAAGACTCAAACAAACTCATAAATAAAATTCTTATACTTTAAAAAAAATAAAAATTCTTTTTAAAAACTTTAAATTTATACTTTAAATATTAAATAGTTCAAAAATAAAATAAATTATTTAAATCATCTAAACCTATACATTACAAAATAAAGATCTAAAGAACTACCTAAATATCTATCTAATATTAAATAAAATATCTTAAATATCTGAATATAATCGAACAATATCAAAAACGTATTAGAGATATGTTGTTTACAATACACCTTCATTATAGAATTTCGATTTAAATAATATAATATTTAAATTAGAATACAATAAATATTATAATTATTTGGTTTATATTATACATATCTCAATTATTGAAATTCGAATTAATTAACACATTCAAATTAATTTTAAATAATATTATAAATTATTTGATAAGGAGTGCTTTAAATGGATCTTCTGGTGGATAATTTGCGTGGGTTTATCAGCCAGACTTGCAACCTGTTAGACTTGTTTACCTGCTATACCTGCATTAGCAGTAACCTGCCAGACCTACAACCTGTTTAAAATTGTTAAATGGGTCTGGTAGGTCGTGGGTCTACCTGTTTGCCACCCCTAATTTTATGTATACGTATACTTAACATTTCATTATTTTATTTATTTATTGGCTAATGGGCTTTAAACCTCTGGCTTGGGTAAATAAAGATTGACACAAGGAATTTGTTCGGTAAATTATGCTCATTAAGATTAATCAACCTATTCAATGACTTTTTCAAACATTTATGAAATGATGAAAAATTTAATTCTTATGTGAGATTCTATCTCTCCAAATATTTAATTCAACAGCTTTTTTATCTTTCTACTCATTATCCAGAAATTAATTATCATTCACCATAAATAACACGCCATATAATATTTAGCTTATTAGTTCCAACCTCTTTCTCTTCAGACATACAAAACTTATTGAGAAGCTTTGGTATGTACTCTTGTTGAGATAAAAACATATGCACTCTCAATTTATTCCTCTTGATCTCTATAACAAGAATCCTCTTAGCCTCTCTCATATCATTTATCTTGAACTCTCAGTTCAGCCGAGTCTTCATCGTTTGAACTTTTTTCTTAACATGTACATCTCTCTCTCTATGTCATCAACATACAACAACAATATGTTATGTCTGATATGCAAATAGGATTTTTAGGACTAAATTGTAAATAATGTAAATTTAAGGATTTGATTATAAGTAGTTAAATTTTTGTCCTTAATTTGTAACTGATGTAAGTTTTAGAGAATATTTGTAACTATGTATAATTGTTGAGGACTAAACAACAATTAGCCCTCTATATAAAGGGCAAGACTACTCTAATAAAGGGGTTGAATACTTTTACTTTGAAAACTCATTTCTACTTGTACTTTCTCTCTCTTTAAAAATTCTCTAGCTCTTTCTCTCTCTAGAATTCACTTCTAACAATTTACTAAGGCAAAATCATAACTCATCAAATTGGCGACTCCATTGGGGACTTGAACAAAAGAAATTAGTGAACTATTCAACTCGAAATTAATACGATATTGTTGTATTTTCTATTCAGAATCAGTACGATGAATCCTGAGAATAATCCTACAATTCGATCAGCTATGGAGACTCTTAAGGATGATTTACAGGTAGGTAGACATGGTGGATTATCTCTGATCCAAACTCAATATGATATTAAGGTTCGAATGAACCATCTTCTGGACAAAATTAACGCATTGAATGAAAAGTATGAACAGAGCGAGTAAGAAATTCGCTCGACAAAGGCTAGATCCGAGGTTAGATATGATACAGAAAAGATAGAGGTAGAAGATCAATTAGATCGATCTTTTGATCATCGACGGGCTAAATCTGAGCATAAAAAAACACGTTTTGTGTCTCCAAAAGAGCGATATTCGTCTCGTAAGGAGAAAAAAACATAAACAGAAATATGTAGCCTCTAGTGACGAGGAGGTAGAGAGATCACCTTCAGGCTTCAAGAGATTTAGAGGTTCTTCGAAAGAGGAATCAGACAGAGATCAGTCGAGGAAACACAAAAAAGAAAGTAAATCCAAGAAGGATAATGTTCCTTGTTCAACTTGGTACAAAGGAAATCTCTCGAATCAGTATGCTGAAACTGATCAGAATTTGTATGTTACCATAGGAACAGATGACCACTTCGTTCAGGGAGTTGACTGGAGAAAATATTTATTGACAAATAAAATTCCTTCTATGATGCTTCCGAAGCGTTTTGACATTTTGAAGGTTGAAAAGTTCGATGTGATTCAGGATCCTGATGATCACATCGAACAATTCAAGAAATATATGATGAACTTCGAAGACGCCAACAGGCTGGTGTGTCATGTATTTTCTCAGACTTTTAAAGGCACAGCTCTTAAGTGGTATAACCGGATTCCAAGGGGGTCTATTTCAATTATCTGAGATTTCTATACTGCATTTCGAAGGCAGTTTGTGGGAAGCAAAGAGATGAGAGAAAATGTTGATACCGTTATTCAGTGTAAGCATGCACCTGGAGAAAAGTTGAAAGACTATACAAAGAGGTTTGTGTTGACCAAGACTAGTTTGGACAACTGTGAGGATAATATGGTGATGACAGCTTTTTGCCAAGGGTTATTGCCAGAGGATTTGGCTAATGAGACGACGAAAAGAAGGGCCTTG
Organism: Limnanthes douglasii subsp. nivea; assembly: GCA_036936605.1. Taxonomy (NCBI): domain Eukaryota; kingdom Viridiplantae; phylum Streptophyta; class Magnoliopsida; order Brassicales; family Limnanthaceae; genus Limnanthes; species Limnanthes douglasii. Next base: position 123,282,223 of record JAUPFV010000005.1, on the reverse strand, counting down.
ACTTTTGGAGCTTTGACGGCTCAAGTTTAGGATCATATCAAAGTGGAGGAGTCGACTAGAGTCTGAGGCGGACCACTCAATACTCTGAAAAAATACGGGACAAACAGCCAATAATCAGGGGAAGTCTTCGAATGGTAATAGCAATGGCAATCAACAGTCAAGGCAAAAGAATAACAATTTTCCTCCTCGGAGTGGTGGTTATTCAAATCACGTTCCATCTAACATTTACAACAGGCCTAGATCAAATACCTGGGTCAAACCAGAATACTATGCTGATCTTACAGAGAATGTTTCTATAATCAAGGATAAGACCAAGAGCTTCGTAATTTTTAGGAAGCCAACCCCAATCAGTAGGCCAATGAAAGAGAGGAATAACAAGTTTTGCAGATATAATGATGATATTGGGCATGATACAAATGATTGCATTGTTTTAAAGAAAGAGATCCAGTATTTGATTGAGAATGGAAAGCTCCTTACAAAAAATAATGGTGCATCAACTTCGAAGGCTGCACCGCCAGCTGAGAATTTGATGATTTTTGATTCAAAGGCTAAACCATTCGATGCTTCTTCTGAGTATGTTGAAAAATATCCGAACAGATTGCTTCTGATGGCAGTCGAAGAGCTTGTGGAAAAGGGACGTGTTTGGGAACTATGTAAGTTTTTTAAATTGTTGGCTATTTTTGGAGGCGATTCAATAACTTGAAACTCGGATAGTTAAAGGAAGAGGCATGTTTTCAACTTGAAAACTCGAATAGAAGGGAAGATGTCTATGCACTTGTATGGGAAGAAATATATTCCTATCATTTTGTTTGACGAAGACGGTCTGCGAGGTATTGCATGACCACATGAAGATGATGTCGTGATTGGAGCTAAGGTGGCTGGCGTCAAAATTCGACGTGTGTTGTTTGACACTGGCAATTCTGCCAATGTCCTTTTTAAATCCACCTATGATAGAATGATAAATCCACCTCGGATTTCTCAGTCGGATCGAACGATTATTGGATTCACGGGTGTAACAGCTCGTGTTATTGGAGAATTCGAAGGTGCAGTGAGTTTGAAAAAAGGAAACGGTCCAGCTACTCTTGGTGGTGGTGGATTGTCCCACAAGTTATAATGCTATTTTTGGAAGATTGTGGCTTTCAAGAATGCATGGAGTGGTGTCTACAGTTCATCAGTGCTTTAAGTATGTGATTTGAGATAGAGTTGGGGTTGGTCGAGGCGATCAGAAGGTTGCCAGGGAATGTTATGCCACTACACTCCGGATCCGAGGGTCCAACCGTTTAGATTTAATGCGGGAATAACATTTAGAGGGGGCACCCTCGGATTTGGAAGAGAGGGTTGACGATCCGAGGGAAACCCCGGGGTCTTTAGCAGTGAGCGAAGAGATAGAGGAGTTTACTGTTTCCGAAGGGAAGGTACTTCGCATCAGAACATTATTGACCCTTATTCTACGACAATAATTTTTGGATTTTTCATCTCAAAACTTGGATGTCTTCGGTTGGAGGACAGAGGATGTAACGGGAGTGCCCATTGAAGTAATTCGTCACAGTTTGGCCATCGATCCAAAGGTCAAACCGGTTATTCAGAAAAGAATAGTGTTTTTCCTCGGAGAAAGCAGAAGCGATTGTTGCTGAAGTGGATTGGTTATCTAAGGTCTGACATATAAAGGAGTCACAATACTTTTTGTGGACGGCGAATCCGGTGGTAGTAAAAAAGAAAAATGGGAAATAGAGAATGTGTGTGGATTTTACAAATTTGAATGGAGCTTGTTCTAAAGATCCGTTTCATGTTCCTCGAATAGATCACTTGATTGACTCTACTTCATGCAATAAAATTTTAACTTTTATGGATGCTTTTGCTGGATACAATCAAATCCAAATGGATCCAAAAGATCAAAAGTGCACAACTTTTATAACTGGCAGGGGCTTACATTGTTATATGGTGATGCCCTTCGGATTAAAAAATGCTGGAGCGACTTATCAAAGATTGATGAATAAAGATTTTACTATACATATCAGAAGAAATATGGAGGTATATATAGATGACATGGTAGTAAAAAGTTCGAAGGATGAAGTGCATCTTGATGATTTAGATGAAGCTTTTTTTAATTTAATGGAAATCATGTTGAAATTAAAACTTGAGAAATGTACTTTCGAAGTTCGATCATGGAAGTTTTTGGGTTTCATCATCAGTAAAAAAGGAATAGAAGCTGACCCAAAACAATTGAAAGTTTTGATAACAATGAATTCTCCTTGATCAATCAAAGAAGTGCAAATTCTGACAGGAAGGTTAGCAGCACTTAATCGATTTATTTCTAGATTTTCTAGCAAATGCTTTCCTTTCTTTCAAGTGTTACGAGGACCCAACAGGTTTGAATGGACATTGGAATGTGAAGCAGCTTTCGCAAATATTAAAAATTTGTTGTCATTACCATAGATTTTATCAAAGCCTTGAAATGGGGAGATATTGTTTTGGTACATCGCGGTTTCAGATTTTGCACTAAGCGCAGTGTTAATCAGCGAAGATTCAGGAGTTTTGGAGCTGGTATATTACATCAGTAAAAGTTTGGTGGCAACAAAAAAAATGAAATTAGAAAAATTGGCATTAACACTGGTGATTGCTGCTAGGAAGATCCGTCCATATTTTCAAGCTCGTACTATTGAAGTCCGAACTTCATTCCTCTTAAAAAATGTGTTGCAACGTCCTTATATTCCGGAGAGAATAACCAAATGGTCAGTGGAGTTATGGGACTATGATATTTTATTTACACCTCGAACTGCAATAAAGGCGCAAGCATTAGCAAATTTTTTTGTTGAATTCCACTCATGTAGATCAGAGGAGGAATAAAATAAAAAGGTTGTACCTATTTATTCGAGGTGGGTTGTACGAACAAGTGGAGGCTCTAGTGTTTCAGGGTGCAGTGTTGGAGTTCAATTAATAGTTCCAACATGAGAATCAATGATTCAATCTATTAAATTTGTTTTTCATGCTTCGAACAATGAAGCTGAATACGAAGTTGTTTTGGCAGGTTTAAGATTGGCAAAAATTTGCGGGGAAACTTGAGTGCGCTTGGAAACGGATTCTCAATTGTTAGCAAATCAGGTATCTGGATTTTCCGAAGCAAGAAAAGATTGTTTGATTCTATATCTTCGGGAACTTCAGAATTTAATGCTTCTGTTTGACAACATTGTTGTGGAATATATTGGGCGAGGAAGTAATACTATGGTTGATTCTTTAGCAAACGTTGCTTACAAGGAAGAATATCCTTGGATTTTGCTACAAGAAAATCCTTCAATTGTTACTTAATTTAGCCAATGTGAATGTATAGATGAAGTTTTTAAAACTGGCGAAATCTGAGGCGACTGGCGATCAGATATACTTAATTTTTTTACTCAAAGGATATTACCAGATGATTCACAATTTGCCAAAAAATTGAGAACTAAACCCTTCAGATATATAGTACTGGATGGAATTTGGTATAAAAAACATTAAGAATGCCATTGTTATGAAGTTTAAGCAAACAAGAATCACAAGAAGTATTATCAGAGTCGCATGATGGTGAAAATTCAGCTCAGTGTAGGTTCAAAGCTCTATCACGTCGAGTTTTACTTGCAGGGTTCCATTGACCTACAATCATGAACGATGCTAAGAATTTAGTTCGAGGATGTGATACTTGTCAGAGATTTGCCATGCTATTCACAGACCAGCAGTGCCGCTTATGTCTATATCTGAGGCAGTACCATTTGATAGATGAGGAATTGATCTGGTGGGACCGTTGCAAATAGATTCTGGAGGAAGAAAGATGATAATTATAACGGTCAATTATTTTACGAAGTGAGCAGAGGCAGAACCGTTATCAGGAACAAAGGCAAAGGATGTCATCAAATTTATTGTGAACAATATCTGTTGTCGTTTTGGAGTTCCTCGAAGGATTACAACAGATAATGACCCTCAGTTTAATAACAAGGAGATGGCTTCATTTTGTACTTCTAAGGGAATTCAGCAATGTTTTTCGACGCCTTTTCATCCTCAATCCAATAGCCAAGTGGAAGTAACAAACAAAATAATTTTAGATGGCTTGAAAAAGAATTTAATGGGGACATCAGGAAAATGGCCAAATTATTTGCAAGAGGTACTTTGGGCTTATCGAACAACTCCTAGAGAGGCTACAAAGGAGACTCCTTTTTCTTTGGCATATGGAATGGATGTAGTCAGCCCCATTGAATTCACGATGTCATCTTTTAGAATAGCCCAATATTCTGAAAGGTCTAATGATGAAGTTCGAAGGGGGAATTTGGATCTGATTGAGGAAAAAAAATTCGAGCTCATCTAAATGTAATTCATTATCAAAATCTTATGAGAAATAGATATGATTCGAAGCTGAGAAGAATTTTTTTTAAAGAAGGTGATAAGGTGTTGCGAAACGTTATCTTGCGCACAAAGGAGAAGAACCTCAGAAAATGGCTCAGAATTGGGAAGGGTCTTATACACTTGTTGAAAGAATTAAGTCGGGGTCCTATCGTCTTTATGATTTCGAGGGGAAAATGCTTCAACATCCGTGGAATACCCAACACTTGAAGCTTTATTGAGAGTAGATATGTTTTTGTACTTCAGAATTTTTGTTTGAATGACGCACTCTATCCTATCTCGTTGGCCCATCAATGTTTTATCGGGGCGTCCTGTATATATTCAATATTATCAATAAAGTTTATGTTTTGACCAATGATTGTTGGTCTACACATATATTTGAATATTATCTTAACAAATCATTAGAGACTGATCATCTTTGAGATTGGTTATGAGTAGAAAGTTCCGAAGTGTATATAAAACTTTACGAAGAAACAACCAACTGAGAATTTTTTGAAGATCTACAAAAGCTTAACTCATTGATATTTTTTCCGAAGAGCAAGCGTGTTCATCGATTTCGGTAATGTATTTAAGGTGGTAAGTTTGCATTTTGTAATTATTATTTTTTAAAAATTTACCACCAAAAAATATGTAAATAAAATAATAAAATAGAAAAACCATTTGTCATTTTGATTAATTCGTTGAGGTACAAAAAGAAACTTCTTAATATGACAAAGAAAACAAAAGTGGTGGTAAAACTAATCAGAGGATTCTTCTTGTTCGGATGAATCATCTTCTGAAGGTGACGAATCAGGAACAGGGTCGAAAGCTTCACTTGGGCGTTTCTCTTCAGGGATGTCATTCCAAAAACTTGTAAGGTCAATTTTTGGACAAGCAGCGTGAAACTCTCGAAGAAGGAGTATGGTTGCATCTTCTTTTCTTACGTTGATAGTTATTTGCATATCTTTAAAAAGTTCAGCCTCGGCATCAGCTACATCAGCAGGTTTTTCTGCTTTGAAATCCTCCTTCAGTTTAACTATCTCATAAGTTAGCTCTTTATTTTTTGTCTCACAATGAGTGAGAGAATTTCGAAGCTTACTGGAGTTGGATTTTTCAGTGGCTAGTTCAGTAGCATGATTAACCTTGAGTTTGTTTATTTCTTCCTTATGAGAATTCTTCAGCAATTCTGTATCCACAATGTCGGTGATTCCCAGATGATTCTTCATGCAGAGAGCACCTTTTATGAGTTCGGACCTTGCCATTTCATATATATGAAATTGATCTACTTTGCTATGAAAATCTTCTCTGAATTTTTTCTTAGCCTCGTACGCTTCTTTGCAATAAAAACCATATATTTGGCTAATTGCTTCAGATGGTTCTGAGAAGCTTCGACTTGAGAGGCAAGAGTCTTTGCTGCAGTATAAAGATCGAAAAATGGTTGAAGTGCGACGATGATTGCAAGATTTGGAGGAGGAAGACGAAGTTCCAATGTGATAGGCCCTTGAATCATAGGGGTGATAGGTTCGTGAAAACGGACGACTTCTGGAGAAGCTTCGACTAGTATTGGTCTCCCAAAATTAAGCATGTGGTTTTGGATGACTTGAAGAACGGGGTCTTCTTCACCAGTAAGTGCTTCAATGTTTTCGAAGCTGATAAACATATCAGGATCGAAGGTTGGAGTGGTCTGATTTTCGTTAGAGGTGTTATTTTCGATGACTATCACAGGATTGTCTTTATTTGGATGTTCTTCGATCGAAGGATTTTGTGGGTTTTGTTGGTTTCCAGCAGCGGAGTTTTCGTCTTCGTCAACCAAAGTACACGAAGTGATTCTCATTTGTTTTTTTTTCTCTTTGTATGAGAACCAAAAGAAGTTTTCTTTTTCTTCGAGGACGGCTCTTGATCTTTTCTCTCCTCGATAGGTGAGAGGTTGTTCAGTAGTTTTCCGTTTTCAACGCTTTGGCTTCGGTGGCGTTGAAGGGATAGCACCAGATGTGCTAGTTGCCTTTTTACCTTTCCTTTCCTTGACACTTTTTTCTTTCTTCTTTTTTTGGCAAGTGGATTTTCGATCTGTTTTCGAATGGGAAGGAAGAGTTTGTAGTCCGGTTGAGATATTCGTTGGCAGACTAGCTTCGGATCCGGCTCTGATGTTAGATCTTGAGGAAGCAAGCCATCTTCTGTAATTGGGAACATATGACAGTGGAGGAAATTGATGGGCTGAAAGGCAGTAGGAAACGTGTTGTTTCATTCCTTCTCAGCCCAAGAGGGAAGTTTTTCGAAAATCAACTTGGTTGTTGGACGACGTGATGAGTAACACTTCCAAATTTCTTAAAAAAAAGTAAGGTAGAAAAGCAGATGTTAAAAAAATGGCATAATTGTTTTTCCAAAATGTAAAAAATTCGAGGGGCTTACGATTACTTCTCCGGACGAGGGTTAGTTTTGAAGGATTGGTTTCGGAAATTGCTTTGTCATTCTCCCACGCTCCTGATATAAGGATGAATTTTTGCTTCCAGAATTTGTCAGCCTCTAAGAGATCATCCATGATCTTGAGATCATCCATCAGGGTGAGGTAGTAAAAGGGAAGCTTCAGACCTTTCGATAACTGGGTCAAGAAAATGAAGTCTTTGATGCTGATGGGAATCTGAGATAGTGGAGATGCCATAATCACTGACATAAGGGTGAACGATTGATTCAGTGTCACCTGAGTAGGACATAAGCTCAATAGTTCAAAGTATTCCACGATCATTGGATTTAGTGGAAACCGAAGACCCCAGTTAATGATCTCACGGTAGACTATTAACTCGTCGTCTTTGCAATCTAAAGGAGTTTCTCCTTCTTTGGGTAGTCGAAGCTTTATGTTCTCTCTTATTCCCCATTGATTTTCCAGAGCCGAAACTTGGCTATCTTTGTAGTATATGTATCGGACCTTTTTTAGAGCAATGATATATTTACCTTCAAAATTTCTCAGGTTTCTTCCAATTTTTTCTCTTTCCTCTTCGGAAACGAAGCAAGCGTCAATCTCTTCTTGAGGTTTCTGGGTATTTGCGGAGTTCTCATGTCAGATTCATCCTCGAGATTGATTTTCATAGCGTCTGAATCAACTTTGTTGGCTTTCGAAGTCTCTTCTCTAGGATTTTGAGATGTTTGATTAACAGCCTCTGATGAAGGATTACCTGTTCGAGGAGTTACTTCGAGTAATTTTTGATTCATCTCCCATAGCGATGAAAGTTCTTCTTTTTCTGTTTAATGAAGGGTGATTCAAAGAGGAGATATTCGCCTTTGAATTTAGAGGGGATTTTTCACTAATCAGAGGAGAAATTTTACTCTAAGACGAGCAGGCTCGAGGTGTTTTAGGCCCTAAGTTTTTAGATGAGGAATGTTCTTCGACTATGGGAGATGGCGAAAGAACATGAACTTTAGTGGGATCAAAATTACCGTAATAGATTGTTTCAGTGGTAGTTCCAATTAGACCTCCTGGAATCAATCTTGCTCTCTTATATTCTTCAGCTCTTTGTGTAATACAGAAGTAGTCGTATGATGTGAAGACTAACTTACTGTCAGAGTCTGAAGATTCTGGTGTTTTGGGTAGGACAACCTTTAATGTTTTATTTTTTGGTTGCTTTCTCATAAACCAAATGTAGGTTGATCAGAGAGGATGAAGATGGATCAGAAAGTTTGAATTTTCTGGTCAGAATACTGAGAAAAAGGGAAGAACACGGTGAGGGTAGCCAAAAGCTCTGACTTCTCTTTAAAAAGGGTTGTGTGATGAGAATGAAAAAGTGAAAGGCAGACTATATTTATACAAAGGAAGCGAAGATGTGTGAAGGTGGAAATACTCTTATAATGATAGGTTAGAATACAAATCGGTGAGTTGATCAGATGCTCGACACATGTCAGGCTAGACTTCTAGGGTTATGATGGGTTTAACGGTTATGAGAAACAGTTACTTTCATATGTGCAACGGCCATGTTCAAAGACGATTTATTTACATAATATTTCGAACCAACATTCTATTACACTGTTTCGAAGCGATTTGTTTTTGAAAGGTTATCAGATTTTAGCATCATTGCTAATTGCTATTCGATTTAAATACACTTCGAATGATTACTTTAAGTTTATCACAGGTCACATAACATACGGGAGTATTCCAAGAAAATTGGGTTTGAAGATTTCTTAGTTCTCATTCATTTACTGACATGAGAACTAGGGGGCTTCTGATATGGAATAGGATTTTGAGGACTAAATTGTAAATAATATAAATTTAAGGATTTAATTATAAGTAATGTAAGTTTTGGCCTTAATTTGTAACTGATGTAAGTTTTAGAGAATATTTGTAACTATGTATAATTGCTGAGAACTAAACAGCAATTAGTCCTCTTTTATAATAGATTTCAGTTTGAGACTAAGTCTTGGCTCCTCTATATAAAAGGTAAGACTACTCTAATAAAGGGGTTGAACACTTTTACTTTGAAAACTCATTTGTACTTATACTTTCTCTCTATAAAAACTCACTTCTTATATGAATATAAAAATAATTAACAAGAGAACCCTTGCTGAGATTTGTTTCCCAACCAATGAGAAAATATCATTCAAATCAACCCTCACTTCTTATATGAATCTTATAACCATAAGCCTAGTTTGCATCTGGATAACTCAACTCTATGACTGCCTTGTTTATTACTCAATATTCATTTATCCCACCAAGCTTATGATCCTCCGATGCTTCACAAGAATCCAAGTGCCCATCTTCGTTAGAGACCTCAGTTTTTCCTTCATCGCTTGCAACTATTTTATCTTATCAGTACTCTTCGTATAATAGTGCTAGCTATTGAGTTCAAGAACATCAACGTATATTTCAATCCAAAAATCATAACCTACAATATTATAAAAATTGTCTATCTCTAACTAACTAATAATTGTCAAGATCATGCACTGGGTGAAATCTATATCTATGTGTCATATTTTTACAAAACATGAAATCATCTTCAGCAAAAACATCCTCACTTTAACTCTCTTGTTCATATCCATCAACAACTCTGCATTGATTCTTGGAAGTACTAGGTTTGGTCTCCATTGTCTTAACTAATAGTATCACTTCCTCAATGAATATAACATCTTGACTAATAAAATATTTCCGATTTCGAGGTTCCAAGAATAACTACCTATACCCTCTTACTACTTCTTTTATAGTTGCGGAACAAACATTTTAGTGCTTTCAACTGAAGCTTATTGTGCTTCACATGTGCCTAGGCAACACATTCCAACACTCTCAAATGTTCTTGTACATGTTTCTTCATTGTTCATACTTCTTTTGTATATTTAAACCTCGAGGTCTTAGATGCAATCGTGCTAATGATATAGCTAGCTGTCATTATGACTTCTTTCTAAAATCTTCGGCCCATTAAAATATAAAAACATACACTAAACTATTTCGAACAAGGGAAAATTTACCCTCTTAACAAGCTCATTCTATTGCGGCGTTCCTCTCACGGTTTGGTGTCTAAATATGCCAGCTTTCAAGCGGTAGTTACTGAATGCCTCAATCATACATTGTTAGTTCTTAAAATTTTCAGTACTTTTTTAATCTCATTCTCCACTAGCGTCTTTTGGTTTGTAAAAAGATCAAATTATTCATCCTTGGTATTCAAAATTATAACTCATACTTTATCTGAAGAAGATAACAATTAAAGATAAAAATTAGTTTAGACCACCCATAGTAGGTTCTCTTGCAAGACCCCAAAGTTCCTAATGAATTAATTCAAACACATTACTAGTTTTATGGTTACTCGATTAGACCTTAACGCTATTACTTTTACTAATCACACAACTTTTAGAGAAACTCAAATTTTGAATTATGTTACAATCTAATAACCCTTGTTTGATAAGATTAATAACACATTTCTCACTCACATGTCCTAACCCTAAATTCCACAACTTGGTTGAATATTTCTATCCATAAAACACACACCCAACTACTATAGACCTTCATGATCTAACACACCATTAATCATATAGGATTTTATAACAACTAGTGAGTCTTTCAAAACTCTAAGTCACTTATGACTACCCTTATATATAAATCCTTTCTCGTTTTACAACACAATGTTCATTATTATTAAGTATGACATTGCCACCATTATGTCAAGTTTTCAAACCACTTTTTATTGGATGAAAACTCAAATAAAGCTCCCGAATACATTAAACCTTAAAGCATAAGTCATTAAAGATTTAGTATATTCTTAATCATCTGAAAGCATTAGCATTATGCACCAAATAACTATACCCGTTTTTTAAATCCGAGAATTTCCTACAAATATCACCTTTCTTCATGCAAGACCAAAATTTAACCACATAACCACTCACAAATCTCCTTGATTTTAACTGAAATTTTCCTCTCTTCTTAATTAAATATCTTATTTCAAGCCTACGCCTAGCACTCTTTAGAGTTATCTTCCTTTAAAGATCTTTTCAGTTCAAATCACTCTTCAGTTTGCTCATCATATCTTTAACATAATGCACAATCATTAATAAAGTGCGCATAAACCTTTGACAGAGAACTGAATAGGATTACTGCTTGATCATAATCCTCTACTTTAACTTTAAATATATTCAAATAAAAACGTTTATATCAAAATTTTCTAAGTGTCTCCATATCTTTTATTATTATTATCCATTATTAGTGTATTCAATTGTTTGTCAAGATATATTATGTTGGCTAAATATTTTTCATGTAAACGCCATATAGTCGATTACATATGCCCAATATCATTAGCTCTATAGACACCTCTCAAAGGATTTTATCTTCTGATCTCAAGATAAGAGCATTATATTCCTTGGACAACACATTGGTATCAACCTCTACTTCAAAATTTGCATAAGGTAAAAACTCATTGAACTCATGTTAATGATGTTCTTTGGTTTTATTGTTAGATCCAAATCTCTAAACTTAAGATTTGAAATAATATTAGTCTTTCATTTGTGTGTATCACCTATTACACAATGTTGTTTAAAATTATCCACACTCAGCGCACCACTTGCTTGGGATTCAGCCAAACAAGAAAACTTATATTTGAAACTTAATGGTAAACACATTAAGGGACATTCAGTAGGAGTCGAGACAACATGTTTGAAGTTATATGATTTGGCAGTATATTGTATATTTATGCCTTAGGTGATTCGCTTTTGGGAAGTCTGACAAGAAGAACGTAAAACCACAGTGTTGTGAACTTTCCGATACAAAGTTTATAAGAAAGACTAAAAATAAACCAATAACAGAAGACAAATTTAATGTTATTCAAATTATAAAGAAATGCTATATCCACTGAAAATGAACACACTTTATATATATATATATAATAAGATTGCAAGAATACTTTCTCTAACACAACTACTCTTCTTCGGTTACAAAACTTATTCGGCTCACATAAGGTACTCTAGATATCAATGCTTATATTTGTATTTATCTTTTAGCTTTCCCTCTCTAGTTATTCGGCTTACATAAGGTACTATTTTTTATATATACAATATATAGAACCACTGATGAGTGAGTTGAACTCCGAAGTTCACGATAACAACTTACAACTTTTTCTGTACAACAATCTAACAAAAACGGTGCTACAACCCCTAACATTTGTATGCATATATATTGTAATAGATAAAAGTTGTTGTGAATGATGTCTCAAGAAGGTGATGACTACACCACCACCACCACCACCACTGCCACCACCGCCATCACCACCCCCATAGCCACCACCACCACCATCACAACCCCCACAACCACCACCACCACCACCACCACCACCACCACCACCACCACGTCATCACCACCACCACCAACACCACGAGTACCACCACCATAAGCACCATCACCAACACCACGAGTACCACCGCCATAACCATCACCATCGCCACTACGTCACTTACTAATGAGGTTGAAGATGAAGTTTATATGGTGTATGAACAAAAGAGTAAAGTTGTGGATTTTTTTGCTAAAGATATTTTTAGACTTAGTATATTTTCAACTTCTATAGAGGCACATCGATTTCATGGGTTCGGGTTTGGCCGAGAGTTCGACATTTTTGATATTTTTAATGTTTGGACTAATTAGTAACATAATGATATTGACAATTATCAATTGGTGAGAGATAAGCTAGGAAGATATAGTAAACATACATAAAGGTAATAATATGATAATAATATGGATTATACTTTATCAGTTAAAAAATACTAGAAATGTTTCTTGAACCGGGAGTGGAGATAAGTTAAAATGGTAGAAAACCATGAGGGAGAAGATAATTTCTCTAAATAAGAATAGGACCTAGATTTTTGCAAAACATTCGTCTAGTTTAAATCTTGTGGGATGTAAATGGATATTCAAGAAGAATAAATATACACTGATAGTTGGATTAGCTAAGTACATAATAATATCAGTGGGAAAGGGATTTACGCAAAAGGAAGATGATGTTTTCTGTGAACTTCTTTTACTAGTTGTGACACAAAAGTCTATAAGGGTTATGCGAAAATGATTGGTTAGATTTGATCTTGAGCTACATAAAATCGATGTTACTAATGCCACTTTGTATGAAGAACTTGAAAAGACTATCAATATTAGTCAACCTCAATTTTTTGTAAAAGGCCATGTAGATTTATGATTTTTAAAGAGACATTTATATAGACTGAAGTTGTTATCAACATAGTAAAATATAAGATTTGACTCTATCATAATCTTAATTGATTATGTGAAAATTATAATGACAAGTGTGTCTATTATTATGGGGAAACGCATATGGAAATTCATATTTTGTTCTTGTTGTATGTTAATGACTTACCTACAGTTAAAAAAAATAATTCATATTAAAACTATGAAGATTCATTTTAAAATAGAGGTGAAAATGAAGAATATGAGAGAAGCTAACATGATTCTTGTAATATAAATTAAAGTAAACATAAGAAGACGTTATATATTCATATCTTAAAAAGAATACATATAGGAGATGCTCGTGAATTTTGGAATGTTCGAAGCCATATTTGTTGATGATAGGGTATATCCTACTAAGGTTTATGCCCTTATGTACGAAGTAAGACTAATACAATAAGCACGAGATGATATTAGGTGGATGTATATATGTGTTATTTATAATTTCATAATAATGACAACGAGCTAAATAATATGATGAGCTAAAGGACGATGCAATAAGAGATAAAGTTTCGAGGTTAAATAAAATATTACAATAAATTAATAATTATGAACATCTGAATTATGATGGCCTTCTTGGGAAACAAAAGAAGAATGAAGAGTAATATTAAGAGGCTGGAAAATCTAAGATAAATTATGGAGATAAATGGTGTTAAAAGAAATGACAAGCGATATGATAAAATGTAAGATGTAACAAGATTCCAAGTAAGTTAACATGCTGAATATGTTGAATATGCTTGCTTGAGGTAGATAACAAAGACCTTGAAGTTACAAGATAAATTAAGAACCCTGACTTTATTATTTTAATATTATTCAAGCACATTATACAATTGGAGATTTTTTATTCATATTAGTAATAATTTATATATTAAATAAACTCCTCGTGTACTTATGAACATATGTGATTCATTCATTAATATGTATGCGAAACATTATAAATAGAATTGTAAACCTTTATTTGAGGGTGATTGAATTATGAGTAAAAATGTTATCAATTGTTTCTCTCTAATTCTTTAGTAGCTTACTCCCTTCCATAATTGGAATTTTATTTTGATACTATCTTACCTCGTTATTTTTTGCACCATTTTTTGTAAAAACCTTTTCAAATTGAAACCCATACCAATGGTACTGCCTTACTCATGGATTGATAGAAACATGTTTTGTGGAAAGTTTATATCTTGATGTTCATCTTTGATTCCATAAAATTCTTACGTTGTGTCTCTTACTTGTGGAAACACTAAAGTATGAGGTAACCATAGATCTCCAATGTTACTCTATGAAATCTTCACGTTGTTCTGCCATCTTGTCGGAATAATGAAGTGCGAGGTAATTCTCTAGTGGTGATGATTTTTAATATTATTTTTTCCGCTTGTGGGAACAATATAATACAAGATAGTTGTTTGGTAACATTAATGCGTTCTATAAATATTGCATGTCCAACATGAGGTAATGTAGTTAATATTGACAAAAGTTCTTAAGTTCTCGTTGATTTATATACTTAAATAATGCAAGTCCAAATGGATGAGGAATGAAGAGTAAAATGAAAAAATATCTAAGTTGTTGTAATTATAAATTGAGAAAGCGATTACAACAAGCAACAATAATTAATTGATTTATGTGTAAATAATAATATAATTCAAAATGACAAAAAAGAAGAAGTAAAAATATAAGATAAGAATGACGAGAATTCTAATAATAAAGAGATATCTAATTAAAGAGTTAACATCAATACATTAACTATGTTTGAAATACACCTATGAAGATTTAAGAGTGAAAGTTAACATCGTATAAATTAGCACGATCACCATTGTGTCAAAATATTTTGGAAAGTGAGTTTGTGAAGAATAAACTTCATCCCATAGAGGACCCCCAATCCCACATTGCTAACAAGGACCATAAAAAGAGTGTATATAAGTGTGAGCCCACCTCAACTAGCAAGAGGCCTTTTGGGAGTACACCCAAGAGCAAACCCGTGCGCGCCTACGAGCGCAAAGCGGACAATATCTCGCTAGTCCGTGAGGTCGGGTCACACGCTCACACACCAATTCTAACATGGTATCAGAGCAATATAAGGCTTAACCGCCGAAGTCCAGCAAATTACTGGGATAAAAGTTTAAGGCTTAACCGCCGAAGTCCAGCAAATTACTGGGATAAAGTTTAAAGGCTTAACCGCCGAAGTCCAGCAAATTACTGGGATAAAATTTAAGGCTTAACCGCCGAAGTCCAGCAAATTACTGGGATAAAGTTTAAGGGGGAATGTGAAGAATAAACTTCATCCCATAGAGGACCCCCAATCCCACATTGCTAACAAGGACCATAAAAAGAGTGTATATAAGTGTGAGCCCACCTCAACTAGCAAGAGGCCTTTTGGGAGTACACCCAAGAGCAAACCCGTGCGCGCCTACGAGCGCAAAGCGGACAATATCTCGCTAGTCCGTGAGGTCGGGTCACACGCTCACACACCAATTCTAACAGAGTTTCCTAGGAAATTTTGATCATTATATAATGGATACATATGAAGAGATTAGAGATCCAAAACATCATGTTCCACAATTTCATAAGACAGTGTTAGGTTTAAATCCTTATTAAACTATTCTTTCCTAAGCTTTCTATGATATTCAGAGGTAATATTATGCATGGTTTAATAATTTATCTCCTCGACCATTTCTAATTTAAATAATTTTAGACTCTATTATGAATTTATTTTATTAGTGATACATATATTAAAAATGATTATGATTATATCATGACTTTGTTTCAAAAAAGGATTAAAACTTTGATTAAAAATGTTAAACAATTGTTTAGGAAAATAATAGTTTAGAACGATGTCAAAAGAGTGTTTTCTGGTTGCTTTTAGGAGAGATCTACCTTTGGATAGTTAATTGTTAGATGACTTGATTAAATTCCCAATAAATAATATAATTTTTGTTATAAAGGTGATCAGAAATGTTCATTAATGTAAAATAATCAAGATTTGATAGAATTATGTCGGGTAAAGTTCAATATCAAGGAATGGGAACGTATGATGCAACCTAACCATAATAGATTATCATAATATAATCATGAAAATAGGAGGTTTACATAGCTTTTGTAATAAATTAAGACAATTCATGATAAGATAAAAGGTAAAGTTAGTTATAAACCTTTTAAGATTATGTTCCCTTCACATAACAAAAGATTTAAAAGATATGTGTGCTTACCATAATGAAAATGATTATGCAACATGAAATTTTATTGATAAAATTAAAAATTTAATTGACAGTGGAGAGTTTATTTATTTTATAAAAAATAATATTTTTCTAGAAAAAATAATACAAAGACAAAGGTAATGAACTAGATAGAATCAAACAAATACAAAAATATTTTTTACTATATCTGAAAGGCACACGTTTGCATGAACATCTAATAATTCTAAAAATCATTGTATAAAATATTTGGAAGTACATATTATTGATAAATCATCATCTGAAAGGCACACGTTTGCATTTTGTAATTATTTTGTTTTTAAAATTTACCATCAACTAATATGCAAATAAAATAATAAAATAGAAAACCATTTGTCATTTAGATTAATTCGTTGAGGTACAAAAAAAACTTCTTAATATGACAAATAAACAAAAAGTGGTGGTAAAACTAATCAAAGGATTCTTCTTGTTCGGATGAATCATCTTCTGAAGGTGACGAATCAGGAACATGGTCGAAAGCTTCACTTGGGCGTTTCTCTTCAGGGATGTCATTCCAAAAACTTGTAAGGTTCATTTTTGGATAAGCAGCGTGAAACTCTCGAAGAAGGAGTATGGTTGCATCTTCTTTTCCGACGTTGATAGTTATTTGCATATCTTTTGAAAGCTCAGCCTCGGCAGCAGCTACAGCAGCAATTTTTTTTTGCTTTGAAATCCTCCTTCAGTTTAGCTATCTTATAAGTTAGCTCTTTATTTTTTGTCACACAAAGAGTGAGAGAATTTCGAAGCTTACTGGAGTTGGATTTTTTAGTGGCTAGTTCTTTAGCAGGATTAACCTTGAGTTTGTTTATTTCTTCCTTATAAGAATTCCTCAGCAATTATGTATCCATAATGTGGGTGATTCCTAGATGATTCTTCATGCAGAGAGCACCTTTTATGAGTTCCGACCTTGCCATTTCATAACCATGAAATTGATCTACTTTGCCATGCAAATCTTCTCTGAATTTTTTCTCAGCCTCGTACGTTTCTTTGCAATAAAAACCATATCTTTGGCCAATTGCTTCAGATGGTTCTGAGAAGCTTCGACTTGAGAAGCAAGAGTCTTTCCTGCAGTATCAAGATCGACAAATGGTTGAAGTGCGACGATGATTGCAAGATTTTGAGGAGGAAGACGAAGTTCCAATGTGCTAGGCCCTTGAATCATATGGGTGATAGGTTCGTGAGAACAGATGACTTCTGGAGAAGCTTCGACTGGTATTGGTCTCCCAAAATTAAGCATGTGGTTTTGGATAACTTGAAGAATAGGGTCTTCTTTACCAGTAAGTGCTTCAGTGTTTTCGAAGCTGATAAACATATCAGGATCGAAGGTTGGAGTAGCTTGATTTTCGTTAGAGGTGCTATTTTCGATGACTATCACAGAATTGTCTTTATTTGGATGTTCTTCGATCGAAGGATTTTGTGGGTTTTGTTGGTTTCCAGCAGCGGTGTTTTCGTCTTCGTCAACCAAAGTACACGAAGTGATTCTCATTTTTTTTTTCTTTCCACGAGAACTAGAGGAAGTTTTATTTTTCTTTTAGGATGGCTCTTGATCTTTTCTCTCTTCGATAGGTGAGAGAGGTTGTTCAGTAGTTTTCCGTTTTCGACGCTTTGGCTTCGGTGGCGTTGAAGGGCTAGCACCAGATGTGCTAGCTGCCTTTTTTACCTTTCTTTTCCTTGACAGTTTATTCTTTCTTCTTTTTTGGCAAGTGGCTTTTCGATCTGTTTTCCAATGGGAAGGAAGACTTTGCAGTCCGGTTGAGATATTCGTTGGCAGACTAGCTACGGATCCGGCTCTGATGTTAGATCTTGAGGAAGCAAGCCACCTTCTGTGATTGGGAACATATAACAGTGGAGGAAATTGATGGGCTGAAAGGTAGTAGGAAACGCGTTGTTTCATTCCTTCTCAGCCCAAGAGGGAAGTTTTTCAAAAAAATCAACTTGGTCGTTGGACGACGTGATGAGTAACACTTCCAAATTTCTAAAAAAAAGTAAAGTAGAAAAGCAGATGTTAAAAAAATGTCGTAATTGTTTTTCCAAAATGTAAAATATTCGAGGGGCTTACGATTGCTTCTCCGGACGAGGGTTAGTTTTGAAGGATTGGTTTCGGAAATGGCTTTGTCATTCTCTCACGCGCCTGATATAAAGATGAATTTTTGCTTCCAGAATTTGTCAGACTCTAAGAGATCATCGATGATCTTGAGATCATCCATCAGGGTGAGGTAGTAAAAGGGAAGCTTCAGACCTTTCGATAACTGGGTCAAGGAAATGAAGTCTTTAATGCTGATGGGAATCTGAGATAGTCGAGATGCCATAATCACTGACATAAGGGTGAACCATTGATTCAGTGTCACCTGAGTAGGACATAAGCTCAACAGTTCGAAGTATTCCACGATCATTGGATTTAGTGGAAACCGAAGACCCAGTTAATGATCTCAGGGTAGACTATTAACTCGTCGTCTTTGCAATCTAAAGGAGTTTCTCCTTATTTGGGTAGTTGAAGCGTTATGTTCTCTCCTATTCCCCATTTCTTTTTCAGAGCCAAAGCTTGGCTATCTTTGCAGTATATGTAGCGGACCTTTTTTAGAGCAATGATATATTTACCTTCAAAATTTCTCAGGTTTATTCCAATTTTTGCTCTTTTCTCTTCGGAAACGAAGCAAGCGTCAGTCTCTTCTTGAGGTTTCTGGGTGTTTGCGGAGTTCTCATCGTCAGATTCAACCTCGAGATCGGTTTTCATAGCTTCTGAATAAACTTTGTTGGCTTTCGAAGTCTCTTCTCGAGGATTTTTTAGATGTTTGATCTCCCATGGCGATGAAAGTTCTTCTTTTTCTGTTTAATAAAGGGTGATTCGAAGATGAGATATTCTCTTTTGGTTTTAGAGGGGATTTTTCACTAATCAGAGAAGAAATTTTACTCTAAGACGAGGAGGCTCGAGGTGTTTTAGGCCCTAAGTTTTTAGATGAGGAATGTTCTTCGACTATGGGAGAAGGCGAAAGAACATGAACTTTAGTGGGATCAAAATTACTGTAATAGATTATTTCAGTGGTAGTTCAAATTGGACCTCCTCGAATCAATCTTGCTCTCATATATTCTTCAGCTATTTGTGTAATACATAAGTAGTCGTATGATCTGAAGACTAAATTACTGTCAGAGTCTGAAGATTCTGGTGTTTTGGGTAGGACAACCTTCAATGTTTTATTTTTTGGTTGCTTTCTCATAAACCAAATGTAGGTTAATCAGAGAGGATGAAGATGGATCAGAAAGTTTGAATTTTCTTGTCAGAATACTGAGAAAAGGGGAAGAACACGGTGAGGGTAGCCAAAAGCTCTGACTTCTCTCTAAAAAGGGTTGTGTGATGAGAATGAAAAAGTGAAAGGCAAACTGTATTTATACAAAGGAAGTGAAGATGTGTGAAGGTGAAAAGACTTTTATAATGATAGGTTGGAATACAAATTGGTGAGTTGATCAGATGCTCGACACATGTCAGGGTAGACTTCTAGGGTTATGATGAGTTTAACGGTTATGAGAAACGGTTACTTTCATTGTGCAACGGTTATGTTCGAAGACGATTTATTTACATAATATTTCGAACCAACATTCTATTACACTGTTTCGAAGCGATTTTGTTTTTGAAAGGTTATCAGATTTTAGCATCATTGCTAATTGCTATTCGATTTAAATATGCTTCGAATGATTACTTTAAGTTTATCACATGTCACATAACATATGGGAGTATTCCAAGATAATTGGGTTCGAAGATTTCTTAGTTCTCATTCATTTACTGACATGAGGACTAGGGGGCTTCTGATATGGAATAGGATTTTGATGACTGAACTGTAAATAATGTAAATTTAAGGATTTAATTATAAGTAATGTAAGTTTTGTCCTTAATTTGTAACTGATGTAAGTTTTAGAGAATATTTGTAACTATGTATAATTGTTGAGGACTATAAAGCAATTAGTCCTCTTTTATAATAGATTTCAGTTTGAGACTAAGTCTTGGCTCCTCTATATAAAAGGCAAGACTACTCTAATAAAGGGGTTGAATACTTTTACTTTGAAAACTCATTTGTACTTGTACTTTCTCTCTCTAAATAATCTCTTGCTCTTTCTCTGTCTAGAATTCACTCCTAACAATTTACTAAGGAAAAATCATAACTCACTTCTTATATGAATATAAAAATAATTAACAAGAGAACCCTTGCTGAGATTTGTTTCCCAACCAATGAGAAAATATCATTCAAATCAACCCTCACTTCTTATATGAATCTTATAACCATAAGCCTAGTTTGCATCTGGATAACTCAACTCTATGACTACCTTGTTTATTACTCAATATTCATTTATCCCACCAAGCTTATGATCCTCCGATGCTTCACAAGAATCCAAGTGCCCATCTTCGTTAGAGACCTCAGTTTTTCCTTCATCGCTTGCAACTATTTTATCTTATCAGTACTCTTCGTATAATAGTGCTAGCTATTGAGTTCAAGAACATCAACGTATATTTCAATCCAAAAATCATAACCTACAATATTATAAAAATTATCTATCTTTAACTAACTAATAATTGTCAAGATCATGCACTGGGTGAAATCTATATCTATGTGTCATATTTTTACAAAACATGAAATCATCTTCAGCAAAAACATCCTCGCTTTAACTCTCTTGTTCATATCCATCAACAACTCTGCATTGATTCTTGGAAGTACTAGGTTTGGTCTCCATTGTCTTAACTAATAGTATCACTTCCTCATTGAATATAACATCTTGACTAATAAAATATTTCTGATTTCGAGGTTCCAAGAATAACTACATATACCCTCTTACTACTTCTTTTATAGTTGCGGAACAAACATTTTAGTGCTTTCAACTGAAGCTTATTGTGCTTCACATGTGCCTAGACAACACATTCCAACACTCTCAAATGTTCTTGTACATGTTTCTTCATTGTTCATACTTTTTTTATATTTAAAGTCCAAGGTCTTAGATGCAATCGTGCTAATGATATAGCTAGTTGTCACTATGACTTCTTCCTAAAATCTTTGGCCCATTAAAATATAAAAACATACACTTAACTATTTTGAACAAGGGAAAATTTACCCTCTCAACAAGCTCAATCTATTGGGGCGTTCCTCTCACGGTTTGGTGTCTAACAATGCCAGCTTTCAAGCGGTAGTTACTGAATACCTCATTCATACATTGTCAGTTCTTAAATTTTTCAATACTTTTTTAATCTCATTCTCCACTAGCATCTTTTGGTTTCTAAAAAGATCAAATTATTCATCCTTGGTATTCAAAATTATAACCCATACTTTTTCTGAAGAAGATAACAATTAAATATAGGAATTAGTTTAGACCACCCATAGTAGGTTGTCTTGCAAGACCCCAAAGTTCCTAATGAATTAATTCAAACACATTACTAGTTTTATGGTTACTCGATTAGACCTTAACGCTATTACTTTTACCAATCACACAACTTTTAGAAAAACTCAAATTCTGAATTATATTACAATCTAATAACCCTTGTTTGATAAGATTAATAACACATTTCACACTCACATGTCCTAACCCTAAATTCCACAACTTGGTTGAATCTTTATATTCATAAAACACACACCCAACTACTATAGACCTTCATGATCTTACACACCATTAATCATATAGGATTTTATAACAACTAGTGAGTCTTTCAAAACTCTAAGTCAGTTATGTCTACCCTTATATATAAATCCTTCCTTGTTTTACAACACAATGTTCATTATTATTAAGTATGACATTGCCACCATTATGTCAAGTTTTCAAACCACTTTTTATTGGATGAAATCTTAAATGAAGCTCCCGAATACATTAAAACTTAAAGCAGAAGTCATTAAAGATTTAGTATATTCTTAATCATCTGAAAGCATTAGCATTATGCACCAAATAACTATACCTCTTGTTTAAATCCGAGAATTTCCTACAAATATCACCTTTCTTCTTGCAAGACCAAAATTTCACCACATAACCACTCACAAATCTCGTTGATTTTAACTGAGATTTTCCTCTCTTCTTAATTAAATATCTTATTTCAAGCCTACGCCTAGCACTCTTCAGAGTTATCTTCCTTTAAAGATCTTTTCAGTTCAAAGCACTCTTCAGTTTGGTCATCATATCTTTAACATAATGCATAATCGTTAATAATACATCATATCAAAATTTTCTAAATGTCTCCATATCTTTTAATATTATTATTATTATTATTATTATTATCCATTATTAGTTTATTCAATTCTTTGTCAAGATATATTATGTTGGCTAAATATTTTTCATCTAAACGCCATATAGTCGATTCCATATCCCCAATATCATTAGCTCTTTAGACACCTCTCGAAGGATTTTATCTTCTGATCTCAAGATAAGAGCATTATGGTCCTTGGACAACACATTGGTATCAACCTCTACTTCAAAATTCGCATTAGGTAAAAACTTATTGAACTCATGTTAATGATGTTCTTTGGTTTTATAGTTAGATCCAAATCTCTAAACTTAAAATTTGAAATAATATTAGCCTTTCATTTGTGTGTATCACCTATTAAACAATATTGTTGAAAATTATACACACTCAACGCACCACTTGTTTGGGATTCAGCCAAACAAGAAAACTTATATTTGAAACATAATGGTAAACACATTAAGGGTCATTCAGTAGGAGTCGAGACAACATGTTTGAAGTTATATGATTTGGTAGTATATTGTATATTTATGCCTCAGGTGATTCGCTTTTGGGAAGTCTTACAAGAAGAACGTAAAACCACAGTGTTGTGAACTTTCCGATACACAGTTTATAAGAAAGACGAAAAATAAACCAATAACAGAAGACAAATTTAATGTTATTCAAATTATAAAGGAATGCTATATCCACTGAATATGAACACACGTTATATATATATATATATATAATAAGATTACAATAATACTTTCTTTAACACAACTACTCTTATTTGGTTACAAAACTTATTCGGCTCACATAAGGTACTCTAGATATCAATGCTTATATTTGTATTTATCTTTTAGCTTTCCATCTCTAGTTATTCGGCTTACATAAGGTACTATTTTTTTCTATATACATTATATAGAACCATTGATGAATGAGTTGAACTCCGAAGTTCATGATAACAGCTTACAACTTTTTTTGTAGAACAATCGAACAAAAAAGGTGCTACAACCCCTAACATTTGTACGCATATATATTGTAATAGATAAAAGTTATTTTCAATGATGTCTCAAGAAGGTGATGACTACACCACCACCACCACTGCCACCAACTCCATTACCACCCCCCAGAGCCACCACCACCACCATCACAACCCCCAAAACCACCACCACGAACACCACCACCACCACCACGTCATCACCACCACCACCAACACCGCGAGTACCACCACTATAAGCACCATCACCAACACCACGAGTACCACCTCCATAACCATCACCATCGCCACTACGTCACTTACTAATGAGGTTGAAGATGAAGTTGATATGGTGTTTGAACAAAAGAGTAAAGTTTTGGATATTGTTGCTAAAGCTATTTTTAGACTTAGTATAGTTTCAACTTCTATGGAAGCATAATGATTTCATGGGTTCGGGTTTGGCCGAGAGTTTGACATTTTTGATATTTTGAATGTTTGGACTAATTAGTAACATGATGATATTGACAATCATCAATTGGTGAGAGATAAGCTAGGAAGATATAGTAAACATACATAGAGGTAATAATATTATAATAATATGGATTATACTTTATCAGTTAAAAAATACTAGAACTGTTTCTTGAACCGGGAGTGGAGATAAGTTAAAATGGTAGAAAACCATGAGGGAGAAGATAATTTCTCTGAATAAGAATGAGACCTAGATTCTTGCAAAACATTCGTCTAGTTTAAATCTTGTGGGATGTAAATGGATATTCAAGAATAAGAAATATACACCGACAGTTGAATTAGCTAAGTACATAATAATGTCAGTGGGAAAGGGCTTTACGTAAAAGGAAGATGGTGTTTTCTGTGAACTTCTCTTACTAGTTGTGACGCAAAAGTCTATAAGGGTTATGCGAAAATGTTTGGTTAGATTTGATCTTGAGCTACATAAAATCGATGTTACTAATGCCACTTTGTATGAAGAACTTGAAAAGACTATCAATATTAGTCAACCTGAATTTTTGTAAAAGGCCATGTAGATTTATGATTTTTAAAGAGACATTTATATAGACTGAAATTGTTATCAACATAGTAAAATACAAGATTTGACTCTATTATAATGTCAATCGATTATGGGAAAATTATAATGACAAGTGTGTCTATTATTATGGGGAAACACATATGGAAAATCATATTCTGTTATTGTTGTATGTTAATGACTTACCTACAGTTGAAAAAAATATAATTCATATTAAAACTATGAAGATTCATTTTAAAATAGAGGTGAAAATGAAGAATATGAGAGAAGCTAACATGATTCTTGTAATATAAATTAAAACAAACATAAGAAGACGTTATATATTCATATCTTAAAAAGACTACATGTACGAGATGCTCGTGAATTTTGGAATGTTCGAAGCCATATTTGTTGATGATAGGGTATATCCTACTAAGGTTTATGCCTTTATGTACGAAGTAAGACTGATACAATAAGCACGAGCTGATATCAAGTGGATTTATATATGTGTTATTTATAATTTCATAATAATGACAACGAGCTAAATAATATGATGAGCTAAAGGACAATGCAATAAGAGATAAATTTTTGAGGTTAAATAAAATATTACAATAAATTAATAAATATGAACATCTGAATTATGATGGCCTTCGTGGGAAACAAAAGAAGAATGAAGAGTAATATTAAGAGGCTCGAAAATCTAAGATAAATTATGGAGATAAAATGGTGTTAAAAGAAATGACAAGCGATAAGATAAAATGTAAGATCAAACAAGATTCCAAGTAAGTTAACATGCTGAATATGTTGAATATGCTTGCTTAAGGTAGATAACAAAGACCTTGAAGTTACAAGATAAATTAAGAACCTTGACCTTATTATTTTAAAATATACAAGCACATTATACAATTAAAGAATTTTTATTCATATTAGTAATAATTTATATATTAAATAAACTCCCCGTGTACTTATGAACATGTGTGATTCATTCATTCATATGTATACGAAACATTATAAATAGGAATGTAAACCCTTATTTGAGGGTGATTAAATTATGAGTAAGAAAGTAATCAATTGTTTCTCTCTAATTCTTCAGTAGTTTACTCCCTTCCATAATTGAAATTTTATTTTGATACTATCTTACCTCGTTATTTTTTGCACCATTTTTTGTAAAACACTTTTCAAAGTGAAACCCATACCAATGGCACTGGCTTACTTATGGATAGATAGAAACATGTTGTGTGGAAAGTGTATATCTTGATGTCCATCTTTGATTCTATAAAATTCTTATGTTGTGTCTCTTACTTGTGGAAACACTAAAGTATGAGGTAACCATAGATGTCCAAATGTTACTGTATGAAATCTTCACGTTGTTTTGCCATCTTGTCAGAATAATGAAGTACGATGTAATTCTCTAGTGGTGATGATTTTTAATATTATTTTTCCCGGTTGTGGGAACAATATAATACAAGATAGTTGTTTGGTAACATTAATGCGTTCTATAAATATTGCATGTCCAACATGAGGTAATGTAGTTACTATTGACAAAAGTTCTTAAGTTCTCGTTGATTTATATACTTAAAGAATGCAAGTCCAAATAGACGAGGAATGAAGAGTAAAATGAAAAAATATTTAAGTTTTTGTAATTATAAATTGAGAAAGCGATTACAACAATCAATAATAATTAATTGATTTATGTGTAAATAATAATATAATTCAAAATGATAAAAAAAGAAGTAAAAATATAAGATAAGAATGATGAGAATTCTAATAATAAAGAGATATCTAAATAAAGAGTTAACATCAATACATTAACTATGTTTGAAATACACCTATGAAGATTTAAGAGTGAAAGTTAACATCGTATAAATTAGCACGATCACCATTGTGTCAAAATATTTTGGAAAGTGAGTTTCCTAGGAAATTTTGATCATTATATAATGGATAAATATGAAGAGATTAGAGATCCAAAACATCATGTTCCACAATTTCATAAGACAGTGTTAGGTTTAAATCCTTATTAAACTATTCTTTCCTAAGTTTTCTATGATATTCAGAGGTAATATTATGCATGGTTTAATAATTTATCTCCTCGACCATTTCTAATTTAAATAATTTTAGACTCTATTATGAATTTATTTTATTAGTGATACATATATTAAAAATGATTATGATTATATCATGACTTTGTTTCAAAAAAGGATTAAAACTTTGATTAAAAATGTTAAACAATTGTTTAGGAAAATAATAGTTTAGAACGATGTCAAAAAGTGTTTTCTGGTTGCTTTTAGGAGAGATCTACCTTTGGATAGTTAATTGTTAGATGACTTGATTAAATTCCCAATAAATAATATAATTTTTGTTATAAAGGTGATCATAAATGTTCATTAATGTAAAAGAATCAAGATTTGATGGAATTATGTCGGGTAAAGTTCAATATCAAGGAATGGGAACGTATGATGCAACCTAACCATAATAGATTTTCATATTATAATCATGAAAATAGGAGGTTTACATAGCTTTTGTAATAAATTAAGACAATTCATGATAAGATAAAAGGTAAAGTTAGTTATAAACCTTTTAAGATTATGTTTCCTTCACATAACAAAAGATTTAAAAGATGTGTGTGCTTACCATAATGAAAATGATCATGCAACATGAGATTTTATTGATAAAATTAAAAATTTAATTGACAGTGGAGAATTAATTTATTTTATAAAAAATAATATTTTTCTAGAAAAAATAATACAAAGACAAAGGTAATGAACGAGATAGAATCAAACAAATACAAAACTATTTTTTACTATATCTGAAAAGCACACGTTTGCATGAACATCTAATAATTCTAAAAATCATTGTATAAAATATTTGGAAGTACATATTATTGATAAATCATCATTGAATGTAAACACTGATTGATATATAGATATATATGGAATGTTGAGGGTCTAAATGTAATACAAATAAGGTTGTATGTAATAAATTGTATAATTGAAACAGAGTATACCAACTACTTGTAAATACAGGGGGTTGAAATGCGATTTACTCATTTGTATAACTGATTCAGTTAAACTAAGTCTACTGCGCTTATAAATAAAGGGTGAGGCAATGAATAAATGGTGACACTTTTTTATTAGAGTGATTTTATTTCATCTTTTACTTTCTCTCTACAATTAAACTATCTTTATATTTTCTCTCTCCAAAAACGAGATTAACACTTAACAAATTGGCGACCACAATGGGATAATTATTCGATTAGTACCTTGATTTCACATTAAAAAAACCCATAAATTGTAGAGTTTTTGGGCATTTATATCGCTCTAGATCGATATGGAAATGGGAAATGAAGTTGATCCAATGGTTCGAAAATCAATTGAAACTTTGAGATCTAATTTACATAGGGAAGCAAGTAAAGAAGATGATCAAATTCCAATACAACAAGGTCATTCAGATATTAAAGTTCAAATATATCAGTTACTAGATAAAATAAAAACATGAAATGACAAGTATATTCAGTTAGGAAGACTAAAATATGAGGTACGACAAGGTGAAGAGATGTGCAAGCTAAAAAACCAATTTGATCGATCATATACAACTCATCAGATTTAAAGCGATCGCAAGAAAACACATTTTGAGTCTGATAAAGAACATCGTACTTCACGAAAAGAAAAGAAAGATAAACATAGATATATCACATTTAGTGATGATGAATTTGATAGCTCTGAATTAAAGGAAGGATCATCTAAGCAAAATAGATATCGATAATCTTCAGAAAAAAAAGACGTCGGTCTCAAAATCGCGTAAGAAATATAAACGCGGAGCCAGGTGGGTGCATGTGGGGTCCAAGGAACCCACCTGATTCCATTAAAACATATCTTTAGTAATTGAATTTTATCTCTTCCCATTGCCAAGTTGGTAAAAAGCCAACTCAGGAACCCACAGATTTTGGGTTCGAGACTTGGCTATTGGTTAATGTCTAAAAAATAATGTAAATTTATATAAATTTGATGATATTTGTAGAAAATCCTAATTATAAGATACAATCTTTTAGAAAAATTTCTATTTTACTATCGATTATATAACTCCAACTACAAGCTTCAAACACTAAGGTATTTATTGAGTCTTTATGTTATTAATTCTCAAAATTTAAGCTTTGCTACATGTCTTATATTACTATTCATTAGTTACAAAGATTAACATTGGTTGATCTATATTTTTTCTTAAGATAGAGAGCCGTAGAGTTAAATTTCAAAGCAAATAAAACCACCAAAAATCATAATTTTTATTTTGCTTTGCTAAGTTTAAATTTTATTATTGATTTAGTTTTTATGTTTGTCATTATAGGATGCATAGATATTTCAAAACAAGTAAATTTAGAAAAGAAAATACAAATATCTTTAATTTAATCAGTGAAGTTAACCGCAGAGGGACACAAGATTAACTTGTTATTCCAGAAGCACGTGTTTCGATGGTCAATAATCCACAACTTGAAGTTGAAGCACAATCTTCAAATTAGGAACATTTGGAGGCTGATCCATGGAAAAGAGATCGAATCTCTAACTTGCATCCGGATCTTCAAGACTCGGTAAGAAGATTTTACCTTTTAAGAGGTCTAACACAACCTTGTAAGGAGAAATATCCTTATACCGAAGTTACTTAGAATATATTAAACCTAATAACTCTGTCCATTGTTGGCTTTGTTTTTACCTGTAGCAACGGCGAGTGTTGGACGAGTTTTCTCGGGTTTGAATTATGGAAAGAAGGAGCGATCCATAGATTAATCATTGTTTGGTAATATTTGTCGCACGATTAGTAACATAACTACCCTTCAACAATTTCAAACTATGAATAAGAGAAAAATACAAGTAAAATTAACTTAGATTTATGTTTTTATTCTAGTTTTTTTAATCACATTTTAGTTACTTGTGTAACGTATATTATAACAATAAAAACTTAATATTTGAGATTTAAATATAAATCATGTTTATTATAACTTTTGTATCTTATTTTAATTTATTTGAATATAATCAAAAAATCCAGGACACCACTATGTTTCGATTCTGGCTACGCCACTGGATGCAGAATCCCGATGATCACATCGAACAATTCAAGAACTATATAATGAACTTCAAAGATGATGACATGCTGGTATGCAGAGTTTTTTCTTAGACATTCAATGGCACAACATTGAAGTGGTATAATAAGATTTTGAATGGATCTGTTACCAACTTTAAATATTTTTATACAGATTTTCGGCAATATTTTTTGGGAAGCAAAGAAATGCGTGCAAATGGGGATAAAATAATACCATGTAAGCAAGTTGTGAGAGAGAAATTAAAGGGCTATACGTAGCATTTTGCGCTAACAAAAATAAGATTGGATAATTATGAAAAGATGGTTGTTATGACTGCAATTCGACAAGGGTTATTACGAGGTGATTTGGCAAATGAAACAACGAAAAGGAGACCATTAACTTTTGGAGAACTTCGAGGACCAAATTAGAGTGGAATAAATAAGTAGTAACGTCTTTCTCACTCACATGTCCTAACCCAAAATTCCATATCTTGGTTGAATCTCTCTCTAAACTAAACATACCCCCAACCACTATAGATCTTCAATAACTGACACACCGCTAATCATATACGCTTTTATAACAACTAACGAGTCTTGCAAAACTCTAATTCTGCCATCTCCACCCTTATGTATAGACCATTCCTCGTTTTATATGTCGATATAAATAACATCTCGTTTAGCATCGGGTACATATCTCACATTTATTATAACTCTATCAATTTATGTAGACAACTTGAGCTTAACATCCTCATCATTTTTTACAGGACAAGGTTCATCATTCCCAACTATGACGTTGCCATCATCAAACAATCTCAAATTTTCAAATAACATTTTGTTGGAAAACATGTTGAATAAAGACCGAAAATATATTATACTTTCAAGTACAAATCACTAAAGATTGAGTATGCTCATAATCATCTCTGGCATTATTCTTAAGATAACTATACTCCTTCTTCTAGTTTGGGAAATTCCTACTACTATCACCTTCCATCTTTCACAACCAAACTTTCACCACATAACCACTCACAAATCTTCTTGATTTTGAATGAGATTTTCCTCTATTCTTGATTGAATCTCTCATTTCAGGCATACGCCTCTCACTCAACCTAAGACCTTCAGAGTCACTCTTCAGAACTATTTTCCTTTGAAGAACCTTTAAGTTTAAAGCACTCTTCACTTCCGTCATCTTATCTTTAATATAAAGCACAACCATCAACAAATTGCTCATACACATTCGACAAAGAACTCAATAGGATTATTGCGATCACCATCTTATACTTTAACTTTAACTGCATTTAAATAAAAAATGACACTATCAAAAAATTTGAAGTGTCTTCGGATCTGTTTAATACATCAATTATAGGTGTATTAAATTGTTTCTTGAGATATATTATGTTGGCTAAATATACTTTCCATATAAAAGAGTTCTAGCCGATTTCATATCCCTAATGTCGTTGGCTCTTTAGAAACCTCTTTAATAATCTTATCCTCTAATCTCAAGATAAAAGAATTATGAGCCTTCTAAAAAACCTTGATATCAACATTTTCTTCAACATTCTCCTTAATTGTAACGTACAAAACTTCTTATAGAATTTTAATTCTCCGTAGATTAAAATCATTCTCCTTCTTGAATGTATCGAATTCAAAACTCATGGAACTCATCTTAGTGGCATTCTTCAGTTTTCTGGTAAGATCCAAATCTTTAACCTTAAGATTCGAAATAATATTGGTCTTTCCTTTGTATATATCTTCTATAAAACAATATTGTTACAGATTATCCACACTCGTTGCACCACTTGTTATGGATTCAACCAAACAAGAAAACTTATATTTGAAATTTAATGGTATAAACATTAAGGGTCATATGGTAGGAGTCGATACAACGTGTTTTAAGTTATATGATTCATTAGTATGTCGTATATTTAAGCCTTAGGTGATTCACTTTTGGAAAGTCTAGCAAGAAGGACGTAGAGAAGCAGTATTGTGAACCTTCCAAGACAAAGTTTCTAAGAAATACCAAAAAATAAATCAATAACGCAAGACGAATTTAATGGGTTATGATTATTAATAAATTTTATATCCACTAACGACGAATATAGATTATATATATTGAATAAGAGTACAAGGATACTTTTTCTAACACAACCACTATTCTTCGGTTACAAACCCGAAAAACTTGAAATTTTCTCTCTGTAGTTAAATCACATAAAAACTGCTCCAATTCCACACTCAATTACTGAGTTGAACTCCAAAATTCACGATAACAACTTACAACGTTTTTCTTAGGACAGTCGAACAAAAACGAGGCCGCAATCCCTAGCATATATACGAACATACTTCGACCTTATAGTGGTGGAACCAAAAGTAACATCGTCTCTTCTACTATTTTGCTCATTTCTTAACTATAATTAGATCAATTACTATTTGGTCAATAGAGACTAACTCATCAATTTTAAAATCTTCAAGGTAAATCTTCAACATAATTAGTAAATCGGTTTCTTTCAAAAGCACTTAGACAAATTGTGACACCTCACACATCCATATGAAGCTCCAAAAGATAATAAGTATACGCCTTTTGTCTCCAACAACACAGAAACACTTATCTTCAACTAAATTTTCGGTTGAGCATCCAACTATTTAAATATTCAGCACGTTCAACTTTTAGAATCTCGTGTTACTCAAATTTTCGGCCCCTTCATTTTAAACCGAACTTCACCGATCACATGCCTAACAAACATAAATGCACGTCCCTTTTAATAATTTAAATACTTAATTGTTATTTCTACCTTTTATTTACAAAATCGGTTCATATATATGATGTGTAAAAATTTGTGAGAGACATATTCTCTTTTTAAAAAGTTACCTAACCAGATACAATTAACAAACTGGAGAGAGGAAATACATAAACATTTCCTTGCCATAAAAGTTTACACACATCAAAATCTAAATATTTAGAACTATTTTAATTCCATATCTATCGAATTATACGAAATTTGATTAAACTTCAGGTTATGAAGATTATTCGTTTATAGATACTATATCTTTCTGCAACTTAAACTCCATAGGCTGAACAACGGTTAAATTGGACTAACCATTATGATCACCTAATGGATTTGTTGTTAAAACTTTAGTGTATGATAACACGTGGTATAATTTTTTGTTACAAATACGAACGCTTAGACTTTTAGATTTGAATATGATAGTTAAGGGATAATGTTTTTTATCGCAACCGCTATTGAACGAGTGCGCATAAAGTAAACTCTTGATCTGACGCAATAGTCACCGATAGAGGTTCAAATCAAGAAAGCGTTTATAGAGGGGGTCGAACACATGCCAATTTGATCACGAGCTCATCTACTCCACCAATTCAGTTGCGTAATCGTTTTGTTTAGTTTTAAATTTGATGTTGGAAATCGGCTTATGTATTTTTGGATCAATCTTTTTTTTATCCATTTCTTTCCACATAATAATTCCAAAATTTATTTACTTCTTTATTTGTTCTCAGTAGTGTTTGAGCGGCTTATTTGTTCCTTTTTATGTATGAAAAATGAAAAATTAATGTTGAATCGATTTTTTATCAAAATAATTTTTTCGTTAGTAATTCAATCAAGAGTAATAATTTTAGTTTAAGATACTTTTTAGCATTACCTAATTTTAAAACTTCATAGGAACAAACTAAGTAAGTTAATTGTGTTATACAATAAGAGACATATTAATACAAAGATTTATATCTGATTTATCCTAACTTCTATATTTTTTTGGGTCATCTGTTATGCTAGAAACAAGAAAAAGCATGACAATAAAGACTTCAGCTCATGTGAAATGATCAGATATGTTATCCACATTCTGACCGGAATGGATAGATCCAACTTACTCAAGAGAAAATTCTGGGGAAAATATGCTAATATCGGGCCTGTTATTGGGTGTTTTAATCATCTCAATAAACCAATGACTCTGATTGCTCTAAACTGGAACAACCCTAAGCTTGGAAGGCTCAAATTAAATACCGATGATGCCTGCAACCAGTCAGGCGAATCTAGTGGTGGAGGGTTGTAAGAGATAGTGAATGTCAAATAATTTTCGATTATGGGGGTCTTTATGGTAAATGTATTCCTATAGTGGCTAGATGTAAAGCGATGTTCGATGGTTTAACCCTATGTTATTCAAAAGGAATTACTAATTCGGACATGGAAACAAATTCGCTCATTCTTACAGAAATGTTTCTTCAAGGGAGGTCTCCATGATTTCTTTCATCCATTGTTAGTTGTCGTTGAAAGCTGTTCTCTTCAAATATGAAATTAACTCATATTTATAAAGAACATAAGGAAGCACCTAACTGGATTTCGAAGGTTAGCCTTAAATTTAGGCAGGCTATGGACTTTGATCAGCTTCAAGACCCAGTTAAGCTCAAAGACGTCACTTTTCTTAAATGGTTGGGGTGGGGTATCTAAGGATAGAACCCAACCTGTAATTCTTAAATCAGAGCAAAAAGGTTCTTACCTTAAGCCTTCTGCAATTTGTTCTTTCCTCGGTTGCTTCGATTTGGTTGTTTGTTATCATGCTCCTTGATTTGGGTCTGAAGATGAAGATCGAATTGAGTTTGTGGGTTGATGGGTCTCTGATTTTTATTTGGTTTGAAGATGGTAGTGAATCAGGATTTGAAGATTGGTAGTGATTGAAGGTAAATTTGTGGGTTGGTTTCGATTAGGGTTTTGATACTGAAAAATGAAGGGAGCAAATTTAGAGTTATTGTTTGTGTCTTTTGTGGGTCTGGTTTCTCTTTCGTTAGTGGGTCTTTTGACCTCCAATTGTATCTCGAATATCTCATGTCACATTTCTATTACTTTTAATTCATGAAATAGAGTAAATCAATTTGTTGAAGGAAAAAAAACGTTAATTGGATACTTTGATTATTTTAAATCAAACGGTCGATCCGATTAAATAAGTTGATTGGATAAATTAGTAAAAAAATAAATAATATAAATTAATAAAATTAAACGGTAAATTAATAAAAATAAATGATAAAAAAATTAATAGTAAAATTAAAAATTAAAAATTAAACGGAAATCATTTTGAAAGTAAATTGTTATATAACCGTATTTACTAAAACCTATATATTTAAATGCCACCACGTATCATACATGTAATATTTGTAAATATAGATAGCCAATTTTTATTTTATCTAACTATTAATTTGAATTTAATTTGAAATGAAAAACAGTAGGATGAAAACGCTCTAAGAACAGAGTCGCTTCAAAAACTAAAACCCTAATACCTGCTGATGATTAACTCTATCATCAGAATTCAATCGATGGAATAATTTCCTATTCTTCGTACTACTGAGAATCAACAACAGTAAACAAGGAAGTCGTATGTAGATTTATTCAAGGCAAAGGAATGTTCGGCATCGTTAAACCCAAAATTCATCAAGAAAACAGAGCATCACTACTTTGTTCAGTACAACGAGAAGGTTAAAGAAACCCTAATCAAGAAATCTAGAATAAATTTGATAGGAAAGTTTAGTAATGGAGTTCCTAAGAAACTGAAACTAGATAGTGTCTTGGCTAATCTTAAATTTCGGAGACCCTTCAACTACGAGGTCTGGGACTCTCACCATATTTTCTTCGAATTCAAATTAAATGAAAATATTTCTAAGATTTGGTCAAGAAACGTATGGAGATTTGACGATTCGGTTATGAGAATCTTGAGATGGAATCAAGATTTCAATAAAAAGTACAAAACCCTACTGTCTTAACCTGGGTTCATTTTGAAAACTTACCGGAAAGTCTATATGATACTGGTTTGGTGAATGATATTGCGGCAGGTATAGGGCCAACGTATAGAGTTGTTGTTCCTCATTAAAATTGAGCCCATGCCAATGCTTGCTATGTGCAAATAAAGGTAGACATCTCTAAACATTTGAAAAGAAAATTGTGGATCGGGTTTGGAAACAATGATGGATATTGGATTTCGATCAGCTATAAAAACGTGTCATCATATTGTAACTGTTGTTATCATATAGGGCACAATTCGTCTAAATGTAAAAAAGATCCTAAGAAAGTTAAAGAAACTGCTACAATGGAGGAAAACAGCAAGAGTAATGAAATTAAAGAAGATAATGAAGATAGGGAAAATCATCTATAGATACTAATGAAACAAGAAATAAACAAGTTTTTAAAGTTTATAGAAGAAACTTTAAATCAATCATTACTCAAAAGGAACAAGCAGATGAAAAGAATGTAAGTAGCAAAGATATGAATCAAGATGTCCAGACTAAGTTTACACAAGTTCAATTGAACAATTCTATACAACAACAGAATTAAAGCAACAAATCGAATTTGCCAGGCAATAGCAAAGAAGTTATTGAAGCTATAGAAACTATTGATGAAGATCACTTCAAAGATCATTCTCCTTATCGTAACATTAGCAGATGCTCCCCCTCTCTAACGTACTCTCCACGACAAAGCTTCAATGAAATCATATCCTCCAAACTGAAAACTGCAAAAAGAAGAAGGTCAACTGGAAAGCTATCTATCAAGTCTCTAAGTTTAAGGGATATAATCTACAAATCCTATTCTGATAATGATCAGAGCTATTAGTTGGAATGCAAGGGGTGTGAATAACAAGCCTACATTGAGAAGACTCAAGTCTATGATAAGATCTGAGTGTATTAAGGTACTTGTGATTCAAGAGCCTATGTCCAAGAATGATAAAATTAAAGAAGTTGCTGAAAATCTTGGTTTTAGTGACTGTTTTGCTAATATTTCTAACAAGCTATGGATTTTCTGGATGGATAATGTAAATATTAAAATTGTTCTTAACATGGAGCAATATGTTCATATGGAGATTGAGTACCCTGGAGTTACTAAAATAATCTATCTTACTTCTGTCTATGCTAAGTGCAATCGTATTCAGAGATTGGATCTTTGGGAGAACCTTATGGATGTTGCTGATAATGATAAGGCTTGGATGTGTGTTGGTGACTTTAACATTATTTCTTCTCATGATGAGCAGCTGGGTTTCATATCTAACTGTCAAGTCAATATGGATAATTTTAATGAAACTATAAGGGCTTGCAACCTAAATGATGCTGGTTACAGTGGTCCTAAGTTTACTTGGTCGAGAAGCAACAAATGGAGAAGACTCGATCGTGCTTTTGTCAATGATAAGTGGATGTTTACGTTCAAAGAAATGCAGGTTTTCCACATGGTCAGAACATGTTCTGACCATGCCCCCTTACTCATCTCAGCTAACTTAATTGATACTAATGATTCAATCTGTAAAAAAAAGTTTAAGTTTCTAAATACTTGGTCCAATGATGTTTCTTTCCTTAGTATTGTTGAGCGGAATTGGAAACAACCAATGGTTAGCCACCCTAGCAACACTTTTTGGTACAAACTAAGAAGATTCAAAAGCTGTCTCAAGATTTGGAATAAGGAAAAATTCAGGAATATTTTTTATAGTGTTAAAGAAACAGAAAAGCAATGTCAAGAATTTGGAAATTCTACATTATACTGCTAATAATCAGCAATCTTTTGCTAGTTTAGTTATGGCTAACAGTCTTCACCTAAAAGCTCTAAGGAATGAAGACTCTTACTGGAGACAAAAATGTTTCAATAACTGGTTACAGGAAGGTGATGGTAGCTCTAAACTATTCTATAGTTATGTGGCTAAGAAAAGAAGAAAAAATGAAATCAAGAGTGTTAAAGATGGAGATACCTGGATTCTGAATAAGAAGAAGATAGGAAAGTCTGCTGCTGATTACTTCAAAAACATACTCATGTCTGACCCCTAAAAAAGCAAAGATGAAGAGACCGAGTTTCTCAATAACAAGAATTTTTACTGCATCCCCTCTATAGTAACTGCTGAGGACAAGGATAGGCTGCTTACTAGAACTACTAAAGAAGAGATTTGGGGAATAATCTGTAGCATGAAGAGTGATAGTGCCCCTGGTATTGATGGTTTCAATCTCTACTTCTTTAAACAATTTTGGCTTATTATTAAAAGTGACATGTGCAATGCCTTCAATGCTTTTATTCAGGGTAGCTTTATCCCAACTGGGTTATTTGCTACTGGCATTTGCCTTGTCCCTAAGAACATTAACCCTATTTGGTGGAATAGCTACAGACCAATTGAGTTGTGTACTCTAATCAACATAATTTTTTCTACTCTTATCAATCAAAGGCTGGCAAATATTTTACCTAAGATTGTTTCTTCTGCTCAGTCTGCTTTTGTCAAGGGCAGACTTATTCATAACAATATATTACTGGCTAAAGAATTGCTATATGATATCAATAAAAAACCTAAAAAGGGTAATACTATCATTCAATTAGATATGTCAAAAGCATTCGACAGAATCTCTCACTCATTCATTTTTAAAGTCCTTCATACTTTTGGTTTCAACAACAAGTTTGTTAGTCTTATTAGAAAGATGATTACTGAGGTTCATGTTTCAATGCTCATTAACGGGGAACATTTTGATTATTTTATAATGAAGAGAGGATTAAGGCAGATGGATCCTATCTCCCCTAGCCTATTTATCCTGGGTGAGGAATTTCTCAGCAGAGGCCTGGACATTCTCTTTAATACTCACCCTAACATGTGTTATGCTTCTAGAAATAAATACATTATCCCTTGTATCATGTTTGCTGATGACATATTAGTGTTCACTAATAGTATCCCTACTTCTATTGATATTCTGAGCTGCTTTCTAGATTTGTATCAACAAATTTCTGGTCATGCCATAAACAAAAGTAAAACAAAGCCGATCATTTCATCAAAGTCCCATGCTTCAAGGGTGCAAAGTCTCAAGTTACAAACTGGTTTTGAAGTAGATTTTCTACCTGTTTCTCACTTGGGGATTACTGTCTCAAAAAAAAAGGTCTTCAATTCTATCCTAAACAAGATCAATGATAGAATCACTGAAAGGGACAGTAAGTTACTCTCATATGGTGGCAGGTTATCTCTTATAAGAAATGTTCTATTACCTATTACATATTATTGGTTACAATGCTGTGAGATTCCTAAAGCTATCATTTGGAAGATTGAAACTCATTTGAATAGATTTCTCTGGAGAACTAAATATAATCAAAAGGTTATCCACTGGTCTACTTGGTCTTACATTTGCAAACCTTTTGGAGAAAGGGGTCTAAATCTTAGAAAAATGAATAATATTCAGAACTCATTCTCTCAAAAATTATGGTTTAAGTTTTCGAAAAAAATGTTGTCTATGGTCAAATGTTATGAATGATATATACTGCAATAATGTTCACCCTTTGTATATTAATAACAGAAGGCTCTTTAGTTTGGAACAGGCTGTGCAATATAAGATAGCAAGCTGACAGTAACATTACTTGGATCCTTGTCAGAGGAAATATAGACTTCTAGAAAGACTTTTGGCTTAATATTCCTACAATAGCCACTCAAAACAAAATTAGTTGGTATATTGATGTTAAGGTTAACCCATTTTGGCAGAATAACTCTTGGAATCTGAATGAAATGCAGGAAAGTATTGCAAATAATAGAATTCAGATGATCAATAAGCTTTGAATCACTGATAATGAAGACATCATTTGCTGGAAGCTCTTGAAGGACAGATAATTCAACTTGAGGCAGACTTGGGATAACATAAGAGCAAAGCACAATCACTCTAACTTATATATGAAGATTTGGAACTCGAAAATCGCGAGGAAGTTCTCTTTTATAACCTGGAAACTTATGCATAACTTTATTTTCCTTCACTCTATTATGATGAAGAAGCATATTAGTATGGCTTCTAAGTGCGTGTTCTGTGAAAATTGTGAGTAAAATAATCACTTATTTGTTAACTGTACATTTGCATGGCAGATTTGGAATTGGTTTGCTTGCATATTGAATATCAAAATCAGAAGATTTATGATCCTTTCTCATTTACTAAGATGTTGGTTTTGGTTTTCAAAGAAAAAATTTCATACCACACACTTAGTTCCCCAAGCTATTTGCTGGGTGATTTGGAAGGCTAGAAACGCAATTAAGCATAAGGAAATCCATTTCACTGTTAGCAAAGCCATAGAACTCATCATAAACATAATCAAAGGTGTTGAAATCTCTGGTAATCTTAATTACAAACACTGGTCGATGGCTTTCAATGCAGGTATTACGATAGGCTGCAGTTCAATTGAAAAGAAGGATAAGCCATTATACCTGAGATGGACTCCTCCTAATCAGACTCGTCTTAAGATGAATGTTGATGGTTCTTGTGCCTCCAATGGTGGAGCTGGAAGTGGTGTTCTCTTCAGAAACATCGATGGTGACATTATTCAAGCCTATGGTAATCTGTTGGGAAAATCGAATCCCCTTCAAGCTGAAACCATGGCTATGCTTGAAGGCTTAACGATTTGTTACAAAAACAACTGGACTCATGTAGACATCGAGCCTGATTCCTTGATTCTTATCAAGCAGCTTACAAACAATCCTAACACAGACTTCGGAGACCCTAATGTAAGCTACTGCCGTAAATTTCTTAACAAAACCATGTGCTTAAAGCACATCTCTAGGGTCCAGAATCAAGCAGCCGATTGGCTTGCGAAATGGACCCTAAAGTGTAAGCTTAAGCTAAACTTTCAGCAGCCCAATGCTCCACCCGAACTCCTTGCAATCAATTTCTTAAAAGCATTGGGTTGGGATACATTCAAAATGATTAAGCTTTCATTTGAACTATGGATACTGCTAGGGTTTTCTATTTTGTAGGAACGCAAGGAGGTGATTGAAGCTCAAAAAATGAAGACTCAAGATGGTGGTTTAAGAAGAGTTGCTGAATATGAATGATACTTGATATCTTCTCTGGCTCTTTACAATTGCTGGAGAAAAAGGAAGAATGATTATTACTTTATTTTCAAATTGTTATTTTATTGTTTTCGGTGAGAAAAAATTGACTCCAAATTTATTTTGGCTTTAAATTTTAGAGAAATTTACTTTTGATCCTTTAATTTTGTAATTTCTCAATTAGTTAATAATAATATTCCTTTGTTGGAAAAAAAAAGATAGCCACTTTTAAACGCAACAAACCTTAACGACTGTATCATAGCGGACTAACTAGTGTTTTCAAGCCTTCTAAGTTCAAAAATTCATAGTAACTATTCCTACTATTTTAGGTTAAATATAAGGTGGTTAATATGTCATAACCTACCAATCATACTTTGCTACACTGGTCCATATAAGTCGCAATAATTAAAGTTTCAATGGGTAAATAGGGATTTGCTCGGTATAAAATATGAACCCAAGAAAAACTCATACAAACTACTATTACAAATGCAGTTGATCCCACACGATTGAACAAACCATTTTTTCAAAATTTACATGTTGGAGTTCAAATAGAATTTGACAAGAATATTTACAAACACATGTTGATGTTCAAAGCAAATTAGACGAGAATATATAAAAAACACAATTATGAATTTATTCGGTGCATATATGATTAGCTTTATACATATGTTGGAAAATGTAACCCAATTATTGTACAAATTGTTTATTTATATATTTATGGGAGATGATAAAACCGGATACAAACTAGTAGTAAAAATTAAAACACAAGTGTTGAATTGTCTTTGATGTTAATGCCAAATACTTTTTTGAAAAAACCAAAAGAAGAGAGAATCAAAATGAAAGCAAGGGGAGCAGAAAGCAGCTGCGTATGGCCCCATAACATGTCTATTCGGATGTAAACAACTTCATCTTTTGTCTGCTTCCTCTCTCACTAATTCTCTCTCTATCCCTAGTTCTACTATTTCTATCATCTTCCTTCTATTGCCTTATTTAGAAAAACCAAACGGTTCTAAAAGAATTCTTTCACAAATATGTCAAGCGGTGAAAGAGGCAAAAGCGTACTAGAGGGATCATCAGCAGCAGAACCACAAACACCGAGCCGCTATGAATCTCAGAAACGAAGAGACTGGAACACTTTTGGACAGTACTTAAAGAACCAGAGACCACCTATCCCTCTCTCACAGTGTAACTGCAACCATGTTCTCGACTTCTTAAGGTATCTTGATCAGTTTGGAAAAACCAAGGTTCATCTTCGTGGCTGTATGTTTTTTGGGCAACCTGATCCTCCTGCTCCTTGTACCTGCCCGCTAAGGCAGGCTTGGGGAAGCCTTGATGCTCTAATAGGCCGTCTCCGGGCAGCTCATGAAGAAAACGGAGGGTCACCAGAGACTAATCCGTTTGCTAGCAGCGCTATTCGGGTTTATCTCAGGGAAGTGAGGGAGTGTCAAGCTAAAGCTAGGGGAATTCCTTATAAGAAGAAGAAGAGTAATAATAAGACAGCCAAACAGAATGATGACTCTAGCCCCTCTGCTGCTATTCACTTTTCTTGAATATTCTCTCATCTTTGAATATCCAGCTTCTGTCGGTCGTATGGTAATTTCACTTACATCTCTCTCTTTTTTCTACTTCTGATCCAGTAGGTTTTTGACCCGAAAGTGGAATAAACGTTTCTAAAACACTCAGGGTATGCGTTAATCAAGAATTTCAAACGTTTTTTTTGGAATTCACTTGAAGGTTTTACCAACCCTGACCCGTGTGTCTATATCAAGTCGACATGCAGCCCGACAGAACCATATAACCTCAAATAAACTCCATAAAAAAGTACCATAATATTCGCTGCGATATCTATAGTTAGCGGTTTAGTCTTTAGTCTGAAATCCCGGGCCTTTGTTATGTATATGCTGTATTCTTGAAGAAAAAAGGATAAAAGAGTAACCTTGTGCTGCTTATTGCTAACCCTCAAATTACCAAAACATACGGGTACCCAAACCCTAATCTTCACTATGGTGGCTCACGATGCTTGCTACATATTTTACTTCTTAATATGGATTTCAAAGACTAAATGGAATGAGGTTAGGCATATAACCAGCTTAATTGGGCATGCATAGGTCTAATTCTTTTTACATTGGCTAATTTGGTGCTAACCACTGCTTAGATTTGGAGCTTAAATAAAGAAGATTAGCTGTCTGTCTGAATGGCAAGGGAGACATCATAAACTTTGTCTAGTGATATATTTAAATTTATTGTATGTATACAAATAATTCAAAAAACCATTGATTAATCAAAGCCATAAGGTTCAAATCAGCTATTTCAGA
The DNA here is from genome assembly GCA_036936605.1 of Limnanthes douglasii subsp. nivea. Lineage (NCBI taxonomy): Eukaryota > Viridiplantae > Streptophyta > Magnoliopsida > Brassicales > Limnanthaceae > Limnanthes > Limnanthes douglasii. Next base: position 123,239,585 of record JAUPFV010000005.1, on the reverse strand, counting down.
TTTTCATGACATGCCTTTTTTTTTCTGGAAATAATTTTATACAGGTGAAAACAATGTTAGTCACGGGATATCTAAGATCTTGTCCAAAGATAGTGCTAATTAGATATCCCACTTAAATAACTAATGCGGCACTAATTGAATTTAATTGCAACTGTTGTTTTTATCTCAACTTTCACAAGCTAGATCTGCATGTCATCAAATCCTTGATTGTGTGGGGGCACAAACTTATTTTTATTCCATTTACTTCTACTGTTTTTATTTTCCTTTTGCTGTTGCCTTCTGTTTGTTTCTTTGGAAAGAAAACTCGTGTGTCTATATATATATATATATATATATATATATATATATTAGAACCTTAATACAAATAAACAATGTCCCAAGCTTTTATTCAAAATAAAAAAACCTGTAGATGATGGTCGTGTGCCGGATCTTGAAGCTTTGCTAAATTTATTCAAGATATACTGTTGACACTTGTTTCCATCTTTTAATTTGGTTATTTACCTAATAAAAATGTGCAATATATGAACAAAATGGTTCCCTATGTACACATACATGATACATATACATGCATGCACACATCTATGAACTATGTTAGCGCTAATCATTTAGCAATACAAGCTTATCCTATTATTACTGAATACATAAGTTAACTAGTTTAGGAAGCTATTAAGTGATGACTTGTGTGTTAAGCATATTGAGGAAATCTTGTAATCTCTAATCCAAAGATGTCCCGGAAATAAATGAAATGGTTATTGGTAATTATCAACAACTTTTGCATGAGATATATAATCATGGCATCAAATTGTATGTTTTTATGTTACATGAGTCCCTATTTCACTTAGTTGTCGGATTTCCATCTCCTTGTGTATCCCTCGGTCATAAGAATTAGAAACTGCATACCGGTTCAGAGATTTAGTTAAAGTTTTCATTTTCAAAGTACGGTGATTTTAGAACTCTTGTATACATATATGCACAACCATTTTATTAAGTGTTTATTCTTATTAGACTGGGTGTTGGCCAGTGCGGAGGACTGTGATCTTCTTTAATTGTTTCGAATAAGAAAACAGCATTGTTGTGTGCAGTTTTTGGTCGCGAAATCTTTTCTTTATCCTCCTTCTCATTTTGTGTAAACAGATCCTCTCCTCACAGAGTACAGTTTGAAACATCCAAAATTTCTACTAGAAAGAAAATACATATTAAGTTGGTTGCATGACAAAAATTATCCAATATCCATACTATAAAATGCCTAAACCTAACCATAGGTGTTTTCTGCAGGAGGGAAGGGATTAAAATGGAAGGAACGAAGAATAATAGAAGGTGTAAATGTTGCCTTTGGATTCTCCACTATGTTGAACTTGTAAGGTGTTGTCTTTTTATATAGTTGTTCCTTTTAGAAGTACTTAAATCTGCCCATGTGCATATTGCTCGGAGTCTATGTATCTCACTTTCCTTAATGTTGTTGAACTCATCTACTACTGCTTGGGATTAACAATGTTAATGTCAATGTTGAAAAATCCATCTGTTGAGAGCGCACCAATTCCAAAGTGTGGTTTTTCCGATGTTGATCATGCACGGTTGTAATAATATACGAGGTTGAGTTGTTAATTGAACTTAAAACTGTTTACTGTATTGTTGGTTGGTCAAAAAAAATACATAGATAGTATGCTTTGAAAAATAAAATATAACGATTTTCTCGTTTCTTTAACATAAAATAAACTCTGACTTTATCCGTTTAAAGTTTTTGAAAAACCAACAAAAGAGTTTGAATCTAAAATTACTATCAAACATCAGATATCATCTTTGAAATGGAATATTATTGTGATTATGCAATCGGACTTTGGAAACTACGCTCTTTGTAACTTTCATATTTAACTGAAATAGTCGTATTTGTATATCTATTACGCTTTGTTTTTGGTCTTTTTATATGTTTTTATTTTTTGTATACCACTAATCATTCTCATGTTCAACTAACGTGGGATGTGGGATGTGGGATGTGAGATTTTGGTCACTATCTTAACAAATCCTTCTTTCGAACAAGGTACCACTCTAGCTTCCTCTCAATTGACTTTGGTAATAAGATATCCGAACATTTTCGGAGGCAATGCTTTGCTTGAAATCTTAGTTGTTTTCTCACTTGTTAGATTATGGAAAATTAATGAAGTGTTGTTTTCTTCTATTTTTGCTTGAAAACCGTGTCCATTGATTTCTACTTGCTTTATTCTGTCATGGTATAATAGGTTTATTTTAATTATGTTAGATTACTGACCGACTATCGAACAACACCAACATGGACTTAAGATCAGAATTTTAGCTTATGGAAAATTTATTTTTTACCTCTAGAAAATTCAATTTTGTAAAAACTTCAAAAAAATAATGTTTATACGATACTACGTGGCATAAGTATTGGTTTTTACAAGTGACGGGATAACTCAAATATACAGTACAATAATATAAGGTCGATCTCATGGAGTCAAATGTGAAGGAAAAGAAGAGAAAGAGATTTGATATTGCTGTAATTTTCAATTCTTTAATTCTGTTTAGATTACATGTAGTGTTATATAGAGAGTAGTGAATGTAACAACCTTGGGAATATTCCCATGTGAGGTTGTTACATATTGTTACAGTTCGTTTGGTAATACTAATAACACTATTCTTGAAGGGCTGTAGTAGACATGTTTGGGCTTCAGTACTTTAATAGACCCATGCTTATAAATGACCAGACCCACCTAGAGATCCAAGCCCGGTCCATAACTAAACATAGGATTTAGATGTCAATTAGGGTTTAGAGACCCTCAGACCAAAGCTGTCGAACTCTTCACTTCAGCCTCACTTCCTCTCTTCTCTTCAGCCTCACTTTCTCTCTTCTCTTTACCGGTGTGCACGGTGGTCTTGTGACCGGCACCACCTCTAACATCCCCTCTCAAACGCAGTGGCGACTCTGACAGCCCCAGTTTGTCACGAAGATACATGAACCGAGATGAGGTAAGAGCTTTGGTGAGGAAGTCCGCAATCTGATCTAGTGAAGGTACGTATCTAATCTGATCAGAGCCTTGTAGAACTTGATCTCGTAGAAAATGCACATCTAACTCTATATGTTTGGTTCGTGCATGAAATACAGGATTGGAGGCTAAGGAACTGGCGCCTAGGTTATCACACCACATCACCGAAGGCGGTATGAGAGGGATCTGCAGTTCAGTGAGACGCGACTTCAACCAGATGAGCTCAGCAGAGAGATTGGCCAAGGCACGATACTCCGATTCAGTGGAGGAACGGGCGACAATATTATGTTTCTTGGATGACCAGGAAATAACTGTTTCGCCAAGGAATACACAATACGCCCCCACACTGCGACGGTCATCTGGGGACGAAGCCCAATCAGCATCAGAATAGCCATGGAGTTGCAGCTGATAGCATGGCTTGATGTGAAGACCCAGCCACCGTGTGCCAGATAAGTACCGAACTACTCTTTTAAGGCTTTGCCAATGTATAGATGTAGGATTTTGCTGGTGCTGACTTAAACTGTTGATTGCAAAAGCTATATTTGGTCTAGTATGAGTTAGATATTGCAGAGCTCCTAACAAACTTCTATACTGTGTAGGGAAAACCAGTGGAGATCCATCGGAGGAGGAGTGCTGAGTACCAGCAACCATAGGAGAAGGGCAAGGCTTGGACATGGACAGACCATGTGCGCAAAGTAAGTCTTCAATGTACTTATGCTGAGTTAGGTAGAACCCACTTTGGTCACGATGAATTTCTATTCCAAGGAATAGACTGAGTGGCCCCGTGTCCTTGAGTGCAAAAACAGCATTCAGATTGTGTATAAACTGTGTTAAGCATGTTTTGTCATTTCCTGTTACAAGAATATCATCCACATACACAAGAATTAGAAGTATAGTAGTCTTAGAGATTAGATAGAAAAGTGAGGAGTCTGCCTTAGAATTACAGAATCCCCAACTGAGTAGAGTATCCCTCAGTCTAGAGTACCAAGCTCGAGGAGCTTGTTTCAATCCATAGACGGCCTTATGCAGCTTGCAAATGTGTGTAGGGTAAGTAGAATCAACAAAACCCTGAGGCTGTGTCATATACACAGTTTCTTATAGAACCCCATTCAGAAAAGCATTATTGATATCCAGTTGCCTCACAGGCCAGTCCTTAGAAATAACAATGGTTAGAATCAACCTGACAGTAGAAGCTTTAACAACTGGACTAAATGTTTCATAGAAATCAACCCCTGGTTGTTGATGAAAACCCTTAGCCACTAATCGAGCCTTGTACCTCTGAATAGAGCCATCCAGCCCAAACTTGACTTTATATATCCAGTTGCAACCAATGACATTAGATGAGGTAGAAGGATGAACCAAAGACCAAGTTTTATTAGCCATCAAGGCTTTATATTCAGTAGGCATAGCATTTTGCCACTTAGGAAGCCCAATTGCCTCAGTAAAACAAGTAGGTGTAGACACAGTGGTGGTAGCAGTGACTAGAGACCCAACATATGGCAATTTAAGCTTAGAAATTCCACTACGCAGTCTAGTTTGAATAATGTGTGGGTTGGGTGATGGTTGGTTAACAGATGAGTGTTGAGAATTAGAAAAGGGGAGTTCTATGGTCAAGGTAGGTGTCTCAAGAGTAGTATCATTGATGTGAGTAGGGAATTTAGGTATGTCAGATAAAGAATCAGGAGAATTTGATGAAGAAATTACCTTAGAAGGACAAGTAGGAGAGTGTTGAGTGGAGCTTTGTGGCTGCAAGGGACCAGGACACAGAGGTATGTTCTGTTCAGTTGGAGCTGCAGAGTTTGACTCAACAAATGATACCCTCTCATCCATCACAAGACCTGTAGAAAGATTAAGTAGCCAGAGATGGACTGACACAGGAGACACAAGCTCACTCTGATGAGTGTTAAGAAAACCATTAGTGAAGGAAAACTCATCCTCATTAAAGACAACGTTCCTAGATATATAGACCCTCCCTGTAGAACTGAGACACTTATAGCCCTTATATTTCTTATTATTTGCATAAAAAATAGGTATAAAACTCATTTGTTACGTCTCTTTTATTCTTTTATAGTGTGCATGTACGAATCTAGCATGTCATAATTTTATTTTATCCATATTTCTACAAGTATTAGTTGAAGTCATTCAAACAGATTCATGTTGACATAAAACATTAACATTAAAAATAAACATATCATTGCATAATATTCAAAGTCTACTAATACACCATGTGATGTAGCACTAGAGGCCCATAAATATTTAACATTAATGGACAAACGTAAACGAACTGTATTTTCCATTAGAGTATGAGAACTACATGAAATTCATATTTAAATCAAACTTCTTAAAGAGCTCAACAATTTTCTGGTACATGACGGAGGCTGGAAGCCCCGTCACGGAATTTGCGCCCGAAATTCTAGACTTTAAGGACCCAAATATCTATTTTACTATATTTTCTTATTTTTTTAAATACTATAAGGATTTTTGTTTAATTACTGAATCAAATCGGATAGCCTTCATATTTAATATGATTTGATTTTAATGCGGTTATATTATTTATGTATATTGAGATTAGAGTTTTAGGGGATTCGTATATAAATTTGTCTCATACCCTACTTATAGACTATCTTTTTTTGAAGTAAATATTAGTTACTCGATATTCAATTTTTCCCTTCGAATATGAATACGTATATGTTTTTAGCCTTTGACTAGGTTTTAAATTATCTTTTTTTGTTACTTCTTTTGTTACTGGTTATGCACCACCATATTTTGAAAAAATATACTTGCCACTCTCATATATTTGTGTTGTAACCGTAATTGTTTAGGACAACACGGGATAATAGATTATTCTCAATCCTGGGAACTTATAATATATTGTTTGATAATATTTATTTTTAACACGTAAATACTAGCTTAATATTTACTAGTCTTTTGATTGGCTCGGCTGCAATATAATCTATATTTTAGTGTAGATCCATCTTCAAATGGTTGAAATTTCTTGCACCATCGAAGATCTTAAATACATGACTTGTTTCTCATAAATCATTTTGTCATGCAACAGTATCATCGAACATATAGAACGTTTCATGTATTAGTGGCACATAATCTGAGCAGAATTATAATTTGGAACTAAAATATCATATTGTTGCTTATGTGGATCCTTACAACCACTTGGACAAGAATTTGTTCTCCTCTTGTCTAACCCGACAATCCGTCATAAAGTGCTAGGTTTTCCATACTTCCAACGTGTCAACTTTGGCTTCTTGTTGGAATATGTATTATTGTTTCCCTTAAATTTTATTTTCCAGTGTTTCATTCTTAGGTAAATCCATTATTTCCAACCATATTCACAGTGTGATTTCCTACTTGATTTTTTCTTGATTCCATATAGATTCTTTGATCTTAAAATGACTACCAATTTTTACCATAATAATTTCTTCCTTTTTCCATTTGAAAGTGTGTTTAAAATCTTTCTATGAGGTCGGTAAATGTTCAATAAACTAGATACAAAAATTCATCTATTTCCATACTGTGGTGAAATAACTGACTCGTAACTCTTAGCAATTCATTGTTTTATTCCATTAACGATTTAAAATCAACCATTTTGTAGTTAATAAAATTACAAACCATTAACTTCATGTTTGAAGTATCTTCAACCATATATTTAGGTTCACGTGAATTTCATAGTTCTTTTGTAGACTCGATATTCTGGTATACATCAAATAAATGATGAGCCATACCATTTAAAATGAGGCCGACATATATAATCATCATTCTTACAATTATAACATCTTTTTATTTTCTCTATCATTTCAGTCTTAATGATATCTTCAATAAGAATGCTAAAAATGTACGTAATATCCATGGTAGTCAATAGAAAATGCATATTTTTCTGTAACCTTTTGAAACCATTGCCCTAAAACGTGTCCAACTTAGCAAACGTACTAGGCATATCCTTGGTTGATACGTCGTTCGTCAATTCAATCTTGATATATATAAATTAAATCTTTTGTATTATATTGTGTTTGATTACCTAGGTAACTCTTTAAATCTTGTTACATAAAAAATTTCAAAATAAAATTATTTTTGTGGTTCTCCAAAATTTAACTGAATAAAATCAGAGGTTACTTTGAATAAAAGAATGAAAACTGTTGTGTTCTTTCAACTGAAAAAACTATGTTTTTCCAAATATCAACCCATTTGGAATTTGAATTCAAAATGGTGATTTTATGAAAAAATTAACAATTGTAAACATATTTTTATATCATAGACTCCGCACTCTACAACTAGTTCGATAAATATTATGACTATATTGGTTGATTAGTCCATCCAATTATACTAAAATATATAACATCTATAACTTTTCTAACTAGGTTTTGATGTTTCTGATATTTCAACAAGCGCACTATTTTATTGTAACTAAATTTTATGATAAAATTTATGACATTTAGTTGATAAATATGAACACGTTTACTGGGCAAAGTTATTTCCATACAAAAAAAGTATTTGATATTTTTTATATCTTTATTCGGAAACTCGTTAAAGTGAAGAATTTATTCATTATAGTCCTTATTTATGACAATAATAATGTTGATATATATGATGTTTTGTTTTCTTTCAAGAAGATAAATGTTTCAACGATCGAATATGATTGTTTAATATGAATTATAGCCAAATACTTTACTACTTTGGTAAACTAATCAAAGAATACACTCATTCATTATTTGGACATATATAAAGATATATAAAGTTGAACTTTTTTTATTGAGATTATCTTTACGTACAATTTCTTTTGGACATTGTTATTAGGGATGCATTCTTTATTTTTAAATGATACTATTGAGAATGAGTCGAATAATGCCTTGAAAGTGTACCATGTTTTGCAGTACAGTTTTGTATATTTGATATTGTTATCTTTAGTCTTTGGGTATGAGCCCATTAGGCCTATTATCTACTAATTTATTTATTCCATATAAAGAGACTACACAAAACACAATCTGAAATTTGTAACCCTTTTCTATCATATTGAAACAGTTTTCTCTGGCGGTGCCAATGGACGTAGACAATTGTCGAATCATGTTAAATCCTGTGTTTTTTTATGTTTTGTCCTTTATTCGTGTTCTATTTTTATTTTTGTTCTGTGAGTGGCGGATCTAGGTTGGGCCTGGAGGGGCGTCGGCCCCCCTTACCTAAAATATATGTATTTAAGGTAATAATTATTCAAATAATATTAAAATAAAAATTCTACGCCCCCGTAATTTTTTAAGGAAATAATTATTTAAATAATATTAAATTAACAATTCTACTCCCCTTTAACTAAAATATATATTTTATAATTTTTTAAGGTAATTTAAAAATTAGTATGTTTAATATTTTTAAGAAACTTTTTAGATTAAAAGTCTCAAATAACAGTGGAAATTTTAATTTACAAAATCTTGGATTATGGCGGTTTTTAACGAATAATTTAAGTTAGAAATCTTGAATATTTTAAAAGAAACTTTTAAGTTGATATTTATAAGTGGTTGGATGTAGTCTCGAGTATCTTAATCTCTACAATATTAGAACTCGATTGATTTCGTAAGTATTCTCAATTTGTTTTTGCCATAATTTGTTTTGATTGTATATTCGTTTAATCTTTCTAATTAATTATGTTTTATCTCTCACTTTGATTTAGAAAATGATAATGAGTTGCTGCATATGAACGAAATCAAAGAAATTAAAGAAAATAGGAAAAGGAATAACAGGCCGAAGGAGTTTTACCAATTTATTTTTTCAAGGTATGTATATTTTTTTGTTTTATTTTGAAATTTTATTATTATTTTGATCTTAAAACACTTGTTAATCAATATTTTTTTTTTCTAAAAAGTGAAAATATATTTACTTAGTTTAAAGATAATATATATATATATATGGAAATATGTGTTAGTTTTTTTAAAATAAAATTATATATTTATATTATAAATTATGTTTAATACAAATTTGATTTTAATTTTATATAAGTTTTACATAAAATTTTGATTTTATCTATATGTATTTAAAAAATATTTTTTATATGAAAAAATTGAATTTATTTCCATCCATTTTTCAAAAATATATTTTATACATTTATCTTTTGAAATATCTTTTATATATTAAATAATTTTGTTATATTTTATTTTTTTTAAATATCTTTTAAAAATAATATATTAATATTTTGATCTATGTGTTAAAAATATGTTTTATATAACAAATTGTATTTATTTTCATCTATTTTTTAAAATTATATTTTTATAACAAATTTTATTTACTTTTATATAAATTTTAAAATATATTTTTAAGATATTAAATTTGGTTTTGTTATATTCCATTGTATTTTATATATCTTTTAAAAATAATATATTAAGATACATTAAGATTTTTTTTTCAATATATATATATATATATATATATATATTTATATGTAATAAAACCAAGGGATAGTGTTTCTTCAAGTAGCTCGAGTAATAATAATACGATTCATCCTAATCTGATTGCCTCTATATCAAGACTTAATGATGAAGACTTAATGATGATAATGTAGAATTTCATTTGAATGGATATATAGTGAATGATCCAGACTACGCCAACTTATTGAAAAATCTGATAAAATTCGACGAGAATTTTAGCCCCTCTTATTTCAATTCCTAGATCCGCCACTGCTTGAGCCATTTGAGATAAATTGCATAGTGATTGATAACAAAATTGATATCAAAGCATTGGTTTTAAAATTAGGTTTTCCAATTAGGGTTTCACAACGACGTCTACAACAACTAAGTACATAATTGAAAATTTTGATGCAAATAAATTCATTATTACTTTTATGGTACAATTATTTATTATATTGAGTGGTTTGTCGAAAAGAATGATTTGTTACTTGACTAAAGGTTAAAATCACCAAATACGTTTATGGTACAATAATGATTTGTATCATTTTTTTAGGGAACCCGCACCCGCTACTCAGGGTGCAATGAGTGCGCACAGGGTAAACCATCCGTCTGATGCAATAGCATGCAAACCAACGGCAGAAGGTAAACCACACAAGGTGGTAGGCTTTGCCAAGAAAGCGTATGTAAAGGGACTCGAACTCATGACCTTTGGTCACGAGAATGTTTTACTCAACCAACTCGGGTACCCCTTGGGAGCGATTTGTATCATTTTATATTAACTCTGACTATGCTAAAATGATTTGGACAATATATCAATATTTTGAAGATGATATTCTATATTAAAGTTCTCCTCTTAAATATTAGTTCTGGAATATAAACATTGATTTTTAAAAAGAAGAAACATATATAACTTCATAAATAACAAGCATACAATGAAAAGTTTTATGTTTTGAGTATAATATAAAATGAATCGTTAATACAACCAAATCCATGGTAAAAAGAAGACAAAAGTCGAAACAAATGTGTGTAGAAAAAATAAATGAGCTCAAAACATTAAAATAGGTTGGTGTTATATTTTGACATTCAAAACCAATAATCATAGATGTAACATTTTAAAAAATAAATGATCATTTTTAACATGAATGCAGGTTTGTCACAGAGGTCAATCATTGGTTACCTTTTGATGAATAATATATCTTTTTTAGTAGTATAAAAAATGTCAAAATATTATTTTGCATAATTAGATTTTATAACTAATATTTTAGATTTAAACGTGTTTGTTTTGTACCATAATACTTAAATGTCTGTTCAATTTATAGTTTTTTTATAACAAATGTCATGTAATACTTGTTTGATCATAAAGAAAGACACAAACCATTTAGTATTTTTATTTTTCATAGATGGTCTGAACGAAATATTGTAAACGAGAGAGAAACAATCAAATTGTTTGTAAGGTTTTAAGTAGGTAGATAATACGAATATGCTTTGAAAACTAATGCACTTCACACGAAAAAAATGGAATTTCATTTGTAAACAATATTATATATATATATATATATATATTAAATTGGATCACTAAACGATATGACACACATGATTGCACTAGGTTTTTATTTAGCTCACATTTATATTTAACGTATTTGAGGAAGTTCATTAAATTTTAAAAAATAAAGACCATTGGACATCCTTGCACTCTCAATCGTCGTCCTTCAATACAAAATCTATCAAAACAAAATTACTAACATAGTTATTTTTTTTATAGAAACTTAATTTATTAACTGGATATCGATGTAGATGATAATGGGATGAGGTATGAAAAAAATGACGTTATTCATCTATTTGAGATTGGTGTGATTCTAAGCGCTTGCAAATCTAATATAAGATGACCATATCCAAATACTATCTTGTTATATCCAAAAATTTCAGATCATTGTCAAACCTTGAGTCATGGATAATATCTTATCCATAGTGGGTTACGATAAAGGTAGGGATAAGCCAAAGTCGTACCAGAATGAGGTAGCATTCCCATTATTGATCATGATCTTGTATACATTGATAGCCAAAGGCCTAAGCTATTAAATTTTACTCAAATTCAAAGAGGGAACAAAGATCTAAAACTAAAACTTTATTATATATTATTTTGTTGGATGTAATCCAAATGCACCAGATAAATTTATAATTATTCTTTATTAATGTCAAAAAATGTTTCAATACAGCCGCCAAATGTTTTGTTCTAAAATCCTGAAATTAAAATATCTTAAAGTTTGGATAATATATATTTACCTGGATATTAAATATTCGACTACTAATCGATATTAGATTCATTCTCATAATTTCTATCATTCAAGAAACGAAATCATATATAGTTTAAAAATAATTATGTAGGAGCTTCTTACTCACTTACAAACTATTATACTTTAGAACTACTTAATCTTAACTTTGTTGAGTGAATGATAGTTAGATTTTTGCTGGAATCAAGTTAAATTTTGCATAAACTAAGAAGATATCTATTATAAGTTGTATTGTTATTTCCAAACTTTCTAATAATTATTTTATCCATTACATACCCCATTTTTATTTCCACAATGGCTCTATTATTCTTCACCAAAGACCCTGTTGGGAATATGGGTACCGCATATTCCACATCCGTATATAAGTATATAAGTATAAGACTCTCAAGAACTTAGTCTCCTGGAAACAACCAACATGTCTTCGCTTATTCTTAGATCTAAGGTACCTCTAAAATCATTGTACACCTTAGCATGTTTGAGTATATAATCATATATACATACAAAAGTTCTACATGAACTGCCTTGATCATATTTCTCTAGTTACATCACTTAGTTCTAACCATCAATACTAGTCTAGTATTAACACTCAATTTCAGCTTTGACCCTTAATTATTGTTGGTACTTAGTCTTAGTTTTAACATCCATATTAGATTTTAACCTACAACATATGATAGTTACAACTTCCACATCAAGTTAAAAATTTCCACACCATGTCAAGTATTTAGCAGTGATCTTACTCTCGTCAACATAAGCTTATACTTAACAATTTTCCACTTAGGCTTACAATGACATCAATATTTGTTACTTGATGTTCCAACTACTCATCTAGAACACGTGGATTGATCAATTTCCATTAAGTTCGTAAAATCTATCAAGGAAATTCTTCCTACCAGACCAATCACACAAACATCTACATCCAAGAATTATGTAATAATATTCATCTGGCTTATCCAAAGATCAGACCGGGAAACACTTGACTATTGCTTCACGGTTCGAATATTTGAAATATTTGACCCATTAAAATTCATGGAAAGACATAAACCTAACAATGGTTGAAATGCCTTCCTTAAGGTCAAGCCCCGCCCTATATTGAAAACAGCTTAAGTAAAGGCATTTACATCTCCACCCTTATTTTCAAACTTCATCTCAACTCTAGTTTGACCTCGGGCATTTATTGCATGTTTATCATGACCTAAACTTCAGGGTCTCCTATTGGCAATGATAGATATTTTAATAGCTCTTTCACTCAACCTTTGTTTTGTCCACTTGTCACAAGCATAGCCCTTACTATAAGTACGTCATGGCTCATATTATGACATGTTCCATGCTTCGGGGTACTCATCAACATTCTTCTCATAAGCATACTAAACTTGAATAATAGTTACTGAATGTGGCTTGTGCTATCTACTAATCACGCAGCCTGCGCATGCAATATTTAACTTTTTCATATGATACAAACTTCTAACATTTTATAGTTACTTTATTTTGACACAGCATTGGCACGAGAATGCTCGAACCTATTATGTCAGCTCCATTGTCTTATTTTCTTATAATGTTAGTTGTGTTTCCGAATTTAGTCAAAAACAAACATTCAAATACTTTTGTATCATCGCGTCTAAAATTGGGCAATTACATGTATCTTTATCTTAAATATTTATAAGTTTACATGAGTAAGATAAGTAAATAATAATGTAAAACGTAAGATTATGGATAAAAGCTTGTTGAAACGTCAGTACGGATTAGAAAATATATAAAGAATATGATTCAATTGAGAATGAAGATAAAATGGTATGACAAGAGCCAGCTAAGAGATTTGGTCATGAAGTAAAGTTGAGGGTTTCACCCCTAGTAAAACACAGGTGAAAATGATTAGCTTTTGGTAAGTCAAGTCAACAAAAAATGCATTATTTCACTCAAAGACAATTAAGCATCAAACCAAATTCTCTCAAAGACCACTCTACCAAAATAATTAGAGCACACTTTTAATATTCAACTACAACAAAAATAATATGCTGATTATAATGATATGATAAAATTTACTAATACATAAGAATATATAAGTATCGATTGGATCTCACTCACTAGTATGATATTGTCCGCTTTGGGCTAGAAAGACCGCACCACTTTTATTTTGGCACACTCCCTAAAGGCCTCATTTCTTCTTCATATAAAAAATCCATATGAAACGTGTGTAACCGTCCACAATAGTAAGAAATAAAAATACCTATAAAAAGAATGGTGAAGATAACAACCCCAAAAGTCAAAATGAATTGTTTCAAATAATTTTATAGAGTATATTTTACTTAACTAAAAATATAAATAAGTTTTATTAGAAAATAACATATGGATCAAACGATATTGAACTTAGTGGAATTTAAAAACAAAAAAAATTGAATCATGAAACCTAAATGAGGAGGGGATACATGACCGCGTCGATTATGTCATAGTTATGTTGAATATGGTGAGTTTAAAGGATGAGCGATATAAAGGTGAAGAAGGTTTAATCACGGATTTCTTTGTTTGCTAGTGCCACCAAATAATTTAGTCATTAGTGTAGCCGAATCCTACAAAATACACCAATAAGGGAAATGTTATTGTACAATTAAGTTGTCTTTTTAAACGGATAACTGACATTAAATTAACTTTTAAAAAAGGTACACATGATACATCTTTCAAGTAGTGGACATAATCCATAGATTATGATCATGTTGCAACGTCGTTAAGTTTTTCTCAACTAGGTAATTGTATATGAGGTAACGAACAATTTATCAGTGCGGAAAAATAATTTTAATGATGTAGAAATGTGATTTATCGTCCCGTTATGAATGATCTAGTTATAACCAATGAGTTTAGATAAACCTAGATTCGCCATGAAATTCTTTTGACAGCGCAGTCCTTTATCATTTGTGTGAGGAAAAAATGAGTTATTTTAATAGGTTTCATAAAAAGGCTAAACTATATATCAACCTATTTTTATGAATATTACATCGTTAGATATCGTATATATTTGTTTATACTTTATATTTTTGTAGAAAACCAACCTATAAACTATTCTGGTTAGACCTCCCATATATTTTCTCTTCTCTCAAAATCTATCTATAAACCCATTTTTTAAATTACTTATTTTTTAATCGAACTTCATAATAAAATTAAGGTATGTAATACAAGCTTAATGGCATAGTTTTTATTTGATTTATTTCTTTAATTTGATATTTATTTAGGTTTGAAATTATAGTTCTTAAAAACTAGAATTTCTTAGGGTTTTAGTTGTTGTTCTGTTGTTTTGTGAGTTATAGATCTACGTTGAACATGTACTTTTGTCTGCAATGAAATAGGTGTTTAAGGCGTTTTAGTTAGGTTTATGGATCGAGGTGTTCGTTGTACGATTCATGCGACCATGATGCAGGTTATCGTGTGACTTGTGCAATAACGAAAATTTTATCGCAGACATGCGTGCGAAAAAGGAAAACCAGAAACACACAATATATGCAAAACTTTATTATAGTTTCATAAACTTTATGAGTTCTTCCGTACATGTTTTTTTGATTAAATTTATATGTCTTCCAACACTTAGATGATGCATATATGGTTTAAATTATATAGGTTATGTATGAATTTAAAAAATATGTGTTTCAGCTCTTTTATTTGTTTGTAAACTGAGTTTATCTTTTTTATGTAGACATGGTTAAGAGAAAAAATGAAAGAGAGGAAGGAACGAGGTGGGGATACGTTCCACATAGCACCACATGCACGACAGATTGTTCCTTCCGATCTGGGTTCACGTACAAGACGAAGTACTCATTGTAGAGCAAATGATGATACTAGTTGTCATTTAATGTAGATTGCTGCTAGCAGTAATGATGCAGTGTTGTGGTCATGTCATCCACATAATGATTCGTTCAAGCTTGCCAATCCTCATGTACCGAGAGTGTATCCTGATTACTCCATACATGAGGCTTATAGACTTTTCCACGATGATTTTAAGTTTTTTTACAACTTTAGTATTTAAGAACAATTTTTTTGTTTAATTTATTATAATACATTGTGTAGGCTCACGTAAGCCTACGGTGCTACTCTATGTATAATGGTTTCCGGAAATAAGACTTGAGGCGTAATCAGACTAGAATACGCGAGATGGGTACCATGATCAACCTTATTATCAACACTCTCTCTCGTTGGCGTACCAACATCTAGCTATTTGAGGTTTTGCTCAAGCGTAGGCATGAGGATACATCTTCTTTTTATTTTTTCATTCTGCGAGATACTTTGGTGTTTGACGGAATCCATGTTATTACTGGTTTTTTGTTGTAGGTAATTCTTTCAGCATTCTCTTTTTTTTCTGATGAGATGGAGAAACTAAAAGTGTATGGTAAGATGCTTGGTATATGCCTTGTATAACAGGATAATCACCTTATGGATGGGAATTGTTTTACTTTATAAAGATTGGAGAATATCGTTTCTGGGAGAATATCTTTTCTGGGAGACAGTATGATGACAGTAGGGCCACCAATCAGGTATGCAATTATGATAATCGTTTTTGCTCTAAAAACAGTTAGCACCTCTCAGAATGTCTGTACCGATATGAGACAAATCATAGTTATGTTTGTCATACACGATATAAGTTTCATTACATTTTATTAGTTTATAATAACTTCATTTATATATACGAACTTTAATATATAGTAACTTTTAATATCGTTCTAATCATGTTTCTTCCAAGCATTTTTATACAAGGTGTGTGGTTGTTTCAACGAGTCACTTTAATCGATCATGCTTTGACTTTAATAGACATAATAAATTTGTACTATCATGACCGTGTGAGTTATCAGAAGACCCATGTTCAGATGATATCGTTTCCCATACGTACTACCATGAAGAGAAAAAACATGTAAAAAATCTAGTGAGATTTTTTTATGGGATCCTAGGATTTGGTAGAATTGGCATCATCACTTCGGATATGAGTAACCTATGACATACAGTGTCCAACTTGACCTCGGTAGATGTTGATAAATATGTTGCGGAAAATCATCCGCCAGACATTCATGGAGCTGCGGAGGAGGCATTGAATCGAATATGCGCATTTCAGCCACGTATAGATACGATAACAACTGAGGAGAGTTCAATGCGTTAGAATAATGTTTCTGTATAACCGAGCAATATGAAGTATTTCTTAGTTTGCAGTTTGTGTTACTTGATTGATTTTTTGTTTATGATCATGAGATGATTTGTGTTTACGACTTTACAACATTTTTTCGTTAGTCTTACAATGTTTGTTTTTGAGTATGCCTACTATTTTACGATTATTATTTTTGTCTAAAATTGAAAGTAGTATATGTTAGTGTGTGATTGAAACAATTGGCATCTAATTTGTGCATTTTAAATTGTACGGAACAAAATAACACAACATATTGAACCAAACGCACAACATCTTTTAAAATTTAGTGGCCAACATTTTGGCTTAGTTTGCACAAAATGCATGAAATTATTCAATTATGTCGGAGATGTTTTTGGAAACTCATGGTTATCTTAGATTTTATTTCCATAAAATTTTAATTTGGCCCCATAAAATTCGCGATATTATCATCTTTAATCATAGATTTTTTGCCAAAATGTTTGTCTTCGGTCGCAAAAACTCTCGATATTTTTAACCTTTATCGCAGACCTTGTGCGAAATGTATGGTTCTCTTTTATTTTTAGTTCCTAAAATGTTTCCTCCGGTCGCACATGAATAGCTTTCTTATTTTCACGGGATTTGTTTGGAATAGTGATATTATATATTCGTATGCATTAATCATAAATAAATATAACATTAAAGATACAAAGAAAATACAAGAAAACATCTCAACACAAGATGAGAATAGCATACAAAAGAAGACTTAACATCAAAACTACCAAATACAATATGACTTATTAGTTGAAGTCATATCCGTAGTTAAATTCAATATGTGAGCAATTAGCAGTGACATCTGCTTGATGAGCAAGATGTTCCTGTAAATAAGCTACCATATTTATTGTAATAAAATCAGTAACTTTCAAATGCCACACATGGAAGGTTTGTTGCCTTACTTCGTACGACAATCCGAATACCCGAAGCATTCGTTCAGAATTTAGAAACTTGTACGCGACATAGACTTCTACATCACTACATAGAGACTGATATGGAGCTCCTAGATGTGTGTAGTTTCATTATATCATAAACAATAGTTTATAAAAAAATCATTGACAGTCTCATCCGACCTTGTTCTATGAACACACTTGATAACATAAAGCAAGTGGTTATCTTTATCAACCACCAAAGATACTTTAAGTTTTTATATTTCAGAAAATTTAGTTGATGAATTAATACAATATAATTTAGTTGTTATATAAAAATAAACCTAACATGGACAAATTGGTGGGAAATACAATTAGTTGGGAATTCAAATGAAACAGCAATACATATTACGCGAGAATTTAAATATTACATAATGAAGTACTGACATAATAAGTTAAATAAAAAATAAAATAAAATATTACATGATATAAACTTCCAAAAAACAATTTGAAGACACAAAATAACATAATCAAATGTTATCATTGGTGAGATCATTAAAGATTGGCTCTTTGTTAAGCTTCACCGTCTTGGCTGGTATAATTTTATTATATTTGTTTGATCTATTGTAGTATGGATGCGTCCATTGAATCGATTCACCAATGACATGTGCACCCCATGCAGAGATAATGTTGACAAGGGTCCATTCGGAGGAGTCGTAATCTATATATTTAAATGTGTAAATTAGATTGAATAAAAACTTTAGAAAACTGATAAAAATCATAATGTAATCACATTGATATACTTTCATTTATAAAGTGGTTACCATGTATAAAGAAAATTTAAATATTTATAATAGTTGTCGAACTTGGTATACATTACATTAATATCGAGTGGTTAACACTAATATGATGTCGGGAAATAAAATCTAATAACGTCTTATCGTATAACTTTTGAATCAATTCATCCTACTTACTATATGATCTAAAGCATCAAATGAATTATAAACATCAAACTATAAAGCACGATGGAACTCTAATTCTCACATCAAATAACGTCTAGCAAGTTCACAACTATCTTCGTTACCTTATATCACTATCGAACGAGTCAATAACCGCATTATCCGTCTGGAATTACATCTACAAAGCTAGCAGTATAGGGATGTAAAAATGTAGGGATGCACTACATGTACTTTGTTAAGTTTCATTCCTTAGTAAGTTTTTTCAGCTGACCTACTTTTTTTTGTGGTGAGAGGTTTAGATACTACAAATGAAGGAATTTTTGAGACAGTCTTGCTACCTAACGTGTTCATGGGTATTCTAGAAAATGTGTTAATGGGCATGCTAGCACTAACGGTTTATTAAATTTGATATTCTCATAAACAAGGGTTATGTTTAGTTGATCGGTCTTCACCATCATTTGGCCTACCTTTAGCTCCAACCGGTTTTTAGGCTCCTAGGTGTAACTAGTTTTGGGCTTTAAGACCTGCATAAGCCTATTGATAAGATGATCTTGTTATCTAAGGCCATAATTACGCATGGAATTATGTCTGATGGATAGTTTTTTTAATAGAGCATTATGATGCGTAATGGCTTCTCTATAAACTATATTTATTCTTCTTCAAAATATATCAAAATCTTCCTAAGAAATATATCTACCTTCTCATTCTATTGCAGATATTTCACATGCATAAGGTAACATGTGTGTTCTCCTAAAGATACATCAACCACATGCTACTGAATTTATGCTTATTCTTCAATGGATTTCAATTACATGGTTCAGTATGAAACTTACTTAGCTAGAAACATTTCAGCATCCTAGAATGTTGCTTCTTTAGAAGTTTGTGAACGTTTTCCCCAAAAAGTTCAAAATTGTATTCGTTAGTACCACATTAATTTCTATGCCCGCGTGAGCACTCTTGCACCTACAAAATAAAAAAAAAATTACAACATTGATTCTTTGTGATAAATTAGGAAACATTGATAACCAAATTCGGGCTTATGGATTGGTTAAACTATCGTATTAGTTTTTTTATCTTGTTGGTTCGATGATTTAGAAATTTGTAACCATATTTTGTTATCCATTTTGATATAACATATTCTATAAATTTTGGCTAACTTGTGACCAATTCACACATTTATATCCTAGATTTTTTTCATAAGCTTCGACCATGTTTGGTTTGACAACGAGCAAGAAAACACCATAAACTGATTCGAAGGGCCGGGGGGCATCAACTTTCTAACAGTTCCAAGAAAGTTCTTGTTTATATAAATTTTTCATAAAAAATTAGTTGCTTCTGGAAATATATATTTGATAGCTCGCATAAAAGCTCTATCCGGATTTGTGAAAATAATGCTTGGAAATGCACACATATTATCCACTATCACACCACATAGAACACTTAAAGCTCATGTATAGTTGTATTTTCTTCTCCTCACTCATAAACACATAAAAAACACTAAATGTAACGGATGTTAAAGTTACTAAAAAAGTCTTCAGTCTTGAGTTAGTGTATCACCCGGATGCTCTCTTAATTCGAACGAACAATTGAATTTTTTTGTTGTACACTTTCATTTTTTCAAAGTTTATGGTTTAGAATTTGATTTATAAATACCAGACCTCTCGCATTGATAATAAAATTGACAAATTGTATCTTATCCTCTTCTTCAAAAACCCATGCCTCTAGTTTCAGCTTAGTAAAAAGTATATTGGTTGTAAAACCTTCTATGTAATCAGTCATCACAAAATCCAGGTGGCAAGGTTCCTCCTACAACAATTAAGTATATGTGAAGTAAACACAATAATCCATAAATAACACTCAAGACACGCCAATATTATACTAAATCGCATGATGTTTTGCAATGAACACAATATAAACCGCATAAAGATTTGTGATTACAGAACTCTAGATTGCACATGTTGTGCGACTTACATCAGTTTAACAGCACCATGTGTGCGAACAAGTGTATGTATGTTAATTAAGTCGCGATATTGAACATGTAGTAGTTAAGAAATGTATAAAATTCACCTATATCGGATATAAATGATCTTCATCCATAAAAGCTTCCAAAGAGACACTCATTTCCTCATCTTCCATGTTTTCATTATATTTGGTACTTATAAGGTATAAAAATTAGTGGTTTAGGTTATGATAATTAAGGTTTTAGAAAATTGATAATTATGAGATATAGAGTTTTGAGTTTTGTGTCAGTTTAGTAATTATTTAAGATGGTAAAAGTATTACTGGTTCAGGTTTGAACTTGGAAAAAAAATTGAGAGTACAGTGAGAGAACCAACAAAAAGCGTTATATTTCTAATCATGTCCTTTATGAAATTATAACATTCGGATTGATATCTTTATTAGATATGCATGTAGAAACATTATTGACTGCATATTTGTTGTTATGATTCAAATACTTTAGGTGGCACATATTGTATTTGGCCTTTGGATGAAGTGTTAGGTAGTGTTATAAATCATCACATGGTTGTACCCAATGACTCATTACTCTATAACGAATATAGTTAGGGAATCTTGTATCATTGGCATAGCCTAAACGTTCATTATCTTAAGAAAATTAGTGGAAACCATTTTAATTTTTGTATCATCAAAATAATTAGAATCGTATGACCCATCATATTTACATGTTCAATCTGATGGTGTTAAATTTTTACAAAAGAGATAAACAATAAAGAACGATGAATACATATTTTTTTAAAGCAATAAAATATAGGTTGAGAGATGAACAAATAAAGATATATTATTAGATCTATCTTGGCTCTCATACCATGTTTAGAATGGATAAGTATAGGCTAACCTCGTTCGCTAGTATGATATTGTCTAGTTTGATTTTTATTAATATAAGACTCGACTTGTGTATTAACTTTAGTTAAAAAATATTTAAGAAACATTTATGCCCCATTTTAGCTGTTATATTTTCATACTTTATAGAACATTGATCTTTTTTATATCTAAGTTATATAGGATAGAGGATAAATAATGGATCAAGTTTAATCTTCACCACTCCCCCTTAAACTTGCTTTCCCACGAAGAAGCAGCAAAAATAAACATCACCTAGACACAACGGAATCAAGATCGCTAAAAAATGAAATAGATCACTTAGTATTTGGCTCGGATACCATTATAGTGAAACTATAAACATATTACTAGGGTTTTATTAATTGGAATCGTATGTATTATAAAATATCTTAAGTCACAAATATATAAGATAATAACGTATTGAGCTAGTAGGCAAAATAATAGTTAGTTATAATGTTATCGTCCTCCCTCAAACTAATAGTGCAACAGTGATAAGCATTGAGGGTTTGTCACAAAACAGGAAAAACGAGATGCCGACTAAGACTTTGTGAATATATTACCGACCTATAAATCTGATAAAACAAATAGATGTGATATGATCTCGGGCATAAGACGATGACGAGTAAAGTGACAATCAATTCCAATGTGTTTTTCCTCCCGTGATAAACAATTTTCCTTACAATCTGTGTGGCTCTTTTTTTATCACAATGTAAGGAATTGAGATTTGTAATTTTAACCACCACAATTACAAGAAGCCACAATAACCAAACAATCTCAAACATAGTCAATTTCATAGCAGGGTGCTAAACCTCGGTATAAGATCTAAAAGCAATATCATGTTTATTTCTCGTCATTGAGATTAATGAATCTGCTAGGAAAAGACAGATGCCAATAGTGTATATACGATCATAAGGATTATTATCCTAATCGATATAATTATACGCATGAAGTTGTAGTTAAAAAGTTGAATCAATCAAAAGACTCTGGAATTGGGTTCCATAAAGATATATCAATATATAAAAAGAACTCCTTACTTGACAGAACGAGGAACAATAACAAAATTACTAACCACATGAAAATATATGTTATATTTATTTAATTCACTATAAGATAAAACAAGCTCTCTGCAAGAGTATGATACAAATTCAAGTCTGATAAAAGAACACCATGAGTCGCAGAATACAAAGCATTGATTTCAAGAGAGTTGTCTAATTACCTCTTAACTGGTTGGGGTTTAAAAATATTATTACTCGAAATATATTAAGGTTTTTATTGGGAAACATAATAGAACACATCATTTATTCTCACTTACTAAGTAAAAACTATTATTTTATCCACTTGATATTTTCAATCTGAAATTGTTTTCATACAAGATTTCAAGATTTATCTAGGAAACCAGACATGTTATAATTACATAATATTTTTTGACAAGGTTGATATTTTTAATCTGAAATTTTTTTCAACCAAGGACATGACAAGTATGTTTCCTCTGTTGGACAAGCTTCACGTTGTTCGTGAGACCATATAAAGGTTTTTGAAGTAGAAAAAACTTACTTGGTTGGTGAGTAACAACTGAGGGGAGGCATGTTAAACTACTCATGAATATAACCACTAGGAAATTCATTTTTGACATCTAATTGAAAGATCTTCCAGTGCGAATGGATGTCACAACAGTAATGGTACAAATTGTTGTCATTTTTTCTACTATGACAAAAGTCTTTTTATAATCCATACCATA
This sequence comes from Limnanthes douglasii subsp. nivea, assembly GCA_036936605.1. NCBI lineage: Eukaryota > Viridiplantae > Streptophyta > Magnoliopsida > Brassicales > Limnanthaceae > Limnanthes > Limnanthes douglasii. The sequence continues at coordinate 123,216,308 of JAUPFV010000005.1, read as the reverse complement.
CTTATGCAAATAATATTTTGCTACACGACGATCTTTATAACCCTCAACGGACCCATCAAACTTTGATTTGATTTTAAAAACCTAACAAGAATTGATTATATGCTTACCAGGTTGAGGTTCAAACATATCTCATCTATGAGTCTGATAAAAAGTAGTAAGCTCTTCAACAATAAATTTCGTTAAAGAGGATCATAAACAACATCTTTATGACTTAAGTATATAAGAATAACTATTTTTTATAAAATATACAAACAGACATGAACAAGAAAAATAAGAAAAATTTAGTAATTTGGTAGACTTACGTATATGAGTAGATCTCCTAAGAGGTTGAGAATATATAGTGGAAGCATAATCAGTTATTATAACATCAGAGGTAGTATCATTTGGTGTTAGTATTTCATAAAATGATACATCATAAACAATAGTTGTATCATTCTCATTGCTAAATGAATCAAAATTTTGAAGATATGTCTTTGTTATGTCATGTGATTTTGGAGGAATCAAATAAAACAGAATATGTTTAGAAAATATGACATGTCGAGATACATATTACTCCTAACTTCTGGGATCAAAACAATGATATCCTTTTTGTCTAATACCATATTTAAAAAACACATATAACTATTTTTAGGCGTTAACATGTTTCTTTCGTCATGAGGACGAATGATAGGAAGAATCTGGAAGATGTCAATATAACTTATGAAACACAGATTTCCCCAAATTATATTGGTAAAAATTCGATTACTCACATGTACAAGAGTCAATTCTCCCCAAATATACTAGGAACTCCATTCGGTTCATGGGTGTCAATACAAGATGATTGGGGTATGGTACCATCGTATGCAGGTAACTAAATGAAATAATGTGAGGATACTCGCTTCTTACATCATATATGAAGCACTTTATCACAATAAGATGTTGAGTCTTAACAAGTCCTCTAACATTTATGTACATTTTGAGAAAATGAGGCATTTCTTTCATAAAATAAACCCATGTATAATGGGTATAATTATCAATAACAGATATATAATCGGGCAAACCATCGTTTGTGTGAACCTGAGATGGACCTCATACATCAAAATCGATAATATCAAGAGGAGAAACAGAACAAGTGACACTTTTATGAAATAAGAATGCGAAAAAGTTTTCCAGTTTACAATGAGTGAAATCCAATACACTACAAATGTTCAAATAACCTAATAAACATGTAAAGACTAAGAACTTAAAACGTGACACAAATACATGTCCAATACGATAGTGTTAAAGATAAAAATCAGACGAAAATGGACTCAAATGAAAAAAAGACAATTGAACACCAAAGGTATCACTATGACTCATTTATGTTTTCCACTATCTACACCATAAACATCGACATCAAGCACTTTGATTTTTCTTAACATAAAGTTCCCATATTCTACGGCTTGTCCCAATCAATTTCTGAGTATGTTGATATTGTATAACATAAAAATAATCTAGAAAAGAAGAACCAATGAAAATTATTTACACAATTGGCTAACTGAAACAAGATTGAAAATGTACTATCAACCAGAGACCAGTATATTAAGGAAAGCAATCGATCCAACACCATCTACCAACATTTTTTAACACTAACATACAAGATCGATATGCGTAACATAGGAGAAAACAAAACCAAGTGTCACATGTACAAAGGCATATGGTGAGATGCACCATACATAAAATTCACAAGGATGAATCAATACTTGAAGTGGTAGACGAATCCAAACTTGAGTTATATGAGGATGTAGACATGAAAAACTTATTTTCATTAAGTTGGGTAATAATATAAGATAGAGATCTATATTTTCCAATCATACTTGAAATAGAAATCAACAAGTTCTAATCGAACAAATCAAACAACTAAAAAATATAAAACAAATATGTCGATCAAAATTTCAAAAAATAAAATCAAAATCTTGATCAAAAGCCAAATTAAAAATCAATATTCAATAAATATAAAGCTCTAATTTCAAATCTCTAATGAAATTTAAATAATAATAAAATCAAAATCAAACGCAAACTCAACCATATTTAAAAAATCTAGCTTATATTTTTATGGACCGACAATAATTTGGACCGAATCGCTAAAGAAATATATTCGGTCATTGATTTAAGGAAGTATGAATTAAAATTAATCGAGTTAATTATTTAATTAACTAAATTGGACTAATGGGTGAAAAGGCGTTATGGGCTCAAGTGTGGTAATCGGGTCGAATATGGGAACTGTGATGAAAAGTTCCAAAATCTCAACACTTAAGCCTGAATTAATAAATGAGGGATATAAATTTAATTATAAATTTATCGGGTTATGGTCCTGGACACAAAGAAGTAATAAAGGATGGGCTTTACAATGATGGGCTTTACAGTGTAAAGACTATAAGTAAGGGGCTAGGTTTACGAATTTCATTATCCTAAACCCTAATAAACAATATGGCCGCTTCCTTCAGTGTTTGGAAACATTTTCTTTCTTCACTAATTTGATTCTGCGGGTTTCTCAATTTCATAAACCGAATTGCTGGAGACCGCAAATGAACAAAAGAGAATACTAGATGGAAAGCAGTAGACAAACCCGTAAGTGTTCTTGGTTTTATGTTCATTCATTGGGTGAATTTAGAAAAAAGGATTAGTTATTTTCTCGTGATTTTTTATATATTATTTGATGCAATTATGAATAATATACAATACTTGGTATCATAGCCACGTTAGCCCTTTTTAGGATTCGGTAAAATAATAGAATTGTGTATTGATAGATAAAGATGCATGTTTTTCTTTATCGTAAAGAATCCATGCAAATGAGATTATTTTGCTAATTTATTTGTTTAGGGCATCAATTTAGGGATTGTATAAAAAGCATATTATGTCATTTATCTGTATTGGAAAACATGTATATTTGTTTTTTCATTTTTATATAAGGAAATTTTAATTTTGATAGTTTGAGGATATTTTGGGTTAAATTATGGTGGATTGATGTCTCGAATTTCTTCTCCTGAAATCAGCATCAAATCAACACTAATATAACTAATAAAATTAAAACTATTTGGACAGTGGTTCATTGGCGGCTCAACATTTAATGTTAATGTTGATCGCAATCTGTCCAATGTTGATGATCATGGCCAGCAAATTATTGACGCTGTGGTGAATGCTATGTCCTGGGAGGATTCACCAACCCAATTTTATCGCGATGATATCTGTGGGAGGATATTGGCTGGGCATAAACCTAGTGATCGTACGACTACTGTGGGCTGGGCGATGCCCGGGACTCGAAGCAGCAACTGGAGTAAATGTTGTAATTTGCAGCAATACTGCTGCAATATGCAGTAGCGTTGTTGGAGGTTGGGCACACGCCTAGGACCTGCAACACCTGCTGCAGGTGCAGCCATGTTGCTGCAAGCTGGGCGGACGCCCATGACCTCTAGCAGGTCAAGAGAAAAATTTAAAAAATGGAACTTTTTTTGTTTTAAATTAATTATGTTATTAATTTAAAATATTTGAATTAATTCATTTCACAAATATGGCGTGTTTGACATGCTAATTGTTGAATGTTTATTTGTAAGTTAAATTGTTTGTGTTTGAATGATTAAATGGTGATGCATGACAAAGGTTTCGTAGACGGGTAGGTGAAGCAAAGAAATTAATTTAATTGGCTCTCCGCAGGTTAATATTAATTTTCTTATGGATCTTAGGCTTCGAAAGGTTCGAAGATTAATTTACAGGTCCTACGGAAGGTTCGTGTTTGGGTTTAAATGAATCTTGAACGGGAAAATATTACTCAAAATGGTCATTGTGTTGATTTTAATTTCAAATAGATGAAATCGACCCTCCGGAAGGTTTGATCGATACTTAGGATAAACTAATTTCATCCTTGCAATTTTTTGTTTTTTGATTTTATGTAGTTGAAATCAGCCCTCCGGAAGGTTTCACCGGTACTTAAAAAAATTAAATTAGGGTTATTTTAATGTAAGTAAAGGACATCAGCCCACCGAAAGGTCTCATTGGTACTTATGAAATAAAAATAATGATCATGGTATTTTTTATACACTCATAAAATTGAACGTTAGTATGATTTACATTCTGATATCTATTAGGAGGGTATGTTTTACATGTATTTTTTATGTTCATGCAAATGTTTTCAGTTATATATCAAGATGTGTTTTGTGTTGTTTGTTCTTATTATAGTATCCACTGGTTACAATCTATTGGGGAACCGTTCAGCCATGTTGGATTGTTTGCACTTACGATTTTGGAAGATATATATATGTTGTTGTTTTTATATGTAAATAATTGCGACCATGGATTGTCACCTCCCAAACACCCCTCTTAGTCCGGAAATTACACCGAAGGAAACTAAGGCTGATGAAAGGTGGAAGAAGTCAAATAAGTTATGCATGGCATTCTTGTTACAAGGGATACCAGCAGTATTGTGTGGGGTTGTCCCTAAAGGTGTTACCACCAACATTGTGTAGTAGAGATGTATCGTTTGCTCATCGAGCTAGCTACCAAAAAGTATAATTGCAAAAGTAAAATCCGGGAGCATATTGTAGAAATGTCGATGGTTGGCCAAAAGTTAAAGGCAATCGGTTTAGACTTACCTGAGGAATGCTTAGTGGACTTCACATTTCATTCAGTGTCACGTCAGTTTAAGTATTTCCAGTCCACCTATAACTGCATGCGGGAAAAGTGGAATATCAATGAGTTGATTTCTCACGGTGCACATGAGGCGCAAAAGCTTAAAGGCACAATGCCCGAGGTTAATGTGATTACATCTGCAAAAGGGGCAGAGCCTAAGCGGAAGGAAAATGTCAAAGGACCAGAGTAAAGGTCCGGTCAAGAAGAAAAGCATGAGGCCCAAGACAAGTTCACAACTTTTAGGACAAAAGATGGTATTGTGTACTATGGTAGATATGATGGATCAGGTGAACAACGTCCAAGACACTTTGCACAATACCTAGAGAAGTATGGAATAGTTCCTCAATACACTATGTCGGGTTCATCTCGCATGAATTGTTCATCTGAGAGACGAAACGGAATACTAAAAAGATATGGTTAGAAGCATGATAAGTCACTTATCTCTACTATTATATCTATGGAGGGAAACCATCAAATGTGCCGCTTATATACTCAACCGAGTACCCACTAAGGCTACTGGTCGGACCCCATATAATATTTGTAATGGGCATAGATCCAATTTAAAGCACATGCATGTGTGGGGTTGTCCAACTAACATGAGTCCTTACTAACCTTAAGAAAATAAACTCGATAAAAAAAACAATTAGCTGTTTTTTTATAGGTTATTCTGAACATTCCATTGGGTTTAAGTTTTATGATTCTCTCACTGGTACAATATTTGAGACTGGAACGGCCAAGTTTCTCGAGAATGTTGAGTTTGAGGGGAAGAATATGAGAACATGTGTTGATTTTGAGGAAGAATGCATATAGATTCATGAAGGTTTTAATGGGGATACTCAGGTATTAGAAGATTGGGTTGTTATCCCAATCATTTTTGTCCCATTAGAACAATGTAATCATCAAATTAACACTGACCCTCCACTTGAGGGTTCTAACCAGGATACATATATGGTCTAGGTTAAACAAGAGAAACCTGAAGATAATCTTCCACAAGGGAATCAAAATGACATCGTTCATAATGATCAAACTCTACCTCCTCAATAACTACAACAAGAGGAAATAGTGCCCTTAAGATGGTCCACAAGAGAAAGGAAGAGTAATATAAATCCATAATTTATAGTATATCTTCTTGAGCATGATGAGTAATGTGCTAGAACTGTAGATGACCCCTCATCATACAAACATGCCATGGCTAGCTTTGACTCTCGGAAGTGGATTGACGTTATGAAGGAAGAGTATAAATCAATGTAGGACAATGCGGTATGGGATCTCGTCCTATTACCTAAAGGGAAAAAATAAAATTGGTTGTAAATGGGTTTACAAAACAAAAAATGATTCCCTGGGTAATGTCGAAAGACATAAAGCACGTCTGGTAGCGAAAGCATCATCAGATGGATGTTAAGACCGCTTTTCTCAATAGTAATGTTGAGGAAGCGATCTATTTAGTGAAACCATAACACTTTGTGGAAAATAACTTAGAAACATTTATTGATATTTGTATTGTATTCGATCTTCATAGTTAAGAACCATTTAAGAGTAGATATATACCATTACAAGCCATAATACTCTTAGGTCATCCTCAATAATTGGCCCAGGTAATTAATTGATTATGGTAATATGAAAACTGCTGCATCCTATTGTTCACATTACGAGAAAAATATATTTAGTCGTTTATTTTTATCAGTCATGTACATAGTTGTACCGTTTTCCCATTGACAATGAATATAGAGATCCTATTATCGCCCCCAAAGGGTAGCCGAGTTGGTTGAGTATGGCATTCTTATGATCAAAAGGTCATGAGTTCGAGTCCCTCTACATACGCTTTCTCGGCTGAGCCTGTCACCTTGTGTGGTTTACCTTCTGGCGTTGGTTTGGAGGCTATCGCGTCAGACTGATGGTTTACCCTGTGCGCACTCATTGCACTTTGAGTAGCGGCTGCGGGTTCCCTCTGGAAAAAAAAAGATCCTATTATCATTGAATATGTATGCTTGAGTAGCATGTGGCGGTCCAAGTGGGAGATTGTTGGAATATATTTATGTAATGTATTTATGGACCGGCAATAAGTTGGACCAACATGCTAAATAAACATATTTGGTCATTTTCTTAAGAAAGTCCAAACTAAAAGTAATCGAGTTAATTATTTAATTAACTAAATTTGACTTATGGATGAAAAGGTATTATCGGTTCAAGTGTGGTAACCGGGTTGAATTTGAGCATTTTGATGAAGAGGGCCCAAATCTCAAAACTTGAGCCTCAATTAATAAATCAAGGGTATAAATTGAATTATAACTTTATCAGGTTATGATCCTCGACGCAAGGAAGTAATAAAAGATGGGTTTTATAATTTTGGGATTCATATTGTAAAGACTATAAGGCGCTAGGTTTATGAATTTCATCATCCTAAATCCTAATCAAAACTACGGCCGCTTCCTTTAGTGTCTAGAAACCTTCCGTTTCTTCACTAATTTGATTATGCATGTTTCTCAATTTCATAAACAGAATCGCTGAAGAACGCAAATGAAAAAAGAGAATACTAGATGAAAAGCAACATACAAACCCATAAATGTTCTTGGTTTTATGTTTATCCATTAAATGCATTTAGAAAAAGATTTAATTATTCGTCCGCGATTTGTTATATATTATTTGATGCGTTTTTGAATAATATATAACAATATTTTCTTAATTTTTTTAAAACTGTAAAAAAAAATTGAGTGTTAAAAACCTATGATATTCTAGTTCTCATATGTTGTTACGTAAAACAAGTATATTCCACTTCTTTATCGGTGGGTTACTTCTCTTGTTTCTAATTGATTATATAATGTGAAATTAACCTAATTTCTTTTAAATTCATCTATTTTCAATTATTTTATTCTTTTAAAAATTTAAAACAAATATTAAAATCAATTTGTATAGTTCTACCTCCGATATAGGCATATGTAATTGGTTTTGTTTACTAGAAAATGTACGTAAATTTTAATAAAGTTTATTTAGGATATTAAAATTATTATTTTTTCAAATTGAAATTAAAAGAGAAACAAAATTAATTTTATTATTAAAATTAATTTCTTATAAATTAAATCTCTTTAATTCAAAGCTACAAAATCACAATAAAATTTATTTTTTTATTATTAAAAGTAATTCTTCCAATCATAAAATCAAATTTTGATGTTTATAACAAATTTACAAATTGAACCACCTACAAATTAAATAACAATATCTACACGAATGAATCAACTCATACCTATTTTGATTTTAATCAGTGAGGATGGATTATCTTTTTTCGACCAGGTTAAACAATGATCAAACATAGCTTTAATACCATGAAATAAAGAAACAAAATATGGGTAGGGTTTTAAAAATTTGTGTGGTGTGTATTAAAACATTTTGTACGTCACAAATATATAGAATAATAGCCGGGATAGAGGACCAAATAGCTAATGAGCTACATTATTAATACTTTTGGTAATTTAACCAACCAAATACACACTTTTCACTAAAAGACTCTGAATCCTCAAAGAAACGTATTTCAAAGCCTATTAGATATTGATTAATATAGATTGTACAACTTCATTTTTTATGTAACAAAAATAATTGCTTGCTTTGTAAAACAATGGACTTACCTATTAGTAGAGGTAATAGACTATGAAGGTTTATTAGTGGTCATAAACCCTAACCTCGTAAGTTAATTATTGGATTAAAGGGTAATATCTTGGAAAACACTAAGCTAGAATAATGGATATCAAAAGATCAATTAGTCTTATTATGGCTATGTAGCACTATAACTTGACGTAGTTGCTCAACTAATGGAATAATAAACTTCAAAAAGACTTTAGGATGTTTTTTATTTTTCTTTCTGGGTCTTAAACTAGGTCAATAATCACCTATTATAAGTTTAAGTTTAAAGGACTATGAAAAGTAACTCCACTATAAGGGAATACCTAAGTAAGATGAAGGACTTAGTGTCACAATTTCTAGCACAACTTCACTCATATTACATTCATATTATTGTGAGCCTAGCTTATAAAGAAGTGAAGAATTTGTTAGAATTATAAGACATTATACTAAGATTTAAGCGCACTCTTGAACATTTAAACAGGCTACAATATTCAATGGTTAACTTAAGCATTGCAGCAACTAACAATAGCTATTTTAAAGGTTAATGAAGAGGTTATAAAGGTACAAAAAATTGTACGAAAAAACTACTCAAATACCTATAGTGGAATGAGTAATTACACAACTGGAATGAGTGCCAGATATGGCCCTAACAAGCCAATCTACCAGATTTGTGCCAAGTATGGTCCTACATGTGCATATTGTTACTTTAGAGATGATCCGTATATCATTGGGTCAAATCCTAATGACCAGAACAATAATGATTGTGGACAAAGAGCTTTCATAATTATCCAAAGATTAAGGAACATAAAATGCATGGTATGTGGACAATGATATTGACCACCATATGACATGAAGTCCTAACCTAATGAGTCAGAAAATAGAATCACTAGTAAGAATACAACTACAGTTGTAGTGGTGAAAGACTAAGCATTAAACACCTAGGTAACTCTAAAGTTGTCACTCTTTCAATTGTAAACCCTGAACAATATTTTACATGCTTTCAAAACAAATATCAACCTGATATATGTCTATATGCTTGCAGTACATAAATTTTTCTATATCTAGTTTCATAACTATGTTTATTTTATGAAGGAAATATCCACAAAGAAGGTGATACTTATAAAGAGAATTGAGCATGGACTATAATGGAAAGGGCGTCTAGGTTATTTTGTCGAGTTCTAAGGTCTCAAGTTTCCAAACTAGAGGTTTCAATATTCAATCTTATCCTAAGAGTGACTAAGGTTTAGATACAAATTTAATTTCCCTAAAAGAATGATGGAGTATGAAGATTGACCATCCTTCAAATAGCGTTATTTACCTTATTTTAAAATAATATAATAGACCCTACTCAAAGTCTAATTCTCATTCTACAAAAGTTTTAGATTTGGTACACTTTAAACTTTGGTGTTCAACTTCTATACAAGACCAGTGAGTATTTAAATATTATATTTCTTGTTTAGATCATTGTAACATGTATGCATGGCTTTATCCTTTACAAAAAAGTGAAGCTTAAAATGTTTGTTAAATAGTTTAATTTTTTTAAACCTAATTTTATAAAAAAGAAGGCTTTTGTATCTGTTAGAAGAGGAGAATTCAGGTCTTTTACCCATAAAGCTAAGGAATCGGGCACCCTCCCATAAACATATTTCTTTACATTTCTGCTCAAAATAGGAGAGAATAAATGAAGCACACACATATTGTTGAGATAAACCTTACACTTCTAGCGTAGTCTAAGTTTTGCTACAAGTTATCGCCATAAAGTTTTGGAACAACTACTTATCTTGTGAACATGCTACAAACCACCATTCAAAACAACTTTTCCTCTTATGAGAAGCTATACAACTGTAAGCCAAACTATTTGTTCCTAAAGACCTTTGGGTTTTATGTTTTCCATCATTAATGCGTATCAAACTTATAAGTATCAATACCATTCCATGAAATGCATCTTCTTATGGTATCATGACACATATAAAGGTTATAAGTGTCTTACTTCTTCTAATAAGATATATATATTTCTAGGAATGCTATGTACAATAAAAGTGATTTCCCTTGTGTTTTAGGATTTTTAAACACTAAGTCTATCGAGTCTAAATGTATTTCTTTATGGCTACGTAGTCTTCTTGGCCAACTAGTTACTCATGGTAACTCTATTTTAGATAGGCCAGACTCAAATTTGGGATATACAAACTAACTCTTTCTAACATCTGTTTTTTACATATACAAACTCCTCACCATAAGCCAGTGACCCTATCAAACATTGTAATTCAAATATAACACTAAATCATACCCCACACACACTCTACCCAAGATAAACATCTTACCCAAAATAAGACTCGAGACAATCAACTAACCCATGTTACCATCAACCATGTCCCTACTCCTAACATTAACCAATCATATACTACATTTATTAATACCGACCTTGTATTTCCTACACACTCTACTTAAACAAACATACTCACCCTAACACCACTACTCAGAGTTAGTGGCTGTTGTTGATCCCAATTGCATACAACCAGTGAAGGTGGAATATAATACTCTAATGTATAATCAGACTTGGTCTGTATTTTCATGGTCTTCTACAATGAATCTAGTTTGGTGCAAGTGGGTGTACAAGGTAAAACATAACTTAGATGCTCATGTCCAGTCCTGCAAGGCCAAGTTAGTGGCTAAGGGTTTTGTACGAGACTTCAGGGATAGATTTATATGGAAATTTTAGTCCATTGTTAAAGTCTTCTACTATAAGGTTCATTATTTTTCTTGCTGTGTGTAAAAGTTAGGAAATTATTTATGGCTCAACCTGGGGGTTTTGAGGTCCCTATGAACCCATAAAATGTCTATCAACTATAAAAAGCTCTATGGTTTTAATTAAACACCTAAAGCATGGTATTCAAAGCTACAAAAACTATAATTCAGTGTGACTTCAAGAATTCTAGAGAAAACAATTCAATGTTGATCAATGCTTAAAACAATTTAATTCTAATCATACTTGTGTACACTGATGATATTATTGTCATAAGGACTGACTTAACTACCTACATAGATTTATTTTAAACTTTATTCTACTTTTTCCTTTATTGATATGGATTGCCTACACTTTTTTCTTGGTACTGAGGTTCATCGATACCTACTGGTTTCTATTTAACATAGACCACATATATTATCAACTTACTTGAGAAAAAAGGTATTCCCTGCGCGAATCCATGTCCCACTCCAATATTTATTGTTCCAACCATTTCCATAACCAATAGAGATCCTCTGTAGTACCTAACTAGATATCCCAAGACATCTTATAATATTCACTAGACATAAGGCTTGTTATTCTTTAGTTATAGATAAACTCACGTAGTTTTAACTATGTCCTGCTATACAACATCTACAACGTGTCAAAATAATTTTGAGATACTTATCTAGTAGCTCCCCCATGGGTGTTCGTATTAAAACGTCTTGATTGGCCAAACGTTAATTGGATTGATTTTCCAGGTAACTTTCGTTGGTAGGGAATGTGTTCTCTTCCGAGAAATCCTTGTCTCTTGATCCTCCAAAAAGCATAATATTTTTGCTCGACGAAGAACTTAGTCATATTATCACACGCTTGAAAATATTTTAGTTGAACTAATCTGTCTTCACACCATGCTTACTAAAATTTATGTTCTCTAACTCGACCTTGTCATTTGGCCTGACAATTTTGGAGCCAAGTCAATTGCTTCAAACCCCGTAATTTATTCCTAAACAAAACACATCTAATTAAACATTCGAATTTTACATCCTTCAAGGGACTCTTAATATAAGATACCTCCTTTCACATCACGAAATTGCGGATTTGATAACAAAGATATTATCTCATTCACGATTTCGTATATCTTCGAAATAATCTCGAACCCATAAATTGTCTATTTTATTTGAAAGGGGAGTGCATAAATATGCAATATGTAAGATTGTGGTTAAAAGCTTGAAACAAAGTCAATATTAATTAGAAGAAAATAAAAAAACAACTCAACTTAGTGAATAGAAAATGACACGACGACGAATAGCTGACAAAATTGGTCTTGAAGTGAAGTTAGGCTCTGAACCCTCATATAATAAAACTCATAATGGTGTATTTTTGGTAAATAATATTAAAAAAACACATTGTTTTAATAAAAAAACATTTAAAGCCTTAAACGAGCTTCTCTCAACACCCATTCTACCAAAAATATTAACGCACATTATTGAAATTTAGATATTAAAAAAATAATATATTGATACGAAATACAATGAAAAACTAAAAGTTTGTCTTCCTTGTTTTCGACTAAGTTAAATAAAAAATAAAAAAATAGTAATATTTTGTTAGATTAAATAATAATATTTGTAAAAAAAATTCATAAAAATAATATTTACTATTAGACAAAATAGTAATATTTTGATGGTACACATCTTCTAAATAAATTATTTTTAGCCATTTGCAACAGATTTTTTATTTGTTAAACACAGTTTTTCAGCGATAAATAATAAGATGATTGATAATACATACATGTTTAGTCTACTCTTTAGCAATTAAGTTTTTATTGTAGGATAAATATAAATTTGAGTGAATAAATTTTGATGCAGATCGGAGACCTTGAATAAAGTACATAAAATAATCACCAAACAAAATAATAGCAAATTTATTATCGTTTATTCAATACAATGATATACACATATAATATAGGTTTCATCCTATTTTATTAAATGAATAAATACAACATCGTATTAGTAACAAACTAAATATTTCACCAAATTGAATTAGTATATTTCACTAATAATATCATATGAGCAAATATATATTAAATTATATCTTTGACATAATCTTGTATAATTTTATGGATTAGAAAAATTTCACCCTTATAAATAGCCCCCTAGTCTTTGTGAGAGCATCATGAATGACTAATAACTTGAATCGATACTATTTATACGCAGAATTTGATGTATTCATATCGTATATTAACAGACATTTGAGGTTGAATGCTCATGCCTATTTTTTTTTTATCGATCATGGTTTGGTTTATTTTGGGCTGGGGTAATTTTGTAAACTGTTTTATGAAGTTTTTTTAGTATTAAATGTTTGGTGTGTAAAGTAGTGAGATAATTGAGCACAATAGTTGTATTAAATGTCCATTACCCTCATTAATGAGCGTGATTGAGGTATTTATACTTTTAATTAAGGACTCATAGGCATACGGGTCAAATTATAAAAATCGGGTCAAGTTTAAGGACCCATTAATCTTTTAAGTAGATTAGCAAATAGCTTAATCAAAAGATGTTTTACTTTTGTCCTGTCCGGATTATTTAGTGGCATTTTATTGTCCGAATTACCCTGTCCGGATTATACAGTGGGTTGTGTCTGAATATTCTGAACTCATTAGTAGCCCCTTTTTTAGGCCTTGCCAAATGTCTTTGGTATGGCTAAAAAATTCACTAAGCCAGTCTCAACTTTATCGACCTGCCCATGCGGTTCGTATCATACAATTTTCCTTTAACGTCAACTCAGTACGAATTTCGTCAGAACTAGTTTCTCTTCCCAGAATTCTAAGACTTTTCTTCTTGGATCGTGGGACACGTGTCGATGTCTCTAGAAAATTACCTAGGCCTTTAATTCTCCACACGTTTGCGCAACCTTTAATCATTGCAAAACCCTCTTCAACTTCTCCTAGGTAACAGTTACTTTTTTACTGTTATATAAATTCTTTCACTATTTCATGTTCTTCATCGCTCAAATCTTTTCTAGAGAGATTTTCATTTTCACCTTCAACTTGTTCTTGTAAGGTTTTATGTTCACGGCCAGAAACGCATTGGTTCTGGCCTCTTAGTTTCTCCAAGTGAGAAATCCAGTGAACCGAATCAGGAAGCTGATCAAGGGTCATCTTCATCTAAAAACCCTAGGCCCAAATAACTATTCAAACCAAGCCTTTCACCCCTTCCCTCAGGTTTTTTTGTTCAAGAGTCTCAACCTTCGGTTGTTAAAGAAAAAGCTGTTTCGAGTATCAGAAAACCTTATCCCTTCATAGCCATGGGTTCTGACGCTCAGAAGTCTCTAGAGAAGACAACGCCTCTCCAGACGGCATGTCTACCTAAAGCTCAATCTATTGCTTCACTGCCAAAGCCCTCCAGATCGGAGGCATCTAAAACAACTTTAAGAGACAAGCCCTCTGGATCGGAGGCATCTAAAGTAGTCCCAAGGGCCAAGCACTTCGGATCCAAACCTCAACCAGACACCAGGCCTTTAGAGACAACAGGTGTTTAGGCATCCGAACAGCCTTCAATACCAGAAACTGACCCCCATCTATCCAAGGAAACCGATAAAACTTCCACAATTATGGAAGAAGTAATGGAAGATATTATCGAGGAGGCTCCCTTTGAAACTGCGACATCAGGTCAAACGGGGGTTGCTGCTTCTGATAAGAAGGGTAAAAGCAAGGTCAAGGTCTGCTTGACGCATCCAGAGCTTCCAGAGTGCCTAGAGGGCAGGTAGGCCCTTGCTTTAGAAACGCCAGTGTTAAATACTTGTTGGCTCTACAAAATATAAACTACATCTACACCCAAACTACTGAGTTCAGCCGAATCCGGACAAAATGGAAGATTCCAGAGTCAGTGAAGGTAAGGATACCTATCACTCCAGAAACTCTTATGGACTGCAAGGTCAACGAGGTGGTGATTTTCACCGAGGTGCTAAACTGGGGACTTCGGTTTCCATTGGACCCAGAAATTGTCAAATACTTCCATCTAGTTAAACTCTACCCAAGCCAGCTAAGACCAAATGCCTGATATTATCTCCTTGCTTGCATAATGGCATCAAGATTGTCAAAAATCCCACTACCAATGGAGCAGTTTGCTGCTGTGGCAAGTTTATGCAAGAATCATCAGATTTCATTCTACCATCACAACATGGGAAAAAATTTCAAAGTGGTAGATGACTTGCTGGAGTCCGAAAAGAACTGGATGACACAGTTTCTATTTGTCAATGAGACATGGGAGAATGGATGGAAGATCAAGGCCAACACCAACCCTAGCATGCTGACTAGCAGGTGGAAAAGTACGGGTGAGTTTCGTTCATATCTTTATTTCTCATGCTTTTCTCCTTCTTGAATTAGAAGTGCTTCCATTCTGATTAATTTATTACTCCCTTTTCAGTGCTGCCGAGAGAGTTCAACAGACACCTAGAGGAGGGGCAAAAAACATCTGCCTAGCTTAACGCATGGTTTGCGGAGCATTGGGGGAATACCTTTCACAATTGCTTGACCTTGGGTAATTTTGTGAGGTCCCATCTTTGGAACACCACAGATCGGAGGGACCTCTTATGGGAAAAGGTAACTACACCGCCTCCTTCTGATTTAATTATCAAACAAAAAGAGGCCACGGATAGTAAATTGGTCTTACTTTCCAGAGCAAAAGCTCCCAACAAGATGAAGAACAAGAAGAAGAAAGCTGCAACAGAGTTGGTTCAAGCAGCCACAGAGGGGACTGGTTCGGGGAACCAAGGGGGAATTGATGTTGCCCTGCTCAAAGTAGTAGAGGCTGAAACAGTAAGGGAGGCGGGAGAGTCGCAAAACCCACCCAAGCCTCCTATGAAAGACAGGAAAAGACGGGCCAGCAATGATGAGAAAGCTGCAAAGAAGAAGAAAGTCACCTTGGGAGAAGAAATAATTCTTCGTCCTTCGGAGACTCTGCCTTCACCAGCCCCTGTTCATCCCACCTTACAAAAACAAATCCCAACAGGTCTAAAATCCGGAGAGGTTGCTGGGGGAAGGAATAAAGAAGTGGACATCAATGCCCTTCATGACATTGATTTCTACTTTAATGATTATAAGAAGGATGATTTCGTAGGTCCCTACCGCACCTCCACCTCTGCCAACATGGTGAGTTTTAATGGTACGTCTTTCTCCGTCTCTGGAGAGCAAGACATTCTGAGCCATTCCCTCATTGGTCACATCCAGCCAGTATTTGACTTGGAGAGGCAGGTGAAAAGTCAAACCACTCTCATCAATTCTCTCATCTCATACAAGAAATCTCTATCAACCAGCCTCCTCAATGCCAATCAGAGTATAAAAGAACTGAAAAAGAAGATAGAGGCATTGAGGAAGGACAAGGAAGATTCATCAACCAAGTTGGCCACTTCGGAGACTGACAGGACTAAGCTCCAAACAAAGAAATCCGACTTGGAAAATGACCTCACAACATTAAAAGAGGACCTGAAGACCAAGGATGGTATCATCCAAACCATATCTGATGCGAAGACTTGGTTATAAGGTACCGTGTCGAATGTGGCCAAAGACAAAGAGGATTTAGTGAAGCAGCAGGAGCAAGCTATTCAGGCAGGTATTGATGTATATACCAACGAAGTGATAGATTCCCTAGAGAAAAGATATGAAGAAGTCAGGTCTGACATGGTGCTGCTCTTCCATGAGACGTTTCCGAAGAGGACCCTTGGTCCCTTATGGAAATATATGTAATATGATGACATCTCATTTCATACTCTAGCAGATGGTGATAAGCGCAACTACTCCAGCGGAATCGATTCCACTATTGATGATGAATAGGGAACTGGTGAGAGTTCGAGTGCTGAACCCAGAAGTCCCAAGAAAGGTGGTGGTGGTGGTGGTGAAGGAACATCCGAATGGAACAAGCCCTAAGGTTTAATCATATTTTTTTGTCTTTTTTTAACAATTAAAGTCCTTGGATGGCCAAGGAATATTTTGTAATGTTATTCGGTCAGAGTCCGGATATGTCTTTCAAACATCTAAAGTCCTTGAATGGCCAAGGCATATTTTCTTTTTCCTGTTCGGTTAAAGTCCGAATAGGTTTGTTTATCAAAGATTCCCTTATTTAACACTTTCTTTCCTTTAAATTTTAATGGCTAATGTTTAAATAGCCCCTAGTATTTTAGAAGCATTATAGTGAGAGTGTTTAATATATCTGATGACATGTATTTAATGGTCATCACTTAACCAGGTTTATACGATCTACTAAAGATCCAAAGTGTTGAACCCATGATTTGTACTTGAATTGAATTGTAGTAAAACCACACCAGATGTTTTAAGAAGACATCATATTTTATTGACTTAAAAAACTGGACACCTCATTAAAACCTCCCCGTGCCACCAGGATAGGAAAGAGTATGCCCCATAATATTTACATTGATATCTAACAAGTAAATATTTACACACAACGTTTATTCTAAATATAACCTGAGATGTTAAATATTCCATGGGTGTTTCAAAACCCTTCCTTCTTTGTGTAGAAGCCTATATATCCAAGTCTTAAGTTTTTTGGAGACCTCACAGAGGCCTTCCCAGTTTGGAGCCAGCTTACCGAACTGCTTCTCCTTGGTGTGTAAGAAACCTTTTCTCAACACTTAATCTCCCAGTTGAAAATATATTCTCTTACCCTTGGAAGCAAACCTGCTCCTTATCAAGCCTTGGTAGTGGGTTGTTCTCAAGTGAGCTTTAACCTTTCTTTCTTTTATTAAGTCCAACTTATTCCTAATTTCTATCTCATTAGCTTGTTCAGAATAGTTATGGACCCTATATGATGGTAGGATAGCTTCTATGGGGGTAATGGCATTCATAATATACGCCAAAGCAAAAGGAGATTCTTGTCTAACAGCCCGATGACTAGTTCGGTATGCCCACAACACTTCTTGCAGATAGCTTGGCCACTTCCCTGCAGCTCCTTTTAGATTCTTTTTTAATCCGGACAAAATGGTCTTGTTGTCAACTTCAACCTGGCCGTTTACTTGTGGATGGAAATGAGAAGAAAAATAGTGTTGAATACCTATAGAAGCACAAAAATTCTCCACATCCTTGTTATCAAACTATGGCCCATTGTCTGTGGTAATCTTTTGAGGAATCCCAAATCTGAAACATATATTGGATAGGATAAATTTAATGATAGCCTTCGAAGTGGTTCCTGTCAAAGGAGCTGCGTCTATCGATTTCGAGAAGTAATCAATAGCAACTATAATGGTTCTGCACCCTCTGGACGCCATTGGCAGAGGCCCAACTAAATCCAATCCCCAACGAGCAAAAGGTACTGGCTCAGAAATAGACTCCATAGGTACTGCTAGCACATGAATTTTCTTGTCATACCTTTTTCAAGGATCACACTTATTTACCATTTCTTTAGGATCTGCCATTATAGATGGCCAATAGTACCCAACTAACAATACCCTCCAGGTTAGTGCCCTGTACCCACAATGGGCTGATCTTTCTCCATCATGTAGTTCAGATAAAATGACTTGAGATTCTCCAACCCCCAAGCACCGTAGGAGAGATCTACTAAAATATTTTATAGAGAACTTCCCTTATGATAAACAAAACCACGAGCCATGTGTTTAATTTTTCTTGCGATAGCTTTATCCGGAGGAAAACCTCGATCAGAAATGTATTGAAGAAGGGAAAATCTCCAATCTTTAGGTTGAACCACCTGTATAGTCAAACTTTCCTCATCTTCCTTGTTTTGATTTGATTGTATGGATGAGAATTCTTGTATATGAATCCAAGGGTAGGACTCAGAATATGCTATGGTTGCAAAGGAATCTGCTATTGTATTTTCTGACCTAGGGATATGCTCATAACAAACACTTTTGAAGTTGGCTGCCACCTCTTTCAGGATGAGTAAGTATGTGATCAGCTGTTTCTTCCTGGCCTTAGACTGACCTTGAACATGATGGATGAGAAGCTGGGAGTCACTCATCAACCTAACACTTTTAACCCCACATAGGAGAGCTAATTTAAGACCAGCTATAGCCGCTTCATATTTGGACTCATTGTTAGAGGCCCTGAATCCAAAGCATATAGCCTGGTACATTTTATCACCATACGGAGAGGTTAGGCAAATTCTAGTTCCACAACCCATTGTACTTGATCCACCATTAGTTCAGACTACCCACTCTTTCTTGGTTTTTTCTTCTGAAGTTTGTTTAGAGCTCCTGTCCGAGTGGAACTCTACCAGGAAATCAGCAACTGATTGAGCTTTGATAGCAATTCGTGGGGCAAAATCAATGTCATAATCTCCCAACTCTACTGACCATTTGGTCATCCTGCTTGATATGTCTACCTTCTGAAGAACATTTTTCAATGGGAAAGATGTCCGGAAAATGATGGAATGAGACTGAAAATACGGCCTTATTTTTCTTGCTGCAATTACTAAGGCTAGTGCCAACTTTTCAAGCTTCAATTACCTCTTCTCAGCATCTATCAAACTTTTGCTGATGTAGTACACTGGACGAGGGTAGTTGTCCACTTCCCACACCAACACTACGCTTATAGCACATTTTTACACAACCAAGTATATGTAAAGTGTTTCTCCATGAATGAGTTTAAAATTATTCTTTGGCGACGATATGTGTTTGTTTATTTCAACAAAAGCTTGGTTGCACTGTGGAGACCAATTAAAATCTTTAGCATTCTTCAAGGTTTGGAAAAACGGAGCACACTTGTCCGAAGACATTAAAATGAACCAATCAAGGCAGCCAACCTTCCAGTGAGTCTCTGTACTTCTTTAATATTCAGAGGAGGATCAATTTATATTAGATTATTAAGCTGATCCGGATCGGGCTGTATCCCTTTCTCACTTATCACGTACCCCAAGAATTTTCCGGATCGAACCCCAAAAGACGCATTTTTCTGGATTCAATTTCAAATTCACAATCGCTAAATTAGCAAATATCTCTTGAAAGTCAAGTATGTGCAAATCCTCCTCCAAGATTTTAACCATCATGTCATCTATGTATACCTCCATATTTCTCCAATCTGGCTAGCGAATGCTTTGTTCACCAAACTCTGATAAGTAGCCTCAGCATTTTTCAACCCAAAAGGCATCACCTTGTAACAATGGATACCTCTATCTGTTATAAAGGTAGTATGATCTTGGTCTTTCAGATCCACTTGTATCTGGTTGTACCCAAAGAAGCCATCCATGAAAGACAACAACTTGTTTCAAGACGTTGAGTCTACCAACTAATCTATCCGGGGGACTGGGTATAGATCTTTTTGACAAGCCCTGTTGAGGTCAGTAAAATTAATACACATACGCCATTTTCCATTCTTTTTCTTGACCAACACCAGATTGGCAGTCCATTAAGGATACTGGGATTCTTTTTCTTGGACTATTACATCAGCTTTCTCCTATTCTGCACAACAGGTGCAACATCACTCCAGATTGACAGCTAGTGTGAGATAACGCTTACAGGTACTCCGGTTGCATCACCATCGCACTAAGCAAAGACATGCTGATTGTTTGATAAAAAAG
This sequence comes from Limnanthes douglasii subsp. nivea, assembly GCA_036936605.1. Lineage (NCBI taxonomy): Eukaryota > Viridiplantae > Streptophyta > Magnoliopsida > Brassicales > Limnanthaceae > Limnanthes > Limnanthes douglasii. Next base: position 123,195,782 of record JAUPFV010000005.1, on the reverse strand, counting down.
AAAACAATTTGTTTTTCAACTCTGGCGCCATCTTGGAGCCAACCTTGATACTTATGCCCCCTGTCAGGGAATGGGTTTGAATCTCTTCAACTGGTATTATAACACTATGGCCTCTCTGGGGTCATCAATCTCACCCTTAAAAGGCCCCAGTAACTGCTAATCTTCATTAATCCGAACTGCTCCCAAATGTTTAGGAGCAAGTGTAGTTGCACAGTACTCCCTTGCTATCTTCTGACTACTTCGGACAACACCCACTTGCCCTTGAACTGCATACTTCAAACATTGGTGGACTGTTGAGGCCATATCATGTATTCTAGAGAGCCAGGACCTCCCAAAGATTGCATTGTAGTATGTGGGGCAATCTACCACAACGAATAACACCCTGACCAGCCTTTTCAAAAGGCCCCTTTCCCAACAACATCTCTTCCTCAAACTCCCCGATTACATCCGCAAAGCTCCTTGTGAAGCCCACAATGGATCTGTTTGACCGTTGAATAACAGCCGGATTCTTTATCTTCTTGTAGGATCTCAAGAAGATGATGTTTGCTGAACTTCCTTTGTCTATCAGAATTCGCCTGATATCATTGCCCCCAATAGATGCTCGTATCACCACATCATCCTCATGAGGCCCATCAATATTTCTTAAATCATCCTCATCAAAAACTATAAATGGAAAAGGGTTTTGGCACTGATAAGAAGACATTCCTCCTTTGAACTGATTAGCCAGACTATGAACATGCCTCTTTCTTAATTAAGGAGTAGGCCCTGTCATGGTATCTCTTCCAAAGATGGTGATTGACTCGAAAAAACTAATCAGTACGGACACCGCCTTGATCTATTCTGTTATGACCCCCACTTTCTTCCGAGTTGGATCTGGATCCAAATACTCAGAATCAACATCAAATCTTTCAAGGATCACCATTGCCCCTTCTTGAGCAGATGTTCCCACATTGTTTGTAGGACCTGTCCGAGGAGCATTGTCAGGCCTGTTTCCACTTGTTCTTTTGACATAAGCTCCCAGTTTTCCCCTTTCAATAAGATTCTGAACTTCTTGTTTCAAGGCTATGTAGTCTTGAGTATTATGGCCTACATCATTATGATGTTGGCAAAAACAAGTATTTCAACTCTCTCTAGGGGACTACAGTGTTGCTCGTTTCTGGAAATGAACTTCCTCATTGGTCTTGTCATATATTGTGGTTACATTCTCTTTCAATTCTGCAAACCACTCCCGTTGAATCCAATGACCTCTTTTACTCCTTCATTGGTGGCTCTGAGATTGATTCTGGTTGGATTGAGTCTGTTTAGCCCTGTTGGACCCTTGTATCGTCTCATTAGCCTTATAATCGCACTGGTTTTGAGTTGTTGTGGTGGACCTCACCTACGGTGCACCCTGTTTTTCTTGGTTTCATCCACATTAATTTTCTTTCCCATCTGATTTAATAAGCCACCCCAAGTCATGGATTTCTTCCTGGTCACCGAATCGGCCAGATTCCTAGCGTTCAACCCTTGTCTTAAGGAAGCAATTGCCACCTGTTCGAAGCAATCTGCTAAACCGTTCTTAGTATTCTCGAACCGACTTATGTAGTACTTTAAGGAATCATCTGGCTCTTCGGCACAATGGATTGTAGTATCTTCATTACCCTTCACCTCCATACTTCCCACAAATTTCCTTCAGAAGGCAACCCATAATGTATCAAAGTTTCTGATACATCGTGGGGTAAGCCGTTGTACCACTTAAGAGCACTTCCCATAAAACATTGGGAGAAGGCTCTACAATAAAGTTTGTCATCATCATCGAAATTCATCATCAAGTTCTTGAACTGCTCTAGATGGTTGTCTGAATCCTTAATACCATTTATACTTCTCCATTTTCGAGCTGTCAAACATTTTTGGTAGATTTATGGACAGTATTTTGGCACACAAAGGTGACTGTCTCCAATTCCTATTACGACTGAAGAGTTTGTCTTCATTAGGCATTGCGAAAATACTTGGTTCGGTCTAAAAGCAAAAGGATCGATCAGCAACTGATCAACATGCATGTGGCTGTGGTTGTGAGATGGCCCTTTCCCCAAATGTCTTTTAAGCCTCCAATTCCTATATTTCTTTCTTGAATAATTTTTAACTAGTCTTTGCTTCTTTCTGGACCTTCCTTCATCACTGCTTGATGACAAATACTCCTCAAGCTCAACCTCGTTCGAAGAGCTGTTGGAGGACTCAGAATCCGAACTTTCAACCGGCTTTGACCGATGAGTCTTCTTAGAACTAACATGGGTATTTTTTGAACTCAGATGAGTCTTTGTTGATGGATCATTCTCCCTAGGGTTGTCAGTATGATGAATAGCTGACACCCCTGACTTCTCCCTTATACCATGTTCTACATGTTTTATGGCCCTTAACGCTGCTATTTCTGCTCTCAACTTGTCTTGCTCTTTGATGGTGTATTCCTTGTTTCCCCAACTACTTCCACCAGATGTGGTGGAGTTCCCTGCTCGTTCGGATCCATCCGAACTGGTCTTTTCAATTGGTTTTGAATGCAAGATTCAGGCACCCTCGTGCTCTGCCGTTGCCAATTAGTTTGGTTACTTTTAGGTTGGGGGTAGTTTTTTAAAGTGTTTTGTGAAGTTTTTTGAGTATTAAGTGTTTGGTGTGTAAAGTAGTGAGATAATTGAGCAGACTGGTTGTATGAAATGTTCATTACCCTCATTAATGAGAGTGGTTGGGGTATTTATACTCTTAATTAAATATTCATGGGCTTACGGATCAAGTTATAAAAACTGCGTCAAGTTTAAGGATCTATTAATCTTTTAAGTAGATTAGCAAATAGCTTAGTCAAAATGTGTTTTACTTTTGTCCTGTCCGGATTATTTAGTGGCATGTCATAATCTGAATTACCCATGTCCGGATTATACAGTGGGATGTGTCTAAATAATCTGAACTCATCAGATCCGAACAACTGATCCAATTATGACACGATTGGTGTGGATAATAATCGCCTGAGGGTAGGCTGGTAATTTCAGTTGGTGTTTTATGGTGGTATGTGGGTGTTTAAGTGGTTAGAGAGTAGAGAGATAATTAAGCAGTTTGGTAGCAGTTAATTTTCATTACCCATAGTTAATGCAGGTGGTTGGGTATTTATAGTGTGATGTTTGGGCCCTTATGGGCTTTCGGTTCATGTTTAATGGACCCGGGTCATGTTCAAAGACCCATGAGCTCTAAGTAGGAGAGCAAGTAGCTTAGTCAAGAAGTGTTTAGGTTTTTTAGTACTTTAGTCATAGTTCGAACTGTCCTATGGTCATTGTGTTCAAAGTGATCTGTCCGGTCCATGTGATCTGTCCGATCTGTCCGGTCCGGAGGCTTTGGACTGATATGTCTCTGTCCGGGGAGCATGCTGAATTTGGACTCATCAGGAGCCCCTTTTTTAGGTGTTTGAGCAAGTATTCTTGTCAGAGACCTGAAAAACAGTCCGATGTTAGAAGTAGCTTTCAATCCGGACAAGTCTATGGGTTTACCCGGACAGATAAAGCTTCACGAATTCAAAACGGTTTTTGGCAGAGTTCGTGGGACACGTGTCGCTTTCTGATTGGTCACTCCAACCGTTTTTTCACCTTGAATTTCGCACCCACCTTCTTCGAAAAGCAACCTCTTTAATTACACATGGTGACATCAGCGCCGTCTTTTAATCATTGCCAAACTTTTCGAATTCTCCTAGGAATCAACTGCTTTTTCAGATTTACTATAAATTCAGACTCACTTTCTACTGTTTTACTATCTCTTTCATATTTACTCTGCATATTTACTCAGAGCTTTCTCTCTCTAAAGCAAAGATTTTCTTGGTAGTTTATGTTTACAGCAAGGACTGCATTAATCAAAGGCGGGTGGCTTAACCTTTCTGGGTTGGAGAAAGCACAAAAAGTTGAGAAGGAAAGACGAATCGCTGCAGAGTCAGATCGAGGCTCGTCCTCCTCCAAAGGTACCAAGCCCAAAAAACTATTTCAATCCACTCTCTCCCCTATAGTCTCTGGTTCCTCAGTTCAGGAGTCAGTGCCTACTGTCGAGCCAGGAGTTACAGTCACAAGTTTCAGGAAACCTTCCCCTTTTCTCGCAATGGGATCAGACACAGAGCACTCTCCGGAGAAACTGGTGGTTTAGAGGACAAGCCGTCTGGTTAAGGGGCAAGCCTCCAAGAACACTCCCTCAAAATCGGGGGCAAAAAATAGTAGTTCAGGGTCTGGAGTGCCTATCAGAGCTCCTCGGGAAAGACTACCCGGTCCGGAGGCTAGCAGCCCAACACTCTCAAGAGAGACTTCTGCCTTAGAGCCCCATCTTGAGGCTAGAAGTCAAGAAAACCAGCAGTCCGGAGGCCATGCTGAGCCAAGTTCGAATTCTCCCCAGGCCACTGATATTCCTTCTATTATCATGGAGGAAAGAATGGAGGACTTAGTTGAAGAAGTCCCTTTTGAGTCTGAGCCATCCGGCCAGACTAGTAACACTGCTGCTGCCAAAAAAGATAAAGGCAAAGAAAAACTATGCTTCAGGCATCCGGAGCTGCCAGAGTGTCTCGAAGGGAAGGTAGGCCCTTGTTTTCACAGGGTCGAACTTAAATATCTCTTGGCCTTACAGAAGACCAAGTATGCTTTCATCCACACGGCCGAACTAGGTCGAACGCGCACAAAATGGGGGATCCCAGAAAATGTGAAGATAAGGATTCTCATAGATCCTGAGACTCCTATGGATTGCAAGCTGAATGAAATAGTTATCTTCACGGAGCTATTTAATTGGGGACTCAGATTCTCATTGGACCCAGAGATTGTCAGATATTTTCATCTGGTCAAACTCTGTCTGAGCCAGCTGAGCCCCAACGGCTGGTATACTCTGATGGCATGCATCATGGCATCAAGGCTGTCCGGGATCCCTCTTCCTATGGAAGAATTTACAGCAGTGGCCAATCTTTGCAAACACCACCAATTTCCCTTTTATCACTTCAATATGGGGAATGATCTCAAAGCTGTTGATGATCTATTGGAGACTGAGAGAAAATAGAGGAGCCAGTTTTTGTTTGTCAGTGGCGCTTGGGAAAACGGACAGAAGATCAAGTCCGGAGTGAACCCAAGCCTCCTCAGAAGCAGGTGGAGGAGTGACCGTAAGTTTCTTACTTTAAATTTTTGTCTACTTTTTCCTTCTTATAATTGGTTTTAAATTAATCAATCTTTCTTTTGTTTTAACAGAACTGCCTAAGGAGTTCGGTGATTACTTGAAGGCCGGACAGGTCACTTGTGGCAAAATCAACGCCTGGGCCGCAGAGAACTGGGGGAACCGATTTCACAATGCCTTCACTAGTGGAAATCTGGCAAGGTCTCACCTGTGGAACACCACGGGTCGGAGAGATTTAACTTGGGAGGAGGTCACCACTCAACCCTCTCCGGACACAGTGCTCAAGAGGTCCCATGAAGCAGATGGGACACTCTTCTTGCCAGGCCGGGCCAAAGAACCAAGCAAAATGAAGGGCAAGAAGAAAGGCAAAAAGGTGGTGAGCAATGCTAATCCTGCTGATGCTGAGAATGATGCTCCAACTGACCCGGAGGGGCCGGCTCAGAGCCAAATTGATGCTGCTCTTTTGCAGGTAGTGGAGCAAGAGTCCGAAAGGCAGGAAGCAGAACTCCCAAAATCTCCAAGGGCTTCCAAGAGGAATCGCAAGCAGGGGAGTGAAGGGGCAGACCGGGCAGCCAAGAAGAAAAAGACTGCCAAGGGAGACGAGCTTGCTCTCCGGGATCCGGAGCCTTCTGTTCCGGTTGACCCTTCTGACCCAACACATGCTGAAGAGATCCCTAGGGACTTTCATACTGATGAAGTTGAGGGAGGAGAGCTTAACATGGATGAAGTAGACATCACCGGTCTTGGTGAACTTGGCGAATACTTCCTCAACCTCCCCAGAGACGACTTCCCAGGGCCTTACATTCCTCCGAGCAGCTCTAACACTGTCAACTTCAATGGTAAGACTTTCATCGTCTCTAGTGAAAAGGACACCATAGCCCACTCCTTGCTAAGCAATGTGCAGCCAGTACTTACACTAGAGAGACAAGTTCGGAGTCAAGCAGACACCATCAAAGACCTTAAGTCTGAGAAGGAAAAGCTGTCCGAAGATCTTTGCACTGCTACTGCCAATGCTGACATGCTAAAGGAAGCAAATGAAGAGTTGAAGAAGAACCGGGAGGAAAGTGACACAAAAGTTGCTACTCTAGAGGAAACCGTCAGAGACCTCCGGGAAAAGCTGTCCGGGGTGGAGAAAGACCTTACTGCCTCAAAAGAAGAGGCCAAGGCAAATGACAAGACCATCACCAACCTAACTACTGATAAGATTGCCCTTGAGAATGTAGTGTCCAAGGCTGCTGAGGAGAAAAATACTTTGTTACAGGAGCAGGAGGCCAAGATCCAAGCCAGGATCAATGCTTATGCCAACCAGATGATCAAGAACGAAGAGCTACTGACATGGTTCTACTCTTCCATGAAAAGTTTCCACATAGGAACCTAGGGGAGTTGTGGCTTTATGTTGAGCCCGAAAACCTCCAATACCACACGATGGTCGAAGGTGACAGGTATGGCTACTCTAGTGGCTCCTCGGATGATTAAGAACATACTAGGGAGAGCCCAGATGACAAGAAAGACGATCCTAAAGGCAAGAAGGTAGAGGAAGGGAAAGATGACCCTAAGGGTAAGAAGGTAGTCGAAGGTGAGCCATCCTCAAAGGCTCAACCTTAACTTATGATCCACTTAGTTTATTTTTAATTCAGACTAAAGTCCTTGGAAGGCCAAGGCACTCTTTTTGTAATGGTGCCCGGAATTTGACCGGACAGGTTTTTTGTGTTCTACTTTGACTGTTTAAAAGTCCTTGGAAGGCCACAGCAAGTTTAAGTTATTTCATTCAATGAATATCTCTGTTTGTGCAACCATCAACTTCTTTCATTGTTCATTTTAATTTTGATAGCTAGAGTTTAAGTAGCCTTTAGTTATTGCATTGTGAGAGTGTTTAAATTCTCCGGCCAGAGTTTAAATAGCCCTTAGATATTTCAGTTCGGATAGTATGACAAGGGACAAAACTTTAAAAAACACTTAGAAATTTTTTAAGAAAGCATTGAATTTTATTTAACAACCCGGACACCTCATTAAAACCTCTTCGTGCCACCGGGGAGGAAAGAGTATGCCCCCAAATATTTACATGGATTTTTGAACAAGTAAATATTTACACAAGTGCTATTCCAAGTACATCCGGAGATGCTCAATATTCCAAGGATGAGTTAGAACTCTGCCATCTTTGTCTTCCAACCAATAAGTCCAAGGATTAATTCTTTCAACAACGATATACGGACCCTCCCAAGTTGGGGCCAGCTTTCCGAAGAGCTTTTCTTTAGTGTGTAAGAAGACCTTCCTTAATACTTTGTCCCCAGGTTGGAAATCTCTTCTCTTAACTTTAGAAGCAAACCTGCTTCTCATCAAACCTTGATAGTGTGCAACTCTAAGGTGAGCTTTAACTCGTCTTTCTTCTACCAAATCAAGTTGACCTCTGATTGCCACCTCATTAGCATGTTCAGAGAAGTTGTGAACACAAAAATAGGGGAGAGTTGCCTCTATGGGAGCTACTGCAACCATCCCATAGACCAAGGCAAAGGGTGATTCTTGTGTTGCAGCCCCAGGTGTTGTCCGGTAGGCCCACAAGACCTCTTGTAAATAACTAGGCCACTTCCAAGTAGCCCCTTCCAAATTCTTCTGTAAACCGGACAGTATAGTTCTATTAGCCACTTCAACCTGCCCATTTTCTTGTGGGTGGAAAGGTGAAGAAAAACAATGCTGTATACCCCTTGAGGCACAGAAGCTCTCCATTTCTCTATTGTCGAACTGTGGCTCGTTGTCTGTTGTTATTTTCTGTGGGACACCAAATCTGCAACATATGTTGGATAGAATGAATTTTATAACAGCTTTCGATGTTGTCCCTACTAGAGGGGCGGCTTCATTCCACTTCGAGAAGTAGTCAATGGCCACAATTATAGTTTTGCGCCCTCCAGACGCCACAGGGAGAGGCCCTACTAAGTCCAACCCCCATCGTGCAAAAGGAATAGGCTCAGAAATTGATTCTAAAGGAATGGTTGGTACATGAATTTCATTGTTGTACCTTTGGCATGGGTCACACCTTCTCACCAATTCCTTAGCATCTTTCATGATTGATGGGCAATAGTAACCGGAGAGTAAAACTCTTCTTGTTAAAGCTCTAAACCCACAATGGGTTGATCCCTCACCATCATGCAATTCGGAGAGGACCATTTGTGATTCTTCATCCCCCAAACAGCGTAGGAGAGGTTTACTGTAAGACGTTTTGTATAACACTTCTCTCAATATGATGAAACCACGAGCCTTGTGTTTAAATGTTCTGGCTAGTGACTTATCCGGAGGCACAACACCATCAGAGAGATATTGTATGAGAGGAAACCTCCAATCTTGAGGTTGTTTCACTTGTATTTCAAAAATTTCATCTTCTTTACCCTTACAAAGTTGGATGGAGGGGCTTTCAAGCACATTGATCCATGGGTATGACTCCGTATAAGCTATGGTTGCTAGTGAGTCTGCTAGCTCATTTTCTTCCCGGGGAATGTGTTCATAGACAACACTTTTAAACTTAAGCACTTCATTTTTGAGGAGGAGTAAATATTTCACAAGTTGCTCCTTCTTAGCGTCAGACTGGCCTAGGGCATGGTGGATAATTAGTTGGGAGTCGCTTAGCAACTTGACCCTCTTAGCCCCACAAATGTAGGCTAATTTTAGCCCAGCTATAGCTGCTTTGTATTCAGACTCGTTGTTAGATGCCCTGAAAGCAAAACATATAGCCTGGTACATTTTGTCTCCATATGGGGAAGTTAAGCATACCCCTGCACCACATCCCATTGTGCTAGATCCACCATCTGTTCGGACGACCCATACTTTTTTATCTTTTATATCAGTAGCTTGCTCCGAATCCCTGTCGGAGTGAAATTCGACCAGAAAATCAGCCACAACTTGGGCCTTGACTGCTGTTCGGGGAGAAAAGTCTATGTCAAAGTCCCCCAACTCTACTGACCACTTAGTCATTCTGCTCGAAATGTCTGCTTTTTGAAGGACATTCTTTAGGGGAAAGGAGGTCCGGACGATGATATGATGAGCCTGGAAATAAGGCCTCATCTTCCTTGCAGCTATTACTAGGGCTAATGCCAATTTTTCCAGTTTTAAGTAATGCTTCTCCGCATCTATCATGCTTTTGCTGATGTAGTACACTGGATGGGGATGACTATCGACCTCTCTTACCAGCACGACACTGATGGCACAACTTGAAACTGCCAAGTATACAAAGAGAGTCTACCCATCGACTGGCTTGAACAAAGTGTTGGGGGAGGACATGTGTTTCTTGATCTCATTGAAAGCCTCATCGCACTGCGGGGTCCAATCAAAGCCCTTTGCACCCTTCAAAGTTTGAAAGAAAGGAGCACACCTGTCCGAAGATCTTGAGATAAATCTGTTTAAGGCAGCTAATCTCCCCGTTAACCGTTGTACTTCTTTGATGTTTCAAGGAGGCTCCATTTGAAATAGAGCATTGAGTTGGTCCAGATCAGGTTGTATTCCATGCTCACTTATGATATAGCCCAGAAACTTCCCAGACTACACTCCGAACACACACTTTTCAGGGTTTAATTTCAAATTAACTTTCACCAAGTTGGCAAAATTTTCTTGGAGATCGGACAAGTGCAACTGCTCATCCACACTCTTCACCATCATGTCATCAATGTATACTTCCATATTTCTTCCAATTTGATCAGCAAATGCCTTGTTGACTAACCTTTGATAAGTAGCCCCAACATTTTTCAAACCAAATGGCATAACTTTGTAGCAATGAAGACCTCTGTCTGTGACAAATGTGGTATGCTCTTAATCCTTTGGATCCACTTGAATCTGATTGTATCCGGAGAAAGCATCCATAAAGGAAAGCAGCTTGTTCCCAGAAGTGGAGTCTACTAACTGATCAATACGGGGGACCGGATACAAGTCTTTTGGGCAAGCTCTATTGAGGTCTGTGAAGTCAATGCACATGCGCCACTTTCCATTCTTCTTTTTCACCAAGACAGGATTGGCAGTCCACAAAGGGTATTGAGACTCTTTGATGTGCCCCATCTTTGTGAGCCTGTCAACCTCTTGCACAATGACATCGGCCTTTTCTTTGGAAAAAGCTCTTCTTTTTTGAACCACTGGAGCTACATCTCTCCGGACGGATAGGTGGAGTGATATTACTTCTGATGGAACTCCAGTAACATCAGCATTGCACCAAGCAAATAAATGTTGATGGTTCTTTAAAAACTTTAACATCTCATTCTTCAACATAGGTGGCATTTTAGATCCTATCTTGACACTTTTCCCATCTTCCAAACAGTGCGTTTCTACCTCTTCAACTGGTATCAACACTCCGGGGGTCTCTCTGGGGTCATCAATTTCACCCTCACCCCCAGAAAGGCCCTCAAACTGCTATTGTTCATCAATGCGGACTGCCCCCAGCGTTCGAGGAGCCAAGGCAGTGGCATAACATTCTCTTGGAATCTTTTGGCTGCTCCGGACAACTCCAACCTGCCCTGAACAGCATACTTCAAACATTGATGGACTGTCGAAGCCACTGCATGCATCCTAGAAAGCCAAGACCTCCCTAGAATAGCATTATAGCAAGTGGGACAATCCACCACAATAAAGAGTATTCTGACCATTTTCTTGAAAGGGCCCTTGCCCAATAACACATCCTCTTCGAATTCCCCGATCACATCTACTGAGCTGCCTGTGAAGCCCACGATTGACTTGTCCGAATTCTGAATTACATCTGGATTTTTCATTTTCTTGTAAGTGGTTAGGAAAAGGATATTGGCTGAGCTTCCAGTATCCACCAAGATTCATCTTATGCCATTGCCCCTATAGATGCTCCTATGACAACAACATTCTCATGAGGGCCAGCAATGTTTCTTAAATCATCTTCATCAAACACAATGAAGGGAAATGAGTTTGGTGACTGATGAGATGTCATACCTCCTTCTAGCTGGGAGGCCAAAGTATGAACATGCCTCTTCCTGGAAGAAGCAGTAGGAGCTGTCATAGTGTCCCCTCCGAAAATTGTAAGCGACTCGAAAAACTTAATGAGCCCGGAGACCGACCTAGAACATTTCTCTATAGCACCCACTCTATTCCGAGTTCGATCGGGATCCAAGTACTCATATTTCACGTCAAACCTTTCAACTATAACCATGGCTCCCTCCGGAGCAGCATTACTTCGACCAACCCGATGAGTGTTATCAGGCCTGTTGCCTCCTCTTCTTTTAACGTAAGCTCCCAGCTTCCCCCTTTCAATCAAGTTTTGAACTTCCTGCTTCAATGCTATGCAGTCCTCAATGGTATGACCAATATCATTTTGATATTGACAAAAAAAGTTGTTGCGATGCTCCCTGGGAGACTGCAGTGTTGCCGGTCTCCGGTAATGCACCTCATCCTTTGTTTTATCAAAGATAGTGGCCACGCTTTCTTTTAACTCTGCGAACCACTCCGGTTGGACCCATGGTCCTCTCTTGTTTCTAGACTGTTGGCTTTGAGCAGGAGCAGCTGGATGAGACTGAGCTTTTGCCCTACCATGCCCCTGTCCGGTCTCCCTTGCTTTGTTCCCGGATTGGTTCTGATTGGGATTTGGTGTCACCGGGGTAGACCTAACCTGCCTGTGCATCCTGGTTTTCTTTGTTTCATCGACGTTTATTTGTTTGCCTACCTGATTCAGCAACCCTCCCCAGATCATGGACTTCTTCGTGATTACTGAATCAGCTAGATTGCCTGGATTCAAACCTTGCCTTAGGGATGCTATTGCCACCTGTTCGAAGCAATCAGCCAACCCATTCTTGGTGTTCACAAAACGGCTTATATATTCTTTCAAGGATTCATTTGGTTCCTGGGCACAATGGATTATTGTGTCTCCATTGCCCTTTAGCTCTTTACTCCCTACGAACTGCCTTCGAAAGGCCACCCAAAACGTATCGAAATCTTTAATACAACCCTGAGGCAGGCTGTTGTACCATTTCAGAGCACTCCCCGTAAAGGATTGGGAGAATGCCCTACAAAGTCGTTTATCATCGTCGTCAAAGTTCATCATGAAGTTTTTAAATTGCTCCAGATGGTTGTCCGGATCAGTACTGCCATCGTACTTCTCTATTTTGGTGCTGTCAAACCTCTTGGGGATGTTTCCGGACATAATTTTAGAGGACAATGGAGATTGCCTCCAATTCCTTCCACGACTGAAGACAATATCCTCATTGGGAGTCGCAAAGATACCTGGTTCATCGTGGAAGGCAAAGGGATCCATCAGCATCTTGTCCACATGCCTTCGGTTATGGGATGACACCTTGCCAATATGTTTCTTCATTCTTCCATGTCTATCTTTTTTTCTTGAATATTTTTTTATTTGCTTTTGCTTTTTTCTGGTTCGACCCTCATCGCTGCTAGAGGACAAGGATTTTTCAACTCCATCATTGTCCGAAGAGCTATCAGAAGATTCTGAGCTTGAGTCAGAACTCTCCACAGGCTTGGACCGGTGAGACTTTTTAGAACTGGCATGAGTCTTTTTGGTGCTCACATGAGTCTTCGAAGACTCATGCTCTCTAGGGTTATCGGTGTGATGAGCAACCGATGCTTTTGATTTTTCTTTCACGCCCATCTTGGCATTCTCAGCCCTCAGAGCTTCTATTTCACACTTTAGCCTGTCACGCTCTTCGACAGTGTATTCATCGTTCTCTTCCACCACTTCGAGCAAAGACGGTGGAAGCTCTGGATTGTCCGGATTCATACGAACAGAGTTTCTTGGCAGGTTTTGAATTCTTGATTCAGGCACCTTTCTGCTCCCACTGTGGTCGCCAATTTGGTGTGGATAATAATCGCCTGAGGGTAGGCTGGTAATTTCAGTTGGTGTTTTATGGTGGTATGTGGGTGTTTAAGTAGTTAGAGAGTAGAGAGATAATTATGCAGCTTGGTAGTAGTTAATTTTCATTACCCATAGTTAATGCAGGTGGTTGGGTATTTATAGTGTGATGTTTGGGCCCTTATGGGCTTTCGGGTCATGTTTAATGGACTCGGGTCATGTTCAAAGACCCATGAGCTCTAAGTAGGAGAGCAAGTAGCTTAGTCAAGAAGTGTTTAGGTTTTTTAGTATTTTTGTCATAGTTCGAACTGTCCTATGGTCATTGTGTTCAAAGTGATCTGTCCGGTCTATGTGATCTATCCGATTTGTCCGGTCCGGAGGCTTTGGACTGATATGTCCCTGTCCGGGGAGCATGCTGAATTCGGACTCATCAATGATCTGTAAGAATTTTGAAATTTATTGGGTCTGTATTTTTCTCATTAAAATCTTTTTGTCGGACACACCGCCCTTAAAGAAAAAAAATGTATTTATACAAAACAAAAAACCTAAACATATAGGTAACATATTTTTTGTTTTTTATTTACCAGTAGCCAATAAATGTTGTAAGCAAACATATTGTTAATTTCAAGAGTGCATAACATTGCATAAAAGTTTTATTTTTATGTAATCACTCTAGATTGCCTTCAGATTGCTTCAAACTATAAAACAATAGCCTCATATTCCTTTCAAATCATAAAGGAATGACTATCATTATTATCAGATGACATAATGAAGCAATATTGCTCTTGAGTGGCCCATACTGTATGTCTTAAATATCAAAGATGGAACTCAATTATTGAATATGTCTTTTGTCCAAATATATATTGATGTTTTTCGAGTAAATGTTAAAGTTGGAAAAAGCTAAAGGAACGAATGTAATAAAATTCGATACACCTTCTCAAATAACTTAATACATTGACTTGTTTATGAGATTTTACTTTAAATTTTGATTCCACATGTGCAATATGTTTTTGGTTATTGCATCTTAGTCTTCCAAGTTAATCTAATATAAATCGTCGATCTTCATACCATTCTAGACTATTATTTAAGAAATCGAAGGGTTGTGATTATTATACCTTCCATTATAAATATGTTTTTTTCTTCTTACAACTTTTTACATCTTTATCTATTTGTTCTTTCCATCTTTTTTTTATACTGATGAAGGTGCATCTTTTTGCTTTAAAGGTTTGAATGTTTTCTTTGTTTTTCACTTTTGATCTAAGAAAGTTGGTTGTGTCATCTTGATCATTTTATTTTCTATGAAAAATGTTCCAAACAAAAAAATTGTAACCTATTGTTCATCATGAAGGTGATTATTGAGAGAACGAGAATCAGAGAAATAATGATCATTTGGTAGTCATACACAATAGATCTCAGAATATTATATATTTAATTTCTCATCATTACAAACATTGTTCGAGTTAAGCAATTGAAGTATTTCATATTTCATCATTACTTATAGAAGCTTATCTTTCTTCTAGGAATATTGATCTGCTTTTAACTAGTTTATTTTTAGAAATAGTTACGACCAAATTAATGAGAGGACTACGAATGAATCATGTGAGGAATTTACTTAATGTCTTCGAAACTGTTAGCATATTTAACAATAAATATAAATTTATAAATTCTATATACTATAATGATAAGAAAAAACATTGGCGGATTACAAAGAATGTGTGTATTCAATTTTCCTAAGGCGGTGAAACTTATCGAAACGGGTCTTTGTTTGTCTTTCTACAAGAAAATGTTCAAGTTCTTTAAGGAGATAGGTATTTTCTAAATCAGCTTATACTAAACCTTTGGAGGTTAGTAATGGCACCCATCATACTTTTGGATAAAGTTTAGAATCATTTTAGTTTTGGTAATTTCTATGACGTGAACAAGATTACAAATAAGAAGGTTAGTGATATAGCCCAGAAACTCAAACAAAAATATTTTCAAATTTATTTTATTTTATTCAAGTATTTTATATTATACATATCAAATCTAATTGTATTAAGATTTTTTATTATTTTAAAACATTTATTTTATTTCATTATATTATAATTTAGGATTTTGAGCAGCTCTTATATAAAAGCCTCACATGCCTTCAGTTATTTTAAGTTTTTGGAATAATATATTTTTTATCTCTAATTTTTTTAGTATTTGTTACATTTCTATTAGGGTTTCATCTATTATGTTACCCTTGAATTAGGGTTTCATCTATTATGTTACCCTTGAATTAGGGTTTCATCTATTATGTTACCCTTGAATTAGGGTTTCATCTATCATTGCTTCTTCTTCGATTTCCGTCGCGTTAGCAGTTTGATATCATAGACTCAGTTTCTGCTACAAGGCAAGCATGTTTCTGAACCTTGATTCATCTGATTCAAGGTCTAAAAGAGAGAACAACATCTATGTGCATGGAGATCTCGAAGATTGTTTGGTATAAGGGGACATACTAGGTGTTTCGATGGCGATCATATTACCCGGTGACTAGAGAAGTTTAAACTGGTTACTAATCGTCAGATCAAGGAGAAACTTGCTCATCGAGATGTTGTCTCACGTTGTGAAGAGGTTTTCAAATCCATTTTTTTCATCAACTAGACATGAGGTGTTGTTTTTAGGCTATGAAATGGCTTTTGAAACAAAAAAAAAATCATCAACTGGATGTTTTCAATGTGACTTGGAATAAGGAACACTCGTGAAGAATTTATCTTATAACGATAAGATTTTATTTTCTATTATTAAAAAACCATTTTAATTTTATTTTATACTATTCAAATAAAATATGATTTTATTAAGATTTGATTTGATTACACAACGTGAAAATTTTGTTTCAGTTCATAACAAGAACAGTTTAAGATGATATCGCTGAGCGATAAGGGCTATAAATCTAATTTAAGTAATTTTGGTGATATAAGCCCATTTCGTCCAAACCTAGATCAGTGGAAAGTAATTTTGGTGATATAAGCCCATTTCGTCCAAACCTAGATCAGTAGATCTTCTAGAGGACATCAAAGTGTTTAAATTCAAAATTGTAGGAGAGTTATTTCGTATTTACGATGCAATAGTTACTTTTTAAGTTTAAACTCATTTAATTTTGTTTTAGGAAAGTGAATGAAATTTATTTTGTATTTATTATTAAAGGGTTACTATTGAAGTATTTAAAATTATTAAATTCTCTTTTAAGAGAGTAAAAGAGAACTAGTTTATTTTTATTACTTGTCTTTCTTTCTATGGTTATAAATAAAGATATAGAGTCTTTCTTTTCCACGGTTTTAACATTTACTTTGTGGCACACTTTAATTAATAATCTAAATTTCACCATTGTACATTGATTTTGTTTATGTTTCAACAACGATAAATCAAATTACTTTTCTGTCTACGCGATGTAGGCATAGGCGGTATGGGTGTAAATGTTTTTGTTCATAGAACACTCACAATTTGAACATATTAAGATGATTATGTAACGATATATGAAGGTTGGTTTGACTCGCTCTTGTTTGGAGAACCCTCACAAACAAAATCAGATAGATAATGATGATAGATAGATGGTGGATCGAGCTTCACCATAAATAAGATGAAAAGGCTTTGATAAAAAGAACTCCACATGGAGATTATGCCGGATAAAAACAGAATCAAAGATCCATTAAACTTGTTACTCACAAGAACAATTTAAATATAAATTTATGCGAGACAAATAATTTCAATGAAAAACTCTTATTTATTTTCTTTCTTATTATTAGTTTAATAATTCTGTTAATTACAAAGACTCTAAGCTTTATTTATAGGCATAATAAGAAACATAAACAAGAAAATTCTCTTTAATTCTCTTAAAACAAAATTAAATCAATTTAACAACCCAAAATAAATACCGAATAATTCTCTTCACTCTAATAAAACAACATAAAAGATATATAAAATATATCTACCATAATAAGTATGTAATATATTTCCTTGACTCTCCTGAATTAAAATACTTAGGAAGTAGATCTTGAATAATAAATACGAAATATATCTCCTAGTTTAAAAAAAACGTTTGTCCTCAAGCTTTAGTATGCAATGTATGATTTCAAATATATGGTGCATATTAGTAGTTGATTTTATTTTTGTGTTAACCTTCTCAATTAACAGTTTTACAACTCTAAAATGTCCCTTTAGTCTTCCTCCATTTTATTATTGTGTTAATAGGATGCTCAATCTGACGAGTCCTTCTCTTTATTATGCATAGATATTTCAATAGGTAAAATTGTCTCGGTAGAATTGAAAAAATCCTCAACATGTTTTATCAAATCATTATGGATAGATTCTATTAAACCATCCAAAGAAACAACATTAGAAGATAAATTAGAGCTTGATTTAATTTCCAGATCTTTTACTTTTATTATTTTTAAGACTTCAATTATCGTTTCCTAGACTTTGTGTCCTTCTAGTCCAATAGGAGGTGGTATTTTGGTGTTTGAGTTGATAGTTAATTTGAAAATTCATATACACATTATGCCATTAGTGCGTCCTCAGACTCTTCTGGTTCCAAACAATTTTTGACATGTTCAAACTTATCAAAATACTTATTAACAATCCTGATTTTTTGTGACAACTCCCTAAAAGGTTTTCGTAAGTCATGGTGGTAATGAGTAGGTACATACCTCCGCCTTACAAGAAACTTCATGTCGTGCCATTGGTCTATGAGTCTGAAACGTTGTCTTATTTTTTCTTTGAATTCGTTGTCCCACCAAATAAGAGCACTTTCTGAAAATTATGCAGCAGCTAGGGCAAACTTCTTTTACTCATTATATCGATAACACTCAAAACTATATTTCATAAGCCTTTCCAATCCATGTATGCATTAAGATAGGATTTTCCAACGAATAAATGAGGTTTTATCTTTACCTGTATATTTCCAGGCCTTGCTAGTCGTTTCTCTCTGGCTCGTCCTCTCTCGAGAGGATATCTTATTTAGTTTCGATAAAACAAAGGTTTAGGGTCATCCTCAAAACTAGGCATGTCATCATCATTTTAGCATGTTGTTATTGTTCTTGTTATTGCAGAGGTGAGAGGTTTCTGATGGCTCAAAATCTCACTGGGGCCTCTCAATTCCCCTAATACGTCCTCCAAAATTTGTTCTTCATATTACAATTTTTTCTCTTTACGCACGATGTTGATAGCGGACCTTTCAGATCTTATAGCACATGATACACACACAAAAAGAGTATGGATGTAAAACTTTCTCTTTAGATAACACTCACAAATTGAACAGATTAAGATGATTGTGTAGCGGTAGATGGAAAGTTGGTTTGACTCGCTAGTGTTCAGAGACCATTCACAAACGAAATTAGAATGATGATGATGGATTGAGATGCGCCACAAAGGAGATGGAAAGCCTTAGTTAAGCACAACTCCAAACTCAGATTATCCCGGATATAAACAGAACGAATGATCAACTAAACTCGTTTCTCACAAAAATAGTTTAAACATAGATTTGTCTTAGAAAAATAATATGAGTAAAAAACTCCTTTTTATTACTTTAATAATTATGTTAATTATAAAGACTATATGCTTTATTTATACACACACAAAGAATGATCAAGAAAATAAAAATAAAATAATTTTCTTTAATTCTTTTAAAATTGAATTAAATGAGTTTTAAGACTCAAAAGACTTAAAGAGTAAATCTTGAATAATAAATACAGAATAAGAGACTTTTAAAATAGATATTACATAATCAATAGTAATATATTTCCTTACTCTCTTAAACTAGAATTAAAAGACTTAGTAAGTAGATCTTAAATAATAAATATGATATTTCATTGATTTTCTTAAACCATAACAAAAAAACTTAGGAAGTAGATCTTGAATAATATATACGAAATCCCTTTCCTTTGATATATATTAAAAGATCTCCTCATTTGGGCCTTTAACAAAATGGACTCATATTGCTAAAATGAATTAAAGTAGATTTTTGTTCCATATCACTATGTTATGTAATATCAAAACTGAAAAAATCTCTTATCAAAATTGTATCATCTTTACACATAACTCCTAACAATAGGAGACAACAATGTCGAACCCAATCCAATAAAAAAATATTTTAAGTCATCTCGTTTAACATTTATTTTGAAAAAATACATATTTTATATTGTTTCGAATAAGTTTTAGGAAATAACACCAAATGTACCTACTCACAAATTATACTGTCATATATTACCAAACTATAATTTATGCTTACTTAATACCTAGCTCATATACATACATCATAGTGAATATCCAATTCTTTAATAATACCTCAAATTACCATGTTTTATTTTTATTTTATTTTTTATAATATTTATATATTTCAAACCGGAGCTCGGAAAAAAAATTCTGAAAGTACCATTAGCTTTGTCTTTTTAAGACGAACAACACTAGATCCATTGATTATGTTTATTTTAAAAAAATTGTTAGTAACATGCGAGTTCAGCCATGATAGTTTTATACATTTTTAACCATGAGAGTTCTGTACAATTTTAACCATGAGCGTTCTATATACTTTTTACCATGAAAGTTTTGTACATTTTAACCATGAAAGTTTTGTACAGTTTTAACCATGTGTATTCTATACATTTTTAACCATAAGAGTTTTGTACATTATGTTTCCAACCTTGAAAGTGTTGTACGTTTTTAACCATGCGAGTTTATTAAATATTAAACATGAGAGTTCTTCATTTTAATCCAATTGTGCAAGTTTTGCATATTTTTAACCATGAGATTCTATATATTTTTAACCATGAGAGTTCTGGACATTTTTAACCATGTGAGTTTATCGAATATTAAGTATGAGAGTTGTTCATTATAATCCAACCGTGCGAGTTCTATACATTTCTATCATGAGAGTTCTATACATTTTAATCATTAGAGTTCTATACATTTTTGACAATGAGAGTTTTGTATATTTTTAACATGCGAATTTATTGAATATTAAAACATGAGAGTTCCTCATTATAATCCAACCGTGTGAGTTCTATACATTTTTAACCATGGAAGTTTTGTACATTTTTAACCGCGAAAAAAAAACAACAAAAATTCAAAAAAATCATTGAAAGATCTACTTTTGTTTGTCTTAAAAAAACAAAGACGATGCCACGATGGTACTTTCGGATTTTTTTTCCTCAGCTACGTTTGAAAAATACAAATTCTTAGATGATAACAAACGAAAAATGAAAAAAAATTGGTTAAAAGAAATACTTGTTTTTATGTTTTATTTGAGTTATATTACATATAAATAGTAGAAACATATGCTTATCTCTATCTCTGTATATGTAAGTATCTTCGTATGCCTGACCATTACCATTTAAGCCAAATCACCAGCTGGTGTATCATTTGTCATAATGCATAAAAGGATAGATGCATAACCGTTTATTTCAATTTCAGAGCGACAAAAGTCACAAAAGAATGAAGTGCTTTCCGGATATATTTTTTTTCTGGTCATTGAGTGCTATACAGATTTATTTTTTCTATTCATTGTCTGCAAACGTACATAATGCTTTTCTCTCTCCCTATTCAACATCTTGCTAACCTTATGCTATGTCCCATCTTGGTCGGTTTTTATATATCGCATTTTTGGCATTGTTTAAAATACTTACTTATGGTTATGGTGTTTTCCTGTCGAAACTAGTTCTCATACAATTATAAGCAAAGATAACAAAGACGAGTCTAGCTACTTGGTATCCACTTTTGTCTTTCTTAAAACCCAAGGAAAAAGGTTTTATATATAAAACCGAATTTATTAATTAACTATTTATTTGTATGCCTATCTTTTTTGTTTGGTTGTAGTGAGCGGTTTAAGAGACAAAATCCTAAAGATACAAATACGACAAGTCATAGTTAATTAATAGAAAAAAAATGATTATATACAAATATGTATCTGAAATAAGCGGAATTGGGAAGTGGGAACTTGAAGTCCTCTAAAAAAAGATGTGGCTTGTAGTAATAGTTGTTACAAATGATGTTAAGATTTCCCCTCTGACTAAAAAACAGACGTTAATATCATCGGTAACCGAACATTGTAAGAAAATCTTGGGAGGACTATGGTATGAATTATTTTGTTTTGCAAACAACGATTAAATTTTATTTTTATCTATTGTTTGCAAGCGAGTTGTGATGTATCCGTCAATTCATTGTCGAGTTGAACCATAAAAAAGTTATTTTCAAGTTAACTGTCAAAATTTGTTTAGCACCGTTATGTTTTAATCATTTTTGTTTTAGTTGTTCAATGACAAAAACATGTTAGCCGAACCACATATTATTTAAATATCCTAGTTACCGAATAAATTATGTTTAGATTTCTTAAAAGTCATGAGGTTTTAATATCATTATGTCTCGTTAAAACCTCATCGAAACCTCATCGACTGAAAAGCTCATTTGATGAAAAACAATTATTGAAATATTAAAATGTTGGTAATAGATTTAAGAATCTTAAATGTTGTTTTGTACCTACTCGCCATAGTTCTTTCCATGCTTCAAATTATTCAATAATTATATAAAGTAAATTGAAACTAAGAATATGTTGCTAGGAAGCTGGAGTTCTTATCATTGCAATAACCAAACAAAAATGTAAAATGATCAAATCACCAAAGGTGTGAAATAAGGGTAGAATTCCTCTGGTGTAATAAGGGTGGTTTTTTTGTGTAACAAATATGTAACATTATGTAACATTAAGGGTATTTTTGTGTAATATGTAGTAAATGTATTTAATTTAGTAAGATATTGGTGTGGAATAGCTAAAAATGGACTAATTATGTAGGCTCAAAGGCTTGCCACCATTACTATATAACAATGTATTTTTTTTATGAAAGGGTGAGTAATCACTAATTTATTACTAAGAATTTTCTCTTTCTAGAATTCACGTGTTTCTCTCTCTAAACATCTGTGTGAATTTTCCAAAATTCTTTGACCATTTTACCCCTCGTATATTTTTGGAATCTTCAATAGCAACTACAGTGGGAGCTTAGAATGGTACCTGGATACGTCGTCCAAAACCAAACATTTACTAGGCTCCATTTTTAATCTTTGAGACATGAAATTGAGGGACTGTTAGACTATGCAGTAGTGGAGAAAAATGTAATGATCAAAGAGCAGAAACTCGGAGAACGCCAACAAAACGTTGAGCATCAACAATTCGAGAAACACCGGCTATAGCTCGCATTAGAAGAGCAGTGAAACCCATTGGTAGAGGACATCGCTTAACTAAATGTTTCCAAAGAAGTGGTGATAGATCGATCAAAGAAAATCCGATTAGAAATATGAAAGGATAATAATAAAAAAGATTTTCACCCGATGGTGATAATGAAAATTATGATTTATTACGGCATGAAGAAGGTTACCGAGGCTATCATTCTCAAAACCATAAACGTAAAACCATACATTGGTATGTTACCTCGAAATTAATGACCATACCACGATCGATTTGTAAGAATTCTCTCATTCTGTGGAGTGAAGTTATCACTATAGAAAAATGGGGCACTCTAAAGATAAAAACTATTCAAAAAAACATTTAGATCGATATATAAATATTAGAAAACAATAAGTCTCTAAGAAACAGTGTGGCTCTTCGGCTAAGCGAGAACATTCTTCAGAGGTTAAAGAAATATTTCTAATTCAGGGAAGAGTGGGGTAGCAAACAAGTGTTCAGATTCAACAAATCCCCACACTATTACATATGGTGCATGTAGTTAACCAGCAATACTAGCAATGGGGTTCGGAAAACCATAGTGTTGACTATAACTCCAATAGTCAGTTTACGAATCCCATAGATGAGGTTCTTTATGCCACCCTTTACGAAGGATCGGGAAGATATCAGAATAGCCAAGCGCATGACTAGAAGAATTATCATTTATCCTTGCAAGTCTTAAGCAGACACTTTCCAAAGAATATTGACATTTCAAAACTTGAAAACTTCGACGAGAATCGGTATTTAAATTACCATATTTACCAATTAAAGAATTTCATGATGAATATTGATGATAATGATGATGACAAGCTCTCGTGTCGTGCTTTATGTCCAACCTTTAGAGGAATGACTTTAAAGTGGTACAACTAGCTCCTTCAAATTTCTATCAAAATATTTTATATGTTTCGGGGTACTTTTAAATGAAAACTTTTAGGAGTAAATAAATTCAAAGAAACGACAGAAAACTAGTAGGAGAGAGTCTAAAATATTACACCAAGCATTTCGTCCTCACAAAGACAAGTTTCGATGACTGTTTTGAGCAGGTCGCAATTTTAACTTTTAGGTAAGATTGCTCACTATAACTTTATCTAATGCAGTTACCACAATGATAACTCGAACTTTGGGTGCCTTGTTAGCTTAGGTTGAGGAGAAAATCAAAATGGAAGAGTTCAAAAAATTAAAACTTATCATTTTCCCATACAAAGTGATCAACTGTTACCTGCTCCAGTTTCCTAGCAAGTTCAAATTTATCAACATGCACAAGTTGGTAATCAACCAAAGGGTCTAAATCAAGTACAGCAGGGCCAAGAGTGGCCGAGTGGTCTGAGGTACAACGATAAATATCAAAAGAAAATGAATGGGTTTGAGCTGACAATTTTGTGGAGTTGACAGCGAATAAAGGACTATCTTTGACAAAGCTCAAAATATATCTAATTTAGAAAGCCCGTACCCATCTTAAGGCCTAAAGAATAAAGGAGTAATAATTTTTGCAAGTATCATAATAACATCGGTCACAATACAAAGAATTTCATATTGCTGGAAAAATATAGCCAAATGTTAATTGATATTGGAAAATTAACAAAATTTATAAATAGGCATGTAGGGGCCCAACAACATGCTCTGGAAGGTAACCGAAGTGCTTCAGCGTGAAAACACGGTGGTTATCATAGAACCACATAACGAGTTAGATGTTTATACAGAGTATTGATATCTAAATCCAAATCAAGTAATTTTCATGATGATCAACGAACCTCGAGATAAGCGAATAGTAAAAGGTTTATGCGATTACTTTCAGTCATTGACTATCTAAGGGGAAGCATTGTTGTGGGGACAATAAACTGTTCTCGGAAAAGGTACATCGTGAGTTTGCCAATGCAATTATCTCAGGCAATATCAATTCATATATACATAAATACACTTTCCTTTATAATGTTTGATGACGATGATTTAAGCGAGATAGTTAGGCATCATGAAGACGTGGTGGTGATACGAGTGGATATTGAAAGAACCAAAAAAAATTGGATTTTGATTGATACGTGCAGTTCTGCAAACATATTATTTATGTCAACTTATAAAGAAATAGAAGACCCTCATGTTATTCTCTGATCCGATCGAATGTTAATGGGCTTTACTGGAGCTACTACTGATGTTGCTGGAGAATTCAAATGTAAAATGTTGCTAGAGGAAATTTCGTTCAAAAATATGGTCAAATTATTGTTTAAAGTGATTGATCCTCTGATATCATACAATACTATTTTTGAAAGATCATACCTATCTCAAATTCATACAGTTGCCTCAATGGTCTATCAATGCTCTAAATATGTTATTGGAAATCAGATACGGGTGGTTCAGAGCAATCATATAGTTGCAATCAAGTAATACACGACTGCATTGACTCCAAAACAAGTCAAGAGTATTTGAACATGATCATAATAAAAGTTACAAGAGTCAAGTTCATATTTAGATGTTGTAGATGATCTGAGGGAGACCGATACTACATTGGTTCCTAATGAAAATATAAGAGTGTATTACTGCCCGAATCGAAAGTGTCAGAAGATTGGCACTTTTCTAAGTTTATATTCACGGTATGCTACTAAAAAGGAAAAATGACGAGGATCACATGTCGGATTAAGAAGAAACTTTCCAAAATTTAAAGGTCACAAATATGAAGTTTAATCGAGAAAATAGAACCTTCGGGTTGTGCTCCGTAAAATAATTGAGCTATATAGTGAGTGATAAAGCAATTGAAGCTTTCTGAGCACCATTAAAAACATTGACAATCATGGATCCACCAAGATCTATCAATGAGGTACAAATCATGTTCGGAAGTTTAGCCACTTTAGACATATTCATTTTAAGGTCAACAGAAAAATGTCCTCCATTTTGATGAGTTGTAAGAAAATCAAGTCGTTTCAATTTGACACGAGAGTGTGATGTAGCCTTCATAACGATAAAAGAACATCTTCCCTCTTCGAAGATTTTAACTAAGCCAAGTATGGGATAAATTTTGTTTATATATATATATATATATATATATATATATATATATATATATATATATATATATATATATATATATATATATATATATATATATCGCAGTGTCGGATTATGCAGCGAGCATGGTACTTATCAGAGACCACAACAGTTGTTTTCATTTCTTAAACTATGTGAGAAAAATCTTGTTAGACACCAAAAAAATATACTTCAAACTGGAAAATCTTGCCTTATCTTTGGTTGTAACAACCTTAAAAATGAAACCATATTTGGAGGCACACTCAATTGTGATTCGTACTTCTTTATTATAAAAAAAATGTTTTTCAAAGGCTTAAAATTTATAGACGGATGACCAAGTGGTCTATAGAGTTAGGATATTATGACATCAATTTTGATCCCCGAACAACGATAAAAGCTCAAACTGCATATGTTTTAGTAGAATTTCATTTTGAACAACGAGACCCGTAATAAATTAGGAAAAAGTTTAAAGATGAATCGGTCATTCAAACTAATGGGGTTCAGTTGATAGCACCGATAGGGGAAGAGATGTATCAAGTGACACACTTCGATTTTAAAGCATTTAATGATGCAATATAATATGAGAATGCTCTCGCATGATTGCGACTTGCACAAATTTGTGGTGCTAAAAAGGTTTGCTTTGTAAGTTATTCATAATTCTTTACCAATCATGTATTGGAGAAATTAGAAGTGCGGAAAGACCACCTGCTGAAATACATAAAAGTCTACAAATAATTGGCCAACTTGTTCGAAAGAACTCAACAAAAACATGTTCACAAAAAAATGAACGAAACAATATTCCAATAACAACAAAATTTTAAATAGAGTTTGATTACAAATGAAGAATTATACTTCTCGACGAGTGTCGATAAGAATTGAAGATACGATCTAAAAGAGTTGCAAGTCAAAGAGATTAGATCGATGAATAAGGGACTCGATAAAAAGGTAAGGTTTAAACCACACGGTTACGCGGTCTCCAGAGATACACTGTATAAAAAGTCTTTGAGCCGGACTTTGTTGTAATTCTTAGGAATAAATAAATTCTAGAAAGTTTTGTATTAATTACATTATGAAGAAGGTTCAACCAATTACAATTTTAAAACTTCAACGAGATGAGTATTATTGGCCTATTATCATGGTTGATGCTAAAGAGTTATTGGCAATGAATTTGACAACGACATACGTATACGGACGATACCCCTAAATCAATCTATAAAGCGTGTCCATTTGACTAATGGAGGATAAACTTGGTTTGACCTTTACCCATGGGGGTATGGGCGGAGATACACTATCGTAGTAACAGTTTATTATATTTAAAATTGGGTGAAAGTCGAACCATTATCCGAAACTAGAGAAAAATATGTCATAAAATTCATCTTGTCTAAAATGGAACAGCTAAACTAAGAAGGATCTTACCTAGTAATTGAGAGGATAAATTTAGGAACTTACTGATTAGAAGATCATGACGGAAAACCACTTCAATACACTTGGAATATCTAACAACTAAAATTATTATTGGATTCGATTTGTCAAAAATGTATAGTATTTCAATTCATTTAATGACCAGTGGTATTTTATTTTACACCCGAGTAACACCCGAGTAGAGCACGCAGGTTTTAAAGAAGTACTTATAGAGTCGGCTAGATAAATAAAAATAATTGTGCGTTTAATAAATGCTTTGAGTCCTTGAATTTACGACCAACGTTTTTTTTTTACTTGTTCCATTTAAATTCTTCGAATCCTGTAATTTTTGACCGGATTATTTATAGTTAAATGGTTATAACATCGGATAGGCCTTATATGTTCTTCTCTCAATCGTGATCCAATCCAATTTGTTTTAAAAGTTTCATATAAAATTATCACCCTCAATCTGGAAAAAAAAATACGAAGTATGGATTTAAACTACAGCATGTGTAAACAATATAATAATAATAAATTACAATATATAAAATTTTTTATTAATTTTTTTTTTGAGACAATCCGCAGCCGCTACTCAACGAGTGCGCACATAGTAAACCCTCAGTATCGTAATAGTCTGCAAACCAACGCTAGATGGTGAACCAGACAAGGTGAGAGGCTCAGCCAAAAAAAAGACTCGAACTCATGATCTTTGGTCACAAACATGACTTACTCAACCAACGCGGCTACCTT
The DNA here is from genome assembly GCA_036936605.1 of Limnanthes douglasii subsp. nivea. Lineage (NCBI taxonomy): Eukaryota > Viridiplantae > Streptophyta > Magnoliopsida > Brassicales > Limnanthaceae > Limnanthes > Limnanthes douglasii. The sequence goes on along the minus strand of JAUPFV010000005.1, from coordinate 123,168,441 downwards.
CTTAAAACTACATTTTGTTTTCTCCAATAAAAAAAACAACCTCCGCCTACATGGACTTTCTATTAAAATGGAAAAATAACTTGGAAAATCACTATAAGCCGTAAGAGTATTCTTTTTCAAATTCCGCATTCATGTACTTGTCATCGTGGCACGAGTAATCTAATGCTTTCTTATTATCATCATCTTCAAGTAAAATATTTGGAGGGTGATCCCCTATAGAACAGAATACCAATATGAGCCCCAATTCTAGTTCGGGAACTTCTGGTGTATGCTGAGATTCAATATTGATTTAAATCTAGCTTCAGAGTCGGATAATATATCTAGACAACCTTGAGCGTAACTCTCAAGTGCAGCAAACTCGTCCTTTTCGTCCCTTTTGTTGTTGGCTCTGTTGTGGAATCTCTTTTACGTTTCCTCGTTTTTAAAGAAAGTATCCATGTGAAGAGCACATTCTGCCTCCCTTTCCATCCAATATCAAATAGGTACACTAAACAACCTCTGCCTGATGAGATACTATTTGTTGTACGAGTTCGCTTAAAGTTAATTGAGCCTCTTTTCAAGTCTGTTGGAAAGTGATTTCTGATCTGAGGCCACTTGCCGAAGCTTTCTGTATGGTTGTGTGAAATTGACGTTATCTCAAACTGTGAAATCAGACTCTTCGCTTTAGACACTATTTTTTCATTTTTTTTTTGCATTCCTTTCAAGTAAAGCAATGTGAACTACAAGGTGATTAAGAGACAGTATGAGAATGTGTTTTGAAGGGCTGAAATGATCCGGAGTTTATAGAGTAATCTGACAAGAATTGCCCACCTTGCCCTTGTGGGACTTTGAACGAGGGATTTTTTTGTTGATCTTCTATATTTTGGTCCATTAATGCACCTCGACTCTCATTCCGATAGTTTGATAGCTGATTGTCACCCATGAAAATTTGGACATCTAAATCCATTTACATTTCACCCAGAAGACCGTATATATTAAAATCCAATTTTTTTTTTGCCGGAAGAGCACGGTAGTTGATGTCCAGTGGATAGATTATCAAACTCTGGTCGATTTCCCTCCAAGAGGGCTCGTAATTTTTTTATGGCCATAAACTTTGTAAATTCGAAAAACAAAGGGATAATGGCCTGGTCAACGACAAGGATGGCATATTTTTTCAGTAGTAGGTGTCTTTAGGAATGAAGGTTTTCTCTTTCCATTATTTTGTCATTTCCCTCTTTGCATCTTTCGTCATGTATTTGCTTTTTTTTTTTTCAGGTCTTGGGATTTTCCTCTCTTAGTTATCACTAGGTGAGGACGGTCAACCATCTTCGCAATGAAACTTGAAACAGCCTCGTTGTCTCCTTCTACTTCTGGAGTGTTTTTCTTAGGTTTCTTCCTGGCCGGACAATCAGAAGTTTCCTTCATGACTTCCTAATTGAGAGCCCTTTTCTTATTAGGAAAGAAAACATGAGAATCAGGCGCTCCTAGGAATTTTATGGTATTTTCCAGACCGGAAGGGTCATCAATTGTCTGCAGACATGGGTCCTTCGATCGAGCGCCATAAGTGGCTACATACTAAATTCAGAGACTGAAACACTTACGGGATAAAAAAAAGTTAAAGATCTTTGGATAGACTACTAGTTTCCACTTCTTGACGGAGAGTGGCCTCTCTCCAACTTTGAGGAGACATAGTTTAATCGATTTTGGGATCCCCCAACACCCTCTCAGCTTGGGAGGACGCGGAATAATAATTATATTTTCCATTGAATAAGGCAATAAGATACTAAGTGTCGATATGGTGAAGATTTCTCCCAAGCACCTCCAATATCTCCACGCGAAATGGCGTATCAGTTTCAGTGTTTTTTGATATGTTTAGCCTCATCACTACCTTATTGACCTCTGTATGGATCTCAGCAACCTTTTCGGCATAATCCCTCATATTTTTCATATCTTTGTCGTGGTCTTCAGATTCAACATCGGGATCATAGAACAATTATTTTGAGCCTTTTGAGAGGTAAATCTTTTATTTTGGAGCCCAACAGACGTCTTAGGGATCACTATTTGAGTAGAAAGAATCACATGGACTTATAGGGAATTCTCCTTCAGATCCAGCTGATTTCCTTGGAGAAGTATTACGGTCCTGGGAATCCACCATGGCACGCTTTGACTCCTTGTGTCCGAACCCTGAGGGAGTTCGTATTCTTTGTACATGTTGAGAGGGAGTTTTAGATAGTTATAGTTCTTCGGGTTCTGATTTTACAATAGATATGAATGGCGGTTCCCTTTGAGAGTGTTTTTGGCGAGAAGGATAAGCGCTCTTTGGTGAAGGGAAAGGTAAGAGATTAGAAAAGTATGAGGCAACAGGTTCCGATAATCTATTTTTTGAATCGAAAGGTCCGTAAGTAGACAGACACCTATTTGATATGTTTTGCCCTCTCGTCTACTATCCCGACAGCTCTTTTCGCTTCACTTTGTTTGGATATTGATAACCAATCAAAACCGGTTAATTTGAAAGACATATAAGACGGTTATCCGAGAGATTTGAAGGGTTTCTGAAACGTGCATCAGACTAGATTCTGCAGTAGCTATTTGGTCAAGAAATGTTTTTTTTTGGCATCGAAAATTTGAGAGCTTCTCTCTAAACCTCTAAAACTGTGTGCAAGTCAGGATTGTGAGAGAGAGATTAGTAAATTTATAGATAAAAAGACATATAAGACCGTTATCCGAGAGAATTGAAGGGTTTCTGAAACGTGCATCATACTAGATTCTGCAGTAGCTATTTGGTCAAGAAATGTTCTTTTTGGCATAGAAAATTTGAGAGCTTGTCTCTAAACTTCTAAAACTAACTGCAAGTCAGGATTGTGAGAACGATTAGTAAATTTATAGATAAAGTCTTGAAGGCTCAACAATCACCTACTAAGGAGAGTGCAATGGAAACGTAGTTATTCATTCACTCTTCACTAATTCCTAAGCAATATCATCAGAGCCCGAGAATCTAGAGAAAATGTCCTTATGATACGTGTACGGGAGTAAGCCAGGCGTTTCATACGTAACTCAAGTTGTTAAATTATCTAACCCACCGTTTCAAAAATCTTATTGGGTAAGGCATCATGTGAAGGAGAAAATTGACCAAAGTCTGATTTGTTTGAGGTCACATCAAATCAAAGGCTAAGCTGCAATATGAGGAGGCACAAAAGCTAGTCCTTTCTCAGAATCATTCATAAGTACTAGCTGGATACGATAATGGTATGATTAATCTAGACTGTGTGTCGAACAAGTGAAATATTGAGTTAATTTTAGTCTAGAGTCACATTTGTAAAATTAGCCCAACAAATATGTAAAGGATATTTTGTGTAATAAGTAGTAAATGTATTTAATTCACTAAGATAATATGGGGAATAGTCAAACATGACCAAACCATGTAGGTCCAAAGCCCCGTTGCCATTACTATATAAAATAATATACCCATTATAAGAAAGGGAAAGAATTATGATTCTGTTACAACTTTTGACCATTTCTCTAGAATTCATATGTTTCTCTCTCTAAGTATATGTGTGACTTTCTAAATATTATTAAACTATTTTACCCCTTATATATTTCTAAAGTCATCAATATATAATTTTCATTTTGGTTTTATAATTCTTTATGCTAATGTGAACATTTATTCAAATATATTTGATTAAGTCAAGTTTGGTACCGTAACCTTCGACATTCGATCTCTCACTGGATTAGATATTCAAAATTAACGTAATATTATTTCTGCTGGAACAACCACTTATATTCTTATAACAAGGCAAAAACGGATCCAGTTGTATTTTTGCATGCAATCGTTCAATATACCCAAAAAAAACTCTTTAAAGAAAAATTGGTTGTTTCCCAACCCTATCTCCAATTACGCATTATATACCTTCGAAGAGGTTTGTACATATAACTTCATCTTGTATGGTCTTATTTGGTTTCTTGGTGACGTAACGATAGAATTATTCATTGGGTTGGTAATAAATAGTTAAATTAGTGTTCACAATCCATTCTACTATTATCAATTGTAATAATTCAAGTTTTCTTACATTTACAAATGTATTTACCTTGAAGAAACTGATGACTTCCTTCACCCAAATTTTGACCAAAGATTTTTCTTCTAACCATTTAGAGAAATAATCCACCAATACCAAAAGGTATCGTCCACCATTTAAAGTCTTTGGTAAAGGTCCAAGAATGTCCAAACCCCACTTGTCGAGTGTAGTTTTTTTATGAAGTCCACTCAAGGTGAACTTCTAGGATTAAGATTTGATGTTACAAAGTATTGGTATGTGTAACACTATTTAACCAATATTTTTGAATCGACTAGAATGATTGGCCATAAGTACCATGTTAGGAGAATATACTAGAGTAACGTTTTGTAGCTGCAATTTCACCATCTTTGCATTCATAATTTCTTCGAGAATGAAAGTTGATTTATCTGTACCAAAACGAATTTGAAGAGGTCTGTTCAGATTTTTCTAGCATAACTTTCCAATTTCATAAACTGATATAGATAATTCAAGTTCTTCCATTCTTTAATTACCGTTATTTCAAAAATTTGGTTTGTTTGAGAGGTTGTGTCATGCCATGGTTGTTAATTCCCACAAATAGTGCTGAATTAAAACACTCATAGGAAGCAAACGTGTATGCAATCATGTTCTCAAACTGTAATAGATGTTGGTACAAGATATCAATTAGATACGCGTGTACTTTTTTCTCGATCAGTCTACAGGCTATGATATCACAAAGTTGTGAGTCGTTTAGGAGTTTCACCCGTCGGGCTTTACAAATCAACTATGGGCGCTTTATATGCAACCTCATTATTACAAGCGAAACAATAAAACTTAATAGCTTGATTTGTAATATGCTCTTAATGAAATAAGTCTTGTATTCTTAATTTATGGCCTAACTTATAAGTCTCACGATTTGTTTGGACAACCATTATTGTTTTGGAGTTACAAGGGATAGCTATGGGTCTATCTAATTAACATTATGTTAATAAGTCTGCCACTACATGAGCTTTGATGGTAATGTGTGTTTCAAATTTGACATCGAATCACCAAGTTCTAATGACCAATTTTGTTAAAAAAGTAGATATATCGAGATTTTACATTATATTTTTCAAAGAAAACAAGGTTCAGACAATAACAATATGTGTCTAAAATAAATACATTATCCTTTTGGACGCAGTATCTAATTCTACAGATAATATTTCTAGATATCAGTAACGAGATTTGAAATATATAATCTCTTTGGAGCTATAGACATTTTTCACACCTTCACTAGGGAGAGTGAATGGCCAATTTATTATACAATAAGTTCTACAAATATATGTATAAATGAATTAAATAAGTCATATGTCATCCATATTAGATGTTTTGATATGCTGATTACTTTGTTCTTATTTATCTTCATGAATCGGCCAAATTACTTTGATTATCATATGAGTGCTAAAGAACTCCCTATGTATATTTCTCGGGAATTTTTGGTTGAAGGTCTTCCCTACAAGGGTAGGGTATTGGTAGTCGATCTCCTTATTTGTACGAGAATTGGTAAGATAAAAATCTAGAAGACCGTGATATAATGATGGATAAATGTTGGCATCCATGATGATATGGTCGTGACTCATACAATAAGCTCTCAAAATGCCTCGCCATATCATGCTTTCATTAGTCATGTTTTCTTATGACATGATTCATCCCTCTTATACATTATTATCTATATTATGGTCTATGTCTTATGAAGCTGTATATCTAATAATAAGGAAATGTCTCGTGTATAATATATTCTCTTATAAATTACATTATATATTGATCTCGAGTTACCATTTTCTTTTATAAATAATACATTGATTGTATGATCTTATATAACTAGGTATTAGTAAAACTACTCATATATTGTTTGTTTTGACATGACCTCTAATGCATCTACAAGCTCGTTGACGTTTTAGAATAGTTTCATCTTAATCGAGTGTAAGTTGAATAAATCAACACCTTTGAGGATTTGAAAGAATTAGAAATACGTGTTCAAAGATCATGAAATGAATATGTTGAATGTGGTAAGTCACAGAACCAAATTTTAATCATTTTTACATTACGTAAAGCCTATTAACATCATGCTAGAAAGTTATGTCTAATCTTCTTATATTTATTTCTCAACCACGTAACCTATAACATTTCTTGATCATACGGTGAACATACACTTATCTGGATTGAATTGTCAATTCACTAATCATAGAGGTTTTCAAATATATATTTTTAGGTTGGCTAGGTGGTTGGCATCATGATTACTTATGACTAGAATATTTTCGATGTATGCTTGTAAATTACATCTGAAATGGCTAGAGAATACTTTATTTACCAATCATTGGTAATTGGCTCATATGTTTTTAAGTTGAATGACATGACTTTGTAGTAGTATGGATATTGCTTCGTTATAATATAGGTATGCACTTGATCTTCCTCATGCATCCACATTTGATTTTTCCTAGAATATGGACCCATAAATGATAACATATTCCCAAGGTAGATTTCATTAATTGGTCCATGCGAGGAACCTTGAATGAAGATTTTGAATATACTTTGTTGAAATCGATAAAGTTCACAAATCGACCATTAATTGTTCCATGCGAGGATTCCATTTTTATTTTTCCTAAGAGGGTAGATGTAGAGTCTAGACTAGATAGAAAGCTTCATGAGTGTACTTATACTTTTTAAAATCGATCCACAACGACAACAATTTAGTTGTCCTTTTATTAGAAAAATAAGAAACATTCTATTTAATAGGTCGAAACTTATTTTTGTTAAATGTTTATGGCACATCACATAAATGAACCTGATGAGTCCGAATTCAGCATGCTCCCCGGACAAGGACAGATCGGTCCAAAGCCTCCGGACCGGACAGATCGGACAGATCACATGGACCGGACAGATCACTTCGAACACTATGACCATAGGACTGTTCGAACTATGACAAAAGTACTAAAAAACCTAAACACTCCTTGACTAAGCTACTTGCTCTCCTACTTAGAGCTCATGGGTCTTTGAACATGACCCGGGTTCTTTAAACATGACCCGAAAGCCCATAAGGGCCCAAACATCACACTATAAATACCCAACCACCTGCATTAACTATGGGTAATGAGAATTAACTGCTACCAAGCTGCTTAATTATCTCTCTACTCCCTACTCTAAACCGTTTAACACCCACACACCACCGTTTAACACCCACACATCACCTTAAAACACCAATTAAAATTACCAGCCTACCCTCAGGCGATTATTATCCACACCAAATTGGCAACCACAGTGGGAGAAGAGGGTACCTGAATCAAGCATTCAAAACCTGCCAAAAAATTCTATCTGTATGAATCCGGACAATCCAGAGCTTCCACTGGCTTTTCTCGAAGTGGTGGAAGAAAACGATGAATACACTGTCGAAGAACGTGACAGGCTAAAGTGTGAAATAGAAGCTCTGAAGGCTGAGAAGGCCAAGATGGGCGTGAAAGAAAAATCCAAAGCATCGGTTGCTCATCATACCGATAATCCCAGAGAGCATGAGGCTTCCAAAACTCATGTGAGCACCAAAAAGACTCATGCTAGTTCCAAAAAGTCTCACCGGTCCAAGCCTGTGGAGAGTTCTGACTCGAGCTCAGAATCTTCAGGTAGCTCTTCGGACAGCGAGGGAAATGAAAAATCCTTGTCCTCTAGCAGCGATGAGGGTCGAACCAAGAAAAAGCAAAAGCAGGTTAAGAAATATTCAAGAAAAAGAGACAGACATGGAAGAATGAAAAGGCATATTGGAAAGGGATCATCTCACCACCGGAGGTATACGGACAAGATGCTGATGGATCCCTTTGCTTTCCACGATGAGCCAGGTATCTTTGCAACTCCCAATGAGGATACTGTGTTCAGTCGTGGAAGGAATTGGAGGCAGTCTTCACTGTCTTCTAAAATCCTGTCCGGAAACCTCCCCAAGAGGTTTGACAGCACAAAAATGGAGAAGTACGATGGCAGTACTGATCCGGACAACCATCTGGAGCAATTCAAGAACTTCATGATGAACTTTGATGACGATGATAAACTACTTTGTAGGGTATTCTCCCAATCATTTACGGGGAGTGCTCTGAAATGGTACAACAGCCTGCTTCAGGGTTGTATTAAAGATTTCGATACGTTTTGGGTGGCCTTTCGAAGGCAGTTCGTAGGGAGTAAAGAGCTCAAGGGCAATGGAGACACCATAATCCATTGTGCCCATGAGCCAAATGAGTCCCTGAAAGAATACATAAGCCGTTTTTTGAACAAAAAAAATGGGTTAGCTGATTGCTTCGAACAGGTAGCAATAGCATCCCTAAGACAGGGTTTGAACCCGGGCAATCTAGTTGATTCGGTGACCAGAAAGAAGGAAATGACATGGGGAGGGTTGCTGAATCAGGTTGGCAAACTAATAAACATCGATGAAACAAAGAAAACCAGGATGCACAGGCAGGTGAGATCCACCCAAGTGGCACCAACTCCAAATCAGAATCAGTCCGGGAACAAAGCAAGAGAAATCGGACAGGGGCGTGGTAGGGCAAAAGCTCAGTCTCAGCCAGCTGCTCCAGCTCAAAGTCAACAATCCAGAAACAAGAGAGGGCCATGGGTCCAACCGGAGTGGTTCGCTGAGTTAAAAGAAAGCGTGGCCACTATCTTTGATAAAACAAAAGATGAGGTGCATTACCGGAGACCGGCAACACTGCAGTCTCCCAGAGAGCATCGCAACAACTCTTTTTGCCAATATCACAATGATATTGGTCATACCACCGATGATTGCATAGCATTGAAGCAAGAAGTTCAGAACTTGATTGAAAGGGGAAAGCTGGGGGCTTACGTTAAAAGAAGAGGAGGCAACAGGCCTGACAACACTCACCGGGTTGGTCCGAGTAATGCTGCTCCGGAGGGAGCTATGGTAATAGTTGAAAGATTTGATGTGGAATCTGAGTACTTGGATCCCGATCCAACTCGGAACAGAATGGGTGCTATAGAGGAATGTTCTAGGTCGGTCTCCAGGCTCATCAAGTTTTTCGAGTCGCTTACAATTTTCGGAGGGGACACTATGACAGCTCATACTGCTTCTTCGAGGAAGAGGCATGCTCATACTTTGGCCTCCCAGCTAGAAGGAGGCATAGACTTCACAGACCTCAATAGAGCTTTCCCAAAAGACTTGTATCCGGTCCCCCGAATCGATCAGTTAGTAGACTCCACCTCTGGAAACAAGCTGCTTTCCTTTATGGATGCTTTCTCCGGATACAATCAGATTCAAGTGGATCCTAAGGATCAAGAGCATACCACATTTGTAACTGACAAAGGGCTTCATTGCTACAAAATGATGCCATTTGGTTTGAAAAATGCTGGGGCTACTTATCAAAGATTAGTCAACAAGGCATTTGCTGATCAAATTGGAAGAAATATGGAGGTTTACATTGACGATATGATGGTGAAAAGTATGGATGAGCAGTTACACTTGTCCGATCTCCAAGAAACTTTTGCCAACTTAGTGAAAGTGAATTTAAAGTTAAACCCTGAAAAGTGTGTCTTCGGAGTGCAGTCTGGGAAGTTTCTAGGCTATATCATAAGTGAGCATGGAATACAGCCCGATCCGGACCAACTCAATGCTCTTTTCCATATGGAACCTCCTCGAAACGTCAAAGAAGTACAGCGGTTAACGGGGAGGTTAGCAGCCTTAAACAGATTTATCTCTAGGTCTTCGGACAGGTGTGCTCCTTTCTTTCAAACTTTGAAGGGTGCAAATGGTTTCGAGTGGACCCCACAGTGTGATGAGGCTTTCAATGAAATCAAGAAACACATGTCCTCCCCCAAAACTTTGTTCAAACCAGTTGATGGGGAGACTCTCTTCGTATATTTGGCAGTTTCAAGTTGTGCCATCAGTGCTGTGCTGGTAAGAGAAGTCGATAGACATCCCCACCCAGTGTACTACATCAGTAAGAGCTTAATAGATGCTGAGAGACGTTACTTGAAACTTGAAAAATTGGCATTAGCTCTGGTAATAGCTGCAAGGAAGATGAGGCCTTATTTCCAGGCTCATCTTATCATCGTTCGGACCTCTTTTCCCTTAAAGAATGTCCTTCAAAAAGCAGATATTTCGAGCAGAATGACTAAGTGGTCAGTGGAGTTGGGGGACTTCGACATAGACTTTGCTCCCCGGACAGCAGTGAAAGCCCAAGCTGTGGCTGATTTTCTGGTTGAATTCCACTCCGATAAGGATTCGGAGCAAGCTACTGATAATAAAGATAAGAAAATGTGGATCGTCCGAACAGATGGTGGATCTAGCACTATGGGATGTGGTGCAGGAATATGTTTAACTTCCCCATATGGAGACAATATGTACCAGGCTATTTGTTTTGCTTTCAGGGCATCTAATAACGAGTCCGAATATGAAGCAACTATAGCTGGGTTAAAGTTAGCCTACATTTATGGGGCTAAGAGGGTCAAGTTTCTAAGTGACTCCCAATTGCTTATCCACCATGCCTTAGGCCAATCTGAGGCTAGAAAGGAGCAGCTTGTGAAGTATTTACTCCTCCTAAAAAATGAGGCACTAAAATTTAAAGCTGTTGTCTATGAGCACATTCCCCGGGCAGAGAATGAGCTAGCAGACTCATTAGCAACCATAGCATATACGGAGTCATACCCATGGATCCATGTGCTTGAAAGCCCTTCTATTCAACTTAGTAAGGGTGTAGAAGAGGAAATTTTTGAAATACAAGTGAAACGACCTCAAGACTGGAGATCTCCTCTCATACAATATCTGTTCGATGGTATTGTGCCTTCAGATAAGTCACAAGCCAGAACATTGAAACACAAGGCTCGTGGTTTCATTATATTGAGAGAAGTGTTGTACAAAAAATCCTATAGTAAACCTCTCCTGCGTTGTTTGGGGGATGATGAGTCACAAGTGGTCCTCTCCGAATTACATGATGGTGAGGGATCAGCCCATTGTGGATTTAGAGCTCTAACAAGAAGAATACTACTCTCCGGATACTATTGGCCATCAATCATGAAAGATGCTAAGGAGTTAGTAAGGCGGTGTGACCCATGCAAGAGGTACAGCAATGAAATTCATGTACCAGCCATTCCTCTAGAATCCATTTCTGAGCCCATTCCCTTCGCTTGATGGGGGTTGGATTTAGTAGGGCCTCTCCCCGTGGCGTCCGGAGGGTGCAAAACTATAATTGTGGCCATAGACTACTTCTCGAAGTGGATAGAAGCAGCCCCCCTGGCAGGGACAACGTCAAAAGCTGTTATAAAATTCATTCTGTCCAACATATGTTGCAGATTTGGTGTCCCACAAACAATAACAACAGACAACGGGCCACAGTTCGACAATAGAGAAATAAAGAGCTTCTGTGCCTCAAGGGGTATACAGCATTGTTTTTCTTCACCTTTCCACCCACAAGCAAATGGGCAAGTCGAAGTGGCTAATAGAACTATACTCTCCGGGTTAAAAAAGAATTTGGAAGGGGCTGCTGGGAAATGGCCTAGCTATTTGCAAGAAGTCTTGTGGGCCTACCGGACAACATCTGAGACTGCAACACAAGAATCACCCTTTGCCTTGATCTATGGGATGGATGCAGTAGCCCCCATAGAGAAGACACTCCCTTCCTTTCGTGTTCACTACTTCTCCGAACACGCTAATGAGATGGAAATCAGAAGTCAACTTGATTTGATAGAAGAAAGACGGGTTAAGGCTCACCTTAGAGTTGCACACTATCAGGGCTTGATGAGGAGCAGGTTTGCTTCCAAAGTTAAAAGAAGAGATTTCCAACCAGGGGATAAAGTATTAAGGAAGGTCTTCTTACACACTAAAGAAAAGCTCTTCGGAAAGCTGGCCCCAACCTGGGAGGGTCCGTATATAGTGGTTGAAAGAATCAAGCCCGGAACTTATTGGTTGGAAGACAAAGATGGCAGAGTTTTAACTCATCCTTGGAATATTGAGCATCTCCGGATGTACTTGGAATAGCACTTGTGTAAATATTTACTTGTTTAAACATCCATGTAAATATTTGGGGGCATACTCTTTCCTCACCGGTGGCACGGAGAGGTTTTAATGAGGTGTCCGGGTTGTTAAATAAAATTCGATGCCTTCTTCAAAATTTTCTAAGTGTTTTTAAAAGTCCAATCCCTTATCATACTATCCGGACTAAAATATCTAAAGGCTATTTAAACTCTAGCCGGAGAATTTAAACACTCTCACAATGCAATATCTAAAAGCTACTTAAACTCTGGCTATCAAAATTAAAATGAACAATGAAAGAAGGTGATGGTTACACAAAACAAAGATATTCATTAAATGAAACAACTTAAAATTGTCTTGGCCTTCCAAGGACTTTCAATAGTCAAGGTACAACACAAAAAACCTGTCCGGCCGAGCACCGGACACCATTACAAAAAGAGTGCCTTGGCCTTCCAAGGACTTTAGTGTGAATAAAAAATAAACAGAGTAAATTGTGGGTTAAGGTTGAGCCTTTGAAGATGGCTTACCCTCATCTGCCTTCTTACCCTTAGGTTCATCTTTCCCTTCATCTACCTTCTTGCCTTTGGGATCATCTTTCTTGTCATCTGGGCTCTCCCCAGTATGTTCCTCATCATCCGAGCAACCACTAGAGTAGCCATACCTGTCACCTTCAGCCATAGTATGGTATGGGAGGTTTTCGGGCTCAACATAAAGCCACAACTCCCCTAGGTTCCTCTGCGGAAACTTTTCATGGAAAAGTAGGACCATATCAGACCTCACATTTTCAAGCAGCAGCTCTTCGCTCTTGAGCATCTGGTTGGCATAATTATTGATCCTGGCTTGGATCTTAGCATCCTGCTCCTGTAACAAGACAGTTTTCTCCTCAACAGCCTTGGTCACTGCATTCTCAAGAGCAATCTTGTTAGTGGTCAAGTTGGTGATAATCTTCTCCTTTGCCGTGGTCTCTCGCTTTGAGACAGTAAGGTCTTTCTCCACACCGGACAGCTTCTCCCGGAGGTCTTTAATGGTTTCCTCTAGAGTGGCAACCTTTGTGGTGCTTTCCTCTTGACTCTTTTTCAGCTTCTCATTTGCCTCCTTTAGCATGTCAGCATTGGTTGTAGCAGTGCGGAGGTCTTCTGACAGTTTTTCCTTCTCAGACTTGAGATCTTTGATGATGTCTGCTTGACCCCGGACTTGTCTTTCCAGTGTGAGTACTGGCTGCACATTGCTAAGCAAAGAATGGGCTATGGTGTCCTTTTCACTAGAAACAATGAAAGTCTTACCATTGAAGTTGACCGTATTGGAGCTGCTCGGAGGAATGTAAGGCCCTGCGAATTCATCTCTGGGAAGGCTAAGGAAGTATTCACCAAGTCCACCTAGACCGGTGATGTCCACTTCATCCAGGTTGAGATCTCCCCCTTCCACCTCATCAGTATGAAAGTCCCTTGGGATCTCTTCGGCCAGCGTTGGGTCAGAAGGGTCAGTTGGGAATGAAGGCTCCGGATCCCGGAGAGAGAGCTCGTCTCCCTGTGAAGCCGTTTTCTTTTTGGCTTCCCGGTCAGCACCTTCACCTTCTTGTTTGCGAGTCCTCTTGGGAGCCCTTGGAGGTCTTGGAGGGTCTGCTACCTGCCTTTCGGTCTCTTGCTCCACCACTTGCAAGAGAGCAGGATCAATTTGGCTCTGGGCCGGCCCCTCCGGGGTGGTTGGGGCATCCTTCTCAGCATCGCTCGCCACCTTTTTGCCTCTTTTCCTACCTTTCATTTTGCTCGGGGCTTTCGCCCGGCCCGGTAGGAAGAGCGTCCCGTCTGGTTCATGGGATCTTTTGAGCACAGTGTCCCCATAAGGTTGGGTAGTAAGCTCCTCCCAAGTCAGGTCTCTCCGACCTGTGGTGTTCCACAGGTGAGACCTTGCCAAGTTCCCACTGGTGAAGGCACTGTGGAATCGGTTCCTCCAGTTCTCTGCGGCCCAAGCATTGATTTTGCCACAAGTGACCTGTCCGGCCTTCAAGTAGTCCCCGAACTCCTTACGCAGTTCTGTTAAAGCAAAAAAAGACCAGTTAATTTAAACCAACTTAAAAAAAGGGGAAAAATGGACAAAGATTCGAAGTGTGAAACTTACGGTCACTCCTCCATCTGCTTCTGAGGAGGCTTGGGTTCTCTCCGGCCTTGATCTTCTTGCCGTTTTCCCAGGCGCCACTGACAAACAAAAACTGGCTCCTCCACTTGCTCTCCGACTCCAACAAATCATTGACAGCCTTGAAGTTGTCCCCCATATTAAAGTGATAAAAGGGGAACTGGTGATGTTTGCAAAGGTTGGCCACTGCTGCGAACTCTTCCATAGGGAGAGGGATCCCAGACAGCCTAGATGCCATGATACATGACATCAGAGTATACCAGCCGTTAGGGCTCAGCTGGCTCGGGCAGAGCTTGACCAGGTGGAAGTATCTAACGATCTCCGGGTCCAATGAGAACCTGAGTCCCTAATTAAATAGCTCTGTAAAAAAGACTATTTCGTTCCGCTTACAATCCATATGGGTCTCCGGATCTATGGGAATCCTTATCTTTACGTTTTCTGGGATCCCCCATTTTGTGCGCATTCGACCCAGTTCAGCAGTATGGATGAATGCATACTTGGTCTTCTGTAAGGCCAAGAGGTATTTGAGCTCAACTCTGTGAAAACACGGCCCCACCTTCTCTTCAAGGCACTCCGGCAGGTCCGGATGCCTCAAGAACAGTTTTTCCTTGCATTTTTTGGCAGCAGCATTATCAGTATGGCCGGAGGACTCAGACTCAAAAGGGACTTCTTCAGCAGAGTCCTCCATTCTTTCCACCATGATTGTCGGGGGGATATCTGTGGTAGTGGTCCGGGGAGGATTAAAGCTTGGCTCAGCCTGGCTTCCGGACTGCTGGCCTTCTGTGTTTCTTAGACTTCTAGTCTCAGGCTGGGGCTCTGAGGCAGAAGTCTCTCTTGGAAGTACCGGGCTGCTGGCCTCCGGATCAGATGACCTTTCCCTGGGAGCTCTGATGGGCACTCCAGACCCAGAACTACTGTTTTTTGCCCCCGATTTGGAGGGAGTATTCTTGGAGGCTAGCCCTTTAACTAGCCGGCTTGTCCTCTTAACTATCAGCTTCTCCGAAGAGTGCTCTGTGTCAGACCCCATAGCGATAAAAGGAGAAGGTTTCCTAACACTTGTGACTGTAACTCCTGGCTCAACAGCAGGTACTGACTCCTGAACTGAGGAACCAGAAACTATAGGCGAGAGGGTGGATTAAAATAGTTTTTTGGGTTTAGTACCTTTAGAGGAGGACGATCCTCGATCTAACTCTGTAACGGAGGCGACTGGCTTGTCAACGGGTGATGAAGGTAGCCCTGCTGCTATTCGTTTCTCCTTCTCAACTTTTTGTGCTCTCTCCAACTCTGAAAGATTGAGCCAGCCGCCTTTGATCAAAGCTGTCCTTGCTATAAACATAAACTACCAAGGAAACCTTTGCTTTAGAGAGAGAAAGCTCTGAGTAAATTTGCAGAGTAAATGTGAAAGAGATAGTAAAATAGTAGAAAGTGATTTGAATTTATAGTAGATCTGAAAATAGGAGTTGATTCATAGGAGAATTCGAAAAGTTTGGCAATGATTAAAAGACGGCGCTGATGTCACCATTTGTAATTAAAGAGGTTGCTTTTCGAAGAAGGTGGTGCGAAATTCAAGGTGAAAAAACGGCTGGAGTGACCAATCAGAGAGCGACACGTGTCCCACAAACTCTGGCAAAAACCGCTTTGAATTCGTGAAGCTTTATCTGTCCGGGTAAACCCATAAACCTGTCCGGATTGAATACTACTTCTAGCATCAGACTATTTTTCAGGTCTCTGACAAGAATATTTGTTCAAACACCTAAAAAAGGGGCTCCTGATGAGTCCGAATTCAGCATGCTCCCCGGACAAGGACAGATCGGTCCAAAGCCTCCGAACCGGACAGATCAGACAGATCACATGGACCGGACAGATCACTTCGAACACTATGACCATAGGACTGTTTGAACTATGACAAAAGTACTAAAAAACCTAAACACTCCTTGACTAAGCTACTTGCTCTCCTACTTAGAGCTTATAGGTCTTTGAACATGACCCGGGTTCTTTAAACATGACCCGAAAGCCCATAAGGGCCCAAACATCACACTATAAATACCCAACCACCTGCATTAACTATGGGTAATGAGAATTAACTGCTACCAAGCTGCTTAATTATCTCTCTACTCCCTACTTTAAACCGTTTAACACCCACACACCACCGTTTAACACCCACACATCACCTTAAAACACCAATTAAAATTACCAGCCTACCCTCAGGCGATTATTATCCACACCAGAACCTACCAATGATGTTCTATGTGGATTATGTAAAGATATCCAAATTGTAATACATAAATGATAAAAGGCCCATGCTGATATTACGTTTTAGGTGTCTTTCGAGCAAAGAACCATTTTGTTGCTAGCATTACATTTTTTTCTCATTCTATGATGTGACCAAATGAGGGGTCTCTCATAGATCATCAATTTATTTTAGAATGACCAAGGTCTAAGTGGATTATATTAGTTGAGTACCAGAGAAGTGGAGTTCCATTTTTTGGCTAGGTTTTTGTAGCTCCAAATGAGACCAATCCGGATATTGACCATATACCGAAGGCATTCATGGACCGTTAACATAATTATTTAATATATTTAAATTACGTTATACCTAATATTACAATATATTATAAAAAGGCATATATAAATGTCAAAATGCATTGTAATTTCTTCGTATGATCATGTTGGCACATAACCACCTATAACTTCAATTTCCTAGTGTATGGTATGTTTGTCATTTTAATATGGCCATGGTCCTTTCTTATGGTGTCAAGAGAACAATGTCACGAACTTCATTGTATGTACTATTGAATATAACATTGATTTAAATTAATTTTTGTACCATCATCCTCCCTTCATTCTATTATTTTTGGCAACAATGATGACTACTTCTTGATGTGACGCAACAATTCTTCAAAGGTTGTCAACGTGAAAATTTACTAATAGGTAAAGATTCCAATATAAGTAAACTAAATTATGTCGCGGGCATTGGATTATGAGATGGGTTATATGTGATTTATAGGAGGAGTGTGTAATACAATGTGGTTCAAGGTTAGGCTCATGTATTCATCAACTATGTCATATATGTCTAGTATTTTGAAGCAATAGGTGGTTTTCCTGAAGAGAAAATGTGGAGAAATTCAACTCAAGTGATTTGTTTTGGTTTGGTCGTGATTGGTTTTGGTCCCACGAGAGTCGTTTTTCATAAATTCTATCAATTTTTCATCATCAATCGCCTCTAGAACTCATGTTTCTTACTTAATAGTCCCACATTAAAGTAACAATCTATTTGTGATACTTCGGTAATATCTTAAGATTACAATGATATTTACGAGTTAATTTTTTTAAGCTTACAAAAACATAACAAGTCATTTGCCTTATCAAATATCACACGTTAATTTTTTTAAGCTTACAAAAACATAACAAGTCATTTGCCTTATCAAATATCACACTGATTGTTTCGCTCAAATTTGTATAACATACTTTATTCCATCATTATATCATTTTGTTATTGGTTCCGATCATACCATTATTTCTTGTATTTTATTTTGTAGAACTTTTTAAGAGTGCATCTGAAGTTTATAGGCCACCAATATTTTACATATTTTAATCATTTAAATTTTTACAATCATTCTAAATACAACAAGAGATGATAAATATTCCATGGGTGTCGGAGATCTCTTCCTTCTCTATCCTTGATCAGATAAGTCTTGGCTTTACTTTTTCCATTACTACATACGGGCCTTTCAAATGAGGTCCCAATTTCCAAGGTGCTTTTCTTTTGTATGGAGAAATATATTTATTAACACTTGGAATTCAACCTTAAACTATCTTCGGTTATCTTTCGAGTTATATCTGGTTCTCATAAAAGTTTGGTAATGCAACGAATTCAAGTGTGCCCGCCTTCTTTTCTCCTCAATTAAGTCTAGTTCAATTATCCTCATTTCATCATTAGTGTTTTCATAGTACTCAGTGACACAATTTAAAGCAAAATTAGGCTTGGAAGGTATTACCGCATCCATCCCATATACTAAAGCAAACGGAGATTCTAAAGTTGCAGTTCGAGGAGTAGTTTGGTACGCCCAAATACCTTCGTGTAAATAATATGACCACTTTCCTTCTTTTCCTTCCATTTTTTTAAGTCACCGAGGATTGTCTGATTAGTCACCTCAACTTGACCATTCACTTGAGGATGGAAAGGGGTAAAAAAACATTGTTGTATTCCTTGGGAGGAACAAAAGGTATTCATGTCTTTATTATCAAATTATGGTCCATTGATTATAGTAATCTGCTTCAGACCCGAAAGCGACAACATATATATGAGATGATAAACTTAATTACATCATTAGCTTTTGATCCAGCTAATGATTTGACTTCTACCCACTTCAAAAAATAATCCACTACGATAATTATCGTCTGTCTGCCACCCGATGCCATTAGTAATGGTCTGATGAGGTCAATACCCCATATGACAAATAATAATGCTTCAAATATAGACTTAATGAGAACCCGAGGTTTATGAATTACATTAGCAAACCTTTGACAAATGTCACATCTTTTAACTAGTTCTTTGGCATGAGAGGAGATCGTAGGCCAATACTATCATGCAAAAGATACTCTGCATTTAAATGTTTTGTACCCATAATGCACAGTCTATCTTATAATTCTAACAGTAACATATGTGATTCATCTTTTCCCAAACATCAAAGTAGAGTTCTATTAAAAGATGTTTTGTAAAAAATGCCTCTGAGGAATATATAATCGTGGGCCTTTGAACGTATCTTCTTGCTCATTAATTTATCGACTGACAGCACTCTCTAATATCGAACCTTTAATCTTTTTCTTTGCTTGTTGAAATTTGGAAGGCTTGATTGGGTCTATTAATTTTCTCTGATACTTTTATAATTGAAGGACGTTCTTGTATGATGATCCAAGGGTATTCATCGCATTACATAATTGTAGCCAATAAAGCGCCTATGGAATTATCAGCCCTATGAACATGTTCGTATTTGATGTTTTCAAAACCCACTGGTAAACCTTTTACTGTATTGAGCTATTTAACGAGATGATCCTTCCGTACCTCGGAAAGGCCCGATGCATGATTTATCAAGAGTTTTGAATCACTTGCCAAACAGACTTTCTTTGCTCCACATATATGGCCAAACCGTAAACTTACCAAAGCTATCTCGTATTTTGCCTCATTGTTTGATGGTTGAAATTTGAAACGTATAGCTTGATATGTTGCCATTGTGTTTGGATATATTAAGTGGACACCACCAACACAACCTGAAACACTTGAGCCCTCATCGATCCGAACTGGCTATTCTTCCTCTGATGTTTTCTTCTCAGACCCTATGTCAGGGCGTTTGAGGTGAAATTTAACAAACAATTCTACCAAATTCTGAGCTTTAACTGTTGTTCTAGGATCAAACTCTATGTCAAATTAAACTAATCTTCAATAGTATGAGCTAGAAAATAAGGTCTCATTTTTTGGGCAGTAGTAACAAAATTTAAGGCCAATTCTTCTAACTTCAAATATCTTTTCTCAGCGTTCAAAAAGTTCTGATTAATGTAATACACAGGTCGAGGATAACCATCTAATTCTCGTATTAATATAGCATTGACTACACTTGGAAGAAAGTAGAGCACTTATCCGAAGAGCGGGATATGAATTCCTTCAAAGCTGCTAATAATCCTGTCAAAACTTGAACCTCTTTGATTGTCCGAGGAGGTAACATTGTACTTAAATCATTTAGCAGCATGGGGTCAACTTCAATCCCTCGCTCACTAACTATATACCCAAGAAACTTTCCGAATCGAACACCAAATGTGCATTTTTCTAGATTCAGTTTCAGATTGATCCTTTTTAAGTTTGCAAGAGGTTTCTTGTAAATCATCAAAAGAATCTTCATCTTTCATACTCTTTACTAACATGTCATCAATATATACTTCAACATTTCATCTGATTTGAGTTTAACAGTTTTATTGACCAAATGGTGATATGTTGCACTCATATTTTTTAGTCCAAAGGGCATTACTTTGTAAAAATTAAACCCCTTTCACTAATAAAAGAAGTGCTTTCTTCATCCTTCGGCTCCATCTTGATTCGATTATATCCCGTATGAGCATCCATAATAGAAATAAATCTATTCCATGAAGTCAAATCCACTAACTGATCTATCCAATGTACTTGGAAATGATCTTTTTCGCAGGACCTGTTTATGTTCGTAAATTCTACACACATCCTTCATTTGCTATTTTTATTTTTACCATAACCGGATTAGCCGTCCATAGTAGATACTTAGATTCTCGTATGTGCCTTATTTTGGATAGTCAATCTTCTTTATCCATTATGTATCCTTGTATTTCTCCCGAGGAAAAGGTTTTCTTTTTTGAATGATCGGATGCACATTACTTTTCATTGCTAATTTGTAACAAATAATTTATGTAGGTAGGTCACATCTTCATTACACCATACGAAAATATCTAACTTTGTAGATAGAAACTAAATTAACTTTTCCATGACCATATGAAATAGTTTTGTAACAATTTTCAAACATTTCCCACTTGGAAAAACATAATCCTCAAAATTCTCATCGAGGACCAAAAACTCAGGGCCTCCCTCGGATTGTCAATTGGGTCGGACTCTGATTAAGACCCCACTAATTGCTATGATTATCTCGGCTCGCTCCCTTTGATTTTCTTGGATGCCAATGTCATACGATTGCATTCCCTTGCCATTTTTTTGCTACTTCTGATTGTTCTTACATTATTCCACACAACGTACTTCAGCCATTGATGTATGATCAAACTTTCCGCGTGCATATTTGACAACCATGATCTTCGAAGAATTGCATTATAAGATGCTGGTACGTCGACCATGATTAATAGCACAATTACTTATTTTTTGAAGGGTCCTCGACCCAACTCTAGAATTATTTCAAAATCTCTAATGAATTCAGCAGTTACTCCCGTAAAACCTAGAATAGTTCGATCTGACCGTCGGATTACTTGCTTATTCGCAATCGTTTTGTAAGTATTCATGAATAAAATATTGGCATAACTGCTCGTGTCAATCAAGATTCTCTGTATTTCTACTTCAAGTATTGATGTACGGTCAAACTTTCCGCGTGCATCTTTGACAACCAGGATCTTGAAAGAATTGTGTTATAAGATGTTCGTACGTCGCCCATGATGAATAACGTAGTTACTTATTTTTTGAAGGGTCCTAGACCCAACTGTACAATTATTTCAAACTCTCCGATGAATTCATCAGTTTCTTCCGTAAAACCTAGAATAGTTCGATCTGACCGTCGGCTTACTTGCTTATTTGCAATCTTTTTGTAAGTATTCATGAACAAAATATTGGCATAACTTCCCATGTCAATCAAAATTCTCTGTATTTCTACGCCAGCTATCCATGCTGCGATTACAACAAGATGGTGGTGCGGTCCGGCCATCTCTGTCATATTATCATCCTCAAAACAAAGTATATGAGAATGATTCTGGTACAAGTGTGTCATTGCACCTGCTACTAAATGAGTAATTGAACTTACTATGTGCCTTTTCAGAGAACAATTCGAGTTTCCTGCAACAGTATCATCCACACAAAAATTCCATAGATTCAAAAAACGCACATAAACTACTAACTTTTATATTTGGTACGAGCTCTTCTATAATATAAATATTATTCATTCCCTCTTCTGGATCCAAGTACTCAACAGAGATATCAAAAGAATCAATTTGTTCGGAAATTACCAACGTGTTTTCTTGCTTTGAAGCTCCAATAGTTTCTCTGGCCATTTGATCTTTTTTAGAACATGTCTTAACAAACATGGTTACTTTCCATTCTTAATCAAAACCTGTATTCCTTTAATAAATGTCACTCGTTCTTATGTATCATGTTCAATACCATCATTATACTTACGATACCTGGTATTCGTCTTCTCTCTCGGAGTTTGAATTGGGACAGTCCTACAAAATTGTATGTAATTCTGAGTTTTATCAAATATTATTGCTACACACTAGGTCAATTCTGCAAAATGGGCCGGTTAAATCCATTTTTTGAAATTTGCCTACTATATTTATATGTGTGTGTAGCATGATGACTCACTCTAGACTTATGAGGTAAGTCAGCTGATGCTTCTAGTTGATTATTGGCTATCAGAACATAAGTCGTATTGAGAGGTCGTTGGAGTTGGTTATGCTTTTATTGAGCCACTGCAGCTATTTTTGACGCTTGTGTTTCTTTTATTTGAATTATTTTTTCAACTTGGTTTAACAAAGCCCTAAATATCATAGCCTGATTTTCTGCCACAATATCCTTTAAAATTCATGGGAGCAAACCTATTCGAAAAGTTGTCAATGCCACCAGATCTTCGCAATACTCCATTTCGGTTCTTATCTTGCTAAAACGGTTAATGTAATCTTTAAAACTCGCCCCAATATTTTTTCTACAGTAAATGATTGTATCTTTATTAACTCGGAATATTTTATTTGTATAAAGTATTGTCGGAAGATGGTCCGGAACATGATAAAATTCTTAATACAATTATGTGGTAGTTGGTTAAACCATTTCGATGTTGCACCTTTAAATGTTTGGGAGAAGGCTCGACAACGAAATCTTTCATCATCATCGTAATTTATCATGAAGTTTTTCAATTGTTAGATATGACTGTCCGGGTCTTGCATCCCATCCAATTTATCTAACTTTGAAATTTCGAACCGCTTTGGTAAATTGCCTAAGATAATTTCCGACGAGAGAGGAGAAGATCTCCAATTATGTCCAACCCTATAACCACTACCCCTCAGACCTTCAGGCATTGTGTATAAACCTTCTTCGCATGGGATAATACACTAGTTACTCACCCTAAATTCAAAGTTTGGACTGCCCGAATAAATTTGAACGCATCTTGTAGCACGCTCTTTTGTAGCTAAATGGGCTTCATTTTCATGATCTTTGAATCCGTGCATTTTCATGTCTTTCCTCGGTTTTTTATTTTGATTAGACGTTCGATGTTCGTTTGTACTCTTCTTTGAATAATTTTTCTTACCACTTATTTTTTAGCGACTAAGCATTTATGAGGAAGATTATTTGCTTGAATCATAAAGTGAATAGTCGCTAGATTCGGATGAATCATAAAGACATTTGTATTTCATTTCTCTCCTCGAAGAATAAAGACTTCAAATTTGATATTCATTTCTCTTATTGTTTGTTCGATACTTATCGTAGAGATCATTTAATTTTTCAATTTTTTCTAATAGATCTCTTCTTTGAGCCACTAAAATATTCTTCTAACAACTCACCAGCATACTGATCATTGTAGTGTTGATCCTCTTCTATGTTTTTTCTAATGGGATGACCCTTTTCAGATACAGTATCACTAACGTCATTGGTTTGCCCAACATGGACTCCCAATTTCACTTCATCTAAAGTATTTGAGATTACAATAATGGTTTTGGATAAAACGTTTGGGTACCAATCATTCCCACAAACGGAGCCAATGATAGTTCCAAAGAACCTTTGGAGTTGATTTGGTGATAAAACAATGTTTGGATGACAAAAGTTTTTGAGAGATAAACTAATAAAGTATCTTTTTCTAATCATTAATCAATCACCATTCCCCATGAGAGGTAGTGTCTTTTTATAGTATATTTGGTGTGTCCCATGTGTCTTGACAATAATTACTTGTTGTCCTTTCTCTAGACTTATAATTAATTTAGAAAGTAATCTTTTTATATTATATAATTGTCATATTTCTCCTATGACTTTTTCTTTGTGTCATATTACTCCTTTATTTTTTCAATCTCGTGTTATAACATAATTCTTCCCTTCTTAAGCACATCTATGTTCCGAAGATAGCTACACACTCTTCTACTTCAGTTTCTTTTCAATGACGTTGTCAATCATCATATATATGTTTTTCTTCTTCTTGAACAAGTTTTGGAGTTTTAGAGCTTTACTTTGATCTTTTCAATGAAACCATTCTGTTTTGATTCTCCTTCGAGTAAATATTATCAACAATGACGTTTTGGTGTTGACCACTTAATTTTCTTTGATATTCTCCTTGAGATTTATTTTCATCCTAGTTAATTTATCAATAGTGAGAATTTGTTCTTATTTGCTGGGTTTGAACAAATGTAAGGAGGTTGAGTTCTTTTTTCTTGTCATTTCCATGACCAAATTTATTTTCTTGAACTTTTCCTTTAGGCTTTTCATTTCATTTCTCTTCTCAACTTAATTGCTCTCTTATTCTTCATCACTAGATTTCTCTTGTGTGACCCAGATCTGTAAAATGTTATATGATAGTCTTTCAGTCTAAGATAACCTACCTCTAGACTTTCAATGAATGTAATTGCACTAAGATTTTCTGGAATCATTTCCTTGTTAAAATCTGATATCTTAGATTTCTTTAAAAATTATTTTTCATTGAGTCAATAACTTGATTTTGTTATCTAAAGATATGGTTGATAGTCATCCTAACTTTTAGTAATATCCTGCAACTCTCAATTAAAGAGAACATAAACCAAAGATTTTTCCTACTATCTAGCATTTTTATAAGTAGCGGTGAGTTTATCAATGTCTAGATTAGATATGTTTCTTTTATTTCATATAAGTAGTCCATCTAATAAAGCTCTGCATTTTACTAACCTAGTAGTTTGTCTGCTATATATTTTCCTAAACCCAAGATAATATCCCCTTTATTATCTCCGAAAATATCATACCAATTATCTCTCCAGTTGATAGACTATACCCATATGTATTGAGTTTTAGTCTACATCTTATAAGAGACAACCATTTGACTAATATGCAAGTACTTGGCTTGTTTGCATTAAGATAACAACATATATCTGAGGTAATTTTTAGGTTTTTTTTCAGTGTGAGAATTTGAAAAGGTTAGCACGATCCAACTAGAATATTAGATATATGATTAGATTTATCAATAATCTATATTTGATGAACAGAACTTTATGTTTACTTTTGTTTCTACCATTTCAAATAGACCAACAAATGATAGGAGGAAGGATGACTATAATGTGGATTTATTTCTTCGTTGACTAAAACTAGGTTCTAATTAGGTGAATTAGTGTCATGTGTTTTGAGATATGGATTTGAATATTCTAAAAAACTATTTCCAAACTGCTCAAGTTATTTTACATTCCACAAATAAGTGTTTAATGTATTAAATTTCTTTGTAGTATTAAAGCTTAGCCGCCAAAGAAAAGTGTCTTCTTTGTGTGATACAATCGGCAGGTAGCAAACCTTTAATAGTCTCCATAATAGGAAAGATCATTTTTCGAGAGTGTTGTTATTCCTTAATCTTTGGAAGAATTTAGTTTTTTTCACTTTTGTTTCTTACCTCGAACCAAGTATCCTTAGTATTGAAATCATCATTGTTGCAAATAGTTCATTGGAATTCATGAACTACATTTGGTTTAGTTTAATTTTAGAGATTTTGTCGATAGGACAACACTTCTAAGCTCGAAAAGATCTCATTTCCCGTAATTTTAATTGTGATCAATCGGTTTATCAAGGTTTGGTAATAATTAAGAGAAAATGATGAAAGATTTATTATCACATCATCTTTACAATCAAAAGTTAAAACTCCCTATGCCAATTTCTACGATGTGAAATTCTGTGTTATCTCTCTTATTCTTAATAATCTTCTCCATGTTTTAGAATTGATGTTAGGTAAATGAGCTAATAATAGATGGATATTAACACAATGAGGAGAAAACATAAATTTACCCATACTGATGATTTTTATATAAATTTGAACTAAAGCTTAAAAGACAAAATAATGTGCAACTCCTCTAGACTTCTAATGGATTATGCTATTATTTTCTTAAGTTTTCTATCCGTCCCAAAATAATAATTGATCAAAGTTTGATTTGTTTTCCGAAATACTTATATTATTCTGTTAATTATAAAAATGCCATTAATGAAAAAAATATTCATTAACAAAATTGAACCTTCTTGTTCACTATTAAGAGATTCAACTTGATTTTTTCAAAATCTAAACTTCGTTTTTGAAAAAACAATTGTTGTTGAATAAAAAAACAACTCATGTTCTCAAACCATAAAAACTAACTATTAATGGAAAGCAAAACCTTAATGATGAAAATAATCTCTTGAAGAGATAAATCTTATAATCGAACTCATTATTAACCAAATTTAATTGATCAAACATGTATTTTCGTCAAATTTTTACCTACACTTTATTAAATTTATACCAGCTCCACGAGGCAATAATTCTACTAGTATATGTCATTCCTATCACTTGTGCTTGTGTACCGGCGATTTTCATGTACTATGTTACTGTTATTGTCAGTACAAATAGTGGATACCGACGATATGGTTAGTCTCATATTTTATTTTCTTTTCTTTTTGCTTTGGATTTTATTTTCCTAATTTGGTATCGTATGAGGTAAATAATATCAGTGTAGTGGCAAATAATTTTGATATTATTTTTAGTGATTTTTTTAGCACTATGTAGTATTACCTGATTAGGTTACGAATACGTGGAGTAAAAATGGCTTGGTTATTGCATTAAGACATTAAAGACATGTTAAACGCAAGAAAACTCCTTCACTATTCTCTGAATGTTAGGGATCCGGATGGTATATGAGTTTGGTAGACCCAAATTGTTTTAAGAGGAATTATACGGAGCAAAAAAATGATGATTCCATAAAGTTTAAAGAAAATATGGTAAATCCTCATAAATGGGCCTTAGAAGTCGTATGTGTGGTTCCTACTGAATGAGGTGGTAATGTACACCAAAGTGCTGAACTGGGGACTCTGGTTCCCTCTAGACCCAGAAATTGTTAAGTACTTCCATTTGGTCAAATTCTGTCCCAACCAATTAAGCCCAATGCCTGGTTACACTCCTCACATATATCATGGAATCTAGACTGTCAAAGATCCCTCTTCCGAAGGAGCAGTTTACTGATCTAGCAAGCTTGTGCAAGAACCATCAGATTCTATTCTACCACCACAGCAATGGGGAATGACTTTAAGGTGGTGGACGACCTGTTAGAGTCCGAAAAACCTTGGAGAAAAGTTCCTATTTGTTAGTGGAACATGGGAAAATGGTAGGAATATTAAATCCAACACCAACTCTAGCTTGCTGACTAGTAGGTGGAAAAGCACTAGTAAGTTTCTTCTTCTCTTTCCCTTACATGTTTTTTCTTCTTAAACTACAAGCTTTCTTATTCTCACTTGTTCGTTACTTCACTTTACTTCTACCAAAGGAGTTCACCAGCCATTTGGAAGAAGGGAAAAAGACCTGTGTAAATCTCAATGCATGGGCTTCAGAAAGTGGGGGAATGCCTTCCACAATTGCTTTACTTCAGGAAATTTTGTGAGGTCTCACCTGTGGAACACCACAGGCCGAAGAGACCTTTCATGGGAGAGATAACCACCCCTCATTCTGCTGACGTAATTCTAAGAAGGACAGAAGCTAAAGATGCCAAGCTGTTCTTACCTTCCAGGGCTAAGGCACCCAGCAAAATGAAAAACAAAAAGAGGAAGGCTCCAACAGAGCTGGCCTAAAAAACTATAGAAGAGACTGGTTCGGGGAACCATGGGGGCATTCATGTACCTCTACTCAAAGTAGTATAGGTTGAAACAGTGAGGGAAGCTGGAGGGTCAAAGAACCCATCAAAGCCTCCTAAAAAGGATAGGAAGCGCATGGCCAGCAACGATGAGAAAGCTGCCAAAAAGAAGAAGGTCACCTTGGGGGAAGAAATAATCCTTTGCCCTTCGGAAATCCAACCACCACCAGCCCATGCCGACCCTACCCTACAAGAGGAGATCCCAACAGACCTTCGGTCCGGAGAGATTGCTGGTGGAAGGAAAAATGAAGTTGACCTCAGTGCCCTTCAAGACATTGGTTTGTACTTTAATAATTTTGAGAAGGATAATTTTGTAAGTCCTTATCGTCCTTCCAGTTCCTCTAACATGGTAACCTACAATGGGAAATCATTCTCCGTATCCGGAGAGAAAAATGTCTTAAGCCACGCCCTCCTCGGTTACATCCCACGAGTACTTGATCTGGAGAGGCAGGTGAAAAGTCATACCAACCTTATCAACTCTCTCACTTCTGACAAGCAATCTCTGTCAAGCAGTTGGCTAAGTGCTCAGCAAATCATAGAGGCACTAAAGAAGGAGAAAGAAGATTTGGGAACCAAGCTAACCACATCGGAAGTAGCTAAAAATGAGCTTCAGTCCGAGTACTCTGACTTAGAGACTTCTTCCTCACAAAACCTCACAATGTTGAAGGAGGAATTGAACACTATATTGAGTTGGAAAGCACTGTTTCAGAGATGACCAAGGAAAAAGAGGCCCTGAAGAGTCACCAAGAGCAAGCTATCAAGGAAGGTATTGAGGAGTATGCCAACGGAGTAATAGACTCCTTAGAAAAAAAATATGATGAGATTAAGTCTGACATGTTGTTGTTGTTCCATTACACCTTCCCTAAGAGAACCCATGGTCTTTATGGAAGTATGTGGAGTACGAAGACATCCGATTTCATACATTGGCCGATTTGGACAAGCACTGTTACTCTAGTAGATTTGACTCCACTGATGATGAAGAAGGTACGGGTGAGAGTTCAAGTGCTGAACTTAAAAGTCCCAAAAAGGTGGTGGTGGTGGTGAAGGAACTTCCAAAGGGAACAAGCCCTAAGGTTTTATCATTTATCATTTTTTGTTTTGTGAACAATCAAAGTTCTTGGATGACCAAGGCACATTTTGTATTATTGTTCGGTTGAATCCGAAGAGGTCCTTCGAACAACCAAAGTCCTTGGGTGGCCAAGGAATATTTTGTACTATTGTTCGGTTTAAGTCCGAACAAGTTTAATTTATCAAACTTTCTTTTTGTTAAATACTTTTTCCTTAAATATTTTATGGCTAATGTTTAAGTATCCCCTAGCATTTCAGAACTATTGAAGTGAGAGCGTTTAATATCTCCAATGACATGTATTTAATACTCATAACCAATCATCAAGTTTATCCGGTCCACTAAAGATCCAAGGTGTTGAACAAGTGATTTATACTTTAATTGAATTGTAGTAAAATCACCTCAAATATTTAAAGAAGGCATTATATATTATTCAAGAAAAACCCGGACACCTCATTAAAACCTCCCCGTGCCACCAGGATAGGAAAGAGTATGCCCCCTAATATTTCATTGGTATTTAACAAGTAAATATTTACACAAAAAAATTACTCTAAGTTTAAGCTGAGATGCTCAACATTCCATGGGTGCTTCAAAACTCTCCCTTCTTTGTCTTGAAGCCTATATGTCCCAGGTTTGAGCTTTTCACAGACCTCATAGGGGCCTTCCCAGTTTGGAGCCAACTTACCGAACTGCTTCTCCATGGTATGTAAGAAAATCTTTCTTAACACCTTATCTCCTGGTTGAAAATCTCTTCTTTTGACCTTGGAGGAAAATCTGCTCTTCATCAAACCTTTGTAGTGAGCTTTTCTTGAGTATGCTTTAACCCTTCTTTCTTCTATTAAGTCTAATTAATTCCTAATTTTTATGTCATTAGCTTGTTCAGAATAGTTATGGACGTTGTACGATGGTAAGGTAGCTTTTATGGGGGTAATGGCATCCACCCCATATACCAAGGAAAAAGGAGACTCTTGTGTAGCAGCCCGATGATTAGTTTGGTAGGCCCACAACACTTCTTGTAAATAGATTGGCCACTTCCCTACAGCACCTTCTAAATTCTTTTTAATCCTGGCAAAATGGTCATGTTGGCAACTTCAACCTGGCCATTTTCTTGTGGATGGAAAGGAGAAGAAAAAAATGCTGAATACCTCTAGAAGCATATAAATTCTCCATATCTTTGTTATCAAACTGTGGCCCATTGTCCGTAGTAATCTTTTGGGGGACTCCAAATGTGCAATATATATTGGATAAGATAAATTTAATGACGAACTTCGATATGGTTCCTGCCAAGGGAGTTGCCTCTATCCATTTTGAGAAGTAATCAATAGCAACTATAATAGTTTTGCACCCCCCGGATGCCATAGGGATAGGTCCAACTAAGTCCATCCCCTATTTGGCAACAGGTATTGGCTCATAAATAACTCCATAGGTACTGCTGACACATGAATTTCATTCCCATACCTTTGACATGGATCATATTTCTTCACCATTTATCTCGCATCTACCATTATGGATGGCCAATAGTATCCAGCTAATAAAACTCTTCAGGTTAGTGCGTTGTACCTACAATGTGCTGAGCCCTCGCCATCAGACAATACGACTTGGGATTCTTCAATTCGCAAACAACGTAGGAGAGGTCCATTGAAATATTTCTTATAAAGAACTCCCTTTATCATAAAAAAAACCACGCGTTTTGTGTTTAATCTTTCTTGCCACAGTTTTGTCCGAAGGCTAAACCCCATCAGAAATATATTGAATGAGGGTATATCTCCAGTCTTTAGGTTGAATCATATGTATGCTCATACGTTCCCCATATTATTTGTTTTGAATTAGCTGTATGGACAGGAATTCTTGTATGTGAATCCACAAGGGTAGGACTCAGAATATGCTATAGTTTCCAAAGAGTCTTCCAATATATTCTCCGATCTGAGAATATGCTCATAACAAACACTTTTGAAGTCTGCTGCCACTTCTTTCAAAATCAGTAAGTACTTGATCAGTTGCTTCTTATTGCCCTCAGACTGACCTTGAGCATGATGGATGAGCAGTTAAGAGTCACTCATCAACCGAAATCTCTTAGCCCCATGCAGGAGAGCCAATTTAAGACCAGCTATAGCTGCTTCATATTCAGACTCATTGTTAGAGGTCCTGAACCCAAAGCATATAGTTTAGTACATTTTATCACCATATGGAGAGGTTAAGAAAACTCCGGCTTCAGATACCATTGTGCTTGATCCACCATCAGTTCAGACAACCCACTCTTTCTTTGTTTTATCTTCTGAAGTTTATTTAGAGTTCCTGTCCGTATGGAATTCTACTAAGAAATCAGCCACTGATTGGGCTTTAATAGCCGTTCGGGGGTAAAATCAATGTTGTAGTCCCACAATTCTACTGACCACTTGGTCATCCTGCTTGATATATCTACCTTTTGAAGAACATATTTTAGTAGTAAATATGTTCGGACAATGATGGAATCAGATTGAAAATATGGCCTAATCTTTCTTGTTGCAATCATTAAGGCTAGCGCCAACTTTTCCAGCTTGAAATACCTTTTCTCGGAATCTAATAAACTTTTGCTGATGTAGTACACCGGACGAGGATAATTTTCCACTTCTCTTACCCTAACTGCACTTATAACATATTCTGACACAACCAAGTATACATAGAGCGTTTCTCATTGAACGGGTTTGAAGAGAGTCTTTGGGAGGATAAGTGTTTCTTTTTCTCAACGAAGGCCTGATCGCACTGTGGAGACCAATTGAAGTCTTTAGCATTCTTCAAATAAACTTGTTCAAGGCAGCCTATCTTCCGGTGAGCCTTTGGATTTCTTTAACATGTAGAGGATGATCCATTTCCAATAGTGCATTAAGTTGATCTGAATCAGGCTAGATACCTTTCTCACTTATCACATAACCCATAAACTTTCCAGATCGGACACCAAACACATATTTCTCTAGATTTAATTTCAAATTTACAGCTGCTAAATTAGCAAATATTTCTTGAAGATGAATTATGTGCAAATCCTCATCCCGACTTTTAACCATGATGTCATCTATGTATCCTTCCATATTTCTGGCAATCTGATTAGCAAATGTTTTGTTCACCAACCTCTGATAAATAGCCCCAACATTCTTTAATCCTAAGGGCATCACCTTGTAGCAATGGGGACCTCTGTTTGTTATAAAGGTAGTGTGATCTGGATCCTTCGGATCGAGAGGTAGAGTCTACCAACTGATCTATTTGGGGAACAAGATATAGATCATTTGGGAAATCTATGTTAAGGTCAGTGAAATCAATGTACATACGCCATTTCTCGTTTTTTTTCTTGACTAACACCGGATTGGCAGTCCATAAAAGATATTGGGATTCTTTAATGTGTTCCATCTTGGTCAGCAGATCAACCTCTTGAACTATCACATCCGCTTTTTCCTTAGAAAAAGCTCTTATTTTCTGTAAAGCATGTGAAATATCACTCTCGATGGAAAACTTGTATGAAATAACTCTTGCGGGTACTCCGGTTACATCACTATTGCACCAAGCAAACACATGTTGATTGTTTACTTAAAAAACAACAACTTTTTTTTAATTATGGTGCCATCTTGGAACCAATCTTGGTATTTATACCCTCTGCAAGGGAGTGGGTTTCAACTTCTTCAATTGGTTTTATAACAGTAGGAGCCTCTCTAGGGTCATCAATCTCACTCCCCCCCGCAGAAGGCTCCAGTAACTGCCAATCTTCATTAATCCAAAGTGCCCCCAAAGTCTTAAGAGCAAGAGCTGTTGCATAACACTCATTAGATATTTTCTTACTACTTCGCACAACACCTACTTGTCCTTGAACTGCATACTTTAAACACTGATGGGTTGTTGAGGCCACAACATGCATTCTGGAAAGCCAGGACCTCTTAAAATTGCATCGTATGATGTGGGGTAGTCTACAACAACCAATAGCACCCTTACCATCTTCTTAAAAGGCTCGTTTCCTAACAACACTTCTTCTTCAAATTCCTCAATTACATCCGCAGAGCTCCTTGTGAACCCCACAATAGTTATGTTCGAGTGTTGAATAATGGCCAAATTCCTCATTTGCTTGTAAGAGCTTAAGAATAGAATTCTTGTTGAACTGCATGTATCTATTAAAATTCGGCATATACAATTCCCCCCAATAGATGCTCGTATAACCACCGCATCCTCATAAGGCCCATCAATATTCCTCAAATCATCCTCATAAAAAATTATGAATGGGAAAGGGGATTGGCACTGATGGGAAGACATCCCCCTTCCAATTGAGTGGCCAAACTGTGGACATGCCTTTTCCTTGATGAAGGGGTCGGTGTTGTCTCAGTATCTCCTCTAAAGATAGTTAGTGACTCAAAGAAACTGATCAGTCCGGGCACCATCCTGGTTTGTTCTGTTATGACTCCCACCTTATTCTGAGTTGGATCAGGCTCCACATACTCAGAATCAACATCGAATCTTTCAAGAATCACCATTGCCCCTTCTTGAGCAGATGTTCCATGATTGTTTGTTGGCTCGTTCGAGGAGCATTGTCAAGCAATTTCCACTTATTCTTTTAACATAAGCTCTCAATTTGCCTCTTTCAATAAGGTTATACACTTCCTGTTTTAATGCTATGCAGTCTTGAGTGTTATGGCCTATATCATTGTGAAACTGACAAAAACAAGTATTTCGAGTTTCTCTGGGACACTGCAATGCCGCTGGTTTTCGAAAATGCACTTCCTCCTTTGTCTTATCATAGATTGTGGCCACATTCTCCCTTAATTCTGCAAACCACTCCGGTTGAACCTAAGGACCTCTTTTACTTCTTGATTGTTGGCTCTGCACCTGATTCTGGTTGGATTGAGTCTGTTTAGTCTGGTTGAACCCATGTTCGGTCTCTTTAGCCTTGTAGCCGGACTGGTTAGCGGCTGGAGGAGCTGTTGTGGTGGAACTCACTTGACGGTGCACCCTGGTTTTCTTTGTTTCTTCCATGTTAATCTGCTTTCCCACTTAATTCGGCAGGCCACCCCGGGTCATAGTTTTTTTCCTGGTTATTGAATCAGCCAGGTTCCCAGGATTCAACCTTTGTCTTAGAGAAGTAATTCTCACCTTCTCGAAGAAATCTGCTACCCCGTTCTTTGTATTCACCAATCGATTTATGTAGTCCTTTAAAGATTCGTTTGGTTCTTGGGCACAATAGATAATGGTATCCCCATTACCCTTCACCTCTTTACTTCGAACGAATTTCCTTCGGAAGGCAACCGAGAATGTATCAAAGTTTCTAATACACCCTGAGGTAAGCTATTATACCATTTAAGAGCACTACCCGTGAAAGTTTGGGAAAAGGCTCTGCACAAGAGTTTTCCATCATCATCAAAATTCATCATAAAGTTCTTGAATTACTCCGCATGGTTGTCCGGATCTCTACTCTCATCATATGTTTCCATTTTGGAGCTATCAAATATTTTGGGTAGGTTTCCGGACAGTATTTTTGCAAACAAAGTTGATTGCCACCATTTCTTATTACGATTAACGACTGTATCTTCATTAAGTGTTGCAAAAATACATGGTTCGGTCTGAAAAGCAAAAGGATCTATCAGCAACTGATCAACATGCATATGGGATGACCCTCTGCCCATATGCCTTTTAAGCCTACCATTTCTATCCCTCTTTCTTGAATAATTTTTTATTAACTTCATCTTTTTTCTAGATCTACCTTCATTGCTGCTTGATGACAAAGATTCCTCAAGCTCAACCTCATTCAAAGAGCTACTAGAGGACTCAGACTCTGAACTTTCAACATGCTTATACCGATGTGTCTTCTTAGAGCTGAGATGAATCTTTTTTTAACTAAGATGAGTCTTTAGTGATGGATCGTTCTCCCCAGGATTGTCAGTATGGTGAATAGCTGACACCCTTGATTTTTCCCTGCTACATTTCTCTGCTTGTTTTATGGCCTTAGCGCTTCTATCTCTGCTCTCAGCTAATCTCGCTCATCAACAGTACATTCATTATTATCCTTGACCGTTTCCACCACAGGAGGTGGAGTAACTTGCTCGTTCGGATCCATCCAAACTGTTTTTCTTACTGGTTTTGAATGTAAAATCCAGGTACCTTCGCGCTCCACTATGGTCGCCAATTTGGTTTGGTTTATTTTAGGCTGGGGGTAGTTTTGTAAAGTGTTGTAGTAAGTTTGGGGTATTTTGTGTTTAGTGTGAGGAGTAGTGAGATAATCAAGCAGCCTGCTTGTATTAAATATTGATCACCTTCATTAATGAGAGTGGTTATGGTATTTATACTTTTAATCTATAACCCATGGGATTATCGGGTCAGTTGTGAAACCGGGTCGAGTTTAAGAACCCATTAGTTTTTAAGTAAATTAAAAAATAGCTTAGTCAAAAGGTGTTCATATTTGTCCTGTTCAGATTTATAGTGGAGTGATATGGTCTGAATTACCCCTGTCCGGATTAAAAGATAGGTTGTGATTGTAATATCCGAACTCATTAAAGTTTATTGTAAAACATTAGGGAACCATTGACCATTTCGTATTCCTCATTAAGGCCTCATAGTTAACATGCATAGCTTTAACCTAGTTCGGAGTAATAATGAGCTCAAAAAACTTTATAGGTTCATGTAACAATATTGTTGTTGTAGTGGTGAGTCCAAAATATATAATTTTAGGTTTTATAAAACCTTATTTTGACATAGTGGTAATAGCCTTAATGTTTGATATATCATTGCTTATATATGTGTTCTGTATGGCCGATTAACTATTTTCTGTATGTGTAGCTTGATTTCCTTGCAAGTTATATATGTTGCGTCTATAGGTAATGTAATATTTGTGGTATGCATATGTTGATTTGCTTGGCTTTGAAAATATGTTAGATTTCTTTTAGGGTCATGATCATGTCGTATATGTTTTATGCGTATAACATGTTTTCTTGTTTGAAAAAGTTTATTAGGTATATGCTTAGAAATAGAGTTTGGTTTACTAATAGAAGAGTGAATGTTAGTAACTAGTTTTCCATGTAACCAGGTACCAGAGATGAAATGTAATTAAACTCAGAACTCTTAGTGTTTATGGTCCTCGTAAAACAAAAAAACTCTAATTCATTAAAGATCATATTCTTAGAAATATAAATCATACGAGTTGAGGTAAGAAATTTATATCCTTTTTAAGTATTATTATACCCCAAAACAAATACACTTTGCAAAGTGAAATTGAAATTTGTGTGACTAAAAGGGCCTTAGGGATGGAAAACATGCACATCCAAAAGTCCTTCAAAGAAGTAGTGAGACGTAAAGTTATATAAATTTTTATGAGAAGAAAAATAACCTAGGACAATGGTAGTAAGTCTTTTTATTAAGTATGTATCATTAAGAGATGATTTTAGCCAATACCTATAGGGAAAGTTTAGTTGAGAAAGGAGTGTGAGCCTTGTCGTCACAACATGCTTGTACAACCAACAACAAAAATTATGTAAAATTTAAATCACGACTGCGATAGTATTGGATTAGGCCCCCATAGTTCACTATATATTAGATCCAACACA
Organism: Limnanthes douglasii subsp. nivea; assembly: GCA_036936605.1. Taxonomy (NCBI): domain Eukaryota; kingdom Viridiplantae; phylum Streptophyta; class Magnoliopsida; order Brassicales; family Limnanthaceae; genus Limnanthes; species Limnanthes douglasii. The sequence goes on along the minus strand of JAUPFV010000005.1, from coordinate 123,132,084 downwards.
TGTTTAGCTTGAGAAGTAGACCTAGAGTAAGGAAATACATGAGATTTACCTAATTTACAAGATTCACAAAATAAAAATTCATTACTTGATCCATAAGGAAAGTTACAATATTTTGAAATTAGATATAAGAATTTATTCAAAAAGTGGAATAATTTCTTATGTCACCATTGTTACGGAAATAACAAGTTTTACCAAAGTAAAGTCTTTAAGCTTTTAGCCAGAAAAGAGATGAGGCAAAAAAACATCGTCTTATTTAGATTCTTCCTATTTATAATATGTGAGTTAGTGAGCACTTACACTTGTTTACATTTAATGCACTACTAACTCACTAACATCTCGTCTCCTATAATTTCAGAAAAACTACTTGAAATGGTTTGACTTAAGAATCAAAACATGTGTTATACAATAGATAAGGAAACCCTTTGTCTGGATTACATGTCAACCCGAGCTGGCCCATTCCTTCAGTGCGATAAAATATGTGCTGGTGTGCAGAGCTCGAGCTCACCCGATCACGTGGTCGATCAACCATCTTCGAGCTTGCACTCTTCTTTGATTTAAGGTCGACTAATTTATGTGAGAACTCATCCCTTGTCTGTTCATCTCAACCTTAGTCTGGTCGTTCATCTCATCCATTGTCGAGTATCGTTGAGCTTGTTCTTCACTTCTCTTTGAGGTCGACAGTGGCATAGAGCTCGTCCTCTGCTTTCTTGTTTCTTTATTATCGTAGCCCAAGCTTGCAGTCCGCATTTCCTGCTCGTGCTCGTACTTATTCGAGAGAATCTCCCTTTATTAGGGCTCCCCCTAGTTTATAGGATTATTAGTTATCAGAAAAAGATTAGCAAACCTATAAATTAGAAATTACATATTAAATTATAACCCACAAGTAGTCACGTTGTTATTTTAAACGCCTTTTGGCTTCATCTGTTGACATGTGTCGCTGATGTAACTGCGACAGTTCTGACACCGGCGTACCTGGGATACAATGTATAGCGCTTATTTTGCAAGAGTCTTTACACATTCAACTTGTTGTGTGTTTACTTAATTGAAAGAAAAAATAAAAGTTATTTAGACATCTCGCATCGTTCTTGCTGGGGAAGAAGATATCAACTGAAACCTAAAAACTTTCTGTCGCATTTTACATCACCAACCAGGTACGCGATTTCTTAACACATATAATCATTTCAATCTATGCATAACATAGAACCCTATATTTTGGAGTGGAACTTCTGTGAGTAGGTTATTCCCAAATGCACACACATTTCCTGCGTCGAATCGATCGCCCTTTCCTGCTATAAACATGCTGATTCGTATCACTACCTTATTGCAGTTTCAGTAAAGACTATGGCACCAAAAAGGGCGACGAAGACGAAAGCAGACAAAATTGTGGAACCTGTATATGAGGAGGCCAATGCTTTAGAAAACTATTTCTCGCACATAGCCCCCAAATACGTCTGATTTAGATGATAGTAGAGTTACCACCCTCAGGAATAGATGTGGGATTCTCGAGGATGTCATCATAAGAGCACCCTCTATAGGCGAGAACCCCTATCAGGTCCAAGAGACACAGACTTGTCACTTCACTACCTTGTTCTATTGGGAGTTAAGACTGCCACTTCTCGAATTGATTCATGATTACTTTAAAATAATAGGAATTTTCCCTACTCAACTTTCTGCAAACAGGTGGAGGTTATTACTTAGTGTAGTGTTGAGCTTGCGTCTGCTAAGGACTGACGTGTGCTTAACAGACCTGTTATCAGCACCTTTCTTTTATACCCACTTCAAAGGGATGAACAAGATTTTCGAGCTCCCCACCTCAATAAAATTCCTTTATTTTTGTATCTAGCAATTGGGAGCACAAAACACCTACTTTAAATTTTTAATTAGAAAGGAGATGGAAAATAAAGTGTAACTCATAGTAGAATTAGTTGAAATGCATAGTTAGCTTCGAGCACTGTTAAGTATTAGCTGATAACTCTTTGTTTGTGTAGGTGAAGTAGCTAATCAAAGCTGGTGGAAGGAGGGAGGAGCTAAATATTACATAAACCCTTTAATTCGAATTGGAAATTTGGCCTACGAGTCCTGGCAGCAGGATTCCAAACAACTATTTACGCGCTACAATTATCTAAAGTTCGGTTTGTTTTCCATTCTAGAGTTGAAGATCCAACCAGACGGTAAAGTTACCATGACAGATGGGTCAGAAGCCACAATGGATCGCATCAGGGCGCTAATGGAGAAGAGATACCGAGAGAATAACAACACCGATGTTTGGCTTGCAGTACCGCATATTACCAGAAAGGGTGTGAGGCAGGGGATTCATCATTTGCTCCTGTCCAACCGTGTGAACAAGGAGGTGGCGTAGTTAGTAACAAGGAGACGGAGGTCGAGCAGGATGAAAAGGACGCACCCGAAGTGCCAGAAGCTGCTCAAACTAGCAAAGTCCGAGTAGAATAAGAAGAGGAGGAGGACACTAAGTCGGGCTCGTTGGTTAAGCCTTGGAATAAAAAACAGAAGATGATTGAAGATATTGTTCCTCTCACTGGAAGTTATAAATGAGATATGATGATGATGACAGCACATGAGCTACTTCTGATGGAAACACTTGTCCCCCAACTCAACCTTTATCAAAACAAGGCGATGGGCATAATCCAAATTCTGTGGAGGAGCTGATTGACTTGGTGGGGGATGATGAGGAGAAAAGGTTATCCCCTCCCCCCTCCCAGAGCTGGCTGAAATGATGAAACGGTGGGTGTATAATTCCAATATGGGAGAGGGTACTGTGCCACAAACGGTAGAGATAATGGAGAAGACCAAAGGTGAGGATAAAAGCGTTGGGCTTAGTCAATAGAGGGTGCCCGTGGAAGAGTTGCTACCTAAGAAAATCATCATACCACGCCCCTCTTCATTTATATTTGAGCAACTCTGTTGAATTCCTGACTTGTCGTATTATGACAAGATGTCAGTTCCTGACATCTTACAGCGACAAGTGAAGCTGGGAATTGAGGTAAGTTTTTCTCTTTCTGGTTGCGTTTAATTAAAAAAGTGGTAATATAATTCAAACTTTCTAGTGGTACACAGATTCATCATAACTTGGTCGTATTGGGCTATCGGAACATGTCTCCTGTTGACTTGGAAGCTATGATGAAGTGGAGACCATAAGCCATGGTTTTTGGATCAGCCAAAGCTAGTGCTGTAAAGGTTATTCGCTTGAAGCATGCTTACACCTCATGCAAAACAACCAAACATGAGGCAATTGATGCAAAGGACAAACTGGAGAAGACAATGGGAACTTTACAAGAAGCTGTGAAATGTAGCGACGAGAATAGAAAACTGTATCCGAAAATCACAAGATGGTACTAAAACAAAATGAAGACTTGCTGAAGAGAAATGATGAGTTATATGTTTAGAGCTCGACCCTGATGGATAGGAAATTGATTCAATTGAAAAGGATAGAGGAGCAGGCTGAGCGGATAGCTACGCTGACTGCTGATGTTACTAAGTTAACTGCTCAATTAAAGGAGGGGCGTGCAGAGCTCGAGCGAGAACGAAAATAGTGGAAAATAGACTTAGAAGAAGCTGTGGCGCAAAAGGAGAGGCAAATGTTCACTGTAGCCACACAGATGATAGCCAAAGAAAATAGGAAAGCTATAACTAAGCTGATGGCTTTGAATCCTAGGCTAAACTTGAGATCTTTGGTGTCTCCGGTTCAAGGCTCTGTACCACCTCAAAATGGGATCTTGACACCTGCGCCAATCGTCGAAGTTGATACCACTATAGTAGCTGATGTTACTCCATCAGAGCAGACCAAGCTGACCCCTTCCCCGAGTGCTAAGTAGTCATAGTATTTCTTCTCCTTGTGTTATTTTGTTGTATGTTATGTATATGAAGACTTTGTGTTTCCTGAAGTATTTTGAAAACAGATTGAACTTATGTGTGGCTTATCTTACACCAATATGATTATTTCCATTATTATTTATGGAGAAAATGTGGAGTATGTGTTTGTTGTGCTTCATGGAGATCCTTACAATCCCAAGCTCAGTAGGGCTAATTGCGTAGCTTAGACAATAATTTCTATAATAGCTTGTTCGCGGCGAGGTCGTGTACACCCTATTGCGTAGTCTGTTTTAGACTTGGTCTTTAACTAGTTCGCGAATATACCAGTACAAAGTATATACACAGTATGGCCATTACGTAGCCCATAGGCTTGGCCAATTAGCCCGTTCGTGTTTATAGACACTTAGTCTGGAATTAGTATGATCTGTTGCGTATCCAATAATGGTATGGTCATTGACCCGTTCGCTAATTGTAAGGATAAAACTTGCAACAAACACATAGTGGAGAAAGCATAAATATATTGAAAGAGAAAATGTTGTTCTAGGATACCTCATTAAAAAAACTCCCCTCGCCATCAAAGAGGAAAAAGAACGCATCAATACATTCTAAATATTCTGGCGATACAACTTTAGGTGATTGATATTTCATTGGCCCCAGCTTGCCACCTCTTCCACTATAGAGCCTTGAAATACCTTATTTAAGACTAAGTCTCCCTTCTTAAAAGAACGTGGCTTTAACCGAGAATTGAAGCATCCCCTCATCAAGTTTCCGTAGTTCTCTTCTCGTACCTTGCTTAGTCTTGTCATTCATCCAGGAGATCGAAGCTTGTAGACCTGGCTATTAGGTTTTCCTCTTCTTCACAGTGTTCGATTTTGTGGCTTGGTACTATGATATCTGCTGGAATGACAACTTCTGTATCGTATATTAATCCAAAGGGTGTATCTCCCGTTGTTGAGCGTGGGGTGGTTTGATACGCCCATACCACCTCAGCAACTTATTCGGCCATTTTCCATTGGCACCTTTCAATATTTTTTTAATTCCTTCGAGCAGTATCTTGTTAGTTACCTCGACCTAGCCATTTTCCTGGGGATAATAAGGGGTGGAGAAGTGCTAGAGAATCCCATATCGTTTGCAGAAGTTGGTAAGTATTGGATTTTAAAATTACGGGCCGTTATCTGTCATTAGAATCCGTAAAATTCGGTTGTGGGATTAGAATTTGGTTATGAATAAAGTCACATACCTCCTGTGCGCGTGTTCGGAATAGAGGTTTGTCCTCGACCCATTTGGAGAAATAATCTAACACGACGATAACGAACTGCCTCTTTCATGTAGCCATTGGAAAATGACCCACTTATATATATTCCCTACTTATCGAACGGGCACGGAACATGAACATTCTGCATAGGTTCGTTGGGTCTATGGTGTGTTTTTGCATACTCTTGGAATTTATGACATTGTTGTATAAGACTTTCCGCATTGAATGCTAGTTCAGGCCAATAATACCCGGTTAGGAGGAACCGACGAATTAGTGTTCGGTGGCCGCAATGAGCGTCTGCCTCTCCTTAGTTCAAATGAACTAATATCGAATTGGCTTCCGCACGATCAAGACATCGGAGCAATGGCTGAGTTGAAGTCTTCCTGTACAGGATGTTGTCGTGAACACAAAACTTGGTTGCCTTGATCTGCAGTGCTCAGACTTCATTCTTGTTTACCGGCAATTTGTCATACCTCAAGTATTGAAGGTATGAAGTTCTCCAGTCGACGAACCTTGCAATTGAATTAATTATCAATGTTGTTGGTATGAGTTCGGTCATGGGGAGCTGTTAGAGTAAAAATTTGGGATGGTCTCCCAAGGCTGCAGTCTTGGCTAAAATATCGGCTCCGGAGTTGTCCTTTCGTGGGATCTGCTCGTATGAAACACAGTCGAACTTGGATTCATACTCCTTAAGTATAACAAAGTACTCTTTAATTCCTTCATGTCTTGTGTCATAGGTACCCAGTGCTTGGTTAACCACCAACTGAGAATTGGACTTGATCCTAATGCTTTGAGCTCCACATATCAAGGCCAGTTTCATACCACAGAGAGCAGCTTCATACTCTACCATATTATTTGTTACCGGGAAATTAAAATGAACCCCCTCTTTGATCTCCTCACCACTTGGGGATCATAAGACAACTCATGATCCTCCGCCTGACATAGAAGACGCGCCATCAATCTCAACGATCCACTAGTCTAAGTTAGTCACTCCTTTATTTTCTGTGTCAATCTGTTGACTCCTCGAGGAGCTGAATTTGGTAAGGAAATCAGCGACTGCCTGCCCCTTAATAGCTAAGTATGGCTCAAAATGAATGTCATACTCACCGAGCTCGATGCTCCATTTGGTGATCCTACCAGAAAAAATTGGCTTCTATAATACCGTTCGCAAAGGAAAGGCTGTCTGCACCGTAATTATATGTCCTTGGAAATATTTCCGCATTCGTCGAGCTGCAATAACTAAACTTAGAGCAAGTTTTTTTAGATTCAACTACCTTGTTTCCGCATCTGTTAGAGTTTTACTTTTGTAATATATCGAGCGATTTACCCCATTCTGATCACATACTAGAGCCAAACTCACAGCAAATGGTGACACCACCAGGGGGCAGACAGAATCTCCGAAGACGTGAGATATTGTTTGAGCTCAACGAATGTTTTTTTACATTCTTATGTCCAGGAAAACTTCCTAGCACCTCATAAAACTTCAAAAAAATGATGGCTCTTGTTCGATGCACGGGAGATGAACCTTGAGAGACATGTTAGCCTTCCCGTGAGACATTGTACTTCCTTGATATTCTTTGTAGGTTCCATTTGCAGAATTTCATTTAGCTAGACGTGGTCGGCTTCAATACCTCGTTGACTTACCATATAACCCAAAAACTTTCCCTTGGCTAGACCAAAAGAACACTTGTACGGGTTGAGCTTGAGGTACAACTGTCGTAATAAATCAAAAATAGTACGTAATGTTTCCAAGTGTTGCGCCTCCTCGTGAGTTTTGACAATCATTTCGTTAATGTACGTCTCTAAATGGTGCCCTACATGATCTTGGAACATGTGATTTATCAGTCGTTGATACGTTGAACCCGCATTATTTATACCAATAGGCATAACTGTGAAGGATTAAAGACCTCTCTCGGTTTGAAAGGTTGTATGCTCATGGTCAAAGGGATGAAGTTGAATCTGGTTATATCTGGAGTATGCGTCCATAAATGATAAGTACTCACAACTCGAGGCTGAATTGACTAACTGATCGATGCGTGGTAATGGGAAAGCATCCTTAGGGCATGCCTGATTCAGGTCGGTGAAATCCATGCACATTGCCAATTGGCCGCTCTTCTTTTTTACCAACACAAGGTTGGCTATCCAGACTGGATATCTTTTTTACCCCCACTCATTGAGAGGTTTTACCTTCGTAGTCGACCAATATACGGTGAGTAGGCCAATATAAAAGTATATTTTGTATGCGATCGAAACTGCTTTTGAATATAATGTTTGCATCGCTCCCACCGTCGACCAACACTCGATTCACCATTACTCCTCCAATGTCTAGGTTTATAGTTAAAGTGTTCTCATGGGGTAGACTGACGTCTCTGAGATCGTCGTCATTAAACGTGAGATCAGCAACTAGATCCCTGTAATTGCGATAGGAGTTTGCATCTACTTCGTACATATCGACCTCATTTTTAGCTTGTTTGTTTGAAGATGCCCCATGGGTTGTAGCAGAGTTCCCTCCTGATATGGTGAGAAGCCAGTATTGTTTGTTAGCTTTCATTTCTTCTTTGTGTGTCGGTTTCTCATTATTTGGCGAACGGGTCTCCTCACCACGATCCGGATGAGATCGTTTGATATATTGTATTAGCTACCAATTGTCTATCAATTATTGAATCTCTTCACCCTCTTGTTTGTCATCCCGCTTGGACGGTCGATCTTCTCTGTTAACTTTGCTAGCCTCTGGGTCGGACGGTTGATGTACTATGCTTGTTCCCTTGATCTTAGCGGTGAGGGCATGAATGGTGTCATTCATTCCTGCCATAGTGGTGTGCATGGCTTGTTCCCTTGCATCTCGCTCAAATGCTATCTTCAACTGCTCTTCTTGGAGATTCTGGATTCTCTATTCTAGTTAGAGAACCGCTGAATCAGCTGATGGGATGGCTTCCACAGCTTCTTGAGCCCCTGTTACATCCACTGGTTGATGTGGTTGCACTTCTGCCCGGGGGACAGTGGTGGGTTGGGTCGGGAGCTCCTCCGTCATAACCGTCCCTATGGATGCCATGGGATTACCCCATCGGGAAGCTACAGGGACGGGATATAGGATGTCTTGCCCGGTTGGCGGATTCATCGCTCCTCTCCTGTTCATCGTTGCTTCCCTTGTTTCTTGGTTTTCTCTCTCGATTCCTCACCTTGTGACTACCATGGTTGATGATTAGTTTTTTTCCCACCGACGACACCAAATTTGTTACGGGAATAAAAAAATTTACCAAATTAAATTCTTTAAGTTTTTAGCCAGAAAAGAGATGAGGCAAAAAAGGATTGTCGTATTCATCGATGGGTTCTTTGTATTTATAATGTCGTGAGTTAGTGTGTAGTTACACTTGTTTACATTTAATGAACCACTAACTCACTAATATCACTTCTCCTATAATTTTGGAACAACTACTTGAAACGGTTTGACTTATGAATCAAAACGTGTGCTATAAAATAACTAAGGAACGCGTTGTCTGGATTACATGTCAACCCGAGCTGGCCCATTCCTTGAGTGCGATAAAATCTGTGCTGGCGTCCAGAGCTCGAGCTCAACTGATCATGTGGTCGATCAATCATCTTCAAGCTTGCACTCTTCTTGGATTTAAGGTCGAGTAATTTATGTGCAAACTCATCCCTTGTTTGTTCATCGCCCCCTTAGCCTGGTCGATCAGTTTGCTGCTTTGAGTATCGTCGAGCTTGTTCTCCACTTCTCTTTTAGGTCGATGGTAGCGTAGAGCTCGTCCTCTGCTTCCTTGTTTCTTTATTATCGTAGCCCAAGCTCACAGTTCGTCTTTCCTGCTCGTGCTCGTACTTATTCGTGAGAATCTCCCCTTATCAACCAGTTTCTTAAGAAACCAAACATAGTCATGCTAGATGGACTATTAGAAGAACTTGAAATATTGAAAACTTAGAATGATTATTGAGACCTTGGAGCTTGACACAGTAGGCTTAATAGCACTCTTCAATAGGTATAAGCCACCCTCAGTTATCTTTGTACGTATTATCGATAAAATAAACATGATTATGAAACTCAAGATATATAGGATTGTGTAAGGTAAAATAATAAAATGATAGTAGTCTTTTGTTGCTTTTGGGAATATGTGGTATATTATTTAAGGTAAGAGTTTTAGTTGTATGTGTGGTAAGTTTTGAGCTAACTAGATGTATGATTTTTGGTTTTTTACCAAAACCAATATTAATTATTTTGTTACCTGAATACTCTACGTTTTGTGATATTAACTTATGACTACTTATGACGTGGTGGCTAACACCACTGTCAACATACGAGACGATGTTTGTTGGTTCATGTTGGATACTAATAAAAGCTCATTGTTCTTGCCCATACTTAATTTGATCACTAGGAATATACCCCATCATATTAGGATCATCTCAGTTGTAGCAGTAAGAAATTTTATGACCATACTTACCACACACTTGGCAAGTATCCTTGTTAAAGGTGTATCTTCTACTCATTAATCTTTTGTAGTTATAGTTGTTTAAATATTTATATAATTTATGAAAAAAATCTATCTTGACTCTTTAAATAACCATTGTTCTGACCTTTAGGGTTATAATCGTTAGATGTGTTGCTCTCGCTTTGTTAGTTGTAAAGTTGGCAAAGGCAAAGCTTAAATTAGACAATTTTTTATTTGTTCTAGTCTACTCTCAAACGTAATAAGAGGGGCTTATAGATCTAGCCAATTTCCACCTCTTTTCAGCAATACTAAGAACAATAGGTGTGTATTCTACATCTAAACTTGCACGAACTTGAGATACCCAACCATCAATAGACATAGGGAACACAACGAGAGTTAAGTTGTCTGCAAACCCTTTCATATTGCATATGTATTCCTCCATAGTGTTGCTTTCTTTACGAGTCCTCTTAAATTCACACTTGAAATAGGTAATTCTAAATTTATTTTGAGATCCATAAAGTCTAATAATAGCATCACATAAGTCTTCGGAAGTTTCTTCATCCATAAGCCGAGCAACTATCTCTGAGGTTATAGTGTTATACTACCACCCAAGACTAGCTGATCATTTGATATCCAGTCATCATAGTGAGTGTTTCTAGTAACATTACCATCTTGTCCGAAACTAAGCTTAGTAAATTAGGGGTTGTCCCCATTGATAAACCCTCTTATCTTATTCTCTCTAATATTAGGTAAGACAATATTATTCTAAAGCAGAAAATTGTTTATGTCTAAACTGATTGCATTAAAGGTACTCATCTGCTGCATTTACGGGTTTTTGTTGCTCAAAAGAGGATCAACATTGCAATACCCAGATCCTAAGGAATTTGAGTTCAGAGTTGAAGAATCTAAGTTTGCCACTGAAAAAATGCAGCTTTTATAATAAGTGAGAATTAAATGAAAATATATAATATTTTAAGCTTTTAGCTTTTGAGTCATATTTATTTATTTATTTGCAGTGATTATTACATTTGTTTTGTAGGGTCTATTAAATGCTAGAGTAGATGTACAATGTTACACACGGATCCTAATATAGTTGATAATGCCTAGTATTATATTCCACAATTTAGTATTTTTTATATAAGAGAAAGTTATTTTATTTAACAAATCAAATCTGATTGTATTCAGATTTGATTGGATTTTCTATATTATTATTATTATTTTATTTTTTAATTTTTTTACTAGCGTTTATGGATGTCTCATATTTAAAGTATTCCATAATCTAATGTTAAGGAATTGTTTTGTTGAAATAAAAAATCAGACTTTGGTTTACTAAGCTTTTAGTTAGTAAAATCCTAGAACTTAGAGTTTTGTCTATCCATCAATTTCTCTAAGTGAAGCTGTATGAGTTTGGTATCGGTGCCTACTTCCTACTAAGTAGATAAATGAGTGTAGATTCGCATAGGCCAACAAGGCTGCAAGAGTACGAGTTCAATCACTAAATGTATTGTATGTGAGATTGAGATGACAAACATTTAGAGACCCACGAGCGGCGAAATAAGTCCTATAAGCGATAGGCCCGAGAAGACGAATAACGATTTGGGTCGTTCGAGCGTCAGATTGGCTCAAATAGGAGATTCCAGAATATCATGGAAGTCTTTAGCCAAAATAATTTTACGCGTTCAATCATATACTAAACCATCAAAATCTAAGTATAGGATGATTATGGGGATACTTATAGACGAACAAAACAATCGCATGTGATGTGGTCTACATAGTCGATATTGAATGGTTAGTCATTTTAATTCTATTAGGGTTTTCTCTGATTCTAAGAATAAAAATAATCTAGAGTTATTATATTGAACAACATTGGAGATAATCTAGAGTTAAAATAAAAATTTGAATTAATTTATTGAAAATAATAAAACATAAAAATAGAAAAAATTGAATAAACCTTCCTCTCCACTTGTTTATAACTTCACAATAGGGTAGGAACGAATAATCTATCTCAATTATATGTGAAAAATGCAGCAGATAACGTCAAATGGGGTAGAATAACAAGAAAAAACTAGAAAACAAAATAAATTCTTATACCTCAGAGTGTTGAACATGCCAAACGAAAGACCTTTAGGAATGATTATGATTCTTTTACGATTGTTATCGGTAGCAGGGCTTCAATATTCAAAGGTGAGGATAATGTAGATGTTAATGTCAAGGATGTGACGATTTTTAATTTCTCAATGTTAAGTCGTGGGAAAGAACTTCTAAAGCTTCTAGCTTGGACGAGGATTATCGTTCCTTTAAATATTGACATACTTTTGGTCAAGCAAGTGATGACAGGACAGCTCTATAAGTTGTTGTCGCTGCTAATGAAGAGCTTGTTAAGCAGCGAGAAGAAGTCGCAGTTTACAGGATTCATTGGTTGCTGAGCGGAGGAACATGATCTTTTTTATGACGTTTGATGACTTGATAAGGATGAAATCATGACATCATTTACTGTTACGAGATTCAACCTTTTGCAACTATTTTTACAAGCTGTAGAGAGTTCTCATCTCAGGAAGATGTTAGTGGACTTTGAGGCTCCACAATTTGACAGTGGATGCATATTCAGCTAAGATCCAACAATTTTCATATTTTGATCAGAGAAAAGTCTGAATGATGATCAGGACTAGGTTATTTATAGGATACTCATTGCAAATGATTATAGTCTAATCCTAGGAATGCCTGGAACAGAAAAAATGTCTACGATGGTACATGTCGTGAAAGCTTTATTTATCTGGGGTTCATCCACCATCCTTACTTCATAAATTTTTTTGTTGTAGATAATTTGCTTATCAAATTAGATGGCCACGGAATCTTTTTTGTATAAATTTTAAGACATGAAGCTGTGCATAAGGAAGTTCAGGGACAATGCTTTACAATAATGAAATTGCACAGCGTTGAAGACATTAAGACGAAGTTAGATCAAGTAAAAGTTGTTGCAGTTACTTGCCCTCACCTCACTAGTCATGCACTTATTAACAAAATATTTGATGTCTACATCATGGATAAAGCTGGACAAATTACAATCTCTATGTCTTTGCGGTCGTTGATGTTTGCTTTAGTATTTTTTTGGTTGGTATTAAAATTGGAGCCTCATAAGTTTTTTAGGAAGGAGAGTATATTTTGTAACTTTATTCTTTTTGTTTCCTTAAATTCAACAACTCACAACACTACCATATATATAGGTAGTTTGTACAGCTATGACAGAATCTTTATTGTTACAGGGACTTGTGTGTAAATAAGGTACATTTTGTTACATTTTAAATTTTGTTCATATGTGTGACTAGTTCAAAAGTGTGTCACAATCGTTTACCGTGTGATAAGGCTGGTCCAAGTCATAGAGCTTGAATCTTTGGGCTTCACCAAAGACTTGACCGGAAATGCACCAAGAGGATGTCCGTTAAACCAAACGACAGCCACAAATGTCGTTTCTAGTTTAGGCTGAGTAATTCAGCTAGTTGTACTTTGAAATCCTAGCTGACTTCTCTTTTCACTAGTCTCAATTGGCTGCCGCTGAGAATCTCTCTCATCATCGGTGAGAGTCTTGAAGTTAGGTGGATCATTACTCTTGACGCCCCCCCGCAAATGAAGGAGCAAATTTATGAGGCCGAATTTGTCACGAAGAAAGAAGAAGCGCGCATGGGTTAGGGGTTTGGTAAGGAAATCGGCTAGCTGATCTTGAGACGGGAGATAGCGAATTTGAAGATCACCTTGGAGAACCTGATCCCAAATGAAATGCACATCAAGATCGATGTGTTTTGTCTATGTGTGGAAGACAGGATTGGAGGCTAACAAACTGGCCCCGAGGTTGTCACACCAGATGACCGACGGTGGTGTTGCAGGAAGTTTGATTTCAGAAAGGATAGATCGCAACCAGATTAATTCTGAGGATATATTGGCGAGTGCACGGTATTCAGACTCAGTGGATGAGCGAGCCATGACATTCTGCTTCTTAGAGGACCAAGAAATTAACGAGTCACCAAGGTAGACACAGTAAGCCCCAACGATGTGCCTGTCATCTGGTGATGATACCCAGTCTGCATCTGAAAAACCATGAAGCTCGAGATAATCACAAGGTCTAATATAAATCCCAAGCCACCTGGAACCAGATAAGTGTCTTAAGACTCGTTTTAGACATTGCAGTGAGTATTGTGAGGGCTTTGATGATATTGGCTTAGCTTGTTAAAAGCAAAGGCAATATCAGGCCTCGTGTGTGAGAGATAGTTGAGTGCACCAAACGGGCTTCTATATGGTGTAGGGTCTGCAAGAGGTGTTCCAGAGGTGTTGGAGAGGTGGACACCAGCAGTCATGGGTGTAGGACACGGTTTGGACAGAGACAACCCCTGAGCAGCAAGTAAGTTAATAATGTATTGGTGTTAAGTCACATAGATACCAGTGGGGTCACGATGAGCCTCATGTCCTTTAGAGAAAACAAAGCATTCAACTTGTGAACAAACTGAATCAAGCACTCTATTTGTGTTCCTGTAACCAAAATGTCATCAACATATATTAGTAGTATAGTAGTTTGAGAGACAGTAAAATAGAGAGCAGTCAACTCTAGAGTTGTAAAATCCCCAGCCAAGTAGAGTCTCCCTGAGTCTAGAATACCAGGCTCTTGGAGCCTGCTTAATTCCATACAGGGCTTTGTGCAGTTTGCACTCATGTGTGGGATGCACAGAGTCCTGGAAACCCTCAGGTTGAGCCATTTAGACATCTTCACTGAGATAGCCATTAAGAAAGCATTGTTTATGTCTAGTTGACGCATCTCTCATTCCTTAGACACAGCAAGAGCCAAAACTAGCCTAACAGTAGAAGGTTTAAAAACAGTACTGAAGGTCTCTGAACAATCTATGCCAGGGGTTTGATGAAACCCCTTGGCCACCAACTCTTTATGCCTTTGTACTGACTCATTCATGCTATATTTTAGTTTGAAAACACACTTGCACCTAGCTACATTTAGTTTAGGAGACCATGGGACCAATGTCCATGTGTTATTGACCATGACAGCCTTGCATTCACTATCCATAGCAGCAGACCATTTAGGATTAGACACAGCATCTGAATACTTTGTACGTTCAAAAGTAGGTAGAGTGGTCATACTCAAAGAGCACACATATGGAGTTTGAGGCTTGAGAGTGCCAACCTGTTACCTAGTTCACATAGTGTGAGTTTTGAGTGTAATGAATAAGTGTTGTGAGGGCTCAGGAGGAAGGAGTTGTAGATGAACTGATAAGGTAAGATTTAGTGACTGAAATGTATTTGTGGGCTGGAAAGTGATAGGATTAGAATTGGTTGATGGTCCAATGTCTTGGTGAATAGAACTAGGAGGTACTGTGTGTGGAAGAGCTAAGGAAGGGCTAGATTGTGTAATGCTAGTAGAGTGTAAGGTATGAGTGAGATGTGTATGGAAGTTCTTAGGTAAGTGAAATGTGTGAGACAGAGTGTTACTTTGAGAAGAACTAGGAAACAGATGCGATGTCTGTTCAGAGGAGACATGAGATTGAGTTGATGAAGATAGTAGATCACCACTAGTCACAAGCTTGTTGGACAGATTAGAAAGCCAAGAATTGAGTGAATATATGGGAGATGAACTAGATTGTTGATCATTAGAGAAAACTTGTGAGAAATGAAACTTATTTTCATTGAACACCACACTCTTAGAAACATAGGTTCTACCACTAGGAATCAAACAGATATAACCCTTGTGATATTGACTATATCCAAGGAACACACACTTGGTAGAGCGGAATTGAAACTTGTGGGTTGATATGGCCTTAAACAGGGATTGCAATCACACCCAAAAGTTCTTATAGTATAAAAATTAGGTGTTTTGTGAAATAGGAATTCATAGGGAGACTTGTTAGTTTACACAGTAGTAGGGAGTCTATTAATAAGGAAACAACAGTGTCAAATGAATGAACCTAGTATGTGTAAGTTAAGCAAGCCTGAGCCAATGGTGTTAGCCCAGTTTTTACCAAATGCCTATGCTTTCTCTCAGCCCTGTCATTTTGGGCTGAGGTGTATGGGCAAGACCTTCTTAGTATGAACCCTTGTTATTTAGCAAATGAGAGTAATGGTCTAAATTCCCCACCCCAGTTATTTTGTACAACTTTAATAGACCTTTCAAACTTTTTTTGAACAAGACTTTTGAAGTTTTTGAAGGTATTGAACACCTCACTTTTGTCTTTAATAGGATAAAACCAAGTGTACCTTGAATGATCATCAATGAAGATTACATAGAATTTGTGCCCTTCTGTCGATAGAGCAGGAGAAGGACCCCATACATCAGTGTGTATGAGGTCCAGAATATTACTTGCATAGGAACTAGACACAAAATAGGATAAACTATGAGACTTGCCCAACTAGCAAGCCTCACAAAAAATCATTTCATTTTTCCCAATAGATTTCAGATTACAAGACTTTAACATAGAATTAAGAGTGTTTGGAGGTCGATGGCCAAGCTTCTTATGCCATCCTTCCTTTAGGAAATTAGAAACAACATAATGAACACTAGTGACATTAGCTTGAGGTGAAATAGAAGATGTCTTTTTTGCTTGTGACTTAGGGTAGCTCTCCAGCTTATACAGCCCAATATCGGATGTCCCTCTAAGAAGAATAGTCCTTGTTCCATTGTCCTTCATAAAGCAAAAAACATCATGAAACTCAACAAACACACTATTATGGTTAGTAACTGGAAAACAGACACCAAATATTTGTTAATTGAAGGAACATGTAGAATGTTTGTGAGTGAGATAGGTCTTTTAGTATTAGAGTATAGACTAGCACAGCCAATATGTTTAATAGGTAATCTTTGACCACTACCAACTAGCATACCCTTATTACCTGAGTACTCATATTTCTGAGTTAAGAGACCTGAATTGCCTGTGACATAGTGGGTAGCACCACTGTCAGCAAACCAAGCATTATCACATGTAACATCTTGAGTAGCAACATAAGCTGCTTGTTCTCCTTCACGTTGTCCTTGATTTGTAGGTGTACTTCTCATGACAGAAGGATCATCTCTATAGTAGCAGACGGGAGCATAATGACCATACCTGCTACATATCTGGCAGGTTGGTTTGTTCTGAGAAAACCTTCCACCTCTTCCTCTGTAAAAGTTGCCCCTACCTCTGCTATTGTTTGAGTAGTTAGACCTTCCTCTGTAGTTGCTATTCTGACCTCTAGATCCACCATAGAAACCTCTTGAGTTATTTTTGTTCTGTTGTTGCTTGAGATTTGTCTTTTGAGTGAAATTGACAGAATCTAGACTCATATTAGAAATATTGCTTTGTAAATTAAGTAATTGCTCAAGACTGCTCTCAAACGTGAGCAGACTTGTCTGCGGATTTAACCAACTTAGATCTTCATTGTCTGTTAGACTCACCACAATAGGGGTGTACTCTGAATCTAAGCCAGCAAGAACTTGGGTAACCAAGTCATCCATGGAAACACCACACCCAGCAAGAAGCAAGTTATCGGAAATAGATTTCATTTTGTTCAGATATTCAAACATTGTAGTGTTACCTTTACGAGCTCTTTAGAATTCAGACTTTAAATATGTGATTTTGGCTCTAGTTTGTGAGCCAGAAAGTTTGCTGGAAGCTTCACAGAGATCATTTGAGGTCTCTTCCTCCATTGACTGAGAAGCTACTTCTGGGCTCATGGTGGACTAAAGCCAGCCTAAAAGAAGTTGGTCCTTAGCAATCCAGTCCTCATGTTCAAAATTTTCTGTAACATTTCCTTCAGAGTCAGTGACAAATCTGACAGGACATGGCTTATCTCCTGTGATGAAACCACCTAATTTATTTCCCTTAACCATAGGAAGAACCATAGTCTTCCAAAGTAAATAGTTGTTCTTATTCAACCTGATATTGCGGTTGTTATTTCTGTTCATTGTGTGCAGGTGCATGCTCTTGCTACTTTTGGTAAAGCTGCTGAGAACATATCCAAGTGAGTCACTTCTTAGGGAAGGTGATTTGGCATTGGCCATTGAAGGCTCGAATGAATCTGATACCAACTTAAAGTTGGAGGCTGAGAAGCTTTTTAGAAAAGAGAGTATATTTTGTAACTTTATTCTTTTTGTTTCCTTAAATTTAACAACTCACAACACTACCATATATATAGGTAGTTTGTACACTTTTGAGAGAATCTTTATTGTTACAGGGACTTATGTGTAAATAAGGTACAATTTGTTACAATTTGAATTTTGTTCATGTGTGTGTGACAAGTCCAAAAGTGTCTCAGAACCTTTTATCGTGTGATAAGGTTGGTCCAAGTCACAGAGCTTGACTATTTGGGCTTCACCCAAAACCTGACCCGAAATGCACCAAGAGGATGTCCGTTGAACCAAACGACAACTACAAATGTCGTTTCCAGTTTAGGTTGGGTAACTCAGCTAGTTGTACTTCGAAACCCTAGCTGACTTCCCTTTTAACTAGTCTCAATTGGTTGCCGGTGAGAATCTCTCTCATAGTCGGTGAGAGTCTTGAAGTCAGATGGAACATTACTCTTGACAACTGGTGATCATTATCAACTACCTCGATTGGTTCAGAGCAAAGAAGCTTGAGAGAATGTCTGTAGGTTGTTTGAAGCTCATTCACAAATAATTTCAGCGTTATAGAGTTAGTATCGTATGTATGAAAGCATTATGCAATTATTGAATCCCCAACCTCTAGAAAGCCTACATGTTCTAAAATTGAAATAGTAAAAAAACTTCACTATATTTCGTTGATTCACCATCACCTAGCCTCTACATTGGTAAGTTTATACCGTGTATTTAGAGTGTATTTCAGATGTTCATTACAACTACGTTATTAGGTAAACTCATATTGTTGTTACGTATATCGTTGATCGTTGTTAGCTTTTGGTTTTGGTGGACATAACGTTTCAGGGTTTTTTCTAAGGTTCTTAGGTGCATATATTATGTTACATTTTAACGTGTTGTGTTGTTTCTAGGTTGTAGTATATTGTCTTGTTTCTGGGTTTAGTCGTTTGTGACTTAATTTTCAAAAGTAACAATAAACTCGAATCTTTATCTCTGGAAGTACATTAATCTCCCATCTAGTTTAGGTGTTGTACAAAGAACTCCCATGGTTGATTTTTAAAGAAGTAGTATGGTTGATTTTTAAAACAAATAACATTGGTAATTTTAAAATAAGTAGCATGGTTGACGTTTCAAAGAAGTAGCATGTTTATTTTCTCATATTGTTGTTACATATATCGTCGATCGTTGCTAGCTTCTGCTTTTGGTGGAGATAATATTTCAGGGTGTTTTCTAGCGTTCTAAGGTGCATATATCGTGCTACATGTTAATGTGTTGTGTTGTTTCTAGGGTTGTAGTGTACTGTCTTGTTTATAGATTTAGTTGTTTGCAATTTAATTTTTGAAAGTAAGGGTAAACTCGCATCTTCATCCTCTGAAAATAAACTAAACTCGTATATTCTTTAGTTGTTTTATAAATAACTCACATAGTTGTATTATGCTAGGGTATTATTTGTTAGTTCAAAGGAATCGCACAGTTGTGTGTATGCATTTTGTCTTCCTCTAAAGTCGCATGTTTAATTTTTCAAAGAACTTGCATGGTTGATTTTTCGAAGAAGTAACATGGTTGATTTTTCAAACAAATAACATTGGTAATTTTCAAAGAAGTAGCATGGTTTCCGTATAAAAGAAGTAGCATGTTTATTTCCCCTTGAATCAACCCATGTCAATTCATGATTTTGCAGGAAACATATCTCTGAAAGTATGCTTGTAGAATTTTGAAGATTGGAAGGGCCTTTTTTTTGTTCATTCAAGGAAACTTGTAATCTTTTTATAATTAATATAACAAGTTTATGATCTCATCCGAGTCTTTTAAGTAGATATGATGGTTTAATATACAAGAACTCGCATGGTTGGATTATATTCAAGATTAGCATGTTTAATATCCTATGACCTCTCATGGTTAATAATATACTGAACTCTCATGGTTGGAACCATAAGAAACTAACACAGCTAATATAATTAAAATTGAATGGTTAAATATACAAGAAATCACATGGTTGGATTATATTGAAGAAGTAGCATGTTTAATATTCAATAAACTCGAACGGTTAACTAATGTATAGAACTCGTATGGTTGGAAGCATAACGATCTAGCATAATTAATAGACTTAAAATAGAATGGTTTAATATACAAGAAGTTACATGGTTGGATGATATTGAAATAGAAACATGTTAAATATTAAATAAACTCGCACCGTTAAAAATGTAAATAAATTGCGTGGTTGGTAACATAAGGATCTAGCACAGCTAATAGACTTAATATTGAATGGTTTAATATACAATAACTCACATGGTTAGATTATAATAAAGAATTAACATGTTTAATATTCAATAAACTCGCACAATTAAAAATGTACAAAACTTGCATGGTTGGAAACATAAAGATCTACCAGAACTAATAACCTTAAAATCGAATAGTTAATATATAATAACTCGCATGGTTGGATTATATTGAAGAAGTAGCATATTTAATATTCAATAAACTCGCCCGATTAAGAATTTATAGAACTCTCATGTTTAAACTTGCATGTTACTGGTAAAATATTTTTGAAAGCAAATTAAAAAGCATTCACCAATGGTTGTAGTTTTGTTCGTCTTGAAAAACAAAAGTTGATAGTACTTTCAGATGTTTATGTAGATCAAGTTTGACATATATGGATCTTTCAAAAAAATTGAAAGATAAACTTTGGTTCAAGAATTAAAAGTAGTTACGTTACTCGAGATGAATGATGTATACTTAAGGTATTATTAAAAAATTATATACTGAATGAATTTATTTAGATGAGATAGACATTAAGTAATCATAAATGATAGTTTGAGTATTAGATGACATTATAGTTTGTGAGTGTAGAAAAAGATAAATAAAGAGAGAGGAAAACGGCTAGGGTTTTGTATTATTTAGAAAGCATACTCATTGCAAAGAGTACATGCTCTTATTTATAAATAAAACATATGAGCTAATATGTTTGGGCCTAATATCTCTAACACCCTCTCTCAAACTCACAATGCAACATACGCATTGAGAGTTTTTCGAAAAGAAAACGAAACTGAGATACTGACAGAGCCTTTGTAAATAAATCCGCAAATCGTTTTTCTTTACGCAGAACTTCGCAAGTTACCTTCAATTTTTATAACTTCTGCATACATCTTCTTTACACCGCTCACAACTAGTCTCACAAAGCTCATCATAATAAAATCAAGAAACCTAAGAGAAACATAAACACTTGAACCAGAGAAATAGACTCTTAGTTCTTAAGAAACCAGAGGTAGGCAAGGAAGCATAATAATGACGCACTGGAGAACTCTTCAGCTGATGAGTAAAAAATTGATATTCTTCCCATCTTCTTCATAAATATTCTCCAAGTACATTTCACGCATATTTCTACCTCATTATCTTATTCAACTAAATATTCAATTGAAATCTCAAATCTCAAATCCTCAATCTATTTCTCAAACTTGTAATACGTATTATTGCATTGTGAGTTTGTTTCAAACAATAAAAAAACCTGAACACCAATACTAATCCAAATAATGGAAACCCAAATTGAAATACTAAATACCAAAATCTAATCCAAAACCAGAATTGAATCCAAATCCAGACACGAAATGCCAAAACTATAATCGAAAACCAAGATCAAAACAAAACCCCAAAACAAAAATCAAAACGCCAAAACCCAAAGTCGAACGTCAATCGCCAAACATGAATCTCCAAACTCCAAACTCCAAACTCTAAAATCCAAACTCTGAACTCCAAACTACAAACTCAATCCAAATCCAAACAAAATTTAAACACCAAACGAATCGAGACGAATTAAAACGACAAACGAAGATCTAAGAAAACTTCAAACATAATCCAAATGTAAAACAAAATCTAAATACCAAAACGAGTAGCTACCTTTGTTATCATTTTTCTTTTCTTATTAGAATATTGTCTTTCCTAATTTGTTGATAAATTTTTCTTTTGACCGATATAAACAGGAGGTGAAAAATAACACAAGTTTTTGTTTATTTTTTGTGGTTTCCAATATATATCCTTTGTGGTTTTAATATAAAAAAATTAGTTAATGGGAACCAACCATCTCCGGTGGAGTCGTCAATTGATAAGTGTAAAAATGTTCTGAGATAGATTTTGAGATTTTGAGTAAAAAAAGAGAGCAGAAATATCTTAAATAACAGTAGAAAGTAGATGAAAAAATTGATTAACCGATTGTTTCTTTATTGATAGTTGAACGTTTTATCCGATGAATTATTTTCTTTTACACAGAGAAAAATAAAATTGTTTACATCCATTGTATTGGTATTGATTGCTTACTTAATCACATAAGACCTTAACGACCATATACATTAATACACAAGTTTTTATGAATGATGAAATATAACTCCCGATATTTCTTATGACTTTCTAAGTGATTGATATTTTACTCAATACTAGGTATCATACAGAAGGAATCAATCATGAGGCATCCACCAAGAGGAATCAACCAAGAGGGCATCAACCAAGAGGCATCAACTACGTGTTCATCGACAGAGACATCAACTGCGAGGTATGTTGATGATGTAGGGCTACGCTGAGCCGGTAAATCCATCTTCATAACTTTTTATTCTATTAAGATATTCTTCCATGTCCGAGCTTCGTTTTGTGGTCTTCTTAAAATATATTTTTTATTTGATGATTCTGGATTTTGTTTGTAAGCCAGATATCATAGTAGATGTATTCCAAAAACCCTTCGAAGTCTTATTTTCCATTAGTTAAGATTCTACTGCAGGGCCTATAGTACTACAGATTCATCGTATGAGTAACTGAACCTTAGATACCAAATCCTCATAGTGAGGATTCTCAGACACATTTAATGCCAAATTAGTAGCAAGCATAGAGGGACATGATATAATAATCTTAGAGGAACATAATATTTATTGATGACTACTATAGATTTACTTATATCCCTTTAAAGATCTTTAAAGCGGAAGTATAAAATCAATTTGATGATGAGATTAAATTATTTTGATGTGACGGAGGTAGGTAATATTTTATAGAAATATTTTCTAGTTGTTCAGAAAAGCACGGGATAATTTATCCATGTTCGACGCCTTATACACCGTAACAAAATAGATCGGCCGAGAAAAATAATTGTATATTAATTTATAGGGTAAGATGATTATACTTCATGTCATATTTGTAATCATGTTCTTCTTAATAAAACAAGAACGTTTCCATATAAGTTATGAAAAGTAATAAAATCAAATATAGATTATTTCCAATTGTGGGTTACTTAGCTTTTTGAAAAATAACAAAGCTTATAGGTTATAGATCTAGAGTCTAATATGATATTTGAATCAAAAGCGAAAAAAGTGTTTTATTCAACGATGATAGAATTCTAAACGCTATAGAAAATGAGTTAATGACTTCGAAAGAAGCACATTTGGTTCGTAAGAAACTACGAGAACTTTGTAGGAGATAAAGGGAAAAAACACCTAAATTTCTAGGAGACGATGAGATAAAATTTCCAAAGATTTCCTTCTACTTCATAAAAGGAAGTTTTGAAGAAATCATCCAAAGTACATGTCATGTGACAAAGAGGTCTTTGAGGAATTAAGAAGCACTAAATTCATGATAATAAAGATTGGAAACTGTAAACATTTGGAAGTCGATGGTTAAGGTACATTAGATATAACAAACTATGAAGGTACAAAGTTTATTGTAGATGTTTTATTTGTACCTAAAATTGATCAAACTCTCTTAAGTGTTGGTCAATTACTTGAGAAAGACTATAAAATATTATTTGAGACAAATTAATATTTGATCAGAGATGCTAGTGGCGGAGACTTACTCTATGTCAAAATGAAACGAAAGTTTTTTGCTCTAAGTCTAATGGAGAAAAAGCATACGACCTTTAAATGTAGAGCTACTGCCACTGAAATTTGGCATAAAAAAAGATCGTTAAAGGACTCATGGATATTGATGATATGCCTCATTATCGGGCTTGTAATTTTAGGAAGAAACATATGCAACATTTTTCTAAACAAGCTAGAAGAGCCTCGAGAAAGCTATAGTTGGTTCATACTGATCTTTGTGCTCCTCAATGAACACCATCACTAAATGGTAATCTCTATGACGTCATTTTATTGATGATCTAACAAGAATGTGTTGGATTTATTTTTTAAAGAATAAATCATTAGTTTCTCGTGTATTTTGAAATTTAAATCCAAATTTGAGAATGTAAGTGGATGCTTAATTTATACTATAAGGTCTGATAATGATGAGGAGTAAACTTCGTAAAATTTTAACAGGTTTTGTTAAAAGGCATAAATTGAACATTAGTTGATAACATCGTACTCTCTTCAACAAAATGGGGTCAGTGAAAGAAGAGATAGATTCATAATGGAGAGGACAAGATGCATGCTTCATGAAGAGAATCTAAAAAATAATTTTGGGGAGAAGCAACAAACACAGTTGTGTACCTATAAAATCGGATTTCAACATAAGTAGTGAATATCTTTACCTTATTTGAATCTTGGTATTGTTATAAACCTTTTGTAAAGTTTCTTATAGTATTTGGTTTCCTTTGTTTCATTTACATTTCATAGGTTAAGCGAGATAAGCTTGATAAAATATAGAAGTCGACATCTTTGGTTGGTATAACACTATATCCAAATCTTATATAGTGTTTCAACCACATAGTAGCCGAGTATGTTTATTTTATTGAAAAAAAGCAACGGAATTGGGAAGATTGAACAACGTTGAACCAAGTTTTAACGCACAAAACAATTCAATCGTCGGTAGTATGATATAAGAACCTATAGATTAAGGACAAGATGTTATAATTGATGATACTCATATAAGAGGTATTAGGTCCTTATTTAATATTTATCAAAGGTTTAATGTAGATATTTGTGAGCCTGCAGGGTTCTATGATGCAAAAGACAGTCAATATTGGATGGCTACAATGCAGGAAGACCTGTCGATGATCGAAAAAAAATAAAACTTTGGAGTTGGTAGATCGACCTTTAAACATAAAGATAATTGGAGTATCTGATGGTTCAGTTAACAGATTCAAAGAAAGACTTGTTGTAAAAGGATATGCACAACTATTTGGGGTTGACTATTCAGTAACATTTGTAGCTATTGCCATACTTGACACAATAAAATTATTGTTTGCTCTTGTTGCTCAAAAGAGTTGGAAAGTGTTCCACCTATTTGTTAAATCTGCATTATTAAATAGACCTACCCAAGAAGAACTTTTTGTCGAGAAACTTGAAGGTTTTGTAAGTAGAGGCAATGAAAATAAAGTCTACTTGTTAAAAAGGATCTATACGACCTAAACCAGGCTCCACGAATATGGTACAATAGAATTGATAATCATTTGATGCGTATTGGGTTTCATAAAAGTCAATCTGAACTCACAGTGTATGTCAAGCATGAGGGTACGAATACCTTTGTCAATTCTCTTTATGTCGATGATTTGTTAGTTACATGATGTCATACCTCCTCGACATTGATATCAAGTAAAGTCAAAATGAAGTGTTCATATGTAAAAAATATGCAAAACATATAATTAAAAAAATTCAAACGAAAAAATTGCAAAGCAATGAATCTCATATGAATCAAAAGAAGAACCTGGTGAAAGATAATGATTAAGCTAAGTTTATTAAAGCTGAGTTCAAGAGTTTGTAGGTTTTCTGATGTATCTGACAGCAACCAGACCTGACATCTTAAATGTTGTAAGTATTCTCTCCAGATTCATGTTTTGTCCAAAGGAAACTCACATGAGAGCTGCAAAAAGAGTTGTCAAATGCATAAGGGGACTTTGAATTATGGAGTGAAGTTTTTGAAACAAAAAGAGATGAAGCTAATTGGTTTCTTTGACAGTAATAGGGTTGGCTCAATTGTTGATATGAAGAGTACATATGGTTACTGTTTTTGCCTCATATCATGTATATATTCTGGGAGCTCAAGGAGGTAGGAAACAATAGCTATATCTACCGCTAACACAAAATTTATAGCTGCAACCGCTAGTGTTAATTAAGCTTTTTGGTTAAGGAAACTTCTAGTTGATAATCAGGTTGCATTGCGATCTCTAATAATACAGTCTTTCGTGGAAAGACTAAGAAGTTTGACATCAAGTTATTTTTTGTTCTAGAAGTTCAAAAGAGTGGTGATATGCCCATGTGTTACTGCAAATAAGAATATCAAATTGCAGATATTTTCACCAAACCTATGCAGCTAGTAAGTTTGATTATTTTACAAAAAACCTGATATTTGCAGCATCTTAAACAAGGATGAGTGATAACATTGCTTAGAAGCTATTGCCTTCGATTGGCCCAACTTTCTGATTTTTCATAAGCCTTCTTAATTTTTAATCGTGTGTCACTAGTTTCTTTTGTACCTAAACCATCACCTATTACCAAATGAAAATGAACCAGTCTTTTAATCTTTCGGTAACTCTTCTCCTTCATTTTTTCTTTCAATTTTAATATTCATTCTCTCCATTAAAGTTCTTGCCTTTTACACTAAAAAATCCAAAACCTTAAACTACAACCTGTAACTTTGAACCAAAACCTTAAACTACAACCTGTAACTTTGAAACCACCTCACGTATTATATTGTTCTTCACGTGTGTTCCCAATTTACTACTTTAAGGTCTTGGATGTTTATCTTTATACCATATATAATACGTTTTGAGCTTTAAAGTGAAACCTATGATATTATATCCATAGAGGGTCATTACCCAAATATTTTACAAATCCTAAAGAATAGAAAATAGGAAATGTATGGGGATTTCAAACTCTTTAACTCTTTTTTCTTAAGAATTGCTTTCTATTAGCAAATTTTATTTATTAGTCGATGTAACCTCATGGCATGAGGAAATCAAATTTATAGGTCATTATTCAACCTATAGATAAATGAAGATGAGTAAAAAATCACACTGGCAAGACCAGAGTTGAAAAAGGTGTGTATCAATCGTGCAAGCTTTGCAAAACAGATTGAAGTGAGGGAGAGTGTTTAAATGACTCGAGATGAAAAGAAGAGCTTTTGGGAAGTATTTTAGAGTTATCAGAAGAGTTGTGTGTAAGTCAACTAAAATAAAGGACCCTTACTTTATCTTTGGGGTCGGGCTCCTACTCTTGTCCATTCAAGTAACATTCCAGCTTATTATAAAAGGTTAGGCTAATTCAAAATCCATTTTTTTATAGCTAGATCTGATTATAGTGAGATCCGGCTTGGATATAATGAGACCTCTGTTAATTACAAAATTATCACCCATATAAATAGAAAAAATCTCAAATTTTACTATTTTCTGTCCTTCCAAATCCTAAACCTCTCTAAATCCGCGATTTTGAAAGTGAAGTTTTTTTCAAATCTAACACCTAATACTTGTTAAGGTAAGCATTCTCTACATGTTGGTGTAATGTTTATTTAATTTCCATGTTTTATTTTAGATATATTTAGAGTTTAAGTTTCAGAGAAAAAAATCGAATTTTCATGTACTTGTAGGTGTTTTCTTGATGTTTGAATGTATGTAGGGGTTTAGTTAGACAAATAGGTTCGATTTGGGGTGGTTTTTTTTAGATTTGGGGTAGTTTAGGATAGATTTAGGATTTTAGGGTGGTTTTCGGATTTTGGTATTTCCAAGCACTGTTTCGTAAATTGAATGCGATTGGGGAAATCCACGCACAAAATTGTGCAAGGATTTCCCCAATCCATGCAATTGAATGCGTGGATCAGCATTTTCTGATTTTTAACCCCCTTTTTAATTCCGATGAATTGTGTTACGTATTCCAATGCATTTTTTATCCTACATCGATGATTTCAGAACTTTTTTTATTCATTTTAGATCCGTTTTAGTAAATTATGCTTGTTTAACGAAACATATTGATTAAATTGTTTGCGTGATTGTAGGATGCCTTCACGCTCTCGTTCTCCCAATATGGTGGAGCGAGATACCGATGGTGATATCGAGACGATGGTAGTAGGTGAGACATCTCGGAGCGCACATGTCCGTGCTAGACGGGGCAATATAAAATTTCCTCTTCACTTCAATCGCATCAGATTTTACGAATCCGGTTTATCTAAAAGCACAATTTATTATTATGGATAGTTAGATTCTGAGATAGGTATTAAATACTATTTCTCAAAATAAATTATTCTTATTGTAATTATTCTAGTTTATAAGAAACTTGTGAGAATATGATGCAGATAATTGTAAATCAATTTTTAATCTAATAAACTTAGTCCCAATAAAATAATAATTAGTGAACGTATATTAAAATTATAATATATATTTTAAATAAAAATAACTATTTTATTTATGGAGTTAAAGGGTCTTTTTATAAAAAAAATTCAAACAACCTATATAAACGATGATAATTTATGTTGATCCGTTTATTAGACAATGGATTGTATTTTTTTCATTTATCCGTCATATTATTAGAAATAAAATATATAATAAATTTCTCAGTGAGTTGTTCCTCAGAGCAATGACTTATTTATTCTAAAAATAGTTTTCTTATTCATGTTCTTGATCATGTCTGGTTGAGACAGTTGAATCTACTGATTGATTGAGTCCATTTTGTTACGTGCTAAGAATTTTTTTACAATTTTCGATTTTTATAATTGATTGATCTATAAGTGAAACATTCGTAAAAGAGAAGACAAGATTTGGCTATAATTAAACATGTTATATGATGGTTCTCCCGGTTCCTACACAAAGCAATGTCATTTAAATTAATACAATATCACCATTCATTCAATAACCAACTAAAATAACTCATTTTATAACTAAGTAACTCATTCAATTTATGTGCGATTTATGCTTTTATTTGTTTTAGATACCCGTTTATTGTCGAATTTTGCGTTTGTGATCTCATTTCAAAATGTGTTGTGCCAAGATTTATCTGTTCTTGGCACATTATGCCAAAATCTGATAAAATCACCCAATTTTGTATTTTCACGCATGTTCTTGCGTGGAAGTGTACAATTCAAAGCACGATTTTGTGCGAGGATATGTTCTATTAAAAAAAAGAAACTTTTACCTCGAACCGTTATCCAGATGGTTAGTAAGCGGTTCATCCTCGTCCGAACAAAAAATCATTAATATTGGAGCTGAATTCGTCATTGTAGTCACTAAAATCCATAGTATGGGTTGATTTAAGTTGATTTAAACTGTTTTTGGGTTTTTATGTCTTGGATTTATAGTTGATTTTATGTACTTTTGGGTATTTGGATTTATGAGTTTTTGAATTTTTTTAACATTAAAGAGAAAAGTGGTAAGGAGAGCGATAAGGAAATAGAAAATGAGGTTGTTGTAAAAATTAAAGTTTTTATATCTAAGGGTATTTTTATTATTACAAAACCAATAAAAAAATGAAAATTTGGGTCTCATTATTAAAAAATAAAATTGATTTAAGCGTGGACTATTATAAAAGGAAAGCTCAAAGCACAAATAACAAAACCAAACCCAAAAGCATGTCATACATTTTGTCACCAGTTGTGAATAAAATTACAGCTCATATATTGTACATAGTACGCTTTTAAGGATAAGATTGTACACAACTGAGACCATCCACAGCAGTGGGGATATTTCATCTTCCAAAAGCGCGCCACATCAGCATACTCTCCAAATAATTCTGCAAAAATTCTCATTCCCCACAGTAGTGCATATTTCATCTTTCAACATACCCCACCATATTTCTCTCTCTTCCACATCATTCTACCATACAATATCCTACCATATATTTTTATTTATCTTTCTTATTATTTACTATATATTTACATTAAAATTATATATATTAAAATAAATAATTTTTTTAAATTAACATAATATATTTTCTTTACAAATAAAAACTATAAAATTGAAATAATTAAAAATATAATACATAATATATAGTATATTTAAAAATCAAAGTTAAAAATAAAATTGGTTTGATTTCCAAAATAATTAAAAATATATCGTTGTCCAAAATAATTAAAATTGAAATAATTAAAAATATAATACATAATATTATAAAGTTAATAATATTCGTTGTCCGAATCAATCAAACCAAGTCTCTATTTATAGATCTCAAGAAATTATAAATCATCGTATAATTTATTTATTTTTTCAACTTACAAAAATGTTCCGAAAATTGTTTCGGAAATACTAAATAAATAAAAACTTAAAAAATTTCGTTGTCTGAATCAATCAAACCAAGTCTCTATTTATAGATCTCAAGAAATTATAAATCATGGTATAATTTATTTATTTTTTTTAACTTACAATAATGTTCCGAAAATTGTTTCGGAAATACTTAATAAAAAAACTTAAAAACTTTCTTTGTCCGAATCAATCAAACCAAGTCTCTATCTATGGATCTCAAGAAAGTATAAATCACGGTATAATTTATTTATTTTTTTAACTTACAAAAATGTTCCAAAAATCATTTTGAAAATACTAAATAAATAAAAAACTCAAAAAATTTCGGTGTCGGAATGAAACGAACCAAGTCTCTACTCGTAGATATCGAAAAATTATAAATAATGGTATACTTTTTTTAATTTTTTAACCAACCATTTCTTTTAAAAAACCGCTTTTCTAGAAGAAAAAAAAGGTAGACTGCAGCATGCCATTTGGCATGCTGCAATTGGTTCTTTAAAAGATGGTTTGGGGTTCATCTTTTGAACCCCAAACCATCTTGAGCAGCCAGCGTCTATCAAATACACGCTGCTGCATATAGCCTGAGGGCTGTGACTTGTGAGGATCTGATACAACTTCACGGCTGAGAAGTTGATGGATGGACCCTGATCTTTAGGGTTTCAACAACGTTTTTTTTAGTTTTTAAGACAAAACATTTTATCTTTTTATTTCAATAAAAAGAATTATTAATATTAGAGACATCCATAAATTTCAATAAAATACTATTAAATAATAAAATAAAAATATTAAAAAAAAATCTAAAATCTCAATATAATTAGATTTGATTTAATAAATAAAAAAATTCGTAACCTATTAAAAAATATTGAAAGTGTAATTTAAATGTTGAGTATTCTGAGCAATATCTTCCTTTTCTGGTCGAAAAAAATTCGTCCTTTTTTTTCGAAATCATTTTCGACTACTCGAAATCGAAAAAGTCTATTCTTTTATGGCGTACTACCATTCCATTTGATAGCACAAATTTGATAGCCCCAACATCTAAATAGTTAAGCTTAATGATGCATTTTTTATAACACAAATTCGATAGCCCCTATACCTAAATAGTCAAGCTTAATGATGTGTGCTTGAAAGTTCGAAGGAGTAATTATACCAATATCGTTGTCGTAATTTTAACTATGCGAGCATCAACAAATTATTAATAGTTTCTCCATCTCATGCTTCAAAGTTAGGCAACATGTATGTGTTAACGAATATAGCGGGGCTACTTTGATTGAAAACATCTTTTAGCCACACCGAGGAAAATTTATGCTTTGAAAATATAAGTTCGGCCTTAACTACTAACAAATATCCACAACGCATCCCGTGACCATATATTGAGGGATTCAATAATTGCATAATGCTTTCATACATACGATACTAACTCTATAACGCTGAAATTATTTGTGAATGAGCTTCAAACAACCTACATACATTCTCTCAAGCTTCTTTGCTCTGAACCAATCGAGGTAGTTGATAATGATCACCAATTGTCAAGATTAATGTTCCATCTGACTTCAAGACTCTCACCGACTATGAGAGAGATTCTCACCGGCATCCAATTAAGACTAGTTAAAAGGGAAGTCAGCTAGGGTTTCGAAGTACAACTAGCTGAGTTACCCAACCTAAACTGGAAACGACATTTGTAGTTGTCGTTTGGTTCAACGGACATCCTCTTGGTGCATTTCGGGTCAGGTTTTGGGTGAAGCCCAAATAGTCAAGCTCTGTGACTTGGACCAACCTTATCACACGATAAAAGGTTCTGACACACTTTTGGACTTGTCACACACACATGAACAAAATTCAAATTGTAACAAATTGTACCTTATTTACACATAAGTCCCTGTAACAATAAAGATTCTCTCAAAAGTGTACAAACTACCTATATATATGGTAGTGTTGTGAGTTGTTAAATTTAAGGAAACAAAAAGAATAAAGTTACAGAATATACTCTCTTTTCTAAAAAGCTTCTCAGCCTCCAACTTTAAGTTGGTATCAGATTCATTCGAGCCTTCAATGGCCAATGCCGAATCATCTTCCCTAAGAAGTGACTCACTTGGATATGTTCTCAGCAGCTTTACCAAAAGTAGCAAGAGCATGCACCTGCACACAATGAACAGATTTAACAACCGCAATATCAGGTTGAATAAGAACAACTATTTACTTTCGAAGACTATGGTTCTTCCTATGGTTAAAGGAAATAAATTAGGTGGTTTCATCACAGGAGATAAGCCATGTCCTGTCAGATTTGTCACTGACTCTGAAGGAAATGTTACAGAAAATTTTGAACATGAGGACTGGATTGCTAAGGACCAACTTCTTTTAGGCTGGCTTTAGTCCACCATGAGCCCAGAAGTAGCTTCTCAGTCAATGGAGGAAGAGACCTCAAAGGATCTCTGAGAAGCTTCCAGCAAACTTTCTGGCTCACAAACTAGAGCCAAAATCACATATTTAAAGTCTGAGTTCTAAAGAGCTCGTAAAGGTAACACTACAATGTTTGAATATCTGAACAAAATGAAATCTATTTCCGATAACTTGCTTCTTGCTGGGTGTGGTGTTTCCATGGATGACTTGGTTACCCAAGTTCTTGCTGGCTTAGATTCAGAGTACACCCCTATTGTGGTGAGTCTAACAGACAATGAAGATCTAAGTTGGTTAAATCCGCAGACAAGTCTGCTCACGTTTGAGAGCAGTCTTGAGCAATTACTTAATTTACAGAGCAATATTTCTAATATGAGTCTAGATTCTGTCAATTTCACTCAAAAGACAAATCTCAAGCAACAACAGAACAAAAATAACTCAAGAGGTTTCTATGGTGCATCTAGAGGTCAGAATAGCAACTACAGAGGAAGGTCTAACTACTCAAACAATAGCAAAGGTAGGGGCAACTTTTACAGAGGAAGAGGTGGAAGGTTTTCTCAGAACAAACCAACCTGCCAGATATGTAGCAGGTATGGTCATTATGCTCCCGTCTGCTATGTCACAGGCAAATCAGGTCTCTTAACTCAGAAATATGAGTACTCAGGTAATAAGGGTATGCTAGTTGGTAGTGGTCAAAGATTACCTATTAAACATATTGTCTGTGCTAGTCTATACTCTAATACTAAAAGACCTATCTCACTCACAAACATTCTACATGTTCCTTCAATTAACAAAGATTTGGTGTCTGTTTTCCACTTACTAACCATAATAGTGTGTTTGTTGAGTTTCATGATGTTTTTTGCTTTATGAAGGACAATGGAACAAGGACTATTCTTCTTAGAGGGACATCTGATATTGGGCTGTATAAGCTGGAGAGCTACCCTAAGTCACAAGCAAAAAAGACATCTTCTATTTCACCTCAAGCTAATGTCACTAGTGTTCATTATGTTGTTTCTAATTTCCTAAAGGAAGGATGGCATAAGAAGCTTGGTCATCCACCTCCAAACACTCTTAATTCTATGTTAAAGTCTTGTAATCTGAAATCTATTGGGAAAAATGAAATGATTTTTTGTGAGGCTTGCTAGTTGGGCAAGTCTCATAGTTTATCCTATTTTGTGTCTAGTTCCTATGCAAGTAATATTCTGGACCTCATACACACTGATGTATGGGGTCCTTCTCCTGTTCTATCGACAGAAGGGCACAAATTCTATGTAATCTTCATTGATGATCATTCAAGGTACACTTGGTTTTATCCTATTAAAGACAAAAGTGAGGTGTTCAATACCTTCAAAAACTTCAAAAGTCTTGTTCAAAAAAAGTTTGAAAGGTCTATTAAAGTTGTACAAAATAACTGGGGTGGGGAATTTAGACCATTACTCTCATTTGCTAAATAACAAGGGTTCATACTAAGAAGGTCTTGCCCATACACCTCAGCCCAAAATGACAGGGCTGAGAGAAAGCATAGGCATTTGGTAAAAACTGGGCTAACACCATTGGCTCAGGCTTGCTTACCTTACACATACTAGGTTCATTCATTTGACACTGTTGTTTCCTTATTAATAGACTCCCTACTACTGTGTAAACTAACACGTCTCCCTATGAATTCCTATTTCACAAAACACCTAATTTTTATACTATAAGAACTTTTGGGTGTGATTGCTACCCCTGTTTAAGGCCATATGAACCCACAAGTTTCAATTCCGCTCTACCAAGTGTGTGTTCCTTGGATATAGTCAATATCACAAGGGTTATATCTGTTTGATTCCTAGTGGTAGAACCTATGTTTCTAGGAGTGTGGTGTTCAATGAAAATAAGTTTCATTTCTCACAAGTTTTCTCTAATGATCAACAATCTAGTTCATCTCCCATATATTCACTCAATTCTTGGCTTCCTAATCTGTCAAACAAGCTTGTGACTAGTCGTGATCTACTATCTTCATCAACTCAATCTCATGTCTCCTCTGAACAGACATCGCATCTGTTTCCTAGTTCTTCTCAAAGTAACACTCTGTCTCACACATTTCACTTACCTAAGAACTTCCATACACATCTCACTCATACCTCACACTCTACTAGCATTACACAATCTAGCCCTTCCTTAGGTCTTCCACACACAGTACCTCCTAGTTTTATTCACCAAAACATTGGACCATCAACCAATTCTAATCCTATCACTTTCCAGCCCACAAATACATTTCAGTCACTAAATCTTACCTTATCAGTTCATCTACAACTCCTTCCTCCTGAGCCCTCACAACACTTATTCATTACACTCAAAACTCATACTATGTGAACTAGGTCACAGGATGGCACTCTCAAGCCTCAAACTCCATATGTGTGCTCTTTGAGTACGACCACTCTACCTACTTTTGAACGTACAAAGTATTCAGATGCTGTGTCTAATCCTAAATGGTCTGCTGCTATGGATAGTGAATGCAAGGCTGTCATGGTCAATAACACATGGACATTGGTCCCATGGTCTCCTAAACTAAATGTAGCTAGGTGCAAGTGTGTTTTCAAACTAAAATATAGCATGAATGAGTCAGTACAAAGGCATAAAAAAGGTTGGTGGCCAAGGGGTTTCATCAAACCCCTGGCATAGATTGTTCAGAGACCTTCAGTACTGTTTTTAAACCTTCTACTGTTAGGCTAGTTTTGGCTCTTGCTGTGTCTAAGGAATGAGAGATGCGTCAACTAGACATAAACAATGCTTTCTTAATGGCTATCTCAGTGAAGATGTCTACATGGCTCAACCTGAGGGTTTCCATTACTCTGTGCATCCCACACATGAGTGCAAACTGCACAAAGCCCTGTATGGAATTAAGCAGGCTCCAAGAGCCTGGTATTCTAGACTCAGGGAAACTCTACTTGGCTGGGGATTTTACAACTCTCTATTTTACTGTCTCTCAAACTACTATACTACTAATATATGTAGATGACATTTTGGTTACAGGAACACAAATAGAGTGCTTGATTCAGTTTGTTCACAAGTTGAATGCTTTGTTTTCTCTAAAGGACATGAGGCTCATCGTGACCCCACTGGTATCTATGTGACATAACACCAATACATTATTAACTTACTTGCTGCTCAGGGGTTGTCTCTGTCCAAACCGTGTCCTACACCCATGACTGCTGGTGTCCACCTCTCCAACACCTCTGGAACACCTCTTGCAGACCCTACACCATATAGAAGCCCGTTTGGTGCACTCAACTATCTCTCACACACGAGGCCTGATATTGCCTTTGCTTTTAACAAGCTAAGCCAATATCACCAAAGCCCTCACAATACTCACTCCAATGTCTAAAATGAGTCTTAAGACACTTATCTGGTTCCAGGTGGCTTGGGATTTATATTAGACCTTGTGATCATCTCGACCTTCATGGTTTTTCAGATGCAGACTGGGTATCATCACCAGATGACAGGCACATCGTTGGGGCTTACTGTGTCTACCTTGGTGACTCGTTAATTTCTTGGTCCTCTAAGAAGCAGAATGTCATGGCTCGCTCATCCACTGAGTCTGAATACCGTGCACTCACCAATCTATCCTCAGAATTAATCTGGTTGCGATCTATCCTTTCTGAAATCAAACTTCCTGCAACACCACCGTCGGTCATCTGGTGTGACAACCTCGGGGCCAGTTTGTTAGCCTCCAATCCTGTCTTCCACGCATAGACAAGACACATCGATCTTGATGTGCATTTCATTTGGGATCAGGTTCTCCAAGGTGATCTTCAAATTCGCTATCTCCCGTCTCAAGATCAGCTAGACGATTCCCTTACCAAACCCCTAACCCATGCGCGCTTCTTCTTTCTTCGTGACAAATTCGGCCTCATAAATTTGCTCCTTCATTTGCGGGGGGGCGTCAAGAGTAATGATCCACCTAACTTCAAGACTCTCACCGATGATGAGAGAGATTCTCACCCGCAGCCAATTGAGACTAGTGAAAAGAGAAGTCAGCTAGGATTTCGAAGTACAACTAGCTGAATTACTCGGCCTAAACTAGAAACGACATTTGTGGTTGTCGTTTGGTTCAACGGACATCCTCTTGGTGCATTTCCGGTCAAGTCTTGGGTGAAGCCCAAAGATTCAAGCTCTATGACTTGGACCAGCCTTATCACACGGTAAACGATTGTGACACACTTTTGGACTAGTCACACATATGAACAAAATTTAAAATGTAACAAAATGTACCTTATTTACACACAAGTCCCTGTAACAATAAAGATTCTGTCATAGCTGTACAAACTACCTATATATATGGTAGTGTTGTGAGTTGTTGAATTTAAGGAAACAAAAAGAATAAAGTTACAAAATATACTCTCCTTCCTAAAAAACTTATGAGGCTCCAATTTTAATACAACCAACAAAATACTAAAGCAAACATCAACGACCGCAAAGACATGGAGATTGTAATTTGTCCAGCTTTATCCATGATGTAGACATCAAATATTTTGTTAATAAGTGCATGACTAGTGAGGTGAGGGCAAGTAACTGCAACAACTTTTACTTGATCTAACTTCGTCTTAATGTCTTCAACGCTGTGCAATTTCATTATTGTAAAGCATTGTCCCTGAACTTCCTTATGCACAGCTTCATGTCTTACAATTTATACAAAAAAGATTCCGTGGCCATCTAATTTGATGAGCAAATTATCTACAACAAAAAAATTTATGAAGTAAGGATGGTGGATGAACCCCAGATAAATAAAGCTTTCACGACATGTACCATCGTAGACATTTTTTCTGTTCCAGGCATTCCTAGGATTAGACTATAATCATTTGCAATGAGTATCCTATAAATAACCTAGTCCTGATCATCATTCAGACTTTTCTCTGATCAAAATATGAAAATTGTTGGATCTTAGCTGAATATGCATCCACTGTCAAATTGTGGAGCCTCAAAGTCCACTAACATCTTCCTGAGATGAGAACTCTCTACAGCTTGTAAAAATAGTTGCAAAAGGTTGAATCTCATAACAGTAAATGATGTCATGATTTCATCCTTATCAAGTCATCAAACGTCATAAAAAAGATCATGTTCCTCCGCTCAGCAACCAATGAATCCTGTAAACTGCGACTTCTTCTCGCTGCTTAACAAGCTCTTCATTAGCAGCGACAACAACTTATAGAGCTGTCTTGTCATCACTTGCTTGACCAAAAGTATGTCAATATTTAAAGGAACGATAATCCTCGTCCAAGCTAGAAGCTTTAGAAGTTCTTTCCCACGACTTAACATTGAGAAATTAAAAATCGTCACATCCTTGACATTAACATCTACATTAGCCTCACCTTTGAATATTGAAGCCCTGCTACCGATAACAATCGTAAAAGAATCATAATCATTCCTAAAGGTCTTTCGTTTGGCATGTTCAACACTCTGAGGTATAAGAATTTATTTTGTTTTCTAGTTTTTTCTTGTTATTCTACCCTATTTGACGTTATCTGCTGCATTTTTCACATATGATTGAGATAAATTATTCGTTCCTACCCTATTGTGAAGTTATAAACAAGTGGAGAGGAAGGTTTATTCAATTTTTTCAATTTTTTCAATTTTTATGTTTTATTATTTTCAATAAATTAATTCAAATTTTTATTTTAACTCTAGATTATCTCCAATGTTGTTCAATATAATAACTCTAGATTATTTTTATTCTTAGAATCGGAGAAAACCCTAATAGAATTAAAATGACTAACCATTCAATATCGACTATGTAGACCACATCACATGCGATTGTTTTGTTCGTCTATAAGTATCCCCATAATCATCCTATACTTAGATTTTGATGGTTTAGTATATGATTGAACGCGTAAAATTATTTTGGCTAAAGACTTCCATGATATTCTGGAATCTCCTATTTGAGCCAATCTGACGCTCGAACGACCCAAATCGTTATTCGTCTTCTCGGGCCTATCGCTTATAGGACTTATTTCGCCGCTCGTGGGTCTCTAAATGTTTGTCATCTCAATGTCACATACAATACATTTAGTGATTGAACTCGTACTCTTGCAGCCTTGTTGGCCTATGCGAATCTACACTCATTTATCTACTTAGTAGGAAGTAGGCACCGATACCAAACTCATACAGCTTCACTTAGAGAAATTGATGGATAGACAAAACTCTAAGTTCTATGATTTTACTAACTAAAAGCTTAGTAAACCAAAGTCTGATTTTTTATTTCAACAAAACAATTCCTTAACATTAGATTATGGAATACTTTAAATATGAGACATCCATAAACGCTAGTAAAAAAATTAAAAAATAAAATAATAATAATAATATAGAAAATCCAATCAAATCTGAATACAATCAGATTTGATTTGTTAAATAAAATAACTTTCTCTTATATAAAAAATACTAAATTGTGGAATATATCACTAGGCATTATCAACTATATTAGGATCCGTGTGTAACATTGTACAATCTACTCTAGCATTTAATAGACCCTACAAAACATATGTAATAATCACTGCAAATAAATAAATAAAAATGACTCAAAAGCTAAAAGCTTAAAATATTATATATTTTCATTTAATTCTCACTTATTATAAAAGCTGCATTTTTTCAGTGGCAAACTTAGATTCTTCAACTCTGAACTCAAATTCCTTAGGATCTGGGTATTGCAATGTTGATCCTCTTTTGAGCAACAAAAACCCGTAAATACAGCAGCTGAGTACCTTTAATGCAATCAGTTTAGACATAAACAATTTTCTGCTTTAGAATAATATTGTCTTACCTAATATTAGAGAGAATAAGATAAGAGGGTTTATCAATGGGGACAACCCCTAATTTACTAAGCTTAGTTTCGGACAAGATGGTAATGTTACTAGAAACACTCACTATGATGACTGGATATCAAATGATCAGCTAGTCTTGGGTGGTAGTATAACACTATAACCTCAGAGATAGTTGCTCGACTTATGGATGAAGAAACTTCCGAAGACTTATGTGATGCTATTATTAGACTTTATGGATCTCAAAACAAATTTAGAATTACCTATTTCAAGTGTGAATTTAAGAGGACTCGTAAAGAAAGCAACACTATGGAGGAATACATATGCAATATGAAAGGGTTTGCAGACAACTTAACTCTCGTTGGGTTCCCTATGTCTATTGATGGTTGGGTATCTCAAGTTCGTGCAAGTTTAGATGTAGAATACACACCTATTGTTCTTAGTATTGCTGAAAAGAGGTGGAAATTGGCTAGATCTATAAGCCCCTCTTATTACGTTTGACAGTAGACTAGAACAAATAAAAAATTGTCTAATTTAAGCTTTGCCTTTGCCAACTTTACAACTAACAAAGCGAGAGCAACACATCTAACGATTATAACCCTAAAGGTCAGAACAATGGTTATTTAAAGAGTCAAGATAGATTTTTTTCATAGATTATATAAATATTTAAACAACTATAACTACAAAAGATTAATGAGTAGAAGATACACCTTTAACAAGGATACTTGCCAAGTGTGTGGTAAGTATGGTCATAAAATTTCTTACTGCTACAACTGAGATGATCCTAATATGATGGGGTATATTCCTAGTGATCAAATTAAGTATGGGCAAGAACAATGAGCTTTTATTAGTATCCAACATGAACCAACAAACATCGTCTCGTATGTGGACAGTGGTGTTAGCCACCACGTCATAAGTAGTCATAAGTTAATATCACAAAACGTAGAGTATTCAGGTAACAAAATAATTAATATTGGTTTTGGTAAAAAACCAAAAATCATACATCTAGTTAGCTCAAAACTTACCACACATACAACTAAAACTCTTACCTTAAATAATATACCACATATTCCCAAAAGCAACAAAAGACTACTATCATTTTATTATTTTACCTTACACAATCCTATATATCTTGAGTTTCATAATCATGTTTATTTTATCGATAATACGTACAAAGATAACTGAGGGTGGCTTATACCTATTGAAGAGTGCTATTAAGCCTACTGTGTCAAGCTCCAAGGTCTCAATAATCATTCTAAGTTTTCAATATTTCAAGTTCTTCTAATAGTCCATCTAGCGTGACTATGTTTGGTTTCTTAATAAACTGGTTGATAAGGGGAGATTCTCATGAATAAGTACGAGCACGAGCAGGAAAGACGAACTGTGAGCTTGGGCTACGATAATAAAGAAACAAGGAAGCAGAGGACGAGCTCTACGCTACCATCGACCTAAAAGAGAAGTGGAGAACAAGCTCGACGATACTCGAAGCAGCAAACTGATCGACCAGGCTAAGGAGGCGATGAACAAACAAGGGATGAGTTTGCACATAAATTACTCGACCTTAAATCCAAGAAGAGTGCAAGCTTGAAGATGATTGATCGACCACATGATCAGGTGAGCTCGAGCTCTGGACGCCAGCATAGATTTTATCGCACTCAAGGAATGGGCCAGTTCGGGTTGACATGTAATCCAGACAACGCGTTCCTTAGTTATTTTATAGCACACGTTTTGATTCATAAGTCAAACCGTTTCAAGTAGTTGTTCCAAAATTATAGGAGAAGTGATATTAGTGAGTTAGTGGTTCATTAAATGTAAACAAGTGTAACTACACACTAACTAGAACTCTGACCCGGAGGGTTTTATTGGTCGGATACTATTGGCCATCAATAATGGCAGATGCTAAAAAAGTGTGATCCCTGCCAAAGGTATGGTAAAGAAGTTCATATCCCAATAGTACCTATGTAGTGTATTTCTGAGTCAATACCTTTTGCTCGTTGGGGATTGGATTTAGTTGGGCCTCTACCAATGGCGTCCAGAGGGTGCAAGACTATTATTGTAGCAATTGATTTAGAAACAGCTCCCATGGTAGGAACCACTTCGAAACTGTTATAAAATATATCTTGTCTAACATCTGTTGCAGATTTGGAGTTCCACAAAAGATAACCACAGATAGCGGGCCACAATTTGATAACAATGATATGGAGAGTTTCCGTGCCTCCAGGGGCATTCAGCATTGCTTCTCTTCTCCTTTCCACCCATAAGAAATTGGCCAAGTTGAAGTGGCTAACAAGACCATTTTTTCCGGTTTAAAAAAGAATTTAGAAGGGGATGCAGGAAAATGGCCAAGCTATTTGCAAGAAGTGATGTGCGCATACCGAACTACTCTTAGGGCTGCTACTCAGAAGTCTCTTTTTGCCTTGGTGTATGGGATGGATGTAATTACTCCTATAGAAGAAACCCTGCCATCATAGAGGGTCCACAACTATTCCAAACAAGCCAATGACATGAAATTTAGGAATCAGTTGGACTTAATAGAAGAAAGAAGGGTTAAAGCTCAACTTCGAACAACCCACTATCAAGGCTTGATAAGGAGAAGATTTTCCTTCAAGATCAAGAGAATGGATTTTCGACCAGGATATAAAGTTTTGAGAAAGGTTTTCTTCCATACTAAGGAAAAGCAGTTCAGCAAGTTGGCTACAAACTGGGAAGGCCCTTGAGAGGTCTCCGGAAAGCTTAAACTTGGGACATATAGGCTTCAAGACAAAGTTGGAAGAATTTTGAAGCACCCATGGAATATTTAACACCTCAGGTTATATCTAGAATAAAAGTTGTGTACATATTTACTTGTTTAAAGTCAATGTAAATATTAGGGGGCATACTCTTTCCTACCCTGGTGGCGCGGGGAGGTTTTAATGAGGTGTCCGGTTTTTTCAATAAAATATGATGCCTTCTTAAAACGTGGATGTGGCTTGACTGCAATTCTTTTCAAGTCTTCTATTTAATGATATGGATGTTTGACAGATCAGATTAATCTGGCTGAATGATGACCATTAAATGCATGTCATTGGAGATATTAAACACTCTCGCTTGAAATACTTTTGAAATAATTGGGGCTATTTAAAAATTAGCTGTTAAAATTGAAATGAAGCATAAGACAAAGAAAAATTTGATAGATAAGCCTGTCTGGGTGTAAACCGGATAACGTTACCAAAGTATAAAATATGCCTTGGCCATCCAAGGACTTTAAAGTTTTTGAAAGACTTATCTGGACTCAAACCGGATACTATTAAAAAAATGCGTTTGCCATCCAAGGACTTTAGTAGCTCACAAATTAAGAAAACACAAAAGATATTTAAAACCTTAGGGCTTATTCCCTTCAGATGTTCCTGCATCACCTTCTTTCTTGAGATCTTTGAGTTCGGCACTTGAACTCTCACCGGTTCCTTCCTCTACATCGATAGTAGAGTCTATTCCACTACTATAGTCGTGTTTGTCACCAGCAACCATGGTATGGAACAGGATGTCTTCATACTCCACATATTTCCATAAAGGACCACGGTTCCTCTTTGGAAACATTTCATGGAAAAGAAACACCATGTCAGACTTCACCTCAGCATACCTTGCTTCCAAGGAGTCTATCACCTTGGTGGTGTATTTATCAATGCTGGCCTGAATTTTCTTTTCCTGCTCCTTCTCCAAGTCGTTTTTCTCCCTCGTTACCTTAGATACAGCATCTTCTAGGGAAGTCTTCTCACCGGACAAGGTCTGGATGACACCATCTTTGGGTTTCAGGTCCTCCTTTAATGTTGAAAGATCTTTCTCCAAACCAGAGCCTTAGTTTGAAGCTCAGTAATAGCCTTCTCCGAAGTGGCTAGCTTGGTCGATAGATCTTCCTTGTCCTTCCTTAATGCTTCAAGCTCTTTCTTCAATTCCTTTATGCTCTGATTAGCATTGAGGAGGTTGGTTGACATAGACTCCTTGTCAGTATTGAGGGTGTTGATAAGGGTGGACTGGTTTTTCACTTGCCTCTCCAGATCAAGCACTGGTTGAATGTGACCCAGGAGGGAATAAGCCAACACATCATTCTTTCCAGAGATAGTGTAGGACTTCCCATTGTAAGTCACCATATTAGAAGAGTTTGAAGGACGTTAGG
Source organism: Limnanthes douglasii subsp. nivea (assembly GCA_036936605.1). Classification (NCBI taxonomy): domain Eukaryota; kingdom Viridiplantae; phylum Streptophyta; class Magnoliopsida; order Brassicales; family Limnanthaceae; genus Limnanthes; species Limnanthes douglasii. Next base: position 123,089,008 of record JAUPFV010000005.1, on the reverse strand, counting down.
GGTCAGCGAAGTCATCTTTCTCAGAGTCGTTGAAGTAAAGATCAGTGTCTTGGAGGGCACTGATGTCTACTCCATCAATCCCTCCTCCGGTACCTTCTCCGGATTGCAGACCGGTGGGAATCTTCTATGCCAAGGTGGGGTCAGTTGGGTCTGATGGAGGTAGAAGCTCTGAAGGGCAAAGAGTTATTTCTTCCCCTAATGTGACCTTTTTCTTCTTGGCAGCCCTTTCATCACTGCTTGCTCCCTTTTTTCGGTCCTTTTTGGGAGGCCTTGGTGGATTTTGTGGTTCTCCAGCCTCCTTAACAGTCTCATCTTCAACTATCTTGAGCAAGGAAGCATCGATCCCTCTTTGGTTCCCCGAACCAGTCTTCTTTGTGGCAGCCCGAACTGTTTCTGTTGCAGTTCTCTTATTCTTTCCCTTTATCTTGCCGGGAGCCTTGGCTCTAGAGGGAAAGACTAGTTTACCATATTTTTCTTCTGTTCGTTTGAGGATGACACCTGGAGGAGGAGGTGTGGTCCATTCTTCCCATGTAAGATCTCTCCGACCTGTGGTATTCCACAGATGGGATCTCACCATATTTCCTAAGGTAAAGTAGTTGCGGAAAGCATTTTCACAATGCTCTGCAGCCCACGCATTTAGTTTGGCACATGTAGTCTGCACATCCTCCAGATATCTGGCATACTCCTTTGGCAACACTGAAAAACAAGTAATGAATAATTCAGGAGTGGAATATTTGTGAAGTGAAAAGAAGAACATGAAAAACAAAATTGAAGAGATTACTCGTACTCTTCCATCTACTAGTTAGCATACTAGGGTTGGTTTTCGCTTTGATCTTCCTCCCATTTTCCCATGACTCACTGATGAATAAGAACTGAGTTCTCCAATTCTTCTCTGATACCAGTAAGTCATCTACCACTTCGAAGTCATTTCCCATATTGTGATGGTAGAATGGGATGTGGTCATTCTTCCATAGACTTGACACAACGAAAAATTGCTCCATATGAAGAGGGATTTTGGACAGCCTTGATGCCATTATGCAAGCAAAGAGGGAGTACCAAGCATTTGTACTTAATTGGCTTGGGCAAAGCTTTACCAGGTGGAAGTATGTGACAATCTCTGGATATAAGGGGAACCTAAGCCCCTAGTTTAGCAGTTCGGTGAAGATGACCACTTCATTAAGTTTGCAATCTATAGGAGTCTCCGGAGTGACAGGTATCCTCACCTTCCCTGACTCTGGGGTCCCCCACTTTATCCGGATCCAGCCCAGCTCGGCAGTATGAGTATAGACATAATTTATGTTCTGCATGGCCAACAAATATTTAACGTTGACATTCTTAAAGCAAGGCCCTACCTTGCCCTCCAAGAATTCCGAGAGATCCAGATGAGCCACACCAACTTTTAGTTTGCCTTTGCCTTTCCTGTCAGAGGCAGCATCCCCAGTTTGTCCTGAGGCTTCAGTTTCAAATGGGGCCTCTTCAATGCTATCCTCCATCACTTCTTCCATCACCGTGGAAGGTCTATTATTAGTTGTAGATGGGAGGGGAACAATTTCTGAAACCAAAGACTCTCCGGATGAATGGGCGCCAGTTGTTTCCAAAGGCCTGATATCCGATTGAGGCTGAGCTCTGGAGGACTTCGCTTGAGAGGCTACTTTGAATGCCTCTGGTCTGGAGGGCTTATTTTGTGGGGCTCTGTTAGTCCTTTTCTCACGCTAGTATACGCGGTCAAATCGTAGCAAGTAATAAGTAAGAAAGATCGTTCCCACGAAGACTAGGTGTATACGACAAAAATTTACTTTTGCAACAATGTATGATTATTAGGTTACTGCTGGAACAAATAATAAAGTATGAGTGAATGAATATAACTAAGCAAATTAACTAACGAGATTAACTTATGCGAGAGAAAACATGGAACCCTAACTTCATTGTTTATTTTACTCAGAGTATAAATATACTTAATCAATATGTAAGATAACTACGATTACTAATCAGATAACACAAAATCAGAATACGCTACCTTTCAGTACACGTAAACCAAACCACTTAAACAACCACAAAAGAGATAGCAGTTAAGCACACACCGCATGCATGACAATCCTATATGTCTATATGAATTTAGGTACAATTGGTTTTAAGCACAAGTTACCTATTTCGATTACATAGGGTAATATGATATGGTTAATGACATATTACGAATCATGAACAATCACGATATGAATCATTCAAGAACCTATGCTAGCATGACAAGTTCTAAACCCTTAAATCTACTTTCGCATTCATTAAAGATTAACAAACTAGATGTTCGCGACGCATCTAAAATTAAGCACAATCATACTAGGTAACCGATAAACGTATCTCACAAATTAATTAAGCAATAAACCCTAAATATTATTCAAACAAATCCGCAAAGGTTCCATAACAACGATTAGTTCATAATCGAACAAATCATCATCATGGGCTCAAAAATTAACATAACTCTAAGATGAATATGAATAAGAATATAAATAAACGAAGAAGAGTTTAGAAAATATTAAACCGAACAAAGTAGTCGTAAATACGTTATCGCTGCCGAAAGAGAACTGAAAATAACCGTTCATGTCTTCCTCTCCCTTCTGTGTATATTCAACCGAAAGAAAACCCAAATACAGTGTCCACTGCCTTCTCACTTTTTTTTTCTCTGTTTTATATTTTGCCGCAAACTCAATCAGCGCCTCCTCTCCCTTCTGTCTGTCTCTGTTATCTATAACTTTTCTCGTGAAAACCTAAAAAGCCCATTACCTTTCTTTATTTCTCCTGGGCTTTTAATTAAATGCTTCCGCTGGACCCACACTCATATAATTATATAGTATAATTATTTAATTCCTTTCTTTGTCTATGTTCAGCAGAATAGACCAATAATATTTGTTTTCCTTTTCTCGCTTCTTTTGCACCAAAAAAAATCCAAAGCGGTTCTGTATCCCTAAAAAAAATTAAATTACAAATCGTAAAATATTTATGTTAAATAAAATAATATTTTAAACAACATAGCTAAATAAAATATTCGCATTAATCTTGGTGTGGATAATAATTGCCTGAGGGTAGGCTAGTAATTTTAAGTGGAGTTTCAGGGTGGTGTATAGGTGTTTAACGGTGGTGTATGGGTGTTTAACGGTGGTGTATGGGTGTTTAATGGTGGAGAGATAACTAAGCAGATTGGTAGCAGTTAATTTTCATTACCCATAGTTAATGCTGGTGGTTGGGTATTTATAGTATGATGTTTGGGCCCTTATGGGCTCTCGGGTCATGTTTAATAGACCCGGGTCATGTTTAAAGACCCATGAGTTCTAAGTAGAAGGGCAGGTAGCTTAGTCAGGAAGTGTTTAGGTTTTTTAGTACTTTAGTCAAAGTTCGAACAGCCTTAAGTTTACAGTGTTCAAAGTAATCTGTCCGGTCCAAATGATCTGTCCGATTTATGTCCTTGTAGCCTGTCCGGCATTCGGAGAGACTTAGACGGATTTACCCTTCCGGGGAGCATGTTGAATTCGGACTCATGAGGAGCCCCTTTTTTAGGTGTTTGAGCAAGTGTCCTTGTCAAAGAACTGAAAAACAGTCCGATGTATGAAGTGGTTCTTAATCCGGACAGAGCTTTGGGTATACCCGGACAGATTAAACGTTACGAATTCCAAACGGTTTTTGCCAGAGTTAGTGGGACACATGTCGCTTTCTGATTGGCCACTCCAGCCGTTTTTTCACCTTGAATTTCGTACCACCTTCTTTAACAAGTAACCTCTTTAATTTCCAATAGTGACATCAGCGCCGTCTTTTAATCATTACCCAACTTTTCGGATTCTCCTAGGAATCAACTCCTTTTTTTTTTAAATCTACTATAAATTCACATTCATTTTTCACTGTTTTACTATCTCTCTCAAATCTTACTCTGCAATTTTACTCAGAGCTTTCTCTCTCTAGAACAAAAATTCCCTTGGCTGTTTATGTTTACAGCAAGAACAGCATTGATTAAAGGTGGTTGGCTCAACCTTTCAGAGTTGGAGAAAGCGCAGAAGGTCAAAAAAGAAAGGCGAATAGCAGCAGGGCTACCATCATCACCAGTTGATAGACCGGTTGCTTCTGTTACAGAATCAGATCGAGGCTCATCCTCCTCCAAAGGTACCAAGCCCAAAAAGCTCTTTCAATCCACCCTTTCTCCCATAGTATCTGGTTCCTCAGTTCAGGAGTCAATATCTGCTGTTGAACCAGGAGTCACCGCTACAAGCGTTAGGAAAACCTCACCTTTTATAGCCGTGGGGTCTGATTCTGACCACTCCCCGGAGAAGCTAGTCATTAAGAGGCCTAGCCGGTTAGTCAAAGGACTGACCTCTAGAAATACTCCCTCAAAGTCGGGGGCAAAAAACAGTGACTCTGGGTCTGGAGTGCCCATTAGAGCTCCCCGGGAGAGGCTTTCCGGTCCGGAGGCCAGCAGCCCAGTACCCCCTAGAGAATCTTCTGTCTCAGAAACCCAACTTGAAGTGAGAAGTCAGATGAATACGGGCAGTCAACAGTCCGGAGGGCAGGCTATGCCAAGCTTCAATCCTCCCCGAACCACTTCCACAGAAGTCCCCCCAACAATTATGGAGGAGAGAATGGAGGACTCTACTGAAGAGGTCCCCTTTGAGTCCGAGTCCTCCGGACAGGCTGATACCACTGCTGTTGCTGCCAAAAAGGGAAAAATAAATTTGTATCTGAGGCATCCGGACCTGCCGCAGTGCCTTGAGGGGAGAGTGGGGTCGTGCTTCCACAAAGTTGAGCTTAAGTACCTCTTGGCCTTGCAGAAGACCAAGTATGCATTCATCCATACCTCCGATCTGGGTAGAATGCGCACAAAATGGGGGATCCCTGAAAACATGAAGATAAGGATCCCCATTGATCCGGAGACCCCAATGGACTGTAAACGAAACGAGATAGTCTTCTTTACGGAGCTATTTAACTGGGGACTCAAGTTCCCACTAGACCCGGAGATCGTGCGCTACTTCCACCTGGTCAAGCTCTGCCCAACACAGCTAAGCCCCAATGGCTGGTTCACCTTGATGTCATGTATCATGGCATCTAGGTTATCTGGGATCCCTCTTCCTATGGAAGAGTTCGCAGCAGTGGCCAACCTGTGCAAGCATCATCAGTTCCCCTTCTACCATTTCAACATGGGGAATGATCTCAAGGCTGTTGATGATCTCCTGGAATCGGAGAGTAAATGGAGAAGCCAACTTCTGTTCGTTAGTGGTGCCTGGGAAAACGGCAAGAAAATCAAGGCCGGAGAGAACCCACGCCTCCTCAGGAGTAGGTGGAGGAGTGACCGTAAGTTTCTTAATTTGAGTTTCTGTCCGTTTTTTTTAAGTTAAGTTTATGTTAACCAATTTCTCTTCTGTTATATCAGAGCTTCCAAAGGAGTTCGGGGACTACCTGAAGGCCGGACATACTACCTGTGGCAAAATCAATGCTTGGGCCGCAGAGAATTGGGAGAATCGATTCCACAAGGCTTTCACCCCTGGGAATTTAGCAAGGTCTCTCCTGTGGAACACCACAAGTCGGAGAGACCTAACTTGGGAGGAGTTCACCACCCAGCCTGATGAAGAAACTGTGCTGAGAAGGTCCCACGAACTGGATGGGACACTCTACCTGCCTGCCCGGTCCAAAGCCCCAAGCAAAATGAAGGGCAGAAGAAAAGGCAAGAAGGTGGCAGGTGATGCTGAGAAGGATGCCCCAATAGATCCAGAGGGGCCAGCCCAAGTTCAAATTGATGCAACCCTCTTGCAGGTGGTGGAGCAGGAGACCGAGAGGCAGGAAGTAGATCTTCCAAAACCTCCAAGGGCTCCCAAGAGGACTCGCAAGCAAGAAAGTGAAAGCGCTGACCAGGTAGTTAAGAAGAAAAAGACTTCACAAGGAGATGAGCTCGCTCTCCGGGATTCGGAGCCCTCTTTTCCCACTGGCCCTTCTGACCCAACGATGGCCGAAGAGATCCCCAGAGAGTTTCACACTGATGAAGTCGAGGGGGGAGAGCTCAACTTGGATGAAGTGGACATCACCGGTCTGGGTGGGCTTGGTGAATATTTCCTTGGCCTGCCCAGAGACGAGTTCGCAGGGCCCTACATCCCTCCGAGCAGCTCCAATACGGTCAACTTTAACGGTAAGACTTTCATGGTTTCTAGTGAGAAGGACACTATTGCCCATTCCCTGCTTAGTAATGTGCAGCCAGTTCTTACACTAGAAAGACAAGTCCGGAGCCAAGCAGACACCATCAAAGACCTCAAGTCTGAGAAGGATAAGCTGTCCGAAGACCTCCGCATTGCTACTACCAATGCTGATTTACTCAAGGAAGCACACGAGGAGCTGAAGAGGAGTCATGATGAGAGCAACACAAAAGTTGCCACCCTAGAGCAAACCATAAAAGATCTCCAGGAGAAGTTGTCTGGTATGGAGAAAGATCTCACGGTCTCACAGGGAGAGACCACTGCAAAGGAGAAGCTCATCACCAACCTGACCACTGACAAGATTGCTTTGGAAAATGCAGTGACTCAGGCTGCTGAAGAGAGGGCTGCTTTGGTAAGGGACCAAGAGGCCACAATCAAGGCCAAGATCAACGCCTATGCCAGGGAGATGATACAAAGCGAAGAGCTAATGATTCGAAGGGTGAAGTCTGATATGGTTCTCCTTTTTCACGAAAAATTCCCGAAGAGGAGACTGGGGGACTTATGGCTCTATGTGGATGATGATGACCTTCCATTTTATACTATGGTTGATGAGGGATTTTCCGGTGAGTCCTCTTCTGATAATAAAGAGAAAACCGGAGAGAGCCCAGGTGAAGAGGAGAATGATCCCAAGGGCAAAAAAGTGGTCGAAGGGGGGAGCGACATCAAAGGCAAGAAGGTAGACGAGGGTGAGCCATCTTCAAAGGCCCAACCTTAATTTATGGTGTACTTTATTTATCTTTTACTCAAACTAAAGTCCTTGGAAGGCCAAGGCACTATTTTTGTTGTGGTGTCCGGTATTATTCGGACAGATTTTTTGTACTGTGCCCTAACTTGTTCAAAAAGTCCTTGGAAGGCCAAGGCAATTTTAAGTTGTTGAATGAATGTTTCTATTTTGCTCAACCATCATCTTCTTTCATTATTTGTTTTAGTTTAGATAGCTGGAATTTAAGTAGCTTTGAGTTATTGCATTGTGAGAGTGTTAAGATTCTCCGGCTAGAGTTTAAATAGCCCTTAGACCTTTTAGTCCGGGTAGTATGTAAAGAGATAGAATTTTGAAAATACTTAGAAAATTTTGAAGAAGGCATCAAATTTCATTGAAAGCTCTCCGTGCCACCGAAGAGGGGAAGGTATGCCCCCAAATATTTACATGGATGTTTAACCAAGTAAATATTTACACAAGTGTTATTCCAAGTACATTCGAAGGTGTTCAATATTCCAAGGGTGAGTTAAAACCCTGCCATCTTTGTCTTCCAACCAATAAGTCCCAGGCTTGATTCTTTCAACTACAGTATATGGACCCTCCCAGGTTGGGGCCAACTTTCCGAAGAGCTTTTCCTTAGTATGAAAGAAGACCTTCCTTAATACTTTGTCCCCTGGTTGGAAATCTCTTCTTTTAACCTTAGAAGCAAACCTGCTTCTCATCAAGCTCTGATAGTGTGCCACTCTTAGGCAGGCTTTAACCCGTCTTTCTTCTATTTAATCAAGTTGATTTCTGACGGCCATCTCATTAGCATGTCCGGAGAAGTTATGAACACGAAAGGAAGGGAGTGTCTTCTCTATGGGGGCTACTGCATCCATTCCATAGACCAAGGCAAAGGGAGACTCTTGTGTTGCAGCCCCAGGCGTTGTCCGGTAGGCCCACAAGACCTCTTGCAGATAACTAGGCCACTTCCCAGCAGCCCCTTCTAGATTCTTCCTTAAACCGGACAGTATAGTTCTATTAGCCACTTCAACCTGCCCATTGGCTTGTGGGTGGAAAGGTGAAGAAAAACAGTGCTGTATACCCCTTGAGGCACAGAAGCTTTCCATTTCTCTATTGTCAAACTGTGGCCCATTGTCTGTTGTTATCTTCTGTGGGACACCGAATCTGCAACATATGTTGGACAAAATGAATTTTTTGACAGCTTTCGATGTTGTCCCTGCCAGGGGAGCTGCTTCTATCCACTTTGAGAAGTAGTCAATGGCCACAATTATAGTTTTACGCCCTCCGGATGCCACGGGGAGAGGCCCAGCCAAGTCCAATTCCCATCGAGCAAAAGGGATGGGCTCAGAAATTGACTCCAAAGGAATGGCTGGTACTTGAATTTCATTGCTGTACCTCTGGCATGGGTCACACCTTCTTACCAGCTCCTTAGCATCTTTCATGATTGATGGCCAATAGTATCCGGAGAGTAACACTCTTCTTTTTAAACCTCTGAATCCACAATGGGTTGATCCCTCACCATCATGCAATTCGAAGAGGACCACTTGTGACTCATTATCCCCTAAACATCGTAGGAGAGGTTTACTATAGGATTTTTTATACAACACTTCTCTCAACATAATAAAACCACGAGCCTTGTGTTTCAATGTTCTGGTTTGTGACTTATCTGAAGGCATAATACCATCGGACAGATATTGTATGAGAGGAGATCTCCAGTCTTGAGGCCGACTTACTTGTATTTCAAAAACTTCCTCTTTTCCACCCTCACTAAGTTGAATAGAAGGGCTTTCAAGCACATGGATCCATGGGTAGGACTCCGTACATGCTATTGTTGCCAATGAGTCTGCTAGCTCATTTTCTGCCCGGCGGACGTGCTCATAGACAACAGCTTTAAACTTTAGCGCTTCATTTTTGAGGAGGAGTAAATATTTTACCAACTGCTCCTTTCTAGCCTCAGATTGGCCTAAGGCATGGTGGACAAGTAACTGGGAGTCACTTAGAAGCTTGACCCTTTTAGCCCCACAGATGTGGGCAAACTTTAACCCAGCTATAGCTGCTTCGTATTCAGACTCGTTATTAGACGCCCTGAAAGCAAAACAAATAGCTTGGTACATGATGTCCCCGTATGGGGAAGTGAGACATATTCCTGCACCACATCCCATGGTGCTAGACCCTCCGTCTGTTCGGACAATCCACACTTTCTTGTCTTTTAAATCAGTAGGTTGCTCTGAATCCCTATCGGAGTGGAATTCAACCAGAAAATCAGCCACAGCTTGGGCTTTTACTGCTGTTCGGGGAGCAAAGTCTATGTCGAAGTCCCCCAACTCCACTGACCACTTCGTCATTCTGCTTGAAATGTCTGCTTTTTGAAGGACATTCTTTAAAGGGAAAGATGTCCGGACGACGATAGGATGAGCCTGAAAGTAAGGCCTCATTTTTCTTGCAGCTATCACCAGAGCTAATGCCAGTTTTTCGAGTTTCAAGTAACGCCTCTCAGCATCAATCAAGATTTTGCTGATGTAGTACACTGGTTAGGGACAACGATCGACCTCTTTTACCAACACAGCACTGATGGCACAAGTTGAAACGGCCAGATACACAATAAGAGTCTCCCCGTCAACTGGTTTGAACAAAGTTTTGGGAGAGGAGAGATGTTTCTTTATTTCATTGAATGCCTCACCACACTGTGGGGTCCATTCGAACCCTTTTGCACCCTTCAAAGTTTGAAAGAATGGAGCACACCGGTCCGAAGACCTGGAGATGAATCTGTTCAAGGCAGCTAACCTCCCCGTTAATCGTTGTACTTCTTTAATATTTCGAGGAGGCTCCATCTGGAATAAGGTATTGAGTTGGTCCGGGTCGGCTGTATTCCATGCTCACTTATGATATACCCTAAGAACTTCACGGACTGCACTCCGAACACACACTTTTTGGGGTTTAGTTTTAAATTCACCTTTGCCAAGTTGGCAAAAGTTTCTTGGAGATCGGACAAGTGCAACTGCTCATCCACGCTTTTCACCATCATATCATCAATGTATACCTCCATATTTCTTCCAATTTGATCAGCAAATGCCTTGTTGACTAACCTTCGATAAGTAGCCCCAGCATTTTTCAAGCCAAAAGGCATCACCTTGTAGCAGTGTAGACCCCTATCAGTGACAAACGTGGTATGCTCTTGATCTTTTGGATCTTCTTGAATCTGATTGTACCCGGAGAAGGCATCCATAAAGGAGAGCAGCTTGTTCCTAGAGGTAGAGTCTACTAACTGATCAATCCGGGGGACCGGATACAAATCTTTTGGGCAAGCTCTATTGAGGTCTGTGAAGTTAATGCACATGCGCCACTTTCCATTTTTCTTCTTTACTAGGACAGGATTCGCAGTCCACAAAGGGTATTGAGATTCTTTGATGTGTCCCATCTTTGTGAGTCTGTCAACCTCTTGTACTATGACATCAGCCTTTTCTTTCGAGAAAGCTCTTCTCTTTTGAACCACTGGTGCCACATCTCTCCGGACAGATAGGTGATGGGATATCACCTCTGATGGAACTCCAGTAACATTAGCATTGCACCAAGCAAAAACGTGCTGATGGCCTTTCAAAAATTTCAACATCTCTTGTTTCAATATCGGTGGCATCTTGGACCCTATCTTGACACTTTTGCCTTCTTCCAAACAGTGTGTTTCAACCTCTTCAATTGGGATCAACACTCCAGGGGTCTCTCTGGGGTCATCGATTTCACCCTCACCCCCAGAAAGACCCTCAAACTTCTATTGATCGCTTATACGGACTGCCCCCAGTGTTCGTGGAGCCAAGGCAGTGGCATAGCATTCTCTTGCAATCTTTTGGCTGCTCCGTATAACCCCAACCTGTCCCTGAACAGCATACTTTAAACACTGATGGACTGTTGAAGCCACTGCATGCATCCTAGAGAGCCAAGATCTCCATAGAATAGCATTATAGCAAGTGGGACAATCCACCACGATGAAGAGTATTCTAACCATTTTCTTGAAAGGGCCCCTGCCCAATAACACTTCTTCTTCAAACTCCCCGATCACATCGGCTGAGCTGCCCGTGAAGCCCACGATTGACGTGTCCGACTTTTGAATCACAGCTGGATTTTTCATTTTCTTGTAAGTGGTTAGGAACAGGATATTGGCAGAGCTTCCAGTATCCACCAGAATTCGTCTTATTTCATTGCCCCCTATAGACGCTCCTATGACAACAGCATCCTGATGAGGGCCAGCAATGTCTCTTAAATCATCCTCATCAAAGACAATGAATGGGAATGAGTTTGGTGATTGATAAGATGTCATGCCCCTTTCTAGTTGGGAGGCTAAATTATGTACATGCCTCTTTCTTGAAGAAGCTGTAGGAGCTGTCATAGTGTCCCCTCCGAAAATCTTCAGTGACTCGAAGAATTTAATGAGCCCGGAGACCGTCCTAGAACACTCCTCTATAGTACCCACCCTATTTCGTGTTGGATAAGGATCCAAGTATTCAGATTCCACATTAAACCTTTCAACTATTACCATGGCCCCCTCCGTGGCAGCATTACTTGGACCAACCCGGTGAGTGTTGTCAGGCTTGTTGCCTCCTCTTCTTTTAACGTATGCTCCTAACTTTCCCCTTTCAATCAAGTTTTGAACCTCTTGTTTCAACGCTATGCAATCATCAGTGGTATGGCCAATATCATTGTGGTATTGGCAAAAGGAGTTGTTACGATGCTCTCTGGGAGACTGCAAGGTTGCTGGTCTCCGGTAGTGCACCTCATCTTTTGTTTTATCGAAAATGGTGGCCACGCTTTCTTTGACCCATGGCCCTCTTTTGTTTCTGGATTGTTGACTTTGAGCAGGAGCAGCTGGCTGAGACTGAGCTTTTGCCCTACCATGCCCTTGTCCGGTTTCTCTTGCTTTGTTCCCGGACTGGTTTTGATTTGGAGTTGGTGCCACCGGGATGGATCTCACATGTCTGTGCACCCTGGTTTTCTTTGTTTCATCAACGTTTATTTTCTTGCCAACCTGATTTAGCAATCCCCCCAGGTCATGGCCTTCTCAGCCTTCAGAGCTTCTATTTCAGCCCTCAGCCTGTCACGCTCTTCGATAGTGTACTCGTCATTCTCTCCCACCACTTCGAGCAAAGCTGGTGGCACTTCTGGATTGTCCAGATTCATACGGACAGAATTTCTTGGCAGGTTTTGAATGCTTTATTCAGGCACCTCTCTGCTCCCACTATGGTCGCCAATTTGGTGTGGATAATAATTGCCTGAGGGTAGGCTAGTAATTTTAAGTGGAGTTTCAGGGTGGTGTATAGGTGTTTAACGGTGGTGTATGGGTGTTTAACGGTGGTGTATGGGTGTTTAATGGTGGAGAGATAACTAAGCAGCTTGGTAGCAGTTAATTTTCATTACCCATAGTTAATGCTGGTGGTTGGGTATTTATAGTATGATGTTTGAGCCCTTATGTGCTTTCGGGTCATGTTTAATAGACCCGGGTCATGTTTAAAGACCCATGAGTTCTAAGCAGAAGGGCAGGTAGCTTAGTCAGGAAGTGTTTAGGTTTTTTAGTACTTTAGTCATGGTTCGAACAGCCTTAAGTTTACAGTGTTCAAAGTAATCTGTCCGGTCCAAATGATCTGTCCGATTTATGTCCTTGTAGCCTGTCCGGCATTCAGAGAGACTTAGACGGATTTACCCTTCCGGGGAGCATGTTGAATTCGGACTCATCAAATCTAATGTTTTTTTCTTAATTCAGCATTAATTTCCTTTTATGCTTTGCTTTAATATTTTTTTCTTAATTTAATATTTTAAATAATATCTTAGAAAATATATTTTCCTTTTTTTTCAACATTAATATATTTTTCAAGCATTAATATATATTTTTTTTGAAAATCACTCGTCATAATATATTTCAAGCATTAATATTTTTTTTGGAAAATCACTCGTCATAATATATTTCAAGCATTAATATATATTTTTTTTGGAAAATCACTCGTCATAATATATTTCAAGCATTAATATATTTTTTTTGAAAAATCACTCGTCATAATATATTTTCGTAGCATTAATATATTTTTTTTTCAACATAAATATATTTTTTCAAGCATCAATATATTTTTCTTTGTTTTCAACTGTTCCAAAATTTCCCTTAAGTACATTAATTTTTCAGTTTCTTCAATTTCAACCCAAAATTTATTAATATTATCACAATTTACCTGCGGCACAAGCGTCTTTAAGAATACTGGAAAAATACGTTAAAAATCAACGAATATTTGAGAACCGATGACGATTTTAAGAATAATGGAAGCGTAATAAGTGATATGAAATGCACTTATCAAACCCCCAAACTTAAACCGTTGCTTGTCCTCAAGCAATGCAAAACAGGTTTAACAATTGATGCATGAATGCAACTGAATTTAAATGAATGCAAGAACGCAATGATCCCGAACGAGTAACCGTAACTAATTCAGCATAAATGCCTCAACGAATGTAATGACCTCGGAATGTGAAATAACTAGGTACTCAAATGTTAGCAATACAAGTGAAGAAGCGTGTTTGTGTGTGCTCAAACTCAATCGACATGTTTTTAGTACAAATTAATGGACCTTACTTGTTCTCATCATAATAATCACAAGATTAGAAACGAAATACAACCTAGATTCTTCATAGTCAAGTTGCACATCCATATTTCTCCGGGGTTGTCAAAGATTTATGGTTTACTCTATATACAGACACACAAAGGCTTATTTGACCGTGCAATGGACGGGGTCCCTTAAAGACTTATACAATGGTGCCCATGTAACGAGCTTTAGGTTAGCGGATCCCAGACCGGAAAAGTCTTAGGTCACTAGGCACAAAGTCCCCTAGAACTTAATAACTCGAGCACCAAAGAGCTCATCCTAGCCAATTTTTACCTTTTTTTTGGTTTTTTTCTTTTTGAATCAGCGATTGAGAATGAGTGTGTTTCGCTCCATCTCATTCCACCCTTAGAATACTCATAATATGCAGCCCCCAGCGAGAGGACGTATGTCAACGAGCGGCTACTAGACTTTGACGCCTAACTGAATAATACACATATTTATCTTTTAACTCCCCCAAACTTATCTTTTTGCAATCCATGAGCTAATAAAGGATGAAGGTGTAATTCTGAACCTAATCAAGGATTATGTATAACAATACTCAAGTGTGTCCGTAACTAGCATAAAAACAATCGATGAGTCTACGTGTATTAATTGTGCTTCTACATCAAGCGAGCTAGCTTACAAGCAACCTAATTAGATTTTATTCCTACTGTCATTCCAAACAATTTTCATCATTGGCTACTTAAATAGAAACAACAACTCAAGGGATCAAAGATGCAAAATGCATGAAAAAATGCTATACTAATAGACTAAGTCGATCCTAAACACAGTCTATATAATCATGGCATGAAAATGCAAATAAGCATGACTAACATGAATAACTACTATGATGAATGCAACTACAAGAAATTAAAAGATAAAAGAAACACTCCCCTATTTGTCCAGCAGTGTTGATCATTGTTTCTCAGTGGGTTGTCTCCCACGAAGCGCTTGTTTAACGTCGATAGCTCGACGATACCACTCGGAATCATATAGTGTCAATGTGGATGCTGAATGCCTCACGGTTCTCCATATTTCCATAGTAATGCTTGAGCCGTTGACCATTGACTTTGAATGCTTTATCTGGCCATTCCTCATAGATTTCAACTGCTCCATGCGGATATACTGCCTTGGCTTTAAAAGGTCCAGACCACCTTGACTTGAGCTTCCCTGGGAAAAGCTTTATACGAGAGTTTAAAAGAATAACAAGTTGGCCTGGATCAAAAGCTTTATGTACAAGCTTCATATCATGCCGTTTCTTGACTTTTTTCCTTATACATTTTCTGATATCTGCTATGGTCCAACCAATGGCTGATTTCAACTTCCCCAGAATTCTTAATAGCTTTTCTTCCTCACTACCTGAAAGGTTAGATGCAATAATAACAGGTAATGTAGATGACTCTCCTAAGAAAGCATACCTGAGATGATCTGGTAGTGGTTTGAGTTCAAGTTTAGGAGCTTCTTGTAGAGAAGGTTTAAGTCTTTCCTGAGAATCCTTAAGATCACCCAATACAAGCGACTCATGTGGAATATTGAGCCTTTTGATACGGGGCTGCCTGTAGTAGTTGAACACATTCAGATGTTTCTTCGTCTTCGAAGTCAGATTCACCATGTAGAACTCTGCCTAGAGCATTTGAACTCGAGAACTGATCCAACTCATTATTGTGCGAAGAATCGACCGTATCCAACCTGAAACATTCCTCATCCTCCATTGGGGATTGCATAGCCTTGAAAACGTTGAAAGTGACAGTCTGATCTTGCACTCTCATAGTGAGCTCCCCTTTTTGGACATCAATCAAAGTTTTGCCCGTAGCCAAAGATACTAAATGCTATTCATACATAAATAATTAATGTTTTCAAATCCTTGAACTCTAATACTACAACATGAGTGGATGGTTCCAATTCAAAGTTTTACCAGCATTGTCGGCATATTATTACAAAAGATATTTGTGATACAATTTGAGCATTCTTTAACTGCTTGAATTTTCCTCCTGGAATTTATTCTACAATATTATGTTGATTCCTAATAAGGAATCATCTAAAACTTGGAGTGACTATAGACCAATATGTCTATGCAATGTTTTCAACAAGCTTATATCTAAAATGTTATATGAAATAATTTATATCATTCTTCTTAAGATAATATCAAAAGTACATAGTGGTTTTGTTAAGGCTAGAGATATCCGGGATAATATTCTATTCATCAAAGAGATGGTTTATGGCCTAAACAAGAAAATAAAATATGGTAACTTGATGCTTAAAATTGACATGGCAAAATAATTCAACAGAATTTCGTTTTACTTTTATTCTCAAAATTCTTGAAGCATTTAGATTTAAAACACAATTTATAAATAGAATCAAGTCTTTTATTAATGTAGTTTGGTTTATTATTATTATTATTATTAATGGTCAGCTTATAGGCTACTTTAAATCATCTAAGGGAGTTAGACATGAAGATCTGGTTTCTTCTAGCATGTTTATCATATAAGAGGAATACCTAATAAGAGTTATTGAAAGGATTTTTGAAGAAAACAGAAGAATGAGAGTCAAAACAAAAAGTTCTGTTTTGGTACCTTGTTTAGCCTTTAGAGATGAGTTTGTTATGTTTACTAATGCCTCTCCCTCGAATATTAATAAAATCTCCAAGTTTCTTTTACACTACCAAGAGAGATTATGACAAGTTATAAACAAGGAAAAAAAATCTTTGTAACCTATACAACAATGAGTAAGCCAATAGTCAGAGAAATAGAACAACAAAAATGAAGAAGTTCGAATAAAATATCTATGAATTGTTATTCATACAAGATATAAATCTGCTCATTTTGATGAGACCGTAAATAAAATAAGATCAAATATTCAAGAATGGAACAACAAGTTACTATCATTTGGTGATAGATTGACACTTATTCAATCTGTTTCTATGGTATACCTAACTTACCATTTTCAAATATGCTCAATTTCTAAAGAAGTTATCACTAGAATTAGGAAGATTTGCAGTAGATTCCTTTGGGTTTATACATAAAGTAATAAATATATTTCATGGTATAACTAGAGGAACTTATGCAAGCCTTATGAAGAAGGAGGTTTAAATTTAAGAAGATTTGATGAAATTTATACTATATTCTCATGTAAGTTATGGTACACATTCACAGAAAACAATACGGTGTGCTGTAAAATCCATACACTCTACCTATTTCTCTATATATAATCATCTACAAGTTCAAGTCTCAACTAATTAATCTGGAATCTCGAAAATACTTTTAAACATTAGACACACTACTGAATAATATATCTACTGGAAAATAGAGAAAGAATAAATAGAGCTTTGGCTTGATAAATGGTATGGTATTCAACCATTTATTACTCTAAACAATCATGGTAATTGATGAGTTATTATTTTGTCTTAGTTAATTGTCAAGAGAGAATTCTAGAGAGAGAAAGAGCTAGAGAGTTTTTAGAGAGACAAAACACAAGTACAAATGAGTTTCAAACTAAAAAGTATTCAACCCCTTTATTAGAGTAGTCTTGCCCTTTATATAGAGGAGCCAAGACTTAGTCTCAAACTGAAATTTGTTACAAAAGAGGACTAATTGATGTTTAGTCGTTAACAATTATACATAGTTACAAATTAAATTCTTAAATATACATTATTTATAATTTAGTCCTCAAAATCCTATTTCCATATTAGAAGCCCCCCTAGTTCTCATGTCAGTAAATGAATGAGAACTAAAAAGTCTTTGAATCCAATTGTCTTCAAATCTTAATATCTTCAAAAACTCCCGTATGCAATGTAACCTGTGATAAACTTAAAACAATCATTCGAAGCAGTCATCTTAGATGGCCATTCGAGGCACCTACGAAATTTAACCACTCGAATCGTATTCAAATCAAATAATAAAAACAAAATTTCCTCGAAATGATGTAATAAAACGTTTCCTTGAAATCGTCATCGAAATGTTATATAAATAGATCGTCTTCAAATAATCATCTTCGAATATAATCGTTACGCATATGAATGTAACCGTTAAATCCATCATAACCCTAGAGGTGTAGCCTGACAGATGTCGAGCATCTGATTAATTCATCGATTTGTATTCCAACCTATCATCATAAAGGTCTTTTCACATTCACAAGCCTTCACTCGCCTTAGTATAAATACAACATTCCTTTCATTTTTTATTCTCATCACACACAAAACTTTTTAGAGAGAAGTCAGAGCTTTTGGCTACCTTCATCGTGTTCTTCCCCTTTTCTCAGTATTTTCGTCAGAAAATTCAAGTTTTCTGTTCAATCTCCATCCTCTCCGATCAACCCTCACTTGGTTTATGAAAAAGAAACCAAGAACCAAAAAATCGAAGGCCATCCTACCCAAATCACCGGAATCTTCAGACTCTGACAATAATTTAGTCTTCGGATCATACGACTATTTCTGTATTACAGAAAGGGCTGAAGAATATAGAAGAGAAGGATTGATTCGAGGAGGTCCAATTGGAATTACTACTGAAACAATCTACTACAGTAATTTCGATCCTACTAAAGTTCTTGTTCTTTCGCTTCTCCCATAGTCGAAGAACAACCATCAAGTAAAATCTCAGGTCCTAAGATACCTAAAGCCTCCTCGAGTCATAGTAAAATTTCTCCTTTGATTACTGAAAAATTTACTCCAAAACGAAAGGTAAATAACCCCTCCTCGAAACACACCTCAGTAACGAGAAAATGAAAAACTTTCTTCGCTATGGAAGATGAATCAACAATTATCTGAAGTCCTTCCCCTCCAAATACTGATAATCCTCCTCAAAGAGAAGTAATAAAAGAAGCTCCTCGAATTACTACCCCTTCTTCAGAGACTATTATCCTAAATTTTCAAAACCCTCGAGAAGAAACTTCGAAAGCCAACGAAGTTGATTTAGAAGCTAAAAAAACCGATGTCAAGGCTGAATCTGACGATGGGAACTCAATGAATACTAAAAAACCTGAAGAAGAAACAGATGCTTGCTTCATTTCCGAAGAAGAAAGGGAAAAACTTGGGAGAAACCCGAGGAACCTTAAAAGCAGATACATTATCGTTTTGAAAAACGTCCGTTACGTATACTATAAAGATAGCCAGGCTTCGGATCTGAAAAAACAATGGGGAATGGGAGAAAACATTACTCTTTGTCTGCCAAAGAAAGGAGAAACTCCCCTGGACTGGAAAGATGATGAATTAATAATCTACCTTGAAATCATCAACTGGGGTCTTCGGTTTCCACTGGATCCAATGATTGTGGAATACTTTGAACTCCTCAGCTTATGCCTTACCCAAGTGACACCGAATCAGTGGTTCACCCTTATGTTAGTGATCATGGCGTCTCGACTGTCCAAAATTCTCATCAGCATCAAAGACTTCATCTCATTGACCCAATTTCCGAAGGGTCTGAAGCTTTCCTTTTACTACCTCACCTTGATGGATGACCTCAAGATCATCGATGATCTCTTAGAGGCTGACAAATTCTGGAAAAAGAAATTCGTCTTTATATCAGGAGCGTGGGAAAGTGGCAAAGCGATTTTCGAAGCCAATCCTTGAAAGCTAACTCTCTTCTGGAGAAGTCATCGTAAGTTCTTTGAAATTTTTGACATAAAATTTACGTTTTCTTTTTTCCTTAACTTTTTATTTTACTAATTTATTTCAGAAATTTCGAAGCGTTAATCAACACGTCGACAAGCTGCTAAGAAAAGCTTTCAATAACTCGATGCTTGGGCTGAGAAGGAATGGAATAATGCATTTCATACTGCCTTTCAGCCCGTCAATTTCCTCTATTGTCATATGTTTCCAATCAGAGAAGGTGGCTTGCCTCCTTAAGATCTAACATCATAACCGGATCTGAAGCTTGCCTGCCAACAAATATCTCAACCTAACTGCAAAGTCTTCCTTCCCATTCGTAACAGATCGGAGAGTCATTTGCCAAAAAAGAAGAAAGAAAAGCTGCCAAAGAAAAGAAGGGTAAAAAGGCAGCTAGCACATCTGGTGCTAGCCCTTCCACACCATCGAAGCCAAAGTGTCAAAAACGAAAAACTGCAGAACAACCTCTCTCACCTATCTAGGAGGGAAAAGACCATGAACCGTCATAAAAGAAAAAGAAATTTTCCTCTGGTTCCAAAGGAAAGAAAAAGAAGCAAATGAGAATCACTTTGTGCGCTTAGGTTGATGAAGACGAAGTCACTATTGCTGAAAACCCACAAAATCCTTCAATTGAAAAACAATCAAAAAAGATAATCATGTGATAGTCATCAAAGATAGAACCTCCAACGAGAATTAATCCACTGTAGCCTTCGATCCCGACATATTTATCAACTTCGAAAACACCGAAGCACTTACTGGTGAAGAAGACCCTGTTCTTCAAGTAATCCAAAACCATATGCTTAACTTTGGGAGACCAACACCAGTCGAAGCTTCTCCAGAATTTATCAGTTCTCTTGAACCCATCACCCCAATGATTCAAGGTCTTAGCACATCAGAACTCTGTCTTCCTCCTCCAAATCCTGCAATCGCTGTCGCACTTCAACCATTTGTCGAGCTTGATACTGCAGCAAAGAAATTTGCTTGTCAAGTCGAAGCTTCTCAGAGCCATCTATAGCAACTGGCCAAAGATATTGTTTACTACAAGGAAGTTTACGAGGCTGAGAAAAAATTTAGAGAAACTTTGCACGGCAAGGTAATTGATCAATGTCATGGTTATGAAATCGCAAGATCCGAACTCATAAAAGGTGCATGAAGAATCATTTGCGAATCACCCATATTGTGGATACAGAATTGCTGATAAACTGTCATGAGGCAGAGGTGATTAAACTCAAGGCTAGCCATGCTACTGAACTTACTACTAAAAAATCCAACTCCACTAAGCTTCGAAATTCTATCACTCTTTGTGAAACAAAAAATAAAGAGTTAACTGATGAGATAGCTAAACTAAAGGAGGATTTCGAAGCGGAAAACATTGCTGCTGTATCTGCTGCCGAGGTTGAGCTTTCAAAAGATATGCAAACAGTTATCAACGTCGGAAAAGAAGATGTAACCATTCTCCTTCTTCGAGAGCTACAAGCTGCTTATCCAAAAATTGACCTTACAAGTTTTTGGAATGACATCCCTGAAGAGAAATTCCCAAGTGAAGATTTTGAACCTGCTCCTAAATCATCATCCTCACAAGACGAATCATCCGAAGAAGAAGAGTCTTCTCATTAATCCTATCACTCTTTTGTCTTTGTCATATTAAATTTTTTTTTTGTACCTCAACGAACTAATCTAAATGACAAAAGGTAGTCTATATTTTATCATTCTCTTTGCATATTATTCGATGTTAAATTTCAAAAACACAATAATTACAAAATATATACTTACCACTTTGAATACCTTAACGAAATTGATGAATACAGTAGTTCTTCGAAAAAATCTCAATGATTTAAACCTTGGTAGTTCTTCGAAAGATTCTCAATGCGTTTTTTAGCTTTAACATCTCTTTGAAAAATTCTCAGTGCTATTAAGCGTTCACTTCGAAATAAAAATGTAATGTGATTATGAAACATGGTTGTTTCTTCGAAAAGTGTCATAAACACTTCAGAACATTCTCCTCTTAACTAATCTCAAAGGTGATCAGTCTTTCATGATTTGTTAAGATAGTATTCAAACATATATAAAAAACCATTGGCCAAAAAATGAACTTTATTGATAATATTGAATATGTAAACGACGCCCCGTTAAAACCTTCTTGGGACAACAGGATAAGAAAGAGTGTGCCATTCAAAATAAAAATTCCAAAGTATAAAAACATATCTACTCCTAATAAAGCTTCAAGTGTTGGATATTCCATAGATGTTGAAGCATTTTCCCCTCGAAATCACAAACTCGATAGGACCCCGGCTTAATTCTTTCAACAACTGTATAAGGCCCTTCCCAATTTGGAGCCATTTTTATGAGGTTCTTCTCCTTTGTGTGGAAAAAAATGTTTCACAACACCTTATCACCTTCTTTAAATTGTCTTCTCTTCAGCTTCAAATCATATCTATTTGTCATAAGAGTTTGATAATGAATTACATTCAGATGAGCTCGAACTCTTTTTTTCTCAATCAGATCCAAATTAGCCCTTCGAACTTCATCATTAGACCTTTCAGAATATTGAGATATTCTAAAAGATGACATCATAGATTCGACGGGGCTGACTGCATCCATACCATATGCCAAACCAAAAAGAGTCTATTTTGTAGCCTCTCTTAGAGTTGTTTGATAAGCCCAAAGCACCTCTTGCAAGTAGTTTGGCCATTTTCCATCTGCCCCCGATACATTCTTCTTCAAGCCATCTAAAATTGATCTGTTTGTCACCTCCACTTGTCCATTAGCTTGAGGATGAAAAGGCGTCGAAACATATTGCTGAATTCCTTTAAAAGTACAAAATGCAGCCATTATCTGTTGTAATCCTCTGAGGAATCTCAAAATGACAACATATACTATTTACAATAAATTTGATGACATCCTTTGCCTTTGTTCCTGACAGCGGTTCTGCCTCTGCCCACTTTGTAAAATAATCAACCGCTACAATTATCATATGTCGTCCCCTAGAAGCCATTGACAAAGGTTCCACCAGATCAATTCCCCACCTATTAAATGGTATTTCCTCAGATATAGACATAGGTGGTACTATTGGTCTATGAATAGCGTTGGTAAATCTCTGACAAGTATCATAACCTCGGACTAAATTCCTAGCATCATTCATGATTGTAGGCCAATAAAACCTTGCAAGTAAAACTCGACATGATAAAGCTTTGAACCTACAATGAGCCGACCCTTCACCATCATGCAACTCTGACAATACTTCTTGTGATTCTTGTTTACTTAAACATCGTAATAATGGCCTCCTCAATGCCTTTTTATATAAAATCCCATCCAGTACTATATATCTGAAGGCTTTATTCCTTAATGTTTTGGCCAATTGTGAATCATCTAGCAGAATTCCTTGAGTAAAAAAATTAAGGATATTTGATCGTCAATCGTGTCGGCTTTCATCGGTCTAAACCAGTGGAGAGCTCTGATTCAGTAATCAAAGGAGACTCATGCTAGCTCAAAAAAGTCTCACCGGTCTAAACCGGTGGAGAGCTCTGATTCAGACTCAGAATCTTCCAGTAGCTCCTCAGGTGAAAATGGAGTCGAAGAATCCTTGTCATCCAGCAGTGATAAAGGTCGTTCCAAAAAGAAAAAAAAGTTAATAAAAAAGTACTCAAGAAAAAGGGATAGGCATGGAAGGTTAAAGAGACATATAGGCAAAGGATCGTCTCATAGCCGGAGACACGTATATCGGATGGTGATGGATCCTTTTGCCTTCCATGATGAGCCAGGTATCTTTGCAACTCCTAACAAAGATACGGTTTTCAGTCGTGGCCGAAATTGGAGACAATCTCCATTGTCCTCCAAAATACTGTCCGGAAATCTTCCTAAGAGGTTCGACAGTACGAAAATGCAAAAATATGATGGTAGCAAAGCCCGGATAACCACTTAGAACAATTCAAAAAATTTATGATGAATTTTGACGATGGCGATAAATTACTTTGTAGGGCATTCTTCCAATCTTTTACGAGGAGTGCTCTGAAATGGTATAATAGCTTACCACAGGGCGGTATCAAGAATTTTGACATTTTTTGAGTAGCCTTCCGGAAGCAGTTTGTTGGAAGTAAGGAAGTGAAGGGCAATGGAGACACGATTATCCATTGTGCCCAAGAACCAAACGAATCCTTAAAATAATACATAAGTCGTTTTCTGAATACCAAAAATGGATTGGCTGATTGCTTCAAGCAAGTAGCAATAGCTTCTCTGAGGCAGGGCTTAAACCCTAGAAACTTGGCTGATTCAGTAACCAGAAAAAAGGCCATGACATGGGGAGGTCTACTAAATCAGGTCAGAAAGCAGATTAATGTACATAAAATAAGGGTGCACAGGCAGGTGAGGTCTCCTCCGACTGCACCAAATCCAAACCAAAACCAGTCCGGGAACAAGGCTAGGGAGGCCGGACAGGGTCATAATAAATCCAAAGCTCAGTCTCAGCCAGCTGCACCAGCCCAGAGTCAACAATATAGAAATAAACGAGGGCCTGGGGTTCAACCGGAGTGGTTTGCTAAGTTGAAAGAAAATATAGCCACCATTTATGACAAAACAAAAGACGAAGTACACTACAGAAGGCCGACTACATTACAGTCTCCTAGGGAGAGCCGTAATAATTGTTTTTGCCAGGATCACCATGATACTGGTTATACCACTGAAGATTGTATTGCGTTGAAACAAGAAGTGCAGAACTTGATTGAAAGAGGCAACTTGGGGTCATATGTTAAAAGAAGAGGTGGAAATAGGCTTGATAGTGCTCATCGAGCTGGTCCAAATAATGCAGACACATAGGCTCCGGATGGGGCTATGGTGATAATCGAGAGGTTCCATGTAGAGTCAGAATACTTGGACCCTGATCCGAGCCGGAATAAAGTGGGTGTTATCGTAGAGCATTGCAAAACGGTGTCGGGACTTATTAACTTTTTTGAATCACTTACAATATTCGGAGGGGACACAATGACTGCACCAACTGCTTCTTCAAGAAAGAGGCACGTTCATACTTTAGCTACCCAGCTTGAATGAGGCATGACCTCCTATCAATCACAAATTCATTTTCCTTTTATTGTTTTTGACGAGGATGATCTGAGGGATATGGCCGGTCCACCTGAAGATGCTGTGGTCATATGAGCATCCATTGGAGGCAATACTATAAGGCGAATTTTGGTGGAAATCGGAAGTTCAGCCAATATTCTCTTTTTAACTTCCTACAAAAAAATGAAGAATCCAGCTGTAATTCAGCGTTCGAACAGATCAATTGTGGGTTTCACTGGAAGCTCAGTAGATGTGATCAGGGAGTTCGAGGAGGAGGTGTTGTTGGGCAAAGGCCCTTTTAAAAAAATGGTTAGAATACTATTCGTTGTGGTGGATTGTCCCACTTTTTATAACGTTATTCAGGGGAGATCTTGGCTCTCTAGGATGCATGTTGTGGCCTCAACAGTCCACCAGTGCTTGAAATATGTTGTGCAAGGACAAGTGGGAGTTGTTCGGAGCAGCCAAAAGGTAGCAAAAGAATGTTATGCAACTGCACTAGCTCCTCGGACGTTGGGGGCAGTTCGAATCAATGAGGAATAGCAGTTTGAGGGGTCCAGAGAGACCCCTGAGGGAGATGATGAAATAGATGACCCCAGAGAGACCCCTGGTGTTTTAATACCAATTGAAGAAGTTTAAACTTACTCTCTGGCTTAAGGAAAAAGTGTCAAGATAGGATCCAAATTGACATCGGAATTAAAAGGTAAAATGTTAAAATTCTTGAAAGACCATCAGCATGTTTTTGTTTGGTGCAAAGCTGATGTTACCGGAGTACCAGCAGATATTATATCACACCAACTGTCCATCCGAAGAGGCATAGCACCTGTGGCACAGAAGAGAAGAGCCTTTTCTAAGGAAAAGGCTGATGTCATAGTTCAAGAGGTGGACCGGCTTACTAAAATAGGGCACATAAAGGAATCTCAATACCCTTTATGGACGGCCAACCTGGTATTGGTAAAAAAGAAAAATGACAAATGGCGTATGTGCATCGATTTCACAGATCTCAACAGAACTTGCCCAAAGGGTTTATACCTGATCCCCCGAATTGATCAGTTGGTGGACTCCACATCTGGAAACAACCTGCTATCCTTTACGGATGCCTTCTCCGGGTATAATCAGATTCAAGTGGATCTGAAGGATCAAGAATATACTACATTTGTTACTGATAGGGGCCTTCATTGTTACAAGGTGATGCCATTTGGGTTAAAAAATATCGGGGCTACTTATTAGAGGTTGGTAAATAAGGCTTTTGCTGATCAAATTGGAAGAAATATAAAGGTTTACATGGACGACATGATGGTGAAAATTGTGAACGAAGAGTTACACTTGGCAGATCTCCAAGAAACTCTTACTAACTTAGTAAAAGTAAATGTAAAATTAAACCCAGAAAAGTGTGTCTTTGGAGTGCAGTCCGGGAAATTCTTCGGATATGTGATAAGTGAGCAAGGGATACAGCCTGATCCGGACCAGCTTAATGCTTTACTACAAAAGGAGCCTCCTTAGAATATTAAAGAAGTACAACGATTGACTGGGAGGCTGGCTGCACTAAACCGTTTCATTTCAAGGTCTTCGGACAGGTGTGTCCCGTTTTTTCAGACTTTGAAAGGCGCAAAGGACTTCGATTGGTCCTCACAGTGTGATGAGGCATTCGATGAAATCAAGAAGCATTTGTCCTCTCCCAATACTTTGTTTAAACCCGTTGATGGAGAAAATCTTTTTGTATACTTGGCAATCTCTAGTTGTGCCATAAGTGCAGTGTTGGTAAGGGAAGTAAATAATTATCCCCGCCCGGTGTATTACATCAGCAAGAGTTTGATTGATGTAGAAAAACGCTATTTGAAACTTGAAAAATTAGCACTAGCCCTGGTGATTGCTGCGAGGAAGATGAGACCTTATTTTCAGGCTCATCCCATTATTTTCAGGATGTCTTTTCCCTTGAAAACGTTCTCCAAAAGGCCGGCATTTCAAGAAGAATGACCAAGTGGTCAGTGGAATTGGGAGACTACGATATTGATTTTGCCCCTCGGACAGCAGTCAAAGCCCAAGTTGTGGCAGATTTCTTGGTTGAATTTCACTCAGATATATATACTAAACAAGCAACCAGAGTAAAAGATAAAAAAGTATGGATTATCCGGAGTGACGGTGGGTCAAGCACCATGGGTTGTGGTGCTGGGATATGTTTAACCTCTCCGTACGGTGACAGAATGTACCAGGCTATATGCTTTGGATTCAGGTCTTCCAATAATGAGTCCGAATATGAGGTTGTTATAGCTGGTTTAAAGTTGACTCTCATTTGTGGAGCCAAAAGAGTCTGGTTAATGTGCGACTCCCAGCTTCTTATCCATCATGCACAAGGTCAGTCCGAAGCTAAGAAAGAAAAAAATGATTAAATATTTTTTCATCCTCAAAGAAGTGGCACTCAATTTGAAAAGCGTCACTTTATGAGCACATACCTCGAACAGAAAATACAATGGCAGACTCCTTTGCAACCATAGCCTACACTGAGTCCTACCCTTGGATACATGTGCAAGAATGCTCATCAATTCAAATAAATCCGGATAAGGAAGAAGAAAGTTTGAATATACAGATAAAGCAGCCTCAAGATTGGAGATTTCCTCTCATTGAAGATCTCTCGGATGGCATCTTGCCTCCGGAAAACGCAATAGCAAGAAAATTAAAGTACAAGGCTCGTGGTTTTGTCATCCTAAGAGATATTCTTTACAAGAAGTCCTATAGTAAACCCTTCTTACGATGTTTGGGGGTCGATGAGTCTCTTATAGTGATCTTTGAGTTACATGATAGTGAGGGATCAGCTCACTGCAGATTTATTTCCCTAACAAGAAGAGTTTTGTTAGCTAGGTACTACTGGCCCTCCATAATGCAAGATGCTAAGGAGTTGGTAAAAAAGTGTGACTTATGCCAAAGATATAGCAATGAAATTCATACCCCATTTATCCCCTTAAATTAAATTTCTGAACCAATACCTTTTGCTCGTTGGGGGTTAGATTTGGTTGGGCCTCTACCTATGGCATCCGGAGGGTGTAGAACTATAATCGTTGCTATTGATTAATTCTATAAATGGATAGAAGCAGCTCAATTGGCAGGTACAACATCAAAAGCTGTAATAAAATTCATCTTATCCAATATCTGTTGCAGATTTGGAATTCCACAAAAACTAACCACAGACAATGGGCCACAGTTCGACAACAAAGAAATGGAGAATTTTTGTGCATCTAGAGGCATACAACATTGCTTCTCTTCTCCTTTCCACCCACACGCAAATGGTCCGGTCGAAGTGGCCAACAGGACAATACTGTCCGGTCTGAAGAAGAAATTAGAAGGGACTGCTGGAAAATGGCCAAGTTACTTGCAAAACATTTTGTGGGCTTACCGGACCACTCCCGGGCCTCCAACACAAGAGTCTCCCTTTCCCTTAGTATATCGGATGAATGCCATAGCTCCCATAGAAGCTACTCTCCCTTCATTTCGAGTTCATAATTTTTCCGAACACGCTAACGAAGTGGCAATCAGAGGCCAGCTTGACTTAATAGAAGAAAGAAGAATTAAGGCTCACTTTAGAGCTGCACACTACCAAGGTTTGATGAGAAGCAGGTTTGCTTCTAAAGTTAAGAGAAGGGATTTTCAACCAGGGGATGAGGTATTGAGAAACGTTTTCCTACATACTAAAGAGAAGTAGTTCGGTAAGTTGGCTCCAACTTGGGAAGGACCCTATGTGGTCATTGAAAAGCTTAAGCCTAGGACATACCGGCTCCAAGACAAAGATGGAAGGATTTTGAATCACCCCTGGAACATTGAGCACCTCCGTTTGTACTTGGAATAGAAACTGTGTAAATATTTACTTGTTTGAAAATTCATGTAAATATTTGGGGGCATACTCTTTCCTCCCTAGTGGCTCGGGGAGGTTTTAATGAGGTGTCCAGTCTTTTTTATAAAATATGATGCCTTCTTGAAGTATTCAGAGTATTTTCAGTTAGTAGTTTTCGTTGAAATTTTTTATTAAACAGACCGGATTAAATTGGAGGAATGATGACTACTTAAACATTTGTCATCGGAGAATTTAAACACTCTCACTTTAAAATACTTGTGAAATAACTAAGGGCTGTTTAAACATTAGCCACCAAAGTTGAAAAACTATGAAAGAATGCAAGAGTTGTGCAGAATGAAACTACTCATTAAAACATATGAAATGCCTTGGCCATCCAAGGACTTTGAATTGTCAAAACAAGAAAGGTTTATCCGGACAAGGACCAGACATGGTTACAAAAAATGCCTTGGCTATCCAAGGACTTGGTTCAATCACGAGAAAATTAAAAAAGATAATTGATACTCTAAGACCGAGCTTTTGTAGATGGCTCAGCCTCACTTGGCTTTTTCCTCTTTGCGTCATCATCCGGACTCTCCCTGATGTGATCCTAGATGACACAAGGAGCTTAGAACATGGAAATGTGCAAGAACCAGATGAACAACTTGAAAAAGAAGATGAGCTTGAAGTTGAAGATATTATTATTTTACCGGCTGGTCCAACAATTCGATCAAGAGCAAAACAATTTAACAAAGGTGTTGGAGGATTGCTTAATCAACTAGAGAATCCACGTGATCAAAACAGCAAGTATGGTGGAAAAGCTTGTCAAACCATTTTGGTCTTGATTCAAGCTAATTGATTTCAACAAATGAGAAAGTGTTTCGATTGTACTCTTTTTCCCTTGTTCAAGTTTTGTTCCAATGGGTTTTCTTGATACGGTTTTTAATGAGGCAATTCTTTCACTTCACCATTGTCCATTTGCTGAAATAAAAGCCCAAGGCCCATCTACACCAAAAGCCACGTCCTTGGAGGAGGGAAGGGTCTGATTTCCAGCTTATATCTTAATACTTTTATTTTTAATATTAAAGCATTTTGTTTCCAAGAAAAGCCTTCATTGTTTTAGAGGCATGCATTATGTTTCCAAGAACAGCCTTAATTGTGTTCAATGCTAGTTCTTTCTCCTATAAAAACTATGTACTCAAAATTCTAATGGTTAGACTATCTTTGATTCTGAAAAAACTTCTTAAGTTTTACTCTTCTCTTGTTGGTGTGTAATATCCACAAGAAAACCTGTTCTTCATTTGGTGCGTCATATCCAAAGGAAGATCAGTTGGAATATCAAAGGCCTTTCCACAACCTTTGTGTGACCTATCGATCCACATCCTTTGATCCTTGAATCCTTTTGGGTTCCTAGTTGCAAAGTTATCCCTATCCCATTTCAGAGTGCCGATTCTAGGAGGAGTTTATCAAGTGGTATCAGAGCAACATTCTGAAAGTTGGGTATTGTCTTTCTCATAAATTTTTCTTCATCTATTTTATATTATCAGTTTGTTTGTGAAGATTTGAGTGTTAGTGTGATGATTTCATTTTGAATCACGAAATTCGGATCTATTTCACCCTAGTTATAGTTGTTTGAGATTTAAAATCGTAGAAAAGCGTTTTTAGGTTCTGTTGTGAAACTTATCTCTTATTATTCTTAGGAAAACAGATTTGGATATATTTTATAGTTGTAAATAAATTGAAGAACTTTCCAAGGACTTGTTGCTGGTGATTTGTTTTTGTTTTGTTTTGTAGAAAAGGATATCTAATTCAAATGATGCAGAAAACAGTAATTTCAATAACAACAAGCTTCCAATTGAAGCTATGACAAAGTTGATAGACACCAAGATAGATGCCTTTCGCGAAGAGCTTCAATCAAACACTGACCACGAGCGGAACCGTTCACGACAAACCAGTCCAAGAAGAAACCATGAACTACCTGAACAATTCAGAAATAAAGCTGCTTATGAATATTATGAACGCATGAGCAATTCGTCTCGAAACAGCCATAGAAGGCACCATAGACGTACAAGAGAGGGAAACGAATGTATGCGTGACAATCTTGGAGGTCTCAAGATTAAGATTCCACCATTCCATGGAAAAAACGATCCAGATGCCTATCTGGAATGGGAACAGAAGATTGAACTCGTTTTCAACGTTCAACACTACACGGAGACCAATCGAGTAAGAATTGCTGCTACTGAATTTTATGATTATGCTCTTAGTTGGTGGGATCAACTAGTTACCTCAAGAAGGCGTAATGGGGAACATCCTATAGAATCATGGGCAGAAATGAAAGCCATTATGCGGAAGAGGTTTGTTCCTAGTCATTACCACCGTGAGCTGCATCTAAAGCTGAAGAGATTAACACAAGGAAGCCGATCTGTTGAAGAGTATTATCAAGAAATGGAGACCTTAATGTTGCGAGCTGATATTTCAGAAGATAGAGGCAACAATGTCAAGTTTTCTTGGGGGTTTAAATAGAGAAATTCAAGACAGATTTGAAACTCAGTATTATGTTGAACTAGAAGAGATGCTACACAAAGCTTTGCTATTTGAATTACAGGTTAAAAGAAAGAACTCCTCAAGATCAAGTTACGGTTCAGGGGCAGTAACAATTAAGCCAAGTTATTCAAAAGATGAGAAGACCAATTATCAGAAAGGAAGCTATATAGAGGTGAACCAAAAATCTGGAACACCATTGTCTATTGATAACAAGGGCAAACCTAAAGAGGTTGCAATCAGAACTCGTGATGTTAAGTGTTTCAAGTGCAAAGGGATGGGACATTATGCTAATGAGTGTTCTAATAAGAAGATTATGACAATTCTAGATAATGGAGAAATAATTTCAGAGGAAGAAGAAATTGTCTCTGATTCTTCCGAAGAACACTTAGAGCGACCTGCTAAAGGAGATTTATTGGTAGCCAGAAGGTCTTTAAGCGTTCAAACAAAAGAAGAAGAACAAGAGCAAAGGGAGAATCTGTTTTACACTAGGTGTCTTGTTCAAGGTAAAGTTTGTAGCCTTATTATCGATGGAGGCAATTGTACCAATGTGGCAAGTGAATCTATGGTAAAGAAGCTTGGTTTAAAAACGAAAAAGCATCCATCACCTTACAAGCTTCAATGGCTTAACGACAATGGAGAAATGAAAGTTAGCCACCAAGTAGAAGTTCCCTAAGCCATTGGTAAGTACGAAGATGAAGTTTTATGTGATGTTCTACCAATGGAGGCTAGTCACATACTGTTAGGAAGGCCATGACAATCTGATCGAAAGGTTATCCATGATGGATTCACCAATCGTCATACATTTGAGTTTCAAGGAAGGAAAACCACTCTAGTTCCCATAACTCCACGAGAAGTTTACCAAGATCAAAAGCATATGGAGAACAAGGAAAGTCGGGTAACAAAACATTCGAATTTCTATGCAAAATCTGCCGAGGTTAAGAAAGCATTATTCTCTAAGCAACCTATGTTACTTTTTGTGTTTAAGGAAACTCTTATGAGTTTAACTAACTTGACACCGGTGTTGCCGAGTGAGATGACTTCTGTCTTGTAGGAATTTGAAGATGTATTCCATGAAGACAATCCAAAAGGGCTTCCACCAATTAGAGGCATCGAACACCAAATAGATTTTGTACATCGAGCCTCCCTTCCTAACAGGCCTGCTTATAGACCTAATCCAGTGGAGACAAAAGAATTGCAAAGGCAAATCAGTGAACTGATGGAAAAAGAACATATCCGTGAAAGCATGAGTCCTTGTGCGGTACCAGTTCTACTTGTGCCCAAGAAAGATGGAAGCTGGAGAATATGTATTGATTGCAGAGCCATCAACAACATAACAGTAAAGTATCGTCATCCTATACCTAGATTAGATGATATGTTAGATGAATTTCATGGTTCTAGCATTTTTTCTAAGATTGATCTTAAAAGTAGTTATCACCAAATTAGGATGAAAGAAGGGGATGAGTGGAAAACTACATTTAAAACTAAGCATGGACTATATGAATGGTTAGCAATGCCATTTGGGCTAACTAATGCACCTAGTACATCCATTCGGTTAATGAATCATGTTCTAAGGGCTTATATAGGAGTTTTTGTTGTAGTATATTTGGATGACATCTTAAATTACAGCAAGTGCTTAGAAGAACATGTTCACTATCTGAAATTGATTTTAAGTGTACTTAGGAAGGAAAATCTCGATGCAGATCTTATGAAATGCACTTTTTGTACCGATAATCTTGTCTTTTTAGGTTTTGTTATAAGTGCAGATGGTATTAAGGTGGATGAGGAAACGGTTAAGGCAATCCGCGAATGGCCAAGTCCAAAAACAGTTGGAGAAGTGAGAAGCTTCCACGGCCTTGCAGGATTTTATAGGCGTTTTGTCAAATATTGCAGCACCTTAGCTGCACCACTCACTGAAATAATAAAGAAGGACGTTGGTTTCAAGTGGGAACAAGCTCAAGAAGAAGCATTTCAATCCTTAAAAGAGAAGCTTACTCATGCTCTTGTGTTAACATTACCTGATTTTCTTAAAACTTTTGAGATTGAATGTGATGCTTCTAGAATTGGGATTGGAGCTGTTTTGATGCAGGATAAAAAGCCCATAGCTTATTTCAGTGAAAAGCTTGGAGGAGCTACTCAAAACTATCCTACTTATAACAAGGAGTTGTATGCCTTAGTTCAAGCTTTGCAAACATGGTAGCATTACTTGTGGCCAAAGGAGTTTGTCATACACACTGACCATGAATCTCTCACACACCTAAAAGGTCAGCAAAAACTTAACAAAAGACATGCAAGGTGGATAGAATTTATTGAGACATTTCCATATGCCATCAAATACAAACAAGGTAAAGAAAATATTGTTGCTGATGTATTGTCCCGAAGGTATGCCTTAATCACTACTCTTGAAGCTAAGATTTTAGGATTTGATCATCTTAAGAGTTTATATGAAAATGATTCTGATTTTGGAAAGATGTATCAAGCATGTGAAAAGTTTGCTTCAGGGCGGTTCTATAGGCATGAAGGATTCTTATTTTTTTATAAACGTTTACGTGTGCCTAATTGTTCCATGAGAGATTTACTTGCTAGAGAAGCCCATGAAGGAGGCTTAATGGGATATTTTCGAATAGCTAAAACTCTCAAGGTAATGCTGGATCACTTCCATTGGCCACATATGAGGAGGGATGTTGAAATAATCTGTGACAAATGTGCTACTTGTAAACAAGCCAAATCTAAGGTTCAATCCCACGGTTTGTATACTCCTTTACCTATTCCTACACATCCTTGGAATGATATATCTATGGACTTTGTAGTTGGATTGCCTAGGACTAGAACTGGTAAGGATTCCATTTTTGTGGTTGTTGATCGATTCTCTAAAATGGCACACTTTGTTGCTTGTCACAAAAATGATGATGCGTTGCACATTGCTAATCTGTTCTTTAAAGATATAGTTCGTTTGCATGGCATGCCTAGGACGATAGTTTCAGATAGGGACACTAAGTTTCTAAGTTACTTTTGGAAAACTTTGTGTTATTTTCTACTACATGTCACCCACAAACTGATGGACAAACAGAAGTAGTAAATAGGACTTTGTCCACTCTTCTACGTACATTAATTTAAAAGAACTTGAAAACTTGGGAAGAATGTTTGTCGCATGTTGAATTTGCATACAATCATTCTATGCATTCTGCTTCTAAGTACTCTCGTTTTCAAATTGTTTATGGATTTAACACAATATCTCCTTTGGATCTAACTCCTTTGCCTTTGATTGAAAGAACTAGCATAGATGGGAAAAAGAAAGCTGAACTTGTAAAACAGATCCATGATGATGCAAGGAAAAACATAGAAAAGAAAACTGAACAATATGTCAAACAAGTAAACAAGGGAAAACGTGAGAACGTTTTTGAGGTTGGAGATCAAGTATGGGTGCACTTAAGAAAGGAAAGATTTCCAGAAGAGAGGAAGTCAAAATTGATGCCTAGAATTGATGGACCATTTGAAGTAACAAAAAATATCAACAATAATGCGTATCAACTTGACCTATGTATAAAGTGAGTCCTACCTTTAATGTTTCTGATTTGGTTCCTTTTATCGCAGATGAAATGGATTTGAGGTCAAATCCTTTTCAAGTGGGAGAGGATGATGTGATCCTAGATGACACAAGGAGCTTAGAACATGGAAATGTGCAAGAACCAGATGAATAACTTGAAAAAGAAGATGAGCTTGAAGTTGAAGATATTCTTATTTTACCAGCTGGTCCAACAACTCGATCAAGAGCAAAACAATTTAACAAAGCTGTTGGAGGATTGCTTAATCAACTAGAGAATCCACGTGATCAAAACAGCAAGTATGGTGGAAAAGCTTGTCAAACCACTTAGGTCTTGATTCAAGCTAATTGATTTCAACAAATGAGAAAGTGTCTCGATTGTACTCTTTTTCCCTTGTTCAAGTTTTGTCCCAATGGGTTTTCTTGACAAGGTTTTTTATGAGGCAATTGTTTCACTTCACCATTTTCCATTTGTTGAAATAAAAGCCCAAGGCCCATTTACACCAAAAGCCACGTCCTTGGAGGAGGGAAGGGTCTGATTTCCAACTTATATCATTAATACTTTGTATTTTCAATATTAAAGCATTTTGTTTCCAAGAAACGCCATAATTGTTTTAGAGGCATGCATTATGTTTCCAAGAACAGCCTTAATTGTGTTCAAGGCTAGTTCTTTCTCCTATAAAAACTATGTACTCAGAATTCAAATGGTTAGACTATCTTTGATTCTGAAAAAACTTGTTCTTCATTTGGTGCGTCATATCCAAAGGAAGACCAGTTGGAATATCAAAGTCCTTTCCACAACCTTTGTGTGACCTATCGATCCACATCCTTTGATCCTTGAAACCTTTTGGGTTCCTGGTTGCAAATTTATACCTATCCCATTTCAGAGTGCCGATTTTAGGAGGATTTTATCACTCCCCAGTCTCTTATTCTTCATCAGTGGTGTCATCACTGGAGTAGTTGTACTTATCACCAACAGACATGGTATGATGAGGAATGTCTTCGTACTCCACGAATCGCCATAAATCTCCTAAGGTCTTCTTCGGAAATTTTTCATGGAAGAGAAGAACCATATCTGACCTGACCTCAGCATACCTTGCCTCCTGAGAATCTATCACCTCATTGGTATAAGCATCCATCCTAGCCTGGATTGTTATCTCCTGCTCCCTTAACAAGTTAGCCTTTTCTTGCTCAGCCTTGGACACACTATTCTCAAGAGAGATCATGTCATTAGTTAAGGCATGAATGGTGCTATCTTTGGCCTTCACCTCCTCTTTTTATGACAGGAGGTCTCTTTCCAGGACGGATTGCTTTAATTGGAGTTCTTTGACAACTCCTTCCGAAGTGGCTAACCTGTTGGCCAAGTCCTCCTGACATTTCTTCAACTCCTCTCTTTCCTCAATGCCTCAGTATTTTGGTTGGCGCTAAGAAGGTCACTAGATAGTTTCTCCTTGTCAAAATTGAGGGTATTGATGATGGTTGTCTGATTGCGCACTTGCTTCTCTAAGATAAGAACTGGTTGGACATTGCTCAATAAATAGTGAGAAATGACGTCTCTTTCACTTGAGACAAAAAAGACCTACCATTGAATGTGACAAGGTTCGAAGAACTTGGGGGGAGTTAGGGCCCAACAAAATCATCTTTGGGGAGGTTTTCGATGTAAAGACCAATCCCCTCAAGCCCGCTGATATCAGCACCATCAATGTTGATATCCCCTCATGCACCCCCTCCGGTTTGAAAGTCACCAGGGATCTCTTCTGCTTGAGTGGGGTCAGTAGGGTCAACAGGAGGTAGTGGCTCCGGAGCCCGGAGAGAAACCTCGTCTCCCATGGAGGTTTTCTTTTTCTTGGCATCCCAGTCTCCATATTCTGCTCCCCGTTTTCTGACCTTTTTGGAGACCTTTTGAGATTTTGGAGACCCAGCGGCTTCCTTGGTGCTCTCGTGCTCCACCACTTGTAATAAGGCATCATCCATCTGCCCTTGATCTTGTCCCTCCGGGTTTGTTGGGGTAGCTTCCTCCACCTCGATAGGGTTGGACTCTACCACACTTTGCTTGGCCTTAACGTTTTTTCCTTTCATCTTGCTAGGGGCTTTAGCTCTGCCCGGCAAGGCCAATTTCCCTTCTTTCCCCTCCTTCTTCGGGAGAATCACTCCTGGAGGGGGTGGAGTGGTTAATTCCTCTCAAGACAAATCCCTCCGGTCGGTGGTATTCCAAAGATAGGATCTGGTTAGATTGCCTCCGGTAAAGCAGTTGTGGAAGCGGTTTCCCTAGGTTTTAGCAGCCCAAGCATTTAGCTTGGGACAGGTAGTATGCCCAGCCTCGAAGTGATCGTTGAAATCCTTGGGCAGCACTACCAAAAATCAAAAGAAAAAAGAATTAGATAAAAAAGTTTTTATAAGTAAAAGTAGAAGTATCTGGTGAGATTGTTACCATCACTTCGCCATCTATTGGTGAGCATGCTTGGGTTGACACCAGCTTTAATTTTCTTCCCGTTCTCCCAAGCACCGCTGACAAACAGAAATTGAGTCTTCCAGCCTTTCTCCGACTCGAGTAAGTCATCCACTACCTTGTAGTTGTCACCCATGTTGAAGTGATAGAAAGGGATGACATGATTTCTGCAGAGGCTTGCCACAGCAACAAATTGCTCCATCGGAAGAGGAATTCCGGAGAGCCTTGAAGCCATGATACATGCCATGAGGGTGAACCATGCATTAGGGCTTAGTTGGCTTGGGCACAGCTTAATCAGATGGAAATATCTGACTATTTCTGGGTCCAAGGGAAACCTAAGTCCCCATTTGAATAGCTCAGTATAGAAGACAATCTCGTTGAGCTTACAGTCCATGGGCGTCTCCGGATCGATTGGAATCCTTACTTTAACATTCTCTGGAATTCCCCACTTCGTCCTCATCCGGCCAAGTTCAGTTGTGTGAATGAAAGCGTACTTGATTTTCTAAATGGCCAGCAAATATTTAACACTTATCTTATGGAAACAAGGCCCCACCTTTCCCACAAGGTACTCCGGCAGGTCCGGATGTTTCAAACACACTTTTTTCTTGCCGTTGCTCTTCTTAGTAGTGGCAGTCTTGCTTGTTTTCCCCGAGACGTCAGTCTCAAAAGGGGCTTTTTCGATGTTGTCCTCCATTAAATCTTCCATTACCATGGAGGGATTGTCAGTTGTTTTAGGAAGAGAAGAGCTAGTAGTTGGCTCAGTAGGCCCTCCAGATTGTTGAGCATCCTTTCCCTCTTGTGGTCTAGAGTCCGGCTGGGGCTCGGACCCGGAGGTCTCCTTTCGAAGACTTGGGCTAATTGCCTCCGGACCGGACTGCTTGTCCTTGAGAATTTTGATGGGTGCTTCTGACCCTGTGGTTTTACCTTTTGCCCCGGATTTCGAAGGCGTGGATTGTGGTTTAGGTTGTGTCCCAGCAGCCTGCCCTTTTATCAGACGACCCCTTCGTCTATCTACCAGTTTCTTTGGGGAAATATCGGCATCTGACCCCATAGCGATGAATAGGGAAGTTTTTTCAAGGCTTGTAACCACCTGTTCTGGTTCAACAACAGGCTCTGACTCTTGAACCGATGAGCCCGAGACGATTGGTGAAAGGTTGGACTGGAACAACCTCCTAGGTTTAGCACTCTTAGTTGAAGAAGAACCCTGGTCAGGCTCTAAGCTTGGTGTTGCCGGTTTATCAACAGGGGAAACAGGGAGGTCTGCAGCGATGTGCCTTTCTCGTTCAAACTTTTGAGCTTTTTCCAACTCTGACAAATTGAGCCACCCACCTTTTACTAAAGCGTTTCTTTTGTGAACATAAACTCACACCAAAAGAAAGGTTTTTTGAGAGATGAAAGATTTGAAGTTTAACAGAGTAGAGATAATGAAGATGATAAAATAGTGAAAAGTGAACTGATTTATACTAATGAGATAAACGATGCTTTAATACCTAGGAGAAGACGAAAAGATAGGCATAATGATTAAAGACGACGCTGATGTCACCAACATTAATTAAAAGGTTACTTTTTCGAAACAAGTGGAAGCGCTTTTCTAGGAGGAAAACGGCCGGTGAGGTGAATCAGAGGAGGACACATGTCTCACTATCTCTGGCAAAACTGCTAAACTTCCAAGGTTTTTAGTCTGTCCGGATAAAGTCGTTACGCTTTTTAAACCATCCAGACGAAGTTATGATTACACTTGAAATATTTTTTAGGTCTTGCCAAAGGCCTTCGAACACAACCTAAAAAAGGGGCTACTGATGAGTCCAAAATTTATTGCCACTCTTTATGAGAACCGGACAGGGGCAATTCGGACAACATCCACCCACTGAACCATCCAAACTGAACTAATGTACTAATAACTTAATCACTTCATGACTAAGCTAATTACCTACCTGCTTAAAACTAATGGGTCTTTGAACTCGACCCGAATCCATAAGTCAACTCGAAAGCCTATGTGGCCTACAATTAAGGGTATAAATACCCAACCACTTTCATTTAATGAGGTTAATGAAAATAAAATACAACCAGGCAGCTCAAGTCTCTCACTACAATCTATCCCAACATTAAATATCCTTTGAAACACCATAAAACTCTGGACAAAATTACCCTCAACCAAAAATAAACCTCACCAATGACAACAAATTTTTAATTTTTCTGAAAGCTGCTTCACATTCTGATATCCATTCGAACCTACCGCGCTCTAGTAACACTTGAAAGAAAGGAAAGCATTTGTCACAGAATCTTGAAATAAATTAATTAAGTGCTGCTAACCTTCCTGTCAGAATTTGCACTTGTTTGATTAACCGAGGACGATTCATTGTTATCAAAACTTTTAATTATTCTGGGTCGGCTTCTATTCCTTTTTCACTGATGATAAAACCCAAAAACCTCCCCGATCGAACTCCGAAGGTGAACTTCTCATGATTTAATTTCAACCTAATCGCTCTTAAATTCAAAAAGGCTTCCTCTAAATCATCAAGATGCACTTCATCTTTTGAGCTTTTTACTACCACGTCGTCTATATATATATATATATATATATATATATATATATATATCTCCATATTTCTTCCCATATGCGTAACAAAAGATTTATTCATTCATCTCTGATAAGTGGCTCCAGCATTCTTCAATCCGAAGGGCATCACTCTATAACAATGCAAGCCCCTATTAGTTATAAAAATTGTACATTCTCGATCTTCCAAAAATAGCATTATAACTTGTGGGACAGTCCACCAACACAAAAAATACCTGGACCTTTTTCTTAAATGGTCATTTTCCCAAACTCACCTCACCTTCGAATTCTCCAACAACACGAGCTGTTACACTCGTGAATCCAATAATCGTTCGATCTGATTAAGAAATACGAGGTGGATTTTTCATTCTATCATAGGTGGATTTAAAAAGGACATTGGCAGAACTTCCAGTATCAATCAGCACGAGTCGAATTACGACGCCAGCCACATCAGCTCCAATCACCACAACATCTTCGTGTGGTCCTGTAGTACCTCTCAAATCGTCTGCATCAAACAAAATAAAGGAATATATTTTTTCTCGTACAAGTGCGTACACATAATCCATTCAATTTGAGTTGCAAATTGCGAACATGCCTTTTCCTCGAACTATCCGAGTTCCCAATCATTGAATCGCCTCCAAAAATAGCCAACGATTCAAAAAACTTGCATAGCTCCCGAACACGTCCCTTTTCTACAGATTCTTCCACTGTCATCAAAATCAATCTGTTCAAATCCTTTTCAACATACTCAGAAGAAGCATCGAACGGTTCAACATGTGAATCCAAAATCATCAAATGTTCAGCTGGCGGTGCAGCCTTCGAAGTCGATGCACCATTATTTTTTATGCACTCCCATGTGACTTGACATAAGTCAAGAGCTTTCCTTTCTCAATCAAATATTGGATTTCTTTCTTCAGAGCAATACAATCATTTGTATCATGTCCAATAACATCATGATATCTACAAAATTTATTATTTCTCTCCTCCGTTGGTCTGTTGATGGGAGCCGGCTTCCTGAAATTTACAAAACTCTTGGTCTTATCCCAGATGACAGATACATTCTCTGTCAAATCAGCATAGTACTCTGGTTTGACCCATATATTTGGTTTAGGCCTGTGTTAAGTGTTAGATGAAGCGTGATTTGAATAACCACCACTCCGAGGAGGCAAATTGTTGTTCTTCTGCCTCAACTGATGATTGCCATTGCTATTGTTATTACCATTCGAAGGTTGCCCCTGATTATTGGCTACCTGTCTTGATTTCTTCAGAGTGCTGACTGGTCCACCTCGGACTCTACTCGACTCCCCCATTTTAATCGGATCCTCAACTTGAGCCATCAAAGCTCTAAAAGTCAGGGCCCTTCTTTTTGTCGTCTCATTAGCCATATCCCCTGGAAATAACCCTTGGCGGAAAGCTGCCATCGCCACATTTTTCTCACAGTAATCCAAACTAGGCTTGGTCAACACAAATCTCTTTGTATAGTCTTTCAATATTTCTCCTGGTACCTGCTTGCACTGAATAATGGTATCACCATTTTCTCTCATCTCTTTGCTTCCCACAAACTGCCTTCAAAAAGTAGTATAGAAATCTCTGAAATTCGATATGGACCCCCTCAAAATCCTGTTGTACCACTTAAGAGTTGTTCTTTTAAAAGTCTGTGAAAATACACGATACACAAGTCGGTCGTCATCTTCGAAATTCATCATATAATTCTTGAATTGTTCGATGTGATCATCGGGATCCTGCATCCCATCGAACTTCTCCACCTTCAAAATTTCAAAACTCTTCGGAAGTGTCATGAAACAAATTTCATCTGTCAACGAAGAATTTCTCCAGTCAACACCTTGAACGAACTGATTATCAGTTCCCAGTTTGACATATAGATTCCTATCAGTTTCAGCATACTGATTCGAAAGATTCCCTTCATGCCAAGTCGAACGAGGAGCATTCTTAGATTTAATCTCCTTTTTATACTTCCTCGAATAATCTCTATCTGATTCCCCTTTTGAAGAACCTTTGTGCCTCTTAAAACCCGAGGCTGAACTTTGGACCTCCTCGTCACTAGAAGTCACTAATTTCTTTTTATCCTTCCTCTCCTTTCGAGACGAATATCGTTCTTTAGGAGACACAAAACGTGCTTTTTTGTGCTCGGACTTAGTGCGTCAATCATCAAAAGATTGATCTGACTGACCTTCCACCCCGGTCTTTTCTATTTCATGTGTAACCTCGAATCTAAGATTTGCCGAGAGTATCTCTTGTCCCCTCCGTTCATATTTCTCATTCAATCTATTAATTTTATCTAAAAGCCGATTTATTTGCGCCTCGATATCCGATTGAGCTCGGATCAGAGATGATCCATCCGTTTTATTTCCATAACCTTTCTCAACTTCCATCGCTGACTGAAGCATATGATTTTTTGCAAGATTTATTGTAGGAATTTTAATCAGAGAATACAACTAGATTGTATCAATATTTCGAACAAAATAAGCACACTGATTTTACGTCCCCAACGAAGTTTCCAATTTGATGAGTTTTGATTTTTCCTTATTTAATTATCAAGAGAGAATTCTAGAGAGAGAAATATCTACAGAGTTTTAAGAGAGAAAAAACACAAGTAAAAATAAGTTTCAAAGTAAAAAGATTTCAAGCCCTTTATTAGAGTAGTCTTGTCCTTTATATAAAGGAGCCAAGACTT
The DNA here is from genome assembly GCA_036936605.1 of Limnanthes douglasii subsp. nivea. Taxonomy (NCBI): domain Eukaryota; kingdom Viridiplantae; phylum Streptophyta; class Magnoliopsida; order Brassicales; family Limnanthaceae; genus Limnanthes; species Limnanthes douglasii. The sequence continues at coordinate 123,047,213 of JAUPFV010000005.1, read as the reverse complement.
AGTCTCAAACTGAAATCTGTTACAAAAGTAGGCTAATTTTTGTTTAGTCCTCACTAATTATACATAGTTATAAAATGTTCTTTAAAACTTACATCAGTTACAAATTCAGTACAAAAGTTACATTATTTACAATTAAATCCTTAAATTTATATTATTTATAATTTAGTCCTCAGAATCCTATTTCCACATCAGTAATGAAAACTGGTATGTCAAAGAAATACTGACAAACTATTGGAATCAAGACATGTGGAATTTTTATAAACTAGACAATTATATTCTTTTGTCTAACATTGAAAGAATAAAATTTATGTCAATCAATGAAGTTGAGGATGCCAAAATTATCTGCTCCATTTGTTTAACTGGGATATAACACTAATGAGACTTGGAGAAATAAAAAAGGATATAAGTTCTAAATATAACTTATACAAAATAATAGGGAATAAAATTACTTCAAAGAAGTATTCTTGTATTTGTTTTGGAGATTGTTAAACAATTGGATAGTTGTTGATACTATTTTAGAGAATAGAAAATTGAGCTTAACCCTAAATTTCAGTTTTGAAATGATATGAAGTTTTCCAATCACCTATTTGTACATTGCTCTTGATGAATCCAGATTCATTCACCAACACTCACTGAGAAAACCAGACAGGATATTTTGGACAATAAACGCCCACTGAACTATCTGGACAAGACAAAAGTATTAAAACACTAAACACCTTTTGACTAAGCTAGGCCCTAATCTACTTAAGAACTAATGGGTCTTTAAACTCGACTTGCTTTCTTAACTTGACCCGAAAGCCCATGGGTCCATAATTAAGGGTATAAATACCCAACCACTTTCATTAATGGGGGAAATGAACATTTAATACAACCAGGCAGCTTAAATCTCTCACTACAAAACACCCAAACATTTAATACCTTTGAAACACTCTAAAACATTGGACAAAATTACCCTCAGTTCAAAATAAACCACACCAAATTGGCAACCATAGTGGGAGAAGAAGGTGCCTGAATCTAGCATTTGAAACCAGCAAGAAAAACCAGTTTGGATGAATCCGGATGAGCAAGCAGTGCCACCACCTTTGATAGAAATGGTGGGAGAGAACGATGAGTACACGATCGAAGAACGAGACACGATGAAAGCTGAAATAAAAGCGTTGAGGGCCCTTAAAAAGGTAGAGATGGGTTTAAAGGAGAAGTCGAAAGTGTTAGCTATTCACCATACTGACAACCTAGGGGAGAATGACCTGTTAGCAAAGACTCACTTGAGTACATAAAAGACCCATGTCAATTCCACGAAATCTCACCGGTCCAAGCCGGTGGAGAGCTCAGAGTCTGAATCCTTTAGTAGCTCCTTGAATGAGGATGGGCTTGAGGAGTCCTTGTCATCCAGCAGTGATAAGGGCAGATCCAAGAAAAATCAAAAGTTGGTTAGAAAATATTCAACAAAGAGGGATAGGTATAGGAGGTTAAAAAGGCATCTGGGAAAATGGTCGTCTCACAACCACAACCATAGCCGTAGGCATGTGGATCACCTGCTGATGGATCCCTTTGCATTCTATGATGAGCCAGGTATTTTTGCAACACCTAATGAAGACATTGTCTTTCGTCGTGGCCAAAATTGAAGACAATCTCCATTGTCATCCAAGATATCGTCTGGAAACCTTCCTAAGAGGTTTGACAGTACTAAAATGGAAAAGTATGATGAGAGCAAGGATCCAGACAATCATCTGGAACAGTTTAAAAAATTTATGATGAATTTTGATGATGATGATGATAAACTGCTTTGTAGAGCCTTCTCTCAATATTTTACGGTGAGTGCTTTGAAATGGTACAATAGCTTACCACAGGGTTGTATCCATTGTGCCCAAGAGCCAAACGAATCACTGAAAGACTATATAAGACGGTTCGTGAACACAAAAAATGGGTTAGCTGATTTCTTTGAGCCGGTAGCAATAGCTTCTTTGATGCAATGATTAAACCCTGAGAATCTGGCCGATTCGGTAACAAAAAAAAGGCCATGACTTGGGATGGTTTGCTAAACCAGGTGGGGAAGCTAACCAATGTAGATGAAACAAAAGTTACTAGGGTGCACAGGCAAGTGAGGTCTGCCCCAGCTGCACCAAACCAGAACTAGACCGGATACAAGGCCAAAGAAGCCGGACAGGGGCTCAAGAGGGCCAAATAGAATCAATCTCACCCAGCTCCAGCTCAGAGCCAGCAGTCTAGGAATAAACGAGGACCTTGGGTCCAACCGGAGTGGTTTGCTGAATTGAAAGAAAATGTGGCAACCATTTATGACAGAACAAAAGATGAGGTACATTTCAGTAAGCCGGCAGCAGTTCAATCTTCTAGGGAAAGTCGTAATACTTATTTTTGCCAATATCATCATGATATTGGCCATAACACCGAGGATTTCATCGCTTTGAAACAAGAGGTGCAAAATCTGATTGGAAGAGGAAAGTTGGGAGATTATGTCAAGAGAAGAAGTGGGAACATGTTTGACAATGCTCACTGGACTGGCCCAACGAACAATGCAGGGACATCTGCTCCGGACGGGGCCATGTTTGACAATGCTCACTGGACTGTCCTTTTTTGCAAACCACCAACATGTTTTTGCTTGGTGTAATGCTGATGTAACCGGAGTACCTGCGAATGTTATATCATACCAACTGTCCATCTGAAGAGATGTTGCACTTGTTGTGCAAAAAATGAGAGCTTTCTCTAAGAAGAAAGCTGATGTCATAGTTCAAGAGGTTTACCAACTTACCATGATGGGGCACATAAAGGAGTCTCAATATCCTTTATGGACAGCCAATCCAGTGTTCGTAAAGAAAAAGAATGGGAAATGGCGTATGTGTATCGACTTTACTGACCTTAACAAAACTTGCCCAAAAGACCTCTATCCAGTTCCCCGGATAGATCAGTTGGTAGACTCCACATCTGGGAACAAATTATTGTCCTTCATGGATGCCTTCTCCGGTTATAACCAGATACAGGTGGATCCGAAGGACCAGGTTGGCTGCATTACATCGTTTCATTTCAAGGTCTGCAGATAGGTTTGCCCCATTTTTTCAGATTTTAAAGGGTGCTAAAGACTTTAACTGGTCTCCACGGTGCGACAAGACGTTTAATGAAATAAAAAAGCATTTATCTTCCCATAAAACCCTTTTCAAACCTAAGACGGAGAAACACTGTACAGATTCATTCACCACCACTCACTGAGAAAACCAGACAGGGGTAATTCGGACAATAAACGCCCACTGAACTATCCAGACAGGACAAAAGTATTAAAACACTAAACACTTTTTGACTAAGCTAGGTGTTAATCTACTTAAGAACTAATGGGTCTTTAAACTCGACCCGATTTCTTAACTTGACCCGAAATCTCATGGGTCCATAATTAAGGGTATAAATACCCAACCACTTTCATTAATGCGGGTAATGAACATTTAATACAACCAGGCAGCTTAAATTTCTCACTACAAACACCCAAACATTTAACACCTTTGAAACTCTCTACAACACTGGAAAAAATCTCCCTCAGTTCAAAATAAAGCACACCAGCTCTAATTCATATAAAGTTCGGCAATATTTTAGTGGTCTATTCAACTTGATTATATGCAAACATATGACATTAAAGAATACTATGCGGAGCTGGTATTGGTCTAGGAACAAAGAAGTATACATTATTACTATTCTCCCATATATTATATGTTAGGTAATTTGGTTCTCAAGAAACAAAATAAAACATCAAGAAAAGCACATCATTTTTAAAGTTATCATACATCATATCAAAAATATCATATTAAGGTTTTCTTGTCATAACCTTCTTATGAGAATTTATTTATAAAATATTTAAAGGTTGCATATTATCTAGGTTGTTTCAATCATCTAAACTATCCTAGAAAGATGATTTCCACAAAATTGAAACCTACCAGTAGAAACATAATGAAGTTCGACATAACTAGGTGAGGCTTGTGGTGGTGGTTTGTTAAGAAACAACAAAGTTGATATTTTTTCTACATAAGGTAGAACATATGGTAAGCATACTCATATAATTGTTGAGTGCATGACACTTCTTGATGGGCTAATTCTATGTAATAAAATTCAAATCAACAACCTAGATATAGAGACGGAATCATATATCCTCACTACAACGTTGATGAAATGCAATACCCCATCGTATTTTGATATGATATTAAGTTGGTGCAAAAAAAAATCTATTCAAGAATAACCTTTTTATATATGGAAAAATATGACAGTTAACTAGTTGGATACATTGACAAATAAATGCATAATGAATCAGGATTATAATTTTAACCAAATTTCATACCAATTAAGAGCAATAACATTATTGGAATGTTTCGAACTAGAATATATTTGATTTGAAGATTAAGAAGGATTATTTATCTCAAATCAACTAATTTATATTAAAATATATGTTTTGTACAAATAATCTTGTTGCACGTAAAATTACTTTATTTTGAGATTTTCCAGTCCATTAATTAGTATAGGTTCTCTTCTTTGCTTCAAAAATTGACAAAAGTTCAAAGCGACATGTATGAAATAGTCAGACGAGATAAGTTGATTTTGAAAATCATATTTAATAGAATATTCCAACAAAAAATTGGAGAAGTTCTCAATATTCTTACTGAGTATCACAATCATAGATTTAGATTTAAGACTTTAAAATAACAATATGTTACAAACATCTTTTTGAAACGGAGTTTAATACATGACTTTTATGTTATTGTCGGATCTGTTAGTTTTGTAAGAACTATACATCTTTATCTTCATACACCTTTATGGGGAACACCAAATATCTTCATGGTGAACAAGAATTCTGTGAAAGACATTCCATGAAGTATAATAAGCCGAAACTGGAGAAAAATGTAAATCATGGAAATGAATCAAACACTGAAATAGAAAAGATGAATTCAAACTTAATTTGTCTTATGATGATTGAGATTTAATCATTCAATCATCAATTAAAATCAACTCAAATAAGCTTATGAAGTAATTAAATTACTGTATATCTCGTGAAAAAATGGAGGTTGAGTTTAAAATCGTGAATGAAGCATGCCTCTTACTAGGAGTCTTAAATGATTGCAAATTATTAAAAAAAAGATAATGTAGTTTGTGATAAAATGAGAAAAGATGATAGTCTCTCAATAGTAATTTTAATTGGCATAATAAATTTTTATCTTACGTTTGAGTTTTAATCTTTTGTACACATACTGAAAATTTATCGTCGGAATTAAGCAGGTGTAAAGCCTTGCAAGGCTATTAAAACATTAATTGAAATATATATATATATATATATATACTATTCCTCTATTCTGTTTTATTAGTCGTTTAATGTAGTTACACCTATATTAATAAACCTAATGATTATACTTTTAAATATAAACAAACCAAAAACAAAAATAAACAACAGTATAAAATTATAAATGTTATATTGGTTTTATAGAATAACATTAAATATTTCATTGGTTTTGTAAAATGATACTTTATATAATTTTAAAAGATTTCTAGAATGGCTAACAGACAAAAGGATATATTAGATTTTATTAATATCAGATACAAACATTGAGTAACTAATAATATCTTAGCGGGGATAATCGAACTTTATGTTTCTTTTTGTTTCATTTTCTTACGTTTTGGATTTCATAGCCTTGGTTTAGAGGGACTCCTCTAATAGGGGATTGATAAGTATCACAATTGTTGGATACTTTGATGGTCGTGGTTTCGCCGTGAAGGTGCATGCACTAGTAAAACAGGCGACTCGATCGATTTCTCGGTATGTTTTTCGTGCGATACTCTTCGTTCTGAAGCCTGAGATGATAGTTTCCATCAGATCTGGTTCGGACGGCACTGTGTTTTGTGTCTGCTGCAAGATTATGTCTAATGTTTTCATAGTTTGTTTTAGATCTAGTCCAATCTATCTTCTATGTACTTCCGGAGTAATTGGTGTCTAGTTTTTCCGTTGTATTTAGGCGCCAGAATCTGTCTGGGTTGTATCGGTTCCATTGTATTTCCGATGTATTTGGATGCTGAAATCTTTACCGGCTAGTATTTAGATTAGATGCCGGAATCTGTTTCCGGTTTGTAGATGCCTTAAGATATGTTGTATTACACTGTAAATCTTTTTATTATAAATTTAATGCTTTTAAAAACAATATATATATATCACTATTTTATTTACTTTACTTTGTATCTTTATTTTATCTCCCTAGTTGGTTTGGGAGAAAAACTTTATCTCACTAATGTCAAACGTATATGATATGGTATCATTATTGTGAACTAAACTAAATAAAACAATTATATAAATTAGAGGAAATAAAGTAAACTAGAATTATATCTATATGATCCAGCATGATCTCCTAGATTGTTTTTCTTAATCTTCAAAAAATCTCTCAAATATATTCATGATTCCTGATCCATGATCTCGTTATTTTCTTTATTTTGATCTCCTTCTCTTTTTATGAAATGTGTTATATTCTCTTTGTCGTGTGGATAGTTTCAATCTCATTTGTCCATTGTGCTGTATTTTCTTGCTGAATGGAAAACCCTAGCATCAATGGCTTAACTACATAAGATTTATTTGACCTTCCTATTACTAATATGCACATGCACACGAGAAAAGAGAAGTTCAATACTTCATCAACTCACGAAGATGTCAAATCTTACTTTGAAATGGTAAAGAAAACTGACACTCTAAGAGATTTCAAGCCCGTCAATATTATGGAGAAACGTTATCACATCTTGATTCAGTATGAGCAGAAGGTTAAAGACCAACTAACCAATGAATCCAAGGACATTTTGATCGACAAAATTTCAAAATTTCTACCTAAAAGAAACCTTCTTACAAATTTCTTGAACACTTTTTAATTTAATGGAGAAAAAAATATCTTAATAAGGGACTCAAGGCATATCCTTATTGAGTTTGACAATAAAAGAGGATATTTGCAAACTTTAGTCTAGAACTATCTGGACGATAGGTGAATCATCAATGAGGATTTTAAAATGGAAAACATATTTCAATACAAGATACGAAAGCCCTTCAACTCGTCTGGGTTAGAATTGAACAAATTCCAGAATACCTCTACATAAAAAACATAATGTAAGACATAGTAGATTCCATAGGTAATTCCTTAAATATTATCATAGCAGAAAAAAAAACAGAGCTTATTTCAATGCATGTTATGCATAGATTTAAATGTTTGGATAAAAAAAGATTCAACACAATGTTTGGGTTGGTTTTGGAGATAACTATTGTTGCTGGTTAACCATCAGTTACAAAAATCTTCCAAAATACTACATCAGATGTTTCCACTTGGGCTATGACAAGGATATGTGAAAAAACGAAATTGTAAACAATTTGCACAAAAATGATCTAGCTGTTGATGAGTCTAAAGCTAACAAAGAAGACAATCAAAGCAAGAACAACAAAGAAAACAAATCTTCAAGTTAGCAAAACATTGAACAATAAAGAATCAAATCTATAGTTATCACTCATGATCAAAGAATGGAAGAGGAATTCTTAAACAAAAATATCAAGGATAATATATCAAGTGATAAAAATCGAAGAACCAACATGGCCAAAGAAACCTCTACTAGTTATTAGTTTAATCAACATCAAGATTCAAAAACTCCAGAACCTGATGATATTATTGAGTCTATTCAAACCTTGGAGTTTGGCTAAAATTTAGCCACTTCTCAAGACTATAAAAATCTGATTTCAAGTAGTTCTAGTCCTAATCAGAGTAACATTGGTGGCCTTTAAATCTCTCCCACTATCAGCCCTAAAGAAACTGATAATGGTTTCCATGAAGTTTTGAACAAAAATTAAAAGAAGCTACAAAGAAAAAAAAAATCCTAGCAATTTGGTTATCAAATATCTGAAGCTTTCATAGAACAATAATATCGTCACCTCTCTTCCTAAGGATGATCAAACTACTTAAGTAGAACATTAGAGGCATAAACAAACAAGCTTTGTATCAGAAGACTCAAGTCCATCATCATCAAAGATAAGATTAATCTCATTTTTATTCAGGAACCTTTAGTCAATTCAGATAATTTAGTTTGTGTTTCATCAAAAATTAGTTTTAAAAACTTTATGGCAAACACTTCTAACAAAATCTAGTTTTTGTGGAATGAGGATTTCTCAATAAATATTATGCTCAATCATACTCAATGTTTACATTTAGAAATATCCTATGACACTCTAGATTAAGCCTTTGGAATACCCTTGGAACTTTTTCTACCTCCACCGAATGGATTGTTATAAGAGACTTCAATGTGGTTACTTCTTGCAATGAGTAAGTTGGATATTCCACCTATTGTACTAACAGTTCTGATGACTTCAATGAATGTACTAGAGACTGTCACCTAGAGGATGCAGGTTATTAGGGGTCTAAATTTACTTGGTCCAACAACTCCAAAAGGAGGAGGCTGGATAGAGCTCTTTATAACTCTGGTATAATCTCTTTAATGACATAAGGGTTCTTCACATGGCCAGAAATTGTTCTGACCATTATCCCACTTTGTGTTTTTATTTCTAAAGATATCTTCAACTCTAAGAAAAGTTTTAAATTTCTTAATATGTGGAGAATTGATGCAAAACTTTTTTGTTTTGCTGGAAACAACTAGAACAAAAGAATTAATTGCTGTCCTTTATATAACTTATGGAATAAGCTGAGAAGATTGAAAGATGGTCTTAGAGGTTGGAATACTAATCAATTTGGGAAGGGTTTTTAAAAAGCTCATCTCTCATAAGATGTTGTCAAGAAGCTGGAAATAAAAATAACTACTTCTACCATCGTTCTTACTAGATCAGAGTTTGCCAACGCTAATGCTATTTTCCTGCAATCTCTCAGAATGAACGAATATTTCTGGAGGCAAAAATGTTACTGTAATTGGCTCAAAGACAATGATAGAAATACTAAATTCTTACATGTCCATGTTTCCAAAATGAGAAGAAGAAACACCATTACAAGCATAAAAAGTTGGTGATGATTGATTGTTGGATTCTAACTCTACTGGTTCTTCTGTTGATGCTTATTTTAAAAATATTCTCACTAATAATCGTTCCAATAATTCTGTTGAAGAAACTAATAGAATGCATGACAATTTTTTGAACAATATTCCTAAATTGATAACTGTTGCAGATAATAACTTACTTATGAAGCCTCTATCTGAAATGGGAACCTTTGAGATCATCAACAACTTGAATCCTACCAGTGCAACTGGAGTACATACATTTAGCGTTTGCTTCTTCAAAAGCTGTTGGAACATCGTTAAAACAGATCTCTATCAAGTCATATAATATTCCATCGTTGGCCATAACATTCCTAAAGGAATCATGGCCACAAGTTTGTGTTTAATTCCTAAAAATACTAATCCTACAACCTGGAAGAACTTGAGACCTATTAGCCTATGAACTTTAATTAATAGAACATGTCTAAGATCATCAATAATAGACTTATTAACATTTTGTATAAAACTATATCTAAAGCTCATGGTGGCTATGTCATCAATATTCCTATTTTTTATTACATTCTGATAGCTAAAAAAATGGTTCATGATCTTAATAGAACATATCTACGACCGGTAACATTATGATTCAGTTGGACATGTCCAAAGCTTTTGACACAATGGCTCACCATTCATTATTAAAGTCATGTTATATTTTGGCTTTTTTGTCAATTTTGTTAATCTTATAAGAAGTCTCATTAGCTTTGTTAATATTTCAATACCTGGTGTGGATAATTATCGCCTGAGGGTAGGCTTATAATTTGGTTGGTGTTTAACAGTAGTATGTGGGTGTTATGTGTTTAGAGTCGAGAGTAGAGAGATAATTAAGTTGGCTGGTAGCAGTTAATTCTCATTACCCACACTTAATGCAGGTGGTTGGGTATTTATACCCCGATGTTTGGGCCCTTATGGGCTTTCGGGTCATGTTTAATGGACCCGGGTCATGTTCAAAGACCCATGAGATCTAAGTAAGAGAGAAAGTAGCTTAGTCAAGAAGTGTTTAGGTTTTTTAGTACTTTTGTCATAGTTCGAACAGTCCTATGGTCAGAGTGTTCGAAGTGGTCTGTCAGGTCCGGAGGCCTTGGACCAATCTGTCCTTGTCCGGGGAGCATGCAGAGTTCGGACTCATCAGGAGCCCCTTTTTCAGGTGTTTGTGCAAATACTCTTGTCAAAGACCTGAAAAACAGTCCGACATCAGGGGTAGCTTTTATCCGGACAGGTCTATCAATTCGGGCTATAAGTTTATTCGGATAGATAAAGCTTCACGAATTCAAAACGGTTTTTGCCAGAGTTCGTGGGACACGTGTCACTTTCTGATTGGTTGTTTCAGTCGTTTTTTCACCTTGAATTTCGAACCCACCTTCTTCGAAAAGCAACCTCTTTAATTAAAGGTGGTGACATCAGCGCCGTCTTTTAATCATTGCCAAAATTTTCGAATTCTCCTAGGAATCAACTTCCTTTTTCAGATTTACTATAAATATAAACTCACTTTCTACTGTTTTACCATCTTCTTCAAATTTACTCTGTAAAATCTCTCAAAGCTTTCTCTTTCTAAAGCAAAAAATTTGCTTAATAGTTTATGTTTACAGCGAGGAACGCTCTTGTCAAAGGCGGGTGGCTCAACCTTTCTGAGTTAGAGAAGGCTCAAAAAGTCGAAAGAGAAAGACGGATCGCAGCAGGGTTACCCACCTCGCCTGTTGATAGACCAATCACCTCTGCTTCTGAGTCAGATCGAGGCTCTTCTTCTTCCAAAGGCACTAAGCCCAGAAAACTATTTCAAACCAACCTCTCCCCCATAATCTCTGGTTCCTCAGTTCAGGAATCGGAGCCTGCTGTCGAGCCAGGAGTTACAGCCACTAGCCTTAAAAAACCTTCTCCCTTTATTGCAATGGGATCGGATACGGAGCACTCTCCTGAGAAGCTGGTCGACAGGAGGAAAGGCCGGTTGGTTAAAGGCCAGGGGACTAAAAACACTCCCTCAAGGTCGGGGGCAAAGGACAGCAGCACCGGATCAAAGGTGCCTATTAGAGCCCCCAAGGACAGGCTGTCCGGACCAGAGGGCTCCAAACCAAACCTTCAAGAAGAAACTTCGGTTCCAGACACTCTACCGGAGAGCAGAAATCAAAGGGGCACTGAGGCCCATCAGTCCGGAGACAAGGCTGAGTCAAGTTTGAACCCTCCCCCCACTACAGCTGCTGAAATCCCTTCAACAATCATGGAGGAAGTGATGGAGGACTCTGTTGAAGAGGCCTCATTTGAGTCTGAGCCCTCCGGTCAGACCAGCAAAGAGATAGTTTCCAAGAAGGATAAGGGCAAGGAGAAATTGTACTCGAGGCATCCGGATCTGCCGGAGAGCCTGGAAGGAAGAGTGGGGCCTTGTTTTCACAAGGTCAACGTTAATTACCTTCTCTCCTTACAAAAAATCAACTACGCATTCATCCACACTGCTGAGCTGGGCAGGATGCGTACGAAGTAGGGCATACCAGAAAACGTAAAGATCAGGATTCCTATACACCCTGAGACTCCTATGGATTGCAAGTCAAGCGAAGTGGTCATATTCACGGAGTTATTCAACTGGGGGCTCAGGTTCCCATTAGATCTAGAGATTGTCAGATATTTCCATCTGATCAAACTCTGTCCGAGCCAGCTGAGCCCCAATGCTTGGTATACCCTTATGTCATGCATCATGGCATCAAGGTTGTCCGTGATCCCTCTGCCCATAGAGGAGTTTGCTGCAGTGGCTAGCCTGTGTAGAAACCACCACATCCTTTTACCACTTTAACATGGGGGATGACTTCAAGGCGATGGATAATTTGTTGGAGGCAGAGAGGAATTGGAGGACCCAGTTCCTAAGTGTCAGTGGTGCCTGGGAGAACGGCAGGAAGATAAAATCCGGAGAGAACCCAAGCCTCCTTAGAAGCAGATGGAGGAGTGACCGTAAGAATCTTGCCTTTATATTTTTGTCTCTCTTCTCTTTTCTTTTTAGACTTAGTTTATACTAATTTGTCTTACTTTTGTCTTAGCAGTACTGCCCAAGGAGTTCAGTGACTATCAGAAAGCCGGGCAGGTTACTTGTGGCAAGATTAATGCCTGGGCTGCTGAGGAATGGGGGAACCGATTCCACGCTGCTTTTACCAGTGGCAACTTGGCAAGGTCTCACCTGTGGAATACCACAGGTCGGAGAGACTTGACTTGGGAGGAGCTCACCACCCAGCCTCCTCCGGACGTTGTGCTTAAGAGGACCCATGAACCAGATGGGACACTCTTCCTGCCAGGCCGGGCCAAAGCCCCGAGCAAGATGAAAGGAAAGAAGAAGAAGGGCAAAAAGTTGGTGGGTGATGCTAACCCTACTGATGTAGAGAAGGATGCTCCAACATATCCGGAGGGGCCAGCCCAGAGCCAAATTGATGCTGCTCTCCTGGAAGTGATGGAGCAAGAGACTAAGAAACAAGAAGCGAACCTCCCAAAACCTCCAAGGGCTTTTAAGAGGAATCGTAAACAGGGAAGCGAAGGCACAGACCGGGAGGCCAAGAAGAAGAAAACGTCTAAGGGAGACGAGCTTTCTCTCCGGGCTCCGGAGCCTTCTGTCCATGCTGACCCAACGCATGCCGAGGAGATTCCAGGCGACTTTCAAACTGATGAGGTTGAGGGGGGAGATATCAACATCGATGGAGTAGACATCACCGGTCTTGGTGAGCTTGGTGAATACTTCCTCAATCTCCCAAGAGATGATTTTGCCGGGCCTTACCTTCCTCCAAGCACCTCCAACACGGTCACTTTTAATGGTAAGACTTTTAGTGTTTCTAGTGAAAGGGATCCCACAGCCCACTCTTTGTTGAGTAACGTTCAGCCTGTACTTGTGTTGGAGAAACAAGTCCGAAACCAGGCTGATATCATTAAAGACCTTAAGTCTGACAAGGAGAAGCTGTCCGAAGACCTTTGCACTGCCACCTCCAATGCTGCTATGTTAAAGGAAGAAACCGAGGAGTTGAAGAGAAACCAACAGGCAAGCACCACTAAAGTTGCCACTTTAGAGGAAACCATTAAAGACCTCCAGGAGAAACTGTCCAGACTGGAGAAAGACCTTAACACCTCAAAGGGAGAATCCAAAGCCAAGGATCAAATCATCACCAACCTGACAAATGACAAAATCGCTCTTGAGAATACAGTGTCTAAGGCTGCTGAGGAGAAAACCACTTTGATACAGGAGCAGGAGGCCAAGATCCAATCCAAGATCAATGCTTATGCCAACCAGATGATCAAAAGTAAAGAGTAACTGCTGGCCAAGGTGAGGTCTGACATGATTCTACTTTTCCAAGAAAAGTTTCCGAAGAGGAACTTAGGGGACTTATGGCTTCATGTTGAGCCTGAAGACCTCCCCTACCACACGATGGCCGAAGGCGACAGGTATGGCTACTCTAGTGATTCCTCAGATGACGAAGAACACACCGGGGAGAAAGTTGACGAGGAGAAGAGTGATCTCAAAGGGAAGGGAAAGACAGATGAAGGTGAGCCATCTTCCAAGGCTCAGCCTTAATTCATGATTTAGTTTTTACTTAGTTATCCAAACTAAAGTCCTTGGAAGGCCAAGGCATTCTTTGTCTGTAATTGTGTCCGGCAACTGACCGGATAGGTTTTCTGTTCTGTTTTTTGACAATTCGAAAAGTCCTTTGAAGGCCAAGGCACTTTAAGTTATTTCAATGAATATTTCTGTTCTGTACAACTATCATCTTTTTTTATTGTTTGTGCTAATTTTGATAGTTAGAGTTTAAATAGCCTTTAGTTATTTCATAGTAAGTGTGTTTAAGTCCTCCGGCTAGAGTTTAAATAGCCCTTAGTTATTTCACAGTGAGAATGTTTAAGTCCTCCGGTTAGAGTTTAAATAGCCCTTAGTTATTTCAATTCGGATAGTGTGACAAGGGACAAAACTTTAAAACACTTAGAAAATTTTTAAGAAGGCATCAAATTTTATTCAAAAGCCCGGACACCTCACTAAAACCTCCCCGTGCCACCAGGGAGGAAAGAGTATGCCCCCAAATATTTACATGGATGTTTAAACAAGTAAATATTTACACAAACACTACTCCAAGTACATCCGGAGATGCTCAATATTCCAAGGATGAGTCAATACTCTACCATCTTTGTCTTCCAACCAATATGTTCCAGGTTTAATTCTTTCAACAACTATGTACGGACCTTCCCAAGTTGGAGCCAGCTTTCCGAACAGCTTTTCATTAGTGTGCAAGAAGACTTTCCTTAACACCTTGTCCCCTGGTTGGAAATCTCTTCTTTCAACTTTGGAAGCGAACCTGCTTCTCATCAAACCCTGATACTATGCAACTCTAAGGTGAGCTTTAACTCGTCTTTCTTCTATCAAATCAAGTTGACCTCTGATTGCCACCTCGTAGCGTGTTCGGAGAAGTTGTGAACACGAAAGGAGGGGAGAGTTGCTTCTATGGGAGCTACTACATCCATCCCATAGACCAAAGCAAAGGGTGACTCTTGTGTTGCAGCCCCAGGTGTTGTCCGGTAGGCCCACAAGACCTCTTGTAGATAACTAGGCCACTTCCCAGCAGCCCCTTCCAAATTCTTCTTTAAACCGGACAGTATAGTTCTATTAGCCACTTCAACTTGCCCATTTGCTTGTGGGTGGAAAGGTGAAGAGAAACAATGTTGTATACCCCTTGAGGCACAAAAGCTCTCCATTTCCCTATTGTCAAACTGTGGCCTATTGTCTGTTGTTATCTTTTATAGGACACCAAATCTGCAACAGATGTTGGATAGAATGAATTTTATAACAGATTTTGATGTTGTCCCTGCTAGAGGGGCTGCTTCAATCCACTTTGAAAAGTATTCTATGGCGACAATTATGGTTTTGCGTCCTCCGGACGCCACAGGGAGAGGCCCTACTAAATCCAATCCCCATCGAGCAAAAGGAATAGGCTCAGAAATTGACTCTAAAGGAATGGCTGGGACATGAATTTCATTGTTGTACCTCTGGCATGGGTCACACCTTCTTACCAATTCTTTAGCATCTTTCATGATAGATGGCCAATAGTAACCGGACAGTAAAACTCTTCTTGTTAAAGCTCTAAACCCACAATGGGCTGATCCCTCACCATCATGCAATTCGGAGAGGACTACTTGAGACTCTTCATCCCCCAAACAGCGCAGGAGAGGTTTACTATAAGATTTTTTATACAACACTTCTCTCAATATGATGAAACCACGAGCCTTGTGTTTCAATGTTCTGGCTAGCGACTTATCCGGAGGCACAATACCATCGGAGAGATATTGGAGGAGAGGAAACCTCCAGTCTTGAGGTCGCTTCTCTTGTATTTCAAATATTTCCTCTTCTTTACCCTTACTAAGTTGAATGGAGGGGCTTTTGAGCACATGGATCCATGGATATGACTCTGTATATGATATGGTTGCCAATGAGTCTGCTAGCTCATTTTCTGCCCGGGGAATGTGCTCATAGACAACACCTTTAAACTTAAGTGCTTCATTTTTAAGGAGGAGTAAATATTTCACAAGATGCTCCTTCTTAGCCTCAGATTGGCCTTGGGCATGGTGGATACGAAGTTGGGAGTCACTTAGTAGCTTGACCGTCTTAGCCCCACAAATGTAGGCTAACTTTAAACCAGCTATAGCTGCTTCGTATTTGGACTCATTATTAGATGCCCTGAAAGCAAAACAAATAGCCTGGTACATTCTGTCTCCATATGGGGAAGTTAAACACACCCCTGCACCACATCCCATAGTGCTAGATCCACCATCTGTTCGGACGACCCACACCTTTTTATCTTTTATGTCAGTAGTTTGCTCTGAATCCCTGTCGGAGTGAAATTCAACCAGAAAATCAGCCACAGCTTGGGCCTTCACTGCTGTTCGGGGAGCAAAGTCTACGTCAAAGTCCCGCAACTCTACTGACCACTTAGTCATCCTGCTCGAAATGTATACTTTTTGGAGGACATTCTTCAGGGGAAAAGAGGTCTGGACGATGATGGGATGAGCCTGAAAATAAGGCCTCATCTTCCTGGCAGCTATCACCAGGGCTAATGCTAATTTTTTAAGTTTCAAGTAACGCCTTTCTGCATCTATCAAGCTTTTGCTGATGTAGTACACTGGATGGCGATGACCATCGACCTCTCTTACCAACACAGCACTGATGGCACAACTTGAAACGGCCAAATATACGAAGAGTGTCTCCCCATCAATTGGCTTAAACAAAGTTTTGGGGGAGGACATGTGCTTCTTGATCTCATTGAAAGCCTCATCACACTGTGGGGTCCAAACCAATCCTTTTGCACCCTTCAAATTTTGAAAGAAAGGAGCGCACCTGTCTGAAGACCTTGAGATAAATCTGTTTAAGGCAGCTAACCTCCCCGTTAAACGCTGTACTTCTTTAACGTTTCGAGGGGGCTCCATTTGGAATAGAGCATTGAGCTGGTCCGGATCGGGCTGTATTCCATGCTCACTTATAATATAGCCTAGAAACTTCCCGGACTGTACTCCGAACACACATTTTTCTGGGTTTAATTTCAGATTCACTTTTACCAAGTTGGCAAAAGTTTCTTGGAGATCGGATAAATGCAATTGCTCATCCACACTTTTCACCATCATGTCATCAATGTATACTTCCATATTTCTTCCAATCTGATCAACAAATGCCTTGTTTACTAATCTCTGATAAGTAGCCCTAGCATTTTTCAAACCAAAGGGCATCACCTTATAGCAATGAAGACCTCTGTCAGTGGCAAACGTGGTATGCTCTTGATCCTTCGGATCTACTTGAATCTGATTGTATCCGGAGAAGGCATCCATAAAGGAAAAAAGCTTGTTCCCAGAGGTGGAGTCTACTAACTGATCAATCCGGAGGACTGGATATAAATCTTTTGGGCAAGCTCTATTGAGATCTGTGAAGTCAATGCACATGCGCCACTTGCCATTTTTCTTTTTTACCAGTACCGAATTGGCAGTCCACAAAGGATATTGAGATTCCTTGATGTGCCCCATCTTTGTGAGCCTGTCAACTTCTTGCACAATGCCATCAGCCTTCTCTTTAGAAAAAGCTCTTCTTTTTTGAACCACTGGTGCTACGTCTCTCCGGACAGATAGGTGATGTGATATCACTTCTGATGGAACCCTAGTAACATCAGCATTGCACCAAGCAAAAACGTGCTGATGGTTCTTCAAAAACTTTAACATTTCATCTTTCAAAACAGGTGGCGTCTTAGACCCTATCTTGACACTTTTCCCATCTGCCAACCAGTGTGTTTCTACCTCTTCAACCGGTATCAATACTCCAGGGGTCTCTCTGGGGTCATCAGTTTCACCCTCACCCCAAAAAGGCCCTCAAACTGCTATTGTTCATTAATACGGACTGCCCCCAGCGTTCGAGGAGCCAGGGCAGTGGCATAACATTCTCTTGCAATCTTTTGGCTGCTTTGGACGACTCCAACCTGTCCCTGAACAGCATATTTCAAGCACTAGTGGACTGTTGAAGCCACTGCATGCATCCTAGAGAGCCAAGACCTCCCTAGAATAGCATTATAGCAAGTGGGACAATCCACCACAATAAAGAGTATTCTAACCATTTTCTTGAAAGGGCCTTTGCCCAATAGAACTTCTTCTTCGAATTCTCCGATCACATCTGATGAGCTGCCAGTAAAGCCCACGATTGATCTGTCTAAACTTTGAATTACAGCTGGATTTTTCATTCTTTTGTATGTGGTTAAGAAAAGGATATTGGCTGAGCTTCCAGTATCCACCATGATTCGTCTTATGTCATTGCCCCTATAGATGCTCCTATGACAACAGCATCCTCATGAGGGCCAGCAATGTCTCTTAAATCATCTTCATAAAAAACAATGAAGGGGAATGAGCTTTGTGACTGATAGGAAGTCATGCCTCCTTCTAGCTGGGAGGCTAAAGTATGCACGTGCCTCTTCCTCGAAGAAGTAGTAGGAGCTGTCATAGTGTCCCCTCCGAAAATTGTAAGTGACTCAAAAAACTTAATGAGTCCGGAGACAGACCTAGAACATTCCTCAATTGTACCTACTCTGTTTCGAGTTGGATCAGGATCCAAGTATTCAGATTCCACGTCAAACCTTTCAATTATAACCATGGCTCCCTCCGGAGCAGCATTACTTGGACCAACCCGGTGAGTGTTGTCAGGCCTGTTACCTCCTCTTCTTTTCACGTAAGCTCCTAGCTTTCCTCTCTCAATCAAGTTCTGAACTTCTTGTTTCAATGCTATGCAGTCATCAGTGGTATGACCAATATCGTTGTGATACTGGCAAAAATAGTTATTACGATGCTCTCTGGGAGACTGCAATGTGGCTGGTCTTCGGTAATGCACCTCTTCCTTTGTTTTATCAAAAATAGTGGCCACACTTTCTTTCAACTCTGCGAACCACTTCGGTTGCACCCATGGCCCTCTCTTGTTTCTGGATTGCTGACTTTGAGCAGGAGCAGCCGGCTGAGACTGAGCTTTTTCCCTGCCATGCCCCTGTCCGGTCTCTCTTGCTTTATTCCCGGACTGATTCTGATTGGGATTTGGTGCCACTGGGGTAGACCTCACCTGCCTGTGCACCCTGGTTTTCTTTGTTTCATCAATGTTTATCTGTTTTCCAACCTGATTCAGCAACCCTCCCCATGTCATGGCCTTTTTCCTGGTAACTGAATCAGCTAGATTGCCTGGGTTCAAACCCTGTCTTAGGGATGCTATTGCTACCTGTTCGAAGCAATCAGCCAACCCATTTTTGGTGTTCACAAAACGACTTATATATTCTTTCAAGGAATCATTTGGTTCCTAGGCACAATGGATTATTGTGTCTCCATTGCCCTTTAGCTCTTTACTCCCTACGAACTGCCTTCGAAAGGCTACCCAAAAAGTATCAAAGTCTTTAATACAACCCTGAGGCAGGCTGTTGTACCATTTTAGAGCACTCCCCGTAAATGATTGGGAGAATGCCCTACAACGTAGTTTATCATCGTTGTCAAAGTTCATCACGAAGTTTTTAAATTGCTCCAGAAGGTTGTCCGGATCAGTACTGCCATCGTACCTCTCTATTTTGGTGCTGTCAAACCTTTTAGGGAGGTTTACAGACAGAATTTTAGAAGATAATGGAGATTGCCTCCAATTCCTTCCACGACTGAACACAGTATCCTCATTGGGAGTTGCAAAGATACCTGGTTCATCGTGGAAATCGAAGGGATCCATCAGCATCCGGTCCACATGCCTCCGGCTGTGTGATGACCATTTACCAATATTCTTCTTCATCCTTCCATGTCTATCCCTTTTTCTTGAATATTTTTTGATATGCTTTTGTTTCTTTCTAGTTCGACCCTCATCGCTGCTCGAGGATAGAGATTTTTCAACTCCTTCATCGTCCGAAGAGCTATCAGAAGATTCTGAGCTTGAGTCAGAACTCTCCACTGGCTTGGACCGATGAGACTTATTAGAGCTGGCATGAGTCTTTTTGGTGCTCACATGAGTCTTTGAAGACTCGTGCTCTCTGGGGTTATCGGTGTGATAAGCAACCGATGCTTTGGACTTTTCTTTCACGCCCATCTTGGCCTTTTCTGCCCTCAGAGCTTCTATTTCACCCTTTAGCCTATCACGCTCTTCGATAGTGTATTCATCGTTCTCCCCCACCACTTCGAGCAAAGCTGGTGGTGCTTCTGGATTGTCCGGATTCATTCGGACAGACTTTCTTTGCTGGTTTTGAATGCTTGATTCAGGCACCTTCTCCTTCCATTGTGGTCGCCAATTTGGTGTGGATAATTATCGCCTGAGGGTAGGCTTGTAATTTAGTTGGTGTTTAACAGTAGTATGTGGGTATTATGTGTTAGAGTAGAGAGTAGAGAGATAATTAAGCTGCCTGGTAGCAGTTAATTCTCATTACCCACACTTAATACAGGTGGTTCGGTATTTATACCCCGATGTTTGGGCCCTTATGGGCTTTCGGGTCATGTTTAATGGACCCAGGTCATGTTCAAAGACCCATGAGATCTAAGTAAGAGAGCAAGTAGCTTAGTCAAGAAGTGTTTAGGTTTTTTAGTACTTTTGTCATAGTTCGAACAGTCCTATGGTCAAAACGTTCGAAGTGGTTTGTCCGGTCCGGAGGCCTTGGACCGATCTGTCCTTGTCCGGGGAGTATGCAGAATTCGGACTCATCAATACCAATCAATGGAAATGTTATTGGTTATTTTAAGAGTAAGAGAGGTCTGAGAGAGGGAGATCCTCTCTCTCCTAGTATTTCATATATCGGTGAAGAGTTCTTATTAAGAGGGTTTCTTAACTTATTCACCTCTAACAAATCTATGACTTATACTTCTATGACTAACTTCATTATTCCTTGTTTAGCTTTTGTATATGACATCTTAATATTAACTAATGGTACTCAATATACAACGAAGAAGCTGAGTTTGTTTCTTCAAAACTATCAGGATGTTTCTGCCAATCTATCAATAAAGATAAGACAAAGATTATTATCTCCAAAAGAGTTCATCAAACTAGGCTTTGTATCCTTATTGATCAAATTGACTTTACTACTGGCCACATACCAATAGACTACCGAGGCATAGCTCAAACAACAATTCTAGAAACTATACTTCTCTCCTCAGTAAGATCAATAGCAAGATTCATGATTGGGAAATAAAAACGTATCCTATGGTGGTCGGTTAATTCTTATCAATTCAGTGCTAATGTCTATCTCTTTATAGTAGATGCGGAGCTATTATTTCCCTAAATACATCATCAACATAATTTAAAAGTATTTTAATAATTTTTTGTGAGGTTCTAAGACTAATTATTATAGTATTCATTGGTCTAAGTTGTCTTTATTGTGCAAGCCTTTTGTTGAATGTGGTCTGGATTAAAACAAAAATCTGATATCCATGACACTTTCTCCTGTAAACTCTAGTTTATTTTCAGGGAAAACAGGAGCTAGTGGGCCAATCTAATTCACAACATTTACTACAGAAGTTCCCACCCTCTTAAAGCTAACTACATCAAAGTTGGTTCTCAAACCTAAGCTCAATATAATGTGGAATCTGGGTAAAGGAGAAATGGACTTTTTAAACCTAAAAATTAGCATAACCACTTCCCTTTCAAATTAGATGATAAAGTTGATAATATTTTGTTTCAAACTACAAAGGCTAATTCTTTTTGGTTGAATAGTACTTGGGATCTTTGACCTAAACAACAGGTATGTTTGTTATATTATAGGTTTTGACATGTTAGATTATAGGCTTTGACCTAAACAACAGGTCACCGTTAAAAAACAATTTTAAATTATTAGTCAATCTGGCATTTAGTACATCAATAAATTTTAAATTACATTTTTATTACTTAATATTCTAAACAATATTTGATTTATATGAGGATAGAATTTATTGAAGGGAAATGACACACTAAGTACCTTTTAGTCAAACCTATTACAACCTAGTACCTAAAAATGGGTTAATGCTCACTTAATACCCATCTCATTAAACATATCCACTTCTAATACCTTTTGTTTTTTTAGATTACCCTCAACCTAGTATATAAGGTTGATTTGTGAAAAAAGGGCCCCTTTTAGCTTCAACACCTTCTTAATTACTTTTGAATTTTGAATTTATTAGCCCCCTTTCTCTCTCCTCTCTCCTAACCTAACAAACAACCCATTTTTCAAGAACGTCTCTTCATTTCAAAAAACCACGGCTGATCACACCACCTCCGGCGACACTATTGAACCACCATTTACCTTACGTAACCACCGGCGATCCATATAATCGCCTTTTCAGATTGTTCCGATAACCGGCGAGTTTCAGAATTCCGGTTTGAAGAGTGTGTCATTTCTTATCGAAGAACATGTTGCTGATAAAGGCTCCGCCATTAAACGTAAACAACCCGTTCAACTGTTCGAAGAATCCTCTCACATGCAACGAACCAGCGGTGAAAGCAGTACCTGTTTGGCCATTACAACCCCCAAAAAAAGACATCTAGCTACAGCGGGATGGGCAGAAGCTATCATCGGTGTTGGACAGTCATTTCAAGACGGTGCTCAAGGTCTGAGGTTATCCTTATCCCGTTATGCATTAGAGAACGGTTTTGCTTTTAGGTACATGCACAATACCTTTAACAAGATCACCGTTTATTGTGTAAACAAAGATTCGGATGGCTGCAAATGGAGGCTTTACGCTTCTGTCGATTCTAAGACCGGTTTGATGACAATTAAAAGATTTTTCAGTACCCACACGTGCAGTCCCGTATTCACAAAGAAGAAAAGGAGGCATCTGTCGTCCGATTTGATTGTTGATGATATTCACGATTCTCTACGGAACAGCCATTCTTTAACAGCTAAGACTATACAGTCCACCAGCAAGCAAGACTACGGTTTAGACGTTTCATATCGTCTATCTTGGAATGCGTTGGAGAAGGCCCGTCGCGTTGTATTTGGAGATAGCAATACCTCTTTCGGATTGCTAAAACCATACTTCAAGAGGCTAAAGAGTCGTGATATCACTACGGACTGTCATCTGGATTTGGCTCCCGGCAATGTTTTCCGTCGCTGTTTTATAGCGTTTGGGGCGTGTCTTCAGGGTTTCCATTCGTGCCGCCCTCTACTGTACGTTGACGGAACCCACCTATCAGGGAACCATGGTGGCGTGTTGCTTTCAGCAGTGGCAAAAGATGGAAACAACGGTCAGTACATGTTTCAATATACATTTGGTCTGATAAATATGTTTACATAGTTTGCGATTTAATAAGACTGTCTAATAGTTTGGATTACATACTCTGGTATTTTAGCCATTACTGATTGCTAGCTTGGGAGGCTCTGTCTGATAGATTAGGTTACACAGACTGTTCTTTGTTTACTATTACACAGTCGACCTCAACATCGTTCTGTTAATGTAGTTCTGTTTTTAAGATATTTATTTTCCATCGCAGGTCTTTTCCCCGTAGCTTTTGGTATATTTGGTAGTGAAGACTCGGACAACTGGTTTTGGTTTTTGGAAAATTTAAAACCTCATCAGTTAGGGCGCCAAATAACTTTCATTTCAGACCGCCATGCTGGTATTATTAGCGCTGTCGCAACTCTTTATCCTACTGACTACCACGCTTATTGCATCTTCCATCTTATCCAGAACTTGAATAAAGCTCTTGAACACACTAACAGAGTCTACAAACAAGATATGCTAGTGATGTTTAAGAGTTGTGCTTATGCCCCTACGGTGGATCTTTTTAATGAACGTTATGGTCAGTTTTTGCGCCTAGGCGGTAAGCGTATTGGCAACTTCGTAAGGAATCTGGCCCCAGAAAAATGGGCTCAGGCATATGTCAAAGGCAAACGGTATGGGGCGATGGCATCAACCGCTGTTGAATCGTTCAATGGCCAGATTAAGAAGTTGTGCCATCTGCCTATAGTCAAATTAATTGACCGGATTAGAGCTCTTCTGATGACTCAAATGTCTCGTCGTTTAGGAGAAGGCCAAAGTTGGAACACACATTTGTGCCCCGAGTTTGACAAGATGTTCAAAGACAATGTATAATCCAGTCGGACATGGTTAGTTCGCAAGTCTTCTGCCGCTTATTTTGAGGTTTTATCGGACCCAGTCATGGTGGTCAACATACTGGATTTCAAATGCACATGCGGCTCTTGGCAGCAAGAATGTTTCCCGTGCGCTCATGCGTTGGCTGCAATTGCATCTATAAACGAGGATCCTATGACGTTGGTTGAGCCGTTTTTCACTACCCAAAATTACCTGTCTAGCTATTCATTTAACATACCGGCTATAACAGAGTTTGGCGAATCCAGTAGCGCAGATTGTGATGGAGAGCCCTTGGTGCTGCCCCCTAACGTTAAAAGACGACCCGGTCGTCCGAGGAAGAAGCGTATTCCATCAAGAGGCGAACTTTCCAGCAGCCAGTCCCGTTGTGGTCGATGTTTCAAATCGGGGCATAATAGGCGGTCATGTGATGCTCCGTTCTAAACATTATTTACCTACTTTTTTGTAACATTTTACATATCAAAGATAAGCACTCCTTATCTTTCGACTTATGTTTCGTACACTTTTAACATTTACATGTTCCATGTCTGTTTCTTTCTGACTATGATATCTATTCAATTATACATTGCTATCTTTGAGGTTATACTCTGATAGCGACTCTATTCAACAGTGATAGATTCTGGATATTGCATCTAACATATACATCAAAGTATGTTTTTTGTTTCGGTTCACATCCATCTGATGCTTTACTTACGTTTGATATACATGTACTTCAAATATTTCATGCCATATTCATCTCAAAGATAAGCACTTCTTGTATCTCCACTTATGTTTTGTACCCTTATAGAATTGGCACGTACCATATCTGTTCGTTACAGACTCTGATATATATCCCTGTATACATTGATATCTATGCTGCTACCATCTGATATCCACTATATTCAACGTTGATAGTTTCTGGGTTTTGCATCTAAGAGATACATCAAGATATGTTTTCTGTTTTGGTTTACATCCATCTGATATTTTACTTACATTTGTTATAGATGTACTCCAAATCATTCATGCATGATTCATCTCAGAGATAAGCACTTCTTGTATCTCGACATATGTTTTATCCCCTAAAAGAATTGACACGTACCATATTTGTTTGTTACAGACTCTGATATCTATCGATATATACATTGCTATTTATGCTGCTACCCTCTGATATCCACTATATTAAACATTGATAGTTTCTGGATTTTGCATCTGACAGATACATCAAGATATGTTTTCTGTTTTGGTTTAGATCCATCTGATATTTTACTTACATTTGTTATAGGTGTATTTAAAATCATTCATGCCTGATTCATCTCAAAGATAAGCACTTCTTGTATCTCGACTTATGTTTTGTACCCTTATAGAAATGACAAGTACCATATATGTTTGTTACAGACTCTGATATCTATCCCTGTATACATTGCTATCTCTGATGCTACCCTCTGATATCCACTATATTCAACATTGATAGTTTCTGGATTTTGCATCTCACAGATACATCAAGATATGTTTTCTGTTTCGTATTTAACATCTTTAATTACATTTGTTAACATTCTGTTGTGTACTCGTGTATACATTGCTACCTATGTTGTTATACTCTGATGTCCACTCCATTCAACCTTGCTATCTATGTTTACATCTTACACATTAGAGCTACATTGTTTGTTCTTTTCATGTTACCATAACTCTGATATCTTAGTGTTCATAGATTGCGATTCTGTGAAATAACTGCAAGTAAAACTGCTACCTTCAACTGCACCATGTCATACCATATCTTACCAGTTTAAGCTAGAGAAGGTAAAATACAACGAAACTTTAACATTAAAATCATGCAATGCTACAGTGATTCGCAAAGTGCCATAAACCATAAATCATCCAACCCTGTCAAAAAAAGAGTCTACTGCACAGGGTTGGTCACACTAACAGTCCAAAAAAACCATAAGCAAACAGACGAAAACAACAAAAGATAAACCTAAAGTGCCATGAAACTACATCTCCATGTTCTAACCTACTCGGAGTCCTCTCCATCAGATTCGTCGTCCTCTTCTTCTTCTTCTTCTTCTTCTTCATCATCTTCTTCGTCGTCAGAGGCCTCGTCGTCTGCCTCTTCATCTTCATCGTCGTCTTCTTCTTCCCACTTGCTGCTGCTCTTACGTCTTTTCCTTTTTGGCAGTTTTTCATCCTCAGAAAGATAACAGTCGTCCATGGACCAAGAATCCCATGATCCATAAGGGTCTTCTTGGTCCTCAGACCAAACCGACCAATCATCTTCTTCGTCAGACGAGTACTCCGACGTTGTCGTACGCTTGTATGCCTTGTTACATGCATAGTGGTCAGAAGACCACGCGTCGTCGCCGAACTGGTGTGGGGAGAAGGATGATGAAGGTGCCTCGGTAGGAGGAGCAGTGGTTTGAACTTAGGGTAGAGGTTCTGGATTTTTTTTTCTTTGCAGGTAAGTTTGTGAGGAATAGGTTGACATATGACCCTCTATTTATAGCAAAACCCAGCACCCAATGCTGAGTCCCATTAAGCAACCATATTTTCTTTCACAACTTTAATGGCACAAGTATATTAAATGAATGTAATCATTCTAGTTCATCTACCCATTGTCTTTTCAAGTTCAATCTAACCAATGCCTTTAACACATTAACTTCTAATGAGTAATGTGTGTGGTTAAAAGTCCTTTCAACAAATTAATTGCATTTATCTACCAATAACCATGTTGTGCAGTCCATATATATATATTGCGTGCATCACTAACCTGTTATATGATATTTAGGAGTAATTTTCAATGGTAGATAAATTATATTAAAAATTTAAAACCTATTTGGTCTAGCTATTTTGTCTGAACGATATCTAAAACTATACTATATGGTTCGTAACCAAAAGTTTTATAAATTACGATATGTTTCGCACTACGATATTTGCTTGCTTAACCCCAGATAGATCCTTCCTTAAACCCGGATAGACAATTTGGTAAACATTGATAGTTCTTCTTATATATGCATTATTGGTAGTTTTTTATTACATCTCTTATATGTACAAATAGTAGATATATACTGCCCATAGATGAAATTGATTCATGCAAACAATGGTGTATATGCCAAGGTAGTTTATAAATATATTTGCCCTACATATTTAATTTAGTATACACCTGCTTAAAAATCCATTTGTTATACATCTACATACACCACCTGATTATTTTTCTGATAGTTAACAAATTAGACATTGATAGATGTGTGGTTCAAGCCTGATAGTTAATTATAAAAACTTTGCGAACGACTTGAAAACTACTATGAAAGGTAACAACATATCTAAATTAGTAGGACACAACACTGAATGCTGTAACAGTGATGTGAAAAAGTGCGTTTACATGTAAATTTTCTACTCCAAACATAAATCATAGAAGTTTGTCTAATTCACCCATTGCTAATCTATGCGAAAAATACAAATGGGTACCAAAAAATAAATTACATACTACCAACATCTGTTTGTGTTACGATCATTCAAGAAATGTTTGAATATTTTAGCTCTTGTTTCTGCCGGCATTTCCTCACCATATTCCCGTCCAACAAACCCTTTTGTAATGATGTCTTCTACGTATTTGCAAACGAAAACACCGCAGTCGTAGCTGCCCTTCTTTTGCTGTGG
Source organism: Limnanthes douglasii subsp. nivea (assembly GCA_036936605.1). NCBI lineage: Eukaryota > Viridiplantae > Streptophyta > Magnoliopsida > Brassicales > Limnanthaceae > Limnanthes > Limnanthes douglasii. The sequence continues at coordinate 123,019,982 of JAUPFV010000005.1, read as the reverse complement.
GATGTTTAACATGGTCTTAATTTTGTACCCACCTTTTACCTGCGGTATATATTTCTTCTTCATGCAATAGGCCAGCTGCATTGATAGATACAGTAGCATTCATTGATATGCATTACTATACAGTTTGATAGATGTAGTATTAGAAATTGCTAGACAGTCAACCAAAACAGATAACTTGGATTTTAAATTCCTTACTAGAGCATCGGCTGTGTTTCTCGTCTTATCGGGAATGTGCTTGCTCCACGGCAACATTGGGTTGTAGCTTCTGGCAGCCCCATTCTCCATGTCTATAACCAGGAGCGTCCAGTGGTTCACGCCGTCCGTGTTTACGGTACATAGGGGGACGAAACAGACATATGTGTCGGGGTTCATTGTCTCAAAAACCTTGTCCACAATGACAGACATATCTCCCTTTTTAGCCAGTGTCCCCTGTAAATTTAAGACATTAATACAGGAAGTAGATGTACCTAATATAAAACCAATAATCCCCTGGGAACTTACAGTTGCAATCCCAGTTATTTGAATGGCTGGGACAGGAAATGAATACTTATTATCAAACCCTTTCACAGGGACTTTGAAATCTGAATCCTTTAACAGCTTATATATCCAAGCATCTATTACCTATCAGAACACAATTACAATCTCAAATAAGTTGAGTGACTTGGATTACTGAAAATAATAACCAACAGTTTATTGGTTGACACAATGCTAGATGCTTCATTTAATATTGATAGACGTATATAGACACGTTGCTAGACTAACAAGTAAAATACGATAGATACATCCTAATAGATTTTTACCTTGAAGTCCACTTGAGTTTCGTTAGGCAGTTCCATTATCTCTGTCACACTTACGGAAAGCCTGTACGAGAACTCTGTTTTTGGCAAGTACCATACTTCTGGATCTTCTTGTTGTTCTACCTGTTTCAGTTTCAGCACTTTCTCGTACTCACTTACATCGATCAGTTCTGTTGTCTCTGTCGGGAACGGCCAAGCTACAACTTCAGTTTGCTTTTGTTGAACCTGCGTCGGAGTAAGTAAGTTGAACCCAGGCATGTCATCAATGGGTACCTAAAAAAAAGCAGCATAGTAAACTGTTAACATTACTTTTTAAATGTTTATTGAGAATACCAAATATCTACTTACCTCAACGTCCGTTTGTACTTCCTCGATGGAGTCGAGTGTACGTCTCTTCTCGTTTGAAGTTTCAACAGCCTTGTCAACTTCAGCATAAAATGATTGGGTGCAGTCTACGAAGCTATCGTCAGCCAATGGTGTAACCGATTGGACAATAAGACCCATCGATGCTGCTTTCTGTTGTTGTGGTGTTGCGTACGAAGATGGCTCAACCTGTGACACTTTTTCAATCTTCTCTGCGGATTGATCTCCTCTGTTGAAAATTTGTATCACCTTTAATGGAGACACAGCTTGCGATAGTTGTTCGCACTTTGCTGCTGTTCCAGTGCCAGTGAATACAACTAAGCTAGAGTGTCGTGTGTCTTCAGGCTCCGTTGTTTCGACTTCCTAAAAACATACGATTGGAAACCATTAATTGCGAGATTAACTATCAATTATATATGATATTCAAATACAACTAAGCTATTTAACATCCACTTACATCTTCAGCAAATGTCTCTACCACATTGTGAGAGACAGGTTCTGGAACCTGTAGTTCGGTTGCTGCAATCTCCAACAATGTAATTGCTACTACTATGTCATCTTGTCCTCTGTCCTCACCTTTCTCTGCATTATTTCCTTCATCGACGGTTTGTGGCGACTCCTCCAACTGTCGTTCCATTGTTTTCGTTCCTTCGTTGGATCCTTCGTCCAACAAATCATTTCTGTCCACCGTCAGCTGCTGTTGTTCAACCTCGTTGTTTCCAACTCCGGGTCCCTGTGCAGGTACCAAAACTACATTTTGCGCACCGGCAGCATGAGTTAGGGGTGGTAATTCTTCTGCCACATCCCGTTTCCCATTACCAGCGTCACAACCACTTGTTGTAGTCCCTTTCGGCTTCCTAGACACATCAACAGCAACAGCATCCTGTGTAGTACTCTCTTCCATTGGTTCAACACGTGATTCGGATTGAACACCCCCTCCATCAACTTCTTCTTTGTCCTCCTCCGATACGTCCCTTTCTTTTTGCTTAGCTTTGTCAAGCTCCTGTTTTTCTTCTGTTTTATCCTCCCCATCAACGCCCTCTTCTTCCGTTGCTTTTTCTGTTTCAGTTACTACATGCCTCCGAGATCTTTTGTAAACCAGTGTTTCCTTAACCACCTTCTCAGCAACGCGTGCATCTAAGGTTTCAGTAGCATCCTCATCAACGCGGCCAAATGGCATGGACAAGGTCAACATCAGTTGTTGATCCTCACCATCCATTCTTTTACCTCCAAGCTCTAGCTTTTGTTTCAGGTCCTCCAAATCTTTCTTCAACTTTTCCACCTGATTCAAACGAGCATACGAAATTGTTACATTATTTTTAACAATGATAGATACAACCTACTTTGTTGATAGACAACTTCATTTTAACAAACATACAGATGTTAGTAGTATGATACAACATGCTAGCACTAACCTCTTCGTTTCTTTCATCAAGGCATGTTTTGAGCCTCTTGTTTTCAACTTTCAACCGGCGCAACCGGCTTCTTTTTTTTCAGTTTTTTGCCGTCACGCAATACCGACTGCGACAGCACTCCAAGACTAGGAATCATACTAGACCTTCGTTTTTTCCGGTTCTTCAACCTCTCCCCTTTGTTTTTACCAACTGTTTCCTTCCTCTCCACAATGAACTCCCCCAACGTAACATCATCTTCAACCTCAATCATCGAATGTATTCTCTTCTTACTACCAGCTCCGTCATCTACCTTCCTTATTGAACTTCTGTTCGCAACAGATTTTTTTCTTTTCCTACTCCTCTGTTCGCTTGTTTCACCAGCCCCTTCCCATTGTCTCCGCGAATCATTTACTTCATAAACAAAACATTCTGATGCTGTAAACACCAACTCCCCGCCGACAACCTAGGAAATACCAATAATATACATTTAGCAGCCCAATATTATAATCATCACTGATGTATGTATTATACTACTACGATATATCTACTATACCACAACATACCTCGTCGTCCCTGAGCTCACCGACCATCTGGATCATTTCGAATGTCGACTCCTTGCCCTCTAGCCCCCACCACTTGTAACATCTAGGTATTACATTTGGCCTTGGTATGTCGACATTTATCGAAATATGCTCCATAAGAAACGGCTGCGTAGAACATAACTAACCATTAAAAAAACATTTTCCTAACAGACATGCTGATCGTAACACACTATACTTACAAAAAGCAGAGCAACGCAGCCAATAACTCTTGAAGGATGGCCGGCCTTAATACATTTGTCCAGCGATTTGTGAAGCTTATCCAAGATGGCTCCAGACCAGTCATAGTCGTTTATCTTGTCGAGATTCTCCACGTAGAAGATTGCTGTCCACCCGATTACGTCGCCCGACACTGAAAAGAACAGTGTCGAGCATATGAAAAGTATCAGTAGCCGAGCCACATCCTTCGCTTCATCCTCCCCTCCTTCGCTGACTGCTTTCTCGATTGCTTCCTACAAAAATATCCAAAATCATAACAACAATACATAAAGAACAATTAAAGGCATCCACACCTAATAAGACATTAGATATATGATTGCATACATGCCATAGATGTTTGTTACATACTCTGATATATATCCATGTTTACATTGCTATCTATGCTGCTACCCTCTGATATCCACTCTATTCACTATTGATAGTTTCTAGATTTGCATCTAACATATACATCAAGCTACGTTTTCTGTTTCGTATTTAACATCTTTACTTACATTTGCTGACACTCTGCTGTGTATTCGTGTATACATTGTTATGTATACTGTTATACTCTGATATCCACCCTATTCAACCTTGCTATCTATGTTTATATCTTATACATTAGGTCTACATAAACTGTTGCTTTAATGTTACCATAACTCTGATATCTTAATGTTCATAGATTGTGATTTATAGCAATCTATTTATAGTGATGTGAAAATGTGCCGGCATTTCATCAACCGGCAGAGCCTGCAGCATGAACTACAAAACAACTACATTCTAACATACTATATTTACCTTTATTAACGCGTTGGAAACTGATTTGTCGTTCGTTGGCCCGCTTCTCCTCGTCCTTGGACTCAAAAAATATTTCTTCATCAAAATCGAATCTAACTCGGCTCCATCGGCGTACCGAGCGATAAATCCACCTGATTTGCTCATCGGCATCTCTTCGTTACCGTGTCTCGGGCCAAAGATCGCCTTAACATCTTTCTTGCTCAGCCTTACATGCTTTTGTCCAATCTTGAAAGCCTTCCATCTGACGTCGTATAAACCACAGATCGCCTCGATCAAGTGGTGGAACTTTTTAAGCTTCAGAACCTCGTTCCTCAAGTCGTACGAGGTTTTGAGGAAGGTGTAGAAAGGGGTTCCGCGAGCAGCCTCGATGTGTTCAGCTTTGATTATATCCTGTCTCAGTACGTTGATTATGCCAACCAACCCCGAGCGGTAGAATACTCCTGTTTTCGTCATTTTTACCTGTTAACGTTCACATAATAAGCTAGTTAGTAATTACATGGTAACTAAAACAATAACACTAAGTTGCCACTGCATTATGAAGATTTGTAGAAGCGACCAGAATCTTATACTTATCCCCTAGACGTGCTGTCTGACATGTAAACTACTATCAGACCCTGATATATAATACAAAATACATTGCTAGATGTTTGACGATACCTAAATACACTGACAACATTTGAAACAGCAGCGCTATAGCTGTGATAGCCGATCTAACACGTTCACGATTCAACCAGGCCAGGTTCAAATCCATGGCGTCGGAAAGGTAAACTAAATACTGATAGATAATACAGTTCATATTGCTAGATATGGACCAACCCTACGTAAACTCACGATGCTTAAAACAGCAGCCTCGCAATGCATACAACAACAACAGCCTCACTACCAATACAACTCTTACGTAACGTCGTCCGCTCGAGCAACAGTAACAAATCGCCTTACTCACTACCGGAGTATTAGACGTCATACAGGATGGACTATCAATGTAAAACAACCTATACATCGATGCATATGAATCGAACAGAGACAGTGGTAGACAGATACTTGGTTCGGTTCGAAGGCGTAAGGAATAACAGAGACACTGGGCGACTGTTCCGTTCGACGGAAACTTCTTTGCAGTTCAAGGCTCGCCGGTGGTGGTTCCAAATATCGAAACAGAGACAGAGACAGTGGTTGCTTCGAAGGTTAGTCGTCGGTGGTGGTTCGCCGGTTGGTGTCTGAAATTTCAGACCAGAGACAGAGACAGTGGTTACTTGTCGCCGGTGGTTCGCCGGTTGGTGTCCGAAATATCGGAGCAGAGACAGAGACAGTCGTTACTTGTCGCCGGTGGTTCGCCGGTGGGTGTCAGAATTATCGGAACAGAGGGGTCGATTGATATCGCCGGTTACGTTTGCTTTCAAAAATGACTTTTGGGTTCGCTCTCGTAAAACGTGTTTCTCTCTTCTCAAATTTAGAAATGTGAAAGTGGGGGGAATTGGAACCTAAAAGTCTGATTAGAAGGTGAAAAAAAATGGGTTTCACCAAAACAACCCCTTTTATACCCTTGAGAGTATAATTGTCCATATATTGGCTCTAGGTAGTTTTTGAAACTAGTCCAAAAACGGGTACCATTTTGGTATTTGATAGTTGAGAAGGTACTTATGGGTACTTTTCTCAGGGAAATGACACACTAAGTACCTTTTAGCCAAACCTATTACAACCTAGTACCCAAAAATGGGTTAATGCTCACTTAATACCTATCTCATTAAACATATCCACTTCTAATACCTTTTCTTTTTTTAATACCAAGATTACCCTCAACCTAGTATATAAGGTTGATTTGTGAAAAAAAGGGCCCCTTTTAGCTTCAACACCTTCTTAATTACTTTTGAATTTTGAATTTTGAATTTATTAGCCCCCTTTCTCTCTCCTCTCTCCTAACCTAACAAACAACCCATTTTTCAAGAACGTCTCTTCATTTCAAAAAACCACGGCTGATCACACCACCTCCGGCGACACTATTGAACCACCATTTACCTTACGTAACCACCGGCGATCCATATAATCGCCTTTTCAGATTGTTCCAATCACCGACGAGTTTCACAATTCCGGTTTGACGTCGTCAGTTTCATCCAGAGTCTCCTAGCAGCGATTTTGCACCGTCTCAGCCTCCTAGCTCCGATTTTGCACCGTATCTCAGCCTCCTAGACCACCGTATCTCAGCCTCCTAACAAGTGTTTTAAGTTTCGAAATCGTAGCCGGACGTTACATCTTACAGGTCAGTAACAGAGTCGAGTTTTAAGTTTCGAAATCGTTTTCCATTTTCGAAATCGATTCTAGACTCTCATATAACGTACGTTAATTGCAGGAAACTTATTACCATCTGTTTCTGCTCAATTCAAAGCATCCAAACCGGCTCCGATCACATTCCGGTGAGAAATTTCATTTTCCCACCTATGTTTGAACCCTGATATTTATATGGTTACTCCTTGCGATTTATCGCCTGCAATTGTATGTTTGAGGTTGCTAGCTTACTGCATACACCCTGATATGTTAGATGTGTTTGTAGATTAAACCTGACTGCATACACCATGATATCTTAGTTATGTCAGGTTGCTATATGTGTTGATAAATAGACCATGACTCCATATACCCTTATAGTTTAGGTACGTGATATTGCTATATGTTTCCAACCATTTCCTCTTGCTGCAGACACCCTGATATGTTAGTAATAATCGGTTGATATATGTGTTGGAAAACTGACCAGTAGTCCATATACCCTGATAGTTTAGGTATGCCAGTTTGCTATGTGTGTTGAAATTAGCCCACGATGCATATACCCTGATATGTTAGATATAGGATATTGCTATATCTGTTATACTATCAGTAACACATTCAGTTGTTCTACACCAACGTTAAACACACTAACCAAAACTCCTATAATTCATGGTACACAATGTCGAAACCAAAAGTTTGCATTTTCAAATTTGGTACGGAAACATGTATTATTTCGCTGTCCGAATTCGAAAACTTCGAGTCATTTCAACAGTACGTTGAGCAAACATGGCAAGGGCTTATTAGAGGCAACTACAGCATTACGTACTCTTGCGATGCTCAGAATAATTGTATTTTTAATAAGGAGACCGATTTCATTGGGTTGGAATGTTACCTCGATGTTGAGCGTTTGAAGAGTGTGTCATTTCTTATCGAAGAACGTGTTGCTGATAAAGGCTCCGCCATTAAACGTAAACAACCCGTTCAATTGTTCGAAGAATCCTCTCACATGCAACGAACCAGCGGTGAAAGCAGTACCTGGTTGGCCATTACAACCCCCAAAAAAAGACATCTAGCTACAGCGGGATAGGCAGAAGCTATCATCGGTGTTGGACAGTCATTTCAAGACGGTCCTCAAGGTCTGAGGTTATCCTTATCCCGTTATGCATTAGAGAACGGTTTTGCGTTTAGGTACATGCACAATACCTTTAACAAGATCACCGTTTATTGTGTAAACAAAGATTCGGATGGCTGCAAATGGAGGCTTTACGCTTCTGTCGATTCTAAGACCGGTTTGATGACAATTAAAAGATTTTTCAGTACCCACACGTGCAGTCCCGTATTCACAAAGAAGAAAAGCAGGCATTTGTCGTCCGATTTGATTGCTGATGATATTCACGATTCTATACGGAACAGCCATTCTTTAACAGCTAAGACTATACAGTCGACCATCAAGCAAGACTACGGTTTACACGTTTCATATCGTCTATCTTGGAATGCGTTGGAGAAGGCCCGTCGCGTTGTATTTGGAGATAGCAATACCTCTTTCGGATTGCTAAAACCATACTTCAAGAGGCTAAAGAGTCGTGACATCACTACGGACTGTCATCTGGATTTGGCTCCCGGCAATGTTTTCCGTCGCTGTTTTATAGCGTTTGGGGCGTGTCTTCAGGGTTTCCATTCGTGCCGCCATCTACTGTATGTTGACGGAACCCACCTATCAGGGAAGCATGGTGGCGTGTTGCTTTCAGCAGTGGCAGAAGATGGAAACAATGGTCATTACATGTTTCAATATACATTTGGTCTGATAAATATGTTTACATAGTTTGCGATTTAATAAGATTGTCTCATAGTTTGGATTACATACTTTGGTATTTTAGCCATTACTGATTGCTAGCTTGGGAGGCTATGTCTGATAGATTAGGTTACACAGACTGTTCTTTGTTTACTATTACACAGTCGACCTCAACATTGTTCTGTTAATGTAGTTCTGTTTTTAAGCTATTTATTTTCCATCGCAGGTCTTTTCCCCGTAGCTTTTGGTATATTTGGTAGTGAAGACTCGGAAAACTGGTTTTGGTTTTTGGAAAATTTAAAACCTCATCTGTTAGGGCAAATAACTTTCATTTCAGACCGCCATGCTGGTATTATTAGCGCTGTCGTAACTCTTTATCCTACTGACTACCACGCTTATTGCATCTTCCATCTTATCCAGAACTTGAATAAAGCTCTTGAACACACTAACAGAGTCTACAAATAAGGTATGCTAGTGATGTTTAAGAGCGGTGCTTATGCCCCTACAGTGGATCTTTTTAATGAACGTTATGGTCAGTTTTTGCGCCTAGGCGGTAAGCGTATTGGCAACTTCGTAAGGAATCTGGCCCCAGAAAAATGGGCTCAGGCATATGTCAAAGGCAAACGGTATGGGGCGATGGCATCAACCGCTGTTGAATCGTTCAATGGCCAGATTAAGAAGTTGTGCCATCTGCCTATAGTCGAATTAATCGACCGGATTAGAGCTCTTCTGATGACTCAAATGTCTCGTCGTTTAGGAGAAGGCCAAAGTTGGAACACACATTTGTGCCCCGAGTTTGACAAGATGTTCAAAGACAATGTACAATCCAGTCGGACATGGTTAGTTCGCAAGTCTTCTGCCGCTTATTTTGAGGTTTTATCGGACCCAGTCATGGTGGTCAACATACTGGATTTCAAATGCACATGCGGCTCTTGGCAGCAAGAATGTTTCCCGTGCGCTCATGCGTTGGCTGCAATTGCATCTATAAACGAGGATCCTATGACGTTGGTTGAGCCGGTTTTCACTACCCAAAATTACCTGTCCAACTATTCATTTAACATACCGGCTATAACAGAGTTTGGCGAATCCAGTAGCGCAGATTGTGATGGAGAGCCCTTGGTGCTGCCCCATAACGTTAAAAGACGACCCGGTCGTCCGAGGAAGAAGCGTATTCCATCAATAGGCGAACTTTCCAGCAGCCAGTCCCGTTGTGGTCGATGTTTCAAATCGGGGCATAATAGGCGGTCATGTGATGCTCCGTTCTAAACATTATTTACCTACTTTTTTGTAACATTTTACATATCAAAGATAAGCACTCCTTATCTTTCGACTTATGTTTCGTACACTTTTAACATTTACATGTTCCATGTCTGTTTCTTTCTGACTATGATATCTATTCAATTATACATTGCTATCTTTGAGGTTATACTCTGATAGCGACTCTATTCAACAGTGATAGATTCTGGATATTGCATCTAACATATACATCAAAGTATGTTTTTTGTTTCGGTTCACATCCATCTGATGCTTTACTTACATTTGTTATACATGTACTTCAAATATTCCATGCCATATTCATCTCAAAGATAAGCACTTCTTGTATCTCCACTTATGTTTTGTACCCTTATAGAATTGGCACGTACCATATCTGTTCGTTACAGACTCTGATATCTATCCCTATATACATTGCTATCTATGCTGCTACCATCTGATATCCACTATATTCAACGTTGATAGTTTCTGGGTTTTGCATCTAACAGATACATCAAGATATGTTTTCTGTTTTGGTTTACATCCATCTGATATTTTACTTACATTTGTTATAGATGTACTCCAAATCATTCATGCATGATTCATCTCAGAGATAAGCACTTCTTGTATCTCGACATATGTTTTGTCCCCTAAAAGAATTGACACGTACCATATCTGTTTGTTACAGACTCTGATATCTATCCATATATACATTGCTATTTATGCTGCTACCCTCTGATATCCATTATATTAAACATTGATAGTTTCTGGATTTTGCATCTGACAGATACATCAAGATATGTTTTCTGTTTTGGTTTAGATCCATCTGATATTTTACTTACATTTGTTATAGGTGTACTTAAAATCATTCATGCCTGATTCATCTCAAAGATAAGCACTTCTTGTATCTCGACTTATGTTTTGTACCCTTATAGAAATGACAAGTACCATATATGTTTGTTATAGACTCTGATATCTATCCCTGTATACATTGCTATCTCTGATGCTACCCTCTGATATCCACTATATTCAACATTGATAGTTTCTGGATTTTGCATCTCACAGATACATCAAGATATGTTTTCTGTTTCGTATTTAACATCTTTACTTACATTTGTTAACATTTTGTTGTGTACTCGTGTATACATTGCTACCTATGCTGTTATACTCTGATGTCCACTCCATTCAACCTTGCTATCTATGTTTACATCTTACACATTAGAGCTACATTGTTTGTTCTTTTCATGTTACCATAACTCTGATATCTTAGTGTTCATAGATTGCGATTCTGTGAAATAACTGCAAGTAAAACTGCTACCTTCAACTGCACCATGTCATACCATATCTTACCAGTTTAAGCTAGAGAAGGTAAAATGCAACGAAACTTTAACATTAAAATCATGCAATGGTACAGAGATTCGCAAAGTGCCATAAACCATAAATCATCCAACCCTGTCAAAAAAAGAGTCTACTGCACAGGGTTGGTCACACTAACAGTCCAAAAAAACCATAAACAAACAGACGAAAACAACAAAAGATAAACCTAAAGTGCCATGAAACTACATCTCCATGTTCTAACCTACTCGGAGTCCTCTCCATCAGATTCCTCATCCTCTTCTTCTTCTTCTTCTTCTTCATCTTCATCATCTTCTTCGTCGTCAGAGGCCTCGTCGTCTGCCTCTTCATCTTCATCGTCGTCTTCTTCTTCCCACTTGCTGCTGCTCTTACGTCTTTTCCTTTTTGGCAGTTTTTCATCCTCAGAAAGATAACAGTCGTCCATGGACCAAGAATCCCATGATCCATAAGGGTCTTCTTGGTCCTCAGACCAGACCGACCAATCATCTTCTTCGTCAGAGGAGTACTCCGACGTTGTCGTACGCTTGTATGCCTTGTTACATGCATAGTGGTCAGAGGACCACGCGTCGTCGCCGGACTGGTGTGGGGAGAATGGTGATGAAGGTGCCATGGTAGGAGGAGCAGTGGTTTGAACTTAGGGTATAGGTTCTGGATTTTTTTTTCTTTGTAGGTAAGTTTGTGAGGAATAGGTTGACATATGACCCTATATTTATAGCAAAACCCAGCACCCAATGTTGAGTCCCATTAAGCAACCATATTTTCTTTCACAACTTTAATGGCACACGTATATTAAATGAATGTAATCATTCTAGTTCATCTACCCATTGTCTTTTCAAGTACAATCTAACCAATGCCTTTAACACATTAACTTCTAATGAGTAATGTGTATGGTTAAAAGTCCTTTCAACAAATTAATTGCATTTATCTACCAATAACCATGTTGTGCAGTCCATATATATATATATATTTCGTGCATCACTAACCTGTTATATGATATTTACGAGTAATTTTCAATGGTAGATAAATTATATTAAAAATTTAAAACCTATTTGGTCTAGCTATTTTGTCTGAACGATATCTAAAACTATACTATATGGTTCGTAACCAAAAAATTTATAAATTACGATATGTTTCGCACTACGATATTTGCTTGCTTAACCCCAGATAGATCCTTCCTTAAACCCAGATAGACAATTTGGTAAACATTGATAGTTCTTCTTATATATGCATTATTGGTAGTTTTTTATTACATCTCTTATATGTACAAATAGTAGATATATACTGCCCATAGATGAAATTGATTCATGCAAACAATGGTGTATATGCCAAGGTAGTTTATAAATATATTTGCCCTACATATTTAATTTAGTATACACCTGCTTAAAAATCCATTTGTTATACATCTACATACACCACCTGATTATTTTTCTGATAGTTAACAAATTAGACATTGATAGATGTGTGGTTCAAGCCTGATAGTTAATAATAAAAACTTTGTGAACGACTTGAAAACTACTATGAAAGGTAACAACATATCTAAATTAGTAGGACACAACACTGAATGCTGTAACAGTGATGTGAAAAAGTGCGTTTACATGTAAATTTTCTACTCCAAACATAAATCATAGAAGTTTGTCTAATTCACCCATTGCTAATCTACGCAAAAAATACAAATGGGTACCAAAAAATAAATTACATACTACCAACATTTGTTTGTGTTACGATCATTCAAGAAATGTTTGAATATTTTAGCTCTTGTTTCTGCCGGCATTTCCTCACCATATTCCCGTCCAACAAACCCTTTTGTAATGATGTCTTCTACGTATTTGCAAACGAAAACACCGCAGTCGTAGCTGCCCTTCTTTTGCTGTGGGATGTTTAACATGGTCTTAATTTTGTACCCACCTTTTACCTGCGGTATATATTTCTTCTTCATGCAATAGGCCAGCTGCATTGATAGATACAGTAGCAGTCATTGATATGCATTACTATACAGTTTGATAGATGTAGTATTAGAAATTGCTAGACAATCAACCAAAATAGATAACTTGGATTTTAAATTCCTTACCAGAGCATCGGCTGTGTTTCTCGTCTTATCGGGAATGTGCTTGCTCCACGGCAACATTGGGTTGTAGCTTCTGGCAGCCCCATTCTCCATGTCTATAACCAGGAGCGTCCAGTGGTTCACGCCATCCGTGTTTACGGTACATAGGGGGACGAAAGAGACATATGTGTCGGGGTTCATTGTCTCAAAAACCTTGTCCACAATGACAGACATATCTCCCTTTTTAGCCAGTGTCCCCTGTAAATTTAAGACATTAATATAGGAAGTAGATGTAACTAATATAAAACCAATAATCCCCTGGGAACTTACAGTTGCAATCCCAGTTATTTGAATGGCTGGGACAGGAAATGAATACTTATTATCAAACCCTTTCACAGGGACTTTGAAATCTGAATCCTTTAACAGCTTATATATCCAAGCATCTATTACCTATCAGAACACAATTACAATCTCAAATCAGTTGAGTGACTTGGATTACTGAAAATAATAACCAACAGTTTATTGGTTGACACAATGCTAGATGCTTCATTTAATATTGATAGACGTATATAGACACGTTGCTAGACTAACAAGTAAAATACGATAGATACATCCTAATAGATTTTTACCTTGAAGTCCACTTGAGTTTCGTTAGGCAGTTCCATTATCTCTGTCACACTTACGGAAAGCCTGTACGAGAACTATGTTGTTGGCAAGTACCATACTTCTGGATCTTCTTGTTGTTCTACCATGTTTACATTGCTATCTATGCTGCTACCCTCTGATATCCACTCTATTCACTATTGATAGTTTCTGGATTTGCATCTAACATATGCATCAAGCTACGTTTTCTGTTTCGTATTTAACATCTTTACTTACATTTGCTGACACTCTGCTGTGTATTCGTGTATACATTGTTATGTATACTGTTATACTCTGATATCCACCCTATTCAACCTTGCTATCTATGTTTATATCTTATACATTAGGTCTACATAAACTGTTGCTTTAATGTTACCATAACTCTGATATCTTAATGTTCATAGATTGTGATTTATAGCAATCTATTTATAGTGATGTGAAAATGTGCCGGCATTTCATCAACCGGCAGAGCCTGCAGCATGAACTACAAAACAACTACATTCTAACATACTATATTTACCTTTATTAACGCGTTGGAAACTGATTTGTCGTTCGTTGGCCCGCTTCTCCTCGTCCTTGGACTCAAAAAATATTTCTTCATCAAAATCGAATCTAACTCGGCTCCATCGGCGTACTGAGCGATAAATCCACCTGATTTGCTCATCGGCATCTCTTCGTTACCGTGTCTTAGGCCAAAGATCGCCTTAACATCTTTCTTGCTCAGCCTTACATGCTTTTGTCCAATCTTGAAAGCCTTCCATCTGACGTCGTATAAACCACAGATCGCCTCGATCAAGTGGTGGAACTTTTTAAGCTTCAGAACCTCGTTCCTCAAGTCGTACGAGGTTTTGAGGAAGGTGTAGAAAGGGGTTCCGCGAGCAGCCTCGATGTGTTCAGCTTTGATTATATCCCGTCTCAGTACGTTGATTATGCCAACCAACCCCGAGCGGTAGAATACTCCTGTTTTCGTCATTTTTACCTGTTAACGTTCACATAATAAGCTAGTTAGTAATTACATGGTAACTAAAACAATAACACTAAGTTGCCACTCCATTATGAAGATTTGTAGAAGCGACCAGAATCTTATACTTATCCCCTAGACGTGTTGTCTGACATGTAAACTACTATCAGACCCTGATATATAATACAAGATACATTGCTAGATATTTGACGATACCTAAATACACTGACAACATTTGAAACAGCAACGCTATAGCTGTGATAGCCGATCTAACACGTTCACGATTCAACCAGGCCAGGTTCAAATCCATGGCGTCGGAAAGGTAAACTAAATACTGATAGATAATACAGTTCATATTGCTAGATATGGACCAACCCTACGTAAATTCACGATGCTTAAAACAGCAGCCTCACAATGCATACAACAACAACAGCCTTACTACCAATACAACTCTTACGTAACGTCGTCCGCTCGAGCAACAGTAACAAATCGCCTTACTCACTACCGGAGTATTAGACGTCATACATCATGGACTATCAATGTAAAACAACCTATACATCGACGCATATGAATCGAACAGAGACAGTGGTAGACAGATACCTGGTTCGGTTCGAAGGCGTAAGGAATAACAGAGACACTGGGCGACTGTTCCGTTCGACGGAAACTTCTTTGCAGTTCGAGGCTCGCCGGTGGTGGTTCCAAATATCGAAACAGAGACAGAGACAGTGGTTGCTTCGAAGGTTAGTCGTCGGCGGTGGTTCGCCGGTTGGTGTCTGAAATTTCGGACCAGAGACAAAGACAGTGGTTACTTGTCGCCGGTGGTTCGCCGGTTGGTGTCCGAAATATTGGAGCAGAGACAGAGACAGTCGTTACTTGTCCCCGGTGGTTCGCCGGTGGGTGTCAGAATTATCGGAACAGAAGGGTCGATTGATATCGCCGGTTACGTTTGCGTTCAAAAATGACTTTTGGGTTCGCTCTCGTAAAACGTGTTTCTCTCTCCTCAAATTTAGAAATGTGAAAGTGGGGGGAATTGGAACCTAAAAGTCTGATTAGAAGGTGAAAAAAGTGGGTTTCACCAAAACAACCCTTTTTATACCCTTGAGGGTATAATTGTCCATATATTGGCTCTAGGTAGTTTTTGAAACTAGTCCAAAAACGGGTACCATTTTGGTATTTGATAGTTGAGAAGGTATTTATGGGTACTTTTCTCTTTATTGAATCCTATAATATAAAAATACATCATTTTTTATCATATTATTTTACTACTATAATAAACTATGAAATGTTTATCAATTAACTTACTCATTTTTAATAAGAATGGATTACAATTAAACTACAGATTCATATATTGTTTTGTAGATCATGGAGTTTTTATAGTTTTGTTTCTCTAACATTGTTTTTCGTTATTGCGCTTTTTAAAGAACTACACTAAAAAGTTAGTTAGAGAAGAACGAAAGAAGATTTAGAGTTTTAGTAGTCTGTCAAACCAAAAAAACGACAAATATTTTTGTATATGTAACGAAAGAATTCAAGCATACGTTTCACTTATATAGCTAATGCAGTTAGCATTTTAAAGCCCAAACACCATTGCATTATACCATTCTATTTCATATTGTGATGAAATACAACAATCCATTAAATTGATTTCTATCAATTTAGCTCTTGAACTTATGAGTACATTCTCAAGTGTTGATATTTGGACACAATCTTTTCATAGATCCCAAATTCGACCTGATTTCTACACTTTTACCTTCATAACGAGTTTTCACATATTACTCTCACTACTTATTAATTAGATTGTCTTATGATAGTATCTAAACATATCATTAGCATATTCATCCAACAATCTCCCACTTGGATTGGC
Source organism: Limnanthes douglasii subsp. nivea (assembly GCA_036936605.1). Classification (NCBI taxonomy): domain Eukaryota; kingdom Viridiplantae; phylum Streptophyta; class Magnoliopsida; order Brassicales; family Limnanthaceae; genus Limnanthes; species Limnanthes douglasii. The sequence goes on along the minus strand of JAUPFV010000005.1, from coordinate 123,003,673 downwards.
AGATGATACTCAATGATATATTTACCTAATGGACATTCTAATTTCATTGTCAATAGGTTAACTAAAAAAAATATAAAATATAATTACACATTTATTCTTAATTGGCCCTAATCAAGTGAAGATATACTTAATGAGTTATAGAAGTCAATGCATTTTAACTGGGCCATATATTGAAATAAACCAAAATATACACAATTAAACTACAAATACAAATCGGTTCCAAGTACAAAACTCTCAATGAAATTAATGATCCTCTAAACAAACAACACCCATCTTAATATATGTTCTCGATACATTGAAGGTAGTCGTACGTTCGTAAGAGAATCTACTACCATAGAATTTTGTATGATGCGCTTTATACTTATTTGACATCTCTTAACTCTCTTTTAATAGACATGAACGATATATTTATACGTTCGAACTAAGATAAGCTCATACTATTTAACTTTAGAATTATTATCACATCATATCCTTATGGAACTTTCTTTCCCTTGTATAATGACTCAATTCTATAACCATAGTGATTGATTGGACGAATTAAAACATTAGACAAATTGCACTAGCATATAGAAGATGCAACTAGTGTTACTTTAAATTTTTCCATAAGATTGTATCTCTAACTAATGGGAAAATGTTATCTAACATGCTACCAAATATATCCACACAACCTACTAAACTCTAAGTCGGAATGCTCATTAGTCTCAAAATTATCTCGACTTCATATATGTCCATATGTTTCATTTTTCTTGTTTCTTGAACGGAGAGCCCTCTTTTGACCACTTTATAATAGTCTATTTCTAGACTACTTACACACCTCTCCAACAATCAGAAAACATATGCAGTATCCGACCTTGTAAACTTAAGCATACAAGGGACTCCCAACTTCATAAGCATATAGAACCTTGGTTAAAGAGTATTTTCTTAATGTCGTGATTTTTCTAATTGAGTCATTTATAAAACTTGAGATAGTATCTATTTAAAGTTAATTCATTTATGATGAGTATATCTTATTGTCACAAATCATGTTTTATGTCTCTCCATATTACCTTAAGAATTCTGATTCGTTTTGGTAATGTTATTTGCAACCAATCAGTGTTGTATCTTAAGGTAATGAGGGCTTCTAAATGTGTTATCTTGCATTGACTTATACTCTTATTTTGTAGCGTTTATCCACAAGTGAGAATTATAACTCTTCATGACTTTATGGAAACACGAAGAATCGTTTGGTGTTACCAAAATGAATCTTTATTTTCTTGAATATACATTATATTACCAAAAAAAATAAAATGCTCTTCTTATATCTAGTGAAGGCTAAACACATGAAAGGTCCCCCATGTTTGTCAATTGTCTCAGGTCAGTCCCCTTCCTTTACCATTGTTATAAATAGGTGTCCCGTGTTTTCAAAAACAAAACAGATAGATTATTTTTTGAAAACTTGAAGGACACGTTTATTACAAATGTGAGGGACTTTTTTATTATAAAAAGGATCTATTTGTTTCGTTTTTTAAAATGTGAGGGACTTATTTTATTACAAAGGTAAATTAAGGGGACCGATGTGAGACAATTGACAAACATGGAGGACCTGCCATATTTTTTACCCTCTAGTGAGTCTACTTAACGTCAATATTTCTTATTATGCATTTTCATGAGAGGGTAGATTTTGAAATTCTTGAACTAATTTCAATTTGTTTCTTATGTGAAAGATAATATTCATCTTGAGTGACTTAATATTCTAACAAATTTTCAACAACTGGCATGGAAACTAATCATCTGATACCTGAACATTAATCCACCAATAACCATAATTTTGGCTCATATGTTGGCTTGATGACTTACTTATCTTTATTAAACCTTTACGAATCTCTTTACAATATTTCTCAAAATTAAAATTGACTCTTAAACTCTTTCTTCTAAAATAAACATCATTAAAAAAATTTAGTGTTCTCATCTCAAGATAGACTTATATTCATAGAAACATAAAACTAAAATCCCTTTAAGTGGTCAAAATATCTCATAATATAATAGCTAACCCTTTTATTGTCCAACTTTTGTATTGAGCCGATAAGGTTTTGCTTCGGAATGACACCCTCAAACATTCAAATTCTTTAAACAATAGTTGTGCCCAATAGAAATTTCATTTGTAATCTTTATGGGTTTTTTTTTAACTTTTATTTATAGCGTACACTACACATTTGATGGCCTCTCCCAGATTGATAGTGGTTGAGCTGAATGATAAATCATATTTCTCACAATATTCTTAAGCATATGAATTCATTTCTTAAATATGCCTTCTACGTTCGACAAACCCGACATCATATTTTGAGAAAGTATACCACTTTCCTCTAGGTTTCACAAAATGGATCTTGAAATTATTCACCTCAGCCGTTGCATCTTCATAATACTGACTATCACATTCAGATATAACTCACTCTATGATTTTACCTAGTTTTTTTTCAACTTTGGTCTTAAAAGCTATGGATGTGACGATGGTTTCTTATTTCTCATGAGAAAATTATAAGTACCCGTAAAGAGAGAAATCGTCTATAAATGATGTGAAGTGTCATTGACCGTTCAATGATTCTTTAGAGAATGCTCCACACATGTAGGTATGGATTACTTCTATAAAAACATTATTTTATATACCCCTACCCTTTTGATTTTGGTTTGTTTCCAGTTGATGTATGGGTAATCTACCAATAACAATCCCTAATAAAAAATATTTACAAATAACCACCCAGGGTTTGAAAAAATAATGATAATCATCTAGTTCTAGAACTTAATTATTGATGACCACTTGGATTTTTCTGTTAATACCAATATACCCATTGACCGTTTTTCTCTCTTCTATTTTTTGTTGTTTTTAAATGAGACATCTTTCCAACCATAGTTCAAAAAAATATCTTAAAATATCATTGATTTTGTTTTTTTAATACGAATAAAACTATATCCATGAAAACAATTGATTTTTTTGTATTATATTTGATTGTGAGAATATGAGTAATCTAGTTTCAAAATTAGTCTACTAAAAGTATTTTGTATTTTTTCAATGTCATATCTTTCAAACCATAGATCCAAAAAAATCCAAAAATAGCATTGCTTTTATTTTTTAAAGACAAACAAAACTAGATCAATGAAATATTGTTTTTTGAAGTATTTTTTGCTACGTGCCGTTGCAAAAATAGAAGTAATCTGGTTACGAAATTAAGAGTAACCAGGTTACGAAAATAGGAGTAATCTCGTTGTGAAATTAGTTAGGGAAAAATTTTTTGATTTCTTTTTAAATTTTATGTCTTTCAAATTAAAGCTTGCAAAAAAATCTCAAAATATCATTGATTTTGTTTTTAAAGATGACCAAAACTAGATGAGGGAAAGAATCTTTTTTAAAATAAAAATATTTTCGTAATACATTTGGTTATGAAAATACGAGTAATCTGGCTGCAAAAATATTAGTAATATGGTTACAAAATTAGTCTATAATTGTTTTTTTAAATGTCATATCTTTCAAACTATAGCTCTAAAAATCTATAAAATACTATTGGTTTTGTTTTTAAGATGAAAAAAAACTATATCCATGAAAGATTTGTTTTTCAATTCTTCTGCTACATGTTGTTATGAAAATATGCGTAATCTGGTTACAAAATTAGTTTAAGGATTTTTTATTTTTTTTAATATCATACATGTCAACCCATATCTCATAAAAAATTGAAAATACTATTGATTTTGTTTTTAACGACGAACAAAACTAGATCAGTGAAAGATGTTTATTTTGGAAAAAAATCTATTTTTACTACATTTGGTTGCAAAAATATGCGTAACATTGTTGCGAATATCAAAGTAATCCAGTTGCAAAGTTAGTCTAAGAAATGTTTTTTTAAATATTATATACTTCAAACTATAGCTCCAAAAAAATCTGAAAACACTATTGGTTTTGTTTTTTAAAGACGAACAAAACTAGATCCGTGAAAGAATTTTTTTACAATCTGTGGTTGGAAAATAAGAGAAATCTAGTTGCAAAATTATGAGTAATTTGGTTGTAAAATTAACATGGTAAAAAAAATTTAAAATGCCATATATTTCACTTCATAGCTCCAACGAAATCCATAAGTATCATTTCTTTTTATTCTTTAAAGACGAACAAAACTAGATATATGAAAGGTTTTTAAAAAAAACAAATTACTTTTTTTGGTTTCAAAAATAGGAGTAATATGGTTACAAAATTACTCTTTGTTTTATTTTTTAAATAACAGATCTTTGAAAATATAGCTCTAAACAAATCCGCGAATTCTATTAGTTTTGTTTTTTAAGACCAACAAAACTAGATCCATGAATGTTTATTTATTGAACCTTTTTACAATAATTGGTTGCAAAAATACGAGTATTTTGGTGGCGATATTAGTCTCGGAAACGTTTTTGGTTTTTTTAATGTCATATATTTCAAACTATAGCTTCAAAAAATCAAAAAATATCATTGGTTTTGTATTCAAAAGACGAACATTTGGTTGCAAAAATAGGAGTAATCTCGGTGCAAAATTAGACTAGAAAAATAATTATGTTCCAGTTATTTAATTAAGATTAATTTTGTTTTAAAAAAATAATTATCTTTTAATTGCGTAATTAAGAGTAATTTGGTTGTGAAAATAGAAACAAAATAACAAAAAATAGACTCATGGATTTATTTTTGTTCGTCTTTATAAAATAATAATATACGTGTTTTTAGAAAAAATACTTGAGTTGGGGTTTTAAATATATGATGTTTTGAATGTTAAAAATAACTAATTGTTAAGGGTTTGTGTGTTCAAGGGTATTATTAGAATAAATTATGTTACAAGTGGTTATTGAGTTCGAGTTTGAAAGATATGTTTGAAATGTTCGAAATAATTAATTGTGAAAGGTGTACGTGTTTTGTGTGCTCAAGGCTATTGTAGGACACATTTATGTTACAAGTGGTTATGGATAAACTATAAAATCGAGGTGGTTATTTGTAGTGTTTTTCTTTTATGAGTGGCTTTAGTAACTTACCCTTGATAAAATTCGATACAAGTACTAAAGTTTGAATAATCAAATGGGCTTAATAAACCTTTTAAAGAAAATTTTATCCATTTTTACTTTTAGGATATTATTTATGTAGTCGTGCCAAAGTTTACCTAATTTTAGTTTTTTCAATTTAGTTTGTCAGATACTTGTATGTTCATTATTTATTTCTGATGCTTAGTAACATTTTATTAATAAAAAATTATTATTCAATGTTAAACATCTAGTGCCTATGGTATTATCATGTAAAACAAGAGTCATTTGATTATGTTCATACATCTTATAAGGCGTCTTTTACTGACATCTTTCAAATACCGTAAATGTTCACTAGAAATGAACAACTAAAAGTCACAAATTGCATACATTTAACACGAGTTTCCATTTACTTAATGAATAGATCTTTCACCATCGTGGAAGGCTTCGGCTAATTATCATATCCTTAAGAGAAACACACATATGGATGGTCAAAACTGTACGAACTCACCACGTAATAGGTGATTCTTTAGGTTTTTTGGCTCATGAACTGGAAGCCTTATCAAATTCTCTACCATACTTTTTTTTATATGTTTTTCTTATTAAGAGCTCATCTTATGCATCTTCAGGCATACTTGTGTTAGCCTTTCCTCCTCCTAAGTAGCATGAATTTACTAATTATTCGCTTCTGATGGAAAATGAAACACAATCCTTATTAAAATTATTTGAGAATGCAAAGCTTAAGTGTATTTAAATTTGAGGCAACCATTGATATTCAAAACATGTTGTATTATTTTTCATTTTTCCACTAAACTTCATGGTCGACATGTCCCGTCTCGTGAAATCAGTATGATAGATCATGTCTGGAACGAAGTGCTAGACGCGACAGTACTATGATGGAAAAAAATATCAAAATCAAATTTTATCCCACCATGCTATAAACGGGACTTAGTCTCGTCGTGATTTACCCAATTTGAAATAATAAAGATTTCATTTTTTTTTAATTTACTAGTTTGAATAGTTTTTTAGATCTTCTAATATTTTTTTATTAAATAAAACCTATTTTTTATGATTAAATTTAGTCGAATGAGATAAAATTATGATATTTATCAAAATAACGAAAATATAACTGAATTTAAATTTGTAGATACAATAGATTATCAACCAAATAAGTAAATAAAATGTTAAATATTTATACATCTTCTAATATTTTATTAGGTTTAGTTATAGTTAAAAAAAGTTACCCATGGCCAATGAAAGAGCACGTACATGTGAATGGTAGAGGCTTAAGGAAGAGGATATGCATTCGAATATCCACCAAAGTGTTTATCATAAGCCATGTATTGATTTAGCCGCACATTAAACTCTTGAAATTAGTAATGTTGTAATTATTCTTCCCCAAACCTATTACTCAATTGCAGCAAGTTATTACTCAATTTTTTAAATCGTGTCCTCTATTGGACCTTGAATTTGTTAGATGACCTCCAACATCTCACATTTGTTTAATCTCATTCTCTTACTACTAACAGTACTATGTGCATGTGTTGGATCCATCTGCATTAGTGGATCCATACTGTGCCATCATGTTTTCCACCCTAGAGATAAAGGAGATTGTGCACAGTCATTGGCCGCCTTTGTGGTATATGTAGATACTTCAAAAATATGTATACACCTTCTAGTTGGACTAGATGCGTAGATCATGGGTATATAGGTCTTGATTTATTAGAAAAATACTTATTATTCTAGCTTTATATGAAATTTTATGCTCAACATATTCACTAACATATATCATTCTTTTGATAAAGAAATGAGATATTATTATCGCATAAGGTAAATATCTTTATTTATGATTATTTCTCATATGCCTAATTATCAAATAGGGTAAATTTATATTTTTTTCTTTTGAAATAGTATAACGGTTCCAAATGTTTGCATATAATACAATGGTTCCCCTTGAAATAGTGGAACGATTCCACAATATTTATTTTCCTCTTGAAATAGTCCTCTCAAATTCAGTTTACTAGCAGCCACCATCTCTCATGCCTAGGAACCGAATGATTTTTATCGTTATATAATAAGTCAACTAATCATTCTAATAGAATATGACAATTACTACCCCACATATGGGGAGGGTATTCTAATCCACGATGTTGATAACTAAAATACTCACAGGTATACCAAATTATGTTTCTCTGTCCGTTGCATAAATTTTATCCAAGACACCCTTAATTTTATAATTCATGTCAAGAATATTTTCAATCGATAAATTTATCTAACAACTATAATAGAATTATTTAACTAGTCTATCATACCAAAATGGTTGACCTTTTAATAAATCTTAACCAACTTAACTCATTTAGACGTCCAATAATCATTTTCGTACATGAAACTCCTTTAATTTCGTTGGTGGTCAAGAAGGGTAAAATTACTCTTCAACTCATAGTCCCAAGGATGGGACTTCATCCTCCTCACGTCTTTGTGAACCTCACACATGATTTCTTTTTTTTCTAATGATATTATTTTTTCTTGATGTTATGGTACCGTGATTGTATAATTTTTCTACTCTTGTTTTAATCCATTTAAGAAAGTGTTTGAATAATATGTGAACTTTTAAGATTATAGAATAGGGGTTAAGATAAGGGTTAGAGAAAACTTTGAAAGATGATGGATGAGTAGTGGAGGAGAAGAAGTAGTTAGGTTCAGACAATTTGATATGAGAGAACTTTAAGAGATGAGGGATGAGTAGTAGATAAGACAAGAGGGTGTATTTGGTGTGGATTATTTTCGACTGAGAGTAATTTGGTCAGGTGTTTTGTGGTGTTTCAAAGGTATTTAATGTTTGGTTGTTTGTAGTGAGAGATTTAAGCTGCCTCGTTATATTAAATGTTCATTACCCTCATTAATGAAAGTGGTTGGGTTTTTATACCCTTAATTATGGGCTATATGGGCTTTCGGGTCAAACTTATGAAACCGGGTCGAATTCAAAAACCCATTAGTTTATTAAGCAGATTAGCAATTAGCTTAGTCAAAAGGTGATTAGTTTTTAGTACTTTTGTCCAGTTCGGATGGTTTAGTGGGTGGCTTTTATCCGAATTGCCCATGTCCGGTTTCTACAGTGAGTGACAAATATTTCCGGACTCATCAGTAGCCCCTTTTTTAGGTTTTGTCGAAGGCCTTTGGTAAGACCTAAAAAATCTTTTTTAGGCACTAGTTATATTCTACGGACTGTTCAAGTACTCTATCCATGATTTATTCGGACTGTAAACTTCTCTGAAGTTCAAAATTTCTGTTATGGATCGTGGGACACGTGTCATATTCTGATTTTCCTCACTAGCCGTTTTTCTCATAGGACGGCGCTCCCACTAATGCAAAAAAGTAACATCTTCATTTAATACCTATGACGTCAGCGCCGCCTTCAATAATTACTTTTTTATTTTCGTATTCTCCTAGGTTTTTGGCATCTCTTTTTGATTCATTAGTATAAATTGCATAATTTTCACTGTTTTACCATCTTCATTACTCTCTCATGCCTTCATCTCGAAGCTTTCACCTCTCTTCTCAAAATCCTTTTGGTGTGAGTTTATGTTCACAACAAGAAACGCACTGGTAAAAGGCGGGTAGCTTAATCTTTCAGAGTTAGAAAAAGCACAAAGAGTTGAGCGAGAAATGCGCATTGTTGCGGGTCTTCCAGTTTCTCCAATCGACAAGTCTGAAACACCATCTTCAGAGGCTGATCGAGGTTCATCTTCTGCTAGAAGTTCCAAACCCATGAGGTTATTTCAACCAAGTCTTTCAACCATCGTATCGGGCTCCTCGGTTCAGGAGTCAAAACCCACTATTGAACGGGAAAAAGTCGTTTCAAGCACAAGGAGACCCTCTCCATTTATAGAAATGGGGTGAGATGTTGAAAACTCCCCGGAAAAAGTTACACTTTGTAGAACATGTCGCTTCATGAAGGGCCAAGTTGTTGTCTCACAGTCTAAGTCCCCGAAAACAGGGCCTTCTAAGTCTGGGGCCAAGGACAAAACTACTGAATCAGGGGCATCTATCAGAGTCCCTAAGGATAAATCCGCTGGTCCGGAGGCCACTAAAACAAGCCTTCGAAATTAGCCCTTTGGACCTAAGCCCCAGCCAGACACCAGACCACAAAGAGAAAGTGATGCTCAACAATCCGGACAGCATACTGAGCCAGCCACCAGCACTCCTCCACCAACGACAACTGACAAACCTTCCATGGTGACCCAACAGATCCCACATTGGCTGAGCAAATCCCAAATGCTTTACACACCGGAGAGGGTACCGGAGGGGATATCAACATTGATGGAGTAGACATCAGTGGCCTTCAAGGGATTGGCCTTTACTTTGGAGACCTCGAGAAAGGTGACTTTGCTGACCCTTACCTCCCTCCGAGCTCCACGAACATGGTTACTTTCAATGGTAAGTCTTTTTCCGTTTCAGGGGAGAATGACATGGTGACTCACTCCTTGCTGAGCAACATTCAATCGATGCTCAACCTGGAGAGACAAGTACGAAGTCAATCCACCCTTATCAACACACTCAACACAGACAAAGAAACTTTATCTAACAACCTCCTTAACACCGATCAGAGTGTTGAGGCATTAAAGAGAGAGATCGAGGAGTTGAAGAAGGGAATAGAGGACTTGGCCACCGGGCTGGCTAGTTTGGAGGGGGTTAACAAAGAACTCCAATCTAAATGTTCTGGCTTGGAGAAGGATCTCTCCACTTTAAAGGAGGAGGTGAAGGCCCGGGAAAATGTTATCCAGCCCCTAACCAGTGACAAAATTTCACTCGAAGATGCTGTGTTTAGAGCCACCTAGGAGAAAGAGGATTTGACAAAGGATTAGTAGAAGAAAATCCAGGCCAGGATTGATGAATATACCAACAAGGTGATCGACTCCCAAGAAGAGAGGTATGTCGAAGTCAAATCCGATATGGTCTTGCTTTTCCACCGAACATTCCCAAAGAGGACGCTCGGTAATTTGTGGCAGTACGTTGAATATGACGATATCCCATTCCACACGATGGTGGATGGTGATAAGAAAAACTACTCCGGTGGTTATGATGATACCACTAATGAAGAAGAGGGGACTGGAGAGAGAGACCTAATGAGGATCCCAAATACACTAAGAAGAAACCATATCAAGTTGGAAAATCTAAGGGAGCCCAGGCATTTTTGTAACCGTGTTCGGCTCTTGTCCGGATAAACCTTTTCTTTCTGAACTTCAAAGTCCTTGGATGGCCAATGCATTTTACATGTTTTAATATCATTCCCCGGTGCTACCCGGGAAATTTTGCTTTACACAATTCTTGCATTGTTTTATAGTTACCCAATTTTGATGGCTAATGTTTAAATAGCCCATAGTCATTTTACAAGTATTTTCAGGTGAGAGTTTTAAATTCTCCGACAAAATCAGTTTAAATGGTCATCACTCTAGAAGATTAATCTAGTCTGTCAATGATACTTAAAAAGTTTTAAAGAAGTTATCAATCAACCCACTCCGAATTTTTCAAGAAGGCATCAATCAGAGTATTTACATGGACTTTAAACAAGTAAATATTTACATAACTTTTATTCTAGATACAACCGGAGGTGTTCAATGTTCCAGGGGTGATTCAAGATTCTTCCATCTTTATCTTGAAGCCTGTATATCCCAGACTTAAGCTTTTCAATGACCACGTAGGGTCCTTCCCATTTTGGAGCTAGCTTGCCGAACTACTTCTCCTTAGTATGTAAGAAGACTTTTCTCAACACTTTAACCCCTTGTTGAAAATCTCTTCTTCTGACTTTTGAAGAAAACCTGCTTCTCATCAATCCCCGATAATGGGTGGCTCTAAGGTGAGCTTTAACTCTTTTCTCTTCTATCAAGTCGAGTTGACTTCTGATTGCCATTTCATTAGCTTGTTTGGAAAAATTGTGGACTCGGTATGATGGAGGAGTTTCCTCTATAGGAGCAATTGAATCCATACCATATACTAAGGAAAACGAGGATTCCTGTGTAGCAGCTCCAAGAGTAGTCCGGTAGGCCCATAACACTTCTTGTAGGTAGCTTGGCCACTTTCCTGCAGCCCCTTCTAAATTATTTTTAAGACTGGAGAGGATGGTCATGTTTGCTACTTCAACCTGACCATTCTCCTGTGGGTGGAAAGGAGAAGAGAAAAAAAGTTGAATGCCTCGGGAGGCACATAAATTCTCCATATCCTTGTTATCGAATTGTGGCCCATTGCCTGTGGTTATCTTCTGTGGAACCCCAAATCTACAGCAAATATTAGATAAGATAAATTTCATAACATCTTTTGAAGTAGTTCCTGCCAATGGGGTTGCTTCTATCCACTTCGAGAAATAATCAATGGCAACAATGATAGTTTTGCACCCTCCGGATGCCATAGGTAGAGGTCCCACCAGATCCAACCCCCATCGATCAAAAGGTATTGGCTCAACTCCAAAGTCACAGCTGGGATGTGAATTTCATTACCATATCTTTGGAATGGATCAGACTTCTTCACCAATTCTTTGGCATCTTCCATTATGGAGGGCCAGTAGTATCCGACCAATAAGACTCTTCGGGTTAAAGCTCTATAACCACATTGTGCTGATCCTTCACCATCATGTAGTCCGAACAGCACTATTTGAGACTCTTCAATCCCCAAACATCGCAAGAGAGGTCTACTAAAAGACTTCTTGTAAAGGATGTTTCTTATTATCAAAAATCCACGAGCCCTATACTTAATTTTCCTTGCTACTGCTTTTTCCGGAGGCAAGATGCCATCTGAAATGTATTGAAAAAGAGGATACCTCCAGTATTGAGGTTGACTCACTTGTATATTTAAACTTTCCTCCTCCTTCTTGCTCTGATTGAGTTGAATGGATGGGCACTCTTGCACGTGAATCCATGGGTAGGAATCAGAATATGCTATGGTTGCCAACGAGTCTGCTAGCGTATTTTCTGTTCGGGGTATATGCTCATAGGTGGTATCTTTGAAGTTATCTGCCACCTCTTTAAGAACGAATAAATATTTAATTAACTGCTCCTTCTTGGCCTCAGCTTGACCTTGTGTATGATGGATAAGAAGTTGGAAATCACTCATTAACCTGACCCTTTTGGCTCCACAAATCAGGGCTAACTTCAAACCAGCTATAGCAGCTTCATATTCGGACTCATTGTTAGAAGCCCTGAAAGCAAAACATATAGCCTGGTATAGCTTGTCGCCGTACGGAGAGGTTAAGCATATCCCAGCACCACAAGCCATGGTATTTGATCCACCATCTGTCTGGATAACCCACAACTTCTTAATCTTTTCACTTATGGCTTGTTAAGTGCTCCTGTCCGAATATAACTTATATAAGAAATCAGCAACAGACTGTGCCTTGATTGCAGTTCGAGGGGCAAAATCAATGTCATAGTCTCCCAATTCTACTGACCATTTGGTCATTCTGCTTGATAAGTCTGCCTTTTGAAGAACATTTATCAAAGGAAAATATGTCGAGACAATAATAGAATGAGACTGAAAGTAGAGACTCATCTTTCTAGAAGAAATTACTAAAGCCAGTGCTAGCTTTTCAAGCTTTAAATATCTTTTTTCAGCATCCATCAGGCTTTTGCTGATGTAGTACACCAGACGAGGGTAATTGTCCACCTCTCTAACTAGAACCGCACTTATGGCACATTCGGAGAGTGCTAAATATATGTATAAGGTTTCTCCATCAACAGGTTTAAAGAGGGTTTTGGGGGAGGATAAATGTTTTTTTATTTCATCAAAGGCCCGGTCGTACTGTTGAGACCAGTTAAATTCTTTGGCACCCTTTAAAGTTTGGAAAAACGGAGCACACCTATCCGAAGAACTTGAGATAAAACGGTTTAGAGAAACTAACCTCCCTGTCAATCTTTATACTTCTTTAATATTCCGACGAGGATCCATCTGCAGTAAAGCATTGAGCTGGTCTGGATCAGGCTGTATCCCTTTCTCACTTATTCACATACCCTAAAAACTTTCCGGACTGCACTCCGAAAATACACTTCTCTGGATTCAACTTTAAATTAACTTTTACCAAGTTGGAAAACGTTTCTTGCAGATCTGCCAAGTGTAGCTCTTCTTTCACACTCTTTACCATCATGTCATCAATGTAGACTTCCATGTTTCTTCGAGTCTGATCAGCGAAAGCTTTGTTCACCAACCTATGATAAGTAGCCCCAGCATTCTTTACCCCAAAAGGCATCACCTTATAACAATGAAGGCCCATATCAGTAACAAAAGTAGTGTGTTCTTGATCATTCAAATCCACTTGAATCTGATTATACCCGGAGAAGGCATCCATAAAGGACAACAACTTGTTCCCGGATGTGGAGTCCACTAACTGATCGATCCGAGGGACCGGATAAAGGTCTTTCGGGCAAGCCCTATTAAGGTTTGTAAAGTCGATGCACATTCGCCACTTCCTATTTTTCTTTTTTACTAATACCAAATTAGCTATTCATAAAAGGTACTGGGATTCCTTTATGTGCCCCATCTTAGTAAGTCGGTCAACCTCTTGAACTATGACATCAGCTTTCTCCGTAGAAAAAGCTCTCCTTTTTCGGATGGATAGTTGGTGTGATATAGCATCTGGTGGTACTCCGGTTACATCAGCATTGCACCAAGAAAAAACATGCTGATGGTCTGTTAAAAAAGATAACATTTTGCTCTTCAGTTCTGATGTGATCTTAGATCCGATCTTGATGTTTCTTCCTTCAGCCAGAGAGTGAGTTTCAACCTCTTCAATTGGTATTAAAACACCAGGGGTCTCTCTGGGGTCATCAATTTCACCCTCTCCTCAGAGGGCCCCTCCAACGGCTAATCCTTTCTGATCCAAACTGCCACCAAAGTTAGAGGGGCCAGTGCTGTTGCATAACACTCCCTTGCTATCTTTTGACTACATCGGACAACTCCCACTTGTCCTTGCACAACGTATTTTAAACATTAGTGGACTATTGAAGCCACATCATGCATCCTGGAGAGCCAAGACCTTTCCAAAATGGCATTGTACCATGTGGGACAATCCACCACAATGAAAAGTACTCTGACCATCTTCTTAAAAGGGCCCTTGCCTTAGAGAAGATATTGCTAGTTGTTCAAAGTAATCAGCTAATACATTCTTGGTGTTCACAAAGCGACTTATATATTCTTTCAAGGATTCATTTGGTTCTTGGGCACAATGGATAATAGTGTCTCCATTGCCCTTCACTTCCTTACTTCCAACGAACTGCCTCCGGAAGGCCACCCAAAAAGTATCAAAATTTCTGATGCAGCCCTGTGGCAGGCTATTATACCACTTCAGAGCACTCCCCGTAAAAGACTGGGAGAATGATCTACAAAGAAACTTATCATCATCGTGAAAATTCATCATAAAGTTTTTAAATTGCTACAGATGATTATCTGGATCTTTACTCCCATCGTATTTTTCCATCTTTGTATTGTCAAACCTCTTAGGAAGGTTTCCGGACAGTATCTTGGAAGACAATGGAGATTGTCTCCAATTCCAGCCATGACTAAACACGGTATCTTCATTGGGAGTTGCAAAGATACATGGTTCATCATGAAAAGCGAAAGGATCCATCAACAGTCGGTCTACATGCCTCCAGCCATGACTGTGGCCATGAGATGACCCTTTCCCTAGATGTATTTTCAACCTACCATGTCTGACCCTCTTTCTTGAATACTTTTTAACCAACTTTTGCTTCATTTTAGAACGACCTTCATCACTGCTGGATGACAGGGACTCCTCAACTCCATCTTCGTTCGAGGAACTACTAGAAGATTCTGAATCTGAGCTCTCCACCGGTTTAGACCGGTGAGACTTCTTTGAGCAAGCATGAGTCTTTTTAGTACTTACATGGGTCTTTGCTGATGGGTCATGCTCCATTGGATTGTCAGTGTGGTGAACGGCTGACACTTTTGATTATTCTTTTAAGCCCATCTCTACCCTTTTAGCAGCCCTCAAGGCTTCTATCTCAGCTTTCAATATATCTCGCTCTTCAATCGTATATTCATCGTTTTCTCCCACCACTTCTGCCAAAGTTGGTGGCACTGCTTGCTCGTCCGGATTTATCCGAACTGGTATTTCTTAATGGTTTCGAATGCTAGATTCAGGCACCTTCTCCTCCCATTGTGGTCACCAATTTGGTGTGGATTACTTTCGACTGTGGGTAATTTGGTCAGGTGTTTTGTGGTGTTTCAAAGCTATTTAATGTTTGGTTGTTTTGTAGTGAGAGATTTAAGCTGCATGGTTGTATTAAATGTTCATTACCTTCATTAATGAAAGTGGTTGGGTATTTATACCCTTAATTATGGGTCATATGGGCTTTCGGGTCAAACTTATGAAACCGGGTCGAATTCAAAAACTCATTAGTTTATTAAGCAGATTAGCAATTAGCTTAGTCAAAAGGTGATTAGTTTTTAGTACTTTTGTCCAGTTCGGATGGTTAAGTCGATGGCTTTTGTCCGAATTGCCCCTGTCCGATTTCTACAGTGAGTGACAAATATTTCCGGACTCATCAGTATTCATAATGAAGAGAAAGAGATAGAAAAATAGGATTTGGTCTTAGTCGGGTACCCAACTACGATCAATGGCTAGTGATCTAGCTGGTGGCCATATCCGGGTACTTGGCTGACCATCATGGTACTTTGATAAGTGCTAGTTGTTAGCCTTAGCCAAGTAGCCATCTAAGGCCGACATTATTAAAAAGCTAGTTATTGGCCTTAGTTAGGTACCCAACTAAGATCAACAACTACTTTTTTAGTCATTCTCTTTTCTATTATACACCATCTCCTCCACTACTCATCCATCATCTCTCAAACCAACTTCTTATTCTATATAATCTTTGAAATCATTTTATTTTCATCCAAAATCGGAAATCATCTAATTGTTTTATCCAAAATTCGAAATAATCTAATTTTTTATCCAAAATTCAATCAAAGTTCCAAAATTCTACAAAAGTTTAGAATTCGATCAAAGTTCCAAATTTGGTCAACGCATTCATCTACTCGGTCACTTTAGTGATAGGTTTACTTGGTGGTGGATTATTAGTGATTAAGGTTGGGTATATTTTATAGAGAGCAGAATGCTGCTGCTGATTGGATTGCGAAACACGCATTAAAAATTCAATCCAGATTTATAGTAGAATCGCCTCATTCTCTGAATGAGTTAACTGCTATTACTATGTTGGAATCTTTAAACTTAGAATATTTTCGAGTTTTTGACTAATCTGTTTGGCAAGTTTGGAAGACTTGACCATTCTTGTTCTGTTTTTGCAGGTTAGAATGTAGATGATGAAGCCTTATTTAAGGCTGCAAGGGGATTACAGGATTTTCTCAAGATGGAGTACATAGGATGCTAGGTTGGAAAGAGTGAGGAGGCTAGGAAGGAATGAAGAAGAATCTTGTTAGGGGAATGTATAATGAATATAAATGTTTTAATCTAATGTTCTCACAACTGTAATGTGAGAAACATACTCAAATTAGTAAATGCAATTGTAAACTATTCTTGGGGGAAAAAAATAAGGTTGGGTATATTTTATAAAAAAAATTTAATTGTGTTATTATTTGATATAATTTGTTTCATATATTGTTGTTTTAATAGCACAAAAAATATATAACAATATTACATTAATTTTCTAAAGGGAAATGACACACTAAGTACCTTTTGGCCAAACCTATTACTATCTAGTACCCAAAAATGGGTTAATGCTCACTTAATACCCATCTCAACAAAACAATTCCCTTTCACGACCTAATTTTTTTAATACCATAACTACCCTTAACCTAGTATATAAGTCTGATTTTGAGAATTAATGGGTATTTTCACCCAATCATCAATTTCAAATTTTGAATTTCGAATCGGCCTCCACTCTTAATCCGTCTTCTCTTACGGGTCTTTTCTCTTACTTTTCTTTTCTCTCTCCTCTTCTTCTCTCTCCACCTTCGAACCCAATCAAAAAATATGAATTTCGAATCAGCCTCCACTCTCTCTTAACCAGCCTCCACTCTTCTCGTCGCCGGCGTCTGTGGTCAAGCTCCTTCCGTCGCTCTAACAGCCACTCATGTTCCTCCCACTCCGACAACACAAACCGCAAACCCTATTCCCCCAATTTCATTCTTAATCGGCCATCACAGAGAGCTGCATAATCGATTCAATTCATCGATAGCAAGGTTTTGTAAGCAAGGGTTGAACACAGAAGCGTCATGAATTCAAGAAAGGAAGTGAAATTGAGGTATTTAGCAACAAGGATTGAACCCAAAAACCTTATCATCATCGCTTTCTTCGTCACTCCCGTCATAGGTACAGTTTCAACTTAATTTATAGGGTTTTATTCATTTTATTGCTTTGTTATCGTGGTTTCTGTTCCTGATGATAGCTACTGTTCCCATTTTCATGGAAGGAAATAGAACCAGAACTGGATTCGTGTTTTCACTTGTTTTACTGTTTGATGTTCAAAATTTTGGTTTACAGGTATAATGGCTTCAACTCAATTTAACAGCACCACCATCAGCTACAGTAGCTAAGAACTTAGCTTATTTTCAGGCTTCTGGTGTCAGATTCGCTTCATTCGGGCGATTGGCTCCAGGTTGCTGCTGAGCCTGTGATGGTGGATAGCTTTGATGGCCAGTGACCGTTTGCGCTGATGTGTGCTGTACATTAGGATTCAAGGGCTGGTTATGGTGTATAGAATTAGTTTGAGGTTGAGGCTGCGAGTAACCCTGCGTTTGGACTTGTGTCTGTGGACGCTGCAATTGCAAAGGGCTGATAGATTTGAATTATAAACATTGATACTTAACTAACTATAAGTATGATAGATTCTCTAGTATGAGTCTGATAGATATGCATAAAGACAATGCTAGTTAACTAATCACAAGTATGATAGCTTCCTTACTCTTTTGGTTCTTTACTCTTTTGGTTTTAAAATACTACACAATACAAGAAGAGTACGTGCATGATGCTCCCTTCTTTCTTGTATTATGCTTCCGAGCTAGAATTTCGAGCTTTAATGTTGCACAACTGAACTGCAATGCTTGCTTGTTCAGCCCTTTTTGGTTTCCTTGGTTTCTATATTTCCTTTTAGCTTTATAAATGATTTGTTCTATTGTGGCATCTCTTCATATGCAACCTTTGTTGCTATATATTCAATTAATGACAGAACATTATTGTTATTTTTGCAGGAAAACAGAAGATGGAAGCTTCTGTAGCTGTTATTTATGTGTCTTTTATCTATTTATAAGGCATTCGAGTTGCATCGATGTGTTTCAGAAACATATATAAATATATATTATCTGTAATGTGTGTTTGAAGAAGTTGTAATAGACAATTCATCGTGTGTTTCATTCATCTTGTGTTTTGTTTTCTATTTCTACCTTTGTTTGGATTTGATATCTTCTTCTAAGTTTTTATGAGTGAGTTTGAGGAGATCCAAAAGAATTGAACAGAATCAGACTCCTACAGAGATTAAGAAAACAAACATGCCATATATACAAAAATTTACAGTTTTTAGAAATCTTAAGGTATCTGGGCAGGGGCTGTAGACAATGCCTTTGGTGCATATACTCCATGTAGCTAATGGTTCTCATGTTTGTACTATAAACTAAATGCTCTCTTGTTTGTACTATAAACTAAACGCTCTCATGAAGAACACGTTGCTAGATAAGAAGGAACACCTTGCTAGATAAGAAGGGACACCTTGCTAGATAAGAAGGAACACATTGCTAGACAAGAAGGAACACCCTGCTGAAAACGCATTATCTATCAGACTATTGTGTTTTAAAACACAAAGAACTGCTGAAAACTGCAAAAAAACCCAAAAGTATCAAAACTCATAACAAGCTTTTTAAATCTCTGACAAGAACATTGTAATCCGTTTAAAATCAAAATCTGCAGGAGTATTTGAGTATAACTGAAAATAAGATGCAGATCACACTTAAGAACTGATACGCATACACATTATAATCATATTTTAGTCGATGCATCGTTTGTTACTACATCAAAATATTTGACAGACTGACGTTAAATTCAGTAAAGCGTTCATTTCCCGCTGAACCAAATATTTCAATTACAATACTCGGTAACTAGGAATAAGCAACACTAATCTAATGTTTAAAAAAACAACAAGCCGATTGTAATAATCAAAACTGGAGCTCACACGCTACAAATATAGATATATTGGTAACTGAAACGGACTTTGTGTATCATACATATATGTGATCGAGTACCGATCTCGCTGAGTTGAGAGAAATCCCGCGCTCAGCAGAAGGACCGCCGCAGATAATACCGACTTTTAGAGCTCTTGTTCTCTCACGATGGAAATGATAGATATGAAGGAACACCTTGCTAGATACGAAGGAACACCTTGCTAGATATGAAGGGACACATTGCTAGACAAGAAGGAACACCCTGCTAGATATGATCTACAAACACCCTGCAAACATGGCAAGGGCTTGTTAGAGGCAACTACAGCAAGGGCCAGTCCCGTTGTGGTCGATGTTTCAAATCGGGGCATAATAGGAGGTCATGTGATGCTCCATTCTAAACATTATTTACCGACTTTTTTGTAACATTTTACATCTCAAAGATAAGCACTCCTTATCTTTCGACTTATGTTTTGTACACTTTTAACATTGACATGTTCCATGTCTGTTTCTTTCTGACTCTGATATCTATTCACGTATACATTGCTATCTATGCTTTTATACTCTGATAGCCACTCTATTCAACATTGATAGATTCTGGATTTTGCATCTAACAGATACATCAAAGTATGTTTTCTGTTTTGGTTTACATCCATCTGATACTTTACTTACATTTGTTCAAGATGTACTTCAAATCTTTCATGCCTGATTCATCTCAAAGATAAGCACTCCTTGTATCTCGACTTATGTTTTGTACCCTTATAACATTGACACGTTTCATGTCTGTTTGTTTCAGACTCTGATATATTTTCATGTATACATTGCTATATATGCTTTTATACTCTGATAGCCACTCTATTCAACCTTGATATATTATGAATTTTACATCTAACAGATAAATCAAAGTATGTTTTCTGTTTCGGTGTACATCCATCTGATACTTTACTTACATTTGTTCAAGAGGTTTATCACATCTTTCATGCCTGATTCATCTCAAAGATAAGCACTCCTTGTATTTTGACTTATGTTTCGTACACTTTTAACATTGACACGTTTCATGTCTGTTTGTTTCAGACTCTGATATCTATTCATATGTACATTGCTATCTATGCTGTTACAATCTGATAGCCACTCTATTCAAACTTGATAGATTATGTATTTTACATCTAACAGATAAATCAAAGTATGTTTTCTGTTTCGTTGTACATCCATCTGATACTTTACTTACATTTGTTAAGACTCTGATATGTATTCAAGTATACATTGCTATATATGCTGTTATACTCTGATAGCCACTCTACTCCACCTTGCTATCTATGCTTGCATCTTAATGAACAGCGGGTATTAAACTGTTATTTTAGTTTTACCATAACTCTGATATCTTAGTTTTCATACATTGCGATTCTGTGAAATAACTGCAAGTTAAACTGTTTTCTTCAACTGCACCATATCATATCATATCATACCAGTTTAAGCTAGGGAAGGGGAAATGCAATCAAACATTAACATTAAAATCAGTAACTGCTACAGATCTTCCAAATACACCAACCCTGTCAAAAAATGATACTACTGCACAAGGTTGGTGTTTCGTTACAGTCCAAAAAAAGCATAAACAAACATTAAAAACAACAAAATATAAACCAACAGTTCCATGAAACTACATCGACATTTTCAAACCTAGTCAGAATCATCTCCATCCGATCCCTCCTCTTCTTCTTCTTCTTCTTCTTCCTCTTCCTCTTCGCCTTCAGAACCCTCATGCTCTGCGTCCTCTGATTCATCGCCGTCTTCTTCTTCAACCCCCAAACTGCTTCTGCTCCTCTTCCGTGTGCGAAGTTTTTCATCCTCAGACTGATAGCTGTCGTCCAGCGACCATGAATCCCAAGAGCCATATGTAAAACAACCTACTATTCTAACTACCGGAGTTTTAAAGGTATTCCGGCGAAGCTTATACATCGACGCATATGACTCGAACAGAGACAGTGGTAGACAAATACATGGTTTGGTTCGAAGGCTCGCCGGTGGTTGTTCGAAATATCGGAACAGAGACAGTGGTTGCTTCGAAGGTTAGTTGTCGCCGGTGGGTGTCTGAAATATCGGAACAGATACAGTGGTTGGGTCGAAGGTTACTTGTCGCCGGATTGATATCGCCGGTTACGTTTGTTTTTCAAAAATGTCTTTTGGGTTCCCTCTCGTGAAACGTGTTTCTCTCTCCTCAAATTTAGAAATGTGAAAGTGGGGGGAATTAGAACCTAAAAGTCTGATTAGAAGGTGTAAAAAAGTGGGTTTCAACAAAACAACCCCTTTTATACCCTAGAGGGTATAATTGTCCATAATTTGGCTCTAGGTATTTTATGAAACTAGTCCAAAAACGGGTACCATTTTGGTATTTGATACTTGAGTGGGTATTTAGGGGTACTTTCCTCTTTTCTAAAATCAATAAAAAATATATAAAATGTTAATACTTGTACCCAACTTAGGTTTTCCGAACCTATAAAACTGGAAAATAATTTTAATATTAACAACACGTAGAGTTGCATATCCCTTTATATAGTAGTCAATAAAGTCTCATCCAGTTGATTACTCCGATCGGGTTGTATTTCATCTCGCAAATCTCTTATATTTCTTTCCGTTTGGAAACCTAAGGTATTTGTACTCCAGACTTTGTTAGGTGAGCATATAATGTTTCGAAAGTTTTTCGTTTCTAAATTTTGGATCTTAATTTTTTGGATTTAAATTTAAGGTTTTTGTCTAGATCTAAAGTTTTTATATACCTTATTTTTCGTTGTAGTTGTGGTATCTCCGTTGTTACTTCGATATCTATGCCAATCAATTAAGATCAAACATATTTTACTGTAATTAGGTAGGTTTTAGTTGTATTTTGGTAGTTTTTGTTCCATTTGATCCTAGGGAAATGCCCCGATGATTTTGTAATTTATTTAATGATTTTGTAAATAAAAAGTAAGTCTCATCTGTGAAATTTTTTATCTCTATGTTAGCGCTACTGCTACCACTAGTTAGAAAGCTAGTAAGAAAACATCTTCCGTATGGGAACACTTTATTGATGATACAAAATTTGAAAAATTAAGTTTAAACATTGTACGAAATTGTTGTCTTATAAACTAAGATGCTCTAATAGTGGAGCCTGGCGGCATGGGATGATAATCATTTAAAAAAATAAAATTATATATTAATCAAACGTTGAGTACGGGATGGGGGTCTACACAACCATGGATCCAAAAAAAAATCCAAGTATTCTTTTAATAAGATTCAATATATGATGGACGATAAATTTTACTTGTGGTAGTGCATTTCCCATTCTGAAGGTATGAGAAGAAAATTGTGAAGAAAATATCAATGATACTAGTTTGGGAAGTAAAATTAGGTCTCGCCACAACTAGGAAAAAATTATCCAAAATTACCTAAATAGGTATACAAACAACTACTCAAGATGTTAATAACTTGACCACATATTTACAAAATGTGTTCAATTTGACTATATATAATAATGATACTAACTCGTTTGATGTTTTATTGTAGGGACCCTTATTCTTTGTTTAGTCATTTGTCCTATTATTAATACTTTAAATATTATCAACAAGTCTTTATCATTAGGAAATCCAGCATATGTCTCACATAAATTTGTAATTTATCAAATAAAAATAGTGCTCTTTGAACATGTTAGCACTTCAAATATAATTAGTACATTTAGAGAACGTAGCACCTCGAATAAAATGAATGTCTTTATAGAACGTAGCACTTCGAATAAGTCCGCTTAGAGAATGTAGCACTTCGAATAAAATAAGTGTGTTTAAAGATCGTACCAGCTCGAATATTGTTTTTTCTTCGAACAATGCTTTTAATAAACGCATAACACCTCGAATCAATATAGTTACTCTTGGTCAACAGCTTCAAAGGTGATGAGTCTTTGACAAGTTACCAAAAATTCATAAATAATTATTTTTGAAACAACCTTTGGCTAAAAAAACTATTAATAACCTTGAATATGTACATGACACCTCATTAAAACCTCTTTGGGCCAACAGGGTAGGAAAAAGTGTGTCGATTATTCAAAACAATCTTACAAATACAAAATCATTCCCAATATAGTTTTAGATGTTCTATATTCTAATGATATTGAAGTATCCTTCCCTTCTCATCAGAAAGGTGATACGTACCGGGCTTTATTTTCTCCATCACCATATAAGAACCCTCCCAACTTGGGGCCATCTTTCCAAGTTGTTTGTCATTTGTATGAATGACTACTTTTCTTAAGATTTTGTCACCCACTTTAAAATCATTTCTTCTCACCTTCAAATTGTATCGACTCCTCATTAAAGTCTGATAATGAGTCATATTCAAATGAGTCCTAACGTTTTTTCTTCGATCAAGTCTAGTTCTGTTCTTTTTTCCTCTTCATTCACCTTTTCGTAATATTGAAAGACTCTATAAGAAGGTAAAGTAGACTTTGCAGGACTAACAACATCCATACCATACACCAAGGCAAAAGGTGTTTCTTGAGTAGCCTCTTTATGAGTTGTTCGATGAGCCCACAACACCTCTTGCAAAAAATTAGGTCATTTCCCTGCAACACTTATTAAATTCATTTTTCAAACCTTCCAAAATAGATCCATTAGTTACTTCTACTTGACCATTCACTTGAGGATGAAAATGTGTATAAAAACAATATGTTATTCCCCTCGAAGCACAAAAAGAAGTCATTTCTCTACTGTTGAATTGAGGACCATTATCTGTAATGATTTTATGAGGCACTCTAAAGCGGCAACAGATATTATTCATAATAAACTTAATAACATCCTTGGATTTTATTCGAGATAGTGGTTCAGCTCCATCTCACTTCGAAAAATAATCGACCGCAACTATAATCATCTGACGTCCTCCATAAGCCATAGGAAATGGTCCTACAAAATCTAATCCTCATTTATCAAAAGGAATAGCTTTGGATATAAAACAATAAGCGGTATTATTGGTTTATGAATAGAATTGGAAAAATGTTGACAAGTATCACAACCTCTGACTAAGAGCTTAGCATCATTCATAACTGAAGGCCAATAATAATCTACTAATAAAACCCAACGCCTCAAAGAGTTGAAACCATAATGAGTTGAACCTTCACCATCATACGGCTCTGATAAAATCTCTTGAAATTCTTGTTTTTCCAAACAACACAACAATGGTCTACTTAAAAAAAAATGTATAACACTCCATCCAATACCACATAACCATGGGCCTTGTATCCTAATTTTTTGGCCAACTGTGGATTTTAAGGTAGCATACCTCTTAGTCAAAAATTCAGAATATCAGACCTCCAATCATTTAGAATTATGTGTGGAATTACAAATACTTTCTCACGATATTTACATTGCTCTGATCGTGTTAAAATCGAAGGGCTCTCATACAACAATATCCATGGATATTCTTCTGTATAAGAAATTATTGCTAAAGAATCAGAAACTGCATTGTCTCCTCGGTTAATATACTTTATAATCACCCATGTTGAAGTGATAAAAGGGGATATGAGGGTTTCTGCAGAGGTTGGCCACAACAGCGAATTCCTCCATCGGAAGAGGAATTCCGGAGAGTCTGGAAGCCATGATACAAGCCATGAGGGTGTACCAGGCATTAGGGCTCAGTTGACTTGGGCAGAGCTTTATGAGGTGCAGATATCTAACTATCTCCGGATCTAAGGGAAACCTTAATCCCCAGTTAAAAAGTTCAGTAAAGATGACCACTTCACTAAGCTTGCAGTCTATTGGCGTTTCAGGGTCTATTGGGATCCTTATTTTTACATTCTCCGGAATCCCCCACTTCGTTCGCATCCGACCCAGTTCGGCTGTGTGGATGAAGGCATAATTAATTTTTTGTAAAGCAAGTAAATACTTAACATTGACCTTGTGGAAACAAGGTCCCACTTTTCTCACAAGACACTCCGGCAAATCCGGATGCCTTAAGCATAGTTTCTCATTGCCTTTGTCCTTATTGGTAGCACCAGCGTCACTTGTTTGTCCGGAGACTTCGGACTCGAACGGAGCTTCTTCAATAGAATCCTCCATTGCTTCCTCCATTACCGAGGAGGGGTTTCGGTTGTTTTTGGGGGAGAGGAGTTAAGAGTTGGTTCAGTTTGGCCTCCGGACTGTTGGGCTTCAGTGCTTTTCTGAACTCTGGCCTCCGGATGGGGCTCAGATGTGGTGATTTCTCTTCGAAGGCTTGGGCTAGTGGCCTCCGGACCGGACAGTTTGTCCTTAGGAACTTTTATGGGTGCCTCTAACCCCGTGCTGGTGTCTTTGGCCCCAGATTTTGAAGGTGTGCCTTTTGAAGCCTGCCCTTTTACCAAGCGACCTCTTCTCCGATCAACTAGTTTATTGGGAGAGACTTCTGCATCTGACCCCATGGCGATAAATGGGGAAGGCTTTCTGAAACATGTAACTGATTGCCCTGGTTCAACAGTGGGCTCTGATTCTTGAATCGACGAGCCTGAAACAATAGGAGAAAGGTTGGTTTGAAACAATCTCCTCGGTTTTACACTTTTGGTTGAGGAGGAGCCCTGATCAGGTTCTGTGTTTGGGATTATTGGTTTGTCGATAGGGGAAGTAGGTAGGCCTGTAGCAATGCGTCTTTCCCATTCAACCTTTTGTGCCTTTTTTAGCTCTGATAGATTAAGCCACCCGCCTTTGATTAAAGCGTTCCTAGCTGTGAACATAAACTCACAACCAAAGAAAAGTATTTGTGTTTGAGAGAGAAAGCTCTGAAATTTGGCAAAGTGAGTATGAAGATGATGGTAAAACAGTGAAGAAGTGATTAATTTATAGTAAACACACAAAAAGAGGCTTTTGATACCTAGGAGAATTCGAAAGGATTGCAATGATTAGGGAACAGCGCTGACGTCATCTTCATTAAATGAAGAGGTTACTTTTCAGAGAAGGTGGGAGCGAAATTCTAGGTGAAAAAATGGTTGAGATAACGAACCAGAGAGAGACATGTGTCCAACGAACTCTGAAAAGAAACCGTTTAAATTCAAGAAGCCTTTTTCAGTCCGGATAAAGCTATAACACAATTCGAAGGACCTGTCCGGATGTAACTGTCACTAGCAACAGACTATTTTTCAGGTCTTGCCAAAGGTTTTTGAACACCACCTAAAAAAGGGGCTACTGATGAGTCCGGATTTTGTCACCACCTCAGACAGGGTCAGTTCGGACAATGTCCACTTAACCGGACAGGGGCAGTTCGGACACCATCATCCATTGAACTGTTCGAACAGAACTAAAGTACTTAAAACCTAATCAATTTTTTACTAAGCTTCATGTTCCCCTACTTAGAACTAAATGGGTCATTCAACTCTACCCAAGTACATTAAACGCGACCTGAAAGCCCATGTGGCCCAAATATAAGGGTATAAATACCCAACCACCAACATTAAATGAGAGTAATGAAAATTAAATACAACCAGGCAGCTTAATTCTCCCTCTACATTCTACCCAAACATTAAATACTCACAAAACTCCACAAAATTATAAACAGAAATTACAAACTTACCCTCCGACGAAAATAAACCACACCATGGTTAGAGCCCGAAACCCACAGTGTGTTGATCCCTCGCCATCGTGTAATTCGGAGAGCACTATTTGGGACTCTTCGATCCCCAAACATCGTAAGAGAGGTCTACTAAAATATTTTTTGTAAAGAACATCTCTTAGGATGACAAACCCACGAGCCTTATACATAATTTTCTTTGCCACAGTTTTTTCCGGAGGCAAGATGCCATCTGAAAGGTATTGTAAAAGAGGAAATCTCCAATTTTGAGGTTGTTCTACTTTTATATTTAAACTTTCTTCTTCCTTGTTCTGGCTGATTTGAATGGATGGGCACTCTTGCACATGAATCCAAAGGTAGGACTCAGAATATGCTATGGTTGCCAAGGAGTCTGCTAATGTGTGTTTTGTTCGGGGTATGTGCTCATAGGTGATGTTTTTGAAATTAAGTGCCACTTCTTTAAGAACAAATAAGTATTTAACTAGCTGCTCCTTTTTTGCCTCGAATTGACCTTGTGCATGATGGATAAGAAGCTGAGAATCGCTCATTAACCTAACCCTTTTGGCTCCACAAATGAGAGCCAATTTCAATCCAGCTATAGCAGCTTCATATTCGGACTCATTATTGGAAGCCCTGAAAGCAAAACATATAGCTTGGTACATTTTGTCGTCGTACGGAGAGGTTAAACATATCCCAGCACCACAACCCATGGTACTTGATCCACCATCAGTCCGGACAACCCATACTTTTTTAGTTTTTCACCTGTTGCTTGTTTAGTATCTCTATCCGAATGAAATTCTACTAGGAAGTCAGCAATAGTCTGGGCCTTGACTGCTGTTCGAGGGGCAAAATCAATATCATAGTCTCCCAGCTCCACTGACCATTTGGTCACTCTACTTGAAATGTCTGCCTTTTGAAGAAAATTTTTCAGGGGAAAAGATGTTCGGACAATAATAGAATGAGACTGAAAGTAGGGCCTCATTTTTCTAGAAGCAATCACTAGGGCCAGTGCTAATTTTTCAAGTTTTAAATACCTTTTTCTACATCTATCAAGCTCTTGCTGATATAGTACACCGGACGAGGATAATTGTCCACCTCCCTTACTAGCACTGCACTTATGGCACAATCAGAAATTGCTAAGTATATGTAGAGAGTCTCTCCATCGATAGGTTTAAACAAAGTTTTAGGGGAAGACAAGTGCTTCTTAATTTCATCGAAATCCTGGTCGCACTGTGGAGACCTTGAAATAAAATGGTTTAGAGATGCTAACCTCCGTGTCAATCTTTGTACTTCTTTAATATTCTGAGGAGGCTCCATTTGCAATAAAGCACTAAGCTGGTCTGGATCAGGCTGTATCCCTTTCTCACTTATCACATACCCCAAGAATTTTCCGGACTATACTCCGAAAATACACTTCTCTGAATTCAACTTTAAATTTACTTTCACCAAGTTGGCAAAGGTTTCTTGGAGATCTGCTAAGTGTAGTTCTTCTTCCACACTCTTTACCATCATGTCATCGATATAGACTTCCGTGTTTCTTCCAATCTGACTAGAAAAAGCCTTGTTTACTAATCTTTGATAAGTTGCTCCAGCATTCTTTAACCCAAATGGCATCACCTTGTAACAATGGAGGCCTCTATCAGTAACAAATCTAGTATGCTCTTGATCCTTCGGATCTACTTGAATCTGATTATACCCGGAAAAGGCATCCATAAAGGACAATAGCTTGTTCCCAGATGTAGATTCTACCAACTGATCAATTCGGGTGACCGGATATAGGTCTTTCGGGCAAGCTCTGTTGAGATCCGTAAAATCGATGCATATACGCCACTTTCCATTTCTCTTCTTTACTAACACCGGATTGGCTCTCCATAAAGGGTACTGAGATTCCTTTATGTGCCCCATCTTAGTAAGCCGATCAACCTCCTGAACTATGACATCAACTTTCTCATTAGAAAAAGCTCTCCTTTTTTGCACAACAGGTGCTATATCCCTCCGGATTGATAGTTGGTGTGATATAATGTCTGCTGGTACTCCGGTCACATCAGTATTGCACCAAGAAAAAACATGCTGATGGTCTTTCAAAAAAGCTAACACTTTACTCTTTAATTTCGATGTCATCTTGGACCCAATCTTGACACTTCTTCCTTCAGCCAGAGAGTGAGTTTCAACTTCTTCAATTGGTATTAAAACACCAGGGGTCTCTCTGGGGTCATCAATTTCACCCTCTCCCCCAGAGGCCCCCTCAAATTTCTAATCCTCACTGCTCCGAACTGCCCCCAAAGTTCGAGGGGCCAGTGTTGTTGCATAACAGTCCCTTGCTACCTTTTGACTGCTTCAGACAACTCCCACTTGTCCATGTACCGCATATTTCAAACATTGGTGGACTGTTGAGGCTACATCATGCATCCTGGAGAGCCAAGACCTCCCCAAAATGGAACTGTAGCATGTGGGACAATCTACCACAATGAAAAGTATTATGACCATCTTCTTAAAACCGCCCTTGCCCAACAAAACCTCCTCCTCAAACTCCTTGATCACATCTGCTGAGCTTCCAGTGAAACCCACAATAGACCTGTTCGAACGTTGTATTACTGCTGGATTCTTCATTTGTTTGTAGGAAGTAAAAAAGAGGATATTGGCTGAACTACCGGTGTCCACCAAAATTCGTCTAATGTCGTTGCCCCCAATGGATACCCCTATCACAACAGCATCTTCATGGGGACCAGCTATGTCTCTTAAGTTATTCTCATCGAAAACAATGAAGGGAAAAGGAATTTGCAATTGATAGGAAGTCATGCCTCCTTCGAGTTGGGTAGCTAGAGTATGAACATGCCTCTTTCTCGAAAAAGCAGTTGGTGAAAGCATGGTGTCTCCCCCAAATATTGTAAGTGACTCAAAAAACTGTTGAGTCCGGACACCGTCTTGCAGTGTTCTGTGATAACACCCACCTTATTCCGGGTTGGATCAAGATCCAGATATTCCGACTCTACATCAAACCTTTCAATTATCACCATAGCCCCATCCGGAGCCGATGTCCCTGCATTGTTTGGGCCAGTCCGATGAGCATTATCAAGCCTATTTCCACTTCTTCTTTTAACATAAGCCCCCAACTTCCCTCTCTCAATCAAATTCATCACTTCTTGTTTCAACGCGATGCAATCTTCAGTGTTATGGCATGTATCATGGTGATACTGACAGAAACAATTATTACGACTTTCTCTAGGAGATTAGTGTCAGTGTCAGTTGCAGTTAGAGTTAGTGTAGTAATGTTTCCTTTTTTTCATTCCTTGTTTTCTGGTTTATGGTATCTGCACGTTGTAAGGCTTCTATATAAGCCAAAACTTCTTTGATTGAATTAAGTTATGATGGTTCTCTGATCACATTTGTGTAAGGAATTAGTCTGCTTTCTATCATATGGGCTTTCTGAAATGTACTTCATCTTTCTTTTTGTCATAAATGGTGGCTACATTTTCTTTCAGCTCAGCAAACCATTTCGGTTGAACCCAAGGTCCTCGCTTATTTCTAGATTGGTGGCGCAGAGCTGGTGCAGCTTTGTGTGATTGAGCTTTGGCCCTATTATGAACCTGTCCGGCTTCCTTGGCCTTGTACCCGGACTGATTTTGGCTTTGATTCGGTGCAGCTGGGGTAGACCTCACTTGTCGGTGCACCATGGTTTTCTTTGTTTCATCCACATTAATCTGTTTGCCGACCTGATTCAGTAAGCCACCCCACGTCATGGCCTTCTTCCTAGTTACCGAATCAGCCAAATTGCCAGGGTTCAAACCCTGTCTTAGAGAAGCTATTGCTACTTGTTCAAAGCAATCAGCTAATCCATTTTTGGTATACACAAAGCGACTTATATATTCCTTCAAAGATTCATTTGGTTCCTGGGCACAATGGATGATAGTGTCTCCATTGCCTTTCCCTTCCTTACTTTCAACGAACAGCCTCCAGAAGGTCACCCAAAAAGTATCAAAATTTCAGATGCAGCCCTGTGGCAGACTATTGTACCACTTCAAAGCACTCCACGTAAAAGACTGGGAGAATGCTCGATAAAGTAACTTATCATCATCGTCAAAATTCATCATAAATTTGTTTAATTACTCCAGGTGCTTATCCGGATCTTTACTACCATCATATTTTTCCATCTTTGTTCTGTCAAACCTCTTAAGAGGGTTTCCGGACAGTATCTTGGAGGACAATGGAGATTGTCTCTAATTCCGGCCACGACTAAACACAGTCTCTTGATTGGGAGTTGCAAAGATACCTGGTTCATCATGAAAAGCGAAAGGATCCATTAACAGCCGGTCTACATGTCTCTGGCCATGGCTCTGGCTATGAGACGACCCTTTACCCAGGTGCCTCTTCAACCTTCCATGCATGTCCCTCTTTCTTGAATATTTTTTGACCAACTTTTGTTTCTTCTTAGAACGGCCTTCATCACTGCTGGATGATAGGGATTCTTCAACTCCATCTTCGTTCGAGGAGCTACTAGAAGACTCTGAGTCTGAATCTGAGCTCTCCACTGGTTTAGACCGGTGAGACTTCTTTGAGCTAGCATGAGTATTTTTAGTACTCATATGGGTCTTTGATGGCTCATGCTCTCTTGGATGGTCAGTATGGTGAACTGCTGACACCTTTGATTTTTCTTTCAAGCCCATCTCTCCCCTTTTAGCAGCCCTAAAGGCTTCTATCTCAACTTTGAACCTGTCTCGCTCCTCGACCGTATATTCATCGTTTTCCCCCACCACTTCTGCCAAAACTGGTGCAACTTCCTGCTCGTCCGGATTCATCCGAACTGGTTTTTCTTGATGGTTTCGAATGTTAGATTAAGGCACATTCTCCTCCCAATGTGGTCGCCAATTTGGTGTAGATTATTTTCAACTGAGGGTAATTTGGTCAGGTGTTTTGTGGTGTTTTGAAGGTATTTAATGTTTATATAGTTTGTAGTGAGAGATTTGAGCTGCCTGGTTGCGTTAAATATTCATTACCTTCATTTAATGAAATGTTTTTGGGTATTTATACCCTTAACTATGGGCCACTTTGGCTTTCGGGTCGTACTTATGAAACCGGGTCGAATTCAAAAACCCATTAGTTTATTTAAGCAGATTAGCAATTAGCTTAGTCAAAAAGTGATTAGCTTTTAATACTTTAGTCCAGTTCGGATGGTTCAGTGGGTCATTTTTGTCTGAATTGCCCCTGTCCGGTTTCTACAGTGAGTGGTGAGAATTTCCGGACTCATCAATACATATGTTTGTCTTTATTTTATTTTCGTGAGGTGCGATACTCTTTATTATATTCAAAATGAATTTTCTTCCGATGATTTTGAATTCGATGAGTCGTATATAACCGATCAGATTGATTCTCTAGCTCACAATTTTCTTCAACTTGTCATACCTCAGATTTTATCCTTACTGATTGAATATGCTCTTCTCTCTGAACATATCTTTCATTCAACGCAGTAATTTTGTCCATAAACTGGTTCATTCGAACGTCGATATCTGAGTGACCTTGCTGCACCGAAGCTTGATTATGTTCTGCACTTTCTTCCCTACGCAGATGAGATCTCAAAGTCTCAATTGCCTTTCGAACCATAGGATCAGCTTCATTTCCTGGTTCCATATCGATCTAAACCGATATTACTGTACAATAACTCTACAATTTTTGGTTTTTGATGCGAAATCAAGGTATTAATCGAATAGAGTTCCCAATGTGGTCGCCAATTTGTTAAGTGTAAATTTATATTCTTGAGAGAGAAAGAGTAAGTCTAGTTATAGAGAGAGAGAAATTGAAAGTAAGTCTTGAACTAATGAAAGTATCGCCTGTTTTACTAAGAGTCTCAACCTTTATTTATAGCCATATTAACTTGTATAACTAATTTGGTTATACAAAGGGTATAATTTCATTATAGCCCTTCATATTTACAAACAGTTTAAGTACTATCTATTAACTATACAATTTATCATACATGACTTTAGTTTATTATATTTAAGCCCTCAATATTTTATATGCTTAACAGTGTGTACTATAAAACCTCATGGTCGTGGTCTTGTCAAAATGTGGACAACATCTCAACTATATTTACCATTTTGTTTGATTTTTTGTCGTCGTAAAAACTAACTACCCAATTTTTGACAAGTTGAAGATTTTTTATGGTATAAAGTAAATGCGATACACCAGTTTTGTTTGACTTTATTCGTCCATGTTTTTACAAATATAAAAATAATTTATGGTGTAAATAGAAGATAAATGACTGATTGTTTAGAAATTAATATTTCTTTTGTAAATAATTTAATATTATATAATTGATGTGTGTAAAGATGGTTTGCACCTCCATGTATTTTATTGTACTACTATATAATTATGTTATTATCATAAATATGTTTTGTCATATAATGGTCCAAAAATCCGTGTGTTTCTTAGCATCATGACTTATAGCTAACCGAAAATTTATCACAAAACTTAGTCTTTTTGCTCAACAAATCTTGGAAAGTTTCGAACTTGTGGAAATAAACACATATGAAGCTTTATTGTATATGAATCTAAAATCCAACTCTATATGTTATTTAAGTTTATCATATGAGGAATAAGTTCGTACAATTCAAATAAACGAATAGGTTGGTATTTAAATTTCTAAAACCTCATGAGTGAATGAAAAAAATATTATATTAACTATAATTCAATTTGTTTATAAATAAATATGAAGCTTTATTGTATATGAATCTAAAATCCAACTTTATATGTTATTTAACTTTATCACATGACGAATAAGTTTGTACAATTCAAATAAACGAATAAATTGGCCTTTAGATTTCCAAAATCTCATGGATGAACGAATTTTTTTATTGACTATAATTCAATTCGTTTATAAAATTGACTAACTTTGGGGATTTCATGGATGTTGAATGCTCGTAAACTAGCCTAATTTCACTAATCAGGTAAGTACTAGATTGAATATATTAAACATCTCAAAAAGTCTTAAAGATAATAGGTAGTTTATTAACTATTTAATGTTCTTTAAGATAAATATGCACCTTTAGAGGCAAATCATTATTCTCATAATTAGATTATACAAATTTAAGTATTATATATTAGCGTCATGCAGACTCATACTAAGACTATTAGATGTTTCTTACATAGTTCGTTAACTTGGTGGATAATATTATTAATATTTCCACTTTTTCGTCTGATTTTCATTATTTTGGTTCCATATGAAATCTTATATTATACCACTTTGATCATCTTCATATGTGAATTGTTTAATTTTTTTTTAGTTTATCTTAATTTATTTGTGTGTTCTATTATACTTTGTTTATTAATAGAATCATTACGTGATAATATCAATAATATTTTATTATTAGTACTTTCCAAAATATTTGATAGTACCTATCTATTTAAATTGATCATGCATATTGAAACTCATCGTAGATTGTACATGTTATCGTACATGAATAGCCTTTTTGCCTCACATGGTTATATATATTTGCTTTAACAAATATAAAAATTTACATTTATGTCAAAATGTTTTAAATAAATTCCATATACATATAATATATGATTTTCACACACCATCTATATTCATATAAAACACTATATTGTAAAATTTTGAATTGGAGCATATATCAATAAGTACTTAGATAATATTATTTTATTTTATTATAATAATTCAATATAATAATATTATTCTTTGGTTTGTTTATATCTCATTTTCTTGTTTGATTTGGACTACTTTCAAATATATTATTGTAGATTTTGATTTTTTTATCATTAATTGTAAGATGTAAAAATCCACAATAAATAATTCTTTTATATAATAATCATCTCGTGTTCGATTTTTTTATCAATCATTAGTTGTAGAGATATAAAAGCCCCAATAACAATAGTTTTATATAAAAATAATTTTATTCTTTGGTTTGTTTATAGCTCGTTTCATAGTTTAATCTGAACTACTTTGAAATATATCACCGTCGAATTTGATTGTTTTTGTCAACTATTAATTGTAGATATGTAAAAATCCAAAACAAACACTTGTATAAGTTTATATGTTTTGGTTGGTTTTGTTATATTTATTAACGGTTATAAACCAACTTGTGATATCTAAAATAATGATTAAATTTATCTTACATTGTGTTCAATTATGAGATTGATATTTAATACAAATGATATCAAATTTAAATATAAATATTATAAATTTGTGAAATATAATATTTTTATATTCAAAACTTTATATATAAATTCAAATGTTTGTTTTTCGTATAACTGTTACATATGTTTTCCTTATGTTTTAAATATTTAAAATATAATATTTTGTTTAATTTATACTAACGAAAACATCAATAAATATAAAGTAAATTTAATAAATTTTAAAACCAAACTCAATTTATACCAGCCGGACAATGAAACTACGGTTAATGATTTTAATTTATAAAAGAATGTATGTAAATTTTATTAAAAACACAAATATGCAAAGTATTGTGTGTATAATTTTACTAGAAAACATAAACAAACGAATCTGTGTACAATACGGATGGCAATTTTTCCCAAACCCGCGGATACCCGACCCGAGACGATCCGATGGGATGGGTTATGGGTTTAAAAAAAATCCGCGAATGGGTCGTGGGTTTGAAAATTTACTACCCGCCGGGTTTGAAATGGATTATGGGTTTAAGAAATTTCCTACGGGTACCCATCCCGAACCCGACCCATTAGGTAATACCCGACGGATATCCGCTAAATTAATATTATATAAAAAATTAAATTATCTAATATTATTTAACAAACTTTAAAATAAACTTAATGATATTAGTATTTGTATTATGTAATGGCAAAAATAATTTATTATTTGTTAATATATATATATATATATATATTATTTTGAAAAATATTATTTAAATTTAAACATTTAATTTATTTATTTTAATTTATTTATTTCAAATATTTTGTTTTTTATCTCTACAAAACTGAGAATAATCAGTATATTTTGAAAAATATAATCATAAATTTGTTAATTAAATAAGATATCATTCTACATTTAAACAAAATATTTGCTAATTATAATGATTATAGTATATTTTGACAAATATTATTTTACATTTAAATATTGAATTTAATTTTTCAATATCTCACTTGAAAATATTTTTTTATTTTTCTGTCCAATAATAATATTATTAATTAAATTAAAAAATATTTACTAACATATATCGAAACCATATATTAATTATTAAAAAAGATTTACTAACATATTTAAATTTGATATTTTTAAACATGTTTTCTTTATTTTTATTTGTTGGAATTAATATCAAATTCTAAAAGATCTAATAATATTTTTAATCAAAAATATTTACTAACATATACCAAAACTATATATAAATTATGAATAGATATATTTCCATATTAACATACAGTATATTTTCAAAAATAATTTTTTTTATGTAAATATTAAATTTGAATATTTAAAATTTCCATGGGTACCCGCGGATGGGTACCCGAACCCGGCGGGTTTGGGTGTTGGAAAAAAATATTACCACCCGACGGGTACGGGTTAGGGTATGGGTTTGGAAAAACATAAACGCGATGGGTTACGGGTTTAGCTATACCCGCACCCATCCCGACCCATTGTATCCCTAGTGTACAAATTATATTTGTGTACTTATATTTATTTTATACATTTGAAATTATATATAGATAATCTACTAATAATGATCCAAAATCAAAACTATTTATCAATAGCTATTCATGGTTTGAGAAAAATATTCATAACCACCAGGTTTTAGATATTAAGTACAGATAACAATATGGTCTTTTGTTTAATACTAAGAAATACTGAATTATCAGACTCCCACATCAAACCGATAAAATATTGGACCGAAATTTACTTTGTAGTATAAATTCAATAAGTGTAATATTGAGGGTAACTTGCGTAATAAGAAATAAGAATGTTTACAATCAGTAAATTAATACGAAAATAACCAATTATAGGTTATTCATGTAGGCTCATTAACCATGTAGACCTAAATGCCTAATATCACTACTATGTAAAACCTCCTACCTTTTTAGGAGGAATGAGGAAATTAATGGCAATCAACCTTTTTTTATAAATTATTTTTATCTCTCTAGAATTTACACGTTAACTTTTCTCTCAGACATATTTATAAATTTACTCAAAATATACATTACATAATGGCTCATGTGTATCTATGAAGAAATCAACGGCGATCAAAGTGGGAGCCTAAACAGATATGCGGATACATATATTTTAACCATTAACATGTTAGGCTCACCTTTAGATTCTAGAGAGAGATGAATTTTGAGATGCAAATAGATCATTCGATAGCTATCGAAGTAATCACATTTGGAGAAGGTACTGATCAGTTAGTTTGGAAATCTCAACTTCAATATCGGTACAAAGAGCAGCAAGATCAGCTGACCCTCGAAGATCATCAGGTTCTATTTAGTGAGGAAATCGTTGCGTTAAATTCACAAACAGAAAATAGTAATACTACCAATAACGGTATGATCGGAGATTTAAAGGTTGGAGAAGAAGAGGTTTATGAGGGAGATGTCGTTGAGTCCGATTATTTAAGAACCAAGAAGCCATAATTCCTTGAGAAATGCGCGAAACATATCGATATAGTCCTTCAAAATATGTTGATTATTCCATTTTCAATTCATATGTGTTTTCGTCTTTTCCAGATGGCGATCGCCACCTCCATAAATAAGAAAAGTTTTTTTGGTAGGTGTTATTCCAATAGACATTCCAGAGTCAGGGTTTGAAATGGGAGCGATAGTAAAAAAACAATGTGACTCTTCGGATAAGCATGAACCTTCGGAGGGTAAGAATAGATGGGTTCCAGGAGGAAATGATGGACCACGACAAACTATTGAAAATAAATGTGAATTTGGTGTGAAACAACTATTTTTCTTGTAGTTGCTAAAATATGTGCATTTTGTGTTGAAAAATTTTGCTTTAATTTTTTTTATTATGGTCCGACTGCAAAAATACGTATAATTAGCGTCCGAAAAATTCTCCAAAAAAAAATACTTATGCATTTTATTTTATCTATTTTTAAGATATAAAAATATGTGTTTTTAGGAAAATAAAAAAGAACAATAAAATTATGATTTAAAAAATACGAAATTTGAAAAATTAATAATAAGTGATTGTTAAGGTTTTATTTGTTTTGTGTTTAATAAATATTATAGTTGTAAGCGGTTATTGGTAAATTTAAAAATTTATCCAACTATTAAAAAAATTAATTTTTTTTTAAATAATTATTGATATTTTTAGGTATTTATAATTTTTTTGTAAATACTTATCGATAATTTGAGCTATAAATTTTAGGTTTTGGATCCATGGTTTATGTTTGTATTTTAATTTAAGTAATAACGAGAAAAAGTATTTTCAATTGCTTAAACGATAAGTCGTGGATCGAGTGTGGAATATTGGAGCAGTTGAAGTTCTTCTGTTTTTCTTTCCTTTTCTAATAAGGCATTTGATACAGGGGTGGGTCAGGCCCAACCCATACAGATACAGTATGTCGTAGAAGAGAAGAGATTGTGACTTGATGTACATCTGTTTACCATAATGAACATGATAAGGACAAAAATTGTACGAGTTTTGTCAATGTTATGAGGACAGATGAAGGTGTCTTAATCTGACACATCATGGCTTATCCGCATTGACACAATGACACACACAGCTCATAATTTGGTACTTATTTGTTTTGTTTGTTTCTTATTCCAAGTTCACGTAATGTCCATTCAAACTAAATCCACGGATTTTCTATTGAATTCCTACTATGGACCCTCCTCTTTTCCTTAAAGGCAGAGTTGAGAGAATCCCACCTTTGTTAAGATAAGATTGTTTTATTATTTTTAATTTGAGAGAGTAAAGTTATGTGATGAGTTAAATTTTTCCAAGACTTTAGCTCGCACAATAAACGAGATGAGTCGTATCGGGTTAGGAGGGAGGGATTTAAGTTTTGTTAATTCGGTTAAATATTAAAATCTTATGGTTTTTAAAATTATTAAGATTAAACAGCCACGTACAATTTAGAGATAGACAAGAAAGTATTTTAATATATTTATTTATTGAATAAGTTGTTTTACTTCTTCTTTCTAGGAACTTTATTAATTTATTAATAATTGAAGACGAGTACAAGCTCAATAAATGGGTAAAGAGGGCTAGCACGAAGGCTTGACATAATATAGAGGTGAATTGAGTTAAATTGTGAGAGAAATTAAATTTTTTTGTCGTTTAAAATATATTTTTTATTCTAAAGCGAAAATGAATCGAAGTTTGAACAAATCCCAATTGTTTGGTAGAAGATTTGATGGAATTGAATTGATGTTAGATTGGTGTCTGATATATTTGCAAAATAAACAAGTAAAAAACTTTTCTAGATATTTGATTGTTAAAGTGTTCTGCTCCGTTCCATAGATCAAAGAAATAGTTATGTAAGTAATAAGAATAGTTAATTGTTGTGTCTGATGTATCATATTTTAATACTTTCTTAAACAGTAATGACTTTTAGGTGATTAAGAGCATTAACAAAGTTGAACTCTATTTTCAATTTACATTTTTAATACCATTTCTCTAGCGAGTCGGCAATGCTATTTTGGACTCGACTTATTTGTTTTGAAACCATCAAGAAGTTGATTAACTCTCTGCAGGCTTTTAGAGTAGAGCTTAAAAGTTGAGGGTATTGACCTTTCGATAACAAGTTCACTAATGTTAGTGAATCTGTCTCAATAACAACATTAACTAATCTTTTTTCTTTGTAGATGCGGAGACCATCAAGCAGGGCATTCAATTCACCTAGAATCGGAGGGAGTTTACCATAGACGTTGCCCATACCAGTAATGATGAGGTCATTTGAATCTCTAAGAGGAATACCATCACTAGAATTTCCATTCTCTACGGAAGATCCGTCAGTGTTCATTTTGATACAGTTCTCAGCGAGGAGAATCCAGGTATGGTAAGATGGCTTCTTGTTGATTTTTATGTGGTTGTAGCATCCTAACTCAGAGGATGCATTAGATGTATCAGTCCAATGCTTATTCTGTATGAGTGAAGCGTGATCTATAGTTGCAACATATGGATAATATAGTTTATAGTAGTGTCTCGAAGAGTTAGAATACATATTAAAGGGGGTAGAATTGAGAAGATATGAGTGTTTTTGCCAAATTTCCATAACCAATTTCTCAGCATTCTATAAATAAATGGTCTGTAGATTCGATGCTATAGCAAAATTGGCATTTGGATACAAGAGTAATGTGTCTGTTCTTAAGGGTGGAGTCAATAGGGAGGTAGTTGTTGATTAGTCTGTAGGTTAAGATAGAACACTTCCTCAGGGTTATAGAATTCCATAGCTTTCCAAATAGGTTAGAAGAGTTATGATGGGTTCCGATCCAATTATAGGTTTCTTTAAATTGTAAGTTCCATCTTTGGAGACGAGCCATTTGAGGGAATCCACTTTCTAATCATTCAGTTTGATCTTGTCAATATCTTCTAAATCATTTGGAAAAAGTCTGTACGAGTTGTTGTCCCATGTGTTGTCTATGATAGTGAGATGTGATTTTATTAACCAATTATCTAGCCAAAAATCGATATTTCCAAAGCCAACCTTCCACTTTATATTGAGTTCAATAATGGTTTTAATAGCAGACAGTCTTCTCAAAGTATGAGAGTCGGTGATAGTAGAATATTTTGCTTATAAAGGGTGTTGATTGTTGATGGTACATACTATGCATAAATCTAGCCCATAAGGATTTGTTTTCCTAAAATTGATCCAAATCTTACAAGAGTAGGTATCATGGATATCTTGAACTTTTTGACGTTTAAACCACCTTCTGAGAATGACTTGCAAACTTTAGCCAAATAGCACCAATAATGTATATGGGTAGATTCTTGGGTGGAGCCCCAAATAAATTTGTTAAGAAGAATTTCAATTTTACAAGTGATTCCTATGGGGATGGACACAACACTGAAGCCATCAGTTTGGGATAGCCAATAAGATAGAAGAGATAAATGTTAGTTTTCCTCCATTTGAGAGATGTTTACCTTTCTAACTATCTATTTTATGTCTGATTTTGCTGACTAAAGGCTCAAAGTTGGAGGTCATATTGTTGTTGTTGAGAGCTATACCCATGTATGAAGTACTCAGAGAGTCTGAGGAGAATCCTGTGAGACTTATAGTGTTTGTTATTATGACAGGAGGTGAGTTCCTTGATGACATGATTTTTGTCTTGATTTTGTTTATTGTTTGTCCAGAGAGGTTTTGATAGTCTTAAAAACAATTACTTAAAACTGCGATGTTTGTCGATAAACTGTTAGTAAAAGTTAAAAGGTCGTCTCCAAATGCTAGATAGGGAATATTGATATGAGTCCCAGTAGTGTATTTTAGGGACTTATTTTTTTGAAACAAGTTGTTGATGCCTCTTAAAAGTACCTCATCGCGTATAATAAATAGACTTGGGGATAAAGGATCCCATTTTCTTAAACCCTTTTTTGTTTGAAAATATTCATTAGTTATGCCATTAATAAGGATGGAAATATCGATGTTTCTGATCATACGTTCAGTTAGATATAAAAGTTTGGTATTAAAACAAAATAAAAGCAGACATCTAATGATAAAGCCGTGAGACATTATGTCAAATCTTTGGACATATCCACTTTGATTAGAATTTTCCCAACTTTAACCTTTTTATTTAGGTCATAGATCATTTCTTTAACTATACGAATGTTTTCATGTGTTTACTTATATTTTACGTATACTCATTGAACTTGAGAAATGATCTTTGGTAGAAGGATAGAGATTCTATTATTGATTATTTTGGAGATGATTATGATGGTGA
The DNA here is from genome assembly GCA_036936605.1 of Limnanthes douglasii subsp. nivea. Taxonomy (NCBI): domain Eukaryota; kingdom Viridiplantae; phylum Streptophyta; class Magnoliopsida; order Brassicales; family Limnanthaceae; genus Limnanthes; species Limnanthes douglasii. The sequence goes on along the minus strand of JAUPFV010000005.1, from coordinate 122,962,087 downwards.
ATGAACATAAGCTGATTAGTTTATATTGGTTCCAAGTTGTTGGGTTGTTAGTCTTTGGAATTAAGCAAAGGCCAGTGAAGAGGATTCCTTTGGGGATGGTTTGTCTATTGAAAAATGAGTGAACAACAGAACCTGTACTCAATGATTTTCTAGAAAGTAATGTAGAAACAATGATTAAAATTATATATGCCAGCCACACTAGAGGGGTTTAGGCTCTTGATTGCATTGAATATTTCTTCTTCTGAAGGAAGCTTTGGTATTGTCTTCAGTAGTAATCAGTTTAGGGATGTTCTTGAATAAGGGATTGTTGATTAGGTTGAAGTTGCTCCTATGGTTTTAAAAAAGTGTTAGTTAAGATGTCTTTAAATAAAACTAAGGCAGAGTTACCAATTAGATTGTCCTCAGTAATCCATGTTGAGTTTTCTTTGATGCAGTTGATCCTTTCTTTTCTTCATCTCCTCTTAACATATGAGTGGTAGACTTTGGTGTTTCTGTCACCATCTTTAAGCCAATTAGAATAGGTTTTTTGCTGCCAGTATGATTCTTCCAACTTTATATCATATAGAAGAAGAGCATTAGATTTAGCTAAGTTATTGGTATTCTCTGTGTTGTTGTTTTGAAGGATTTGCTCCATACTGATAACTTTCTTTTCTGCTTCAGTGACTTTGTCAAAAATGTTTCCAACGGTAAGCTTGTTTCGTATCATGAGCTTCTTTTAGTTTCCTTAATTTGTTCTGGTAGATAAATATAGGATAACCCTACATATTAAGATGTCCGTTAGCTTTAACAATAGAGATAAAATCATCATTTAATGTCCAGATATTTAGAAATTTATAGCTAGATTTATGAGATATTTTATCATTTGATAAGGAAACTAGGAGAGAAGGTGGTCGGATCCGGTTCTGGGCAATCATTGGCTTTGGTATTGTTGAAGAAATCTGCCTATTCATAGTTTATTAGAGCACGGTCTAAGCGTTTCCACTTAGATTTGTTGGTCTATGTGAAAATTGAGTGAATATATCAAGTGTCTTCAAGAGAAAATTTCGTGATGGTTTCATTGAAATCATCAGCATTATTAGAGAAGTAAGTATCATAGCCAATCTCATCATTGGGAGCTGAAATAAAGTTGAAATCTCCAATGACCAACCATCCTTTAACAAAGTTGGAGATAAATTTGAGGGAGTTTCATAGGTCAAGTATGTTGATTTTTTGGCATTTAACGTGAACAACTGTAAGGTTACAAGGTTTTGTTTAAAGATTTGTGGTTAATGGTTGAGTGGATAAGCTGAGGGTGGTTAATGATGGTGGGTAAACTGAAATCCTCTTGCTAGAAGATCCATATCTTGTTGCTGGAATTTGAATAGAAATTATGGAATCCCAACTTAACAGCAATTTTAGGGATGTTCTCCTCTTTGATAAAGGTTCCAGAATAACTAGGATTTTCAGCTTTTCCTTTATGGTAATTTACTTGACCCTTCTAACTGACTCTTTATTACTGATGTCGCAAATGTTCAAATCATGATTAAATTTAGAGTTTGTGGGTTTACTTGTCCCAAAAAGGTTTAAAGATTGGCACAATAAGATATTCGTATATGGGATTAAAAGTATGAAGACAATTTAGAACTTCCATTGAGCTATCCACAACAGACCATACCCTTATTGACTAAATTTTTCTAAGGTCAAATTAGAGAGAATTCAAGGAAAATATGTCTTGAATCTAGTTAAAATATGAAAAATCACCAATTAACTTTCTTACCTCAAAGAATTGATTTAGGATTTGTTTCTTGGGCAAACCCTTAGGGAACTTCCCGATCAGTGTATGTTTAGATGATGACCAAAGGCATTCATTTACATTTTCATTGAACTGTAAAGATATGTGATAGTTTCTTTGTTGAATGTAGATTGGTTTGATGGTTGGATTCATCTTGGAGGGAGAATATTTTCGGCATAAGATCTTTGAGGTAGTGTGTTGGATGCTTGAGGAAACTTTTCTTTGGAGCTATCTTGGATGATAGAACGAGGTGATGCATAAAGGTGAGGGAATTCTTCTTGGGCCTAATGTCTTTGAATATGGTTGTTGGAGTTCTTCATTTTGGTGCCATTAAGCAACTGACAAGCAACCAATATTACTCATGGAAAAAATGAAGGGAAGCGAAGGATGAAGATGGATCTTTTGATCTTGGATCAATCTTGAAGAGTTTTCCGCCTCCTTAAATGAAAAAATTATTCATTAGTTATTCTACTTCGACATTACATTATGTGTTATATTTAGACACTTTATAACTTATTGTACAGATTTTAACGTTTTTTTGTTATTTTGAAAATGTAAATAATAGTTTTTATTCTTTCATAATTTTGTTTTTATAATAAGGATGTTTGGCATAGCTTTCATTAGATTTTGTTGCTGATGAAGTTTTAGACTTGATGGTTTTGATAAAAAAAATTAGGTTTAATTTTTCGTGAAAGTTTAGATTTATTTTTTGGTCGATTGGTCTAATTATAAATATAATACTATTTTGAGATTAAGTATACTTACACAGCTTAGAATTTTCAGTTTTAATCCTAGTTCTCACTATTTTTCGCATGATGTTGTTATTTGTTTTTGGAAATCTTTTGTGTTTTTTCTTTTCTTGTTAACTGAATAATGTTCGTTAATATCCCCCTCAGATGAAAGGGTCAAGTTTGGATGTTATGTATTTCATAGAAAAACATGAATTTGAAGTGAAAAAAATCTTTAGCTAGGGTACCAGCGATGTGGTCGTGAGATGGTACAGAGCGAATGTTAAGACAGTCTTCTAAGATTTGATCTCGAATGAAATATTGAAAAATTTATATATGCTTTGTATAATTGTGGAATATCGGGTTTGAAGTTAATGAGCTAGCTCATGTATTGTTATAGCAGATAATGGGAGCTCGAGAAATAGGAAAGCTCAACTTCATAAGAATGGACTTAAACCAGATTTATTCAACATATAGATGGGCTAAGGCTCGGTATTCGAATTCGGTTTAGAGTGAGTAACTACTAACTGTTTATTGGAAGACCAGCGGATAAGAGAGTCACCAAAGAAGAGATAATATCCACCTACAAAACATTTAGCATTAGGGGAACTGGCACAATTGAAGTCATAGAATCCAGCTAAGTTCAAGTTAATACTTGATTTGATGTGGATATCGAGTTCTCTAGTTCCGAATAAGTATCTCATATCCTATTTTATGTATTATGGTGAATTGTAGTACGGTTTTGTTGAAATTGGCTCAACTTATTGACTATGAAAGACATGTCTAGTTGAGTGTGCAATAAATATTGAAAAGACTCCATCCTAATTATATAATATGTAGGGTTTACCAATAGAGTTCCATCATCATTTGAAAGAGGAGGGCTGACTATCATAGGAGTGGGACCTGGCTTGGATACAGATAGGTTTTTGACGCATCCGTAAGTCGGTTATATACTTAGGTTATGTTAGGGAGAAGCTCGTGTTATCTTTTTTAATAAACCATACCAAGGAATAGATGAAGATGGCTCATGTTTTTCAAAGTAAATGTAGTATTTAGATGTCGAATAAATGTCTTTAAATGTTATGAGTGGTTATATGTCATCATAATATCATCTGCATATACAAAATGATTGATAATGTAGAATTAGAGTGGTTGTAGAACATAGAAGGTTCTGATCAAAATTTTGAAGCCTTCACTGTAGTACGGTATGCTTGAGGTTATAATACCAGGTTATGGGTGCCTCCTTTAGGCCATATAGGGCTTTGTTAAATTTACAAACATAGGATTTATTTTTAGGGTGGATGGAACCTTTTGGTTGAGTCATAAATACTATTTCAGCTAAGTTCCATTTAAGAATGCATTGTTAATATTAATTTTTATGATATCCCAACCTTTAGTATCAACTAGATCCAATGTGATGTTTCTAGTAGAAGCCTTGATGACAAGGTTGTAAGTTTCAGTAAAGTCAACCCCGAGAGTTAAATGAAAACCTTTAGCCACTAGTCCAGCCTTGTAACTCCGTAGAGAACAATCTGGATTGTATTTTAAATTGAAATCTACTTACACCTAACATTCATATTATAAGTCCAATGAAACAGGATCGAGGTGTGCTTGTTTTTTAGTACCTTATATTCTTGTTGTATTGGATTATAATAGTTATTGTCATTCAAAGCCTCAGATGGTTTGGTATGAACTGTACGTATAGTATGATTGGATGTGGCTAGGTTAAAATAGAATGGATTAGGTTTGACTATACCACTTTTGGCTATGGTTTATAGATGGGTTGTTTGTGATTTTGTTATGTATTGTATTGGTTGTTTTCTATGATATGTCTTGGTGTTTATGTGTTTTCTTTGACTCTTTGGTTGGTTTTATGTGTGATTTTTATTTTGTTTGGTTTGGTGGTTCAGTTGTCAAGCGTTCTTATGTATGGTATGTGAATGATGAATATTGTGATTTGTATGCAGTCTGATTTTATGTATATTATGGGTATACTTGTTCGTCATGACTAGGTAGAGTAGGTAAATAAATATATATGTTTGATGTATGTTTTTTATAAGTAGAAGAGTTTTATTTTATTTCAAAAATTTTAATAGGATACCATGAAAGAATGGATATGTTGGTTGACTCTAAACATATTGTATTGTGTAAGGAACTTGACTCAAAAGGAAAGTCATATTCATTAAAAATCACATTTTTTAAAATATAGATTTCAATAGAGTGAAACTGAATATTTTATGGATTATAGGGTCTCAGATAGGGCAAAACATACACAACCAAATGTTTTAACAAATAAGTAATTTGATTTTCTATAAAAAAAAAATGTTTTAAAATGTGAAATATTATTTAAAATTGTAGTAGGTATTCTATTTTATAAAACATTGTAGTTAAATATTCTATATTTCAAAACTTGTAAGGTGAGTTAGCTTAAATTAATAAGGTCATGCATGTTTCATAATGTGTGGATATTTTCTATATGCTCTCCCCTTTTTGGGCTGAAATGTGAGGGCATGAGATTATATGGTGAATACCATATAGTTTAGTACTATGAGTAAAATTTCTATATTCATCACACCAGTCAGATTGAATGGTTTTTATTTTTCACTCGATATTATTTTTCAATAAGTTATTTGAAATGAGTGAGAGCACATAATACTTCACCTTTTCCTTCTATAGGGTAATGTCATGTATATCTAGTAATACCATCAATAAAATGTATGTAGTATTTAAAACCTAAATGAGTATTTTTTGGAGAAGTTCCCTACAAGTTAGTATGTATTAGGTCTAAAACATAAGATGATTTAGAATCAGATATAGAGTATGGTAAAATATGATATTTTCCAGCTTGACACGAGTCACCAAAATTACATTTATTTGTTTGAATTACTTGAAAGATTACACTAATTTAGAAATGGAGATGAGATTTTACTAAAGTGGTGACCAATTATCTTATGCGATACCTACTTAGATGAACTATAAATATTAATATTTGACTAAATATTGATGAGTCCGGATACCTACTGAGATTTCCGGACAAGGGCAATTCGGACATAAACTTGCCACTGAACTATATGGACAGGACAAAAGTAAAAAATGTCTAAACACCTTCTGACAAAGCTATGTGCTAATCAACTTAATAAGTACATGGGTCCTTAAAATTGACCTGATTCCATAATTTGACCGAAAGCCCATGGGTCCATAATTAAGGGTATAAATACCCCAACTACTTTCATTAATGAGGGTAATAAACATTTAATACAACCAGACAGCTCAAATCTCTCACTAATAAACACCCTAAACATTTAATATTCTACACACTTTCTAAAACACTTTACAAAATTACCTTTAATCCAAAATAAACCTCACAAAATTGGCGACCACAATGGGAGGAGATGGTACATGAATCTTGCATTCAAAACTGGTAATAAGACATGTTCGGATGGATCCGAACGAACAAGTAATTCTACCACCTCTGGTGGAGGTGGTTGGGGAGAACAATGAATATACCACCGAGGAGCGAGAAAAGTTGAGAGCTGAGATAGAGGCTTTGAGGGCCATTAAAAAAACAGAAATAGGTTTGAAGGACAAGTCAAAGGCGGTAGTCGTTCATCATACTGACAATCCAAGGGAGAACGATCCATCAGCAAAGACTCACTTGAGTACAAAAAATACCATGTCAGCTCTAAGAAGTCTCACCGGACTAAGCCGGTGGAGATCTCAGACTCTGAGTCCTCCAGTAGCTCTTCAAACGAAGCGGAGCTTGAAGAGTCTTTGTTATCAAGCAGTGATGAAGGGAGGTCCAGGAAGAAGGAAAAGCTAGTTAAAAAGTATTCAAGAAAGAGAGATATGCATGGGAGACTAAAGAGGCATTTGGGAAAAGGGTCGTCTCACAGCCACAACCATAGTCACAGGCATGTGGACCAGCTGCTGATTGATCCTTTTGCTTTCCATGATGAGCCAGGTATTTTTGCAACACCTAATGAAGACACGGTCTTTAGTCATAGTTGGAATTGGAGGCAATCGTCGTTGTCTACCAAGATATTGTCTGGAAACCTTCCTAAGAGGTTTGACAGTACTAAAATGGAAAAATACGATGCAAGCAAAGACCCCAAAAACCATCTGGAACAGTTTAAAAAATTTATGATGAATTTTGATGACGGTGACAAACTTATGTGTATGGCCTTCTCACAATCCTTTATGGGAAGTGCTATGAAATGGTACAACAGTTTGCCACATGGTTGTATCTGAAACTTGGACACATTTTGGGTTGCCTTCCGAAGGCAGTTTGTGGGGAGTAAAGAGGTGAAGGGCAATGGAGATACTATTATCCATTGTGCCCAAGATCCAAATGAGTCACTAAAAGACTATATAAGCCAGTTCATAAATACCAAGAATGGGTTAGGTGATTGCTTTGAACAAGTAGCAATAGCTTCTTTGAGACAAGGGTTAAACCCTCAGAATCTAGTTGTTCGGTAACAAGGAAGAAGGCCATGACCTGGGGCGGTTTGCTAATTCAGGTGGGAAAGCAAATCAACTTGGATGAAACTAAGAAGACTAGGGTACACAAACAGGTGAGGTCTGCCCCAGCAGCTCCAAACCAAAATCAGTCCGGGTACTAGGCCAAAGAAATCGGACAGGGGTCCAACAGGGCCAAACAGACTCAATCCCACCCAAATCCAGCTCAGAGCCAGTAGTCTAGAAATAAACGAGGTCCTTGGGTCCAACCGGAGTGGTGTGTATATTTAAAAGAAAATGTGGCAACCATTTATGACAAGGCTAAAGATTAGGTTCATTGCCGGAAGCCATCAGTGCTTCAATCTCCCAGGGAAAGTCGTAATACTTGTTTTTTACAATATCATCATGATATGGGCCACAACACCGAAGACTGTATCGCTTTAAAGCAAGAGGTGCGAAATCTCATCGAAAGAGGCAAACTGGGTGCCTATGTCAAAACAAGAAGTGGGAACAAGCCTAACAATGCTCCTCGAACAGGCCCTACGAACAACGCAGGAACATCAGCTCCAGAGGGGGCAATAGTGATCCATGAAAGATTCGATGTGGATTTAGAGTATTTGAAACCTGACCCAACTCGTAATAAGGTGGGGGTCATAACAGAACAGGTCAAAACGGTGTCCGGAATCATTAGTTTCTTTGAGTCACTTACCATTTTTGGAGGGGACACTATGACAGCACCCATTCCTTCATCAACGAAGAGGCACGTTCATAATCTAGCTACTCGGTTGGAAGGGGGCATGTCTTCATACAAATCCCAAATTCCTTTTCCATTTATAATCTTTGATGAGGATGATCTAAGGGACATTGTTGGGCCTCATGAGGATGTTGTGGTAATAGAAGCATCTATTGGGGATAACGACATTAGACGAATTTTGATTGACACTGGCAGCTCAGCCAACATTCTCTTTTTAAGTTCTTAAAAGCAGATGAAAAATCCGGCAGTAATTCAACGTTCGAACAGATCTATTGTGGGCTTCACAGGGAGCTATGCGGATGTAATCGGAGAATTTGAGGATGAGGTATTTTTGGGCAAAGGACCTTTCAAGAAGATGGTCAGGGTGTTATTCGTTGTGGTAGACTGCCCCACATGCTACAATGTAATATTTGGGAGGTCTTGACTCTCTAGGATGCATGTTGTGGCCTCAACAGTCCATCAATGTTTGAAGTACGCAGTTCAAGGACAAGTGGGAGTTGTCTGGAGTAGCCAAAAGATAGCAAGGGAATGTTATGCAACTGCACTTGCTCCTAAAACTTTGGGGGCAGTCCAAGCTGATGAAGATTAGTATTTATTGGGGCCTTCTGGGGGTGAGGGTGAAATTGATGACCCTAGAGAGACCCCAGGTATTTTGATACCAATTGAATAATTTGAAACCCACTCTCTGGCTGAAGTAAGGAGTGTTAAAATTGGCTCCATGATGGCACCAGAGTTGAAGATAAAGTTGTTGTCCTTTTTGGCAGATCAGCAACATTTTTTTTCTTGGTGTAATGATAATGTGACCCGAGTTCCTGCAAGTGTTATATCACACAAGCTCTCCATCCGGAGCGATGTTGCACCTATTGTGCAAAAAAGGAGAGATTTTTTTAAGGAGAAAGCTGATGTAATAGTTCAAGAATTCGATCGGCTTACCAAGATGGGGCACATAAAGGAGTCTCAGTATCCTTTATGGACTGTCAACCCAGTGTTAGTTAAGAAAAAGAATGGGAAATGACGTATGTGTATCGATTTTACTGACCTCAACGGAGGTTTCCCAAAAGATCTCTATCTGGTCCCTCGGATAGATCAGTTGGTGGAATCCACATCTTAAAACAAGTTATTGTCTTTCATGGATGCCTTCTCTGGGTATAACCAGATACAAGAGTATGATAAATGCTGAGAAGAGGTACCTAAAGCTTGAAAAGCTGGCACTAGCCTTAATATTTGCTTCTAGAAAAATGAGGCCGTATTTTCAGTCTCATTCCATCATCTCTGAACATCTTTTCCATTAAAGAATGTTCTTCAGAGAGCAGACATATCAAACAGGATAACCAAATGGTCAGTGGAGTTGGGTGATTATGACATTGATTTTGCCTTACGAACTGCTATCAAAGCTCAATCTGTTGTTGATTTCTTGGTAGAGTTTCATTCGAACATAAGTTCTAAACAAGCTTCAGAAGAGAAAATTAAAAAATAGTGGGTTGTCTGGACAGATGGTGTATCAAGCACAATGGGTTGTGGGGCTGGTATTTGCTAAACCTCTCTATATGGTGATAAAGTATACCATGCTATATGTTTTGCATTCAGGGCCTCTAAAAATGAGTCTGAATATGAAGCAACCATAGCTGGTCTTAAGTTAGCCTTTCTATGTGGGGCTAAAAGATTTGGATTGATGAGTGATTCTCAGCTTCTTATCCACCATGCTCAAGGTCAGTCTGAAGCCAAGAAGGAACAGCTGATCAAATACTTATTCGTTCTTAAAGAAGTGGCAGCCAACTTCAAAAAATGTTTGCTATGAGCATATTCGTAAATCGGAAAACACGTTGGTAGATTCCTTAACAACCATAGCATACTATGAGTCATACCCATGGATTCATGTACTAGAACGCCCATCCATATAATCAAATCAGAACAAAGAAGATGAGGAGAGGTTGAGTGTAGAAGTAGTTCAATAAAAAGATTGGAGATTTCCCCTTCTTCAATACATCTCTGATGGAATTTTTCCTGCGGAGAAAGCTATAGCAAGGAAAATAAAACACAAGGCTCGCGGTTTCTTGATCATAGGAGAGGTTCTTTATAAAAAGTCGTTCAGCAGACCTCTCCTGCGTTGTTTGGGGGCTGAAGAGTCCCAAATTGTTTTATTTGAACTACATGATGGAGAGGGATCATCACACTGTGGCTACAGAGCTCTAACCCGGAGGGTTTTATTGGTCGGATACTATTGTCCATCCATAATGGCAGATATTAAGGAATTGGTGAAAAAATGTGACCCATGCCAAAGGTATGGTAATGAAATTCATATCCCAGCAGTTCCTATGGAGTCTATCTTTGAGCCAATATATTTTTCTCGTTGGCGATTGGATTTAATTGGGCCTGTACCAATGGCGTTCGGAGGGTGCAAGACTATTATTGTAGCCATTGATTATTTCTCAAAGTGGATAGAAGCCGCTCCCCTAGCAGCAAGCACTTTAAAAGTTGTTATAAAATTTATTTTATCCAATATCTGTTGCAGATTTGGAGTCCCGCAAACGATAACCACAGTTTACGGGCCAAGATTTGATAACAAGGATATGGAGAGTTTATGTGCCTCCAGGGGCATTCATCATTGCTTCTCTTCTCCCTTCTACACGCAAGAAAATGGCCAAGTTGAAGTGGCTAACAAGACCATTTTATCCGGTTTGAAAAAGAATTTAGAAAGGACTGCTGGGAAGTGGCCAAGCTATTTGCAAGAAGTCCTATGGGCATACCGAACTACTCCTGAGGCTACTATTCAGTAATATCCTTTTGCCTTGGTGTATGGGATGGATGCGATTACTCCTATAGAAGCATCCCTACCATCATACAGGGTTCACAACTATTCCGAACAAGCCAATGACATGGCAATTAGGGATCAGTTGGACTTAATAGAAGAAAGAAGGGTTAAAGCTCATCTTAGAACAACCCATTACCAAGGCTTGATGAGGAGCAGATTTGCTTCCAAGATTAAGAGAAGGGATTTTCAATCAGGAGATAAAGTTTTAAGAAAGGTTTTCTTTCATAATAAGGAAAAGCAGTTAGGCAAACTGGCTCCGAACTGGGAAGGCCCTTATGAGGTCTCCGGAAAGCTTAAGTCTGGGGCGTATAGGATTCAAGACAAAGATAGAAGAATCTTGAAGCACCCATGGAATATTGAACACCTCAGGTTTATATCTAGAATAAAAGTTGTGTAAATATTTACTTGTTTAAAGTCAATGTAAATATTAGGGGGCATACTATTTCCTACCCTGGTGACGCGGGGAGGTTTTAATGAGGTGTCCGGTTTTTTTAATAAAATATGATGCCTTCTTAAAACGTTCGATGGGGTTTGACTACAATTCTTTTCAAGTCTTTGATTTAATGTATGGGTTTTTGACAAATCGGATTAATGTGGTTGAATGATGACCATTAAATACATGTCATCGGAGATATTAAACACTCTCGCTTAAAATACTTTTTGAAGTAATTGGGGATCTTTAAACATTAGCTGTTAAAACTGAAAGGAAGGGTGAAACAAAGCAAGGTTTGATAGATAAACCTATCAAGGTATAAACCGGACAACATTACCAAAGTACAAAATATGCTTTGGCCATCCAAGGACTTTAAGTGTTGTGAAAGACTTATCCGGACTCAGACCGTATACAATTACAAAAATACCTTGGCCATCTAAGGACATTAGTAGTTCAAAAAATTAAGAAAACACAAAATATAGTTAAAAATCTCAGGGATTATTCCCTTCGGATGTTCCTCCATCACCTCCTTTTTTGGGGCTTCTGAGTTTAGCGCTTGAACTCTCACTGGTTCCTTCCTCTTCATCGGTGCTAGAGTCGATTCCACTAGAGTAATTTTTTTTATCACCATCTACCATGGTATGGAACAGGATGTCTTTGTATTCCACATATTTCCACAAGGGACCAAGCGTCCTCTTTGGAAATGTTTCATGGAAAAGCAACACCATGTCAGACTTCACCTCAGCATACCTTGCTTCCAAGGAATTTAGCACCTCATTGGTGTATTTATCAATGTTGGCCTGAATTTTTTGCTCCTGCTCCTTCTCCAAATCTTATTTCTCCTTGGTTACCTTAGACACATCATCTTCTAGGGAAGTCTTCTCAGCGGGAAATGTCTGGATGGCACCATCTTTGGTCTTCAGGTCCTCCCTTAAGTTTGAAAAATCTTTCTCCAAACCAGAGCAGTTAGTTTGGAGCTCAGTATTAGCATTATCTGAAGTGGCCAACTTGGTAGACATATATTCCTTGTCCTTCCTCAATACTTCAAGCTCTTTCTTCAATTCTTCTATGCTCTGATTACCATTGAGGAGATTGGTTGATAGAGACTCATTATCAGTATTAAGGGTGTTGATAAGGGTGGAATGGTTTTACACATACCTCTCCAGATCGAGCACTGGTTGAATATGGCCTAGAAAAGAATGGGCCACCGTATCTTGGTCTTTGGAAATACAAAAAGACTTACCGTTGTAGTTCACCACGTTTGAAGAGCCTGAACGACGGAAATTACCAGCAAAATCATCTTTCTCTGAGTCGGTGAAGTAAAGACCGATGTCCTGAAGGGCTCTGATGTCCATACCATCAATCCCTCCTCCGGTACCCTCTTCGAGTTGCAGATCTGTTGGGATTTTCTCTGCCAAGGTGGGGTCAGCATGAGCTGGTGGAGGAAGAAGCTCTGAAGGGAGAAGAGTTATTTCTTCGCCTAAGGTGACCTTTTTTTTCTTGGCAATCCTTTCGTCACTGCTTGCTCCCCTTTTTCGGTCCTTCTTGGGATTCTTTGGTGGATTTTGTGGTTCTCCTGCCTCGTTAATAGTCTCATCTTCAACCACCTTGAGCAAGGCAGCATCGATCCCTCCTTGGTTCCCCGAACCGGTCTCCTCTATGGCAGCCCGAACTACTTCTGTTGCAGTTCTCTTCTTCTTTCCCTTCATCTTGCTAGGAGCCTTGGCTGTAGAGGACAAGACTAGTTTACTATCTTTCTCTTTTGTCTGTTTGAGGATGACGCCGGGAAGGAGGGGGTGTGGTCAATTCTTCCTATGTAAGATCTCTCCTACCTCTGGTATTCCACAGATGGGATCTCACCATATTGCTTGAGGTAAAGTAGTTGTGGAAAGCATTTCTCCAAAGCTCTGCAGCCCACACATTCAGTTTGGCACATGTAGTCTGCCCTTTCACCAGATACCCGGTATAATCCTTCGGCAACACTGAAAAAGAAGTAATGAATAATTCAGGAGTGAAATTTTTGTGAAGTGAAAAGAATGACATAAAAAACAAAGTTGAAGAGCTTACTCGTACTCTTTCATCTACTAGTTAACATACAATGGTTGGTTTCAACTTTGATATTCCTCCCATTTTCCCATGACCCACTAATAAATAAGAACTGAGTTCTCCAATTCTTCTCTGATTCCTGTAAGTCGTCTACCACTTTAAAGTTATTTCCCATGTTGTGGTAGTAGAATGGGATGTGGTGATTCTTGCACAGACTTGCCACAATGGAAAATTGCTCCATATGGAGAGGGATTTTGGAAAGCCTTGATGCCATTATGCAAGCAAGGAGGGAGTACCAAGAATTTGGACTTAATTGTCTTGGGCAAAGCTTTACCAAGTGGAAGTACCTAACGATCTCTGGGTCTAAGGGGAACCTGAGCCCCCAGTTGAACAGTTCGGTATATTTGTCGGCAGTATGAGTATATACATAATTTATGTTCTGCATAGCCAACAAATATTTAACGTTTACTTTCTTAAAGCAAGGCCCTACCTAGCCCTCCAAACAGTCCGGGAGATCCGGATGAGCCACAACAACCTTTACTTTTCCTTTGTCTTTCCTATCAGAGGCAGTATCCCCAGTTTGTCCCGAGGCTTCAGTTTCGAAGGGGGCCTTTTCGATGCTGTCCTCCATCACTTCTTCCATCATTGTGGAAGGTCTCTCAGTAATTTTAGATGGGAGGGGAACAGTTATCGACACCAAAGGCTCTCCCGATGGATAGGTGCTAGTTGTTTCCAAATAATTAATATACGGTTGAGGCTGAGCTCCGGAGGACTTAGCTTGAGAGACTACTTTGGATGCCTCTGATCCGGAGGGCTTATCTTGTGGTTCTCTTATAGATACCTCCAATCTGGAGGGTTTATTCTTGGATGTTGCTTTAGAGGCCTCCGGTTTAGAGAATATTGACAGTGAGGCAGTTGCTTAGGCCTTCACCAAACGAGTTGTCCGACGTGGAGTTGATTTTTCTGGAGACTTTTCAATGTCTGAGCCCATGGATATGAAAGGGAAGGGTTTTCTAACACTCGATACTGATTTTTCCTGAGCGATGGAGGGTTGGGACTCCTGAACATAAGAACCTGATGGAATTGGTGAGAGGCTTGGTTTGAACAACTGTTTAGGCTTTGGGTTTCTGGTGGAGGACGACCCTTGGTCAGTTTCTTGGAGTGGTTCACCAAACTTTTCTCTTGGGGATACCTGGAGACCAGCAGCGATACGCTTCTCTCTTTCGACTTTCCTTGCTTTCTCTAACTCAGACAGGTTCAACGAACCGCCTTTGACAAAAGCGTTTCTAGCCGTGAACATAAAAGTATCCAAGAAAGATTTGAAAGAAAGGGAGGAAAGCTCTGTAGAAGGTTTTTGATTGATGAAGATATTGAAAAAGTGAAAAAAAAATGGTTTATATATTAGTAGAAAAAGGTAGCTGATACATATGAAAAGTTAGAAATTTTTTTGCAATGATTGTTGACGGCGCACACGTGGTGGAAAATTAAATGCAGAGGTTAATTTTTAGGTTTTGTGGGAGCGCCAATCTAGGTAAAAAATGACTTGTAGGTCGAATCAGATTGTGACACGTGTCCCACGATCCAAAGAAAGACTCTTAGAATTCTGAGGAAAGTCAGTTCGGACAAATTTCAAGCTAGATGCATGAGTGGATCAGAGAAAGTCGTCATTAAATAAGCAAATTTTTTAGTCCTGCCAAAGATTTTTGACAAGGCCTAAAAAAGGGGCTACTGATAAGTCCGGATAACTTAATCACTGACTACTGAGATTTCCGGACAAGGGAAATTCGGACATAAACTTGGACACTGAACTATCCGGATAGGATAAAAGTAAAAAAATGACTAAACACCTTCTGACTAAGATATGTGTTAATCAACTTAATAAGTAAATGGGTCCTTAAACTTGATCCGGTTCCATAATTTCACCCGAAAGCCTATAGTCCATAATTAAGTGTATAAATATCCCAACTACTTTCATTAATGAGGGTAATGAACATTTAATACAACCAGGCAGCTCAAATCTCTCAATACTAAACACCCTAAACATTTAATACTCTACACACCTTCTAAAACACTTTACAAAATTACCCTCAATCCAAAAAAAACCTCACTAAATATTATAGACTCTTTGATAAGAATCTATAGACCTATGGACTAGTGAGTGAAATCCTAAAGGTTCTTCTATCGTATACAATCCATTTTTAGACCTCTCTTTAAGAAATACCTTCATGCAACATTCTCCTTCAAAACACAACCATATTAAAATTCAACAAGGACATAGTTCTTTTTAGTTATTTTTTAAATAAATAATAGATTTTTAGAAATTGTTTATGTGTGTAGAATATTGTTTAAGAATGAAGATGTATATTTTTAGGTCTGAAATTTTGAAGAACTTGTATGCATGATATATAGTTTTCACCAGTTTCTAATATGATAGATTTTTTTTACCTCTTATTGAGTATAGGATCAATGTAATTCATATATTTTTAAATTGGTCTCGTATCTTAATTGGATTTTCTATTAATTAGAGTTCATATTAACTAGGTCTTCTATATTTATTAGATTTCATATTATTTGGGTCTTCATTACAATGTGTGACGCGATGAAACAAAAGATGAGTGACGGTTCAGAGGAGATATACGTGTCTGTTTGTAGAGAGTGTACTAAAGTAGAAAATAAACACTTGAATATGCATTCTGAGATTCACAAATTCTTTGTAAACCCGTGATAGAGTTTTATAACAAACAAGGGATTGAGCGTTTAGTGTTTGAAATTTTGTATTTTGACTTCATATATACAAACTTTATCTGTTACCCGCGATGTAGGGTTTTTTCATGATCCAAACCAAGTTAAATCTCTTTTTGTGCGATTGATTTATTTTATTTTTCTTTCTTGTTAACTTTGCTCTTCAGATCTTGTTGGGTTTTCTAACAAGTGGTGTGATGAGCATGGAGATCCAATATCAATGTTTTATGGTGATAAAGAAGAAAATGTAAAAAAACAAAAATTGTGGATTTTAGCAAGCAAAGTCATAATGATGGATTCCATGAAGAGGAGTCTTTGATATAAGATTTCTTTTGCACTGGAAAATACTTTAACAAATGTGAGGGTATGTCCCTGAATTTAAACGTAAAATTCTATTAAAGGTATGTTAGATGAGGAATGGTTTGAGTATAAGAGCGGAAGGAAGAATTCGGGTCTTGGAAGACTCACATATTGCTATGAAAGCTAATCAGACTAATGGTGGTTTAGTCTAAGATGGGTTCGTAGTAGAAGGGATGTCTAGTGTGGGGTACGAGTCTGTAAGCATTAGGCTAGAAGTAGTTGGAGGTTGGTTAAAACAGGTGGAGATCCAATCTCTGAAGTACTTGAAGAGGTTTATGACTGGCAATGGCGTAGTACTAGTCAATCGATCATTTACTAGTTTCTAAATTTAGTATACGTAAGCGCGTAATTTGAAGAGTACCTCGAAGCATGTAATAACTAAGAAGATAAGCCATAACTTATATGGAGTAATGGTTATGCTTTTGACAGTTGTAAAATACAAGAGGTTGAATGAAAGAACTATCTAGATAACTATCATCGTCAACAAAAGCCCTTGGACTTTCGATCTTCATGAAGATGTAATATGTGTCGGAGTTGGAGTTGGAGTTAAGATGAAGTTTGAACATACAGGTTGAGATGATGATGCACCTCTTGAAGCTGTTTTCAAGCTGGGTTTGGGCTTGACTTTCGCAAACTAATTCCAACCTTCATTTTGTTTGGGTCTTTATGTCAAGTTTGATGGGTCAAAGGTTTTGAATGTTCAAACTGTGGAGCAACTATCTAGTATTTCTTGATCTGGTCTTAGGATAGGTAGATGGATATTATTATAGATAACTTAGATGTAAGAGGTCCGCATCGAATGGTTTTATTAGGCCCAAATATAATTTTACATCACTTTTGAATGACCTATTTATTCGAAGTTTTAATTACCTTTAATTACAACACATCTAATCATGGTCGGGTTAATAAGGATATAAGATAACATAAAATTATCGTGAGTAACTCAAAGCTAAATAAAATCAGATGAAAGAGTTACAAAATTCCTTGGCCAAGCTAATGACTTCCACAAACTTATCCGATCAAAAAACAACAAAAGGCTTTGTACACATCAATGGCTTGCAATAAAGATACATAAAAAATATGCTGACATTAGGGCTCGTTCTCATTGGTCTTTCCCTCATTTTTCTCTTATGGACTCTCACCGTCAGAGTCATCTTCTTCGGAATCCTCTTCACATGATCCATCCGAGAGACTAAACTTGTCTCCACATGGCAAGTCATAGAAAGTAATCTGATCAACTAATACATGTCCCCCACATATCCTTGAGAGGTAATATTGGGAACCTCTTATGGAACAACAAGACCATATCAAATTTTATCGATTCATCCCTCTCTTGCATAGACTCTATAACGTTTTCAGCATATGCATCCTCAACATCGGCTACTTTTGAGAAATCTTTTCCTTGAGAGAGGTAATTTCATCGGACATGTGTTGAATGGTAGACTTGTCCTCAGTTTGTTGATTTTCTAAGGAAGTGATTTCCTTAGAAGTGGATGACTGCAAATCTTTGTACCCACACTAGAGCTTATCATGATCGGATTTTGTTCAAACCAGTTATTCATTGATAGTCTTTATTTCCATCAATGATTTTCAACCTTACCATTCTCTACCTCGACAACATTCGATAGACTCTGATTCTCATTCCGAAGAGAACCGATGTTTTTAATCCGATCCCTCACTTATCTCTCCAAATCAATAATTTGCCTTATATATCCCAAAACAACATACTTTAATTTGGAATTCTTCTTATACACTTCAAAATAAACCCTTTCATATATTACAAAATTGCATGGCTGGTGGATTCAGGGAAAGCATGCTCGAAGTCTTCGAAATTAAAGTTTAATAAGTCTTCCATCTGATCACCACCTCCAAAAGCTGGTCTATCATCTGTAGAAAGAAGTGGAGAAGGAGAATCAGATTCTGCATTTGTTTGAGGATGAACCTCGATGGGAGTGCTTGAAGGAGGAACCTTGGTGGAAGTGAATGAAGGAGGAACTTCTCGTTGACGAATAATCTCTGAATCAGCTAAAGTTTCTTCTTCTTCTTTTATCTTATGTCGATACCTTCTTTAATCCTATTTTTTCCTTTTTTATTCTTAGTGATAAGAGATTTCGATGGCATTTCAGTCTCTGTGATAGTAACTGCAACAGATTCTGAAAACTATACATCGATTTCATTAGGTTGCCCATTAATCCCTCCTTCGGGAGCGAATTGTGATGAACTATCTTTCTTCTTCTTCTTCTTGTTTTTGTTACGATGGCTGGGAGCTCTATTCCTAATTGGTAAAAATAGTTTACCATCACTTGCTTCAGGCTTACTGAGGATTTTGGAGGATGGGGTACAAACGGTAAACTATTTCCCTCAAAGTTCATAGATCGGATTTGTCCTCCTCCATATATGAGCTCTCACAAAATTTCCCGGGGTGAAGCAATTGTGAAAATTGTTTGACCATTTATCATTGGCCCACCAAGAGATCATCTACCACGTTATAGTCATTCCCCATATTGAAATAATAAAAGAAGATATAACTGTTACGACATAAAGTTTTGGATAACCTAGAAGTTATGATGGTAGTTAAAAATGTAAACTAGAAATTAGGGCTTGCTTGACTCGAGCATAACTTCACCAAATGGAAATATCTCATTATCTTGGGGAAACCACAGACTCTAGTTGAGTACGTTGTATAAATCACGAATTCTTCAACCTTACTATCCATCGGAGTGTCTCCAGGTTGTGGTAGCATGATCTTGACTAATTCAGGGAATCCCCATTTTTTAAATCCTTTCCAGTTTGGATTCCTGAAAATAAACATATGATATTTTCTGTAAAACCAAGGGATACTTGACACTTACCTAGGTAAAGTTGGGCCCAACTCACCCGATGAGGGACTCAGGAAGCAGTTCGGATTCGGGTATGGCAGTCTTGCTCTCTTTTTTTGTTACTTTCTGAGTATCCCTGTTTAAAAAAAATGTATCTAAAGGGTCATCTTCATCACTTTCTTCCATATTTTCCTCCATCATTTGTGGTATCTATTCCAAAGGTTCACCAAGATGAACACTAGAACTTTATTCCTCAATTGGAGGAAGCTCAGTTGTTGTAGTTGAGGGATTTTGTTTTATGGCCGACCCTGATGGAAGTTGAGTTGCAGTGGTTTCTTCCCCCACGATCGGAACTTTTGTCGGGTGATCACCAACAATAGAGGGTTGTTTAATTGTATTTTCAGTTGATTTATCCGATGTAGAAGGCTTCCTTTGAAAGCCTCATGATTCGGCATGGGGTGCTTTCGCTAACATTCAGTCCCATGGCGATAAAGGTTGAAGGATTTCTCCGACTAGAGACACTGATGTGTTGGGATGACTTAACTGATTATGAAGAATGAGTGGGAGATGTGGATGGTTGCGTTGTTGAGCTAGGTTGAGAAGAAATTCTATGTTTATGAAGAAACTCCAGTTGAAGAAGAAAGTAACCCAGTAGCAACCCTAGCCTTCCTTTTTTCTTCTTCTAACTCTAGATAAATTAAGCAAACCTCATTTAGTAAGAACGTTCCTGGTTGTAAACATATGAGCCCTAGAAAGCACTGGCAAACGTAATTAACACTTAACAAAGTTAAAAGAGAAGGAAAAATGCCAGCTGAAAACTTAAGTAAACTGCTTTCTCTATCTAGAAAGTTAAACATAACTACCTTCGTATTATCAAATTAGCAACAGTAAAAAAGAAAATAATTTCTTATAAAGGTTGAAAAACACTTCAGTACCCTACTAAGGAATGAGAGTCGACAGATTAGATAGGGGGATACAAAGAAGTATAACTATTTCTCTCATTTGATTGGGTGATTTTACTTTAAACAAAATAAATTCGTAGATCCAATCAGAATTTGACATGTGTCTCTAAAATTAAATGGTCTAGAAGTTGTAACTAATGGATGATAACGAACATAATTCATCGGATGCGGTTTAGATTCGGTTCGAATATGTTTAGCTCTCTCATAAGCTTTTGAAAGAGCTAAGGGGGCTAGATAATAGGTTTGGATTGCGTTGGAGGTCCAAAGAGTAAAGTGGTTCTGATTTCTCTTAGAGGGTACTTTAGACTTATAATAAAAATAATGCAAAGTAAGTTGTGTGTCTAATATAGTAAGTTGGGTGCGTACTTCACTTAATATTGGGCCTCCAAAGCCTAGCAAACTGACCCGTATCCATAACCCGACCCAATTGGCTAATGGCCTAAAATTAATCTATAAATACTCAAAAGTACAATATTTAAGAGAGTTGAAACATTCTCTCTGTACACATTAAAAGCAAGCACCTTAATTATCTTTTTACGATTAATACATAACCATTAAAATTACTGTGAATACCTTTCAATTAGAAATTATTTGCACGAGATTAGATTTATTATTGAGTTACTTAATTAAGGGATTAACCACACTTATAATAAAAGAATAATATTCTTTGTAATGTATGTCAAGACAAGGCAAAATATGAGTGATGGTTCAGATGAGATCAACGAGTCTCTTTGTAAAAAGGGTAAGGAGGTAGAAGATAAACACTTAATATGCATTCTGAGTTTCACGGATTCTTTGTAAACCTAGAAGAGAGTTTTATACAAAGTAGTGACTGAATGTTTAGTGTTTGAAAGTTTTCTTGTAACCTCATATATGTACAAATTATGTTCGTTACCTGTGATGTTGAATTTCATCACGATCTGAACCACGTTAAATCTCCTATTGTGCGATTGATTTATTTTTATTTTCTTTCTTATTAACTTCTTTTCCGGATCTTGTTTCGATATTGTTGGTTTCCCTAACACATGTGCATTCTGATTTTTAGTTCATCATGCTTGTGTTGCATGTAATATGGTAATTTGCTCCACTTCCAACAAACTATATCCTTAGTCAGCTAGAGTAAATGTCATATATGAAGGGCCATCTCTAAAAACTCAGATTGTTCTAGTGTGAGCATACTTGTCACAAATTTGAAAGGTTATCTTGTTCGTTGTAAACCTACCACCCCTACCACCATGGTAGCCTTTTCCCTTTACAAAATGGTAGCCATCATTTTTGTAGCACTGAGCCATCACACAGACCCCCTGTTTTGAGTTAGTATTTGTTTGGTCAACTAGATCAGATGTCATGTATGAAGGGTTATTTTAAAAAAACAGACTACTCTAGTATGGCCATACTTGACACATTTTTGGCAAGTTGGCTTGTTTAGTTTAAACCTAGCATTTTTGCCACCACTGTAGCTTCTGCCCTTGTAATTGTTTGAATTTTTTTTTGTCTCTGAAACTGTTTAAGTAATTATTTATGCAAGCTCGTCCGTAATTTTTTTTCTGACCTTTAGTTGCATTATTATTTTGAAACTTGTTTTCTGTCTTTTTTCATGCATAATTAGATGAGGCAAGGTTTAAGTTTAACATAACATTAATAATGTTTTTCAGTGGCTCAAGTCTACTCTCAAACGTTAGAAGAGAAATCTGTAGGTTTTAAGAAATCCTTATGAGTCACGTGTACTACAATAGACGTGTAGTAAGAATCCAAGTCATATAGGACCCGTGTCACTAAGTTATCTAGTATGATGGGGCTCCCTGCTGGTTATCAACAAGAGTCTTTATTTTATTTAGGTAATCCTCCATGGTAGAGGTTACCATTCTTGTTCTTTGGAACTCATATTTGAAAAGGTTTATTATGATTATTTATTAGAACAAAACAATCTTATCGTTGCATCCCATATGAATTTTGATATTTTTCCTACATAACTTGGGCTGCAATCTCAACAGTCGTAGTTTCTAAGAGCCAACCAAGTAGGAGTTGGACCTAGACTATTCAGCTTTTAGACTCAGGATTTTTAATAATATTTCCATTACGATCTATTGTGAGCTTTGGAGGGCATGATGTATTACGTTGGTAAAGGCTCCAAGAGCGTTCTCATTATGATTGGGAGAACCATAGTCTTCTATAATAGAAAGTTAGCTATGTCTAAACTAATATGGTTGATGGTGGTTGATGGTGTTTATGTTGTTGTTTTACATACCTTTGTTGATGAAGATGGTTTCAATATGCATGTCTGAGCCTAGACAACCTATGATAGGGGTTGGAGATTTATTGGTGGCCATCGAAGGAATCTCATTCGAATACCAAGTTGAAATAGAAAATAAAAACTACATCAATATAATTTTTATTGAATAATTTTCTTTAATTTTGTATTAGAAATTGTGTTATGTTTATGCACATTGTAACATATTACACCGATTGTAACAATTTCTTATTGCCCGGGGAATGTAATTAATAGTACAATTTTAGTTTCTCTTATCTTTTTGGATATTTTGATTGTTTGTTCCAACTGTAGTAGACTTGGGTTGTTGATGATTGTCTATGACCTAGTGTAAATGAATTGGGTTTAGGCTGTTTTAAAGGCTTATATTCATTATTTAGATGTTTCGTCTAATGAGTGAAATTACACGGTTTTGAGATGGTGTAATTACATTCACCTGAAGACTTCTTATTATCAACCCTAGATATCCTTCTATATTCCTGCAATGTTTTAGCTTCTTCTTGATGTCAGTCTTTTATATTGCTTGTTTTCTTATCAATTGAAGAGCATTTGTTAATATGAAAAAATATTTTAAAAACCGAAAAAAATTACTAATTTATTTTATTATAGTTATCTTATGTATTATTTAAAGTATTATTAGTGTTGTTATTTATTTTCAATAACTTGGTGATCTTCTTAAAAGTTGAAAATATTTTTATATATTTCCTATGTAAAATAATGAGATTAAGACAAAATATAACATTTATATATTTTAAAAAAAACTCATATAAACCTTAATTTATAGAGAAAAACACTATGAAATCTATTTATGTGATACTTAATTATGAGTGAGATAAAAAAATGGAAATGGTCTTACATGATATTGAATTTTTTATATAAATTAATAAAATTAGATATAATTTTAATAATATATTTTTATTCTTGAAGTTCATTTCTAGTCATCCTTATTGCATCCAAATGCTTTTGTGTATTGTTTTCGAACTGTATCAAAAATAATTTAGTGCATTTGATGAGTTGAGTGTTTATTTTAATGTAACAAGCTCTAATAATGTTCATAAGCATCATCTTCTTCATTATTATCAAGAATGATATTTGGAATTTGTTCTAACCTCTGGACGTCAGACTATTAAAACTCATCTTATTGTGTTAACGTAGATCATTAATCATTACCTCAAGTTCACGATTGTCTCTTTTTAGAGTTTTTATTTAAATGTTCTGAATTATAATCCAACAAATCAATTTTGGAGTTTATACACTTAACTTACTAGATATTTCACCCCATTATTGTACTAAATTAACACATATTTATTAAATATTGCACGTTTAGTCCTTTAGGTTTCTTTCATACTTACAATCTTCCTTATATATTATTTATTAATGTGTTTAACATATCCAAACTTATTATTTTGGCTCGAATTAATTACATCATTATTACTTTCCCCTGTTCATTACAAAGAATTCTGAGAGAGGACTAAAATATATCTTCAAATGTGACCGCCGCAGAATTACATTGGTATAATTCTCATTGGATACACTATAAACTAATTCACGTTGTATACACTTTGAAGTAATACCCTTAATCTTATAAATTACATTGGAGATACCATCTTTCCTCTGACATATTATGAAACCTGTAGAACCACAACGTTCTTATCATATATTCGTTGAGTTTAAAAGGTTGAGGTGTTTGGATAAATAGGTAGGATTTTCAAATCCTCTCTGAAAGATCCATTAAAATTCTCATCCACTTCCTATAAATTCTTCTCTCCACCTTATAAATTATTACATACCAAAATATAGAGGTAGAAAGATAAAGTATCCTCCCAATCTTCTCACTGCTAAACTCAGCTTTCCACAATCGTTCATAAAAAACCATCGTAGCAACTCTATTCTACCTTTGTAATTATTTGAACGCACTTTACTTTAATATGGTGATTCTCCTCTGTTTATGTTCGGATAAAGAAGTTTGGGTCTGGCTTACCATTGCTAAAAGGGTTGTCGTGAAAGAAGCGGTAGGAATAGTGTTTGATAAGCCTCTATAAATATCCCAAATTTTCAACTATGGTCTTTGGATTCCGCTGAAAAAAATATCAAACCATTGACCTCAGATTTTCTTCCAACAGTCCCCATTCTCTTATTGTGTGGATAATTTCTGGTCGAAGGGTATTTTTAGTATTTTGTTTAATGGAGTATTAACTTTTAGAGTAGAAGATAGAGAGATAAAAAAAAGGTGTGTGCTAGTGATTAAGATTATTCGAAAACATCCAACCTATTAAATGTGGTTGGTTATGGTACTTATACTCTTGTTTTGTGACCCATGGGCCGTTCGGGTCGGATCTTGGACTCGGGTCTATTTTAATATTTCCAAAGCCCAAAACCAAAACGGTTTAGCACACAGTTGAGTCATAATCCACTTAGGTCTACTGTTCACTAAAAGTTTGATGTAAAAGATTTCCAAATTACCCCTTCGGATTTTATCCCAATAGCCTTTCAACAATATTCGACCCTATCAGTAGCCCCTTTAGGTCTTTAATTTTTTTTTTTGAAGAGCTAACTATCTAAGAGAAGATCTTGATCAGAATGTTTTGAAACAGTTAACTATCAAAGAGAAGACCTGGACCCGATCCGAAGGGCTTTCTTCTTGGTAAGAAGGAATCCAAAAGTCATATTTTTAATGAAGAGCTTCAGACACGTGTCAATCTCTGGTTCAACCTCTCGACCGTTTTTTCCCTAGGTACTTGCACATATCCTTTGAAAAAGTAATACTCTAGGTCACTAGTCCATAATTATTATTTAGATGATTCATCTTCCCTAGGTTAAGTACTCAAGTGTTTTTTTACTTATATATATATAAATGTTTTACTGTTTCCATTTCTAAAGTGAGAAAAATTTCAAATTTTAGTTTCTAGAGAGATAAAGCTTGAATCTTTAATTTGTTTATAGTTAGAGAAATTTTATGTTCACAGCTATAACTGCTCTAATCAAAGGAGGCTGGTTGAATTTTTCTTAATTGGACAGAGAAATAAGGGAAGCAAGAATCGTTGCTGGGCTCCTTGGTTCTTCTGGTGGAGTGATTAGCCAAACAGTACCAGAGCCGAATAAGAGTTCATCTTCCTCTATAACATCGGTAATAAAAAAAATCATTTTCTTCCAATTTTATCTACACTAGACTCTGAATCTTCAGTTCAAATACCCATAAAGTATTCCTCACCATTCATCGCTGTGGGGTTAGATACTGAAAATATTACACCCCGAAGAGTCACTCGACTTTCCAAGGCCAAAAGTACCCTTCCATCCTTAAAACATGTTAGCTCAGGGGCAATAGAAAATCTTGCACAACTATTTTTGGATCCGAATCCATCACTTCCCCCCAATGAAGCTACTCAAACTGAGGAAGAAGCTAAAGGTGCTAAATCAGGCGATCAACGGCTAAGTATAATGGAGGGAAAAATAGAAGACTGTGGGGAAGATACCCCACTAGAGACGTCCAAAAATACAAGAGATATAACAGTAGTTTGGACTAATAGAAGAAATGTGGGGATTCCTAGTACCGAAGTACTTCCGAAGTTCCTAAAGGGGAAAGTAGGGCCCAACTTTTACAAGTTTATTGTGAAGTACTTATTGGCCCTTTAAAAATCTCTTATGTGTATACGCATATTGCTGAACTTGATATGATTAGGAAAAAATGGGACTTTTTGGAGTCTATTAAGGTGAGAATTCTCATCCAAAAACTTCGATGGACTCTAAACTCCGTGAGATAGTGGTATACACTGAGGTGTTGGACTGTGGTCTTCGTTTCACCTTAGATCCAGAAATAGTAAGGTATTTTCAACTGATAAAGTTTTCCCAAGCCAACTGAATCTCAATGCTTGGTATACTCTGATAGCAAGCATTATTGCTTCGAGATTGTCAACAATTTCAATGCCTATGGATCAGTTTGTTGTCGTGGCTAACTTGTGCATAAATCACCATATCCCTTTCTATTATTACAATATAGGGAACGACTATAAAGTGGTTAACGATCTAAGGAAATCACCCAGTTTCTCTACATAAGTGGTGCTTGGGAGAATGGAAAGAAAATAACCTCCAAAGGACATCCAAGCCAATTAGCTAGATACCGGAAGAGCTCAGGTTATTCCCGTTTGGATTTTTTACTAATATTTAGATTCTATTTTGTTATACCGAATTGACTATAGTGTCTATTTTGTGGTATTTTCAAAAATGTTTTCAGAGCACCTGGAGGCTGGAAAAATTACCTTCACTAAATTAAACCAATGGACCTCAGAGAAGTACGGTATTGCCTTCCACAACTTTTCACTGCTGGAAATATAGTAAGAGCTCACTTGTGGAACACAAGTGGAAATAGGGAGATTACCTAGGAACAACTTACTACTCCCTCTTCGTCGGAGATGATCCTCAAAATACCTGAGGCAAAGGATGGTAAACCCTACTTTCCAACCCGGAATAAATCCCCTAGTCATCTGGACAAGATAAAAAAGGAGCAGAAGAAGAAGAAGGAAGTTAACACATCGCATCAGATTCCCGATGTGGGTGATTTGGGTAATCTTGAAGGGATCAATGCTGCCATGTTATATGTAGTTGTTGTAACTGTGGATGAAACCGAAGGTTCAAAAGATCCACCTTAAATTAAGAAAAAAGGTAATAAGAGACACAAAGAAGGTAGTGACCGAAGGGATGGGAAAAAGAAGAAGGGCACCATAGGGTCAGAGATAATACTTTGGCCTACAGCTTCTCCTCCTACTCTTCCAACTGATGTTCCTTCACAAGAAGATGTTCAAGATAATCCGCCTTCTCCGGTATTTCCTATAGTCGGCAACCTACTATTGAAGGTGACGTCAATCTGGATGACCTATGTAACATATATTTCAGCAAATTTGATAATGATGACTTTGATCGAACCTTTCCCCAGTCAACCACCATAGCTAATGCAGTGATTTATGATGGTCAATCATTTGAAATATCAAGTGAGCAAGATACCTTAGGCCATGCAGTCTTAGGTTACATCAGTCCAATAGTTTTATCTAGAAAGACAAGTTAGGGCTCATGCTAAAGACATTACTTTTCTTGGCACCGCCAATCAAGACTTAAAGAATTCCCTTTCAACCAAACAGCAGAAAGTGGAGGATTTAGGAAAAAAGAATAAGCAGCTGAACACTGATTTGGAACAGTCCAAGACTGCCCAAGGAGACATCTAGACCAAATATTTTGAATTGGAAACAACTACTTCTAAAGATATTAAGTATTTGAAAGAACAACAAGTTACTGATGCAGTCACCATTAACGCACTATCCGAAGATAAAGAGAAGTTAAATAAACTTCTTAAAGAGAAAAAAGAAAAAAATTACTAGTCTAAAGAAGAACCAAACTCGAGAGATGGCTGCATCAGTGGATAAGTATAGTGTTGGTGTGGTGGACTTTATGGAAAATAGGTATGAGGGTATTAAAGCGGAAACGGTCTTGTTATTCCATTAGACCTTTCTAAAAAAAACCTTGGAGCCCTTTGGAAGTTCGTACCATACAATGAGTTACATTTCCATACCCTGCCATACGGTGATAAACATGGTGTTTCTTCATAAGGGAGTTTGATTCCGATGAGGGACCTGATGAAAGCTCAAGTACTGATGCCAAAAGTCCAAAGCAAGATGAAGATAAAGGGAAAGATCACGAGAATGATGAAGGTAAGGAAACACCAAAGGGAACGGACCCTAAGGTTGTTGTACTTTTATTTTTGTGCTTGAAACTAAAGTCCTTGGATGGCCAAGACATTTTGTGTAATGGTGGATCATACATCTTTTGATGAGTTTTTAAAGTTATGTTTTCCTTCATATGCACTTATCTCTCTCCTCGTGTTTTTTTTACAATTTTATTAAACTCTGATATCTAAAGGTGGTATAAATGGATTAAACCAATCCGGTATTTAAAAATGTAAAGTTTAACTAATCTTTAGTATGTTTGATGTTCTTAACAAGTGTTTAATCCATCTAGTCATTTTAAAGATTTTTCATTTGAAGACCGAATGTGTTTAATAGGTGTTTAATTCATCTGATCACTTCAAAGATATTTCATTTGAAGGCTGAAGGTGTTTAATAGGTGTTTAATTCATATGATCGCTTCATATCCACTACGATTCTTTGAAAACGAATAAGATAATATTCATTTAAACCAGACACCTCAATAAAACCTGCCTGCGCCACCAGGGTAGGGAAGAGTATACCTTTAAATATTTACATTGAAGTACGACAAAGTAAATATTTACAAGACAAATTTATTTTAAATAAAACTTGAGATACTCAATGTTCCATCGGTGCTTCAACATGTTTTCTTCTTTGTCTTGAAGTCTGTATGTTCATTGTTTGATTCTTTCACATACCATGTATGGGCCTTCCCAATTTGGAGCCAATTTCCTAAATATTTCTCCTTGGTATGTAAAAAGACTTTCCTCAACAATTGTCCCCTATCTGGATATCTATTTTATTTACTTTTGATGCAAACCTACTTCTCATCAAACCCTGGTAGTGTGTTGTTCTCAAATGTGATTTTACTCTTCTTTCGTCAATCAGATCCAACTGATTCCTTACAACCATATCATTAGCTTGTTTTGAATAGTTTTGTATCCGGAATGAGGGAAAAATAGCTTCTATAGTTGTGATTGAATCCATCCCATAAACAAGAGAAAATGAGACTCTTGAGTAGCTCTACGAGGAGTAGTTCGGTAGACCCACAATACTTCTTGCAAATAGCTCGGCGATTTCCATGCAGCTCCTTCAAGATTCTCTTTTAACCCTGTTAAAATTATCCAATTAGCAACTTGAGCATGTCCATTTTCTAGAGGATGGAAAGGAGAAGAAAAGCAATGTTGAATTCCTTTGGAAGTGCAAAATGTTTCCATGTCTTTATTTTCAAATTGTGGACCATTTTCTGTAGTAATACGTTGTGGAATTCTGAATCGGCAACATATGTTACATAAGATAAACTTTATAACTGCCGTAGAAGTGGTTCCAACTAGCGGGGAAGCTTCGATCCATTTAGAGAAATATTTTATTGCCACGATTATCGTTCGATAACCTTGGGAGGCCATGGGAAAAGGTCCAATTAAATCCAAACTCTATCTATCAAAAGGTATGGGTTCAGACATTGATTCCATGAGAACTACTGGCACATGGTGTACATTCCCAAGTTTATGGCAAGGATCACATTTTCAAACCATATTTATGGTATCTTCCATTATAGTAGGCCAGTAGTATTCAGCTAACAAAGCTCTCATGGTTATTTATAACCACAATGTGTTGACCCCTCTCCATCATGCAATTCAGATTGAACATATTGGGATTATTCAAACCCTAGGAAACATAAGAGAGGTCTGGTAAAATATTTTTTATAAAAAAAATCTCTCAATACCACAAAACCACGAGCTTTGTACTTCACTTTTACAGCCAAAACTTTATCCGAAGGTAGAACTCCAGCAGTAATAAATTGTTATAATTCATACCTCCAATCTTTGGATTGTATGCCAGATATGTTCATATTTTCGTCAGTTTCACCCTATTTTCCCCGAACTGAGCCTATGGATGGAAATTCTTGCGTAAGAATCCATGGATACGCTTCAGAGTAGGCTATGGTAGCTAAAGAATCTGACATAGTAATCTCTGATCTAGGTACATGCTCATATCGGATGCTTCTAAAATTTATGGCTATTTCTTTTCAGAATTTGCAGATACTTCATCAACTGATCTTTTCTAGCTTCAGATTGCCTTTGAGCTTAATAAATAAGTAACTGAGAATCACTTACTAACCGGAACCTCTTTGCTCCTCATAATTGAGATAATCTTAAACCATATATAGGTGCTTCATATTCAGATTCATTATTGGATGCTCTGAAACCAAAACCTATAGCTTGGTAAATAGTATCACCATAACGAGAGGTTAGAGAAATTCTAGGTCCACATCCCATCGTGCTAGACCCACCGTCTGTTTGGATTATCCACTTTCTCTTAAACTTGTTTTCTTGAGCTTCTTCGTAGGATCTTTGAGTATGAAATTCTACTAAGAAATCAGCTATAGCTTGAGTCTTAATTGCAGTTCACGGTACAAAATCAATATTATAGTCCCCAAGCTCAACTGACCACTTAGCCATTTTTCATGATACGTCAGCTTTTTGTAGAACATTCTTCAAAGGGAAAGATGTTCGAACTTTGATTGAATATGCTCTAAAGTATAGCCTAATTTTCCTGGCTGCTATCACCAATTCTAGGGATAGATTTTCTAATTTTATATACTTTTTCATTGCTTCCAACAAGATCTTGCTTATGTAATACACCGGACGGGGGAAATTTCTAACTTCCCTTACTAACACAACACTCACTGCATACTCTGATACAACTAAATACATATGAAGTTTCTCTCATTGAATGGGTTTGAACGATGTCTTAGGCTAATATAAGTGTTTTTTTTATTTCAAGAAAGGTTTGATCACACTATAGAGACCAATTAAAGTTTGTAGCATTCCTCAAAACTTGGAAGAACTGAACACACTTGTCCTATGATCTTGAAATAAACCGATTCAATGTAACCAATCGCCTAGTTAGACTATGGACTTCTTCAGTACTTTGAGGGGGATCCATGGCTTATAAAGCATTTAACTAATCCAGATTGGCCTGGATTCCTTTTTCACTTATGACATATCCTAGAAACTTGCCAGATCAGACTCCTAAAGTACATTTTTCAGGGTTTAAATTCAAGTTGATAGTATCTAAGTTAGAAAAAGTTTCTTGAAGATTAGATATGTGATCTTCTTCCTCAAGCCTCTTCACCATCGTATCATCTATACATACTTCCATAATTATCCGAATTTGGATAGCAAATGTTTTATTTACCAACTGCTGATAAGTAGCTCCAGCATTCATCAACCCAAATGGCATCACCTTATAGCAATGAAGCCCCATATCAGTAATAAAGGTAGTATGATCTTGATCGTTTGGATCCACTTGTATCTGATTATACCCTTAAAAGGCATCCATAAACGATAACAACTTATTTTCCGATGTAGAATCCACTAACTGATTTATTCGAGTCACTAGACAAGGATCTTTAGGACATGCTTGATTAAGATTGGTGAAGTCAATAAACATGCGCCATTTTCCATTCTTTTTCTTGACTAAAACAGGATTAGCTATCCACAAAGAGTATTGAGATTCTTTGATATGCCCCATCTTGGTTAAGCGATCAACCTCTTGTACTATCACATTGGCTTTTTCTTTGGAAAAAGTCCTCCTTCTCTGTACTACTGGTCCAACATCATATCAGAGAGATAACTTATGGCAGATCACCTTGGCTGGTACTCCAATTACATTATCATTACACCATGCAAACACATGTAGATTGTTAGATAAGAAGGATAATAACTTTTGTTTCAAACTTAATGGTAGTTTAGTTCCAATCCTATCCCTTTTACTTTCTGTCAGGCAATGGATTTCAACTTCTTCAATGGGTATTACCGCACTAGGAGCCTCCCTAGGATCATCTATTTCATTCGGATTGGTGGAAGGCTCTTGTAGTTGTTATTCCTTGTTAACCTTAACTGTATCTAGTGATTTTGAGGCAAGGGCTGTTACATAGCATTCCCTAACAACTTTCTGGCTGCTTTGGACAACACCCACTTGTTCTCCCACGGCATAGTTTAAACATTGGTGGACAGTAGAGGCCACAACATGCATCCTAGAGAGCCAATATCTTCCAAATATGGCAGTGTAGGATGTTGGGTAATCAACCACAATAAATTACACTCTTACCATTTTTTTAAATGGTCCTTTACCCAATCGTACTTCCTCTTCGAATTCACCGATGACATCAGCCAAACTCCCAATAAACCCTACAATAGTTTATTTCGACCGTTGGATGACTGAGGGATTCTTCATATGCATATAAGTATCTAGAAATAATATATATGTCAAACTACCGGTGTCAATCAGGATTTTTCGTATGTTATTACCCCCAATTGATGCTCATATACCACAACATCTTCATGTGGACCTGCTATATCTCTTAAGTCGTCTTCATCAAAGATTATGAAAGTAGTAAGGGTTTGGTAAAGATGTGTGGATATTTTTCCTTACAACTAAGTAGTCAAAATGCTGACATTCCTTTTTTCGTGAATAACTTGAGGGTGCTATAACAGTGTGTCTCCCCCAAATATAGTTAATGACTCAAAAAACTTTACCAGATCGGAAACCGTGGAAGAATTCTCCACTATTACTCCCACCTAATTCTGATCTGGATTAGGATCAAGATATTTATTGTCCACGTCAAATATTTAAACAATCATCATGGCATCATTCTGTTTGGATGTCCATGGAAGGGTTGATGAAGTAGTTTGGGGTGCATTGGTATTGGATTGAGTACTGTTTGGTCTAGTACTCCCTTGTCTTTCAGCAAAGGCACCCAACTTTCCTTTCACAATGAGATTTTGTACTTCTTGTTTAATGCTGTACAATAATGTATGTCATGACCCACATTATTATGATATTTACAAAATTGAGTACTTTGTGTCTCTCTATAGGCCCATAGGCTGAACCCATGAGCCTCTCTTACTTCTAACCTATTGGTTTCGATTGGACTGATTTTTTCTGGGCCGATGTGATCCATGTTCGGATTCTTTTGACTTATAATTGACAATAGGCTCGGATTGAGTTGTTGCTTGTGGAATTGATATTGTAGCAGCAGATGTGTTCTGACAAGGCACCCTAGTTAGTTTCTTCAACTGTTATCTGTTTCCCACATTGATTTAACAACCCTCCAAAAGTCATCACTTTCTTCCGGGTTACCAAATCAGCTAAATTGCACGGATACAAACCTTGTCTTAAAGAGGCGATTGCCACTTATTCAAAACAATCAACGAGCCCATTCTTTATGTTCACAAACCTACTAATATATTCCTTCAAATATTTGTTAGGCTCTTAGGAACAATGAATAATAGTATCACTATTTCCTTTAAGCTCATTGTTTCCAATAAATTGTCTCCGGAACGCCACCCATAATATGTGAAAATTCTTTATAGACCTCTGGGGAGACTATTGTACCATTTGAGGGAACTTCTCTTAAAAGTTTATGAGAAAGCCCCACATAACAGCTTGTCATCATCATTATCAAAGTTCTTTATAATTTTTTTGAACTCCTCGAGATGGTTGTCCGGATATTTACTTCCATTGTATTCTTTCATCTTTGAGCTATCAAATCGCTTAGGAAGATGTATGGAGAGTATGTTCGAGGAAAATGGTGATTGTCTCCAATTGTGGCTACGACTAAATACAATATCTTCATCAGGAGTAGTAAAGATACCTAATTTGGATTGAATATAAAACTGATCAAGCAACAGATGATCAATGTGATGATCAGCCAAACCTTTTACTTTTCCCTATTACTTGTTTTTTTTATTCTGTTATTTCTGTCTTTTTTCTTGAATGTTTCTTGGTTAGCCTTAATTTCTTCTTTAGGCGGTCCCCGTCACTACTGGATGAAAGTGACTCTTCAAGGTTTGAGTTAGTTGACGCACTATCATAATACTCTAAAGTCGTACTCACAACTCGTTTAGACCGGTTCGTTTTTTTAGAGCTGACATGAGTCTTTGTGGACTACTCATTGTCACCAGGCTCATATGTAGGGTGGAGTCCGGACGCATTGGACTTCACTTTTACTCATTTTTTTGCTTGCTTCAGAGTCCTTAAAGCTTCAATTTTAGCCCTCAACTAATCAAGTTCATCTTGCATGAACTGTCTTTTATCTCGATTGTGACGAGAGATATTTTCTTGGGTCACACCTTCAATTCCTAGAAGTTCAGCATAAACTCTTGGAGGTGAAACATACTCTATGTTAAGAGTCATTCCTGATGATATCCAAAATATACTTTCCATTTACTACTTTTGAATAAACTACTCAGGCACCGTCGTCTCCCACTGTGGTATCCAATATGGTGTGGATTATTTCTAGTCGAAAGGGTATTTTTGGTCTTTTGTTTAATGAAGTATTAACTTTTAGAGTAGAATATAGAAAGATAAAATAGGTGTGTGCTAGTGATTAAGATTAATCGTAAAAGTTCAACCTATTAAATATGGTTGGTTAGGATATTTATACTCTTGTTTTATGGGCCGTTCAGGTTAGATCTTGTACTCCGATCTATTTCAAAGTTTCCAAAGTCCAAAACTAAAATGGTTTAGCACACAGCTGAGTCATAATCCACTTAGGTATTTTTATTGAAAGTTTGGTGTAGAGGATGTCTGAATTACCCCTTCAGATTTTGTCCCAATAGCCTTCCATTTAAGCCCTAAAGATTTCTCTAAAAAACTAGTTCAAAAGTCTCAGTATTACGCTATGGATGATTTTGAGGACCAAAATATCTCAAATAAAAATCATCAAGCCCTAAAAGAACACATATTAAAAGATTCGAACCCAAAAATGTGAATACTAATCCTCCCCTGAAGAGAGCAGCTATGTTATATAAAAAATTACAGATGGTGCTCTCGAAGAAACGAAAGCACAGTGCACCACAGGCTTGTCCCCAATTACAAGATGAATCTTTTGAGGAGGTTAACAATCATGAATTAGCAACTATTGACGATTCAGAAATATAGATCATCAAAGAAACCTCTACAGCCAACTCTCACGGTGAAGCCTTAAAAAGAATATGAAGACAAAGAAAAAGAAAAGGAAAAGGAAGAAAGTTGTTATCCTCCCAACCGAATTTGCTGCCACTCTCAATGAAAATTTTAAAGAAGTACTTCTAGAGTACATTATTGCACTAAGCAAAGTGCAATATGAGTATTTTGTAGAATATATTGCGCCTACACTTTAGAGACAATGGGGAATCCATGACTCAATCTCAATTCACCTTCCCACCATCAGAGAAACTCCTTTAACATGTGGTAGGGATGAACTAATTTTAATTCGGAGATTCTAAATTTGGGTCTTCAATTTCGATTGGACCATAATCATTGTTGAATAATTTGAAATGATCGATTGATGTCTAAGCTAGGATAAGCTCTAACGTGTAGTTCGTATTAATTTCATGTATCATACTTCAAGCCTCCCAGAAAATAAGCTTCTAATGAAGCAGTTCATAGCCAAAACATGTGCGTAAAAAATCCCTGCCCACCCTCCTACTACATTATCTTGGAAAATTATCTAAAAATAATCGATGACCTCCTTGGAGCTGACAAGATATGAAACTAGAAGTTCTTTTTTATAAGTGGGTGATGGGAGAATGGGAAGGAGATTTTGACTAATAATCCTCAAAAGCTCTCCTTGAAGTGGAAGAGTAAGAGTAAGTTTTAGTTTCTTTCAAAATTACTATGTTAATAATTTTCATCTAAGTCAATTTGATTTTCTTAGAAATCACAAAGAGCTTCCAAGAACATACTGATACTGTCGAAGATACTTTCTTAAAATTTGGTGAATTGGTTAAAAGCAAATGGTCGAATGAATTTTAACAATGCTTCGACCTGCTAAACCTTGTTCAGAGACATTTGTGGAGAATCTCTCTAGAAACAGTTTTGGTTCCTGCAAAATTAATGGAACCTTTTAGTGTTTCAAATATTGTAAAAACGATTACTACCTTAGATGTTTGGGTTATTCTTCCTGTTAGGAATAGGGATCCTAGCTACAAAGTAAAGAAAAAATCTAGAGGAAAACCTTCCAAAGATAACGAAAAGAAATTCAAGTCTAACCCGAAGAAGAAAAATAAGAGAAAAAATGATGAGGTTATCACTCTTGACACCAAAACTACAA
This sequence comes from Limnanthes douglasii subsp. nivea, assembly GCA_036936605.1. Taxonomy (NCBI): domain Eukaryota; kingdom Viridiplantae; phylum Streptophyta; class Magnoliopsida; order Brassicales; family Limnanthaceae; genus Limnanthes; species Limnanthes douglasii. The sequence goes on along the minus strand of JAUPFV010000005.1, from coordinate 122,926,139 downwards.
ATCTAGAAGCTTAAAAGAGAAAGAGGACAGTAGCTTCAAAAAAAAAAACCTTGCACTGCCAAATTTGTTAACGTATCATCCCCTGACTCCACACGGGAATTGGTTGTAAATGAAGATGAGAATTGAGACAATCATATTATCTTTGATTTCACTTTTATCCTTTCACTATTATACTATCACTTTGAAAATAGTCACCTCAAATAATATTCACTTCGTAAAGTATTACTTGAAAAAATAGTCACTTTATTAAATATCACTTTGAAAACTAGTCACTTCGAATAATAATCACTTCATAAAATACATCTTCGAAAACTATTCACTTCAAATAATAGCCACTTCATAAATTACTATGACACATTAATCTTAATTTAAAGTTTCCATTTTTTGATTTATCGTAATAATGGTAATAAATCTTTATTTGATATTTAAAGTGTTTTTCTTTTTGGATAAATTATTATAAATGTTTTTTTTAAGTTTTGGTATGTAAATTTTAGTCACCAAATTCACGTTGTCGATGAACTTTTCTTAAATTTTCCAAAGAATTGATATATGGAAAAAAAAATATACACCATACCGACTATGTAGGCACCTCACTTAAATTTTCTCCAGCCACTAGGAGGAGAAGAAGTATAGCACCGGTTCGTAAATTGATAATCGAGACAATTTTCAAATAAGCACTCACAATATTACTCTCAATATAGAAATAAATTCACTATGTTCCACGGATGCCGTAATGGTCTTCCTTCACCATCTTGCAAACGATATGTCACATGCTTTATTTTGTCAACTACTAAATATGGGTTTTCCCAAGTCAGATCCAATTTACCAAGCCTTTTTTCTTTTGTATGCAAGAAAGCTTTTCTAAGGACCCTATCTCCTACCTTGAATTCTCTCCATCAAACTTTGGATGCATATCATTTTCTCATCAAGTTATGATAATGGAGTGCATTTAGATGCACTTTTGTCTTTTTCTCAATCAAGTCAAGTTCCGCCATTCTTTCTCTGTCATTACTTTCCTCTGAATAATTTAATATCATCTAAGATGAAATATTATATTTCACTGGGCTCACTGCATCCATCACATATATTAGATCAAAAGGTGATTCATGAGTTGTTTTTGGAGAAGTTGTTCTAGAAGCCCATAATACTTCTTAAAGATAAATCGGTCATTTTCCAACTGCCACCTCTAAATATTTCTTCAAACCATCCAAGATAGTTATATTAGTAACCTCCCATTGTTCATTTTCCTAAAGGTAAAAGAGTGTTGAGAAACAATGCTTAATGTCTCTCGAAGAGCAAAAAAACTTCATATCTTTGTTGTTAAATTGTGGTCCATTATCTGTAGTAATCATCCGTGAAACTCTGAACCTACAAGAAATATTAGATAAGATGAACGATAAGAACTTTATCTATTGTCCCAGATAAAGGCTTAGCTTCTGCCCACTTTGAAAAATATTCAATAACAATAATAATGTTCTAACGCCCCCCCCCCCCCCCAAAAAAAAAAAACCAAAAACTCATTGGCATTAGACATATCAAATCTATCCCCCATCTATCAAATGAGAGTGCCTTGAAAATGGAATTCAACGGCGCCGCTGGCACATGTATTATGTTGGTAAATATTTTAAAACGTATCACAACTTTGGACCAGTTTTTAGTGCTAAACAATATTGTGGGCTAATAATACCATGCCAGCAGTAATCTCCTTGTCAAAGTTTTGTATCCATAATAAATATAACCCGCATCATCATGTAACCTATATAAAAATATTTAGGACTCATTCCTACCGAAACAACATAACAAAGGTCGGCTTATAGATCGTTTGTATAAGATGTCCTTAAGAACTGTAAATGTGTGTCCTTTAAACCCTAACCTTTGAGATAACTTCTTGTCAACTGATAATGTTCCCTTAACAAGAAATTCTTTCAAGTGAAACCGTCAATCTCACTCTTCTTATTCTACAACCAAGAAAACCTCTTCAGAATATTGACATTGTTTGTACTTTGTTGTTATAGACGGTCTCTATTATGTCAAAATCCACGGATATTCTTTGGAATATGCAATTATTCTTAAAGAGTCAGCAATATAATTCTGATCTTGGGAAATATGTTCAAGCGTAAATCTCTTAATCCCCTTAACTTTCTCAAGTATTTTACGAGTTAGTCATTTCTTAGTACGGAAAATCTTGACATATGATTCACCAATAGCTATGAATCACTTTCCAAACGTACTCTTTTGGCCCGAAAAATTCTTACAAGTTTTAATCCAGCGAGAGCTACTTCATACTATGCTTTATTATTTGATGCCTTAAACCCAAATCATATAACCTGGTACATAGCCTCCTCATTCAGAGCCACTAACTGAATTCCCGCTCATGATCCCAAAATACTCGATGCCCCATCAGTTCAAACTAACCATTCCTCTTTAGATTCATTCCTGTCTATGTCAAAACCCTCATAATCTGGCTTTTCTGAATGAAATTCAACAAGAAAACCAGCCAAAACTTGAGCTTTAATCGCCGCCCGTGGTGTATAATCAATATCATAGTTTTCCAATTCCATATACAAATTTTTCATCCTTCCGGAAACATCTGGCCTTTCAGAATGAAGTTCGAACTATGATTGAATGAGATTCAAAATAAGAGAGCATCTTCCGAGCAGCTACGACCTAGGCCAAAGCTAATTTTTCCAACTTTAAATACCTTTTCTCAGAATCCAACAGACTTTTATTCATATAAAACACATGGTGTAGATAACCATTATTATCCCTTATTAAGACCGCACCCACCGCAAAGTCCAAGACTGCAATGTAAAAAAATACGTTTTTCACTTAAAATATGTTTAGTCAAAATTTCTGGAGAAGGTAAATCTTATTTGACTCTGGAAAACACCTCATCATATTCTGGTGTCCAAAAAAACTTTTTATCTTTCCTTACAACTTGAAAAATAGAGTGTACTTATCCGAAGATTTCAAGATAAATCTGTTTAAAGCCACCAATCTTCCAATCAAAATTTATATATCCTTAACTGTCATAAGAGGTTTCATAGTTATCAAAGCCTTTAATTGCTTTAGATATATTTTGATCCCCTTCTCACTCATTATGTAGCCAAAACGTTTCCTGAACGCAATTCGAAAGTACACTTCTCAAGATTCAACTTTAAATAAATGGTTCTTAGATTAGGAAATGATCTTCATCTTTGGTACTTTTAACTGATATATCATCTATGTATGCCTCCGTATTTCGTCCAATTTAGGTAAAAAAAACTTTGTTTACTAACCTTTGATAAATAGCCCCATCATTTTGGAGACCAAACGGCATCGATTTATAAAAATGCAATCTTCTATCAGTAATAAACGTGGTACTATCATGATCCTTCAGATTCATTTAGATCTGGTTATACCCAACAAAAACATCTATAAATGAGAGAAGTTGATCACATGACGTCAAATCAACAAGTTGATCTATTCTTGGAACAAGAAAAGTATCATTTGGACATGCTCGATTTAAATCCATATAATCAATACACATTCTCAATTTATCATTATTTTTATTTACGAGCACCACATCGAATGTTGACCTTCTCTTATATGGCCATTTTCTAAAGTCAATCCACTTATGCTACTATTACCTTTGTTTTTCAACCAAAAAAACTCTTTGTTTTTGAATGATTGGTCTTATGTTTGGATAAGCATCTAGATTGTGACAAATTATGTTAGATGGAACTCCTACCACATCCTCAATACTCCATTGAAAAATACTTAAGTTTTTTGACAATTAATCTATCAATCGCTTCCTCATATGTGTTGATAACAGTGTTCTTATCCTCAAATGTTTTCCACCGGGAAACACGCACACCACTATATTTTCATCTTTTATTAACGATCCATGGGTCTCCCTTGGATCATCTACCATTTCCAAATCCAAGGGAAAACCCTCTAATTGTTATTCTTTCATTTTTTTTTCGACACTCCTGACCCGCTTGGTGTGCAAGTCTATTGTATAACATTCTCGGGATACCTACTGAATACTTCGAACAACCCCCACCTAATCTCCAACTACATCTTTCAAAGACTGGTAGAGCGTGGAAGATATGGCATGATTTTTTAACAAACAATATTTACCAAAGATCACATTATATATCGTAGGACTGTATACTACCACAAATAACACTATCACCTTATTATTAAACGACCTTCTTTCTAATACGACTTCCTCCTCGAAATACCCGATAACATTGGCTATCGCACAAGTAAAACCAATTATTGTCCTATGGCAAAAAGATTACCAGAGGGCCCCATTTTTCATATGTTTACAAGAACAACACATTGGCAAAACTTCCAGTATCAATGAGTATTCTTCTGATTTCGCTTCCTACTATCTATGCTCCAATCACAACATAAAGTTAAATGACTCTTCCCATAAAGATAAGTTAAAATCCCACCGATCAATTGTGTGTTTAGCCTCATAATGTACCTCTTCCGGGAGATATTGGTATTCCTCTATCATAATATCACCTCCAAAAATAGTTAATGACTCAAAATATTACCATAGCCTTTGAATCCTACTTCATGGTTTTGGTTCATTTACCACCAACGCAACCCTCCGATCCGGATTAGGATCAAAATACTATGTAGGTACATCAAAATACATCCATAGTCTCAATTATTATCATCATATTTTCTTGTTTATAGGACACATTCACTATATGTCGTGCTTGTTGGTTTACGTTTGGAACAAGCTGAGACCCAACTTGATTTTTAACAAACGTTGTAGGCTTCTTATTGTCAATCAACATCTAGATTTCCTTTCGTAAAGCTATAAATTCCACAATGCCATGCCCAATGTCATTATGGTATTTGCAAAATTTTGTATTTCTTTCCTCCGTGGGTTTATTTATATGTGGGGAATTTTGGAATTGAACATGATTTCTATCTTTTTTAAAAAAAATCGTTATATTTCACATCTACTCACAATACTACTATGGTCGAATCCATTGGTTGGACCTATGCTTTTGTTCTTGATAAACTAAAGTTGTCACTTATGATAGTCCTAGATTATTTAGAGCCCTGAGTCGGAAAGATGCTTAGGATTTATACCCCTGATTATTCGAAATTCTCACATATTGTAATTTTATTTGCGTTGAACCTGACATGATACATACCTTTTTTTTATTCACCAACCTTAATTCTTTCTTCAACCTGAGCCATTAAAGCTCCAAAAGGTAGTGTCCTCATTTTCTTTGTTTCATTAGCCAAAGCTCTAGGAAGCAGCCCTTGTCGGTAAACAACACACGTGACATGTTCGTCACAATCATCTAAGGCATTTTTAATGAGCAAAAAACGCCTAGTATAATCCTTCAAATTTTGTCATATATCTCGCTTGCATTAAATTATTGTGTCTCTATTGCGCGTATTTCCTTACTTCTAACAAATTACCTTCGAAACACAATATAAAACATCCCAAAATTATGATCCTTTCAGACTTTATTATATTAATTCAGAGCAGTACTTTTAGAAGTCTGTGAGAAAGCTCGGTACAACAATTTATCATCATCATCAAAATTCATCATGTAGTTCTTAAACTGCTCGATGTGATAATCGGGTTCCTGTATCCCATCGAATTTCTCCACTTTTTCAATATCAAAGCCCTTCAGAAGTGTTATAGACCTGACTTCAGCTGACAAAAGAGATGTCCTAAAATCAATTTCTTTTGTGTATTGACTCCCTATACCATCATTTGTGATCGTATAAATTCCTTGTTCTGAAGGGTTCGTTAACTTGTTAATAACATTATACTCAAAGTTTAAGTTATCAAATGCATGTCGAGATTAACTTTTTTTTAAATTGTGTTCTCTTTGATATGTTTGACTTCGACTAGCACGTCTTTTTGCATAATATTTGTTATCTACATATATCTTATTCTCATAACCATAAGTTGATTTGGTGATTCACTAGAATCAAAAGGTACATACTTATGCCTAGCTTTCATTTCCCTTCTAGAGGAACGATAACCTCGTCCCAACTGAAATTAAACTTCCCAAAGATTATCTCTTCCTCCAAGGATTTATCCATGAGTCTCATTGGAACGACCTACTGAATATCTACATTTGTTCACCCTTTGGCCCTCAGATTGGACCCTTCATGGTTTTATTAAAATAGATTGTTCCCTCTAAATTAACTGGTCATTTAACTCAGTTATTTCTTCTAACAACTGATTCATTTGATCCTCCAAGGCTAATTGAATGCATTGATCCTCCAATTGTGGATCTATTTGAACTTCTCTTCATCCAAGTCATGAATTTACTACTTTTCCATTTACTAACACTGTTGGATCTATATGTGCTTTTGGATCTGTCTAGCACACTATTTCAAATTTATATTTTCAATAGTTTATGGTTTCAGAAGTGATATGTAGATATCAAGCGTACCTCCAATTGTGGTCGCCACTAATTGCTTCTGCTATAATCGGGAGTGATGAGTTAATATTTAGTCTAAAAGTATTTCGACATGGGCTAAACGAATTGCTAGAGTAAGAATGTGTCAAGAATATTTTAAAGAGAGAAAGTGACAACTATTAAAGTGAACAAGTTATGATTAATTTCATTTCCAATAAAGAGTACATATATTTATAAGGGTGTCCACCTCCATGTAAGAGGCGTACACTTAACTTACTGGATACTTCATCACATTATTATACTAGATTAAAACATATTTATTACATATTGTACTATCATACTTAAAATCTTCCTTATATCATTTATTGATCTTTTCCCCCTTCCAAACTAATAATTTTAGCTCGAATTAATTACATCATTATCATAATGAATCAAGTTAAATTTTGTATACGAAATATTAATTACATACTTTGAATTTATAAATAATAGCCAATAAATTAAGTATAATAATAAAATACTAAAATTCATTGTATTTGAATTTATATAAATAAAATTTATTTGTTATATCGAAACTATGTATAAATTATAAATTATTAATTGATCGATTAATTAATACATATCTAAATTAATAAAATTATATTGTTTCAATTATATTCATTTATAGAGGTTTTAATATAATGTATACTTTTTTTAAAAAAAATTAACAGATTAGTTTCATTCAAACTTTATTTCCAATTATGCAATATTTATAGACTATAATATATTGGCGTATAGAGTCATATAATTCTAACTCAGTTATCGAATATTTTTGTCCAAAATTTAATCACACATTAAAATAAATATTTTTTATTTTATTTTCTTGAAATTTCAAAAATTCAATTTCCTAAAAATAGTTTAACATAACAAAGCCGATAAGCCTTCTAAGTACATAAATAATAAAAATACTTACATGATGCTATAGATTCGAATTTTGAAATTTCTCTTGTTTACGTTAGAGAAACTAATCTTTGGTTGTGGTATAGTTTTTCTAAAAAGTTTATAAATTTTTATATTTTTTATCGTTCTCCTTTAATTGTTTTTAGCAAATTGATCTCTTAATTGATTTTATGCAAGATTAACTTGTTTTGTTTTGATAGTTTGTTATTTGTTTCTCTGTCTCTCAGCTATTTATATTTAGAATTTACGATTTTAAGGCCAAAATTCAAAACTTGACAGAAACTATATTATATTGATTATTATACTTAAGGACTATAATCCAAGTTTCTTTTTTCACAATACAATCCCAAAAGTGTAGTTTGCGTAAGTTGTTTATTTATGGTTTCAATTTTTATAGTGTCTATAATAAGCTCGATATTTATGTAATCACTTTCATGATATAATAATCATCTATTAGTTTATTTTTAAATATTTTATTACTTTAATCATACTAGAAATAATGATAGTCAAATGCATCATCAAACACGATAAGTGGAAAAATTATTTCAATATCCACTAAATGAACTTTCTAAATTTATATCATCTACATAAATAAAATAATCATGTTTATTAATATTATAAATATAGAAATAAAGTCATTCAACTGAATTCATTTTTTGTTTATCATTAAGAATGTTTTTAAAAGTTAGATAAAAATAAAATAACTTACTTTGACAATAAACCTCAACTTTAATGATTGAGCATCCGGAGTCTTCAATATATGTGCTCCCGAAGATTTGGTGTATGTGTGTTCTTTTTAGAAAAATAAACAAAATATTAAAAAGTTTTGAGTCTCCCTGAAATTAGACTTATATACTTAGTTAGAGTGTTTATGGTATTATTAAAATATAAGAAACTTATATACGAGTAATAAGAGGTAATAGTTGATATTCGTGATAATAAGTAGAGAATACATTTGATTCTCGATACACATTCTATTTTCATCAATTTATTAATTTTTAAGTTGGTATGGTAATAACTTAAAGGGTTAACTACCAACACCAAAAGTAAAAAAACCAGCTAACTTTGCTATTTTGACATTATATCTTGTTTTTTTAATTCCTCAGATAATTTTATTGATTATATAAGAGTTTTTTAACCAAAAAACCTATTTGATTTAGGTTTTTTATTTTATCTTCATTCTTCTTTTTATATTTTCTTTCTTTTTTTAGATCATCAAAAGCTTTCTCTGAATATTTAAAATTAGAAAATAATAAACAAAGCTCATAAAATATTCGATGAAATTCATCAGTTGAATGATTCAGTTTTGTTTAATAAGTTGATGAGTATGTATATTCATGATTCATAACTTGGTATAGTTATAGATTTGTTTAATAAAATGGATGATATAGTGTTGTTACATTTCTCATCTAATTGTCAACTATATGTGATTCAGTCCATCCGATTCAAGGTGAATCAGTTCAAGGGCTATTCGTCAAGTTGAGTTTTATTTTGGCCTTAAATATGGTTGTCGCTTTGATTCATATGCATAATAAAATATGTGATATAGATTCTAGTTGTATAACCTTTCAAATTGTTGGTGAAAGAGATTTGATTGTGTGGAACTACATATTAGATAAGTTTACCATAAGAGGCATGCTGGAGAAATATTTAATGTTGCTAAATTAAATGAAAAGAAAAATTAAAATAAAAGTTAACTCGTCTATAATATTGAGGTTGGTCACTTCTTAGGTTACCTTGGAAGCCACTAGCATATGTGGATGCATTGATAGTTACTTGAAAATGAGAAATTACCATAAATGCACATCTTGGAACTTTACTTTTTGATATGTATGCTAAATTTGAGGAATTTGTATTTTCGGATCCCTGAAGGTATAGTAAATTTGAAAAATACGATGTGTGGTATACCAAATAAAAAATGCAAAAACTTAAGTATAAGAAATACGAAACCAAGGTAAAAGAAATGTGAAAATTACGATATGCAAATGTGAAATGTGAAAAAGATAACATACAATTGTGAAATGCAAAACCTTACAAATTGGAAATGTGAAAAAGATAACATACAATTGTGAAATGCAAAACCATAGTTAAATGAAAATGTGAAATGCGAAACAAAAATAAAATGAAATATAAAATGAGAAATAAGAATAAAATGAAATGTGAAATGCAAACATAAGGTTATATTTTTTTCCTAAGTTCAAAATGGGACACCATGTTGAATAAAAATGCCAAAAAAAAATTGTTTTATCATTGTGAAATGCAATATCATGGTAAAATAAAATGTGAAATGCAAAGCTATGGTAAAATCAAATGTGAAAAACAAAACCATTATTAATATTGATTTTTTTATCTAAGTTTGAAATGTGAGATATGAAATCACGATAAAATGTAAAATACAAAATGAATATTAAATTCTATTTTTTTATCTAATTGAGAAATGAAAAGCTGATGTCAAATACAAATATGAAATGTGAAACCATGGTAAAGTAAAATGTGAAATGTGAAATGCGAAACCATGGTAAAATAAAATGTTAAATGCCAAACGATTGTTATTTTTTTCTTTCTAAATTCGAAATGTGAAATCATGGTTATATGAAAATAAAAATGTGAAACAAGTGTTAATTTGAAAAAATATTTTGTTTTTTACTAAGTGTGATATATGAAACTAAAAAAATCATGGTTAAATAAAAATGTGAAATGTAAAAGTAAGGTTAAATGAAAATCGAAATGCAAAACCAGTGTTTTATTTGAATCTTGTTTTTTTACTAAGTGTGAAATATGAAACCATAAACAAAATCGTGAAGTGTGGAATACGAACCCAGGATTAACTGTGTCCGTGAAAACAAATATCATTCATGAATCTTGTTTTATTCGTCTTAAAAAACAAAATCAATAATACTTTCGAATAAAGATAATTATGACTTACGATTTGGAAGATAAATTTTTAAAAATTAAAATAAAATAAATATTTTGAGAAGAATATAGAGTCCAAATAGATTTTAGTTGTATTTTTTACTAATAATCCGTGATTTAATTAGTAACACCAAAGAATATTCAAAAGCAAAGTTATTCTCCATTTAATACCCCTATTTTCATATAGGGATAACAATGCCCATTTAATTTTTCTATTCATTATCTACTATACATCTATTTTTCATGATACCCCAAATATACTTTTATCCAAAATCATCAAAAATGTGTATATTTTTTCTTTTGCTTTTTTTTTTTTCTGATTTTGATTTTTAAAATTTTGGATATTTTAAATTGTAACTCGAGAAAATAAAATTATAAAACTACCATTAGTTTCATTTTTTTAAAAACGAACAAAACTAAATCTATAAATGATATTTTTAAAACTTTTTTGACGAAAAAAGCGAGACGCAGAGACGAGAAACGAAAATTGTGAAACGAGTGCTGAGAGTTGCGGGACGTGAGATAGGAGTTGCTGGACAAGAGGCAAAGAGACGATAAATGACAGTTAGGAAACGAGAGCTGAGAGTTGCGGGACGTGAGATAGGAGTTGCAGGATAAGAAGCGCAGAGACGAGAAACGAGAGTTACGAATCGAGAGATGAGAGTTGCGAGACGTGAGATGAGAGCTGCGGGACGAGAAGTGCAAAAACGAGATACACAAAAATAAAAAATACAAAGACGAGAGACGAGAATTTTGGGACGTAAGATGAGAGTTGCAGGACGAGAGACGCACATGGACAGATTTAGGGGGTAACCAAATATGCCATGACATACCCTATATTTAAAAAAAACTTTATTATATGTGGTAAAGTGATTTTTTTTTTACTCAAAGTCATGAGTTCAAACCTCATAAACCCTAAAAATAAGGTGCCTTTGAAAGAAAAGTTGAATTACTAAATATATAATTATTCATTTATCAATTTTGTACATCATTCATACAAGCTTATTAACTATATTTAGGCCATTTATTAATAGTTTAATAGCTACCCATATAATTTTAGGTTTTTCTCATATTACTAGTGAATTTTGTTTTGTTATAAATGGTTTAGTTTGATTTGTTTACCGAATTTTCGGAGTCTAATACTTCTATTAACGGAAATAAATCAACTATCCAAAGAACTTAATTTCACTCTTTGATCAAGTGACCTATCATCTTCAAATAAAATATTTTAAAAAAGATAGTGGGAGTTAGATCTTGAAAAAATTACTTAAGTTTTAAGTATCATCTATAATGATGAAGATGAGATAAAAAAACGTTTATTATGTAATTGAAACATTTGTTATGTAATTGAAACATTGATATATTTTTACTATGTAATACTCAAATATTTATTTTTTGTTAATTTTTATTATTATTTTGGTATACCGTTAATTTTAGTTCTGGATCCATCCCTGGAGATGCAAAGACAAAAGTTGTCCATACGAGAGTTGCAGAACGAATGACGAAAAACGTAGATTCGAACGACGAAAGTTGCGGGGCGAAAAATGAGAATCGTACGACCTGTGTAGAATATAATTTTTAAATGATAGATATAAGATAAAAAAAAACTAAATGTAAGGTAGAGTCAATTACGCTTGCAAAGTTTTTTAAAAAATCAAGATTATTATTTTGTTTGTCTTATAAAAAAGACTGATATTTTTAGATTTTTATTTGTTAGAAACAGATGTCATTTTAAAATTTAAATTGTAAAATAAATAAAAAAAAAAAATGTGCGGAGAGGTTTATTTCATGATTTGTTGAAAAATTTAAATGTTTACAATAAATTTTTAAACTATCGGTAAGTAAATCCTATTTTTCTAAAGCTAAATAACAATTGTATTAAAATTGAGCCTCAAACAGAGGAATACAAAGTTTAAAGATTTACATTGACGATTTAGAATTATAGGGACTAATTTTAAAAAGAATATAAACTGGGTCGAAACTAAAGTTTCTATAAAAATGACGCCAAATTTGAAATTCTTTCATTGCCTCTTATGCAATTTTCATTGCCTCCAAGATTCTCCAGCTGCTAGAGAGAATGACTTTTCAGCTTCATTTTTCCTTACGAATTTGATTCTCATCAGGTAGTCCTTAAAGAGTTCTCCAGATCGTCCAGGTACCTCTAATCAATTCATCTTCTATCTGCATCAAGACCTCAACTAATCTAGGATTTGAAAGGATCGAACTGAGTTTCGATCTTCAAAGAATAGAAAATCCATCATGTTATCGTTCCTCACGAAGATCTGCAAATTTGACTAGTTTAGATCCATCAAGAAATACTTCAGGAGTCTAAGTCAGGATCTAGTCAATACGCAATTGACCTATTCCCTAAATTTCGAGCAGAGCTATTGCTAGCAGCTTATTAGGAGGGCGAAAGCTTTGGTAAGGGATTTTCATTTTGCACTTCAGAGTCCACCTTGACAACCAATCAGGTGCAAGGTTTTGCTCTCTGAAGACATAACACATGGTCATTTCAGAAGAAAAATGATTTCTAATACTGGACATAGTATTAAAGATACTGTTGTGGTTTTTCCCAGAAGCAATTAGAGATATTGGGATTTTAGAATCACTCTCAATATCGATATTAGTAATTTCTTTAATTTTACAGATTCTAAGACCATCCAACATTGCTTTAGCTTCGGCTTGAATGGACGACAACTTCCCATATGTGTTACCATAACCGTGGAGGATGTTTCCCTTGTATTCTCTGATTATGATTGCTCCACTGGATTCCCCTGATTGAGAGCAACAAGCATCTGAGTTGAGTTTTAATCTTCCCTCAATTGTAGGTTTCTAGCACAGGTGAGTTGCTTGCTTTTTGAAATTGATATGATTGATGCAACCTAATTCTGTTGTCGCGTTTTCACAATTCTTCCAATGCTTATGCTTTAGTAAATTAGAGAAATCAAGACTATTGATTATCTGCTTTATGTATAGAATTGAGGACTTCTCTGAGCATGGTATTTATTTGAGTTTGATTATGTCGCATGCTTGCCAAATCACCCAGTTGATTATAGGAGGTATACTAGTCTTTATGTGGAGTTTTGTTGGAGAGGACCATGACCAACATCTTGCCATATGTATTGGAGTCATATGCCTGTATATTTGAACTTTGAAAATTTCTGCAAAATAAGACTAGATTATCCAAGCATGATTGCATGATATAAATAGATGATCATTTGATTCAATATTATCACAGAATTGACATTTAGATATTAGGACTACATGTCTCTTCTGCATTGTAACATCAGTGGGCACATAATTGTTTAATAATCTCAATTGAAAAATGCTGCATTTGGTAGGTGTGATTTTATTCCACATCCTTTTTAAAATGGAAGAGGTTTGATGATGAGTTTTTAAACTCTTCAAAGTATCTTTAATATTAAAAGTTCCATTATCTGAAAGGGTCCAATTAATTATATCATCAACCTCACTATCAATCTGAAATTTAGCTATTAGATTAATACTTGAGTTAGGGAGAAGATGACTTATAGAGTTTAGGTTCCAAGTGGTGCCATTCCAGTACGAATTGATTGAATCCCCTTTGTACCAAGTATTATCACAATATTCCTCAAGCTTTATCGTAGGGGGACAACCAAACCAGTTCTCCAACCAGATGTTTATGTTGCCTTGACCCAGATTCCATCTTATTTGCTCTTTTACCAAACTTTTGACTTCAAATATTATGTTCCAAGTCAAAGAACCTTTTGTCCTAGATTTAAGCTGAGATTGGTGCATTTATTTACAATAAATGCTATGAATGATTCCAGACCATAGAGACTTATTTTCTCTAAATTCTATCCAAAACTTTATACAGTAAGCGTTTTTGGTATTCATAAAGGTTATGAAGATTCATACCACCCTCACCAAAAATTCTACAAGGAGTTTGCCATTTTCACCAGTGAATGTTATTGTTACTTAAAGAATTCCATAAGAATTTGTTGGATATTTTCTCTATTTTGCAGATGATAGTTTTGGGGAGCTTGCAGCTATGAGTCCAGTAGATTGGAATGGGGAGAAAGACACTTCTAATAAGAGTCAGTATGCCACTGTAAGAAAGATTTTCCCCCTCCCAAGACATAATCTTGTTGTTAATCTTATCAATCAATGAGTTATAGTTAATGGTTTTTTTGTTGGTAAAGTTCCCACACTGAATCTTGTCTGAATTTGAAGGGCTTTGAGCTTGTCTTAGGAAACATTATTGGATGTAATCATTTGAGTTTTGTCCCTGTTAATCAGCTGCCCCAAATTGTCTTGGTATTTCTATAAGGGACCCCCTTATAACATCCATTGAAGAAGACAGTCCATTGGTAAAAAATAGCAAATCGTCTACAAAGGCCAGACAATGAACGTTAATCTTGCTTCTATAAACATATTTAAGAGATTTGTTAGATTCAAATAGCTTAGTCAATCCTTTGATTAAGACTTGTTCAGCAAGGATGAAGAGACTTGGAGACAAATGGTCTCCTTGTCTCACACCCTTACTTGTTTTGAAGAAGCCTACAACTCTTCTATTGAAGAAAATATAGGTATGAACATAGGTAATAAGGTTTTTAATAAGATTACAAAATATTTTATTGAAACCATAACAAGTTAGAACTTTCATAATGAAGTCACGAGACATGTTATCGAAGGCTTTCGACATGTCCACTTTAATGATAACATTACCATCTCTAGTCTTTCTTTTCAGGTCATGTAATAATTATTTGGCTATAAGGATATTATTTTGGATAGTTTTGCCTTTTACATAAGCACCTTGAAATTCAGATATGAGTTTAGGAAGGAATTGAGAGAGTCTGTTATTCACAAGGTTGGACATTATTTTATTTAGAGTTGAGCAAAGGCTTATAGGCCTGAAATGACTCCAGTTCATAGGGTGATCAGTATTTGGGATAAGGAAAATCCCAGTGGCTTTGATTCCTCTCGGGATATCATTACCGTTAATGAAGTGAGTCATATCATTATAGAGGTTGCCTTTATTATCTGCCAACAGGTAATAAAAAATCATCTATTGAAGCCATCCATGCCTGTTGCACTGGATGGTTTAATATGCTTTATGATTAAAAATATTTCTTCTTCAGTTGGGTTAACTAGCAACGTCTCATTCTCACTGGCAGATATCAGGTTAGGTATGCAGTTAAAGATGTCATTATTATGAAAAGAGTGTTGATCAATAGAGTTATTAAGGGATTGAGAAGAAAACGTATCTTTGAAGTGATTTTCAACTGAGGGACACATTTGATCTTCATCATTAATCCATTGGTTGTTAATTTTGATGCTTGGAATCCTGTTTCTTCTCCTTTTCTTGTTAACAAAATTGTGATAGACTTGGGTGTTTCTATCCCCATCTTTAATCTAGGTTGAGTAGGTTTTTTATGCCAATAACTCTTTTCCATTAACAAGGCAATGAGGTGGTTTGCTGTTGCTTTGGAAATGCTGATTTTGTAAGCCTCAGATTTACTAGATAAGTATCTCTCTTCACAAACCTTGACCTCATCTTCAGTTGCAAGAACTTTGTCGAAATGTTCCCAAAGATCTCTGTTCCATTTTTTGAGATCATTTTTGAGCCTTTCTGTTTTGTTCCAATAAACAAAGAGAGGGTAACATGTCATTACTTTATTCCAAATGTCTTCTACAATCTTTATGAAGCCAGGGTCCAGGGTCCACATATTGAGGAATCTGAAGCTGTTTTTGGCCTTAGGATTGTCTTTAGAGATGCTTACTTTAATCGGTGTGTGATCTGAACAGGTCCTTGCCATGTGAGTTGCTTCAGTATTAGAGAAACTATCAGCCCAATCTTGATTGATCAGAACCCAACCCAATATTTTGTCTTTAAGATTTTTAGTCCATGTGTACTTGGTTCCTGTGAATTTGACTTCTTCAAGCCCCCAAGTTCTGACCATATCATTGAAGTCCTCAGAGTTTTGATGACAATAATTTAGGCAGCTCGTTTAATCTTTGATTGATCTTGTTGAGTTGAAATCTCCCAGCACCATCCAGTCATTCAAGTTAGTTGAGATTTCCTTTAACTTATTCCACAAGTCAATTTTGTTTCTCCTTTGACCTCTAAGTGAACATATTGAGCATGGTCCTCCATAATTTGGACTTCTAAATTCTCCTGAAAAAAATCCACAGACTATTAGAACAGTTAGCATAATAATGTTTAAAGTTGAAATGAATGAAAGTTTGCTTTACATTAAATTATAGAGAGGAAACTAAGAAGAAATATATGTTGTTTTTTTAATCTCATGCTTAGCAGAATCCATAGATAAACGATAAAAGCGAGGAAGCATTTGGTGATAATCACATTGGAGTTTTAATCGAGGACAAATCTACCCATACTGTATCAGACACTGTTCACTCTCTCTAAATCTTCCAGGAATCCAAAACACTGAAAACCCCAATACCGAACAAAATAGAGAGAGAGAGATGACCGTCTGTAACAGTAGCACCAACATCAAACCCCTAACCATAGACGATCTCCCCGACGCCATTCTCTCCAACATCTGCTCTTCCCTATCCGATACGCGCTCCCGAAATTCCCTTTCTCTTGTTTCCAACAAGTTTCTCCTCCTGGAACGAACCACGCGCCTCTCTCTCACGCTCCGTGGCAACGCCCGTGACCTTTTCATGCTCCCTAACTGCTTCCGATCCGTCACACACCTCGACCTCTCACTAATCTCGCCATGGGGCCATTCTCTCCTCTCCTCTGCCCCCTACGACGATCCTCACCTCCTCGGCCGCCGTCTCTCCGTCGCTTTTCCTGCCGTCACTTCCCTCGTCGTTTACGTCCGGACTCCCTCGACGCTCCTCTCTTTGCTCCCTTGGTGGCCGCGTCTCCGCCGCGTCAAGCTCGTGCGGTGGCACCAGCGGGTTCCGAATTTTTCTGTCGGTGCCGATTTCTTCCCGCTGTTCGAGCACTGCCCGTTGCTCGATTCGCTCGATCTCTCTACTTTCTACCACTGGACGGAGGATCTCCCTCCGGTGCTACGCGCGTGCGCAGATGTGTCCGCGAGGCTCGTCAACCTGAATCTTTTGACGGCGTCATTCACGGAGGGGTTTAAATCGAGCCAGATAATCGAAATTACAGGTGCTTGTCCTAATTTAAGAAAGTTTCTTGTGGCATGCACTTTTGATCCTAGATACATTGGTTTTGTTGGAGACGAGACTCTGCTAGCTATAGCCAACAATTGTCCCAACCTCTCTCTCCTTCATTTGGCTGATATAGCCTCCTTCTCTAACCAGAGAGGCAATCCAGATAACGATCAGTTGGCTGCTGATGATGCCAGGATTTCCCCAGTGACTCTGGTGGAGGTGTTTTCAGCTTTGCCCTTTCTCGAGGAATTGGTGCTTGGGGTAGGAAAAAACGTAAGGAACGGAGGAGTAGCTTTGGAAGTTATCAATTCAAAGTGTAAGAAACTTAGGGTTTTAAGGTTAGATCAGTTTCATGGGATTTGCCCTGCAGTAGATTGGCGACGCCTGGATGGAGTTGCCTTGTGTGGGGATTTAGAGTCTTTGTCCATAAAAAATTCTCAGGACTTGACAGATATGGGATTGATAGCTATAGGTAAAGGATGTTGTAAGCTGACTAAGTTCGAAATTGAAGGGTGCAAGCAGATAACAGGAAACGGACTGAGGCTTATGGTTTCCTTGCGTCAGAAGACACTGAACGATGTCAAGATATCCTGCTGCAAGAATCTCAATACCCTAGCCTCAGTCCAAGCAGTAGAGCCTATTCGAGAAGCTATCAAAAGACTGCATATTGATTGCGTATGGAATGATGAAACAGAAGAATGTAGCGACGATGAGGCTATGATCAAGAAGAAGAGATGCAAGTATTCAATGGATTGCAGTGGTTGGGACAAGTTGCAATACCTTTCTCTTTGGATCCACGTGGGTGAGCTTTTGACTCCAATAACAATGGCCGGTCTAGACGATTGTCCAAATTTGGAGGAGGTTCGGATAAAAGTTGAGGGGGATTGTCGAGGGATGCAGAAACCATCGGACAATGAATTCGGATTGAGCTGTTTAGCACTTTATCCTAAGCTCTCAAAAATGCAGTTGGATTGCGGTGAGACTATAGGGTATGCTTTAACAGCGCCTCCAGGGGAGATGGATCTAATCTTATGGGAAAGATTCTTTCTCAATGGAATTGGGGATTTGAGTATCGAGGAATTGGATTACTGGCCTCCCCACGATCGTGATGTTAACCTGAGGAGTCTGTCTCTTCCAGCAGCTGGGTTGCTAAGAGAGTGTGTTACCCTTAGGAAGCTATTCATTCATGGGACCGCACATGAACATTCCATGATGTTTTTGCCTAAAATCCCGAACCTGAGGGATGTGCAGTTGAGGGAGGATTATTATCCGGCACCAGAGAACGATACCTCTACAGAGATGAGAGTGGGTTCCTGCAGCCGCTTTGAAGATGCATTGAACAGCCGTCCCATTGTTGATTGATTGATTGATTGCAAATTCAGTGATCTATTCACTTTTCATCTTCTAATAATTAAGATGCACCTTATCTACTTTGTAATATGACCATTCTAATCGTTTAGTCGAGCATGGAATAAACATGACATAATGTAAAGGGATTCCTAACATCAATCAAGGGATGCAATCGCCTCTCAAAATGTTCCTTAGATCTTCAACATCATGCGCTTGTTGCTATGTATCTTTTATTTTATTTTAAGGGACTATAATGGAATTAGAATGCTTTCTTTCGTGTCTCAGCGGACTACAAAACTTTTCATTTGTGCATCAAAATGGAGCGGTACACAAAACTGTTGTATGAGAATGAAAATGGAATAACAATAGTAAACGGAAATAAATAGTTGAACAGTAATTATTTTTTAGGGAGACTTACGTAATTAGTCTAAAATTTGCCTCTATTTACCAAACATACCCTAACCGATCCATTTTACAAAGGGATCCAGCCCATTTAATAAAAGACTCAATTATCTATAAAAAAAAACAAAATAATTACATCCCCAAATCAAAATATTAAACTCCAATTTCAAAATCAATTCTTTCTCCTCAAACTTTCTTTGTCATATTATCAAATTCATTATGGGTAAAATTGTATTTAAAATTTAAATTTGGACTAATAGGTAAATAAAATCATATTTCAAAATCAATTCTTTCTCCTCAAACTTTCTTTGTCATATTATCAAATTCATTAAGGGTAAAATTGTATTTAAAATTTAAATTTGGACTAATAGATAAATATAATCATATTTTGGTAGGTATTGGTAAAATCTATTTGAGACTGGACTTATTAGTAAATTGGATAAGTTTTTGTACCCAATTGGTATAAACCCCTATTTTTTAATAGGATAGTATGATGGCTGATTTGGGACATGATACAGTTTGAGCTCTTTGTCGAGGTTGCAGTGAAAAGAGTTGGTTCAATAGTAAGTTGATCTTATATTAACAAAACAATTTGTAATATCAAATCGATTTTAATAGGTCATCAAGTCAAATTATAGTTATCAAATCGTTACGGTCTAAGTATCCAGACAACAAAATTATTATAATATCCAATTTTTTTTACTTTACTAATTATCAGAAATATGCTAGATATAAAAATAGGATTTAGACAATTATTTGAGAATATATCGCTCTTTTTTCATTTTTGAACTAGTTTTTTTTATGAACTTATTTTCTAGTTTATTTTTCATTTTCAACGAGCTTAGAATGATTTCAAGTCTGATTCTATTTTTACGGTTCAGAAACTCATAAGATCAACTTTTGATAAATTTTCTATCTTCTTCAATCAAAGAGTAAGAAATCAAGTATCGATGATTATTTTTTCCTTTTGTAGTTCAATTTTCAATTTTTAATACAACTAGAGTTTGAAAGTATGAAAAACTAGGCATTTTTCAATTTGTTCGATTTCTATTTAGTACTTAGAGATCGTGACACTAACAAAACATACTACATCTATTTTTGAGTGTTGCAGTTGGTTATTAGTTTGTAGTAGTTATATACTACAGTCTCACATCTATCGTCATGTATAAACACTTGTCTCGCATATATCGTTATGATTGGTTATTAATTTTTGAGTCTTTAACTTTCTCGTGTCTCTCTAAGCGAGACACGAGAAACACATTACTCTTGGAAGTACTATTGCATCTATTATCTTTACTCGATTTCAGATGAATCATCTTTTCATGGCGTCAACTCTTTAATTTCTGTATAGTACTCATTTATAAGTAGTCATGCATCTATAATCTTAAAGACAAGAATGATTATGGGGAGGGTGGTTAGTTCGAATCGATAAGGGATCAATCATTTTGGGTTTAGTTGCGGGAATTCAGTTAATGGCTCCGACGAGGGAAGCTATGTACCAGGCTATACGGTTTGGGTTTAAGGCATCAAATAATAAGGGGGATTATGAAGTAGCTATTGCTGGATGAATATTGGCAATAATATGCAAGGCCAAAAGAGTTCATTTGGAGAGTGATTCAAAGTTGTTGGTGAGCCATCTGTCATAATTTTCCAAAGCCTGAAAATACCAACTTTAAAATATGAGATAATTAAGGGGGCTAAATGTAATGTTTGAGAGTATTATATTTGATCATATCCCATGCAATCATAATTTTGCTGCTGACTTATTAAAAACGATTGCATATTGTGAAGAATATCCATGTATTTTGACACATGAGAGCCCATCTGTTACAACAAAATATGAGCAATGTAAATATTTCGAAGATGTTTTTTTGGTTATATAAAAGGAAAAACGAGACTGGCAATCCAAACTGAAATAATTTTTGGCTAAAGGAACATTACCAGTTAACAAGAAGCTAACTCAAAGGCTAAAGTTTATACAGAAAACCTTTAAGTCGATTTTTGTTACGCTATTTAATAAGGAATGAGTCTCAAATAATTTTGTTTGGATTATCCAATGGGGAAGGTTATTCGCATTGTGGATATAATACATTGAAGATGAGAGTATTGCTGGCATGATATTATTGGCCCACAATAATATTCGACGATAAAAAATTGGTCAAAAGCTTGTATACTTGTCTAAGATTTCCTAACACAATACATGTGCCAGCGGTACCGTTGGATTAAAATTCTGAGCCACTCCCATTTGATATATGAGGGATAGATTTGGTAGGGTTCTTGCTAATGGATACCAGGGGATGTTAAACCATTATTGTTGTCGTTGATTATATTTCGAAATGGTTGTAAGATGAGCCTCTATCTGGGACAAGAGCAAAGGATGCAATCAGGTTCATTTTGTTTAATATACTTGGTAGGTTCAGATTTCCTTGGATGATTACTGTAGATAATAGCCCACGGTTTAACAATAAAGATATGAACTCTTTTTGTTCTTTGAGAAACATCAAACAGTGGTTTTCAACACCCTTTTATCCTCAGGAACTATCTTGGATGGTTTAAATAAAAATTTAAAGGAAGTCGTTGAAAAATGACATAGTTATCTTCAAGAGGTATTATGGGCTTATCGAACAACTCCTTAAACGGGAACTCATGAATCCTCTTTTGCACTGGTATATAGGATAAATGTAGTTAGCCCAACAAAATCGACTCTTCCATCCTAGGTTATTGAATTATACAGAGGAAGATAATGACGAATAATGTAGGGTAGAACTTGACTTGACTGAGGAGAAACAAACCAAAGGGCATCTTAACACACTCCATCATCAGACTTTGATGAGAAACACAGATGCATCTAAAGTCAAATGGAGAGAATTTAAGGTAGGTGATAGTGTCCTCAAAAAAAATATTATTGCATACAAAAGAAAATTTTCTTGACAAATTAGGTCTAAATTCGGAAGACCCCTATTTGGTAGTTGAGAAAATAAAGCTTGGGATGTATCGTCTGCAAGATGATGAAAGAAGGTTATTAAAACATCTGTATATCATAGAGAATTTTTTTTTGTATGGTGAGTAATATTAAGAGTATTGTTTTGAAAATTGTCTTGTTTGTCCGTGTACGAAGTAGGGTGTACTCTTTGAAAACAATTGACTAACGTTTTTTCTTGCCATATGTTGATTATGTGGAAAATTGTAAAACAAGTTTAGTGACGATGTACAATTGGTGACTACATTTCTTTTTACTTAGTAAATTTTTTATAGTTATTTCCATTCAAAGCATAAAACCTCTAGAAATCAAATAAGGATATATCACCCTTATTATGAAAAATCTGAAGGTATATTTAGATTTCAAAGATAAGGTTATGGTTTATGATATTATTCGAAGTAAATGTTATTCGAAGTGACTATTATTTGAAGTGGCTATTTATTAATGATAAGGGAAGGAAAATATAGGTGATTTATTCTATAAATAAGACAAAAGTTTATATATTTAGTGGTTAAGGACCAAAATAAAGCAAACATAAGATATAGAGGGGTCAAATGATACACCACAAGAACTTGTCTATAAATAGTCAAATAGTGGGGTGAGAAATCAACTCTTACGGTGGTAATTATGTAATTTTACCATCTACCTTATTTACTATATAAAAGCATTCCCTTTTAGGGAAAGGGACCAATGATTAGTCAATTATTGCTACATTTATTCATTTTGTCCCTTTTCCTTTCTAGTAACTATTGACTTTATCATTTGCTGTCCCTTCATACGAATATTCCCTAGTCTGATCCTCTCCCACAAACATTTCTGCTTCTGAACTTCACTAAGAATTCCCTGAACACATCAATTAAAAGTGACTATTATTCAAAGTGAGTATTATTCGAAGTGACTATTTTTCAAATTCTATTAATTCGAGGAGACTATTTTTCAAGGTGATCTTTTACGAAGTGACGATTGATAAAGAGAAAAAATATTATGATGAATAAGCAAAATTAGATAAATAAAGGGGTTAAGTTGGTGTAATAAAGTATCGAGTATAAATTGGATAAGTATGTAAGATTGAGGGTGCATTGTGTAATCTTTAATATTTATGATTAGAGTTAGTAAAATGGTGGGGGCGGAAAGACTCATATAAGAAGGGGTTAATATATAAATAAAGTATTTAATACTTGAACTATATAAAGGACCAACCCTTTTAGGGAAAAGGGTCCAATGATTAGTCAATTCTTAACACATCATTCCTTTTGTCTCATTCTCTCTCTAATCATTCCTTTTTTTTTTATCTCTAAACTATCTCATACGAACATTGGTGTGAATGATAATCTCATACATACATTGTCGTGACATGAAACATCACTAAGAATACTCTAGAACACATCATAAACCCCCTCTATAGGAATAACGATAGGCACCCGAAATTGTTGTTACAAACCATAGTATTATTCTAAACACTTTTTGAAAGGGATGGATACATAAATGCTACGAGAACTAGAGACTGGAACAAAAAACCGTGTGATCGAAGACTCATCTAGAGATCTCTTGGCTGTGAAATAATTAATAAACGAAGGAATAAATTGATCGATATGCCGAGGAGCTGCTAGAAGAATCTATCTTAGTAGCTCGACGGAAAGAGCTTTTGGAAGATATTGAAAGATTGAATGTTGTAAGGGAATCAATATTAAGTTCGTGGAGACTTAAATCAGATATCTGAATATAACAAACAGTTGGAAAATAACACATAGAATATGTTCCTCGTACCGAGGAAATGCATCATAAGAAAATCCATTATTACTCGAAAAGAAGAGTGAGATCTGGACATTATTATGAATCAACACAAACAAGTGAATATTCATCTTAAAGTTTGGACGAATCTTTTTCTTCAAAGGAGGATATTCGACGTTAAAAAATTTACAAGATAAAATATTCGAGGAGGATAAGAGGTGGTCCTAAGACATCTCATAGAGCCAAGGGTTCGAAGAGGAAAAATCCAAGCATGGGAAAAAGGGGCTTGGTTCCGAGGAGCCAGCCACGATTGTGAATATAGCTCAACGGGAACAAGTAATTCCACATATGTAGATTCCTTCCAAAAGCTATAATCTCGAGTATCGTGTGTGTAATCAATTTACCTATCATCAGGAGAAGTTTTATACACAATTTTCAATGAAGGACTGTGGGTAGTATGTATAAAGTGGGTCATAATTGGAGGTCGTCTCCCCTCTTCGCGGAAATATTTTAAGGGCATATACCTAAATGGTTTTATATTTTTAAGGTGGAAAAGTTTGATGGGACGCAAGATCCGGATAACTATATAAATAAATTCAATAATATTATGATTAAATATGATGACAATGATAATATTTTATGCAGAGCCTTCTCCCAGACATTTAAGAATGCATCTTCAAAGTGGTACAATCATTTACTTGGGGGTTGCATCAATTTTTTTTATATGTATGGAATTTGTTTTGTCAGCACTTTATGGGAAGCAAAACATTTAGAGTGAATGATGATACAATTATTTACTGGATATAAAAAGTGGGAGAGATATTTAAGGATTATACGAATCGCTTTATCAAGGCTAAGACTGATATGGAAAGTTGTGAATATAAGGTGGCGTTGCTTTTCGAATGGGAATCCTGCCTGGAATAATGAAGGATAACGTAGCAAAGAGGCAAACAATGAAATTTGGGGCATTATTAGATCAAGTAGAGAAAATAATTCTGGAGGAGGAAACAGAAGCATCGGAAATGAAATCCTTAGCATAGTTTGAGAAAAACCAATTTCGTCAAACTTTGATGGTAGCACGTAATAATTCAAATCCGACAAGTGTTGCCCGACCTTTAGCGCCAGTTCGAACGATAATTCAAAAACCACCAAGCATGAAAGAGTATGCCCCAGTTGTGATCATGTTCGACCATGTCAAACAAATGGGTCCGACCATCAATTTTTCCGAACTAACAGAGTGTGCGGTGGCAATCTTCGAGAGAACACATCTGCACGTAAAGTTTCATAACACATTTCCAATACAAACTCTGAGGGAGAACAAAAGTAATAGGTACTGCAAGTATCATGAGGACATTGGTCATGACACAAACGATTGTGTGGTGTTAAAAAAGGAGATAAATGCCTTGATAAAAAACATAGGAAGCTTACAACGTTTGTGAAGAAGAAATATTTCGTTTCCCCAAAGCATGAAAATATGCCAAAGCAAGAAAATGCTATGATGATCTTAGAACCTATTAATGAAGAATCTGTTAATGCATTTGATATTTCAACACAGTATTTAGATCTGAAGTCAGACAAAAAAACATCAACATGGTGGAAGAGCTAGTTATGAGAGAAAATGTTAGTGAACTATGTGCTTTTTTGAGTCACTAACAATTTTTGGAGGAGATGCTGTTGCATGGACATCGAATTATTCTTGAAAGAGACATATTGTTAGCCTATAAACTCAGTTGGAGGCGGGTGTTTCACCAGACTTATACCAAAATCCATCTCCAATACTTTGTTTTGAAGATGATGAAATGAGGGACGTAGTTGGTCCACATGAAGATGCTGTAGTTATTGTAGCAGAAATGGCTAGGGATGAAATATAAAGAGTTTTGATCGATATTGGAAGCGCTAACATTATGTTCATGACTACTTACAACGGGATAAAGAATCCACCATAAATTCTTCGATCGGATCAGGAAATTTTATGGTTTATTGGAATAATGACTGAACTAGTAGGAGAATTTGAGGGGAGAGTTGAATTAGGAAGGGGACCATTCAAAAAGGTAGTGACAATCTTATTTATTGTGGTAAACTCTCCAATGTCTTACAATGCAATATTTGGAAGGTCTTGGTTGTCAATAATGCAGGTTGTAGCGTCAACCGTTCACGGGTAAAAAGTATTGTTAGTCCCCCATGTTTGCCACTTGTATCGACTTAGTCCCCTTCGTTCACTTCTGCATAAAACGCATCCCTTTCGTTTTAAACATTTGCAAATATAGTCCCTCGCGCATCTGAAGCCTGAGAGATTGACACGTGTCATCAAGTTTTGTTGCAGGATTGGTCCCCCAAACTTTTGGCCAAAAATACCCTTGCCAATGCCACATCATACGCCATGTAAGCAGCCACATCACATTTACCATTTACTATTAAATTTTACTTTCACCTTTTACTCTAGTTGGACCGGGTCTACCCTAAATAAACCTAAACCAACCCAGCCCATTCTAATATTACCCAACCCAATCGAATATAATATAACTCAAAACCGAGATCTGTTTCATTACCCAAATACCCAATTAAATCACCCAGCCCCCAATTAACTCTAATTTCATTGCCGGTCACGATATGCGAGGCTCTTAAAGAGTTTAACTGTTTTTTGCCTTGTAGATCTTCATGCACCATTGCTAATAACAATGGAGAACAAGAACAAAGGAAACAAATAGGGAGAAGGAGGAAAGTAGGACCGGGTGCGGGGCGACGTTTACACAATGGCTGGTGGCGGTGCAGGAAGGAGAAGTGAGAGGGAGACGACAATCATATTTTACCTCGCCGTTTTCTCCAAACCCATTTTTCAGACAAATATGAAAAACCCAGACACCAGTTTCTAT
This sequence comes from Limnanthes douglasii subsp. nivea, assembly GCA_036936605.1. Taxonomy (NCBI): domain Eukaryota; kingdom Viridiplantae; phylum Streptophyta; class Magnoliopsida; order Brassicales; family Limnanthaceae; genus Limnanthes; species Limnanthes douglasii. Next base: position 122,899,425 of record JAUPFV010000005.1, on the reverse strand, counting down.
GACTGTCGATGTCGCTGATATCGTGTTCATCAATTATTTTCTCTATTGAAGAATCAAAATATTGTTCCATGAGAGGGAATAACGACATGGTGAGAAACTCTGTCAATGGATCTGGGTATTCTCGTCATTTCGCCGACGCTATGTTGCCGCAGTGGGTAAAATCACAACCGGAATCGTACGCCTTACTATTATCAAACAAGCTAATAAAAAAAATTATGTAGAGGTGAATGAAGGGGACTAAGTCGATACAAGTGGTAAACATGGGGGACTAATAGTTTTTTTTACCCACCGTTCAATAATGTTTGAAGTATGTTGTGGGAAAGAATGTTGGAACAGTAAAAAATAATTAAAAGATTGCTCGACAATGTTATCGAATAACTTTGGCCCCAAAGAAAATCAAGGGGGATGAGTCAAAGAAAGAATAGCAATAAGTAGGGTCTTCTTGGGGATCCGATCCCATAAATGATCTGAGGGAGACCTCAGAGTTTATGATCCCAGACGACTATTTTGAGGATCATGTTTTCTCTCAAGGATTCTTTTTATCAACAAAGTTGCACATGTTTTCATGGTATATAGAAGATGTGACAGGGTTTCCCGCATATATTGTTTGTCATAAGTTAGGATTTCGAAGTAATGTATGTATGATCATCCAAAAGAGAAGATATTTTTCCCAAGAAAAGTCTAAGGAAATTGTCGTTGAGGTATACCGTTTAATCAAGGTTGGGCACATACGCAAGTCACAATATCTTTTATGGACTACTAACCCGGTTTTAGTAAAGAAGAAGAATGAGAAATGGCGAATGTGTGTAGATTTCACTGACCTAAATAAGGCTTGTCCAAAAGATCCCTTCCCGGTTCTACGAATACATCATTTAGTGGGTTCTACATCTGGGAATCGATTACTTTCTTTTACGGATGCATACGGCTGTTACAACCATATCCAGATCTATACACAAGATCAAGAGAGCACCACTTTCATCACTGAAATAGGTTAACATTGCTATAGGGTGATGTCGTTTGGGCTGAAAAATGTCAAACTTGCCTATTAACGTATAGTAAACAAGGCTTTTGAGACCCATATTGGGAGAAATGCTGAAGTATATATCGATGATATGTTAATAAAAAGTGTAAGGGATGAGAACCACTTGGCAGATCTAGAAGAAACTTTTATTAACTTGGCAAATATAATTTTGAACTTGAATCCATAAAAATGTACATTCAGAGTACGGTCCGAAAAATGTCTTGGGTACATAATCAGTGAGCGGGGGATAGAAGATGATCTAGTACAACAAGGACCATGGCACCATCTCGAACGATTATTAGAGTACAAATTTTAACATGAAGTTTGGCAGCTTTGAGTAGATTCATATAACGATTATCAAACAAGTGTGCTCATTTTTTCCAAGTATTGAGACAAGCGAATTGGTTTGACTGGACCCAAGAATGTTTTGAAGTGTTTAAGCGGATTAAAGAATATTTTTCTTCACCATAAATTTTAATAAATCCAAATATGGAGGAGAAATTGTATGCTTATCTAGTGGTTTAGAATTATGTTGTAAGTGTTGTTTTGGTTCGTGAGAAAGATAATTTCCTGAGGCCAGTGTACTACGTCAGAAAAAGTCTTTTGGATGTTGAGAAACAGTATCTAAAGTTAGAAAAGTTGGCCCTCGCATTAGTAACTGATGCTCGGAAGATGAGACCTTATTTTCAGGCTCACTCAATCACCGTACAAACATCATTTTCACTAAAAAATATGTTATAAAGGCCTGATGTATCAATGAGAATGACCAAGTGATCGATTAAATTGAGAAATTTTGATATTGAATTCGAACCTAGGACTGCAATCAAAGCACAAGCCTTAGCATATTTTCTAGTCGAATTTCAACTAGAAAGGTCATATATGGAGGTTGATGAAGAAAACTTTGTGTTAGAGTGGACGGTCTGAACATATGGGGGCTCAAGTGCATCAAGGATATTGGGCAGGGGTGCAGTTGATTTCTCCAGAAGAAATTGTCAAGTATCAAACTATTCGTTTCGAGTTTAAAGCATCACACAATAAGGCAGAATATGAAGCTACTTTGGTAGGGTTGAGACTTGCTCAGATTTGTGGGGCCAAGAAAGTAAGGTTGATAAGTGACTCACAACGTCTTATAAATCATGCATCTGGTCAATCTAAGGCAAGAAAAGGTCATTTAGTAAGGTATTTGAGAGTGTTAAAGGCCTTATCATTGGTTTTCGAAAGCATGAGATACGAACATGTTCATATGGCTATAAATTTTGTGGTTGATTCTTTGCCAACTGGTTCGTACTCTGAGGAGTACCCTTGGATTATCATACATGAAAATCCTTCAATAGCAAGGGAATCTGAGTTAGTAAAAGGGTCAACCGAAGCTTTTCAAATCTGTACAAGCACAAAAAAGATTAGAAGAGTGAGATTAAAGAATTTTTGGTAAAAGATGTCCCTAACCTATTAACAAATTAATGGCTAAAATAATACGGTTTAACGCATATGGTTATATAGTCCTCAAAGACATTTTGTATAAAAAATATTTTAGCAGACCTTTACTTCGATGCCTCAGCGAAAATGAATCGCAAATGATATGGTCAGAGTTATATGATGGAGAAGGATCTGCACATTGTGGGTATAAAAGTTTGATACGAAACGTTCTCCTGACAGAGTATTACTGGCCTATTATTGCTTCAGACGCCAAAACGTTAGTTCAGAAATGTGACACTTGCCAGAGATTTGCTAATGCAATCCATACACCAGAACTGCCTCTTGAATAACTATCTGAATCAATACCTTTCGACCAATGGGGCATTGATCTGGTCGGATCTTTACCGATGGCATCATGGGGACGACAAAAAATAGTTATTGTAGTAGATTATCCCTCTAAGAGGGTGGAAGCTGAACCATTAGTAGGGACAACGGCTAAAGATGTGATCATGTTCATTGTTTCTAATATTTGTTGTCATTTTAGAGCTCCAAGGAAAATGACTTTGAATAATGGGCCACAATTTGACAACAAGGATATGAAGGCTTTTTGTTGAGTACTTCGAAGAGACAGATGATAAATGAAAGCGTACAAAGTTAATTTGATAGAAGAAAAGAACAATTGAATTCTTTGCACTATCAAACTTTGATGAGAAGTCGGTACACTTCCAATGTTAAATGATGGTAATTTAAAGCAGGGGACAAGGTGTTGAGAAAATTATTTCTTTATACGAACAAAAAACAGTTTGGCAAGCTAGGGCATAAGTCGGAAGGTCCGTATACGGTAACTAAGAAGGTAAAATTGGAGACATATCGACTCAAAGATAAATGATGAAGAGTTCTTCATCACCCGTGGAATATTGAGCACCTCAATTTGTATTTGGAATGAATATGTAAGTTTGTAAGTTTTTATATATTTTTGAAACTTTGTGTAAGTATGAGTGGTATACTCTTTCCTACCCTGGTAATGCAGGAAGGTTTTAATGAGGTGCTATCATAGCCAAATTATATATATAATATTTCTTTGTCATCTTAAAGCAACTTCTATAATTTTTTATTATCTTGGACCGAAAGGTCTTCCAGCAAATGTTAGTCTATAATTTTTATTATCTTGGACCGGAAGGATCTTCCAATGAATGTTGGTCTAAATTTTTTATCTTCTTGGACCGAAAGGGTCTTCCAACGAATGATGGTCTACAATATTTGCATCTCAGACTTCCGAGGGGAAACCGTTTATGAATTTCTACCACTAAAGCTGACTTGATGTTTGCATCTCTCTCCTCTAAGCGGGAGACACAGTGAGCAGCAAACTCAATTTTTTTTGACATCTCAGTGTCTTTACTAAACAGATTCTTTCTCAACAGTGAGTCGGTCAATCTCTTTGACAACATTCTCATAATATGTTTTGGTTTGAGTACAAGATTAAAAGAGGCCATCAATAAGGGTATTCCGTTCAATGTCTTTAGTGATAAATCACTCTCGTTCATTGTCGAACTCCTCTTTCTCTTTCGTTAATTGAGCTTGAAGTGCCCCATTTTTCACCAAACGCTCAACGGAAGTTTTCTTCTCACGAGCAAGTTCTTCCTCAAGATTTTTCACATCGGCCCTCTTTTGGATGACTTCCTTTTTATAAAGATGCTTCCGATCGGATTTTCTTTCAAGGATAGCAGCAACATGAAGTAATATGTTAATCTCGTTTTGCACAAATTCGTTCTCATAAACTTCAAAATAAGCCAAAGTATGGGAAACATTTTCCATATTTCCTAGAAGTTCTTCTTGACTTCCTTGACAAGTGACACAACTTTTTTAAGAAACAAACTCTCTAGCAGAGTCTGAATCGACAATGATAACCTTTTTAATATGAGGCAATCTTGGAGCTGTCGTGTTGTCATCCTCTTTTTCACCAATAATCTCATTCTTACCTTTTTTTCTTTGGCAAAAAGTCTCTTTAATGGCCTCACAACACCATCTTTCCTAGTAGGTTTATCCTCAACTACGACCTCAGGTTCAGCATTAAATTCTTGTTCTTCCCTGACTTCAGTTTTCAAACCAACATCACCATCAGTGTTATCCTCTTCTTCCTCGTCCTTATTGGGCTCTCGGTGACTGCGAGCCCTAGCCCTAGTAGGGAGGTAAACAAGGTAATTTAAGAACTCCAATCTCCTAAGTAGTGCATTTTCCGTGGGAGGTACCATAAGCTCTTTTATGGACTTCGCTTGGGTTAGATCAATCCTCCAAATATGACTTCTGGTCAAATTTGAAGGAGTAAAACAGCTATGGAACTGATGGTTCCAAGTAATCATTACCCAGCAGCTCAATTGAGCAAAGAGCCGACTAGCTTATTGAACATGGTCAAGAAATGATTTCGCTATCCCTTTTATAGTTGTTTCCAAATAATATTTTAGTAAAGAAAATTATTTGAATAAGTAAAATAAAGCAAAAAATGAGAGTGAATACCTCGACTAGTCCATTTTAGTGTAAGTCGATGGGGGCATCTCAACATAGTTCTTAAAGCATGTCTCCCATAATCCGGAGAAAAAAATAAATCTTTGCTTCCATTTTTGTTCAGCTTCCAAGAGAACATTTATAATATTATATTTTATCCCAGAAGTTAGTGAATAGAAAGGAAAGTGAGAGTTTTTAGCCACACCTGTCAACCTAACAAGCTATTCTATAGAAAATCTGATCTGACAAATCCGGGAAGCCATGATGCAAGCCATCAGTGTGAACCACATATTGGGGCTAGCTTGGGTCGGACATAGTCGTATCAGATGAAACTATTTCACTAGAGCATGGTCTAAAGAAATTCAAATACCTCAGTTTATAATCTATGTGTAAACAATTAATTCATGATCTCAAACTGGAAAAATGCGTCTCCCTAACCTCAACAAACCAAATTGTGATACAATATGGAATCCCCCACCAATCCCTGAGCTTAACCTTTTCGGATGGGTGAGAATACTTGTACTTTATTTTGTGAAGGGCTAGCAGATTTTTTGCCTCGACCCCACAAAGATTGTTCCCCATAATGGCTTATAGGTTTGAGGGCAGTTCAACAGGACCCTTCATTTTCTTCTTCTTCTTCTTCGTCTTCTTCTTATGAGCTTCTTCTTGGTGAACAAGAGATCTTGTCATAATTTCAAGAGGAGAAGACTCTTGACTCGGTCTAGAAGGTCAGATGGGGAAAACCAGTATAAGGATAGCTTAGATAGGTTGAGCTTCAACATGAACCATACCTTCTTCTTGTTGTTGTTCATATGACTCATCAATTAAATACCTTTCTTGCATTTCTGGAATGTATTTTAGGGACAAACCAACAACCTTCAAACACTTTTTATGAACATTTCTGAGGATTAACCATGGGTGTTTTTTAGGAGTATCTTGTGGTGCGATTTATGGAGTAGGAAACATAGGGCATGTTTTTTTATCTTTGTGGAACGTTTAGCTGGAGGCCCTGGCCAATTCTTCCTCTTAGACCGGTCTTCTTTAGCTTTATCAGTAATATGAGGTTTATCGCCCATCGGAAGAAACGAAGAAGCCTTTCTAGTTTTATTAGAAGTATCAAGGTCACCCTTGTCGCGCCTCAGACAAGTTTGACCGGGGGATGAGTAATAGAAAAGCGGATGTAATGTTAGTACCTAAAGTTCCTACCACCTTAGAATATTTCTTTTTAGGAGGCCATTGATCAAAATACGTTGTTTGAAGAATTTCCAAGGGACAAGGCTCCTCTTCAATGCCGATGGCTCTCATTTCCTCAGCTTTGTTTGCAATGTTGAACCACTCTCAAAGTTTGTATCTTTCAAGCCCTTCAGATTCCTTAGGCGTGAAATGTCAAATAAGGAGTTTGGCGGAGCAATCTACTTCTCTCTCTAAACCAAAGTTTTTATTTATCTCACGAGAAATAGAAATTTCAAGAAACTTTGAAGTTATTAATGGATCCTTCTAAGGGTTACGAAGGCCCAAGTTGGAGATATGGTTTTTTGGGAAAACTATTCTACCTACAATTTGAAGCACACTCGTATCAAGAAGTGTAAAGGTCTTCTGACATGCCTTTTCGTTTACAATTTCTTCTGGAAAACATTTTTGTATGTTTGAGAAAGCAGGCGACACGTGGAATCTAGTGACACCACTAGTCTAAAACGTTTATCACACATAGACAAGGCGTAGCACACACACTACTTGTCAAACCCTACTCCAATATGCAATTTGAAACAAATGATGGGTGAACATGAGATCATCTCTACCAATAGTGAAGTCATAAGTCTGAAAAAGTACCAAGTGGTAAATTAAACCGATGAGGAGCCTGAGGAAGAATAGTTCAAAGAGACCTTATGAAAGAGTCGTCCAATAAGTGTTAGTGGAAGAATAATTCGATAAGGGGCCTTGGAAGAAATATTCCAGGAGATCTATGAATCAGTCCTTTACAAGGACTAGAGGGCTACTAATAATGAGAAAAAAATATTATGAAGAATAAGAAAGTTAGATATCTAAAGGGGTTAATTTGGTGTAATAAAGTATTCTGTATAAATTGGACAAGTATGCAAGATTGAGGGTGCATTGTGTATTCTTTAATATTTATGATTAAATTTAGTAAAGTGTTGGGGTGTAACGACTCACATAAGAAGAGGTAAATATGTAAATAAATGATTTACTACTTGTAATATATAATGGACCAACCCTTTTGGGAAAAGGTCCAATCAGTAGTCAATTATTATCATATTATTCGTTTTGTCTATTTCTCTCTCTAATCATTCCATCTCTCTCTAAAAGTAATCTCATACGAACATTCTTATGAAAAATACTCTTATACGAATATTTTTATGACATGAAACATCACTAATAACTCTTTGGAACACATCAATTATTGTCCAAGGTGAGTACATTTCGAAGTGATACTTTAATAATTTTTTAGGTGATTAGTGCAGAAAGTGCTAATGTTTAAAATTAGTATATAATGGAGGTCCATTTTATAAAGTAACATATTTCGAAGGGACAATATAAGATCCGAAAGAATATAAGTGAAATGAAAGATAATATAATATTTAAATATCTCATACAAAATATGCCATGTGATAGCAAATACACAAAAGCGTAGAAAAAAACAAATTAAAAAGACACGAAGTAAAAAATAGGTGACTACGAACAGTTATTCTCAATTTTATTTGACATCTTTCGAAGAGATGCTTGACTTACTCTTTGAAGAGTCTACATCTTCTGAATGCTCATTTTTTTAATAAATATCAAACTATAACTTTCAAACTCTTTTGATTCAACCGAGGATGTATTATTTATATATCGGGGGATGGTCTTAAAGAAGCATGTACCATCCTTTAAGTTAAGCTTTGGGAATTTATGATACATATCAAAGATTAATTATATTTTTTCTTTCCTTTCAGGATTCTTCAATATCTTGAGACAATCATTGGTACATTCTTTAACCGTAACGGTGATAAAAGTGATCTTATCCTTCTCCGCTTGGATTTTGAATGTCTCGAAGTCTTTGAGGGCCTTATTTCTTACTATATCGGTTTCCTAATATAAAGTGTTGAGGGTTTCTTAGTTCCTATATTATTCTTGAAATTCTTTTATGTCTTTTGCAGCCAACTCATTTATTAGTTGCATTATAACATGGTGAGATTGAGCCTTGTCTTCTTGAAGGACATGGAACTGTTCAACAATAGTTCTTTGAGCGCTTTCAACCCACGATGTGTTGGCAGAGATTTACCTTAAAAGACGGACAACCTCTTTATCTAACGATATGCATTCTTTCCGAATAGCTTTGGCTTCCTTCAAATTTTGGAATGTCTTTCCAGAGTTGCTAAAAGTCTCACCATGTTATGAATGGTGAGTACCAATTTATCATAGGTATGAAGTTATAAAGTTATTTTTTTGGAATTAGGTGGGTCAGGGTTGTTTCGTAGAATAGATGGGCGAATGATCTCCTTCGATACGTTCTTGGTCTTCATTGATATTTTTCTTGTTCATCTTCAACTAAGTCCAGTAGGGAGATGAGGGGGATACATTAACAACTTTGCCAGAGATAGGTTCTTTGGGATTCTTCGAATTATAGGTCTTCATTTTCTTCGAAGTCACTATGTTTTTTCTCTTCGAGGCTTCAACAACAGTCGTTTCAGTGCCAGGAGTTATTAACTCGTCAGCTTTGGTGTGGATCAAATCTAGTTCTAGAGAGATATGAAGAAGGCAGTTGATTTTAGAGAGAGAAAGTAAAGCTCAAGAAGATAGTTCACAAGTGAAAAGTCTCATCCTCACCTTTATATATAGGCGAACAGACTTAAAATAACTGAAGTAATTACAAAAATGGATTAATTGCACTTTAACCTCCTATATTCACAAATGGACTGAAATCTGTCATATATATTTGCAATTGTTTGTATAACACTTTAATTATTACATTTTAGTCCTAAATATTTTATATCCTTATCAGTAGCCCCCCTAGTTCTTATGAAAGTCAATAGATGAGAACTATTTGTCATCAGAAATGTTCATTAGTTAGAAAAAGATTCATTTTGCCAAAGTTCGAACTGCTTAGAGTTTGTTGATCACATATTCTTGGCAACACATCTTGTCCTCGAATCTAAACAAAGTTGTTGATGTTTCGAACATTTTGATATGGAGATATTTTCTCAACGGTCATAAAAATTCGAAACGAAATTGAGAGGGTGATGGTTCCCTAGGCACTACGTCTGCCCCTAGGCCTCTCATGTGAAATGTGTCAAGCTCTTATATTCACGTAACCGTAAGGTATTCCACCCAATGGTTTTTCCCACCTCTTCCACTTCTCTGACCTTTCTCTCTCTTATTTCCCCTCTATAAATATTCCAGTGAGCTATTGTTTGTTTACAAACGTATCTTTAGAGAGAGAAAGTCTATTCACACCAGAAATTCCTTGGCTCCATTCATCTAAATCTTCAATTTCCAGGTTACCACCACCGGAAAACTCAAATTCTCCCCCTAACCTTCAAGTTAGTATATGAGAAAACATCCAAAAACCAAAAAACCAAAACCCAGAATATCAATCTCCCCAAAAATAAAGAAAAACCATTTTGGTGCTTAAGACAATTTATGTATTACTGAAAGGGCTGAAGAATATAGAGCAGTTGGGTTGATAAGTAACACTCATCATTTCTCCACCGAAATAACATACTACAGTAATTTCGATCTAAATTGAACTCCTCCCGCATTTTCAAATTCATCAATCCCAGAAGAAACCCAATCATAAAAAACCCAGACACCAAAATTGCCTCGAATTTCACCATTACCAACTAAATCATCATCTCAAATCCCTTCTACAAGTTCCACTCCTCGAATCAACCGTAAAGTTAATCAAACCATATTTACTTTAAGGAGATCAGAAGAAACTTTATCTTCTCTCAGCTATGAATCCCCTAGACAATTGCGCAAGAAAATTCCTCATGTTCATCCAAAAACTCACTTCCTCCAAAGCCTTTCTAAAATAAAAACCTTTATAGCTATGGGAGACGATGCTAACAATAGTTCACCCTCTAGTGTCCAAAATATTACAGCGAATCCTTCACCATTGTCTCCTCTCGTGAGGGAAATTGTTGATACAATCATAGAATCTCAACAAAATCCTCAAACAAAGAGCAAGGAGAATCAACCTTGACTCCCAAAACTTATGGATGAGGTTTCAAAAGAAGTTGACTCTAAAACTACCCAATCAAACGTCGAAGCTGACACTGAAGATGACGCTTCGAAAGATACTGAAGCTGGTAGTGAAACGGTTCAGCGTGCTTCGAAAACAAAAGTACCGAGGAAAAGAGGATGGAATATAAATATCTTATTAAACTTTTCGAAGAGTGTGTTGCTTTAGTAGGTGTAAATTTGAAGCCACTCCTCCTAGAGTACGTCTTGGCACTAAAACATGTGTCATACAAATACTATCCAGAGTCCCAAACTGTCTCTTTGAAAAAATAATGGGGAATGCCAGATAATATCATACTTCAGTTTCTAAAACAGGAGAGACTCCACTTGACTGTGGAAAGGATGAGTTGGTGGTATATCTTGAAATGATCAGTTGAGGTCTTCAGTTTTTGTTAGATCCAATGGCAGTGGAGTACTTTGAGCTCCTAGACCTATGACATATACAAACTACACCTAATCAATGGTTCACCCTCTTATAAGTATTTATGGCCTCCAGACTTGCCCAAATTCTTCTTTCTATTCAGGATTTCATTTCCTTGACCAAACTTTTGAAGGGACCTATTCTGCATTCTACTATCTCACTCTTGTTGATGACCTCAAGATAATTGATGAATTGCTCGAGGCTGACAAGTTTTCAAAACATTTGTCATTTCTGGGGCATGGGAGAACGAAAATGATATATCCGAGGAGAACCCATCACGACTTAACCTCGTCTGGAAGAGTAACAATAAGCTTATTTTCTCTTCTATTTTATGTTGTTGTTTTAAGTATTTTGCTTTGATATTTTCCTTATATTTTGTACTATATCTAGAAATTCCGAGGAGATAAAAACATTCGCCAGAGTGATGATAAAGACATTTTTGCCAAGTTGGCAACTTGGGCAGAAAACGAGTGGGGCAATGGCTTCCATTCAGCTTTTTTTTCCTATTAACTTCATCAACAACCACTTGTGGAGAATTACACTCGGTGCCGACTTCCCCGAAGATCCGATGAAGCCCTCAAATCCAATTTTAGATATGAAGATATTAGTGGCACCTGATGGTAAGGTGCATCTTACAGTTCGAAACTGATCAGCGAATAAAGAAGAAAATGAAAAAGAATAAAAAAACAGCTAACACATCTGGTGCTAGCCCCTCAGAGAACCTGATGTTGCAGTCAAAGACAAAGAGGAAGAGAACAAAAAAAAGGCTTCCTACTATTAAAGAGGCAGCGAAGGTTGAGCCTACACCAAAGAGAAAGAAAACCGTTGCTTCGAAGAAAAAGAAGAGCACATCCTAAACACCACCACGAAAAAGGGAAAAAAGGAAAACTGCAGAGACCCTTGAAGAAATGCTGCCTTCCGAGGCTAATGAAATCATTGTGATGGAAGATTAGTAAAGATAAGTTGCAACAGATAATGATAGAGAAGACGATCAGCAAAGAGAAGATGCAACAGACAATGACCGAGGAAAAAATCATTTTGATCCTGATAATTTCATCAACACTTTAGTCAAATAGCTGCCCAGTTCTTCCTGAACTAGCTAGGTCAGAAATCTCTTTGCCACCACCAACCTCTGCTCATATGCCCTACAATAGTCCATGGTTCACACCTACTGAAGAGCCATCCGAAGAGGTCCTACTTGATCTACAACCGTTTACTAGCCTTGGAAGTGCAACATAAAATTTGTGCAAAGAATTGGAATCTGCCCGAATCGACTTAGAGACTACGAAAAATGACATGGTTCGATATAAGAAAATTATCGCAGCTGAGAAGAAGATGAGGGAAATATTTGGAAAAACTGTAGAGGACCAATTTCATGGATTCTAGGCGGTAATATCAAAATTCCTTAGAGGCATCATTCATCTAAAAAACCACCTCAGATCTGTACACAAGAATGAGATAGAAGAGCTCAACAATTCTCATAAAAATAATATGGAGAAGCTCATATCCAAACATGCACAAGAGTTATCCGAGGAGAAATAAAGATACAACACTCTTCAAGAATCTGTAAACAAGAGTGAGGATGAAAATAAAAAGCTAACACAAGACATGGATGCTCTTAAAACTCAATTCAATGAGGATAGAAAGATTGTTGTGGAGGTTGCTGAAAACAAATATAGAAAGGACATGCTGACTGCCATTCAGAACGACGAAGATCATAGAACTATTAATATGCTTCTTGAAATGCATGCCACATTTCCAGAGTCTAACCTTTCAAACTTGTGGGAGTTGATTTTCATTGAGAATCTCCCTAGTGAGGATTTCGAACTTGTGCTCGATGATTCTTCTGAAGAAACGGAGTCAGAGAAAAGTGTTTCTGAACAAGGGGAGTCATTTGAAGAAAAATCTGAGGACAAATGATTTCGCTTTTTCCCTTTTTGTTTTTTCCTGTCATCTAATTGTTGTAAGATGACTTGGTTTTGGTGAATACTTTTTTACTTAGCATTCAAAAACCTATTTTGTTATCATCGAATTAATCTTAATGCAACAGTACTTTGTTTCCCCTATGATGAGTCCGGATTTTCTCACCACTCACTGAGGGAACCGGACAGGGGCAATTCGGACAAAATCCACCCACTGAACCATCCGAACAGGACTAAATATATTAAAACCTAAATCACTTCATAACTAAGCTAATTACTTACTTTCTTAAATATTAATGGGTCATTAAACTCGACCCGAATTCATAAGTTGACCCGAAAGCCCACGTGGCCCATAATTAAGGGTATAAATACCCAACCACTTTAATTAATAAGGGTAATGAACATTTAATACAACCAGGAAGCTCAAATATCTCACTACAATCTATCCAAACATTAAATACCCTTGAAACATCACAAAACTCTAGACAAAATTACCCTCAGTTGAAAATAATCCACACCAAATTGGCGACCACATTGGGAGCACGAAGGTGCCTGAATCTAGCATTCAAAACCATCAAGAAAAATCAGTTCGGATAAATCCGGACGTGCAAGAAGTACCACCAGCTTTGGCAGAAGTGGTGGGGGGAAATGATGAATATACGATTGAGGAGCGAGATAGGTTAAAAGTTGAAATATAAGCTCTGAGGGCTGTCAAGAGGGCAAAGAAGGGCACAAAAGAAAAGTCTAAGGCGCCAGTAGCTCATCATACTGACAACCCAAGAGAGCATGAGCTATCAAAAACCCATGTGAGTGCAAAAACGACTCATGCTAGTTCAAAAAGGTCACATCGGTCTAAACCGGTGGAGAGCTCTGATTCAGACTCAGAGTCTTCCAGTAGCTCCTCAAATGAAGATGGAGTTGAAGAATACTTGTCATCCAGCAGTGATGAAGGTCGTTCTAAAAAGAAACAAAAGTTGGTAAAAAAGTACTCAAGAAAAAGGGATAGGCATGGAAGGTTAAAGAGGCATCTGAGCAAAAGATCGTCTCACAGTCATGGCCGGAGACACGTAGATCGATTGTTAATGGATCCTTTTGCCTTCCATGATGAGCCTTGTATCTTCACAACTCCTAATGAAGATGCTGTATTCAGTCGTGGCCGAAATTGGAGACAATCTCCATTGTCCTCCAAGATATTGTCCGAAAACATTCCTAAGAGGTTTGACAGTACGCAAATGGAAAAATATGATGGTAGTAAAGACCCGCATAACCACTTGGAACAATTCAAAAAAATTATGATGAATTTTGATGATGATGACAAATTACTTTGTAGAGCATTCTCCCAATCTTTTACAGGGATTGCTCTGAAGTGGTACAATAGTTTGCTGCAGGGTCGCATCAGAAATTTTGACACTTTTTGGGTGGCCTTTCAGAGGCAGTTTGTTGGAAGTAAGGAAGTGAAGGGAAATGGAGACACAATTATCGATTGTGCCCAAGAACAAAAAGAATCTTTAAAAGAATACATAAGTAGTTTTGTAAATACCAAAAATGGATTGGTTGATTGCTTTGAACAAGTAGCAATAGCTTCTCTAAGGTAGGGCTTGAACCCTGGAAACTTGGCTGATTCGGTAACCAGGAAGAAGGCCATGACATGGGGAGGTCTGCTGAATCAGGTCGGTAAACAGATTAACGTAGATGAAACGAAGAAAAATAGGGTGCACAGGCAGGTGAGATCTGCTCCAGCTGCACTAAACCAAAACCAGTCCGGGAACAAGGCCAAGGAAGCCGGACAGGGTCACAACAAGGCCAAATCTTAGTCTCATCCAACTGCACCAGCCCAGAGCCAGCAATCTAGGAATAAGCGAGGGCCTTGGGTTCAACCAGAGTGGTTTGCTGAGTTGAAATAAAGCATAGCCACTATTTATGACAAAACAAAAGATGAAGTACACTACAGAAGGCCGGTTGCATTACAATCTCCTAGGGAGAGTAGTAATAATTGTTTCTGCCAGTATCACAATGATACTGGCCATACCACTGAGGATTGTATTGTGTTGAAATAAGAAGTGTAGAATTTGATTGAAAGAGGAAGGTTGGGGGCGTATGTTAAATGAAGAGGTGGAAATAGACCTGAGAATGCTCATCGGGCTGGTCCAAACAATGCGGTCACGTCGGCTCCGGATGGGGCTATGGTTATAATCGAAAGGTTTGATATAGAGTCAGAATATTTAGATCCTGATCCAACCCGAAATAAAGTAGGAGTTATCACAGAGCATTGCAAGACGGTGTCCAAACTTATTAACGTTTTTGAGTCACTTACAATATTCGGGGGAGACACCATGACTGCACCAACTACTTCTTCGAGAAAAAGGCACGCTCATACTTTAGCTACCCAACTGGAAGGAGGCATGACTTCCTACCAATCACAGATTCCATTTCTCTTTATTGTTGTTGATGAGGATGACTTGAGGGATATTGCTGGTCCACATGAAGATGTTGTAGTCATAGGAGCATCCATTGGGGGCAATGACATAAGACGAATTTTGGTGGACACCGGAAGTTCTGCCAATATTCTCTTTTTAACTTCCTGTACAAAAAATGAAAAATCCGGCACTAATTCAACGTTCGAACAGGTCAATTGTGGGTTTCACTAGAAGCTCAGAAGATGTGATCGGGGAGTTCGAGGAGGAGGTTTTATTGGGCAAATGCCCTTTTAAAAAGATGGTTAGAATACTATTCGTTGTGGTGGATTGTCCCACTTGTTATAATGCTATTCTGGGGAGATCTTGGCTCTCTAGGATGCATGTTGTGGCTTCAACAGTCCACCAATACTTGAAGTATGATGTGCAAGGACAAGTGGGAGTTGTTCGAAGCAACCAAAAGGTAGCAAGAGAGTGTTATGCAACAGCACTGGCTCCTCGGACGTTGGGGGTAGTTTGGATCAATGGGGAATAGCAGTTTGAGGGGCCCTCTAGGGGAGAGGGTGAAATTGACGACCCAAGAGAGACCCCTGGTGTTTTAATACCAATTGAAGAAGTTGAAACTCACTCTCTGGCTGAAGGAAAAAGTGTCAAGATAGGATCCAAGATGACATCGGAATTAAAGGGTAAAATGTTAGATTTTTTGAAAGACCATTAGCATGTCTTTGCTTGGTGCAATGCTGATGTTACCGGAGTACCAGCATACATTATATCACACCAATTATCCATCCGAAGGGACATAACACCTGTTGTACAAAAGAGGAGAGCCTTTTATAAGGAAAAGGCTGATATCATAGTTCAAGAGGTTGATCGGCTTACTAAAATAGGGCACATAAAGGAATCTCAATACCCTTTATGGACAGCCAACCCGGTATTGGTAAAAAAGAAAAATGGTAAGTGGCGTATGTGCATTGATTTCACAAATCTCAACAGAGCTTTCCCAAAAGATTTATATTCGGTCCTCCGAATTGATCAGTTGGTAGACTCCACATCTGGAAACAAGCTGTTGTCCTTTATGGATGCCTTCTCCGGGTATAATCAGATTCAAGTAGATCCAAAGGATCAAGAACATACCACATTTGTTACTGATAGGGGCCTCCATTGTTACAAGGTAATGCCGTTTGGGCTAAAAAATGTTGGGGCTACTTATCAGAGGTTGGTGAACAAGGCTTTTGCTGATCAAATTGGAAGAAACATGGAAGTTTACATCGATGACATGATGGTGAAAAGTATGGACGAAGAGCTACACTTGGCTGATCTCCAAGAAACTTTTGCTAACTTGGTGAAAGTAAATTTAAAATTAAACCCAGAAAAGTGTGTCTTTGGAGTGCAGTCCGGGAAATTTTTAGGATATGTGATAATCGAGAAAGGGATACAGCCTGATCCGGACCAACTTAATGCTTTACTACAAATGGAGCCTCCTCAGAATATTAAAGAAGTACAACGATTGACCGGGAGGCTGGCTGCACTAAACCGTTTTATTTCAAGGTCTTCGAACATGTGCGCCCCGTTTTTTCAAACTCTGAAAGGTGCAAAAGATTTCAATTGTTCCCCACAGTGTGATGAGGCCTTCGATGAGATTAAAAAGCAATACTTTGTTTAAACCCATTGATGGATATACCCTCTTCGTATACTTGGCAGTCTCTGATTGTGCTATAAGTGCAGTGTTGGTAAGGGAAGTAGATAATTATCCTCGTCCGGTGTATTATATCAGCAAGAGCTTGATAGATGCAGAAAAATGGTATTTAAAACTTGAAAAATTAGCACTAGCCCTGGTGATTGCTGCGAGGAAGATGAGGCCCTATTTTCAGGTTCATTCGATCATTGTCTGGACGTCTTTTCCTTTAAAAACGTTCTCCAAAAGGCCGACATTTCAAGTAGAATGACCAAGTGGTCAGTAGAACTGGGAGACTACGATATTGATTTTTCCCCTCGAACAGCAGTTAAAGCCCAAACTGTGGCTGATTTCTTAGTTGAATTTCATTCAGATAGAGATACTAAACAAGAAACTGGGGTAAAAGATAAAAAAGTATGGGTCATCCGGACTGATGGTGGATCAAGTATCATGGGTTCTGGTGCTGGGATATGTTTAACCTCTTCGTACGGTGACAGAATGTACCAGGCTATATGCTTTGCCTTCAGGGCTTCCAATAATGAGTCCGAATCTGAGGCTGCTATAGCTGTTTTGAAGTTAGCTCTCATCTGTGGAGCCAAAAGTATCAGGTTAATGAGCGACTCTCAGCTCCTTATCCACCATGCACAAGGTCAATCCGAAGACAAAAAAGAGCAACTGATTAAATATTTATTCATCCTCAGAGAAGTGGCCCTCAATTTTAAAAGTGTCACTTATGAGCACATACCCCGAACGGAAAATACGCTAGTAGACTCCTTAGCAACCATAGCCTACTCTGAGTCCTACCCCTGGATACATGTGCAAGAATGCCCATCCATTCAAATTAATCCGAATAAGGAAGAAGAAAGTTTGAATATACAGATAAAACAACCCCAAGATTGGAGATTTCCTCTCCTTCAATATCTCTCAGATGGCATCTTACCTCCGGAAAAAGCAGTTGCAAGGAAAGTAAAGTACAAGGCTCGTAGTTTTGTCATCTTAAGAGATGTTCTTTATAAAAAATCTTATACTAAACCCCTTTTGCGATGTTTGGGGGTCGATGAGTCTCAAATAGTGCTCTCCGAATTACATGATGGTGAGGGATCAGCACACTGTGGATTCAGGGCTTTAACTAGAAGAGTTTCGTTAGCTGGGTACTACTGGCCCTCCATAATGCAAGATGCCAAGGAGTTGGTAAAACAGTATGATCCATGCCAACGATATAGTAATAAAATTCATACCCCAGCTGTTCCTTTAGAGTCAATTTCTGAGCCAATACCTTTTGCTCGATGGGGACTGGATTTAGTGGGACCTCTGCCCATGACATCCGGGGGGTGTAGAACTGTAATTGTTGCCATTGATTACTTTTCAAAGTGAATCGAAGCAGCCCCATTGGCAGGAACTACCTCGAAAGCTGTTATCAAATTCATCCTGTCTAACATTTGTTGCGGATTTGGAGTTCCACAAAAGATAACTACAGAAAATGGGCCACAATTCGACAACAAGGAAATGGAGACTTTCTGTGCCTCTAGAGGCATTCAACATTGCTTCTCTTCTCCCTTCCACCCACAGGAAAACGGTCAAGTTGAAGTGGCTAACAGGACAATACTGTCCGGTCTTAAAAAGAATTTAGGGGGAGCTGCTGGAAAATGGCCAAGTTATTTACAAGAAGTCTTGTGGGCTTACCGGGCCACTCCCGGGGCTGCAACACAAGAGTCTCCCTTTGCCTTGGTATATAGGATGGATGCCATAGCTCCCATAGAGGCTAATCTTCCTTTATTTCGAGTTTATAAGTTTTCCAAATGCGCTAACAAAGTGGCAATCAGAGGCCAACTTGACTTAATGCAATAAAGAAGAGTTAAGGCTCACCTTAGAGCCACACACTATCAAGGTTTGATGAAAAACAGGTTTGCTTCTAAAATTAAGAGAAGGGATTCTCAACTAGGGGATAAGGTATTAAGAAACGTCTTCCTACATACCAAGGAGAAGCAGTTCAGTAAGTTAGCTCCAACTTGGGAAGGACCCTATGTGGTCAGTGAAAAGCTTAAGCCTGGGACATACCGGCTCCAAGATAAAGATGGAAGGATTTTGAATCACCTCTGGAACATTAAGCACCTCCGGTTGTACTTGGAATAAAAGTTCATGTAAATATTTGGGGGCATACTCTTTCCTCCCTGGTGGCTCGGGGAGGTTTTAATGAGGTGTCCGGTCTTTTTTATAAAATATGATGCCTTCTTAAAAGATTCGGAGTGTTTCAGTTATTAGTTTTCTTTGAAAGTTTTTATGGCAGACCGGATTGAATTGGTGGAGTGATGACTACTTAAATATTTGTCATCAGAGAATTTAAACACTCTTACTTTAAAATACTTGTAAAATAACTAAGGGTTGTTTAAACATTAGCCACCAAAGTTGAAAAAGTATGAAACAATGCAAGAGTTGTGTAAAATGAAACTACCCATTAAGATATACGAAATGCCTTGGCCATCCAAGGACTTTGAATTCTCAAAACAGAAAGGTTTATCCGGACAAGGGCCGGACAATGTTACAAAAAATTCCTTGGCCATCCAAGGACTTTGAATTCTCAAAACAGAAAGGTTTATCCGGACAAGGGCCGGATATGGTTACAAAAAATGCCTTGTCCATCCAAGGACTTTGGTTCAAACACAGAAAATTAAAAAGATAGTTGATACTTTAAGACTGAGCTTTCTTAGATGGCTCAGCCTCACTTGGCTTCTTCTTCTTTGGGTCATCATTTTCTTCATCCGGACTCTCCTTAGTCTTTTCCTCTTCATCGGTTGTGTCATCCCAACCACTGGAGTAGTCATGCTTGTCACCATCAACCATCGTGTGGAACGAGAGGTCTTCATACTCTACAAACTTTCATAAATCTCCAGTGTCCTCTTCGGAAATTTCTCATGAAAGAGCAAAACCATATCTGACTTTACTTCGGCGTATCTCTCCTCTTGAGAATCTATCACCTCGTTGGTATAAGCATCAATCCTAGCTTGGATTTTTTTCTCTTGCTCCCTTAACAAGTTGGATTTTTCTTTTTCAGCCTTGGACACAGTGTTTTCGAGCGAAATCTTGTCATTCGTTAAGGTCTGAATGATGTTGTCTCTAGCCTTAACCTCCTCTTTTGAAGAAGAGAGGTTTCTCTCCAGATCAGACTGCTTCAATTGGAGTTCTTTGACAGCTCCCTCCGAATTGGCCAACTTGGTGGTCAAGTCCTCTTGACTTTTCTTCAACTCCTCATTTTCTTTCTTCAATGCCTCAGCATTTTGATTGGCAGTGAGGAGGTAGCTAGATAATTTCTCTTTGTCAGAATTGAGGGTGTTGATAATGGCTGACTGATTTCGTACTTGCTTCTCCAAGGTAAGCACTGGTTGGATGTTGCTCAACAAAGAGTGGGTGATGATGTCTCTCTCACTCGAAACAGAAAACGACTTGCCATTGAAAGTGACGATGTTCGAAGAGCTTGGGGGGAGGTAGGGTCTAGCAAAATCATCTTCGACAAAGTCTTCAAAGTAAAGACCAATCCCTTGAAGGTCGGTGATGTCGACACCATCAATATTAATATCCCCTCTAGCACCCTCTCTGGTGTGAAAATCACTTGGGATTTCTTCTGCTTGAGTGGGGTCAGCTGAATCAACTAGAGGAAGAGCCTCTGGAGCCTGGAGAGAAAATTCATCTCCCTTAGAGATTTTCTTTTTCTTTGCATCCCTGTCTCCGCCTTCTACTCCCTGTTTTCTGTCCTTTTTGGGAGCCTTTGAGGGTTTTGGAGACCCAACTACTTTCTTGGTGCTTTCATGTTCCACCACTTGCAATAAAGCAACGTCAATCCGTCCTTCATCTTGCCCCTCTGGATTTGTTGGGACAGCTTCCTCCACCTCGGTAGGGTTGGCCTCAACCACACTTTGCTTGCCTTTGCCTTTCTTACCTTTCATCTTGCTTGGGGCTTTAGCTCTGCCCGGCAAGACCAATTCTCCATCTTTTCCCTCTGTCTTCCGAAGAATCACCCTCGGAGGGGGTGGAGTGGTTAATTCCTCCCAAGATAAGTCCCTCCGGTCGGTTGTATTCCAGAGATGGGATCTCGTTAAATTGCCTCCGGTAAAACAGTTGTGGAAGCGGTTTCCCCATTTCTCAGCAACCCAAGCATTTAGCTTGGTACAAGTGGTCTGCCCAGCCTCCAAGTAATCATTGAAATCCTTAGGCAGCACTACCAAAAAACAAAAGAAGAGGAATTAGACAAACAAGTTTGTTATAAGTAAAGGTAGAAGTATGTGATGAGATTTTTACCATCGCTTCGCCATCTGTTGGTAAGCAAGCTTGGGTTGACACCAGTTTTAATTTTTTTCCCATTCTCCCAGGCACCATTGATGAACAGAAATTGAGTCTTCCAGCTCTTCTCCAACTCAAGTAAGTCATCCACTGCCCTATAGTTATCGCCCATGTTAAAATTATAGAATGGAATGTGATGGTTCTTACAAAGGCTGGCCACTGCAGCAAACTGCTCCATCGAAAGAGGGATTCCGGAGAGCTTGGAGGCCATAATACAAGCCATAAGTGTATACCAGGCATTGGAGCTCAATTGGCTTGGGCAAAGCTTTATGAGATGGAAGTACCTAACGATCTCCGGATCTAAGGGAAGCATAAGCCCCCAGTTGAATAGCTCAGTGAAGAAGACTATCTCACTGAGCTTGCAATCCATCGGTGTCTCCGGATCTACCGGTATCCTCACTTTGACATTTTCAGGGATCCCCCACTTTGTCAGCATTCGGCCCAATTCGGCTGTATGGATAAAAGCATAATTAATCTTCTGCATAGCCAGCACGTACCTTGCACTTACTTTGTGGAAGCAAGGTCCCACTTTTCCCACAAGGCACTCCGGCAGATCCGGGTGTTTTAAGCATAGCTTCTCCTTGCCCTTGTTTTTCTTGGCAGCAACAGCCTCGCTTCTTTTCCCAGAGACGTCGCTCTCAAAGGGGGCTTCTTCGATACTATTCTCCATTACATCCTCCATTACCTTATATGGATTATCGATTGTTTTTGGAAGAGAAGAGTTGGTGGTTGGCTCGCTAGGTCCTTCGGATGGTTGAGCGTTACTTTCCTCTTGTGGTCTGGAATCCGGTTGGGGCTCGACCCCGGAGGTCTCTTTCCGAAGGCTTGAACTGGTTACCTCCGAACCGAACAGCTTGTTCTTGGGAATTTTAATGAGTGCTTCTGATCCTGTAGTCTTACTCTTAGCCCCGGATTCAGAAGGCGTGGATTTTGGAGGTTTAGGCTGTGCCGTAGCAGCCTGCCCTTTCACCAAACGACCCCTTCGTCGATCTACTAGCTTCTCTGGGGAAATATCAGCATCTGATCCCATAACAATGAATGGGGAAGGTTTCCTAAGGCTTGTAACCGCTTGTTCTGGTTCAACAACGGGCTCTGATTCTTGAACTGATGAGCCTGAAGCGATTGGAGAAAGGATGGGCTGGAATAACCTTCTGGGTTTAGAAATTTTAGCAAAAGATGAACCCCGATCAGGCTCCGAGCTTGGTGTATCACGCTTGTCAACAGGAGAAACAGGGAGGCTCGCAGCAATGCGCTTTTCTCGTTCGACTTTTTGAGTTTTTTCTAACTCTGACAAGTTGAGCCACCCATCTTTTACTAGGGCGTTTCTTGCTGTGAACATGAACTCATAACAAAAGAAGGGTTTTTTGAGAGGTAAAAGCTTTGAAGATTAACAGAGTAGAGATAATGAAGATGATAAAACAATGAAAAGTGGACTAATTTATACTAAAAGAACAAATGATGATTTGATACCTAGGAGAATACGAAAAGATAGGTGAATGATTAAAGACGGCGCTAATGTCACCAATATTAATTAAGAGGTTACTTTTCGAAGCAAGTGGAAGCGCCTTTCTAGGAGGAAAACGATCGGTTAGGCGAATCAGAGAAGGACACGTGCCCCACTATCACTGGCAAAACCGTTCAGCTTCTACGGGTTTTCAATCAGTCCGGATAAAGTCGTTACACATTTCGAAATGTCCGGACATAGTTATGTGTACACTTGAACTATTTTTTAGGTCTTGTCAAAGGTCTTCGAACATAACCTAAAAAAGGGACTACTGAAGAGTCCGGATTTTCTGACCACACACTATGGGAACCAGACAGGGGCAATTCGGACAAAAGTCACCCACTGAACCATCTCAACAGGACTAAATGTATTAAAACCTAAATCACTTCGTGACTAAGCTAATTACTTACTTGCTTAAAGGTTAATGGGTCATTAAACTCGACCCGAATTCATAAGTTGACCCGAAGCCCATGTGACCCATAATTAAAGGTATAAATACCCAACCACTTTCATTAGTAAGGGTAATGAACATTTAATACAACCAGGCAGCTCAAATCTCTCACTACAATTTATCCAAACATTAAATACCCTTGAAACATCACAAAACTCTACACAAAATTACCCTTAGTTGAAAATAATCCACACCACCATATACTCTTATTTCTTTCAAACTTATAATTTTATAAAACAAGTCATGTTCACCTCGAAATGTAATGTATATCATAACTAAACTTATAATTTTTCAAATGAAGATACTCGAACTTCATTAGTGTGTTTAAAGAATGTTAATACGTTAAATACAAATAATGCATTTATGAAACGCAAAAATTCGAATAATACAGTGTGTTTAGCACTTCGAATATTAGAGTGCGTTTAGAAAACGTAGCACTTAAAATATTACAGTGCATTTAGAGAATGTAACATTTTGAATATTACAGTGCGTTTAGAGAACATAACACTTCGAATATTACAGTATGTTTAGAGAACGTGCCACTTTGAATATGGTTGTTTTTTCAAAAAGTGTTTATAATTAGTGTATAACACTTTTGAATAGTTACTCTTGGTCAACTTCAAAGATGATAAGTCTTTGACTAGTTACCAAAATAATTCAAATACTTATACTTAAACAACCATTGGGAAAAAAATACTTTTATTGATAACTTTGAATATTTACATGGCACCTCATAAAAACCTCCATGAGCCAACAGGGTAGGAAACAGTGTGTCAATTATTCAATTTTTTTTCTCAAAAGATAATTATTCAGATCTTGTATATTCCAAAAATATTGAAGCATCATCTCATGCGCATCACAAAGGCGATAAGAACTTGATTTTATTCTTTCCATGACCATATAAAGACTATTCAAATTTGGGGCCATCTTTCCAAGGTGCTTATCTTTTGTATGGAGGAATAGTTTCCTTAAAACTTTATCACCAACTTTGAAATCTCTCCTTTTTACCTTCGAATTATATCAACTCCTCATCAGAGTTTGATAATGAATTGTATTCAGATGTGCTCTAACTCTTTTTTCCTCAATCAGGTCTAAATCTGCTCTTTTTACTTCGTCATTCAGGTCTTCAGATTACTCAAGTACTCTATAAGAAGGTAATGTAGATTCAGCAGGGCTAATAGCATCCATACCATACACCAAGGCAATAAGAGCTTCTTTAGTGGCCTCTAAAATAGATCTATTTTTCATCTTCACCTGACCATTTGCTTGGGGATGAAAATGTGTTGAAAAATACTGTGTAATACCCTTGAAGCACAAAAGGAAGCCATTTCTCTATTGTTAAATTGTGGACCATTATATATGGTAACGTTTTGAGGAACTGCAAAGCGGCAACAAATATTGTTCAGAATGAACTTAAAAACATCATTGGCTTTTGTCCCAGACTACGGTTTAGTCTCTGCCCATTTTAAAAAATAGTCCACTGCCACAATAATCATATGGCGTTCTCCAGATGCCATAGGCAATGGTCCTACCAAATATATTCCCCGTCTATCCAAATGGATGGTTTCGGTAATGGACATGAGTGAAACTACAGGTTTATGAATAGAATTGGAAAATCGTTGAAAAGTATCGCAGCATGTAACTAAAGTTTTAGCATCGTTCATAATCGAGGGCCAATAATAGTCTGTCAACAAAACCCGACGTGTAAATACCTTGAACCCACAATGTGCTTAACCCTCGCCATCATGCAAGTCTGATTAAATTTCTTGAGACTCTGGTTTATTCAAACAACGTAACAATGGCCTACTCAAAGATTTCTTATATAACATCCCATCCAATACAACATAGCTGTGAGCTTTATACTTCAAATTTTTAGCCAATTGAACATCTTGAGGAAACTTTCCTCTTAACAAGAAATCCAGGATATCAGTTCTCCAGTCGCTTCGAATTACATCTGGTGTAACAAAAACTTCTTCTGCATATTCACACTGCTTTGACCGACTTGGAATCGAAGGATTGCCTTGTAGTAAAATCTAAGGATACTATTTTTTATAAGTAATGATTGCTAAAGAAATAGCAATTGTATTGTCTTATCGACTAATATGTTCTACAATAAAGTGGTCAAACAGAATAGTCAAAATTCGAAGCTCTCAAAGATACAAAATTAAGTGATCCTTTTTTAGCTCTGGAAACGCTGACCACTTGATTTGCTACTAATTGGAAATTTGTCTCCGAACAAACTGAAGTTGCCCCACAAATGTTTGCAAGCCTTAACCAACCAATGCAACTTCATATTAAGCTTTATTATTCGATGCATAAAAATCGAATATAACGGCTTGAAATATTCCCCCCCCCCCCCCCCTATATAGAGCAATCATTTGAACTCCTGCATTGGATCCTAGAATACCTGAACCTCTATCATTTTGAATTACCCACGTCGAATTTCTTACTTGAATGAAACTCAACAAGAAAATCAGCTAAGGCTTGGGCCTTAATAGTTGTTCGAGGAGAAAAAATGATATCAAAGTCTCCGAACTCCACTAACCATTTGGTCATCCTCCAAAAAATGTCGGGGCGTTGTAAAACATATTTTCAGTGGTAATTAAGTTTGAACCACAACAGTGTGAGCTTGAAAATAGGGACATATCTTCTTGGTAGCCACCACTAAAGCCAGTGCTAACTTTTCAAGATTTAAATATCTTTTTTATCATGGCAACAAACTCTTATTGACATAATAGATTGACTTTGAAATGCCTGAGTTTTCACTTATCAACACACTACTCACAACAAAATCTGACACTGCAATGTATGAAAAGAGTTTCTCTCAAATTCGAGGCTTAGACAATATCTCTGGTGATGACAATAATTCCTTAATTCTTGAAAATGATGCTTCACATTCCGAGGTCCACTCAAACTCCTTTGGCCTTCGTAATACTTGGAAAAAAGGAAACCTTGAAATGAATCTATTCAGAGAAACTAACCTTCCTGTCAAGATATGTACTTTCTTAATAGTTCAAGATGATGTCATTGATACCAAAGACTTCAACTGCTCTAGATCACCTTCTATCTCATTTTCACTAATAACATATCCCAAATATTTTTCTAATCGAACTCCAAAGGTAGACTTCTCAAGATTCAGCTTCAATCTAATGACTCTTAAATTCAAAAAAGTCTCCTTTAAACCCTCCAAGTGCGCATCATCTGGTAAACTCTTGACCAACATGTCATTAATATACACCTCCATATTTCTTCCGATCTGAGAAACGAAAGCTTTATTCATTAACCTCTAATACTTTGCTCCAACATTCTTTAACCCCAAAAGGCATAAACCTATAACAGTGCAAGCCTCGGTCTGTTATGAATGTGGTACTCCCTTGAACCTTTGGATACATCTGAATCTAATTGTACCCTGCAAAAGCACCCATAAAAGACAAAATCTTATTTCGTGAAGTGGAATCAATCAACTAGTCTATTCGAAGAACATGAAATTGATCTTTAGGATAAGCCCAATTTAAATCTATGAAGTCAAAACACATCCTCTATTTCCCATTCTTCTTCTTCACCATCAGTGAGTTTGCTTTCCATAAGGGATATTGTGACTCCCTTATCTGTCCAACCCTTGACAAACGATCCACCTCAGTAACAATGGCCTCTGGTTTTTCAAAAGACAAAACATGTATTTTTTGGATAACAGGTTTGATCTTCATATTTATTTCTAAGCTGTGACGTATCACCTCGATTGGGGCCCTCTACCACATCTTCTGTTTCCAATCGAAAACATCCAAATTATGGAACAAAAATTGTAACAACTGCTGACGTAAAGCTGAATTCAGTGATATTCCTATTCGAAGTACTTTCCCATCAGGGAATGAGTACTATTCTATCATTTCACTTAACGTTAAAGAACCTCGGGTTTCCCTTGGATCACCAACTCCCTCATCTACTCCCGAGGTAAAGCCCCCTGATTGATATTCAACCATTTTATCTCCACTGCTCGAACCTCAAATTCGAAATGTTGTTGCATAACATTCTCTAGCTACCTTCTCATCACTTCACACAACCCCAACGTGATCTCCGATGACATACTTCAAACATTGGTGGACTGTAGATACCACTGCATACATTATCGAAAGCCAAGATCTCCAAAAAATGGCATTATAGTTGGTCAGACAATCCACCACAATGGATAAAACTTGAACCTTTTTTCTAAAAGGTCTCTTTCCCAAACACACCTCACCCTTAAATTCTCTAATAACCTGGGCCGTCACACCTGTAAATCTGATTAATGTACGGTCTGATTGAAAATTTTATGGAGGATTACGCATCTTATCATATATTGACTTGAAAAGAACATTTGCAGAGCTTCGTGTATTTATAAGAACGCGTCGGATTTCAATACCAGCTACTTCTGCTCCAATGACAACTGTATCTTCATGAGGACCTGCAGTGCCTCTCAAATCATCCTCAGAATAAAGGGAACATATTTTTTACCATACAAATGAATAGACATACCTCTTTCTATTTGAGTAGCTAAACTCACCGCATACCCCTTTCTAGAGCTATCAATATTTCGAGTCATAGTATATCCTCTGAAGATTGCCAAGGACTCAAAGTATACACATAAACTCCGAACTCTCCCTTGTTTTAGTGGCTCATCCACTACTATCAAAATCAATTGATCCAGATCTGTGTCCAAATATTCTGATGTAACATTGAAATTATCAATCTCAGAATCCAGAATCATTAGGGTTTCAACTTGTGAATTTGGATTTGGTGCTTGTGAAGTCGATGCACCAGGAACCTTTGATCCATTGCTCTGCCATTTAATATGGACTATTAATTTTCCATTTTCAATTAAAGATTGCACCTCATGATTCAGAGCTATACAGTTCGCAATATCATGTTTTATGTCATTATGATATTTAAAGAACGTGTTATTACGATCTTCCATGGGGCTTTTTGTCAGAGCATGCATTTTAAAACTCACGTATCCTTTTTCTTTTTCATAAATCGTAGCAACATTTTAAGTTAAGTCAGCGTAGTATTCTGGCCTTATCCTCTGATTTGGACTTGGTCTTTGAAAGGTGGTACCTTGTAGCATGAGTTGGGCACCCTCAAATTCGAGGAGGAAAACTATTATGGTTCCTCAGACGCGATGGTTGAATCAAGTTTGAAGAGTGCCCTTGATTATTTGGCACTTTACCTGAACTCTTCTGACTGGGCCCAACCACTCCTCGAACTTTAATTGATTCCTTCACTTTGATTTGATCCTCGACTTGAGCCATCAGTGCTCTAAAAGTCAAAGCTCTTATTTTTGTTGTTTCATTTGCTAAATCACCTGGCAACAAACCTTGTCGAAATACTGTCATGGCTACTAGCTCTTCAAAATTATCTAAACCAGCTTTTGTTAACACAACGTTTAATAAAATCTTTCAACCTTTCTCCCACAACTCGCTTGCATTGTATTATTGTGTCTCCTTTTCCTCGCATCTCTTTACTTCCTACAAATTATCATCGTAAAAAGCTGTATAAAAGTCTCTGAAATTGGAAATGGTTCCCTTGGGATTCCTGTTGTACCATTTCAAAGTTATACCCTTAAATGTTTGAGAAACGACTCTGCATACTAGCCTATCATCGTCCTCTAAATTCATAATGCAGTTCTTAAACTGTTCGATATGGTCGTCGAAATCTTGCATCCCATCGAATTTTTACCTTAGAAATATCGAACCACTTTGGAAGAGTGTTAGATCTTATCTTAATTATCAAGCGAGAGTTTCTCAAAACAACTCCTTGCACATACTGATTATCATTTCTTGTTCCCATGACAGCATACAAGCTCCGATCATCTATTATTGTGTACTGATTCGACATATTCCCTTCACACCATTCTGTTTCTCTCAAACAACAAGGTACATTGTCTCCAGTATCCCTAGTATCTCTTATACTCATATCCTGAACTGTTCAACTCATCGTCACTAGATGTAATATACCTTTGCTTGTCTTTTTTCTCTTTTCGTGAAGTATGCCGCTCTTTATTAGATTCAAAATACGTTTTCCTCTGCTCACTTTGAATCTGGCGAGTTGTACAAGATCGATCAGAATGGTTGTCAACATCATTTTTATTATCCGTTTGCTTTACCTCAGATTTCAGCCTAGCTGATTGAATATCCTACTCTCTTTGATCATACTTCTCGTTTAAAGCTGTAATTTTATCTAGTAACTGGTTCATTCACATTTCAATATCTGAGTGAGTCTGTTGAACTGGAACTGACTCATCTTCCTTACTTTCTCCTCTTTGCATATCAGATATGAAAAAGGAAGTTGATTTAGAGAGAGAAAGTAGAGCTCAACAAGATAGTTCACAAGTGAAAAGTCTCATCCTCAATAAGTTCAACCTTGGCCTTTATATATACTCGAACAAACTTAGAATAACTAAAGTAGTTACAAAAATGGGTTAATTTCACTTCAACCCCCCTATATTCAAAAATAGACTGAAATTTGTCCTATATATTTACAATTGTTCGTGTAAGACTTTAATTATTAAATTTTAGTCCTCAATATTTTATATCCTTATCAAGATTTTATTTTATTTCTTTTCTTTGGGATAGAACTTGATTTATTTTCATTATCCTTCAAAAGTTATCTCCTACCTTTCTTCTTTACTGTATGATTAGAAGCTCTGCTCCTAGCATGAGGTCACTCTTGCATTTGGGGTAGCTAGTCTTTTGATAACATCCGAAGGCCTATGAGGTTTCATCATTTATTCAGAAGTGATAGATCTTTCTGATAAGATCCTCCGCAAATGTCTTTGGACAAGGTTAAGCGGGTCGAACCATTGGTGAAATTTGTTCGACCATTCATTTTTTGCCCATTTTCTAAGCTTGGAGAAAGTCTCTTGAGTAGCATCAGAATGTTCTTGAAAATTCTTTGGGAATTATACAAAAATAAAAATACTTAGATAAAAACTAATGACATGGTAATTTTGATTAGAAGTTAACTTACTTTTACTCTTCCCTTTCAAGGAGAGCCTTCGAGAATTATCCGTAAAGATTTCCTTCCCATTTTACCATTACCCACTTATAAAGAAGAAAATTTGCTTCAATGTTTTATCATCCTCGAGGAAGTCGTCTACTATTTTCAAAGTGTTCCATAATATAATGTAGTAAAATGGTAGACGAGGATTTTTCGAGACACATGTTTTAGCTATAAATTTCTCCATCGGAAGCTTGAGTTTTGACATCATTTTTGCTGTAATGAAAGTCAAAAAAATGAATCATAAGTTGGGGCTAGCCTGGCTTGGACATAGGTCGATCATTTCAAAGTATTCCACAATGACGGGGTCCAGTTGGAATCAAAGGACCCATTTCAAAATCTTTGGATATACAATGACCTTATCTGCTCTGCATGATAGAGGATTTTCTTCAATGGCAGGAAGGTGGATTGAAATAGAGTTGGGGATTCCCCATTATCTCTGAAGTGTAGGTGCATGGGATTCAACGACGTACTCATATTGTACCTTCCTCGGAGCAATAATGCACTCTATGATAGCTTCTTTGAAATTCTCGCTAAGGTTTGCAGCACGTTCGGTTGGGAGAGTAATAAGCTAAAGTATAACACTAATGTCTCCATTCAGCCTTATAAGGCAAGGCTTGTGGTTAAGGGGTTTCACCAGACATCGGGTATTGATTTAGTGAGAATTTTAGTACATTAATTAAAGCTTTTATAATTAGACTTGTTCTAGCTTTCGTTGTCTGGAAGGGATGTGATGTGAGACACTTATATATAAATAATTATTCCATAAATGGTATGATTAGTGAGTAGGTTTTAATGGTACAACCATATAAAAAATTATCCTAAATAATCATCTAATGTATGTCATCTACACAAAGAACTTTATGGACTGAAGCAAGCTCCACATGTTTGGTACTCTAAGCTAAAAGATATATTGCTTCCGGGTTTGAAAAACTCTAGAATTGATTGCTTTATGCTCTTTTATGTCATTGGTAATGTACCTTCATATATGCATAATTTCATTCGGAGACTCAATTCTAATTTGTCTCTTAAAGACAAAAGTTGTATACGATTGTTCCTAGGCATTGGATTCTAATATGATGACACTGGTTTTTTCTAAATCAAACTAAATATGTTAGTGACTTACTGGTCATGGAAGGTCTTTATACTTCAAACTCATGCTCATTCCAATGTGTGTTAATTCGTCAATCTTTCAGCCTGATGGAGAAACTCTTATGTGTCATCCAAGGTACATAAGAATTTTAGGGTCATTATAATATCTTTTACATACTCATGCAAATAATATGTTTGTTGTAAATAAAATAATTCAGGTTCAGCAATGTCCCACGAATACACATCTAGAGTATGTTAAAAGGATTATGAGATACTTCTCTGTAATTGCGTCGCTAGACTTCACATTAAACCAAGCCCAGATATTCAACTCACTCGTTTTAATAATGCTGATTGGGCTGCTTACTTGGATGATAGTCGATGACTATTGTCTTTTCTTTGGAGATTCTCAGCTGTTTTGGTCTTTCAAGAAACTAAATATTGTTGTACGCTCTAGGTGGGAGTCTGAGTATCACTCTTTGATTAATTTATCTGATGTTTTGGTCTTTCAAGAAACAAGATATTGTTGTACGCTCTAGGTGGGAGTCTGAATATCACTCTTTGATTTGTGATTGCGGAGTTGATATGATTGCCATTTGTTTTGAGTGAAATCAGTTTTTTTTCTCTGGTGTAATAACCTTTGGCTAGCTTTTTGGCTTCTAATACATTTTTCGCACTCGAACTCAACATATAGTGTAGGATTTACATTTTGTGATGGATATACTCACCAAACCTCTTTTTTAAATCACCTTTTTATCTTTTTATCTTTTAGAGACGAGTTCAGAGTTGTTATTTCTCCATTCGTTTGAAGTGGAAAATTAAGAATCAAGCTTGAACGAATATTATGGACGGTAGAGAAGAGCAGTCGAGTGAGAAGTATAATATCGGACACCACGCTTATGAGAAAAAAGAATGAGTGTGAGAAAAAAAAAGTGATGATCAGTGTTTTAGGTTCCGAACAATGGTGTTATATTGGTCTTGAGAATAAGATCTACTTTGTAGCCTCGACCCGAACGAAAAACTAGGCATGCCTAATCCATCATTTAAAGAGCTTTTTTACGTCGTCGGTTGGCAAAACAAAAACCCTTCATGTATCAAACCTACCGCCTCAGGCTCCTCCGCTTCAATATCTTTCTCCATCAGATGACAATACAATGCGAAATAATTAATAAACGAAGAATCTATAGAAGATAGTGTAAAAGATGAACACTCACTAGTTTTAAATTTAAGACAAACATTAGAAGAATAAGCCGATATGTGTCCCAAGAGTTGTTGGACTTTGAAGAACCCTATTTGAGAATGTCACAATTTGTTTTGAACATGTGACCCAATACGGTATAACACTTATCCTTTGTTATTATAGTTTTTGTTAGTGTGCGGTGCCACCGATATGCGCTCTGAGTACCGTGGAGAGGGTTGCGGCACTCGCCTTTCCGTTCATGAAAAATATTACTTATCTATCAATTTTTGAATATATAAAAGTTTAAAGTAGCTAAGATAGTGGTAATAATATATTATTTAAGTATATAAAAATAACAAATAAACGGTTGAAAATATAATTACATAGACTTAATAGTTACAGTTAGTTTTTTTTTAATTTATTAGTAGATGAGACAGATCCGAGATTAAAATTTAAGTTTAAAAGAATAGGGTGTGACACTTGATGAATTGTATTTTGTTTTTAAGACTACTCTATTTAAATTTATTAGTTATTAAACTATTATAATTTTGAAAATTTTAAATAATAGTAGAAATCAGTTATTATTCTTAAATTTAAATTTATAATAAAAAAGAAAAAACTATAGAGTTGAAAAGATGAGTTACAAGAATTAAAAAGATTTTTAAGAAAGGAAGGTATTTGAAGATTTTTGTAGTTTGTTTGGGCCTGAATCGTTAAGGCGCTGCCTTAACAGGCCTTATGGGCGCCTTATCTATCAGAGGGACTCTCACCTTGACATGAGGCGTTGAAACCTCGTATTTCAGTGCCTCACGCCATGGCGCCGCGGTGGCATCGCTTTTTAAAACTATACTTGTTATCAAAAGTTGATTATAGATCACATTCTTAAATATAATGTAGATATTATAAAGACTAAAGATACTAGACACGAGCCTGGACTATTTCACAATAAATAATAAATTAAAGTTTTTGTATATACCATAGAAAAAGGTAAAATAAGAAAGAGAAGACTAGAGAAACAAAAAGAAGACTAAGGCTTATTATTTAGAATGTGTATCCATTACATAGAGTATAAAACTCGTATTTATAGATAAACTATATGGGCTAATAGGTATAAGGTTTATTTTTGGATTGTGAGTTTGTTACACAAAATACAAACCAAAATTGCACCAAAAATCAAAATCGAAACGTCAAAACCCAAAATCGAACTCCAATCTCCAAAATCCAATCGAAAATCTCCACTCTCCAATCTCCAAACTTAAATATCCAAACTATAAACTCCAAACTTCAATCGACATTCTCTATTCTTCAAACTCCAGACTAATCCAAACAAAATCTAAATACCAAACGAATCCAAACAAGTCCAAGTGAATCCAAACTAAATCTATACCAAATCCAAATCCAAACAAATAACAAAATCTAAACACCAAACAAATCAAAACGAATCCAAACAAAATCTACACCAAATCCAAATCCAAACAAAATTTAAACCAAATCCAAAATTAAATCAAATACTAAATTCAAATACCAAATCCAAATTAAAATCTAAGTTACACATAAAAACAAAATTAAAGTCAAAATCAAAATTCAATCGATGGTTTTACCTACAAAAATATTGCATTGTTCCAGTAGCAATCTTTCTTGAACCGTGAAACCAAATTACAATCCAACCGTTCATATTGAAGGATTAGGTGTCCCAAACATGATCTCTAAATTTTAGAAAACACCTACAGCGTTTACCTCTCGATTAGGTATGCTGATTCTGGTTGCACACACCAGATCTGAATTAATAAAATTTTCACTACTTCTTTCTTCCGACGGATAGCTAAAACAACTTTCCGCCGACAAAACGGAAGACACAACGGAATACACGAAAAATATAAACTCGAGATCTAAATCTACGCTCTGATACCATGTAGAAAAAGGTAAAATAAAGAAAGAAAACTAGAGAAACAAAAAGACGACTATGGTTTATTATTTAGAAAGTGTATCCATTACATACAGTATAAAAATCTTATTTATAGACAAACTATATGGGATAATGGGTATATGGCTTATATTTATAACATATACATCATTTCAATTAATAAAAATTTTGTTTTTTTTGTTTTTTTTGTTTAAAAAAGCTGTCAATTAATAAAAACAATATTCGCTACATTGCTACGGGGCATACCCTGTTGTATACAAAAAATAGTGACATCAAGACTTCCGCTTAAAATAAATCAATGTCAATACATGGGTACATCAGATAAGAAAAAGGATAACAAAAAATATGATAAAACAACAAAAAAGCTATCCTCTAGCAGAAGGAAAGAGACCACTTACAAACACATGTTTATATGCCGAACCCGAAAGCCCATAAACCAAAAATGTCGAAACTCCAAAGCAACGGAAACCAATACAGAGATTAGGGTTAATTGAAACGAAGCTATAATAGCCGTCAGACAAACTTTGAAGTCACAAAAAATTACAGATCTGATTATAATCCTCGATGAATTCCATAGAAAATGATGAAAACTAGCATGATTCCACAATACGCATAAAGAAAATAGAGAAATTACCGACAACATCTCGAACAAAAATTAAAAGAAGGTCGAGCACCATTAAAAAACCAAAAAGAAGAAGGAGCCTTGTCCTTCAGAGGTTTAACAATCACCAATCAATTCAAAGCCTCTATTCTAGCCTGATGGGGCTTGCCTAAGTAACAAAGTCAGAGAAGGGAGACAATGGTACTTACATCTTTAAACTAACAATCCAGAAAGAATCCGAATGACCGACTAATAAACCCGCATAAGAGAAAACATAGGATCAGACAAGCATAAGCAAGAGACAAACAATGGTCTGTAAGGCAGGAAATAACCTTATTCGATAGATGATTTAAGGATCGTCGCGCGGAGGAGATAACAAATGCAAGAGTAATACTAGAAGAAAAAGATCCGGCTAACAGGAACTTAAACACCTTTTATAAGTTTTAGAGAAAATAGTTTTCGATAACGGAGGGAGAGCAAACACCCATTAGGGTTTTTAAAGAAGAGTTTCTGACGGAGAAAGAAACTCAAAACACTCTTTAGGGGTTGTAGAGAGAGAATAGAGTTTCTCTCTCTAAAACCCCTAGCGTTTTTACCACGGTCTATTTTACGGACTTTTTTTACATCACATCATAGATTTGTTAGATTTTTTGGATTGATTTTTTATCAAAGAATGGTACCTTTCCTTTTGTTTGATATTTTTGTTTCTCTATTTCTATATGGTATTAGGTATTCCGTTCATTTTGGGATTTTTGGTTTCAACTTTGGATTTTGATTTTGGATTTCAGTTTTGTTTTGGATTTAATTTTTAATTGGATATGTCTTTAGTGTTTAATTTTGTTCAATTGGAGAAGTTGTTTCAATTTGATTTGATATTTTCAATTTGATTAGATATTTTCAATTTTGATTTGGTTTTGATTTTAATTTCAATTTGATATGTATCGATTGGTTGCTTCCGTTCGATTAGAGATTCTGGATTCATATCGCAAAATATGATAAGAACATATAACTCTTTACAATCTATTAGTACCCAGCTTAATGCGTAAAACTTTGCATATTGGAGCTATGCCATGAATAAATTTCTTTGTGGCAAGCATATTTGGGGGTATACTTTAGGTACAAAAAATTCACCTATTGACAAAACTAATTATGAGAACTAGGTTATGTCGCTTGAAACATGGGAAACTGATAATGCTAAAGTTTATCACTTGAATTAATAATTAGGTAACTAACTCGATTTGTTTTCAATTGGCTTAGTATAAAATAACAAAATAGGTTTGAGAACATTTGGAAAAATTGTATACTTAGTCCAACTTTCCTAAGAAATACAATTTACAATATTATATTTGTCTTTTATAACATAATGATATGAATATTTCCGATTATTATGTTGATATGCTAGATTTGTGGGATTAATTACCTCTTAAATAATCTGCAGAACTGAAGGTGTTCAAACCTTGCTTGAAGGGAAGAGCATAGATTGGTGCAATTTTTTATATGGCTTTACGTTCTGATTTGAAGGATGACATAGAACAATTCTTCATAATTACCCTCTTCTCACTATTGATTCCATAGTTTATAAGACTTGAATCAAATATCAGATTGACAAGAGTTTAAAAGTGACTTATGTTCCTATTATGTTTGTTGCTTCACAACGACCCCTTGCCTCAAATCAACCTATACAAACACCAAAGATAGCCTATAATGAGTGTGATTTATTAAAGAAAATAATCATTAGAAATCTCAATTCCTATTGCTGAAAGTAATATAGCAGCAATTGGTTCAACAACAATCACTTCAGCAACTAACTTTCCAACAACAACCGTTTCAACAACATAGATGTCATCCTCAACAGTTTCGTCCTTTATTTCATTTCAAGATACTAATATCACCATGCCACCCTCTGCATTAGACCCCTAGATTATTAAATCATTTAGATGGTATCTTGTTTCCAACCTACTGCAATGTCTACATCAATATCTCACGCAAATCAGTCGTTGTCTTCTGCTTTGGGTATTCATTCTCTTTTTGGATTTTGGATTCTGGTGCATCTTGTCATATATCATCCTACATGTCATATTTTATCGATATATGTTTTACTTGTTAGTTTTACATCAATGTCGGTAGACGGAGTTGGCTATATTTCTACCTCTCATATATCGTCAACTCATGTGTACTACTTCTCCAACCTTTCTTTACATCTTATTTTGGTCATTCAATTGTGTAAATCTGTTCATTAGGTTATTCTATATGTGTTATATATACTTAGTGTACTAGGAGAATGACTAGGATAAACCGTAAATTGGGAGAACTCTATGTATTGGATAAACTCATTAATGATGTTTCTTTGAGTATTAATTTTCCTTCATTTTATTTAAATTTTTTAGTTTGAATATAATCTTTGGAATTCCCATTTGGGATATGTATATGATTAAACTCTGTATACGTGGGTTTAACTTATGAAAAAAAATGTCATATTTCTTTGAAATTTATAGGGACTTTAGAGAACTTGTTATGACCCAACAATCCGGTGTAATAAAGTGCTTCAAGTCTAACTTAGGTGGTGAATATACCTCTAATGATTCACTGAGTTACGTGCATCCGATTGTACCATACATCACTCACTTGTACTGACACCCCTCGACAGAATGGTATTGCAAAAGGAAAAATTCGTCACCTTGTTGAGACTACTCGTTCTTTGCGTTTATTTGCTGAAGTTGCTACTATATTTTGTGAAGAATTTTTTTTGATTGTTACATGTGATTAATTGAATTCCTACAACATATAATTTAAGAATGTCTCATTTTCTGAAGTTATATGAGCAACCTCATAATTATTGTTTTTACAAGTATTTGGATGTACATATTTTGTCATTTGTCCTCATGTTGAATGCAACAAGTGGTGTCCTAAAATAGTTTATATATGATTTTTTAGGCTATAGTGTTAGAGAGAAAGATCATTATTTTTGTATCCCCTAAGTTAAAAGCTATATGTATCTCGACGTGTTATATTTCTTGAGCACGTCTCATATTATTCGATTCTGTAAAAATTACATTAAGTTATAAATATAGAACTAAAGGCTATTTATCCTTTTGGATCTCAGAGTGTTATATTAATTGACATTGATGTATCATTTCATAAGAAATCTACAACAATCTATACCAATTGTTGTTCATCAATGCATGAGCCTGCTTCTTCCTTTGGTGAACCAACAGATTTTCCACCTCTTAGGAGATCTACTCGTACAAGTAATTTACCAAACTACCAAATTTTGTTTATTTTTCTTACTCATTTCTGTTTTCTTCTTTTGAAGCAAACATACATGATTTATATCAACCTCAACCATATAAAAAAGAAGTTTGTGATCCTCGTTGGAAAAATGGTATGGCCAAAGAGCTTACTGCTTTTTATCAGACTCATATGTAGAATATGTTTTAACCTTCGCCTCGTAAGCATATAATTGGTTATAATCAAAACAATTATAAGGCTCACAGAAATTTATAATGCCCGCTTATAGAAAAATAATATTAAAAAAAGTATGGTATAGTATTATGATGAAACATTTTCCCCACTGACAAAAACGTCAAATATGTGGAAGATCTTTCAATTGAATGTCAAAAATATCAAAAAATTGTTGTTGTATCATTTTGACAGTGGAACGTCTTTCAATTGAATGTAAAAAAATGTGTTCCTAAATGGTGATCTTCATGTGAAGTATTACACGAATCATCCCACATGTGTTTCTCGCTAGCCAAATGAAGTTTGGCGAATTATAGATGTTTTATATAGCCTCATATAAGCTTCTTATGCTTTTTTGAGAAATTATCTATAATTCTTATTTTACTTGGTTTTCATGCAAGTAATCATGATTTAGCTTTACTTATCACATGTACTAGTCCAAGATGGATTATTTTATCCCTATATATAGATGATATAATTATTATATGTAAGACATTGATGGTGCTGTGACACTAAAACGTGATGTGGCTAATCGTTTTGCCATGAAGACTTTAGATTGTTACGTTATTATTTAGGTATTAGGATGGCCCACCCGTAGAGAGGTTTATATTCGTTCTTAAAATAAACATATATTTAATTTATTTGAGTGAGCAAAATTTTCTAATAACAGTTCGACATACACCATTTTTGAAGCCAATGTTCGATATTTACCAATTAATGGTGATCATTTATCAAACCCGACTTTACATCGTACTGTTCTCAAGAGCTTGGTTTATCTTACAGTTAATCGTCCGAATATAGCTCATGTTCTTCATGTGGTTACTCTTTTTTTAATTACTCGTACTTGTGTCCATTAGGGAGTTGTTCTTCATCTATTGAGATATCTTCGCGACATACAGTTCCAGAGAATTTTATTTTGTCTCACCTCTTCACTCGAACTGTATGCTTATAGTAATGCTGATATGGATAGTTATCCTCATTACCATAAATGCACTATTAGTTTCTATGTTTTAATTGAAAATTCATTAATCTTGTATAAAAGAAACAAACGTGATGTTGTTTCTAAAACTTCTACGAAGACTGAGGATTGCTCTATGAGATTGATTACATGTGAGATTGTTTGGTTACAGTGGCTTCTTGTATATATGTGGTTTAAAAATACTAATCCCACATCATTACATTTTGATAACAAAAATGTCATGCAGATTATAAAGAATTCTATTTTTCATGAGAGGACGAAGCACAATGAAATTGAATGTATTTTCACTCATCATTATCTTCAGCATGGGACCATCTTGCTTTCATTTGATTAATCTACTTTGTAGGTGGCTGGTATCTTCACAAAATCTCTAGTTAATATCTCGATTTTATTTTCTTTATGGGAAACTCTCAATGTTGATTACTATTGAATTATGTTTTTGAGGGAGGATATTAGAAATATAAAAAATAGTATAAATATTATAGATAATAAAGATAATATAGATTTTATTCATTAAATATAGTTGGCCCATTAGCCCATATTATTACTCTGTATATAGTAGCTTAAGCTATTTGTAAATATATCATTCCAATTAATAAAATCATAGCGTCCTTTTGTTTATGTACGTTTTACATCATATAAAGGTCTATGTAGTTACGTATTCAAATATTTAATTGATGTATTAGTAGGAAAAAAGAGGAGACAAATGATGTTGGCTTATTATAAGACATACCAAATTTTTAGTGATAAGTTGTCTTTTAAATTCATCTTGGCCCTCCCTGCATAAGAGTTTTTTTTTTATTTTTTGTCTAAGTAGGTTCAATTTTTCAAATACAAAAAGATTTTCCCCTAAGAACCACATGCATATTACTCTATGTTTTATTAATAACCTAATAACTATCTTTTCTTATATAAACTATCAATTTAGTTTTGAATTTCTATATTTGAAAGCCCTATATCTGCACGGACCTTAACTTTATTTTCCTTAGGACCCAATAACTAAAGTGCCAAATTTAGAAATTGTTCCTCTAAATCGACATCAGTATGCTTGATATCCACGTTATACATATTCATGATAGACCATATTTTGTTACTCTTATGTGCAATAAACTATAAGTTGGTTACTTTTGAAGAATTTTCCTTATATAACATGTTTGGATACTCTCAATCTACGTGTGATGAGATATTTCAATTCAGGATATCCTGAAAATTTCCCACTTAGATCATCACATAGACTAAAGTGTACCCACCAATATGTGCACTATATAACGTTATTGCTGTACAGATAACTCAAGCTTTCCTTATCAGTCCAGATGATAGCTAACAATGAATTTGAGAGGGATTACTAAGACTTATTAGTGCCTAACGTTTCTAACATGTTAGAGGAAAATCTCACAAATATTTACCAAACAGTAATTTTATTAACCTACGAAGAAAATATACAAATTTACACATTTGTGATCTTATTTATACACTTCATAGTATAATCTCTCTCCTATTAAATACATAACTCTACTAAATGTGATCGTGGACTTATATTTTGACCATTACTTAAGTAATGGCAAGTTATGTTGATTTCCCTTTCATAAATTATCTTTAAAAACTATTGTCTCGCTTTAAAGTCCTTTATTATGTGTTGATCATGTTCGCACATTGTGGGCATCAACATACAGTAGCTATTCTTCCATAGACCTATGTATGACCTCTTCGGTATCTCTAGATTTCTTATGCTTGTACAAGACCTCATATAAGAGAATTTGCCTAATTATCGCTTGATTCTCTTCAGGACTTATTCTCGGTTTTGCTTAGTAATTCCTTGTGAGGTGATATATGTGCCTTATAATTGGGTCTCTGCTCGACTATCGAATTTGACGCATGAACCCTGATTTGTGATTCGTTTTAGTATGGTATAAAGGTCCCTTGGTTTAGCCTCTGTTTAACCATTGTGTGTGGCGTAGATATACTTTTTGTTTGTTATCTCGGTATGATGCCAAGACCTCTTGGTTTGGCCTTGTTTAGGCCTCGACTTTATTACTATCTACTCGTATCCTACCTGATAGTATCAACTCTGACAAGGAAAAACCTTATCATGGATCCCCCTAGTCCATAGAGTATATTTTGAAAAACGATATTTGATGGAATAAATAATTTTTAGGAATAGTCGATAGGAAGAATCAAAACCATCATTTGCAATATAGTCCTGCAGTTTACCATTTCACGTAGTGATTTGATTGATTGCCAACATTATAATTACACGTGGAACTTGTTGGACGGTACATGCACTCTAACAAAACTGATACAATGATGACGTGTTGAAAGATTATACCGCTTCAAACCTTACAAAGCCTATTACTAATTAATGCGAATTAACACTAACATCCCATCACACATGAAATGCGGAGCCTATTTCTAGGGTAAATAGATTTCACAACTTATTGAATTTGTTGAGCATTTTACTTCCAAAGAGAAAAAACACTACTTCGTGGTTTTGTGTAGCATAACTTCTCACCATCATCTTGCACCATAGATCTTGCCCTTAGAAAATATATACTCAAATCTTAACCTCTTGTGATTATTGTATAGTTATGGTACTAGTGATGTCGAATTAAGACTATCCATAGACCATTTAGATATGTTTTCCTGAACTCGGTTGGTTGCCCTAAGACACACCCGTCGGTAGCACTATTCGATACAGACGATCCTGGTTGTTTGCTTGCTCTGATAACCACTATCGCAGCATTGCAGTTACTTGATCGATCACGATGGTACCAAAAGAGGGTGGTAAGAAAAAATAGAAAGTGGACCTCCACATAGAGTCCGAGTTCGAAAGTCCTTTCTTTTTAAATAAATACTTTTCGCGGTTGACCACCAAATATAGTATTTAACTGAAGATGGCCTCCACAAATTTAGGGTTAAATACGGTATCCATAATGACGTTATAGTGATAGTACAAGTTTTTGTGGATCAACACTATCAAAACCTGGAGAATGAAACATGCTTGTACATGACCATGTTCAGTTGGGGGTCTACAACTACCCTTACCTTCTTTGATCCGTGATTTTTTAGTTTCATAAACATATTTTTGACGCAACTGATGGCCAATCAGTGGAGGGTGTTGTTGAGGGTAATTTTTAGTTCCAAACTATTACATATTCCTTTGTTTCTGGTAGATTTTCTAACCGTAGTTGATGTCCTAAAATTAGCTCGTTCTCCCTTCTTCTACCTCCAACTTTTGAGGGTAAGAATATTGTTGGATTTGCCTACCTCTGATAAGAACTGGAATCACACATTTATGTTTGTATCCAGGAATCGGGAGCAATAAATTGTTGTTATGAACCTTCAATTGGAGAGATGGTGGAGGGCTAAGTGTAAAAATTAAGCACTATATGTTTTTTGTGAATATGGCCCACTGGTGACACTATTTAAATTTTTGTTTGTGCTTGCAGGTGAGCGAAAGCACCAAGAGTGGTGTAGGGAAGGTTTGTTGGATGAAGTTGTAAATTCGTTGTTCAGTTTGTCGACAACTTCCAACACAACACGAGGTTAGGATGCATCAAGATTGTTTGCACAAGTAAATTATTTGAAGTCCGGTTTGTGGCGTGTGACGGAGTTGGAAATTCTAGAGGAAGGTCGGGTGAAGATGACAACTAGTGGGGAAGCGGTATTAGTGTACCGATTACGAGCATTAATACAGATAAGATATTATGATCTTAACAATATAGGGCTTGGGTTGGTGGTGCCCCAAAGTCGCAGGACAAGAGATGTGGAGGACACATCGCCCTCCTTGAGATAAAAATGAAAGGGAAGAGGAGATGTTGGCTACTCAAGATGTCGAAAGAGGTAGTCAACATGAAGACAGTATTACGCAGTCGGGAGAGAATGGAGTAAAGGATTGTGGTCGTCGCCCACGTGAAAATGATGAAGAGACTAAGGAGGATGAGTGTTCTCCACTAAAATAAATCGTTTTATATTAAATTGTATTCTAATATCATAACGTAAGTTGCGGTTAGTAGATGAGGACAAAAAGGCTGATGGGGGGTCAAAGAAGTAGGATCAAAGAAGGTCGACGATGGCGGGAAAATGGCAAAGCGCTTGATGTGATCATATTAGAGGATACAAAAGAAGATGTCAGGTCAAAGAAGATTGTCAAGAACAGTGGTATACTGGAGAAGAAGAAAAACATACCCAATGAGATAGCTTGGCGTATGGAAAATTTTATGAAGGGTGTGTGTGCGGGGTCGTCATACGTGAACATTATGAGGCCGGACCTTACACTTAAACCATATTGTGTTGGTGAGGTTTTCGGAGGTGCTGGATTAGCTGAGGAAATTCCACCAGTGAGCACGGCGATGCCTCAAACATCATTGATTATGCTAGACCAACTAAAACACTACCCCGAATTTTTATTTTACGACAACATGCCCATGAACGATATTTTACAACAACAATCGGAGCTTTCAATCGAGGTAATTATTTTATAAGTATGTAAGTTTACTCAATATTAGTTGGGTTGAAAATAATGTTACCTCGATGTGTATATAGACGCGTCATAATTCGATTGTGCTGGCCTGTCAATACAAGTCTTGCATAGACTATCAAGCAATGGAAAATTGAAAACCAAAAGCATTATTCTTTGGTTCTGTAAAAGGCTTGACCACTAAGCTTTCCAAGTTTATGAATTCTTATAGATCATCCAGAGTGCGACATGCAAAATCCTTGCATGAAAGTGATGAGTTGCGGCGCGAGTTTTCCTCGGTTGTTAATGAGCGTGATTCTTGTAGGAAGAATTTCTTGGAACTGGTCAACAATAGTGCCTTATTGTCAACGAAGAACAATGACCTAATCAAGAAGAACGATGGGTTAATGTCTCACAACATCAGCCTGATCACATAGGAATGTGGCGCAGGCGAAAATGGTAGATGATCAATCTAAATGGATTGCGGAGTTTATAGTGGAGAATGCCAACTTGAAAGTAGCCCTTGGAAAATTAAAAGCGGGGAAAGATCAACAAAGGAATGAATCACTAGAAAACGGTGTGGTGGATTTGGAGGAGCGCGAAATACAAGTCATGGAGGTGGCTATGGGTATGATGAAAAATAATCAAATGAAGACTATCTTAAAGTTGCTAAAGTTAAACTCAGGGATGAATTTGGGTCCGTTTAAGAAACTCGGTCTTCGAGGGGATCAACTAACCGTGGGGTGTATCGTGGAATCTACAGCAGAACCAGTGGTGAAGAAACAAGGGGTATGATCCG
Source organism: Limnanthes douglasii subsp. nivea (assembly GCA_036936605.1). Lineage (NCBI taxonomy): Eukaryota > Viridiplantae > Streptophyta > Magnoliopsida > Brassicales > Limnanthaceae > Limnanthes > Limnanthes douglasii. The sequence continues at coordinate 122,855,007 of JAUPFV010000005.1, read as the reverse complement.
TCGCGGTAAATGCAAAGGGCTCAGAACAAGGCTTGACCGAGGTGCCTGATGATGGTAAGGTTGCCTAAGAGACCGAGACCCTGTCTATATTGCTAGAAGCATAATTTTTCTATGTTGTAAATATGAAAATTTGAATCTTTGTGTTTTACCATTGGATTTATGCTGGTGTTTTCATGTTGAATTTTTTAGACAATATCTTTTGTATTTTTATTATGCAACTATTTGGCTTGACTTGTCCTTTGTGTTTATAATGGAGTTTTACGTAAGATATTTATAAATGAGCTTAATGAGGAGTTATGTGTTTGTTAATTATATGGAGACTTAACTTATCCTTACAAGATCGAGCTCAGTTTGGCTCATCACGTAGGCTTAGTACGGCATGCCCATGGGTTGTTCGCATGAGAGGCCATTTCAACCAATTGTATGGCCCTAATAGGCTTGATATATTATCAGTTCGCTTTTTAATAACGATACAATGTATTGGGTTCATTGTTTCCCTTACGCAGCCTCAGTGGACATGGCCAATTAGTCTGTTCGTATTGATCTAATCAAGTGGTATGGGCTCAGTATGGTCACTTGAATAGCCCATATGGATGGTCAGTGACCCGTTTGCACATTTTAAGCATGGAGGAGATAAGAAAGAAACACATAATTTGCAAAAGCAATAAAAAATTCATTGAACTAAAATTGAGTATGATGCCTCATTGAAAAACCCTCATGTGCCATCGAGAGGGAAAATAATGCATATATAAATTAAATAGCGTGGTGATACAACTTTAAATGACTAATATTCTAAGTATGCTTGACGGCATGACAATATTTATCGGTGATACAGAAAGCACCATGGTATCCTTTGGAGACGACATTATAGGGGCCTCCCAATTGGGGCCTAAGTTGCTAGCAGCCTGTAGAACTGTTGGCTTTAAACAAAATTGAAATGCCCCCGCATCAGACTTCGGTAATGCTTTCTGCGAACTCGCGCCTAATCACAAATGAGAATTTTACCGGGTTTAGCTTCAGATTAAACCTACGCAAGATACCATATATGTCTTGTAATAGTTCTAATTGTTTGTCGATGGTGTTGATCTTGACGATTATATCATCAATATACGTTTCCATATGGTGCTCTAATAGACCTTTGAAGATGTAGTTTACCAGGTGTTGATAGGTAGACCTTGCATTCTTCAATCCAAAAGGCGTCACCGTATAGTAGTCAAGCCTCTCAGTCTGAAATGTTGTATGCTCCTCATATTTGAGGTGTAAATGAATCTGATTGTAACCTGAATATGTGGTTATGAAAGATAAATACTCATAGCAAGATGCCAAATCAACTAAATGATCGACGTAGGGTAGCGAGAGGGCATCTTTAGGATACACTTCATTCAAGTCATTACAATCAACATACATGCGCCACTGCCCTCTTTTCTTCTAGACCAACACATAGTTTGCCACCCACGTCGGGTATCGAGCTCGGTGAATATGCCGAAGCCTAAACAACTTATTCAATTCAATACTAATAGCTTCTTGTTTTTCAATGGAAAAAGAACGGTTTTCTTGTCGTACCGTTTAGCATACCTATCGATTTCTAACTCATGACATATTACAGTCGGATCTACCCCCGATTCATCATTATTATTTCACGTAAAGTATCCAAATTTTCTATAACAAACTTATTAAATAACTTCTAAAGTGTAATATAAATTGTTACCTATTCGCAAGATACAACCCTCGACCACGAGTTCATCATTCGTGTCATCCTGAGAACTTTTGGGTTGCTCGCTCTCTTGAGGATCGTCCATCAGATTGGATGAGGGGGCACTGCTGCTGCACTGGTCCTGCTCCCCCTCGCTAGCTATCGCAGAGGCTTGGTGGGGTCGACAACTACTGCATAACAGGTTGTGGCAGCTCGGTGGCTCCCTCGTATTATAGCAACCAAGTTTCCAACTATAATACTTGATTCAATGCCTGAAAGTGCAAGGAGTGACCTTAATCTGATGTTGTCACGGTCTACCAATGATAGCGTGGTAAGAACTTGGGGCATCAGAAATCATAAACAACATCTTATGTTCCTTCTTGATAGCCCCATTTCCAACTGTAACCATGAGTTAGACCTCACTTATGCACTGAGATGACGTCCTTTTATATCCCACCAAAGTGCATTGAGAAGATTTATAGGATGGGACCTCTAACATCCAGTCATAGCTGGCTTTGAAGATTATGTTAGCCGAGTTGCCCCCATCGACCAGTACCCTGGTTACCATCACGCCGCTAATATCTAGATTGACCGTCAAATCATCCTCATATGGCATAATAATCCCTTGCAGATTATCACCGTTAAAGGTAAGGTCAGCGACGAGGTTGCGGTACCTTTAAGCATCATAGAGAGTGCTCGGTAGAGGATGGCTTCATCTGGATTGAAACCTATCAATATATTTTGAACTCCATGAAATTCCTTTCCAGGGCCTATGTGTCGTCATAGACTTCCATTCTGAACAGATCAAATATTCTGGGGAGTTCTGCTTTGAGGATCGTTTCCAAGAAAAAAAGATTCTTTAAGCATGTAGGCGGCCATTGTTAGGTGGACTTGGTCGTATTTTAGGTTTTCATTCTCCCTAGCTCTCTTGGGAGCCTCTGGTCGTTCAACTTGGTGCGGTTCCTGCTCCTAAGACCATTTATTGCCACTAACTTCTCCCTCTCCTATGTCATTCATCTCGCGATCAAAACATCAGTCTCCTCAATGTGCCCGACTGGCCTTGACTCCATAACATTGTTTCCCTCAGCTATTCCTTCGCACCTTAGTTGTTAACGGAGGGAGGGCATCATTCATTACTGCCAAGGTTGCTTTGGCTGCCTATTCTTTGACCTCCTAGTCGTGGACATCCCTTTGTTGTTCTTGCTACATATGACTTATTTGCTGCTCCAAGTGGTGGGTAGTGGTAACGGCAGCGGGGTTTTCAGATCCTACCTTGGGCTCAACATGCTCCGCAACATCCACCGGTGCTAATAGAGCAATTTCTTGGCAAGTTGCAATAAGCAGCCGACCGCACTCAGTTCCCGTTTCAATGGTGTTTGTAAGCTAATTCTCCAAGTTGACGTCATCAGGAGGATTTATCTGAATCTGCACATCCACTCAATCCACCGTTGACCTCCGGCTTCTATAGTAGTGTTTCTCTTAAAAACGTCCCTCTCAATCCCATATCGCGTTACTACTATTGGTTCAAAGCTTGTGTTTTTTTATGAGTTCCCACAGACAATGACAATTTTTTATAGGAGAATCTCGCAAATATTTGCGAAGTAGTAATTTTATTAACCTAGAAAGAAAAGATACAAATTTACACATTCATGATCATATTTATACATTTCATAGTATAATCTCTCTCTCTCTTATTAAATACATAATAACTCCAACAAATGCGACCGTGGACCTACCTTTATGGCCATCACTTAATTCGTGACCAGTTACGTTGATTTTTAAGTCAATACTCGTCTTTAATGAATCTTGGCTCTCTTTAAAGTCCTATAATATCTATTGATCATGTTCACGTCTTGTAGACGTCAGCATCTGATAGTTATTCTTCCATAGACCTCAGTATGATTGCGTCGGTCTCTTTGGATAGCTTCTTCTTGTCTAAGACCTTGGATAGGATACTTTTCCCAATTAGCTCTTGGTTCCATTCAGGACCTCTGCTCGATATTGCTTGGTCATTGTGATTTTTTTGCCTTATAATTGGTCTATGCTCGACTATTAGATTTAACCTATCAACACTGCTTTGTGTCGTTTTAGTATGCGTAGTTCCCTCGGTTCAGCCTCATTTTAGTCGTCGTGCGCGGTGTAGATATATTGTTTGCGTGTTATCTCGGTATAATGCCAAGAACCCTCAGTTTAGCCTTGTTTATGCCTCTGTCTATTACCATCTTCTTGTATCTTGTCTGATAGTATCAACTCTGATGAGGGAAACCTTATCATGACCATAATTCCATTGCCAACTACTATACGAATGAACTTTGACTTCTCATGGAATGCAACATGGAAGTGTCACTATGTGTTTACTTCTAAGTGTTTCTGTTATACTAAATTGACATCCAATGAATTGTAGGAATTAAAGCAAAGTAACCAGTCTATTATTCAAATAAAAATGTATTCTAACAATCGGAAAATTAACACAAACTGAAAAATGAACAAATAAACTGAGCTAAAATTTGAAAACTGAACTAAGATGGATGTAATGCTCTAACTTAATATAAATAGCATGTAAGCTAAGGACGCCCACATGAATAATGTAGTCCTGGAAGAACTCAGAAGACAATATATTAGTAGAGAAGAGGAAAAATTATAAATGAATCATTATATGTTCTTATAGACTTTGTTCTAATTTTCTTGTATTGTCTGCAAGAAATTGAATGTATTTTCAATATTTGGATGTTATTCAGCGTATTATTTTGTTCTCATAAGAATTTATATATCAAAACTATACCTTATTTATTTTCCGACATACTGTATACCATCTTGGGATACTGTGTTCTTACTTAAATGCGGGAGGACCATATCTTACTGTACAACCTTTATTCTTCAGAATACTTAGAAAATTACTTATAATTGTTTTCATAAAAGTTATATCATATTCCAAAAAATGGATCATAATCAAATCTCCAAATGTTAATACATATGGAATATGATGTGTCCACATATTTTCAAATTATTTTTGAAACATTCCAAATAAGATAATTATCTCATTATATTTTAATATGATCTATCAACTTGTTGTTTCATACCATAATATTGTGACTTTATCTTAATGTATGTATTTTATGCTAACATCGTTTACATGATAAATATGAGTTCCTCACATATAATGATCTTTACTCGTAAATTTCTCATCAAATTGCTTCAGTATAAATTCTAGAAGTTTAGCATTGACATACAATTTTAAATTTGAAACAATTCCTACTAAACTTGCAACCTCCATACGATTCTGCTATATTTATCTTAAAACCAAACGAGACTGTAAATTTTTTAAATCAAGATATCATTAATGAGACGTTAGTTCAAAATCATAATTGAATTTAACTTTATTTCATATTTAATTGTTACAACCTTGTTAATTTTTATATAGGCCGATTGACCTTTGTAATTATCATGCTTAATACATAAATTATTTGGGTGAACTATAAATCAAGTATTCTCAATGTTACTATATGATACAGGATATGGTTTTAATATTTATGTAATAAAGTGAAACACTAACGTGCATATTTTTTGTTTATGATTTTCTTGAAGAACCATTTGCTTGTTCGAAATGAAGGTTTGCCCAAAAGGTAAATCTTTGCATATTAAGTGCAGATTTCTTAATATTACACCCTCTAAATGTCTTATCTAGTTATTTTTCATGTCAAACATAGGTTTTCCACATACCTGTCTATATTTTATAGATAACATATGAATTGAATCGTGTTTTACCAATTTTCACTATTGTCACCATAAGGCACAGTTGAGAGTTTGAATTCTATCTAATGTTATAAAAGTTTAATTTAAATTGTTCATTCACATCATAAGTATTCTAATGTCCCTGTAGAAATCTTTGTAGCATTACATAATCCAAAACTAAATTCTAATGGTATATTATAAGTTTTTGAAGCATCATAAAAGCCGAAACTAAGTTCTTTTATTGCATCACAAAGAATCTTAATGTTCAGTTAGAATTTTTTTAGCATCACATATGATACAAATAAATTCTTATGTTATATCACAAATAATCATAATGTCTTATTAGAAATCTTTATCAAAATACATTGCATAAATAATATTTCATCTTATCATATTCGTGAATCTAGGTAATGGAATATATTAGATTTAGCTTGCACACTTACTTAAGGATTTTGAGTTTTTCTTTCATGAACAACTATAACTTCTTATTCTCGAGTGAAAATTTGAAAGTTAATTTCTAGAGATAAATAAGGAGATTATTTATATTGAATTATCAAATTATGATCGTCTGAATCTACACAAATCATTTATGATTCTTTCCCCAAAATCAAGATTTGTGTTTACTGATTAACCCTCTCACCCCCCCCCCCCTCCCCTCCCCCTCAAATCTAAATAAAGATTAACGAAAATAGACTGAAATATTTTTTATCTTAATTTATTGAAGGATGAATTGAAATACTAAAATAAAACTTTTATGAACGTCTTAAACTAAAAGAGATAACTACCGTTAGTGTCCATATAAAGGCTACTTATGACATCATTAGTTCTTATAGTGAAGTGAAACTTTAATTTATTCTTAAAATATTTGAGCTTGTCAATGAACTTCAACTATCAATAAACCATATTAACTTAGTTATTTATGCATGGGAACATGTTCGAAATAAATTTCAAATTTTTATTAGTGACTTTTATTGGATTTTATGACATTATTTCATGTATTTGATACGATTCTCCTTGATACATCCAACATATATACAAACGGTCAGAATAGTCAAGACAACCAATATTTACTTGAACTCCTAGCTTGCCCGTCTACTTTTAAGATATATAACCAGAATTCGCGTGGTAAATGGGTACTTATTTTTCTTAATATTTCAATTTATTTTAGTGACTGAAACATAACATAATTGCAAAATTAATCATAGTCCTTACTGGAGATGCTAGTCTCCAAATCGTTAAAAAAATAAATTCATATTGTAACTCTTTTATATGTGAATCACCATTATTTGTTGAATTTTTTTACCATCCTTTCATTTTGATGATTTAATGTATCTGCTGAATGAAGAGAAATTATGATTGTTGGAGCTGTATCAATTCAAAAAAAATTGTAAGAAGCAAATATAAATTAAAATATTTACTAGACTACATATCATGAAATAAATTGTCATGTCGAGCTAAGTCCAAAACTCTCACAGTCCATATGAAGTTGTCACAAAATATGTTTAAAAAAACTATGTCGTAATGTTATATTTTACTACTCATTCTTAAGATTTAAGATTTTTGCAACTTAATTATCTTTCTACTTGTATTTCTTTAGAGAATCAAAGTCATGTAATCCCATTTTTAAAAGTAAAAAAATAGATTATGTATCCCCGTTTATTGTTCAACTTTGACATTGATAACATATAAATAATCTCATCATAACTAATTGAAATAAGAGAAACTGAAGTATGAAGTTAATAATGACTCGGTTATCACAAGAATTCAGGTTATATATCTCGAAGTTTGGTACGTGTAAGCGCAAAAACAACACCATAAAATGAGTTTCTCATGAAAAAAATAGCTTACCCATCCATTAAATACTGAAAACCATTTATATATAAGTATAATACGTGTAAGCGCATAAAAAACATCATGAAACGAGTTGCTCAAGATTGGGACAAATATGAGTTAGTGTGTTATAGTGATCGGCATATCACTCAAAACATCCAGTCCTAACATATGAGTCCTCAAACCCCTTCCATGGATGACTTATCTAATGAGAGGTCATACGGATGTCATGTTAGGTCGGACCATATCGTTTTAGAGAATAGTCATATGAAGCGTTCAGTTTGAAATTCATGCAAATGCAATTGAATTGTTTATCGAAGTAAACAAACATTTTGTGTTGTATTTCATTACGTCATGAGCATATGAATTAATATCTAGGATTTAAAGTATCTCGTAAAAAGTTTAGATATCTATGGGAAATGAATATCATTCAAAACATCATACCTAAAAGCAAACAATCTTTGGGAATGCATTAAATTACCTCGTATGACCTACAGTCCAAGTGTTCAGCGATAATGGGTAATTAATCATCGTTATGGATGTTATACATTCTGAGCACTTTGTGCTTTCTTAATCTTTAAATAGACGGGGTTACATAATTATAAACACCTAAACACCTAGAACTTAAAACATCCAAGAGAAGACATAACACATCTAGACATTCAAACCTATAGGTGATCGTTTGAAAAAACAAAATAAGCTTACTAAAAACTCATGAAAAATTAATAATCTCAAAAAATAAGTTTTTTGTAAGTATAAAGGTTGTTCAGGGTAGCAAACTCAAGTATAATAGGAGATAAACAAAAATGAAAATCAGCTAGCGAACATGGGCTAGTTGCCACGATGAGCAACTTCATTGTCAAGGAAAAATGACTTATGCCTTAGTTGTTGTTGAAATTGGTTTCGTTGCAGCAAGAATATGGATTTTGTATGATGGTTTTCGTGGTAGTAAATGAGGTTGTCGTGGTAGTAAACGAGGTTATCGCGATAATTACACAAAATCAGAAAATTGAAACCTCTTTTTGTTCTAAAGTAGAGTTTGTTTGAAGGTTTTCAAATTTCTGACCTGAATCTTTAATCATATATATCAAATAACCAATTTTGTTCTCTTGATTGAGCCAAATAATTGATAAACATGCATTTACAATTCTCTAAACCTTAAACATGCTCAAAAAGTCTCAACATCAAATTAAATTTGGGGTTTTATTTTAATCTGAATTAGTTGATGAAATTGATCTAGCATAAAAAAAATAGAGAGTCAATATAGGCTCCAAATCATCAAATATTAAGTGTGATACCGATTGTTAATGTTATAAGGTCAAAAAACCTAAAACATATGGCTCGTTATCATTGGGATTTGGATGGATTAATATAAAAAAGAATAATCACATAGTATACAAGTTATTTGGACGCTGTCCTTGATGGTAATGAGAAACAACTTTTGTATGGATCTATCCTTGTGAAGAACTAGACTTGGAATTTTTTAAGAATAGACAGAAAAAATAACACTAGAAAATTAACATCATAAGTCGTGTTATAAAAAATAAACTTTAGGATTTTATTTAAATTAATAGTATGGAATACTCTAATGTAAATAGAGGCATTTGTATTTTATTGTATGATTTATTAATAATCGACTAAATCTCTTTCTTTGACAAACAATCATTTTTTCTAAATTGATATAGTGTGATGTATTTGCACGTGTAGGGGACCATAAATTTATATGGCCTTTACGACTAAATAATTAAAGTTTCATACCGATATATCTACCCTCTAAATGCACATCAACCTAACTATATATCTACCCTCTAAATGCACATTAACCCAACTAGTATCCACGCTATTAATACTCATGATACTATATATCTTGTTATCTGTAGGTCCAATAAAATAAAAGTTAATTACATTTAAATCACTGGACTTATAAAACAGCAAGCTTGAATATTTTAAATCTGCATAGGACGAGACATTCCAATTCATGATATCATTACAAAAATAACATAGTCGAGTTTTAAAAAAAGATGAATAATTTTATATTAACAAAAATGACAACCTAAGAGGTAAAAAAACGTGAATAAGATAGGACAATATTAATATATTTTTCGTAGTCCTTGCACTAAAAACTAATTCTTCAAACGTAACCACCAACATTACATTTAATTTGTACCAACTCGAACCAATGGTAACGTACTATCTATTTTTTTTATTTTGTACCAACTTTAACCAGCTCTAACAACTATGTATTTTTAAATGTGATGCATAAAATTGAATACATATAACTTATGTTCAGATATAATTATATAGTTATATCATTTTTATCAAACTTCAAGGATTAATCTTAATTCTTTAAGAACTAATATTTATTTATTTATTTATTTATAATTTTATACTTTTATTTATATATATATATATATATATATATATATATTAACTTAGAAAACCAATGACATTAATTATTCGTTCAAAAAGACACTTAATTTAAAAAATAATAAATTATATTGTAAATAGTAATAAGAACTTAAGAATTTTTGATATCGCTATATTGAATAATTAATTTGGTTTGGCATTGACTAATTAAATACGTCTCTTCCACAATAATATAATAGGGTGTTTAATAATTTTTCTCAAACATTAGTCAAGATATAAGTGCCTAATATTTTGTTTGGATGTCGTAAACTATGTTTAATATCTTTATATAAACATCGTATTACCATAATCGAACCTAAATATTACTTACCGGTCTCAAACTAGATCATAGACAAACTAATACTTAGCTTTTAATAATTGAATTCTATCTAATGTTAGTCCGATCCAGTCTAATTCAGTCGGGTTTTGTCTCGTCCGAACATTTTACGGATCGGGTATAGATATACGAATTCTAATTCGTAGGGGTCGGGTATGGATTTTTAATTTGTCCAACCCGACCTCGGCCAACAAATATAAACTATATATAAAAAAATAAGTGTAAATTTTTAAAATATAACTAAAAAAATATATACTTACTAATTACTAGAAGACGGACCTTTATATGTTTACCAATAATATACCATCTTTGAGTAATTATTATTTTACTTTAAGAGTCAATAATATACTTATTAATTATATTTTTTTTCCATAAACTAATTCCATAAATTATAAATATATTTCTCCATATCTTTGCCTAGATATACTTCTAATCCTAATTTCTAACTTTTCAAGTTCTTTGGATGTTTTTTCGCTTATGCTATTGTGTTTTAGGTACATTAGTTTAAAAATCACGTCTTAAACTTTTGTTTTAAATTAAAAATAAAGTAAAATTTGAGATGGTTTGGATCGGATCAGACCGGTTCAGCCAATCCGAATAGTAAAAACAATGTTTGCGGATCGGGGTGGACTGACTCGTGGACATAAACGAGACATGTTTGGGTTCGAAAATATTAAACATGCGAGTCGGACCGGATTTGGGTTCGAATAAAAAACAACGGGCCCAAACGGGTCGATCCAAACTCGGTTTGAACTCGACCTATTGACATCCCTACGTAAAGACAATAATAGAAATTACAAAAAAAAAATTATTTAATTTGATAAAACAAAAAATTAGATACAAAATATGGTCTAGAAAGGCTCATAAAATTGCTATATGAAAATAATAAAGATTGGATGAAAGATGTAATCAAATAAATATTAATTTCTTAGATAATGACGAAGATATAAATTCCAACTAGTCTAGGATTTAGTTAGTTAAAGATATATAATACTTTTTATAAAATAGGATATTATCTAATTTCTTCATATAAGATATTTATTAGTATATAAACTCAGATCATTACGAACGGATAAATGATCATATTATAATTTTATTATTTTTATTATTTTTTTCTCTACTATACGCAAAGACGATCTACATTCAGATTCATTGTCTATAATTGTATCTCACCAAATTGACATCTTTTCGGGGACCGATCGGTACCTTGAAAAATGTTTCAAAAACGAGTATAAAAGAACCAAAATCAATCCATGGCCAACTCGTACATAGAAACCGAGCATACAATAGATTTAAAATATCCAATGGACATCTACTTTATGCACCTGAGATCTGAGATAGAACATCATAAATATAACATTGTGAAGGAAAGAGATGACACCACCAAATTCACGATAAGGGGATATTACCAAAACATCACCAACCAGTGCAAGCTCCTCTTTTGGACCAAGAAAGCTGAAAAAAAATAATATTTTTTCTACCAGGATATTTGCCAGAACATATATGAAAATAAAGGTACTAAATTTAGGAACTTTTTTGCTCATGTAGAAAGGAAAATCACGGTGGAGGAGGGTGTAATAAAATAGTAATATTTGGAATAAGAAAGATATTAGAATGAGCGATATGGAATTGGCCTGATTTCCTACAAGACGTTTTGTGGTCTTATAGACCACCATAAGAATAACAAAAACTGAAACATCCTATGTTTTGGTGTATGGGATGAAAATAGTTGTACCAACCTTGTTATGAAAATCTATAAAATATCAACTTATAAAGAAGTCAAAGACTTAGAAGCAATGAGAGCTAACCTTGATGTAATTTAATAAAAAAGATTAAAACCTCATATGTGGTTTAAACATGACCAAACTTGAATGATGAATAGATATTGATGAGTCCGAATTCTGCCTGCTCCCCGGACGGGGACAGATCGGTCCAAGGCCTCCGGACCGGACAGATCACTTCGAACACTTAGCCCACAATTGATCTGTCCGAACTCTGAATTACAGCTGGATTTTTCATTCTCTTATATGTGGTTAAGAAAAGGATATTGGCTGAGCTTCCAGTATCCACCAGAATTCGTCTTATGTCATTTCCCCCAATAGATGCTCCTATGACAACAGCATCCTCGTGAGGGCCAGCTATATCTCTTAAATCATCCTCATAAAAAACAATGAAGGGGAAAGGATTTGGTAACTGATAGGAAGTCATGTCTCCTTCTAGCTGAGTGGCTAAAGTATGAACGTGCCTCTTCCTTGAAGAAGCAGTAGGAGCTGTCATAGTATCCCCTCCGAAAATTGTAAGTGACTCAAAAAACTTAATAAGTCCGGAGACCGTTCTTGAACATTCCTCAATTGCACCTACTCTGTTTCGAGATGGATCAGGATCCAAGTACTCCGATTCCACATCAAACCTTTCAACTATAACCATGGCTCCCTCCGGAGCAGCATTACTTGGACCAACCCGGTGAGTATTGTCAGGCCTGTTACCTCCTCTTCTTTTGACATAAGCCCCCAGCTTTCCCCTTTCAATCAAGTTCTGAACCTCTTGCTTCAAAGCTATACAATCATCAGTGGTATGGCCAGTGTCATTGTGATACTGGCAGAAAGAGTTATTGTGATGCTCCCTGGGAGATTGCAGTGTGGCTTCGACAGTCCACCGGTGCTTGAAATATGTTGTTCAGGGATAGGTTGGAGTCGTCCGGAGCAGTCAAAATATTGCAAGGGAATGATATGCTACGGCCCTGGCTCCTCGAACGCTGGGGGCAGTCCGTATTAACGAACAATAGCAGTTTGAGGGGCTTTCTAGGGGTGAGGGTGAGATTGATGACCCTAAAGAGACCCCTGGAGTGTTGATACTGGTCAAAGAGGTAGAGACTCACTGACTGGAAGAAGGAAAAAGTGTCAAAATAGGGTCTAAGATGCCACCCGTTTTGAAAAATGAAATGTTAAAGTTTTTGAAGAGCCATCAGCACGTTTTTTCTTGGTGCAATGTTGATGTTACTAGGGTTCCAGCAGGGGTGATATCACATCACCTGTCCGTCCGGAAAGACATAGCACCAGTAGTTCAAAAGAGAAGAGCTTTTTCTAAGGAGAAGGCTGATGTCATTGTGCAAGAGGTTGACAGGCTCACAAAGATGGGGCACATCAAGGAGTCTCAATATCCTTTGTGGACTGCCAATCCGGTCTTGGTGAAAAAGAAGAATGGCAAGTGGCGCATGTGCATTGAGTTCACAGATCTCAATAGAGCTTGCCCAAAAGATTTGTATCCGGTCCCCCGGATTGATCAGTTAGTGGACTCTACCTCTGGGAATAAGTTGCTTTCCTTTATGGATGCCTTCTCCGGGTACAACCAGATTCAAGTAGATCAGAAGGATCAAGAGCATACCACATTTGTCACTGACAGAGGTCTCCATTGCTATAAGGTAATGCCGTTTGGATTGAAAAATGTTGGGGCTACTTATCAGAGGTTAGTAAACAAAGCTTTTGCTGATCAAATTGGAAGAAATATGGAAGTATACATTGATGACATGATGGTGAAGAGTGTGGATGAGCAGTTGCATTTGGCTGATCTCCAAGAAACTTTTGCCAACTTGGTAAAAGTGAATTTAAAATTAAACCCAGAAAAATGTGTGTTCAGAGTGTAGTCCGGGAAGTTTCTTGGCAATATTATATGTGAGCATGGAATATAACCCGATCCGGACCAACTTAATGCTCTATTTCAAATGGAGCCTCCTCGAAATATTAAAGAAGTACAGCGACTGACGGGGAGATTAGCTGCCTTAAACAGATTTATCTCAAGGTCTTCGGACAGGTGCGCCCCGTTTTTTCAAACCTTGAAGGGAACAAAGGGATTCGATTGGACCCCACAGTGTGATGAGGGTTTCAATGAGATCAAGAAGCACCTGTCCTCCCCCAAAACTTTGTTTAAACCAGTTGATGGGGAGACACTCTTCGTATATTTGGCAGTTTCAAGTTGTGCCATCAGTGCTGTATTGGTGAGGGAGGTCAATGGTCATCCCCATACAGTGTACTACATCAGCAAAAGTTTGATAGATGCAGAAAGACGTTACTTGAAACTTGAAAAATTAGCATTATCCTTGGTGATAGCTGCCAGGAAGATGAGGCCTTATTTCCAGGCTCATCCCATCATCGTCCGGACTTCTTTTCCTCTGAAGAATGTCCTCCAAAAGGCGGACATTTCAAGCAGGATGACTAAGTGGTTAGTAGAGTTGGGAGACTTCGACATAGACTTTGCTCCTCGAACAGCAGTCAAGGCCCAAGCTGTGGCTGACTTTTTGGTTGAATTACACTCCGACAGGGATTCAGAGCAGACTACTGACATGAAAGATAAGAAGGTTTGGGTCGTCCGAACAGATGGGGGATCTAGCACCATGGGATGTGGTGCAGGGGTGTGTTTGACCTCTCCATATGGTGACAAAATGTACCAAGCCATATGTTTTGCTTTCATGGATTCCAACAATGAGTCTGAATACGAAGCAGTTATAGCTGGTTTGAAGTTAGCCTACATTTGTGGGGCTAAGAGGGTCAGGCTACTAAGTGACTCCCAGCTTCTTATCCACCACGCCCAAGGCTAGTCTGAGGCTAAAAAGAAGCAGCTTGTGAAATATTTACTCCTCCTTAAAAATGAAGCACTCAAGTTTAAAAGTGTTGTTTATGAGCGCATACCCCGGACAGAAAATGAGCTAGCAGACTCATTAGCAACCATAGCATACACGGAGTCATATCCATGGATTCATGTGCTGGAAAGCCCTTCCATTCAACTTAGTATGGGTAAAGAAGAGGAAATTTTTGAAGTACAAGTGAAACAACCTCAAGACTGGAGGTTTCCTCTCCTACAATATATCTCCGATGGTATCGTGCCTCCGGATAAGTCACTAGCCAGAACATTGAAACACAAGGCTCGTGGTTTCATCATATTGAGAGACTTGTTGTACAAAAAATCTTACAGTAAACCTCTCCTGCGCTGTGTGGGGGATGAAGAGTCTCAAGTAGTCCTCTCCGAATTGCATGATGGTGAGGGATCAGCCCATTGTGGATTCAGGGCTTTAACAAGAAGAGTTTTACTGTCCGGTTACTATTGGCCATCTATCATGAAAGATGCTAAGGAATTGGTAAGAAGGTGTGACCCATGCCAAAGGTACAGCAATGAAATTCATGTCCCATCCATTCCTTTAGAGTCAATTTCTGAGCCTATTCCTTTTGCTCGATGGGGGTTGGATTTAGTAGGGCCTCTTCATGTGGCGTCCGGAGGATGCAAAACTATAATTGTTGCCATAGACTACTTTTCAAAGTGGATTGAAGCAGCCCCTCTAGCAGGAACAACATCAAAAGCTGTTATAAAATTCATTATATCCAACATCTGTTGCAGATTTGGTGTCCCACAAAAGATAACAACAGACAATGGGCCACAGTTCGACAATAGGGAAATGGAGAGCTTCTGTGCCTCGAGGGGTATACAACATTGTTTCTCTTCACCTTTCCACCCACAAGCAAATGGGCAAGTTGAAGTGGCTAATAGAACTATACTGTCCGGTTTAAAGAAGAATTTGGAAGGGGCTGCTGGGAAGTGGCCTAGTTATTTACAAGAGGTCTTATGGGCCTACCGAACAACACCGGGGGCTGCTACACAAGAATCATCTTTTGCTTTGGTCTACGGGATGGATCCAGTAGCTCCCATAGAAGCAACTCTCCCATCATTCCGTGTTCACAATTTCTCCAAACACGCTAACGAGGTGGCAGTCAGAGGTCAGCTCGATTTGGTAGAAGAAATACGCGTTAAAGCTCACCTTAGAGTTACACACTATCAGGGATTGATGAGAAGCAGGTTTGCTTCCAAAATTAAAAGAAGAGATTTCCAGTCGGGGGACAAGGTATTAAGGAAAGTCTTCTTACACACTAAAGAAAAGCTGTTCGGCAAATTAGCTCCAACTTGGGAAGGACCTTATATGGTTGTTGAAAGGCTTAAACCTGGAACATACTAGCTAGAAGACAAGGATGGAAGAGTTTTGACTCATCCTTGGAATATCGAGCATCTCCGGATGTACTTGGAGTAGCATTTGTGTAAATATTTACTTGTTTAAACATCCATGTAAATATTTGGGGGCATACTTTTTCCTCCCTAGTGGCACGGGGAGGTTTTAATGAGGTGTCCGAGATTTTGAATAACATTTGATGCCTTCTTAAAAAAATTCCCAAGTGTTTTAAGTATTGTCCTTTGTCACACTATTCGGATTGAAATAAAGGGATGATGGCCACTTAAATATTCGTCATCGGAGAGCTTAAATACTCTCACTATGAAATAACTAAGGGTTGTTTAAACTCTAGCCGGAGAACTTAAACACTCTCACTATGAAATAACTAAAGACTGTTTAAACTCTAGTCATCAAAGTTGGAATGAGCAATGAAAGAAGATGAGAATTGCGCAAAACAAAAATATTCATTAAAATAACTTAAAGTGCCTTGGCCTTCCAAGGACTTTTGAATTGTCAAAACAGAACAAAAAACCTATCCGGTCAGATACCGGACACAATTACAAAAAAGAATGCCTTGGCCTTCCAAGGACTTTAGTTTGGATAAACAAGTAAAAATGAATCATGAGTTAATGTTGAACCTTTGAAGATGGCTCACCTTCATTTGTCTTTTCTTTCCCTTTGAGATCACTTTTCTCTTCGCCAGGTTTCTCCCCGATGTGTTCTTCATCATCTGAGGAAGCACTAGAGTAATCATACCTATCGCCTTCAGCCATTTTATGATACGGGAGGTCCTCAGGTTCAACATAAAGCCATAAATCCCCTAGGTTCCTCTTCGGAAACTTCTCATGGAAGTGTAGAACCATATCGGACTTCACCTTGGCATACATTTCCTCCTGAGTGTCGATCACATTGTTGGCGTAAGCGTCGATCTTGGCTTGAATCTTGGCCTTCTGCTACCTTAGCAAAGTAGCTTTCTCCTCGGCAGCCTTAGACACTGTATTCTCGACAGCAACTTTGTCATTGGTCAAGTTGGTGATGATTTGATCTTTGGCCTTGGATTCCCCCTTTGAGGTGACAAGATCTTTCTCCAGTTCGGACAGCTTCCCCCGGAGCTCTGCGATGGTGTTCTCTAATGTGGTGACTTTTGTGGTACTGGCCTCTTGGTTTCTCTTCAACTCCCCGTTTTCTTCTTTTAAAATGGCAGCATTTAAAGTGGCAGTACGAAGGTCGTCGGACAGCCTCTCTTTCTCAAACTTAAGATCCTTGATAATGTCTGCCTGACTCCGAACTTGTTTCTCCAACGCAAGTACAGGCTGGACGTTGCTTAACAAAGAGTGGGCTATAGCATCCCTTTCACTAGAAACGATAAAGATCTTACCATTGAAAGTGACCGTGTTTGAGGTACTTGGAGGGAGGTAAGGTCCGGCAAAATCGTCTCTGGAAAGATTGATGAAGTATTCACCAAGCCCACCCAGACCAGTGATGTCGACCCCGTCAATATTGATACCTCCCCCTTCGACCTCATCGGTATGGAAGTCGCCCGGTATCTCCTCTGCTAGTGTTGGGTCAGTAGGATCAGCTTGGGAAGGAGGCTCCGGGGCCCGAAGAGAAATCTCGTCACCCTTAGAAATCTTCTTCTTCTTGGCCTCCCGGTCTGTGCTTTCACTTCCCTGTTTACGGTTTCTCTTGGAAGCCCTTGGAGGTTTTGGGGGGTGCACCTCTTGCCTCTCAGTCTCCTGCTCCACAACTTCCAGGAGAGCAGCATCAATTTGGTTGTGGACTGGCCCCTCTGGGTTTATTGGAGCATCCTCATCTGCATCAGCACCACCTGCCACTTTCTTGCCTTTCTTCTTGCCTTTCATCTTGCTCGGGGCTTTGGCCCGGCCTGGCAAGTAGAGTGTCACATCTGGTTCATGGGTTCTTTTAAGCACAACTTCCGGAGGAGGCTGAGTGGTGAGCTCCTCCCAAGTCAAGTCTCTCCGACCTGTGGTGTTCCACAAGTGAGACCTTGCTAAGTTGCCTCCGGTGAAAGCAGCGTGGAACCGGTTCCCCCATCTCTCAGCAGTCCAAGCATTGATCTTGGTGCAAGTAGCCTGCCCGGTTTTCAGATAATCACTGAATTCCTTGGGCAGTACTGCTAAGGAAAAAGTAAAACCAATTAGTTTAAACTAACTTTTAAAAGAAAAAGTAAAGAGACAAAAATATAAAGCAGGAGACTTACGGTCACTTCTCCACCTGCTTCTGAGGAGGCTTGGGTTTACTCCAGACTTGATCTTCTTCCCGTTCTCACAAGCACCACTGACAAACAGAAACTGGGTCCTCCAATTCCTCTCCGCCTCTAACAGATCATCCACAGCCTTGAAATCATCCCTCATGTTGAAATGATAAAAGGGGATGCGGGGGTTTCTACAAAGACTGACCACAGCAACAAACTCCTCCATTGGCAGAGGAATCTCGGAGAGCCTTGAAGCCATGATGCAGGCCATGAGGGTATACCAGGCGTTAGGGCTCAGTTGGCTCGGGCAAAGCTTTATCAGATGGAAGTATCTGACAATTTCAGGGTCCAGGGGCAGTCTAAGTCCCCAATTGAACAGCTCAGTGAAGATGACAACTTCACTCAGTTTGCTGTCCATAGGAGTCTCCGGATGTATGGGGATCCTGATCTTCATATTCTCCGGTATTCCCCACTTCGTACGCATCCGGCCCAGCTCAGCTGTGTGGATGAATGCGTAGTTAATTTTCTGCAGGGCAAGGGGGTACTTGACGTTGACCTTGTGAAAACAAGGCCCCACCTTTCCTTCAAGACTCTCCGGCAGATCCAGATGCTTCAAACACAGCTTCTCCTTGCCTTTGTCTTTTTTGGCAACAGCAGCACTACTGGTCTGACTGGAGGGCTCAGACTCAAATGGGGCTTGTTCGACAGAGTCCTCCATTACATCCTCCATAATTGTTGAAGGGTTTTCGGTAGCAGTAGTTGAGGGAGGGTTCAGCTCCGGCTCAGCCTGAACTCCGGACTGGTGGGCTTCAGTGTCCCCTTGATTTCTGGCCTCCGATTGGGGCTCTGATTCAGATGCTTCTCTTCGAAGACTTGGACTAGTACCCTCCGGACCGGGCAGCCTGTCCCGGGGAGCTCTAATAGGCACCTCTGACCCAGTGCTGCTGTCTATTGCCCCCGACTTTGAGGGAGTATTCTTAAAGGCTTGCCCCTTGACCAACCGACCCTATCTCCGGTCAACTAGCTTTAGAGGGGAATGCTCCGTATCTGACCCTATTGCTATAAAGGGTGAACATATTCTTGAACCGAAGAATCAGAAACGATGAGAGAGAGATTAGTGTGGAATAACTTTCTTGGCTTGATGCCTTTAGAAGAAGAAGAAGAGCCTTGATCTGCCTCTGTGGCAGAAGTAATTGGTCTATCAACAGGCGAAGTGGGTAACCCCTAGTTTTATTCGTCTTTCCCTTTCGACTTTTTGTGCCTTCTCTAATTCAGAAAGGTTGAGCCACCCGCCTTTGATCAGTGTGTTCCTCGCTGTAAACATAAACTATTTGAGCAAGTTTTTGCTTTAGAGAGAGAAAGCTTTGAGAAATTTTGCAGAGTAAATGTGAAAGAGATGGTAAAACAGTAGAAAGTGTGTTTGAATTTATAGTAAATCTGAAAAAGGAAGTTGATTCCTAGGAGAATTCGAAAAGATTGGTAATGATTAAAGACGGCACTGATGTCACCACCTTTAATTAAGAGGTTGCTTTTTGAAGAAGGTGGGTTCGAAATTCAAGGTGAAAAAATGGCTGAAGCAACCAATCAGAGAGCGACACGTGTCCCACGAACTCTGAAAAAACCCCGTTTGGATTCATGAAGCTTTATCGGTCCGGATGAAACCATAAGGCAAAACAGACCTGTCTGGATTAAAACTACCCCTGATGTCGGATTGTTTTTCAGGTTTTTGACAAAAGTATTTGAACAAACACCTAAAAAAGGGGCTCCTGATGAGTCCGAATTCTGCTTGCTCCCTGGACGGGGACAGATCGGTCCAAGGCCTCCGGACCGAACAGATCACTTCGAACACTTAGCCCATAGGACTGTTCGAACTATGACAAAAGTACTAAAAAACCTAAACACTTCTTGACTAAGCAACTTGCTCTCCTACTTAGAGCTCATGGGTCTTTGAACATGACCCGGGTCCATTAAACATGACCCGAAAGGCCATAAGGGCCCACATATTAGGGTATAAATACTCAACCACCTGCATTAAGTGTGGGTAATAAAAATTAACTGCAACCAGCCAGCTTAATTCTCCCTCTACTCTCTACTCTAAACACAAAACACCTACATACTTCCTTAAAACATCAGACAAATTACAAGCCTACACTCAGGCGATAATTATCCTCACCAGATATAACTCCAAATTTTGCTTCCAAAGTTTTGAAGTAAGATGCAAAGTCGTTAGAATATTATTTATACATACAAAAGATAAGAGTCGAGACAAGTTAAACATTAAATTGAGAATGGTCATATAAAATAGAAGCAAACGTCAAATCGAGAACATACAAATTATTAAATGAGTAGACAATCAACTTCACAACCTCGGGACATAGAGAATTTCAAGCTCTATATATCATAATAATCTTCGGGTAATATTTTTAGTATTTATTAATATTTATTAAAATCTTACTGGGATGTACTCTTTTCGACCTCGATATCGTGAGAAGCTTTTAGGGAGACATATGACATAATAAAACATTTGTTTTTCATTTAAAAATTCTTAGAATTGTATGGCTTCATTTAACAAACATAAAGCAAAGAATGTGGTGATTCCCAAAAACTAATCTTTTAGACTTTATAAGTCTATCCATCTATTCAAAAAAATATAAGTCTAAGGTAATTTTTCAAAAGTAATGCTTAGCACTTCAAGGAGTCTAAGTACCTCTAAAACAAATAATATAAGTATATGATGCTTTTAAAAGTAATCTTCACATATTCAAGGAGTCTTAAGTACCTTTGGAAAAATATGTAAGCCATTAATATTTTATACAACAAGGAGTCGAAGTACCCCATATACCCAAATAACATGTATGTGATGATTTGAAAAGTAGTCCTAATGTATTTTAGAAAGACGTAAATATGTTCAAATAAACAACAATAAAAAATTAGATAATTCAAGACCTATTCCAAATAAAGAGTCCACATATTCCTTAAGTAAGCATATACCTTTGGATTTTATCACTCTAGGTTGAACAACAAAGTACTATACAATATGGTGATTTTTTTAAAAAAAAATTGATAGAACAAGATGCAAGGCATATAAAATAACTAAGTAAACAACTTTCCTTAAAAATATTTCCAAGAAAGATAGTTGACAAATAAAAACTCCTTTAAATTGTAACAATTAAAAAAACAAGAGAAATCTGAGGAACAAACGCCACGTGCTCTAGAGTCTTATCATGACAGACTCTTACTGACACATATAAGTAATGGTGCCACCAATTAGAAGAATTATATTCTAGTAAATAGCATAATGTTAATATAACATCACCCGTAAATCATTCACTCGAACTAAAATAGGATAAACATAGAATTTACTATTTTTTCAAAATCATATTATTCTTTTATCATAAACTATTTTTTTGTGGTGCATAAGGATTCGTGGTTTATGTATTTATACAAGTAGACTGAAAATATATCATATCATAATATTCACCTTCTTTATCAATACGTAAATGTTTAATTAAATCATTTTTACGTAGCTCTACTTCGTCTTCATAAATTTAAAATTTATCAGAAACTTCATTTTAAGCATGTAGCAACATCTAGATGATTCGTCAATAAAATTAGTAACATAATATTTATTTCCTAACAAAGGTGTAGCATGGAAATCACATAAATTGTTATGTATCAGTTCCAATATTTTGGTCACTCTATTAACATTCTTGAAAAGTTTTCAGAAATTGTTAATAAGCAGCTTACACCAGAGGGTGAGCTTGAAGTTAACGATGTTCTTTTTATACATATTGGTCTAATAACTTGATCAATATCTAAACAGTTTAACAAAGTTGTTAGAGGATTACTTAATCAAATGGGGAAACGATGTGATTAGAATAGCAAGCATGGAGGTCAATCTTGTCAAACCACTTTGGTCCTGATTCAAGCTAATTTATTTCAACAAATAGGAAATTGTCTCAAAATTTTACTCATTTTCCCTTGTTCAAGTTTTTTCCTAATGAGTTTTCTTGACAAGGTTTATAATGAACCAATTGTTTCACTTCACCATTACCTATTTGTTTAACTAAAAGCCCAAAGTCTTTCTAGAACAATAATCACTTCCTTAGAGAAGAGAAGAAATGTTTGATTTCAAATTTTATCATTAATACCTTGTACTTTCAATATTAATGCATTATGTTTCCAAGAATAACCTTAATTCTGTCCAGGGATTGTTCATTATATTTCCAAGAACAACCTTAATTGTCTTCAAGACTTGCTCATTATGTTTGCAAGAACATCCTTAATTGTGTTCAAGGCTTGTTCTTTCACCATTAAAAATTTTGTACTCAGTTTCAAAATGGTAGTTTATCTTTTATTCTAAAAAAAAACTTCTTAAGTTTTGTCCTTGTCTTGCTGGTGTGTAATATCCACAAGAAAAAATGTTCTTCATTTGGTGCATTATATCTAAAGAATATCAGTTCAAATATCATAGGCATTTCGAAAACATATGTGTGACCTATCGATTCACATCACTTAATCCATGAATCCTTTTAGGTTTTTGGTTGCAAAGCTATCCACATCCCATTTCAGAGTGCGGATTCTAGGAGGATCATATCACAAAACCTACAAACGCACCATATTATTTATAAGATATACTTGTCACTTTTATACACTTGTTTGAAACCACAAGTTTTGAATACAACTATATAAAATATCAAATCGCGGGATCATACAACATATTATATATATATATATATATATATATATATATCAAAATGAAAAACTGAAGGTTCACATTTTATTGTCACTTAATTGGTTAAGGTGTACCATATCCCATTTTGGCATAGATCCATATTCAATTGGTTAAAAATTATTTAACCATCTAAGATCTTTACACACCTAAATTGTTTCTCTTAAATAAATCCACCATGCAACATTATCATTGATAAGAATATAAATTATCATGAAGTAAATGCAATTAGAAGAATATGGTTATGAATAAAGCTTTGTAAAGTTAAGAGGATAAATGTAATATTAACTATACATGTTAAGGGCCAATGTGCAATTTATCCAAAGGTGTAACTGCTTCTGTTATTTATCCTTATGTCCTATAAATAGGAGAAGGGCTTATGAAATAAAGGGACTCACATTTTTACTCTTGAACTATCGATTATCGATTGTTGTTATCTCTAAAACTAAACAAGTCATTTTCTCTTTCTAAAACTACTTCTATTGTTTGATTTTTACACTGAAAGTCTAAATCTTATCAATCATCATGCACATAAAATTCTTCATATATAAAGTAACACATAATTCTAACCAAATTTATAATATTGAAATAAAACCTTACCTTGTTGCTTTCTAGCTACTTAGACACACTTGGTCTACCATTGTTCGTGTCTTTACCAATATAAAAATTCCTCATAAAGTGATCACGTTTTCCATACTTTTAACATACCAACTTAAACTTTTTTTGAAATAATTATTGTTAACTACCAAATAAAAAACAAACGGAAATATTAACAATTATAAAACATCATGTTTGATTAGGGAAAATAATATATTTTATCAAACATGGTAAAAATAATCAAATTTAAAAATTTAAAATTTTTTAAAACGATCTAAATATCCATTATTTTATAAAAAAAATCCAGCTAATGTAATAAAAAATTAACAAATTAAAAAAAAAAATACGTGGAGCGTATGCACCAAAAAAAATCATTTCAGTATATTATTGAAATAAATATTTCAAATGAAGTAAAAAAATTTAAAACTTATTGTAATTATTTAGATTTTTACAAGTGCATACTCAATAACTTAT
Source organism: Limnanthes douglasii subsp. nivea (assembly GCA_036936605.1). Classification (NCBI taxonomy): domain Eukaryota; kingdom Viridiplantae; phylum Streptophyta; class Magnoliopsida; order Brassicales; family Limnanthaceae; genus Limnanthes; species Limnanthes douglasii. The sequence continues at coordinate 122,830,999 of JAUPFV010000005.1, read as the reverse complement.
TTATTACAAGTTATCGATGACATTTAAATAATCCATGGAAACCTCATTCGTACTGTACTGTGGCCAAGTAATCTTTATTTTCTATACAAGTTTCTATATGGTTTGTTTTCGCTGGAAGATTTCTGAATGGTTCTGTAATTGTATTCGACATATAACACGTTGATCCACATCTAACAGACTTTTGTCTTTCGAATTTATAATCAGCTCAGATTTTTCTCAATTTATTTAGTTACTATTACTCGTGTACGTTGATTATTGGTTGGGGGTGTTGGTAAAATTGCAAGGCTTTTATATTTATTTTTAAATTTGATGTAAATTTTCTCCTATGTTTTACCCCTAAGTGATTAAAATTATTAAATATGGAAATGCGTAAAACTATTTGTTAACTGGTGGACTCGGGTGAGTAGTGGTGACAGATGGTTTTGGAACCGCGGTTCAAAGCTGACAATTTGTCTATGAACTGGCGGTTTAACTGCGAAACTGGTCCATTAGGACCACAAACCGGACTACAAACTATTAGGACCGCAAACCGGCCGGACCGCAAACCATTAGGACTGCAAACCGGTAGGACTGCGAAACCACGGTTTATTTGTAAAAAACCACGGTTTATTTGTAAATATTATAAATGTTTTATTTATTTTATAACCAAAATGTTATATTGAAAAAATATTGTGATATTACATATTATTATTACATTTTGGTTAGTATTAATTTGTTTTGGTTATTAATATTTTAAGTGTTGTAATTATTATATAGTGCAAAATTTTAAAATATTACTTATGTTATTATCACATTTTGAATATTATTATTGTGTTTTTAGATCTAATATTAGTAGTGTTGATTTTAATATTACAAACCAAAACTATATCTTATCATGTTAAAATATTAATTTTAATATTACACTTTTATTACTATTGTGATTTGGTTTTAAATATTACAAGTGTTTGTTATTATTTTTTAAACCGAAATCATATTTTATCATGCAAAAATATTACAAGTTATATTGTTATAATTTTAATATGACATTTTGAATTTTATTATTGTGATTAGGTTTTAAATATTACAAGTGTTATTTATTATTTTTAAGTTATATTGTTATAATTTTAATATGACATTTTGAATTTTACTATTGTGATTAGGTAAAGTTGTTGTTATTATAATAAAAGGTAAAGTTTTTTTTGGATAATTTAGCCGTTCACAGTTTATACTCTTGCGGGCCATGAGTTGTACAAATGTTTTCAAATTACAATACAAAATAGTAAATAATTATTACAAACATCATTCATCTCCAGCTTCGTCGTCTTCGTAAGTAAAATCTTCGTCCTCACTTGATTCACCTTCAGCTTCGTTTTCTTCCGCAATTTCTTGTTCAAGTGCATATTCGTAATCATCCGGATAATCTTCGAAGATGTTGTCTATGTTCACTTTGTCTCTAAACTCTTTGTCTTGCATCCTTTTATCCGTCGTTGTCCAATCCTTGACTGCCACAAGCACTCCAAGTGCTTTGCCCGTCAATCTTGTTCTCTTAGTCGTGTATTGCAACCTCGCTTGGCTGAAAGCACACTCACTTGCAACTGTAGACATAGGTATTGCATAAATCTCTTTAACAATCCTGCAAAGAATAGGAAACTCTTCACTTTTGGTACCCCACCATCTTATGATATCTTCAATACCTTTGTTTGGAAAATTCGTAAAATCAAACCTAGTGCTCAAATATCTAGACAACTGATTATCAGATTGAGGGGTTTCTGTAAATTCATTGCTTCGTAACATTGCCATTTGAACATAGTTAGTAGAACATCTCCCTCTACCCCTATTGTTACTACTCCTTACATTTGTAGATGTATTTGATCTATATCTTGCAGCATACTTATCATAGATATTATACAAACATTCAATTATGTCGGTAATATACCCTTCAGGGTCAATTGGTTCCTTCGGTGGTTTAGTTGTAGAAAACCGTACAGATCGATAAAAGCATTTAACTAGCCATTCAAATTTATCTTTTCGTGAAAAATGATCTAAAAGGCAAGCAAATGAATAACTATCAGGGATTGGATGAAAATACTTTGTGAACTTATGTTCCATTTGGGGCACCATGTCTACGCATACATAATTTGATCTAAATTCATTCATATGCATGACAAGATTAGTAATCGTGAAAAGGGACAAATGAGCATTAGGTTGATTTTGTGAAGAAAAGATTAGAGTGTTTTCTTTAAAAAGTCTTAAAAATCTTAACATGTGTGCACAATATCTTCAATGTTCGTTCTCAATTGGTGTTTCAGGATAAGATGCATTATAAAGCGTCATAATCTCTTCTTTAAAAACATGCGCACGTGCAAGCATTGTGTAAGTAGAATTCCATCTAATTTCGACATCTAATATAAGTTTCTTATATTTTTTCCCATTTGAAGTAGCAAGTGTTTTAAAAGCTCTTTTTTTAGCAGCGGATGTCGAGCAAAATAGGATCTCATTTTTCATAGGGGCAATACAATCACCTATAACCTTACGTATTCCGTCTTTCGCAATTAATTGAAGTATGTGGCATAAACATTTAGTGTGAAACAATTTTGGAAAAGGGGGATTGCAATCTTGTATAAGCAATTTTATAGCATTAATATTAGAAGCTGCATTATCCAACGAAATAGACATAATCTTGTTTTTAATGCCATAAACATTCATGCATTCAATCATACTCTCCCTAATTAATTGTGCGTTATGCTTCCCAATTGATTCAAACCATATAATTCTCACTTGGAGGACCCATTCGGCATCCATCCAATGAAGGGTAACACATACCATATCAAAATCAGTAAAAGTAGCTATGTCACTAGTAATCGAAACATTCCATGGCAAAGTCAGCATAGTTTGAATAATGCCTTTTTTCTTTTTAAATAATATTTAAAGGCTAGCGATCGCAAAGAGTTACGTGGAATGCGTTTTGCCTGTGGGTTTATCCCAGCTTGCATCCAATTTTTGTAACTCCAAGAATCCCCAAAACTAAATGGTTGTAAACTACCGACTGCATAAATCATTGTTTCTTCCCTATACGCATCGTGGTTAAACTCAAAAGGAAGACCTGTTTGAGGGTTCATGCAAACATTATTTGGGTTAGGTTTTGTAGGATCATATACTTGATGTTTCAATAAATATTTTACCATAGTGCTAGTGCCCATATTTCTATTTCCACTTACGTAAAGATAACATTTTTTGCACACGTTACAAATACTAGAATAACCATCTTCTGATGGAGTATAGTGTTTCCAAATCCAAGATGTTTTCTTACGAGATCTCGACCCAGCACTAGTACTTCCACCACCACTTTCGCGGGAGGAGAATGTGTCAACGTGAGGGAAGTCTGTAGAAAATTCTTCTATAGTATTGAGATCCACAGTGGAGGGTGGGTTTACCCCAGTATTTCTATGCTTTGCATTCATTTTAAAACTAATAATAATTTTTTTTTAAATATGCAATAAAATACTAATGGGAACTAATTAATATTGCAAATAATAAAATCTAAATTTAGACTAATAACAAGATAGAACTGATGAGTCTGAATTCAGCATGCTCCCCGGACAGGGACAGATCAGTCCAAAGCCTCCGGACCGGACAGATCGGACAGATCACATGGACCGGACAGATCACTTCGAACACTATGACCATAGGACTGTTCGAACTATGACATAAGTACTAAAAAACCTAAACACTTCTTGACTAAGCTACTTGCTCTCCTACTTAGAGCTCATGGGTCTTTGAACATGACCCGGGTCCATTAAACATGACCCGAAAGCCCATAAGGGCCCAAACATCACACTATAAATACCCAACCACCCGCATTAACTAGGGGTAATGAAAATTAACTGCTACCAAGCTGCTTAATTATCTCTTTACTCTCTAAACACTTAAAACACCCACACACCACCATAAAATACCAACTGAAATTACCAGCCTACCCTCAGGCGATTATTATCCACACCAAATTGGCGACCACAGTGGGAGGAGAAAGGTGCCTGAATCAAGCATTCAAAACCTGCCAAGAAACTTGGTCCGTATGAATCCGGACAATCCAGAGCTTCCACCGGCCTTGCTTGAAGTGGTGGAAGAGAACGATGAATACACTGTCGAAGAGCGTGACAGGCTATAGTGTGAAATAGAAGCTCTGAGGGCTGAGAAGGCCAAGATGGGTGTGAAAGAAAAATCCAAAGTATCGGTTGCTCATCACACCAATAACCCCAGAGAGCATGAGTCTTCGAAGACTCATGTGAGCACCAAAAAGACTCATGCCAGTTCTAAAAAGTCTCACCGGTCCAAGCCTGTGGAGAGTTCTGACTCGAGCTCAGAATCTTCAGATAGCTCTTCGGACAGCGAGGGAAATGAAAAATCCTTGTCCTCTAGCACCGATGAGGTTCGAACCAGGAAAAAGCAAAAGCAGGTTAAGAAATATTCAAGAAAAAGAGACAGACATGGAAGAATGAAAAGGCATATTGGCAAGGGATCATCTCATAACCGGAGGCATGTGGACAAGATGCTGATGGATCCCTTTGCTTTCCACGATGAACCAGGTATCTTTGCAACTCCCAATGAGGATACTGTGTTCAGTCGTGGAAGGAATTGGAGGCAGTCTTCACTGTCTTCTAAAATTCTGTCCGGAAACCTCCCCAAGAGGTTTGACAGCACTAAAATAGAGAAGTACGATGGCAGTATTGATCCGGAAAACCATCTGGAGCAATTCAAGAACTTCATGATGAACTTTGATGATGATGATAAACTACTTTGTAGGGCATTCTCCCAATCATTCACGGGGAGTGCTCTGAAATGGTACAACAGCCTGCCTCAGGGTTGTATTAAAGATTTCGATACGTTTTGGGTGGCCTTTCGAAGGTAGTTCGTAGGGAGTAAAGAGCTGAAGGGCAATGGAGACACAATAATCCATTGTTCCCAGGAGCCAAATGAGTCCTTGAAAGAATACATAAGCCGTTTTGTGAACACAAATAATGGGTTGGCTGATTGCTTCGAACAGGTAGCAATAGCATCCCTGAGACAGGGTTTGAACCCAGGCAATTTAGCTGATTCGATGACCAGAAAGAAGGCTATGACATGGCGAGGGTTGCTGAATCAGGTTGGCAAACAAATAAACGTCGATGAAACAAAGAAAACCAAGGTGCACAGGCAGGTGAGATCCACCCCAGTGACACCAACTCCAAATCAGAATCAGTCCGGGAACAAAGCAAAAGAGACCAGACAGGGGCATAGTAGGGCAAAAGCTCAGTCTCAACCAACAACTCCTGCTCAAAGTCAACAATCCAGAAACAAGAGAGGGCCATGGGTCCAACCGGAGTGGTTCGCAGAACTCAAAGAAAGTGTGGCCACCATTTTCGATAAAACAAAAGATGAGGTGCATTATCGGATACCGGCAACACTACAGTCTCCCAAAGAGCATCGCAACAACTCTTTTTGCCAATATCACAATGATATTGGCCATACCACTGATGACTGCATAGCATTGAAACAAGAGGTTTCAAATTTGATTGAGAGGGGAAAGTTGGGAGCATACGTTAAAAGAAGGGGAGGCAACAGGCCAGACAACACTCACCGGGTTGGTCCAAGTAATGCTGCTCCGGAGGGGGCCATGGTTATAGTTGAAAGGTTTGACGTGGAATCTGAATACTTAGATCTTGATCCAACTCGAAACAGAGTGGGTGCTATAGAGGAATATTCTAGGTCAGTCTCCGGGCTCATTAAGTTTTTCGAGTCGCTTACAATTTTCGGAGGGGACACTATGACAGCTCTTACTGCTTCTTCGAGGAAAAGGCATGTTCATACTTTGGCCTCCCAGCTAGAAGGAGGCATGACATCTTATCAGTCACCAAACTCATTTCCCTTCATTGTGTTTGATGAGGATGATTTAAGAAACATTGCTGGCCCTCATGAGGATGCTGTTGTCATAGGAGCATCTATAAGGGGCAATGAAATAAGACGAATCCTGGTGGATACTGGAAGCTCAGCCAATATCCTTTTCCTAACCACTTACAAGAAAATGAAAAATCCAGCCGTAATTCAGAATTCGGACAGGTCAATTGTGGGCTTCACAGGCAACTCAGCAGATGTGATCGGAGAGTTCGAAGAAGAGGTGTTATTGGGCAAGGGCCCTTTCAAGAAAATGGTCAGAATACTCTTTATTGTGGTGGATTGTCCCACTTGCTATAATGCTATTCTAGGGAGGTCTTGGCTCTCTAGGATGCATGCGGTGGCTTCAACAGTCCACCAGTGCTTGAAGTATGCTGTTCAGGGACAGGTTGGAGTCGTCCGGAGCAGCCAAAAGATTGCAAGAGAATGTTATGCTACTGCCCTGGCTCCTCGGACGCTGGGGGCAGTCCGTATTAATGAACAATAGCAGTTTGAGGGCCTTTCTGGGGGTGAGGGTGAAATTGATGACCCCAGAGAGACCCCTGGAGTATTGATACCGATCGAAGAGGTTCAAACACACTGTTTGGAAGATGGTAAAAGTGTTAAGATAGGGTCCAAGATGCCACCAACGTTGAAAAAGGAAATGTTGAAGTTTTTGAAAGACCATCAGCACGTTTTTGCTTGGTGCAATGCTGATGTAACTGGGGTTCCATCAGAAGTGATATCACACCACTTATCCGTCCGGAGAGATGTGCTCCAGTAGTTCAAAAAAGAAGAGCTTTTTCCAAAGAAAAGGCTGATGTCATTGTACAAGAGGTTGACAGACTCACAAAGATGGGGCACATTAAGGAATCTCAATACCCTTTGTAGACTGCCAATCCTGTCTTGGTGAAAAAGAAGAATGGAAAATGGTGCATGTGCATTGACTTTACTGATCTCAATAGAGCTTGCCCAAAAGATCTGTATCCGGTCCCCCGGATAGATCAGTTAGTAGACTCTACCTCTGGGAACAAACTGCTTTCCTTTATGGATGCCTTCTCCGGGTACAATCAGATTCAAGTAGATCTGAAGGATCAAGAGCATACCACGTTTGTCACTGACAGGGGTCTACATTGCTATAAGGTGATGCCATTTGGTTTGAAAAATGCTGGGGCTACTTATCAGAGGTTAGTCAACAAGGCATTTGCTGATCAAATTGGAAGAAATATGGAAGTATACATTGACGATATGATGGTGAAAAGTGTAGATGAGCAGTTGCACTTGTCTGATCTCCAAGAAACTTTTGCCAACTTGGTAAAAGTGAATTTGAAATTAAACCTTGAAAAAATGTGTCTTCGGAGTACAGTCCGGGAAGTTTCTAGGGTATATCATAAGTGAACATGGAATACATCCCGATCCGGACCATCTTAATGCTCTATTCCAAATGGAGCCTCCTCGAAACATTAAAGAAGTACAGCGATTAACGGGGAGATTAGCAGCCTTAAACAGATTTATCTCCAGGTCTTCGGACATGTGTGCTCCTTTCTTTCAAACTTTGAAGGGTGCAAAGGGGTTCGAGTGGACCCCACAGTGTGATGAGGCTTTCAATGAAATCAAGAAACACCTGTCCTCCCCTAAAACTTTGTTCAAACCATTTGATGGGGAGACTCTCTTCGTATATTTGGCAGTTTCGAGTTGTGCCATCAATGTTGTGCTGGTAAGAGAGGTCGATAGACATCCCCACCCAGTGTACTACATCAGCAAGAGCTTAATAGATGCTGAGAGGCGTTACTTGAAACTTGAAAAATTGGCATTAGCCCTGGTGATAGCTGCAAAGAAGATGAGGCCTTATTTCCAGGCTCATCCTATCATCGTCCGGACCTCTTTTCCCTTAAAGAATGTCCTTCAAAAAGTAGACATTTCGGGCAGAATGACTAAGTGGTCAGTAGAGTTTGGGGACTTCGACATAAACTTTGCTCCGCGGACAGCAGTGAAAGCCCAAGCTGTGGCTGATTTTCTGGTTGAATTTCACTCCGATAGGGATTCAGAGCAAGCTACTGATATAAAAGATAAGAAAATGTGGATCGTCCGAACAGATGGTGGATCTAGCACTATGGGATGTGGTGCAGGAATATGTTTAACTTCCCCATATGGAGACAATATGTACCAGGCTATTTGATTTTCTTTCAGGGCATCTAATAACGAGTCTGAATATGAAGCAGCTATAGCTGGGTTAAAGTTAGCCTACATTTGTGGGGCTAAGAGGGTCAAGCTGCTAAGTGACTCCCAATTTCTTATCCACCATGCCTTAGGCCAATCTGAGGCTAGACAGGAGCAGCTTGTGAAGTATTTACTCCTCCTCAAGAAAGAAGCACTAAAATTTAAAGCTGTTGTCTATGAGCACATTCCCCGGGCAGAAAATGAGCTAGCAGACTCATTGGCAACCATAGCATATACGGAGTCATACCCATGGATCCATGTTCTTGAAAGCCCTTCTATTCAAATTAGTAAGGGTAAAGAAGAGGAAATTTTTGTAATACAAGTGAAACAGCCTCAAGACTGGAGATTTCCTCTCCTACAATATCTGTCTGATGGTGTCGTGCCTTCAGATAAGTCACTAGCCAAAACATTGAAACACAAGGCTCGTGGTTTCATCATATTGAGAGAAGTGTTGTACAAAAAATCCTACAGTAAACCTCTCCTGCGTTGTTTGGGGGATGAAGAGTCACAAGTGGTCCTCTCCGAATTACATGATGGTGAGGGATCAGCCCATTGTGGATTTAGAGCTTTAACGAGAAGAGTGTTACTCTCCGTATACTATTGGCCATCAATCATGAAAGATGCTAAGGAATTGGTGAGAAGGTGTGATCCATGCCAGAGGTACAGCAATGAAATTCATGTACCAGCCATTCCTCTAGAGTCCATTTCTGAGCCCATTCCCTTTGCCCGATGGGGATTGGACTTAGTAGGGCCTCTCCCTGTGGCGTCCGGAGGGCGCAAAACTATAATTGTGGCCATAGACTACTTCTCGAAGTGGATAGAAGCAGCCCCCCTGGCAGGGACAACGTCAAAAGCTGTCATAAAATTCATTATATCCAACATATGTTGCAGATTTGGTGTCCCACAGAAAATAACAACAGATAACGGGCCACAGTTCGACAATAGAGAAATGGAGAGCTTATGTGCCTCAAGGGGTATACAGCATTGTTTTTCTTCACCTTTCCACCCACAAGAAAATGGGCAGGTTGAAGTGGCTAATAGAACTATACTGTCCGGCTTAAAGAAAAATTTGGAAGGGGCTGCTGGGAAGTGGCCTAGTTATTTACAAGAGGTCTTGTGGGCCTACCGGACAATACCTGGGGCTGCAACACAAGAATCACCCTTCGCCTTGGTCTATGGGATGGATGCAGTAGCCCTCATAGAGAAGACCCTCCTTTCCTTTCGTGTTCACAACTTCTCCGAACACGTTAATGAGATGGCAATCAGAAGTCAGCTTGATTTGATAGAAGAAAGACGGGTTAAAGCTCACCTTAGAGTTACACACTATCAGGGCTTGATGAGGAGCAGGTTTGCTTCCAAAGTTAAAAGAAGAGATTTCCAACCTGGGGACAAAGTATTAAGGAAGGTCTTCTTACACACTAAAGAAAAACTCTTCGGAAAGCTGGCCCCAACTTGGGAGGGTCCGTATATCGTTGTTGAAAGAATTAAGCCTGGGACTTATTGGTTGGAAGACAAAGATGGCAGAGTTCTAACTCATCCTTGGAATATTGAGCATCTCCGGATGTACTTGGAATAGCACTTATGTAAATATTTACTTGTTTAAACATCCATGTAAATATTTGGGGGCATACTCGTTCCTCCCCGGTGGCACGGAGAGGTTTTAATGAAGTGTCCGGGTTGTTAAATAAAATTCGATGCCTTCTTCAAAATTTTCTAAGTGTTTACAAAGTTCTATCCCTTGTCATACTATCCGGACTGAAATATTTAAAGGCTATTTAAACTCTAGCCGGAGAATTTAAACACTCTCACAATGCAACAACTAAAGGCTACTTAAACTCTGGCTATCAAAACTAGAATGAACAAATGAAAGAAGATGATGGTTATACAAAACAGAGATATTCATTGAGAAAAACAAACTTAAAATTGCATTGGCCTTCCAAGGACTTTTAATAGTCAAGATATAACACAAAAAACCTGTCCGGTCGAGCACCGGACACCATTACAAAAAAAAGAGTGCCTTGGCTTTCCAAGGACTTTAGTTTGAATAAAAAATAGACAAAGTAGATTGTGGGTTAAGGTTGAGCCTTTGAAGATGGCTCACCTTCATCTGCCTTCTTGCCCTCAAAGTCGTTTTTCCCTTCAACTACTTTCTTGCCTTTGGGATCATCTTCCTCCCTGTCTGGGCTCTCTCCGGTCCTCTCATTCATCATCAGATGAGGACGCACTGGAGACTCCATCCTCTTCGCCCATTATGTGATATGGAAGGTCATCATCGTCTACATAGCTCCACAAGTCCCCTAGGTTCCTCTTCGGAAATTTTTCATGAAAGAGTAGAACCATGTCAGACTCACCCTCTCAAGCAATAACTCTTCACTTTTAATCATCTGGCTGGCGTAGGCATTGATCTTGGCATTGATTGTAGCCTCTTAATCCCTTAACAAAGAGTTTCTCTCCTCGCCAGCCTTGGACACTGCGTTCTCAAGAGTAATCTTGTCAGTGGTCAAGTTGGTGATAGTCTTGTCCTTTGCCTTGGTCTCTTCTTTCGAGGCGGTAAGATCTTTCTCTACACCGGACAGCTTCTCCCGGAGGTCTCTAATGGTTTCCTTTAGAGTGGCAACCTTTATGGTGCTTTCCTCTTGACTCTTTTTCAGCTCCTCGTTTGCCTCCTTTAGCATGTCAGTGTTGGCAGTAGCAGTGCGGAGGTCTCCAGACAGCTTTTCCTTCTCAGAATTGAGGTCTTTAATGATGTCTGCTTGACCCCGGACTTGTCTTTCCAGTGTGAGTACTGGCTGCACATTTCTTGGCAAGGAGTGGGCTATGGTGTCCTTTTCACTAGAGACGATGAAAGTCTTACCATTGAAATTGACAGTGTTAGAGCTGCTCGGAGGAATGTAAGGCCCTGCAAAGTCGTCTCTGGGGAGGTTGAGGAAGTATTCGCCAAGTTCACCAAGACCGATGATGTCTACTTCATCCATATTGAGCTCTCCTCCCTCAACTTCGTCAGTATGAAAGTCCCTTGGGATCTCTTCAGCATGTGTTGGGTCAGAAGGGTCAACCTGAACAGAAGGTTCCGGATCCCGGAGAGCAAGCTCATCTCCTTTGGCAGTCTTTTTCTTTTTCTTGGCTGCCCGGTCTTCCCCTTCACTCCCCTGCTTGCGATTCCTCTTGGAAGCCCTTGGAGATTTTGGGAGTTTTGCTTCCTGCCTTACAGTCTCTTGCTCCACTACCTGCAAGAGAGCAGCATCAATTTGGCTCTGAGCCGGCCCCTCCGGGTCAGTTGGAGCATCCTTCTCAGCATGAGCAGGGTTAGCACTGCTCGCCACCTTTTTGCCTTTCTTCTTGCCCTTCATTTTGCTTGGGGCTTTGGCCCGGCCTGGCAAGAAGAGTGTCCCATCTGCTTCATGGGACCTCTTGAGCACTGTGTCCGGAGAGGGTTGAGTGGTGAGCTCCTCCCAGCTTAAATCTCTCCAACCCGTGGTGTTCCACAGGTGAGAGCTTGCCAGATTTCCACTTGTGAAGGCACTGTGAAATCGGTTCCCCCAGTTCTCTGCGGCCCAGGCATTGATTTTGCCACAAGTGACCTGTCCGGCCTTCAAGTAGTCCCCGAACTCTTTAGGCAGTTCTGTTAAAACAAAAAAGAGACTAGTTAATTTAAACCAACTTAAAAAAGGAAGAAATGGACAAAGATTTGAAGTGTGAAACTTACGGTCACTCCTCCACCTGCTTCTGAGGAGGCTTGGTTTCTCTCCGGCCTTGATCTTCTTGCCGTTTTCCCAGGCGCGACTGACAAACAAAAACTGGCTCTTCCATTTGCTCTCAGACTCCAACAGATCATTGACAGCCTTGAAGCTGTCCCCCATATTGAAATGGTAGAAGGGGAATTGGTGATGTTTGCAAAGGTTGGCCACTGCTGCAAACTCTTCCATAGGGAGAGGGATCTCGGACAGCCTAGATGCCATGATACATGACATCAGAGTATACCAACCGTTGGGGCTCAGCTGGCTCGGGCAGAGCTTGACCATGTGAAAATATCTGACGATCTCCGGGTCCAATGGGAATCTGAGTTCCTAGTTAAAGAGCTCTGTAAAGATGACCAGCTCATTTAGCTTGCAATCCATAGGGGTTTCAGGATCTACGGGAATCCTTATCTTCACGTTTTCTGGGATCCCCCATTTTGTGCGCATTCGACCTAGTTCGGCCGTGTGGATAAAAGTATACTTGGTCTTCTGTAAGGCCAAGAGATATTTAAGTTCGACCCTGTGAAAACAAGGCCCTACCTTCCCTTCGAGACACTCCGGCAGATCCGGATGCCTCAAGCATAGTTTTTCTTTGCCCTTATCTTTTCTGGCAGCAGCAGTGTTACTAGTCTGGCCGGATGGCTCAGACTCAAAAGGGACTTCTTCAATTGAGTCTTCCATTCTTTCCTCCATGATCGTTGGAGGAATATCAGTGGCAGTGGTCCGGGGAGGGCTCAAACTTGGCACAGCCTGGCTTCCGGATTGCTGGTTTTCAATGTCTTCTTGACCCCTAGTCTTAGGCTGGGGCTCTGAGGCAGAGGTCTCTCTTGGGAGTACTGGGTTGCTCGCCTCCGGACCGGATGGCCTTTCCCAGGGAGCTCTAATGGGCACTCCAGACCCAGAACTACTATTTTTTGCCCATTTTGAGGGAGTATTCTTAGAGCCTGGCCCCTTAACCAGCCGGATTGTTCTCTTAACCACCAGTTTCTCCGGAGAGTGCTTTGTGTCTGATCCCATAGCGAGAAAAGGAGAAGGTTTCCTGACACTTGTGACTGTAACTCCTGGCTCAACAGCAGGTACTGACTCCTGAACTGAGGAACCTGAGACTATAGGCGAGAGGGTGGATTGAAATAGTTTTTTGGGCTTAGTACCTTTAGAGGAGGACGAGCCTCGATCTGACTCGGTAACGGAGGCGGCTGGTCTGTCAATAGGTGATGAAGGTAGCCCTGCTGCGATTCGTTTTTCCTTCTCAACTTTTTGTACTCTCTCCAACTCAGAAAGATTGAGCCACCCGCCTTTGATCAATGCAGTCCTTGCTGTAAACATAAACTACCAAGAAAATCTTTGCTTTAGAGAGAGAAAGCTCTTAGTAAATTTGCAGAGTAAATATGAAAGAGATAGTAAAACAGTGGAAAGTGAGTTTGAATTTATAGTAAATCTGAAAAGAGGAGTTGATTCCTAGGAGAATTCGAAAAGTTTGGCAATGATTAAAAGACGGCGCTGATGTCACCATTTGTAATTAAAGAGGTTGCTTTTCGAAGAAGGTGGTGCGAAATTCAAGGTGAAAAAACGGCTGGAGTGACCAATCAGAGAGCGACACGTGTCCCACGAACTCTGGCAAAAACCATTTTGAATTCGTAAAGCTTTATTTGTCCGGGTAAACCCATAGACATGTCCGGATTGAAAACTACTTCTAACATCGGACTGTTTTTCAGGTCTCTGACAAAAATACTTGCTCAAACACCTAAAAAAGGGGCTCCTGATGAGTCTGAATTCAGCATGCTCCCCGGACAGGAACAGATTAGTCCAAAGCCTCCGGACCGGACAGATCGGACAGATCACATGGACCGGACAGATCACTTCGAACACTATGACCATAGGACTGTTTGAACTATGACAAAAGTACTAAAAAACCTAAACACTTCTTGACTAAGCTACTTGCTCTCCTACTTAGAGCTCATGGGTCTTTGAACATGACCCGGGTCCATTAAACATGACCCGAAAGCCCATAAGGGCCCAAACATCACACTATAAATACCCAACCACCCGCATTAACTAGGGTTAATGAAAATTAACTGCTACCAAGCTGCTTAATTATCTCTCTACTCTCTAAACACTTAAAACACCCACACACCACCATAAAACACCAACTGAAATTACCAGCCTACCCTCAGGCGATTAATATCCACACCAAGAACAACTAAATTTAGACTAATAACAACTAAGAAACAATTTGCAGAAAAACAAAAATCAATCAATTTCGAACGTAGAAGTAGAATATGTAAAATAAGTAATTATAGTTTTCTAGAATTTTTTCGAACAAGTAGATAGATTTAGAGAGAAGTAAAGAGTTGTTTGAGAGGTGTGAGTATTGAGTTGGGGTCTCCTCTATTTTTAGGTGAGACCCAAAAAAAACGGAAAAAAAAAATTCGGACCATCCGGATCAATGTCCGGATGCCCCGGACCTCTACGGCTAGTTGAATTTCAACTAGCCGTTACCTCATCCGGGGCATCCGGAGATTCATTTGGATGCCCCGGATGAGGTAACGGCTAGTTGCAATTCAACTAGTCGTTACCATTTCAAACGTGCGGACCATCCGCACGCCTGGCCGGATGGTCCGCACGATGACGTCATCCATGACGTCATCTAACGGCTACTTTGAAAAAAAATATTTTCCTATAAATACTACCTATTTCCTACTCTATTTTTCACACAACCTCAAATCTGTCTCCTCTCTCCACTAAAAATCTATCTCCTCTCCACTACAAATATTTATCTTCTCCACTACAAATCCATCTCTTATCCACTACAAATCTATCTCTTCCCCACTACAAACCTATCCCTTCTCTACTACAAATCTATCTCTTCTCCACTAAACTACACTTCTCTAAATTATTTTTATAATTTTCAAACACTATTTTAAATTTCAGGTTTCTCTAAATGTCTTCGAAAAGATCAAAGCAAGCCCGTCAAGGTGGAGAAGCTGAATCAACCTCGAGACGAATGAGAGAGATCGAAGATTTGCTGTATGAAAAGATGGAGGTAACGGAGAGCGCGACTATCGAACATCGCGGTGAAGGGGAGCTTCGCATCCGTAATCCGGAAGGAGGACGAGGTGTAACCAAAATTTGGTCAGGTATGTATTTGGACTATGATGAACTGATCCAAGTTGAGGGTATGCAAAAAAATTTCAAACTTATTGAACCTAATAATGGCCTAGGTTGGATGACACTAGCTAGATTCAAATGTGATTGGTATCTAGAACTAGTACGCAAGTTTTATGCCACCGCACAATTAGTTGAGAATGATCCAAATGGTAGAGGTTTAGGAATGAATTGTTTGGTTGATGGTAAACCCTATAGTTTTTTTGAAACTGATTTCCAAGAACTTTTTTTCGTTCCAACCCATGATATGTATACCGGTAATAAATTACCTTCCATTAGTTATCGCCCTTCGATAGGGGGTGCTGATTGGCCTATGTCTTACGAAGAAGCAGTAGAGCTTCTTACTTGTCCTGGTGCGGAAGCTCCAAAAATTAGCGGTAAATTTCGAGCCATGCAGGGTAATTTGGATGCTAATGGGAAATTATCTTTGAAATTGGTAAATAGTATATTTCTTTCTCCTAGTAACAATGATTCACAACTTTCATATATTCAAACATTTGTTACTGCTTTTATCGTCCGAAATCAGGGAATAATTAGTTTACCTAGCTTGATGATTCGAAATATGGCTACGAGGTGTGGTACGGATAAACTACCTTATGGGATGATAGTGAGTTACTTGCTTGTTTTGAAAGGAACTGATGTGAGTATGTACACTCCGATGAAGGTGAGGCCGACTAGTGCTATAGGTAGAAACTCTTTGCGTTTGCAGGAAATATACTCTTGGGATGGAGATTTGATGTCGAAATTGAAGGCATGGAACCACCATAGACCCGACTTGAATCAGATATGGACTGCGAACGGTCTTATAAAACCGCCAAATCCACCTACTCAGTATCGAGTTCAGGCTCAAGTGCATTTCGATCCAAATGTTATTGGTGGTTCTTCTGGAGTACCGCCACAAGAAAGACGAACCGATCACGAATTTGCTGAGGTTTTGCATCATCAGCATATGGATTATATACAATTTGCGCATACTCAACAAAAGGAATGGCATGGGGATTTTACAAAATGGCAAAGTTAATTTCAAAATTGGCAGGGGGGGTAAATGACCAGCTTAGCCAGATACAGCAGTGGCAAGTAGGGGTGAATGATCAACTTGGTCACCTCCAGCAGTGGCATGGTCAATATGAGCAGTGGCATGGTCAATACGAGCAGTGGCATCATGGACAAGATCAATGGAATGAGCGATTTGCAAACTCTCAAGCCGAACAGTCGGAGTATATGCGACAGATGATGGAGAACATGCATTTGCAAGGTCCACCACCTAACAACAACAACAACGATGAAGCTCCTTAGTTTTTTGCATTTGATTGTCATTATGTTGTTAAGTTTTTCTTTTTTATTTGATTGAACAACTATGTTACTTGTTTGGTTTTTATTTTTAATGAATTGTTTATTTTGCTTCTATTTTTTATTAAATCTTATTTAAATCAATTTCGCTTTCAATTTTTATTTTGTTCTTTACAAGTAATTTATGTTTATGCATATAAACTTCTAATATTGAATAGTTCGAAAATACAATAAACTATATAAATCACTTAACCATAAACACTTCAAGCTTGAAAGAATCTAAAGAATCACCTAATATGTACATATTATATTTAATATGTACATAATATTAAATATAACATCTTAAATATCTAGTATGTTCAAACAATATACAAATCATTTTACAATTATATTGTTTACGATATCTTGTTTAAGACAATCAAATTTTTATTTTTATATTTTTACAAATATTGAAAGTTGTAATCAAAATGAAAGTAGATGTATATATTGTATTTAATATCTATCTAATATTAAATAAAATATCTTAAATACATAAATATAATCAAACATATCAAAATCAAATTACAATTATTTTTTTAGAATGTAATTGCTTGATTATAAAATTTCGATTAAAATGATAACATATTTAAATTAAAATACATAAAATAGCACAATTAACTCGGGTGTACATATCTCAATTATTGAAATTAGATTCAATTAACACTTACAAATTAATTTTAAATAACATTATAAAATATTCTGATAAACAGTTCTTAAATGATTTGTCTAATGGTTTGAACTGACGGTTTAATTGCAAACCGACCCATTAAAACTGCAAACCGACAGGACCGCATAAAGAACAAACCCACAAGACTACAACCAACCCGCCAGGACCGCAACCCGTATGTATTCATTCATAAACATATCCAAATAAGTGCAAATTGGCGACAAGTTTGGGCAACTTGGAGAACCCCACTTGTCACTTCCCTAAGACAACGATGGGAGTCGTGTCGACTCGACTGTGAGTAATTTAATATGAAACGTTTACTTGGAATTCCAATGAAGGCTGTTCTTCCCAGTTTCGTCTAACTACAACTACAGCTACAGCTAAGACCCATTTCTCAAACTTGGTATACTCAGGTTACGCTTTTAGATACAGAAAACTTATAATAGGTTCTAATGGTTGACGAGGCTAACCATGAAAATCAAACAAAGCTTAACAAATATGCTTTGGCCTGTTCACTGGTTGCTTCCACTATTTCAATCATTTCTGGTTATGGTCAGTTCTCTTTCTTTTTTTATCTCTTCATATTCAATTTGCTAGGTATTTTTTTTCTTCCTTTTTTTAATTATTTATTTTTTTAACAATTCGGACTGCGTTTTCATGACTTGTTGATAAATATGCGACTTTTTGTTTGCTTAAATGATTAAAGACGAGATCAATTCCAATTTTGATCATTAGTGGAGTACTATTTAATCTAATTGATTGCTTTTAATATATCTAATAAAATTAAACTCAAATTTTAGTATATCTGTGGTTGATTACTTTTAGATGCATAAATTTACCTTGATGTTTTTATTACTTAAATATTAAATAAAAATATTAATTAAAACACCTTTGCACCATTTACTTTTTAGATCAATGATAGATGTGAACTCGTAAATTATTATGCCCATTTGCAACCTAGCTGGTAACTATAGATAAATTTGATAAACTCATATAGTAATTTGATAACTTTAGTTTTGTATAGTAACTTTAGATTTTATATATTTTTAATTACTAAATATATTTAATTAATATCTATATACACTCTCAACCTGTATTTACAATCAAAACCGAATCAACGAATTATTTTAGTAAATCTTTGATCAGTTTGGTCAATAGGTTAATCTAAAAAAAACCACAAAATTCTAAGTATAAGATAGTCCGACACAGCTCACTCCAATAAAAATTTCAACATGGCGTATCGCATAACCTTATAACAACGAACATATGTTTGTAAATAAACATACTGGCTAACAAGGTTTATACCATAGGAAATATTGAAATGAGCAATAGTTGGCCATATTGAATTAACACTGTTGAATGATACGAATTGATATTAGCAGTCCCGACAGGAATAGTCTAAGTTAGTGAATTATTGCACTCTGAGTAGCGGCTGCGGGTTCCCTCCAAATAATAATAATAATAATAATAATAATAATAATAATAATAATAATAATAATAATAATAATAATAATAATAATAATAATAATAATAATAATAATAATAATAATAATAATAATAATGTGAATTATTAATAAAGTGAGTTAATCAGTGAGAGTCGGCCTATAAATTTATCACTAATTAAGCAAAAATAATTCAAAAAAATTTATACCTAAATACTCTTTGATGCAAAATTATCAAAAACACGTTTATACATTTTTTTTTCTTTATATATTTTTAATTTAAATTTTAAAACTAAACCAGATCCATTATTGCTCCTAGTTATCTAGTGTATTGTACTTAATCAATCTTTTTATAAGTCCAATACCCAATACTACTTTTTTATAATAGTCTGGGTAACTCCTAACAAAAAAGTGGAAATTTTCATTTATTTATTTAAATATTTTTATATTTATAACATAATTTTATTAAAAAAACGAAACCAATTTTGTTTTTATGTTTATAATACGAATCAAAACAAATTGTGCGGAAAATATATATATTGAAATTTTTATAATTTTTTAAACAGACTAATTTCTTCTATGGATTCTATTGGCTATCTTTTGCAGATTTATCAAGATGCTTCTGGTCAAGTTGTTAACAGAGATAAAACTCAGTTAATAACTGCCAGCAACATCAATCAATCACAACAAGCTAAAAAGTATTCAAATCTTTACCAATTTCAGTATTGACAAGTTGCCTACTACTTACCTTGGTGTTACCCTGAGTTCCACCAACATAATCTTCAACTTCTTTCCTTTGATTGACAAGATCAACATCAAAGTTCTGAATTGGGAAAGCAAGAACATGTCCTTTGCTGGTAGGCTTACTCTAATCAATAGTGTCCTTCTCCCCATTCCAATCTACTGGAGTCAAAGTTGCAAGCTGCCTTCCTCCATTATCTGCAAAATAGAAAAAATCTGTAATAGGTTTTTGTGGGGCTCTTATAATGATAAGCATAGTATTCACTAGTGTTCGTGGAACTCCATTTGTAAGAGCTACAGTGAAGGAGGTTTAAATGTTCACAGGCTAGTTGACTACCATAGAGTTTACTCCATGAAGCTTTGGTTTTGTTTCAGAAGTAAAGGGTCCCTCTGGTCCAAAATGACTCATAGTATTTACTGTGATAATCATCATCCTTGTCAAAACAGTAATAAGAAGGGCTCTTTAACTTGGAACAGAATGAATGAAGTTAGGAAAGAAACTGAAGAGAACATTACCTGGATTATTGGCAAAGGGGATGGTGACATATGGTTAGACAGATGGTTTGGTGCTCTTCCCTTAATTGACTTTGAAGATGGCTCTGAGAACAATTAGTTTACTGGAGAGTTTGTAAGCTCATTGTGGAGGAATAACTCCTGGAACCTGAACACGATAAGTTCTTTACTTCCTAGTTCTAGTATAAAACAAATTAAAAACTTAAAAATTGATTGCAATAAGGAAGATGAAATTAATTGGAGTCTAATTCAGGATCCTTTAATATTAAGGATACTCTTAACAAAATTACTTAAAACTATCCTAAATATTCTTTATTTGATAGAAGTTGGAATCAAGTCACTCCATCTAAATGCTATTTCCTTCACTGGAGACTTTTGAAATTTTTGATACCAACTGAGGTTACTATTCAAAAGAAACTTAGAATTAGCTTATAAATGTCTGTTTTTCCATAATGAGGAGAGTACCAAGCATGTCTTTGTTTCTTGTGAACATGTTTGGCAGATTTGGTCTTATTTCGCTAACCTTTTCAATGTTAATATTTTCAAGTTTATGACCCATATTCATATGGCTAGGATCTGGTCATGGTCCTCGCCTTCTAAAATCCATATGAAGATCATATTTCCACCCATAATCAACTGGGTTATCTGGCAAGCTAGGAACAAATTAAAGTTCAAAGGCTCTATCACTAATTCTGAATCTTCTATTCAACATATTAAACACATAATTTTTGCTCTCGACTACTCAAACTTACTCAACTTTAAGTATTGGAAAAATTGTGAGCCAGCTGCTAATGATTTAGGCTGTTATTTACGCAGAGATATCAAAAGTAGAATCAAGTACCTGCACTGGACTCCTCCTTCTTGTGGTAGACTAAAACTGAACTCCGATGCTTGTTGTGCTCAATCTGGAGAAACCAGTGGTGCCATTATTATTAGAGACCATCTTGGCAACATCATCTTGGGTTACGGGAACACCTATGGCAAGCAATCGCCTCTCCAAGCAGAGGCTCGCGCTCTGTTGGATGGTTTGGTTATATGTAATATCAAAGGGCTTTCTAACATCGATTTAGAAAGAGACTCTGATATCCTAATTTCGTTTCTTAAGTCTGGTAGCTCGATTGTCTCTATTGAGCAAACATTTGTTCGAATCAAAGATCTTTTATCCTCTTCGATGTCTCTACACCATGCATTTCGAGAGTAGAACCTTGCAGCCGATTGGCTTGCAAGGTGGACTCTCAAATGCAAGATGAAGATTCTTGTCTATCAATTCATCCCCCCAATCCCTTGCTTGCAATACTGGTCCACGGCAGTATGGGGATTGGTCAATTGAGAATAAGCTAATCTTCAATTGTTGTACTAACTTTAGCTGTTGACCTGCAGATTGTTGATTGTTGTTCGCCTTTGAGAGTCTGCAAAGCCATTCGTTCACCAAGGAGTCGATCATCGTCATTGAGTGTACGGGAAAGTCTTCGAGTGTCATCTTGCATCAATTATGCGTATCTTGGCTTGGATTAGCTTCATTTGGCTATGATTTCCTGATTGACGCTATCCTAGGTTAATCTGCAAATCTCCTTATTACTGAGTCTTCGAAATCTTTGGTTTCCTCCACTGGTCTTCTGAATCTTTCGCGGCTCTTCGTGAACCTTAGGAGTTATTCTTCTTCTCTGAACTACATCGAAAGTCTTCACCGTCATTATTCGGAGCAATTCGAAGTCTTCATAGTCGATTTCGACTCAATTTAGCTTATTCATGGCTTCGATTAGCTTCTTTGTCTTATGGGTTCTCAGTTTGGCGCCTCGTGTGTCGATCTTGAAGCTCCTGTTGCTGTCAATTGGATTCGGAACCCTCTAATCATCGCTTTCCTGTGATGATCTTCTTACTCTTTCCGGAAGCTTTGATTTCTAATCTTGGAGACGTTCGTCGTCATTAATTTCCTCTATGGTCTGAATCAGTTCTTCTCTACCTTTAGAGAAGTCTGATATCTTTTAGCTTGTAACCTAATTTTCTTACTCTGGATTTAGGGATTCTTTTTGTAACTTTACCCATTTTTTTATTTATGGGTGACTGAATAAAAAAAATTATAATTTTTTTTACAAAAACGAATTAGTAATGTTAAAATTTACTATTAGTTAAAAACTTATTAGTGTTAAAACTACTAGAATTTAAAAACTGTTAAAGTTTTAAAATATTAAAACTTCACTAAAGTTAAAACTCTTAAAATTTTATTGTTATTCAATTTAATTAATACTGTTAGAAATACTAGTGTTAAAACTTTGTTAGTGTAAAAAAATAAAAATTTGTTATTATTAGATTTTAATATTATTAAAATTGATTACGCATTATTATCAAAATTTATTATATTCTAATATTATTAAGATTTTATACATGGTTCGGATTGTGAATAAATCTTACATCCATGGATAACTGACAAAATTTATATATAAGAAATTGCAAAAGACTCTCAAACATTAAATAGTCAATCACTCATTCGTTGCAAAAATATCTTCTCGGTTTATAAAGAATCTTTGAATTTCATAATGTTTATTCAAGTGTTTATCTTTTATCTCACTACACTCTCTACAAACAAACTCAACGATTTTCTCTGAACCGTTGCTTGTCTTTTATCTCGTCTCGCTACACGTTGTAAAATAATATAGGAAATCTAATTAATATGAAAGATCAAATTAATAGAAGATTCAATTAATATATAAATCTAATGAATGTAGAATATCTACACTTACCTTATAACCTAAAGTTAACAATTCTTCACTTAGATTTATATTAACTTAAGTTTTTATTATCCTCATACTCAAATTACTCACCAGAGACAAAATGCCCACTTTTACACCTGGAGTGATCAATTCCAGAGCAGTTCTTGAATTTTATCAAAGAAATCATCCCTAATATACTAGTCTTATGATCTTCTACTTCCAGTAACATCCATCTGACCTATCCAAAAATCGGACGGAACAACATCTGACATTTTTCTCTATAGTTCAAACTATTGAAGCCTTTGACCCATAAAACTTCAAGTCAAACCAAACCCAACAAAACGGTTGAACTTCATTTGCAAAGGGTGAACCAGAACTTAGCTTGAAAATAGCTCCGTAAAGGCATCCACATCTCCACCATTATGTTCAAACTTCATCTCAACTCCATATGCAACTCAAACACCTATTACATCTCTATGAATACCGAAAGTCTATGGGCTCCTGTCGATGATGATAGTTATCCAAACAGCTCATTCACTCAACCTCTTGTTATGTCCAGCTGTCACAACTATGAACATTACTCCAAGTAAGTTACGACTCATCTTCTAATCTATTTAATGCTTCAATACACTCTTCGAGATTATACGCCTAAGCATACTAAATTTAGCACAATAGCGAGTGAATAATCGGTTCACTAATACCATGTCATTGTTAGAGCTAAACCTCTTCAGATAGTTCGTGGATTGGATCTCCATCTGCTTCGACAAGCTTTCAACTGCCTTTAGCTGAATCCTGTCAGATCTATTCCTCATGCTAGACGCTTCTTCTACTACGAACCCATCCATGACTCACATTTGTTAAATCATGTTCGAGTCCAGTAAATAGCTTGAATCTAATACATCTTTCATGGAGTCCATCTTTATGATTATGTTTGACTTTACTCCAAGATGTGTGATATTTGTCCTTATACACCAACAACGAATATTGATATCAGATCTCCACGCTCACCGCACTACTTGTTCGGGAAACTATAAATATTCGAATAAGATCTGGTCTAGTCCTAACAAAACTCGTTAGGCCAAATTCTAGCCATTCACCCAAAGTAGTTGACGAACACCTACTCGAGAGGTTGTAGGAGGTAATACGGTTTTTAGCTCTTAACTTATTTCAAGAAGAAAATTAACAAGAAAGAACATAAATTAAAAAATCGCACACCAAGAGATTACACGATGTTTGGATCATGAATAAATCCTACATTCACGGCTAACAAATACAATTTTTATATATGAGGTTACATCTAGACTCTGAAACACTAAACACTCGATGAGTTCTTTGTTACAAAACTCTCTTATGGGTTTACAAAGAATTTGTGAATCTCAGAATATTCATTCAAGTGTTTACACTATCTCCAAACAGACTCGTCGATTTCCTTTTAACCGCCTTTTGTCTTGTGCCAGGTGTGATAAATTTTAATCTATTAATTAAAAAATCTAATTAATATAAAAAACTCAATTAATAAAAAATCTCATTAATATAAAAATTTAAATTAATTAATATAAAAATATATTCAATGTACACAAATTTAATTGATATATGATATAATGTTTGGAGTTGCTTCTAAGAAAGACTTATTTTATATATATATATATATATATATATATATATATATATATATATATATATAAATATTAAAGAATGAAAAATCAAAACAATAGAAACATTTACACATTAATTATATATATCATACTTGTTCATAAAATATTAAAATTGATATCCACCTAATTCCATCCATGGGTTGCAAAACAGTTTAAGAAAATATATGAGTTGTTCTTAATCCTTTGTCTTAACTTTGAATGAGGTTTGGATATATCTAAAACTATAACATTATTTGAAAGTCGTCTCTACTTCTACATTATTTGGATTGAGCAGGTGATTAACATTAAATAGTTCTTATGATAAAGTTTATCTTGTTTGTTTTTACAGATACTGCTATAATGAGTGGTGCAATGGTCTTCATAGAGGAAGATCTAAAAATCAATGACGTTCAGTTGGAAGTCCTAGCCGGAATCATCAACCTCTGTGCCCTTGTTGGTTCTCTAGTTGCTGGAAGAACATCTGACATAATCGGCAGACGTTACACAATCGTGCTCGCCTCAATACTGTTCATGCTTGGCTCAATCTTGATGGGCTATGGACCAAACTACACGGTGTTGTTAATCGGAAGGTGCACTGCTGGTCTTGGCGTAGGGTTTGCACTTATGATAGCTCCAGTTTATTCCACGGAGATTGCCTCTGCTTCACACAGGGGCTTATTATCCTCTCTACCGCACCTTTGCATTAGTATAGGAATTTTAATTGGGTACCTAGTAAACCTTTTCCTTTCAAATTTGCCCTTGAAAGTTGGCTGGAGAATAATGCTTGGCATTGCTGCAATTCCTTCTAGTATTCTAGCGTTAGGGATATTGAAAATGCCAGAATCTCCCCGGTGGTTGATCATTCAAGGTCGTCCCGAAGAAGCTAAAAGGATTTTGTATTTAGTATCAAACTCGAAAGAAGAAGCTGAAAATCGGTTTGCTGAGATTAAAAGCGCGGCTGGGATTGACGATGCTGTAGCTGAAATTAAGAAGCACTCTCGGGGACAGGGCGTGTGGAAAGACTTACTGATTAGACCAACCCCTGCAGTCCGTTGGATTCTACTAACAGCTCTAGGGATTCATTTGTTTCAGCAAGCGACTGGAATTGAAGCTGTTATTCTGTACGGACCAAAAATATTCAAGAAAGCAGGCGTCACTACAAAACACAAACTCCTGTTGGCTACAGTTGGTGTTGGAATCACAAAGACTGTTTTCATTTTCTGTGGTAGTCTCTTGCTCGACAAGGTAGGTCGAAGAAAAATGCTACTGACAAGCGTTGGGGGGATGATCTCGGCTCTAACAACTTTGGGGTTCAGTTTAACAATGGTAAACCACCAAGAAGGAGAACTTTTATGGGCTTTAGTAGTAAGCGTAGTGGCCACTTATAGTTTTGTTGCTGCTTTTTCAATTGGGCTTGGTCCCACAACTTGGGTTTATAGTTCCGAGGTTTTTCCTTTGAAGTTGAGGGCACAAGGAACTAGTCTTGGTGTGGCTGTAAATAGAGCCATGAACGCCGTCGTTTCAATGACTTTTCTTTCACTCACCAATGCAATAACCACGGGTGGAGCCTTCCTTTTGTTCGCCGCAGTTGCTGTGGTTTCTTGGTTGTTCTTCTTTTTTCTATTGCCCGAGACGGAGGGGAAGTCATTAGAAGAGATAGAGTTGCTTTTTACAAGGAATGGTAGTAAGTCCATTACTGAATGTCATGTACAAGTTGAACAGAAGAGCCCAGCATAATTATTGATATTTTGATGTTGATATTTTGAACCCACTTAGCAAGAAAAAAATGAAAATACAGGCTTTGTAATGAGTTTGATGAATGTTCATATTTTGGAAGGGTCATCTACCAATTTTAATTTTGATATGATTTCATATTTGGTTCCATATTATTAGTTGGTTAGAGAACCTTATCTCATTTATGATGTCAGAGTATTAAATAGGCACAAAGAATGAGGTTTGGTCATATGTTTTAGTTTTCAATAAAAAGCTTATTTTCAACCATATCACATGCTTAGGTATTAAGGTCTTTCATCATACAACATACAACTGCACTGCAACTTTCATTCCATGTTTTTACCGACCTTTAGGTATGCAGCGGTTTGTCCAAATAAGTCCAACGGCACTTCCATTTGGTCAAATGTATCAGGATCAATTAGGAATGCAGTCTCTTGTTCTATGTATAAACATGTGAAATGTTTTTCTTCAACAAATACTCTTTCAACATGCTCTTCAGTGCCAACACGTAAGCTGATTTTGTTTCCAGTGTCCATCTGCATAGTGGCTCCTCCTCTGCCTTGCTGCTTATGCTTATGCTTATGCTCTGCCTCTACGACTCGGTAAACACGTCCTGTTTTTTTTATGAAGTTTGCAACCTTTAATTCGATGGCGTTGGGAGACGGAGCAGGGGAAATCGAGCAGAAGACGCGTGTGGGTGGGAGTGAGATGAGAGACAAAAGAAGAAGGTGAGAGTGTAATTAGGGTTCTGTGAGGAGTTGAATAGGCGAGGAAGAGACCACGAGAGAGTCTCTTGCTTACTTCCAGCATCTACCTTTCTTCTATACTTGTGGATTTTGTTAGAGAGAGATAGAGGCTTGGGTAACTTTGACATGATTAAACAATCATAACATTAATTATTTAAATTTAATAAACACAGTCAATGAGTAGATATATGAGGGTTTCTCAGCTATGCCTATGTGACTATGTCCTAAACTTGGAAAAATTCAAGGACACTCCAATAGAACCAGGCCCACCAATTACCTACAAGAAAGGACAGCCCTTCGACGAACTCTTTGACTTATTCTTTTTCCATTTAAGCATTAAACACCCGAAACAATCAAATTTAAGAATCCCTTTTTATTCTTCTTATTATAGAAAGTTCAATTAAAAACTCGTTACATAACATATAGAAACATGCGAAAGCTATGTCCAAATGTAGAAAAAGAAGATGCACTGGAGACGATACTTGAGGTTCCCATCCCGGAAGAGATGTTTAGTGGTATGGGAACCAATCTGGCCCTCCGTTGGCAGAACATGTCAGCTTGGATGAAAGCACAGACTTCCGATAAATGGTCGCAACCTGTGATTGCGGCTAGGATTAACGAGCTTCGGTTTCTTCTTTATCTTGTTGGCTCACCTCTTATACCTCTCCAGGTTCAAGTTGGTCACGCCGTGCACAAACCTGTCAAAGATAGTTCCATTGTAAGTGGGTTAGATTACAGTGTTTAATAAGACAATGTTAATGTTTCATTCAGCATAAACAGTTCGTAGACCTCCGTTTGGATCAAAATAGAGAGAGATCTTGATTAGACTGTAGGGTATGTAATGTATATGGATGTTGTAAAACTAATAAAACTGAAATCGAGATTAATGACAAGTTAACTTTTATTTTCCAGATCACAAGTATCTTTTTATATCCCAAGAAAAGGTGTTCATCATAACACTCAACCACCTAAATTTTAATAAATATAATGCTTTTCTATTTATAGTCGTGCTAGTAGATCTAGTTTTGGTATTGATAAATAACCTTTTTCAGCAAGCATCAACAGCCAAGTACATTGTGCAACAGTATGTGGCGGCCACCGGAGGGCAAGCCGCCTTAAACGCAGTTCACAGCATGTGCGTCACGGGTCAGGTTAAGATTACTGCATCCGAGTTTCACCAAGCAGACGTGAACACGAATCTTAAGAAGACAGAGGAAATGGGAGGCTTTCTGCTGTGGCAAAAAGATCCAGACCTGTGGTGTCTAGAATTTGTTGTCTCAGGTTGCAAGGTTATGAGCGGAAGCAATGGCCACCTCTCTTGGAGACATTCCTCCAACCAACAAACTCCTGTTTCGAAAGGACCACCTCGTCCTTTACGCCGCTTCTTACAAGTATAATTCGCTATGAGCTGAAATGTACTAAACCGAATCCTATTATTATTATTAGTATCATAACATCCTGTTTCAAACCTTTTCAGGGACTTGATCCAAGATCCACAGCAAATTTGTTCATCGATGCAACGTGTATCGGCGAAAAAATAATAAATGGTGAAGACTGCTTTATACTAAAACTGGAAACAAGTCCAGCAATACGTGATGCCCAAAGCGGACCAAACTATGAGATTATACATCACACAATATGGGGATACTTTAGCCAACGCTCTGGTTTAATGGTGCAATTTGAGGATTCGAGATTATTAGGTATGCGAACCAAAGAAGGAGATGATATATTTTGGGAAACAAGCACGGAATCCGTAATGAAAGATTACAAGTACGTGGACAATATTAACATTGCGCATAGCGGGAAAACTCGTGTCACAGTTTTCAGGTACGGAGAACAATCTGCGAATCATAAAAGGCAAATGGTAGAAAAATGGAAGATTGAAGAGGTAGATTTTAATATATGGGGTTTGTCAATGGATCATTTTCGTCCTCCTTCAGAAGTCATGAGGAAAGGTTGACAACTTATTTTAGTATCGTACAACGTCTTCAGTTTTAGAACTATATAGTTTGTTTGGTTTTGGATTTTGCGTATTCCCTAGAGCTTTATTCCCTAGTGCTTAAATTTTGTAAATTTTAATAAAATACGGTAATTAATCTGTTATTTTTCTTAACATTCCAACGCTTGCACAGACAGTGTATATAAGGAGAGTCTTAACTATCATAGTACAAAATACCACTAGGTACTACAAACCCTTGAAATTGTTTAATAATGTTAAATGACTATCAAGATGTGTATTTTGTCTTTCGATTATCAGCGAGTAATTCAATAAATTTTTAAAATAAACGAGCTACTCAAATGAGTTGGAGACTTGGAGTACCAACAGACATACAGACGGGTAAAGTGGGATAGAAAATTAATTTGGCAGAAAAAAACTCTAGATTGTTCAACTTACAAGTAGGTACAAACAGGATACACAAACTGCAACTGCAAACAACACATGAAGTTGTTCTTATTGACATACATCTACATTACCATTACGAACAAAGTAAGGACTTAACAATGAAAGAACCAAAAACTTGATTATTCCTTGATACTCCCTTCCTTATTTTGGTTGGCACTCGGTTGTCCTCCGGGTTGGTACTCCTCCCTGTCCATCTCCGGGTTGTACTCCTCCCGGACCACCTCGCGGTCCGCCTCCTGGTTGCCCTCCTCCCTCTTCTGGTTCTCTCTCTCTTTCTTCTTCTTGTTTCCTTGCCTCTTCTTCCTCTCTCTTCCTTTCCTCTTCTCTCCTGGCTTCCGCTTCTTGCCTCTTTTTAACTTGTTCTTCTTCTCTTTTTCTCTCTTCCTGTTTCTTTCTAGCCTCTTCCTCTTCTCTCCTGGCTTCCTCTTCCTGTCTCTTTCTAGCTTCTTCTTCTTCCCTTTCTCTCTCTTCCTCTCTCCTTTTGGCCTCTTCTTCTCTCTTTCTTTCCTCTTCTCTCCTGGCTTCCTCTTCTTGTTTCTTTCTAGCTGCTGCTTC
Organism: Limnanthes douglasii subsp. nivea; assembly: GCA_036936605.1. Taxonomy (NCBI): domain Eukaryota; kingdom Viridiplantae; phylum Streptophyta; class Magnoliopsida; order Brassicales; family Limnanthaceae; genus Limnanthes; species Limnanthes douglasii. The sequence goes on along the minus strand of JAUPFV010000005.1, from coordinate 122,801,512 downwards.
TTCCCTTTTTCTCTCTTCTTCTCTCTTTCTCTCCTCTTCTCTCCTGGCTTCCTCTTCTTGTTTCTTTCTAGCTGCTGCTTCTTCCCTTTCTCTCTTTCTCTCCTCTTCTCTCCTGGCTTCCTCTTCTTGTTTCTTTCTAGCTGCTGCTTCTTCCCTTTCTCTCTCTTCCTCTCTCTTTTTAGCCTCTTCCCTCCTGGCTTCTTCTTCTTGCCTCTTCCTGGCTTCTTCTCTTTCTCTCTCTTCCGCCCTCTTCCTAGCCTCCTCTTCCTCTTGTTTTTCCTTTGCTATAGCCTCCTTCATTAATTTGAATTCTTCTTCGGCACAGGAAGTGCAATCCAATATCAATGAGTCATCTTCGGAATCCAGAAAATCATCTAGAGTAACGTTACTTACGTTCAAAGACAAACTAAGAATGTATCTGTCTAGAACTTGTAAGACAGAGTTCTTCCCTGCTAGGAACTGAGGATAGTTATATGATGATGTGCTAAACCCCATGAAAACAAATGAACCGTTGTTGAAGGACATCTGAGCCATTGGATGAAATCTCGGAACAGCAAACACATCCCCTTCCTCAACCCAAAACCTCATGTTTTCACACTTCAACTCGGAGTTGCTAGGACAAATCACCTGGATCATCCCTTGTCCGTGCAATACAATGGATATCTCAGTAGCTTCTGGGTTCCAGTGAGGTCCCATCATCGATCCCTTCAAACATCAAACACCAAACACCAAAAAATTTTATTCAGTCTACGAAGAAAGAAATGTAAAACATATAAATGATGATGTCCATCTTTGATTCTTTATAAGCAAACCTTTGTCAAGTTAACAGCAAAAACTTCAACGTTGGATCCCTGGAGCAATTTCAAGTCTTTTTTGTCGACTGTTACGCTCCATCCATTACAGTTCTCAAAATCAGGCTCTTCTTCAAAAATGTTGTATGCTTTTTTGCTGCTGCTTTTCTTCTTCTTGTTGCTCCAAATACCATCGATGAAATTGTATGTTCTCTTGCTACTGCTCTTCTTCTCGTTGTTGCTGCTCCAAATATCATCGCCCAGAAAGGCTTTAAGAAAGCGAGCACCCATTTCCCAAGAGTTTGTTTTGTTCTTTGGCGAGGCGGCAACTATTGGCGGGGGCCTTTCTGCTGTTTTTATTATTTGTAGAATCTCTTCTGGGATCTTAAGACCACAGTTACAGTAAATTAGTACATTTTAAATGCTTATCAACAAGAACATTTTTCACTAAAAAAATGTTGAACAGTTTTGTTTTTGGAATTTCATTAGTTTCACATGCCATATGCCAATAAATCCGAACCGGAAGAAAACAAGTATTGACCAAACTGGGAACATAAACAATAAGGCATACTCATACCTTGAAAGCCGACTGAAGTGTCCGCGTGTCGAATCCAAGAACCAGATCGCTAACGCGTGAGTAAGCCCCTATCGATGGCTCCTGCAATAAATTAGATCCGAATTTTGTTTTGATAAGATGAAGAAAAACACTTTTATAAGTCCTAGAATGAATATGCAAAAGAAGGAAATAGTGGGCAAGAGGCACAATCGCAAAATAATCGATATACGAAAAGAAAATTATGATTCATACGAATAAGTTGTCTTCCGTGTTGGAGAAAAATGCATAGATCCTAAGCTTGGGGATACGTGTCTGGAACACTGATTTCTGTTCTCCGGTTTCTGCATTGCTCTGTATATAGAAAGCAGAACCGGGTTTCAATCTAAATATGTCTCCTCTTTGTAGCATAACATTCCTTAGATTGTCTTCATCGGTCCATGTCAGATTGCCACTCCCTGCAGTATAGTCAATTTTTTTATAAAATCAGAAAGTAAAAAAGAATGAGTACTTATGCAGATTTTAGTTAACAGTATGAGAGTTAAATCGAATTTATTACCTGAATGGACGAATAAGACCATGTCTGCATGCAAAAGAACTGGAAGAAAAACCGAGTTTGGCTCCAGCGTAATGAACTCAAGATGGTAAGGCCCTTTAACTCCATCGCTGACATCAACGGCGGAGATCTGTCCAAATTCCGCCTGAGCAATGACCGTCCGTTGTTCCTTCTTCACTACAGGCAACGCACCAGACCAACCATTGTTGTCGGAAGATAAAGAGACGGAAAATAAGAGAGAAAATAAACATATTACAGTAAAAGATCTATTCATTGCTATCTTGTTATGATGAATGATGATGGAGTATATCGAGTATGGAGATGGTAGTCTAGCTTGGGTTTTAAACTCTGAATAAAGGTAGCAAGTGCAATAATACGTCACGGCATTGTCGACACCTGGATTTTCATGTCATACGTGGCCGTTCATTTACACTGTGCCTTTTTGTCGCAATGAGTGTTGTTGATTGATTCAAAAGCATATGTGTCCAATACTCAATTCTCTTAGTCTTAGTGTGCCATGAAAATTGGACTCTTAGAACTTAGAAGGATGGGATACCCTATTGGGCTCGAGTTCCTCTTAAATCCTAATATATTAGGTTAGGGCCTCACTCCACCCCTTTCCCAATTGTTCGCTGATACCCATCTCATTTCTTGTTGGCTAATGAAATAGAAACCCAGACCCAATTTACACGAATTTAATCCATTCTTCCACATGTCTATTCCTTAAAACTTATCTACGAACAGCAATATTTAGTTTTCGATTCCTTTGGATTCATAAGATTTAGTTTTCGATTTCATAAAAAGAAAAATCAAACTAAAAAAAAGAAATATTCTACGTACTCTTCGAACGGCAATATCCAAAATATGCCCTCCATAATATTCAAATCTAAATCTATTAAATTAGTTTTATATTCGTCGTAAAATAAAAGGATATATAAAAAAAAGTAGGTATATGGTTCCAGGTGGAAAGACAGTGTGGTATGACTTTTATGTATAAGGGAAGTATCCTTAGATACCTAGTCAACTTTGAAATATCAAAATGGTATCCATTTTTAGATTAGTTTCATAAAATAACTAGAGCCAAATTTTGGAAAAAATACCTTCTAGGGTATAAAAATGAGCCATTTTGGTTCGAACCCACTTGTTTAGTCTCATTAGACTGGCCTTTGGGTTACCATTTCCTCAAATTCACTTTTCTAATTTTGAAGAAAGAGAAACACAAGACCCAATACTGAACCAAAAACCTACCCTCAACGAAACCATTTTTGGAACCGTTCTGGCGACGTTAACTGAGTCCGACTTCGATTATTGGTGAGCAAACGACGGTGCCGACATGAACTACATTACGATAGCAATTTCTGTCGACTTTTCCGACCAACGCAGGTGAAGTCACCGTCACCGTTCGGCACTGTTTTTCGGTAGAACAGACGATTCCGTCGAACTACTACCGGTAAGTTTTCAATGGTTAACGTGATTTTTTACATGAACTAGTTACATGAATGTTTGTGTTAACTGTTGGAGAGTCTTTTTTATTTCGAAACCACAGTGGATAGCAATGTTCGAAATAAGTGTACAATAACATGCAATACGTCTAGCAATGTCTGCATATATATCTAGCAATGTCTGAAATATGTCTAGCAATGTCTGCATATATGTCTAGCAATGTTTAGCAATGTCTTTTCATATATCTAGCAATGTGTGTAAGTTAGTTGATTCTTCAGTTTTTTTAGTGAAACTCAAGGACTGCTTGGTTTGAAATGTCTAAAAATGTGGCAAGTTTTTTTTGTTTGGGTGATTGGGATGTAGGTTATGACCACGATATAAGGAATATTATTAGAATGACTAGAAATTACGATATGTGCAGGCAGACATGACTGCGACGGGGGTATTTCAACAGGTCGGGCTTAGTTAGTATAAATAACCTTCTAAGACGAAATATAATAACAACAGAACACATGGAAGCTGCTCGGGACACCCCTTTCTATACTTTTCTCAAAACATCGTTCGACGTAAGGAACGAGGATATGCTCGCTAAAATGAGAGCCAAAATATTTAAGCATTTCCTTAGTGATTCAAACATAAACAGACGATGGTAGTTATATTTGATTTTGAAATAGTTTTATTTGGGAAAACCGTATAATTGTGTAATTCATAATAAATTGAATGTTGTTTGTATGAATTTTTTTTAGACGTTAGTGTTGGGACAATAATTCATTATTTTCATTTTCAAAGCATCTACCAATGTTAGATTACATGTATCTAGCAGTGTATTTTTTATGTATATAGTAATGTCACAATTGAATATCTAGATATATCGTAAGAGCGTGTCTAGAAATGTCATATAAGTCGTATTTAGCAATGTCATAACGTCGTATCTAGCAATGTCATATAACTCGTATATAGCACTGTCATAATTGAATATCTAGCAATGTTGTAAGAACGTGTCTAGCAATGTCATATAACTCGGATCCAACAATGTCATAACGTCGTATATAGCAATGTCGTATAACTCCTATATAACAATGTCATATAACTCGTATATAGCAATACATTAATAAAGTATCTAGCAATGTTAGATAACTCGTATCTAACGATGTCATAACATCGTATATAACAATGTCATAACGTCGTATCTTGCAATGTCATATAACTCGTATATAGAAATGTTAAATAACTCGTATCTAGCAATGTCATCAGGGTACCAAGTGTTAATATGTTTGGTAATTAGGTAAATAGGATGTCATTTCCAGATACTAATACGTATTATTAATATATCAAGCAAGATCCTCTAATTACTAGTGTATGCAAGCATTTAACGATTACTAGGTATCTAGCAATGTCATAATTGAATATATAGCAATGTGGTAATAAAGCATCTAGCAATATCATTTAACTTGTATCTAGAAATGTCATAACTAGTATCTGGCAATGTCATTTAACTTGTATCTAGTAATGTCATATAACTCATTATAGAAATGTCATGTAACTTGTATCTAGCAATGTCATGTAACTAGTATGCAGACTGATGTTATTGGAGTTCATACAATATGTTTTTTGATTTAGTATGTTTTTTTTATTAGCAAAAATAGACCAACCTCTGAGATATTCTATTTTTCTGGGAGGGTTATTGTACTTGGAAGTTGTAAAGCCACTATCTAATGTTTTAATCTATTTTATAATTATGTTGTTAGTTTTTTTTGGGTGTTCGATAGATGTTTAGAGTAGCAATGCCTTTATTTACAGTATCACTAAGGATTAGAAAGTTAGTAGTTCCAGGAAGTAGTTGTAAAGGCAGTTATTAAACACAATCGCTATGTAAGAAGTGAGATTGGTGTATCTAGCAAACTCATATCAATGTATCTAGCAATGTGATATTTGAATTACAATCGCAATAACAATTCCCATATCTAGCAATGTTGTATTTGTGTGTCTAACAATGTTATACTATTATGTCTAGCAATGTGGTATTAGTGTATCTAGAAATGTTGTAGCCGGTTGTACCACTTAGACGCCCGATCCTTGAAAGTCATCGAAAACGCCCGACCTACAACTTATCGTCATTATCAAAACTCAACATTAAGTTCTTAAAGGCTTCCAAATGGTTATCTGGATCCCTTTTACCATCATACTTTTCCAATTTTGAAATGTCAAACCTCTTTGGGAGATGTCCTGACAATATTTCATCGGAAAATGGTAAAGCTCTCCATGGCAATGTGTAAATAGCGTATCATATTCGCTAAAGCTCTCCTGACAATATCGTATCTAGCAATGTCTAAATACAAGCCGAAAATCGCATCCTCTACACGGCAATCGCATCATATTCGGTAAATCTTCAGATGTCTGTAAAATGTATCTAAGTGCATCTGGAAAAAACAATTATACAACCCTCTTTATTGCTCAAATTCGAACCAATTCCACTTTAGTAGATTTACTACCAACAGAGAGTAAAACGGAAATGAACTCTACAATCTTCAAACGGTGATTTCTAAGTGCAGCAGAAGCTCGAGAAATGTTTGATAGACTTGAACTGGAAGATGAAGCTCACACGCTTCTAACCTAAGATTTATCTTCTGCCCTTTCGTCCCCATTTTGACACCAGCCACTTTCTTCTCCACCGTGACACCAACCATATTCTTTCCATCGTAAACACCAGCCTCTGTATAGCTCTAAATCTATATTGCATCACTTGTAGGCAGAGCTTCACCGGCGATAGCCGTGCTCCATCCCTGAACAACATTGACGAACATCGCCAACAAAATCAACGAACCCCCAACCAACTCAGAACCCGCAACATGGTGGCTATCAGGCCTAATTTTTTCTGCCAAAAAATCTCCAAGGGAGTGGTCGATACCTGCAATATCAAGCAGACAGCAAAATGAAATCGAAAAGAACCATACTGCGCCAATGACTCAATCTGAGGGAGATAAATCTCTGTCGTGAGGAACATCAACGATAAGAGAACCCAACAGTACGGTTTTTGAAGCTGTTCGCTGGTGAGAAAACAATACGGCTTTTTGTGGCTGTTTGTTGAAAAACGGTAGACTACGATGTTTACAGGTACCGGACGGTGGTTTAGGGTGGTCGACGGGAGGTTCACGGTTTTTTAGAGTGGTCGCCGGGATGACGGTATGTTGACGGTGGTTTAAGGAGGTCGACGGTGGTTCAGGTGTTTTGGGAGGGTTAAGAGAGAAAGGGTTAAGAGAGAGAGTGGAGGCTGGTTCAAAATTCAAAATTGTTGATTGGATGAAAATACCCATTAATTCTCAATATAAGGCTTATATACTAGGTTAAGGGTAGTTATGGTATTAAAAAAATTAGGTCTTGAAAGGGAATTGTTTTATTGAGATGGGTATTAAGTGAGCATTAATCCATTTTTAGGTACTAGATACTAATATGTTTGGCCAATAGGTACTTAGGGTGTCCTTTCCCAATTTTAATTAGGTACTAGTCAAAATCTCAACCTATATTTGGTATAAAATATAAAAATAAAATGTATTCCCTCTTTTATTAAGAAAATAGTTTTACTTTATTTTTACTAGTAGAACCATAAAATATAGATTAAAAAATCAAAGTATGGTAGAGTTGGCACGTACATAGATAATATTAGAAAAATAAGATAGCAACTAATTATCGTGTGTGATAACTATTTAGATTATACAATACAGTTTTTTTTGTCAAGATTACTATTTTCTCATTTAGATTTCTAATTTCTCTTTCGCCAAACCCTTTAACACACATGGTTATTGATTCTAACAATTATAGGAGAGCTTGTTGTTTATGATTAAGTGTGTCCTCTTTTTTTAATATATCTATTTATATTTAAGTATTTTGGCCATGAATTTAGGTTGTTTTATTTTAGTACTCATATTTTAATAGTTCTAGCATAAGTTTCCTTAACGACTTTATAGATGTTTAATAGTATTATGTTATAACTTAAACATTACTTGATGATTATTGTTACTACATTTAATTTGTTTATATATTTTATACTTTGTGATTTTGGATTTAAACTTTTTGTTTTTTGTGTTTTGTAAGTTAGAAATTAAAATATTACTTATGTTATTGAATTGGAATTATTACCGGTTTATAAAATATTTTTTGATTTAAGATGTGAGATTTATTGGTATTTCTAGTGCGATAACTAAATTTAAAATGAATTAACTCGTTTTGTACTTTTGGTTTATGTGAATGATAGCATGGATAGTTTTTTATATTGCTTAACATTTATCATAATTATTTTGTTAAAATATTTAAATACTAAAGAAATAAAATATAAATAAGATGATTCACGTATAAAAAAGTAAAAAGACTAACTTTATATTTTGGTAAAATATAGAGTCTATCATCAAGCTATTATGAACAACTGAAATAAGTTCAGATATATATAAATAACCGAAAGTAAATCTAATATATTGCATGTCTTATTAAATGATATCTACACCCAAAGTGTCAAAAATATTTGAAATTATGTTTAGTAAATGAATTGATGTTTCTTTTGTATCTAATATGTTGTAAGATGTTGTTTGGATTTACTAAAAAATATTTTTTTTTTTTTATATTTTATGTTATATGTTATATCATCAATTTTATTTGAATATTATCTTCATAAATGACTATGTTTTTTTTATGATTGGATTTATATGATATTAGTTACCAAAAATATATTTATTTATTTCCAAAATAGATCTGATAACAAAACAAATAGTACCAAACATTTTTTTTAACTGTTTAACAGTAGTAATACTGGAACCATATATACATATATGTAATTTTTCTTGATGTTTAACATTATTAAATCATAATATTGTTAAACAATAGCATGTTTAACAATAATAATGATCAATACTACTAAACATGATAGCGTTTAATGTTTATTTTTATATTTGTTATATATTTTTGCTATAAATATGATGAACCAAATATCAGGTTGAATTTGATCTATCATTCTAATAGAGATTCATAAGTTTAATATTTAGTTTACTTTGATGGTATCATATAAAAAACAGTTGTTCACGTAGGACAAACTGAATTAGCTCGCCTCATTTAAGTTTTTCTTTCCAAAGTGATTCTCATGCATCTTTTATGCTCATGTGACTTTTTATTTTCAACATATTTTACCAGTTCCTTCAATCGAAGTCATCCCTCTAACTTTTTCAACGATTTTTTTAGAGGCAATTGTTCACCTGTAAGAAAAATTACCTTATATCACAAACTTTATATCTTGTCATGAAAAACAATTGTCAAAAAAACACAAACAAATTAGTCATTTTAAGCTTTTATAGATGTTCATGTAAACAAAAATTAATTGTTTATTAACCTTAATATACAAGACAGAAACATGTTTAGTCACACATAACCAAAACCTTATGGAACAACGGAGTTTGAGATTATGTGTTCTACTGTAACATACAATACAAACAAACAGAAATCTTGTGAAAAGAATGTGTTAAAATCATATACTCTACCAAAGAGAACATGAAAATACACATAAACTAGTAACATATCTTAATTTTTGCACAAAAATACAAATAACATTTTTTCATATGTTCTTTACCTTTTTTCGAAATTCAATCTCCATCCTCCTATTTGATGATTTATCTTTGCAAGTTCCCCTTTGCATAAGCATGTTAGCACAAAGTCAAAAATATTATCAAATAAAATCAAACATTTTACTAAATCATTAAAGTTACTTAAAACCTCATTATCAATATAATGAGATATTCCAACTTTAAAATAAACTCTAATTTGAACCCATATCAGCCAGATAAAAATTACAAATATATATATATTTATATATATATACAAAACATAACATAAAATAAAATATACACAACCAAATTCATTTCTGATTTCCCCTACAAATTAAACCTTCTAGGATGTCTTCGTGTTGTATCCTCTTTTATATTTCTATTTTGCCCCGAAAGGGTAACTGAGTTGGTGGGGTAAAGCGTATTTGTGACCAAAGGTCATGAGTTCGAATCTCTCTACAAACACTTTTTTAGCTGAGTCTGTAACCTTGTCTGGTTTACCTTCTGGCGTTAGTTTGCAGACTATTGCGTCAGATCGAGGGTTTACCAAGTACGCACTCGTTGAATAGCGATTTTAGATTCCCTCTAAAAAAGTATCCATTATGTCACAAATAATCATGGTTTTTTTTATGTTCTCCGAAGAAAACAAACCATCTAATATCATATTTATTATAATTGTACCTTGATTATTGAGTAAAGATTTGAAGTGGAAAAAGAAAACATCAGGAAAAATAAATAAGCTTATATTTATTTTCGAGTTTCTAAATCTTTTTGGAATTTAATGAAAATAAAAGTTACTTTTAATATGACTAGACATCTAACATCGGACCAAATAAAAGTTAATATCTAGTTTTAGGGTTCTAAAATAAATAACCGTTATTTTTGGTCAAAAGTTACCATAAAAAATTATATAATTTTGGATTTGTATACTATAAAATAAAACATTAAAGCATGTTGGCCAAGTGAAGAGTCACATATGACTTGCATGGTTTGGTCATTTTGGTCGGGTCTGACCACTATATTCGCATATTCGACCATTTTGGTCGCGTTTGTATGTGACTCTTATATAGGCGTCCCTGATTGCACGCATGTGTTGTCATTAGGTATTTAGGTGGACGGTCTTGGCTATTTTGGCAAAGTCAATCTCCCATTGTGCATACGTGTTATCCTTAGGTGGATAGTCTTGGCTATTTTGGCAAAGTCAATCTCCCATTTTGGCAAAGTGAAAGGTCGCGTTTGTGCCGACGCTCAGATTAGTAGACTTGTTAAATATAGAAGTTAAATTCTTAAACGTAAGAAAAATAATTGCATTTAAAATAATGTATACATGTTAATGTGTAGATTAGAGGTAATCTAATTTTAATCGTATATGTTATGAAATGGAAAAAGAACGATTGATTTACCTGTAACTCCTTGAAACTTGGAAGATGAGTTAGCAAAAAAATATTGACATCAACTAACGTGTTGTACTTAAATTTAACATGTCATGTAACACATAATACTCGGCTAGCTTTGAAATTATCCTTGTGGTTTCATCAGGCCACAAATGTAATATATAGCCTACCAATCCACTTTTGTGGTCACAACCATCATGTTGTGTGATGGTTACTGGTTAAAAGAAGATAGTGCAGTGCAGACAAAGGATGGTGACGGAATCAGTCTGCTAACTGCAGACAAACACAAACAGATGGATGGTGACTGGAATCAGTCTGCTAACTGCAAAGAAGGTATGGATTAACCGTCCGTAACACATTGTACAATGGAAAGGAAAGCCATCTTGATGTGACTCTGGGCTCAACGGAAATTACTATCTACGACAATTGGTTCAGAAATTAAGAGGGGTTATGCTTAACTACAATGACCTGAAAAACACAATCACATTTACCTATTTTGGACCAAACCTCAACCAATGAATGCCGAGCCAAGGCTTCCCCAAAGGTACATTGCAAGCTTCTACTGAGGATGGACACAATATGCAATTATAGAAGCATCCAAACCTAACATTAAGAGTGAAGTTAATTTCTTCCTAACTACCCTACAAACTACTCAATCAAGCTTTCTTAACTCCATTCATGTGCCCAATACTAACTCTGGTATTAATGGTCTTAGTTCTATTACAAAAATTCTATCTATTTAATACAGTAGGCACAGCACTGGCCACAAAAAGAGATGGCAATTTCTATTCTGTATGAGATTATCTATAAAAGTGGAGCTTCATTTGCTCCAACAGATCTGCAAGGTGCAATACCCACAACAGAGCTTCCAAGTCGGTAAGGCAAAATCTGGGTCAGATTGACAAAAGTGGCTGGTGCTTAAGGTTCCACCAGTAACTACATATGCTGAGACTCAAACTCTTTAATAGAAAAAAATGCCAGAAAACATGAAATGAGAAACACAAACATGGACTTGAATTTATACATTATGTATGCAGCGGAACGTATAGTTATCTAAGAAGCTGGACTGGAACCAGAACTCAATACATTTGTATTCCTCAAAAGAACTATTGTATATTTGTTATCCGGACCAAGATTAACAAGACATTCTTACTTTAGCAACTATATATTTATGTATACGCAATCACTCTTATAATCAGAATTTGCATAAGCCAAGCTTTTGAAATAATTTCACAATTTACTTTCACCTTCTGCTACTTAAATTGGTTGTCTCACTAGGCAATTCCACTTTATTTAGGACTTTTGATTCCATAAAGAAACATCACTAGGAACTGGGGAAGATCTGTTCATAGAGGAGTTAGGATGGGACTGAAGCTCTTTTGTCCCTTGCCCTTAATTTCAACCAGCTCTATCTAGCAGATCTTGCTGCTACATTTCATACAGAGCTCGAAAAAGAGAAGATTAACCATGGTACAAGCACGATAATAAAGCTTGCGGGCAATTGAGTTTGAAAGATTATACCTCCTCCCACTCTCCGGTTTAGGCTTTACAAGAAGTGAAAAGGGAGCTGACAGAGGGGGATTACCCGCTTGACTCGCAAATTTGTGTCTGATGGTCAAGGAAAAGGAGGTAAGGCACATAAAGCACTCTCAATCACCTTTCTTGGTGATATGGAGAAACAAAACTTTAGGAGCTGAAATTGATCTAACTGACCAGATTCTATGAACATATATATTGCTAGAGGAACTAAATACCGAAAACAGATATCAATTGTGGAATAATAGATAGAAATACTCTAGCCTACAGGGTAAGCAGCTTCTAGAAAAAGTGAAGTATATAACAGAACAAATAAATCAACATGAGGAAAAAGAAAAGAGACATTATTATAACCCTACTAAGACTGTTAACCAGAGCTCAAATAGTTCCATACCATAGAAGAATTAGGATGTTAATTTCTTCAAACAAAAGTATTCATAACATTCTAAAATTGATCCAAAAACATAAATAATATAACAATGAAAAAAGTCAGAATGCGTACCAAAACTTTAAACGCCGGCCACAAAACAGGAGATAAAGAGTATAATTCTCATACAAAACAAGCTACAACCTCTTGAGACCTTTTCTTCATCTTCCTCCAAAAAGCCTCCTTTCTTTTTTCCTTTCTAAACTATTCTTAAGTCGCCTTTCGCTTCCTCAACTTCATACCGTCCTTAGTCGGCTCATCTTCTTTCTTGGCCTTAGAGGCTGTTGCTTTGGCCAGTTTCTTTGTGTTCACTTTCTTGGGGATTTTCTTCCTTTTAGCCTCAATTCCTTCATCCAATTTATCATCCGAACCCATTTCAACATCATCAAGCATAATCTGCTCCTTCAACACATCATCATCTTTCTTGGCCTTAGCCAGTATCTTGGTGTTTGACTTCTTTGGTGTTTTCTTCTTTTTAGCCACACTTCCTTCTTCTTTATCCTCACCCATTTCATCAGCATCAACCAGTTCTGATATATCAATCTGCTTCCTCTTCAACACATCATCATCTTTCTTGGCCTTGGCGAGTTTGTTGGTCTTCAACTTCTTGGGTGTATTCTTCTGTTTAGCCACACTTCCTTCTTTTTCTTCTTCATCCTCACCCATTTCATCGCCATCTTTCTTGGCCTTGGCCCGTTTGTTGGTCTTCAACTTCTTGGGTGTTTTCTTCTTTTTAGCCACACTTCCTTCTTCTTCTTCCTCACCCATTTCATCGTCATCTTTCTTGGCCTTAGCCAGTTTGTTGGTCTTCAACTTCTTGGGTGATTTCTTCTTTTTAGCCCCAATTCCTTCTTCTTGATCAGCACCCATTTCTTCATCATCAAGCATCTCAGAGACGTTACTATCCATGTACCGAACCTCATGAATCCTTCCTTTTCTCTTCTTGTTAGATACGCTATCATCCTCGTCAGCGTTAGCTAAATCTAACTTTTTGGTTCCTCCTTTAACAGTTCTATCACCAATAGAAGCATCAATCTTGAGTTTCAAATCGGGCACAGCCTGGTAAACAGGTAAAGCTAAACTCTCTAGCAATTTCAAATGAAGAGACCTAATATTTCCCCACTTACTTGGAACAATTTCTGCGATTCCATTAATGGCCGCAATTACGTTCTCCACGAGTTCCTCCTTACCCATCGACAGTTTACCGACCCTCACCACACTGCACGTACCCGTCTTCAAGAAAAACAAAGCCGATCCACAAATCTTCTCAATTTGCTCCTTCCAATTCTTATGCCTCAGATCAATTGCCACCGGAATCTTTTTCTTCTTGAAAAACTGCTTTCCCAACAGCCTTGGTAAAAGTGGAATCACTCTTTTATCGGCAAAAAACGCGGTATATGAATCGCATAGCTTTCTTTTCGCCTCGAACGGACGAAAATCGGTTCTCAATTTCGTGAGCTTGATCACTTTGCTGATCGGGAGGTCTTCAGACTTAATCTTCTTCATGGCTGCTTCTTTTGTGAGCTCCGACTTTGATCGGTCGTCTATGAAGAGACAGAGCTCCGACGAGTCCTCGACGGGGTTGATGAGAGGGTGAGGGAGAGGAATTTTGATAGGATTTGTGCGTCCTTTTTGAGGGATTTTCTTCAGAGTCACTATTAAGTATAAGAACTCATCGTTTTCTAAAAGCTGGGGTTTTTGGACCTTCGATTTTGAGTCTCTCCATTTGAGCAAAGCGTTAGTGGCTTTCGATACATCGTCTCCATTTACCTTGGAAGATGCAACTGACGGAGCCGGTGTTGCTGTTGCTGCGTCTGCCATTGAAGCGTTAGTGAGTGTGCTTTAGAGAGAGAGAGAGAGAGAGAGAGAGAGAGAGAGGAGAACAGAGTGGAGACTAGGGTTTTAAGTTGGAAGTCGAGAGAAATGGAGAGTTAGCTGTTATGGTTTTAGGGTTTTGTGTAGTGGGCTGGACTTAGATCCGATAATCTAAAACCCCATAAAACCCAAACATTTTTTAAAGCTGTAAAAGAAGACTGTGGTTTACCTTTTAAATTTATTTTCTCCAACTACTTCCCCGTAGCGAAGGGATCTGGCATGCCGAGTTTACTCAATATATTACATTTTTATTTTTATTTTAAGTAAAAGAGTATTGAATTTACTAAAAATTGAATGTTTACAAAGATGAGGGTTTCTTAATGAAATCCAAAGAGTTGAAGGACTTAATTAAGAAATTAGAGATAAAATCCTAGATTTGAAACTCTAATTTCAATTTTGTCAACTAGAGTATTGAAACACGGCTTTGTTGATAAAGACGAAAGCTTCTCCAATGAACAATTTAGCCTTGTTGATGAAGACGAAAGCTTCGCAAGTGAAGAAAACAAGTCTCCAGCAGCAAAACACGAAGCATCTACCCAACGTCTAGGGTTTTTCAAGCTAACCTGGATCAATATATCTGATACCAAGACTTTCGAGGGTAATAATCGCTAGAAGAGAGAATGGGGCATCAGCATTAGAGAAGGATCTGTTTGTTCGCTCTAACAAAATTCATTTCGTAACCCAATCAGTAGCAGCGTTCTGAGTTCTAGAAATATGGCGAAGACTCATAGATGGGTGAACCAGACTACGGCAAATAGTCGCGATTGGGATAGAAGCAGGGTTTCCAGTGGCCATGATGTTGATGAGTGTTAGGCAATCTGATTCTATGTCAACATCATGCCAGCCTTTTTGTTTGCAAAGTATGAGAGCCTCCAAGAACGCTTTGCACTCAGCCTGGAATGGCCCCATTTTGCCAAATACAAAACCAGCACCAACAATTATGTTGCCTTGATCATTCCTGACTATCAGACCACCAGTGGCTTCGCCAACGAGACTATTTGCACCGTCGACGTTGATTTTTAGTCTACCAGCAACTGGAGCTTGCCATATCAGGTATTTTCTTTTGACATTGTTTATAGATAGACATCCTAGGGCAGCTCCTGCATCAAGCACACCAGACCCGTGTTTAGCCTTTAGGACATTTTTTGAATCGATACCAAAAATGACTTTAGTGATTCTATTAATGGCACTAGAGAAGTTATCGAAAGTATCATTAAACTTGCATCTATTCCTATTATACTAAACTGTCCAACAAATGATTTGTGGGGCAATGTGAGTAATGAAAAATTTACTAAATATATTACATGAGAGAAAAGAAAATTTTCGAATAAAATATATTTTTGAACTTTTTTAGTTTTGATGAAATTAGTGTTTTTACAATATATAGGTATCTTAATTTCTTTAGTCTGTCGTATGCATCGGCACTATACCATTTTTACTTAAATAACTATAAAATGTTGAATATTAATGGACTATATATATATATCCGGTTATTGTTTTTATATATCTACTAATAATAATAAGAACAATTGAATCAATTGTATTATATATACAGAAAAACGTTACCAAGATAAGTGTGATATGTAGATTAGAAATGAAACACAAGCGGGGTTGAAATATAAATTGGCGTGGTAGTGATGGTGCAAAACAAAGTTATATGTGAAGAAACGTTATTAAAACGTTATTTTACGGAACTTTTAAGGCTTCATTTTCACATGCACCTTTATTTTCTAGTCAGATTTAAAAATTATATATAAAGTATTATTACTATTATTTAACTGTATATATCATGTTAAAACTATATTTTATTTTATTTATTTTTATATTTTATTTATTTATTGTTACTTTTTTCATATCATTCGAAATTATTAGTCAAATAATCTTAAATTTTGGATAGATAATCTAAATAGGACCAATATAGTAATAGGAACAACATAGCACCAAAATAAATAAGCTTGAACACCAACAATACCAATATCATTTCTTTTCTTTTGTCATTTCACCTTTCATTGATTCATAGTTATGAAAATTATAATATAATAGAAAATAAAAGATTAATAAGGGAGGTATGTATAAATCAAGGACAATTTAGATAAGGAGTTATTTGTTTGAGATTAAACAACCCACTATTCATATAACTGTTTAGTACTTCATTAGAAATGATGCACCATTAAACAATAATTTGCCTTGTACCCCCACTTCCAAGTAGATCCACCGCCGGTGACAATCGCGTTGAATTTGGATACTATGAATGAGATGATCCAAATCTCAACACTTAAGCTTGAACTAATAACTCACGGAGTAAAATAAATTTATTAGGTTTTGGTCCCTCACAAAACACTAAAAGTCAATAGCCTTTTACAACTTTAGGTTTCAAGTTGTAATCGTCTATATAATTTAAACTTAAGTTTTTGTATTCCTTTGATAAGACTGAAACTAAACCCAAAACTTTGTACATCTCTCGTCTTGTTGGTTGGTAGTTATTCAACCTTAATACAGGTTTTTAAGAACAAATCTTGAAGCTTAATCGGAAGAGTTTAGATTACCGAAGTCGGATAATGGAGAACAATAATAAACAAACTCCCTCCTTTCGTTTATTTAATAGGTGAATCAAAAAGAGGGTTATATATATATTTCTGCATTTTGATGAGCGATTCATCAATTGATATCAGAGTCAATAAAAGCCTTCATGGATTTATAAACTTTATGAAAAGCATGATATGGTGATTTATTCTTGTTAATAACATAATTATGTGTCTTGTTTTAATTGTTTGAATAAATTACTATATGTAATAATTTGAGATTTTTTTTTTTGATGAGTTTAAGGTCGTTTCATGGCTGGAATTATTATAAAATTAGCATCAAACCAACCTTAATTTGACAAATCAATTCAAACTGTTGGGACAGTGGCTCGTCGATGGCTTAACTGTTGATGTTAAGTGTTAAATGGAAATCTAACAAGTATTTACCAAAGTAGTAACTTTTATTGATTCGAGAAGGTAAATCATTTTTACATACAATAGTTCTGTATTTATACTATTACATAATAGTTACATTTTTTTCCATTTATTGCGTGGCTTGATTATTCTTGCATGTAGACCATTATCAATGATGATGGCCCTAGAATCACGACCACCCTTTACGGGCTTAGTGCATTACGTGGATCGATTAATAAATAGCCTTGACTTCATTTAAGATCTTTTCCTCGTTTATTTACCATACACTTCCGACCTCAACGTCTTGCCCCTGCTCGAAAGACCTTCTGCTCGGTAATGGTTTCCGCTTGGTCTCTTTTACGCTTAGATTTGCTCGCATTTGTTCGGTGTTGTTTGGTCTCGATTAAACTAGGTCTAGCTTCGGGATGAGAGAAGCTATATGCTCAGTTTACTTTGGCTCGACCCTGAGCTTCCATCGGGCTCTTTTATTTGCTCTATTTGACATCGGCTCGGTTTACTTTTTGCAGAGCGAGCGGTAGCTCTTTTGTAAGATCTTATACTTGGCTAGGGCAAGCTGGTCCCCCTCGGTTTCACCTATGTCTCTTTCCTTTACCTATTTATCATATTCCCATCTTATCCAGTGATATCGATACTGATAACACCGACTTCATCAAGGCCCCCCTAGTTCATTGAACAACTTGGCAGTAGGTCTTGAATGGAATAATAATCGTTAAGCTAAAAAGATGTGAATAACGAGACTTATATGATGATGACGTGGCGAGTATTTGTGACATAATGGCGCGCGTTGTGACACGTGTCTCTTAAGATCTGATATTCGAACACCTAGGTTTGAAAATAGATCGTGGCACTTAGATTTTCGAGAAGCGTGTGTTTATTAATTAACTTAGTAATGATGGTTAGATTTCCATCACGCCAGGTGTAAAGTAGTATTAGTAGGGAATGTGAGTATATTACAACCAGTGTCCATAAGCGCGAACTAATTAGAAACCCAAAAGGAGAAAAATCTTCATTGGTGTACCTTACCGTTCTCTTAAACGTTCGTCAATATTTTAAGGTACATTTCTGTATTTAGTACTTGTAGCAATGTCTATAGTGTGGAGATGAGTTCTTATGGGTGGTTTTAGGGTATGGTTTTTGAAATTTATATGGATTGCATTCTTCAGAGTTTGCTTGTAGGACAATCACCCTACTGGTGAATCTTTGTGAACCACCATAAATAGGACAATACTTGACTCTCGTGACTGCTGTTGGATCGTTACAATCAGTCTAACAATGGTGCCAAAGAAAAATATGAATAAAAAAAGAAGGTTTTCGAAAACGAAGAGTCAGAAGTTGAGAATGTGTCTTTTCTTGAGGAGTATTTTACTAAGATATCTTCTATGGGTATCTTACTGAGGAGTCATTGGTGGAATTTAGGATTGGTTATGGGGTTCCAAAGGACGTGACGATACTGAGGAAGGCGAGACGTGCTTTTATACAACGATATTTGATGGGGGTCTTCGCCTCCCCCTCATTCCATTGAGTTTTTCAGTTTTATTGGGATTTTTCTTACTCACTTAACTGCTAACGAGTGGAGGACTTTGTTGAGTACAGTGTTGAGCTCCAAAGTACTGAACATACTTGTATGTTTAATGGATCTCTTAGCTGCTATAGATGTATCTAAATTGGCACGCTTTCCTTTTTTTTACCTTAAACTAACCGGGGCTAGGCGTATTAGTAGATATGCCCACTTTAGATAAGAATTGGAAGCAGAGGTTTATATACGTATCAGGAAATTGGGAGCAAGAAAGTGATGTCATGAACTTGCAATTAAAAAGGTGGTGGAAGTCGAAGTGTAAGATGATTTTGATTTGCGTAGATAATTTATACATTGATACTTGCAATAATATTTAATTCGATTGAATAATTGGCTATGCAGGTGAAGTCAAGTATCAATAATGCTGCAAAGAGGGTCAACCAAAAGGTGTGGTAAATCCACTTATCAAATTAGTTGTAGCTGCTAACACTGCATAGGGGTTGGAACCTTCATGAGTGTTATCTCCCTTGAAGTTCTTAAAATCTGGTATGTGGCGGGTGCCTGAGTTAGAGATTTCACGAGACGGGCGAATTGTAATGGTTAGTAATGGAGAAGCAACAACGATGGAAATGAGGTTTGAAAAGCAGAATAATGCAGGTGTCGTGATTTTGGTACCTCAGGGTCGGAGGGCACGAGACGTGACCAAATCGTCATTTTCGCATGAAAATGGAAGAAATGAACAAGGGGTGGTAGCTCGTACAGTAGTTGAGGTGACGAGCCAGTCGGTAGAGGAAGAGATCCAGAAAGAGGGGGTTGTATGTCCCCTAGAATAAGATGAAGATACTAAGGACGATTGTCCTCTTATAAAGATAAGTAGAGTTATTGTGAATCTTGTGCTGTTATCACAGCAAATAATGGTGTTAGTTGACGAGGAGGAGGTAGATAGGGGGGGCTGATAGACCCTCGTTTCCGGATCAAGCTAAGCCTTCGAGCGAAACGCCTGAGGTCGTAGTGATCGATGAGGCCCAGAATAGAGAATAAATTAATAGACCTAACACCTTTAAACAAGTGAGGGAAGGGAAGACAAAAGTGGTCCCTGATGGACTAGCCCAGCGCATGAAAGACTTTGTGAACGGTGATCGGTCGGGTTCATCTTTTGCAAACATTATTTTACCCGATAACATGCCTTAGAATGGGCAAAGTAGTGGCGATGATGGAGGGGCTAAAGTGGCCGAAGATTTTAATTCTTTGAAGTTGGCGATACCTAGACCTTCGCAAGTAATGATGGACTAACTTCGTCATTTCCCTGACTTAGCCTTCTACGATATCATGCCGATGAACGGGATTCTGGAGCGATAGCTGGAATTGGAAATTGAGGTATGTATGTGTAGATATTGAGTATTGATTTTGGATTTTGTTACTAAGTATAAGTATTATGCTTGTGTTTGTTTGTTTAACATTTCCTTGCAAGATCGAGCTTGGTATGGCCTATTGCATAGCCGAGGGGAAATAATTGTACCTCGGTTGAATTCGTGTGAGCAACCGGTTCGGCTTATTGCGTAACCCAGTGAGCTTGGAGTAGTTCACATAATAATACCATAGTACAGTATTGGGCACAGTATGGCCCCTTACGTAGCCTTACAAGACGTGGCCAATTAGTCCATTCGTGTAAGTGTTTAGACTTTGTCTAAATGTGGCTCAATATGGCCCCCATTGCGTAGCCCATAGGTATGGTCAGTGACTCTTTTACGTAGTTGCAAGAAATAAACATAGACATACACATCCAAGTGATTAATGGATATAATAATTGAATGCCTCATTAAAAAACCCATTTGCACCATCAGAAGAAAAACAAAGTGCATTAGTTCATTACATTGCTTAGTGATATAGCTTAAGATGACTAATATTTCAAGGATACTTGAGGGTGTAACCTTTCCGATCTGCTAGGCGATAGACTCCATTGTGTCATTTGGAAATGATAGTATAAGGTCTTTCCCAAATGGGTCCAAGCTTGCCAGCTGCTTTATCCCCAACCTATTGAAACAAATATTTTAGTATCGATATCTTAAGTTCGTTTCATAGACAGAATTATTCTAAAATTAGCATTAAACCAACCATAATTTGACGAATCAATTCAAACTTTTGGGGCAGTGACCCGTCGATGGCTTAACCGTTGATGTTAACATTGACCGAAGGTTGTCCATCGATGTTCACCATGGTCAGCGAACTGTTGACGATGTGGATGAACACTCCGACCTACTAGGATTTGCAAACCCACTAGTTGGATGAATGTCCAGTGACAACAACCACAACTACTGGTTGGGTGGTTCGCCCAGTGTCAGCAGTTTCAAGAATGAGTTTTTATAAACAAAAAAATCTAGAAAATAGTTTTTAAAAAATAAACAGTTAATTAATATAAATATATTATTTGTTTCATAAAAATATGTGTTTAGGCATGCTGATTTCTTGTATTGTAACTTCGAAATAGAATTTTATATGTTTGATTGTTAAATTGATATCCATGACTAAGGTTTCGAAGCGAGTATATGAATCTTGGAATTAGTTTAATCAACCCTCCATAAGATTAAATTAATATTTTTGAGGTTTCAAGATTAATTTAAATTCAGATATTATCGGCCATTGGGAAGGTTAGCATTTGGGTTTAAATTACTCATGAACTGGAGAGAATTACTGAAAATGGTCCTTGTGATGGAGTTTATTCAAAGTTTGTGAAATTGGCCCTCCGGAAGGTTTCGCTGGTACTTAGGAAAATTGGAATCATCCTTGCAATTTTTTAATTTTAATTAGGTGAAAACGGTCCTCTAGAAGGTTGACTAGTACTTAAATTAAAGTTATTTTTATTTAAGTAAGTGAAATAAACCGTCTGGAGGGTTTCACTAGTACTTAGGAAATTAAAATAATGATCATGGTAACATTTCTCAAACTCATAAAATGCATGCTAGTATGATTTGCACTCCAATATTATTATCAGAGTATTTTATGTTTTGCATGTATATACCATGTTCATGAATGTTGTTAAGTCGTATGTCATGAATCTAAATATTTTGTTTGTTGTTTGTTTCTTTTATTTTCTAGTGCACTTAGGTTACAATCTATTGGGGAATCGACCACTCAAGCTCGATTGTGAGGATTTTGTTTTATGGAAAAAAGATACGTTATTGTATTTATTTATGAATGAATATGATTATGTTATGACCCACCCCAGACTCTATGCCCTTAATCTGGAAAGTACACAAGGGGAAACTAAGGAATATGAGAAATGAGAGAAGTCAAATAAGTTATGTTAGAGTCTTATGTTAAAGGGAATCTCAGTAGCATTTTATGGGGCTGTCTTAAAAGAGACTACCTCAGTCACATATTTTCTCACAGGTTTAGAAAATATTTTTCTAAGATAAGAAAAGTATATGTGAAGCATCTTATAAATGAGCTCTTTACCAACATATACAATGGAAAATGAAAAATCTATGAGTGCATTTTTGGAATATTTGTGATTGGCCAAAAATTGAAGACAATCAGGGTAGACCTTTCTGAAGAGTGTATAATAGAATTCACATTTTAGTCATTACTAGATATATTTAAGGATTTCAAATCCACTTATAATTGTATGTGGGAAAAGTGGAATATCAATGAGTTTACCAACGATATAGAGGAGGAGAAGACGTTTAAAGTGGTAATGTATGAGATGAATGTGACATCATCTTCAAAAGGGATGGGGCCTAAGCGGGAGGTTGATGACAAAATATCAAGACAAGGCACGATAAAGAAGAAAAAACATGTGGAAACAATTGTTGATCGTTGTTTTTTCTTCAAAGAAAAATAACATCTAAAGAAGGATTGCGAGAAACGTCGGGCACATCGGTACAAACTCAATGATAACAGATCATATAACAAATGTAGTTTTGCTTAAAGTTTTCGACGGACGCACCATTAGTATGGGTGTAGTTGATTTAGAGGATTGTTAGTTTCCAGTATGAGCATTTTTAATAGAATCTTATATTATTTTTTAGTATTATGCACATAAAGGTTTATTGCAATACATGTGTTTGGTTATATTTATTGATATATATTATTTATTAGATCTCAAAATATAGGAACTATTTGTGAGTAGATAGCTACGCTCACAAGCCATATTACTTTTAAGCTAAACTTCATAACTGACCCAAACAACGGGCTAGTAAGAATAACGTGATTATTGTTGCATCATATTGTTCACATTACGAGAAATATGTCTTTTGTTCTTTATTATTATTGATCATGTACAGGGCTGTACCATTCGCTTTTTTTATAATTGATTCAAGGATCTCATTAAAATTGAATATATTCTTGAGTAGCATATGACGGTCCACGTGGGATATTGTTGGAATATATATATCGGTTGATATGTTAAATACATATATTCGATCATTGTCTTAAGGTAGTCCAATAATAAAATTAATCAAGATAATTATATTATGTAATTAATTATATTAGACCTATAAGTGAAAAGGTGTTATGGGCCTAAGTGTGATAACCAGGTTGAATTTGGGTATTGTGAAGGAGAATGTCCAAATATCAACACTTAAGCTTGAACTAACAACTCATATAGTAAATTGGTTTTATCAATTTATTGGTTTATGGTCCCCCGTCACGATACGATAATTATATTATGTTGTAATTAATTGTATTAGACTTATAGGTGAAAAGGTGTTATGGGTCTAAGTGTGATAAACAGGTTGAATTTGGGTATTGTGAAGGAGAATGTCCAAATATCAACACTTGCATCTTCGGGCTTCAAGTTATAATCCGCTATATAATTTAGACTTTGGGTTTTTGTATTCCTTCGACAAAAATTAAAACTAAACCTAAAACATTATAGACTCATCGTCTTGTTGGTCGGAAGCTCTCGAACCCTTCTATAGGTTTTCTAAGAACAAATCTTGAAGTTTAATCGAAAGAGTTGTAGATGACAGAAGTCGGATAATGGTGAACAACAATAAGCAAACCTGTAAGTGTTCCTTATTTTATTAAATTGGTGAATTAATAAGAGGGTTATATATATTTTCGCGGTTTAATGAGTGATTCATCATAAAATATATTTATTTATTTTTCTATTTAAAATAAATGGATTTGTCGCTTAATCTCTTAAAATTTAATCACTTTTGATTAAAGATTAAATTGTCCTTTGTCTTTTTATTTAGCCAAATATCTTTTAGTCGAAATCCCGCTCAACCAAATCATATTCGACCGAAAGTAAAAATTTAAAAATATAAATCATCATAAAAGATATTAATAATCATTCAACAGTTATAGATGATAAGGATATTAAATGTTGAGGGCTTAAATGTAATGAATTAAAAATCTTATATTATTAATTTTAAAAATATAGGACAGATTTTAAGGTGTTTGTACATATGGGGGGAGCTAAAGTGCAATTAACGTAGTTGTGTAACTTTTGTTACCCTAAGTCTAAACGCCCATAAATTAAGGCTAAGATTGTTAATACAAGGATCGGCATTTTCTAAAATGAAAGCTAATTTTTATATTTACTTTCTCTCTCTAAAATCAATCTCTCTTTTACATTCAAGGACAAGATTTACACTTAACAAATTGGCAACCACAATGGGAGATTTCAATCGATCAGTACATTGATTTTGAAATCTAAAACCAGATAAAATCAAATTTCAGATTAGTTACAATTGTTCTTGATTGAAAATAGAGCTAGAGAATGGAAATGATTCGTTGCTTCGAAAGGAAATCGAAGCGTTGAGATATGATTTGCGAAGAGAGGAAAATAAAGAAGATGAATAAATTCCAATTCAGCAGACTCATCCAAACATTAAAGCTCGAATGAATCAGTTACTGGATAAAATCACAACTCTAGAAGTATGATAAACAAGAGAGCAAGATATTCAATCAGGTAGGCTGACATTTGAGGTACGAAAAATGGAGGAGAATAATGATGTAAACAGGCAATCTGGTCGATCTTGTACAGCTCACTAGATTCAAAGTGAGCAGAGGAAAACACATTTTGAATCTAATAAAGAGCATCGTACTTCACGAAAAGAGAAAAAAACAAGCATAGGTTTGTCACATCCAGTGATGATGAGTTGGACAGTTTGACATCTGAATAAAAGAGGTATCAGGGATCTTCGAAAGAAGAAAAACGTCAGCCTCGAAAGTCATGAAAAGAATATAAATCAAGAAGAGAAAATATACCTCGTTGTTTGAAGTAAACAGAGTGGTGTGAAGGAAATACATCAAATCAATACACCGGAATAGATGATCGAAATTTGTACGCCGTCATGGGAACATGAGGAGATAACCAGTGCGTTAAAGGGGTTGCTTGGAGAAAGTCTCCTCTAACAACTGAGATAAGGTTTATTACTCTTCCAAAGCGACTTAATATCTCTAAGGTCAAAAAAATTGATGGGATGCAAGATCCTGATGACCACGTTGAACAGAATTACATGATGAACTTCGAAGATGATGATAGGCCAGTATGCATAACTTTTTCTCAAACATTTAAGGGCACAACTTTGAAATGGTACAATATATTTCTGAGGGGATCTATTTCCAATTTCATAGTCTTTTATACAACTTTCCGATGACAATTTGTGGGAAGTAAATAGATGCGAGCAAATGGTGATACAATAATACAGTGTAAGCATGACGTGGAAGAGAAACTGAAGGATTATACAAAGTGTTTTGTGTTAACAAAAGTTGGTTTAGATAATTGTGAAGAGTTGGTAGTCATGGCTGCATTTCGACAAGGTTTATTACCAGGTGATTTAACAAATAAAGTAACAAAGAGAAGAGCTTTGAATTTCGGAGCGTTGATGGCTCAAGTCGATGATCAAATTAAAATAGAGGAATCAACTAGAGTTCAAAGAGTGGTTGGACCCAGTCAAAATAATTCAGGACATGTGTCAAATAATTAAGGGCACTCTTCGAATTTGACCCAACCATCTCGTCCAAGGAATAAAAATAGTTTTCCTCGTCAAAATGGAGGGTACCCAACTCAGGCTACAGGGTATCAATTTCAAATATCGATGCCAAATTAGTGGATAAGGCCAGAATATTGTGCTAATTTAACTGAGAATGCTGCTGGGATTTATGAAAAGGCAAAAGGATATGTGAGTTTTAAAAAGCATGCTCCGATAAATGGACCAAGAGAAGAGCGCAACAACAGGTTCTGTAAGTATAATAATGACATAGGACATGATACTAAAGATTGTATAGCTTTGAAAAAAGAGGTGCAGATTTTAATTGAAAATGGTAAATCAACCACTTTTGTTAAAAGGCAGAGTAATGGGTCAAAGGCTCTGGGAGCATTGACTTCACTAGCATAAAATTCAAATTCAAAGGAAGAAAATATAATGATTCTGGATTCTAAGTTCGATGAGTTCGATTCAGCTTCAGAATATTTGGACACAGATCCAGATCGGTTAATTGTGATGCTTGTGGATGAACTGGTGGAGCTACAACGAGTTTGAAGCTTATGTGAATATTTTGAGTCTTTAGCAATTTTTGGAGGAGATACTATGACTAGTAACACTAATAGCTCCAGGAAAAAGGCATGTGGTAAGTTTAGCTACCCAAATAGAAGGAGGTATGTTTACTCATTTGTATGGTAAGAAAGAGGTTCCCTTTATTCTTTTTGATGAGGATGATTTGAGAGGCACTGCAGGTCCTCATGAAGATGCAGTGGTTATTGGAGTAGAAGTAGATGGTATTGAAATCCAACGCGTTTTCGTAGATATAGGAAGCTCTGCAAATGTTCTATTTAAGTCAACATATGATAGGATACATAATCATCATCGAATTTGTCAATCAGATCGTACTATAATTGGGTTTACATGTGTGGCAAAATTGGAGAATTTGAGAGTGAAGTCTGTTTGGGAAAGGGGCCTTTTAGAAGGAAGGTTCAAGTTTTATTCATAGTCGTGGATTGTCCGACCAGTTATAATGTAATTTTGGGAGATCTTGGCTTTCGAGGATACATATAGTTGTATCCATAGTTCACCAGTGTTTGAAGTATGTTATCGGAGACCGTGTTGGGGTTGTCCGAAATGATCAAAAGGTATCTAGAAAATGTTATGCAACAACGTTTTGTATCTGAGGTCCAAACAGTGAAGATCGAATGGCTAAATAGTAATCAAGGGGGTTGACCTCGGAAAAAAATGAGTTGATGATCTGAGGGAAACCCCAGGTTTTTTAACGGTAAGTGAAGGCATAAAATCGTATTCTTTTCCCGATGGGAAGATTATTTGAATAGGGACATTACTGACCCCAGCTTTGCGTCGGCAGTTGTTATAATTTTTTTTAATAATATGGATGTTTTTGCTTGGAAAATAGAGGATGTAGTGGGGGTTCCATCTGGTGTGATATGTCATAGCTTGGCTATAAATTTGAGGATCAAGCCATTTATTCAAAAAAAGACGAGCTTTTTCTAGTTGAAAAGGCATAAGCTACAGTTGTCGAAGTGGATCGTTTATCCAGGGCCAAACATATTAGGTAGGTACATTATCCTTTATAGATAGCAAACCCTATTTTGGTAAAAAAAGAATGAAATGGAGAATGTGTGTTGACTTCACCTATTTGAATCGAGCATGTTCTAAAGATACATTTCATGTTCCTCGAATAGATCAGTTGGCTGATTTTTACTTCAGGAAATAAAATATTAACTTATATGGATGCTTTTACATGGTATAACCAGATTCAGATGGATCTAAAATACCAAGAAAGCACTACATTTATGACAGATCAAGGCTTATATTACTATAGGGTTATGCCTTTTGGGCTGAAGAATGCTGGAACAACATATCAAAGGTTACTGAATAAAGCTTTTGCTCCTGAGATGGAGAGAAATATGGAGGTATATATCGATGATATGTTAGTTAAAGTTCAGCTGATGACAAGCACTTAGAGGATTTAGAGGAAACTTTTTTAAATTTAAAGGTTATTTGATTAAATCTAAATCCTGAGAAATGTACATTTGGAGTTCGATGAGGGAAGTTATTGGGGTATATAATTAGTGAAAGGGGATAGAGGCTGATCCAAAGCAGTTGAAGGCTTTAGTCTCAATGACATCATCTTGAACTATTAAAGAAGTACAAATCTTAACAGGAAGGTTAGCTGTCTTTATTTGATTTATTTCGAGGTTTTCTAAAAAGTGCTTTCTTTTTTTACAAGTGTTGTGAAGACCAAAGAAGTTTGAATGGACATCAGATGATGAAGTAGCATTTTCGAGGATTAAGGAACTTTTGTTATCACCAGAGATATTGTCCAAGCCTTGAACTGGAGAACAATTGTTTTTATACATAGTAGTGTTAGATTTTATTGTGAGTGATGTTTTGATGAGTGAAGATAAGGGAGTTCTGAAGCCAGTTTACTATGTTAGTAAAAGTTTGTTGGTAGTTGAGAAGAGGTATTTGAGACTTGAAAAATTGGCTTTAGTTTTATTGGTGGCTGCTAGGAAAATGCGCTTTTATTTTCAAGCTCATATTATTGAGGTTCGAACTTCTTTCTACCAAAACATGTGTTGCAATGCCCATACATTTTTGGAAGGATGACTAAGTGGTCAGTCTGGGAGATTTTGATATCATTGTTTCTCATCTAATAGCTATTAAGGCTCAAGCTTTAGTTGATTTTCTTGTTGAATTTGATTCAAGCAGATCAGGTGAGGAGACAAAGAAAGAGGTCTTGCCAGAAAAGTTGACGTGGGTGGTTCGAACTGATGGTGGTTCTACTATTTTAAAATCTAGTGCAGGAGTGAAGTTGATTGCTCCTTCTAGGGAGGCAATGTATCAAGCTATTAAATTTTCTTTTCATGCATCAAATAATGAGGCTGAATATGGTGCATTTGCTGGTTTAAGTCTTGCAAATATTTATGAGGAAACTATAGTTTGTTTTGAAACAAATTCTCAGTTAGTAGCATATCATATGGCAGGTGTTTCTGAGGCTAAGAAGGATCATTTAATTTTGTATCTTTACGAGCTTTGAAATTTGGCTCTCCTGTTTGAAAAAACGATTGTATAGCATATTGGCCGAGAAGATAATAAAGTTGTTGACTCTTTGGCAACAATTGCTTATACAGAAGAATATCCTTGGATATTATTACAGGAGAGTCCCTTAATTTTAAAATGATCAGAACTATGTAAATACGATGAGGAGGTATTTGTCCCTCATGATACAATTCGAGGTGATTAGAGGTCTGATATTCTTAACTTTTTGCTAAGAGGAATGTTGCCTCAAGATCCACAAGTGGCTAAAAAATTAAGATATAAAGCTTGTGGCTATGTTGTATTAAATGGAGTGTGTACAAGAAATCTTTGAGCATACCATTATTAAGTTGTTTGGAAAAACAAAAGTCTCAAGATATTTTGTCTGAGTTGCATGATGGTGAGGGTTCAGAACCTTTTGGTTTCAAGTCTTTGACATGTCGGGTTTTGTTGGCAAGATATTATTAGCCTTCAATTATGAACGATGCTAAAGTTCTAGTTCGAGGTTGTGATACTTGTCAGCATTTTTCCCATTCTATTCACTACCAGTAGTACCAATCATGTTTATTTTCGAAGTTATCCCTTTTGACAGATGGGGAATAGATTTTGTGGGACCATTGCCTATGGCTTCTGGAGTACTTCAAATGATAATTGTGGTTGTGGATTACTTTTCGAATTGGGCAGAAGGTGAATCATTTTCTGGAATAAAGGCAAAAGATGTTATTAAGTTCATTATAAATAATATTTGTTGCCATTTTGGAGTGCCTCAAAAAATCACTACATATTGGTGTGGATTATTTTCAACTGAGAGTAATTTTGTCTAAAGTTTTGTGATGTTTCAAAGATATTTAATGTTTAAGTGGTTTGTAGTGAGAGATTTAAACTGCCTGGTTGTATTAAATGTTCATTCCCCTCATTAATGAAAGTGGTTGGGTATTTATACCCTTAATTATGAGCCACATGGGCTTTCGAGTCATACTTACAAATTCGGGTCGAGTTCAAAGACTCATTAGTTATTAAACAAGTAAGTAATTAGCTTAGTCATGAAGTGATTTAGTTTTTAATACATAAGTCCTGTTTGGATGGTTCAGTGGGTGGTTTTTATCCGAATTTCCCCTGTCCGGTTCCCACAGTGAGTGGTGAGAAAATCCAGACTCATCATTAGCCCTTTTTTAGGTTATGTTCGAAAGTCTTTCGCATGACCTAAAAAACTAGTTCATGTGCACCCATAACTATGTCCGGACAGATTTCGAATTGTGTAACGGTTTTATCCGGACTGATAAACTCTCAATACTCAAAGGTTTTGCCAGAGATTGTGGGACACGTGTCCTTCTCTAATTCGCCACACCGACCGTTTTTCTCCTAGAATGGCACTCCCACTCACTCAAAAAGTAACCTCTTCAACTAATGTTGGCGACATCAGCGCCGTCTTTAATCATTACTCCCATCTTTTCGTCTTCTCCTACGTATCAAGGCATCTTCTATCTTTTTAGTATAAATTAATCCACTTTTCACTGTTTTACCATCGTCATTATCTCCACACTGTTAATCTTCAAAGCTTTTTACTTACCAACATATGGCAAAGCACTGGTAAATATCTCATCACATACTCTTACTTTTACTTATAATAACTTCATTTGTTTAACTTATCTTCCTTTGTTTTTTGGTAATGCTGCCGAAGGAGTTCAATGACTACCTAGAGGAGGGGCTGACTACTTGCACCAAGCTAAATGCTTGAACTGTTGAGAAATGGGGAAATCGCTTCCACAACTGTTTCACCAGAGGCAACCTGGTAAGATCTCATCTTTAACACCACCGACCGGAGAGACTTATCTTGGGAGGAGTTAACCACTCCACCCCCTCTGGAGGTAATCCTCAAGAAAACAGATGCCAAAGATGGAAAGCTAACCTTACCATGCAGAGCTAAAGCCCCAAACAAAATGAAGGGCAAGAAAGGTAAGGCCAAGCAAGGTGTTGTTGAGATCAACCCAAATGAGGTGGAGGAGGCTGTCCCAGCAAACCAGGAGGGGCAAAACCAAGGACAGATTGATGTTGCTTTATTACAAGTGGTAGAGCATGAAAGCACCAAGGAAGTACTTGGATCTCCAAAACCCCCAAAGGCTCCCAAGAAGGACAGAAAACGGGGAGCAGAAGCTGGAGATAGGGATGCCAAGAAAAAGAAAACCTCCAAGGGAGTTGAAGTTTCTCTCCGAGCTCTAGAGTCTCTTCCTCCAGTTGACCCAACTGACCCCACTCAAGTAGAAGAAATCCCAAGTGACTTTCACATCGGAGAGGGTGCCGGAGGGGACATCAATATTGATGGTGTCGACATCAATGGGCTTCAATGGACTGGTCTTTAATTTGAAGACCTTGACAAAGATGATTTTGTTGGACCCTACCTCCCCCCAAGTTCTTCGAACATCATTACTTTCAATGGTAGATATTGTTCTGTTTCAAGTGAGAGAGATATTGTCACCCACTCCTTACTGAGCCATATCCAGTCGGTGCTTACCTTGGAGAAGCAAGTGCGAAACCAGTCATTCATCATCAACACACTCAACTCTGATAAAGAGAAATTGTCTAACGACCTCCTTACTGCCAACCAGAATACTGAGGCATTGAGTAGAGAAATCGAGGAGTTGAGGAAAAGTCAAGAGGATTTGGCCACCAAGCTGGCCACTTCGGAGGGAGTTGTCAAAGAACTCCAATTGAAGCAATCTGACTTGGAGAAGAATCTTTCTACTTCAAAAGAGGAGGTGAAGGCCAAAGACAACGTCATTCAGACCCTGACCAATGACAAGACTTCGCTCGAGGATGTTGTGTCCAAGGTTAAGCAAGAAAAAGCTAACTTGTTAAATGAGCAAGAGAAAACAATCCAAGCTAGGATTGATGCCTACACCAATGAGGTGATAGACTCCGAGGAGGAAAGGTATGTCGAAGTCAAGTCAGATATGGTCTTGCTCTTTCATGAGAAATTTCCGAAGAGGACACTAGGGGATTTATGGAGTTTTGTAGAGTATGTACGATGGCGGATTGTGATAAGAAGAATTAGTCCAGTGGTTGGGATGATACGACTGATGAAGATGAACGGACCGGGGAGAGTCCAGATGAATAAAACAATGATCCTAAGAAGAAGCCAAGTAAGGTTGGGCCATCTGAGAAAGCTCAGTCTTAAAGTATCAATTATCTTTTAACTTTTTCTGTTTGAACTAAAGTCCTTGGGTGGCAAAGGAATTTTTTGTAATCGTGTCCGGCTCTTGTCCGGATAAACCTTTCTGTCTGAAAATTCAAAGTCTTTGGATGGCCAAGGCATTTCGCATATTTTAATGGGTAGTTTTATTTTACACAACTCTTGCATTGTTTCATAGTTTTTCAACTTTGATGGCTAATGTTCAAACAGCCCTTAGTTATTTTACAAGTATTTTAAAATGAGAGTGTTTAAATTCTCCGATGAAAAATGTTTAAGTATTCATCACTCTACCAGTTCAATCCGGTCTGCCATTGATAAAAAATTTCAAAGAAACTATCAATTGAAACACTCCGATTTTTTTAAGAAGGCATCGAAATTTATTAAAAAGCCCAGACACCTCATTAAAACCTCTACGCGCCACCAGGGTAGGAAAGAGTAGGACCCCAAATATTTATATAAACTTTTAAACAAGTAAATATTTACATAGTTTTCATTCCAAGTATAATCGGAGGTGTTCAATGTTCCAGGGGTGATTCAAAATCCTTCCATCCTTATCTTGGAGCCGGTATGTCCCAGGCTTAAGCTTTTCACTGAACACATAGGTGATAAGGGAATAATTCGCCAATACTAACGTTAGGGAGCTAATTGTGAACGAAATAAAGTTAAAATGTTTATTAGAGCATTTATCGTTTATTGGAGGATAATTTGTAAATTATGTATGTTATAAAGGACTGAAAGAGAAATAAAGTAAGCCCACAAAAAACATAGATGGGTCCACCTTTACATATTATAAAAGGAGACCCATTATTCTTGGTAGGTGGGACATGATTTTTGGAATATTATACTCACTTTCTACTTTCTCTCTCTAGAATATTCTTCCTAGGTCCAAGATCCAACAAACCTACTTTTAGTTATTTATCCACTCATCATTGGCACCGTTTGTGGGAAACCGTGATACCCAAAAAAGGAATCTTTTTCTTTAAAAAATCACGATATGATCTTGACAAGAAGATGAATGACTCAGCCATCGGAGAGAGGGTCGGAAGAGAAGTGGCCTGAGCCGCTCCGCTATCCGAGAGCGAGGTAGCCCCGGGTCAGGAGTACTATGCGCAAGGTCGGGAGAAGTGGTCGACCCTTATCATGACCAGGAGACAGCTTCCGGAGGATATTTCAAGGTTGAACGAAGAGAAGGAAAAGGCGCTAGGAGAAAAAAGGGCTCGGGAAGCTAAAGGCAAATGGCCAGTAATAGAAGGCCGCAGCGAGGGTTACACTACTGACCACCGCATCGATGCCCAACCTGTTCGATATTATCGGGACTCGCGCCCAGGGCACGAACAGACTGGCAGAGCGGATCGGTATCCGAAAGTGACCTAAGGCGTCTCCCCCAATTACACTACCGACGATTCATCAGACAGGGAATACCGGCGCAAGGAAAGGTTAAACAAGCGAGCCTGAAGAGCCGCTCCCGGCGGAATAGAGCACCCCGTTCGAATTCCCCTAAATTCAAAAAGGGTAGTACCGAGAAACGAACACCGGTGTCGTTTGAAAAAAAGGAGATGCAGACGGGAAGCAGAGAAGAGCGGGTAGTCTTACCCCAGGTCCAATGGCAGCACTCGAACAGCCAGAACATGGGGTACCAAACCAGCAGCCAATTCATCAACCCGAGGGATGAGGGTCTATACAGCGTTCAGACCGAGGGACTCGGGGGATGAGTCACTGGCTTCGGGATGAGTTGGAGGGCTTCGCCATTGTCCGACGAAATTTTATCAGGATATCTCCCGAAGATATTTGATATTTCCAAATTGGAGAAGTATGACGACAAATGGGATCCCGATAATCATCTGGAGGCTTTCAAAAATTTTATGTTAAGTTTTGATAACGAAGATAAGCTTCTGTGTCGAGCATTTTCAATGACGTTCAAAGACCGAGCATCCAAGTGGTATAACCGACTCCCGCAGGGTTGTATCAAAGACTTCGGGATATTCTGGACAATGTTCCGCCAGCACTTCGTCGACAGCAAGAGTTTCCGAGCCAATGGAGACACAATCATGAATTGTAAGCAGAGGTTGGGGGAGAGTATTATAGATTATACCAGACGCTTTATCGACGCTAAAACTGACCTTGACCACTGTGAAGAGAATGTGGTGTTGACCGCGTATCGCATGGGTTTGCTCCCAGGGCATATGAAACAGGCGGTTACAAAAAAACAAGCGTTTACTTTCTCTGCACTTCTGGCACAGATAGAAAAACGAATATGGTAGAAGAAACCGATGCGTCCGAACTAGCTGCGCATATTCAGCAGAGCGTACAAGCATTGGTCATCATAAAACAAGGATCCTAATCTGGCAGCGGGCTGCAAGCCCAGCCGATAAGCTCAATACCACCGACCCAGTCTTTATCCGTCAAGGCGTCGCCCCCCCGAGCCACAAAACGAAACAGACCAACCAGGTGATAACGCGACCTATATCCAATAAGTGGATCCGAACCGTTTATTTCGCTGACTTAACCGAGTGTGTCTCTTCGATCTACGAAAAGACTAAGAAAAACGGGATGTATCGGAGGCCATTCCCTATACCGACACCTCGAGAGCAGAGGAACAACCGGTACTGTCGTTACCATGAGGACATAGGACACGATACTAAGGATTGTATTGCCCTTAAAAAGGAAATACAGATGCTGATAGAACATGGAAACCTCTTGGAGTACGTGAAAAAGAAAGCTCAGCAGAGTACCGCCTCAAGAGAAGTCGTGACGGTTCCAAAGGCCGAAACGACTATGACCATTTCCGAAACGACCGATCACTTTGATATATCGGCCGAGTACCTCGATCCCGATGCAAACCGCAACGTCATCGAAATCATTGAAGAGGGAACTGCGGACAACTACGGGAATGTAAGGAACCTTTGTCAATTTTTCGAATCACTAACTATATTTAGGGGAGATTCTATGGTAGAAACCACTCACTCTTTTAGGTAGCGACACATTGTGAACTTGGCCACCCAGCTGGAGGCTCGGGCCTACCCCCACTCTAAAAGCATTCCTTCCCCGATCCTTTGTTTTGACGACGATGACATGAGCGATGTGGCCGGCCCTCACGAAGACGCCATCGTTATCGGAGCAGCCATTGCAGGGGAAGAGGTCCGACGAATCTTGGTGGATACGGGAAGCTCTGCTAACATAATCTTTGCCTCAACTTTTGAAAAGTTTAGGGCACCCCCAACCATCACCAGGTCGGACCGTACTATCGTGGGATTCACCAATTCGGCAGCAGATGTGGTCGGCGAGTTTGAGGGCATTGTCCAGCTGGGCCGCGGACCATTCAAGAAGGAGGTCACCGTGCTGTTCGTTGTGGTAGACGCGCCGGCCTCTCATAACGCGATTTTTGGTAGGTCATGGCTGTCGCGAATGCACGCGGTGTCATCCACGATCCATCAGTGTTTAAAGTATGTAGTCGGGAACAACGTGGGTATAGTCCGAAGTAGCCAAAAAGCCGTCCGTGAATGATACCAAGAAGCTTTGGCACCCAAAAGGGATCAGAAGATGATCCAAGCACGAGATTAGCAATCAGAGGGGCTTCCCTTGGGGTCGTTGCCCGTAGATAATCCCAGAGAAGCCCCCAGGTTTCTGACCACTGACGAAAAATGCGAAAAGTACCACTTCACCGAAGGAAAAGAGCTACAAATTGGAATCCAGTTGTCATCGACTTTCAGGAAGGAACTGTTATCGTTGCTAAAAGAAAATTTGGATTTATTCGCATGGTGCTCAAGGGACGTGACCGGGGTCCCGGAAAGCCACGTGATCAACAAGTTAACTATCAACAACAATGTCAGACTAGTTTCACAAAAGCGTCAGCCGTTTTCCCCCGAGAAAGCAGAAATCATTTGGAGAGAGGTCGAAAGAATGATCAGTGTCGGACACATCAAGGAATCAAGTTACCTTCTCTGGACCTCGAATCCGGTCCTAGTGAAAAAGAAAAACGGAAAGTGGATGATGTGCGTCGATTTTACCGATCTAAATAGGGCGTGCCCGAAGGACCCTTTCTCGATGCCAAGGATCGACCAACTGGTGGATTCTACGTCGGGGAACACGTTGCTCTCTTTCATGGATGCGTTCGCGGGCTACAATCAGATTAAGTTGCACCCAGCAGACTAGGAAAGCACGACATTCATAACGGGCAAGGTTCTGTATTGCTACAAGGTTATGCCGTTCGGATTGAAAAATGCCGGAGCGACATATACGAGGTTGGTTAACAGGACTTTCGATTGTCAGATAGGAAGAAACATGGAGGTTTACATCATCGATATGTTGGTAAAAAGCGGCACAGACGAGGCACACCTTGTCAATTTGAGAGAAACTTTTGACAACCTCAGAAGCATTAACCTCAAATTGAGCCCGGAGGATTGCTCTTTTGGGGTTAGGTCGGGCAAATTCCTGGGATTCTTTGTTAGTGAAAAAGGAATCGAGGCAGACCCGATACAACTGCAAGCCCTCACCAACATGACGCCGCCTAAAAGCATAAAAGAAGTCCAGATACTTACCGGGCGTCTGGCAGCTTTGAACCGATTTATCTCTCGTTCATCTGACAAGTGCGCTCAATTTTTTCAGGTCTTAAGAAACGCCAAAAAAATTTCTTGGACATCAGACTGCGATGCTGCCTTTTTGGGAATCAAAGCCTACCTGTCATCCCCGAACCTTCTAACAAAGCCTCTGACAGGAGAGACCATTTTTCTTTACATAGCGGTATCAGATTTTGCAGTAAGTGCGGCTTTGATCAGCGAATCGGGAACGGTCCCAAAGGCGGTGTACTTCATAAGCAAAAGCTTACTCGATACAGAGACACGATATCTGAAGCTGGAGAAAATGGCTTTAGCTTTGGTAACCGCGGCTCGAAAAATGCGGCCATACTTTCAGGCACACCCTATCGTCTTCCGTACCTCATTCCCGCTCAAATACGTCCTCCAACGCCCAGACATGTCAGGAAGAATGTCCAAGTGGTCGGTCGAACTGGGCGATTTCGACATCTGTTTTGAACCTCGGACCGCCAGCAAAGGCCAAGCCTTAGCTGATTTCATAGTAGAATTCCCTTCCAACCAACCACACGACGAACCCTTGCACGAATCGACTAAACAAGACGAATGGATTGTCCGAACCGATGGCGGTTCAAACGTCAACGGTTGCGGCGCGGGCATACAGATAGTTACACCGACAGGTATCAGTATGCATCAGGCAGTCCGATTCGGTTTCCGAACTTTGAATAATGAAGCAGAATACGAGGCCGCCCTAGCCGGTATGCGACTAGCACAAGTATGTGGGACCAAGCACGTACGCCTCATTAGTGATTCGCAACTTTTAATAAATCAAGCTTCGGGAGCCTCGGAAGCCAGAAAAGAGAATCTGTTTCAGTATTTAGCCGCGCTAAGGATTATAGCTGCATTATTTGATAAGATCACGTACGAACATGTCCCAAGAGCCGAGAACCTGGTAGCCGACTCCTTAGCCACGGCCTCTTGCGCAAACAACTATCCTTGGATAACCGAACAAGAAAATCCGTCCATCATCAAGAGCAAAGAATTAGATAACCGTCCCAAAATCGCCTGTCAGGTGTCGTTGGTTAATATTTCGGATTGGCGACGGGACATCATTGCTTTCTTAGCCGAAGGTTCATTGCCGGACGATCGCGCGTTTGCCGGAAAGGTCCGCAACAAGGCCCGAGGCTACGTTTTGTTGGGCGACGTATTATACAAAAAGTCGTTCAGCCGACCCATATTGAAGTGTTTAGGGGTAAATGAGTCGCAAATCATCGTCTCCGAGTTGCATGACGGGGAGGGCGCGGCCCATTGCGGTTACAAGGCCTTGATAAGATGAATTTTTCTCGTCAGATTTTATTGGCCAACAATAACAACGGATGCTCAGCAGATAGTAAATACCTGCGACCCTTGTCAAAGGTTTGCGAATGCTATAAACGTACATGCGGCCCCATTAGAATCCATATATGAAGGATTACCCTTTGACCGATGGGGAATCGATCTTGTTGGGCCGTTACCAATGGCGTCCAGTGGAAGACAAACGATAGTAGTGGCCGTCGACTACTTTTCCAAATGGGTGGAAGCCGAACCCTTATCCGCCACCAAGGCTGGTCCAATATCTGTTGCCGGTTCGGGGTTCCCCAGAAGCTCACCATGGACAAGGGGCCCCAATTCGATAGCAAAGAGATGAAGTCTTTTTGCATAACTCACATAATTAGACAGTGATTTTCAGCCCCGTTTCACCCTCAAGCAAACGGACAAGTCGAAGTCACCAACAGGACAATTTTGGACGGTCTAAAAAAGAACCTCGAAGGAAAAGCTGGTAAATGGCCAGACTACTTGCAGGAAGTATTGTGGGCTTACCGCACTACGCCTCGAACGACGACAAAAGAATCGCCTTACGCTCTGGCCTATTGCATGGACGCGGTCACTCCGGCAGAATCTATCTTTTCCTCCTTCAGGATCGACACTTATAACGAAGATGCCAATGAAGGTAACCGACGGTTAGCCCTCAACCTCATTGAAGAAAAACGAAGCCGTGCCTAGTTAAACTCATTACATTACCAGACCCTAATAAGGATTCGATACGCAACTAAAGTCCGACGGCGGGAATTCAAGGTCGGTGAAAAGGTCCTGAGACGAGTTTTTCTGCATACCAAAGACAAAAGCCTCGACAAGCTCGCCCCGAACTGAGAAGGACCCTACGAAGTGGTAGAGAAAATCAAGAGCGGGACATATCGTCTGCAAGACAAGCTCGGACGGTCATTAAGGCTGCCATGGAACATCGAACATCTGAAATTATATTTTGAGTGATTGTCAATCTTTTTTAGCTTTATAAGCATTATTTGTGCAACAACCTTTTGGTCGGGGATGCACTCTTTCCTACCTCGGTAGCGCGAGAAGGTTTTAATGAGGCATCCATAACGCCCGACCCTTCTTTTCTAATAGAAATTTTTTGCCTTTCAATCTTTGAAGTATTACAAACAAGTCTATCAGCTGACGAGCTGACCGATATTTGTTTTTACCAATCTCGATTGACCAACAGAACCGTCACAGGTTTTTCAGTGTTTAAACCGATCCACATCTTAATTCCCGACCCCCAAGGGAAATTTTCAATTTTATATTGATCAACAGAACCGTCACAAGTTTTTCAGTGTTTAAACTGATCCACATCTTAATTCT
Organism: Limnanthes douglasii subsp. nivea; assembly: GCA_036936605.1. NCBI lineage: Eukaryota > Viridiplantae > Streptophyta > Magnoliopsida > Brassicales > Limnanthaceae > Limnanthes > Limnanthes douglasii. The sequence continues at coordinate 122,762,480 of JAUPFV010000005.1, read as the reverse complement.
CGACCCCCAAGGGAAATTTTCAATTTTATATTGATCAACAGAACCATCACAGGTTTTTCAGTATTTTAAACTGATCAACATCTTAGTTCCCGACCCCCAAGGGAAATTTTCAATTTTGTATTGATCAACAGAACCGTCACAGGTTTTTCAGTGTTTAAAACTAATTCACATATTAGTTCCCGACCCCCAAGGGAAATTTTCAATTTTACAGAATCTTCACAGGGTTTTTAGCATCTAAACTGATCTACACTTTCCTCCCCGACCCTATGGGAGATTTTCAATTTACAATTGATTGACAACAATAGGTATTTAAAGCCGATGGACTAGTAAGAGTAAAGCTTAAACATTAATGGTTCGGGAGTTTTCATTACACTATTAATAGATTTTTTCAGTGCTTAAACTGATACACATTTTACGTTCCGACCCTATGCAACAAATTACAAATTATCTATGATATTGCAATGCTCTCTTTGACAAATCAGCAGCTTCCGATTGAAAATCCGCAGCTTCCGATTGAAAATCAGCAGCTTCCGATTGAAAGTCAGTCCGCCGATCCACTACCTCGGGGAACTGCTCAAAACGCTAAAGAGGCATACCACTGGATTGGGTACGCACAAGTTATCCCGCCTCCTCCTCGGACTCGGTCTCCTCATCTTCGGATTCTTCATCCTTGCACTTCACACCGTCCGGACGATCAGCCTCGGGGACATCTAGCCACATGCACCCAAGGGGAAGCTCGGGGAAGCGATTGTGGAAGGACAGGACATATGCGGCCTTCGCCTCAGCCGTTTCTTTATTCATATACTCCTGGTATTGGGTGGCGAACAGGGCATTGGCGGCCTTAAGGGCGGAAATTTCATCCCCCAACTTCTTGACACTGTCATCCTTCTCTCCCCGAACAAGGGTCAAGTTGTTCTCGGCTGTCTCGAATTTCGCCTTCATCAGCTTATGAGCTTCGCGCTCCTTCTCTAATTCCCCCTCAAGAACGGTGACATTTCCCTCCAAAACAACAATTTTTCCCTCCGCGTCCCTAAGTTTCTGATTAAGCTCCGCTACCCGTCGTTCCTTCATCGCCAACGGGATAATCATGTTGTACAGTGATAGGGACAACCCATCCATGATCCGAAGGGGGAAAGAGTGAGGGCTCCCAAGCGCGGACAACACTGGCAGTGTGATACCACTCGAGGAGGCCATGGCATCTTTCGCCACCTCGCCCTGGCTTACATCCCCTGGCTTACATCCCCTGGCAACACCTCTATCGGGTTGGTGACGACCGCACCTTTGACACCCCTGAATTGCTCAAGCAGAGCTGGATCGGTGGCATTCTCAGCAGAGCCAGCTGCGGCAGCAACTTCAGCGTCTTTCTTCGCCCGCTTCGGCTTTGCTGTGGGAGCACCATCTGTTTCCAGCATCCCTTTCCGTTTCTGAATCCGCCCTTCGGGCAGACTGGCCTCATCATCCACCGCGGCAGTTTATCCCTGCCGAACCTCAACACCGCTCCCACTGGCCTCGGCATCCGCATGATATATCCCATCGTCCGACTTGGGCCGTTTGCTGGGAGCTTTATTACGCTTTGGCGGGAATAAATGAGCGTCGGGCGCATGCGTCCTCCTAACCATATCCACTAAGCTCGGGGGTTGGCGTAGTTCCTCAATGTTCATCGGCCCCGGCGAGCACCGCTAGAGGTTGCTCGTTATCAGGTTGGTATCCTTGAAAGCGCGATGGAAGCCGCGACCCCAGTGTTGCTTTGCATAATCCTTCAAGACCTTGAAAGTTACTTTGCCAGACTTGAAGTGGTCCTTTTTCAGACCTTGGATAAACTCCTTCGACATTGCAAAATAGATCACCCAAATTCATATATATATATATATATATATATATATATATATATATATATATACATTTATATACTAACCATTAGGAACCCAAGTTCGCAGTAGACGCCGCGGGTTCTCCTTGTCATAAGGAAGCCCATTTTCCCAACAGCCGCTGAGAAATATGAACCGGTGCTTCCAACCTTTGTCACCCTCAAGGAAGTCGTTCACGAACTTCCAAGTATTCGCCAGAGACGAGTAAAAGAAGGGAGATTTCGGGGATTTTGAGAGCCCGGACATAGCAATATATTCGACCATGGGCATGGCCCGACCCGATAGGCGCGGTGCCATGATGCACGACATTAACGTGTACCACGCGTTCGGCGTTAGCTGTGACGGACAGAGGTTGAGGGTCCAGAAATACAAGGCTATCTCAGGATCTAATGGGAACCTAAGGCCCCAGTTGAACAGCTCAGTGAAAATCAAGAGCTCTCGCGAACGCACATGTACTGGTGTCTCCCCGGGCTCAGGGAATCGGACGGTAACACACTCCAGGATACCCCACCGAGCCGGGAGCTCTTCCCGCTCCTCATTCGGGAAATAGAGGTATTTGCCCTCGTAGAAAGAAATAATGTCCGCCCGAGGTAACCGACGAAAGTAGCTGGTGGTAATAGCCGCCTCGATTTCCGCGGGAACTGGCTCCTTGGAGGGAGCAGTTTCGCCACCAGTGAAGTTAACGTCTTCGCCCGCAGCACCAGTCTCTAGCTCTTCGACGTTGTCTACAAGAGTCGCGTCGGATTGATGAGAGTTAACCGCAGGGAGATCGGATGAAGAAGTACGAGGGACCGCGACACCAGAACCACTCCCGGCCTGAGCAAGTTGCGCCTGACGGTTAAGGCTCAGATAAGTACATGCGGTGTTAGAACTGGTCCGGTATCCCTGAATATCGCGGGTAAGCCTAACCACTCCGGGGGATCCCTCCTTCGCAGGTGAAGTAGTTGGAGAATCACCCATAGGAAGAAATTTAGCCCCGCTGTTTAAGAGGAAAAGGGGTCGGGTTGGTGTGAGAATTAACCGACGAGGGCGTCAGGCGGCTGTTGCAAGGCCCCAGATATGGTAATGGGCTGCTGCTTGAAGAACTAACGGAGTTGTCGGGAAAGCTCGCGTCGGACAAAACCAGTATAACCAAGGACTCAGCAGGAATTGGTTCGGGAAGGACGGGGTCATGAGGCAGAGGAACAGGTACAAAGGGTTGCGAAGCCGAACTCCAGATCAGTCCTGCAGCACGATATTCTTCGGCACGATCACCGATGCTAGCCCAATCTTGGAATCCGAACACTGGCTTCTTCTTGGTTTTCGCTCTTTGTTTGGGAGACTTATTTCTCATAAAACAGATTTTCTCTCACTAGACAAATCTGAACAGCAACTTCTCTCTCTAAGAACGCATCTGAGAGTAAACTGTGTTTAAGGGGTATTTATAGGCAAGATTACTTAACCGTTGCACGAAAAAGGAAGCTCAATCGACGAAAAGCAGCGGGAAGTTGAAAGGGTTTCTTGAGAAATTGAACAAACAAGCACGCCTCCAGCAAACGTTTGACACGTGTCATCCCTTGTCAGACTAGTGCAGTAGCTATGAGCTAGCCAGCTTTGACAGCTGCGAGTAATTAGCCGACACGTGGCGTCCCTAGCGGGGCTAATACGATAGCTAGATGTTAGCCAGCCATGGCAGAAACACTAGATGGGCCACACAGGCCAGACCCGCTCCTTAACAGACTGGATACCGATCTGGGCCCACGATGAAATCTCTGAGGATGACTGAAGGCCGGGCCAGAATGACAGCATCCAGACCAGGCCACACCAGAACGACATGATCGGACAGCAGCTGAACAAGTATGAAGGGTCGGATATCAACGAAGCTAAAAAACTGAGAGACGACCGACCCGTTCGGTCCGAGCTGGCACTCATCCCAAGATAGAGGCTAGGGGACAGAGGGCGTCGAAGCTATTTTATGCAACAAGTCTTCATTCCCTTTGCTCTTGAAGACTGGGGGGCTAGTGATAAGGGAATAATTCGCCAATACTAACGTTATGGAGCTAATTGTGAACGAAATAAAGTTAAAATGTCTATTAGAGCATTTATCGTTTATTTGAAGATAATTTGTAAATTAGGTATATTATAAAAGACTGAAAGAGAAATAAAGTAAGCCCACCAAAAACATAGATGGGTCCACCTTTACATACTATAAAAGGAGACCTAATATTATTGGTAGGTGGGACATGATTTTTGGAATATTATACTCACTTTCTACTTTCTCTCTCTAGAATATTCTTCATAGGTCCAAGATCCAACAAACCTACTTTAGTCATTTATCCACTCATCAATAGGGTCCTTCCCAAGTTGGAGCTAACTTGCCGAATTGTTTCTCCTTGGTATGTAGGAAGACTTTCCTCAATACTTTATCCCCTGGTTGAAAATTCCTTCTCTTGATTTTAGAAGCGAACCTGCTTCTCATCAAACCTTGATAGTGTGTGGCTTTGAGGTGAGCCTTAACTCTTATTTCTTCCATCAAATCAAGCTGGCTTCTGACTGACACTTTGTTAGCGTGTTCGGAAAAATTATGAACTCGGAATGAAGGAAGAGTATCTTCTATGGGAGCTATGGCATCCATCCCATAATACTTCTTGTAGATAACTTGGCCATTTTCCAGCAGCTCCCTCTAAATTCTTTTTAAGACCGGACAAGATGGTCCGGTTAGCCACTTCAACTTGACCATTTTCCTGTGGGTGGAAAGGAGAAGAGAAGCAGTGTTGGAAGCCCCTAGAGGAACATAAATTCTCCATTTCCTTGTTGTCGAATTGTGGCCCATTGTCTGTAGTTATCTTCTGTGGAACCCCAAATCTGCAACAAATTTTAGACAAGATGAATTGTATAACAACTTTCGAAGTAGTTCCCGCCAATGGGGCTGCTTCGATCCACTTCAAAAAGTAATCAATATCAACAATTATAGCTCTGCACCCTCCGGATTCCATGGGTAGAGGTCCCACTAAATCCAGCCCCCATCGAGCAAAAGGTATTGGCTCAAAAACCAATTCTAAATGGACAGCTGGGGTATGAATTTCATTGTTGTATCTTTGGCATGGATCATACTTCTTCACCAAATCCTTGGCGTCTTGCATTATGGAGGGCCAGTAGTACCCAGCAAACAAAACCCTTCTAGTTAGGGCCCTGAATCGACAGTGTGTTGATCCCTCACCATCATGCAATTCGGAGAGCACTATTTGGGACTCTTCGATACCTAAACATCGTAAGAGAGGTTTACTAAAGGATTTTTTTATAAAGAACATCTCTTAAGATGACAAAACCACGAGCCTTGTATTTTATCTTCCTTGCTACTGCTTTTTCCGGAGGCAGGATGTCATATGAGAGATATTGGAGGAGAGGAAATCTCCAATCTTGGGGTTGTTTTATTTGTATATTCAAACTTTCATCTTCCTTATATAGATTGATTTGAATGGATGGGCACTCTTGCACATGAATCCAAGGGTAGGACTCAGAGTAGGCTATGGTTGCCAAAGAGTCTGCTAGCGTATTTTCCATTCGGGGTATGTGCTCATAGGTGATGCTTTTGAAATTGAGTGCCACTTCTTTGAGAACAAATAAGTATTTAACCAGATGCTCCTTTTTGGATTCAGATTGACCTTGTGCATGATGGATAAGAAGCTGAGAATCGCTTATTAACCTGACCCTTTTGGCTCCACAGATGAGAGCTAACTTCAAACCAGCTATAGTAGCTTCATACTCGGACTCATTGTTGGAAGCCCTGAAAGAAAAACATATAGCCTGGTACATCCTGTCACCGTACGGAGAGGTTAAACATATCCCAGCACCAGAACCCATGGTACTTGATCCACCATCAGTCCGGATAACCCATACGTTTTTATCTTTTACACCGGTTGCTTGCTTAGTATCCCTGCCTGAATGGAATTCAACTAAGAAGTCAGCCACAGTTTGGGCTTTGAGTGCTGCTCGAGGGGAAAAATCAATATCGTAGTCTCCCAGCTCTACTGACCACTTGGTCATTCTACTTGAAATGTCTGCCTTTTGGAGAACGTTTTTCAAGAGAAAAGACGTCCAAACAATGATAGAATGAGCCTGAAAGTAGGGCCTCATTTCCTCGCAGCAATTACTAGGGCTAGTGCTAATTTTTTAAGCTTTAAATACCGTTTTTCTGAATCTATCAAGATTTTGCTGATATAGTACACCGGACGAGGATAATTATCCACCTCTCTTACCAACACTGCAATTATAGCACAATTAGAAACTGCTAAGTACACATAGAGGGTCTCTCCATCAATAGGTTTAAACAAAGTTTTGGGGGAAGATAAGTGCTTCTTAATCTCATTGAAGGCATCATCACACTGTGGGGAGCAGTTGAAGTCTTTTGCACCTTTCAAAGTTTGAAAAAACGGGGCACACATGTCCGAAGACCTTGAAATAAAATGGTTTCGTGCAGCCAACATCCCCGTCAATCGTTGTACTTCTTTAATATTCCGAGGAGGCTCCATTTGTAGTAAAACATTAAGTTGGTCTGGATCAGGTTGTATCTCTTTCTCACTTATCACATACCCCAAGAATTTCTCGGACTGCACTCCAAAGACACATTTTTCTGGGTTCAATTTTAAATTTACTTTCACCAAGTTGGCAAAAGTTTCCTGGAGATCTGCCAAGTGTAGTTCTTCGTCCATACTTTTTACCATCATGTCATCGATGTAAACTTCCATGTTTCTTCCAATCTGATCAGCAAAAGCCTTGTTCACCAACCTCTGATAAGTAGCCCCAGCATTTTTTAACCCAAACGACATCACCTTGTAATAATGAAGGCCCATATAAGTGACAAATGTAGTATGTTCTTGATCATTCGGATCTACTTGAATCTGATTATACCCGGAGAAGACATCCATAAAGGACAACAGCTTATTTCCAGACGTGGAGTCCACCAACTGATCAATTCGGGGGACCGGATATAAATCTTTTGGGCAAGCTCTGTTGAGATCTATGAAGTCGATGCACATACGCTACTTACTATTTTTATTTTTTACCAATACCGGATTGGCTGTCCTTAAAGGGTATTGAGATTCCTTTATGTGCCCCATTTTAGTAAGCCGGCCAACCTCTTGAACTATGACATCAGCTTTTTCCTTAGAAAAAGCTCTTCACCTTTGTATAACAGGTGCTATGTCCCTTCGGATGGACAATTGGTGTGATATAATATCTGTTGGTACTCCGGTTACATCAGCATTGCACCAAGCAAAGACATGTTGATGGTCTTTCAAGAAATCTAACATTTTACCCTATAATTCTGAGTCATCTTGGACCCTATCTTGACACTTTTTCCTTCAGCCAGAGAGTGAGTTTCAACTTCTTCAATTGGTATTAAAACACCAGGGGTCTCTCTAGGGTCATCAATTTCACCCTCTCCCCTAGAGGGCCCCTCAAACTGCTATTCATCACTGATCCGGACTGCCCTCAACGTTCGAGGGGCCAATACTGTTGCATAACACTCTCTTGCTACCTTTTGGCTGTTTCGAACAACTCCCACTTGTCCTTGTACAACATATTTCAAACACTGGTGAACTGTTGAAGCCACAACATGCATCCTAGAGAGCCAAGATCTCCCCAGAATGGCATTATAACAAGTGGGACAATCCACCACAATAAAAAGTATTCTAACCATTTTTTTAAAAGGGCCTTTGCCCAACAAAACCTCTTCTTCGAACTCCCCGATCACATCTGCTGAGCTTCCAGTGAAACCCACAATTGACCTGTTCGAACGCTGAATTACTGCTGGATTCTTCATTTTTATTGTAGGAAGTCAAAAAGAGAATATTGGCTGAACTTCCGGTGTCCACCAAAATTCTTCTTATGTTATTGCCCCCAATGGATGCTCCTATGACAACAGCATCTTCATGGGGTCCAGCAATGTCCCTCAAGTCATCCTCATCGAAAACAATGAAGGGAAATGGAATTTTTGATTGATAAGAAGTCATGCCTCCTTCTAGTTGGGTAGCTAAAGTATGAACGTGCCTCTTTCTCGAAGAAGCAGTTGGTGCAGTCATAGTGTCTCCCCCGAATATTGTAAGCGACTCAAAAAGCTAATAAGTCCGGACACTGTCTTACAACACTCTGTGATAACACCCACCCTATTCTGGATCAGGGTCCAAATTTTCTGACTCTACATCAAGCCTTTCGATTATCACCATAGACCCATCCGGAGCCGATGTGCCTGCATTATTTGGACCAGCTCGATGAGCATTATCAGGCCTATTCCCACTTCTTCTTTTAACATAAGCTCCCAACTTCCCTCTTTCAATCAAATTCTGTACCTCTTGCTTCAACGCAATACAATATTCAGTACTATGTCCAATATCATGGTGATATTGTCAGAAAAAATTATTACGGCTCTCCCAAGGAGATTGCAATGCAGCGGCCTTCTGAAATGTAATTCATCTTTTGTTCTGTCATAAATGGTGGCTACGTTCTCTTTCAACTCAGCAAACCACTCCGGTTGAACCCAAGGCCCCCGCTTATTTCTAGATTGCTGGCTCTGGGCTGGTGCAGCTGGATGAGATTGAGCCTTGGCTCTGTTATGACCCTGTCCGGTTTCTTTGGTCTTGTTCTCGGACTGGTTCTAGTTTTGATTTGGTGCAACTGGAGCAGACCTCACCTGTCTGTGCACCCTGGTTTTCTTTGTTTCATCCACATTAATTTGTTTACCAACCTGATTCACTAGACCGCCCCAAGTCATGGCATTTTTCCTGGTTACTGAATCAGCCAAGTTTCCAGGGTTCAAGCCCTGCCTCAAAGAAGCTATTGCTACTTGTTTAAAGCAATCAGCCAATCCATTGTTGGTATTTACAAAACGACTTATGTATTCTTTTAAGGATTCGTTTGGTTCCTGGGCACAATGGATAATTGTGTATCCATTTCCCTTTACTTCTTTACTTCCAACAAACTGCCTCCGAAAAGCCACCCAAAAAGTATCAAAATTTCTGATGCAACCCTGTGGCAAACTATTGTACCACTTCAGAGCACTCCCCGTAAAATATTGGGAGAATGCTCTACAAAGTAACTTATCGTCGTCATCAAAATTCATCATAATTTTTTTGAATTGTTCCAAGTGGTTATCCAGATCTTTAGTGCCATCATATTTTTCCATTTTTGTACTGTCAACCCTCTTAGGAAGGTTCCTGGACAGTATCTTGGAGGACATTGGAGATTGTCTCCAATTCCGGTCACAACTAAATACAGTATCTTCGTTAGGTGTTGCAAAGATACCTGGCTTATCATTGAAGGCAAAAGGATCCATTAACAAGCGGTCTACGTGTCTCCGGCCATGACTATGACTATGAGACGATCCTTTACCCAGATGCCTCTTCAACCTTCCATGCTTGTCCCTCTTTCTTGAGTATTTGTTTACCAACTTTTGTTTCTTTTTAGAACAACCTTCATCGATGCTGGATGACAAGGACTTTTCAACTCGATCTTCATTCGAGGAGCTACTAGAAAACTCTGAGTCCGAATCTGAGCTCTCCACCGGTTTAGACCGGTGAGACGTTTTTGAGCTAGCATGAGTCTGTTTTGCACTCACATGGGTCTTTGATGGCTCATGCTCTCTTGGATTGTCAATATGATGAGCTGCTGACACCTTAGATTTCTCTTTTGTGCCCATCTCTGCCCTTTTGGTAGCCCTCAAAGCTTCTTTTTCAACTTTCAACCTATCTCGCTCCTCAATCGTATATTCATCATTTTCTCCCACCACTTCTGCCAAAGCTGGTGGCACTTCTTGCTCGTCCGGATTCATCCGAAATGGTTTTTCTTGTTGGTTTTGAATGCTAGATTTTCAGGCACCTTCTCCTCCCATTGTGGTCGCCAATTTGGTGTGGATTATTTTCAACTGAGGGTAATTTTGTCTAAAGTTTTGTGATGTTTCAAAGATATTTAATGTTTAAGTGGTTTGTAGTGAGAGATTTGAGCTGTCTGGTTGTATTAAATGTTCATTCCCCCCATTAATGAAAGTGGTTGGGTATTTATACCCTTAATTATGGGCCACATGGGCTTTTGGGTCATACTTACAAATTCAGGTCGAGTTCAAAGACCCATTAGTATTAAGCAGGTAAGTAATTAGCTTAGTCATGAAGTGATTTAGTTTTTAATACATTAGTCCTGTTCGGATGGTTATATGGGTGGTTTTTGTCCGAATTGCCCCTGTCCGGTTCCCATAGTGAGTGGTGAGAAAATCCGAACTCATCACATATAACAGTCCTCAATTCAATAACAAAAAAACTTCGTTTTTGCTTCGAAGAGAATAATACAGTGTTTTCTATACCTTTTCATCCTCAAGCAAATGGTCAAGTAGAAGTGACTAATAAATTTATTCTGGAAGGTTTGAAGAAGAATTTAACAGGTGCTGCGTGGAAATGGCCTAATTATAGGCTACTTAAGAAACATATTTTGCCTTGGTATATAGGATGAATGTTGTTAGTCCTGCATAATCTACTTTACCTTGTTATAAACTACTCTAATATTTTGAAGAGATGAATGAATAAGCAAGAAGAACAGAGTTAGATTTGATCGAGGAGAAAAGATTTAAAGATCATTTGAATATGACTCGTTATCAAACTTTGATAAGGGGTCGATATAATTCGAAGGTGAGGAAAAAGGATTTAAAATTAGGTGATCAAGTCTTAAGGAAGGCATTCCTTCATATAAAGGATAAACGACTTGGAAAGATGGCCCCAAATTGGGATGGTCCTTATATTGTGATGGAGAGGATAAAGCCAGTCATGTATCGCCTTTGTGATGAACAGGGGAGAACGCTTCAACATCCTTGGAATATAGAGCACATGAAGTTGTATTGGGAGTGAGTTTTTTGTTTTACATTTTTTTTAATAATTGACACACTTTTTCCTACCATGTTGGCTCAGGGATGTTTTAATGAGATGTCATGTTAATATTTGAAGTTATTAATAATTTTTTTAGCTAATGATTATTTTAAATACTAGTATTCAAATAATTTTGGTAACTAGTCAAAGATTGATCATCTTTGAAGTTGTTGACCAATAGTAATTATTTTGAAGTGTTATACGTTTATTATCAACACTTTTTGAAAAACAAACATATTCGAAGTGCTACATTCTCTAAACGCATTGTACATATTCGAAGTGCTACATTCTCTAAACGCACTGTACATATTCGAAGTGCTACATTCTCGAAAAAACATTCTAAATATTCGAGGTGCTACCTTTTCTAAACGCACTATATATATTTGAGGTATTTACATTCTTTAAACACATCAATTGTTATTCGAGGTGCTACATTCTTCAACGATATTTATTTAAGGTAATATTATTATTTGATGTGTAAATGACTTTGTTTTTTTAAAAGAATTATAAGTTTTTATGATAAGGCAGAAATGAGAAGTAATAATTCATAGAATATAAATCCGACCTTACAAATATATATTATGAATGCTAAATAAATAAGTATTTTTTAAAAACAAGTTATCACACAACATCGAATGACTTGAACAAAAAGGAAGAAAACAACATATTATTTGTTTTCGGAATTCTCTTTAAGAGAATTTTCTTCACCAATTTCACTTTCTTCTGCTTCCGTTTCTTCAGAGGAGTCAGTGAAGACATGATCAAAGGCTTCTTTGGGTCGGTTTTCTAGGGGGATTAATTCCCAGAAACTGGATAGATCTGCTTTGGGAAATGTCGTGTGAATTTCACGAAGCAAGTTGATTGATTTATGCTCAATGGCATTTGTTATATCAGTCAATGTGTCTTTTCCACACTCAGTTTTGGCGGCCTCTATAGCAATTTATCTTTCTTTCTCAAGAGTAGTTTTGAGATCATCCATATCATTAATCATCTTCTTCTTTTCTTCTTCACTTTTCCTTAAAGTTTTTTTGAATAGTAGAATACTTTTGTTGCTCCTCGGATAATTCCTTTGCATGTTTGGTTGTAAGTTATTCTATCTTGGCTTTATGAGAAGTATTGAGCTTCTCTAGTTTTTTATCATGTGCAAAACAAAGATGACATTTAAGTTGGATAGCTTCACGGATAAATTGCGATCTGTCAATTTGGAATGTGCGAAATTGCTCATCGATATGTATCCCAAAATTTTCTTTCAATTTTTATCTGTAACAACATTCTTAGATCTAACCATCTCTTTAGCCATGTTTTCCAAATGGCTTCGAGATGAACTTACTTATGTGCATAATGCTTTAACTGTTGCTTTGAGTTGGGCGAAAGGTTGCAGAACGAGTAAGACCTCTTCAGATGGTTGCTGCTCTGGGATAGGAATGGACCTTTCATTGTTGAAAGGCATGATAGCAAATGGGGAAGCCAAGTGATCATCCAAAGTATGAAGGATTTCATGCAAAAGAGGAGCAATGACTTGATGGCCGATTTGTCAAAGTTGTTCTTGGATTTCTTGAACCTTTGGATCCATATCCTTATAGAGAGCTTGAAGCTCTTCTTCACTGGCAGGCTCGTCAGAAAAGAAGTGGTCCTCTCCTCAGTAATCTTCAGCTGACATTCCTCCTGATTTATCACTTGTTGTAATTTCTCGAATATCATCTGTTGCAATTCCTCCTCGATGATCTTTTGTTGCAGTGTTTTCAGTTTTGGTTGAAGGAAGTTTAGAGGCAGTTTCTTCAGATGGTTTTTCTAATATCTTAGCATGAGAAGTTTTCAAGCTTCTATATTTCTTCTTTGGGGCAACAGTTTTGTTTCTCTTCGAGGAAGTATATGCCTCGATTTCTTCTTCAATAGTAGGAAGGTTGGTGTCAGTTCTCTTCTATTTTGTTTTCTTCTGAGGGCTCTAATTTTATGAAGGACTATCACCAGATGTACTAGCTGTTTTTTTATTTTTCGCTTTCTTTTATAGGGAAGATGGAAATTGATGAGGAGGTATTATTCCCCGGATAGGAAAAATGAATCACCGAGAAAATGAATATGGTGAGAGAGCAAAGGACAAGCCCGAGCTGGAAATGAATATAAACACGCAACAAGGAAGTAGTCAAGCATAATAAAGAGTAGAGCTGAATCGATAAAGGAAGGTAACAATGAACAAGTTGGATGAACACGTCGGCGATCCGAACAGGTTAAAGAAGAGCTGAACAAGATTAACCGAGCAAGTATTGCTCGGATTAACACGCTTCCAAAACTGAGCGATAAGACCGAGCAAAGGAGTTACTGAACTGTGCTCGTCAAGCATGCGCTCAAAGCAGACCGAGTACGTCTTAGAAGAGAAACGTTTTGAACTGTGACTTAATGCCACTATAAGTCTTAGTCAAACCACTCAGTAATTTAGCCATAAATATAGGCTTCATGATGTAAATGGATTTACGAGTGTAGTAAGTTGGGATAATGGTTATTGTAATTTCCCATGAACCGGAAAAAAGATATAAATATGGGATAAACCCTTATAAAAATGTAACTTCTCTTTTCTCACAATATTAGTTTTTTTACTTGGCAAATTTTTTGTTATTTCCCTTAACAAATTTGACGCTGTTTATGGGAAAAGAGTTATCAGTCACTTTAATCATGGTAGTTACTAGGTCAGGAATCGAGAGAGAAATCCCAAAATCAAGTTATGCAGTAGGGAGTCGGACGATGATAACAAACCCGTCACTTGGGCAAGGAAATTTGTACCCCGTCTTTATTGCTACCCAGGAAACTAAGATAATAGTGCCTATTGGGTCGGGAGATCCAGTGAGTCACTCGTTACCATCAGCAGCCGCTTACGGGATTGATGTCTCATCTCACAGGCCGATAGATTCTCTCGTGATTCTTGACGCAACGGAAACCAACGTAGCAACTAACCCGACTTTGCAACAATTGAAGAAACAGATTCAACATCTTCAGCAGGAGCAGCTAAGAGTGGCATGTGACTGGGATGCTAGGGAACAAGCCATGCATACGACCATGACAGGAATGAACGATGTTTTCCATGCTCAAACTGCTAAGGTAAGGGGAACAAGTCGAGAAAATCATCAATCTGGTCCAGAGGCTAGCAAAGCCAACAAGGTGGAGCGATCGTCTAAACGTTATGACAAGCAGTCGGGCGAGGGAGAGAGCGGTGGCAAGAACCGATCGAAAGAGATGGAGCCTAGGAAAGAATCCAGTCCGAAAACTTTCAAACGAACACGAGAGGATGAGGACGTCCGCTACAATCAGGTTCCCCCCTAGGCTGTCATGTTATATTCTTAAGGAATCACCCTTCTCGAAAACGATTCTCGAGGCTCATTTGCCAAGGAAATTTGATCCTTTTCGAATGGAGGCCTATGATCAGACGGGCGATCCAGAGAGGCACCTAGAACAATTCTGCAACATGATGATGGCGTTTAACCCAAACGATTTGATGATGTGCCGAGTATTGTCTATGACACTCAAAGGCAACGCGATGGATTGGTTCAGTAGCCTGCTAAAAAGATTCATCCATGATTTCGCTGGTCTTTGGAAAACATTCAGGGAAAGATTTGTTGGAAACAAGAAAATTAAGCGTCAGCGGGAATCGATCATGGATCTCTACCAAAGACGAGGTGAGTCTCTTAAAAGTTATGTTAGATGTTTTGTTCATGCTATGAATGCCCTACCAGATTTAGCAGAAAATATGGCGGTGGCCTCACTCAAGTGGGGGGCTTGACCGGAAATGGGATCTCTATGCCGATCTCATCAAATTCCCAATAGAGAACATGAGGGATCTTCTTTCTCGAGCGGATACTTTCATCAGGGTGGATGATGCCGGAAGGGGAGACTCACCGGACAAGCATGGGTCGGTTTTTAAGGAAGGGGTATCAGAACGAAAGAGAGTTGAACAACATCCCCGAAGAGAAACCAGCCGACGCCCTCAACATTTTGAAAATCCTTCCAGACGGTTCACTCTTTTAACCGAGGGCATATATGTTATATATGACCGGATGAGGGGGAGAACTAAGTACTAAACACCGCGTGTAATGAGCACTCCTAGATTCAAGCGATCTAACCGGTATTTCTGCGCTTATCTTAACGACCACGGGCATCCAACTGATGAGTGCTGCAACTCCGGGAGGAAATTCAAAGACTCATTGACAACGGAGATCTAGTGCAGTTCATCAAGCAACACGAGCAGCGCTCGCATCATGATCACCGAGAAGATGCTCGTCCATCCATTGATAATAAGCCAATGAATGAGGGAGAGGTAGATGCAATTAAACAACAATGGCTCCTTACAATTGCCGAAGGACATTCGGGAATTACAGAATAAGGTGGATACGTCATTGCCCAACAACGTTAATAACAAGGAGTTAGAGGTCGCCAGCAACTTCATAGCCAAGAAAATTACCACACCATCCTTTTTTACCATCACTGGAGGAAATCATACGGCATCCCTATGAACCACCTCTAACAAGCAATCAAAAACCGATTTTGATGTATACGAAATTGAAGCCAACTCCTACTGAAGTTACAGAGACCATGTGGCCGACCATACATTTAATGACGATGATATCAGAGGCGATAGCACGCTCCATGAAGATGCATTGACCATACATATTGATATTGGTGGCGTTATGGTAACTCGTTTGTTGGTAGATGGGGGTAGCTCAGCTAATATAATTTATAAAGATAGCTTCAACCGCATGCTAAATGTGCTACCTTAAAAGCCCACTCAACGCACATTGGTCGGCTATGAAGGAAGAAATTCGCAGTGTGTGGAGAAAGTAGAATTGATGGTAAAGGTTGGGCACAGAATAACTAAGAAAGAGTTCAAAAGGTTGTTTATAATTTCCGATGCCCCAAGCCTGTACCATGCAATTATTGGATGACCGTGGTTACATAGAATGGAGGCAACACCGTGTACGTTCAGGCAGTGCGTGAAGTATCTTGTTGGAAACTCAGTTGGTATAATCCGAAGGAGCCAACGTACGACGAGAACATGTTATGCAGTCACAGTAGACCCATCAAAACCCCTCCGATAACAATCAAACGACGAGGGGGCTCTCAATGTGGGAAACCTGGGACCACTCTCGCATGACCCAGTTGACGACCCGCGCGAGTTGGAGCAATCAGTTGATACAATTTTAGAAGCAACAAAGGAACCAATTGCTGAGGTACGTCTGCTGTGGATGAGCGGTAAGTTATCACCTCATTTTAGTTGAATTCTTAGCCAAGAATTTGGATATGTTTGCGTGGGAAGCAAGTGATGTTTCAGGGGTTAACCCTTCTATCATATGCCATGAACTGGCAATCGATCCATGCGTTAAACCAGTACGCCAAAAGCGACGGTTCCCTGGAAAATTAGGAGGCCATCCTGGAAGAGGTGGCAAAATTGTCTCGCATTGGCCATATCAGAAAAGCGCGATACCCTATTTGGATTGCCAACCCAGTGTTAGTTAAAACTGAAGGAGATCAGTGGCGAATGTGCGTAGATTTTACCGATCTCAATCAAGCCTTCCCTAAGGATGTTTTTCCGCTGCCTCGTATCGATGATCTAGTAGATTCAATATCTGGCTGCAAATACTTGTCATTCATGGATGCCTATTCGGGGTACAACCAAATCAGGCTCAATCTGTCAGATCAAGAGCACACAACGTTTCAAACTGAGAGAGGCCTATATTGTTACACGGTCATGCCTTTTGGTTTGAAGAATGTCGGGTCCACAAACTAGAGGTTATTAAACTACATCTTCCAGGATCACTTGGGAAAGAATTTAGAGGCATATTTCGACCACATGATTGTCAAAACACACACTGAAGAGAAACACTTAAAACGTTACCGATTGTATTCGACTTACTCCGTCAGTTCAATCTTAAATTTAACCCGGTCAAATGTGCCTTTGGGGTTGCTAGTGGTAAATTCCTCGGTTATGTGGTGAGTCAACGGGGCATAGAAGCTGACCTTGTCCAATTAGATGTAATTTTACAAATGACACCACAAAGACTATCAAGGAGGTGCAATGGCTTATGGGACGCCTCGCAGCGCTATCACGACTCATTTCTCGGGCCTCAGATAAAAGTCATCCTTTTTTTTTAAATCCTAAGAGAAACAAAGAAGTTCAGTTAGACAAAGGACTGTGACAATGCCTTTGTCAACCTCAAGATATATCTCACCTCGCCCGAAATTTTATCTCCACCAATGGTCGTCGAGCCATTAATTTTATATTTATCGGTATCTCAATTTTTTGTCAGTTCAATTTTGATCCGCGAGCCCAACGGAGTACAAAGACCAGTGTATTATACCAGCAAAACATTAGTTGACACCGAAACTAGGTACCTCAACCTCGAAAAACTCGCCTTGGGATTAATCACCACTGCTCGAAGAATGCGACCATATTTTCAAGGACATGTAATAAATGTGCTAACAGCTTTTCCCTTGCGAGTTGTATTACAAAATCATGACGCATCAGGGCGCCTAACTAAGTGGAATATCGAGCTCGTAGAGTATGACATACAGTTCGAGCCGCGCACGGCTATTAAAGGCCAGATCATAGCTGATTTTCTAGCTGAGTTCTCATCATCCAGATATATACCCACCATAGAGGAACAACCTATCGAAACCGGGCATAGTGGCGCCTATCGGCTAGCAGATGGTGAAGGTTGTGCCCTGAAGCACCCATGGAATGTAAATCATCTTAAATTATATCGTAAATCTATGTAGAATTTAATGATGCACTCTTTTTCCCGCATGATGGTGTATGGTTTTATTTCATGAGGCATCTAAACAAGTTCTTTTATTCTTAATATAAATCTGCTTTCCCCACCATATGTTTATTACGAATTCTACATCCTAACAATTAGTAAACGAGCAATGACCACGCCTAAAGGCTACGCAAGAGACCACACTGTGTCCAGACCAAGTGTCTAAAAACACGATCAGGCTAATTGGCCACGCCTACGGGCTACGTAAAGGCCATACTGAGCCTCATGCCTTGTAGTAGGTATATTGGCGAACTGGTTACAAACCAAGTCTATAGCAGACTATGCAATATGGTATATACGACCTCGCCGCGATTCAGCTAGAATGACACATTTTGTCTTAAGCTACACAATGAGGCCTACTGAGCTCGACCTTGTAAGGATTCGCCGATATAACCATGACAAGTAATAAAAACATCCCCATTAATGTATACAATTATGAGCATAATCGCCTAAATAGGCGCCCCCAACTTAGAACACGAAAACAGATAACTTATGAACAAACTTATCACAACAGTAAAGCAATAAGGTTCAACAAAATCAGAGTCATGGCGTACAACATAATTATACACAGCAAAGTTATAGGTTTACAGTCTTACACCAGCATTATACATTAAATATCAAGACTTTGAAGAAGGGAGAAGCTTGATGGGGTTAGTCAAGGACGACAATACTTCCTTTGTCTGAGCCTCAATACCTTCTGCACTTACCAGATTGGCCAAGATAGGGACCATGTCAGTTGGATGACCTTCAACACCCTATGAATTAATTGGCTTAGGCACCAATACAGTTGGGCGAGTTTTACTACTGTTTTCCTTTTCCTTCGCTATACCCACACCCTTTTCCTTCTGCCTGAGATAATTTGAGGGCGTGCAGGCACCTCAATCAAGCAACCCAACGACCCGAGCTTCATCCTATGATTTAACGACAACAACTAGGATATAACTTGTTTTTTCTCACGAGCTATCATATCCATCACAATGCTCATCATTTGAACCTCCCGCTCATCCAAAGCCGCATTCGAGTTTTCCTTCCATTGATGCCTTTCAAGCTTGAACTCCCTCTGCATATTCTCAATTTTTGCTTTCAGGTCAGCCTTTTCTGAGGACATCTCAGCTAACCGATCATCTTGTTCTTCAACCCTTTTGGCTTGCGCTATGCTTTGATTTAGCAAATTCGAGTATTGTGCCATGAGCTCTTTGTTCCTTTGAATTAGGGTATTATTTTGAGTCAGTAGAGCAGTGTTTCCAGTGGACAGATCCTTACATTTTTCATTGCTACAAATCAAGGTTTCATTTAGGGTCTCCATCGTGGCTTGAAGCTTCTCGCTTTCCTCAATAGCCTTGTTTTTGGAAGCTTTGGCCAACCCATAGGCATTCCTTAAGCGCACAACCTCTGCAGCTGATGATTTGGCCGCCCCGAACAACATTGGTTTTGGTTTCCACCTCTTCATTACCTCCCGGTCGGCAATAGACATTCGCCGATAAGAAAGTACGACTGAGTTATGATGCAACTGCCAAACATATATGATTTTTTACACTAGATACTTTCTTTGGTAAATTATTCAATACAGTTTATTCTTACCTCAATGGCGAGTTCAACCTGCCATTGATGGTCGAGGCGTAACGACTCTTTTTTACAGCAGCTCATCCATGGTAACATTTTAATGACTAGTCCCAGCACCTTTGTTCCATGTTGGAGCGAGCTCGGGCTTCACGACGTTGACAGAAGGGGGAAGTGAGCTCATTTCACGCCCTATTGAGACTTATGGATGAATAGTAGATGATCTCATAAAGTTCTTCATCCGTTTTGCTACATCTTTTGAAATCACCTTTTTGGGGTCCTTTCCTTCATCCTCAATATCCTCCACAAGATCGATCGGCTCGGCAACAATCTCAGGACTTTTCCCTCGCTCTTGAATTATTGGTTGGAGAATAGGAGGATCAGATGATTTTTCCTGCACGGCCTCCCCACTACCGCTATCTTCATCTCTCAGTTATAGTTTCCTCGTTGCAAGAGGAATAGCATCCAACACGAGTTTGGGTTTCTTTTGCCAAGGTTTTACTAATGAAGTAGAAACTTTATCATCTTCATCATCATCGTGCTCACGTTGCACTTGACCACTTTCATCATTCACTTTCCCTTCAAGAGGATTCATCCCCCCTTGGTTCACCTCTTCGACTCCCTGAATGGCAAGCACTCCGCCTTATCCATCTTGTTGACAAGGAACTGAGGATGACTCATCGGCTTCTTTTCTTTTGCGGTTTCGAGGCACTAAAAGTCAAACCCCAACCTATTCTTTTCTCGATACTTTTTTCCATCAGCGCTCAGATATGCTCCATGGTGGGCTTCTTTACCGTCTGACATAATCACTTTACCATATTTTGTAACAGTCAGTTCTGGCACAGGCCACAAACCCGATTTAAGATAATTTAACTGTGTGAAGAGTAGTGTAGATTTATGTAACCAGGTGGAACTGGCTAGGTTACCGACCTCAGTTAAATGATTTTTGTATCTTTTTTATAATCATTATTTCCACCACTCTTGGTTGGCCCCTTCACCTGCATAAACAGTTAATTAAAGACTAGTTCAATTTTTAACATTCATATAAAAATTAGTTCAGTGTATGGATTATACTACTAACGCTTACACTTCACTTTCCACCTCCTCTCTAATTGGAGATTCATTATCGGTTTCTCATGTTCCCAATTGTTAGACATAAACACAAATAAGTACTTCCAGTTTTTATCTAACGAGGGGAGTTCAACAATCATTTTTATCCCAGTTAGCTGGGTATAGAAGAAATGAGATTTTGCAAGTTTGGACACATCGATAGCTAACAGCAGGTCAGCTAGACAAAAAATAATCCCTAGCGCCAGGCGCCAATTCTTAAAAACAGCGATATCAGAATCGTCACTCACCAAACAATTATACTTCATCCACGTGTCATACAAGCAGAAAAGAATGATGAAAAAGTAACCAACGTTAACCAATTGGCGTTGCATTTGACTTTCACACGGCACCGATTCATCTGTTGCTACATAAAATTTGAATTTATCGATTTTCCATTTAGTTAAATGTTAATCTATAAACTAGGGGGGTACCCTGCTGAAGGGGTATTCCCCGGAAACGCCGAGCATATGAATATGGTGAGAGAGCAAAAGACGAGCTCGAGCTGGAAAGGAATATAAACACGCCACAAGGAAGTAGTCGAGCATAATAAAGAGTAGAGCTGAAATCGATAAAAGAAAGTAACAATGAACAAGTTGGATGAACACGTTGGCGATCCGAAGGTTAAAGAAAAGCCGGACAAGATTAACCGAGCAAGTATCCCTCAGATTAGCACGCTTCCAAAACCGAGCGATAAGACCAAGCGAATGAGTTATTAAACTGTGCTCGGTCAAGCATGTGCTCAAACCAGACCAAGCACGTCTTAAAAGAGAAACGGTTTGAGCTGTAAATTAATGCCATTATAAGTCTTAGTCAAACCACTCAGCAATTTAGCCATAAATATAGGCTTCATGATGTAAATGGAGTTACGAGTGTAGTAAGTTGGAATAATGGTCATTGTAACCGCCCATGAACGGGGAAAAAGATATAAATATGGGAGAAACCCTTAAATAAATATAACTTCTATTTTCTGACAATATTAATTTTTCTACCCTCATATGAAGTTCACTTTACCATCAAGTGCTACCAGTCTCTTCACAACTAAATTTGGATTTGGTGGCTTCATCAGGTTTTCAGGGAGGTTAGCACCTAAGGTGATCCTCCATAAGTGGCTATTGATAAAGTTGATAGGAAGAAAAGCTGAGTGGAACCCATTGCCCCACTCTTTTTCTGCCCAGGTGGTTAGTTTCGTAAAAATGTCCTTCACATCCTTTTTGCGAACTTCATATCTCTTCAAAATTCCTAAGAGCAGTAGAAATATAAATGGAAAATTAAATATACGATATAAAACAAAAGGAAAAATAAAAACAAAAAAAAACTTACTATTACTCCTCCAAGCGAGGTTATAGTCTCAACAATCTCCCTCGGGGGAGGAGATGGTGGTGTAGGGTTATCTGCAAGATTTGGGGAATTAGTTGGTGAAGTATTGGTAGCATCAATATCTCCCATGGCTATGATTTATTTTTCTTAACAGGAAGATTCTGAGGGAGGTGAATTTTTCGTTAGAATTAAGGAGTTTCTTTGCATAGTTGTCGAGGTAGATTAAAGCTGATAGGAGATGGAGTTTCTTCTGATATTCTTGAAGTAGATAAAATTCAATTCACTTTGCGATTTTTCGAGGAGATGTAGTTGTGGAGCCAGTAAGAGATGGAGAGGAAGTTCGTGGTGTTGATTGCAAAGGTTTTGTTGAGGAAGGCTGTTGAGATTCTGGGGTGGATAAACTTGGAAACACATGAGAACTTTGATTTGGATCAAAATCACTGTAACGTATGGTTTCATAAGAGAATCGAGGAGCATTGCTTATCAATCCTGCAACTCTGTTGAGAAATTGGTTTTCTGGGTTTTTTGGTGTTTGAGTGTTTTTTCATATACTAACTTGAATATTGGCTGGAAAGTATGAGCTTTTTGGCGAAGGTAGCCAATGAATCGGTTACTTAGGGAAGGTAGCAAGATATTCTCTTAAGAGAAGGCAAATTTCTCTCTAGAAAGTTTGTGAGAGGTAAAAAATGAAATACTACTATATATAGAGGAAGGTGGGAGAGAGATAATGGTGTCAGAGAAGTTGAAGAGGTGAAACGTTTGTGTGTAAATGCGATAATGTGACGTTTGTTAACTGTTAGACCTAGAGGAAGGTCTAGTGAATTATACATGATGATTCATTTCACGCGTACCACGCCATACCAAACGTTTATAATCGTTATCAAGAAGCCAACACATCCTTTTACATACAAATTTATTCGAGGGGATTGACTTGAACTAAATTAGAAGTAAATGCCTATACATATGCATCCGAAGATAAAAACTTAAGATAATTTCAAAGTGAATACACATATAAGTTTATTCGAAGAGGACAAGCATGAGGTTAAGTAGTTTTGAAGTGATTTACATTCGAAGTAGATTGAACTTCACAAGGAGTTTTTCGTGTTAGTTATAACTTCTTAAGTGAAAACTAGTTCTTATTTATTTTCTTTCATAAGAACTAGGGCGGCTACTGATAATGATATAGTTTGTAGAGGGCTTAAATGTGATGGATTAAAATTCTTATATGATCAATTGTAAATGTATAAGACAAATTTTAGATTGTTTGTAAAGACGAGGCTAAAGTGCAATTAACCCATTTGTATAACTAATTCTATTACCCTAAATCCTGAACGCCTATAAATAAAGGCTGAGGATATTAATACAAGGACCGACATTTTCTAAAGTGAAAGCTACTTTTTAAATTTACTTTCTATCTCTAAAATCAATCTTTATCTTACAGTCAAGAACAAGATTTACACTTAACAATATATAATTATTATTTGGAAATCATAATACTAAATAATTACAACTGCGGTTTTCAGTCAAGATAGAAAAATATATAATTTTTGGATATGTAAATAAGTTATGATTTCTTCTATATAAATGAGGAAAAAATTAATAATAAGATAATCAACATTTTAACATACTAGATGGGGGGATTCTGCTGGGGATGAAAGGGTCTCACCATATTACAACTATAAAATCAAGAAACAAAAGAGTGAATATGGTATATCACACCAGATCCAAACCGAGCAAAAACCTCATATGAAGATATAAATAACAATGACCGCAAAGAACAAAATATGCCACTAATTTTCATAACAGTTTTAGCCACAGAGTTTTAGTAGCTCACAAGATAATTACAAAAGGAGCCTACTGAGATGCTGAAGAAAATATAAGAGATGATGTATTCAACCCGACGAAGGTGAAATCCAAGATTGAGAGACTTATAATGGAAACCGAAATTAAAATGAGGAAGAAGATGACATCTGGTGTGGATAATAATTGTCTGAGGGTAGGCTGGTAATTTTAAGTGGAGTTTTAAGGTGGTGTGTGGGTGTTTAACGGTGGTGTGTGGGTGTTTAACGGTTAGAGTAGAGAGTAGAGAGATGATTAAGCAGCTTGGTAGCAGTTAATTCTCATTACCCATAGTTAATGCTGGTGGTTGGGTATTTATAGTATGATGTTTGGGCCCTTATGGGCTTTCGGGTCATGTTTAAAGGACCCGGGTCATGTTCAAAGACCCATGAGCTCTAAGCAGGAGAGCAAGTAGCTTAGTCAGGAAGTGTTTAGGTTTTTTAGTACTTTTGTCATGGTTCGAACAGCCTTAAGTTTATTGTGTTCAAAGTAACCTGTCCGGTCCAAGTCCATGTAACCTGTCCGGTGTTCGGAGAGACTAGACCGATTTGCCCTATCCGGGGAGCATCCTGAATTCGGACTCATCAGGAGCCCCTTTTTTAGGTGTTTGAGCAAGTATTCTTGTCAAAGAACTGAAAAACAGTCCGATGTCTAAAGTGGTTCTCAACCCGGACAGAACTATGGGTATACCCGGACAGGTTAAGCTTTACGAATTCAAAACGGTTTTTGCCAGAGTTAGTGGGACACGTGTCGCTCTCTGACTGGCCACTCCAGCCGTTTTTTCACCTTGAATTTCGCACCACCTTCTCCAACAAGTAACCTCTTTAATTACAAATAGTGACATCAGCGCCGTCTTTTAATCATTGCCAAATTTTCGAATTCTCCTAGGAATCAACTCCTTTTCTCAGTTTCACTATAAATTCAAACTCATTTTCCACTGTTTTACCATCTCTTTCACATTTACTCTGCAAATTTACTCAGAGCTTTCTCTCTCTAAAGCAAAACGTTTCCTTGGCAGTTTATATTTACAGCAAGAACAGCATTGATCAAAGGTGGTTGGCTCAACCTTTCGGAGTTGGTGAAAGCGCAAAAGGTCGAGAAGGAAAGACGAATAGCAACAGGGCTACCATCATCACCTGTTGAGAGACCAGTTGCTTCTGTTACAGAGTCAGATCGAGGCTCGTCCTCCTCCAAAGGTACTAAGCCCAAAAAACTCTTTCAATCCACCCTCTCACCCATAGTCTCTGGTTCCTCAGTCCAGGAGTCAATACCTGTTGTTGAGCCAGGAGTTACTGTTACAAGCGTTAGGAAACCTTCTCCTTTTATAGCTATGGGATCTGACTCTGATCACTCTCCGGAGAAACTAGTTATTAAGAGGCCAAGCCGGTTAGTTAAGGGATTAGCCTCCAAGAATACTCCCTCCAAATCGGGGGCGAAAAACAGTGGTTCTGGGTCTGGAGTGCCCATTAGAGCTCCTCGGGAGAGGCTATCTGGTCCGGAGGCCAGCAGCCCGGTACCTCCAAGAGAGACTTCTGCCTCCGAGCCCCAACCTGAGGTGAGAAGTCATAAAAACACAGAAGGTCAGCAGTCCGGAAGCCAGGCTGAGCCAAGCTTTAACCCTCCCCGGACCTCTACCACAGACATTCCCCCAACAATTATGGAGGAGAGGATGGAGGACTCTGCTGAAGAGGTCCCTTTCGAGTCTGAGTCCTCCGGCCAGACTGAAAATGTTGCTGCTGCTGCTGCCAAAAAAGGCAAGGAAAATCTGTACTTGAGGCATCCGGACCTGCCGGAGGGCCTTGAGGGGAAAGTGGGGTCGTGCTTTCACAGAGTTGAGCTCAAGTACCTCTTGGCCTTGCAGAAGACCAAGTATGCATTCATCCATACTTCTGACCTGGGTCGAATGCGCACAAAATGGGGGATACCAGAAAATGTGAAGATAAGGATCCCCATTGATCCGGAGACCCCTATGGACTGTAAGCGAAATGAAATAGTCTTCTTTACAGAGCTATTTAATTGGGGGCTCAGGTTCCCACTGGACCCGGAGATCGTTCGATAC
Organism: Limnanthes douglasii subsp. nivea; assembly: GCA_036936605.1. Taxonomy (NCBI): domain Eukaryota; kingdom Viridiplantae; phylum Streptophyta; class Magnoliopsida; order Brassicales; family Limnanthaceae; genus Limnanthes; species Limnanthes douglasii. Next base: position 122,737,036 of record JAUPFV010000005.1, on the reverse strand, counting down.
TTCCACCTGGTCAAGCTCTTCCCGAGCCAGCTGAGCCCCAATGGCTGGTTTACTTTGATGTCATGCATCATGGCATCTAGGTTGTCTGGGATCCCTCTTCCTATGGAAGCGTTCGCAGCAGTGGCCAACCTTTGCAAGCATCACCAATTCCCCTTCTACCATTTCAATATGGGGAACGATCTCAAGGCTGTTGATGATCTTTTGGAGTCAGAGAGCAAATGGAGGAGCCAATTTTTGTTTGTCAGTGGCGCCTGGGAAAACGGCAAGAAAATCAAGGCCGGAGAGAACCCGAGCCTCCTCAGGAGTAGGTGGAGGAGTGACCGTAAGTTTCTTACTTTAAATCTCTGTCCGTTTCTCTCTTCCTTTTTTTAAAGTTAGTTTAAATTAACCAGTCTCTCTTTTGTTCTAACAGAGCTGCCAAAGGAGTTCAGGGATTATTTGAAGGCCGGACAGGTTACCTGTGGTAAAATCAATGCTTGGGCCGCAGAGAACTGGGAGAATCGATTCCACAAAGCCTTTACCCTTGGAAATCTAGCAAGGTCTCACCTGTGGAACACCACAGGCCGGAGAGACCTATCTTGGGAGGAGCTCACCACCCAGCCTCCTGAAGACACTGTGCTTAGAAGATCCCACGAACTAGATGGGACACTCTACATGCCTGCCCGGGCCAAAGCCCCAAGCAAAATGAAAGGCAGGAGAAAAGGCAAAAAGGTGGTGAGCGATGCTGAGAAGGATGCCCCAACAGACCCGGAGGGGCCGGCCCAGGTTCAAATTGATGCAGCCCTCTTGCAAGTGATGGAGCAAGAGACCGAAAGGCAGGAAGTAGACCTCCCAAAACCTCCAAGGGCTCCCAAGAGGACTCGCAAGCAAGTAGGTGAAGGCGCTGATAGGGAAGCCAAGAAGAAAAAGACTTCCCAAGGAGATGAGCTCGCTCTCCGGGATCCGGAGCCTTCCTTCCCCACTGACCCCTCTGACCCAACGCTGGCCGAAGAGATCCCAAGGGACTTTCATACCGATGAGGTAGAGGGGGGAGATCTCAACCTTGATGGAGTGGATATCACTGGTCTAGCTGGGCTTGGTGAGTATTTCCTTGGCCTCCCCATAGATGAATTTGTAGGGCCCTACGTTCCTCCAAGCAGCTCCAATACGGTCAATTTCAATGGTAAGACTTTCATGGTTTCTAGTGAAAACGACACTATAGCCCATTACTTGCTTAGTAATGTGCAGCTAGTTCTTACACTGGACAGACAAGTCCGGAGTCAAGCAGACACCATCAAAGACCTCAAGTCTGAGAAGGAAAAGTTATCCGAAGACCTCCGCACTGCTACCACCAATGCTGATCTGCTTAAGGAAGCAAATGAGGAGTTGAAGAGGAATCAGGATGAAAGCAACATAAAAGTTGCCACCTTAGAAGAAACCATAAAAGATCTCCGGGACAAGCTGTCCGGTATGGAGAAAGACCTTACTACCTCAAGGGGAGAGACTACTGCAAAGGAGAAGATTATCACCAACCTGAACACTGACAAGATCGCTCTAGAAAATGCAGTGACCCAGGCTGCTGAGGAGAAAAATGCTTTGTTAAGGGACCAAAAGGCCACAATCAACGCCAAGATCAATGCCTACGCCAGGGAGATGATTAAAAGCGAAGAATAATTGGTTCAAAGGGTGAAGTCTGAAATGGTTCTCCTTTTTCATGAATAATTTCCGAAGAGGACCCTGGGGGATTTATGGCTCTATATAGATGATGATGACCTTCCATTTTATACAATGGTCGATGAGGATGGAATTTCTAGTGGGTCCTCATCTGATAATGAAGAGAAGACCGGAGAGGGCCCAGGCGAAGAGGAGAAAGATCACAAAGGCAAGAAGGTAGTCGAAGGGGGGAGCGACTTTAAGGATAAGAAAGCAGATGAAGGGGAGCCATCTTCAAAGGCTCAATCTTAATTTATGGTTTACTTAGTTTATCTTTTATTCAAACTAAAGTCCTTGGAAGGCCAAGGCACTCTTTTTGTAGTGGTGTCCGGTATTTGTTCGGACATGTTTTTTTTTGAAGAAGGCATCGAATTTTATTCAACCATCCGGACACCTCATTAAAACCTCCCCGTGCCACCAGGGAGGAAAGAGTATGCCCCCAAATATTTACATGGAAGTTCAAACAAGTAAATATTTACACAAGTGTTATTCCAAGTACATCCGAAGATGCTCAATATTCCAAGGGTGAGTTAAAACTCTGCCATCTTTGTCTTCCAACCAATAAGTTCCAGGCTTGATTCTTTCAACCACAATATACGGACCCTCCCAGGTTGGGGCCAGCTTTCCGAAGAGCTTTTCTCTAGTATGTAAGAAGACCTTCCTTAATACTTTGTCCCCTGTTTGGAAATCTCTTCTTTTAACTTTAGAAGCAAACCTGCTTCTCATCAAGCCCTAATAGTGTGCAGCTCTAAGATGAGCTTTAACCCGTCTTTCTTCTATCAAATCAAGTTGATTTCTGATTTCTCTATGGGGGCTACTGCATCCATTCCATAGACCAAGGCGAAAGGTTATTCTTGTGTTGCAGCCCCAGGTGTTTTCCGGTAGGCCCACGAGACTTCTTGTAGATAACTAGGCCACTTCCCAGCAGCCCCTTCCAGATTCTTCTTTAAACCGGACAGTATAGTTCTATTAGCTACTTCAACTTGCCCATTGGCTTGTGGGTGGAAGGGTGAAGAAAAACAATGTTGTATACCCCTTGAGGCACAGAAGCTTTCCATTTCTCTATTGTCAAACTGTGATCCATTGTCTGTTGTTATTTTTTGTGGGACACCAAATCTGCAACATATGTTGGATAGAATGAATTTTATAACAACTTTCGATGTTGTCCCTGCCAGGGGAGCTGCTTCTACCCACTTTGAGAAGTAGTCAATGGCCACAATTATAGTTTTACGCCCTCCGGACGCCACAGGGAGAGGCCCTACTAAGTCCAACCCCCATCAAGCAAAAGGGATGGGCTCAGAAATTGACTCCAAAGGAATGGCTGGTACATGAATTTCATTATTGTACCTCTGGCATGGGTCACACCTTCTCACCAACTCCTTAGCATCTTTCATGATTGACGGCCAATAGTATCCGGAGAGTAATACTCTTCTTGTTAAAGCTCTAAATCCACAATGGGCTGACCTCTCACCATCATGCAACTCGGAGAGGACTACTTGTGATTCATCATCCCCCAAACAACGCAGGAGAGGTTTACTGTAGGATTTTTTGTACAACACTTCTCTCAATATAATGAAACCACGAGCCTTGTGTTTCAATGTTCTGGCTTGTGATTTATCTGAAGGTACAATACCATCGGACAGATATTGTATGAGAGGGGATCTCCAGTCTTGAGGCCGTTTTACTTGTATTTCAAAAACTTCCTCTTTTTCACCCTTACTAAGTTGAATAGAAGGGCTTTCAAGCACATGGATCCATGGGTAAGACTCTGTATATGCTATTGTTGCCAATGAGTCTGCTAGCTCATTTTCTGCCCGGGGAATGTGTTCGTAGACAACAGCTTTAAATTTTAGTGCTTCATTCTTGAGGAGGAGTAAATATTTCACAAGTTGCTCCTTTCTAGCCTCAGATTTGCCTAAGGCATGGTGGATAAGCAATTGGGAGTCACTTAGCAGTTTGACCCTCTTAGCCCCACAGATGTAGGCTAACTTTAACCCAGCTATAGCTGCTTCGTATTCGGACTCGTTATTAGATGCCCTGAAAGCAAAACAAATAGCCTGGTACATATTATCTCCATATGGGGAAGTTAAACATATTCCTGCACCACATCCCATAGTGCTAGATCCACCATATGTTCGGACGATCCACACTTTCTTGTCTTTTGTATCAGTAGCTTGCTCTGAATCCCTATCGGAGTGGAATTCAATCAAGAAATCAGCCACAACTTGGGCTTTTACTACTGTCCGGGGAGCAAAATCTATGTCGAAGTCCCCCAATTCTACTGACCACTTAGTCATTCTGCTCGAAATGTCTGCTTTTTGAAGGACATTCTTTAAGGGAAAAGAGGTCCGGACGATGATAGGATAAGCCTGGAAATAAGGCCTCATCTTTCTTGCAGCTATTACCAGAGCTAATGCCAATTTTTCAAGTTTCAAGTAACGTCTCTCAGCATCTATCAAGCTCTTGCTGACGTAGTACACTAGGTGGGGATATTTATCGACCTCCCTTACCAACACAACACTGATGGCACAACTTGAAACTGCCAAATATACGAAGAGAGTCTCCCCATCAACTGGTTTGAACAAAGTTTTGGGGGAGGGCAGGTGTTTCTTGATTTCATTGAAAGCCTCATCACACTATGGGGTCCACTCGAAACCCTTTGCACCCTTCAAAGTTTGAAAGAAAGGAGCACACCTATCCGAAGACCTAGAGATAAATCTGTTTAAGGCTGCTAACCTCCCCGTTAACCGTTGTACTTCTTTGACGTTTCGAGGAGGTTCCATCTGGAAAAGAGCATTCAGCTGGTCCGGATCGGGCTGTATTCCATGCTCACTTATGATATACCCTAAGAATTTCCCGGACTGCACTCCGAACACACACTTTTCAGGATTTAATTTCAAATTCACTTTTGCCAAGTTGGCAAAAGTTTCTTGGAGATCGGACAAGTGCAACTGCTCATCCACACTTTTCACCATCATATCGTCAATGTATACCTCCATATTTCTTTCAATTTGATTAGCAAAGGCTTTGTTCACCAATCTCTGATAAGTAGCCCCAGCATTTTTCAACCCAAATGGCATCACCTTGTAACAATGTAGACCCCTATCAGTGACAAACGTGGTATGCTCTTGATCTTTTGGATCTACTTGAATCTGATTGTACCCGGAGAAGGCATCCATAAAGGAAAGCAGCTTGTTCCCAGAAGTAGAGTCTACTAACTGATCTATCCGGGAGACCGGATACAAATCTTTTGGGCAAGCTCTATTGAGATCTGTGAAGTCAATGCACATGCGCCATTTGTCATTTTTTTTTACCAGGACAGGATTGGCAGTCCACAAAGGGTATTGAGATTCTTTAATGTGCCCCATCTTTGTGAGTCTGTCAACCTCTTGTACTATGACGTCAGCCTTTTCTTTTGAGAAAGCTCTTCTCTTTTGAACCACTGGTGTTACATCTCTCCGGACAGATAGGTGATGAGATATCACTTCTGATGGAACTCCAGTAACATCAGCATTGCACCAAGCAAAAACATGCTGATGGTCTTTCAAAAATTTCAACATCTCTTCTTTCAACATTGGTGGCATCTTGGACCCTATCTTGACACTTTTGCCTTCTTCCAAACAGTGCGTTTCAACCTCTTCAATTGGAATCAACACTCCAGGGGTCTCTCTGGGGTCATCAATTTCACCCTCACCCCCAGAAAGGCCCTCAAACTGCTATTGATCATTTATACGGACTGCCCCCAGCGTTCGAGGAGCCAGGGCAGTGGCATAGCATTCTCTTGCAATCTTTTGGCTGCTCCGGACAACTCCAACCTGCCCCTGAACAGCATACTTTAAGCACTGGTGGACTTTTGAAGCCACTGCATGCATCCTAGAGAGCCAAGACCTCCCTAGAATAGCATTATAGCAAGTGGGACAATCCACCACAATAAAGAGTACTCTAACCATTTTCTTGAAAGGGCCCCTGCCCAATAACACCTCTTCTTCGAACTCTCCGATCACATCGGCTGAGCTGTCCGTGAAGCCCACGATTGACCTGTCCGACTTTTGAATCACAGCTGGATTTTTTATTTTCTTGTAAGTGGTTAGGAAAAGAATAAAGCTTCCAGTATCCACCAGAATTCGCCTTATTTCATTTCCCCCTATAGACGCTCCTATGACAACAGCATCCTCATGAGGGCCAGCAATGTCTCTCAAATCATCCTCATCGAAGACAATAAAGGGGAATGAGTTCGGTGACTGATAAGATGTCATGCCTCCTTCTAGATGGGAGGCTAAATTATGAACATGCCTCTTTCTCGAAGAAGCAGTAGGAGCCGTCATAGTGTCCCCTCCGAAAATCGTAAGCGACTCAAAAAACTTAATGAGCCCGGAGACCGATCTAGAACACTCCTCAATAGCACCCACTCTGTTTCGAGTTGGATCAGGATCCAAGTATTCAGATTCCACATCAAACCTTTCAACTATAACCATGGCCCCCTCCGGGGCAGCATTACTTGGACCAACCCGGTGAGTGTTATCAGGCCTATTGCCTCCTCTTTTCTTAACGTATGCTCCCAACTTTCCCCTTTCAATCAGGTTTTGAACTTCTTGTTTCAATGTTATGCAATCATCAGTGGTATGGCCAATATCATTGTGATATTGGCAAAATGAGTTGTTACGATGTTCTCTGGGAGACTGCAAGGTTGCTGGTCTCCGGTAATGTACCTCATCTTTTGTTTTATCAAAGATAGTGGCCACACTTTCTTTCAATTCTGCGAACCACTCCGGTTGGACCCATGGCCCTCTCTTGTTTCTGGATTGTTGACTTTGAGCAGGAGCAGCTGGCTGAGACTGAGCTTTTGCCCTACCATGCCCCTGTCCGGTTTCTCTTGCTTTGTTCCCGGACTGATTTTGATTTGGAGTTGGTGCCACTGGGGTGGATCTTACCTGCCGGTGCACCCTGGTTTTCTTTGTTTCATCGACGTTTATTTGTTTGCCAACCTGATTCAGCAACCCTCCCCATGTCATAGCCTTCTTTCTCGTTACCGAATCAGCTAGATTGCCTGGGTTCAAACCCTGTCTCAGGGATGCTATTGCTACCCGTTCGAAGCAATCAGCCAACCCATTCTTTGTGTTCACAAAACGACTTATGTACTCTTTCAAGGACTCATTTGGCTCCTCGGCACAATGGATTATTGTGTCTCCATTGCCCTTCATCTCCTTACTCCCTACAAACTGCCTTTGAAAGGCCACCCAAAACGTATCAAAATCTTTAATACAACCCTGAGGCAGGCTGTTGTACCATTTCAGAGCACTCCCCGTAAATGACTGGGAGAATGCCCTACACAGTAGTTTATCATCATCATCAAAGTTCATCATGAAGTTCTTGAATTGCTCCAGATGGTTGTCCGGATCAGTACTCTCATCGTACTTCTCCATTTTAGTGCTGTCAAACCTCTTGGGGAGGTTTCCGGACAGGATTTTAGAAGACAGTGGAGACTGTCTCGAATTCCTTCCACGACTGAACACAGTATCCTCATTGGGAGTTGCAAAGATACCTGGCTCATCGTGGAAAGCAAAGGGATCCATCAGCATCCGGTCCACATGCCTCCGGCTATGAGATGATCCATTACCAATATGCCTTTTCATTCTTCCATGGTGGCCTCTTTTTCTTGAGTATTTCTTAACCTGCTTTTGCTTTTTCCTGGTTCGACCCTCATCGCTGCTAGAGGACAAGGATTTTTCATTTCCCTCGCTGTCCGAAGAGCTACTTGAAGATTCTGAGCTCGAGCTAGAAATCTCCACAGGCTTGGACCGGTGAGACTTTTTAGAACTGGCATGTGTCTTTTTGGTGCTCACATGAGTTTTTGAAGCCTCAGGCTCTCTGGGGTTATCGGTGTGATGAGAAACTGATGCTTTGGATTTTTCTTTCACGCCCATCTTGGCCTTCTCAGCCCTCAGAGCTTCTATTTCAAGCTTTAACCTGTCGCGCTCTTGGACAGTGTACTCATCGTTCTCTTCCACCACTTCGAGCAAAGCTGGTGGAAGCTCTGGATTGTCCGGATTCATACGGACAGAATTTCTTAGCAGGTTTTGAATGTTTGATTCAGGCACCTTTCTCCTCCCACTGTGGTCGCCAATTTGGTGTGGATAATAATTGCCTGAGGGTAGGCTGGTAATTTTAAGTGGAGTTTTAAGGTGGTGTGTGGGTGTTTAACGATGGTGTGTGGGTGTTTAACGGTGGTGTGTGGGTGTTTAACGGTGGTGTGTGGGTGTTTAACGGTTAGAGTAGAGAGTAGAGAGATGATTAAGCAGCTTGGTAGCAGTTAATTCTCATTACCCATAGTTAATGCTGGTGGTTGGGTATTTATAGTATGATGTTTGGGCCCTTATGGGCTTTCGGGTCATGTTTAAAGGACCCGAGTCATGTTCAAAGACCCATGAGCTCTAAGCAGGAGAGCAAGTAGCTTAGTCAGGAAGTGTTTAGGTTTTTTAGTACTTTTTTCATGGTTCGAAGAGCCTTAAGTTTATTGTGTTCAAAGTAACCTGTCCGGTCCAAGTCCATGTAACATGTCCGGTATTCGGAGAGACTAGACCGATTTTCCCTATCCGGGGAGCATCCTGAATTCGGACTCATCAGCATCGATAATTACATGACAAGATACCGTCACCGAAACATCTCCAAAAGACTCAACATTCTTTTTAAAACTTAAAGCGATATTCGTGAGTCAAATCAAACATCTTCATAGAAGATCAACCAACACTAAAACCCTAAGCGGAGCAAGAAACAAATGAGCCAAACCCCTAATTCTAAAGATAAAAACAGGAAACAAAGAGAATAGCATGGCCAAATGGATCAACCTACACCGGATAATGGAAAGGAAGAAAAATAAGTTTTGGTTGTAAGCCTTTGTTTTCAAAAAAATGACCAAAACATCCCTTCACCATCAGGAACTCCTCAGGATCAACAAAAACCCTCTAGCATAACCTAACAATCTAATCAGACCATTATCAGGTTCCTCAATAGTTTGGAATGGCCTCACCGAGTGTACATCAAATATGTTATCAGAACAACTATCAAGTCCACATTCCCCAACCAAGATTAAACTCTGATAATCATCAATATCTAACGTCTTTCATATAACCATCATATCTGTAATAATATCCAGCCGCACCTTCTTTCTACCCTCATATGCAATCGGGATACCCACTGATTTTAAAGCAAACAATGGAAACCATTTGTAGAGGCCTCTTTTCGTTTACATGGGATAATAAAATTTATAAGGATATTATTATACCATGTAAACAACACATGAATACTATGCCAATGGCCACCTAGGATGAAACCTATTCTGCGCTCAAAATAAAACTCTGATTGATAGTATATTTCTTTAATACCTACGAGATAGATAAATGCATCAAAAAATGCAATCCATTCCACCATCTAGAGAATTTCAGAAATGAGATATTGAGGTACCTCGAAGCTTTCTAAAGCTAAAAGGTCATGCTCTGGCATGGTTTAGCAGTTTACCAACGTGTAGCATTAGATGTTTTAATATAGTGTGAAGGGATTTCTAAAACAAACACATTGGCTCCAAAACTATGAAAAGAGAAATAAACTATAATCTCATTGTAAGTTAATACCCAACGAGATATTGCGATCCTACACATAATGATTCGTCGAAACCAAAGATGAGCTTCTGAATCTCCCTGATAACATAACATGTCTTATGACAAACTATATTTTCAGGACTCTTATCCAAGGCAATTATGAAAAAAAAATCTCATATCTTTGGTGAACTATTAGTACAAGTAGGGTGTCGCATTAAGGGGGGAAATGGAAAATACAAAAATGGAAGGAGATACGATTAACCTAACGGTTTATCTGAAATCACTCGAGCATGAGCCACTTTGTGCAGTACAGATTCATTCCAAGATGTATCATGACATCATCAAAAGAAACCATAAAAGAACAACAACAACAACATATATAAAAACCATGATAGCAACCGAAAGAATTAAATATGTGCTCAGATACCAAAAACTACAATAAAAATTACGGCCCTCGAGAAGAGAAAGATAAGTCTAACTATTGTAAATTCCATAGAGATGTAGGATTTTATACGAGAGATTTAGGTGTTCCATGACTAGGTTTAAAACATGATTGACGAGGGAAAGTAATTTAGAGTTTATTAAAAATAAGAGCACAAATGAGCATAAAGGTATCGAAGCTGGCAAAGATCCACCGACAAATCGAGACAGACAAGTACAAAATAAATCAAAGATCTGAGGCCGCTTGACACCAATTCATCCTTGAAATATAGTTCAAACAATACTTGGATCATATCCCCAATTAGCAATCTATATGTGTCAGTGCTGGTGGAATCTTTCTTTTATGAATCACCAATCGTTTAATAAATAGATATATTATGCAATCATAGCATTCCCTTATCATACTCTTAGAGAAATAGTAAGATCTCATAGTGATGCATTACTTATCAACGTCGAATTCGCAGATGTGTATATAAAAGATAATTGATCGATACTGTTAAGCGTGAATCTTGTTTCTTAATAGAGAAAGTAAAAGAGATAGTTTAATTATAGAGAGAGAAAGTAAGAGAAAAAAATTAGTATCAGTCTAATGAAAAAGTATATCCCTTTATTCATTGCCTCAATCTTTATTTATAGGCGCATCAGACTTAGTTTAACTGAATCAGCTATACAAATGGATAAATTGCACTTCAACCTCTTATATTTACAAGTAGTTTAAATAACTTCTTTCAACTATACAATTTATCACACATAACCTTAATTGTATTATATTTAGGCCCCCAACATTTCATATCCTTATCAGATACAAGAAACTTTGATAATATCTTATTAAAACAAACATGCGATAAGATGCGAGACTTTCCAAATTAATCCATTCACAATGAATCTTAACAAGGCCGGAAAAATCTTAAAATTATTAGCGTTCTCAACTTTGGTAACTATAACAATTTTTGTTGACTTCTTTTGCCGTCGCAGAGCTGCCAATAAGGCTTCGAAATCCTTAAATTTTTATATTACTTTGCGTGAATGTAATTTGCTAGAAATTTGTGGTTGAAGTCGTCAAGGTTGGAAGTGAAATATGCAGAACGGCTGGAGTCACATGTTGAATAGTTAATATAGTCGGAGTATGAAGCTCAGCTGAAGGGTTTGTGAGATGTAAGAGCTCGTTAACCGAGGTCACCATTTTTTTTATGTTACCTATATTTTTAAGTTCTTTAAGAAAAATAAGAACTTGGTTAGAGCAATCATTCTTAAAACCGATGTTAAACGGTGAGTCAAATTACAACTAGTTATGATATAAAGATTATATATGATTTGATTGGTGCATTAGCTAAATATTTAATCTTGAATGAACTAAATGTGATAAATATAAAGTAGCGAAAATACAATGATTTGGGTTGGAGAACATTGTAGCTTATATTTTTATTGATTCAATAAATTCATTATTTATAAATAATTATATATCTCATATTATTAATGTTTGAATATTTATTTTCACTCTCACACATTGCCAATAAAGCAAGTCTTGCATATGTTGCATGATTTGTTACAGAGACATGTCATTTCATCTAAGTTGTGGCAGAATGGTCGAACAATTTTAAGGACTAAAACATTTTTTGACTTTATCTCATTTTTGTGAGGATAGACTAACAGCGCTAGCAACTTTGTGATGTGCTTGAATATATTAATAAAAATAGGAGTAAGAATTTAATTATTTCTGAATATGGCGAAGATAATGAATGAAATAATGTTTATAAGGACGTACATAAGGTTCATTATGCCCCAATAATCGATGCTAGAGTTTTGTACGGTACTGTATCCATGATATTAACTTTACATCTTATTGTTCTTTATTGAATGTACAAACTATGTTTTAGTCATCTTCTTTTTTTGTAATTGCTAATTTAGCAATATTTTTTTGTAACACTCTTTTGATTGCTATGAGTATTCTTTTGATTTTTTTAATAAACGAGTCTTTTTATATAGGACACACCTTCAACTATTATTTTTTTTATTATTGAATTATCATGTACAATAGTTTAAGAATTATTTTCTAGAAAATTTTGGTTCTAAAATTAAAGTTTTCTAGAATTTTCTAAGTATGTTTAGGGGGCATGAGTTCTAGTAGGGTTTTTTCCTTTCTTTTTAAGTGAACGTAGCTTATTTCCGCGAATTGAATCGATTGATGACTTATGGTCATCATTTTTCTATTATCTATTTTTGTATTGTGGATTTTTATAATTTGAAGCATATTTAGTTTTTTGTTTAATAGAATATTTATTACAATTGAAGCACTTTGTTCTTTAAGTACTTTTTTGCAGACTATTGTTTGTTTGTTTTTTCCGAAGGAAATATTTTATTTTACGTAATGTGTTTTAGCACTTGTATATTGGAAAGGAATATTTTTGCTTGGCTAAATTTAAACATAGTCTAATTTAGCCAGAACCTTCCTTAAGAAATTTGATTGAGATAAAGATAATATATCTTTTTATCTATCTCTTTTAATATCAATACCCAATATTCTGCATATGAGACAAATGTTTAATCTCAAATTCTCTGCATAAGGTCTTGCTTAGTTCACCGATATTTTATATACTCTTAGATTCCAACAACATATCATCTACATATATCAGTAGGTAGATAGTACATTTTTACGTGTTTTTGCTATAAACACAAGAGTCACTGTAGTTTCTCACGAAATCATATTGCATCATAAACTCGTTGAATTTTGATTCCACTGTCTTGGAGACTTATTCAAGTCATAAAACGTCAACAAACACACTTTTTCTTTATTCTTTTGAACTTCAAAACCATATGGTTGTTCGACATAAATATTGATGTAGTAGCATAAACCCACGACTAAATATGTTTGTTGGACAAACAGAGACGAGCCTTATTTGGGACTCAGTTATCAGAATTAGGTGTTCGACTACTCAAGTCGAACGCGTCGTGAATCCCAACAAATTTAGAAAGCATCACATGGAAAAGCTGGGTGATAAAGTTCGGGCCTAAAAATCTAGTGTTTAGGGCCTCATTTATATGTTTTTGTGTTTTTTCAACATTTTTCTATGTTTTCTTTATTTAAACTACTTAGACAACTCCAATTGCTTTATTTTATTATGCCGATAACAATCTAAAATTTTTATGTAGGGTTTTGAGTACTTCTATAAAAGGCTCTCAAACACTATTTTGCTGTGAGACTTTGATGAATTAATTTTGAGATTATTTTCTCTTAGTCTATTTTTTGTCTAACATATGGTTAGGGTTTTACTTACTGTTTTTGTTTCTCTTATTGAGTTCTTGCAGCCATCAATTTTGTTTATGCTATTCACTTCCATCATAATTGGTATCAGAGCATCAAAGCTCCTACTAAGTGGGTTAAGGATAATGTCGCTTAAGAAAACCGCTCGCGGGAAGTCCACTGCTCCAATCGTGGAACCAGTCGACCGAGAGGAGATGGAAAATAAATTTGTCCATACGGGTGAACAGACGAATTTGTTGGAAGACCAGATGAGGAATGTACATGAGGTTATGCATATGTTGTTGAACAACCATACCAACGGATTTTGAGCTCCAGGTTTGAGCAACCAACCATCAAGATCTAAGGGAGAGACCAACTAAGAACAAAATTTGTTTACTCATCGAAAGTCTTTGGGTAACCACTAGCGAGATATTTCGACCGGAATTCAAACAATTTGTGGGAATCAAGATTCATACTTGAGATCCTAGAGTTCCAGAGGGTCTCAAACCGGAGGAGTTTTTAGATTAGATTGATCGATGGATGAATTCCTTGATTTCAAAGAGGTTCCAGATGTAAAACATGTACAGTTGGCCGCAACTAAGTTCTGAGGCCCAGCTGTATTTTGGTGGCAGCAACTAAAGCAGACCAGCTCGAGGCAAGGTAAGCCAAAAATAACAACTTGGGTTAAATTTGTGAAGCACTTAGGGCTGCGTTTTTTCCCTACAATTACGCACGTATAATATACCAGTAGTTTCAAAAACTTAAACAATGTTCAAGGACTGTTGAAGTATACACTAACGATTTTTCCAAGTTGTAAAACTGGGTGGATATTGTTGATTCAACGTATCAATTAGTATCTCGCTACATAAGTTGAATCAGATAACACTGTTAGGACAAACTGAATATATTTGACCATGTGAATGTGTTCTAAGCACATCATCATGCTTTGCATATGGAGAAAGCTCTCTCGCAAAAGCCATATGAATGAGGTACTGCAAGGTTAACACTGATGATGTTTCCAAAAAAGACGGTTCTGGGTCCTTACCTAGCAGTACAAACTGCAACCCCGGTACGTGCAAGTTCTTACTCACTATTTCCTAGTCGTGTAAGTACTTCCTCGCAGGTCAAGTGCTACCATTCGTGCAAGTTCTTACGCACCTTTTTTTGCAGTGTCCAAAATTCTGACAACAACCACATCGAGGGTTTTGTTCACCAGAGCTGCTGATTTTAATCTGAAAGATAAGCCACGGTTTGATGAGGTACTGGAAGATGTTGTTGATGAGGTTAAGTCGGACCAGGTCACACTTTTGTACTAAGACGTATTTGTTTTACGCCTAAAACAAGAAGTGAATGTGATGATTGGATGCGAAACAACACTTTCCAATTGACTTGTACTAACAGAATGAAGGTATATAAATTTGTAATCGATTCAGGAAGCTGTGAAAATGTGATTTCTGAAAAGACTATGCAAAAGCTGGCTTTGAAGATCGAAGACCACCTCAACCCTTAAAAACTCGTATGGTTAAAGAAATGTAGTGAGGTAATAATCTCTAAGAGATACATAGTATATTTTTTCTCTCGATAACTATAAGGATACGCCATGGTGTGATGCTATTGATATGGATATTTGTCACTTATTCCTAAGCAGACTATGGAAATACGATAGAAGTGTCTTGTACGATGGTAGGAAAAACCGCTATAGATTCATATGGAATAATATTAGATTCACATTAACACCATCTAGAGAGGTGTCTCCAAAACCTGCACTTGTTCTATCGCATGAGTCAGGTAAGAACTTTTTATCTTGTAAAGCATTTATAGAGCATGCTAGTAATTCGTGAATTGTTTGTCCATTGTTGGTTAAATAATGTAATAATTATCTATTCGATGGGATACCTGAACGCGTTCACCCATTGTTAGAAGATTTTTTCGTTGTGTTTCCTGATAATCTGCCTACAGGTCTGCCTCCATTAAGATACATCCAACACCAGATTGACCTAGTACCATGTGCTAGTTTTCCAAATCGACCGCACTATCGGATCAGTCCAAAGGATCATGAGGAGCTCCATAGATATGTGGAATAAATATTGACTAGAGGCCATCCGTGAGAGTCTCAGTTCTTGTACGGTTCCAACACTATTAACACCAAAGAAAGATGGCTCAATAGAATGTGTGTGAGCCGAGCTATCAACAAGATCACAATCAGGTATCGATTTCATATTCCCCGACTTGGTAACTTATTAGATCAATTGATTGGTGCTACAATATTTATGAAACTGGATTTGAAGAGCGGGTATCACCAGATGCACATTCGAATAGAAGATGAGTGGAAAACAGCCTTTAAGACCCGCAAAGGTCTATTTGAGTAGATGGTCATATCATTCGACCTTTCTAATGCTCCTAACATATTTATGAGGGTTATGAATCAAGTATTTTGTCCCTTCATTGGAAAGTTCATAGTTGTGTATTTTAATGATATTTTGATATATAGTACTACGGAGAAGCTGCACCTTCAGTATTTACGAGAAGATTTGGTTGTTTTAAGGAAAGATAAGTTTTATGGGGGACTCGACAAGTGTTACTTGATGACAGATTCAGTTTTATTCTTGGGTATGTTATTTTGAAATATATCTTGTCAGTGGATGAGTCGAAGGTATTCGCCAGTACGTGACTTTCCTATACCTGCCTTTATCAACGAAGTCCTTTATTTGCATGGGTTTGTTTCATTTTATAGGAGGTTCATCTATAATTTTAGTACTATCATGGCTCATATTAAATATTATATCAAAGGCAAGACGTTTTGTTGGACCCCTGAAACAACTACTACGTTTGAAGTGATTAAGGTAAGACTGATCATTGCACCTATTCTGGTTTTACCTAATTTTTATACAGGGTTTGAACTGTATTTTGATGCATCCGGATTAGGCACTGGAGTTATGCTCAGCCAACAGGGATGACTTGTGGCCTACTTTAGTGAGAAGTTAAGTTGAGCTAAACTCAAGTACAACACCTATGACAAGAAGTTTTATGCAGTGGTGCGTGCCTTGAAGCACTGGAGTTCCTACTTGGAATATAACATATGTTTACAGTACACTGATCATGATGACCAGAAGAATTTACACATTCAGGAGAAACTCTCTTCACCCCACACGCGTTGGGCGGCGTTTACCCAACAATTTACTTTTTATATCAAGCACACTTTAGAAACAGTTAACCGCGTACCCGACGCATTAAGCAGAGGAAGTATGATGATTCGCATGGATGGAGAGGTTGTGGGGTTTGAGATTATGAGGGACCTACTGGCTACCGATCCATATTTTGTTCCAATTCTGGACGACGTCGGGGCAGGTTTGAGAAAACAATTTGCAATGAGAAACAATACCTCTTCAAATGTAATTTACTATGTATTCTTGTGGGAATCTTGAGACTACTGATTGTACAGGAAAGGTATAATGAGGGGCATGTTGGTAGAGATCAAACCCTCCACTTTATATATAGCCAGTTTTTCTTGCCGCATTTGAGGAGAGATATTATCTGTTTTGTGGTTGGATGTCGGCTTTGCCATATGGAGAAATGCACGACCTCCAACGCAAATCTATGTTTACCTCTCCCAATACCGGAGGGACCGTGGCGAAGTATCATCATAGATTTTGTCTCTGGACTGCTGTGAGCGCAGAGAGGTAACGATTCTATTTTTTGTGGTGATTGATAGGTTTTCTACGATGACCCATTTTATTGCCTGCAAGAAAACCACAGACGCAGTGAATGTTGCTAATTTATACTTCTGAGAGGTCTACCGCTTACATAGCCTATCCCTGAACATCGTTTCTGACCGTGATACGGGGTTTGCCAGAAACTTTTCGAGGAGTTTGTGGAGCCTTACAAACACGAAGCTGAGTTTTAGCAGTGCGTATCACCCGCAGACAGACGGACAAACTGAGGTAATTAATCGAAAGTTAGGCAACATGTTGCACACAGAGGTATCCTGGAACTTGAAAGCATGAGATTCTCGCATTTATCATGTTGAGGTCGCCTATAACAAGCACAACAAGATAAGTACTGGGCATAATCATTTTATGGTAGTCTATAGTTATAACCCATAGGGTCCTATAGATTTGGCGATCCCAACCCTTGATAAGGTTCCATCCAGGGTCGAGACCGCCAGCGCTGATCTATGGGAGATCGATGAGAACACGAGAAAACACCTTGAGGAAATAACTTAGAAGTACAAAGTTGTCGCAGATAAGAAGCGCCAGCTGGTGGAGTTTGCAGTAAGGGACTTTGTATGTGCAGTTTTGACCAGAGATCGTTATCCCGCACATGAGTATAACAAACTAACTGCCAGGAAAGTGGGTTCGTTTGAAATTATTGGGAAGATTAATCCCAATTCATACAGGATAAATCTACCAAGAAACATAAAGACCCACGACGTCTTTAACGTGAGGCACCTAGTGCCATTTACCAATGTCGTCGATGATGATGAAGGTGAGAATTCGTAGACGAATACTTCCCAAGAATGAGAGGATGATGTAGTAGAATATGCCCACGACTATATGGACCTTTTGGACAAACGGAAATGGACCTTATTTGGGACTCGGTTATCAGAATTAGGCGCTACGACTACTCAAATCGAATGCGTCGCCCGACGAATTTTGGAAGTATCATGAGGCAAAGTCGGGTGATGAAGTTCATGCCTAAACATCAGTGTTTAGGGTCTCATTTATCTGTTGTTGTGTTTTTTCATCATTTTTATATTTTTACTTTATTTATTGAAAATACTTAGATAACTCCAATTAATTTGAAATTGGGTTTTATTTTATTTTATTACACTAAGAACGATCTGTAATTTTTGTATAGAGGTTTAAGCAATTCTATAAAAGGATCTCAAACCCTACTTTGTCGTGAGACTTTGATGAATTAAATTTTGAGATTATTTTCTCTAAGTTTTTTTCTCTCTAATCTAGGGTTAGGGTTTTACCTACTATTTTCATTTCCCTTATTGAGTTCTTGCAGCCGTCAATTCTGTTTCTGCTATTCACTTCCATCACATATCCTCCTCCAACTCTCCATGAGGAAAAGTAATCTTCATATCCATATGCTTTAGTTTTAGATTTTGATGAGCTACAATATACATTAGAACATGTATGGATATGTGCTTACCCACATGATCAAAACCTCATGATAATAAATCCATTCTCTATGAGTGAATGTCGTTGCAACTAATCCAACCTCACACATGTTTGATATCTTCGATTGACAAATTATCGTTTTTACAAACAACCACCTGCAACCAATCATCTTTTCTTGTTCAGGCCTATCAACATATCATATGTCTTGCTTTTTTACTCATAATTAATCTCTTCTTTACTTGTTTATACTCATTGTTTCTAGTTATTTGATTATTTTGCTTTATTATAGAAATATGGACGTGCATGTTCAATATATTTAGTCAAAAGTTGAAGCACAACGGTCATTTAACTTTGTTGGTGGAACAATTTCTTTACGTGTTCTGTCTCGACCAACTCATAGTTTGGTAAACTACCAACATCAATAAAAGCTTCTTATAATGCTTATATTTCATCTGCTGAATCATTTCTGACTTCAGTACTAACTTCACCTCCATGAAAAATCATTTATAATTGGTCTAAAACTCCAAATATAGTTATGGTTGTTAATGGTTTTTGGAAACTGGACCAGAACCAAACCAGTAAGAACCAGACTGAAAGTTAACGGTTCGGTTCGCGGTTCTACTCTAAAAACCGAGACTGATAAAGAATCGAAACAATTGATAAACCGGCAAAACTGATTCAAAATCGAACTGATAAAATCGGTAAACCGTAGAATCAATACGGAACAGAATAAAACCGCTAAACTTGTAGAACCGATACGAAGTTGAACGGATAAAATCGTGGTTACCTATTATTTTTTTATTTCACTTATTTTTTATAGATTATATTATTGCCAAAATTATTAGGTAATGAACAACTAAAAATTCAAAATTGAACTTCTAAACCTTAATTTTTATATAATTTATTTGAATAAAAAATTAAAAATTTAGACTAAAATTGATTTTAAAAATAATAATTATGCACCAAACAGGTCCGGAACGAACCGAACTGAAACGAATCTAATTGAAAGTGGACCAAAACCAAACGGAATGAACCGGAACCGAAATCGAGTCTCACCGGATCGGACCGAACCAAGCTGAGTCGATTCCGGTTTGGTTCCAAAAATCAAAAAACGAAATCTTATCGGTTCTTACCTGGTGCTATTCTTTCAAACCCCAAACCGGTTTGACCGAGAACACTGTTACTATACCAACTATAGTTAATTATTTTGGTAAAATTAGTATAAAAAAATGATGTTTTAGACCACTCAAATACATACACCCTTCTTAGATTTGTTTTTCTTTCCTTGTCGAATAAAATAGGTTTATGACCCAAATCACGTAAGAACTAATTAAAACAGAGAAAGTGATCTTATGCCGGTATGTAAAAGTATAATCATCATCACGATTCACAACGTATACAATAAAAAGAAAAAACAGAAAACATTGACTCTTACTTATGAGACATTAAAACTCACACAAGGAAGGCGCTAAAACAAAAGAGAACAGAAATAGACATAAA
Source organism: Limnanthes douglasii subsp. nivea (assembly GCA_036936605.1). NCBI lineage: Eukaryota > Viridiplantae > Streptophyta > Magnoliopsida > Brassicales > Limnanthaceae > Limnanthes > Limnanthes douglasii. The sequence continues at coordinate 122,717,438 of JAUPFV010000005.1, read as the reverse complement.
ACAGATGATAGTGTTTGGTTAACCACAACCTCCACCGCATCCCCCACCGCCACAGTCTCCACCACAACAGCCCGTTCAGGTGCAAGAACAACCTCTGCTGCTTTTCTTTTTCGCTTAGAACGTTTTTTCCCACAACCAAACAAAACGATGGATACAACCAAAGCAGGCATAAGAATCATACAAAATATATACAACCCTCCCAGTCCCACTCCCAATAAATTATCGTCTTCACCGATCAAAGTTTTACTTTGAGATATAAGACCTGTTCTTGCCGTGATTCTTCAAGTATGGAAGATAAATGGGCTAATCCTCCTTCTTTATACCATCAAAAATTTCAATAAGCTAATCAACCCTATAAAAATATTCAAGTCAATCGTATCCATATCGTGAATTACTATGCAACTTGAATTTAGTTTGAGTTATATATTTTAAGACAACCTAACATGTATTAACAAAATTGTATCAAACCATATATATGTTAAAGCAACTGAAAGTTCTAAATATATAGTCCTAAGAGTTGAATAGTTTGGTGATGTATGATGTATGATGTATGATGTATGATGTATATGATATTTAGGAAATTGTGACCGATCTTCATCATGAACCAAATGGATGACATGTAGTGATATTTGAGAGGGTCAATTGGAGAGTATAGGCCGAATGTTTTATCTTTGTCTAAACAAATGGTGTGTGCGCTCCTATTATTTAAAATTATTAATAATAAATGTTTTATACTTTCTTGGGGATCATAACTAATGATTTTTTTCATCCTTCATAGTTTAATGAACCAACTATTAAGAATGAGTTGTTTTTATTAAAGGCAGTTGCTATTAAATAACCCATTCTGCTATCTTTTAGATAAAAACATTTATAGAATTAAAAATCATCCTATAACAAAATTACTAGCCATAATTAGCGTTTTTTAGATCATCCAACTTCAACAATAATATTTGTTTACCAAATTGCACCCCGAACTCATATATGAAAAGACTATATTTGAAGTCTTTTCTATAATTAACAAAAATAATTTAGAAGATCCCACATTTTTATTAAACAAATATGTACACAGAAAACTCTAAATTCAAAAAATTCAATTATTCTCCCTTACAAAAATTTCACGCTTTACAAAAATTAAGTGATTCACAAAATTCTCTATTTAATATTTATTTCTCACCTATTTCTCTTTTTTTAAAACCAAAGCTTTGTCTCACTAGAATAAATATAGACTCGACTCACAAATAACTCGATATATCGATTCAATAACAAACCATAGTTTTGTGTTTCTTATTCTATTTTATAGTCTTAGGAAAAAAACATAATTCTTCAATAGACGCTCGAGACTAAATATCATTAACCAACGAGCGTAATAAATCTCTAATCATAAATATCAAATCTTTGGTCCAGTAGAAAACAACCAATATGTATTCGATCAGATTCACACATAGGTTCCAGGAAACATCTGTTCACCCAAGTCTTGGCCACAACTGTGCCTTGAGAAAATCCAACACTTCATGCATATACGTGTCTTCGACGGATCCATCTCTGGCTCATGTTTTCCTACGATATTACATCTATTAACGAGTTACTTATACCTACACCTAATAATTTTCCACCTAGGCTTATAGTAACTCCAACATCATTTGCACCAAATGTTCTACTCTTTAGAGACAAACTCACCTGCATCTCAAGCTTGTAAAAATCGCATGTAGTTTGTGAGTTTTGAAATAAAAAATACCTTGGTTAAAGCATCCAAAGAATTTTAATCGCTAGCAATCTTAGCCACCTTCACTTGTTTTCTCTTCACCGCGTCTCAGATGATGTACAATTTGATATCTACATGTTTAGTTTGCTCATAACACTTTGGATTATTCATTAAGTGAAGAGAATTATGTTATCACAGAACATAACCACATCTAGCTCCACACTAGTGAGTTCACTCAACAATCCTTTAGGAAAAATGAATTTCTTCATGGTCTTTGTAGCAGCCATATATTCGGCTTCCGCATATGACATCGAACGACCTTTTGTATACAAGAATTTTATCTAATCAATCCTCCAAGCACAATAAATAGATAACCTGAAGTAGACTTCTTCGTGTCAAAGCAACCTGCATAATTGGAGTTCATATACTCTCTGAGCATTATCACTTGTATCCTTCTAATTGTAACACAATCCTCTAATAACCAAATCCTTCAAGTATATCATAAGCCACTTGAACGTATGCAAATGTGCATTTCCAGAATTTGAGATAAATCTGCTTAAAATATTTACAACCTAGCAAATATAAGGTCTTGTACAAATCATATCATACATAATGTTACCAATAATATTAGCATAAGGTATCTCCAATATGTACTTCTTATCTGCAACTTCAGTTGGTGCCTAAGTGGCATTAAGCTTGAATTGGACACCAATAGAAATTATAATCGATTTGGCTTTAAACATAGAGAACGTTTTCGGACTTTGTATATATTTTTGTTGAGATAAGAATAAATACCCCTTCGACATGTTTCTTGTGATATCAAAACCAAGTATCATTCCAGTGTTTCTTATATTCTTCATTTCAAACTCTCATCTAGCTGAGTCTTTACTGTTTTAATTAGATTTTTATCTCTTAGAGCTACTATTATGTCATCCACATAAAAAAGTAATATGACTTATCTCTATGTGTGTTTCCATATTCCAATAGTCATATTTATCATAGCAGCTATTGACATATTTGATGAATCTCATACAAGAATTAAATATTTTATTCTGCTACCTAGATGATTGTTTTAGCCCACAAAAAGGTATGTTCAACAAATACATATCACATTCTTTCAATTCTTCAAACCCTTTTGGCTGACACATGTAAATTGTATCTTCTAAGTCACCATGAAGGAATGCAGTAGTGGCATCCATTTGATCCATATCAAGATCAAATCTAGAACCAATTGACATAAGAACCCTTATAGAGGATTGTTTTACAACCGACAAAAATATCTCACTGAAATAAACACTCATTTTTTAGTAAAGTCCTTATCCACTAGTTTATCCAAACTTAGCCTATATCGCCGTTGCACAATTAAAGAGCTGGAATAAAGAAAAAAGGTAAGCAGTCCATTAATCAGTATGTTGAAAAAGTTTACTCAATAGTCTAGCTATTTTAATTAATTACATTTAGTTTTAGTCATTTTAGTTTCCTTGAGAAATCTAAAAGACACTATTATTAATGCTTGTATTTAAGTTCACTTCTTTATACTTGGAGTTTCTCCAACTATATATCTAAAAGACACTATTATTAATGCTTGTATTTAAGTTCACTTCTTTATACTTGGAGTTGCTCCAACTATATATCGATGTCTCACATTTTATGTAACAACGAACCATGTTTTTATGAAAATGAAAATTAGGAGTGTTTTCCTATATTTGTTGGGCGGATCCAGGGGGTGGCTATGTATGCCACGGGCCACCCTAAATTCTAAAAATTAGTTTAATGTAGAGGTAAGAGTAGTTAGTTTTTAACCTTGAGGTCAAGAGTTCAAACCTTAGACCACCCTTAATTGTTCTTTTTTTTCTTTTCTTTTTTTTCCCCAACCAAACCCTAAATTGTTCTTTTTTTTCCTTTCTTATTTTGCCTCCAACTAAACCCAAAATCTACACAAATATAAAAAATCTTTTATTTTTTATTTTTCTTCTTTCTTTTTTTTCTTAATTTTTTTTCTTTTTTTTCCTTCCTTATTTCCCCAATTAAACCATAAATCTACACAAATACAAAATACGTATCAGCCCTCTTTTGTCTCTCTCCCCAAACACAGCAACTCCTATCTCTATCTCCCTCCAAAACTTTTGTCTCTCTCCCCAAACACAGCAACTCCTATCTCTATCTCCCTCCAAACGCAGCCACTTCTCTCTTTCTCTCTCCTCAAATGCAACAGTCTCCTTTACCCCTATCTCTATCTCCCTCCAAACCTTTTGTCTCTCTCCCCAAACACAGCAACTCCTATCTCTATCTCCCTCCAAACGCAGCCACTTCTCTCTTTCTCTCTCCTCAAACGCAACAGTCTCCTCTACCCTCTCTTCCTCAATCAAAATCACACATTTTCTCTTACAAGCATAAAAAACGCAGCACTAAAGCAGTGGAATCCTTTGATTTTAGGTATGTCAATGTGCTTTTAGTATTTTCTACTATGTTAAGAAATCAATTTGAGAATCGGGTATGTTAATGTGCTTTTAGTATTTCCTACAAAGTATGTTAAGAAATCAATTTGATAAATTGATTTAAAATTATTAGAATTATTTAATTTATTTATCTAATTGACTTAACAATAATCATGAAAAATATTTTGATTTAGAAAGAGTATTTCAAAATCAGAGAGATAGTGGATGAGAACCATTTTATGAAAAAATTGTGGGTTCTTGTGGTAATCTTGAAGTTGATGTGCCCGATATGGAGTCAAGGTATGTGCAAGGTAATAAATCCAAAAGACTTGTTACGTTTTACAAATTACAATCATTTCAAGAATGATTGTTTTTTACATGTCATAGATTGTGTAATGCAAGAGTTGAATGATCGATTTACACCAGAAAATGTTGAGTTGTTGAATTGTGTGACATGTTTGAATTATTGTTCTTCATTTCAAGGTTTTGACACTAACTCACTTGTGAGGTTGGAAAGATTATAGCCAAATGACATTGTGGATGTTAGTGATGAAGAGTTGTCTAGCCAACTTGAGACTTATATTGAGTGTATCAAGATGGACGATAATTTTTCCGATTTGAAGAGTATCTCAGATCTATGTAGGACTCTTATGTGTACAAAAAAGCACAAAATGTTTGGATTTGTGTACAAGCTTTTAAAGCTAGCTTTGTCATTACCGGTGGCCACCACAAGTGTTGAACGAGTATTTTCTAGTATGAAATATGTGAAGAATGAGTTGAGAAATCGAATGTCCAATCCATGGCTTAATGATAGCTTAGTGACATTTGTGGAGAAAGAAGTGTTTGCTACAATCGATGATCGAGATATTATCAAGCGCTTTCAAGGCATGAGTAAGAGAAGAATGCAATTACGTTTAGACTAGAAAAAGATTTTCATATTTAGTTGTAATAGTAGATTAATATATTTTGACTATATATTACTTGGACTTTTTTTAGTTCAATGATATTTTTGGCCCACCCTAAATTATAATCCTGGATCCGCCCCTGTTGTTAACAACTTTTGAACTTATCAGATTTTATATATTGATTTTAAACCTGACTTATTAAATGGTTTCCCATCTCAATTGTGGCGTCTTTATTATGACAAGGTTCTTGCTTTGCTAAGCAACGGGTCGAGATTTCATTCATTCTTGATGTTTTTTGGGATTCCATATCAAATTTGATACGGGTTTAGTCACATTTTTTGCTCGATTTGTGTCATATATCACTCATGGATTTCAGTTTGTTTGTCTTAAAAATATATAAATATATGTGTTCTTGGATTTTTTTTTAAGTTAAGGTTTGAAAGATACGAAACTTTGAATGTTAAAAATTGGAGTTGTGTAATTACGTGCAATTGAGTTGCGTAAATAAGAAGAAAATAGTTACGGAAATAAAAATTTGGTTATGCAATAAATTTGATTGTGCCATTTTCTCTCTCTTGTTTATGTGTTAAGTCATATCTTTCAAACCATAACGAAAAAAAAAATTCAAAAAATGTCATTGGGTTTGTCTTTTTAAGAGGAACAAAACTAGATTCTTAAAAAAATTATTTTAATTTCTTAGTTGCAAATTTACGTCTAAATTGGTTGCAAAAATAGGAAAAAAATATTTTCAAAGATAACACACATGGATTTTATTTTGCTCGTCCTTAAAAAATAGAAATTATGTGTTGTTGGAAAAAATAAATTTAGTTAGGGTTTGAAAAATATGGATTATTGAATGTTAAAAAATTGAATTTGTGTAATTATGCATAAGTGGGTTGCATAAATAAAAAGAAAATTATTTCTGAAATATAATTTTTTTTTGCGTAATAAATCTGATTGTGTGATTGTTTTTCTCCTATTCTTTTTTTTATTAAATGTCATATGTTTCAAACTTTAGCTCATAAAAATCTGAAAACACCATTGGTTTTGTTTTTTTAAGATGAACAAAACTAGATACATAAAATATATTTTTTGAAATTTCATTTTAGTTGCAAAATTACGTCTAAATTAGTTGCAAAGATAGAGAAAAATTCTTCAAACATATGGAGTTTCGAAAGTTACAAACTGGAGTTGCATACGTATAATTGCTCGTCTTTAAAAAATAAAAATATGTGTTTTAAAAAAAATAGGATTTGAAAGATATGGAATTTTGAATGTTAACAATTAGGGTTGTGTAATGACGTATTTAATTTAGTAATAAATCTCATTGTTTGATTTTATCTTTTTTTTTACGTGTCATATATTTTAAAGCATACCTCAAACAAGTCTGAAAATGTCATTTGTTTTGTTGTTTTAAGACGAACAAAACTAGATCCATGCATGATAATTTTTATATTTTTTTATTTTTTAGTTATGTAATTATGTGTAATTGCATTACAAAATAAGTCTAGAAAAATAATTGTGTTCGAGTTGCGTAATTTTGTGTAATTTAATTGCGTAAATAAGCAGAAAATAATTAGAGAAATAGAAATTTAGTTGCGTAATAAATATGATTATATGATTTTATCTCTATTATTTTTGTGTTATGCCATATCTTTCAAACCATAACTCCAAAAAAACTAAAAATATCATTGGTTTTTTTCTTTTAACACGAACAAAACTAGATCCGTGAAAAATATTTTTTTAATTTTTTTTAGAGAAATTCCTTAAAACAATAACCAAAACTACTCTATAGAGTGCTACTAAAAAATCCAAAACTCTCAATGAAGTTATTAATTGTTTTTTTACCCTTACACCTAAAAAAACGTATGATATAAATTACTCTGTGAAGTTACCATTATTATTATTATTCTCTCTCCTTTCTCTATACTTTCTCTTTCTAAAACAACTTTTTTCACTTTAAAATAAACAAAATTAAAATTAAACCACAACAATTGAAGTAAGCTCTTATTATAAATATAAATAATGCATGAAATTATATATTTATTAAACCACTAACAATTATTAAAATTGTAAATTAAACATTAAACTTATATAAAAAATTTGGTTATATACAAAATATCAAAACATCTTTGGAATTAGATCGGTTCGATTGGTTTTATTTTACATAGACTAAAATAAATAAATAAACAAATCACCCATTACTACAAGTGACCAGGCCGACATCTGTATCAAAACGAGACAAACGAATTAGGTACAGACCAGTCTACCAATGTCATGTTGGACACAATGAATTTGGCATCATGGTCTGGCAGACAAAATGGTCGCCATCGTCTTGGCGGAAACCAGTGTAGTCTGGGTTTAAGAAATAATATATTTTTTAGAAACAGAAATAGAGGAGGTTATATACTTCTTCAATGTTTATGCTAGTCTGTATAGGAACTCATTCTTCTTTCATTCTGGCCATGATTTTTAAATTTTAAAAAGTTGGAAACAAAAGAGTTTTGGTAAGTTTAGGTTTTGATTTTTTATTTTATTTTAGTAAGTATTAGAAGTAAAATATTATGTTTTACTTAAATTTTATGTTATTGAACTTCATGAAGTAATAATGGCATAAAACATAAATAAATAGAATTCTAAAAAATATAAGGTTATTTTATTAGTGAGAATTTTATAGATTTTTAAAAATATGGAAATGCAATTCCACATAGTAGTTTTGGCTATTTTTTTAGCAATTCCTTCTTTTTATTTGTGAAATTATGTATAAATTGGTTGCGAAAATAGAAAAAAAAAAATCTAAAATATCACTAATGGATTTCGTTTTGTTCGTTTTTAAATAAATATATATATATATATATATATATATATATATATATATATATATGTTTTTAGATTATTATTTTTAAGTTATGGTTTAAAGAATATGAGGTTTTGAAGTTGTACGGGTTTTGTGTGTTTATGAATATTGTTCGAAGAATTTATGTTGCATATAATATTTGGTAAACTCCATAATCCAAATGGTTATCCGTAATTTTTTTCCATATATATATATATTAACCTATATTTTAATAATTAAACTAAAATATATTTTTAATTTTATCATCCCAACCTAGATCTAACTAGACAATTTTGTTTAACACGTTTCTCTGGGATATAAAGAAGATAGAAAATCAATAATTTGGTGTAAATGGACTAACCTCAGCCTTTGGAAGAAGAAGAACTTAATTCGATAAAGATAAAGGACATTCAAACAGCCTTTTTATGTAAGTTGTGGCTAAACTTTATAAACAAAAATCTATGTGGGCTAAGCTAATGCACCTAACCTACTGTCCTGCAATATACCCTCTTCAATCTCAATATAAACCTAAAGATTCAAAAACATGGAAAATGTTAACTCAAATAAAAGAAATAGCAGAAAACCCTATTTATTGAAAAATTGTTAAAGGAAATCTTGACTTTTGGTTAGACAAATGGTGCCACTCTAAACCACCAATAACTCTCAATAGAAATGAAAAGAGTTTATGGTGCCCTCAAGATATAGTAATTGACTTTTGGAATATATTAACATGGAACCTTGATAAGCTCAATGATCAGGTTCTTCCTTCAGATATTAACAAAATATATAAATTCAAAATCAATCAACAAAAAGAAGACTTAATTACTTGAAATGTCTCCTCAGATGGATCATTCTCATTAAAAGACACTTGGAACATAGTGAGAGAGAAAAACACTTCAATGTCATATAAAAAACTCTCGAATAATGTGACACCTAAAAAATGCTCTTTTGCTCTGTGGAGAGTCTTAAAAGGTTTCATTTATGTTGGCACAGTCATAAAAGAAATGTTTTTCTTTATCATCGAAGTGTCAACATTGCTGTAATATAAGGTCCATCTCTCATCTGTTTGTTCACTTTAATTATACCTAAGAAGTATATAAATACATCGCATGTGTTTTTGGGATCATAATAGCAAACCAAGTTTCTATTTCCAATATCATTAAAATCTGGTTCTCTTCCATAAACAAATATACTAATATTAGGAAAATCCTTCATTCTATCATTGTTTGATGTATTTGGAATGCTAGAAACAATCAAAAACTAAATAATATAATCTTTTCACCAAAATATATTATAGAGAAAACATTATACATATTATCTAAGTTAGATTGTTCTGGTTTACTAACCTTAAAAATTTGGTCTGGTGATAGGAATCTTGGTCATGACCTTCATTATATTTATCATGTTATTATCAATAAGAAACATATTTATAATAAATCAAAAGTTTGAGCATTAAACTTAAATTAAAATATGATGGAGCTTTCCTTACAAACGGAGAGCCTAGCGGTGGTATTTTTATAAGAAATAACAAAGGTGAATTAATTGAATCAATTGGCAAATTATATGGAAAACGGACCCCATTAATTTGTTGAGGACATAGATATTCTTGATGGTCTCTTGCTTTATAAATTCAAAGGTTTCACCATGGTGGATATTAAAACTGATTTATTAGTTTTAGTTGATATTTTCAATCATGGTAAATCCTCATGGTACCTCTACCCACATAGCCTGTTGTAGAAATCTAATTGCTCAAACTATGGTTCTGTCCCACAAATTTAGAGAACAGAACTATGTTGTTGAGTGGGTTCCAAAACACACTCTTTCTCAGTAGCTAAACTGTGAAATCTCTCCTTTAAATTTTTCCATTGCTCTTAGTTGAAAGCCTTGAAATATGCTACTTAAGAGTTGAGCATTGATTGATTTTACTTATTTTACACTTGCATCTCACTACTCTTTAGCATGTACATGCCTGACTACAATATATTTTGAAGGTACATGTAGGACACAAAATAAAACAAAATCCTTCAAAGGAAGGAGCGAAAGAATATGAACTTGGACAAAATGATCAAGCTGGAGAATTAGAGATAGATTTTAGAATCCTTTGAATCTAAACAGCCATCAAAAGATCTTAATCAATATATTGTAAATTTATGATTTTGATACTCAATTTAAAGATTATGTTCTTGTAAAATTGTGCAAGGACTAATATAATCTCATTGTAATAACTCTAAGTTACATTGTAGTAACTTATTCTTCAATAATAAAAATATTCCCGTAAAAAAACTCGACAATTTTATTTTTTCTACAATACCAATTTTGCTATCAATAGTAAATTTTGTTTAAATTAGAGAAAAGTACCAGTAAATACTCACTCAAATATCTAATTACCCACTAATACCCGTTTTTTGGATAGTATCACTTGGTACCTCGAATTAAAATTTGGACAAAATACCCCCCGACTATATATACCCGTTGGTACCTTCACCAGTACTAACCTGAGAGTTGTTTGAAAAATTAACCTGAAAATTGTTTGAAAAACAAACCTGAGAGTTGTTTGAAAAAATAACCTGAGAGTTGTTTGAAAAACTAACCTGAGAGTTGTTTGAAAAAATATACTTGAGAGTTGTTTGAAAAACATACTTGAGAGTTGTTTGAAAAACATACTTGAGAGTTGTTTGAAAAACATACTTGAGAGTTGTTTGAAAAACATACTTGAGAGTTGTTTGAAAAACTAACCTGAGAGTTGTTTGAAAACTAACCTGAGATTTGTTTGAAAAAACTAACTTGAGAGTTGTTTGAAAAACTAACGTGAGATTTGTTTACAAATCTCTCTATTTCCTGAGAGTTGTTTGCAACTCTCGCGATTTCGTGAGAGTTGTTTGCAACTCTCGCGATTTCTTGAGAGTTGTTTGCAACTCTCTCGATTTCTCGAGAGTTGTTTGCAACCCTCTCGATTTCCTGAGAGTTGTTACTGGTGAAATTTTATTTTTTAAAAAATCAAAAAATATCATCAATGGGTCTAGTTTTGTTCATCTTAAAAAAACAAAAGCGATGGTACTTTCGTATATTTTTTCTGAGCTCCGATTTGAAAGATATAGATCTTTTAAAAAATAAAATAAAAAGAGAAAGTAAGAAAGAGAAATTTTGGTTACGTGGTTGTTGATGAAGGGTGAGGGTAGTTAGGGTGTTAAGATAATGTTAGGTATTAAGTGTTAATTAGGTAGTTGAGATGTGTATTAAAAGGTAATAGAATAAAACCTGGGTACTAGATGACAATATAATAGTTGAGTGGGTACTTTAGGTGCAATTTCCCTTTAAATTATATTTAAATTCTTTTTATAGATTCAGATTTAATGAGTACAATCTTCACAATTTATAACCTTATCAGTACGATGTTTAATCCTCGTAAAAACCTGAGGGAGAACTATAACTTTGAGTATTATTTAGTTGGTCAAACTCTTATTAAGTCTGAACCGCTGAGATTCATGTTTGGAATACATCGCCTCGTAAGAAAACTAAAGGAGAACTATAACTTTGAGTGTTACTTAGTTGGTTGAACCTTTGTTGAGTCTGAAAAGCTGAGATTCATGCTTGGACTTTGATGAGTCCGGATTCTGTCACCACTTTTGGTAAGAGCCGGACAGGGGTAATTTGGACACAATCCATCTAACCGGACAGAGATGATTCGGACAACCTCTATTTACTAAACTGTCCGAACAGAACTAAAGTATTAAAAACATAATAACTTCATGATTAAACTAATCACTTGTTTACTTAAAAGTTAATGGATCTTTGAACTCGACCCGAATCCATAAAAACACAACCCGAAAGCCCATATGGCCCAAAAGAAAAAAGGTATAAATACCCAACCACCTACATTAAATGAGGGTAATGAAAATTAAATACAACCAGGCAGCTCAATTCTCCCTCTACATTCTACTCAAACATTAAATACTCACAAAATTCCACAAAACTCTAGATAAAGTTACAAAATTACCCTCAAACGAAAATAAACCACACCAAATTGACGACCACAGTGGGAGCACGACGGTGCCTGAATCTAGCATTCAAAACCATCAGAAAAAATCAGTTCGAATGAATCCGGACATGCCGGAGATACTACCAGCTTTGCTCGAAGTGGTGGGAGAAAATGATGAATATACCATCGAGGAGCGTTATAGGTTAAAAGTCGAGATAAAAGCTCTAAGGGCTGAGAGGGCAAAGATGGGCATAAAAGAGAAATCAAAGGCGTCGGTTGCTCACCATACTGATAACCTCAAGAGAGCATGAGCCTTCGAAGACCCATGTGAGTACGAAGAAGACTCATGCTAGCTCTAAAAAGTCTCACCGGTCCAAGTCGGTGGACAGCTCTGATTCAGACTCAGAATCTTCCAGTAGCTCCTCGGGCAAAGATGGAGTTGAAGAATCCTTTTCATCCAGCAGTGATGAGGGCCGATCTAAAAAGAAACAAAAGTTGGTTAAAAAGTATTCAAGAAAGAGGGATAGGCATGGAAAGTTGAAGAGACATATAGGCAAAGGATCGTCTTATAGCCGGAGACACATAGACCGGATGCTGGTGGATCCTTTTTCCTTCCATGATGAGCCAAGTATCTTTGCAACTCTTAACGAGGGTACTGTTTTCAGTCGTGGCCGGAATTGGAGACAATCTTCATTGTCGTCCAAGATTTTGTCCGGAAACCTCCCTAAGAGGTTTGATAGTACAAAAATGGAGAAATACGATGGCAGTAAAGACCCGGACAATCACTTGGAACAATTCAAAAATTTCAAGATGAATTTCGATGATGACGACAAGTTTCTTTGTAGATCATTCTCCCAATCCTTTACGGGGAGTGCCTTGAAGTGATATAACAACCTACCACAGGGGTGCATCAAAAATTTCGATACCTTTTGGGTGGCCTTCCGGAGGCAGTTTGTTGGAAGTAAGGAGGTGAAGGGCAATGGAGACACAATCATCCATTGTGTCTAAGAACCGAACGAATCTCTGAAAGAATACATAAGTCGCTTTGTAAACACCAAAAATGGGTTGGTTGATTGCTTTGAACAAGTAGCAATAGTTTCTCTGAGACAGGGCTTAAACCCAGGAAATTTGGTTGATTCAGTGACCAGAAAAAAGCCCATGACATGGGGAGGTATACTGAATCAGGTCGGAAAACAAATTAACGTGGATGAAACAAAGAAGACTAGGGTGCACATGCAGGTGAGGTCTGCTCCGGCTGCACCAAACCCAAACCAAAACCAGTCCGGGAACAAGACAAGAGAGGCCGGACAGGGTCATAACAGAGCCAAAGCTCAGTCTCAGCCAGCTGCGCCTGCCCAGAGTCACAATCTAGAAATAAGCGAGGGCCTTAGGTTCAACCAGAGTGGTTTGCTGAGCTAAAAGAAAATGTAGCCACGATTTATGACAAAACGAAAGAAGAAGTACACTATAGAAGGCCGGCTGCATTACAATCTCCTAGGGAGAGCCGTAACAATTGTTTCTGTCAATATCACAATGATACTGGCCATACCACCGAGGACTGTATTGCTTTAAATCAAGAAGTCCATACTTTAATTGAAAGAGGAAAGTTGGGAGCGTATGTTAAAAAAGAGGAGGAAATAGGCCTGATAACGCTCATCGGGCTGGTCCAAATAATGTAGGCACATCAGCTCTGGAGGGAGCTATGGTGATAATCGAGAGATTCGATGTTGAGTCAGAGTACTTGGACCCTGACCCAACTCGAAATAAAGTGGGTGCCATTGAGGAACGATGCAAGACGGTGTCTGGTCTTATCAACTTTTTTGAGTCACTCATAATTTTCGGAGGGGATACCATATACAGCACCCACTGCTTCTTCGAGAAAGAGGCATGCTCATAATTTAGCTACCCAACTGGAGGGAGGCATGACTTCCTATCAATCACAGATTCCATTTCCCTTCATTGTTTTTTATGAGGATGGCCTGAGGGATATAGCTGGTCCTCATGAACATGTTGTTGTCATAGGAGCATCCATCGGGGGCAATGACATAAGACGAATTTTGGTGGACACTTGGAGTTCAGCCAATATCCTATTTTTAACTTCTTACAAAAAGATGAAGAATCCAGCAGTAATTCAACGATCGAACAGGTCAATTATGGGTTTCACTGGAAGCTCAGCAGATGTGATCGGTGAGTTCGAGGAGGAAGTCTTGTTGGGCAAGGGCCCTTTTAAGAAAATGGTTAGAATAATGTTTGTCGTAGTGGATTGTCCCACTTGTTATAATGCTATTTTGGGGAGATCTTGGCTCTCTAGGATGCATGCAGTGGCCTCAACAGTCCACCACTGTTTGAAATATGTTGTGCAAGGGCAGGTGGGAGTTGTTCGGAGCAGCCAAAAGGTAGCCAGAGAGTGTTATGCAACAGCACTAGCCCCCCGGACGTTGGGGGCAGTTCGGAATAACGAAGAATAGCAGTTTGAGGGGCTTTCTGGGGTAAGGGTGAAATTGATGACCCCAGAGAGACCCTTTGAGTTTTAATACCTATTGAATAAGTTGAAACACATTCTTTGGAGGAGGGAAAATGTAAAGATAGGGTCCAAAATGACATCGAAATTAAAGAGTGAAATGTTGAAGTTCCTAAAAGACCATCAACATGTTTTTGCTTGGTGCAATGCTGATGTTACTGGGGTACCAGCAGATATTATATCACACCAATTATCCATCCGAAGAGACATAGCACCTGTGGTACAAAAAAGAAGAGCTTTTTCTGAGGAAAAGGCTGATGTCATAGTTCAAGAAGTCGACAGACTTACTAAAATGGGGCACATAAAGGAGTCTCAGTATCCTTTATGGACAGCCAATCCGGTATTGGTGAAAAAGAAAAATGGCAAGTGGCGTATGTGTATCGATTTTACAGATCTCAACAGAGCTTGCCCAAAGGATTTGTACCCAGTTCCCCGGATTGATCAGTTGGTGGATTCCACATCTGGGAATAAGTTGTTGTCTTTCATGGATGCCTTCTCCGGGTACAATCAGATTCAAGTAGATCCGAAGGATCAGGAGCATACTACGTTTGTCACTGATAGGGGCCTTCATTGTTACAAGGTGATGCCATTTGGGTTAAAAAAATGCTGGGGCTACTTATCAAAGGTTGGTAAACAAAGATTTTGCTGATCAAATTGGAAGAAACATGGAAGTATACATCGATGACATGATGGTAAAAAGTATAGACGAAGAGCTACACTTGGCAGATCTCCGAGAAACTTTTGCTAACTTAGTAAAAGTAAATTTGAAGCTAAACCCAGAAAAGTGTGTGTTTGGGGTGCAGTCCGGAAAATTCCTGGGGTATGTAATAAGTGAACAAGGGATACAGCCTGATCTGGACCAACTTAATGCTTTATTCCAGATGGAGCCTCCTCGGAATATTAAAGAAGTACAACGATTGACTGAGAGGTTGGCTGCGTTAAATCGATTCATTTCAAGGTCTTTGGACAGATGTGCCCCGTTTTTTCAAACTTTAAAAGGTGCAAAGGGTTTCGACTGGTCTTCACAGTGTGATGAGGCTTTCAATGAAATCAAAAAACATTTTTCCTCTCCCAAGACTTTATTTAAACCTGTTGACGGAGAGACTCTTTTCATATACTTGTAATTTCTAGTTGTGCCATAAGTGCTGTATTGGTGAGAGAGGTGGATAATTATCCCCGTCCGGTGTATAACATCAGTAAGAGCTTGATAGATTCAGAAAACGCTATCTAAATCTTGAAAAAATAGTATTAGCCCTGGTAATTGTTGCAAGGAAGATGAGGCCTTATTTCCAGGCTCATCCTATTATTGTCTGGACTTCCTATCCCCTGAAAAACGTTCTTCAAAAGGTGTACATTTCGAGTAGAATGACTAAGTGGTCAGTGGAACTGGGGGACTTCGATATTGATTTTTCTCCTCGGACAGCAATCAAAGCCCAAGTTGTGGCTGATTTCTTAGTTGAATTCCATTCAGATAGGGATACAGAGCAAACAACTGATATAAAAGATAAAAAAGTCTGGGTCATCCGGACTGATGGTGGATCAAGTACTATGGGATGTGGTGCAGGGGTATGCTTGACCTCTCCGTATGGTGACAAAATGTACCAAGCTATATGTTTTTCTTTTAGGGCTTCTAATAATGAGTCCGAATATGAAGCTGTTATAGCTGGTTTAAAGTTAGCTCTTATTTGTGGAGCCAAAAAGATCAAGTTGAGTGATTCTTAGCTTCTGATCCATCATGCGCAAGGTCAATCTGAAGCAAAAAAGGAGCAGTTGGTAAAATACTTACTTCTTCTTAAAGATGTAGCACATACCCTGAACAAAAAATGTGCTGGCAGACTCCTTGGCAACCATAGCCTATACTGAGTCATACCCTTGGATTCATGTGCTGGAGTGTCCATCCATTCAATTCAATATGGGTAAGGAAGAAGAAAGTTTCGATATACAGATAAAACAGCCTCAAGATTGGAGGTTTCCTCTCCTTCAATATCTCTCAGATGGCATCTTGCCTCCGGATAAATCAATAGCAAGAAAAGTAAAGTACAAGGATCGTGGCTTTATCATCTTAAGAGATGTTCTTTATAAAAAGTCTTACAGTAAACCCCTCTTACGATGTTTGGGGGTAGACGAATCTCAAATAGTGCTCTCCAAATTACATGATGGTGAGGGATCAACTTATTGTGGATTCAGGGCTCTAACGAGAAGAGTTTTGTTAGCTGGGTATTATTGGCCCTCTATAATGCAAGATGCTAAAGATTTGGTGAAAAGGTCTGACCCATGACAGAGATATAGCAACGAAATTCATATTCTTGCCACCCCTTTAGAATCAATTTCTGAGCCAATACCTTTTGCTCGATGGGGGTTGGATTTAGTAGGACCTCTACCCATGGCGTCCGGAGGGCGTAGGACTATAATTGTTGTTATCGATTACTTTTCAAAATGGATTGAAGCTGCTCCATTGGCAGGTACAACATCGAAAGCTGTTATAAAGTTTATTTTATCCAATATCTGTTGCAGATTTGGAATTCCATAAAAGATAACAACAGACAATGGACCACAATTCGATAATAAGGAAATGAAAAATTTATGTGCCTCCAGAAGAATACAGCATTGCTTCTCTTCCCCTTTCCATCCACAAGAAACTGGTCAGGTTGAGGTAGCCAACAGGACAATACTGTCCGGTCTAAAGAAAAATGTAGAAGGAGTTGCTGGAAAGTGGCCAAGTTATTTGCAAGAAGTTTTGTGGGCTTACCAGACTACACCTGGGGCTGCAACACAAGAGTTTCCTTTTGCCTTGGTCTATGGGATGAATGCCATAGCTCCCATAGAGGCTACTCTCCTTTCATTTCGAGTTCATAATTTCTCCAAACACACTAATGAGGTGGCCATCAGAAACCAGCTTGATTTAATAGACGAAAAAAGAGTTAAGGCTCACCTTAGAGTTGCACACTATCAAGGTTTGAAGAGAAGTCGGTTCGCTTCCAAAGTTAAAAGGAGGGATTTCAAACCGGGGAGCAAGGTATTGAGAAAAGTCTTCCTACATACTAAAGAAAAACAGTTCGGTAAGTTGGCTCCAACTTGGGAAGGACCCTATGTGGTCATTGAAAACCTTAAGCCTGGGGCATACCGGCTCCAAGACAAAGATGGAAGGGTTTTGAATCACCCTTGGAATATTGAGCACCTCCGGATGTACTTGGAATAGAAATTATGTAAATATTTAGTTATTTAAAAGTTCATGTAAATATTTGGGGGCATACTCTTTCCTACCCTGGTGGCGCAGGGAGGTTTTAATGAGGTGTCCGGGCTTTTCTATAAAAATTCGATGCCTTCTTAAAAATTCGGAGTGTTTTTACTTAAGTAGTTCCTTGTGAAATTATTATTTAGCCGGATTAAATTAGAAGAGTGATGACTATTTAAACATTTGTCATCGGAGAAATTAAACACTCTCACTTTAGAATGTTTATTTATGAAATTACTAAAGACTGTTTAAACATTAGCCACCATAATTGAAAAACTATGAAAAAAATGCAAGAGCTGTGCAAAACAAAGATACCCATTGAAACAATTGAAATGCCTTGGCCATCCAAGGACTTTAAGTTGTCAAAACAAAAAATATTTATCCGGACAAGGACCGGACACAATTACAAAAAATGCCTTGGCCATCCAAGGACTTTGGTTCAAACAAAACAAGAGTGAAAAGATAATTGATATTCTAAGACTGAGCCTTTGAAGATGGCTCAGCCTCACTAGCTTTCTTCTTCTGAAGATCTTCATTTTCTTTATCCGGGCTCTCCCCGGTGTTCTCTTCTTTATCGCTTGAGTCGGCACTAGAATAGTTATGCTTATCGCCATCAGCCATCGTATGGAAGGAGAGGTCTTCATACTCTACAAAAGTCCATAAGTCTCCCAGATTCCTCTTCGGAAATTTCTCATGGAAGAGCAAGACCGTGTCCGACTTCACCTTGGCATACATCTCTTCCTGAGTGTCTATCACTTGGTTGGAATAAGCATCTATCTTGGCTTGAATTTTTTCCTCTTGCTCCCTTAGCAGATCAGCTTTTTCTTATGCAGCCTTGGACACTGAGTCCTCGAGCGAGATCTTGTCATTGGTCAAAGTGTGAATGACCCTATTCCTGGCATTCACCTCCTCCTTCGAGGAAGAGAGATCTTTCTCCCACTTGGACTGCTTTGCCCGAAGTTCTCTAATAGTATCTTCTAAGGTAGCTACCTTTGTGACCCAACCCTCCTGGTTCTTCTTTAACTCCTCGTTTTCACTCTTCAAAACATCAGCCTTTTGGTTGGCAATGAGGAGGTCGCCGGAAAATCTCTCCTTGTCAGAATTAAGGGCAGTAATAATAGCTGACTGACCTCGCACTTGCTTCTCCAAACTAAGTACCGGCTGAATATTACTCAATATAGAGTGAGTAATAATATCCCTTTCACTTGAAACAGAGAAAGACTTACCATTGAAGGTAACGATGTTCGAAGTACTTGGAGGGAGGTAGGGCCCAACAAAATCATCTTTGGGGAGGTTTTCGAAGTAGTCACCAAGCCCCTCAAGCCCAGTAATATCGACACCGTCAATACTAATATCTCCTCCTCCAACCTCTTCAGTTCGAAAGTCACCAGGGATCTCTTCTGCTCTTGTAGGATCAGTAGGGTCAATAGGAGGAAGGGGCTCCGACGGCCGGAGAGAAATCTCATCACCCCTGGAGGTCTTTTTCTTCTTGGCCTTCATGCCTTTGCTTTCTGCTCCCCGTTTCCTATCTAACTTAGGAACCCTTGGATGTTTTGGAGATCCTGCCTCTTCCCTAGTGCTCTCATGCTCCAATACTTCTAGAAGAGCAGCATCAATCTGACTTGGAACTGGCCCCTCTTGGTTTGTTGGAGTAGTTTCCTCCGCTTCGGTGGGGTTGGCTTCAACTGCACTAAGCTTTCCCTTACCTTTCTTTCCCTTCATCTTACTTGAGGCCTTGGCTCTACCGGGCAGATACAATGCCCCGTCCAGTGCGTGTGTTCTTTTGAGGACTACTTCCGGAGGGGGTGGGTGGTAAGTTCCTCCCAGGACAAGTTCCTCCGGTCGGTAGTATTCCACAGGTAGGACCTTGCAAGATTGCCTCCGGTAAAGGTGTTGTGGAAGCGATTACCCCACTTTTCAGCAGCTCAAGCGTTTAGCTTGGTACAAGTAGCCTGCCCGGCCTTCAAGTGGTCATTGAAGTCTTTAGGCAGCACTGTAAAAAAAGACAAGACAAGTCAGTTTAACAAGTTTGATAAAAATAAAAATGGGAGTGTGAGGTGGGATTCTTACCACCACTTCGCCATCTGCTGGTGAGGAGGCTAGGGTTGACACCGGCTTTGATCTTCCTCCCATTCTCCCAGGCACCACTCACGAACAAGAAGTGAGTCTTCCAATTTATCTCCGACTCAAGTAGGTCATCCAATGCTTTGTAATTATCACCCATATTGAAGTGATAGAAGGGAATGTGGTGGTTTCTGCAGAGGCTGGCCACAGCTGCAAACTCCTCCATTGGAAGAGGAATTCCGGAGAGCCTGGAGGCCATGATACAGGCCATGAGAGTGTACCACGCATTAGGGCTCAGTTGACTGGGGAAAAGCTTGATGAGGTGAAAATATTTAACTATCTCTAGGTCTAAGGGAAACCTTAGTCCCCAGTTGAAGAGCTCAGTGAAGAAAACTATTTTACTGAGCTTGCAGTCCATTGGTGTTTCTGGGTCTATTGGAATCCTTATTTTGACGTTCTCCGGGATCCCCCATTTGATTCGCATCCGACCCAGCTCGGCTGTATGGATGAAAGCATAATTAAGTTTCTGCAAAGCTATCAAATACTTAACATTTACCTTGTGGAAACAAGGTCCCACTTTTCCCACAAGGACCTCCGGTAAGTCTGGATGCCTTAAGCATAGTTTCTCTTTGCCTTTGTCCTTCTTGGCAGCAATGGCCTCACTTGTCTGCCCGGAGACTTCGGACTCAAAGGGAGCTTCTTCGACAGAATCCTCCATTACTTCTTCCATTATCAAGGAGGGGTTTTCAGTTGTTTTTGGGTGAGGGAAGTTAGGGGTGGGCTCAGCATGCCCTCCGGACTGTTGGATTTCACTGATCTCTTGTACTCTGACCTCCGGCTGGGGCTCCGATGCGGTGGTCTCTTTTCGGAGACTTGAGCTAGATGCCTCCGGTCCGGACAGCTTGTCCTGAGGAATTTTGATAGGTGCCTTTGACTCTGTATTGCTATCTTTGGCCCCTGATTTGGAAGGCGTACCTTTTTTAGTTTGCCCTTTCACCAAGCGACCTCTTCTCCGATCTACTAACTTTTCTGGAGAGGCATCTGCATCTGATCCCATGGCTAGAAAAGGAGAAGGCTTCTTAAAACTGGTGACTACTTGCCCTGGTTCAACAGTAGGCTCTAATTCCTGAACCGACGAGCCTGAAACAATTGGTGAGAGGTTGGTTTGGAACAACCTCCTAGGTTTAACGCTTTTTGTCGAAGAAGAGCCATGGTCAGGCTCTGTGCTTGAGGTTACTGGTTTGTCGACCGGGGAAACAGGGAGGCCTGCAGCAATGCGCCTTTCTCGTTCAACCTTTTGGCCTTTTCTAACTCTGATAAATTAAGCCACCCACCTTTTATTAAAGCGTTCCTAGCTTTGAACATAAACTTGCACTCAGAGAGAGTGTTTGTTTTTTAAAGAGAAAGCTTTGAAGTCTAGAAGAAAAAGGATGATGAAGATGGTAAAACAATAGAAAAGTGAACTAATTTATAGTAAATATGCGGAAGATGCTTTGATATCTAGGAGAATTCGAAAGGGTTGCAATGATTAAGGACGACGCTGATGTCATCCTCATTAAATGAAGAGGTTACTTTTTGAAGAAGGTGGGAGCGTCGTTCTAGGTGAAAAAGCAGCTGGTGTGGCAAACCAGAGAGAGACACGTGTTCCATATTTTCTGGCAAAAAACCGTTTAGTTTCTGAGAACCTTTTCAGGTTCGGACTAAAATGTTACACAGTTCAAAAATCTGTCCGGATATGGCTGTGACCGGCTGCAGGCTATTTTTTTAGGTCTTGCCCAAGGCCTTTGAGCACCACCTAAAAAAGGGGCTACTGATGAGTCCGGATTATGTCACCACTTTTGGTAAGAGCCGAACAGGGGTAATTCGGACACAATCCATCTAACCGGATAGGGATGATTCGGACAACCTCCATTTACTAAACTGTCCGAACAAAACTAAAGTATTAAAAACATAATCACTTCATGATTAAACTAATCACTTGTTTACTTAAAAGTTAATGGGTCTTTGAACTCGACCCGAATCCATAAAAACACAACCTGAAAACCCATATGGTCCAAAAGAAAAAAAGTATAAATACCCAACCACCTACATTAAATGAGGGTAATGAAAATTAAATACAACCAGGCAGCTCAATTCTCCCTCTACATTCTACCCAAACATTAAATACTCACAAAATTCCACAAAACTGTAGATAAAGTTACAAAATTACCCTCAAACGAAAATAAACCACACCAGACTTCATCGTCAAACTTTGTTCGAATTGGTTCCTTGGCAGGAATTGTCTAGGCCGAACTGATTGTGTGTCGAGCTAGAATACGGAGTTAGCTATGGGTTTGAAATTAGTCTGTAGGCCTGATTTCTTCACATCTACCTCTTTACAATATTTTTCATCCAAAACATCATTTAAAAAATAACCTTAAGGAAGAAGAGTACGTGCATGAGTAGCATTTATTTATTTATTTTAATTTCATATTTGATTTAATATTGAAAACAATATTTTGAATCGGATTCCTATTTTTAAGAAGTTGAAAAGTTTGCTTCAAATATACCTTCGTTCGGGGTATGAAGGTGCGAAGATAAAGTCATGTTCAAGTATAAAGAATGACTAATATATTAGACCTTACCCCTAATAATTCAAGTTGCTCAGTCTGTCATAGTCAAGCTAAATTGAAAATTGACCAAACCATATGATGGTCGAAGTATGGCTAGATATGTCAACCTTATAGTTGATCAAAGTTTTTTAAGTTTGAAGTACTATTGACTAGTCATATAAACTTTTGAGTGAATAAATGTTTGATACATGATGTGACATAAATAAGCCAAACATCTCATTAATAAAGATGATTATGAAACTTATAAGTAAGACTGTCATGCGCTAGAGAACTGAAAAGTCACCATGTGTAACTCTTGTTGACATTCATCGTTACCATGACATGGTGGGCGATGCTGCTCCATCTTTGGCGGTAATGACCATTACAGATTAATGCATATTAACTACACATTTTTATGAAAATTCTAGGTTATTCTTTGATTAATTAAATCAACGGTTGAGATGACTTATATTTTGTTTAAATAGAGTTTTCCATTATTCACTTGACACTTTGACCGAAAACTATGTATTTACAATCTACCTCGATATTTTCACTAATTCTTCATTTCTTATTTTTCTCTTTTAAATATTTTTATTTCAAGCTTTTACATGTCTTCATGAATTTAAAAATAGTCAAAACTATTGAGAGACAACTTCGTGACTCTGATGGCGAAGCATCTGGCAGTCAAAACCAGGATCTCAACAATAATTTTGGAGACGATTTTCCAAGTCCTCCTCAGAGAGATGAAAACTTTGCATAGGAACAAGAGGTGGAAGTTTGGGAGACCACATCGTTGTCGAACTCTTGAGCGTTATGTCTTTGTTCTAAGCCTTCAGGACTAATAACTTATCAACCATTAATTCTAAATTTTTCAACATAGTTGGTGTTGTTGGAACTATATAATGGACTACTTTGGTGCGTGATCTTGTGCAACCACCTCATATACTCTTCAAATTGTTGGGGATTTATGGTTTAGCAACCCAAACATGTTTATTTTAGGGCTAATTTAGATGGTTTTTCCCTAAAAAATGTTGGATCAGATAAAAATGATAATTATAGGCTCTATAAATTCGAGACGTTGGAAAGACTTCATAAAAATGGATTATTATGGTTGATGTACATGTATGACTACCAAAGTCTGGGGAAACTCTTGTAGATGCCACATTTAGCGAGTTCGTTTTCTTCACAATTCTCTTTGGCATTGGTTTTGTCGTCTAATTGCACCATGACCATTTAGATTTTTTTTCTCAACCGGATGTGTCTCAACCAACTGGTGACGAACGGATGGAGGCTACTCATAACGTCAAAAGTATCCTCATAGTTTATGGGAAGAATCTACCATCAAGGAATGCCTCATGATGACCAACATTAGTGCAATTAGTAAAAGTTCATATTTTTACTTGACGATGCATACCAAATATAAGGTCATCGCAAACCTTCACGACTTTGATGTGACATGGAAGAGGCCGTTTATCATCATCAATGAGAACTAGGAAACAGACATGTCTTACGCCAAACCACTAGTGTCGGCGATGGTCATACATAAGTAATTACTCTCACTACTACTTTTATCTTTCAGTTGGTTGTGTCGTAGATTATATTCGGGATGGAATGTGTGTGCTAATGTTAGCTCTTCTTTTGTAAAAAATATTTGGCAGTACACGGAGCCGGCATGTTGTGAAGAATAATACACCACCCTCAAACGATTTCTCTAATGTTGGTTGAGTAAAGCAGGCCCACCTTCTACCGAACCGGGATCTAAAGATCGATTTCTAGTTGGATCCAAACCAAACAGGCGTCGCAGAAGTTTGTGAAAAGTATATAATACCATATCAAATATCTTGAAGTGACCTTCGAGCCTAGAATCTTACTCGATGTTGAGTCGGTGTAACTAGCTTCGTCCAACTAAGGGAAGAGAGTCTGACTCAAGATAAATCCTTGATGTTGAGCCTTAATATATTGTGTTGCATTTCTATGAAATTATCCACTTCTTTGTTAATTGAATCACATACCATGAGATTTGCGGACTCCTTATCCGGAGTCTGAAGCTCGCATCGACAAATTAAGGTTTGAAGTTTGGTGTGGTTTCGCAGTCACATGTTTTGTTAAAGATAAAAATAAATGAATGGTTAAAAAGAATCTAAAATAATAAAAATTATATAGAAAAATAGTGGATATTAAATGGTAATAAATAATTAACAATGGACGCGGTTTTATTATTATATATCTAAAATCAAATTTATTTAATGATAAATATCTTTATAAATCTAACTTATACATTTTATGTGTTCATCATTTAACACGTAAATTTAAAGGTATAAAATTATACACGCTTACATGATCTCATATGTATCTCATATGGTTCGTGCGAAAATATTTATTTTTTAAAAAAAATATTTTGATTATCCTCTTACACGTTTCGTTTAACAATTTTTCGCCTTCTAATCGACCGGAATAACATATACAACTTTTTATCTCCAAAAAAAACTCGTAAAACTTACAAAAATAGTGACGATCCGAGTACAACATGACACTCTAAATTTTAAATTTATTTAGCCGAATGTAGTATTTTTTTAAACACACTAATGTGGTGTTGAACTTATTTAGTTTTTTTATGTTTTTACTATGGATATTTATTTAAAAAACGAGTAAAATTCAGTTCCGCTAAAAAAATTGGTTTTGTATGAGTATATAATTTGAAAACCAAAAAAATATATTCGAATATCGGTTATATTCGAATTCGATTCTAAACGGTTACTTAACTAATACTGGATTTAATATATATTTGGATTCGATTATAAATGGTACTTTACCAAAACCGAAAAGATTTCGATCATATTTTAATTCGGTTCTAGATAGTACTACACCAAAAACGAAAGAAACCAAACTTGAAACGAAACTGAATCTCAATAGAAGAACCAAAAACAGCGGATATTTATCATAATAGTACTTCACCAAAACCGAAAAAAAAAACAAATTTCAAAACAAAATGAAACGAACCAAAAACCGTGGATATTTAATAATAGTATTGGTCAAATCCTTTAAACTGTACGGATATTTATAAGGAATCGGGACCAAATCCGTTATTTCTATTTGATTCTTTGGTTCCAGACCCATATGTCTGGCTAAAAAGCACCCGTGGTCCCTCATGTTTACCATTTGTATCAACTTGGTCCCCTTCCTTCAACCATGCATAGAACTCATCCCCATCATTTTTTTAATTTGCATTTTTAGCCCCCCGCACATGTGAAGCCTTTGAGCTTGACACGTGGCATCAGTTTTTGTTGCAAGAATGGTCCCCCAATTTTTTCTCCAAAAATGCCCATTCCCATTCCATCTCAGCAGCCATGTCAGCTTCCACGTCAGCTTCACCATTTACCTTCGGTTTTTACCGTTTAACTAAAAATCTTACCATTTACCCTAACTTAACAAACGGACCGGGTCGAACCCTAACTTAATTAACCAAACCCGAAACCCTATATAACTCAGCCCAGCCCATAGCAATATAACCCGACCCATTTACACTTACCCAAATCAAACCCCAATTACCCCAATTTACACTAACCCTAATTTCTCTCTGCTCTGCTGAAGCCATTGCCATCATCGATTCCATCAAGATTGGAACCAGTTTCCCTTCCTCTTTGTAAACCCTAACGCGACTTCAGGCACTTTCATCAGTAAACTCTATATCGATTTTCATTCCATTTTGAGTAACACATCCATCAGTAAACCCTAACGCGACTTCAGACATTTCTTCATCCATCATCGATTGGAACCAGTTTCCTCAAACCCAGAAAGCTGTGACAAGTCGAAGCAGCGTTTTCACCATGAAAAAAATTTTATACAGAGGTTAGTTGTTAATATTGTATTTATATTTTCATGGGTCGATAGATTTGCTGGTGTAAGATGTTATATGTTGCAGTTGTGGGTCTTGTGGTTATCAAGTAAACCTCAGCTCTAATAACCGAAACACCTCACTTCTCGGTGTTAAATACGGGTAATCCATAAAAACAAGCATTATATCATTCTACAGCATTAACGAAACCAGATTCACTTAAATTGAAGAGCACAAATTGACACCCTACTTCAACTCCCTACATTCCTGGGGTTTGCTCAGACCGAGAACCAGGCTTCTCTGTCACAAATGCAAAAACCATATAGGTTATGCTTACGGAGTAACTACTTGTTCGCACCACGAACAATTAACCACGTCACACTCTATGCCTTGGGACGACATTTCTGATTGCAATAAAATTTACGATATCAAAATTCGTGCTTTACAACCTTGTGATCTCATAAATCAAGATATGTTGTGTATCAATTCGTGATCACACTTTTTTATTTCTTCATTAGGCTTGTATCATCTGCTTTACTCTGAAACTTGTTAGTATATTATTGTTTCCTCTCTAAAACCGAAAGCAAAAGAATAAAACTAGTTTATAGTATCCAATTCCTTTTTCTTACATGTTGTCGTTGTCAAGTTTCTAGAGCATTTCTTTCTGGGACCTACTCAGAACAATATTGTTGGAATAATTGTTTTTCGTTTCTTGTTAAAGAATGCTTCTTCTACAAGCAATATCTGTATCCCTTTTTATCCATTGGCTTGACTTGTCTTTGTTTTTTAATCAAGTCTTATCTTCCATCTTTTTTTAAATTTTGAAATCATAACCTTGTCAAATCGTAAACGTATGCTATACTTTGAACAACTATAGGCATTGCAAAAAGTGTCACCGTTTCACATTCATTCTACTGCCAAACCAAAAATACAATAATATTCGGACTTAAAACCAGAAATTTGTTCCATGCAATTTAAGGATTAAATTTCACACACAAAAGGAAAAAATGTTGGAATATATTTATATATTTATAGACTAATAATAATTTGGACCGATATGCTAAATAAACATATTCGGTTATTGTCTTAAGGAAGTCCAAATTAAAAGTAGTCGAGTTAATTATTTAATTAACTAAATTGGACTTATGGGTAAAAAGGCGTTATGGGCTCAAGTGTGGTAACCGGGTTGAATTTGGGCACTGTGATGAAGAGGGCCCAAATCTCAACACTTAAGCCTGAATTAATAAATCAGGGATATAAATTGAATTATCAATTTA
The DNA here is from genome assembly GCA_036936605.1 of Limnanthes douglasii subsp. nivea. Lineage (NCBI taxonomy): Eukaryota > Viridiplantae > Streptophyta > Magnoliopsida > Brassicales > Limnanthaceae > Limnanthes > Limnanthes douglasii. The sequence goes on along the minus strand of JAUPFV010000005.1, from coordinate 122,690,055 downwards.
TTGGGTTATGGTCCCGGACACAAGGAAGTAACAAAGGATGGGCTTTACAATGTTGGGCTTCACATTGTAAAATCTATAAATAAGGGGCTAGGTTTAGGTATTTCATCACTCTAAACCCTAATCAGAAATACGGCCGCTTCCTTAGTGTCTGGAAACCTTTTCCTTCTTCTCTAACCTGATTCTACAGGTCTCTTAGTTTCATAAACGGAATCGCCAGAGAACGTGGAATCGCTAAAGAACGCAAAAGAACGCTAGAGAATACTAGATGGATAGCAGCAGGCAAACCCGTAAGTATTCTTAATTTTTGTTTCTTCTATAGATGAATCTAACAAAAAGGGTTTTATTATTATTTTCCGCGATTTGTTATATATTATCTGATGCGATTTCGGATTATATATAACAATTGGTATCAGAGCCAAATAAACCCTTTTTGGATTCAGTAGAATAATCAAATTGAGATAGACAAACATGCATATTTTTCTTAATCGTAAAGAATCCATGTCATTGGGATTATGTGTTAATTGAATTGGTAGGGCATGGATTTAGGGATTGTATGAAAAGCATGTTATGTGATTTATTGAAATTGCAATTTTTATAGTTTGGGGATTTTTTTTTTTATTTCGGGTAAAATTAGGGTTTATTGATGTCTGGAATTTTTCTCCCAAAATTAGCATCAAATCAACCCTAAAATAACGAATAAAATCAAAATTATTGGGACAGTGGCTCATCGACAGCTTAACCCCTGATGTTAACGCTGATCGAAGACTGTCCGCTGATTATCACGGTAACCGAAAAAAAAAAAAAAAAAAAAAAAACTGCTGCAGCAATTTGCAGCTCGTTAGAAATTGCAGGGGCCTGCTGGAAATTATAGCAGGGACCTACTGCAATTTCAACAAGGGTCTGCTGAAAATTACAGCAGGGGCCCGCTGGAAATAACAGCAAGTGTCTGCACTGCACTGCTGTGATTTTTTTTTTTTTTTTTTTTTTTTTTTTTTTTTTTTTTTTTTTTTTTTTTTTTTTTTTTTTTTTTTTTTTTTTTTTAAAAAAAATTAATTATTTTTTTTTTTCGAAAGTACATATTTTGTTCGGAAATATATATATTGTATGTAAATTATTTCACAAGTATGTTGTGTTTGGCATGCAATTTTTTTTGTATGTTTATTTGTGAATTAAATTGTGTGTGTGTGAATGATTAAATGACGATGCATGATTAAGGTTTCGTAGACCGGTAGGTGAAACTAAGAAATTAATTTAATCGGCCCTCCGGAAGGTTAAAATTAATTTTCTTAAGGATCCTAGGCTTCGAAAAGTTCGGGGATTAATTTAAATTCAAATATTATCGGCCCTCCGGAAGGTTCACGTTTGGGTTTAAATTAATCATGAACGGGAGAAAATTATTGAAAATGGTCTTGGTGCTGATTTTAATTTTAATTAGATGAAATCGGCCCTCCGGAAGGTTTCATCGGTAGTTATGATAAATTAAATTCAGCCTTACAATTTTTTGATTTTAAGTAGGTGAAATCGGCCCTCCGGAAGGTTTCATCGGTACTTAAGAAAATCAAATTATGGTTATTTTAATATATGTAAATGACATCGGCCCTCCGGAAGGTCTCATTGGCAATTAGAAAATTAAAATAATGATCATAGTATTTTTCTCAAACTCATAAAATTTCATGTTAATTTGATTTGCCCTCCGGTATCTATTATCAATGAATTTTATGTTTTACATGTATTTGTCATGTTTATGCACATGTTTTCAGTTATATGTCAAAATGCTAGATGTGCTTTGTGTTGTTTGTTCCTATTATAGTATCCATGGGTTACAATTTTTTGGGGAATCATCGACCGACGTTGGATTGTTCGGATTTCCAATTGTGGAAGCAAGAAATGTTGCTGTTTTTATCTGTACATGATTACGACTATGCACTAATAACTCCCAAACCATCTCCCCTTAGTCCGGAAAGTACACCGGATGAAACTAAGGCTGATGAAAAGTGAGAAATGTCAAATAAGTTATGCATGGCGCTCTTGTTACAGGGAATAGCAGTAGCATTGCGTGGGGCTGTCCCTAAAGGTGTTACCACTGCCTCGGTCTTTCTCACGGAGATTGAGAAAGCCTTTGCCAAAAATGAAAAGGTAGAGATGCAGCGTTTGCTCATCGAGCTAGCTACCAAAACGTATAATGGCAAAGGTAAAATCCGGGAGCACATTCTGGGAATGTCGATGATTGGCCAAAAGTTAAAGGCAATCGGTTTAGACTTACCTGAGGAATGCATAGTGGGATTCACATTTCATTCGCTGCCAGACCGGTTTAAGTATTTCCAGTCCACCTATAACTGCATGCGAGAAAAGTGGAATATCAATGAGTTGATTTCCCACGCTGCACAGGAGGAGGAAAGACTTAAAGGCACAGCGCTTGAGGCTAATGTGATTACATCACCGAATAAGGCAGGACCTAAGCGAAAGGCATATGGCAAAGGACCGGGTCAAGGTTCGGTCAACAAGAAAGGTATAAGGCCCTGGACAAGTTCATAACTTTTAAGATCGAGGTTGAGAAACAACTTGGTAAAAGCATTAAGACCGTTAGATCTGACCGTGGTGGTGAATACTATGGTAGATCTGACGGATCGGGTGAACAACGTCCAGGTTCCTTTGCACAGTACCTAGAGAAGTGTGGAATAGTCCCTCAATACACTATGCCTGGTTCACCTCGCATGAACGGTGTATCTGAGAGATAGAACTGAACACTAAAAGATATGGTTAGAAGAATGATAAGTCACTCATCTCTACCATTATCTCTGGGGGGAAGCCATCAAATGTGCCGCTTATATACTCAATCGAGTACCCACAAAGGCTACTGTTAGGACTCCATATGAGCTTTGGAATGGGCGTAAACCTAATTTAAAGCATCTGCATGTGTGGGGTTGTCCAGCTGAGGCGAGGCCTTACAAACCTCAAGAAAAGAAACTGGACCCAAAAACAGTTAGTTGTTTCTTCATAGGTTATTCCGAACATTCTAGAGGGTTTAAGTTTTATGATTCTCTCACTGGTACAATATTTGAGACAAGAACGGCCAAGTTTCTAGAGGATGTTGAGTTTGGGGGGAAGAATAAGGAAACATATGTTGATTTTGAGGAAGAATCCATAAAGATTCATGAAGGTTTTAATAGGGATACTGAGATATTTGAAGATTGGGCGGTAATGCCAATCATTTCGATCCCATTAGAACAAGGTAATCCTCAGATTAACACTGATGCTCCACTTGAGGGTTCTAACCAGGATACAGAGATTCAGGTAGAACAAGAGGAACCTCAAGATAATCTTCCACAAGGGAATCAAAATGACATCGTTCATAATGATCAAACTCTACCTCCTCAAGAAGTGCAACAAGAGGAAATAGTGCCATTAAGAAGGTCCACTAGAGAAAGGAAGAGTACTATAGGTCCAGAATTTATAGTATATCTTCAGGAGCATGATGAGTTATGTGCTGGAACTGTAGATGATCCCTCATCCTACAAACAGGCCATGGCAAGCTCTGAATCTCAAAAGTGGATTGACGCTATGAAAGAAGAGTATAAATCAATGCAGGATAATGCGGTATGGGATCTTGTCCCATTACCTGAAGGAAAAAAGGCAATTGGTTGTAAATGGGTTTACAAAACCAAACGCGATTCCCTGGGTAATGTGGAAAGACATAAAGCACGTCTTGTAGCGAAAGGTTATACTCAGCGTGAAGGGATTGATTTTAAAGAAACTTTCGCTCCAGTATCGACGAAGGATTCCTTTAGAACAATCATGGCATTAGTTGCACATTTTGACCTTGAGCTTCATCAGATTGATGTTAAGACCGCTTTTCTCAATGGTAATATTGCGGAAACGATCTACATGATGCAACCAGAACACTTTGTAGAAAGTAACTCAAAAGATCTGGTTTGCAGACTTAAGAAATCCATTTATGGGCTTAAACAAGCTTCTCGTCAATGGTATCACAAATTCCTTGAGGTGATAGTCGGTTATGACTTTGAGATCAACTCGGTTGAGGATTGTGTTTATCACAAGTTCAGTGGGAGTAATTTCATATTTCTTATATTATATGTGGATGACATATTGCTTGCCTCGAACAATAAGGAATTGTTACACACTACAAAAAGATTTCTATCAGACAAGTTTGATATGAAGGATCTTGGTGATGCCAGTTTTGTGTTAGGAATCCAGATACATCGAGATCGTTCTCGTGGTATTCTTGGATTATCACAAAAAGCATACATTAAAAGTGTGTTACAACGTTACGGATTGGCAGATTGCAAACCCCTAAGTACCCCTATAGCAAAGGGTGACAGACTTAGTCTGAGTCAATGTCCTAAGACAAAACTTGAGATTGAGGAAATGAAAACGGTCCCTTATGCTTCTGCAGTTGGGAGTTTAATGTATGCTCAAGTTTGTACTAGGCCGGACATTGCCTTTGCTGTAAAAATGTTGGGGAGATATGTTAGTAACCCAGGAATGGATCACTGGAAAGCAGTTAAAAGAGTACCCCGATATCTGCAAGGAACAAAGGGGCACATATTGACATATAGGAAGTCGGATAAGCTAGAGATCATCGGGTATTCCGACTCGGATTTTGGTGGATGCGCAGACACATTAAAAAGTATGTCAGGCAACATATTCTTATTGGCTGAAGGTGCAATATCCTGGAAAAGTGTAAAGCAAACACTTATTGCATCGTCCATCATGGAAGCAGAATTTGTTGCATGCTTTAAGGCATCAAACCAGGCACTATGGCTGCGGAATTTTGTTACTGGATTACGCATTGTATAAGGGATAGAAATCCCTATGAGGTTATATTGCGATAACAATTCCGCAGTACAGTACTCTAACATCAACAGGAGCGCATCTAAATCCAAACACATAGACATAAAGTTTCTGTCTGTTAAAGAAAGAGTACAGATGGGTCAGATAAGTATAGAGCACATCAAAACAAACTCCATGATAGCAGATCCTCTAACAAAGGCGGTTTTGCCTAAGGTTTTCCAGGGACACACCATCAGTATGGGTGTAGTTGATTTAGAGGATTTTTAGTTTCAGTGGGAGAGTTTGTAATAGGATCTGATGTTGTATTTTGCAGTATTGTGCACATTAAAGTTTATTGCAATATATATGCTTGGAAATATTTATTGATATCTGTACTGTATTGGATCTCCAAAAGTAGGAACCATTTAAGAGTAGATATGTACGATTACAAGCCATATTACTCTTAGACCACCCTCCATAATTGGCCCAAGTAATTGATTGATTATGGTAATGTGATTACTGTTGCATCCTATTGTTCACATTACGAGAAAGAGGTCTTTAGTCCTTTATTATTATCAATCATGTACGGGGTTGTACCGTTTGCCCATTGACAATGAATATAGGGATCCCATTAAAGTTGAATATGTATTCTTGAGTAGCATATGACGGTCCAAGTGGGAGATTGTTGGAATATATTTATATATTTATAGACTAATAATAATTTGGACCGATATGCTAAATAAACATATTCGGTTATTGTCTTAAGGAAGTCCAAATTAAAAGTAGTCGAGTTAATTATTTAATTAACTAAATTGGACTTATGGGTAAAAAGGCGTTATGGGCTCAAGTGTGGTAACCGGGTTGAATTTGGGCACTGTGATGAAGAGGGCCCAAATCTCAACACTTAAGCCTGAATTAATAAATCAGGGATATAAATTGAATTATCAATTTATTGGGTTATGGTCCCGGACACAAGGAAGTAACAAAGGATGGGCTTTACAATGTTGGGCTTCACATTGTAAAATCTATAAATAAGGGGCTAGGTTTAGGTATTTCATCACTCTAAACCCTAATCAGAAATACGGCCGCTTCCTTAGTGTCTGGAAACCTTTTCCTTCTTCTCTAACCTGATTCTACAGGTCTCTTAGTTTCATAAACGGAATCGCCAGAGAACGTGGAATCGCTAAAGAACGCAAAAGAACGCTAGAGAATACTAGATGGATAGCAGCAGGCAAACCCGTAAGTATTCTTAATTTTTGTTTCTTCTATAGATGAATCTAACAAAAAGGGTTTTATTATTATTTTCCGCGATTTGTTATATATTATCTGATGCGATTTCGGATTATATATAACAAAAAACTGATTGATATATATAGGAAAAGATACTTTACACTCAAGAAATTCATATCAAACAATCCAAAGCTTTCAACTTGTATTACAACAATTATAAGCAGTGAGTCTTGCACATCTGGAAATTGAAGTTTCATATATTGTGAAGCAGAACCAAAGATAGAAAAGTGTTGTACAATCCAAAATGTAGAGCCCATTCTTTGGTAACTCCAAGGTTTCCTTATATGTAGGGCTGTTATCGGTCCGGTTTGGTCCGGGTTTCGATAAAACCGAACCGGACCGATAATATTATCAGTTAAGCCCGAACCGAACCGATAAACTGTCGGTTCCAATAAGTAGAACCGAACCGGAACCGATAAGAATCGGTTCGGTTCGGTCCGGTCCAATCAACCGAACCGACAGTTAGCTTAATTAAAAATTTAAACTGTGTTATAATAGTGTAGCCCGTGAAGGTTTTAACTGCTTTTGGGCTTCCTACCACTACTTTAGCCTAAAAAATCATGATTGGGTCTCTTATATAGAAGAGAGTCATATACTTCATTTTTGAAGTGTACCGATGTGGGATTTAAGTATTTGAGATAGAAATTTTTTTTTTTTTTTTGAAAGCAAACGACGTTGAAGAAGGCTTTATCTCGGTGATCGCCTGAAATACTTTTTATAGATTTTATAGATAAAGAATTTAAATCTTTGACCAAGATTTCCTCTTTCTCTCTAGCATTAAACATAATGGCGGAAGTTGATGAAGAAGTGAAAGAACTGCCAATGAAAATTGGTAAAGCAGTTAAAGAACTGCCATGGCTGATTCCATTCGTGGATGCTAAGTTTCACGAACAATGCAGAATTCACTACTACGGTAATCAATGCAACTGGTTTTGCTTAAAATGCTTCGACTCACCTTTCTGTGGAGACTGTTATGTCGAAAATAAGAAACATAACTGGAATTTCGAAGTATTTAGATTTAACTAGAATCCAGCAAAACTATATAAATTCGGAAAGTGTTGTTTATACTGTAAGAAAAAACGCCAGGATCACAAGAAGCCCCAATCGCCGAAATTCCTGTAGATCGTGTGGACTGAATCTATATATCTATAGAACTGCTAGATTCTGTTCATTACAATGCGCTGTGAACCATGAACGGCATGTTGAGCTTGCCTCACGGACAATAGCTCAAGAGAATTGTGGTGCTTCTACGGTGGGAAACAATGAACGGCCTCTTGTAGGTTTAAATGAACCTTTTGTTACCGAAGAAAACGATTTTCTGCTGCTTCCCTTTGTACTGCTTCGGAACAAACTGTAAACATTCAAAGAAAAAATGAACTGGTTTTACCAGATTTAAAGGAACCTGTTGATAGCGAAGACGACATTGCTTCTGTTTATATGTCTAATGCTTCGGGCTTCGGAACGGACTGGAAATACTCAAAGAAGAAGAGAAGGCATCCATGAAGAGATGCTTTCGATTAGAACAAGTTTATTAAGACAGATTATGTTTTTTGGTATAGTTTTTAATATTTTGCCTCAAATTAGTAGGATGTTTTTTAAACAATTCGTATTACTCAATGTTTGTAATTTCAATAGAGTTTACTATAGATTGTATGATAAGTAACATGTATATATATCCGATTACTATAGATTTTACCGTTTCGGTTTCTTACCGGTTTATCGGTTCGGTTCCTTACCGATTTTATCGTTTCGGTTCCTTATCGGTTTCGGTTTTTAAAATGGAACCGCGAACCGGACCGTTAAGGTTCGGTCCGGTTCTCGGTCCGGTTCTTACCGGTTCGGTTCCGGTCCGGTTCTCGGTTCCTTGGAACCATTAACAGCCCTACTTATATGTACTTTCTTGCTTAGTGCACGTACTTTTGTGTCAAAATGAGATGACAAGACCCACGAACCAGGCAAGTATAGAGGATTAAGAAGGACCTGCAAATTCCCAAGTTCATAGTATTAGAAATCTGTCATTCAGTTCTTGGCCATCAAATGCAGCAGAGAAAATGGATTTTAAATATATTAATAATTCTCAAATATATTAGAAGACAAAATGACAACAAAAGCAACAACACCGACCACACACTCTAACAGCAAGAACACACACTCTAACACCAACAACATAATTAACTTGCATCGATTTTCATTCCATTTTGAATAACAAATCTATCAACCCATGAAAATATAAATACAATATTAACAGCTAACCTCTGTATAAAATCTTTTCCATGGTGAAAACGCTCCTTCGACTTGTCACAGCTTTCTGGGTTTGGGGAAACTGGTTCCAATCGATGATGGATGAAGAAGTTGCCTTGATGGAATGGAAAAGTGTCTGAATTGGCGTTAGGGTTTACTGATGGATGTATAACTCAAAATGGAATGAAAATGGATGGAATCGATTTAGGGTTTACAGATGAAAGTGTCTGAAGTCGCGTTAGGGTTTACAGAGAGGAAGGGAAACTGGTTCCAATCTTAATGGAATCGATGATGGCAATGGCTTCAGTAGAGCAGAGAGAAATTATGGTTAGTGTAAATTGGGGTAATTGGGGTCTGATTTTGGTAAGTGTAAATGGGTCGGGTTATATTGTTATAGGCTGGACCGAGTTATATAGGGTTTCGGGTTTGGTTAATTAAGTTAAAGTTCGACCCGGTCCGTTTGTTAAATTAGGGTAAATGGTAAATTTTTTAGTTAAACAGTAAAAACCGAAGGTAAATGGTGAAGCTGACGTGGAAGCTGACATGGCTGCTGAGATGGAATGAGAAAGGGTATTTTTGGAAAAAAAATTGGAGGACCATTCTTGCAACAAAAACTGATGTCACGTGTCAAGCTCATAGACTTCACATGTGCAGAGGGCTAAAAATGCAAATTGAAAAAAGAATGGAGATGAGTTCTATGCATTGTCGAAGGAAGGGGACCAAGTTGATACAAATGGTAAACATGAGAGACCACTTTTAGCCCATATGCCTATAATAAAGTAAACAACTGATTTGAAATCAAAATCATCATCTTGGCATTTTGTTCTTCTAATTCTGCTTCTAAGTTTACAGCAGTTGACCAGGTGAACGCAAATTTTAGTCACAAAATCAACTGCAAATTGATGAGTATCAGCATCTATAAAAAATACAATAATACCTAACCATACTGCAGATACTGATTCAAGAAGACATTCATATGTGAGGTAGACAGACTATGATATGATATCAATGTTGATTAGGAACCAAGCAATCTAGCTTGGACTTACTATTCCTCTCCACAAGTTTAGGATCTGCAATATAGCAACCCGTCTTGTACCTGCCAAACCCTGCATATTGACTTAAAACCATGGGCTCATTCTAGATAATCTCAACCAGCAAAATAAAGTCATTTGACTCCAAGATTCTGCCCATATCGCGATAAGTAATCTGTAGAGATGTCAGTTACATTACAATGACTACATTATTTTTAACAATATGTACAACCAAATACCTAATTATACAAGTTCAAACCAGTAATAACTCTGAAGACCAAGACTCTGATTCTGTGATACGCATAAGAAGAATTCTTAAGTTCTAATCACAGGACCCTTGTACTTCTCTCTCCGAATCACGAACTCTTCAGGAAGTGCATACTCTTCCAACCAAGAAACTCCAGACACTATTTCTCCATTCACTTCGACATCACCTACAAATTAAATTGACAAAAGATAAATTAGGTAAGAATAACCAATTTACGCTTGCATTGTGTACAAATACCACAAAATTGAAGTTTAGCAGTCTACGGACAATATTTATATTCTTCAATAAGTTGACCTTCTCTCTAAGGTTCATATTTTATACTTCGTGTTTTTTCATATACACCTTATTTCTTCTGTTTTTTTTCTAAACAACATAAATAATTTAATTCCTGAACCTTTCTAGAGACCAGACAAGTCAAACAATGTACTCGGTGATTAAAGTTTGACCTCTTTGTGAGACTTGTATCTTCAGCTCCAAATTTCGATTATTCAAACGTAGTAAGGTGATTAAAGTTTGAACTCTTTGTGAGGCTTGTATCTTCAGCTCCAAAATACGATTATTCAAACATAATACTAACCCAACGCGAAATAAAATAAATATCATGTAAGATGCATAGCTTAACGCTCAAATATACTATGATAAGGAAACTACAATTTAGTGTCAATAGATTGTCAAACAGCTTAAGTGTAGTCTAAAATAGCCAGCAAGTATAATCATCCTTAAAAAATAACAGTTACATGTAGAAACACGTGAATAGAGAAGTGTTACCTGGTAAGTCTGTGGTTTGATTTCTCTTGAAATAAGTACAATGTCGGCCATCCTCGGCAGAGTACGGAGGAGCGAGAATGTCAAAGATTGCACAAGGTGTGATGGCTCTGAAACAATGGATATTACCACCAGTTTTGGGATAAAGTATTGTTGTTGGGCAGGGTGCTGTCATCTGAGTATCCTTAACCAGCTTGGCAGCTCTTGCTACAGACAATGCCAAATATAAAGATAGCAGAGAGGTGAGATCAGATAGAGATTGACAAAGAAATGTATTCTACAAAATAGTATAATAAATAATTTTGCAACATGAGTTGAATATCATATATGAAGGTGAAAAGTTCGGAACAGAAAGGGTTCCACAGAAATCGCAAGTCCGTATCTTCCAACCCAGTACAAGTTACTAAAATGTTTCAGCCCTCTAAATTCGTTTGACAAGAATCAAAATGATCAAAGGGGTAATTGCAAGCAAGGTATACAGCTATAGAAGTTGACACTTGAAAGAAGCCAAAAAATATCTTAAATTGATTTATTATGATGCATCATCCTTTATGGTCTGTCTGGTATGGTTGTACTAAAAAATATCTTCCTTGTGCGCCTCGCTGTTTTATGTTTGTCCCCTAGGCACACAAATTAGCTATGTCAAAACTCAATGAACTGCATAGCATTAGGCTTCTTTTTCTAAATTTCACCTAGTACCAACCTGTTAAAGATGCTTAATCACATTATAAACAGGCAGCTCCAGTATTTTGATCGTTTTCAGCAATATCTCCAATATAGACAGATGTCATCCGTCTTCACATCATATATAAACCTTAAGATCTTTAAATAGTCTGGTCCATTGCAAGATAAGAGGGTAGTTTCTATAATATTTCATCTCGGATGGTTCTAGAAACTGCAACTAAAATTTATAAAAGGAGAGCTAGCAATTAAGGTTTGAGAACTACATAGTACACAGGCAGAGAATCTGCAAAAGCAAAATTGTTGTCTACCTTTTTATCCTACTTCCGATCCCTTCCTGCTAGTTTCTTATTTTTTCAACAATTTCCATATTGGAAACTGCTGAATACATAAAAGATAGGAAACTTCATGCAATCAAGTTCTTAGGTTTCCATCTGTCTGTACTTCAACTTTAGAAATGGATTGAAAAAAATGCTGATTTTATGGACACATATTGATGTACGAAGTAGCCTGAACATATTTTTTGCTTCTGAGCATACAATAAGCGAAAATTAGAGTAGCCTATCCAAATTGGAATAGATATATTAAGAGTTTTTAAGTCCAACCTCAGTCAATATCTTTAAATTAGCTACGAATGACCGATACTTACAGCAACCTCACGCACTCGCACTGGATGCATATCCAGTGTTTTGATACTCATCAGATATCCGCTCAGGTTGGACTTGATGATTACATCTAACAATTTGGGGTATGGAAGACATTTGGTGTATCCTGTACTTGGATACTCACTGGAAATGAGCTGAGGTTGGGAAAATTAGAGTGCTGGATGAACATCGGAGTGAGTGTGTGCGGTTGCTGGACATGTAAAGTCAAGGCTTCTCCTTGGGATTGTCCCATATATTCAGGGCAAATTATCCTTCTTTGTTACGTGAGATAAAGAGTTCTAACAGCCATAAAAGTAAAAAAAAAAAAAAAAAAACTGTTGTTTTACGCAAGGGAACAAACCTGCTAACACATCTTCGGGCTTTGGTAGATCAAGCCAATCATATGCCCTTACATGTAGAGAGCCATATAAAAGCTTGCTCAGCACAGTCATTCCGGGATGATTATGAAGAGGTATGATCGAGTCTGGTGGCATGAGGAAAATTCCTATCTGCAAATGGTACAATGGTGTCAGCAACAAAACACCTAACATTAGACCATTGACTGCTTAGAGCAAGCAATTGGAGCTGGTTTCATCATTGGGCAAGCTCGTTTTTTGCTACTTACACAGTAACAAGATTGTTGCAAGAATGTAGTACTAATGAATTAAGCAAAAGAAAGACTATAAGAGACAAGTACGGCAATGAAGCTTTACATAGGGCATAATACAATTTTGCATGCTTATAAGTAAGTTATGCTAACCTTTGGCAGAAAAGGTAGTTTCTAAACATCAGACCAAAGTGAAACAAAAACAAATTATAACTAGAAAGTAGTTTTTGTAGACATAGAAGTCTTACACTCATAATGATTATAATCATAGTCCGAACTTCAAATATTAAACTCGAACTTGAAGCTGTGTTATTTTGTCTCTCAAGTACGTACAGTTTTTGTTTACGCAAAATGAAAGTAGTTGTTTGTTTTGTTTCTCATATCAGTATAATGTATTCTATTTTCATTATGAAACTAAAGTCACTAACCTCAAATTTATATAAATAACACTGAATAATGAAGAGTCCAACTGACTTACAGCCTTAAACGTTGCACTTTTTATCATATTTTTAATGCTGAACGATTTACAAAGAGTCACATTAAGTTAATTCAAACTTTTAAACCCTAAACCTACTGAGCTAGGAAAAAATATCTGTTTTTTACAGACTTTTGCCTCAACCGCGTTATGCCTCGTGAGGCAAGCGCCTTATGCCTTGGCTGAGCAAGCGCCATGTGCCTTGGCTTGGCTTGCCTCAGCTATCTATGAGGGAAAAGTATCACCTGGGATTTTTTAAGGCACCCAGGCTAGAAGACTCTTGCCTTTCTTGCCTAGGCGAGTGTCCGGTCCCGTCCCACAGCATTGGTCCAATCCGGTCACAATCCTATGTACCAAATGAGCCCTAAGGGTAACTAAAATTCTGAGAGTGACTTGTGTCAGTCAACATGAGTCTCAATCATGGGAATTGTTTAGCCAGTGCAATTGCTGAGCACATTTGCATGATTAAGGTTTTGCACTGTACATATAAGTTATGATAGAAGCACAACATTGGGAGTCTGCGCAATTCAGCACAGACAAGACAACACTCCTGCTTCACTGAACGACAATCAAATATTCTAATGCAGTCTTTAACTTTAACAAAAAAAGCTATGTAAATTATTGATTGCATCAATTCATAGTATAATCAGAACCTTTTCTTTTTCAGGTCTCAAAACATGACTACTACCAGCAATATAATACTAGTGCATAAAGTTCGGGCTTACAGTGAAGCTGTCAGACTCATGTAAATGCAGGTATTTGATTGGTGGCAGTGACGGAACACCTCCATTATCCTGAATCCTAGTAGCAGACCAGCTTCGTACCAATTGTGCCTCCTGCTCAAGACCAACATCAGAAGGCTTGATTCTATCTGAAATACAAGTAGTAACATCAACAATTATCTAAATCAGTGAAAACTCATCCTAGAGTTAAAAGAGCAAATATATAATTACATGGGCCAAATTGAAACAAGAATTGGATGTACAAGGAGAGACTTGCATGCATTGTTTCGGTGATACAGGACAAGTCAACAACTTGACGGTTTGCAATCAACAAAGGCTACCAAAAATACTTCTTCAGTCAACAAGTAACAGATACACTTCCGACTACATGAGTACTAACACGTGGAAAACAGAGTTACTTGACACCGAGATCAGTTAATGCAAAGCATTCTCAATTCCTGTAGGGTTAATGTTAATTACAAGGTTATCCTATCATTTTAATAAAGATGAGAATATTATTTATTAATGCTTGCAATCAGGTCCTTTTAGGTCTTTCTATGCTTCTCTTAATATGATTCTCATACATTCATTCCAATGAGCAACATATAGTTATTACTTTGAAACCGATATAAGATCTTTTTGCAGAAGATTAAATCAAATACGGTCAAAGTACACCCCTACAGCATGCACATAAAAAACAAAGAACAAAACAAACAGATCCAATGGAAAAAAAAATTGAATATAACAACATGCCGTTGGCGAGTGGTTGCCTCGAATAAAAGTACAAAGATGCATGATCTCTTTTGTCGATTTCCTGAACAGTGTAATTACTAACTACCAAACGGATAGGGTAACTTCATCATATGTATGCTGACAAGATTAGAGGAAAAAGGTTGTAAAGTCCATGAATTTACTCATAACATCCGGTACTTTATACCTCTGTTTTCCCCTTTTGGCAGGGAAGTATAAGACATTTGTATAAATTTAAGGACTTGTCACTGATATGATCCAGAATAACAGGCAAGGACTTGGAAGAATGTGACATTTGGTCATATCTCCATCAACCGACATTTAAACAAAAGCGCAAGCCATACATCTTCTATGCGAGAGTATTACGGTTTTCCTTCCATCTACATGCAAGATTGGCTACAGATAATGCATATTCCAAATATTGTAGCATTGGTGCTCTATGCAACACTCAGGACTCGAAACGAATGATATGTAAAACAATAAAGACACTAACTATCAATTCCATCACAAGTTTAATAACCATAGCTCATTTCTCCCATTAATTGAAGCTTATAGACATTTCACATTGACCAATCCCATTTTTTTATCAAAAAAAGTAATATCTTTGATTAAGGGTTCGAGAATAATTAGCAAACAAAGTGGAAAAAAAAAGAAAAAAAAAGAGAGAAATACTTAGTGTGATAAGAATTAAGCACATAACAACATTGAGAAATTAACCTCATCATTCATACCTAGCTTCACACGAACTTTCTCCAAAGCTTCATCAGACACAGGTCCATTCGGTGAGAAGGAAGTCTTGCAAAGATTGTAGAGCCTCTGAATGTAATATGGCATGACTTAAGGTTATACTAACTAACTCTAGGAATCTAATAAAGCCTTCCCGGAAAATGGAAACTAACTAAAACTGGTTCTTTTTCTGTGATACAAGCCGACTGGAATAGATCATCCCTCTCTACTAATCTTATTTGCAAGCACCTACTTGAGCAAACAAAGAAAACAAAACATAACACAACGAAGTTAGGGCAAGGGCATATAGAAGTTTTTGTAAGCATTTCTAACTAATAGATTGATTTTTTTGTTCCTCCAGCATTCATCTGAGATTACAAGACGACGAACATGTTTGAGCAATATTCCGAATTATAAAGAGCATTTTTTATACCATTTGTCTGCAGAATGTTTGTCGTTTCACACAACAATCAGATCATTCTACGGCCAATGCCAATTTCATGTTAAAAAGTATAGAAAACCAAAAGCTGAGCCAATAATCGAAAATTCAAAAAAGAACAACAAATCGAAAAAACCACATGCAAATCAACAACTAAAGAGAGAAGTAAGAGGAGTGAAATCCAAAACAAGATTTAAAAGTGAATTAAAGAGATCCAGGTAACTTGTGAGAGAGCTCCCATGAGTTGACAGGAAACGTAGGTTAACACATACCTGGTGTAGGCACAAGATTAGAGGGAGAGAGAAAGACCGAGACGAAGAAGAAAGGGATCCAAATATGAGAAGAAGATTAAGTGAAGGATTGAATCTAAACCAAAATCAAGAAAAAGTAACCGAAGCTGATATCATGTACACTTCAACCTTTTCGGATCTGCGTTCAATTCAAGTTATGGGCCGGGATAAGGTGTACCAGCACTTTTCAATTCTTTACATAAAAATTAGAGGATACGTGGTTAAAAATCGGTTGTTCTCATGTATAGTATTATCAAAATAGTCTTTCATTTTTATTTTTGTCTATCGTCTATTTACTATATTTTAGAATTTTGTATTATTAGTCATTTGGTACATATAAATTATTTAAAAACTGACACGTGGTACCCTAATTTTAAGTTTTTTGTTTTTTTTTTCTCTAAATCCAATGTTTTGTGTTACTTTTGGTCCTCATGAATTCGGGGGCTGATCGTGCAAATTTCTAAAACATGAAGGATTGGTGGGAGACAAAAGTGAAGATCAAAGACTACTATGATACACCGGTTATACATGGAAGACCAACGGTAATTTTTAGCCGAAATAAATCTAGCATTTTTCACCCCTTCCGATAAAAATTAAGAAATTTGTAAAAATAAACCAAACTATTTGTGGTACTAGAAACAAGTTATTTTGATAAGTTTTTGGTTTTCATATCTAAAACTAAAATATTGATTAAATTGGAGAAATAAGAAGTACAAGTCACGTGACCCATTACATTGAAATTCAATTTTCAACAACCGTCGTAAAAGAAAATGAAATTTAAAAAATTGGCGCTAGAAACCACCAAAATCCAACTCTTTGTAGACGTTGTATCTTATATACAAGATTGAAATCCTAAGATAGTCTTCACTCGATTTGGACCTGAAGAGAGTTTTCTAAAGCAGCGGAAAAACTTCATGTTATCTTTTATTTTGAGTTTGCATAATTTCATCACAGGATTCTGTGACTATTGGGGTTCGGTTACGTTGAAAACTCAACTTTTAGAATTTCATTTATCGGCATTTGAAGCAAACTAATTTGGACGAAACTAGATCCTGATTTACCTAGAGGTCTCGATTTTAGATCATGGTAAAGCAATGTTATATTTCTTTATTTGAATCTTCAATATCTGATGTCATCTTGATATGAGGATCTTTTCTTTCAAGCTTGATAAGTCTTGTCATCTTTCTTTTTAAATCCCTGCAAAAACTATACATAGACTATCTTTGAAAAATCGGGCGCACCTATTTTTTTGTTAGTTCATTAATTATAGACAGAATTTATCCAATAAAAGTCATTGAATCTAATATACCCATTATCTAAGAATTATACAAAATTTATGGACAGAGATAGATGGTGTATGCAACCAAGAGTTGTTGCAGCATTTCTACTTTGACTCAAATGAATTCTCTTTAGTATTTTAGCCATGTCCAAGTTAGTTAATAGGAAAGTTATCTGATCAATAAATTGACAAGCGTGATGTTTGATCATGTTTCCGTTCTTCCAGATGGTCCAACACAATATGAGGAATAATTAATGTAATATGCACTTTCTTATTACTATACCAGTACCCGTTCTAATCACATTATAAAGAATCATGTTCTTGGTCATCAAGATGCCAAACAGACCAACAAAATGATTCCAAACAGCCCAGGTAACCTCACATCTAACAAATAGGTGTTGGTTAGTTTTAATATTTTGACATGTTTGACAATTAGAGGCTAAGCTTATGCTTCTTCTCTGAAGTATTGAATCAACTGGAGTACAGTTGTTCAATAAATTCCAAAGAAAAAAATAACATTTCTTAGGAGTCACAGCATTCCAAGTTTTACCAAAGAATGTAAAATTATTTTTAGTATTATTATGTAGTTCCAGGTTTCTTTAACATCAAAGTAAGTAAATTGGATGAAGACCAAATTATAGTATTTGTTTCAAAATATTAAGCCTGATTTTTCTTAATTTGCTATATTAGAATGAGTAATCATATGCTTGAGAATGTCAAGGTCTACTGATCATTCAACCAATAATTGGTAACCTTGTCCAAGTGATACCAAATAGTATCCTCATTTTAATGAATTTAATAAATATATGTTTAGAAAACCATTTATATGTCCAGAAGTCACAGTTACCCTTACCAATTTTTCAGAAAATAAAAACTTCAGCTATAGGTCTTATAGTAAGCATTATTTTCCAGTTTTTAGACCTATTGTTTTTAACTTAAACGATTGTAGGCAGGGAGTTGGGACAATAGATAGAAATTAGGAATATATCCCAAAAAGAGCTTTGAGCTCTTATTTCTTTAAGGTTCACTCAACTTTATGAATAAGTCTTACATAACTTAAACCACTTGGCCCAGATTAGTTGGACTTGTTTCCAGAATTATCCCATAGGAACTTAAAACTTATGATTTTAATCATTTGGATAACGTTTTTAGATAATATGTTGCTCTGCATATAGTAATCAATATAGGTAACAAGGATAGATTGAATTAAAGTCAACATACCACCAAATGATAAAGTTTTAGTCTTACATTCATAAACTTTAGTTCTTATCTTTAAGATAAACTCCTTATATAGGTTACTATTATTTGATTTACATATATGAATACGCAAATATTTGAAAAGAATAGAACTATGGCTAAAACTTATGATGTTTTCCAGTTGGTGAATCCTTGTTTGAGGTATGTTTTTTGCTTTGTAAAATTTGGATTTATATTTGCTTATAACTTGACCTGAAACAGCTTGGTAGTGATTTAGAAAGGCATTAATAACCTTAACATTATATATAACCATTAGTAAGAAATAACATATCATCAACATAAGCTAGGGCTTGAATGTCAATAGTTCAATTCAGGTTTAATTGATTTAGTTTTTTCAATCCTATGATCAGGTATTCTTGAGAAATAATGAATAGGTTGGGAGACAGAGGATCTTCTTGTATAAGTCCATTAGTTGACTTAAAATACCCATGAGTTTCACCATTTATTAAGTTTTGAGAAGAAAGATGAACTTATGTTGTTTCTGATGAGACTTTGAAACTTTTTATTGAATCCAAATGCATCAAAAACTTTAATAAGAAAGTTGAAAGATAATTTATCGAAATCCTTGGCCATAGCTACCTTTAGGATGGTATTATCTTCATAGACTTTTTTGTTAATATCATGAACCAATTCCTGAGAAATAAGGATGCTGTCATGGATATTTCTTTCATTGATAAATCCTCATTGCTCATCAGAGATGATCTTAGGGAGAAAAAAATGTAATTTTGTTATTAAGTACTTTAGAGAGGATTCTGTTAAACATTATAATTATGCTTATTGGTTTAAACTCATTCCAAACCTGAGGGTGGTCTGTTTTAGGGATGAGGCATAAGGTGGTTACATAGATACCTTGAGGAATTAGATAGTGATTGGAGAAAGCTCATATTGCATCACATAAATCCTTTTGAATAATGGATCAACATACTTGAAAAAAATTAGCAGTGTAGCCATTCACACAAGTAAAACTTATAGGGTTCAAATTCATGATAATATCATAAATTTCTTTATCTTTAGGTCACTCCAAAATTTTGTTATTATCTAAATTTGTAATTAGACAAGGAATAATGGTGTTTATATTCGCAAGATCATCTTGAGTTGTACCATTAGCTAAAATAGAATTGAAATGATCTATTGAAGATAAGCCAAGATATTTAGGGTTGTTAATTCAAGTACCATCATACCATATTCCTTGAATATTGTTCTTTCTTCTCCTTTTCTTCACATAGCTATGGTATACATTAGAATTTCTATCTCCATCTTTGAGCCAATTAATATGTTTTTTTAAATCAATAATCCTCCTTCCTTATTCCATAATTTAAGTTTTTGTTTAAGTCTCTTAAGTGTAAACCAAAAAGAATGAATGGAAAACCCATGAATTGTATCAGCCCATTTATCTTTAATTATATCTAAGAACTGAGGGTGTAATGTCACATGTTATGGAATCTGAAATGAATCTTTATTATGTTTGATTCGGTGGTAATCCTAATGCTCAAAGGGTTATGATCGGATCAAGTTCTCACCAAATATCTTGCAGTAGTTTTATTGAAACTATCTGTCCATTTAGGATTGAATAAAACACGAGCAAACCTTTTTTTTCCTACAGTTTGTCCATGTATAGTTTGAACCAATGTAACCAGCATCATCAACGTTGCAATCCTAGATAGTATCGTTAAAGTCATCCATGCTTTTTTGGCATAATGTAGTGCAAGCAATCTCTTCTCTTTGACTTATAATTACATTAATATCCCCCATCATGATCCATTCATCACCTAAGAGGAAATACTTCTCAAACTATCCAATAACTCAGTTATTTGATTACGAATGCATTTTCCAAATATAACAGTTACAAAGAAGGTTTTGTTAAAGGATGTATGATTTACTTTTATATGCATAAGCTGGTTCTGGTAAGCTATAACATCAACAGTAAAATACTTATTCTAAAGGAAGCATATCTTGTTATTAAAATTACCAATGGTGTACTCCTGTTCAATCTACCAGAATCAATCATAGGCTTGTGAAGAGCCATAAAGTTTATTGTCTTCAACCTTTTAATGGATCTTCATCTTATAATTGTTTCCTTATTCCTAAAACCTCTTACGTTCCAACAAAAGATGTTTATGGTCATTCAAATCTATATGAGAAAGGTCTACTTAGACCTTCGATTGTTGGACCTTTTTTATTCAGGTCTTTATTGATTCCAAAATTCTTAACTTTCTTATTTTAAACCGACTTAAATTCACTTTCATACTTAGCTCTATCACATATCTGAGAGGTAGGTAGGCTCCAAGTTTTTCCCTTATCATTATTTCTAGTTTTCTTATATTGACTCTGCTTGTTTTGAAAGTGTGGCCAATATCAATATCATGCAACGTTCCTATAATGTATCATTTATTAACTTCCAATTTTTTTTATTATTAGAGTCTAATAAAATATGAGCACTAATATTTTTTATATTAGTGTATTCACCCTCAAATGAACTATAAATGGAAGTGTTCTCCTCTAATCAAGGTTTGTACAACTTTACTCCCTTGAAGATTATCAACTCGGTTGATTATTCTGTCTATGTACTTGACATTAGGATATTTCCTTATTATTATAGACTTCAATTTTGTTTTGTCTTGTTGCTTGATTAAGGAGACGATGTTTGTCTCTTTGAGGGGTTGCTTATAAGGTATCTGCATTGGCCGGAGTTTTTTGCAACTAGATGAGTTATGACCTAAGTGGTAGCAATTGTTACAATATGTTGGTATTGATAATTCTAGAAATATCTAGAGCTTAGGTTTGTTAATTTTGCTACTAGAAAAGATATGATGTTACTTAGAGAGAGAAAAGTGAGATTTGTAGATAGAGAAAGATGCCAGAGTAATACTATATATTAAAAACATACTTGGCCCCCAAAAGGGTACTTTCCTTATATAGTGACAGTAGTGGGGCCCATTTTACACAAGTGGTCCCTCTAAACTATCTTTCTCCTTTTTACACTCATACTTCTCATATTATCAATTAAGTCATTATTTTTAGCTCTACTACTACAAATATATATAATTACATTATGTCGGTCCAAAGTAGTCTAGATATTTTCCGCCCTTATCAGTAGCCCCCAGTCTTTATGAAAAAATGAATGAAGACTATATGGTCATAGGGTCGAAAATCTCTGGCGGTTATATTTCAGCAATCAGAGCCAGCTTATACCAATCCTGAGAGTCGTGTGATGTTGATCTTTGATCAATCTTTCATTGTCGGTAGGGTTGATCTTTGATCAATCTCTCATCAATATACACGTGTTTCCTTGCTATTAATCGCTTGTCGTTCAAGTTTTCGCCTCTTGAACTACCCGAGGCTCTCATTATGACGTTAGCCTCCTAGGCCTACAAAAGTGTTAGACCTTGACACATGTCTTTTAGTTATTTAGGAGGAGTCTAATCGTGGCTTTATCCAAAACGATTATTGGACTTCTCGACGCCCTTTTTCAATTGCATTCATCTATAAAAAAAACCCGTTGAAGGGGTCATCTATCTATAAATACCTTCATTTCCTCACTTTTCATTTCACCGTATTTTAGAGAGAGAAATATTTCTCGTTTATTTGGATTTTCTAGAGAGAGAAGTTACCATCTAACGTCTTCTTTGTTTATAAAAAAACCTGTCTCTAAAAAGAAAACCGACCCTCCCTCAAAGTCAATCTTCGGTGCCATAGACTATCTCAGTGTCTCTGAAAGGGCCGTTGAATACAAAGTAGTCGACCTAATTGATAATATGTCGGCCGTTCCTGTGAGCTCGACCCCTCTAGATTTCCCCACAATTGCACTACCCCAATTGTCCAAATAAAAACCCGAGGCAAACCCTTTATGTGTTCAAAATTCATCTCTTAAAAAATATGCTCCTAAGCTCCTGACTAACCGACCCTCGCCCTTGGGAAATCAAGTTTCTTTTGTTAAAAACCCAATCTTAAATTTTTAGTTATGAGAGATTTAAGTGCTTCATCATCCTCTCCCGAGATGGTCCAGCTAACCCCTACCATCGTGGGTTATAAAATCGGTCATAATATCGCGGCTACAGTTAAGGGTATGGTACAAAGATATATTGAACGACATAGGCTTGAGGAGGGTGCCTCTAAAAAGCAACATAAAACGAGTTTTGGCTGCTCGTGTTAACAATAGTTCCAGTTTTATCAGTTTTACACTCGTCCCGACAGTGCTGCCTATTCCTGACACAATCCCATCAAAATAGAAAAAAGAGAAAGAGTTGGGCCCCATTGCTCTCCATATGAAGGTTTCTGCCAAGGAAACACTACTAGACAACGTAAAAAGCTGACTCATACTGCTCCTTCTGTAAAATTTCTACTAAGGAGGTCGGTCCTAAGAAGAAAGTTACACGGGATGGACGTCATCTCAAGGGGGTTTGAGAAAACGTTTATAGTGTAATTGGACAAGATACCGACTATGGTTTGCCCGTGAAACCGACTGGCCCTGATGGTACTGAAAGGGTCGCAAATCAGCAACAAATCGACCCGACCTCCGTTGATTCTACACATGTTCAAATTCCTCACATCGATGCTATAAAGCAAGATGCAGACGTAGAGGAGAATGTAACCCACTGAGATGATAAGGGGGTCGTTACTAGGGAGGTTGGTGCTGCCACTTTTATGATAAACGAAGAGCCTCTTCCATCCGAAATTGACGCAATAAGTATTGGTTACCACAACAGCTTGCCTCAGGATCATATTATCTCTTTTTTTAGTAGTAAGTATTTGTATTACAGTCCAGAAGAGCAGTCTGGGCTTAAAGCTATGTGGGGGATTCCCGACTGCGTAAATATCTGCTTCCCAACGCGTAGAAAGATGCCCCTATCAGTACATCAAAGAGAGGTAGTCTTCTTTACTTATTTGTTTAATTGGGGTTTAAGGCTTCCGCTCGACCCCGATATCGTGAGATACTTCGAGATCTTAAGAATTTGCCCAACCTAACTTACTCCTAACGCTTGGTATACACTGATGTCGTGTATAATGGCTTCTCGCTTAGCTGGAGTATTGATGTCTATTGAAGAGTACATAACGGTTATCGGGCTTTCAAAATCCCCTAAGTTACATTTTTTTTACTCTTCTTTAGCAAATAACAAGAAGATAGTAAATTTTTTGTTAGAGGCTGACAAGGCGTGGAAGCAGCGATTCATATTTATTAACGAAGCGTGAGAGAATGGTCGACCCCATAACAAGGATAACCCAAGACGTCTACCTGTAAATGGATTGCAAGTGTTGCATGGGAAAATGGTCTGGCCTTACTATTTTTTTCTTTCTTTTTTTCTTTTTTTGGTTAACGTGTGTTTTTAACTTTCAAATTGTAGTTACAAGCCATAATTAAAGCGCATCTGAAGACATCCACAACCATTTTTTAAAAGCTCAAAGCTTACACAGAAAAAAATCGGGGCAAGCATTTCACCAGTGTTTTAAGAATACCATTTCGGTCAACTATAGCCTTTGTCGTTGCTCTAACGAAACATTAAGTGTTGAGAAGTTGAGGGTTCATCCCGATGTTGTTGATCTAGTTCAAAAAATATATGCTCGCGATGGAGATGTCTTTTTGCACAAGCGAAATCGGGCCCCTAGCAAACGCGTCAAATCGGAAGAACAATCTGACCACGAGAACGATAATGACATGAAAGAAAAATCCATTGACGGTGAGCTTTGGGAACTTGTCGTTGCCGAACCTGAAAACGAAATTGTTCTTAGCGAACCAGGGACTAGTGAAGGAAAATCCCCCAACAACGAAGAAAACTAAAATAAAAATTGCAGAAAAACCGAATTTTTTTTGTTATAGTGAGGATGCGAACAAAAAGCCCTGGGTAACTAGGAAGAAAAAAAGCCAAGTTGTAGTGGAGATATCTGGAAAAGCTTCGATGATAGAGCAAACAACTATTCCAATATTATTCGAACAATACGGGGGTGTCAAGATAGACGTTACTGTTGAAGGATCTGAAAAAGTTAAAAATATTGAGGATGAAGATCTTGCTAATGCAGAAATGGCGTTGAACCATCTGAATCATTTCCTCAATGATAGTCATGATAATCTTGATGCTATTGTAGGTGAGTCACTGCTTCCCACTACCAAATTATTCCCGCAACGGGTTTGCCAAAATCCTGCAAAAGATCTGACCCATATAACCAGGAATACTTCATGCCCTAACCCACTGCCTGTAGTTGTTCTTCCAAAAGGCTCGGGTAATTTCCATCTTCAGGAGTTAGATACCATGGCTAGAAATCTGTACGACATGGTAATTCCCTTAGCACTAAAGGAAAGGGAAGTGGCAGAACTCAGGTAAGAATCATCAAATGTCAAAAAGCATTTGTCAGACGTGATTAGAGAATAAATTACTAGGAAGAATATTGGATCTTGGGCCTGATGTGACTAGAGTGAGAATGTAGAGAGAGAAAGTGGAAAGAGAATATTATATTGCAGAATGCCCCCCTACCAAAAATAATGGGTCTCCTTTTATAGTGGGGAAAGGTGGACCCATTAATGTCCTTGGTGGGCTTGTTTTATTTCTCTTTTAGTCATTCATTAAATACTTTGTTTACAAATTATCCTCTAATAAACAACAAACGCTATTATAGTCATGTTAATTTCCTTCTATTCACAATTAACTCCTTATTATTAATTCCGGCGAATTATTCCCTTATCAGTAGCCCCCAGTCTTCGAGAGAAACGGGAACGAAGACTTGCAAAAGAATCAACTCGGAACGCCACTGTCCCTTACCCTCTGGACTGATGACTGGTATACCCGGACCAAACCCTTTCTTTCCAGTCTGTCCGACCCTCAAGGTTTCTATTAAGCGATCGGGTCCGAAGACTTTCTTCCACTTGTTGTTGTTGTTGTCCGAACTTCTAAGTCCTATTGGGCGACCGGGCTCAGACACTTTCTTCCAACTAACTGACGTTATTTATGAGTCACCTTGGGTCTGCTTCCGATCCCTCTTGGCGGTTTTCTCATGGGCCCAGGCCGGTAACCCGGCTTGGATGAGTGAATCGGGTTAAAGTGGCCCATCTAGTGTCTTCACCTGAGCTGGCTAGTATAGGCTTAGTGTGCGTCAGAAGAAAAGCGACACGTGTCGCCTGCTAACTCGAAGCGTGCTTGTCAGCACAGTCTCTTAAAGAGTCATTTCGACTTCCCACTGCTTTTCGTCGCTTGGACTTCCCCGTACATGCAACGGCTAGGTGGGGTTTCCTATAAATACCTCACAAACACAAATTGCTCTCAGAGGCATTCTAGAGAGAGAAAGTGTTGTCCATATTTTTCTAGAGAGAGAGAGCTTGTTTTATGAGACACAGGTACCCGAAGCAGAATCCAAAACCCAAAAAAAAGAAAGAGCCGATGTTCGGATTTGTAGATTGGGCTAGCATTGGTGACCGTGCTGAAGAATACCGACACGCGGGATTAATTTGGAGTCTTGACACCAAGCCATTCACGCCTGTACCGCAGCCCCACGACCCTGTTCTTGCCGATCCGATCCCCGCCGAGTCCTTTACCTTGCCCGAACCATCTGGTGCTCGGACCCCAGAGTCCATTGTCATTCCTTCTAACAGTAGCTCTCTGCACTCCCCAATTGCTCAATTAAACCGTCTGACGCCTTCATCAGTCAATTCTTACGCTGCTCCGCCCCCTTTTTCGCTCCGACGTCGCGACAAAGCCCAATTTATTTCTATGGGAGAAACCAGCTCTCTGACTTCTCCTGCGGGAGGTATTCTTCTGAGATGGTCCAGCTTACTTCCTCCATACGAGGATACCGAACCGGTACTAACACTGCTGTGACGTTTTTAGGTCTTAATCAGCGGCCACTGACACCTGCAGAAGTGGATCCCAAACGCGCTCGTCAACAACAAGAAGAAGCTCATCTGGCCCAAACTGGCAGCAGTTCTGGCCTTACGGACCCTCTTGTTCGACCATCCGACCCATGCGCCGCCACCGCCCTTTGTTCTGACAAAATTCCGGTAGTAAATACCAAAGAATCAGAGGTGGATGTTCTGCCTGCAGAAGACGGTATTGCTGCTGCTGGCAATGCCGCTGCCCCTCCCGAGGAGCCACTTCCCGAGAAGATATAGGCGGTCATAACCACCACATATCATCGCTAGTTGTCTGCAGACAATGTTATCTCTCTTTTTGAGGGCAAGTATCTTTACTTCTCTGCTGCCGAGCAAGAGGAGTTGTTGATCCGGTGGGGCATTCCTAAGTGCGTTACCGTTCGGTTTCCCGTTCCTGGGAAGACTCCCGTACATGTTCGGTCACGAGAAATTGTGATTTTTACCGAGCTTTTCAACTAGGGACTTAGGTTCCCCCTGGATCCTGAGATTGCTCTGTATTTCAGAACTCTAAAAATCTGCCCCTCTCAGCTGATGCCCAATGCATGGTATACGTTGATGTCTTGCATAATGGCCTCGCGCTTTTCAGGTCGGGTCATGCCCATGGAGGAGTACATAGCCATGTTCGGGCTGTCGAAATCTCCCAAGTCCCCTTTCTTCTATTCTTCTTTAGCAAATACATGGAAGATAGTAAATGACTTTCTTGAGGGCGACAAAGGTTGGAAATACCGTTTCGTCTTCCTTAGCGGCTGCTGGGAAAATGGTCGGCCTTATAGTGAGGATAATCTGAGGCAACTGCTGCGGACATGGGTTTTCTGATAGTAAGCTTCATATTTTTTTTATTGAACCGATCCTTTGTGTAGTATCAAAGGAATTCGTCCAAGGGCTGAAGAATGACTACTTCAAATCGGGCAAAGTCACCTTCCAAGTGTTGAAGGACTATGTCAAGCAGCATTGGGGTCGGGCAATGCACCGGGCCTTTTAAAACACCAATCTGATCATGAGTAACCTCTGGCGTTGCTCGTCAGAGATGCTTACTATTGAGCAGCTGCGTCAGCCCCCGAGTATGGAGGACTTGATCGCAAAGACGGATGCGCCCGATACCCACCTATTTCTCCCGAAGCGCAACAAGGCGCCTAGCAAGTGCCCAAAATCAGACAATGATGCCTAGCAAGACAATGTCGGGGCTGAAGAGGCGGGTGCCCAGGTTCACCAGGATGAAGCTACTGCTGAGGGTGGTGAGGCCGATCAGACCCAGGAGCTGGCGAAGAAGCAGAAGGGGAAGACCGACGCAGAGGGGGCTCAGGCTAAAAGGCCTAGACGCTCAAGGAAAGAAAGCGGGTCGGCCGCGGGTGTTGTGGTTACCGAAAATGCTACCGTCCCGGAGCTGTTCGACCAATACGGGGGGGGGGGGGGGGGGGGGGGGGGCTAAGGGTGGTTCGATAGTCGACCCCGTAGTGGTGATCACTGACGACGCCAGCCCCTCAAAGGCTTGGAAAAACGCGGTGGCGTCGTCGAGTGGTACGAAGCTTCCGGTGCTGTCTGTGCCCGGGAGTCCGCACACTTTTCCGTTGCAGATAACTGACGGACTAGCCCTTTCCTTGTACAACATGCTTGTGCCATTGGCCTTGAAAGAGCGTCGGGCAGGGGAACTGAGCCAGAAGTTTTCGGGCGCAGAGGCGAAAGTTGCCGGTCTGGAAGAGGAGGTGCGGAAGGCTAAGGCTGCTCAAGAACTGGCAGAAGAGCGGCTCAAGGAGACCGAAGGAGCCTTGTAGCAGGCCAGGAAGGCCGGGGAGGATCGTGCTGCGGGTTTGGCGCCGGAGATTACTGAAGTGAAGGCGGCTAACACTCTTTTTGCTGAAAAATGCAAAAAGTGGATGGAGAAGGAGACGGCTGAGGCCAAGACCGCATACGTGCTGTTTTTTCATAATCGCTTCCCTGACCTTCCCCTCGGGTCGATGTGGCTGGACGTTTCGGAAGACGACCGCCCTTCTGGTGTTGTTTGTGAAGACGACGAATCGGAAGACACCGAGTCGGAGGAAAAAGATGCTTGATTCCCGACGTCCTTGGTTTTTGTGTTTGTTGTTTAAGATCTAGTAGTGTGGGGACTGCAGAATCCCCTATGAACCTTCTCTGTAGACAACATTTCCAGACAATTAATATTTTATTCGTACTTATGTTTTTTGTGAATGTTGCATTCAGATGTTCGATGTTCCATGGTAGCCTTAATGAACGCCCAAGCTTATCTTGTAAACGATATGTCCCGCTCTTGACTTTCTCTATCACTTCGTATGGTCCTTCCCAGTTTGGGGCGAGCTTATCGAGGCTTTTGTCTTTTGTATGCAGAAAAACTCGTCTCAAAACCTTATCACCAACTTTGAATTCCCGCCGGTGTACTTTAGTCGCATACCGACTCCTCATTAAGGTCTGATAATGTAGAGAATTTAGCTGGGCACGGTTCCGTTTTTCCTTTATGAGGTCGAGGGCTAACTGTTTGTTGCCTCCACTTGCGTCTTCGTCATAGGTACCGATCCTGAAGGAAGGAAAGATAGATTCTGCCGGAGTGACCGCGTCCATACCATAGACCAGAGCATAAGTTGATTATTTAGTCGTCGTTCGAGGCGTAGTTCGGTAAGCCCACAATACTTCCTGCAAATAGTATGGCCATTTGCCAGCTTTTCCTTCGAGGTTCTTTTTGAGGCCGTCCAAAATTGTCCGGTTGGTGACTTCGACTTTCCCGTTCGCTTGAGGGTGGAATAGGGCAAAAAAACATTGCATAATCCTATGAGTTATGCAAAAAGATTTCATCTCTGCGCTATCAAATTGGGGTCCGTTATCCATGGTGAGCTTCTGGAGTACCCCGAACTGATTACAGATATTGGACCAGATAAATCTGATGATGTCCTTAGTCTTGGTGGCGGATAATGGTTCGGCTTCAACCCATTTGGAAAAATAGTCTACGGCCACCAGGATCGTTTGTCTCCCACCAGTTGTCATTGGTAGCGGTCCTACAAGATCGATCCCCCATCGGTCAAAGGGTAATCCTTCAGATATAGATTCTAAAGGGGTCGCGGGAACGTTTATCGCGTTCGCAAATCTTTGACAAGTGTCGCAGGTTTTTACTATCTGCTGAGCATCTGTCGTTATCGTTGGCCAATGAAATCTGGCGAGAAAAATTCTTCTTATCAAGGCCTTGTAACCACAGTGGGTCGCGCCCTCCCCGTCGTGCAACTCGGACACAATGATCTGCGACTCATTTACCCCCAATCACCTCAGTAAGGGTCGACTGAACGATTTTTTATATAACACGTCGCCCAACAAAACATAGCCTCGGGCCTTACTGCGCACCATTCAGGCTGACGTGCCATCGTCCGGTAGTACCTCTTCGGCTAGGAAAGCTATGATATCCTGTCGCCAATCCGAAATAGTTACCGAAGACACCTAAAGTTAAATTATTATTTATCTTCATCAAGTATTTGTTCTCTTTATTCTACGAACCTATTCCTCTTTTCAGCTAAATCTGTCTTATTTTCAGCATTAAGCTCTGCTATATCATCTAAAAATTATTGCCTCATCATGATGAGGGTCGATCATTTACATCGTCCTTGATCATTTTGGTCATGAGTGTCATATTTATCCTCATAACGTCGGTCATGAGAGTCTGACATAATTAAGTTAGCATCCTTACTTAACGCATTTCCCTCAGTTGTTTCAGTCTTCATCCATCTGTGTATTGTGATTTAGGAGAACTAGGTTCCCGAGTATCACTTCAGATTCCCACAGACAACACCAATGATAGTTCTAGAAATATCTAGAGCTTAAGTTCGTTAATTTTGCTACTAGAAAAGATAAGATGTTAGTTAGAGAGAGAAAATGAGATTTATGGAGAGAAAAAAATGTTTGAGTAATATTATAAATTAAAAATGTACTTGCCTCCAAAAAATGTACTTTTCTTATATAGTGATAGTAATTGGGGACATTTTACACAAATAGCCCCTATAAACTATCTTTCTTTTTTTTACCCCCATACTTCTCATATTGTCAATTAAG
Source organism: Limnanthes douglasii subsp. nivea (assembly GCA_036936605.1). Classification (NCBI taxonomy): domain Eukaryota; kingdom Viridiplantae; phylum Streptophyta; class Magnoliopsida; order Brassicales; family Limnanthaceae; genus Limnanthes; species Limnanthes douglasii. Next base: position 122,659,897 of record JAUPFV010000005.1, on the reverse strand, counting down.
TTCTTATTACTTTTAGCTCTACTACTAAAAATACATATATAATTACATTATATCGGTCCAAAGTAGTCTAGATATTTTTTTTGCCCTTACTAGGTATGTTAACATACTTTATCTTTTACAATTAATCCTTTTTTCACCAAATGTTATCCAACCCTTCTTAACTAGTTCCTTAGAGACATCCAAAGTGAGCCAAACCTTGCAATAATTATATTTTGCTCATTTTTTTTCTAAAGAATCCAGAATGTTAAGGGATCTCCAATGGTTTTTTATATAGTTTTATGAGTCTATGATTATACATGAATTCTGGGAGGTTATAGAGAATAATCCACACATGGGTAATAGGTGATTCCTTGTTTAGATTGAAGGTTGGCTCTCATATAAACAATCTCGTTATTCTGTCTCCAACAGTCCAGACATTTCTAAACCATAATTTTTTTAATTCATCCTTAAGATTTGCCTCAAATAGCACGTGTCTTTGATCCCAAATAGAGTTAGAAACTTCACCAACACACCTGATTTTTTTTATCTTACCGGATGTAAACTTACCTAGGAGAGTATATTTTTACGAATCCTTTAAGTTTTCTTCATCTTTAATCAAAAATAGGAAGTGATGCAAGTTTTTCTTGGTTGAGATGTTAGCTTCTTCATGTATAGATTCTGAATTATTCTTCCTTATGCAATCATCATATGATTTTTGAATGTCCGTTGAGTATTGCAGGTTTATACATTGCTTTGAGGATAAGAAGAAACAAAAGCAATATTTGATATAATCTTAACATTCTTAGAAATTATGATAGTTCGGTTTGAAGGTTGAATCACCGTGGAGTTCTTCATTTTCTTATATGCTGACAAAAATAATACATTGGCTGAGCTACTAGTCTCGATGACGATCCTTTGGATTTATGTACCTTCAATAGACACGCCTATTAACAGAACATCTTCATGTGGTCCGACAATGTCTCTCAAATCATCTTTATCAAAAACTATGAACGGTGAGGGACTTTAGTATAAGTGACTCGATATTTTTCCTTTCAATTAAACATTTAAAGCGTTTAAGTGCCTTTTTTAGAGAAATTCAAAGGTGTTGTTGATGTATCTCCTCCGAATACTGTTAAAATTCGAAGAATTTACATAAACGAGAAACCCTCCCATTGCTTCCACTCACCATATTCACAAGACCTCGGTCAGGATCAAGATCTAGACATTATGTATCTACATCAAATAGTTCCTCGATATGTTCCGTGATTATCATAACTTGTTCATCTTTAGAAACTTCTTTAGTCGGTCTTCAAACGTCGGATACGACCACTTGTTCTTTGTCAATATTAGATCCTAGCTTATTCGAACTTTGGGCTCTATTCGTTCCTTGTGCTTTCATGAAATTTGTTAACTTCCCATTTTCGTTTAACAACTGATTCTCTTGTTTCAAAGCTATATAGTATTTAGTGTCGTGCCCTGTATCCTCATGATATTTACAAAAGTGAGTATTTTGGTCTTTTTTGGAGTATGGATAGGTAGGCATTTTCGAAATTGTACATGGCCTTGGTCCTATCATAGACTTTCGCCACATTTTCAATCAATTCCGCAAAATAACTCGGTTGAACCCATTGATTTCTTCTTGGCTTAGATTGCTGAGATTGGTTTGACATTGGTTGGTTGGATCCCTGAACAAATACCCAAGGACAAACATTGGAAGAAATATGAGACTTGCCACCAACTTGCTTTTGTGAAGCAATTGCTATTAGCAAAGTATGGGGGACGGGCTTCTGTACAGGTGGGGTGATGTTCTTGCTTCCAACTATGTAGCTAGATTCATGATATGTCCTAATTGAGAGGCATTGGTGATTCCTGCTATCGAACCGCCTCCAAAAATAGTTAGTGATTCGAAAAGCTTACACAAACTACTAACCCTTTCTCTACTTTTATGAATTACTTATTCTACCAAACTAATTATATTCTGATCCTTATTAGGATCCATATACTTTGTAGGCACATCGAATAGGTTGGTTCGTTTGGAGATGACCATCGTTGTCTCTTGTTGTGGTACCGCCACTACTTCCTTAGTGGTCATATTCAGTTGAGCCTGCCTTTTTTATGTAGGTCGTCAACTTTCCATATCTATTAATATTTGTATTTATTTTTTTTAAAGCCATATAATCTCTCGTATTGTACCCCACCTATTCATGGTATTTGCAATATCGGTTATTATGATTTTATCGGGAGATTTTAATAGGAAAATGTTTTCGAAAATAGACATTCTTTTTTTATTTTTCAAAGATGGTCGACACGCATTTGGTCAAGTCAGAAAAATACGCGGGTTGGATCAACTTGTTCAAGATAGGTCGGTTAACTATCTGATTATTAAACTTAGCTAGATGTGGCTGCGAGCCCGATGCCTTTGCCTGGAATTGTTGTGCTACTGGTGGGAAGGCGTTTATCAGATGAGATTGTGGAATAGGGCTAGGCCTCTGCAAATTCTGTTGGTATGACACGACCGTTGCATGCGCACTTTGCTGTATTTATGCTGCTAACTCAGATGATTCGGTCTCTTCAATCAAAATTTTCTTCTCCACCCGGGTAAGCAAGGTAGAGAACGTGAAAGTTTGTTTCTTTGTAACTGTTTGTTTCATAGGACAGGAAAAGAGCCCCAGCCTATAGACCGTTAAAGCAACGATCTCCTTGTAGTGGTCGAGGTCAGTTTTGGCGTCCATATAATGATCTCATTTCTTTGTAACCGCTTGGTATTTTACCAGTTCCCTTATAATATCGGTGCCAGGTATTGGGCTCAGTGTGACCCTTTCTGTAGCCTCGTAGGGGTGGCCTATTAGCATAGTCATTTGATGAACTCAACTGGCTTGGGCTCAGTGTGACCCTTTGCATAACAGGTAAGCGTGGTTCATTACCCGAATCGTATTTTTTAGGAGAAAGGAGAATATATAACAAACACATAAAAATCAAAAAATAAGAAATTTTCATAAATAAGAGAAAATGACATGCCAAATTGAAAAAGCCATCTACGTCATCAGAAGGGAAAAAAAGTGCACATCAGTGTTACATATGACAGTGATAGAGTTTCAAATGGCTAACATTCCGAGGCTGCTGAGTACCCAGCCATATGAGTCACCTAGGAGGATTGGGACCATAGTGTCCTTTGGTAATGATGGTGTATGGATCGTCTCAGGTGGGGCCCAAATTTCATGTAGCTTTATTGTCTGCTCCTTGAAATAATTCTTCCTTACTAAATCTCCCTCTTGTAGGGTTCTCGGTCTGACCTTAGAGTTAAAACGACTTTGCATATAACTTTTGTAGTGTTTAACATGTACACATACTTGTTTGTGTTGTTTCTCAATCGAATATATACTAACGGCGTGCCTGACATTATTTGTGAGCTCCAAGTAACTTGCCATCCTATGACTCAGTATAATAACTTCTGCTTGGATAACCGCCTCCAAGCCATACACTAATGTGAACGGGGTCTCGTCTGTTGCTGATCGTGGGGTGGTTCGATAGGCTTATATGATTTCAGTTAGTTTATCTAGCTATTTGCCTTTAACACCTTCTAGCTTTATTGATAGTATCTAATGTGGTTTGGTTGGTTTCCTAAACTTGGTCATTCGCTTGGGGATAATATGGGGTAGAAAATTGTTGTTTGATTCCACAGCATATGCAGAACGTTGTGAGGATAGAATTTTGAAATTGTGAACCGTTTTCTGTCTTGAGGATGTGTAAGATACCAAAGCGGGGGAGTATCTGGTGATGTATAAAGTCACAGATTTCTTGTTCTCTCCTCTGGAAGAGTAACTTAGCCTCAAACCACTTCATGAAGTAGTCGACAACGACTACTAAGTACTAACACTTCTCAGTTGCCAAAGCCAATGGTCCGACCAGGTCGATCCCCAACTTATCAAAAGGGAATAAGGTTAGATTGTGGGACATAAGCTCGCTTGACAGATGACCAATGTTATTTTATTGTTTGCATGGATGGAATCCTTGTACGATGCACTCAGCGTCTGCGTCTAAATTGAGCCAATAGTATCCTGCCATCAAAACATAGTAAATCAAACTACGATGACCATAATGTGCTCTTACTTCTCCTGAATGTAAGTCGTGTAGAACAATGGTGGCTTCATCCTGACTTAGGCATCGCAACATGGGTCTCGTATTACTTTTTGGGTAAATGATATCATTTAACATGGTGTATTTGGTAGATGCTGATGAGTCCGAATTCAGCATGCTCCCCGGACAAGGACAGATCGGTCCAAAGCCTCCGGACCGGACAGATCAGACAGATCACATGGACCGGACAGATCACTTCGAACACTATGACCATAGGACTGTTCGAACTATGACAAAAGTACTAAAAAACCTAAACACTTCTTGACTAAGCTACTTGCTCTCCTACTTAGAGCTCATGGGTCTTTGAACATGACCCGGGTCCATTAAACATGACCCGAAAGCCCATAAGGGCCCAAACATCACACTATAAGTACCCAACCACCTGCATTAACTAAGGGTAATGAGAATTAACTGCTACCAAGCTGCTTAATTATCTCTCTACTCCCTACTCTAAACCACTTAACACCCACACATCACCGTTCAACACCCACACACCACCGTTCAACATCCATACACCACCTTAAAACACCAATTAAAATTACCAGTCTACCCCCAGGTGATTATTATCCTCACCAAATTGGCAACCACGGTGGGAGAAGAAAGGTGCCTGAATCAAGCATTCAAAACCTGCCAAGAAATTCTGTCCGTATGAATCCGGACAATCCAGAGCTTCCACCGGCTTTGCTCGAAGTGGTGGAAGAGAACGATGAGTACACTGTCGAAGAGCGTGACAGGCTAAAGTGTGAAATAGAAGCTCTGAGGGCTGAGAAGGCCAAGATGGGCGTGAAAGAAAAATCCAAAGCATCGGTTGCTCATCATACCGATAACCCCAGAGAGCATGAGGCTTCCAAAACTCATGTGAGCACCAAAAAGACTCATGCTAGTTCCAAAAAGTCTCACCGGTCCAAGCCTGTGGAGAGTTCTGACTCGAGCTCAGAATCTTCAGGTAGCTCTTCGGACAGCGAGGGAAATAAAAAATCCTTGTCCTCTAGCAGCGATGAGGGTCGAACCAGGAAAAAGCAAAAGCAGGTTAAGAAATATTCAAGAAAAAGAGACCACCATGGAAGAATGAAAAGGCATATTAGAAAGAGGTCATCTCACCACCGGAGGTATACAGACAAGATGCTGATGGATCCCTTTGCTTTCCACGATGAGCCAGGTATCTTTGCAACTTCCAATGAGGATACTGTGTTCAGTCGTGGAAGGAATTGGAGGCAGTCTCCACTGTCTTCTAAAATCCTGTCCAGAAACCTCCCCAAGAGGTTTGACAACACTAAAATGGAGAAGTACGATGACAGTACTGATCCGGACAACCATCTGGAGGAATTCAAGAACTTCATGATGAACTTTGATGACGATGATAAACTACTTTGTATGGCATTCTCACAGTCATTCACGGGGAGTGCTCTGAAATGGTACAACAGCCTGCCTCAGGGTTGTATTAAAGATTTCGATACGTTTTGGGTGGCCTTTCGAAGGCAGTTCGTAGGGAGTAAGGAGCTGAAGGGCAATGGAGACACCATAATCCATTGTACCTAGGAGCCAAATGAATCCTTGAAAGAATACATAAGCCGCTTTGTGAACACAAAGAATGGGTTGGCTGATTGCTTCGAACAGGTAGCAATAGCATCGCTGAGACAGGGTTTGAACCCAGGCAATCTAGCTGATTCGGTGACCAGAAAGAAGGCTATGACATTGGGAGGGTTGCTGAATCATGTTGGCAAACAAATAAACGTCGATGAAACAAAGAAAATCAGGGTGCACCGGCAGGTAAGATCCACCCCAGTGGCACCAACTCTAAATCAGAATCAGTCCGGGAACAAAGCAAGAGAAACAGGACAGGGGCATGGTAGGGCAAAAGCTCAGTCTCAGCCAGCTGCTCCTGCTCAAAGTCAACAATCCAGAAACAAGAGAGGGACATGGGTCCAACCGGAGTGGTTCGCTGAGTTAAAAGAAAGTGTGGCCACTATCTTTGATAAAACAAAAGATGAGGTGCATTACCGGAGACCGGCAACACTGCAGTCTCCCAGAGAGCATCGCAACAACTCTTTTTGCCAATATCACAATGATATTGGTCATACCACCGATGATTGCATAGCACTGAAACAAGAAGTTCAAAACTTGATTGAAAGGGGGAAGTTGGGAGCTTACGTTAAAAGAAGAGGAGGCAACAGGCCTGCCAACACTTACCGGGTTGGTCCGAGTAATGCTGCTCCGGAGGGAGCCATAGTAATAGTTGAAAGATTTGATGTGGAATCTGAGTACTTGGATCCCGATCCAACTCGGAACAGAGTGGGTGCTATAAAGGAATGTTCTAGGTCGGTCTCCGGGCTCATTAAGTTTTTCGAGTCGCTTACAATTTTCGGAGGGGACACTATGACAGCTCATACTGCTTCTTCGAGGAAGAGACATGTTCATACTTTGGCCTCCCAGCTAGAAGGAGGCATGACATCTTATCAGTCACCCAACTCATTTCCCTTCATTGTATTTGATGAAGATGATTTAAGAAACATTGCTGGCCCTCATGAGGATGCTGTTTTCATAGGAGCATCTATAGGGGGCAATGACATAAGACGAATCTTGGTGGATACTGGAAGCTCAGCCAATATCCTTTTCCTAAACACGTACAAGAAAATGAAAAACCCTGCTGTAATTCAAAATTCGGACAGGTCAATCGTGGGCTTCACATGCAGCTCAGCCGATGTGATCGGAGAGTTTGAAGAAGAGGTGTTATTGGGCAAGGGCCCTTTCAAGAAAATGGTCAGAATACTCTTTATTGTGGTGGATTGTCCCACTTGCTATAATGCTATTCTAGGGAGGTCTTGGCTCTCTAGGATGCATACACTGGCTTCAACAGTCCATCAGTGTTTGAAGTATGTTGTTCAGGGGCAGGTTGGAGTTGTCCGGAGCAGCCAAGATATTGCAAGAGAATGTTATGCCACTGCCTTGGCTCCTCGAACGCTGGGGGCAGTCCGCATCGATGAACAATAGCAGTTTGAGGGCCTTTCTAGGGGTGAGGGTGAAATTGATGACCCCAGAGAGACCCCTAGAGTATTGATACCAGTCGAAGAGGTTGAAACGCACTGTTTGGAAGAGGGTAAGAGTGTCAAGACAGGGTCCAAGATGCCACCAATGTTGAAAAAAGAAATATTGAAATTTTTGAAAAACCATCAGCACGTTTTTGCTTGGTGCAATGCTGATGTTACTGGAGTTCCATCAGATGTGATATCCAATCACCTATCTGTCCGGAGAGATGTAGCACCAGTGGTTCAAAAAAGAAGAGTTTTTTCCAAAGAAAAGGTTGATGTCATTGTACAAGAGGTTGACAGACTCACAAAGATGGGGCACATTAAGAAATCTCAGTACCCTTTGTGGACTGCCAATCCTGTCCTGGTGAAAAAGAAGAATGGCAAGTGGCGCATGTGCATTGACTTCACAGACCTCAATAGAGCTTGCCCAAAATACTTGTATCCGGTCCCCCGGATAGATCAGTTAGTAGACTCTACCTCTGGGAACAAGCTGCTTTCCTTTATGGATGTCTTCTCCGGGTACAATCAGATTCAAGTAGATCCAAAGGATCAAGAGCATACTACGTTTGTCACTGACAGGGGTCTACATTGCTACAAGGTGATGCCATTTGGTTTGAAAAATGTTGGGGCTACTTATCAAAGGTTAGTCAACAAGGCATTTGCTGATCAAATTGGAAGAAATATGGAGGTTTACATTGACGATATGATGGTGAAAAGTGTGGATGAGCAGCTACACTTGTCCGACCTCCAAGAAAGTTTTGCCAACTTGGTGAAAGTAAATTTAAAGTTAAACCCTGAAAAGTGTGTCTTCAGAGTGCAGTCTGGGAAGTTTCTAGGCTATATCATAAGTGAGCATGGAATACAGCCCGATCCGGACCAGCTGAATGCTTTTTTCCAGATGGAACCTCCTCGAAACGTCAAAGAAGTACAGCGGTTAACGGGGAGATTAGCAGCCTTAAACAGATTTATTTCCAGGTCTTCGGACAGGTGTGCTCCTTTCTTTCAAACTTTGAAGGGTGCAAAAGGATTCGAGTGGACCCCACAGTGTGATGAGACTTTCAATGAAATCAAGAAACACCTGTCTTCCCCCAAGACTTTGTTCAAACCAGTTGATGGGGAGACTCTCTTCGTATATTTGGCAGTTTCAAGTTGTGCCATCAGTGCTGTGCTGGTAAGAGAGATCGATAGACATCCCCACCAAGTGTACTACATTAGCAAGAGCTTAATAGATGCTGAGAGACGTTACTTGAAACTTGAAAAATTGGCATTAGCCCTGGTAATAGCTGCAAGGAAGATGAGGCCTTATTTCCAGGCTCACCCTATTATCGTCCGGACCTCTTTTCCCTTAAAGAATGTCCTTCAAAAAGCAGACATTTCAAGCAGAATGACTAAGTGGTCAGTAGAGTTGGGGGACTTCGACATAGACTTTGCTCCCCGGACAGCAGTGAAAGCCCAAGCTGTGGCTGATTTTCTGGTTGAATTCCACTCCGATAGGGATTCGGAGCAAGCTACTGATACAAAAGATAAGAAAATATGGATCGTCCGAACAGATAGTGGATCTAGCACTATGGGATGTGGTGCAGGAATATGTTTAACTTCCCCATATGGAGACAATATGTACCAGGCTATTTGTTTTGCTTTCAGGGCATCTAATAACGAGTCCGAATAGGAAGCAGCTATAGCTGGATTAAAGTTACCCTACATTTGTGGGGCTAAGAGGGTCAAGCTGCTAAGTGACTCCCAATTGCTTATCCACCATGCCTTAGGCCAATCTGAGGCTAGAAAGGAGCAGCTTGTGAAGTATTTACTCCTCCTCAAGAATGAAGCATTAAAATTTAAAGCTGTTTTCTATGAGCACATTCCCCGGGCAGAAAATGAGCTAGCAGACTCATTGGCAACCATAGCATATACGGAGTCATACCCATGGATCCATGTGCTTGAAATCCCTTCTATTCAACTTAGTAAGGGTGTAGAAGAGGAAATTTTTGAAATGCAAGTGAAACAGCCTCAAGACTGGAGATTTCCTCTCATACAATATCTGTCCGATGGTATTGTGCCTTCAGATAAGTCACAAGCCAGAACATTGAAACACAAGGCTCGTGGTTTCATTATATTGAGAGAAGTGTTGTACAAAAAATCCTATAGTAAACCTCTCCTGCGTTGTTTGGGGGATGATGAGTCACAAGTGGTCCTCTCCGAATTACATGATGGTGAGGGATCAGCCCATTGTGGATTTAGAGCTCTAACAAGAAGAGTATTACTCTCCGGATACTATTGGCTATCAATCATGAAAGATGCTAAGGAATTGGTAAGGAGGTGTGACCCTTGCTAGAGGTACAACAATGAAATTCATGTACCAGCCATTCCTCTAGAATCCATTTCTGAGCCCATTCCCTTCGCTCGATGGGGGTTGGATTTAGTAGGGCCTCTCCCCGTGGCGTCCGGAGGGCGCAAAACTATAATTGTGGCAATAGACTACTTCTCGAAGTGGATAGAAGCAGCCCCCCTGGCAGGGACAACGTCAAAAGCTGTCATAAAATTCATTCTGTCCAACATATGTTGTAGATTTGGTGTCCCACAGAAAATAACAACAGACAACGGGCCACAGTTCGACAATAGAGAAATGGAGAGCTTCTGTGCCTCAAGGGGTATACAGCATTGTTTTTCTTCACCTTTCCACCCACAAGAAAATGGGCAAGTCGAAGTGGCTAATAGAACTATACTCTCCCGGTTAAAAAAGAATTTGGAAGGGGCTGCTGGGAAATGGCCTAGTTATTTGCAAGAAGTCTTGTGGGCCTACTGGACAACACCTGGGACTACAACACAAGAGTCACCCTTTACCTTGGTCTATGGGATGGATGCAGTAGCCCCCATAGAGAAGACACTCCCTTCATTTCGTGTTCACTACTTCTCCGAACACGCTAATTAGATGGCAATCAGAAATCAACTTGATTTGATAGAAGAAAGACGGGTTAAAGCTCACCTTAGAGTTGCACACTATCAGGGCTTGATGAGGAGCAGGTTTGCTTCCAAAGTTAAAAGAAGAGATTTCCAACCAGGGGATAAAGTATTAAGGAAGGTCTTCTTACACACTAAGGAAAAGCTCTTCGGAAAGCTGGCCCCAACCTGGGAGGGTCCGTATATAGTGGTTGAAAGAATCAAGCCTGAAACTTATTGGTTGGAAGACAAAGATGGCAGAGTTCTAACTCATCCTTGGAACATTGAGCATCTCCGGATGTACCTGGAATAGCACTTGTGTAAATATTTACTTGTTTAAACATCCATGTAAATATCTGGGGGCATACTCTTTCCTCCCCGGTGGTGCGGAGAGGTTTTAATGAGGTGTCCGGGTTGTTAAATAAAATTTGATGCCTTCTTCAAAATTTTATAAGTGTTTTTAAAAGTCCAATCCCTTATCATACTATCCGGACTGAAATATCTAAAGGCTATTTAAACTCTAGCCGGAGAATTTAAACACTCTCACAATGCAATATCTAAAAGCTACTTAAACTCTGGCTATCAAAATTAAAATGAACAATGAAAAAGGTGATGGTTGCACAAAACAGAGATATTCATTAAATAAAACAACTTAAAATTGCCTTGGACTTCCAAGGACTTTCAATAGTCAAGGTACAACACAAAAAACCTGTCCGGTCAAGCACCGGACACCATTACAAAAAGAGTGCCTTGGCCTTCCAAGGACTTTAGTTTGAATAAAAAATAAACAGAGTAAATTGTGGGTTAAGGTTGAGCCTTTGAAGATGGCTCACCCTCATCTGCCTTCTTGCCCTCGAAGTCGCTTTTCCCTTCTGCTACCTTCTTGCCTTTGGGATCATCTTTCTTGTCATCTGGGCTCTCCCCAGTATGTTCCTCATCATCCGAGGAGCCACTAGAGTAACCATACCTGTCACCTTCGGCCATCGTATGGTATGGGAGGTTTTCAGGCTCAACATAAAGCCACAACTCCCCTAGGTTCCTCTGCGGAAACTTTTCATGGAAAAGTAGGACCATGTCAGACCTCATCTTTTCAAGCAGCAGCTCCTCGCTCTTGAGCATCTGGTTGGCATAATTATTAATCCTGGCTTGGATCTTAGCATCCTGCTCCTGTAACAAGGCAGTTTTCTCCTCAGCAGCCTTGGTCACTGCATTCTCAAGAGCAATCTTGTCAGTGGTCAAGTTGGTGATAATCTTCTCCTTTGCCGTGGTCTCTCCCTTTGAGACACTAAGGTCTTTCTCCACACCGGACAGCTTCTCCCGGAGGTCTTTAATGGTTTCCTCTAGAGTAGCAACCTTTGTGGTGCTTTCCTCTTGACTCTTTTTCAGCTTCTCATTTGCCTCCTTTAGCATGTCAGCATTGACTGTAGCAGTGCGGAGGTCTTCGGACAGCTTTTCCTTCTCAGACTTGAGATCTTTGATGATGTCTGCTTGACCCCGGACTTGTCTTTCCAGTGTGAGTACTGGCTGCACATTGCTAAGCAAAGAATGGGCTATGGTGTCCTTTTCACTAGAAACAATGAAAGTCTTACCATTGAAGTTGACCGTATTGGAGCTGCTCGGAGGAATGTAAGGCCCTGCGAATTCATCTCTGGGGAGGCTAAGGAAGTATTCACCAAGTCCACCTAAACCGGTGATGTCCACTTCATCCAGGTTGAGATCTCCCCCTTCCACCTCATTAGTATGAAAGTCCCTTGGGATCTCTTCGGCCAGCATTGGGTCAAAAGGGTCAGTTGGGAATGAAGGCTCCGGATCCCGGAGAGCGAGCTCATCTCCCTGCGAAGCCTTTTTCTTTTTGGCTTCCCGGTCAGCGCCTTCACCTTCTTGTTTGCGAGTCCTCTTGGGATCCCTTGGAGGTCTTGGAGGGTCTACTTCCTGCCTTTCGGTCTCTTGCTCCACCACTTGCAAGAGAGCAGCATCAATTTGGCTCTGGGCCGGCCCCTCCGGGGCGGTTGGGGCATCTTTCTCAACATCGCTCGCCACCTTTTTGCCTCTTTTCCTACCTTTCATTTTGCTTGGGGCTTTGGCCCGGCCCGGTAGGAAGAGCGTCCCGTCTGGTTCATGGGATCTTTTGAGCACAGTGTCCCTAGAAGGTTGGGTGGTAAGCTCCTCCCAAGTCAGGTCTCTCCGACCTGTGGTGTTCCACAGGTGAGACCTTGCCAAGTTCCCACTGGTGAAGGCACTGTGGAATCGGTTCCCCCAGTTCTCTGCGGCCCAAGCATTGATTTTGCCACAAGTGACCTGTCCGGCCTTCAAATAGTCCCCGAACTCCTTAGGCAGTTCTGTTAAAGCAAAAAAAAAACCATTTAATTTAAACCAACTTAAAAAAGGAATAAATGAACAAAGATTCGAAATGTGAAACTTACGGTCACTCCTCCATCTGCTTCTGAGGAGGCTTGGGTTCTCTCCGGCCTTGATCTTATTGCCGTTTTCCCAGGCGCCACTGACAAACAAAAATTGGCTCCTCCACTTGCTCTCCGACTCCAACAGATTATTGACAGCCTTGAAGTTGTCCCCCATATTAAAGTGATAAAAGAGGAACTGGTGATATTTGCAAAGATTGGCCACTGCTGCGAACTCTTCCATAGGGAGAGGGATCCCGGACAACCTAGATGCCATGATACATGACATCAGTGTATACCAGCCGTTGGGGCTCAGCTGGCTCGGGCAGAGCTTGACCAGGTGGAAGTATCTAACGATCTCCGGGTCCAATGGGAATCTGAGTCCCCAATTGAATAACTCTGTAAAAAAGACTATTTCGTTCCACTTACAATCCATAGGGGTCTCCGGATCTATGGGGATCCTTATCTTTACGTTTTCTGGGATCCCCCATTTTGTGCGCATTCGACCCAGTTCAGCAGTATGGATGAATGCATACTTGGTCTTCTGTAAGGCCAAGAGGTATTTGAGCTCAACTCTGTGAAAACACGGCCCCACCTTCTCTTTAAGGCAATCCGGCAGGTCCGGATGCCTCAAGAACAGTTTTTCCTTGCCTTTTTTGGCAGCAGCATTATCAGTCTGGCCGGAGGACTCAGACTCAAAGGGGACTTCTTCAGCAGAGTCCTCCATTCTTTCCTCCATGATTGTTGGGGGGATATCTGTGGTAGTGGTCCGGGGACGATTAAAGCTTGGCTCAGCCTGGCTTCCGGACTGCTGGCCTTCTGTGTTTCTTAGACTTCTACTCTCAGGCTGGGGCTCTGAGGCAGAAGTCTCTCTTGGAAGTACCGGGCTACTGGCCTCCGGATCAGATGGCCTTTCCCGGGGAGCTCTGATGGGCACTCCAGACCCAAAACTACTGTTTTTTGCCCCCGATTTGGAGGGAGTATTTTTGGAGGATAACCTTTTAACTAGCCGGCTTGACCTCTTAACTATCAGCTTCTCCGGAGAGTGCTCTGTGTCAGACCCCATAGCGATAAAAGGAGAAGTTTTCCTAACACTTGTGACTGTAACTCCTGGCTCAACAGCAGGTACTGACTCCTGAACTGAGGAACCATAGACTATAGGCGAGAGGGTGGATTGAAATAGCTTTTTGGGCTTAGTACCTTTAGAGGAGGACGATCCTCGATCCGACTCTGTAACGGAGGCGACTGGTCTGTCAACGGGTGATGAAGGTAGCCCTGCTGCTATTCGTTTCTCCTTCTCAACTTTTTGTGCTCTTTCCAACTCTGAAAGATTGAGCCATCCGCCTTTTATCAATGCTGTCCTTGCTGTAAACATAAACTACCAAGGAGACCTTTGCTTTAGAGAGAGAAAGCTCTGAGTAAATTTGCAGAGTAAATGTGAAAGAGATAGTAAAACAGTAGAAAGTGATTTGAATTTATAGTAGATCTAAAAAGAGGAGTTAATTCCTAGGAGAATTCGAAAAGTTTGGCAATGATTAAAAGACGGCGCTGATGTCACCATTTGTAATTAAAGAAGTTTCTTTTCGAAGAAGGTGGTGCGAAATTCAAGGTGAAAAAAAGGCTGGAGTGACCAATCAGAAAGCGACACGTGTCCCACGAACTCTGGCAAAAACCGTTTTGTATTCGTAAAGCTTTATCTGTCCGGGTAAACTCATAAACCTGTCCGGATTAAAAACAACTTCTAGCATCAGACTGTTTTTCAGGTCTCTGACAAGAATACTTGTTCAAACACCTAAAAAAAGGGCTCCTGATGAGTCCAAATTCAGCATGCTCCCCGGACAAGGACAGATCGGTCCAAAGCCTCCAGACCGGACATATCGGACAGATCACATGGACCGGACAGATCACTTCGAACACTATGACCATAGGACTGTTCAAACTATGACAAAAGTACTAAAAAACCTAAACACTTCTTGACTAAGCTACTTGCTCTCCTACTTAGAGCTCATGGGTCTTTGAACATGACCCGGGTCCATTAAACATGACCCGAAAGCCCATAAGGGCCCAAACATCACACTATAAGTACCCAACCACCTGCATTAACTAAGGGTAATGAGAATTAACTGCTACCAAGCTGCTTAATTATCTCTCTACTCCCTACTCTAAACCACTTAACACCCACACATCACCGTTCAACACCCACACACCACCGTTCAACACCCATACACCACCTTAAAACACCAATTAAAATTACCAGTCTACCCCCAGGTGATTATTATCCTCACCAGATGCGTAATCGAAAAGCTTTTGCTGCTGCTTTTTCCCTAGGGAGAGTATCATCACGAAAGTACATGAGTTATGGTTGTCGTCAGTCGGTCGCCGATCCTGCTATGCATATGTAGGGATCGGTTATTAAAGTATCGGGCGTGAGAAATGGATGCAAAAGAACGATCAGGCTATCACCAGAAGCAATGATCTTAGCTTAGGTGTTAGCAGCCAAGTTGTCAACACGTAGTAGCTGGTCATAAATGAATTCCTCTAATTTGGATTCCTCTTTTAGGGTTACGAGGTAATGACGCGTTACATCCGGTTTGGCGTCATAGAGGTCATTCGCCTGGTTAACCACCAGTTAAGAGTCAGATCGGATGCATACTGTTCGTGTTTCGCATATATAAGCCAACTTCATGTCTCCCAGTACAACCTCATGTTTAGTCGTATTGTTCCTGACAAAGAAACCAAACCGAATGGCCTGTCGGATCTCGTCGCCCGTAGGCATTTTCATAACGGTAACTTCTCCACCACCAAGTACACCTGAGGACTCGTCGGCGATGGCCACCAAGTACAACCTTCATTCAGGCGGGGTGTCAGGGGATCGACCGCGCTATATTTTCCTCGCAATATGGAAAATTCGTTAATGAAGTCGGTGATAACTTCACTTTTGATCGCAGTACGAGGCTCATACTTGATATTGTATTCACTTAGGTCCATAGAGTATCTCGTTAGTCATCCAAATATATCGGGTTTTTACAATACGTAACTCAATAGGATGTGCACAGTGACAATATAACTTTGGAAATATGGTCGCATCTTGTACACCGCTACTACCAATCTCGTGGCCAGTTTTTCCAAATTTAGATAACATGTTTCCTTACCATTAAAGTTTGACTTGTGTAGTAAATCGACAGTTGTACGCCTTATGGCTCCCGAACTAACACCCCACTAGTAGAAAAAGCATAAACCTAAAGGTATAAGAAAAAAGCTTCACCAATGGTGGGAGCAAATATAATTTCTGGTGACGTAAGGTAGTTTTGGAGGGCGTTGAATGCTTTGCTGCACCGTTCATCCCAAGAGAACTTCTTATCTCCCCAAAGGACCTCAAAGAAATGGTGGTTTTTATCTGCTGTATAAGAAATGACGCGTGAAAATATTGTTAGGTGACTTGTTAAACACTTTACTTCCTTGATGTTCCTGGAGGATTCCACCTACTGTAATGCTTTTGATTGATCTTGGTCAGCCTCTACCCCATTATTGTTGACGATATAACCGAGGAATTTAATTCTTCACACACCAAAAGAAAACTTCACAGGGTTTAATTTTAAGTTAAATTATCGCAATGTGGCGAATATACTACTCAATACCAACGAGCCCTATTGTGTTTTTAACGATCATGTAATCGATGTAGGTCTCCATATCATTTCTGAGGTGGTTCCCGAAGATCTGATTGACCATACCATTGTTGTGTGAAACCTGCATTCTTGAGACTAAACAATAAAACGGTATAGCAATAAAGCCCTCTCTTGGTCTGAAATGTAGCATGTTCTTCGTCTTTAAGGTGCATACATATTTAATTATAGCCTGATTATGCGTCCATAAATGATAGTTACTCACATCCCAATGCCTACCCCACAAGTTGGTCAATACAAGGGAGCGGGAAGATGTAATTCGGGCAGGTTTGTTTGAGATCAGTAAAGTCCACGCACATGCACCATAGCCCGTCTTTTTTTAACGAAAACCGGGTTCGCCGCCCATAATTGGTAGGTGGATTTATGAATGCGCCCGAGTGGAAGGATCTTGTTTACTTTCTGGTGATGGCTTCAGCCTTCTCTGCTGAGAATGATCGTCGTTTATGGCGGATTGGCTTAGCTTGTCTGTTGATGGCTAGCTCATAACAGATAAACGAGGGGTCGATCCCTGACCATACTAGAACTTCACGTAAAAAGATCCATATTTTATTGTAATAAAGTAATCAGGTAACATCAAAAAGTAAGGTCTTGTTCGTTATTGATTTAAAGAACATGACCCTCTGCCATGAATTCTTCACTCGCATTCTTAGAAGCACTGACCGCCAAATCAGTTTCATGCCAATCGTCCACCACATCGGGCAATTAGATAGGGTTTGTAAGCCGATCCCCCACCCCATCGGCAGCTAATTACTATCGTAGTGGTTTTGAGAGGTCGATTGTTACATCATAGTAGGTTCTAGCGGTCTGCTGGCTCCCCCTGATGATCCCCATCGCGTTTCTAATGGGATACTTCACCATTGCCGAAAAAATGCATGGGGGTAGCCTCCATTCGATGTAACCATTATATGTCATTAATGGTGTGATAAGAGATGGGGGCGTTGGAGATCATGAAGAGCGTCTTTAGTTCTTTTTGGTATTTTCATTACTAAATTAACCACGAGTTCGACCTTTCTTATGAACAATGATGACTTACCCTCATACCCGACCAAGTATTAGTGCGTGAATTTGTATGAGGGATATCTATTTTATCATAACTTTCTTTGAATATTATATTTTTCGAGCTTCTTCCATCAACCAGTACCTAAATTACTATCACCCCACGATATCCAAATCAATCGTGAGTGCATCCTCCTAAAGTTTCACGATCCCTCATAGATCGTCATCATTGAAAGTGAGGTCGGCTACCGTCCCGCACCTTCGCATTTAGCGCATGTAAGACATCATTTATCTTTGCCAACGTAGATCTAGCATCTTGATCCTTGGTTTCTTGCAACTGGATTGCTTTCAGTTGTTCCTGTTGCATCTATTTGATGTCGATTCCAGATGATGAACTACATTAATTTTTATTGGATTACCTTGGTTAGAAGCGAACTTGATTTGAGCGGGTACACCGTTTCCGCTGACGGTTAATCTCATTATGCTAGTACTCTGTTAGCAGCGACAATTGAGTTGGTCGTAATTACGTTTCCCAGTTAGATGGTCTCAGGGTTTAGATCACCAGTCATGTTGCCAGCAGATTCCAAAACATATGCTCGATCTCCGGTCAGAAGGTTCCTCTCTAACACTTCCCTTTTGATCCCGAATATAGTTCCCAAAATTGGCATACGATTCTGTGCTTTTTGTGTATATATTTCTCACATATGACGTCAAATTTGTTAAGATAAAATACTCACAAATATATGCTAATTAAATAAGTTTATTTCATAGAGAGGATCATATATTTTACATAATAATGAGCATATTTATATAATCTCTATAATATATTTTTTTTCTCTCTCTCACTAAGTGTATAACGATGTTATTTTAGTAATGGACCACTTTCGTTGGAGATGGACTTCTTTTAATGCTCATTAAGCCTCTTCATGGCCAGTTATATTTAAGAGTGGTAACGGTTAGGATACGTGGGTAGCATTGGTCATGATTGGCCTCGGTAACATACCGAGTTGTTTCCCAAAAGGTGCTCACTGATTGTTTATTACAGTCGGTCTTGAAATCTCTTACCCGGACCGAGGGTACGCCCTGCGATCTTCTTAACTCATGAGCTTATCATCATTTACTTATGCTTGGACATGGTTTGGTTCACCATAAATTGTGATTCTTTTAAGAACTTCACCATCCGAGCCCCATATAAGTGAGCAAGTATCAAGCGTATGATGGATATTTCGTACTAGGATTTATATTTGGAGGTGTTAAAGAAATAGTTGTTGACTTGGTTTAAAGAGTCCATCGAATTGAAGTTAGTTGTTTCCCTATACTAGAGCCCAAGTTGTTCGTCCTCTCATAACTAATAAATCTCAATATTGGTGTGAGGTGTTCTGTCAAAGGCAATGACCATGTAAACTCAAACTTAATTAAGAATTTGTCAGTGCTCGAGTCTTAGTAACAATGCGCTTGTTGAACCTAATGTCAAAGTCCTACAAATCAACTAACCATCTAGTAAGTCTTTAAAATATATATGGATTATGAAATATATTTTTAAAGGGAAATTAAGTTGGAACTATGATTGTGTACACCTAAAAGTATGGCTACTACCAAAACTAAGACTAATTGTAATGACCGTAAATAACATGTCTTAGTGTTAAACGAAACTAAGTACCATAGTATATACGATGCAGATATTCCTGTATCACCTAACTATCACTGCGCTAACCACATAATTAGACACAACTAAATAAAAAAACCACCTAACATTATCTTTCTCATGATCTCTAACAAGACTAAGATATTCTTGATCTTTACAAATGTCATGTCGCACTCATGAGTCCATTTGAAGATACCAACCTTTTAAGTATTTGGAAGGAATGAGTGGAACTTGTCTGATGGGTGGAAGATGAACCGGTTGAGGGCATTGAACCTTTTTACCATAATTTGGACCTCATTAGTATTGCGTGGAGATTCCATGACAGCCAAGCTGGATAACTACATATATTTTGTCTATGTCAATTTCTTACTCATAATTTATCTTAAAAACTTCTTCGACCAAACATCAAAGTTACGTTTCTTTAAATTTAGTTTTAGATTCAACATGCAAAGATTCATAAAAGTCTCGATGATGTCTGTCAGATAATTTGCATCATGATTTCTTATGAAATATGATAGCAATGTTGGTGAGTTCAGTTATTAAGAATGTTCTCTTAGAAAAAAATAATATGCGAAATCTAGAGAGAGAAATAAAGAGAGAGTTTTTAGAGAGAAAGTCAGAGCACAATTGAGTAAGATCAAAAAGTGTTTAACCCCTTTATTAGTTCAACCTTGCCCTTTATATAGAGGCGCTAAGACTTAGCTTTAAACTGAAAACGATTACACAAAAGAGGGTAAATTACCCTTAGTCCTCAATAATATTACATAGTTATAATTGTTCTCCTAAACTTACATTATTTACATTTTAGTCCTTAAATTCATACTTCCATATCAGTACCCTCATAGTTCTCATGTCAGTTAATGAATGAGAACTAAATGTATTCGAATCGTTAAATAGGCCGTATCAGTTGTTGTGAGTCAAACACTTCATATAAAACTCAAAGTCCACAACTCAATAGAAGATGAAGATTCGAAGTCAAACACCATCCTCGAATTATTATGGAAGCAGTTTCAAAACATAGTCATCGAATTCAAACTGGAGAATGATAAGATTTGAACTTCATCAAAAGTATATACAAATGTAACCATTTAGATTCATCATGATTGTCTGGGTACTAGATCCATAGCTAGCTAGCTAGTCTGACAGCTATCGAATTCATAAATTCTTCACCGTTTTGTATTCTGCTCTATCATCATAGAGTCAGTTCCACTTCTATACGTCTTCTTATCTTTCTATAAATTCATCAGTGGCCTCATTTTTCATTTTCACAATACAAATCCCTTGAGAGAAAACTTAAACCTTTCACTACCTTCATCGTGTTTTTCAGCCTTCTCAGCGTCTTTATCAGAAAACTCAAACTTTCCGATCAAAACTCATATTCTCCTGTCAATCTGCATCCAGTTTATGAGAAACAAATCCAAAAACCAAAAGATCCAAGGCTAACATACCCAAAAAACCCAAATCTCCAAAGCCTAACATCAATCTAGTCTTCGGATCATACGACTACTTTTGCATCACTGAGAGAGTAGAGGAGTATAAGGCTGCCGGATTAATCAACATCGTTCATGTTGGAACAACCACCAAAACCACTTATTACGGTAATTTCGATCCAATTAAAATACCTGCTTTTTCACCTTCTCATATAACCGAAGAGCGCCCTTCTTCTAAAGTTCAAACGCCTAAAATACCTCGAGCCTCTTCTTCTCAAATCAAAGTTTCTCTTCTAATTTGTGAAGAACCAAACGAATCTTCTTCAAAACAAATCTCAAATACTCCCTCCTCGACTCATCCTCCACCAACTAAAAAGAAAAAAACTTCTATAACTATGTGAGATGATTCAGATGTTATTCTAATTCCTACCTCATCAAATCTAACTACTCAGTCTCCTCTCGGAGATAGATAACTGAAAAAATCCCAGTATCTCAACAAAATCCACCCAAACTCCTCCTTAAACAAAAGATCCCTCATCGGAAGCCGAAATTCCGTTGCCTCAACAAAATCCTCCCCGAACAAGAGGTGGAGAATCTGAAGCTGATAAAGTTGATTCCAAGGCTACTAGATCTAATAATGAAGTTGAATCCGACGAATGGGACTCAGAGGCTGCTACAGAAAATAAAATCTGCAAGGCTCAAAAAAAGAAAGAACTGGGCTTTATTTCCGATGAGGAGATGGCTTCCATTGGTAGAAATTTGAGAGGTCTCGATGTTGACTATATTATCGAACTGAAAAAGGTTATATATATTACCAAGAAAGTCAAGCATCGTACTTAAAGAACCAGTGAGGAATGGGAGAGAACATCATTGTTCGACTGCCTCAAAAAAGATAGACTCCCTTAGACTGCAAAGATGATGAATTGGTGGTCTACCCCAAAATCATCAACAAGGGTCTTTGGTTCTCACTGGATCCTATGATTGGGGAGTACTTCGAACTTCTCAACCTATGCCTTACTCAAGTGACACTGAATCAATGGTTCACTCTTATGTATGTGATAATGGCATCTCGATTGTCCAAGATTCCTATCAGTGTGAAAGACTTCATCGATTTGACCAAGTTATCAAAAGATTTGAAGCTCCTCTTATACTACCTTACTTTAGTCGATGATTTAAAAATCATAGTTGATCTTCTGGAGGCGGATAAACTTCAGAAACAAAAGAATTCCTTGTAAAATAATTTTTCCATTATCCCTCAACTCCACTGACCACTTGGTCATTCTCCTCGAAATGTCAGGTTGTAAAACATTTTTAAAAGGGAATGAAGTTTGGACTTCAATAGTGTGAGCTTGAAAATAGGGGCGCATTTTCCTAGTAGCAATCACCAATGCTAATGCCAACTTTTCCAACTTCCAATACCTCTTTTCTGTTGCCCCTAAAATTTTACTGATGTAGTATATTGGCTTCGTAATATCTGAATCTTCACTGATCAACATTGCGCTTAGTGCAAAATCCGATACCACAATGTACAAAAAGAATTTCTCCTCATTTCGAGGTTTTGACTTTATTTGTGAATGCTGCCTCACATTCTGATGTCCATTTAAATCTTCTTGGTCCTCGTAAAACTTAAAAGAAATGGAAGCCTTTGTCAGAAAATCTAGAAATAAATCGTTTACGTGCTGCTAACCTTCCTGTCAGAATTTGTACTTCTTTAATAGACCGAGGTGAATTCATTTTTATCAGGGCTTTCAACTGTTCTGGGTCAGCTTCTATTCCTTTTTCACTGATGACATAACCCCAAAACTTCCCTGACCGAACTCCAAAGGTACATTTTTTAGGATTCAGCTTTAACTTGATTGCCCTTAAATTCAAAAACGCTTACTCTAAATCATCAAGATGCACATCATCCTTTAAACTCTTTACCACCATATCGTCTATATATACTTCCATATTTTTTCCGATTTGAGTGGCAAAAGCTTTATTCATCAATCTTTGATAAGTGGCTCCAACATTTTTCAATCCAAAGGGCATAACCCTATAGCAATGCAATTCTCTATCATTTATGAAGGTCGTACATTCTTGATCTTTTGGATCCATTTGAATCTGATTGTGTCCTACAAAAGCGTCCATAAATGTTAGTATTTTATTTCCTGAAGTAGAATCAATCAGCTGATCTATTCGAGGAACTGGAAATGGATCTTTAGAACAAGCTCGATTCAAGTCTGTAAAGTCCACACACATTCTCCATTTCCCATTCTTCTTTTTTACCACTACCGGATTTGCCGTCCACAAAGGATATTGCGACTCCCTTATGTGTCTGATCCTGAATTACGAATCACCTCGATTGGTACTCCTATTACATCCTCTGTTTTCCAAGCGAAAATATCCAAATTAACAGATAAAAACTCTAGCATTTATTTGATGAGTCTGAATTCTGACTACTCACCGGACAGGGACAGATCGGACCTAGCCCTCCGGACCAGACATACCACTTCGAACACTTAGTTAATGGGACTGTTCAAACTAGGACAAAAGTACTAAAAAACCTAAACACTTCTTGACTAAGCTACTTGCTCTCCTACTTAGAGCTCATGGGTCTTTAAACATGACCCGAGTCCATTAAACATGACCCAAAAGCCCATAAAGGCCCAAATGTAAGGGTATAAATACCCAACCACCTGCATTAAATGTGGGTAACGAAAATTAAATACAACCACACTGCTTAATTCTCCCTCTAAACTCTACTCTAAATATTAAATACCCACATACTTTCACTAAACACCAGAAAAATTACAAGTCTACCCATAGGCGATAATTATCCTCACCAAATTGGCGACCACAGTGGGAGGAGAAGGTGCCTGAATCAAGCATTCAAAGCCAGCAAGAAAAGTAAGTCCGAATGAATCTGGACGCCCCGGAAGTACCACCACCTCTGCTCGAAGTGGTGGGTGAAAACGATGAATACACTATCGAAGAGCGCGATAGGCTGAAGGGTGAGATAGAAGCTCTGAGGGCAGAAAAGGCTAAGATGGGCATGAAAGAAAAGTCCAAAGCATCAGTTGCTCATCACACCGATAACCCCAGGGAGCATGAGCCTTCAAAGACTCATGTGAGTACCAAAAAGACTCCTGCCAGCTCCAAAAAGTGTCACCGGTCTAAGCCAGTGGAGAGCTCTGACTCAAGCTCAGAATCTTCTGATAGCTCTTCGGACGATGAGGGCGTTGAAGAATCCTTATCCTCTAGCAGCGATGAGGGTCGAATTAAAAAGAAGCAAAAACAGATTAAAAAATATTCCAGAAAAAGGGATAGACATGGAAAGATGAAGAGGAATATCGGTAAAGGGTCATCTCATAGCCGGAGGCATGTGGACCGGATGCTGATGGATCCTTTCGCTTTTCACGATGAACCAGGTATCTTTGCAACTCACAATGAGGATACTGTGTTCAGTCGTGGTAGAAATTGGAGGCAATCTCCATTATCTTCCAAAATTCTGTCCGGAAACCTCCCTAAGAGGTTTGACAGCACTAAAATGGAAAAGTACGATGACAGTATCGATCCGGACAACCATTTGGAACAATTTAAGAACTTCATGATGAACTTTGACGACGATGATAAGATACTTTGCAGAGTATTCTCCCAATCATTTACGGGGAGTGCTCTAAAATGGTATAACAACCTACCACAGGGTTGTGTCAAGAATTTCGATACTTTTTGGGTGGCCTTTCGAAGGCAGTTCGTGGGGAGTAAAGAGCTAAAGGGCAATGGAGACACAATAATCCATTGTGCCCAGGAACCAAATGAGTCCTTAAAAGAGTATATAAGTCGTTTTGTAAACACCAAGAATGGGTTGGCTGATTGCTTTGAACAAGTGGCAATAGCATCCCTGAGACAGGGCTTGAATCCTGGCAATTTGGCTGATTCAGTCACCAGAAAGAAGGCCATGACATGGGGAGGGTTGCTGAATCAGGTTGGAAAACAGATTAACATCGATGAAACGAAGAAAACTAGGGTGCACAGGCAGGTGAGATCTACCCCGGTGGCACCAAATCCCAATCAGAATTAGTCCGGAAACAAGGCAAATGAGACCGGACAGGGGCATGGTAGGGCCAAAACTCAGTCTCAGCCAACTGCTCCTGCTCAGAGTCAACAATCCAGAAACGAGAGAGGTCCATGGGTCCCACCGGAGTGGTTCGCAGAATTGAAAGAAAGTGTGGCCACCATTTATGATAAAACAAAGGAAGAAGTGCACTATAGGAGGCCGGTCACACTGCAATCTCCTAGAGAGCATCGCAATAACTCTTTCTGCCAATATCACAATGATATTGGCCATACCACTGATGATTGTATAGATTTGAAACAAGAAGTTCAGAACTTGATTGAGAGGGGAAAGATGGGGGCTTATGTCAAAAGAAGAGGAGGTAACAGGCCTGACAATACTCACCGGGTTGGCCCAAGTAATGCTGCTCCGGAAGGAGCCATGGTTATAATTGAGAGGTTTGATGTGGAATCTGAGTACTTGGATCCTGACCCAACTCGAAACAGAGTGGGTGCAATTGAGGAATATTCTAGGACGGTCTCCGGACTCATTAAGTTTTTTGAGTCACTTACAATTTTCGGAGGGGATACAATGACAGCTCCTACTGCTTCTTCGAGGAAGAGGCACGTTCATACTTTAGCCACCCAGCTAGAAGGAGGCATGACTTCCTATCAATCACAAAATCCATTCCCCTTCATTGTTTTTGATGAAGATGATTTAAGAGATATAGCTGGCCCTCGTGAGGATGCTGTTGTCATAGGAGCATCTATTGGGGGCAATGACATAAGACGAATTCTTGTGGATACTGGGGGCTCAGCCAATATCCTTTTCTTAACTACATACAAGAGAATGAAAAATCCAGCTGTAATTCAGAGTTCGGACATATCAATTGTGGGCTTTACTAGCAGCTCAGCAGATGTAATCGGAGAGTTCGAAGAGGAAGTTCTATTGGGCAAGGGCCCTTTCAAGAAAATGGTCAGGATACTTTTTATCGTGGTGGATTGTCCCACTTGCTATAATGCTATTCTAGGGAGGTCTTGGCTCTCTAGGATGCATGTAGTGGCTTCGACAGTCCACCAGTTCTTGAAATATGCTGTTCAGAGACAGGTGGGAGTTGTCCTGAGCAGTCAAAAGGTTGCAAGAGAATGTTATGCTACAACCCTGGCTCCTCGAACGTTGGGGGCAGTTCGTATTAACAAGCAATAGCAGTTTGAGGGGCTTTCTGGGGGTGAGGGTGAGATTGATGACCCCAGAGAGGCCCCAGGAGTGTTAATACCGGTCGAAGAGGTGGAGACACACTATCTGGAAGAAGGAAAAAGTGTCAAGATAGGCTCCAAAATGCCACCCGATCTGAAAGGCGAAATGTTAAAGCTTTTGAAGAACCATCAGCACGTTTTTGCTTGGTGCAAAGCTGATGTTACAGGGGTACCAGCAGATGTGATATCACACCACTTATCCGTCCGGAAAGACATAGCACCAGCGGTTCAAACGAGAAGGGCATTTTCTAAAGAAAAGGCTGATGTTATTGTGCAAGAGGTTGACAGGCTCACAAAGATGGGGCATATTAAGGAGTCTCAATATACTTTGTGAACTGCCAATCCGGTCCTGGTAAAAAAGAAAAATGGCAAGTGGCGCATGTGCATTGACTTCATAGATCTCAATAGAGCTTGCCCAAAAGATTTGTATCCGGGTCCCCCGGATTGATCAGTTAGTAGACTCCACCTCTGGCAACAAGCTGCTATCCTTTATGGATGACTTCTCCGGATACAATCCGATCCAGGTAAATCCAAAGGATCAAGATCATACTACGTTTGTCACTGACAGGGGTCTTCATTGCTACAAGGTAATGCTATTTGGGTTGAAAAATGCTGGGGCTACTTATCAGAGATTGGTCAACAAAGCTTTTGCTGATCATATTGGAAGGAATATGGAAGTATACATCGATGACATGATGGTGAAGAGTGTGGATGAGCAATTGCATTTGGCAGACCTCCAAGAAACTTTTGCCAACTTGGTAAAAGTGAATTTAAAGTTAAACCCAGAAAAATGTGTGTTCGGAGTGCAGTCCGGGAAGTTTCTAGGCTATGTTATAAGTGAGCATGGGATACAGCCCGATCCAGATCAGCTTAATGCTCTATTCCAGATGGAGCTTCCTCGAAATGTTAAAGAAGTACAGCGACTAACGGGGAGATTAGCTGCTTTAAACAGATTTATCTCAAGGTCTTCGGACAGGTGTGCCCCGTTCTTTCAAACTTTGAAGGGTGCAAAGGGATTCGATTGGACCTCACAGTGCGATGAGGCTTTTAATGAGATTAAGAAGCACCTATCCTCCCCCAAAACTTTGTTTAAACCAGTTGACGGGGAGACACTCTTCGTATATTTGGCAGTTTCAAGTTGTGCCATCAGTGCTGTGTTGGTAAGAGAAGTGGATAGTTATCCCCATCCGGTGTATTACGTTAGCAAAAGTTTGATAGATGCAAAAAAGCGTTACTTGAAACTCGAAAAATTGGCGTTGGCCCTGGTAATAGCTGCAAGAAAGATGAGGCCTTATTTCCTGGTAATAACTCCGAATTCTTACTACTCACCGGACAAGGACAAATCGGACCTAGCCCTCCGGACCGGACAGACCACTTCGAACACTTAGTTAATGGGAATGTTCAAACTATGACAAAAGTACTAAAAAACCTAAACACTTCTTGACTAAGCTACTTGCTCTCCTACTTAGAGCTCATGGGTCTTTAAACATGACCCGGGTCCATTAAACATGACCCGAAAGCCCATAAGGGACCCAAATGTAAGGGTATAAATACCCAACCACCTGCATTAAATGTGGGTAACGAAACACCAGAAAAATTACAAGTCTACCCCTAGGCGATAATTATCCTCACCATTATTGACGTAAGAGTGGGGTTAGTAAGGTTCCAATTTGAAGTACTCTTCCTTCCGAAAAAGTTAAACTCCTCAATTTCTTCACTTACCATTAAAGACCCTGGGGTTTCCCTCGGGTCGTCAACTCTTTCTTCTAAATCCGAGATCAACCCCTCTAACTTTATTCATGCATCAAATCCCTACTACTGGATACCCGGATTCGAAGTACAATGGCATAACATTCTTTAGCTACCTTCTGGTCGCCTCGAACGACCCCAACTTGATCTCCTACCACATACTTGAAACATTAGTGAACCATTAATACAACCCCGCACATTCTAGAAAGCCATGACCTTCCAAAAATAGTATTATAACTCATGGGGCAATCCAACACCACAAAAAGAACTCGAACCTTATTCTCGAATGGTCATTTTCCCAAGCTTACTTCTCTCTCGAATTCCCCAATCACACGAGCTGTTATACCCGTAAATCTTATAATTGTCCTATCTGTTTGAGAAATTCGAGGTGGATTTGGTATTCTATCATAAGTTGACTTTGGTATGAATTAAAGTTGGATCGATAGAATCAAGAACACAAGTCTTCACAGAGAGAGTTTTTAGTGGTGAAAATAGTATTGTGCTTCTGATTATTTCATGAGTGTAGCCGTCTTCCCCAGCTTCTATAAATAGGCCAGGTGAATCAGTTGCAAGAGCGGTTACATAAGTGAATATTTACAACTTAGTCCCTATATCTCTTATAAAAGCTTAATCTTACCTTATATTTGTAGAACTTATCAATTTAGTCCTTACTAATTACATTTAGGTCCTCGTAAAATATCTTTCCTTATCAGTAGCCCCCCTAGTTCTTATACAAACAATTTATAAGAACTATTCGCTCTTCGAACTTTACTCCGAGTAATACAACTTTCTTCACTTCGCCTCTTCATTATGATTAAACTCAATGATTTGCGACTTCTCTTCGAATTTATTAATAAGTGCAAACAAGTTTCCCAATCACTTCGAACTTGCCAACTTGAAATATAACCTTGCCTCTACTTCGAATATTGTTACTAAAGACATAGTTTTGTTGATGCTTCGAATTTTCTGATCCCTACTTGATAGATATTGGTAGACCTATGACGCTGCACGTTTCCTTTTCGTTTCACATTCCACCCAATGAGAGCAACTCACTAGTTTTGCCTCTTCAGATTCTCAACGTCACTTCTTTAAACTATAAATACCCAGCTCTTCATTCACTAAGAACTTTTTAGAGAAATCACTTCTAGACCATCTTCATCCTGTTCTTCATCTTCATCCTGTTCTTTATCAACCTTAAAGCCATCTTCATCCTGTTCTTCATAAACCTTCAAGCCATCTTCATCCTATTCTTCATAAACCTTCAAGCCATCTTCATCCTGTTCAACTTCTCAGATCAATACCTATTGTATGAGAAGATATCCCAAATACAAAAAATCTAAACCCAGAAAACCAGTAAAAGCAAAGAAACCTCTCTTCCCTGGTTCTAGCAATCAAGTATTTGGAGCTTACGATTATCATTGTATTTCTCAAAGAGCTAAAGAATACAAAGCTGCTGGGTTAATCTACAACGGTCCTCATTCTTCCCTTACCACCTTTAAATACGGTAACTTCGATCCCAATCTTGCTACTTCGTCTTCACCCTTAGCTTCAAACCCAGTATCTAGCCAAGAACCTTTTCCTCTTTGAAATCAACCTACTTCTCCACCATTAAGACCTCATCGAAAATCTAAGGGTGCCACTTCTGATAAACCATCAACTGATAAAAATCCACAACTCAAATCGCCTATCCCACAATTCGAAGCAACTAGAAAATTTCAACCCAAATCACTTACCCTTCAAACCGAAGCTGTTAAAGTTAAACCACGCAAAAAATCGACCTTTCTAGCAATGGGTGATGATGCAGAGACCTCTTCTCCTCCCCCAAAAGAAGTGGTTGACGTTACACCAGAGAGTAGTCAACCAATTCTTGTGACTCAACAGGAGACTCAAATCCGAAGTCATTCTAATGAAGCCGCCGAGGAGGACAACAACAAAAAAAATGATTCTGAAGCTACTGAATCTGATGCCGAAGAGGAATCCGAGGCTGACGGCGTGGTTCCTCCGAAGAAGATTCGAGGGAAGAAACCTCTCATTACACTCCCCGAGGACGTTGCTGCCTTGGTTCAAGAAAATCTTAAATCACTTTCTCCTCGGTACATTCTTGCCCTAAAGAATGTATCCTATATTTACTACCTCGAGTCAGAGAAAGAGAAGCTAAAAAAACTATGGGGATTAACCGATAACATGACTCTTCGACTACCAGTAGAAGGAGAGACACCTCTGAGCTGTCAGAAAGACGAGCTGGTAGTCTACCCTGAGCTTTTCAACTGGGGACTTCGATTTCCCCTCGATCCGATGATAGTGAGGTACTTCGAAATTCATAGGTTGTGTCCAACACAAGTCACTCCAAACTAGCTTTTTACCTTATTCTCTGCTATCATGGTGTCGAGGCTGGGAGGCATTCCCCTCGAAATTGAAGACTTCATCTCGGTGACCAAAGTTTCTAATGGGCCAGTTTTGCCGTTCTATTACCTAACTCTGGAAGATGATTTAAAAATTATCGACGACCTCCTCGAAGCTGATAAATTTTGGAAGCAAAGATTCATCTTCTTATCAGGAGCTTGGGAAAATGGCAAAGAGATTTCCGATGCCAATCCCTCAAAACTCACCCTTACTTGGAGAGATAGCAGTAAGTAACACCTCTTTTTTTTTAAACTTAGCCAAATTAATCAAGTTTATTTATCTAACTGTTTATCCCCCATTTTTCTTAGAAATTCCGAGGCGATTTAAAAGTCGTCGAAAAGATGCCAAGGTCATCTTCCAGCAAATGGCTGAGTGGGCAGAAAAGTCATGGGGAAATGGCTTTCACTCAGCCTTTGAGCCGATCAACTTTGTCAACAGCCATCTCTGGCGTATATCCTTAGGAGCTGACTTCCCTCAAGATCCGATGATCCCCCCGGATCCTATCCTAGCAGTTCAGAGAATACTTGCACCAGATGGGAAATGCTACCTTCCCACCAGGAATCGAAGTGAAAGCCACCTACCACTGAAGAAGAAGGGAAAGCAAACCCTCAAAAAACCCAACACAATCAAGGCTAAACCTTCCAACCATTCGAAGACTGCAGGAAAGCGAAAAGCATCTGCATCTCAACTTCCCCCCATATCCAAAGACGACGAACCTACACAAAAGAAAAAGAAAGAAAGCAATACTCCCAAAAAGAAAAAGAAGAAGTCCATTACTCCACAGAAAAAGAACGAAGCTGAAATGCTCGAGGAGGTATTGGCTTCTGAGGTGCATGAAAAAATCTGTGTGGAAGAAAATCCTCAAGGGGGATTGGCATTGGGAGATAGCCAGGAAATTGATTATCTTAACTTCGAAGATTTAAATTCGAGCGGAGATTTTGCAGCCACGGGTGAATATTTTCGACCTATCAACACCATTCCATTGACTTCTGCCGATGCTGCCACAACTTCAAAATCCAATGCAATCGTTCCTGTTTATCATCACTCATCGAACTTGCCCAATCCTAACAGATCCGATGAGGTAACTTCGATTATTCGCCCTTTTACAAGTTTAAGTGCTGTAGCCAAGAAATTATGTGAAGAGGTGAACAATTCTCAAACCCAATTGGAGCTCCTTGCACAAGAGCTAGTCAAGAGCAAAAAGGAGACAGAGTCTGAAAAGACTTCAAAAAATAAAGCACTTCAAGATTTCGAGGCTGAAAAAGGAAAGCTTCTTAAAGAGCATAAAGAAGAAATCGAAGCTCTTGAGACTGCTCATCGACTGGCTCTTGAAAGTCTAAAGTCTCAACATTCTACTGCTATTTCCGAAGAGAAGAAAAAAGCTTATGATGCTGAGAAACTTGTCAAAGAAACTCAGGAGAAGCTGGAAAATTGCCAAACTCAGCTGACCACGCTTCGAACAGGATTCGAGGAAGAAAAGAATGCTGCCGTAAAAAAGGCCGAAGCCGCTGTTGGTTCTTTAATGCTTGAAGGTATCAAGAAAGCTCAAACTGATACAGCTATTCAACTTCTTCGAGAGGTTCATGCTGCCTGTCCAAGGCTGGATTTAACGGACCTTTGGAAACAAGTTCCAGAAGAAAGTCGCCCAAAGGAAGCATTCGAGGTACCACCAAGCTCCTTAGAAGAAGAAGATGCTTCGGAAGGGTCATCGGAAGAAGAAGATGCCGAATAGATTAGGCATGTCATGCTTGTTTTTTTGTGTGTATTTGGCTAAGTAGTTTTCTCCCTTTTTGTAAGCTTTATGTTTTATTCGACAAACAAGCAACTTTTTTTTTAATATTTTAAACTTCTGGCGTACTTATTTAAACTTGTCGTTTCGAAAAATAGATGCACTCATAAGACGTGGCACCTCGAAAATTAGATGCACTCATAAGACGTGGCACCTCGAAAATTAGATGCACTCATAAGACGTGGCACCTCGAAAATTTGGTTGTTTCTTCGAAGCTATTGCTTCGGAAAATTATTCTTGGTCAACTTTCAAAGATGATCAATCTTTGCCAAGTCACCAAAATAATAAATCACCCATCATAGTAAACAACCAATGGCCAAAATAAATTTTATTAAAAGATTCAATATTAACCAGACACCTCGTTAAAACCTTTCTTGGCCAACAGATAAGGAAAGAGTATGTCTGTTTTACAAAAATTCGAAGTTCGGTTTTACTCACAGTACAATTTCAAATGCTCTATATTCCAAGGATGCTTGAGCATCCTGCCCTCTCGATCAGACAACCTGTAGGAACCTGGTTTGACCTTCATTTTAACTTCGTAAGGACCTTCCCAATTCGGAGCCAATTTTCCAAGGTGCTTGTCCCTAGTATGAAGAAATACTTTTCGTAACACTCGATCGCCAATTTCGAATTCTCTCCTTTTAACTTTAGCATCGTACCTGCTTCTCATTAATGTTTGATAATGGACCACATTCAAATGCGCTTTGACCTTTTTTTCCTCTAACAAATCAAGCTCAACCCTTCTAGCTTCATCGTTATCCACATCGGAATATCGTAGTAATCTGTAGGAAGGCAATGTAGATTCAACAGGGCACACATCGTCCATTCCATATACCAAAGAAAAAGGAGTCTCTTTTGTAGCCTCTCTAGGGGTTGTTCGATATGCCCACAACACTTCTTGAAGATAATTTGGCCATTTCCCTGCTGCTCCTGCCAATTTTTTCTTCAAACCATCCAAAATAGATCTATTCGTAACTTCCACCTGCCCATTTGCTTGGGGGTGGAAAGGAGTAGAAAAGCATTGCTGTATTCCTTTCGAAGAGCAAAAAGAGTCAATTTCCTTGTTATTAAATTGAGGACCGTTGTCTGTCGTTATTTTTCGAGGAACTCCAAAACGGTAGCAGATGTTACTTTGAATAAACTTGATTACATCCTTAGCTTTTGTCCTAACTAAAGGTTCTGCTTCTGCCCACTTCGAAAAATAATCGACCGCGACAATAATCATCTGTCTTCCACCAGAAGCCATAGGTAATGGCCCTACTAAATCAATCCTCCACCTATCGAAAGGAACCGCCTCTGAGATTGTCATTAGGGGTACTGCTGGTTTATGTATTAAATTTGCATACCTTTGGCAAGTATCACAGCTTCGAACTAACACTTTGGCATCCTGCAATATGGTAGGCCAATAATACCCTGCCAACAATACCCTACGCGTTAAATCTTTGAATCCACAATGAGCTGATCCATCTCCATCATGCAGTTCAGATAGAATGTTTTGAGACTCTTGCTTACTTAAACATCGTAGCAAAGGTTTCGACGCAGATCTTTTGTACAATACCCCGTCCAATACTACATAGCCAAGAGCTTTATACTTTATTTTCTTGAGCAAGTATTTATCAAGAGGTAGTATTCCATTCGAAATAAAGTTTAACAAGTCAAACCTCCAATCACCTCGAGTGCACATCGGACCACTTACTACCTCATTAACAAACTCACACTGCTCAGAATTCGATATGATCGAGGGCGATGGTTGTGTCATGATCCATGGATATTCTTCAGAGTAAGCCATTGTTGCTAAAGAATCAGCCATTGTGTTGTTACCTCTTCGAATATGCTCCACTTCGACATTTTCAAATTGTGCCATCATTCCTCGTAGTTCTTGCAAGTACAAAACCAAACGTTCTTTTTTAGCTTAGGAAACCCCTTTGACATGATTAACTACCAACTGCGAATCTGTTTCTAAGCGCACAAATGTTGCCCCACAAATCTTTGCTAATCGCAACCCTTCTAGCACAGCTTCATATTCAGCTTCATTGTTCGAAGCATGAAATCCAAATTTAATAGCTTGAAACATAAATTCCCCTGTTCGTGCTACCAATTCAACTCCTGCACTTGACCCTTTTGTTACTAGATCCCCCATCTGTTCGTACTGTCCACGTCGGATTCATGCTCTCTTTTTCACATTTTTCCTCTTCAGGTCTACTCGAATGAAACTCAACCAAGAAGTCTGCTAAGGCTTGTGCTTTGATAGCCGTTCGAGAAGAGAATAACACATCGAAATCTCCTAATTCTACAGACCACTTAGTCATCCTTCCTGAAATGTCTGGCTTTTGCAACACATTTTTCAATGGGTATGAAGTTCGAACCACAATCGTATGTGCCTGGAAGTAAGGACGCATTTTTCTCGCTGCCACTACTATACACAGTGCCAATTTTTCTAGCTTCAAATATCGTTTCTCAGCATCAACCAAACTTTTACTGACATAGTAGACAGGCTTCGAAACCCTCGTATCCTCACTGATCAGAACTGCACTTACTGCATAATCCGATACTGTTATATACAAAAATAGTTGCTCACCCTTTCGAGGCTTCGACAATATTTCAGGAGAAGACAAAAGATTTTTGATCTTCACAAAAGCTTCTTCACAATCCGAAGTCCACTCAAAATTATTTGGTCGACGCAGCACCTGGAAAAAAGGCAAGCACTTATCTGAAAAACGAGAAATGAATTTGTTCAAAGCTGCTAACCTGCCCGTTAACATTTGCACTTCTTTAATATTCCGAGGTGAATACATTGATATCAGAGCCTTTAACTGTTCTGGGTCCACTTCGATTCCTCTTTCACTAATCATGTACCCCAAGAACTTACCAGATCGAACTCCAAATGTACATTTTTCTGGGTTTAGTTTCAATTGTATGGCTCTGAGATTCAAAAACGTCTCTTCTAAATCATCAATGTGTTCATCATCACTTTTGCTCTTGACAAGCATATCATCGATGTACACTTCGATATTCCTTCCTATCTGTGAAGCAAACGCCTTATTCATCAGCCTCTGGTATGTTGACCCAGCATTTTTTAATCCGAACGGCATCACTCTATAACAGTGCAAACCTCGATCAGTGATGAAAGTTGTGCTTTCTTCATCATCCGGATTTATTCGAATCTGGTTATACCCTGAAAAAGCATCCATAAATGTCAAGATTTTATTTCCCGAAGTGGAATCCACTAACTGGTCAATTCGAGGCACTGGAAAAGGATCTTTTGGACAGGCTCTATTTAGATCTGTGAAGTCTACGCACATTCGTCATTTTCCGCTCTTCTTTTTCACCACCACAGGATTAGCCGTCCACCTCGGATAATTGGACTCCCTGATATGCCCCATCTTATACAGTCGATCTACCTCAGCAACTATGACCTCAGATTTTTCCAACAAAAAAGCTCTTCTTTTTTGAATTATCGGTTTGATCTTCGGATCCACCGCTAAGCTATGACATATGATATCACTTGGGACCCCCACTATGTCTTCGGACCTCCAAGCAAATACATCCAAATTCTCAGACAAAAAATTCAACAATTTTTCTCGCATTGATAAAGGCAACAAAGTCCCGATTCGAAGTACCCTGCCATTATTGAAAACAAACTCTTTTATTTCTTCATTTACCACCACAGAACTCGGGGTTGACCTTGGATCATCAATTCCCTCATCTGCACCCCCAGAAGACAACCCCCTAAACTGCTAATTCTCCATCGGATCATCAGTACCTTTACCACGTAGTCTAAACGCAGCAGCGTAACACTCTCTTGCCACCTTTTTGATCACTTCGAACTACGCCGACTCGATCCTCGATCACATACTTCAAACATTGATGAACCGTAGAGACTACAGCATACATTTTAGCTAGCCACGACCTTCCAAAAATAGCGTTGTAGCTCGATGGGCAATCCACCACCACAAAAAGTACTTGTACTTTCTTTTTGAAAGACCCCTTTCCCAAAGAAATCTCACCCTCGAACTCCCCTATCACATTTGCTGTTGCGCCAGTGAACCCAATGATAGTTCTCTCTGACCTTTCTATTCGAGGCGGAGTGGTTAATCTATCATATGTTGACTTGAAAAGCACATTAGCGGAGCTCCCGGTATCAATCAACACTCGTCGAATCTCCACCCCGCACACTTCTGCTCCTATAACCACTGCATCTTCGTGTGGCCCAGCAATCCCCCTCAAATCATCCCCATCGAAAATTATAAAGGGCACATCCTTCTTGTTGCTTAGGTGTGTTGTTGCTCCTCCCTCAATTTGACGCGTTAAATTCACTATATGTCTCTTCCTCGAATTATTCGTGTTGTTAGTCATTGAATCTCCCCCAAATATTGTTAGTGATTCAAAGAAGGCACACAAATCTCGAACACGTCCCTGACGCTTCGGCTCATCTATTGACATTAACAATAATCGACTAGGGTCTGGGTCGAAATATTCCGAAGCCACATCAAACTCATCACCTGCAGCATCTAAAATCATCAGTGCAGTTTCCTGCTTAGAATTAGGATTACCAATTTTCGGAGCTGCAGCTTTAGCATTCTTTTTGACATATTCTAGTCATTTTCCATTTTCTATCAGAATCTGCATCTCTATCTTCAAGGCAATACAATCGTTTGTATCATGCCCAATATCTTCATGATACCTGCAGAACTTGTTATTGCGCTCCTCTCT
Organism: Limnanthes douglasii subsp. nivea; assembly: GCA_036936605.1. NCBI lineage: Eukaryota > Viridiplantae > Streptophyta > Magnoliopsida > Brassicales > Limnanthaceae > Limnanthes > Limnanthes douglasii. The sequence goes on along the minus strand of JAUPFV010000005.1, from coordinate 122,623,716 downwards.
TGGCCTATTAATCGCTGGTGGCTTTCTGAAATTTAATGTTCCCCTGGTTTTCTCATATATTGAAGCCACACTTTCAGTCAAATCCGCATAATAGTCTGGTCTTACCCACACATTCGATCTGGATCTAAACTGTTGCTGATTATTAGAATTGTGTTGATTATATCCCCCTTGATACGAGTTCGAAACCCCTCTGTTAGAAACATTTTGATTACTCCTCGGGCGCGATGAATTGTTATTCGAAGTGTTAGCTTGACCATTCCCTTTCTGAATAGTACTGCCTCCTCCTCGAACCCGCGTCGATTCTTCGACCTTAATCTGATCCTCAACCTGAGCCATAAGAGCTCCAAATGTTAACGCCCTACGCCTCGTAGTCTCATCAGCTAAATCTCCTGGCAACAATCCTTGTCTAAACGCTGCCATAGCCACACTTTCTTCACAATCATCTAGTTCAGCTTTGGTTGATACAAATCTCTTGGTATAATCCTTCAGCTTCTCTCCCACAACCTGCTTGCATTGTATTATTGTATCTCCATTAGCTCTCATTTCTTTGCTTCCCACAAACTGTCTTCGGAAAGCTGTATAGAAGCCTCTAAAATTTGCAATTGACTCCTTAGGAATCTTGTTGTACCATTTCAGCGCAGTTCCCTTGAATGTCTGAGAGAATGCTCTACACACCAATTTATCGTCGTCTTCGAAATTAGTCATATAGTTTTTGAATTGTTCTATATGGTCATCGGGATCTTGAGTCCCATCAAACTTGTCAACTTTGGAAATATCAAACCGCCTCGGAAGCGGCACATATCTGATCTCCCTGATCAATGGTGAATCCCTCCAGTCGATTTCAGAAAAACTCGAACGAAAAACTTTAGAAAACGAAAACTCGAGACTTGATTTTTGATCTGTTGATCAAGGTATCTTCGCCCCCTCCTTCTAGCGCCAATTTGGTATGAATTAAAGTTGGATCGATAGAATCAAGAACACAAGTCTTCACAGAGAGAGTTTTTAGTGGTGAAAATAGTATTGTGCTTCTGATTATTCATGAGTGTAACCGTCTTCCCCAGCTTCTATAAATAGGCCAGGTGAATCAGTTGCAAGAGCGGTTACATAAGTGAATATTTACAACTTAGTCTCTATATCTCTTATAAAAGCTCAATCTTACCTTATATTTGTAGAACTTATCAATTTAGTCCTTACTAATTATATTTAGGTCCTCGTAAAATATCTTTCCTTATCATACTTAAAAAGAACATTAGAAGAACTACCAACGTCAATAAGCACACGTCCAATTTCGACGCCAGCCACCTCCGCTGCGATAACCACTGCATCTTCATGTGGCTCTGCTGTTCCTCGCAGATCATCTTCATCAAATAAAATGAAAGGAATGACCTTTTTTCCATATAAATGTGTGGCTATTTTCTCTTTAATTTAAGTTATCAAATTGACAACATGTCTCTTCCTCGAGCTATTAGAGTTTCCAGTCATTGAATCGCCTTAAAAAATGGCTAATGACTCAATTTTTTTGCATAAATCTCGCACACACCCCTTTTTTATTAGCTCTTAAACTGTCATCAAAAGCAACCTGTCGGATCCTTCTCCATATATTCTGAAGAAGCATCAAATTCTTCAACCTTCGAATCTAAAATTATCAAATTCTCAGCTGGCGCAGCTGGATTAGCCTTCGAAGTCGACGCTGCGTTTTTCGAACTGCTCTCCTATGACTTCACGTAAGTCAAGAGCTTCCCATTTTCGACCAAGGGCTGAACCTCATTTTCCATAGAAATGCAATCATTGGTATCGTGCTTGATATCTTCATGATACCTGTAGTATTTGTTGTTCCGTTCCTTTATTGGCCTACTTATTGGAGCTGGCTTCCTAAAATTTACGAAGCTCTTGTTCTTATCAAAGATTGCAGCCACATTCTCTGTCAAATCAGCATAGTATTCTAGCCTAACCCATTGATTTGGCCTTGGTATGTTATAGTTTTAGGATGCAGAGTGATTTGAATATCCACCAGTTCGAGGTGGCAAATTATTGTTCTTCTGTCGTGTCTGTTGATTACCATTTACATTCAAGGGTTGCCCTTGGTTATTGGCCACCTGACTCGAATTCTTTGGAGTGCTAATCGATCCTGTGGACTCTAGTTGACTTCTCGACCTTAATATGATTCTAAACTTGAGCCATCAAGGCTCCAAAAGTTAAAGCTGTCCTCTTTGTAGTTTCATTGGCCAGATCCCCTAACAATAGTCCTTGACAAAAAGCTGTCATCGCCATATTTTCTTCGCAATGGTCCAAACTTGCTTTAGTCCAAACGAACCTCTTGGTATAATCCTTAAATTTCTCCCCAACTTCCTGCTTGCACTGGGTAATGGTATCTCTATTCGTTCTCATTTCTTTACTCTCCACAAACTTCCTTCGAAAAGCGGTGTAAAAATCCCTAAAATTTGAGATGGATCCCCTTAGAATCCGACTGTACCACTTTAAAGCTGTTCTTTTAAAAGCCTGCGAAAATGCACGACACGCTAGTCAGTCGTCATCTTCAAAGTTCCTCATATAGTTCTTAAATTGTTCGATGTGGCCATCAGTATCTTGTATCCCATCAAACTTTTCCACCTTAGCAATGTCAAAACGCTTCGGAAGCGTTATGGACCAAATCTCACTTGTCAATGGAGAGTTTCTCCAATCGACACCTTGCACAAATTGATCATCAGTTCCCATTAGTGCATATAGATCAGTCTCAGCATACGGATTCGAGGTGTTCCCTTCACACCACGTCTTAACGAGGAACATTGTCCATTTTAGATTTGTATTCCTTGTTATGCTTTCTCGGCTGCTCTCTGTCTGGTTCCTCTTTCGAAGAACTCTTATATCTTTTAAAGCCTGAAGTAGAGCTTTCCACCACTTCATCACTAAAGGTCACATACTTTTTCTTATATTTTTTCCATTTGCGAGAGGAATAATGCTCTTTAGGAGATTGGAACCGTGATTTTTTATGTTCACTTTTAGCTCGCCGATCAGCACATGACCGATTAGATTGATCTCCCATGTCAGTCTTTTCATCCTTTTGTCTTACCTAGGATTTGAGCTTCGCCGAGTGGATTTCTTGTTCTCGTTGTTCATTTTTTTCATTTAGCACATTTATTTTATCTAAAAGCTGATTCATACGCATCTCAATGTCTGATTGACTTTGGATCAGAGTTGATCCATCCAATATGTTCTCATTTCTTTGTAAGTCATCTTTTAAAGTTTCTATTGCTGATCAAAGTGACGGATTGGTTTCGGGATTCATTATATGATGAAATTCAAACAAAAAAACGAGAAGATTGTATTAAAATTCGAACAAACAAATCACCGATTCTTAATCGTCCCCAGTGGAGTCGCCAATTTGGTGAGTTCAGTTATTAAGAATGTTCTCTATGAAGAAGTAATATGTGAATTCTAAAGACAGGAAGAAATAGAGAGTTTTTAGAAAGATAAAGTCAGAGAACAATTGAGTAAGATCAAAAAGTGTTCAACCCCTTTATTAGTTCAGCCTTGCCCTTTATATAGAGGCGCTAAGACTTAGCCTTAAACTAAAAACAGTTACACAAAAGAGGGTCAATTACCCTTAGTCCTCAATAATATTACATAGTTATAATTATTCTCCTAAACTTACAAATGTAAGCTTGTAGGTTGCACCGAGTTTATTTGAAAAAGTCTTATTGGCCAATATTTAGTAGTTGGCCCCAATGCGTTTTTCGTACGAAGGATATAACCTTATAATATTGAACTCCTCATTCTGTGATGAATATTATATGAAGACGAATTCTTAGAATTATGAATCAAAGCCACCATGAGAGTATCATTGACGTTTGTTAAGTGATGGTGGCAATATAAGCATTTGAGTCTCTCACAGGACTTACACACATTATCTCACCAACTTTGATATGCTTCTCTGCATGGGCTAGCAAATCATTGAAGTTTAATGCATTTTTTTTTATCATTATGCTTATTGTCACAAGCCTCACCATTATTCTTTATATAGCTTCACAAAACACAGTAGTATTTTAAGTCATTCTTGGTTCAAACAAGCCTTCGTGTATAATATTGGAGACTCATGCTCGACTTTTTCTTATAGTGAATGATGTAGCCACCATATCTCTTGATGACTTTGCTGCCAATAAATTGGTTTCAGAATGTTTTTTATAACATGTTAAAATTATAGATGTTGTAGTTAAACATTGGTTGAACCAAGTCATAGTGGTATATTTGAAATCTATAGATAAGACTTGGTAAATGAGTCTCTTATCTCCCCCAAAAGCCTAATATCTCGTTTTTTAATTGTTTAATATGATGCACATGGTCTCAACTGACAATTTACTTATCCATATATTATTGTTTTAACTTTATGATCAAGTTTATGGAATCAGTAAAGATGATGCCAAACTAAATTCCAGCTTGACAAGATCATGCATAAGATATGTCAAATTTGCAGGTCCTGTATAGTTGTACACCATTTGTGGTGGCTGGCTAGCCCATGGTTGGGCCAATATGGAAAGATGTAGGTTTTAGATAATTGGTGTACATACGTATCGACCCAACACGAATGTTGAACCATCGCTCCAAGGGCTCAACTAGCATCTTGAAGATTGTTAGATTTTTTTTAGGGTACGACTGGCCCATATGTAAAATTGTTGGATAATCTTGATGGTATGGCTCATGTTGTTGTCTCGAACGAGGCTCAAGCGTGTACACTCCCTTCTGATTCTATATATGATGGTAATATAGAAACTTTATACTCATTTGGCTAAATCTAAAAAAATCACAGCAGATGTGGCATATTCTAGACTTGATATCAGACTCACATTCGAATGATGCTTAAACTCTATTGTCTTTTAGTGCTCAAAATGAGAGTGATTTAATACACGATCACGTTTGGAAGAAGGCTGGTTGTAGTGCCTAAGAATGCGAATCTTTTTTTATATATATTTTGAATTACAGTGATCTTATGAAAATAAACGATATAACCATATGTAGGTGTGATAGAGATATATCCGCTATCAAAGAGCGTATAATTATAACCTCTTCCGGATGAGATATCCTTAACTGGTCCAGTTGTGGTTGGACATCGACAATAGGGACTACATGGTCTTCTGATATAAAAATTATGTTTATTCTTATCGATGAGACAAACAATGATTTTTTGGGTTTGTTAGGAAACTAGTAAAAATATGAATGTGATAAGGGAGATTTTGAAGATCTTGCTATCGCGGGAAATTATTTTTCCTAAAGATGATGCTATTGAATTGATAACGACTGAATATTGATGAACAAAATGATAAATTTCACCGAAGTTAAAGCAAAATAGTAGTCTCAAAATGCCAACTCGAGTGGGTCAAGTGACAAATGTGGTAATAATATAATGGTTAAAAGTTAGTGAAATAATGGCTGAGGTGATGAACTAAGTAGGAGAGAAAACGTGTTAGTGGTCAGAAGTTTTGGAAAAAAATAAGAGAAGTTATGGTGAATATGAATCGAGAAAATAAGATATATGGAAGAGGTAGGAGAATACATTATGCTATAATACATAAGTATTCTTCTAGAAAGTTCAAGACCTTCAGCGTCGAACGTGCATATTATATTTATAAGATAACGTCTTATACTTCAAACTTTTACAAACATCAAACTTCACACCTAAGTTTTATAACTTGTTATACTAAAATTTATATCTAAACGTTATAAGACTAACTTAACTTTTGTTATAAACACAAGTATGATAAACTAAACATTTACAATTAATAGCTTTGTCTAGTAAAATGACATAAAATCAAGTCAAAGCAAATTCAACCAATACATAAACATGTAATTTTGTTTTATAAAATTAACTTGGGTTGGACATTCCATAACATAATAACATGTCCTAACAACATACATTTTACATTTTTTAAATTGTTCTTTCATTATATATATATATATATATATATATATATATATATATATATATATAAAATTCATCCACTATAATATTCAAAACAATCCTAAAAAAATAATAAGAAACCATATTATTTTAATTCAAAATCATAAATAAAATGTTCAGTTTTAAATTAATCACATTTTTTATTCTATTTATGATTGTTACTCGTATGATAAAATTTGAAACATTTTAACCCCATATCCAAAAGTTACCAAACAAATCATTTTTTGTCCGATGCTATTTTAAATAATGTGGTTGTTTTTATTATTTCCAATCTAGTTAGCTATTACATAAAAATTAAGTAATGATTAGTTTCATTACATATCACAAAACTAATTCAAATATAATGCGATGAATTGAAAATTTAGTATTCCTTTCTTTGTGCGATGCTATTTTAAATAATAAATATACATTTGCTAATATTTTTCGTTAATAATCCATTCAACTAAATATAAATATTTTAAATATATTCAAAACTCGGCTCGTGAATCACGTGACAACATTATCGGTTCTGTGTCGGGCAAATTTTACTAGAATTTTAAAGGACATATTATATCTGTTTGTTTTATATCCTTCGTTAATTCAAAAAAGAAGAAGATAAATAACCGCTGTTATATAGCATGTACAATGATAAATATTTTTTTAGTTGAGATGTTAAAAATAAATAAATATAAACATGTTAAATCAAATGATGATAATGTATATTATTTTTTAAACTTATTTATTAAAAAATTTAAATGATTTAGGATGTAAATCATATATTTTTAAACAGTTTTTATTTTATTTTATTACCTCCACTACTAATTTACCAAATACAAAATATTTAAGGCTTTGGTTAAATTAGAGCTCAAAAAATATTAACCACTCAAAAAATTAGAGTGTTTTTAAACATTTACTATTTTTACTCTGGAACCGTTTGTTCCCACTAAACCTAGGTAGAGTTTCCCGCCGGATGAGACAATCTCATCCGTCAGATGAGATTTTTTCACTCCCGGGGCTACTTATATTTATCTGACTGGAACTCAAAAAATTCACCCGAACAAAAATAAAATAATATTTTTGGTAAGCTTTAAAATTTGATCAAAGTTTTAGAGCTATTTATCTTTTTGGGTCCAATTTTAAAGAGAGGCCACTTTTGAAACACCCGCCGGTCAAAGTTTTTGGGCCATTTCATCGAGCAGTCTTACGGAACGGAAGCCCATATATTATCCAAGCCGAACAAAGCCCAAAAGCTGATCAAATGGTTGATAGATGCATGATCGATAATCTGGTTTTTGTAACCGAGCATTCCCAGTGTCTGATAATCTTTTTGATCTTCCGGTCCCTCTCATACCAGAGATCAAGTGGACATAAACATGGCTTTAATTGATGTCGCCAAGTCTTGCCTTGATTCAATTCGCCAAGTAAGCGGCTCTATTTTTTTTCTTAAAACTATTTGATTTTTATATATATGGTCAAAGAATTGTGGGTTTCTTGTTTATTTTGGGTTTACATTTATGATTGAGCTTATCAGTAGATTTAGTAGTCCCGCATTAAAGAAATGATTGGTTACTTGAATCATTTTTGTGAAGTTGACACATTGTCTGCGGTTGTTTAGATATCGGAGGATGTACAAGGTGCAGTTTTATATGTAGATGCTGGCTGCACAGAAAGTTTCCAATTTATGGGAGCCTTTCCTTTGTTGTTGGAACTTGGAGTGCGTGCAATTTGCAGTCTCGAAAATATGAACTCCCTGGATGCGGTAAGCTGCCTGAAACTGTAATTTATAAAAAGCCTATATTTTGTATCAGAGGTAGAAGGTAGCATATAATGTAGAAGCTCTTTTATAAAGGATATGTAAGGGATCATCATCTGTGTATGCTTGTTGCTTATGAATCGACTTTTGCTAATTCTTCTATCCCTGCAATTTTCTAATTTTTGTTGTCAAATTACTTTACTCAGGTGGTTGATTGGAACTCCAAGTTTGATCATGCAAATAAACTTGTGGTTATGACTTCTCGTCTTCTTAGCGATGCACATCGGTATATACTGCGATGTCTAAGCACGCATCATGGTGTTGGCCGTTGTACTATATTTACCTCTATCTCAGAGGTACTTCTTTTTTTCCGCCATTCTCATTATTATTTGTAAAGAAGAGCTTCTAGAACTTCAATTCTTATAAACATTTGAACATCTCGCTTGGAAAATGCTATATTTATAAATTATGCGTAGATCCTTAAAAGAGTTTGATGCAGAAGAATGTCTCGTGCTTTCTTTTGTAATTGTTTAAATTTGAGTTCCCTATATACCTAGAATTATATAAATATGGGTTTCGGAGATGGATGTATTTTGTTACTTGATGCTGAGGTTACCGGTACTTTCGGGAATAGGTGAACCAAGCATGAGAGGAAATGAAAAAAGGTTCGACATTTGCGAGCTAGGTTCGTGTGGAGTTGGTTATAGAATGTAAAGTGGGCTGAAAAGTATACGGGAAATAATGCCATGTAATTAACATCTACGAGGACACTCTTCAAGAAGCAATGAAGCTACTTCTTATTTCTATTTCTCATGATGGTTGCTAGTCATGTGTATTATAGCAGAAAAAAGATTAAATGGCCAAGACTGGATACGTTGTTATAAAGTTAATATTGTTAGTTGATTATAAGTTGAAGAAGGTAATACACTAAAATAATTAAGCCTTCAGAGTGAAGAATTATTCTTGTGGAATATGTTGCAAGAGGTTGGATAAGTGGAACGGTGACCAGGATTGAACATTATCCATTTATCTTCCTTGTCAACATTCGAGAAGCAGAGATGATTTATACTTTTGTGGTAATTGGTAATCTTTTGTTTAATTCACATGCCTTCAGAATGAACAATTTTCGTGGAATATGTTGTAAGCAGTTGGATGGGTGGAACAGTGACCTGGAATGAACATTATCCATTTATCTTTCTCGTCAACACTCAAGAAGCAGAGATAATTTATATTTTTGTGGTAATTGGCAGTCTTTTGTTGCAATTACATGCCTTCAGCACTCTTCCCATGAACAAAAATATAAAAGAAAAAAGGCTGATAAACGCAGCTTGATTATCTTATGGCTTGGGATAAAAAGTTTACTTTGTTCTTCCTTGTCACATTGATCCTACTTAGCCAAAAAAGAAGGCACCTTTCTCTTCCTTATCAAATTGGTGTCTCTGTTTATTTACTGATCTGTAATGCTTGGTATTTCAACCATTTTACCATTTGCTTCTCTCAAATGCTGATTTTTCTTTTAAATTGGGTTGCTTGGTTGGAGATGATCTGCATGAGCTATTAGCTAGCAAAAGGAATCTGCTCCGTATGAGATGTTCTTTTTGATTTTCATTCTTACGACTCATTTCTTGTTTAAGTTGAAATGGTTGAACTCGAGTGAGGTTAAAACTAGAAAAATATACTAGCTTCTTGTACTGCTTATTTGTTTTATCGTTATCCGATTGCCTCACAGTATAGGAGGCCAGGCAGATTAGTACAAAGGTGGGAAGTTACGTAATAAGATTTTTAAGCTTTACCTAGGCACTACCCTCTCTCACATCATTGTTCTCCAGATAGTAGTGTCTTTCTTTTGAGCTATGTGGACCCTATTCTACTCATATTGTAATGAATTCAGCTTTCGTCGCTCAGGTTTATATATGAATAGTTGTCAAATCATTGAAATCTTTTCTTGCTGGAAGTGTCTATTATACAATTCATAATGTTCCTGCCTTACATGGTGGTGGCCATTGCATTAAAGTACTTCCTCCAGTGCTTGAAAGACAGCAGAGCAGCATTATGTCATAGGTTTAGTACTATATGTACATGTTTTAAGGTGTTTCCTGTCTTTGTATACACTTTCTTGTTATTGAATCTTAGTAAATGCTGTACCAATTGCAGATAGCTCACTCAGCATACCCTGATTCACCTCTGGGTCCAGATGCATTTCGTGAATATGAATCTTTACTTGTACAAGATTATGATGAACTTGTCAAGAAAGGCAAGATAAAGTCACAGCATGTGGAATTTTCACGTCTCTCACCTTGTGAAGATGACATCCCTCTTGAAGCTAGTACCACTGAGAGAGATTTCTATGAAGCTAATCCAACAAACACAATCAGTGGGATAAAATTGATTGTTTCTGTGCATCACTTCCCCATGATTATATGCCCCTTTTCACCTAGAGTCTTCGTCTTACCTTCGGAGGGTTCAGTGGCTGAAGCATTATTGTCCGGGGAACATGAGGATTCTCTTGGTTCTGGGTTGCCTCCCCTGAGTACTGGGCGGACCTTGGATAGCGATGATGCTCCCCCTGGGGCAACTCTGACAGCACATTTTCTTTACCATCTGGCCGTGAAGGTAGAACTACCGTGCATATGCTACCAACTTCTCATTCTGTTTTTATAGGGTTACAATTTGTTCGATTTTTTAGTATTGTATGTGTCCTATCTATTTCACTCTGTTCTATATTTCATAAAAAGTGGACATTGATAAAAAATGCATCCGAAATATAACTACGTAGATAAGGCAAATTGCAAGCCGACAGTGTTGTCCTTTAATTGCATCCAGTTGTTCGAATCTAGTCCAAGCCTCTATTTTTAATAGTAGAAGAAACATGTTTGTCAATATATTTACTGGTGCCATGCTTTATGATCCATAGTAATCATCTTTTGTCTATTTTTCTTCATTTCTATCCTCAAGATTCTTATATCAATCTCTTGCTCTTTTGTTTCTGTAATGCAATGTCTTTCCTCTTGCCGAACATGATAGCTTATTATTTCCAAAATTGCAGATGGACTTAAAATTTGAAATATTTTCCCTCGGTGATTTGTCAAAGAATGTTGGAAAAAATCTGACAGACATGTCAAGTCTTTACGATGTAGGCCGCCGCAAACGATCGGCTGGGTTGCTACTTGTTGATCGTACACTTGATCTTCTTACTCCATGCTGTCATGGAGACTCACTTGTTGACCGTATATTTTCTTCTTTGCGCCGTAGAGAGAGAACAATAGCTTATGACAACATCAGAGGCTCGCAGCTTACATTAAAACAAGGGCCTTCCACTCTGCATCGTGCTCGTCTTGATGTTGAGATACCACTTGGAGAAATTTTAAGCGAAGAAAACTGCAAAATTAAAAGAACTCAGCTTGCTGAATGTATTGAAACATTTTTATCTGGGTGGGATTCTGTTAAAGGTGCTAGTCAAGTTATAGATTTGCTTAACCTTAGAAACAAAGCTCATCAAGAAAAATCGCTTTCGATGTGGAATCAGCTAATGAATGGGTCCCTTGTCTGTACTGAAAGTTTTCGTGGAACACCATATATCGAAGCTATCCTTGATAGAAAAACAAAAGACGGGGCTATGCTGGTGAAAAAGTGGCTTCAAGAAGCTTTGCGTCGTGAAAACATAACTGTTAATGTGAGAACTCGTCCTGGGTATGCCACAAGACCGGAGCTGCAAACGATGATTAGAGCACTGTCCAAAAGCCAATCATCTATCATAAGAAATAAAGGAATTATTCAGCTAGCATCAGCTGTAGTCGGGGCCCTGGACGAGTCACATAGTGCCAGATGGGACACATTTAATAGTGCAGAAAAAATGTTAAATGTTAGTGCCGGGGACACAAGTCAGAGTCTAGCCGCTCAAATTGGGGACCTCATCAATAAAAGTGCTTTGGTAGAAGCACAATTAAGGAAGGACAAAAAAGTGGGTTCCACATTGCAAGGGCTGCTCTCTCTTCAAGATGCTATACTCCTTACAGCTGTTGGGTATATGTTAGCCGGGGAGAATTTTCCAACATCTGGTTCAGGCGGCCCATTTTCTTGGCAAGAGGAGCATTTTCTAAAAGAAGCAATAGTTGATGCGATCCTTGAAAACCCCTCAGTAGCAAAGTCTAAGTTTCTTCATGGTCTAACCGAAGAACTTGTGGCAAGAGCAAATCTTGTCAAATTGGATGAAACATCTTTAGATCAGTTACAGATTGATGATTTTGATGATGATCAGTGGGGTAAGTGGGGCGAAGAAGAAGAAGATGAGAGTAATAATAATAATAGTAAAGAGCAATCATATGACGAGTTGCAGTTGACATTGGAGTTGCGTGATAGAGTGGACAACCTTTTCAAGTGTTTTCACAAGTTATCTAGTATGGGACAGAAGAATTTGCCATTGAAAGAAGGCTCATTATCTTTGGAAAATAGCTTCAGCAGTGATATGTCTGGTAGTAAAGGATTGCTGTACAGGCTTTTAACACGGGTGTTAGGCAAGCATGATGTACCTGGCTTGGAATATCATTCTTCTACGGTTGGTCGAATTTTTAAAAGTGGATTTGGAAGGTTTGGCCTTGGCCAGGTGATTTTTACTTCCATAGATAAAATTATTGAGTTATTGACCATTATAGGTTTATGTGTTTGAGTCTGTATAATTTGCATCTTTTCTGCAGGCAAAAGCAAGTCTGTCTGATCAAAGTGTGATTCTTGTTTTTGTCTTGGGGGGCATCAATGGACTTGAGGTTTGCTCTTTTAACTTTTTATAGCTTTGATACTGATACTGATACTAATACTGAATTTGAATTTTAGTTTCTTATATATCTAATGGACCAACAAATTCCACTACTATTAAAGCTTTAAGAAGCACCACAAGTCCGGTCATTCCTATCTTGCAATGTTTTCTTCTGCAGCTATAGATTACAAGCAGCAAAGTCCTTGCTAACTCTTATAGGTTGGATCTGAATATTTGATCTCATTTTTAATTAACTTGAAATAATAATAGAGAAAATACATAGAGTAGACTGGCATCTAGATGCTCACTTGTACGGTGTCATGTAAAATAAATAAAAAGATAACAAGCATCATGGGTGATGCAGTGCTTATAATTTATACGAAAACTGATATTTGGACCCTCTTTTATTGGTTTGTAGGTTCTTGAAGCTCAAGAGGCTTTATCTGAAAGTGGAAGGCCTGATATAGAATTGATTCTTGGTGGAACAACTCTGCTTACCCCTGATGACATGCTTGATTTGCTCTTGGCCCATGTTTGATATTGATATTACACTGCTCTTTTTGTAAAGAATAGAACAGGTAGTATAGGAAGATACAGGAAAAAGAATTTATGCGTTACAAAATCTGTTAAATGTATAATAGGTTGGATTAGTTTCTCTTCATTTGATTAATTTGTTAATTATGCTATGAGGATCTATCTGTTTGCTAAAATAGTTGAGAATTGGTCTTAAGATGCATAATTGTGCCTGTAAGATCCATCTGTTTGTCAAAATAGCTGGGAGTTTATGGGAACTCTGGAAAAACACCATCATTAAGTATGGTCTAAATTATTTACCAAATCTCCGGTAAAAGTCTAAATTGTACTAAATTGGAAACTAATATAAACATGGTCTTCATTCTGGAAGAACACTATTGCAACGTAGAGTCTTAATTTTGTAACGTCATAAAACCATGTATAGGGTGTCACACTTTCACCTATTTAAGTAATTTTGTAATAATTACTACACATTTGATTTAATTTAATTATTGGACAGATAACCAACTTAGAAAAGTAATCCGTCGTTATCCAATATTAGTTTTCTCTTCCGGTATTTTAGTTTTTAAACTTATGATCAAGTTTGAAATGGGAGAATTTAATTGAATAAACATTAAAAGAAGATCCGATTGCGTGAGATATTAACCTTTTCCTTTTAATTTGATACTCTGTCGACCATACTTTTACTCTATATACTAGATTCTTGTTTCGAGTATAAAACATATCAAATTACCTTTCCTAATTTATATTATGAGATTTTAATTATTATTTTTTTAAAACGAATTCAGTGTATAAGACCTAATTTCATACAAACTTAAAAACTTTGGCTATGATTAAAGCTATAGTTGATGCAAAAGAAGAGTGAAAATTGGGTAGAGATATACGTATTTTTAGTTGGATAACTGGAATATGAAATATTATTTAATTAAGTTTGATAAAAATATTGATAATGGCGGGTACAAAACAGATAAAATATAGTATTATAAGGATAACAATTTTTGGAATCTTAATACGCTCAAAAGCTTTCTTTCAGCTAATGAAATTCATCAAACAATGAAGCTTTCTATTAAAGAGGAGAATGAAGACACTATTATATAGATGCTATCTAAAAATGCTCCTTTTAATACTAAAGAAACATAGAACCACATCAGAGAGAAGCATAACAAATCTAGCCTATTTATGAAGATCTGAAATTGTATAACTTCTAAAAAATGCTCCCTTTTACATTGGATAATTCTTTACAAATGGGTAACTATTAACTTATTGTTAAAAAAAAACATATTATCATGGTTTCTAAATGCCGATTCCGCAACAACGCTAAAACCCCTAATAATATATTTGTGGCTTGCAACTACTCATGGGCTATCTGGTCTTACTTTGCTCATATATGCAAGATCAACACCGGAAGATATATGACTATAGCTCACATCACAAGGAGTTTATTATGGTCTTATAATCATAATGTGGATATGTGCTCTATTCTGCCCCAAATTATATGTTGGGCTATATGACAGGACAGAAAGAAAGTTAGATTCAAAGGCATGATAATTCATTTACTTATACTATAAACTACGTTAATAACATCATGACTAGTATTGATCAAGTTAATCTTATCAAGAAAATGCATTGATCTAAATTTGAATTTGCAGCCACTGAATTAGGTTGCTACAACCATTGGAATGATAAACAAAATCTTACCTATCTCAAATGGTCCCTCCTTTGCTAAACATGCTCAACCTCAATACAGACGGATCTTGTATTGCCAACGGTGAAGCTAGCGGTGGTGCAACCTATACAGCAAGCTCACTCTAATAATGGTTGGAGCAAGAGCACTACTTGACGGTCTCCAAATCTGTAAGAATAGAAATTTGGTTAACATCGATATTGAATTAGATTCATAAATCCTCGTAAATCTTTTTTCATCTAGAAACTAACCTTGGCCTCTTGAGCCTATTTTAAAATGCTGCAGACGCCTTATAAACTCTTCCATGAAAATTGTCCATATATCTTGAGTCCGAAAAAACGCCACTGACTGGCTAACGAAGTGGACCTTCAAATGCAAGATGAATATAAAATTCAACAATAGTCAAATCCTTTTTTCAGCTGAGTGCAATCACTCTCCTTGAAAGCATGAGATTTAGTTACATAAAAAATGGTTCTTATCATTGTTGAAATTCTATCTTCATCATATTGAATCAAATAAAATTTAAGTAACGCTAACCTTTTTAATCTGCTACGTCCCGACAAGATTTTGCAGGTTCTTGTTTAGTATTCAAATTTTAGTAAAGCAGAGCATAGCCCTGGATTGCTAACGATTAGCGCTAATGAAGCTCATTTCCTCATGGTTTTGTTCAAAACATCTCCAAAGCTAGACGTCCGTAAAATTTCCCATTTTTGCTCTGGCATTCTATCGAGCAAGTGGCTCGTCCTTATTTTGGGTTGGCAATGTTCAAATTTTAATTGTCGATGTTCTCTTGCTTTTCGATTATCTTGCTTAAGAGTGGTTCTTTCAAAGTATTCAGATGATAATCTCTAGATTCAGAGTTTCTTGAATCAACAAATCTTATCTTTGAAGAATTTCCAATCTTGAATCATATCTCAACCTCCCTCAGAGGCTCTTCCTCTCTTTCAAAGTTCTTGATCAAGCTTTGTTGTAATATTTTCCTTGAATGATATGCCAGGAAGCATCGTCAGCTTTTGTCGTTCTCTTGGTTTTCTCCAGAAATTTCTCTGGATCCTCAATTTGATATTTTTTATTTTTGTGCTCTAAACTTGGTTGGTGCCTAAATGTAATTAAAAGTATTTTAGGTGCTTTGTGAGATATACAATTCCCTCCTATTCGATAAGAAGGTTTATGTTTGACTAAAAAAAACTAATTTCATACAAATTTACCGCAAATCTATATTCGTGACCCCACCATACATAAGGCACCATTAGGAGTGTTATCGGTCCGGTCTGGTCCGGGTGTTTACAAACCCGAACCGGACCGCTAATCTTGTCGGTTTGAACCGAACCGACAAGATTTCGGTTTCAAAAAACAAATCCGAACCGGAACCGCACTCAATGGTTTAACGCCTAAGCCACAGCTGCTTTTGTAATAGATTCCTAACTCTTGAGGAGAAAAGATGTAGGTTTGGTATATAAAAAGAATGTTTTATCTCCAACTAAAACTATCGATGTGGGATTTTATACTACAAGCAAAACCACACAAAACTTCTTCTTTAATACTATTATTTATTATACAAAACTAATGTTGTTTTTTAATACTATTTCTTATTAAGTGTTTCTTATTTTTTCCTCTTCCTTAATACTATTAAGTATTCTTTATTTATTATAATTCAATAAGATTCAATTGCATTAATAATAAAATTGCATACTAAAAATTTAGTTATTAATATTTCTTCGTAAAATTTTGTGTTAAAGTAAATTGTTATAATTTGTAGATATGATTTATAGTGTGGGATAAATAATTTTGTAATGGTAGATCTATTGCCGGATAATTTTTAAAATATATTAGTTTGTAGTAAATTTTTACCGATTTTTTTCTTCGGTTATCGGTTCTACCGATTTATCGGTTCGGTTCCTTATCGGTTTTCCTATTTCGGTTCCTTATCGGTTTCGGTTTTAAAAATGGAACCGCAAACCGGACCGTTAAGGTTCGGTCCGGTTCTCGGTCCGGTCTTTACCGGTTCGGTTCCGGTCCGGTTCTCGGTTTTCAGGAACCATTAACAACTCTAGGCACCATACATAAGGCAGGGTGGGGTTATAGCCCCCAAACATTTCAAAAAAGATAATTATATGTTAAAAAATATGTTGGCTCCACCCTAAAAAAATCTAGACTTGATCCAAACTTGGTGTTTATTGAAATATTGATGTAATATAAGAACCCTCTGATTCAATTGGAAGATTTTCTATATTAAATTTTTGGATATTATGAAATAATTTTTATTTTTATTTATGAACTTTATTTTTAGTATTAGGATTATGGATATTAGGAAATAATAGTTATATGATTGATGAATATAATATTTATTACTACAATATAGGTGGACGATAAGAACCCATAAGTTTTGGTTAGACTATTTTATAAGTTTTTTAAAATAAGAAAAAGAGAGATTGTGGATGGGAAAGTTTAGAGTTTTATAATGAGAAGTTAATACAAGTATCTTTTAAAAGGTAAAAATATCGAAAAAAATTGTGAGAGATCTAACAAAAACACAAAAATCTAACTAGGAGAGATGTAACAAAACGAGGGTGAAATATAACATAACTCTTATAATATAATGATAAAAATTAATAACATTGACTAGTTTTAGACCACGTACAAATATAACATAACTCTTATAATATAATGATAAAAATTAATAACATTGACTAGTTTTAGACTATGTACAATACAAGTTTAAAATTTTCAAAACATTCCTGCCACATATGTACCAAATCAGCTTAATCATCAATCAAAAATTTAAAAAAAGAGCATTTTTTTTCCGGAGGGAACCCGCAGCCGCTACTCAGAGTGTAATGAGTGCGCACAGGGTAAACCCTCAGTCTGACGCAATAGCCTGCAAACCAACGCAGAAGGTAACACACAAGGTGACAGGCTCAATCGAGAAACTCGAACTCATGACCTTTGGTCACAAGCATGTCTTACTCAACCAACTCGGCTAACCCATTGGGGGCTAAAAAAAAGCGCACTCCACACAATATGAGTTGTTTTTCAACTATCCATCAATACTCCATCATATTTATCTATTTTCCATATCACTTTATCATATACTTTATCATATAATTTTTATCTTGTTTATTTTATATATATTGATATTAAATTTATAATAATTAAGTAAATAGTTTAATAAAATAATACATATAATATTCTTCATTAAAATTAAATTATAAAATTAGTATTTGTTTGATTTTAAAAAACTCAAAATTTTAATAGATCTAATAATATACATTTTACCAAGTAACATACGATATTATTGATCCCTTTAAAATAGACGTACATAAGTTATTGCAAACAAATATGAATAAAAAAGTACATAAATTATTGCAAGCACACAAGAAAAAGCATTAAACATTTGTGAAATAAAGAAATTCAACCTAGGGTTGTTTCGAAATTGTTCCAAATATTTTTTACGAGATCAGGTTCAATTGAACATGTTGGGCCTTATAACGTAGTTCGTCTCCAGTTCTACCTCAGACATGCATTTAGAACTAAGGATTTATTTTGAGTTTGGACAATAAAAGATTATCTAGGTCCAGTATTTATCGCCGGTTCGAAATCCATATTTTCCCATCTTCGTAAATGTGAACATGAATACCATTCATCATCAACTATCATGTTATGTAAAATAATACACGCCCTCATTCTCTAACCTAATTCTTTAAGTCTCCTCATCATTTTTGAATGAAAAATAATTGCAAATCTTGTTTACAGAACTCCAAATGCACGTTCCACATCTTCATGCATGTCTCTTGTATTTTGGAAAATAACTTAGCTTCATTTCCTTGGGGCATTTAGATTGACTAGATGAAGGTGTGTTATTTATGATAGCTTGCATCAGCAAGATAGTGACCTATATTGTATTGATTGTCTTTCATATTGTAGTTTATTATCAGGTTAACACCAAACTCAATATCATCAAATACCAGAGATCTATCATGTACATTTGTATCGTTAAAAAAACTAGGTATCCCGGAAAAAGCATGCCATACCCATAATTTATCAAAAGTCATTACCTCGAGGATAATTGTTGTTGTGCCCTTGTGTCCATTAGTAAATTTCTAATGCCACATATTCAAAAATAAATTCCATATCGAGGGCATGCAATCGATTCTTCAACGCATTATGAGAAAACCCGATTCTGACCAACTTGTAATAGCCTCTCCGAATTGGCCACATTCGGACGTCTTCAGTATTCTTCTTCAAACAAGGAAATTATACCATCGCAGAAATCGTCAATGCACTGAATTAAGTTGTAACTCTAATGTTAATATAGTAATCACAAGCATTCGATGTATTTCCATAGGAAAAATGCGTATAACAGCCGTACATTTCATAATATTTGTCAAGCTAGGTTTGGTTGTATTATTGTTTATTTGGGTATAATAAATGTTGTAACTTGATAAAAATTTATACAATTCGGAAGAATAATGGCCTCTTCATACGAAATATTCTTCAATATTTTTTGCAGTGTATATGCATGGTTCGTCGAAATAGTCGGGTATTCTCCTCCGATGTGCATACAGTTGATCTCGCCTAATAGTTATTCTCGTAGGTGAAGTATTTTCTAGACATTGTAGCTTCTCAATACTTTATCATTACCCATTGAGAATAAAAATTGGTACGAAAGTCTAATTATGGTGCCATTAAATGATTAGAAGATAAAATAATAAGATATGAAAAAGAACACACGATGACATATATTTTGGGTGATTTCCATATCATGTGCAATAACATTTTTATAATGATTTGTCTTTGGATTCGAACATAATTTATCAATTACATTTAGTTTCTAGCTAATAAAGGGTGGGGACATGTATGAAGAAATATTATATTGTCATAAAATATTGTATTATCTTATAAAAACTTAGTGGATAGGTGGTGCATTAATTAAACTAAGCATGGTCTAAGTTAATTGTCTCCAGATTCCAAGTTAGTATATCAATTACATTTAATTTTTAGATCATGAAGGGTGGGGATATGTATAAAGAAATCATATATCGTCATAAAGCATAGTCTTATCTTGTCAAAAGTTAGTGGGTGAATGATGTAATAATTCAAAACAAGCATGATATAATGAGTTGTCTCCAGATTCTAAGTTAGTTGATTAAATAAATTGAATTTGTAGCTAGTGGAGGATGTGGATATATATGAATAAATCATATCTTATCAGAAATCAATTATTGGTATGTAACTAAAATTTATTGAATACACCATTAAGATGAGTGTTTTGTATTTATAAGATTATTAGTTTAAGTATGGTCTTATAAGATATGATGTATAATTAAGTTCATTAGTATAAACACACACATACACATACATATATATATATATATATATATATATATATATATATATATATATATATATATATATATATATATAACATTAATATTTTTAGAGCACAGAAAAATCTCCAAGATCAGCAATCTTGAATCTCCTTGGTTCTCTGCTCTAAAATCCCAGTATTTGGTGGCTCGCCAATCTTCATCAGACTCTTCCATGGAAGAATAGGAGTAAACATTGGCATATTTTCCAAGACAATGCTCAAAATGCAGTCCCCTGCTCAAGCAGAAACTCCCCTTCAAAGTCTGATAGACAAGGTTAAAAAAACAGAATCTATCCTAAAAGTTTGAATCTAACTAATCTGAACCTGGAGACAGAATTTCTTGCATTACCAAAAACAAAGATTAACATCTAGGAAGGCAAATATAAAAATGATAATAACACCAAAAACAACATCAATATAAGGATAAATCATACATATGATCAAAATTCTCTAAGAACATTGACAAAGAAACAATAAATAATCGAGTATATCCTAGGAATTCATCCAAAGTCCTTTGGTGATTGCATTAGATCAAAACCTAAAGACTATAGACATGAAAATGTCAATATATCTTTTATATATAATATGTCTCACATCCAATTTCTATAGGTTAACAAAGAGAAGTTAAAAGATTCATGTAAACATATACTTATAGGAAAATTTCATCGGGAAAACCTAAACCAGAGTCTATCTACAAATTTTGAGGTAGTTTTAGATTTTTTGTAGATATATCCATATCTCACCAAGGTCTATCTACAAATTTCTAGGCAATTTATATGGAAATTTTATCTTAATAGAATTTGACTTGAAAGAAGATCTCAAAAAATGGTGGCGTCGTAATGTGTCGACTATTGGAGACAAAATTATGAGGCTCTTGAGACGGGAACCTTATTTAAATCCAAATAAAGATTTGGTTGTTACTCTAGGTTTGGATTTCACTTCCAAACTTGCTGGAGTACATGTATAATCAAAATAAAATTGAGTCTCTAACAAATCACAATGGGAATCCCGTGATGGTATGGGTTCTAATAAAAAATAGAGCTTGTTTTAATTGCTTCAAAGTATGGTTGGAACTAGATATTTTTCAAGGAACCTATCAAGAAAGTGTAGATTTATTTTGGTGAGAGGGGTGGATATTGATAAAATGTAATTTATGGTGAAATGTCTACTTACGGTTGCCATTTTTATCACTTAAGCCATCAACAAGCTAGTTGTAAGAAACATAATCATAAGGAAGCTAACCAAACTCAAGTATATCTCAATATCCAACATCTTCAATAAGAAACCAAACCAATAATCTAGTTTGGATCCCCAAAGTAAAATTAGTTTTTATTAAAGAAGAGAATTTTGAAAATTTATCTTCTAAATCTATGGAATCTTATATACAAAAAAGAACTATAATAGGTATACTCAGAGTTTCATCCCTTAATATATCTATTACAATGAAATAGTAAAGAAGATATTATCCCCTTCTATGAGTAAGGATACTATTGAAAGGATACTTCCACTCAAGAAAGATAAAGACACAACTGTTATAACTATAAGAGAGAATGATATCATAGAAGCCTTATGAGATATTGCCAACTCTTTTACAGAAAACAAAGACACTGATCAACTCCAAATGGAGTCAAATTCCCTAATAAAAGCTAACATATTAAGTCTGTTTTCATCCCTTACTTTTAGCAAAATAGAGACTGGAATATAATCCACAGAAAATTATGAATATGAAATTAAAAAGATCCATAACCAGGAACTTAAAATGGCCCATTTCAATCAAACTATCATAATCTAAAAGGTCTGACAGACCCTTACCAAACCATCCCAACTGACTGTAAACATACTTAACTAGAATTATAGGAGGTTGGGAAATAAAGCTACTATCAGAAGGCTAAAATCTATAAAAAGGTTGGAAAACATTGACTCCATAGCCCTGCAATATCCTATGATCTCTGCTGAGGTTTCTAAGAAGTTAGGATACCATCATGGTACTAAATATACCAACAACAAGATTTGGATCTTGTGGAAGGATGAGTTCACAATAGAGATATGAACTCTCCTATCTCCCACAGCTATGTCAAAGAAAGAAAAAGAAGAAACACCATTAAAGGCTTATGAATTGAAGGCAACTGGATAAATGATAAAAAAGAGTTGGGAAATTATGCTTCTGAATACTTTAAAACCATCCTTACAAATTAGTTTATTCAAGGCTAGCTTGAGGAAATATATAACATCATCCCTAGGATAATTACAGAAGAATATAATAATAAAATGTTGGAATTACCTACTGCGAAGGAGATACATGATCTAATCATGCCTTTATGCTTTAATAATGCTGCAAGAGTGGATGGTTTCATTCTTAAGTTTTTCTAATCTTATTGGTCTATTATCTAAAATGACTTGTGTGAGGATATTTACGGATTTTTTCAAAAATAATCATATACCCTTAGGTATCTATGCCACTAAAATATATCTAATACCTAAACTATAGCATCCTCGATCATGGAATGAATTCAGACCTATAAGCCTATGCATCATGCTTAATAGAATCATCTCTAGACACTTAAATATTAGGCTATCTTCCTTACTCTCTAAAATAATTCCTGATAAACAAGGAGGATTTGTCAAGGGAAGAGATTTACATGAAAACATCCTCATTTCTTAAGAGATAGCATTTGATCTTAACAAGAAAGTGAGATGGGGTAATCTTATGCTAAAAATGGACATGTCCAAAAGCTTTGATGGACTCTCTTTCAGTTTTATTATCAAGATAATGGAAGCCTTTGGCTTCAATAAACCAGTCCTAAATTTAATCCTTAAGAGTGTAGATTCAAAATGTTTTTCTATCCTAATAAACGGTGAACCACATGATTTCTTCAAGTCAACAAATGGGGTTAGTCAGGGAGACACCCTCTCCCCTATGTTCATCATTTCTAAAGAGTATCGGATCAGGGGTTTGAGGAAGCTTTATGAAACAAAGCCAGAAATGAGGAAAATAAGGAGTTACCTAGATATTCTTTCATTGGCATTTGCTGATGACTTTCTAATATTCTCCAGTGAAGAAGCTTCCAGCATTAAGGCTCTATCCAAATAGGGATGACAACGGGACAGATCGGGTGTGGGTACCCATATATCTACTACCCGCCCCGCAGTAAAGAACCGATACCCGAACCCGCCCCAAAATCCAACGGCTATTTTTTTTATCCATAACAAATCTAAATCTGTGGGTTTGGGTTACCCACACGGGTACCCACGAACTACCCGTGGAAAAATCCCGCTGTAAATACCTGAACCGAACCCGAACCCGAACCTAAACCAAATTAAAAATATAAAAAATTTATCATAACAATAAATTGAAAAAAACACTACCATAAATTATGAACTTCATCGTCTTGATCCTCTTATTATTACAAAATAACATAAAATATAAAACAAACGTATAAAATTAAAAACAAACATTCTACTTTTGTTTTTCCATCCGCTCTCACAAAACTATTAATTATAGCATTTTGCTTTAATGTCTCTCTTGGTCGTCTTTTACATTTGTTGTAATGGTTCTTCAAGTGATATGTTCCATTTCTTGTTTTACCACCACGAACGGCATCACAATACATACAAATAGCCTTCCAAATCCCATTGCGTGACTCTCGCTTATAATGTTTCCAAACTTCACTCTTAAGACCTTTTTTGGAAGCGTCATCATTTTCTTCTTCAGTATCAACCGGAATATTACTACTTGTTCTCATAGTAGCGGGTATGGATGGTGTCAGAGAATTAACATTTATCAAAAAAGATTCGGTAGCACCCTCAGAACCGGCAACGATATTGTTGTTGATGGGTGCGTGAGAATCAACTTCATTCACCGAAGACATTTGAACCTCTATTAAAAAAATTAAAAACAAATTATATATTAATTATAATTATAATAAATAAATAAACTAATATGAGCAAAAAATTATATATTTATTATCGTGTTTAAACTACTGTATTTTATTTGTTATTTTCTTAATAGTTACTAATTTATTATATAATTATACTGCATATATAATTCAATCAAAAAATAAGAAACATAAAATTTATATAACAAATTCAATAACAAATCTATATATTTACTCAAAAATAAATGTTATATAAAAAATCTATATTATATATATATATATATATATATATTATATTTAAAAATCAAATTTAAAATCTATATGGAATATATATTATATTCAGAATTAAATGATACATATCATAAAAAAATTGAATTTTAGTATTTAATATTAAATCTATATGTATATATTCATAATTAAATTTTATATTATTATAAAAATATGTTGCATGTATAATTTTACGATTTTTAGGATTTTTATTACTTTTGTCAGAAAAAAACAGAACGATTCGATTTATATATACAATATATAATATACTTCCTATATAATTCAAACAAATAGAAAAATTCGTTGGAATACAAAATGATTTTTATTACTTTTGTCGGAAAACATAAACAACATATATAAATCAGACAAACAAAAAAAATTGTTGTAAAACAAAACTATTTTTTATTACTTTTGTTGGAAAACATAAACGATTTTTAGACAAAATAAAAATAAAAAACCATTCACTTTCAAGAAATCATAGAAAAAAAGAAAAAAAATCACCAAAGAAAAAAAAGAAACTTAAAAATTAGAAAGGAAACGAGCGACGACCAAGGAACGGAGCAACAATCGTCGGAGGTCGGTACAACCGTGACGGTTCCATGTGAGAAATTTAAACCGTTCTATTTGATAAAATCAAACCGAGAGAAACGACAATGAAAAATGAGAAAAATTAGATATTGATAGAGTTTATTTCTTTTAGGGTAAGAAATATTATTGGGTTGGATTACATACAAACGGTAATAAATAATATTTATAACGACCTAAAATAAATAATATTATTATTAAGGTTAAATATTTAGTCTTTATAACGAGCTAAAATAAATAATAATATAAATAATACTTATATTTATATAAATGAATGGTATTTTTACGGTGCGGGTTCGGGGCAATTACCCGTGGTTTAATATTCAAAACCGAAACCCGACCCGAAACCGAACGGATAGTAAAAATAAAAACCATAATAGCCCCTTTTGTTTTCTTTTTTGGGTAACCCACTCCGTCGGTTCGGTTCGGGTCGGATACCTACGATTTCGGTTTAAATTGTCATCCATATATCCAAATTCCTACAACACTACCAATCAGTCTCAGGAAAAATCATCAATAAATACAAATCAAATCTATATACAGACTAAGGTATCTCTCAAGGAAGATTAATGGTTCTAGAAAATTTAACTAGCTTTAATCACTACATGCTTCCCCTCACATATCTTGGTATCTCAGTCAGCTCAAACAACAACATAAAAAACTATTTAGACTTAGTTACTAAGATAAGAACTAAGACCCTAGAATGGGACTCTAAGATCATTTCATTTGTTGGAATATTGAACTTGATTCAGACAGTTTAACCATAATCCCTAACTACCATATTCAAACTCGTGTCCTTCCTAAATCAGTGATCCAAAGAAATATAGAGCTTATGTAATAGATTTTTTTGGGAAATAATGAATTTAAATCTTCTATTGGAAAAGCTTGATGGGGGTGGGGGTTAAATCTTAGATGATTCAAAGATCTGCATACTGTATATTCATGTAAACTATGGTTTAGGTTTAGGACTCAGAATTCCTTTTGGGCTAAGTTCATGAACTCAATATATTGGTATTCCTCTCCCTTCTTAATGGTTCAGGCTACTTCCAAAAGTTCAAAGAAATAGAGATGGCTTATGAGTATTGGAAACTTATTAGAAACTTTCATTTGCTGGAAAATTGGTGAATGTAATATTGACCTCTGGTCAGATTAATGGTGTTCAAATCTTTCCTTAATCTAATTCTCTAAAAATGAGGACATGTCTTGGTACCAACTTGACAAAGTTAAAAACTATTAGTCAGGTGATCACTAAAACTTGGCTCTTCTACAGGAGCTAGTCGTTCCTTTCTGATATTGATAAAATAATCAAAATCGGAGTGAACCCTAATACTAAAGACTCCATCATTTGGTCCTTATCTCCCTTTGAAGACTTCAATACAAATGAGACCTGGAATAGAATTAGACCAAAATACAATACATTTAACCTTTTTGGCAGACTATGGAACTTAGCTACACCAAATAAGTGTTCCTTCCTCGTCTGGAGAATTCTAAACAACTAGATTACAGTTGATTCAGTTCTCCTGGAAAGAAACTTTAACCTAGCATTTAAACGTTAATTCTGTGAAAATTAAGAATTTATCCAACACATTTTTGCTAGTTGTAATACTGCGTGGGAGGTGTGAAAACATTTTACTAGGATTTTTGAAATCCTAATAACCAAAATATAATTCTACCACACATGATTATAAATTGGTTCTAGACTAGCAACACAAAAGTTCATTTGAAGAATATTCTTCCCTTTATAATCCGCTGGGTAATTTGGAACAACAGGAATAAATCTAAGCACCATAATCATCCTTGTAATATTAACACTATAATAGACCATTTAATATTCATGGTATCCAGACTTGACATGGCTAATATTCTAAAGAGATCCTATTGGAGCCAAAAAACTAAAGAAACCCCAGATCTTGGGTGCTTTCGTCACTTAAATAGACACAAGGTTTGCTTAACACTCAAGTGGACTCTATCTAAGACCAATAGATTCAAACTAAATACAGATGGTTCTAGTTCTCTCACGGAAGAAGCTAGTGGTGGGGGTTAATAAGGGATGATCACGGTGAACTAATATAAGATTTTTGTAGAAACTACGGGAAGCAGTCTTCTATTATGATACCTTAGATTAGAAGATTCAGATTATTAGTATTCTGTTGGTTAGACAAATTAACTTATCAGCTTAGTAACCTATCCAAGCAGGTCCTTCATGATTGTTCATTTCTTATAGTTTAAGTTTAATTTTGCAGTTAGCTCTTTGGGATTAAACACCCACATACTACCACAAAACACCCAAGCAGGTCCCTCTACTCTCTATTCTAAAGATTAAACACCCACATACTACCACAAAACACCGTACAAATTACATATTTACCCTCGTACGATAATTAACCTCACCAAATTGGCGACCACAGTGGGAGAAAAGGGTGCCTGAATCAAGCATTCAAAACCAGCAAAGAAAGTCAGTCCGAATGAATCCGGACGATCCAGAAGTACCACTAGCTTTGCTCGAAGTGGTGGGTGAGAACGATGAGTATACTATAGAAGAGCTTGATAGGCTAAAGGGTGAAATAGAAGCTCTGAGGGCAGAAAAGGCTAAGATGGGCCTAAAAGAAAAGTCCAAAGCATCGGTTGCTCATCACACCGATAACCCCAGAGAGCATGAGCCTTCAAAGACTCATGTGAGTACCAAAAAGACTCATGTCAGCTCCAAAAAGTCTCACCGGTCTAAGCGAGTGGAGAGTTCTGACTCAAGCTCAGAATCTTCTGATTGCTCTTCGGACGATGAAGGAGTTGAAAAATCCTTATCCTCCAGCAGCGATGAGGGTCGAACTAAAAAGAAGCAAAAGCAGATCAAAAAATATTCAAGAAAAAGGGATAGACATGGAAAGATGAAGAAGAATATTGGTAAAGGGTCATCTCACAGCCGGAGGCATGTAGACCGGATGCTGATGGATCCTTTCGCTTTCCACGATGAGCCAGGTATCTTTGCAACTCCTAATGAGGATACTGTGTTCAGTCGTGGCAGAAATTGGAGGCAATCTCCATTATCTTCTAAAATTCTGTCCGACAACCTCCCTAAGAGGTTTGACAGCACCAAAATGGAAAAGTACGATGGTAGTACTGATCCGGACAACCATTTGGAACAGTTTAAAAACTTCATGATGAACTTTGACGATGATGATAAGCTACTTTGCAGAGCATTCTTCCAATCATTTACGGGGAGTGCTCTAAAATGGTATAACAGCCTACCACAGGGTTGTATCAAGAATTTCGATACTTTTTGGGTGGCCTTTCGAAGGCAGTTAGTTGGGAGTAAAGAACTAAAAGGAAATAGGGACACAATAATCCATTGTGCCCAGGAACCAAATGAGTCCTTGAAAGAATATATAAGTCGTTTTGTGAACACCAAGAATGGGTTGGCTGATTGCTTCGAGCAAGTGGCAATAGCGTCCCTAAGACAGGGCTTGAACCCTGGCAATTTAGCTGATTCAGTGACGAGAAAGAAGGCCATGACTTGGGGAGGGTTGCTGAATCAGGTTGGAAAACAGATTAACGTTGATGAAACAAAGAAAACCAGGGTGCACAGGCAGGTGAGGTCTACCCCAGTGGCACCAACTCCCAATCAGAATCAATCCGGGAACAAAGCAAAAGAGACCGGACAGGGGCATACTAGGGCTAAATCTCAGTCTCAGCCAGCTGCTCCTGCTCAGAGTCAGCAATCCAGAAACAAGAGAGTTCCTTGGGTTCAGCCGGAGTGGTTCGCAGAATTGAAAGAAAGTGTGGCCACCATTTATGATAAAACAAAGGAAGAAGTGCACTATAGGAGACCGGCCACACTGCAATCTCCTAGAGAGCATCGCAATAACTCTTTTTGCCAATATCACAATGATATTGGCCATACCACTGATGATTTCATAGCATTGAAACAAGAAGTTCAGAACTTGATTGAGAAGGGAAAGCTGGGGGCTTATGTCAAAAGAAGAGGAGGTAACATGCCTGACAATACTCACCGGGTTGGTCCAAGTAATGCTGCTCCGGAGGGAGCCATGGTTATAATTGAGAGGTTTGATGTGGAATCTGAGTACTTGGATCCTGATCCAACTCGAAACAGAGTGAGTGCAATTGAGGAATGCTCTAGGACGGTCTCCGGACTCATTAAGTTTTTTGAGTCACTTACAATTTTCGGAGGGGATACTATGACAGCTCCTACAGCTTCTTCGAGGAAAAGGCATGTACATACTTTAGCCACCCAGCTAGAAGGAGGCATGACTTTCTATTAGTCACAAAATCCGTTCCCCTTCATTGTTTTTTATGAAGATGATTTAAGAGATATAGCTGGCCCTTATAAGGATGCTGTTGTCATAGGAGCATCTATTGGGGGCAATGATATAAGACGAATTCTGGTGGATACTGGAAGCTCAGCCAATATTCTTTTCTTAACTACATACAAGAGAATGAAAAATCCAGCTGTAATTTAGAGTTCGGACAGATCAATTGTAGGCTTTACTGGCAGCTCAGCAGATGTGATCGGAGAGTTCGAAGAGGAAGTTCTATTGGGCAAGGGCCCTTTCAAGAAAATGGTCAGGATACTTTTTATCGTGGTGGATTGTCCCACTTGCTATAATACTATTCTAGGGAGGTCTTGGCTCTCTAGGATGCATGCAGTGGCTTCAACAGTCCACCAGTGCTTGAAATATGTTGTTCAGGGACAGGTGGGAGTTGTCCGGAGCAGTCAAAAGGTTGCAAGAGAATGTTATGCTACAGCCCTGGCTCCTCGGACGTTGGGGGAAGTTCGTATTAACAAGCAATAGCAATTTGAGGGACTTTTTGAGGGTGAAATTGATGACCCCAGAGAGATCCCTGAAGTGTTAATACCAATCGAAGAGGTAGAAACACATTGTCTAGAAGAAGGAAAAAGTGTCAAGATAGGGTCCAAAATGCCACCCTGTCTGAAAAACGAAATGTTAAAGTTTTTGAAAAACCATCAGCACGTTTTTGCTTGGTGCAATGCTGATGTTACTGGGGTACCAGCAGATGTGATGTCACATCACTTATCTATCCGGAAAGACTTAGCACCAGTGGTTCAAAAGAGAAGGGATTTTTCTAAGGAAAAGGCTGATGTCATTGTGCAAGAGGTTGACAGGCTCACAAAGATGGGGCATATCAAGGAGTCTCAATATCCTTTGTGGAGTGCCAATCCGGTCTTGGTGAAAGAGAAGAATGGTAAGTGGCGCATGTGCATTGACTTCACAGATCTCAATAGAGCTTGCCCAAAAGACTTGTATCCAGTCTCCCGGATTGATCAGTTAGTGGAATCCACCTCTGGGAACAAGCTGTTATCCTTTATGGATGCCTTCTCCGGATACAATCAGATCTAAGTAGATCTGAAGGATCAAGAGCATACCACATTTGTCACTGACAGAGGTCTTCATTGCTATAAGGTAATGCCATTTGGGTTGAAAAATGCTGGGGCTACCTATCAGAGATTAGTAAACAAAGCCTTTGCTGATCAGATTGGGAGAAATATGGAAGTATACATTGATGACATGATGGTGAAAAGTGTGGATGAGCAATTGCATTTGGCTGATCTCCAAGAAACTTTTGCCAACTTGGTAAAAGTGAATTTGAAATTAAACCCAGAAAAATGTGTGTTCGGAGTGCAGTCCGGAAAGTTTCTAGGCTATATTATAAGTGAGCATGGGATACAACCCGATCCGGAACAGCTTAATGCTCTACTTCAAATGGAGCCTCCTCGAAATATTAAAGAAGTACAGCAACTGCCGGGGAGATTAGCAGCATTAAACAGATTTATCTCAAGGTCTTCGGACAGGTGCGCCCCGTTCTTTCAAACCTTGAAGGGTGCTAAGGGATTCGATTGGACCCCATAATGTGAAGAGGCTTTCAATGAGATCAAGAAGCACCTGTCCTCCCCCAAAACTTTATTTAAACCAGTTGATGGGGAGACACTCTTCGTATATTTGGCAGTCTCAAGTTGTGCCATCAGTGCTGTGTTGATAAGAGAAGTGGATAGTCATCCCCATCCAGTGTACTACATCAGCAAAAGTTTGTTAGATGCAGAAAGACGCTACTTGAAACTCGAAAAGTTAGCATTAGCCCTGGTGATAGCTGCCAGAAAGATGAGGCCTTATTTCTAGGCTCATCCCATCATCGTCCGGACTTCTTTTCCCTTGAAGAATGTCCTCCAAAAGGCAGAAATTTCAAGCAGGATGACTAAGTGGTCAGTAGAATTAGGGGACTTCGACATAGATTTTTCTCCACGAACAGCAGTCAAGGCCCAAGCTGTGGCTGATTTTCTGGTTGAATTTCACTCCGACAGGGATTCGGAGCAGACTACTTACATGAAAGATAAAAAAGTTTGGGTTGTCCGGACAGATGGTGGATCTAGCACCATGGGATGTGGTGCAGGGGTATGTTTGACTTCTCCATATGGTGACAAAATGTACCAAGCTATATGTTTTGCTTTCATGGCTTCCAATAATGAGTCTGAGTACGAAGCAGTTATAGCTGGATTAAAATTAGCCTACATTTGTGGGGCTAAGAGGGTCAAGCTACTGAGTGACTCTCAGCTTCTTATTCACCATGCCCAAGGTCAATCTGAGGCTAAAAATGAGCAGCTTGTGAAATATTTACTCATCCTTAAAAGTGAAGCACTCAAGTTTAAAAGTATTGTTTATGATCACATACCCCGGACAGAAAATAAGCTAGCAAACTCATTGGCAACCATAGCATACACGGAGTCATATCCATGGATCCATGTGCTGGAGAGCCCCTCCATTCAACTTAATATAAGTAAAGAAGAGGAAATTTTTGAGGTACAGGTGAAACAACCTCAGGACTGGAGGTTTCCTCTCTTACAATACCTCTCCGATGGTATCGTGCCTCCGGATAAATCACTGGCAAGGACATTGAAACACAAGGCTCGTGGTTTCATCATATTGAGAGACGTTTTGTATAAAAAGTCTTACAGTAAACCTCTTCTGCGCTGTTTGGGGGATGAAGAGTCTTAAGCAGTCCTCTCCGAATTGCATGATGGTGAGGGATCAGCTCATTGTGGATTCAGGGCTTTAACAAGGAGAGTTTTGCTGGCCGGTTATTATTGGCCATCTATCATGAAAGACGCTAAGGAAATGGCAAGAAGGTGTGATCCATGCCAGAGGTACAGCAATGAAATTCATGTCCCAGCCATTCCTCTAAAGTCAATTTATGAGCCTATACCTTTTGCTCGATGGGGGTTGGATTTAGTAGGACCTCTCCCTATGGCATCCGGAGGGCGCAGAACAATAATTGTTGCAATAGATTACTTTTCGAAGTGGATTAAAGCAGCTCCTCTAGCAGGAACAACGTCAAAAGCTGTTATAAAATTCATTTTATCCAACATCTGTTGCAGATTTGGTGTTCCACGAAAGATAACGACAGACAATGGGCCACAGTTCAACAATAGGGAAATGGAAAGTTTCTGTGAGGGGCATACAACATTGTTTCTCTTCACCTTTCCACCCACAAGCAAATGGGCAAGTTGAAGTGGCTAACAGAACTATACTGTCCGGTTTGAAGAAGAATTTGGAAGGGGCTGCTGGGAAGTGGCCTAGTTATTTACAAGAGGTCTTGTGGGCCTACTGGACAACACCTGGGACTGGAACACAAGAGTCACCCTTTGCTTTGGTCTATGGGATGGATGCAGTAGCTCCCATAGAAGCAACTCTCCCATCGTTTCGTGTTCACAACTTCTCCGAACACGCTAACGAGGTGGCAATCAGAGGTCAGCTCGATCTGGTAGAAGAAAGACGAGTTAAAGCTCACCTTAGAGTTGCACACTATCAGGGTTTGATGAGAAGCAGATTTGCTTCCAGAGTTAAAAGAACAGATTTCCAACCAGGGGACAAGGTATTAAGGAAAATCTTCTTACACACTAAAGAAAAGCTGTTCGGAAAGCTGGCCCCAACTTGGGAAGGTCCATATATGGTTGTTGAAAGGCTTAAACCTGGAACATATTGGCTGGAAGACAAGGATGGAAGAGTTCTGACCCACCCTTGGAATATCGAACATCTCCGGATGTACTTGGAGTAGTGTTTATGTAAATATTTACTTGTTTAAACATCCATATAAATATTTGGGGGCATACTCTTTCCTCCCTGGGGAGGTTTTAATGAGGTGTCCGGGCTTTTGAATAAAATTTGATGCCTTCTTAAAAAATTTCTGAAGTGTTTTAAGTTTTGTCCCTTGTCACACCATCCGGATTGAAACAAAAGAGTGATGACCACTTAAATATTCGTAATCAGAGAATTTAAACACTCTCACTATGAAATAACTAAGGGCTATTTAAACTCTAGCCGGAGAATTTAAACACTCTCACTATGAAATAACTAAAGGCTGTTTAAACTCTAGCCATCAAAATTAGAACAGACTATGAAAGAAGATGAGAATTGCACAAAACAAAGATATTCATTAAAATAACTTAAAGTGCCTTGGCCTTCCAAGGACTTTTGAATTGTCAAAACAGAACAAAAAACCTATCCGGTCAAATACCGGACACAATTACAAAAAAGAGTGCATTGGCCATCCAAGGACTTTAGTTTGGATAAACAAGTAAAAAGTAAATCATGAATTAAGGCTAAGCCTTTGAAGATGGCTCAGCTTCATCTACCTTTTTATTTCCTTTAGGATCATCTTTTTCTTTGTCTGGGCTCTCCCCGGTGTTTTCTTCGTCATCGGATGAAGATGCACTAGAGAAGCCAATCCGGTCGCCTTCGGCCATCGTATGATATGGGAGGTCGTCAACCTCAACATGAAGCCATAGATCCCCTAGGTTCCTCTTCGGAAATTTCTCATGGAAGAGCAAAACCATGTCAGACCTTATTTTGGCATACTTTTCCTCCTGGGTATCAATCATGTTGTTGGCATAGGCATCGATCTTGGCTTGGATTTTGGCCTCCTACTCCCTTAGCAAACTGGCTTTCTCCTCGGCAGCCTTGGACACTGTATTCTCAAGAGCGATTTTGTCATTGGTTAAGTTGGTGATGATTTGGTTTTTTGGCCTTGGATTCCCTCTTTGTGGTGGCAAGATCTTTCTCCAGTCCGGACAGCTTCTCCCGGAGCTTTGTGATGGTGTCCTCTAATGTGGTGACTTTTGTGGTGCTTGCCTCTCGGTTTCTCTTCAACTCCTCGTTTTCTTCCTTTAGGATGGCAGCGTTCGAAGTGGAAGTGCGAAGGTCGTCGGACAGCCTCTCTTTGTCGGACTTAAGATCTTTAATAATGTCTGCCTGATTTCGAGCTTGTTTCTCCAACGCAAGTACAGGCTGAACATTGCTTAATAAAGAGTGGGCTATGACATCCCTTTCACTTGAAACGATAAAAGTCTTACCATTGAAAGTGACTGTGTTTGAGGTGCTCGGAGGGAGGTAAG
Source organism: Limnanthes douglasii subsp. nivea (assembly GCA_036936605.1). Taxonomy (NCBI): domain Eukaryota; kingdom Viridiplantae; phylum Streptophyta; class Magnoliopsida; order Brassicales; family Limnanthaceae; genus Limnanthes; species Limnanthes douglasii. The sequence goes on along the minus strand of JAUPFV010000005.1, from coordinate 122,589,544 downwards.
GCCCGGCAAAGTCGTCTCTGGGAAGGTTGATGAAGTACTCACCAAGCCCACCAAGACCAGTGATGTCTACCCCATCAATATTGAGGTCTCCCCCTTCGACCTCGTCGGTATGAAAGTCACCCGGTATCTCCTCCGCATGTGTTGGGTCAGTAGGGTCAGCTTGGGAAGGAGGCTCTGTAGCCCAGAGAGAAAGCTTGTTGCCCTTGGAGGTCTTTTTCTTTTTGGCCTCCCTGTCTTTACTTTCTCCTCCCCGTTTACGATCTCTCTTGGAAGCTCTTGGAGGATTTGGGGAATGCGCTTCTTGCCTTTCAGTCTCCTGCTCCACCACTTCCAAGAGGGCAGCATCAATTTGACTAGAGACTGGCCCCTCCGGTTGTTTTGGAGCATCCTCCTCCACCTCTCCAGGGTTAGCTTTACCAACCACTTTCTTGCCCTTCTTTTTGCCCTTCATTTTACTCGGGGCTTTGGCCCGGCCTGGCAAGTAGAGCGTCCCATCTGGTTCATGGGTCCTTTTAAGCACAACATCCGGAGGAGGCTGAGTGGTGAGCTCCTCCCAAGTTAAGTCTCTCCAACCTGTGGTGTTCCACAAGCGATACCTTGCCAAATTGCCTCCGGTAAAAGCAGCATGGAACCGGTTCCCCCACCTCTCAGCAGCCCAAGCATTGATCTTAGAGCAAGTAGCCTGCCCGGTTTTCAGGTGGTCGCTGAAGTCCTTGGGCAGTTCTGCTAAGGCAAAAATAAAATAAATCAATTTCAACTAACTTTAAAAAAAAGGAGGGGGAAATAAGAGTGTAAAGCAAGAGACTTACGATCGTTCCTCCATCTGCTAGTGAGAAGGCTTGGGTTGACTCCAGACTTAATTTTCTGCCCGTTCTCCCATGCACCACTTACGAACAGGAACTGGGTCTTCTAATTCCTCTCCGACTCCAGCAAGTCATCCACAACTTTAAAGTTATCCCCTATGTTGAAATGGTAGAAGGGGATGTGGTGGTTTCTGCAAAGACTGGCCACAGCAACAAATTCCTCCATTGGTAGAGGAATCCCGAAGAGTCTTGAAGCCATGATACTGGCCATGAGGGTGTACCAGGCATTGGGGCTCAGTTGGCTCGGGCAGAGCTTTATCTGATAGAAGTATCTGACAATTTCAGGGTCCAGGGGGAATCTAAGTCCCCAGTTGAACAGCTCCGTGAAGATGACAATTTTACTTAATTTGCAGTCCATGGGAGTCTCTGGGTGTATGAGGATCCTGATCTTCACGTTCTCCGATACACCCCACTTCGTACGCATTCGGCCCAGTTCATCTGTATGGATGAATGCGTAATTAATTTTTTGCAGGGTGAGGAGGTACTTAACCTGGACCTTGTGAAAGCAGGGCCCCACCCTTCCTTCAAGACTCTCCGGCAGATCCGGATGCCTCAAACACAGCTTCTCTTTGCCTTTGTCTTTTTTGGCAACAGCAGCACTACTGGTCTGACCGGAGGGCTCAGACTCAAAAGTAGCCTCTTCGACAGAGTCCTCCATTACATCCTCCATAATTGATGAAGGGTTTTCGGTAGCAGTAGTAGAGGGAGGGTTCAACTCTGGCTCAGCTTGGATTCCGGACTGATGGGCTTCAGTGTCCCCTTGATTTCTGGCCTCCGATTGGGGCTCTGATGCAGATGCTTCTCTTCGAAGACTTGGGCTAGTGCCCTCCGGACCGGGCAGCCTATTTTTAGGAACTTTTATGGGCGCTTCTGACCCTGTGCTACTGTCTTTAGCACCTGACTTTGAGGGGGTGTTCTTGGAAGCTTGGCCTTTAACTAACTGGCCTCTTCTCCGGTCAACCAGCTTTTGAGGGGAATGCTCCGTATCTGACCCCATAGCTATGAAGGGGGAGGGTTTTTTGAAACTGGTAACTGTAACTCATGGCTCGACAACGGGTTCTGATTCCTGAACCGAGGAACGAGAGATAATGGGGGAGAGATTAGTTTGGAATAGCCTTTTCGGTTTGGTACCTTTTGAGGAAGAAGAGCCTTGATTAGACTCTGTGGCTGAAGTTAATGGCTTGTCGATGGGAGAAACGGGTAGTCCTGCAGCGATACATCTTTCCATTTCGACCTTTTGTGCCTTTTCCAACTCAGAGAGGTTGAGCCACCCACCTTTGATCAGAGCGTTCCTCGCTGTAAACATAAACTACATGGGTAAATTTTTGCTTCCGAGAGAGAAAGCTTTAAGGAAATGCAGAGTAAATATGGAAGTGATGGTAAAACAATAGAAAGTGTTGTAATTTATAGTGAATATGAAAAAGGAATTTGATTCCTAGGAGAATTCGAAAAGATTGGTAATGATTAAAGACGGCGCTGATGTCACCAACTTTAATAAAGAGATTGATTTTCGAAGAAGGTGGGTTCGAAATTCAAGGTGAAAAAACGGCTGAAGCAACCAATCGGAAAGCGACACGTTTCCCACGAGCTCTGGCAAAAAACCATTTGGATTCATGAAGCTTTATCAGTCCGGTTGAAACCATAAGGCAAACATACCTGTCCGGATTAAAACTACCCCTGATGTTGGACTGTTTTTCAGGTTTTTGACAAAAGTATTTTGAACAAACACCTAAAAAAGGGGCTCCTGATGAGTTCGAATTCTTCCTGCTCCCCGGACAGGGATAGATCGGTCCAAGGCCTCCGAACCGGACGGATCACTTCGAACAAAAAGCTCTGTTGGACTGTTCGAACTATGACAAAAGTACTAAAAAACCTAAACACTTCTTGACTAAGCTACTTGCTCTTCTACTTAGAGCTCATGGGTCTTTAAACATGACTCGGGTCTATTAAACATGACCCGAAGGCCATAAGGGCCCAAATGTAAGGGTATAAATACCCAACCATCTGCATTAAATATGGGTAATAAAAATTAACTGCAACCAGCCAGCTTAATTCTCCCTCTACTCTCTATTCTAAAGATTAAACACCCACATACTACCACAAAACACCGTACAAATTATAGATTTACCCCCGTACGATAATTAACCTCACCATGGATAAATATTAAGTTTATGTGTTGAGATCGTTATGGAAAAATGAGTTGTTTCCACGATGAATAAAGTTAAGAAAAAGGGTTGTATGACTAAGTTTGGACTAGACTACATAATTGTTTGAACCTAAATTAAATATATAATTGTATGTTTTTTTAAATATTATTAGTATGTTTTAAGTTTTCTAAACTTGGATAAATGATTAAAGATCCAATATATCACCAAAGTGATCAATATTGGTGAGTTGAATCATTTTAGAAATCTGAAAAGTTAATGCTAAGCAATAGTATGAACTTTGATTGACCCAAATGAAATTTATTGTTTGGAATAGTTAATCATGAACATGATATTATTAAATGTAAATTTATCATTAGTATTGAACTAGAAAAATCAATCAAAATAAATCTTTTTAAATTAAGTCAATTTAGAACATCAACATTATTTTATTTCAAACTCATACATGTACAAGTTAATATGTTTTCCCAAAGATATCTTATTGATGTTGTAATGATATGTTTTATTATGCTATGTTTAATGCTATTTGGATTGTATGTCGTAATGATGTTTTGTTTTATGTACTCTTTGTATGCTGTTGTTTTAGCAATTTCAAGTCTCTATAACCCAAAAAGCAACAAAGCTCTCATTCTTGATGGGAACAAATTTGAGTAATAGAAGGAGAATATGTTGTTGGGTATCACGTGTCATGATTATTAATTAGAATTAAGAAACAATGACCTCAAACCCCTTACTGAAGAAAGTTCTCTGATGGAATATAAGAAACCAAAGGCTTCGTAAAAGTCTAACAGACTGAGTGTATCAATCATGAAACAAACGATTTCATTAGGATTCCATGGTGCAGTTGTGACCAAGATTACCTATGCAAAAAAAATCTCGACGAGGTAGAGAAATGCTCTTCCAATAACCATAAAGTGAAAATTAAGATGTTGTTTATTAAGGTACTTGTTAAATTTTTCATTCTACCAATAACTTGTTGTAAAAACCCTTTTTGTGTTCTTGATCCTGATCGTTTGAGCCTACTGTATCTACTTTGATCTTATGGATATTCATTCTTTTTTCTTTGTTAATTTGTAAAAAAGGAAAAACTAGGTTTTTGTGGTGAATCTAACCAACAAAGAGGCATATAAAATATTATACGATAGTTGAAGGAAAACTATTATACATCTTCTTATATATAATGCAATTAGGTTTCAACTTTAACTTAACTGTCTTCTTATATGTATAATACAATTAGGTTTGAACTTTAACTTAATTGTCTTATACCTCTTTATTCTGCTTGTGGTCAGGGACCATAATCCACTAATTTAATTAATCAATTTAGTATGTAAACTTATTAGTTTAGTCATAACTGTTAATATTTGGGTTCCATCTCCATATGACCCAAATTTAGTCTGGTATCTACACTTATACCTTCATAATGAGTTTTCGCCTATTAATCAATTCCCATTTATATAAATAACTTGATCACTTATCAGTTAGACCGTCTTATAATAATAAATAATTACATCATTAGCATACCGATCCATAGATTTCAAATAATATCCAACTTGGATATATGTTACTCAATCATGTATTTACTTAATTGATATCCTAAATATATTTCAACAGGTGAACTGAACAATATGGTACATGATGATGAATTACAAAGGACTAAATACCTATTTCTCGCAACTTGAGCAATTGGGCACAAAAATAACCACTTTATCACCACCAATCAATTAAATAGATCAATTATTGTTTGTAACATAAGAATAATATAATTTTGAATGTACATATCTATTCTTACTGTTCATGTTTAAGTGGAGATCTAATTAATGAGTTAGAGAAATTAGTGAACTTTACTTTAGTTTTATATTTCATTAAACAAAAATATATACAACTTAGTTAGCAAAATCGGTTCATACTACAAAAAAAAACTCCCACATTAATCATTAATATTTAAAATAAAAATACCCATCCTAATGGTGTGATGCCCAAAGTCGTAGGTAATATTTTTTTCATAAAAAGATCTGGTATCATGAATTTCGTTTCGCTTTGCTATATACTTATTTGACCTTCCTGAATTCTCTTTAACAAACATGAACTTTATGTCAATGTGTTTGAACTTAAACGAGATCTTGTTACTGTTCGAGTATTGTATTGCAAAATTATTGTAACAATAAAACTTCATGAGACCTTTTATCCCTCGCACAACACGTATGCTAGTGACAATGTTCTGCAACCATAATCCATGGTTGGATGCTTCAAAGCATGCAACAAATTAAGTTGTCATAATGGATGAAGAAATTAACGTTTCCTTTATATTTTTCCATGACATTGCACCCTAGCTAATAAGAATACATTTCCAAAAGTGCTACATAGTCTCTCAATGCATCCAACATAATCTGAATCAGAATACTCAATGATCTCAAGACTATCTGACTTCTTATATGTCAACATGTGCTTATTTGTTCCTTGCAGATATAAGAGTACTCTATTAAATGTATTCTAGTGGTCTTTCTCAGGGTTACTTAAATACATTACCAATAAATTGACAACAAAGGCAATATCCAACCTTGTATAAATTTGATCATGCATTAAACTCCCAGCAATTGAAGCACAATCGACCATTTCTATTTCTTCATTCTCAAATCCTGTATTTGGACATTAGTTAGGCTTAGTGTGTCACTTTTTTCTATAAGAGTATTCAAGGGTTTTCAACTTGTATTCTATAATGTTGTAGTATACTCTCTATGTATACCTTTTGCGATAATTTTAGAATTCCACTAGAATGATCCCAATGAATTTGGATTCCTAACACATAAGTTATATCACCAAAATCTTTCATATCAAAATTGACAGACATTAATTTCTTTGTGGTATGTAACAATTCCTTATTGTTCATTGGAAGCAGTATGTCAATAACATACAATACCAAAAATGTGAACTTACTTTCACTGAACTTATGGTAACACAATCCTTGACCGAGTTAATCTCAAAAACCAAAAGAGACTATTACCTCAAAAAAACTTGTGATACCATTGATGATAAGTCTGTTCGAGACCATAAATAGATTTTTTAAGCTTACATACCATGAATTTCGAATCACCTATTACAAAATGCTAATGTTGCACAAGGTAGATTGTTTTCTAAATTTTACCATTAATGTAAGCGTTTGTAACATCTATTTGATGAAGTTTAAGATCAAAGTGTGCAATTAACGCCATGATTTTCCTAAATAATTTGTTCAAAGATACGAAAAATAATTACTCTTTAAAAACAATCATTTCACCTTAAGTATAACCTTTCTCTACAATTAGAGTTTTATGTCTTTCCATATTACCCAAAGAATTTTGTTTATTTTTGTAAATCTATTTACAACCAATCACTTTTCCCTACATGTAATGGGACAAACTCCCATTCCACGTTACCTTTCATTTATCTCTTCTTTCATAGTATTAATCCACAATTGAGAGTTAAACCCCTTAATGGATTATTTTTAAGATGACATATCATTTAAAATTACGCCATATGTCTCTTCATGTTCTTGAAGATATACTATATAATTTTAATGAATATCATTATTTCTTTATCTTATGGACCTTATTAAGAGAAATATTACTTATTTTTGCACTTCTTGAGGAGGTAGAGTTTGATCTTTATGAACAATGTTATTTTTTTTCTACTTGTGGGTGATTTTCTTGAGTTTCTTCGTGTACAAACTGGACGATATATGTATCTTGGTTAAAACCCTCAAGTCGAAATTTTGTTTGAGTTTGAGTATCTTCTTGCTCTAATGGTACCAAAATTATTAGCATTAGAGTTCAATCTTTTGATACTTGTGTACTTCTGTTAGAACCTTCACCAGTCTCTATAGTTTCTTCCTCAAAATGAAAATTTGTTCTAGAATTCTCCCTACCTAAACTCAACATCCCCAAGGAACTTTACTATTTCCTTTAAAAAAATATTATGAGTGTAAGCATCATAAAACTTAAAACCCATTGAATACTCGGAATAACCAATAAAAAATAATTAACCGTTATTAGGTTTGATTTTTTATTCGTGAGGCATGTAAGTCTTTGCTTCAGATGGATAGCCCTATATATGCAGATGTTATAAACTAGGCTTACACCCATGGCATAGCTCATACAAGGTCTTGATGATTACTTTAATGAGAAATCTATTGAGAATATAAGATGCACATTTGATTGCCTCGCTCCATAGTGATAGTAGTAGAGTTGATTTATTAATCATAATTAAAACTATATCCTTTGGTGTACGATTTCACCTTTCATATACATTGTTTATGTTTGGTGATCACGAAATTGTATATTGAGGGACTATCTCGCATTCCTCTAGGTATAATGCAAATGTTCCTTGACATTTTTCACATCATCTGTCGTATCTTTCATAATATCCACCATCACACTTAGATCTAGCGCACTTAATTCTCTTACTTAATTGTTATTCAACTTCAGTCCCAAAAGCTATGAACTTGTCTAACGCTCCCGATTTATCATAAAGAGGGTAGAGGTATCCATAAAAAGAGAAGTCATCTATGAATGATATAAATTACTGTATGTTCCATGATTATTGTGGAAACAATCAACATATATCAATATGAATCAGTTTTAAAACTTATTTCGCTCTATATGCCCCTAGCCTTTTTCATTTTTCCTTGTTTCTCTTTGATATATTCGATACAATGAATGAAATCTGAATAATTGAGTGAGTTTAATAAACCTTCAACAACAAGTTTATTCATCATTATTTTGAGATATGACCTAAGAGCTTGTGCTAAAGATTTGGTGAATTTTTAGTTTTATTGTTATTCACTTATGTCGATTGCTTCATTATGATTCTCAATTGTATATAATAAATACAACTTATCATTCATTTGTAAACACCCAATATTAACTACTACATTATTAAATAAAAGAGCCAACTGATTTCTTCCAAAAAGATACGAGCAACCAAAATTATTTAATAGTATAAAAAAATCAAATTCCTTTTAAAATAAGGCACAAATAGAACATCCTCCAAAAACAATAAATGTTCACTCAATAGGTTTAAATGAAAATCAATAATATTTACAACTAAGCACAATTTTTTCTACCATATAAATAGACCTCTCATCTTTACTGAGGCCACGACTTATTAACGTGCCCTACCAATAACTATATACATAAGTGTTTGCATCTTTATCAACCCACCAAGTATTACTTGAAACCAAAACAAGATTAACCTATGAACAAACCACAAATAGTGATATTACCTTTCACTTTTATATAAATTTGGTATATTTCACAACCCATTTTGATGTGCCTCTTATTTTTACATAACAAACACCAACTATCGATCAACTTCTTTTGATTATTCTTACTTGAACAAGATTCAAATCATTTTTCATCAAACTTTTTTCTTTTTCCATGCCTCTTTATTTTTATTGTAGCTCACTACGTGCACCTTGGGTGGTTCACCTTTCATTATTTCATCCATTGTCCAACATGAGAAATCAGATCACCGGTTGTCCAATTCTCATGTATGTAGTTGTAAGTATATTTGAAATGCTTATACTTAGCAGGTGGTGGATGAAAGAAGAAACCGGCTATACATTCTCCAAATATATTAATCTTAATTATCCTTAACTTAATGAAAATCATAGACATCCCAATAACGTGTTTTCATATTATATTTTTGACTTTGTAATTTTTGGTGGAGATCTTCTTCATCAAACATTGCATCTCCACATTCTTTAGAAAATATTTTCTCAACTTTTACGAGAAACTTAGAGATGGTGATCATCTTCATCGAGATAACCACAAGAAATGCAACTAGAATCCTTTAATGCATTAGGCCAAACACATCGTATTGGACCTCTCTCGATTAACTAATTGTTTTGTCTTCTCAAGATTACTTTGACATTTAAGGAACAACTCAATCTTTTATTTTCATTGGTTAAAATTTGACCCATCCAACACGGGAAGCTTATTTCTCATGGGTTATTAAGCAACATAATTAACTACAGAACATTTAAACACACATCACATAAGATTCACACTCATTGACAGATAATACTTAAGCTTAAACGTGCTTAAACATGACATAACCCATGTAAAACATAACATACATCACCAATACAATAACTTTGGGTAACCATACTAACATGTATTTATAAGTTATAAAAAATCATGATTAATATTATTTTAATTGGTTAAGTATCAGCCAAACCCTCATTTGGATTGATTCCCCCTACTTAAGTTAAAAAAATTAATGATTTATTTTCCCGATGATTTTCTTTCATTCATGATTAATCATGATAAGTATTGACCTTATTTTGGGCCACAAATACTTCCAATAAACTTAATCCATGAACTATTCATACCATATGATCCTCAATCCAACAATTACCCTTTCCGTGAGCTAATTAATTAATTTTATAATTCACATACAATAGTACAAACAACCTTAGTCATGCGTATCTATATAAATTTTTAAATGCATATCTTCAACCACATACAAATGAAAAATAGCATGCCCAAACACATATTAGTGGTTACCTGTCACAAAGGAAAGAAAACTCATGCATATAACCTTCATTGGCCTGCTGTTGTAATGAAGAACTTATTCATTGCAACAACCCATGTTCACCTCGACGAGCTGATGTTGATCACAGTAAAAAAGATCCCTTCATCGCGATCAAATCATGAGTGGTCGTGGCAGATGTTTTTAGAAAACACTTCAATGTTTTGTTTTATCCTTCAATTTTGGTTCTATTTGTTGTAAAAAAAACATTTTTCCCAACACCAAATTAACCATAATCCAGTCCATTAAGAACATCAAACACCGAAACATGTAATCATAAACATGCTCCAATAAATCAAAACATGTTTTGATATAACCTTAAATCCAGTATTTCACCAACTCTATCAACACATAATCCCGATGGTATGGATTCTTTACATAAAATTAAATCAACATAATTTTCATACGATTGATTCATAATAGAGCCTTCACTATAATAGCAAATGATGGATTATATTGAATATCTCAATAAATCTATTATATCATAAATACTAAATTGTTCCCTTGTGCATATAATTATATTATTATAAATAAAGTTGCATAATTTACTTATTTATTAAAGTGCTCATCCTAGAAATAACAGATTGTCAAATCCAATTTGTGTTCCTAAACTTACTCGAGTCTACTGGATCTACTGGATCTACTTTGATCTTGTTGATCTTCAATCTTATTTTTATTTGTTAATGCTTAAAATAATAAACTAGAGTTTTGTGATGAATCTAACTAACATAGCAATATACAGAATATTATACGATAGTTAAATAAATACTATTATACATCTTCTTATACACATAATGCAATTCGATTAAAACTTTAACTTATTATTCTATGTAGTCAAATAACATAACCCACTAAATTGAATTAATTGATTTAGTCTATAAACTTATTAGTTTAGTCTTAAGTGTTAACATTTGCGCTTAATTCTTCAGATGATCCAAATTTAACCTGGTATCCACACTTAAACCTTCATAATGTATTTTCACTTATCACTCCAATTCTCAATTATAAAAATAACTCAATTACTTATTGATTAGACCATTTTATGATAATGAATAATTACATCATTAACACAGCAATCCATAAAATTCTAATGTTTTTACCATTCGTTAAGAGGATGAACAAAATATTAAGAGAAAAAAAAACTTGTAAATTTTATTTTTCTTCTTTTATTCTTACGTTGTTTAGTCGCTTAGTTATTGATAATTTACTTTGACGAGGTAATCCATTATTATTAAGTTTTTTAGATATATGGGATTTTTCACATTTAAGATGAGGTTTTCATATGCAAATCCCCAACCATAAATGTAATTATGAGCGATATTGTCAATTTTCCCTTGGCCAAAGAAGTCCTAAAATTATGTGATTATGTAGGTGTTACTATGGTAAATGAGTTTATTATTTGTCAAGGTGTTGTGGTACCGAGACTAACTAGGGTCAAGGTGAAAGGAAAAAATATCACGAAAGACACAGATGAGGATTACTGTTAAATCTAGTTTCAACATAATATAAGTATCTTGTTTACATGGTAAATAACCCATACAATAACAAAGTAAAGAGGCTCAAGTAGCTGGCCAAATGTAAAAAATCATAATTCATAGAAACGTGGTAACGCTATGATATCCTTAGGAATATTTTATGCATCTTCAAATATATTTACAACCCAGAAAAGGTCACTCTCTGCTTTGCAAATTAAATATATTCATGAAAGGAGAACCTTTCCATTTGATGTTTCCTCAACCACACTGATTTTTTTTAATCTTTACAATGATGTTAGAAATAGTTTCCCAAATAATTGAGTCATTTAATGGTCGTCCTATGGGTCGGAACAAATCAATATCGATCTTACCGCTCGACAGGTGGAGCTGAGGATCAAGGTATGCCGTATACACTCTCTTTTGTAACCGCATTATATAAGATTTACTGTAAGCGAATCGTATTTTTATTATATGTATATGCCATTTTTAACACCTTTTATTTTCTGAAGGAGGTGTGGTGTATAAGCTCACAGAGTTGGAGAAGCTTGATCTCAGACAATTTTTACATATGAAGATTGAGACATTAAAGGATTAGTTCCAAGTTAGGGTCGGAGAGACCCCAATATAGAGTGAAATTTGACCAAAAAATGGGAATACCAAAAAATACGAGAAGCTAGCCAAGTGACATTTGGCCATTAAGGCCAAAATAAGAAATAAAGCGGAGGCCTTGGTAACTGAGGTGTAGAATGAATAATTATAGAGAAATAATCTATTGAATCAAACCCAAGAGATCACATTGATAACGCCGTAAGAGCATATGAGGCTAGTGGAAACCAACTTGGAGTTTGTAAATCCATAAAACCTTCATGTTTAAATTTTAAAATGGTTTTAGGATATAGTACCACCTAGGCGGCTTCCTGAAGAGAGAAATATCTTTCCCCTACTATCTGAGGATGATCCCTACTCGGATGAAGACGAGACAGTGAACAAAGGAGGTGACATGGTTCTTCACGAGGTGGAAGGTATTAGTATATGACCCAACATGAATTTAATTTTGGTAGGGGTTTCTAATTTTAGGACCATGGGTAATTACAATTAGTATGGACTCTAAAGAAAGAAGTGATAAATGTTTATCTTGCTACGAGGTTTATACTCTTATTAAGAGGTAAGGATTTGTAATAATAATATAATATAATACTTATTATGAGATATAGTTGACTTTATTATAAATGTAAATGATAAAATGAGTTGGATGAAATAAATGAGTTAGATAAGCTAAAAGAATTAGATGGAGCCAAAGAAATTCGATTGGCTAAAATAAGATAATCTAAACAAGCTCTCATTCCTTTACGAGCCACTTCTAATAAGTCATATTTATTCATTTTCACATATTTAAATTGTTACATCATTTAGCATTTCTCATAGAAATATGTATCATGTATATTTTATTTGTTAATGTATTGTTTTTCTGATTTATTAAAAATATGATATATAAATTTGATGTCATACAAAATTCAATTCTTCTTATTTGTTTTTTAAATAATCAATAGGTGTTTTTCCATTAAAAAATAAAAGATAAACTTGTTTATGTGTTGTAGTTATAGGATTTATAATTAGTTTAATCTTTTTTTATTTTATCTTTAGAAATATATTTGATAAAATAGTTTATATTTGTTTTTAAACAGTTCTTCTTTTGTTATTCATGGCAGTTGTAACGTACAAAAGTTTGGGATTGCTCAAGATGCTTAAATATGTTCAAAAAATTGGGTAAGGAAGAATGCTATGATGGGATGTAGATACTTCTTAGCTATCAAAATGAATTTTTTTCTCTAATAACTTTGAGTAAAAGATGAATGTGAAGATAATGTCAAGTTTATATCTAATAAAATATTCTAATTTTTTGTCTACTTACTTTTTGATCAGTGCAACATGCATGAAGCTAAATGGTCACGTGTTTGGGGATACCTACGCGACTCTAGCACTACCAATATTTATGAGTCTTGATAAGATAATTCAAACATAAACATGAGTTTATAACATTGTGACCGCGATATTTCGACAACCAAAGGAACACAAATAAAACCCTTATAAGGCCATGATAACTCGATCATCTGGTGAAAAAAAGAGTCGATAATCTCAACAATTCCAGTTTAGACCTTCCAATCAAATGATCCAATTAAACACTATTATATGGTCCAAATACCTCAACCATCTAGAGATCAGAAGTAGACAATCTTCTCAATGTCTTCTAATTTAGACCTCTAGATTAAATGATACAATTTAGAACCCTTACAGGGTCCGGATAGCTCGGCCATCTGGTGATATGAAAATCCAATATTCTCAACGTCTTCCAGTTTGGACCTCTAGATTAAACGATACAATTCAATACCTTTATAACGTCCGGATAGCTTGGCCATATAATGAGTTTAAATGAGACTTTCTCAGCACAACCATTCAAGAGAGACCTTGACAACCTCAACCCACCGGTCCTAAATCTGACTAAGATTCTTGTAAGTTAGACAATAAACTAACATTTGAGCCTCTCTAATCGGGATAATCTTAGTGCATCCTATTAGTTATTCAAGATGGACCCCGAAGCCTTCGAACATACATTTGTCCGACCAAGCCCATGCACTTCTGGAAAACGTCTTTTCAACTCAGTCAAAACCTAAGTATTCTAGACGAATCAAACTTGGAATATGTCTAGGCAAGCCTCTTCAAGCATATGAAAGATAATAAGGGCATTCATATAGTCCTTCCCGACTAGCTCGCAATGAATATATGTGATGCAAACCAATGAGATAAGTATATTTATCAAATAGGGAGATAAATAGTTGATTTTAGACTAGATTCTTTGTCACTTTCTAGCAGCCCAATTACAGGACTTAAAGATAAACAATCTAAAAACAAAATCTTAATGGTGTAATTCAAATGGTTAGCATGATAATTTTAAAATCATCGAGATACGTCAAATAAAAATCATATTATTACAATTAAAGTGATTGATTAGAGAAGTAACAAACACATCCATTAGATGAGGAAAATATAATAATTTGATTATTAAATAACTCTTTTATACTTGGAGGTTTAACTAAGCATAAATACGAGGCTTCATAGGCTTTATAAACATAATTTGGATTTTGGGAATATTATTGTATTGTGAGGTGTATCCTCTTAGTTTTTAAACGAATTTTTTAAATTATGAAGATATTATAGTGGCGTTCAAACATCAAACTTGCAATCATGGTTCTAATCTTAGTGAATGGTCAAGACTCAAACAAACATTTTTCACACATTCTTGGGATTCTAAAACTGGTCTAACTATCGGGTTTCACCACATTCATTGGTGGAGTCTGATAAGGATATAAATTATCAGGGAGTAAATGAAATTATAAGAAAGGTTTATTATTAAAGTTTTGTAAAGTTAAGAGGATGCATGTAATATTGAATGCAAATATTAAGCCAAGCTGCAATATACCCAAAGGTGTAATTGATTTCGTTATTTATCATTCTATCCAATAAATAGGAGAAGGGATTATGAAATAAATATGATTGACATTTACTCGATCACAAACGGTTTCTCTAGCTAAAAGTAGACAAGTTCTTTTATCTTTCCAGAATTACTTACGTTGTTTGATTCTTACACAAAAAATTTAATAGTAAACAGTGGCGACCACAACGGGAGATTACAAGGTACCCAGATAGCAAATCTAAAACCATCAAATACGCGATTGAAATTACCAATTTAGATTACAATGGAATTAGAAATTAAAACCAATCCTACAGTGTTGATGGAAAAAAAGTACATTATTCAGGTTTGCCTAGAGAAAGAGACCGAGGAGATAGTCAGGGAATGAACAACGTGAACAATCTGATATAGAGAGCCAGATGAATCAATTTTTAGAAAAGATAACTTTATTGAACAATGAGATCAATTAAAGATAGCAACAAATTCAATCAGGAAGGATGGAATCCGAGGTATGACAAGTTGACGAGAAAAATGAATTAGAAAACCTGTCTGATGAATCTTACGCAGCTCAATAAGTTCGAAGTGACCGGAAAAAAAAAACTAATTTCCATTCAGATAGAGAACATCCCACGAAAAGAAAGAAAGATAAACATCGGGTTCGACTAGTGATAATGAATTTTTTAGTTCAAAATTTGAGGGTGGTTTATTTAAGAAAGGAAGACATTAACGTTCTTCAAAGAGAGAGGGAAGTCGACGTCAAAAATCACAAAAAGAGCATATATCAAGGAGAGACAGTAAGCGTTGAAATATGAGAGATAACTCATGGTACGAAGGTAATACGGCCCACCTGATAGTTCTAGAAATATCTAAAGCTTAGATTCGTTGGTTTCACCACTAGAAAAGATCAAACGTTAACTAATAGAGAAAAATATGAGATTGTAGAGAGAGAAATGTGTCAGAGTAATATTATATATTTAAACGTACTTGCCCCCAAAAATGAGTATTTTCTTATATAGTGACAGTAGTGGGGCCCATTTTACATAAGTGGTCCCTCTAAACTATCTTTTTCTCTTTTCACACCCTTACTTCTCCTATTATCAAGTAAGTCATTATTTCTAGATCTATCACTATAGATACATATACAATTACAAACATATGGTAACGTGATCTAATTATGTTGGCCCAAAGTGACCTAGGTATTTTTTTTCCCTTATCAGTAGTCCTCCAGTCTTTATGAAAGGATGAGTGAAGATTATCCAGCCATAGGTTCGAAACATCTTGCGGTTATACTTAAGCGGTCAAGGTCAGCTTATACCGATGCTAGGGTTGGGAGATACTTGTCTTTGGCCAACCCTTCGTTGTCGGTAGGGACAATCTGTCGGGAGTTTGTCGCTATATTTTGTTCGCGTCAATCATGGTTGGTTGTAGTGGGTTCCTTCTTGACAAGGTGTGTTTCTGAGGCCTAGTCCTGATGGGCTTTGCGCCCAGGCCATTTACTATTTTGGGCCCGCTTACCATGTGTGAGAAATGTGATATCTTTAACGTACACATGCATCCTTTCTATTAAACACTTGTCGTTCAAGTTTTTGCCTCTTGGACTACCTGAGGCTTACATTATAACGTTAGCCTCCTAGCCCATCCAAAATATCAGAACTTGATACGTGTCTTTCAGTTATTTTGAGGAAGTGTAATCGTGACTTTAATCAAAACGACTCTTGGACTTCCCGACGCTCTTTCATAAAGAAACTCGTTGAAGGGGTCATCATCCTATAAATAATTTTGTTTCTCCACTTTTTCCCTTCACCACATTTTTAGAGAGAGAAAGATTTCCCCATCTTTAACTTATCTAGAGAGAGAAATATCTAGCGTCATTTTTGTTTATGAAAAAACCTGTTTCTAAGAATAAACCAGACTCACGCTCAAAGCCAGTCTTCGGTGCAATCGACTATCTCAGCATTTCTAAAAGAGTTGTTGAATACAAAGCAACATGCCTAATTGATAACACATCGGCTGTTCCTATAAGCTCGACCTCTCTTAATTTCCCCAAAGTTGTACTGCCCCAATCGTCTAAACAAAAAACCAAGGTAAACCCTTCATTTGTCTAAGCTCAGTCTCCTAAAAAAAATTATTCCTAGAATTTCTATTATTCGGCCCCTATCTTCGGGAAACAAAGTTTCTACTGTTAAAAAACCTAGACCTCAATTTTTGGTTATGAGAGATTCAGTGCTTCTTCATCCTCTCCCGAGATGGTCCAGCTAACCTCCACCATCGTAGGTTATGAACCCAGTCATAACACCACGGCTACTGTTAGGGGTGTAGTACAGAGAGATGCTGAACGTCAAACAATTGAGGAGGCTGCCTTTAAAAAAGCAACATAAAATAAATTATGGTTGTGTACGCATTGATAGTAGCTCCATATTTGTCTGTTTTACTCCCTTCCCAGAAGAGTTGCGTAATCCTGACACAATTTTACCAGAAGAAAAAAAGAGCAAAGAACCGGCCCCCACTGCTCCCCTTGTGAAGGTTCCTACTAAGGAGGTCGCTCCTAGAAAACGTAAGGAGCCAACCCTCACTGCTCCTTCTGTGAAGGTTGATAATAAGGATGTCGCTCTTAAAAAGAAATTTACAAAAGATAGACGTCCTCTCAAAGGAGTTTGGGAAAAGACTGATAATGCAGTTTTGAGAGAGACTAACTATGGTCTGCCCGCCAAGCCGACCGGCCCTAACACTACTGAAAGAGTCATGAATCAGCAACAGATCGACCCAACTTAGTCGATTTGGCCCATGTTCAAATTCCTCCCACCAGTACCATAGAAAAGACTGAGCCGCAGAGGAATATGTAGCCCACCGAGATGATAACGGGGTCGCTGTCGGGAAAGATAGTACTGTTACTCTTGCAATGAATGAGAAACCCATTTCCACCCGAAAATTGACGAATTATTTACTGTTATTACAATATTTTACCTGGGGATAATATTATCTCCCTTTTAGCGGTAAGTATCTGTACTATAGTCCAGAAGAGCAACTCGGGATTAAAGCTATGCGGGGGATTTCCAACTGCGTAACGATCCGCTTTCTAAAACCTAGAGAGACACCATTATTAGTACATCAAAGAGAGGTAGTCCTTTTTACCCATTTGTTTAACTGGGGACTAAGGCTTCCACTTGACCCCGACATCGTGAGATACTTCGAGATCCTGGGGATTTTCCCGACCCAACTCACTCTTAATGCTTGGTACACACTGATGTCGTGTATAATGACTTCTGGTTTAGCTAAAGTGCTGATATCTATAGAAGAGTATATAGCAATGATTGGGCTTTAGAAATCACCCAAGTTACCATTTTTCTACTTTTTTTAGCCAATAACAAGAATATAGTAAATGATCCGTTATAGGCTAACAAAGCATGGAACCACCGACTCGTCTTTATAAGTGGAGCGTGGGAGAATGGTCGACCCCACAACACAAATAAACCCAGGCGTCTAACCCGTAAATGGATTGCAAGTGTTGCATAGGAAAGCTCATCTAAAGTCAACCACGACCATCTTTCTAAAGCTCAAAGCTTATGCCAAAAATAATCAGGGACAAATATTTCATCAATGTTTTAAGAATACCAAATTAGTCAATAACAACCTCTGGTGTTGGTCTAACGAAAAAGTGTTGATCAGCTGCGGATTTCAGCTGATGTCGTTAATATAGTTCAAAGAATAGATTCTCGATGGAGATGTCTTTTTGCATAAGCGGAATCGGTCCCTTAGTAAACGTGTTAAGAGAAATTCGACCAAGAAAACGAGAAAAAAAATAAAGGAAATAGCTGTTGATGGTGAGCCTTGGGAAATTGTTGTTGTCGAACCTGAAAATACCGTTGTGCTTAGTGAACCGACAGCTAGCGAAGGAAAATCTCCCAACAACGAAAAAAAACTAGAACAATAATTGCGGGGAAAAGCGAAATAAAGCTGTTGTAATTAATGACGGAAACAAAAACCCCGAACGATCAGGAAGAAAAAATACCAAGTTATGGTGGAGGCATCTGAAAAAGTTCCGATGATAGAACAAACAACTATTCTGGTATTATTCGAACAATATGAAGATGTCAAGCTAGACATTGTCGTTGAAGAATCTGAAAAAATAAAAAATATCAAGGGTGGGGATCATGCTAATGCAGCGATGGTGTTGAACCATTTGGAAGATACCGTTAATGAAGGTTATGATAATCTTGACGTTTTTGCAGGTGGGTCACTGTTTCCCAATACCAAATCGTCCCCACAACGAGTTTTCCAAAACCCTGCAAATGATATGACCCCTATAATCGGGAATACAAATTGCCCCGAGCCACTACCTGTAGTTATCCTTCTACAAGGCTCGGGTAACTTCCATCTTCGAGAGTCAAATACCATGGCTAGAACTCTGTACAATATGGTCATTCCCTTAGTATTAAAAGAAAGAGAAGCGACACAACTCAAACATGAATTGTCAGAGGTCAAAAAATGTTTGTCTAATGTGGAAGTGAAGTTGTCAAATTACCAAAAGTTAGAAAAAGAATCCGAGGAAGCGATCAGGAATACTAATACTCGGGCTGCATCGGCTGAAATTGCCCTTTGAACTCTTCGGGAAAAAGAATCAGAATGGAAAGTGGCTCCATCCCAACAAACCTAACTTAACCAATCTCTTCACGACTACTTATTAAAAGCTAAAGAAGATCGAGATAAAACAGTGCGGGTTTTGGCCCGTTCGGGCAATTCAAAACCAATTTATAAGTCTAGAAAATAGCTAAGACTGCTAAAGATTTCTTAGAATTTTGGTCTGTTATGGAAATGAAGAATAAAGAAAAGAAAAATATATTCGTCGTTAAATGAAAAAAACTTATGAAGCAAGAGCTTGCCGATGCCAAGGCTTCTTATGTTTTTTTTTCATAGCCAGTACCCCCAACTGTTATTAAGATAGATGTGGAAAGATGTTCCAGAGGAAGACCGCCCCGACGTGGTCGTTAGTGAAGATGAGATCGTTGGCGAGGACCCATCAAACTGTTAAAATCATGTTGTTTGTAATCCACCCTCGTTAAAACACGTTGTATTTTGTTAGATCCCGAATCTTCTTGATGTATTTTTGTTATCAATCTTGAAGCATGCGCATATATCTTCCTCAAGAATCTTAGACTGTTGTATTTTTGTTGTACCCCGATCCTTATCATTGCGGTACTTGCTTAAGGTACCTAGCATTTGTTTCACTCTTAGAAATCGAAAGTGATCAATTTCCGATACTAAGAAATTAAACTATCAATCATCATTATGAGTACAAAATAAAACAATATATGTAGACTAACTAAGTTAGATAAATCCGCATATCCACTTAATGATTGAAAAACTTTTTAGGTTCGAATATGTATATCAACTTAATAGTTGAATTTTTTTTAGGTTCGAATATGTAGATCAACTTAATAGTTGAAAAACCTTTTAGGTTCGAATATGTACTGCCAATATATTAATTCAAGGCTTCAAATTTAATAAACAGATCAGTTTCCATAGACACCTCATTTAGTTGCGGATGTACATAGGGCCCGGAGGGGCGCTGGCCCCCGCTTACCATAAAATATAGCTTAATATATATAGTTTATTTTGGGATAAGATACATTTTTAAGGAAAATTTTAATTTTAAAACCTGAAATAATGTTTATTTTGGGATAATATACATTTACTTATATTTTTAGTTAGCAAATTTTTATTTACTTGAATCATATCTTTTAAAATATTTTTATAGTATATTTTAAATAACAATTTTCATTTTATTCCTTTAAATTTTTTAAAATACTTTTTAATTCAATATATTTCATTTATAAAATAATTAATTTTGTTTTTGAATATGATTACACATGTTTGTTAAACAATATATATTGAAATATCTTTTAATTTTTTTCAATAAAATAATTTATTTATATTATAAATTATATTTGAAACATATTTGATTTTATTTCATACATTTTTTATATAATACTTTTGATTTTATTTCCATATATATATTTTTAAATATCTTTTACCTAACAAATTTTATTTTATTTTATATATTTTCAAATATAATAAATTTGATATTGTTTTGTTTTATTTTTAAAATATATTTTAAAATAATATATTAAAAAATATTAAGATTTATTGTTAAATATTATTTTTATATGAACTAAATAATATATTTTAGTATATATTAAAAACACCTTAAATTAGTTGTATATAATCGGAGAAACAAGTTTTTTTAAATGATAATTTAAAATTGATAATGAAACCATCTTACGACGAAGGAATCGTGTATAATAAAATTTATAAAATTTTGTTTAGCCCCCTTATTTTGATTCTTGGATCCACCATTGCCTCATTAAAATCTCCTCGCGCCACCAGGGTAGGAAAGAGTGTGCCCCTAACCAAAATTGTTTTACAAAATAACAAAGAAAAGATAAACGTTCAAAGTTGTTCCAAGTACAACTTTAGATGTTCGATGTTTCACGGTAATCTCAAAGGACGGTCAAACTTGTCCTTCAATCTGTATGTCCCCGGTTTTATTTTTTCAACCACCTGGTAGGGTCCTTCCCAATTGAGAGCCAATTTCCCAAGGCTTTTGTCTTTCGTATGTAAGAAAACTTTTCGCAGAACTTTCTCCCTGATATTGAATTCTCTCCTTCAGACTTTCAAAGGGTACCTGCTTCCCATCAAGGTTTGATAATGTAATGAATTTAAATGAGCACGATTTCGTTTCTCTTCAATCAAATCGAGGGCTAAACGGCGATCCTCTCTATTGTTGCTTTCCTCGTAATGGTTGATTCTAAAGGATGGGAACATTGTTTCTGCGGGGGGAGGGGGGGTATACTACGTCCATACCGTACACCACAGCTTAATGCGAATCTTGAGTAGTAGTTCGGGGTGTAGTCTCGTATTCCTACAACACTTCTTGTGAATAATCCGGTCATTTCCCAGCCTTCCCTTCTAAAATTTTCTTGAGACCATCGATCATTGTCCTATTCATAACCTCGACCTGACCATTAGCCTGTAGGTGAAAAGATGTTGAGAAACACTGTTGAATTTTATGAGACGGGCAAAACTCTCTCATTTAACTGTTATCGAATTGAGGCCCATTATCCATGTTTAGCCTTTGTGGAACTATGTACTAACAGCAAACATTTGACCAAATGACTTTATTTACATCGGTGGCTTTTGTTCTGGATAATGGCTCGGCCTCGAACCACTTGGAGAAGAAATCCACCGCGACGATTATTGTTTGTCTTCTTCCGGTTTCCATGGGTAGTGGACCTACTAGGTCTATTCCCCACATGTCAAATGGTAATTCTTCATAAATGGATTCTAATGGAATGGTCGAGATATGAATTGAATTCGAAAATCTTTGACAATTATCGTATTTCTTTACTCATTCTTTGGCATCGGCTGCTATCATAGGCCATTAAAAACCTGACAATAATACTCTATGATTAATTCCTTAAAACCACAGTGAGCCGAACTTTCGTCATCATAAAGTTCAGATAAAATCATATGTGACTCAACATGTCCCAAACATTTTAATCATGGCCTACTCAAATAATTCTTATAAAATGAGCCCCCTATTAACACGCATTATCGAGCCTTATTGCACACTTTATTTCCTAACACTTTATGCTCATGAAACGTACCATTTGCTAAAAAAACTCTGAATGTTACTCCTTCGATCCATACTAGTGACTGTCTAAATTTGGAAAGCCGTTTCTGGTCGGTTTTCTAGCTCTGTTCGTTTGATGATCGATGGGCACTCTTGCGTTAAAACCCATGGGTACTCCCCGACATATGGCATGGTTGTCAACCAATCAACGACTTCATTTTCTGCTCCGTGTACATGCTCATAGGTGACTTTTTTAAAAACGTATGCAAAACTCTTAGCGCAGCTAAGTACTAGATCAATTGTTTTTTCTTTGCGTTGGATTATCTAATGGCGTGGTTAATGAGTAACTGGGAGTCGCTTATTAACCGTACATTCTTCGATCCATATACTTGGGCCATTCTTAATCCTACCAATGTTGCCTCGTATTCAACTTCGTTATTTGATGCCATAAAACAAAAACGTATTACTTAACACATCGATATTCCCAAGAGTGTAGTAATTTGGACACCTGCTCCGCATCCATTAATACTCGACCCACATTGGTTCGTACTATCCACTCATCTGACTCTTTCTCTTGTTCGATCTCCATTTCTTCCAGTCGGCTGGAGTGGAATTCTACCAGAAAAACTGCCAACGCATGGCCCTTAATAACTGCCGTTGGCTCAAAATCTATGTTGAAATCACCCAATTCAACCGACCATTTGGACATACGTCCTGAGATATTTGGCCGTTGTAACACATTCTTCAAGGGGAAAGCAGTTCTAACTATAATTGAATGACCCTAGAAGTAGGGTCTCATTTTTCTGACCGCCGTCACTAGTGCCAAAGCTAACTTCTCCAGTCTCTAATACCTTTTTTCACCATCCAACAAGCTTTTTCTTACATAGTAGACTGGTTTAAGAGTTTGATCCGTCTCTCGTACTAACGTTGCACTAGCCACATAATCGGACACTATAATATATAGAAATAAAGTTTCTACATACAAAGGTTTTATTAACAACGTTGGAGACGAAAGATAATTCTTTATACAAAGAAAAGCCTCGGTACAAGTGGGTGTCCTATTAAATTCTTTGGTGTTCCTCATAACCTGAAAAAACGGTGTGCATTTATCAGAAGATCTAATATAAACCTGTTCAGAGTTGGCAGACGCCCTGTCAAAATTTGTACTTTTTTAACATTCTTTGGTGCCATGCTTCTCAAAGTGTTTAATTGCACTGAATCTGCTTCTATTCCCTTTTCACTAATTATAAAACCCAAAAACATTCCAGATCGGACCCCAAATGAAAAAAATTCTGGGTTCAACTTAAGATTTATTCTCTTTAGTTTATCAAATATCTCTTCAAGGTCGGCGAAATGATCTTCGTCAGAGACGCTCTTCACTAGCATATCATCTATGTAAACCTCAACGTTTCGTCCCATCTGACCCTTGAAAGTCTTGTTCACCAATATTTGATAGCTGTCTCCGGCATTTTTCAAACCGAAAGGAATAATCTTGTAACAATAAAGGGCTCTTCCAGTTATGAAAGTTGTGCATTCTTGATCTCTTGGATTTAACTTTATCTGATTATACCCTGCGTAAACATCCATGAAAGATAGTAGTTTGTTTCCCGATTTTGAATCTACTAGTTGGTTGATTCGTGGCATTGGGAAAGAGTCTTTAGGATACGCTCTGTTAAGATCCGTAAAATCCACACACATTCTCCATTTACTATTTTTCTTCTTAACTAAGACCGGGTTTGTTATCTACTGCGGGTACTGGGATTCCCTAATACGGCCCACCTTTGTCAACCTTTTTACTTCTGTAATGATAGTCTATGCCTTTTCTTGGGAAAAGGCTCGTCGTCTTTGAGTTGTAGATCGGACGTTATGGCGCACAGACAGACTATGGAACATCATGCAAACAAATGAAACTTACTTGAGAAAAGAAATTAATCTCTCTCGAAACGTAAAAGACAAATTCGCCCCGATCTTTAAAAACTTTCCCATAACAAACTCGTAATTTTCATAATTTTCATCAATCAATAGCAACCCAATGGTCTCCCTAGGATCGTCTAGTGGTTCCAATCCCGAGGTCGACCCCACTAACTGTTAATATTTTACTTGAACCATTTCCTTATCGGTTTTTATTGCCAAAGCCGCTCGATAACACTATTTTGCCGCTTTCTGGCTACTTCGGACAACGCCGATTTTGTTACCAATCACATATTTCACACATTGATGCACCGTGGACGTTACTGTAAGTATCATGGATAACCAAGATCGGCCAAAAAATTGCATTGTGAGAGGTCGGAAAATCCACAACCACAAAGAGTACTGTGACTTCCTTTTTGAAAGACCCTCGACCTAATTGTACCAACCCTTCGAATTCTCCGACCACCTCAGTTGTAGCTCCTGTGAAACCCACTATTGTCCGCTCTGATTTCAAAATAATTGGTGGCCTTTTGAACTTCGCATAAGTTGACAAGAAAATAATATTTGTTGAACTTCCAGTGTCAATCAGCACTCTTTGTACTTCTTCGCCATCAATTGCAGTTACGATAACTATTGCATCCTTATGTGGTCCGAAAATATCTCTCACATCGTCATCATCAAAACAGAGTATGGGGGACGGGCTCCGGTATAAGTAAGGTAACACCCTCGCCTCTAGTTAAGTAGCTAGACTTACCACGTGCCTTTTTCGAGAAGAATTAGTGATCTTTGCCATTAAATCACCTCCGAAAATAGTTAATGATTTTAAAATTTTACATAGCTTACTAATTTTTACACTTCCTTCAAGATCTATCTCTTCAATCATCCTAATTATGTTTCTATCATCGTCGAGATCTAAATATTCAGTAGATACGTCAAACAGGTCATCGACCTTGGAAATAACCAATGTCGTATCTTGCTTTAGCACTGACACAATTTCCTTAGATGCTACATTTTGCTGAACGTTTTTTTAACATATGCTGTTAATTTCCCGTTATCGATTAAAGCTTGTGTCTCAATTTTTAGCGCGATACAATTATTCGTATCATGCCCCACGTCTTCATGATACTTACAGTACCATTTATTTCGGTTTTCCCGAGGAGTTTGGATTGGGAAAGGTTTTTGAAAAGGAATGGTCAACACACACTCTTTTAAGTCTCCAAAGTGTGCGGGTCAAATCCATTTATTTGAGAAAGGTAGATTGCATGTCTGACTGTTATACCTAGCTCGATGTGGCTGCAAAACCGATGCCTTTCCTTATATCTGCTGCACTACTAGTGGCAAAACACTTATTGGTTGGGGCTACAAAATAAGGGCAGGTTTTTACAAATTTTGTTGGTATGCCATTACTGCCACTTGCAAACTTTGCTGAATTTGCGCTGCCAACTCAGACGCTTCAGTTTTTTCAATCAAAATTTGTTTATC
Organism: Limnanthes douglasii subsp. nivea; assembly: GCA_036936605.1. Classification (NCBI taxonomy): domain Eukaryota; kingdom Viridiplantae; phylum Streptophyta; class Magnoliopsida; order Brassicales; family Limnanthaceae; genus Limnanthes; species Limnanthes douglasii. Next base: position 122,563,982 of record JAUPFV010000005.1, on the reverse strand, counting down.
CACTTGGGCTAGTAAAGCAGAAAACGTAAAGGCTTGTTTATTTGTGACCTACCGTCTGTTTCATAGGATCGAGTAACAATCCCAACCTATAACCTGTGAAAGCCACACTTTCCTCGCAATGGTCAAGGTTGTTTTTAGCATCCATGAAGCATCAAGTATAATCCCTTAAACTTTTGCCTACCTTTTGAACATTACCCATAAAATTTTGAAATTCATTATACATCATTGGGATAATCGATTGTACCATTTCAAAGCCCGATCTTTAAAAGTCATCAATAACAGAAAATTAGCTTATCATTGTTGTCGAAACTTAACATGAAATTCTAAAAATCTTCTAAATGATTGTCTGGGTTTTTCTTCCCATCATACTTCTCCAATTTAGAAGTGTAAAAACGTTTTGGGAGGTGCCCCGACAGAATTTCATCCAAAAGCGGGGATGATCTATAGTTATGCCCCAATCCAAAGGCATGTCTCCCTAAACCCTCTGTATGGGTTTCATACAATATTTCCTCGCTTGGGTTAGTAAATTGACTCCCGACCCTATATCCATAAGTATGGCTGCACGATGGGAATTGTAACTGAGGAATATTAACTTGTTCTCTTTTGTTGCTCGTGATAACCTCTTCTTTCTTGACATAAATTAGAGTTCATTTATCGATGTTATTTTCGTGATGCTTTGATACTTTAGCCCGACGAGACTTTCGACATCAGATCTCTCGCTCTTTCATGATCCTTTTGCCCTTCCTATAGCGTCGGTTTTCTCGCTTCGGCGATGATGACTCATCAAAATCATAATCGGTAGAATTATTATACTCTCGTATGGATGCTCGGTTTTTCTTTCTAAACCATTATTTTGTTTAGGATATGGGATCACCTCTTGCAGTTACCTTCTTCTTTTTCTTCATCAAGCAATTATCCTCTTTGTTCTACCGACCTATTCCTTCTTTCAGCTAAAGCTGTCTATTTTTCAGCATTAAGCTTAACTATATCATCCAACTATTGTTTCATTGTCATGATGAGGGTTGATCGTTTACTTCGCCCTTGGTTATTTTGGTCACGAGCGTCATAACATGCTCAGAGCATCGGTCCTCAGAGTCTGAAACAACTCTGCCAGTATCCTTACTTAACGTTATAGTGACGGTAATAGGGCCCATTTTACATAAGTGGTCCCTCTAAATTATCTTTTTCCCTATTTACACACTTACTTCTCCTATTATCACTTGAGTCCTTATTAATTCTAGATTTATCACTATAGATACATATATAATTACAAACATATAGTAACATGATCTAATTATGTCGGCCCAAAGTGACCTAGGTATTTTTTGCCCTTATCGCAACCAATATGTTAACACTGTGAACCAGAACATGTATCCAGTCATAGGAACAACCGGAGCTGACCAGTATGTGCAAGAAGTAGATTAGATGAATTATCTTTTTCCTGCTGAGATAAGACCGATACCTCCTCTGATGCGCTTTAATATTTTGAAAGTATAAAAGTTTGATGGAATATAAGATCCTGCTGATCACATTGAGTAGTTCAAAAACTAAACGATGAACTTCGAAGATGATGATATGCTAGTATGTAGATAATTTTCTCAAACTTTCAAGGGCACTACTTTAAAGTGGTATAATAGAATTTTGAGGGGATCCATAGCCAGCTTTAGGATTTTTTTACACTGCATTCCAAAGATAATTTGTGGGAAGAAATGACATGTGAGCCAATGGCGATACAATGATACAATACAAACATGTAATATGGGAAAAGTTAAAAGATTATACTATACGGTTTGTATTAACAAAGACGGAATCAGAAGATTATGAAGAACTTGTTGTTATGGCAGCTTTTAGACAAAGGTTGCTTCAACATGATATGGAAAATGAGACTACAGGGAGAAGGGCATTGACATTTGGAGCTCTGATGGCTCAAGTTTAGGAACAAATTAAGGTGGAGGAGTCTACAAGAGTTCGAGGTGGATCAAGTTTCATCCAAATAAATTCAGGGCAAGCACGAACTAGCCAAAGGTATCAGAGAAACACTTCAAATTCACAAATATCATCTCATCTGACGACGAATACTAATCTACCTTCTCAAGCAGGAGGAGCACCTTCTTAACCATGTAGTTATCAACCTCCTTGGGTGAAGCCCAATCAGTGGATAAGGATATAATATTTTACGGAGTTAATAGAGAATGTGGCAACCATCTTCAAAAAAGCTAAGGATCGTGTCAATTTTAGAAAATTATCTCCACTAAATAGGCCAAGAGATGAGCAAAACAACAAGTTTTGCAAGTACCACAATGACATAATGCATGATACTACTGACTGGATAACATTAAAGAAAGACATTCAGATTTTAATAGAAAATAGTAAGTTAACGACTTTCGTTAAAGGACGGAGCATTGGACGGAATAATCTGAGCACATTACCACAACATGGTGTTAACACGAATTCAAAGCTAGATATTATATTGATAATCATGGATTCTGAATTAGAAAGGTTTGATGTGGCATCGAAATATCTGGATTCGGACTTAGATCGTCTAATCTTGCTAGCTATGGACGAGCCATAAGTTCAAGGAAGTGTTCAAAGTTTATGTGAGTATTTTGAATCTCTAGTGATTTTCGGAAGAGATATGATGACTAGTAATACGAACAGTTCTAGAAAGAGGCATGTGGTGAGTTTGGTAAATCAATTAGAAGGTAAAATATCTAAAATTTTGATAGATTTGCCCACGGAAACGCTTCAAGTTTTTCTTCTGCGGTTTTGATGGCAAAGCATTTTTATTCCTCGGCTTTTATTTTGAATAATTCCAAATATTCAAGTGCTTTCTTATTTTCTCCTTCACATTTGTCGAACAGCTCCTTCAGAGATGAGTACTTCGAACGTTCTTCGGTTAGCCGAGTCTCATATTTTGCCTTGAGCTCGTCCAGTTTGGTTTGATGCGTACAGTTTAATTTTTCTCTCTCTTGGTCATTAACTGCAGCAAAATATAGTTTGATTTGGATGTCTCTCTTGAGAAAGTATGATGTGAGGCAAAAATCAAATACGTAGGATTAAAAATGGGTTAATTATGTGTTTTTTCAATGTATGGCTTTCTATTTGAATAATTGCACATAATGTTAAATTTGAAGACAAAGTAAGGGTAATCTAGTAATAACAAGTTTCAAGTGTTTTAGAAATTTCAAATCATGGAGGAAATAATAAATATGATGGAGAAATAGCTTTGGCCAAGTATGATTAGTGAGCCTAAAATGCTTGAAATTGTTCGAGGAGATGTTGATTGCAAATGTATCTTAGCTTCTTGCTATAATCATCTATTCATTTACTCTAGATCTCTTTTTTAGAATTATTTCTCGTTTTAATTTTTTTTCTTAATTCGATTGTTTAATATATATATATTTTTTAATTTTTTTCAATAATTTATATATATATATATATATATAACCATCTAATTAAGATTTTTTTTTGAATCAGTATTAAAAATCTTTTTTAAAAAATTGATTAAAATAAACCTGGATGAAATTTGTTATCGATAAAAATTGATTTAATTTGAGAGTTCATGGAATAATGATTTGAATTATAAATAAATTTATTTCATAAATATTTAGATATTTGAAATTGGATAGATTTAGCCATAAAACTGCAATACACTTAAACCGATAATTTATGTCAGATTAGATAACAAGAAAATATATAATTAATATAAAAAAAATATAATATTTTTACTATAAATAATAAAATTGGATGTTTAAGAATATGATCAACCGATAATCTATGTCAGATTAGATAACAAGAAAATATATAATTAATACGAATAAAAATTCTAACTCATACTTTAAAAGACTATGTATATTAAATTACTCTTCTAAAAATATAATTAAACGGTTATAATATATATATATATATATATATAGTTGTTTCTATTTTTTTCACAATATTTTAATAGAAAATAACTACTTGAATTGTACACTATTTCATTGAAAATTTAATCATTCGAAATTATAAAATACAATTTTTTTTATATACTAAAATTATAACTAGCCCGTTAGATTCTAACACTGAAAATAAGTTTAAAAATAAATATAGTTTTATGTATAATTGCAACACAACAATTCTTTACTGTTATTTTTATATTAAAATTATCATGTTACAATAACATTGTATTTTGGTATTAATTTATCCAATATTATTAGATATTCTTTTTAATAATTTTTCAACACTATCAAATAATTCTTATAATTCAATAAAAATGTATTTTTAATTTTAGTTATAATATTATTGTTAAACAATCTAACAATAACCACATAATATCAAAATTGTTTACCAATAAGTACATACGACGTGATAAAATAAGAATAACCATTTTATTTTGAATTTTAATTATTAATAATTACGTATAATTTTTAATACCATACGTACCGTTATTTTATTACGACATTCTTGATTTGTATTTCATATTCTTTCTTACTTGATAGATTCTAGGTTTTTTTGTTCGTTCAATCAATCTCTTCTATAATTTGCGATCAATTTTTGTTCTTCATTTGATCGATTTCTTATGTAATTGACGATCGTTCTCAATTGATTTGTTGTTTTGTAATTATTCATCATTTATCGGTTCACATGTTTTTTTTATTTTTTATTTTTTATTGCATCAATTTATTTTGTTGATGCTTAATGATTAGATGACTGTTTTAATTATGCTGATTTTTTTTTATTTCATACATTCACATAAATATTTTAATAATTATCTAAAACAAATGATTTTATGGAAAATAGATTTTGGTTTCTGCACAATTAAGTTCATTTAAGTTTCATAATTATTTAGTGTTGTTAGGTTGAGAAATTGTGTACATTTTGGTTGCATAATTAGTTAGTATGTTTGGTTGCAAAATTAAGTACATTTTTTGTTGTGTAATTCATAAGTGTTGTTGTGTTGCATAATTTATGTAATTTTATTGCATAATTACTATTTTTTATTTTTCAAATCTATCTCATATTTCTCTTCCATCTAGCTTGAAAATGAGAGTTTGAATACCTAAAAATAAATTTATTCTATCCAACGGTAAAGAGTTGCTTCATAAAGTAAAATGCGGACGTTGTAAAAAATGTGGTCATAATAAAAGAATACATAACGAAAATATATAAAACAGTGTATTTTTGTTATTTTAATTGGATATGTTATTTTTATTCTATTTGTAATATTGTTTTTTAAACAATTTGGAATTAGATATTTTTTAATTATGATAGTAACCATTGTGAGTAGGGTGCGTAATTACGTTATAATGGCTTGATAAAAAGAGAATTATTGTTAAAAAATACTGCATACTTGGATGCAAAATTATGTTGTACTCGGTTGTAAAATTACGTTATAATTGGTTGTAAAATACTATTTTGCTGCGTAAATAGACTTATGATATGAAAATTACAAGTGTAATTGAGATGTGCAATTATAATTTAATTTGTCGCGTATTACATTATAAATTATTGCACTTGTGAAATAACAATATAAATGATAATATAAAATTAATACTCTAAACGAAAAAGAGTATAGTTGAGAGACATACAAGTTTTACAAAAAGAAAATATAGTTTTTTACCTTAACAAATGAGTATCTACCAATATTTTATTATTTGTTAATGGTTAACAAACAAACCAAACATTTTATGCTCTCCTGTTTGATACAAGTTCTGTTTCTTTTTGACACAAAATCTCTTTGTAAATGGTTGTTAAAATAGATTGATTTTTATTTTTTTCATTTTCTGATATAAACTTTAAAAATAACATTTGATTCTTTTATTTCTTTAATCAGTTTATTGGTTTTTGTTTTTTAGTTTTTCAATTTGTTTAATGACGTCTTCTTCTAGATCCATATTTCATGACTGCAAAATAAAAAATAAATAAAGGTTTGTCAAAGTTTGGTTTCATAATTAATTTCAATTATATTAAAAAATACATTTTAGACGTGCTAAAAACATTATCGCGTAATTACGTGTTAAGCTGTTGCGTAATTATGAGTAAAATCATTGCGGAATTATTTATTTTTATTGCGGAAAAATTGACGCTATATGTTGATATTGATTATTCAAATTGTTGACTTCTTCTTAAAGATTTTTTATTTTTTTGTGAGCTAAAATGTATTTGGAATTCTTGATGTGGAGAATACTAATTCTTTTGACAATTTTTTTTATCTATATTACAAAGTTAAAATACATATAGATTAGTATTGAAACCAACTGTAAATTAGGTGCATAAATACGTGCAATTAAGTTGCGAACAATGTATTTTATGTTTTAAAAACATATATAAAACGAATATATAAACTTAATGTTATTTAGGTGCGTAGATATGTGCAACCAACTGACGTTAAGTTTTCGTGAAAACCTACTTACAGTTGGTTTATGTCGAAATGTTTGAGATTTTACTGATTTTTTTTGCATAAAAGAGAGAGGATTTGCGAGCTAATGCTGAAAGTGTGAGCCTTGATTTTTTGTTTTTATACCCAAAATATAGTCTTACTAAATTCTATGATTTTGGCTAAATCTATATGTATTAGTATTTTTAATCTTGATTGAGACCATAAAAAACATATCATTGATTAAGACCCATTGTAAAAGTAAAATAATATTTTTCAAAAGATTTTAATAAGAAAATTAATTTTAAAGTTTCGTTATAAGAAAACATGATCTTTTCTAGCGGAAAAAAAATGATTTTGAAGTTTTGAAGTCAGTTTGAAGATACAATTAGGAGGATATGCTTTTGCTCCAAGAAAGCAGAGTCTTGAGAAGTTTCTAGGAAATCTAAAATCAACTTCTTGTTGATTATTGATTATCTTCTCCATATTCCCTTCCATTCTTAATTCTTCTCCTTTAGATATTTATTAATAATTTGGGTTTTTCTCTCTTGCAGGTTGTCTTTTTTATTCTATGTTTTTCTTAATAGAGTTTGTTCTTCTGTTGGCTTTTCATAGCTTTCTTCTTGGTTCCCTATAATGGAAAACTTCCCAGATTTGCTTTCTTCCATTCATTCTCAGTCTGAGAAAGAAACGAGCACCAAAAATAAAATGGTGAAATCGTTTGCCGAAATATGTGGCAGAAGAAAGAAAACTGAATAAGTCAGATTTCCAATGTTCTTTTAACACAAATCTAACCACATTTCTGTCCAAATTCCTCTAAGTGTCAAAGACTCTTTAATGGTTCAAAGAAAGTTCACACTAATTGGCAAATTTAGCCAATGAATTCCGAAAAAACTTATTATAGATGAATTTTTCCAAAAGAAGAAACTGAAGAATGAATTCAGCATAATCATATGGGGCACAAGACATCTTCTATTTGAATTCAGCTCAAAAGACGATATGAGAAAGGTTTGGTCCAGAAATGTCTGGACGTTAGGCAATTCCTCGATGAGGCTATTGAAATGGACTCCGAACTTCAATGTTAAGTTTGAATGTCCTATCTGTCCAGTTTAGATCAAATTTGATAAAATATATGAATTCATGTATAAGGAACAGATGATCTTCTCCCTGGCAAGCTCTATAGGCACTCCTCTGGAAATAAAAATCCCTGAAAGAAACAGAGCGTATTACAACTCTTGCTTAGCTTGCATTGAATTAGATCTGTCTCAAACTATCTATTACAAACTTTGGGTTGGATTCGGAGACAATCAGGGCGTTTGGATAAATCTGCCCTATAAAGATTTTCCTAAGTATTGCAACTTCTGTTATCATGTAGGACATGACTATGTCTCCTGCAAAAAAAGCTACTAAAAACAAGGAAAACCAGATAAAGAATTCAGAATATGACACTAAAATCAGTACAGATCATAGTGATGAGACTAAAGATAATAATAATCAGAAAGAAAGAAGTTTTAAATCTAAAGATTTAGCTGATTTTGTCCCTATCCAGCAAGATCATGAGAAAATCGTTCAAAATAAGTCCAACGAAGATGAGAGTGATATGAATACTCCTATTAATGAAGAAATCTTGAAAGCAGTTCAATCCTTAAACATAAACTTCACCATGGATGCTGATAATAACAACTCTGAAGATCATTGCCCAGACAAGGATAACATTGGCAGTGAACAAGTTTCTCCTACTTACAAAATCAATTAATGCAACTCGGATTTCTATGAAGTCATCAACAAAAAACTTAAAGAAGCTAGAGGGAAAAGAAAAGCTAATAATCTGGCCACCAAATCTTTAAGATTTACAAAATCCTCCCTCAATACCAAGTCTAATTCAAGATAATTAAACTTCTTAACTGGAACCTTCATGGAATCAACAATAAATCTACTTTCAGAAGACTCAATCACATTATCAAGAAGGAGTACATTGATCTGTTCACATTCCAGGAGCCTCTTACCAAATATGTTATTCTTCTTGAGATTTCTGCTAAGTTGGGGTTTGAAAATTACACATTGAAGCTTTCTAACAAAATCTGGTTAATGTGGAATAATGATTACTCTATTGTTATTAACTCTAACCATGATCAATTCTTGCATTTAGAAATTATTAATTATAATCTTAATGTCAGATTCTTTCTTACTAGTATTTATGCCAAATGCCAAAGATATAAAAGAATAATCATTTGGAAATAACTCAAAGACATCTCTAACACTGCAAACAATTCTAACTGGATCCTGATGGGAGACTTTAACGTTATGTGTTCCAATAAATAGCAAATTGGTTACCTTACCTTTCTCTATAGAAAGTGCTAAAAAGTTCAATGATATGATTCTTACTTGTGGTCTTGATGATGCATGATATTGTGGATCAAATTTCACCTAGAATAATATTGTAATTGGAAAAGACTTGATAGAGTTTTAACAAACTCTAACTGGTCCAACCATTTTAACAACACAAAGGTGATGCATATGGTCAAAACTTGTTCTGATCATATTCCCATATGCATCACCATTAGTAATGATAGTGAAACTTGTCATAAAAACTTCAAATTCCTGGATATGTGGACCTTAGATGCTAACGTTTTGCCTTTCGTCAAGAATAATTGGGATTCTCAGATGGAGGGATCTCCTTTTTTTAAAATTCTGGTTCAAATAATCTAGGCTTAAAAAGGATTTTAAAAACTGGAATTTAACATACTTTGGTAATATCTTTTGTAAAGTGTAGGAAGCTGAACTCCAAGTCTCTCTTATAGAGAATCGACACCAGCTTTTCAACACTCCTGAAACGAAAATGAATTTGTCTAAAACTAATGGTACTCTACTTTTAGCTCTTAAAATGGAGGAAAGCTTCTAGGCCCAGAAATGTTATGCCTCTTGGCTAGCTGATGGTGATAAAACATAAAGCTCTTTCATAATTATGTTAAAAAGAAAAGGAAGAGAAATGCTATCAACAATATTAGATATGGTGATAACTGGATTACTACTAAAGATGAAATTGGTTACTTTGCTGCTAAGTTCTTTAAAACTCTGCTAACTGAGCCTTCTTTCCCTAACATTATGGAACAAGAAGACTTGATGAATAATAGAATCTTTAGTGTTATTCCTAATCTGATTTCTGATACTGATAATGTTTATTTGTTAGTTGCTCCTACTGAGAAAAAAATTCACAACATTGTAACCAACCTTAAGACTACCATCGCCTCTTGTATGCATGGCTTTAATGGGTGCAACTATAAAACTTTCTGGAAGATTATTAAGGATGATTTTTTTCCTACCATAGCTGACTGCATCAAGGGTAAGAAAATATCCAAATATATTCTCTCTACTGCATATGTTTAGTTCCTGAATCTTCTAATCCAACATATTGGAAAGATTTTAGGCCTATAAGCCTGTGCAGCTTACTTAACAGAATTATTTCTAAAGTTATAAATAGCAGACTGATTCTTATTCTGCCTAAGATCATTTCCAAGGTTCAAGGTGCTTATGTCTTTTTTCCTCTATTCATAAGAATGCTCTCATTTCCAAAGATCTTGTTTATTATTTAAGCAGAAGGAAAAACAGTCAGAACATGATTATTCAAGTTGACATGTTTAAAGCTTTTGACAAGCTTGCTCATAGATTCATCTTAAAGGTGTTGGAGTCTTTTGGTTTCTCTGCTAATTTCACTAATCTGAGAATCTGATCTGTAATGTCCGTACTTCTCTTCTTATTAATGGTAAAGTGTATGATTTCTTCAAAACCAAAAGGGGATTAAGACAAGGGGACCCTTTGTCCCCTAGTATTTTCATTCTGGTTGAATAAATCTTAATAAGAGGTTTCCACAATCTGTTCATAAACAACAATGATATGTTTTTTCGTTATAGAAGTAGTTTGTTCAACCCTAGTCTTATTTTTGCTAATGATATTTTGATTTTCTCAAATAACTCTGATCAAACTATTGATAAACTTAGTCAATTTTTAGAAATCTACCAAAAAGTTTTTGGGCAATCTATTAATAAGGAAAAAACTAAAATTATCTTATCCTCCAGGATTGACAAGGATTTCAACTATTTCTGATGCCTCTGGTTTTAAGTATGAGAATTTACCTATAGAGTACTTGGGTATAACTTTGAATTCTAATAATAAAAGCAACAATTAATTGCCTATGATTAACAAAATCAATAATAATATCAAAGCATGGGAAGATGAAAAACTCTCATTTGGAGGCAAAATCACTCTCACTAACTCTGTGTTAATAGTATTCATTAATTTTGGTGTCAAAATAGCTTTATCCCTCAATCTATTATTAACAAAACTAACAATATCTTCAATGATGTTTTTTGGGGATCTACCTCTATGGACAAGAAAATTCACTGGACCAAATGGGAGAACTTGTGTAAGACTTATAAAGAAGGTGGTATGAACTTTCGTAAAATTTCTGATCTTCAAGCTACCTATGATTGCAAGTTGTGGCTCAACTGTAGAAACAACACTAGCCTTTGGGATAATCTTATGAATGATATTTATTGCAACTCCCTTCATCCTCTTCAAGTTTCATATAGCAAAACAGGCTCAAGTTCTTGGAAGAGGTTGTGCAAAATTAAAGAGACTGTTGAGCCTCAGATAAGATGTAATCTGGGTAAAGGTAATATTGAATTTTGGCTTAAAATTGGTATGGGTCTGCTCCTCTTGTTACTTTGAATAAGAACATGAATAATACTGGATATAGGCAGCAAAAAGTTATTAATTTTTGGAAAAACAATAGTTGGAATGACTATAGACTTAGAATGTTCCTTAATTAAAATAACATAGACTTAATTCGTGAAAATTCTGTCACCAGACAGATTGATGACTCTATTGTCTGATCTCTCTCTCTAATAATACTAATTTCAATACCAAGATAACTTGGAATCATAACAAATCTGTCTTATTTGACAAGATTTGGAACTTTATTATTCCTAAAAAGATGTATTTTCTTACCTGGAAACTTATCCATAAGTTTATTCCTGTTGACTCCATTATTCAGAGAGGACTCTTTACTACTGTATCTAAATGTAAATGGTGTTGCAACATCGAAACTCCTATCTATATCTTCATTAATTATGATTTTGCTTGGAGTCTTTGGAATCACTTTGGTCTTTTATTTAAAATCAATGTTGAGAGATATATGACAATAGTACATATGCTTCGCTCCTGGTTTTGGTCTACTGATAGCCTTGTCCACATTAGAACTATACTCCCTATTATTATTTTCTGAACAATTTGGAAGACTAGGAATAACAGGAAGTTCAACAACAAAGAGCAAAGTATTGATGCTGCTATCAGGTACATAAACTATATCATTAATAGTCTGGATCATTCTAACTCTCTTAAAGCTAAACATTGGCGTAAGGATTCAAGAATTTCTAAGGATTTGGGTTGTACTAGCTATTCTTCTGAAAAAAGCCTATCTATATGAAATGATGTCCTCCAAAAGAAAGTTACCTCAAGCTCAATTGTGATGCCTCCTGCCTTAGTAATGGCAATTCTTCCGGTGGCTTTCTAATATGGGATCAGAATGGATCCATTGTTAGAGGTGACTCTAACCTGTATGGTAAGATGAAGCCTATCATGGCTGAGTCTTATGCCCTTCTTGATGGATTACTTCTCTGCAATAAGAATGGCTTCAGCAATGTCGAAATAGAAGTTCATTCTCTTTTTCTGGTTAACATGCTGACTAACGGTAAATATCCTTATCACTTAAACCAGATTTTATCATGCTGTAGAAATCTTATCTCCTCTCACATGTCGATTGCTCACATTTCAAGGGTCCAAAATCAAACAACCGATTGGCTTGCTAGATGGACCCTTAAATGTAAGATGAGAACTAATTTTAAACAGCCTGATGCTCTGTTTATCTTAAAAGCCATCACTAAATTAGAAAGCTATAACTTAGGTTACTTTAATGTTGAAGATTAATACTCAGTTTGTTTACTTTCTGGATTGTACCGGTATTCTTTCTTATAGGCAGCAAACAATAGCTTTACAATGCCAACTCTCCTTTTCATTCTTTGCAGGTTGCTTCGAAGCAGTCCATTGAAGTAGTTCTTGGTGATTCTCTGGTCTTGAAAAACTTAGGTCTATGGCTGAGTTGTGAAGCTGAGATGCGGATAGTTTTGAAGGATTCTCGTTATCTTGGTGCTCGATGTGAAGCTGAATGCTACCTCGGAGATGGATTTGTGTTGAAGGGTTTATTCAGTAGGTCGACCCTGCTTTTCAAGTTTGAAGTTGGTATCTGGTGTTGGAATTTTTTTGGTTGAAATCGGATTTGCTGAGAAGTTTGTTCTCTTGAAGATTTGTTTGAACTTAAGGATGTGTTGATGGTCTTTCCTCATTTCTTGGATTCTTCAAATTTTCAACTTTTAATCTCCTGTTATTAGTTAGCGGGAAGTGAAAATTGTAACTCTTTTTTTTCTTCATTTGGAAGGAATTTTCAAATTTTCAAATTTCTTTCTCTAAGGTTCTTGCGTCTTTAATTGTAATTACTTCAAACGCTTCTAGCTTTTCACTTATATACCAGTCTTGCTTTAATTAAAAAATAAAGAAAAAATGATCTTTTCTAGCCGAGGGTTGTTTAATACGAGCCTCAATTTAGCCTAGCCTATTTATTTTGGGCAAGGCTAAATTAAGACCCCATTTGACCATAATGAGACCCTTCTATAATGAGACCCCATTTGGCTATAATGAGACCCTAAAAAAGACCCATTTACCCTTGATATAAAAGCTGTATTTTCAGCCACAAACCCTTTTTCTCTCTTCTCTCCACCAAAAGCTCTCAAAATCCGGCAAAAAAAAGTCAAGATTTCTCAAATCCGAACTTACAAAAACGTTAACGTACGAATCCTTTACATATTCATGTAATTTTTAAGCAATTTACTTTAGTATTTTTAGTGATATTTAGAGTTATAGGTTTTGCTTCAAAAGTCTGATTTTCATGTATATGTTGTTGTTTTTTTTGAAAAAAATAGTTGTAGATACGTGTTAGTCGAGGCATTATCAACATTTTGATACATTTTTTTTTTTAATTTGGTTGGTTTTTGTAGGTTTTGGGTAGGATTCGAGATCTAGGGTTGGGCTGCTGGTTGTGCGAAATCGCGAGCAACCGGCACGTGTGATTTTTCAGTCAAAGAGGAGGAGAAGTGTGCTGAAGAAGAGTTTGTTATCTCTAGATCCGATTGGATTCCGCCGAAGAAGAAAGATTCAGTTGAGTTTCTACCAGTGATTCCGTCGGAAAATATTACTCCGGCGGATAAACCTTTGGTTTCAGTACGGTTTGCTCACGGAAACCGGTAAAAGCCAGTCCTGAAGGTATTGTATTCTCCCTTGCATACTTTAATTGATTATAGTATATAACTGCTAGATTCAATCTTCAAATTCAAAATAGAAACTTCTTATGATTTAATCAAAGCTGATATTTATTACCTTGAAATTTAGTTCAGATCTTCAATAATCATTGGTGTAGCGTACCCTAAGTCAATTTCGTTAGAAAATTCTGAAGTTGATCTTGATTAACTTGGGGAATAATTTATCAAGAGGAAACAGAGCACTGAAAATCGCTAAGCCGAAACGACAAGAAACATTAGAGAACACATGGAAGATGATAACGGATGGACGAGCAATGCCGTTGACAAGATATTTGAAGAAATCGGACACGTGGGAGAATCACGGCCGTCATTTGAATGTGATACATAAGTCTCCTCCGATCATGAAGAAATCTGAAACGTTCAAAGACATGACTAATTATCAGTCTCCGCCACCACGCAGTCGCCAATGAAGCTGAGAAAAGAGGCGTTGCTGAGTCAAAACGAGTTGAACCGTCGAGTTGAAGCATTTATCAAGAATTTTAACAATGAGATGAATTTGAAGTTTTAAATTCTTTCATTGTTTTGGTCTTTTTTTCATATTCGGGGCTAGATAAATGTTTGTAAATGACATGTAAGAATTCACGAGTGAATGGTTGATGTTATAGGGAAGTAAGATTTTAGTTATTTTAGAAAGACAAAGAAGTAGAAAAAAATTGTCTTATAAATGAAGTGCAAAATGAACATTTCACTTTTTTTTTTTTTATTTATTTATTTTGGGGTCTTATTATATAGCCGATCCCATTTATTTTAACTTCGGAAATAACATTTTTGGTTTAACACTTTCACTAAACCTCAAAGTCCTAAACCCCACTCTGTAAGGCTGAGATACCGGAAAATAAACAATGGCTGGAATGAAGCTTTTGCTCCTTCAAGCCCGCCGCCACGGCCTCACCAAACACCACTCTTCTCCATTTTATTCTCTTCATAGATACCTGTCTTCTTCTTCCCCCGATGATGCCTTAAACACCACCACCACAGCCAATCCGGATGCCAGCCCGAATCCCAATCCTTCAAAATCCGAACTGCTGAGAAACCCGATTCCCATAGAACCGGTTTCCTACGCCGTCAAGCCCACTGAACCAACCGAATCGAGGTCAGTAAATCAAACGACTCGGTCCGATTGGACGCGTGAGGATGCTCGCTACGTCAAAGACGCTCCCTCCATCTCTGCTGTTTCTTACCCGACACGGGTAGCACCTCTACCGGAGGATCGTGGGAGCGATGCGAATGCTAAGGAGAGCGATGAGATAGAGAGAGAAAGGAGAAGGATCGATGCGGAGAGTCGCGCCAAGAGCAGGTTTTTTAGGGCTTCGAAGGAGGAAGAAAAGATTAATGTACCGTTTGCTACTCTGATTAAGCCGGTAAAGAAGAACGAAAAGAAGCCTGTTCTCGATTTGATGGAGGCGATAAAGGAAGTGAAGGTCAGTGTCGCGTAACTCTAGCTACCATCAATATTTAATCGTCTTTGTGGGTTTAAATTCTTTTCATTCTTGTTTTCAGGCCAACGCCACTGCAAAATTCGATGAGACTATTGAGGCGCATGTGAGATTGGGTATTCAAATAGGTCGATCAGATCAGGTTTTATAGCACTTCACTTTATTGAACTTATATCCATTTGCTTTCTTTTTAATCTCAGATATGCATTTGTTTCTTTATCATTGTCGCTCTTCTCTCACAATTATGGTGCATTTTGGTTCTCAGGTTGTTATGTTTTAACACTTACTGTTATCATTAATTGCTTTGTAGAAAATTCGAGGCGAAGTGGCTCTACCTCATTCGGTTACAAAGGTGACCAACAAAATTGCTATCCTTAGAAATTCAAACTTTTTTGTTTGGCAAGGGCACTCGAGAGTAACTTCTAACTCGTGTGTTTGGCTTATTCAATTCCATTTTATCTTACAGAATGTCAGGGTGGCATTTTTCGCTGAAGGTTCAGATGCAGAAGAAGCAAGAGCTGCAGGAGCTGATATTGTTGGTAGTATTGAGCTTATTGAGGAAATTGCTGGTAATGAACTAAATTTGTTAGCTCAACTTGAACATCAACTGGTTTCTGTCTGTGGTCGTAAGAACTTAAGATTACTAAAGCAATCTCACTGCTTACCTCTAATATATAATCAGTTTCAAATTCAATGCTGCATAATGCCAATATCTCTATCTTCCACTCACACACTTATGCCCACTTTCACTAATACAAGCAAAAGTCTGCATTGCATTCTGCTTGCTACATGCAAGAAGAAATAATGTTTTTTATTTTGCAGCCAGTGGAAAGATCAATTTCGACAGGTGTCTTGCAACTTCTCAAGTCATGCCACGTCTTTTCAAGGTTTTGAATATGAATTGTTGTGAATCGTTTAGTTGAGTTGACCTGTTTTCTTAATGGTTGTACTTGTCCATGTTGTAGATATCCAAGATTCTTAACAGTCATGGAATGATGCCAAGCGTAAAAGTAAGTATACGATCTTGAGTTTATTTCAATATTTATGATGATCAATATTCATTACACCATCAATTTCATATGCACTAATATCTTGAAGCGAGGTGGTATTGTGACCGGGGATTTCACTAAAGCAATAAACGAAGCAAAAGTGGGCCGCACCATTTTTAAAAATGATAAGACATCTATAGTCCATGTAGGACTTGGAAAGGTGCATTTCCTTAGCTTAAGCACCACATGCCTCATATAATGCTATTATAGGATCCAGATTTGGGACTTTTACCTTATGCATCACATTCATCATTGTTTCCAGGTTAGCTTTCCGGAGGAGGCTTTACGAGATAACTTTGGTGCATTTATGAATGCTCTTTTGCTGGCGAAGCCTGTAGGTTTGAAAAAGAGTAAGTTGTGTTGTATAATATCGTTTCTCAATCGAATGTTATATGGCTGAAATCAGTATTAGATTGAGCTTTTTAATAAATATCAGGACAACTCAGTTAACATGGATTAAAAAGATGGTGGTATGTAACCATTTAGCTGTTTGGTGGGCTTTCCTATAATATGGAAATTGTCAACCATGGGTCTTACATAAGATGTTTTTTCCTTTTGCTTTCTTCGCAATGTCTTAGCATAGCATAAGTTGCACTTTTAGATACTGGAAACTTAACCAGATTTTGGAATTGTCTAGACTTTGAATAGTTTGACATTGCTACATTTCTTGAAACAGAAAGGTCCAAGGTAGTATTTTAGTTCACAAAAATTGATTGCTTGTTGATATCTCCCATAGTCGCAACCAAGTTCTAGCTTTAGTTGGCTGTTCTTTTCAACTTGTTCACATGCTAAGTTCTCTCCCTTTTCATTGACCAATTAAATCTGTCTTATGAGGTTTGTGCCTCCGTGTATATAAAAATCCTATACATAGTTTTTAATACTTCTTTCTAAAGTGCTAAGACCTTAGTTTACAAAAAAAAGTGTTTTGTACTATACTTCAGTTTCAGACTTGTTTTACCCTGTGGATATTTGTGTTTCTTAGTGAATATTGATAATACATGATGTTTCTCTCAAGAAGGATGTAATTTCTTCTCCCTTACAAAGATTTCTGTTACTTTTCACAGCTTCAAAATATGCAGGATATGTGAATGCCTTTCATATATGCAGCACGGTAAACCCCTAAACTTCATTTGATGGTATTGTATTCGGTTAAGTTTGATAGATATAATCCAGTCACATTAGTGCCATACAAATTGTGCATTTCTTGACCTCCTGAAACATAGATGAATTTCAGAACCTGTTCAGATTAGGATAAAACCTTTTGTGTGCGACATAATAACTATAGCTGTATGGAATCTGAATGTTCATACTTTTGTGCTAAATATTATCGTTGATTTTTCTGTATGCTAATCTTTTGAACTTGTAGTTTGTTTCCGTGCCTTTGGTGAGTTTTTGTAAGGG
The DNA here is from genome assembly GCA_036936605.1 of Limnanthes douglasii subsp. nivea. Lineage (NCBI taxonomy): Eukaryota > Viridiplantae > Streptophyta > Magnoliopsida > Brassicales > Limnanthaceae > Limnanthes > Limnanthes douglasii. Next base: position 122,546,311 of record JAUPFV010000005.1, on the reverse strand, counting down.
AGAAGTAAAAGCTATACTTCCTAATCAACAGGCCTCAGAATCTTCCATTGCTTGATTTCTCTATAAATAGCGCTCTTCCGATTATTTTTCATGAGTTAGCTAGCAAAGCAAGAGCCAATGTAGCTGAGCGGTATCTCCTCTCCTCTTGATTAACATGAGGTTGAGAGTCCGGATGTTTTAGGGATTAAATGGATTGAGTAATTAGATAAGGTAGGGCTGGGCTAGGTAGATTATCAATCCCATTAGCACCAGATACAGAAAGTAAAAAACAAAAACAAAAAAAGCCTTGATTTCAGTTTGAGTTGCATTATAAAAGGCTTGGTTCTCCACCTAACCACTGCCAGACTCTTTAAGTAATATCAATTTTTAGAATCTTAATCTTTGTTGGGTCTACTTAGAATAATAACCGTTGCTGAAGAAAATGAAACTTTTATACTTGTTTGAAGGTACAAATTTTATTTTAAGAATGTTTCTTGTATTTTATCATTTTTAGAAAGAAAAAATTGTGGGATCAGAGAAGTTTGAATTACCATATATATCACTCAAAACACTTGTCTAAACAGATTAATATAGGTGTAGTTTGAGATTTATTTTGGAATCTCTAAACTGTATAGATAGTTTCTACTTTTTGTCGTCTCAAGAACTCATTTACTTGTTTTGCCTTAGACTCTAAACCTTTTGTACAATCCGATGCAGATGGGCCCAGGTTTTGCTGTTTCAATACAGTCGTTATCGAGAGCAGCAGACCACTATAAAATGCAGGTGAAGTGAATAATTTCCATGACAACCTGCTGCTTAATTATAATTGAAGGCTTTTACTTTCTCATGCCAAGATCAATCAAGAGAACTTGATACATGTAAGGAGTTGGAGTATCTTAGCACTGATAGCAACAAAGTTTGGAGTTTTGTTCTCTTGTAAGCTTAGGAAAATTAATGAGGATTGCTGGATCTCTATTTTTGAAGTTCTGAGACATCCGCTATTCATACTAAGTTGCATTGAACGCTTAATGACTCACTGAACGCTTTAATTATTTTTCATATAGCTATATTCCTTGATAAAGACGAGGGAAGAAAACAGTAGAGAAATTTGAATTAAATCTTAAAACACCACTTGCAAAAGATTCTTTTTTTTTTGTGGTAATAGTTGAACATGGTCATCTCTATCGGTTCATATTTCTTTGTTCTTATCTTTTACATTCACCAATGTATTATTTGTACCTATTGTAGTATTGAGTCTGAATTGTAACGTTAATATATAGAGATGGGACCTTAATTTGTTTTGGTGCGAGGTTGAAGAACTATTATTCAGGTTTGAATGGAAACAGTGAGGACCCAACTAGCTGTGCTGGCAAGGCACACACATGTATGGATGTCCATTTCTAGGTTGCCCCAAAAAAATAAGACCATTTTGTATGTCAGCTACATAATGTGATAATCATTTATAGAGTTACAACTATTTTTCATTACTTTCAACTACAATACAAACACTCTGTCCCTTGTGTGCCCCCACTCATATATATACACACCGGGCGGAAATAAATTATAAAATAAGCATACATTTATTAAGTAAGATTAAATCATTAGATAAAAAACACTCAAAATATAATCGTCTATATGTTTAATGTTCTAATTAATTACCAAATAATCATTATTTGTGTTTCATTTATACAAATCCAAATGGATTAATGTATTCGAGATTTTTTTTTCTTTACGATTTTTATTTTCTAGAATAAGCCATTTTTAGAATTAATAAAATACAAACTGCACAAAAAATCATATGGATTTTAGAGCAGGCCACAAATTTTTAATTTTTTTTTGAAAACAAATAAATGATCCATAAATAATAAAAATTAAAGAAAAATTTAAAATGATTTGGAAATAGCTATATTTTTCATTGTTTTGTGGTATATCTTTTTATAAAAAGTGTTCATATGTTTCTCTCCATTCTAACTAACTTATTCAATTATTTAAATTAAACTACAAAACCTTAGTAGGGATGATGCATTTGATTTATGTTATTGATGAATATTATCATGTTGATAGCTCTCATATTTGGAATGACTTGTTGATCAAAATGCTTCATATCATTGTGTCTTTAATAAGGAATATTTCTTGAACTACAAAAATGACGATTTTTGTAATGCCAATATAGGAAAATGAAGCTCAACTATCATCGTTGAGTTGGGTGATATTCGTGTAAAGACATGATCTACGTCTAAATTTATTATTTGAAGATGTCCTTAATTAAGAAGGTTTTCATTACACATTTGGTGATAGTAAGTGGAAAACGTCCAAAGATTCGATGATAGTTTCTCGAGGTGATTTTTGTTGCTTTTTGTATAAGACATAGTTGGATATATGTTCCGGTGAGCTGGATGTATTAAGGAAAAAATTCTCCTTACTCGTGCCATCGAATTCTATGATGCATGAGTTACAAAAATATGAAAACCTTAGCAAGTAAGTCACTTATTCCTGTTGATAAAGCTATTATTATTGATCATTGTTACCATTGTTTGACTAGAAAGCAACATAGAGCTTCGTTTTCTAAAAAGTATATTAGAAGATAATAAAAGTTAGAGTTAATAGAGTATAATGTTTGTGGTCATATGGAAGTAAAGTTTATTGGTGTTAACAAGTATTTTGTTATATTTATTGATGATGTTACTAAAAAAACTTGGATATACATGCTTTAGACAAAAGCTTATTATTCGAGATTTTCAGAAATTTCATGTCATGTTAGAAATAAAAAAAGTGAGAAATTTGAAATGTATTTGATCTTATAATGATGGTGAGTATACTTCAAATGAGTTCAAAATTTATATAACTCATATTATGGCATTAGACGTGATAAAACAACACTTAGGTACACCAATATACAATAGAGTTGTAGAGAGAATGAACCGAACCATTGTAGAGAATGTGAGCTTATGCAAGAAATGTCTAAGCTTCCTAAGATATTTTGGGTTGAAACAATAAATTATGATGTATTGGCCAATAGAGCTCTATCAACATCTTTTGATTTTGATATTTTTCTGAGAGAGTATAGAAAGGAAAGAATCCTACATATTCACATTTTAGAGTTTTTGGGTGCAAAGAATACATGCATGTTCCAAATGAACATAGATCGAAACTTGATTAAAAGACTAATTCGTGTGTCCTTATTGGATATGGTGATAAAGAGCACGATTGCAGAGTTTATGATCATGAAAATAATAAAGTAGTGAAAATTAGAGATGTTGTGTTCTTTGAGCATGAGAAGAATAAACCAGTGAAAAGTAGAGATGCGGTGTTCTTTGAGTATGAGAAGAGTTTAGATCGTTCAAGTACAAGGTTCACTTTTTACCTTCAATGTACCTTTTAATACTACCTGATGAGTCCGAATTTTGCCTGCTCCCCGTACAGGGACAGATCGGTCCAACCTCTCCGGATACCGGACAGCTCACTTCGAATATCTAGACCATAGGACTGTTCGAACTATGACAAAAGTACTAAAAAACCTAAACACTTCTTGACTAAACTACTTGCTCACCTACTTAGAGCTCATGGGTCTTTGAACATGACCCGGGTCCATTAAACATGACCCGAAAGCCCATAAGGGCCCAAACATCAGGGTATAAATACCCAACCACCTGCATTAAGTGTAGGTAATGAGAATTAACTGCGACCAAGCTGCTTAATTATCTCTCTACTCTCTACTCTAAACACATAACACCCACACACTACCTTAAAACACCAACTTAAATTACTGTCTTCCCTCAGGCAATTATTATCCACATCAAATTGGCGAACACAGTGGGAGAATAAGGTACCTGAATCAAGCATTCAAAACCAGCTAAGAAAATCTGTCCGAATGAATCCGGACAATCCAGAACTACCACCAGCTTTGCTCGAAGTGGTGGGAGAGAACGATGAATACACCATCGAAGAGCGTGACCGGCTAAAGGGTGAAATAGAAGCTCTGAGGGCAGAAAAGGCCAAGATGGGCGTGAAAGAAAAGTCTAAAGCATCGGTTGCTCATCACACCGATAACCCCAGAGAGCATGAGTCTTCAAAAACTCATGTGAGCACCAAAAAGACTCATGCCAGTTCTAAAAAGTCTCACCAGTCCAAGCCTGTGGAGAGTTCTGACTCAAGCTTAGAATCTTCTGATAGCTCTTCGGACGACGAAGGAGTTGAAAAATCTTTATCCTCAAGCAGTGATGAGGGTCGAACTAGAAAGAAACAAAGGCAGATAAAAAAGTATTCAAGAAAAAGGGATAGACATGGAAGGATGAAGAAGAATATTGGTAAAGGGTCTTCACACAGCCGAAGGCATGTGGACAAGATGCTGATGGATCCCTTTGCTTTCCACGATGAACCAGGTATCTTTGCAACTCCCAATGAGGATACTGTGTTTAGTCGTGGAAGGAATTGGAGGCAATCTCCACTGTCTTCTAAAATTCTGTCCGGAAACCTCCCCAAGAGGTTTGATAGCACAAAAATAGAGAAGTATGATGGCAGTACTGATCCGGACAACCATCTGGAGCAATTTAAAAACTTCATGATGAACTTTGACGACGATGATAAACTACTTTGTAGGGCATTCTCCCAATCATTCACGGGGAGTGCTCTGAAATGGTACAACAGCCTGCCTCAGGGTTGTATTAAAGATTTTGATACGTTTTGGGTAGCCTTTCGAAGGTAGTTCGTAGGGAGTAAAGAGCTGAAGGGCAATGGAGACACAATAATCCATTGTGCCCAGGAACCAAATGAGTCCTTGAAAGAATATATAAGTCGTTTTGTGAACACCAAGAATGGGTTAACTGATTGCTTCGAACAAGTGGCAATAGCATCCCTAAGGCAAGGTTTGAACCCAGGAAATCTAGCTGATTCAGTGACCAGAAAGAAGGCCATGACATGGGGAGGGCTGCTGAATCAGGTTGGCAAACAGATAAATATTGATGAAACAAAGAAAACCAGGGTGCACAGGCAGGTGAGGTCTAACCCAGTGGCACCAAATCCCAATCAAAATCAGGCCGGGAACAAAGCAAGAGAGACCGGACAGGGGCATGGTAGGGCAAAAGCTCAGTCTCAGCCAGCTGCTCCTGCTCAGAGTCAGCAATCCAGAAACAAAATAGGGCCATGGGTCCAACCGGAGTGGTTCGCAGAGTTAAAAGAAAGCGTGGCCACCATTTTTGATAAAACAAAGGATGAGGTGCATTACCGGAGACCGGCAACACTGCAGTCTCCCAGAGAGCATCGCAACAACTCTTTTTGCCAATATCACAATGATATTGGCCATACCACTGATGACTGCATAGCATTGAAACAAGAAGTTCAAAACTTGATTGAGAGGGGAAAGCTGGGAGCTTACGTTAAAAGAAGAGGAGGCAATAGGCCTGATAACACTCACCGGGTTGGTCCAAGTAATGCTGCTCCGGAGGGAGCCATGGTTATAGTTGAAAGGTTTGACGTGGAATCTGAATACTTGGATCCTGATCCAACTCGAAACAGAGTGGGTGCTATAGAGGAATGTTCTAGATCGGTCTCCGGGCTCATTAAGTTTTTCGAGTCGCTTACAATTTTCGGAGGGGACACTATGACAGCTCCTACTGCTTCTTCAAAGAAGAGGCATGTTCATACTTTAGCCTCCCAGCTAGAAGGAGGCATGACATCCTATCAGTCACCAAACTCATTCCCCTTCATTGTTTTTGATGAAGATGATTTGAGAGACATTGCTGGCCCTCATGAGGATGCTGTTGTCATAGGAGCATCTATAGAGGGCAATGACATAAGACGAATCCTGGTGGATACTGGAAGCTCAGCCAATATCCTTTTCCTAACCACTTACAAGAAAATGAAAAATCCAGCTGTAATTCAGAATTCGGACAGGTCAATCGTGGGCTTTACAGGCAGCTCAGCAGATGTGATCGGAGAGTTCGAAGAAGAGGTGTTATTGGGAAATGGCCCTTTCAAGAAAATGGTCAGAATACTCTTTATTGTGGTGGATTGTCCCACTTGCTATAATGCTATTCTAGGGAGGTCTTGGCTCTCTAGGATGCATGTAGTGGCTTCAACAGTCCACCAGTGCTTGAAGTATGCTGTTCAGGGACAGGTTGGAGTCGTCCGGAGCAGCCAAAAGGTTGCAAGAGAATGTTATGCCACTGCCCTGGCTCCTCGAACGTTGGGGGCAGTCCGTATTAATGAACAATAGCAGTTTGAGGGCCTTTCTGGGGGTGAGGCTGAAATTGATGACCCCAGAGAGACCCCTGGAGTATTGATACCGATCGAAGAGGTAGAAACACACTGTTTGGAAGATGGGAAAAGTGTCAAGATATGGTCTAAGATGCCACCAATGTTGAAAAAGGAAATGTTGAAGTTTTTGAAGAACCATCAGCACGTTTTTGCTTGGTGCAATGCTGATGTTACTAGGGTTCCATCAGAAGTGATATCACACCACCTATCCGTCCGAAGAGATGTAGCTCCAGTGGTTCAAAAAAGAAGAGATTTTTCCAAAGAAAAGACTGATGTAATTGTGCAAGAGGTTGACAGACTCACAAAGATGGGGCACATTAAGGAATCTCAATACCCTTTGTGGACTGCCAATCCTGTCTTGGTGAAAAAGAAGAATGGCAAGTGGCGCATGTGCATTGATTTCACAGATCTCAATAGAGCTTGCCCGAAAGACTTGTATCCGGTCCCCCGGATTGATCAGTTAGTAGACTCTACCTCTAGGAACAAGCTGCTTTCCTTTATGGATGCCTTCTCCGGGTATAATCAGATTCAAGTAGATCCAAAGGATCAAGAGCATACCACATTTGTTACTGACAGGGGACTTCATTGCTACAAGGTGATGCCTTTTGGTTTGAAAAATGCTGGGGCTACTTATCAGAGGTTAGTTAACAAGGCATTTGCTGATCAAATTGGAAGAAATATGGAAGTATACATTGACGATATGATGGTGAAGAGTGTGGATGAGCAGTTGCACTTGTCCGATCTCCAAGAAACTTTTGCCAACTTGGTGAAAGTGAATTTGAAGTTAAACCCTGAAAAGTGTGTGTTCGGAGTGCACTCCAAGAATTTTCTAGGCTATAACATAAGTGAGCATGGAATACAACCCGATCCGGACCAGCTCAATGCTCTATTCCAAATGGAGCCTCCTCGAAACATCAAAGAAGTACAACGGTTAACGGGGAGATTAGCTGCCTTAAACAGATTTATCTCAAGGTCTTCGGACAGGTGTGCTCCTTTCTTTCAAACTTTGAAGGGTGCAAAGGGCATTGATTGGACCCCGCAGTGTGATGAGGCTTTCAATGAGATCAAGAAACACCTGTCCTCCCCCAAAACTTTGTTCAAGCCAGTCGATGGGGAGACTCTCTTTGTATATTTGGCAGTTTCAAGTTGTGCCATCAGTGCTGTGCTAGTAAGGGAGGTCGATGGTCATCCCCATCCAGTGTACTACATCAGCAAAAGCTTGATAGATGCAGAAAGACGTTACTTGAAACTTGAAAAATTGGCATTAGCCCTGGTGATAGCTGCAAGAAAGATGAGGCCTTATTTCCAGGCTCATCCTATCATCGTCCGGACCTCTTTTCCCCTCAAGAATGTCCTTCAAAAAGCAGACATTTCGAGCAGGATGACTAAGTGGTCAGTAGAGTTGGGGGACTTTGACATAGACTTTGCTCCCCGAACAGCAGTCAAAGCCCAAGTTGTGGCTGATTTTCTGGTTGAATTCCACTCCGACAGGGATTCATAGCAAGCTACTGATATAAAAGATAAAAAAGTATGGGTCGTTCGGACAGATGGTGGATCTAGCACTATGGGATGTGGTGCAGGAGTATGTTTAACTTCCCCTTATGGAGACAAGATGTACCAGGCTATTTGTTTTGCTTTCAGGGCATCTAATAACGAGTCCGAATATGAAGCAGCTATAGCTGGGTTAAAGTTAGCCCACATTTGTGGGGCTACGAGGGTCAAGCTGTTAAGTGACTCCCAACTACTTATCCACCATGCCCAAGGCCAATCTGAGGCTAAGAAGGAGCAACTTGTGAAGTATTTACTCCTCCTAAAAAATGAAGCACTTAAGTTTAAAGGTGTTGTCTATGAGCATATTCCCCGGACAGAAAATGAGCTAGCAGACTCATTGGCAACCATAACATATACGGAGTCATATCCATGGATCCATGTGCTCGAAAGCCCCTCTATTCAACATAGTAAGGGTAAAGAAGAGGAAATTTTTGAAATACAAGTGAAACAACCTCAAGACTGGAGGTTTCCTCTCCTTCAATATCTCTCCGATGGTGTCGTGCCTCCAGATAAGTCACTAGCCAGAACATTGAAACACAAGGCTCGTGGTTTTATCATATTGAGAGAGATGTTGTACAAAAAGTCCTACAGTAAACCTCTCCTGCGCTGTTTGGGGGATGAAGAGTCTCAAGTGGTCCTCTTCGAATTGCATGATGGTGAGGGATTAGCCCATTGTGGGTTTAAAGCTTTGACGAGAAGAGTTTTACTCTCTGGTTACTATTGGCCATCAATCATGAAAGATGCTAAGGAATTGGTAAGAAGGTGTGACCCATGCCAGAGGTACAACAATGAAATTCATGTACCAGCCATTCCTTTAAAGTCAATTTCTGAGCCCATTCCTTTTGCTCGATGGGGATTGGATTTAGTAGGGCCTCTCTCTGTGACGTCCGGAGGGCGCAAAACTATAATTGTGGCCATAGACCATTTTCGAAGTGGATAGAAGCAGCCCCTCTAGCAGAGACGACATCAAAGGCTGTTATAAAATTCATTCTATCCAACATATGTTGCAGATTTGGTGTCCCACAGAAAATAACAACAGACAATGGGCCACAGTTCGACAATAGAGAAATGGAGAGCTTCTGTGCCTCAAGGGGTATACAGCATTTTTTTTCTTCACATTTCCACCCACAAGCAAATGGGCAAGTTGAAGTGGCTAATAGAACTATACTGTCCGGTTTAAAAAAGAATTTGGAAGGGGCTGCTGGGAAGTGGCCTAGTTATTTACAAGAGGTCTTGTGGGCCTACCGGACAACACCTGGGGCTGCAACACAAGAATCACCTTTTGCCTTGGTCTATGGGATGGAAGCAGTAGCTCCCATAGAAGCAACTCTCCCCTCCTTTCGTGTTCACAACTTCTCCGAACATACTAATGAGGTGGCAATCAGAGGTTAACTTGATTTGATAGAAGAAAGACGGGTTAAAGCTCACCTTAGAGTTGCACACTATCAGGGATTGATGAGAAGCAGGTTTGCTTCCAAAGTTAAAAGAAGAGATTTCCAACCAGGGGACAAAGTATTAAGGAAGGTCTTCTTACACACTAAAGAAAAGCTCTTCGGAAAGCTTGCCCCAACTTGGGAGGGTCCGTATATGGTTGTTGAAAGAATTAAGCCTGGAACTTATTGGTTGGAAGACAAAGATGGCAGAGTTCTAACTCATCCTTGGAATATTGAGCATCTCCGGATGTACTTGGAATAGCACTTGTGTAAATATTTACTTGTTTAAACATCCATGTAAATATTTGGGGGCATACTCTTTCCTCCCTGGTGGCACGGGAAGGTTTTAATGAGGTGTCCGGGTGGTTGAATAAAATTCGATGCCTTCTTAAAAATTTTCTAAGTGTTTTTAAAGTTTTGCCCCTTGTCATACTATCCGGACTGAAATAACTAAGGGCTATTTAAACTCTAGCCGGATAATTTAAACACTCTCACTATGAAACAACTAAAGGCTATTTAAACTTTGGCTATCAAAATTAGAACAAACAATGGAAGAAGATGGTAGTTGCACAAAACAGAGATATTCATTGAATAAAATAACTTAAACTTGCCTTGGCCTTCCAAGGACTTTTAAACAGTCAAAGTAGAACACAAAAAACCTATCCGGTCAAATGCCGGACACCATTACAAAAAGAATGCCTTGGCCTTCCAAGGACTTTAGTCTGGATAAGAAAAATAAACAAAGTGGATCATAAGTTAAGGTTGAGCCTTTGAAGATGGCTCACCTTCATCTACCTTCTTGCCTTTAAAGTCGCCTTTCCCTTCGTCTACCTTCTTGCCTTTGGGATCATCTTTCTCTTCGTCTGGGCTCTCCCCAGTATGTTCTTCATCACCCGAAGAGTCACTAGAGTAGCCATACTTGTCGCCTTCGGCCATCGTGTGGTATGGGAGGTCTTCAGGCTCAACATAAAGCCATAAGTCCCATAGGTTCCTCTGTGGAAACTTTTCATGGAAGAGTAGAACCATGTCAGACGTCACCTTCTCAAGCAATAGCTCTTCGCTTTTAATCATCTGGTTGGCATAGGCATTGATCTTGGCTTGGATCGTAGCCTCTTGATCCATTAACAAAGTGGTTTTCTCCTCGGCAGCCTTGGATGCTGCATTCTCAAGAGCAATCTTGTCAGTAGTTAGGTTGGTGATAATCTTGTCCTTTGCCTTGGTCTCTTCTTTTGAGGCAGTAAGGTCTTTCTCCACACCGGACAGCTTCTCCCGGAGGTCTCTAATGGTTTCCTCTAAAGTGGCAACTTTTGTGGTGTTTTCCTCCTGATTCCTCTTCAACTCCTCGTTTGCTTCCTTTAGCATGTCAGCATTGGAAGTAGCAGTGCGAAGGTCTTCGGACAGCTTTTCCTTCTCAGACTTAAGGTCTTTGATAATGTCTGCTTGACCCCGAACTTGTCTCTCCAACGTAAGTACCGGCTGCACATTGCTTAGCAAGGAGTGGGCTATGGTATCCTTTTCACTAGAGACAATAAAAGTCTTACCATTGAAGTTGACCGTGTTGGAGCTGCTCGGAGGAATGTAAGGCCCTGCGAAGTCGTCTCTAGGGAGGTTGAGGAAGTATTCACCAAGCTCACCAAGACCGGTGATGTCGACTCCATCGATGTTGAGATCTCCTCATTCAACCTCATCGCTATGAAAGTCCCTTGGGATCTCTTCAGCATGCGTTGGGTCAGAAGGGTCAGCCTGGAAAGAAGGCTCCAGATCCCGAAGAGCAAGCTCATCTCCCTTAGCAGTCTTTTTCTTCTTGGCTACTCGGTCTGCGCCTTTACTCCCCTGTTTGCGATTCCTCTTGGAAGCCCTTGGAGGTTTTGGGAGGTATGCTTCCTGCCTTTCGGTCTCTTGCTCCACCACTTGCAAGAGAGCAGCATCGATTTGGCTCTGGGCCGGCCCCTCCGGGTCTGTTGGAGCATCCTTCTCAGCATCAGCAGGATTAGCATCGCTCGCCACCTTCTTGCCTTTCTTCTTGCCCTTCATTTTGCTTGGGGCTTTGGCCCGGCCTGGCAGGAAGAGTGTCTCATCTGGTTCATGGGTCCTCTTAAGCACAGTGTCCGGAGAAGGCTGGGTGGTGAGCTCCTCCCAAGTCAAGTCTCTCCGACCTGTGGTGTTCCACAGGTAAGACCTTGCCAAGTTTCCACTTGTGAAAGCAGCATGGAATCGGTTCCCCTATTCCTCAGCAGCCCAGGCATTAATCCTGCCACAAGTAACATGCCCGGCTTTCAAGTAATCACCGAACTCCTTAGGCAGTTCTGTTAAGACAAAAGAAAGACCAATTAATTTAAACCAACTTTAAGAAGGAAGAAGTAGACAAAGATTTAAAGTGGGAGACTTACGGTCACTCCTCTACCTGCTTCTGAGGAGGCTTGGGTTCACTCCGGACTTGATCTTCTTTCCGTTTTCCCAAGCGCCACTGACGAACAAAAACTGGCTCTTCCATTTACTCTCAGACTCCAACAGATCATCAACAGCTTTGAAACTGTCCCCCATATTGAAGTGGTAGAAGGGGAATTGGTGATGTTTGCAAAGATTGACCACTGCAGCAAACTCTTCCACAGGAAGAGGGATCCCGGACAGCCTTGATTCCATGATGCATGACATAAGGGTATACCAAGCGTTGGGGCTCAGCTGGCTCGGACAAAGTTTGATCAGATAAAAATATCTGACAATCTCTGGGTCCAATGGGAATCTAAGTCCCCAATTAAATAGCTCCGTGAAGATGACTATTTCATTCAGCTTGCAATCCATAGGAGTTTCAGGATCTATGGGAATCCTTATCTTCACATTTTCTGGGATCCCCCATTTCGTGCGCATTCGACCCAGTTCAGCCGTATGGATGAATGCATACTTGGTCTTCTGTAAGGCCAAGAGGTATTTAAGTTCGACCTTGTGAAAACAAGGCCCCACCTTCCCTTCAAGACACTCCGGCAGCTCCGGATGCCTCAAGCATAGTTTTTCTTTGCCTTTATCTTTTTTGGCAGCAGTAGTATTACTAGTCTGACCGGAGCGCTCAGACTCGAAAGGGACTTCTTCAAAAGAGTCCTCCATTTTTTCCTCCATGATCGTTGAAGGAATATCAGTGGCAGTGGCCCGGGGAGAATTCAAACTTGGCTCAGCCTGACTTCCGGACTGCTGGTCTTCAGTGTTTCCTTGACTTCTAGTCTCAGGCTGGGGCTCTAAGGCAAAGGTCTCTCTTCGAAGTGCTGGGTTGCTAGCCTCCGGACCAGGTAGTCTTTCCCGGGGAGCTCTGATAGGCACTCCAGACCCAGAGCTGCTATTTTTTGCCCCCGACTTTGAGGGAGTGTTCTTAGAGGCTTGCCCCTTAACCAGCCGACTTTTTCTTCGATCGACTAACTTCTCCGGGGAGTGCTCCATATCTGATCCCATCGCTATGAAGGGTGAGGGGTTTTTTAAGCTAGTGGCAGTTAACCCTGGTTCGACGATAGATTCTGATTCCTGAACCGAGGAACCAGAGATGATGGGGGAAAGGCTAGGTTGGAATAACTTTCTAGGCTTAGTGCCTTTAGAGGAAGAAGATCCTCGATCTGACTCTGTAGCAGAGGTGATTGGTCTGTCAACAGGCGAGGTAGGTAACCCTGCTGCGATTCGTCTTTCCTTCTCGACTTTTTGTGCCTTCTCCAACTCAGAAAGGTTGAGCCACCCGCCTTTGATCAAAGCAGTCCTTGCTGTAAACATAAACTATCAAGTAAATCTTTGCTTTAGAGAGAGAAAGCTCTAAGAAAATATGCAGAGTAAATATGAAAGAGATAGTAAAACAATAGAAAGTGAGTTTGAATTTATAGTAAATCTGGAAAAGGAAGTTGATTCCTAGGAGAATTCGAAAAGTTTGGCAATGATTAAAAGACGGCGCTGATGTCACCATTTGTAATTAAACAGGTTGCTTTTCGAAGAAGGTGGGTTCAAAATTCAAGGTGAAAAAATGGCTGAAGCAACCAATCAGAGTGTGACACGTGTCCCACGATCTCTGGCAAAAAACCGTTTGGATTCATCAAGCTTTATCTGTCCGGATAAAACCATAAAGCAAATAAACCTCTCCGGATGAGAACTACCCCTGATATCGGACTGTTTTTCAGGTTTTTGACAAAGAGAATTTGAACAAATACCTAAAAAAGGGGCTCCTGATGAGTCCGAATTTTGCCTGCTCCCGTACAAGGACAGATCGGTCCAACCTCTCCGGATACCGGACAGCTCACTTCGAATATCTAGACCATAGGACTGTTCGAACTATGACAAAAGTACTAAAAAACCTAAACACTTCTTGACTAAGCTACTTGCTCACCTACTTAGAGCTCATGGGTCTTTGAACATGACCCGGGTCCATTAAACATGACCCGAAAGCCCATAAGGGCCCAAACATCAGGGTATATATACCCAACCACCTGCATTAAGTGTAGGTAATGAGAATTAACTGCGACCAAGCTGCTTAATTATCTCTCTACTCTCTACTCTAAACACATAACACCCACACACTACCTTAAAACACCAACTTAAATTACTGTATTACCCTCAGGCAATTATTATCCACATCACTACCAATGATGATTCTTCTTCTACTAATTCTTATGTAAATCAACCAATAAATGAGAATGTTGAGGTAGTTCTTGATGATATTAAGGATGTTTCAATTGGTGATGATTTTGAATATCATGTTGTTAATAATGATTCTAACGAGACCTTATTACTTCATGATGAAGAAGTTCACGAGAAGACGAGCAACCTTACCCATCTTGCGAATGATGTATAGGTTTGACAATCAATTATAGCGATAAAACCTTCAGCAAGGCATCCAAGCTCGTAGTTTATTCTTGTAATTAAAGACAAAGAGCCAACGAACTATCAACAAGTGTAATCTTACGAGGATAAAATCTTTTAGCTTAATACTATGAAGGAAAAGATTAGTCCTATGAAAACTAATGAAACTTATGAGCTAGGGAAACCTCATAATAGAAATAAAATCTTGAAATATATGTGGTTTTTCAAGAACAAGAGAGATGGTAAGAATATTAAAAAAACGGAAAACTAGATTGTTAGTTAAATGATACAATTAGAAAAAATGAAATTGATTTTGATGATATATTCTCTCACAGTGTCAATATGACTTATATTATAATTATGTTGGGTTTAACTACAAGTCTTAATCTTGAGTTGGAACAAGTTGATCTAAAACCTGCATTTGTACACGGTGACTTGCATGAGGGAATATACACAGAGTAACCTGATTTGAAGATACATGAAATGTTTGTTTATAAGTTAAAGTGAAGTATTTATAGACTTATAAGAAGTCCATCATTCACACTTATATTGTTATGATACGTTGATGGTACAAGTATATCTAAATAAATCTCATAAACATCTACAACCTACCAAAAATTTCAAGCACTATAGCTTAACAAGAAAAGAAGAAATAGTGAAATATGATTTTAATATATTTCTCATGTAATAGTCATAAAATTCCAGTTTTCCTACCACAAGCAATATTCATGGCTAAGATTTGGTTTGTTGGACTCAAATGTTTCATGTAAGGTGATTTGTCTATTTTTAAATTAATAATCATCTCAACCTCTTTCTCAACTATCAACAGGTCATATCCATATATTTCATATAAAATAAATCATGTGTGTTGATTTATTTTATCACTGATTATAATTTCTCGATTATATTTGTAGTTTAGTTGGTTATTTAATTGGTGAGCAATTGGTGGTGAATTGAGTTTATTTCTTTTAAATTGTCTTGAAGTAGATCTTGTGCATGATTGATATACTACTCTTTATACCCTACAATGTTTTCTTCGGCTGCCAAGTTTACCTCTATTTATTTCTTCAACATTTTCTACTAATTGGTTATTACATCAGTTTGATAAAAACAAATACATTATTACATAAAAATATTCAATAAGTAGTGTATATGGAGCCACATCCTGGTTTTGTTTTGCGTAACACTGTAGAGGAAAGTTATGTTGTTTGCATAAGATTTTGTATGGTTTAAAGCAAATTTCTCGTGCTTTGTTTGGAAGATTTAGTGATACGCATATTTAATTTAGGTTAAATAAAAAAAATTGTTATCATTTGGTGTTTCATAAACTCTTTATAAATGGTATTAGACTCGTGGTCGTATATGTTGATGACAACAATAATACTATGAATGGTACTGAAAATAGTATTTGCTTAAAATATTTTTACATTCGAAATTCAGAACAAAAGACTTATGACCATTGAAGCATTTTTAGGAAATAAAAATAACTTGGAACTAGAAAGGTATTGATATAAATATGAGAAAGCTTCTAAAAATATATATGGACTCAAATATCAATCAAAACTTACTCTATATTATCATTCTAGTAAAAAAAGACGAATTAAATAAGACAAATAAACAACCCATTAATCAATGGATTAAATAAGGAAAACTCAAAAGTATGATTGTTATCATAGATTCAGTTGTTTACTATGTCTCATCGTTATCATAGATTCAGTTATTTACTAAAATAAAATAAAAAATTATTTTGAGTTTTTCTTAGTTTCCAAGTTATTTCATTAGCTTAAACAACAAAAAGAAAGAAAAATATGAGTGAAAACATTTTTTCATCACCGAATATTTTCATTAAAACATTGATATCTTTGTCACTATACATCTAAATCGAGTGATTCAAGTTGGGAGTTTATTAAAGAAAGAAAAAATCACCCTTACAGTGGAGACCTATCCAATACAAGTAATTCATTTTCATAATTGATTGGACAATACTATTATTTTTTAAAGATTTTTTGCTTATTGAGGTACTTCATGTTAAATATTTTTTAGCAATAGAACGTGGCCCTCTTAAAAATCAATGTACATGAATTAAAGCTTGATAACAAGATTTTTTTTTTCAGAAATAGAGAATTATATGAGTATGAAGATATTTTTGAAAGAAAATAAAGGCTCAAATATCAATCCAAATCTAGTCTATACTATCGTTGGAACCAAAGAGTTGAATTAAAAAAGAAAGATGAGTCGCCCACTAATCAATACATTGAACAAATTGAACACAATGATATGGTTGTTTCAATTAAATATATTTAATGTTAGAGCTTTTGGTTTATTTTAGAAATCTAGAATGAAATATTATTAATGTTTGTATATAATTTATATTTATGAATCTTCCATACTTGAATATTGTTTAAAGTATATATGAAACTGGAGAGTGTTTCTCTTTAGTTGTTTGTTAATAGGTTTTGAAATTATTAGGTTTTATCTGTGACGTTCAACATAACTTACTAAATGGTTTTCCATCACATGTGTGATGTTTTCAGTATAATAAGATTCATGCTTTGTTGAGCGAAGGGTCGAGGTACCATTACTCAAGATTTTTTTTGAAGTTCAATATCATATTTGGTGCGGGTTTAGTTGCGGTGTTCGTATCAGTTGGTATCAAAATTTCGATTCTAAGAAAAGTTTGACTATCTTATTTTTTCTCTTCTTATTCCACTCTATAAAAACAAAAACAATAAAAAAAAATCAATCATTTTTACTATAACCCTTATTCTTTTCGATCCATTTCTTACTTTACTTAAGAGATCGTGATATTTTGAAAAGTGTTAGTTGCTTTTTTAACAAGAAATAAAATCATATTATATTCGTTTTGTCAAGTTTTATTTAGAGTCTATAGCAACAAATAAATAAAAATAAAACAAGAAAAGAAAATGGAAAATATATTATTTTTTGTATTATTTATCACATTATTATTTAAGTCTTTTTTATCTTGATTGCTTCTTATCTTTTAAACTGTTACTATATATATTTTTAAAAATCTAAAATATCAGTTAAGAGCTAAAGATAAGAGTAAAGAGTAGAAAAGTCAAGAGTGTGTGAGACCATAAGAAGGTAAAATCTATTATAGTGAAAAAACGAGTGAGAGAGTATCAATTCTAAAGTGGAACATGTGCATGAGTGTTCGTGAGGTTCCTAATATTGTTTTTATATTCTAAAAATGTTTAGCCATCAAGAAGAAGTCGAAAATAAGGAAGTCGAAGAAAAAATTTCTTAACAACGTACGGTTCTAAACCTTCAAATCCAGATGTTGTTAGAAGAAATACGGCATATGTTGAGGGATGAAGTGGACTAGATTCATGAGGGATTTTACAGAATGGAAGCATAAACTCATATGAGACAATAATGTGACATCTCAAATACGCCACAACATGCATATGTTCTGAGGTATAACATTGAAGAAGAGGCATAATTAGTGGAGTTGAATGAGTTATATATAAACCATGGCAGGTTTGGCCTGAAATATGAGAATAAAGAATCTAGAATTAATAGATCTAGGAAGGATAATGATTCAGGAAACATAAATATTAAAATCTCGTCTTTACAAAGTTAAAATTATTTCAATGCATACTTAGAATGGGAAATAAAAATGGAGACATTGTTTGATTGTTAAAACTATTCGAAACTAAAAAAGTTTAGATTTTATGCAACTGATTTACTAATTACGTAATCTTTTGGTGGGATCAATTAATATGGAAGCAATTGACTACGAGAGGACAATCTATGGGTATTACTAGTTCGTAGAAGATAACTCCAAATCGGGAAGAACAACTACAAAACAAGAGAATATTTGAACGTTATAAATATTCCAGTCTAACAGCCACCAATACTTTAAGTATAGGTCAGTCTTCTACTTTCAAAATGTGTGAAATAAAGTGTTATAAATTTCAGGGGTGATTACACATGGACAACCAGTGTGTGAACAAATGGTGATGGTTATAAGTGTATGAGGATAGATTGAGTCATATGAGGGAGGTAATACCACATTTTAAGGGAGGTAATAAAGAATAAAAAGTTGTGATATAATATTTGTTGTTAGCAAGGAGAGATATTAGGCTAAGAAGGAATAAGGTAACCAAAGAGAGAACTTTGTTCATACTAGATGTTTTGTAAACAACAAAATTTATAACATCATTATCGATTATGGGAGTTACACCAACATTTCTAGTATATATATGGTGGATAATTTAGCCTTAACTACATTTAAACCTCCTCACCCTTACCGTCTTTGGTGGTTGAATGATTTTGATGACAAATTGCTTTGTTTAAGTATTATTTATCACATTATTATTTTAACCTTGTTTTGTTTTTAGTTTGACTGCTTCTTATCTTTCGAACTATGACTAGATATTTTAAATATGTTTTTTGAAGTTTAATTAAGAACTAAAGATGACATAAAAGAGTGGAAAAATCAAGAGTGCATGAGACCATAAGAGGGAGCCATTAAAGTGAAAACATGAATGTCAATGTATTCATTCTAGAGTAAAATACACGATGGAGTGTTTGTGAGGTTCTTAACATTATTTTACAGATTCCAAACTTGTCCAACCATCAAGAAGAGGTCGAAATTGAAAAGTTGAAAATGAAGTTTCTGAACAACGTGTGATCCCAAAACTTTAAATTCAGATGTTGTTAAGATAAATGAGGTGTATGTTGAGGAATGAAGTGGACCAGACTCATGAGATATTAGACAGAGTAGAAACATGGTAACCTATGAGACAATAACTAGACATATGTAATAGGTCGCAACTTGACATGTTTAAAGGCATGATGTTGAAAAAGAGACATAATTAGTGGAGTTGGATGAGCCATATTTAAACCAATGCAGGTTTGACCACATACATGGGAATAAAAAAACTAGGATTGGTAGGCATAAGAGGGATAATCGCAAACATAAAAATTTAAATCTAGTTTTTTCCAAGGTAAAAATGATCCCAAATCATTCTTGAAATGTGAAATAAAAAAAGATAGTGTTCAATTTTCCCAACTACTCGGAACTAAAGAAGTTTGAGTTTGCTGCAATTGAATTTACTGATTACACAATTTTTTTGTGGGATCAGTTACAGATCAGTAGATGGAATCTTAGAAAACTACTCATGGATACCTGGTATGATATAAAATTGGTAATGAGGAGGAGTTTTGTACCCATGAATTATTATAGAGGGCTGTGTCAAAAGTTGCAGAGGTTATATAAAAGTTCTAAAGGTGTGAGCACAAGGAAATCGAGGTAGCTATGATCAAAGCTAATAGTGAAGAAGATAATGAAGTTATAATGGCTAGATTTTTGTATGGTCGAAATCATGAGATTGCGTATATAAGAGAATTGTTAAAAGAAATGTCAAAATTACTTCATGAATTCATCTGTTTTCGTTTATTTTTATTGTTTTCATAGCGACACTTTTATAAATATTGAAAAATGAAAATAGGTGTCTTCACGAAGTAATTTTGGATTTTATTTTAGAAAATCCGAGTATATAATTGAGAGGCGACATTATGTTGAGCTGACATATATTGTAAATCAAGCCATTAAAGTAAAAGATTAATTAAAAAAGAAATGGTATGACTAGAATAAGGCAATATATGGTTACTAGTAGTTTGTGGAAAACAGCTCCAAAATAGAGAAACAACTACGAAACAAACTAATATCTGCATGCTCCAATAATGTCAATCCAATATTTGAATGCTCCAATAATGCCAATCGAACGATCACCAGCTCTTTAGGTAAATGTGAGTTTTCTACTTGTAAAATTCATGAATAAAGTGTTATAAATACCAGGGGCGAGGACACGTAGACATCCAGTCCATGAACAAAATGGTGATAGTTATAAATACCAATGGAAAGATTAAGTCATAGGAAGAAGTAGATGATACCCTACCGCATTTGGACGGAGCTAATGAAGAACAAAATGTTGTGATATGATATTTGGTGGTAGTAAGGGGAGATCTTAGTATACATGTTAAGAGGTAATAATATAACCAAAAAGAGAACTTATTTCATACTAGATTTTTATAAATGACAAATTTTACAACTTCATCATCAATGACGGGAGTTGCGCCAACATTTCTAGTACTTAGTTGGTGGAGAAATTTTCCTACCTTAAAATATCATCACCTTTAACGTCTTTGGTGGCTAAAAAAACATACAATTTTATTTTTGAATTTTTTTTATAATATTTTTATAACACTCATTATATTACATGTGAATGCCTAACCATAATATAGGATCAGAATACCTAAGCAAAATATAACATCAGAATACTTAACCAAAATATTACATCGGAAAACCTAACCAAAGTAAAAGATCAGAATACCTAACCAAAATATTGCATCTGAATTCCTAACCAAGATATTTCATCTGAATATTAATTGTTAGAAGCTTCTTTTTACGTCCTTTTAACCTTCATCACATCATACGAGGCAACTTTGTTAAAATGTAAAACAAAATCTGAATCTCGTATGTAGCCCCACTTATAATAATTAAATTTAAGACACTAGGATTTTCAAAGAGAAATCTCACTAAATATATAAAGTGTGTTGGATCCCTCAAAATGCAATAAATAAAAATGTAGATATGTAAACAAGTTAGTGATTCCAGAAAAGATAATGCCTCTTGTGACTCACCCCATCATCTACGCTCCCGAAGATTTTACAATGCAAAAATTCATAACTAAGAAAACACAAAATTGACGATTATGATAATTATCATATTATTATTGACACAATGTTATATTTATCTGAAGCTTCTTTAGAGGAGTGACATTTTAAGCAAGTTTAGCAATCCACAAACACACATGTTATGCATGTTTACAATTAGAGATTTGAAGCTATTAAAAAAAGAACATGGCATGTCTTTCGGAGTCCATGTTGATAATTTCTTAAAAAGAAGAAAGAAATCAAATAATAAATTAACTAAAAATATTCAAAAACATATCAAGGATTGGAAATGCATATTTCAATGTAACCATGACCAATAGTATATTTAACAATATCATGGGCCTTCTCTATAACCTTCGTTACCGATTAATGATCTTCAAGTTCTTGAATTTTAATACTAATCTCAGATAAAGACGACACATTTAATAGTTCAAACTTGTTATTCTTTACTGATACTGAAAAATATTTGAAATTTGATTTCAAATCTCGATAACACAATTATCCTCATCACTTTGATCGTATAAAGTTATTGATAATTTCCTTAAAATAATGAAAACTACTTATTTTCACCCATCAAATAACACACATCTAAATATAATACCTCGATGACGATACACCTATTTAGTAATTTACTCACTTTGTCGTTACAAGTGGTTAATTATGATGACTTCCAGAAATATCTGAGAATAAAAGTGGCCTAAGAATATTTCAAAGGTCACACAAATGTTTAGAGAGATAAACACGTGAATTTTAGTAAGATAAGTTGTCAAAAGTAGTAATAAATACTAATTATCTCTCATTTTCCAAAAGGGATACACTGCTTTATATAGTATTGGTGGTGGGCCTTTGGGCCTACATGGTTAGTCTATTTTTTGCTACCATACCCCATTAATTTATTAAGATAAACATATTTACTATTTACTACATAAAATACTCTCAATGTTATACAGTTGTTGGGCTTATTTTACAAGGTAATTTCTGGTCCAAAATTAACACAATATTTCATTAGTCCGACCCATGGTTCTGATAAATCCTACCTTTATAAGTAGCCCCCCTAGTCTATACGAATAATTATGAAGGAGGACTAGTTTCGATACCATATCGGATTATAACCCAGTATTTGATATTAACAAGGTATCATTTCGGACTTCACCAAATTTGTTTCCTTTGGACTATTTCTTTTCTAGTTGATAGTTTTAAATGATGGATCGAATAGTTTAGAAATAATATAAATTACATGTATCGTGTGTGGCTTACCCATGCACACATGTCACAAGGACATTCGATCTAGGTAGCCGGAACTTAATGATGTTGACTGAGAATTTAGTAAGGAAACGTTTCCTATTACCAAAGTTAGTATTCGTTATAGCGCGAAGAGACAGTTAGGTGTCCTTTCTAGTTCCCTACATAGGTAACCATTGAGCCCTTAAGACCTTCTCTATAAATTTACGCATATCTCTCTAAAACACACAATCCTCACTTGAAATAAGTTCTAGAGATAGAGAGAGAGAGAGAGAGAGAGAGAGAGAGAGAGAGAGAGAGAGAGAGAGAGAGAGAGAGAGAGAGAGAGAGGGAAACTTTTAAACTCGCACTGTCCCATTTTTGGCTAAATAATCATCGCATAATCTGTTCAGAAATCCCCTTAAATCCTTGGGATGACCCCCTTACATGGTTACCAAATTCATCGCTCTTGATTGGTTTTCAATATTTGAACATGCCAAAGTGAAGAAAGCTGCATGGATCGTAGACGAAGGGCCAAAACTCATCACCCATATTTTTACCTATGAACCCATTGACCAAACTAAAGAATTACCCGAACCTATTACCCCATCACCTTCTAATCCTCATATTAATGCTTCACCGAAGACCACTAATACTTCACCAAGGGCCACGAAATCTTCACCAGAAACAAAAAAAATATTTACCAAAGAAAACTAAATATTTACTAAAGACAACTTTCCCTTCTTAACAAGCTCATTGTCAAGGGGAAACTCGAAAACCACACTTCATACTAATGGGTTAGTCAGAATCCAAATCACCTTTCAATTAGCCTCGCAATAATAACAAAAAAAACTGACTCCCTCGAGCACTGAACTTCAAACATCGAAGCGGGTCAGAGTAGCCTAGGCAGACCATAATACTCCCCCAAATGGATCGGTTGGATCTGAAAAGAAGTACTTGCAAGAGTCTAAGCAATTCCTTTTGGCTCAACTATCAGTCCTAAGGCGTTTGTTGAGTTCCACAATAAAAATATGTCTCTAGGGCCTGAATACAACTCGTTGATGAGCTCGACGTCGAATCTGATGTGTTCCAGAGATTTCTTAGTCATGACAATGTTCGTATGAGAATATTTGTCACAACAATGTTAGTATGAGAGTGCTTTTAGAGAGAGAAACGAAATGATTAGAGAAAGAAAGAGACAAAAGGAATAATGTTGTAATAATTAACTAATGATTGGACCATTTTCCCCAAAAGGGGTTGTCTTTTATATAGTACAAGAGGTATATCCTTAATTTACAGATTTACCCCCTCTTATGTTGGTCTTTACTCCCCACCATTCTACTAACTATAACCATACATATGAGTTATTACATATGATCCCCTTATCATTACATACTTGTCGAGTTTTATCCTTAATACTTTATTACATCAAATAAATTCCTTTATTTATCTAATTTTTCTTATTCATGACAATCTTTCCTCTCCTTATCAGTAGCTCCCCAGTCCATGTGAAAATATTTGAACAATGATTGATTCATAGAAGATGTTTTTTCTTCCTCATGAATCGTCTCAGATATTTCTTCCACAGGCTCCTCATCGGATTATTCTTCCACTAGCACTTATTGGGTAACTCTTTCACAAGGTCTTCTCGAAGTATTCTTCTACAGGTTCTGCATCGGATTACTTTTCCACTGGTGTTTTTTCAGACTTATGACTTCATCATCGGTAATGATGACCTTAGGCTCACCTATTATTTGTTTCAGATGGCATGTGTGAGACGCCATGTCTACGTGTCAGAAACATTTTAGACTAATGATGTCCCTAGATTCGACGTGTCAATTGCTTCATGACGCATACAAGTATGTCTTCCAAAATAATTTGTAGATGAAGAGGCGTGTCAAAATACCTTCACACTACTTGATATGCGTGTGCGTAAAATCATAAATAAAATAGTCTTTATCTAAGAAAACCCTTTAACTTATTTGGGACTTTGTATCCCTTAAAAGCCCATGCTCTCCCTATAAATACTTGACTTCACTCACAATTTCAAGGTTACACATATTTGCCAACTCTAGAGAGATAAAGAAAAACTTCGATTTAAAGAGAAAAAAAACTTGTACCACTAAATATATTTTTTGACCTTTCATGCCTAGGGAATCAGAAGGTCTTGAAAGATACAAACTTTGAGAGTTGTTCAATATTGCAAACAAAGGTAAAGAATGAAAGGTTGTCGGCATATCTTTAGAAACTCTCCAAACAATTTTTTATGGTTAGTGTCCTACTATCCAAAAACACTCTGACGTAACAGGGACCTCATATAACAATATTTAACCTGCTCCTCTTACTATCCACCCCCTGGTCAGGCTTGCTTGAGGTGCGATAAAGATGACCTTAGTCTTTCCAAATAAATTCACAAGACTTTTTTGTTTCTCCCGATGGGCGACAAATAATAAATTTATGAAAAAGATAATAAGATTGGTATGGGAGGAAAAAAGTATTTGGGGCCAGCTAACGATCCACAAAGATGAAGCTCTCGTCTTCAGTTCTTACTCATCTGATCACACCACAAGGTAATCCTCAAACGACTCACAAGGTTACTCTTCGGAAACATTCCTCAAAAAATGTTTTGAACAGAAAAAGTTGATGGTCCGCCTCCCAAATCCATTCAAGAAATACAAGAAAATCATCTAATTGATGAGTCAGATGATAACCGAGAATGAGAAGGTATGATTCATGTCGAAGCTCAACCCATCTAAGCTATCTCTGCATTGATTCCTCCCATCATACCTTCTGGACCGACTCAGATATCTTCTCCTATTGATATTATGACCAACTTTCATGTTCACCAAGAAGAAGCATCCAAAAATAAGAAGAAAAAAAAGGTTACTGCTGAATTACCCTCGAACTTAGAAGCCATCATGAGAAGCAATCTCCGTGGGGTTGAAGCCAAACATATGCTAGTACTTCACATGATAAAGTACAATTATTTTCATTCATTTGAGGAGGTTAAACTAAGGGATTGGTGGGGGATTCCAGACTCTGTCATAATTCGGTTTCCTGAGGTTGGAGAGATGTCTTTGTCCATTCCAGATCATGAATTGGTTGTTTACACAGAGATTATGAACCGGGGTATTCAACTCTCTTTTGAACCTGAACTAGTGGAATACTTTCATCTGATAAAGCTATGTCCGACCCAGGCCGACCCTAACATGTGGTTCACACTGATAGCTTGTATCATGGCTTCCAGGATCTCTCAGATTGGATTTTTCATAGAAGAGTTTGTTAGGTTGAAAAATGTGGCTAAAAACTTTCACTTTCCCCTCTATCAACTAACTTTTGGTAGAAAGTATAAGATTGTAAACGATTTCCTAGAAGCTGACAAGAAGTGGAAGCAAATATTCATCTTCGTCTTCGGATTATGGCAGACCGGCTTTGAGAATTCTGTTGAGATGCCCAATCGACTTACACTGAAGTGGACTAGTCGAGGTACTTGTTTTCATTCTTTCTTTATCTTACTTACTTAAATCATTCTCTTTACTAAAAACATTCTTTGGGAGTAGCTATAAAGGGAATAGCGAAACCGTTTGTGGACCATGTTCGTTCAACAAGTTGGATCTTTACCTAATTGAGCTACTGGGTCAACAATACTTGCAACCATCAATTCCATATATTTATTACTCCTTTAAATTTGGCCAAAATTTACATTTGGATGATTTATACGACCCAGTAGAAGTCCACAAAAGAGCATATGGTGCCTCTCACATAAAACGCGTAGTTAAGCAATTAGAGTGCTTAGACAACCTTGGTTACCTCCCTACTAGGGCTACGGCTCCCAGTTACCAGGACCCCAAAAAGGATGAGGAAAAAGAGGATAACACTGATGGTGGTGCTGATTCAGAAACTAAAGTCCCAAAAAGACAATAAGTTAATGTTGAACCTGAGCTTATAGTTGAGGTACGACCTATTGGGAAAGACGGTGTTGTGAGGCCATCGAAGCAACTTTCTGTCAAACAAGAAGAAGATTATTGGTGAAGAAAAAGATGATAACACGACAACTTCGAGCTTTCCTCCTATAAAAAAGGTTGTTGTTGTTGTCAATTCACACTCTATTGGAGAGTCTGTTTCTCAAAGAAGATGTGTCACTGATCAAGGGAATCAAGAAGAACTTCCATGATATGTGGAAAATGTTTCCTCTGCCTTGGCTTGTGTTGATGTTTATGAGAACGATTTTATGGAAAACGAGATTAACATATTACTTCATGTTGCTGCTCTCCACGAAAGAAAATCCAATCAGAAGGATTGCTATAAAAAGGAACTCATCTAAAAGATGGTCAATGTGAAAAAACTGGAGGAAGAACTTGCCCGTGAGAAGAAAACTTATGTTGAGTGTTTGGCAAAGATTGAGGCCCTTGAAGCTCAATTAAGAAAAGAAAATGAGGAATTCGATAATGAGCGGGATCGATTTATCACTAAAGACATTGAACGTAACACCCTCATTGATTGGCCTCTTCGATTCTTGTAATCAAACTGAAACACATTTTGAGAATGTTGCCAAAGAGATTGAGAGACTCACTGTTGAGAAGGAATCTATTAGGAAAGACTCTGAGAATTACAAAAATATTTATCTCGAGGAGTACGTTGCTGACTGTGTCTCCCGCTTAGAAAAGAGGGATGCAAACATCAAATTGGCTTTTGTAGTAGGAATGCATGAACTTTTTCCCAACTTAAAGCTAGGAAGTCTTTGGGAACGTGTCATAGAAAAACATCGTTCGGATGGAATTCCCTTAGTAGATAAAGAATCAAGCAGTAACTCAGAAGGTTCAAGTAGTTTCTCCTCCAGTAGCGGTTCATCTCAAAGCAGCCAAGAAGGTACCCCTTCGGAGTAAGGTTGGGGTGTGTTTCTTATGTTCTCATGTACACTATGTACTGTAAAAGTTCTTAATGGAAAAGTTCTTCGGTTATATGCATTCTATTGAGCTTTTTATACGAGAAATATTTTTAACCATTAACTTTCATAACAAAGATCTTCAAAATTCTTTACCTAAACTTTTCTATATGAAAAATGTTATTATGCTTAATTTTTATAAAAGGTTCTAAACAATATCCTCAAAACTTTTTAATATGAAATACAATTATACTTAAATTTTTATAAAATATTTTCAACTTTCTCCTCCAAAAATTTTCATATGAAAATACTATTATACTTAATTTTTATAAAAGATTTTTAACTTTCTCCTCCAAACTTGTTCATATGAAAATACTATTATACTTAAATTTTTATTAAAATATTTTTAACTTGTAGACCAACATTAGTTGGAAGACCCTTCTGGTCCAAAAGAATAAAAAAAAATTAGACCAATATTCGTTGGAAGACCCTTCAGGTCTAAGAAGATAAAAATCATGGACCAACATTCATTAGAAGACCCTTCCGGTCCAAGAAGATAAAAATTGTAAACCAACATTCGTTGGAAGCCCATTCGGGTCCAAAAAGATAACAATTGTATACCAACATTCTTTGGAAGAACTTTCCAGTCCAAGAAGATAAAAAATTGTATAAGTTGTTTTAAGATGACAAAGAAATATTATGTATATAAGTTGGCTTTGAGGTAACCTCATTAAAACCTTTATGCGCCGCATGGGTAGGAAAGAGTATACCACCAATACTTACACAAATTTTCAAAATATGTACAAACTTACATATTCATTCCAAATACAACTTAAGGTACTCAATATTCCATGGGTGATAAAGATCTCTTCCTTCTTTATCTTTGAGTTGATATGTCCGCGACTTTACCTTCTTAGTTACTGTATACGGACCTTTCCAGTTAGGCCCTAGCTTGCCAAGTCGTTTTTATTTTGTATAAAAAATAATTTCCTCAACAACTTTGCCTACTAATTTAAATTCTCGTCGTTTAACTTTAGAAGCATACCGACTTCTCATCAAAGTTTGAATTAATTCAATTGTGCTTTTTTCTATCAATTCTAACTATGCACGCTTTCTTTCATCGTTGGTCTATTCAGAGTACTCACTGATTCGGTATAAGGGGAAGATTACTTCGGATGGAACGACTGCATCTATCCCATAGACTAACGTAAATGGTGATTCTTGGGTAGTTGTCCAAGTAGTAGTTTTGTATGCCCACAAAACTTCTTGTAAATAATCCGGTCATTTCCCCGCCTTACCCTCTAAATTATTTACCAATCCATCAAGAATTATTCTATTAGTTACTTCAACCTGGCTGTTTTCTTATGGATGGAAAGGTGCCGAGAAGCATTGTTGAATTCCTTTAGCGGAACAAAAATCCTTCATTTCTTTGTTGTCAAATTGTGGCTATGTATCCATCGTCGTTTTCCTTGGAACCCCAAAACGAAAACAAATATTAGGAACAATGAATCTGATTACATTATTAGCTATTGTTCCTGCTAACGGTTATGCTTCCACCCACTTAGAAAAATAGTCTACAATAACAATTATCGTATGTCTTCCTCCTGAGGCCATCACTAAGGGTCTGGCCAGGTCAATGCCACATCGATCAAATGGTAGTGACTCAGAAATTGAATCAAGAGGCAATCGTGGTGTGTGGGTTTTATTAAAAAATATTTAGCAAGTGTCACATCTTTGAACTAACTCTTTGGCATCTGAGGCGATTGTAGGCCAATAATATCCTGCCAGAAGAACTCTTCGTATCAAAGTTTTATATACACAATGATCAGATCCTTATCCATCACCTAATTTTGATAATATTATTTGTGATTCAATTTCTCTGAGGCATCGAAGTAAAGGTCTGCTAAAATATTTTTTATACAAAATATCTTTGATGACCATATAACCATATGCTTTAAAATGTATTCTTTTGGCCATTACTTTGTCAACGGTTAACAAGTCATTTACCAAGAATTCTTTAATTTTACTCCTCCAATCTTTTGTTGTGCTTGTAGAAATTTGAAAAGCTTCAACTGAATCTTCTGCTAACTCGAAACCTTTGGTTTTTGAAGAATTTTATTATGTGATAATCGAAGGGTACTCCTCAGAATATGAAATAGTAGCCAAAGAATCAGCCACATAATTTCAATCCTTAGGAACATGTTCGTATATGAAGCTTTTAATGACCAATATTAAGGCATTTAACGTTCTTAAATACCTTACTAAATGATCTTTGCTTGCATCAGATTGAACATATGCATGATTTATAAGAAATCGTGAGTCACTTACCAGCCTTACATTTTTTGCCTCACAAATCTGAGCTAGTCACAACCCTGCCAAAGCAGTTTCATACTTTGCCTTATTATTTGATGCTTTAAACCTAAAGCAGATAGCTTGATACATATAAATTCTTTCTAGAGAAATCAAGTACACCATGTCCCACATCTTGATGCATTTGAACCCCCATATGTTCGGACCATCCACTCTGACTTAAAATTTTCTTCATCAACCTCCATATATAACCATTCGGAATGAAATTTGACTAAGAAATCTACTAAGGCTTGTACTTTGATTGAAATACTAGTTTCGAATTCAATATCAAAATCTCCCAATTCAACTGACCACTTGGCCATTCTTCCTGATATATCGGTCCTCTGTAACATATTTTTCAATAGAAAAGATGTCCATACAGTAATAGAATGAGCCTAAAATTAAGGTCTCATTTTCTGAGCAGCAGTTACTAACGCGAGGGCCAATATTTCTAACAGTAAATAGCGTTTATCAACATCCTAAATAATTTTACTGATGTAGTACACTGGTCTTGGGTAGTTATCTTCCTCTCGAATCAAAACACCACTCGTAGCATAACTCAACACTGCTAGGTAAACATCCGGATTTGGCTTTGCCAAAATTTATGGCGAAGAAAGATATTCTTTGATTCGATGAAATGCCTCAGAACATTATTGGGTCCAGTCAAAACAATTTTCTTGTCTCAATACTTAGAAAAAAGTAGCACATTTGACTGACGATCTTAATATGAATTTATTCAAAGCTGTTAATCTTCATGTCAGAATTTGTACTTCATTAGTTGTTCGAGGTGGTGCCATAGGGCTTAAAGTATTTAGTTGTATCAGATTAGCCTCTATCTCATGCTCACTAATTATCTACCCAATAAATATTTTGGGTCGACCCCGAATGTACATTTTTCTAAATTCAATTTCAAAATTATCTTTGTTAAGTTAGCGAAAGTTTCTTCTAGATCTGCCAAGTGGTTCTCATTCCTTACACTTTTTACTAACATATCATCGATATATACTCCAACATTTCTCCCACTTTAAGTATCAAAACCTTGTTTACTAGGTGTTGATAGGTCGCTCCAGTATTTTTCAGCCCAAACGGCATTACCTTATAGCAATGTAAACCTCTTTAAGTGATGAAAGTGGTGCTCTCCTAATCATTTGGGTCCATTTGGATCTTGTTATAACTGGCATATGCATCCATAGAATAAATTAACTGATTCCCATAAGTAGAATCCATTAACTGATCTATTTGAGAAACCAGGAAGGGATCTTTTGGACATCTCCTATTTAGATCAGTGAAATCTACACACATTCATCATTGTCGTTCTTCCTCTTTACTAAAACTGGATTAGTAGTCCATAAATGATATTGTGACTCGCGTATATGCCTGACCTTGGTTAAACCATTTGGATCTTGTTATAACTGCCATATGCATCCATAGAATAAATTAACTGATTCCCATAAGTAGAATCCATTAACTGATCTATTTGAGAAACCAGGAAGGGATCTTTTGGACATCTCCTATTTAGATCAGTGAAATCTACACACATTCGTCATTGTCATTCTTCCTCTTTACTAAAACTGGATTAGTAGTCCATAAATGATATTGTGACTCGCGTATATGCTTGACCTTGGTTAAACGGTCTACATCAGCCACAATTACCTTAGAATTTTCTTGGGAAAAAAATCTTCTCTTCTGGATGATCAGACGAACATTACTTCAGATTGCTAACTTATCGCAAATGATATCTGTGGAAACTCCCGTCATATCCTTTGTACAGAATACAACCATGTGTAACTTAGTTGATAAAAACTGAATTAACTCTTCATTTACCTCCAGAGATAACTTTGTGCCAATTTTTTAAAAAAATACCTCAGAGAAAACATGATCCTTAAAATGGCCGTCTCGGATCATAAACCCGAGGGTCTCCCTCGGATCATCTATGAGATTGGATTCCGAGGAAGACCCCACTGATTTATATTCTTTCTTTGACGCGTCCCCTCTTAATTTTCTTTGGGGCCAAAGTCATTCGATAACATTCTCGGGCCATCTTGCGATTTTTTTCTGACTGTTCCAAGATTGTTTCCCACAATATACTTCAAATATTGTTGAATGGTTGAAGTCACAACATGCATTATTTATAGCTAAGACCTTTCAAATATTTCATTGTAAGACGTTGGAGCATCTACTACAATAAAGAAGACTAGCATTACCTCTTTACATGGTTATTGTCCTAGTTTAGCCCTCCCCTTGAATTCTTCTACTACTTTATTCGTTACTCAAGTAAACCTATTCGATTTGATCGAAGGATTGTTTGTGGATTTTTATCTTGATGTAAGTAATCATAAACATAATGTTAGATGACCTGCTATTATCAATCAAAACTCGTCGTATTCCATCCTCAGTAATTTCCGTTACAATTACTACTGCATCTTCATGTGGACCAGTTATGTCCCTCATGTCATCGTCTTCAAAAAAAAGTATTAGAGATGGATTTCAATATAAGTATGGTGAAGAAGCCACCTCCAATTGAGTTGTTAGGCTAACAATGTGTATATTTCGAGAATAATTTGATGTCCCTGCAACAATATCTCCTCCGAAAATTGTTAGTGACTCAAAGAAAGCATATAGTTCACTAACCTTTCCTCTCAAAATTGGCCCATCCACCATGTTGATGTTGTTTCTGTCTGTCTTCAGATCTAGATAAATTTCAAATGCATCAATAGATTATTCGTCAATAAGTTCTAAGATCATCATAGCATTTTCTTCCTTTCGAGCAACCAAAGAATTCTTTTTCACAAACATTGTTAGCGTTCCATTTTTTATTAAAGCATGTATCTCTTTTTGAAATGCCATACAATCCTTTGTGGCATGCCCAATGTCCTCATGATACTTGCAATACCTATTGTTTATGTTCTCCCTCGGAGTCTGTATTGGAAATGGCTTACAAAATTGTATGTGCGGACGTGCTCTCTTAAAAATTACTGTTGCATACTCTATTAGCTCAGAAAAATGTGATGGTCGAACCCATTTGTTTGATAAGGTTGGACATGATGTTGAGTATTCACAACCGGTGCGTACTCTTTCACGATTGGTGGTGCTTGAATTATCTCTTGTACTGGCGCTCGAGGTCGGACAACACTTGTTGGATTTGAATTGTTACGTGCTACCATCAAACTTTAACGGAATTGGTTTTTCTCAAACTGTGCTAAATAATTTTTTTCTGATGCTTGTGTTTCCTCCACCCGAACTCTTTTTCTCTACTTGATCTAACAATGCTCTAAATTTCATTGTTTGCCTCTTTGTTATGTTATCCATCATTATTCTTGGGAAAAGTCTCATTCGGAAAGCACCCAATGCCACTTTATCTTCACAACTTTCCATGTCAATTTTTGCCTTGATAAAACGATTCATATAATCCTTAAGATTCTCTCCCACTTTCTGCTTACAGTAAATAACTGTAACACCATTTGCTCGAAAAAAATTTCTTCCCATAATGTGTTGACGAAACA
The DNA here is from genome assembly GCA_036936605.1 of Limnanthes douglasii subsp. nivea. Classification (NCBI taxonomy): domain Eukaryota; kingdom Viridiplantae; phylum Streptophyta; class Magnoliopsida; order Brassicales; family Limnanthaceae; genus Limnanthes; species Limnanthes douglasii. Next base: position 122,513,603 of record JAUPFV010000005.1, on the reverse strand, counting down.
AATTACAAAACATATAAACTTTGATGCAACCCTCAAGCAAACAATTGTACTACTTTGAAGATGAATTCTTAAATTTCCGAGAGAATGATCTGCATAAAAGTGTGTCATCCTCGTCATAATTAATCATAAATTTCGTGAATTTCTCTATATGATTATCCGGATCTTGCATCTTATCACCAGCTTAGAAATATCAAACCACTTAGGTAGATGCCCTGAAAGAATTTACGGGGAGAGAGGAGATGACCTCCAATTATGACCCACTTTATATGCACTGCCCCCCGGGCCTTCTATCAATGTTGTGTATAAACCTTATTCGGATGGATATGTAAATTAATTACTCAAACGATACTCGAGATTATGGCTTCCAGAAGAAACCTGCATATGTGGAGTTACTTGCTCCTGTTGAGCTATGTTCACAATCCTGACCGGATCATCGAACCAAGCCATTTGTTCCCATGTTTGGACTTTTTCCTCTTCCCACGCTTGGCTCTATTAGATGTTTGAGAACCACCTCTCCGCCTCCTAGAATCCTTTCTCTTGTAACATTTTTACGTCGATTATCCTACACTGAAAAAAAAAATTCATCCAATTGTACGATGAATAATCACATGATTATGTTGATTCATAACGATGTCCAATTCTCACTCTTTTTTTTCGAGGAATAATGTCTTTTCTTTTGACGCATTTCCTCGGTACGAGGAATATCTTCTATGTGTTCTTTTCTAACTGTTTGTTCTCTTTGAACCTCAGATTTTAGTCACTGTGAACTTGTTATTGCTTCTCTTTCAGTATGCAATCTTTCAATGTCTTCCAAAAGCTCTTTCAGCCGAGTTACTCAGACATATTCTTCAAGCAGCTCCTCGGCATATCGATAATTTTTGTTTCCTTCATTTACTAATTGCTCCTCAACCAAGAGATCTCCAAATGAGTTTCTAATCACACAGTTTTTTATATCAATCTCTAGCTCTCCTAGCATTTCTATATCCATCACTTTCACAACATTTTTAGAATAATACTATGATTTTGGAATAACGATTTCGGGTACCAATCATGATTCCCATAGACGACGCCAATAATGTGTTCTAAAAGTTTCTTAATGACGTTTCCTATCACGATAATATTCGTATAAAATATATGTCACATCAATGTTCGTATGAGAGTGCTTTTAGAGAGAGAAACATAATGATTAGAGAGAGAAAGAGATAAAATGAAGAATATTATAATAATTGACTAATGGTATCGACTAGACCCCTAAAATATATGTCACATTCATTTACTATAAGTTTATATAGAAAAATATTTGTAGAACTGTATGTATCGACTATACCCCTTAGAATCTCAGTTTCTTTAGTGTCTTCTCCAATTATCATCATTTTTTTGTGAGGCATAACTACATCTCTCAAATAATCATCATCATCAAACATTATGAAGGGCAGCGAACTTTTGTATGGACGAGTTGATATTCCCCCATATAACCGCATCGTTAAACTTACTATATATATTTTACAAGAATAATTCATGGTTCATGCGATAGTGTCTCTTGCGAGAATAATCAACGACTCGAAGTACTCGTACAAACGTTTTACCTTGCTCTGTTCTATAGGCTTGTCGAATATTGTGATAATTCTTCGGTTGGGGTCGTTCGGAAAGAAATTATTCTAATTCCCTTTATGATATTTCTTCCCTCCAAAGCCTGATGTTAAGCCCCTACCTACCCCTTGACAAACTTCGTTAATTTTCTATTATCGATCAACGTTTGGATTTCTTGCTTTAGTGTTATACAGTCCCTCGTATCGTGACCGATGTCATTGTGATACTTGCAGAATTTTTTACTTCTCTATTCTATAATACTCAAGATAGGTAGGGGTTTTCTGAACTTGATATGATTTATAGTTCTGTCAAAGATAGTTGCCATATTTTCTGTCAACTCGACAAAGTAGTCGGGTCGGACCCATTGATTTTCCTAAGCCTTTATTGTTGCACTTGTAATGATTGACCAAATGTGCCCTCTGTGAGGCTTGGACTCTCTGGTCAAATAGGAACTTGTGGTTTTCGGGAAACTTGAACCTGTTGGTGAACCAGATTTGGGGGAGTTGATGAGTTTGTTTAGAGAGGGAACTAAGTTTTAACTTTTTACTTTGTTTCATTTTTATTTGCTCATCAATTTGAGCTAATAGGAATCCTAAGTTCATAGTTTTTTTCCTAGTAACTTTGTCAACTAAAATTTTAGAGAGCAACCCTTGTCTAAAAGCGACGATTGTAACCTGCTAGTAACAACCCTCCAAGTTTATTTTTGTATTGATGAAATGCTTAGTGTATTCTTGTAAACCTTTCCCAACCATTTGTTTATATTGGATGATAATATCATCATTCCCTCGCATTTCTTTTCTTCCTAGAAACTATGGTCTAAAATTTCCCCATAACATATAAAAAATTAATAGAACCTTGTGGGAGTCGGTTGTGCCACTTCAACACCATGCATTTAACGGTCTGAGAGAAAACACAATACAAAAAACTTGTTATCATGATCTAAGTTTATCGTAAAACATTTGAATTATTAATGTGGTCATCCGGATCTTGGTTCCCATCCAATGTTTTGGTGAAATGTCAAAATGCTTCAGAAGGTGACAAATAGAATTTCCATCGACAATTGAGATTGCTTCTAGTTATGTGTTTGGTTATACTTGTGTCTGATAAGGGAGTAATTCGCCGATATTGATAATAAGGAGTCAATTGTAAATAAAAGGAAGTTAATGTGTTTGTGATAGTATTTATCGTTTATAAGAGGATAATTTGTAAATAAAGTGTTTTATAAAGGATTAAAAGAGAAATAAAACAAGCTCACCAAGGATATTAATGGGTCCACCCTTCCCCACTATAAAAGGAGACCCATTATTCTTGGTAGGTGGGACATTCTGGAATATAATATTCTTTTTCTACTTTCTCTCTCTACATTTGTGCTCTAGTCACACCAGGTCCAAGATCCAATATCCTTCTTAGTCATTTATTCTCTCATCATTGGCACCGTCTGTGAGAATCCGTGATACCACAAATGAATCTTTTTCTTTGAAAATCGCGATCTGATCTTAAAGAATGAATGACGAAGTTGTCGGAGAGAGGGTCGACAGAGAAGTGGCCCGAGCCGTTTCACTATCTGAAGGCGAAAAAGCTCCGGGTCGGGACAAGCGTTTGACCCTTATCATGACCAAGAGACAGCTGCTGGAAGACATTGCCAGCTTAAACGCTGAGAAGGAGCGGGCGTTAGACAAAAAAAGAGTTCGGGAAGGAGAAGGTAAAGAACCATTCATAGATAACCGCGGCAAAGGCAACCCGACTGCGGGACATCGCATCAAGGCTCGACCTGTTAGATATTATCGGGAGCCTCGCCCGGAGGGCAGGCAGAATGGCAGAGAGGAGCGATACCCAGAGGTTAACCGCGGCATCTCCACCGACTACACATCGGATGAATCGTCGGGAAGGGAGTACCGACACAAGGAAAGGCTAAACAAACGCACGCAGAGAAACTGTTCCTGACGAGATAGGGCACCCCGTTCAGATTCTACTAATTACAAGAGGGGTAACTCCGAGAAAAGAGCGCCAGCGTCGTTTGAAAAAGAAGAGATGCAAGCAGGCAGCAGAGAAGAACGGGTAGCTCTACCTCAGGTCCAGTGGCAACCTTCGAACAGCCAGAACCATGGGTACCAAACTAGTAGCCAATTCATCAATCCTGGGGATGAAGGTCACTACGGGATTCAGACCCAAGGGCTCGGAGGTGGAGCGTTCGGATTTGGAATGAATTGGAGAGCTTCACCGTTGTCCGACGAGATATTATCAGGGCATCTCCCGAAGAGGTTTGACATCTCCAAATTGGAAAAGTATGACGGAAAGAGAGACCCGGACAATCACTTGGAAGCCTTCAAAAACTTTATGTTGAGTTTCGACAACGACGATAAACTTTTGTGTCGGGCATTTTTGATGACCTTCAGGGATCGAGCGTCCAAGTGGTACAACCGGTTACCACAAGGTTGTATTAAAAGCTTCGGGATGTTCTGGACGATGTTCCGGCAGCACTTCGTCGGAAGCAAGAATTTCTGAGCTAATGGAGATACCATCATAAATTGTAAGCAGAGGTTGGGCGAGAGCCTCAGGGATTACACCAGGCGTTTTATTGACGCTAAGACCGACCTGGACCATTGCGAGGAGAACGTGGCGCTAACCGTGTATTGCTTGGGTTTGCTCCCGGGACCGATGAAGCAAGCAGTTACTAAAAAACAAGCGTTTACTTTTTCCGCTCTTCTGGCCCAAATAGAAAAACAGATACTGATAGAAGAAACCGAGACGTCCGAACTGGCGGCGCAAATTCAGCAGAGCGCGCAAGCATCGGTCGTTATAAAACAAGGAGCTCAATTCATCTATGCTCAGCAAGCCCAGCCGGTCAGCATGATACCACCGACCTAATCCTTGCTAATCAAGTCTTCGGCTCCCCCGAGCCAAAAAGCAAAGCAGACGAGTCAAGTGGTTTTGCGAGTCATGTCTAACAAGTGGATCCGACCCGCTTACTTCGCTGACTTAACGGAGTGCGTATCTTTGATCTACGAAAATACTAAGAAAAGCGGGATGTATCGGAGGCCTTTCCCTATACCAACGCCTCGGGAACAGAGGAACAACCGGTATTGTTGCTACCACGAAGACGTGGGGCACGATACTAAGGTTTGCATTGCCCTCAAAAGGAGATAAAGATGCTGATAGAACACGGAAACCTCCTAGTGTACGTGAAAAAGAAAGCTCAGCAGGGTACCACTTCAAGAGAAGTCGTGACGATACCGAAGTCTGAAACCACCATGACCATTTCCGAAGTCACCGACCCGTTTGATGTTTCAATCGAATACCTAGACCCAGAGGTGAATCGCAACATCATCGGGATCATCGAAGAAGGAGCTGTGGAAAGTGTTGGGAATGTAAGAAACCTTTGTAAACTTTTCGAATCATTGACTATTTTCAGTGGAGACTCTATGGCAGGTACCACACACTCCTCTAGAAAACGGTATATCGTGAATCTAGCCACCCAGTTGGAAGCTCGGACCTACCCCCACTCAAAAGACATCCCTTCACCGATCCTATATTTTGACGACGACGACATGAGAGATATAGCCGGCCCTCATGAAGACGTCATCGTTATCGGGGCGGCCATTGTGGGGGAAGAGGTCTGACGTATCTTGGTAGACACCGGTAGCTCGGCCAACATAATCTTTGCATCCACTTTCGCAAAGTTCAGGACACCTTCGGTCATTACGCGGTCGGACCGAACTATTGTGGGGTTTATGGGTTCAGCAGCAGACGTGGTTGGAGAGTTCGAGGGCATCGTTCAGCTAGGCCGCGGACCGTTCAAGAAAGAGGTCACTCTTTTATTCGTGGTGGTGGACGCATCGGCTTCTCATAATGCGATTTGTGGCAGATCATGGTTATCGCGAATACATGCGGTATCGTCCACGGTTTATCAATGTTTGAAATACGTGATCGGAAACAATGTGGGTATAGTCCGGAGTAGCCAGAAAGCGGCGCGAGAGTGTTACCGAGCGGCTTTGGCACCCAAAAAGGATCAAGAGATGGCACAAGCGCGGGACTAACAATTAAAGGGACTTCCCTTGGGGTCGTTACCCGTCGATGATCCTAGGGAAGCTCCCGGTTTTTTAACCACCGGTGAAGAGTGTGAAAAGCACCCGTTTACCGAAGGGAAAGTTCTGCAGATCGGAATCCGACTGTCACCAGCCTTTAGAAAACAGTTGCTATCTTTACTACAGGAGAATTTAGATTTATTCGCATGGTGTACGAAGGACATGACTGGAGTCCTAGAGAATCATGTGATTCACAAGCTAACTATCAACAAAAATGTCAAACCTATTTCACAAAAACGCCGGGCTTTTTCCCCAGAAAAGGCAGAAATCATTCTGGGAGAAGTCGAAAGAATGATCAGCGTCGGACACATCAAGGAGTCGAGTTACCCGCTCTAGACGTCCAATCCTATCCTGGTAAAAACGAAAAACGGGAAGTGGAGGATGTGCGTGCACTTTACCAACCTCAATCGGGCATGCCCGAAGGATCTCTTCCCGATGCTGAGGATCCACCAGTTGGTGGACTCAACGTCTGGAAACAGACTGATGGCATTCATGGACGCGTACGCAGGCTACAACTAGATCAAGTTGCACCCAGCGGATCAGGAAAACACGACGTTTATAACAGGCCGAGGCTTGTATTGCTACAAAGTCATACCGTTCGGAAATAAAAACGCTGGAGCGACTTATCAGAGGTTGGTTAACAAAACCTTCGATTGTCAGATAGGGAGGAATATGGAAGTCTGCATCGATGACATGTTAGTAAAGAGCAGCACGTACGAGGAACATCTCGCCGATTTGAGGGAAACCTTTGACAACCTTAGGGGTATAAATCTCAAGCTCAACCCGGAAAAATGCTCCTTCGGGGTAAGGTCGGGCAAGTTCCTGGGGTTTTTTGTTAGCGAAAAGGGAATTGAGGCCGACCCGACCCAACTCCAAGCTCTTACCGACATGACCCCACCTAAGAACATCAAGGAAGTCCAGATATTAACCGGGCGTCTAGCGGCTTTAAATCGGTTTATCTCTCGTTCATCTGACAAGTGCGCTCCATTTTTTCAGATCTTGAGAAATACCAAGAATTTTGTGTGGACACCGGATTGTAGCGCAGCCTTTTTAGGGATTAAGACTTATCTATCGTCCCCAAACCTTCTAACGAAGCCTCTGACATGCGAGACTCTTTTCTTTTACATAGCAGTTTCGGATTTTGCAATGAGTGCGGCCTTGATCAACGAGTCGGGAACGGCCCCTAAAGCGGTCTACTTCGTGAGCAAAAGCTTACTAGATGCAGAAACGCGGTATCTAAGGCTGGAGAAAATGGCCTTAACATTAGTGACCGCGGCACGAAAAATGCGGCCATATTTTCAAGCACACCCCATTGTCGTCCGCACCTCGTTTCCACTCAAGTACATTCTTCAGCGCCCGGACATGTCAGGGAGAATGTCTAAATGGTCGGTCGAGTTGGGCGATTTCGACATCAATTTTGAGTCGCGAACGGCCGTTAAAGGCCACGTTCTGGCTGATTTTATAGTGGAATTCCATTCCGACCGCCCAGATCAAGACGCACCGTCTGGAGAAGCCGAACCAAATGAGTGGATCATCCGCACCGACGGTGGATCGAACGTAAATGGCTGCGGAGCGGGCGTACATATAGTCACCCCAACGGGCATAAGTATGCATCAGGCGATCCGATTTGGTTTTCCCACTTCTAACAACAAAGCCGAATATGAAGCCGCTCTGGCCGGTTTGCGACTAGCACAGGTATGTGGAGCTAGGCATGTACGTCTCGTTAGTGATTCTCAACTTTTGATAAATCAAGCCTCGGGAGCCTCGGAAGCCAGGAAAGAACATCTGGTTCAGTATTTAGCCACATTAAGGGTGTTAGCCGCGTCATTCGCTAAGATAATGTATGAACATGTCCCGAGAACCGAAAATATGGTATCCGACTCTCTAGCATCGGCCTCTTGCTCAATCAATTACCCCTGGGTAACCGAACAAGAAAATTCATCGATCATAAAGAGGAAAGAGCTGGATAATCGACCCGAAATTGCTTGTCAGGTGTCTTCGGTAACTGTTTCGGATTGGCGACGGGATATCATTGCTTTCCTAGCCGAAGGTCTACTGCCGGACGATGGCGCATCGGATCGAAAGGTGCGCAACAAAAAGTCCGAGGTTACGTTTTATTGGGCGACATATTATACAAAAAATCGTTCAGCTGGCCCTTATTTAGGTGTTTGGCTTGCAAATGAGTCGCAGATCATTATGTCCGAGTTACATGACGGAGATGGCGCGGCTCATTGTGGTTACAAGGCCCTGATAAGGAGAATTTTTCCCACCGGGTTTTATTAGTCGACGATAACGACAGATGCTCAGCAGATATCAAAAACCTGCGACACTTATCAAAGATTCACGAACGCAATGAACGTGCCTGCGGCCCCTTTAGAATCCATATCGGAAGGATTACCCTTCGACCGATGGGGAATTGATCTTGTAGGGCCATTACCAATGGCATCTGGTGGGAGACAAACAATCGTGGTGGTTGTGGATTACCTTTCCAAATGGGTTGAAGCCGAACCATTATCCGCCACTAAGACTAAGGATATCGTCAGATTTATTTGGTCCAATATATGTTGTCGGTTCGGGGTACCCCAGAAGCTCACCATGGATAACGAACCCCAATTCGACAGCAGAGAGATGAAATCTTTTTGCACAACTCATAGGATTAGACAATGTTTCTATGCCTTATTCCATCCTCGAGAGAATGGGCAAGTCGAAGTCACCAACCGAACCATTCTGGACGAACTAAAAAAGAACCTCGAAGGATAAGCTGGCAAATGGCCAGACTATTTGCAGGAAGTGTTGTTGGCTTACCGAACTACACCTCGAACCGTGACTAAGGAATCACCTTATGCTTTGGTATACGGTATGGACGCGGTCACTCCGGCAGAATCCATTTTTCCATCTTTTAGGATCGGTACCTATAATGAAAACACAAATGAAGGTGACAGACAGTTAGCTCTCGACCTCATAGAAAAAAACGGAACTGTGCTCAACTAAATTCTTTACACTATCAGACTCTAATGAGGAGTCGGTATGCGTCTAAAGTACGACGACGGGAATTCAAAGTCGGTGATAAGGTTTTGAGACGAATTTTTCTGCACACCAAAGATAAAAGCCTCGGTAAGCTTGCCCCAAACTGGGAAGGACCATACGAAGTGATAGAGAAAGTCAAGAGCGGGACATATCGTTTGCATGACAAGCTCGGGCGTTCGTTAAGGCTACCATGGAACATTGAACATCTGAAATTGTATTTGGAGTGATTTTGCATTTTGTAACTTTGTGAGCATTATTTTTGTAAGAACCTTTTGGTTGTGGATGCACTATTTCCTACCTCGGTGGCGCGAGAAGGTTTTAATGAGGCATCGATCGCAACTGGCCCTTTTAATCAAATTTTTTTGCCTTTCCATCTTTGAAGTGTTACAAACGACTCTGACAGCTGACGAGCTGATCGATGATTCTTTTTAGTAATCTTGACTGCTTTACAGAACCTTCATAGGTTTTTCAGTGTTCAAACTGATCTACATCTTAATTCCCGACCCTAAGGGAAAATTTTCAATTTTACATTGATCAACAGAACCTTCATAGGTTTTTCAGTGTTCAAACTGATCTACATCTTAATTCCCGACTCTAAGGGAAAGTTTTCAATTTTACTTTGATCAACAGAACCTTCATAGGTTTTTCAGTGTTCAAACTGATCTACATCTTAATTCCGACCCTACGGGAAATTTTTCAATTTTACATTGATCAACAGAACCTTCATAGGTTTTTCAGTGTTCAAACTGATCTACATCTTAACTCCCAACTCTAAGGGAAAGTTTTCAATTTTACATTGATCAACAGAACCTTCATAGGTTTTTTAGTGTTCAAACTGATCTACATCTTAATTCCGACCCTACGGGAAAATTTTCAATTTTACATTGATCAACAGAACCTTCATAGGTTTTTAAGTGTTCAAACTGATCTACATCTTAATTCCCGACCATACGGGAAAATTTTCAATTTTACATTGATCAACAGAACCTTCATAGGTTTTTCAATTTTTCATAGGATTTTACATTAGCAGGTTTTCCAGTGTTCGAACTGATACGCACTTTCCGCGGTCTTTTGACAGGCTACAATACATAATTTGGTTCCCGACCAACCATGGATTTATAAAACCAGAGTTGGATATAACATTCATACAAACATCAGTACGGATAATATATTGATCGTCCATGAATTTTGATTACAAAGAAGGCTTACAGGGAATTCCACAGTCCCCGCACTTACAAATTTTAACAACAACAAAAAAAGAAAACAAAAACAAGCGACATCGGGGATCAAACATCCTCTTCCTCTGACTCGGTGTCATCCGATTCGTCGTCTTCACAAACCACATCAGAAGGGCGGTCGTCTTCCGGAACATCCAGCTACATTGACCCGAGGGGAAGGTCAGGGAAGCGGTGATGAAAAGTCAGCACGTATGCGGCTTTGGCTTCGGCCGTTTCTTTCTCCATCCACTTCTTGCATTTTTCAGCAAAAAGGGTGTTAGCCTTCTTCAGGTCAGTGATTTTCTGCCCCAAACCCGCGGCATGATCATCCACGGCCTTCCTGACTTGCGCCAAGGTTTCTTCGGTCGCCTTGAGCCGCTCCTCTGCCAGTTTTTGAGCCGCTTTAGCCTTCCGCACCTCTTCTTCCAACACGGCAACTTTCGCTTCCGCGCCCGACAGCTTCTGGCTCAGTTCCCCTGCCCGATGTTCTTTCAGGGCCAAAGGCACAATCATATTGTACAAGTAAAGGGCTAGTCCGTCGGTTACCCGCAACGTAAAATTATGCGGACTCCCGTGCACAGACAGCACCGGAAGCTTCGTACCACTCGATGATGCCACAGCGGCTTTGGAAGCCTTTGAGGGGCTAGCATCATCGGGAATTACCACTACGGATTCGGCTGTCGTACCACCCTTAACCCCCCCCCCCCCCGTATTGTTCAAAAAGCTCCGGGACGGTAGCATTGTCGGCACCCGCAGCACCCGCGGCAGGCCCGCTTTCTTTCTTTGAGCGTTTAGGCTTTTTAGCCTGAGCCCCCTCTGCGTCAGCCTTCCCTTTCCGCTTCTTCGCCAGCTCCTGGGACTGATGGGTCTCGCCACCCTCAGCGGCAGCTTCATTCTGGTGCCCCTCCGCACCGGTCTCTTCAGCCCCGGCATTGTCCTGCTCGGTTTCATCGTCTGATTTTGGACGCTTGTTGGCGCCTTGTTACGCTTTGGGAGAAACAGGTGGGCATCAGGCGCATCCGTCTTCGCGACCAAGTCCTCCATACTGGGGGGGGGGATGACGCAGCTTCTCAATAGTGAGCGGTTGTGACGAACAACGCCAGAGGTTACTCATGATCAGGTTTGTGTTTTTAAAGGCCCGATGAAATGCCCGACCCCAATGCTTCTTGGCATAGTCCTTCAATAGTTGGAAGGTAACCTTGCCCGGCTTGAAGTAATCCTTCTTCAACCCCTGGACGAATTCCTTCGATACTACATAGAGGATCGGTTCATTAAAAAAAATTATATACCATCAGGGACCCATGTCCGCAGCAGTCGCCTCAGATTCTCCTTACTATAGGGGCGGCCATTTTCCCAGCAGCCGCTAAGGAAGACGAAGCGGTGTTTCCAACCTTTGTCTCCCTCGAGAAAGTCGTTTACTATCTTTCATGTATTGGACAAAGTAGAATAGAAGAAGGGGGACTTGGGAGACTTCGATAGCCCGGACATGGCTATATACTCCTCCATGGGCTTGACCCGACCCGAAAGGCGCGAGGCCATTATGCAAAACATCAGCGTGTACCATGCGTTGGGCGTCAGCTGAGAGGGGCAGATGTTGAGAGTCCTGAAATACAGAGCAATCTCAGGATCCAGAGGGAACCTGAGGCCCTAGTTAAACAGCTCGGTAAAGATTACAATTTCCCGTGACCGAACATGCACGAGAGTCTCCCGAAGAACAGGAAACCGGACGGTAACGCACTCCAGAATACCCCACCGGATCAAAAGCTCTTCCTGCTCAGCAGCGGGGAAGTAAAGATACTTGCCCTCAAAAAGGGAGATAACATTACTCCCGGGTAACCAGCGATGATCAGGTGGTAGTCATGACCGCCTCAATTTCCTAGGGAAGCGGCTCCTCGGGAGGAGCAGCGGTATTTACCGTCTTCCACGGGTAAAGCATCCACCTCTGATTCTTCGGTATTTAATACCGGGATTGCGTCAGATCTAAGGGAGCTGGCCGCGGATGGATCGGACGATCGAACAAGAAGGTCCGCAGGACCAGAACTGCTTCCGGTTTGGGCCAGATGAGCTTCTTGTTGTTGTTGGCGAGCACGCTCGGGATCCAGTTCTGCAAGTGTTAATGGCCGTTGGCTGAGACCTAAAAAAGTACGAGCAGTGTTAGTACCGGTTCGGTATCCTCGTATGGAGGGAGTAAGCTTAACCATCTCAGGAGAATTACCTCCCGCGGGAGAAGTTGGAGAGATGGTTTCTCCCATAGAAAGAAATTTAGCTTTGCATTGACGTCGGAGCGGAAAAGGGGACGGAGCCGTGTAAGAATTGACTGATGAAGGCGTCGGGAGGTTGAGTTGGACAGTTGGGGAGTGTGGGGAGCTACTACTGGAAGGAATGACAATGGCCTCTAGGGTCCGAGCCGGACGGTTCGGGTAAGGTAAAAGACTCGGTAGGGATCAGATCAGCAAGAACGGGGTCGTGGGGCCGCGGTACAAGCGTGAAGGGCTTGGTGTCAGAACTCCAAATCAATCCCGCGCGTCGATATTCCTCAGTGCGGTCACCAATGCTAGCCCAATCTACAAATCCGAACACCGGCTCTTTCTTCTTTTTAGGTTTTGGTTTTTGCTTCGGGTACTTGTATCTCATAAAACAAGCTCTCTCTCTCTCTAGGAAAGTCTGGACAGCACTTTCTCTCTCTAGAACGCCTCTGAGAGTAAATTATGTTTGTGAGGTATTTATAGGCAACCCCACCTAGCCGTTTCACTTTTCAAAACCTAATTACCGGTCTAGGCCCATGTAGAAGTCGCTAAGAGGGATCGGAAGCAGACCCAAGATGACTCATAAACAGTGTCGGGGCTAAACTCAGCTGGAAGAAAGTATTTGCGCTCGGTCGCTTAATAAAGCCTAGAGGGTCGGACATCAGTTGGAAGAAAGTATCCGCGCCCGATCGCTTAATAAAACCTGGAGGGTCGGACATCAGTTGGAAAAAAGTATATGCGCCCGATCGCTTAATAAAACCTGGAGGGTCGGACGTCAGTTGGAAGAAAGGATGCGTGCCCAACCACTTAATAAAAATATGAAGGGTCGGACATCGGTCGAAAGAAAAGGTTTGGCCCGGGTAAACCAATCAATCAAACTAGAGGATAAGGGACAGAGGCGCTCCGAGCTGATTCTTTTACAAGTCTCCGTTCCCGTTGCTCTCGAAGACTGGGGGGTACTGATAAGGGAGTAATTCGCCGATATTGATAATAAGGAGTCAATTGTAAATAAAAGGAATTTAATGTGTCTGTGACAGTATTTATCGTTTATTAGAGGATAATTTGTAAACAAAGTGTTTTATGAAGGACTAAAAGAGAAATAAAACAAGCCCACTAAGGATATTAATGGGTCCACCCTTCCCCACTATAAAAGGAGACCCATTATTCTTGGTAGGTGGGACATTCTCGAATATAATATTCTCTTTCTACTTTCTCTCTCTACATTTGTGCTCTAGTCACATCAGGTCCAAGATCCAATATCCTTCTTAGTCATTTATTCTCTCATCAGTTTCCTCTGGGACCTTCTTAAAACGTGGTATAAAAAACCTGGTCACTAGGATTTACAAATTGATTGTTGCAATTATAGTCAAAGTTTTGGTTGTCGGAACCCCATGGATGGTATTGTTACTGTTGGTTAACTATAAGGTTTGTAAGCCAAGGCTTTGGTGAACCTGAATATTTGCTTATTTAACCTTTGACGCATGTTCTCTCTTAGCCAAAGAACCATGTCATTTCTTAGAGCCTCGCACCTTTCTAGAATTCTTATATCGATCATAATGTTTCCTTGAATACTATTTTCTTTAGAATATCTCATTTTTCTATGACAACCTCGCTCCAAAAATTAAAAAAGATTCATCTGAACTGGTTGTGGTATAGTTAATTGATTCTGAAGGAACATACCAATATCTTATTTTATGCTCTTTTTACCAAGAAAGGTAACCTCGATAATTTTCTTCAGTTCGTAATGACACAAATTAGTGTCATCTCCATCACAAAATCCCTCTTTTTATCACCATTTCGGATTTCTGATTGGACCTTCTTTTATCAATAAAAAACTTCTTCATTTTCAGTATTCAACTGAGAAAAATCCTCCTAGGACTAGCCTCTTCGTTCCTCCAAGTATTCTTGGTGTCCCTAGTATTGTCATTGCTTGTCATATTATTGTTGTTCTCTGAATTGATATTCTTTGATCATTACGATATCTGTTGCAACATTAAAGTTTGCATGCGCTTCAGTATGCATCTCTAAAGGATTCAAAATCGAGCTTAGTAACTGTTTGGTTTTGAATAATGTATCCACGTACCAGTCTAAGCTCCCACCGTGGTCGCCACTGATGACTTCCAGAAATATCAGAGGAGAAAGTGGTCTAAGAATATTTCGAAGGTCGCATGGATATCTAGAGAGAGAAACACGTAAATTCTACAGAGATAAGTTGCCAAAGTGGTAAGAGAATAATGATTATTCTATATTTTCTAAAAATGGTACAATGTTGTATATAGTAATGGTGGTGGGTCGTTGAGCTTACAGGGTTAGACTATTTTTGGCTATTTCACCTCATTAATTTACTAAACTAAACATATTTACTCTTTATGACAAAAAATACCTTCAGTGTTATACATTTGTTGGACCTTTTTTACGAAACCAACTCTGTTATAAAATTAACCAGTCTTTCACTAGTTCAACCCATTGTTCGGAGAAATCTTGTCATCATCAAATTGCAATGACAAAACATTGAGGTACGACAAAAACTAATATATATATATTATTTGGAATTACGAAATCAAATTTTATCAATATCAATTTTTTCAAATGCAGACAGTGCATGTATATATGTTGTAAATTAAAGTCTACAAACCCCAAAAAACTTAGAGTTACCTATCGACGACACGTCTAATTGGAGATTAAATCTATTGGGTAAGTTTAATTAACCCACGGTAACCTAGTACCATAACAAAAATACAAAATCCTACCAGTTTTTGTATACCATAACTAGTCATCACTGTCTTAACCAGATTCATATTACGTTGTTGGACATCGGCTAATAAGAGGACCGAGACAAACTTCCAAAAATTCCTCCATAATTTTGATGATACACAAAGTTTAACATTATCTCTAGTGGTGGAGAAATTAAGTCTGATAAGTCCTTTATCTCCATAAAAATTTCCATAATATCAAAACAAATCATATAAACATAAAATCTAATGAACCAAACTAAATAACTAGACAAAATAAACAAACAAAAAACTTTTTCATTTTTATTAAATTTGCACCAATGTCAATATAATGAGTCGACAATTATATAGAGTAACAATTATATCGAGTAACAATACACATCAACATTTGTGTAAATATATTTAAAACAATTATTTTTTATCATATTAACACTTATACTGACCTAGTGCGTTGATATTAAACACGAACGTTATTGAACAATGTTAAAATTTGTGTAAATATATAAATAGATAAATAAAAAATGAAATATTAAACCAATAATGACAAAATTTCATATTTAAAATTTAACGAATTAATTTAATAAATTAACATACACGCTTAACTAGCAATATTTTCCACCTATAATTAATTCAAACCACTAGACTTAATGATATTTAGTTTTTTAATATTATTAAAGTGAAAACACAAAATAAAGGTAAGTGAGGTTATGGTACATGTTTGTTTGCCTTTCGTTTAAACGACATTTGAGAGTTAGGGTGGAGGTCTTGATGTTAGAGTTTCGAGAGAAAATTTGATTTTATGTTTAGAAAATAGATATGTATTTAACAATTCGTTTTTAGTCGGTAAAAATATAATTTACTAGTTGCTGAATATAACAATTTGAAAACATAAATATCGTATATAGCAAATGGCTTTTATAATAGGTCGTTTGGTATATTTTTTACATGCTATAATATATATATATATATATATATATATATATATATATATATATATATATATATCACACTTTTTTTTTGGTGTGAAAAAACATTAAATTTAAAAAGAAAGAGTTCATACATGGTTCCTAGGGCATACCCCGAGGTGGTAAAGCGAAAATAGAAAAAACACAATGACAAGGAGCCATAGTATAGGATATGGCCTAGAAATTACAAAAGTAACTCAGTAACAAAGCGTGAGTGACTAGATGACTGTGAGCAACCTCCGCATCCTACGAGACCAAAATCCCGCTCCAGTTCGTACAGTAGATACTTGAGAAGAATAAGATTAGTAAGAATTAGTTTGAAAAGCTATGGGGGGGGGGGGGGGGGGGCAGACAATCTTGGTACCATGGAATCTGTATCGTAGGTCCGATAAGATTTGGTGAGATAATGAAGAGGCCAAAGTTGGAGCGGATCCAAAGATTCTTGAATTCCGCTCTTTCCAAACGTGGTAAATGACCGCGTTAAAACAGAATCTCCAAATACAATGGTCATGAGATTTAGACCAACTTGAAGCCTCAAGAATCCAAGATTGCCAACAAGAGGAGTGGATAGAAAATCCAAGCTTAAGGCTGGTGTGAGACCATATACTCTGAGTGAAGCTACATTCAAAGAGGATATGAGCTGTAGATTCCGGGACAGAGTTACAAAAGGGACAATCAGTAGGGGTGTTAAGACCCCAGCTGAGAAGCTTGTCTCTAGTGGCAAGCTTACCCTTTATTGCTAACCAGAAAATAAATGAATGACGCGGAATATTGTATTTGTTCCATACTAACCCTGCCCAACCCATCTTTGGGTTAGGCACACGAATAGCGTTGTACGTGTCTTTGATAGTGAATTTGAAGCGCCCTTCCTTGGTTACCCAGAATGGAACATCCTTTGAAATGATATTAGGATGGGGAAGAGAGAGAATCAGTCTTTTAAGTTCTTCAAGATTAGCGCGACTACGGGCACGAGCCGATCTTAGATTTTCCGGCCAATTCCACTCTCCATTGATGATGAAGTCTGAGACCTTTAAGTCATTTCTCAATCGAGAATCACTAATGATATCAGAGCCAAAGTGGTTTGTTAATGACGGGGAGATGAGCCACGGGTCATGCCAGAACGAAGTGTTTTGACCATTTCCGATTGCCACCCTGTACAAATTACTCGCCAAAGGGCGAAGACGGAGGATTTTCCTCCAAATCCAAGAAGGAGAGGAACCAATAGAAACATTCCAAAAACTTTTGTTTTTAATCTTTTCATATTTAATCCAGTCACACCATATGGAATGATGCTGATTACTAACAATATACCAAAGATGCTTTAGGACGGCCGCCTGATTCCAGATTTTTAAGTCTAGAATCCCAAGGCCGCCCTCATCATAAGGAGTGACAACATTGGACCAGGCCACTTTGGCCCCGTGAATTTTCATAGCAGATCCAGACCAGAGGAATCTCCTTAAGAATTGGCTTAGCTCTTTAACAATTCTAGAAGGAAGAATAAAGATCGAGGACCAATAAACCTGTCCCGCAAAAAGGGCCGATTTAATTAATTGGAGTCTCCCTGCATAAGAAAGGTGTTTAGAAGTCCATGAGTCAATACGGGAGGTTAATTTGTGGAGAAGAGGACGACAGTCCGTATAAGTGAGTCTACCAGTAACGACAGATGCTCAGCAGATATCAAAAACCTGCGACACTTATCAAAGATTCACGAACGCAATGAACGTGCCTGCGGCCCCTTTAGAATCCATATCGGAAGGATTACCCTTCGACCGATGGGGAATTGATCTTGTAGGGCCATTACCAATGGCATCTGGTGGGAGACAAACAATCGTGGTGGTTGTGGATTACCTTTCCAAATGGGTTGAAGCCGAACCATTATCCGCCACTAAGACTAAGGATATCGTCAGATTTATTTGGTCCAATATATGTTGTCGGTTCGGGGTACCCCAGAAGCTCACCATGGATAACGAACCCCAATTCGACAGCAGAGAGATGAAATCTTTTTGCACAACTCATAGGATTAGACAATGTTTCTATGCCTTATTCCATCCTCGAGAGAATGGGCAAGTCGAAGTCACCAACCGAACCATTCTGGACGAACTAAAAAAGAACCTCGAAGGATAAGCTGGCAAATGGCCAGACTATTTGCAGGAAGTGTTGTTGGCTTACCGAACTACACCTCGAACCGTGACTAAGGAATCACCTTATGCTTTGGTATACGGTATGGACGCGGTCACTCCGGCAGAATCCATTTTTCCATCTTTTAGGATCGGTACCTATAATGAAAACACAAATGAAGGTGACAGACAGTTAGCTCTCGACCTCATAGAAAAAAACGGAACTGTGCTCAACTAAATTCTTTACACTATCAGACTCTAATGAGGAGTCGGTATGCGTCTAAAGTACGACGACGGGAATTCAAAGTCGGTGATAAGGTTTTGAGACGAGTTTTTCTGCACACCAAAGATAAAAGCCTCGGTAAGCTTGCCCCAAACTGGGAAGGACCATACGAAGTGATAGAGAAAGTCAAGAGCGGGACATATCGTTTGCATGACAAGCTCGGGCGTTCGTTAAGGCTACCATGGAACATTGAACATCTGAAATTGTATTTGGAGTGATTTTGCATTTTGTAACTTTGTGAGCATTATTTTTGTAAGAACCTTTTGGTTGTGGATGCACTATTTCCTACCTCGGTGGCGCGAGAAGGTTTTAATGAGGCATCGATCGCAACTGGCCCTTTTAATCAAATTTTTTTGCCTTTCCATCTTTGAAGTGTTACAAACGACTCTGACAGCTGACGAGCTGATCGATGATTCTTTTTAGTAATCTTGACTGCTTTACAGAACCTTCATAGGTTTTTCAGTGTTCAAACTGATCTACATCTTAATTCCCGACCCTAAGGGAAAATTTTCAATTTTACATTGATCAACAGAACCTTCATAGGTTTTTCAGTGTTCAAACTGATCTACATCTTAATTCCCGACTCTAAGGGAAAGTTTTCAATTTTACTTTGATCAACAGAACCTTCATAGGTTTTTCAGTGTTCAAACTGATCTACATCTTAATTCCGACCCTACGGGAAATTTTTCAATTTTACATTGATCAACAGAACCTTCATAGGTTTTTCAGTGTTCAAACTGATCTACATCTTAATTCCCAACTCTAAGGGAAAGTTTTCAATTTTACATTGATCAACAGAACCTTCATAGGTTTTTTAGTGTTCAAACTGATCTACATCTTAATTCCGACCCTACGGGAAAATTTTCAATTTTACATTGATCAACAGAACCTTCATAGGTTTTTAAGTGTTCAAACTGATCTACATCTTAATTCCCGACCATACGGGAAAATTTTCAATTTTACATTGATCAACAGAACCTTCATAGGTTTTTCAATTTTTCATAGGATTTTACATTAGCAGGTTTTCCAGTGTTCGAACTGATACGCACTTTCCGCGGTCTTTTGACAGGCTACAATACATAATTTGGTTCCCGACCAACCATGGATTTATAAAACCAGAGTTGGATATAACATTCATACAAACATCAGTACGGATAATATATTGATCGTCCATGAATTTTGATTACAAAGAAGGCTTACAGGGGATTCCACAGTCCCCGCACTTACAAATTTTAACAACAACAAAAAAAGAAAACAAAAACAAGCGACATCGGGGATCAAACATCCTCTTCCTCTGACTCGGTGTCATCCGATTCGTCGTCTTCACAAACCACATCAGAAGGGCGGTCGTCTTCCGGAACATCCAACTACATTGACCCGAGGGGAAGGTCAGGGAAGCGGTGATGAAAAGTCAGCACGTATGCGGCTTTGGCTTCGGTCGTTTCTTTCTCCATCCACTTCTTGCATTTTTCAGCAAAAAGGGTGTTAGCCTTCTTCAGGTCAGTGATTTTCTGCCCCAAACCCGCGGCATGATCATCCACGGCCTTCCTGACTTGCGCCAAGGTTTCTTCGGTCGCCTTGAGCCGCTCCTCTGCCAGTTTTTGAGCCGCTTTAGCCTTCCGCACCTCTTCTTCCAACACGGCAACTTTCGCTTCCGCGCCCGACAGCTTCTGGCTCAGTTCCCCTGCCCGATGTTCTTTCAGGGCCAAAGGCACAATCATATTGTACAAGTAAAGGGCTAGTCCGTCGGTTACCCGCAACGTAAAATTATGCGGACTCCCGTGCACAGACAGCACCGGAAGCTTCGTACCACTCGACGATGCCACAGCGGCTTTGGAAGCCTTTGAGGGGCTAGCATCATCGGGAATTACCACTACGGATTCGGCTGTCGTACCACCCTTAACCCCCCCCCCCCCCCCCCCCCCCCGTATTGTTCAAAAAGCTCCGGGACGGTAGCATTGTCGGCACCCGCAGCACCCGCGGCAGGCCCGCTTTCTTTCTTTGAGCGTTTAGGCTTTTTAGCCTGAGCCCCCTCTGCGTCAGCCTTCCCTTTCCGCTTCTTCGCCAGCTCCTGGGACTGATGGGTCTCGCCACCCTCAGCGGCAGCTTCATTCTGGTGCCCCTCCGCACCGGTCTCTTCAGCCCCGGCATTGTCCTGCTCGGTTTCATCGTCTGATTTTGGACGCTTGTTGGCGCCTTGTTACGCTTTGGGAGAAACAGGTGGGCATCAGGCGCATCCGTCTTCGCGACCAAGTCCTCCATACTGGGGGGGGGGGGATGACGCAGCTTCTCAATAGTGAGCGGTTGTGACGAACAACGCCAGAGGTTACTCATGATCAGGTTTGTGTTTTTAAAGGCCCGATGAAATGCCCGACCCCAATGCTTCTTGGCATAGTCCTTCAATAGTTGGAAGGTAACCTTGCCCGGCTTGAAGTAATCCTTCTTCAACCCCTGGACGAATTCCTTCGATACTACATAGAGGATCGGTTCATTAAAAAAAATTATATACCATCAGGGACCCATGTCCGCAGCAGTCGCCTCAGATTCTCCTTACTATAGGGGCGGCCATTTTCCCAGCAGCCGCTAAGGAAGACGAAGCGGTGTTTCCAACCTTTGTCTCCCTCGAGAAAGTCGTTTACTATCTTTCATGTATTGGACAAAGTAGAATAGAAGAAGGGGGACTTGGGAGACTTCGATAGCCCGGACATGGCTATATACTCCTCCATGGGCTTGACCCGACCCGAAAGGCGCGAGGCCATTATGCAAAACATCAGCGTGTACCATGCGTTGGGCGTCAGCTGAGAGGGGCAGATGTTGAGAGTCCTGAAATACAGAGCAATCTCAGGATCCAGAGGGAACCTGAGGCCCTAGTTAAACAGCTCGGTAAAGATTACAATTTCCCGTGACCGAACATGCACGAGAGTCTCCCGAAGAACAGGAAACCGGACGGTAACGCACTCCAGAATACCCCACCGGATCAAAAGCTCTTCCTGCTCAGCAGCGGGGAAGTAAAGATACTTGCCCTCAAAAAGGGAGATAACATTACTCCCGGGTAACCAGCGATGATCAGGTGGTAGTCATGACCGCCTCAATTTCCGAGGGAAGCGGCTCCTCGGGAGGAGCAGCGGTATTTACCGTCTTCCACGGGTAAAGCATCCACCTCTGATTCTTCGGTATTTAATACCGGGATTGCGTCAGATCTAAGGGAGCTGGCCGCGGATGGATCGGACGATCGAACAAGAAGGTCCGCAGGACCAGAACTGCTTCCGGTTTGGGCCAGATGAGCTTCTTGTTGTTGTTGGCGAGCACGCTCGGGATCCAGTTCTGCAAGTGTTAATGGCCGTTGGCTGAGACCTAAAAAAGTACGAGCAGTGTTAGTACCGGTTCGGTATCCTCGTATGGAGGGAGTAAGCTTAACCATCTCAGGAGAATTACCTCCCGCGGGAGAAGTTGGAGAGATGGTTTCTCCCATAGAAAGAAATTTAGCTTTGCATTGACGTCGGAGCGGAAAAGGGGACGGAGCCGTGTAAGAATTGACTGATGAAGGCGTCGGGAGGTTGAGTTGGACAGTTGGGGAGTGTGGGGAGCTACTACTGGAAGGAATGACAATGGCCTCTAGGGTCCGAGCCGGACGGTTCGGGTAAGGTAAAAGACTCGGTAGGGATCAGATCAGCAAGAACGGGGTCGTGGGGCCGCGGTACAAGCGTGAAGGGCTTGGTGTCAGAACTCCAAATCAATCCCGCGCGTCGATATTCCTCAGTGCGGTCACCAATGCTAGCCCAATCTACAAATCCGAACACCGGCTCTTTCTTCTTTTTAGGTTTTGGTTTTTGCTTCGGGTACTTGTATCTCATAAAACAAGCTCTCTCTCTCTCTAGGAAAGTCTGGACAGCACTTTCTCTCTCTAGAACGCCTCTGAGAGTAAATTATGTTTGTGAGGTATTTATAGGCAACCCCACCTAGCCGTTTCACTTTTCAAAACCTAATTACCGGTCTAGGCCCATGTAGAAGTCGCTAAGAGGGATCGGAAGCAGACCCAAGATGACTCATAAACAGTGTCGGGGCTAAACTCAGCTGGAAGAAAGTATTTGCGCTCGGTCGCTTAATAAAGCCTAGAGGGTCGGACATCAGTTGGAAGAAAGTATCCGCGCCCGATCGCTTAATAAAACCTGGAGGGTCGGACATCAGTTGGAAAAAAGTATATGCGCCCGATCGCTTAATAAAACCTGGAGGGTCGGACGTCAGTTGGAAGAAAGGATGCGTGCCCAACCACTTAATAAAAATATGAAGGGTCGGACATCGGTCGAAAGAAAAGGTTTGGCCCGGGTAAACCAATCAATCAAACTAGAGGATAAGGGACAGAGGCGCTCCGAGCTGATTCTTTTACAAGTCTCCGTTCCCGTTGCTCTCGAAGACTGGGGGCTACTGATAAGGGAGTAATTCGCCGATATTGATAATAAGGAGTCAATTGTAAATAAAAGGAATTTAATGTGTCTGTGACAGTATTTATCGTTTATTAGAGGATAATTTGTAAACAAAGTGTTTTATGAAGGACTAAAAGAGAAATAAAACAAGCCCACTAAGGATATTAATGGGTCCACCCTTCCCCACTATAAAAGGAGACCCATTATTCTTGGTAGGTGGGACATTCTCGAATATAATATTCTCTTTCTACTTTCTCTCTCTACATTTGTGCTCTAGTCACATCAGGTCCAAGATCCAATATCCTTCTTAGTCATTTATTCTCTCATCAGTTTCCTCTGGGACCTTCTTAAAACGTGGTATAAAAAACCTGGTCACTAGGATTTACAAATTGATTGTTGCAATTATAGTCAAAGTTTTGGTTGTCGGAACCCCATGGATGGTATTGTTACTGTTGGTTAACTATAAGGTTTGTAAGCCAAGGCTTTGGTGAACCTGAATATTTGCTTATTTAACCTTTGACGCATGTTCTCTCTTAGCCAAAGAACCATGTCATTTCTTAGAGCCTCGCACCTTTCTAGAATTCTTATATCGATCATAATGTTTCCTTGAATACTATTTTCTTTAGAATATCTCATTTTTCTA
Organism: Limnanthes douglasii subsp. nivea; assembly: GCA_036936605.1. NCBI lineage: Eukaryota > Viridiplantae > Streptophyta > Magnoliopsida > Brassicales > Limnanthaceae > Limnanthes > Limnanthes douglasii. Next base: position 122,490,274 of record JAUPFV010000005.1, on the reverse strand, counting down.
TGACAACCTCGCTCCAAAAATTAAAAAAGATTCATCTGAACTGGTTGTGGTATAGTTAATTGATTCTGAAGGAACATACCAATATCTTATTTTATGCTCCTTTTACCAAGAAAGGTAACCTCGATAATTTTCTTCAGTTCGTAATGACACAAATTAGTGTCATCTCCATCACAAAATCCCTCTTTTTATCACCATTTCGGATTTCTGATTGGACCTTCTTTTATCAATAAAAAACTTCTTCATTTTCAGTATTCAACTGAGAAAAATCCTCCTAGGACTAGCCTCTTCGTTCCTCCAAGTATTCTTGGTGTCCCTAGTATTGTCATTGCTTGTCATATTATTGTTGTTCTCTGAATTGATATTCTTTGATCATTACGATATCTGTTGCAACATTAAAGTTTGCATGCGCTTCAGTATGCATCTCTAAAGGATTCAAAATCGAGCTTAGTAACTGTTTGGTTTTGAATAATGTATCCACGTACCAGTCTAAGCTCCCACCGTGGTCGCCACTGATGACTTCCAGAAATATCAGAGGAGAAAGTGGTCTAAGAATATTTCGAAGGTCGCATGGATATCTAGAGAGAGAAACACGTAAATTCTACAGAGATAAGTTGCCAAAGTGGTAAGAGAATAATGATTATTCTATATTTTCTAAAAATGGTACAATGTTGTATATAGTAATGGTGGTGGGTCGTTGAGCTTACAGGGTTAGACTATTTTTGGCTATTTCACCTCATTAATTTACTAAACTAAACATATTTACTCTTTATGACAAAAAATACCTTCAGTGTTATACATTTGTTGGACCTTTTTTACGAAACCAACTCTGTTATAAAATTAACCAGTCTTTCACTAGTTCAACCCATTGTTCGGAGAAATCTTGTCATCATCAAATTGCAATGACAAAACATTGAGGTACGACAAAAACTAATATATATATATTATTTGGAATTACGAAATCAAATTTTATCAATATCAATTTTTTCAAATGCAGACAGTGCATGTATATATGTTGTAAATTAAAGTCTACAAACCCCAAAAAACTTAGAGTTACCTATCGACGACACGTCTAATTGGAGATTAAATCTATTGGGTAAGTTTAATTAACCCACGGTAACCTAGTACCATAACAAAAATACAAAATCCTACCAGTTTTTGTATACCATAACTAGTCATCACTGTCTTAACCAGATTCATATTACGTTGTTGGACATCGGCTAATAAGAGGACCGAGACAAACTTCCAAAAATTCCTCCATAATTTTGATGATACACAAAGTTTAACATTATCTCTAGTGGTGGAGAAATTAAGTCTGATAAGTCCTTTATCTCCATAAAAATTTCCATAATATCAAAACAAATCATATAAACATAAAATCTAATGAACCAAACTAAATAACTAGACAAAATAAACAAACAAAAAACTTTTTCATTTTTATTAAATTTGCACCAATGTCAATATAATGAGTCGACAATTATATAGAGTAACAATTATATCGAGTAACAATACACATCAACATTTGTGTAAATATATTTAAAACAATTATTTTTTATCATATTAACGCTTATACTGACCTAGTGCGTTGATATTAAACACGAACGTTATTGAACAATGTTAAAATTTGTGTAAATATATAAATAGATAAATAAAAAATGAAATATTAAACCAATAATGACAAAATTTCATATTTAAAATTTAACGAATTAATTTAATAAATTAACATACACGCTTAACTAGCAATATTTTCCACCTATAATTAATTCAAACCACTAGACTTAATGATATTTAGTTTTTTAATATTATTAAAGTGAAAACACAAAATAAAGGTAAGTGAAATTATGGTACATGTTTGTTTGCCTTTCGTTTAAACGACATTTGAGAGTTAGGGTGGAGGTCTTGATGTTAGAGTTTCGAGAGAAAATTTGATTTTATGTTTAGAAAATAGATATGTATTTAACAATTCGTTTTTAGTCGGTAAAAATATAATTTACTAGTTGCTGAATATAACAATTTGAAAACATAAATATCGTATATAGCAAATGGCTTTTATAATAGGTCGTTTGGTATATTTTTTACATGCTATAATATATATATATATATATATATATATATATATATCACACACTTTTTTTTTGGTGTGAAAAAACATTAAATTTAAAAAGAAAGAGTTCATACATGGTTCCTAGGGCATACCCCGAGGTGGTAAAACGAAAATAGAAAAAACACAATGACAAGGAGCCATAGTATAGGATATGGCCTAGAAATTACAAAAGTAACTCAGTAACAAAGCGTGAGTGACTAGATGACTGTGAGCAACCTCCGCATCCTACGAGACCAAAATCCCGCTCCAGTTCGTACAGTAGATACTTGAGAAGAATAAGATTAGTAAGAATTAGTTTGAAAAGCTATGGGGGGGGGGGGGCAGACAATCTTGGTACCATGGAATCTGTATCGTAGGTCCGATAAGATTTGGTGAGATAATGAAGAGGCCAAAGTTGGAGCGGATCCAAAGATTCTTGAATTCCGCTCTTTCCAAACGTGGTAAATGACCGCGTTAAAACAGAATCTCCAAATACAATGGTCATGAGATTTAGACCAACTTGAAGCCTCAAGAATCCAAGATTGCCAACAAGAGGAGTGGATAGAAAATCCAAGCTTAAGGCTGGTGTGAGACCATATACTCTGAGTGAAGCTACATTCAAAGAGGATATGAGCTGTAGATTCCGGGACAGAGTTACAAAAGGGACAATCAGTAGGGGTGTTAAGACCCCAGCTGAGAAGCTTGTCTCTAGTGGCAAGCTTACCCTTTATTGCTAACCAGGAAATAAATGAATGACGCGGAATATTGTATTTGTTCCATACTAACCCTGCCCAACCCATCTTTGGGTTAGGCACACGAATAGCGTTGTACGTGTCTTTGATAGTGAATTTGAAGCGCCCTTCCTTGGTTACCCAGAATGGAACATCCTTTGAAATGATATTAGGATGGGGAAGAGAGAGAATCAGTCTTTTAAGTTCTTCAAGATTAGCGCGACTACGGGCACGAGCCGATCTTAGATTTTCCGGCCAATTCCACTCTCCATTGATGATGAAGTCTGAGACCTTTAAGTCATTTCTCAATCGAGAATCACTAATGATATCAGAGCCAAAGTGGTTTGTTAATGACGGGGAGATGAGCCACGGGTCATGCCAGAACGAAGTGTTTTGACCATTTCCGATTGCCACCCTGTACAAATTACTCGCCAAAGGGCGAAGACGGAGGATTTTCCTCCAAATCCAAGAAGGAGAGGAACCAATAGAAACATTCCAAAAACTTTTGTTTTTAATCTTTTCATATTTAATCCAGTCACACCATATGGAATGATGCTGATTACTAACAATATACCAAAGATGCTTTAGGACGGCCGCCTGATTCCAGATTTTTAAGTCTAGAATCCCAAGGCCGCCCTCATCATAAGGAGTGACAACATTGGACCAAGCCACTTTGGCCCCGTGAATTTTCATAGCAGATCCAGACCAGAGGAATCTCCTTAAGAATTGGCTTAGCTCTTTAACAATTCTAGAAGGAAGAATAAAGATCGAGGACCAATAAACCTGTCCCGCAAAAAGGACCGATTTAATTAATTGGAGTCTCCCTGCATAAGAAAGGTGTTTAGAAGTCCATGAGTCAATACGGGAGGTTAATTTGTGGAGAAGAGGACGACAGTCCGTATAAGTGAGTCTACCAGTAAGGAGAGGAACTCCAAGGTACTTCACAGGGAGAGAGCCTTCCGGGAAATTCAGAATCGGCAGAATGACCGATCTGAGATGATCATCAATACCGGAGAAAAATATGTGACTTTTCAACGGATTGACTTTAAGACCAGAGAAATAATAGAACTCATCAAGAGCATCCTTGATGAGATTAAGAGAATGAGTATCACCATGACAGAAAATCATAAGATCATCGGCAAAACAGAGATTGACGATTTTTTGCTTGTGACATTTCCAGTGAAATCGAAAATTTCCATCAAAACTTTTTTCTCTGAGAATGTTAGAAAGTACTTGCATTACAAGCACAAAGAGGAGAGGGGAAAGGGGGTCACCTTGTCGAAGGCCCTTTTTCCCTTTGAAAGAGCCATGAAGGTCTCCATTAATAATGACAGAGTAAGAGGGAGAAGAAATGCCACAAGAATCATCTCTCAGGAAAATTCATCGCCACAAAGAATATCAAGGATGAGATGCCATCGAACATTATCAAAGGCTTTCATTATATCAATTTTAAGAGCAATCCTTTTGCCTCTACCCTTAGATTGATAACCTCTAAGCAACTCTTGGGATAAAAGAATGTTATCAGAAATATTCCTTCCAGGGACAAAAGCCGATTGGGATGAATCAATAAGGTAAGGAAAGGAGTCTTTAATTCTATTGGCCAGAATTTTTGAGATAATTTTATAAACAACATTGCAGAGAGCAACGGGTCTATAGTCGGCTGGCACAGTCGGCGACTCTGATTTGGGTATAAGAGCAATAGAAGTAGCATTCCATGACTTGGTCAGATTTCCAGTAAGGAAGAAATCTTGGACACCCTTACAGATGTCCTGACCAACTATGCTCCACGACAACTTGAAAAAACTACCCGGACTGGGATGAACTCTTCCCTATGTCCCATGTCCATTTTGGGTATATCACACACTTTTGGTTTTCCTCAACTAGATTTGGTCATCTTTTAACTTATATTAGATTAGAAATGTGATAGATTTAGGTATTAAGGTTGTGAGGGAGAGTGATTTAGACAAAATTCATTTGTTTTTTCACCCAATTTGGAGCCGTTTGGTGGTAATTTGGGGATGAACTAAGTTATGCCCATACAAAGCAGTTTTTTGGTATTTTGTAACCTTCTACCGCCGGAACAAGCCCCCATTTACAGCTGTGGAAAGGGGGTTTGTCGGTTGTTTGGCATTTTTTTCTCATTGGCTTGTTCATTAAATTGTCATGATATTAGTATATATTTTTTTAGATCGTCAGGGAGCACTGGCCTTTTCTTCTTGTACGGGGAATACTTTTTTTAAATATATAACATATATTTTTATTATTTGCAAGATATTAGATAACTGAAATGTTATTGTCTATTTATTAAAAATATTTAAAATTATTATTTTATATTTTAGTGAAAATATCGAGTTTAGTTTCTAATATAATTAAAATCATATTAAAATAAAATTGGTAGACAAAATTATCGTATTTTTAGTAGTTGCAGTGGTTAAAAACTCATTTTGCATCAACATATTTTATATCAATTTGAAATATAATTATTCTATGATATAAAATATTTTAATTATATATATTATATAATTTACGATACTAGTTTTTAATGTAAAAAATATCATATTAAAATAAAAAAATTATACAAAATTATTGTACCTTTAGTAATAATCGTCGAGACAGTTAGAACCAATTTTGAATGATGGATTTTAGATAAAATTGAAATATAATTTTGTATAAAATTTAATTATTTAAATTTTAATTTCATGGGTTGAAAAGATCTAAAAATCTAATTTAATACAAATGATTCCATATTAAAATTAAATTTTAGATAAAGTTATAATATTTCTCGTAAAAATAGTTGAAATAATGTTTAAGTATATAGGATTATGCATTTGATTTTTTTTGTGAGAGTAAACGTTAAATTAATGGAAATAGTTCATACAAGATACCTGGGGCATACCCCGAGGAGACATATAAATGAAAGATAGATAGATGAAGTTATACTACATAGTTCATAGAAAGCGTAAGATCTCTAGATGCTGACGTAGCAATACAAGGCTCGGACTTCGGCTTGATCAGATCGGCTGCGGGATTGCAAGAAGTCTTGGAGCGAGATAACCCTGCATGAAAAAGAGGAATAAGTAGATGAGTCATTATAAAATTTATTATGGCCAACTAATCTTGGTACCCTGGAATCTGAATCGTATATCATCTACAATACGTTGGAAAGTTAAAGATTCCGGGGCTGGAGCGGAACCAAAAATTCTTGCATTCCGCTCCTTCCAGACGTGGTAGGAGACCGCGCCAAAACAAGTACGCCAAATATTATGCATTTGATTTGACATGTTTAAAATTTAATTTCATATATTAATGTGAAGAACTAAATCTAGTTTTTTAATAAAAGAATATTATAAAATCATATTAAAATATATTTTATAGATAAACTTGTGATATTTTTTGAAACTATAATCAAAACTGTAAAAAAAAAATCAAGCAAGTTCTGGCCGAACTGGAACCGTTTCGGCTGAAATAGTTTGAGTTTCGTCAAAACTAGAGGTGGCAAATGGGTTGAACCGCGAACCGCCCGCACCGTTTAAATCAGAACCACGGGTTGCAGTCCTGGCGGGTTGCGGTCCTGCCGGGTTGCTCCTTATGCGGTCCTGGCGGTCTGGCGGTCCTGCCAGTTTGCAGTCTTAATGGGCCAGTTTCGCAGTTAAACCGCCAGTTCAAACCACCAGACGAACCATTTAAGAACTGTTTACACCATCAGCCAAACCATTTAAGAACCGTTTATCAGAATATTTTATAATGTTATTTAAAATTAATTTGTAAGTGTTAATTGAATCTAATTTCAATAATTGAGATATGTACCATATACACGAGTTAATTATTCTATTTCATGTATTTTAATTTAAATATGTTATCATTTTAATCGAAATTTTATAATCATCAATTACATTCTAAAAAAATAATTGTAATTTGATTTTGATACGTTTGAATAATATATACCTATTAAATAATATATACCTATTAGACATATAATTGTATTCTAATTTTAAATTATTAGTTGATTCTTTAGATTCTTTCAAGCTTGAAGTGTTTATGGTTAGATGAATTATATAGTTTATTGTATTTTCGAACTATTCAATATTAGAAGTTTATATGCATAAACATAAATTACTTGTAATTTGTAAAGAACAAAATAAAAACTGAAAGCGAAAGTGATTTAAATAACATTTAATAAAAAATAGAAGCAAAACAAACAATTCATTAAAAATAAAAACCAAACAAGTAACATAGTTGTTCAATCAAATAAAAAAGAAAAACATTACAACGATAATGAAAATCAAATGCAAAAAACTAAGGAGCTTCATCGTTGTTGTTGTTAGGTGGTGGACCTTGCAAATGCATGTTCTCCATCATCTGTCGCATATACTCCGACTGTTCGGCTTGAGAGTTTGCAAATCGCTCATTCCATTGATCTTGTCCATGATGCCACTGCTCGTATTGACCATGCCACTGCTCGTATTGACCATGCCACTGCTCGTATTGACCATGCCACTGCTGGAGGTGACCAAGTTGATCATTCACCCCTACTTGCCACTGCTGTATCTGGCTAAGCTGGTCATTTACCCCCCCCCCCGCCTGCCAATTTTGAAATTCACTTTGCCATTTTGTAAAATCATCATGTCATTCCTTTTGTTGAGTATGCGCAAATTTCATATAATCCATATGATGCTGATGCGAAAACTCAGCAAATTCGCGATCGGTTCGTCTTTCTTGTGGCGGTACTCCAGAAGAACCACTAGCATTTGGATCGAAAAACGCTTCAGCCTCAACTCGATACTGAGTAGGTGGATTTGGCGGTTTTGTAAGACCGTTCGCAGTATATATCTGATTCAAGTATTGTCTATGGTGGTTCCATGCCTCCAATTTCGAAATAAACTCTCCATCCCAAGAGTATATTTCCTGCAAACGTAAAGAGTTTCTACCTATAGCACTAGTCGGCCTCACCTTCATCGGAGTGTACATACTCACATCAGCTCCTTTCGAAACAAGCAATTTACTCACTATCATCCCATAAGGTAGTTTATCCGTACCACACCTCGTAACCATATTTCGAATCATCAAGCTAGGTAAATTAATTATTCCCTGATTTCGAACGATAAAAGCAGTAACAAATGTTTGAATATATGAAAGCTGTGAATCATTGTTACTAGGGGAAGAAATATACTATTTACCAATTTCAAAGCTAATTTCCCATTAGCATCCAAATTACCCCGCATGGCTCGAAATTTACCGCTAATTTTCGGAGCTTCCGCACCAGGACAAGTAAGAAGCTCTACTTCTTCTTCGTAAGACAAAGGCCAATCAGCACTCCAGATCGTAGGGCGATAACTAATGGGAGGTAATTTATTACCGGTATACATATCATGGGTTGGAACGGAAAAAACATCTTCGAAATCAGTTTCAAAAAAACCATAGGCTTTACCATCAACCAAACAATTCATTCATAAACCTCTTGGATCATTTTCGATTGTTCTTGTGATGGCATAAAACTTTCGCACTAGTTCTAGATACCAATCACATTTGAATCTAGCTAGTGTCATCCAACCTAGGCCATTATTAGGTTCAATAAGTTTGAATTTTTTTTGCATACCCTCTATTTGGATCAGTTCCTCATAGTCCAGATACATACCGGACCAAATTTTTGTTACACCTCGACCTCCTTCCTGATTACGGATGCGAAGCTCCCCTTCGCCGCGATGTTCGATAGTCTCGCTCTCCGTTAGCTCCATATCTTCAAACAACATATCTGCCACCTCTTTCACTTGTCTCGAGGTTGCTTCACTACATCCACCTTTACGAGCATGCTTTGGTCTTTTCGAAGACATTTAGCGAAACCTGAAATTTAAATAGAGTTTGAAAAATAAAAATAAAAAATTAGAGAAGTGTAGTAGAGAGAGGGGATAAATTTGTAGTGGAGAGGGAGAGAGGGGATATATTTGTAGTGGAGAGGGAGAGAGGGGATAGATTTGTAGTGGAGTTGGAGTGAAAAATATAGTATGAGGTAGGTTGTATTTATAGGGGTTTTTTTTTCATACTAGCCGTTTGATGACGTCATGATGACGTCATCGTGCGGACCATCCGGCCAGGCGTCCGGATGGTCCGCGGCTTTAAATTGCCAACGGCTAGTTGAAGTCAACTAGCCGTTGGATCATCCGGACCATCCGGATCGATATCCGGATGGTCCGAATTATCTGTCCGGGCGTCCGGACGTTGACCCGGATGGTCCGGGCGAATATTTTTATTTTGATTTTTCGTTTTTTTTGGGTCTCCCCTATAAATAGAGGATACCCCAACACCAATACTCACACCTCTAAAAAAAACTCTCTACTTCTCTCTAAATCTATCTACTTGTTCGAAAAGTTCTAGAAAACTATAATTACTTATTTTACATATTCTACTCCTACGTTCGAAATTGTTTGATTTTTGTTTTTCCGCAAATTGTTTCTTAGTTGTTATTAGTCTAAATTTAGTTGTTCTATCTTGTTATTAGTCTAAATTTAGTTGTTCTATCTTGTTATTAGTCTAAATTTAGATTTTATTATTATTATTTTATTGCATATTTAAAAAAAACTGTTATTAGTTTTAAAATGAATTCAAAACGTAGAAATATTGGGATAAACCCACCATCTAATGTGGATCTCAATACCATAGATGAATTTTCTACAGAATTCCCTCACGTTGACACACTCTCCTCCCACGAAAGTGGTGGTGGAAGTACTAGTGTTGGGTCGAGATCTCGTAAGAAAACATCTTGGATTTGGAAACACTATACTCTATCAGAAGATGGTTATAATTGTATTTGTAACGTGTGCAAAACAAATTATCTTCCCGTAAGTGGAGCTAGAAATATAGGCACTAGCACTATGGTAAAACATTTACTTAAACATTCAATATATGATCCTACAAAACCTAACCCAACTAATGTTTGCATGAACCCTCAAACAGGTCTTCCTTTTGAGTTTAACCACGATACGTATAGGGAAGAAACAATGATTTATGCAATCGGTAGTTTACAACCATTTAGTTTTGGGGATTCTTGGAGATACGAAAATTGGATGCAAGCTGGGGTAAACCCACACGCAAAACGCATTCCACGTAGCTCTTTAAAATCGCTAGCCTTTAAATATTATTTAAAAAGAAAAAAAGAGATTATTCAAACTATGCAGACTTTTCCATGGAATGTTTCGATTACTAGTGACATAGCTACTTTTACTGATTTAGATATGATATGTGTTACCCTCCACTAGATGGACGCCCAATGGGTCCTCTAAAGGAGAATTATATGGTTTGAATCAATTGGGAAGCATAACGCACAAATAATTAGGGAGAGTATGATTGAATGCATGAATGTTTATGGCATTAAAAACAAGATTATGTCTATTTCGTTGGATAATGCATCTTCTAATATTAGTGCTATAACATTGATTATAAAAGATTGCAATCCCCTTTTTCCAAAATTGTTTCACACCAAATGTTTATGCCACGTACTTCAATTAATTGCGAAAGAAGGAATACGTAAGGTTCAGGGTGATTATATTACCCCTATAAAAAATGGGATCCTATTTTGCTCGACATCCGCTGCTAAAAAAAGAGCTTTTAAAACACTTGTTACTTCAAATGGGAAAAAATATAAGAAACTTATATTAGATGTCGAAACTAGATGGAATTCTACTTACACAATGCTTGCACGTGCGCATGTTTTTAAAAAAGAGATTATGACGCTTTATACTGCATCTTATCGTGAAACACCAATTGAACCAGATCATTGGAAATATTGTGCACACATGTTAAGATTTTTAAGACTTTTTAAAGAAAACACCCTAACCTTTTCTTCACAAAATCAACCTAATGCTCATTTGGCCCTTTTCACGATTGCTAATCTTGCCAAGCATATGAATGAATTTAGATCAAATTATGTATGCATAGACATGGTGCCCGGAATGGAATATAAGTTCACAAAGTATTTTCGTCCAATCCCTGATAGTTATTCATTTTCTTGCCTTTTAGATCCTTTTTCACGAAAAGAAAAATTTGAATTGCTAGTTAGATGCTTTTATAATTTTGTACGGTTTTCTACAACTAAACCACCGAAGGAACCAATTGACCCTGAAGGGTATATTATCGGTATATATGATTGTTTGTATAATATCTATGATAAGTATGCTGCAAGATATAGATCAAATACACCTACTAATGTAAGGAGTAGTAACAATAGGGGTAGAGGGAGATCTACTAACTATGTTCAATTGGTAATGTTACGAAACAATGTTACAGAAACCCCTCAATCTGATAATGAGTTGTCTAGATATTGGAGCACTAGGTTTGATTTTACGAATTATCAAACCCAAGGTATTGAAGATATCATAAGATGGTGGGGTACCAAAACTGAAGAGTTTCCTATTCTTTGCAGGATTGTTAAAGAGATTTATGCTATACCTATGTCTACAGTTGCAAGTGAGTGTGCTTTCAGCCAAGCGAGGTTGCAATACACGACTAAGAGAACAAGATTGACGGGCAAAGCACTTGGAGTGCTTGTGGCAGTTAAGGATTGGACAGCGGCGGATAAAAAGATGCAAGACATAGAGTTTAGAGACGAAGTGAACGTAGACGACATCTTCGAAGATTATCCGGATGATTACGAAGATACACTTGAACAAGAAATTGCGGAAGAAAACGAGGCTGACGACAAAGATTTTACTTACGAAGAAGACGAAGCTGAAGATGAATGATGTTTGTAATAGTTTTTTGCTATTTTGTATTGTAATTTGAAAATATTTGTACAACTCCTGGCCCGCAAGAGTATAAACTGTGAACGACTAAATTATCCAAAAATGACTTTACCTTTTATTATAATAACAACAACTGTATTATGAAATACTTATAACTTCATAAGATCTAATATTGGTTTAAAAAATAATAACAAACACTTGTAAAATTTAAAACCAAATCACAATAGTAATCAAAATGTAATATTAAAATTATAACCATAGAATTTGTAATATTTTAACATGATAAGATATAGTTTTGCTTTGTATTAGATCTAAAAACATAATAATAATATTCAAAATATGATAATAACATAAGTAATATTTAAAATTTTGGACTATATAATAATTACAACACTTAAAATATTAATAACCAAAACAAATTAATATTAACAAAAATGTAATAATAATTCTATAATAATATGCAATATCTCAATATTTTTTAAATATAATATTTTGGTTATGAAATAAATAAAACATTTATAATATTTACCAATAAACCGCGGTTTTTTACAAATAAACCGTGGTTTCGCAGTCATGCCGCGTTGCAATCCTGCCGCGTTGCAATCCTGCCGGGTTACTCCTTATGCGGTCCTGGTGGGTTGCGGTCCTGGCGGGTTGCAGTCCTAATGGGCCAGTTTCGCAGGTAAACCGCCAGTTCTTAAGCACGTTGTCAGCTTTGAACCGTGGTTCCAGAACCATTTGCCACCTCTAGTCAAAACCAATCATATTATTTCCATTCGCTTGAATTTTTAAAAATGAATTTAAATTTTTACTTCGAATGTGGACTTAATTATATTCTCAATCATCTCATGTTCTATTTTTTCTATAGGTATTTATAAGAGAATTGATTTAATTTTAAAATTGTTATATAGTATATTGATTAGGTTAGAAATGTAGCGAAATAAACTCATTGTCCATAACCTTAACCCATAACCTAATCATCGCCCCTAATTTTCTAACAAAAATCAATTTTTTTATCGTTATAGCTTTCGTGAAAAAAATCCTTCTATTCATGATTTAGAGAAATCCTTACTCTTTTAAGGGACTAAACCTTAACCTCGTTGTTTTTAAAATCATTGATGTCACCTTTTTGCTACCCATCACCACTGATGAGGTCGGATGTTTAAGACACTGTAACATGCTCTTATCCGGACGGCTGTTCAGACATAACCACTACTATAAAAAAACCGAACATGACTAATGTAATGGAGTATGACTAAGCTAGGTGCTAGTCACCTCACATCTTGGGCTAATGGGTCCTTAATCTTGACCCGACTTCACAATTCGACTCGACAGACCCATAGGTCATTAATTAAGTATAATACCCCAACCATTTCATTAATGAGAATAATCAGAATTTAATATAAGTAGACATCTTAATTATCTCACTACTCTCTATCTTAAACACTCTATTCCCAAAACACTTTAAAAATTACCCTCGAACAGAAATAAACCACACCAAATTGGTGACCACAGTGGGAGCACGACGGTGCCTAAATTTCACAATTCAAACCCAGCAAACAAAGTTGTTCGGATAATTCCAAATGAATAGAGTATTCCACCTTTTGAGGTGGAAATTGCAAAGGAAAACAATGAATATACTATCGACGAGCGCGATCAGTTGAGAGCTGAGATAGAGGCGCTGAGAGCAATAAAACAAGCAGATAAATGGGGTAAATAAAAATCTGGTGCGTCGGTACTTCACCACACGGACAATCTTGGAGAGAACGAGCAGTCTTTAAAGATTCGTCTCAGTTTCAAGAAGACACACCGATCTAAACATGTTGAGAGTTCTACATCTGAGTCCTCTAGCAGCTCATCTAATGAGGCAGAGCTTGAAGAATCAGTTTCTTCAAGCAGTGATGAAGAACGGTCAAAAAAGAAAATGAGGCTGGCTAAAAAACCTTGAAGAAAAAAGGATAGGCATGGAAGGCTTAAGAATCACCATGTCAAGGGTAAGAGGTTCGCCAACCAGCATATTGACCAGTTGATGATTGATCCCTTTGCTTTTCAGTCCGAACCAAGTATTTTTGTTACTCCAAATGAAGATACTGTTTTAGCCGTAACAAGAATTGGAGGCAATCTCTTTTGTCTGCAAAAATAATCTCCGAACATCTTCCTAAGAGGTTTGATAGCTCCAATATGGATAAATATGATGGGAGCCGAGATTCGGACAACCATTTGGAGCAGTTTAAGAATTCCATGATGAATTTTGACGACAACAAACTATCGTGTAGGGACTTCTCCCAAACTTTTACAGGGTGTTCCCTTACATGGTACAATAGTCTCCCTCAGGGATGTATAAGAAATTTTGATACATTTTGGGTTGCCTTCTGAAGGAAATTCATTGGAAGCAAAGAGCTTAAGGATAATAGGGACACCATTATCCATTGTGCTCAAGAGCCAAATGTGTCTTTAAAGGAGTACATCAACCGGTTTGTGAATACAAATAATGGGCTAGCAAATTGCTTTGAACAAGTTGCAATTGCTTCCCTCAGACAAGGTTTAAATCTAGGTAATTTAGCCGATGCAGTGACTCGGAAGAAGGCTATGACCTGAGGTGGTTTGCTTAATCAGGCGGGGAAACAAATCAACATTGAGGAGACTAAGAAAACCAGAGTACACCACCAGGCTAGGTCCATTACTACAACAACGACTCCTTCAGCTGCTAATCACTCCAGTTACAGGACAAAAGAGACCTGACAAGGATCTAACCGATCAAGGAAAAATCAGTTTAACCAAACTCAGAGCCAACATGTAAGAAACAAGAGAGGACACTGGGTGCAACCTGAGTGGTTTGCTGAATTGGGGGAAAGTATGGCTACAATCTATGACAAAACTAAAAATGAAGTGCACTTCAGAAAGCCAACAACCTTGCAATCCCCCAGAGAAAACCGGAGCACCCGTTTCTGCCAATACCACAATGACATAGGCCATGACACCCATGATTGTATAGCTTTGAAGCATGAGGTACAGAACCTCATTGAAAGGGGTAAGGTGGGAGCCTTTGTCAAAAAACAAAGAGGAAGTAGACCGGATAATGCACAAGCCAGTATTCCCCGAACTGGTCCTTCGAACAATCCTAGAACATCCGCACATGAAGGCGCAATGGTAATTACTGAAGCATTCAATATAGATTATGAGTATCTTAATCCAGATCTGAGTCGAAATCAGATAGGGGTAATAACAGACAAGACCAAAACTGTCTTCGGTCTGATTAACGTTTTTGAGTCCTTGACAATTTTCGGAGGGATACGGTGACAACACCTTCTAGTTCACCAAGGAAGAGGCATGTCCACAGTTTGGCTACCCAGTTGGATGGAGGGATGTCCACCTACCTATATCAATCCCCATCTCCCTTTATAGTTTTCATTGAGGATGATTTGAGAGACATCGTAGGGCCTCATGAAGATGTTGTGGTAATATGGGCATCAATAGGAGGAAACGATATATGCCGAATTCTGATTGACACAAGTATTTCGAAAAATATCATGGTTTTAAGCTCCTACAAGAAGATGAGAAACCCTTCGGCTATACAACGTTTGAACATAACCATCATAGGCTCACGGGAAGTTTTACAGATGTGATTGGGGAGTTTGAAGAGGAGGCTTTGTTGGGCAAAGGACCCTTTAAGAAAATGGTAAGAATACTATTTGTTGTGGTAAATTTCCCAACATCTTACAAAGCAATATTTGGGAGGTCTTGGCTCTCTAGAATGCATGTTGTGGCCTCTACGGTCCACCAATATTTGAAATATGTTGTCCACGGACATGTAGGTGTTATCCGGAGCAGCCAGAAAGTAGCCAAGGAATGTTATGCAACAGCTTTTGCCTCTAAGTCTTTAGAGGCAGTCAAGGTTAACAGAGATTAGTAGCTATTGGATCCTTTTGTTGATGAGAATGAAAATGATGATCCCAGGGAAGCTCCCGATATCATAATACCTATTGAGGATGATGAAATCCACTCTCTCACTGAGGGCAACAATGTTAAAATTGGTACCAAGTTAGCACCAAATTTGAAACACCGGTTGTTGTTATTTTTTATGAATGGTGCAATAGTGATGTTATTGGAGTGCCAGCTGATATTATTTCTTATAAATTATCCATACGAACTGATGTTGCACCAGTTGTACAAAGGAGAAGGACTTTCTCTAAGGAAAAATCAGATGTGATTGTTCAGGAAGTTGATCGTTTGACCAAGATGGGTCACATGAAAAAATCTCAATACCCTTTGTGGACTTCTAACCCTGTTCTGGTCAAGAAAAAGAATGGCAAATGGCGTGTGTGCATTGATTTTACTTATCTAAATAAGACATGCCCCAAATATCTTTATCTTGTTCCTCGGATTGATTAGTTGGTGGATTCGACTTCTGGAAATAAGTTATTGACATTCATGGATGTATTTTTAGGGTAAAACCAGATACAAGTAGATCTGAAGGATCAAAACCACCCTACTTCCATCACAGACAGAGGTCTTCATTATTATAAGGTGATGTCGTTCGGATTGAAAAATGTTGGGGCCACTTACCAAAGATTAGTGAATAAAGCCTTTGCTAATCATGTTGGCATAAACATTGAAGTTTATATAGATGATATGATGGTTAAAATCTTAGAGGAAGATGTATATATATCAGTGTGAAGAGAGGCCAAGAAGCGTAGTATCCTAATGGAACGACAAAGGAAGGGCATTTTCGGGGACTAGCCCGCTTCCCATTCCTCAAGGCGGTCTTCTTTCATGTGGAATCGTTTCGTACCCAAGCCCGCCTCCACTTTCTTATGTGAAAGAGGTGTGGAGTACGATACATCGGTGTAAAAGATTGAGTGGGATCTTTTTATTTATTGTCTTAAAATAAGCCCCTTATTAAATTAAGCCATTCTAGCGCCTTTACTTTAGAAGACCAGAATTTTTTTTACTTTATGGTAGTTTTTTCATATATATATGCATATATATCTGACATTCAAGAAACATTCTCTAACTTTGAGGCTGTGAATTTGAACTTGAACCCTGAAAAGTGTGTATTTGGGGTCTGATCTGGAAAGTTATTTGGCTACATAATAAGTGAGAAATGAATTCAGCCTGATCCTGATCAACTTAATGATTTGCTAGCTATGTACCCTCCTCTAAACATCAAATAAGTTCAAAGTCTGATAGGACGATTGGTTGCGTTGAACATGTTTATTTGAAGATCATCAGACAAGTGCACTCCATTCCTCCAAGTGTTGAGGAATACCAAAGACTTTAATTGGTCTCCACAATGTGATCAAGATTTTATTGAAATCAAGAAGCATTTGTCTCCACCTAAGACTCTCTTTAAACCTGTTCGGGGGGATAACTCTACATATATCTAGCTGTATCAGAGTATGCAATAAGTGTTGTGCTAGTAAGAGAAGTGGACAATTACCTTCGCCCGGTACATTACATTAGCAAAAGTCTATTGGATGCTGAAAGAAGATATTTAAGGTTGGAAAAACTCGCGTTGGCCTTGGTAATTGTAGCAAGAAAGACGAGACCATACTTCTAAACTCATTCCATTGTTGTTCGAACATCTTTTCCCTTGAAAATTGTTCTTCAGAAAGCTGATGTGTCAAGTAGAATAACCAAGTGGTCACTGGAGCTGGGTGATTATGATATTGATTTTGCGCCCCGGACGGCGATTAAAGCCCAGTCAATGGCTGATTTCTTGGTAGAATTTCATGTTAATAGATCCTCCAGACAGATGTCAGAAAACTAGTCTAAGAAAGAATGGGTAGTTCGAACTGATGGTTGATCGAGTACCATGGGTTGTGGGGCTCAATTTTGTTTAACTTCTCCCTATGGTGACAATATATACCAGGTCATATGTTTTATTTTCAGAGCTTCTAACAATGAATCTGAATATGAAGCAGCGATAGCTGGTCTTAAGCTGGCTCTCATATGTGGGGCAAAGAGAGTCCGGTACGTGAGTGATTCCCAATTGCTGATTCACTATGCTCAAGGAAAATCTGAAGCAAAGAAAGAACACTTGATTAAATACTTGCTCATGTTGAAAGAAGTTGCAGCAAACTTCAAGAATATATGTTATAAACACATCCCTAGATTGGAGAATACTCTGGCAGACTTTTTGGCAAATATAGCTTATTTTGAATCTTACCCATAGATTTCATCCATACAGACATGCCAAGAAAAAGAGAGTGAAGAAATTACGAGTATACTCGGTATTAAACCTAAATACTGGAGGTATGATCTTCTCTCTTTTTTTTCGGAGGGAACCCGCAGCCGCTACTCAGAGTGCAATGAGTGCGCACAGGGTAAAACCCTCAGTCTGACGCGATAGCCTGCAAACCAACGCCAGAAGGTAAACCACACAAGGTGACAGCCTCAGCCGAGAAAGCGTATGTAGAGGGACTCGAACTCATGACCTTTTGGTTATAAGAATGCCATACTCAACCAACTCGGCTACCCCCTTGGGGGCAGGTATGATCTTCTCTAGTTTATCTCTGATGGGATATTGCCTCCGGATAAAGCCATAGATAAGAAAATCAAGTATAAGGCTCACGGTTTCTTGATATTAAGGGAAATTCTTTACAAGAAATCTTTCAGCATACCTCTCTTGTGTTGCTTAGAATTTGAAGAATCCCAAGTTTTGTTATCTGAACTACATGATGGAGAAGGTTCTGCACACTGTGTCTATAGGGCCCTAACCAGGAGATTTTTATTAACAGGGTACTATTGACCAACCATAATGGTATATGCTAAAAAGATGGTAAAAACGTGTGATCCTTGCCAAAAATATGGAAATAAAATTCATGTGACAGCAGTTCCTATAGAATATATATCTGAACTGATACCCTCTGACGGATGGGGGTTAGATCTAGTTGGGCCTCTTCCCATGGCATCTGGTGGATGTAAAACAATCATAGTTGTTATTAACTATCTCTCTAAGTGGATAGAGACAACTCATTTAGCTGAAAACACTTTGAAAGAAATCATTAAATTTATCTTATCTAACATATGTTGTAGATTTTGGGTTCCCCGAAAGATTACTACAGACAATGGGCCAATTAATAATAAAGACGTGGAAATGTTTTGCGCCTCTAGAGGAATTCAAAATTGTTTTTTCTTCTCCTTTCCACCCTCAAGCAAATGGGCAAGTTGAAGTTGCAAATCGGATAATCTTGTCCGGATTAAAGAAAAATCTAGAGAGAGTTGTAGGAAAGTGGCCAAGCTATTTACAAGAAGTATTGTGGGCCTACCGAACTACACCTCGGGCTGATACACAAGAATCCTTTTTTGCTATTGTGTATGGGATGGATGCAATAACTTCCATAGAAGCTACTTTACCATCTCACAGAGTCCAAAACTATTCTGAACAAGGAAATGATATAGCAGTCAAGAATCAGTTGGATTTGATTGAAGAAAAAAAAAGTTAAAGTGCATTTGAGGACGACACATTACCAAGGTTTGACTGGAAGAAGATTTTCCTCTAAAGTTAAAAGAAGAGATTTTCAGTTGGTGGACAAAGTCTTAAGAAAAGTATGTTTACACACCAAGGAAAAATATTTTGGGAAGCTAGCTCCGAATTAGGAAGGCCCTTATGTGGTATGCGAGAAGGTTAAACCATGAACATACAGGCTCCAAGATAAGGAATGGAGAGCACTAAAACACCCATGAAACGTTGAACATCTCAAGTTATACTTAGAAGAGAACTCTTTTGTAAATATTTACTCTTTGAATATCAATGTAAATATTAGGATGCATACTCTTTCCTACCTGGTGGCCAGGAGAGGTTTTAATGAGGTGTCTGAGTTTTTTAATAATATCAAAAGTCCGGTGCAATTTTGTTTTTGATTTAGCCATAGTATAAGGTTGTCGGATATTAAATGTTTATTAAACACCTCGACTCTCAAATATCTTTGAGTTGGTTGGATATATTAAACACTTGGTCACATTTATTAAACACATGTGGTTACGGATGTTTAATATCCTTATTTAACACCTCTAAAATATTGAAGGTTATCTAAAACATTGGCCATAAAGAGTTAAACAAAATTAAACAAAGGGAAATGTGATATTAGAATCCGATCGGACTAAAACCGATCCATGATTCACAAAATTCCTTGACCATTCAACGATTTTAAGTTTTATAGAGCAGAGATTAAACAAACAATACAACAAAATTCCTTGGCCATCCAAGGACTTTAGTTTCTCAACAAAAAGTACACAACAATACAATACAACTTTAGGGCTTTTCCCTTCGGTTTTTTTGTCACCACTTTTGAGTTCAGCACTTAAGCTATCACCAATTTTTTCATTGTCTTCAGAATCTTGCCCACTTGAATAGTTGTGCTTGTCATCATCAGCCATTTATGGAAAAGGATGGTCATCATAGTCCACAAATTTCTACAAAGGACCAAAAGTCCTCTTAGGATAGGTATCATGGAACAGTAAGACCATGTCGGATATAATTTCATCATCTCTCTTCTCTAGGGAATCCACTATTCCACTAGCATAATTCTCTATCCTTGTAGCTATTTCTTGAGCTTGTTTACTTACTAAGGAAGCATTCTCATCGGTCTTCTCTTGGACAGTTTTCTCCAACTTGACGTTATCTTTAGATAAAGTCTGGATAGTTTTGTCCTTAGCTTTTAGTTGCTCTTTCAAAGCTTTGATCTCATTAGAGGAAAAAGTCTTCAGTCTGGAATACTTGGTCTGGAGGTCTTTGTTAGCCTCTTCTAACTTGAGAAGTTTGGCAGCTAAATCCTCTTTCTCCTTCTTCAATGATTTTATGCTTTGCTGAGCGGCAGAAAGATCATTTGTCAAGCATTGTTTCTCTGTATTCATAGATTTTATAGTAGTTGTTTGATCCCTCACGTGCCTCTCCAGATCAACTACCAGACGGATGCAACCTAGAAGGGAATGACTCAGGGTGTCTTGCTCGCTTGAAATCACATAAGTTTCCCCATTGTGGGTCACAACATTGGATGAATTGGCCGGATGATAAGGCCATGCAAAGTCATCCTTGTCCAAATCATTGAAATATATGTTAATACTTTGAAAGCCATCAAGATTTACCTCTCCATCAGCAGCAGTCTTTTGGGAATAAAGGTTGGGTGGAATTTATCCTTGCAAAGTAGGATCACCAGGAGCCGAAGAAGGGATTTTGGAAGGACGTAGAATTACCTATGATCCAAGAGTGACATTTTTCTTCTTTGCAGCTTTTTCATCACTGCTCGCTTTGCGTTTCTTATCCTTATTCGTAATTTTTGGTGGGTTTTCCCATCCACCAGCCTCCTTAACAATAACCTCTACTTCTTCTAACAGAGCAGCATTAATCCCTCATTAGTTCTCCGAACCGGTTCCTTCAGTGGTTGTCTGAAGTGGGTCTGTTATGGTTTTCTTCTTTCTTTTGTTCTTCATTTTGTTCAGATGACTAGGGGCTTTGGCCCCAGAAAGCAAGTAAAGCTTAGCATCCTTAGCCTCAGTTCTCCTTAGGATAACATCTGCAGTAGGAGGAGTGGTCAGTTCTTCCCATGAGAGGTCTCTTCTCCCTGTGGTATTCCACAGATGAGACCTCACAAAGTTCCCCAAGGTAAAACAGTTATGGAAACCATTCTCCCATTTCTCCAAGGTTTAGGAATTTAGCTTCGCATAAGTGTCTTGACCTGCCTCTACATAATCTGAGAACTCCTTCAAAAAAACTAAAAAGAGATACAAATCAGTTCGGAATAACCTATGCTCTTCCAGCGACTGGTCAGCTGACTTGGGTTAGAGTCAACCTTGATATTCTTCACATTCTCTCGCGCTGTTGATGAACAGGTACTGTGTCCTCCATGGTTTTTCCCACTCCAGAAGGTCATTCACTACCTTGTAATCATTCCCCATATTATAATGGTAGAAGGGAATGTGATGATTCTTGTACAAATTTGCCACACCAGCGAACTGTTCCATTGGCAGCTGGATCTTGGATAATCTGGAAGCCATGATGCCAGCCATCAGAGTGTACCATGCATTTGGGCTCAGCTGACTCAGACATAGCTTGATCAGGTGGAAGTACCTGACTATCTCCGGATCCAAAGGAAATCGGAGTCCCCAGTTCAACACCTCTGTGTAGACCACTAGCTCGTTGGATTTCCAATCCATCGAGTTCTCAGGGTGATCGGGATTCTCACCTTGACAGACTCAGGGAACCCCCACTTTGTACGAATATGACCCAATTCAGTGGTATGAGTGTAAACGTAAGCTATATTCTAGAGGGATAGCAAGTATTTTACGCTGACCTTCTTAAAATTTGGCCCTACTTTCCCTTCCAGACACTCCAGAAGTGCATCTGGATGAGTCAGACCCATTTTAGTCTTTCCCTTTCGATCTGCAACAGTGTCCTCCGTATGTCCGGACGCCTCAAAAGGGGTATCATCTATGCTATCCTCCATATTTTCTTCCATTATAATGGAAAGTTGTTCGGATGGCTTTGCTTCCCCAAGTGATGCTGTTCGGGTGATTTGGTTTCTGGAAAAGGTTTTATTGTCTCCAAACTGGTGTGTTTTGAAGAGGTATGAGTAGACTTAGCCTTGGATTGGCGAGTTATTCGGCTATGAGTATGCTTCTCAGGATATTTCTCAGCGTCTGAACCCATGACAATAAAGGGTGAAGGCTTCATAACGCTGGAAACGACTTTCTCCTTAGGGAAAGGGTTTTGGGACTCTTGGACAGAGGACCCCGATTGAAGAGGAGAAAGGTTTGAAACAAAGAGTAGTTTTCTTACCTTAGGTGCCTTTGAGGATGATGAAACTTGGTCTGTGTTTGCTTGTGATTGATTGATTCCTTCACCAGGAGAAACAGGAAGGCCATCAGCAATTTGTTCACCTCTCGTAACTTTTCTCGCTCTCTCCAATGCAGACAAATTTAACCAACCTCCTTTTACTAGTGTGTTTCTAGTTGTGAACATAAATGACTCAAACACAAATTGGAAAATGTACTAAGATTTCTCTCACTCGAAATACTTGTATTTTTTAAGACAATGAAACAGTGGAATAGATTTATATAGCAGTGAAAAGTGGGAGTTACTTATAAGAAGATAGAACGATCAAAGCAATGATTAAGGGCTACAAAGTATGGGAGTTAAAACCTAGGTACCTTTCTAGCCTATTAGGTACGAGAATCTAGGGTAAAAACGGCTGAGAGGTCAAACTAGAGCTCGGCACGTTTCCCACGTTAAAAAAAACTCTTGAAATTATAAATAATAAAATCAGTCCCACTAAATTTCGATACAGAAGATAAAGCATGCAGTTCGGATACAGAAACAGATCGAAAATAGTTGACTTTTGATGAGTCCGGATCCCGTTAGCACTTCGGACAGGGTCAGTTCGGACAATGTCTACCTAACCGGACGGTGACAATTCGGACACCATCATCCATTGGACTGTTCGAACAGAACTAAAGTACTTAAAACTTAATCACTTCTTGACTAAGCTTCTTGCTCTCCTACTAAGAGCTCATGGGTCCTTGAACTTGACCCGGGTCCATTAAACATAACCCGAAATCCCATAAAGCCCAAATGTAAGGGTATAAATACCCGACCACCAATATTAAATGAGGGTAATGAAAATTAAATACAACCAGTTTGCTTAATTCTCCCTCTACACCATATCCAAATATTAAATACTCTCAAACTTCCACACAGTTCTAAACAAAAATTACAGGCTTACTCTCAGACGAAAACAAACCACACCAAATTGGCGACCACAGTGAGAGCACGACGGTGCCTGAATCAAGCATTCGAAACCATCAGAAAAAATCAGTCTGAATGAATTCGGACGCCCCGGAAGTACCACCAGCTTTTCTTGAAGTGGTGGGTGAGAATGATGAATATACCATCGAGGAGCGTGATAGATTAAAGGGCGAGATAGAAGCTCTGAGGGCAGAGAAGGCTAAGATGGGCATGAAAGAGAAGTCAAAAGCATCAGTTGCTCGTCAAACTGACAACCCTAGAGAGCATGAGCCTTCGAAGACCCATGTGAGTAGCAAGAAGACTCACGCTAGCTCGAAAAAGTCTCACCGGTCTAACCAATGGAGAGTTCTGACCATAGGCGGAGCCACGGTGGGGTCTGTGGGTGCCTAGGAACCCACAAAGTAATGTGTATATATATATATATATATATATATATATATATATATTTAGCTTATAAAATATTAAAATGTATCCTATCCTAGTGGAAAAAGCTGAGGTAGGAACCCAGAGGTCGTGGGTTCGAACCTCAGCTTTCTCATATCTTATATTTATTCCTCCTTCCACAAATCTAATCTAATATTTAGACTTCTTCTCTTTTATTTATGGATGGTATTTTTACACCAAAAATTTGTAAATTAATACTCTATTGATTTAGAGAGAGGTTACTAATTTTAAAATAAATTGGCTAAAAATTTAAGATCATTATTTTTTTAGAGTACCATTTTTTTCCTAAGTAAGAGGTTACCAATGAACTAATTTTAAAATAAAGGATAGAGAAAATTAAGATTACTATTTTTTTGGAGTACCATTTTTTTTTCTAAGTTAATAAATATAAATAAAGTTAATTTATATGATTGCAATTCTGCTTTAGAAAATTTCAGGGATTGGTTTAGACCATTTCCACATATATTATTTTTCCCTTTAACAATAACCTGATTTCAACACTGATCTAACTAAGTTAAATAAAAAAAACCAACATATACATGAATCGAATTAATAAAGGACAAGATTCTTACTCGGACACTATAACATTGACTATATCATAGATTTGTCGTCTCTCGACTCCTACAGATCTCAACACAATCAAAGATGTGTCAAGATACACACAATATACGAAGATAAGTAAAATAAGACTAAGATAAAAACATCTAAATGTGACGCAGCATCGTCAAGACCGATAACTTTGGTGTGCTCATAGATTGGCAAAATACCGAAGAAATAATCAATGCATAATGGATTTATGATAAAAAAAACACCAGTTAACCAAACAAACCAAAATAAATTATACATGATACATAAAAACCTAAAATTTTCTATTGTATACTATTTCATTTTTGGACAATAACCAGGACCCCATAGACTTCAAATCCTGGCTACGCCACTGGTTCTGACTCAGACTCAGAGTCTTCTGGTAGCTCCTCGGACGATGATGGAGTTGAAGAATCCTTATCCTCCAGCAGTGATGAGGGCCGATCCAAAAAAAAGCAAAAGTTGATTAAAAATGATTCAAGAAAAAGGGATAGACATGGGAAATTGAAAAGGAATATAGGCAAAGGATTATCTCACAGCCGGAGGCATGTAGACCGGTTACTGGTGGATCCTTTTGCCTTCCACGATGAACCATGTATCTTTGCAACTCCCAATGAGGATACTGTTTTCAGTCGTGGCCGGAATTGGAGACAATCTCCATTGTCTTCTAAGATTCTGTCCGGGAACCTCCCTAAGAGGTTCGATAGCACAAAAATGGAGAAATACGATGGCAGCAAAGATCCGGACAACCACTTGGAACAATTTAAAAACTTTATGATGAATTTTGATGATGATGACAAGTTACTCTGTAGAGCATTCTCCCAATCCTTTACGGGGAGTGCTCTGAAGTGGTATAACAGCCTACCACAAGGCTGCATCAGAAATTTCGATACCTTTTGGGTGGCCTTTCGAAGGTAGTTTGTTAGGAGTAAAGAATTGAAGGGCAATGGGGACACTATAATCCATTGTGCCCAAGAACCAAATGAATCACTGAAATAATGCATAAGTCGTTTTGTGAACACCAAAAACGGGTTGGCTGACTGCTTTGAGTAAGTAGCCATAGCATCTTTGAGGCAGGGCTTAAACCCTGGAAATTTAGCTAATTCAGTGACTAGAAAAAAAGCCATAACTTGGGGGGTCTACTGAATCAGGTTGGAAAACAAATCAATGTTGATGACACAAAGAAAACTAGGGTGCACAGGCAGGTGAGGTATGCCCCGGTTGCACCAAACCCCAACCAAAATCAGTCTGGGAACAAGGCAAGGGAGACCGGACAGGGACATAACAGGGCTAAAGCTCAATCTTAGCCAGCTGCGCCTGCCCATAGTCAACAATCTAGAAATAAGAGGGGGCCTTGGGTTCAACCAGAGTGGTTTGCAGAGTTAAAAGAAAGTGTGGCCACTATTTACGACATAACAAAGGAAGAAGTACACTATAGAAGGTCGGTCGCACTGCAATCTCCTAGGGAACATCGTAACAATTCCTTATGTCGGTACCATAATGATACTGGCCATACCACTGACGATTGTATAGATTTGAAACAAGAAGTTTAGAATTTAATCGAAAGATGAAAGTTAGGGGCATATGTCAAAAGAAGAGGAGGAAATAGGCCTGATAATACTCAATGGGCTAGTCCAAGCAATGCTGCTCCTGAAGGAGCTATGGTTATAATCGAAAGATTCGATGTAGAATCAGAGTACTTGGATCCTGATCCAACTCGAAATAGAGTGGGTGCCATTGAGGAACGTTGTAAAACAGTCTCCGGGCTTATTAAGTTTTTTGAGTCACTCACAATTTTCGGAGGGGATACTATGACAGCTCCTACTGCTTCTTCAAGGAAGAGGCACGTTCATACTTTAGCTATCCAGCTAGAAGGAGGCATGACCTCCTATCAATCACAAATTCCATTTCTCTTTATTGTTTTCGATGAAGATGACTTAAGGGACATAGCTGGCCATCATGAAGATGTTGTTGTCATAGGAGCATCCATTGGGTGCAATGACATAAGACGAATCTTGGTGGATACTGGGAGTTCAGCCAATATCCTCTTTTTAACCTCTTACAAAAAGATGAAAAATCCAGCCGTAATTCAGCGTTCGTACAGATCAATTGTGGGCTTCACTGGGAGCTCAGCAGATGTGATCGGGGAGTTCGAGGAGGAATTTTTGTTGGGCAAGGGCCCTTTTAAGAAGATGGTCAAGATATTTTTTATTGTGGTGGATTTTCCCACTTGTTATAATGCTATTTTAGGGAGGTCTAGGCTCTCTAGGATGCCTGCAGTGGCCTCAACAGTCCACCAATGTTTGAAATATGTTGTTCAAGGACAAGTGGAAGTTGTCTGGAGCAGTCAAAATATTGCAATAGAGTGTTATGCCACAACACTGGCTCCACGGACGTTGGGGGTAGTTCGTATCAACGAAGAATAGCAGTTTGAGGGGCTTTCTGGGGGTGAGGGTGAAATTGATGACCCTAGAGAGACCCCTGGAGTGTTGATACCGGTTGAAGAAGTTGAAACACATTCTTTGGAAGAAGGAAAAAGTGTTAAGATAGGGTCCAAAATTCCATCCGAACTGAAGAGTAAAATGTTGAAGTTTCTAAAAGATCATCAGCATGTTTTTACTTGGTGCAATGCTGATGTTACTGGGGTTCCAGCAGATATTATATCACACCACCTATCCATTCGGAGAGACATAGCACCTGTGGTACAAAAGAGAAGGGCTTTTTCCAAGGAAAAGGCTGATGTTATTGTTCAAGAAGTTGACAGGCTCACTAAAATGGGGCATATAAAGGAGTCTCAGTATCCTTTATGGACAGCCAATCCGGTCTTGGTGAAGAAAAAATGGCAAGTGGCGTATGTGCGTTGATTTCACATATCTCAATAGGGCTTTCCCAAAAGATTTATACCCGGTTCCCCGGATTGATCAGCTGGTGGATTCCACTTCTGGAAATAAGCTATTGTCTTTTATGGATGCCTTCTCCGGGTACAACTAGATTCAAGTGGATCCGAAGGATCAGGAGCATACCACATTTGTCACTGATATGGGTCTTCATTGTTACAAGGTAATGCCATTTGGGTTGAAAAATGTTGGGGCTACCTATCAGAGGTTAGTGAACAAAGCCTTTGCTAATCAAATTGGAAGAAATATAGAAGTATACATTGATGACATGATGGTAAAAAGTGTGGATGAACAACTACACTTGGCGGACCTCCAAAAAACTTTTGCTAACTTAGTAAAAGTAAATTTGAAACTAAATCCCGAAAAGTGTGTGTTCGGAGTACAGTCCAGAAAATTCATGGGTTATATAATAAGTGAGCAAGGGATACAGCCCGATCTGGACCAGCTTAATGCTTTATTCCAAATGGAGCCTCCTCGAAATGTTAAAGAAGTACAACGGTTGACTGGGAGGTTGGCTGCTTTAAATCGATTCATCTCAAGGTCTTCGGACAAATGTGCCTCCTTTTTTAAAACCTTAAAGGGTGCAAAAGGATTTGACTGGACTTCACAGTGCGATGAGGCCTTCAATGAGATCAAGAAACATTTGTCCTCCCCCAAGACTTTATTTAAACCTGTTGATGGAGAGACGCTCTTCGTATATTTGGCAGTTTCCAGTTGTGCCATCAGTGCTGTATTGGTAAGAGAGGTGGATAATTACCCCCATCCGGTGTACTACATCAGCAAGAGCTTGATAGATGCAGAAAAACGCTATTTGAAGCTCGAAAAATTAGCATTAACCTTGGTAATTGCTGCAAGGAAGATGAGGCCTTATTTTCAGGCTCATCCTATTATCGTTCAGACATCTTTTCCCTTGAAGAATGTTCTTCGAAAGGAAGACATTTCAAGTAGAATGACTAAGTGGTCAGTGGAATTGGAGGATTTCGATATTGATTTTGCTCCTCGAACAGCAGTCAAAGCCCAAGTTGAGGCTGATTTTTTAGTTGAATTCCACTCTGATAGGGATACGGAGCAAACTATTGAGATGAAAGACAAAAAGATCTGGATCGTCCGGACAGATGATGGATCAAGTACTATGTGCAGGGGTGTGCTTGACTTCTCCATATGGTGACAAAATGTACCAGGCTATATGTTTTGCTTTTAGGGCTTCCAACAATGAGTCCGAATACGAAGCAGCTATAGCTGGTTTAAAGTTAGCTTATATTTGTGGGGCCAAGAGGGTCAAGCTGATGAGTGATTGACAGCTTCTTATCCATCATGCACAAGGTCAATCTGAGGCAAAAAAGGAGCAACTAGTGAAGTATTTACTTCTTCTAAAAAATGAGGCACTTAAGTTCAAAAGCATTGTTTATGTGCATATACCCCGAATAGAGAATGAACTAGCAGATTCATTGGTAACCATAGCATACACTGATATATATATATATATATATATATATATATCCTTGGATCCATGTGCTGGAGAGCCCTTCCATTCAGCTTAATGTGGGTAAAGAGGAAGAAATTTTCGATGTACAGATGAAACAACCTCAAGATTGGAGATTTCCTCTCCTGCAGTATCTCTCTGATTACATCTTGCCTCCGGATAAATCACTAACAAGAAAAATGAAGCACAAGGCTCGTGGTTTTATCATACTAAGAGACGTTCTGTATAAAAAGTCTTATAGTAAACCTCTTTTGCGATGTTTGGGAGATGATGAATCTCAAGTAGTCCTCTCTGAATTACATGATGGTGAGGGATCAGCTCACTGTGGATTCAGGGCTCTAACAAGAAGAGTTTTACTAGCTGGCTATTATTGGCCCTCTATAATTCAAGATGGTAAGGAACTGGTGAAAATGTGTGACCCATGTCAGAGATATAGCAATGAAATTCATGTCTCAGCCATCCCTTTAGAGTCAATTTCTGAGCCTATACCTTTTTCTCGATGGGGGTTGGATCTGGTGGGACCTCTTCCCATGGCATCCGGAGGACGCAGGACGATAATTGTTGCAATTGAATATTTCTCGAAGTGGAATGAAGCAGCCCCACTAGCAGGAACAACATCAAAAGCCGTCATAAAATTCATTTTATCCAATATCTGTTGCAGATTTGGTGTTCCACAGAAGATAACAACAGACAATGGGCCGCAGTTCGACAACAAGGAAATGGAGAGTTTCTGTGCCTCTAGGGGTATACAACATTGTTTCTCTTCACCTTTCCATCCACAAGCAAACGGTCAAGTTGAGGTGGCCAACAGAACTATACTGTTCGGTTTGAAGAAAAATTTAGAAGGGGCTGCTGGAAAATGGCCTAGTTATTTACAAGAGGTTTTGTGAGCCTACCGGACTACTTTTGGGACTGCAACACAAGAATCACCTTTTTCCCTGGTCTATGGGATGGATGCCATAGCTCCCATAGAGGCAACTCTCCCTTCTTTTCGAGTTCACAATTTCTCCGAACACGCTAACGAAGTGGCAGTCAGGGGTCAGCTTGACCTAATAGAGGAAAGACGAGTTAAGGCTCACCTTAGAGCTGCACACTATCAGGGTTTGATGAGAAGCAGGTTTGCTTCTAGAGTTAAAAGAAGAGATTTTCAGCCGGGGGACAAGGTGTTAAGGAAGGTCTTCTTACATACTAAAGAGAAGCTGCTCGGCAAACTAGCTCCAACTTGGGAAGGACCTTATATGGTCATTAAAAGGCTCAAAACTGGAACATACTGGCTAGAAGACAAAGATTGAAGGGTTTTGAATCACCCGTGGAATATTGAACATCTCCGGATGTACTTAGAATAGAAGCAATGTAAATATTTACTTGTTTAAAAATCTATGTAAATATTTGGGGGCATACTTTTTCCTACCCTGGTGGCGCGGGGAGGTTTTAATGAGGTGTCTGGGCTTTTTATAAAATTTGATGCCTTCTTAAAAAATTCGAAGTGTTTTTACTTTATTTTTTGTCACATCATCCGGATTAAATAAAGTAATGATGACTACTTAAACATTTGTCATCGGAGAATTTAAACACTCTCGCTTTAGAATATTTATGAAATAACTAAGGGCTATTTAAACACTAGCCACCAAAATTGAAACAAACTATGAAAGAATGCAAGAGTTGTGCAAAAAAAAGATATTCATTGAAATAACCTAAGTGCCTTGGCCTTCCAAGGACTTTTAAATTGTCATACGAAACAAAAGATCTATCCAGTCAAATACCGGACAAAATTACAAAAATGCCTTGGCCTTCCAAGGACTTTAGTTCAGATAACATAAAAGATGAAAAGATAATTCATAGTCTAAGTCTGAGCCTTTGAAGATGGCTCAACCTCACTCGTCTTCTTCTTCTTCTTAGGATCGTCCTCCTCCTCATTTGGGCTCTCCCCGGTGTTCTCTTCTTCGTTAGAAGAAGAAGCACTAGAGTAATCATGCAAGTCTCCATCAGCCATAGTGTGGAAGGAAAGGTCTTCGTACTCTACATGAAGCCACAAATCTCCCAGGTTCCTCTTCGGGAACTTCTCATGAAAGAGCAAGACTATATCTGACCTCACCTTGGCATACATTTGCTCTTGAGTATCTATTACATTGTTGGCATAAGCATCGAACTTGGCCTAAATTTTGGCCTCTTGCTCCCTTAGCAGATCTGCTTTCTCCTCTGCAACCTTGGACACTGTGTTATCGAGCGCAATCTTGTCATTTGTCAGGTTATGGATGACTTGATCTTTGGCCTTTCCCTCCTCTTTTGAAGAGGTGGGATCTTTCTCTAATCCGGACAACTTCTCCCGGAGCTCTTTGATAGCGTCTTCTAAAGTGGAAACCTTTGTGGTCCACCTCTCTTGGCTCTTCTTTAGCTCCTCGTTTTCTCCCTTCAGAATGTCAGCATTTTGAGTGGCAGTGAGGAGATCGTTGAACAATTTCTCCTTGTCAGATTTGAGATCTTTGATAATATCTGCCTGACCTCGAACTTGTTTCTCCAGAACAAGCACTGGCTGAACATTACTTAATATGGAGTGAGTTATAATATCCCTTTCACTTGAAACAGTAAAAGTCTTACCATTAAAAGTAACGGTGTTCGAAGTGCTTGGAGGGAGGTAAGGCCCAGCAAAGTCGTCTCTGGAAAGGTTTGCAAAATAGTCACCAAGTCCATCAAGCCCTGTGATGTCAACACCATTGATGCTAAGGTCTCCTCCTCCAACCTCGTCAGTTTAAAAGTCACCAGGGATCTCCTCTGCTCTTGTCGGATCAGTAGGGTCTATAGGGGGGAGGGGCTCCGGAGGCCGGAGAGAAAGTTCATCACCCCTAGAGGTCTTTTTCTTTTTGGCCTCCCTCTTCTTATTCTCTGCTCCACGTTTTCGGTCTCTCTTGGGAACCCTTGGAGGTTTGGGAGATTCTACATCTTCCTTAGCACTCTCCTGCTCCACCACTTCTAAGAGAGCAGCATCGATCTGGCTTGGGGCTGCCCCCTCTGGGTTTATTAGAGCAGCCTCCTCCACCTTGGTAGGTTTAGCCTCACTTGCAGCCTTCTTGCCCTTTCCTTTCTTGCCTTTCATTTTACTCGGGGCCTTGGCTCGACCTGGCAAGTACAATGTCTCATCCGATTCATGTGTTCTCTTCAGGACTACATCCGGAGGGGGTGGAGTGGTGAGTTCTTCCCAGGTCAAGTCCCTCCGACCAGTAGTGTTCCAGAGGTAAGACCTTGCAAGATTGCCTCCGGTAAAGACATCATGGAAACAGTTCCCCCACTTTTAAGCAGCCCAAGTGTTGATCTTGGTGCAAGTGGCCTGCCTGGCCTGTAGATAGTCGTTAAAGTCTTTGGGCAGCACTATAAAAAAAAGACAAAACCAGTCAGTTAGATAGATTTGATAAAAATGAAATGAGAAGTGTAAGGTGAGATTCTTACAATCACTTCTCCATCTGCTGGTAAGAAGACTCGAGTTAACCCCAACCTTGATTTTCCTTCCATTCTCCCAAGCGCCGCTTACGAACATGAATTGATTCCTCCAATTTCTCTCCGACTCAAGCAGATAATCCACTGCTTTATAATTATCACCCATGTTTTAGTGGTAGAAGGGGATGACGTGGTTTCTGCAGAGACTGGCCACAGCTGCGAATTCCTACATTGGTAAAGGAATCCCGGAGAGCCTGGAGGCCATGATGCAGGCCATAAGTGTGTACCGGGCGTTGGGGCTCAGTTGGCTAGGGCAGAGCTTGATGAGGTGGAAATACCTAACTATCTTCGGATCTAAGGGGAACCTTAAACCCCAGTTGAAAAGCTCAGTGAAGATGACTATTTCACTGAGTTTGCAGTCCATTGGGGTTTCGGGGTCTATGGGAATTCTTATCTTTACGTTCTCCGGAATCCCCCACTTCGTACGCATCCGGCCCAACTCGGCTGTATGGATAAAATCATAGTTGATTTTTTGTAAGGCGAGAAGATATTTAACGTTTACTTTGTGGAAACAAGGTCCCACTTTTCCTTTGAGGATTTCTGGTAATTCTGGATGCCTAAGGCATAGTTTCTCTTTGCCCTTATCCTTATTAGCAGCAGCAGCGTCACTAGTCTGTCCGGAGGGTTCAGACTCGAATGGAGCCTCTTCGATAGAATCCTCCATAACTTCCTCCATTAACGAAGAGGGGTTTTCAGTTGTCTTTGGGAAGGGGGAGTTAGGAGTTGGCTCAGTCTGACCTCCGGACTGTTGAGCTTCGATACTTTCCTGAGCTTTGACCTCTGGTTGGGGCTCAGATAGGGTGGTTTCTCTTCGGTGGCTTAAGCTAGTGGTCTCCGGACCGGACAGCCTATCCTTAGGTACTTTAATGGGTGCCTCTGACCCTGTATTGTTGTCCTTGGCCCCTGATTTTGAAGGGGTATCTTTGGAAGCCTGCCCTTTAACCAGCCGGCCTTTTCTCCGATTCACCAGTTTGTTGGGAGAGGTATCTGCGTCTGACCCCATGAAAATAAATGGGGAAGGATTTTTTAAGCTGGTAATTGCTAATCCTGGTTCAACAGTGGGTTCTAATTCTTGGACCGATGAAACTGAGACAATGGGAGAAAGGTTGGTCTGAAACAATCTCCTCGGTTTGGCACTTTTTGCTGAGGAGGAACCCTGATCAGGCTCTGTGTTGGAGGTTTCTGGGTTGTCGATGGGGGAAGTAGGTAGGCCTGCTGCAATGCGCCTTTCCCTTTCAACTTATTGTGCTTTTTCTAGTTCTGATAGATTGAGCCACCCGCCTTTGATTAAAGCGTTCCTAGCCGTGAACATAAACAACCAAAGTGAAGAACTTGTGTTTGAGAAAGAAAGCTCTGAAAATTAGCAAAGTGAAAATGAAGGTGGTAGTAAAACAGTGGAAAAGTGTTTTAATTTATAG
Organism: Limnanthes douglasii subsp. nivea; assembly: GCA_036936605.1. Classification (NCBI taxonomy): domain Eukaryota; kingdom Viridiplantae; phylum Streptophyta; class Magnoliopsida; order Brassicales; family Limnanthaceae; genus Limnanthes; species Limnanthes douglasii. The sequence goes on along the minus strand of JAUPFV010000005.1, from coordinate 122,456,663 downwards.
TAAACCCTAAAAAAGGCGCTTTGATTCCTAGGAGAAATTGAAAGGATTTGCAATGATTAAGAAACGGCGCTGATGTCACCTTCATTTAATGAAAAGGTTGCTTTTCAGAAAAGGTGGGTGCAAAATTCGAGGTGAAAAAACAGCTGAAGCAACGAACCAGAGAGAGACACGTGTCCCACGAACTTTGGCAAAAAACTGTTTAGATTCAAAGAACTTTTTTCAGTCCGGATAAAGCTATGACACAATTCGGGGGACCTGTCCAGATGTAACTGTCACTAGCAACGGACTGTTTTTCAGGTTTTGACAAAGGTTTTTGAACAAACACCTAAAAAAGGGGCTACTGATGAGTCCGGATCCCGTTACCACTTCGGATAGGGTCAGTTCGGACAATGTCTACCTAGCCGGACGGTGGCAATTCGGACACCATCATCCATTGGACTGTTCGAACAGAACTAAAGTACTTAAAACCTAATCACTTCTTGACCAAACTGCTTGCTCTCATACTAAGATCTCATGGGTCCTTGAACTTGACCCAGGTCCATTAAACATGACCCGAAAGCCCATAAAGCCCAAATGTAAGGGTATAAATACCCAACCACCAACATTAAATGAGGGTAATGAAAATTAAATACAACTAGGCTGCTTAATTCTCCCTCTACACCCTATCCAAATATTAAATACTCTCAAACTTCCACACAGTTCTAAACAAAAATTACAGACTTACCCTCAGACGAAAACAAACCACACAACTTTGATTCTTAAAAGTTAGCTCTTCCAAAGATTATTTGCAAGACCTAAAGGGGCTACTGATGAGGTCGGATATTTAGACACTGTAACGTGCTCTTATCCAGACTGCTGTTGGACATAACCACTACTATAAAAAACCAAACAAGACAAATGTAATAGAGTATGACTAAGCTAGGTGTTGGTCACCTCACATCTTGGGCTAATGGGTCCTTAAACTTGATCTGACTCCACAATCCTACCAGAAAAGCACATGAGTCATTAATTAAGTATAAATACCTCAACCACTTTCATTAATGAGAATAATCAGAATTTAATACAAGCACACAACTTAATTATCTCACTACTTTCTACCTTAAACATTAAATTCTCAAAACACTTTACAAAATTACACTCAAACAAAAATAAACCACACCAACCACCACCACCACTATGATTACCTGATCAGCTTCATAATAAGCCACACTATTAACATATTTATCTCTGGAACAACTACTCGTCTCCCGAGCAAAGCGTTGTTATGTGTAATGTTGGAAAAGCTTCTATCGTGACGAGGTTTAAAGTTCTTTTATCTCTTCGGTTATAATAATATTATGATTGTTGTTTGATGTTCCTAGGTGTTAGTAAAGATATGTGGTGTTTCTAAAATATAGGTTTTTAATCCTTGTTCTTTTCATATTCGTTGCTTCCAGTAAAGTTTGTATATATTTGGCTATGAATTTGATTGTAAAAGTTACAACCGATAGATTCATGAAATCATTGAGTTTGTTTTTAGGTGGCTTAGGATTTATTTGGTGGGTTATGTTTTTCTTTGGTATTATTACTTACGATTTGATGGAGTTGGAAGTTTCTTTATTTCTTTTTTTATAGGTTTTTTGTTTAGTTTTTATACATGCCTCATGGTAGGAGCGCACGATCATTTTGGCTCATGTGGTTTCATGTAGTGTTGGGTCTGGAACTTATGTTCATTCCTTTAGTCGGACAATGTTCATCATTTGATCCAGTAATAAGACTCACTGTCTTGGTCATTATAATTGTATTATAGCTCCCAGCATCGCAAATGATTGTTTCGTGGAATTATTATTCTTTGTTGTTGGATCTCATTGTTTCGCGTCTATTTAATGTTTGGAGCTTATGTCATTTACCATTCTTGTTTGTTCTTGTATCATCCTTGTTTAGTCTTTATGGGAACCATTATTGCTATAATGTTTTCAATCTAAAATAATTAATTTTTGTAAACTTGATCATTTTAAAAAATAATATCTACTATAATATATCATAAATACATGTAATACGTTTTTTATTATTTTAACTAAAAGCTTTATAAAATAAAAAATAATTGATTATAATAGTTAGTTTTTTTTTTAAATTTAGGTATAATATAATTAATGGTTATAATTGTGATTTTAGTGGCGTATTAGTTCTAAAGAAAATATAAGAAGGTTGAAAATAGTTTTCTATTTAAAGATAAAATAATAAAAACAAGGTTGAAAATAGTTTGATTAAGAAAAAAAAATGTGTCACTAGTAATCATTACAAGTAGGTGCAAAAGCTAAGCTCCGAGAAATGGAGTGTTAAAATTTTCTAGTAACTTTAAAGTATATTGGATTCATCATGCTTTTCTCTTAAGATCAAACAGAAGAAGAAGATCCTTCATGCGCGGATACATCACGAATGATAACCTGTCATTGGAATACAACCAACTACTCAACCTCATATTCAACATCAAACAGAGCAAAACCAAGATCAACAAACACCATCAATATATGACTTCCCTCCCCTAATAAACATTGAAATAATACACAAACCAATCATATAAACAAATGGCCAAATCTTGAAACTAATAAATAACTCTGCAAATGATCAAAACCACCAAGAACCAACCAAGAACCTGCAACAATAACCCATAAACTCATATGAAAATACCTTGATTCCTAAATCAAAACAAATACAACATGAAAATGTAAGAATAGATGATATTGGAGACTACATAACATTAGATTTTCAAGTTAAAGACAAATACAAATGGGAAGAAACAACAAAGATAACACTGCTAGGTAAATTTTCACACGGTAAGCCATCAATGCCTCATATACAGACCTTGTTCAAAACTCTTGGCCTGAATGGATCTAATGCTATAAATGGATCTAATCCATCATGGGATTTCAGACATATCATGATATAAATTGATATGAGAGAAGACATAAAAAATATATATTATGCCAAAATGTTTGGAATATATGGAATTATACTATGTGATTGTTGAAATGGTGCCCAATTTTACACCCGAAAAAGAGCCATCGATATCCCCAGTTTTGATATCATTTCTAAACATACATTCACTGATGTACAATTAAGACTCAATAAGGATGATAACTAAAATAATAGGAAATCTTATAAAGGTCCGACTCCCTAAAAAGAATCAAGCTATGTTTAATTTTTGTTTGGCATAAAAAATATTCATTATGGTCTAATACCTAGATATTTCACCTAATGTTACCATATTGATCATAATCAAAAGGATTGCAAAAAATCCTCAGACAACACTAAACTGCAAGAATACCTTAGCCAAACAACAAAACAAAGGCTCAGAGACCCCACTAAGACTACAGCCATATGAATAGCAGTGCAACCAAAGATCAAATCCTTAATAGTCAAAGGGCTCAAGAAGATACATAAAACACAAGCAAATATATTTTAAAGCCAAGAAGTAAAGAAATCGATAACGCTGAAAAGCCTACAGAAACAACAAGTGCAGTAAAAAACCAAGAAATCCCCAACATCAAAACTAAACTTGTACCACCCTATAACCAAAACAAGTCACTACTATCAACCAGTAAATAAGTTTTACATGAAGAAGAGATCGTATAAGCATTGTATTCTATTGAAATAGGTCTAATGATAAAAGAAAATTAAAAGACTCACTCAATAGACCACGCTCTCCAAATCAATGATATACATGAAGCCTCCCTACTTCTCCCCATGCCACCTCTCAAGGAAAAAGGAGTTTAAGAACTATATTGTCAAGAAAACCATAAAAGGAAAAACAAATCCAGTGAGAAGCTTAAATACAATAAAAACTACACAATTCAAAGGGTTAGCAAGGCCCCAATTTGGATTTTTCTCTAAATGACTATCAAAATACTAAGCTGGAATGTAAGAGGGATAGGTAACAAGACAAAGACTAAAACATCTAACTAGATTTGAAAATATCAGATTCTTAGCTATCCAGGAGCCAATAATAGACATCATACACCTACATAAATTATCAAGTCAACTCGATTATCTAAAATATATGGAAAACATATCAAACAAGATATGGTTTGTATGGACTAGAGATTTTCAAGCTCTTGAAAACTTTGAGCAATATATACGTGTCAATGTAGCTCATATAACTTAATCGAAAGAATTTTTGGTTTCTTAGTATATGCAAAATGCCACAGGGAATTAAGGTGAGCTCTATGGAACAACTAGAGACTGATAGCAAGTCAAGAAATTTAATGGTTAGTGATGGGTGATTTCAATGCCACCATCAACAACTCAGAAAAACTCTTATACTCATCTTTGTGCCTGAGAAGCATTGATGAATTTAATGATGCTATAAATTATTGTAATCTAACATATGTCGGAGTTACTGGATCAAAATAAACGTGGTAAAACTTCCATAAATAGAAGCGATTTGGCAGAGTCTTATACAACATAGCTTGAATAACTAGTTTGAAAATATATGGGTTAAATATTTGGCAAGGACGGGCTCAGATCATAGCCCACTTTGTATTACTATATCAGACAACTGTAAGATACCCAAGACCCATTTCAAGTTCCAAAACATGTGGTTATTACACCCAGACTTCGCCAAGATGCTAGACACTAATTGGAAATAATCCATGAATGGGCATCCTATACAAGTCTTATGGCAGAAACTAAAAAAGGTAAAAATTAGGCTGAAAACATGAAATAAGGAAACATTTGGAAACATTTTCAGTGCCACCAAACAATTAGAAGAAGAGGTACAATTCTTCAAAAAATAATTTGAAGATACAAACAACATCCAAGAAAAGATAAACTTGTTCAAAGTTAAAACATCTCACATCCAACTTTTGGCCAAAGAATAGATATTCTGGGAGCAGAAATATAACGTAAAATGGATAAGAAATGGGGAAAAAACTAAGAAATATTCTAGAATTATTTAAAATGAGAAGAAAGAAATATACGATATTAAAAATAATGGATATAAATACATAGATTAAGCAACAATATGAGTTGCAAAATTCAGCAGTCAACCATTTTGCCAACCTTCTATCCTAGCAACCAACCAACATAGATATCTTTGACCTCACAGATATCATCCCAAACCTCATCATAAGTGAAGATAATTCTAAGCTAATGTCCCATCCCTCTGATGAAGAAATTCAGAAATCAGTTAATGCTCTAAATTCATCAAGTGTAGCAGGAATGGATGGATTCAAATCAACTTTCTTTCAAAAATATTGGTCCATTATTAACAAAGAACTATGTAAGACAGTTCGTGCTTTCTTCACATAATTCCTCAAGGTGTCTTCTCAACAACCATTTGTCTAATACCCAAAAATGATTATCCAACGACTTCAAACATATAAGCCTATGTTTAGTATTTAACATAATACTATCAAGAATCTTAAATGATATGATCTCACATCTTCTACCTAAGCTAATCTCTCATGAGCAAAGTGGTTTTGTACCTAAAAGAAGCATACATGGTTAAATTCTCTTAACTTATGAGCTAGCCAATGATTTAAACATAAAGTCAAGGTGAGGCAACCTAATCATCAAACTAGACATGGTTAAAGCTTTTGATAAACGTTCCTTCACATTCATCCTAAAAATACTAATAGCTTTTGGTTTCTCTCAAAGCTTTATAAGTTTCACTAGGAGCTTAATCTGATGCTCTAATACCAAGATGATATAGGTAGAATATTAATTTACAACAAATTAGATAGATTCCTAACCCTATGGTAGACATAACTCACAAGTTTATAAAATGTATCTCAATTAAACAGAAATTATTCCAAAATTTAGGGTATAAGATGCTTTAAATAACAAATACCTAAAACATTAATTCCCAAATATAGAGATTACATAAATGTTTTAAAATATTAAAAATAATAATTACAAAAAATTGCTTTTGGGCTTATATACAATAGAATTTAAGGCTCGAACTACATGGCACTTTTAACACTCGTTGGGCTCGTCAAGACGTTCAATTTGAGTACCAATGTCGCCCATTTCTGATATCTGAGTGAAAAATAGGACATGCTTCTTGAACAAAATCATATACAGTAATCTTATTACCTAAATCAACACCCTATGCAAGTCCAAACAACAAAGAATATATCAAAAACCTGGAAAAGACTAATGGATGTAAGATCTACTATAAAAGAATACATTTATTAGAAACTGGGCAAATGTGAAGTAGAATTCTGGTTGAACAGATAGTGCCATCATCTCCCTCTTATATCTCTAAATGTGGACTTTTCTAACGCTTGCTACTATCAAGAAAAAGTCAAGGAATTCTAGACAAATGGTTCATAGAATAACGAAAAGCTCACATAAATAGTATTATCGTCTGATATAGCAAGAATCAAATTATTATCTATAAAAGAATTAGAAGTGCACTCAATCATCTGGATAATCAATTAGAAATGTAAATACTAAACACAGAACACATGAAACCAGGTTAGAACTGAGAGAACTAAATCCAAACTTTTCAAAGAATTTTGGAACATCATATCTCCAAAAAATATATTCTTTCTTTCTTTTGGAGATTGCTGCATAATTGGGTATAAGTGGACTCTATTATACAAAATAAAAACATTTTTTCGGCTTCAAAGTGTCTACATTGTGACAATTGTGAAACTTTTAACCACTATTTTATCTAATGCCAATCAACATGAGAAGTTTGGCGCTACTTTAGAAGCATATTAAATGCAAGCCTAGCTAGCCATATGACATTGCAACATATCATACGGTGTTGGTTCTGGTATTTTCCAAAGGACATCCATATTCGAACTATCTTACCTCCAATCATTTGATGGACACTGTGGAACCATAGAAACAGAAGCAAACACAATAGCAAACCTTCACATTCTCTACTATCATGCAACATATCACATATCAAATTCAAAAGTTTGACATAACAAATCTCTTAAAAAGAGATTACAGATATCATAATCTAGACACTGCTTCCATAATGGTCTGTCATAGCCACCTCAATAAACCTCGCAAGATAATTTAACCAAACTGGAATCCATTTATGACACAGAGACTAAAGATGAACATAAATGGATCATAATCACAAGATGGAGAATCAAGTTGAGTTGTGATTATTAGAAACAACCAAAGTGAAATCATCACAATTATTAGAAGACTCTATGGTAAACAGAGTCCTCTAATAGCTGAAAGTCGTGCACTATTGGATGGTTTATCTATATGTTTTAATATGAATATTGATAATGTTGATCTAGAAACTGACTCACTAATCTTCGTACCTATGTTAAAGTGTCTCAATACTTTATGGCAGGACACTAATAATTCTATGAATGAAAGTCTCACACATCTTTAAAGAGCATAATGCAGCAGCAAACTAGCTAGCCAAATGGACACATAAATGCAAGTTCAAACAGGATCTACATACTAACCAGCTACCAAATCAACTCAGACCATTCTTTTACTAGACAATATTTCAGTAGGTTTTATCAGAGAGATACAATAACAACCTAAAAACAACGGATATCCTTTTTACGAACCTCATATAATTTTCAATAAACGATTTCGTAAAAAATATTTGTAATGGTTTTAACATGTAGAAATACCTGACAAACATTTTATGCAGAGCAAGAAAAACAGCTGCACAACTATGTTATTCGAGATCTATAGAAAACAAAATATTGAAAGAAACTCAAACTGACAAAAGAAGAAGAAGATGAAAGGACGAGAAACTTTAAAATTACCCCAAAAATACTCACCAGAAAAATGACAAGTTTATCCGAAAAAATCTACCTCATTCTGGAATTGATTGCATGCATAATTTGGATTCAATTTTTTCCAATAAACTCATTACTTCTCAAATCAGACTCTTAAAAACAAAAACAAAAAATCAAAATCAAGCTTTAACGATCTTCGATCACCAAAAAATAGAAAGATAAAAATACGAATTTATTTAAAAGGATATCTAGTATATCTCAATATGTATAGCTGATAATAACCCAAACCAAAATTTAATACAAGTTTTTATTTTTTTTTTAAAACTAAAAGAACTTTTCCATTGGGGGATAAAATAATAATATTCTCATGGATATCAATTGTATTCCCATGTATAAGAGCATCCCTAAAAGAGTAGGTATATGGGACTAGATAGCAAATTTGAAGATTATTCGTCAATTTTTTTTTTCTTTCCAACAAATAATCTATTAGGCTAGTTATATTTACTTGCCTAATTTTAGATAGGTATATTTAGAGTCGCACTTACCCACTATCTATAATTATTATTATTATTTCTCTTCATAAAAAACTACTTTAATTATACAATAACTGTTGGATTATATGATAATCTAAAATATTAGAGTATTAAGATTCTACATATACTGCCTCCGTCTCATAATATTAGTCGTTTAAGATTTCTTCACCAATATTAAGAAAAGTAATAATCACTTTGAAAAAATAAAAGAAAATAAATTTAATTGGTGGAGTTAATAACTTATACAAAAAGTTAACTATTTTATTGGTTGAAAGTGGAATACATGTAATAATGCTGCATTGGAAAACGAAAACAACATATATTATGAGACAAAAAATCTCTTCTAGAAAGACACATATTATGAGACAGAAGGAGTATTTATCAAAATTTTAAAGTAGCGGTAGGAGATACTCTAAATAAAAGCTACAGACTACTCTATCGATAATTAATTATACTTTCCCTTGCTTCTTAGCGGCACACGTTTATACTTCAATTGTTATTATGGGAAATTCAAAGATACGATTCGCAACCTGAACTGACTATTTATACGGGATGCAAGAAATTGAAAACGACTGAAAGAGAATAGAATCGAAGTTACAACACTAAAAATGAAAGGAAAACAAAAACAAAAACAAAATAAAATAGGGCCAGGCTAGAAATGTTACACATTTTGATAGATCTCTCACCCTACTCCCTTATTTTTTGAAACTGAAAGTTGAAATTCCTAAATTGCCCTTCCTCTCTCTAGATTTTGACATTTATGCCATTTTGTCTCCAAATCGGCCGAAACACTTAATCAATCCGATATTACACTAGATCTACAAGCTTTGTAGTAACATCTACTAATCTAAACCCATTAATTCGAAAAAATTAGCTTTTTTTCGACTAAACCCATAAAACCCAATTCGAAAAATCTTAAATCGGAGTATCTATGGACAACGAAGAGATGGGCATTTCTCTGGAAGACTTACTGAAGGAGGAGGAAGCTTACCGGATGGAGGTAAGGACCGAAATTAACGTTTTTTAATTTCAGGGGTGTCGCACGCTGTTCGTGCGATGAACAGCAGTGTCATCGCACGAACAGCGCGCGACCGTCGCAGACCCAAAATGCGACGGTGCTAGCAGACCGTCTCATTTTGGGCCTGCGACGCTAGGCAAAATTTATGGCCCATTTTTTTGGCCAGAGAGCCTCTGTCGCAGGCCCAAAATGAGACGCTCTTTTGTATCCGTCTCATTTTGGGCCTGCGACGGGTATTGAAACATGTCTCATTTTGGGCCTGCTACTGCAACTTGTATATATAAACTCATACTTTTTGATTGTATATTTTGCAGGAGGAACCTGCCCAGCCTCCATTTATGGATGCCGATTACAGTAAAATATTCACCACGGATAGATTATTCACTAAGGACGAATTAGATGCTTTCGTGGAGATTGAATCAAAGAAGATCAAGTTTGTCACAATAAGAAAACTCTACGATAGTGGGAAATGGGGAAGGACTCCTAGGTTAGAGTACGTTTGCGAGCGATACGGTGTATACGTATCAAAGGCAAAGCCGGACACTTTGAAAAAAAGGAAGACATCGACGAAGAAATGTAATTGTCCGTTTGCGCTAAAAGGTCATCCGATCGACGTACTAGCCATGAAATGGCGTTTGGAGGTGATAAACGGTACTCACAATCATGAACCCTACGTTCGCCTAGACGGTCATTCCCGCGCTTGTAGGCTAAAACTTGACGAAGAGGAACTAGTTCGTAGTTTGTCTCACCTAGGTTCGCGCCCTAGGGAGATATATAGTGGTTTGAAGCACCAATATCCCGAAAACATTTCGAACATGCGTGCAATCTACAATGTCCGCCAAAAACATCGGGACGCTGAACACGGGGGACAAACCCAAATGCAATATCTATTGACGAAGTTGAAGGAGAATGGATACTCGACGTGGGAGCGTTTGAAAGATGATACAAAGGTGATCACTGACTTTTTCTTCGCACATCCTACTAGCATAGACTTATTACGTACATTCCCGAACGTGTTATTCATGGATTGTACGTACAAGACGACTAGGTATAAGATGCCGTTGTTAGAGGTTGTCGGTTTTACGTCCACTTCCATCACATTTACCGTTGCGTACGTGTTTATGAGCGGAGAGAAGATTGGAAACTACGTATGGGCTCTGGAAACTCTTCGTGGTTTGATGATGGATAGTGTGTGCGCATTTCCATCCATCATTGTTACCGATCGGGAGTTAGCTCTCATGCGTGCGGTTGATAGAATTTTTCCCGGAACACACCATTTGTTATGCACGTGGCACATTAGTAAGAACATCCTTGGGGCGGTTCGGAAGATATTGCACGATGATGTGGTAGCGAAACAATTTGTTGAATTTTACAGTTACGCTGCGGAGGCGAACACGTTTGAGAGTTACCAAAAGAACCTCGATACACTTAAGGAGATGTTCGCATCTAAACCGGAGTGCTTTGCGTACGTCATGGACTCGTGGATAACAAAATATGCTGACAAGTTCCTTGCGTACAAAACGAACACGATTAAGCATTATGGCCAAACAACTACAAACAGGTTAGTCCTTCTATCCTACTTTTCGTTGAGTTATTTTATTAAAGTTCAAGTATGTTGATAATTTATTACTTGTACTATGTAGGGCGGAGGGTGCACACTCGTCCCTAAAAAAATATCTTGGGACAAATCAATGCAACTTTGAGACTTTTTGGGAAAAAGTTCATAACTTGTTAACGAAGCAGCATGCGGGTATCGTCGAATCATTCGAGCGAAGTAAGTTTAGATCAATTCCCGGCTTCGATGGTGTTTTGACCAAAAATCTTAAAGGTCATGTGTCACATGCGGGGCTAAAGATACTGACGGTTGCTATTGTACGTGCTCGGAATATAGGAGTAGATCGGGTGGCATGTGGAGGTTGTTTCCTTAGGAAAACTCATGGTTTACCTTGTGCATGTGAAATTGCCTTTATAGCTAGAGAAGGTAGGTGCATCCCTTTAGAAGATGTGGATATTTTTTGGAAAAGATTAGATATTGTGCACAGGGATCCTACCTCTCGCGAAGAGGAATTGCAAAAAAAGATTTCCTTAATTGACAACTCCATTCGTAGTTTCCGCCCCGACCAACAAGACCACATTATCAATAAAGTAATGCAAATTTTGATGCCCGAGACAAGTCATATTCAAGATCCTAAAGAAGCAGTTAGAGCTAAGGGTAGACCAAAGGGAGGCGTTGATAAATCGACTAAACGGAACCCTAGTTCGTGGGAATATCCCATTGAACAAACCGCTAGTGCTAGTACTCCGGCTAACTCGGTAGGTAGTACACCCGTAAACACGTTAGGGAGCACGGCCGCATCCAAAGTGGCTCCCATCGTTCCACCCAAACCTCCATTAGCAAAAAAGAAGGTTGGAAGGCCTAAAAAAATTGTTAAGGATGGGAAGTTAACATTGTATCCGGATTGCATCCCGACCTTTCTACACACTTACATTTCAAAGTTAGTTGACGTTCTTCCGGACGGACAATGCGGATATCGTTCCGTAGCGCATTCAATATACAACGACGAAGATAGATGGGCTGATGTTAGACGCGAGTTGTTGAAGGAGTTGCGGGACAACCGTGCATGTTGGTTGGATGTATATGGTTCGGAGAAGGTGTTTGACGATTTGATACAAAGATTAGATTACTTCAAGCCGAATCCTAGTAGCCACTATTGGATGACATTTCCGGACATTGGACTGGTCATCGCGACAAGGTATCAATGCATGGTATACCATGTATCGCTCGCAGCCTCGTTAACGTATCTACCAATACGTGGAAAGCCACCCGTCAACAATTCGACGATCATAGAAGTTGGGATAGCTTTCGTGCATGGATGTCACTTTGTTAATGTAAGTCTATTTCGTTTCCAATCAAAATTTCTTACGCTATCACTACTAATGCATTCGTTTACGCAATTTCCTTGTAGATTACTACTCCACCCGATGGACCGTTGCCTCCATTATACCCGTGTTGGGCCGCTTACGCAACCGAAGAAGCGAATCAATGGGCGCATCCATACTACCGGCGGTTGAACAAATTTACACAGATAATGCCCGCAAGGAAAATCAACTTGAACGAAAAACCCCATGTCACAGATTTGACTAGAGACGAGGACGTTTCAAATGTTTGAAATGTTTTCGTGCAACATTTGTAGTTTTAGTTTATTAGTTTTCCTAACATCTACTGTAACATATGTAGCTGTAACATATGTAATTTTGATGTACTTTTGATGTACTTTTCATGTAATTTTGAAGTACGATGATGTACTTTTGATGTAATTTTGATGTAATTTTGATATAATATAGTTCACGGTGTTTTTGGAAGTTACACAAATGAGTTTGATATAATAAAGTAACACATATCATTTTTGGGCATGGTCGCAAATTGGGTGTGTATTTCTGTTTCATTATAATTTTGAGTGTGTATATCATTCAAAGTAATCAAACCGATTAAAATAAATTAAAAGCAGTCATACAATAAATTAAAATACAAAAATTAAAAGCAGTCATACAATTAACCCATTACAAAAATTAAAAGCATTCATAGAATTAACCGATTACAAAAATTAAAAGCAGCCATACAATTTACCGATTACCAAAATATAGTGTTGATGTCCAAAAAGCTAACAAAGTTTTTCTGAGAATAATAATCAATGTCGTCGGTACCTCTCGGCGATCCTACACATCATGAGGGCGGACTCTAGAAGATCAGGGTGATCCAAAGTAGGTAGCGTAGGAGCAAACGCAGCAATCTGCTCGTATCCTGAATAAACAGCACCACCCTCCGGCTCCACCCGAGGACCTCTCTCCGGCGCAGGACGACTGACGATGTACCATAGCCTTTTCCTCGCCCAAATGTAGTACATCGGGTCAGCACTCGGTCCACTACCACGGTACTCTGTGCTAAAAGGAGTGAACACGTGGCTTTCCCAATTCTGCCACAAGTGATCGTCCCACTTTAAGTCTGTGACCCACTTCTTCCCTACTTTTTTCGACTTAGGAGGGCGTATATCCTTAGGAATCAGCTGTACATACCCCATCTGTCGAATGACACGGTCTGGGTAGTACGCCGCAACCACGTCGAACGAAGCAAGGTTCAACTCAACATAAGTGATCTGCTGGAACGGAAAAGGGTCCCGTAAATGTATGAACGGGAGGAACAGGACCTGTAAATAGAATAATTTAGCCCATTTATATTAGTAAAAGTACTCATAATTAAAATAATTAAATTGAAAGAAAATGACTTACATCTGCCTCGGTGCAAGTCGCCAGTACGTGTCTCATCTGCATGCGCACCTCATGGGAGACACCAATCTTCCGCGGCGCATGTCGGCACATATGGGGCATGGATACGTCGTAACCCGGAAAAAGTGGAGCTCGAAGCTGAACAAAGTGTGCAAAAATCCACGACTCGAGCAACGCTAGAAACCCGCAAATGCCTCCCGTACCATGGAGAGATCCCTGACTAAGGGCGTGGTACAGCTGCGCTAAAACCAACTGGCCCCAGTTGTACATATGCAAACTCTGGTACTGGTTCACGAACTGGAGGTAATCTAATGGAATGCTGTTCCCAGTTTTGTTCGCGCAAATAGTGGTACCTAACAAATATAGTATGTAGGCACGGGTGGCATGATCTACCTGGTCATCAGTGATCCTCCTATCACTATACTGAGAACTACTAAAAGTAGTATGCAGCCACCCTAGCTTCACACTACCAGCATTCCTAAGGTTTTTACTCAGCTCCGATTGCCGCACACCTAGCATGGCAGCATAAGTAGCAAGCCTCTCAACATCATCGTCAAAGGGTATAGCTGTGAAGGACCTACCTACAACCGGTAGTCCAGTGATGACGTGGACATCGTCCAATGTGACTGTCATCTCCCCGAACGAGAAATGGAAAGAAGAAGTCTCCTCATGCCACCGCTCTAAGAATGCCTCCACCAAATGGAGGTTCGTATGCCAGCGGGTGAGTGCATCGACGAGTGGACCGAATATAGTCTCCATCACCCTGGCCCGTACCCTGCTCTGCTTTGTAATGTCCCATCTCCGGAGACTATCATACATAGCGAAGCATCGGAGAGTGACCCTATCCTGCAATATGTATAAAATATGTAAATTCGTAAAACAATAATAATTAAAAACATGTGTACAGAACACATAAGAAAATTATAAAACAGTATAAAGGTGTAACACTTACATCCCCGTGATAGACGCTATAAGCCTCGTGCAGGGTGTAATCCGGGAAAAGTCCCGGAACATGCGACAGCACGGAATAAAAATCAACATCCTCACCCTCGGATGAGTGGAATGCTGCCTCTGGCGCGTGAGGTGCATCGTCCTCCGTATAGTCCGGTACATGAGATGCATCAGCCTCCATATACTGCGGTGCATCTACATCGTCATCGTACTCCTCGTCAGGGGGATGCGACGTAGAAGCTGCCCCTGTGGTACCATCAGCAGGAGTAGGAATATATTCGCCGCCACGACGGAGACGTCGTCTACTACGTGTACCGGGAACATGTTCCCCGCTCGGAGCAGCCTCCTCGGCCTCGGCCTGCGCTCTAGCCGCTGCTGCTGCCTCCTCGGCCTCGGCATCGGCCCTAATTTTTTTAAACGGATTTTTTGCTTTAATCTTGAATCGAGGCATCCTGTAAATACGACGCAAAAAAATATGTATTAGCATGCGAAAACCAAAATGAATATAAAAATTAAAAAAAAAAAAAACAATTTCGGCCTGGTCGCAGGCCCAAAATGAGACCTCATTTGGGCCTGGTCGCAGGCTCAATATGAGACCTCATTTGGGCCTGGTCGCAGGCTCAAAATGAGACCTCATTTGGGCCTGGTCGCAGGCCCAAAATGAGACCTCATTTGGGCCTGGTCGCAGGCCCAAAATGAGACTGCTGTTGGGCCTCGTCGCATGCCGTTCATGCGACGAAGACCCCTCTTCATCGCACGAACGGCATGCGACGAGGCCCAACAGCAATGTCGAAACCCTTATGGCTACAACCCCAAAACAGCCTCATTTCTAACAAAACGAAGCACCAAAACGTAGATCCTACCAGTACTAACAACAATATAACACTAATCTAACAAAACAACGCCTAAAATCATACAAAAATCCAACTTTTGAAATCGAAACCACAAAAACTAAAAAACCTAGATTCGACAGTTTATACCGAATGAAATCAAAAACAAATAACACCATGATGTTCGTATCGTTTACCTTTACGTTTTCTTCGGTTTAGATTCTTCAAAAATCGAATTTCAGAAATGGGTCTTGAGAGGTTTCTAGAGAGAGAAGGAGAAAGAGAGGAAAAAAGTGGTGAGAGATCTATCAAACGCTTTTATAGCTAGGTTTTCTGAAAAGGGTAAAATGGTCAAAATTTAGGTGCGAGATCTATCAATTAGGTATAAGATCTAGCGGTTTTAAATCTATAAAAATGTGTATTATTTTTAGCCTGGCCCAATAAAATAATATCGTCGTTCCACTTCCACTGTTCTCCGCGCCAAGCAAACCCCATTTTGAGAACCGCGTGAACGCACTGACACGCATAAGACAAAGAGACCCAACACTCACTACTTCAAAAATTACCCTTCTCCATCCAATTTCTAGGGTTAGGGTTTTGCTTTAATGGAAACCGATGATGCGTATATAAGAAAAGAACGTACTGCGCTTGTCGTCATTGTGGTTCTCGCTTCACTAACTCTTGTTTCGTTGCTTGTTGCGTTTAGCTACTACTGCTATATACGCAACAAGGTGTCTAAGCAACTTAAGAACCGCAAAAGTAAGTTCGACTGCCATCTGTTTGGTTGCTAAGAAAATGTAGATAGCAAAAAGAGCCTAAATATAGTAGTGTGGTGTGGTGTCTTATTCTTTTTTGGTGTGATTGTGAAAATTCTAAAAATGGAAGGTTGGGTGATTTAATTTATTGATTTTGGATTTTGAAGGATTCGATTATGACGGCAAAAATGGAATCCCTGAACTGAGAGTTGATACTGAGAAAGGACTGCAGCTGTTCAGCTTGAAGCAGTTGCATTCTGCTACTGGTGGTTTTAGCAAGTCCAATGTGGTGGGTCATGGTGCCTTTGGTTCGGTGTACCGAGGAGTCCTTACTGATAGTAGAAAAGTTGCTGTTAAGTTTATGGATCAAGCTGGAAAGCAGGGAGAAAGGGAATTCAAAATGGAGGTTATTGCTTCTTATAACCTCATAATCTACTAGTATAAGTTTCTTCCATTGTAGTTTATTAATTTCGGTCATCAATCAGGTTGAATTGCTGAGTAGGTTGCGTTCTTCGCCGTATTTGGTGGCTCTACTTGGTTATTGTTCAGATAATAGCCATAGATTGCTTGTATACGAGTTTATGGCAAATGGCGGTTTGCAGGAACACTTGTATCCCATCACTGGTATACTCTTCCTCTCCTATGACATCTTTTAGCTTGGTCTAATTTTCCTCTCCTATGTTTCTATATTCTTAAGAAAGATAATTTTCTGGATTCAAGTTCAATTGGTCTTTTATGATCTTTGTTTGTTTGAAATGGAGCTTGTGTTGAACAAGCTCGTAAACTAAGCTTATTGTGTTCAGGTTCTTGTTCTGTTACCTCCAAATTAGACTGGGAAACCCGCTTGAGAATAGCTCTTGAAGCTGCAAAGGGATTGGAATATCTCCACGAACATGTTAGCCCCCCTGTGATTCACAGAGACTTCAAAAGCAGCAACATTCTTTTGGACACAAAATTTCATGCGAAAGTTTCGGATTTTGGATTGGCCAAAATCGGATCTGATAAAGCTGGTGGACATGTATCAACTCGTGTCTTAGGCACGCAGGGATATGTTGCCCCTGAGTATGGTTTATGGAACATTAAACTCTTAGATCACATAATGATTATAATAAAAGTTGAATATTTTCTAACAAGTGTTGTAAATTATGGTTGTAAACAGGTATGCATTAACGGGGCACCTAACGACAAAGTCAGATGTTTACAGCTATGGGATTGTTCTTTTAGAGTTGCTAACAGGAAGAGTCCCGGTTGATATGAAAAGGCCTCCTGGTGAAGGCGTTCTTGTATCTTGGGTGCGTTATTTTCCTTTCTTCTATTATTCTGTAGCTGATTCAAGTTTAGTCAAATGAAAATATATATTATTATTTGTCATGCCAAGGTTAGATTCAGTTTCGAGTTGAACTATTATTTGTCATGCCTAGACTCGGATTGTAATATAGCCTAGGTAACTCGAAAAATGACTCGTCTGTCTATGTTTCCTGTTAAACATATGAAATCTTAACTATGTCTGTTTTAGTTAATTTTTTGTTTCGAAAGTCTATCTGAGCCATTCGGTCCGGAATACAATGCCGTCATGATTTTTCTCCACAAGTTTGTATTTTTTAATCTAGACCCTTGCTGAAATTCAGACAACGCATGTTTCAAACTTGAATTTTTTGTTCAAAACTTATTATTTTGAATTTTACTGAACTTGCAACTGTTTTAATACTTTGGTTTGATCCCCCATGCATAAAGGCTTTGCCTCTATTGTCCGATAGAGATAAGGTTGGAGTTATTATGGATCCAGCATTGGAAGGTCAATACCCGATGAAAGAGGTTGTTCAGGTGGCAGCAATAACTGCAATGTGCGTGCAATCAGAAGCAGAGTACAGGCCACTGATGGCTGATGTTGTACAGTCTCTTGTGCCGTTGGTGAGAAGTCGCCAGTCAATGTCAAAGCTCGGTAGCTTAAGTGCTAACAAGTCTCCTGTCTCACCTTCTCTAGGTAAAGCTAGCGCCTGAAGCTAGCGCTGCTTTGTACTTTATGTTCTTGATCTTTCCAATCTTAAATCTTTTTTTAGTCTGTATTTCATCTAATGCATGTAGTTAACAGTATCGAAGGTAATCCAACCTCCATTTGGTGATCCATTTCATCTATATGTTGCTATAACTTCATCAAAGATGAGGTTCTGTTTTGTCAAAAGAAAAGGTCGTTCATGTATGTAATAGTTTGTTCAACACTTTTATATGTACTTTTTCTCTTCATGTTAACAGTTAAATTAAATTTAGGCGGCAAGAAATCTTAGCTTCGCATTTCAAACCCTATTGTATCGTAAGGCATGTTTTTCTTATCAACATTTTTAAAACTTAAGCGTAAATTGGTAGCGGTCTTATTTCAAAATTATTCCAAAAATTTGAAATTTTGGTTGAAAATCTAAGACAAACAAGATGCGGCGATGATATTCCTGTTTAACAAAGCACAAATGATTTAGTGTCCAAATATTTTGATCGAATATAATTTTTTTTTATTAAGTTGAATCAATACATTTCTAACAAAGAGTGTTGTATTTTTTTTGTAAGAAGAAGCATTAAATAAATATAAAAATGGTTCTTACATCTCCTAGAGTGGATAGGAAGAGTATATGAAAATAAAACTATTCAGTGAAAAATGTGAGTGTAAAACAATTTGATGAAAAACTTATCTTAATTTAGCCAAACGCATGACTGAAAACAAGTGAAAGTGCGAAGAGCCAAAATACCAAAAAGATTAAACAAATCCAAAAAACAAGACCGAATACAACAAACCACAAACCAATTAGCAAGAGGTGGGTGCAAAAAAACAAACCACAAACCAATTAGCAAGAGGTGGGTGCAAAAAAACAAAACTTAAGTTAGAGATTATAAGTATTAAATACGTCAAACAACCTGGTACAAAAGAACCTTAATATTAGGTCATAAAGCATGCAATAAGAAACCGCAGAGACAATGGTAGAAGAAGAGCAAAAATTCTATCATTCCTCTCCCTACAAACGTGATGAACAATCGCGCCAAAGGTGACGTAAACCGGAGGGAGGTTAGTTTGACGCCTCTTGAATCCAAAGAACCCAATTGTTACTTAAAAAGAACCCGAGCTTGGAACTTGCGTAATCCCAAACTCGCTAAGATAAACTACAATCATAAAGAACGTGATTGACAGTTTTAGAGACGAAATTGTATAAAATAAAATTCGGGGGTGTTTAAACCCTAAGTTAGAAGCTTGTCGCAAGTAGACAATTTACCATGGATAGCAAGACAAAAGATGAAATAGTGGCAAAGAATATTAAATTAATTTCATACTAATCATGCCCACTCGACACAGAGGATGTGCGTACGAATGACATTATAAGTACCCTTGATATGGAACTTGACGTCCTTGAAGAGGGTGATGGGGGATGTAAGTGGAGGATTAGGTTGTTGATCTCCGAGATGTTGCTAAGATTTCTAGCTCGACAAATATTATATGAGCTGACCAGTTCTAGAGCCCGTCACGGATAAAGTCTGAAACTTTGAAATCCATGCCCAGTCTTGAGTTATGGATAATACCATGCCCAAAGTGGGGTACTAGATAAGTAGGTAGAATCTAATGATCATATCAGAATGAGGTGGTTTCATATTACTGATCGTCACCCTATACAAATTGCGAATCAGATGTCTAAAATATAAAATTATCCAGGAGGGAGAAGAGCCGATACATAAATCCAAAAATTTATTGTTTGTAATTTTCTTGGTTTTAATCTAGTCGCACTAGATTTAGTTTTTGTTATTACTAATTAAGGACTCCAAAAATTTAAAAATGACTGCATGATTCCAATTATTTAAATTGAGAATCCCAAGGCCGCTCTCTTTGGTGGGTAGTGTGACAGAAGACCAAGAAACCTTAGTCTCCACAATTTTCATCTTGTGGGCGGACAAAAGAAAATGACGAAGGTACTATGATAGTTTTTTAGAACCCTTAAAAGGAGAATGAAGATGGATGACCAGTATAACTAAGCAGCAAAGAGAACAAATTTTATAAGCCGAAGAAGACCAATGTAAGAAAGATGTTTGAAAGTCAAAGAACCAATACGTTTAGTAATGTTATGAATGAATGGCATAAAATTAGTATGTGAAAGTTTCCCCGTTATAAGAGGAACTCTCAGATATTTTACTGTAAGGTAGCCGACCTTGTACCCTAAAATGTTGATAACATCATTTATGAGGGTAGGTCTGATTTTAGAGAGGAAGATATGACTTTTGTCGGACTAACATAAAGACCCAAGGTGAGAAGAATTCATCGAGGTCGTCTTTGATAAGTTAAAGAAAGTTAAGATCGTCATGATATAAACTCATTAGGTCATGAGCAAAATAAAGATTTATTATTTGAGCTTATTACACTTTTAGTGGACGTTGAATTTTTTTTTCATTGTTTTACTCATTGAGAATACCATAAATTACTTGTATAACGAGAAAGAAAATGAAATAAGTGAGAGGGTCAACTTGTCAGAGACCTTTCATACCATGGAAACTACCGTTTGGATCAACATTAATGTTAATATTGTATGAAGTGGTGATGATACATCGGATAATCCAAAAGATCATTTTCTCCATGAAGTCCATGGTGATAAGGATATCAAAAGTTAGGTGTCAACTAAAATTATCAAAACTTTTCATAAGGTCGAATTTTAAAGCAACCATTTTGCCTTTATAATTTGTATGGTAGGCCCTGAGGAAAGAAAAATGTTGTATGAGATGCTTCTCCCAGACAAAAAAATAGATTGATATTTTTAATAAAATAAGGGAAAAGTATTTACTTATGTTAGCCAGAATTTCGGAGATAATCCTGTCAACGACTTTGAAGAGCACAATAAGCTTGAAATCAGTGACATAAGTGAGGGTGTCATTTTTAGGTATTAAGGTGATGGAAATGACATTCCATCGGTAACTTTTTAATGTTGTTAAAGATATATTTTGTATATACCAAATAAGTTTTAAAATTTTAAAAATACTTTTACTTCAATTATAATTATATTTATATTTCATTTATGTATTTTGTTTCACTAACCATAGTTTATTACTGGGTCGTGACTGATGATCCTCATACTATTATCATTCTATTAGAGCATTAACATTAGTCTAGGTATAGATAAGTTTTTACCAAAACAGGTAGTGAAAAAAACAATTCACCACGCATTATCTGCTAGCTAAAATAATTATCATGTTTGATCCTCAAATGAATATGGATATGCAATTTTATGCTAGATGTAGTATTTTTTTCAAAAGAATATTTTTTCACTATGGTAAAAACTCATGTTTTTATTTATTTTAGATTTATTTTCTTCTTTTCTCTCTAATATTTAGTGAAACAAATTCTAATATTGTGGAAAGTGAAAAAATAAAATAAACTATATGTAATATTTTAATGATAAAAATAAATGAATCGTATTAAATTAGTCTATCAAACATGCGCAAAAATAATAAACCCTATATATGATTATTTATAGTATACATAGAATAAACTGTAGATTTTACGGTTTTGTATGCTGTTATCCATACTCCTGTTTGAATCTTTACTTCAAATTCTTGATTTCTTGAATCTTGCTTGAAGTTCGTGAAGACTATGTTCCTACAAAACAGTCGTTAGTCTTCCTCTAACTAAAGCGACGCCTAATCTTTTTGAGTTTAGGTTAAAGAAATGTATGGACTCCAATTATTCTCTTTATAAGGAAATACAACTAGAACCATAGATTTATAAAGCACATTAACTTATAAGTTCATGCTTAAGTGTTGAGATTTGAATTTAATTCTTCACATTGCCCAAATTCAACATAGTTACCACACTTACCAATAACCACCAAAGGTTTGATAATTTACGGATAACTATTTGGTGTTAAATTAGTATATACAAATAACCAATCAGCTGTTAGCCTGAAATATTTTTAATCGTTTTCTCTATTTTTTTAAATGTCATATCTTTCAAGCCATAGCTCCAATTAATTTTCTTTATTTTCTGACTATGAATTAACAATCAACTGTTAGTCTGAAATATTTTTAATCCAATTAAATTGCATGCATTAGAAAAATAACAATTAATTTTATCATTTTAAAATAACCTCTATATTTATTAAAATGTTATTTATTAAAGACTTTTAAATAAATAAATAATACAAGTAAAATAATAATAATAATAATAATAATAATAATAAAAGAAACTACGTTAGGATTTAAATTGATATATATTTACTTTGATAAAAAAATAGAAAAACTATTTTTTCTACTTTCACGCAATTTACAATTTATTATTGTTGGTTAATGTGTTATAAATAATAGTTGAGATTTGGACATTTTATAAAGTATACATGGAAACAAAAATTGTATAAACAATTTTGCAGGAACTTAAATATAAAAAATTGATTTGAGGAGGTAACGTTTTTGGGATAATCTATGCGATAACCATCAAATATCAAACTTACTTATAATGACAAGTCCAAATTTGATAAAGTACGGATAACCACCGAATGATAAATTGGTATTTACAGATAACCTCTTGATAATCCAAAATATTTTTAATGGTTTATTTCTCTTTTATTTTTTATATTTTTTTAAAAAATATATCTTACAAACCAAAACTCAAAAAAATATAATATCAATGATTTTTATTTTTTTTAACCGAACAAAACTGGATCCACATAAAATATATATATTTAAAAAAAATTAGTTGCGAAAGTATGTATAAATTGGTTATGAAAAAGAAAATGTTGTTTAGTTACAGAATTACGTGTAATTTGGTTGTGAAACAAAAACTATTTGTTTAGTTGCGGAATTATGTGTAATTTGGTTGTGAAAAAACAATTGATTTATAATTGCGGAAATACGTGCGAATGTGTTGCGAAAATAAATAAAATAATTGCGGAAATAAGACTATGGTTGCTAAATAAGTCTAATTATGTGAAAAACTAATTACAAACTTACTTTGGTTAAAACAAAAAATTTGTTAGATGCAAAACAACTAACATTTATATAGTTGTCAAAATATTTACATTTTTGTGGTGAAAGAAACTTTTTTTAAGACTAACAGATTGGAGTTACAGAATTACGTGGCAATTTGTTGCGAAAATCAGAAGAAAATAATTGTAGAAATAGGACTTTGGTTGCTAAATAAGTCTGATTGTGTGAAAAAACAAAATACAAACTTGTTATGTGAAAAATAAGTGATAATATGGTGTGGTACAACTAACTTTTTATAGTTGATAAAATATGTGTATTTTTGTGGTGAATAAACGTTTTTATAAAAAATAATTAATTGTAATCAATTTGATTACGAAATAAGTATGAATATTTTTGTTCAGTTTTGGAATTACATGTAATTTGGTTGTGAAAAACAATTATTGTTTAGTTGCAAAATTAGAAACAATTTGGTCACGGATTTGGCCTTGAAAAAGAATCTCCAAACATACCACTTATGGATTTTGTTTTGTTTATCTTTAAAAAATAGATTTATATTTTTTTTGAAAAACAATTTAAGTTATGTTTTGAAATATATAAAGTTTTGAATTGTAAAAATAACTATTGGTTGATGGTTGTACATGTTTGTTCTTTGAGAAGTATTATTGGAATAATTTATGATGCATATGTTTTTTTTTGTATACTTCAAAATTCTAAGGTAAGTATTAGTAAATTGAAACTTATCCAAGTGGTTATTGGTAAGTTTCCCCCTTTTTGTAATGATGGATTTAAAATACGTACCAGATATAACTGAAACAAAATAGGTTTCATCATTGTTTAGCTTATAAAAAAACTCAAGATATAATAAATTACAATCAACAAAAGATATAAAATTTGATCGATAAACTAAATATATTAGAGAAATCGTTATGATACTTTACAAAACTTAAGTAAGTTACATTTTGGTGGGT
Source organism: Limnanthes douglasii subsp. nivea (assembly GCA_036936605.1). Classification (NCBI taxonomy): domain Eukaryota; kingdom Viridiplantae; phylum Streptophyta; class Magnoliopsida; order Brassicales; family Limnanthaceae; genus Limnanthes; species Limnanthes douglasii. The sequence goes on along the minus strand of JAUPFV010000005.1, from coordinate 122,432,676 downwards.
TTAATCTCTCGGTTTATAGAGTATTTATAATATTTTAAAAAAATCGTCCAAGGTCCAATATTTTCAAAAAGAGAAACCATTTTGTGGAAACATCTAAATACAAAAGTTTGATAACATTATTAAAGATATAAGGTCCAAACTCATTAGCCCTTTATTATATCTATAAATAAGACCATCTACACTAGACAATATACACACTTTCTAAATAATACAAAAACCCTAGCCGTTATCTTTTCTCTCTTTTATTCTTTATTCAACATGGTATTAGAGCATAGAGTAATATGATTGGAGGCGCGTAGCGATCCTCCTGTTTTGTGGATCTACCAGGTATTCGATTTCGTATTAGTATTGGATTTCAGTTTGAAATTGGATTTATTCAAAAAAATTGGATCTCTTCAAAAAAATTGGATTGTGTATTGGTATTAATCTTAACAACACAGATTAAAATTCGATAGAGGGTTGTATTATTGTTTTAATTTTGGAGGAAATAATCTACTCAATTATTTGAGATTTTGCAATTAAATTAATTGGTGAAAATTTCAAGTGAATTAATTGGTAAACATTGTAACCTATTTTGCAATAGACTTAATTGGTGAAATTGTTAGTGATTAATTGCTGAAACTGCATTAGTACCGTGAATTAATTGGTGGCCGACAAGGAATTAATTGGTGAAATTGCATTAATGGGTGAAATTGAAAAAACAATTAATCGGTCAAAGAATTAATTAGGGATTAATTAGGGTAATCAGAATGAATTACTTGGTGAAATTGCTAATAATTAACTAATTACAATAAGCATTGAAATATTGTAGGGATTTGCCACTAATTGATTTGAGTGCTTACAATTATTTTGTAATTAAATAATATTACAGTTATATTTAATTATTTGATAGTTGTTTGTACAATAAGCGGATTGCGAAATCATTAGAAGAGATACAGTGTTTAGTTTTCGGATATGTTGTGTGCAACCCCAATCAAACGGTCCGATCGAAAGGCAAATGGGGTCTGTTTTTCTGAATTTTGGAGAGCGTGTAAGGGACATCGAATCCTTCAATCTGACTGGTTGGATTATGATTTGATGCTACAGTTCAGGAGAAATCTCTACTGGAACAATGCAACAATTTTGTTGGTAAAAACGTGAACTCAATTTGATTTTGGTTTTGATTTTGATTGGAATTTGTAAATTAGAAATTGGAAATTTGGAATTTGGAAATTGGAAATTTGGAAATTGGAAATTGGTAATTGGTAATTGGTAATTAGAAATTAGAAATTGGAAATTGGAAACTGGAAACTGGAAACTCAAAAGTGGAAACTAGAAACTGGAAATTAGAAATTGGATTTAGTTTGCTATTTGGATTTGGTTGAGTATTCGATTTGATTTTGATGGACCACTAAGATTTTGAATTTGGACTTGGTTTGATTTTGGATATGGGGTTTGATTAAGATTTTGATTTGATTTTTCCGATTTGGATTTGGTATCTTTTGATTGTTTGATTTTATTCGATTAGATATTGTGGATCTTAATGCGAATATGATAGGAATATATGATTTTCTACAATATACATCTACATACCATTCAAGTATGTCTTCGTCTTCCACTTCAGGTATTGATTCATCATTGTGGATTTTTGATTCGGGTGCGTCTCATCATATTTCACCTCACACGTCGAACTTTGTTTCGTTGTCTCATATTTCACCCATATCTGTTTTGTCTGCTAGTGCTACACCAATGTTAGTAGAGGGTATTAGCTTTATTTTTACCCCTCATGTATCGCTACCCGATGTTTACTACTTCCTCACCCTTGCTTTGAATCTTGTTTCGGTTAGCTAATTGTGTAAATCTGGTTATTGTGTCTTATTTTATGATTTCGTTTGTGCTATACAAAATCAACAGACTTATAGAGTGATTGAGACATGTCGTAAACTAAGGGAACTCTATGTTTTAGAGAAATTCGAAGTAACATATGTGGATGTTTATGGTGGTGATAGTGGAAAAACATACTTGACTATATTGCTACCTCTGGTGTTGATTTGTCTTTGTTTCGTTTAAATCCCTCATCGTCTTGGTTTTATCTTTGGCATTCTCGTCTGGGACATGTATCTGCATCGCGTTTAGAATTTTTAGTCTCTATAGGAGCTTTAAGTCAGTTAAACACTTGTAATATCTCGGATTGTAGTGGTTGTAGACTTGCAAAAGTTTAGGCGTTACCGTTTAGTGAAAGTGTCACTTCTTATATTACTCTGTTTGATATTATTCATTATAATGTTTGGGGTCCATATCCTGTTTCCACAAATGGTGGTTCGTCCTACTATGTTTCTTTCATCGATGATTATACTCGATATACTTGGGTTTACCTTATGAAACAGAGATCGAATTTCTTTGAAATTTATAGAGAATTTCGGGAACTTGTTAAGACTCGGCATTCTGCTGTAATAAAATGCTTCAAGTGTGAATTAGGGGGTGAATATATATCCAATGATTTCACTTAGTTACTTGTATCCGATGGTACCATACATCAGTCTTCTTGCATTGACACCCCTCAACAAAATGATGTTGTAGAAAGAAAATATTGTTACCTTATTAAGACTGCTCGTTCTTTGCTTTTATTTCCTGAGCTTCGTACTATTTTTTGAGGAGAAGCAATTCATAATGTTGTATATGTAATTAATCAAATTCTCACTGCTCATAATGTAGGGATGTCTCCTTTTCAGAAGTTATACGGACAACTTCTAGATTATTCTTCTTTACGAGTGTTTGGATGTACATGTTTTGTCCTTCGTCCTTATGTAGAACATAACAAATTGGGCACTAAGTCCGCAATATATGTTTTCTTGGGTTATGGTGTTAGACATAAAGATTATCGTTGTTTAAATGTTTCATTCCTTGAGCATATCTCATTTTATTCGATTCCAGCGAAATCACATGATATAACAAGTACCAAACTTCAGACTATTGATCCTTTTGAAAATAATAGTGGCATACCTATTGATATTGATGTGCCAGCTCATGAAACATCGACTATAGCTGATACTACTTCTGCCCTATCAAGGCCTGAGTGAGCTTCTTCTTTTAGTGAACCACCAGCTCAACCCCTCAGAAGATCTACTCGTACAAGTAAGTCTAACAAACTACCAGATTTTGCGTATTCTTCTTACTAATCTCATTTTTCCTTTTTCATAGCAAACATACATAATTTATATGAACCTCTTTTGTTTAAAGAAGTTGTTTCGTATCCTCGTTGGCAAAATACAATAATCTAAGAGCTTACCGCTCTTTATCAGACTCATACATGAGATATATTTAAACCTTAATTCGGTAAGCATATAATCAGATCTCGATGGGTTTTTAAAATTAAAACAAAGTCTAATGGGTCTGTTGAAAGATATAAGGCTCATCTTGTAGCAAAAAGGTATTCACAAATGGTATGGATTATGATGAGACATTTTCCAGTGGTAAAAATGACGACAATTCGTACTCTTATTGCGGTTGCATCCGTTCGCCAGTGGAAGATCTTCCAACTATATGTCAAAAATACATTTTTGAATGGTGATCTTCATGAGGAGGTTTACATGACTCATCCTCCAGGTGGTTCTCACCAACCAGGTGAAGTTTGTCGATTTAAGAAAGCTTTATATGGTCTCAAACAAGCTCCGCGTGTCTGGTTTAAAAAATTCTCCACAGTTATTACTTCACTTGGTTATCTTGCTAGTAATCATGATTCACCCTTGTTTATCAGATGTGCGAGTGTAGGACGAATTATTTTATCCCTGTATGTAGATGATATGATCATTACATGTGATGACATTGATTGCATTGAGGCACTAAAACATGATTTGGCTCAGGGTTTTACGATGAAAGACTTGGGACTATTACATTGAGGTATTAAGGTGGCTCACTCTCCAAAAGGTTATATTCTCTAACAGACAAAATATATATCTGATTTATTCAAGCGAGCGCGACTATCTGACAATAGGAAGGTGGATACCTCTCTTGAAACCAATGGTCGGTAATCTCCGATTGATGGTGTTCCTTTGTCAGACCCATCTCTATATCAAACTTTTGTATGGAGTTTTGTCTATCTTACAGTTACTAGGCCCGATATAGCTTATGATGTTCATGTGGTTAGTCAGTTTACTACTGCTCCTACATCTGTCCATTGGGGAGCTGTTCATCGATATTGAGATATCTTCGTGGCACTCAGTTCCAGAGCATTTTATACCCCTCGACTTTTTCTTCTAAACTGCCTGCCTATAGCAATATTGATTAGGATAGTGATCCTCATGACCGAAAATATACTATTATTTATGTATTTTTGTTGGAGATTTATTAATATCATGGAAAAGAAAAAACAAGATGTTGACTCTAGATCGTCTCCTAAAAGTGAGTACCGTGCTATGGTCGTCACCACATGTGAGATCGTTTGGTTACGATGGCTTCTTGTAGAGATGGGATTTAATATTACTAAACTCACTTCTACATTGTGATAACAAAAGTGCCATGGAGATCGTAAAGAATTCTTTTTTTTATGAGAGGATGAATCACATTTAAATAAATTGTCACTTTACTCGACATCATCTTTAGATCGGCACAATCTCGCTTCTATATGTTCCATTAGCTTTACAGGTTGCTGATATATTTACAAAGGATTAGTCAACAACACGGTTTCATTTTCTTTGTAACAAACTCTCAATGCATATTATTGTTGCAATGTGAGTTTGAGGGAGGGTGTTAAAGATATAAGTCTCAAACCCATTAGCCATATATTATATCTATAAATAAGTTCATCTACACTATGTAATATACACACTTTCTAAATAATACAAAAACCCTAGCCGCTCTCTTTTCTCTCTGTTGTTCTTTATTTAACAAACATAATATTATGGATGTTCGTACTCATCTTGCCAATAAAATCTTGATAAAGTATTGCGCTTGTAACATTAGTTGGAAAACTAGGACATTCGTTTCAATGGTCATCATTATGACAATATTTAGGTAGTCGTGGTAAAATGCCACATCACCGTGACAAACCACATTATTGCCATGATAACCAAATTCATGGAATTTCCAAGAAATTTTCGAAATCTCAGTTACAAGCCTAGACTAAAACTGACGTTTTTAAAAGGAATAACTTGGTAGTGAGTCTTTTTTGGTATCTCACTTAGGTAGTGCACTGATTTATGTATACGAGATGACCTTTGTTGGCGGTAGGTTTGACCATTTTTTAAAGAATATAATTTCCATTCAAAAGAACATGAGATTTTCTCGAAATAACAAATTAATTTTGTTTAAGTTTGATCTAGACCATGTGACATTATTTGGTCTTTTGTTAAAAAGTATCTCATTGATACCAAAGTCGAAGCTGAGACTGAAAAATTCAAGTTGCAAGAGGAGTTGGATGCGTTGAAGGGGAAACTGAATTCAGTTCAAGAGTTTTTGTTTAATGAAGGACTGACTATGACTAAGGATGTTGATGCATATTAACAACAAATAATTGATGCGTCTCGTGTAGTAGTTATGCATTCTTAATCCAACTTAGTGTGAAATTCTTACCAGAAATATCCTAATGTAAACTTAGATAATTTGTGATATTATGTTCCTCAAATAAAGTAGTTATAAGATATAGAATGGAGTGGTCGATCTCATGACTCTCGTCCTCTATCAGGCTATAAGAAATGAGGCTCTTATATTTGCGATCTATTTGAAGAGATGGAAAATATATAACAAAATGATACGCTAGAAGATATTGATTCAGATGTTCTTAAAGGTAATATTGTTCAAAGAGGTAATGTTGGAACCATGCATGTTCATATATTTGTATGTTAAAATTGATAATGTCAACCAACTAATATTATTATTGATAATATTCTAGCTGAAGGTGTAATTGCTTCGAATAACAGTGTTCAATGTTAATCTCTCATTATTTTCTCATTTTTCTTTTTTAATACTGAAAGCATATACATGTAATTTTTATAGGTATTTTTGTAAAAAAACTCTTTTTGTATTTTGGAGTAGGTTTTTTTTTATATAATTTTGTTTAATGGATATTTTGTGCTTTTGTTAAATATTTCATTTTTATGCTCTCTGTTTAGTCTATTGATTAGATAATTTCAGTAGCTCAAGACTTTATTGTTGAACATTTGTATTCTTTTCTTGGCATTTTCTAAAATTTTCAAGGCATATTAAGCGTATATAACTCTCATTAGGGTTTTTCCTCTTTTCTTGAAGAAGCCGAAACTTGTTTTTGTCTAATGACTTTTTTTAATAGTACAAAACTTGTTCTTATTTGTATATACTTTATAAATTCTTAGATGTTCCTCACAAGAATCGTCTTTTATTGTCTTTTTGGCCTTTTATGCTTAGAATTGTACTTTTTATCAAAAAGGTAAACAAAAACTTGATTTTTTGGCAAAAAATATTTTATTAAAATCGGATTCCTTTTTAAAATCTTCTTGCACCACCAAGATATTAAAGACTACATCCGCATAGTTTACTAAAAAAATTTGATATGTACTAATAAGTTTCGAGCTTGAATATTGGGGACTATGATAAATTTAGGTGTTTTATAATCCAAAGTTTCAAGCTTGGTTTTCTATTTCATCCAATAATGAGTAAGTTATTGGCTTCAATTTACTTTCGACCATGAAAGGACCATCCCAATTTGAGGCTAATTTTCTGACTTTTTTATTTTCAATGAAGAAACACTTATCTCAACACTTTGTCTACTAGTTCAAAACTCATGAACCAAGCTTAAAACTTATATATATTCTTAATTATGTCTAGTAATGTTCTTAGTGAAGATGTGATTTGACTTTTCTTTATTTAATTACATTAAGCTTATAAATTTGGACTTGCGCATTACTTGTTTCATCATATATTACAATCCTATGAGATGATATACACATATGGTAATAGTGCATACTTTCCATATTTCATGGAAAAATGTGTTTCTTATTGTGGATCTTAACGTAGTTTTGTGTGACTATAATGGTTCTTGTAAAATTCTATAAAATTTCTGACCGATCTCTTCAAAATATCTTCTACATTATCTGTAATTATCATGTTAGGTACTTCAACTTGTCCGATTGGCTTGAGGATAGAAAATGATTATTTTTTTTCTTTATTCTCTTTTGAGCGCAAAACCTTATGAGTTTGTCATTTTGGAATCAGGCTCCATTATATGTAGTAATGGCCCTTGGAATACTAAATTTGTAATATATATATATATATATATATATATCAGAATTTGGTTACCTCATTTGTCGTGATATTTACTAGTATGTGCTTGAAATTTGGCCTTATTTTCCTAACTACAACTACTAACACCAAAACAAGTTCTTATAATAGTAGATATATAATTTTAGCTAGTAATAGATATTTACACACATATTATACACTTTAGCTCTTCCTTCATCCCTTATTAACATTGGGCTGACAGCGTAGTTCGAGACTACAAGGTACATATACAAATTTATTCTGCTTAAGCTTTTGTTAATCTCTGAAGAAGCCAAGAACTTCTATATTAAATCGAACACTTCATCACATATTATAGTTCAAGAAAACTTTTATGCTCCTCTTACCACTGATGAGGGAATTCTCATCGCCTCACATGGTCGAACATAAGAAAATGCAAGAAGATATGCGTAAACATTAATTAGGCAAGCGACGAGGTAAAAAACATATCAACAAGATTCTAGACCGAGCAGAGCACTTGCTCCGAGGGCCAACTACGAAGCACAAAGACACCAGTCAGAACAGGGCGCTATGACCAAAGACCTAGGACTATGATTGAAGACAACAAATTATCCCTACAACCTTCAAACAAATCAGATCTCCTTTTCTGAGCAGAGCTCCTTCATCACAAGCCCAACATAAAGACAAGGACAGCAAGGTCTCCCTACAATGTTCAAACAGAGCAGAGCTCCTTTGCTGGGCAGAGTTCTATTGTAGCACCCCATTAGAAAGGGAAAGAGTGTAAAGTGTGTAGCTCGGCTAAGAGTCGAGTAAGTGACGAGCAGAGTCGACTAAACTGATCTGATTTTTTGTAGTAACGGAAAAAAACAATCAAGAAGGTCGATTCAAACTTCAAGAAGTTAATAATTCTGCAAGCATTAATGATAGGAGACCAGATTAATGGTCTCAATTTAAGATTTTCTTCATAAATGATAGTTTGACCTTTGAATAAAAAGAAAGAGCATTAATTAGGAGGAAATAGGGTATAAAAGGGGGGATATCTCTAAAAAAAATTATCCTTTTCCTAATGCAATATGAAAAACCCCTTTTTCGTGTCATAATTTTTTATATTTTCCTATAACAAATTGGGGGGCATTCCGAGAACTAGTGTGAAATCATGGTTATGACAAGGTCGGGGGTCAAAACAGATACACATGAAGCAAACGAAGTAGTTGATCGGCGGAGAATAGTGACTGACCCACCCGTGAATGGGCATGATCAACAGCCCACCGTGAATGTAGCCATCGACTGGTTAACAGCGGTGACGCCTATGGAAGTAATACCCCAAGCAGGGCAAGAGCTCACTCTACGCGTGCCAAAGATTGTTTTGAACCTAGCCTTCCACGATATAGAAATCGAAGACATTGTGGCCGGGACAACAATTCAGCGACTCGAGCAGCAACTTTAACATCTGCAGCAGAAGCATCTTAAGGTAGCCTGTGAGCGTGATGCCATAGAGAAAGCTATGCACACAATTATGTCGGACTAAACGACGTGGTGAAAGAATTTAAAGCTAAAGCTCCAAGCCCAACCCGTGCGCGTCATCGAGCGGGAACAGATGATGGTCGCTCAAACTGCGGAGATCGGTCCTCCAAGCGCGATGATAGACGAGAGGGAGAGGGATACAGTGGAAGTAAGAGATATTCTAAGGAGCCAGCCACCAGCAGGAGGAGGAACTCTGGGCGTTAAAGAAACCAAATGAGGTCGAGGTCGATCAATACAATCAAGTGTGGCCTAAACTTTTAACATACATCCTGAAATAATCTCCATTTACTGAAAAGATCTTTGAAGCTCAGCTCCCTCGCAAATTTGACCTTTTCAGAATGGAGGTGACGACACTAGAGATCCAGAACGACATTTAGAATAATTCCGCAATATGATGATGACTTACAATCCCAATGATACCATGCTATGCCGAGCGTTGTCCATGAATCTCAAAGGTAACATGATGGGTTGGTTTAGTAGTTTTCCTAAAACATCGATTCATGACTTTGCAGGGTTGTGGTGAGCCTTCAGGAAAATATTTGTAGGTAATAAGGAGCTCCGACGAGAACGCGACTTGATAATAGAACTCTACCAAAAGAAATGTGAGCCTCTGAAGAGTTATGTCTGACAATTTGTACATTACATGAACCGTCTACCCGATCTGGCTGAAAAGATGATTATGGTTTTTCTTAAAAAATGTTTGGACCATCGATGAGAGCTCTATGGCGACCTGATTCGTTTCCCTACTGAAAATATGGGGGACCTACTAGCTCGAGAAAATACATTCATACGAGTTGATGACTCCAAAAGAGGCAACTCTCTAGAGAGCTTCCTATGAACCAAGAGTGGGGAAATCTGACCGCAGAGAGACCGAGGAAGGGCCTCGTCGGGATCATTCTCGGTACATTACCCATTTAGACAATCCTTCTCAACATTTCACTCCGCTGACCAAGTTCTTCTATAAAATATAATAAGCTAGTCCATTTTCAAAACATTATTCTCTCCTCAACTTCATATTATTCTTCAAAACCTCTCAAGAATAAATAAACTCAATCTCTTTCATTTCTTCTTAAAAAACAACCTGCTATTCTTCAATCAAGAACGAAAATGAGCAAAGGGAAAGAGTAAGTCTTCTTTCCTTTATTCATTTATTTTGTTTTCTAGTTTTGAGTAGATTGATTTGTAGATTATATATTAAAATCATTTATGCTGTAAAATTAGGGTTAAATTTGAGTTTGGGCTGAAGTATTGGTTTGTTTGTGTTTGATTTGTGTTAAAAGCGTGTTTTTTTGGTAGATTTGTATTTATTTTTTTAAGAACAATCTACTAGGTTTCACAACTATTCTTTATCGGTGACTGTGCAAAGCTTCAACAACGTCAACGGCAAGACTTCGCACTATGATGACTAAATTAAATTGTTTGATTCCATCAAGAATTGTTCTATTAGTGACCTCGACTTTGCCATTTGTTTGTGGATGGAAAGGTGCCGAGAAGCACTGTTGTATTTCTTTAGTCAAACAGAAATACTTCATCTCCTTGTTGTTAAACTGTGACCCATTATCCATCGTCGTTATCCTTGGAACCCCAAAACAACAACAAACATTGGAAACAGTGAACCTAATCATATCCTTAGATTTTATTTCTACCAACGGTTCAGCTCCCACTTATAAATATAATCCATCGTGAAAATTATTGTCTGCCCCACTAATGCCATCGGTAATGGTCCGACCAGACCAATGCGTCATCTGTCAAAAGATAATGACTCATATATTGATTTAGAAGGCACTCTTGGTACATGCTTGCGTTAGGAAATCTTTGACAAGTATCACATTATTGTTCTAATTCTTTGGAATCTGAGGTGATTTTACGCCAATAATACCCTACCAAAAGAACTCTCCGTATTAAAGTTTTATACTCACGATGTGTAGATCCTTCCCCATCACGCAATTCTGATAATATCATTTGTGATTCATTTTCTTCGAGGCACCGAGGTAATGCCTTGTTAAAATATTTTTGTATAAGATATCTCCGAGGAAAATAATGTCATAGGCCTTAAACCATATTCTTTTGGCCATTACTTTGTCAACGTCTAAAACATCATTTGCCCAAAAATTCTTTAATTTCACTTCTCCAGTCTTTTGTTGTGCTTGTAAAAATTTGAGAGGCCTCGATTGATCCTTTTACTACCTCAAATCCCTTAGTTATTGAGGCATTTTATTATGTGCAAATCCAAGGGTACTCTTCAGAATATAAAGCAGTAGCAAAAGAATCAGCCACAAAATTTCCAGCCCTATAAACATGTTCGTATCTGATGCTTTCGAGCACTAATGTTAAAGCCTTTAACACCCTCAAATATTTTACTAAATGATTTTGTATCGCCTCAGATTGTCCAGATGCATAATTTATAATAAGTTTAGAGTTACTTATCAGCCTAACATTTTTTGCCCCATAGATTTGAACAAGTCTCAATTCTGCCAAAGCAACTACATACTATGCTTTATTATTCGATGCTTTAAACTTAAAGCAGATATCTTGATACATAGCAATTCCATATGGAGAAATCAAATGCACCTTTTCCCTGCATCATGATGCACTTGAATCCCCATCTGTTTGAATTTTCCACTCAAAAGATTCTTTATCCACCTCTATATCTGATCATTCAGAATGAAATTCAACTAGGAAGTCTCATAAGGCTTGTGATTTGATTGCAGTCATAGGTTCAAATTCAATATCAAAATATCACAATATAACCGACTACTTAGTCATTCTTTCTGATATATCAAGCCTTTGTAACGTCTTTTTCAATGAAAAAGATGTTCGTACGATGATAGAATGATCCTCAAAATAAGGTCTCATATTTTGAGCAGCAATTACTAGCGCGAGAGCCAATTTTTCTAACTTTAAATATTCTTTCTTAGCATCCAAAAGACTTTTACTGATGTAATACACTAGTATTGGGCAATTTCCTTCTTCTTGAATCAAAATAGCACTACGCATAATCCGACACTGCTATATAAAATTCCCCCCCGGATTTGGCTTTGTCAAAATTTATGGTAAAAAATATTTTTTTAATCCGATGAAATGCATCGGAACATTATTGGGTCCAGTTAAAACAATTTTATTGTCTCAACAATTGGAAAAAATAATATTTTTATCCGATGATCGAGATATGAATCCATTTAAGGCTGCCAATCTCAATTTCAGAATTTGTACTTCTTTAATCGTCCAATGGGGTACCATAGTGCTCAAAACATTTAACTGTATGGGATAAGCCTCTATCCCAAGCTCACTCATTATGTACCCAATAAATTTTCCAGACCGCACTCTGAATGTACATTTTTCTGGATTCAGTTTCAAATTTATCTTTGTTAAGTTAGCGTAAGTTTCTTCTAGATCTACCAAGTGTTCCTCGTCCCTCGTACTTTTTACTAACATATACTCGATGTATACTTCATCATTTATCCCAATATGAGTCTCAAAATGTTTGTTTACTAAGCGTTGATAAGTTTCCCCAACATTTTTAACCCAAAAGGCATAACCTTATAACAATGTAAACCTCTTCCAGTGATGAATTTGGTGCTTTCCTAATCCTTTGGATCCATTTGGATTTGATTGTAGCCAACATATGCATACATAAATTAGAGTAGCCAGTTCCCCGAAGTAGAATTCATTAGCTGAATATTTTTGGAACCGGGAAGGGATCCTTTGGATAGGCTCCATTTAAATCAGTGAAGTCCACACACATTCGTGATTTACCATTCTTCTTTTTTTATTAAAACTGGATTAACAGTACACAAAGGATACCGTGCCTCCCGTATGTGTCCAACCTTGGTTAATCGATCTAACTCAGCCACAATAGCCTCATATATTTATTGGGGAAAATATATCCTCTCTAGGCTGATCAGACGCATATTACTTCTAATTGCTAACTTATGACAAATGATATCTGCGGCAACCCCTGTCACATCTTCTGTACACCATGCAAACAAATGTAACTTCGTTTATAAGAATTGATTCCCCCTTCACCTCCAGAGATAACTTTGTGCCAACTTTTAAACTTTTTCCCTGAGAGAAAATATGATCCTCAAAACTTTCGTCTGGGATCATGAATCCGGGGGTCTCTATGGCCAATGAGATGGCTGCTTCTGAATAAGTTTCAGAGGGAATTTCTGATGGAGAATATGAAGTAGGATCAAAGAAAGGGATTTCATATGGGAAATGAAAGAGATCGAAAGAAGAAGAAGCTAAAGAGTAACAACACCTAGTTCCCAAGCTTTTTCAAGTCCTTGGCAGATACAAGGAAATTTTGTTTTATATATTGTTGGAAAGTTATTGGATGGCCAAGGCATTTGGTATGGATAATTTATATTTATATTTCAACTTTGGTTTTTTCAATTTTTTTTAAATATATAAGTCTTCAAAGGTTTCATGAACTTATACTTGGTCCATTCTGATGAGTGAATAATTGTTTGGGGAATATATTTAGGATCTTTTTGCTAGATGTGACTAGAGAGAGAAAGTGTAGAGAGATAAAGGCAGATTCAGAGAAAATATTATTCAATGCCCTTTTTTAGGCAAGTGGGTCACCCTTTTATACTAAAATAAAGAGGACCCATTTAAGCTCTTAGTGGGCCGTTCATATATTAATGAGGACCCTCTACTATTTTTATCTTTACACATTGGTCCCCGATTGACTCTGAATACTCTTTAATTACATCAAATGTTTATTCATTGTGTTTTTACCCCTCTCATTGAGATCGACGAATTCCGCCCTTATCAGTAGCCCCCTAGTCTTCGGGAGCTTCGTGAGCGGAGACTTGTGAAAAAGCCATCGCCACTCGTCCGATCTCTTATCCGGCTTCGGGCTCTGCAAGTTCTGACTGCCCGACGCTCGAGGCTTCCTCACTGGCGATACTCCCGCGCCTCCTACTCCTGTTCTGCTGAGATTTTCATCCCGGGCCTCTTGTGATGGGCCTATCTTTCTTTCCGATTTCGGTGGTGTCGGCCCATATCGTCGATGGGTTTGTGATGAGTTGCTTATGTCAGCCCGTGTCAGTCAGTGGTCGACACGCGTCCTTGGCTAACGGGTCACCCCTCTGTCAGACTAGGCTCCTAGTGAGACTCTTCATCTTCCCGCTGTCTTTCCGTCGATTGGTATCCCCCGATCCTTCAATCCAGCCTATAAATACCCCAAGATTCTCAGTGTCTCTCAGAGGCATTTTAGAGAGAGAAAACGCTGTACGACCATTTCTAGAGAGAGAAAGAGCTCGTTCGACCCTACTTCGTCCTAGTATGTTCGTTGCATGAAAACCGGACGTTCATAGAAAAAACCGACCAAGAAAAAGAAATCCGAGTGGAGCTTTGAAGAGTGGTCAAGTATTGGTGATCGAGCAGAGGAGTACCGACGCGCTGGTCTGATCTGGGGGTCTAACTCCAAGCCTTTTGTTCCCGCTCCACTTCCTCACGATCCCGTTCTTGCTACCCCGGTTCCCGCAGAATCTTTCCTGGTATCCGACCTTCCGGTTTCTCCTATTCCCGAGGCTAGCCTGTCCCCAGAACCCATTATCCTTTCCTCGAGTGACAGTTCCCATTTTTCCGCAGTCGGGCCAAACAATCCGACCTTACCGCCCGTCAACTCGCCCGCTTCCCGACGTGCCCGTAAATCCACCTTCTTGATAATGGGAGAAGACGATCTATCCAAGTACTCGGCATGAGGTAATAGTCCCGAAATGGTTCAGCTTACGCCCTCGATTAGAGGGATTCGGACCGGTATTAACACTGCGGTCACTTTTTTAGGTTTGCCCAAAATGCGACTAACACCCGAGCAAGCGGAGGAGGCTCATAGGAACATGGCACGCGATGCTGCCGACGCTTCTTCCTCCCGGGTCCGACCATCTGAAACAGATGCCGCTACTGCCCGCAGCTCTAGCCAAGTTCCGACCCAAGAAGCTGGAGAATCGGAAGTCGATGTTGCTCCCGCGGGGGTCTGTATTGCCGCTGCTGGTCACGCGGCTAACCCCCAGGATGATCCCTTGCCCGAAGCGGTTGCGGCTGCCATTTCTACCAAGTACTTCAGCTGGCTTCTAACCAGGGACGTGGTCTCTCTTTTCGAAGGGAAGTATCTCTACTTCCCCGAGGCCGATCATAGAGACTTACTGACCCGCTGGGGGACCCCTGAGTGTGTCAGCGTCCGATTCCCGACCCCAGGGGAGACCCCCGTCCACGTCAGACCCAGAGAGATTGTGGTGTTCACCGAATTGTTCAACTGGGGTTTGCGTTTCCCCTTGGACCCTGAGATCGCGCTCTATTTCCGCACTCTCCAGATCTGCCCGTCGCAGCTGACACCAAATGCTTGGTATACCTTGATGTCCTGCATTATGGCTTCCCGTCTTTCTGGCCAGGTTATGCCGATGGAGGAGTACATCGCCATGTCGGGTCTGTCCAAGTCCCCGAAATCCCCATTCTTCTACTCTTCTCTTGGCAATAAGTGGAAAATTGTCAACGACTTCTTGGAAGGGGACAAGGGGTGGAAGCATCGGTTCGTATTTCTGAGCGGGTGTTGGGAGAATGGTCTTCCATACTCTTCGGAGAACCCGAGGCAACTGCTGCGGACCTGGGTCCATGATGGTACTACCTTCCCCTATAAATATATACACATTTTTTTTTACTATACTTTTATCTACCGTTCCTTCGCGTAGTGTCGAAAGACTGGCTGCAGGGGGTGAAGAAGGACCATTCGGAGGCCGCGGAGGTCACTTTCGAGGTGCTGAAAAACTACGCCCGAAGGAATTTGGGTCGGGGCATGCACCGCACTTTTATGGATAAGAACTTGTTCATGAGCAACCTCTGGCGGTGCTCATCCGAGGCTCTTACCATTGAACAGCTGCGGGAGCCTCCAAGTCTGGACGACGTGCTTGCCCGAACCGGGCGTCCCGGGTACATACTATTTCTGCCCAAGCGCAATAAGGCGCCCAGTAAGCGTCCAAAGTCAGAGGACGACGAGGCAGTAGGTGAACCAACCAGGGTCGCGGTGCCCGAGGCAGGACGACTGGACGCGAGCCATAACCCGGCCGAGGTGCAAAAGAGGAAAAAACGTGCATAGGCGGGGGGGTCTAAGCCGAAGAAATCCAAAGCTGCGGTTGAGGATCGGGCGGTCGTCAGCGCGGAGGTGGAGGCTTCCAGGCCTAGACTCGTGGATCAAGTGGACGACGACGTAGATCCCGTAAGGGACGACGTTGTGTTGATTCCAGACGACACTGAGCCCCCCGAAGCCGAAGCTGCGAATCCGGACGCCCCTTCGTCAAGTGGCCCCAAATTCCCGGTGCTGACGATGCTCGGTAGCCCACACCCCTTTCCTCTTCGGGGCACTGATGGACTTGCTCTGTCGCTATATAACCTGCTGGTTCCGGCCGCCTTGAAAGAGCGTCGGGCAAAGGAGCTTGGCAAAAAGTTAGCCTCGGCGGAGACAAAGATTACCAGTCTTGCTGCGAAGGTCAAAACTGCCGAGGAGGCCCAGGCGTTGGCGGAAAGTCGGGTGGTTGAAGCTGAGAATCTCGCTACCGAAGCGAAAACGGCCGCGGACACGGCGAAGCAGGCGATGGAGACAGCGAAGAAGGCTGCGGAGGATGCGGTGAGCGTTGCGGAGACGGCGAGGAAAGTCGCGGAAGACCGCGCCTCATCTCTGGCGCAGGAGGTTCAAAAGTTAAAATCCTCAAACGTCGCTTACATCAACCGATGTATGAAGTGGTCGGACAAGGAGACTGCGGATGCTAAAGCCGCATATGTGCTGTCACTCCATAACCGCTTCCCGGACCTTCGCCTTGGGTCGCTGTGGCTCGACGTACCAGAGAAGGACCGGCCCGAGGGAGTCGATTGCGGGGAATCCGACGATGCTGATGACGAAGAAGACGACGAGGATGTGGACGAGGATGTGGATGAAGATGGGGACCAGTAATTTTGTTTCCCCTTTTTTTTTTGAAGATGCTGTAACTCTTGGGGGGGCGTAGGCCCCTCTGTTGTTTTTACCGAACCACTTTAACTCTTATGTTTTTTGGGGGTCACGGGGCCCCCTGTGATGATCATATTTAATTTGCTTGGGTATACTGTTCTGCACATCGTTAATCTTAATGTCTGGTAGGTGAATTCGTTATCGAAAGTTTTCCCAAAAGTTCGGGAAAACCAAAATGTAGATCGGTAGAACCGAAACACCCATTTTTAGGCTCTGTAGATCGATTTGTTATCGAAAGCTTTTCCAAAAGTTCGGGAAAACCAAAATGTAGATCGGTAGAACCGAAAAACCTATTTTTAGGCTCTGTAACATTAAAAGAACCGGACAACGTCCAGCTCGTCAGCTGTTCGAAGTCACAACAATTGAATATTTAGAAGGCAAAAGATTTTTGATTATCAAAAACGTGGGTCGGGTTTAGACCGATGCCTCGTTAAAACCTCCTCGCGCCACCGAGGTAGGAAAGAGTGCATCCCCAACCATTTACAACCTTAAATAAAGTGGAAAATACAGCGAAGTACATCGTAAATTATAAACTATTCTAGATACAGTTTTAAGTGTTCAATATTCCATGGTAGCCTTAGGAGATGTCCGGACCGATTCTGCAGGCGGTACGTCCCGCTCTTAATTTTCTCGACGATTTCGTATGCTCCCTCCCAATTGGGGGCCAGCTTTCCGAGGCTCTTGTCCTTTGTGTGGAGGAACATGCGTCGCAAAACCTTATCTCCGACCTTGAATTCCCGACGGCGGACTTTAGCTGCGTATCGACTTCTCATCAAGGTTTGGTAATGTAAAGAATTCAAATGGGCGCGGTGGCGCTTCTCCTCTATGAGATCGAGCTTGAGTCGTCTGCTATCGTCATTCGCCTCCTCCTGGTAAGTTCCGACCCTGAAAGAAGGAAAAATAGATTCCGCGGGAGTGACCGCGTCCATGCCATATACTAAAGCGTAAGGCGACTCTTGAGTGGCCGTGCGGGGTGTGGTTCGGTAAGCCCACAATACTTCTTGCAAGTAGTCTGGCCACTTTCCGGCCTTTCCCTCGAGGTTCTTTCTGAGGCCATCCAGAATGGTTCGGTTCGTTACTTCGACCTGACCGTTGGCTTGTGGATGGAAAGGGGCAGCGAAACATTGTCGAATATTATGAGTGGTGCAGAACGCCTTCATCTCCGCACTATCAAACTGTGGCCCGTTGTCCATAGTCAGCCGCTGAGGTACCCCGAACCGGCAACAAATGTTCGCCCAAATGAATCTGACAATATCTTTGGTTTTCGTGGCGGACAAAGGCTCGGCTTCGACCCACTTGGAGAAGTAATCTACCGCTACGACGATCGTCTGCCTTCCTCCCGATGCCTTTGGTAACGGTCCGACGAGGTCGATTCCCCAGCGGTCAAAAGGCAGCCCTTCGGATATGGATTCCAGAGGAGCTGCGGGTACGTTGATGGCGTTACCGAACCTTTGACATGTATCGCAGGTTTTTACTATGAGTCTTGCGTCTGCTGTTATTGTCGGCCAATAGAATCCCGCCAGAAAAATTCTCCTAATCAGAGCCTTGTATCCGCAATGCGCCGCGCCTTCCCCGTCATGCAGTTCGGACAAGATTACCTGGGATTCGTCGAAACCTAAACATCGAAGCAGAGGTCGGCTATAAGATTTTTTGTACAGCACATCCCCTAAAAGGACGTAGCCCCGCGCTTTGTTGCGCAATTTTCGCGCCGAAGCGGTGTCGTCGGGAAGCCGACCTTCAGCTAAGAAAGAGATAATGCCCCGGCGCCAGTCGGAAGTTACGACCGAAGAGATCTGGCATGCGATCTCAGGTCGGTTAGCTAACTCATGTCGTTTAATGATGGACGGGATTTCTTGTTCTATCACCCATGGATAACTGGTGGAGCAGGAAATCGTTGCCAAAGAATCCGCTGTGGTGTTTTCGCTTCGCGGTACATGCTCGTAAGTAATTTTGTCAAAGGAAGCGGCCAGAATTCTTAATGCCGCAAGGTACTGTACCAGGTGTTCCTTCCGAGCCTCCGCGCTTCCCGAGGCTTGGTTTATTAGAAGTTGAGAGTCGCTTATGAGTCATACCTGTCTTGCCCCGCATACCTGTGCCAACCGTAACCCTGCCAGAGCGGCCTCGTATTCAGCTTCATTATTCGACGTGTAGAAACCAAAACGGATAGCCTGGAGCATGCTAACACCCGAGGGAGTTATGATTTGGACTCCCGCCCCACAACCACTAACGTTTGCTCCCCCATCGGTGCGGACGGTCCACTCGCCCTCTGCTTTCTCTTGTGATTGGGCTTCCTGTTCGGGTCGCTCTGAGTGAAACTCAACAAGAAAATCAGCCAAGACCTGGCCTTTGATAGCTGTTCGGGGTTCAAAGTCAATGTCGAAATCCCCCAGTTCTACCGACCACTTGGATAATCTCCCCGACATGTCTGGTCGTTGAAAAATGTATTTTAGCGGAAGTGATGTGCGGACAACAATAGGGTGGGCTTGGAAGTACGGTCGCATTTTCCGCGCTGCTGTCACCAGAGCCAGCGCCATTTTCTCCAGTTTGAGGTACCGAGTTTCGGCGTCCAGCAAACTTTTGCTCACATAGTATACCGTTGTCGGAGCCGGCCCTGATTCGCTGATTAGAGCAGCGCTGACCGCATAATCCGTGACCGCAATGTAAAGGAAAAGGGTTTCACCCGCCGTCGGCTTGGTGAGGCGGTTCGGGGTCGATATGTACTCTTTGATCCCTAAAAAAGCCTTGGTACACTCAGGAGTCCAAACAAAAAATTTCGCCTGTCGTAGGACCTGAAAAAACGGAGCGCATTTATCAGACGATCGAGAAATGAAACGATTTAAAGCGGTCAGACGCCCGGTCAGAATCTGAACTTCCTTCACACTCCGGGGAGGCGTCATGTCGGCCAGGGCTCGGAGCTGAACAGGGTCTGCTTCAATTCCTTTCTCGCTGACGAAGAACCCCAAAAAATTTCCTGATCGGACCCCAAAAGAACATTTCTCCGGGTTTAGCTTAAGGTTAATCCCTCGTAGATTACCAAAAGTTTCCCTGAGATCGGCGAGATGGGCTTCATCGGAACCGCTTTTGACCAACATGTCATCGATGTAAACCTCCATGTTTCTCCCGATCTGGCCTTCGAATGTTCTGTTTACTAGCCTTTGGTATGTCGCACCAGCGTTTTTCAGCCCGAAGGGCATCACTTTGTAACAATATAATCCCCGACCCGTAATGAACGCAGTATTCTCCTGATCCGCGGCATGTAACTTAATTTGATTGTAACCGGCATAGGCGTCCATAAACGAGAGTAGCTTGTTGCCCGACGTCGAATCTACCAGCTGGTCGATCCTCGGCATCGGGAAAGGGTCCTTCGGGCAGGCCCGATTGAGATCAGTAAAGTCCACGCACATCCTCCATTTCCCGCTTTTCTTTTTAACCAGCACGGGGTTAGAGATCCATAAAGGGTACTTTGCTTCCTTGATATGTCCGATGCTGGTCATTCTCTCAACTTCCCGCAGAATTACTTCCGCCTTTTCGGGGGAAAAAGCCCGACGCTTCTGGACGATTGGTCTGATATTTCTGTCAATAGTCAACTTGTGAATCGCGAAGGATTCTGGTACCCCCGTAACATCCCCGGAACACCACGCAAACAAGTCTAGGTTCTCTCGTAGGAGGGTTAGTAGCTGTTCCCTTAGGGTTGGCGAAAGGTTTACCCCGACCCGCAGACATTGCCCGTCTATAAAAGAATGCAGTTCGCATTTCTCGTTTGTCGTCAAAAGGCTTGGGGCCTCCCGGGGGTCATCCACCGGTTGCGATCCCGGAGGCACCCCCCTTAATTGCTATTCTTGAGCCGGGAACATCTCTTGGTCTTTTTTCGGAGCTAACGCAGCTCGGTAGCATTCCCGCGCCGCTTTTTGGCTGCTTCGGACCACTTCTACATTGTTTCCGACCACGTACTTCACACACTGATGAATAGTAGAAGTCACAGCATGCATGCGCGATATCCAAGATCGGCCAAGGATGGCGTTGTGTGAGGCCGGCGCGTCCACTACTACAAACAAAACCGTGACCTCCTTTTTAAATGGGTCGCGGCCTAACTGGACCACGCCCTCAAACTCCCCGACTACGTCGGCTGCTGACCCGGTAAACCCGACAATGGTGCGGTCGGATCGCGCGATCACCGGTCGCGTCCTGAACTTTGCAATGGTAGATGCAAAGAGGATATTGGCCGAACTCCCGGTGTCTACCAAGATGCGCCGAACCTCCTCTCCCGCTATTGCTGCCCCGATCACAATGGCGTCCTCATGCAGTCCGGCTATGTCTCTCATGTCGTCGTCGTCGAAATGTAAAATCGGTGAGGGGGCGCTTCTGGTTTGGAAGCAAGTTCTGGCTTCCAACTGGGTGGTCAGGTTGACGATGTGCCTTTTCCTGGAGGAATGCGTGACTCCCGCCATCGAATCCCCCCCGAAAATGGTCAGAGATTCAAAAAGATTACACAGCCCTCGCACTTTACCGATGTTCTCCTCAATCTCTTCCTTGATGATCCCGATAACATCGTGATTAGCTTTTGGGTCACCGAAGCGCGAGGTCGGGGAAAGGGCGCTTCCGGTTTGGAAGCAAGTTTGTGTTTTCAGCGGAACGGTTTGGTCGGGGAAAGGGCACTTCCGGTTTGGAAGCAAGTTTGCGTTTCCCATCATCGGTCTTCCCCCGGAGACGGTTAACGACTCGAAAAATTCACAAAAACCACGGACGATACCGACGCCTTCCTCAGCCCCCTCCTCAATGACCCCGATGATATTGCGGTTCGCCTCGGGATCAAGGTACTCAATTGTCGCGTCGAAACGGTCAGTCACCTCTGAAATGGCCATGGTCGTTTCTGGTTTTGGTACGACCACCACTTCCTTCGAGGTCGTGCCTTGCCGTGCCTTTTTTACATACTCCAACAAGTTCCCGTGCTCTATGAGCATCTGTATCTCCTTCTTCAAGGCTATGCAATCCTTCGTGTCGTGCCCGATGTCTTCGTGGTAGCGGCAATAGCGATTATTCCTTTGTTCCCGGGGCGTCGGGATGGGGAAAGGCCTTCGGTACATTCCGCTCCTCTTGGTTTTTTCGTAGATCGATGACACGCATTCCGTAAGGTCCGCGAAATAGGCAGGTCGCGTCCACTTGTTGGACATGGGTCGAGAGACCGCCGGCCCTGTTTGCCTTGGTTTCTGACCGGTCGGGGTCGAAGGTTTGGTTAAAACTGGCGTGGTCGGGTGTATCGTGCTAACTGGTTGGGCCGACCTGGCGTAATCTGATCGGGAAACCTGTTTTATTACAACCGACGCTTGGGCGCTCTGCTGAATCTGGGCTGCCAGTTCTGACGCTTCTGTTTCTTCAATCAATATTTGCTTCTCAATCTGCGCTAGCAATGCGGAAAAAGTGAACGCTTGCTTCTTGGTCACTGCTTGTTTCATCGGTCCTGGGAGCAAGCCCAAACGAAACGCCGTTAGCGCCACATTCTCTTCACAATGGTCCAGATCGGTTTTTGCGTCGATGAACCGCCTAGTATAGTCTCTGAGGCTCTCCCCCAGCTTCTGCCGACAATTCATGATAGTATCCCCGTTGGCATGGAAACTCTTACTTCCGACGAAGTGTTGCCTGAACATCGTCCAGAAGGTCCCGAAGTTACGAATGCACCCCTGCGGCAAGCGGTTGTACCACTTTGAGGCTCTGTCTTTGAAAGTCATAGAAAATGCTCTGCACAGGAGCTTGTCATCATTGTCGAAGCTTAACATGAAATTTTTGAAAGCCTCCAAATGGTTATCCGGGTCCTTTTTTCCGTCGTATTTTTCTAACTTAGAAATGTCAAATCTCCTCGGGAGCTGTCCCGCTAATATTTCGTCGGATAACGGAGAGGCCCTCCAGTTGACTCCGAGCTCACATGCTCCTCCCCCAAGACCCTCGGTCCTAACTCCATAAAGCCCCTCGACCCCTGGGCTGATGAATTGACTACTGGTCCTGTAACCATGGTTCTGGCTATTCGATGGTGATACGGAATCGGTGGCAATACTTCCCGTCCTCCGCGGCTGGCGGTATGCATTTCCTCTTTCTCAAAAGATACCGGGGTCGGCTTATCGGCGCCGCTCCTCTTATACTGCAGAGGGTCGGCCCTGGGCCCTCGAAGGCGTCGGGATCGATTCTTCTGCGCTCGCTGAACCCTTTCCATCCGCAGATATTCTTTGCCCGACGAATCGTCTGAGGGGTAGTCTGACGTCATGGCCCGACGGTTCTCGAGGTTCCGACGAGTCCTAGCATTTTCTTCGTCATCGGGGAGAGGATCCCTGTAGTACCTAACAGGTCGGGCCTCTATTCGCGGATCGCTGCCGTGGCCAGCTGCCCCCTGATCCTCCAGGAGGGGCTCTTTGCCCTTCCCTTCTCGGGCTCTTTTCTCGCCCAACGCCCGCTCCCTTTCTTCTTCCAACCGAGCAATGTCCTCAAGGAGCTGCTTTCGGGTCATTATCAGAGTTGACCGCTTGTCCCGACCGCCGTGCCATTCTCGGGCGGGGACTACCGTGCCTCCCGAACCTGAGACGGCTCAGACGACTTCTCTCCCGTCCCTCTCAATCGCCGCATCGCTGTTCATCCCGAAAAATGTGATTTTCAAAGGGCAAAAGATTCCTTTTTGGTATCACTGATTCCCACAGACGGCGCCAATGATGAGTGAATAATTGTTTGGGGAATATATTTAGGATCTTTTTGCTAGATGTGACTAGAGAGATAAAGTGTAGAGAGATAAAGGCAGATTCAGAGAAAATATTATTCAATGCCCTTTTTTAGGCAAGTGGGTCACCCTTTTATACTAAAATAAGGAGGACCCATTTAAGCTCTTAGTGGGCCGTTCATATATTAATGAGGCCCCTCTACTATTTTTATCTTTACACATTGGTCCCCGATTGACTCTGAATACTCTTTAATTACATCAAATGTTTATTCATTGTGTTTTTACCCCTCTCATTGAGATCGGCGAATTCCGCCCTTATCACATTCGAAGGTAACCCATTCGAAGGTAGCATAAACTTGTAGTTGGGTCATTCGAAGGTTGTTCATTCGAAGGCAAAAAAGAACTTACACTTAAGCTCTTCGAAGGTAGTCCATTCTGGTGTGGTCTATTTCTAGCTGAGGGTAATCTGGTAAAGTGTTTAAAAAATGTTTTGATAATTTTGTGGTGTTTTGTGTTTAATGTGTAGAGTAAAGAGATAATTAAGTTTCCTACTAGTATTAAATTCTCATCACCCTCGTTAATGAAAGTGATTGGGGTATTTATACTTCAATTATTGACCCATGGGCTTATTGGGTTGGGTCATGAAACCGAGTCGAGTTTAAGGACCCATTAGTCATATAGTTTTAAGTTGATTAACAACTAGCTTAGTCAAAAGTTAATACATTTATCTTGTTCGGATATTTGGTGTAGTAGTATAGTCTGAATTTCCCTTCAGATTTTTTTGTGGCATAGTGACTGAAAACTCTGAACTCATCAGTTGCCCCTTTTAGGTCTTGCAAAAGATCTTTAGAAGAGCTAAAACTTAAAAAATTAACACCAACTTTATCTGATCTGCATGTGTTGTTCGAACTGCAAAAATTTCTCTTCATAAGTGACCATGTTCGAACTTTATCAGAACTCATTTCTCATCTCAAAATTCTAATAGTTTTTCTTGAATCGTGGGACACGTGTCAAGATCTAGTTCGACCTCCCAGCCGTTTTTTCTCCTACATTATCGCACCCACTAGACCTAGAAAGTTACATAGGTTTCAATTTTTCACACGTTGTGCAACCTTTAATCATTGCGAAAATTGGATCCATATTCTTCTAGGTAACTGCTACTTATACTGTTATATATAAACCTTTCTACTATTTCATTATCTTCCACAATCAAATTTTCTTAGAGAGAAAGCTGAGTTCATCTTTAAACTTGTCCTTGAGACATATATGTTCACAGCCAGAAACGCATTAGTTAAATGAGGTTGGTTGAACTTGTCTGAATTAGAGAGAGCACAGAAAGTAGCGAAGGATAAACACATTGTTGTTGGTCTTCCCGCTTCTCGAAGCGAGAAAGGTAATCAGCCAAACCATTATGCCGATCAAGGGTCATCTTCTTCAAAAAACCCTGGAACTAGAAAACTTCCACTTGCAACAGGCCTTTCACCTCTTTCATCTGGTTCCTCAGTCCAAGAATCCCAAAACCCTTTACCCAAAGAAAAAGTCGTTTCCAGTGTCTGGATACCCTCACCGTTTATTGCAATGTGATCAGACACACAAAAATCACCAGATAAGCTAACTCATCTCAGGGTTACACGTTAATCCAAAACCAAATCCACACCTACATCTTCAAAACCCTACATTTTGGAGGTAACAAAGGTTGTCCCACAACTTAAAACATCCGGACAGCAACCTCTACCAGATACCAGAATATCATAAGCGTCATTTGCACAACCTTCTGAACAACCATACAAAACCAACTGAACAGCCACCATCAAAGGAGTCAGAGCAGCCTTCTTAAAAAATATATGAGCAGCCTTCCACAATGATGGAAGAGAATATGAAGGAAAGCATAGATAAATCCCTTTTCAAGGCTAAGGCGTTCGGTCAAACAGGGGACACAACTTCAGACCGGAAAGGCAAAACCAAAGTGGGCATGACTCATCCGGACACTCTTCCGGAGAGTTTGAAGGGCAAAGTAGGGCCCTGTTTTAAAAAGGTAAGTGTCAAGTACCTGGTGGCCCTTCAAAATATCAACTATGTGTATACCCACACAGCTGAGTTGGGTCGGATCTGTACTAAATGGGGGATCCCAGAGTCAGTAAAGGTGAGGATCCCTGCTACTCCGGAGACCCCAGTGGACTGCAAGTTGAATGAGGTGGTTGTCTACACCGAAGTACTGAACTGGGGACTTCGGTTCCCTTTGGATCATGATATTGTCAGATATATTCATCTGATCAAGTTATGTCCCAGCCAGCTGAGCCCTGATGTTTGTTACACCCTCCTAGCCTGCATCATGGCGCCTAGGCTGTCTAAGATTTCACTCCCGATGGGGCAGTTTGTTGTTGTGGCAAGCTTATGCAAGAACCACCAAATATTCTTCTACCATTATAACATGGGGACTGACTTTAAAGTGGTGGATAGCCTCCTAGAGTCCGAAAAACCCTGGAGGATGCAGTTCATTTTCATTAGTGGGACTTGGGAGAACGATAGAAAAATCAAGGATGACACAAACCCAAGCCTTCTAACCAGTCGATGGAAGAGCACGAGTGAGTTCTTCTTACCTTTTTCTTTTATCTTTTAAGTTATAATTTTCTCATTTTGACTAACTCATGTTTCTCCCCAGTTCTACCGAAGGAGTTCTTGAGCCATCTAGAGGCAGGGCAGAATACTTGTGCGAAGCTAAATGTTTGGGCTTCGGAGAACTGGGGGAATGCCTTTCATAATTTCTTCAAGTCAGGCAATTTTGTAAGGTCTCACCTGTGAAACATCACATGCAGAAGAGATCTTATATGGGAAGAGTTAACCACCCCTCCCCTGCTAGTGTGATCTTGAAGAGGACAGATGTTAAGGATGCTAAATTGTATCTGCCTTCCAGGGCCAAAGCCCTTAGAAAAATGAAGAATAAGAAGAAGAAAGCCACAACAGACCTTGCTCAAACAACTACATAGGGGGCTGGTTCGGAAAACCAGGGAGGCATCAATGCGGCTTTGATAAAAGCAGTGGAGGTAAATGTAAAGAAAGCCGGAGGGTCAAATAATCCACCAAGGCCTCCTAAGAAAGACAAGAAGTGCAAGGCCAACAGCGATGAGAAGGCTGCTAAGAAAAAGAAGGTCACTATGGGAGCAGAGATAATCCTTCGCCGAACAGAAGTCCCTCCTCCAGCTCATACCGACCCCATCTTAGAGGAGGAAATTCTAACTGATCTCCAGTCCGGACAGGTTGTTGGTGATGGCAATGATGAGGTGGACCTTGAAGCCTTTTAAGACATTAGTATTTACTTTAATGATCTAGAGAAAGATGACTTTACAGGTCCTTACCGCCCTTCCAGCTCTTCCAACATGGTGACTTACAATGGGAAGTCCTACTCAATATCCGGAGAACAAGACACCTTGATCCATACTCTCCTAGGCTACATCCTACCAGTACTCGATCTGGAGAGACAAGTAAAAACTCAAACATGCACCACTAATTTTCTAACCACTGACAAACAAAACTTTTTTAGATAATATTTTGAGTGCTCAACAAAGCATAAAGGTGCTCAAGAAGGAAAAATAAGATTTAGCAGCCAAGATGACGCATCGGAGGCGGCCAATATTGAGCTTCAAACCAAATACTCCAATTTGGAGACCTCTTCTTCCCAGAACTTCATAGCTTTGTAGGAGCAATTGAAGACTAAGGATGATGATATCCAAACTTTATCCAATGCGAAAGCCAAGTTGGTTATCCAGCAAAAAAGACAACAATTTCTTCTTCAATTCTGGTGCCAATTTGGAACCAATCTTGACATTCTTTCTCTCTACGAGAGAGTGAGTTTCAACTTCCTCAATAGGTATTATGACACTGAGAGCCTCTCTGGGATCATCAATATCACTCTTCTCAGTAGAAGGCTCTAGTAGGTGCTAATCCTTATTAATTCGGACTGCCCCCAATATTTTAGGAACAATAGTTGTAGCATAGCACTATATGGTTATCTTTTGACTACTCTAGACAATGCCTACTTGTCCTTGAACCGAATACTTTAAGAACTGATGGACTATAGAGGCCACACCATGCATTATGGAAAGCCAAGACCATCCAAAAATTGCATTATACAATGTGGGGTAATGCACCACAACAAATAGTACTCTTACCGTCGTTTTAAAAGGCCCCTTGCCTAACAACACTTCTTCTTCGAATTCCCTAATTACATCCGCAGAACTCATCGTGAAGCCTACAATGGTTCTGTTCGAACGTTGAATAACTGCCGGATTCCCTATTTTCTTGTAGGATCTTAGGAATAGAATGTTTGCCGAACTGCCCGTATCAATAAGAATTCGGCGTATATCATTTCCCTCTATATAAGCTCCTATAACCACTGCGTCCTCATGAGATCCTGCAATGCCCCTCAGGTCATCTTCATCAAAGACTATGAATGGGAATGAGGATTATATCTGATGGGAAGACATCTTACCTTCTAACTAGGTAGCCAAATTATGGACATGTCTCTTCCTTGACGAAATGGTAGGTGTAGTCACAATATCTCCTCCTGAAATTGTTAATGATTCAAAAAAGCTTATCAGTCCGGAAACTGTCTTAGTTTTCTTTGTTATCACCCCCACCTTATTTTGATTTGGATATGGATCCAGATACTCAGAGTCTACATCAAATCTTTCAAGGATCACCATCGCACCCTCTTGAGCAGATGTTCCAAGATTGTTTGAAGGACCCGTCCGGGGAGCATTATTTTGTGCATTATCCGGTTTGTTTTCACTTTGCCTTTTAACATAAGCTCCCAACTTGCCTTTCTCAATAAGGTTTGGAAATCCTGAGTATCATGGCATATATCATTGTGATATTGGCAAAAACAAGTGGTCTGGTTCTCTCTGGGGGACTACAATTTTGTCGGCTTTCGAAAATGTACTTTATTCTTAGTTTTATTATAAATTGTGGCTACATTTTCCCTCGATTCAGCGAACCATTCAGGTTGGACCCAGGGACCCCTCTTACTTCTGGTTTGTTGGCTCTGGTCTGGTTGGATTGACTTTACTTGGACCAGTTAGACCCTTGTCCGGTCTTTTTTTGCCCTGTAACCAGATTGGTTAGTGGTTGGAGGAGTTGTTGTAGTGGTGGACCTCACCTGACGGTTCACCCTTGTTTTCTTTGATTCTTTTACATTGATCTGTTTTCCCACTTGGTTCAATAAACCACTCCAGGTCATAGCCTTCTTCCGAGTCACAGAATCAGCTAAATTCCCAAGATTCAATCATTGCCTAAGGGAAGCAATTGCCACCTGCTCAAAGCAATCTGCTAGCCCATTCTTTGTATTCACGAAACGACTTATGTAATCTTTCAAGGACTCATTTGGTTCCTGCGTGTAATGGATAATGGTGTCCCCATTACCCTTCAGTTCCTTACTCTCAACAAATTTCCTCTGGAAGGAAACCCAAAATGTACCAAATTTTTAATATATCCCTGGGTTAAACTGTTATACCATTTAAGAGCACTCCCCGTAAAAGTTTGGGAGAAAGCTCTGCACAAAAGCTTATCATCGTCATCAAAGTTCATCATGAAAATTTTGAATTGTTCCAGATGGTTGTCAGGATCTCGACTCCCATCGTATTTCTCCATCTTGGAGCTATCCAACCTTTTAAGAAATTGTCCGAAGATTATTTTTGCGGACAAAAGCGAATGCCTCCAGTTTTTATTGCGACTGAAAACAGTATCTTCATTAGGAGTTGCAAAAATATCTGGTTCGGACTGAAAAACAAAGATCAATCAATAATTGGTCAACATGCTTGTGAGATTATCCTTACCATGGTGCCTCTTGAGCCTACCATGTATGTCCCTCTTCCTTGAGTGTTTTTTGGTTAACCTTATCTTTTTTTCTAGATCTCCCTTCATCACTGTTTGAAGACAGTGCTTCTTAAAGTTCTGCCTCATTTGATGAACTGTTGGAGGATTTAGATCCAGAACTTTCAACATGCTTAGACCGGTGTGTTTTCTTTGAATTGAGGTGAGTCTTTAAATATGGCTCATTTTCCCCATGATTGTCAATGTGGTGAAGTACTGACGCTCCAGATTTCCCCTTGATACTTTTTTATGCTTGTTTTATGGCTCTTAACGCCTATATTTCAGCCCTCAACTCGTCTCGTTCCTCGATTGTGTACTCCTTATTTTCCTTTGAACCTTCCACCTCATGAGGTGGAGTATTTTGCCCATTCGGTTCCATCCAAACTGCGTTACTTACTGGTTTTGAATGTAAAATTCAGGCACCGTGGCCTCCCACTGTGGTCGTCAATTTGGTGTGATCTATTTCTAGTTGAAGGTAATCTGGTAAAGTGTTTAAAAAGTGTTTTGATAATTTTGTGGTGTTTTGTGTTTAGTGTGTAGAGTAGAGAGATAATTAAGCTGCATACTAGTATTAAATTCTAATCACCCTCATTAATGAAAGTGATTGGGGTATTTATACTTTAATTACTGTCCCATGGGCTTATTGGGTCGGGTCATGAAACCGGGTCGAGTTTAAGGACCCATTAGTCATATATATTTAAGTTGATTAGCAACTAGCTTAGTCAAAAGTTAATAAATTTTTCCTATTCTGATATTTGGTGTAGTAGTATAGTCTGAATTGCCCTTCGGATTTATTTGTGGCATAGTGACTGAAAACTCTGAACTCGTCATATTCGAAATAAAAATGAACTTACTCTTAAGCCATTCGAAGGTAGTCCATTCGAAGGCAAAATGAACTTACTCTCAAGCCATTCAAAGGTATTCCATTTGAAGGCGAAATAAACTTACTCTTAAGCCATTCCACGAGATTAACATGCATTTCTTCAGACATTATTCAATTCTTGTTGTAAATCTTTGGAAACTTTGGATTATCGTAATCCGGGTGTCCTTGCTCCTACTGTGGTCTCCAAACTGATGAGGTTAAAATATATTCTGAGGGTAGTTTTGTAATAAACATATTTGGTTATTGGTTAATCTTAGAAGATTTCCTAAAAAGGGTTTCAAAATCAGAGTTCTTAGGTTATTTGATAATTTTGTAGGTTTTTCTCCATCATCTCTTAATGATGCTTTTTAGAGTATGTATAGAGTTATATTAGGGTCATGGGCCGAGTTTAAGGGTCTTATCTCTTGAATTAACCAATCAGGTCATGGGTCAAACCCAATTACTTAATGAGTCATTAGTGTAGGATAATTAGCTACACTTTTAGTCATCTTTAGTGAGGTGTCCATTTGGAGAGGTCAGAAGTGTTGTTCGAATGGGGTTCAATTTTTTTCGATACTGCTCCTCATAAGATTACCTGAACTACCCTCCAAATTGTTTAACTCTTAAGCATTATTTCACTTTAAAATATTTTTGACCCATAAAAATGATTGGTATAATCCTTAAGACTCTCTCTCACTTTCTACTTGCCGTAAATAATCGTATCACCATTCACACAGAATTTCTTGTTACCCATAAAATACTGACGAGACATGTTCCAGAACATATCAAAAAATTAATGTAGCTCTCTGGAAAACAATTGTACTATTTTGAAGTTGCGTTCTTAAACGTTTGGGAAAATCTCTGCATATCAACTTATCGTCGTCGTCATAATTGATCATAAAATTCTTAAATTGTTCTATGTAGTTATCTGGATTTTACATTCCAGTAAACTTCTCCAACTTAGAAATATCAAACCACTTCGGTAGATGCCCTGAAAGGATTTCCGGTGAGAGGGGAGATGGCCTCTAATTATGTCATACCTTATACGCATTGCCTCTAGGACCCTCATTTAACGTAGTGTATAATCCTTCTTTGGATGAATTTTTGAATTGATTTCTCACATGATACTCAAAATTGCGACTTCATGTCTTGTTCCTCAGAGCCAAGTCCTTTCTTCTCTCATTCAACTTTATCCATTTGCGAACCTTTAACTCGTTGAGGTGTCTGAGGTCCATCATTATTCCTCGTCGAATATTTTCTCTTGTAACTTTTTGGACGTCGAATATCCATTTCCGAAGAAAAATAGTCATCCAAAATATACGAAAAATAAATCACTAGACTCTGTTGACTCATAATGATGTCTAGATTTCACTCTTCTTTTTGAAGAATAATGATTTTTTCTTTGATGCCTCTCATTGGTCCAGTGAACATCTTCAATATGTTCTTTGTCAGTTATCTGTTCTTTTCGGACCTCCGATGTAAGTATTTGTGAACTCAGTATCGCCTCATTTTCAGCATTAAATCTTTCAATGTCTTCCAAAAGTTCTTTCAAACGAGCTATTAAGCATATTCTTTTAGCAGATCATCAACATGTCGGTCATTGTCGTCTCTTTCATTTTATATTTGTTCCTCATCCAGGAGATCTCCATATGATTCTCTGATCATACAGTTGTATACCAGACTCTTTCTCTCCTTAAATCTATGTATCCATCACTCTTACTAAGCTTGGCAATAATATTATGGTTTGGGAAAAACAACTCTGGGTACCAATCGATTTTCCCACAAATGGTGCCAATTACAGTTCCAAGGATTTCTTAGTGGAGTTATTAGTCACAATAATATTTGTATGGGAGTTATCTATTACAGCAATGTTCGTATGAGAGTATTTTAGAGAGAAAAACGAGATACGTGGCGAGAAATAGACAAATAGAATAAAGAGGTAATAATTTATTAATAATTTGACATTTTTCCCAAAAAAGGGGTGATCATTTATATTAGTTATAAATAGTAAATCCTTAATTTACACATCTACCATTTCTTATGTGAGTTTCTACACCCCACCACTTTACTAATCATTAATAGAAATATTAGTTATTACACAAGACACCTTTGATAGTACATACTTGTCAAGTTGATACCCAATAATTTATTGCATTAAATTAACTCCTTTATTTATCTAATTTTGCTTATTCTATAATAATATTTCCTCTCCTTATCATACCTAAGTCCTATTTTTTGTTTTTATTTCAATCAATAGATTACTAGGCTTGAGAACACCTCAAAATGTCGGAAGGATGATGCTAAGAAAGAGACGGAAAAACAAACTTCAAAACAGAGGCGTAGCTCACAACCGGTAACGGTTCCCATGCAGCCGAAGCAAGACAGGTTGAGCGTTCCGAGCATATAGAGCGGTCCATATAGCATAGCAGGTTGGAAACCGTAATAGAATGATAATGAGTCACCAAATAATGATACATGGTTTAAGCCAGATGAGCCTCACATTGGTACCGAATGACATAACAACAATCCTGACCCCGATCGTCTCAAGAATTTATTATTGTCACAAAATAGTATCATATTGTTTATAGACTACCAACTTTACGAGGCTTACACATACATCACAAGTTAGATCACTTATTTATAATTATTTTATTATTTTGGTTTATATCGATAATGATATTATAACAATTCGTTTGATTTTATTTTGTCTTTATTTTTGTAGTCTCGACCGAGTATTAACATTTAGGAAAAGTACAGACTGTTAGAGGAGTGGAATCTTAGTTGTCAGGGGGTTGTGAATAATATCGTTAAAACGACTTCATTATGGCCAATCATTAGGCACTTGAGTAAGTTTAATGTAAACTAGAAATTAAAAGAGGAATTCCTCGAACACTAACATCAGCAAACTAACACTTTTTAGTTCTTTTTTAACGATAGGAGTATCACGTTAGGTGTCGTGTTTATCATTACTGGCCTCCTGGTGGTGGGAAGAATAGTCAAATCTGAGGGGAACGCCACATATGGCGAAGTGTATGTTCATTATGCTTGTTTATTAGAGTTTACTCCGGATGAGGATCATTAAGAGTTGGAGAAGCATGATGGGGTCGACTTTGGTCTTAAATGGCTTATGGATTACTTTCTGGCGCCGATGTATTCAAATCTGGCTCGTATCGGTGATATGGTCACACATGTTGTATGTGCATACCTCATGTATATGTTTGGTTGTACGATCTTAACCAACATCAGTCGGAAGTCCATACATCTACAGTTTATCGCCTCTTTTGAGCATATGGATCAGCTCGGTGAGATAGTGTAGGGTATGTACACCTCATAATGGTTATATAGAGGTATGGCAGAATTTTCAAAATTGTCGCCTAAAAGTCTCACTAGCTTCGGATGATTGTTGGATTGTTGAATTTACAACAATATCCTGTGTTATCGTCCTTAATTTAACAACGCGTATAACTTCTCAAACCCCAAGCTTATTAGTTGATTTCCAAAAAAAAGATTACGAGGATAAATATTCGGCTGAAAACCTATTATTGGGGATGCCATTTCATGTCTTCAAGAGAATGATGTAAGTCTTGTTTTGTGTGTATTGCTACTTTTACCGAAACCTAACTGTTTTTCAGTTTTTTATATGTTTGTTTGAAGGTGATACTCCAGTTATATGTGGATATAAAAGATAGGTTTACGGTCCAAGAGGTTGGTTTATATCGCAATCCTTTTAAGATTATGAGTCCAACTAAAGGATATATATATATATATAACCTTTTAAGATTATGAGTCCAACTAAAGAATATATATATATATATATATATATATATATATATATATATATAATATTGATTTATTTCGCAGTTTGGTTGGATCGAGGGTAAAATGTTAGATATTATTACACCTAGACCGATTGTTAAGAAATGAGAACACATCCGCTATCTTGTTAACCGCGTGCACTAGGATGATGGACGACCGTAGTTTTTTGTCATTAATAAGTTCATGCAATCCTTGATAGAAAACCATAAGAATGGTGACGCCTCAGTAAAAATCTTACATTGTAAAGTACGGGTAGTTTCACACCACTCTTCATATTCTTGATGATTGTACATCGGTAGAGGTGATTCATACAATAAACCGTGTTCGACCTCTTAACGACGACGACGACCATAGTTTTTTGTAATTAACAAGTTCATGCAATCCTTGCACGAAACCACAAGACAGTGACGCCTTAGTAAAAATCTTACATTGCAAAGTATGGGTAGTTTCACACCACTCTTCATATTCTTGAAGATTGTGCAGCGGTAGAGGTGATTCACACAATAAACCGTATTCGACCTCTTAACGACAATGCAAAAAAGGAAATCGCTTTCACGAAGCAAGTGCTACAAATCACCAATCATTTGCTCATTGTCATTTTAGGTATTATGATCGTATGTTTGTTCTATTAGGCACCACCAGTACATGTCTTTGTTATGTACGTTGTGTTTGATAAATCTATTTTGTGTTATGTATTACTTAAATTTCTTGACTACATTTGATTGTATTTTTTGGAAAGTATATTATATAAATACATTTTGGATGTGTTGGCTATTGGATAACTTAATTGTGTTTTGTATTTTGTTATTGACTAACTGTTTTTGGAGGGTTCTTAAGAATTATAGTTTTTTTTTCAAGTTTCCTAACGTACACCGGAGATGGAATGCATTCACACCGCCAGTGTAATATCTACGATGTCGATTAGGAAATTCCATACTAGCAACATAG
Source organism: Limnanthes douglasii subsp. nivea (assembly GCA_036936605.1). Classification (NCBI taxonomy): domain Eukaryota; kingdom Viridiplantae; phylum Streptophyta; class Magnoliopsida; order Brassicales; family Limnanthaceae; genus Limnanthes; species Limnanthes douglasii. The sequence continues at coordinate 122,397,759 of JAUPFV010000005.1, read as the reverse complement.
TTTCCCACCACTAGTGTAAAAATTCTACACTGCCAGTAGTACACCCAATTATTGGTAATATAAAACAAAAAAATCCCTCACATACACTGGCGTTAGAAGCCACTCAGACCGCCAGTTGAATATCCCTGCTGCCATTTAAGAAATTCCACACTGCCAACATAATATCCCACCAACAGTGTAAAGATTCTGCCCTTTTGATATGATGCTAAAGTTTTTGTTAAAAAATATCAGTTTACTAAATGTAAACTGGTGGTAGAAAGCATTCACACTCCGGTGTAATATCTACATTGTCCGTTAGGAAATTCCACACTGACAACATAGTATCATATTGTCAGTGCAATGACTAGACAATCAAAAGAAAAAGCTAAAGCTATTATGGAACCATTAATATTGTTTGATTCTTTCTCTCTACTAAACCTGAATAAACACAAATCAGTTACTGAAGATGATACTAGCACCCAGCCTATCAGACCAACATGATCATAACCAAAATTAATGGAAAAAGTTATGGAGATCTTAGTGAAGATTCTCCCTTTTAGACATCTGGTCAAACAGGGGAAACTTCAAAGCCCTCTATTGACAAGGTTTTAACAGGGAAGAAAATTCATGGTAAAGACAAAGTCATAATAGAAGAATCTGAAGAGCTCTCGATCTCGTTGGTTGGACATGTCGGTTCCAATTTTAAGAAAGTAAATGTAAAATATCTCTTAGAAATATATCAAACATCTTACTTTTATTTTCATGATAAAGAATTGGATGTCATTCGTACTAAGTGGGGATTCTCATACTCAACTCTAATTCGCTTCTACTACTTCAACATCGGGAATGATTACAAAGTAGTAGACGGCCTGTTATAATTGGACATGATATGGAAGACTCAATTTCTTTTCATTAGTGGGTCATGAGAGAATTGTGAAAAGATTTCTTTCATAAAAGTAAATCCAAGCCAACTTACCAGGTTTTGGAAGAGCCTGATTACTAATTTGTTCGATTATTTTATCATCGGTTTTAATTTCTTTTTGTTTATAGTTATTTTGAACCGCTTTTTACATTATTTGAATGATGTACAAGTCACTTTTAAGAAGTTGCATGACTGGGTAAAGAAAAAATGGAATAATGGCTTTCACAAATGTTTTACCCCCTCCAACTTAACTCGCAACCATCTTTGGAGGACCAATCCCAAAAGAGAATTTTCATGAAAGGAATTCACCACTCCTCTTCGATCTACCGCTATTTTATTGATAATTGAATCTGCCGATGGGAAGTTATACCTTCCGACCATGAAGAGAGCCCCCAGTCATCGGCCTAAAAAGATAAGAAGAAGAAAAAATGAACTTCACAAGATTGCATTAAAATAGCTATCGAAGGACAATCTTAAGAGATTGACGCATGATTGTTAGATGCAGTTGTTGCCACTATGGAAGGAGGTGACGTGCCCAAAAATATGTTTGAGTCTAAGACGAAGAAAGCTAAATAAAGAAGCATTCAAACTTTGAGGAAGAAGCTACTGCTGGAGTTAATAATCTGATGGGTGAGTTGACAGGGTTCGACTATGAAGCATTCAACAAGGCCTTCGCAAGTACTGCACCCAACATGATATACGATGGTATAGCCTTTTAATTTTCAAAGGAAAATGATACATTTGGGTACTCAATAATGGGTTACGTGACACATGTTCTTGAACTGGAAAGGGAAGTTCAATATCAAAGATAAACCATTTCTGCTCTTCAAGAGGAGAACAAACAATTGCAAAGTTCCTTTGAAAAGGAAAATACTAAGGCCACCAAGGTATCCATAGAGGCTGATACACTAAAAAAAGGTGGAAACAGCAAAAAATGAGATGGTCAAGGTACAAGAAGAACTTGAGAAACTGAGAATATCCAGTTCTAATAATATTACTTTATTGAAATCTCAATAGAAGACAAATACATAAGCTATTTTGTAATGTTGTGTCGGATATTGTATAAGTTCTTATTATGTAAGGCAATTTTGTAATGTTGTATCAGATATTTGTGTAATCCTTTGAGAGTATCAAAGAACTTTTTGTTTATGAATCCTTGAACCATTCGAAGGATCTATATTGTTCATTTAGATTTAATGAACTTTGTTCCATTTTCTTATATATTTTCCAAATTGCTAAAAACTTCCAATTTATTTCAAATATCTTTTACTTTTAGTAAAAAAAACCACTCGAAGGCACACATATTTTCAAACATAAGCGATTCAAAGGTAATACATTCGAAGGTATGCAAAATTTCAAATACAAACGAATTTCAAACACAAGTCATTCGAAGGTAAACACAAGTCATTCAAAGGTAATCCATTTGAAGACATACAAGATTTCAAACACAAGACATTTGAAGGTAATCTATTCGAAGGCATACAAAATTACTGAATATACTTAGACACAAGAGGTTTTAAAAGACAAAAAGTGGTAGATAGATCGATGCATACACCTCGTTAAAACCTCCCTGAGTCACCATGGTAGGAAAGAGTATGCCCCTTAAATATTTACATTAAACAAAAGTAAAGCATATATTTACAAATCCTTACTCAAGGTATAATCTCAGATGCTCAAAATTCCATGGGTGTCTTAATGGAATTTTTTCTTGATCAACTAGCTAGTACGTTTCAATATTGATTCCTTCTACCATAGTATAGGGATATTCCCAATTCAGATCCAACTTTCTAAATTTCTCGTCTTTATTGTGTAAAAATGCTTTCCTCATAACTTTATCTCCAACCCCAAACTCTCTTCTTCGTATTTTTTATGTATATCTGCTCCTCATTAAGATTTGAAAGTGAACCGTTTTAAATGAGCTTTGAGTATGTTTTCTTCAATCAAATCTAGTTGAGCCCTTACTACGATCTCATTGTCTTCTTCAAAACAATTTTGGACTCTGAATGAAGAAATAGTAGACTATGTTGGATCTATTACATCAATCCTGTAAACGCAAGAAAAATGAGACTCTTGTGTAGCAGTATGTTGAGTAGTTCTATAAGCCCACTACCAAAATAATAGTTCGACATCCTCCAGAAGCCATTGGTAGTGGGCCAACTAGATCAAGCCCCCATCTGTCGAATGGTACTTCTTCGATATCGTCTTCATGGGAACTGTTAGAATATGAATTGAATTTCCAAACCTTTGACATAGATCACATCGTTTAACCAATTCCTTAGCATTCACCATGATGGAAGGCCAATAATATTCTGCCAACAAAACCCTTATAGTTAAAGCTTTATAACCACAATGGGCACAACCTTCTCAATCATGTAATTCAGACAGATCACTTAGGACTGATCAGACCAAAGGCAGTATAGTAAACCTTTGCTAAAATATTTATTGTAAATGACTTCCCTTAAAACCAGAAACCTATGCGCTTTAAAATTCAACTTTTTTGCTAAGTTTTTATTTTCAGGAAGAATACCCTTACTAATGAACATCTAGATTTTATACCTCCAATCATCGCTTACTGTGGTAGCTAGTTAGTAACTTTCTTCAGCTCCAACTTTCAATTGCAGCGTTGTTGTTATCGAAGGACATTCTTGTATTAAAATCCATGAGTAGGCTTCAGCATATGCGATCGTGGCCAATAAATCAGCCATCGAATTTTCAGCTCTACGTACATGCTCATACTTTACATTTTTGAAGTAAGCAGACGTTTCCTTTAGAACTTGAAGATTTCTTACTAGTTGTTCCTTCCTTGTTTTAGATAATCCCTGAACCTGATATATAAAAAATTGTGAATCACTTACCAATCAGATTCCTTTTCACTCCACATATTTAGAAAGCCTTAAGCCATCAAGTATTACTTCATATTCTGCTTTATTATTGGAGGCTTTGAAACCAAAGCATATGGCTTGGTACATTGAATACCCAAAGGGGGAAAATAAACGAATTCTTGCATGATATCCCAACATGTTGGATCCCCCATCTATCCGAACCACTCATTCTTTTTCTGGTTTAATGGTAAGAGTTTCCACATAAGGACGATCTGAATGGAATTCAACCAAGAAGTCTGCTACAGCTTGTACCTTGATTGTTGTTCGAGGGGTAAAAATCGATATCATAATCCCCAAATTCAATAGACCATTTCGTTATTCGACTTGATATATCTGGATTTTGTAGCATACGTTTCAGTGGAAAAGAAGTTCAAACCATGGTACAATGCGCTTGAGAATAAGGCCACATCTTTTATGACTGTTGTTACCAAGACTATGGCTAACTTTTCCAACTTTAGATATTTTTTCTACTTATTTAACAAAGTCTTACTAATGTAAGACAACGAACGAGGATAATTATCAACCTCACGAACTAATACTGCACTTACAACATGATTAGAAACAACCAAATATACATAAAATATTTCTCTTTCCACTGGTTTAAACGAATTTTTGGGGCAAGATAAATCTTTATTTATTTTAATAAGCATTCTGTCATAGTTCGGATACCAGTTAAATTCATTTGTGTTTCTTAATACTTGAAAAAATGGTGCATATTAATCCAATAATATCGACACAAGTTGATTCAAGGCTGTTAATCTTCTAGTCAACAATTGGACTTATTTTGTAGATATAGGGGGATCTTCTTGAATTATCTTTTCATTGATGATATAACCTAAATAAATTCAGGATCGAACACTAAAAGTACACTTCTCTATATTCAGCTTTAAATTAATGGCTTCTAAGTTGGAAAATGTTTCTTTGAGATCAAACAAATGGTATTCCTCTACATTTCTGCCAATCTGGTTGGCAAATGCCTTGTTTATTAAACGTTGATAATTGGCCCCAGCAGTCTTTAAACCAAAAGGTACCACCTTGTAGCAATGTAGCCCCCGATCAGTGATAAATGTAGTATGGTCTTGATCATTCAGATCTGGTTGTAGCTAGCAAAAACATCCATGAAAAATATTAATTAGTCGGAGTTTACTAAATGGTCTATCTGAGGCATCGACAATGGATCTTTAGGAAAAACCCTATTAAGATCGATAAAATAAATATATATTCACCATTGGCCGTTTTTCTTTTTTCCCATCACTGGGTTTGTTGTCCATAATGGGTATTGAGATTTAATATGACCTACTTTTGTTAGTTAATCTACTTCTTTACAAATTGCTTCAAATTTTTATTTAGAAAATGCCCTTCTTATTTAAATCATAGGACATGGTGGATGGTCGTACTGATAACTTGTGACACATAACACTAGTTGGCACACCTGTTACATCTTCACTGCACTAGGCAAACACATGTAAATACTTGGACAAAAAGATCAACAACTCTTCTTTTAACTTTGCTGGTAACTTTGACCCGACTCTAACAAATTTCCCATCAACCAGGCTATGAATTTCCACTTCTTCAATGGTAATAACCATACTATGAGTCTTTATTGTATCATCTATATGGTTATAATATGAAGAGGGCTCTAGTAATTGCTATTCTTATTTAGTAACTATAAGGTTAAGAGATTTTGGATCAAGTGCAGTAACACAACATTATCTAGGTACATTCTGACTACTTCGAGCCACTTTGACTTGACCTCCAATAGCATATTTTAAAAATTGATGAACGGTCGATTCAACAACATGCATCCTTGATAGCCAAGATCTGCCCAAAATAACATTATAATGAGTCATACAATTTACCATCATAAACAACATTGTGATAGTTTTCTTGAAGGGCCCCTTGCCCATAATTGTCTCCCCTTCAAATTCCCCAATCGCATCCGCAGAGTTTCCCGTAAATCCCATTATGGTTTGATTCGAATGTTGAATAACAAATGTGTTTTTTATTTCTTATAAGCATACAAAAATAGTATGTTAGTTGAGCTTCTTGTATCGATTAGAATCCTTCGGAATTATGTTCCTTCGATAGATCCATGATTACTATAACATCTTCATGCGGCCAAAAAGTATATCTTAAACATCTCCATAAAAAAATATAAGTAGTGCAGGGTCTTGATACAAATGAGTTGACATATTTCCTTTCAATTGATCATTTAAACTATCCACATGTCTTTGTCTGGAACAGCTCGAAGGCGCCGTCATCGTATCTCCTCTGACAACAAGTCAGCATCATCATAGAAACTCATCGTAATTTTTTGAACTGCTCTAATTTATTATCTGCAAATATACCTGGTTCAGATTGGACGAAAAATGGGTCGCTCAACAACTGGTTTATGTTGTGATCAGTCGATCCTTTTGTCTTTTCCCGATAATCAATTTTCTTATCTTTTCGATGTTTTTTTGTTGTTGCATCTTGGCCATTCAACTTTTTTACTTTGACTAACAATTTTCTTACATCGACGTTTATCTCGATGCTTATCTTTCTTCTTCTAATAATAATCACCACTCGATGAGGATGACGAGACATTTGATGATAATGAAGAGCTCTTGTTGGATTCCGAAGAGCTACGATCGTCTTTAGTTTGAGTTTGGTGGATTTTAGATGAATTGTCCCTCGAATGTCACTTTGGATAACTGGGAGGATTAATATCTGGTACAAATAAATCTCTTTCAGCTTGTCTATATATTTTCATGGCCTCAATTTCCTTGCGTAATTCAGTAAGCTGATCACGCAATTGAGTTCTTTCCTCACGTTCATCATTCTCAGATGAGGCTCTAATATGTTCTTGTTCGACCTAGCCCTCTTCAACCACCAGAGGAAAATCGACTTACATTTCACTCTTCATTAACCGATGGATATAAAATATAGTGTCAAGCTTTGAATTTTCGTTATCCATGTGCTCTCACTCCCACTATGGGCACCAATATGGTGAGTTAAAATATGGTTAAGCGTATGCTTAGGAGTTGGTAGAGAAATAATTAATATTTTATGGTTGGTAGTGAGATAATTAAGCAGCTTATTGATTAGTGTAGTTAATTTTCTATCACTCATATTAATGAAGTCTTTTAAGGTATTTATAGTTAGTTTTAGGGTCATTGGTTGGAATGGTTTGAAAACTTATAAGCCTAAAGCCCATTTGTGTAAACATTGTTTTACTAGGCATACAATTAAGTCAAAAGTAAAAAGTATCTTATTTATTCTAGGTCTAAAATACCCTCTGAATTATTCCAACAGTTATGAGCAATCACTTCCCAAAATACCCGACCCTATCAACACCGGCATCATATGCCTAGTTACACCGCATATGATAAAATTATAATGCAAAAAATTAAACTTTTATTTAGTCACCGCCATCGTAAAGATTGTACACCAATGGCGTGAGCTTGGTTAAATCGCTGGTGAAAAAATTATAATGCATAAATCGAATCTTATATTTTATCGCCGCCAACACCAAGGCTGCATACTGGTGGTGTTAGGGCTTTGCAACGCTGGTGTGATACTCGTAAATAGTTTCTAAAATGGAAAAAGATCTATCTACGAGAATGGTAACTTTAGATCTAATAGATTTGAAAGATTACCTCATTTAGACCTTCAACTGCACTAAAAATGTTCTTGCATACTATTTTGGGTTTTTTTAGGGCATGAGGTTGAGGTTTTCCAATAGAATTATGATTTTTTTGGTTCAACAGAAAATTCACATTTTATAAAAAAAATGAAGTTTATATATAAATGGAAACTTGTTAGAAAAATTATATGTTAGTGAAAAAATAGAAACTTAGTTTTACTAAGTTCTCTTAAAATTTACAAAAGTTAAAATATTTATTTTTGTCAAATGAGTAAAATAGTAAAACACTAAAAAAAACTTTTTGTTTTGGAATAACTTATAGTTTTTAGGTTAATAGAATAGCCAAAACCTTAATTTAAACTTTAGACCTTTCATGTTAATATCATCTAAGTAAACTCGCCCTATAATATCACAATATGCAATGAGTGAGGGAATAAATTATTTATAATTCGCTATCTAACTCCAACATAAAACAACCTTCTATTTTTAACATTCCCAATAAAACTGAAATCCCCCAACTCTATGACCAAACTATCTTTTATATGGTCAATAACATTAATCTCTTTTTATACTCCGTCAATTAACGATGACCTTTCCTTTTACTCGGATGACTACCAACATGTTCTGTTTCATTATTATTATCAATTACCAGAACTAAAAATGGAAAGGATGATCAAAGATAATGACTCAATTTTTTTATGATTTATTTTTTAATTGAACTTGATTTTAGTTAGTTTGTGATCCAAATTTGTTGGTATATAGATTACGAATGATTTTGATATATATTATATTAGGATTTATTTGTTAGAGTATATTTAATTTTAGTTAGATTTAGGGTTTGAAGTTATAATAGATGTATTATGAGAACTGTTTTGACATATATATTGGCAGTACAGAAGCTTCACACCGTTAGTGTAGACTCATCTACACTATACTTGCAGAACTTGCATTGCCAATATATGGGCATTTGTACTACTAGTTAATACCCAAAATAGTGGTAGTACAAACGCCCTATATTGCAAGTGCGAGCTCAACTGATTATGAATTCAACAGACATTTGAACATATTGACTAATTTTGAGTTTTTTAATGTACGCTGGCAATAAACAAATGAACAACCACCAATGAATACTAGACCAAAAAAATATGAATAAGTTAAGCAAATCATGGGAAAATAATATATTTTCCATCCAATAAATGTGAGATCGCGAAGTAAGACCATACCGCCCGTTCAATGTGTTGACTAAACTACTAATAATTTTTTTTAATGTTGGATCAAAAGATTTGATTAGAGCTGGTGACAATCATAAAAAGTATTCTGACCATGAGTCGGACAAACTGACTTGCGCAAACCTGAGTCGGACCTCCTTGGGTCGGATAGGCATGGATCACCTACACATGAATTAAGAGAGATGAATAAGAGTAAAAGTCTATTTTTCGATCAAAACAACACCCACCTATTTCCAGAATATGCAAAACATAAGATGTACCAAACATATATATATATATTAATATTTTGTTTATTTATATAGTTTGATACTAAGAATCCTTTCCTTTATTTTTTTCAGTCTCGTACTTCTTTAGCGTTGAGGCTCTATACGAGGTTTTTACAATATATGATATGACCAACTAGTTTAAGGTGCTTAATTTGTTGGTTGAGATTCTATTCGGTTCTCTCGTCTCTAATCGATATAAATTCCACCAAAACCCTTCGTTGAATGATGTTTTCATCAAACAATGGTACCAAGAGGAACATATCTCTCATATCAATTACCGAGATGACCATTAAGCTTAATATGTATACGTTATGATGGATCTCCCAATTATGGGTGGAATGCTGAAAGTATACAGCTTTGAAGTGGTTGACCATATGTATACCGAGTACATTAGATTATCGAGGTTTTCTATAATTATTTTCCATCAAGAGCTAAAGAGGATGAGAGGAGTTGGTTTTGGTATGAGGTGGTTGATGGATCAATTTACGACACTTACAATCTGGATACAAATCCATATAGAACAAATGATATGGTCGTACAAGCTTCACGTCCGTACCTAATGTACTTGTACAAATGCACTATCTTTGTCAATAACATCCATAAGTTTGTGAGCATACTTATTATTGTCTTTAAATGATATATAAGGTCTGGAAGAGTTTTCCTAGGGGACGTGTATGCTAGCTTGGTTATATCGTGGGTTTGGAGAAACATTGAAGGCATCAACAAAAAAACTATATAGTTTCATATGTATGTTTGTCTACATTTTGTCACTAGATTATTGTTTTGTTTAAAACTAACTAATATTAACATTAGTGCATTCTCGATAGGCATGCTTGACTGCTGTATATATGATTATTTCATATGCTTTCACTTTGTATTGAACAAAAGATATAACCTATTGAAACTAAAACTTCTTAGTTGGTTACTAAAGAGGATGATCGGTGTGAATGCGTAACTAAAAAGCCATTATCACAACACTTTCAACGATCTCCTAGAGAATGATGTGAGTATGTTATATTTTTTCTTATTTTATGATTTTTGCGGTTAATATTCAACATTTGATTGAATCATTATTGCAACTTGTATTCCAACTGTATTTCGACATATGAGCTCACTTTCCCATTCATGAGATTCGTCTATTCGATTATCTCATTCGATGCATGAACACCGCCGAAGAAAATATGTCGCATAAAATAATACGGAAATTCGAACTCATCTAGGATAACCCAACTGCTCCCCAACAAGACAGTCTAAACCTGAAGAAGATATACAACCATTGATACAATTGTAGGTTAAATGTTTGGCGTGAGTGATGTCAACATCTACTTTACGATGAATGTCCAACACCTATTATATCTAAGAACCGCAAATCAGAGAATACTAGGTCTGTTGAATATATTTCTCGATATTTATGGCATCTCATCCCTCCAAAAGTGATTAGGGATGCTGAGGAGCTAGATGCGATTCATAAAATCATCTAGATTAAACCTCTTTGTTAAAGAGAAGCTAGTATTAATTGATCGAGTATTAAATATCACATTTTATTGGATCAATTTTACTATTCCATGATTGATTATATTATGTTTCTTTGCGTAGTTTTTGTTTGATGTTGTGTTTTGGATGATGTTTGTTTATCGAATGTATATATAAGCTGTTTTTATGGTTTTGTATCAAATATTTGTATAAGATGTTTGATAATTATTATTACTTCTTATTTGTTAAATATGTTAGTCGGTATGGGTGGTTTTCAAATGATGTTAGCTCGTTGGTTTTCACCAGACTTAAATGCTAACAAAGTGTAGCCGCTTCAGCTGTTGCACTGACTGTATAAACCTAATATACCACTAATACAACACTGAACTGATAGTATACATGGTACCGTTTAAAATTGCACAGACAATGTGATGCATCCACATGACAGTATGAGATAACTTGTAGTATAAGGCATGTAACTTACACAACAAGTTTAAGGGTGAGGGTCTATTGATTTTGGATGAAAAATAATAGTAGTGCGAACCCGTTATACTGCCAATATGCTCAAGCACTGGCAGTCATCTGGTTACAATCTTCTATTGGCAGATGCAGTGATAGTTTGGTATGTTGGTATCGTCATGATCGTGATTTCTGATTTCGTATGCGGTTTACTACCAGTTTTCTTTTAATCCTTGTGCAATAAACTAGTAGTTGACGAACTATATACTGCCGGTATTAGATGTATAAAACTTTAAATTTGAACACAACACAAGTGAATGGAAGAATATATACATCTATTGGAAGACGCGGATATAAAAAAGGAAGAAAAAATGTCTATATAGAAGCTATAATTGCTGGAAAACAAGGTAAACAACCATATTTTTTAAAATAACTTTTTTCGTATCTTTGTAGTGTGTAGCTTATTTTCACTTATTCTAAACCCATACACCTTTAGTCCAGGGGGTGTGAACTGATGGTGCATGTGGTACAATTGGTTTGAAATCCTAGTACTAATGGTTAATATGAGGTTCATTTTTTAAGTTGATATTTTATATTTTGGGTTTATATTTTGTTTACTTAGTTTCATTTTAAGAACTTTTGAATTATAAGGTAAGAATGATACATATAGATATGCATATGATTTCACTACTGATTAAACTTACGTTTTTTTACAACGTAATATTATACACAAGATGGATTGATTAAGTGAGTTAAAAAGATCGGAACACAAAACAAAGTGATTATCAACATAAAATATCGTGATGCTCTAAATAGTAGAAAAAATCCTATAATATTATTTGAATGCACAATATGAGGATGATATAATCGGGCGGTACCAAAAAACGATCTTATAAAAAATTTGACCTGAATAAATAAGTATGATTTTCATTTCGAGCTTAAATATATTATGGTAACTCTAGATCAATGGTCGTTAAAGGTTATTTCAGCATTCACAACCATACAAATACTAAACATTTAGACAATCATTCATATGCGAGATGTTTAAATATTGAAGAGTTTAAATTTATCGAGCGTTCTACCATCATTGGGACTGGCCCTAGATAAATTTTGAATGGAGTAAAAAATTTGAACAAAGAAAATATATCGTCCATGCACACCATATATAATGCTCAACAGAAAAGATGGATGTTGGAGAAAGTCGGTCGGTCACAGTTGCAATACTTATAGGCCAATTCAAAAGATATAATTATTTTAAATGTTATAAATTTAACAAAGATAAATGTGGTGTTATTATTGATATTTGATTTGCATATCCGGTTAGTGTGGATTTATTACAAATATTTACAATAATGCTAATAATGGGTAAACTTACAAGAGAATAAGGTATGAGATGCCGTTGTTTGAAATCTTCGGAGTAACATCTACTCGTTTTGATAGTGCACGTGCACGAGTTATATTTTTTTACATATCCAATCTCAGATAATGCCCATATACTAGTCTACTGCCAACAAGGTCTAACTTAATATCACAAAGGATATGTAGTTTAAATAAATCATTTATCACCAAACCAAGCACCTTATACACCTCTTGCCTGATATTTTGCGGGAGGTCAGAAACCCAAATATTTGGAATCAATTTTTTTTATATCCTGATAAATTGAAAAGTAAACATGTAAACATGAACTAAAAAATATCTACGAATATTAAACAAAATTAAAAATAAACATAAAAATATATTAGTTTAAAACATTCAAAGGAAAATAAATAAAACTTAAAGTGATTGAATGAACATAAAACAACATTTAACATGAACATAAATTAATAAAACAATTAGTCAAATTGGTATCATTTGTTAAAAGTGCAACTCCTCATTGGTTCTTCTTTTTCAGTAATTTGTTCATCTAGATAAACGTAGCATATATTTTTTCAAAAACTCAATTACTTTCAAATGGAATAAGTTATATGCCTCATTCCTAATTGTCCACGGGATATCGAACACACGATATATTGGTTCATTTTTTAGATAAATGTACCTTGTAGATACTTCTTCACGACTACGTGGGGACAACATGTATTTTCTCCTACAATCTCGTACATGTAGTACATTGTAAATAACATTTCATTGAAGATGACCTATAAAACAAAAACAATACAATATGTTATTAAAAATGTTAAGTTAAACGTTTAAATATTGTCAAACATATAATAAGTACACGTTTATGCACTTATATCATTCTCTTTTAGATCGCTAAGAACGGTGCAAATGTTAGATTTGGATCACACGTTATAGCCCAACAATATTTTTTGCTTTAAATTTGGGGGATTGTGCGTGGGCTTTAAAGTTGGAAAGTGGTCGTATATCCAATAGTCTAGCATGTCCATAAAACCATATAGGTTCTGCTTTTAAGATTTCCAATCATCCTCAAAGTAGGATAAAAGAAAGCCAAAACAATATCCCCCAAGTTATATCGCGCAACCCAACATCCATGCTCTCCAAACCATATAAATAGTTATCCTTCACATTTTTATTTGGTATCCACGAATATAGTGAACCCAAAATGCCTCATCCGTTCTTCTATTTGAGTTATAATATCCTTATCCTCTTTACCCTCAAGTAAGTCGTAATCTTATCACTACCGTCGGTGCCACTGGTAGGCACATCATAGTGCGGTGTACAATGAGCTGATGATGGTGAAAAATTAGGTGATAATGGTGGAAGAACAACTCAAGGTGGTAGGGGAAGAACATCTGATGATGGTCAACCCATCATACAACATCAACTTGTTTGTCAACATTTTCATCACATGCTTTAAACCTTTATGAATGCGACATAATGATCTCTCGTTGTGCTCCTTAGTCTCATTTTCAATGCTCGGTCTTCCACGTTTTTTGCGAATAACTCTCATCTTGTCGGCTTGAACGGACCTAACAAAAGAAATGGACTTGTCAATGCGCTCATTCTAGAGCTCTAAACATGGCGATTGAGTGGTCATTCCCTGTACGAGACGACCTCAGTCAATAAATAATAAAAGTTAGATAAGAAATAACTGAAATAAATATGCAAATGCAAGTATTAGTAACTAAATTTCATAACAAACACATTATTATAACTAATTAAGCACGAAAAAACAAGTTTAATAAGTTTGAAGTTTTAAAATTTCAAAAGGAACTTCGATCGTGCACCACAGGTGCACCGGCTACGCACCTATGGTGCACGGTGTTGTGCACTATCGCCGCATAAAAGATGCACCGATGGTGCGAGACACAACACAACTGGTGCGTGGTCCACTTCCTCGCGATTCCCGCGAGGAAGATATCTCCTACACTATCCAATAAATCCCCAAACCCTCCAAATCCCCAAATTAATCATAACAAAACCCTAAAGACATAAACCCTAACTTAACCCATAAATTCCACAACAGATTACAATAACAAACATAACTAGAAAAATATATTAACAAATAGACTAAAAAATTCAAAAAAATTAATTAAAAAACCATATATTATAAAAAATAAAAAAATAAAAATCAAATTTTGTAACTCAATGATTCATCATCAATAACAAATTAATTCATAAAAAAAACCCAATAATTAATCCGTCAAGAACAAAACTAACAATAACCTAACAAAAAACATGCATATATTTATAAATTCAAAAAATAAAATAAAATCTTTTTTTAGAAAAAATATAATATTAGATTTCTTACAATGGAGAAGAAGAAGCTCACCAAAAAAGGAATTCGGCCTTCAAAAATTAGATTGTGAGAACAAATTAGAGAAAACAAGATAAAAGGTATTTAAAGAAAATGTGTGGTATATCTTAATAAAAAGATATTTATTAGATGAAGTTATTATAAATATATGCGATTAAACTGGATTCGGATAAAAATAGTTTTATTCATATTAAAAATAATAGAGAAAAACTAAACTTGGATTTGATTCGAAAACTAGAAAAATGAAAAACGCTCCAAGAAAACGCCTCTCTGTTTCTTGAGGAGATCATCTCCTTCATCTAGCCCTGTTCTTCCTTCTCATGGAAACTCTAAGAAAACAAAGATATAATGAATAATTTCATGTTCTTCAAAAATAAATCTCGGAGAAAGAGAATACGAAAAGTTTTGCTGAACTTTTTAAGCCAAAAAATAACTCTGTTTCATTGAATCCAGAGTGGATCAAGGAGTCTGGAGATCATTTCTCGATACAATTTTCAGAGGAGGTTAATTTTTTTTTGCTTGAACAATCAAAAACAACTTTGATTGGAAAATTTAGCAATGGTATACCAAAGAAGATCAAGATCGACAGTTTTCTAAATTCGTTGAAGTTTAGAGGTGGTTACAGCTATAAAGTCTGGGATTCTCATCATATTTTCCTGGAATTTACTTTGAAAGAGGATGTGTATCGTATCTGGTCGAAGAATGTATGAAGGTTTGATGATTTTGTAATGAGAATCCTTTGATGGAATCCTGATTTCAGTAAAAATCGTGAAAACCCAACTGTCTTATCATGGGTTAGATTTGAAAATTTGCAAGAATTCCTTTACAATGAGGACATGGTGATTGATCTTGCAAAATCCTTAGGCACAACATATAGAATTATTGTTCCTGAAGAAAACAAAGCTCATGGGAATGCTTGTTACGCTCAGATCGCTGTTGATATTTCCAAACATCTGAAGAGGAAGATGTGGATCGGGTTTGGAAAAAATGACGGGTACTGGTTTTCTATTAGTTATAAGAATCTTCCTTCATATTGTAGTTATTGTTTTCACATTGGTCACAATCGGTTTGATTGCAAAAAACAGTTAAAGAATGCTGAGAATGTTGAGGAAAGAAAAGAGAAGACTGAAATACTTGAGAATAAGGAAACCAGTGTTGCTCAGGATAATGATTTGGGAAAAGATTTGGAAAAAGAATCTGAAAAGAATATGGAAACATTTAATCATGATTCAAGAAACAACATTATTAAAGTTTACACAATGAAGATCAAATCTATCGTAAGACATAAAGATCAAGACTCGCAAGAAGAAAGTTACAACCAAACTGCAAAAGAAAGTAATCAGCAACAATCTTTTCATTAACAAGTTTAAGGGGAACTTAAACAAGCAAACATGGGGACATATCATCAATCAGCTAGCAGGAATTCTCCTACCAAAGATAGTTCTGAGTATATTGACGCCCTGAAAAGACTTGAAAATGAGTGCATTCACCAAAGAAATTCTGATATGGATAATTCGTCTCCTGATCCAGAAAATATTGGAAGCTGTTCAGCATCACCAACCTTTTCAACTAGACAAACATTTAATGAGATTATAGAGAGTAAGTTAAGGACTGCTAAAAGAAGGAATAAATCTGAAAGTAAAATGAAAATAAAGTCCCTAAACTTGGGGGACAAACTGCAAACATATCATTCTGATAATGATCAGAATGCTTAGTTGGAATGCAAGGGGTCTCAACAACAAGCCTACCAGGAGAAGGTTGGCCTCTATTGTTAAGAATGAGCACATTAAGATTCTTACTGTTCAGGAGCCAATGTCTAAGATTGAAAAGATTGAGGAGATTTCAAAATCTCTTGGTTTTAGTTTTCACAATTCTAATATCTCAAATAAGATCTGGACATTTTAGATGGAGGATATTAATATTAATGTCATTCGAAATTTGGATCAGTGTCTCCATATGGAGGTTACTTATCCTGGTATGGATGATAGCTTTCTTCTTACCTCTATATATGCTAAGTGTCAGCGTATTCAAAGAATCAGTCTTTGGGATAGCCTGTTGTCTTTCAAAAACTCAAGCAAAGCCTGAATGTGTGCTGGTGATTACAATACTATATCCTCTCATGATGAGCAGATTGGCTGTATTTCGAATTGTCAGACTAATATGGATAACTTCAATGAGACTATTAAAGATTGTGATATGGTGGATGCGGGTTATGGAGGGTCTAAGTATACTTGGTCCAGAAGCAACAAGTGGAAGAGACTAGACCGGGTTCTTATCAATGATATATGGTTGAAGCTCTTCAACAAAACACAGGTCTTTCACATGGTCAGAACTTGTTCTGACCATGCTCCCCTTTTAATAACTGCTGATATCTCAAATTCAGTTGAGAAAAACACAAAGCCTCTTTATTTGAAATTGAGTTCTCCAACAAATGGTAGACTAAAGATGAATGTGGATGGTGCTTGTCCTAGAAATGGAGAATCTGCAGGTGGTATTGTGATTAGAAACAGTGAAGGTAACATTGTAAATGCAATTGGTCTAATGTTTGGTAAGCTCACTCCTATTCAGGCTGAATATATAGCTCTCATTGAAGGCCTTATAATATGCTACAAAAACAATCGGAAGGATATTGATATCGAAACTGATTCGCTCATAATTGTTAATCAGATTGCTTTCAACTCTAACTCTTGGACAAATAGTTCTTATCTAAATATTTGTAGAAATCTAATAGGATCTAAAATGAATATCAGCCACATTTCGAGAGTCCAAAACCAAACTGCAGATTGGTTGGCTAAATGGACTCTCAAATGTAAGCAGAAGAATACCTTCTCTCATTATGATGCTCCTCCAAGCCTTCTAGCTGTTATTGTCCTTGAATCCCTGGGGCTTGGTTATATGAGCCTTGATTAAATTGGTTTCGAAGATACTGTCGAAGTTTTGTTCTCTGCAGGAAAACATTCCGATTATGGAGATGCTGTCTTTTGATTTCGAATATTTGTTTGCCTGTGGAGCTGTTTTCGAAGCAAATGGTGCCTTTGGAGATGTTTTTGGAGCTTCTTCTGGAGCGGATATTGATTATGAAGTGTTGCGGATGTTGCAAGTGGAGCTGTTAGTGAAGCAGAATGCTGTGAATGGAGTTGATGTTGTTACTGAAGCTGATTCCTCTGTCCTTCGAGGCTGAAGAAGATGAAGATAAAAGCTTTCTTTCTTCGGTTTTAGTTGATTAGAGTTCTTGTGAAATCCAAAATTTTGTTTAGGCGGGCAATTTTTAGGTTATAAATTTTTTTGAGGTTTACTTTAGCCCCTGTATTTGTACTTCTTTCACAATTGAATAAAATGTTTTTCTTGATTAAAAAAAAAATATATTAAAAATAATGGAGACATTTAATTATTCAAACTTTACACCTTTCGTGTCCGTCCACAGTCTATCAGTGAACTCGTCCCCATAATCTCACATCCTGGGACGAGTGAGGGAGGAAAAGATTTATCATTCGCGAGTGTTCCTTAGGCGCGTCGAATATCGCGTCGGTCCATAATTTGTCTCTCTGTCGATTCTAAAGTTCAGAATCAGGAGAGAGAAATTAGAAATGATAACTTCCTCAGTAGCCCCTGACCCTGTGGATAAAGATAGAAAGAGAAAGAGAGAAAGAGAGAAAAGGAAGAAAGAAAGGAGATAGAAGTTGTAATAGTAGCTGCAAAAGCACATGGCCTCCATGCCTTTGGGGCCTAACCATCAACAAGAACAACAACCACGGCAGCCGACTGAAAATGAAGCTTTGAAACGCCAACGTACCGATATGAAATCCGATAAGGTTACTCTCTCTCCTTAAACTCCCCGTGTACAGTGTTGTTATTTGTATACATCTGGTGGCGGTTTCGATCTTGTGTAATTTAGCTTAATCTTCTCTATCGGAGTTGGTTTATGTCCGATCTGCGTTCGCGGCTTTGGTGTTCATCGTCCGCCTGTTCTAAAGTTATCTGGTCGGAGTTTTGTAAAGGACGATGCTTTCGATCGGAAATTTTCTGTTTCCATATTTGCTTAGTTTGTATAGTCTTTAATTCCCATTTTTATGTTTGATATAGATCTTGATAACGGAATCTGTTTTCTTGTTTAACATTTTGTTGAAATGTTTGCTAAAGATGAATTAGTGGATTGTCTGGAAGTATTATCAGACTTAGAGCCTATTGGCCTTCCATCTCCCATCTTCTCCTATTTTTCGTCTGCTGATTTTTCTTTGACGGTGTCTCTTGATGTATCTAATCCATATGGACCGGTTTAATCTTGACCTTGAGTTCTTTTTTTAATTGCCGAAACTATGGTGATCTTCTCTACTGTAGTTAGGGTGTATGATTTTTCAATGTGTTTTTCTTTCTATACATAGCAAGATTGTTTGCTTTATAAAGTGAATCTCTTTGCTAATTAATAAGCTTTTATAGCATGAGATCCTTTCTTGCATAATGTGGATGGATAGTTTACTTTTCTTCACAGGAGAGAATTTGATTTTACTAGATTCACTATCGCTTCTTTTAGTTTTATTTCAAACCTTTGTTGTATTTCTTGCTGCTTCGGCTAATGCTGCTGGTTGGGCTAGATCGTTGCCCCTTTATGTCCATAACTTTTCTAACACTCAAAACTTTATGGAATACTTTTTATTGTACACAGTTAAGTAATAAAATGATTACTAATTGGATCTTGCAACGTGAAGTATATGTTATTGCGTAGCTATTAATGGAGCACCTGACAGCAAATAAATTTGTTAGGTGTATCATTTTCATATTCTTGTTTCATTTTAACCTAATTTTTCTTATATTAGGAAATGTCAGCGCCGGTCATTGAGGGGAACGATGCAGTCAACGGGCACATTATTGCCACCACCGTGGGAGGCAAAAATGGCGAACCAAAGAGGGTAAAAGCTTGAATGTTTTTCACTTTTATATTATTATAAGTTGTATTTATAATGGTAATTTGACTAGTTTATTACTTTTAGTTTTATTATAATTTTTTGTGTGTTCATTATTTGCTTCTTTTATAATTAGAAAGACTAAATTACCGAAAAGCTCTTTAATCAACACTAGATATAACTTCTTTCTAATACTGGATGCTCTTTACAGACCATCAGCTACATGGCTGAGCGAGTTGTTGGCACAGGATCGTTTGGAATCGTTTTCCAGGTATATATTCCGCTTATATAGTTACCATGTATTTTCCTTCTACTTTTTTGGTTAAGTCTGTATAAATACTTTCTTTTTAGGCAAAGTGCTTGGAAACTGGAGAAACTGTGGCTATAAAGAAAGTCTTGCAGGACAGGCGGTATAAAAATCGTGAGCTGCAACTAATGCGATTGATGGATCATCCAAATGTGGTTTCTTTGAAGCACTGTTTCTTTTCTACCACAACCAAGGACGAGCTTTTCCTGAATCTAGTAATGGAATATGTTCCTGAGACCATGTACAGGGTATTGAAGCATTACAGCAGCACGGGTCAAAGGATGCCTCTTTTCTATGTGAAACTTTATACCTATCAAGTATGGAATCTTATTTCTGTTCAGTCTCTTTTAGTACTTTCTTGACCTTTTTTCTGGTATGTCGATGATAACTAGGGAGAATTTGGTATGCAGATATTTAGGGGGTTGGCATATATCCATAATGTTCCTGGGGTGTGTCATAGAGATTTAAAACCCCAAAATATTCTGGTAAGCTGTTCTGTCACTTGATGTGTAGTTGCTTTACTGTTTTCACGTACCTAATTGTAGTTCTATTGGTAGGTTGATCCTTTAACCCACCAGGCTAAGCTCTGCGACTTTGGAAGTGCAAAAAGTCTGGTATGTGGTCCCTTTCTTACCGCCCTTTAAGCTAACTTGATATACCAATACCAATCTTCTTAGCACCATGAACTACTAAACTATTTATCACGTGTGTTCCGGCTATTGACTCAAAACAGTTTTTGAAGGTGATATATCCTGTGATTCTAAGATAGTCTGACATAATGTTCAAGCGGTCTTTTTTTTTCTCCAGTATCTTTTTTACCTGCTTAATGGTCGTCTATTAACTCTTTTGTTGCACGTGCACTGTCTGGACACGGTTTCTATCATGTGATTGTAAAACTTGGTCTTTGTGCCATTGTGCTAATTGGGACAATTACATATGTAGGCCCCATACGTACATGCATGATGCACAGGTTTATGTTGTCTTTCTCCAAGTTTGAGTTGCTGCTTGCTTCTTATGAGCAATGAGCTCAGTTTTTCTAATTCATCTAAAATTCATTCGTTGTGTGATATGTATCTATGAAACTAGTATCTATCATCTACTAATCTTATATTAACAGTGTATTTATTAGATGAAGCTGCATGCTTAAACTCTTAGTGAGACCTAATTGACTTGAAGTGGCGGTTTTCTTTTTAACTACCTATCTTGCATTTAAACTCGGTGGCCTAACTATGCTGGTTTTAGTGTCAAGTTTACATTTTAACTGACATGACTAAGGTTGGGGTGGCTACTAGGTCAAGGGCGAAGCAAACATAGCATATATCTGCTCTCGTTATTACCGTGCTCCTGAGCTCATCTTTGGTGCAACAGAATATACGCCATCCATTGATATTTGGTCTGCTGGTTGTGTCCTGGCAGAGCTTCTACTTGGACAGGTAATTGACTTCTGTGGCATTCAATAGGGTCCTTCCTAGTTTCTACTTAATGTTATGGTGAATGGAATTTTTGCATTTTGAAATGGAATGATTTGGTGAATGATGCTTTTGCATTGTGAAACCAAACTGTGAAGGGTTCTTATATTTTCACACTTGTTTTTAGCCTTTGTTTCCAGGACAAAATGCTGTGGACCAACTTGTAGAGATAATTAAGGTGAAGCTCTTTCTAATATATTGTGTCTTGGACTGTGGGATCCGAGTTTTCCGACTTGATCGTCTACTCTAGCAATCTTGTCATCATAAATGCTGCTCTTTTTAGGTTCTTGGTACTCCAACTCGAGAAGAAATTCGATGCATGAATCCAAACTACACAGATTTTAGATTCCCCCAAATCAAAGCTCATCCTTGGCATAAGGTATGCACTTTACAGTCTTCTATCTGAGAGGGCAACAATTTAATGACTTGAACCTTCAATAACTTGTAGAATAATGTAAGAATAATGATTTAGTTGCGAGGTATCTTTGAGGTGCTATTTTGTAATTTTAGTTGCACTAATACTGACTGTTCCTTGGTTTAGGTTTTTCACAAACGAATGCCTCCTGAAGCGATTGACCTCGCTTCGCGACTTCTTCAGTATTCCCCTAGTCTACGCTGCACCGCGGTTAGTACATTTTGAGTGAGAAGTCTTTTTGCAAAGGTTTATCAGGATAAAATTCATCTGTCGCCATAATTCCATGCCAGTCTCACTTTTAAAATTCAGGCATGTGTTCCTAACTTATTTGGCTCTGCCTGCTGCAGCTTGAGGTATGCACACATCCATTCTTCAATGAACTTCGGGAACCAAATGCTCGACTTCCTAATGGCCGTTCTTTACCCCCTCTGTTCAACTTCAAACAAGAAGTACGTCGATGATTCTCTAATTAGTTAAGCATTATATGAGGCATATGCATTGTTCATTATGAGTATTTATAGTTCTTTTGTCCAATTGTATCAACTGGTAGTAGCAAGCATGTCCATCTTTGTTAATTCGTTTAAGTTCAGCACCCTATGAAGCACTGAGGACTGTAGTGTGTTGTTTCAGTTTGTTAGATTTTGAAAAGTCTTCTTGTTGGCCAACTCGTAAGCCTTGAGGCTAAAAATAGCAAGAAAATGTCAACTTAGGCTAGTCAGAATCATTGTAAAGGACTGGAATTCTAGATGACCTACTACAATTGCTTTCCGAAATCTGAACCCTATATTGTATATCATTTGGTATAATGTTTTACAAAGAGTGTAATCTACTATATAGAAAACCTCGCCAACTCTAAAAATATATTCTGGTTTTCAGTTGACTGGAGCTTCACCCGAGCTGATCAACAGGCTGATACCGGAGCATGCGAGGCAAAAAACGGGGCTTGTATTTTCACAGCCAGCCGGTGCATAGCGTGAAGGTGAGAGAAACTCTAATGCCATGCACTTTAAGGTACGAAAATTTGATTGTATTTGAAACCAAGCAATCTAGCATAGTTATTGGATTGCGAAGATGTAAACTTTTAGTGGCTTACCTAGACAACATGAAAATTGGGGATGCTGTCTAGTATGATAGTCTAGTTATTTGAATGTTTTGTACATTATTTTGATCGGAAAAGTTTCCGGAAGGCTAGGAATATGAAAATGACTTTGTAATGAATGTTTTGCTAGATAGGCTAGCGAGATAAGAATGTTCATTAGTAGTTTGGCTTGTATTTTGTTCTTTCTTGCTATGATTCTTAATGTAATTTCTACTTATGGGTTGCAGTCTAATTAAGTGTGATAGCCTCTGAAATTGACGTAGGACAGGGGTAGATAGGATAGAGTTGGAATCACTCCAACAACGAGCTTCGCGCTCAAGGCTTCACACCTAAGGTTAGAGCTTCACGCTCAAGGCTTCGCGCCTAATTTAGAGCTTCACGCTCAAGGTTTCTACACCTAGGGTTCCTTTCACAGGATATGAGTAAGACTCAACTTTTTATATTTCTCAAAAACTGCCTCATACAATCACCTTACATCCTTTATATAGGAGATAATAAGACTCTAAGACTTGTTGTAATTTCAAAAGACCCTAAGTTTCTGACTTATTAAAAGCTTGTAATAAAAAGGTAATAAAGAGCTGCACATAATTGTGACTCTTAATATTTCTTCAGTTCTTAGTTTCTGTTCTGCATCATTCTCCTCTGCTGAAAAGATCTCGACTCCGGCGAGATAAAACTGAAGTACCGCACGAGGATTTCAAGATTGATACGTTGTAGCTCTTCTTTTGTAACACATCCATTCTGTCGATCGGGTATATTCTTCCATATAATCAAAAACTTTTGGTATCCAGTTTGTCCCCTTGGAACAACATGTTGTTCAAATATGTCACCTAAAGACCAAAAGAAATAAGCCCAGTTCCGATTTACCACTTTCGCTCGGCTATTCGTTTCAGAATGGTAGGCAATATAGAAGGTTAGTTTACTGCCCATCATGTGTGAGAAGGTATTCCGAAAACAGTTCCCGAATACCAAATTTTCATCGAACAGTGCACTTAACCTATGCAATTTAACAATCTTTGCCAAGGAAACCTTTGCCACCTTAGATGCAGCGGATTCCATAGAACATAAACTCCTTTCAAACAAATGATCCACAAACGCAGAATAATGATTTCCTAAAGTTATAGGTAATCTTTTTGCGCTAGAGTTATCTTTAGTCAATTGAAGAGATTTTCTCCCACAACCAGTGTGTAAAGTCTTCTTCAGAAGAGTTTCCTCGTTCTCTTTTGCATTTGTTGACGAATCTTCAGTGTCTTTAGGTTGAACCAGTTCTACTTCGTTCATAGTAGGCTTCAACACTTCTCGAGAAACCTCTTTTGTAGAGAATTGAACAGCAAAATGGTCAAAGCCTCTACAGCACCATTGTGTTGCCTTTGCATTAGAATCTTCAGGTTCCACTTCTTCTTTGTTCGTAGAGGGATAGACAATATCAAGAGTATTAGGGACAGAACTGACCTTTGTCTTAAGTGACGAGGGTTGGGATGTCATAGCATATGAAGTGTCTTCCGTGATGATGCTCGGTGCCTTTAAGTGTAGGCAGCATTCTACATCTTGTATCACTTGGTAAGCTCGCTCCAATGTATCAACACCATGAGTTATTAGCTCTTTCCGAATGTCCTGACGAAGCCCTGTTCTAAAACGAGAGAGAGTAATCGAAGCATCTTCAGTTATATCGCACCTCACCCTTAATTCCTCAAATTGAAATACATAATCTGCAACAGTCATGTTGCCTTGACGAAGCATGTTCCACTGGTCAAGCAGTTGTTGTTGATAAGACAGAGGAACATATTTTTCCCGAAGTTTTCTCTTCATTTCTCTCCATAAAATGATGGGCTTTTCTCTTTTGCTCTGTAACTGTGTTTCAACACTGCTCCAAAACTTTCCCGCTTGTCCAGCCATCTTCCATTTCGCAAATCTGACACGACGATCATTGCTCATTCCATGCCATTCAAAATATTGATCCATTTCCGACAACCAATCGAGAAAGGCCTCGGGTATAAGGTTTCCGTAAAAATCAGGTGGCTCTCTCATTACTATTTTCCCTCTGTCTTCAAATTGAGGTATCGTTCTAACTCTTGTACCTCCCGCGCTGCTTTCCTCATCTCCATTTTGGATTTTCAACGCTGCGAATCGAGCATCGAATGTCGTACGCATTTGGGCTGACTCTTCTTGCAGTAGTGCGAGCTGGTTGCTTAACTTCTCGAACATTTGAGTAAATTGAGCCAGATCCATTTTGTATTTTTGCTATGAAAAGGAAAACAAAGGCCTTTCGGCTCTGATACCAAAACTGACGTAGGACAGGGGTAGATAGGATAGAGTTGGAATCACTCCAACAACGAGCTTCGCGCTCAAGGCTTCACACCTAAGGTTAGAGCTTCACGCTCAAGGCTTCGCGCCTAATTTAGAGCTTCACGCTCAAGGTTTCTACACCTAGGGTTCCTTTCACAGGATATGAGTAAGACTCAACTTTTTATATTTCTCAAAAACTGCCTCATACAATCACCTTACATCCTTTATATAGGAGATAATAAGACTCTAAGACTTGTTGTAATTTCAAAAGACCCTAAGTTTCTGACTTATTAAAAGCTTGTAATAAAAAGGTAATAAAGAGCTGCACATAATTGTGACTCTTAATATTTCTTCAGTTCTTAGTTATTGGATTGCGAAGATGTAAACTTTTAGTGGCTTACCTAGACAACATGAAAATTGGGGATGCTGTCTAGTATGATAGTCTAGTTATTTGAATGTTTTGTACATTATTTTGATCGGAAAAGTTTCCGGAAGGCTAGGAATATGAAAATGACTTTGTAATGAATGTTTTGCTAGATAGGCTAGCGAGATAAGAATGTTCATTAGTAGTTTGGCTTGTATTTTGTTCTTTCTTGCTATGATTCTTAATGTAATTTCTACTTATGGGTTGCAGTCTAATTAAGTGTGATAGCCTCTGAAATTGAGTTCGTTGACATGTTGTCGCCGTATACGTTTTGCTACTTTGGCTTTTATTTTGTCATTTCTTATTGTGTATGGACCAAAGAATGTTCATCAGTAATTAGTGCTTTTTTTGGTTTGACATTTATTTTGGCGACTCGCAAAAAAAATCGACGAAATTATTCCATGAAGTGGCCTGGTTTTGTTTTTCAGTATTTACAAAATCGCCACTATAAAAAAATCCTTGAAACTCTAATTAATTACATTTCCTATCATTATCTACTTCACGAAGTTGCAAAACAGAAATTAACTTCTAATCCAACATTCTATTTCATAAAACTAAAAAAAAATATTACATTGGTTGAGTTATTTAAAAAAAAATACATCAATCAAAACTTAGATGTAGTTATTTAGTTGCATTACTGATCGCCACCACATTCAATTGTGTTTTTCACTGTCTAGCACTGATGATGGTACAATTTACTTACCGGTAAAAAATATACTAGCGACAAACATCCTATAAAGGAGATTGATGTCGCGTTCGTCAATACAAATCATTTTAATTTTAGATTCATTTAGTTATTTATTATGATCTATTCATTTAATTTCAATCTTCAATTATTGGTCGATATGGTTAAAAGTTCACATTTACCGACAATAGATTCAACGTGGATGTGCACGAATAGAGATGATGTTAATCTATGATCGGTCCCCTTGCTCGATAAAGTTAGCATTTTTTTAAGACTACAACATCCCTCACCCACAAAATCCGTACAATGCGAACAAGTCATAGTAGACTTAACCAAAGACTTCTAAAGGTGTTAGTGCTGTAATTTTTGAATCAAATCAGAAGTACTTGTTGTTTTATACTTTTTATTGGGTAAACTTTTTAATTATTTATTAAGGAACCATTTGTATTGAACTATCATTGTTAAATTTTCAGTTAATAATTATTCATTTTTTTTGTCGATGCCACGATGTTTATGGCGTTTGCCAACCGTCGACGTGGTTTTGGCGTACATGTCAACCAGCGTAGGTAACTAAAATGAGGCCACCTGAGGACGAAAGCGCGGTTCAGTACGCCACCATATGCAAAGTTTTGGCCAAACTCACTAGGAGCTACCTAAAGTATTTTACTTATTATCGCCAGCATATGGCGGAAGTATGAGTATCAGAAGTTTATCCAGCGCAATAACCAATGGCACTAGTGGGTCGGTCAAACCCTATGCACTAGCAGCAATGTCTAATATTATTAATATTATTATGTATTATTAATAATACTAATAATTATAATAATATTATTATTAATAATATTAATATTAATAATCCCCAAAAAATTATCTCGTCATTATTTGAACCCTCTAAAAGTTATCCCGCCAATATTTTCAGCCCCAATAAATTATCTCCCATACTTTCAACTTTTTTTATAGCTCTTGATACATATAGTTTGGAGATGTCAATCAGATTTTCAAAAGTATATAAAAATTTGAAGTAGCTTAAGTATGAAATGGATCGTAGATAAAGACAACCACTTGCTTCAAGCGGTCAAGTATGTTACAAGAACAATGTCCGACGAAACCACATACGCTTTTTTTGATGAAGTATTGCATGATGTACTTTGACTACAGACGTCTAGATTTACAAACCCACATACTCGCAGTCGTGCTAAAGTCTCTATCAGGTACAACGAATTAAAATCTGAACCAATGCTTCAGGTGTTCGACTTGTCGTACGTTGTACAATAAGAGGTATTACAAGTGTGGTAGTCGAAAATTATTGACTGGATTACAAGAGATATGATAGTTTATCTGAATGAGAGCATTGCTGAAAAAGAGGATGCGATGGCTAATAGCTTACCGATTGAGGATAACATCGAATCCGATTTCGACTAATACATGTTATCGTATTATGTATTTTCATTGTTAATCTTATATTGTTTTGAGGTTTTTTAATTTAGTCTGTATGCAAGTTTAAAATTATTTATGTATTTCTATGCTTCCTGTAATGTTTATAGTTTTTGTTCCTCTATTTTATACCTTTGAAATTTTTAATTAAATGAGTCTTGGTATTAAGTACCTTTCAAGAGTTTAAAACTTTCCATACGTTAAAAACTTTCACAACATAAGTACCAGAGACTATCAAGGTCTAAATTTTTTCATATATGATAAGATAGCCTCGACTTATATGTGTATGTGATAATATAGTCTTATAACTTGTTGGTAGTAACTTGAGCCTTATTATGACATGTATATACTTAATTTCCTACTATTCAATCCTTATATTGTTTGGTGTCATATAAAAAGGTTGGCTCGTACTATTAAACGTGCATAACACAAGTTATGCGTGAGTTTAAATCTATATTCTAATGATATATGGAAATCTTAGTTTTCTCATTTCTCCCAATAGTTATAACTAAACATGAGTTGTCTAAAACAGTAAATAACATCCAAAGGAAAAATATATAGTAACATATATCTTTTCATCATTCACTAGTAAGGTTTTAATGCCCAAATGTTTTCGTGAATACAACATTTCTATGAGTGTTCTTAGTTTATAATAAATTTTGTTATAGTGAGGGTTTGTTTATATTGTACCTTTAGTTTAGTTATATATTCTTATTTTCAATTACAACGTGTAAAAAATTCAGTTAAGTAATACAAGCAGATACAAGACGAGAAATGAGTGAAATAATAGATAGAATAAATTAAGACATAAATAAGTTTGGAAAATTATGTCTCAAGGAACAAGTGCAGATAAAAGGTTTCGAGTTTAGTATTTAAAAAGAAAATTTCATAATTAAGAATGGTGTTTCCTCAACACGTTTCGAGCATATAGACGAATCAAATGTATGGAAACCAATAATACAATTATCATCAACCGACAAAATAAACTTAAATTTTACTATGGAATTTCACATGATCAAAGTTACATAGTAAAAAGAGTTACTCATTGGGTGTATGAGCCTCGTTTTGCAGCTGAGTCTTAGATAAGGTTTTATGAGTAAATTAGCTTTCAGTTTTTTAGTAAGCATCTTAAATATCGCGCACTTGTTTGTGCGAACTCATAATTCCATATGTCTCACTGATTGTCTTGTAGTGTCAATTAAAAAATCAAGCGCGTTTATATATGCACAACAATCCTTTAATTTTCATGGTTCATCTGGAATCCCTTAGCGTAAAGTCTGTATAGTTATAAAAGGTTTTAGGATAACCTAAAAGACTCCATTATCGTCGGTTCGTCTCAGTTTGGATAACGATAAGCCAACTTATAAAGTCTCATATCGTGTTTTTTGTTAAATCACCAACTGAAAATTTCATGTATTCTTTCATATATGGATAAAATACTAATTAGCATCAATAGATGATATCAAAATCATATAGAATCCTTTACACCGGTGCGAGTGTCCCTTCAATTTAAAGCTTAACATCTCGGAGAACTATATAAAGAAGAGTTTTTAATTTTTTAAGTAAGTGCAAGTCAAATACAAAATTTCTAACGTATTTTGTAATATAGAGATATAAAATTATCAAATTATCTTGTAATTTATATAAATATTATTAAAGATAAATATATTCTTTTTATTGTTCTTCGATAAAAAAATGTTAAATTGAGTGGTGAAAAAACATTCCCCGAAAAAATGAAAATAAATCTATCAAACCATTAAAGACACAAGTATTCTTTTATTGCTCTTCTTGTATATTTAAAATAACATTCATCTTTAGTAGTGTTCATGGTATTTTTAGTTGAGTTTGTTTTACTTCGAATCAATGTATCTTAAAATCTACCGCTTAAAAAAAATATTTCAAAGTTTTCAATATCTTCATTTTTTTATGAATAGTCAAACAAGATGTAATTTTTAGTCTAATCGATAAAAGTTGCTCAAAATATTTAAAATTGATTAGTTTTTATTTGTATCTCTAGTATGTACACGATCACAATAGTATTTTTTTCCTGAGTTATAAATCTTGAAATTTGAAAAAATTGTAAAATCCTACCTAGTTACCTAGTTATTGAGAGTATCATCTAACATTTCAAAATGTAACTTAAGATTTACCAAATCGAAAAAAAAACAATTTTAAAAATGTCATTCGAGTCTAGTAAAAAATCATATTAGATTTTTGCCAAGAATTTTGTGATTTTGTCATTAAATCGGGCAAGATAAACTTCTTCAAGGCTTCTGTGGCTCTTTCATAAGGTGACGTGAGATAAAAATAATTACGTGACCTTTTACTAAAACTATATAATTTTTTTGAAGATCTTACACGATGTTTCGAGATCATTTCACAAGATCCATCATAGATTTTTAAAATTTTGGACAAATTCTTTAAAGTTCATATTATTTTTAAACTATAATTTAATAACCTAGTTGAGAGTGACAATCAAGTCAAAAGATTGAAGTTCTAAACAAGATATTATTCTGATTAGTTAAAGAAATTTGAAAACCATCCAACAATGATCTTAAAGAACAAATTGGAAGCTTGAAACCGGGTGAGAGCTTTAAAGTTCTCAACTGGGAATTACTATGACAAGTGGATAATTTTTTTAAAACAAATTAAGTTAAGAAATTAAAACAAAATCGTAATT
Organism: Limnanthes douglasii subsp. nivea; assembly: GCA_036936605.1. Lineage (NCBI taxonomy): Eukaryota > Viridiplantae > Streptophyta > Magnoliopsida > Brassicales > Limnanthaceae > Limnanthes > Limnanthes douglasii. The sequence continues at coordinate 122,367,509 of JAUPFV010000005.1, read as the reverse complement.
TTGAAATTCTTACCGCAAATTATATAACCTTTTATAAACCATAAAAGGGATATGCTAGGGAACTTGAAAAACTAAAAAAAAATCCGATGAAAACGTTAATATTCTCAAATAATTAGCTGATTATTTATTTTCAATTGAGTACGTTCTCAACTCAAAATATATCCTTTTATGAGGTAATCTCTGAATAAAAAGTTTAGTTTCACTTAGTTTATTTATTTTTTTGTGTTCCTTTTTGGTTGATAAATTTTCTATTCATGTTTGTTTTCATTAAAATATTTTATTCATGAATTTTATGTTTAAACATTCATTTTCATGTTTTTATATTTCTGAAAAAAAACATTATAGGTATCAATTACTCTATCTTTATTAGTTCGTAACTTATTATAATGTAATATTAGTTTTTCTTTCAAAATATGAAAAATAAAATAAATCTAACAAAACTAGTCAAAACTAACAAAAACAACCATAAAATTAACCAAAAACAAATTGAAGCAATATATATAAATATATAAATATTATTAAAAACATTATAGCAATAACAAAAATTACCAAAATATTACAAATATAAACATTTAAATATAAAATTCACAAATAAAATTTTTTGTTCGAAAAACCGCAAAAAATTTGACCAAACATATTTAAAAAACTGAATTAGTTATACATATAAACATATTATTTTCATTATTATAATATAAATACTATATGATTTAGAAAATATAAATTTTAAAAATTATACATATTAATATTTATATAAACTAAGATACAATTATTTATGTAAGTGTAATATTTTTTATGTTCATTTTTGTATTAAAATCATTTTCTAAGTAGACTATAAGTTTCATTCGTAGTCCATTAAATGTGTAATTTACGTTATATTATGAATCACAATTTTTTTGTTACAGGTTTAATCTTATAATTTCGCATATATTTTTTGCGTCACCTCGGTCTCCGCGTAGAAAAACACATAAACACAGTAATTGTTTTTTGTTTTTTTTTTTGTTTTTACCGTTTATCCTATTAATTAACCAATTTATCTAATAGACTTAAACCAAACTAATGAGTTATTTTTAAGCCCAAAATCTACTATAAAATTTGAGGAAAAAATGGTTTCTTCTCTCTCAAGAAACCCTTTCTTGATCTCTAAGCTTCCTTCTTCTTCATCATGAATTCAACATCAAAGCAAATTTCTTCTGAAGAGTATCCCGCTCTTCATGCTAATGGTGATACAAATAAATCAAATAACAAGAGGTCTTATGCTGATTTATTAAAGCCATCATCTTCAAAGATTGATATCAAGCCAAAGTTTCGTAAAGAATCGACAGACTATTACACAATCCAATTATACGAATGATATCAAAGATCTACTGATTTCTCAATCTTCAACTACGATTATTGGCAAGTTCGCAGATAGTATACCAAGGAAAGCTGTTTTGGATGGTTTTCTTCAAGGCTTCAAGTTTCAAAGTAGTTATAAGTATTCTACGTACGATTCCAGGCATGTTTTCATTCAATTCCAGAGCAAAGAGGATGTCAGTAAGATCTGGTCGAAAAACGTTTGGAGAATTGATGAGAAAATAATGAGAATCTTGCGATGGGAGCCAGATTTTGATAAGAGATATGAAAGCCCAAGAGCCCTGGTATGGATTCGGTTTGAACGGCTTCTAGAGTTTATATATAATGAGTCTGTTATACATGATTTGGCCTCCACTATTGGTCCAACGTACAAGGTTATCATCCCTGATAATAAAGCCAATATGAACGCTTGCTTTGCTCATGTGGAAATTGATGTTTCGCTGAGATTGAAATACAGAGTTTGGGTGGGTTTTGGTTCCAACGATGGCTGTTGGATTAATGTTAGTTATAAGAATGTTGCTCCATACTGTAAAGCCTGTTACCATATAGGCCATAAGGATGAGGATTGTAAAAAGGTCGAAAAGAAGAAACCGCAAGTTAATGATTCTGAAAAGGCTGAAAAAGTTGGGAATAATGAGGAATGTTCAAATGTCAAGATTTATTCTAATGATGCTGTTGCTGAGTTAGTTGTTAAGAATGACTTGAATCAACAACAAAAGACTCAAGATAGTTCAAGTAATGCTCAACCTTTTATTAAAGTTTATCGAAGAAAATTGAAATCGGTTATAACAAGAAAGGATAAAGATTTGGAGTTAAAAGACAGCAATGATTGTGGTCAACAGAGCAACACTGATAGCAACATGGAGGTCATTGAAGCGTTACATAGGATAGATTAGGATTTCGCGCAGAGTAACTATAATATAGAAGAAAACAAGAACACAGAATGTGAATATAGGGGTGGTAGTTGTGGGGTTTCACCTACAAACTCTGATTCCAGTAGTGATTTTGGTTCTGTTATAGGCAGTAAAATTCGTTCTGAGATGAGAAGAAGAAGATCAAAGAAATTCACCATTAATTCTCTGCTCAAGAAGGGAGAAAAATCAACACAAAAATCTTTATCAGATAATGATAAAGATAATTAATTGGAATGCTCGTGGATTAAATAATAAGCCTACCTTGAGAAGGCTCATTTCAATGAACAAAGATAGTAGGTCTAAGGTTCTGTCTGTTCAGGAGCCCATGGCTAATGTGAGTAAGCTGCCTGTTGTTTCTGTGGTTCTTGGTTTCAAGCATTTTGTTTCAAATTGCTCTAACAAAGTCTGGCTTTTTTGGGATGAGGATGTGGATTTGAATGTTGTTGTTGACCATGATCAGCTGCTGCATATGTCTGTGGTTTATCATGCTTGTAATGTTAAGTTTTTCTTCACTTCTGTTTATGCTAAAAGTAATCGAATTCTTAGATTGGATCTTTGGGACCAGTTGAAAGCTATTGCTACTAATGAGATGCCTTGGATTGTAATTGGTGATTTTACTGCAATCACTTGCTCTGAGGATCAGGTGGGCTGTTCGACTTATGATCATGTTGGCTCTTGTGACTTTAGTGATACTATTAGGCAGTGTCAGCTTGAAGACGTTGGGTATATAGCCTCTAGGTATACTTGGAATAGAGGAACCCGTTGGAAGAGATTGGACAGAACTCTTGTTAATGATATGTGGATCAATAAGTTTAACAACACTAAGGTTTTTCACATGGCCAGGACTGGCTCTGACCATGCTCCTTTATTGATTCAGTCTAGCCTAATGGATGGTGTTTTCAGAATTGTAAGAAGAGCTTTAAGTTTATTAATGCTTGGTCCAATGATAATAGATTCATTAGTACGGTGAGGCATAGTTGGAATATGGCTTGCAAGGGTAATGATGGGTAGGTTTTCTGGTTCAAAATGAGGAGATTAAAGAGCTGCTTAAAAAAGTGGAATATTAATACGTTTGATAATATTTTTAAGAAGGTGAAAGATTCTGCTGATATGGTTGAGAATATGGAGGCTTTTCATTTGCAAAATAATAGTTCTGATTCTAAAGCTGCCCTCTCTAAAGCTAATAGTTTGTATATTAAGGCTCTTCGAAATGAGGAAATATTTTGGCACCAGAAGTGTTACAGTGAGTGGCTTCATGATGGTGATGGGAATACAAAGCTTTATCATGCTTATGTTAACAAGAAAAGGAGAAGAAACAACATCAAGGGGATCAAGGACAATGGTGTTTGGATTGATAATCCTATTGAGATTGCTAACTCAGCTGAGTCTTTCTTTAAATCTATCCTTTCTTCTAACTCTTTCAATAGTATGGAAAATGAGTCTCTTTTGATGCAGGATGACATCTTCTCTAACATCCCTAGTCTTGTTAGTAGGGAGGACAATAACTTCATTACAAGGCAGACCAGTATTGAGGAAATGTGGAGTGTTATTTCAAAGATGAAAAATGATAGTGCCCCTGGGCTTGATAGTTTTAACATATTTTTCTTTAAAACTTGTTGGTCCATTATAGGTAGTGATCTTTGTAAGGCTTTCAATTTCTATCTTTCAGGCAACAGCTTTCCTAATGGGGTCTTTGCAACTGGCATCTGCTTGATCCCAAAAGTTTCTAATCCTATTGCTTGGACTAACTACAGACCAATCAGTCTGTGCACTATGTTTAACAAGATTTTTTCTAACCTTATTAACTCCCGTTTAGCCTTTATTTTGCCTAATATTGTTTCTAAGATGCAGGGGGCATTTGTTAAAGGGAGGCTAATTCATGAGAACATCTTACTCACTAAAGAAATGGTTCACGATATTGACAGAAAGCCTAAAGCTGGCAATATGATTATTCAGTTGGATATGACTAATGCTTTTGACAACCTTAGTCATGCTTTCATTCTGAGAGTTTTAGCTTGTTTTGGTTTCTCTGAGAACTTCATTGCTTTAATTAAAAACATGATTACTAACATTTATATATCTGTTATAATAAATGGTCAAGTTACAGGTTATTTTAAGCAGTTAAAGGGGCTTAGGCAAGGAGACCATTTGTCTCCTAGCCTGTTCATCTTAGCTGAAGATGTTTTACTCAGAGGTTTATACAATCTATTTAATAACAATAAAAGCTTGCACTATGCTGCTAGATCGAGTGTTCTGGTGCCCTGCCTGGCTTTTGCTGATGATGTTCTTATCTTCACAAACAGCAAGCCTTCTTCTATTGCTATCCTGAGCAAGCTTCTTAATAAGTATCAGGCCATCTCTGGGCAAGCTGTCAACAAAAATAAAAAAAAGCTTATTTTATCTAATAAAGCTAAGCAAGCAAATAAAAACAACATCAAGATCAGCACTGGTTATATTACCGACTCTATTCCTTTCAACTACTTGGGTATAACTATTGCTCGAAATAACAGAGGGAAGTACTTTACTAGTCTTCTAGATAAAATTCAGGATAAGATTAATGTTTGGGATTTGAATAATTTGTCTTTTGGTGGTAGATTAACCTTGATATCCAATGTTTTAATGCCTATTATATACTACTGGATGCATAGTACTGATCTTCCTATTAATATTATCAAAAAAATTGAATCATGCTTTAATAAGTTTCTTTGGAGATCTAAATATCAGGTTAAGGCTATTCATTGGTCCACTTAGAATCGTCTCTGCAAGCCTTTTTCTGAGGGGGGTTTAAACACTAAAAGAATTGGGGAAATTCAACAAACATTTTCTTATAAGTTGTAGTTTCTTTTCAGGAAGGGAAACAGCTTATGGTCTACAACTTATAAGTTGGCCTTTCTGACTCTATTAATCAGGCTATTAACAGATGCATTTTCATCATTAAAAGCATGGATATAGCTAACATGTTCTCTTATAAGTTATGGACTAATACTAATAATGCTGCTATATCTCTAGGGTGTAGTTCATTCATTAACAGCAAGAAAGGTCCGACTTACCTTAGATGGTTAGCTCCAAATCCAGGGAGAGTCAAGCTGAATGTCGATGGATCTTGTAACAAGCATGGTGAGGCTAGCACTGGAGTCTTGGTCAGAAATTCTGACGGTGATATTCTTCTGGGCTCTGGCTCGCTTCTAGGCAAGCTAAACCCCCTTTTCGCTGAGCTTAGTGCCTTAACTGAGGGTTTGATGATCTGCAAGAACCAAAATTGGACGAATGTTGATATTGAATCTGATAGTTTAGTTTTGATTAACTTACTCGCCTATAGAAATGAAGCTTGGTACCTGAAGACTTCGTTAGATGTTTGTAGATCCATGATTCAAAATCAATGTTCTGATTGGCTTGCGAAAAATGTACTCAATATGAAGAAAAATATTCGTTTTGTGGATCCTTCAAACGATTTGCGAAGTATGGCTTTACTTGAGAGTTTGGGGCTTGGTTATGTCTCATAATGGTTGAAGAATAAGGTGTAGAAGCCATTGATGCTCTTCGAAGATCTGATCCTGTTTCTTCAGTTCTCTGGTGCACTGCACCCTTTTCCAGTCCTCCATCCTCTATCAGAAGAGAATGGTGTACTTTGGGTGAGCGTCGACCAAGGAGAAGTCGAAGAAACCTGGGTCTTCTGTTCTCTGGTGCACCGCACCCAGTTCCAGACCTTTCTCCTCAAATCAGAAGAGAAAGGGTACTTTGGGTGAGTGTCGACCACGAAGAATCTGAAGACTTGTTTCGAAGAGTTTGGAATTGGTGAAGAATAGTAATTGGGTGTTTTGGGTGGAGCTGCTGAAGAAGGGAGTTTTGGAGTCGAAAGGATGAAGACGAAGAGGTTGTGGCTTCTGTTTGTTTTGTTCGATTAGGGTTAGGGTTGGGATCGTTCTAATTTTGACCCTATTCTAATTTTGGCTTTATTTCTTATAGGGCCTTTATTTTATAAAACAATTCTTTCAGTCCTTTAATAATAAAAATGTGTATTTGCTTAAAAAAAAGCCCAAAATCTACTATAACCTTGTTAGAATTATTTAGAAGCTGTTATTTTATGTTAACAGTGTGTGTCTTTTGGTTGTCCTCTAAAGCATACTTTACTTTACTTTACTTGTATATTTTATTTAACTTGTGTCAGTCACTTAACGTGTGTTAGTGACCTTTATATGTATTTAAACAAGCATTTATATTGAATGAATTAAGTCTTCTCTTTTCATATTCCAGTAACTCCTCTGCCTCTCTCATTTTCATTTACTCTTACAGTTAAACCTTTGTCTTCTGCACTAACAAAGTGGTATCAGAGCCCTCTTCTTAAGGGATTTGTGAGGTTAAAATGGAAAGAGATTTTTCAATCGCTGCACCACCAGTCTTCGATGGAGACAATTATTAAATGTGGGCAGTTCGTATGGAGACTTACTTGGAGGCTTTAGATCTTTGGGAAGCAGTAGAAGAGGATTACGAAATCCCTCAGCTTCCAGCAAACCCTACTATGGCACAGATCAAAGCACATAAGGAAAAGAAGACGATAAAATCAAAGGCAAAAGCTTGTCTATTTGCAACAGTATCTCAAATGATTTTCACACGAATTATGTCCCTCAAAACAGCCAAAGAAATTTGGGATTACCTCAAAGCTGAGTACGAAGGAGATGAAAGGATTCGTGGAATGAAGGTCCTTAATTTAATTAGGGATTTTGAGTTACAGAAGATGAAGGAGTCTGAGTGCGTGAAGCAGTACTCTGACAAACTTCTCAACATTTCCAACAAGGTGAGATTGCTTGGGTCTGAGTTAACAGACTCCAGGATTGTCGAAAAAATATTGGTGACTGTTCCAGAGAGGTTCGAAGCCACCATTACTACTTTGGAGAACACCAAAGATCTGTCAAATATCTCCCTTACAGAGCTCTTAAATGCCTTGCAAGCACAAGAGCAGAGAAGGTCTATGAGGTAAGAAGAAGTAATTGAAGGTGCCTTACCTGTAAAGCATGAAGACATCAACAGGTATAAAAAAACAAACTTCAAAAATCACTGGAAGAATGGAGATTCATCTAACAATTTTCAGAAAAGAAAAGAAGCATATGTCAGAAAATCCTACCCACCTTGCCGTCATTGTAAAATTAAAGGTCATCCACCACACAGATGTTGGAGGAGACCTGATGCTAAATGCTCCAAATGTAATCAAGTTGGACATGAAGCTGCAATTTGTAAAGTAAAGAGTCAGAAACAGATGCAGGAAGCAGATGAAAGTGTAGCTGATCAAGAAGAAGAAGATCTACTGTTTGTGGTCACTTGTTTTTCAGGCAGAGAATCCAGTGAAAGCTGGTTGATTGACAGTGGGTGCACAAATCATATGACATATGATAAAGAACTCTTTGAAGAATTTAAAGATACCGAAGTCAAGAGAGTGAGGATCGGAAACGGTGAACACCTATAAGTCAAGGGGAAAGGTACAGTAGCTATAACGAGCTATAGAGGTACAAAGTTTATTTTAGATGTTTTATTTGTACCAAAAATTGATCAAAATCTGTTAAGTGTTGGTCAATTGTTTGATAAAGGCTACAAAGTATTGTTTGAGAATAAACAGTGCCTGATCAAAGATGTTAGCGGCAAAGGCTTGTTCAATGTTGAAATGAAAGCAAAAAGTTTTGCTCTAAATCCAATGGAAAAGGAGCAGATGGCTTTTAAATCCAGACCTTGTGCTACTGAGATTTGGCATAAAAGACTTGGGCATTTTCATCATCGAGGGCTGCTTCATATTCAGTCAAAGAAGCTGGTTGAAGGACTCACAGACATTAATGATGACATGCCTCATTGTCGCGCTTGTAATTTTGGGAAGCAGCACAGACGACCATTTCCAAAATAAGCCTGGAGAGCCTCGAGAAAGCTACAGTTGGTTCATACCGATCTTTGCGATCCTCAACGAACACCATCATTAAATGAAGTTGCTGGTGTGTTTTGGAAATTTAAATCAAGAGTTGAGAATGAAAGTGGATGCTTGATTCAGACTATAAGGTCTGATAATGGTGGAGAATACACCTCCAAAAATTTTAACAGGTTTTGTGAAGATGCTGGAATTGAGCATTAATTGACAGCTCCATATTCTCCTCAACAAAATAGAGTCAGTGAAAGAAGAAATCGATTTATAATGGAGATGACGAGATGCATGCTTCATGAAAAAAATCTTCCAAAATGCTTTTGGGGAGAAGGAGCAAACACTGTTGTGTTCTTGCAAAATCGAATTTCGACGAAAGCTGTAAAAGACTTGACACCATTTGAAGCTTGGTATGGTTACAAACCTTCTTTAAAGTTTCTTAAAATATTTGGCTGCCTTTGTTTCACTTATATTCCACTGGTCAAGCGAGATAAGCTTGATATAAGGGCAGAAGCTGGAATTTTTATTGGGTATAACAGTATATCCAAAGCTTATAAAATTTTCCAGCCACTTACTGGTCGAGTTATAGTGAGCCGAGATGTTCATTTTATTGAAAATGAGCAATGGAATTGGGAAGAATCAACCAAGGTGAACCAGAATTTTAATTCACAAAACAGTTCAATCAATGGTAGCATGATAGAAGAAGAACCTAGAATTGAGGGGCAAGATGTTTCAATTGATGATGCTCCTGTAAGAGGTACTAGGTCTCTCTCTAATATTTATCAAAGGTGTAATGTAGCTGTCTGTGAACCTACAGGGTTCTGTGATGCAAAAGACAGTCAGCATTGGATGGCTGCAATGCAGGAGGAGCTGTCGACGATCGTAAAAAATAAAACTTGGGAGTTGGTTGATCGACCTCTAAACATAAAAATAATTGGTGTAAAATGGGTTTTCAGAATAAAACTAAATCCTGATGGTTCAGTTAACAGATTCAAAGCAAGACTTGTTGTAAAAGGATATGCACAAGTGTTTGGAGTGGACTATTCAGAAACATTTGCACCTGTTGCTAGGCTTGACACGGTAAGATTATTGCTTGCTCTTGCTGCTCAAAATAGTTGGAAAGTGTTCCAACTTGATGTTAAATCTATGTTCTTAAATGGAGACTTGCAAGAAGAAATTTTTGTTGAACAGGCTGAAGGTTTTGTAAACAGAGGGAATGAAGATAAAGTCTATTTGTTATAAAAGGCTTTATACGGCCTAAAACAGGCTCCGCGAGCATGGTACATCAAGATTGATGATCATTTGGTGGGTCTTGGCTTTCGCAAAAGTCAATCTGAACTCACATTGTATGTCAAGAATGAAGGTACAAATACCTTAATCATTTCTCTTTATGTAGATAATTTGTTAATTACAGGAAACAGCCTTGACCAAACTAATCAGTTTAAACTCGAAATGGAAGAGGTTTTCGAAATGACAGACCTTGGTTTGATGTCATACTTTCTCGGCATTGAGATCAAACAAAGCCAAGATGAAGTGTTCATATGTCAAGGAACGTATGCAAAGCAGATACTTAAAAAATTTCAAATGGAAGATTGCAAAGCAATGAATACTCCTATGAATCAAAAGGAGAAGTTGGTCAAAGATGATGGTTCTGCTAAGGTTATTGAAGATGAGTTCAGGAGTTTGGTAGGTTGTTTGATGTATTTGACAGCAACCAGACCGGACATATTAAATGTTGTAAGTATTCTCTCCAGATTCATGTTTTGTCCCAACGAAACTCACATGACATGAGCGAAAAGAGTTATCAGATACCTAAAGGGGACTTGGAATTATGGAGTTAAGTTTTTGAAGCAGAAAGAGATGAAACTAATTGGTTTCTCTGACAGTGATTGGGGCGGCTCGATTGATGATATGAAAAGTACATCAGGTTATTGTTTTTCCCTCGGATCAAGTATATTCTCTTGGAGTTCAAGAAAGCAGGAAACAGTAGCTCAATCCACTGCTGAAGCAGAATTTATAGCTGCTGCAGCTACTGTTAATCAAGCTCTTTGGCTAAGGAAACTTCTAGTTGATCTAAACGTGGAGCAAAAACAAAGTACTGAAATGCTAGTTGATAATCAGGCTGCCATTGCGATCTCAAACAATCCGGTCTTTGATGGAAAGACTAAGCACTTCCATATCAAGCTATTCTTTGTTCGAGAAGTTCAAAAGAGTGGTGATGTGAGTCTGCGTTACTGCAAATCTGAAGATCAAATTGCAGATATTTTCACTAAACCTCTCCCACTAAGCAAGTTTGAAGATTTGAGAAAAAGACTTGGAGTTTGCAGCTTCTAAACAAGGAGGAGTGTTAGAATTATTTAGAAGGTGTTATTTTATGTTAACAGTGTGTCTTTTGGTTGTCCTCTGAAACATACTTTACTTTACTTGTGTCTTTTATTTAACTTGTGTCAGTCACTAAAAGTGTGTTAGTGACCTTTATATGTATTTAAACAAGCATTTCTATTGAATAAATTAAGTCTTCTCTTTTCACATTCCAGTAACTCTTCTGCCTCTCTCATTTTCATTTACTCTTAGAGTTAAACCTTTTGTCTTCTGCACTAACAAACCTGAGCTCAGCTAACCTATTTAAATCGAAAAACCGGAGACTCAATGTTAGTTATTCCCTTTGAAACTCAGGTTCCTGTGACTCAGTGCCAACAAAGCTGCTACACAATTATCATGAGTTGTCTCCAAGATAGGTACTCTATTATAAACTTCTCCACCAATATCTCAATCACGTTCTTGTCGACTATCGTCGATTGAGTTGTCTCCAAGATAGGTACTCTATTATAAACTTCTCCACCAATATCTCAATCACATTCTTGTCGACTATCGTCGATTGAGTTGTCTCCAAGATAGGTACTCTATTATAAACTTCTCCACCAATATCTCAATCACATTCTTGTCGACTATCGTCGATTGAAGTTCACCACGTGTTTTTAGGTTACATAGCACGAGTAGGACTCGAATTTTCAATGTCACATTCTTGTCGACTATCGTCGATTGAAGTTCACCACGTGTTTTTAGGTTACATAGCACGAGTAGGACTCGAATTTTCAATGTCTCGGTCGATTTAACCATCAAAAGAAGAACATGTACATCCCCGAATCCACCAGCTTGGTATGATTTCTTTGTCTCAACGGCAGTTGGTAGAGCGTAAGTATTGAGTTATATTGAGTCCACTCACTCTCCGATGAACGAAGAACATGTAGGAACGGGTGGAGTCCATCGAGAACTACTATCATAATTTTATTATCTTCTTCGAGAGCCAAGCCGAACATATCCCCGGTGGCAACTTCTTGTTCGACATATCCACACTTTAAATCCTCAATCAATTATGGAATGAAACCTGACCTCACAATCATCACTTTATTTTGCTTCTCAATTAAAAGATTCACTATCAAGGCCATGAAGTTTGTTTGAAATACTCTATGGTTCGACTCGATTAGTGATTGTAAAGCAAATACAATCCTTGGCATGTAAAGTTAACTCTAGAATCCTATTTGTTTCTAGTCATCGTTCTAAATGAAATCAAACATTGTTATTGAAGGATTAGGTTTGTGCTCATGAAGTTGTGGAAAATTCTTCTTTTATACTGAATCTTCAGAAGATACGTGGTTACGATTTAGGATTTCACTGTTTCCAAAGGAAAACAATATAAATGAAGACGAAACCTAAGTATGAAGACAAACAGATTTGTTCGTCAGTGGTAGAGGTGTAGGAATCAGTTTCTATATTCTTGATTCGTTTAAAAATTTATTATCTCGACGATCGTGAATCTTCATCTCAGCATGGTAAGCCTCTAGCCCTAGGTTCTCCATCATATGCAATCAAACAATACTCTCAAGGACGATAAATATTAAGTCGAAGTATATTAATTGATGTAGTTGCACAATCCCGTAACATTCTAACTGTTTTAGACAAACACTAACAAGCCTTATTGCTGACCTGGTTATCGAATTTAGGCAAAGTGAGTACTCAAATCGATGAACTTGACGAGCCCGTCGACGACGTGACAAATTGTTGTTTCAATCCTTTTATTTGATTTTTATTTGATTTCATGGGATTTATTAAAAAAGGCCATTAAATCTAATTGCATTCAGATTTGACTATACTATATTTTATTTCATTTATATATTTCTGTAATATTAGATTATGGGTTGGAGCAAATTTTATTTAAGCTCTCAAACCCTACTTTTAAGATAACTTCTTATTGAAATAAAATTGAGAAACTATTTCCTTGAATTTGTTAAGTTCTTTCTACCAAGGGTTAGGGTTTCTATCCGATTTTCTTCAAATCATAATTTTGTCTCTATCATCTTGGTATTAGAGCATATGTGGGTAGAGAAAGTATTCCACTGCAAAAATAATGAAGGAAGAATGTCGTTTCAATCACTTAGATCTACAATGGGGAAAATTTGGATGATCGTGTCAGCTTGATGGAGCATGCCAAAACTAGGAAATTCCAGACAATTGGAGAGCAGTTTAGTATGATTGGAAATAAAATGAAGCAAATGCAAGAGGTCATGCATAGGATGAGGATCACCGAATCCCGGGATCTAGGGCCGAACAACCTACTGTTGGGTTCCGAAATAGAGTACATCCAATATCATAATCCGTTTGATTCGAGGAGAGAGTATGCTTGAGGATATTTTCCTCCACAATATCATTGCGAAGAGGCCTTTGAGAAGCCTCCATATCATGATTCCAATCATAATACAATCAATCCGTGAGAGTTAGGGTTTAGACTTGAGATCCTAAAATTCAATAGGGGTCTTCAACTAGAGGATTTTGTAGAATAAATCGTATTTGTGGAATAATTCCTAGATTTCATGGATGCCCCAGTCAATAAGAGAGTACAGTTAGTCGCAACCAAGTTTTGGGGTCAAGATGCATTATAGTGGCAGCAGCTGAAACAAACTCGGGTAAGGCAAGGTAAATCGAATATATGTACACGTGTTAAGCTCTTGAAACATCTTATGTCGATATTTTAACCCTTTAATTATGTGAGAATTATGTATAACCAATATTAAAACCTAAAACAAGGGTCAAAGTATGTTAACGAGTATACTGATAAGTTTTTTAGGTTAAAGAATAGTGTTTATATTGATGTTACGGAGGATCAGTTCGTCGCCACATCGAGAGGATGAAATAAATTTTTTTAAAACTCTTTAAATATGTTTGATCATGTCAATGTTTATGAAGCACATCATCATACCTTGCCTCTAGAAAAATCCATATCGAGAAAACCATATGAAGAAGATAATATAAGAGTATCACATATGGTGCTCCTAAAAAGAACAATCCTAAGTCCTACTCCAACACCGTAAGCTGCACCACTTGGTCGTGCATGCACTTCTTTGCAAGCAAGATGATTTCATTCATGAGACATTAAACATTGCAACATATTATCCTAAACCACAATAGTAGTCAATGTGTTAGTTCACAAAAGCTGCTGAATTTAAATTGGAGCGCAAGCCACAGCTTGATGAGGAAGAGGAAAACGTTTTTGATGAGATTCAAACTAGAAAAGGTATATAAATGGGATGTTGGGAAACTTTTGATTCTAAATGTTATCTGTTTTGCACCTAAGGTGAACAATGACAGTGATGACTGTTGAGAAACAACATATTTCAATCTACTTAAACTATCAAATGGAAGGTGTGCAAATTCGTGATAGACTCAAGAAGCTCTGAGAATGTAATCTCTGAAAAAGTTTGCAGAAGTTAGCATTGAGCACTGAAAATCACCTCAACCCTTACGAACTAGTATGATAAAAAAAACAGCGAGGTAACCATTTCTAAGTGGTTCCTAGTGTCTTTTTATGTTGGTATTTATAAAGATAAGGTGTGATGTGATGTAATTAATATGGACGCTTGCCACTTACTAATAAGGCGACCATGGTAATTTTATAGGAGTTTCATGTATGATGGTAGAAAAAATAATTATAGCTTCATCTGGAATAACATTACGTTGCATTAGAGTAATCTAGAGAAGTGTCCCAGAACGTGCACTCGCTATGTCACAAGAGTTAGGAAAAAAATTTCTACCTCGTAAGGTATTTTTAAAACATGTGAGTGATTCTAGAATTGTGTTTTTATTGATTGTTAAAAAGTGTACTAATGATCTATTGTTTGGAGGTCTTGAGCGTGTTCGCTCGCTGTTATTGGAATTTGCTGATGTATTTCAAGATGGAGTATGACAGAACATAAGGAGCTTACGAGATAGGTTGAGGAATTATTGACTAAAGTCCATATTTGTGAGAGCCTTAGTCCATGTGTGATTCCATCATTGTTAACACCAAAAAAAGATGGTTCGATGAAGATGTGCGTGGATAGTCAGGCTATCATTGGTTTTTTATTCCTACACCTGACGACTTGTTAGATCGGTTTAGTGGTGCTAAGGTGTTCACAAAATTAGAGTTGAAAAGTAGATGTCTTCAGATCTGCATCCGAAAGTGAGATAATAGAAAACGACGTTCAAAACCCGGGAAGGTTTATTTGAATGGATGGTAATTCCTTTTGGACTTCCGAATGCACCCAGTATTTTTATGCGAGTTATGAATCAGATTTTTTGTTCGTTTATTGGTAAATTATGGTTGTTCATTTTGATAACATATTGATCCATAGTACTAGCGAAGAGTTACATTTACAATATTTTTGAGAGGTCTTATGTGTTTTGAGGTGCGAAACGTTATATACAGGGATGGACACATGTTATTTTGTGACAGAGTCTGTCATGTTTCCTGGATATATAGTATCAAAAGATGGGTTGTCAGTTGATGAGTCTATGGTCGTAATAGTTCGTGACTAGCCAATATCTACATCTATTATTGAGGTCCGTTTATTTCATGGATTATTTCCATTTTATCGATAATTTATTCATAACTTCAGCAACATCATGGCACTTATTACCGATTGTATGAAATGGAAGACTTTTAGTTGTACTCTAGATGTAGCATCGACCTTTAAAGAGATTAAGGTACGACTGACCATCTCATGTTATTGGTTTTACCTGACTTTTCTAAAATATTTGAATTATATTGTGATACATATGGGATAAGTGTTGGAGTTTTTCTTAGTCAAAGAGGACGACCTGTAGCCTATTTCAGTGAGAAGTTGAATGAGGCCAAACTCAACCGTAACACCTATGATGTAAAGTTCTATGAAGTGGTTCGGGCTTGGAAACACTGGAGTTCATACTTAGATTATAATTTCTTTGTACTGTATATTAATCATGTTGCCTTGAATTATTTCCAGAGTCAAGACAAACTCTTTGCACGTCACGCGCGATAGGCAACATTTACTCAATAATGTACTTTTTCTAATCAAACACACGTCAGGGGTAGTTAACCGTGTAGTTGATGCATTGAGCATGAGAATAATGATGACTCACATGAAAGGAGAGGTTATTGGGTTTGAGATGATGAAATATTTACTGACTACATATCAGTATTTTGGTTCTATCTTGGAGGACGTTAGGGCGGGTTTGAGAGCAAATTTTTCAGTGAACAATGACTACTTTTTAAAGGGAATTTATTACGTATTCATGCTAAGAGTTTGAGACTATTGATCGTACAAGAAAAATATAATGAAAGACATGGTGGTCGGGATCATATATTCACCGTATATCTTGCTAGTTTTACTGGCCACATTTGAAGATGGATATTATCCGTTTTGTGGTTGAGTGTAAGATTTATCAAATGACAAAAGGTACGACTTTTAATGTCACATTTGTACCAAATTTTTATACCTTATGATTGTGGATTTTAAGGCCCTGTTGGAGATCATATTCGTAAAATCGGATAGGGTTCCGACCTCAAAATCAAAATAGATAGAACAAAAAAAGTAAAATCTATAAATAAATAAATTCGAGTAAAAAATCATTGTTAAAAATTCAATAAATCTAATTAGAAAAAATGTTAAAAGAAAAAAAGCGTCAAACAAATATATAATACAGTTCACGATATAAGATAAGTAGTTATGATATTGACCAGAAATGGGATTCTAGATCCAAATACTTTGACTGTGTTGAGACATAATAGGTTTGATTCTAAAAATTAGATTTTTTTAATCTAAAAAGAAGCTTTATTAATTAGGGTAAAAATTAGAGTTTACAACTTAGAGTCCTAAATTTGAAGTTTATGACAAATAAGGACTGAAAGAGAAATTTGAAAAGATGAAAAGAATTATGCACGCCATTCTTTCCCTCTATGTTGATTTTGGCTCCACGATTTCTTTCAGAGAATACAAATGTAATCTCTGCCTATTCTTGAGAGAAATTTCATTAAACTTCTCCTTAAATCCTTGCGAGTATGAATATTTACTCTGTTTAGACGACTCTTTATGAAGTAGAAGATTGAACAATCCGATTGATCTTCAACATTCTTTATCCTTCAATCATTCCGCTACGTTTCTTTTCCAAATCATATTGTCAATGGTTCATCTTCATCAGTATGGGCTCATCTTTATTTGTTCTGCGTTACAGAGGTAAGATAGATTACAAATCAGCTCTAATATAGCCTATTTCTAGGCTTTCTAATTTCAAAATAGCTTCCAGCTGAGCAGGAGGCTTAAAGTTTTTCTAGTTTATTTTCATTTTACACTTTAGGGTCCATCGAGCTAGCCACTTTGTAGCTAATTTTGTTCCATAATTATAAATTGAATAGATATTTTGCTAGGGATAAGAGATTTGATTCTATCGATTACTGATGCTAAGTAATTTGAGATTTTAACAGAAGAGATGAGAGAGATAAGTATTTTGCAATCTGATTCAGTGTCAACTTCCTATATGCCTATGATTCTGCATATATTGAGTCCATCGAGCATAGCCCTTGCTTCAACTTTTAACAGAGTGAGTTTTCCATAATTATTTTCATATCCACCAATTATATTCCCCTTGCTATCTCTAATGAGTATTCCTCCGCTTGGTTCTCCAGATGGTAAACAACACACGTCTCAGTTTAGTTTGAATCTTCCTGGCTTTGGGATCATCCATTTAATGTAAGTGATTTTTTGTTTAGTATTGATGTGATTAACACAGCCAAAGGATGCTGCTGCACTTCTATTAAGTTTCGAGTGCTTCCTCAGTAGAAGGTTAAAGTGGTATAGGTGGGTCAGCATGTTTGTGATGTAGTTAATGGTTGATCTTGAAGAGAAACTGTCTCTATTGATTTTTGTCTTGTTACGTGTTGCCAAATTTCCCAGTATAAAAAAGAAGGAAGGATATTTTTGACATGAATCTTTCATTGGGCTGACCAGAACCAAGCTCTGAGCAGATGTTGTAAAGTCATATGTCTTCTTATGTCAATCTTAAGTATAACTGCATAATAAAGCCATATACTCCAAGCAAAGTTACAGGATACATATAAATGGTCTTTAGATTCTTCATTAAGACAAAACTGGAATTTAGAAGCAAGTTGAGTATGTCTACCTTTGATTATTGAATCAATTGGCAGCTTGTTTAACAATAATCTCCAAGTAAGGAAAGAACATTTCCTTGGGGTTATGTTATTCCATAAATTTTTAAATCATGATGAACTGAAAAGAAAAGGTCTAATACAATTCAATGTATCTTTAACACTGAAATTTCCATTACTGGATAAGCTCCATTTAATTCTATCATAGGGTTGTAGTTAGATGCTTTGTTGTGGTTGCTAAGAGTAACTCCAAGGTAAGTAGTTGGTAGATTGCTTATGTTGAAGTTAGTTTGGATTGCAAGGGAGTTCCTTCTGTCTTGAGTCAGGCTTAAAGCTGTAATAATGTTTGTTTTTTCTTTGTTTAGAGATTGGTCTGAGACTTCTTGATAAATCTGCAAAATATTACCAATAAGCTTCAAAAAAGAAGGCAAACCATTAATAAAAATCAGTAGATCATCAACAAATGAAAGAATAGGAATTATCAGTTTACTTATGTTTGAGAATCTTAGATATTTTTCCTTTAAAAACATTTTATGAAGACCCCTTAACAAAACCTCTTCTACAAGTATGAATAGACTAGGGGACGGAGGGCCCCCCCCTGTCTAATGCCTCTTGTCATTTTGAAAAAACCTACTGATTCACCATTTATAAGTATATAAACCTGAATAGATTTGATAATATTTGCCACTAGGGAGATGACTCTTTTATTGAAGCCATAACATTGTAGAACTTTCAGAATAAAGTAGGGGGATAGGTTATCAAATTCCTTGGACATATCCACTTTTATAATTATGTTTCCAACCTTTATTTTCATGTTGATGTCATGTACTAATTCCTTTGAAATAAGTATATTCTCATGGATTAGTCTTCCTTTGACATATGCTCCCTGAAACTCTGAAATCAGTTTAGGCAGTAGAACATATAGTTTATTTTTTAATATTTTACACATTATTCTGTTTAGCATTGTACAGAGGCTTATTAGTCTGAATTGGTTCTATAATTGAGGAGTTTCTACTTTAGGAATTAAACGAATTCCAGTAGCTAGAATACCCACTGGGATAGTATGACCTTTGATGAAAGGTTTTATAGCATTATATAGGTCTTCCTGAGTGTCTATCACTTGGTTGGTATAAGTATCAATCCTAGCTTGGATTTTTTCCTCTTGCTCCCTTAGCAAATCAGTTTTTTCTTGTGCAGCCTTAGACACCGAGTCCTCGAGCGAGATCTTGTCATTGGTCAACGTATGAATGAACCTGTCCATAGCCTTCACCTCCTCTTTCGAAGAAGAGAGATCTTTCTCCAACTTGGATTGCTTTATTCAGAGTTCTTTGATAGTATCTTCTAAGGTAACTACCTTTGTGGCCCAATTATCCTGGTTCTTCTTTAACTCCTCATTTTCCCTCTTCAAAACATCAGCATTTTGGTTGGCAATGAGGAGGTCACCAGACAATATCTCTTTGTCAGAATTAAGGGCATTAATAATAGCTGACTGACCTCGCACTTGCTTCTCCAAACTAAGTACTGGCTGAATATTACTTAATATAGAGTGAGTTATAACATCTCTTTTACTTGAGACAGAGAAATACTTACCATTGAAGGTAATGATGTTCGAAGAACTCGGGGGGAGGTAAGGTCCAGCAAAATCATCCATAGGGAGGTTTTCGAAGTAAAGACCAATTTCTTCAAGACCACTAATATCAACACCATCAATGCTGATATCCCCTCCTGCACCCCTCCGATTTGGAAGTCACTAGGGATGCCTTCTGCTTGAGTTGGGTCAGTAGGGTCAACAGGGGGAAGGGGCTCCGGAGGCCGGAGGAAAATCTCATCACCCTTGGAGGTCTTCTTCTTCTTGGCCTCTCTGTCCTTATCCTCTGCTCCCCGTTTTCTATCTTTCTTAGGAACCTTTGGAGGTTTTGGAGATACTGCCACTTCCCTAGTACTTTCATGCTCCACTACTTCTAGAAGAGCAGCATCAATCTGTCCTTGATCTGGCCCCCCTTGGTTTGTTGGAGCAGTTTCCTCCATTTCGGTGGGATTGGCTTCAACCGCAGTCTGCTTGCCTTTAACTTTCTTTCCCTTTATCTTACTTGGGGCTTTGGCTCTACAAGGCAGATACAATGCCCCATCCGGTGCGTGTGTTCTTTTGAGGACTACTTCCAGAGGGGGTGGGGTGGTAAGTTCCTCCCAGGATAAGTCCCTCCGGTCAGTGGTATTCCAGAGGTAGGACCTTGTTAGATTTCCTCCGGTAAAGGCATTGTGGAAGCGATTCCCCCACTTCTCAGTAGTCCAAGCATTTAGCTTGGTACAAGTGGTCTGCCCAGCCTTCAAGTAGTCACTGAATTCCTTAGGCAGCACTGCCAATAAACAAAAAAAAAGACAAGTCAGATAAACAAATTTGTGAAAAATAAAGGTGGGATTGTGAGATAGGATTCTTACCATCGCTTCGCCATCTACTGGTAAGGAGGCTCGGGTTGACACCGGCTTTAATCTTCCTCCCATTCTCCCAGGCGCCACTCACAAACAAGAAATGAGTCTTCCAATTTCTTTCCGACTCGAGCAGATGGTCCACTGCTTTGTAATTATCACCCATGTTGAAGTGATAGATGGGAATATGGTGGTTTCTGCAGAGGCTGGCCACCGCTGCAAACTGCTCCATTGGAAGAGGAATTCTGGAGAGCCTGGAGGCCATAATACAGGCCATGAGAGTGTACCATGCATTGAGGCTCAGTTGGCTTGGGCAAAGTTTGATGAGGTGAAAGTATTTGACTATCTCCGGGTCTAAGGACCTTAGTCCCCAGTTTAAGAGCTCAGTGAAGAAAACTATTTCACTGAGCTTGCAGTCCATCGGTGTCATTGGATCCACCAGAATCCTTATTTTGATATTCTCCGGGATCCCCCATTTTGTTCGCATCCGACCCAGTTCGGTTGTGTGGATGAAAGCATAATTAAGTTTTTGCAAAGCTATCAGGTATTTAACACTTACCTTGTGGAAAAAAGGTCCCACTTTTCCCACAAGGCACTCCGACAAATCCGGATGCCTTAAGCATAGTTTCTCCTTGCCTTTGTCCTTGTTGGCAGCAAAAGCCTCACTTGTTTCCCCGAAGACTTCGGACTCAAAGGGAGCTTCTTCAATGGAATCCTCCATCACTTCTTCCATTACCATGGAGGGGTTTTCAGTTGTTTTTGGGTGAGGGGAGCTAGAGGTTGGCTCAGCAGGCCCTCCGGATTGTTGGGCTTCACTGGTTTCTTGTAGTCTAGACTCCGGTTGGGGCTCGGATGCAGTGGTTTCTTTTCGGAGACTTGAACTAGATGCCTCAGGGCCGGACAGCTTGTCCTTAGGAATCTTAATGGGTGCCTCTGACCCCGTATTGCTATCTTTAGCCCCTAATGTGGAAGGTGTACCTTTTAGAGCTTGCCCTTTTACCAAGCGACCTCTTCTCCGATTTACTAACTTCTCTGCAGAGGCATCAGCATCCGATCCCATGGCAATGAATGGGGAAGGTTTCTCAAAACTGGTGACTACCTGTCCTGGTTCAACAGTAGGCTCTGATTCCTGAACCGATGAGCCCGAAACAATTGGTGAAAGGTTGGGTTGGAACAACCTCCTAAGTTTAACGCTTTTAGTTGAAGAAGAGCCCCGGTCAGGCTCTGAGCTTGGTGTTTCTGGTTTATCAACGGGGGAAACATGTAGGCCTGCAGCAATGCGCCTTTCTCGTTCAACCTTTTGAGCTTTTTCTAATTCTGACAAATTGAGCCACCCACTTTTTAATTAAAGCGTTTCTTGCTGTGAACATAAACTCACACCGAAATAAAGTGTTTGTTTTTGAGAGAGAAAGTTTTGAAGTTTAGCAGAGCAAGGATGATGAAGATGGTAAAATAATAGAAAATAGACTAATTTATAGTAAAGATACAAAAGATGCTTTGATACCTAGGAGAATTCGAAAGGGTTGCAATGATTAAGAACGGTGCTGATGTCATCCTCATTAAATAAAGAGGTTGCTTTTTTAAGTAAGTGGGAGCGCCGTTCTAAGGAAAAAAGTGGCTGATGTGGCAAACCAGAGAGAGACACGTGTCCCACGATTTCTGGCAAAAAACCGTTTAGTTTCTGAGAACTTTTTCAGTTCGGATAAAGCTATTACACAGTTCGAGAATCTGTCCGGACATGGCTGTGACCAGCTACACGCTATTGTTTAGGTCTTGCCAAAGGCCTTTGAGCACCACCTAAAAAAGGGGCTACTAATGAGTCCGGATTTTGTCACCACTCTTTATGAGAACCGGACAGGGGCAATTCGGACATCATCCACCTAACCGGACAGGGACGATTCGGACAACCTCCACTTACTGAACTGTCCGAAAAGAACTAAAGTATTAAAAACTTAATCACTTCATGACTAAGCTAATTACTTGCTTACTTAAAAACTAGTGGGTCTTTAAACTCGACCCGAATCCATTAAACACAACCTGAAAGCCCATGTGGCCCAAAGATAAGGGTATAAATACCCAACCACCTACATTAAATGAGGGTAATGAAAATTAAATACAACCAGACAACTCAATTCTCCCTCTACACTCTATCCAAACATTAAATACCTTCAAAATACCACAAAACTCCGGACAAAATTACCCTAAAACGAAAATAAACCTCACCAAATTACACGATAGTCCTTGATTAATGTACATAGTTCTAAAATATTCCTCTAACTTTACAATATGTTATAAGAAGTTTCAATCTTTACATTTTGGTCCTCAAAGTTCCATTTACGTATTAATAGCCCCTTAGTTCTCATGTAAGTAAATGAATGAGAACTAATCGACCTCGAACATATTCATAGGTAAATGAAATCTCCTTATTCGCAATTTGAAGTGCTTATAACATGTTGTTATCCCAAAATTTATGGCACATGCGTCGAATATATTTATAGGCAAAGATAACCCCTGTTATCCACAATTCGACGTGCTCCAGATATGTTTTTTCATTTGAATCTTCTTACACATCGAATTATTTTAATCCATATATATTTTCCTCATATCATGATTCAAAGCAAAATTTAAACCTAGGGTGATATTCTAGATGCTAAGTCTATCTTCTAGCAAATAATAACACCCTAGGTAGTAGGTCTGCCATTAGACCCATAGTATGACAGATGTTGGTTCCTTACCCATGTAACCGCTTCAAATTCTGCCTAATCACCATCCACCTCTTCCACTTCTCGATACTTTCTTTCTCCTCTTATAAATACCACGGTGACCCATTGTTTGATTCTCATATCAAATTTCTTGAGAGAGAAACTGCAAAAAGTTTTAATTTTTTTTGTCACCTTTATCGCCTTCTTCAATCTACATGCTACCTTCACCGGAAACTTCAAAAGCTCCGTTCAATCTTCAACCAGTTTATGAGAAAGCATCCAAAACCCAGAAAATATAAAGCCATAATTCCCAAAAATCCCAAATCTTTGAAATCAGATAACAACGTCTTCAGAGCTTACGACTACTTTTATATCAGTGAAATGGCAGATGAATACAGAGTAGCTGGATTAATAAGCAAGGCTCCTCGAGGCCTGTCTACAAAGACGATATACTATGGTAACTTTAATATTTTAAAAACTCCAGTTTTTTCACCATCTCCTCTCACAGAAGAAAGCCAATCATCAAAAACTCGAACACCAAAAACACCTCGAATATCATCCTCCCTCACTGAATCATCATCTCGAATCAGTCGCAAAGTAAACAAATCCTCCTAAAAAATATCTAAAGAAACTCCTTCCTCAACCAATATCCCAAAGACTTATCATCCTTGAAATCCGAGAAAAAAACTCTCATAGCCATGGGAGATGTTGCCGACCTCACTTTGAATCCATCAACCACTTCTCCTCCCTCGAGAGATATTTTTGAAACGACGATAGTGTGTCAACAAAATACCTCAAGTGAAACTCCTCGACTGATACACGAGGCATCCAAATTAGAAGTTAATTCTGATGCCACACAATCAAATAATGAAGCTGAAACAGATGAAGAAGCTTCAAAAGAATCAGAAAATGATGCAAAATAAAAGACTTGATGCATTACTCTATGCCTTTACATAGGTCAATAACTTCACATTTTCAATTAAAGTTTGAACTTCCTTCTTCAAAGTGATGCACTCAGCAGTATCATGACCAATATCATTGTGATATCTACATAACTTGTTGTTTCACTCCTCCCTAAGCATGTTGATTGGAGCAGACTTCCTGAAATTTACATATCCTTTAGTTTTATCAAAGATTGCAACCACACTTTCAATCAGATCTGCATAATTCTCAGGCCTTATCCATTGATTTGGACTATGTCTATTGAATTGGTATGATGGAGCTTGATTTGAATACCCTCCATTCTGAGGTGGAAGGTTATTATTCCTCAGACGTGTTTGTTGGGCAAAATTTGAAGATTTCCCCTGGTTATGAGGTGTCTGCCCCGTATTATTTGGAATGTTAACCGCATCCCCTTGAACCCTGGTTTATTCTTCAACCTTGATTTGGTTTTCGACTTGAGCCATTAAAGCCTCAAAAGTTAAGGCTTTTCTTTTTGTTGTTTCATTAGCCAGATCTTCTAGCAGTAATCCTTAGCGAAAAGCTGTCATCGCCACTAGTTCTTCACAATTATCCAGACTTGCTTTTGTCAAGACAAAGCGCTTCGTATAATCATTCAATTTTTCTTCAACCGCTAGCTTACATTGGATGATTGTATCCTCATTTTCTCTCATTTCTTTACTCCTAACAATTTATCTTCAAAATGCAGTATAAAAATCTCTAAAGTTTGAAATGGATCCCCTCAGAATTCGGTTATAACATTTCAAAACGATATGATCATCATCTGGATCTAGCCTATCGTCGCCCTCGAAATTCATCATATAATTTTGGAATTATACGATATGATCATCTAGATCTTGCATCCCATCGAACTTTTGAACTTGAAATGCCAAAATGCATTGGAATCATGATAGATCTAATCTCATTTGTTAGTGGATAATTCCTTTAATCAACACCTTGAACATACTGATCCTCAGTTCCCAAAACCGCATACAAATTCCAATAATCCCCATTGTACTGATTCGGTGGATTCCCTTCACACCAATTAGATTCCCTCAAACATCGAGGTACACTATATCTTCTAGCTTTATGTTCTTTCTTAAATTTACGAGGTTGATCCTTCTCTTCTTTCGAAGAGACTCAATATCTTTTAAAACCTAATCCAGAGCTTTCAAGCTCCTTGTCACTAGATGTGATATAACTTTGTTTATCTTTCTTTTCGAGAAGAATGGCGCTCTTTTGGCGCCTCAAAGCACGTATTTCTCTGTTTACTTCTGAGTTGACATCAGTGCAAGATCAACCATATTGACCATCACTATAATTTTGGTCATTCATCTGCCTTACCTCGGATTTCAACCTTGCTGACTGCATCTCATGTTCTCTCTGATTATATTTCTCGTTTAGAGCATTTATCTTATCCAGAAACTGATTCATTCGCAACTGTATCTCAGATTGAGTCTGGTGAATCGGGGTAGACCCTTCTTTTCTATCAGTTGTTCTTTGTAAATCTTCTTTTAGTGGTTCAACAGCTGATCGAACCAACGAGTTATTTTCTTGATTCATTGCAAAACTTTAAGATTATTTTTTAAGATCAACTAAATTCGAACTAGCTGAATAGGCACCAATCGTTGATCAATCCCCTGTGGAGTCGCCAATTTAGGGAGTTTAATAATCTGTATTTCTTTAGTTAATTCGAGAGAGAACTGATTGTAGAGAGAGAAATAGATTCTAGCGAGAGAAAATTAGAGTTCTCAGAAGATCTAACTCAAAAGCAAACCCCTTTATTTGTTCATCTTTGGCCTTTATATAGAGGCGCAATGACTCTAACTCTTAACTGAAAACGGTTACAATAAAGGGTTTATTACATGATAGTCCCTGATTAATTTACATAGCTCTAAATTCTTCCTCTAACTTTACAATATACTATAATAAGTTTCATTCCTTACATTTTAGTCCTCAAAGTTACATTTCCATTTCCAGTATGTACCTTCTTTTAGAATGAATCTGATTTCTTTTCCGTTGTTAGAAAAAGGTGCGCTCTCTCTGCCGAGCAAGTTAGATTAAGATATTGTTATCTATTTACAAATGAAAGTTTATGTATTTATTTATATGGTAATGTTGTTGGTTATGGGGATGCTAATTATGAATGCTAACTTACATTTATTGAATACTATGAAGGATCGCAAAGAGATAATGAATGTAAATGTATCTAGAAAGCTAAATTGCAAAGTAGACATTCAGTAGACATTTAGCACAAGAGATTAGGTCACATTTTTTGAAATATAATTGAAAACTTATCTCAAAAGATTAATTAATGAGCTTGATTTTTTGTACTTCAATGTCTGTGTTGATTTTATAAAAGGTAAACATGCGAAGGTGAAAATATAACATGTATACAGAGCGAAATGGGTTTTGGACTTATTACATACAAACATTTGTAAAGTGTCCCTACAACATCATGGAATGGCCAACGATATTTTGTATCGTTCATTAAAAACTTTTTGCGCTACACGTATCTATATCTTAGCCACACAAGACCATTTGCAAATTTCTTAAAAGATTACGAGATACTCCCTTAATATACGATGTCGAGTTCCCCTAACATGAATGGGGGGTATCTGAGAAACAAAAGTGTATATTATATGATAAGAAGTATGATTACTCATTCAACATTTCTTATATCATTCTCAAGAGAAGCATAAAATGTGAAACCTACCTTTTTTTTTTATAGAATTCTGACGAAAGAAACTAGTAAGACACCGTATGAACTTTGACTCGACGTAAACCTCGTTTAAAACATTTACATGTTTGGGTATGTTCCAGCTCAAGCGAATCCTTATAGTTCGAGTAAAAATAAACTAGATTCCAAAACGGTTAGTAATCATTTAGTCGATTATAAATATGTGTTAGGTTTTATGATTATCCTCATATAAGCATGTTTTGAAACGATAGAGTTAAGATTTTTTTTAAGGATGTTAAGTTTGAGGGGAGAAATTTGAGAACAAATTTTAATTTGGAGGAAGAATCGATAGAGATTTTTAAAGGTTCTAACAAAGATAAGTAACTCATCTAGCTAACATATCGGTCATAAAAAAAATATTATTGGTGGATTGATGATTAAAAATACATTAGTCATAAAGCCAACATATTGTCCCGAAGGAAGGTTGTTGGCGTCTTGAGACACGTGTATCAGATGATTTGGTTCATTATCAGTCATTGAAGTCCTTTTAGAATATTAATTCACTCAAGATAAATACTATCTTACTCATATGGAAAAGAATGAAATTGTTTAGATAAGTTCAAACTCTAGAAATTTCAAAGCGAAAACATTATGCCTATGCGGTATATCTTCAAATTATATAGTGTATCTTAAAAAACATGAGGAATTCTGTGGGACGATGGAAAATGATCCCTTAATTGTTCGTGAAGCCATAATTTTTTTTGATTATCAGATGTGTACTAAAGCAATGAATGAAGAGTTTAAATCGATGCAATATAACGCGTTATGAGAGTTGTTCCATTATATGAAGGAAACCGTCGATTGGTTATAAAAGTAATTTTAAAACCCAATAATATTATAAGGGTGATGGGGAGAGTCAAATAAAGCATGATTTGTAGCTAAAAGTTTTACTCAGCGCGAAAGGATTCACTTTAAAAAAAAAAACCTTCTCTGCAGATTCATCGAATGATTGTTTTCAGAATATCTTCATATTAATGGTGCATTTTGATCTCGAGCTCCATCAAATAGATGTAAAGGTTGTTTTTATTAATGGAAACATTGATGAAATTATATACATGTTGTAACCTGAAAACTTTGTCTCTGGTGATCCGAAGTCAACAGTATGCATACTAAAGAAATATATATATTGATTCAAGCAAGTGTCTCGAAAGTGGTACCAAAATTTCTCGAGGTTATTGTCTCATTTGGTCTCGAGATAAATTTAGTTGAGTATTGTGTGTATGATAAGTTTAGTGGGAGTAAATTTATGTTGATGACATGTTATTTGCCAGGAATGATAAAAAATTGTTAGATGCGACCGAAAACATTCTTTCAGATAAATTTGATAAGAAAGATATTGGTGATGCGCCTTTTGTTTTAGGAGTTCAAATTCACATATATCGATCTTGTGGAATTTTGATTTTATCACAAATATGTATATTGAGAGTATGTTGCAACGTTATGGGATATGAAATGACAAAGAAAAGGAAACCCTTATATCGAAAGGTGAAAAGTTTAGACATAAGTAATGCCCAAAGATAAAACCTCAGATTGAGGAAATTAAAAAGGTTTCATATGCTTTGGTTTTTGAAAGTCTAAGGCATGCCTAATTTTTTACACAGAAATATATTGCTTTTGTGGTGGGTGTTCTAGGGAGGTGTGTAAGTAATCTAGATATGAAACATATTAAAGCAATCAAAAGAGTTCTCTGATATTTGTAACAAACAAAACATCATTGATGAGGCTGTTACTATAAGTAAAGATGGGATCATAAGACGAAGACCTCTAAGTTATTAAGGTTTTCCCCAGGGATCAAAGGACCACGAGCTAAAACATTTGAAGAGTATATCATCAGTATGGGTAAGAGACTTCAACCAATTGTAAAGAACATTTAGGGAGTACTCTGTCGCAAACAACTCGATCTGTTAATGAGGGGTCTACGCATTACCGACGGTTCCCCTGTGTTACCAAGGTCCATATGTTACCAAGGAGTCTCGCGCGTTACTGAGGGGCTCCATGCGTTACCGAGGCATCCCATGGGTTACCAAGACCAATCACAACCAGTACTATCCACGTATCATTACGTTACCACTCTTCAACATAACCGGCCATAAAGAGGCTTAATGGACATTAAAAGCGGTCCACGTTTAATGAAAGTTTTCCACGACTAAGATAGCTTCTTTATGTACTTAATGGGAGAGAGAGAACGAAATAAAGATTGTATAAATAGGTTCATGACTATGAAAAATGTATCATTTCTTCTCGGATCGATAGGGAAGCGTCGGAAAGAAACCTCCCGACCGATGCTCTGGAATCTGATGGTGGCCTGATTGACGGTTTAACCCCTGAGCCATCCAACTTAAATACCCATCTAAGACCCACCTGAATGTCGCCGCTAATGGAGTACTAGCAGAAGGAGACCAACTGCTTGCTGGCGGGTGGCCTAGGTATTGACCCCCATCGATGAAAGTGGTGTACCAGCTCAAGTCGAGCTCGTTGCTGACCCATGTGTCCAATAACCACTTATATGGTTCATAAGTGGTTTATACATGATATTTCACGACTTTGGAGTGCCTTCAGATATAGATTCATAAGCAACGAGGAATCCAAGAGGGAGATCGATTCAATTATGGATTTGTACCGAAGAAGGGGAGAGTGATTAAATATTTACGTTAGGAGGTTTGTACATGCCAAAAGCCTTGCTAGACTTGGAAACCGGTAAAATTAGAATTCTTAAAGCGGGGCTTGGACCGTAAGGACGAGCTTTACGCCGATCTGGTCTGATTTCGTGTAAAAAATATGAGAGATCTCTTGGCCCGAGTAGATCAATTTATCCGTGGACGACGTCCAACAATGCAACTCGCTAGACAGAATTCAGCAGGACATCAAAGGAGCGTCGTGGGAGCGCAGGAAGGTTGATGATGGGACACATCAAGATATTCTAAAAGCTTTTGAAGCCACATGATGGCCTATTAAGATAATCTGACACACCGCTTTACAACATTTAACAAAGAAGTTATGGGTAATTTATGATAGGACTAAAGGACGTACACGATACAAACCTCCGCCTAACATCAATGCTCCCGGTTACAAGTGTTTGATGCAAATTTTTGGCTCTTATAACAATGACCATGCTCACCCGACCGATGAATGTCAGCAACTTAAAGAAGATACCAGAGGGTCATTGATAGTGGGGAGCTCGTGCAATTCATCAAGCAACAAGAAAACATCCATCGAGAGAAAATGACAGACAATAAACAACCAAAGAACAACGACCTTCTATGGCAGGATAAGAGGGTAGACGAAAGCAAACAACAGTGGTTATTCTCAATCTCTAGAAGAGTAACCTTAAGGAGCGACCATCCGATATTCAGGAAAAGTCTTAAGGTAGACCACAATGCACACGCCGTGGAAGGGTCTTCTTACCATAATTACCACGACCTGGTGGCTGATCTCACTTCCCATGATGATGACCTATGCAGGATCGTGACACCACACACAGATGCATTAATGATTAATTTGGATATCAAGGGGTGATGGTGACCCGAATGTTTATTGATGGAGTAAGCTCGACAAATATAATATTCAAGGTAAGTTACGATGAAATGCTGGAGGTCCCCCATACCAATCCATGTACTGATATTTTGTACGGTGTGAGGGTAAGCCATCCTAGTGCATAAGAGAAGTCGAACTCATGTTAAAATTTGGCCATGACAATACCAAAAAGGAACTTAAGACACTCTTCATAATCTCTGATGCCCTCATCTCCTACTACACCACCATTGGCAGACCCTGGCTACACCGAACGGAAGCTACCCCATGCATTATACAACAATGCGTCAAGTATCCCGACGACAACATTGTGAGGATCATCAAGGGGAGCTAGTGGACTGCCAAAACTTGCTATTTTGTAACCGTCGAACCCTCCAAACTGCTACGATAGCAATTAGTTGGTGATGGTGTGGGGTATCGGACTACAAACCCTATCCCATCGCCCGATGTAGTAAATAATCCTCAGGAAACTGATTTGACGGTCAGCATTTTGGAAAATGTGAATGAAGAAGTCATGACAGAGGTCCTCATTCTTCGAATTGGTAATGAACTATACACTACATTTCTGTGTTGAGTGTTAGTGATTTGTCAGCGTTTGACCGCTCGATTATATGCCATTAGCTATCCATTGAAATACGAGTTAAGCCAATCCGCTATAAACGACAATCATTTTCAAAAGAGAAGGGCGAAGCCATTACCAGGGAGGTAGACAAGCTCCTTCAACCTAGGCACATTCCTAGAGCCAAGTACCTAGTGTGGATGGCAAACCGAATTTTAGTTAAAAATAATGGTGGCAAATGGCACATGTGCTTGGACTCACCAACCTCAACTAAGCTTTCTCGAAAGATGCCTTTCCGCTCCCTCGTATTGACCAGTTGGTGGATTCAGATTTGGGATGTGAGTACTTATCCTTCATGGATACATACTCAGGCTATAAACAGATATGCATGCACCCTAAGGATAAAGAGCACATTACGTTTCAGAGCGGGATGTGGCTCTATTTCTATACCATTATGTCGTTTGGTCTCAAGAATCTAGGTTTCACATACCAGCGTTTGGTCAATCAGATCTTCGAGAACCAGCTCGACAATGGTATGAAGGCTTACATCAATGACATCATCGTTAAACGCACCCCCAAGGCTTGTCAACTCGAGGTATTAAGGATTATATTTGCCACTTTGTAAATATTTAACCTTAAGTTGAATCCTATGAAGTGTTTGTTTAACGTTTGAAGCGGTAAATTCCTCGGTTATGTCGTCAGCAAGAACGGGATAGGGGTTGACACAAATAAATAAAAATCACTACTGCAAATGGAACCCCCAAAAACATCAATGAAGTACGGTGTATCAGATAAAAATCATCATTTCTTCAAGGTACTTCAGGGAGCTAAAAAATTCACTTGGGATAAACTTTGCAGCGAAGCATTCAATGCACTCAAAAACTACCTTACGTCACCAGAGATTCTATCCGCTCCCACCCCTGTAAGCCCTTCCACCTCTACCTTTTAGTTTATAATTTTTTTGTTAATGTAGTGTTAATGCCGATCTACTACACCAGCAAGACTTTGATCGAGGAAAACCCCCATTATCTCAATTTGGAAAAAATGGCACTGGGATTTGTAGTAGTACCACGCAAGATGTACCCGTATTTCCAAAGTCATACTATTATCGTGCGTGCATCCTTTCCCTTGAGGTACGTATTACAAAAACCTACTATATTTGGATGACTAACGAGATGGTTTGTGGAGCTAGGTGAATACAATATAAAGTACAAGCCTTGTACTTGCGATTAAAGATCAAGCCATTACCGACTTCATTAACGAGTTCTCCATATCGAGAGGCGAAAATAGCCGATCGAGCCCCAAGGGGATGACAACCGCAATAATGGATTATCAAAGCCGACAGGGCCTCTGGTGCATTTGGAGACGGAGCCGTTATCATTATAAAAATGGCTACAAGCAACGAGATCTGACAAGCCATCCGGTTTGGTTTCCCTGTCACAAAAAATGTGGCTGAATATGAGGTTGTACTATTAAGCATGAAGTTGGCCCATATTTGAAGAGCATGAGCACTACAAATCTAATTTGACTCCCAACTGGTGGTTAACCAAGAAAATGGCCTTTACGATGCTAAACAAGACGCGACCAATAATTAATTCGTAGCTCTAAAGGAGTGGGAATCCGAATTCGCACGAGTTATTTATGACCAAGTACCACATGTTGACAACTCGGTTGCTAACATCTTAGCCAAGACTTTCGCTTCTTGTGGCACTTATCTTAGCCAAGACTGCCGCTTCTTGTGAGACCTCGTTCGCCCTTTTGTAGAAATCCCTCACGCCTGATACTTTGGTAGCCGATCCACATATTTACATAGTGGAACCAGAGACCGACTAGCTACAGCCATACCTCATGTACTTCCATGATGGTACTATCCCTGGGGAAAATATGGCAGCAAGGGCTTAGCGATTACGCGCTTCCAGATACACCATGCTAAACGACGTCATTTACCAAAAAATTACTATGAGGCCCATGTTGTGATTCCTCAGTCCGGACGAAGCCATCACTGTTCTCCACGACTTACATACAGAGGAGGTAGGAGTGCATTATGGTCGTCGTAGTTTGATTCACCATTTCCTGCTGGCAGGATACTATACGCCCAATCTGGCCGCAGACGTTGAGCACATCATAAAATGATGTCATCCGTGCCAATAATACACCAACACTGGTCATCTTCTAAGTAAGTATATGACCCAAAATCCAACCCATTGCCCTTTCGGTAATTAGGGATCGACTTGGTCGGACCACTACATTTGGAAACTTGGAAGTGTCAGTACTTAGTAGTCGATCGTCACCTATTTCACTAAGTAGGTTAAGGCTAAGGCATTATGCCGGATGAGAGCACAAGAAATATGTGACTTCATACATCACCAAATCCTAGACCGTTTTGGTATCCCATGCATCCTCATGATAGATAACGGTCCGCTATTCTAAAATTCCATCCTCACAACCTTTTGTAAACGTTATAGAACTTAACAACACTTTTTACTCATATTATCTCCAAAAATGGACGAGCAAGTTGAAGTAACAAATCGAAGCATCTTGGACGACATAAAAAATAAGTTAGAAGTCGCTAAGGCCAAATGGCCAGATAAGCTAATCGAAGTCCTATGGGCTTATCGAACCACCCCACGCTCAGCAACAGACGAAACCTACTTCACACTAGTGTATTGATTGGAGGCAATCATCCCAGAAAAATTCATCATACCGATCCATAAGGTGGAGAACTACTTGGAGCTCACAAATGATATCGGACAAGTCGTATGTATAGATTTGATTGAGGAAAGACGCGAAAAATCTGGGGTACGTCTTGAACACTACAAAAGTGTTATGCGGAGTCATTTTAAATCCAAGCTCAGACTGAGAACCTTACGAGAAGGTGACTTAGTAATAAAGAAAGTATTTCAAGGAGCATGGAATAAAGCTACAAGAAAGTTGGGACCCATCTGTGAGGGTCTTACACTATCAATTCCAGAGGATATCATGGTGTCTATCGCCTACCTGACTCAGATTTTCAGGTACTCAAACAATTTTGGAATGTTATTCATTCAAAACTATATCATCATACTATGTAATATTGATGTGCACTTTTTTTCCCTTCTGATGGCGCATTTGGTTTTCTTAGTGAGGCACGTCATTTTCCTTTCTTAATGACAAATTCCTATTTTCGCCTTTTATGTGTTTGTTATATGTTATACTTTCTCCTAAAAATGCAAATTGGGTCATGAACCATGTCTACAAGCTACGCAAAGAGCCACAATAAGCTCAGACCACTTGAGTCCCTCAAACGATTAGGCTAATAGACCACACTCTACGAGGCTACGTAAAGGACCACACTTAGCCCAATAGGTCGAATCAGTCACTCTTGCGAAAAAATTCCCAATTGGTATGCCCTTAAGGGTCATACGACATGCGACATTGCGCCATCGATTTTGTATATAGAGAAGTTTATTTATATATATAACGAACATCTCTAATATACCGAGCTATCAAAATAAATTTTGCAACAATAATTTCAAGCCCCAATAAGGGCTAAGCCACAAAACAACACAACAACAATAATGAATTATGCTACAATCATCAAGTTTCTCTAGGGGGAGGGGTGGATCTTGATCCCGATGTTATGTTTGCAACTCTCAGGCCGGGGGGAGTATTGGTCACCCCCATTTTGGTCGTAACCAGGGGGTCAGAGGGAACCAATTGTAAGTGGTCATTCATAAGCCATGTGACTCTTTTTTTCTCGATAATTAGGTTCAGGTGCTCATCAAGGGTACAAACTTCATCAAAGCCCCCAATGAAATTTAATGGTTCAACCTCCACAAAGACAGGATGGTCTCTTTCCGATTTTTTTCGATCATCCCCATTGCAATTTGCATCACCTGGTTTTCTCGACCCACCAGGTCCTACTAAAACTTCTCCATCAGCTTCTTCCTTGGTTGCTTCTTCGCTTCCACAGCCTCTAGGTGCGCAACCCACATGTTAGCATTCTCCAATGTTAGAGACGCAAATTTCTTTACATGTTCCTCTACTCTTTGTGCGTACGCCATATTTTGGATCATCAGACCCGCACTCTGAGACATCAACTCATCATTCTTCTTCGAAAGCAAATTGAATGTGCAATTAGTTCCGTCTTCCCATTAATTAGTTTCAGGAATTGTTTACGGAAATGACTTCTTTCATTAGCCACCGCGGTCAGAGCACTCGGCACCTTGACATTATTTACGAGAACCTTCTCATGTCGCGTCTTTGCAGACCCGTAGACATTTTTTAAACAGGCTAGCTCGGTTGTAAGCCCCTTTACTGACCCAAAAAAATAACGTCTCTGCTGCCAGTTTTCTATGGTTTGGGTATCGGAGGGAGATATATGACGATATGCCAGCATTATCGAATTACGGTAGCTCTACACAAATGAATCATGCCAAATTTAGCACACACGGCAGGGATAATATTCTAATCATATAAAGTTTTACTCACTTTAATCACCAACTCAAGCTATCGTCGCATTATCTCCGCCATTGGCATATTGTTGTAAAAATGCAACTTTCGGCATCGCTTCAATTGGTGCAGTATCATCAACGAGGGGTGTGGTATGGGCAAGTCAGATGGCAAGCTTTCTACTGTATTGGGAGCACCACGAGCAGTACCAATGGCTCCTCCTCTCAGCTGCACCAGGTACGGCCTTATAATATTAACGAAGGATGACCCATACCTCACACCCTTCATGAAGGGCTCCTCCCCCCCTGTGGCACTGTACCTGTATGCAATTGACATACTAATGCAGGCTTCATCGTCACACCCTCAACATTGGGCGACTACTTTACTCTATCAACAACCTTAGTATTGTCATCAGAATTATCGAATATCACCATCTCGAGTGATTTACCTTCTTCTCTTATTACCTCGGGAAGTGAAGGCGCACTCATTCCCTTCTTCTCTAAACACCCTTCCTCGTAGTCATCTTCATCAACCAACGCTAAGTTTCGCTGTGATTTTGGTAATGCATCCCTTGTCACGTTTTCCTATTCAAAGGAAGAATTTCATCTTCCTCTAATTTTTTATGTTCCTTTGTCAGGGGGATTAATACCTTTGACACCTCAGTCACATCATTTCTTTCGCTATCGACCGAGAATCCACCAACACCTTCTTGGTGACTACCATCGCCAGTCTCTTTATCTACAAATTCATCATCTTCTCTCACCTTCTTTACTTGAGTAGGCGAGGAATCTTATGTCTCCTTACCCTTTTGTCTCTCGGGCACGACCAAGCAAACCCCGCTACTATTCCGGTCTATGAACCTATGTTGCATCAAAGCTCGTAGTGATTCAACTGTCGCAGCATCCATGGTAGCCTTCATTTTCACATGGCCCCCTTTAGTGTTCTCCAATTCAGGAATACCCAAAAACCCAATCGAAGATAGTTTACCGATGTAACAAGCGCGACACGTCCAGACCCACGCTCGTATGCATCAACTGTTAAAATACATGAATTCATGTTAACACAATATAGAATGGTACATATCTTCTTATATGAATAAAAACCAGCACTCCTTACACTTGGCCCTCCACCACCTCTCCAATTGCTGATTTTCTACGACATTTTCATGCTCCCAGTTCCCGCTGACTGTGTAAAATCTACCAGTCTTCTAACCCTCATTAACTAAAGATAGAAGAAAGAAGAGCGGACCAATTTAGAAACGTCAACCACAACAATCAAATTAGCCAAACACACAGGGATTTGCAGTAGTTTGGAACTTAAAACTATGTTTAGTAGCATCCTCCAGCCATTTGTAGTCAGTTGTGTTGGCCACGTGCTCACAAAGCTAAAGAAATTGCGGATACATAGAGGTAATGGTAAACGGACTCCCAATCGAATAGAGTAGTGTAAAGATACGTCTCGTTCTCCTGGGCATGGTAGGGTTATTCGACGGTGTTCGGCACACATGTTATAAGAAAATATAGAATACCGTATCTAACCCTAAATTCATGGTAGCCTTCCTTTGTTAAGTACCCGTACTTTGGGATTACATGCGCAAAATATTCTTCCAGAAAAGAGAAGCTCTCAATCTCCTCTTTCGTTGGATCACCAGGGAGGTTGCCCGTTTTTTCCTTCTCTTTCCTTCCTTTTTTAAGGAGCTATCACAGATATAGAATGACTGCAAGGTACCAACATGGCTTATAAGCAACATGGTAATAGCCAATTTGGCGTGCGCCGTAAGGAGCTACCTGCAAGAAGGTAGTTAGGATGACAGACCATGCGAGGAGAAACTATTAAAGATAATCCATGATGAAACCTAACATGATCCCCCTAGTACTCTACCAAGATATAAACATACCTTGGTAAAAAAAGTATAAACCTGTTAAAGGAGAAATCTACGATGGTGTTGGACTAGATGCACGACAATCTTTAGATAAAAACCTTCTCCTTTGGAAACTTTCTTTTCATTCTCCAACAATTAAAAAAACTTTCACACAAAATAACATATGAAAATGCCTCTATTTTCTAAACTAGATTAAAGCACAATAATCTAGGATATGATTTGATATTACAATGATTATTCAGAGATACATGTTTTGTGAGAATCGAAGCGTCATATCTACTTGCGTATGCAGGCTACCTTTTTTCAGAGATGTCATAAAGTATCACCATCTATTTTGCTGCGTGTCATACTCCTCCAGACCCTCAATTCCATCAAAATTGGGTCAGACTTCATGCGCTGCCACCTCACCATAGAGGATTCCGAAATACCACACTTATCTTGCTTAGCAGTTCGTATTCTCTTTAGTAACCTTACTTTTAGGTCAAGCTACTAAACGGACTAGGCGAGAGCCCTAATGAACTTGTTACTGTAAAGTAAGATAGGATAATAAGACGAAGGACCCTTGGTCATTAGAAGTTACCCTCGGGATCAAAGGACCACAAGCGAAGAAGATTGAAGGGAATGCCATCGGTCCAAGTAAGAGACTTCAAGACTAATTGTAAAGAACAGTCAGGATGGACCCTGCGAGACATTACTCAATATGTTACCCAGGGGTCCCGCACATTACAAAGTTCAATATATTACCTAGGATTACCATGTATTAATGAGGGATCCCACGTATAACTAAGGCCAATATGTTAGTGAGCGGTCTCGCGCGCTACCGAGGCAAATCACAACCAGTCCTACCCACGTATTATTACCGTTACCATTCTTTCACGTAATCAGCCATTAAGAGGCTTAATGGGCATTTATAGCGGTCCACGTTCAATGAAAGTGGTCTACAACTACATAATATCATTATGCACTTAATAGGAGAGATAAAATGAAACAAAGATCGTATAAATAGGTTCATGATTATGTGAAATATATCTTTTCTCATCGGATAAATAAATTTATTAAATTTTCATATATTTATGAGTATATTACCTTAACAATCATATGCTAACATATAGTAAGTCGGACAAACTGGAGGTCATATGGTATTCCAACTAGCTTTGGCTACGAAATTTGTCACGGGACTGTGAATC
Source organism: Limnanthes douglasii subsp. nivea (assembly GCA_036936605.1). Taxonomy (NCBI): domain Eukaryota; kingdom Viridiplantae; phylum Streptophyta; class Magnoliopsida; order Brassicales; family Limnanthaceae; genus Limnanthes; species Limnanthes douglasii. Next base: position 122,329,488 of record JAUPFV010000005.1, on the reverse strand, counting down.
ATGGAAGAGATTGAAAGACCCCTTAGATTATATTGTGCTAATAATTTGGAAGTTCACTACTAAAACACTAACAAGATCCCGATAAGTCCAAATATGTAGATATGAAGTTCATCTCAGTTAAAGATAGATTTCATAGTGGTCAAATAAGCAAGGACCATATAAGGACAAACTTAATGTTACCAGATCCTCATAAGAAGGCATTATAGTGTAAGGCTTTTATAAAACATATCGTTAAGATGGGTGTTGTGTATGGGTGGACCATTGGTTTTAGTGGGAGCTTATATTAAGTTATTTCATGTGTTTGTATTATGATAATTGCTCATGTTCATCAATGCAAACATATTTATATATAAGTATTTAATGTGCTCTTATCTTTGGTTATTCGTACTCTATTGTAAGTAGAACTCGAATTAAGTAGGACCAGTTAAATATATGTAAGATTACATTTCATATTATTATTATTATTATCTTATGCATCATGATAGATCCATGTAATTAATTATTGTGGTATCGTGTTTACTGATGCATCTATTTACGGCTTTTGATGCATTGACGATGACGTTAATCATATATTGTTAATGGTCGATCAAAAAATTGTTAAGTTTATCTTTATGATGATAGAAATTAAGAGTGTTTATTAATTTGATACACCATATAGTAGCATATCATGTTCTAAATAGTAGATTGTTTTCTCCATTGAGCTGGACCGTCATATGTTTTATCATTGCATCGAACTATCGTCAATATTAGTCCAATACAATTAATCATATAGAATATAATAGACTGGTAGATAAAAATAATATATATATATATATATATATATATCATGGAGGAAATTATATAGATTCCAGATTTAATTCCAAATATTATGAATTATTGGAATCAGAAATAAAAACTTAATAAAACTATAAAATTTTGGGATTATTTTGTTAGACAAAATAATATCGGGTTATGGTACCTAAGAGTGACAATTTAACAAGCGTGATTTTCATTTAGCTTATAGGTTTAATATTGAGTTATTAATTCAATATTAAATATTATATATTTAATGCTTAATAATGAATTAATGAAGTAACGAGACGTTACTTTAAGTACTACTAATTTATTAATATGAATTAGTAATGTAATGGAATTTACAAGCATTTGATACAGATAAGCACCTCTGCTTTCCATTATTAAGAATAAATCTCACGATTACGAAGTTTAGTTTTAAGAGAAGACACATTAATTCATTTGAGAAATCATTTTGATCATCATCCTTCAAGATAAGTTTAATAAGATTGGTTGACATCTCTGGTAAGTACCAATAACCAATGATCAAGCATTAAGTTTCAGCATGGATTATTATCAAGGAACTTCTACGGTTTGAAAACAAAGAATGGGTGCTACAACCTGTAAGTATATTTTGTCTTTGTTATAAAATTAGACTCTACTTATGAGGTTTTACAGTAATTAGAAAGGTGAGTTTTCTAACACATTAAATTATTGACCGCGATGATCAAGCAGAATACCGGTACAAAATGTATTTTTTCACGGAGATGCAGGAGCTCATTATGGAAACATTTGTTAAAATTATGAAATTGATCATAAACTGTCCCTCGTCGCGACGACCCGTATTCGGCGTCGTAACGATAGTCAATGAGCACATATTTGAAAATATATGATTTCTTAAAAATATTTTTTTTTTATTATATACAATTCTAATCATATAACACCTTTTGTAGCAGATTATTGAATTCTATAAATATGCTATCAATCTAAAAGATGAAGTAAACATAATTCATAATTCCCCTAAATATTTTAAACATAAACCTCATAATCCATTTACCAATCTCTATCAAAATTGATTTCTAATATCTAGTTGGTTGTATTAGAAGTCACACGATTTGTTATATCTTGAAAGAACTTCCATAAAAATATCTTAATAATATAATAATTGAAATATTTTGTTAGGAAGCGTATACATACGTGTCTTAATTCTATTCAATTACTTATGATATATTAACGATTTTTTCGGCGACAATTCTGTTTTTTTTAAATTCTCTTTTGTGTTACTTAATTTTCTACTAAAAAAGAATTAGCACGAAGGACATTGGAAACAATGATAGATATTATACATTTCATGAATAAAATTCTAGTTTGATTGGAACATTTCAATGGTAAAATTTTCACTCATTATAAGAAAATTGATATTGAAAGTTTACTATCTCATTTTCCTAAACTCGAGAAGCTTCTTGAGCCTACCAATGAGATTAAAGAGAAATTATGCAAATGAGAATAATATGATCTTACATGTTAAGGACACATCTGGAACACCCTTTTAGACAGATTATTCATTCCTTGCACCAGTAAGAGTTCGACACTAAAGATATGAAATTCTCTTGAAAAACAATACAAAACCAAATAAGACAATGCAATGTTTTTTTAATAATTTAGTATTTTAAATTTCTTGATATAAAATTGTTTCTCCTGCAAATTTATTAGTTGGAAATCATAGTCATTAAACTTGTATAAGAAGAATACATTTAAGAATGTAAAAGAAAATTGTTTTTTATGGAAAATTGGGTTACTTTTCCTCGTAATTACAATCTTAAAAAGAAATTTCAGTATTATTTAGGACAAGACTTCTGGGTGGTGGTAGAATACATGCATATTTTTTCATGTCTCCCAAGAAAAATATTTATTCAAACAAACAAAAGAGTGCAGTATCACGAAAAGGTTCATATGGGAAACAAAAACAAGTCCAAAGTGGAAAGACGTAGTATTGTTGAGTTAGTATTTACAAAAGATAAACATATAACATTTATAAATGTATTGTATGTTTAAGAAATGAACAACAATTAATTTTATGGTGATGAATTAGCTAAGACCGGAATTTAGTATATGTACGAATCCCACGGCCTTTGTTAAAGAGTGTTACCTTTATTGGAATAAAACACTCTTGTAACAACATGGTTAAAAATATATACTAATGATTATGTTACTAATGAAGTGAAAAGTCTTTTTGTTTTTAATCTTTAATAATCATCTATTATGATATGGAGATTTTCTTATATAGATCATAACACTATAAAATGGAATTATTAAAACAGGGTTTATAAACCGCGATATAACTTCGTATCAAAATGTAAATTGTATATGGAATATAAAATGATTAATAATCTTTATGAAACTATATAAATAGATGACTTAATACACGCGTATATATGTGAGTTAAACAGGGTAAAAAAAATACTTAATACTTTCAAGAAGTACCTTTAGTTGAAGCACAACCACATGTATCTCATAGTCATCAAAGGGGAAAATACCTAAAGGTCTAGGATCTGATGATATAGATTAACCAATGATTTTTTTATCTACCCATTAGAAGTAAATTATGAAGAAATTACACGAGAAATTCCAGTGGTGATATCTTTCGGAAGACAATCCTAAATCGTACAAGAAAACAATATTGTATCGAGATTCTATATTTTGACAAGAGGCCAATAATGATTAAATAAATTTTATGGTGATGAATTAGCTAAGACCGGAATTTAGTATATGTATGAATCCCACAGCCTTTGTTAAAAAGTTTTACATTTATTGGAATGTAATACTCTTGTAACAACATGGTTAAAATATATACTAATAATTATGTTACTAATGAAGTGAAAAGTCTTTTTGTTCTTAATCTTTAGTAATTATCTATTATGATATGAATATTTTCTTATATAGATCATAAAATTATAAAATGGAATTATTAAAACAGGGTTTATAAACCGTGATGTAACTTCGTATCAAAATGTAAATTGTATATGGAATATAAAATGATTAATAATCTTTATAAAAATATATAAATAGATGACGTAATATACGCGTATATATGTGAGTTAAACAGGGTAAACAAAATACTTAATACTTTCAAGAACTACCTTTAGTTGAAGCACAACCACATGTATCTCATAGTCATCAAAGGGGAAAATACCTAGAGGTTTAGGATCCGATGATATAGATTAACCAATGATTTTTTTATCTACCCATTAGAAGTAAATTATGAAGAAATTACACGAGAAATTCCAATGGTGATATCTTTAGGAATACAATCCTAAATCGTATAAGAAAACAATATCGTATCGAGATTTTATATTTTGACAAGAGGCTAATAATGATTAAATAAATTCAATAATATCTAATCACACTTGAAAATTGGTTGATTTACCTTCCCTTTCAAGATTATTTGATTAAAAGTTGGTATTTAGATAAAAAAATATATATTATATATATGATACCATTCAAGTGTTTAAGAAAAGATTGATTGCCAATATGTTTTTACAAGATGAAGGAATATATTACTTTTATACCTAGATGGATTTCTTATATAAAGTGATGGCATTAAATGGATTTTTAAGCGAACATGTTTATGTGCTATACACTTAATATGATGGATTTTAAACAAGTAAATATTATTTTTGGAATAAAACTATAAAAGCTAGTATGGATATTGTCTTCGGTCAATCCCATTATATTACAAAAATACTTGATAATTTAAACATCTAAAATTCAAATAATTAAATAAGCTATTTTATCCCAGTTTAAAACTTGGGAAAAAATAAGGAACGACTATTGGCTCAACTAAAATATCTAGTACTACAAGAAGTTTGATGTATGCAGTTATATAAACTATGGTAGATATTTCATTTATATTGAGTAAATTAAGTCCGTTTACGAGTAATCCAAGTATGAAATATTTGAATACGATTGGAAGGGTTCTTTTCAACTTGAAGAAGATAAAAATATGCGGCTTTAATATTATCATTTTCTTAGGATACTTGAGGGATGCATATATACAAGTCGGATAACCATTTTAATTGATAACAAATCGTCTACGAGATTTATGTTTACTTTTGCATGAGATACTATTTTTTGGAGATTAAAGAAACAAACATGTATATCCTACTCAGCTATGGAATATGAGCTCATAGCATTGGCTACAACGAGAAAAGTGGTTGAATGGTTAAGAGATCTATTGCTGGAAATATCATTTGCCTCTAAGGAAATACATTGTGATAATAAAAAAAACTTCGAATAGATCCTATAGTGGCATATACAATGGGAAGTTTAGACATATAAGTTTAAGACATTAGTACATTAGATAAATAATTTAATATGGAATCATACTGGTTTTGTAAGTGCGTTCTTGTGAGAACCTGACATATCCATTTACCAAATCCCTATCTCGAGAATTGGTAAACTCTACATCTAGAAAAATAAGACTAGAACTCTTAAACTTATCTTTTTCAAAACTTAATAACCGAATTCGACTATTTGAAAACCTAGATATCGATTTTCTAATGGATAATAATAAGTTTTTGTGAATGGCTTCCACATATAAAATTGAGTTCCATCTGTGGTGCGTGTGTTATATGTTGATTGTGATCGTGGATAAATAAGTACAATTCGGCATATGTTGGATGATAATGAAAATACTGTAAGAATTGTACATATAAGACAATAGGAGTGTCGTCTCTCAAGAATGAATTAGTTCCTCTCAAATTATATTTCTTGAAATGGTATAGTACAAAGCCCAAATAATGTTATGAAAAACTATGAATACACATATTAGTAAAACAATTGTGTATGTGAGATCGCTAATTAAAAACATGGGAGGTTGGTTCAAAGTTAAGTCTACCAATGTTTTCTAGTCCAACTTTGATAGATTAACATTACGGTAAAATTCAAATCAAAATATATTAATTTTATGTGAAAACAATTGTCCACTAAGGGGATAATTGATGTCATTTAATCAAATGAGGGATTGTTGGAAACTTTTATTAATGAAGTGATCATAATCTATATGGAGATGAGTTTGGATCATTAGAAAGAACCTGAGATCAAAAGAAGAAAGCTAAGGACGCGTAAATAAGCATATCCAAAGCAAAGATGCGAAGAAGGAAGTATGATCGTCGTGGCATGGAGTAGGGCTCGCTAAAGCTATCTGTAGTTTTGAAGATTTTATCGTGGCATCTAAATAAACAAAAGTTTCTAAATTTTTTGTAGAATTATTCGTCACGACTACCAAGTAGAGAACCGTGACGATGAGCATTTCGTAACGAATCTATGGAGTTCACTACCGGTGAAAATCAGTGCGGCTTGGTCATAAATTGTCCTCTCTTCACATCCATTCGTGTTCATCGCTGGAACGACGAAGAATAGGTGCATGTCCAAAAATATGTGAATGTATGAAAGTGTGCATTCTCCAATAAAGATACTTTTCCAATCATATTTGGTTTTTATAGAAGTTAATTGAGTTATATACCTAGACTATTGGGCTAAGAGATGAATTACATACAACTTCTAATTCTTCTAAATATTTTATGCATAAATCTCTTTATGATTTACCAAATCCCTTGTCAAATTTGATTTTTTATTTTTAGTTGCTTGTATCGAGAGTCACAAATTTTGTTATATCTAAAAAATCATAAAAAATCGAAACAATAGATTGATCAAAATAACGTTTTAAAACATATTTATGTATCTTAAGTTTTTTCAATTTTCCAAGGCTTTTGAATAGTAACTCGTACGTGGACTGACTTTAGTGACCAATAGTCCATGGACTTTCAAAAGTCCGGTGGGAGTCCCTAGACTATCCAGTTTGAATAAAGTTAGTCCCTCTGCATATATTGATTAATGTAACGATGCCATGTGGCATCATACTCAACATAAACTTGTTTCACTCATAGTCCCTCGAATTTAGGTCAAAGTTAAAATGTAATCAACCAAATGATTGACGTATGTTCTATTTTATGAAGTTAACGTGGCAGTATAATACAAATTCTATTGTATACTTGGCATGTTTTTTTAATCTTAAAAATTTTAATACAAGAATCCTTCTCTCTATTTTCTTTCTCTCTCTACGGACTCGGAAAAAATCAAAATCAAAACTTTTTTTATTGAAGCTCTTTGAATGAATCTCATTGTTTTGGTATACCCATTTAGGATTGAATCTCTTTGTTTTGGTATATTAATAGCTTCTATGTACAACATTTACTTATAAAATTCTAACTTTACTCTCTCTAAATTCCAATTATTTTCTTAGTAAATCAATAGATTTAAGAACATAAAAATTTATTGATAGTAGAGCAAAAAAGACGAAATTGTGATTTTAAACAACGACTACGGTCTATATGTACTAATTCACATTCTTTTAAAATTTCTAATAAAATTTCTCGAGAAATAAACCGATTCAAAAAAGGAGTTAATAAACATATTTGTTTGTATAAATTTGAAATCATTTTGACTTTAGCTGACTATAGACATCCAATTTGAAAAAAAAGCGAGACTTTTTAAAGTTGATTCTTTTATTTTATGCCATGATTTTCTTGGTAACCAAACATATTCAAAAAATAAGACTAACATGTTAATTTATCCGCAAAATTGAACGTTGGAGTTGTTAAAAAAGGTTATGAATAAAATAATTACAAGTTATTGAATCCAATATTATAGATTAATTTATCTTCAAATATTGAAAGAAAACAAATGAAACCACGTTCTGTTTTTATTAAAGAAAAGACATGGAAGAAAGGCTAAAGGAAGACGAAGAAATATGGTTTCTTTAATTTTTTTTATAAAGTCAAATGATTTCATTAGTAAAGGAATATCTTGAATTTATTTAATGGTGTCACGCAAAATAAATAATATACGTAAGCTGATACGATGTCAAGAAAGCATTTGATAAAAGTTAAAATGGTTGACACGATGTTAAGAAAGAATTTGATAAAAGTTAAAATCGTAACTAAAATTGAGAAACATTAGTGATACAAATTTGTGTTTATATGTTGAATATAATGTCATTTTACAATTTTACATTAATGAAATGAGCTAACTTTATCCAAAATAAATAGTTTAGATATTCCAATTTGACTTTTGAAAGTTTAGAGACCTACCACTAGAGTCAATAGTCAAAGATGTATTACTATTCAAAATTATTTTCCCATAGCTTATGACTTAGCCTACAAAAGTTTTACAACATTTTTATAAGTTTGTGTTTTTGTTATATAATTTTCTAATAATAATATATAAAATATTTTATATTTTATTTATTATATATTTTAAAAAATACATCAAATAAATTTCAAGTTGTTAAACTGCATCTAAATTATATATATATATATATATAATAGAAAAAATATATCATAAACACAATAGTATAATGGTATGGAAAAATATACTTTGTTTATAATGAATAAAAAATATATTACAAAATAAAAATACTTTTTATTTAAAAAGTAATCTTTGAAAAATAGATATTTCTCATTGGGTGATTTTAAGAAATATTAAAAACTAAAAAACTAAAATCCATGACAACTTTAAGAATTTGTGATTTTTATATTGATGTTTTGAGTTTTCAACCACTCAAATTGTGCCATTTTTCGACAAGTTTTCATCCATAAGTGTTTTTTTAATAATTTGTAGAAAAATTATAAAAGATCAATTAAAATTTGAAAAAAGCACTAGTTATGCGAAAACAGAAAACATGGCCAGTTCGAGAAGATAAACTTTATTAACAACCAAAAGCATATCTTATGCTCTACCGGACTCAAAACGAAATTCAACAGTAATTATTTATGATCAGCGGTCCCATAAAAGTAAAAGTAAGGTAAAAGTCATTCCATTAATCAAAGGTGCAACAAGATGGACTACTACAATCAGTAACCCATCAATACCTTCTATATTTTTGGCACTGATAGAAGCAAAAATCGTCCCCCTCTTTATTTTCTAATGGCAAAAATTGAATGCTGGCAAAATTTGATACAGTTTTTAATTCTCTTATAACACACACACAGTATTAGTCCAAGGGGTATCCATCCCTCTCAATAGTTATAGCTTTTTATTTATCAGCTCATCAAACACAAAATGACAACAGGAACTCATCACCCTCAAGATGACTTTGAGACCTCATGGATAGCATTGGCAAGATATCCAACATTGCCAGTTGTAACCCCAGCCATACTGCAATCAAATTCACGATCAAATCATCAGCATCTTAGTAAAAAACATGCACATCAAATCTATTGTGAACCTGTACAAAATAATAGATTACCTGATTCGACCATTGCGAGTCAAGTATATATGAAACTCATTCGTCAAGCGGTCCACTTGTTCAGGTGCCAACCCGCTATAACAGAACATACCAATCTGTTTGCAATACCGGAAGAAACATTGATAATATCACAAAGCTATAATTGTATATACTAATATACTATACTATTAGTCTATTACTATTAGACAACCTCTACATTACCTGGTTTGTTATGTGCTCCCACGATAGAGAGGACTCCAAATTTTCAAGGTTTTCGCGTAAGGCAGTTCGCATCCCTATGATTCGGTCGGCCATGATCTATTGAGGAAATTGATTCAAAGAGTTAGATTCCAATACAAGAAACCAATACGTGATTACTACAGAGGACACATTTATACAATCCTTGAAATACTCTACCCACCTATCTGATGATACTTTTGGGGATCTAACAAAACTACTCTGTAGTAGGATTGACAATAGTTTGAGTAATTTACCTTAACTTCCTCGAGCCATAACTTTTTCAGGTCCGGAGTTCCAAGGATGGTAGAAACAAGCAGAGCACCATGAAGAGGTGGATTGCTGTACATTGGTCTGGCAAGCTGCTGCAACTGACTCTTAACAGCCACAGCTTGTTTTTCATCATCACAAAGCACACTGCAGTGGATTAGGATGGAATCATCATAAGGGAAACGAGAAAAGGGCCTATTGACAAGTTCACCCTTAGAAACCCACAAGTCCACAAGTTTGTATTCCAACAACCAAAAAGAATCTGTAGGAGCATATTTCATATAATATCTAACTTGGCCGGAAGCTAAAACCCAGGAATAAAAGTTGGGTAAGATCATTGAACAAATCTATTTTTTCAAATCATAACTACAAATGAAAGAAATCCATAGACATGCAAGAAGACACTGCTTGCTTTCATGCATACTATTGCCTACCTGTTTCTCATATGGAGTAATCTATTGTTTAAGCCTAATAATGCAAAAGAGGACATATCTTGAAATGAAACAAAATACCCCACTACGATATATAAGGAACTAGGAATGTACCTTAGGCAGCCCACTCTCTGGCCATAAAGCCCCATATTCTTTGCATATGATTGGGAAATTCCAATCATATGACCATCTTCAAGAAAAATCCTTATAGACTTGGCATCTCTCTCCGGATCACCACTAGCGAAACCTTGATATGCCATGTCAAAGAAGGCAAAATGACCTTTTACCTGAAATTAAGAAACTGTTGAGGTTTCGCAAGAAGAAGAGACAAGATGGAAGTAGAAAAAAGAAAGGAAACTAAAAATTGTAGGAAAAGTATAGAGAACAACGAAACAATGTCAAATAAACATAATCACCTTAAACAGCTGTGAGATCTCTCTCCATTGTTCCTCAGAAGGATCCACTCCAGTCGGATTATGAGCACAAGCATGGAGTAGAAAGAATGAGCCATTTGGAGCGTTCTGAATAAAGAATATCATAGCGAACAAAAGGGAATTGATTATATCACCATTGGCAAAAAGCAAGTTAGCAACATATAAATTACCCAAAAAAGGTAAGCAGCATGTACTGAAGGTTTTTAATTACCTTTACGTCATCCATCAGTGCAGAAAAATTTAAACCTTTGGTTTCTGGATGATAGTAACGATACGGCTTTTGTGGGACTTGGGCATCTCTCCAAATATTATGGTGACTATTCAGAAAAGGGTTAGCAATTAAAGAGGGACAAAAGAACATAAGCCTTACAGAACTACAATGAGTCTGCAGTAGAAGAATGTAATTATAAATATATAACTATAATAATGATTCTCACTTGGACCAGGTTGGCACGGGTATGTAGATCTGGGAATCGGGACAAAAGCGTCTCTGAAAATCTGCAAATAATCGGCATGCACCAGTCCCAGATAATGACTGAATTGCAGCAATCCTTTTATCTTTGATGAACTCAGATTCTTCGCCATAAGCTAGCTTCAAGGTTTCCTCCACCATTTTCACACTCCCTCCCATAGGAAGATACTCCCTTAAGTAAACCAGCACGACCCAAGGGAGAATAATATCAGGTCAAAAGAAAACATAATCACAAGAAAAAGTGGAGAGCAATGTTCAGGAAACTCGGTAACGACAGCTACAAAAACATAGGCTAGAAAGTTGAACTAAAAGCATACAGATACATCAAGTCCCAATATGAATGAGTTATGAAATCAATATCATAGTATGTAAGATAGCATTTAAACAATTGAGCATAGAGCCAAATGCATCAATCTTTAGGTTTACATCATCTAAGTCTTTTACTTGTAAAACACATTTTGTCGGGACTTTGTTTATAATTTACAGGACAGTCTCTCAGGTATTGTTAAAAATTTTAGACTAAATTATTTTGATGGTTCTTCAAAATTCAGACGGATAAAATCAGAAGAATTTCCTAAAGTGAACGAGAGTAAATAATTGCGTTATCTATTTTTCAAACCAACTCGGCCCCAGCCAGGGAGCCCCTTGGACCGGCAAGGGACTACGAACCTTTAACACTGCTCGCTAATCACAATGTATTTTAACAAACACGCATTTTCCAATTTGCTCGATAATATATTATGACTATATTGGTGAATTAGTAAATCCAATTATCCAAAAATATCTAACCTAGTTTAATGGCCATAACAATATTTGAAAAGAGGTATAAGAAAACCATAAAGAGAGTATTTTAAGCAGCACAATGTATTTGCATGATGATATTGGTAGGTAAGAGAATAGGTAAAACTCAAAAAGAAGTGTAATTACTAATGCAACGCATAAGGACATATAGGTAAAAATGGTATTTCTAGTTAAAATATATATCTTACACAACAAGCCTACAATATACCATAAAACTATAAAAGAGATGCCGGTTCATCAGAACACAGAAGCAAAAGGAAGCAAATCTATAATGGAACAAAAATCTATAACTTTTAGGCCCACCAAGAGTTAAGAATATCAAAGGAAACATACATATTTTTTCATATATATATACATATTTTTTTCATGTATATGTATATATATATATATATATATATATATATATATATTATTCCTACCTTATAAAATAATTTTATTATACTTTTATTAAATTTTATCAAAACAAGCCTTTGAACTTTTAACATAAAAGCCGAAAACAAAAAACCTAACACAAGAAACCAACCAAAACCAAAACAACTAAAGAAAAGGTGACCCAAACCAAACATACATAGTAAAATAAGAATTTGACTTTTTTAAACCCAGATTAGTCATCTAGTTTCAGAAAACGGATATTAAGGATGACTTCAACCACATAATTTATTAAGGTTAAGGTAAAATAAAAATACAACTGGATAATAATAAATGATGGTGTTTGTGATATGATTATAAAGATTGATAAATAAAACATGGTTATTAATTTAGGTCTTACATGTGTGAGCTTCCAGCAATTCTTCTTTCTGCTTCTCTAACGCATTCCAGAACCACTGGCTTCCCATTATCATCACGGTAAGCACCCTTCAACCATAAATTCCACCAACAGTACATTTAGAAACACCAAATTCATTTTGAAATCGATCATGAATGTGATTATACAAATTTAGAAACTAGTCTCGACAATTCGGTGTCGGGTCCCATACACGAGTTGAGTTTCATTTTGATGCGGGAAGTCCAACCAACAATAAAATACAATACAATTTTTATTGTATATATTTTATTTCCCTATATTCTGGGCAAGGCAACCAAATAAAATCTTACTTAGAGTTAGAGAGATAAAGTAAAAAAGAAAATGGAAATATGAGAACTCACCACGCCAACGTTAATCTTACTGGGAGTAGGATCCGCCAAGTAAGCTTCGGTAACACCGAGAATCGGATCTTTCGGGGCAGGTTCTACGCTCCCCCACAAAGAAGACATATATCTAGATCTAGAACTCCGGCCCATCATCATTGCCCTCCGGATCGCCATGGGTATGGATGTAGCTCACTACTGTCTATCACCACCACTTTCTACTTCTTATCTTCTTGTTTTTCCCGTCGTTTTTAGTATATAAAGAGATGGAACTCTTTCTTATCGATTCAAGTTACAGTTCTACCCTCCTCAACAAGTCACTCCTTTTTCAGATGACCCCGACTTTGGATTACTTTACTTGTATTTTAAGTATTTTTGTGTTTTGATGTTATACGGGATGACTCGTACCCCACCCAACTTTGGTTTTCGTTACTTACCAACCGTATATCTATTTTTGTACACAAATATAAAGTAAAGTACTATTTTAACATGATGGTTAGAGACTTATGGTATGTTACCGCTGCTCAATAAATTTTTTAAAATAAATAATATATAGTCTATATAAATAGGCAAAACGTATTTTAAAAATCAGCATTCAGTTCAAATAAGAATATAAAAATTATAATGAGATCCAAACAGGTTAGATTAGGATATATAAAATATAAAATATTAGTACGAACCTAATAGCACAATTCTAATATAATAGCACAATTCTAATGGATACGATAAAAAGAAATAGTAATATAATCGCCATAAACAAGTAATTATTCGTGTATTTTTTAGCCATACATAATTATAATGTCTAACAATTCTTACTACCATAAAAATAAAAAGATACAATGGTAAATGCATTCAACAAAGATAAGTTAGAAGCAAAAAAAATTATATCGGCAAAACAATTTTGGTACGAAGGAATATAAACCGTAGACTTTTTGAGTTTATTTCTGCCAGATGTAGCATATTATGGTGCGAAAACATAAACACCAACGATGGAGGTTAATTCAATGTCACCATGATTCAGGATGGTCAATCATCTTCGTTTAAGATGAAACCGCGTTTAGTATTAACGATAATCTAGATAGTTTGAATGAAAACACGTTTATAAAGGATATGGTTGATGGATTCAGCATAAGAATGATACAACACACAATTAAAACGAGAGTTTAATCCCCAACTTATAAGGTTGTCTCGGGTAGACAACCTGCCCTAGATAGCAAGTTAAAGATAAAGGAATAATGAGAAATATTATCATTATTCTAAACTAACTCACCTCAGCCGACATATATGGTGTATGTGTGTTGTAAGTGTCTTTAATTGTGAATTTTACATTCTCATTCTTAGCGGTCCAACATTTTATATCATCATAATTGATGTTTTGAGTTGGGAGTAAGAGGATGATGTGGTTTATCTTTTGGAAGTTACGATGATCTTTAACACTTGCAAACCTTATTTGGGGCGGTCAGTTCCAGTGTCCATCCAAAATGGTGTTGGAAATCTTGAGATTGTTGCCAAGCCGTGAGTCACGAGTAATACTTTTCCCATATTGGATTACCAAAGAGGTATGAAGCAGTCATGGATCATACCAGCAGGAGGTAGTCTCCCTATTACGGATCGTGATGCTGTACATTTTCTAACCAAATGTTTAAGACATAACACTAGCCTACAAATCTATGAGAGAAAGACCAATATTTCAAAACTAAAAAATTATATCTTTATCCTTCTCTGAATTAATCTAGTTACACTAGATTAAGTTATCATTATTACAAGCTATGGACCACAAATGTTTGAGGACAACCGACTAATTCTAGGTTTTTAGATCTAGAATGTCAAGTTTGTCTTCCAAGACTTTCATCTCATGGATAGACCGAAATAAGCATCAAGAGATTGGGGTAGATCCATGTTTACTATAGAATAGAGGATGGAAATTGAAGACCAATTTACTTTATATGAAAAATAAACAAATTTTATTAGCTAATATCTACCAACATATTGAAGGCGTTTGGAGGTCCGCGAGCTAATAGGAACAATAATATTTTCAAGAAGATACTGACAAATATTGTTGTAGAGACGACCTGTGAGGAGGGGAACACCTAGATACTTTATTATGAGGGAACTAACATTCTATTATAAAATAATGATCAATGGATGGGCTCACCCTAGATCTAAAGATATAAATTTTATTGGGACTAACTTGAAGACCCGAAATATCAAAGAAGTCACTTAGACCATAATTGATGAGATTGAGGAAGTTAAGATCGCCATGAAAAAAAATCATTAGATCATTAGTAAAACAAAGGTTAGCAATTTTTAAGTTGTTAATATTTCCAGCGAAATTTGAAATTAATATCATTAATTTTTATTTTAGGATATCAGAATTGACTTGCATTACAAATATAAACAAAAAGCAGAGATAGTCACCTTGCCTGAGCCCCTTCCTATCCTGGAACTTATCGTTGGGATCGTCATTTATGTCAATATTATACGAGAGGGTTGATATACATTGAATTATCAAAGTGATCATCATATTCTTGAAGTTCATAGCTACAAGATTATCAAGAATAAGGTGACAATATACATTATGAAATGATTTCATAAGATCGATTTTTAGTGTGATCCTCAGGTCTTTCCAATGCATTTGGTAACCTTAGGGAGTTCGTGTGAAAGAATGATGTTATTAAAAAAGTTGCGCTCATAAACGAGTATTGATTGAGATTTACCAATCAGATAAAGGAAAGATTCCTTGATTATATTAGCTAAAATCTTGGATAAAATCTTATAAACGACATTGCAACAGACGACTGGCCTAAAATCCGTGACATATAAATTATAATAATTTAATAGATGGGTGCAATAGAACTGGAGTTCTAATAAGGCTAAAGTATTTTTAATGTTGAAGAGTTTTATAACCTCCTCACAAATATCTTTACCCATGACACTCCAAGAGTACTTTAAACAACTCATGTTGTAGCCAGCAGGCCCCGATGATTTGTCACTGTCAATAAAGAATAAGACGTTTTTAATATCCTCACATGTTACAAAGCGAATTATGGAGACCTTATCCATAATTTTTTTAAGTAACTACAAATATATACCCTTGATAAACTCAGATAACAATGATGATGGCTAGTCCCGATGAGATTATTGTAGTTCACGAAAACATTGGTCGCCCTAGTAATAGAGGTAATAATATCTCCCTTATTATTAAATATTAAAACCATTTTATTACATGAGATATGATTTTTGATAGTATTATGGAAAACGTTTGTGTTACGGTCTCCAAGTTTGAGCTAAATACCTATTAATTTTGTTTGAGAAATGATTGTTCGGCTATTCAAATGAAGATAAATAGTGATAAGCCTCGAGATTTTTTCCAGATGATGAGACAATTAATAGGTTCCTCTAGTAGATAAAATTCAGTTGGAAAGAGTTAACTTTGGGTCTTGGTGACCCGAGAGCTAATGTCAATATATCCTTGAATATTGAGGTCGCAGAGGACATATCGAAGTCAGGTGAGTTTTTGATAATAATCATTCTTTAAGAAAATATTGACAAGTTTCATTTATTAGAGACCAAGTATTTGAAGTTAGTTTGAAGTTAGTCTATCATATAATCTGAAGGACGACCTTTTGTAGGTGGCGATTCATCCTTGGTCGCGCTCGTAAAATCCTCAATCATAAAGTTGACTGAAAAGAGAAAAGATAGAAGTAACAATCCATGATTCACCCAACATTAACTAATGGAGAAAAGATAGATTTATTCGTCGATGGTGTAATACAACAAAGATATTATTTGGCTCATATTATAAAAATACCAGAGCATCCCTTAAATAAGCAACACATAAGAAATACCGATAGACCATGAAGAAGCCTAAATCCCATGAATACATTAACGAGAAAATTAGACACCTTGGTCGGAGGGCGCCGTTGACTAATCAAAAGAACTGGTAAAGAGTATCAAGTTGCAAATCATGTAAACAATTTGAGTATTCTGATATTTTCTCTAGCATTTTAGCAGTCAAAGTAGGCTAAAAGTATATATGGGGATTGCCATGGCAAGGGATATTATGAAAGTAACAAAATGAGGTAACTTGTATGGAAAGTAGGTTACAACCATAAGCTAAAGTTATCTTAAGCATTTACAACTGTAAAAGGAGATATGACGAAAAATATCATTTACAAATTACCCAATGAACCACATACGTCGGAGTTAACCGCTACTTTTAAAGAGATATTGGCGGTTATCAAGTTCATCAATAAACATAAAGTCTTACGGTTCGAAACTCCGAGAGATCTTTAGTGATGAGGAAACTCATTACTGAAATCATTAATTAAATTTTCTTTTAGAAAATATGAATTCAGTCACCGAATTTCAACATCATATCACCCTCAAACTAGTGGAAACTTAAAGTTTCTAAGAGAGGATAAAGATAATTTAGGAGAAGACGATCAACGCCTTAAGGAAAGATGGATCATTAAAGCTAGATGATGTATTATCGTCCTACAGGACTACTTCAAAAACTCATATCATAGTGTCACCATACAAATTAGTTTATAGGCACACGATTGCATAACTTTGATCTTGGGATTTCTTGAAGGATATTGCTTCAGTTAAATGATTTGGATGACTTTAGAAATGAGGTATATGAATTTTTTTAGATCTATAAAAATAAAACAAAATAATGGCATTACAAGAAGATTGTATCGTGCAGCTTCTATGTGGGACAAAAAGTACTTTCTTACTATCCTCATCTTAGACTATTTTTTAGAAAATTGTGTTTAAGATGGTCGAGATAATTGACATTTCTTGCCATAGAGCAATTAAAATCTCACATCCAGAAAATAAGACATTTACAATGAACGGACATCGGTTGACACTATCTTTGAGGGAGTTTCTAGAGAAGATTATATCTAAATTTCTCTCCAAGTTTTAAACTGGTAGTTGAGTAAGTCGTGCTAACGACTATAAATTAAGAATTAACGGGAAGTCAAAATAATGTAAGTACTTTTATTTTATTTTATTAATAGTTTTTTATCAATATTTTTTTATAAAAAAAATTAATAATCATAATATAAATTCAAAAATATCAAAATCCGTTGCGACCAAATTCCATATGGTCACAACATATGTCCTGAAAACTGTTTTTAAATTAAAAATTAAAAGTTCAGTGCGATCAAAGTTTTGGTGGCTGTGAAAGTCGCGAGACCTATTAATCTGAAAAGTTCAAAAAATATTTATGAACTAAGTTGTCGCGATGATGCTAGATGAATTTGAAATAAAATTAAATTAATCGATTTGAAATGTATTACAAATTTAAAGGACTAAGTCAATTTATCCATAAAATTAGTGTGTAATCATAATTCCTTTTAGTATGTATTATTCTATATTTTTTCATCAATCCTTTTTTTTTTTGCATCGAACCCAAAAAATCTACTGAAGAAGATCTATCAACAACCTCTATCACGTATAACAAACCCGATTTGTTTTTATCTTGTCTCCAAACACTTGCCTAAATTCGAAACGAAACACATAATTTAAACTTTGAATGTCGAACCAAGAACCCACTTACCATCTAGAAACTTTAAAAATGATATTCAATTCAAGAGTGGTTGTACTATGATTTAGAGAAGCATTTAATATTCTTTTCAAACTTCAGCAACATTCTGAATTAGGGTTTTAAATTTTAGATTTTTAATTATTATTCTTAAATTTTCAAAACTAGGGTCTTTACCCGGTTTACCAATTCGATAATGTGTTTGGGACAAGTTTAGTAAAACTAGTCTGATCCAATAATATTATCGACTCATTAACGAGCTAACGTTAAAACCCATAAAAACTCAATTTAAAGTTTTTTGATATATAATTTTACTTTTAGCTTATAAAAATATAAAATATATTTATTAAATATTTAAATAATAAATTAAATATTTAATTAAAAAGTAAAGAATCACCTAATGGAAATGTTAAATATATTTATATTTGGAAGAATATTAATATATAATTAAGGGTAAACTAAAACTACCGAATGTTCGATTAGGCGTGAGGATAAAAGTTAATATCTAACTAAGGGTAAACTAAAACTACCTAATACATAAAAGTTAATATATTTATTAATGAAGATGTCGAAGAATATTCAAGTATTTATTTTGTTGATCATATTTATAGATTTTGGTACATTGTTGATCATACTTGTGTTTAAGAATATTTAAAATGGTTAATGATGTATTTTGTTTTTGAAATATATACTTTGTTCTGATGATTATGCAGAAGAAGCAAAATTGATTATGGGGATGGACGAAACCATAATTGAAGCGTGATATAAGGAAACCCTAATTTAAAGGTGTCAAAGAATAAAATATTCAAAGATAAAAATATATTATTCCAAATTTTTTTAAAAATAACTTAAGGTATATAAGAGATTCTCAAAATAAATAAATAAATATTTTAAAATAAAATAAAATAAAATAAAATCTTTATACAATTAGATTTGAATAATATAAGATATTTATAAGATATTTGAATAAAATAAAATAAAATAAAAAAGATATGCCTGGACTTTCTGGGCTACATCATTCTTCCCCTCGTTGACAAGAATTCTTCCTCGAATTCACAACACCATCACCATCAACAACCAAAATTATTTTATTTTATTTTTTTCAATTGTTACATTGAAAATTATAATTGTTGACCTTATCAGAATATGATAAATTCTTCTCGATTGTTCCTTATTCGAAGTCACATTGAAGCCATCCACTTGATGACATAAAATTGGTTTCGAAAACTTTTTCATAGCCACAACATCCCCATGTCAAGTTGATGAAAAAATGGTTTTGAAAACCTCTTCATAGTCTGAGACAACATCTCGATAAGAAAGTAGTTTTACCTTGATCCGACGATTGGTAGCCAATTTAAACTACTTCTGTAACTGTTCAATACGATCGTGATCCGACGATTGGTAGCCAATTTAAACTCCTTCTGTAACTGTTCAATACGATCGTCTATCGAAACGCCTGGTGTGTTCCCGCATACCAAACGATCTTCGACATCTTCATGACCATAAATGTTGTTCTCTTCTTTAGACCTTGAATCTTTAGACCTTGAATCAAATGAAATCAGGATTTAGAAACATGGTTGCCCCGTAACAGGAACTGAGGCTCTGATACCAAACTGATGACACGATGGAAATCAGTTAAGCTCTGAACCCAAACTGATGACACGATGGAAATAGAAGAAAAAGCAACGATAGACGAAACCCTAATTCAAGGGTAACATAATAAGGTAACAAAGAATGAAATTTTTAAAGAAAAAAATATATTATTCCAAAAACTTAAAATAACTTAAGATATAAGAGCTTCTCAAAACTTTAAATTAGAATACAAGAATATAAAATAAATATTCTAAAATAAAATAAAATAAAATCTTAATATAATTAAATTTGATTTGAATAATATAATACGATTCATTTGTAACAAGTGTATGACTCGATATCATACATGAAAGTTAGTTAATCGGGATGAAGATATGAGTCATACATGAAATTTAGTTGATCGAGATGGAGATATGATAACAAAATACAATAAAAAAAATTATTTTTAAAGAATAATATAAACATTAAATTAATTTAATTGTGAAAAATCTTAGTGACTATGGATTCTTTTATAATTGACATATTTAAAAAGTAATACTATTTTTATTTTATTTTATTTTTATGTTTTATTTTGTTTTATACATAAGGCCTCCCAATTTGATCTCGATGAAACGATATAATGATTAAATAATAATAATAATAATAATATATATATAAATTTTTACTTATATAAATAAAAGTAAATAATTCATTTGGATGCAATATTAAATTCAAATATAATATTTGTATTATTTGAAGATAATAGTACACTTGGAGCTTTAAATAAAAAAACAAAAATCTATTTTTTTGCACATATTAAACACCATATACACTATAAAATCCATTTATCAAAATAAAAGAACAACATATATGGACAATTTAGTATAGAATAAAGATGACAACTCGAGCCAAAGATCCAACCGTTAAATTAAAATATTTTTAAATTTATTATCTAAAAACAAGTTTATTATATTTTATATTATTATAATATTTCTATTTTTATCTTGTAAAATATTTTAAAAAACTATACGAAACAAAAAAATATATATTAAAGACGTAAAACTTTTATATTAGAGATTATCCAGAAAAAATGTCAAACAAAATATGACCTATATAATAGAGTTTGTCCAAAAAAAATAAGATTGTTGACAATCTACAGCCTCCAAAATAGATGTCATCTAAATTGTGAATACTAAAATATTTAAATTATGACTTTTAATTTCATGTCGTAGGGCAGTATCATTTTGGATCGATTCAGACTTAGTAAAAAGATCATTGAAACAAACACAATTTGAGTCCTGATGAGCTCAATAAATTCTTAGGTTAGTTCAGATGCGGAAATGTTCGTTGGAGTGCGCCTGTCTAAAAGATGTTTATATGAGATACTTTTAGTTAGATAATTAGTATTTTTTAGAGAGAGAAAGAGACAAAAGGAATAAATTTAGCAATAATTGACTACTCATTGGCCCTTTTCCCAAAAATAGAATGTCATTTTTATAATACATGAGGTGGATAGTAAAGTTACATAATTACCACCGTTAAGATGGAGTCTCAGCCCACTCTTCTACTATTTACAAACAAGTTCTTGGGGGTATATCACTTAACCCCTTTATCTCTTATATTTTCTTTACTTTAATCCTTAATCATTAAATTTACGAATTTAGTCTTTATATTTTTCATAATAAATCTTGTTACTGTTTATATTTTCCTTCCCTTATTAGTAGCCCTCCGGTCCTTATGCAAGTATCTGAATGAGGACTGACTAATAGATGCAATTATTCATTCCTTTTGAACTTCTTTAGATTTTGTGACATCCAAATTTCTTTGTATGACATGTTCTCGGACGACTTTGTCGTTTGCCTTCAATAAACGAATTGTTTTATCGTTAGCACTCAGATTATTTGGTATGAGACTTGTTCAACTTTATGACCTCACTCGTGGTCATGACGACTTCACCTTAAACCACCATTTATTTTAAGTTCGTGTGTTTTTGCCTAGCCGTTATAGTGTCAGAGATATTTTAGACGATGAAGTCACTTCTGGCCACGTGTTGCGTTTCTACCATTGCATACCGGCACGCTATTTGAAGCGGTTTGTGATAGGGGTAACATGTCAAAAATTTCTTTGACACCAACATTTCGCCTTCTGCTCCTTCAAATCCACAACTTTCACTATAAATATTTGCTTTTTACTCTATTTCTAAGTTTACAAACCTTTACCTCTGTTCATTTCTAGAGAGAGAAAAAATTATCTTTCAACCCAAATTTTTTCTCTGTCTTTCATGCCTGAAGAGTTTATCAATCTCGAAAAATATAAGCTTTGGAGGTGGTTCAATATCTCAAACCAAGCTACTGCTCGAAGAACTTCCGGTGGTAGAGGGCACCCAACACCTGCAGACATATTTGAAGCAAACTTTCGTGATAACTGGTCCCTTATCCAGGAACGAAGTTCCTTTGCTGCTCAGCCCCCCAATCATGCTTGTTCAAGGAATAACAAGGTTGATCTTGCGTTTTCTAAGTCTCCTCATAAATCTTCCCCTTTTTTAACGGTGGGTGACGAAAAAAAAAACTTGCTGGAGTAAATGCAGGAGAGTGCGTTAAGAGAAAAAGTTCTCGCAATCCACCTACAAAGTCCGTTCGAGTAAGAATCTCATCTTCTTTTGTAATCCCTCATGTAACTCCTCAGGGGTCCCCTCAAACGACTCCCGAGGTCAGCCCCTGGAAATATATTACACATAATATTCGATTGGAACATGTTTTGAAATATATCCCTGAAATCCAAGAGAAAACTTTGATGGATGAGTCTGATAGTGACCAAGAGAAGACTGATGTGGTTATTGTTGATGCGCAACCCCTACAAGCTGTTCCCACAGTGATTCCTCCCTCTATGCTAAGAAAAAGCGTACCTTCTCCTCTGGAAATTACAACCGACCCCCTTCCTCAACGAGGAGAGACTTCCTCAGTGAAAAAGGATAAAAAACAGAAAAAAGAAAGCGTGCCACAAACCTGCCATCAAACATAGAAGATATTTTAGGGGAAAACCTTCACGACATTGAAACCAAACACATATTGGCCTTTTACAAAGTGAAGTACAAATATTTCCACCCGAACGAGGAGGTGAAACTTAGAGACCGATGGGGGATTCCCAGAAGTATTACTGTTCGGTTTCCCACCATTGGAGAAACTCCATTGTCCGTTCGCAGTCATGAACTGATGCTTTACATCGAACTCATGAATTGAGGCCTTCGTCTGTCTCTAAATCCTGCTCTGGTAGAGTACTTTAGTCTCATCGGACTTTGCCCCTCTCAACCTGGGGCTAATATATGGTACACATTCATGGCCTGCATCATGGCCTCTAGACTTTCTAGGCCAGCCCTCTCAATGGAGCAACTCATCTCTGATGAGTCCGAATTCGGAGTGCTCCCCGGAAGGGCAGATCAGTGTAATTCTCTCCGAACACCGGACAGAACTTTTGGACCGGACAGATCTCTTCGAACCAATGTGAGCCTAAGGCTGTTCGAACTATGACAAAAGTACTAAAAAACCTAAACACTTCTTGACTAAGCTACCTGTCCTCCTGCTTAGAACTCATGGGTCTTTAAACATGAACCGGGTCCATTAAACTTGACCCGAAAGCCCATAAGGGCCGAAATAACATACTATAAATACTCAACCACCAGCATTAACTTCTGGTAATGAAAATTAACTGCTGCCAAGCTGCTTAATTCTCTCTCCACCTTGAAACACCCTTACACCACCTTGAAACACCCTTACACCACCTTGAAACTCTACTTGAAATTACCAGCCTACCCTCAGGCTACTTTTATCCACACCAAATTGGCGACCACAGTGGGAGGCGACGGTGCCTGAATCAAGTATTCGAAACCAAGCAAAGAAATTCTGTCTGAATGAATCCGGATAATCCAAAGCTTCCACCAGCCTTGCTCGAAGTGGTGGAGGAGAATGATGAGTATACTGTCCAAGAGCGCGACAAGTTAAAGCTTGAGATAGAAGCCCTGAGGGCTGAAAAGGCCAAGATGAGCATGAAAGAGAAATCCAAGGCATCGGTTGTTCATCACACCGACAACCTTAGAGAGCCTGAGGCTTCAAAAACTCATGTGAGTACAAAGAAGACACATGCCAGCTCTAAAAAGTCTCACCGGTCCAAGCCTGTGGAGAGTTCTGAATCAAGTTCAGAGTCTTCGGACAGCTCTTCGGATAGTGAGGGAAATGAAAAATCCTTGTCCTCCAACAGTGATGAGGGTCGAACCAAGAAGAAACAAAAGCAAGTTAAGAAATATTCCAGAAAAAGAGATCACCATGGAAGAATGAAAAGGCATATTGGAAAAGGATCATCTCACAACCGGAGGCATGTAGATCGGATGCTGATGGATCCTTTTGCCTTCCATGATGAGCCAGGTATCTTTGCAACTCCTAATGAGGATATTGTGTTCAGTCGTGGAAAGAATTGGAGGCAATCTCCATTGTCTTCTAAAATTCTATCCGGGAACCTCCCCAAGAGGTTTGACAGCACTAAGATGGAGAAGTATGATGGCAGTACTGATCCGGACAATCATCTGGAGCAATTTAAAAACTTCATGATGAACTTTGATGATGATGATAAACTACTCTGTAGGGCATTTTCCCAATCTTTTACGGGGAGTGCTCTGAAATGGTACAACAGCCTGCCTCAGGGTTGTATTAAAGACTTTGATACTTTTTGGGTGGCCTTTCGAAGGCAGTTTGTGGGGAGTAAGGAGCTGAAGGGCAACGGAGACACAATAATCCATTGTGCCCAAGAGCCAAATGAGTCGTTAAAGGAGTACATAAGTCGTTTTGTAAACACAAAGAATGGGTTGGCTGATTGCTTCGAACAGGTGGCAATAGCATCCCTAAGACAAGGTTTGAACCCAGGCAACCTGGCTGATTCGGTGACCAGGAAGAAAGCCATGACCTGGGGAGGATTGCTAAACCAAGTTGGCAAGCAAATAAATTTTGATGAAACAAAAAAGACCAGGGTGCACAGACAGGTGAGATCCACCCCGGTGGCACCAACTCCCAATCAAAACCAATCCGGGAATAAAGCCAGAGAAACCGGACATGGGCATGGTAGGGGAAAAACTCAGTCTCAACCAGCTGCTCCTGCTCAAAGTCAACAGTCTAGAAACAAAAGAGGACCATGGGTCCAGCCGGAGTGGTTTGCGGAACTCAAAGAAAGTGTGGCAACCATTTTCGATAAAACAAAAGATGAGGTACACTACCGGAGACCAGCAACCTTGCAGTCTCCCCGAGAGCATCGTAACAACTCCTTTTGCCAATACCACAATGATATTGGCCATACCACTGATGATTGCATAGCATTGAAGCAAGAGGTACAAAACTTGATTGAAAGGGGAAAGTTGGGTGCATACGTTAAAAGAAGAGGAGGCAACAGGCCTGACAACACTCACCGGGCTGGTCCGGGTAATGCTGCCCCTGAGGGGGCTATGGTAATAGCTGAAAGGTTTGACGTGGAATCTGAATACTTGGATCCTGATCCAACAAGAAACAGAGTGGGTACTATAGAGGAGCATTCTAGATCGGTCTCCGGGCTCATTAAATTCTTCGAGTCACTGACAATTTTCGGAGGGGACACTGTGACAGCTCCTACTACTTATTCAAGAAAAAGGCATGTTCATAATTTGGCCTCCCAGCTAGAAGGAGGCATGACCTCTTATCAATCACCAAATTCATTCCCATTCATTGTCTTTGATGGGGATGATTTAAGAGACATTGCTGGCCCTCATGAGGATGCTGTTGTTATAGGAGCATCTATAGGGGGCAATGAGATAAGGTGAATTCTGGTAGATACTGGAAGCTCTGCCAATATCCTTTTCCTAGACACTTACAAGAAAATGAAAAATCCAGCTGTGATTCAGAAGTCGGACAGGTCGATTGTGGGTTTTACGGGCAGCTCAGCCGATGTGATCGGGGAGTTTGAAGAAGAAGTGTTGTTGGGCAGGGGCCCTTTCAAGAAAATGGTTAGAATACTCTTCATTGTGGTGGATTGTCCCACCTGCTATAATGCCATTCTAGGGAGATCTTGGCTCTCTAGGATGCATGCAGTGGCTTCGACAGTCCATCAGTGTCTAAAGTATGCTGTTCAGAGGCAGGTTGGGGTTGTCCGGAGCAGCCAAAAGATTGCAAGAGAATGTTATGCCACTGCCTTGGCTCCACGAACGCTGGGGGCAGTCTGAATAAATGATCAATAGCAGTTTGAGGGCCTTCCTGGGGGTGAGGGTGAAATTGATGACCCCAGAGAGACCCCTGGAGTATTGATTCCGATTGAAGAGGTTGAAACACACTGCTTGGAAGAAGGAAAACGCGTCAAGATAGGGTCCAAAATGCCACCAATGCTGAAAGAAGGAATGTTGAAATTCTTGAAAGACCATCATCACGTTTTTGCTTGGTGCAATGCTGATGTAACTGGAGTTGCATCAGAGGTGATTTCCCATCACCTATCTGTCCGGAGAGATGTGGCACCAGTGGTACAAAAGAGGAGAGCTTTTTCAAAAGAAAAAGTTGATGTCATCGTACAAGAGGTTGATAGACTCACAAAGATGGGGCATATTAAAGAATCTTAATACCCTTTGTAGACTGCCAATCCTGTCTTAGTAAAAAAGAAGAATGGCAAATGGCGTATGTGCATTGACTTCACAGACCTCAATCGAGCTTGTCCAAAAGACTTGTATCTGGTCCCCCGGATAGATCAGTTAGTAGACTCTACTTCTGGGAACAAGCTACTCTCCTTCATGGATGCCTTCTCCGGGTACAATCAGATCCAAGTAGATCCAAAAGATCAAGAGCATACTACGTTTGTCACTGATAGGGGTCTACATTACTACAAGGTGATGCCCTTTGGCTTGAAAAATGCTGGGGCTACTTATCAAAGGTTAGTCAACAAGGCATTTGCTGATCAAATTGGAAGAAATATGGAGGTTTACATTGACGATATGATGGTGAAAAGCGTGGATGAGCAGTTACACTTGTCCGACCTCCAAGAGACTTTTACCAACTTGGCCAAAGTAAATTTGAAACTAAAGCCTGAAAAATGTGTGTTTGGAGTGCAGTCCGGGAAGTTCTTAGGGTATGTCATAAGTGAGCATGGAATACAGCCCGACCCGGACCAACTCAATGCTTTGTTCCAAATGGAGCCTCCTCGAAACATTAAAGAAGTACAGCGATTAACGGGGAGATTGGCTGCCTTGAACAGATTCATCTCCAGGTCTTCGGACAGGTGTGCTCCATTTTTTCAGACCTTGAGGGGTGCAAAGGGGTTTGAATGGACACCACAGTGTAATGAAACATTTAATGAAATCAAGAAACATCTTTCCTCTCCCAAGACTTTGTTCAAACCGGTTGATGGGGAGACTCTCTTTGTATATCTGGCTGTTTCAAGTTGTGCCATCAGTGCTGTGCTAGTAAGGGAGGTTGATGGGCATCCTCACCCAGTGTACTACATCAGCAAAAGCTTGATTGATGCTGAGAGGCGTTACTTGAAACTCGAAAAACTGGCATTGGCCTTGGTAATAGCTGCAAGAAAAATGAGGCCCTACTTCCAGGCTCATCCTATCATTGTCCGGACGTCCTTCCCTTTAAAGAATGTCCTTCAAAAAGCAGACATTTCAAGCAGAATGACAAAGTGGTCAGTAGAGTTGGGGGACTTTGACATAGACTTTGCTCCCCGGACAGCAGTAAAAGCTCAAGCTGTGGCTGACTTTCTGGTTGAATTCCATTCTGACAGGGATTCGGAGCAGCCTACTGACTCAAAAGACAAGAAAGTGTGGATTGTCCGAACAGACGGAGGGTCTAGCGCCATGGGATCTGGGGCAGGAATATGTCTCACTTCCCCCTACGGGGACAACATGTACCAAGCTATTTGTTTTGCTTTCAGGGCATCCAATAATGAGTCCGAGTACGAAGCGACCATAGCTGGGTTAAAGTTGGCCTATATCTGTGGAGCTAAAAGGGTCAAGCTACTAAGTGACTCCCAGTTGCTTGTCCACCATGCCTTGGGCCTATCAGAGGCTATAAATGAGCAATTGGTCAAGTATTTACTCCTCCTAAAAAATGAAGCGTTAAAGTTTAAAGCTGTTGTCTATGAGCACATCTCCCGGGCAGAAAATGAGCTAGCAGACTCACTAGCAACGATAGCATATACAGAGTCCTACCCATGGATCCATGTGCTTGAAAGCCCTTCTATTCAACTCAATGAAGGTATAAAAGAGGAAGTCTTTGAAGTACAAGTGAATCGGCCTCAAGACTGGGGGTCTCCTCTTATACAGTATCTGTCCGATGGCATCGTGCCCTTGGATAAATCACAAGCTAGAACATTGAAACACAGGGCTCGTGGTTTCCTGATGATAAGAGAAGTGTTGTACAAAAAATCCTATAGCAAACCTCTCCTACGTTGTTTAGGGGATCATGAATCACAGACAGTTCTCTCCGAATTGCATGATGGTGAGGGATCAGCCCATTGTGGATTTAGAGCTTTAACAAGAAGAGTGCTACTCTCCGGATACTATTGGCCATCAATTATGAAAGATGCTAAGGAGCTGGTAAGAAGGTGTGACCCATGCCAGAGGTACAACAATGAAATTCATGTACCAGCCATTCCTTTGGAATCAATTTCTGAGCCCATCCCCTTTGCTCGATGGGGATTGGACTTAGTTGGGCCTCTCCCTGTGGCGTCCGGAGGGCGTAAAACCATAATTGTAGCCATTGACTACTTCTCGAAGTGGATAGAAGCAGCCCCCTTGGCAGGGACAACCTCAAAAGCTGTTATAAAATTCATTCTATCCAACATATGTTGCAGATTTGGTGTCCCCCAGAAAATAACAACAGACAATGGGCCACAGTTTGACAACAGAGAAATGGAAAGTTTCTGTGCCTCAAGGGGTATTCAGCACTGCTTTTCTTCACCTTTTCACCCTCAAGCCAATGGGCAAGTTGAAGTGGCAAATAGAACGATACTGTCCGGTTTAAAGAAGAATTTAGAAGGGGCTGCTGGGAAGTGGCCTAGTTATCTACAAGAAGTCTTGTGGGCCTACCGGACAACACCTGGGGCTGCAACACAAGAATCCCCTTTTGCCTTGGTCTATGGAATGGATGCAATAGCCCCCATAGAGAAGACACTCCCCTCCTTTCGTGTTCATAACTTCTCCGGACAGGCTAATGAGATGACAATTAGAAATCAGCTTGATTTAATCGAAGAAAGACGGGTGAAAGCTCATCTTAGAATGGCACACTATCAGGGCTTGATGAGAAGCAGGTTTGCTTCTAAAGTTAAAAGAAGAGATTTTCAACCAGGAGATAAAGTATTAAGGAAAGTTTTCTTGCATACTAAGGAAAAGCTCTTCGGAAAGCTGGCCCTAACTTGGGAGGGCCCATATACTGTGATTGAAAGAATCAAGCCTGGGACATACTGGTTGGAAGACAAAGATGGCAGGGTTTTAACTCACCCTTGGAATATTGAACACCTTCGAATGTACTTGGAATAAAACTTGTGTAAATATTTACTTGTTTAAACATCCATGTAAATATTTGGGGGCATACCTTTCCCTCTTCGGTGGTACGGAGAGCATTCAATAAAACTTGGTGCCTTTTTCAAAATTCTCTAAGTATTTTCAAAATTTTGTCTCTTATCATACTACCCGGGTTAAAATATTTAAGGGCTATTTAAATTCTAGCCGGAGAGTTTTAATACTCTCACAATACAATAAAACTACTTAAACTCCAGCTATTTAAACAAATAATTAAAGAAGAGGATGCTTGAGCAAAATAAAATATTCATTCAACAACTTAAAACTGCCTTGGCCTTCCAAGGACTTTTTAAACAAGTTTGGGCACAGTACAAAAATCTGTCCGAATAATACGGACACCATCACAAAAAGAGTGCCTTGGCCTTCCAAGGACTTTAGTTCGAATAAAAGATAAACAAAATAAATTATAAGTTAAGGTTGAGCCTTTGAAGATGGCTCACCCTCATTTGCTTTCTTGCCCTTGATGTCACTCTTCTCTTCGACTATCTTCTTACCCTTAGGGTCAATTTCTTCCTCACATGGGCTCTCTCCGGTTTTCTCTTCATCACCGGACGAAGACTCACTGGAGTACCCATCATCAACCATGGTCCAGTATGGGAGATCATCATCATCCACATAGCGCCATAATTCCCCTAATCTCCTCTTCGGGAATTTCTCGTGAAACAGGAGGACCATATCAGACTTCACCTTTTGGATCATTAGCTCCTCGCTTTGGATCATCTCCCTGGCGTAGGCGTTGATCTTGGCCTTGATCATGGCCTCTTGATCCCTCACCAAAGCAGCCTTTTCTTCAGCAGCCCGAGTCACTGCTTTCTCTAAAGCAATTTTGTCAGTGGTCAGGTTGGTGATGAGCTTCTCCTTGGCTGTAGTTTCTCCCCTTGAGATTGATAGGTCCTTCTCTAGTCCGGACATCTTGGCCGGAGATCTTTTACGGTCTCTTCCAAGGAAGCAACTTTTGTCTTGTTTTCGTCTTGATTCTTCTTTAGCTGATCATTTGCCTCCTTGAGCAAATCAACCTTATTGGCAGCAGTCCGGAGGTCCTCGGACAGTTTTTCCTTCTCAGATTTGAGGTCTTTGATGGTATCTGCCTGACTTCGGACTTGCCTTTCCAAAGTAAGCACCGGCTGTACATTGCTAAGAAGAGAATGGGCTATAACATCCCTCTCGCTGGAAACCATAAAAGTCTTACCGTTGAAGTTAACTGTGTTGGAGCTGCTTGGAGGGACATAGGGCCCTGCGAACTCGTCTCTGGGCAGCCCAAGAAAATATTCACCAAGTCCACCCAGACCGGTGATGTCCATTTCGTCTAAGTTAAGTTCTCCCCCCTCAACTTCATCTGTGTGGAATTCCCTTGGGATCTCTTCTTGAAAGTCTCTTGGGATCTCTTCGGCCAGTGTAGGGTCAGTAGGGAAAGAAGGCTCCGGGTCCCGGAGAGCAACCTCATCTCCTTGGGAAGTCTTCTTCTTCTTGGCCTCCCTATCAGCACTCTCGCTTGTTTGCTTGCGAGTCCTCTTAGAAGCCCTTGAGGGCTTAGGAAGGTTCACTTCCTGCTTCTCGCTCTCCTGTTCCACCACTTGTAAAAGGGCTGCATCAATTTGAACCTGTGCCAGTCCCTCTGTGTCTGTTGGGGCCTCCTTCTCATCGTCACCTGCCACCCTCTTACCTTTCTTCTTCTTGCCCTTCATTTTACTTGGGGCTCTGGCCCGGGCAGGCAGGAAGAGAGTCCCATCCAGTTCATGAGACCTTCTCAGCACGATGTCTTCGTCAGGTTGGGTGGAGAACTCCTCCCAAGTTAGGTCTCTTCGACCTGTGGTGTTCCACAGGTGAGACCTTGCTAAGTTCCCAGAAGTGAAGGCTTTATGGAACCGGTTCTCCCAGTTCTCTGCGGCCCAAGCGTTGATTTTGCCACAGGAGACCTGTCCGGCCCTCAGGTAGTCTCCGAACTCCTTTGGCAGCTCTGATAAAACAAAAGAGAAACTAATTAGCATAAACTTAAAAGAAAAGAGAAATTCGAACAGAGACTTAAGATGAGAAGCTTACGGTCACTCCTCCATCTACTCCTGAGGAGGCTTGGATTCTCTCCGGTCTTGATTTTCTTGCCATTCTCCCATGAGCCACTGACAAATAAGAATTGGCTCCTCCATTTGCTCTCCGACTGCAGGTGATCATCGACAGCTTTAAGATCGTTCCCCATGTTGAAATGGTAGAAAGGGAACTGATGATGTTTGCACAAGTTGGCCACAGCTGCAAACTCTTCCATGGGAAGAGGGATTCCAGATAACCTAGACGCCATAATACATGACATCAAGGTGAACCAACCGTTGGGGCTTAGCTGTGTCGGGCAGAGCTTGACCAAGTGAAAATAGCGCACTATCTCCGGGTCCAGTGGGAACCTGAGTCCCCAGTTGAATAGCTCCGTGAAGAAGACTATCTCATTTCTTTTGCAGTCCATCGGGGTCTCCGGATCGATGGGAATTCGTATCTTTACATTCTCAGGGATCCCCCACTTAGTGCGCAACCGACCCAGATCTGAAGTATGGATAAACGCATACTTGGTCCTTAGCAAAGCTGAAAGATACTTGAACTCAACTTTATGAAAGCATGGCCCCACTCTCCCTTCAAGGCTCTCCGGCAGGTCCAGACGCCTCAGATACAAGTCCTCTTTGCCCTTCTTGGCAATAACAACAGCAGTATCAGCCTGTCCGGAAGACTCAGACTCAAATCTAACCTCCTCAGTGGAGTCCTCCATCCTCTCCTCCATAATCGTTGGGGGAGCTTCAGTAGAAGTAGTCCGGGGAGGATTGAGGCTTGGCAAAGCTGATCCTCCGGACTGTTGGCTGTCCGTATTTACTCGACTTCTCACCTCAATTTGAGTTGCTGAGGTAGAAGATTCCTTGGGGGGTAGTGGGCTGCTGGCCTCTAGTCCTGACAGTCTTTCCCGGGGAGCCCTTATAATTGCCCCAGACCCTGATACACTATCTTTTGCCCCCGATTTCGAGGGTGTGTTTTTAGAAGAAAGCCCTTTGACCAACCTACTTGGCCTTTTCATGATTAGCTTGTCCGGGGAATGGTCAGAGTCAGACCCCATAGCAATGAAAGAAGATTTTTTCCTAACACTTATGACAGTAACTCCCGGTTCAACAGCAGGGATCGACTCCTGAACTGAGGAGCCAGATACTATGGGGGAGAGCGTTGATTGAAAGAGTTTTTTAGGTTTTGTACCTTTGGAAGAAGATGAACCTCTATCAGATTCAGCGACAGAAGAGGCTGGTTTCTCAATAGGCGACGATGGTAGCCCTGCAGCAAGTCGTTTTTCCTTCTCAACTCTTTGAGCTTTCTCCAATTCTGAAAGGTTAAGCCAGCCGCCCTTGATCAGTGCTGTTCTTGCTGTAAACATAAACAACCAAGGAAGTTTTGAAGTTCTAGAGAGATAAAGCTCTGAGTAAAATTGCAGAGTGAAATTTGAAAGAGATAATGAGACAGTGAAAAGTGAATTAGAATTTATAGTAAATGTGAAAAAAGGAGTTGATTCCTAGGAGAATCCGAAAAGTTGGGCAATGATTAAAAGACGGCGCTGATGTCATTAATGACATTTAAAAGAGGTAACTTGTTCGAGAAAGTGATGCGAAGTTCAAGGTGAAAAAACGGCTAAAGTGACCAATCAGAGAGTGACACGTGTCCCATTAACTCTGGTAAGAACCGTTTGGAATTCGTAACGTTCGGTCTGTCCGGGTTTGTCCCCAACTCTCTTCGAATTGAAAACCACTTCCTGAATCGGACTGTTTTTCAGTTCTTTGACAAGGACGCTTGTTCAAACACCTAAAAAAGGGGCTCCTGATGAGTCCGAATTCGGAGTGCTCCCCGGAAGGGCAGATCAGTGTAATTCTCTCCGAACACCGGACAGAACTTTTGGACCAGACAGATCTCTTCGAACCAATGTGAGCCTAAGGCTGTTCGAACTCTGACAAAAGTACTAAAAAACCTAAACACTTCTTGACTAAGCTACCTGTCCTCCTGCTTAGAACTCATGGGTCTTTAAACATGACCCGGGTCCATTAAACTTGACCCGAAAGCCCATAAGGGCCCAAATAACATACTATAAATACTCAACCACCAGCATTAACTTCTGGTAATGAAAATTAACTGCTGCCAAGCTGCTTAATTCTCTCTCCACCTTGAAACACCCTTACACCACCTTGAAACACCCTTACACCACCTTGAAACTCTACTTGAAATTACCAGCCTACCCTCAGGCTACTTTTATCCACACCAATCTCAATCTCAGGTGTAGCTAAAAAATCTCACTATCCTTTTTATTCTCTTGGTTTTGCAAGGCTGTACAAAGTGATCAAAGATTTCTTAGTGGCTGACAAAAAATGAAAGCAAAAATTTATTTTTATCTCTAGACTTGGCTTTGTGAATTCCAACGACCTTCCCCATCGGTTAACTTTAAAGTGGACTGGGCAAGGTACATATCCTCACATGTTATTCTATTTTTCTTATTAAAATTGGTTGATTTAAGGTATTTCTTTTAAAAATCTATGAAGGGAGTTGCCAAACCTTTTAAAAATCATTGGAACCATAAATTTCACCAGAGTTTCCTGCCAATGAACTTGGTAAAAAGAAATCTTTGGAGATATGATCCTGATCAGAAAAAGTCCATGTCCGATCTCATGGTGGCTTCCCCTAATGATGTTATACTCAAACGCTTGGAAAGCTTAGAAATTGAGGTTTATCTTCCCACGCAGGCTTGGGCTCCCAGTCATCAAGATGCAGAAAAACCTGAGGAAGAAGATGAAAAGACCGAGGCGAAAGAGCATGAAAAGACCGAGGAGGAAGCAGAATCGGAGAATGACATCCCCGAGGAGCAAAGGGTTGGAGTCCACGGAGACCAGCAGGATGAAATGGAAGAAGAGAGACCCACAAAAGTTCAAAAAGAAGGCCATGTTGATACCTGGGTAAGCCCCCGTGCTAGTGTCCGGGAAGACAACCATAATGATGCTTGATAGAGAAGCTTCCATTGAGGTGAGAGGAGTTGGGAGAGCTGGGGCTGTAATGCCGAGAAGGCTCACTACTGAAGAGAAACAAAAGAAGGTCATTGACAGCAAATGTGAAAGTAATAACATGACTTGTCCGAGCTTACTCCCATAAAGAAAGTTGTTATTACCGACTCAGAGTCCTGAGGCGATTTTGTCCTTAAAAATATAGCCTGGTGGTCAAGAAGAAATATTTGAGGAAGATGAATATCTCTCCCCTGCCTCAGCTTACTTAAACGTTTATGAAAACGACTTTGTTGCCAACGAGTTAAACAAATTACTCTGTGCTGCTGCTCTCCTCGAGAGGAAGGCTAATCGCAAAGATCGTTGCAAGAATGAGGTCCTCCAAAAAAGGGGTGAAGTAAATGGACTAACCACCGAGGTGACCAACTTGAAGAATGAAGTGAAAGTCTTGAAAGATGAGCTTGCCAAGAAAAATGAGGTATCTACCCAGTTGAAGAAGGTTGAGGATGAACTCTTTCAAGAGAAAACGACATCCTATGATCGCTTATCTCTTATTACTTCCTTAGAGACTAAACTCTCCGAGGAAAAAAGTAAGTTTGACGATGAGCAAGAACGTTTCATCACCAAGGATACCGAACGAGACACACTTGTCGATGGTCTTATTAAATCTTACGCCAAGACTAAAATATACTTTCAAAAATTCTGTTGCAGGCATTGAAAAGTTTTCAGAAGAGCATGAATATTTGATGAATAACTTTGAGACTGAGAAAAAGAAATGTTTGGACGCCTACGCCGCCGGTATTGCATCTCGCCTTGAAGAAAGGGATGCTAAAAGTTTGGACAATTTCTTAGTGTGAAGTCTGATAGTTTTAGATTTATCCGAGTCAGATTAATAAATATCGTGTATAGTGGAATTGTGTTAGGAGAATAAGTACAAAGATTTAGGGAGAGAAAGTGATCAAATTAAATTACCAATGATTCGAAAGTACGATTTTCCAAAAAAGGGATCTTTCCTTATATATTGCCAGTGATGGGCTCCAATGTGACATGCTATGTTTATACTAATCACATATTGACCCTCATATATACACTTGTTTCCTATTTCTCCTAACATTACAAATAGGCCCTTATATAATTTTATAATATCAATTAAGCCCCATAATAATCTTGACATTTTATGCCCTTATCAGTAACACCCTAGTTTTGCGAAGAGTCGAGCAAAAACTACTTGACCGCTGAGCATTCTGGTTAAGAATCTGTGTAAGTCACTCTCCAGGTTTTATTTACCTTGTCGCCATCCACCGCAAAATAACGATGCTGTGACCCAAGTGTTATTTTTCGACCTTTCACTACGGGGTCGGTGGATTAAGTTGTCGATGTTCAACCATAATTCGTTAGTTGGTCAAACTACTGCTCTATTATATCCCGACGCGTCGATTTTAATCAGAATTGTAATCAAACTCTTTGGCCCAACTTTACATACCTTGGGTCAAGTTATCTTTTCCGGAAGCCCATTTCCTTTACCCATAAATTGGTTTTCTTAGTTTTCCACGTGTCACTCATCAATTTGTCGTTTGTATTCGTGTTTTCCACCTGTTGAACTACCCAACGCGTGTATCATGAGGCTAGCCCCCTAGGTATGTTGTAGTTTTTAGGGTGGACACGTGTCTTGCGATAACTTGACTATACTTTTACTAACGTTTTGGTTAAACGACTCTTGATCTTCCCGACTCTCTTTTCAATTGTGCTTCTCCATCGAACGAACGTTACCATGCTTGCTCACCTATAAATAGTGTCACTTATTCATTTTCACATTTTACGTGAGTTCTAGAGAGATAAACACTTTACTATTTTCATATTTTTTAAAGAGAGAATATCTGATATTGTTTATGAGAAAACCCTCCTCTCATAAGAAACCTAAGAAGAAGTCTGACTGTCCTGAGAAACCAGTTTTTGGCTTCATTGATTATCTCAGTATCACCAAAAGGGTTGACGAATACCAAGCCGCTGGATTAATTTACAAAGGTCTCATATCTCCGTTGAGTTTAGAGTCTCTGATTTTTCCAAAACCTAAAAATCTGGGCCCGTCTATACCTTCTTCCAACGCGAGCCCCTCGACTATCCCGAGGATTTTTTCGTCAACGAAAACTCCTGGCGCCACTACTCGCTCTACTCCTTTAAGAACCAGAAATCCCGATGCTGCAACTCACCATATACCTTCAATACCCAGAGACATTGTTGACCAACCAAACAAAACTCCTTTCTTAATTATGGGTGACTCTAGCTCTTCGTCTACCACTCCTGAATATGTCCAGCTAACTCCAACCATTATAGGACGTCGAACCAGTCAAAACATCGCGACAACTCCTAAATGGGTGGTGCAACAAGATGAAAAGAGGAGGAAGCATAAATAAGCTACTTTTAAAAAAGTCGATGTCCCAGTGCCTAATCATACTCGAGTTAACAGTAGCTCGAGCATTGTTCTCGCGAATCCCTATTTCAAAGTGTTGGCATATGCTGATAAAAATTTGCCCAAGAAGGTCCAAAGAGTCGAGGCTGAAAAGTCAACTCTTAAGTCTTCAAAGGTATTTGTGTCGACGAGGGTCGAAGACAAGACTGCTGAAAAATCCATTCATAATCCTTCAACAAAGGCATCTGTTCCGACGAGGGTTGACGATAAGATTGTCAAGAAACCCATTCATAAATCTTCAACGAGGGTATCTGTGTCGACGAGGGTTGAAAACAAAGTTGTCGAACCAGCTGCACTGACAATTCCAGAGGCTCAAACTACGCCTGCGGTTGGCGAGGCTGAACAAGAACCCTTACTCTTTGAATTCGCCGATGTCGTAAATGGCTACCACATTCTCCTGCCAGAGATCATATTATGTCTCTTTTTACTGGGAAGTATTCGTAATACAATCCCTACAAAGAGGCCGACTTAAAGAAGATCTGGGGGATTCCTGACTGTGTAACCATTCGATTTCTGAAGCCCGGTGAAACTCCTTTGTCAGTGCAATCGCGAGAAATAGTGTTCTTCACTGAGCTTTTCAACTAGGGTCTGCGACTTCCTCTTGATCCCGAAATTGTCAGATATTTCGAGATCCTTCAGATCTGCCCGACCCAGTTAACTCTTAACGCTTGGTACACCTTAATGTCCACTAGTATGGCCTCTCGATTAGCCGAAGTCCTGATATCCATGGAGGAGTATATCGGCATATCTGGATTGTCAAAGTCTTCCAAGCTGCCCTTCTTCTACTCTTCTCTTGCCAATCCAAAGAAGATAGTGAACAATTTATTAGAAGCTGACAGGTCTTGGAAGTATCGATTTGTCTTCGTCAGCGGTGCTTGGGAAAACGGCCGACCATACAGTAAAGAAAACATGAGGCTCTTAACTTACAAATGGACTCCTGAAGGTTTATCTCATTTTTATTTTTTACTGACTGGCCTTATTCTTTAAGCTTGCAAGGTAACTATTCAGGAGTTGAGAAAAGCTCACTTTAAGGAAGCCTCGAGCATCTTAGCTAAACTCCGAGCCTTCGCTAGAAAGAACTGGGGTCAGCAATTCCGCTGATGCTTCAAAAACACCAACCTCATCAACAAAAATCTTTGGTGCTTTTCCAACGATGTTCTAAGTATCGAACAATTGCAGACTCCACCTGATGTTGCCGACTTTGTGAGGAGACTAGATGCTCCAGATTTTGAGGTGTTTTTACCCAAGAGAGATATGGCGCCTAATAAACGGGTGAAGTCGGAGGAGTTGTCCGACCCAGAAAACGAACAAGAAAATGCCAACGACGTCGCTGTAAACAAACCTATAGAAGTATTAACCTCAGAGCCTGAAACTACTGCTGAGAGTTCGAGCTCTTTTTCCCTTCAAGATTTAGATATCCTGGCAACTTCCCTACACAACATGCTTGCCCCCATAGCCCAAAAGTAAAGAGAAGTGATGAAACTTCGAACAGAACCTGCAGAACTTAAGAGAAGCATCTCATCCAGGGCCCAAGAGTCACAGAATTTAATTGACCTTGCCAACGCTCGAGCCGATGGAGCCGAAGCTAAGATCCAAGCTTTTGATGTAATAGAAAAAAGTGGAAAGAAACTGTTTCTCAGGACAACGAAGATCGTACAAAGGCCATCGAAGAACTAACTTCCTAGAAGCTTCAGAACGGCTACCTTCGTTGGCGATCGACAAAAATGGTCAAAACCCGTCATGACATTCAAGTAGTCGTCAACGAAAGTAAGGAAGAAAATCGTTTTTCGCTGCTAAGTGTAAGAAAGTTATGGAAGTAGAGCTTGCCCACGCAAGGGCCGGTTATGTTTTAAACTTCCACGAGCAGTTTCCCCAGCTACCGTTAGGGTCGATGTGGCTAGACGTCCCAGAAGAAGACCGTCCAAAAGGTATTGATTGTGTAGACCCTATTGTTAAATATACTGAATCATCCGACGACCCCTCCGATGCTTAAACTCTGTTGTTTGCCATATGTTATTTTTTGTCCTTTTGAAATTTAGGACTTGATTTGTTTTGTATGTTTCAACTTCTGTTCGCGTTTTGTATTCTCTGCTTAATGTCCTACCACTTTTGTAATCAAAGTGATCAGTTTTCGATGCCATAAACAAATGAAGTCTTTATATCATATGTTATGTTCAAATTTGTGGATCAACCTTAGTTGAAGAACCCTTATAAAAATGTTCGAATTTTTTGATCAACTTTAGATTTGAAAAACCTTGTAACAGGTTCGATTTTGTCGATCAAATTTAAAGTTGAAAAACCCTTAGAAAGGTTCGAACTTGTTGATCAACTTTAAAGTTGAAAAACCCTTAAAAAGGTTCGAACTTGTTGATCAACCTTAGAGTTGAAAAACCTTGTAACGGGTTCGATTTTTTCGATCAACTTCAAAGTTGAAAAACCCTTAAAAAGGTTCGGACTTGTTGATCAACTTTAGAGTTGAAAAACCTTGTAACAGGCTCAATTTTGTCGATCAACTTTAAAGTTGAAAACTCTTATAAAAAGGTCCAAATATGTTGATCAACCTTAAAGTTGAAAAAACCCTAAAAAAGTTCGAATATATTGATTAACCTTGAAGTTGAAAAACCCTTATAAAAAGGTTCGAATATGCAATAACATCACACATATTTCAAGGCTTTAACAATTTACTAACCAGGTCGGTTTCTATATACACCTCATCAAAACCTCCTCGCGCCACCAAGGTAGGAAAGAGTATGTCCCTAACCAAAATTTTACTACAATGAGGTAAAAGAAAAGAATATAAAAATTATCAATCACTCTAGATATAATTTAAGGTGCTTAATTTCCAAGGAAGACGTAGAGGTTGGCCGAACGTGTCCTTCAGTCGATACGTCCCTGGTTTTACAGGCCTTCCTAATTGGATATCAAATTCCCAAGATGTTTGTCTTTGGTGTGAAGGAATAACTTTCATAGTACTTTCTCCCCAACCTTGAAATATCTTCTTCTAACTTTCGAAGCATACCTGCTTCTCATGAGGGTCTCATAATGCAAGGAGCTTAAATGAGCCCTAGCTCGTTTTTCCTCAATCAGATCCAATGCCAAGGTTCGACTTTCTTCGTTAGCGTCTTCCTCATAATGAGTGATTCTGAAGGATGGGATCATTGTCTCCGCGGGAATTACTGCATCCATGTCGTATACCAGTGCGTAGGGTGATTCTCGAGTTGCAGTTCAGGGTGTGGTTTGGTATGCCCATAGTACCTCTTGCATAAAATCCGGCCATTTTCCCGCTTTTCCTTCCAAAAGTTTCTTAAGCCCACTGATGATCGTCATGTTCGTTACTTCAACCTGCCCATTAGCTTGAGGATGTAAAGGAGCTGAGAAACACAGTTGTATCTTATGATTCAAACAAAATTCCCTCATTTTGCTGCTGTAAAATTGGGGGCCATTATCCATAGTTATCTTCTTAGGGACCCCGTATCGACAACAAA
Organism: Limnanthes douglasii subsp. nivea; assembly: GCA_036936605.1. Lineage (NCBI taxonomy): Eukaryota > Viridiplantae > Streptophyta > Magnoliopsida > Brassicales > Limnanthaceae > Limnanthes > Limnanthes douglasii. The sequence goes on along the minus strand of JAUPFV010000005.1, from coordinate 122,288,999 downwards.
TGCTTGACCATATAAATTGTTTTACATCTTTAGTTTTGGTTCCTGAAAATGGTTCTGCTTCGGCCCATTTTGAGAAATAGTCCACTGCGACCACAATAGTTTGTCTTCTTTCTATTGCTAACGGAAGTGAGCCTACTAAATCTATCCCGCATTTGTTAAATGGTAGACCTCCTGAGATGGACTCGAGGGGGACTGCTGGGGTGCGGATTGAATTAGCGAACCTCTGGAAAGTGTCGCACCTTTTAACTAATTCCTTAGCGTCGGCTGTTATCGCAGGCCAGTAGAATCCTGATAATAGAACTCTTATAATTACTGTCTTAAAGCCGCAATGTGCCCTTCACCATCGTACAGCTCGGATAACACCATCTGCAACTCCTCTTGTCCCAAGCACCTTAGTAGAGGTCTACTTGTGGATTTTTTATAAAGTATATTTCCCAATAATGCAAACCTCACGCCTTATATCGAACACTTTTTGCCAATCTCTTATCATCGGGAAATACTTTCTCTGCCAAGAACTTTATAATGTTATTCCCCCAGTCAACGCTCAAAGCTGTTGAAATTTGACATGCCATCATCTCCAGTCGGTTTTCTAGCTCCTTCTGTTTCAAAATAGAAGGATACTCTTGAGTCAGAATCCACAGGTATTCTCCAACCTACGCTGTAGTTGCCAACGAATCGACAATTGTATTATCCTCCCTGCGGACATGCTCGTAAGTAATCTTTTTGAAGGATGGAGCCAAAATTCTTAAAGCTGCTAAATATTGCATTAGCTGCTCTTTTCTCGCCTCAGATTGCCCCGTTGCATGATTAATCAATAGTTGTGAATCACTTAGTAATCGAATGTTCATGGCTCCGCAAATCTGTCCTAACCTTAAGCCTTCTAATGTTGCCTCATACTCAGCATCGTTGTTCGAACTTTAAAACTGAAGCGAATCGCCTGATGCATTGCAATCCCGAAAGGCGTAGAAATCTGGGCATCGCCCCTGCAACCGTTAATACTTGACCCACCGTCGATTCTGACTACCCAATCATTTGAATCTTTTTCTGGCTCAACTACTATCTCGTCTGGTCTACTGGAATGGAACTCCAGTAGAAAATCTGCTAGAGCTTGCCCCTTAATAGGCGTTTTTGGTTTGAAATCAATATCAAAGTTACCCATTTCTACCGATCATTTGGACATACGCCTATAAACATCCAGTCGTTGTAGCATACACTTTAAAGGGAAAGCAGTCCAAACCAGAATAGAGTGGCCTTGAATATAAGGTCGCATTTTTCTAGCAGCCGTTACCAGAGACAATGCTAACTTTTCAAGCTTCAAGTATCGTTTTTCAGTATCGAGCAAGCTTTTACTTACATAGTAAATAGCTTTAGGAACCCGATCCTCTTCTGGAACTAATGCCGCGCTTACCGTATGATCCGAAACCGCTATGCATAGAAACAAAATCTCTCAAGGTAACGGTTTTGTCAATAATGTCTGGGATGACAAATAACTTTTGATTTTGAAGAAAGCCTCGGTACACTCAGGTGTCCAATTAAAACTCTTACAATTCCTATACACTTGGAAGAAAGGTGCACATTTATCAGAGGATTGTGAGATGAATCTGTTAAGGGCTGCAAGCCGTCATGTTAAGATCTGCACTTCTTTAATATTCCTTGGGGGTGTCATATTATTCAAAGCATTTAGCTGGACTGGGTCTTCTTCTAATCCTTTCTCACTGATCACGAACCCTAGAAATTTTCAGACCGAAAGGCATAACCTTATAACCGTATAATCCTCTCCTTGTGATGAACGTGGTGCTTTCCTGATCTCTCGGGTCTAATTTTATCTGATTGTACCATGTGTAGGCATCCATGAATGATAACAACCTGTTCCCTGACGTTGAATCTACCAGCTGGTCGATCTTTGGCATGGGAAATGGGTCATTAGGACAAGCTCTGTTAAGGTCCGTGAAGTCTACGCACATTTTCCATTTTCTGTTCTTCTTTTTTACTAAAACTGGATTTGCCTTCCACCACGGATATTGGGACTCCATCATGTGTCCTACCTTAGTCAACCTTTCAACCTCTGAAATAATCGCTTATGCCTTTTCTTGGGAAAAAGCTCGACGTTTTTTAGTTATAGGTCAAACATTGGGATTTATGGATAATTGATGATAAATAACATTCTCAAGAACCCTTGTAACATCCTCTGAACACCAGGCGAACAAATGTAACTTATGTCTGAGAAAATAAATCAACTTTCTCCGAAAGGGGGGGGGGGGGGACAGATTTACACCGATCTTTAAAATTTTGCCTTTAGAAAATTCATAACTTTTGCAATTCTCGTTGGTAAGAAATAACCTTGGGGGTCTCCCTTGGATCATCTATAGGCTTCGATCCAGGGACCAACCCCACTAATTGCTAATCTCTTGCGTTGACCATCTCCTTATCCGATTTTGCCGCTAACGCTGCTCGGTAACATTCTTTTGCTGTCTTTTAGCTGCTTCTGATTATACCAACGTTATTTCCGATCACATATTCACGCACTGGTGAATCGTAAAGGTTAAAACGTGCATCCTTGACAACCAAGATCGACCAAAGATTGTGTTATGAAACATAAGGGCATCTACGACTCGTGTGGTTTATTTTACGCTGAGGGTAATTCTGTCAATTGTTTTGGAAAGTTTTTTGGGTATTATATATTTGGGTGTTTTGTAGTGAGAGATTTAAGGTGTCTGGTTTTATTAAATGTTCATTACCTTCATTAATGAAAGTAGTTGGGGTTTTTATACCCTTAATTATGGACCCATGGGCCTTCAGGTCAAATCATGAAACCAGGTTAAGTTTAAAGACCAATTTACTTAATAAGATGATTAGCATATAGCTTAGTCAAAAGGCGTTTAATTATTTTATACTTTTGGTCTGTCCGGAAAGTTCAGTGGGCAGTTTATGTCCGAATTTTCCTTGTCCGGAAATCTCAATAAGCAGTGGTGAAGTTATCCGGACTCATCAGTAGCCCGTTTTTTAGGCTTTGTCAAAAATCTCTGGCAGGACTAAAAAAATTCATTTAGTCAGTAACAATATTTTCCGACCCGTTCGTGTGTTTGGTTTGAGGTTTGTCCGCACTGATTTCTTCTCAGAATTCTAAGAGTTTTTCTTTTGGATTGTGGGACACGTGTCACATTCTAATTCGACCTACCAGCCGTTTTTTACCTAGATTTGTGCTCCCACTAAGCCTAAAAAGCAACCTCTGCATTGAATATTTCCCACGTCAGCGCCTTCTTCAATCATTGCTCGAATCTCTTCGTCTTCTCCTATGTATCAGTTGTTTTTTTCCCACTAATATATAAACCATTTTCTTTCACTGTTTCATTATCTTCATCACTTTACAAATCTTTAACAGAGCTTTCACCCTTTCTTTCAAAATTGTTGTTGGTTAGATTTATGTTCACGGCTAGAAACGCTCTAGTAAAAGGCGGCTGGTTGAATATGCCCGAATTAGAGAAGGCAAAGAAAGAAAGTTGAAAGAGAGAGGTGCATTGCTGTTGGGCTCCCAGTCTCCCCAGGCAATAAATCTGAGAAACTATCCCAAGAAGTTGATCAAGGATCATCTTCTACTAGAAATCCAACACCCAAACGGTTGTTTAAACCCAGTCTTTCTCCAATCCTATCAGGCTCCTCTGTTCAGGAGTCCCAACCTTCTACTACCCAAGAAAAAACCGTATCGAGCGTTAGAAAACCCTCCCATTTCATAGCCATGGGATCTGATATTAAAAAATCCTCAGAGAAACCGAATCTGCGCCGGACAACTCGCTGGGTGAAAACCCAAGCAACTGTCTCACAATCAAAGTCCTCTAAACCGGAGGCCTCTAAATCAGCATCCAAAGATAAAGGCTCAGGATCGGAAATATCTATAAGAGCCCTAAGAGATAAGCCCTCCGGATCGGAGGCAACCAAAATAACTACTTAAACGAAGTCCTCCGGAACTGAGCCCCAACCGGACACCAGGCTTCAGGAAAAAACTGGTGCTCAACCATCCGGGCCACCCATGGAGCCAGAGGCTAACATCTTTCCATCCACAACAACTGCTAAAACCTTCCACAGTAATGGAATAAGTGATGGAGGATAGTATCAAAGAGGCCCCATTTGAAACAAAATCCTCAGGGCAAACTGGGGATGCTGCCTCTAACAGGAAAGGGAAAGGAAAAATGAAGGTTGGAGTGGCTCATCTGGATCTTCCGGAGTGCTTGGAGGGCAAGGTAGGAGCTTGCTTTCAGAAGGTTAATGTGAAGTATCTGTTGTCCATACAAAACATCAACTACGTTTATAATCATACTGCCGAGCTAGGCTGGATCCGGACTAAGTGGGGGATGCCAGAATCAGTGAAGGTGAGGATACCAGTCACACCGGAGACTCTGATGGACTGCAAACTCAATGAAATTGTCATCTACACCGAGCTGTTCAACTGGGGGCTTAGATTCCCCTTAGATCTAGGGATCGTCCGGTATTTTCACCACATTAAACTTTTCCCAAGCCAGTTAATTCCAAACGCTTGGTACCCCCTTCTTCCTTGCATAATGGCATCAAGGCTGTCCGGCATTCCGCTCCCTATGGAGCAGTTCGCGGCTGTGGCAAACCTGTGCAAAAATCATCACATCTCGTTCTATCACCACAACATGGGAGAAAATTTCAAATTGGTAAATTATTTGTTAGAGTCAAAGAAGCACTGGAAAAATCAGTTCTTATTCATTAGTGGGTCATGTAAGAATGGGAGAAAAATCAAAGCCAAGGTTAACCCTAGCATACTGACTAGTAGGTAGAATAGTACAAGTAAGTTCTTCAATCTTGTTTTTCATTTTATCCTTTCACTTTTACAAATATTCCACTTCTGAATCATTCATTTCTTCCTTTTTAGTATTACCGAAGGAGTACACCGATTATCTGGAGGAGGGGAAGACAACATGTGCCAAGTTGAATGCATGGGCTGCATAACGTTGGGCGAACGCTTTCCACAACTGTTTTACTTGTGGCAATTTGGTGAGATCTTATTTGGGGAATACCACAGGCCGGAGAGATCTCTCATGGGAAGAATTGACTACACCACCTTACCTAGCTGTCATCCTTAAGAGAATAGAGGAAAAATATGGCGAACTGGCCTTGCCCTCCAGAGCCAAAGCTCTTAGCAAGATGAAGGGAAAGGGAAAGAAAAAGAAGGCTACAGTAGAGGCAGTTCGGGTTGTTGTAGAAGAGACTGGTCCGGGGAACACAAGAGGGATCGCTGTTACCTTGCTCAAGGTAGTTGAAGATGAGACTGTTAAGGAGGCAGATGAATCGCAAAATCCACCAAGGCCCTCTAAAAAGGACCGAAAGAGAGGAGCAAACATCGATGATAGGACTGCTAAAAAGAAAAAGGTCACCTTAGGGGAAGAAGTAATCCTTCGCCCTTCGGAGCCTCTACCTCTAGCAGAACCAATTGATCCCACCTTAGCAGAGAAGATTCCCACCGGACTGCAAACCAGAGAAGGTACCGGAGGAGAGATTGATGGAGTAGACATCAGTGCCTTCCAAGACATTGATTGTTATTTCAATGACTCTGAGAAAGATGACTTCGCTGGCCCTACCATCCTTGAAGCTCTTCTAATATAATGACTTACAATGGCAAGTCCTATACTATCTCCGGGGAGAATGATGTGGTGGCTCATTCTCTTCTGGTCATATTCAACCAGTACTTAACTTGGAAAGGCAAGTGAAAAATCAGTCCACCTCATCAACAACCTCAATGCAGACAAGGAGACTCTGTCAACTAACCTCCTCAACGCTAACCAGACCATTGAGGCACTGAAGAAGAAGCTTGAAGAGTTGAAAAAGGACAAGGAAGATTTGTCAACTAAGCTGGCCACTTCGGAGAAAGCTAACGCAGAGCTCTAAATCAAGTGCTCCAGTTTGGAGAAAGATCTCTCCATTTTAAAGAAATATATGAAGACAAAAAATGGTGCCATTCAGACCTTGTCCGGTGAAAAGACTTCCCTTGAAGAGGCTGAGTCTAAGGAAACCAAGGAGAAAGAAGACTTGGAGAAGGAGCAAGAGAGAGAATTCATGCCAACATTGAAAAATACACCAACGGGGTGATAGATTCATTGGAGAAAAGGTATGCTGAAGTGAAGTCTGACATGGTACTGCTCTTTCATGAAAAGTTTCCGAAGAGGACGCTTGGTCCCTTGTGGGAATATGTGGAGTATGATTGACATCGCGTTCCATATACTGGCAGATGGTGATAAAAAGAACTAGTCTAGTGGAATCGATTCTACCACCGATGAGGAAGAAGGAACCAAGGAGAGTTCAAGCGCTGAACTCAAAGGCCCTAAGAAAGGAGATGACGCAGGAACATCCGAAGGAAATAAGCCCTCAGGTTTTTAACTATCTTTTTTGTTTTCTTTATTTTGTGAACTATTAAAGTCTTTGGTTGGCCAAGGCAGTTTTGTAATTGTATCCGGTTTGAGTCCGGTTAAGCCTAAAACTTAAAGTCCTTGGATGGCCAAAGCATATTCTGTGTTCTAATATCATTATCCGGTTTTTACCCGGACAAGCTTATCTTACTCAATTTTTGCTCTGTTTCATACTTGCTTTCAATTTTAATGGCTAATGTTTAAAGAGCCCTTCTTTACTTTAAAAATATTTAAGATGAAAGTGTTGAAAATCTCCGATGACATGTATTTAATGGTCATCATTCAACCAGATTAATCCGATCTGTCAAAGATCCTTAGTATTAAATTGAAGACTTGAAAGAAATTATAATCAAATCACACCGAATATTTTAAGACGACATCATATTTCATTACAAAAAACAGACACCTCATTGGACCTCCCCACGCACCAGGGTACGAAAGAGTATGCCCCATAATATTTAAATGGACTTTAAACAAGTAAATATTTACACAACTTTCATTCTAGATATAACCGGAGGTGTTCAATATTCCATAGGTGCTTTAGGGTTCTTCCATCTTTGTCTTAAATCCTATATGTCCCAGGCTTAAGTTTTTCGTAGACCTCATAAGGGCCTTCCCAGTTCGGAGCTAGTTTGCCGAACTGTTTTTCCTTAGTATGCAAGAAAACCTTTCTTAATACTTTATCCCCTGACTAAAAATCCATTCTCTTGATTTTTTGGAAGAAAATCTGCTTCTCATCAAGCCTTGGTAATGGGTGGTTCTTAGATGAGCCTTAACTTTTTTTTCTTCTATTAAGTCCAACTGACTTCTTATTGCCAATTCATTGGCCTGTTCGAAATAATTGTGGACTCTGTATGATGGTAGAGTTGCCTCTATAGGAGTAATTTCATCCATCCCATACACCAAGACAAAAGGATATTCTTGTGTAGCAGCTCCAAGAGTAGTCCGGTACACCCACAATACTTCTTGCAAATAGCTTGGCCACTTCCCTGCAGCCCCTTCTAAATTCTTTTTCAGACCGGACATAATGGTCCTGTTTGCCACTTCAACCTGACCATTTGCTTGTGGGTGGAAAGGAGAAGAGAAGCAATGCTAAATGCCCCTGAAGGCACATAAATTATCCATATCCTTGTTATCAAATTGTGGCCCATTATCTGTGGTTATCTTTTGTGGAACCCCAAATCTGCAACAAATGTTAGACAAAATAAATTTTATAACAGATTTTGAAATAGTTCCTGCGAGGGGGCTGCTTCTATCCACTTTGAGAAATAATCAATGGCTACAATAATAGTCTTGAATCCTCCGGACGCCATTGGTAGAGGCCCAACTAAATCCAGTCCCCAACGAGCAAAAGGCACTGGCTCAGAAATTGACTCCATAAGGAATAGCTGGGATATGAATTTCGTTACCATATCTTTGGCTTGGGTCAGACATCTTCACCAATTCCTTAGCATCCGCCATAATGGAAGGCCAATAGTATCCGACCAATAAAACCCTCCGGGTTAGAGCTCTATAGCCACAATGTGCCGATCCTTCTCCATCATGCAGTTCAGATAAAACAATTTTGGAATCTTGAACCCCCAAACAACGTATGAGAGGTCTGCTAAACGACTTCTTATGAAGAACCTCTCTTATGATCAAGAAAAAAAGAGCCCTGTGTTTCATTTTCCTGGCCATAGCTTTCTCCGGAGGCAAAATTCCATCAGAGATGTATTGAACAAGAGGGAATCTCCAATCTTTGGGTTGAACCACTTGTACACTTAAGCTCTCCTCCTCTCCCTTGCTCCGATTTGGTTGTATGGATGGGAATTCTTGTACATGAATCCATGGGTAGGACTCAGAGTATGATATGGTAGGTACGGAGTCTGCCAGTGTGTTTTCCGATCTAGGAATATGCTTATAGCTGACAATTTTTAAATTGGCTGCTACTTCTTTAAGAATGAACAAGTATTTGATCAGGTGATCCTTCTTGGCTTCAGACTAACCTTGAGCATGGTGGACAAGAAGCTGAGAATCACTCATTAATGTAACTCTTTTAGCCCCACACAGAAAAGCTAACTTTAACCAGCTATAGCTGCCTCATATTCAGAGAAGCCCTAAAAGCAAAGCATATAGCCTGGTATAACTTATCACCATACGAAGAGGTTAAACAAATCCCAGCCCCACAACCCATTGTACTTGATCCACCATCCGTCCGGACAACCCACTCTTTTTTAGTTTTCTCTTTTATAGCTTGTTTAGTACTCCTGTTCGAATGAAATTCTACCAAGAAATGAGCAACAGACTGAGCTTTAATTGCAGTTTGTGGGGCAAAATCAATGTTATAATCACCCAAATCTACTGACCATTTGGTCATCTTGCTTGATATGTCTGCTTTCTGAAGCACATTCTCAAAGGAAAAAATGTGCGGACGATGATGGAATGAACTGAAAATATGGCCTCATTTTTTGGCAACAATTACTAGGGCTAGTGCCAGCTTCTCAAGTTTTAGGTACCTCTTTTCAACATCCATCAGACTCTTTCTGATGTAGTACACCGGGCGAGGATAAATGTCCACCTCTCTTACCAGCACTGCACTTATAGCACATTCTGACACAACCAAGTATACATATAGTGTTTCTCCATCAACAGGCTTAAAAAGGGTTTTGGGAGAAGATAAATCCTTCTTTATTTCATCAAACGCTTGGTCGCTATGTGGAGACCAGTTGAAGTCTTTAGCACCCTTCAAGGTCTGATAAAACGGAGCACATTTGTCAGAAGACCTTGAAATAATACGATTTAATGCAGCCAACCTTCCTGTCAACCTTTGTACTTCTTTAACATTTCGGGGAGGGTCCATTTTTAATAGGGCATCGAGCTGGTCTGGATGAGGCTGTATCGCTTTTTCACTTATTACATAACCTAAAAAAATTATGGACTGCACCGCAAATACACATTTTTCTGGATTCAATTTTAAATTAACTGTTGTCAAGTTGGTAAAAGTTTCTTGAAGATCATTTAGGTGCAACTCTTCTTCTAAACTTTTTACCATCATATCATCGATATATACTTCCATATTTCTCCCAATCTGATCAGCTAATGCTTTGTTCACCAATCTCTGATAACTAGCCCCAGTATATTTAAACCCAAAAGGCATCACCTTGTAAGAATGGAGACCCCTATCTGTAACAAAGGTGGTGTGATCTTGGTCATTCGGATCCTCCTGTATCTGGTTATAACCGGAGAAGGCATCCATGAACGATAATAGCTTGTTTCTAGATATGGAGCCCACCAACTGATCTATCCGGGGGACAGGATAGAGATCTTTTAGGCAAGCTCTATTGAGGTCAGTAAAGTCGATACACATACGCCATTCCCATTCTTTTTCTTAATTAACACTGGGTTGGCTGTCCATAAAGGATACTGAGACTCCTTTATGTACCCTATCTTGGCAAGCCGGTCAACTTCTTGAACTATTAAATCAGCTTTCTCCTTAGAAAAAACTCTCATTTTTTTGCACAACAGGTGCAACATCTCTCCGGATAAACAGTTTGTGTTATATAACACTTGCAGGTACTCCGGTCACATCAGCATTGCACCAAGCAAAAACATGTTGGTGATCTGCCAAAAAGGATAACAATTTTTTTCTTCAATTCTGGTACCATCTTGGAACCAATTTAAACACTCCTTCCTTTAGCCAGAGAGTGAGTTTCAACTTCTTCAATTAGTATCAAAACATCAGGGATATCTCTGGGGTCATCAATTTCCCCCTCACCCCCAAAGGGCCTCAACAAATGCTAATCTTCATTAATCCGGACTGCCCCCGGAGTTTTAGGGGCAAGTTCAGTTGCATAACATTCTCTTGTTATCTTTTGGCTGCTCCGGACAACTCCAACTTGTCCTTGAACTACATACTTTAAACATTGATGGACTATTAAAGCCACATCATGCATTCTAGAGAGCCAGGACCTTCCAAAGATCGCATTGTAACATATGGAGCAATCTACCACAACGAATAGCACCATGACCATCTTTATGAAAGGGCCTTTGCCTAACAATACCTCCTCCTCAAATTCTCCGATTACATCCGCAGAGGTTCCAGTGAAGCCCATAATGGATCTGTTCAAACGCTGAATCACTGCAGGATTCTTCATCTGTTTATAAGAACTTAAAAAGAGGATATTGGCTGAGCTGCCTGTGTCAATCAGAATCGCATGATGTCGTTGCCCCCAATTGAAGCTCCTATCACGACAGCATCCTCATGGGGCCCAGCTATATCTCTTAGATCATCTTCATAAAACAAATGAAGGGAAAAGGAATTTGGGATTGATAAGAAGACATGTCTCCCTCTAACTGAGTAGCTAGAGTGTGAACATGCCTTTTCCTTGAAGAAGGAGTTGGCGCAGTCATAGTGCCCCCTCCAAATATAGTAAGTGACTCAAAAAAGCTTATGAGTCCGGACACTGTCTTAGTTTGTTCAATGATAACCCCCACTTTATTCCGGGTTGGATCGGGATCCAAATACTCCGACTCGACATCAAATCTTTCAAGGATTACCATAGCCCCTTCCGGAGCAGATGTCCCCGCATTATTCGTTGGGCCAGTCCGGTGAGCATTGTTAGGTATGTTTCCACTTCTTCTCTTGACATAAGCACCCAGCTTCCACCTTTCAATAAGATTATGCACTTCTTGTTTCAAAGCGATTGAGTCTTTGGTGTTGTGGCCAATATCATGATGATATTGGCAGAAACAAGTATTACGACTTTCCCTAGGAGATTGAAGCGCTGACGGCTTCCTAAAATGCACCTCATCTTTTGTTTGGTCATAAATGGTTTCCACATTCTCTTTTAACTCAGCAAACAACTCCGGTTGGGCCCAAGGTCCTCGTTTATTTCTGGACTGCTGGCTCTGAGTTGGATTTGGGTGGGATTGAGTCTGTTTGGCCATATTGGGCCCCTTTCCGGTTTTTTTGGCCTTGTATCCGGACTGGTTCTGGTTTGGAGCAGCTGGGGCAGACCTCACTTGCCTGTGTACCCTAGTCTTCTTTGTTTCATCTACGTTGATTTGCTTTCCCACTTGATTCAGCAAACCGCCCTAAGTCATGGCCTTCTTCCTTGTTACCGAATCAGCCAGATTCCCAGGGTTTAAACCTTGTCTCAAAGAAGCCATTGCTACCTACTAAAAGCAATCAGCTAAACCATTCTTAGTGTTTACGAACCGACTTATATAGTCTTTCAGTGACTCATTTGGCTCTTGGGCACAATGGATAATAGTATCTCCATTGCCCTTCACCTCCTTACTCCCCACAAACTGCCTTTGAAAGGCCACCCAAAACATATCAAATTTTCTGATACAACCTTGTGGCAAGCTGTTGTACCATTTTAAAGCACTTCCCGTAAAAGACTGTGAGAAGGCTCTACAAAGAAGTTTGCCATCATCATCGAAATTCATCATAAAATTCTTAAACTGTTCCAGACGGTTGTCAGGATCTTTGCTCTATCATACTTCTCCATTTTAGTATTGCCAAACCTCTTAGGAAGGTTTCCGGACAGTATCTTGGATGATAATAGCGATTTCCTCCAATTTCGACTACGACTAAAAACTGTGTCTTCATTAGGTTTTGCAAAAATACTTGGCTCATCATTGAAAGCAAAAGGATCCATCAGCAGCTGATCCACATGCGTGTGGCTATGGTTGTGGCTGTGAGACGACCCTTTTCCGAGATGCCTCTTTAGTCTCCCATGCATATCCCTCTTTCTTGAATATTTTTTAACTAGCTTTTATGTCTTCCTGGACCTTCCTTCATCACTGCTTGATGACAAAGAATCCTCAAGCTCATCTTCATTCGAGGAGCTACTGGAGGACTCAGTTTCTGGTCTCTCTACCGGCTTGGACCGGTGACATTTCTTGGAACTGACATGGGTTTTTTTCGTGCTCAAATGAGTCTTTGCTGATAGGTCGTTCTCCCTTACGTTGTCAGTATAGTGAATGGTTGACGCTTTTGACTTTTCCTTTAAACCCATCTCTGTCTTTTTAGTGGTCCTCAATGCTTTCATTTCAGCTTTCAACTTATCTCGCTCTTCGGTCGTGTACTCATTGTTTTCTCCCACCACCTCCACCAAAGGTGATGGAATTGTTTGCTCGTCCGGATTCACCGAACTGGTTTTTCTTGCTGGTTTTGAATGCTAGATTCAGGCACCTTCCGCTCCCACTATGGTCGCCAATTTGGTGTGGTTTATTTTATGTTGAGGGTAATTCTATCAATTGTTTTGAAAAGTTTTTTTGGGTATTAAATATTTGTGTGTTTTGTAGTGAGAGATTTAAGCTGTCTGGTTGTATTAAATGTTCATTACCTTCATTAATGAAGTAGTTGGGGTTTTTATACCCTTAACTATGGGCCCATGGGATTTTGGGTCAAATCATGAAACTGGGTCAAGTTTAAAGACCCATTTACTTAATAACCTGATTAGTATCTAGCTTAGTCAAAAGGTGTTTAATAATTTTATACTTTTGTCCTGTCCGGAAAGTTCAGTGGGTAGTTTATGTCCGAATTGTCCTTGTTCGTAAATCTCAGTAAGCACTGGTGAAGTTATCTGGACTCATCAACCACGACAATAGAAGTGTTACTTTGTTCTTAAAAGGTCCTCGTCCCACCTGGACCACACCTTCAAATTCACCAACCACCTCTGTCGACGTTCACGTGAAACCAACAATAGTCCGATCTGATTTAATGATTACCGACAGATTCTTAAACTTTAAAAAATTTGACAAGAAAATGATATTTTCCGAACTTCCTGTGTCAGCCAATATCATCCGAACTTCTTCACCAATGATCGTCGCTACGATTACGACTGCGTCTTCATGAGGTCCAGCAAAGTCTCTCATATCATCATTGTCGGAACATAGGATGGGAGACAAGTTCTGATATAAGTGTCGTGAGGTTCTTGCTTCTAACTATGTAGCCAGATAGACCACATGGCTCTTCCGAGAAGAACTGGTGATCTCTGCCATTGAATCGCCACACAAAATAGTTAGGGAGTAACAAAACTTGCACAAGTCACTCACCTTTTCTCGTGATGCATGGACTACTTCTTCAATTACCCCGAGCCTTTGTCGACAATTCACAATTGTGTCACCATTTGCTCAGAAATTTTTGCTTCCTACGAATTGTTGTCTGAACATCAGCATAAACGTGCCAAAAATATTTATGCATCCATGAGGTAACCGATTATACCATTTTGACGCTCGATTCTTAAACGTCATCGAAAATGCTTGACAGATTAATTTATCATCATTGTCAAAACTTAGCATGAAGTTCTTGAATGCTTCCAAATGATTATCAGGGTCTTTCTTTCGATCGTATTTTTCCAGCTTTGAAATATCAAATCGCTTCGGGAGATTTCCCGACATATCTCATCTGAGAGAGGTGATGATGTCCAGTTATGTCCGAATCCAAAAGCTATGCTACCTAACCCTCCTGAATGGGTTGCATATAGCCCTTCTTCAAGTGGATTAGCAAATTGGCTTCCGACCCTATAACCATAGGTTTGGCTCTGTGATGGAAATTGAAACTGTGGGAAATTTTGTTGTTCTCTGTTAATTGTTATCACACCTTCATTTTCCATGGAAATAGGAGTCACTTTGGCAATGCTATCCCCTTGAGGTTTGGTTATTTTTCCTCGGCGCGACTTACGTCTTTGAATTTCTCGTTCCCTAATCATTCTTTTATCCTTCTTGAAGCATCATACCTCATGATCTGGAGATGATGAATCATACATGTCTTTCTTAATTGAATACTCATATCCATGCTTGGCTCGCAGCCTAGACATTTTCCTCGAAACGTCGTCGTGATTTCATACCCGAGCTATGCCTTTATAAAAATCAGCCTCGTCCTCATTCATGACACAATTATCCTCTTTTCCATATTCACACGACCGTTCTCCTCGGTTATCTAGTCGATACTTATTTTCTGCCAAGGCCATATTTTTTTCAGCGTTAAGCTTAGCAATGTCGTTAAATGGCTATTGTCGGGTCATGATAAGGACCGACCGTTTGCCTCGAACTTGGTTACCCTGATCATCATCATACGGCTCATCGGAGCGCCCATCCTCTAAATAAGAAATTTCCCTATCAGAGCCTCTCTCCTTTTCCTTTCCCTTTCGAGCCTTTGTATCCATTCCTTGAATTTTAAGTTTTTCCTTGGGTCGAGATTTTGGAGAACCTGATCTCCAGGTATCACTCGTTCCCACAGACGGTGCCTATGATAGTTCTAGATTTATCCGGGTTGATTATCAAATATCGTGTATAGTGGAATTGTGTCAGGAGAATAAGTACAAAGTTTTAGAGAGAGAAAGTGGTAAAATTTAAGTACCAATGATTAGAAAGTACCCTTTTCCCAAAAAGGGATCTTTCCTTATATAGTGCAAATGGCGGCCTTCACTGTCACATGCTATGTTTATACTAATTACATATTGGCCTTCATATATACATTTGTTTCATATTTCTCCTAACATTACAAATAGGCCCTTATATGCTTTTATAATATCAATTAAGCCCCATAATAATCTTGACATTTTATGCCCTTATCAAAGTCTACTGTGGGCAAGAATTTATTCACAATAAAAAATGTTTATATAAATCTATTTTCTAGGTTACAGATTTTCTATATGACAATGTTATCCATATGTTCAAAATGATGAAAACTTTATTAGCCATCTTTGGTTCAAAATAATGAACTTTCTCTTCGGATTATCCTTTGTGTTAAAAAAGATGAACACTTTAGTCGAAGCTTCTTCAGAATATCTTTCAAGTTCAAAATGATGAACATTTTAGTCCAAAATTCTTTGGAATATCTTTTGAGTTAAAAAAGATGAACATTTTAGTCCAAACTTCTTTGGAATCTCTTTTGAGTTAAAAAAGATGAAAAATTTAGTCCAAACTTCTTTGGAACGTCTTTTAAGTTAAAAAAGATGAACATTTTAGTCCAAACTTCTTTGGAATGTCTTTTGAGTTAAAAAAAAGATTAACATTTTTCAAATCAATTTAAGAAGGAAAAAATATTTTTATATATAAGTCGGCTATTAGGGCACCTCATTAAAATCTTCATGCGCCACCAGGGTAGGAAAGAGTATGGCACTAATACTTACATAAAATGATAATTTTTTTTACATATTTACACACTCACTCTAAATAAACTTTGAGGTGCTCAATGTTCCAAGGGTGGGGAAGATCTCTTCCTTCTTTTTCTTTGAGTCTGTATGTCCCCGGTTTGATCTTCTTTGTTACCGTGTACGGACCCTCCCAATTAGGAGCCAACTTTCCGAGCCTCTTTTCTTTCATATGAATGAAGAATTTCCTTAAAACTTTGTCCTCGACTTTGAACTCTCTTCTCCTAACTTTAGACGCATATCGGCTTCTCATAAGAGTCTGATAATGTAAAGATTTTATCTGCACCCTTTTTCGCTTTTCCTCTATCAAGTCCATTTGTGTGCGTTTTCCCTTATCATTTGTCTCCTCAGAATATTCGCTTAGCCTGAATGATGGGAATATTGTTTCTGATGGCACTAATGCATCCATCCCATAAAGGAGTGCGAATGGTGACTCTTGTGTTGCAATCCGAAGAGTTATTCTATAAGCCTACAAGACTTCTTGTAAGTAATCATACCATTTTCTAGCCTTGCCCTCCAAATTCTTCTTTAGCCTATCTAAAATTGTCTGATTAGTCACCTTGACCTTGCCATTTACTTGGGGGTGGAAGGGTGCTGAGAAACATTGTTGTATTCCCTTTGATGCACAAAAACCTTTCATCTCTTTGTTGTCAAATTGCGGTCCATTATCTATCGTAACGTTTCTTGAAACTCCAAAACAACAACATACATTAGAAATAATATATCTGACCATATCCTTAGCTCCTGTTCCTGCCAACGGTTCACCTTCCACCCACTTCGAGAAATAGTCGACTGCAACGATGATTGTCTGCCGACCTCCTGATGCAACCGGTAACGGTCCGACCAGGTCAATACCCCACTTGTCAAATGGTAAAGACTCATATATGGATTCGAGGGGTACACACAGTGCACGGATTGTGTTAGCGAGTCTTTGGCAAGTATCACACTTCTAAACCAACCCCTTTGCATCATAGGAGAGTGTCGACCAATAAATATTTCTTCACGATAAAAAATGTTTATATAAATCTATTTTCTAGGTTAAAGATTTTCTATATGACAATGTTTGCCATATGTTCAAAATGATGAAAACTTTATTAGCCATTTTTTGTTCAAAACAATGAACTTTCTCTTTGGATGGTCTTTTGTGTTAAAGAAGATGAACACTCTAGTCGAAGCTTCTTTGGGATATCTTTCAAGTTAAAAAAGATGAGCATTTTAGTCCAAACTTCTTTTGAATGTCTTTTGAGTTAAAAAAAAGATGAACATTTTAGTCCAAACTTCTTTGGAACGTCTTTTGAGTTAAAAAAAATGAATATTTTAATCCAATTTCTTTGGAACGTCTTTTGAGTTAAAAAAGATGAACATTTTAGTCCAAACTTCTTTGGAACGTCTTTTGAGTTAAAAAAAGATGAATATTTTACAAATCATTTTAATAAGGCAAAAATATTTTTATATATAAGTCGGCTATTAGGGCACCTTATTAAAACCTTCATGCAACACGAGGGTAAGAATGAGTATGCAACCGATACTTACATAAACTGATAAAGAAAATACTTACATATTTACACATTCACTCTAAATAAACTTTGAGGTACTCAATGTTCCAATGGTGGGGAAGATCTCTTCCTTTTTTATCTTTGAGTCTTTATGTCCCCAGTTTGATCTTCTTTGTTACTGTGTACGGACCCTCCCAATTAGAAGCCAACTTTCCCAACCTCTTTTCTTTCATATAAATGAAGATTTTCCTTAAAAATTTATCCCCGGCTTTGAACTCTTTTCTCCTAACTTTAGAAGCATATCGGCTTCTCATCAGAGTCTGATAATGAAAATTTTTTATCTGCGCCCTTATTCACTTTTCCTTTATAAAGTCCAACTGTGTGCGTTTTCCCTTGTCATTTGTCTCCTCGGAATATTCACTTAGCCTGAATGATGGGAACATTGTTTCTGATGGCACTACTGCGTCCATCCTATAAAGCAGTGCGGATGGTGACTCTTGTGCTGCAATCCGAAGAGTTGTTCTATAAGCCCACAAGACTTCTTGTAAGTAATCATGCCATTTTCTAGCCTTGCCCTCTAAATTCTTATTTAGCCCATCTAAAATTGTCTGATTAGTCACCTTGACCTTGCCATTTACTTGGGGTGGAAGAGTGCTGAGAAACATTGTTGTATTCCCTTTGATGCATAAAAAGCTTTCATCTATTTTTATCGAATTGCGGTCCATTATCTATCGTAATTTTTCTTGATACTCCAAAACAGCAACATATGTTAGACATAATATATCTGATCACATTCTTAGCTCTTGTTCCTGCCGACAGTTCATCTTCCACCCACTTTGAGAAATAGTCGACTGCAACGATGATTGTCTGTCGACCTCCTGATGGAACCGGTAACGGTCCGACCAGATCAATACCCCACTTTTCAAATGGTAAAGACTCATATATGGATTCGAGGGGTACACTCCGTGCCTAGATTGTGTTAGTGAGTCTTTGGCAAGTATCACACTTCTAAACCAACTCCTTTGCATTAGAGGAGAGTGTCGGGCAATTAAAATTTCTTCACAATAAAAAATATTTATATAAATCTATTTTCTAGGTTCAAGATTTTCTATATGACAATGTTTACCATATGTTCAAAATGATGAAAACTTTATTAGCCATTTTTGGTTCAAAATAATGAACTTTGTCTTTGGATTGTCTTTTGTGTTAAAAAAGATGAACACTCTAGTCGAAGCTTCTTTGGAATATCTTTCAAGTTCAAAAAGATGAACATTTTAGTCCAAACTTCTTTGGAATGTCTTTTGAGTTCAAAAAGATGAACATTTTATTCCAAACTTCTTTGGAATATCTTTTGAGTTAAAAAAAAGAAAAGTTTAGTCCAAACTTCTTTGGAACGTCTTTTGAGTTAAAAAATATTAACATTTTAGTCCAAACTTCTTTGGAATATCTTTTGAGTTCGAAAAGATGAACATTTTATTCCAAACTTCTTTGGAACGTCTTTTGAGTTAATAAAAGTTGAACATTTTGAAAATCATTTTAATAAGGCAAAAATATTTTTATATATAAGTCGGCTATTAGGGCACTGATAAGGGGGGATTCCCCCAAATATAAGCGAGCACGAGCAGAGAGCACTGTCAGTTTGGATTATGATAAACAATGAAGAAAATAACGAGTTCAACGACATTAACGAGATCAAGGTGGATCAAAACCAAGGGTAAATATGCCATTGATGAACTCAAAGAAATATTGAGCTCGTCAACGGACCGAGCTCAAGGACATATACAACGTTGCTGAACTCAAGATAAGGATGAGCTCGAAGACATTGAGGAAATATTTGATCGACTGGATAAGGAACATGGTGAAAGGAAATGACTTAAAGAAGATAAAGCTGAGCACGTACTCAGTGAGCTCGAGCTCTGCAAAATATAGCTAACCTGATTTCGTTTAAAGGAATAATTTAGCTTGGATTAACGTACAGATTGTACTTAGCGCTTTTATTATGTAAACGCACATTTCGACCCATGAGTCAAACGTTGTTGGTTATTTACTCCACAATTATAGGGATAGCAAATATGATAGTTATTTATTCCACAATTATAGGGATAAATGATGTTAGTGGAATAATGGCGCTAAAAGCGTGAACAAATGTAACTACCCACTAATTCTGTGTATTATAAATAGGGAGAACCTGTTGATTAATAAAGTAATCTCTTTCTTGACTAAAAACTGTAGGCATACTGTGGTAGAACTTGTTAGTTCCTTGACAAATTTGGCGCCGTGTATGGGAACTCTTTAACCAATCACCATGGTAGTCACTAGGTCAGGAATCGAGAGAGATAATCAAGAAACTTGTGAAACAACAACCCATCGGAGGATAACCTTAAGTCGTCTCGACCCCAAAATTCCTCAAGAGGTCAATCCTCTGATACCCCAAGTGGTGACAAAGGGACCTCTAATTCAGCCAGCCGCTGCTGTTTCCAGAGAAGAGGTACATCACCATCTGTTGGGAATATGCGGGTCCGGTCCGCATATTACGCCTCCGTATATTCCGCCTCCGTATATAAGTAAGAACACAACCGATCTCAACACTAGTATGATATTGTCCGCTTTGGCACCCGAAGGCCCTCACGGCTTTGCATTTGGTCCACTACCAAAAGGCCTCATACTTGTTAAGGTATATTCTTACTTATATACCACTAATCCTTCCCATGTATTACCGATGTGGGATGTGGAACTTTGGTCGTTACCCTAACAAATCCTCCTCTCGAACAAAGTACCACTTTAGCCTCCTCTCAATTGACATCCATCCGCTCACTCTAATCAGGTTGGGGCTGCCTGATCTCTAGGGCCTTTACAGCGGATCTATCTGATCTCGACCATCCTGCCTTGTTCCTTAGCGCCACTCCAAACAAGTACCACCGTTTTGCACTCCAATCAAGCCACACTGCTTGATAAGCAACAGGCACTCCAAATAAGGATCTCCAATCAAGCCTGAATCAGAATAAGCCAACAACTCAAGTTTATTCATCCCAAAACTGAGCTTCAAATTAGAGGTTCCTCGCAGATACCTCATAATCCATTTCACGGCTTCCCAATGCTCTCTACCTGGGTTTGACAAAAATCTGCTCACAACACAAACACTATGAGCTAAGTCAGGACGAGTACATACCATGGCATACATGAGACTTCCAACTTCAGATGCATATGGAATATTAGCCATGTCTATCTTTTCTTCATTAGTTGAAGGACATTGTTTCTTGCTTAACTTGAAGTGACCAAAAAGTGGTGAGCTAACCACTTTAGCATTGTCCATATTAAACTTCTGAAGAATTTTCCCAATGTATTTTTCTTGTGATAAGAACAACTTCTTCAAGTCTCTGTCTCTAGTAATTCGAATGCCGAGAATCTGCTTTGCTGGACCTAAATCTTTCATTGCGAAAGACTTACTTAACTGTTTCTTCAAAGAATCAATCCGCGAAGTATTCTTCCCAACAATAAGCATATCATCCACGTAAAGTAAAAGAACGATAAAATCGGCATCATAAAATTTCTTCACAAATACACAATTATCAGAAGAAGTCTTCTTGTAATCCTGCTCCCCCATAACTGACATGAACTTCTTATACCACTGTCTCGGAGCTTGCTTCAAACCATATAGACTCTTTTTCAATCTGCATACATAATCTTCTTTTCCTTCAACCACAAAACCTTCAGGCTGTTTCATAAAAATCTCTTCTTCCAAGTCACCATGCAAGAATGCTGTTTTTACATCCATTTGCTCAATTTCCAAGTTTAGACTCGCTGTAATGCCTAGAACCACACGAATAGAAGACATTTTTACAACTGGAGAAAATATTTCATCAAAATCAATACCTTTTTTCTGACCAAAGCCTTTGACTACCAATCTTGCTTTGTACCGAGGTTGCAGAGAACTATCATCTTGCTTCAACCTATACACCCACTTGTTACTCAAGGCTTTTCTCCCTTCAGGTATCTTCACTAACTCAAATGTATGATTCTCATGAAGTGATTGCATCTCTTCATTCATCGCTTCAATCCATTGATTTTTACATACACCACTAATAGCCTCATCATAACACTCAGGCTCACCTGCGTCGGTTAACAAAATATATTGATCAGAAGGATATCTAGTAGAGGGTTGTCTATCTCTAGTAGATCTCCGCGTTGGAACTTCAAATTGTTCAACATCTTCTTCATTCACTTGTTCATCCACGAAATCATTATCATGATCACCAGTATCAAAAATATGTGAGCCTCTGGAAGCAGGTGAGTCACCATCCGAATTTTCTTCAACTTCTGTAGGAGTATGTGCAAGCGGAATATGCCCCAAATCTACCAAGTCATTCTGAGACATAGGCACTGAATTTTGACTCTTATCAATATCATGAACTATCTGATCTTCCATAAACACGACATCTCTGCTCCTAATAAGTTTCTTATTAATTGGATCATGAAATCTGTAGCCGAACTCATCAAGACCATAACCAATGAATACACACTGTCTTGTCTTCGAATTGAGTTTAGATCTCTCATCTTTAGGAATATGCACATAAGCTTTGCATCCAAAGACACGCAAATGATCATAAGAAACATCTTTACCTGTCCAAACTCTATTTGGGATATCTCCATCTAAAGGTACAGAAGGACTAAGATTCAAGACATGTACCACTGTATTCAAAGCTTCACCCCAAAAGTATTTAGGGAGTTGTGATTGTGAAAGAAGACATCTTACCCTTTCAATTAATGTTCGGTTTAGTCTCTCCGCTACGCCATTCAACTGAGGGGTCTTGGGAGGTGTCTTTTGATGCCGAATACCTTGCTGTCTACAATAATCATCAAAAGGACCAATGTATTCTCCCCCATTATCACTTCTAACACACTTCAATTGTTTCCCAGTCTGTCTCTCAACTGAAGCTTGAAACTGCTTAAAGACATCTAACACTTGATCTTTTGTTTTCAAAGTGTAAGCCCAAACTTTCCTGGAATGATCATCAACAAAAGTAACAAAGTACAAACAACCACTAAGTGTTCTCGTTTTGAAAGGACCACAAACATCAGTATGTACCAAGTCAAGCAAACTTGGTTTTCTTGAAGGAGCCGAGCTCTTGAAAGATACTCTATTCTGCTTTCCAGCCAAACAATGTACGCATTTCTTTAAATGAGTTTTGTGTATCCCACGAATGTACTGTTTCTTCCTCAGAATATCTAATCCTTTTTTCGCTAATATGACTGAGTCTTTTATGCCATAAATCAAGCATTGCTTCATCAGTAACAACATTGATTTTCTCAGCAGACACCCTTGCAGACATGATGTAGAGGGCTGAATATTTTTGTCCTCTTGCCACAACCAACGAGCCCTTAGTAAGTTTCCACTGCCCATTCGCAAAAATACTGCAATATCCTTCATCATCTAGCTTCCCTGTAGATATCAAATTCAATCGAAGATTGGATATATGTTTAACACCCTTCAAAATCAATCTTGCACCCATGCTTGTTTCTAGATAAACATCACCAATACCAACCACTTTAGACAAATCATTATTTCCCATCTTTGCAGAACCAAAGTCACCAGAGGTGTAAGATGAGAAAAATTCTCTACGAGAAGTGGCATGAATTGTAGCACCACTGTCAACTACCCAACCATTTTCACCAGACACAGAATTCACAACAGCATCATCAATAACAACGAAGTAGATATCTGAAACTGCAGCAACATGTTTCTCGTCACCACTTTCATCATAATTTTTATCCTTGTTCTTTTCTTCTTTACCATTATTAGATTTCCCAAAATTATTCTTCTTTCTTGTATCAAGTATGATAGAGATAACGATCCCAAACAAAATATCAAGTCTGAATAAAATAAACGCAAACAACACATAACACTTTTTACGTGGAAAACCTTCCCAGTGTAGGAAGTAAAAACCACGGGACTGATTTCGGAGTCCAACCAAATATTCACTATCAGAAGATGGGTTAAAAAAATATTCTCTAGATAAAACTAGAGCATACGCCACAAGAAGTATGACAACTTCATACACAACCCCAATACACAAGATAATGAACCGAAATCAGAAAACTCACTGAAATATCCCCAAAACGCAGTTAGAATAAGATGATCGAAAAATACACTTAGATGACTCCAAATCAAAAAACCTCTGGACAGATTGTAGAGGACAAGTAGACGAGCCTTCTCACCAAAATTGAAGCTGATCGGACAACCAGAGACAGTCCGATTGAAAGCACAAAGTTCCGCCTCGAATCACTTTTTTCTCTCAACAACTGCACTATAGAATATGATGCTCATCTCAGAAAGACACAGTATAAATATATATTTATACATAAACCCAAATCCTATGTGTTATCCAAATTGGGCTTAGCCCATATGATAATTGGACTCCCACATAGGAAGAGCCCAACAAATCTCCCCCTCACGACTATGTGGGAGGATTCGCCATCCCGGCGATCAATCTACAATGTTCAAGCTTTCCCCTAGGCAAAGCCTTTGTCATCATGTCAGACCCATTATCATCTGTATGAACTTTATCAACCTCCATTAGTTTAGCATCAAGAATATCTCGAATCCAATGATATCTCACATCAATATGTTTCGACTTTGAGTGAAATGACGAGTTCTTCACGAGATGAATAGCACTCTGATTATCACATAACAGTACATACCTGTGTTGCTCAAATCCAAGTTCTTTCAAGAACTTCTTCATCCATAGTAGCTCTTTACTCGCTTCTGTCACTGCAATGAATTCAGCTTCTGTCGTTGAAAGGGCAACACACTTTTGTAGTCTTGATTTCCATGAAACAGCGCCACCACAAAAGTTAATCAAATATCCAGAAGTAGACTTGCGAGTATAAAGTAATCTCTTTCTTGACTAAAAACTGTAGGCATGCTGTGGTAGAACTTGTTAGTTCCTTAACAAATTTGGCGCCGTGTGTGGGAACTCTTTAACCAATCACCATGGTAGTCACTAGGTCATGAATCGAGAGAGATAATCAAGAAACTTGTGAAACAAAAACCCATCGGAGGATAACCTTAAGTCGTCTCGACCCCACAATTCCTCAAGAGGTCAATCCTCTGATACCCCAAGCAACGGTGGTGACAAAGGGACCTCTAATTCAGCCAGCCGCTGCTGTTTCCAGAGAAGAGGTGCATCACCATCAAGCTGAGAATGCACTAAGGGCTCGAAGAGCTGAGGAAACTATATCGACGAATGATTCGATGGTTCTCCAACTGGAACAACAGATCCATAAATTTCAGGAGGAACAACTAAAAAATAGCATTTGAACGAGATGCTAGAGAACAGGCTATGCATGCTATAATGGCAGGTATGAATGACGCTATTCATGCTCTGACTGCAAGGATCAAGGGCACGAGTAAGACTCACCAACCATCAGGACCAGAGGCAAGCAAGGTCAATATGACAGATCGTTCTTCTAAAAGAGATGAAAAACAATAAGGTGAATGCGAGAGCGGGGGAAATAATCGTAGTAGAAAACCACGCGACGATGTCAAACAAACGTTGACCAAGAGAGCTCGGGAGGATGAGGACCTTTGTTACAACCAGATCCGCCCAAAGTTGTCAGCTTACATATTGAAGGAATCACCATTTTCTGAGAAGATCCTCGAAGCTCAACTCCCAAGGAAGTTCGACCCATTCAGGATGGAAGCTTATGATGGAAAGGGGATTCAGAGAGGCATCTGGAGCAGTTCAGAAACATGATGATGGATTTCAATCCTGATGAAGCTATGCTGTACCCGGCACTATCCATGACCCTTAAAGGTAATGCCATGGACAGGTTCAGTAGCTTGCCAAAGGGATCTATTTGTGATTTTACTGGACTGTGGAAGGCATTCAGGGAGAGGTTCGTAGGTAACAAGGAGCATCAGCGTCGAGGTGAGTCTCTTAAAAGTTATATTAGACGATTTGTTCATGCCATGAATGCTTTGCCAGATCTAGCCGAAAATATGGCGGTGGCTTCTTTTAAACGAGGGTTCGGCAGAAGGGGGAACTGTATACAGTTCACATCAAGTTCCCAACTGAGAATATGAGAGATTTGCTCGCAAGAGCGGATACTTTTATCAGGGTCGATAATGCCAGAAGAAGGGCGTCACCTGAGCGGCGCGAGCCAAATATCAAAGATGGTGGTTCAGAACGAAAAAAGACTGAGGAGCAACCAAGGAGGGACTACAATCGAAGACCTCAGCAGCTCGATCAACCAAACAGACGTTTCACTCCACTAACAGAGGTTATTTCGGTACTTTATGTTTGCACAAAGGGGCGTAAGAGGTACCAAACTCCGCGAACAATGAGCGTGCCCGGATTTAAGCGATCTAATCGGTATTATTTTGCATATAATCATGACCATGGACATTCGACGGATGAGTGCTGGCAGTTAAGGGAAGAGATTCAGCGTTTGATCGATAATGGAGAGCTGATTCAATATATCAAACGAACTCAACCAGATCGACGAGAGGAAGATCGCCCTCTGAACACCGACAAACCAGCCAGTGGGAAGAATCCGAAGCAAACAAACAACAGTGTATACTGACCATATAAGAGGGGATTTTTGCTACAGGACAAGGGTCTACCTAGAATGAACGAGTTAAAAATGATTTCGACGTTTACGAAATAGATGGAAATTCTTATAGAAATTACAGACCAGTTGCCGATCTCACATTTAATGATGATGACCTCAGAGGTGTTAGTTTACCCCATGAGGACGCCTTAACTATTCACTTAGACATTGGAGGAGTAATGGTAACACGAGTACTGGCCGATGGAGGAAGCTCCACAAATATTATCTTCAAAGGAAGCTTTGATCGCATGCAAAATGTGCCACCATACCGACCTACTCAGCGGACATTGGTAGGATACGAAGGAAAATCTTATCAATGTGTTGGGGAGGTGGAGCTGGTAGTCAAAGTTGGTCATGGAGCTACAAAGAAAGAGGAGCTCAAAACATTATTTTTGATCTCTGACGCGTCGAGCCCTTACCATGCAACTATTGGACGACCATGGATGCATAGGATGGAAACGACGCCGTGCACATACAGACAATGTATTAAGTATCTGGTAGGTAGTTTGACGGAAATAATTTGAGGCAACCAAAAGACTGCGCGAACTTGTTAAGCAATCGCGTCAGATCCATCCAAACCTATCCAATAACAATTAAATGAGGGGGGGGAGACATTGTGCCAACAAAGATGGATCTCACCTCGCCAGATTTAGAAGATGATCCACGAGAAAACGAGGATTCAGCTACTACAGATGCTACAACAGCGGATACAGTCATAACGGCCAATAGAATACTTCGACTCGGAAACAAATTGTCTCCAGACTCAAAGGTACGTTTCGTGGATTTGTTAGCAAGAAATTTAGATGTGTTTGCTTGGGAAGCGGCTGATGTTTCAGGAGTAATTCCTACAATTATAAGCCATAAATTAGCTATCAGTCCTTGCGCCAAACCTGTACCACAGAAACGTAGGGAATTCTTAGCTGAGAAGCATGCTGCTATATTAGCCGAGGTCAACAAGCTCACTCGATTGGGGCACATCCGAAAAATTAGGACTCGGTCTGGATAGCCAATCAGGTTTTAGTTAAAAAGAAGAACATACAGTGGAGGATGTATGTGGACTTTACCGATTTGAACCAAGCATGTCCAAAAGATGCTTTCCCGTTACCAAGGGTAGATCAGCTGGTCGATTCGGCTTCAGTTGCAAATTCCTCTCTTTCATGGATGCGTATTCAGGATATAATCAGATTTGCATGCATCCGTCTGATCAGGAGCACACAGCTTTTCAAACCAAGCGGGGTCTCTATTGTTATACGGTCATGCCCTTTGGGCTGAAGAATGCGGGATCAACTTATCAAAGGCTAGTCAATCACATTTTTCAAGATCATTTGGGGCAACATCTGGAGGCGTATATTGATGATATGATTGTCAAAACACATGACGAAGTGCATCACCTTAATACTTTATAAGTCAATTTTGATTTATTACGCAAGTTTAATCCTAAGCTTAATCCGAAAAATGTTCTTTTGGTGTGGCTAAGGGTAAATTCCTGGGTTATGTGGTAAGTCAGAAGGTATTGAGGCAAATCCAGTGCAACTAAACGCAATTCTACAGATGGGACCACCAAATAATGTCAAAGAGGTCCAGTGTCTTACAGGACAGTTAGCAGCTCTGTCGAGGTTTATCTCACGTGCTTCGGACAAGAATTATCCCTTTTTTGAAGTATTATGGGGTGCTAAGAAGTTTGCGTGGACAGAAGAGTGAGATAAGGCTTTTGGTGATCTTAAGCAGTATCTTACATTTCTTGAGATTTCGGCAACACCTACGCCTGAGGAGCCATTTTTCATGTATTTGGTAGTGTCACCTTTTGCTATTAATTCGGTTCTTGTACGCGATCAAAAGGGAAAACAGCGACCAGTATATTACACGACCAAAACAATAACGGATGCGGATACCAAATATTTAAACCTCGAAAATCTTGTTTTGAGCTTGGTTGTTGCAGCTCGATGAATGAGGCCGTACTTCCAAGGGCATACTATGACGGTACGAACCCTTTACGAACAGTATTGCAAAAACCCGATGTTTCTGGCAGGTTAACCAAATGGAGCATCGAGCTCAGGGAGTATGACATTCGCTTCGAGCCACGTATAGCTATAAAAGGACAAGAAGTTATAGACTTCTTAGCAGAGTTCAGCAAATCCAGGGAAGAACATGATGAGGTAAAAGACGGACAAGTGGTTCAGCTCGACCAATGGATTGTTGAAGTTGATGGTGCATCCTCTACAACAAGAGGAGGGTGCATGTATTATAATCCGAACTCTCCAACCGGGGAGGAGGTCAAACAAGCAATGCGCTTTAATTTTCCAGTAACAAATAATGCTGCAGAATATGAGGCTGCCCTTTGTGGCATGAAGTTGGCTTTGATATGTATAGCTCGAAGTATTAAGATCAGATCTGACTCTCAGTTGGTAGTGAATCAGGCACAAGGTCTTTATGATGTTAGAAAAGACGACATCAAGGAGTATCTTGTGATTCTTAAGGAGTATGAGTCTAAATTTACTAACGTGTCTTATGAACAGATTCCACGAAGAGATAATTCTGCAGCTGACACTTTAGCTAAGGCTGCAGCTTCAGGAGATCATCCAACAATTTTGCTCCAACAACTCCTTGCGACAGAGCTAATATCAACAGTCGCAACAATTAATTCAATAAATAATGATGACGATTGACGGACTCCATACCTCCAATACTTAAACCAAGGAACATTGCCTACAAGTAAAAGTGAGGCTCGCGCATTGCAGATCAGAGCGGCCAAGTATTGTGCTCTCGACAATATTTTGTATAGGAAAAGCTCAACCAGAATTTTACTCCGTTGCCTCGACTGAGGTGAAGTTAAGTTTGCGTTGGAAGATCTACATTCAGGTGAAGCATGGGCTCATTGCGAACACCGAACATTGATACATCGTTTTCTTCTCGCTGGGTACTATTGGCCTGAGCTAGCGAGCAATGCTGAGAATCTAGTTTTGCAATGTCACAAATGTCAAGAATATTCAAACACACAGCACAGACCCAACGAGCCCATGCAAAACATTACTGTCCCATGTTCGTTCGATAAATGCGATATAGATTTAGTAGGTCTTCTGCCAATGGCTACATGAAAACGACAGTTCCTCATTGTGGCAGTGGATTATTTTTCAAAATGGGTTGAGCTAAAGCTCTGTTCAAAACACGTGCTCAGGAGGTACGCGATTTCATACATAATCAAATTCTAACCCGATATGGAATTCCACGAATTATAATGACAGATAACGGTCCTCAATTCCAAAATTCGATCCTTATCAAATTCTGCAAACGATATGGGATTCTCCAGCATTTCTCCACCCCTTATTACCCTCAAGCAAACGGACAGGTCGACGTGACTAACAGAACACTGTTGGAAGGGCTAAAGAAGAAGCTAAAGGGAGCTAAAGACCAATGGCCAAACAAGTTAGCAGAGGTCTTGTGGGCGTGCAGAAGAACCCCTCGTTCCACAACAGATGATACACCATTTTCTTTAGTATACGGGGTAGAGGTAGTTATTCCAACATAGGTCATAATACCGAGCCATATGATTGAACATTATGAGGAAGAGGCAAATCTTATAGCTAGGTCAACATCCTTGGATCTGATGATGAAAGAGAAGATCAGGCCAGAGTTCGAGCAGAGCACTATCAAAGTCTTATTAGAGGATGTTTTAATACTCGTTTGAAGCCAAGATCGTTCAAGGTGGGGGACTTAGTTCTAAAGAAGGTTTTTCAGGGCTCAGGTAGCGGAACAGGTGGCAAGTTAGGGCCAAACTGGGAAGGCCCATATTCACTCATTTCAGTAAGACATCATGGCGCGTACAGATTAGCAGATCAAGAAGGTCGAGCACTCAAGTATCATTGGAATGTTAATCACCTAAAGTTGTATCGCTAAAATGTTTAAGATGTAAAGATGCGCTCTTTTTCCTCTCTGATGGCGCAGGGAGGTTTTTTATAGAGGCATCTACGAACAATCTTTTGAATTTTTTCAATAAACGTTATTGCTTTCGCCAATGTGTGTTTGTGCAAGTTTTATCTTTATAACCAGCGAATGGGTCAATGACCACGTCATTTTAGGCTACGCAATGGACCATACTAAGTCCATATTCAGTCCATACTAAGTGTCTAAAAACACGAACGGGCTAATTGGTCACGCCTGGGGGCTACGTAATGGCCATATTGTGCCTATACTTTGTACTGGGTATATTGGTGAACAGGTCAAAGACCAAGTCTGAACAGACTACGCAATATGGTCTATGAGACCTTACCGTGAAAATGCTATCATGGCACAAGTTGTCTAAGCTACACAATGAGCCCTACTGAGCTCAGGTTTATAAGGATCTCTAGAAAGCTCGGCACACACATAGTCCACATTTAACAACAAACACTTACAAAAATAGCTAAGGAAATTATGCATCAATTTAAATATATTTAAAGGTAAATAACCCAAGTGTTTTGAATAGTACGAAAAGTTTAAATAATAAAAACAAAGTAATTAGTTCAACGATGCAAGCATTTATTACTTAGAACTACCGGGTGGAAGTTGTTTGGAAGGATCCACATAAGCGTTAGTGTCTGTGTTTTTCTCAGGAGCTATGTTGGTACTCGGGGTCCCGGACTCTGAGAGGTGGGCAAGGGATCCCAAGTTCAGTTTAGGATTCAAGGCTATTAGTTATGCAATAGCCTTCTTGTTCTCCTTGGTGATCATTTCTGTTGCAACTGAAAAACATTGTGCTTCCCTTTCTTCAACAGCAACCTCTATCTTTCCTTGCCATTGTTATCGCTCTTGCTTGAGCCGAGCACGCTCCTCTTCCAATTCCTTGTTCAACTTTCTCACTTGAGCAGTCAAATCTGCAATGCAATCTGCTTGTTCCTCTACCCGATTTGCCTGATTGATGGCCCAGTCCAACAAATTTGCATTTTGTGTTTGCAAATTGTTGTTCCTCTTTAGAAAGATTTCGTTCTGGCTCAGCACTAGGTTGTGACTTTCAGATAAATTTGTTAACCTCTGATCATTGCGTGTCACAGTCTCCTGCAGGGAGGCAACCATATTCTCCAACTGGGGTTTTGCGATTAAGGCTTGAGGTTTGACAACCTTGACGAAAGCATATGCATGCCTCAAGCGGATGACCTCAGCAGTACTGTGCTTAGCTTAGCCAAAAATAGCTTCAGGCTTCCATTTCTCCATGGCAGGTATATAAGCAGGAGACATGTTTCGATAACTCAGAATAAATGAGTTATGATGCATCTGTACATAAACAAGGAAAATAGATATAAATTTTCCAAATCTACAACTTAACGTATGCATATATTGGTGATTCTTACCTCGATCGATAGCTCGGTTTGTCTCTGCAAGATCTTTGTGTTTGATATTTTTTCATAGTACGACAGATTAGGGATCGTGCGTAGTTGATCAAACATATAAGAGAAAGGGGGTGGAACTTGAACTTTTGAGTGCTCCCTTAAAGGCACTCTTTGCTGGCTGGACTCAGCTGCTTTTTTGGCTGGATTGTTCTTTTCACTGGGCTCCATTGACGGTGCTTGTTTCTCCAAAGATGAGCTCAGCACTAATTTCTGAGCTTGTTCTGTATGAGTGGGGGGCGCTGTTGGCTCTTTCTAAGCACCATTGTTATTATTTTCAGCATCCACGCGATCAACTATCTCCTTAGTAGTAGAAGGATTTTGTCCTTCACCAACCTCTGTTGTTGATGGATTGGGAGGGTGTGTTCCTTCGTTGGAGGTAGCTTCACATCATCATCTTCGTCTTTTAGCTGCAATCTCCTGGTACTTAGGGGGACAACATCTACAATTAACTCTTTTTTTTCTTCCTCCTCGTATCGAGAGCACTAGAGATGGTCTCCTCGTCCTCATCCTCTCTATTTGCTCGAACTTTGTTGGATTGAACAATTTCAAGCACTTGTGGTGCTTTTTTCATTCTGTTCGATGGTTTTCCCTTTGTCTTTGGCAGCATCATTTCCCTGGTCAATTGAGAGAGTAGAAGCAGAGGATGAATCCCCAGTTTCACCAGTTTTGCGGGTTACCTGGGCACTGCTAGCCAAACGCCAGGATTATTTTTCTCACGAAGTTTCTTTTCCAAAAGTGACCTAAGACGGTCCATGGTAGCTTCTACACCGTTAGCCATTCTTACTTCTCCTTCTTCTGAGATGCTGAGCTCAGGGATCGACCACAATCTTGACTTCAAATAGCTGTATCATAGGAACACTTGTTTAGGATCTTTTTATCAGGCTTCAAAAGCTAATTCGCTAACTCCGATCAGATGATTCACGTAGTTCAAAGGCCTCCATTCTTTCCACCATCTCTGATTGGAAAGTTCACCTGAATAAAAATAGACATAACTTTATGATGGAGTTCGCGTAAATTTGTATCTCTCATAATTCGCTAATACTTACAGTTATTCTTCCATTTCCTTTCTAGTTGAAGGTTTTGGGTTGGGGTGCTATGTTCCCAATTACCCGACACGAAGACGAATGAGTTCTTCCAATTCCTATTAGAGGTAGGAAGCTCGAAAATCTTCTTAATCCATTTAAAATGGGTATAAAAGAAAGAGGTTTTGACCAATGTTTTTACGTCTATACCAGAAAAGAGGTCTGCTAAGCATATTTTGGTGTTTAACAGGCGTGAGCTAAGGACTATGCTAAGTAGCAATCTCCAACAATTTGGAGACATCTTGGTAGGGCAGATGCCAAACACGTTGAAGTAATCGCATATGAGCTCGGGGAGTGGTAATCTAAGCCCCTAGTCAAATAATGTAGTAAACAGGCAGGTTTCTGTCTCTTGTGTATGATAGGGGTGTTCGCCAAAATTGGGAGCCCTGATAGTTACATTCTCAGGGATATTACATTTTCCCTGAGAACGGCGATTCCGGAATCATCTAGGTTAGTATATCTAGGGGCTATATGAGAAAAATAATTTTCTAAATCGCCAACGTCTTCATATAAAGGCTCCAAAATTTTGTCGGCTTTACTCTTCACTGCCTTTTTAGGTGCCATAGTTTTTCTACACACTGCAATTAGGTAAGGATATGAATCAGAATGATTATGATGGTAAGGGCAAGAGATTTTATTTTGGGAATCGCCTACTGATAAAAGTTCGAAACCCTAAGTCTAGGGTTCTCTCCATCATACAACACAAAATAGTTATCTGATAGAAGAAATGTTACATGAGTGATGTCGAAGAAGATGATAGAAAGAACTTTGGTTTAAGATAAGAGAAAATTTTCCAGTCACGATGAAGCAGAAGATTTCGAAATTTGTGATTTTTTGCAAAAGGAGGCAGTAAGTCACGTGATGTCACTAATTATTTGAAAAAATGTGCCAACAAAACTGAATCGCTAAAAGGCATCTCTAAGAAACGGCGATTTCAGAAACCGTTACTTGCATCGACGACACGTGTCAGGAAAAACAAACCCAAGGTGTTTTGAATTTCTACGCACTTAAGTAAGCAATTTAATAATATTTTAATTTACAGGCTTATTAATGTTTTAATAAACCTATAAACTAGGGGGAGCCCTGATAAGGAGGGATTCCCCCAAATATGAGCGAGCACGAGCATAGAGCACTGTGAGTTTGGATTATGATAAGGAATGAAGAAAATAACGAATTCAACGGCATTGACGAGCTCAAGGTGGATCAAAACCAAGGGTAAATATGTCATTGATGAACTCAAAGAAATATTAAGCTCGTCAACGGACTGAGTTCAAGGACCTATACAGCTCGTCAACGGACTGAGCTCAAGGACATATACAACATTGCTGAATTCAAGATCAGGATGAGCTCGAAGACATTG
Organism: Limnanthes douglasii subsp. nivea; assembly: GCA_036936605.1. Lineage (NCBI taxonomy): Eukaryota > Viridiplantae > Streptophyta > Magnoliopsida > Brassicales > Limnanthaceae > Limnanthes > Limnanthes douglasii. The sequence goes on along the minus strand of JAUPFV010000005.1, from coordinate 122,255,517 downwards.
GGGAAAAAGTTGATCAACTAGAAAAGAACGTGATGAAAGGAAAGGACCTAAAGAAGATAAAGCTGAACACGTACTCAGTGAGCTCGAGCTCTGCAAAATAGAGCTAACCTGATTTCGTTTAAAGAAATAATTTAGCTCGGATTAACGTACAGATTGTACTTAGCGCTTTTATTATGTAAACGCACGTTTCGACCCATGAGTCAAACGTTGTTAGTTATTTATTCCACAATTATAGGGATAGAAAATATAACAGTTATTTGTTCCACAATAATAAGGATAAATGATGTTAGTGGAATAGTGGCGCTAATAGTATGAAAAAATGTAACTACCCACTAATTCTGTGTATTATAAATAGGGAGAACCTATTGATGAATAAAATAGTCTCTTTCTTGACTAAAAATTGTAGGCATACTGTGGTAGAACTTGTTAGTTCCTTAACAGGCACCTTATTAAAACCTTTATGCGCCACCAGGGTAGGAACGAGTATGCCACTGATACTTACATAAATGAATAAAGAAAATATTTACATATTTACACATTCACTCTAAATAAACTTTGAGGTGCTCAATGTTCCAAGGGTGGGGAAGATCTCTTCATTCTTTATCTTTGAGTCTGTATGTCCCCGGTTTGATCTTCTTTGTTACCGTGTACGGGTCCTCCCAATTAGGAGCCAAATTTCCCAACCTCTTTTCTTTCATATGAATGAACACTTTCTTTAAAACTTTGTCCCCGACTTTGAACTCGCTTCTCCTAACTTTAGACGCATATCGGCTTCGCATAAGAGTCTGATAATGTAAATATTTTATCTGCGCCCTTCTTCGCTTTTCCTCTATCAAGTCCAATTGTGTGCGTTTTCCCTTGTCATTTGTCTCCTCAGAATATTTGCTTAGCCTGAATGATGGGAACATTGTTTCCGATGGGATTACTGTGTCCATCCCATAAACGAGTGCGAATGGTAACTCTTGTGTTACAATTCCAAGAGTTGTATATAAGCCCACAAGACTTCTTGTGAGTAATAATGCCATTTTCCAGCTTTGCCCTCCAATTTCTTTTTTAGCCTATCTAAAATTCTTTGATTAGTCACCTTAACCAGGAAATTTGTTTGGGGGTGGAAGGGTGGTGAGAAACATTGTTGTATTCCCTTTGATGCATAAAAATCTTTCATCTCTATGTTGTCGAATTGCAGTCCATTATTTATCATAATTTTCCTTGGAACTCCAAATGACAACATATGTTAGACATAATAAAATATGATCACATCCTTAGCTCTTGTTCCTGCAAAAGATTTAGCTTCCACCTACTTTGAGAAATAGTCGACTCCAACGATAATTGTCTGCCGACTTCCTGATGCAACCGGTAACGGTCCGACCAGGTTAATACCCCACTTGTCAAATGGTAAAGACTCATATATGGATTCGAGGGGTACACCCGGTGCATGGATTGTGTTAGAAATTTTTTGGCAAGTATCACACTTCTAAACCAACTCCTTTGCATCAGAGGAGAGTGTCGGCCAATAATATCCAGCAAGAAGGACTGTTCGTATCAATGTTTTGTAGCCACAATGTGAGGATTCTTCCCCATCGTGGAACTCTGAAAGTATCATTTGCGATTCATCATTCCTCAAACATCAAAGTAAAGGGAGACTAAAATATTTCTTATACAGTACATCTCCGAGTACAATTTACCCATATGCCTTAAACCGTATTTTTTTAGCCATCACCTTGTCAACTGGTAATACGTCATTCACTAAGAATTCGTGTATCTCACTTCTCCAATTATTCACTATAGCTGTGGAAATTTGGAAAGCCTCAACACAACCTTTAGCTTATTTGGGTCCCTTAATGATCGAAGGGTTCTCTTGGATGACTATCCATGGATATTCCTCTAAATAAGATGTTTTAGCCAAAACATCAGCTGCTGAATTCCCAGCTTTATGGATATGTTCGTATCTGACGCCCTCAAAACTTAAAGTTAAAGTCTTCAAGACCCCCATATATTTTACCAAGTGATCGTTTCTTGCCTCTGACCGACCAGACGCATGGTTTACCAGAAGTTGTGAATCACTTATCAGCCTTACTCTTTTAGCCCCACAAATATTTGCAAGTCTTAAGCCTGCCAAAGCAGCTTCGTACTCAGCTTCATTATTTGATGCTTTAAACCCGAATCGGATGGCTTGATACATAAAAATTCTCTCTGGAGATACCAAATGAACCCATACTCCACATCCAAATGAGCTTGAACCCCCGTCGGTTCGGACTATCCATTCTTTTCCAAGTTCTTCTCTATCAACTTTTATTTCGTTCCGATTGGAGAGAAACTCAACTAAGAAGTCAGCTAATGCTTGTGATTTAATAACAATTCGTGGTTTGAATTCAATATCAAAGTCTCCAAGCTCTACTGACCATTTCGTCATTCTTTATGACAAATCAGGCCTTTGTAGCATGTTCTTCAACGGAAAAGATGTTCATACAAAAATTGAATGTGCCTGAAAGTAAGGCCTCATTTTTTGCGCAGATATAACTAGCGGAAGAGCCAACTTTTCTAACTTGATATATCGCTTCTCAGCATCCAACTCTTCTTTGACTAAAACCGCACTCGCACCAAAATTTAACACTGCCAAATAGATATATAATGTTTCCCACAGATTCGGATTTGTCAAGATTTTCGGAGAAGAAAGGTATTCTTTAATCCGAGAAAAGGCATACGAACATTCTTGAGTCCAATCAAAGCAGTTTGCTTTTCTTAACACTTGGAAGAAAGGGGCGCATTTATCTGAGGATCTCGATATGAACCTACTCAACACTGTCAATCTTCCAGTCAGGATTTGTACTTCTTTGATCGTTCTTGGTGGGGCCATTGAACACAGAGCATTTAATTGTATCAGATCGGCTTCAATACCATGTTTGCTGACTATGTAGCCTAAAACAAATTCGGATCTGACACCGAACGTATATTTCTCTGGATTTAGTTTCAAATTTATCTTCGTCAAATTGGTGAAAGTTTCTTCTAATTCAGCTAAATGATTTTCATCTTTTACGTTGTTGACTAGCATGTCGTCAATGTAGACCTTAACATTCTTCTAATCTGACACTCAAAAGCTTTGTTCCCTAACCGTTGGTACGTTGCTCCAGCATTTTTCAACCCGAATGGCATTACCTTGTAAAAATGAAACCCCATTCCCGTAATAAAAGTTTTGATCTTTTGATCCTTCAGATCTATTTGGATTTGATTGTACCCGACATAAGCATCCATAAATGACAGCAGCTATTTTCCAGACGTTAAATCAACCAACTGATATATTCTAAGAACATGAAAAGGATCTTGGGGACAAGCCCTATTTACTTCAATGAAGTCTACACACATTTTCCACTTGCCGTTTTTCTTCTTTACTGGGACCGGATTAGCAGTCCACAAAGGGTATTGTGACTTGCTTATGTGACCTACTTTCGTTAGATGATCCACTTATGTCATTATAGACTCAGCTTTCTCATGAGAAAAATATCTCCACTTCTGGATAATCGCACTACTTCGCACCACAAGCTTATGACAAATAATGTTTGATGCAAACCCTGTGACATCCTCTGTATATCATGCAAACATATGTAATTTGGTTGAAAGAAACTTGCTTAAATTTTATTTTACCTCCAAAGACAATCTCGTGCCAATTTTGAGGTTTTTTCTTGGAGAAAAGATGCGATCTCGAAACTCTCATCCAGAACCATGGACCTGGGTGCCTCCCTCGGATCGTCCATCAGATCGCACTCCAAGGGAGCCCCCACTGATTGCTATTCTTTTTTAGATTCAACCCCCTTAAGTTGTTTGGGACTGAACGCTACTCTGTAGCATTCTCTCGCCATCTTCTGGTTGCTTCTCATTGTTCCCACATTAATTCCTACTACGTAATTCAAATATTGATGAACAGTAGATGACACATCATGCATTTTAGATAACCAAGACCTTTCGAAAAAAAATTTATAAGAAGTGGGTGCATCCAGTACTATAAATAAAACTGTGACTATCTTCTTGCGTGGTCTTCGGATCAATTCTACCATCCCTTCGAACTCTCCAACTACTTCAGCAGTAACTCCGGTGAATCCTACTATCGTTCGTTCCGATTGCAGGATTACTTGTGGCTTTTTTATTTGGCTATAAGTAGACATAAACATTATGCTAGCTAAACTACCAGTATCAATCAAAAAAATTCTTATCTCATTCTTCACTATCTCTGCTCCCATTACAACTACATCTTCATGCAGACCGGCTACGTCTCTCATGTTGTCATCTTCAAAACAAAGTAGTGGGGACGGATTCCTATACAAGTGAGTTGAAGCGCATGCTTCCAGCTGCATCGCCAAACTAACAATGTGCATCTTCTGAGAACAGTTTGACGTTCCTGCAATTGTATCTCCACCGAATGTTTTTAGTGAATCAAAGAAAGCACATAACTCACTAACCTTCTCCTTCGCTATCGGTTCTTCTACCATTTTAATGATGTTTCTTACTGGATTTGGGTCTAAGTACTTGGCAGAGATATCAAATGCATCTATGAATTCTTCATCAACTGTTTCCGTTATCACCATCGCACCTTCCTGTTTCAGCGCGACTTCCGGCGTGAGAGAAATTGTAGTATTCTTCTTCACAAAATTAATTAACTTTCCATTTTTATCAAATATTGCACTTCTCTTTTTAGTGCAACACAATCTTTCATTTCATGCCCAATGTCCTCATGGTAGTGGAAATATTTGTTTTTCTATGCTTCGTAGGAGTCTGTATAAAAAAGGCTTATGAAAATGCACATTCGAGCGCGGCTTCTCAAATATAGTTGATACACATTCAGTTAACTCAGCATAATGAGCGGGCCGGACCCACTTGTTAGACATATGCCGGATGTAATGCTGATTGTTAGCTAAAGTTGCACTGCTGAGTGTGAACTACCCTTTGAGGTACATGATTTACCACTTGAACTGGTGGTCGCGGCCGGACAGTGGTAGTTGGATTTGACATTTGCGGTTGGATATTCACTGGTTGCACACTAGCTCTTATCTGGGTCGAATCTTGGTAAAACTGAGACATATATTCTATCTATGAGGCTCTAGTTTCTTCTACCGAAATTTATTTCTCTATCAGATCCAATAGCGCAACAAATGTCATAGCATGTATCTCTGCAACATTATCTTTCATCACCCCTGGAAGCAAACCCATTATGAAAGTAGCCAAAGCCACTTTGTCCTCACAAAATTCCATATCCATCTTCACTTGAATGAAACCTTTTATATACTCTTTCAAACTCTCTCCTACTTTCTGTCTATAGTATATGATAGTATCCCCATTCACTCAGAATTTCTTGTTTCCGACAAAGTACTGTCGAAACATACTCTAAAATATGTCAAAATTATTTATACACCCTTGAGGAAAACAGTTATACAACTTTGATGCGGCATTCTTGAAAGTTTGAGAGAATACCCTACACAATAACTTGTCATCATCGTAGTTGATCATGGAATTCTTGAACTGCTCAATGTAACTATCTGGGTCTTGAGTCCCATCAAACGTTTCCAGCTTAAAAATATCAAACCACTTTGGGAGATGTCCAGACAAGATCTCAGGAGAGAGTGGAGATGACCTCCATTATATCTGACCTTGTAAGAACTTCCCTCTGGACCTTCATTAGCACCCATATAGAGCGTTTTTCAGTTGGAAAATTAAATTGATTACTGACTCGGTAATCTTGATCGTAACTATCGGACTGAAGTTGTCTCTGAGCAGTCACATACTCTGGTCGGATTGCATTCACCACTTTTTTGGGCTCTTCGGAATATAGCTTTCTCTTCCCTTGATCATGCTTCTTCTTTCTCGAACCTTTTATTCTCCAACTAGTCCGATGAGAATTTTTATGCACCTTTGAATCTCTTTGTTTTCGATCTGTTTTGTACCTAACATCGGTATCCGAGAATGAGAATTCATCTGAGCTAAAAGAAGTATACTCACTAGATTCTGATTGTTCATATCGTTGTTCAGATCTAGCTTGTCTCTTGGAAGATCGACGGCTTTTCCTCATACGCCTCTCCTAAGGCTGAATGAGACCTTGAGTCGGATTTACCTCCAACTCAGCACGAACTTCAGTTTTCATTTATTTTTACTTTAGATTGTTTTCATGGTTTTGGAATGTTAATTCCGGATACCACTCAGGTTCCCACAGACGGCGCCACTAATGAGCTTAAGAAATTTTTAGGTTAGTTCAGATGCAGAAATGTTCGTTGCACGTCTGTCTAAAAGATGTTTATATCAAATACTTTTAGTTAGAGAATCAGTTTTTTTTAGAGAGAGAAAGAGACAAAAGTAATAAATATAGCAATAATTGACTAATCATTGGCCCTTTTCCCAAAAAGGGAATGTCATTTTTATAGTACATGAGGTGCATAGTAAAGTTATATAATTACCACCGTTAAGATGGATTTTTCACCCCACTCTGCTACTATTTACAAACAAGTTCTTAGGGTATATCACTTAACCTCGCTATCTCTTATGTTTGCTTTACTTTAGTCCTTAATCACTAAATATACAAATTTAGTCTTTATATTTTTCATCATAAACCTTGTTAGTGTTTATATTTTCATTCCCTTATCAAGCCCAAAAATGTGTGATTTATTCAACATAAAGCTAACTTATTACAAATATGGATAATACAAAAAGACAGATCTATGATTAAAATTTAGGATATGCCAAAAATATCATTTGGAAAAAAATATTATGGATGTCTCCATTGAGTACATATATTTTACAAAATAAGCAACATACAAATTTTAGTGAAGTTGGACAATGATGATTTTCCTATGTTGATGTTAATGATGTCGACATGATCTTCCTAGTAGACAACACGGGTATTCACCAGCAGATCAAAGAAGAAGATGGTAAAACTGAAGGCCGACTTGATATTGAAAATCTCTCACTTGTTTAATGTCTCTAAAGACTCTGAATTAGGATTTCGAGGTAATAAGATCGTTGTTCTAAAAATTACACACACCTGACATATTTGACCTATAAACACGACTAAAATAGAAAAAGTGGATGATAGGTTAGACCTAAACAAATTCGTCGAACCCGAGAAATCTAATTAAATAAAACCAACTGAAACAATAAAAACGTATAAATCTTTAAATATTATGTGTTAGTTTTATATTTTTAAGGCAACACGGATCCAATTTATTTATTTTAATTTCGATCTTAAATCTACCCTTAATAAAAAAAAATTATCTCGTTTGGATGGTATTTGTGGATTGTGCTAAATAATTTAGTTATATTGTGAATACATAATCTGATGTGAGATTGATAATCTCATGTGAAAATAATTTTAAAATTGATGAATTATAGGAAATGTTTTTACAATTTTCAGGTTCGTTTTTCAAACAACTCTCAGGTTAGTACTGGTAAAGGTACCAGCGGGTATATATGGTCAGAGGTATTTTTGTCCAAATTTCAATTCGAGATACCAAATGACACTATCCAAAAAAAGGGTACTAATGGATAATTAAATAGTTGAGATGGTATTTACTGATACTGATACTTTTCTCTTGTTTATAATACTATAATTAAACATATTGAAAAATTCTAATATTATAAAAGTAAATATAAAAATTCTAATGTTATAAGAATAATTCAACAAATGGTGATTTCTTTATAAATACCTAGATAAGATCGAAAGCCATATTCAATATGAGATAAGTTTTGGCCAAAGCTATTTCCCCATCAACATTATTATTTCCCCCATAATTTGAAAAAACTCCCATGTTGTTATTTCCTCCATAAAGGAAAATACACATTTGCCCTTATACCCATTTTTTCTTAACAAACCATTATCCTAACATACCATTACCCATTCACTACAACTAAACCCATTCTTCACAAAACAACAAAACTAGTACCTTACAAATTGAAGAGAGAGAAAAAACTTGGAGAAGAAAATCCATTCTTCACAAAAGAGAGAAGCTTGGTGAAGAAAACTCATTCTTCACAAAACCATTCGAAGAGAGAAGATAGAAGATAGAAGGCTTGGAAAATGTATGATTTCTTCATTTTTCTTTGCTTTTTCATTTTCGATTAGGGTTTGGTTTGGAAAAGTTTTCTGCAATTTTTTAAATGTATCGAGCATGTGATTCCGAGTTGCCCACTCGGAATCACATGCTCGATGCATACAAAAAATTTCAGAAAACTTGATGCTGTAATTTTTTCTGAGATTTTATCGGATGATCATACTGGTTTATCAGATGTTGTTGTTTGTTTATCGAATGATGTTTTTTTAATCGAATTATGTTTTTTGTTTATCGGATGATGTTTTTTGTTATTCGGATGATGTTTTTTGTTTATCGGATGATGTTTTTAACGGGACAGAAAGTTTTTCAACTGATTCTGAGTAGCCCTCTCGAAATCAGTTGCACATTGTTTTTGAAAACTTGCAACTGATTCCGAGTGGCCCACTCGGAATCAGTTGCAACTTGGTTCAAACTTGAGACAATTGATTCCGAGTGGCCCTCTCGGAATCAGATGCACATTTTTTTTAAAATTACACCTAATTCCTAATGCCCGACTCGGAAATGGTTGTTTTTCTTTAAGAACTGTAAAAAGCGGGGTTAGTTGAAAAAAATAAGTTTCGAAATAGGTATTTTCAAGCTACGAAATTGTAAAACGTAAAAACAAGTTTAAATTATCTTGTTTGTCGATTGAGTGTTGTTCTCCGGCTTTGTTTGGGTTCTTCATTTTCCATGATTAATCTTCAATAAAATTGAAGTTCTTTGTTTTAGGGTTAATTTTAGAGGTAGAATCATATATCTTGGATTAAAGTTAGGTTAATGCTGTGTTTTTTCATATAAGCCTATCTATTAGATAAATGACATCTAGTGATAAATTTGAAATAAAAATAAGGGTAATTTGGTAAAAGCAAATCACTAGTATTTTTGAAAATTTGAAAGATGGAAGAAATAAAAAATAATACGAAGGAAATAGCTTTGGCCATAAGTTTTTATCTACGTTTGAAAAAAAATGAAAAGAAAATTACACTATTACCTTTATCAAAATAAGAGAGAACGTCTAATAAATTAGCTCACCCAAGTTCAAAATCTCCAAAATTATCTCACCCGTGATCCCTAAACTAGTACCAGTAAACTAGTACCAGCTTGGTGTTTCAATTCGTGGCCTGTGCTTCCATTTTTATCTATCCTAAATCTCTAAAATATTAACCTACTTCACCAAATCGTAAAAATAACTATTTCACACTAGTAAGTTATGAAAAGAAAATGAATCTTTCCATTATTAATATGCTTAATTGTTTCGCTTTTTCTTCTATTTCTAATCAACCTAACATCGTCGGCATAAATTTTGTTAATTCTGTTTTACTGCTCAATTTTATTAGGTCCAAGCTTAAACCGTATTATCTCACGCATAAGAGTAGAATTGGATGGAAAAGGCGAAATCTGAAATTAATAAAACTAATGTTTTTGGGTTAGACAACGAAGAAGCGTACCAACAACATTCAAAATCTTCATAGGTTCGTTTTTGTTCTGAGATATGATCATGTGATTATATTTTTTCATCTATTGTTGTACGTATATCTTGTTTAGTCAAATTGAAATCGAGTCTGTTTGTTATTTATGTAATTATGCAAGTTGAAAATAAGTATTTTTATTTTTGTATAAAATCTTCAAAAAGGATGAAACTATCTTTAGGGGGAAAACACGAGTCTCAATGTAACTATTATTGAGAGTTAAATGATAGAAATTGAAAAAGAAATTGGTCGGTAAACGTAGAGACTAGAATGTTGGGTGAAGCTATTTTTCCATCATATTTTTTATTTCTTCTATAAAAATTTTATGTTGTTATTTTTTCTATAAAAACTTCATGTTATTATTTCCTCCATAAAAGAAATGACATATTTGTCATTCTACCCATTTATTTTACATTTTTCATTTTCAAGAACACCATTAATTCTTCCATCAATCCATTAACTCTCACTTTCCTACCTTTCACCAACCAACCTAACCCCATTAAATTAATCATAGCCACACCACATTCTAAATTACTCGTACCTTATTCTTCCCCTCTATTAACCTACGTAGTAACAATTCTAAAGAAAAAAAAAACCCTACTTATCTTCTATTTTTTGTTTTTCAGGTTTAAACCCTAATTTAAGAGAGAGCCAATGACCAAGGTACATTTTCTTATCTCTTTTTTCTTATCATATGTTTTCTTAGTTATACTTTTTTTTTTGGTTTTCAGGCGACTCAGGCTTCTTTTTCGATTTTCAGGCGACTGAGGTTGGCGAATCAAGGACTCGACTGAAGCTAGGCAAGGACTGAGGTAAGTTGGCTACAGTTGTTCGGTTTGGTTAGGGTTCTTATTTGGTAGATCATTAGGGTTCGATTAGGGTTTTTAGGGCTGCAAACATTAGGGTTCGATTAAGGTTTTTGATTTTGGTTGGATTTGTTTTCGATTTTGGTTCGATTTTGTGACCATTTGGCTGTTCTATTCTGTTTTGGTTTTTTTTTTAACGAAAGCATATGTTTCCGAGAGGCTATCTCTGAATCACATGTTTTTCAGTTAAAAAAAACATGTGATTCCGAGATGGCCTGTCGGAAACACATGCTTTCGTTAAAAAAACAGATAGCATGTAATTCCGAGATACCATCTCGGAATTACATGCTATCTGTTTTTTTGCTAGTGATAGTTTTTTTAGCGCTACTGATTATAATAACTTGTAAATTTGTCTTATGTTTGTAGTATGGGACCAAGAAAGCTACTCAAGAGAATTTTGCGTGGCTCTTCATCATCCGTTCCAAATGCCGCAAACAAACCAGATATTGTTGAGACGCCACAACCTCTTCAGATTGTTGCCCCTGATCCTACGTCTCGTTCCGTTAGACATAATCGGCGCGATGCAAGGAGGGAACCATCTCCGTTTGCAATACCTCAATCAGAATCAGAAGATGATGAAGCTGAGCAAGGCGATGACGAAACAGCGTTGATAGCCGAGAAAAAGTCTTTTTTAGCACACTTTCCGCACATACTCCACTACAAAGGTTTTACAAACCATACGACGTACCATGTTTACCATGGTCGAGTAAATTATTTTGAATATAAGGGTTATTTTAAATATAATCTATAAAATATTGTGCAATTATTTTTATTTTTCTATAATAACGTTTCACTTTAATGTATCAAGAAATAGGGGGACGTCGTTTGCGATTTTTTGCCGCGGGAAATGCCGTCAATCGTTGGAAGCTGAGCAACCAAACCAGTGTGCGTGAGGTTGTCGAGTCCACCCCTTTTGGACCATTGTTCGTTGCCCTCCATCGTTGGAGTACCGAGGTACCTTTGGTAGCCGCTTTCGTAGAACGATGGCATCATGAGACAATATCATTTCACTTTTCTTTTGGTGAGATGACCGTCACTTTAGACGATGTGGCCATCATTACCGGGTTACCAATATGCGGTAGATTATTAGAGGTGCGTAGAAGCAACGACGTAGAGGAACGTGCGAAGCTGATACATGATGTTCTTGGTGTACCATACAGGGAAGCTTTAGCGGAGCTCGAACCGTGTAAAGGTATCGGTCTACAGTTATTTGGCTAAAAGATCGCTTTTCCAATGAGCGTTTTCAAGACGTAGGTGGTCGATTAAGGAGGATCGATGTTCAACGTTGTGCGAAAGCCTACTTACGTTATCTCTTTGGGGCTTGTCTATTTGTAGACAAAAGTGGATATTACGTGAAATCATATTGGTTGCACGTGCTCGATGACCATAGGGATCATATGCGTTGGGGATGCATATCCTTGCGGAGCTTTATAGTGGGTTACGTATGGCTTCCAAATATTCTACGAAGACGATGAGTGGATTCGTACAACTACTTGAATGCTAGATTTTTTACCATTTCACTCGCTTTCAGGCACCTCATTCGGAGGGATTCTATCCCCATATGCCGCACATTCGTACGTGGGCAACACCCAAACGGTACCACTCGTTAGAGGATATTGGAGATCTACTTCAATCATATAGATTGACACTTGACCGATTAGATATATACTCGGTATGTTTATATTCTAACTTAATTTATCTATTATATTTTTGAATACATTTTCATATATCGTGTTCGGTTGTATTCTATTTCAGGTTATTTTTCAGCCGTATGAGTATTGTCGAATATTCAAACCCCTTCACGAGCTTGCGTGGTTTACCGGTGGATTAAAATTCATGGACAAAATCGAGTCGTACCAACCGCTTAGAGATTCCCGTCAGTTGGGATACATCCAACGTTTTTTCTTTTTATTTGCAAAACTTGCTCCTAGGAACGGTTACTTGTCAATACGATGATTGACTTTAAAAATATTGTGTGGGAAAATGGGTACCAACACATATTACCACGGAGGGTAGAGGAACTATTATCGAGGAAGGTAATGGGATAATTCCCTCTTCGTTGAGCTGAAGATTTTCCTATAAGGGAAGAACCACAACATTCAACCCACCAAGATAATATCACCGGAGGTTATACTAAAATTCTTGACACCTACAAAGATTATGTGGAGGGTATGACCAGTGAAGAGTGTCGTACCGCCTTAAGACATTGCATTCATACAAGCAAGACGTATACAACATGAAGATGTTTCTTTGTTGATGTTTATTTGTTGCTTGCTTGTCATTTATGTTGGTTTGTTTTATGGATGATGTTGCTTTGTTTTACGGATGATGTTACTTTGTTTATCTGATGATGTTGCTTTGTTTTACGGATGATGTTTCTTTGTTTATCGGATGATGTTTCTTTGTTTTACGGATGATGTTTTTCGATTTTACGGATGATGTTTGATATCGTCGTTTATTTTGCTTTATTTTAAGCCAAAAACATTACAAAACCCACAATTTTTAATAGAAACCGAGAGAATGCACTTGATTCCGAGCTGGCCTTTCGGAATGAGGTGCAACCTTTTTTTGACAAAATAAACTTTTTCTAAAGAAACTGAGGCAAAACATCTGATTCCGAGATGGCCACTCTAAATCAGATGCATTCCCTCTGTTTCCTTAATAAATCACATATAGACTTTTGGAATTTGCGTAGAGATGCAGAATAATCTTAATACAAAGTTAACATATGCATATTCATTTGAAAAGTCACTAACACGTCACTAAATTAACAAGTTAAATGATCGTAATACAAAATTAATATAACATTTTTGTCCCTAGATTTAATCAATCGTTAAATCCACCACTTGTGGTTCTCGCGTAGTTTGAGGTATTGGAGGTTGGATACCAACAAAGGACGAAATCTTTTTTTGCAAGGGAGGAAACCACGCGTTAGCTTCTTTGGAAACGTGTTGGATATACGTTGGGTAAACTAATGGCAACGGTCCACCCAGAGATATGGTAACTTTTAAAAACAAAATCAATTAGTATACTAGTATGAAATAATGTTTGCAAAAATAGTAGTAGAAAGGTACTCGTACGCTAATGTAGTGATTTCCATGAACGTGTGCGATGCCAATCTCTTTTCTTTCGTTCATATGGGGCGGAACACCTTTTAACGGTAGAAATGTATATGTAATGCCGTCAGAAATTGTATATATGATGCATTTGAAAGCGTTAGCAATCACATAACAAATGTCTGGAATTATCATCCAATTTCTATAAGGGGTAATTAGGACATAACAATCTAGGCAACGTAGTTCAGCATCAACCTTTTCACGTCCACCGTAAACTTTGTCATAGAGAGGTAGGTCCGATAAGATTTCTTCTTTTAGTGCGGTCCTAACATGCGGCCAAACATTTTTGTCACAATAAAGTCCATGGGCGACGGCTCTAAAACCACAATGACCATCTGAGCCCACATTCTTGCATTCAGAGATGAATGGACGTAAATATTTGGGGAGGTGTTGCAAAAATATTGTCGTATCATTTGGAGTTTTTGCCTTCCGAAAATTGATAGTTTTAGGAGTATTACGAGTCTTGGTAATCTTTGATACACTTGGTGTAGCTTTCTTTGGATCATTTGGTGTACTTTTTGTTTGACTCAGTAATGATCTAACGGTGTTTTGGATTGAAGCCGGGAAATATCACTTACATATGACGGCGTGTTCGAACTGTCGCCTAGCTTCACATATTTGTATCCCGATAATTCCCTCTTCGTTGAATTTTCGTTAGCACGTTTAATATCTCTACCTTTAGTCTTAGCTTTCTCTACGGGTGGAATGGCGTCGGATCCTCTAGGTTCAAGAACTTCTCGAATTTTCCTTATGATATGTAGTCGACGATCGCGATCGTACCCACGGATTAGAGAACCAATAGTTTTCATTTCTTCCTCGACAAAATCATCTTCTTTATATGCATTGTGCTTCATAATCCTTAACGTTATCCACCTCTTGCCGACCATAATTGGATCAAACATAGGGTGCTTCATTATTAATAAACCGACCTCGCATGCGCATGGCAAACCATGAGTGCTTCCAATAACGCATCCACATTCCGCTTTATCATTCCCTATTTGTTTCGCCCTCTCGTATTGCTCTTTCATAATTTTAATAGCAAATTCCGATGCGGAATGTCTAATAACCTCGAATATCCAAGCATCATACTCAAATTGGGAGAAAAACGTACATTTTCAAGCGATGCTTTTATATTCGTGTGTTGCATCTCTAGTAAAGAATCGACTCTACCCCAAAATGCATCAAATGTTAGCAAACTCGTCCTGAGGTACCGTTTCAAGGTGGAATGTGAACTCTCTGCTCTATTATTTATGACAACATATGTTCATTTAATATGATTAATTATTATAATAATTGTATTACATTATAACTATTTTGGCTTACCGATTCGTTGTGTTGTTGTCGAAATACTTCAACTTGTTAGTGTATGCACAAAAAAACTTTTCACCGTAAGGAGGTTTGAGCCATGCTTGAGTGTAATCGAGGGCTCCGGGGTATGCCTTGTATTCTTCTTTTATACATTCGATGTTTGAGTTCAACTTGCTTACGGTGTCCGAATAAACAATTGTATTCCAAGATACTTCCAAATCCGTGGAACACATTTTCGTTGGTAAAATATTTCTTAGTCTTCATTACTATGTTTTTTTCATGTGCCATCAACATAGCATGTGTGTCACTTTCGGAAATATAATGTCAATTTCTTTCATTAATGCCAATTCCCTAGCCGTCACCATAATATTAGGTAAATCACAATGATATTCCGACATGAGCAACCACAAACGTTCCAACACCCACATGTAATTTTCGACCTTTTTATGACTCAAGAAAACAAAAGCGATCGCAAATGTGATGTTGGTTGACGTAACTCCAACTATTTTGAACAATGGAATCTTGTATCTCGTCGTCTTATACGTACTATCCATGATAAGGACCTCCAGAAATGTCCTAAAAAGATCGATAGATGTCGGGTGTGTAAAAAATAATTCGGTGATTATTCGAGACCATTCACTTCCCGTTTTATGCCATTCAATGTAAGTTTTCTCCTTTATATTACCTAACAAATATTAAAGTTGTGACTGACCGTACTTTTCCAATGTACGATGTTTTTGTCTAGCATTGCAAATGTTACGCATGTTAGACACATTACGAGGATTAATATCCTTTAAGGCGGGTAATATGTTACGAGGAGTGGCACCACGTATAGAAACATTCTTGACCAAATCTTCTTCGGCCGAAGTTAGTTTCCTTGCTTGAGGACAACCTTCTAAATATTCGGATGGCGGGTGGTTATGCCTACCACATGAAACTACAAATACCATAGATCATTGTCAAAAGGATGAGCTCTTAGTAGAAACAGACAATCTGTTTTTTTGGTACTTGACTTTCTTCTCTTCACATTAGGTTCCTTTTGTTTTAACCTTGGTTTCCCATATTTTTCACAAATATAAAACAATCAAGGAGTATTCTCATAATTTTTAGAGTCGTACCTACTTACCATCAAAGAATATTTCAACTCTTGACCCACACTTAATACCCATTCCCCATATTTTTCACAAATATAAAACAATCGAGGAGTATTCTCATAATTTTTAGAGTCGTACCTACTTACCATCAAAGAATATTTCAAATCTTGACCCACACTTAATACCCATTCCGTAAGTTCAGATTTTGTGTAGTACGCTTACGTAGTGAATACGTTGGTGAGATCCAGATATATAACAGCATCGTCAGTATGAGAAGGGGATGCAATTTCAGGTTCCTGAGATATTTGAAATTCCTACATGATTAAAAAGTAATGTGTTAATGATGTTGAAATTGTCTACATGAACATAACAACTGATTTTGAGAGGTTGTCTCAGAATCAATTACTCTTTGCTCAGAAATGCAGAAATCGGGAATACAGTATCAAAACCAACATTTTTGAAGTGATAATCTCAAGTTATTGTATTGTAAAACGAAAAAAGGATTAAATTACCTTGTTCGTTGCTTGAGTGTTGTTCTCCGGTTTGGCCTGGGTTTCTTGATTTTCCATGATCAATCTTCAATAAAACTGAAGTTTTTTTGTTGTAGGGTTAATTTTAGAGGCAAAAATCAAATACGTAGGATTAAAAATGGGTTAATGATGTGTTTTTTCACTGTAGGGCTTTCTATTTGAATAATGGCACGTAATGTTAAATTTGGAAACAAAGTAAGGGTAATCTAGTAACAACATGCTTCAAGTGTTTTAGAAATTTCAAATCATGGAGGAAATAATAAATATGATGGGGGAAATATCTTTGGCCTAGAATGTTAATCAAATTGGTGCTCAAGTTTTATTATAGTCTAATAGTGTTGATTCATATGTCACTAGTAATTTCTACAATGGAGAAGGTAAGAAAGTGAATTTCATTCAATTAGTTATTAAATAGTTGGATTGGATTCGAGGTGAAAGAAGAATCATAATGAGGTATTAGAAAAATAAAAATTAAATTTTACCATGCTGAGTGATAACAGTTTTTGTTATTTTGTTATTTGTGGTTTTGCAATACAATTCAGCCAAATCTAGTCAGTTGAAGACAAAAAAATTTACCAATTTATTGGCTAAATCGGGAAATAGTCCATCGACTATCCTGTTTTTATTTCATTTAGTCATTCGATTTTGAAAATCACTCGAAAGGGTTTTCAGATTTGACAAAATCTATAACTTTAGTCAATATGACTTACAAAATCTATAAATTTAGTTAATCGATTTGACAAAATTTATAAATTTAGTGTAAATGTGTTTTTTCTTGGATTCAAGGGCTAAAATTATACATTTTTCCAAGTCCAGGGACCCTTATCAATGACTTTGAAATCGATGGAGTAAATGAAAGAAAACGGAATAATCGATGGACTATTTCCTAATTTAATCCAAAATTTAATGTCATTAATCTTATTAAAGCTAAACTATATTTTTTATTGGACATAGATGAACTCTATTTCAAGTAGATTTGGATTGCACTCTAGACATCATCACGTAGATATAGGTTGGTGTGGATATGCATCGAGTTGAATATCTAAAGTTTGGAGCTCTAACCGAAACTAAAAATGATTTCGAATAATTATCTTGGATAGATAGCTATTGTTTTTTGTTATGAAAAAAAAAATATTTTAACGTTAATAACATTTTTATATTGCTCAACATTTATTATATATTTTAACTAGCTGTAATATAAACATTTACCTCATTGGTTTTCTTTGTAGGTTTTGGGTATGATCTGATTTGACACGTTGACTGATAACAAAAAGAGCTCGGTGTTTTAACAAGTTTATATTAAATACATAATTTTAATATCTTATGTTTTAGTAGTTTTGTGTTAATTACGTTTAAAAGTTTATATAGTTGTATGTTTTAAACAAAACATTTGTTGGACTTAGTAATAATTGAGTTGAATGATGTTTAAAAATATTAAATATAACACAATTGAACAATAAGTGAGGTTTAGTAGTATGAAATAATATACGATTTTCAAACAATAAATGAGGTTGATAACAATGTAAACAATAAATGAGGTTTAAACATTATCACATCATAACATTATTGAACAATAATATGTTTAGTAGTTTTAGATTATAACAGTCATAAATAATAGTATGTTTACCAGCATTATATTATAACGTTGTTAAACAATAATATATTTAATTATAATAATATTTAATGTAAGTGAACTTCACATAATGCATATTATAGTTATTTTATTTGATATGTTACCAAATACCATTAAAACACCTTACAAGGCTTCAGTTTTTTTTTCACACAGGCTACAAACTAAATAACTAAGAAATTTTGTATCATGACAGTTAATATTTTCTATGACAAACTGAACCATTATAAAATTTTGCGTCATGACAGTTAATAGTTTTTTATGATATGGATAGTACAACAAACCTATTATATTCTGATTTTGTATATGTCGAACAATATTCAAATATTCAAGTACAGAGGAAATGATGTTACATATACAAAATCCCATAATTCTATGTAGCATTTATAAACTTCCTTATAATTTTCATTAACAATAACATTAGATCAACTTCGAATTTTCTTCTAAGCACTTATGAAAATCCATCTTCCTCTACCACAATGTTTTTTGTGCATGAATCCTTCAGGTCAACTTGGACTTGAATTCCTATATATTCTAAATAATAGATGTTCTCTCAATTATATGATCATGAAATTAATTCATGTGATCGAATGATTATACCACTAATGATTAAAATATTATATTTTGAATTCAAACTTTGAAGTTATGTTTGTAGCTTTTTGTCATCTACAATTCTTTATGGCACACAAAATTATAACATATTTTAGTTAATGCATAAAAATACCGTTGTACTTGTTACTAAAGGTTATGGTTATTGTTCATGTAATGGTAGAATCGCTAGTGTAAGTTTGTTGGAAAACTTAAGTATTAGTTCTAAAAAAATATAAATTCGCACAAATGGAAATATTATTTGCAAAATATGTATGAGGTTCAGTTTAAATTTTGCCTCTTGTTTTTTTACCAGGTGGACACTACTTTGTTTATATAGTATGGAGTTTAGATATTTTATTAAACTTATAAAATAAGAAAGAGAAATATAAAATAAAGTTGATTATTAAAATACATATCCAAGTCATATGACTCCGAATTGTTTTCATCATCACTTGCAGCCACTGCATTACCATTTTCGTCATCGACAACCTGTTCCAACATCGCGTAACTTGTTTCTTTGGTTTTTTTTATTCCATGAAGTGTCACCATATCAACAAGTCTTAAAATTCATATTTGATAAAGTTCGTGGAATGAATTATAATGGATTTATATTCCCTTAGACTCAATCAATGCTTAATTAATAAATATGCATGTACAAAAAATAAATAAAAATACTATGAGTGTTTCAAAGAATGATAACATATCACATTTCTACCAGATAACACTTGCCTTGCTATTTAGATAACTCGACTATAGTATTAAGATATTCATGGTTAAGGAAGTATACATGTATGATTCTATTACCTCATAAACCATTTCATCCTAGTCAATTTATTGCACCAACAAATTAGAACTTCAATCAAAGTATAACTTTTGGATTGGGAAAGAGATAACTGATAGAATTAAAGGTTTCTTATATATTCTTTGTCGATAGATAGAAAAAACAACACATTGTGTGATTCATAATAGTACCACAAGCCATTAACAAAAGTTGTAAGATAAACAACAATGCTTACAACTAGAATATCCAAGTTCACCATTAGTGTTTGTTGTTGATTTTATTGGCCAATATAGAAGAATAAAAAGACTAAACGTATAAATCAAATGGTAAAACCCAAATAAAATATAATCTTCTAGAGTTGAGAAAATTATAGACGTAACATAAACAGTGTTCTATTTTTAGACTACCACATATAACAATCATTTTTATGTTATGTTAAAGTTAAAATATATGAAAAATTAGTTAATTTAAAGCTAGAATCTTAAAACCCAAACAATTGTATCTTATAAGTTTTGAAACAAAAAAAATTCTATGTATACCAAAACCTTGTCATTATAAGGCTAGTCCTTTTGTAAAATATTGAAATACTGATTTTGTAATAAAGTATGCGTATAAGTAGTTATAAGAGCATATTTGATGCTTAAGCTTGACAAATAAGGGTGAAATGATTTGACATAAGCAATAAATCCGACGATACATGAGCCATGGATGTTCCTATAATATACAATAATCAGTATGTTGGTTATCGTTTGGTGTTTTCGAAACTCATGATATAATAGATTAAAAAAACCAACATAACAACTCATGGTCTAGTTAAATCCAGTTTCATCGTATAACTTCTTTGTTTAAGATAATCGATCAACTGTATGGACTTAGATGGAGTGATGTACTATTTTATCCTACCTTTAAAGTTCTATGAATAATAAAATCCAGACCACGAGAAAAGAAATAAGCTACAATAGGATCAGTTGAGTAAGTAATGACCTTTCCCTTTAATAAAGACCATGTTAGATTCATTATTTTTAGTTTTTTATTATAAAGTGCCTTTTTTCTTGTATTTTCTCAAGAATCGGAAAATATATACGTTTACTATCTATGTATGACAATATTATGTCAGATCCGTTTGCGATTAAATCATATTTTCGGCAATAAGGTCACTTAGCATCTCGATGAGATTTTACAATTACTCTTGTAGCAGCATTTTGACTAGCTATACTTATTCATTTATTAGAATCATATTAAATATAATAGATATGTTAACTCTGTACAAATTAAATTGAAGACACATATTAAGTTTCATCGAAACACGAAGTCATTAAAAATGTTTTTAAAACAATCAGCATCGTATATCATAAAAGTTAAGTTGGAAATTTATAGGAAAACTTGAAACAATCAACATAAGAATATGTAATCTCAATACAAACTACAACATACCTACTTACAATTATTAACATTTACAGTAAATGGGTTGATAGACTTGATAATATATAACAAATTTATAAAAAATACTTCCAAAGAAGAAATCATAGTGATAGTATGGATATAATTCAAACACTTCTTTAACTTTCTCTGGATTTTTTCCGACTAAAACTGATCATGTAGTATTTATCCCATATAGATTATGAATCATAAACCAACCAATGAAACAATGAATAAAAATTTCTATCAATCACCACCTATTAAAATAAAAATGCAACAAAAAAGTAACATAAGAATTCAACACAACTAATTTTACTGCAACAAAAAAGTCTCATAGGAAATATTAGGAAGGTTTGAAGACCCTGTGGCTTTATCAGCTTTTTGAATGACACTTCTCCCCTGGTATTTTGAAAGATAAAATTGCTCAATACATGCCATGACGTTTGGGGAACTATTGGATCAAGTAGAGAATAGATTTTTTTTGGAACATAGATAGGCATCAGAAATGGCTTCTATGGCACAAATTGAACATAACTAGTTCCAACTATCTCCGATGGTGACGTATAATTCACTAGCCACACAAATATTTTCGACTTATCATCCAGAAACCATCCTTCAACCAAAGGTACCGACCCAGCTACCTCCAAGATCGATGGTGAATTCACAAGTTACCAACGTACAACATGGTGCTAGGACAATGTCAAACAAGTGGGTCCGACCAACTCATTTTATCAAATTAACAGAGTGTGTTGCTACAATTTTGGACAAGGCTCAGAATCACATACAAATACACAAACCACTCTAATACAAAATCCTATAGAAAGTAGAAGTAACAGATATTGTAAGTACCATGATTCTGTCAGACATGACACTAAGGATTATGTGGCATTGAAGAAAACGATACAAGTATTAATTAAAAACGGGAAAATTTTAATTAAAAAACATTCTCAATAAGACCCGATGGTATGAGAGTTTGTTGCAGCTCTGAAGCAAGAGAATACTTTGATGATTTTAGAACCTATAAAATCTTTTGATGTTTCTTCAGAGTATATGGATCTGAAACGGGGCAGGGATAGGGTTATGTTGGTAGAGTAACAAACTGCGAAAGGAACGGTTAATGAATTGTGTCGTTACTTTGAGTCATTATCAATTTTTGCGGGTGAAGCTATTTTAAGGATAATAAAATACTCCCAAAAAAGACATATTATGAGCCTAGCAATTCAATTGGAAGTGGGCGCCTTACCACACTTATGTAGGAGCCCATCTCCGCTGCTCTATTTTGAGGATGATATGAGAAGTGGATGGCCCATATAAGGATGTTGTGGTGATCATAGCAGGGATTGCCGAAGATGAGATACAAATAATTTTGATAGATTTTGGTAGCTCTGTTAATATTATTTATGACAACCTATGAGAAAATGGAAAACCTTGCAGCTATTCTTCGTTTTGATCGAACAGTTGTGGGTTTTACTGGGGTGACTGCTGAAGTAGTTGGTGAATTTGAAGGCATAGTAGAGCTAGGTCATGGACCATTTAGGAAAGATGTGCAACGTTGTTCATTATGTTGGATACACCAATATCATGTAATACAATATTTGGAAGATCTTGGCTGTCTAGAGTAATACAACCGAAGCAATGTACAACCGATCATTCAAAAAAAAGGTTTGTTCTCAAGAGAAAACTGGGGAAATTATGGCCGAGGTAGATCCTTTATCTATAGTTGGGCACATATGAGAATCTCGGTACCTATTATGGACGACCAATCCGGTTTTAGTAAAAAATAAAAAATGGCAAGTGGTGAATGTGTGTGGATTTCACCAACTTGAATACATCATTCCTAAAGGATCCTTTTTAGTCCCTCAGATCGATTAATTAGTGGATTTCTATAATGAGAAATCGATTGTTGGCTTTCATGGATGCGTATGCAGGATATGATCAGATAAAAAAAGATCCAATTGATCAAGAGATTACGTTGTTTATCACTGGAAGGGGTCTGCATTGCTATAGAGTTATGCCTTTTGGGATGAAAACTGTTGAGGCATCTTACCAACACTTGGTAAACAAGGCTTTGAAGTCTTAGATCAAAATAAATATTGAGGTATAGATTGGTGATATGCTAGTGAAAAGTGCTAGAGACGAAGACCACTTGACATATTTGGAAAAAACCTTTATCAACTTAAAAAATCGAAGCTAAATCCAGAGAAGTGTACGTTTGGGGTGCGGTCCGGAAAATTTCTTGGTTACATAGTCAGTGATTGAGGGATAAAAGCTGACCCAATGCAAATAATGCTTTAAGTACTATGGTTCCTCCTCAGACAATCAAGGAGGTACAAATTTTGACATGAAGGCTGACAGCCTTGAACAGATTCATATCCAGTTCTTCGGATAAATACACCCCATCTTTCCAAGTGTTGAAACAAGAAAATTGTTTTAATTGGACCCAATAATATTCCGAGGCTTTTATATGAATGAAAGAGTATTTGCCATCCCCGAAAATCTTGATAAAGCCTAGTCTGTCGGACAAGCTGTTCGTCTAAATAGTAGTATTGGATTATATTATGAGTGTCGTATTGATACGAGAGATCGGTAATTGGCCATGACCAGTCTATTATGTCAGTAAAAGCCTTTTGGATGCGGAACAAAGATATTTGAAGTTGGAAAAAATAGCCCTTTCTTTGGTTATCATATCTTGGAATATGAGACCTTACTTTCAGGCTCACTCTATTATTGCGAGAACATTTTTTCCATTAAAGAGTATGTTGCAAAGACCCGATGTATCAGATAAAATGACCAAGTGGTCCGTGGAGTTATGTGATTTTGACATCAATTTTGAGCCCCAAACTGCAATTAAAGCTCAACCTTTAGCAGATTGTTTAGTCGAATTTCATTATGATCGGCTAAAAATGGAAATAAATGAAGCTGAATCAGAGGTGGAGTGGACAGTCCAAACAAATGAAGATTGTAGCGCTTCGGGATGTGGGGATGGGGTCAAGTTGGTTTCTCCGGATGGGATTACGATGTATCAAGTTATACACTTTCAGTTTTGAGCATCGAATAATGAGGCATAATACGAAGTTGGTTTCGCATGAGTAAAACTTGCCATATTTGTGGAGCCAAAAAGGTTTGGCTAGTGAATGACTCACAACTTGTTATAAATCACACATCTGGCCAATATGAGGCTAGAAAGATCATTTAGTGAAGTATGTGTGAGTATTAAAAGCCTTGGTAGTTTATTTTGAAAGATTAAAGTACGAACATGTTCGCAAGACTGATAATCATGTGGTTGATTCTCTAGCCACCGTCGTTAATCCAAAGAGCACACTTGGATTCTTACGCAAAAAATCCTTCGATTTCAAAGGGGTTTGAACGAGTAGAAGGGTTAGATGAAGAATTTTAAATTTCTACAAGTATAGAAAAATATTAGAGATACGATATCAAGGAAGTTTTAGTCAACGATATTTTGCCGATCGATAAGGCAATGACAATGAAAATACGGCTCAAGGCACACAGTTATGTGGTACTTGGAGACGTCTTGTATAAAAAATATTTTAGCTGGCCTTTAATTTGGTGACTTGGGGAAAATGAATGATAGATGATATTATATGAGTTACACGATGGAGAAGGGTCTGCACATTGTAGGTACAAGCCATTTATATAAAAATTTATTTTAATAGGATATTACTGGCTCGCAATTGCTTCCGAGAGTTGGTTAAAAGTTGTGATACTTGTCTAATATTTGCTAATATAATTAACGTACCATGAGTACCTTTTGAATCGATATTCGAGGTACTACATTTTGATTGATGGGGTACAGACCTGGTCGGACCGTCACAGATGACATATGGGGGACGACAAACAACAGTAGTTGCAGTAGCTTATTTTTTCAAATGGGTGGAGGTTGAACCAATCGCAGGAACAAAATCCAAAGATGTGATTAAGTTTATTGTCTCTAATATTTGTTGTCACTTTGGTGTTCCGAGGAGAATAACGATGGACAACGGGCCACAATTCAACAAAAAGAAATGAGGCTTTTTTTATTCTTATTGAGGAATATGATAATGCTTTTCGACACCATTCCATCCGCAACCAAACGACCAAGTTAAAGTGAATAATCAAAAAATTATTAATGGGGTCAAAAATAATTTGGAAGGCAAGGCTGGAAAATTGCAAGATTACTTACAAGAAGTCCAATGCGCATATCGAACCACCTCTGGAACATCAACTAAAGAACTTCCATTTGCCCTAGTCTATGGGATGGATGTTGTAGTTCCATCTGAAGTAGTTTTCTGATCATATCGGCTTAGTGAATATTCCGAGGAGGGAAATGATGAGGGAAAGCATGCTAAGTTAGACTTAGTAAAACAAAGAAGGTGAGCACAATTGAATTCTTTATATAACCAAATTTTGATGACAAACAGGTACACGTCTAAAGTTAGATGGTGAGAATTCAAGATAGGGGACATGGTACTCGAGAAAATGTTTTTGCATACGAAATAAAATTGGCTTGGTAAATTGGGAACTAACTGGGAGAAAATATACATGGTAACTTATAAGTTAAAACTGGAGGCGTATTGGGTCAAAGATAAAGAAGAAAGGGATGTTTGTCAGCCGTGGAACATCGAACACCTTTGTTACGGGAATAAGAAATGCTATCACAGTGCAGTCTTTATAATTTTAGTCAAGAAAGAGATCGCTTTATTCGTAGATAAGTCTTCCCTATTTATAATACAAAAATTAGTGGGCAGTTACATATGTTTGCGCTTTAAGCGCCACTATCCCACTAACATCACTATCCCTATAATTGTGGAACAAATAACTAACACGGTTTGACTCAAGGGTCAAAACGTGTGTTTATATAACCAGTAAGAAAACGCTAAGTCTAATCTTTACTTTAAGCCGAGCTGGGCTACGTCTTAAACACAATAAGGTCTGCTTTGATTTGCAGAGCTCGAGCTCATTAGTAACATGCTCAACTTATCCTCTTTGGGTACTCACTCAATCTTGATCATATATTCATCGCGTTCCCAATCCAGTCGATCAACTCTTTCCCTGATGTCTTCGAGCTCAACCTGCTCTTGAGTTCATCAATGTTGTATTTGTGTTCGAGCTCGGTCTTCTGAAGAGCTTGATATAACTTTGAGCTCATCAACAACGTATTTATCCTCGATCTCTATCTGCCTTTGAGCTCGTCAACACCGTAGAGCTCATCCTTTTCTTCATTGCTTGTCATAATCCAAGTTCGCGGTGCTCCTGCTCGTGCTCGTACTTATTTGGGGGAATCCCCCCTTATCAGGGATCCCCCTAGTTCATAGGTTTATTAAAATATTAATAAACCTGTAAATGAAAATAATAATTAAATTCCTTACTTATCTAAGTGGTAATCCGAACCGTCTCGCGTCTGTTTCTTTCTAACACGTGTCGTTGATGCAAGTGACGGTTTCTGACATCCCCGCTTCTTGGAAATACCATTTGACGATTCATTTTTCTGGCGTAGCTTTCAAATAACTGATGGCATCACGATTCACACGCCTATGTGAAAAAAACGTTTAGTCACTTAAACACTTACTTGTATCCTTTTACTAGAAAAATCATAAATTTTTTTAAAAAAATTGCTTCAACATCGCTGGAAAACTCTCTCCATCTTCAACCAAGACGCTTCCTATCATCTTCTTCAGCATTACTCAGGTAACATATTTCTTATCAAGTAACCATTTTATGTTGAATGCTGGAGAGAACCCTAGATTTAAGGTTTCCAACTTCCATCAGTAGTCGTTTTCCAAAATTGAATCGCTTTCCCTCACCATCATAATCATTCTGATTCATATCCTTACCTAATTGTAGTTTGTAAAAAAACCATGGCACCAAAAAGGGCAACGAAGAGTAAAGCCGACAAATTTACGGAGCCCTTATATGAAGACATCGACAATTTAAAAAAATATTTCTCTCATATAGCCCCTAAGTACACTAACTTAGACGATGATGGAATTTCCATCCTCAACGATAGATGTAGCATCCTTGAGGATGTGACAATTAGGGCTCCCAGTCTAGGCGAACATCCCTATCATACACAAGAAACGGAGACCTGCCTTTTTACCACTTTATTTGACTGAGGGTTAAGGTTACCACTTCCCGAGCTTATTTGTGATTATTTCAGTGTGCTCGGTATCTGCCCCACTCAAATGTCTGCGAATGGTTGGAGGCTATTGCTCAGTGTAATCCTCAGCTCACGCTTGCTTAATACTGAAATATGCTTAGCAGACCTACTATATGTTATTAATGTAACAAAATTGGCCAAGACTCCTTTCTTCTACACCCACTTTAAAGGGATTAAGAAAATTGTTGAACTCCCTCCCTCTGATAGGAACTGGAACACTCTTTCGTGTTTGTGTCGCGTAATTGGGAACATAGCACCCCTACCTTAAACCTTCAACTAGAAAGAAAATGGATGAAAAATTGTAAGTATTACTAGGTTACATGAGATAAAAATTTGCACGAACTCTTGTATAATATTATAAAAAAATTTCTTTCAGGTGAACTGTCCAATCAGAAATGATGGAAAGAAGGGATACCACTAAACTACGTGTACCCTTTGATTATAGTTAGTAGCTTAGTTTTTGAAGCTTGGCAATAAGTAACTAAACGACTGTTCACATGATACAACTACTTGAAATCAGGGTTGTGGTCGATTCCCGAGCTCAGTATCATAGAAGAAGGAGAATTGAGAATGGAAAATGGTTCAGAAGCTACCATAGATCGCCTCAGATCATTTTTAAAGAAAAACCTCCGCGAGAAGAACAACGCTTGCATCCGGCTTACAGTGTCTCAAGTAACCCAAATTTTTTGTAAAACTAGGGATTCATCCTCTGCTCCTGGTCTCTCTTGCGAGCAAGGGAATGATGCTGCAAAAAACAAAGGAAAAACTATCGAGCAAACTGAAAAAGAGATCTTGCAGAGATCTTACAAAGGCAAACTGAGCTGTCGATCGAGGTAAAAATCACTACATGTTAAGTTAACGATTTCAAAAATTACATCTAACATTCTTGTTTGTATACAGATGCACCATAACTCCTTTGTGCTGGGATATCAAAATATGTCCTCCGCTTACATAACTGCCATGGAAAAATGGAAACCAAAAGCCATGTTTTTTTGGCTCAACTAAGCACAACACTGTTGAGGTCATCCACTTGAGGCATGCTTATACATAGGCCAAGACCTTCAAGCATGAGGCCTTAGAAGCAAAAGCCAACCTGGAGAAGGTAGTTACCTCCTTGCATGAGACTGCGAAAAGCAACGATCAGAGGCTAGCAACTGTATCTGAAAGCCATAAATTAGTACTGAACCAGAACAAAAATTTGTTAAAGAGGAATAACGATCTGTACGCACAAAACACAAACTTGCCGGATATGACCAAAAATCAGGCGGAAAGGGTAGAGGAACAAGCACATCGAATTGCAGCTCTGACTGTTAAGGTGAGCAAGTTGAGCAAAGAAGTGGAGGAGGAGCGTGCACAACTCGAACGAGAGCGGCAACAGTGGCAGGCAAAGGTAGAAGAAGCTGCTGAAGAAAGGAAAATGCAAGTGTTTACAGTTGCAACAAATATGATTACCAAGAAAAACAAGAATACCATTGCAGAACTAATAGCCTTGAATCCTGGCATGAACTTGGGTTCCCTTGCCCATCTAGCAGAGTCTGAAGCACCGAGCTCGAACGTGACCCCTCAAAAGAACACAGAAACTCATACTTCTGTTGATCCTTCCAAACGACTGCCACCTAGTAGTTCTAAGTAATAAATATTTACTTGTGTTATTCTGTTGGACTAATTTCCTTATTTTTTGTTGTTAAAACTTGTCGTACTGCTTGCAACACTTGAGTTTATTTATTTAAAATATATTTGAATTGATGCATGATTTACCTTAGTTATTGCTATAAACATTCTTTGTCAATTGTGGAATATGTGTTTGCTGAGATTTCTGGAGATCCTTATAACCCCGAGCTTAGTAGGGCTCATTGCGTAGCTTAGACAACTTGTGTCATAATAGCATTTTCACGGCGAGGTCTCATGGACCCTATTTGGTAGTCTGCTCAGACTTGGTCTTTGACCAGTTTGCTAATATACCCAGTACAAAGTATAGGCACATTATGGCCATTACCTAGCCCGTAGGCGTGGCCAATCAGCCCGTTCGTGTTTATAGACACTTAGTCTAGACTCGGTCTGGTCGTTGCATAGCCAAATATGGAGTGGTATTGACCCATTCGCTGGTTATAAGGATAAAACTTGCACAAACACACATTGGGGAAATCATAACTTATATTGAAAAAATTCATAGAGTTGTTCCTCGATGCCTCATTAAAAAACCTCCTCGCGCCATCAGAGAGGAAAAAGAGTGCATCTTTACATCTTAAAACTTTTGACGATACAACTTTAGGTGATTAACATTCCAAGGATTCTTGAGTTCTCGACCATCTTGAACCGCTAATCTCTACGCGCCATGGTGCCCTGTTGATATAACTGAGTATGAGCCTTACCAATTTGGCCCTAGCTTGCCACCCGTTCCTCTACCGGAGCCCTGAAACACCTTCTTCAAGACTAAATCTCCCATTTTGAATGAGGGTGGCTTCAGACAAGAATTAAAGCATCCCCTCAAAAGACTTCGATAATGTTCTGCTCGGACTCTAGTCTGATCTTATCGCTCGTCTATCAGATCCAGGGATGTTGATCTAACTACAAGATTTGCCTCATCTTTGTAGTGCTCAACTTATGGTTTGGTACTATGACCTCTGCTGGAATAAATGCCTCTGCACCGTATACTAAAGAAAATGGTGTATCGCCTGTTGTGGAGCGAGGGGTTATTTTGTACACCCATAGGACCTCAGCCAATTTGTCCAACCATTTATCTTTAGCTCCCTCAAACTTTTTCTTAAGCCCTTATAATAGTGTTATGTTAGTCACTTTGACTTGTCCATTTTGATGAGGGAGAATAAAAGACATGGTAAAATTGTAAGGAAGAAATATAATAGGAGAGATTTGTAAGGAAGAAATATAATAGGAGAGATTTGTAAAGAAGAAGTATGATAGGAGAGAATTGTAATGAAGAAATTGTATTAAGGGAAAATTGTATAGACTACTAAAGAAGTAGCCATTATGAGAAGATGAAAAGATGTAGGGACCAAAAGTGTAATAAATGGGAATTAAAGCGTGTGGGACCCGTAATTGTACTATAAAAGGACCACACACGCTTCTTCACAGATCCCGGGATGAATAGAATATTACTTCCTCTCTCTACTTAACCTAATTCTCTTTTTCTCTCTCTCGAAAGAGACTCTAAACAAAGGATTTCGTATCACAAAATCACCCCCGAGCATTCTTAAAACTCTTCACATTTGTTTGAGGGTAGTAAGGGGTGGAAAAGTGCTGGAGAATCTCATATCGTTTGCAGAAGTTTGGTAAGGATTGAATTTTGGAATTGTGGGTCGTTATCTGTCATTATAATCCGTGGAATTCCATATCGGGTCAGAATTTGATTATGGATGAAATCACATACCTCCTAGCGCGTGTTCTGAACAGGGTTTTAGCCTCAACCTATTTTGAAAAGTAATCCACTGCCACGATAAGGAACTGTCGCTTGCCTATGACCATTGGCAAAGGACCTACCAGATCTATTCCCCATTTATCAAACAGACATGGTACGGGGATGTTCTGCATGGGCTCGCTCGGTCTATGCCGCGTGTTCGAATATTCTTGACATTTGTGACATTGCAATACCAGATTCTCAGCATCACTTGCTAGCTCAGGCCAATAGTACCCGGCGAGGAGAAAACGACGAATCAGTGTCCGGTGTCCAAAATGAGCCCTTGCTTCTCCTAAGTGCAAATCAGCCAGTACAGGACTAGCTTCAGCACGGTCAAGGTAGCGGATCAGAGGTCTGGCTGAACTTTTCCTATACAGATTATTGTCGAGGACACAGTATTTGGCTGCTCTACTCTGCAACGCGCGAGCTTCACTTTTACTTGTAGGAAATGTTCCTTGGTTCAACTATCGAAAGTATGGAGTCCGCCAGTCCTCGTCATTAGTGATTGAATTGACTGTTGCAACTGCTGATATGAGCTCTGTCGCGGAGAGTTATTGGAATAAAATTGTTGGATGCTCTCCTGAAGCTGCGGCCTTAGCTAATATGTCAGCTACCGAATTATCCCTTCGTGGGATCTGCTTATAAAGCACGCTAGTGAATTTAGACTCATACTCCTTGAGTATCACAAGATATTCCTTGATACCATCTTCCCTGACATCATAAATACCTTGTGCCTGATTAAACACCAACTGCCAGTCAGATCTGATCTTCATACTTTGAGCTCCACATATCAAAGCCAGCTTCATGCCGCAAAGGGCGGCCTCATATTCTGCGGCGTTATTTGTTGCCGGAAAATAAAAACATACAACGTGTTTGACCTCCTCCTCACTTGGAGTTTGGAGTATAATGTATACACCACCTTCTGAAGTAGAAGATGCACCATCGACCTCAATGATCCATTGGTCGAGCTTATCCGCTTCTCTGTCGTTTATCTCAAACTGTTCTCCCATGGATGAGCTGAACTCTGCTAAGAAATATGCAACTGTTTGTCCCTTTATAGCTATGCGCGGCTCGAAACAGATGTCATACTCACCGAGCTCGATACAATATTTGGTTAACATGCCAGAAACATCTGGCTTCTGCAATACTGTTCGTAGAGGATACGCTATTCACACCGTAATTATATGCCCTTGGAAATACAGCCTCATTCGTCGAGCTGCAACAACTAAGCTCAAAGCGAGTTTTTAAACGTTTAGATATCTCGTCTCCGCGTCTCTTAGTGTTTTACTTCTGTAATATATCGCGCGTTGTTTTCCTTTCTGATCGTGCATGAGAACCAAACTAACAGCAAAGGGTGATACTGCCAGATAAATAAATAAGGGCTCTTCAGGAGTAGGAGCATATAACATATCAGGGGATGTGAGGTACTACTTGAGCTCGAAAAAAGCTTCGACACACTCTTCTATCCAGGAGATCTTCTTAGCACCCCGCAATAGTTCAAAAAAGTGATGATTCTTGTCTGATGCGCGAAATATAAACCTCGAAAGGGCTACTAACCTTCATGTAAGACACTGCACTTCTCTGACATTATTTGGTGGTTCCATATGTAGAATCGCGTTTAATTGAACGGGATATGCCTCAATACCTTGTTGACTTACCACATAGCCCAAAAACCTACCTTAAGGAACACCAAAAGAATACTTATCCGGGTTAAGCTTAAGATTAAACTTACGTAATAAATCGAAAACGACCTGTAATGTATTGAGGTGCTACGCTTCTTCATGGGTTTTAATGATCATAACGTCACTATATGCCTCCAGATGTTGCCCCAAATGGTCTTGGAAGATGTGATTTATCAGTCGTTGATATGTCGATCCTGCATTCTTCAACCTAAAAGGTATAATTGTATAACAATAGAGACCTCTATTGGTTTTAAAGACTGTGTGCTACTGATCGGATGGGTGCATGCAGACTCGATTGTACCCCGAGTATGCATCTATAAAGGATAGAAATTCGCAACTCGAAGTCAAATCAACCAGCTGATCTATCCTTGGTAACGGGAAAGCATCCTTAGGGCGTGCTTGGTTCAAATCGGTAAAGTCCACGCACATTCTCCACTGTCTATTCTTCTTTCGGACAAGAACCGGGTTGACTATCTAGATTGAGTACCTTGCTTTCCGGATATGCCCCAAACGAGTTAGCTTGCTTACCTCAGTTAATATAGCAACCTGTTTCTCAGCTGAAAATGCCCAGCTTACTGCCGCACAGGTTTGGCACAAGGGTTGATAGCCAATTAATGGCTTATGATTGAAGGGCTTACTACCGAAACATCAACTGCCTCCCAAGCAAATACATCTAAAGTTTTTGCTAATAAATCTATGAAACGTACCTTTGAGTCTTGAGATAGCTCATTTCCCAATCGAAGCATTCTACTGTCGGCTATGATCGTATCCATTGTTGTAGTATCTGTAGTAACAGAATCATCATTTTCTCGGGGATCATCCACTGGATCTGGCGAGGTGAGATAGAAAATTGCTTGTGAAACGCCTCCCTCGCCATTTAATTGCTATTGGATAGGTTTGGACGGATCCGACGAGATTGCGTAGCAAGTTCGCGCAGTCCTTTGGCTGCCCCATTTTGTTCCTACTAAGCTGCCTACCAGATATTTAATGCATTGTCGAAATGTGCACGACGTCGCTTTCATCCTATGCAGCCATGGACGCCCAATTATTGCATGGTAAGGGCTCCGCGCGTCGGAAATTAAGAACATAGTTTTTAGTTCCTTATTCGTAGCTTCGTGACCCACCTTTACTAACAGCTCCACCTCCCCAACACATTGAGAGGATTTTCCTTCGTAACCAACCAATATCCGCTGAGTAGGTCGGTATGGTGGCACGTTCTGCATATGATCAAAGCTGCTTTTGAAAATAATATTTGTCGAGCTTCCTCCATCAACCAGTACGCGTGTTACCATTACCCCGCCAATGTCTAAGTGAGCAGTCAAGGCGTCCTCATGTGGTAAACTGACACCTCTGAGGTCATCATCATTATATGTGAGATCAGCTACTGGGTCTCTGTAGTTTCGATAAAAATTTTCATTTATTTCATAAAGTCGAACTCACTTTTAGCTCGCTTGTTTTGAGTAGACCCTTGACTTGCAATCAAATTCCCCCCTGATATGGTCAGTAGCCACTGTTGCTTGTTTGCTTCTAGATTTTCTCTAGTGGCCGGTTTGTGAGTGTTTGGAGAAGAAACTTCTTCACTTCGATCTGGTTGAGATCGTTTGATATATTGGACCAGCTCGCCATTGTCTATCAGACGCTGAATTTCTTCTCCTAACTTCCATCACTCATCCGTTGTATGTCCATGATCGTGATGATATGCACAATAATACCGATTAGATCGTTTAAACCCTGGCGCGCTCATTGTGCGCGGCTCTTGGTACCTCGTACGCCCTTTGGTTCGATCATAAACTACTGAAGTGGCCTCAGTCAACGGGGTGAAGCGCCTGTTCGGTTGATCGAGTTGTTGGAGTCTTCGGTTATAATCCCTCCTTGGTTGCTCCTCAATCCTTTTTCATTGTGTTCCACCGTCCTTGGAATCCAACTCACACCGCTCAGGTGATCCCCCCCCCCCTTATGGCGTCATCGACCCTGATAAAGATATCTGCTCTTGCGAGTAGGTCCCCCATGTTCTTAGTAGGGAACTTGATGAGATCTGAATATAGTTCCCGTCTTCGGTCGAGCCCCCGTTTCAAGGAAGCCACTGTCATGTTTTCGGCCAAATCTAGCAAAACATTTATAACATGAACAAATCTTATAACATAATAAATCTTCTCAGAGAATGGTGATTCTTTCAATATGTAAGCCGACAAATTTGAGCGGATCAGATTGTATCGGAGGTCCTCATTCTCCCAAGCTCGCTTGGTTAATGTCTGTTTCACCTCGTCACGCAGTTCTCTACAACGATTCTTGCCCCCTCTCTCACCTTCACCTTCCTGCTTATCATCTCGTTTGGACGAGCGATATGTTCTGTTAACTTTGCTCGCCTCTAGTCCAGATGGTTGAAGAGTCTTACTCGTCCCTTTGGCTTGTTCCCTTGTGTTTCACTCAAACACTATTTTCAATTGCTCCTCTTGGAGATTCTGGATCCTTTGTTCTAGTTGGAGGACCACTGAGTCACCTATCGGCATGACTTCCACAGTTCTGTGAGTCTCTGACGCATCCACCGGCTGATGGAGATACACCTCTTCCCTGGAAATGACCGCAGGCCGAATTATTGGTCCCTCTGTCACCACTTCCCCTAGGGGTGCCGTGAGATTACCCTCTTGATAAGGTACGGGGATGGAATATAACATGCCTTACCGTGCCGGCTGACTTACAATTATTCTCTGGTGTGTTGTCGTTTCGCTAGTTTCCTGGTTGTCTCTCTCGATTCCTGACCTCGTGACTACCATGGTGATTGGTTAAGTAATTCCCACAGACGGCGCCAATTTTTTACAGGAGTAACAAATGCTACCACACTGTAGTTTTTAGAATTTTAGTCAAGAAAGAGCTCACTTTATTCGTAGATAGGTCTTCCCTATTTATAATACAAAAATCAGTGAGCAATTACATATGTTTGCGCTTTAAGCGCCACTATCCCACTAACATCACTATCCCTATAATTGTGGAACAAATAACTAACACGGTTTGACTCAAGGGTCAACACGTGTGTTTATATAACAAGTAAGAAAACGCTAAGTCTAATCTATACTTCAAGCCGAGCTGGGCTACGCCTTAAACACAATTAGGTCTGCTATGGTTTGCAGAATTCGAGCTCACTGGTCATATGGTCAACTTATCCTCTTCAGGTCCTCACTCAATATTGATCATCTGTTCATCGCGTTCCCAATCCTTTCGATCAACTCTTTCTCTAATGTCAACCTGCTCTTGAGTTCATCAATGATGTATTTTTCTTCGAGCTTGGTCTTCTGAAGAGCTTGATAGGCCTTTGAGCTCATCAATGGCGTATTTATCCTCGATCTCGATCTGCCTTTGAGCTCGTCAACGCCGTAGAGCTCGTTTTTTTCTTCATTGCTTGTCATAATCCAAGTTCGCGGTGCTACTTCTAGTTCTCGTACTTATTTGGGGGAATCCCCCCCTTATCAATCTTAAGTTGTACTTGGAATGAAGGTAAACGTTTGTATGTTTATTTAAACTTGTGTAAAAATCAGTGGTACAGTATTTCGTACCCTGAAAGTGCAAGAAGGTTTCAATGAGGTACCCTTATAACCGATTTATATATAAAATTTCTTTGTCATTTTGAAACAGTTATTACAATCATTTATTTTTGGACCAGAAGGGTCTTCCAACGAATGTTGGTCAACAATCATTTATTTTTAAACCAAAAGGATCTTCCAACGAATTTTGGTCAACAGTCATTTATTTTTAGACCGAAGGGCCTTCCAACAAATGTTTGTCAACCATTATTTATATATCGATCAGAAGGGTCTTCCAATGACATGTGGTTAATAACAATAATTTATTTCCTATTTATACTTAAAAAGTTGGTTAATGAAATATTTCTCAAAGCAAAACACTTCTATTGATAAAACATGGAAAGTACAAAATATCTCGATGACGCGAAGACTTCACAAAAGTGCCAAAGGCACAACAGGGATACACAAACACATAATAATGAAACAAGAAATTAGCTAAGTCCTCCTTACTCTGAAAAAGTACTCTCAGTCTTATCTTCCGACGAGTGAGATGAAGAAATTTCTCACCCATTACAACTTTCAACTGAATCATTATCTTCCATAGAAATGCTCAATCAGTGATATTTATTAGGCACAAATTCCCATAAGCTGCCTAACTTTAAATATCAAACGCGCTCATGAAACTTCAACACCGTAGAAGATTTAACTTTAGCATTCATGTCCTCAAGTTTAGAAACACAATCAGATGTGTATGTTTTGAGGGCATCGTTCTTGTACGCTTCAGGTTATTCTATAAGATCTTTATTGTCAGACTCATATTTTTCCAAATCCTTAATAGCCTGTTGGAAGTATCCTTTGATCTTTTCATACCCTTCTGTGAGGGTGTTGATGAGCATATCATTATGAACATTTTCTCCAAAAAAATGCACTCACTCACGGTCAAATGCATCCTCTTCCAATTTTAACCGCTCCTCTACCACCTCAAGTTGTTTAAGACGCTCGATAACAAGCTCTCTGAGATAAGTAACTTTATCTTCCAACTTTTTCATCTTGAACCTTCTTCTGAAAGCCTCGTCTTTATAAATATTTTTTTAAACGTTTAATTTTATGACCATTGTTTCAAGGAATGCCACGAATTGGAGTAGTCTATGAAGTTTAAGGGCTACATATCCATCGATGTAAAAAATAAACTACTCCGATGATGAGTCAACCTAAAAAACATTAGGAACTTTGGTATCATATCCTTGACCTTCTTAGGCGTCAGTTGCCTCGTCTTCTTAGGTTGTATTTTCTTCGTTTGATACTTGAGAAGAGTCTAGGTTGATAACAATAACCTTCACAAGAGAAGGAAGATTAGGCTCATCTGCTTCATAACCCGAGGGGCAACATTTTTCCTTTACCTCTTTGTCACTTTCTTAAAAAACTGAGCGCTTACGTTTCTTCTTAGGAGGATGATCTTTTGATGGCCTCTTGGAGCCACTTTCCTCTACGGGGTCAACCTCCTCGTCCCTCGCTCATACCATGCAATCGTAGGCAGACCCTAGATGCATCACATAGAGGAAACACTATGCGCATTCTGGTAATGTATATTTAGTTATCTTGCAAACATCTTTCCCCCCTGAAAAGTGTCCTCCAAAAACTAGATATCTCTGGTCGAATGACCCAGTGCTCTATTGATCTTAAAGAGTACGAAATTTCCTATGAGCCACGTAAAACCATCAAGTTCCAGGGAGTGTCGGACTTCATCAACGAGTTCACAACCACCTGGACGGGGTGGTTGACGAGTCTGACTCAGACAAGGCCGCCTCCACCGAATAGGTAGAGGAAGCATATGGGACCTCGAGCGCGCAAGATGGAGGGCCCAAACTTGTATTGCGAGCATTGAGCGGAGATTAATTCAAACAAGTAATCAAGTTTAGTTTTGCAGTAACCAATAATATCGCTGTTCACGAGGGGGGTTTCAAAGGATCGAAGCTGGTCCATATTTCTGGGGTGAAAGCCATCTGCATCCGCTCAAATTCCCAGCTCATCATAAATCAGGCCAAGGGCTTTTCTGATACCAAACATGATATTAACCATGAATACATGGTTCTACTATAAGAATGAAAGACTAAGTTTGACTTTGTCACATATGACTAAGTCCCCTGCCTAACTAGGCGGCTGACTTGCTAGCCAAGAAGGTTATCTCTAGCAACAACCCACTCATCATTGCACAACACCACCCCACGGTGACCACAAGCATGACTTGTACCCTCGCTCGATCTATTACCGCATGCGAAGAATGACACCAAGACTAGTTTTCCAACTTACGGAATCACGTGAAGGTAAGATCACCGCTCACACTCTGCAGCTACGGGCTGCTAAGTACATAGTTCTCGATAATATCCTGTATCGAAAGAGTTCAACAAAATTGTTTCTGTGATGTCTTGGTAAAAGTGAGGTCCATGAAGTACTCCTAGACTTGCATGAGAGGGAGGTCATCGCTCATTGTGGGCAACGCAACATAATTTGAGGCTTCCTACTCACGGGCTATTACTGGCTTAAATTGGTCGTCGATGCAAAGCGGATGGCACAAGGATATCACGCATGCCAATAAATTTCCAAAACTTGACACCTGCTATGGAAACCAATTACCATCATATCGGTCATTTACCCCCATCGACAAATGGGGTATCGATCTGGTAGGACCACTTCACATGGCCACCGGTAAGCGGCTGCACCTAATCGTCACGGTTGATTACTCACCAAATAGGTGTAAGCCAAGGATCTTTGTGCTCAAGGGACCAAGAAGTTTACGATTTCATGCATAATCAGATACAATATCATTTTAGAATCCCACGAATCCTAATAACAGACAAAGGCCCCAATTCCAAAATTCAGTTTTGATAAGTTTTTTTTTATAGAAGGTACGGGTTCGAGCAACATTTCTTAATGTTATACCACCCGTGAGCAAATGGCCAGGTTGAGGTAACAAACTGCACTTTCCAAGACGACATAAAAAATACGCTCGAAAGTACAAAAGGAAAATAGCCCAAGAAGCTTACTGAGGTTTTTTGGCATACCGGATGACCCCCACTCAACAAATGGTGAAACTTTATTTTCTTTGGTGTATGTCATTGAAGGAGTCATCCCTACTAAGATCATCATTCCCAATCATGGAATCTTCACTACTCAGACGCCTCGAGCACTGGAAGGTGTTAGGTGAATCTTGATCTAATTGATGAATGGAGACAGCAGGTCCGCGTGCGGGCAATGCATTACTATATTCTTATAAAAAGTCAGTTCGACTCGAAGCTTAGACCGAGGATCCTCTAGGTAGGCGATTTGGTCATGAAAAATCTCTTTCAAGGTGCGGGAGACAAATATGTCGGTAAAATTACGAGAGGGCTAACCAACCACGCATCTGGGCTACACGAAATTCCCCTTGACCCTTGACCTTTGCAGTCAATCCTACGATCACGTTAATTAACCATGCCATCGGGCTATGCAATGGGCCACACTAAGGCCTGATCGATAGATCACACTAGCGATCGGCAAATCGTACAACCTCATGGGGCTATGCAATAGGCCACACTGTGCCTTCCAGGTTGATAAGTAAATTTTTAGGTATCCCCAACTATAAGAAACTCATTCTACAAAATGATTTCTTGCCTTTAAATGTTTCTAATATTCTTACATTAATAGGGGCTTATAATACAAAACGCACCCATTCAAAGTTATACCCTCCAC
Organism: Limnanthes douglasii subsp. nivea; assembly: GCA_036936605.1. Taxonomy (NCBI): domain Eukaryota; kingdom Viridiplantae; phylum Streptophyta; class Magnoliopsida; order Brassicales; family Limnanthaceae; genus Limnanthes; species Limnanthes douglasii. The sequence goes on along the minus strand of JAUPFV010000005.1, from coordinate 122,216,146 downwards.
CATATATAGTTACAATATTTTAACAAATAATACATTGGATTGATCTCCACCCTATCGGTGGGGACGTCTTACGTTTGGTCTCCTCTTTCTCCCTAAGAAGGTCATCAGGCGGGTCTACACTATTGGCTAGCTATTCTCCCAAGTTAGGGTGGTCCTTCTGCTCCAGCTCTTCCATCGGCCGATCCTTATTCTGGACCTCCACTTTGTCCTTCACACGTCCGGTGTTCTCATTTTCCTCCTCACCATCCGACACTTCCAATATTTTATCGACCGGTACGTGTTTCCTTAAGTCCCAAAGTATATCTTCAAATTCTTTCTCCATATTTCTAGAATGATCTCTTTTCCTATCTCATCAAGCATCCCCATGACGACGTCCATCACATGCTTCTCCTTCTCATTCAAAGCAAGTTCCAGTTCCTCCGCCCACCGTTTCCTAGTGCCTTTCGCGACTGTCTTACCCTTTAGAGCTCTCACCCTAAAATTGGCATTTTCAAGCACAATTGCAACAATATTTTTTCTCAATTATTCAATCTTTCTCGCTTGGACCATATTCTAGGACATCACAAAAGCACTCGGTGCTATAAGATCATCGTATTATGCAGTAAGCTTCATGTTCTAAGCAATCAACAAAGTTCTTCCCGCTAATCAGTTCCGGGCTTTTCTTACGGAAGGCATCCCTTTAAACATATAATGTCTCTAGTAACAAATCGATTTCAGTATTCTCCTTAGCAACCTTCTCCAAGCGCGTTTGGGTCGACCCCATAGGCATATTTTTATTTGTCCATCTCCATCATTATTCCCTTTACAGATCCAAAGAACAAGTACTCAGGTTTCCATCTCTCTATGTTATGGTGGTTACAATGCGACGTGAGACGGTAAGCCAAGACCAACGAATTGTAATGGCTCTATACAATAAAAAAAATGCAATTATTCAATCCATTACACTATCAACCTACTAACATAATCGAGCGTAAAATATAAAGACTTACCTCAACCATTAGCTCCAGTTGCCTCTATATAATTTTTTAAAGTAGCTAGTAGATCGGCCAAGGTTCGTAAAATCTGGAGCACCTACAAACTTATGAAAATACTTAAAAACAATTGGCCAGCTGTTCACCATCAACTGCATTGGATATATATGCACAGAGCTAAAGAAATCATGAATAACTCAGGGAGGGGAAATGCCGATTTTAACCCTTAGAATAGTGAATTTATAATTATCCTTTCGACAAATCTGAGTCGTACAATTTAACTTAGATCTACGGTGGACAATGTCAAGCAATTTTTGATTGAGGTCATACCCCAACATGTTTTCCCTTGCTATCATGAGCTATCACATTATTCCCCACGTGGAAGCGACCCTGTGGGTATCAAAGATGAGACAAGATAAGCGACGAGATAATATCATGCAAATTCTTAGTTAAGGTAATATCCCCGGATGAGGGGCGATCCATGAAAACGATAAGGTAATTTGTTACCCCCCGAGTAGCTAATGATCGATCTCAAGTAGTTATCGACTAAACATCACAGATATCCTTCACGGTAAAATATGTTTATTAATTAGTGTAACACCAACTGACAGGGACAGAGAAGACAACATCTCGAGCCTAGGTATTGGTAAGGCAAGACTGCAGCTACCCGAGAGGATAATAAAAAATGATGTACTAAGGCCAAACATGAGAAAAAAAAGCGATTATCATAATTAATCCCACCAACAGACATGATTGGTAAGTTTGGACATTAATAACTGCATATGTACATTTTATATTAATTACCACTAAAATATGTTGAAATAGGAGTGATGTAATGAACAATAAACTTCGTGATAAAATAAAAAATGTATAAATAAATTCTAAAAAAAGTGAAAATTGAGGATTATTTTGAAAAAAAAGTATTTGTTCGTTATTTTTTATATCAATTAAGTTATTACATCGTCATTATCCTATGAGTACGAGGAGAGACCATCCAATTTTTCGTTTTACCATTATAGAGATTGTACAATGAGAGTATGTCCTTCTTACGCTAACTTTATATTCCTATGTTAGAACGAGGAAGTCCTTATTCTTATCTAATAAGGACGAGAGCGTTATTTGTTTCTGGCAGAGTAGTCATTTTTCTCTCGTGGACCCTATTAGAAAATTAATCAAACAAAATTGTGTTCGTCTTTTCACGGATGACCAATTCCCGTTTATGCATAGTATAAAGCGATTGACTGTAAGCTCTTTGAGAGCCTATTATTTGTTAATAAATAAATAAAAATGTAATTTTAGTATTTTAATTTTATTTATTTTGATATGAACTAACAAATAGAATAATGTTATTATTATTTTTCAATAATGAGTGAATATAGTATCGCAGACAATTTTTTATAAAACAATATAAATATATATATATATATATATATATATATATATATATATATATATATATATATATATACTATTTTTAATTTTAATATTTTAAATGTGTTTTTTTAATAAAACAAAATTCTATTGAATTTGTAAAAGTTGATACAAAGGAAGAGACGAGTTGTTCATCGGTAAAAGGCAGGGTTACTGGGCCTAGGTATCAGTAAGGCAAGACTTAATTTTGTGGGACGAATGATGGCCTTAATAGGTAAAGAGGACAATGAAGAGGACAATGATGAGCATTTAGTGAAGAAACCCCATGGGTGCAGAAAAACCTTTCTCTCTAAAGGGGTTTCTAGAGAGAGAAAATCTCGCCTCTCTCTAGAAACCCTAATTAGGGTTTGAGACCCAGCCGTCAATTGCCATTTTTAGGCGATTCAATCCTTTTCTTTTACAATCTAGATTTTTTTTTTGGAGTTTTAAAACTAGAGTTTATCCATTTCTCTCTTTCGAAAGAGTTATGGTCGTCTGTTTGGTAAACCTTATATTTCTTTTGTTTCATCTTTCTACTATTTGGATTTCATAGCCTTGGTTTCCAACTCCTCTGAACGAGGATCGATAAGTATCACAATTGTTGAAGACTTTGCTGGCCGTGGTTTCGCCGTGAAGGTGCATCCACTAGTAAAACAGGCGACTTTAGCGATTTCTCGGTACGTTTTTTCGCACGGTACTCTTCGATCTGAAGTCTGAGTCCATCAGATCTGAAGTCTAAGACGATGGATTCCATCAGATCTGAAGTTTGAGACGATGGTTTTTATCGTACGACGTTGTGTTTGTGTCTGCTGCAAGATTATGACTATCTTTTTTATAGTTGTATTTAGGCGCCAGAATCTGTCTGGATTGTATTTCCGTATTTAGGTACTGGAATCGATTTTTATTGTACTTCTGATGTAATTAGGTGCCGAAATCTGTATCGGCGGTAGTATTTAGTACTTCTGATGTCGGAGTACTAATGTCGGAATCTGTTTCCACTCGATATTTTGTATTACACTGTAAATTTTTTTATTATTAATTTAATTCTTTTAAAAACCAAAAAAAAAAACCCATGGGTGCAAGGATGCTGAAGTTGTCGAAGGGTCTGGAAAAGTGGATACCCCTCTTGCAGTAATTGAGCTCAGTGAAGAGCATGATAGCAAGATGAGGGACAAGATGCCGAAAGAAAAAAGAAATCCTATGATGTCCATGCGAAAGGATGCGCAGACGGGAAGGCTACCGCCCTGTAACTCTGCAAAATTGTCTGAGCCGATAGTAAATGTGATTGGGTTCGAGTATTATTTATTAAAAAGATAGAATAAGGTTATTACTAGGGAAATTGCACCTAAAGTACCCACTCAACTATTCAATTGTCACTTACCACCCAAGGTTTGATCAATTGTTACTTAATACCCATCTCAACTACCTTATTGTCACTAACAACCTAACTTTATTTTAATACCCTAACTACCCTTAACCCACTATATAAACGTTATATTCTGTTTTCTTTCTATTTTTTCTTGCTTTTTGAAGATTTGAATTTGTTAGCCGCTCTAACCACCTAACCCTACTAACCACCACGAGCTGGGTTTAAATCACATTTTCCGGTGATCGGAATCTGCTAAAGGTTTGTTTCTTTATGTAAGTTATTGTGTTAGACCTGTCTAACCTCTGTTTTATACGTACATGAGTTCATCACGACTTTTTGGAATCTTGTAGCTTACAAGTAATCGTGTTGCGAGCTTTTTAGGTAATTACCTACCGATTTCGAAGTTTTTTATTCGTTTTCTCTGTTGGAATAGGTTCTAGTCTACTGTTTTTAGATGCCATTGCCTGATTTCGAGCTTTTCTCTGTTTTTTTTGTTATAGTGATCTGTTTTGTTAATATTGTTCACTATATAGTTACGTCATTGTTCTCTGATGTTATATTCTAATTTGGTAGTGCTTTAGTTTGTGGGTAATGTGTAGATTACGAGTTTTTAGGTCAGTTAGAGTATTGTATTTCGAAACAGATATCAGGACCGGTGTTACATAGAAATATCAAGACAGGCTGCGAATAGATATATGTAGATATACAAATATCATGACAGGCTGCGAATTAGTCTATGTATGTACACATTTCACATGTTATGATGCGAATTGTTTGATGGTGCAGTAAATAATCTGCACAGTTTTGTGACTAATGACAAATATCAGGATTTTGTTACCTACAAATATCAGGACAGGATGCGAATCGATAGTTGTAGGTATACACAATTCGCATCTTAGGATGCGAATTGTTTGATCCAGTAGTAAATATTTTGCACGTAGTTTTTGAGACTAATAACTAATAACTTGTATTGTCCAGGTTAAGAGATGTCTAAATCACGAGTTTGTATTTTTAAATATGGTCACCAAACTGCAATTGTGCCTTTCACGGAGTTTGAAAGCTTCGAAAGTATCCAAGCTTATGTAGAGAACACGTGGGAGGAGCTTGCCACATGTGAGTACCTAATTACTTACTCCTGCGGGGATCACAATAATTGTTTCTTTAATAACCAGAGTGATTTTGTTGGGTTGGTGTTATATCTTGATTTGGAGCGTTTAAAACGGGTTAGTTTTCTCATAGAACAACACGTCTTCGATAAGGGTTCTGGTAATAAAAGTTCTGTTGATAAGAGCTCTGGTGGTAAGGATTCTGGTGGTAAGCGTAAAGAGCGTAGCTTGGTTTTGGTAGAACCATCTCTTGATCAAATAGTTAGCGGGGATAGTAGTAACGGTTTAGTTAATTCTGATCAGAGGAAAAAACAACTTGCTACTGCTGGTTGGGCTGATGCTATTACAGGGGTGGGTCAAGCTTTTGAAGAAGGTGCTGCCGGTCTGAGGTTATCCTTGTGCAAGTTTGCGTTAGAGCATGGTTTTTCTTTCAAATACCTGCACAACACAACAAATAAGATCACTGCTTATTGTGAAAATAAGCTCACAAGCGGGTGCAAATGGAGGGTTTATGCATCTATTGACTCAAGCACCGGCCTTATGACGATAAAGAAGCATTTCCCGTACCATACTTGCAGTCCTGTTTTCTCCCAGAAGCATAATCATAAGCGGCACATGCATTTGACATCAGATTTGATTGCAGAGGAAATTCAGGATTCTCTCCGGACCTGCCATTCGTTGACAGCCAAAACCATACAATCGACTGTCAAACAAGATTACGGTCTTGATATCTCTTATCGTTTATCATGGAATGCTTTAGAGAAGGATAGGAGGGGAGTTTTTGGAGATAGTTCAAGTTCTTTTAGTTTACTAAGCGGATACTTCAAACGCTTGAAGAGCCGGGATATTACTTCAGACTGCCAGTTGGAGTTGTCAGCTGGAAACCAATTCAAGCGCTGTTTTGTAGCATTCGGTTCGTCCCTTAGTGGTTTTCATTCATGCCATCCAATGTTGTTTGTCGATGGAACCCACTTATATGACAAGTACAAGGGTACATTGCTCACTGCTGTAGCAAAGGACGGAAACAATGGTTAGTTACATTTATCTAGTTAATCTAAACGATGTTTTTTGTGTGAAAATATTGATGCAATTCGCACCAGGTGATGCGAATTAAGCAGTGTTGTGATCCACACAATTCGCATTTGAGGCTGCGAATTAGGTATTATGCTGAATAAACTGTACTTACATCGCAACTTGAGTTAGGTATTATTTAAAGTTTCCCACAAGCTGCGAATTCACATAACAAGTTGCGAACTGTTTGCATGATCAATTAAAATGTCAAACACATTTCGCATGACAAGCTGCGAATTGTTACAGGACACCATGCGAATTGTTGCCAATTTTTAAACGTTTGCATACTGTTGTAGTGTTTAATTGATCTGCCTTTTTCCAGGACTATTCCCTGTTGCTGTTGCTGTAGTTAGCATTGAAGATTGGGACAATTGGATGTGGTTTTTGGGGTGTTTGAAACCACATTTGCTGGATCGCCAGATCACATTTATTTCAGACCGTCATTCTGGTATTGTTAATGCTGTTTCTGTCTTGTATCCAAACTGCTATCATGCGTACTGTTATTTCCATCTCATGCAGAATTTGAGAGCCAAACTAGAACATACTAACAGGGAGTATAAAAAAAAGATGTTGAGTTTCTTCCACCGTCTTGCTTATGCTCCCAGTCAAGAGCTTTTTAAAGAGATACTAACAGGTTTTTTATGTGAAGGTGGTGGGAGAATGAGTGATTTTCTTGCAAATTTACCCCCTGAAAAGTATGCCCAGGCTTACGTAAAAGGGAAGCGATACGGCTCTACGGCTTCTACCGCAGCTGAATCGTTTAACAATCAGATCAAAAAATATTGCGGCTTACCAATTGTTGAGTTTATTGATTGCATTAGAGTCTTGCTTATGACTCAGGTTTCACGGAGATACGAAGAAGGTCTCAGCTGGAGTACTAATTTGGTTCCCGAGTACAAGAAGAAGCTAAAGCAGAATGTTGACATGTGCCGAAGTTGGGTAGTACGTAAGTCCTCTTCCGCCATGTTCGAAGTCTTTTCGACTCCTGCGGATGTTGTTAATCTGTTGGATTTCAAATGTTCATGCGGATCATGGCAACAAGAGTGTTTTCCATGTGCTCATGCTCTAGCGGCATTACAATACACTGACCAAGATCCATTGACTGCAATAGAACCCTTCTTTACGGTTAAGAATTACAGGGAAAGTTACTCTTTCAACATACCAGCTCTAACTGATTTCGACGAAGGGTCCAGCGCTAACGATCCTTCTTTTGTTGAAGTTCTGCCTCTGAACGTTAAGAGACGCTCCGGAAGGCCTAAGAAAAAGCGAATCCCTTCTAGAGGAGAAATCTCAACCAAGAAGTTAAGGTGTGGCCGATGTTCGAAATCAGGCCATAACCGGAGGACTTGTGATGTTCCAGTTTAAGGACATTTATTTTTTTAGCATAGTTATTGTTTTGTACAACAAACTAGAAATTTGTACATTCCTGTGTTTTTTGTTTTTGCTACTATTGGAGTTGTGATCATTTCGCATCCTGTGCTGCGAATTATGTACAATATGCATACATATTTGTTACAAACATCTATCAGGATTACATGCGAATTATGTACAATTATGTGAAAGTTTACAGGGTGCGAATCATTTGTAAAATCATATCAAACATTTGTCTTATCTTACGTTTCGCATGATAGGCTGCGAATTAGGGCCAGAGTTGTGATGCGAATGGAGTTCAGTTAGGAGTCCTGATATTTGTCATGTGATAAGCTGCGAATTGTCATTTAATAAAATACCAGGATATTCAGTAAGGTTGAAAAGGAGGATTACAAGTCGGATTGCAAACATCTATCAGGATTACATGCGAATTATGTACAATTATGTGAAATTTTAACAGGATGCGAATCATAGGTAAAATCACATCAAACATTTATCATATCGTACGTTTTGCATGATAGGCTGCGAATTATGGCCAGAATTGTGATGCGAATGGAGTTCAGTTAGGAGTCCTGATATTTGTCATGTGATAACCTGCGAATTGTTATTTAATAAAATACCAGGATATTCAGTAAGGTTGGAAATGAGTAACATAGCAGGTTAACATGCGAATGATGTACAAAATATATTTGGATTACAAAAAGGAGGATTACAAGTTGGATTTCAAAAAGGAGGATTACAAAATATATCCAGAAACTAACAACTGTTTACACATATCACTACAAGCTGCTGTTGCTAGTTAGTTGCATTTCAAAAAAACAAAAAACAAAAACCAACTCTAGCAGTTGGTAGATGATTCATCACCAACTGTTTCCTCTTTCTCCTTTTTTGGCTGATCATCTTTGTCCTTCTCCTCTTTGTCTTCGACTTTCTCTTTCTCTTTCTCCTCTTTATCCTCAGCTTCAACATCAACGTCCATCATGCTTAAAATTTTTGTCCTCGATGGACCAGCTTCGTCTTCCCTCTTCCTTTTGTTGTTTTGAACCTCTGCCGTTTGAGGTTGCACCATTTCTGGCTGAGGTGCAGCAGGAACCTGTTCTGACTGAGGTTCAGCAGCAAGCTGTGGAACAACTTCCAATGGTTAAGAGTCAGCTGAGTAGTAGTCATCATATATGTCTAACCCAAAAACAGATACTGGGCTGTTTGGTGGTGCTGCTGCCATGATCAAGTCATCACTCCAGTTAACGGTTAAGGATGACCAGGAGTCACCCAGAGAACCGATTGAACCAGAGTTTGAGTATGAGGTGGTGGTTGTGGTGGTGGAAAAAGACATGAGTTTTTGAATTCGAAGAGACGAGGGAAATGAGTTTGTTAAAAAATAGCTCTGGTTTAAAATGTAGAGTTTGTTTTAAAAATAGCCTCTAGTTTTTCTAGTGTTATTTATAGGGAAAGGAGGTGATCATTACATAGCCTCCATGTCCAATCAGCAATTAATGGGTTCTGGACATGATTAGATTGTTTTTTGCGTGCTCAATGCAGAAAACGTTTATCAAGGCATACGCCATAGCCGGTTCGTATTCTTGAATGATTTTATTTAATATTTTATTTATGCAGCAGGCTGCGAACAGGTTATAAGCTGGTATACCAGGATGCGAATTGTGTGTGTAGTGATAACCATCTCTCAGGTTAGGCTGCGAACTATTTGATATAATTTAGGCTGCGAAGTATTCATACAGGTTTGGCTGCGAACTGTTCATACATACCAGGATAATAATCAATCATTATATATCAGGTTATGATGCGAACTAAAAGATAATGAATATTCATTATATATCATAATTTTGTTTATGTATGCACAACAAAAAAAAATTACAACAGATATATGTATTTACAAGCAACTAATGTATTTAGAAGCAATACACGAATCAGCCATATGTGACGGTGTCTATGTCATTTAAAAAGTAATGGAACATTTCTGCTCTTAAGGCAGTCACCATATTTGTATCGTATTTTTTCTGGACTGATCCATGCTCAATAATATCCCTGGCATATTTGCAGACGAAGACACCACAGTCCACGCTGCCTTTTTTTTGTTGTGGGAAGCCTCTTTCCACTTTCACCTTCCACCCTGTACTATATCTGGGTAGGAATCCTCTATCCAACAAATATTTGATCTGTGTATAATAATTAGTGTTAGGAATATGCACAAAAACAAAAACAGTTGGTGACATACAATTCGCATCCTCAGGCTGCGAATTATATGACAATAAATCATACACAATTCGCATCTTAGGTTGCGAATTGTATGGCAGCCTTGATAGGCTGCGAATTGAGTTGTGAACAAGCTGCAAATTGTGTCCAACATAGATAGGCTGCGAATTAAGTTATGGACAGGCTGCGAAAAAACATCTTGATTACTCACTCATTCGCAGCATACCAGATCTCATTTCGCAGCATGCATACTAAAAATGTGTTCAGATTTAAGTGTATAGTTTGGAATATTTACCAGTAGTGCAGGTGTTCTTGCGGTGTTGTCTATGGCATGAAGCTTAGGCAGAAGCGAGTTGTAGTTTGAAATTGTGCAGGCGTCAACGTCGATGACGAGCAACGTCCAGTGGTTTGTATTGTCCTTCGACTCGGTGCACACTGGAACCATGATGATGTTGGCATTTTTGCGCGCCTTCCTAAAAGCCATGTCCACCAGATTTTCCACTTGCCACCCTGCTTTCATTTGATGCTGCATCCAAGCAAGAGTATATTAAAGTGATAACATTTCTGAGAACTTTGGTCTATTTACGTGAGCTAAACTTACCGCAGTCATGCCAGAAATCAGTATGGCGTCGTGATGCTCTCCTTTAGCTTTAGTGCATGGAACTTTGTAGTCTGCATCTTCAAGCATCTTTCGAATCCAAGCATCGATAAGCTAACAAAGGAGTTGTAGATTTATGTTAAATATAGAATACATATTTGAAACATTGAAAATAAAGTTGGTTGACAATTGGATACCTTTACGTCCAGCTCCAGATCTAAAGGTAGTGCCATGAGATCACTCGCTTGCAGCCTGATTCCGTACGTGAACTTGGACTCCGGTAACTGCCATACCACTGGATCAGGGGTGTCACTCTCGTAGGCTTTCACCAGCTGTATTTTGTGGTATTGTGCCAGATCGATACGCTCAGTTACTTTGGTTTTCTTTGGCCAGTCGCTGTATTCTACTACTGGCGGTTCCCGCATTGTTATTACGAACTCTTCTTCTTCCTCTGCCACTTGAGGCTGCGTTTGTGTCAGTAGCGCAAAAGTTGGCTCCTCTATCTCATTAACTGTCTCGAGCTTATTATGAATCAAAAATCAAAAGTAGAGGGCGTCAGTGATTATAAGTGCAACGAGTCTAAGCAGTTCGCAGCTTAGGCTGCGAACTGTAAGGTAGCAGTTAAATAAATTTATTATTATATATCAGGGTAGGGTGCGAACTATTCGAGGTTCCACTGAACAGTTCGCATCATACCCTGATATTTGTTTGTAATACTCCAATCAGCATTTGCCACAAGTCACATGTTATGATGCGAAATCATTGTAAGTAGGCCTTACTGCACGGTCAGCGACAACCACTGCCGTTGACTTGTTCGGCATAGAGGCTGGATCGTGTCGGCAGAAATCATTAATGTCATCCTCCGACATGTTCTCCAGAGACCGTTGTATTATAGAATCGTAATATACATTATCAATTTCATTTAAAAATGTCTGTGAAACTTGAGTACTAATACCATTAACAAAAGCATCAGGTAAACCTACAGTGTTATCGTGGGACTCTGGAGCTGGCAGTTGATTTGTTACCGGGCCTACAGTTTGACGCTGGCTTAGCAATTCTGACTTTGCTGACAGCACCGTTGGTCTTTGAGGTTCCACCGAAGAATTGGTTTTGTCTTCTAAGGATTTTCCTTCCTGGCTGAGTAGTTCTGTCTTCTCACCGGGATGGACAGGTTCTGACTCTTGAGGTGCTACCTCTTGAGTTAGCCTTTCTCTCTTCGCCAAGGTTATCTGTTGCTGCTGTTGTTGTTCTTCTTGTCCTTGTTGCTCTTGTTGTTGTTGTTCTTGTTGCCGGTCATCGTGTTGAACCCGTGGCTGCAGGTGTTCTTCGTGTTGTTGTTCTTCTTGTTGTTGCTGGGGGTGTTCTTCTTGTTGTTGCTGTTCGTGTTGTTGTTGTTGTTGTTGGTGTTGTTGCTGTTGTTCCTGTTGTTCTTGTTGTTGGGGGTGTTGTTGTTCTTCTTCTTCTTCTTGTTGCTGTTGCTCGGAGTGTTTTTCTTCTTGTTGCTGTTGTTGCTGTTGTTCTGTTTGCTCTTGTTGTTGTTTCTGGCGGTGTTCTTCTTGTTGATGCTGTTGTTGTTGTTGTTGCTGTTGTTGTTGTTGTTGTTGCTGCTGGTGTTGCTGTTTCTGCTGGTGTTGTTGTTGTCTTTCGGTCTCCTATTTCATACAAAAGCATAAGTTAATCATCGTGTAATCATATTTCGCATCCTGACCTGATATCTATGTTATACATTCCCCCCGTTATTATCTATTTCGCATCCTGATCTGATATATATGTTATACAGTCCCCCAGTTTATTACCTAGTTCGCATCCTGACCTGATATCTATGTTATAAATTCCCCCAGTTCAGTACATAATTCGCATCCTGACCTGATATCTATGTGTAATAACCAGACCACCAGTTTATTACATAATTCGCAGCTTAAGCTGCGAAACGGCTGGCCATCACTACACAATAGTCCTGATATTTGTTTAATAACATCATATGGTCTACTTACATTATTTACCTTCTATGTATGTGTCTCCATGATGGGTGAATTGTGGGCATCATCATCCCTTTCTTCCGGCAGTACTCCAGGAAGAAATGTTTGCTGATCAGCATTAGACACGGATGCTTGCTGATCAGTTGATTTTTGTCCCTCTGGAAGTGCTGCTGGTATCTGCTTTATTGGGCTTTCAGTACGGCAGATTGGCAGAGAGATAGCATTGTGGAGTTGTTGTGCTTCAAGTTCCGCTATCTTGCGTTTCAATTCTTTCAGCTGCAAAAATGATAGCAAACTTTTTATAAACATATTAAGTGCTGATTGTAGTGATTATTTAAGGTTCAAGGCATACTTACTTCTCTGGCCTGTTTTTTTATTTTTCGCTCGTACTTGTTCTTGTTGGCGTACGTCTTCAAACGCTTTGATTGAGCAGCAATATCGGGATTAGGGTCTCTGCTTTTGAATAAATAATCACCGATTGTTTCACTCATACTGGTTGTGTCGGTGTCGGAGGGCTCTTGCCTGGATTTGCCTTTGGGTTGTGGTGGAATTATTTTCTTTAGGAGTCTTGGTGGTGGAATCGATGGCTCGGGTGGTGTTGGGTGTTTGAGTGTGGGAGACATCACCTTATTTGTTACATTTTGTGATGCTGGTCTCCTTTTTTTTGGTTTTGATGCTGTGCTTTTCGACCTCTTCCTAGGTCTTTCTTCCGGTGAAGGAGGTACCGTTACTTCTGCATCTTCACCATGTTCATCATCTTCTCTTTCTCCGAAAGCTTCAATTTCAGCCTCGGTAAGCTGTAATGGACCTTCTAAAACCTACCAACAGATGCACATGTAAGTAAATTAATTGTTTCGAAAGAATGAGGGTGTAGACAAACAAATTGTTTTTTATAAGCAGTTCGCATCATATGATGCGAACTGTGTGGTTTTAAATCACATTTCGCATGTTAAACTGCGAAATGATTATGGGTCAGTATGATGCGAACTATATGTAAAACATATGATGGGAACTAAGTGTAAACCATATGATGCGAACTAAGTATTAAACATATGATGCGAACTGTGCTGAACATGAAGCTGCGAAGTAAAATTCATATAAGGCTGCGAAATGTTTGAGATATTTTTATAAGCAGTTCGCATCATAGGCTGCGAACTGTATGCACCCCAAGTTCAATACATATATTAAGCTTATACCCGGTCAGCATCCAGGTAGGGTGTTTTAATAAGATAGCTCATGGTTGATGCGTGGCACTCTAACCCCAACCATTTGAAGAACCTTGGTATCGAGGTTGGCTTCGCTACCTCGTGCCCGATTGTTGTGTGCTCCATGATGAAGGGCTGCATGGGGACAAGTTTTATCAACACGATGCTATGTACATAACTAACTGTTATATTGAATAGATCAATCTTACAACTACAAGGGCGACGCAGCCGACGACTTTATCGGCTCTTTCTACTGCTAAGCAACTCCTGATAGACTGTCGAAGCTTGAACATAATCGATCCAGCCCAGTCGTAATCGTTTATTCTGTTGAGGTCTTCAACGTAATAAACCGTGCTCCAGCCCAAGATATCTCCAGATACGGAGTAGAATAGCGTGGAGCACAAAAACAGTATCAACAGCCTCGCCACGTCTTCCAATTCATGTTCCCCTCCTTCGGTTATGGCCTTCTCTATACCCTCCTGTAAAACCAATGACAACATTCTATGTTAGAAATGTACAGAATCTTGCTTTATAAAGATGAAGTCCATTTTAGACGTACCTTTATGATGGCATTTGTTATTGTTTTGGTATTACTAGCTCATGCTTTCCTGCCAGTTTTTGACATGAAGTATTTCTTCATCATCCTTGATTCGTCCTCCTCGCCGGCTGCATACTTGTTGTGAAAAGCGCCGGTTTTTGTTAACTCCATTTTCTCGGTGCCATGCCTCAGCCCGAATATGATCTTGATATCGTTTGTAGTTAGCTTTACATACTTGGTGCCAATCCTAAAGGCGTCTCTTTCCAGAGAGAATTTCTCGAGGATATACTGAATGATTGTGTAGAATTTTTTCCTTGGCAGCTCTTCCTCATTACGGATTTCGAACGCCATTTTCAGAAGCGTGTAGAAGGGTGTGTTTCTACACGCTTCAATGTGGGCCCTTGTAATACCCATGCCTTTGAGTAGCTTCAGAAGGCTCACCAGCCCTGATCTGTAGTAGCTAGGTTTTGTTGTCATACTTTCTGCACAAACACAAATCAGTTGGAATGTCACAAATAATTCGCATCACAAGCTGCGAATCGCATACATATAAATACTGGCTTAACAGACAAGCTGCGAAATAAGTTCTGACATGATGCGAATTATGTAGCTCAAGCTGCGAACTGTTTGTAAATAAATATAACCATACAATCGAGCTGCGAATTGTTTGCATTGTGGGTGATCAGGGTGCGAACTGTTACACTTTTTATATGCACGTTGCAGGGATCTGGGAATTATGCAACAAACACCAAAATCAACAATGAACTACCTAATGCAGATCTAACATACATAATATTTCTCAAGAGAGTATCAGTATTACATGCAACTAAAATTATACCCTGGCTTCGACTATAAACCCATAAACTGAGCAACTATCGTCAGTAGATACTTCATTCTAGTATCAACAGCGTCGCCTATCGTGAATTAAGAGAAAAAAGTGGTTCAAATTCGTCAAAAACGCAAAAAAAAGAATACTTTCCACGATAATGCATACCTGTTAAATTTCACCGGTCGGAGAACGAGATAGAAGTTTTCAGAGACGACTTCACGACAACTTTGTCGAATGAGATTTGAAGGTGTGTAGTCTGTCTGAGTAAAAGAGGCTGACCGGTGCGATAGTGACGAAGGTGAGAAGCTGTAGGGTTTCTAGGTTTGAGAGAGAGAGAGTATCACGAAGTCGAACGGTTTGTTTTCTGGTGGTTTCTAAAATTAGAATTTTGCGTTTGTTTAGGGTGATAGGAGGGTCGAAAAAGTGGGATGGAATTGAAAAATGGGTATATATAGTGGAAGGGTATTTTTGTCCAATTTATTAGTCTGGGTATTAAGTAACAATATGTTAAAAGCGGGTGCCGCCGGGTAATAAGATAGTTGAGTGGGTATTTTCAGGTACTTTTCTCTTATTACTATTTTTTCAACAATGACTATATATTCTATTGTAAACATTTTCTAAAACATATATCAAATAAATAAATATTAGTTTAATTTTCATATTTTAAATGTATCTTTTCTTTCTTTTTTAATAAAACAAAAATTTCATTGAATTAGTAAAAGTTGCTACAAAGGAAGAGCCATAGTTATCCATTACTTGAGAATGATAGATTAATAATAAAAAAATTTAATTTTAATTTTAATATTTTAATAGCATTAGAGTGTTTGTACCACTTTAACAAGTCTCTTTTATGATTTCTTAAAATGAATCTCCAACTGGATTCTCCATTTGATTAGCACGAGTCATCGCAACATAAAACTTATTAATAACATGGGAAGTCTATTTGATATGGGAACATTTAAGAGAGGCTTTTATATGATTAAAACAACCCAATTCTTTAACTACATTATAATCACCAGACCAATGTTTGTCTTTAAGAAGTGAGGAGCAATCTAAACAATATATGATTTTAATTATTTTGTTTATTATTTGTTTAGAAGAGGTTCTCTTATTATTGTATTTAACTTTATTCGTAGTAATCTAAATGGAGCAACATACATATTATAGAGGGAATAATAGTTCTTATGTGTACAAATTTGTTGGTGGACATAAGCCAACATGTAATTAGATGTTAAAAAGCCATACGGTGGCCAATTAAGATACCAAACAAAACTACGAAGTACTTCCATACTTCAGAGGTTGTTTGAAAAGAGACAAATAGGTGATTCTGACTTTCAAAATTACTACAATGAAGACATTTTAATGCCACGTCAAAAAACTTTCTTTTGCATTATAGAATCCACACAAATGTAGTTGTTTAGGATTCTCCAAAGTGTAAAAGAACACTCTGTAGGAGTTATATTATTCCATATTTACAGAAGATAGGAGAGGTTGGGTGGTGAAGTATGGTATTTTTCCAAGTTTCCTTGAATGAAAAGATTCCACTTGAAGAAGCCTGCCAAAGCAGGGTATCTTCACTAGAAGTGTTCATACAGATTTTTTTTTTTAATTTTTCAATGTCAGAAAAAAGAATATTATATTGAATTTTTTCATGATTCCATATACCATTAGACTAGAATTAAAAATTATGTTCCCATGATAGTAGGAATTATTGGAATTTGGAGGGAGAGTAATGAAGGGATGGTTGTTGTTCCATTTTTCAAGCCAAAAATCTATTTGGCCATTGCCAACTTTCCAGAATATAAACTTCTCAGTAGTATCCCTAATATTGATTATTCTTTTCCAGATTTTCGAGTCCCTAAGTTTAATTGAAATTTGGAGAGGATAAGATGCAGGATAGTAAATAAAGTGTATTAAGTTAGACCATAAGGATTTATTTTGTCTCAACTTCATTCATAGTTTACATGAGGCAGTAATTTGAGAATCACAAAGTTTCCTTATATTGAGGCCTTCTTCACCAAATGGTTTACCAATTGTAGACCATTTGATCCTTTTTAATTGAGTTATGTTATTCTTTAAAAACCCATAAGAATTTGTGTAAGAGATTACTGATCCTCTTTATTACAGATTTGGGGATAAAGTTAGTTTGAAGGTGATAGTTAGGAATGACAATGAGAACAAATTGAAATAGTATCAATCTGCCTCCAAATATAAGATGTTTGTTATCCCAATCCATAATTTTTTATCTGATTTTAGTGACCATGTCGTCAATAATCTTTATAATATTTATAGAATGAATGTTAATGCCAAAATAATGAAATGCAAGATATTTATGTTTAAAGCCAGTGATGTGATTGATTGAAATGATTATATCTTTATTCAACTTGGTTGAGGATATCAAGATTGATTTGTAGTTGTTGATTAGTTGTCCTGAGATGGATTGATTGTATTCAATAAATTTTCACATATATTTAATTTTATTTGATGCACCATTTATGAAAATAATAATATCGTCAGCATATGCCAAACAGAGGATCTTAATCAATCATATAGAAGAATAGTACATAGAATTATGGGATTGGAAATGTGATTTGATGCATCTTAAGAAAAATTCCTCAACAATGATGAAAAGACAGGGTGATAAAAGATCACACTTCTTACATCATTGCTGGATTTAAAGAAACCAAGGGAAGCTCCATTTATTAAGATATAATAGTTTACATTGTCTAGTTATTTTTTAATTAAGTTAATAAAATTTTTATTGAAGCCAAAGCATTTCATAATGATGAATGTAAAATTAAATGAAATCCTGTCAAATGCTTTAGCCATATCAAGTTTTAATATTATGTTACATCTTCTAACTTTCTTATTAAGCTCATGAACAAGTTCATGAGTAATTAAAGTGTTTTTATTAATTGATCTACCATCTAAAAAATCACATTGCTCTAGAGATATTATTTTAGAAAGGATTGTGGCAAGGTTTTTATTTTTTATTCTTTATATGATTCCATTTAGGACAGTACACAGATTGATCGGTCTATAATCTTTCCAAGTATTAGGGGACTCATTCTTTGGTATTAAGAATACGGAACTGGCATAAATGTCGGCGGGAGCCACGTTACAATTGAGGTTGGTGAGGTTTATTTTCGTCTGAGGGTAAGTTTGTAATTTTTGTTTAGAACTGTGTGGAAGTTTGAGAGTATTTAATGTTTGAGTAGAGGGTAGAGGGAGAATTAAGCAGCCTGATTGTATTTAATTTTCATTACCCTCATTTAATGTTGGTGGTTAGGTATTTATACCTTTACATTTGGGTTTTACGGGCTTTCGGGTCACGTTTAATGGACCCGGGTCAAGTTTAAGGAATCATGAGCTCTTAGTAGGAGAGCAAGCAGCTTAGTCAAGAAGTGATTAGGTTTTAAGTACGTTAGTTCTATTCGAACAGCATAATGGATGATGGCGTCCGAATTGTCATCGTCCAGTTAGATAGACATTGTCCGAACTGACCCTGTCCGAATTGGTAACGGGATCCGGACTCATAAGTAGCCCCTTTTTTAGGTGTTTGTTCAAAAACCTTTGTAAAAAACCTGAAAAATAGTTCGTTGCTAGTGACAGTTACATCCGGACAGGTCCTTCGAATAATATCATAGCTTTATCCGGACTGAAAGAAGCTCTTTGAATCTAAACGGTTTTTTGCCAAAGTTCATGGGACTCGTGTCTCTCTCTGGTTCGTTACTTCAGCCGTTTTCTCACCTTGAATTTTGCACCCACCTTCTCTGAAAAGCAAACCTCTTCATTAAATGAAGGTGACATCAGCGATGTTTCCTAATCATTGCAAATCCTTTCGAATTCTCCTAGGAATCAAAACTCCTTTTTGGGGTTTACTATAAATTAAAACACTTTTCTACTGTTTTACTATCACCTTTATTTTCACTTTGCTAATTTTCAGAGCTTTTTCTCTCAAACACAAGTTCTTCACTTTGATTGTTTATGTTCACGGCTAGGAACACTCTAATCAGAGGCGGGTGGCTCAATCTATCAGAACTAGAGAAAGCACAAAAAGTTGAAAGGGAAAGGCGCATCGCAACAGGCTTACCTACTTCCCCCATCGACAAACCAATAACCTCAACCACAGAGCCTGACCAGGGTTCCTCCTCTACAAAAAGTGTCAAACCGAGGAGATTGTTCCAAACCAGTCTTTCTCCTATTGTCTCAGGTTCATCGGTTCAAGAGTCAGAACCCACTGTTGAACCAGGTTTAACAGTTACTAGTTTTAAAAAGCCCGTCCCATTCATAGCCATGGGGTTAGATGCAGAGACTTCTCCCAACATACTGGTTGATCGAAGAAAAGGCCGGCTGGTCAAAGGGCAGGCTTCCAAAGGCACCCCTTCGAAATCAGGTACCAAGGATATCAGTACAGGGTCAGAGGCACCCAAGGAAATCAGGTACCAAGGACAGGCTGTTCGGACCGGAGGCCACTGGTTTAAGCCCCCGAAGAGAAACCATCGCATCAGAGCCCCGGACGGAGTCCAGAGTACAGGAGAGTACTGAAGCTCATCAGTCCGGTGGTCAGACTGAACCAACTCCAAACTCCCCCCTCACCAAGACAACTGAAAACCCTTCTTCAATAATGGAGGAAATAATGGAGGACTCTATCGAAGAGGCTCCATTCGAGTCCGAACCCTCAGGACAGACTAGTGGTGCTGTTGCTGCCCAGAAAGACAAAGGCTATGAGAAACTATGCTTAAGGCCTCTGGATCTGCCGGAGTGCCTTGAAGGGAAGGTGGGACCTTGTTTCCATAAGGTCAGTGTTAAATATCTTCTTGCCTTACAAAAGATCAATTATGCTTTCATCCATACAGCTGAGTTGGGCCAGATGCGTACGAAGTGGGGGATTCCGGAGAACGTAA
Organism: Limnanthes douglasii subsp. nivea; assembly: GCA_036936605.1. Classification (NCBI taxonomy): domain Eukaryota; kingdom Viridiplantae; phylum Streptophyta; class Magnoliopsida; order Brassicales; family Limnanthaceae; genus Limnanthes; species Limnanthes douglasii. Next base: position 122,196,581 of record JAUPFV010000005.1, on the reverse strand, counting down.
AAATTAGAATCCCCATAGACCCTGAAACCCCAATGGACTGTAAACTCAGTGAAATAGTCATCTTCACTGAGCTTTTTAACTGGGTCTAAGGTTTCCCTTATATTCGGAGGTAGTTAGGTATTTCCACCTCATCAAGCTCTGCCCTAGTCAACTGAGCCCCAACGCCTGGTACATACTTATGGCCTGCATTATGGCCTCCAGGCTCTCCGGGATTCCTCAACCAATGGAGGAGTTTGCAGCTGTGGCCAGTCTCTGCAGAAACCACCACATTCCCTTCTATCACTTCAACATGGGTGATAATTATAAAGAAGTGGATGATCTGCTTGAGTCGGAGAGAAATTGGAGGACTCAATTCCTATTCGTAAGTGGTGATTGGGAGAATAGGAGGAAAATCAAAGCCGGAGTCAATCCAAGTCTCCTCACCAGCAGATGGAGGAGTGATCGTAAGGCTCCTACTTTATATTCTTATTTCTACTTTTATCGAATTTGCTTAAACTGACTGGTCTTGTCTTTTTTCTTAACAGAGCTGCTCAAAGACTTTAGTGACTACTTAAAGGCCGGGCAGACCACTTGTACCAAGATCAACACTTGGGCTGCTGAAAAATGGGGAAACCGGTTTCATGATGCTTTCATAGGAGGCAACTTTACAAGGTCTCACCTCTGGAACACTACTGGCCGGAGGGACTTGACCTGGGAAGAACTCACCACTCCAACCCCTCCGGATGTGGTCCTCAAGAGAACACACGAACCGGATGGGTCACTTTACTTGCCAGGCCGGGCCAAGGCCCCGAGTAAAATGAAAGGAAAAAAAGGGAAGGGCAAGAAGGTTGCAGGTGAGGGTAACCCTTCCGAGGTGGAGGAGGCTGCTCCAACAAATCCAGAGGGGCCAGCCCCAAGCCAGATCGATGTTGTTCTCTTAGAAGTGGTGGAGCAGGAGAGTGTTAGGGAAGAGGTAGGATCTCCCAAACCTCCAAGGGTTCGCAAGAGGGACCGAAAACGTGGAGCAGAGAATAAGGAGAGGGAGGCCAAAAAGAAAAAGACCTCTAGGGGTGACGAACTTTCTCTCCGGCCTCTGGAGCCTCTTCCCCCTGCAGACCCTACTGATCCGACAAGAGCATAGAAGATCCCTGGTGACTTTCACACTGACGAGGTTGGAGGAGGAGACCTTAGCATTGATGGTGTTGACATCACAGGGCTCGATGGACTTGGTGACTATTTTCCAAACCTTCCCAGAGACGATTTTGCTGGGCCTTACCTCCCTCCAAGCACTTTGAACACAGTTACTTTTAATGGTAAGACTTTTACTGTTTCAAGTGAAAGGGATATTATAGCTCACTCCATATTAAGTAATGTTCAGCCAGTGCTTGTTTTGGAGAAACAAGTTCGAGGTCAGGCAGATATTATCAACGATCTCAAATCTGACAAAGAGAAATTGTCTGATGATCTTCTTACTGCCACTCAACATGCTGAAATTCTGAAGGGAGAAAACGAGGAGCTAAAGAAGAGCCAAGAGGGTTGGACCACAAAGGCTGCCACTTTAGAAGACACTATCAAAGAGCTCCGGGAGAAGTTGTCCGGATTAGAGAAAGATCTCACCTCTTCAAAAGAGGAGGCAAAGGCCAAGGATCAAGTCATCCACAACTTGACAAATGACAAGATTGTGCTCGAGAACACAGTCTCCAAGGCTGCAGAGGAGAAAGCAGATCTGCTAAGGGAGCAGGAGGCCAAAATTCAGGCCAAGATCGATGCTTATTCCAACAATGTAATAGATACTCAAGAGCAAATGTATGCCAAGGTGAGGTCGGACATGGTCATGCTCTTTCATGAGAAGTTCCCGAAGAGGAACCTGGGAGATTTGTGGCTTCATGTAGAGTACGAAGACCTTCCCTTTCACACCATGGCTGATGGAGACTTGCATGATTATTCCAATGCTTCCTGACGAAGAAGAAAAAACCGGGGAGGACCCATACGAAGAGAAAGACGATCCCAAGAAGAAGGGAACAGGTGAGGCTGAGCCATCTTCAAAGGCTCAGTCTTAGACTATGAATTACCTTATCACCTTTTACTTTGTTTGAACTAAAGTCATTGGAAGGCCAAGGCATTTTTGTAATTGTGTCCGGCATTTAACCGGATAGATCTTTTGTTTTGTCTAACAATTTAAAGTCCTTGGAAGGCCAAGGCACTTAGTTTATTTCAATGAATATCTTCATTTTGCACAACTCTTGCATTCTTTCATAGTTTGTTTCAATTCTAATGCTGATGGCTAGTGTTTAAATAGCCCTTAGTTATTTCATAAATATTCTAAAGCGAGAGTGTTTAAATTCTCCGATGACAAAAGTTTAAGTAGTCATCATTCCTTTAATTTAATCCGGATGGTGTGACAAAAAACAAAGTAAGAACACTTTTTTTAAGAATGCATCAAATTTTTATAAAAAGCCCGGACACCTCATTAAAACCTCCCCGCGCCACCAGGGTAAGAAAGAGTATGCCTCCAAATATCTACATGGATTTTTAAACAAGTAAATATTTACATTGCTTCTATTCTAAGTACATCCGGAGATGTTCAATATTCCACGGGTGATTCAAAACCCTTCCATCCTTGTCTTCTAGCTAGTATGTTCCAGGTTTAAGCCTTTCAATGACCATATAAGGTCCTTCCCAAGTTGGGGCTAGTTTGCCGAGCAACTTCTCTTTGGTGTGTAAGAAGACCTTCCTTAACACCTTGTCGCCCGGCTGAAAATCTCTTCTTCTAACTTTAGAAGCAAACCTGCTTCTCATCAAACCCTGATAGTGTGCAGCTCTAAGGTGAGCTTTAACTCGTCTTTCCTCTATTAGGTCAAGCTGACCCCTGATTGCCACTTCGTTGGCGTGTTCGGAGAAATTGTGAACTCGAAAAGAAGGGAGAGTTGCCTCTATGGGAGCTATAGCATCCATCCCATAGACCAAGGCAAAGGGTGATTCTTGTGTTGCAGCCCCAGGAGTAGTCCGGTAGGCCCACAAAACCTCTTGTAAATAACTAGGCCACTTTCCCGCAGCCCCTTCTAAATTTTTCTTCAAACTGGACAGTATAGTTCTGTTAGCAACCTCAACTTGACTGTTTGCTTGTGGGTGGAAAGGTGAAGAGAAACAATGTTGTATACCCCTAGAGGCACAAAAACTCTCCATTTTCTTGTTGTCAAACTGTGGCCCATTGTCTGTCGTTATCTTCTATGGAACACCAAATCTGCAACAGATATTGGACAAAATGAATTTTATGACAGCTTTTGATGTTGTACCTGCCAATGGGGCTGCTTCAATCCACTTCGAAAAATAATCAATCACAACAATTATCGTCCTGCGTCCTCCGGATGCCATAGGAAGAGGCCCCACCAAATCCAACCCCCATCGAGCAAAAGGTATAGGCTCCGGAATTGACTCTAAAGGGATGGCTGGGACATGAATTTCGTTGCTATATCTTTGGCATGGGTCACACCTTTTCACCAGCTCCTTAGCATCTTGCATTATAGAAGGCCAATAATAGCCAGCTAGTAAAACTCTCCTTGTTAGAGCCCTGAATCCACAATGAGCTGATCTCTCACCATCATGCAATTCAGAGAGGACTACTTGAGATTCATCATCTCCCAAACATCGCAAAAGAGGTTTACTGTAAGACTTTTTATACAGAACGTCTCTTACTATGATAAAACCACGAGCCTTGTGCTTCATTTTTCTTGCTAGTGATTTATCCGGAGGCAAGACGCCATCAGAGAGATACTACAGGAGAGGAAATCTCCAATCTTGAGGTTGTTTCATCTGTACATCGAAAATTTCTTCCTCTTTGCTCACATTGAGTTGAATGGAAGGGCACTCCAGCATATGAATCCAAGGATATGACTCAGTGTATGCTATGGTTGCCAAGGAATCTGCTATTTCATTCTCTGTCCGGGGTATATGCTCATAAACAATTCTTTCGAACTTAAGTGCCTCATTTTTAAGAAGAAGTAAGTACTTCACTAGTTGCTCCTTTTTGGCCTCAGATTGACCTTGCGCATGGTGGATAAGAAGCTGGGAATTACTCATCATCTTGACCCTTTTGGCCCCACAAATATAAGCTAACTTTAAACCAGCTATAGCTGCTTCGTATTCGGACTCATTGTTGGAAGCCCTAAAAGCAAAAGATATAGCCTGGTACATTTTGTCACCATATGGAGAAGTCAAGAACACCCCTGCTCCACATCCCATAGTACTGGATCCACCATCTGTCCGGACGACCCAAACCTTTTTGTCTTTCATCTCAGTAGTCTGCTCCGTATCCCTATCAGAGTGGAATTCAACTAAAAAATCAGCCACAACTTGGGCTTTGATTGCTCTTCGAGGAGAAAAATCAATATCGAAGTCCCCCAATTCCACTGACAACTTAGTCATTCTACTTGAAATGTCTGCCTTTTGAAGAACATTCTTCAAGGGAAAAGATGTCCGGACGATAATAGGATGAGCCTGAAAATAAGACCTCATCTTCCTTGCAGCAATTACCAAGGCTAATGCTAATTTTTCGAGCTTTAAATAGCGTTTTTCTGCATCTATCAAGCTCTTGCTGATGTAGTACACCGGATGGGGGTAATTATCCACCTCTCTTAACAATACAGCACTGATGGTACAACTTGAAACTACCAAGTATACGAAGAGTGTTTCTCCATCAATAGGTTTAAATAAAGTCTTGGGGGAGGACAGATGTTTCTTAATCTCATTGAAGGCCTCATCGCACTGTGAAGTCCAGTCAAATCCCTTCGCACCCTTTAAAGTTTGAAAAAACGGGGCACATCTATTCGAAGACCTTGAGATGAATCGATTTAAAGCAGCCAACCTCCCAGTCAACTGTTGTACTTTTTTAACATTCCGAGGATGCTCCATTTGGAATAAAGCATTAAGCTGGTCCGGATCAGGCTGTATCCCTTGCTCACTTATTATATAACCTAGGAATTTCCCGGATTGCACTCTGAACACACATTTTTCTGGATTTAGCTTCAAATTCACTTTTACTTAGTTAGCAAAAGTTTCTTGGAGGTCCGTCAAGTGTAGTTGTTCATCCACACTTTTCACCATCATGTTATCAATGTATACTTCCATATTTCTTCCAATTTGACCAGCAAAGGCTTTGTTCACCAATCTCTGATATGTAGCCCCAGCATTTTTCAATCCAAATGGCATCACGTTGTAGCAATGAAGACCCCTGTCAGTGACAAACGTGGTATGCTCATGATCCTTCGGATCTACTTGAATCTGATTGTACCCGGAGAAAGCATCCATGAAGGATAGTAGCTTATTCCCTGAAGTGGAATCTACCAGCTGATCAATCCGGGGAACTGGATATAAATATTTTGGGCGAGCCCTATTGAGATCTGTGAAGTCAATGCACATACTCCACTTGCCATTTTTCTTTTTCACCAAGACCGGATTGGCAGTCCACAAATGATACTGAGACTCCTTTATATGCCCCATTTTTGTGAGCCTGTCAACTTCTTCAACAATAACATCAGCCTTTTCTTTGGAAAAAGCCCTTCTCTTTTGTACCACAGGTGCTATGTCCCTCCGAATAGATAGGTGATGTGATATAATATCTGCTGGAACCCCAGTAACATCAGCATTGCACCAAGCAAAAACATGCTGATGGACTTTTAGAAACTTTAACATTTTATTCTTCAGTTCGGATGGCATTTTGGACCCTATCTTAACACTTTTTCCTTCTTCCAAAGAATGTATTTCAACTTCTTCAACCGGTATCAACACTCCAGGGGTCTCTCTGGGGTCATCAATTTCACGCTCACCCCCAGAAAGCCCCTAAAACTGCTATTCTTCGTTGATACGAACTGCCCCCAACGTCCGTGGAGCCAGTGCTGTAGCATAACATTCTCTTGCAATCTTTTGACTACTCCGGACAACTCCCACTTGTCCTTGAACATCATATTTCAAACATTGGTGGACTGTCGAGGCCACTGCATGCATCCTAGAGAGCCAAGACCTCCCAAAAATAGCATTATAACAAGTGGGATAATCCACCACAATAAAAAGTATCTTGACCATCTTCTTAAAAGGGACCTTGCCCAACAAAACTTCATCTTCGAACTCCCCGATCACATATGCTGAGCTTCCAGTGAAGCCCACAATTGATCTGTCCGAACGCTGAATTACAGCTGGATTTTTCATCTTTTTGTAAGTGGTTCAGAAGAGGATATTGGCTGAACTCCCAGTATCCACCAAGATTCGTCCTATGTCATTGCCCCCTATGGATGCTCCTATGACAACAACATCTTCATGAGTTCCAGCCATATCCTTTAAGTCATCTTCATCGAAAACAATGAAGAGGAATGGAATTTGTGATTGATAGGAAGTCATGCCTCCTTCTGGCTGGGTAGCTAAAGTATGAACGTGCCTCTTCCTTGAAGAAGCAGTAGGAGCTGTCATAGTATCCCCTCCGAAAACTGTAAGTGACTCAAAAAACTTAATAAGCCCGTAGACTGTTTTACAACGTTCCTCAATGGCACCCACTCTATTTCGAGTTGGATCAGGATCCAAGTATTCTGATTCTACATCAAATCTTTCGATTATAACCATAGCTCCCTCCGAAGCAGCATTGCTCGGACCAACCCGATGAGCATTATCAAGCCTATTTCCTCCTCTTCTTTTGACATATGCCCCCAGCTTTCCTCTTTCAATTAAGTTCTGAACTTCTTGCTTCAAAGCTATACAATCGTCAGTGGTATGGCCAGTATCATTATGGTACTGACAGAAAGAATTGTTACGATGTTCCCTAGGAGATTGCAGTGCGGCCGGCCTTCTATAGTGTACTTCTTCCTTTGTTTTGTCATAAATGGTGGCCACACTTTCTTTTAACTCGGCGAACCAATCCGGTTGAACCCAAGGCCCCCTCTTATTTCTAGATTGTTGACTATGGGCAGGCGTAGCTGGCTGAGATTGAGCTTTAGCCCTGTTATCTCCTTGTTCGGTCTCCCTTGCCTTGTTCCCGGACTGGTTTTGGTTGGGGTTTGGTGCAACCGGGGAAGACCTCACCTGCCTGTGCACCCTAGTTTTCTTTGTTTCATCAACGTTGATTTGCTTTCCGACCCGATTCAGTAGACCTTCCCAAGTCATGGCTTTCTTTTTGGTCACTGAATCAGCTAAATTTCCATGGTTTAAGCCCTGCCTCAAAGATGCTATGTCTACTTGCTCGAAGCAATCTGCCAACCCATTTCTGGTGTTTACAAACCGACTTATGTATTCTTTTAGTGATTCGTTTGGTTCTTGGGCACAATGGATTATAGTGTCCCTATTGCCCTTTAATTCCTTACTCCCAACAAATTGCCCTCGAAAGGCCACCCAAAAGGTATCGAAGTTTCTGATGCAGCTTTGTGATAGGCTGTTATACCACTTCAGAGCACTCCCCGTAAAGTATTGGGAGAATTCTCTACAGAGTAACTTGTCGTCATCATCGAAATTCATCATAAAGTTTTTAAATTGTTCCAAGTGGTTGTCTGGATCTTTGCTGCCATCGTACTTCCCCATTTTTGTGCTATCGAACCTCTTGGGAGGTTTCCGGACAGAATCTTAGAAGACAATGGAGATTGTCTCCAATTCCGTCCACGACTGAAAGCAGTATCCTCATTGGGAGTTGCAAAGATACCTGGTTCATCGTGGAAGGAAAAATGATCCATCAGCATCCGGTCTACATGCCTCCGGCTGTGGGATGATCCTTTGCCTATATTCCTTTTTAGTTTCCCATGTCTATCCTTTTTTCTTGAATACTTTTTAATCAACTTTTACTTCTTTTTGGATCGGCCCTTATCATTGCTTGAGGATAAGGACTCTTCAACTCCATCCTCGTCCGAGGAGCTACCAGAAGACTCCGAGTCTGAGTTAGAACTCTCCAATGGCTTAGACCGGTGAGAGTTTTTGGAGCTAGCATGAGTCTTCTTGGTACTCACATGAGTCTTCGAAGGCTCATGCTCTCTAGGGTTGTCGGTATGATGAGCGACATATGCTTTTGACTTCTCTTTCATGCCCATCTTAGCCTTCTCTGCCCTCAGAGCTTCTATCTCGCCTTTTAATCTATCACGCTCCTCGATGGTATATTCGTCATTTTCACCCACCACTTCAAGTAAAGCTGGTGGTACTTCCGGGGCGTCCGGATTCATTCGGACTGATTTTTCTTGTTGGTTTCGAATGCTCGATTCAGGCACCGTCGTGCTCCCACTATGGTCGCCAATTTGGTGAGGTTTATTTTCGTCTGAGGGTAAGTTTGTAATTTTTGTTTAGAACTGTGTGGAAGTTTGAGAGTATTTAATGTTTGAGTAAAGGGTAGAGGGAGAATTAAGCAGCCTGGTTGTATTGTATTTTCATTACCCTCATTTAATGTTGGTGGTTAAGTATTTATACCTTTAGATTTGGGCTTTACGGGCTTTCGGGTCACGTTTAATGGACCCGGGTCAAGTTTAAGGACCCATGAGCTCTTAGTAGGAGAGCAAGCAGCTTAGTCAAGAAGTGATTAGGTTTTAAGTACGTTAGTTCTGTTCGAACATCATAATGGATGATGGCATCCGAATTGTCATTGTCTGGTTAGATAGACATTGTCTGAACTGACCCTGTCCGAATTGGTAACGGGATCCGGACTCATCAGAGGTAAGCTCTAATAGTATCACAAAGTTGTTTTTTAGTAATAAGCTAGTAGGATAGGTAGAATATACAGTTGAATTCATCAACTCCAGAAACACTATTAGGGTTAAAAGAGTTTATAGATATCAATATTTCTTTATCGTTTGGTAATGCACGGAGAAAATTATTGTTTAGAGAAGTCACAAGTTTAGGGATACTTTTATCAATATCATTTTGTAATGAATTGATTGAAGGGCTATTTAAAATGGTTTTAAAATGGTCAACGGATGATTCAGCAATCTCATTGTAATTTCCAGACCATTGACCATTTATTTTAATTCTATCAATTTTGTTCTTTTTAACTCTTCTGTTCACGGAGTTGTGATAAGGTTTTGAGTTTTTATATCCTGATTTGAGCCAATTAGAGGAGCTCTTTTGTTCCCAGAAGCTTTCCTCTCTAGCTAAAATATTTAAGTGTATGTCACTACTTTTTGATATGTTTATTTAGTCTTCAAGGCTTTTAGATTGCTCAAGACAATTTGAGCATATTCTATATTGATTTCAGCATTTGCAATGCTATCAAGATGTTTCCAAATACATATTTGTTCCAAAAGATTTAAGTTTATGCTTTAATCTTTTTAGTTTTGATCGAAAAACAGTGATTGAAGGGACATATAAAGTTTCATTCCAGTTGATTTGAACAATTTTTAGAAAATCTTTGTGAAGTAACCACATATTTTATAACTTGAATAGATCCTTAGTTTTATTATTAGTTGAGGACATGGTGATAACTAAAGGTGAATGGTCAAAATATGTTCTAGCCGAATGCTTTACATTGGTTATGTTGAAATAATCTCTACAAACTTCATTGTGAAGTAACCTCTCTAGCCTTTTCCATTTTCTATTGTTTGACCAAGTGAATTTTGAGTGAGAGAATCCAGGATCCTCTAGATTACAATCCAATATCATGCTATTGAAGTCATCAATAACTATGATAACTAAGAATGTGCAATCTGGATGCACATTTGCATTTGATATGATGTTGAAGTCACCAGCAACTAACCATTCTATGTTAGTTTCTGAGATTTCTCTGAGATGATCCCAAAAGAGTTTATCTTTGGGATCTGATACGTTTTACATAAATGATTGCTATAAGGAATTCTTTATTATAGGAAGAGTGAGACACCTTCATGTGAATAAATTGATCATTGTTGAGTAATGTTTGAACCTATAAACTATGTTTTCACATAATCCAGATTTGTTATTTACATTTGTAGTGCCATTATTAAACCGCTAATATTATTTATTATTAATTGCATTTTATCATATGATACCATTGGCTCTTAGAGCACAGTGAAGTCAACGTGTTCAGATTTGGAGATGGACTTAAGTATTCTTATGGATCATTTGTTTCCAATGACACGAGCATTCCCGCTTAATATGTAGATTGTCATTTGATTAGAGAGGAACAAGATTTGGTTGATCCTGTGGAATGGACAACATTAGTAATTAAAGGGGGGGGGGGGTTGAGGTTATTGCCTTTTGATTTTTTCAGTATTTTGTTTATGGATTTGGTCTTTTCATTTTTTGGAGATAATCTCTCCATTACTGGACGTAATAAAAGACTAGTTGGAGTAGACAATTTAAGAGAGCTTTGATCATTATCAGAGACTGAATTGAGAAGATCAGTAGATAAAAAGAAAGTTTTTTCTAATTTTATATTTTGAAGGGCATGAATGATGTCATTTTTTGTGACTTCAATGACATCATTATTTGGTTCAGGTATCCAATACTTGTTTTCAGAAAGGGTGCTGCGAGGTTCTTCCTCATTGTAATTTGGTTTTTTTACATCTAGGATCATTTCTAGGAGTCGTTGGTTGGTCAGAGGAAGATTGATGATAATATGTTTTGGGTATATAGTTTTAGGGATCATTAGTTGAAGATATGTTTGACTGAGAATTGGGTATGTTTTTGTTCACAATCACAGATTTGATCTTTTAGATCCAAATATCTTATTGAAGGGCAGAAGCAGGTTTCAAATTTGATTGAGAAGAGTCTGAGGTGAGTTGTGTTTCATCAACAAATGATTTATTTTTATTTTTGTTTCATGAATCAATATTATGACCCATGTGTTTACATGAGTAACAAAATCGAGAAAATGACCCATAAGATATAGGTTGCCACAAGCCTTTATCTTCCCCAAAACCAATCCATATGTTTTGGGAAAGAGGTTTGGAAATGTCTAATATAATCAGGGCTTTACAATAGTTAAACTAGCCATATTGAAAGAAAGAACCCAAATAGATAAAGAAAATCTCATGCCTTTATTCTATCTTCGATATATAGTTCTGGTTGTAAATATACTCAAGGATCTCTGGGAAGAAAACCAAGACATGAGTCTCAGGTGACTTCACTCTGGGATTGAATTCAGGACTCTATTTAAGGAGTCGAAAGGAGAATTTTCCTATACAGTGAACATTCATTTTCCATAAAGATTTTAAATCATTAGGGTTATCTAATTCTATAAATGCATGTCTGAAATCCCAGATATGTATAATGTATATGCCTATTAGATTTAAATATTGAAGGTAAGTTCTAATATCAACTAAATTAGGTTTATCGTATGAAAGTTTTGCAATAAATGTATATTTAGATGAGTTAAGAAAATAGTCCTTATCTAAATGGTTGAAGATGAATATTTGATGACCTTCTTTACTCAGGTACTAGACTCCTTCATGACTTACGATCTTTTGTTGAGGCTTTAGAAGATCCGCGAAAGATTTTTGTATCTTGATTCTTGATTTGCCTAAATTAAATTAGGATTAGCTTCGAAGACTGGATTTTTGTGAAGCCCCGAGTGGTTTGGTTTTCTGGGTAAAGGAGAAAAGTCCATGTTTCTAGTTAATTTTGGTGGATAAGTTGAATATTTGAGTCTTTGAGGAACTGTCGAGAATAGTTCTTCAGTTATTTAATATTTGACAAGAGTAACTGGGTCTTTTTTCTTTGAATTTTAGTGGTTATACTGCGAGGCAACCTCAAGGTGAGGTTGAGGAAGCGATTTATCCATCAATTGGCTGAGATGCGGCTGAACAATTCTAGGTTTTAATTTCGGGTTTTTTTCAAAAAAAGAGAAAACCATTCTTAGAACTTCTCTCAAATTAATAACTCAAAATTCAATAGTTTTTTCATATTGTATATGCATCTTATATGTTATATTATAGTATAATCTAAAACCATCAATGATGTTTTTTTGTAATAAGTAAACTAAGTATGTTTTTTATATATTTCGACAAAAAAAACTATATTCATAAATGTGAATATAAATTTATAATTATAAAAATAGTAGTTATTATACATAATACTTTAAGAATATTTTTTAAACTAATTTAGTTATATGTTGAGTTAAAAAGTCAATTAACTTACCACTTAAGTTTTTTTCACTTTCATATAGAGATACATAATGTCATTTACATTTATAAAGATTATATATACTACACGCTTGCATTATAACTTTCGAATGATTATTATTTATAATAACTATCATTTTTAACATTTATTAGTATTAATATTTTTATAGCGTTTTAATGCTTTTGGTTTTCGAATATTTGGATGGCTACTTAGTTGTTTCGTAATTCAATTAACGTTAATGACTTAGCCTTCGGTCAAATTATTTATTGTGTTTTTTATCGTTAGGATGGCATGAATTAATTTCTCAATGGATCGGATCTTACATCTAGACAATTTCCATTCTTATCTATAGCGGTCATAGTCCTTGTAAACAGATTAAGGGAAGATTATCCAAATGATACTCATCATCTTGTTGTATTTTCTTGTGAATGTCTGTCGAAGCATGTGTGGTGACTGATATATATTAAGTATAGGTTCAAAGTAACAGCGATAATATCATTATTGAAGGCTTGAATTGGTTTCATAGGTTGTAACTTGATGGAACTGAGTTTCTTCTATCTGCTGGAAGTTTCCTAATTAATTGAGTCTCATAATTTTTCCTTTCTAAAGTAATTTTTTATATTAATTTTTTCTTTATATTAATTAGGTTTTCATCAATCAAGATTTACTATTTATTAGGTTTTCAATTTTATGATTATGGTTTTATTACAGTTGTTGATTAATGTGATTTAATCTGGAGCGTCTATTGGAGAATTAAATTTCTCCCTAAGTCTATAAATAGATGAATCATAACGAGTGATAAAGGCGCGACGTGATAAAACAACAACGATAGCGATGGAGAAGATCAACGAGTTAGTTTGTATAGAGTGTACTAAGGTACAAGATGTGAATTTGCATTATAAGATTCACAGATTCTTTGCAAACCAAGAAGAGACTTTTGTAATAAATGAATAATTAAATGTTTATTATTTGAAAGTCTTCTTGTAACCTCATATAAATATATTTTATTTACTACACGTGAATGTACAATTTCTTCACAATTTGAACACGTTAAATCTCTTTTTGTGCGGTTGGTTTATTTTATGTTATTTCTTGTTCACTTTGTAAGAACTGAGGCTCTGATTACCTCTTATAGCCTTTAGGGTAGGCGTTCGCCAATTGTCAGTCACTATGTCGACTGAGTGGTTAGGATTTGGTCTAGCGAGTCTTGTTATGGTTGGATCATATCTTTTTAATTTTATTAACAATATCGAATATTTAGTCTCAAAGTATACTAAAATATATTGAATCCATTTTCGTTTAGATTTCTAGAATTCTTAAATTACAGAGGGTTTTGCATGCCTGTCAAACTAACTATGGAAACGCTTCCAGATTAATTCATGCTAACCTTGTTCATGCATATGTTTAAAAACCATTATTTGTCTGAAACCTCACTTGAGGATAAAAAGCTCTATTTTGTCAAAGAGAAAAGAATACATCAACAAATAACATAATGCTAGAGTTATTTGGACATTTTATTGAATCAAAGAATCTTCAAATTGTTTAAAGTTTCTTCTAGTTGTATGATACGTTTTAGATGGTTTGAATTTTCTTCGCGTTTCTATATGATATAATATAATATCTTTCTATTCCGTTAAAATGTATAAGGAATGACTAACATTGTTATTGCATGAAATGAAGAAGCAATTTTGTATTTTTTAAAGGTTTGACTTATTGAATAGCAAGTATGTTTTTGAACTTGAGGTTGAGTAGCCCTCTTGTCTTTTTAAAGCATGTATGAAGGACTAAATATCAATTTGAAGTATTATGGTGTTCGAAATTGGGGCACTTGAATAAAGTAAATTACCAAACTACCATTTTTTAAAGAATATGCATGGAGGAAGTCGTAGTTATTAGTCAATGCATGCACACCTTGTGAAACTTGGACTAGTTAGAGTAAAACTGACATGCAACACTCATGAAGTTGATCTCTCTCATTTCATCTTCGTTGTTTATCTTAATTCATCCCAACTGTTAATGTTGCATCATTTAAAGCCTTGGTTGTAAAAATAAAGGGTTAGATTAAACGTACGCTCTCCAATATAAAGGTTGTTCTTTGTTCTTTGATGAATTTTACGTGTGCTCTCCACTGAAGCTCTTCTACTCTAAAACCATAAACTTATTTTTCTTATTTTATTTCTAAAGCTTCAATTTTTAGCATCGTTAGTCTCATCCATTTACTTTCAAAAATTCCTTAAGATAAAGCGTGTGCAAGAAGAGAATCCTAGTTTCACCTTCGCTGCTATGATTTATCAAGGAGATGAATCTCATGAAGAGCCTCTAAGATGTCACGTGGAGACAAATGACTGATTAAGTTAATAAATGTTTCTTTAATGAAAATTTATATGGATCATGGGGATACTTTGCTATTTGAGGAAATATCGATCGTGTTTGTGCCTATTTTAGTTTCCAGGAAATAACATACCTTAGGTATGTATGGAAATCTTGATAAAATTGACATTAGAAATGCGTTAATGGATAACTATAAATATATGAAGCCTTCAAAAATGAGAAAATGTTGAGATATTGGTGTATTTGACCCAATGTGGCAATTCACTTTTCAAAAAAAGGTCAGATCCCATTAAATACTAAAGTGAAATAGGATTTGTTCTTTACCTATGTGTTGGGACACAGTCTAAGATTTATGTTAAGCCCATACCTATTGCAATTTATTGAAGTAATCATATTATGTCATTCACACTTGGTACCTGACTCTCTGAGGCTTCTGATGAATAACATTATTCATGCTCATGACCGTTTTGAGGCTTTTGACCTCAAAGGTTTTCCTACCCTAGATAAGTTGACTGGAAAAAAGAGTAATCTATACTTTTACTTTATGTTTAAGGGTTTTTTAAAAGTTTTCTTGACTATCTTCCAGATTGTAATAAGGTGTGGAAGAATAATTCATATATATGTCCCGATGTTGGAAGAATGGCAGTGAGTGGGAGCCAGTCCTAGTAACCCACCTAGCTTAATAAATAATTTGTTTAATACTTTAATTATACTTTATTCTTCAGTCTAGTTGGCAAAGATGCAGGCCAGGAACACCCAGACCTTGCGTTCGAGACCCAAATGTGGATTCTTGTTCTTTTAATTTTTGACTTAATTTATTTTATTATATATATATATATATATATATATATATATATATATATAATTTTGACTTAATTTATTTTATTATATATATATATATATAATAATATTGATATATTATTTATTTTTTCTTATATATAAAATATACATCTATATTGTTTTATTATAAATAAATATCTTAATTAAAAAATAATATAAATTTATATATATATATATATATATATATATAGTTTATGTATATTTTTATTATATATTAATTATTTATAAACACATTGATTCATAAATTTATAATAATTTGATCAGCAGGCGGGTTGGCTCCTCAGTCGTCGCCCACTAACTACAAAATACAATATTTTAGAGCAATTGTTCTTTTACTATCGATTAGAAAACTCTAACTACAAGCTTCAAACACTAAGGTATTTATTATGGCTCTATGTTATTAATTCTCAGAATTGAAGCTTTGCTACATGTCTTATATTACTATTCACTAGTTACAAAAAGTAATATTGGTTGATCTATATTTTTTTCTTAAGATAAAGACTTATAGAGTTCAATTTCGAAACAAATAGACCTGCATAAATCATAATTTTTTATTTTTCTTTACGGATCAAACAATAACAACATAGGCTTTCGAGTTCATTAACAATACATGTCCTAATCGATACATCTATTTATTCTTTTATACGCTCATTAATAGTTGTATCAACTCTACCACTAGCACAGTAAACGAATTCTCCAATCACATCACCTATCTAGTAACACTGTTTACTCATGCTCAACTTAGGGCACGGATACCCCTACCTTTTTCCTTTTCTCGGACCTTTGGCTTTTGTCATCCAAAATAACAATGCTTGTCTTCTCATTGTGTTATGGTTGATATTCTTCTACCCGAGTTTCTATCCTGGCCTTGAATGATATTACATTTGCTACTTCAACAAAAATATCTTCAGTCACTTCCATAGCTTTGGATAATGACGTTTGAGTCTCGATTGAGAAAATTCATTTTGAATAATAGTGAGTTTCCTGATGTTCATTCCACCTTCCTCAAAAGGTCTAGAAAGGTGAATCCATTTTTACCAGTGTGTAGAATTTTCAGAGTAAGTTGATCTCCATAAGAATTTGTTAAAGTTATTTCAAGTTTTTTAATTACAAAATTAGAAATATAAGTATTTTGCATTCAATAAACATGCATAGACATAAGAACTAGTGAGATTAGAGCTAGCCTTCCTCCATAAGAGAGATTTTTGCATGTTGTTAGTAAATATTAAAGTATCATCAACGAAAGCAAAACATGGGACAATATACTTGGATCTAGAGGCAAATTTCATATGCTTGTTATTACTGAAAATATTATAAAGGCCTCTAGTGAGAACTTAACAAGCTCGGAGACAAGGGATCACCTTGTCTCAAGCCTCTGCTTGATTTAAAATAGCCTATAACACTGCCATTGATTATCATGGAAATATTAAAGTTTCTAATAAGGTTGTTGATAAGAGTCGGAGATGAAAGAGTGAGACATCCTGTCGAATGCTTTGGACATATCCAGCTGAATCAGTATGATGCCAGATTTGGGCTTTATATCCAAGTCATGAACTGATTCTTTGGCTATTAAAATATTTTAATGGATGAACTGTCCTTAACGTAATCCCCATGGGAATTAGAGATTATATTGGGCAATATGATAGAAAGGCTAGAGTTAATAAGCTTGGACATTATTATATTTAGCATAATACACAAGCCTATAGGTCTATAATTGGTCCAACTAATATGATTGATAATTTTGGGGATTAAGCATAAACTTGTGGCAAAAACTCCATTAGGAATCTTCTTGCCTTGAATGAAATCATTTAGAGCATTACAGAGGTCAGTCTTTATTATCTTCCAACATAATTGGTAAAAATAAATGTTATAGCCATCAATCCCTACAACACTTGAAGGGTTTATAATATTGATTATACTAAGGATTTCCTCAACATTTGTAAGCTTTAGTAGAGCTTCATTATCTTCCAAAGAGACCAGATTAGGAACATTGTTAAAGATTTTGTTTTCCATCTTCATTGATTCATGACCTGCATTAGCATAATAAAATCTAGTTAGTATTTTTTAAACTAACTTTCAGCTGAATTACCAATGGTTTCAGGATCAATAATCCAGTTGGAGCCATCTTTAATGCTTCTGATTATATTCCTTCTTCTCTTTTTAGAAACATAAAAGTGATAAACTTTGGTATTCTTATTCATGTCTCTCAGCCAATTGCTATAACATTTCTGTTTCCATAAATTCTCTTCCATTCTCAATGTTTGAAGGTATAAGCTATTAACTTTATTTAGAGAGTATTTAGTATCAGGATTATTGATAGAGTGTTGGAGAGCTTCAAGTCTTTTGACCTCCTCTTCAGTATCTTTGACTTTATTAAATATATTGCCAAAGTGATTTGAGCTCCACTCCTTGAGACATTTCTTTAACCTTCTCAGTTTGAACCAGAATATTTAAATAGGATTGTCATCAATATTTTGAATCCAGTTTTGTTCATCAATACTAAGAAAGTTTTCATCAAATGTCCACATATTCAAACTTAAAGATGTTTTTGAAAGTGTTATTGTTAAAAGAGATATTGATAAGAAGGGGAGCATGGTAGAACATGTTATGACCGTGTGAAGAACCTGAGTTTCCTTGAACATTTTGGACCAAGAATTGTTAATAAGAGCGCGATCCAATATCTTCCATTTAGTGTTCATATTCTAGGTTAATTTAGAGCCTGCAAACCCCGCATCTTCTAGGTGACACTCTCTCAAAGTATCATTAAAGTGTTCAATGCTATTGTGGTATAAAGTTAAGCAGCCCAACTGTTACTCAGCTGAAGTGATTAAGTTAAAATCTCCAACAGTGATCCATTCTTTCTGAGTAGAAGAGATGCTTCTAAGCTGATCCCAAAGAGAAATTATGTTCAGTCTCTAACAGTTAGCATAGATAATAGTTAAATGAGAACTGATTTCGAGACCATGTGAGGATATGTCAAGATTTAAACATTGAGCATGATCTGTAAGAGTTGTAATATTGATATCCTCCATCCAAAAAAACCATATCTTATTTGAAATGTTGGCGATACAGTTTGTGAACCCCAATCTCGTGGCTATGATTTCCAGCTTCTCAACCTTAGCAAGAGGCTCGTGAATTGCAACTATTTTAATTTTTATTTGATAATTATGGATTTCAGTCTTTTAATCGTTGCTTTGTTGTTGATTCCTTTGAAATTCCAGCTGAATATCTTTATCATTATCATAGTAAGAATATTGATTATTTTTATCCCCTAAATACTTCTGAGACTTGATAACCAATTTATTTGGTCTTATCAATTTCTTAGCAGATTTGAGTTTCTTTTTCAGGATCTCATTGAATTCCATGTCACTGCCTTGAGCCTTGATAGATGGAGTGTTTGGAGTTCTCCCCATAGTTTCTTAGTTTTGAGTAGAACATATATTATCATAGCCAAGGTAGTTGATGTGTTTATATCATTGATCCAATTTAAATTGCTTTCAATATGTCTTCAATCCCATATCTCAACGTTTTATTCTCTTTCAAAATTAAAGGAGTTCGGAAATTGAGTTAAAAAGGATCGATTGGGTAATCCACCAGAAAGTTTGTCGATTAAATTTATTTTAGAATCTTTAACTAACGATATCTTTACTGGTTGATGGTACTTGATTGAAACATGATCCAATTTCTGATTTATCTCTTCAGCTTTAACATTAAACCCAACATGATCTTTCTTAGTATTAACTATATCCGCATAATATTTTCTTGTCTGATCTTTTGTTAATGGCCTTTCTCTATTTCCATATTGAAGAACATGGTATTTTTTTTCAAAAACTTCGTTGTTATAGATATCCATTGATAAGCAGGAATCTACAAAGAGAATTCAATTTCAAAATGTAAATGAAAGATGATTTCCATTTATTAGGAGATTGGAGATCCAGAAAAAATATTTAAAAAAGGATTAGTCAACTATTATCCAAATATATATACGACTTTGAGCCAAAAAACTGGATGAAGTTAACTATTGTGTATTTTATATAATTGATAATATGTATGAAACTAGAATTGTAAACGATTTTTAGTTCTGATTTTATAATATTAAATAAATATCAAATGGTGTTTTATCATTCCACAAAACAGTTTATCTTCGGAGGCGGCACAAAAACAAACCTAAACACAAATTATGGAAACCTTAAGGTTTTAGGGGTTAGATTATTTTTACGTTATCAACATCACAGTTTTAATCTCCCCTTATATTTTTTTTGTTATTTCTTACATAGTCATAGTCCCAAAGTTTATTTTGATCTTAATTGTTATGTTTTTATCTCAATTGTAATTTTAAAAGCTCTGAATTTCTTATAAAATACAAAGTTCTACATTCTGTAAGCAAGTCAAATATTTCTACCTATTTGAAATATTGTTAGTAAAAATGATAGTAAGGTTTTGAAAATCCAACTATATTTATAATTGATAATATAGTATCTTTCTAATAACATATTAAATAATTGGACATTAAGTTATAGGCTAAACACCATTTTTTATTTTTTATTTGGAAACGACTTCAACATTTAATGCTCTATTCAAAGATACTTAATATCGATGTTTTTCGGTAGAGTAATAGCTTTAAGGTGATTTGGAGCCTGGTGATGAGTATAATTTTTTTTTAAGTATCCACTTAGCTAACCAGTTAGCATTGTGGTTTTGGTCTTTATATATGAGGATTAATGTCATGTTTGATGTTATAAGTTTCATGCAACATTCAATGAGAGGTTCAAGAAACCACAGAGCTTTACTTATCCGCAACATTTCTATTAGGATCAATGAGTCTCATTCAATATCAAGTACGCTTATATCCTTAGCCTTGCAAATCAGTAGTACGTCTAATAAAGCCCTATACTCCGCAATAAGTGGTGTTTGTTTGTCGTAGATTCTACCATATGCAGTAACTATATCTCATTTATTGTCTATAATTAGGTCACTCCACTTGATTCATGAGATAGCTCACAAGAGTCGTATGTGTTCAATTCATATTTTAAAGCAGTAGGTAGGTTCCATTTAAAAAAATAGATTTGATTAAGTGTTGGAAGCATCCTAACTCAGATAAGTCTTAAGATCCTTGTACGAGTGAGTTCTTTTAACAAGATTAGCACAGTCTAAGATAGTTATAATATTCTTTATATTGTTTAAAATATTATTGATCGAATAGTTTAGCTCTTGATGTTTAATTTTGTTTATGGATATCCAAAGTACCCAACATATTATAGGAGGTAAACTAGTTCTTATATTAATCTCCCTATTGAGGAACCAAAACCAGTTGTGATGAGGTCGCTATTATCAACATTAAGATCAATGAGCAAGATGTGAGTATAAATAAAAACTAACTAAAGAAATAAAAATAGATCGAGATCAAAATCATTAGCGACGACCAGGCCGAGGCCCCTACGACAACGATAATGGTCATCTTACAAGAAGAAACCGAACAACAACTAAATGGAACGATCAACATAGCCTGATTGAGGCTCGCCACACCGATAAAGAAACCGAGTAGAGGTCATCGCTTAGAATGAACCCGATCAAGGTGTTATCGAGCAGAACCAAAGAGGAAACCGAGCAAGAGCTATTACTGAACGCGAACGCAATTAGAACTTTAACGAACATGATTAATCATAGTAGAGGTATTTAAAGACTGATTCATGACAACGAGGCCGATAAAGCTCGGTATCAAGATAAATGGCGAACGACGAGGTCAGAAATAATTCAATGTTCGTTTAAGGAGAGGTTGGCTGGTCAACCCACGTGACGCACTATGACTAGAGTAATGACCATAATTCTATAACTATTATCATAAATACAAGTCCACGATCGAGATTAGTGGAATCATGTAATGAATGATAGATTCAAACTACTATGTAAATAGTATAAATATGCATAACACTATGTACAATGTGACTTATCTTCTCGAATCAATAAAATTACTATATTGGTGATTATTTGTTAGATTTCCTTTTTAACAAATTTGGTGTCTTCTGTGGTAACTCTTTGAAAACCACACATCTGTGTTTGCACCAATAATAGTGAAAAGATATGAGTTTGAAAAAGAAACCTCCAAAAGAAACGTTGTAATGTCAAACGAAACTCCAGTGCTAGACCAAGCTGTCGTGCCAAGTAACGTCCCACTCCATGCTGTAACCCCTTAAGAAAACCATGCTCTGGAAGCATTGGAGGTTCCAGTAGGCGTGCACACCACCCGGTCGATCCTGAAATCGCCCCATTTATGGAGGAAGTTGTTACAGATCATGCCGATCCAACTTATCCACAGGAATTCATCGATTGGAACAACATATCTAACTTATGCAGCAAGCTCAATAGAGGGCCTATTGCGATCAGGAGGCTAAAACTCAGGCGGCTAAAGCCACCTGGACAAAGATGAACGACGCTCTCTATGAGTTTACAGCTAAACTCCGTGATTGAGGAAAAAAGAGACCACAGTCTGGAGTCAAGGCCAGTCGAGCATCTAAACGAGAGGGATCTAAACACGATAAAAACAACGAGAGGATTAACGAAAGAAACGGTTAGAAATGCTCAAAAGAGAAAGAGCACCATCGTGAGGACAAGAAAGCCACCCTAGAAAGAACAAGGAAAATGAAACCCAATAGTATTATCAAATACGCCCTAAAATGGCCGCGTACGTAGTCAAGAAATATCTGTTCATAGAGAAGATTCTCATGGTTGAGCTCCCACAAACATTTGATCCATTCTGTATGGAAGACACAATGGTGCAGGTGATCTAGAAAGGCACATGGAGAAATTCAGAAATATGATGATGGTTTTTAATCCAGATGACGCCATGATTTATCGAGCTCTATCCATAGCACTTAAAGGTAATGCCATGACTGGGTTAGCAACTTACCCAAAGGTTCTATCCATGATTTTGTAGGATATGAAGCGTGTTTATAAACAGGTTCATTGATGACAAGGATCTGACGTGTGAGAGTAAATCCATCATGAACCGTTATAAGATAAGAGGGGATTCATTAAAGAGTTAAGTCAAGCGATTCGTCCATACCATGAATACTCTCCCCGATCTGGCAGAAAACATGGATGTTCCCTCTTTAAAGAGAGGCATCAACAGACACGGTAAACTGTATGTTGATCTTATATGCTTTCCCGTTGAAAAAATAGAGGACCTTCTTGCTCGAACTAACCAATTTATCAAGGTGGACGGTGCATCGAAAGGAGACCCCCTAGAAAGAGCTAAAATAGAGTCTAAGATAGGGAGTTTTAAGAAACGAAGGCTAGACGAGGGCCCTCGCCGTGAAGTATCAAAGGGTACCAATAACTATCTGCCCGCAACCTACAAACACTCAATGCTTTAATTTACTGGCCGATACCCTCTCCGACATCTATGATAGGACCAAAGATAAGATGTGATACCAATCTCCATATATCATGAGCGCTCCCAACTATAAACAATCGACTGTGCACTTTTGCTCATACTAAAACGATCACGGTCATGCTATAAACGATTGTTGGCAACTAAAAGAAGAAATCCAGAGGCTAGTGGACAACGACGATATCGTAAAATTCGTTAAGCAAAAAATGCAGCATCACCAAAATGACAAAAGAGAATAACCACGCGAGAACATGATGAAACCCGTTGGGAGGACAAAATGATCGATACAGGATAACAACAATGGATTCTTAAGATCTCCGGAGGTGGAACCCTGACAGGTGGGGATCAACATTCCAGAAAGTGGATGAAATCCGACCAGGATATACATTCAATCGATGGCTCATCCTACATTACCTATCGAGAACCAATCATCGATATCACGTTCAATGACGATCACTTAAGAGGGATAATCACTCCACATGAAGATGCATTAACAATCACCTTGAATAGAGGAGATGTCATGGTGACTAGGGTCTTAGTCGATGGGGGAAGTTCGTCTAATATCATCTTCAAAGCAAGTTATGATCAACTGTTGAAATTACCACCGTACCAGTCCACATAGCGCACTTTGATGGGATATGAAGGAAAAAATCACACTGTTTTGGTGAGGTCAAACTCATGGTAAATGTGGGACATGGAGTTACCAAGAGGAAGATCAAGACACTCTTCATGATTTTTAACGCCCCAAGCTCTTATCATGCCATAATTGGATGACCATAGCTACATCGGATGAAGGCTACTCCTTCCATCTTCCGTCAATGTATTAAGTACCCAGTGGGTAATTCTGTGGGAATTATAAAGGGGAGCCCGAGGACTGGCCAGACCATCTACTCGGTGGCAGTCGACCCTACAAAATTTATACAATAACAATTAATTGGCAAGGGGGAGACGGATCAACCAAACACTATAACCCCCTCGCCTGACCGAATGGATTATCCTAGGAAAAGTGCACAGACTTATTACATTCCCCAGGATGCTTGCGACGAGCTGGTAGCAGAAGGGCGCACATTACGTGAAATATGCATGGGCTCGAAGAGATTTATCGGGGGTAGACCCCTTGGAAATATTCCATGAGTTATCAATTGATAGATATTTCAAGCCTGTTAGGCGAAAGCACTAATCATTTTCCATAGAAAAGCAAGAGGCTATTAGCAAAGAGGTCGATAAGTTATCCGGGGTCAGGCTCATACACCACACTCGGTACCCAGTCTGAGTTGTAGATACATTTTCGGTTAAACAGAAGGGAAGACAGTGGAGCATATGCGTTGACTTCACCACCTGAATCAAGCATGCCCCAATGATGCTTTCCCATTACCTTGTATCGATCAATTAGTGGACGCGTATTCAGGTTATAATAAAATTTGGATGCACTAGAAGGATGAGGAACATACTACATTTCAAATATAACGTGGGCTATATTTCTTTATAGTCATGCATTTCGGTCTAACAGAACGCTGGCTCTACATACCAATGCTTGATCAATCAAATATTTAAAGACCGGTTAGGTAACCATATTGAAGCATACATCGATGATATGATTGTCAAAACTAGTATAGTTCAACAGAAATTGGAAGTGCTGAAAATATCTTCACCATTTTACGTAAGTATAACCTCAAACTAAACCCACTTAAATGTTCATTTGGGGTCCGCACTGGAAAATTCTTAGGGTATGTCGTTAGAAAAAAAAGGATTGAAGTAGATCTCGTGTAGATAAGGGCCTTAATTCACATGGAGCCACCAAAAAATATCAATGAAGTCCAATGCCTAACTGGGCGTCTTGCAACACTTTCTCGCTTCATATCCAGAGCATCTGATAAGAGTCATCCATTCTTCAAAGTTCTAAGGGGATTCAATTTTTTTTACTAGAACGCAGATTATAACACTTCATGTGTTACTTTAAACCTATCTCATATCGCCTGAATCCTCTCTGCACCTATGATATGTGATCTTTTATACCTCTATCTATTGTTTATTCTTTTGCATTCAGTGATGTACTCGTTTTAAAAACCGAGGGAATAAAACGCCCCGTTTACTATACAAGCAAGAACTTGGTAGACTTCGAGACCCGTTACCTAAACCTAGAGAAGCTCGCCTTGGGACTGGTGATCGTCGCTCGAAATATGCACCTTATTTACAAGGTCACACGATAACTGTACGAGCCTCTTTTCCTTTGCGCAATGTATTGTAGAGATTGGACGTTTCGGGTCGGCTTACCAAGTGGTCTATTGAACTAGGAGAATAAGACATCAAGTTTGAGCCACGCACGACAATTCAAGATCAAGCTGTCACCGACTGTATTATCAAATTCTCTACGCCTCGTCCTAAGCAGGAATAAATCGACCCTTCTCCAAATGACTTTAAGATGGGTTGGATATTTGGATTTGATGGGGCCTCAAGTACATCAGGTGACGGAGTCGGCATCATTATAAAGCTGCCAACAGGGGAAGAAATCCGACAAGCTATCCACTTTGGTTTCCCGATCACTAACAATGCAGCAAAGTATGAAGCAGTCATTGGCGTAATGAGGTTAGCTCATATATGTGGGGCCAAGGCTCTTCGTGCCCAGTCTGACTCACAAATAGTTATTAACCAAACTAAGGGAACCTATAATGCCAAGAAAGAAGGAACTCACAGCTATCTCATAATGTTAAAATAATGTGAGTCTAAATTTTAGGAAGTCAAATACGAGTAGGTGCTTGGCTCGACAATTTGATAGTTGATGCCTTGGCTAAGACCACCGCTTCAGGGGCTCACCCACTCATGATATTATACAAGCATCCAACCATTGTGTCGTGTATTTCCCAGCACATAATTTACTCGGCCAACAGTGTTACCGATTTGTGAGAATCTTATTTTCTCTACCTCAACAACGACACACTTCCCTCGGACAAGACAGTAGCTATGTCACTATAGCTACGCACGGCTAGATACTGTGTATTGGATAGTGTTCTCTACAAGAAAAGTGCAGCTTGACCAATACTGTGTTGCTTAAGTCAAGAATAAGCTACCATAGTTCTCCATGATTTACATTCTGGCGACATACGAGTCCATTATGGTCATCGTAGCCTTATTCATCAATTTTTACTTGCTGGCTATTATTGGCCCGAGTTGGCACGAATCGTCCAACAATGACATGCATACCAACAATTTTATAACATTTGTCATCTTCTGAGCAAACTGATTGGTACCAATCTGATCTCATGCCTTTTTTATAACTGGGGCATTGACTTGGTTGGACTCTTGCCGATGGCTACAGGAAAACGCCAATTCTTAGTGGTTGTTGTTGATTATTTTACTAAGTGGGTTGAGGCCAAGGATTTTTCGCAAACCAGAGCTCAAGAGATTTGTGAGTTTATGCACCACCGAATACTTTACGGTTTGGTATCCCTCGTATACTGATAACAGACAATGGCCCCTAGTTCGAGAATTCTATAGTCACCATATTCTGTAACGCTACGACATCGAACAACATTTCTCTACTCCATACTACCGTTAAGAAAATATTCTATAGTCACCATGTACTGTATTGATTCATTCTTTTTCCCTTCTGATGGAACAATTTTTTTTTAATAAAGCATCAAATTATTTTCTCTTTTAAATAATATTTTACTACTTCTGCCAACTAGATGTGTTTATTTTATAATTATCTCATTTCTTACAACTAAGCGAACGGGTCACTCGCTATGCCTACGGGCTACGCAATGGGGGGGGGGGGGGGGGTCATACTGTGCCACGAATAGATAAGTTTAAAAAATACGAATGGGCTAATTGGCCACGCCCACTAAGGCTACGTAACGGGCCCAACTATGCCCAATACCTTGTATCGGTATTATTATGAGAATTACTCCAAGCCCAAGAGGTTACGCAATAGGCCGAATTGGTCGCTCCTGAGAATCATCCGAAGGATACTTCTCCTTTTTCTGGCTATTCCATAGGCCATACTGTGCTCGATCTTGCAAGGAAATGCTAGGAAAAGAATACAAGTAAAACAAACACATCTACCTCCACATCCATAAGAAAATCAACTACCCAAGTATGCATAGCTTTTACTAACAAACAAAGATAAATCATATAAAATCAATAGCCTTAATATTCACATGCATTACAAAAACACAAAAAGTTTTTTAATACAAATCTTGTTCAAACATACATTACACTTCAGGAATAGTGGAGGTGGATCCTAATTCCTTTCCATCAGGGGAAACGTTGATATCAGCCGGTAACTATGTCGCCCTAACAGCCACCGCATCAGCATCGGACATGAAAGCATCTATATGTCTAAATTCAACTTTTCTTGGTGGGGGCGTACTTCTGATAAGCACCTAGTGAAATTACAGGGTTCAAGACCAACAACTCCTCCACTATCTTTTGCTGGTCTCTCTAGATCATCCCCATCGTCACTTCAATAACTTGCCGCTCTATCTCCTCTACGTCTTGGTTAGGTATTTTTTATTAATTCATCACATTGACAATCATTTTCACCCTTTGCCTACTTTAATGATACCTTCAGATTCGAAACTTCCAAGGTAAGCTCAACTATTTTTTTCTACATGCTCTTCCACCCTCATGGCCTGCACAATGTTCTGGCGATGGTAGTATAGCACTCTAGGACATCAACATATCATTCTTCTTCAGCAATTCATTGTTCTGCAAAGATAGCAAATCGATACTGCTTACTAACTCCATACCCTATTACGAAACGAGTTCCGATAATCCGCAACTGCAAGGAGTTATTTTTTTTATTTTTCATTTTCCCTAGATGCCTTATCATGACGCGTCTTCACCGAGTCGTACGCAGTCTTAAACCGAGGCAACTCGATAGTCAGACAATGCATCGACCCAAAGAATAAAGGGTCTGGCTTTAATTTCTCTATAATAGAGGAATCACCCAACGTCATGTGTTGGTAAACCAAATCCAAGGATTTATGCTGCGTTTATTCTAAAAATAAAAGTTATCACCTAATGGGTACCACATTTACCACAAAACGATTCATTTTTAAATGTTGACACTCATCCTCAATATCATCATCCTCATCCCGGGGATGCACACGCTCCTCCAATAGCTAATATTCTCTCTTCATTTCCTAATTCCTCCTAAGAAGGAGACGACTCAATTTCTTCTCTCACCTTACAACTTTGGGGCACAAGAAACCGCACTCCCACAATATTCTGATCCTTAAACCTCTTTCCCATCAACGCCCGAAGCATGTTCATCGTCGCAGCCTCCCTGCTACCAGTCATTATCACTTGCCCATCTTCTGATATCTTTAACTTTGGAACACACCACAAGCCAGACTTTAGATGGTTCAAATAGGAAAACACACGCGACAGTTCCAACCCCCAAGCGGCGTTTATAATTGCAGTTAACTTAATCATAGGGTTCACCGAGCCTTTTGGTAGCCATCCTTACACCACTCTTGGTGATTACCTTCACCTGCGAACAGGTACACATGAGTTAGGCTACATATAGTGAATTAAATTTAGTTACATTAGCTACGCAACCTGACAAGCTTACACTTAGCCTTCCACCACCTCTCTAATTGCAAGTTCATGACATCACTTTGTTCTTAGAGTTAAAACATGTTTTTAATTTTAAATGCTACTGATGAAATTAAAATATAAACACTTGTAGTTGAACCAATAGTAGCACGAAAAAGACGATGATTAGATTTATTAAAATCACAAAATCAATGAATAAGGAGGTTCTCAAACCCAAAGACAAAATAAAGAAATAATGCCATAGTCATCGTCCAACGAATGATCCACCAGTTTAAGCAAAAAATAATAGCGAAAATTACTAGTAAATACCCACTCAACTTCTTCATTACCACTTAGTACCCCAAAATTTGATAGTACCATTAGGTATCTAAACCCAAATAGTGGACAAAAATACCATATGTACTATATATATGAGCTTTTAGGTTCAAACTCTCTTTTTTCCCGTTCAAAGACCCATTAAACCCATTTCATTACTAAACCCAAAAAATAAATCACCTTTACAGTCTTCTACTACATTTGATATACCTATGAATCCACAAAGATCAAGTTTCCATGGTCGATTCTGATGAGTCCGAATTCAGCATACTCCCCGGAAGGGCAAATCAGTCTAAGTCTCTCCGAAGACCGGACATATCATTTGGACCGGACAGATCACTTTGAACACTGTAAACTTAAGACTGTTCGAACTATGACTAAAGTACTAAAAAACCTAAACACTTCCTGACTAAGCTACCTGCCCTCCTGCTTAGAACTAATGGGTCTTTGAACATGACCCGGGTCCATTAAACATGACCCGAAAGCCCATAAGGGCCCAAACATCATACTATAAATACCCAACCATCAGCATTAACTATGGGTAATGAAAATTAACTGCTACCAAGGTGCTTAATTATCTCTCCACCGTTAAAACACCCATACACTACCATTAAACACCCATACACCACCTTGAAACTCCACTTAAAATTACTAACCTACCCTCAGGCAATTATTATCCACACCAAATTGGCGACCATAGTGGGAGGAGAGAGGTGCCTGAATCAAGCATTCAAAACCTGCCAAAAAATTCTGTCCGTATGAATCCGGACAATCCAGAGCTCCCACCAGCTTTGCTCGAAGTGGTGGAAGAAAACGATGAGTATACTGTCCAAGAGCGTGACAGATTAAAGCTTGAAATAGAAGCTCTGAGGGCTGAGAAGGCCAAAATGGGCGTGAAAGAAAAATCCAAGGCATCAGTTGTTCATCACACCGATAACCCCAGAGAGCATGAGGCTTCCAAAACTCATGTGAGCACCAAAAATACTCATGCTAGTTCTAAAAAGTCTCACCGGTCCAAGCCTGTGGAGAGTTCTGACTCAAGTTCAGAATCTTCGGGCAGCTCTTCGGACAGTGAGGGAAATGAAAAATCCTTGTCCTCTAGCAGCGATGAGGGTCGAACCAAGAAAAAGCAAAAGCAGGTTAAGAAATATTCAAGAAAAAGAGATCACCATGGAAGAATGAAAAGGCATATTAGAAAGGGGTCATCTCACCACCGGAGGTATACGGACAAGATGCTGATGGATCCCTTTGCTTTCCACGATGAGCCAGGTATCTTTGCAACTCCCAATGAGGATACGGTGTTCAGTCGTGGAAGGAATTGGAGGCAGTCTCCACTGTCTTCTAAAATCCTGTCCGGAAACCTCCCCAAAAGGTTTGACAGTACTAAGATGGAGAAGTACGATGGCAGTACTGATCCGGACAATCATCTGGAGCAATTCAAGAACTTCATGATGAACTTTGATGATGATGATAAACTACTGTGTAGGGCATTCTCCCAATCTTTCACGGGGAGTGCTTTGAAATGGTACAACAGCCTGCCTCAAGGTTGTATTAAAGATTTTGATACGTTCTGGGTGGCCTTTCGAAGGCAGTTTGTAGGGAGTAAGGAGCTGAAGGGCAATGGAGACACAATAATCCATTGTGCCCAGGAGCCAAATGAGTCTTTGAAGGAATACATAAGTCGTTTCGTGAACACAAAGAATGGGTTGGCTGATTGCTTCGAACAGGTGGCAATAGCATCCCTAAGGCAAGGTTTGAACCCAGGCAATCTGGCTGATTCGGTGACCAGAAAGAAGGCCATCACCTGGGGAGGATTGCTAAATCAAGTTGGCAAGCAGATAAACGTTGATGAAACAAAAAAGACTAGGGTGCACAGGCAGGTGAGGTCCACCCCAGTAGCACCAACTCCAAATCAAAACCAGTCCGGGAACAAAGCAAGAGAAACCGGACAGGGGCATGGTAGGGCAAAAGCTGAGTCTCAGCCAGCTGCTCCTGCTCAAAGTCAACAATCTAGAAACAAAAGAGGGCCATGGGTCCAACCGGAGTGGTTCGCGGAGCTCAAAGAAAGCGTGGCCACCATTTTCGATAAAACAAAGGATGAGGTACACTATCGGAGACCAGCAACCTTGCAGTCTCCTAGAGAGCATCGTAATAACTCCTTTTGCCAGTACCATAATGATATTGGCCATACCACTGATGATTGCATAGCTTTGAAACAAGAGGTTCAAAACTTGATTGAAAGGGGAAAGTTAGGAGCATACGTTAAAAGAAGAGGAGGCAACAGGCCTGACAACACTCACCGGGTTGGTCCAAGTAATGCTGCCCCGGAGGGGGCCATGGTAATAGTGGAAAGGTTTGATGTGGAATCTGAGTACTTGGATCCTGATCCAACACGAAACAAGGTGGGTGCTATAGAGGAATGTTCTAGGTCTGTCCTCGGGCTCATTAAATTCTTCGAGTCACTTACAATCTTCGGAGGGGACACTATGACAGCTCCTACTGCTTCTTCGAGAAAGAGGTATGTTTATAATTTAACCTCCCAGCTAGCCGATGTGATCGGAGAATTTGAAGAAGAAGTGTTATTGGGCAGGGGCCCTTTCAAGAAAATGGTTAGGATACTCTTCATCGTGGTGGATTGTCCCACTTGCTATAATGCTATACTAGGGAGATCTTGGCTCTCTAGGATGCATGCAGTGGCTTCAACAGTCCATCAGTGCTTAAAGTATGCTGTTCAGGGACAGGTTGGAGTTGTCCGGAGTAGTCAAAAGGTTGCAAGAGAATGCTATGCCACTGCCTTGGCTCCTCGAACGCTGGGGGCAGTCCGTGTAAATGATCAATAGCAATTTGAGGGTCTTTCTGGGGGTGAGGGTGAAATTTATGACCCCAGAGAGACCCCTGGAGTGTTGATTCCAATTGAAGAGGTTGAAACGCACTGCTTGGAAGAAGGCAAAAGTGTCAAGATAGGGTCCAAGATGCCACCAATGTTGAAAGAAGAGATGTTGAAATTCTTGAAAGACCATCAGCACGTTTTTGCTTGGTGCAATGCTGATGTTACTGGAGTTCCATCAGAAGTGATATCCCATCACCTATCTGTCCGGAGAGATGTGGCACCAGTGGTTTAAAAAAGAAGAGCTTTTTCAAAAGAAAAGGCCGATGTCATAGTATAAGAAGTTGACAGACTCACAAAGATGGGGCACATTAAAGAATCTCAATACCCTTTGTGGACTGCCAATCATGTCCTGGTAAAAAAGAAAAATGGCAAATGGCGCATGTGCATTGACTTCACCGATCTTAACAGAGCTTGCCCAAAAGATTTGTATCCGGTTCCCCGGATAGATCAGTTAGTAGACTCTACTTCTGGGAACAAGCTGCTCTCCCTTATGGATGCCTTCTCCGGGTACAATCAGATCCAAGTAGATCCAAAAGATCAAGAGCATACCACGTTTGTCACTGATAGGGGTCTACATTGCTACAAGGTGATGCCTTTTGGCTTGAAAAATGCTGGGGCTACTTATCAGAGGTTAGTCAACAAGGAATTTGCTGACCAAATTGGAAGAAATATGGAGGTTTACATTGACGATATGATGGTGAAAAGCGTGGATGAGCAGTTGCACTTGTCCGATCTCCAAGAAACTTTTGCCAACTTGGCAAAAGTGAATTTAAAACTAAACCCTGAAAAGTGTGTATTCGGAGTGCAGTCCGGGAAGTTCTTAGGGTATATCATAAGTGAGCATGGAATACAGCCCGACCCGAACCAACTCAATGCCTTATTCCAGATGGAGCCTCCTCGAAACATTAAAGAAGTACAGCGATTAACGGGGAGATTAGCTGCCTTGAACAGATTCATCTCCAGGTCTTCGGACAGGTGTGCTCCATTCTTTCAAACTTTGAAGGGTGCAAAGGGGTTCGAATGGACCCCACAGTGTGGTGAGGCATTCAATGAAATCAAGAAACATATCTCCTCTCCCAAAACTTTGTTCAAACCAGTTGACGGGGAGACTCTTATTGTGTATCTGGCCGTTTCAAGTTGTGCCATCAGTGCTGTGTTGGTAAGAGAGGTCGAAGGGTGTCCCTACCCAGTGTACTACGTCAGCAAAAGCTTGATTGACGCTGAGAGGCGTTACTTGAAACTCGAAAAACTGGCGTTAGCTCTGGTGATAGCTGCAAGAAAGATGAGGCCTTACTTTGAGGCTCATCCTATTATCGTCCGGACATCTTTCCCTTTAAAAAATGTCCTTCAAAAAGCAGACATTTCAAGCAGAATGACGAAGTGGTCAGTGGAGTTGGGGGACTTCGACATAGACTTTGCTCCCCGAACTGCAGTAAAAGCCCAAGCTGTGGCTGATTTTCTGGTTGAGTTCCACTCCGATAGGGATTCAGAGCAACCTACTGATTCAAAAGACAAGAAAGTGTGGATTTTCCGAACAGACGGAGGGTCTAGCACCATGGGATGTGGGGCAGGAATATGTCTCACTTCCCCATACGGGGACAGCATGTACCAAGCTATTTGTTTTGCTTTCAGGGCGTCTAATAACGAGTCCGAATACGAAGCAGCTATAGCTGGGTTAAAATTGGCCTACATCTGTGGAGCTAAAAGAGTTAAGCTACTAAGTGACTCCCAGTTGCTTGTCCACCATGCCTTAGGCCAATCTGAGGCTAGAAAGGAGCAGTTGGTCAAGTATTTACTCCTCCTCAAAAATGAAGAGTTAAAGTTTAAAGCTGTTGTCTATGAGCATATTCCCCGGGCAGAAAATGAGCTAGCAGACTCATTGGCAACAATAGCACATACGGAGTCCTATCCATGGATCCATGTGCTTGAAAGTCCTTCTATTCAACTTAGTGAGGGTGAAAAAGAGGAAGTTTTTGAAATACAAGATAATCGGCCTCAAGACTGGAGATCTCCTCTCATACAATATCTGTCCGATGGTATTGTACCTTCAGATAAATCACAAGCCAGAACGTTGAAACACAAGGCTCGTGGTTTTATTATGTTGAGAGAAGTGTTGTACAAAAAATCCTATAGTAAACCTCTCCTACGTTGTTTAGGGGGTGATGAGTCACAAGTGGTCCTCTCCGAATTGCATGATTGTGAGGGATCAGCCCATTGTGGGTTTAGAGCTTTAACAAGAAGAGTATTACTCTCCGGATATTATTGGCCATCAATTATGAAAGATGCTAAGGAATTAGTAAGGAGGTGTGATCCATGCTAGAGGTACAGCAATGAAATTCATGTACCAGCCATTCTTTTGGAGTCAATTTCTGAGCCCATCCCTTTTGCTCGATGGGGGTTGGACTTAGTAGGGCCTCTCCCTGTGGCGTCCGGAGGACGTAAAACTATAATTGTGGCCATTGACTACTTCTCGAAGTGGATAGAGGCAGCTCCCCTGGCATGGACAACATCAAAAGCTGTCATAAAATTCATTCTGTCCAATATATGTTGTAGATTTGGTGTCCCAGAAAAGATAACAACAGACAATGGGCCACAGTTTGACAACAGAGAGATGGAAAGCTTATGTGCCTCAAGGGGTATACAGCATTGTTTCTCTTCACCTTTCCACCCACAAGCCAATGGACAAGTTGAAGTGGCTAATAGAACTATACTGTCCGGTTTAAAGAAAAATTTGGAAGGGGCTGCTGGGAAGTGGCCTAGTTATTTACAAGAAGTCTTGTGGGCCTACCGGACAACACCTGGGGCTGCAACACAAGAATCACCCTTTCCCTTGGTCTATGGAATGGATGCAGTAGCCCCCATAGAGAAGACACTCCCTTCCTTTCGTGTTCACAACTTCTCCGGACACGCTAATGAGATGGCCATCAGAAATCAACTTGATTTAATATAAGAAAGGCGGGTTAAAGCTCGCCTTAGAGTGGCACACTATCAGGGCTTGATGAGAAGCAGGTTTGCTTCTAAAGTTAAAAGAAGAGATTTCCAACCAGGGGACAAAGTATTGAGGAAGGTCTTCTTACACACTAAAGAAAAGCTCTTCGGAAAGCTGGCCCCTACCTGGGAGGGTCCATATATTGTGGTTGAAAGAATCAAGCCTCGAACTTATTGGTTGGAAGACAAAGATGGCAGGGTTTTAACTCACCCTTGGAATATTGAGCACCTTCGAATGTATTTGGAATAAAACTTGTGTAAATATTTACTTGTTTAAACATCCATGTAAATATTTGGGGGCATACCTTCCCCTCTTCGGTGGCACGGAGAGCTTTCAATGAAATTTAATGCCTTCTTCAAATTTTTCTAAGTATTTTCAAAATTCTATCTATTGTCATACTACCCGGACTGAAAGATCTAGGGGCTATTTAAATTCTAGCCGAAGAGTCTTAATACTCTCACAATGCAATAAAGCTACTTAAACTCCAGCTATTTAAACAAAAACAAATAATGAAAGAAGATGATGGTTGAGCAAAATAGAAACATTCATTCAACAAACTTAAAATTGCCTTGGCCTTCCAAGGACTTTTGAACAAGTTAGGATACAGCACAAAAAATCTGTCCGAATAATACGGACACCATCACAAAAAGAGTGCCTTGGCCTTCCAAGGACTTTAGTTTGAATGAAAGATAAACAAAATAAACTATAAATTAAGGTTGAGCCTTTGAAGATGGCTCGCCCTCATCTGCTTTCTTGCCCTTAATATCGCTCATCTCTTCGACTATCTTCTTGCCCTTGGGATCAATCTCCTCTCCGCCTGGGCTCTCTCTGGTTTTCTCTTCATTATCAGAAGAGGACTCACCGGAAAATCCCTCATCAACCATAGTATAATATGGAAGGTCATCATCATCCACATAGAGCCATAAGTCCCCCGGTCTCCTCTTCGGGAATTTTTCGTGAAAAAGGAGAACCATATCAGACTTCACCCTTTGAATCATTAGCTCTTCGCTTTGTATCATCTCCCTGGCATAGGCGTTGATCTTGGCCTTGATTGTGGCCTCTTGGTCCCTTACCAAAGCAGCTTTCTCTTCAGCAGCCTGAGTCACTGCATTTTCCAAAGCAATCTTGTCAGTGGTCATGTTGGTGATGAGCTTCTCCTTTGCAGTGGTCTCTCCCCGTGAGACCGTGAGATCTTTCTCCATACCAGACAACTTCTCCTGGAGATCTTTTATGGTCTGCTCTAGGGTGGCAACTTTTGTGTTGCTCTCATCATGACTCCTCTTCAGCTCCTCGTGTGCTTCCTTAAGTAAATCAGCATTGGTAGTAGCAATGCGGATGTCTTCGGACAGCTTATCCTTCTCAGACTTGAGGTCTTTAATGGTGTCTGCTTGGCTCCGGACTTGTCTTTCCAGTGTAAGAATTGGCTGCACATTACTAAGCAGAGAATGGGCAATAGTGTCCTTCTCACTAGAAACCATGAAAGTCTTACCGTTAAAGTTGACCGTATTGGAGCTGCTCGGAGGGATGTAGGGCCCTGCGAACTCGTCTCTGGGCAGGCCAAGAAAATACTCACCAAGTCCACCCAGACCGGTGATGTCCACTTCATCCAAGTTGAGCTCTCCCCCCTCAACTTCATCAGTGTGAAACTCTCTGGGGATCTCTTCGGCCAGCGTTGGGTCAGAAGGGCCTGTGGGAAAAGAGGGCTCCGGATCCCGGAGAGCGAGCTCATCTCCTTGTGAAGTCTTTTTCTTCTTGACTACCCGGTCAGCGCTTTCACTTGCTTGCTTGCGAGTCCTCTTGGGAGCCCTTGGAGGTTTTGGAAGGTCTACTTCCTGCTTCTCGGTCTCCTGCTCCACCACCTGCAAGAGGGTTGCATCAATTTGAACTTGGGCTGGCCCCTCTGGATCTGTTGGGGCATCCTTCTCAGCATCTCCCGCCACTTTTTTACCTCTTCTTCTGCCCTTCATTTTGCTTGGGGCTTTGGCCCGGGCAGGCAGGTAGAGTGTCCCATCTAGCTCATGGGACCTTCTCAGCACAGTGTCTTCATCGGGCTAGGTGGTGAGTTCCTCCCAAGTCAGATCTCTCCGACCTGTGGTGTTCCACAGGTGAGACCTTGCTAGATTTCCAGGGGTGAAGGCCTTGTGAAATCGATTCTCCCAATTCTCTGCGGCCCAAGCATTGATTTTGCCATAGGTAGTCTGTCCGGCCTTCAGGTAGTCCCCGAACTCCTTTGGCAGCTCTGATAGAACAGAAGAGAAATTGGTTAATATAAACTTAACTTAAAAAAAAGAGAAAAACGGACAGAGACTCAAGTTAAGGAACTTACGGTCGCTCCTCCACCTACTCCTAAGGAGGCTTGGGTTATCTCCGGCCTTGATTTTCTTGCCGTTTTCCCATGAGCCACTGACAAACAAGAATTGGCTCCTCCATTTGCTCTCCGACTCCAGGAGATCATCAACAGCCTTGAGATCGTTTCCCATGTTGAAATGGTAGAAGGGGAACTGATGATGCTTGCACAGGTTGGCCACTGCTGCGAACTCTTCCATAGGAAGAGGGATCCCAGATAACCTAGACGCCATGATACATGAAATTAAGGTGAACCAACCATTGGGGCTTAGCTGTGTTGGGCAGAGCTTGACCAGGTGGAAGTAGCGCACGATCTCTGGGTCTAGTGGGAACATGAGCCCCCAGTTAAATAGCTCCGTAAAGAAGACTATCTCGTTTCGTTTACAGTCCATTGGGGTCTCCGGATCAATGGGGATCCTTATCTTCACGTTTTCAGGGATCCTCCATTTGGTGCGCATTCTACCCAGATCAGAGGTATGGATGAATGCATACTTGTTCTTATGCAAAGCCAAGAGGTACTTAAACTCGACTTTGTGGAAGCACGGCCCCACTCTCCCCTCAAGGCACTCTGGCAGGTCAGGACGCCTCAGATACAAATTTTCTTTGCCTTTTGGCAGCAACAGCAGTGGTATCAGCCTGTCCGGAGGACTCGGACTCAAAGGGGACCTCTTCAGTAGAGTCCTCCATTCTCTCCTCCATAATTGTTGGGGGGACTTCTGTGGAAGTGGTTCGGGGAGGATTGAAGCTTGGCATAGCCTGCCCTCCGGACTGTTGACTGCCCGTATTCATCTGACTTCTCACCTCAAGTTGGGTTTCTGAGGCAGAAGATTCTCTAGGGGGTACTGGGCTGCTGGCCTCCGGACCGGACGGCCTCTCCCGGGGAGCTCTAAAGGGCACTCCAGACCCAGAGTCACTATTTTTTGCCCCCGATTTCGAGGGAGTATTCTTTGAGGTTAGTCCTTTGACTAACCGGCTAGGCCTCTTAACGACTAGCTTCTCCGGGGAGTGGTTAGAATCAGACCCCATAGCTATAAAAGGTGAGGTTTTCCTAACACTTGTAGCGGTGACTCATGGTTCAACAGTGGGTATTGACTCCTGAACTGAGGAACCAGATACTATGGGAGAAAGGGTGGATTGAAAGAGCTTTTTGGGCTTGGTACCTCTGGAGGAGGATGAGCCTCGATCTGATTCTGTAACAGAAGCAACCGGTCTATCAACTGGTGATGATGGTAGCCCTGCTGCTATTCGCCTTTCTTTTTCGACCTTCTGCGCTTTCTCCAACTCTGAAAGGTTGAGCCAACCACCTTTGATCAATGCTGTTCTTGCTGTAAACATAAAACAGCCAAGGGAATTTTTGTTCTAGAGAGAGAAAGCTCTGAGTAAAATTGCAGAGTAAGATTTGAGAGAGATAGTAAAATAGTGAAAAATGAATGTGAATTTATAGTATATTTGAAAAAAATAAGTTGATTCCTAGGAGAATCCGAAAAGTTGGGTAATGATTAAAAGACGGCGCTGATGTCACTATTAGCAATTAAAGAGGTTACTTGTTAAAGAAGGTGGTGCAAAATTCAAGGTGAAAAAACGGCTGAAGTGGCCAATCAAAGAGCGACACGTGTCCCACTAACTCTGGCAAAAACCGTTTGGAATTTGTAAAGCTTAACCTGTCCGGGTATACCGACTGTTCTGTCCGAATTAAGAACCACTTCATTCATCGGACTGTTTTTCAGTTCTTTGACAAGGACACTTGCTCAAACACCTAAAAAGGGGCTTCTGATGAGTCCGAATTCAGCATACTCCCCGGAAGGGCAAATCAGTCTAAGTCTCTCCGAAGACCGGACAGATCATTTGGACCGGACAGATCATTTGGACCGGACAGATCACTTTGAACACTGTAAACTTAAGACTGTTCGAACTATGACTAATGTACTAAAAAACCTAAACACTTCCTGACTAAGCTACCTGCCCTCCTGCTTAGAACTAATGGGTCTTTGAACATGACCCGGGTCCATTAAACATGACCCGAAAGCCCATAAGGGCCCAAACATCATACTATAAATACCCAACCACCAGCATTAACTATGGGTAATGAAAATTAACTGCTACCAAGCTGCTTAATTATCTCTCCACCGTTAAAACACCCATACACTACCGTTAAACACCCATACACCACCTTGAAACTCCACTTGAAATTACTAACCTACCCTCAGGCAATTATTATCCACACCAGATTCCTTTACTCCATCAAAACTAAATTATGCCCGAAGACCGTCATGATAACCTCAGATGTTAACCAAGAGGCTATACAACAACGAATAGCCACAATTGACGGGAACCCAATGAGTATACACCGGTGACCAACAGACGTGACATACAGGTACTAAAAATCTTCAAAATCTTAAGCATTTTTGTATTTTTACTGAGTTTAAAGTGGGCATATGACAATTGACATTACTTAGTTATACTGAAATTAAGTATTACGATCGTGTACCAGAAGTACGTTTTTGGTATTTTGTGGTCGACATTAGGTTTTGTATGTATATGTACTATGTCATTTTTTATTTGTTGTGTTGTCTCTATATTTATTCAGTTGTTTCTGGATTTAGTGGTTGTGTTCTTATTTCCCAGTTCCTGTCAACATGCATGTGAAATTTACGAAGAACTCGTATTTTTATCATATAGATATTTGAACAACTCGCACAAATGCTAGTTATGCATTAAATTCTGTTCTACACTCTGTGATTAGGTTTTCAAACAACTTACTCTGTTAATGTTTCACACAACTTGCTTTTTTAGTTTTTCAAACAAATCAATCTGTCAATGTTTCAAAAACCTCGTTATTTTAATGTGTCAACACAACTCACTTGTTATACAAGAAACAACTCGCGTAACCAAATGTCAACAAAACTAGCATGAAGTTGGTGTAATTTATTAATCTAGTTGATTTTTCCTTACCATATGCGAGTTCTTTAACCAATCATTGTCAGTTCATGTTTTTGCAAGAAATATGACTACCAAAGGAAGCTTCTACAGGTCAGGATTAGTAAGCATCATGAATCTGATGAAAAACAAACATGATTACATTTTCCCACATCAAAGTTACGAAAGACACACCATTCTACAAACTTTTTAAGGCGTCATTCGACCTCCGTGGAGATAAGTTTGCGAGAAAAGGTTTTATGCACTAATTTATCAAATTATAAGGACGTACTCGGTTGAGAAAGATGCATTCCAAATTTTTTGGCCTTAAGCACGACACATAGGACATGCTTTTAACAAATCCGGAGGATTCGTAGGTCGATACGTAGCTGGGGGCTGAAAATGATTAAAGGATAATGTAAATACACTTCATGGGTGAAATTTCAAGAAATATTGGACCAATAAATACGAAACCTGTATCAAACAATATTATAAAGGTACCTCTTAATCTAAGTTATGTTAAAAGCAGAATGTTTAGTCGCACTCATCGAGCATGTTGTATCGTGTTTTATAAGTAGGTATACCCAAGGAGATCAGGCAAGAGAGGCGCATGTTGTGGAGAGCGTTGCTCGATAGTTGATATTGTTTTTTTTCTCAACCCTATTATACTCAGTCTCAAGAGATGTAATGAGTTGGAATATGGTATATTATCTTGATCAACTCGAAAAAATTAACGACTATGATTGGTTTGAAGCAGTATTACAAAAGCTTCTCGACTCGTTTAGAACATGTTGCTTTGGGAAAACCCGTTAGAGTTATTGGTTGAGTTGCACTTCTATTCATAATAACTTTTTCTCTTAATTAAATATAAGTTAAACAAAGATCTCCTTATTATAATAATTTCTTGATGCATCCCTTTATCATAGAGCATACAACAATTGGGCTCGATCTCGCGAAGCCGAACATGATCCCAAACTGAACATGATCCCAAACCGAACATGGGGTGTTCTTCACTGGATAAGTTATGGAGGTTGTCCTAGTGTTGACAGAGGCTGGAAGAGTATCATTCATAGGATTTGAAGGAAGTGGAGATCCATATACTGCACCGGCTGTACTAGAAGAAATGATTAGGAAAAAGAAGAAAATCGCAACCCAAAAAACAAGCAAAATGGCGCCACACACAAGGTAACAACCTAACCCCAAACCAAAAAACCAACCCCGGAGAGATTGGACATCAACAATTCCATCAACAACAACCCATACATCCCAACCAGAGACTGGGGATGTACAAGATGATGATTTGTTTGTATTGTTCTCTGTTCTCGTGTTCCAACGCAGACCGGCTCCAATGAAGAAGACTGGATCAAAGAGAAATGCAATAACGTTCAAAGGTCGGACCATCATTCGAACAATGAAAACAACAAGTTGTAAGAACCATTCATGTTATGTTAATCAACAGAGATTTGAAGAAAAAATAAATAGGGTTATGAGCTATACTGATAAGAATCACCTGGAGTGTTTGGTTGGCAGACAGGCGAGAGAAGTAAGTATATGCTTTAGTTTGTAATATATGTTTTATTTATTAAACCCTCATAAAATAATAATAATGTGTTTGGTATTCTTGTGGCCGATTGAACAGCTACAAAAAAAGCTACATGAATCAAATGCAAAATTTCAAGACCGACAATTTGAAAACACAAGCAATATGAATTTTTGCTCTATTGGAAGCCCTGCCACTGTACAACAAGATATGCGACCGATACTACAAACA
Organism: Limnanthes douglasii subsp. nivea; assembly: GCA_036936605.1. NCBI lineage: Eukaryota > Viridiplantae > Streptophyta > Magnoliopsida > Brassicales > Limnanthaceae > Limnanthes > Limnanthes douglasii. Next base: position 122,155,201 of record JAUPFV010000005.1, on the reverse strand, counting down.
GAAGTGTTGTAAGCTACTGTATATATTTTAGGTGTAAATGGTGAAAGTATGGTACCAACTAAACATACATCAGTTGTGCCATCCAAAATGCAGGCAGATGCTACAACACCAGAACAATAAATTCACTGGAAAATGGGTAATTAAGTAGTAACGGAGCATGAGGTAGATGATATAAATCAGACTCCAGTAGTGGTACTATCTAAATCAGTACCAGAGCGGGTGGTAGATGATACAACTCAGTCTCCTCCAGTAGTAGTGCCTGAAAACACGACAGATGTTCCATTGGTGGATGTACATGAAAAGGTAGTGGGGTTGTCTCCTCTGAAGGAGAGACACACAAATAAGTTTCCTACAAAGGAGACACAAACACGTCAATATCCTCTAAAGGAGAGGAAAACATGCAAGTCTCCTCTTTTAAATAAGACAGAGGCACATCAGACTCTTCCAAATGAGACAGATACAACTAAGTCTATTCTAAAGAATATGAAGATAAATGAGTCACCATAAATGCAAGAGGAATAAGGTCGTGAAGAATCTGGAGTAAATAAGGTAGAAGGTCGTGAACATGAAGTGACAACAGAAGGAATTTGGACTTAAGGAGGCAGAAGGTCGTGAAGATGTTAGTGGATCCGAAGTACATTAAGATTCAACTATCTAAATATTTTTTGTGATATAATGTTTCTAAATATTGTTTTTTAAAAATTTGATATGTTGTTTTGAAAAAACTAGCAAGGTTAGTGTTTTAAAAAAGCTTGCATGATTAATGTTTCAAAGAACTCTCATTACGTTCGTTCCAAAGAGCTCACATGATATGTTTTTTATACTTGCATATGTGATGCATGTAGAAACTCACAATAATAGTGTTTCAAATAACTTGCATGATTATTTTTTTGGAAGAAGTCGCATTAATTTCTTTCAAAGAACTCCCACCGTATGTGTTATAAAAAAATTACATGATTAACAGTGTCAAGGAATTCTCATAACTATCGTTCATACAACTCGCATTGTATGTTTTGTTATACTTGGGTATTTAATGCATGAAACAAATCGCATTGTTAGTGATTAATGTTCAAAGAACTCTCATTATTCTAATTCAAAGAACTCGCATAGTATACATATCAAACAACTCGCATGTTTAAAAATTAAGCATTACAAAGAACTCTCACGTTAGATATTGCAAAGAACTCTCATTTTTGTTATTGCAAATAACTCTCATGTTTGATACATAACACCATGCTAATCAACAACAACCCCAACAAAAACAACAACATCAAAGATAATAACAACAACCAGCCTTCGCAAAGAGTGAAAATCTAACACAAAAAAGTAGTATCACTAGTACCACTATAAGCTTAAAAGAAAGCCCAAAACTGCACAGAGGCATAACTATTGAAGCCAGTCAGATGTAGTGGTAGAAGTGCCACGGCCAGCTGGAGAGGTTGTTGAACACCAACAACCAGGCTACACAAAGTTAAAAAATTTGAGCCAAGTAGAAGTGGTAACTGCAGTACTGAATCGAGTGGAAAATCGAGAAGGACAAGTTTCGACATCACTTGATATGGCTAATAAAATTATATGTTTAGAAAAGTAATTTTATGATAATTATTACATGTAATATACACAGTCATTTGTTGACGAAGTTGATAAGATTGAGCTCGATGATGTGCTGCAACAAACTTTGGATTCCATGATGGATGATACACTTGCCCCACTTTGTGAATATGGTAATGCTAAAAAGGCTATAGAAGAGAAAACAACATTGGTCATTGCTGCGGATATGATAAGTTTTTTAGATTATTAAACATCATATATGTGTAGTCAGGATATTACTATCAGTTTTCTAGGCTCCAGACAAGGAAAGAGAAAATAGAAGAGGATGATATGCGTCATAATTTTGCTCTAATCAGTCTGATACAGGAGGCATAGGCAGAGGGAAGTTTCTCTGATTAACAAAAATGTACATCGACAATGTTTTTGATCGATGTCGGTGAATACCACAAAGTCTTTAAAATTAAAAGAGCAGAAGGACAAGAAAATCCAGAAGTATGGTATTTACCAATGTCAGAGTTCTCTTACATACTTAATGTGGCTGTGATTAAAATGATACCGCTTACGAACATGACCTGGACTACAAGGTAAATATAAAAGTATTACATTTCCATTTGATGACGTATATTTATTAATATCTCATCTTTGGCTATACGCCTCGCGCTTGTTATTTGGTAGATCACCGACTCTTGGATTTACAAGATGTTTAAAGAAACCGATTGGAAAGTACTATGAAAAGGTCTTGAAGGTTCTCAGAGTGCCAAATACAACGAAATACAAATTTATGGCCACGCTGCGGTAAGTTTAGCTAAAATTAACATCATGCAGACAACTCACATTGTTAACTTATAAAATAACTCGTATGTATAATAACAAAAGATCCCCATTAAAACTCTCATTCCTAACCATCTTCCACTTATGTATTGCATACAACTCATGTTTTTAAATTACAAAGAACACATCTATTTGTAATGATTATTCTTAAATGCCGAAAATGCTAGCAAACAAAGACGATTTGTTAAAACTGGTCGACAAAGTATTTGAAAATATAAGGCGCGACAAGAATATCGTGCTCCTTCTAGTCTGCCACGTAAAGAAGGATACAATAACCAATGGACATTGACGATTATTGATATAGACGAAAGAACGACAACAAACTATAACCTGCTCTTCTCGGGCAGTAAATTCACACCAGATTACACAACAAATACTGCTAACATTTGGGTAAGTTATCTCAAAGCAAACGCATTTGCATATTGTTTCAAACAATTGAAATTCTAAATAACTCACAGTGATAGATTTTCAAAGCACTCTTATTTCTTGATTTCAAATAAATCGCAGCCTTATATTTCCAAAGAACTCGCGTGTGTCCTATGTAAAACAACTCGTATTTGCATATATTATATGATAACTTCTCTAAACTCTTCTAAACAATTGGAATATTGTATGAAAAAAAGATACTTACATAGTATAAAGAATGGATATAAAGTGAAAAATGCAAGATAAATTCCATAACAACTATCAGGCACCATCGACTATGACGTTTTTATTTGTTAATACGCCAAAGACATTATCCAAAAAGGCTTTATGTTCAGAACTTACCGAGAATATATGGTAAGAACTACCGTAGCTCAAATTTTTTATCATTTTCTAAATGATATCAACATTAACGCTTACTGGTAGATATATTGCTAGCTAGTGATCTTTTTATGTGGATAAATTTGTACATATTTTCTTTATATAAACATTAACATGCAGTGGTAGATATATTGGTAGGGATCTTTTTATGTGAACAAATTTGTAATATATATGATTTTGAATATAATTTGACATAATTGTGAGTAATTAAAAATAACATGCAGGTTCTCAAGATACAACAACTCACAAAGGTATGTATTTTATGTTCAAAAAAATCGCGTAGGTAAAATATAACAAAACTTGCACAAGTTACCAGGACAAAACAACACGTTTGTTATACAAAAACTTGCAAAAAAGAATATATGTTATGTTTAAACAACTCGTGTGGGTAAAATATAAAACAACTCGCAAAAGTTATCTTGATAAAACAAAAAACATGTTTGTTATATACAACAAATTGCAAAAAAGAATATTTGTTATGTTAAATAACATTCATGTTTAATTTTAAAACAACTCGTAAAACGCGCGTAATTGAAAACAACTCGTAAAACGCGCGTAATTGAAAACAACTCACAAAACATGCATAATTGAAAACAACTCATTTGGTTAAATATAAAACAACTCGCTTGGTTATAACAAACAACTCACAAATATGCATGTTTGTTGTGTTCAAAACATAACTCACTTGGCTAAATATAAAACAACTCGATCGTATGCATTGATAAATGGTCTCTGCATTGAACACGCATAGAACTATCAAATCATGTCAGCATTTAAGCTAATTTATTGATGATTTGACAAAAGTAGATATTTAAGCATGGTTAAATCCATTACTACAAACACAATCAGACTCCATAGCTATAAATAAAAATACATAGAAGGTAGTAAACATAAAATCTTAAAATCAATAGACTCATACCATCTTCATCTTTAAATAATATGACCAATTCTGGATTTCTCTATAATCTCTTCTATCTCGAACTATAGAGGCACCGCTACTACAGGGGTATCCTTACCCTCTTCAGGAGATAAATCTATATTCTCGTTTCCCTGTGACTACTTCTCTGCAGACTCTTTGGCACTATCTGGAAACGACTCTGACCTCAACGAGCTTCCACGCGTAAAAAGGAAGAGAGAGGAGATATAGGAAGATGAGGAAGATGATTGCACGTTAGAGGAGGCTGATAAGGAGTAGGTAGATGATGAGGACCTCAAGACTGAAGATAAGGAAGATAATGACGATAAAGATGAAGAGGAGTCTGAAGAAAAAGACTCATTTATTGATGATTGATTGTTTTGATTTTGTATGTTTTTGGTTTTGCTGTTAACTAACCAACCCTAAAATATGGTAGTATATTAGGTTTGAGTGTATGAAGGTTTTTATGACATTGTAATGTCTTTCTGTAAAAAAAAATTATTCCTTTAAAAAGTTTATGAAGTACTAAGAATGGTTTAATATCCAAACAACTCACGTAGTAGGATGACAAAGAACATGCATTTTAATTCTAAATAACTCGCGCAGTAGTATTACAGAGAATACGCATGAGTAAAATATACATAGAACCCCCACGTTCTAACTGTAATATAAACAAGTCGCATTGTAATAATATACAAAGAACTCACTCGTTACAAACAAATTAAAGAACACGCATGTTTATTATTGCAATAATATACACAACTCTCAAGTTCGAATTTAATGTACACAACTTGCAAGTTCCAATTTAATGTACACAACTCTCATTTTTCTTAAGATTACAAAAAGAACACGCATGTTTTTATTCAAAGAACTCGTATAGAGAAAAATCTAAAGAACTCTTATATTTAAAACTGAATAAAAATCTCATGTTCTCAATTTAATGTAACAAACAAATCTCTCTTTAAAGTTTAACCTCACAGGTCCTCCTGTTATCGCGTGCTTTCGAACAATTGCCAAACCTCAACTGGTTGGTTGTTATTTCTCCTCTAGAAGAAATTCATTTTTATGTCTTCCATCGCGTATTTTCATGTTGGGAGGCATAATTTCTAGCACAAACGAATCATTAGAGCTTAATCATTTGCCAAAATTGGTTATAATCAGTATGCTAAAAGAGTAAGTTGACCTGTAATTTTTAACCGTGAAGAACATCTCTATAATTGTCATAGGATCTTGTTGAGTCGATTGTATTGCCGCTAAACCATGAAAACAAGGAAAACAATCTTGTTGTCATGCACCACAAGAACATTTGAAATTTAGCATACTAACAACCATTACAGGGTCTGAAAAAACTTCAACCAAGGTTGTAAAAGACTTATGGACTAGCCAGGTACGACCTTTTTCAACATTCTGCTTTAGCTTCTTTTCATACTCGGGGAATAAATTAGTAATCCAGTTTAGCCCCTCTGAATAACATCGTGAAATTTGATTCATAAGCAAGATTCTAATCTTGTCAACCAATTCAACAATAGGTAGGTTGCCCATATTTTTTGATATGTGGTTGAAACGATTCTACTACAGTAGATGCCATAACACTATATCGTTTCTCTTTAACAAATGTCTGAGTATACTTCTCCAGAGGTAAATTATCAAGATTTTTTTTTAATTTTATTACCATATTCACATAGAATTTATGAAAGTATATCATTACAAAGATCTATAATGGGAGCATAAGCACATCGACTAAACAAACATAGCATCCTAGCTTTAAACTCTTTGTTAGTGTGATCCAGAGGACTTTTCAAATTCTGAACAAGATGAAAATAACAGTATACATGATAGCAATTTGAATACAAGGATAAAAACAACATCAATGATACCTAAACAACGGTATGATATAAATGTAATTTAACGCTTCCACAAATGAGATTTCAAACACTCAAAAAAACATAGCCAATTATCAGAATCCTCACTACCCATGATACCAAATACAACATGGAATAGACCTGAAAACAAGATAAGTAAGCTGGTTTTACATGTCAAACATGGTCAAATTTACATAAAACTTGCAATGTCTATTATACAACAACTCGCAATAACATATAAATGTACATAAAACAACTCACAAGGTTAATCACGTACACAACTAGTGTGTTTAATCATGTAAAGATGACATAAAGAACTCGAATGGATATATACACGAAGAACTCACAACATTACATATAAAATAACCAACGCGTTTATCTTATATTGAACAACTCACGCATTGGATCACAAAGAATACGCATTATAATTTTCAATGTTAACTAAACTCTCGCAGTCCAACAAATTATAAGAAAATCATGAAACTAATCGTTGTTGCCGTCCTTTTATACGACATACAACAATACACCCGTAAACTTTCTAGTTAAAAAGGTACCATGTAGATACAATATCGGACGACATAAATGGAAACCTTGGAGACATGAACCAAATGCTATGAAACAACGCTTAAAGATGTTTGCACCTGATAATTCCAACTAGCAGTCAATAGTAATATCACCACTCTTAAATCGCTTCAAGTATCCCCTTAGTAAACTAAAAGAACTAGAATTATCTCCGAAAACTGCCCTCATTTCCTTCACTAAAGCATTCCATGATAAACGGTAAGAGATGTCTAAACCGTAGTCTTGTTTAACAGACCATTGTATAGTTTTGGTAGTCAATGAATGACATATCCTAATAGGATCATGAATTTCCACCGCAATCAAATCCGATATTAAGTACCTCTTATTTTTTTGGGAGAACACGGGGCTGCAAGTATGGTGCGCAACATATCGCTTAATCATCATGAAACCAGTGTTGGAATCAACTAATGCATAAAGTCTTCATTTAAATCTATTTGAGATTTTATTATCACAATAAGCAGTGTTCTTACTTATTGTATTATGGATGTATTTGAAATAAAAACCATATTCTAAGAAATATCAACATAATGATAACCTTAGAGCTGCAACACATTCATCAAAATCTTGACAAACCCCCGTGATAGCATCAGCCCAACTAGTAGTAGCAAGATTTTTTTTTTCTGATTATAATTAACTAAACCATTACTACTCTCTCCACTAGTTAGTTGATTATGAGAGGGTTCTCCCAAAATTATGCTAGGCTGTTTACGGTTTTGACCAGAACTCTTATCAACGAGTTGTTGATCTATAACAAAATTAACACGTTTTAATGCTCTAAATTAAGATATAAATCTAAACCAACAAAATCCTTCTCATTATTAAAGAAAGAATTCATGTGATTACCGCATGAGTAGGTAATAATGAAGTTACCTCTAACCAGCTCCTCCCATATACTTTTGACGTACTCTTGAATACTTTAAAAGTTTTAAAACTATGTGAAAGGAACAATTATAGTTTGGTGACCATGTTTGAAAATACAAAACATCTGGTTTAGACATACCTTACCCTGCAATGAACAATGAACAATTACGAAGCAGTCACGAGCATACAAATACTAATAGATGTTTTAATACTCAACATAATTCACACAACCAATAACCAAACAACTCGTTTAGTAAATTAATAAAGAACTCGCGTGTAAGAAAATCTAAAGAACTCTCATGTTTAATAATAAATAAAACTCGCACGTTCTCAATGTAATGTACACAACTCTCATGTTCACATGTTTTTAATGTAATAATATACACAACTCCCAAGTTATAATTTAATAAGCAAATAACTCGCATTATCAATAATACATATCTGCATTAAAACTTGCAAGCTCGTATACAAGATTCATTTCATAAAATAACGAACACAACTCGCATTTTTATATTACACTAAACTCGCATGTTCTTATACATATGACATTCATGAAGAACAACACACAACTCGCATCCTCATCACCACAGCTCGCATGTTCATATACAGTTGATAAATCAAACAACTCGCATGTTTCTACGCATTAAAAATCAAACAGTTCACATCTTTATCGAAAACTCACATCCTCTATCATCATGCCTTAGAACTATAATATCGAGTCTATATATTATTCCAAGCCCCAAAACAGATATAATACCCTATAAAAAGATATATGACTTATTAGATAACGATTAGAGTCTTGAAATCGAACTAAAGAACATTCATTCTCTAAAAAGGAAAAAAAAATATGAATCACACTTAGGTAGTACACAATGGTCACAAAACTAACAATACACATAGATTAAAAGAGAAATCAAGAAACAACCAAATGAAACTAGTCTATAATACTCACCAACTCCTTGTATGCTATGATGAAAGAACCAGAAATCGAAAAACTGAGATGAACCTCCGATTCATTTTGATAACCTGAAAAACCAGTAGTTGGAAGCAATGGATATATACGTTACTTAAATATTCAGATTTTAAAATCGTCGATCATCTGAAAATTGTGTTTTTAGGTGGTTTTAGGGTGTAGAGTTGAGCTCTGTTAGAAGGTTGTTGGAAGACGGCTAGAAAATATTCAAATGTTTCATAAGGTAGAAAGGGGGGAATAGCTTGTAACAAAAAGTTGATATTATATACTCCATCCGTTCCGTAATAAACGTCGTTTAGAGTTTTAAAGTGGAAACCAATAAATGGAATCATGATTTCTCTCTCTTATACACAAGAAGTAATCTAATTATATTGATAAAAAAATATTAATTTAATAAAATGAACAAACAATAATATATCATTGGTCAAATGAAATTAATCGTTGCATTGATATTACCAAACGACAATTAAAATGGAATTTTCAGTATTTTCTAAAACGACTATCATTGTGGAATGAAGGGAGTAGTTGGTAGAGGGTATTTATGGTATTAAAAAAATTGGATATTGATTGTGAGTTGAATAGTTGAGATAGATATTAAGTGAACATAAATCATAATTTGGATATTAAATAAAAAAAGCTTCTTCCCAATAGGTTAGATTTCAAATCATTTAAGGATGTAATCTCTTGATTCTTACGTTCTAATTCTCTTTATCTTTTGCATCTCCAACCTCGAGCTTTCCTAATTTCCAAGCAGTGAAATCCAGATTCTATAGGCTCAGCTCTGCAAGAAGGATTAAGCTACCCAATGGTTGTTTTCAAACTCTTAGATTTTTATCTCGTAAGCTCCTTCTTTGATTCGTTGAATTGTTTTTTGCGTCCAATTAATTTTGATTTGGTGCTCTTAAAAGTGTATTCTTACTAGGTACTAGCTAGGGTATGGTTTCTTGTAAACCTTTTCTCTTTCATAAAATATTCTTATTTTAGACTAAAAAATAGTTTTTATTATAAATTAAAATTTATATTATAAAATAAGAGGATGGATTCTCAAAGAATGGTGCCTCGATGAAACCTGCAAATCAAGAAGCTTCATACATTGATTTATCTTTCTTCCTCATCAAAAAGCTCTTCGATGGAAATAAGAAACAACGTGATATGTCAAGAAGAAGAATTTCATGTTCTTCTCTATGAAAACAACCTCAAGAACTGCCCTACAGTTTTGTTTAAGCAATCTTTCGTTATTCTATCAAACCAAAAATGGAAAAAAAACCCTTGCTGATCTTCAACTAGAAAGTAGTATAGAGAAATCGAATCACATTTCATTCTAGTACTCCAAAGAAACTAAAAATCTGTTAATGAAGAACACTAAAACCACACTGGTTAGAAAATTCTCGAACGGTTTGCCTAAGAATTCTGAGTTAAGCCACTTATTGAATTCTGTCAAATTTAAAGGTGTTTACAGTATGGTGGTCTGGGACTCTCGTCACATACTTTTTGAGTTTGATTTAAAGGAAGATGTTATCAAATTATGATCTAAAAGTGTGTGGAATATTAAAGGCTCTGTTATGCGATTACTTTGTTGGAATCCTGAATTCAATGGAAAGAAGGAAAGCCCGACTTCATTGGTGTGGATCGGGATCCAGAAATAACCTGAATTCATGTATAATTCATCGATTTTGTATGATATTGCTGCTTCTTTAGGTACTCTATACAAAATTAAAGTTCTAGAGATAAACAGATGATATCGGAATGCTGCTTTTGCTCTCGTGGAATTAGACATTTCGAAAATGCTTCATAATATAATTTGGATAGGCTTTAGAATGAAAGATGGATGCTGGTTAACTTTAATTTACAAGAATCTTCCAGCCTATTGCATTCAATGTCACTACATAGGACACAAAATCTTGGAATGCAAGAAGCCTCAAAAGAAAATAACTAAAAAAAAACTGAAAAAGATATCAACATGCTTACTCTACAGAATATGTCTAACAGAGGAAAAGATCTTGATTCGATTAAGATTTAAAACCTCAGTAAAATGCCTAAGGTCAATTCCACTGATCTTCAAGAAATTCACAATAAAAATAACGAGTTAACTGAGGGTGATGATCACAATGATAATCTGGAATTAAATAATCAAGTTCATTCTGATTATAATCAGAGAAAGATTTACAATAAAGAGATCTCCACCCTTGAGGAAAGAGAAGTTAATGAAGCTATTGAAATGCTAAAGCATGCTACTGATCAAAATATAAATCAAGATAATGATATGTTGGATCTTGAAAGACACTCTCCCACTACACATAACGTTGGAAGCAATCCAATAACACCGATTAGAATAGCCATATCTCTTGATCATGACTTCAACATTATCTTGAACAAGAAACTCAAGCTGCCATGAAAATTAAAAATCAAAACAGATTTGTTATTAAATATTTGAAATATTTAGAGACTAACAATACGTACAAATCATTATCTGATAATGATAAGGATGCTTAACTGGAACGTTCACGATATCAACAACAAATTAACAGTTGGTAGGTTGAAAACATTGTACAAAGAGAAAATCAAGATCCTGGTTATTCAAGAACCAATGGCTAATTGCAACAAGATAAGTGAAATTGCTATGAAGTTGGGTTTTATTAATTTTTTTTTAACAATTCCAATAAAATTTGGATGTATAAGAATAATGAATCATGTATTACTACGCTCATTAATCATGATCAGTGTTTGTATATGAAAGTTAATTATTCTGGTTTCAAAAATTCTTTTTTCTTAACAGTGGTCTACGCTAAGTGTCAAAGTATTCAAAGATTAAGCTTATGTGATCAATTAAGAAATGTTGCTTCTACTGATAAAGGATGGATCCCAATGGGAGATTACAATGTAATTGCTGCTACTGATGAGCAGAATGGGTGCTCTGCTATTTTTCAAAATAGAATTGATGAGTTTGTAGAGATGATGAGGGACTGTCACCTGGAGGACGCCAGTTATGCTAGTTAGAAATTCACCTGGAATAGAAATAGAAAGTGGAAAAGGCTAGATAGGGTGATGTTCAATTGCAGTTGGCCTGACACTTTCAGCAAAACTCAAGTTCTTCACATGGTCAGACCTGTTCTGACCACACTCCTTTTTTAATCTCTGCTTTTCAAAACAATTCTAATAATTCTCAAAACAAAAACAAGAGCTTTATATTCATGAATATGTGGACTAATCATGATTCTTTTTTAAATGTGGTAAAGTATAATTGGAACCTCCAAATCAATGGTGCTCCTAATGAAATATTTTAGTTTAAGTTGAGGAGACTTAAAAAGTGCTTAAAGGCCTGAAATCTCAACTAGTTTGGTAATATCTTTAGCAAAATTAAAGAAACTGAAAAGAATGTTGAAACAATGGAAAGTCTTCATATTTTGAATAACAATAACACTTCCAAATGTAATCTTAACAAAACTATTAGTTTACATCTTCAGGCTTTAAGGAATGAGGAAGATTTTTGGAAGCAGAAATGATACAATACTTGGCGTAGAGATGGTGATCGTAACACCAAAGCATACCATGCTTATGTCTCCAAAAAAGCAGCAAAAAACATAATTCAGAGTATTAAAGTTGACAACAGTTGGATTTATGACACTAAGACTATAGGAAAATCAGCTGAAGCTTACTTCAATAAGAATTTTTATACAAAGCCTTATAAAGATAGTAATGAAGAGCAGGTTATGATGCAACATGGTATTTTTAATAATATTCCCAAGCTTGTTACAGATGAATGGAATGCGGTTCTAATGAAGAATACTAATGAGAAGGAAGTCTGGGACACTATCAATACCATGAGCCAAGATAATGCTGCTCGCATTGATGGCTACAACATCTTTTTTTATAAAAGTTGTTGGACTATTATTAAGACTAATTTATGCTTAGCTATTAATTTCTTATATAAATGGCCACAAGATTCCTAGAGACATATTTGAAACTAACCTTTGCTTAATTCCTAAAGTCTCTAAGCCAGTTTCTTGGAATAATTATAGGCCGATCAGTCTATATTCTATGCTTAATAGAATTATTTCAAGACTTCTTAATAATAGGCTTGCTGATATTCTGCCTAGAATTATATCTGACACTCAAGCTGCTTATGTGAAGAACAGATTCATCCATGAGAATGTCCTTATTTTTAGGGAGCTTATTCATGATATTAATAGAAATCCTAAGACCGGTAACATATTCATTTAGTTGGACATGTCAAAAGCCTTTGACAAAATGTCATTTCTTTTTATAATTAATGTTCATTCTTCCTTTGGCTTCTCTAAAAGTTTTGTTAATTTGATTTATAATCTGATCAAGAATGTCAACATTTCTATGCTTGTTAATGGTAATGTAATTGGCTACTTTAAGAATAAAAGAGGTTTAGGGCAAGGTGATCCCTTGTCCCCAAGCCTCTTCATTATTGGGGATGAAGTCTTATTACATGGATTAAAAAACTTGTTCAACTCTAATAGGGATCTGTTGTATGCTTCTAGAACTGATATCATTGTTCTCTATATTACGTTTGCAGACGACATCATTATTTTTACAAATAGCTTACATTCTTCTGTCAACAAGTTACGTTGTTTTCTAGATAATTACCAGGTGGTCTCTGGCCAGTCCATTAATAAGGAGAAAAGTAAGATAATTTTGTCCAACAATGCGCACCAAAGCAGAGTAAGTAACCTTGCTAACCAAACTGGTTTTGCATTTGAGAACCTTCGTTCAACCTATCTGGGGATAACTCTCAATAGAAACAACAACTCTAGAAACTTCAATGCTATGGAGGACAAGATTAACGCTAAGATTAATGATTGGGGCAAAAAATTTCTATCTTACGAGAGAAGATTCTCTCTTATTTCTTTTGTCCTTATGTCTATAACTTGCTACTGATGCATAATACATTACTTCCTAACTGTGTCACGGAGAGACTTGAAAATATTTCTAATAAATTCCTGCGGAGATCCAATTTTAATGAAGCTAATATTCACTGGTCCTCTTGGCATAAGTTGTGTAAGTCGTTTGATGAGGGAGGTTTGAGTATCAGAAGGCTCTCTGACACTCAATATACTTTCTCTCAAAATATATGGTTAAATTACAAGAATAATACTAGTCTATAGTCTAACATAATGCATAATATTTACAACAAAAATACTCATCCTCTTCAAACTAATGTCATAAAAACTGGTTCTCTAGTTTGGAAGCGTCTTGCAGGTATCAAGGTCCAAACATAAAGTAACATTAGATGGATTCTCGGCAAAGGGGATATGGATTTCTGGAGGGAAGATTGGCATAAGTGGCATCATTATTGACAACAATAACACTAATGATAACAACTGGTTTATTATGGCTAAAGTTAGTACATTTTGGAAGAATGAAGGTTGGGAAATTGACAATATGGATAGTTTGCTAACAGAGGATAGAATCAATCAGATTAAGCTTTATAAAATTGACAAGGATAAGGACGACAAAATGATTTGGAAGTTGTCTTCTGACCTAAACTTCAACACAAAGTTAACATGGAACAGCATAAGACAACACTCCAACAAGTTTGGCATGTTAAAAAAGATCTAGAACTTCATCACTCCCAGGAAGTTCTCTTTTCTTTTGTGGAAAGTTCTTAAAGGCTTTATTCCTATTGATTATGTTTTCGAAAAAATATCTCTCTCTATTGCTTCTAAATGCCAAGTATGTGCTAACTGTGAGGACATCAATCATGTGTTTGTTAACTGTGACTATGCTTGGACTATTTGACATCATTTGAGTAGTCTTTTTAATATTAAGATTGAAAGATACATGGTCTTCACTCACTGACTTAGAATCTGGTTTTGGTTTTCTAATCAAAAAGTCCACATTACTCACGTTATAACTGCTATAATTTGCTGGGTGATTTGGAAAAATGGAAACAACTTTAAATTTAGCAATAATAATCAATCATGTTCTTCTACCATAATGCTTATAAATAAAATCATTATAGGTTTGAATACCTCAGAATGTTTACTAATAAGCATTGGAATAATGCTGTCAATATTAGATCCACAATAGGTTGTAGTGGCATAATGCTGTCAATGTTTGTCCTCGGTTAAGCTAATGGAGATGAAGTGGAATCTGGTTATATGGAGGTACCTGGTTTCTGTTTTTGGTCGAATAAGTAAAGATTGGTTTTGATGAAGTTGAGACATTTGAAGCTATGACTTTTAAAGCTTGGCCCTAGGTTTTCTTTTCTGGTCGAATAAGTGAAGATTGGTCATGACAAAGAAGAGGCATTTGAAGCTATGATTATAGTCGAGATGGTGATATCGAGATGGAGATGAAACGATTAAGGTTATTATGATTTCGTGAAGTCTCGTTGAAAAAGTCATTTTGGGCCTCTGTTTTGGGTTCCAAAATTTAAAAATATCACTAAGAGATAATCTTCTTTTAGGCGCCATCTTTTGAATTGTTTTTTTGCCTTTGGACCTTTAGATTGTTAAAGTTCTCATAAAAGTCCTTAAGTTTGTAAAACATTCGTTTTGGTAATAAAATTTTGCTTAAAAAGAGAAAAAATTAAGTGTTCGTTATACGTCAAAATAATAAGTTTGCTACTAAATTTACCAACACACGACTTTAATATAAAATGTTTGGGCAGTTGCAAAAAATTCACAACCAGGCCTGCAGTGCTAGGCTTAACCAGCTAGTTTCCCCCGAAAAGCAAAAGCTGATAGTCTTGGGACAAGTGTGACAAGTGACAAGTGAGTGACCTATGAAACCCGAAAGGTATTGTTTCAACTTTCAGCACACTGATCTATGGAACTCCAAATTCGTGTATGTGACTGGAAGTTGAAATGATGGAAAAACCATTGGAATTGGAGTAGCAAGTATACTAAAACTTGTTCAAAGAAAAAGAAAGAGAAACATTCATTCACCACAAGTAAGGAAGGTCTTCGGAAATGAGATTTCTATCGAAAAATCCCCACTTTTTTAAAGTCATAACCACACGAACCATCCAAGACCAAAAACTTGTAAGGACTAATTCTGTTTGGTAACATCTTCTTCGTTTGTGTGTTTTCATTCTAGCTAAACAGACATTATCGATTATGTTACCTTCGTTAAACTTGCAGAAATTGATATATGATATTTATGTTTTTCCCCGCAGAGGATTCCAAGTGCGTTTACTAGCAGATACACCGATGCGCTACCGAATCAGCTGATTCTTAAGCTACCTAATGGAGAAGTTTGGCCGGTTGAGCTAAACAAGAGTAACCGAGAGTTTGTGTTGGATAAAGGCTGGCCAGATTTTGCTGACCGATACGCATTAAAGTACGGAGATTTCTTGGTCTTTCGGTACCAAGGCAATGGTCTTTTTAAACTAGTTATCTTCGATAGATCTACCGCAGAGATACCATATCCAACTTTCTTTAACCAACAACAAGATGGTAAAAACTCCTTCCTAATACTTGTTTGATTCTACTCAATCTACATATAAAAGTATTCTTTGGACAGGACTCTTCGGCGGTGCTACCAGTTCCCAGAGCAAGGGTAGAATTCAACCAAGGACTGTCCATCAGGAATCTAAGGGTTTTGAAAAAGCTAGTGCTTTCAAGTCTGAAAAGCCATTTTTCTTGGCTAAAATAAGACCTTCATCTTTAATTTACTTGGTAAACCATTAACATAACAATCCTAGGTTGCACATTCTTTTTAGCTCTAATGTTTGCCTATATTCTAGAAAAGTTATATACCAAGCTTCTAGGTTTCTATATCTACTAAAGTTCATAGTTTGTTCGTTTGTTTGACATTTGCTGCAGAATGTACCTATCAAGTTTGGCCAAACCTATTTTAACAAGAATAGTAGTGAAGTGATTCTTGAGGTTTCAAATGGGAGAACATGGACTAGTAAATTCAGTATTGGCCCCAATGAAAACAAGTATTTCAGATTGTCTCACAGATGGAAGGAGTTTATGCGAAATAACAAACTCAAATCGGGTGATGTTTGTGTCTTTGAATTGGTCGACAACACCGATAAAACTGTACTCAAAGTAACCATTTATTCAAAAGAGGGCTCCTCTCCAGGTTACACGCTGTTAAAATAAAATTTCCCTGATTTTGGTTTGTGTTTATTTCTCTATTACTCTCTAAAGTTTGTTAATTTTTTGTCGATTAGCTAATGAGGCGGAAACAACTCTTAAGCGCAAGAGGAACATGGTAGCTGATGTCAATCCTTCTTTTACTGTTGCCATTCGTCCCACTAATGTTTTGAATCAAACTAGAGTGGTAATATTCAGTCTTTGCAGTTCTCTGAAGTTCGAGTATGCTATAGTTAAAGTAGTTGAAAGCGTGCATGTTTACTTCTCCTGTTCTTTAGCAATTGAACTACTTCAACATTTCTTGGATGATGTAACGATTATTTTTTGTTCCTTAGTAAGTTGGAGTTCTTTTTTGCCTAATCATTTGTGGGTTTTCACTATAACCAAAAAGGAAAAAGGGAAAATTTTCATGATCCCCTGAAATATCTTATATCTATCATAGCCTAATATCGTTTCAATATCGTTTCTGTTGTATTGTGACAACATATATTAGAAGAGACTTAGTGCACTACTTCAATAATATTTGGCTATTTAACATTATCTTTGTATCAATCTTCCGTTTATTGCAGCAAGTCCCTGCTAGATTTGCCAAGAGACATTTCAAAGAGATGGGTGGCTTGGTTGTTTTATGTGTTCAAGATGGGAGAACGTGGACTGCAGAATTCACTCGAGTATTAAGATGTGGTGAAGTTGTAGAAACATTTCTCGATTGTGGTTGGAAACAGTTCTTTTCAGACAATAATTTGAAATCCGGAGACGTTTGTGCATTTGAGCTGTTTAAGATCAATCCTATTATGTTGAATGTTGACATTTCTCGTGCTGATGAAAAAACACTAGGTTTGTAAGTGATAAGATAGCAAAGCTATTCAAATTTGTATCTTTTATCTTCAAAACACATGTTCATGGATTCTTTGTATTTATACAGGCAAGGTCAAACAAGAGAGAAATCCAAGAGGCCCTTCATGTTCAATTGTTAGAGGAAACTCCTGAAGCAAATCGGTGATAGAATTGTTCCATGCACCAATAAGGAGTACTGGTATTTTGGTAGTGCAACAACACTGTTTTATAACTAGAACCCCCAGGGATGCAACATATATTAGAAGATAGTGTTTATAGAGGAAGTAACCAAGTACCATTATGATGAGAAACTATTATTTCAATATAAATACAAACTATATTAAAATTTTAAAACATAAATAATAGTAACTCTAAATGTATTACAACCTCAGAATATTCATTATACTTTATGCAGGTTGTGCCGAATTTTCTTCCAAAACATATAAAGCAGCGATCAAAATATGTGACACTTAAGGTTGCAGGAAAATCATGGCCTGTCAAGTTCATAAAACGAACTGATCCAGATGGTTTTCTATCTGCTGGGTGGTCTGCATTTGCCAAAGAAAATTGTCTTAGAATAGGTGATGTCTGTATGTTTGAGCTGATCAAGACGACATGCAATATTATTGTACTCAAAGTTTTAATTTCTAGTTGCGGATTTTAAGCAGATGGTTTGTTTTGATGCTCTACTAGTAGTAGTGCAGTTTTCTGTATGATTTCTATTTTTTCGATAACTTTCTCTTCTCAACTAATGTAGCTACAGTTAATTTTGTTGTGTTTGTCTGCCTAACTCTTGTCTATATTAGCTGCGACTTTTGTTTGTGTAAACATTTTTTCATCATATTTAACAAAGAGAAGGTTCAAGTTTGGCTCAGCTTTGTTAAAATAATTTTGTTGAACTTGAGCTTGAATAGCTATATAGGTTCTTTAGAAGATCTGGGCATCTACATAGATTTTACACAGAATTTGAGCTGAGCTCGAATATCTTCATATGATCCATGTGGGTGCTTTGAAATTCATACTAAACTAGACCTTGTGTAGACCCGACCTTAAAACTTCTAGATTCATTGACATATTTTTATATACCAATTTGGTTTGATATAAGGTTTGGATTGAGGTTGAATCGTGTCCAATTATTTGACAACTACCGAGCCAAAATTTTAGTTGATTGAACTTCAGTTCAAAAATCTCTTTTTACTCATTAACAGCTGCAATCTCACTCCCGTAGTTACATCACCATCACTCAGTATGGTGATGGTGATGGTGATGAATATAGAGATTCTCAACTGAGCAAGCAGTTAACAAATTTTACACTTGAATTGCCGTGAGTTCGTGTCTCAGAAGTTCAATGTGTGTGGTCATGTCTTGGAGCAACAGATTCTAATTACTAGATTCTAGAGCTACAGCTACAGTTGCTCTTAATTGTGTGCCAGAAGCTGAATGTGTGTGGTCATGTTGGTTTAATACATAAGTTTACACCCTAATTTTGTATTACACTTATTAAATGCTGGACAAGTAAGTTTACACCCTAATTTTGTATTACACTCATTAAATGCTGGACAAGTTTTATCTAAACCATTTAGAACTGCAAATGTTATGTAAGAGTTTCTATGACTGTATAGGCTTTATTTGTTCTATGAACTATAGGCTTATTTTGTTCTGTGAACTGCGATCATGAATAGGATTGAAGTTTTATTCTCTCCTTAATGAAGGCGAAATTTGAACTCATGATTACAAACTTGCCGGAGTTGTGAGGTCAGACATCTTCCTTCTCCTGTTTTAGGTTTTCAGCTAATTAGTTGTGCATCATCCTTCTCTTTGTTTGCTTTTTTCTCTATCCAACGCTTGTTTTTTAGGTTATTTTTGGATTTTCCAAAATTTCAAGTCTCCGTTTTGGGGTCGAAGACCCATGCTACTTTGTTTTTGGTCCACTTTCAAAATGTCACATACTAGTTGAGACCGCACCTAACAAATTCTCCTTTCGAAGAAAGTACTACTTAAGCCTCCTCTGAGATGACTTCCATACACTCAATCTAATCAGGTTACTCCAAGGTTCTCCACGTGAGCCGTAGAGCTTTACAGCGGATCTACGTCTCGTCTGAATTTCTGATACCATTTATTGAGAATATAGTTCACACGGTTTTTCTTTTGGTCCACTTCCAAAATGCCTCATACTAGTTGAGATATGTTCTTACTTACATACCTTTGGTCATTCCCATGTTTAACCAATGCAGGATGTGCGACTTTGGTTGCACCCCTAACAAATAGACATACTAGATAATTGACCTAATGTGCTCATATATGTAAGACTATAAACTAAAACGTAGGTTATATTTTAACCCATGTACATTATTAATGACACAATATTGTACCAGCGGACACAATATACATTGTCAACATTATTCAACCCATCTTCAACGAATATCATTTACTCACTATCAAAAAAGAAATTTCTCTTCTTCGAACTCACCAAGTTCGCCTAAGGCATTCAACAATTTCCTTTGATATTATATCACCTGGTGGTACATTTGACGGTCTGACTGTCACAAAACACTTTAGAAGTAGTCCTATCCAAGCCCAAATATGCAACAAAACCTTGTATCCATATTTCCTCCTTAACTGCTTTTGTTCTCGCTATGTACTCTGCCTCTATTGTAGACAAATCTATAGTTGCTTGCTCATTCTATCCATATCACCTTCACCATCGAAATTACCAAAACCAACCTATGATCTTTCGATATCGTTCAACAATCCATCAACATTGGTCTTATTGAAAATCAAGCCAATATTCGTAGTACTCTTTAGATACTGAAGTATCCATTTCACTGTTTGCTAGTGTTCTATCCTAGGGCATCCCATGTACCTGCTTAGTACACTAACCGCATGTGAAATATCAGGGCGTGTGCATACATGATACTACCAACTGTACTTGAATATAGAACTTTCAACACTTGTTCAAGCTCAGTATCATCATTGATCGATCCTGCTATAGACAACTTCAAATGAGTAGTAAACGGGATACTAACTGCCTTAGCGTCAAATATATTGAATCGTTGTAGCACTTTTTCAATTTAGCTTTGTTGAGACAAGTGTAATGATCGCACACTTTTGCCTAATAATTTTCATACATAGAATCTTATTCGCCCTACCCAAATCATTCATCTCAAATTCAGCACTAAACTTCTTTGTTATATGGACAATGTGTAACATATTACAAACAAAAATAAGCATATCATCTACACACAACAACAAGTAAACATAAGAAATAAACATATTTTGATGATATAGACAATTGTTATATGGACTCCTTGTGAACATTTTTTACACCATGTATGTATTAAAATGTTTGTACCATTGCATAGGAAACTATTCCAAAACATACAATGATTTTTTCAAGAGACAAACCTTGTCCTCCATATTAGGTTTGATAAGTCTCTCCGGTGTCTCATATAGATTCGTTCCTCCAATTCACAATGTAGAAACACAGTCTTCACATCCAATTGCTCAAGCTTTAAATCTTGCAAAATTACCATAGCTAACGAAACTCGAATCAAACTATGTTTAACCACAAGAGAAAATACTTCCTTGAAGTCGATTAATTCCCTTTGAGTAAAACCCTTGACGAACTTTCCTACCTTGAATCGAGGTGTCTCAACCATAAAATTACATTCTTTCTTCTTGAATATCCATTGGCAACCTACTACCTTCTATTATTTAGGAAAGTCAACAAGCTTCTCTGTCTGATACGAAGAGATTCAATCTTTTCCCCCATAGACCGATCCACCTATCTTCTTTTGAACTCGTTATAGCTTCCTTATAGCTACTAGGTTCCTGCAATTCAACTTCTTCCACAACTAACAGAGCATATGCAACTAAATTGGCATACATTTTTGGTGGTTCAATCTATCTTCTTTCTTTGCCCCATGTTATGCTATAAGTTTGTTGGTCTAGTTGAAGCTCCACTTGTTTACATACAATGAAACTTGATTCTAAAATTTCCCCTACTTTCTTCTGATCGTCTAGCGAAGCAGACTTGTTAAAGTCGATACCGATGAGAAAAATTAGAGACTTTGGAGAGGTACACCTTAGCCCAATACCTTCACTCTAGTAACATATCCTATAAATATTCATCTCTTTACTATCTCTCACATGGGCGTACGCATGCCAACCGAACCTCCTCAACTGTTCATCATCAACCGACGATCCAGACTAAATCTCAAAAAGATTTTTAAAATTAATAGTCATTGATGGAGACCAGTTCATCAAGTGACACGTTGTATTGATAACTTCAGGCCACAAATATTTTCACACACCCTAATGCAAAAGCATGCGTCATACTTTGTCTCAAATCTTGTGCATTCGGTCTGTGACCCATTCTATTATGGTATTCTAAAGCAAGTGTGATGATGCACTATTATTTCAGCTTTGCATAACTCGTTGAACTCACGACTATAAAATTCTAACCCATTATATGTCCTAAGACTCTTGATCTTTCTTCATGTTTACTTCTTAGTTATCGTCTTCCATTTGATAAGTGTTGAATATGCCTCATCTTTGGTTTTTAGAAAATAAACCCACACTATTCATAAATAATCATCGATAAAACTCATGTAGTATATGGCTCCACACTTTGATGGAATTTGGTTCGGGCCCCAAAGATTTGAGTGAATGTAATCCACTATATTTTAGTCTTTCTTACAGCAAACTTGCTGAATTTGACTCTAGTTTGTTTATAAAACACACAATATTCACAATATCCCAGTGATTATACTTTATACCCTTTCAACCAATCTCCCTTTCCCAAAACAGCTAATCCTCTTTCACTCATGTGACCGAGATGCCAATGCCAAAAATGGTTCAGAGCCTGCTGACTTTGGCAATTACTCCTTGTTGATGCTACTACAGCATCTCCCATAACAACACTCCCATAAATAATGTAATTCCCTTTCTGCAAATTTCCTTTCATACACACCAAAGAGCTATTTATAAATTTTATTACACCATTATCTCCATGGTGTTTGTTGTCCTGACATTCTAGTGTACTAAGATATATCAAGTTTCTCTTCAACCCAGGAACATGCCAACACGTCACGATTCAAACAACCATATCAAACATTATGATGCCGACGTTGTTGATCCCACAACATGGAATGAATGATTGTTCCCTAAATAAAAAGTTTCATACTTTGGCTTGTAAGTATTAAACTATTTCTTGAACTAAAAATTTGTACATACCGCCAATATCGAGTAGTCAAAATATTTTCCCACAATATGAACTCACAGACAACACATCTCATTTATCAGTATTTTTACTATCATTAGAACTGTTCACACCTTCTGCTAGGTTTACAACATTTTACTTTTAATTTCCCTTCTTACCTTTCAGTTTCGGACAATCTCTTATATAGTAACCTTCCTCACCGCTTTCATAATAATTTCATTTCTTGACTTTTGATTTGAACCTCCAGTGCTTCTTCTTTAAAGAACTCTCCTTGTTGATAGGTCTTACAATGGTCATAAAACCTTCTCCTTTCGCCTGATTGTCTGGCTGTAACTGTCTCAACTCTTTTGATTTCAGGTCCCCCTTGACATCCGCTAGAGACAACTTATGCTTACCATACATTATGATATTCACAAATTTCTCATAGTAAGTTGGTAATGATATCAATATAAACAAAATTTGATCTCCATCCTTAATGATGATATCAATGTTTTCTAAATTCATAATAATTGATTTAAAAGTATTCAGGTATTTAGTTATGGACATACCTTCTTTGAATCCGACATCGTACAAACGTTGTTTTAAGTATAACCGGTTCACGACTGATTTCTCTGAGTAAAGTTCTCCCTATATTTTCCATGCGCATGAAACAGTTTTCTCACCACTAATCTTGCACAAAATATTGTTATTTACACTCATTAGAAACCAACAAAAATCCCTTTATTGAAGATTTTCTTCTCTTATTCTTCATTTCATATGGTAACTTATTCTCCCGATGAAGATTTCTACTTAATCTTATACAACATAAAATTGGATCTCCTATCAAATCTTTCAATTTTGTACTTTGTTGATGTAGACACCATTATAAACCCTAATTACAAAACCTAATTCCCCAACCCAAAGCTCTGATACCAATTTGTTATGAATCACCATGTAATATATCACAAATGGTTCAAACACAAAACAAAATAACGAACATGAAAGAAAAGAACACATGATTTTAACGTGGTTTGATAAATATATACATCCACTGGCAACTCTAGAAAGAAGAGTTTCACTATGATATAAAAATGTTACAAATTTTCAGATCTCATTATGTGTAGTCCTAATAATCTATTTATAGAGAATAAATAAACTTACCATTTTTGTTGAATTATTTATGGGGTGCACTGACGTTATATGATATGTCATAAATATAAGGTCATACTCAAATTCGGCTAGCAAATTTGCTCTACATAGCGTTTTCTCTTTAGATTACTTTTGGGTCTTCTAAAATTTCAAGTAAAATGACTAAAGCGTAAATATTGTTATTACCGATAAATGCTTTTAAATATTTTATCATTTGTTTTTTATTTTTCTCATCGCTAAAACACTATTTTACTTATTTTTAGTAAAATATCATAAAATAGTTATTTTACTAAATTTCTCACATTTTTCTTTTTATTTGTAATTTCTCGAAACCTCAATAAAGAAACCCCTTTTAGAACAAAATTTTCTTGCCAAATTGAATACACAACTAGGATGCACATTTAGGCTCTTTTGTTATAATTTTTATGAGTTTTCGTAAACAGAATTGATAGTTATTCGAGTCTGTAGCATCACAAGTTATAGATCTGATTTTTTTTAATCTTTTAAGTTGTTTTGTATTTTCACACGTTGTGAAGTATTGGAAGTTAGTTGATTTATATAACATTGTTGCTTGTTAAGATATTTTAAGATTGTTTGTTTTTTTGTCACATGAAATGTTTGCACAATATGCGCGAACAAAATAAATATTTTCGCAAATATCATGCGAAATATTTATATATCTTTAGAATAATGTGTGAATTTCATGAAAAGTTTGCAAAGTCTATGCGAATTGACTTGACATTTTCATACATAACTATGCAAAAACAATGAGTCATATTAGCATAAAATGTGAAAGAATATAATGGAAATTGGCACTAGTTTGTGCAAAATGTATTCGTCGATTACTTTGTTACTTGTTTGATTTTATGTTATTGTGCAATAGTTTTATATTAATTTAGATGTTTCGATTTGTAAAATAATTAATAATGTGTATTTAATAAGTGTAATACTAATTTGGGTGTAAAATTATTTGATAAATAACTATCTAATCTAATACTTGTTTATTTTGACAGGACGACTCCACATATATCAAAGAGACTTAGATGTATTTGACTCATAAAATTTAGTCATTTCTCATAAAATATCGCACAATCATCATATCGTTCGAGATGGGTGCATAAACATATTGTTCTTCATGATTTAATAAATAAGGAATATACTCATTTCCCTCATCGTCATCCTAATATCAGAGGAGGGTCGAGAAATATTGAAGTCTATTATCCAGATGATATCGTACGATAGTATGTTATCCAGAGCATGTCGTGCGATAGTCTAACCATATTAAGAGGATATCATGCTTAGTACAAACACTTTTACCTAAGGGTAATAGACACATCAAAGTTTAATTTCCTTAGGACATATACATGCAAAGAAGTTAGTTGAATATTTTGATACATGATGAACAAAAAAATCTAAAACACAATGAAGGTTTAATATTACAGACTCAAATTATCAAATTTTGTGCATGACTAACTTGTGATAGATAATATCCAACCAGGATATGCTCACCCCAACATATACATAAAAAAGACCTTGATGAAGTACATATACGACTAACTTCATTCAATGGTATCATGATATTGTTTCTTACAAGTCACATAATCCATACATGAACGAAAGTGAGTGAGGGATAAATGAGTGCTTGGACGACTAATTTTATATTTCTCATAATTATATGTGACATATTATTTCCAATATGTTTCTCCTATATCAGGACGGATTTCTATTATGTATTTTGACTATATTTTATGTTATGACTATGAAATTATAAAATATGTATGACGTAATCAGTTTATCTGAAGTACAAATTTTATATCATTTCGTGTGTATATTATTTCAAGTTTATGTCAGTTACATTTTTTTTCTTGTGTATTGTGACACTATTGATTTCTACAAACTAATGCAATCCACATATATTTAATAGGGTTGAGGTGTGTCATAGAACTATATAAGGATGGAAATGTTAGACATCACGTTTGATCACAACTATACAATATATATTGATAACCATTGGCCATACCTAACTTGATTACACAAAATATCATCTAAAATATCTTATCAGAATAAGTTTTAAAGAAATTTAACTCGAATAATTCTTTTTAAAACCTGTTTTTGAAGCGTACATTTTTACATATAAATCTTTATCGTCTTTTATTTCGGACATCAAATCCAATCTAATGGACGTCCATTCTTCCTAGATACGGTTGAATTATTCAGATTTAGTCCAATAATCACAATGTTTGTACGATACAACATCTCCAATATGAGAAATATAAGTATATAAAAAAATTAGAATGTGATCCACGTAGAACAAAGAATTTTTTACCTTACTAGGAGTAGCTTTTAACACTTTTTGTCATTTATGAGTATTAGTTTTTTTTGTAGAGACTTTAAGTACTAAGTAGCTTAGATTTGGTGGTGTTGTGCTACCTATTGTAACGGACGTACTAACACTATATGTTTGCTCAAGAAAATGGTATGAGTAAGATTTGTCATGTTTAGCTGGTTAGTTCGGTTGTAAAATTTTCCATTAGTAGTTTTAATTTGTTTTTTCTGTTTTACCACTTGATTTGTTTTTCAGGAATAAGAACTTATATTACCTTATTTATTATATGGGTCTAAATATCCAACATAAACGATAAATATAACTGTCAGTTACTCCTATTTTTTGCCAGACCATCTTCTGGTGCAGTTTCTGAAATAAACAAAAATGTCTAAAGTTTGCCAATATAGATTATATAAAGTTAAAGAAATGCGCTTTTGATCTCTGTCTAACATGGCTAGTTCACACAGACAAGGTAACCTATGTGTTTTAAGAAGGTAACCTATGTGTTTTAAGAACAATACATCCACATATTTTTTGACTAATGGTTATTTCTTTAGTATGTTTATAACTATTCAACAATATATCTAAAATACTCATGATACTAAACTTAGAAGGTGAAGAAATATATAAATTTTAGCACAATGCTTAGAACTTAGTTACTTTTCTAAAAGTATTTAAATGTTTAAGATCAAATAATGGATGAACTTTATAAAAGAATGTTTAAAATTGAGTTAACTTGAACATATGTAACGTTTTAGGTTTACGTAAGCGCTCTCGACCCTATAAAATAAAAATAAAAGAGTTTTACTATAACATTAATTTTTTAAAAGTGTAAGTTAAATAATGATAATCACTTACTGAATTGTTTGTGTAATGGCTAAATATTGAATCTCATTCGTGAAGTGATGATTTTGTTTTGTCGTATGCTTTTAATCCATGAAGTAAGAATACAATTGGTAAATGTTGGTTAGCCGAAAAATAATTCTTGATTGCTCCTGGGTGTGCGTTTAACTATTACCAAGTCTTTTATTCAAAAATTTTATTCCAAAAACTATAAACTATTCTGAATCTTCCACTTTTGTCGATGATTTGTTTCTTCTATATTTGCAAGAATATTTTTGTTTATGTTTTATTTGCATATTTGATAACTAACGTCAAGGATAAATCATGATATATAAAAATAACATCGGTAATACACACATATATTCTCCATCACCGAATACAGACAACGCAAAAGCCAGGTGTAGGTTTTTAGCTTCTTCGAACTGACAAAAAACTAAAGCATAACAAAATATCAAATTTGTTGAAGTTGCATAAAAAACTTCGAACAATAGTATTTTGACATCTTTATATTCTAAGTATCTTCCATGATAAGTACTTTTCATAATATGTGCAGTAACTCAATACTTTTAGGATGCACGTAAAACAAGTTTGATGATCACGTCCGATCTTTTTATCTTCATGTGTCATTTTAAGTAATTGTTCTTTTACATTTTGGATAACAAGTATTGCATGTGAGAATGTCTCGCTTTTTCAACAATATGTTTTTTTTCTCGAATATTATATATCGACTTATAGTTCTTCAAAACCATATAAATATCCTAAGGGCTTGCACCCGATGAAGATAATTTAAAAACTAACTCATATTCGTTCAGTTATAGTTTTGCGGCTTGTGAGTGATATTTAAAGTGCATAGCCAATGGGTCGTTATGTTGCCTAGATATATAAATCTCTGGTAACTAAGGCGTGATGATATCTCTCAATTGAAACAAAAAATTGCATGTTGTTTGTTACATATGCTATTTTCCTTACATCATACCTTTCATATTTGTTTCCACTACGTCCATCATCGTAAATACTGATAATGATGATCAAGCTCACGACCTACGCGTTGAACCCATTCAGTCAACTCGTGTTTCGTGTAATACTCGGGCATAGAATTTTTTTTATAATCGATACTTTGAATTGTGAGTAAGTATATATTATAAATAAGGATATATTATATCTTTATACTTTTATCATTTGAGATTTAATATAAATAATATAAGCATTTAAAGAAACTGAAATCTTTTATTTTTTAACATATTATCTTTCAAACTTTCTGTCTTTTAAAACCTATATTTTATTCTTTGCTTAGATGTATCTAAAACACTTTTGGTATTTAATTTTGATAAGGTTTTTTCCCTTATGAAATAACTTCGTTTGTTGGAATTGTTTTATTTCCAGTTTTAAACTTCGAAAAGTGTGACTACACCTATATAGAGGGTGAAATTTGGGATTTGGAGACGAATCAAGATTCTTAAATAAATCTTTATATATATATTTTTTATTTTTTTCGATTTACAGTGATTTCACTATATGTGGATTTGGAATTCGGTTAGCTTCACCAGTTAATTTTTCGGTTGAGATCTTTTGATTGTTTAAAACAAATATGAAATAAGTTTAATTATTACTAGTCAGTCGAGTAATCTCATAGTTTGTCCGATATAGTTTTCTTGGTCACGATTATGTAGAAAAATGTTTTGATTTAAATTGGAACAAAAATATCAATTTTATAGCATCTTTATTTGTCACCTTTTGTCTATCTGAATCTATTTATTTTTATTAATGGTTTTTCATTACTGTAAATATAAAGAGCAAGATAAAGGGTTTTTGGCTAAGTAGATAATAAATCCACATGATTTTTCAAAACTGAAATATATTTCGATTGAGATTTTTCATCTTTCGAACAATTTATATTAAAAAATATCATGTATTAAATTAAAAATTCATTAAATTTGACGAGTCAAAATTCTTCAAATATCTTTATTGCAAAGTTTTTTTTATTAAAGTAGGACCGATGTGAGTTTAAGGTACAATTATTTTATCAGTGAATGTCTTCATTGTTTAGTTCCCAATCAAGATACATTTATTATTTGTATAAAATAAAATATGAAGTGATTTGAGATTTAGATTTGATTGGAACAAGTTACTTCTTATGCAATCGAAAAAGGGAATCATGTGCAATTTTAAAAGAATTCGAACGTGTTGATGGTCTTTTTATACAAACAAAACTGGACATTATCAATGCTGATCTAGAGTTCTGTGATAAGATCTATAGTATATATAATCCAATTCTTTATATTATGGTTATATATAATCAATTTCACGTGTCTTCACTTTATTATTAGTTAATGATTGTGATATGCTGTTCATGGCTGGACCAAATTCAGATCAATTTTTAATTATTGTTTTATTGTTGACGGATTCTAATTTTTGTTATTGTTTGATTTAATACTTTATTGTTTGAAATTGAAATCTAAAATGGTTTGGAGGTTTGGTGTTCAAAATTGATTGATTATTTCTTAGTACAACAAAAGGAAAATACCATTCAGTTGATTCTCGTTTGTTGTTTATCCAGATTAGTCAATTTTACATGTTTTATTATCATTATTGGTTATATTGATTGGTTGTTTGTTGATTTAAGATTTATAATGATGATCGTAATTGTTTTCTTCATTATTTTGAGTTTATGTTGGTAATTACGGATTGCCAGTTGTGCTTTAGAATATTTTGATTGTTTCGTACTACGTAATATTATATCACTTTGTGGTTTAAACATGCTCCCCTACGATTATATTTTATTCATTTCTTTTATTTTGTTAATTTTTATACTGTTATATGCGTTATCAAGATTATCCAATTTACGCACAATGTGGTTGTATGGAAATACTGATGCATACACAACACATTAATTAACAATATCATATAATTGTATATGTGGCACAGATGTGTACATAATTTAACATAATAAATTATATAACGATAAAATCTAGTACAAACATTAAAAATATACAACATTACACAAAATATTATACATATAAAAATTATGTAACCAAAGACATTAGGATAATTAAAAATATAAAACATACATTAATACAGACGTGTATTAACACTCCTATATCATATTGTTGTGTATTTGGGTCTATTTTTCGTAGTAGACACTATGTTGTGTTAAAAGTGTTTGATTAAAAATTACTATATTATCACGTATAGTATAGTAATATATATATATATATATATATATATATATATATATATATATATATATATGGGTGTGATGTCTAGCATAAACTATGTACTATTGTCTTGATGCGGAAAAAAACCTCACCAAAAAAAAACTTCCAGGTCTACTAAGAGAGAAATAAAGAGATTTTAGAGGGATAAAGTTCAGGAGATAAGTGATTTGGTCATAACTAAAGTATCTAAGTGTTTCTTTTATAAATATAAAAAACTAATATTCCCTCAATTATAGTTATATTGTCTCATAATAAAGTAAATGTATTTATTCCATAATCTTTATCCAAATATTATGACATCATTGGTACTCTCCCCTAGTATTTGATTTGAAATATCAAATGAAATTTAAAAACTAACAATATTTAAATGTAGTCAAATAATATAGTTTTTTTCTTTACGCCTCAGGTTTCAAGTCCATCCTTCTTCATGTCTTAGGTTTGTACTTGAGTTTAATAGTTTTCATTTCTTCGTCATTGTCATACATGCTCAGGTATGTTGATATGATCTTCATATTTTTCATTTCCAGTGATAAAAGACTATGTGAAAGCTTAATTATCTGAATGAAAGATATTCAGTTTTAGTTTAGCCACTTAGCCCATAGCTTGTCAAAATGTTGATTTAATTTTTATTTAGCTTATCAAGTTGAATGCTCTTCAAGTCGTCAAGTTATTATCCTTAGCCTCATATTAACTTTGTTAGATCATTTTCCTTAGCTACGTATTATTATTGTTGCAGTTGTCAATTTGTACTCCTATTCATAATGTTACAATTCATGTAGGTCATTTACAAAGCATCTGGAAAGCATTTGTCTTATAAAAGTTATGTTCTTCATAACCGACATGTAGTACATATTTAGAAGTTATATGCTAAAATTTTTGAAAACGTTAATAGACGTTGTTTATAGACGTTGCTTGGATAACATATGAAAATTATCATTTGGAGAATTTATAGAGGCCATCATTTATGAAACAATTTGAATATCGTCTTCAAACGTTGTTTAGATATTTTTTTTCTAGAGAATATATTTGAAGATCGTCGTTTAAAGAACATATCTAAGTGTCATTTAGAAATTTTTGTCTGGAGAATATATATATGAGGATCGTCATTATCCTACATCTTCCATTTATTTTGATTCGTTATCGGATTCCACGAATATTGATGACTGATAATGGTTTTATATAGACATCACCATTGATGAGGGAAAAAGCCTCATCAACATCTACCAAATGTGTTTCAGATCTATTAAGAGTGAAAGAGAGATAAATATTTTCAAGATATAAAGTTAGAAAGATAAGTGATTTGGTCATAAATGAGATAACCAATTTCTTTGGATACTTCTTTGCATATATATATATATATATATACAGTTATATACCGTCATTTAAAATAGTTATACACCGTCATTTATAGGTATATTTTCTCCTGAAATAAAGTAAACACTTCTTAAATATAATTACATAAATATCCTTATTTCTATATAATTATCTGAATATTATAACCTCATCATGGTTATCTATCAATATGGTAATATATTGTATCACACTATGCAATTTACGCACATGTATTGTGCCATCAACTTATAAAATATCCTAACATAGTATGTATGTAACAACACACATTATATATCACACATTGTTTGTGCGTCATATGTGAGCTAATTGTGTAGTATTGGACATTAATTTTTTTATTCATATAAGTTGTATTCAATTTGTGAGAGTGAGTTTGCAGGACATAGTGTTTTAGATGATTTTGCAGGTTATTGTTTGTTTCGTTTATGTTTTCAATGAAGATAAAATCAAAGTGCAATTACAAGGCATAAGTTGAAAGTAAAAGGTTATAAATATGAGAACCTAAAACTTGCATAAAAAATCTCCAACTTGAAGGTTAAATTGCAGAAATCAACATATTACACAAGTTTATCGTTTTTATCTCAAGGAGTGTATGAATGAATGAAAGTTTAGTGTAAGAATTTATGTATATAACTGTACCAAATAGACTTGTAACAAATAATAAAGTGATGGAGGATGATATGAATAAGATAAAAATTTCAAAATCAAGAGTTTAATGTTAATTACAGAAGCCAAACCAAAATACAAATCGATAATGTCCAGGTCAAGTTTAAACATAATTTAGCAACAATTGAAACTGATTTTGAATGTCCGAATTAAAGAGAAAAGCTACAAAAGTTATAATGATAACATCAGACCATAAGATACAAATGGGTTTTACTCAAGTTTGATATACAATATAATCTATTTTTAATTAAATGAAAAACAAAAGTTATTAGTGAATTTATTTTTTTTGTGTCAATAAAAAGCAAGAAAAAATATACTCATTTTCAGTAAGCTATATTTCTTCGAGTTTGGAAAAATAAAATAATTTTTGGAGCAAACATGTGCATTAGTGAAGCTTGATAATAGTCAGGGTCATCACCAAGCACTTTTGGACATACTTTTTGATAACACATACAATCTAAATAAGATAATAGCTAAGAAAATGTTCTTGCTCGATGAGCTGAGTTCCCTATATTTGAATTTAAGGGAAATTTGATGTTTCTGTGTCTGTTATAACTGAGAATACTATTGTAGTTAAAGCAAGTCTATTTTATTCTTTTATTTGACCAGAGGCTATAACCGTAAGCAGGACATAAAACTCGATGGCAGCTAACTCTTAATAAGTAACCACTTTTGTTTATATTATCTTGGATCCGTAACGTTTTCTAATTATTTTAAACGAAGTGGAATGATTCAGACTTTAACATTCTATTCTGTTACTCATGGCTCGTGCAATTATCCGAATACATGAATACACAATTTTCTTGGCAACTTTTATTTTTGCAACATAAATACATCGGTTGATAATTAACATAGTTAACCATTTTGTTGCTCCTCGGAGGTGATTGTTACAGTAATCAGATCATTGATGACCCTCAATTTTTCTTGAGTTTACAACTTAATAAAAATTATATGCATGATATTTATTTAGTTGAATTAGTCTTCGTCAGTTTCTATAATTGTTAAAATATTAGTCTAATAAGATTTTTTATATCATAAAAAATTAGTCTACAAAATGAGTTAAAAATATCTACTTTCATTTGTCTTTATCAGTTTTTAGTCCTTAAACAAATACTTTGGACTTAATTAAACATATATAAAAGATACTACCGATTAAGCGAGAGAAATATAGCAAGTTAAACGATCTCCAAATGTTTTTTAAACGATGTTTATAAATAACAAAATAGCTATAAGCCAAAAAAATATCCAAATGTTCTTTAAACGAAGTTTATAAAAGATATAAAGATTATAGGCCATATGATCTTCATATATTCTTTAAGAGACATTTATAAATGATCGAGCAATAAACAAGTTATAAGTCAAACAAGCTAACAATCATATTCAAATACGACATTTATATTTATTAATCAGAAATCTAACATAACTATTGGTGTGGATAATAATCGCCTGAGGGTAGGCTAGTAATTTCAGTTGGTGTTTTAAGGAAGTATGTGGGTGTTAAGTGTTTAAATCAGAGAGTAGAGAGATAATTAAGCAGCTTGGTAGCAGTTAATTTTCATTAACTATAGTTAATGCAGGTGGTTGGGTATTTATACCCTGATGTTTGGGCCCTTATGGGCTTTCGGGTCATGTTTAATGGACCCGAGTCATGTTCAAAGACCCATGAGCTCTAAGCAGGAGAGCAAGTAGCTTAGTCAAGAAGTGTTTAGGTTTTTTAGTACTTTTGTCATAGTTCGAACAGTCCTATGGTTATAGTGTTCAAAGTGATCTGTCCGGTCCATGTGATCTGTCCGATCTGTCCGGTTCGGAGGCCTTGGACTGATCTGTCCGTGTCCGGGGAGCATGCTGAATTCAGACTCATCAAGAGCCCCTTTTTTAGGTGTTTGAGCAAGTAATCTTGTCAGAGACCTGAAAAACAGTCCGACGTCAGAAGTAGTTCTCAATCCGGACAGGTCTATGGGTTTACCCGGACAGATAAAGCTTCACGAATTCAAAACGGTTTTTGCCAGAGTTTGTGGGACACGTGTCACACTCTGATTGGTTTCTTTACCCGTTTTTTCACCTTGAATTTCGAACCCACTTTCTTCGAAAAGAAACCTCGTTAATTACATATGGTGACATCAACGTCGTCTTTTAATCATTGCCAAACTTTTCGAATTCTCCTAGGAATCAACTGCTTTTTCAGACTTACTATAAATTCAAACTCACTTTCTACTGTTTTACTATCTCTTTCATATTTACTCTGCATATTTTCTTAGAGCTTTCTCTCTCTAAAGCAAAGTTTTACTTGATAGTTTATGTTTACAGCAATGACTGCTTTGATCAAAGGCGGGTGGCTCAACCTCTCTGAGTTGGAGAAGGCACAAAAAGTTGAGAAGGAAAGGCGAATCGCAGCAGGGTTACCTACTTCGCCCGTTGACAGACCAGTCTCCTCTGCTACAGAGTCGGATCGAGGATCTTACTCCTCCAAAGGCACCAAGCCTAGAAAGTTATTCCAGCCTAGCCTTTCCCCCATCATCTCTGGTTCCTCTGTTCACGAATCAGAATCCATCGTTGAACCAGGAGTAACTGCCACTAGCTTCAAAAAACCCTCACCCTTCATAGCGATGGGATCAGATATAGAGAACTCCCCGGAGAAGTCAGTCGATCGAAGAAAGAGTCGGCTGGTTAAGGGGCAAGCCTCTAAGAACACTCCCTCAAAATCGGGGGCAAAAAATAGCAGTTCTGGGTCTGGAGTGCCTATCAGAGCTCCCCGGGAAAGACTACCCGGTCCGGAGGCTAGCAGCCCAGCACTTCAAAGAAAGACTTCTGTCTTAGAGCCCCAGCCTGAGACTAGAAGTCAAGAAAACACAGAAAACCAGCAGTCCAGAAGCCAGGCTGAGCCAAGTTTGAATTCTCCCCGGGCCACTGCCACTGATATTCCTCCTATGATCATGGAGGAAAGAATGGAGGACTCCGTTGAAGAAGTCCCTTTTGAGTATGAGCCATCCAGTCAGACTAGTAACACTGCTGCTGCCAAAAAAGATAAGGGCAAAGAAAAACTGTGCTTGAGGCATCCGGAGCTGCCGGAGTGTCTCGAAGGGAAGGTAGGGCCTTGTTTTCATAGGGTCGAACTTAAATATCTCTTGGCCTTACAGAAGACCAAGTATGCGTTCATCCATACGGCTGAACTGGGTCGAATGCGCACAAAATGGGGGATCCCTGAAAATGTGAAGATAAGGATTCCCATAGATCCTGAAACTCCTATGGATTGCAAGCTGAATAAAATAGTCATCTTCACGGAGCTACTTAATTGGGGACTCAGATTCCCATTGGACCCAGAGATTGTCAGATATTTTCATCTGATCAAACTCTGTCCGAGCCAGCTGAGCCCCAACGCTTGGTATACTCTGATGTCATGCATCATGGCATCAAGGCTGTCCGGGATCCCTCTTCCTATGGAAGAGTTTGCTGCAGTGGCCAATCTTTGCAAACATCACCAATTCCCCTTCTATCACTTCAATATGGGGGACAGTTTCAAAGTTGTTGATGATCTATTGGAGTCTGAGAATAAATGGAGGAGCCAGTTTTTGTTCGTCAGTGGCACTTGGGAAAACGGAAAGAAGATCAAGTCCGGAGAGAACCCAAGCCTCCTCAGAAGCAGGTGGAGGAGTGATCGTAAGTCTCCTATTTTAAATCCTTGTCTACTTATTCTTTCTTAAAGTTGGTTTTAAATTAATTGATCTTTCTTTTGTCTTAACAGAACTGCCTAAGGAGTTCAGTGATTACTTGAAGGCCGGACAGGTCACTTGTGGCAAAATCAATGCCTGGGCTGCAGAGAACTGGGGGAACCGATTCCACAATGCCTTCACTAGTGGAAATCTGGCAAGGTCTCACCTGTAGAACACCACAGGTCGGAGAGACCTGACTTAGGAGGAGCTCACCACCCAACCTTCTCCGGACACAGTGCTTAAGAGGTCCCATGAAGCAGATGGGACACTCTTCCTGCTAGGCCGGGCCAAAGCCCCAAGCAAAATGAAGGGCAAGAAGAAAGGCAAAAAGGTGGTGAGCAATGCTAATCCTGCTGATGCTGAGAAGGATGCTCTAACAGACCCGGAGGGGCCGGCTCAGAGCCAAATCGATGCTGCTCTTTTGCAGGTAGTGGAGCAAGAGTCCGAGAGGCAGGAAGCAGACCTCCCAAAACCTCCAAGGGCTTCCAAGAGGAATCGCAAGCGGGGGAGTGAAGGGGCAGACCGGGCAGCCAAGAAGAAAAAGTCTGCTAAGGGAGATGAACTTGCTCTCCAGGATCCGGAGCCTTCTTTCCAGGCTGACCCTTCTGACCCAACACATGCTGAAGAGATCCCAAGGGACTTTCATACTGATGAAGTTGAGGGAGGAGAGCTCAACATTGATGAAGTAGACATCACCGGTCTTGGTGAACTTGGCGAATACTTCCTCAACCTCCCCAGAGACGACTTCGCAGGGCCCTACGTTCCTCCGAGCAGCTCTAACACCGTCAACTTCAATGGTAAGACTTTCATTGTCTCTAGCGAAAAGGACACCATAGCCCACTCCTTGCTAAGCAATGTGCAGCCGGTACTTACACTGGAGAGACAAGTTTGGAGTCAAGCAGACACCATCAAAGACCTTAAGAAGGAAAAGTTGTCCGAAGACCTTCGCACTGCTACTGCCAATGCTGACAGGATAAAGGAAGCAAATGAGGAGTTGAAGAAGAATCAGGAGGAAAGCAACACAAAAGTTGCTACTCTAGAGGAAACCATCAGAGACCTCCGGGAAAAGCTGTCCGGAGTGGAGAAAGACCTTACTGCCTCAAAAGAAGAGACCAAGGCAAATGACAAGATTATCACCAACCTAACTACTGACAAGATTGCTCTTGAGAATGCAGCATCCAAGGCTGCCGAGGAGAAAACCACTTTGTTAAGGGATCAAGAGGCTACGATCCAAGCCAGGATCAATGCCTATGCCAACCAGATGATTAAAAGCGAAGAGATATTGATTGAGAAGGTGAGGTCTGACATGGATCTACTCTTTCATGGAAAATATCCGAAGAGGAACCTAGGGGACTTGTGGCGTTATGTAGACGATGATGACCTTCCATATCATACAATGGCCGAAGAGGATCAGGATGGAGTCTCCAGTGCGTCCTCATCCGATGATGAAGAGCATACCAGGGAGAGCCCAGATAAAGAGAAAGACGATCCCAAAGGCAAGAAGGTGTATTAAGGTGAGCCATCTTCAAAGGCTCAACCTTAACTTATGATTTACTTTGTTTATTTTTTATTCAGACTAAAGTCCTTGGAAGGCCAAGGCACTCTTTTTTGTAATGGTGTCCGGTGCTCGACCGGACAGGTTTTTTGTGTTGTATCTTGACTATTTAAAAGTCCTTGGAAGGCCAAGGCAAGTTTAAGTTATTTCATTCAATGAATATCTCTGTTTTGTGCAACCATCATCTTCTTTCATTGTTCATTTTAATTTTGATAGCCAGAGTTTAAGTAGCCTTTAGTTGTTGCATTGTGAGAGTGTTTAAATTCTCCAGCTAGAGTTTAAATAGCCCTTAGATATTTCAGTCCGGATAGTATGACAAGGGACAAAACTTTAAAAAACACTTAGAAAATGTTTAAGAAGGCATTGAATTTTATTTAACAGCCTAGGCACCTCATTAAAACCTCTCCGTGCCACCGGGGAGGAAAAAGTATGCCCCCAAATATTTACATATATGTTTAAACAAGTAAATATTTATACAAGTGCTATTCCAAGTACATCCGAAGATGCTCGATATTCCAAGGATGTGTTAGAACTCTGCCATCTTTGTCTTCCATCCAATAAGTTCCCGGCTTAATTCTTTCAACAACGATATACGGACCCTCCCAAGTTGGGGCCAGCTTTCCGAAGAGCTTTTCTTTAGTGTGTAAGAAGACCTTCCTTAATACTTTGTCCCCAGGTTGGAAATCTCTTCTTTTAACTTTAGAAGCAAACCTGCTTCTCATCAAACCTTGATAGTGTGCAACTCTAAGGTGAGCTTTAACTCCTCTTTCTTCTATCAAATCAAGTTGACCTCTGATTGCCACCTCATTAGCATGTTCGGAGAAGTTGTGAACACGAAAAGAGGGTAGAGTTGCTTCTATGGGAGCTACTGCATCCATCCCATAGACCAAAGCAAAGGGTGATTCTTGTGTTGCAACCCCAGGTGTTGTCCGGTAGGCCCACAAGACCTCTTGTAAATAACTAGGCCATTTCCCAGCAGCACCTTCCAAATTCTTCTTTAAGTCGGACATGATAGTTCTATTAGCCACTTCAACTTGCCCATTTGCTTGTGGGTGGAAAGGTGAAGAAAAACAATGATGTATACCCCTCGAAGCACAGAAGCTCTCCATTTCTCTATTGTCGAACTGTGGCCCATTGTCCGTTGTTATTTTCTGTGGGACACCAAATCTGCAACATATGTTGCACAAAATGAATTTTATAACAACTTTTGAAGTTGTCCCTGCTAAAGGGGCTGCTTCTATCCACATCGAGAAGTAGTCTATGGCCACAATTATAGTTTTGCGCCCTCCGGACGCCACAGGGAGAGGTCCTACTAAATCCAATCCCCATCGAGCAAAAGGAATAGGCTCAGAAATTGATTCTAAAGGAATGGCTGGTACATGAATTTGATTGCTGTACCTCTGGCATGGGTCACACCTCCTCACCAATTCCTTAGCATCTTTCATGATTGATGGCCAATAGTAACCGGAGAGTAAAACTCGTCTTGTTAAAGCTCTAAACCCACAATGGGCTGATCCCTCACCATCATGAAATTCAGATAGGACCATTTGTGATTCTTCATCCCCCAAACAACGCAGGAGAGGTTTACTGTAAGATTTCTTGTATAACACTTCTCTCAATATGATGAAACCACGAGCCTTGTGTTTCAATGTTCTGGCTAGTGACTTATCCGGAGGCACAACACCATCGGAGAGATATTGTATGAGAGGAAACCTCCAGTCTTGAGGTTGTTTCACTTGTATTTCAAAAATTTCCTCTTCTTTACCCTTACAAAGTTGGATAGAGGGGCTTTCAAGCACATGGATCCATGGGTATGACTCCGTATAGGCTACGGTTGCTAGTGAGTATGCTAGCTCATTTTCTGCCCGGGGAATGTGTTCATAGACAACACTCCTAAACTTAAGCGCTTCATTTTTGAGGAGGAGTAAATACTTCACAAGTTGCTCCTTCTTAGCCTCAGATTGGCCTTGGGCATGGTGGATAAGTAGTTGGGAGTCACTTAACAACTTCACCCTCTTGGCCCCACAAATGTGGGCTAAATTTAAACCAGCTATAGCTGCTTCGTATTCAGACTCGTTATTAGATGCCCTGAAAGCAAAACAAATAGCCTGGTACATCTTATCTCCATACGGGGAAGTTAAACATACTCCTGCACCACATCCCATTGTGCTAGATCCACCATCTGTTCGGACGACCCATACTTTTTTATCTTTTATATCAGTAGCTTGCTCCGAATCCCTGTCGGAGTGGAATTCGACCAGAAAATCAGCCACAGCTTGGGCTTTGACTGCTGTTCGGGGAGCAAAGTCTATGTCAAAGTCCCCCAACTCTACTGACCACTTAGTCATTCTGCTCGAAATGTCTACTTTTTGAAGGACATTCTTAGGGAAAAGAGGTCCGGACGATGATAGGATGAGCTTGGAAATAAGGCCTCATCTTCCTTGCAGCTATCACCAGGGCTAATGCCAATTTTTCAAGTTTTAAGTAACGCTTCTCTGCATCTATCAAGCTTTTGCTGATGTAGTACACTGGATGGGGATGACTATCGACCTCTCTTACCAGCACAACACTGATGACACAACTTGAAACTGCCAAATATACAAAGAGAGTCTCCCCATCGACTGGCTTGAACAAAGTTTTAGGGGATGACAGGTGTTTCTTGATCTCATTGAAAGCCTCATCGCACTGCGGGGTCCAATCAAAGCCCTTTGCACCCTTCAAAGTTTGAAAGAAAGGAGCACACCTGTCCAAAGACCTTGAGATAAATCTGTTTAAGGCAGCTAACCTCCCCGTTAACCGTTGTACTTCTTTAATGTTTCGAGGAGGTTCCATCTGGAAAAGAGCATTTAGCTGGTCTGGATTGGGCTGTATTCCATGCTCACTTATGATATAGCCTAGAAACTTCCCGGACTGCACTCCGAACACACACTTTTCAGGGTTTAACTTCAAATTCACTTTCACCAAGTTGGTAAAAGTTTCTTGGAGGTTGGACAAGTGCAACTGTTCATCTACACTCTTCACCATCATGTCATCAATGTACACTTCCATATTTCTTCCAATTTGATCAGCAAATGCCTTGTTGACTAACCTCTGATAAGTAGCCCCAACATTTTTCAAACCAAATGGCATAACTTTGTAGCAATGAAGACCTCTGTCTGTGACAAACATGGTATGCTCTTGATCTTTTGGATCTACTTGAATCTGATTGTATCCGGAGAAAGCATCCATAAAGGAAAGCAGCTTGTTCCCAGAGGTAGAGTCTACTAACTGATCAATCCGGGGGACCGGATACAAGTCTTTTGGGCAAGCTCTATTGAGATCTGTGAAATCAATGCACATGCGCCACTTGCCATTCTTCTTTTTCACTAAGACAGGATTGGCTGTCCACAAAGGGTATTGAGACTCCTTGATATGCCCCATCTTTGTGAGCCTGTCAACCTCTTGTACAATAACATCAGCCTTTTCTTTGGAAAAAGCTCTTCTTTTTTGAACTACCGGAGCTACGTCTCTCCGGACGGATAGGTGATGTGATATCACTTCTGATGGGACCCCAGTAACATCAGCATTGCACCAAGCAAAAACGTGCTGATGGTTCTTCAAAAACTTTAACATTTCATTCTTCAACATAGGTGCCATTTTAGACCTTATCTTAACACTTTTCCCATCTTCCAAACAGCGTGTTTCCACCTCTTCAACTGGTATCAACACTCCGGGGTCTCCCTGGGGTCATCAATTTCACCCTCACCCCCAGAAAGGCCCTCAAACTGCTATTGTTCATTGATACGGACTGCCCCCAGCGTTCGAGGAGCCAAGGCAGTGGCATAACATTCTCTTGCAATCTTTTGGATGCTCCGGACAACTCCAACCTGCCCCTGAACAACATACTTCAAGCATTGGTGGACTGTTGAAGCCACTGCATGCATCCTAGAGAGCCAAGACCTCCCCAGAATAGCATTATAGCAAGTGGGACAATCCACCACCATAAAGAGTATTCTGACCATTTTCTTGAAAGGGCCCTTGCCCAATAACACATCTTCTTCTAACTCTCCGATCACATCTGCTGAGCTACATGTGAAGCCC
Source organism: Limnanthes douglasii subsp. nivea (assembly GCA_036936605.1). Taxonomy (NCBI): domain Eukaryota; kingdom Viridiplantae; phylum Streptophyta; class Magnoliopsida; order Brassicales; family Limnanthaceae; genus Limnanthes; species Limnanthes douglasii. The sequence goes on along the minus strand of JAUPFV010000005.1, from coordinate 122,113,815 downwards.
ACGATTGACCTGTCCGAATTCTGAATTACAGCTGGATTTTTCATTTTCTTGTAAGTGGTTAGAAAAAGGATATTGGCTGAGCTTCCAGTATCCACCAGGATTCGTCTTATGTCATTGCCCCCTATAGATGCTTCTATGACAACAGCATCCTCATGAGGGCCAACAATGTTTCTTAAATCATCTTCATCAAACACAATGAAGGGAAATGAGTTTGGTGACTGATAGGATGTCATGCCTCCTTCTAGCTGGGAGGCTAAAGTATGAACATACCTCTTCCTCGAAGAAGGAGTAGGAGCTGTCATAGTGTCTCCTCCGAAAATTGTAAGCGACTCGAAAAACTTAATGAGCCCGAAGACTAATCTAGAACATTCCTCTATAGCACCCACTCTGTTTCGAGTTGGATCAGGATCCAAGTATTCAGATTCCACGTCAAACCTTTCAACTATAACCATGGCCCCCTCCGGAGCAGCATTACTTGGACCAACCCGGTGAGTGTTGTCAGGCCTGTTGCCTCCTCTCCTTTTAACGTAAGCTCCCAGCTTCCCCCTTTCAATCAAGTTTTGAACTTCTTGCTTCAATGCTATGCAGTCATCGGTGGTATGACCAGTATCATTGTGATATTGGCAAAAAGAGTTGTTGCGATGCTCTCTGGGAGACTGCAGTGTTGCCGGTCTCCGGTAATGCACCTCATCCTTTGTTTTATCAAAAATGGTGGCCACACTTTCTTTTAACTCCGCGTACCACTCCGGTTGCACCCATGGCCCTCTTTTATTTATGGATTGCTGACTCTGAGCAGGAGCAACTGGCTGAGACTGAGCTTTTGCTCTACCATGCCCCTGTCCGGTTTCTCTTGCTTTGTTCCCGGACTGATTTTGATTGGGACTTGGTGCCACTGGGGTAGACCTCACCTGCCTGTGCACCCTGGTTTTCTTTGTTTCATCAACATTTATCTGTTTGCCAACCTGATTCAGCAACCCTCCCCAGGTCATGGCCTTCTTTCTGGTTACTGAATCAGCTAGATTGCATGGATTCAAACCTTGCCTTAGGGATGCTATTGCCACCTGTTCGAAGCAATCAGCCAACCCATTCTTGGTGTTCACAAAACGACTTATATATTCTTTCAAGGATTCATTTGGTTCCTGGGCACAATGGATTATTGTGTCTCCATTGCCCTTCAGCTCTTTAATCCCTACGAACTGCCTTCGAAAGGCCACCCAAAATGTATCGAAATCTTTAATACAACCCTGAGGCAGGCTGTTGTACCATTTCAGAGCACTCCCCGTAAAAGATTGGGAGAATTCCCTACAAAGTAGTTTATCATCATCGTCAAAGTTCATCATGAAGTTTTTAAATTGCTCCAGATGGTTGTCCGGATCAGTACTGCCATCGTACTTCTCTATTTTGGTGCTGTCAAACCTCTTGGGGAGGTTTCCGGACAGAATTTTAGAAGACAATGAAGATTGCCTCCAATTCCTTCCACGACTGAACACAGTATCCTCATTGGGAGTTGCAAAGATACCTGGTTCATCGTGGAAGGCAAAGGGATCCATCAGCATCTTGTCCACATGCCTCCGGCTGTGTGATGACCATTTTCCAATATTCTTCTTCATTTTTCCATGTCTATCCCTTTTTCTTGAATATTTTTTGATCTGCCTTCCTTTGTTTCTTTCTAATTCGACCCTCATCGCTGCTAGAGGACAAGGATTTTTCAACTCCCTCACTGTCCGAAGAGCTATCAGAAGATTCTGAGCTCGATTTAGAACTCTCCACAGGCTTGGACCGGTGAGACCTTTTAGAACTGGCATGAGTCTTTTTGGTGCTCACATGAGTTTTTGAAGACCCATGCTCTCTGGGGTTATCGGTGTGATGACCAACCGATGCTTTGGATTTTTCTTTCACGCCCATCTTGGCCTTTTCTGCCCTCAGAGCTTCTATTTCACACTTTAGCCTATCACGCTCTTCGACAGTGTATTCATCGTTCTCTTCCACCACTTCGAGCAAAGCAGGTGGTAGCTCTGGATTGTCCGGATTCATTCAGACAGATTTTCTTAGCTGGTTTTGAATGATTGATTCAGGCACCTTCTGCTCCCACTGTGGTCGCCAATTTGGTGTGGATAATAATCGCATGAGGATAGGCTAGTAATTTCAGTTGGTGTTTTAAGGAAGTATGTGGGTGTTAAGTGTTTAAAGTAGAGAGTAGAGAGATAATTAAACAGCTTGGTAGCAGTTAATTTTCATTACCTATAGTTAATGCAGGTGGTTGGGTATTTATACCCTGATGTTTGGGCCCTTATGGGCTTTTGGGTCATGTTTAATGGACCCGGGTCATGTTCAAAGACCCATGAGCTCTAAGCAGGAGAGCAAGTAGCTTAGTCAAGAAGTGTTTAGGTTTTTTAGTAATTTTTTCATAGTTCGAACAGTCCTATGGTCGATGTGATCTGTCCGATCTGTCCGGTCCGGAGGCCTTGGACTGATCTATCCGTGTCCGGGGAGCATGCTGAATTCGGACTCATCAACTATAAGCAAGCCCACGATCTTAGAATAAAAAAGCCACACTCGATCAAAGCAAAGATGACTTTAAGTCACACCATTGATCTAAAAGTTATCAAAGGCCATGCCATAAAAGTCTGGTAGTAAAAGCTTTCACGATATAACTATAAATCAAGCCCACGATCTATAAATATGAAGAGGATACACACCAAGAACATAAATGACAGACCGTAAACTCCTTAGCTTAAGTCAATATCATTAATAATGATATAAAAGATCATCAATATAAGTTATGTGTTTGATAACGTAAGCAAAGAGTTTTGTTTTAAAGCTAGACATGGTCGTATCTTTGACGAGGTCATTCCCATAACAAGATTAAATTTACAGTAAAACGAAGTTAATTCAATACAATGATGGATAATATTTTCGTTTTTCATAAATCCCATTATACTATATATGTAGTTATTGATAAAAAATTCTATAATGAAAAAGATCTCCACATCTTCTCTAAACGACATGTAGATATATTCTCCCGGTTATGTAATAAACAAAATTTAAATATATATATTTTCCAAACAAACTTTTTAAACAATATTCATATATTCTACTAATAAATTTTATAAACGACATCTAAGTATTCTTTGAATGTCGTTTATAAATGGCAAAAAGACTATAAACAAAAAAAATTCCAAATGGTATTAAAACAACAAAAATAATTGTCAGAAAGGTTAAAAACCATACAATCTCTAAATGTTCTTTAAAAATATTTATAATAGACATCTTATGGTACGTGGTGATAGTTAAACTATAGGACATCCTATCACGACCTCTTTATAAACATTATGGGTTCAGTCTCACCTATGGTACGTTTTGATCAATCCAGAGTGTCAGTCATCCGATGCATATGTCGGGGTCAAATGAACAGCGAACACATATCAGGCTATGTTATCTGATTTGTCGGACCATATTACCGAGGTACATTCAAGGTCACACGCGATGAGTTTGGAACAAATTTGTTAGTCGTTGGAGTGTTACCTGGTGTGGATGATTTATGGTTAGAGAGTACTTTAGGGAGTTTGTAAGTTGAATATTATTTTATGAGTAGTGAGTAGTGAGATAAATGAGGTGTATGTTTGTATTTAATGTTTTTTGAAAAAGTTCAACCTCTTTAATGAAGTTGGTTGGGGTATTTATACTAATTCTGTGACTCATGAGCCTTGGGGTCGGACCCTGGATCCGGTTTAATCTTTAAAGCCCAAACCTTAAATAATGTTAGTACACAGTTGAGTCATGTATTAAATGGTCAGATTGTTCTTGATTTGCGTGGTCTAATATATACCCGAACTGCCTCTCGGGTTTACACAACAATGTCCTTCCAAAAGTATCCGACCATATCAGTAGCCCCTTTAGTTTTTTCAACAATATTCTCGAAGAGCTAACTTATTCATGAAAAGGCCTGGACCGGATCCGAAGCTTCTTTTAAAGGATTGGTTATAAAGCAAAAAAGAGCCCAACCGGATTCGAAGGGGTTCTTTTTGGTAGATGAAAAGCCAACGGTTAGAAATCTAAAATCTGAAACGTGTCACATTTTGATTCAACCTCTCAATCGTTTTTACTTCTTGGGAGTTATACCTATTTTTAAACAGTATTTAGGGTATACCTAATAGCTCATAATCATTATCCGAACTGTTTCATCTTCCCCAAAAGAAATACTCAAGTGACTTTATCTCTATTTAAACCTGTTTTAATGTTTGGTTTCTCATAACCAAAACCATTTTCTAGAGAGAGAAAGCTTGATTCTTCAATTTTACTCTATCTGTAAGAAGTTATATGTTTACTACCAGAACATATTTGATTAAGGGGGTTGGTTAAACCTATCAGACTTAGAGAAAGCAAAGAAAAAGGCAAGACAAAAGGCACAGATTGCAGCCGGACTCCCTCCTTCTCCTAGTGGAGTGGTTAGCCTAGTGTTTCCAGAATCTGATAAGAGCACATCATCGTCCCGAACATCGGTAACATGCAAAACCCTCTTACGTTGCTAAATTATCTACTCTAGAGTCTGAACCTTCAGTTCAAGCATTTTTAGATTCTTCTCCTGAGAGAAAAACCATTTCTAGCGTTAGGAAACCCTCACTTTTCATAGCTATGGAATCAGAAACAGAAGAGGCCACTACTCAGAGAGTTAATTGACTCTCCAAATCTAAAGGGACCCTTTCTTCGTCCAAAAATATTAGTTCAGATACATTAAACCCTACTGCCCAATCCACAGTAAATCTGGACAACGTGTCCCTCGATGATAAGGCCACCTAAGTTGAAAAAGAGGCCACTAGTGCTAAGTTGATCGAACAACGATTAACTATAATGGAGAAAGTTATGGAGGACAGTGGGGAAGACACCCCACTAGAGACATCCGAATAGACTAAGAGTATTATACCAAATCGGTCCAACAGGTAAAAATCAGGAATGGCTATCACCGAATCACTCCCGGAGTGTTTAGAGGGGAAAGTTCGGCCAAAGTTTCGCAATGTCAACGTGGAATATTTGTTGACCCTTCAAAAAATTAACTACATGTATACCCACACCGCTGGACTAGATCAGATACAATTAAAGTAAGGTATCCCATAATCTATTAAAGTTAGGATCATAGTTACACCGGAGACTCCTTTAGATTGCAAGATAAATGAATTGGTGGTGTACACCAAAGTGCTAAACTGGGGACTTCGATTTCCCTTGGACCCGGAAGTAGCTAGCCAACTGAGTCTGAATGCATGGTATACTCTTCTAGCCAACATAATTGTCGCCGACCTATACAAAATTTCATTGCCCATGGCGCAATTTGCTCTCGTTGCTGGTTTATGTAATAACCACCAAATCCCCTTCTATTACTACTGGTGAAATTTGGTGAGAATAAAGATTGAATTGAGAAGATTGAGAATATTGATCAAGAATCAACAGAGAGATTTCTAGGTAGTGAAAATAATCTTTCGCTTCTGATTATTTCATAGGTGTAATCAGACTCTTCGACCTCTTTAAATAGGCCTTGTGAGTTAATTACTAATTCGGTTACATAAGGGGTTTATTTACATTTCGGTCCTTACTCTTCTTGTAAAAATTTAATCTTATCTTATATTAATAGAACTTATCATTCAAGTCCTTATTAATTACATTTAAGTCCCTAAGGAATATATTTCCTTATCAGTAGCCCCATAGTTCTTATACAGACAATTTTATAAGAACTATTCACTCTTCGAACATTACTCCAAGTGAATAAAACTTCTTTCATCCAGCCCCTTCATTATGATTGAGCCTAATGACTTGCAACTTCACTTCGAATCTAAGAATAAGTGCAGATAACCTCCCCACTCACTTCGAATCTACCAACTTGAAATACAACCTTACTTTCACTTCGAATCTTCTGACCAAAATTACATCTTTACTTCTACTTCGAACCTCTTGACCCCTACTTGAAAGACTGATTGGACCCTTCTTGATAGATCTATGACACAACAAGTTTTCCCCCACGTTTCACATTCCACCCAATGAAAACGATTCACTGGTTTTGCCTTTTCCCATTCTCAACGTCATTTTTTCTAAGTATAAATACTCAGTTCCACTTTACTGAGAACCTTTTAGAAAAATCGTCTCTTTCCTAAACCATCTTCATCTTGTTCTTCATCAACCTTCATCTTCATCTTCTGCTACCTTCCCCAGAAACACCACTTCTTCAGTCACAAAAACACAACTTCCCAGATTAGCATCTATTATATGAGAAGGTACCCTAAATACAAAAGATCTAAACCAAAAAACCAAAGAAAACCAAAGAAATATCTCTTCCCTGGTTCTAGTAATCAAGTATTTGGTGCTTACGATTATCTCTGTATTTCAAAAAGAGCTAAAGAATACAAAGCTGCTGGGTTAATCTACAACGGTCCTCGTTTCTCCTCTACCACCTTCAAATATGGTAACTTCGATCCTAATCTAGTTAATTCATCTCCAAACTTAGCATCAAACCCAGAAACTAGCCAACAATCTTCTCCTCCTCGAAATCAATCCACTTCTCCATCACTAAAACCACATCGAAAATCTAAGCCTGTCAATTCTGACCAACCTCCAACTCTCAAAAAACCACAACTCAAATCACCTGTCCTACAATCCGAAGTCGTTAAAGTTAAATTTCACAAAAAATCAACCTTTCTAGCAATGGGTGACGATGCAGAAACCTCCTCTCCTCCCCCACAAGAAATGGTTGACGCTACACCAGAGAATAGTCAACCAATTCTTGTGACTCAAACTGAGACTCAAACTCGAAGTCGTCACGATGAGGCTACCGATGAAGAAAATAACAAAGAAAATGATTCTGAAGCGACTGAATCCGATGCCGAAGGGGAATCCGAGGCTGATGGGGTAATCCCTCCAAAGAAAATTCGAGGAAAGAAACCTCCTATTACCCTCCCCGAAGATGTTGCTGCCTTGGTTCAGGAAAACCTTCAATCACTTTGTCCTCGGTACATTCTCGCCCTAAAAAATGTACCTTACACCTACTACCTCGAATCAGAAAAAGAAGAACTCAAGAAACTATGGGGATTAACAGACAACATTGTTCTTCGACTACCAGTAGAAGGAGAAACACCTCTGAGTTGTCAGAAGAACGAACTGGTAGTTTACCCCGAGCTTTTCAACCGGGGACTTCGATTTCCCCTTGATCCAATGATTGTGAGGTACTTCAAAATTCTTGGGTTGTGCCCAACACAAGTCACTCCAAACCAGCTGTTCACTTTATTCTCTGCTATCATGGTATCGAGGCTAGGAAGCATCCCCCTCGAAATAGAAGACTTCATCTCACTGACCAAAATCTCAAATGGTCCAGTTTTACCATTCTACTACCTAACCTTGGAGGATGATCTGAAGATTATCGACGACCTCCTCAAAGCTGATAAATTTTGGAAGCAAAGATTTGTCTTTTTATCAGGAGCTTGGGAAAATGGTAAAGAGATTTCCGATGACAACCCCTCAAAACTTACTCTCACCTGGAGAGATAGCAGTAAGTAAATCATTGTTGTATTGTTAACATTTGTTTTTTAACTTATTAAGCCTAGCCAAATTAACCAAGTCCACTTATCTAACTGTTTATTCTTTTTTCAGAAATTCCGAGGAGATTTAAAGGTCGTCGAAAGACTGCAAAGGTTATCTTCCAAAGAATGGCTGAGTGGGCAGAGAAAGCCTGGGGAAATGGCTTTCACTCAACCTTTCAACCAATCAACTTCGTCAACAGTCATCTGTGGCGCATAACCTTGGGAGCTGACTTCCCTGAAGATCCGATGCTCCCCCCAGATCCAATCGAAGCGGTCCAAAGAATTCTCGCACCAGATGGGAAAACCTACCTTCCCACCAGGAATCGATCTGACAGTCACCTGCCATTAAAAAAGAAGGGAAAGCTAACCCTAAAAAAACCCAACACAAGCAAGGCTAACCCTTCCAAACATTCGAAGCCTGCAGGGAAACGAAAAGTGCATGCATCTCAACTTCCTCCAATATCCGAAGAGGACGAACCTGCACTAAAAAAGAAAAAGAAAGAAAACAATACTCCAAAGAAGAAAAAGAGCAAGTCCACCACTCCAAAGAAAAAGAACGAAGCTGACATGCTCGAAGAGGTATTGGCTTCCGAAGTGCATGAGAAAATCTTCATTGAAGAAAATCCTCAAGGGGGATTGACACTAGGAAATAGCCAAGAAATTGAATATCTTAACCTCAAAGATTTCAACTCGAGCGGGGATTTTACAATCACTGGTGAAGATTCTCGACCTGTCAACACCATTCCATCAACTTCTACCGAGGCTTCCATAACTTCAACATCTAATGCAATCGTTCCTGCTCATCATCACCCATCAAACGTGCCCAACCGTGACAGATCCGATGAGGTAACTTCAATCCTTCGACCTTTTACTAATTTAAGTGCTGCAGCCAAAAAATTGTGTGAAGAAGTGAACAATTCTCATACACAATTGGAGCTCCTTGCACAAGAATTAATCAAGAGCAAAAAGGAAACAGAATCTGAAAAGGCTTCGAAAAATGAAGCACTTCAACATTTCGAGGCTGAAAAAGAAAGCTTCTTAAAGAGCATAAAGAAAAAATCGAAGCTTTGGAGACTTCTCATCGTCTGGCTCTTGAAAATCTAAAATCTCAACATTCTACTGCCATGTCCGAGGAAAAGAAAAAATCTATCGATGCTGAAAAACTTGTTAAGGAAACTCAGGAAAAACTGGAAAATTGTCAAACTCAACTGTCTGCGCTTCAAACAGGATTCGAGCAGGAAAAGAAGGCTGCCGTCAAGAAAGCCGAAGCTGCTGTTGGTTCTGTGATGCTTAATGGTATCAAGAAAGCTCAAACTGATACAGCTATCAACCTTCTTCGAGAAATCCATGCTGCCTATCCAAGGTTGAATTTATCAGAATTTTGGAAACAAGTCCCAGAAGAAGATCGTCCAAAGGAAGCATTCGAGGTGCCATCAAGCTCCTCAGAAGAAGATGATGCTTCTGAGGATCATCAAAAGAAGAGGAAGACTAAACAGTAGATTATATATGTCGCGCTTGTTTTTTGTGTGTTTTAATTAAGTAGTTTTCTCCTTTTTGTAAGCTTCAAGTTTTATCCGATGAAACAAGCAACTTTCTTAATATTTCAAAATTCTGGTGTACTTATAAAACATGGCACTTCAAAAATTAGATGCACTCATAAGACGTGGCACCTCGAAATAGGTTGTTTCTTCAAAGCTATTGCTTTGGAAAATTATTCTTGGTCAACTTTCAAAGATGATCAGTCTTTGCCAAGTTACCAAGATAACAAATCATTCATCATACTAAACAACCAATGGCCAAAAGAAATTTTATTATGAAATTCAATATTAACCAGACACCTCATTAAAACCTTTCTGGGCCAACATATAAGGAAAGAGTATGCCTGTCTTGTAAAAATTCGAAGTTCAATTTTACTCACAATACAATTTCAAATGTTCTATATTCCAAGGGTGTTTGAGCATCCTCCCTTCACGATCAGACAACCTGTATGTCCCTGGCTTGACCTTCATTCTGACTTCATAAGGACCCTCCCAATTCGGAGCCAATTTTCTGAGGTGCTTGTCCTTAGTATGAAGAAATACCTTTCGCAACACTTTATCGCCAACCTTGAACTCTCTCTTCTTAACTTTAGCATCGTACCTGCTTCTCATTAAGGTTTGATAATGAACCACATTCAAATGTGCTTTGACCCTTTTTTCCTCTAACAAATCAAGCTCAACCCTTCTAGCTTCATCATTATCTACTTCGGAATATCGCAATAACCTGTAGGAAGGAAATGTAGATTCAGCAGGGCACACAGCATCTATTCCATACACCAAAGAAAAAGGAGTCTCTTTTGTGGCCTCTCTAGGGGTTGTTCGATATGCCCACAACACTTCTTGAAGATAATTTGGCAATTTCCCTGCTGCTCCCGCCAAATTTTTCTTTAAACCCTCCAAAATAGATCTATTTGTAACTTCCACCTGCCCATTTGCTTGTGGGTGGAAAGGAGTAGAAAAGCATTGCTGTAATCCTTTCGAAGAGCAAAAAGAATCCATTTCCTTGTTATTAAATTGGGACCGTTGTCCGTTATTATTTTTCGAGGAACTCCAAAACGGTAGCAGATGTTACTTAGAATAAACTTGATCACATCCTTAGCTTTTGTTCCAGCTAAGGGCTCTGCTTCTGCCCACTTCGAAAAATAATCAACGGCAACAATAATCATCTGTCTTCCACCTGAAGCCATAGGAAATGGTCCTACCAAATCAATCCCCCATCTATCGAAAGGAACCGCCTCAGAGATTGTCATTAGGGGTACTGCTGGTTTATGTATTAAATGTGCATACCTTTGACAAGTATCACAACTTCGAACTAATAACTTGGCATCGTGCAATATAGTAGGCCAATAATACCCTGCCAACAATACCCTACGTGTTAAAGCTTTGAAACCACAATGAGCTGACCCGTCTCCATCGTGTAATTCAGATAGAATGTTTTGAGATTCATGCTTACTCCAACATCTTAATAATGGCCTCGACACAGACCTCTTATACAATATCCCATCCAACACCACATAACCAAGAGCCTTATTCCTTATTTTCTTGAGCAAGTGCTTATCAAGAGGTAGTATTCCCTTTGTAAGAAAGTTTAACAAATCAGTTCTCCAATCTCCTCGAATGTGCGTCGAATCATTTATTACCTCCTCAACAAATTCACACTGCTCAGAGCTTGATATAATCGAAGGTAGTGGTTGTGTCACGATCCATGGATATTCTTCAGAGTAAGCCATTGTTTCTAAAGAATCAGCCATTGTGTTGTTACCTCTTCGAATATGCTCCACCTCAACATTTTCAAACTGTGCCATCACATTTTGAAGTTCTTGCAAATACAACATTAAACGGTCTTTTTTAGCCTCTGACATTCCTTTAACATGGTTAACTACCAACTGCGAATCTGTTTCTAAGCGCACGAATATTGCTCCACAAATCTTCGCTAACCGCAATCCTGCTAGCACAGCTTCATATTCGGCTTCATTATTCGAAGCATGAAATCCAAATCTTATAGCTTGAAACATATACTCCCCTGTTGGTGCCACCAATTCAACTCCTGCACTCGACCCTTTATTACTAGATCCTCCATCAGTTCGCACCGTCCACGTCGGATTTGTGTCCATTTTTTCACCTTCTTTCTCTTCGGATCTACTCGAATGAAACTCAACAAAGAAATCTGCTAAGGCCTGAGCTTTGACAGCCGTTCGCGGAGAGAATAACACATCGAAATCTCCCAATTCAACAGACCACTTAGTCATTCTTCCTGAGATATCTGGTTTTTGCGATACGTTTTTCAATGGATAAGAGGTTCGAACCACAATGCCAATTTTTCGAGCTTCAAATAACGTTTTTCAGCATCAACCAAACTTTTACTGACATAATAGACGGGCCTCGAAATTCTTGAATCTTCACTAACCAGAACTGCACTCACTGCATAATCCGATATCGCTATATACAAAAATAGTTGCTCACCTTCTCGAGGCTTTGATAATATTTCAGGAGAGGACAAAAGATTTTTGATCTTAATAAAAGCTTCTTCACAATCCGAAGTCCACTCAAAGTTATTTGGTCGACGCAGCACCTGGAAAAAAGGCAAGCACTTATCTGAAAAACGAGAAATGAATCGGTTCAGAGCTGCTAACCTGCCTGTTAACATTTGCACTTCTTTGATATTCCGAGGTGAAGACATCGATGTCAGAGCCTTCAACTGTTCTGGATCCATTTCAATTCCTCTTTCACTAATCACATACCCTAGAAACTTACCAGATCGGACTCCAAATGTACATTTTTCTGGGTTCAACTTCAACTGTATGGCTCTGAGATTTAAAAACGTCTCTTCTAAATCATCAATGTGTTCATCATCACTTTTGCTCTTAACAAGCATATCATCGATGTACACTTCGATATTCCTCCCTATTTGCGAAGCAAACGCCTTATTCATCAGCCTTTGATATGTAGACCCAGCATTTTTCAATCCAAACGGCATCACCCTATAACAATGTAGACCTCGATCAGTGATAAATGTTGTGCTCTCTTCATCCTCTGGATTCATTCGAATTTGATTATATACTGAAAATGCATCCATAAACGTTAGAATTTTGTTTCCAAAAGTAGAATCCACTAGTTGATCAATTCGAGGTACTGGAAAAGGATCCTTTGGGCATGCTCTGTTTAAATCTGTGAAGTCTACACACATCCTCCACTTTTCATTCTTCTTTTTTACCACTACCGGATTAGCTGTCCACTTCGGATATTTGGACTCCCGGATATGCCCCATCTTATACAGTCTATCTACCTCAGGAACTATGGCCTCGGAATTTTCCAACAAAAAAGCTCTCCTTTTTTGTATTATTGGCTTGATCTTCGAATCCACCGCCAAGCTATGACATATAATATCAATTAGGACCCCCACTACATCCTCGGACCTCCAAGCAAACACATCCAAGTTCTTAGACAAAAAATTCAACAATCTTTCTCGCACTCACAAAGACAATAAAGTCCCAATTCGAAGTACTCTGCCATCATTGAAAACGTATTCTTCTATTTCTTCACTTACTACCACAGAAATCGGGGTTGACCTCGGCTCATCAATTCCCTCATCTGTACCACCAGAAGGCAACCCCCAAACTGCTATTTCTCCATTGGATCATCGGTACTTTTGTCATGTAGTCCAAACGCAGCAGCGTAACACTCTCTAGCCACTTTTTGGTCACTTCGAACTACACCGATTCGATCCCCAACTACAAATTTCAAACATTGGTGAACTGTAGAAACTATAGCATGCATTTTTGCCAGCCACGACCTTCCAAATATAGCATTGTAGCTCGACGGACAATCTACCACCATAAAAAGTACTTGTACTTTCTTTTTGAAAGGCCCTTTTCCCAGAGAAATTTCACCTTCAAACTCCCCTACAACATTCGCTGTCGCGCCAGTAAACCCAATTATAGTTCTTTCTGACCTTTCTATCTGAGGCGGAGCGGTTAATCTATCATATGTTGATTTGAACAACACATTAGCAGAGCTTCCAGTGTCAATCAATACTCGTCGAATTTCCAACCCACACACTTCTGCTCCAATGACCACCGCATCTTCATGTGGCCCAGTAATTCCTCTCAAATCATCCCCATCAAAAATTATGAATGGGACATCCTTTTTGTTGCTTAGGTATGTTGATGCTCCTCCTTCAATTTGATGCGTTAAATTCACTATATGTCTCTTCCTCGAATTATTAGTGTTGTTAGTCATTGAATCTCCCCCAAATATTGTCAGTGACTCAAAGAACGCACACAAATCTCGAACATGTCCCTTACGCATCGGCTCATCAACTAACATCAGCAACAATCGACTACGGTCTGGGTCGACATATTCCGAAGCTACATCAAATTCATCACCTGCAGCATCTAAAATCATCAGTGCACTTTCCTGCTTAGAATTAGGATTACCCACCTTTTGAGTTGTGGTTTTAGCATTCTTTTTGACATACTCCAACAATTTCCCATTCTCTATCAAAATCTGCATCTCCTTCTTCAAAGCAATACAATCATTTGTATCATGTCCAATATCATCATGATATCTGCAGAACCTGTTATTGCGCTCCTCTCTTGGCCTATTAATCGCTGCTGGCTTTCTGAAATTTACTGTTCCCGTGGTTTTCTCATATATCGAAGCCACACTTTCAGTCAAATCCGCATAATATTCTGGTCTCACCCACACATTCGATCTTGATCTGAATTGGTGTTGATTATTAGAATTGTGTTGATTAGAACCTCCTTGATATGAGCTCGAAGAACCCCATTGGTATGAGTTTGAACCTCCTCGATTAGAAACATTTTGATTACCCCTCGGGCGCGATGAATTATTATTCGAAGTGTTCACTTGACTATTCCCTTTCTGAACAGTACTACCTCCTCCTCGAACCCGAGTAGATTCTTCGACTTTGATCTGATCTTCAACCTGAGTCATGAGAGCTCCAAACTTTAATGCCCTACGCCTTGTAGTCTCATCAGCTAAATCTCCTGGCAACAATCCTTGTCTAAACGCCGCCATAGCCACCACCTCCTCACAATCATCTAATCCAGCTTTTGTTGACACAAATCTTTTAGTATAATCCTTTAACTTTTCTCCCACAGCTTGCTTACATTGTATTATCGTATCTCCATTAGCTCTCATTTCTTTACTTCCCACAAACTATCTTCGAAAAGCTGTGTAAAAGCCTCTAAAATTTGCAATGGACTCCTTAGGAATCTTGTTGTACCATTTTAGTGCAGTTCCTTTGAATGTTTGAGAGAATGCTCTACACACCAATTTATCATCGTCTTCGAAATTAGTCATATAGTTTTTGAATTGTTCTATATGATCATCTGGATCTTGAGTTCCATCAAACTTGTCAATTTTAGAAATGTCGAACCGCCTCAGAAGCGGCACAGATCTAATCTCACTATTCAATGGTGAGTCCCTCCAATCGACTCCTTGAACGAACTGGTCTTCGTTCCTCATTCCCACAGTAGCATATAAACTTGACTCACCTTCAAATTTCGGAGGAGAATACTTCCGAGGAGAAATCTTCCGAGGTGAATATGCTTGCCTTTCCTTCTTTTACCTTCCTTCCTTATACATTTTAGCTGGTCGGAGCTCATATCCCCCTCCTCTTGAATGACCTCGAGAATGCTCATATCTTGGTGTTTCATCCGACTCCGAACTTTCAAAATCCTCTTCTTCACTAGAATCTACATATCGCTGCTTCTGCAACTTTCCTTTTCTTTTCATTCCACTATGCTCCTTCTTACGCTCAAAATGTATTTTACGCTGTATATATTGAACATCGCCATCGTCATTTGACGGATCCGACTGATCATCCCGATCACCTCTTGCTATTTTAGATCTAAGTCTAGCGCCATTATTACCTTGCTTCTTTTTAATAAATTCATCAAGCTCCGCCACTTTTCTTATCATCTCATTCATTTTACCTTCGAAATCAAATTGGTTTGATTGAATCGGAATTGACTTACCTGCCTCTTTCTCTTGCAGATCAGATTTCAACGTTTCCAAATCTTTCCGAACAGGTGGATTATCTCCTTCCTCTGAATTCATCTCCAATCATCAAAAATATAAACAAAATTCTTCAGAAAACGAACAAATTCGAGACTCGATTTTTGATCTATCGATCAAGGTATCTTCGCCCCCTCTTTCTAGCGCCAATTTGGTGAAATTTGGTGAGAATAAAGATTGAATTAAGAAGATTGAGAATATTGATCAAGAATCAACAGAGAGATTTCTAGGTAGTGAAAATAATCTTTCGCTTCTGATTATTTCATAGGTGTAATCAGACTCTTCGACCTCTTTAAATAGGCCTAGTGAGTTAATTACTAATTCGGTTACATAAGGGGTTTATTTACAGTTCAGTCCTTACTCTTCTTGTAAAACTTTAATCTTACCTTATATTAATAGAACTTATCATTCAAGTCCTTATTAATTACATTTAAGTCCCTAAGGAATATATTTCCTTATCAACTACAAGATAAGGAATGACTACAAGGTAGTGAACGGCGTGTAGGGTGAGAAATCCTGAAGAAACCTGTTTTTGTTCATTAGCGGAGCCTGAGAAAATGACAAAAATATCAACTACCAAATAAATCCGAGTCAACTAACTAGGTATTGGAGGACCTCATGTAACACTCCTTTCGTTCTTATATTTATATTCAAACTCTCTATTGTATAGACCGAACTGACTGTTGTTTTTATTTTGCAGTGCTTTCAAAGATGTTTCTTGAGCATTTGGAGGCTGGAAAAGCTACATTTGGCAAATTGAAACAATGGGCATCGGAAACACGGGGCTTGGCTGTCATAACTGTTTCACCTCGGGAAATATGTTGAGGGATCACATGTGAAACATAACTGGAAGTAGAGACCTCATATGGGAACAACTGACCACCCCCTCCAGTAGATGTTATATTGAGAGGGACATAGGAAAATGATGGCAAACTTTACTTGCCAGCCCGGAGTAAAGCTCCTAGTCATCTAGACAAGATGATGAAGAAGAAAAAGACTGGAACTAATCCATCTCTCTAGAATCCCGAAGCATCCAGTTTTGAGAATCCTGAAGGGATAAATGCTGTCTTGTTGGAAGTTATGGCTGCAACAGTTGGGGAAATTGGGGAATCAGATCAATCCCCTCAGGCTAATAAGAGAGGTCATAAGAGGCCTAAGGAAGGCGAAGATCGAAGAACCAAGAAGAAGAACGAGAGTAACATAGGGTCAGAGGTAATCCTCCGGCCTCCGGTTGACAATCCTGCACTCCCACCCGATGTTCCTCCACAGGTAGAGGAACAAGCTGACCCTTCTCCTCCAATGTTTCTCACGGCTAACCAGCTATCTATTGAAGAACATGTCAACTTTGATGAATTTCACAACATGTACTTCAGCGACCTGGACAATGATGATTTTGATGGATTATTCCCTCAACCCACTATTCCCAATGCCGTCACTTATAATGGAAAATCTTCGAGGTGTCAAGCGAACATGACACCTTAGGCCATGCAGTTTTGGGATTTATTAGGCCAATAGTGGATTTGGAGAGGCAACTCAGGGAGAAAGATGAGAACATCGGCACTCTTACCACAACAAACCAGAGTTTAAAGACCGATCTCTCCACTGCTCAGCAAAGAATAGAAGTTTTAAACAAAAAGAAGGAGGACTTGGCTACCAAACTGCGCTAGTCCAAGAGTGCTCAAGAGGAGATCCATACAAAATATTTTATCTTGGAAACCAATTCCTCTAGATATATCAAAACCTTGAAGAAAAAACAAACCACCAACACAAACACGATTGCTGCTTTAACCGAATATAAATAAAAACTAGGATAAGCTCTTTTAGAGAAATAAAAATAGAACAAATCTCTACAGGACATCAAGACTCAAGAGATAGTTGCAACCATAGAGAAGTATGCTGCTGGGGTAGTGGATTCCTTAGAAAAGAGAGACGAGGAGGTTAAGTCGGACATGGTTCTGCTATTCCATTAGACCTTTCCAAAGAGGACCCTTGGACCTTTCCGAAGAGACACATTTTAACACCATGGTGGATGGTGATAAGTATGGTTATTCAAGTGAAGATGATTTTGACGAAAGAACTGGTGAAAGCTCAAAATTTGATACTAAGATTCCCAATAAAGATGAAGGTAAGCAAAAAACTGAAGGGGACAAGCCCTAAGGTTATAGTGTTTGTTTTTATGTTCAAAACTAAAGGCCTTGGATGGCTAAGGCATATGTTTATCTCTTTCAACCCTTGTCTTGTAAACCAAAGTCCTTGGATGCCCAAGAAATTTTTATGATTGTGGATCGAACTTGTTTCAATCAAGATATAATGTTAAGTCTTTATTTCGTACGAACTTATTTTTCTTCATATGGCTAATTTTTAACCGATATTTAATTTCTCCGACTTTTTAAATAAATGTTTAATTTATTAAATCACTTCAACAATATTTTATTTTAAAGGCTGAAAGTGTGGAATAATTTCGATCATGAGTGTTTAATAAATCTGGTTAAATGTTTAATAAATCTGATCACCTCAAAGATACCTCATTTGAGAGTGGGGGTGTTTAATAAATATTCAATTTATCCGATCTCCTCATATTACCCACAACAATTTTTAAGAAGGCATAAGATACGATGGTTAAGTGTTTAATAAATCCGACAATCTCAAAGATACCTCGTCTGAGAGTGGGGTGTTTAATAAGTATTCAATTTATTCGATCTCCTCATATTACACACAACAATTTTAAAGAAGGCATAAAATACCATTGATTGAAAATTGGACACCTCAATAAAATCTCCCCGCACCACCAGGGTAGGAAATAATATGCACCCTAATATTTACACTGAGATATGATAAGTTAAATATTTACAAGAGAGTTTTATTCTAAATACAACCTGAGATGTTCAATGTTCCATGGATGCTTCGAAACTCTACCCTCCTTGTCTTGAAGTCTATATGTTTATGGCTTAACTCTTTCACATACCATATATGGGCCTTCCCAGTTCGGAGCCAGCTTCCCAAACTGTCTGATAAGAAAGAAAATAGCTTTTGTTTCAAACTTATTGGCAACTTAGTACTAATCTTAACACTTTTGCCTTTTGCTAGGAAATGGACTTCAATTTCTTCTATAAGTATTATAACACTAGGAGCCTCTCGAGGGTCATCAATTTCATTCTCATCGGTGGAAGACTCCAATAGCTGCTATTATTTATTAACTTTGATTGCCTCCAAATACTTTGAGGCAAGAGCCGTCACATAACACTCTCTCGCCACCTTCTAACTACTTCAGACAACACCCACTTATGCACCCACAACATACTTCAAGCACTGAGGGATATTAGAGGCTACTACATGCATCTTAGAGAGTCAAAACCTCCTAAAGATAGCATTGTAAGATGTTGGGCAGTCAACCACAACAAACAAGACCTTCACCGTTTTCTTAAAGGGTCATTTACCCAATAATACTTTATCCTCAAATTCTCCAATTACATCTGCTGAACTCCCAGTGAATCCCAAAATAGTTATGTTCGAAGGGAATTTTAATCTATTTATAAGTATTTAAAAACAATATGTTTGCCAAACTGCCTCTATTAATCAAGATTAAACGTACATCATTTCCTCCAATTGATGCCCCTATCGCCACATCGTCTTCGTGAGGCCCCGTAATATCTCTTAGGTCATCCTCATAAAAAATAATGAAAGGAGTCGGAGTTGGTATAGATGTGTGGAATCCTTTCATCCAACTGAGTAGCCAAGTTGTTGATATGCCTCTTTCATGAACAACTCGAAGGCGCGGTCACCGTATCTCCCACAAATATGGTCAATGATTCGAAGTAATATATCAGATCTGAAACAGTGGCAGTCTTGTCCACTATCACACCTACCCGATTATAATCCGGATCCGGATCAAGGTAATTAGAATCCATATCAAACCTTTCAACAATCACCATGGTATCCTCCTATTTGGATGTTCCAGGGGCTACCGAAGGAGTCGTTCAGGGATCATTGGTGTTGGATTGTACATTATCTGGCCTGCTACCCCTTTCTTTTTTTTAACTTATGCTCATAATTTACCTCTTTCAATAAGATTCTTCACCTTTTGTTTTAAGAGTATGAAATCATGGATATCATGTTCCATATCATTGTGATATTTGCAGAAACGGGTGCTTCAGGTCTCTCTAGGAGACTGTAGGGAGACCGACCTTCTAAAGTGTACATTTTTTTTAGTTTTATCATATATCATAGCCACACTTTTCCCTAATTCAGCAAACCATTCAGGTTAAACCCAAGGTAACCTTTTCTTTCTAACCCGCTAGTTTTGGTTGGATTGATTCTGCTTGGGCCGATGAGACCCCTACCCAGTTTCCTTGGATCTGTAACCGGGCTGGGTTTTGTTTGAGGTGTTTATGGTATGGTAGTGGATCTGCTCTAGCAAAGCACTCTATATTTCATAGTCTCCTCAACATTAATCTGTTTCCGGACTTGATTTAACAGTCCCCCAAAAGTCATAGTTTTCTTTCGGGTCACAGAATCAGCCAAATTACCCGGACTCAAACCCTGTCTTAGAGAAGCAATTGCAACTTGTTCAAAACAGTCAACCAACCCATTCTTCGTATTTACAAACCTACTAATGTATTCTTTCAATGACTCATTCGATTCTTGGGCACAATGGATAATTATGTCACCATTACTTTTAAGCTCTTTGCTTCCAAAAAATTTCCTCCGGAACGCAACCCATAACATATCATTTTTTATAGATCCCTAAGGGAGACTATTATACCATTTGAGGGAACTTCCAATAAAAGTTTGAGAGAACATCATGCATCAACAAAGTTCATCATAAAGTTTTTAAATTGTTCAAGATAATTGTTCGGATCTTTGATTCCATCATACTTTTCCATCTTGGATTTATCAAATCTTTTGGGAAGATGTCCGGAAAGTATTTTTGAAGACAAAGGTGATTGCCTCCAATTTTGGCTACGACTAAACACAGTATTCTCATTTGGATTGGAAAGCAAATGGATCAATCAGCAAATAGTCAGTATGACGATCAACTAAACCCTTCATGTTTCCCTAATACTATTTGAGCCTGCCATGCCTATCTTTTTTTCTCGAATGTTTCTTGGTCAGTCTTAGTTTCTTCTTCAACCAAACTTCATCACTACTGGATGAGACTGATTCCTCAAGCTCCGAATCGTTGGATGAACTACTAGAAGACTCTGACGTGGAACTCTCCATTCGTTTGGATCGATGCGTTTAAGCTGAGATGAGTCTTTATGGACTGCTCATTTTCACGAGGATATCAGTAGGGTGGAGCGCTGACGCACTGGACTTTTCTTTAATTCCTTTCTCTGCTTGTTTCTTGGCTCTTGAAGCCTCAATTTCATCCCCTAGTTGATCATGTTCTTCTTGCATGGATTGTTTTTCATTTCCATTGTAATTTACATGAGACACATTAGTGTTCTCATTATTTCCTGTCACCCCTTCCACCTCCTGAGGTGGAGTATTTTGGACATTCAGATCCATCCAAACTGGTTAGTTTACTGGTTTTGAATCTGTAATTCAGGCACCATCGTCTCCTATTATGATCGTCAATCTAGTGTGGATGATTTATGGTTGGAAGGTACTTTAGGGAGTTTGTTAGTTGAATCTTATTTTATGAGTAATGAGTAGTGAAACAAAGGAGGTGTATGCTTGTATTTAATGTTTTTGGAAAACGTTCAACTTCTTTAATGTTACGGGTCAAACCCTGGATTCGGTTTAATCTTTAAAACCCAAACCTTAAATAATGTTAGCACATTAGTTGATCATGTTCTTCTTGCATGGATTGTTTTTCATTGCTATTATAATTTACATGAGACACATTAGTGTTCTCATTATTTTCTGTCACCCCTTCCACCTCCTGAGGTGGAGCATTTTGGACATTCAGATCCATCCAAACTGGTTAGTTTACTGGTTTTGAATCTGTAATTCAGGCACCATCGTCTCCTATTATGATCGCCAATCTAGTGTGGATGATTTATGATTGGAGGGTACTTTAGGGAATTTTGTTAGTTGAATCTTATTTTATGAGTAGTGAGTAATGAAACAAAGAAGGTGTATGATTGTATTGAATATGCCTTAACCTTTTTTTTCAATCAAATCAATTGATTCGTAACTGCCATATCATTTGTGTGTTTGGAATAGTTTTGGATCCTGAAGGATGGTAAAGTAGCTTCTATGGGTGTGATTGCATCCATCCATAAACGAGGGAAAAATGGGATTCTTGTGTAGCAGTCCGGGGAGTAGTTCGGTAAGCCCACAATACTTCTTGCAAATAACTTGGCCACTTTCATGTAGCTCCTTCCAGATTCTTTTTTAACCCTGAAAAGATTGTTCGATTAGAAACTTCAACTTCCCCATTAGCATGAGGGTGGAAATGAGAAGAAAAATAGTGTTGAATTCTTGTGGAAGTGCAAAATATCTCCATGTCTTTATTACCAAATTGTGGCCGATTGTCTGTAGTGATTCTCCGGGGATTCCAAATCGGAAACATATGTTGGATAAAATGAATTTTCTGACCGCCTTAAAAGTGGTTCTAGCTAAGGGTACTGCTTCTACCACTTAAAGAAATAGTCAATTGCCACTATTATTGTTCGATACCATCCGGACGCCATGGGAAGAGACCCAACCAAATCTAAACCCCATCTATCAAAAGGTATGGGTTTAGATATAGAATCCATATTAACAGCTGGTATATAGATTTCATTCCCATATATCTGGAAAATATCACACTTCTTGACCATATCTTTGGCATCTGCCATTCTTGTTGGCCAATAGTACCCTGCTAACAAAACTCTTCTGGTTAAAGCCTTATAGCCGCAATGTGCTGATCCTTATCCATCATGTAATTTAGATAAGACACTTTGGGATTCTTCAAAGCCTAAACAACGTAGGAGAGGCCTTCTGAAAGAATTTTGGTAAAGAAGTTCCCTTAAAGTAGGAAACCACGAGCCTTGTACTTGATGTTTTAAGCTAAGATCTTGTCCAGAGGTAAAACACCATCGGAAATGAACCGACATATATCAAATCTTCAATCTTTGGATGATAGACCATATACACTCGAAATTTCTTCACATTCACCCTCTTTTTCTTGGATTGAAACTATGGAGGGGCATTCTTGCATAAGAATCCAAGGGTAATCTTTCAGAATAAGCTATGAAGGCTAAAGAATCTACTATAGTATTCTCCAACCTAGGGACGCGCTCATATTGGATATTTTTATAACTTATGGTAACTTCCCTCAACACCTGAAGATGTTTTATTAATTGATCTTTTTAGTTTCAGATTACCCTTGAGCTTGATTAATAAGTAACTTGGAGTCACTAACTAACTGAACCCTTTTTGCTCCACATATCTAAGCAAGTCTCATTCCATTGATGGCCGCTTCATATTCAGACTTATTGTTAGATGCCCTGAAACCAAAACATATAGCCTGATACATAGTATCACCATAAGGGGAAGTCAAAAAAATTCGAACCCCACATCCCATAGCACTAGACCCACCGTCTATTCGGATTAACCACTCGTTCTTAGACTTGTTTTCTTGTTATTGTTTATGAGGCCTTTCAATATGAAATTCTACCAAGAAATCACCTATAGCTTGAGCTTTGATTGCGGTTCGATGTGCAAATAAATATCATAATCTCCAAGCTCAACTGACCATTTAGTCATTCTTCCCGATATGTCGGTTTTTTGTAGCACATTCTTTAAAGGGAAAGAAGTCTGAACCGTAATCGAGTGTGCTTGAAAATACAGCCTCATTTTTACGGCTGCTATTACCAATGCTAAGGCTAGTTTCTCTAACTTTAAACATATTTTTTCTTCTTTTAGTAAACCTTTTTTCACTCACGACATACCCTAAAAATGCTAAGCCTTTTTCACTCACGACATACCCTAAAAACTTACCGGACCAGACTCCAATAATTCACTTTTCTGGGTTTAATTTTTTAGGTTGTTGACTTCTAAATTAGAAAACGTCTCTCGAAGATCGAATATATGTTCTTCCTCTGCAAGGCTTTCACCATCATATCATCTATATATACTTCCATGTTTCTGCCAATCTGAGTTGCGAAGTTTTATTCACCAATCGTTGATAAGTAGCACCAACATTTTTTCAACCCAAAGGGCATCACCTTATAAAAATGAAGTCCTCTGTCTGTAATAAAGGTTGTGTGGTCTTGATCATTCGAATATACTTGTATCCGACTGTACCCTGAAAATGCATCCATGAAGGACAATAACTTGTTCCCAGAGGTAAAGTCTACCAACTGATCTATCCGAGGAATGGGATAAGGATCTTTGGTACATGCCTTATTAAGATCTAGTGAAGTCAATACACATGCACCACTTGCCTTTTTTTTTTTACCAAAATAAGGTTGGCAGTCCATTATGGGAACCGAGATTCTATAATGTGGCCCATTTTGGTCAATCAATAAAATTCTTGCACAATCACATCTGTTTTTTCTTTGGAAAATGGGCTTCTTCTTTGTATGATTGGTCCAACATCAGTTCAGACTGACAATTTATGATAAATTACCTCAGCGGGTACCCCAGTTACATCAGCATTGGACCATGCAAACACAAGGAAATTGTCTGATAAGAAAGAAAATAGCTTTTGTTTCAAACTTATTGGCAACTTAGTACTAATCTTAACACTTTTGCCTTTTTCTAGGAAATGGACTTCAATTTCTTCTATAAGTATTATAACACTAGGAGCCTCTCGAGGGTCATCAATTTCATTCTCATCGGTGGAAGGCTCCAATAGCTGCTATTCTTTATTAACTTTGATTGCCTCCAAATACTTTGAGGCAAGAGCCGTCACATAGCACTCTCTTGCCACCTTCTAACTACTTCAGACAACACCCACTTATGCACCCACAACATACTTCAAGCACTGAGGGATATTAGAGGCTACTACATGCATCTTAGAGAGTCAAAACCTCCTAAAGATAGCATTGTAAGATGTTGGGCAGTCAACCACAACAAACAAGACCTTCACCGTTTTCTTAAAGGGTCATTTACCCAATAATACTTTATCCTCAAATTCTCCAATTACATCTGCTGAACTCCCAGTGAATCCCAAAATAGTTATGTTCGAAGGGAATTTTAATCTATTTCTAAGTATTTAAAAACAATATGTTTGCCAAACTGCCTCTATTAATCAAGATTAAGCGTACATCATTTCCTCCTATTGATGCCCCTATCGCCACATCGTCTTCGTGAGGCCCCGTAATATCTCTTAGGTCATCCTCATAAAAAATAATGAAAGGAGTCGGAGTTGGTATAGATGTGTGGAATCCTTTCATCCAACTGAGTAGCCAAGTTGTTGATATGCCTCTTTCATGAACAACTCGAAGGCGCGGTCACCGTATCTCCCACAAATATGGTCAATGATTCGAAGTAATATATCAGATCTGAAACAGTGGCAGTCTTGTCCACTATCACACCTACCCGATTATAATTCGGATCCGGATCAAGGTAATTAGAATCCATATCAAACCTTTCAACAATCGCCATGGTATCCTCCTATTTGGATGTTCCAGGGGCTACCGAAGGAGTCGTTCAGGGATCATTGGTGTTGGATTGTACATTATCTGGCCTGCTACCCCTTTCTTTTTTTAACTTATGCTCATAATTTACCTCTTTCAATAAGATTCTTCACCTTTTGTTTTAAGAGTATGAAATCATGGATATCATGTTCCATATCATTGTGATATTTGCAGAAACGGGTGCTTCAGGTCTCTCTAGGAGACTGTAGGGAGACCGACCTTCTAAAGTGTACATTTTTTTTAGTTTTATCATATATCGTAGCCACACTTTTCCCTAATTCAGCAAACCATTCAGGTTAAACCCAAGGTCCCCTTTTCTTTCTAACCCGCTAGTTTTGGTTGGATTGATTCTGCTTGGGCCGATGAGACCCCTACCCAGTTTCCTTGGATCTGTAACCAGGCTGGGTTTTGTTTGAGGTGTTTATGGTATGGTAGTGGATCTGCTCTAGCAAAGCACTCTAGATTTCTTAGTCTCCTCAACATTAATCTGTTTCCGGACTTGATTTAACAGTCCCCCAAAAG
This sequence comes from Limnanthes douglasii subsp. nivea, assembly GCA_036936605.1. Classification (NCBI taxonomy): domain Eukaryota; kingdom Viridiplantae; phylum Streptophyta; class Magnoliopsida; order Brassicales; family Limnanthaceae; genus Limnanthes; species Limnanthes douglasii. Next base: position 122,088,579 of record JAUPFV010000005.1, on the reverse strand, counting down.
TCATAGTTTTCTTTCGGGTCACAGAATCAGCCAAATTACCCGGACTCAAACCCTGTCTTAGAGAAGCAATTGCAACTTGTTCAAAACAGTCAGCCAACCCATTCTTCGTATTTACAAACCTACTAATGTATTCTTTCAATGACTCATTCGATTCTTGGGCACAATGGATAATTATGTCACCATTACTTTTAAGCTCTTTGCTTCCAAAAAATTTCCTCCGGAACGCAACCCATAACATATCATTTTTTATAGATCCCTAAGGGAGACTATTATACCATTTGAGGGAACTTCCAATAAAAGTTTGAGAGAACATCATGCATCAACAAAGTTCATCATAAAGTTTTTAAATTGTTCAAGATAATTGTTCGGATCTTTGATTCCATCATACTTTTCTATCTTGGATTTATCAAATCTTTTGGGAAGATGTCCGGAAAGTATTTTTGAAGACAAATGTGATTGCCTCCAATTTTGGCTACGACTAAACACAATATTCTCATTCGGATTGGAAAGCAAATGGATCAATCAGCAAACAGTCAGTATGACGATCAACTAAACCCTTCATGTTTCCCTAATACTCTTTGAGCCTGCCATGCCTATCCTTTTTTCTCGAATGTTTCTTGGTCAGTCTTAGTTTCTTCTTCAACCAAACTTCATCACTACTGGATGAGACTGATTCCTCAAGCTCCGAATCGTTGGATGAACTACTAGAAGACTCTGACGTGGAACTCTCCATTCGTTTGGATCGATGCATTTAAACTGAGATGAGTCTTTATGGACTGCTCATTTTCACGAGGATATCAGTAGGGTGGAGCGCTGACGCACTGGACTTTTCTTTAATTCCTTTCTCTGCTTGTTTCTTGGCTCTTGAAGCCTCAATTTCATCCCCTAGTTGATCATGTTCTTCTTGCATGGATTGTTTTTCATTTCCATTGTAATTTACATGAGACACATTAGTGTTCTCATTATTTCCTGTCACCCCTTCCACCTCCTGAGGTGGAGTATTTTGGATATTCAGATCCATCCAAACTGGTTAGTTTACTGGTTTTGAATCTGTAATTCAGGCACCATCGTCTCCTATTATGATCGCCAATCTAGTGTGGATGATTTATGGTTGGAGGGTACTTTAGCGAATTTTGTTAGTTGAATCTTATTTTATGAGTAGTGAGTAATGAAACAAAGGAGGTGTATGATTGTATTTAATGTTTTTGGAAAAAGTTCAACCTCTTTAATGTTACGGGTCGGACCCTGGATCCAGTTTAATCTTTAAAGCCCAAACCTTAAATAATGTTAGCACACAACTGAGTCATGTATTGACTGGTCATACTGTTTTTGATTTGCATGGTCTAAGATATACCCGAACTGTCCTTCCGGTTGACACATCAATGTCCTTCCAAAATTATCCGACCCTATCATTACCAAGGGCATGATGGAGTTTACATTTTGTATTCTATGACTATTTGACTGTATTCTCGGCACGTATCGCGACTATTTTCTATCGAATACATTGTCAAATTTAGTTTTTGTTTTTATTGTCCTCTATATTTTCTCTATGTTATTTAGCCATGTTTATTTACATATTCCCTATGTTGCATACCAATATTGTTACTGATCTGTCGTATGATTTTATGTATACGACATTGTTTACGATAAAAAATATATATTGCTAACATTCTAATGATGCTATAACTCGACCCTTATATATTATAATTGGACCCCCGAATCTACTACTGATTGGTCTATTTGTATTATGTTATCCAACTAAAAAATCTCAATAAAATGAGGCTCTACTATTGTAACAACACAACTTGAAAAACTCAAACACATAAAAAATTCTAAAAATGTCTCTTTGGACCCAATTAGAAGATGACTATTTGACAAAAGCATCCGTCGAAGTGGCTAAAACCTATAGTGATGAATGGGCAAACACTACTAGGAGGGAATGCTATGCCAAATGTATTTCCTATACGACATGGATCACGTCCAGCCATCTATGATTTCTAGAGGCTTGGACAAGGTTACAACAAGGTGGACTTATCTAAAGAAAAATCGTGTACACCTAGTTTTCAACCTCAACGATGAGGAACGTCATGTTGCGTTTAAGTTGCTAAATTGCTTGGTCGCCTCTAGTTTAATGGAGGAGTAGCTGAATATTATCCATGCCTACATAGATACCATTAGGGAAGAGGAAATGGATGATACTACGGTGGACTACCAGATTGCAAAAGAAGAAAGAAAGATGATGAGATGGAAGTCTCCTGATAATTAATCTTCGATGACTATGAGTTATCGCAAATATCTGTAGTCGTACTCAGTACTAAGCTGTTGGTTGAGTTTATGATTTCCTAACTTGTTGTCTAATTTTATGCTTTCCAAAGTTATTGTTTGAGTTTTTATATTCCTAAGTTTATAATTACGCAATTTATTGTTCGACCTATTTTTAGTCAAATTTAATTTAATTTTTGTTAATATTTGCATATGTTTAATGACTAAGTAGATGATTCATCAAAAAATATTGTAGTTTGGAAATCTAGAATACACCAAAAAGCAAAAACATGAATATTTCTAGTAGGGTTGCCAAACTCTGAATTCGTGAAGATGCCCATTTTGCACACACAATGTTCACAATTTCAACCCAGTCGTAGAGGTGGATTTTGCAACTGGAACACAATCATGGAATGCGCAAAAGTGTATATTGATCACGCATGTAAAGTGTGATTGTTGGACGTGAGAGTTGTGTTTTAGCCATTTTTTGTGTATGCTTACAAACAATAGAAGTTCACACAATAAAATGATATGTTTTAGTCGTTAATGTCCAAACGATAATTAAATAAAATTAAAGTATTTTTCGATGCGATGCAAAAAGACAAGTAGCCAATGTAGTTAATTATGGTATAGAAGTGTCATGAACTATCAGGCGCGGTTGATGATTGGGGAGACTTGATTTGATTATATTTATTGAATAGTTTGTCGAGCGATTTTCCTCACTTGGTTACTCCTCCGTTAGTGCAAAATAAAACCAACTAGGATAGATTTCTGGCAAATTTCCATTCAAGACAACCTGTACAAACAAAATTTAGATAAATATTGTGTAACCAATAAAATAGAATACTATAGGGTACATTGTGTAGGATCAACTCCTTGTGTAGGGCACGATCAAGGGGGCACACTACGTAATAGTAGATATGTATATGAAAGTTGGAAAAATATCTGGTATCAGAGATACTGATACCGAGTGGCCATCACTAAAGAAATGTCGGGTAACCTCATCCAATATCTATTACTATTCGCATACAATTCTAAACAACCTTTATACAAGGTTATCCACACATTGTGCATCATCAAGCACTTTCTCCCATAGATGGCGTTGACCTTGCAATTCGGTGATCAAATCCCGTCTAACTTATTTCCATGAATCAGAGTTACCGTATATAGATAAAGCTACGACCCGAAATTTACAATTATCGTCAGGAGGAACGTCTTTGATGCTAGAAATGTAGTCTTGTAAATAGTTGGGAAACCAAATCCCAGAACCGCTAAAGTTTTGGCCCTTACTCGAGTTTTTTTCTCGAGTCACTTTCTCTTTTTTTGGTTGAATATTTGATTTGGCTTTGTCTTTGGGTACTAAAAAGGCTTTACCTACCGAGGCAGTCATGCTAGCTATCGTACTGTGAGTTCTAGTGCATAGTCTACCATCGTATTCGAACTCTAATGAGCTCTATTTAGTTGATTTGTGCGAACCGAATTTTTTCTACCTTTAGTGATAACCGGCTCCTTAGGTTCTAATACATGAATTCTCACGGGATCTAGGATTTGCATAGTCCTATTTATGATGTGATTTTGCAAGTATGGACTGTAAGCGCGAATGGTACTATCTATTAAGGAAAGTTTTCTCGTAAGTTCATCTTCCCTACCAAAGTTATCCCTAGGTTTAATATTTATACTACTCCAATAAACATCACATTCTTCTAAAAGAATTCGCCTACCTCCTTTCTAAATCATAGCTAACTCGCATGCACACAATAAATTATGTGTTAACCTAATAACACAACCACAAACTACGAGATTGAAGCCTATTTTCCTAGACGCTTTTAGAGTATTCTCAATAATTTATATGGTCATACATGAAATTTTTCCTTTTAATTATTTATAGATAGGCTTCATAGATGCGCCTCTAGGTTTGTAAATTGTGGAGTGTTGAATGTGAAGCAACATATGAACACTATCCCAAAATTGTTTAAATATGCATAGACTTATGCTGATTGCTCTTTTAGAATTGAGTGAGCATTCTCCGACCTATAACATAAGATTTAATTAATTACAAGTTTAACACTAAATGTTGAAAACTAAAGTATAAAAATGATAGTCTAACTCACCGATTGCTAGACCGATTTCCTAAAAGTTTATAATTATTCGTGTGGATATTAAGAATATTTTCTACATAAATGTTTATACATTGTTTCATGACATAATCTATAGTCATCGAACAAAAGGTGTAAACATGGTGTAACTTGGTAAGGTTTTTGGTATAATCTTCTAGCGTAGCTGATTAGGCAATCGCTTCATAATATTCGATAAAATCATTTTCCATGTCCACTTTGGGAAGAGCTTTCTTAGTGTACGAGCTAATGTTCTTTTTTATGTGCCAACTGCATAACATATGAGTGACATCCAAAAATACGTCCTCGATAGCATTTATTAATGCCAACTCCATATTAGTGACGATAATTTTAAGCAATGCACACATCTTATTTGTCCTCACGCTCTTTAAAATACTCAATGCCCAAGTTTAGTTCGCTTGCTATTTAAAGCTAAAAAAAACAAAAACAACTCAAAAGGTTTTTTTCGTCGATGTTTGGAAAACTATTTCTAGCAAAAGAATCTTATACCTTGTAGTATTATACGTGCTATCCATTGTAAGAACTTGAGTAAAAGTGCATAAAAATTCGATTCTTGTAGAATATGTGAAAAAAAACTCGATGATCTCCTCAGTTGCTTCGTTTGTTCGCTCCCAAACAAAGTAATTGTGTTGTTTTAACTTACGAAACAAGTATTATATTTGGGTTTTGCCAACTTTATCGACCAAATTATATTTTTGATACGTTTTGTAGATCGTTCGTATACTAGATATGTTTTACGGGTTTCTTATCTTCAAACCACGGTATATTTCTCTTGGTCGAGAACCGATTGTCACGAGTTTACGAACAAACTCCTCTTAGTCGGCTTTAAGCCTAACGGCTCGTGAATGACCATCAAAGTGTAAAAACTTGATGGTTATGTTTCCCGTTTACCTCTACCAATCTCCAATAACCAGGTAGTTCTAAGACCAGACTTCCCCGTAACATGAAGGGACAACTACATTGTTTCGATGAATAATCTCGATGCTTCTTCACATACCCCAGTTTGGGGTGAGGTTTATAAATACCTTGCCTCTCGCACTTAAAATAAATTTCTTGAAGTTTTCTCATTTTTGCTATTGTCGTCGTCATCTTTAGCCATAACCAAACTGAATCCTAACTTGGTGCTTTCAGAATCAACCCATGAGAGAAAATCTGATTTTGTATAATGGCTTTTGGTTGAAAATATTTATGTTAACCGGCCATCGAACATGGCGATTCTTCCGATTCTTACAAAACACATGAAGTCATATTAAAATATACTTAAGTCTAACTAACTATATCAAAATCTACTTAAATCGCGCAAGTTAGTAGATGTAACTAGTCAAAATCGCGCGTACGACACAACTAATTTAAGAAAAAACGTGTAATTACACTACCCTGATTCAGCACCAAATTGCACAATACAATGCATATAATTAAAAAAATCACACGCTCTATGTGTGAGATTTTGCAAAATTGCGCAAGAATTTCTATTTTATTTTAGGCACGATCGCGCGCTCTAGGTGCGCAGTTCATCGATCCTCCTTCGTGATACGTGCGATTTTTCTATTGATCAGAAAAAAAAAACTAGAAAAATTACCTTTACTCGTGTTTTGAGATGGTCCGTTAAAAGCTCCTCCTCTGATGCAAAATTATTAATACTGCAAGAAATATCGTCAAGTCACTAAAACCCGTAATCTAGTATAGTTGAAGGGTTTATTTTATGTTAAAGATAGTATTTAGGAGTTGTTAGATTAAAGAGGAAAGGGAATTTGGGTTTTCTGGCTGAAATTGAGTTTTTATATGGAAGGCAAAATGATTTTTTCAAGTTTCGGGTAAAACAATTTGATTTTAGGGTCTCATTTTAGCGGTGCCAATATTTTCTTTTCCCGCGAAATACTTTTGTAACCAAATATTAATGAATTATATGATATTTTTATTTTGAAATATTTTGTGCAAAAAAATCTTAAATTGAAATTCTCATATATATATATATATATAATTTAGGATATTCAGGTTTATTGGGATAAAATATAATTAAAGTTATCAATTAAAATATTGAACTAATAAAAAATTATTAATAATAACATTATTTATTAAATATTATTATTTAGTATTATGGTGTTATAAATAATACGTAGATACTGGTTGAGCTAAATTGTATCTCGATAGAGAGTCTTTTAATCCAACAATTTGATATTAGGCTCTAGAAGCCCAATAAGGGTTAAGGTCTCTCGTAGCGGTAAATCTATCAAGACCTAATTGCAAGAGTTAGATAATAAGAGAGTTAGTAGAGAAAAATAATAATTTATAAATAAATAATTAAGTAAAAGAGTAGAGGACTTCTTTGTAAGTGGAATTTCTTCACTTAATATAAAATAAAATATTTAGCCTTAATTTCAGTATCACAACATAATCCGCCGCTTCAAGCTACAAAATGTTTTTTTTTCTCTCTCTAACATCGACTTGCAGAGTTCATCTAGGGCTTCAATCATTTTTCTTCAGGGATTGAGTTTGTTCTAATTCATAAGATATTAGAAGATCATTAACTTGCATCCTCATCGTTATCTATTCAGAAACATCAAAAGATTCCGCTTGCAGACAATAATACAAGAGAGAATCGCCATAACAAAACTGTAAGTAATCTATTATACTATTTCATGTTCGTTTTAATTCTATCACAAAGATATTAAAATTCATTGATGAAGATAGGTATGGATATCTTGGATTAAACTATATGTTCTAACAAGTCGTATTAGAGTAAATTTTGATTACTTTTCGAGTAGGAATATGAATTGAATAATTAAGTCTATCATAATTCAATTAATAAAATATAAATATTTATAAATTTATGTGGTCGGGAGAAAAATCCAATTTTATCAGATGAAAATAGAATCGCATGTTCAAGGACTAATTGATGTGATAGAGGACACATAACTATTTGTGTTTTGCTATATATTTATTTATATGAACGATTTGGAAAACATATCATGATGAAACCTTAATTCAGAAAGTTTGAGATTTTGATCCTTTTGGAAATTAAGGATTTTGCACCGACCAAGGGACCAAGAACTCGGTACATAGAAAATTCTCATGACTATAATTGTGGTCTCTGCGATAAACTACGGTTTACCGTAATTACCTCTGATATGGTCCCGACGAACTCGTACTACAGTTGCGGCTCTGGGTGTTTGACTTCAGGATACCATAACTTGACATTCACTTATCTGATTAAGGTGATTCTTTTTACATAAATGTCATAGATATGCATGATTATTTAGTTAGTGTTTCAAATAACCGAGTGGTTCAAGGCCAAAAGTGCATTATATGTCATTTTTTATTTTGTATTTTTTTCTTTGTTTTGATGCTTTCGAATGAGGTTAGTGTACATACCCTGTATAGAGGTGCAACCAACCGATTTAGATATTGAAAATATTATTATGAATGTACAAATGTTTTAATGTATATTTAGTATCGTTATGTATGTATGTATGATGGAACAACATATCTTCTAATGTAGTGTTTAGCATATTTTGCACGTTTAAGTTGACTGATTATTCAAATATTTACCATGATGGGGTATTATATAAATTTTATAGGAGTTCATAGTTACATGACTGTAATATATGCGTATTATGAAATATATATAGAGTTGTGAATAAATGGTCACATGCTGTGTTGTAATTACCAAATTCTAATGGCTTTTGGACTATGTGATGTACGAAGTGATGACCTGCAGGATCAGTGATCGTTTGTTTAAGGTACATTGAATTTTAATTTTCATTTATCTCCTTTAAAGTTATCTAAGCACTAGATGGTATATATCACATCATTCAACTGCTTCAGATGCGCAAAGTGTATTGTGGTAAGAAGAATTTAGGTTGTATCTAGTAAGATATAGGCAAAGTCGTTACGGTATGTAATAAAATGCAAGCATTCAAATACTCATTCTGTAGGATTTATTAGCACACATGGAAACCCCGGTGTCAATGAAATGAAATGAGTTTAAGGCTTAAAATATCAAGGAATAATTGTTGTGTATGCAGGACGACCCTCTAGGAAGACTACCACACAAATTTTCTAATGGTGGGCCCCTACAACATTATGTCTTTGTTGCATTTACATAAACCATACTTATTTTTAATTGGTTTTTTATAGTTGAAATGTTCATTTAGTTACCATGACCAGTTAGGTTTGGGCCTATAGAAAATCTTGACTTATTGGATACGACATATTACTTACAATGTCTAACCTTAAATTTCTGGCTCTAGAGGTAATGTGTAGCGCGCTGACGCTCTACGTCTCCGCTAATGATCATGACAATTGAGATACATATGAATGCCCAATCACAACCTCTAATCCAATAACTTTTGACTTTTTTATGCTATATATATGCGATAATTATGTTTAACTGTTGTGAGTACAGAACATTTTTATATTTATGTAACCTATTATAATATTGTTACATAGAATGGAAATTAATGATATGTTTATTAGCTTAAAATGTCTAGATATCTATCATACTATGATAATGGACTATTCTTCATAAAATAGATCATGAATCTAACCATATACAGTGATGAAACTCCATCAAGTATTCGTTAAAAACATATCATGAAATATTTCATATAGTTGTAAATTTTATTGCCAAAATTCGGGAATTTTAGTGTTTTAATTCTTCAAGTGGTTGAAGCAAATCAAGAATCAATTTATGGGCTATAGTAATCATTTATATGAAAATAATTTTAAGTCTAACTTTAGGGTCAATTTGGAGATGTAAAATTTGAATAATTAATCCATAATTCAGAACAAAAGTAAGATTTCCAATTGTTTTGGGTGGTCAGAGCGAGTGTGAAAAAACAACATGACTAACAGACTTCGGACGACCATATCTTGAGGCTCAGTTAGACGATTTAGATGATTATTCTTTTTTATTTCATCTAAACTTCAGAGATCTATATGATAATTTAGTTAGAATTTTGAATAACAAAATAGTCGAGTCTCGAAGTTTCAGAATTGACTAATAAAGAGGCTTACAAATTATACATATATATGGACCAAGTTTCAAACCTTAAGTAAGCGTAGTATATTGTTTTATTAGAGATCATTGATCCTTATTTAGGAGACATATTAAATCACCAAAATCAAGTGTTGGTAAAATATCTTTACATATAATGGTGATTTTGTTTCTTACAACTACCATAGATCTTTGATCTTTATTCGAAGATACATTGGATCACCAAAATTTAGTGATGGTAAAACATCTTTAGATATAATGGTGATTAAAGTATAGAGCGGTTGCAAAATGAATTAAATTTATAGTACGTTGTCGCCTACCATTTGTGCTAAGGATTGCAATTAATAAATATTATGATGATGTTATTCAAATTTATGTATCATTCCATAAATTAAATTAAAATACTAGGACAATGAATACATATTTATAAAAACATATCAATGTCTCAAAAGGAGGTGTGCACTCTCGTTAATAAGATGCTTCTGAAGCCCCTTAGCATCATGCCTATTCATATACGATGGACACAAGCCAACATACCATACATAGGAAATTAGATGTATTTAAAACAATGAAAATCTTTGAATTTTTGTTTCGATTACTAGGACGGCGTTCCCATTCAGAGATACCAATAAAATGATATATTTTCTTAATATATATTTTGGCTCTTCCATGCATAAGTTCAAATATATATGGACTCCATTTACAAGTTCAAGTACTTTGTCACATTTGTCGATGGTGGTTACCAATCATGACTCAATTTTTTGGTCTACACAATTCAGATGTGTAATATTTTATTTTTAACCGAGGTTCATAGGGAGATAACTACTAAATTAAGTATAATAATTTTTACTATAATGAAAGCATTGTTTAAAGAATTTTGTTCATTTAGGGACATCCATGCAAGCACAACCTTATAGGCTTAGCACTGAGAAATAAAGCATGATACAATAATAATTATCTCTATTTGAAATAAATGTCATTCTATAATAACTATTTACGAGACCCATTACCCAATTTCGGATGTGAGAAAATTCAATTATCTTTAGAATATTTAGTTTGGATGGAAATATTCAGTGAACAAACTTGATACTCGGGAATAATCCGAAATGATTTTAGATTCAAACAATAAGGATTTTCTCATTATGTATGATGATCTCCTTATTCCACTCTATGAACCAACGTTAAAATTTTCACTTAATATTAAGAAGTTGTATTTATTCATGAATGAAAAACTTAAAATCCTTAAGAAATTGTACAAAGTTAAGTATCTTACAGAAGAATCAAACTTTTGTAATGTCATATAGAAATTCTACAAGACCATTAAGATTCTTTATGATCAATAGAATAATTCGATTCCAGATTTTTGTAGTATCATTAATAATTCTTCAAGATCATTAAGATATTTTATGGTGAAACAAAATAATTCAATTTTTAGATTTTTAACACTATAAAAATCTCCATAAAAGTTTAGAAATATCATGGTATAAAAAGAGAATTTAGTTTAAGTTTTCGTAAGATCATATGTTTAAATATGGACTATTGTAACAATAATGATAATTGATGTAAGATAATTTGTTTAAGATAATCAATTGCTCTTACACAAAATTACTTTCATTTATTAAGACAATATTAACCTTTTAAGAGAACCTTTAATTCAGTTTTTTCACATGACACTTTTACGAAAATCATCATACATCTTGCAAAGTTCAAAAATTAAGCTTCATTAAATGAATATTGAGATTAGACTTTTTCAAATGCAACTCTCTCTCTCTCTATATATATATATATATATATATATATATATATATATATATATATATATATATATATATATATAAGCATGATGAGTTGCTAAAGTTAAGAACTCTATTAATTAAGAGCTCCATTAATAGAGTTTCCAAAATTAATCATTCAACATAAAGATTAACTGGTTTATAACAATCATATTCAAATTTAATAGAGTTAATAGTCTATAATAATTAGAAATTAATTTATTATATAAGTTTAAGTGTCTTATTAGTTATATCATAATCTATCAAAGTTGCATTCTATTTCAGTTTTAAAATTATCTTAGTAGAGTACTATGAGTTTTATTAATTTAGTGGGGTTCGATTCAGAATAATCAAAATTACTTGGGATAATTACTTAAGTTTATCACATAATACATTTATTAATAACTTGTTGAAGCATTATGGTATGAAAATAGCAAACCTCCAATTTTCTTGAGTTGATTTAAGATAAGTCTTTTAGACAAACATCTCAAACCTATTTGGAAATTTAGATGGTGCAAAATAGTTAATATGTTTTGATAATTAAAATCTTATTGTATGCTCATGGTTAGTTTAGGATCAAGTATAAAATGATCTTACGTAAATACTTTAGTAATTCTACGGATGAACCATTGGACATATAATATAGGTTATCCATTATTTAGTATCAAGCATTGCATAATAACATAAAAAAGTAAGGCAATTAAGAAGATCGTTTAATATGTATGACTTTATAGGGTAAATGGGTTTACAATGTGATTTAGATATGCATATTGTACGGGAAAAAATTGTAGCACCCAAAATAGCACTGAATATAGTAATAACATTTAGTTCATTATATTCAAGGAAATATAAATGGAGCATATAAAAAGAATTCCTTTAATTTAGTTGAGATAATAGTAAAGTAGAAAGATTTATCTTTCTACTTCCCAATTCTCTTTCTGACTAAGATTTCAAACAACTATAGTCTTTCATGAATACAATATTTATATGTGGGTTCTTAGTTTAAAGGATATTCATATTTAGTGAGAGTGTTGCTTTGACTATAATTGAGCTTTTGATTTCAATTTAGAATTGAATTCAAGTCAAATTCTAGTCTTTCGTATTGTATTATTATCGTATGCATACACTTAAGTTATCAATAATATAATGATTCAATTTTCAATTTCAAGATTGAATCAATAAACAATTTAGTTTTTTCAGTTTTGCTCTAAAATACAATGATCTCAATTTAGTAGTTACAATTGAATAATAGACACGTGTTGATTAGAGGGTCGTGTCTTACTTTCATTTTGTGCTGCATAAGAGACAAAGGTTTATTAAAATAGAAGTTAAAAATCTGATATATTGTGAAACCAATATACAAAATGAGTTGTGGTGCGCCCCTTTGTTTCTTTGTTAGTTGTCATTTGATATGATAAACGTTCAGTGATTATTTGTTAGCAACAACGTTACATAAGTGCACATTCAAATAAATACAACTTAGTACACATGAATGATCCAAGTGAGACATTGTAAGGATATCCTAAATTAGAGTATCTTATCATGTGTAATTTATGGATTCAAGCATGTTGTGATAAAGTCCAATTGAAGTAATCAATTTGAGTATTGGACCAACAAATAATAGTAATGATTGAATATAATTATATAGTCTTATAAAGTTACAAATAAATTGTGGATACTAGTTGAGTTTTAGAAGCCGAATAAGAGTTATTCTCCATGGTAACGGTGAATCCCTTAGGACCTAATTGCAACAGTTAGATAATAAGAGAGTTAATATAGAAAATAAAAATATATGTGGATAATTAAGTAAAAGGAATGAGAGATTATACGTAATTACAAGATACTTCTTCATTCAATATAAAAGAAAATCCCAAACCCTAATTTCAATATCACAACATAATATACCGTTTTCCCAAAAATTACAATACTCTCTCTCTCTCTCTCATATCAACTTGGAGAGTTCATCTACTACTCTAATCCTTTTTCATTCCAGGATTAAGTTTATGCAAAATGCACTACTTATTAAAAGATCTTTAACTCTCGTCTTCATCATTCTCTACTTAGAATTATCAAAATGATTCAACTTTAAGATAATAATATTATAAAGAATCATTATGGCAAACTGTAAGTGTTCTATTATATTATTTCATGTTCGTTTTATATTATCAAAGAGTAATTCGAATTCTGGGATGAAATCAATGTGTATGGATACCCTCGATTAAACTTCATCTCCACACATTTTATACTTTATGTTTTCTATTTACTTATGGATATCTAGTAAAAAAAATTATTTTTAGCATAGTAAAAATAAACTTACAACAATAATATTTTAGATGTCGTAATTGTTTTTTAGAAAATTGAAATGTGAGATACGCATTAGATATGTTTTCTAAATCAAATTATTTTTATCTTTTTGTTGCTCATATTATTTTAAAAAGTTCTTTTGAGATATAACAAACCTTTGAGAGTTCGATACAAACAACTAGAAGTAAAACTTCAACCTATAATAATTGATAAATAAAAAAAATATTTGCTTTAGAGGTTTTTGGAGAATCTTTAACTTGTATTTTTTTTATCTTTTATCGTAGTAGACTAGGTATAGAATTCATCAAAACCTTACAAAAACATATGTATGATTGGAAATTTAGCTTATTTAAAGAAACATAACTTCTCACAATGACACATTTTTACTCTTATCAAGACAATATACGGACGCGATGAATTAACAATTAATGACTGTTTGACCAATCGTTGTGACGTTTGACATATCAACATAAGGCTTGTTATGACAAACTTTTTTTATTACCGTAACGAGTCTTGCTGTTCAATAATAGTCAAGATTAAATTATTTCTAACAAGATGCCAATCTCGCATATGTGTGACAAGAAATATCGTTTTCGCGATAAAGATCTATAAGTTACAGTATTTTTGCGAGAAGTAAAATCTTTGTTGCAACAAGGATGTGTGATTTCATATTATGGGACTATCTTCCTAGATTGACTCGATGAGCCCAAACTTTTATCACGTAGATTTAAGCCTTCCTTGAGCACTTGGTCTTGAATAGCCACACATTATCCCTCCTATTTTTCTCTTCATACTCTAGGTTGATTATGAGATCCGGACTCGTCTCTGGATTAACTCCGATCAATTTATGTAACTAATATAGCCAACAATCCCCCGCTTGATTAAATTTCATCTTTTATCTCCTTATTAACATAATTTTTTCACGTAAAGTAATATATATTCTGATTTCAATTTTACCTAAATGTAAATAGCATACAGTTAGGCAATAAAATATTTGTAATCATAACTTTTAACCAACCTGTCATATGACCTAACAAATGATCTAACACACAATGATTTTACAAATTCATTTGTCCATATTTTTTTAGCACTATTTTGGACGTGTCCTCTATCCATTTCAAGAAATATGTGCATATATCATCTAGTAATTTGTTCTTGTTACCTTGTGATTGTAATAGTTGTGTATGTGGCTTGAAGAATTCAAGATGAGATGTATGCGAGAAATAAAACAATCAAAAGTTTGAATTATTATTATTATATTATATTGATGAGAAATGGTATTTATGTTATCTATAAGGTCAATGTCAATACCTCATTTTGCACAGACAAATTTTTATTTTGTTAAAAGATGGATAGTGATGAAGACACCCAAACATATCCAATTTCTTTAACGCGCTCAAGAGTAAGAGATCATTGTTGAGAGTTCAACAAGGCTGTGGAGAGACTTATAATACAAATAAAGTATGATCCAAGTTACTTTTTAGTTAGTTCTAGATCTTTAAAATAGTTAGTTTTTTAATATATCTTTTAATATGCTATCTATTAGATATTTGGTTAGGATATCTTTTGATTTACTAGCTATTATTTTTAGTTTGTTAAAATCTATCTTAATTTGCTAGTTGTAGCTAGTTGTTATGGTATCTTTCTGATTTACTAGCTTTTATGATATCTTTTTATTTCCCATTCGTTTAGTCTAGTTTTTAGGATTTTTAGTTTTTATTATTCCTTTAAATAGATGTAATATAAATTGGAGAAATCATAATTAATCAATTGAAAGATATCAATAAAAAATGATTTTTTACTTAAATATTTGTCTCAGACAGATTTATATTTAAACTACTCTCGTAAGAAACGAGCTTAGTTGATCATTTCTCCTGATTTTATCCAGGATAAATTCAGTTTGGAATTCTGCTTATCAAAGACTTTCCGTCACCTTTATGCCGCAGCTCAATCCATAATCTATCTATCATCATTTTCCATCTGATTTCTTTTGGGAGTGTTCTCCAAACATCAACAAGTCAAACCAACACTCCATCCACCGCCATACATATAGTTTGAATCTGTTAAAGTTGTTAGTGTTCTCTGAACAACAACTTCTACCACCAAATTGCTTTCTTGCCTACATAATCTGGTATTAGAGCCAACAAGTCAGTTATCAAGGTCGTATCATACTTACACACAACTCGTTACAGTGGCAGAAAGCAATACTGATACTCTTGTTCAATTAATAACTTCTATGAAAGATCATATACAAATTCAAAGTGAAGAAGTTTGTACTATAAGATGGTGAGTTCAAATATTAAGAATGTTTCCTTAGGAAATTGTAATATGCAAATTCTAGAGAGAAAGAGATAGAGAGTTTTCAGAGAGAGAAAGTCTAAGTGCAAATGAGTTCAATAGAAAAAGTGTTCAACCCCTTTATTAGGTTAGCCTTAAACTGAAATTGGTTACAAAAAAGGACTAATTACCTTTAGTCTTTAACAATATTACATAGTCACAATTGTTCTCTTGAACTTACAATATTTACAGTTCAGTCCTTAAAATTACATTATTTAAAGTTTAGTAGCCACCCTAGTTCTCATGTCAGTAAATGAACCTTGAATTCTTCCATATGTCGTATCAGTCGATGTGATACAAACTCGAAGTCATATACTGCTTATAAAACTCGAAGTCCAAAAAGCAATATAAGATACAAATTCGAAGTAAAAAACAGATGTGAATTCGAATTCAGAAACAGTCATCGAATTATTCTGAAACATGATAATTTTATTTTCTTTATCCTCAAATAATTATGGAAGTAGCTTCAAAACGTAATCGTCGAACTTCATCAAAAGTGTACCCAAATGTAACCGTTTCATATTACCGTTCAAATCTATCATGACTATCTAGCTACTAAACCCATAGCTAGATAACTAGTCTGAAAGATGTCGAACTCTTGACTTTCTCACCGCTTTGTATTCTGCCCTATTACCATAGAGTCCTTTCCACTTCACATGTCTTCCTATCTTTCTATAAATTCATCATTAGCCTCATTTTTTATTCTCACAACTCAAATCGATTGAGAGAAAATTCAACCACTTGGCTACCTTCAACGTGTTCTTCATCTTTTTCAACATCTTCATCAGAAAACTCAAAATTTTATGATCAATACTCATCTTCTTCGGTCAATCTTCATCCGATTTATGAGAAAAAAAATTTAAAAAACAGAAAATCCAAGTCTAACATACCCAAAAAACCAAAATCTCCATAACCTGACAACAACTTAGTCTTCAGATCATTCGACTATTTTTGCATCACCAAAAGAGCGAAGGAATATAAAGCTAGCTGATTAATCAACAATGCTCCTGTTGAAACAACCACCAAAACAACTTACTACGGTAATTTCGATCCAACCAAAATTCTTGCTTTCTCTCATTATCCAATAACGGAAGAACGTCCCTCTTCTAAAGTTCTAGCGCCTCAAACACCTCGAGTATCTTCTTCACAAATTAAAGTTTCTCCTTTGATTAGTGAAGAATTGAACGAATCTTCTTCAAAAAAATTCAAATACTCATGCTTCGACTCATCCTTCAACAATCAGAAAAATAAGAACTTTTATAGCCATGAGAGACGATTCAGAAATTATCCCAACTCCTACCTCTTCAAATCCAACTAATCAGGCTTCTCCTCAGAGAGAGATAATCGAGGAAGTTCCTCAAGCAAATAATCCTTCACAAGAAATTGAGGATCCATTGCCTCAATAAAATCCTTCCCAAAATAGAGAAGATATATCAGGAGTCAATGAAGCTGATTCTGAGGCTACCAGTACTGATCATGAAGCTGAATCCGATGATGGGAATAAACTACCATAAATAAGAATACTCGTTATCCTCGGAAAAAGAAAGAACCTGGATTTGTTTCTGAAGAAGAAAGAGTTGCTATCGGCATAAATTTAAGAGAACTCGATGATAATTGCATCATTTAACTGAAAAATGTTCGATACATATATTACAAAGAGAGCCGAGCTTCATATTTTAAAAAATGGGGAATGGGATACGAAATCACAGTTCCACTGCCTAAGGAAGGAGAAACTCCCTTAGACTGCAAAGACGATGAATTGCTAGTCAACCCCGAAATCATCAATCGGGGTCTTCGGTTTCTGCTGGATCCTATGATCATGGAATATTTCGAACTTCTCAACCTATTCCCTAATCAAGTGAAACCAAATCAATAGTTCACTCTTATGTCAATAATAATGGCATATCGGTTATCCAAGATTCCAATCAACATCAAGGATTTCATCTCCTTAACCCAATTATCGAAAGCTTCGAAGCTCCCCGTCTATTACCTCACTGTAGTGAATGACCTAAAAATCATTGCTGATCTCTTGGAAGCTGGTAAATTCTGGAAGAAAAAGTTTATCTTCATCTCAGGAGCACGAGAGAATGGCAAAATCACTGCGTATACATTGGTCGATGAAGAAAAGATCAAAACTGTGGAAAATATACAAAACCCGTCTTTCGAAGAGCAAGCAGCCAATAATGACACTTTATTAGTAATTGAAGACAATGCTAATGATGAGAACCAAAATGCTGAACACTTCGACCCTAAAAGTTTCATTAATTTTAACGAGTCACAAGAGCTTACTGGAGAAGACGATCTTGTTCTCCAAGCCCTTCAAAATCATATGCATAACTTTGAGAGACCAACAACCGTCAAAGCGTCTCCAGAAATTATTTGTCCCTCTCTACCAACCACAACTTTAGATATGATTCCTCGTCCTAATTCAACGGAAACATAAATTCCTCTTCCTTCACCTAATCTCGCGATCTCTGTTGCACTTCAACCATTCACCGATCTCAATACTGCAACAAAAGCGCTTGCTTCCCAAGTCGAAGCTTCTCAAGACCATCTGAGGCAATTGGACAAAGACATGGTCCGCTACTAAGGTCTCGCTGAATATGAAAAACAGTTAAGGGGAAATTTTCAACGCAAAGTGGTCGAGCAATTCGATATATAGGAACTGGAAAAGTCTGAGCTTATTCGATGCGCTCTCTTCATGAAAAATCATCTGCGAACAACACGTTTTTCTGACAAATAAAAACTGAAGGCTTCTCATGAAAAAGAGATGATTGAGCTCAAAACTGATCATATTAATGAACTAGCTACTGAGAAATCTAAATCCGAAGGTCTCCAAAACTCTCTTATTTCCATCGAGGCAAAAAATAAAGAGTTTTCCGATGATATAACCAAATTGAAGAAGGATTTCGAGGAGGAAAAACGTGCCGCTGTTGCTGCTGTTACCGAAGCTGAGTTGTCGAAAGACATGTTGGCTGCCATTAACAATGGCAAAGAAGAAACATTCATCACTCTTCTTCGAGAACTCCATGCAACTTATCCAAGGATTGATCTCACAAGTTTCTGGAATGACACTCCCCTTGAAAAGCATCCAAGTGAAGTCTTCAATCATATCCCCAACTCATCATCTTCAGAGGAGGAATCATCCGAAGAAGACGAGTCGTCTGAATAATTTTTTTGTTCTTTAAAAACAACTTTTTTGTATTTGTCAAATTAGAAATTTATTTTTTGTACTTCGAAGAATTAATCTAATTGACAAATGTTTTGGTTATTTTTTGCTTTTATCATCTTCATATATTATCTGATGTTAACAATTCTAAAATAGATATGATTAAGTACTTTGAAACTCACAATATATAATTATAAATTGTAAGTATAACACTTCAAATACCTTAGTGAAGTTGGTTAACATGATTGCACTTCGAATTATTGGTAACATATCTGTTGAACGATACACTTCGAAAAAATACAGTGCATTATTGAGCATTTCACTTCGCAAAAACTGTAATGTGTTTGTTGAACATAATACCTCGAAAATGGATGTTTCTTCAAAAAGTGTAATAGACAGTTCAAAATATTCTACTCTTAGCCAACCTCAAAGATGATCAGTCTTTGATAAGTTGTTAAGATAGTTTTAAGTAAACATTTGTAAACAAACATTAGAAAAAAAACAAATTTTATTCATAATATTGAATATGTACACAACGTCTCGTTAAAACCTTCCAGGGCCAATAGGGTAGGAAAGAGTGCGCCATTCAAAAGTGAAAAATCCAAAATAGAAAAAAAAAATCTATTCTCAATAAAGCTTCAAATGTTTTATATTACATGGGTGCTGAAGCATCCTCCCTTCGAAACCACAAAGACGATACGACCCTGGCTTTATCCTTTCAACAACCATATAAGTCCCTTCCCAGTTCAGAGCCATTTTTCCAAGGATTTTCTCCTTTGTATGCAGAAATACTTTTCTTAACACCTTATCACCTTCTTCAAATTCTCTTCACATTCGAATCATATCTATTCCTCATAAGAGTTTGGTAATGGATTACATTTAAATGAGCTCGAATTATTTTCTCCTCAATCAAATCTAAATTCACCCTTCTAACTTCATCATTGGATCTTTCAGAATATTGATTTATCCTAAAAGATTACATCGTAGATTATATGGGGCTGACTGCATCCATTCCATATGCCAAAACAAAAGGAGTCTCTTTTGTAGCCTCTCTATGAGTTGTCTGATAAGCCCAAAGCACCTCTTGCAAATAATTTGGCCATATTGCTGCTGCCCCCGTCAAATTCTTATTCAAACCATCTAAAATTGTTTTGTTTGTTACTTCCACTTGTCTATTAGCTTGAGGATGAAAAGGCGTCAAAAAACATTGTTGAATTCTTTTCGACGTGCAAAATGAAGCCATCTCTTTGTTATTAAACTGAGGGCCATTATCTATTGTAATTCCCAGTGGAACTCCAAAACGACAACAAATGTTGTTCACAATAAACTTGATCACATCTTTTGCCTTTGTCCTTGATAGTGGTTCTGACTCGGCCCACTTTGTAAAATAATCCACTGCTATTATTATCATCTGTCTTCTTCCAGAAGCCATCGACAAAGGACACACTAGATCAATCCCACATCTATCAAATGGTATCGCCTCGGTTATAGACATGTGTGGCACCACTGGCCTATGAATAGCATTAGCAAATCTTTGACAAGTATCACAACTTCGAACTAAATTCTTAGCATCATTCATGATTGTAGGCCAATAGAATCCTGCAAGTAAAACTCTTCGTGATAGAGCTTTAAACCCGCAATGAGCTGACATTTCACCATCATGTAATTTGATAACACCTCTTGTGATTCTTGCTTGCCTAGACATCGTAATAATGGCATGCTTAATGCCTTTTTATATAATATTCCATCTAACACTATATATTCGAAGGCTTTACCTCTCAATTTTTTGGCCAAACTCAAATCATTTGGTAATGTTCCTTAAGTAAACAATTTGAGAATATATGCTCGCCAATCGCCTCAAATTACTTTAGAGGTGACAAAGAATTCCTTTATACATTCACACTCACTAGATTGTGTAACAATTGAAGGGTTTTCTTGTAGCAAAATCCAAGGATACTCCTATTTATAAACAATATTTGCTAAAGAATCAACCACCATGTTACTCCATCGACCAATATACTCAACAACAATATTATCAAACAAAAGCATTAAATTCCGAAGTTCCTGAAGATAAAAAATTAAAAGATCATTTCTTGCTTCGGAAAATTAAAATACTTCATTTGATAACAACTGAGTATACATTTCTAAACGTATTGAAGTTGCTCCACAAAGTTTTGCCAATCTTAAACCTGCCAAAGAAGCTTTCTATTCAGCTTCAATGTTCGAAGCATGAAAACCAAATTTAATAGATTGAATCATCGTCTCTCCAGTTGGGGCTATTAATTGAACCCAACACTACACCCTGAAATACTAGATCCTCCATCTGTTCGAACAACCCACCTCTAATTTACTGGAGCGTCTTCTTTACTTTCTTCCACATCCGATCTACTCGAATGAAATTCAACAAAAAAATCTACCAACGCTTGTGCTTTTATTGCCGTTCGAGGTGCGAACAAAATATCATACCAATTCCACTGACCACTTGGTCATTCTCCCCGAAATGTCAGGTCGTTGTAAAACATTTTTCAAAGGGAATGAAGTTCGAACTTCAATAGTGTGAGCTGGAAAATAGGGGCGCATTTTCCTAGCAGCAATCACCCATGCTAATGCCAGTTTTTCCAACTTCAAATACTTGTTTTCTGCTGCTACTAAACTTTTACAAATGTAGTACACTAGATTCAGAATAACCGAATCGTCAGTGATTAACACCGCGCTTAGTGCAAAATCCGATACCGCAATGTATAATAAGAGCTTCTCTCTATTTCGAGGTTTTGAAAAATATTTCTGGTGATAATAATATTTTTTTATATTTGTGAATGCTGGATCACATTTTGATGTCCATTCAAACCTGTTTGGTCCTCGTAAAACTTGAAAGAAAGGAAAGATTTGTCAGAAAATCTGAAAATAAATCGATTAAGTGCTCATAACCTTCTTGTCAGAATTTACACTTCTTTAATAGACCCAGGTTAATTCATTGTTATCAAAGCTTTCAACTGTTCTGGGTCAACCTTTATTCATTGTTCACTGTTAACAAAACCCAACAACTTCCCTGACCGAACTCCGAAGGTACATTTTTTCAGGATTTAGCTTTAACCTTATTGCTCTTAAATTTAAAAACGCCCCCTCTAAATCATCAAGATGCACTTCATCCTTTGAACTTTTTACCACCATATCGTCTATATATACCTCCATATTTCTTCTGATCTGAGTGGCAAAAGCTTTATTCATCAACCTCGGATACGTGGCTCCAACATTTTTCAATCCAAAAGGCATCACTCTATAACAGGGCAAGCCCCTATCAGTTATGAAAGTTCTGCATTCTTGATCTTTTGGATCCATTTGAATTTGATTGTATCATGCAAAAGGGTCCATGAAAGTGAGAATTTTATTTCTTGAGGTAGAATCAATGAGGTGATCAATTCGAGGAACAAGAAATGGATCTTTAGGACAAGCTCGATTCAAGTTTGTAAAATCCACGCACATTCTCCATTTACCATTCTTCTTTTTTACCATTGCCGGATTTGCCGTCCAAAAAAGATACTGTGACTCCCTTATGTGTCCGACCTTAGATAATCGATCAACCTCAGCAATAATTGCTTATGCTTTCTCTGAGGAAAATACCCTTCTTTTTGGACTTACTGACTTCACCTTCGGATCAATAGCGACGTTGTGACAAATCACCTCAATTGGTACTCTTGTTACATCCTCTGTCTTCCAAGCAAAAACATCCAAATTAACAGATAAAAAATCTAGCAGTTGTTGACGTAAGAGCGAGGTCAGTAAGGTTCCAATTAGAAGTACTCTTCCTTCCGAAAAAAGTGAACTCCTCAATTTCTTCACTTACCGTTAAAGACCCCGGGGTTTCCCTCGGATCATCAACCCTTTCTTCTAAATCCGAGGGCATCCCTTCTAACATGTATTAAATCCCCACTGCTGGATCCTCGGATCCGGAGTGCAGTCGCATAACATTCTCTAGCTACCTTCTTGTCGCCTCAAACGACCCCAATCCGATCTCCAACCACATACTTGAAACATTGGTGAACTGTTGATACAACCCCATACATTCCTAGAAATCCATAACCTTCCAAAAATAGCATTGTAACTCGTGGGACAGTCCACCACCACAAAAGCACTTGAACCTTCTTCTTAAATGGTCCTTTTCCCAAACTTACTTCTCCCTCAAATTCCCCAACAATACGAACTCCTACACCCGTAAATCCTATAACTGTCCGATCTGATTGAGAAATCCGAGGTAGATTTGTTATTCTATCATAGGTTGACTTCAAAAGGACATATGCTCCAATAACCACAACATCTTCATGTGGCCCTGTTGTTCCTCGCAGATCATCTTCATCAAACAAAATGAAAGGAATAACCTTTTTTCCATAAAAATATGTAGATATATTCCCTTCAATTTGAGTTGTCAGGTTGACAACATGTCTCTTTCTTGAACTATCTGAATTGCCAGTCATCGAATCGCCTCCGAATATGGCTAATGGCTCAAAATATTTACATAAATATCGCACATGTCCCTATCTATTGGCTCTTCAACTGCCATCAAAAGTAACCTATTCGTATCATTCTCCACATATTCCGAAGAAGCATCAAATGGTTCAACCTTTGAATATAAAATTTTCAAATTCTCAGCTGGTGCAGCCTTCGAAGTTGATTGTACGTTATTTTTCGAACCGCCCCTCTGCGACTTTACATGAGTCAGGAGCTTCCCATTTTCGATCAAAGTTTGAACCTCTTTTTTCAGAGCAATACAATCATTAGTATTGTGCCCAATATCTTCATGATATTTGCAGTATTTGTTGTTCATTTCCTTCATTGGCCCACTAATCGGAGCTGGCTTCCTAAAATTTACAAAGCTCTTGCTCTTATCTCAAACCACATCTACATTCTCTGTTAGATCACTAAAATAGTCTGGCTTAATCCATTGATTTGGCCTTGGTCTGTTATAATTGTAAGATGGAGCGTGATTTGAATATCCACCAGTCCGAGGTAGCAAGTTGTTATTCTTTTGTTGTGTCTGCTGATTACCATTTCCATTCGAGGGTTGCTCTTGGTTATTGGCCACCTGACTCGAATTCTTTGGAGTGCTAATCGGTCGTCCTTGGACTCTAGTTTACTCCTCGAATTTTAATTTGATCCTCAACTTGAGCCATCAAAGCTCTAAAAGTTAAAGCCAGTATCTTTGTAGTTTCATTGGCCAGATCCCTTGGAAATAATCCTAGGCGAAAAGTTTCCATTGCCACATTCTCTTCACAATTGTCCAAACTTGCTTTGGTCAAAACGAATCTCTTCGTATAATCCATCAATTTCTCTCTAGGTGACTGCTTGCACTGGATAATGGTATCTTCATTTGCTCTCATTTCTTTACTCCCCACAAATTGCTTTCGAAAAGAAGTGTAAAAATCCCTAAAATTTGAAATGGACCCCCTCGAAATCCGATTATACCACTTCCAAGCCGTTTCCTTGAAAGTCTGCGAAAATGCACGACACACCAGCCAGTCGTCATCTTCAAAGTTCATCATATAGTTCTTAAATTGTTCGATTAGATCATCGGGATCTTGCATCCTATCGAACGTTTCCACTTTGGTAATATCAAAACACTTCAGAAGCGTTATAAAGCAAATTTCACTTGTCAATAGAGAATTTCTCCAGTCGACACCTTGCACAAACTGATCATCTGTTCACATTACTGCATATAGATTTCTATCAGTCTCAGCATACTGATTCGAAGTGTTTCCTTCACACCATGTAAAACGAGGAACATTGTCCCCTTTAGATTTTCTTTCCTTTTTATGCTTCCTCGAGTGCTCTCTGTCTGATTCGTCTTTCGAAGAACCCCTGTATCTTTTAAAAACCGAAGCAGAGCTTTCTACCTCTTTATCACTATATACTTTTGCTTGTATTATTTCCCATTGCGAGAGAAATATCGTTCTTTAGGAGATACGAAGCACAATTGTTTATGTGCACTTTTAGCTCGCCGTTCAACACAGGCCCGATCCGATTGATCTCCCATATCAGTCTATTCATTCTCTTGTCTCACCTCAGATTTGAGCTTCCCCGAGTGGATTTCTTGTTCTCGTTGTTCATACTTTTCATTTAGCGCATTTATTTTGTCTAAAAGATGATTCATACGCATCTCAATGTCTGATTGAGTTTGGATCAAAGATGATCCATCCAGCCTATTTTCGTGTCTTTGCAAGTCATCTTTTAAAGTTTACATCGCAGATCGAAGTGATGGATTGTTTTCGGGATTTATTTTATAATATTTGAACGAAAAAACAACAAGATCGTATTAAATTTGAACATATAAAGTCACTGATTTTTAATTTTGGTTCATAGTGGAGTCGCCAATTTGGTGAGTTCAGATATTAGGAATGTTTCCATAGGAAATTGTAATATGCGAATTCTAGAGAGAGAAAGAGATAAAAGACTTTTTAAAGAGACAAAGTCTAAGTGCAAATGAGTTTAGTAGAAAAAGTGTTCAACCCCTTTATTAGGTTACCCTTATCCTTTATATAGAGAAACAAAGACTTAGCCTTAAACTGAAATTGGTTACAAAAGAGGACTAATTACCTTTAGTCCTTAACAATATTACATAGTCACGATTATTCTCTTGAACTTACATTGTTTACAATTCAGGCCTTAAACTTACAATATTTATAGTTCACTCTTTAAACTTACATTATTTACATTTTAGTCCTTAAAATCCTACTTCTATATCATAAGAAACAAATTTGAGAACGTATTGGGCAAATTGAGTGACCTTCAATGAGATATAGAGTGATCAGAAACCTCCCACCTCCACAACAACAATAACATGTTGAAACAGAAGATGAAGATGAACCATGCCTAATTGGGAAGATGAAACTCCAAATCCTTTGTTTCATCAAAATTAGAGAAGAGGTCCTATTGAGAGAGAAAGCTCAAGAGAGGAATGACCAACAAGGCCTAGCAATGTAGAGGTAAACATAAAACTTACTATATTCGTTGGCAAAATGGACCTTAATGCCTAAATGAATTGTGAAAGACATACGAACTATATCTTTGATTGTTATGGATATTCTGAGCATAAGAAGCTTTCCCTAGCTGCTCAACAATTTTCAGAAAGTGCTCTTATTTGATGGGACAAAGAAATAACAGAGAGAACAAGGCAACGCTATAGACCCATTGACCGTTGGGAAGACATGAATTTTGTTTGAAGGTAAAGGTATGTACTGGCATTACCATCGTGATTTAAAAAAATTAGAATTTTTTCTCAAGAAACCAAAGTTGTCGAGGAGTATTTTGATGATTTTGAACAACTCAAAAGTCGTTTGGAAGTGGAAGAGTCCAATAAGATGTTAATGGCCCAAGTTATAGATGATTTGTAAGAAAAAATTGCAATAAAGGTGGAAAGGCAACAATATACGAAGTTGTATGAAGTATTCCATATTGATGTCCAGATTGAGCAATAACTCAAGTGAAAAAATACCACAACCAATCGGAACGGAACAACACAAACATAAACTTAAAATAAAAATAAACCATTTGATAAATTAAAATCAAAAGATATAGATGCAAAAAACAAGAGAAAAATTATTGAAGTTCCAAAGATGACAAAGACATAACCTATTCCAACTAGAAGTCGCGAAGTTAAATGTTTTAAATGTCAAGGACATAGGCATTATACTAGAGGTTGTCTGCATCATTATATCATGTTTATCACTCCAAGTGGAGAATATGATCCACAAGATGATTGTAAAGATGAAAAGTTAGATCATGAAGAGGAAACCGTGTATCTAGATGTTGGTGATTTATTGGTAGCTAGAAGAGTCATAAGTCCAATGATCTAACCAGATAAACTATCCAAAGGGAGAACAACTTTTACACCAGATACCCTATCAATAAAAAAACATGTAATCTGATCATAAATAGAGGTTCTTGTACTAATGTGGCTAGCAAATTTATGGTAGACAAATTAGGTCATGCAAAGACTAAACATCCAAGTATTTACAAGCTACGATGGCTCAATGATCAAGTTTAATTACGCATCACAGATCATGTCACTATTCCATTTAGCATAAGAAAATATCAAGATGAAGTTTTGTGTGATGTAGTAACTATGCAAGATGGACACCTACTGTTAGGTAGATCATGACAGTTTGATCGTGAAGTGTGCCATAATGGACGCACAAATATCTACTAATTTGTGCATAATAAGAAGAAAATCAACTTAGTACCTCTTAGCGCATCTAAACTTTATGAGATTCTACTACGTTGGACTAAAGAGGTCGAGATAAGTAGATCAAGCCTATATTTATCTTCTAATACCGTTTGCAAGTCCTTAGGTGCTAGAAGCACCAACTACTGATTTTATTCAAAGAATGTTTAAATTCTGGAGTTAGCATGCTGAATTATGAAATGAAGTGAAAAATATTTTGAAAAAGTATGAAGATAACCTAAACTTTATATATATTTACAACGAGATAACTTCTTGTTTAAAGACAAACGTTTAGGCATTCTAAAAGGTTCTATGTGTGATCTCATCTTTAGAGAAGGACATGAAGGAGGTCTTATGGGTCACTTTAGAAGAGATAAAACCTCAACTGTTGTAGGTGAGAACGTTTTTTGGTCTCACTTGAAGAAAGATGTGGAGAACTTCTGCAATCGTTGTAATATTTGCTTAAAAACAAAATCTAGATCGTATCCTTGCGGTCTTTATCTACCATTGCCAATTCCTACTATACCATGGGTCGATATATCTATGGATTTCGTGTTGGGACTTCCAAAACTCATACACAAAGACTCCATCGTTTTTTTGGTAGACAGGTTCTCGAAGATGACATATTTTTTATACCATTGGCTAAGGTGAATAATTCTCAAACAACAAACTCGTTCTTCAAAGAAGTAGTGCGTTTACATGGAATGACTATTATCTTAGACCAAGAAACCAAATTCCTTAGCAACTTTTGGAAAACGCTTTGGAAGAAAATGTGGACTAAAATATTGTTTTTAATAACTTGTCATCCCCAAATAGATGGTCAAACTAAAGTGGTAAACTATTCACTATCTACTTTACTTAGAGCTAATGTGGGTAAAAATCTAAACAACTCGTTGAAATGTTTGTCATTCATTAAGTTGGCTTATACCATGCTACCCATTCTGCTACTAATTTTTCTTATTTTGAAGTTTTGTATAGATTTAAGCATTTGACACTGTTAGACTTAACCCTACTACTAACATCAGAGTATTCAAGCCGAGATGGAATTCACAAGGTTGAACTTGTCAAGAAAATACACCAAAAGGACTTTGAAAATAAAATAGAACAATATAAGCGTAGTATCTAATAGTTTATGTACTTTATTGTAAAATAATATTAAGAATATTTTTCTTAAGATGCGTGCAAACCATGAGTTAAGTGTTGCAAAACTAAAGTGCGAATGCGTCATGAGGCAATATCATGCGAACATGTTTAAATTACGTGAAAAACTACTTGTGAACTTACACTAATATCAAAATTAATATTAACCAATGAGGAGTAAGCTAAAAATACACTCAAGTATTAGACATATATTTTTAAAATTCCATACTTAATATATAACTTTTCTGAACCCATATATAAACTAAAAAAAACCTCAACGTGAGATAAAAAGAGCTTAGAGACAAAGATCCATGTTAGGGTCCAGAAGAGTACGAGTTTGGTGGAGAACCATCAGATAAAACTTTATCATTTTATTCACCTTCTGATGAACATAAAGATGAAGATGACAATGAAGTTGACTCTAAAGATGCATCACATAATATATCACCATATGGTTATGATGTAAATCGCGTTAATATGTTCAACCTTTTAAGATTTGAATCCTCGAAATACGAGTCTGTGATGCATAAACTTTCCAGTAATGAAGGTTGGTAGGTATCAGACTTGGACTAGTGAAGCTATTACCTTTTGTTTATTTGTGCATTGTTATTTTCTTTCGGTTGGTTCTATTGATTCTATCAATAATGTATGTTGTTTTTTGTAACCATGGGTTGTGTAACCATGTGTTTTGGCTATGCATGTTGTTGCTGCCCATGTTCATAATATTATTGATGTTTTTTGTTTATAAATTACCTCTTACACGACTGCAATGTATGTTTGCAAAACTTACGAGAAATGAAGTCAACACTCTTATACTATTAGCTTAAAATTTCCTAAACATGTACACGTGAAACCGTCTCAAATATGACTTTCAA
Organism: Limnanthes douglasii subsp. nivea; assembly: GCA_036936605.1. Taxonomy (NCBI): domain Eukaryota; kingdom Viridiplantae; phylum Streptophyta; class Magnoliopsida; order Brassicales; family Limnanthaceae; genus Limnanthes; species Limnanthes douglasii. The sequence goes on along the minus strand of JAUPFV010000005.1, from coordinate 122,059,374 downwards.
AATATACACTTTCTATATATTCACTTTAATATCCAACTTTTTTAATACTCCAAATGCCTTTAGTTATAATATTAATCTATTTTTATGCTCTTTTCATTCTTTCTGGTTTATTATATTTATTCTCCCTCTTCAAATCAAAACCCTAATTACCCTGCTTCCACCACCTACTTTGCTTAAAGCCATTATTTTGGATTTAATGTGACAATCAATAGAAGTTATTGAGGGTTGTAAGATATCATTCTTTTTCGTAATCGGTTTTGTATAAGTAAGTGATACCATTATGCTTATTTTTGAAAAACCTCAGTAAGTTGTATCAGTGGTCTCATTCAATCTAGAAGAATAGCTTTCATGAAATGATTCAGTAACAAAGGTTTTTTAATTTAGTGTTTCATTTTTAAAAGAGCGAAAAAATTAATTAATAATACAAAAGATATGATGGATTCAATTTAAGGTTTTAATTTGAAGAGATAAAATATTTATTAGTGTTTTATTATAATACATATTTAGAGAGGACAAAACATAGTTTTTGTACAAATTATATGTAAATAATTATAATTTATTCACATTAACATTCATAGTATACTAACAACAAGTATCAATACACAACCATTCATCTTTTGAAAGGCAGTCTCGTAATATTTTCTAACTAATTTCATTAATGTTTCCCTGATTGCATCTTCTCATTCATAATCATTAATTTTTTAGAAGTCGTTGACGTAATAAATTATGGATGCGTCCATAGACTGGCCATATATAGTTAAACTCAACATTTTACAAAGATATAAAATTATAAAAACATATATATTTTTACAGATTTTAAACTCTGAAATTACATGGTATGCATTTTCAGAGTTTGAAACCAATGTAGTTATCTCAATTTTATATGTCATTATCTCACGAGACACTTTTGTCCTATAGTTATTTGTAAAGTACTAGCTTTAAACGATCTTATATTCTTCTCATTTTTTTGAACTGATCTGAAACCTGTTTATGTTGAAGTTGATCCTTCTTCTTCTTAATTTTTCGTCTAAAAATAACTATTAAATCATCTAATGTAAGTGTAATATTTTCTCATTCAAAATCAAAAGTCAGTTTTATGGATCATAATTATGATTATTTTGGTTATTAGTTCCTGGTTTTCTCGTGTGATATCAATATAATTGGAAACATACCTACGGTCTTATGCATGTTCACGGAGAAGTAATATATGTGTATTTTATAGTGTGTGTATGCTCCATTTTTACCCCCCGACTATAATAATTTTTATCGTTATGGAGCCGAATCCAAATTTGAATTGTACTGAAACACTATATTGTTCTTTATATACATTAATGGATGGTATTTTAGAATCAAATACACTTTTGTTACCTAGTTTATTTATACTACAAGTATTGTGCTCTATATACCAAGTATTCACGTTAACTAGTTAATAATTATTTGCTAACATAAAATACAAATACTACAAACACAAAGAAAAGACAGTTCTTGGATCTTTATGACATATACTTATGAAAGGTAGTTGAAAATTATTCTTTAAACACATTTAAACTAACACAAACAACAATACAGAAGCACAAACAAAACATGGGTAATATATGCAATATAATAGTAGTAAAAAATTAAACATTTCCAAGAAAACAAAATATCAAAATATTGATAAGTAAAACAATATTTAGCATTTAAAAAATTTATGTGACGAACCTATGAATTGTAAATCGTTGGAAGCATGTTAAGAAACACTTTAGTATAAAAAACAATTGAGAGAGAGAGAGAGTAAAAAAAGAAAAAAAAAACCTAAAAGACGCAAGTTGTCATGTGTTTAAGATAGAGGCGTATTTTTGGAATTCAATGTGTTTTATTTTGCCTAACTATTTATGTCATTTTTTTGCGAATCAAGTTTTGGAAGTCATGTTGCAAAATCAATATTCGATGCATAACTAGTATTTGAGTGCAATTGTTGTAAAATTAGTTTACATGTGTGTATTGCAATGTATTTCGTAACTATTAACATAGAATTTAGCAAGATCAATTTCACATACATCATTTCTCTTTTATTTTGTATTACACAAACTGCATGTTTCGCATGGTTTTTGCACATGTGTCTCAGTATAACCCTTTTGGCTTTCAAATGGTACCATTACCCTTTACAGATACCTCTTATATCATTAACCTATCCAACCTCGAAGTCATTCATTTAACCCACCTAACCTAAATTTTTTGTCTTTCCTCTTTCATTTATTTTTAATATTTTTATTCCTTTATTTATTCCAAGTTTTTGTCCACTTTTTCTTATTAAAAGATAAAAAATATATCTATTAGTGGTTCAATATGTTTCACCAAAATAGAAAATTGAGAAGTAGAATCGAAATGTTTTTTTTATAGAAATCCAATTATCGTTTGCACTTCATGGACGAATTCGAATCCAAGTACGAGATTTCTTCGATTCAAAAAATATAATGGTAGCCTTCTTGAACCTTAATTTTATTGTAGTTGATTTGTTTAATCTCTCTATTTTGTCTTCATAAGATGTTTTATAGTATCATTTTAAGTGGGTTAATTCTATAACCATGGATCAACCAAAAGATATTATTCTTGGATTGAAGAAAAATTTACAAAACATATGTGCTGAAAATGGGATTCAGAAAATACAAGTTTATCGTTTTGATTCATTTTAGTTATGTTTGTTATTTATATAATTGTTTTACTATTGGTTATGAATGTAATGTGCGGGTTTGAATCTATTCTTTATTCATTCTAAAATTAGGATTAAAAATTTATTATATATATAATTTGAGAGTTTTAATCCCTATTAATTGATTTTGAAATTGGGAGTGTAATTTTGTTATGAATGTAATACTTGGGTTTGAATCCATTGTATGTTGATTCTAAAAATCACATATATAAGAATATCATGCTTGCAAAAACTTTAATATGGAATATATTAAACCTTAAAAAATTTATATGTAAAACCCGGTGTATGTATAATGGAAACAGTTAAATATACAAAACCTTCCAGGCTTATTTCGTAGCATCCATGCCGGAAAAACTAATTATCTAGCCAATACAATATCAAATTATTTTAGGAAGTCACCAACTAATTTATTGTTTTCTTTAGGATCAATATGTTGTTTTTGTGTCATAGTTGGAAGATTTAAGTGAAATATTAAATTTAGAAGGTTGATCTTATCATTTTCCAACCTAGATCATGAATACTAAATTATATCATCATTTTTGTGAAATATCTTATACGGTACATGTGTAACCATACATAATTTGTATGGGTTTTATATTACTATTTATGTTGCATAACAAGGCACCGTGATATGTGTGAAATTGAAGTGAAGTTTCTTTCAAAAGATTGGTATTCATTTGATTAAAAATTAAAGTTAAGTTGCTTTAAAGATATTTGTATTCATCTGATGCAAATTGTTTTATTGCCAAAATTGAAAAAATAACCAAAAATATCACTAAACATAAACATTGGATTAAATCTATAGTAATGGTTAGTATATGTGTCATTTAAAAGAAGTTCAGATAATTATTTTATTTTAAGGGCCACCCCCTCCCAATGTCTAAGTGTTGTGATCTTATAGCCTTCAATAAAATCGTGCATCATGTGGTATATTATAACCTCATAGTCCATACCATTTCGTCGCTGTTGTCAAGTTCCTCTTTAGGATATTATTTTAAATTTTACTTTTTGGTGTGTGTAATGTTTACCTACATAGGTATGATAACTAAGAATGATTATAAAATCAGTGTACAAAATTGGATTAGGTTATAGTAATGCAAAAACACAAACTAAGAGCCGCACAATAAAATTTCTAAAGCTTAATAAAACTTACCATCTTAATACATGTCTTCCGATACAAGTGTTTATCTTATATATCTTTTGAAACCAAAGGGTTTAGGTGAAATACTAAGTTCTCATCGATGTTAATAATCATCAGTCTCCAACACATTATTTCATTAGAATTTTGGTTTAATGCATAATGAAATGATGATCTTGTTAATTTTCTTATTTATATTATTGAAGACTCTTTAGAAATATGTCTAACATAATGAGTCCCTTTTATTGGAAAATTCCTACATGATAATAAATATTAAAAGGCTACTCTAAAAGATTTAATAGGATAAAATTGTTTTGAATACACATAAGGTTACATTTGCACGAGCAAGTACGTAGATTGTGTTCTTATTTTTACCTTCCACTTATCCAGCCTTTAGTTCAAAAGGATTATCAGTCAAAATAATGTAGATAAAAGAATTAATTACATGTATAGAAAAACAAGCATATCAAAATATTTGGATATTGATAAAAAAAATCATAACTACATTTGTAAAATTTACTTATTTATATATTTACCTTATAATAAAGTTGGCCTTATTATTTTATTTCAACTATGTTTCCAATAGAAACATGAAAGTGTGAGTTTGGGTGTGTCCATAAAAATGGGTTCTTACTTTCTCCACGTATTTTTACCAACTCTGAGTTTATGACATCCTTCTCAATTACTAATAATTTTGTATCGGGTGTCTTGTTTATAATACGACAAGTCAATTTTTGGTGGTGGTTTGTCATATAAACTCATATCATATTGTTACTAATCTGTGTTAAGACCGAAAACATCCACCTACCACATTTAAAACATTAAAAATAGTAATCATATATGAAATATTCAGTGATTTAATTACATACAAAATATTCAAAGACTACGAACTGTAAAAATAACAAATAAAACACCACAGACGAAATATACGATATTTTATAGTGTGAAACATAATATTATGTAGCTTGAATTGATAGAGTTTGGAGATACGTTTATTCAGATGTTAAGAATTTAGTTAAGTGTCTTGATTGTTTGAGTTTCTAAAGTAACAGAAATGTACAATCTATTAATGTTAACCAATCAAGAGTTAACTAGAAAGATGATCAAGCGTTAAACATTACACAAACATATTCATACTCCATCTGTAAATACAAATAGACTATTTCAACCTATAATGATATAATGATAAAAAATTCTAGATGTGAAAGGAAAAGAGCTAAGAGGATAAGGTATGTAGATGAATAAAATGTTTATTGGTTTTTCGAAGAGTACAAAGTTGTTGAACATTCATCAAATAAGTATTCTTCATCTAATTCTTTTTCTGGTGAATATGAGGATGGAGATTTTTTAAAGATGACTTATATGGTGAATATGATGATTCATTTGACTCTAACGCGTACCTCATAGCATTGTTCAGTACGCCCGATTTTGAATCTTCAAAGGATAAATACATGATGGAAGGAGTATGTAATGATAAATGTTAGTGTAGTAAAGAAGATTCAACTGGTGACTGTTGTTTATCCGTGGTTCTTGAATATTTAATCTGTATGTTTTGTACATGTTTTGTTACTTTTATTGCATCTTTAATAAATATTAGGTTGTATGGACTGGAAGCATCTTCTTTAGACGCACATGTTGTTACCGCATAAGGTTTTTAATGATTTTCTATATTTTTTGCACAAAATTCTATATATTGATCAAGTTTATATCTCTTTCACGGGATGAAATTTATCCACGACTAGTGGGTGCCTTTTTTTTTATATTACTACATCATTACTTGACTTTTGACAGGGTTTTGGTCTCTTTACAAAAATAACAAAATGTGTCATTGAAGTTTATATCTTGCAAAATGTATTGTTTTGATGTATATTGTGAAAATTGTTGTATTAGACATACACTTCTCTTGTGTAATGAACCCTTTATAATTATTCATCAAGTAAGTACCTCTTTCACATGCTGAAATTTATCCATGAGTTGTGGTGTCGAGGACTGAGTTATGCAAACAGTAGGTTAGACATATGATTTATTGTACCAAAGTTTATTTTATATATGTTAATGTAACAGAGTGTAATAATTAGAGGTATTTTACATGATAATGGACTTTGGATATATTTTGCCTTGAGATACCAAAATGCGCCCATGGACCATGGAAGCCCATATGGTCATTTAACTGTATATAGCCTCGAGGGCATGAAATGAAATCTGAGGAAAAAAAATTAACTTCTTAATTACTTGTCAGAGCGTCTCTCTCTCACATAATACCAAACAACTCAACTGCACTAAATGGGTCCCTAATGTTTTAAGAATGCAACAAACCAGTCCCTTTCGACCACAACCTTTTTTCTGTCCATTTTCACACCATGACCTTCCACGTTAGCTTCCACATATAACATTTACTTGGACACAGCAGAAAAATCATTTTTTACTTTTTAATTTTACTTTTTAGTATTTACCCTTATTTATAACCTAAACCTGACCCAACCAATTAAAAAACTCAACCCAAATCCAATGTAATTAATATAACAATGTCCAAAAACTCTACTTAAATAAATAATATATCTATATATATACATTTTTATTTAGTTATAAAATTGCATCGATTTGCAAATCGAAACAAATTTAATCATTTTCATGTTTAATATTTTATATAAACTTAACTAATCAATTGTATTACATTATTGAAACTATTAATTAATGTAATTTAAATTTAAATATCATATTTAGCTTTGTTTTCACAGTTATATCACTTTCCCACACTATCTCACGAACCAAGCACATTAGAAAAAAACAATAACAAATCTTTTCTCTTTTATTGGTTATATATATATATATATAAAGCTTTACATTTTAAAACATATGTTACATAACCAAATATCATCGTATCTCTCTTATTAACTGTAGTTTATGTTCTCTATTTTTTGTTCGTCATTGTTTGTTATGAGTTTTGTCTCGATGGTGAATCTTGTTCATGAGGAGTGCAGTATCAAGTTGTATGTTGATTTAGGCTCGATAAAAGTAGAGGAGTAGAAATATGTCCTAGAAACTACTAGGGAGAGTAGAAAAAAAGAAATCAATTTAGAGAAATCGATTGAGACTAAATTAGATATGTTTTAATGCGAGATTCACTGTATAAAGATAAAATTAGGTAAATTGACATGTCAGGTGGAGACGAATAAATTAGGTCAATTGAAATGTCAGGGTGGAGACGAATGAGATAAAATTAGGTTAATTGTAGTTCCAAATTGAGTCGAAGGAGATGCAATTAGGTCAAGTGAAAAATTTGATTGAATACTATACTTGCCAGTTACGGTTAACAAATAAGAAATTTGCTCAAACGAAGAAACTAGTCTTATATTATTTATTTAGATTTGAATTTGTTGCATAGATCGATATTTTAAAAATAGATCAAATAAGTTCAGGCGAGAAATTCAATTGAAGAACAAAAAAGAGGACTGGTTGGTTGTCGTTTGGAATTTGAAATCAAAGGAACATAACTAGAATGGGTGAAGAAATCCATAGATGAGCATAGTCAAGAACTCGAGAAAAGATATGAACAATTTAATATTAAAGAAAATGTATGGGTGATATTAACTATATTGGGTTTGGTTTGGTTTTTTAATGGGTAGGGTCGAGTTTAGGTTAGATATAAAGGTAAATAGATAACGGGTGAAATTAAAAAATGTAAAAAATAATTGTTTACCGTGTCTACGTCAGCGTATTACGCAGAAGCTAATGTGGAAGGTTAGGGTGAAAATAAATAGAAAAAAGGTTGTGGTAAAAATTACTGGATTGTTGTATTTTTTAAAATACTGGAGACCCATTTATTACACAGTTGAAAGATGTGGGCTAATGTGAGACACATTACAAATACCATGGACTACCTATGTTTTTAGCCCCCAAAACCTTCAAAGATAGCACTTTAAAATGGTACAATCGACTTTCACATGGGTCTATTAAGCATTTTGATATTGTCTGGATAGGTTTCCAAATGCACTTTGTGAGAAGCAAAAAACTAAGAGGAAATGGCGACACAATAATTTAGTATCGCCATTTGATTGGGGAAAGTTTGAAAGATTACACCAAACACTTAATACAAACTAATAATAGTCTGGATGATTGCTTTCAGCAAATGGTTATAGCTTCTTCCAGATAGGGGATTCTTTCCCGAGAATCGGCTAATAACTTGACATGGAAAAAAGCCATGTCCTTTAAAGGTTTGTTATCATAGGTCGAGAAGCAAATGAAGATGAATGTTCTACAAACTACTGTCTTGGGCTCTCAGCGACAACATGACTAGAAAGTCCCCAATTTTAATCCAAAGGATACTAATCAAAATTACATCCACATAGGGTAAAGCAACACCTACAAGGTCAGGAATACTGAACCATGGAAAACCAATGGGTCTGGCCCGATAAATTTGTGGAGCTAACAGAGAGTGTTGCTACTATATTTTAAAAGGCAAGGAATTTTGTTTAGTTTAGGAAGACACTCCAAATCTATACTCCAAGGGAGAGTCTAAATACCCAATTTTTTAAGTATCCCAATAATGTGGAACATGATATAAACTTTAATTGAAGCAAAATAATTAATTTAGAATGTAATATTGACTACGTTTATCAAAGTGCAGTCACAGGGTGGGTTACAAAATCTAATTGTTGGTCATGTTATAGCTCGAAAAGAGTCAATGTAAGTTGCCCCTAAGCAGGAAAATACTATGGTTATAACTAAACCTTCTAATGAGTTTGATGTGCATTCCTAGTATACTGACACCTACCGCAAATGAAGAAGTATAATGGCGATTGATGAACCTGAAAAGGTAGGATAATGTAAAGGTTTGTGTGAATTTATTAAGTCACTAACTATTTTTGGTGGAGATATAGTCTCGGGGCCTCCAGGTTGCTCATAAAAGAGGCATATTATGAGTGTGGAAACTCAGTTAGAAGGAAAAAATATATACCCATCTTTACCAAAATCTTAGTCCATTTATTGTGTTTAACAGTGATGACTTGAGAGATGTTGATGTGCCACATGAGGATTTTGTGGTGATCGGAACAGAAATCAAGGGAACCGAAATCCAAAGGATTACGATTAATATAAGTAATTCATCAAACATTTTGTTCATGTCTACCTATAAACAAGTGAAAACCCCTCTGCTTATACTCTGGTCAAATAAACGATAGTGGGATTCATATGATTACTGCAAATACAACCATGGAATTCAAAGGTGGTGCTCTAGATTTTGGTAAAAATGCCACATTGTAAAGGAAGGAGAGTTGATCTAGATTTAATTTAATAAAAGAAAACAATGCCACATTTAAGATCTCTTCACTATGAGACCGTGATGAGAAATAGATATGCATTACGGGTCCGATGGAAAGAATTTAAAGTGGAGGATACAATTTTGGTAAAAATATTTCTACATACTAAAGATAAAAGGATAGAGAAGCAATAACCAAATTATAAAGGGTTATATTCGGTTATTGAAAGAATTAAGCTTCAAACTTATCGATTGGAAGATCGAGTAGATAACTCTATTTGGAATCCATATATTGAGTATTTAAGACTCAAAGAAATTATGGTCATGATTGAAGCAATTGGTTTGATGTATTGTTGATGACCGAGTACCTATGACTAAGGGGAATTCAATTAGGTTATTAAAAAAACAAATTGGTTTTAAAATGAGAAATAAAAAAGAAGTGATTTATTCATAGATTTCGAATACCACTAATGAAGAAGAGTATCATCTTCCAATATTTATCCACCTCCATCAAGTCACAAACCACTTTATACTCATTTTAAATAGTAAGGAAGTAAATGAGAATACGAGGTTTCCTTGAAAGTCCAATAATAGCCATGAATTCGTCAATATGCATTTTGATTTTTGAAAGCCTCAACGCGCGACGTTAAGGTGAACCAAGAATTTGGGTTATCATGGCTCTGACATAGCCCAATTAGATCAAAGTACCTGGCTATTTCAGGGTCCAACGGAAACCAAAGCCCTCGGTCCAACGCATCAGGGTAGACGATTAATTTATTTAATGTGTAATTCATTATTTTCTCTCTACTTTTCGATAACCTTATGACTAACTCCTTTGGATTCCTCACCTAGCTCGAAGTGCACCTAACTAAATCTCCAAGTAATAATTATACAATATTTGGAGAGAGGAATCAAGTATTTATTGCTGATATTTTGAAATCTAGGCCACACACACTCGTCAAACGAATGGGTAATTCCACTTTCTTTACTTTTTTGTCTTTGCGTTTGCTACCTTGGATGTTTTTATCTTTCCCCACGTTTTCCTTTGGGACTTCGGCATGACCCTCAGATTGCATACATACCATATTTTCTCACCTCACATTAGTACGTTCTTCAACTTCAGCTTAATCAACCAACCGCATCAGATTGGATCCGAACGACACTAGTTTACTTTGAGTTTTATTCTTTGGGGATGTTATAACATGTTTGTCTCGTTCATTCTTCTTGACGAGCGTTGGTTTCTTTATAAGTATTCTATCTTCAGTATCCGAACCTATTGTTATAAATTTTGATCAGTGCTTGTTGCTAGTTTCTCATTGGGACTATGTTAGCTTTGTAGAATTTGTTTTTTAGCCTAAAGAGTGAAGAGTAAAAGATGGGGGATCGACTGAGATAGATCGCCTATTGTAAGGATATGTGCCTCTGTAACCAAGAGCTTGACTAATAACTATTTCCCCCTCAGTGTCTGGCTTCTAACACCGTTTTATTTTTCGGCTTTATTTGGGAGACGAAACCAACTCGACAAACAAGTGACAACAATGAATATGCAAGTTCAAAAAAGCTTCACTAGAAAAATATTTTGTGGTGGCTATCAGAATAAACCGTGAATATTGAAGTGGTGAGAGGGTAGAGTTTCTCTCTCTATAAATAATTATAAGAGTAAAATAATGCTAAAATTAAAGGGAAAAACATTTATAGAGAACTATGGAAAAACCCAATAAACATTTATCACAAGCCTAACAAATATAAGCCTTGGAAAGTTCAGGAGTCTCCAATAGTTTTTTTTCTAAAGAAGTGAAATAATCTCAAAACGTTACCACGCTTCACCATAAATATAAAAGGTCAAGTATTTAATGTTCCGGTGATACGTGTACATGAGTATATACGAATGGTCATCTCTGATGCACGCATACGCGTATATCTGAACGTTTTCATAAGCTAGTTCAAGATCATCTATCCAAGGCTTTTTCAGATCAGTTAGAGCTGGTAAAAAATATTAAGTATATATAATTGAATCTGAAAGAATCCAAGCTTAAAATTCAAAAAAGGTTTCACACAACTGTCATCTGAAAGGATCTTCAAGAGAACTAAGAGGGCTAACGATAAGGACCAAATTATCAGAAGGGAAGCCGGACAAATGGGTTATTTCACCAAAGTTTATTTTATATATGCTGAGGTAATAAAGTGTAATAATTAGACGTATTGTACATGAGAATGAGATTCTGGTGTATATGGGTATGGTTAGTGAAAGGTCCAATGGACTATGTAAGCCCACTATACCAATTCCAATATAGTTAGCTTTTAAAGTGTTAAATGAAATTTGAGGAAAAATATTCACTTCTTAACTATTGTCACAGTGTCTCTGTCTAAAATAATATAAATCAGCTCAATTATTTATTTACAGCTCATCAAAATTTTAATTATTTCTTCTTTTATTTTGGAAATACCCTCCGACAATATTTTACACCATCAGGTGGCGCCCTCATTTTGTATATTACCCTGTTCGTTGGCGAATTCTTTGACATAGTTTTAATCTCCTTGAAAAAAAATCATTAAATTCTATGTCTACAAATTGTATCATGTTTATGCATATTGTGAAACTTGTTGTATTAGGCATATAACTTTCTTTTGAAATGACCCTTTCTAATTATTCGTCAAGTTTGTAGCTCTTACACTTACTTAATGATTAAGTTAAGTAATATTTCATCCTAAACAAATAATTGAGTTAAGTGATATAGTTTTTGGTAATATTACGTAGTACTACTTAAGTGATTAACCACTTTTATCTTTTTGTTTTTTATTTAAAGGAGAATCCTTTACATATTTTATTTTTCAATCATATCAGCAAAATATATGGTAATTATAAAGAATTATTTCTTTGGCATTTATTATCTCGGCCTCAAATATCCTCTCGATAAATTGGATTTATTATGTCCAACACGTGATTCCCAATATTTCATTGACATTAGTTTTTTTAGTTTTGTATATACTGTTTAACAAACTTAAATGTTGATCGACCGTCATCGTAATTATTAATAACTTCAACTATTAAGTTCCATCATTTTTTTGGACATGCTTATTATTATATCTTTTATCCAAACAATACTTCACAGCTTCAGTCGATCGTCCCATATTTCATTCCTAAATATATTATATTATAAGTGAAACTAAAAGTTCTTATTATAAGTAAAGTCGATATTGTTGTATTAAATGCAAAATTATTATTGTATGGTATATGTGCAAATAATACTGTTTATTCTATGCAAAATAAATGATGTTTATGATATGCAAGACCAATAATATTTATTGTATGTGAAATAATTTTTTGTGTGAATATGTATTGTTTTATTATGTATAAACATGTATTACTTTAAACATGGAAACCATCAACATTGTAAAATTTTACACTATACTAATTTAGAAAACATTAAACTTGCGAGATGTTAATCAACATCTAATAGAAAATAAATATTCATTTTATGGGTGTCCCTTTGAGTGGTAGATACATAGACCATCCTAGGATTGGCGTGAGAAAATAAAATATTCATTAGAAAATTTTGGAAATAAGTAGCCTACTAGTTGATAAACTCATTCAATTAAGACATACCATGTGCTTGATAGTATTCCAAGCACACTAATTTATTACCCTATCTAACTTTGCTACCATAAATGTCTATTTTTTTTTATCATTTTGAAGCTATAATATAATTTTTCCATAACATTACTTCATCTATATTTGTTTCTAAACAAACCAAAAGATAAAGATCTAAATTCGTAATGTCTGTTAGAATGAACACACTCACCTTAGCAATATAAGGATGCATTTACGATGGTATGAAATTTGTAAAAAGTATATTTGGAATTTGTTAGCCGATATGTCATGATCAAATGATATTTGTTACCGCAATTGATACTATAGGTGATACTATATCTTTAAATACAACCTAATGTCATTTTATTATAGGTGATTTCTCGACAAAGTGTGTATTTTTTTTACCATACTTCTAGCGGTGATACCAAATGTTCTAATCGATACATCAAAATCAAGAGTGTTAAAACTATCCACATGAGATTTGACCCACTCTTGTTCACATGTTCAAAATAATAAGGATTTTTTTTTCTAAATAAAATCACAAGGGTTTTTCCGTCTCTACCATATTCTCGGCCCCGACCTCGACCCTGAGTATGACCTATTGTTTAAATGATCTACTAGAGCCCGTACAAAAGAGTACTCGAAAGATCCAATATCCATGTAAATATGTTAACCAATGACATCTTTCACTAGTAGGAACACGTCTAGATTTATATTCAAAAATATTTAATGATCAACACCTTATTCTTCTCCTTTAGGCATAATACAAAGAAAACTACCTAGTATTTTCAAATGGTTATATGTAATACACACATGAATGCATTGACTCTCTCTTTAAAGTACTACAAGTTCATGGCTACATGGTAACCCTTTTGTATTCAACTTATACAACCGCATACCGATGTTTTGATTTATTTCTTTTGGGCATACCCATTAGTTTATAATATTATCTTTAAATCTTGCTCTGAAACTTATCCACCCAACTCACGAAAACAAAAAATATGATAATGATGTACTGCATAATATTTGATATTTTCCAATGATCATTTTATAATTGATTGTTGCATCATAAGACAACCGTTAACATTCTCTCGAAACTGTTTAAAATTCAACATAATTGACCCAATTATTTTTTTTGGCTAACAAATATGCCCTCCACCGTAAATCATCGTAACTTTTGTAAGACATAAGTTTTAATTTTCATAATTATAATTTTCGTAACTAAGCATTTCGCATCACATGTATTATAAAACATCACGTATTATAAACACTTTAATACGCAAAAGTAATCTTCTAGGAAAAAAATTAAAAAAAATTCATCACTCGCATTTCACACCCTTATAAACGTTGTTTCACAATTATTAATTCATAAAAATGAAAATAGTACATATTAGTAGATGTGTTTCCATGCATTATATTGTTTTTGTATACGCGAAGGATATCTCTTTATAAGGTGTTATCTAAGAGTCTATCATGTAGTCGACTCATTTGCTCGCTTCTTTGAACGATACCTGTATTTTCATTATGTTATCGTTCTTGTCGAAACAATGTTAGCCCAAACAAAGACCCTCCAAGCATCCACATATATTTTAAACTCCTTAATCTATTTAAATGGTTTTATATATGTGTTGTGGAGTACGTTCTTGTTGATATGTCATTCACATAATATGTGCGACGTGGCTATATTTTCTTGTCAAGATTATTCGTAAAACTAAGTTGACGATTAGTTAATATAACATAAGATAACTCATAATCGTCCACTTCAATAATCGTTCTTTAATATCTCAAATCGTAGACGTGCCTTAACTTGCTTCTCTTTATATATGAATGAGAACCCGACGCAAATTGTTATATTGGTGGAAGTAATCATTTATCCTCACTTCGCATCACACATACTACCCGTTTCACATATAAAATATTTAAGGTTTCACACATATATTACATTAAATTTTTATATTCCTAATCTAGATTCGAAAAAGATAAGAACAAACATTTAAAGACATTATTTAACCTAAATCTTGCCACCACGATAAAACAAATACATAAATAGAACCTAATAAAACCAAAAGATCTATGGTAGGAATGGGCTAAAATAATTTGACATTATACTGACGACATAATTAGTTTTATTCGTCACTATTATGGTGAAGTGATATTTATAATTTACAAGCATGAAAATGTAAATATAATATTATGTGTCAAACTGGTGGTGTAATATATGACATTTTCCATGCAGCGACGAAGGTTTTGGGTTATTCGCAAACATAATATTTTACAGTGTCATTGCAATTTCTAAGGCATGTGCGAAATGTTTTATAAATATATATTGCAAAATATATTGCTTATATTTATATTTAGTTTCATAATATAATTACACCATGTTTAACAAACGAGAAATAATTTATTTTCAAAATATGACTAACATATGAGTTACGAATCCTAGCATGATAAGTTTTGCAACCGTATTTATTCCAGTTCCACAACGATATTAAACAATATATTTACAAAATACTCCTAATAAAGTAGGACTGCTCCAAGAAAGTAGGACAACTCCTCACCTGAATCTTTGGTTTCTTTTTCAGGCCGTTCTTCAGGGAAAGCATCCCTCTGATAAATTTTAGTTTGTTTGCCTTCTGGAAACTTCTTCTCTGGTTCTCCGACGAGTCTTTTTTCCAGCCATTATATTGTTCTGATGGATCATGAAGCTACAAACTCAGAAGAATACCCTGCTCTTCTAAATAACAGTGAGATAAAAAAAATACCTTTAGGAAATCATTTGCTGATATCTTCAAACCAAACCATCAAGAAACTTTCCCGGAATTCATTAAACATGCGGAATTCATTAAATCATTCTGCTGCAACAGTCAAGAACTACCTTGATCGGAAAATTCAGAGTGGGAATTCTGAAAAGAGCATCTCTTCATGATTTCCTTGAATCTTTCAAGTTTAAAGGATCATGTTAGTACGTTATGGTCCAAGAACATTTGGAATGTTAACGAGAAGACTATGCGCTTGTTAAAATGGTGCCCTGAATTCAACAAAAGCTACGAGAACCCAATCGTCTTGTTGTGGGTCAGATTCGAAAGGCTACCAGAATATTTGTATAATGCCTCAGTGATAAAAAATCTTGCCTCCTCTCTTGGAAAATGTATACAAAACTATTGTCCCTGACAACTATAGAGCCAATAGCAATGCTTGCTATGCTCAAGTCGAGATAGATGTATCAAAGAAGCTGATAAGAAAACTGTGGGTGTGTTTCGGTGAAAATGATGGCTGCTGGGTTGGAGTTAGCTACAGAATCGCATCGGCCTACTGTTATAGTTATTTATCATCTTGGTCATGATGCTAATGACTGTAGAAAGGGGAACTCTAAAGTTAAAGAAAGAGATGAAATAAATGAAAAAAATCTGATGATATTGTTCAAATCGATTATTTATAGGGAAATTCTACTAACTTACAAATACCTAAAGTTACTCACGTACAATCTCTTAGTAAGGTATACAGAAGAAAGCTAAAGTCTATTATTACAGTTAAAGATTCTGCTATAGATCCTACTGCTAATATTGCGCTGAGTCTTGAAAAGGAAGAATGTTTCTAAAAAAATGACCCTGAAATCATAGGTGCCCTTCATCGTCTGGATCAAGATTGTCATGATAATTTTGACAATAAGATTGTTGAAAATTTTCACTCTCCTCACTGTGATAATATAGGCAGCTGCAATGTCTCTCCTAGTGCCACCTCCCCTGAACATGATTTCAACACAATAATCAGTAACAAGTTAAAGTCTGCTTACAAAAGTAAAAGTGGAAAAAGACTGTCTATAAACTATCTCCTTAAAAGAGAGAGAATCTACATCAAATATTTATCTGATAATGATAAAGTTCATCAGTTGGAATGCTCGAGGTGTCAACAACAACCCAACCTTGTCAAGGCTTAAATCTATGATTCTCAATGAAAGGGTTAAGGTTATGGCTATCCAGGAACCTATGGCTAGAATTGACAAAATTGAGAATGTTGCTAGGATAATTGGTCTTTGTAACTTTGTTTCTAACTTCTCTAACAAGTTCTGGATCTTCTGGGCTGAGGAGGTTAACATTTCTGTTAACACTGATCACGATCAGTTTCTTCATATGGAAATCATCTATAATAACTTTACCTTTAATCTTACCTTTGTTTATGCCAAGAACCAATGAGTTCTTCGTAAAGACCTCAGAAGTCAGTTAGTTTCTTTTGCTACTGATGCTAAGCCATGGATGGTTGTTGGTGACTTTAATGCTATCACCTGTGCTGATGACCAGCTTGGCTGCTCCACCTTTGATGATGTTGGTACTGAAGACTTTAATGATGCTATTAGGTTCTGCAACCTTGAAGAAGTTGGTTATGTTGGTTCCAGATACGCTTGGAGTAACAATAAGTGGTGGAAAATATTAGATAGAGTTCTAATCAATACCAACATGATGTCTACTATGAATTGTATCCATGTTTTTCACATGGTCGGAACATGTTGAGACCATGCCCCCTTACTTATTACTATAGCTAATAATAACAATAATGTTCCTCTATATCGAAAATGCAATTTCAAATTCATTAATGCTTGGTCTAATGATCCTGACTTTTTGAATGTAGCCAAGCTCAATTGGAACTCTTATTGCAATGGCAATGCCAATAATGTTTTCTGGTCCAAACTTAAGAGACTGAAAATGTTTCTTAAAGAATGGAACACAAACAATTTTGGAAATATTTTCAATAAAGTTAGAGAAGTTGTTGAGGATGTTAAATGCAAGGAAGCTATTCATCAAAGGGAAAACAATATCATCTCTAAAGGCAGCCAATCTAAAGCTAACAGCTATCTTATGCAGGCTCTTAAGAAAGAAGAAAGTTACTAGCAAATGCTTGAATATTTGGCTGAATGAAAGTGATGGAAATACTAAGATGTATCATAATTATGTGTCTAAAAATAAAAAGAAGAATTCTATCAATGGAATAAAGGATAATGGTGCTTGGATACAGAGTCATAACGACATTGCTAAGTCTGCTGAATCCTATTTTAAACAGGTTTTATCTAATGATTCATATTGTTGCAATGATGATTTAATGCATGATTCTCTTTTTAAGAACATTCCTAATCTCATAAATGACATGGACAACAAGTCTATCCTAAATCCTACTAACAAATAAGAAGTGTGGTCTATTATCAACAACATGAAAAATGATAGTGTAGCTGACACTGATGGTTTTAATACTTACTTTCTTAAAGTCTGCTAGGATATTATATACTTAGATCTCTGTAATGCTCTTAATGCTTACCTAAAGGACTATAGCATTCCTAAAGGTGTATTTTCTACTGGGATTTGCCTTATTCCCAAAGGCCTGAATCCTGTGAATTGGAGCAACTACAGGCCTATCAGCCTTTGCACCATTTTTAACAGACTAATATCTAGTTTAGTCAATAGTAGAATTGTTTTTCTCCTCCCTAATATCATTTCTAATTCTCAGGGTGCTTTTGTTAAGCATAGACTAATCCATGAAAACATTATTTTAACTAAAGAAATGATTCACAACATTAATAGAAAACCCAACAAGGGTAATATTATGGTCCAACTTGATATGTCAAAGGAATTTGACAGATTGTCTCATGCCTTTGTGCTCATAATTTTAAAATGTTTTGGGTTCTTTAATAGTCTCATTCTTCTCATTAAAGACATGATTACCATTGTTATGATTTCTATCCTAATTAATGGCTCTAGTGTTGGCTATTTTCCTCGGAAGAATGGACTAAGACAAGGAGACCCTTTGTCTCCAAGTGTCTTCATTCTTGGTGAGGAGGCTCTTTTAGAAGTCTGTCTAATCTTTTTATGAAAAATAACAACATAAAATTTTACTTGAAATCAGGATACATCTTACCAAGTCTGGCGTTTGCTGATGATATTATCATCTTCACCACCAACACCCCATCCACAATTGACAAGCTCAGCAACCTGCTGGACCAGCATTAGTTAGCATCTGGACAAATTATCAACAAGCAGAAAACCAAAATTATTACCTCTGTGAAATCTCCCCAAACTTTCACTACCAGATTGAAGTTGACCATTGGATTTAATGTTGATTCTGTCCCATTTACCTATCTTGGCATCACCATTGCTGCAAATAATAAAGGGAAGAATTATTTGCACTTACTTGAAAAGATTTATAGAAAAATTTATGAATGGGATATGAAACATCTGTCCTTTGAGGGCAAATTGTCTCTTATCAACAATGTTCTGCATCCAATTGTTTACTATTGGATGCATAACAGTGTCATTCCCAACTCTGTTATTAATAAAATCGAGCTATGTTTTAATAAGTTTCTGTGGAGGTCTAAATTCAATGATAAAGTTATTCATTGGGCTCCTTGGAGCCAGATTTGTAAGTCTTTTTGAGAAGGTGGCTTGAATATAAAAAACTATTTGATATTCAAAAAACCTTCTCCCAAAAGCTTTGGTACATTTTTAGGAAGAATACTTGTCTCTAGGCCAATGTTATGCACCTTATCTACAGCCATAATTCTCACCCTATCAATGCTAACTGTAAAAACACTGACTCCATTTATACTGCGGCCATCATATTGGTATCAAAACGATAAAGCTATAGGATATAGGTTACAGAGGTATGTCGCCTAAGTGATCCTTACGCGGGAAGTCCACTCTTCCAATCGCTGAATCGATCGATCGGGATGAGTTCGAAAATCGATTTGGCCAGGTGGGTGAACAGATGCATTCGCTGGAAAACCAGGTAAGGGGTATACATGAAGCACTACAACGGCTGCTTAACAACAAAACCAACAGATTTTGAGCTCCAGACTCGAGCAACCAACCGTTATGATCTAAGAGAGAGACTGGCCGCGAGAAGAATCTGTTTTATTCTCATAGAGAACAAGAGAGAGGTCAATATTACCCCCAATACTAACGTGAACATGTCTTTGAGCAACAGCCAGCGACGGATTTTGATTAGAACGCCAGTAACCTGTGAGAATCTGGATTCAGACTTGAGACCCCATAGTTTAAAGGGGGACTTGAACCAGAAGATATTTTTAGATTGGATCACCTCATATGAATAAATCCTTGAATTCAAGGAGGCTTCATATACAAAACGGGTACAATTGGCTGCAACTAAATTCTGAAGTCGAGTTGCATCTTTGTGGCAGCAGTTTAAGCAAACCAGATCAAGCCAAGGTCAGCCAAAGATAACAACTTGGGTTAAATTTGTGACACATCTGAGAGCTTCGTTTTTTCATACAATTATGTGCGTATACTATTCGAGCAATTCCAAACCTTAAACAAGGGTCAAGGACTGTTGATGAATACACTAACGAGTTTTTCAAGTTGCAAAATCGTGTCGATATTACTGATTCGACATGTCAATTAGTATCTCGCTACATAGGTGGGATGAGACAGCACTTTCAGGACCAGCTGAACATCTTCGACCCCGTAAATGTGGCTGAAGCACATCAACGTGCACTGCACAAAGGCCTTATGGAGGAGATACTTCCAGAACAAGTCCAAGAGTGTTTCCACAAAGAACGGTTCCAGGTCCTAGCCTAGCAGTACCAACTGCCACCCCTCTGTGTATAGGTGCTAACTCACAGGTCCCTAGTCATGTAAGTAGTTCCTCATAGGTCAGGTGCTACAGTTGTTACGAACTAGGGCACATTGCTTTGCAGTATCCGAAATTACGACAACAGCCACAACAATTGAGGGGTTTATTCACTCAAGCTATTGATTTCAATCTAGAAGGTGAATCATAGTTTGATGAGGAACTGGAGGAAACTGTTAATGAGGTTCAGGAGAACCAGGTTACCAAAGGAGATGTTGGACAAATATTGGTGTTAAGGCGTGTCTGTTTTACGCCTAAAGCAAGATGTGAAGGGGATGATTGGCTACAAAACAATATTTTTCCGTCGACTTGTACAATCGGGGGAAAGGTATATAAATTCGCTATATATTCAAAGAGCAGCAAAAACGTGATTCTCGAAGAAGTTATGCAGAAGTTGGCCCTGAAAATAGAAGACCACCTAAACCCGTAAAAACTCACCTAGTTAAAGAAACGTAGTGAGGTAACAATATTTAAAAGATGTCTGGTTTCTTTTTATGTTGGTAGCTATAAGGATAAGGCATGGTGCAATGTCATTGCTATGGATGTTTGTCACTTATTTCTAGGCCGACCATTGGAATATGATAGAAGTGCCACATGCGATGGTGCAATGTCACTTATCGTTCAGATTGAAGAACGCAGGGTCAGCGTACCAGCGACTCATGAACCAAATATCCAAAAACCTGCACTTGTTGTATCACTAGAGTCGAGTATGAACTTTTTAGCTCGATTTTTTTACAGAGCATGTTAGTGATAGAGGAATTGTTTATATATTGGTGGTTAAAGATATTAATTATTGTGGTTAATTTATGTTTGAGAGTAATTTAGTAAAGTTTTTGGGAATTTAATGTTTAAGGTAGAGTGTAGTGAGATAATTAAGTTGTGTGCTTATATTAAATTCTTATGCCCCTCATTAATGAAAGTG
The DNA here is from genome assembly GCA_036936605.1 of Limnanthes douglasii subsp. nivea. Lineage (NCBI taxonomy): Eukaryota > Viridiplantae > Streptophyta > Magnoliopsida > Brassicales > Limnanthaceae > Limnanthes > Limnanthes douglasii. The sequence continues at coordinate 122,038,141 of JAUPFV010000005.1, read as the reverse complement.
GTTGGGGTATCTATACTTAATTAATGACTCATGGGACTTTCGGGTTGGGCTGTGGAGTCGGGTCAAGTTTAAGAACCCATTAGCCCAATAAGTGAAATTACCAGCACCTAGCGTAGTCACATTCCACCACATTTGTCCTGATCGGTTTATTATGGTAGTGGCTTGGTCCGAACTGCCCTTCAGATAGAGATTAGTTGTTGTGTCAAAAATATCCGACCGTATCAGTAGCCCCTTTAGGTCTTGCAACAATCTTTGGAAGATCTAATCCATCAGAATATAAATCAACGCATTTCCAATGTGAAATGTGTTCTTTTGATCTGCCTTTGTATCTGAACCAAATAGATCACCTTTTTCTTTTAAGAATTTCAAGAGTCATCCCGAGTGTAGTTCGGTGAAACTGATTTTACCATTAAGAATCTCAAGAGTTTTCTTTCATTTTGAGACACATGTCAGACTCTGGTTCGACCTCTCAGTTGTTTTCTCCTAGATTCTCGTACCTACTAGGCTAGAAAGTTACCTAGGATTTAACCCCTATACTTTGTAGCCCTTAATCATTTCTTCGACCGGTCTGTCTTCTCCTAGGTAATCTTCCATATTGTCACAGTTATATAAATCGACTTCACTGTTCTATTGTCTTTAAAAACAAAAATACTTCATAGAGAGAGAAAGCTTAGTAACTTCTTTAAACTGATCCTGGGTAATTTATGTTCATAGCCAGAAACGCTCTAGTAACAGGGGGTTGTCTAAATTTTTCTGAATGGGAGAAAGCGAGAAAGGTTACAAGAGACGAGAGAATCGTAGCTAGTCTTCATGTCTCTCTTGGTGAATGAATCGACCAATCAAAAGAAAACATAGATAAAGTTTCATCGTCATTATAAACACCTAAGGTCAGAAAATTGCCTTTCGTTCCAACTCTTTCCCATCTTCAATCAGGATCATCTGTTCAAGAATCTCAGAACCATTTCCCTAAATAAAAATCAGTTTCCAGTGTTAGAAAACCTTCACCCTTCGTTGCCACGGGTTCGAACGCTGAGAAGTCTCCTGAGAAGAATACTCCTCACCGAATAACTCGCCAATCCAACACTAAGTCCACTCGTAGCTCTACGAAACACACTAGTTTAGAGACAATAAAGCCCCTGTTAAAAACCAAGCCATCCAAGCAACAGTCCATCATAATGGAAGAGAATATGGAGGATAGTATAGAAGATACTCCTTTTGAAGCATCCGGACAGATAGAGGACACCGCAGCAGATTAGAGGGGCAAAACTAAAGTGGGTATGTCCTATCTGGATGCGCTTTCGGAGTGTCCCGAAGGGAATATGGGGCCCAATTTTCAAAAATTCAATGGGAAGTACATGATATCTCTCCAGAACATTGCTTACGTATACACCCATACTGTTGAGCTGGGTCGTACCCGAACAAAGTGGGGCTTCCCTGATGTTGTTAAAATAAGAATCCCAATCACCCTAGAGACTCCGATGGACTGCAACTCTAATGAGCTTGTATTATATACTGATGTGTTGAATTAGGGACTCCAGTTTCCTTTGGATCCAGAGATAGTGAGGTACTTTCACCTAACAAAATTATATCCGAGTCAGTTGAGTCTGAACGTGTGGTACACTCTGATGGCTGGGATAATGGCTTTAAGACTATCCAAGATCCCACTACCGATGAAGCAATTCGCTGTTGGGGAAAATTTGTGAAGAACCACCACATTCCCTTTTACCAGTGCAATATGGGGAACTATTAAAAGGTAGTGAAGGACTCAATTCATGTTCATCAGCAGAGCTTGGGAGAATGGGAAAATATAAAAATTGACTCTAATCCAAGCCAACTTACTAGTCGCTGGAAGAGTATAAGTAAGTTTTATTTACGTTTTCCTTAGTCTTTAAAATACCATGTGGTTATTCCGAACAGAATTATGTTTATTTTAATTTTTTCCAAAGAAGTTCTGAGAGCATGTAGAGGTAGGTCAAAGCACTAGCGCCAAGGTTACATCTTAGCGGTTTGACCACCCTCAGTCATGCCCTCTTAGGTTACATCTGTGCGGTTTGACCACAACAAACCAAGGTTTGACAAATAGTCTCTCTACCGCTCAGCAAAGCATAGAATCTCTGAAGAAGGAGAAAGAGGATTTAGCTCCCAAACTACTCAAGTCAGAAGAGGCTCAAAGAGATCTCCAGACCAAGTATTCCGGACTAGAAATTTCTTGTTCCGATAAGATCAAAGCTTTGAATGAGAAATTAGAAGCTAAGGAGCCTCGTAGAAATGAGCATAAGAGCCTCCTAGAAAGGTGGAAGAGCTGTTTACTAAAGAGACATCCAGCACCAGATTGACCAAATTATCGGATGAGTCCAAATGAGAATATGAGCCTCGTAGAAAGTTGGAAGAGCTTTTTACTAAAGGCCACATTTGTAAGAGCCTTAGTTCTTGTGTGGTTCCTGCTCTGCTAACACCAAATAAAAATGACTCAATGAAGAAGTGTGTGGATAGCTGGGCTATCAATAAAATTATAGTCAGGTATCGGTTTCCTATTACTCTCCTTAATGATATATTAAATCAGTTGAGTGGTGCTACAGTGTTTATAAAATTGGATTTGAAGAGCGGCTATCACCAGATTCGTAGTTGTATGAGAGATGAGTGGAAAACAGTCTTTAAGACCAGATAAGGTATGTTTGAGTGGATGGTCATGCCATTCGTCCTTTTCAATGCTCCTAGCACGTTCATGAGGGTTATGAACTAAGTATTTCATCCCATTGGAAAACGTTTTAGTTGCGTACTTCGACAATATTCTGATATATAGTACTACGGAGGAGCTCCACCTCCAGCATTTACACAAAGTATTGGTTGTTGTTTTATAGAGGACTCGACAAGTGTTCTATTATGACAGATTCCTTTCTCTTCCAGGGGTATGTTGTTTCGAAAGTTGTCTTGTCAGTGGAGAAGTTGAAAATAGAAGCAGTGTGTGACTGGCCTATACCTACTTCCATTACATAAGTCTGTTCGTTTGATGGGTTAGTTTCATTCTACAAAAGGTTCATATATAACTTCAGTACTATCATGGCTCATAGTACAGATTTTATAAAGGGTAAGACGTTTTACTGGACCCCTAAAGCAACTACTGCGTTTGAAGAGATCAAGTACTACTGACCACTGCACCTATTCTGGTTCTACCTCATTTTTCTAAAGGGTTTGAACTACATTGGGATGCGTCTGGATTGGGAATTGGAGCTTTACTCAGCCAACGAGGCTGACTTGTAGCCTACTTCAGTGAGAAGTTAAGTGGACCAAAACTCAACTACAACAGCTAAGACAAGGAGTTTTATGCAGTGGTGCGGGTTTTGAAGTAGCGGAGTTCCTACTTGGCCTACGATGAATTTTGATTATACAACGATCATGATTCCCTGAAGCATCTGCATCGCGAGTGAAGAGTTTTAAAGTTGTCCAGGGGTGATTATGCGATACGAGGATTGTTGATAGATGATTTTGCGATACAGAAATATCTTAGTGTTAGATTTAGAGAGAGAAAGTTTAGATTGTTAGGTTAAGTAGAGAGAGAAAGTCTCGTACTATTCATCTCGGGATTTGTGAAGCGTGTGTGGTCCTTTTATAGTACTATTGCGGACCCCACACGCTTTAACTTGCACTAATTACATCTTTTGGTCCTTACATTTTACTTTCTTCCTATTTTGACTACCTTTTTATAATTAATACAATTTTAGCCCTTATACATTTACTTCTATACATTTCCCTCCTTTCATACTTTTCCTTTGCTATTTTCTCCTGTCAAGTTTCTTCTTTACACTTTTCTCCTTGTCTTTTATTCTTCCTTATCAGCGAGAAGCTCTCTTCTCGCCATGCGCGTTGGGCACAATTTACTCAACAATTTACCTTTTCTATCAAACACAGTTTTGGGGGCAGTTAACCGCGTAACTGATACACTGACCCGACGTAATACGATGATTCGTATGGAAGGAGAGGTTGTGGGATTCGAGATGATTAAGGATCTACTTGATATCGATCCATATTTTGGTCTTATTTCAGGAGGACGTTACGGCAGGTTTGAGAAAATATTTTGCAGTTAGCAACGACTACCTTGTGAATGGTAACTTACTATGTATTCTTGAGGGAAGTTTGAGGTTAATACTTATAAAGGAGAGACACAACGAGGGGAATGGTGGTAGCGATCAAACCCTTCACTCTATATCCAGTCAGTTTTTTTGAATGCATTTGATCAGAGATGTTATCCATTTTGTAGCTTGTTGTTGGGTTTGCCAGATGGCAAAAAGCACGTCCTCCAATGTAGGTCTATACCTACCACTCCCAATACCGGACAGACCATGGAGAAGTGTCAACATGGATTTCGTTTCTAGACTACCGAGAACACAGAGAGGTCACGATTCTATTTTGTGGTGTTGGATAGGTTTTTTAAGATGGCCCACTTTATTGTCTGTAAGAAAACCAGAGATGCTGTGAATATTGCTAATTTATACTTCCGAGAAGTCTACCGCTTACATGGCGTACCCCTGAATATCATTTCTGATCGCAATGCGCAGTTTCTTGGGCACTTTTGGAGGAGTTTGTGGCACCTTACAAACACTAAGCTGAGTTTTAGTAGCGCGTATCACCCGCAGACAGACGACCAAACCGAGGTAACTAATCAAGCGTTAGACAACATGTTACGTACAATGGTATCCAACAACTTAAAAGCATGAGATTCCAAACTTTATCACGTTGAGTTCACCTACAACAGGCACCACAAGTGCAGTACGGGGTATAGTTCCTTTGTTGTACTCTACGGTTATAACCCACGGGGTTCTATGAAGTTGGTTGTCCTAACATTTGACAAGGTTTCAGCCAGGGTCGAGACCGTAATCGCTGACTTACTAAAAACCACTCAAAAGTAAAAGTTTGTCACATATAAGAAGTGTCGACTGGTGAAGTTTTCAGTAAGGGACTTTGTATGGGCAGTTTCGACCAGAGATCGTTATCCTACACACGAGTACAAAAAATAGCTACAAGGAAGATGGGTCCATTTGAAATTATCAAAAAGATTAATCCCAATGCATACAGGTTAAAACTACCGAATCACAAAAAGACCCATGCTGTCTTCAACGACAAGCACTTGGTGCCGTTTACCAATGTCGTTGAGGATGACGAAACTGAGACTTTGTGGGCGAATACTTCCAAAGAACGATATGATGATTTAGTTGCACAAGTCCATGCCTATAAGACTCTTTTGAACAAACGAATACGGGCTTTATTTGAGGCTCATTTATCCAAATTTGGCATTGCAACCACTCAAATTCAATGCGTCAAGAATCCCAACAATTTTCGGAAGAAACCCAGCTAATGATGAATTTTATGCCCAAAAACCCATCGTTTAGGCCCTATTTTTTTTCTGTTTTCGTTAATTTTCTACATTTTTCATATTTTTATTAAATTTAATTAAAATACTTAACCAACTCTAATTACTTTGAAATTAGGTTGGGGTTTATTTTATTTCGAGAGGAACAATCTGTAATTTTGGCGTAGGGTTCGAGCACTTCTATAAAAGGCTCTCAAACATTATTTATACCGTCAAACATTTTGGAATAGAACCAGGGTTAGGGTTTATTTATGCTATGTTTTGTCTTCTTCTATTTGTGTTTGCAGTCCTCTGTTCTATCCTTTATATCACCACTGCCACCATTTATAGCTATATTGTTTCTCGTTAGTCATGAATGAGAACCCGACGTAAGACATCATATTGGTGGAAGTAATCATTTATCCACTTTCCGCATACACGTTTTGCATATGAAATATATAAAGTTTCACACGTATATTTTATTAGAATTTGCAACCATTAACATAGATTTTCATGTTCATTGTCTACGTTAAAAAATGATAAGAACAAGAACTGAAATTGAATATTTCTCATAAATCGCTTTACCAAGACAAAAAAGAAGTCGTAACAAAACAAAATAACCATGGCTGGAATGACCTAAAATAATTCGATATTACACTAACGATATAGTTAGTTTAATTCATCAATATTATGCAGAAATAATATATATATAATTTACCAATATCAAAAAGTAAATATAATATTATGCGCCAAACTGATACTATAATATGTGGGATTCTTCCTGCACCGTTGAATGTTTTGGGTTATTCGACGAGGGTAATGATACGATACCGTTGAGGTTTAACAACTTGTTCAAAATTCCCAAAACATGTGGGAAAGATTTGATAAATATACTTTTAAAATATGATTTATAATTATGCACTATGTTTTGCAAACTATTTACAACATGTTTCATAATGCACTGTTGCTGAACATAATTTTTTTTCTAATAATTTGAATTTAAAAATCTATTTTTATAAAAATATAGATGAAAGTAATTATACATCTGCCGCGGTTTTTTCCAATGGCATTTCCACATGAGTTATGGTTTGGACATACATCGTTTATTCGTTCCTTTGACCATGCTTTAATATATTTTTTAATGAAGGAAACCTTAAAAAGTAGTACAAGGGTTTCCTGGTCAACTTTTTCAAACCTCGGTTAAATTTTTAAGTTGATAGTTAAATATTTTACTAATATAGTAAGAATAAGTTTTAAAATTGTTTGAATTTTAAAATTTACTAAGTTCCTATGTTACGTAACTATATTTAATAAACATAGTGACAGTGAGATATGCATGATAAAGTTAAGTGACCACACTGGTAAGGTCAGGAATATCCATAGCAATATCATGATAGAGATGTGAACAAAAGATTAAGGTTGGTCCTACCTAGTAAGAATGTATCAGAAACTTTGACCAAGTATAACCTCAAGCATTCATAAACAAGGTAACAGAAGAGCAGAGATGAACGCTTAGGCATCAACTATATCGCACTCGGAAATGTGAATGGATAAGAGGCAAGGACTAGCCGAACAAAGTCGATCCGAACTAAGAAGATCCTGAACAAATAAAGCAAATGAGGTCAAGCAAACTTGAGCCTGAGTAGAGCCACGCAGATAAGTTGACCGAGCAGAGGATATTCTAATCCAAAATGGCACGCTGATCCCATTTACACTCCAGGAACAACAGAAATAAAGATCATTAATGGAGTCAAACAATTTATGAGTCAACTCTCGTTGACCATAACTCCAAAAGTAATGGCCGCCAATTTAGGACCATTAACATCAGTAATGGTCTACTTTCAAGACTAATAGGGCCACGTAATAAATGATCATGTTGTAACTGATATGAACATTATATAAATAGAGATCTTAAACATGTAATTGTATCTTCTTCTCGAATCAATAAAAAGTTACTACTTTGATGAAATATTTGTTAAGGTTTCTCGTTAACATTTTTGGCGTCGTGTGCCGGAAACCCACAAAGAAAACACAATCATTCGTGTTTAAGTACCAATGGTAGTAACTAGATCCGGGATTGAAATAGAGCCTACAGAGAGACGTATCACCATGACCAACTCATCTCAAACGATAAACAAGTCGTTGAACCAAGCGTTATTCCGTTGTATGCCTCTAACATCCAAGAAGTTCATCCCCATGGGGGATGGAAGCTTCGCCATGGATGTCCCCAACAATCGTCGATCCACCACTAACACCGGTCATCGTGGAGGTCATAATGAGCCTAACCAACCCGCCTACCAGAGCCAATAATATATATGAGACAATAAAATTAAGGTGGCTCGGGCAGCAGATCTAGTCAATACAACAGACTCAGCATAAGGCAGACTAGGATCAGGAGGCGAAGCAGCAGACCGCCAAAGCAACGCTAGCAGAAATGAACGATGCGATCAACGTGCTAACTGTAAAACTATGTGATGGTGGTCACACGTGGCCAAGGTTGACTATCGAGGCTAGTCGAGTAGCCAGACAAGAAGGGTTATCCAAAAGCGACAAGTATGGTCAAGGAACTAGGGAGAGAAGCAGCTAGAAACACCAAAAAGGGGAAAGAGCACTGTTATAAGGAAAAATAGGCATCCTCAAAAGCTAACGAAGAGGATGCAACACCATGCACGATGATTAAAGGACAACTATCACAGATTTTTTAACCGAATTTTCCACACCACGCCCTCACAATAGAGACATTAATATTGCGGGACAAGACCAAAAGTGGACATTTGAGGCCGATATGGCTTTGAGAGGCTCCGGGGGAGGAGATAGAATCGTTCTAAAATCACATACAGGAGAAAAAAATTAGGAAAACAATCCGTTTTCGCTTCCCAGTAACCAATAATGTGACGGGGTATGAAGAGATCATAGGCGGCATGCGATTAGCCCGTATTTGTAGAGCCACCATACTTCAGGTACGATCTGATTGGAAACTAGTTATTAACCAAGCTACAGGTGTGTATGATGCAAAACAGGAAGGTAAGCGCACCTAACTGAAAATTTTAAAGGAATGTGAGGCCAAATTTCATGATGTTTAATACGAACAAGTACCCAGCCTAAAAAAGTAAACAACAGACTCTTTGGCTAAGTCGGCAGTGTCAATCGAGCACCCATTGGTAATTATTCAAGAAAACCCCAGAACTGCAACATATCTCCAACCAACCACAGTCTGTTCGGTCAGCAACACCACCAATTGGAGAAAATCTTATTTATTCTACCTCAACCATTGAACATTACCGTCAGGTAAAGTGCTTGCTCGGGCCTTAATGTTGCGAGAGACTAAGTATTTTGTGCTAGATAACGTTTTCTACAGAAAAAGCGCGACCCAAACATTTTTGCATTGTTTGGATCAGGAAGAAGCTACCAAAGTTCTCCACGATCTACACCCGGGAGATACCGGAGCCCACTACGCTCACTGCAGCCTCATCTGTAAATTTTTACTCACCGGGTACTAATCGCTCGAATTGGCTGCGAACATATAAAAAAATCATACAAAAATGCCATGCTTGCCAAAAATCCACTAACACTGGACATTTCCCAAGCGAGCCCACGGTCGCCAACCCCGCACCATGTCTGTTCGCAAGTGGGGCATTGATCTCGTAGGACATCTGCCAATGACCATAGGGAAAAGACAGTTCCTAGTAGTCGCAGTCGATTATTTCCTCAAATGGGTTGGAGCCAATATATTCTTTAGGACCAGATCTTAGGAGATATGTGACTTAATATATCACCAGATTCTAAATCGCTTCTGAATCCCCCAAATTCTAATGACAGACAATGGACCTCAATTCTGAAATTCAATGGTCTCCATCTTTTGCAAACGTTTTGGCATCATCTAACACTTCTCCATGCTCTATTACCCGCAAGAAAATGGGCAAGTGGAGATCATTAATCTTACTATCCTCGATGGAATTAAGAAGAAGCTCAAAGGGGCAAAAGATAAGTGGCAAGACAAACTAGCGGAAGTACTGTGGGTTTATCACACCACCTCTCGTATCGCAACGGGTGAAACACCATTTTCCCTTGTCTATGGGTCTGATGGTACATACAGAAATAATTATCATGAGCTACAGAATCATCAATTACTCAGAAGAATCAAATGAATTTGATCGAGCAGTTGATGTCGATCTAATATAAGAAAGACAAGATCAAGCGCGCATACGAGCGGAGCAATACAAAATCCTAATGTGAGGGCATTTTATATCCAAACTTCGACCTTGCGTATTACAAATCAGAGACGTTGCCATGAAAAACGTATTTCAAGTTGTTGGAGATAAAACGACTTGAAAATTAGGACCCACCTTGGAAGGACCCTACACCGTTATTTCTAAGGGCCATTAAGGTGCATTCGTATCGCCGATCTAGACGGTTATGCACTCAAACATCCTTGGAATATTAGTCACCTTAAACTATATCATCAAGACATGCAATGAACTACTGCACTATGTTTCCCTTCTGATGGCGCAAAGGGGTATTTTAACGAGGTATCTACTTGTTTTCTCCATTTAATGAAATTTTACTGCTTTCGCTATTTGAATGTGTCTGTTTATACTTATTCCTTGTAACTTTGTTAAAGGGTCACTGAACACGCTTATGGGCTACGCAATAGGGTCATACAGTGCCATATTTAGACATGATCTAAAAACAAATTATGACGAATGGGCTAATTGGCCACACCTTTTAAGGCTATGTAAGAATCCATAGTGTACCAAATACCACACTACGATATTATTTATGCGAACTACTCCAAGCCTATTAGGTTACGCAAACGCCGAACCGGTCGCTCTGTGAATCTTGCCAAGGCATGCTTAACTTTACTTGGCTACCCAATGAGCAACTATGAGCTTGATCTTGCAAGCAAAGATTAATCAAACAACTATAAGTATAAACACATGCATTCCACCTAAACATCAACGAAGTTAGTACAAAGAAATCAGCCATTTCGAGTTGCATATTACAATAGACATTATCGTTTGCTGAAGTCTTTAACATAATATGAAATAAGCTATTGATCCACATGATCCATAGCCAAATCCAGATCATCCCCTTTCTGAGCGGGACTCACACCCTCAGGTTCTCTCGGTTCTCTCACAACGACAACATCGATACTCGCAGATACCATACCCGTTGTGCCAGTTTTTCTTTTATCATATACAACAAATAATTTTTGATGTGATCCTAGATTAATATGCGGATTCAACGCCACAAGCTCAGTCACAAGCTTCAACTTATCTCTTTGAATCATGTCGATGGCCACCTTTATTACCTAACATTCTCGCTCCTCCAAATCCACCTCAAACTGCTTCCTCAAAGCGGCACCCTCGCTCTCATTTTCAATCCAAACGCTCGCCAACTGTACCTTTAGCTCCGCTATTTCCACTGTCAAACTCGCTAGCTTATCAGCCTACTCTTCCACCCTTCTAGTCTGGCTTACATTCTGATCCAGCAGTTTTGAATTTTGGGCTATGAGTTCATCGTTCTTCTTCCCGAAATCATTATTTTATGCTGATAGAAAAATAATGTTACTTACAGCTTCAAGGCTCCGCTTACGAATGTCGTCCCTCTCATCACAAATCCCAAGAAGCTACCTATGAAGATCATCATTTTCCTTCACGACCTTATCCAAACGTTGCTTTTCCGAGCCATATGCATGCTTGAATCGAGCCAACTTGGTCGTCAAACCTCAAACTGAGCCAAAAAAATAGTGGGTCTGGCTTCCACTTCTCCATCAACAAAAAATCGACTGGTGACATTCGGTGATAAGAAAGAGCGTGCGAGTTATATTGTACATGTTCCCAACACATAGTATTTCCAATCATTAAATAATCTACTGCAACAATATGAAAAAAAACATACCTCAATAGCCAGTTCTAATTGTCGTTACAGAATGTTGGTCATTGGCATCGTGTCATGGAAGGACAAGTCTGGGTTGTTGTAAAGTTGATCCATCAAGATGTATGGAGCCCTTGGCATCACCAACTTCAGAGAATGAACCTCCTCAGCCGTTCTGCCAACTCCCTCAGCTCCAGTACTTTGCTCCTTCTGGGGCAAGTTGTCAAGCAAAACAATATTTACAAAGGAGAACCCTACCCCACCCCATTGACAAATTCTTTCATCCGCTGTGCTACTTCCTAAGGGATCATCCTTTTCTTTTCCTTCCCCTCCTCATTAATATGGGGTCCTTTTAGCTCCTAGATTTTTTGGGCCTCTCCAACTGCCTTTTACTTCAGGTATTTTGGTCACGAGTTTCTCCTGCTCTGGCGTCGAGGGTTTACAATTGTGTTATCACCCATCTTACCATCAATCTCCTCTTCATCGACCGTAACGATCTTCCATTGTGAGAGCGGAACCGCGTTGATAACTACTTTACTCTTGGCCTTCAACGGACAATCATCAACATCCTCCACATCTTCTTCACTAGGACGCACACCCTCTTCTCTCTGTTCATTCCCCTCCACAACATCGGCCAATGCCTCCACGGGTGCTTGAACTACCACCTTTTCATTATTATCACCTCCCTTAGGAATAAAGGACGACCTGCTCGCTTCTCGCGCCCTTCGTCCTTGTGGCACTCAATGTCAACATTATTCTGTTGTTCGTATCTCATCTCCATAAGATCATGCAACCTCTCTATTATCATTGCATCTCCGTTATAATGGTCATGCTATTTTTGAGGGAAACTAATCACAAATATATATATATATATATATATGCCAAATTAATAACTTTATTTCACCAAGAAACAAAGATTTATTTTACGTAACCCTAATCTTATTTATTCCATTTGCTATTTATCTATTTGTGTTGCACTAAGTACATGAATCTATTAACTACAATTGTGGAGCGATAACAATAACCATTAACTTGGTTGTGACCAGTTACATTGCAGTATTGATTGTGGACCGTCCTTAATACTCATTAACTTTACTTAATGCTTACTTTGCTTTATACTGGCAACGGTTATGCCGTTTTGGCATTCCTATTCGGGTGATGTCATGGTAAAACGCGCAACCTCGTTGGTAATATGAGGTGGATTCACAACGGTTATGATGTTTAGGCAACGCTCCTAACGAATGCTTGAGTAAGGCGTTGGACCCCCTCAGACATGTATTTTAGGTAGGACGTGGTTATGTTGCTTGGGCATCATTGTTCATGAGCAGCCTTGGTATAACGCGAGACCCCTTACGTAACCCGTTAATAGCATTTGGTAATTATACCGTCTCCTTTGATTTTTTTTAATCGCTCAGTCTCTAAAGCCTACTCATCGTGCGTTCTATTTTACGATCTTCCAGTCTGAGAGAAGTCTTTTCCGCTATAGGATCCTTCGCCTTAAGGTCTTATTTTGCCCTATAGTAACTGATGGGGATATAAATTAGCAAGGAATAAACATTATTACTTAACAATTGGCCAAATAATCATTTTATAAGAATGAGAGAGATTTGGTGTAAAATGTTAATATAAATGATTAATTGTGTAATTTGTGAGGAATATGTTTGTACTAAGTCGTAAAAGTGGGATCAAGTATCCACAAAGATATAAAATTTGTTACATGTAATCACGTCACCTATAAATAGGTGTACGTTTCTTAAGAATGGGAATGATTTGACACTTGATACTTTTGACTACTTTATCTCTCTAAATCTTAAATAACTTTCTCTTTCTAGAAATTCTCATATAAAAATCTATATCAAGAGAGCTACAACCGAACATTAGTGTTTATATTATTTAGGAAATAATAAAACATTTAAGCTCTACTAGTTGGTAAGATATATTCATTGTAAGCATCCGGTACAAAGCCTTTTTGGATAATGTCATTGGTGTATTCATAAAAAACAAACGCTGCAGTCGAGGCTGCCTAGTTTTTATTGTGGGATATCTCTTGCATTTTTCACTTTATACTCCTTCTTACATCAAGTATGTACCCTTTGTTCATACAATAAGCCAACCGTTAAGAAGAGTTTAGAGCAGTTAAATCTTAGATGTAAGACTAGTATTATATAACAAATATGCACGACTTTAAATATGTACTAGTGGTTCAGCCGTTTTTCTCGTGTAGTATGGTGTATATTTATTGTTTAGCATGAGTGAGTTTCGTTCCGTCTTACATGTCAACCACCGACGTCCAGTGGATCATTCTATCATTATTTATGTGGCACACTGTAAGGTGCGCAACATACATTTCGAGCCTCATAGTTTCGAATAATTTGTCATTAATTTTGACACATCTCCCTTCTCAGCCAGTGTTTTCTACATTAAGAAAAATGATTACAAATAGTTTTTTTTATAATAATCGATAACTAATTTTAGTTACAATTATCGTTGCATGGGAGAAATTTGCATCGTGTTGTATTTACAATTGTAAGAACCTTTAAAACCTTCGAATGGTACTTGACAATCGACTACATTAAGCATATCATAAATCAAAGCGTCGATAATCTACCAAATGAGAAGTGGGAGGTGTATAATCAAACATGAGAGATTCGTACAACTCCAGTATGCAACCTTACTCAAGTAAACACCATACAGTAAGTCCAGGTCACGTTCATTAAGTAGCGCCAAGACATCACTTACACTCACGTTCAGTCTATAGAAGTAATGTGATAATTGTAAATACCATAATTATGGAGATTCTTGTCCTTTTACCTTTTATATCTTAAGGACTTTATGGTATTCACTGATCTTAATGATCTGTATAATTACTTTACTTTTTTCCCAATCAAGAAAATTAACCGTTTTCTCTTATGTTTGATCGGTTAGATCCTAATGAGGCCACGCATTGTTCTTTTCCATTGATTCTTTGGTGGTCTAGAATATAGAAAACTAAGTAACGAGCATGATTTGATTCCATGTGTTGCAATGATTCGATTTCAAGAATATTACAACCATGAGATTATAAGCATATTATAACCTTGAGATTCTAAGCACATTACAAGCATACGATTCCAGCTATAACAACCATCAGATTCCAAGCATACTACAATCACGATATTCTAAATATATTAGACCAAGCGAGACGGTAAACAACCTAACAATACATATTCGATGTTTATTAATTTTATTCTACTAAAGATCCACTTATAGAATCACGAGCGAACACCCATTATCTTGTCTCCTCTACAACCTTGTCAGCATCAACATCTCTTAAATTATGAGCAAACGTATCCACCATGACAAACTCTAAACTCTATTGCATGAAAACATTGGCCACAATCTGATCAACATCATAAAAAAAGGAACATGTACATTATATCAATAAATCATCAAAGAGTGGTAGTTTTAAATGTACTATTTTTTTTGGGCGTATTAGCTGATGGTGATGCTTTTTTTCGTGTTGTTCTGCTGGTTGTTGGACTGCTGCTACTACTTCTCTTTGGATGGGTTGTTCTAACTTTGTGAAGCCTAGTTGTTGGTGTTTGGATTCCTCTTCATCTGTGTAGGACTCTTGTTGCTGCTTCTGGCTGAGTGCATTGTTTTTCCTTTGTGTAAGGTTATTCTTGTTGTTAGTGTTGATGGTGTTATAGTGTTGGGCTTCCTCTTCCACTGGTTGTAAGAGTGCAGATCATGCTCCTGTTTGGCTGTGTTATTCTCCATGTGTGTATGCTAGTTCTTGTTGGTAGGGTTAGGCTTCCTCCTTAGGTGGTTGTGGGAGTCCTGGTATTGCTTCGGTTTGGGTGAGTTATTCTCCATTCGTGGAGGCTGGTTGTTGTTGTTATTAACGTTGATGGTTTTGTTAGTGTTGGGTTTGATGTTGGTAGGCATCATGTTCTTGTTTGTGGTAGTGTTGGGCTTGTTCTTCTTGCGGTTGATGTTGTTGGGAATCCTGTTGGTTCACCTAATCTACTCATTGGATTGTTGTATTTTAAGCCTACCTTGTTGGCAATGCGTTACCTTGCACGGTGAAAATGAGATTACGGTTATACTATATCTATATGTTTCCTTATATGATGACCGTGCGACCGTAGTACACTTTTAACCATGCGAGTTTCTCCTATACTAAATCATGAAATTCAACCATGCGATTTCTTTGATATTATACCATGCTAGTTCTTGTATATTAAACATACGATTTCTTGAGTTTTTAAACATGTGAGTTATTTGATATTTAAACCATGTGTTGATTTGATATTTAAACCACGCGAGTCATTTGATTTTCAAACCATGCAAATTCTTGGGTATCAGGTCATCAGATCCAAGTATAACAAAACAATATATACTGGTATAAATAACATGAAATCCAAAATTGACTTTACAACCCTATAATATATGACTTTATGAACAAACAATATATGACAATATATATTCAGAGTTTAATTTTAATATACTTAAGATTACATCTTCACGAATTTGTACCACTGGTGTAGTTTTTGTCTCATGTTCAGGTGGTATTAGTGGTGTAGTTTTTGTCTGATTTAAAGAAGGCTCAGTTGTTACCACTACTTATTCAGGTGGTACCACTGGTCTGGTATATGTCTCCTGTTTAGGTGGTACGAAATGTGTAGTTTTTGTCTTCTTTTAAGGAGATTCACTTGTACCCACTACCTATTCAGATGGTACCAGTGGCACATATTCATGGACCAGTGGTTCCGTTGTGAATCTTTCACTGACTTGTGATGTTGGTGTTGCTATCTCAGGGCTTCCTGGAGAAATGAAAGGTAGAGAAATTGTTTCTTCAAGTTATTGCTGCTCAAATTTCTAACATAACTCAACTAAGTCTTCATGTAGCTGTTCAATCTTTCACAACAATGCCAGACATACCGGTATGAGACTTGTGAGGATGAAACAAATGAAACATATATAACACGTTAGAGCATATAAGAGACATGTACTTACTTGTTTGTCATTTTCTTCAAACAAACGCTGTATTCGTTTGTTTTCCACAGACCTCATGTAGGCAGTAAGTACTATTTCTTTTATGTTCCACTCTCTGATGTAAAAGATAGTTTCTCTTGAAAGTGTTTGTATGCTTTTCTCGGATGTTCGTCCGAGCTTCGAATGCCATTGCAGCAATTTTTGAGGTTCTTGGAGTCTTCTTCAACTTTGGTTAAGTCATCTTGTAACCCCCCCCCCCTCCAATTTTAGGTGAAGATATCGGGCTTGGTGTTGAGGGAATGATTGGGGGTGATTTATATGTGGTTGGGTGGTTGGTGGTTTCTTTGTATATGTGGGACTTTTGTTTGTTTTGTTTGCTACAATTTTAGTCCTCTTCCCGAGCCTTTCATCCGGTACAACATCTGGGTTTCCACTTACTTCACCGCATCCAAATGTTATTCTTTCAGCCTTTGTTAATGTCAACTTACCCTCTAAAACCTCTCCAATGAAGAAAAACCCAGTAAAACATTCTTCACAAGGAATCTTAGGGGATTCTTATGGCCATGCATTTCTTTTAGTTTTCCAATCATGCAAGTTCTAGTATACAAAACCTATCATGCGAGTTCTGTACATACCATGAGATTCTTTCGCAATAAACAACATGTTAAGCATTATTGATTTTGAACATGCGTTTGTGAACATAATATAAAAACATTCGAAGATATATATTTGATACCTGATCACCTTCTAACTGGTGAATATTTTCAATCATATGAATGGTTGATGTTTGGACTATAATCCCCACCATTTATAGCATATTAGAATCATGTTTGTCTTGGTGAATGCTTGCGTAGTGGTTGTGTGCCCATGATGAAGGGATGCATAACAAAATTTATTAGCATAAGGACATCTTCTTTAAACTTATATTTAATTGCGTAGCAACATTCTTACGAATAAAAGTGCAACACAACCGATAACCATATCAGGTTTTTTAGCAGCAATACAAGCTCTAATTGACCCAATAAGCTTATCCAATATTGCTCTAGACAAATTGTAGTTGTTTATTTTGTCAAGGTCTTCAACATAATATACCACTCTCACATCTAGTATATCTTCTGATACTGAGTAGTTAAGGGTAGAGCACAGATTTTGATGCTTTCAGAGACATATTTCCTACAAAAGTAAAATGGCACAACTTGATTAAACATGCAATAAACATGTCATTTCTTTGAAACACTAACCATGCTATTTCTTTGAAAAAATAAGCATGCAATTTCTTTGAAACACTAACCATGTTATTTTTCGAAACAATAACCATGTTATTTGTTTGAAAAAAAATAACCATGCTATTTCTTTGAAAAATTAAGCATGCGATTTCTTTGAAACACTAACCATGCTATTTTTTTGAAACACTGACCATGTTATTTGTTCGAAAAATTAACCATGCTATATCTTTGAAACATTAACGATGTTATTTCTTTGAAAAATTAACTATCTTATTTCTTTGAAACATCAACCATGATAATTATATGCACCACAAATACAACCATGTTATTTGTTGGGGAAATTAAGCATGCAAGTTTAGATGAAGACATAATGCACAAACACAACACAACCACGCATTTTTTTTTGAACTAACACATAATGCACGTCCACAATACAATCATGCATTTTATTCGTACAAAAAGTAAATAAGATGTGAGATTGGTGTATTTTTAAATCAGGAAGATTCGAGATTAGTGTTGATGAGTTATTGTTTTTCTTTAGTTAATTGTCACGAGTGTATTCTAGAGAGAGAAAGAGATAGAGAGTTTTTAGAGAGAGAAAACACAAGTACAATGGTTTTCAAAGTAAAAAGTGTTCAACCCCTTTATTAGAGTAGTCTGGTCCTTTATATAGACGAGCCAAGACTTAGTCTCAAACTGAAATCTGTTACAAGAAGTGGACTAATTGCTGTTTAGTCCTTACTAATTATACATAGTTACAAATATCCTCTAAAACTTACATCAATCACGAATTAAGGACAAAATTTACACCACTTACAATTAAATCCTTAAATTTACATTATTTACAATTTAGTCCTTAAAACTCTATGTCCATATTAGAAACCCCCCTAGTTCTCATGTCAGTAAATGAATGAGAACTAAAAAGTCTTCAAATTCATTCTATCTTTGAATCTTAACATCTTCGAAAACTCCCATACGCTATGTAACCTGTGATAAACTTAAAAACAAGCATTCGAAGCAGTTAGTTTAAATGGTCATTCGAAGCACTTATTCAATTTAACATCTTAAAACGTATTCAAATCAATAAATAAACACAAAATGGCCTCGAAACTCATTATAGTTAAATGTTGGCTTGAAATCACTTCGAAACAATCTAATAAAATGTTTCCTTAAAATCATCCTCAAAATATTATGTAAATAGATCATTTTCAAATAATCATCCTCGAATATAACTGTTAGATATGTAACCGTTAAATTTATCTTAACCCTAGAAGTCTAGCCTGACAGATATTGAACATCTAACCAACTCACCGATTCATATTCCAACCTATTATCACAAAGGTCTTTCCACCTTCACACGCCTTCACTCGCTTTAGTATAAATACAACCTTCTTTTCATTTCCGCTCTCCTCACACAGAAACCTTTTTAGAGAGAAGTTAGAGTTTTTGGCTACCTTCATCGTGCTCCTCCCCTATTCTCAGGATTTTCTCCAGAAAATTCAAGCTTTCTCACCAATCTTCATCATCTCTGATCAACCCTTACTTGGTTTATGAGAAAGAAACCAAGAACCAAAAAATCGAAGGCCATTCTACCCAAAACACCAGAATCTTCTCATACTGATAGCAATTTAGTGTTCAGATCTTACGATTACTTTTGTATTACACAAAGGGCTGAAGAATTCTGAAGAGCATGACTAATTCGAAGAGGTTCAATCAGAACTACTATTGAAACATTCTATTACGGTAACTTCGATCCTACTAAAGTTCCAACTCTTTCACCTTCCCCCATAGTCGAAGAACAATTATCATCTAAAATTTTAGGGCCTAAAACTCCTCGAGTCTCCTCATCTCAAAGTAGAATTTCTCCTCTAATTACTGAAAAATCTCCTCCAAAACCAAAAACAAGTAACCCTTCTTCGAAAAACTCTTCAGTAACCAGAAGAAGAAAAACTTTCATCACCATGGGAGATGAATCAACAATTATCCGAACTCCTTCCCCTTCAAATCCAAATATTAAAAATCCTCCTCAAAGAGAAGTAATAGAGGAAGCACCTCAAATTACTAACCCCTCTTCAGAAACGATTTTCCCAACTTCTCAAAATCCTCGAGAAGAAACTTCGAAAGCCAACGAAGCTGATTCAGAAGCTATAAAAACCGATCTCGAGGCTGACTCTCAAGAAGAAGCAGATGTTTGTTCCATCTCCAAAGAAGAAATGGCAAAACTTGGGAGGAACCTAAGGAACCTTGAAAGCAAATACATTATTGTTTTGAAAAACGTCCACTACATATACTATAAGGATAGCCAGGCTTTGGCTCTTAAGAAACAATGGGGAATGGGAGAAAATATAACTCTTCGTCTGCTAAAAGAAGGAGAAACTCCCTTGGACTGCAAGGATGATGAATCAGTAATATACCCATAAATCATCAACTTGGGTCTTTGGTTTCCACTAGTTCCAATGATCGTGGAATACTTCGAACTCCTCAACTTATGCCCTACCCAGGTGACACCGAATCAATGGTTCACCCTTATGTCAGTGATCATGTCATCTCGTCTATCCAAAATTCCCATCAGCATCAAAGACTTCATCTCACTGACCCAACTGTCGAAACGTCTGAAGCTTCCCTTTTACTACCTCACCTTGATGGATAACCTCAAGATCAATGATGATCTCTTAGAGGCTGACAAATTCTGGAAACATAAATTCTTCTTCATATCAGGAGCTTGGGAAAACGTTAAAGTGATTTCCGAAGCTAACCCTTCGAAATTAACTCTCGTCTGGAGACGCAATCGTAAGTTCTTCGAATTTTTTATATTCTAATATAAAATTTACATTTCCTTTTATTTTTTCTTAACATTTTGTTTTGCTAATTTATACTAAAAATTTCGAAGCGCTACTCAACACGTCGAGAAGCAGCTAAGGAAATTTTTCAAAAACTCGCCGCTTGGGCTGAGAATGAATGGAATAATGCATTTCATACTGCCTTTCAGCCAATCGATTTCCTCTATAGCCATATGTTTCCAATCAAAGAAGGTGGGTTGCCTCCTCAAGATTTATCATCCGAACCAGATCTGAAGCTTGTGTGCCAATGAATACCTCAACCTGACTGCAAAGTCTTTCTTCCCATTCACAATAAATCGTATAGCCATTTTCCAAAAAAGAAGAAAGAAAAATCTGCCAAAGAAAAGAAGGGTAAAAAGGCATCGAGCACATCTGGTGCTAGCCCTTCCACACTATCAAAGCCAAAACGTCGAAAATGCAAAATTGCAGAACAACCTCTCTCACCCATCGAAGAGGGAAAAGACCAATAACCATCATCGAAGAAAAAGAACGTTCCCTATGGTTCCCAAGGAAAGAAAAAGAAACAGATGACAATCACTTTGTACGATTTAGTTGATGAGGACGAAGTCACCGTTACTGAAAACCCACAAAACCATTCAATCAAAAATCAATCAAACAAAGACAACCTTGTGATAGTCATTGAAGATAGCACCTCCAACGAGAATCAAGCCACTACAGCCTTCGGCAATATCGAAGCACTTACTGGTGAAGAAGACCATGTTCTTCAAGTAATCCAGAACCACATGCTTAACTGCGGGAGACCACCACCAATCGAAGCTTCTCCAGAATCTATCCGCTCTCTTGAGCCCATCACCCCAATGGTTCAAAGTCCTAGCACATCCGAACTTCGTGATCTTACTCCAAATCCTGCCATTTTTGTCGCTCTTCAGCCATTTGCCGAGCTTGATACTGTAGCAAAGAAACTTGCTTCCCAAGTCGAAGCTTCTCAGAGCATGGATATGGTTTACTACAAAGAAGCTTACGAGGCTAAGAAAAAGTTTAGAGAAACTTTTCACGGTAAAGTAGTCGATCAATTTCATGCTTATGAAATGACACAGTCCAAACTGATCAAAGGTGCTCTAAATTGCTGACGAATGCTCATGAAGCAGAGTTGAAGGAACTCAAGACTAGCCATGCTACTGAACTAGCCGCTGAAAAAGACAACTCAAGTAAGCTTCGTAATTCTCTCACTCCAGTAGCTGTCGTCGAAGCTGAACTTCCAAAGGATATGCAAACAGCTATCAGTGTCGGAAAATAAGATGCAACTATTCTTCTTCTTCTTCTTCTTTAAGAACTTCAGGCTACTTATTTAAAAATCGACCTTACAAGCTTTTGGAATCATATCCCTGAAGAAAAACACCCAAGCGAAGCTTTCGACCCTGTTCCTAGTTCATCGTCTTCAGAAGACGAATCATCCGAGGAAGAAGAATCTTCTAAATGACTTTATTATCATCTTTTTATCCTTTTCGAATTAAAAAATCCTTGTTTGTACCTTAATGACTCAATCTAAATGAAAAATGGTTTTTGTATGTTATCAGTCTCCTTACATATTATTCGATACTGAATTTTACAAACAAAATAACTACAAAGCCTTAATAAATTAATGTAAACTTACCTCCTCAAATACTTTAACAAAATTGGTCGATATTGTAGCTCATCAATAAATTGTAGCTCCTCGAAAAAATGTAGTTCTTCGAAAAATATCAATGTGTTATTAAGCTTTGGTAGCTCTTCCAAAAATCTCAGTGTGCAATTAAGTGTTCACTTCGAAATAAAAATGTAATGTGATTAACAAACATGGTTGTTACTTTGAAAAGTGTCATAAACACTTTGGAACATTCTACTCTTAACCAATCTCAAAGGTGATCAGTCTTTGATGATTTGTTAAGATAGTATTCAAATATATGTAAACAACCATTGGCTCAAAAACAAACTTTATTGATAATATTGAATATGTACACGACGCCTCGTTAAAACCTTCGTGGGCCAACAGGATAGGAAAGAGTGCGCCAGTCAAAACAAAAATTCCAAATTACAAAAACATACCTACTCCTAAAAAAGCTTCAAGTGTTGGATATTCAACGAATGTTGAAGCATCCTCCCTTTGAAATTACAAAGACGATAAGACCCCAAATTGATTCTTTCAACAACCGTATAAGGCCCTTCCATTTCAGGGCCATTTTTTTGAGGTTCTTCTCTTTTGTGTGCAAGAAAACTTTCTGCAACACCTAATCACCTTCTTTAAATTCTCTTCTCTTCAGCTTTGAATCATATCTATTTATCATAAGAATTTGATAATGGATTACATTCAGATGAGCTCGAACTCTTTTTTGCTCAATCAAATCCAAATTAGCCCTTCGAATTTCGTCATTAGACCTTTCAGAATATTGAGATATTCTAAAAGATGACATCATAGATTCAATAGGACTGACTGCATCCATACCATATGCCAAAGCAAAAGGAGTATATTTTGTAGCATCTCTTGGAGTTGTTAGATAAGCCCAAAGTACCTCTTGCAAATAGTTTGGCCATTTCCCTGCTCTCCCGGATAAATTCTTCTTCAAGCCATCTAAAATTGTTCTGTTTGTCACTTCCACTTGTCCATTAGCTTGAGGATAAAAAGGTATTGAAAAACCCTTCTGAATTCCTTTAGAAGTACAAAATACAGCCATTTCCATATTATTCAACTGAGGGCCATTATCTGTTGTGATCCTCCGAGGAACCCCAAAACGACAACAAATACTGTTCACAATAAATTTGATGACATATTTTGCCTTTGTTCCTGATAGCGGTTCTGCCTCTGCCCACTTTGTAAAATAATCCACCGCCACAATTATCATATGTCTTCCCCAGAAGCCATCGACAAAGGTTCCAACAAATCGATTCCCCATCTATCGAATGGTACCGCCTCAGATATAGACATGAGTAGTACCGCTGGTGCGAAACCGCTATCTATTTTCTGCTGCCACCAAACTTTTACTAACGTAATACACCGGCTTCAAAATTCCTGAATTTTCACTGACTAATACAACGCTTAGTGCAAAATCTGATACTGCGACGTACATAAATAATTTCTCCCCATTTCGAGGCTTTTAATTTCAACCTGATCGCCCTTCGATTCTAAAAAGCTTCCTCTAGATCATCAAGATGCACTTCGTCCCTTGAACTTTTCACGACTATGTCGTCTATATATACCTCCATATTTCTTCCGATCTACGTAGCAAAAGATTTATTCATTAATGTCTGATAAATCGACATTCTTCAATCCGAAGGGCATCACTCTATAACAATACAGGCCATATCAGTTATAAAAGTTGTGCACTCTTGATCTTTTGGATCCATTTAGATCCGATTATACCCTGCAAGAGCATCCATAAAAGTTAAAATTTCGTTGCCCGAAGTAGAATCAATCAACTGATCTATTCGAGGAACTGGAAATGGATTTTTGGGGCAAGCTTTATTCAAATCTATAAAATCCTCACACATCCTCCATTTTCCATTCTTATTTTTTACTACCACCAGATTCACCGTCCATAAAGGATACTGTGACTCCCTTATGTGTCCGACCTTCGACAACCGATCCACTTCAGCAACAATTGCTTCTGCTTTTTCTGTGGAAAACACTCTTCTTTTTTGAATTACCGGCTTCACCTTCGGATCTATGGCCAATCTGTGTCGAATTACCTCAATAGGTACTCCTGTTACATCTTCTGTCCTCCAAGCGAAGACATCCAAATTTTGAGATAAAAAATCAAGCAATTTTTGACGTAGAAAAGGGGTCAATAAATTTCCGATTCGAAGCACCTTTCCTTCCAAAAAAGTAAAATCCTCTATCTCTTCGCTCACTGTTAAAGACCCCGGGGTTTCCCTCAGATTTTCAACCCTTTCTTCCAAATCCGAGGGTGCCCCTTCTAATTTCTATTCTCGCATCAAATCTCCACTGCTGGATCCTCAGACCTGAAGTGCAGTGGCATAACATTCCCTGGAAACCTTCTGATCGCCTCGAACAACCCCAACTATGTCTCCAACTATGTACTTAAAGCATTGATGAACTGTCAAAAACACTCTGTACATTCTTGAAAGCCACGATCTTCCAAAAATAGCATTATAACTTGGGGGACAGTCCACCACCACAAAGAGTAGCTTGACTTTTTTCTTGAATGGTCAGTTTCCCAAACTAACCTCACTTTCGAATTCTCCAACAACACGAGCTGTTACACCCGTGAATCAGATAATCGTACGATCTGATTGAGTAATCCGAGGTGAATTTTTCATTCTATCAGAGGTGGATTTAAAAAGGACATTAGCAGAACTGCCAGTGTCAATCAACACACCTCGAATTTCGACGCCAGCCACCTCAACTCCAATCACCACAGCATCCTCATGTGGTCCTGCAGTACCTCTCAGATCGTCTTCGTCAAACAAAATGAAGGGAATATCTTTCTTTCCATACAAGTGTGTTGACATCCTCCCTTCAATTTGAGTTGTCAAGTTGACAGCATTTCTTTTCCTTGAACTGTCTGAATTTCGAGTCATTGAATCGCCTCCAAAAATAGCCAACGATTCAAAAAACTTGCATATTTCTCGAACACGCCCCTTTTCCACAGGTTCTTCGACTGTCATCAGAAGGAACCTATTCGGATCCTTTTCAACATACTCAGAAGAAGCATCGAACGGTTCAACCTGTGAATCCATAATCATCAAATTCTCAGTTGACTATGTAGCCTTCAAAGTCGATGCACCATTATTTTTCGATGCACTCCCATGTGACTTCACATAAGCCACGAGCTTTCTATTCTCAATCAGATATTAGATTTCTTTCTTCAAAGAAATACAATCATTTGTATCATGTCCAATATCATTGTGATATCTGCAAAATTTATTATTTCTCTACTCCTTTGGTCTACTGATGAGGGTCGGCTTCTTGAAATTTACAAAATTCTTGGTCTTATTGACAGAAACATTCTCTGTCAGATCGGCATAATACTCAGGCTTGACCCATATATTTGGTCTAGGCCTGTTGTAAGTATTAGATGGAGCGTGATTTGAATAACCACCACTCCGAGGAGGCAAATTGTTGTTCTTCTGACTCGACTGTTGATTGCCATTGCCATTATTATTACCATTCGAGAGTTGCCCCTGATTATTGGCTGCATGTCCTGATTTTTTCGGAGTGTTGACTGGTCCACCTCGGACTCTACTTGACTCCTTCACTTTGATCTGATCCTCAACTTGAGCCATCAAAGCTTCAAAAGTCAAGGCCCTTCTCTTTGTTGTATCATTAGCTAAATCCCCTGGCAACAAACCTTGGCGAAAATCTGCCATTGCCACATTTTCCTCGCAGTTGTCCAGATCAGCCTTGGTTAACACAAATCTTTTGGTATAATCTTTCAATTTTTCTCCCGGTTCCTGCTTGCACTGAATAATAGTATCACAATTTGCTTTCATCTTTTTTACTTCCCACAAACTGCCTTCGAAAAGCGATATAGAAATTTCTGAAATTTGATACGGACCCCCTCGAAATCCTATTATACCACTTAAGAGTTGTTCCTTTAAAATCCTATGAAAATGCACGACACACAAGCTGGTCGTCATTATCGAAATTCATCATATAATTCTTGAATTGTTCGATGTGGTCCTCGGGATCCTGCATCCCATCGAACTTTTCCATCTTTGAAATGTCGAAACGCTTTGGAAGCACCATGGATCGAACTTTATCTGTCAACGGAGAATTTCTCCAGTCAACACCTTGAACGAACTGATCATCAGTTCCCATTGTGACATATAGGTTCATATCAGTTTCAGCATACTGATTCGAAAGATTTCCTTCATGCCAAGTCGAACGAGGATCATTCTTAGATTTGTTTTCCTTTTCATACTTCTTCGAATAATCTCTATCAGATTCTCCTCCTGAAGAACCTTTGTGCCTCTTAAAACCCGAGGCCGAGCTTTTGACCTCCTCGTCACTAGAAGTCACTAATTTCTATTTATTCTTTCTCTCATTTAGAGACGAATATCGCTCTTTAGGAGCCATAAAACGTACTTTTTTGTGTTCGGACTTAGCGCGTCAATCATCGAAAGATCGATCTGACTGACCTTCCACCTTAGTCTTTTTTACTTCTTGTCTAACCTCAAATCTGAGCCTTGCTGAGAGTATCTCTTGCTCCCTCCGTTCATATTTCTCATTCAAAGTATTAATTTTATCTAAAAGTTGATTCATTCGCACCTCGATATCAAATTGAGCTTGGATCGGAGATGATCCATCAGTTCTATTTCCATCGGTTTTCTCAGCACCCATCGCTGATGGAAGCGTAGGATTTTTTTCAGGATTCATCGTATGGATTTTAATCAGAGAATACAATTATATTGTATCAATATTTCGAATGACATAAGAGCATTGATTTTACGATCCCTAGTGAATTCGCCAATTTGATGAGTTATTGTTTTGCCTTAGTTTATTGTCAAGAGTGTATTCTAGAGAGAGAAAGATCTAGAGAGTTTTTAGAGAGAGAAAACATAAGTACAAATGAGTTTCAATGTAAAAAGTGTTCAACCCCTTTATTAGAGTAGTTTGGTCCTTTATATAGAGGAGCCAAGACTTAGTCTCAAACTGAAATCTGTTACAAGAAGTGGACTAATTGTGTTTAGTCCTTACTAATTATATATAGTTACAAATATCCTCTAAAACTTACATCAGTCCCGAATTAAGGACAAAACTTACATCACTTACAATTAAATCCTTAAATTTACATTATTTACAATTTAGTCCTTAAAACTTTATTTCCATATCAAGTGTTAATTTCACATGCACGTTGACAAAAAATCGAAAATTGAGTTTGAAACGACTAAACCCAGAAACAAGACAATACATTACAACCTAGAAACAAGACAACATATTAAAATGTGACGCAATATATACACCTAAGAACCCCAGAAATTACCCCGAAACATTATGTATACAAAAACCAGGAGCAAGCAATGATCGACGATATACATAACAACAATATAAGTTTAACTAAGAACGTAGTTGTAATGAACCACTGAAATACACTCTAAATATAGTACAAACCTACAAATGCATAAGCTAGGTGATGGTGAAGCAAGAAAATACAATAAATTTTTCTTACTGTTACGATTAGTACTTGTATATTTTTTTGGGGTGTTAACAATGATGAATCTTCGATGAACAACGGCCGACTATGTCTTGATTGTTTCGTCGGACTAAAAAACCTTCGTCAGAGGTAGCCGATAAATGTTACTGGCTATTTGGTTCGTGAGTATACTGTATTTGTGGTATTCATGGCTTTATTGGTTTAATTGGGTTTAGTGAGTGAGAATGAATGAATATTGAAAAGTTTTAGTTCAGAAAAACGAAAACAAAGTTTTCTACCTGAAACACCATTTTTATGCTAACTTATGTTAATGAAGGTATTTTTATCCATTTTTAAATTCAAATATTTGTTAAGAGTATGCAAATTTTAAACAATAAAAAAATAATAAGACATTGGAACGGATATTTATAGTTATTTTTCTAAAGACAATACCATAAACAAAATTCGGCAAACCCTTTTTTCCATCATTTCACCTCTATCATTCACGTTACAATGAATTTATAGATTAAAAGGTATTTAAAATAAATTTAAACAAGTTTGGATGACATTTTTATAAGAGGAATAAGAGGAGATGGATAAAGATGTATATATGAAAAACGATATATATATTAATATTAGTTTTATCGTTTTTCATCAATAAACACGTGTACGATATTTTAAATTGTTCTTGTACTGTAATTATATTAAAAACAGAAACAATAGCATATTTGTATGTATAACATTTTCAAATGAACAATGTGTTATTCAAATATATGTGTACAATAGTATACATTCCTCTTCACCAAGCCACGACTAAGATCAAATTTTCCCAAGAGTGGTATAAACTTCACAAAAGTCCTTTAGTGGAATTTTGAATAGCGTCAGACATGTTGTAACATCATATACAGATGCATAGCATAGGAGTGTGAAATTTGTTTATAATGTAGCATAACTCTTGAGGTAGAGTTGCTCTTTCTCGCCAGCCTAAGCCTTCCCTCTAGCTTATTTAAAGGTGACAATGTTTCAGGCAGGCTTTTGTAAACATTGATATTTTCAGTAAATTTTTTATTTTTTTGATTAGAAAAAAACCAATATAAAATAGTATATTGTAATGTATAATATTTTAAAATGAACATAATATATTATTTTAAAATATTTATAATACACCACACAAAAATACAAGAGAAAACCTCTCAATGTATGTAAAAGAAAAACTAAATGTAATTTTTTTTGTTAAGTTCAAGGTGGCAGTATGGGTTTTCTTTGTTTATATTGTTATAAAAAAGATTAAGTTATAAAAAAAAATAAGCTGAAGATTTTATCTTATTTTATATTATGCTGTTGCATAAGCAGACGAAAAACTTGTTAGGCTGTATCAATATCAAAAAGTTTTTATCTTAAAATTTATTATCAAAATAAAAATCATTAAAATTGTGATTCTGTTTGAATATACCTAAATTTATCTAATTTATACAAAAGGCATGATATATTTTTGAAATTAAAAGTATAAAATTATCTACCTATAAATTCAATCGTGCTTTGTTGTCCTTTATTATAGTTTTACTCCAAAAATTTGAAAAATAATTGATTTATTGACATATCAATTTTATAACTAATATATTTATAAATAATTGTATAGATAATATTAAGATAGTTTAGAAGGACATCAATTATAGATAATATTAAGATAGTTTAGAAGGACATTTATTCATGTATAGTCCAATATACAAAATTAAACTATACAATTACAAACTAAACTATCCCATGAAGAGTTGGATAGATGCGGACGGAAAACAAATGCGTATCAATATCAAACCAAAGTTATCTCGGATACTAGGTGCTGTGGAAAAGAAATGATTTTTTTAATGTTTTAACCTATTAATTTTGTAAGCACATTTTTTTTTATGAATTATATATAATTAGTTTTGTTTTCTATAAATGATGTGTTGTACTGTGTATTATTATTTTAAAATATTTTGTTGGTACAACTCATTTTATTGGCAATATAATGAATTCGAATGTGTACCATTAGAATTGGATTTGAAAAATTGTTTAGTTATTTGTGCGAGAACAAGGACTACTCAATCAGTCTTGATTTGCTAACATTTACTGTCCTTAGTTGTAAATATAATGTGTGATTCCGTCTATATATTTCGTTTTAGTTTCACAATATTTTTTAATAATATTCAATATTCTCTTTTATAATAATATTTTTTATTTGAAAATAATATTTATTTATTTTCGCAGACGAAAAGGTAAAATCGAACGTTCGAATTTGATGTTGAGGAATAAAAAACAAGATTTGGAAGAATGACTTTGGCGGTGTATCAAATATTTGCCGATGAAAATGAACATATATGGTATCAAAAGTCTTTTTGAAGAATATAATTCAAAATAAAGTGTAAATTAAACTCAATGGATTTTGTTCAAGTATAGGGACATCTCTCTTAGGTTGCGACACGAAACAATGGGAGGTCGGAGTAGTGAGAAATCAAATTCAATTAGAATAGAGCAGATTCAAATGACTTCAGCCAACATATTTCCAAAAGCACGGTACTTGGATTCGATACTTGAGCGAGTACTAACATTCTATTTTTTGGACCACGGGGAGAAAAATGTTTCGTAAAAAGACACACAATAACCAGTGAAAGAGTAGTGGTCATCAGACGAGGCAACCCAGTCAACATCGGTGAAGTCGATGAGATAAAGGTCAGGACACGGTTGGATATGAAAACCCAAAGAGGAACTCCTACATAAGTGTCTCAAGATTCTTTTAATATTTTTAAATGTAATGTAGTTGGACATTACGCACACCGATTGAATTTGTTGCAATGAATATAATGTCACTCGTGACTGAAGTAGGTATCATAAAACTCCTAACACTTTGGTATATCTTTTAGGTTGCATAAGAGGGTATCCATCAAAAATGAAAAAGGACTGGACCAAATCGTATCAGAGTAACACACATATTTGTGTTTGAAATAACTTCTTTCTCAAGTAAGTCGTTAATATACTTTTTCAATGTTACATAAAAGCTAGTTGAGTCTTGATAAGCCTTAATACCGACAAATGAGTACAAACAGTCCATGTTTTTTCAAACAAAATATAAATTGTAGCTTACGAATGAACCTATATAGGTATTGAATAAATTGTTGTGATAATAATATCATCAATATAGAAAAGTATAATAATTATTGCCCAGTTTAAAACGTAGAAAATTAAAAAAACAATATGGTATAGAATTTTTGAACCCTATTAAATTAAATGTCCCTAGCATATAATATCAAGTTTTGGGTGCAGGTTTTGGATCAAAGGTGACTTGTGTAGTTGGTAAAAATATGATGATTTCAAAGTGTCCTCAAACCATTCAGGTTGAGGCATAAAAACCTTCTCACTAATAACACCATCTAGAAAAGGAATTTTTTATATCCATATTTCAAACACCCCAACCTTTAGACACTGCAAGGTTTAGAACTAACCTGATGGTTGAAGTCTGTACCACTAGACTATAGGTTTAAGAGAGATCTATTCTTGGAATCTGGTGAAAACCAGTAGGCACTAAAGTAGCCTTCTAGCACTCTACAAACCTATTTGACTTTTGTTTCACCTGATACACCCACTTACATCCAAATATATTCATTGTATAAGACCATGATCCTACTTCAAGTCAAATAAAAAAACGTTTATTTTTTTATCAAGTTTATTTTCAACAAATTTTTTGAAATGCTTGAAAATATATAAAGCTTCATTCTTTTGTTTTAATGGATGAAGCCCACATGTATGTGGTATGATCATCTGAAAATAGAATATAGTCTCTTAATCTTTGGTGGGATTATATAAAAGCATGAACCTAAAGGTCAGAGTGTATTAAATGTAGATTTTTTTTAAAATATGAATCAGACTTGGAGTAAGGTAAAACATTTGAATTTCGTAAGTGGCAAGCATGCCAAAAAATACTTTTCATTACTTGAAGCAGTAGGTAAATTACACTGTTTTAAAACAAGAGAATAACTCTACTTAAAGAGTGGCCAAGTTTCATATGGCATCATTCTCTTAGAGTAATAAAGTACTAATAAACTTGAAACTCTTGGTAGAAAAATATTGAATAATGAAAACACTAGGTTGAAACTTTAAACCTTAGGATTGGACATAATAGAACTAGGTGGCCTTTCCACCATGTAGAGCCTATTCCCAGAACTTTTTGTAAGTAGCACGTTCCTTGTGGCTTTGTCCTTCATAAAACAAGCATAGTTATGAAAATCAATATAGACATGGTTATGTAATGTAACGTGATAAACATAAAGTAAGTTCTTATTTAGGAACATGTAATATATCCATTCTTATAAAGTATTTTCTCACAAATACCTATTATAATTATCATCTTACCACTATACTCAACTTTTGGCTTATTAAGCTAGGACTACTTATGATATGGTGGCTAGCATCATTATTAACATACCATGCATTATCTCTACCTAGTTTCGGGATAACTATGAAGGCTCATTGTTTTGGCCATTAGGTATTGACTCCATGACATTAGGATCATCTCTAAAATAGCAATAAGTGCATTTGTGGTCATACTTTCCATAAATCTGGTAGGTTTGCTTGTTAGTACTATAGTTTCCACCTATATCACATTTTTAATTATTTGAGCAGTGTTTAGAAAAACTAATGATGCCTCTTTAAATTCTTCCTTTCCTTCTAAAATAACCATTGATGTGGTTTATAGACTTGACATTGTTGGATGCTCTATTTTTTTATTTTGTTGGATATGTACTTACTTGTAGTTATTCTGAGTTTAACTATTTAGTACAACAATTTGTTTAACTAATCGAGCTTGTTATCAAAGGTTAAGAGGTTGGTTTGTAGATCTAATGAACTCTTCACCTCCTTATCGCTACGCTCACAATAATATAAGTGTAGTCTGAGTCAATTATTTCTAGAACTTGTGACACTAAGTCGTATATTAAGGTAGAAAAACCTACTAGGGTTTGGTTATCAACAAAACCCTTCATCTTAATTAGGTATTCCTCTATTGTAGAGTTACATTTTCCATTTCTTTGAAACTTAGACTTGTAATAGTCGAATCTTGAACCTTATATAATTTACATGAATAATAAAACTGCAACCGACATAAATAATGTACAATAAAATTAAAAAATATTAGTATAAATCATTTACATACTAATATTTATATTTCCATTAATATGTTGTTCATACTTAAAAAAGACTAATATCAATATTTACATTGATCACAATAATATATGATAAGGCTATATTCCATGTATAAGATTCGAATGATAATAAAGCACAAATAATGTATTTAATTACGCAAAATATGTTGTAAATTACTAAAAAAATAATTTCGTATTTATTACATTAAGTATGTAACAGATATGGAGTAATAACGATTGATAGATGTTTCACCTCATCAAATTGGCACTTTATGTGGGAATAGAAAATTTCTTATTTTTCTAAAAACCAATTTTTTCAAGAAAAAAGTGTCACAACAAATTTCTGTTCCGTTTAACTAGAAGATCATTGTTGCGATTCTATGTGATGAATGGTTGATCGATGCTAAGTGCGGCCGATCTTTTTATCTCCTTTATTGAGTGTGTCAACTACCACGTACAATTCAATTGCGGTGAAATCTATTTAGATTATGGCGAGATCTGTTTTTGTATCGAACTAACAACATTTCTTCTTCTCTTTATTACTTCTTAAATTGATATATAGACGCTCCAAAAACTAAATGATAAAAATAAAAAATAAAAACTCTATATTGATTTATATATATACACGTCACTAATTATTAATTTTTATAGTCTCATAACAATAACAATATATATATATATATATATATATATATATATATATATATATATATATATATATATATATATATATATTCACAATATATATTAATTTATATTGATAATAGATTTTAATCGGCTAAGCCATGATCAATTTTAAAAAAATCAGTTATAAATTATAGTATTAATTTTTACGGATAAATAATGAGTTTTCATTATATACAAAATTTATGTTAGTAATAGGTTGAAATTGAATGTTGATGGTTCTTCTCTATTTAATGGTGAGTCTAGCTATGGGTTCATCATTAGGGATAGATTAGGATCTACTATAATTGCTAAAGGTGATTTAATAGGCAAGTCTTCTGCTATAATGGCTGAGGTTATTGCTCTTGTAAATGGCCTCATGTATTGTAATGTTAATGATATGAATTGTGTTGACATTGAAACAGATTGTCTAGGATTATTTACTATGATTGAAACTGGTAAACATCCTTGGTATTTAGATAAGATGCTTCAATATATTAGAATTCTTATTAAACCACAAATGACATTAAAACATATATATAGAGAACAAAATTCAGCTGCTGATTGGGTAGCTAAGCATGCATTAAAAATTCATTCTAGATTTATAGTAGAATCAACACATACTTTGAATGAATTAAATGCAATAACTTTGCTGGAATCTTTAAACTTAGGTCATTTTAGATTTTTCGACTAACTAGATGGCAAGTTGAAGAACTTGACCATGAATGTGTTTGATTTTGTAGATCAGGTGCAAGGATGATAGAGTAGATAAAGTAAAGGACAACAAGGGGATGGAGTCTAAAAAGATTGATCATGAAAAGAATGTTAAGGAATAGAAGGAAGGCAGCAAGGGGAGAGAGGCTTGCTAGGAAATAAAAGAAGAAAAGATTAGCATATGTTTGTATAAGTTAACTACACAATGTAGTTTACTTGTTATAAGAAATGATTAGCTAATTCATAAGTTGTAGTAACAATTTGTAAGGATTCAGATTGTGTTCAATGAAATTTCAATTCTTGGGGAAAAAAATACAAAATTTATGTTTAGTTGATATGAGTGTATTGTTAAATGGAGTATTAATAGTACCACACGAGGACGCATACAAATCACGGTGAGATCTATTTGGTTATAGGACTAACCACTTCTCCTAATGATTTATTAAAATGTTATGGACATATAAAATACCAAAAAATAAAATAAATTTACATTTAGATTAGATTAACCGATGTATATGTACGTTACTAAATTATCAGATGAATCAGTGATTCTTTATTTAGAATTAAACGAATTTCATAAATTGATATTAATATGTAACTGTGATTTTTTATTAACCAGAATATTATAAGATATATTGTTTAGATATTCATGCCTAAAAAAGTAGATGTAAAAACACTGATTCAACTGTATGGAAAATGCTACTGTCATCAAAAGTACTGCTGAGAAAAATATAAAATGGAAGTTAAGACAAGGCTGAATAGACTTCTGGTTGGAGGATTGGCATGATAAACAACCATTAATATATAACTGGGACTAAAATGCTTTGCACAACATTCTGTCTAGTGATAGAATCATTTACTTATCAAAGTATAAAATTGAAACTAATACACCTCACATAATCATTTGGAGACTATCTAATAAGCAGGAGTTTGAAACTAAAACTACTTGGGAAAGTATTAGAAATACCTACACTAAGTCTGGCCTTTTCTACAAGATTTGAAGCCCTTCGATCCCAATTTTTTTAAAATTTATATGCTGGAAACTTTTAAAATGTTTTATCCCTATTGATAGTAACATCATGAAAAGGCACACTCAAATGGCTTCCATGTGCCAATTCTGCAACAGCTACGAAGAGAAAAACCATCTCTTTGTACGCTGTTGC
Source organism: Limnanthes douglasii subsp. nivea (assembly GCA_036936605.1). Classification (NCBI taxonomy): domain Eukaryota; kingdom Viridiplantae; phylum Streptophyta; class Magnoliopsida; order Brassicales; family Limnanthaceae; genus Limnanthes; species Limnanthes douglasii. The sequence continues at coordinate 122,003,069 of JAUPFV010000005.1, read as the reverse complement.
TTTGCTTGGCAGCTATGGAACTACTTTAGTTGCCTTCTCAAAATCAAAATTGGTGGGTATTTGGTTCTTTCCCATGTCCTTCACTCATGGTTCTGGTATTCAAAAACCAAAAGACATATAACTCACATCATCCCTCAACTGTTAGGTTATTTGGAGAAACAAAACTGGTCAAAATTTTATGGTTCTCTTGATACTGTCAAGAAATATATTGATAGAATTATCTACATTATCAGAAGTATGGACATGTCTAATATACTATCACATAAATTCTGGACTAATCATATCGGTGTTTCTTTAGGATGTAGCTCGATAATAAACAACATAAAAGTTCCTAAATACCTCGAATGGATTGCTCCAAATGCAGGAAGAATGAAGCTTAATGTAGATGGATCGTGCAACAGCCATGGCGAAGCCAGTAGCGGCATACTGATTAGAAACTCAGAGGGAGACATTTTGCTTGGATCTGGAACTCTTCTGGGCAAATTAAATCCTCTTTTCGCTGAAATCAGTGCCCTAATCGAGGGGTTTGATTATCTGCAGACAAAAAAAACTGGACTGACGTCGATGTGGAATCTGATAGTTTGATCCTGGTTACTCTAATTGCTAACAGAAAGGAAGCTCGGTACCTTCAATCTTCAATGAATATCTGTAGATCCCTAATTCACCCAAAGATGACGATCAAGCACAAATCTCGAATTCAGAATCAGTGTTCGGATTGGATTGCTAAAAATGTTCTTACCAATAAGAAAAAACTATATTTTTCTAATGATAATCCTCCAAATGAGCTGAGAACGATTACACTCTTTGAAAGCATTGGTCTGGGTTTCGTTACCTGAATCGCAGAGGTGATGTTGAAGACGAAAAATTCCGCGTTTGAATCTAAGGAGGGGGAATTTTAGGCGCCTAACTTTATAGTTTATTTCCTTTAAATCCCCTCTCTTATTCTTTTATTCAATTTTAATCCCGAACTTTTGTAATTTGATCATTTAAGTAATAAATGTCTTTACTTGCCAAAAAAACCTGTGATTCTTTATTAACCAGAATATTATAAGTTAATATATTTATTTATTTAAATATTTATCCATATTTATTACATTTCCATTTTTATTATTTCTGTTTTGCTTTATTATTTCCGTTTTCCATCTCTTTATCATTCAAACGGCCAGCAAAAGAATGACCGTCTAGATGCTTTGAACTCTCGTGGTTATGAATACCACATTTCACTTCTAACTTCCATTGATCTAGTTCCACCATTAACCCGAGAAGCTGAAATGGACAGTCAATCTTTTTTCGTTCCTGTAGACTTCCGTTTACGGTCTTTTTCTGCTACCATTGGAGTATATCCCCCCCCTATCACACTGGAAATACATCCTCAGACTTTTTCTACTGTTTACTTTGCCGCGCCGACTTATGTTGATAACCATACCGTGGAGTTTTCATGTCTTCGTAACCCATTTTATCAACGCGTCGTGTGTGTAGAACTCGGTAGTGAAGAACAAATGACTGTAGTCAGTAGCGGAAGGTTCATCAGTCCTATTGGCGACATCCGTCCCCTGTTACACAACAACAAACCACAATAAGCAATCAGGTATAATTAAAAACAAAAAAAAACCTTGATTTTTTACGAAAAAATTGTGCGAATCGGAGGTTAAGAGGCCTAGAACCGGCCGGACACAACCAGGTGCACCACCGGTTCAAGGCCTCAGAGCCGGTGGTACTGAGGCCTCGGTACCGGCCGACAGTGGCCTTAGCACCACCGGTTCCATGGCCAAGAACCGATGGTGCTAAGGCCACTGGTAAAATTTTTACCTTCTCCGGCGATGTCTGCTTCTCCGGTGACGGTGGCTGCTTCTCCGGCGACTCCAACTCTTTTTCCGGCGACATTTCATCATCCCTTATCTCCGGCGACATCAAGTCCTCCACACTGATCCCTAGTTCTGGTTGAGTCATGATCAATTTTGTGTTTTTGGTTGAATGTTCTTGATTTTATTTTGAAGTTTGAACTTGGTTTCAAAGATTTTAAGAAAACTAGACTATTTGGATGATAAATTCACTAAAGAATAATGTTTGTTTGGGTATAAATAGTGAAATAGGATATTTGGTGAATTGGGTATACTTAGGATACACTTAGTAGTTTTTTACTTAATGGCAGTTTCGTGATTAATTTTATTGTCGAGGGTAATTTGGTAAAAAGAAATCAAACTAAAGTCAAAGGAGGATTTTGGGTATACTTAAACTCGAATTGGGTATATATAGCCCTACCCTATATTTTATTATATATATATATATATATATTTCGTCCACAATTTCAAAATATGTACCAAATAATATTAATTTTATGTACTATCATGTTCAATGAATTATATAATTGTCAAATATCCATTAAATATAAATATTTGTGTTTAGATTCCTTGAATAAATATTTTCATATTCAAAATATAAATAAATAACGCAATTACTTTATTGTTTATTACTTTTCCAACTCCAATTTAAATTTTGAGAAAAATCATGAGTATTGATGGTAAGGATTCCCAAAAGTCTCTGAACAAATCATTTTTGGTTCAACGTTAATCTCCAATTCAATGCTAGTCTCCAATAGTCTCCAATTACATAACTCGTCTCCAGTAAAATATTCATAACAAATCAAGTCTTCAAACACACAACGATTTCAAGTGAAAGACCTTTCAAATGAAAGACCTCCACAAGAGAATCGTAACAACTCTCTGCCATCAACGTGAATATATAATATGACTTCGTCAATTGATATTTCAAAAATAGTTTTTAATCATCGTCAATGGCTTCGGTTTATAGCTCAAAATTTAGAAAATTCAACCTACGAAAGAGCTGTTAAGCCGCTCGACATGTGATCTTTATAAAATACACCAAATCCTCGCCATATAATCTCCATCTTCATGCTCGAAAAGTCTATAAATCGAGTAATTTTCATCTCCATGCTCGAAAATGCTATATAAGCCAACTAATATTCATCTTCATGATAAAAAAGGCTATAAGCCAACTAATTTCAATCTACATAATCAAAATGGATATAAGTCAAGCAATCTCCATCTCCATAATTAAAAAGACTATATGCCAAATTAGTTTCGTCTTCACGATAGAAAGGGCTATGGGTCTAGTGATCTTCATGTCGATGATAGAAAAGATTATAAGCCAAATGATCTCCATTTTTATGTGTTTGTTATATATTCTTCTTTCTCTTGAAAATGTGAATTAGGTCATAAACCACACATACGGGCTACACAATGGCCATAATCATCCCGGATGAATTAAGTCTAGTATACGACTGAGCTAATAGGTGACGCCCTAAGGGGCTATGTAAGGGGTCACCCAATACCTAGAATCGATATTATAAACAAACTGGTAATATACCAAGTATTCATAGCCCATGCAATTGGCCGAATCAGTCTCTCCCGCGAGCAAGCTGATTAGTATGCCCTTACCGGCTACACGATGGGCCACATTAAGCCTCCGGTTTCAAGAAAAAATTAATATATATATATAACACAAAAAATTCAAACATAAGTCGACCAAATAACTAACAAGAACCACAAAATTTACCTCTACTCATCTGTATATATCAACCCCCATGACAAGAAAAACAAATACCACTATGTTACCTACATGCTTACAATCTATACACAGTCACCTACGATACTCAGTAAATTCTCCAATAAAAGGTTTACTAAATCTACGACGTAACATACTCACACAATATAAGTACAACGACATATAGTCCTTAATTTATCCTTATACAAAGACTAAGGGCCACTCATCCATCTCCAACAAAGAATCAAAGTATGCCGAACAAAGATGTAACATTATATCAGCCTACTAATTGTTAGTTGTACTTTTTTCCTTTTCGTAAAATAGAGCTTTTATCCTCAAATGAGGTTTTGAAAGATAAAGGTTTTTTTAAAGAGGCGGGAACAACTAAGTACGAACCAAGTTGAAAATGTCTCTAATAACATTTAGGCTAGGAAAATTAATATAACCTAACTTTAAGACTTTTTAGAGTTTAGCCTACATGGTGGGCATAATTACTTTAGCATGATCAACGACGCCTCAACAAAAAAGGATAAATGAAGAAAATAATATTTTAAAAATTACACCATTCATATATTATTATCAATTGAATAGACTTTAAGTTTTATTGCGCTCCAACACAAGGACTATGGAGACTCATGATAAGGTTATATTTCACACATAATATCCGGATGATAATAAAGAATAAGAAATGTATTTAATTATGCATAATATCTTGTAAGTTACTAGAAACATAATTATGCATTGAATACGTTAAGTATGTAACGTATATAGAGTTAATAGAGATAGATAAAGAGTTTTTATTACTAATATAAATAGGAAACACTTTGGGTGTAAAAGGACGATTGATGAAGTAGACCTTTCTCTCAGTTATTTTTTTAAACTTTGTTCTCTCTTTAAAAAACCCTTTATTTGGTGTTTGATTGAGGTTTCACCTTATCACCAAACAAACCCATCAAATAATAAGTTCTAAGGGAAATTTAAATTAATAAATTAGAGGAATATCTTCTAAATTTATGTAGATATTATAGTATCAAACAAACTTATCATGTGTACTCAATCGAATCATCACCATATTCCTAAATATCATCAAAATCATGTAGAAATTAGTTTTTTGAAAAATAAAATAAGTTATAAATATCAACAGAATAGAAGAAAAAGAGGATCAGGGTTCCAAATATGTGTGATTATAAAATTAAAAAAATATTTTTCTAGTATTTATAGAAATATTTTAAGTCACATGGGAGGAAAGTAGTAATTAAATTTTTGGAGAGATTTTGACTTTTTTTTTCAATACATTGTTAGCACCAAATCTTATGTTTTTATCGACGTCGTTGAAAATCCGTGGCAAATCTGTAGCAAACTATAAACATTTGGAAACAAATAAAATTACATGTTACACAACCCCGACAGTGTTAGGCTGAAATTTTATGTTTTTATTTTTGACTTCGTTGCATATTTGTGGCAAATAAGTAGCAAAATATAATTTTTTTCGTCGCTCGTTGGAAATCCAAGGAAAAATATCAAACTTCTGAAAAATAAAATAAAATAAAATTACAGATAACACAGCCGAACATTAATTTCTAAAAACAATCACCCACAGAATTCAACAAAAAGTTTAACAACAACAACAATACTAATAAAAAAAATAAAAAAGTAATAACAAACAAATACCACCATAAAACACTAAGTTTAACAAAACTAGTGATTAACAAACAATATCAATTTTTGTTCGTTAAAGTCTCTTTCATCTTCATAATCTGAAACATGCTCATCTTTGTTATCATCATCGTTTATAAACTCATCTATATTTTTATCATAAGTCCGACTTTGATCTTTTTTACTCTTCCATTTAAACAATCTTAAAATTCTCGGGATTAAGAAAATTGTGATGATTATTTAGGCCCATATTTGGTTGTAGCGGCACCGGTGGGAGGATTTTAGATTTTTGAAAAAACTTTATTCTATGTCGTTTCAACAACTAATACTCGTGTTTTTATCTTCGGTAGGAAAAACATACATAATATTTATTTTATTTATGACATTTGTCTTGCATACAACTATTCATTCTTTATGAGATGTTTCTTTTGAGATATAATCTAAAAGATATACTTGTTAATCATGTGAAACCAAGATAAATTGATCATCTTATGATATTCGATATTTTTAATAAATTTCTACTAAACCATTTGTATGATGAACTAGCATGTTTTTATTTTCAGTACTAAACCATTACATTTTAAGAAATACAATCGATTCCATTACGCCAACATACAACACCTAATAAATTTCTACTATTTGGTTATAATAATCTAACTAATCAGCATCATCACTATATGCCCCTTCAACCATGACACCACTAATATTTGTATTATACCCTTTTCCATAATAGGTGTTGAAAATGATACCATTTGTTTAATATTACTCAAATTTGTAAATCTTGCAATATGGGTTGCGGGCCAAAATCTTGAAAATTATAAATGAGATGTCCAAAGTATAAATAAGAATAAAAAGAAAACGATTATGTTACACACATATTATTCTAGCCAAAGACCAATGCTCTTTATGAAATATGTATCAAGCTCCGATGCAGGTAATACTAAAATTCAATTTAAGAAATTGTGCATTATAAGACCTGCAAAATAAACAATATAGTTATAAATAATAGAGTTATGCATCACGCTATATTACGGTAGAATTAAGAATACGAGTTTAAAAACTCACTTTATAATATTGACAAGTTCAGAGGTATTTTTCAACACATATATGTGCATCATATTTGAATATTTTTCAGACATGTACTCAAGCTTCGTCTTGCATCGTTTTGGTTTGTCACGATGTCAAAATATGGATAAACGACCATTAACCTCCACTTCCTCTCCATTATCATTCTTTGACGGTTGTTGTAGATTAGTTTGCACAATTTCAACCAAATACATCGCACAAAACAATGACACCATGAGTTTCATCTTTCTAAGATACCTAACCAAGTTTAAACATTACAAATCCTCTCTAATGGTGACTTATTGTAAAATTTAAAATTTTACTATGAATAAGTTATGATTCAAAATAATACATCCACCAATATTGACAAGACACACCATTAAGTCCTTCATATGGAAAATAAATTGGAAAATGTTCCATTACATCGATGAACGGTGGAGGAAATATTTTCTCCAACTTACATATTAGTTTTCCTAAATTCATCTCCATAGCACAATTAAGTGTTCCACACGAAGGGTTGATGAAAAAAGGTCTCGAAAAATGATAAAAATTATGCCTCTAATATATGATTACGTAAAAAATGACGAAATAAAAACAAATAAAAAATTATCTAGAAGCACGTAATAATCATGGCCCTTGAGTCCAGCAAAACCCTCTATATTTGTACAATGTGATAGATTGCTTACACAACCGCCAGACAGCTTCAAAATCTCAAGCCATGTGTGAACTCGCTCTTGTTGGTCTTTGTTAAGTACATAATTAGCTTTGAGTTTGATCATTCTTAACCTTAGATCATCTACCATTTGCAAGTAACTTCGTGAGCATATCAATTTCACATCTTCCTTAGATTTTCATTGTACTTAGTCTCTCATTTAACATTCATAATAGTGAATAATAGGTTATTAGATAAGTTAGCTCATAGAAAATTATCTTTGTCCTTAGACTAATCAAATTGTCCTTTCGATAAGTTAGCTCATAAAAAATGTTTTTTTATTTCAATGATGATCGGTATCATATTTGAGTGACTTACGTTTATGATTTGATTCACCAAATTCATTTAGAGGAATGACCTCTATAATAGAATCTAGTGTTTCAGTCCCCGTAAGTCACTCACGTAGAACAATATGATGGATTATTTCTTCAAATTATAGTACAATAATAAAAATACACAGATCCATAAAAATATAAAATTACATATAACTTATGTATCTTATGATAATAGTAAATTATATATAACGAATTTCGTTGTCTTACATACAAAAATCTCTATAAATTTATTATTAATAATTACGCAAGTATACTTTTATTCATGAAATGCTTGTAGTTTGTAATATATAAATAGATACATAGTATATATATACATGGATAAAAAGAATTATGATTATAAAAATCGATATATATAAATTTTAGTTATGGTTTAGTCAAGTAGAAGTTTAGAAACAAAATCCAGTTCTATTCAATATATGAAATAATATTGTTACTTTTTCTAGAAAAAAACATCAAACTCTAAATTTATAAGTATAGTAAGAACTTTTTTTTTCTAGGAAACCTACCAAAATCCAAATCCGACCTAAAAGCTTAACATGAAAACCAACACATTTCAAGTATATCTACCATGTGAATAACAAAAGTAACAATCTATTAAAAAGTAACTTCTTTTTTCTTTTTTAACTTTAAACTTTTGTTACGAACCAAATTACACCTTTTATCAACTTTTTTTTATCTTTTAATTAGCAAAGAAATTTATAAAATTATAATTATTTTAAAAAATTAAAATAAATTGAACAAAACATCAATTATGTACAATAAATAAAATATAAAAAATTACTATTTGCTTTTTACTAATGTATTTTATCTTTTGACTATAAAAAAATGAAAAATATGTAACAGTTTCCATTAACTATAAATAAAAACGAAAAGAACCGACCACATGAGATCGAGAATAAAAAAATCTTCAAAATTGATACAAAACATGAAATCATAATATTATCAACAACACTTGAAACTATAATATACATGTCGTCAACTTATTAATCTACTAAACAACATAAACAAAGCATAATCTACTAAACAACATAAATAAAGCATACGAACAACAATATTATACATGATAACGAGAGTTGTTCCGTTTTTTTATACATATTTTTTAAAAAATAATTTTCAAAATAAGAAACTATATTAGTGTTAAAAGAAAATCTAACAAATGTATGTTAAAATAGTGATTTTTATTCATTCGAGAAGATAGATCATTTGTACATAATATTTAACACTATTTATACTATAACATAGGGGATACAGTCAGTTATTTATGTTGTGATTTGACCATTTTTGCACGTGGACCATTATTGACGATAATTTCCTTAAGATCACGACCATTACTCTAGTATTTAGTGTGTTCTTGGGTTGACCAATTAATGAGCTTTAACTCAATTATGACATTTTTCATAACTTCTTATTATAATAACCGCACTTGACCAGGCTCGTCGATTTATATTTTCCCGGTAAAGGCTTTTACTCGACAAAGGTTTATGCTCGGTAAAGGCTTATTGTCTTGCTCATACTTGACAACGTCTTATGCACGTTTTTTCGATCACCTCATCTCGATATTAATTTGATCAAGCTTGGACTAAGAGACGACCTTCTCGGTTCTTTTAATGATGGAATGAGCCTTAGTCATGCTCTCTTTGTCTATATTTGTTCATCATCAGCCCGATTATTCCTTGTTGGACGATCACTGATGTTATTGTGGGAGCCTCTGATTGGTTGCTATAATAGTTCCGTTTAGTAACTTGTATATTTCTTTGAAATATAATCGATACCCCTTGAGTTAATCGGTCTTCTATCTTTAGTTTCTTGTTTTCTTCACATCTTGCTCAATGATCTTGATGTTGGTATTACCGACCTCATCAGGGCTCCTTCTAGTCCTTTGAGTATTTTAGTTACAAGGTATTAAATAGAGTAGTCTCCAATGGTCGATAAGATGTGAATTCCAACATTCGTGTTGTGATGACATGGAGAGAGGTTCATAAGGTAACGACGATGGTTGTACACGTGTTGTTTGCAATCTAGTTCTTATGACACAAAGACATCTAACAGATCATGGTACTTCGACTTTCGTAAAGTGTGTTAGCATTAATTAACTAAGTAATGATGAGTAAAGTCCCATCACGCATGTGGTACAATCATTTCAAGTGGAAGAGTCATTCTACCATAGCACGTTTTAAATTATTTGAGTGAGTGCGTATGAGAGAAACAACCTTCATTCGTGCTCCTAAGTTGAGAAAACTCGTGATTCATTGTCGCCTGAAAGTTCAACAATTGTTAAGGTACGTTTTTTCTTTTTATTACCTTCATTAATATTGTCGTATGTAGTTAATTATTTTAGGGATATTTCTAGGGTTTGTATGGGTAGTATTTTCAAAATTTTCTTGTGGGAGGGCGCATTGCCGGTAAATCTTCATAAACCATCATAGCTAGGATTAAAAATTTCCTCTCATGACTGTTGTTGGATCATTGCAGTCAGTCCTAAAATGGAACCAAAGAAAAATATGAAGAAAAAAGAAAAGGTTGTTAATGGCGAGGATTCAGAATTTGAGAGTGCTTCTTTTATGGAGGAGTACTTGTCTAAGATATCATATAAGTACAAGTATCTTACGGAAGAAGTGTTGCTGGAATTTAGGGTTAGATACAGAATTCCTGAGGATGTGATGATTACGGTTCTTGTATTCGGGGACCAACCTTATCACACCTAGGACGACGAAACGTGCCTTTATACGACGATATTCGATTGTGGTCTTCGCCTTCCCCATCCTCTATTAATTCGAGATTTTTTTAGTTTCGTAGGAATTTTTGTGCTCAGTTGACGGCTAATGGCTGGAGAACATTATTGATCATAGTGTTGAGCTATAAAGTATTGAACATACCTGTATGTTTTACGGACCTCTTAGCAGCTGTATATGTATCTAAGTTGGACCGCTCACCGTTCTTATATCTTCAATTGACCGAGACTGGAATTCAACTAGATCTTCCCACGAGGTCCCCTCCTTGCACCACTATTGTGTAGATGAAGGCAATCATTAATAGTGGTGTAAGGAGGGGCGGTCAGAAGGTGCAGTTAATCCATTGATTAAGCTAGCAGCAGCGGCTAACGCAACCTGGGGACTACAACCATCGCATTTGTTGTCCTTATTAAATTATTTTAAGTATAGTTTGTTGGCCCTTGAAGTTGGGAGGAGAACAATCGACAATTTGGGGATATAAATTGAAGGAAGGATGATGTAGTATAATATACCGTGAATGAGGGGGTTGTGCACCCTCGTGAGGAAGATGAGTATACAGAGGATGAATATCCTCCATTAAAGAGAAATAGGGTTGTTGTGGGCGTTGTACCTTCATAACAATGGAAGATGGTGCTAGTAGATGAGAACGAGGTGGATGGAATTTTGGGAGAGAGAGAAACTGGAAGGCCCTCGATACCAATTCAAGTGAAGACTACAAGCAAAGTGCATGAAGTCATTATGGTCGAGGAGGCGAAAAAAAAAGAAGGGCTTAATAGGCCGAGCACCTGTGAAGAGGTGAAGGGAAAGACAAAGGTGTTACTTGAAGGATTGGCGCAATGCATGAAGGATTTGTCCGAATGGTGTCGGGTCAGGTTTCTATTTTGTTAACATAGTTCTCCCCGATAATATGCCCCATAAGGGTCAAAGCAACAATGCTGACTTATGGGTGAAGACAACAAAAGACGTAACTCCTTTGAAGTTGGCAATGAGCCCACCGTCTCAGCTGATGATGGATCACCTACGTTACTGTGCAGACTTGGATTTTTATGATATGATGCCGATGAATGAGATTTTACAGCGGAATCTGGAGTTGGCGATCGAGGTATGTGCATGGATGCATGTGTAAATATCAGTTTTGAATTATTTATTAAGTATAGTTGGTGTTTGACTTGAACATATACATCACAATTTTCTTGCCTTGGCCTATCGACGAATATCACCGGTGGATTGCTCCATACTAAAAAAGTGGAAATCAAACGCACTATTTTTTGGCTCCGTTCATGGGTTAACCACTTAGTTGGCCCGGTTTAAGACAACATATGGGTCGGTGAAACGACGTCTTGATAAGTCTATGAGAGAGAATGAAGATTTAAAAAAAACAACTCATGGGCATTGCAGACGAACGAGATGCGATTCGCAAGTGTAGTTTGGAGGTGATGAGCAATACTACTCTGTCGTCTTCTAAAAATAACGATTTAGTGAAGAAAAATGATACTTTGATAGCCCAAAGTTCAAAATTACTAGCACAAAATATAGCACAAGCCAACAGAGTTGAGTAGCAGGCATAGAAAATAACTAGGCTGACCTTCGAGGTGGCCAACCGGAAGGTATCATTGGGGAAGGCTCATAGCGAGAAGGAGCAGCAACAAACACACTTACTGAAAAAATATGAGCTAGATTTGTAAGAGAGGGAGAGATAAGTTATGGAGGTCGCCATGGGTATGATCCAAAGAGAACAGTTAGGGAAAAGTTGTAATAAGTAGTTTTATAAAGGTATCAGAGGGTATTTATATTGATTTTAAATGTAAGGGACTAGAATACAATTTATCCACTTGTATAACAGTTTCAGTTAATCTCCCAGCATTCATTTAAATAGGGACTATGAATAAAGGGATCGTACTTTTGAATCTTGATTGAAATTTTGTATTTTGCTTCTCTCACTAAAACTTAATCATTCGTTCTCTCTATAGAATTACAGAATAATCAACTCTCGTATTCGAAATATCTTACACTTAACATTGCTGACCACAGTGAGAGATAGAAAAGTACATGGATTACAAATCTAAAACCAGAAAATACAAAATTCACAGCTAGTAATATTGATCGTAATGGAACCAGAGAAATCAATAAATGATCCTGCAATTCATGAATCCATTGAGGCTATTCAATCAAATTTGTGCAGGGAAAAAAGTCGAGGTAATAGTCAGGTCCCGAAGCAATATGATCAATCTAACATTGAAAATAGAATTGTTGGAGTAACTGTAATGAAGGTACTCAAAGGCAGAATCAAGCTAAAGGCTTAGAAAGCAGTGAAGTTATTGGTGTTTTACACATGTTAGAAATGGGATCTACTTATCTTGAAGGAAGCTTTTCTGTTGACCCGTTAATGAGCAGCAGTTCTCCTACAAAGCAAAGTACAGGTAGTCTTCTATCTTCACCTGTTAGTAAGGAGATTGGAAATGGTAAGAAAGCGGAATTAAAGAAGATTAAGAAAGTTAAACATTTCAACACAAAGGGGATTCTTGCTCCTAAATGTTTGCAGCATAAGCATACTGCAAAATCTACTAAAATGTTTAACTGACCAGTACAATTCTATGTTGGAATGTACGTGGTGTGGGAAACAAGAAAACTCAATCCATAATTAAATCGATTAAAAAGGCTAAAAAAGTTTCCTTTCTTGCTCTCCAAGAACCTATGGTCTGTGGTTCTCAATTGAGGGTCATTGCGAAGAAATTAGGGTTTCAAGGCTATATTGGTAATTGTAGTAACAAATTCTGGGTATTGTGGAATGAAGACTACAAGGTGGATATTATTATTGATGATGACCAATTTCCACACTTATTGGTTAGACATACTGTTATCCCTAAAGACTTCTTAGTAACTGTAATCTATGCCAAACGCTCAAGGAGTTTAAGAAGAATGCTTTGGAACAAATTGAGAGAGGTTGAAGAAAAAGATATAGAATAGATTTTGACGGGGAGACTTCAACACAATTTTTGTTCCTAGTGAACAACTTCACTGCACTACTAACTTCTCTGGGAGTATGGAAGCGTTTAACAACTTTATTTTGGACTGCAACCTCATTGATGCTGGGTTTTCGGGGAATAAATATTCTTGGTCTAATGGGAAGCAATGGAGGAGATTAGACAGAGCTTTATTGAACAATAAATGGGTCGAATATATTGATAATATTAATGTAATACATCTCCCTAAGTCTTGCTCTACCCATTCCCCTCGTCTGATTACTATATTTACTGTTACTTAAAAAAGAGTATCAAATTTCAAGTTTTTGAACATATGGTGCAAGCACAAGGATTTTCTTAAGTTTGTTGAGGAATGTTGTGCTATTGATTACGAAGGAGAGGCTATGTTTAAATTTTGGTTCAAGCTAAAGCATTTAAAGGCAAGGTTGAAGGTCTGGAACAGGCAGGTCTTTGGTAATATCTTTGAAGCTATAAAAAAAGTGGAGGAGGAAATCAACAACTTGAAGGCTAAGGTACTAGTTTCTAACTCTTCTCAGGATATTAATAAATTAAAGCAGGCCAAGGATGATCATCTCTTGCTACTTGTAAGAGAGGAGGACTACTGGGCTCAGAAAGCTCATGCCAACTGGGTTCTTGAGGGTGACATGAATTTTGCTTTCTTTCATAGCTATGTGAAGAGGAAGTATAAAAGGGCTAAAATATCTAGAATCTGGACTGGAACTTATTGAGAGGAAGATGAAACTGCAATTGAGGAATCTGTTGTTCAACATTTCAAATCCCTAATTGCTGACCTACCTAACCCTTGGTGCCCTAACTTACTTGAAGATTTCATTCCTAAGCTTGTTGAAGACTCTGAGAATGAAATGCTTATGATGGTTCATATGGACTCTGAAATATATGAAGGTATAAATGATCTAAACTCTATTGCTGTTGCTGGGCCAGATGGATATAATGGAAAGTTTTTTAAAACTTGTTGGTCTATCATAAGAACAGATCTGTGTGAGGCTATCAAAGACTTTTTTAGGGAGGGATCTTTTCCTATGGGGTTGTACACTACTACTCTTTGTCTTATTCCTAAGGTGGATGCCCTCAAAACTTGGAAGGACTTTAGACCAATAAGTCTAACTACCTTTATGAGCTGAATAATTTCAAAAATCATTAGTAAAAAACTGTCTAATATCCTTCCTAAGTTGGACAACAAAGTTAGGGACAAATGTATTCAGGATAATGTGTTGATTGCTCAGGAATTGATCAGTGAGTTGAACAATAAAGTTAGGGGTGGTAACATTCTGCTAAAGGTCGACATGGAAAAAGCGTTCGACAGAATGGATCATACTTTTATCTAAAGCATTCTAAGGGCTTTTGGTTTCACATATGTATTTACAAGGATGGTTGAAAGAATTTTGAGGAATTGTCAGTTATCAGTAATGGTTAATGGTGTGTTGAAAGGGTATTTTAGATCAAACAAAGGCTTGAGACAGGGTGATCCAGTTTCACCCAATCTTTTTATTTTGGGGCAAGAATACCTCCTAATGGGTCTCAATCATCTACTCAGAAATACACCTACTTCAATGTATACGAGTAAAGAAGAAATAAACTCATCTTGTTTGTGTTTTGCTGACGATATCCTTGTTTTCTGCAATGGATCCATTGAATCTGTCAAAAATCAAAGGAAGATGTTTAAATTGTATGAAGAAACATCAGGGCAACTTGTAAACAAAGATAAGTCTAGGTTTATTACCTCGAAAAAGCTGTCTACTCAGCACGTAAGGAAGTTGGAGATGCTTCTAGGATTTAACCATGCTAATCTGCCTTTTAAGTATCTGGGTGTTGGCTTAAACAATAAAAAGAGAATTAGCAATCATGATGACATTATTGCAAAAACTATCAACAAGATGTCAGATTGGGACAAAAAAACTTCGTCTTTTGGGGGCAGATTAGTGCTGGTCAAACCTGTTCTGCCTACATATCCGATCTATGCTCTTCAAATCTCTGATTTTCCTAAAACTACCATCAAGATACTTGAAGTCCTTTACAACAAATTCTTGTGGGGTAGTAAAGCTAACACGGACACCATTCATTGGTGCAAATGGTCTAAACCATGGTTGAGTTTTGAAGAAGGTGGTTTGAGTCTTAGAAAACTAGATGATATGATGGAGGTTTTTGCTGCTAAACAATGGTTTAAACTTAGAAAACAAGATTCTCTTTGGGCTACCTACATGAAATCGATATACTTCAAGGATCAGCATCCCTTAATTGCACCAATGAACTCTAAGAGCTCTCTAACGTGGAAAAGACTATGTAAAATTAGAGACAGAGCTAATATCTAATTTGGCATGTCAAAGAAGGTGAAGTGGATATCATGTTGGACAGATGGTGCTCTCCAATGGCTTTCAAGGTTTTTGCTGAAAATGACTATTGGGAAAATGGGTCGTGGAATTTAAGAAAATTGGAAAATGTACTGAACAAAGAAGAAATTCTAGTACATTTCCAATGTTTCTCCGAACAAGGCTTCAAGGGATTCATTCAGTTGGTCTCTAAGTGGAGATGGTCTATTCTCCACTAAAGACATTTGGGAAGAGTTTAGGAAAAAAGGTGTAAAATCATAACTTTTTGCCAGAACCTGGAACAAGATCACGCAAGCTAAATTTTCTTTTACTTTATGGAGAGCTTTTAAATGCTGGCTCCCAGTTGACTCGATTATGCAAAGAAAGAAAATGCAATTATTCTCTAAGTGTCAAAACTATAGAAACTCTGAAAACGTTAATCATGTCTTTGTAGATTGCCAAAAGGCGTGGGAAGTCTGGTCTCATTTTGCTGCGCATTTCAATATTTATCTTTCTAAGCCCATGTCCCTCTCACATATGGTCAGGAAGTGGTCCTGGTCCACTGACAAGGTGATTCATATACGAAATATTCTGCCTTCGATTGTAGTATGGGTTTTGTGGTCTGACAGAAACAAGAGTAAAATAGAAGGAAGAACTCAGAACTCTAAAGGTTTATTTGGACAAATTTGTCACATTCTGACTGGTCTCGATAATGCTAACCTATTGAGAAGAAAATTCTAAGGTAAAGATAGTGTAGTTGGGCCATCATTAGGATGTTTAAATCACCTTCAAAGGACCATTATTCCTATCCCTCTAAGTTGGATCTGTCCAAAATTGGGCAGATTCAAACTCAACACTAACGGTGTGTGTAGTAACTCTGGCTAGTGTTTTGGAGGAGGTCTGTTAAGGGACATCATTGGAAAGGTTATTTTTTGTTTTGGCAAGGTCTATGGTTAGGGAAGTCCTATTATAGCTGAGACAAGGGCATTGTTCGATGGTCTTCAGGTCTGTTTTGACAGAGGTTTCAAAGAGCTTGACGTTGAGACTGACTCTCGTATTCTAGCTCAGATGATTCTCACGGGAAGGTCTCCTTGGTATCTCAAGGCCATAATCGAATGCTGCTACAAACTAATTTCTTCAAATGTGAAGGTTATCCACATCTTTAGAAAACAAAATGTAGCAGCGGATTGGATCGCTAATTTAGCCCTATAATATGTAAAAAAAATCACATTTGAAGAAGGCAAAATTCCAGACAGATTAAGAGCTATAGCTTTGCTAGAGGAGCTCGGTCTATGCTACCGAGAGGGAATCTAGAGAACTAGATCAGATTTGTACCTGGTTGTTCCTCGAATTCGTTGCGATTGTTGTAGCTATCAAGATGCTTTGTTGAGTTTTACTGATTGGATTCGAAATTGACGATTATTTCCTGGGTGTTGGTTTGATTTCTGCTTTGATTTTTGGATTCGTGATCGAATAACCAAGGATAGTGTTCGAAGTGAAAAGGAAGAAAGAGGAGATTTAGGGTTTCATTTGTAATTTTCTGTATTAATGGTTAAGGAGCGTGTATTATTTGACCCAATTGCAATCAAGGTCCAATAGTTAGCCCCAAAAAAAGGAACTGGACCCTACATAGAATTATCTATTATCAGACGCGTTTCTCCAATGTGGTATGGTTAGAGACTTGTCTTCAACGTATCCTGAATTTTATTCATGTTATATTTTTTTTTTCGAATATGGGGATATTTAGATGGAGGATGGATTTCTCTCCAAGATTTTGTTTTCTTGAATCTCAAGTAGTTTTGGCAAGTCTCTTTATCTTGACCTCTTCTCCCTTGATCCTGGAATAACTTCTTCCTCTGTTTCGGTTTTCCTCTCCAGACATTCTAGAGAGGCAACAAAGACTCTCCTCCTGCTGCAGCTCCAGATCAACAACTTGATGATCTCCAAAATTTCCCTCCTCTAATTCAATCTTATTAACATATGATTCATTCTTCTTCTATTCAGTTCCCTAATATGAGAACTAATCTCACATTTGAAGAAAAAGATCACTTGAAACCTACAAGCACAACATATGTACTTATCATCAAACCAAAACCAAATCACTTTGAAGATCTTATAATCTCCACCAAAGATTCTCACCCAGCAATTTCCTTTTATCTAAAGATAAGCGGGAGCTAGAACTAAAGGAGAAACACACGTTAATAGGTAAATTTTACCTTGGTAGACCAAAGATGCCAAAAATCCAGAAGTTCTTTCATTCTTTCGGCTGTAAAGGAAAAGTTAGAATGACTTTTTGGGATAAAATCCATCTAATGATTGAAATTGACCTTCTTAAAGATGTTAAAACATTTGGAGGTGTAACGTCTAAGACTGTTGCTCAATCAACTATGAGAATATTAAAGAGGTCACCAAATTTTAACCCTAAAAACGAATCTCATATCACCCTATCCTTGATTACTTTTCCTAAATTGCCTACTTTCATGTACCCCTGAGGAAATTATATTGTCCCTAGCCAAATCTATTAGTAACCCACTTCAAACATGGGTTCCTCAAAAAAACAAAGTCATTTACAACTCTTGTATGTGATTGGTGGAAACATATTCCACAATAGACCATATTTCAAAGATTTGGATCAATTTTGGAAGTGAACAAAGGTTCTTGAAACATGTGGCCTCTGGTGCTAGACCTCTTTATTGCACTGAGTGCTGGCATATAGGTAAAAAATCTTCAGATTGCAGAAAACTTACCAAATCTACATTACCCTTAGTCTCCCAGCCACCCGAGCCAAAACTTAAATAAATTATTGTCAAGAACTATTTTGATCATCTACTTGATCCACCTAATCTATTTTCTCTACCTTCGATTTCCAACCATGCATATGACTCTCTTCTCCTCGCCCGACCTGGCCTGCAAACCCAATCAACAATCTCACCAACAGAACAATCTCAAACATTATCATATAATAAAAAATTAGACTTACCATTACCATTTAATCAAGTTGGTCATCCCATCATCCCCACCGTTCAGACTTCCAAAATCAATGAAGCCATCACCATCCTCAACTCTGACATTAGTATAAATGCTACTCATATTAATGAATATGGAAGATTAGACCATTTATCTCCCAAAATTAGAGCCACTTGCAGTCTCTCATCCACTCCTTTAGCTCATGCAAAATATTTATATACTAAATTAAACACATCAATAGACCTAATGCCACAAAAGCATTACCCTTTCAAGAGGTTGTCAAACCTTTATCTGGATCCTCTAAATGACTGTAAACCTTATTTGTTGGAATGTCACGGCCATTGGCAACAAAGAAACTAAAGGAATAATCAAGTCTATTTGAAAATCTAAGTCTATAAACTTTATAGCCACTCATTATCCACTACTGTAAAGCTTCTTGGTTTTCAACATTCTACCTCTAATTTCTCCAACAAAATTTGGATAATGTGTAGAAAATATTTTGATGTCCAAATACTTCTCAATCATGAGAAATTTATTCACCTACAGGTCACTTATCTCCCCTTAAAAAAAATATGTTCTAACAACTGTTGTTTATGCTAAATATAATAGGTACCTAAGGACTAACCTGTAGAATTCTTTAAGAGTTATTTATAATAAGTCGCATGACTCGGTAGTAATGGGAGACTTTAACTCCATCATTAATCCTTCTTAGCATATATCTTGCTATTCTCTTTATCTCGAGAGTATGGATGATTTTAATGAAACTATAGCAGACCGTACCCTTATCGATGTTGGCTATGTTCGCTCCACATATACTTGCTCTAACTCTCATAAATGGAAGATATTTGACAGGGTTTTATACCACAAATTTTGGTCCAACTCTTTTTAAAATACTATAGTTAACCACTTAGCTAGAATTGGGTATGACCATTTTCCCCTCCTTATCACTTGTTCTAGTGACTCCCATAGAATCATATCCTATGTGGTTCCTTCACCCTACCTTCATGCAGAGGAAATTGAATGCAATTGGAAGGCTACCATGGTTGGCCCTCCTCTTTTTGTTCTTCTGGTAAAAATTAAAAAGACTCAAGTTATTTTTAAAAGAGTGGAATAAAAAGCTTTTGGAATTTTTGTTAATGCATTAGCCAAATCTGAAAATAAGGTATGCTTTCTTGAAAATTATTTTGCCACTTGTAAGACCAATGAGGACAATTTAATGTTAGCCAAATCCAAATCTTTACATCTCCAATTACTTGCTATAAAATAAAGTTATTGGCTGCAGAAGACTAGCACCAATTGGACCTCCAATAGTGATAGAAATACTACTGTTTTCCATAACTATGTTAAACAAAAGAACAAAAGGACTTTCATTCACAAAATTAAAGTTAAAAATACGTGGATTAATGAACCCGTTGCTATTGGTGACTCTGATGTTAGTCATTTTCAATCATTTTTAACTGAAAACAATAAGACTTGCTCTATTCCAAACCTGAATCACATAATTCCCAAACTTATAACTACTAAAGATAATTGTAACTTAATGGTTCTTCCTACTGATAAAGAAATTTACACCTCTATTAAATCCATCAACTCTTCAAACATTGCTGGAGTTGATGGTTTTAATACAAATTTCTTTCAAAATTGTTGGACTCTTATTGCTAATGATCTATGTGTTGCAATTAGACGGGTGTTTGCAGGTGACCCTATGCCTCAAGGCATCTTTGCTATTGTCATCACTCTCATACCTAAGACAAACAACCTCGAAGTTGGAGTGACTACATGCTCATCAGTTTGTGCACTATTTTCAATACAATTCTCTCAAGAATCCTTAATGACAGACTTTCTATTTTCTTCCCCAAGCTTATATCAAAAGAACAATCTGTTTGGTTAAAAGAAGGAATATTCAAGATAACATCCTCCTCATGCAAGAAATGGTTCATGATCTGAATAAGAAGAACATATATCGCAACTTGATCAATAGATTAGATATGGCCAAAGCCTTTGATAGGATTTCTTTGTCCTTCATTTATTAGATCCTTGATGCTTTTGGCTTTAAAAATACTTTTTCTGGGCATAATCGAAAGCTTAACATCTAATAACATATTCTCTATTATCATTAATGGTACTTCTAAGGGCTATTTTAAATATATCTATGGTCTTATATATGGGGACCCATGTCCCCTAGTGTGTTTATCCTCTCTGAAGAGTTTTTAATAAGAATTCTAAAGGATATTTATACTAATAATAACCATATTTGATACAAGAATTCAGGTTCTACCTTGATTCCTTGTTTGGCCTTCATAGCTGACATCAACATCTTCATCATTGGCTCCCAATCCAGCCTCTCCAAAGTTTAATATATTTTGCATCATATCAAGAAGTGTCTCGTCATATTATCAACAATACCAAATAAAACATCATTCACTCTAACAAAATATCAGCTACAAGATTAACTCAACTCAAGATCAAGACTGGTTTTAATATAAAAAACTCCATATAAAGTATATGGGTATCACCATTAACAATACAACAAAATCATCTAACTTTGAGGATCTCATCACCAAGATCAGGCAAAAGACCAAAGACTAGAATCATCACCTCCTAACTTTTGAGAGTAGACTCATTCTACTCTGATTTATCCTTCAAGCTATCCCCTACTATCATCTCCAATGCTATAATCTTCTTAAAGCTACTATAAGAAGAATTTTGAAGTAATCTGAACAAATACGTATGGGGTTCTTCTGAAACCAATAATGAAACTATATGGGCTAAATGAAGTACCCTAACTCTTCCCTATGATGAAGGTGGAATCAATATCAGAAACCTTAAAGATATGCAAACTACTTTTATTTGCAAGTTATGGCATACTTTCAGATTAAATACATCTCTTTGGGCAAACTTTATGCATGGTAAATATTGCAAGAATAATTATCATATGCAGGTCAATAAGTGAAACAAATTTTCTAATGCTTGGGAGAGACTAATGCACATTAGACTTGTGGCTGATAGATACATATATTGGCTCCTTGGTAAAGGAAAGATTGAATTCAGTTTGGACTGATAATTTAAACCTAACCCTCTGAGAAAACAATTCACTGTATATTCAACTTCAAGTCAAGGATTTTTATAATAATGGCTCGTGGGATTTCTATAAGTTGTCCTTCTCAGCTTTTCTATCAGACATCTTCAGGATCTAAAATCTTTCCCTCAATGAAAATAAAGTAGATAATCTTCAATGGACCATTTCTAACGATGGCAAGTTTCACTCCAAAGATACCTGGGAATCACTGACAATTAGAGCCTCTAAATCAACTACTTTTAAAAGAATCCTGAATCACATTTCTCTAAAGAAATTCTCATTTCTTCTTTGGAGAATTTCACACAATTGGATCCCTACTGATTATGTGTTTCAACTCAGGAATATGCAACCGGTCTTTAAACGCCAATTATGTAACAACTCTGAAACCCTAAATTATGTTTTTGTTAGCTGTAAAAAAATTGGCACATTTCGAGCTACCATGATGGTCTATTCAATCTAAGCATATCACATACTATTCAACACAGAATCGGATGCTGGTTTGATTCTTTTCCTAATGGTATCCATACTAGGACTATTATCCCCCCTATCATCACTTAGTCTATATGGAATTTCAAAAATAAAGTAAATCATAATCAAGCTAATATCTCTGCTATGTTTATCATTAATCAAATAAACATAATTATTCTTAACTTAGACCAATCCAATCTTCTAAGAAGAACGCATTGGTCAAAGGACAATGATATAAATTATGTTCTAAATTGTTTTAACCATCGCAATCAGCCTATAAAATTGATTGTTATCAGATGGTATCCTCATATAAAAACTCATCTTAAACTTAATATTGATGCATCATGTCTTCCTAATGTTGAAGCTTCAAGACGTGCCCTAATAAGAAATTCAAAAAGAGAAATAATTGCTGCTATAAGTCGTCTTTATAGTAAGCAAACTCCTATTTCTTTTGAATTTTTAGCTTTACTGGATGACTTTTTATTATGCAATAATCTGAAAATCAATAACTTTGATGTTGAAACTGACTCTAAAATTATATATCCTCTCGTAGCCGCCGCCATGATTCTACTTTAGGTGTGTGCTAAATCTTTATCTGTTTTTTATTTTTGTATCCAACAAACACATGAAATGTTTAAAAAAATTAATCTGCTGGATTAGTTAAAATTGGGTTTTGGTTTAGTCCCATCATAATATTTCCATATTCTAAAAAAATTAATTAGTTCCCTACTCGAAAAATCTATGATTTTGGAATATTTTCGATTGTTCGATATTTATCTCATTTACTTCGAGATATCTCGATGTTTTGATTATTGTTTAGCGTTTTATGGAATGAGACCCCTCATCGTCAAGGATGAGCTTTTCATTTTGTATTTTGTGATCTAGATCTCCTTATAACTTAATTATAATTCGGACGTAGTTTTTTGTTTTCTCTATTCTCATTTATTTCGTTGTAATTTTTTATATTTCATAATTTTTGGTTTTTATTTTTGTTGCGATATTTTTTTCCAATTATAATACGTGTTTGGATGTTTTCCAGCTGTATTTACATGCTTTCGGAGCAAGTCCGATAATGTTGAGAGATTACGTAATTAGTGGCTATTGTTTAGGAGTGTTTAATGTAACTCCGTAATTAGTGGCTATTGTTTAGGAGTCGTTCCGTTTATTTAGGAGACGTTACCTTAATTAGATTGGTTTAAGTTATTATATAAACACAGGAAGTAAATCAATCGAGGCAAGGCGTTTTTCTTTGAGCCATGTCTTTTCATGGTATCAGAGCGTGACATACACACACAATAAAACAATGGCCGGCGACGATGAAAAATCACCATCGTCACCAAGAAGGGAGATGAATTCACCATTTTTTCTCGGCACGGGAGACCGACCAGGCGACTTCATCACACCCACTCGTCTATACGGAGACAATTACGATGATTGGGCTTCAGATATTCAATTAGCTTTAGAGGCACGCCGCAAGTTCGATTTTCTGGACGATACCATCACTAAACCGACGCCTCCATATACCCAATATGATTGGAACACCATCAATGCCATGTTGGTTTCTTGGATTACCAACACAATCGATCCTACGGTAAAGAGTACCCTATCTAAATTTCGTGATGCGAAACGTTTATGGGAGCATCTTAAGCAACGATATGCTATGGTTAATGGTCCAAGAATTCAACAGTTAAAGACTTCAATTGCAAAGTGTGAGCAACCAAAATCTATGTCGGTTACAACTTACTACGGGAAACTGAATGTATTGTGGGAAGAATTGTTTAAGCATGAACCACTAATTACTTGCAGCTGTTGTCAGTCTTGTACTGCCGCATCTTTGCACCAAGCAAGACGAGAACAAGGTAAATTACATGACTTCTTGATGGGACTCAACACTGACTTGTATGCTCAATTACGTACCAATATTCTTTCTCAAGATCCTTTACCTTCGCTTGATCGAGCGTACCAACTGGTGATACAAGATGAACGTGTGCGGCTTGCCAAGTCAGTGACAGAAGACAACCCAACAGAGGTTCTTGGTTTCGCTGTTCGTACTGGCTTTACTGGCACAGGAAGAGGCCGCGGAAAAACGGACAGGCCCGTGTGTAGCCACTACAAGAAGACGGGGCATGAGTCTTCGAATTGTTGGTCCCTCGTTGCTTGTCCTCACTGTCACAAGCATGGTCATGACAAAAATAATTGCTATGAAATAGTTGGATATCCCCAGGGGTGGTTGGATCAAAACAAGGCTGATGTGGGTGCTGGTCGTGATCGTCAGCAGGCTGGTCGTGGGCGTGGTTCCGCTCGTGCTAATGCAACAAGCAGTACAATTGGAGTATCCTCTACTAAAAGCGCCACCGATCAACTCTTCACACCAGAACAATGGAAAGCTCTTGCAGGCTTAATTGGTAATGCTCCTGTTCAGGATGACAGGTTGAGTGGTAAGTTTGACACGATGTCATGGATCATTGACACTGGGGCAACTCATCACGTTACCGGTGATTTGTCTTGGTTATTTGACACTGTGGCATTATTTGACTGTCCAGTTGGACTTCCCAATGGTGAATCTGTCGTTGCAACAAAATCTGGTTCAGTTCGATTATCAGATAAATTAACTCTTAATAATGTTCTATATGTGCCGAAACTCAATTGCAATTTACTTTCGGTTTCACAATTGAATGATGACTTACATTGTATTGTCCAATTCAATTCTTATATGTGTGCTATACAGGACCACACCATGGAGCTGATTGGGACGGGAGTTAGGCGAGATGGACTTTACTACTTCTTTAGAGATGAAGGTGATTCAGTACAACATGTGTCTGTCAACAAAGCAGAATCGACTTTGGAGTTGTGGCACAAAAGGATGGGACACCCTTCAGCAAAAATAGTAAAGTTACTTCCTCCGGTTGGTAGTCTTAAGGGTAGTTTAAATAAAGCTTGTGAAATATGTTTCCGTGCTAAGCATCCAAGAGACAAATTTCCATTAAGTGACAATAGGGCAACTATAATTTTTGAGAAAATACATTGTGATTTGTGGGGACCTTATAAACATATCTCTTCTTGTGGAGCTCGATATTTTTTAACTATTGTTGATGATTTCTCAAGAGCTGTATGGATTTATTTGTTGGTTGATAAAACAGAGGTTTTTCGTATGTTCATGTTTTTTATTGCAATGGTAGATCGACAATTTTCTCAAACAGTGAAAGTCGTTCAAACTGATAACGATACAGAATTTAAATGCTTGCTTGACTACTTTTCTGCAACTGGTATTTTGTTCCAAACTTCCTGTGTGGGGACCCCACAACAAAATGGGAGGGTTGAACGAAAACACAAACATATTTTAAATGTCGGGAGGGCATTACGCTTTCAAGCAAATTTGCCTATTTATTTTTGGGGAGAAAGTGTTCTGGCTGCTGCTCATTTAATAAACTGCACTCCTTCTCCTCTTTTAAACAATAAAACACCTTTTGAAATTTTATTTGGTACCCCTCCTTCATATGAGGAAATACGCACCTTTGGTTGCCTTAGCTTTGCTCATAATCAAAAATCTAGTGATGACAAATTTGCAAGTAGAAGTAGAAAATGTGTTTTTTTGGGTTACCCGTTTGGAAAGAAGGGGTGGAAATTGTTTGATTTGGACAGAAAGGAATCGTTTGTTTCTCGAGATGTCAAGTTCTTTGAGGATATTTTTCCGTTTAATAACCCAGGTGCTGCAAATATTATTCCAGAAAATATTGTGCCTACGGCGCATGTTGAAGTTGATCATGATTTTGCTGATTTTGTTAATGATGATGCTGATTTGCCTAACCCACAAGTCCAAACACAACCCCACCAAGATCAAGCATCCCATTTTGATGCAGATCGGGACCCAGGTTTCAGGGAGGGTGGGCAGGTCCATACCGAGACTTCATCAACAGCACAAACAGAGGCCCCTTCTCAGTCACAAGTTGTTTTGCCTGATAGGCCCGAGTCACCAGGACTTGATAATACACGCAATGGGCAGTCAATTCCTATGGGAAGGGGGATGAGGAATAAAATTCCTTCAGTTCTATTACGAGACTTCGTTACTCATACTGTTGTAGCTGAAAGTCCATCTTCCGCCACTCCGTCTCCACAGCATCCCTCAGGTACCCCTTATCCCATAGCACATTATATAAATTGTGACCATTACTCTGTGAATTATCAGAAGTTTCTTGCATCTATTATTTCGAGCAATGATCCCAAGTCGTTCAAAGAAGCTATGAAAGATGTAGGTTGGCAAAAGTCAATGCAGGAGGAGATTCGGGCTTTGGAGGAAAATGGTACGTGGACGCTTGAACCTCTTCCAAAGGGTAAGCGTGCTTTGGGAAGTCAGTGGGTTTACAAAACCAAGTATTCCTCAAGCGGTGATATTGAAAGGCTCAAATCCAGATTAGTAGTTTTGGGGAATCATCAAAAAGCAGGTATTGATTATAATGAGACTTTTGCTCCGGTTGCCAAAATGACTACGGTACGTGCTTTCTTGGCTATTGCAGCTTCGAAAAATTGGGAACTTCATCAAATGGATGTTCACAATGCCTTTTTGCATGGAGATCTTGAGGAAGAGGTTTATATGAAACTTCCCCCTGGATTTGAGAGTTCTTATCCAAACTTGGTCTGCAGGTTACGAAAATCTCTTTATGGGTTGAGACAGTCTCCGAGATGTTGGTTTGCAAAGTTGGTCACGGCTCTTAAAGGATACGGTTTCTTGCAATCCTACTCTGATTATTCCCTTTTTACTTACACTAAGGGCAATGTTCAAATAAATGTGCTAGTGTACGTCGACGATCTTATTATTTCTGGGACTGATTCCGCTGCACTTAAGGCATTTAAAGCCTATCTCAGTGACTGTTTTAAGATGAAAGGTCTTGGCAATTTGAAATATTTTCTCGGAATCGAGGTGGCAAGGAGTTCAGCTGGTTTGTTCTTGTGTCAACGCAAGGACACGCTTGACATTATTTCGGAGGCTGGATTATTGGGAGCCAAGCCGTGTGGCTTCCCGATTGAGCAAAATCACAAATTGGGTCTCGCAAACGGGGTGCTTTTGTCGAACCCTGAATCCTATCGTAGATTAGTGGGTCGGCTCATTTATCTAGCAGTGACCCGTCCAGATTTGGCCTACTCGATTCATATATTATCTCAGTTTATGCAGGAGCCCAAAATTGAGCATTGGGAGGCAGCTTTGAGAGTCGTTCGTTATTTGAAAGGTACTCCGGGTAAGGGTATTTTGTTACGTGCAGATAGTAATCTATCTCTGCAGGGTTGGTGTGACTCTGATTGGGCAGCATGTCCAATAACTAGACGCTCTTTGTCCGGATGGCTTGTGTTTCTTGGACAATCTCCTATTTCTTGGAAGACCAAGAAGCAATACACAGTTTCTCGCTCGTCTGCAGAAGCGGAGTACCGAGCTATGGCAGCCATTACTTGCGAGCTCAAATGGTTGAAGGGGTTGCTTCTGAGCTTGGGCGTGCACCATCCTCAGGCAATCCAGCTTTTTTGTGATAGTCAGTCAGCCCTCCATATGGCCAAAAATCCGGTATTTCATGAACGCACCAAACACATTGAGGTTGATTGTCACTTTGTTCGGGATGCAGTAGTCGATGGTTTGATTGCTCCGTCATATGTTCCTACTGGTGCACAATTGGCGTATATTTTTACAAAGGCCCTTGGAAAGAAACAATTTGATTATCTTCTTGGCAAGCTGGGCATTTTTGAACCTCATGCTCCACCTTGAGGGAGGGTGTTGAGAGATTACGTAATTAGTGGCTATTGTTTAGGAGTGTTTAATGTAACTCCGTAATTAGTGGCTATTGTTTAGGAGTCGTTCCGTTTATTTAGGAGACGTTACCTTAATTAGATTGGTGTAAGTTATTATATAAACACATGAAGTAAATCAATCGAGGCAAGGCGTTTTTCTTTGAGCCATGTCTTTTCAGATAATCAAAAAATTTAATTATGATATATTTAATATTTTTTAGAAACAAAAACAAAAACTTATATTACTTTTGTTTTGCTTAGTCCTTCGTTACTGGACTAGGAGTAGCGGGAACATTAATATCTGGTTTATAGATAGTAACCCTAGTGGGTCCTGTAATGAATAACGGTATTCGAAAAGCAACTCCTACGTGTCCCTTTAATTTTTAGAGTATTAATTTATTTATTTTTTCTTTCCATTGTTGTTCTTGACTGAGTATCGATCTACTAGAGTTCTTGAAGTTTGAATTTGAGACTGATTTTAGAAGTTTGTAGTAGTAGAGAAATGAGAGGGAAAGTTGGTGTTGGTTTAAATTTGTTTTTGTTTTGGGATGGTTAGTGAATAGGGTTAGGACTTAGTAAAAACGAAAAAAAAATTTTGGTATAAAATTGGAGCTACTTAAAATATGTGTGGGTATGGTTTAAATTGGGACTGCTTATCCAAAAGAACCATAATTTAACCAAAACCTAACTATAATTGTGATTATTTTGTGCTACAATTTGTTTTTGGCTTTATCAAACTTTGTACAATTTACTTGCATAATTCTATATGCATTCATGTTTCCAAAACTACCAATAGTTAAGTACTCCTTTATCTAAAGTAACATCCGAGGGATCCACGACTGTCAAGAGTAGTCTTGCTGCTGTTGGAATCAAGATAAAAGTACTTTAACCTTTTCACATATTTTGAAAAAAAATCATTCATACTTAATTTTTTAAAGGACGAGCGACGATTTGAAAGTTGAGTGTGGGGTCGTTAACAGTTTCGAAAAAATCGAGAATTAGATTGGAGCCAGATCGATAAAAATCAGATCGAAAACGTATTGTATTTTAACGGTCTGGTTTAGGGTTCCATCTAAAAACCAAAATTGATAAGGAATCAAAATAATATAAGCGGTTCAAACAGATAAAATCGATAAGCCAGTAGAACCGATTAGAAACAAAACCAATAAAATCGGTAAACCGATAGAATCAATATGGAATCGAATCGATAGAATCGATAAACCGGTAGAATCGATAAGAAATTGAACCAATAAAACCGTTATAATTGACTTTTTATTTTTATTTTTTATACATTATATTGTCAAAATTAATAGTTAATTACGATTTTTTAATAAAAATAAAATATTGACTTCTAAAATTATGTTTATGTTATTTATTTAAGTAAAAAAATTAAAAATTAAATTGGAATATAATGTAATTTTTTTAAGTGGACCAAACAGGACCAAAATTGGACCAATAACGGATCAAACTGAAACGACCCGAACCAAACTCGGACGGTAGCGGAACCGAATCCGAATTGGACCAAACCAAATCGAAAGCTTAACGGTCGGATCTGATTCCGTCAAAATCTAGACCGACAACACCCCTAGTTAAGTGACTTAGCCTACAAGAAATGTTGAAACAAATTAGCTATGCAATTAACTTTTTTTCTTGCTTTTGTTTGGCATAAAAAGTAATTGTATAAATAGGATTAACCTCAAAAATATCTAATTAATCAATAAATAACATAGAGAAAACCAGATTAAATAACAAACAAGTGAAAAAATGGGCTATCTAGGTAATGGGATCCTAGTATTGTGGCTCGGATAAAACATGATGGGCAATCAGCGGACCTAGAGACTGGGTTTCTATGAAAGTCCTCACGTTTCTCTCTTTCCAAACATAATAAATTATAGAGTAGAGTTGTGGGGTAGAGATAGCATGTCCATTGGAATAGGGGATCCAAGAGCTGACAGTGGTTAGCCAGGTGGTTTAATCAGAAGACGGCGGGGCATGTTAATTTTTCTCGAGATGGTCTCCCAAATAGGTCTCGTGAAACAACAATCGATCAAGATGTGGTCGATAGATTCATATGAGATTACAAAGGACGCAATCGGTCGGTATTCCAAACATAGAGTTTGTCCTTAGTTGAAAGCTTGTTTTAAATGATAAAACAGTGCATGAAGATGTTGAATTTTTTCCAGATCAATGAGACCCAAGGTATTTTTGGCTCATACTGTTTGATGAAGTTGTACGTACTGCTTATGGAGAAACAATCACTATTTTGATTTGATTCTAAAGAAATATTTCCTCCATAGTAGTCGGGGCAGTGAGGACAATAATAGCATCCCTTATCTTCTGAAGGTGGTGTTGATGAAATATTTTACCCACACGAATCAGGAGGACCAGTTCCACGATCCATTACAAATAATATCATAAGCCGGGTTCTTACCGTGAAGACGAGCATGTCTGATGATGCTGAGATCATAACGGTCCACTAGTTAATTGGTAAACAGTCATGGACCATACCAAATAGATGTAGAAGAATCATTTCCAATAAAGACTTTGTAAAAGCTAATGGCAACGATGCATTTAGGGGTCTTTAATTATGGTCAATCTTCAAAGCGCATCTGAGACCTTTACGATTCGTGTGGTAACCATGCATGACGTCCTCGCATTATCTAAAATATTCCGATCATGCAGAAATACTGCCCGGGAAGAGTCGATTAGTTAAAGAAGGACCGACTTGATTCTAACCGCTACCGTCTTAAAGATAAACTTATAGATTAGATTACAACAGACAATACATATCCGAAGGTGAGTGCACTTTGGATGTGAGGAAAATAACGGTTTTATCCTTTATACTTAGATTGTCGATTTTCTCTTATTTTTTTATATGAAAACATGTGAAAACACCAACTTGGCACATGGTATGTTTGTCCATGGAAAAAGAATCAATACAATTAAGATATTCTTGTGTTCTTAAGGGAGAAAGGGGTATATAACCGAGCTAGGACGAGTTAATTAAACATGTGTTACTCTCCAAGTAACTATCAAATATGTATTTTGTGTGCAGAATAATGTTACTGATTTAGTGGGGAAATAAAAAGCATTTGTTTCTTTTCTCCTGTTAACTCTCTTTCTGCTTTTAGTGATATTATCTTGTTGGAGAGTCTCTATATGAGTCATTTAAGAATTTCAGTTAGATTATGGTTATTATGGGAATAATGTACATCACTCTTTACTAAATTTTAATGACAGGGTTTTCTTGACCAACATTTTTTCGATTAATTTCAGATAAAGGTAATACAAATCAAGGTAAAGATCATACTGAGTATCTCTCATCCGAGGTTACACAAACAAGAAGTAGATCCTGTAATAGGAATCGAATGATGAACTCTCAAGTGTAAACAAATGTGCTAAGGGTCATCCTTTTCCGATTGCAAGACTAATGACCTATATATATATTAAGGAAATGACACGCTAAGTAATTTCTAGACAAATATATTACTATCTAGTATCCAAAAAAGGTTAATGCTCACTTAATATTCACCTCAATAAACATATTCCCTTTTAAGACCTAATTGAATTTTAATACCATAATTACCCTCAACCTAGTATATAAGGGTTAATTTGTAAAAAAAAGGCCTTTTGGCTACAGTACCATCACTTTATTTTTGAATTTTGAATTTATGACACACTCTCTCTCCTCTCTCCTAACCTAACAAACAACCCGTTTTCCAAGAAGGTCTGTTCGTTTCAAATTTTCTTGCCGTGATCACACACTCTTTCCGGCAACAATCATTGGCTACCGGCGAACCAACTAACCACCGTATTCGGTCAGTTCCGATCATCGGCCACCAAACGACGTCGACGAAACTCATAATTATAGCTTCATTTTTACAGCTTCTTCAAGCATTGAACTAGGAAATCCAGTCAATCCCGTCGACTCAATCTCGACTCAGACCTTTGAACCACTAAGTTACCGTCGACTTCACCGGTGAACCAGTTCCGAAGTCACAACGAAGGTCAGTATTTTCTTTCATTTGCAACTGCATTCTTGTTTTTCCGTTTTTGATCTTAACACAAGGTTCACTAAAGTAACTAATGTATGTTAATGGAAGAAAATTGTTTAGTTTCTCTTTCTGGTCGAAACAAAGTATCGATAAGGCTCCAGTGACATTCTGGTAAGAAACTGCAGTTTTCCATCTTTGTTTGACAGGATATGATTACTGCATATTCACTTTGAGATACAAGGATGAGATTTATGTGTTTTTTATGTGTTGTCATTGCTAGTTTTGTTTAGTTCTTAACCGTGGTTGCGTTTTATTTGTTAATGGCACGAATACTTACATTGACTTTAGTCATTGCGTTTTTACCTAAAATTGATACATGGTCTTGCGATTTGTGTATGTATATAGTGGTTGCTAGATGTCAGTATGAACATTACGATTTGTTGTAGACAATGCTAGATTAGTGTTCATACATTCCGATTGTAGTTATGGTACATTGCTAGATGCTTTCAAACATATATCATTTGGACAGATTTAGCTCTATAACACATTCATGTGTTGTACGATGCCCTACAACAAACTAACCCAATATTCTACAATTCAGGTTACCATATGTCGAAACCAAAAGTTTGTATTTTCAAATTTGGTCACGAAGCAGCTATTGTTCCATTGTCCGAATAAGAAAATTTCGAGTCTTTGCAACAGTACGTTGAAAACACATGGGAGGGTCTTGTTAGAGGCAACTACAGCATTAGCTATTATTATGGTGCTCAGAATTTTTTTTGTTTAATAAGGAGACTTATTTTATTGGGTTGGAATGTTACCTTGATGTGGAGCGTCTCAAGAGTGTTAGTTTTCTTATCGAAGAGCAGGTTGCTTATAAAGGCTCCGCAATTAAACGTAAACAACCGGTTCAACTTTTCAAAGAAACTTTGCATAACCAACGAATTAGCGGTGAAAGAAGTAACTTCTTAGTGATTTCAACCCCAAAGAAAAAGCATCTTGGTACAACTGGATGGGCGGAAGCTATCGTCGGTGTTGGTCAGTCATTTGCTGATGGTGCTGTAGGTCTAAGGTTATCCTTATCCCATTATGCATTAGAGAACAGTTTTGCCTTTATGTACATGCATAATACCTTTAGGAAGATCACCGTTTATTGTGTAAACAAAGATTTGGACGGGTGCAAATGAAGGCTGTATGCTTCTGTTGATTCTAAAACCGGTTTAATGACCATAAAAAGATTTGTTAGTACCCATACTTGCAGTCCCGTATTCACAAAAAAGAAGAGCAGGCATTTGTCTTCTGATTTGATTGCCAATGAGATTCATGATTCTCTTAGGAACTGCCTAACAGTAACAGCTAAGACTATACAGTCCTCTATCAAACAGTACGAATTGCGTTAGAAAATGCGCGTCGTGTAGTATTTGGAGATAGCAATACCTCTTTTGGATTGCTAAAAGCATACTTCAAGAGACTAAAGAGTCGTGACATCACTGCGGACTGCCATTTGGATTTAGCTCCCGACCATGTTTTCTGTTGCTGTTTTATAGCGTTCGGGGCGTGCCTTCAGGGTTTCCTTTCGTGCCGGCCTTTACTGTACGTTGACGGAACCAATCTAACAAGGAAGCATGGTGGCGTGTTTCTTTCAGCAGTGGAAAAATATGGAAACAACGATCAGTCCATTTTTCACTATACTTTTGGTCTACATATGTGCTTCGTTGTTTCAAATGTATATAATTAGCTAAGGTTTCTAGATTGGTTATGTTTAGATTACGAATTAAGCATGTACGTTAGTTAGGCAGACCTAGGTTGCTAGATTGTATAATGGTGTGATTGTGATTTACGCCTACTTTAGTTAGCTACATTGACGAAAAAACTGTTACAATGGTCTTACTAGATAGGTTTTATCTACATTGCGATTTTGGTTCATTCATCCAAGCAGCTTAGTATTGTTGTATACCCACATCTTTTCCGTTTCAGGTATATTCCCCATAGCTTTTGGTATTTTTAGAAGTGAAGACTCAGACAACTGGTTTTTGCAAAGTCTAAAACCGCATTTGCTAGGGCGCCAAATAACTTTCATTTCAGACAGTCATGCTGGTATTATTAACACGGTCACAACTCTTTATCCTAATGACTACCACGCGTATTGTATCTTCCATCTGCTCCAGAATTTGAATAAAGCTCTTGAACACACTAACAGAGTCTACAAAAACAATATGCTAGTGATGTTTAAGAGTTGTGCTTATGCCCCGACTGTGGACCTTTTTAATGAACGTCTTGCTCAGTTTGAGCACCAAAGGGGTGATCGTATTGCCAATTTTCTAAGCAATTTGCCACCATAAAAGTATGCTCAGGCATACGTTAAAGGCAAACGGTATGGGCCGATGGCTTCAACAGTTATGGAATCGTTCCATTCGTAAATTAAAAAGTTGTGCAATCTGCCTATAGTGGAATTGGTCGAACGGATTAGAGTTCTTCTTATGACTCAGATGTGTCGACGTTTAGCGGAGGGTCTAAGATGAAACACACAGTTATGCTCGGAGTTTAACAAGCTGTTCAAAGAGAATGTAAATACGGTCGAACGTGGTTGGTACGCAACTCTTCTGCCGCTTATTTTGAGGTTTTATCAGACCCAGTCATGATGGTCAACATCCTTGATTTCAAATGCACATGCGGTTCTTGGCAGCAAGAACGTTTCCCATACGCTCATGCATTGGCTGCAATAACATCTTTAAACGAAGATCCGATGACATTAGTAGATCTAATTTTCACTGCTGCAAATTTCAGGTCCAACTATTCTTTTAACATACCAGCTATAACAGATTTCGGTGAAGCTAGTATCGGTAATGATGATTGAGAGCCAGTGGTTAATCCCTTGAATGTTAAAAGACTAGCGGGACAACCAAGAAAAAGTGTATTCCATCAAGACGAGAGGTAACCACCAGACAGTCCCGTCGTGATCGCTATTTCTAATCAGGACATAATAGGAGGTCCTGCGATGCTCCGTTATGAACTTATGTTCGTTATTTTTTTGTAACATTTGGATTTTGATAGATAAGTACTCCTTATATTTCGACTTATATGTTTGGATACTATTAACATTGATATGTACAAGGTCTGGTTGTATCGTTAATTCTTATTATAACCAATGTTGACATTGCTAGATAGGCTACGATTACAATGCTAGATACTCACTATATAATTCGTAGTATCATTGATAATAAGTTTCTGATCCAAATTTGATAGATACGGTTTCATATATATGCGATTATTGGTTTACAACGAGATTGCTAGATACGTTTATTTAGTATTTCGAGATACAGATTGCTCCATGCATTTGCATTCCAGTAACATGAAGTACCTATCAGCCATACCTAACGTTGCTAGATCCAACAACTTATCTCTGTGATTTTAAGGTTCACATTTTTTGATAGATTAGCTATATTTAGATTGCAATTTCTACATTTTTGTTTCATGTCAAACACATATGATCCACCCTACGAAGTTAGATTTAGGTTGAATCATAGATTTTCCAAGTGTTTGTGATTTAACGCTAATCGAGACTGCTAGATTGACGATAGATCTGTGACATTGATGTTGCTAGATACGTGTAACACTGCGATTGATGTTGATTTATTTAAGATGTTTATTCTTGTAGTTTATCTAAAACTTTGATGTGTACCCTGGTAATCCCTGCGATTTACTAGTTATTTTAGTGATAACATTGTGATTGTGAATCCTAACTGCCTTTACAACTGCTCCACGTAATTTCTTTCTCTCAAATTTTTAGTTAAAGTCTTAAAATCTGAACAACATGCAAAGTAATATATATAACACAAATACTAATAAAACCATAATAATTTTAGAACATCAGTCATGGCATTACAACTGCTAAATACAACAACCCTCCCAAAAATGAAACTGCTCAGAGGGTTGGTGAAAGTTATCAGTCCATCAAAACATAAAAAGAAATTAAAAAAAAATAAAAAAAACAAAAGACAATGAAACGATGATGTATGAACTTCCTTAAACCTAATCAGAATCCATGTCGTCGTCCTCTTCATCAGACCCTTCAGATCCCTCCTCCTCTTATTCTTCGACTTCTTCGTCCTCATCGTCCTCCAACTTCTCATCGTCGCCTTCCTCAATACTATTGTCCTCTCCCTTTTCAGAGTCCCAGCTATCCCGAAGTCTCTTCCTTTTTGGAATTTGTTCAGTGTTGGATTCGTAGTTGTCGTCCAGTGACCATGAGTCCCACGAAGCGTACTGGTCTTCATGGTCGGAAGACCAAAGGGAGCAGTTATTCTCCCCATCCGATGAGTACTCCGAAGTGGTAGTTCGCTTGTATGCCTTGTTGTCTAAGTAGTAGTCCAAAGACCATCCGTCGTCGGACGAGTACATAGGTGTAACTGGGGAAGATGGGGCTATTTTCAAGAGCTGTTTTGTTGCAAGGTAGGCAAAACTTGGCTGGTGGTTTTCTAGTTGGTATTTTTCTTTGCAGAAAAGTGTGAGATGAATATGCTAAACTATCATCCCCTACTTATAGAGAAATGCAATGCCCAAGGTTACGTCCCATCTAGCAACTACAATTAATTGCAAAAATTTAATTGAACACGTCTAATTAATGCATATAATGATTCAACTCATCTACCTTTGTCTTTTCAACTAACAAGATAACCAATAGGATTAAACAAATTTACTTTTAATCACTGATGGATGTAGTTAACAGTCATTTCGATCTCATTTAATTTACTCGTCTACCAATAAACATATCTCGCAGTCCAGTAATATAGTTGCTCAATCATTAATATGTCATTGCGATTTACGCCCATTTAACACTGCTAGATAAACCATATCTCAAATTAAAAACCACAACTATATATCATTGCTAGATACGTTATATTGATATTGCTAAATACAACATCTAGCCATTACTAGATACAGTGTAACGACTTTGATAGATACAGAATCCAAAAGTTTGCTAGATGGGTTGTAACAAGGTTGCTAGATTGAGCTTATGAACATTGCTAGATGCTGCATATAATGATTGCTAGGTACATGATATTAAAATTGCTAGATGCAGCATATTAACATTGCTATATTCATAATATGAACATTTCTAGATACCGCAAAAACAATGGTAGCTTGCGTTTACAGAGGATAAATGATACATCCGTATAACATTACTAGACATGTTATAAAAACATTCCTAGATACGTGATAATTTGTTTGAGAGATACAACATTATGACATTGCTAGACATGATATAACAATGTCGTTAGATACACTATAAGTACATTGATAGATACAGCATTTCTACATTGCTACATACGATATAAAGACATTGCTAGATGAAGAAGTGTAGAATTGCTAGATACGAATAGACATTGCTAGATACTTGATTATAAGACTGATAGATACGATATAAAGACATTCCTAGATACAACAGTCTAGGATTACAAGTGATGTAAAATTTATTCATACAAAAAAAGTAGGAGGATCTTCCAAGATAGTTTAGAAAAACATGACATTGGTAAAGATACTATAAAAATTGCTATTAATACAAAAGTTGGTAGAAATAACATCTTGTAGTAACAAATTACATAACATTTTCGATATGTATGGCAAAATGAGATACGTTTGCAATTGTTAATAAGTTCAGAGTAATTGTCTAATATTAGCATCCTTTGTTAACTGAATCATACATCCCGCTCCCAAAAAATGGATTACATACTACCATCATCTCTTTGTGTTTGAATCATTGAGGAAATGCTTAAATATTTCAGCTCTTGTTTCGGCGGGCATTTCCTTTCCATATTCCAGAGGAACATACCATTTTTCTGAATGATGTCTTTTGCGTACTTACAAACAAAAACACCGCAGTCAAGGCTCTCCTTCTCCTGCTGTGGGATATTTCTCATTGTATTTATTTTGTATCCACCTTTCACATGAGGTATGTATTTTTTCTTCATGCAATAGGCCAACTACAAAATCAAGTAATTCATTTTTACATTGCGATTTACGATACTATGTCAATGCTATATACGATGACTATCATTGCTAGATACAGTATGCGACATTGCGAGATAGGCGAATCAATTGTTTAGCTGCAATTCTAATAACACATTGTTAGATACGTTGCTATGGGATTGCTACATATGGCCACAAACACTTGCAATATATTTTTAGCATTTAATTTTATACCAGGGTATCGGCTGTATTTTTTGTCTTATCTGGAATGTGTTTGCTCCACATCAACAGTGGGTTGTAGCTACTAGTGATGAGTCCGGATTCTGTTACCTTTTCGGACAGCGACAGTTCGGACAAAGACCACTTAACCAGATAGGGTAGTTCGAACACCTCATCCATTGGACTGTTTGAACAAGAACTAAAGTACTTAAAAAACTAATCACTTCTTGACTAAGCTGCATGCTCTCCTACTAAGAGCTCATGGGTCCTTAAACTTGACCTCGGTCCATTAAACATGACCCAAAAGCCCATAAGGCCCAAATGTAAGGGTATAAATACACAACCACCAACATTAAATGAGGGTAATGAAAATTAAATACAACCAGGCTGCTTAATTCTCCCTCTACTCACTACTCAAACATTCAATACTTACAAACTTCCACAAAACTCCAAACAAAAATTACAAACTTACCCTCAGACGAAAATAAACCTCACCAAATTGGCGACCATAGTGGGAGGACGACGGTTCCTGAATCAAGCATTCGAAACCAACAGGAAAATACGTCCGAATGAATTTGGACGCCACGGAAGTACCACCAGCTTTGATTGAAGTGGTGGGTGAAAATGATGAATACACCATCGAGGAGCGTGATAGATTAAAGGGCGAGATAGAAGCTCTGAGGGCAGAGAAGGCTAAGATGGGCATGAAAGAAAAGTCAAAAGCATCAGCCGCTCATCATACCGACAACCCTAGAGAGCATGAGCCTTCGAAGACTCATGTGAGTACCAAGAAGACTCATGCTAGCTCCAAAAAGTCTCACCAGTCTAAACCAGTGGAGAGTTCTGATTCAAACTCAGAGTCTTCTGGTAGCTCCTCGGACGAGGATGGAGTCGAAGAATCCTTATCCTCCAACAGTGATGAGGGCCAATCCAAAAAGAAGCAAAAGTTGATTAAAAAGTATTCAAGAAAAAGGGATAGACATGAAAAATTGAAGAGGAATATAGGCAAAGGATCATCTCACAGCCGGAGGCATGTAGATCGGATGCTGATGGATCATTTCGCCTTCTACGATGAACCAGGAATCTTTGCAACTCCCAATGAGGATACTGTGTTCAGTCGTGGCCGGAATTGGATAGTACTAAAATGGAGAAGTACGATGACAGTACTGATCCGGACAACCACTTGGAGCAATTTAAAAACTTCATGATGACAAGTTACTTTGTAGAGCATTCTCCCAATCCTTTACGGGGAGTGCTCTAAAATGGTATAACAATCTACCTCAAGGCTGCATCACGAACTTTGATACCTTCTGGGTGGCCTTTTGAAGGCAGTTTGTTGGGAGTAAAGAATTAAAAGGCAATGGGGACACAATAATCCATTATGCCCAAGAACCAAACGAATCATTGAAAGAATACATAAGTCGTTTTGTAAACACCAAAAATGGGTTGGCTGATTGCTTCGAGCAAGTAGCAATAACATCCTTGAGACAGGGCTTAAACCCTGGAAATTTGGCTGATTCAGTGACCAGAAAGAAAGCCACGACTTGGGGAGGTTTGCTGAATCAAGTCGGAAAGCAAATCAATGTTGATGAAACAAAGAAAACTAGGGTGCACAGGCAGGTGAGGTCTGCCCCAGTTGCACCAAACCCCAACCAAAATCAGTCCGGGAACAAAGCGAGGGAGACCGGACAAGGGCATAACAGGGCTAAAGCTCAATCTCAGCCAGCTGCACCTGCCCAGAGTCAACAATCTAGGAATAAGAGAGGGCCATGGGTTCAACTGGAGTGGTTTGCAGAATTAAAAGAAAGTGTGGCCACCATTTACGATAAAACAAAGGAAGAAGTGCACTATAATGATACCGGCCGCGCTGCAATCTCCTAGGGAACATCGTAACAACTCTTTCTGCCAGTACCATAATGATACTGCCATACCACTGATGATTGTATAGCCTTGAAACAAGAAGTTCAGAACTTGATTGAAAGAGGGAAGCTGGGGGCATATGTCAAAAGAAGAGGAGGAAATAGGCCTGATAATGCTCATCGGGTTGGTCCAAGAAATGCTGCTCCGGAGGGAGCTATGGTTATAATCGAAAGATTTAATGTAGAGTCATAATATTTGGATCCTGATCCAACTCGAAATAGGGTGGGTGCCATTCAGGAACGTTGTAAAACAGTCTCCGGGCTTATTGAATTTTTTGAGTCACTCACAATTTTCGGAGGGGATACTATGACAGCTCCTACTGCTTCTTCAAGGAAGAGGCACGTTCATACTTTAGCCACCCAGCTGGAAGGAGGCATGACCTCCTACCAATCACAAATTCCATTTCCCTTCATTGTTTTTTATGAAGATAATTTAAGGGATATAGCTAGCCCTCATGAAGATGTTGTTGTCATAGGAGCATCCATTGGGGGCAATGACATAAGACAAATCTTGGTGGATACTGGGAGTTCAGCCAATATCCTCTTCTTAAACACTTACAAAAAGATGCAAAATCCATCCGTAATTCAGCGTTCGGACAAATCAATTGTGGGCTTCACTGGGAGCTCAGCAGATGTGATAAGGGAGTTCAAAGAGGAAGTTTTATTGGGCAAGGGCCCTTTTAAGAAGATGGTGAGTATACTTTTTATTGTGGTGGATTGTCCCACTTGTTATAATGCTATTTTAGGGAGGTCTTGGCTCTCTAGGATGCATGCAGTGGCTTCGACAGTCCACCAATGTTTGAAATATGTTGTTCAAGGACAAGTGGGAGTTGTCCGGAGTAGTCAAAAGATTGCAAGAGAGTGTTATGCTACAGCCCTGGCTCCACGGACATTGGGGGAAGTTCGTACCAACGAAGAATAGCAGTTTGAGGGGCTTTCTAGGGGTGAGGGTGAAATTGATGACCCTAGAGAGACCCCTGGAGTGTTGATACCGGTTGAAGAAGTTGAAACACACTCTTTGGAAGAAGGAAAAAAATGTTAAGATAGGGTCCAAAATGCCATCCAAACTGAAGATTAAGATGTTAAAGTTTCTAAAAGACCATTAGCATATTTTTGCTTGGTGCAACGCTGATGTTACAGGGATTCCAGCAGATATTATATCACATCACCTGTCCATCCGGAGAGACATAACACCTGTGGTACAAAAGAGAAGGGCTTTTTCCAAGGAAAAGGCTGATGTTATTGTTCAAGAAGTTGACAGGCTCACAAAAATGGGACATATAAAGGAGTCTCAATATCCTTTGTGGACTGCCAACCCGGTCTTGGTGAAAAAGAAAAATGGAAAGTGGCGTATGTGCATTGACTTCACAGATCTCAATAGGGCTTGCCCAAAAGATTTATATCCAGTCCCCTGGATTGATCAGCTGGTAGATTCCACTTCTGGAAATAAGCTACTATCCTTTATGGATGCTTTCTCCGGGTACAATCAGATTCAAGTAGATCCGAAGGATCAGGAGCATACCACATTTGTCACCGATAGGGGTCTTCATTGCTACAAGGTGATGCCATTCGGATTGAAAATTGTTGGGGCTACTTATCAGAGATTGGTGAACAAAGCCTTTGCTAATCAAATTGGAAGAAATATGGAAGTATACATTGATGACATGATGGTGAAAAGTGTGGATGAACAACTACATGTGGCAGACCTCCAAGAAACTTTTGCTAACTTAGTAAAAGTGAATTTAAAGCTAAACCCAGAAAAATGTGTGTTCGGAGTGCAGTCCGGGAAGTTCCTAGGTTATATAATAAGTGAGCAAGGGATACAGCCCGATCCGGACCAGCTTAATGCTTTGTTCCAAATGGAGCCTCCTCGGAATGTTAAAGAATTACAACAGTTGACTGGAAGGTTGGCTGCTTTAAATCGATTCATCTCAAGGTCTTCGAATAGATGTGCCCCGTTTTTTCAAACTCTAAAGGGTGCAAAGGGATTTGACTGGACTTCACAGTGCGATGAGGCCTTCAATGAGATTAAGAAACATCTGTCCTCCCCCAAGACTTTATTTAAACCTGTTGATGGGGAGACACTCTTCGTATACTTAGCAGTTTCAAGTTGTGCCATCAGTGTTGTATTGGTAAGAGAGGTGGATAATTACCCCCATCTAGTATACTACATCAGCAAAAGCTTGATAGATGCAGAAAAACACTATTTAAAGCTCGAAAAAATTGCACTAGTCTTGGTAATTGCTGCAAGGAAGATGAGGCCATATTTTCAGGCACATCCTATTATCGTCCGGACATCTTTTCCTTTGAATAATATCCTTCAAAAGGCAGACATTTCAAGTAGAATGACTAAATGGTTAGTGGAATTGGGGGACTTCGATATTGATTTTGCTCCTCGAACAGGTGTTAAAGCCCAAGTTGTGGCTGATTTTTTAGTTGAATTCCACTCTGAAAGGGATACAGAGCAGACTACTGAGATGAAAGACAAAAAGGTATGGGTCGTCCGGACGGATGGTGGATCCAGTACTATGGGATGTGGTGCAAGGGGTGCTTGACTTCTCCATATGGTGACAAAATGTACCAGGCTATATGTTTTGCTTTTAGGGCTTCCAACAATGAGTCCGAATACGAAGCAGATATAGCTGGTTTAAAGTTAGCTTATATTTGTGGGGCCAAAAGGGTCAAGCTGATGAGCGATTCCCAACTTCTTATACACCATGCGCAAGGTCAATCTGAGGCCAAAAAGGAGCAACTAGTGAAGTACTTACTTCTTCTTAAAAATGAGGCTCTTAAATTCATAAGCGTTGTTTATGAGCATATACCTCAGGCAGAGAATGAACTAGCAGATTCCTTGCCAACCATAGCATATACTGAGTCATATCCTTGGATCCATGTGCTGGAGTTCCCTTCCATTCAACTCAATATGAGAAAAGAGGAAGAAATTTTCGATGTACAGATGAAACAGCCTCAAGATTTGAGATTCCCTCTCCTGCAGTATCTCTCCGATGGCATCTTGCCTCCGGATAAATAATTAGCAAGAAAAATGAAGCACAAAGCTCGTGGTTTTATAATACAAAGGGACGTTCTGTAT
The DNA here is from genome assembly GCA_036936605.1 of Limnanthes douglasii subsp. nivea. Taxonomy (NCBI): domain Eukaryota; kingdom Viridiplantae; phylum Streptophyta; class Magnoliopsida; order Brassicales; family Limnanthaceae; genus Limnanthes; species Limnanthes douglasii. The sequence goes on along the minus strand of JAUPFV010000005.1, from coordinate 121,960,211 downwards.
AAAAAGTCTTACAGTAAACCTCTTTTGCGATGTTTAGGAGATGATGAGTCTCAAGTAGTCCTCTCCGAATTGCATGATGGTGAGGGATCAGCTCACTGTGGATTCAGGGCTCTAACAAGGAGAGTTTTACTGGCTGGCTATTATTGGCCCTCTATAATGCAAGATGCTAAGGAGCTGGCGAGAAGGTGTGATCCATGCCAGAGATATAGTAATGAAATTCATGTCCCACCATCCCTTTAGAGTCAATTTTTGAGCCTATACCTTTTGCTCGACGGGGGTTAGATTTAGTGGGACCTCTTCCTATGGCGTCCAGAGGGCGCATAACTATAATTGTTGCTATAGATTACTTTTCGAAGTGGGTTGAAGCAGCCCCCCCTGGCAGGAACAACATCAAAAGCTGTCATAAAATTCATTTTATCCAACATTTGTTGCAGATTAGGTGTTCCACAAAAGATAACGACAGACAATGGGCCACAGTTCGACAACAAGGAAATGGAGAGTTACTGTGCCTCAAGGGGTATACAACATTTTTTATCTTCACCTTTCCACCCACAAGCGAATGGTCAGGTTGAAGTGGCTAATAGAACTATAATGTCCGGTTTAAAGAAGAATTTGGAAGGGGATGCTGGGAAGTGGCCTAGCTATTTACAAGAGGTTTTGTGGGCCTACCGGACTACACCTGGGGCTGCAACACAAGAGTCACCTTTTGCCTTGGTCTATGGGATGGATGCAATAGCCCCCATATAAGCAAATCTCCCTTCATTTCGGGTTCACAACTTCTCCGAACACGCTAACGAAGTGCCAATCAGAGGTCAGCTTAACCTAATAGAGGAAAGACGAGTTAAGGCTCACCTTAGAGCTGCACACTATCAGGGTTTGATGAGAAGCAGGTTTTCTTCTAGAGTTAAAAGAAGAGATTTCCAGCCGGGGGACAAGTTATTGAGGAAAATCTTCTTACACACTATGAGAGGATGCAAGAGTTGTGCAAAACAAAGATATTCATTGAAATAACTTAAGTGCCTTGGCCTTCCAAGGACTTTTAAATTGTCAAACAAAACAAAAGATCTATCTGGTCAAATGCCGGACACGATAACAAATATGCCTTGGCCTTCCAAGGACTTTAGTTCAGGTGACATGAAAAGTAAAAAATAATTCATAGTTTAAGACTGAGCCTTTGAAGATGGCTCAACCTCACTTGTCTTCTTCTTCTTCTTGGGATCGTCTTTCTCTTCGTGAGAACCCTCCCCGGTGTTTTCTTTTTCGTCAGAGGAGGAAGCACTGGAATAATCATGCAAGTCTCCATCAGCCATGGTGTTGAAGGGAAGGTCTGCGTACTCTACATGAAGCCACAAATCTCCCAGGTTCCTCTTCGGGAACTTCTCATGAAAGAGCAAGACCATGTCCAATTTCACCTTGGCATACATCTGCTCTTAAGTGTCTATTACGTTGTTGGCATAAGCATCAATCTTGGCCTGAATTTTGGCCTCCTGCTCACTTAGCAGATCAGCTTTCTCCTTTGCGGCCTTGGACACTGTGTTCTCGAGCGAAATTTTGTCACTTGTCAAGTTGTGAATGACTTGATCCTTGGCCTTTGCCTCCTCTTTCGAAGAGATGAGATCTTTCTCCAATCCGGACAGCTTCTCCCAGAGCTCTTTGATAGTGTCTTCTGAAGTGGCAACCTTTGTGATCCACCCTCTTGGCTCTTCTTTAGCTCCTCGTTTTCTCCCTTTAGGATGTCAACATGTTGAGTGGCAGTAAGAAGATCATCGGACAATCTCTCTTTGTCAGATTTGAGACCTTTGATAGTATCCGCTTGACTTCGAACTTGTTTCTCCAACACAAGCACTGGCTGAACACTACTTAATATGGAGTGAGCTATAATATCCCTTTCACTTAAAACAGTAAAAGTCTTACCATTAAAAGTGATGGTGTTCGAAGTACTCGGAGGGAGGTAAGGCCCAGCAAAATCGTCTCTAGGAGGTTGGCAAAATAGTCACCAAGTCCGTCAAGCCGGGTGATGTCAACCCCATCAATGATAAGGTCTCCTCCTCCGACCTCGTCGGTTTGAAAATCACCAGGGATCTCCTCTGCTCATGTTGGATCAGTAGGATCTACAGGGGGGAGAGGCTCCGGAGGCCGGAGAGAAAGTTCATCACCCCTAGAGGTCTTTTTCTTCTTAGCCTCCCTGTCCTTGCTTTCTGCTCCCCGTTTTCGATCTCTCTTAGGAGCCCTTGGGGGTTTTGGGGATTGAACCTCTTCCCTAACAATCTCCTGCTCCACCACTTCTAAGAAAGCAGCATCGATCTGGCTTGAGGCTGGCCCCTCTGGATTTGTTGGAGTAGCCTCCTCCACCTCGGCAGAGTTAGCTTCACCTACAACCTTCTTGCCCTTTTTTTTCTTGCCTTTCACTTTACTCGAGGCCTTAGCCCGGCCTGGCAAGTAAAGCGACCCATACGGTTCATGTGTTCTCTTGAGAGACTACATCCGGAGGGGGTGGAGTGGTGAGTTATTCCCAGGTCAAGTCCCTCTGGCCAGTAGTGTTCCAGAGGTGAGACCTTGCCAAGTTGCCTTCTGTGAAAGCATCGTGAAACCGGTTTCCCCATTTCTCAGCAGCCCAAGTGTTGATCTTGGTGCAAGTAACCTATCCGGCCTTTACGTAGTCACTAAATTCTTTGGGCAGCACTGCTAATTCGATCAAAGTAGAAAAAAGAATATAAAGTAGGAGCCTTACGATCACTCCTCCATCTGCTGGTGAGGAGACTTGGATTGACTCCAGCTTTAATTTTCCTCCCGTTCTCCCAAGTACCACGTACGAACAGGAATTGGGTCCTCCAGTTTCTCTCAGACTCAAGCAGATCGTCCACTACTTTATAATCATCACCCATGTTGAAGTGATAGAAGGGAATGTGGTGGTTCCTGCAGAGACTGGCCACATCTGTGAATTCCTCCATTGGTAGAGGAATCCTGGAGAGCATGGAGGCCATGATGCAGGCCATAAGTGTGTACCAGGCGTTGGGGCTTAGTTGACTGGGACAGAGCTTGATAAGATGGAAATACCTAACTATTTCCGGATCCAAGGGGAACTTTAAACCCCAGTTAAAGAGCTCAGTGAAGATGACTATTTCACTGAGTTTACAGTCCATTGGGGTTTCGGGGTCTGTGGGGATTCTTGTCTTCACATTCTCCGGAATCCCCCACTTCGTACGCATCCGGCCCAACTCAGTTGTATCAATGAAGGCATAATTAATCTTTTGCAAGGCAAGAAGATATTTAACATTGACCTTGTGGAAACAAGGTCATACTTTTCCTTCAAGACACTCCGGCAGATCCGGATGCTTTAAGCATAGCTTCTCCTTGCCTTTATCCTTTTGAGCAGCAACATCACCATTGTTCTGTCCGGAAGGTTCGGACTCAAATGGAGCCTCTTTGATAGAGTCCTCCATTATTTCCTCCATTATTTAAGAAGGGTTTTCAGTTGTATTGATGAAGGGGGAGCTTGGAGTTGGTTCAGTCTGACCACCAGACTGATGAGTTTCAGTGCTCTCCTGCACTCTAGCCTCTGGTTGGGGCTCTGAGGTGGAGATTTCTCTTCGGGGGCTTGAGCCAGTGGCCTCCGGACCGGACAGCCTGTCCCTAGGTGCTTTTATGGGTACTTCTGACCCTGTACTGTTGTCCTTGGCACCTGATTTCGAAGGGGTGCCCTTGGAAGCCTGCCCTTTGACCAGCCGACCTTTTCTTCGATCAACCAGCTTGTTGGGAGAAGTATCAACATCTCACCCCATGGCTAAGAATGGGGAAGGTTTTTTAAAACTAGTAACTATTAAACCTGGTTCAACAGTAGGTTCTGACTCTTGAACCGAAGAACCTGAGATGATAGGGGAAAGACTGGTTTGAAACAATCTCTTCGGTTTGACACCCTTTGTGGAGGAAGAACCCTGGTCAGATTCTATAGCTGAGATTGCTGGTTTGTCGATGGGGGAAGTGGGTAAGCCGGCTGCAATGCGCCTTTCCCTTTCGACTTTTTGTGCTTTTTCTAGTTCAGATAGATTGAGCCACCCACCTTTGATTATAGCGTTCCTAGCCGTGAACATAAACAACCTAAGTAAAGAACTTGTGTTTGAGAGAGAAAGCTCTGAAAATTATCAAAGTGAAAATAAAAGTGATAGTAAAAAAGTCGAAAAGTATCTTAATTTATAGTAAACCTCAAAAAGAAGTCTTGATTCCTAGGATAATTCGAAAAGATTAGCAATGATTAAGAGACGGCGCTGATGTCACCTTCATTAATGAAGAGGTTGCTTTTCAGAGAAGGTGGGTGCGGAATTCAAGGTGAAAAAACGGCTAAAGCAACGATCAAAGAGTGACACGTGTCCCATGAACTTTGGCAAAATCATAACATAATTCGAAAGACCTATCCGGGTAAAACTGCCACTAACAACGGACTGTTTTTCAGGTTTTGACAAAGGTTATTTGAGCAAACACCTAAAAAAAGAGCTACTGATGAGTCCGGATTCTGTTACCTCTTCGAACAGGGACAGTTTGGACAAAGACCACTTAACCGGACAGGGCAGTTCGAACACCTCATCCATTGGACTGTTCGAACAAGAACTAAAGTACTAAAAAACCTAATCACTTCTTGACTAAGCTGCCTGCTCTCCTACTAAGAGCTCATGGGCCCTTAAACTTGACCCGGGTCCATTAAACATGACCCGAAAGCCCATAAGGCCCAAATTTAAGGGTATAAATACCCAACCACCAACATTAAATGAGGGTAATGAAAATTAAATACAACCAGTCTGCTTAATTCTCCCTCTACTCACTACTCAAACATTAAATACTTACAAACTTCCACAAAACTCCAAACAAAAATTACAAACTTACCCTCAGACGAAAATAAACCTCACCAACTAGCACTCATTCTCCATATCTATAATCAGCAGCGTCGAGTGGTTCACGTCGGACGTGTTAACGGTGCAAAGCGAAATAAGGGAAACGTAAATGTCTGATTTCATTGTTTCAAAAACTTTATCCACAATGACAGACATATCTCCTTTGATAGCCAGTGTTCCCTGCAAATTTTGGTCATTACTATAGGAAGTAGATATTTGCAATTAACACAAATAATTCCTATTCAACTTACAGTTGCGATTCCAGTTATTTGAATCGCGCTGACCATATATGAATACTTATCGTCAAACCCTTTCACATGGACTTTCCAATCTGTATCCTTGAGCAGCTTATATATCCAAGCATCTATGATCTATCAATTAACAATTAGAAGCTTAAAACGGGTAAATGACAATGACTGAAAACAAGAACCAACGGTGTATCGGTAGACAACTTAGACGGTAACCCATTAGGTACCCTATACTAAGACATTTCTAGATGCTGCATATTAATATTGCTAGATGTATTAAAGACACATTGCTAGATACACTAATTTAACATTGCTATGTACAACTAGATACCTGATTACCTTGAAGTCTACTTGAGTTTGGTTAGGAAGTTCCATTATCTTGCTCACACTAATGGAAATCCTATACGAGAACTCCGACATTGGCAAGTACCATACTTCTGGATCTTCTTGTTCTTCTTCCATGTTTATTTTCAACACCTTCTTGTACTCACTGACATTGATGAGTTGCGTTGTATTTGTAGGCAACGGCCAATCTACGACCGTAATCTGTTGTTGTTTGACCTGCGTCGGAGTAAGTAAGTTCCACCTTGGCATGTCATCAACGTGCACCTTTAATAAAGCATCAAATTAAACAATTAACATTACTTTTTGAAGATGATGGTAAATACAAGAGATATACTTACATCAACGCTTGTTTGTTCTTCCTCGATGAAGTCCAATGTACGTCTCTTCTCGTTCGAATTTTCCACAGCCTTGTCACATTCTTCGTAAAATGATTGAGTGCAGTCTACAAAATTATCGTCAGCCAACGGTGTAACAGATCTGACAATTAGATCGTTAGATGCTGCTTTATCTTGTAAGAGTGTAGCATATGAACATGGCTCGACCTGTTTTAGTTTTTCATCACGCATAATAACTTCAATGTTTGCTGCGGATTGTTGTTCTTCGTTGATAATTGGAATAACCTTTACGGGAGATACAGCTTGTGATAGTTGTTCACACTTTGCTGCTTGTTCAACCCCATGCTACACCAACGTCTGTACAGTAGACTGGCGCGTGTCTTTAGGCGCTGCTGTTTGCACTCCCTAATAATAAAACATAAAAATATCATCAACATACATTGCGATTTTAGTGCAAGTCTCATTTCTAGACTAGTTAGTAGCCTAGTGTTGCGATTTACGCCTATTAGACATTTCTAGATACGGCTTAGCATATTAACAATGTTGTGATTGCGATTTGTTTGATGCAAGCACATTATTGTTTTATTTTGTGTTTGCTAGATTTCATACATTTGTGATTGCGATTTGTTCTATATGCATCTACCAATTAACAATGAATTATGATGCAAATCATGTCTTAAAATTTTCTAATACTGTCAAAACAACATTTTCATAAAACAACAACCCATCTTAAATATTATCCAACCTAGAGTATGAATATTTCAAAACCTGCCAAAACGTATTACTAAATATTTATGAATCTTAACGATTTAAGATCCATTTACATCTTCAGCCACATTCTCCACCACCTTCTCAGAGCTAGGTTCTGGCACCAGGACTTTTTTTGCTGCGTTCTCCACCCCAGTAGGTGCTTCTTCAATCTGTTTGGTTGAATCTGTAGTAGCCACAACTTCCTGCTTATCATCATCTTCTTTGTCCTGACTTGTCTCTACATTCCGTCATTCCTCTACGACTTCTTCGGTGTTCTTCATCTGTTATTTTTTAGTTTTTGTTCATTCGTTGCACCCTTTGTCCAACTGCTCACTTCTGTCCACCATTAGCTCTTGTCCATCAACTTCATTGTTTCCAACTCCGTGTCCCTGTTCAGCTAAGAAAATTTTATTTCGCGCACCGATAGCATGAGTTAGGGGTGATATGTCTGCTGCCACATCCCATTTCTCATTACCAGCGTCACAACCAAGTATTTTAGTCCCTTTCTGCTTCCCAACAACATCAACAACAATAGCTTCCGGTGTAGTAGTTTATGGCCTTGGTTCAACATGTCTTTCAGAGTGAACAGACCCTCCATCTTCTTCTAAGTTCTCCTTTTCAGATACTTCATTTTCTTTTGTCTCAGCTGTCTCAAACTCCTTTTCTTCTTACGATGTTTCCTCCACCTTAACATGCTCTTCTTCTATTTATTTTTGGGTCTCCGAAACTTGTTGGCTCCTCTTGGGCACAAATCCATGCCTCCGAGATTGGTAAACCAATGTTTCCTTAACTACATTCTCGCTAATATTGGCAGCCACATGTTCAGTATCCTCCTCATCTTCACGGAAAAACGGAATTGATAAGGTGTTCAGCAGATCCTCATCCTCAGCATCTAGAGTTTCATTTTCCACCTCGAGCTTCTGTTTCAACTCATTTAACTATTTCCTCAGTTCTTCAACCTGTATCAAACAAGCATACGCTATAGTATACATTTTTTTTAACTGCTAGATAAACCATCTGTACCATTTACAAACACAGCATATAAATCATTGTTGGATACCTTATATTGATGTTGCTAGATACAGAATCTAAACATTTCCTAGATACAATGTAACGAATATGATAGATATAGAATATAAACATAGCTAGATAGGTTGTACCAAGGTTGCTAGATTAAGACTATTAACATTGCTAGATACATAATATTGACATTGATATATGCATTATTTTTACATTGCTAGATGCAGCATATTAACGTTGCTAGATACCTTATAATGATGTTTACTAGATCCCTTATAATGATGCTGCTAGATACAACATCTAAACATTTCCTAGATATAGTGTAACCACCTTCTATAGATACATCATATAAACGTTATTAGTCCGTAAAAAACATGGGAATACTCACTTCTTGGTTTTTCTCCTCAAGCGACGTTTTTAACTTTTTGTTTTCAACTTTCAACCGGTGTATCCCGCTCCGCTTTTTCAGCTTCATATTGTCACGCAGCACCGACTGTGACAACCCTGCAAAACTTGGAATACTGGACCTACGATGATTTTTCCTTTTTAACCTCTCACCTTTTTTGTACCAACTCTCGATTTTTTCTCCCCAATGAATTCACGCAATGTATCATCGTAATTCTCTACTTCTTCTGGTGTTGTTGTGGTGTCTTCAACCTCAGTGTTCGAACTCCTTTTACTGCTTGTTCCAGCCTCATCATGTACCTGTTTCTTCTTCCTTCTTATACTTCTGTTTGCAACAGACTTCTTTCTTTTCCAACTCCTTCCCTTACTTGTTTCCGCAGCACCTTCATAGTTCCTCCCCAATTCAATTTCTCCAAAAGCATCACATTCAGCCTCTGTGAACGATAGCTGATCGTCAATAACCTAGGAAATGCAGTTTTACAGTATAATATACATTCAGCATCACAATATAATAATCATGGATGCGTTTTACAGTATAATATACATTCAGCATCACAATATAATAATCATGGATGCGTTTTACAAGAAATTACTATTGCCAACTAATGTTAAAGTCGATGTGATTTGTTTGATGTTATGATTGCTAGATATGTTAAATTATTGGTCATTAGTATATAGATGGTTGCGATTTAGGTACTGGGTTTAACTGTTATATAGGTTATATAATTTGTACATTGCTAGATACGTTAAATACCTGGTCGTCTCTGAGTTCACTAACCATATGGATCATTTCAAATGTTGACTCCTTCCCTTCCAATCCCCACCACTTGTAACACCTAGGGATTATGTTTGGCCTTGGTATTTCAGCGTTTATCAAACTATGCTCCATCAAATATGCCTGCAGAAAATATAAAACAACATTACAAATACGGTTTTGAAAATAACGTGATGATCATAAACCATTGTACTTACAAATAGAAGAGCAACGCATCCGATCACCCTACCAGGTTGCCCGGCCTTAATACATTTCTCCAGTGATTTATGCAGCTTCTCAACGATGGCATTAGACCAGTCATAGTTGTTTATTTTTTCTAGATTCTCCATGTAGAATACTGCTGTCCACCCGACGACATCGTCTGACACTGATAAGAACAGTGTTGAGCATATGAAAAGTATCAACAGACAAGCAACATCCTTCGTTTCGTCCTCCCATCCTTCCCTTATTGCTTTCTCGATCGATTCCTACAAAATAAATAACATCATACTCAGAAGCTGCAGTAAGAATTCAAGACAGTTATGCCTACTACGACATTGTTAAACATACAGGAAGACATTGCTAGATACATCTACCCAAACAACAACATACTAATATACTGCTTTCACATTGCTAGATAGAGTAGGCTGCATTGCTAGATACATACAGATTTTGGTATCATACTAATATGCCTGCAGCATCAACTCAAAACAAATACAATTTTATAGATTTGATTCACCTTTATCAATGCATTAAACACTGATTTGTTGTTGGTTGGCCCGCTCCTCCTTGTCCGTGGACTCAAAAAATATTTCTGCACTAAAATTGAATCGAGCTCAGCTCCATCAGCAAACCGACCGATAAATGCTCCTGTTTTATTCATTGGCATCTCTTCGTTCCCGTTTTTCAGCCCAAATATATCATTCACATCCTTCGTTGTGGAACTTTTTCAGCTTCAGATTCTCGTTCCTTACATCGAACAATGTTTTTCAGAAACATATAGAATGGTGTGCCTCTTGCAGCATCTATGTGTTCTGATGTAATTATATCCCGTCTTAGAAGGTTGATTATGCTCACTAAGCCTGACCTGTAGAATACTCCCGTCTTAGTCATGTTTTCCTGCAAACATTCCAATTTGAAAACAACTTAATTATAATCCGAACAATCTCGTAGTAACATTTGTTTCAACCATCAAACAATTAAACTGTCCAAACTAAGCAGCGGACATATATATTAACAATCGAAGACACCACTGTGCAACTAACTTTCCTCTATATATTACTAGTTTCATTGTACCATTTTTTATTTTGACCCAACATTACCTTAACTTTTAGAAAAAGTAAAAATGGAATTTGGAGCAGGTAATTTTACTGTTGACAGTAAATTTAAAATTAATATTTTCTTATAATATTTGTTAGTATTTTAACAGCTATGATTTTATTTACAGGGCGAATAATAAAAATGAATGTTTGTTTGTACAAATTTTAAACCCTGCGGTAAAACTGATAAAAGTGTGACTGCATTAATCGTTATCGGAGTTGGAGCACCTTCCCTTGTTTTGATTATACTAGGTATACTTTGATGGAAAGGCTATTTGCCAGGGCAATGCAAGGAAAGAAAAGATACTGTATGGATTTAACTATTCGGTCGTAAAAACTATTTGTGAATATTAAAGTTTACAAGTACCATTTTGAAAAAATTAAAAATCTATGTCTTTGTTACACCTTGTTTTGGGTTTATTTTTACTTTTATAGAGTGGATGTTACGGACGAATATTGGCTTCAGATTGACAATTATCTGAGGAGGAATCGAGACTCGGTGCCTGCATGGTAGAGTTTTGGTGAATAATTATATTTAAATATAGAAGAAAACTTTTAAGAAAAATTATTTCCCTTAATTGTTTTTGGTGGTGTAAATTAGTTAAAAGGTTTTTCTTCAAAATTAGTAAAACCAATTGCAGAAAAACATAACTCTTCGGATAAAATTTGGAGATGTTTGAGTAGGTAAAAGGTTACTAATTAATAAGTATAGACGTCGAATGAAAAAAATAGGCTTCAAGAACAGAGAGAGTAGGAAAACAGGGGATTTCAATCTTTGAATGATCAACTTGATCATGGATCTCCGTTCAGCAGAAGAATTTTCTGTTCTTCAATCTGTTAAAAACCATATTCAACAACCAAGCAAGAGATTTGTCGATTTATTCAATCCGGTGGAAGAATTTACAACATTGAATCCTGAATATGTGAAGAAGACAGGGCATCATCTTTCGATTCAATATAGCGATCAAGTGAAACAATCGCTCATCAAGAAATCAAGAACTCCTTTAATTGGCAAGTTCAGCAATGGAGTTCCAAAAAAAATAGAAACTCGAAAGCTTTTTATCAACATTGAAATTCAGGGGATCGTACAGTTTCGAAGTTTGGGATTCACATCACATTTTCTTCGAGTTTGAACTGAAGGAGGATGTATCAAGATTCTGGTCTCGAAATGTTTGGAGATTCGATGATATTGTCATGCGAATCTTGAAGTGGAATTAGAATTTCAACAAAAAGATTGAAGATCCAACTGTTTTAACATGGTTTCGTTTCAAAAACTTGCCAAAATGCTTGTATGATTTCTGTTTGATTCACGATATTGCTACTGCAATCGGTCCAACCTACAAAGTTGTTGTTCCTCACAAGAATCGGGCATGTACTAATGCCTGTTATGCTCAAGTGGAGGTGGATATTTCTAAAACACTGCAAAGAAAACTGTGGATTGGTTTTGGAAGTAATGATGGTTATTGGGTAACCATAAGTTATAAAAATGTTCCTTCGTATTGTCATGGTTGTTTTCACATAGGGCATTGTCAATCTGAGTGCAAGAAATCTATAAAGAAGGTAGAAGGCTCTGATTCGGTTCAAGAAAATAGCAAGAACGATGTTATGAAAGAGAAGCAAGAGAAGCATGAGGAGATTAGCAAAGGACCTTCTGTTGACACTACTATATCAAGGAACATTGTCCAGGTTTATATAAGAAAACTTAAGTCAGTGGTAAAGATTGAAAATAACAATGATGTTAATCAGAAAAGTTCTACATAAGTTCAAATGGACAAAAATAAGCAACAGATACTTGAAAATGTTCAAGATGTTTCACAAGACAAAAGCAAAGAAGTTATTGATTTTATAAATATGATTGATGAAGATCAATATAGTTCTCCTGATCCCAATATTGGTAGCTTCTCCCCTACTCCAAGACTGTCTCCACAACAAAGTTTTAATGAAATCATATCTTCCAAATTGAATGCTGCAAAAAGAAGAAGATCCAAGGATAAGCTAACCATCAAGTCTCTCAGTTCTAGAGGCAAAGTTCATAAATCCTACTCTGAAAATGATCAGAGTGATTAGCTGGAATGCAAGAGGTGTGAATAACAAGCACACCTTGAGAAGACTTAAATCTATGATTAATTCGGAGTATATCAAAGTGCTAATTATTCAGGAGCCTATGTCAAAGGGAGATAAGATTAAATCTGTTGCTGAGGTGCTTGGTTTTGATAACTATGCTGCCAATGTGTCTGAGAAGCTGTGGGTTTTCTGGGTGTCCTGTATTAATATCAACATTGTTCTTAATGTGGACCAATGTATGCACATGGAAATGGAGTACCCTGGTATTACTGATAAAGTCTACTTAATGTATGTCTATGCAAAATGTAATCGAATTCTTAGGTTAGACCTTTTGGAGTGTCTAGAGACTATCTGTGATAATGATAAGCCCTGGATGTGTGTGGGGGATTTTAATACTATTTCTGCTCATGATGAGCAATTGGGTTGTACTTCCTCTTGTCAAGCCAGTATGGATAACTTTAATGATGCTATAAGAAGATGTAACTTGAATGATGCTGGATATTGCGGTTCAAAGTTTACTTGGACTAGAAGTAATAAGTGGAGAAGGCTTGATCGTGCCTTAATCAATGATAAATGGATGTTTACATTCACTGATACTCAGGTTTTTCACATGGTCAGAACTTGTTCTGACAATGCTCCTCTTTTTATCAATGCTAATACTCTAAATTCTAATGATGCTATTCATAGGAAAAAGAATTTTATATTCCTGAACTTTTGGTGTAATGATGATTCCTTTTTAAGTATTGTTGAGTAGGATTGGAATCAACCTCTTGATAGTCATCCTACTAACACTTTCTGGTATAAGCTTAGAAGGCTCAAAGGCTGCCTTAAGCTTTGGAGCAAAGATAAGTTTGGTAATGTATTTGACAGTGTCGAAGAAGCTGAATGTAAGGTTAAAGCTTTAGAGGTTCTTCATTACACTAATAATAACCATCAGTCTGCTGCTGACTTAGCTATGGCTAATGGTATGTATCTTAAATCCCTTAGAAATGAAGATTCTTTCCTAAGACAGAAATGTTTCAACAGTTAGCTTCATGAAGGTGATGGTAATTCTAAGATGTTCTATAATTATATTGCTAAGAAAAAAAAGGAAAAATGAGATTTAGAGTATTAGAGATGGGGATACCTGGATTACTGATAAAAAGGAGATAGGTATCTCTGCTACTTACTTCAAAAGCATTCTAACATTTGATCCTTACAAAAGCATTGAAGAGGAGAACATGTTACTTGAAAGCAAGAGATTTGAGTGCATTCCTTCCATTGTTTCTGTTTGATGACAACAATATGCTACTTAAAAATGTCACTGATAATGAAATCTGGTTCATCATAGGCAATATAAAGAAGGACAGCTCTCCGGGTATTGATGGTTTCAATCTCTTTTTCTTTAAGCATTGTTGGCATATTATTAGAAGGGATTTGTGCAATGCATTTAACTCTTATATTCATGGCAATACTATCCCTACTGGCCTCTTTGCAACTGGCATATGCCTTATTCCCAAGGTTTCTAATCCTATTTGGTGGACTAGTTACAGGCATATTGGTCTGTGTACTTTAATCAATAGGATTTTTTCTGCCCTTATAAATCATAGACTTTCTAGTATCCTTCCTAAGATAGTTTCCAATTCTCAGTCTGCCTTTATAAAGAATATATTTATTCAGGACAATATTTTACTGGCTAAAGAGTTATTTTTCGATATTAACAAGAAACCCAAAAATGGAAATACTGTTGTTCAGTTAGATATGTCGAAAGCCTTCGACAGAATTTCTCATTCATTTATCCTTAAAGTGCTGTGTGTTTTTGGTTTCAGTGTAAAGATGGTTGAGGTTATTAAGAAAATGATCTCTGATGTTCATGTTTCCATGCTTATCAATGGTGAAACTGTTGATTATTTTAAAATGAAAAGGGGTTTAAGGCAAGGAGATCCTCTTTCTCCTTGCCTGTTTATTATTGGTGAAGAGTTTCTCAGTAAGGGTTTAAGTAACTTGTTTAATTCTAACTCTTCAATGTGCTATGCCTCTAGATGTTCTCTTATCATTCTCTGCATTATGTTTGCAGATGACATATTGATTTTTACTAATAATGCTCCTAATTCTATTGATACTCTTAGTGCCTTTCTTGATCTCTATCAGCTTACTTCTGGTCAAGCTATTAATAAAAGCAAAACTAAGCTTATTGTATCTCTTAAGTCTAACTCAGCTAAGGTGCACAATCTCAAGCTGCAAACTGGTTTCGAGGTGGATTTTCTTCCTCTTTATCACATGGGTGTTACTATCTCTAATAACAACAAAGATCAAATCTACAAGCCCATTTTGAACAAAATCAATGATCGTATCACTGAATGGGACATCAAGCTTCTATCCTATGGTACCAGGTTATCTTTAATTAACAATGTCCTTTTACCTATTGTATATTATTGGATTCAAAACCGTGAATTGCCTACAAATATCATATGTAAGATTGAGCAGACTTTAAACGGATTTTTATGGAGAACTAAGCAGGATCATAAAACTATTCACTGGTCCTCTTGGCATTTCATTTTTAAGCCTTTTGGGGAAAGAGGATTAAATGTCAGAAAACTTCTTGACATTCAAAACTCTTTCTCCCAAAATCTCTGGTACAAGTTTAGAATGAATGGATGCCTGTGGTCTAATGTAATGAATGACATTTATTGCAAGAATACTCATCCTTTATACACTAGTGTAAAGGGTTCTTTAGTCTGGAAAAGACTTTGTAGCATTAGACAGCAAGCTGATATGAACATTACCTGGATTCTTGGTAGAGGTAACGTGGATTTTTGGAAGGACTCTTGGCACAACTTGCCTGCCATTGCAACTGAGCAAAATATAAATTGTTATATTGATGTTAAAGTTAACACTTTTTGGCACAACAACTCTTGGTGTTTAAATGAAGTGCAGGAAAACATTAATACTGATAGAATGCTAAAGATCAACACAACTCAAATAACAGATAAGGAGGATGTTATCTACTGGAGACTTTTACTAATGAGCAATTCAACTTAAAGCAAACATGGGAGAACATAAGAACTAAGCATAACTTCTCAAACCTCTACAAGAAGATCTGGAACACAAAAATTCCAAGGAAGTTCTCTTTCATGACATGGAAACTAATGCATAAATTTATTTCTCTTGATAGTATTATGATGAGAAAGCATATTAACCTGGCTTCTAAGTGTGTTTTTTGTGACAACTGTGAGGATAAGAACCATTTATTTGTTAATTGCTCTTTTGCTTGGCAGCTTTGGAACTGGTTTTCATGTATATTTAAGATCAAAATCAAAAGATCTATGGTCCTTACTCATCTCCTAAGATGCTAGTTTTGGTTTTCAAAAACTAAGTTTCATGTTTCTCATCTTGTTCCTCAAGTTATATGTTGGATGATTTGGAAAGCTAGAAATTCCTTTAAGCACAAGGGTGTTCACATAAGTGTTAACAGGGCTATTGATAACATTATTACTATTATTCAAGGTGTGGATGTCAATGGAAGTCTTAGTTTCAAGCACTGGTCGAATGCGCGTGATGCTGGTGCGATTTTGGGGTGTGGATCTATTGAAAATAAAAGCATACCTCTGTACCTTAGATGGATTCCTCATGTACATCCTCGCCTAAAGATGAATGTCGATGCCTCCTATGCTTTCAATGGTGAGGCAGCGTCTGATGTTCTTTTCAGAAACAGTGAGGGAGACATAATGCACGCTTATGGTAATCAAATTGGTAAAGTATCTCCTCTTCAAGCTGAAACTTTAGCAATGTTGCATGATCTAACTATTTTCTTTAAGAATAATTGGTAGTACGTAGACATTGAGTCTGATTCTCTTCTTTTTATAAAGCAACTTACCAGTAACATCAAAACTGATTTTGAGGATCATAATCTTTGCTATTGTCGTAACCTTCTGGATAAAAACATGAGTCTCAAGCACATTTCAAGGGTCCAGAACCAGGAAGTTGATTGGCTTGCCAAATGGACCCTTAAGTGCAAGCAAAAACAGGATTTTCATCAGCATAATGCACCATCTGCTTTACTTGCAATCACTTTTCTTGAGAGTTTAAATTTGAGGTATATTGTTTAGCGAGCATTGGTACTGCTGGATTTTGGTTTTGTTTGGCAGATTGGTTGGTGTTGCTTTGATAGGAGGTGGTGGAGACATGGTTATGCTGTTGTCACAGGAGTGTTAATAGGAATGATGCTGAGGAATCATTGAATTGGAGTGGAGGATGGAGACTTCATTGTAATGAAGATGAGGAGTCTATGAAGTTATGATGTGCTTGGCATCGAGGAGTTCTTTTGTGTTTGAGTAATGAAGAGGAGTATGAGCTACTCTTGGAATTCTTTTTTGTTCAAATTTTAATTTTGGGTCTAATTGTCTAGGCGGGAGAATTCCAGGGGCTTTTTTTCAGTTTGTAATTTTGGGGTTTATTTCTTTATGGCCCTTATATTTGTAAAACTTTCAATTCTTAATAAAGTTGTTCTTTTGATTAAAAAATAAATAAATAAGTATAGACGTCTAGTTACGGTTTGTGTCGAGGTAAAATTAGTAAAAATGAGTTTTAACGAAGATTTTTTATATGCCAAAGACAACTTTGAATTTAAGAAAGTCCATAGAGTAAATTACTAAAAAGGTTTCTTTACAAACTTAAGAGACTTCAAGTTAGGTTAATAGTATGAGATATTGAATATAGCTTGGCCTGGAATGTAAAAAGTCACGTGGGTTAATTATACATTGTAAGGGAAATACACTAATTTTCCGGTAAATTATTTCTAAATTTGTTTGAGGTAAAAAAGGGTTTTGGAAAAATACACAATTTTCCTGCAATCAAATCAAAAAGAAAAGAAACATAAAACAAAAGTCAAATCAAACACACAATTGTTAACTAAGTTCAGCAAATTATGCCTACGTCTCCGGACCTGTTGCATATCGATTTTATTAGAAATACAAAGTGATTCTACCGTTTTCGATGCATACACAAAAAATCCTAGCATTAGTTTTGTAGAGACTGTAACACTTAAAAGGTGAAAATATTTACAGTCCTTAATGTGTAGTTTATGAGCCACTAAAATTACATTGTCTTTTCAATTCACTCTAGCTCTCTTTAATTTGTTTAGCACTTGTCTCATCTTCAGTGTCTTTTCTTCTAGCATCTCTTCTATCCAATAACATGAATGTTGAATAATGGTGGACTATTATGCCAAAATAACAATCTCCCACTTGAAGACTGGTTTCAACCTGTCTTCACACCTTGATCTATACAGCAGATCTTTCTAGTCTTATTACTCTTGCAGACCAACTGAAGCTGAACACTGGTGTGGATAATAATCGCCTGAGGGTAGGCTGATAATTTCAGTTGGTGTTTAAATGGTGGTGTGTGGGTGTTTTAAGTGTTTAGAGAGTAGAGAGATAATTAAGCAGCTTGGTAGCAGTTAATTTTCATTACCCTTAGTTAATGAGGGTGGTTGGGTATTTATAGTGTGATGTTTGGGCCCGTAGGGGCTTTCGGGTCATGTTTAATGGACCCGGGTCATGTTCAAAGACCCATGAGCTCTAAGTAGGAGAGCAAGTAGCTTAGTCAAGAAGTGTTTAGGTTTTTTAGTACTTTTGTCATAGTTCGAACAGTCCTATGGTCATAGTGTTCGAAGTGATCTGTCCGGTCCATGTGACCTGTCCGATCTGTCCGGTCTGGAGGCTTTGGACTGATCTGTCCCTGTCCGGGGAGCATGCTGAATTCGGACTCATCAGGAGCCCCTTTTTTAGGTGTTTGAACAAGTATTCTTGTCACAGACCTGAAAAACAGTCCGATGTTAGAAGCAGTTTTCAATCCGGACAGGTCTATGGGTTTACCCGGACAGATAAAGCTTCACGAATTCAAAACGGTTTTTGCCAGAGTTCGTGGGACACGTGTCGTTTTCTGATTGGTCGCCCTAGCCGTTTTTTACCTTGAATTTCGAACCCACCTTCTTCGAAAAGCAACCTCTTTAATTACAAATGGTGACATCAGCGCCGTCTTTTTAATCATTGCCAAACTTTTCGAATTCTCCTAGGAATCAACTTCCTTTTTTCAGATTTACTATAAATTGAAACTCACTTTCTTCTGTTTTTACTATCTCTTTCATATTTACTCTTCAAATTTACTCAGAGCTTTCTCTCTCTAAAGCAAAAAATTTCCTTGGCAGTTTATGTTTACAGCAAGGACTGCATTGATCAAAGGTGGTTGGCTCAACCTTTCAGAGTTGGAGAAAGCGCAAAAAGTTGAAAAGGAGAGACGAATTGCAGCAGGGCTACCTTCATCACCTGTTGACAGACCAACCGCCTCCGGTACAGAGTCAGATCGAGACTCGTCCTCCTCTAAAGGTACTAAGCCCAAAAAGCTATTTCAATCCACCCTCTCGCCTATAGTCTCTGGTTCTTCAGTTCAGGAGTCAGTACCTGCTGTTGAGCCAGGAGTTACAGTCACAAGTGTTAGGAAACCTTCTCCTTTTCTTCCTATGGGCTCAGACACAGAGCACTCTCCGGAGAAACTGGTGGTTAAGAGGACAAGCCGGGTGGTTAAGGGGCCAGGCTCCAAGAATACTCCCTCAAAATCGGGGGAAAAAAATAGTAGTTCTGGGTCTGGAGTGCCCATCAGAGCTCCCCGGGAAAGGCCATCCGGTCCGGAGGCTAGCAACCCAGCACTTCCAAAAGAGACATCTGCCTCGGAGCCCCAGCCTGAGGCTAGAATTCAAAGCAACACTGAAATACAGCAGTCCGGTAGTCAGGTTGAGCCAAGTTTAAATCCTCCCCGGACCACTGCCACTGATATTCCCCCAACAATCATGGAGGAAAGAATGGAAGACTCTGTTGAAGAAGTCCCCTTTGAGTCTGAGTCCTCCGGCCAGACTGACAATATTGCTGCTGCAAAAAAAGGCAAGGAAAAATTGTGCATGAGGCATCCGGAGCTGCCGGAGTGCCTCGAGGGGAAAGTAGGGCCTTGTTTTCACCGGGTCGAACTTAAATATCTCTTGGCCTTATAGAAGACCAAGTATGCTTTCATTCACACGACCGAGCTAGGTCGAATGCGCACAAAATGGAGGATCCCAGAAAACGTGAAGATAAGGATCCCCATAGATCCTGAAACTCCTATGGATTGCAAGCTTAACGAGCTGGTCATCTTCACAGAACTCTTTAATTGGGGACTCAGATTCCCATTGGACCCGGAGATCGTCAGATATTTCCACCTGGTCAAGCTCTGCCCGAGCCAGCTGAGCCCCAACGGTTGGTATACTCTGATGTCATGTATCATGACATCTAGGTTGTCTGGGATCCCTCTCCCTATGGAAGAGTTCGCAGCAGTGGCCAACCTTTGCAAACATCACCAATTCCCCTTTTATCACTTTAATATGGGGGACAACTTCAAGGCTTTCAATGATCTGTTGGAGTCGGAGAGCAAGTGGAGGAGCCAGTTTTTGTTTGTCAGTGGCGCCTGGGAAAACGGCAAGAAGATCAAGGCTGGAGAGAACCCAAGCCTCCTCAGAAGCAGATGGAGGAGTGACCGTAAGTTTCGTACTCTAAATATTTGTCTATTTCTTGCTTTTTTAAATTGGTTTAAATAACTGGTCTCTCTTTTGTTTTAACAGAACTGCCTAAGGAGTTCGGGGACTACTTGAAGGCCGGACAGGTTACCTGTGGCAAAATTAATGCCTGGGCTGCTGAGGAATGGGGGAACCGATTCCACTCCGCCTTCACCAGTGGGAATTTGGCAAGGTCTCAACTGTGGAACACCACCGGTCGGAGAGACCTGACTTGGGAGGAGCTCACCACCCAACCTTCTGCGGACACTGTGCTCAAAAGGTCCCATAAACCAGACGGGACGCTCTTCCTACCAGGCCAGGCCAAAGCCCCAAGTAAAATGAAAGGCAGGAAGAGAGGCAAAAAGGTGGCGAGTGATGATGAGAAGGATGCCCCAACCGCCCCGGAGGGGCCGGACCAGAGCCAAATTGATGTTGCTCTCTTGCAGGTAGTGGAGAAAGAGTCCGAAAGGCATGAAGCAGACCTTCCAAAACCTCCAAGGGCTCCCAAGAGGACTCGCAAACAAGAAGGTGAAGGCGCTGACCGGGAAGCCAAAAAGAAAAAGGCTTCACAGGGAGATGAGCTTGCTCTCCGGGATCCGGAGCCTTCATTCCCAGCTGACCCTTCTGACCCAACGCAGGCCGAAGAGATCCCATGGGACTTTCATACCGATGAGGTGGAAGGGGGAGATCTCAACCTTGATGAAGTGGACGGGGCCCTATATTCCTCCGAGCAGCTCCAATACGGTCAACTTCAATGGTAAGACTTTCATTGTTTCTAGTGAAAAGGACACCATAGCCCATTCCTTGGTTAGCAATGTGCAGCCAGTTCTCACGCTGGAAAGACAAGTTCGGGGTCAAGCAGACATCATCAAAGACCTCAATTCTGAGAAGGAAAAGCTGTCCGAAGATCTCCACACTGCTACTGCCAACGCTGACATGCTAAAGGAAGCAAATGAGGAGTTGAAGAAGAATCGGGAGGAAAGTGACACAAAAGTTGCTACCCTAGATGAAACCATCAGAGACCTCCGGGAAAAGCTTTCCGGGGCGGAGAAGGACCTTACTGCCTCAAAAGAAGAAACCAAAGCAAAGGACAAGACCATCACCAACCTTACTACTAATAAGATTGCCCTTGAGAATGCAGTATCCAAGGCTGCCGAGGAGAAAAATACTTTGTTACAGGAGCAAGAGGCCAAGATCCAAGCCAGGATCAATAATTATGCCAACCAGATAATCAAGAGCAAAGAGCTACTGCTTGAGAAGGTGAGGTCTAACATGGTCCTACTCTTCCATGAAACGTTTCCACAGAGGAACCTAGGGGAGTTGTGGCTTTATGTTGAGCCCGAAAACCTCCCATACCATACGATGGCCGAAGGTGACAGGTATGGCTACTCTAGTGGCTCCTCGGATGATGAGGAACATACTGGGGAGAGCCCAAATGACAAGAAAGAAGATCCCAAAGGCAAGAAGGTAGATGCAGGGAAAGATGACCCTAAGGGTAAGAAGGCAGATGAGGGTGAGCCATCTTCAAAGGCTCAACCTTAACTCAGAATTTATTTTGTTTATTTTTTATTCATACTAAAGTCCTTGGAAGGCCAAGGCACTCTTTTTGTAATGGTGTCCAGTGCTCGATCAGACAGGTTTTTTGTGTTGTACCTTGACTATTGAAAGTCCTTGGAAGGCCAAGGCAATTTTAAGTTGTTTTTCTCAATGAATATCTCTGTTTTGTATAACCATCGTCTTCTTTCATTGTTCGTTTTAGTTTTGACAGCCAGAGTTTAAGTAGCTTTTAGTTGTCGCATTATGAGAGTGTTTAAATTATCCGGCTAGAGTTTAAATAGCCTTTAGATATTTCAGTCCGGATAGTATGATAAGGGATTGGACTTTAAAAACACTTAGAAATTTTTGAAGAAGGCATCGAATTTTATTTAACAACCCGGACACCTCATTAAAACCTCTCCGCGCCATATGGGAGGAAAGAGTATGCCCCCAAATATTTACATGGATGTTTAAACAAGTAAATATTTACACAAGTGCTATTCCAAGTACATCCGAAGATGCTCAATATTCCAAGGATGAGTTAGAACTCTGCCATCTTTGTCTTCCAACCAATAAGTTCCAGGCTTGATTCTTTCAACCACTATATACGGACCCTCCCAGGTTGGGGCCAGCTTTCCCAAGAGCTTTTCTTTAATGTGTAAGAAGACCTTCCTTAATACTTTATCCCATGGTTGGAAATCTCTTATTTTAACTTTGGAAGCAAACCTGCTCCTCATCAAGCCCTGATAGTGTGCAACTCTGAGGTGAGCCTTAACCCGTCTTTCTTCTATCAAATCAAGTTGATTTCTGATTGCCATCTCATTAGTGTGTTCGGAGAAGTTGTGAACACGAAAGGAAGGGAGTGTCTTCTCTATGGGGGCTATTGCGTCCATTCCATAGACCAAGGCGAAGGGTGATTCTTGTGTTGCAGCCCCAGGTGTTGTCCGGTAGGCCCACAAGACTTCTTGCAAATAACTAGGCCACTTCCCAGCAGCCCCTTCCAAATTCTTTTTTAATCCGGAGAGTATAGTTCTATTAGCCACTTCAACTTGCCCATTTGCTTGTGGGTGGAAAGGTGAATAAAAACAATGCTGTATACCCCTTGAGGCACAGAAGCTGTCCATTTCTCTATTATCGAACTGTGGCCCATTGTCTGTTGTTATTTTCTGGGGGACACCAAATCTACAACATATGTTGGATAGAATGAATTTTATGACAGCTTTTGACGTTGTCCCTGCCAGGGGAGCTGCTTCTATCCACTTCGAGAAGTAGTCTATGGCCACAATTATAGTTTTGCGCCCTACGGACGCCACGGGGAGAGGCCCTACTAAATCCAACCCTCATCGAGCGAAGGGAATGGGCTCAGAAATGGATTCTAGAGGAATGGCTGGTACATGAATTTCATTGCTGTACCTTTGGCGTGGGTCACACCTCCTCACCAATTCCTTAGCATCTTTCATGATCGATGGCCAATAGTATCTGGAGAGTAATACTCTTCTTGTTAAAGCTCTAAATCCACAATGGGCTGATCCCTCACCATCATGCAATTCGGAGAGGACCACTTGTGACTCATCATCCCCCAAACAACGTAGGAGAGGTTTACTGTAGGAATTTTTGTACAACACTTCTCTTAATATGATAAAACCACGAGCCTTGTGTTTCAATGTTCTGGCTTGTGGCTTATCTGAAGGCACAATACCATTGGACATATATTGTAGGAGAGGACATCTCCAGTCTTGAGGCTGTTTCACTTGTATTTCAAAAATTTCCTCTTTTACACCCTTACTAAGTTGAATAGATGGGCTTTCAAGCACATGGATCCATGGGTATGACTCCGTATATGCTATGGTTGCCAATGAGTCTGCTAGCTCATTTTCTGCCCGGGGAATGTGCTCATAGACAACAACTTTAAATTTTAGTGCTTCATTCTTGAGGAGGAGTAAATACTTCACAAGCTGCTCCTTTCTAACCTCAGATTGGCCTAAGGCATGGTGGATAAGCAATTGGGAGTCACTTAGCAGCTTGACCCTCTTAGCCCCACAAATGTAGGCTAACTTTAACCCAGCTATAGCTGCTTCATATTCGGACTCGTTATTAGATGCCCTGAAAGCAAAACAAATAGCCTGGTACATATTGTCTCCATATGGGGAAGTTAAACATATTCCTGCACCACATCCCATAGTGCTAGATCCACCGTCTGTTCGGACGATCCACATTTTCTTGTCTTTTATATCAGTAGCTTGCTCTGAATCCCTATCGGAGTGGAATTCAACCAGAAAGTCAGCCACAACTTGGGCTTTCACTGCTGTCCGGGGAGCAAAGTCTATGTCGAAGTCCCCCAACTCTACTGACCACTTAGTCATTCTGCTCGAAATGTCTGCTTTTGAAGGACATTTTTAAGCGAAAAGAGGTCCGGACGATGATAGGATGAGCCTGGAAATAAGGCCTCATCTTCCTTGCAGCTATCACTAGGGCTAATGCCAATTTTTCAAGTTTCAGGTAACGCCTCTCAGCATCTATTAAGCTCTTGCTGATGTAGTACACTGGGTGGGGATGTCTATCGGCCTCTCTTACCAGCACAGCACTGATGGCACAACTTGAAACTGCCAAATATACGAAGAGAGTCTCCCCATCAACTGGTTTGAACAAAGTTTTGGGGGAGGACAGGTGTTTCTTGATTTCATTGAAAGCCTCATCACACTGTGGGGTCCATTCGAACCCCTTTGCACCCTTCAAAGTTTGAAATAAAGGAGCACACCTGTCCGAAGACCTGGAGATAAATCTGTTTAAGGCTGCTAATCTCCCCGTTAATCGCTGTACTTATTTAATGTTTCGAGGAGGCTCCATTTGGAATAAAGCATTGAGCTGGTCCGGATCGAGCTGTATTCCATGTTCACTTATGATATACCCTAGAAACTTCTCGGACTGCACTCCGAAGACACACTTTTCAGGGTTTAATTTCAAATTCACTTTTACCAAGTTGGCAAAAGTTTCTTGGAGATCAGACAAGTGCAACTGCTCATCTACACTTTTCACCATCATATCGTCAATGTATACTTCCATATTTCTTCCAATTTGATCAGTAAATGCCTTGTTGACTAACCTCTGATAAGTAGCCCCTGCATTTTTCAAACTAAATGGCATCACCTTATAGCAATGTAGACCCCTGTCAGTGACAAATGTGGTATGCTCTTGATCCTTCGGATCTACTTGAATCTGATTGTACCCGGAGAAGGCATCCATAAAGGAAAGCAGCTTGTTCCCAGAGGTAGAGTCTACTAACTGATCTATCCGGGGGACCGGACAGAGATCTTTTGGGCAAGCTCTATTGAGATCAGTGAAGTCAATGCACATGTGCCATTTGCCATTCTTCTTTTTCACCAAGACAGGATTGGCAGTCCACAAAGGGTATTGAGATTCCTTAATGTGCCCCATCTTTGTGAGTTTGTCAACCTCTTGTACAATGACATCAGTCTTTTCTTTGGAAAAAGCTCTTCTTTTTTGAACTACTGGAGCTACATCTCTCCGGACAGATAAGTGGTGTGATATCACCTCTGATGGAACCCCAGTTACATCAGCATTGCACCAAGCAAAAACGTGCTGATGGTCTTTCAAAAACATCAACATTTCCTTTTTCAACATTGGTGGCATCTTGGACCCTATCTTAATACTTTTACCATATTCTAGACAGTGCGTTTCAACCTCTTCGATTGGCATCAATACTCCAGGGGTCTCTCTGCTGTCATCAATTTCACCCTCACCCCCAGAAAGGCCCTCAAACTGCTATTGTTCGTTAATACGGACTGCCCCCAGCGTTCGAGGAGCCAGGGCAGTAGCATAGCATTCTCTTGCAATCTTTTGGCTGCTCCGGAGAACTCCAACATGCCCCTGAACAGCATACTTCAAGCACTGATGGACTGTTGAAGCCACTACATGCATCCTAGATAGCCAAGACCTCCCTAGAATGGCATTATAGCAAGTGGGACAATCCACCACAATAAAGAGTATTCTGACCATCTTCTTGAAAAGGGCCCTTGCCCAATAACACTTCTTCTTCGAACTCTCCGATCACATCCGCTGAGCTGCCCGTGAAGCCCACGATTGACCTGTCCGAATTCTGAATTACAACTGGGTTTTTCATTTTCTTGTAAGTGGTTAGGAAAAGGATATTGGCTGAGCTTCCAGTATCCACCATGATTCGTCTTATTTCATTGCCCCCAATAGATGCTCCTATGACAACAGCATCCTCATGAGGACCAGCAATGTTTCTTAAATCATCTTCATCAAACACAATGAAGGGAAATGAGTTTGGTGACTGATAAGATGTCATGCCTCCTTCTAGGTAGGAGGCCAAAGTATGAACATGCCTCTTCCTCGAAGAAGCAGTAGGGGCTGTCATAGTGTCCCCTCCGAAAATTGTAAGTGAGTCGAAAAACCTAATGAGCCCGGAGACCGACCTAGAACATTCCTCTATAGCACCCACTCTATTCCGAGTTGGATCGGGATCCAAGTACTCAGATTCCACGTCAAACCTTTCAACTATAACCATGGCTCCCTCCGGAGCAGCGTTACTTGGACCAACCCGGTGAGTGTTATCAGGCCTCTTACCCCCTTTTCTTTTCACATAGGCCCCCAGCTTTCCCCTTTCAATCAGGTTCTGAACTTCTTGTTTCAATGCTATGCAATCATCAGTGGTATGACCAATATCATTGTGATATTGGCAAAAAGAGTTGTTGCGATGCTCTCTGGGAGACTGCAGTGTTGCCGGTCTCCGGTAATGTACCTCATCCTTTGTTTTATCAAATATAGTGGTCACGCTTTCTTTTAACTCAGCGAACCACTCCGGTTGGACCCATGGCCCTCTCTTGTTTCTGGATTGTTGACTTTGAGCAGGAGCAGCTGGCTGAGACTGAGCTTTTGCCCTACCATGCCCTTGTCCGGCTTCTCTTGCTTTGTTCCCGGACTGATTCTGATTTGGAGTTGGTGTCACAAGGGTGGATCTCACCTGCCTGTGCACCCTGGTTTTCTTTGTTTCATCGACGTTTATTTGTTTGCCAACCTGATTCAGCAACCCTCCCCACGTCATAGCCTTCTTCCTGGTCACCGAATCAGCTAGATTGCTTGGGTTCAAACCCTGTCTCAGGGATGCTATTGCTACTTGTTCGAAGCAATCAGCCAACCCATTCTTTGTGTTCACAAAACGGCTTATGTATTCTTTCAAGGACTCATTTGGCTCCTGGGCACAATGGATTATTGTGCCTCCATTGCCCTTTAGCTCTTTACTCCGTACGACCTGCCTTCGAAAGGCCACCCAAAATGTATCGAAATCTTTAATACAACCCTGAGGCAGACTGTTGTACCATTTCAGAGCACTCCCTGTAAATGATTGGGAGAATGCCCTACAAAGTAGTTTATCATCATCATCAAAGTTCATCATGAAGTTCTTGAATTGCTCCAGATGGTTGTCCGGATCAGTACTGCCATCGTACTTCTCTATTTTAGTGCTGTCAAACCTCTTAGGGAGGTTTCCGGATAGAATTTTAGAAGATAGTGGAGACTGCCTCCAATTCCTCCCACGACTGAACACAGTATCCTCATTGGGAGTTGCGAAGATACCTGGTTCATCATGGAAAGCAAAGGGATCCATCAGCATCTTGTCTGTATACCTCCGGTGGTGAGATGATCCCTTGCCAATATGCCTTTTCATTCTTCCATGTCTGTCTCTTTTTCTTGAATATTTCTTAACCTGCTTTTGCTTTTTTCTGGTTCGACCCTCATCGCTGCTTGAGGACAAGGATTTTTCATTTCCCTCGTTGTCCGAAGAGCTATCTGAAGATTCTGAGCTCGAGTCAGAACTCTCCACAGGCTTGGACCGGTGAGACTTTTTAGAACTGGCATGAGTCTTTTTGGTGCTCACATGAGTTTTGGAAGCCTCATGCTCTCTGGGGTTATCGGTGTGATGAGAAACTGATGCTTTGGATTTTTCTTTCACGCCCATCTTGGCCTTCTCAACTCGCAGAGCTTCTATTTCACACTTCAGCCTGTCACGCTCCTCGACAGTGAATTCATCGTTCTCTTCCACCAATTCGAGCAAAGCTAGTGGAAGCTCTGGATTGTCCGGATTCATTCGGACAGATTTCTTTTAGATGGTTTTGAATGCTTGATTCAGGTACCTTTTCCTCCCACTGTGGTCGCCAATTTGGTGTGGATAATAATCGCCTGAGGATAGGCTGGTAATTTCAGCTGGTGTTTAAATGGTGGTGTGTGGGTGTTTTAAGTGTTTAGAGAGTAGAGAGATAATTAAGCCGCTTGGTAGCAGTTAATTTTCATTACCCTTAGTTAATGCGGGTGGTTGGGTATTTATAGTGTGATGTTTGGGCCCTTATGGGCTTTCGGGTCATGTTTAATGGACTCGGGTCATGTTCAAAGACCCATGAGCTCTAAGTAGGAGAGCAAGTAACTTAGTCAAGAAGTGTTTAGGTTTTTTAGTACTTTTGTCATAGTTCGAACAGTCCTATGGTCATAGTGTTCGAAGTGATCTGTCCGGTCCATGTGACCTGTCCGATCTATCTGGTCCGGAGGCTTTGGACTGATCTGTCCCTGTCCGGGGAGCATGCTGAATTCGGACTCATCAAACACAACTTCAATTTTTCAATGGCTATTGTCTTTGTCAACATATCAGCTGGATTCTTGCTTCCTTGGATCTTCTAGTATCAACACCTTATCTTCCAATAAAGATCTAATGAAATGATATCAAAGACTGATGTGCTTGGTTCTTGAATGAAATGTTGAATTCTTCGTCAATTGAATTGCACTTTGACTATCACTATGCAGAACGTTGTTCTTCTGTTTGAATCCCAACTCGGTTAACAAACCTTGAAGCCATATCATTTCTTTACTGGCTTTGGTGACTGCTACATACTCAGCCTCTGTAGTTGATAGAGTGACAATTTTCTATAACTTTGACATCCAACTAACAGTTGTAGTTCCAACTAGTAAATATATAACCGGTAGTGCTTTTCTGGTGATCAACTTCACCTCCAAAATCGGCATCAACGTAGCATTATACCTTTTACTCACCCTTACCAAAGTACAAACATTTTTCTGTTGTACCTAGTAGGTACCTCGAAATCCATTTGACAGCTTCCTAATGAAATTTCCCTGGTTTGACATAAACCTACTCAGAACTCCCACTGCATGACTAATGTTTAGTCTCGTACAGATCATTGCATACATCAAACTTCCAATAGCTGAGGCGTAAGGAACCTTAGCCATGGAGTCTTTTTCTTTATCCATCTTAGGGGATTGATCCTTGGATAAACAAAAGTGACCTGCAAATGGTGTACTAACTGGTTTGGCATCACACATGTTAAATCTCTTCAAAACGCGATCGATGTACTCTGACTGAGATAACTGCAGAACTTTTCTATACTTATCTCTTGTGATTTGCATTCCAATAATCTTCTTCGCCGGACCCAAGTTCTTCATGTCAAATTATTTTGAAAATTGTTGCTTCAATCTTCTAATATCATCCATCTCTGAACCTGCTACTAATATATCATCAACATAGAGTAACAAAATGATATAATTGGACTTACATCTTTTAAAATAACAACAGTGGTCCGCATTACACTTCTGAAAACTCTCTTTGTGCATAAAACCGTCAAATTTCTTGTACCACTGTCTTGGAGTTTGTTTTAGACCATACAAACTTTTCTTGAGTCTGCATACCATGTTTTCTTTCCCTTCTTTTAAGAAACCTTCTGGTTGATATATGTATATCTCCTCATCCAAGTCCCCGTGTAGAAATACAGTATTCATATCTAACTGTTCAAGATAAAGGTCTTCAATGGAAACAATACTCAACACTGATCTAATAGTATTGAGCTTCACAATTAGAGCAAAAATATCAGTGTAATCAATTCCTTCCTTTTGCTGGAACCCTTTAACAACTAGTCGGGCTTTGTATCTCTTAGAGCTATCATGCTCATCTTTCACCCGATACACCCATTTGTTATGAAGTTCCTTCATACCCATTGGTAACTCAACTAGTTTCCATGTATCATTTGAGATTAAAGTCTTCATCTCATTTTTATGGCAAGCTCCCACTTGCTAGCATCACTTGTCTGGCAAGCTTCATCATAGCATTCAGGTTCCCCTCCAACGGTAAGTAACAGATAGTTCAAGTATCTCCTGTTGGGAACATGGGGTCGGGAAGATCGTTACAAAACAGATTCTGCCTCGGTCGGCTGTAGGGTGTCGGATTGCTGTCGATCGGTTTGTCCAACGGACTCTCCTTGCTGAGTGGTTAATCCGATCAGCTCTATTTCTTTACTATCTATGACTCCATTGATATCTGCAAATATTGATTCATACGGCTTTGAGTCATTTTCTTTGGTTTTATGTCTGTCCTTGTACATCACCGTTTCACTAAAGATCACATCTTTGCTTCGTATCATCTTCCTGTTTTCGTCATCCCAAACATGATAACCGAACTCATCTTCATCATAGCCGATCACGAAACATTTCTTCGATTTCGGATCAAGCTTGTTCCTACCTTGATCACTTATATAAACATATACAATACAACCAAAAACTCTTAGATGTGATAATTTTATATCATTGCCACTCCATACCTCCTCGGGTATTCTATGTTCTGTGGGAACCGATGGGCCTCGGTTAACCAGGTAAGCCGATGTGTTGATCGCTTCTGCCCAGAACTGCTTCGTTAATCTTCGCCACTCGTTTGAAAACTAACCCTATTATGTCTTCCAAGTATGTAATCTTCGCACATGTCTATATCGACTGACTTAAGACCTGGGAGCTTCCCCTTCGAGTACATAATTTTCATACCCTTCACACTCATGTGACTAAGCATCTGGTGCCAAACATTTGGATTTTCGTTTCCTGCTGCTATTTCAATTGAGTAGCTCATCTCTGTTGTCTTGTAAAGAGTACCACTCTTCTTCCCCCGAGAAACCGTCATTTCTCCCTTTAAAATCTTCCAATTATCACCATGGAAGATCGTATTGTAGCCTTCGCTAGCCAACTGTCCTACTGAGATTAAGTTCTTTCTTAGATCGGGGATATCTCTAAAATCGTTCAATTCCCATACGGACCCATTCAACTTAATTTTCACATTAACTTTGCCAATAATATCACAAGGTTGATCATCACCAATATATACTTTTCCAAGGTTACCAGGGACATACCTGTCAAAGAATTATTTCTTCGAAATCGCGTGAAATGATGCTCCGGAATCTAATACCCAACACTCTTTCCTGCTTTCTAATGAGCATCTTAACGCATCGTCTTCTTCTTGACTGATATTTTCCTCTGTCTTCTTCTCCTTGTCCTTTGGTTCTCTCTTGCACTGAAATTTATAGTGCTCAGTCTTCCTATAATTCCAACACTCGATGTTTCTCAACCCCTGATAATATTTAGGATTCCTAGACTTGGACCTCCAGTCTCTTGATTTACCTCGATAGTTTGATTTACCGCGTCCATATCTTCTGGTTGAATTTCGTCCTCTCGACTTTGTATGTAAGACTGAGGAGATTGATGACTCGTCTGATTCTCTCATTCGAATCTCTTCACTAAGAACTAGGTCACGAACATCATCAAATTTCAACTTATTGCTTCCTAACGAGCTACTCATCGCTATGACAGTAGTATTCCAACTATCTGGTAGTGAAGACAACAGTATCAGTGCTCGTATTTTTTCATCAAAATCAATTTTAACTGAACTCAACTGGGTTGTGATTGTATTGAGTTCATTAGGTGTTGAGCTACTAACGCGCCTTCTGTCATTCGTAAATTGAATAGACGCCTCATCAAGTGAACTTTGTTAGACGCTGATGGCTTCTCATACATACTGGAGAGAGCCTTCATAAGACTTGCGGTGGTTGTTTCCTTTACGATGATAAAAAGAACATTGCGGGATAGCGTCAATCGGATGACTCCAAGTGCTTGTCTGTCAAGAAGGGCCCATTCTTCATCGTTCATACTCTCTATTTCTTTTCTGAAAGGGGTTGATAAAGCTTTTCCTGGTACTAGATAATTTTCAATCTGCATCTTCCAGAACCCAAATTCTACACCATCAAATTTTTCGAGTCTCACATTTCCTTCGTCTATAGCCATTGCTCCCACTCAAATCTAACCTCCTTTGAATCGGTACCAACCTGGCTCTGATACAAGTTGTAAGGGAAATACGCTAATTTCCCGGCAAATCACTTATAAATTTTCTTGAGGTAAGGAGGGGTTTTGGGAAAATACACAATTTTCCTGCAATCAAATAAAAAAGAAAAGAAACAGAAAACAAAAGTGAAATCAAACACACAATCTTTAAGAAAGTTCAGCAAATTATGCCGACGTCTCTGGACCTGCTGCATATCGGTCTTATTAGAAAGACACGGTGATTCTGGCGTATTTGATGCATACACAAAAAAACTCGAGCACTAGTTTTGTAGAGACTGTAACACTTAAAAGGGGAAAACATTTACAGTCCTTAATGTGTAATTTATGACCCACTAAAATTACACTGTTTTTTCAATTCACTCCAACTCTCTTTAATGTGTTTAGCACTTGCCTCATCTTCACTGTCTTTTCATCTAACATCTCTTCTATCCAATAATATAAATGTGGAATAATGCTGGACTATTATGTCAAAATAACAGTAAAAAGACAACTAATGGGTTGATATACTTTATTTCCTCTTCGTTTGATATGTGGAAGAAGAGATGATTTGCCAAGAGATGTTTCACTTTAAGACAAATTGAAGTTGTGACCAATGATTTGACCCTAATAACAAAATTGTAGAAGGTGGTTTCGGTTGTATATAAGGTGGCCTCATTATGCAGGATTAGAATGAAAAAATATAAAAACTTAAATGTATGAAATTCTTACTAATTGTCATTTTACAGGGTCTATTATCTGATGGCAGATTGATAGCAGTGAAACAACACTCATCTCATTCACTGTGGTAACTGAACGGCGAATTTTTGAATGAGATATAAATAATTTCATGCATGCAAAACCCGAATCTTGTCAAGCTTGATGGATCTTGTGTTCAAGGGGATTAATTATTGTTGGTGTATGAGTACTTGAAAAATAATAATCTTGTGTGAGCATTGTTCTCTGAGATTTCACTATGTTATTTTTACTCCACCTTGATCCTTTTTGTTGTGACACATACATGCCACGGTCGACCTGGAACAAAAATGCCCACCTAAACTTTTTTATTTCAACTTAAAATGAGTTCTTAAAAACTTGTTTTTCATATTTTTAAACCATTTTCAGATTCTCTCAAAAAATATATAATATAAGTACGAAGCTTTCAATTTTTTTCTAACATTTCCAAACGGTTAAGGATTTTTCTTTTATTTGCTAGCACATAAGTTATAGCTCCAGAGAAGAGTCATCTTAAATTAAGCTGGCCTACCCGATATAGGATCTACCTTGGCATAGTTGGGGTTCAGCGTTTCTTCATGAAAACTCTACCTTGAAGATTGTTCATAGAGATATGAAGGCTACTAGTGTTCTTTAAGATTCAGATCTAAACCATAAAATTTCAGACTTTTGTTTGGTCAAACTCAATGAAGGTGAGAAGACACACATCAGTACTAGAATTGCTGGCACCATGTGAGTCACGATTCTTGTCTGATATTTAAGAACTAAATAGTACTATTACTAGTGTACTAGCATGAATTGTTGATCTTGATCTTTATATACAGAGGATACATTGCACCAGAATATGCATTATTTGGTCATTTGACCTTAAAATCTAATGTTTACTACTTCGTTGTTTTGGTGCTAGAAGTCGTTGGCGGGATGAGCAATACTAGTTTTCAGCCCTCCGAATATTTCATTTTTTTAATAGAAGAAATTCTTTATGGTTATATATCTATGTTTATGCCTAGAGTATTTTAGATGAATATTTTATTATATTTTCTAAAATATTTTAGGATCTTCTTCTATTATCATGTGTAATTTTTAAGTGTAACAACATTATAATGTTGTTGAACTAAAAATTATATAATGCTATATTTTTTGTTTTTGGATTATAAAATATAGTATTATAGTTACGAAGCTTTGTTTTAAAGAATCATAAATTTAACAACAGATTTATCATGACTATTATAACGAATATTCAATTCAGTTTTTCTGTAACTCAATGGTAACGATGTTTGCGACAGTGGACATGCCAACCGACTTAACTGTTTGACTGAAATAGTGCGTTAAAATTACAATGACATTTGCAATATTATGGTTTGGTTTCATCCATGTCAAACTTTACAATGCATTAGGGTTGCAACTGAATTTGGTAAACGAAGTCATTTAACACAACTAGTGACGATTTTTATATTTTTTTAGTTTGCTGTAAAAAGTATTTTCTCTCGTAATATATTAATGCGGTCTTTTTATAACTAACTAATTATTTTATCAAATTATTTTTCAACTAAAATATAATGTTAACACACTCAAAATCCATGTTTATGTAAGTATTTTATTTGTAAGACAATAGTGTTTTACCATATTTTGTAAATGGATAAATTGTAGAATATATGTCAAACTTCATTAAAAATATATTTATTTTTTTACCACCTGTTAGTTATACCATTTTATTTAAACATATTTCTAATATTAGTATGATAATTTTTTATTATATTTTAAACAAATTTAAAAAATTGTATATCATAGTTATAATTCTTTTTTTTCAAAGAGAAACTATTATTGATTTTACTTTAAGGAATTAGTTCTACTATCTTGTTATATACATATTTAGTACGGTATCAGACTAAGTGATAACAATTTAGATCTTTATAATATTAAAACAGTCGGAGGCTTGAAGTGTAGTGTACTGTGATGAAGTCAAGCTTGTGTCGCGTGAGTAATCAGCTTCTTCATGTAGTCCATCTACTTCATCTTTTATCTTCATTTCACCTCCAATTTTAGGAAAACCTATTTGATATGATCTCCTTGTTTGTATGTTTAAGTCTCAGATTTTAACTTGAAGCGATTCCCTAATAGAAGATGCAATTTAACATACAATGCAGAGTTTTAATAGAACAGAAGTTAAAACAGTTGAGTTTATTAGCTATATTCATATCATTAACCCAGATTTTTTTAGATAACATATTAGAACAGTCAAGTTTAAAGTGCATATACTTAATTGTTTTATCAACATATCAGATGATATAGATGAATTGTTGTATTTAGCTTGATTTCTGGCAGACCAGATGTTCCATGTGATGATGGCTCGGATAATTGTTCTGATTTGTAACTTCTTATTAGTAGATGAAAACCAAATATGAATTAAATGAGGGAATGTTATGTGTTTCTCAATGTAGAGGCCAAAGAAGCTTAAAACATATTTCGAGATTTCAAATGAAGTATTATAATTTACAAACAAGTGATCAATTGTTTCAATGTTGCAGCAAAATTGGCATCTTGAGGCTAGTTTACAGTTTTGTTTACTAAAGAGATGTATCAACAGAGATCATACCTTTATGAGCTCTTCAAAGAGTGAAAAAAACACTTCTTTGGTGAGATAGAGTTCCAGATTTTATTGAATATAACGTTTTTGTTCTTTGGTTCTAATTTTAACACAAGTATCTTTAAATCTAAATAGACCTGATTGAGAGATACTCTATTTAATATTATATGGAGTGTCCAAATGAAGTGTGAAGAGGAATTAGATGGACTACTTCCAAGTGTTATTTTCTAAATAATGTCTATAGAAGTAAAATTTCGAGATAGTTTGTTCATATTCCAAGTGTTATTTTCCCAAAAATAATTGATTTTTATGCTATTGTACCACCTATTGTCTACTGTATCAGTCAAGATGATTATAGGGGTGGTATGACACCATCACTTCAACCAGAAATCACAGTTTCAATTAACTATTTGCCAAAAAATGAAGGGCTCATCAACTTTCTTGATTGCAAGTAGTATTTTCCATATTTTTGAGTCTTTATGCTTTTTATTGATTTAAAGTGGATGTTGGTTAGGGCAATAGCTAGAGTGCATCATGTTAGCCCATAAGGATTGAGGATTGATTTTTTTAAATGTGAACCTAATTTTACAAGAGTATGTGTTTTGAATATCATTTATACATCTGAAATTTAACCCTGATTACAAAGAGAAGACCAGTTCGACCAAATCATTGCATTTTTATCCAATTTTCATCCCTAAAGGAACTTGTTTAAAAGCCTATTAAAATTGTCTATAGTAGTTTTAAATAGACAGTAGGTTTGTTGGTAATATGAAGGAACAATCATTAATACAGATTGTACTAAGACCATCCTTGCACCAAAGGACAAATTAATGTAATCTCATTCTAAGACTTTCTTCCTTATTTTTGAAATAATATCATCAAAGTAACATAATCTGTTACTTAGATGAATATGAATTTGTAAATACTTTAAGGGAAGTGAAGAAATTGTAAATATTGTAATGTTTCTTATTAGGCTTATCCTTGATCTGTCAAAGTTTGGTGGAGTTATGATATTGGATTTGGCAGCACAGATTGTTTGGCCAGAGACTTTTTGGTAGTGTTCAAAACTTTTTTAACATTATTAAAAGATCCATTCATGAATATTATTAGGTTATCTGCATAGCTAAGTAATGGATAAGGATATTGGATCTTGAGTTGTAAAACATATATAGGTTTTTAGTAAAAAGGTTTTTAATTCCACGAATGAAACATTCTTCTGCAATAATGAAGAGGCTGGGTGACAGAGGGTCACCCTGCCTAACTCCATTTGCAGAACTAAGGAATCCATATAAAGATCCATTGACAATCTCTGAATATTAAGTGTGAATTAAGTTGTGCTTAATTTGATCAATGAACTTGTCATTGATACTAAATTTTGAAATAATATTAAGAATAAAGCCAGTTTTTAATATGTCAACAGATTTATCAATGTCAAGTTTAATAATTAGGTTATTCCCTCTAGTTTTTTTACCTAAGCCATGTAACATTTCATGAGCAATCATAATACGCTCATTATAATTTCTATTAGAGACAAACCCACCTTGATCATTAGAAATGATTTTAGAGAGGATTGTGATCAACCTATTTTTGATAATTTTTTAAATAATTCTATTTGCTACATTACAAAGACTTATTGGCATGAAATCACTCAATATTTTAGGAGATAATTTTTTTGAGATTAAGCAGAGGGTTGTTGCATATATTTCTTTTGGAGCTATATAGCCATTAAATAATTCAATGATTGCATTACATAGGTCCAGTTTAATTATATTCCAACATGTAATATAAAATTTGATGTTGAAGCCATCAACACCAGCCACATTGTTAGGGCCGAGTTATTGAATGGCATTTAGAACTTCATTTTCAGTAAAGGTTATTTTACGGAAGTCATTTTTTTGGTTTGTTATTAGAGTTGGAATAATATTTTGGAGAATAGAGTTATGGTTTCGATTAGGGTGGGAGTTTAAAACATTTTTAAAATGATCAAAAACCAGATTTCCTAAAGTTTCTTGGTTTTCAATCCAAAAGTCATTGTGTTAGATTCTATGGATTCCGTTCTTTATTCTCATTTTCTTGACATAGTTGTGGAAACACGAAGTGTTCATGTCTCCATTTTGACAAGTTTATTGCAGCTTTTTATTCCCAAAAAGCTTCCTCCTTAGCCAGGAGGTCTAAATGGTGGTGTTTGGATTTGCATACGTTTATCTTGGCTTCTATAGTTTGGGAGGTTTCATAACAAATTTCAAGATGTTTAACTTCTTCTTCAAAGACAACAATATTTTCCAAGATGTTACCGAAGGTATTCCAGTTCTATTGCTTTAGCCTATGTTATAACCTTTTTAATTTGGACCAGAATATTTGAAGAGGTACCTATGATATTTTCAGACCAGTTCTCCTCCAAAGTTTGTAGAAACTCTAGATGAAGAGCCCACATGTTAAGTTATTTAAAGGTAGGTTTTGGCTTGGTAATGTTGTTTGAAATTGTTAAGCACAATGGTGAATGATCTGAGCCAGTTCTGGCCAGATACTTCACCATTGTCGTGGTGAAATAGTATCTCCAATGGGCATTATATAATGCTCGGTCCAGTCTCTTCCAAAACCTATTGTTTGATCAGGTAAAATTTGAGCCTAAGAAACCAACATCTTCAAGCTTGTAATCTATGATGGTTTTATTAAATTCATCAACACTATGTTGACATAAGGATAAGCCGAAAAGTTATTCATCATTAGAGGATATAATGTTAAAATCACCTAACACTAACCACTCTTGATTAGTGTTAGATTTTTCTGGGAAAGAATGCCAAAGATCATGTCTCAATGATCTTTGACATTTAACATATATAATTGAAACCAGAAACGGCTTATTATATAATGAGTGATTTACAGTAAGGTGTAGTATTTGATCATTGTTTATTAAAGTTGTAATTTGGAAGTCTTCCTTCTAAATTACCCATATTTTTTTATTTTTGTTTGCACAACGAGAGAAATATGTTAAGGTTTTAGTGATTTGTGGAACTTTGATAGGATTGATCATAGGCTATTGTAGAGCTATGAAATAAATCTTTTCAGACTTAATAGTATATGTTAGTCTTCTGATAGTCCCCATATTTCCTATCCATATGGAATTCCAGTTAAGGACTTTCAGAGTCATTTAATTGATGATGAAGTTCTTATAGTTGATATCTTTGTGGAACGTTTCAACTTTGAATTCAGATTTTTTTGGGTGGTGCTTTCTTTTTAGATTTTTTTTATTTTGGATAATATTCGTTTCTCGCAAGGCATTAACTGATGAGGGGACAAGAATCTTAGGTGGGATTTGGACATGGTGTGGTTTATTTTTGGCTGAGGGTAGACTGGTAAAATGTTTAGAGAGTGTTTTTGATAATTTTGTAATGTTTTGTGTTTAGTGTGTAGAGTAGAGAGATAATTAAGCTGTCTACTAGTATTAAAATCCTGATCACCCTCATTAATGAGAGTGGTTGGGCTATTTATGCCTTAATTAATGACCTGTGGGCTTATTGGGTCGGGTCATGAAACCGAGTCGAATTTAAAGACCCGTTAGTTATATAGTTTTAAGTTGATTAGCAACCAGTTTAGTCAAAAGTTAATACATTTGTCATGTTTGGATATTTAGTGGTGTGATATGGTCTGAATTGTCCTTGTTCGGATACGTGGTTTTATTCGGGGTATAGTAACCAAAAACTCCGAACTCCTCAGTAGCCCCTTTTTAGGTATTGGAAAAAAAATTTGGAAGGGCTAAACTTCACAAAACTAACACCAACCATGTCTCATTTGCCTATGTTGTTCGAACTGAAGAATTTCTTTTCACAAGTGACCCTGTTCGAATTTTATCAGAATTCATTTCCCTTCTCAAAATTCTAAGAGTTTTTCTTGAATCGTGGGACACGTGTCAATATCTAGTTCGACCTCCCAGTCATTTTTTCTCCTAAATTGTCGCACCCACTAGGTCTAGAAAGATACCTAGATTTTAAATTTTTCACGTGTTGCGCAGCTTTTAATCATTGCAAAAATTCTATTCATATTCTCCTTGGTAACTGCTATTTTTACCGTTATATATAAACCTTTCGACTTTTTTATTGTCTTCCACACTCAAATCTGTCTAGAGAGAAAACTCAGTTCACATTTAACTTGTTCTTGAGACATATATGTTCACAGCCAGAAAAGCCTTAGTTAAAGGAGGTTGGTTGAACTTGTATGAATTAGAGAGAGCACAGAACGTAGCGAGAGATAAACGTATTGCTGCCAGTCTTCCCGCTTCTCCAAGCGAGAAAGGTAACCAGCCAAATCAGAAGGCTAATCAAGGGTCGTCTTCTTCAAGAAACCCCAGAACCAGAAAACTCTCATTCACAACATACCTTTCACCTCTCACATCCGGTTCTTCAGTTCAAGAATCTCAAAGCCCAATTCCCAAAGAAAAAGTCGTCTCCGGGGTTAGGAAACCCTCGTCGTTTTTCGCTATGGGCTCAGACATAGAGTAATCAACAGAGAAGATAAATCCTCGCGGGATTACACGTCAAGAAAAAACCAAATCCACACCCACATCTTCAAAACACTCCGGTTTGGAGGTAACAAAAGTTGTTCCACAAGCTAAATCCTCTGGAAAATAGCTTCTACCAGATACCATAATTTCGAAGCGACATATGCCCAACCTTCTGAACAACCAACTGTACAACCATCATTAAATGAGCCAGAACATCCTCTCTAAAAAACAGTTGAACTGCCTTCCACAGTGATGGAAGAAAACATAGAGGACAACATAGAGTTAGCCCCTTTCAAAACTGAGGCGTCCGATCAAACAGGGGATACAACCTGAGATCAGAAAGTTAAAACCAAGGTTGGCATAACTCATCCGAACGCTCTTCCGGAGAGTTTAGAGGGCAAGGTGGGTCCCTGTTTTAACAAGGTTAGTGTCAAGTACGTGTTGGATTTGGAGAACATCAATTATGTATATACCCACACGGCTGAGTTGGGTCGGATTTAAACTAAATGAGGCATCCCGGATTCTGTAAAGGTAAGGATCCCAGTTACTACAGAGACCCCCATAAACTGTAAGTTAAATGAGATAGTGGTCTATACCGAAGTACTGAATTGGGGACTTTGGTTCCCCTTAGACCCAGTATTGTCAGATATTTTCATTTGATCAAGTTATGCCCTAGCCAGGTGAGCCCCAACGCTTGGTATACTCTCTTAGTCTAAATCATGGCATCCAACTGTCAAAATTTCCACTCCCAATGGAACAGTTTGCTTCTATACCAAGCTTATGCAAGAATCACCAAATCCCTTTCTATCATTACAATATGGGGAATGATTTTAAAGTGGTGGATGACCTATTGGAGTTCAAAAATCCTTAGAGGACGCAGTTCCTCTTTATTAGTGGGACTTGGGAGAATGGCAGAAAAATCAAGGCTGACACGAATCCCAGCCTCCTGACCAGTAGATAGAAGAGCACTACTAAGTTCTTCTCTCTTTTCCTTTTCATTTTTTAAGTTGCAATTTTCTAATTTTGACTAACTCATATCTCTCCCCAGTTCTTCTGAAGAGTTCTTGGGAAACCTAGAGGCAGGGCAGAAAACTTGTGTGAAGCTAAACGCTTGGGCTTCGCATATAGGTGCTGAAGAAAGAAAAGGAAAATTTGGCAGCCGAGCTGATCGCATTAGAGGAAGCCAATACTGAGCTTCAAACCAAATACTCCACCATGGAGACATCTTCCTCACAAAACCTCACAGAAGGAGCAGCTGAACGTTAAAGATGGTGTTATCCAAACTTTATCCGATGAGAAGACCAAATTAGAGAGCACTGCCCAAGAGAATATTAAAGAGAAAGAGGCCATAGAACGCCAACAGGAACAAACTATCACCGCAGGTATAGAGAATTATGCCAATGGAATAGTGGATTCCTTAGAGAAAAGAGATGATTGGATCAAATCCGACTTGGTGTTGCTGTTCCATGAGACCTTTCCTAAGAGAACTTTTGGTCCCTTATGGAAATATATAGAGTATCAGGACATCACATTCCATACTCTAGCAGATGGTGAGAAGCGCAACTACTCTAGTGGAATAGACTCCACAACTAATGATGAAGAAAGAATAGGTGAGAGTTCAGGTGCCGAACTCAAGAGTCCCAAGAAGGATTATAGTGCCGAAGGGAATAAGCCCTAAGGTTTTATTATGTAACTCTTACTTTTGAAAAACTAAAGTCCTTGGATGGCCAAGTCATATTTTGTACTACTGGTCGGTTTGAGTCTGATCAAATTTAATTTATTCAACTTCCCTTATGTTTAATACTTTGTTGTAAATCCTTCATGGCTAATATTTAAGTAGCCCCTAGAATTTCAGAAGTGTTGAATTGAGAGTATTTAAAATCTCCGCTCACATGTGTTCAATAGTTGCGACCAAATATTAAGCATATCCAATATACTCAAGAAAAATTGAGATCCGGGGTGTTGAATAAGTAATTTATACTTGAATTGAATTGAAAAAGGCATCATGTATTATTGAAAAACGTCGGACACCTCATTAAAACCTCCCCGCGCCACCAGGGTAGGAAAGAGTATGCCCCCTAATATTTACATTGGTATTTAACAAGTAAATATTTATAGAAAAACTTTATTCTAGATATAACATGAGATGCTCAACATTCCATGGATGCTTTAAGGATATTCCTTCTTTGTCTTCACGCCTATATGTCCCCGGTTTGATCTTTTCACAG
The DNA here is from genome assembly GCA_036936605.1 of Limnanthes douglasii subsp. nivea. Classification (NCBI taxonomy): domain Eukaryota; kingdom Viridiplantae; phylum Streptophyta; class Magnoliopsida; order Brassicales; family Limnanthaceae; genus Limnanthes; species Limnanthes douglasii. The sequence goes on along the minus strand of JAUPFV010000005.1, from coordinate 121,918,764 downwards.
ACCACATAAGGGCCTTCCCAGTTCGGAGCCAATTTACCAAACTGCTTCTCCTTAGTATGCAAAAATACTTTTCTTAAGACCTTATCTCCTGTTTGTGCTCCTCATCAAGCCTTTGTAGTGTGTTTTTCTCAAATGTGCTTTAACCCATTTCTTCCTCTATGAAGTCCAACTGATTCCTAACTGCTACATCATTAGCCTGTTCGGAATAGTTTTGGACCCTGTGTGATGGTAAAGTATCCTTTATGGGAGTAATTTCATCCATCTCATATACCAAAGAAAAATGAGATTCTTGTGTGGAAGCCTGATGGGTAGTTCGGTAGGCCCACAATACTTCTTGTAAATAACTTGGCCATTTTCATGCAGCTCCCTCTAATTTTTTTTTAATCTGGACGAGATGGTTCTATTTGCAACCTCAACTTGGGAATTTTCTTGAGGGTATAAAAGAGAGGAAAATGAGTGTTGAATACCTCTAGAGGTACCGAAAGCTTCCATGTCTTTGTTATCAAGCTGTGGCCCATTGTTTGTAGTAATCTTCTGGGGAACTCCAAACCTACAACATATATTGGATAGGATGAACTTAATAACATCTTTCGATGTGGTTCCAGCCAATGGAGTTGTCTCTATCCACTTAGAGAAATAGTCAATGGCGACTATGATAGGTTTGCATCCCCCGGATGCCATGGGAAGAGGTCCAACTAAATCCATCCCCCATCTAACAAAAGGTATTGGCTCAGAAATAGACTCCATGGGTACTAGTGGCACATGAATTTCATTCCCATACCTTTGACATGGATCACATTTCTTCACAATTTCTTTAGTATCTGCCATTATGGTTGGCCAATAGTATCCGGTTAACAAGACTCTTCGGGTCAATGCCCTGTATCCACAATATGCTAAGCCTTCCCCATCGTGTAATTCAGATAAGAAAAATTGGCATTTTTTTCAAACCCCAAACGGCGTAGTAGAGGCCTGCTAAAAGATTTTTTGTAGAGAACTTCTCTTATTATCAAAAAACCACGAGCTTTGTATTTAATCTTTTTTACCACAGCTTTACCCGAAGGCAATGTCTCATCGGAAATGTATTAGAGGAGTGTGTATCTCCAATCTTTAGGTTGGATCATAAGTATGCTCATATTTTCTTCATCTTCTTTCTTTTGATCTAACTGTTTAGATGAACATTCATGTACAAGAATCCAAGGATAGGATTCAGAATAGGCTATAATTGCTAGAGAGTCTGCCAACGTGTTATCCGATCTAGGAATATGCTCATAGCAAATACTCTTAAAATTGGATGCCACTTCTTTCATGATGACCAAGTACTTAACAAGTCGTTCCTTCTTGGCCTTAGATTGTCCTTGAATATGGTGGATGAGCAATTGAGAGTCATTCATTAACCAAACTCTCTTAGCTCCACAAAGGAGGGCTAACTTAAGACCGGCTATAGCTGCCTCATATTCAGACTCATTGTTAGAGGCCATGAATCCGAAGAGTATAACTTGATACATTTTATCACCATACGGGGCGGTTAAGAGAATTCCAGCTCCACAACCCATAGTTTTTTATCCACCATAAGTTCTGACCACCCATTTCTTTTTGAAATTGCTATCTGAATCTTGTCCACAAGGTCTATCAGCATGAAACTCTACCAAGACGTCAGCCACCAATTGAGCTTTAATTTCCATTTGAGGGAAAAAATCAATATCGTAGTCACCCAATTCTACTGACCACCTGGTCATTCTACTTGATACATCAGCATTTTGGAGAACATTTGTCAACGGGAAAGACGTTCGGACAACAGTAGAATGAGCTTGAAAATACGACCTCATCTTTCTTGTCGTAATTACTAAAGTCAATGCTAACTTCTCCAACCTCAAATATCTTCTTTAAGCGTCCAATAAACTCTTACTGATGTGGTACACCGGACGAGGGTAATTGTCCACTTCCCTAACTAGGACATTACTTATAGCACATTCTGATACAGCTAGGTATACATAAATCTTTTCTCCCCGAACAGGTTTAAAAAGATTTTTCAGTGAAGATAAGTGTTTTTATTTCAATAAAGGCTTGGTCACATTGTGGGGACCAATTGAAGTCTTTAGCATTTTTCAATATTTGGAATAAAGGAGTGCACTTCTCTGATGACCTTGAAATAAATCTATTCAAAGAAGCCAACCTGCCGGTGAGCCTTTGAACTTCTTTAACATTTCGAGGAGGATCCATTGCTAGCAAGGCATTAAGCTAATCCATATCAGGATGGATTCCTTTCTCACTTATTATGTAGCCTAGAAATTTCATAGATCGGACCCCAAACACACATTTCTGTGGATTTAACTTTAAGTTCATAGTCTCTAAGTTGGAAAAAGTTTCTCGAAGATCAGCTATGTATAAATCCTCCTCCATTCTTTTAACCATCATATCATCTATGTATACTTCTATGTTTCTGCCAATCTGATTAGCAAATGTTTTGTTCACCAGTCTTTGATAAGTAGCCCTAGTGTTTTTTTAATCTGAAAGGCATCACCTTGTAACAGTGGAGACCTCTATTTGTAACAAAAGTAGTGTGATCTTGATCCTTCGGATCTACTTGTATCTGTTTAAACCCTGAAAATGCATCCATGAAGGACAAAAATGTATTTCCAGATGTAGAATCCACCAACTGATCTATTCGCGGAACAGGATAGAGATCCCTAGGGCAAGCCCTATTAAGGTCAGTGAAATCAATGCACATACACCATTTGCCGTTCTTTTTCTTGACTAAGACCGGATATGAAGTCCATAGAAGATATTGGGACTCTTTAATATGTCCCATCTTGGTCAGCCGATCAACTTCTTGAACAATCACATCTGCTTTTTCCTTGGAAAAAGCTCTTTTTTTGTACAACAGGTGCAACATCACATCGGATATACAACTTATATGAAATAACATCTGATGGTACTCTGGTTACATCACTATTGGACCATTCGAACACATATTGATTATCCAACAAAAAAGACAACAATTTCTTCTTTAATTCTGGTGCCAACTTGGAACCAATCTTGACATTCTTGCCCTATGCAAGGGAATGAGTTTCAACTTCCTCAATAGGTATTATAACCCTGGGAGCCTCTCTAGGATCATCAATCTCACCCTCCTTAGTAGAAGGCTCCAGTAACTGCTCTTCTTTATTAACCCGGACTGCCCCAACATTTTAGGAGCAAGAGATGTTGCATAGCACTATCTGGCTATGTTCTGACTACTTCGGACAATACCTACTTGTCCCTGAACTGCATACTTTAAACACTGATGGACTGTAAAGGCCACAACATGCATTCTGGAAAGCCAAGACCTCCCAAAAATTACGTTGTACGATGTGGGGAAATCTACCACAACAAATCGTATCTTACCATATTTTTAAAAGACCCCTTGCCCAACGACACTTCTTCTTCGAACTCCTCAATTATATCTGCAGAACACCCCCTCTGAAGCCCACAATGGTTCTGTTCGAATGTTGAATAACATTCGGATTCCGTATTTCTTTGTAGGAGCTTAAAAATAGGATGTTTACCAAACTGCTTGTGTTAATCAGAATTTGGCGTATATCATTTCCCCTTATAGAAGCTCTTATAACTACCGCATCCTCATGAGGCCTAGCAATATCTCTCAAGTCGTTTTCATCAAAGGCTATGAATAGGAATGGGGACTGGCATTGATAGGAAGACATTCCACTTTCTAATTGGTAGCCAAATTATAGACATGCCTCTTCCTTGATGAAGGGGTAGGTGCAGTCACCGTATCTTCTCGAAAAATAGTTAATGATTCGAAGAAGTTGATCAGTCCGGAAACTGTCTTAGTTTTTTCTGTTATCACCCCCATCGTATTTCGAGTTGGATCTAGATCCAGATACTTAGAGTCTACATCAAATCTTTCAAGGTTTACTATCGCACCCTCGTGAGCAGATATTCCAGGATTGTTCGAAGGACATGTCCGAGGAGCATTGTCCGATCTATTTCCACTTCGCCTTTTAACATATGCCCCTAACTTACCCTTCTCAATAAGATTTTGGACCTACTGTTTCAATGTTATGCAGTCTCGAGTATTATGGCCTATATCATTGTGATATTGGCAAAAACAAGTGTTCCGGTTTTCTCTGTGGAACTGCAATGCCGCCGACTTTCAAAAGTGTACTTCATCTTTGGTTTTATCATAGATCAAAGCTACATTTTCCCTCAATTCATCGAACCATTCAGGTTGGACCCAAAGACCCCTTTTATTTCTGGTTTGTTGGCTCTCGGTCTGGTTCTGGTTGGATTGACTTTGCTTGGAGCGGCTAGAACCTTGTCCGGTCTCCTTTGCCATATAACCTGATTTGTTAGTGGATCGAGGAGTTATTGTAGTGATGGACCTCACCTGACGGTGCACCCTCTTTTTCTTTGTTTCTTCCACATTAATCTATTTTCTCACTTATCATGTAGCCCAGAAATTTCCCAGATCGGACCCCAAACACACAAGGAGCCTCTCTGGGATCATCAATCTCACCTCCTCAGCAGAATGCTCTAGTAACTGCTCATCTTTATTAACCCAGACTGCCCCCAACATTTTGGGAGCAAGAGCTATAGCACTCCCTGGGTATCTTCTGACTACTTCGAACAATACCTACTTATCCCTGAATTGCATACTTTAAACATTGATGGACTGTAGAGGCCACATCATGCATTATGGAAAGTCAAGACCTCCCAAAAATTGCATTGTACAATGTGGGGAAATCTACCACAACAAATAGTACTCTTACCATCTTTTTAAATGGCCCCTTGCCCAACAACACTTCTTCTTCAAACTCCCCAATTACATCTGCAGAACTCCCTGTGAAGCCCACTATAGTTATGTTCGAATGTTAAATAACATCTGGATTCCGCATTTGTTTGTAAGAGCTTAAAAATAGGATGTTTGCTGAACTTCCCGTGTCAATTAGAATTCAACGTATATCATTTCCCCGTATAGAAGCTCTTATAACCACCGCATCCTCATAAGGCCCAACAATATCCCTCAAGTCGTTTTCATCAAAGACTATAAACAGGAATGGGGACTAGCGTTGATAGGAAGACATTCCACTTTCTAACTGGATAGCTAAATTATGGACATGCCTCTTCCTTGATGAAGGGGTAGGTGCAGTCACAGTATCTCCTCCAAAAATAGTTAATGATTCGAAGAAGTTGATCAGTCCAGAAATTGTCTTAGTTTTTTCTGTTATCACCCCCACCTTATTTCGAGTTGGATCTGATCCAGATAATCAGAGTCTACATCAAATATTTCAAGGATTACCATCGTACCCTCTTGAGCAGATGTTTCAGGATTGGTCGTAGGACTTGTCCGAGGAGCATTCTCCGGTCTGTTTCCATTTCGCCTTTTAACATATGCCCCAGCTTACCATTCTCAATAAGATTTTGGACCTACTATTTCAATGTTATACAATCATGAGTATTATGGCCTATATCATTGTGATATTGGTAAAAACAAGTGTTCCAATTTTTTCTGGGGGGACTGCAATGCCCCTAGCTTTCGAAATTGTACTTCATTCTTGGTTTTATCATAGATCGTAGCTACATTTTCCCTCAATTCAACGAACCATTCAGGCTGGACCCAAGGACCCCGCTTACTTCTGGTTTGTTGGCTCTGGGTCTAGTTCTGGTTGGATTGACTTTGCTTGGAGCGGCTAGACCCTTGTCTGATCTTCTTTGCCCTATAACCAGATTGGTTAGTAGCTGGAGGAGTTGTTCTAGTGGTGGATCTCACCTGACGGTGAACCCTCGTTTTCTTTGTTTCTTCAACATTAATTAGTTTTCCCATTTGGTTTAATAAACCATCCCAGGTCATAGCCTTCTTACGAGTCACAGAATCAGCTAAGTTCCTAGGATTCAATCCTTGTCTAACAGAAGAAATTGCCACTTGCTCAAAGCAATCTGCTAGTTCGTTCTTTGTATCCACGAAACGACTTATGTAATCTTTCAAAGATTCATTTGGTTCCTGCACACAATGTATAATGGTGTCCTCATTACCCTTCAGTTTTTTACTCCCAACAAATTGCCTTTGAAAGGTAACCCAAAATGTATCGTAGTTTCTAATGCATCCCTGAGGTAAACTGTGATACCATTTAAGAGCACTACCCGTAAAAGTTTGGGAGAAAGCTCTGGACAAGAGCTTGTCATGTCATCAAAATTCATCATGAAGTTCTTGAATTGCTCTAGATGGTTGTCCAGATCCCGACGTCCATCGTATTTCTCCATCTTAGAACTATCAGACCTTTTAGGAAGATGTTCGGACAGTTTTATAGGCAAAAGTGACTTCCTCCAGTTTTTATTGTGACTAAAAACAATATCTTCATTAGGAGTTGCAAAAATACCTGGTTCGGACTTAAATGCAAAGGGATCAATCAACAATTGATCATCATGTTTGTGGGATGATACTTTGCCCTGGCATTTTTTTAGCCTACTATGTATGTCCCTCTTTCTTGAGTAATTTTTGGTTAACTTCATCTTTTTTCTGGATCTCCCCTCATCACTACTTGAGGACAATGATTCTTCAAGATCTGCCTCATTTGAAGAACTGTTGGAGGATTCAGATCCAGAACTTTCAACAGGCTTAGACCGGTGTATTTTCTTTGAACTGAGGTGAGTCTTTAGGGATGGCTCATTCTCCCTAGGATTGTCAGTATGGTGAAGTACTGGCGCTCTGGATTTCTCCTTGATACCTTTATTTGCTTGTTTTATGGCTCTTAGCGCCTCTATTTCAGCCCTCCGCTGGTCTTGTTCCTTGATGGTGTATTCCTTATTTTCCTTTGCACCTTCCATCTCAGGAGGTGGAGTATTTTACCTATTCGGATCCATCCGAACTGTTTTCCTTACTGGTTTTAAATGTAAAATTCAGGCACCGTCGACTTCCACTGTGGTCGCCAATTTGGTGTGGTTTATTTTTGGCTGAGGGTAGAATGGTAAAATGTTTAGAGAGTGTTTTTGATAATTTTTTGAAGTTTTGTGTTTAGTGTGTAGAGTAAAGAGATAATAAAGTTGTCTACTAGTATTAAATTCTAATTACCCTCATTAATGAGGATGGTTGGGGTATTTATACCTTAATTAATGACCCGTGGGCTTATTAGTCCGGGTCATGAAACCGGGTCGAATTTAAAGACCAATTAGTTATATAGTTTTAAGTTGATTAGTAAGAAGCTTAGTCAAAAGTTAATACAATTGTCCTGTTCGGATATTTAGTGGTGTGATATGGTCTCAATTGTCTTTGTTCCGATACGTGGTTTTGTTCAGGGTATAGTAACCAAAAACTCTAAACTCATCAGGACAGGTTCAACAACTAGGTTGAAATGAGTATTAAGGGTTGTCTCTAAGGAATCAGATTCAGAGTCTAAGATTTCATACTCACTTAGGGAATTAAACATGTTACCAGTTTCAAGAGTATGGATTGCTTCAATAATTTCCTCATTAGTAATATTTAGCTCTAAGTTTTGATTTTTCTCGATGTTATCTTTTGAAATATCAATAACATTTGAGGTATTAACAATCTTAATAGGCTCTAAGCAATTTTTATTAATATCGTTGTTGATATTTTCAATTAGGGTCAGAGAAGCGGAATTCTTAGTCACACTAACAAGTTTTAGTATCTCTTTTGGGGAAAAAATTCAGTATTTAAGGAGTTGCTTAATGGGATATGAGACACTATTATTTATTTTAAATTTGATTGATTTGATAAACCATTTGAATTATTATTCATAATATTAGCATCTTTCTTAGGTTTTGAATTATTGTATTTTTTAGGAGAAACTACTGAATTGAGAGGGTTCTTTTTACAGTCACTTAGAGTGTATTCTAAGTGATTACATATGGGTAAATCCAAATTTTCAGCACATCTTCAATTAGAGTAAATTCTATAAAAAAAAATGTCTATAGTCTCATTGGGAGACACTAATTAGGCCAGAAAACCTAAATCTATCTAATTTTTTTTGAAGGTTTTCTAATGATGGTTTTGAAAAATAAAACTAAGGAACAATCGTGAATTTAGAAAGAGCGAGAAGATTTGACTTATTTGAACCTGGAAAGAGAGAGAAGATTTGACTTATTTGAACCTGGAAAGAGAAGAGCTTTGCAGTTTCCTTTTTCTTGAATCTTGACTTCTCAGTGCTTGAATCTTTTTCCCTTGCTGATTGAGGAGTGTCAAAAGAATTTATCTCTCACTAAGTTTTATGTTGTCTATAATTTTTTTTGTGCTTTTAAGGAGTCAGGTTCAAATGTCGAGTTGTTGAAGACTTCAGGAGATGAAGCTTCATGATGATTTCTTGAGTCGATCTTCTGAGGAAGATGAGGGAAATTTGTATCAAATTTATGTTTCCTTACTTAGGGTTTCTCTCTTCTGAGCTGGAGATTTGATATTCAGAAGAAGAATTTCTTCTTGAGATTGACTGATTTGAAGGGATTAAAAGCTGATTTTGTTGTGTATCCATTGATTGAGGAGATAATAAAGGAAATGAAGACGACAAAAAAATAGCAATAGTGAAATTTTGAATCAATTGGATATTGACTTAGATTTTTGAAATCTTAAGTTTAAATTCTTGGGAGAGCGTAACTCTCTTACTTTTTTCTCTTAATCAATCAATCCAATTAATTATATCTAATAATTGAATAATACATTTTAAAACCTAAATGGTAATAAAACAACTAAAATCATCTTAAACATGTATCAACATAGATAATTAATATATATTATAAAAACTAAAACCATCTTTAAATCTCGTATCAAAATAAGTAAATAAACCTATTTTTTTTTCAAATATGATTTTTCGTTGATTAACTAATTTTTAAAAGTGTATATTGTTCCTATTAATATATGTTATGCTATATAAACATATTATGTTTACGTACATGCTAGAAAGTTATTATTTTTTATAAAAAATAGTTATTATATTATTTAAGTGAAAGACGAAGCTAATGTGAGCCGAGTATTCAACTTCACGTATTGATTCTTGTTATATTTGTTACTTTTATTTCATTTAGTCATTATTGAACTACTAATGCCAAATATACTCTATTTAAGGATGAATATTTTCATTTCACACCAATATACTTACGTGAACTTAATATTTGTCATCAATTAGTTTTTTAAAAGATAATAGTAATAAAAAAATGTGTTAGATCATATATATCAAAACGCTTTTTGATATGTAAAATTTATATATTCAATTTAAAGAGTATTTTTCAAAATAAAAGTCATGTTACAAAAGTAGAGAACTACATGAGAGTGAAACATCAAGTTAAAAAACAAAAGAAGTGTAGAACTTTCGAATATGATATATATAAACCGGACTGTGACAAATGTCATATAAACCGGATTGTGACGAATGAATTATTGTAAAACGAACTTTTGTACAGTAAAGGATTTAATTACATAAGGCTTATTCAATAGAAGATGAGTTACTGGCGATCTTCCTAGTACAATAAAAAAAGTTAAATCATACACTTAAAATCGTTTTTTTTTAAAACTAATTAATTTATAAATTAAAAATTATTGATTAAACAAAATAAATAAAGAAAACAGAAGAAAAGAGGAAGTTGTTTACAAGTAGTTAGGGTTTTTGTATAATTTAGAAAGGGTTTCTATTGCATAGTGTATAGACTTTTATTTATAAATAAAACATATGAATTAACGGGTTTGGACCTTATATCTTTAACACTTTCTCTCAAACTCATAATGCAACAGTAATAAACATCTAGAGTTTGTCACAAATAAAACGAAACTACGCCGTTGACTGAGCTTTCTTGAAAATACCAGCAACCTGCAAAGCTGATGGGACATATAGAACCGAGATGTTGTCGATCTGAAGGTAATGTCGAGTGAAGTGACAATCTATTTCAATGTGCTTCGTCCTCTCATGAAAACATAATGATTACTATTTGTATGACACTTTTGTTATCCCAATATAATATCTGCAAAAAGCCATCGTAACTAGAGGTGAAAAAAAAAACTGAAAAAGAAAAAAGTGAACCGACCGACCAAACCAAACTGAAATGAGTCGCTTTGGTCATTTTTTTTAAAACTAAATTTTTGGTTTGGATTTAATTTTCAAACCGAATTAATTTTTGTCGGTTTTCGATTTGTCCGGTTTAGCCGACCGAATTTATTCGGTATTTTATTAATATATAAGATATGTTCCTAGTGTTATACAAAAGTATCTAAAAATCCTTTTATCCGCGAGAGTGGGGTTCGAATCCCACATTATGCAAAAGAGTTATTTTTACGTGACTGAGGTTACTTTTTTATTTTCTTATTTATTATGTCTCACGTTGCAATAGTGGCAAGTTTAGGGGGTTATGGTTGGGTTTAGACACACATACATGTCCAAAATCTCTTCTCTAAGTTATATACTATGGAACTTTGTTGATCTGAATCCAACCCTTTAATCGAATCTTCACCAGCCCTATTTGTTACCTCGTATTTATGTATGTGCATTATGTTGTATTTAATTTTGTTATCAGCTTGTGTTGTGTAATAATAATGAGCAAGGGAGCCCTGTCTGAGTTTGTTGTGGGTTAAAGACATTTTTTTATTGGGTGTAACGTAAGAGGGTATTATATATATATATATATATATATATATATATATATATATATATATATATATATTATTACGTCTCCTAACGGAAAATTTAAAGATTTTTAAGTTAAATTTTTTTATATTAATATTTATAATTATTTAATCATGTCCTTTTAACAACCGGAAATTTAAAGATTTTTAAGTTAAAATTTAATATTTTTTTATATTAATATTTAAAATTATTTAATCATTTTTTTATTATCTAACACTATAAAAACTGATTAAAGGTACTCAGCTTCAGTATAAAGATTTGTTTGCACCAAAACAAACGAAACCGACCGAACCGCACTGAAATGATTCGACCGAATCGCACCGACATTAAACCGAAAAACCAAACCGAAACCGACAAAACCGAAAAACCGAAACCGACAAAAACCGAACTTTTTTTAACTAAATCGGTTTAATAATATACAAACCGAATTAGTTTAGTTTGGTTTAAAAATTTATAAAAGAGCTGACCGAACCGACCAAATCTCACCCCTAATCGTAACCAAACAATCTCACATGTGGTCACAGTAATAGCAAGGTACTCAGCTTCAGTATACGATCGAGTGACAATATATCGTTTCTTACTTTTCCATGAGATTAATGAATCTCCAAGGAAAATATAAAAATCGATAGTAGATTTTCGGTCATGAGGATCACCATCCCAATCAGCATCGCTATAGGCGCGTAGTTCAAGTGAAGATGTCGAAGGAAACAAAATTCTCTGGAACTGAGTATCACGAAGATTTCTCAATATTTAAAGAACAACTTCCCAGTGGACAGATGTAGAGACAGTAACAAGTTGACTAACCACATAAACAATAGAATCTATATATGGTCGAGTAACTACAAGATAGACTAATCTCCCTACAAGAGTTCGTGATAGAGTTGGGTCTAACAAAGGAACACCATCAGTTGGAGAATATCGAGCATTGGTTTCAAGAGGGGTATCTACCGTCCTGTTACCTGGAAAATTGTGATCGCTCGAATAAATCTGATATATATTTTGTTTAAGAGAGAATATAACCTTTTAGAGAGTGAGCCACCTCAATACCAAAGAAATATCGTAATATTCCTAAGTCATTCATCGCAAAGTGCTGAGCTAAATCAAGTTTTAGTGCCTCAACACCATCAATATCATCACCTGTGATGATCATATCATCTATACATAGGGATAAAATAATTCGTCATGCACTCATACATCTGATAAACAATCCTGAATCATGATTACTAGCAAGAAAACCAAATGAAGTAATAACCGTAGAGAAATTTTTAAACCAACCACGAGGAGCTTGTTTGAGACCATATAAATCTTTTATAAGTCAACAAACTTCACATGGTTGGTGAGCAACCCCTTGAAGAGGAATCATGTAAACCTCATCATGAAGATCACCATTTAAAAATGCATTTTTTATGACATCTAGTTGGAAGATCTTGCATTGGCGAACGGATGCAACTGTAATAAAAGTAAGACTTGTCGTTATTTTTGCCACTGGGGCAAATGTCTCATCATAATCCATATCATACTTCTGTGAATACCCTTTTGGTACAAGACGAGCCTTATATCTTTCAATAGACCCATCGCTTTGTTTTAATTTTAAAAACCCATCGAGAGCCGATTATATGCTTACTAGATGGGGGTTTAACTATATCACATCTATGAGTCTGATGAAGAGCGGTAAGCTTTTCGACTATTGCATTTTGCCAACGAGGATCAGAAACAGCTTCCATAAACGACTAAGGTTTATATAAATCATGTATATTTGGTATGAAAGAGGCAAAAGAATATGAGTAAGAAGAATACGCAAAATCTGATAGTTTGGTAGACTTACTTGTACGAGTAGATCTTCTGAGGGGTGGAGCTGGTGGTTCACTAAAAGAAGAAGCTGAATCAATCCTTAATGGATCGAAATTAGTATCACACATAGTCGATGGCTCATGAGCTAGCACAGCAATAGCAATAGCTATGTTGCTATCATTTTTAAGAGCATCAATAGTATGAAGTTTGGTACTTATTATATCATGTGATTTCGCTGGAATTGAATAAAACGAGATACGCTCAAGAAATGTAACATTTCGAGAGACATGAAGTATCTGACTAGTGGGATCAAAACAAAGATAACCTTTCCGTCTAACACCATAACCCAAGAAAACACATATTACGGATTTAGGGTCCAATTTGTTACGTTCTACATGAGGACGAAGGACAAAACATGTATATCTAAACACTCATAAAGAAGAATAATCTGGTAGTTGTCTGTATAAATTCTGAAAGGGAGACATCCATGCATTATGTTACGGGAATAACAATTTTTGCCAAAGTAGAATCTCACGTTTTTAGTCGGAAAAGAGATGAGGCAAAAAAGATCGTATTATTTATCAATAGAATCTTCCTACTTATAGTTATGTGAGTTAGTGGGCAGTTACATTCGTATTCAATTACACTTAATGTGCCACTAACTCACTAACATCACTTCTCCTATAATTCTGGGCAAACTACCTTAACGGTTTGACTCCGAATTTGTAACGTTTATTGAATATTGAATAAGGAAACACTTTATTCTTCAGTTATTTGCTTTCACTGCTCCCGCATGTCAATTTGATCTCGTTCATTTCTTAAGTGCGGTAAGGTTTGTAATGAACTACGTGTTTTCGAGATCAATCGACCGCTTCTGGTTGTTTGGCTCCTCTTTTTCTGAGGTTAATTCACTATCTTCGAGCTCGATCTCCACTTAGATTTTAAGGGTGATTGGTTTACAAGTGAGCTCATCCCTTGCTTGTTCATCGCATCCTTGGTCTGATCGGTCAACTCGTTACTTAGATTTTATTCGAGCTCGTGCTCCATTTATCCTTGAGGTCGATCGGAGTGTATGAGCTCATCCTCCATTTACTTGTTTAGGTCTTCATTTTTTTACTATCTTTTTCCAAGCTCTTCCTATGTCTTCCACGATCACTTGGATACTTAATCGGGGGAATCCCCCTTATCAGGGCACCCCCTTTAGTTTAGAGGGTTAACAAATTTAAAAACGAATTAGGGAACCTATAAAATAAATAATACCGTTAAATGAAATGGTACATGCGTAGAGTAGGCGCGTGGTTATTTAAGGGACCATTGGCTTCATTATGTGACACGTGTCGTTGATGCAACTGTGACGGTTCTAACACCGCCGTATCTGGGATATAACGCCTAGTGCTTGAGCTTTTGGTACATCTTCCAATTTCCTATGACGTCATACCAAAAGACTCTAAGGGTTTCATTGCCCCTCACTTATTGTATGTTTATTTGCTTTTGAAAGAACCAGAAACACCCTTCGGCATTTTTGTGAGTTCTTAGTGGAGAAGAAAATATTAGTTGTCATCTAAAATTTGTTGTCGTCCTTCTTATCACAAACCCGGTATGTTATTCCTCTAAAAAATATAATTACTCATAAAATTTTCTAGATTTTAGAACCCTCATTTTTCGAGTGTGACATTTATGAGTGGGGATTATCTCAAATGTGCATGTTTTCCCTACGTCGAGTCGCTTGCCCTTGCCTGGTATAAATATACTGATTCGTAACCTTACCTCCTTGCAGTCTTAGTAGATGTTATGACACCAAAAAAGGCGACGTAGACGAAGGTAGATAAAATTATGGAGCCTGTGTTTGAGGAAGTCAGTGCCTTGGAGAACTATTTCTCGCAAATAGCCCCCAAATATGTTTACTTAGATGAGTCTGAAGTAACTACTTTTAGGAATAGGTGTGGTATTCCCGAGAACGTAACCATAAGAGTGCCCGTTGTAGGCGAGCATCCTTATTAGGCCCGGGAAACAGAGACGTGTCTGTTCACCACCTTGTTTGATTGGGGTTTGAGGTTACCGCTACTTGAGTTAATTCGTGATTACTTTAATATGTTAGGCATCTTCCCTACCCAACTTTCTGCAAACGGGTGGAGATTGTTGCTTAGTGTACTACTGACCTTACGATTACTATGACTCGATGTGTGCTTAGCAGACATGTTAATTGCCACTGATGTGACCAAACTGACCAAAGCCCTTTTCTTTTATACCCATTTTAAAAGGATGACAAATATTGTCGAGCTCCCCTCATCGGATAGGAATTGGAAGAACTCTTTTGTGTTTGTATTTGGGAACTGGGAGCATAAGACACCCACTATGAATCTTGAGTTAGAGAGGATATGGAAAGTAAAGTGTAAGCCTCAATAGAATTAGTTGAAATATCGAATTGTTGGTCGAGTCTTGTTAATCTGCAAATTATGAGTGTTTGTTTTTTTGTGCAAGTGAGGTAACTAGTCAAAGTTGGTGGAAAGAAGGGAAGGCCAAGGGTTACATGAACCCTTTAATCCAAATCGAGAATTTAGCTTGCGAGGCGTGGCAACAAGACCCTGAATAGCTATTTACGTGCTAGAACTATCTAAAATCAAGTTTGTGGTCTATACTGGAGTTAGAGATTAAACTAGACGGCAAGGTTACGATGGCAGACAGGGATGAAGCCACAATGGAGCGTATCAGGGCGTTGATGGAAAAAAGATATCTAGAGAGCAACAACGCATGGATTTTTCTTGCAGTACCGCAAACTACTCGAAAGGGTACTGAAGCAGGAGAGTCTTCATCTGCTCCTAGCCATTAGGGTGGGCAATGAGATACCTTGGCAAGTAAAAGGGGTGAAGAGGTCGAGTAGGTTGAAAAGAATGCACAAACTACTTAAGATGTCCCTCAGACTAGCAAGGTGCAAGCAGATCCTGAAGAGGAAGAGGACTCTGAGTCACCTTTGTTGGTTAGGCGTGCAAGTAAAAAACAAAAGGTGATTCAAGATGTTGTTCCTCTTGCTGTTAGGACATTGCAGCTAAGGGACGACGATGGTGATATCACAGGGGCCATGCCTGAAGATGCAACTTGCCCCGAGCCCAACTTTCATCTACACGAGGAGAGGGGGAGAATCCTAAGTCTGGGGAGGACGTGATTAATTTATTGAGGATAGTGAGGAGAAAAATGATGAGGCTTCAAAGAAGAAAGTTATTTTGTCCGAGCAAGCAGAAATGATGAAACGTTGGGTGCACTCATCAAACATGCCTCCTTTTACAACTGCATCAGGGGAGGGTGTTGTGCCTCAAATGGTTGGGGGTAATGGAGAAAACAACAGGCGAGGACAAGGGCAATTGGCCCAGTCAGCAGAAGGTGGTTTTGGAGGAACTTCTTCCCAAATAGATTGTCCTACCTCGCCCTTCCTCCTTTTTGTTCGAGCAGCTTCGTTGAATTCCTGACTTGTCATATTATGAGGGGATGTCAGTCCTTGAGATCTTATATCGATAGGTTGAGCTTGATATTGAGGTAAGGTTTTGGTTTTTATGTGTTAAATAGAAGGTAGTAATATGAGTAATTCTTTGGTTTCATGCAGATTCATCATAACTCGGTCGTACTAGGACACCGGCCTATGTATCAGCTGATTTAGAGGCTAAGAGAAGTAAAGGCCAAAATCCATGGTTTTGGGGTCAGCCAAAACAAGCACTGCTTAGGTTATTCGCCTGGGGCATGCGTATACCTCAGCAAAGATGACCAAACACCAGGCACTTGAGGCGAAGACCAAGTTGAAGACTACGATGGCAACCCTGAAAGAAGCTTTGGTATGCAGCAACGAGATGTGTAAAACCAGATGTTCAATGTTGCCATAGAGATGATAGTCAAGGAGAACAAGAAGGCTATAGTCGAGCTGCTAGCTTTGAATCCTGGGCTGAACTTGGGATTGTTGGCATCATTGGTTCAAAATCCTGTATCACCTCAAAATCTTGGCTTATCATATGCGCCCCTTGTTGAAGTTGGTGATACTACTGTGGCTGAAACTACTCCATCAGAGCAGGACAAGCTACCATGCTCCCCAAGTGCGAAGCTATGATAACTTTGTTGTGTCTTGTTGTTGTTTTTTTTTGTTATGTATTGTTGAATATTTATTGAACTATTTTCTTGGGCGTTTGAAACAGAACCTTGAGGAGTATGTGCTTAATGTTATTAGTGTTTTTGGAGACAGTGAAGCATGTGTTTATTGCCATACGTGGAGATCCTTACAATATCGAGCTCAGTAGGGCTCATTGTGTAGCTTTAGACAATAATTGTCACAATAGCTTGTTCGCGGCGAGGTCATGTAGACCCTATCTCGTAGTATTTTTTAGACTTGGTCTTTAACCAGTTTGTTATTATACCCAGTATAAAGTATGAGGCACAGTATGGCCATTACGTAGCCCGTAGGCATGGCCAATTAGCCCATTCGTGTTTAGAGACACTTAGTCTGGACTCAGTATGGTCCATTGCGTAGCCATGTATGGCGTAGTCATTGAACCTTTCACTAATTTTAAGGATAAAACTTGCAACAAACACATAATGGCGAAAAATAAATTATATTGAAAAAACAAAATATTGTCTTAAGATGCCTCATTAAAAAACCTCCCCGCGCCATCAGGGAGGAAAAAGAGCGCATCAGTACAGTCTAAGTAGTTTGGCAATAAAATTTTATGTGATTGACATTCCAAGGGTGTTTGAGTGCTCGACCGCTTTGATCTGTCAATCTGTTTGGGCCATGGTGTCCTGTGGAGATAATCGCGTATGGGCCTTCCCAATTTGGTGCCAATTTGGTCCCAATTTGCCACATATTCCATTGTTGGAGCCTTGAAATATCTTCTTTAAGACCAAGTCTCCTTCTTTAAAAGAGTGCGGCTTTAGTCGAGCATTGAAGCGTCCCCTCGTCAGGCTTCTATAGTGCTATTCTCGTACCCGGGCTTGATTTTGTCGCTCATCAAGGAGATCCAAGCATGTTGACCTGGCTTTTAGGTTTGCCTCTTCTTCATAGTGCTCTATTCGATGGCTTTATACAATGATCTTTGTTGGGATGACTCATTTGTTGAGCCGGCCACTTCCTTTTGGCTCCTTCCAGTTTTTTCTTAAGTCCTTCGAGCAACGTCCTATTGGTTACTTCGACCTGACCGTTGGCTTGGGATAATAAGGGGTGGAAAAGTGCTGGAGAATCCAATATCGTTTACATAAGTTGGTGAGTATTGAATTTTGGAATTGTGGGTCGTTATCTGTCATTAGAATTCGTGGAATACCATATCTAGTCAGAATTTGATTATGGATGAAGGCACATACCTCATGTGCTCGTGTTTAGAATAGAGCTTTGGCCTCAACCCATTTGGAGAAATAATCTACCGCGACGATAAGGAATTGCCTCTTTCCCGTAGCCATTGGCAAAGGTCCCACTAGATCTATCCTTCATTTATCGAAGGGAAATGGAACAAAAACGTTCTGCATAGGTTCGTTTGGTCTATGTTGTGTGCTTGCATACTCCTGACACTTGTAACATTGTTGCACAAGACTTTCCGCATCAGCTGCGAGCTTGGGCCAATAGTACCCTACCAGGAGGAACCGGGGGATTAGTGTTCGGTGGCCACAATGAGCACATGCCTCCCTTGCATGTATATCGGTTAATATCGAATTGACTTCCGCGCAATTAAGACATCAGAGCAAGGGCCGAGTTGAACTCTTCCCGTATAAGATGTTATCAGGAACACAAAACTTGGCTGCCTTGATCTGTAGTGCTCGGGCCTCGTTTTTATTTGCTGGCAATTGGTCAGATGTCAAGTAGTGCAGGTATGGTATTCTCCAGTCTGTATCATTTGTGATTGTGTATGAGTTCGGTAATTGGGAGCTGTTCGAGTAAAAACATGGGATGCTCTCCCAAAGTTGCGGTCTTGGCTAGAATATCGTCCGCCCAGTTTTCATTTTGTGGGATCTACTCGTATGAAACATAGGTGAACTTAGACTCGTACTCCTTGAGTATAACAAGGTACTCTTTGATGCCTTCTTGTCTTGCATCGTAAGTACCCATTGCCTGGTTAACTACTAACTGAAAATCGGACTTGATCCTAATACTTTGTGCTCGACAAATCAAGGCCAAATTCATGCCACTGAGAGTAGCTTCATACTCTGCCACGTTATTTGTCACTAGGAAATTAAAATGAACCGCTTGTTTGATCTCCTCATCATTTGGGGATCGCAATA
Organism: Limnanthes douglasii subsp. nivea; assembly: GCA_036936605.1. Classification (NCBI taxonomy): domain Eukaryota; kingdom Viridiplantae; phylum Streptophyta; class Magnoliopsida; order Brassicales; family Limnanthaceae; genus Limnanthes; species Limnanthes douglasii. Next base: position 121,900,102 of record JAUPFV010000005.1, on the reverse strand, counting down.
CAACTCCTGCTCCTCCACCCAATGTAGAAGATGCACCATCAACTTCAATAGTCCATTGGTCTAACCTTGTTACTTCTTGGTCTTCTGTATCAGTTTGTTGATGCCTGGAGAAGGTGAATTCAGCGAGAAAATTGGCGATTACATGTCCTATAATAGCTAAACGTGGCTCAAAACGAATGTCGTACTCGTCGAGCTCGATACTCCATTTGGTGAGTCTTCCGGAAACATCTGGCTTTTGTAGGACTGTTCGTAGAGGAAGGATGTCCGCACAGTAATGATGTGCCCTTGGAAATACAACCCCATTCGTCGAGCCGCAATACCTAAACTCAGAGCTAGTTTTTCAATATTCAAATACCTTGTTTCCGTATTCGTTAGCGTTTTGCTCGTGTAATATATCGAGCGCTATATCTCGTTCTGGTCCCATACTAAAGCCGAATCACAAAAAATGGTGACACTGCCAGATAGAGGAACACCGGTTCCTCAACCATGGACTAAAACAGAATCTCTAGTGAGGTGAGGTACTGTTTGAGCTCGATAAAAGATTTGCTACACTCTTCTGTCCAGGAGAACTTCTTAGCGCCCCATAAGACTTCAAAAAAGTGATGACTCTTGTCTAACGCGCGGGAGATGAACCTGGATAAAGCTGGTAGCCTTCCCGTGAGACATTATACTTTTTTGATATTTTTTGGAGGGTCTATTTGCAGAATTGCATCTAGCTAAACAGGGTCGGCTTCAATCCTCGTTGACTTACCATGTAACCCAAAAACTTTCCCTTGGCTACACCAAAAGAACACTTATTCGGGTTGAGCTTGAGGTTGAACTGTCGTAACAAATCGAAAACAGTCTGCAATATCTCCAAGTGTTGCGCTTCCTCGTGAGTTTAAACAATCATGTCATCAATGTATGCTTCTAAATGGTGTCCCAGATGGTCTTGAAAAATATTGGTTATTAGTCGTTGGTACGTCGACTCCGCATTCTTTAAGTCGAAAGGTATGACCATGTAGAAGTATAGACCTCTTTCAGTTCGAAAAGCGGTGTGCTCCTGATCAGATGGGTGAAGGCGAATCTGGTTGTACCGGGAGTATGCATCTATGAATGACAAGTACTCACAACCCGAGGCCGAATCGACTAACTGATCAATACGCGGTAATAGGAAAGCATCTTTGGGGCATGTTTGATTCAGGTCGGTGAATTTCACGCACATTCTTCACTGGTCACTCTTCGTTTTTACCAGAACGGGATTAGTGATCCAAACCTGATATCTTGCTTTTCGGATGTGTCCTAGACGAGTTAATGTGGTCACCTCGGCTAATATAGCTGCCTGTTTTTCTACTGAGAAAGATCTGCCTTTTGGACGTACTGGCTTGGCGCAAGGGTTGATAGCCAACGCATGACATATAATCGAAAGGCTTACTCCTGAGACATCAGTTGCCTCCCAAGAAAAAACTTCTAAATTTTTTGCTAATAAAGCAGTTAAACTTACCTTAGAGTCTTGAGATAACTCTCATTCGAGTCAAAACATTCTACTGTTGGAAATAGGTGTGTTCACTATTGCAATACTCGTATCAGTTGAGTCTTTGCTCTCAAGAGGATCGTCTGTTGGGTCCTGCGAGGTAAGATCTAGTGTCTCTGGTTTGGGAACCCCCTTGCCGGTTAATTGCTATCGGAGCGGTTTGGACTGATCTGATGCGATCGCGTAACATGTTCGCGCAGCTATTTGGCTACCTCGTATTGTTCCCACCAAGCTGCCCACCAGATATTTTACGCACTGTCGGAACGTGCAAGGTGTTGCTTCCATCCGATGCAGCTATGATCTCCCGATAATAGCATGGTAAGGGCTTGGTGCGCCGAAGATTATAAATAATGTTTTTAATTCCTTTTTTGTGGCTCCGTGGCCAAATTTTACTAGTAGCTCCACCTCCCCAACATATTGTGAAGTTCTACCCTCGTAGCGGACCAAAGTGTGTTGCATCGGCCGATATGGGGGTACGTTTGCATGCGGTCAAAATTGTTTTTGAATATAATGTTTGTAGAACTTCCATTGTCGACCAGGACTCGAGTCACCATAAATCCTCCAATATCCAAGTGGATGCAAGCCCTATCTATGTTTAGTTTAACACTTTTACCAATTGGTTTGATGCATTTAGAATATGTACATTTCCTTAGTGTGTTTTTAAAATGAAAACATCCAAGCTCATAAGTAAATATCTGACTCTATCTTCCATTCTAATCTATTAAATATAGTAGATATGTCAAGTCTAGATAAATTATTGTAAGTATGATCTATAACTGACTTAATTATTTTATTTTATTGTTGATGTTTAGATTTATTTCTTGCAAACCATAGATTCCAAACTATTATTAGTGGAAGAATACTTCTTATGTGGAATTCAGACTTGGCAGACCAAAACCAAGTTCTAATCAGGTTGGTGAAAGTCATGTTCCTTCATATGTGAAGGTTAAAAATATGAGCAAAATGTTTCAAAAGATCCCAACTTATTTTAGTACTGAAATATCTTGAAGCACATAAGGACATTTAATTTTATCTTCTTCACTTGGATTGATTTTTAGCTTCTTGATTCTTGTTATATCAGAATGAATGACTATATTACTGAGTTTTGATATGTCTCAATCTTTATATTTCTATAAACTATTTACTTTTTCTTCCATTATAGGGATTCCCGATAATCAATTAAAGCATTTTTATCATGTCATTTCTCTAACCAAAACCAAACTTTCCCCTTTTCTAATTTCTAGTAAATATAACTTTCTGATTTATCTCTAGCTTTTATAATTATTTTCCAAGTACTTGATTATTTTGTGAATTTACAATAAATATAGTTCATGTAATTAGCCCATAAAGATAATTTTATTTGAGCTTAAACCATAACTTGCAAGAGAAAGTTTCTTGCATGTCTTCTAGTTTTCTAATGTTTAAGCTACCTTCACAATAAGCATTACAGATATTTTTCCAATCAGACCAAATAATAGTTTGTTTTACTTATGTTGAGTCTCTTAAGTATCTATTAAATAATTCTTGAGATTACTCATTTAGGAAAAATGAAACTTTGTGGGTGGTAGATAGGTATTGCATTAAGGATAATTTGTATAAGAACTAGTTTTCCATCCCACTCTTGGATATTTTGTCTAATTTTGGTAACCAAGTCAGCAAAGATTCCAATCCTTATTTTAGAGTGAATTTATATATGTAGGTACTTCATTGGTATATTTCCAAACTTGCAACAATAAATAACTTTAATGTAATTTATTATGTCTTCACTCATGTTTGAAAGAACAATAAAAAATATATTCTCATAATATTTCAGAAACTTTAAGGATCTCTTAATGTTTGATGTTGAACCATTACCAAAGATGATAAAAATCATCAACAAAAATAAGGAAATGTTTAACTATTTGGCTGGTTGCTTTTGTATTTCATTTCAAGGTGTCTATTATATAGCTTCTTAAGGCCTCGTATTAGATATTCTAGTACAATAATGAATGAACTTGATGAAAATAGATCACTTTGAGTCAACCCTCTGCTTGATTTAAAGTATCCTATAATTAGTTCACTCAAAATAATAGAATACCATGAAAAAATGATATATTTTCTAATATAATCAATCCATTTTTTATCAAATCCAAAAGCGTACATGATCATAAATATGTAGTTTTAGGATATTCTATCAAATACTTTTGACATATCTATCATCAACATTAGATTACCACCTCTAATATTTTTATTAAGATCATTAGCTAGTTCATGTATCAATAGTATGTTATCGTGGAATTTTCTTCCATTCACAAATCCTCATTGTTTCAAGAATATTATCTTAGGTAAAAATATTTTCATTGAATCATTCAAAACTTCATAAATAATTTGATTGTAAACGGTGCATAGGCTTATATGCCTAAAATCACTCCAAGTTTTTTGTGCTTTTACTTTAGATACAAGGTATAATGTAGTATCAAATACCATTTTTGGAAGATTCTGACACTGGAAGAAAGATTTAATAGCTGGGAAAATGTCTTTAGATATTATTAACCAATGATGCTAAAAAACTCAGAGTTAAAACCATAAACCCCAGCAGCTCCATTATCATTCAATGGCTTAACAGCATTGTGGAGTTCATCCTCTTCATGTAATTTTAACAAATTTACATTGTCTTGATCTGCTATAAGTCTTGGAATTAGACCTTATAAACTTCTCTAACTCAGATTGGTGTGGAATTTCTGTTAGGATATTGATGTAGCCTAGAAAGTAACACAAACTTTTTTTATTTTATTTTATTCAAATATCTTATATTATTGAAATAAAATCTAATTATATTAAGATTTGATTTTATTTTATTTTAGAATATAAATTTTATTTCCTTGTATTCTACTTTAGGGTTTTGAGAAGCTCTTATATAAAGCCTCATATGCCTTAAGTTATTTTAAGTTTTTGGATTAATATAATTTTTTATCTCTAAAAATTTCACTCTTTGTTACCCTAAGATTAGGGTTTCATCATGCTACCCTTGAATTAGGGTTTCATCTATCGTTTCTTCTTCTTCTATTTCCGCCGCGTTATCAGTTTGGTATCAGAGTCTCAGTTCCTGTTACGGGGCAAGCATGTTTCTGAATCATGATTTCATCTGATACAAGGTCTAAAGAATAGAACAACATCTATGGTCATGAAGATCTCCAAGATCATTTGGTATGCAGGAACACACCAGGCGTTTTGATAAACGACCGTATTGACCAGTTACAGAAGGAGTTTAAATTGGCTACCAATCGTCGGATCAAGGTAAAACTTGTTTATCGAGATGCTGTCTCAGACTATGAAGAGGTTTTCAAAATCATTTTTTCATCAACTCGACATGGGGATGCTGTCTTCAGGCTATGAAAAAGTTTTCGAAACCAATTTTTTCATCAAGTGGATGGTTTCAATGTGACTTTGAATAAGGAACACTCGAGAAGCATTTATCTTATTCTGATAAGGTCAACAATTGTAATTCTCAATATAACAATTGAAAAAAAAAACAATTTTGGTTGTTGATGGTGATGGTGTTGTGAATTCGAGGACGAATTCTTGTCAACCATGGGAGGATGATGTAGCCCAGAAAGTCCGAAAATAAACCTTTTTTATTTTATTTTATTTTATTCAAATATCTTATATTATTGAAATCAAATCTAATTATATTAAGTTTTTATTTTATTTTATTTTAGAAAATAAATTGTATTTCCTTGTAATCTAATTTAGGGTTTTGAGAAACTCTTATATAAATCCTCATATTCCTTAAGTTATTTTAAGTTTTTGGATTAATATATTTTTTATCTCTAAAAATTTCTCTCTTTGTTACCCTTAGATTAGGGTTTCATCATGTTACCCTTGAATTAAGGTTTTATCTATTGTTGCTTCTTATTCTATTTCTGCTGTGTTATGAGATATATTTGAAATGTTTTTTGCTAAAATAACTAAATCATTTTGATGAGTAATCTATTTTTCTCCCTCATTAATGCCAATAAGTTTATTCCTTTTCTCATTTTCTTCACAAAGTTATGAAATGATTTAGTATTACGATCTTCGTCCTTCACCCAGCTAACCATAAATTTTATGTTCCCAATATATTTCTTCCCAAGAAAGTAGTTGAAAGTTATTAGTTTTAGCCTTAGATAGCGTTATTTCTTCTTATGTTATTTTACTAACTTCAAAATAATTTTCGAAGTGTTGAACTTCAATTTCTGCCTCAGATAGTGCTTTCAAAATGTTACCAAAAGTTTTCGAGTTTCATGTTGTCAACTTATACTTTAACCTTTTTAACTTGTTCCAAAAGACAAGAATACGAGGGCCTTGCATCTCCTCGTTCCAGCTTTCTTTCACCAAATTTAGAAAATCATAATGCAAGGTCTATGTGTTCTAAAGTTTGTGAGTACTTGATAGTATTTTTTTCAAGAGAAATAGAAATGCACAAAGGTGAGTGATCATAGTCGATTCTAGCCAAGTGCCTGACATTAGTAGAGTCAAACAATTCTAGCTATTTTGAGTTGTATAACACTCGATCCAATATTTTCATTTACAGTTATTTATCCACGTGAATTTCTATCCTGAATATCGTCCATCCTCTAGATGGCAGTCGAGTATAACATTATTGAATTCTTCAATACTTTTTAAGCAAAATGATGATCTGGCCAACTGTTCTTGGGAGTTGGATATTGCATTAAAGTCACTCATTAAAATCCATTCTTCAGTATGATCAAGAACTTATAATCCTTTTCAAATATCAGTTCTAAGTTCTCTTGAACTTTTGACATAAACTACCGTAGCCTTGAAGACTTTGTCAAGAGTTGAATAACATATCTTTATATGGATGAGTTATACATTATTTCCCCATATTAAAATCCTCTTTCCAGAATACCCAAATCTTGTTACTAATGTTAGTAGTTTCAGCATGAAATCCAAGTTTTGTAGTAGCTTCATAAAATGGTTTCATTTGAATCATTGGTTGTTGTAAAGCAAAAATATCAATACTTTCACCTCTTTTTAAACTTCTAAGTATTCTAGTTGTCTTATTGTTTCCCACTCTTCGCACATTCCAATTAAGAATTATGAAAGTAATTTGAAATATTTAAAAGAAAAACTATATTGACCCTTGAAATTCTATGTCTTTTTTTAGACTAACAGATTTTTTAAAGGTAGATTTGGTCTGTCTTTTCTTTTTACTAACAACCTCTTGATAATCATGTTCTTGCTCAAATTACTTGTGATGAGAGTCTAAGGTAAGCTGATTATAGTTTTTTTAGAGGAGAATTAGAATCAAATTGATGCCTTTCCAAATCTTTGATAAATAGAAACTAGTCTCCATAGATTGTAAGACATCAATAATTTCAGCACTTATATCTAAAGTGGATAAGATTTGATCTTATTTTTATTCTCGTTATGATTTATCCCTTGATTGACTGGAGATACGATGATATTCTTGTTTCCTTCAAATTGTTGATTTTCTAGTTTCCTACCTTTAAAATCACAATCTTTTGTATTTAGATTTGCTAAAATCTTGCTTATTGTTTTTGTAAATTTATAAAAAATGAAGATTATTAAAAATTATGGATTTAACTTTTGGGACCCAAATTCCATTTACTTTACTTAGATTTTTCCAGTTTTGATATAAAAAGTTATAGGCTATGAGGAGGAATTTTCTGTAGTTTCACTAGCCTTGATAGATAACGGCTTCTTGCAGACTGATAAGTTATGGTTGGTATGACTGCATTCTTTGCAATATTCTAGAATATCATTATATAAAACCTCATGCAAGTAATCTCCTAATTACCGAATCTACTCATACCTTATCTATTGAATCCTTAGAAATATCCAATTCGATCTAGGATTTATAGACATTGAACCTAGCTATATCCTTGGATGGTACCCACACTTTAAGTCGCTTGTTGATAGCTTTAGAAATTTCATATATAGCTTCATCATTAAACATGAATTCTTTCATATTTGAAAGAATAATCCAAACATGCGGTATTGGTGATTCAAATTTAGGTTCGAAATATGGATTCTATTTAAGGATCCTCGTAGAGAACTGATCCAAATACTATATATTCATTTTCCAAATTCTTTTATAGTCTTCAATATTATAAAACTCCATTAGAACATGTTTGTGATCCCATAATGATATATTGAATTCACCAATGAACTCTGAACTATTTAAAAACTTATGAGTCCATTCTAATTTGGGCCTCCCACAAATGTTCTCGAAAATCATAGTATTTTGACATTGATTGAAGTCTTAATTTATCTTCTAATGAAAAATATATTGATATGTTGTCTTTTGTGATCCTGATAATAACATTGTTGTTAAAGGTTGTTTTCCTATTTCCAATAGTGGATCTGCATAATTTTTTACTTTGAAACAAAGTGTTGGCTTTCTTCTAGAGATAGATTTTTATTGTAGTAGATTGAAGCTGGATCAGAGCTCAACAGTCATATATTTTTTATGATCATTGGTGATTGATTGATCAGTAGATCTCCTTACTTTAGGTTGTTAAACTATGGTTGGTTGAATTATCTTTATGGTGAAAACCATAAGTAAGAGTAGAGGTGGTTTGGATGGAAGATAGGAATGGGGTTTGCCACCTACCATCATGCGGATCAGCATGGTATTAAGGTCAGTGGTGATGTTAAAGGGGATCTTTAAGCAGATATAGGTTTCGTCAAATTTAAAAACTTTTATAACTAACTAAAATATCTTCTCTTGACAAATCTATAAATCAATTAATTTATTTAAGTATAATCCAATTATTTATAAATTTAAATATATTAAATAAAATTCCATATATAAACTTAACTTGATTTATTATATTTTTATAAAAATTATTCGATAAAATTGACAAATGTTTAAAGGAAAAAAAAATAAGAAATAAAAATCAAACATCAATGGTATAATGACAAGAATTAGTGACACAAACAAAATATATTCAACTCGTCGCAACAACTTAGCAATTTTAATTTTAATACAATTTCATAAATAAGTTTGAGAATGTATTTTAAAAAGATTTAAATTAAAAAAATAAAAAAATAATATATTTATAATAGTTATAATATATATAAATAATGTATTTGTTGTGGATTAATTGTTAATATATGGTATTATTAGAATCATATATTTATTAGATGGATTATTTTATTAAAGTTATTGTGTTTTTAGTAGTCTAAGTAAATATATATATTATTAATAAAATTTATGCTGTGTATTAATGGCAGATTGTATTTAATTTTTATATTCTAAGAATGGTTCTATTGATAAGGGTAGAAATAAAATAGTTTTAATTATTATTTTTCATGAATTATTTTAGTATTGAGCTTTAAATTGAAATTGAATGTGAGGCAATATTTAGTTGAATTAAAAGTTTGAATATTAAATAAGTATAGTTGTAGAAATAGGATGGTATGATATGATTTTATTTATTCCTAATTTTATTTTTATAAAAGATTTTTTTTTAGAAGATACATTTTTTTTAAACGACTATACAACGGTTCTTTCTCTTTTTAGGAAAGAGCTCTCCAAATTCAAACACCATCCATGACTAATAACCGGCCCTCTTTTGATACTTTCTAACCGGCTACATTTGCCTCGTGACTACCATCAGTCAGTGCTGCTGGTGGTGATGTTTATGGATCCTCTTCTTGTGCCTTTTCTTCATGGTTCTTGTATTTTGGTTCAGACGCTCACCTTTGCCGTTGGAGGTGGTACAAGACTGTCATCTTTCTTCCGTCTTCGTCGTCCTCATGCTTCAAGCGTGACTTTTGGTTTTTTCCGTCCTTGTCGTCCTCATGCTTCAAGTGTGACTCTCGGCTCTCTCGGGCAGTGCAAGGGTCTTGGATCTCTCGTTGGAGTCTGGATGATTTCAGTGGATCTCACCAGCTCCGATTACCCAAGATCCATGAGAAATCATCGCCTCGAGTTGTTTTTTCTTTATGTTTTCAGCGAGTCAGTCGGCGTCCCTTTGTCGTCGCCGTCTAGTGGCTTCCATCGTGGCTCTCGGTTTTTTCCGTCTGTGTCTCAGTGTTCTTCTTGTTCTCCGCCACGAATCTCTCTCCATATCGCAACTGTTATTCGGCTCAAGATCGTTCTCCTCTTTGTTCCCTTTGATAAAGTCGACATCGATCTAACCAAGTCATCCCCTCGCATCCATCTTGGATCTCGGATTTTTCCTGCTGCCCATGCGAATGTGTCGCCTTTTCTATATCGTACTCAGCCGCGTCATCGAAGTTTTATCTCTGGATTTATCTTCTTGTTTGTTGGTGGTGTCTCTGCCGGAGGCGTTAACCATAGACTTTGTAGCTGTATAAGAAGACATGGGTTTTCTTTTAATAGGATCATCGCGGTTGATGAATGTGTCATCACCGTTGATGATTGGTTCACCGCTTTTGATGACAGTGCTGGTAAACCCAAATCTGTGGTCACGGTTTGGTTTCCGTCGATGGACTCGGCCACATTTTCTTCTCCAGATCGGCTTTCTTTGTTCACGATCTCTTACCTTCAGCACCGGCATTATGTGCTGGTTCATCGAAAAGCTTTTACCCTCTTTTCTATTTCGTCGTCCTCGGAAATTGGTACACCGAGCTATATGTATCACCCTCAAACACTTCCTGCTTATTTTCACGAATTGGGTTGTTTTACCAAGTATTTAAAACCCACTGATCTAACTTATTTTCTTAAAGTTACTTTAAAGGTTTTAATTATTATATTTATGACTATTTTTCTATTAGGATAATAATTGTTTTTATGGTAGGTGCATCCTGTTATGTTAAGTTTGCGGAGTTCTTTAATAAAATATATTTAGTTAAAAGTATTTTAATAGTTGCAAAAACTTATTTTAATAGGTTTGTTTTGATTCATCTATTATTAAGGTGTTTATAGGAGAACTTCGAATTTCAAGGGCTTCCTTTTCGGTGTGCAAAGTGCATAGTTTTTGGTCATTTTATTCGTCATTGTACCAAAAACCCCAAAATGTCCACATCCTTGAGTATTCTTATTCAGCTTTCTGAGGAGTCTGATCTTTCTGAGAGGGATCTGAAGTTATCCATCAATCAACAGCTTTCCCGATTGCATGATGATAATGTGGATGATAGTGGAGAGGAGGTCCAATCACCTCCTAAAAAGTTTTGTTCCGCTATTGCCAACGACCAAGGTAAAACGGGTATGTCATCCGACAGGACCATCGTCTGACGCACTGTAAGTCTGTTTCCTTATGAATATTGCTACTTGGAATGTGAGGGGTCTTAATGACCCCGTTAGACAAAAAGATGTTACCGATTTTATAATTAGTAATAGTATCTCTCTGTTAATTTTAGTCGAAACTAAAGTCCAACCATTTAAAGTAGATTCAATTCTTAGACTTATGGCTCCCTTTGGCATGTTATCACCAATCATTCCTCCCACCCCCTGGGTAGAATTTGGATAATATGGAACCCTAGTGTTATCTATGTCTCTAGAATTTCTCAATCTCCCCAATTCATTGATTGTTCGGCCAAGTGCCACAACTTCAATGCCTCTTTCAGGTTCACCGCGATCTATGCGTTCAATGAGGCTACTGACCGTACTCATCTTTGGAATGATTTAATTACCATTTCCAAACTTAATCAGGGCATTCCCTGGGTCGCCTTGGGGGATTATAATGTCATCTGTCATCCGGCGGAGTGAATCGGCTTCTCCGACAATTGGTCCTCGACTATTGATAATTTTAATAATTGTTGCTATCTTAGTGAACTCTGTGATCTTAGATCCACTGGCTTCCATTTATCTTGGATCAATAAGCAACCATCCCATCCCATTCTCTCTAAAATCGACCGTGTCCTGGTCAACCCTGATTGGGATGATCTTTTTCATATGTCTTTCGCTCACTTTGGCTTTCTTCGTTCCTCTGACCATACAACTGTCACCCTTAACCTAGGTCTCCCTAGGCTTCGGCGAAAGAAACCTTTCAAATTCTTTAATATGTGGCAGTCCCATCCTCATTTCCAAAGCATTGTAACAAATAGCTGGAACCTACCTATATCATCTTCTGGTATGAGCTGTGTTACTGACAAACTCAACCGTCTTCAACATGAATTTTCTTGCCTCAACCGAAAGGAGTATAGTGATATTAGTACCATGGTTACTAATGCTCAAAATACTCTCTTTCTTGCTCAATCTAATCTTGCTAAGGATCCTCTAAACCCTATCCTGGTTTCCACAGAAGTTGAGGCTTCTTCAACCTTCATTTTCCTTAGCCGCGCCGAAGAATCCTTTCTCAAGAAAAAATCTAGGGAAAACTGGATTAAGCTTGGTGACAAAAACACCAAATTCTTTCACAGCAGTATTAAAACCCGTCTTTTTCGCAATAAAATTATTTCTATCAAAAACGACCAGGGGATCTCTGTTTCTTCTCTCGTCGGTGTTTCTAAGGCTTTTGTGAGTTACTTCGAAAACTCCATTGGTACTCGGCATCCAGCGGGTTATCCGGGGTTGGAGAAAGTTGCCTCTCTTCTATCTACCAAAGTCAATGATTCTGATAAGGTCTCCATGGTCCGCGAGATCTCTCGCGAGGAGATCAAATCTGCTCTATTCGGCATTGATAGTAATAAGTCGTCTGGTCCTGATGGTTTTAATTCTTATTTTTTCAAATCCTCATGGAATGTGGTTGGGGAGGATATCTGTAATGGTATTCTTTAATTTTTCCATTCCGGAATTATTAACACCTCTTGGAATTCCACTTTCATTGCTCTTATTCCCAAAAAGGATTCTCCTTCGCTAGCTGCAGATTTTAGACCGATAGCTCTTTGTAATGTTGTTTACAAAATTATCTCTAAAATCTTAGCTAATCGAATTAAAGATTCATTTCCTTATCTGATTGATAACTCCGAATCGGCCCTCATCTCGGGAAGAAACATCTCGGACACCATTCGTCTTTCCCAAGAACTCCTAAAAGGTTACCATTCTAATGTTAATGGTAAGAGGATTGCTCTTAAAATTGACCTTATGAAGGCTTTTGACAATGTTCGTTGGCATCTCATCCTGGACATTCTTGTGACAATGAATTTCCCGGAGAAGATGATCAATTGGATTATCAACTGTATTTCCTCCCCCTCTACTCCATTATCATCAATGGTGACCCTTATGGAAACTTCAAAGGTAGAAAGGGCCTAAGGCAAGAGGACCCACTTTCTCCTTTCCTCTTTGTCCTTGTCATGCAAGTTCTTTCCAGTACCCTTAAGGAGAAGAGTAATGATAAAAAGTTCAAATTCCATTGGAAATACCACAAACTTAAAATCATGAATCTCTGATTTGCAGACGACCTTATGATTTTTTGTCATGGTGACATTAATTCTCTTCTCCTTATCAAAGAGGCTCTCGAAGATTTCTATGCTCTTTCGGGTCTCAAAGCCAATCCTACTAAAGCCATATCTTTCTCTCGGGTATCAATTACCCTCTTCGAACCGAACTTCTTTCCATTATCAGTAATAACAATCATTCGATCTGGAGTGATTGGATTAAAATTGAAAAAATCAAAAATAATAATTTTTGGGATCTATTTATTAGATCCTCTCCATCTTGGATATGGAGGAAAATTCTTCGTTTTCGCTCTCTGGCGAGCAAATTGTACAGGGTGGCTATCGGTAATGGATCGAGTACTTCTTTCTGGTTTGATCCATGGCTTCTTTCCACCTCTCTTGCTTTGCATTACGGTTCCAATATCATTGATGATTCCAGACTCGGGAAGAACCTCAAAGTCTCGGATATCATCCTCAATGGAAATTGGAATTGGCCTTCAAATGTCAGTTCTGCAAGAGCTAGAAGTAACGCAAATCTCAAGGAGATCAACAGACTCATCCTCACTCTTCCCTCTCCCAACATCTTTTCAAAAGACGTCCCTTTTTGGATAGCGAAAGTTGGATGCATCAAGTTTACAATCAAGGATACCTATGACGCCATTCGTTCGCCCGCCCCCGCTGTGGGGTGGGCCGGGTTAGTATGGAATAAATACAATATTCCCTATCACTCCTTTATTTTATGGCTTGCTATCTAAGAAAAATTATCCACTAGGGATAAGTTACTCAGATGGGGTTCTAATACCCCGCCTGATTGTATATTATGCAACTCTCTTCTGAAACTATAGCTCATCTCCTCATTGACTGTATTTTTACTCAGAGTATTTGGACCAATGCTAGTTCTAAACTTGGATTCTCTTTCACTCCTACTAATTGGCTATCTTGGGTTAATGAGGCGTCAAACTGGTCTTATTCTCGAAACCGGCACCTTTGGCGCACTTGTTTCGGCGCAGTTATTTACCACGTCTGGAAGGAGAGGAACTCAAGAGTTTTTGGTTCCCCTCCGGCCAATTCTTCTCTGGTTTCTCACCGAATTTTTTCTGATCTTCGGTTTAGATTCCATGGGACCAAGATATGCTGGCATTTGTAACAACTTATCATTTACTTATTCTCTTCTACATTGCAGGTTCTTCCGATTCGGCCTTGAGTACTTGGATTATGGACTTGCTGGGAATTCCTTGGGGTTCACTTAGGGTTGGCTTGATGGTCTTGTTTGCGTACCTTTCATGATTCTAGATTTCTCCACTAAGTTTTGTTCTAGATTGTCTCTTCTGTTGTTCCTACTATATTATTCGGCTACCTGGTGGTCTTGTTTGTCGACTTTTACTTGTCGACTGTATTTCCTCGGGGTATGCCCTAGGTACTTATATGAACTCCTTGATTTATTTAACGTTTTTTCACACCAAAAAAAAATATTTTTATGACACGTGATTCTACTTGATATGTTTTAGACAGAAGTACCATTTAGAATCCTGGTTTAATAAATACTCGTTTGGTCTTTTCTTATTACTTTGAATTTTTTATTTTTTCTAAAAAAATAAATAATTAAACTAAGATATTATTTATTAATATATTGAATATATCCGACAGGTAAGTGAACGGTATTTCAAAATTTTATAGGGTAACAAATATGTCTAAAATGTAATATAATACATCAATATAACAAAAACTTGAAAAACAAAGACAATGGCAACGATGAAGGCAAGCTAGCAAGCTCCAACTAGTCCAAGCCGTACGCAAGCACATTTTCGAAGGTGGCAGGCAAAAAAATGGTAAAAAACAACGAATAATAGTAAATTAGCAACGTATTAATAAGATTAAAGGATTTTTGTGTTGTGTAACCCGTAATGGAGGTTCGAGAGAATACGATGGCAAGGACAGATCCCATCGAAATGGAATTTGATAAAATCGTAGAGTTTCTCTCCCTTCACGTATGGTAGACCACTATACCGAAAGAGAATGCCAAAGATGACCAAGACCGAAGAGAGAAAAGGTCCAAGCATTGAGCATACAACCACGAGGGTCAAACATAGGTCAAGTTAAAAAAACTTGCACTTTCTAGAACTAGCATCCTAAGCTTGTTGGGAGAAGGGATAGTCAACCAACATGTGATTGATGGATTTTGGGGAGTTACAACATAAGACACACTATGTGTTGTGGGGTAACCTCAGTCGAGGAGTTTGTCTTGATTGATAAGCTTGCATTGGATGTCTAGCTAGACAATGAAGGAGTGTTTGAGAATATTATTCATGTTCCAAAATAGATTGTGAATGCGCTACTATTTTAGTTATTTTAGCATGCTCCATGTTGGTGATGGGAGGGAGGAGATTGATAACGGTGCCGATCTCGACCAAATGGGATTGATGAGATCATGTGTCGGAGCGGATCTGAGTGGGTCACTTCTTAGAGCCGTTATTCGTGATGTCGGAAACCATGTCAATGTTACGTATTTTATCATAACATATAATACTAGGATAGAAATTATCAACAAGAGATTTAGGAAAGAGCCAATGACCATACCAGAGGGAGGTGGAAGAGTCGTTGTCGGCGTCAGCCTTATAGAGCTTGGGGCAATGGATTTAAAATTAAGGATCTTTCTCCACCCCCAACTGATGGAGGAACCACGTGGGAGACTATATAGAATTTCATCTTTCACCTTTTTAGTGAGAACCTATTTAGTCCAAATTGACGAAATATTGTTATCCAAAATGGACCGGAGTTCTTTCACGGACAAACGTCTAATTTCAAGCACTAAGGTCTAGGATCCTAAGTCTACCCTCAGAAGACGGTAATACAATCTTTGTTAATGAGACTTTAGAACCATATATTTTCATCTTAGTCCCATACCATATAAATCTATGAAAGATTTAAGTGACATCTTTGATGAGCTTAAACCTACCGGTATAGAAGAGATATTTGGAGCTCCATGAATTGATATGATTTTTTATTTTATGGAATAGGGGCCTACAATTGTTGTACGAGAGGCAAGAGGTAATGAAGGGAACGCCAAGATAACAAACGGAGAGGGAGTCTTCCTCAAACATGAGAGAAGAAATGATGACGTGACGAGTAGAGTCAGAAACCCCCGAGAGGTAGATATGGATCTTGGAAGGTTTGAGATGGAGTCCCGTGAGACAAACTCCTCAATGCACTATTTGACAAGGTTAATAGAGCTAGTTTTAGTATGGAAAAAAATCATAAGATCATCCACAAAGTAAAGGTTGATGATTTTGAACTTATGCCACTTCTTCTGGAAACGAGAGAAGGAAGTTTTCCTTTATCTTTGAGAATATTTGCAAGGATTTTCTCACTTGTATGATTTCATGATGAGAATGAAAAGGAACATGGAAAGGTGGTCTCTTCGACGCAACCCCATATTACTATGCAAGGTGCCAAAACTGTTGTAAGTCATGCAAATAGAGTAAGATGGGGTCGGAATATTGGATAATCCACACAATAATACAAGTTGGAAAATCCATTAGATAAAAGACATCAAGGATATTGCGCCAACGAACGCTGTTGAAGGCCTTCATCAGAACAATCTTGACGGTGGCACGAGGAACCTTCTTGTTAGTGTGGTACCCAAAGAAGGATATTATCGGAGATACCCCTATTACAGATAAAGGTAAACTGAGACGAGTCAATGAGGGAGGAGAAGGAATCCTTATTCTAATGGTAAGAACTTGGAGATAACTTCATAAATAACATTATAGCATGTAATGAGTCTAATGTTGGGTTTTTTGATTCAGAGATGAGTGCGATAAGAGTCTTGTTTCAATAAGGTTCTATACAGATATAACGAAAGAAATAATGGAAAACCTTGCATAATTAGGGGCCAATAGTAACCCAAGAAGACTTGAAAATACTAGCACCGAAGTCATCGGCTCCGCGCGCTTTATTACTATCATTACCGAATAAAGCTCTCTAGTAGTACATGTCTCTAATAGTAATATCAACAATTCATGCGTATGTTTCTTTTTTAGCTTTATATTATAAAAGAAACGTTATTGTTAGTATCCACCCAATTTTTTTTATTATTGTATTTAGAAAAATATAAATTATTAATATATTTGTGTGGCATAAATTTTTTAAATATATAACAAAACACAACATATAACATAACATATGTGGGTTATTTATTTAAGGATTACATTATTATTTTTAAGGTATTACACTTAAGCGTATCTAAAGCCAAACTATATTGTCATATAATATCTCAACTATCAATAATAACTATATAGTGTCCAAATATGGTATATAACTCTCACCTAATACCCATCATTTTTCATAATATCTCAAATATTCATGTTTTTCACATAACATGTTTTTTTAAAGTTCGTATCTTTCAAACCACAACTCGGAAAAAAGTTTAAAAGTACCTTCAGCATTTTTTAAGATGAACAAACCTATATCCATGAATAATTTTTTTTTTTTTACCATATCCTCTTAGGTTGGTCTCGCACTACATTTTTATGGGCTTGCATATCACAATTAGTCATGTCGTGGTCTTGCATGATATAATAGAGAAATTCAAAATAAGGTGTGATGCAATAGAGAGATTCGAGACCATGAATAACGTAATGGAGAGATGTGAGGCAAGAAGAGAGACGAGAGACAAAGCATCATGAAATGGAGAGATACGATACAAATCATCATGTCATAAAAAGATGTGAGACATGTATTACTAGAGAGATGTGAGACAATGCATGATGTAATAGAGAAATACGAGACATGTACTACTAGAGAGATGTGAGACAAAACATGATGTGATGGAGAGATACAAGACAAATCGAGAGATGAGAGACGAGATACAAGAGACGAGCTATGATGAGATGGAGAGTAGTGAGACAATGCATGATCTAATAGAACATATACTAATAAAGAGATGCAAGATAAAGCATAATAGAGATTTGTGAGACATGTACTACTAGAGACATGCGAGACCAAGCATGATGTAATGTAGAGTTACAAAATAAGGAAGTTAAATTATATAATGTAGAGTTACAAAATAAGGAAGAAAACAATAAAATTATTTCTTGATCTTGTTGGTGTACTCTTTGAAAATAAGGAAGTTAAATGATGTTCAAGAGGTATATTCCAATAATATATGGTTTAAATTTAGAGAGAAAAACTCCATTTGGGCCAGATTTATGGCATCTATTTACTGAAATCTATATCACCCAATCATTGGTCCAATCCCAAACAAATGCTCTAAGATATGGACCAGAAGGATAAAAATCAGTGACAAAGAAGAGAAGTATATCTACTGGAAGGTTGGGGAAGGAAAAATAGACTTTTGGTTAGACAACTGGTGTTCCCCAAACATTTCATTCAGCTCGATCCCACAAAATATAGATAATCATATTGCCCTATGGAAGTCAAGGAATTTTGGGCTAATGGGCAATAGATTATGGCTAAACTAGAAGGGACTTCTTCTATTGCTAGCATTGATAAAATCAAGAAGGTTTCGTTAAATTCAGCTAAAGACTGAATAAAATAGTCTCCCTTCCCGAATGGTATCTACAACACAAAGGAAACGTGGAATGCTATTAGATTGAAACCAATAAATCTAATCTTTTCAAAAAAAATATGGCATCCTATTACCCTAAGGAAATGTTCTTTTTTGGTCTCGAGATTTATATATAGTTGGTTACCTAATGAGTCTATCTTACAAAAGAAAATGTTTCAAATGGCTTCTAAATATTAGAAATGTGAGAATTCTGAAACCATTAACCATGTCATCATACAATGTCTAAACTCATGGAAGGTTTGGATTTATTTTAACTCTATATTCAACATTACAATTAACATGAATATATCTTTTACTCACATGATAAGGACATGGTTTTGGTCAACCAATAAAAATATCCATATCAGGACTATCTTACCTACCATTATCTTATGGTTGATCTTGTCTGAAAGGAAAAATAAGAGGCATAATTAGCAAACTATAAATTCTAGCTCCGTGATCGATCATGTCATACGAATTATTTATGGGCTTGACTATGTTAATATACTCAAAAGATCTCACTGGGGGAAGATTTGAGAATAACAGTCTCTATTGGATGTATCACTCATTTGAACAAGCCAAGAATTTCTCTCTCCCTTAAATGGAACCTCCCTAAATCCAACAGATATAAACTAAATTCAGATAGATCTTGTTTTTTTATAGGTGAGGCTAGCGGAGGTGGCCTAATCAAATATCACAATGAAGATATAGTTGTTGGGTATGGAAGGTTATATGGAAATAAATCACCTATTGTGGCTGAGTGTCGGACTTTACTTAATGGACTATTAATCATTAGATCTAAAGGCATCATTCCTTGGATATGGCAACAGATTTTATCACTCTTTCATAGACGATTTGAAAAGGTAAGTAGCATTGGTTTTTGGAGCCTATAATTCAGTATTGTGGGAAGTTGATAACATCTACAGTTACTATTATACACATCTAATGTGAAGAAAATGTAGGAGCAGACTGGATCACAAGGAAAACTATTAAAGATGGTGTCAATGTGAAGAAAATGTAGGAGCAGACTGGATCACAAGGAAAACTATTAAAGATGGTGTGAACACAGATTTCAATCCTAGCCAAGTCCAAAATGGCCTCAGATCTATCATATACTGGAAAATCTAGGTACATGTTACATCAGAGTCGGAAATAGTGAATAATCAATTTTGGTGGATTTTGATCAAATTTAAGACATACCTTCAATCGAATCTACTTTGTTGTTCAAAATCCATGTTTCAGGTTCCGCAATTGATTCTGGTTGGTCATCTGGTGGGGTTAAAAATCAGGTATGACTCTCCTGGAAGCTTTCGATTAGCTATGATTTCCCGATCTACACTCGAAAGCAATAAAAATTGATCAAGTGATTCTTCATAAATTGAAGTACATCTTTTTTTTTACTTAGGGATGAATCGCAGTTCTGAATTCGGAAATAAAGAAGATATTTTTTATAAATCCTTGGAGAGTGATCATAAAACTTGCTGTTGTCTCTCTAAACCTAGAAAATTATATCCTGCAAATTTTGATCGAATGAACTCGATTAGAAATTTCATTTTGCGTTTCCTCTAGTTTTATTTTCAGCTTCCCTCTAATTTGAAAACCTATATTGGTCTAATTCAATAAATCTGGTTATTTATTTTCTTTTTGGGCATCTGGGTTTATATGATGTAACATCTAAATCAAAGATTAAAAAAAAGGCCGATTCTTTTTACAAAAGTAATAATGATAATAATAATAATGTCGTAAATAATAAAGCACTAATTTTTTCAAATCTTGAACATCATTTTTTTAATTTAAACGTGTTACTTTCGTAAGTAGTTTTTAACTAAATTTTGAAAGTGTTTTTTTAATACCTATTATACGTATATCTATCTATAAAAAATAATAACTCTAACCATTCATTACTTAGTTTTGTTAAAAATTGATAATATCTAACTCAACTTAAGAACGCGTGAAGTTAATTCATTTTATAATAATGCAAGAAAAAGACTTACATGATGTAGAAAATCTTTGATTTTCATATCTCGAAGTTCTTAAAGTTGATCCTTGATCCTAATTATCAAGCTTTAAGAGTTGGCAACCAAAACTTTTAATATATTTGATTCCGTGGAATAATCAATTATTTTTCTGAAATATATTTCTTATTGTGTGTGTTTTGAAATTGTGTTCTTCCAAAACTGATAAAATCACTTTATATTAAACCCAAGATAAATGAATCTTCATTTCAGTAATTTCAAAAACATTTACTCTTTTAAATTAAAACCAAGAGAAACAGTTCTTCCTTTAATAACTTCAAGAAAAGTTACTAAACATTTTAAATTTGAATTTTAAATTTTGAATTCAAATTAGAACCTATAAACTAAAGGAAGACCACACCTTTTTAAATTCTCACCCATAGTGATCATACTGGGTATTATTTTGTCTTACAAAATAATCCTAAAGTTTTACATGTGTTTAAGTTGTTTATTTTTTAATCTAATCATTCACATTATTCAGAATTAAATCTGGTATTTATACAATTACTGTCATGATACATATTTTATCTACTAATCCATTCATTTATTTATGATTACTTTTATTCAACTAATATTGACGATATTTTGATACATCGATAAAACATGTGATTGTCCAACTCAATAAAGAAATTCCAACAATCTCTCACTTGGATCATCTTATGCTACTATAATATGTATCCATTTAATAAACGTACTTAATTTATATCGTCACATTAATAACCTGAACAATACAGTAAATTACCATTAACTACATAGAACTAAATTCATCATCAATGCATTAAAATCCGTAAATATATGCATCAACAATCACGATATCATAATAATCAATTACACTGATCTATCATGATGTATAATATAAGAAGAATATGAAATATAATCTTACATATCTATTCGTAACTCGTCCTATTTAACTGGAGGTCTACATATAGTAGAGTACGAATAATCAAAGATAAGAGCACACTAAATAATTAAATATATTTGCATAAATGATCTTAAGTTCACAATTATCATAATACAAATAGATTTAATAACTTATTACAAAATCCTACTGAAACTAAAAATTCTCCAAGCACACATCATCTATATTAATGGTGTGTTCGGTAAAATCCATAGGCACTAATTCCTTCATTACAGGATATGCAAACATTGAGTTTGTCCTTAAATGCTCCAAGCTTAGTTGCTCACTCTGTACTTTCTCTCTTTAACAGAAAGGAACTTGATATCTACATGTTTGGACTTAACCGAGCTCCAATTACTGTTTGAATACTCAACTGCCAAATTGTTGTCACAATATAATCTAAAGGGTCTTTCGACCCCCTTTACGATTTGTTGTCCTGAGAAAAAATTATGCAGTAAAAGAGACTGATTTGATGCATAAAAATAAGTAACAAGCCATAGTAGAAGATGGAATGTGTGTGTGTTTAATAAATTTCAATGATATTTCAATTTCCGTCAAAAGGAATATAATACATGAGCTTGAACGGCGAGAATCTTTAAAGTTAGGGAAATTCGAGTTAGAATGCCTTATGACCTCCATTTTAACCGTTTTGTTTGTTGCAAATATGGGGGAACTCTTTAGACTGCTTTACAATGTTCCATCTCCAGATTACTTACGTATCTCCTTAACAGACTACCACAAAAGAAATATCGGGTAGTGTACAAACTTAAGCGTACATCACACTTCCAACAACCAAAGCATATAAAATCTTTTGCATTTTCTCAAATTTGGTCTTTGGGTATTGTTTAAGACTAAATTTTTTCACCTTTTGATATAGAGGTTTCTTTTCCTTTGTTGTTAGTGATCCCATAACGTTGTAACATACTCTCAATATACGCATTTTGTGATAAACTCAAAAATATACGGGATATATTCCTATGAATTTGAATTCCTAACACAAAGGATGTATCACCAAGATCTTTCATATCAAATTTTCCCAAAATAAATTTATAGGTTGCATTTCATAATTCCTTATCACTCGTGACCAATTATATGCCATCAACATACAACGCTAGAAATAGAAATATTAATTTACTCCCATTGAACTTTTGATATACACAATCATGCACTAAATTTATCTCGAAACCAAATGAGAAAATAAATTCAAGGAATTTGTGTTACCATTGTTGATACGCTTCCTTGAGACCATAAATAGATCTCTTTAGTTTATATACTATCAAATTTGGATCGTCGGAGACAAAGTTTTCAGGTTTCACCATATATATCGTTTTCTCGATGTTTCCATTAAGAAAAATGGTCTTTACATGCATTTTATGGAAATCAAGATTGAAATGTGCAACTAATACCATGATTGTCTGAAAATAATCCTTCGATGAAACCAGAGCTAATATTTTTTTAAATTCAATCCCTTCATAATAAATAAAACCCTTAGCTACAAGTCGCGTTTTATACCTCTCCAAATTACCCTTAGAACCTTATTTGCTACCGAAGTATTACTGTTAGAATATTTATGAATCTCTACTGATTCTTTTTGAAAATGTTTGTTACCAAATTATTCCCTTCCAAACTTTATATCCTCAAAGAATTTTATCGTACCAATCTCCAATATATTCTTAGTGAAAGGATCATAAAACTTAAAACCCCTACTGTGCTCGGGATATTTGATGAAATAAATACTAACCATTTTGGAGTCCAGTTTCTTTTCATTAGGCCTATAAGACTTCTCTTAATCTTGAAATCCTCAAATATTTATATATTTTAAACTAAGTTCACGCCCAGTTGAAAGTTCATACAGTTTCCTAGTAGTTTATTTTATCGGAACTCTGTTATGAAGATAGATTACACATTTGTTTGCTTCTCCTTATAGTGATATAGGTAATGTTCAATGACTAATCATACTTTTTACCATATCCTTCAATGTACGGTTTCGTCTCTTAGATACTCCATTCATTTTGGGTGAACTCGGTATCGTATATTGAGGGAATATGCCACACTCCTTTAGGAACTTTGCAAATGGTCCATGACGTTGTTCACCTGAACTATCGTATCTCCCGTAGTATTTACCACCATGGTATGACGCACTTAATTTCTTTATCAAGATGCTTTTCATCCTCAGTATTAAAGACTTTGATCTTGTCAATGGTCTTTCACTTTTCACGAAAAAGATATAGATACTCGTAAAGCGAAAAGTTGTCAATGAACGATACAAATTGGTCATTCTATGATGTTGTTGGGAATGGTCTACAAATATCTGTAGGTATCAAGTCCAAGACTCATTTCGCATTGTATGCATCTAATGTTTGCATATTAGTCCATTTTCCTTGTATATATTCAACACAAACGTTGAAGTCCGAAAACTCCAACCCACTTAATAAACCTTCATTCTTTCTATTAATTCCCACATTCATCTGAGTTTTCACCATCTGCACTGCTGGAGATTATTGCTTCATTTTTTTCTCTTCTTGTGCGACCTGAAAGATGAGCTCGTTAAGAGTCCATTTCTCCCACTGACAATTATACGAAGTTTTAAAGTTCTTATATTGAAGAGTGACATAATGAAAAGAAAAGCTTACAACAACATTATCTGGAAGGTCAATATCAAGTGTTGTCAATTTAGAAGCGATGTTTTATATTTCCAAGATATGCTCACGAACATCTTTTTGGCATGATTCTTTATAAAGGCTAGCTTAATAAGTCGCATCTTAATCTCTACTTTATCATTCTTGGAAAAACATTTATTTACCTCTTCGAGAAACATTTTTGCATTGATGATCTCAGCTGGAACTGCACCAAGAAATGCTATTAAATGTTTTTGCTACATGATCCCCAAACTTATCTTGTTCGACTTTTCGCAAACCCCTAATTTTTTCTTCTTCGTAAGAGAATTATCATCAATCCTAGGTTTAGGTTTATCGATCCTTAATGATAAGTCGTAATCATGGCATATCTAGTGCAACAACATATCTTTCTTTCATAACTCAAAGTTTCTCCCATTAAGTATGGGTACCTTTTTGCCTTCCGGGTTGTAGAGATACGAATTTGTTAACATAACAAACAACAAATAGCCAAAACATCACTTAACATATAATCCCTATAGTATATAACAAATACACATAGCATAATAAAACATATTTTTACAACATCAATAAGATACCTTTCGAAAAACATATAATTTGTATATGTATGAGTTTGAACATAATTTATGTTGATCTTACTAATTTACTTAATTAAGAAAATCTTAGCCGATTTTCCTAGTTCAATTTCTTAATCACCAATTCACAAATAATTAATTCGTGTCTAAGATTAACTATGTCAAACCTTAAACTTTGTTTGAGCCGATTTTTTACGTATTTGTCAATTAAAAACTTGTAAAAATGATAAAATAATTCTATTCACTAGTAACGATCACATTGGCGGTATGTTGGATCTTTAATTATTTATCCAAGCTTGAACAACTTAAAAGATGCTAATTATATTGAAAAATATCACACGACTACATATACACTTAAATCTAAAGTATTTTGTTGTGTATTAATAAATTTAATCGAATTAAATTACATCTTAAATAATTATATTATAATATATTTATAATTATATATGTAAAATTAAACCATAATTATCACCTATAAAATTAAATAAATTTATATATTATAATATATATATTTTTATTAATATATAATATATTACCTTTAATACAATAATCTATTATAAATTTAAAACACCTTAAACGGTTATATTATAATATATTTTTAATTATATAAATAAAAAAAATTAAACCATAACTACTACAAACAAAATTAAATAAATTTATATATTATAATATATTTCTAATTACTATATAATATATTATATTTGTATCAGCAATGTCATTCATCAATTATCATAAATGGTGAAATGTAAGGATATTTCAGAGTAACTCAAGGTTTAAGACAAGGAACCCTCTGTTTCCAAGCCTTTTTATATTGGTAGAGGAGTACCTCATGAGGAGAATTAAAAAAATAACTGAGGAGAACATCAATTTAAGATATAGAGCTAGAGGACAAATCAGCATACCTTGTCTCTCATTTGTTGACGATTTCGTGATATTTTGCGATGGCTCTGTCTCTTCAATCCTGCAGGTCAAGAAATTTTTATCTCACTACCAAAGAGTATCTGGCCAACTCATCAACAATGATAAATCAATGATTATCGTTTCTAAAAGTATGATCAATCAGAGAATTCTTGAGCTAGAAAAGCTTCTGGGTTTCAAACATAAAAACCTGCCTTTCAAATACATGGGTTCAATCATCAGTGCTTCAACTAGAATCAACAACTTTGAAGATCTGATTGCGAATGAGACTTGACTTTGCTCTCATTTGCTGGTAGACTAACACTTATTCAATCTATTATGTCTGCTTATCCCAATTGCCTAATTCAGCATATTACTCTGCCCAAAACTGTCATTTACTGAATAGAGAAGCTCTTCTACAAATCTTTGTGGGGAAATAAAATAAATAAGCATACTATTATCTGGTCAAATTGGGATAGATTATGCAAACCTTATGAAGAGGGGGGCGTCAATGTTAGGAAGTTAGAGGAATTTCATGCTGTTTATTCTCTCAAGCTCTGGTTCATCTTCAGAGCTCAGAAGTCTTTATGGACAAAACTAATGAAGTCAATATACAGCAGAAACATTCATCCCATCTTAGCTTTTTCCCCAACTAAGAAATCTAAATCCTGGACCAGAATCAGAAATATAAAGGACATCGCAGAAAAATACATGTTCTGGAATCCTGGTTTGGGAAATATAGACTTCTTGCTTGACAGTTGGTGCTCAAAGAAATCTTTTATATACTTCAACAAGACTGATAATAAAAGTTGTATGTTGGGTGCAGAAAAGGTTAAGGTGAATAGATTATAGGCTAATGGTAACTGGAATGTTGATGAACTCAAGCTCTGAGTTACTTCCTCTGAAATTTCTAAAATCCATAAAATCCCCATCAACATTAACTCTGATTCAATCAACTGGTAGCTCTTTGCTGGCGGATCTTTCAACTTAAAAAATACGTGGAATGCCATCAGGACTACGGGAAATAAATCCGATCCTTTTAAAAAGACTTGGAATTCTGTCACACCCAGACAATGCTCCTTCTTCTTATGGAGACCCCTCTTTAACTGGATTTCTTCTGATTCTAATCTCCAAAGAGAGCACTTTCATTTAGCTTCAAAGTGCCAATTCTGCAATAACTCAAAATCGAAAAATCATATTCTCGTGCAATGCCCTCAATCCTCGGCTGTGTGGAATTTTTTCAACTCCTTATTCAAGATTCTCATTTCAAACAACATGTCCTTTACTTACCTAATTAGATCCTGGTACTGGTCATCTTCCAAAGACTGTGACATCAGAACCATTCTCCACCCAATGATCTCTTGGGTTATCTGGGCGTCTCGTAACAAAAAGAAACATCAAAACTTGAATCCCAGGATTCAGTCGATGATTGACCATGTTACCTACATCCACTTCAGTTTAGACAAAGCGAATATGTTAAAGAAACCTCACTGGAGTGAAGTTTATAAGGATGATATTAGTTTGAGTTATTTAAACCACCTTGCTAACCACAAAGCTTCACTCTTTCTTCAATGGAAGAACCCTAAAGCCAATCGTTTCAAACTCAAAACTGATGGAGCTTGCAACATCATTGGAGAATCAAGTGGTGGAGGCCTCATTCGGGATCATAATGGAAACATCATCCTGGGTTTGGCTCTATGGGAAAAATCTTCCCATTGTAGCTGAGTGCAAGCACTATTGGATGGACTTCTGATCTACCAGTCTAACAATATTACCAACCTTGACATTGAAGTCGATTCTAAAATTTTAGTAGATCTTTTTCTTTATGCGAAATCCGTTTGGTATCTAGATCACATTATCTTTTGCTGCAGGAAATTAATCGATTCTTTAATGACCGTTTCCCACATCTATCGAAAGCGGAACAAAGCAGCTGATTGGATGTCGAAATAATCCTTCCAAGAAAGAAAGAAGATGGATTCCAATCTTACTCAAGCCCCGAATCATTTAAGAGCTATCACGTTTCTAGATAGAATGGCACGATTTACCTCAAATGCAGCAAAATAAATTTACTTTCTGGATCAATAGTGATATATCCTTGCAATGTTAATCTGGATTTAAGCTAGTTTTTTCAATTGTTGCTGTTAGTACTATCAAATGGTTTCGAATTTCTCTTTTCTCCTAATTTTTGTTCGAACTTTTCACCTCCTACACAAAAATTAAACAAATTTGAGTTTGTAAAGCCTAGTCTTATACTTATTAGTTCTTCCAATTTAATCTTTGTAATTTTAATTATATCAATAAAAGCAAGACTTATGGAAATAAATATATTATATTATATTTTTTTTCCCAAGAATAGAATTTTTATTGATCATAAACAGAATCTTACAATTGTCAATGCAAAATATGAGTAAGTTACTCAATTTTACAGATTGAATGAGTTACATTTGATTGAGTAACACATTTGTGAGTTACTCCTACATACTTGTACTCATTACATATTTTCATAACAGGCCTTCCTTCAATCTTCCCTTGATATCTCTCTCTTCCCATCTTATCATCCTTTGTATTCCTTCTTGAGCAGCTTCTTGAACCCCTTGCTGCCTTATATAATGCTCCATCATCTAACTCCTGTCCTGCAAAACCAAAATCAAGAATGGTCAAGTCCTTCAACTTGCCAACAAGTTAGTCAAAAAATCGAAAGTATCCTAAGTTTAAAGATTCCAACAAAGTGATTGCAGTTAACTCATTTAGAGAATGGGGTGATTCTACTATAAATCTAGATTGAATTTTTAATGCATGCTTCGCTATCCAATCAGCAGCAGCATTCTACTCTCTATAAACATGCTTTAAGGTCATTTGCGGTTGAATAAAGGATCTACAATATTTCAGAATCTTGTCTAAGTTCCATGGGTATTTTCCAGTTGCAATCATATTGAATACACTAAGACAATCTGTTTCAATGTCAATACAAGTTATATCATTATCATTACAATACATAAGACCATTTACTAAAGCAATAACTTCAGCCATTTCAGCAGAACACTTGCCTATTAAGTCACCTTTAGCAACTATAGTAGATCCTAAGCTATTCCTAATGATATAACCATAGCTAGAATCACCATTTCTTAGAGAAGAACCATCAACATTCAATTTCAATCTATTATTTACAGGTAGAGACCAAACAACATACTGACTCGGTTTTGAATTTTCAGCATGATTAAAGCACCTTAAATATTTAGCTATATGCAAGTCCCTAGACCAGTGTTTCCTGGTTAAATGTCTACCAAAATCTAGTGTTGATAACATAAACAGAATGTGATTAACTATTCTTTTAGGTGAAAGAACATTATCATTATGTTTACAGTTATTCCTACTATACCAAATAGAATACACAATTACTGAAGGTAAAATTGTTCTAATCTGTGTTCTTTTAGCTGTAGACATGAACCAAAGATTGATAATATTATTAATTGTCATATATCTACCAATAGTAATCCTAAACATTGCAGAGAAATAAGACCAAATAAACCAAGCAGTTTCACATGACACAAATACGTGATTCAATGATTCTAAATTCTGACACCTATAACACTTAGAAGCTAAACTGAAACCAAGTTGCTGCAATTTAATGTCAACACTTAACAAGTTATTCAACACTCTCCAAAGAACAAAAGAACACTTTTTAGGTGAAACTTTATTCCATATTTTATCTTTAATTTGAGATGTTTCATTCTTTGTTCTTATTGTATTAACTGTTTTTTTTAAGTTAAAATTCCCATCAACAGACAGTTTCCAAACTATAGAATCAGATGTGTGAGCATTAATCTTTATTCTGCTGATTTCATGCATAAACAGTAGGCAACATACTTGAAAGTTTATCAATGTTCCATGAATTATCAGTCCAATATTCATTTATTTTTGTATGTGTATAATGTCTAGCATTTAAGGCTGATAGAGATATTAAAGGTCTATTACTATACCAATGATCTAACCAGAAATCCAAATTACCTTCTCCTACATTCCAACCTATATGTTTCTCAGCTTTATCCTTAACTTCAAACATTCTTTTCCAAATTTTAGAATCTGACATACTAAGAATAGACTGCAATGGATGAATATTAAGGCAATACTTTGAATGCATCATGCTTGACCATAATGTTTTATTCTCTCTAAAGTTAAACCATAACTTAAATGAATAAGCAGATTGTATATCTTTTATGTTCCTGATATTTAATCCATTTTCATTATATGGTTTACATAATTTCTCCCAGTTAGACCAAATCATGTGTTTATCAGTTTCACTAGACCCCCACAAGAACTTATTTAACATCTTCTCAATCCTAGCTATTATTCTTAAAGGTAATTTAACAGCTTGCAAATAGTATATTGGATATGTCATTAAAACAGAGTTTATCAATGTTATTTTGCCCCCAAATGATATATGTTTAGAGTTCCAATCAGAGATTTTACATCTAATCTTATCAATCAGTTTCTCAAAATGAACAGAATATAAATATATTATATTATATTTAATAGGATAGTCTATTTATAAATTTAATCGAATTAAATTTAGATTTTAAATAATTATGTTATAATATATTCTTTATTATATAGGTAAAATTAAATTACTACGTATAAAGTTAAATAACTTTAATATATTTCTAATTAGTATCTAATATTACATTTAATACTGTGCAATTCAGTTAATTAATAATGCATACTGCTGTAATTTTTATCTAATTAAATATTCTTTGATTATTTCTATTTAATTTCTTTTTTTAAATTCAACCACTGTATATCAGGTGGATGCCAATTTATAATTGTCATATGGTTTATTACATTACATATGGGAATGATGGGAAGAGAAAAATTGTTTAGTAACCGAAGAAAAGAAAAAGAGGAGAGAGAAAAAAAGCCAAACGTAAATTTTACCAAAATTAAGATTCAATTTGTAATCAAATTTATCAAATTTGTAAGATTCAATTTTTAATATATATTTATTCTAAAATTTAATATAAATTTATTCTGGTAAAATACTTAAGCTATAATAAAAAATTAATTTTGAAAACTAAATTATAATTTATAAATTTAATTATAATAAAATCAACTTAAGTTATAATATAAAATTTTAAAATGATAATAAATAATTAAATTTTATTGAATTTTGTAAATAGGTTCTATAAATTATAATAAAAACTTAATTCATAAATTGCGGAAAACAAATACATAGGTATTAATTTTTTCGAAAATAAATTTTCGAAAAAATATCAACCGAAATTTAAAAACACGCATTCAAAATAAATAAAAATACAAGAAAACATAAATAAAAAAAAACAATTACGAAAAGTTATATAGAGAAATTATTGAATTCGGAACTTCCACTTGTTCCACCATTTCCATAATCTGTTTAGTCGTTAAATGAAGGTCGATATGTAGCGCGCTCGTTGCGTTCACATATAGTTTTCTTTTTTGTGGTCCAAAATCTTTTCGAGTCTGGAGTCATCTTGGTGGTATCGACATTCATGATGTTACAATCATAACTATCTTTCACATGTCCTATTTTAGTCCGATTAAGATCATTCGCCTCTTTCAAGAGTGCGTTAGCTTCAGCTTGCATTGCTAGAATCTTATCCAAGCCTTCAGCCCTTTCCGCAGATGCATCGCTATCACTTATCTTATGTTTATTTTTGTTCTGACGAGTATGATTTCTACCCATGGGCCTATTAATATTAGTAGTGGGTGGATCGGTATCAACTCCGAGATCACAAGAAGGTTGTGATTCTGTAAACTATTCTTTGGAATCCGTATCAATAGGACGAGACTGGTTGGTTTGAGAAGTATGATAATTTGATGTTGTCGATTGAAACATCTAAGAATCCTTTAAAATTTCCCAACAATGATAAAATTGAAATTGTTTTCCATTGGCAAGATTGATATACAAGTCTTGTTTGAGAATTTCCTAAATGAAAATAATAAATAAATTAGTTAATATTAATATATATATATACACGACCATTAACAATTGTTAAATGTTGAAATTTTTTGTAATGGAAATACTTACTTGATCCGCTATGTTAGTTCCACTAAGCGGTGATCTTTCAACTTGCTTGATCGCTTGGTTCCATTTGTTAACCAAACGAAAATATGTTTTTTCCAACGATTGTTAATACCTTCTTCTGTTCGTTGTACATGGTTGAAGTTGTTATCAACATCTCCTAAATATTCGTACATTGAATCTTTGATTTTTTTTCCAAAAACGACTTTCGGTTTGTTGCACTACTACATTTGGATCTTCAGAAATTTTCCTATACGCTTTGCATAGAGCTATGTCTTCGTTCAAAGTCCATTTTTTTTACATTTGTTTGGTAGAAAAGAGAGGTTTTTTAGAGAGAGAGGCTATTATTTTCCTTTGAGATAAATGTTTCTGAAATGTTATGAATTAGTTTGGTTCTAACCTTGTCTATTTATACCATTCAAGATAAAAAAAAAAGACACCCACTAACTTCCACCCATCTATCCAAACTTTATTTCTGATTTGACAAAAAACTTACTCAATTATCTTCAATATAATAAACACACCCACTAACTTCCACCCATCTTTCTAAACTTTATTTCTGATTTGACAAAAATCTTACTTAATTATCTTCAAGACAAAAAATACACCCGCTAACTTCCACCCATCTTTCCAAACTTTATTTCTGATTTGACAAAAAATTTACTCAATTATCTTCAAGATAAAAAAGACACCCACTAACTTCCACCCATCTTTCCAAACTTTATTTCTGATTTGACAAAAAGCTTACTCAATTATCTTCAAGATATAAAATACACCCACTAACTTCCACCCATCTTTCCAAACTTTATTTCTGATTTGACAAAAAGCTTACTCAATTATCTTCAAGATAAAGATATACACCCACTAACTTCCACCCATCTTTCCAAACTTTATTTCTGATTTGACAAAAAGCTTACTCAATTATCTTCAAGATATAAAATACACCCACTAACTTCCACCCATCTTTCCAAACTTTATTTTTTGATTTGACAAAAAGCTTACTCAATTATCTTCAAGATATAAAACACACCCACTAACTTCCACCCATTTTTCCAAACTTTATTTCTGATTAGACAAAAAGCTTACTCAATTATCTTCAAGATATAAAATACACCCACTAACTTCCACCCATATTTCCAAACTTTATTTATGATTTGACAAAAAGTTTATTCAATTATCTTCAAGATAAAAAATACACCCACTAACTTCAACTCCCCACAAATTTTCTATAAATACATAAAATCATTAACTTCTTCCAATTCAAAACACTTGTCACAACTTTTCCAATTCGCAACATTTCTCACAACCCTTTCCCAATTCAAATCACTTCTCATAACATTTTCCAATTCTAAATCTTTACACAGCTTCTTCCAATTCGAAACACTTCTCACAACTTAGGCGGGACTTATTGATATAGAGTAAACGCAGAGAAGCCAATATAGGGAAACCTTAATTTTCTTTATCAAAATCCAACTCCCTTTCATCGTAAACAAAGTCTGTTTAAATCAGAGTTCGAATGAAAACCCTAATATGAAAATACCAAAAATGCCTTAAAGTAATAAAAATTCGAAATAAAATAGTAAACAACTCTGAATGCCGCAAAAACGCCATATGTCACGAGCTTAGCTGGTGACTTGTAATCGTGGCGTTGTTCCTTTCGAAATAAGGTGTTGTGGGTCAAAATCGGACACCGGGAGCTCTGAAACTGTCAATTCGCTGCATTCTTCGGGTGATCGCCTGTCTTCATAAATTCTAGCGCTAATCTGTCTGCATCAT
Source organism: Limnanthes douglasii subsp. nivea (assembly GCA_036936605.1). Lineage (NCBI taxonomy): Eukaryota > Viridiplantae > Streptophyta > Magnoliopsida > Brassicales > Limnanthaceae > Limnanthes > Limnanthes douglasii. The sequence continues at coordinate 121,866,879 of JAUPFV010000005.1, read as the reverse complement.
CCCCTCTGAGGTAGAGAAGATTCGCCCTCGAATCAGAACCAGTCTCCTCGTCAGAAGAGTCACCTGCGTAAGGAATCAGATGCTTAACATTAAAGACATCAGACGTACAGAGATGGCTAGGCAAGCGCAACCGATAAGCATTTGGGTTGATCCTCTCTACTATCTCAACAGGGCCAATCTTCCGGGCGGCCAGTTTGTTGTACTCACCGACAGGGTACCGAGCCTTGGTTAGAACTGCCCACACATAGTCACTAACTTTGAACTGTACAGGACGGCGATGATGATATGCTTGAGACTTATACTTGGCGGTACTCAAGACAAGCTGATCGTATGTCTACTGGTGGGTTTGGCGAATCTGCAAGACAAGCTCATCAGCAGTTGTGTGAACACGAATTTTACTGGGCAGGACGAGCAAGTCGACAGGACCCCGGGGCACAACACCATACATCACTTGGAAAGGACAAAGACTCATCGAGCGGTTAAGGGCATGGTTGTGGGAAAACTCTGCCTGCGGTAGGCGTTGATCCCACGCCTTTGGGTGATCTTCCACCAGGCTACGCAACAATTTACCGAGGGAACGGTTAACCACTTCTGTCTGACCATCAGTCTGGAGGTGGTAGGCACTGATGAGTCCGAATAATGCTTCCGCTCCGGACAGGGACAGATCGGACCAAGGCCACTAGACCGGACAGGCCACTTCGAACACTTAGCCCATTGAACTGTTCGAACTATGACAAAAGTACTAAAAAACCTAAACACTTCTTGACTAAGCTGCTTGCTCTCCTACTAAGAGCTCATGGGTCTTTAAACATGACCCGGGTCCATTAAACATGACCCGAAAACCCATAAAGCCCAAATGAAAGGGTATAAATACCCAACCACCTATATTAAATATGGGTAATGAAAATTAACTGCAACCAGGCTGCTTAATTCTCCCTCTACTCTCTACTCTCTACTCAAAATATTAAACACATACCAACCTTCACAAACTCTAAAATAAATTACCAAATTACCCTCGGACATAAATTAACCTCACCAGGCACTACTAAAACTGAGCTGCGTATTCACCATGTGCCATAAGCTGCGCCAGAAATGACTCACAAACCTGGTGTCACGGTCAGAAACAATGGCACTAGGGAGGCCATGAATGCTGTAAATCTCTCGAAAGAAAAGTTGCGCGACACACACTGCGTCAGATGTCTTTCTACATAGAATGAAGTGTACCATCTTAGAAAAATGATCAACCACCATAAAATAGAGTCGAATCTGTGCTGAATCCGAGGTAATCCAAGAACAAAATCAATATTGATGTCGGTCCAGAGCTATAAATCAGAATATCATCGAAGTAAACAACAACAAATTTACCGATGAAAGGCCTCAATGTCTGATTCATGACACGCATGAAAGTGCTCGGCGCGTTAGACAGGCCAAATGGCATCATCAGCCACTCGAACAGTCCCTCACGCGTCTTAAACGCCGTCTTCCACTCATCACCAGGACGAATCCGAATCTGATGGTATCCACTCTTCAAATCAAGCTTGCTGAACGCAGAAGCATCATCCAACTGGTCTAAAAGATCATCCAGACGAGGTATAGGAAACCTGTAGCGAACAGTGATCTTGTTAATAGCTCGTTGTCCACACACATACGCCAGGAACCATCTTTCTTCTGTGTCAGCAACGCCGGAACTGCACATGGACTGGGACTTTCTCAAACATGCCCCTTCTCCAACAAATCCTCCACCTGTCGACGTAATTCTTCATGCTCCTTCGGGCTCATGCGATAGTGGTGCCGATTTGGGAGAGAAGTACCATGAACCAGGTCGATTTGATGTTGAATATACCTTAGAGGAGGTAACTCGGGGGGTAAAGTCTCACGAAACACATCTGCAAACTCCTGCAAAAGAGACTAAACTGCAAGGCTAGGGTCCGCACGAGAATCAGTCACAACAGGATCACAAAACAACAAGAAGACTACACCAGCTTCTTCCATGGCCGCTTGAAAAGGAGCACGGGACAGCAAGGTCGTTGTGGAAGGACCAGAGCCAATACTGAGGGACCGAGGCTTTAGTGGCACTGGAACAATCTTCTTACCCCGAAAAAAGAATGAATAAGTATTTGCACGACCATCATGCACAACAGACAAATCATACTGCCAAGGGCGGCCAAGCAATAAGTGACAAGCGTCCATAGGCACTACATCACAAAACACCTCATCCCTGTATGTCTGCCCCATAGAAAATGATACAAGCACACGTTTAGACACAGTGATATCAGTACCTTTACTCAGTCAGACCAGCTTGTATAGCTTGGTGTGCGGCTCTAATTTCAACCCGAACTTCGACACCGTTGTCTTAGAAATTACATTCTCACAGCTACCAGCATCAATAATGAAGGTGCGCACCTTACCGCCAATCGTACAAGTGGACTGAAACACATTATTCCGTCGCCAGTCACTCTGATCAGGAACACGAGGGGAAAGAAAAGTGTGTCGTACCATCAAAACTGCACCAACATCACCAGTCACAACCACCTCCGCGACCTTAGTCACATCATTATTATATGTATCAAACTTTGGGAGACCATCAGGAACAATGGCAGCCGGTTCAAACGCCTCGTGAGAGAAAAGACCCCTAGCACCTGCAGCATTCGGACACTCTACCTGACGATTCCCTAACTCACCACAGCCAAAGCAACGTAACTTACCAGCAGAACGGCTGGTCGCACCGCGCTCAGGAGGGGCCTGATCAGGGGTTGGACGTGGAACTGGTGCGGGCGCTGAGGTCCCTGTATGAGCACCAGTCTGTACGCCAATCAGGGTCCGTCAAGCCAACTGTTTCTCTGCCTGGAGGACACGCCGATGAGCTTCCGAAACAGACAACAAGTCAAACATGTTCAACACATCCTAGAGTTGAGGGCGCAACCCCCCAATATAGAGGGATACCCGCTGATGGGTTGACTCGTTCACATCTGTACGAGCAAGCAACTAAAATAACTCCTCCGTATAATCGTCCACAGAGCGTGATCCCTGACGAAGATTCTGGAAACGCTGGAGCAATCATCGCTCGAAATTGTAAGGCAAGAATGCCTTGCGGATTTTCTTCTTGAACTTCTCCCAATTACGTACTTGCTCCTTGCCTTCACGCGCTTGGATCTTTTTCACCTGCTGCCACCAAGCTTGTGCCCTGCCGCGCAGGTGGATGGTAACCAAAGCTACCCGTCTCTCCTCAGGAACTTCATTAAAGTCCAGCACCTCCTCAACCTGGGATAACCAATCAACAAACTCCTTCGTCTGAAGGCAACCATCAAAGTCAGGAATGTTGACCTTAAATCCAAGCTCCCAGCGGCGGTCCTAAAAAGCATTCCGTTCTGACCTTTCTCAAAAAGGGTTATCGGGACCTTCAGCTTCCACACCGGGTTGCCTGACAGTAAGTTCAGTCATCTGACGGGAAAGATACTCGATCTGACGACGCAGGTTAGCATTCTCGCGATCTCCGAAATCACTCGCATCTCCTTCCACAGCAACGCCGCTGCGACCTCTGGTTCTTCCTCGCACCATCTCGCAGGACTGCCTGTGTCTGATACCAATATGATACAGAGTAAACGCAGAGAGGCCAATATAGGGAAACCCTAATTTTCTTTATCAAAATTCAACTCCCTTACATCGTAAACAAAGTCTGTTTAAATAAGAGTTCGAATGAAAACCCTAATATGAAAATACCAAAAATGCCATAAAGTAATTAAAAATTCGAAATAAAATAGTAAACGACTCCGAATGCCCAAAAAATGTCATATGTCACGAGCGTAGCTGGTGACTTGTAATCGTGGCGTCGTTCCCTTCGAAATAAGGTGATGTGGGTCAAAATCGGACACCGGGAGCTCCGAAACTGTCAATTCGCTGCATTCTTCGGGTGATCGCATGTCTTCATAAATTCTAGCGCTAATCTGTCTGCATCACTTATTAAGTATCCATTTGAATATTCATTGATTTTCGCACTAAAGTTTATCAATTTGTAAGTGCGTTTAACCAATCGTTAATTGTTACAATTGCATGTCAATTTTTCACATCTGACCTTCTCGGTCTTTTCAAGATAATTATTGTATATTATCGTTAACGTGATTGGTGATACGTTATGTATTTCAAGGTTTTAAAATTTTAGAATTTATAAATAAGGCAACGTTTACTTAACTTCATAGACTCTTTTATAAATCGAAAATGGACAAACATAATAAATTATTAAAATAAATTTAAAGATTCATTACAAACTTAATTTTTAAAAAAAATAAATAAACAATGATGTTGATTTACTTACATTTACGAAAAAAATTTCATCCACGACCAATTTTACAATATATATATTAATTTATCGTAAATAAAAATTAAACAAATAAATTTATTACATAAATTTAAAATAAATAATATTGTAAAAAAATTATAAAAATATTAATGTTAATTAATAATTAATAATATAGGTTATATTATTTATTATAAAGTTAATAAATGTAAATTGAGAATGAAATAGAATGGAAAAAAAGGTAAAATGAATAATTAAAAAATAATGAAATTATTTGGATTGAATTGTTTATATTAAAAGTCTATGAAATATTCTGTAAATAAATAGAAATTTCTGGAAAAACCTACTATTAAAGAGGACCTAAAACGAGGTATAACCATATAAAACTGCACTTTTAAATGCAGTAAAAGTATAAAACTGATAAAGACCGGTTTCAAAACTGAAAGGTTCGTTTCCATGGTCTTTTTAAATTCTACTAAATAACGGGTAGAATCAAATGTTTTTATGTATATAATGATGATATATAGGCCCCCAAAGGGGTAGCCGAGTTGGTTGAGTATGGCATTCTTATAACCAAAAGGTCATGAGTTCGAGTCCCTCTACATACGCTTTCTCGGCTGAGCCTGTCACCTTGTGTGGTTTACCTTCTGGCGTTGGTTTGCAGGCTATCGCGTCAGACTGAGGGTTTACCCTGTGCGCACTCATTGCACCATGAGTAGCGGCTGAGGGTTCCCTCCGAGAAAAAAAAATAAAAAATAAAAAAATAAAAATAAATAATAATGATGATATAGAATCCTTCTACATACACTTTTTTAGCTGAGCCAGTCATTTTATATAGTTTATCTTCTGGCGTTGGTTAGTCTCTCTACATATACTTTCTCGGCTGAGCCAGTCACTTTATGTGGTTTAACTTTTGGCGTTGGTTTGCAGGTTATCGCGTCAGACTGAGGGTTTACTTGTACACACTCATTGCACTCTGAGTAGCAGCTGCGGATTCCTTCCGATAAAAAAAAAAAAAAAAAAAAACCGATGATACAATGTATACATCACAACTCAAACTCAGATTTAAATATAACGAGTTAAATATAAAAATCTAGTCGGAAATCAAATTGTTGTATTCGCCAATCCTTTGAACTTTTTACACGCTTTTAAATCATAATCGTGGAATATAATAATTCTATAATTTCTAAAACTAAAAATATTACATGCCATGATTATGATTACACTTGTTAGAAATCATTCTGACTTGTTCTTCAAGCACCAATAGAAACGGTTCCTTTTTTTAATAACTTGAGGAAAAGTTACTAAATATTATAGATTTGAATTTTGAATTCAAATTCAAATCTATGAACACTAGAACTTGTTAAATTTTATCTATGAAAGACTATATCCCAAAATAATCTAAAACTTTAGATTTTATTTAAGTTGTTTATTTTTTAATCTAATTTTTACATTATTCAGAATTAAATCTCAAATTTATTGGGATTGATTTAATTATTTTATTTAATAATTAGACGTTATATGAATTTGTAATTTAGACGTTACATTAATTAATATTGTAGTTGTTACTATTCCGGTCAATATAGGCTATCATTTATGACTGAAATATGTAGCGCTTCTTGTAGGCTATTTAAAACCACCTTGTGCTGCAGTTTCTACATTGTGTTTTATTCTCTTTGCATATTACTTTTTCATATTTAGATGTCATTATCGAAATGTCTTGTAATTCTAACATGGTATTAGAGCAAAAGAGATATGTTTGTGTAAAACTTAGTGTGAGTATGTGTGTTTGAGTGAAACACGGAAAGAGTGAGGTATGTGTGTTTTGAGTAAAACAATTTGAGTGAGAAGAATGTGCGCTTGAGTAAAACAAGAGTGTTTGAGTGAAGAAAGAGTGATGAAAGTGTGAAACAATAATGTTTTGAGTGAAGAAAAAGTGAAGACAATGTGAAACAAGAGTGAAGAAAGTCTGAAAAATGGCATCTGAATCAAACAATTCCAGTGCCCCATGTGTGTCCAAATTTGATAGAGCTTACGATCACTGTAGTTCACTCATGGAGAATCTCTTACGTTCAAAAAAGTATTTGTGTGTGATTCAACCAGGTCACAAGGAACCTGGAGAAGGTGAAGTGTTGACGGCAGTGCAGCATAAGATGTTAGATGAATCTAGGCTTAAAGATATGAAGGCAAATAATTATATGTTTCATTCCATTAACAAGATTATTTTGAAGACCAATACTCAAAAGCAAACATCCAAACAACTTTGGGAAGAAATGAAGACCAAGTATCATTGCAATGAAAGAGTGAAGCGTGCTCAACTCCAAAGGCTCCGAAGATTGTTTGAAACAGAGGAGATGAAAAAGGTGAGACAGTGATAGGTTATTTTCGAAGAGTCGTAGTCATAGAAAATAACATGAGAAATTGTGGAGAAGACCTGGAAGATGTAAAGATTGTTGAGAAAATCCTACGCACGATGACTGACGATTTCAATTATATTGTATAGTCTGATTTCAATTATATTGTATATTCAATTGAGAAGTCAAAAGATATTAATCGAAAACAGTCGATGAGTTGCAAAGCTCATTACTTGTTCATGAATAGAATCTACGACACAAGGTCTCTAAAGAACAAGTATTGAAATTCGAGGGTGAATGCAACTATAGACAAGGCAATGAAAGAAGTAGTTTTGGTAGAGGGGAAAGTAATTTCTCGAGAGGCGGGGAAGAGGTGGAAGATGATGGACTACTAACAGAGCTAACGTTGAGTGCTTCAGGTGTCATACGCTACGAGACTATCAATACAAGCGCATAAATGGACAAAAAAAAACAAACTACGTCGAGTTCGATGAAAGAGAAGAATTACTTTTAATAGCTCTTATAAATATCAAAGAGGTTGAAGAGAGATTTGGTTTATCGATTTTGATTGCTCAAATCATATGAAGGTAACAAATATTGTTTTGTTGAGCACAATCAAAAATTGAAGCATGGAGTAAAACTAGGCAATAGCTCATGAATAGAGGTGATGGAAAAATGATATGTGAATTTGAAGTCGAATGGCTGACCCAAATACTAACGGTTGTGTTTTTTGTTCCTGAACTGACTAATAATCTACTGAGTGTTGGGCAAATTCAAGAAAGGGGTTTAAATATTTTGATCGACCAATGAGCATGTAAATCTACCATCCTTGTAACGGTTTGATTATAAACTCTACAATGACAATAAATTGCATGTTCACTATATCTGCAATTAGAAAATTTGGTCTAAATAGATGTCTGAAAGTAAAAGAGGATGAGTCATGGGGTTTATGGCACAAGCTATAGACATTTGAGCAACACATGCATCAAGACTATGCAAGAAAAATAAATGGTAAAAGGATTACCTTAAATGGAAGAGGCAATGAAAGTGTGTGAAGTATGCAATATTAGAAAACAACATCGGAAAATCATGTCAAGAAAAGTCAGTGGCGAGCAATAGAGAAACTGAAGCTTGTTCATGCAGACTTATGTAGGCCGATATCTCCTGCTTCTCAAAGTGGAAAAAGTTACATATTCTTGTTGGTAGATGATTATAGTCACAAAAGTGGGATATATTTTGTATCAAAAAAAATGACGCTTTGTAGTTTTTAAAAACTTCAAAAGCTTTATAAAAAAGAAAGCTATCAAATTTATATGGTGTCTGAGAACTGATAGAAGGGGGGAATTTACTTCAAATAGCTTCAACCAATTTTGCGAAGAAAATGAAATCAGAAGACAACTAACTACCGCTTACACTCCTCAACAAAATGGAGTAGCCGAGAGACAAAATCGCACAATCATGAACATGGTCAGATGTCTACTCGCAGAATAGAGCATGCCAAATAATTTTTGGGCTGAGGTGGCTAAGTGGACGTGTCATGTATTGAATAGAAGTGTGACAAGTGTTGTAAGTGATATGGTTCCAAAAGAGTGTTGGAGTGGAATTAAACCAAGTGTGGGCTATTTCAGAATTTTTGGTTGCATAGGTCATGTGCACATACCAACTTTATGATCCAACTTCAAAGAAAATTGTCATTAGTCGGGATGTAATATTCAAAGAGGAAGAGAAGTTGGATTTGAATGCTGATGTGAAAAATTCAGATGATACTCTTGCATGGAGAAAAGATGACACTACTAGAGAGGAGAATGATGAATGGATCAAAGTTGTTGAGGAAGATGTCATTGGTGAAAATAATGGCATGTCATCTCAACCTGAAATACATTAGAAATAAGTCATATAGAACCGATATGGATGCAAGATTATGAAAGTGGGGAAAGGATTTCAGATGAAGAGGCTGAAGTACAAATGGCATTAGCACTATTTTTGTCTCATGTTGATCTGATGCGTTTTAGAGAAGTTGTCAAAGAAACATAATAGATTGAAGCAATGAAATGTGAAATAGAAGACATTGAGAAAAACAACACATGGGAACTTGTAAGTGTCCCTGCTAATGCAAAGAAAATCGGGGTTAAATGGGTTTTCAAGACTAAATTAAATGAAGATGAGGAGGTGGATAAATACAAAGAAATATTAGTGGTGAAAGGATATACACAAAAAGAAGGCATTAGCTACGATGAAGTCTTTACACCGCTTGCAAGATGAGATACAATCAGAATTTTATTGGTTGTTGTTGCACACAAAAGTTGGAAAGTATATCAATTAGATGTAAAAAGTGTCTTCTTATATGGAGAATTGAAAGAATTGGTGTATGTGGATCAACCACAAGGGTTTGTAAAAAAGGTGAAGAAGATAAAGTATATCGACTCAAGAAAGCTTTGTATGGTTTGAAGCAAGCTCTTCGAGCTTGGTTTTTTCGGGTAGAGAGGTATTTCAAGCAAGAATGATTCGAAAAAAGTAGTCATGATCACACATTATTCATTAAGAGGGAAGGATTGAGGATACCATGGTAAGTCTCTATGTAGATGATTCAATTTTAATGGAAATGATGAACAGTTAATTGAAGAGTTTAAGTTGTCAATGCCACGAGAATTTGAGATGACTGATCTTGGTTTGATGAGGTTCTTTTTTTGTGTTGAAATTCATCAAACCTAATATGGGATTCACTTAAGAAAAAAAAGTATGCTCATGAGGTGTTGGAAAGGTTTGACATGACATACTGTAATTCAGTAAAAAAAATCCTATTGTCTCGGGTTCTAAACTTTCAAATGATGGAGCTTGAAAAGAAGTCAATGTTACTCTATACAAGCATTTGGTGGGTTGTCTAATGTACCTCACAATTACAAGACCTGACATGACGTATGTGGTCTTCTTATTATCTTGGTTCATGGCAAAACCAATGGAGGAACATATGCATGAAACTAAGAGAGTTCTGAGATACTTAAAAGGTACAATGGAGTTTGGCATTCTTTATAAGAAATGATCAGAGATGAAGGTGAAAGCATACACGGACAATGATTATGCTGGTGATCCAGTGATAGGAAAAACATTTCGGGTTATTTTTTTATGTTCAATAAAGCTGAAATATGTTGGTGCTCAAGAAAACAAGAGGTAGTTACTTTGTCTACAACCAAAGTAGAGTACATTGCTGCAACATCTTGTGATGTCATTATGTATGGATCAAAGAAATTATGGAACAAATCACATCTGAACAATCTGAGTGTCTAGAAATTTATTTATACAAAACTTCTTCAATTAAGCTCTCGAATAATCCGGTGATGCATAGGCGCACGAAGCATATCGATGCAAGGTATCATTATCTACGAGATCTTACAAATCAAGAAATTGTGAAGCTGTTTTATTGCGGATTTGAAGAACAAATTGCAGATATAATGACCAAACCACTGAAGCTGGAGATGTTTATTAAGTGTTGACGTTCACTTGGAGTGCAAGCACTAGAAGATTAAACTGGTTGCTTTTCAGGCATATCCAGATTAAGGGAGGGATTTGTTGGAATTGTTTTAATTATCTTATTTAATAACTATATGTTATATGAATTAGTATTTTAGACGTTACATCAATCAGTATTTTAGTTGTTACTATTCCGGTCAATAATGGCTATCCTTTATGCCTGGAATATGTAACGCTTCTTGTAGGCTATTTAAATCCATTTTGAACTGCAGTTTAGTACATTGATTTTTATTCTCTCTGTATATCTACTCTTTCATACTTAGTAGTCATTATCGAAATGGCATTTAATATAAAATTACCTTTATGATACATATTTTATCTACTAGTATGTTCTTTTATTTATGATTACTTTTATTGGAAAAATATCAAAGATAGTCTGATAATCGATAAAACATGTGATGGTCCACCTTAATAACAAAATTGGTTACAAACAAAAAAAATAAATAAATACATTTTTTAACAGTTAAAAGTAAAAAAAATATAAAAATAATGGTTGTATTAACATATAGGTTACTAGCGAGAAAAATCAATACAATTAAATCTTCATCAACCATATAACATGATTATAGAAAATGTGATGCATCAAGTCACAAATTAACAAACACCACGCTGCATCTCATCTCTAGCATCAAATAAAGGCCTCATCTCTCCACTAGAATAACTATTGTATGCGAGTTTCATATAAATTGGTACCTCTAAAAAAATATGATAACATATAGTTATCGGATAGAGAGCTGTGATTCATATGTGGTAATAGTTATAGTCGTCGACGACGTTAAAGAAAAAAAGGTTGTTATATAAAAATACATAAAAGATTGTCAAGGCAGAGCAAATCTAGTAATATAAAATATAAACCTAAATATATGTAGATAACTGAAGGGGAAGAAAAGTTAATATATATACTAGTAAATATTTATTTATGAGAGTGAGGAGTGAAAAAATAGTATATTATACGAGAGAGCGGTATATGTATTTTAAAAGTATTGAGTATTAAAGGTCAAAAAAATAATATACCATTGGTATTAGATGATAATATATTTAAAATTATTGAGTATTAAAGGAAAATAAGTAATTCACCATTAGTATTAGATGATAACAAAAGTTTTTCATGTATTTATCGATAGATTAGCTTGGTTTTGGGTATTCAATGACATACTATCCCATTATAAATATTTTATATTATCCCTCTGTCGGTTGATTTTTGATTTTATATTCTAAATATATAATATTTTAAAGTGATTAGATTTTTTGACCAAACCTTATCTTTTTAAGTACATTTCAAATGTGCAGTCATATTTTATTAATAAAAAATTACAAACGAGATAAGAGAGCTAGATCAAAACTTGTCGATCGAAATGAGACGGGACCCATACAAATAATATAATTGTTCAAATTATACAAAATAAAACATAAATGAATGAATTAGACAAACACCACAACCCCGTTATTATAAAGATCATGTAGACAGAATAATCCACCTTACTAGAGTCACTAAATCTATAAAAATAAAGACATTATGGGTAGAACAACTCACTTTATAATTTGAGCATATAAAAGTGAAAGGATGTTAAAGCTAAATCATAAGGTTATGTTGCTTATAACATTCTTTTTTGTCAATAAAACGATATGTTAGGAAGTCTTTGAAATCTGCAAAATAACCTACAAAATATCCTACAAACTAAACAATACCCAAAAACAACACCTAACATATAGCTTATCAATTAACATTCTTCACCAACTAAAAACCTTGAAGCGTAATCTAGAAAACTGTAAAATCTTGTAAAATTCGGGCAATGACTTCCCTAGTTTGGCAACATAAATCACTTGTAAAACACATCAAAACTAGAAAGGTAAAATTTAAAGTTGTAGACAACATAAATTTAACAGAAAATAACTAAATTACATCAATACTAACTACAAATATCACCACCCAGTAAAAGGAATGACGACTTGAACCACCCAAAATATTGTTTTTTCCAAAGATGTTTCAAATACACTGAGTACTTGTGCCATCAAGCACCCCAAATATTTTAGAACCACAACACCAATCTCCAAATGTTACATTCTACATAGATACCTAAAATAAAGTAAAGACAAGAAAGTCAAGCTTTAACGTTCCAAATCCATTATGTGCAAATAAATAGAGAACATAAAATAAAGAAGAGACCAAAATCCAAGACTTTAGGTACTAGCAAACGCACCAATGTGCCTCAGTGATAACTATTAGGTTTTCAACCACAATATTTGCATCATCCCTTCATTTTGGCTTATCATCGTTCTCATCAAGTTCATTATCAATCACGGAAGTGCTAACACTCAAATGTGCCTCAGGGATAACCACTAATTTTTCAACCACACTCGTTGCATCAAAATAATTAAAAGGGTCAGACACAACATTAAACATTACATAAAGCAAGATTATCACTTCTCCAAAAACTAGATCAACCATAGACCTTTATACGACACTATCAGTTTTTAATTTTTTGTTCCTAAAGAACTCGGCAGACCATATGATTTTTCTCTCTTTATAAATTGCATATAATTTGCTAATTTGACTTTAAAAATATAATCTAAAATTATTTTCATTTTGGTTAAGTCTGATGAGTCCGAATTCGAAGAGCCCCCCGGAAGGGTAGTCCAAAGTAAAGTCACCCCGTAAATTCGGACAGACTCCATGACTTCAGTTCGAACAGCACTGGTTGAACCGGACAAGAGACTTTGAACACTGCAAACATAAGGCAGTTCGAACTATGACTAAAGTACTAAAAAACCTAATCACTATCTGACTAAGCTACCTGTGCATCTGCTTAAACTTCATGGGTCTTTAAACATGACCCGGGTCCATAAAACTTGACCCGAAAGCCCATAAGGGCCCAAAAAATCATACCATAAATACCCAACCACCAGCATTAACTATGGGTAAGAAAAATTAACTGCTGCCAGGCTGCTTAATTCTCTCTCCACCCTTGAAACACTTTGAAACACCTTGAAATATATCAAAACACCCTAAAACACCCTCACGCCGCCTTAAAACTCCACTTAAAATTACCAGCCTACCCTCAGGCTACTTTTATCCACACCAAATTGGCGACCACAGTGGGAGGCGACGGTGCCTGAATCAAACATTCAAAACCAAGTAAAAGAATTCTGTCCGAATGAATCCGGATAATCCAGAGCTTCCACCAGCTTTGCTCGAAGTGGTGGAAGAGAACGATGAATATACTGTCCAAGAGCGTGACAGGTTGAGGGTTGAAATAGAAGCTCTGAGGGCTGAGAAGGCCAAGATGGGCATGAAGGAAAAGTCCAAAGCATCAGTTGCTCATCGCTCTGATAACCCTCGAGAGCATGAGGCTTCGAAGACTCATGTGAGCACTAAAAAGACACATGCTAGTTCTAAAAAGTCTCACCGGTCCAAGCCTGTGGAGAGTTCTGACTCAAGTTCAGAATCTTCGGACAGCTCTTCGGACAGTGAGGGGAATGAAAAGTCCTTGTCCTCCAGCAGTGACGAAGGGCGAACCAGGAAAAAACAAAAGCAAGTTAAAAAGTATTCCAGAAAAAGAGACCACCATGGAAGAATGAAAAGACACATTGGGAAAGGATCATCTCACAGCCGGAGACATATAGACCGGATGCTGGTGGATCCATTTGCCTTCCATGATGAGCCAGGTATCTTTGCAACACCTAATGAGGATACCGTGTTCAGTCGTGGAAGGAATTGGAGGCAGTCTCCACTGTCTTCTAAAATCCTATCCGGAAACCTCCCCAAGAGGTTCGATAGCACCAAGATGGAGAAGTACGATGGCAGTACTGATCCAGACAATCATCTGGAGCAATTCAAGAACTTCATGATGAACTTTGATGATGATGATAAACTACTCTGCAGGGCATTCTCCCAGTCCTTTACGGGGAGTGCACTGAAGTGGTATAACAGCCTTCCTCAGGGCTGTATCAGAGACTTTGATACCTTTTGGGTGGCCTTTCGAAGGCAATTTGTGGGAAGTAAGGAGCTCAAGGGCAATGGAGATACCATAATCTATTGTGCCCAAGAGCCAAATGAATCGTTGAAAGAATACATAAGTCGTTTTGTGAACACAAAGAACGGGCTGGCTGATTGCTTTGAACAAGTGGCAATAGCATCCCTGAGACAAGGTTTGAACCCGGGCAACCTGGCCGATTCGGTAACAAGGAAGAAAGCCATGACCTGGGGTGGATTGCTGAATCAAGTTGGCAAGCAAATAAATGTTGATGAAACAAAAAAGACCAGGGTGCACAGGCAGGTGAGATCCACTACGGTGACACCAACTCCCAATCCAAACCAGTCCGGCAACAAAGCTAGAGAAACCGGACAGGGGCATGGAAGAGGAAAAGCTCAGTCTCAACCAGCTGCTCCTGCACAAAGTCAACAGTCTAGAAACAAAAGGGGGTCGTGGGTCCAACCGGAGTGGTTTGCAGAGCTCAAAGAAAGTGTGGCAACCATTTTCGAGAAAACTAAAGATGAAGTACACTACCGGAGACCGGCAACCTTGCAGTCTCCCAGAGAACATCGAAACAGTTCTTTTTGTCAATATCACAATGATATTGGCCATTCTACTGATGATTGTATAGCCTTAAAACAAGAGGTTCAGAACCTGATTGAAAGAGGGAAGTTGGGTGCATATGTCAAAAGAAGAGGAGGCAACAGGCCTGACAACACTCACCGGGCTGGTCCGGTTAATGCTGCCCCAGAAGGGGCCATGGTAATTGTTGAAAGGTTTGATGTGGAATCTGAATACTTGGATCCTGATCCAACAAGGAACAGAGTGGGTGCAATAGAGGAGCGTTCCAGGTCGGTCTCCGGGCTCATTCAATTCTTTGAGTCTTTGACAATTTTCGGAGGGGACACTGTAACGGCTCCTACCACTTCATCAAGAAAAAGGCATGTTCATAATTTGGCAACCCAACTAGAAGGGGGCATGACCTCATATCAATCGTCACGTTTATTCCCATTCATTGTCTTCGATGGGGATGATTTGAGAGACATTGCTGGCCCTCATGAAGATGCTGTTGTCATAGGAGCATCGATAGGGGGCAATGAGATAAGGCGAATCCTGGTAGATACTGGGAGCTCTGCCAATATCCTTTTCCTAGATACTTACAAGAAAATGAAAAATCCAGCTGTGATTCAAAAGTCAGACCGATCGATTGTAGGCTTCACGGGCAGTTCAGCTGATGTAATTGGTGAGTTCGAAGAAGAAGTATTGTTGGGCAGAGGCCCTTTCAAGAAAACGGTCAGAATACTTTTCATTGTGGTGGACTGTCCCACTTGTTACAATGCTATTCTAGGGAGATCTTGGCTCTCTAGGATGCATGCAGTGGCCTCAACAGTTCATCAGTGTCTAAAATATGCTGTTCAGGGGCAGGTTGGAGTTGTCCGGAGCAGTCAAAAAGTTGCAAGAGAATGCTATGCCACTGCCTTGTCTCCACGAACGCTGGGGGCAGTCCGTATGAATGACCAATAGCAGTTTGAGGGCCTTTCTGGGGGTGAGGGTGAAATTGATGACCCCAGGGAGACCCCCGGAGTGTTGATCCCAGTTGAGGAGGTTGAGACACACTGCTTAGAAGAAGGGAAATTTGTCAAGATAGGGTCCAAAATGCCACAAGTGTTGAAAGAAGAAATGTTAAAATTCTTAAAAGACCATCAGCATGTCTTTGCTTGGTGCAATGCTGATGTTACCGGAGTTCCATCAGAGGTGATTTCCCATCACCTATCTGTCCGGAGAGATGTGGCACCTGTGGTGCAGAAGAGGAGAGATTTCTCAAAAGAAAAGGCTGATGTCATTGTACAAGAGGTTGACAGACTCATAAAGATGGGGCACATTAAAGAATCTCAGTACCCTTTGTGGACTGCCAATCCAGTCTTGGTAAAAAAGAAGAACGGTAAATGGCGAATGTGCATTGACTTCACAGATCTCAATCGAGCTTGCCCAAAAGACTTGTATCCGGTTCCCCGGATAGATCAGCTGGTAGATTCTACTTCTGGGAACAAGCTGCTCTCCTTTATGGATGCTTTCTCCGGGTACAATCAGATCCAGGTGGATCCCAGGGATCAAGAGCATACCACTTTTGTTACTGATAGAGGATTACACTGCTACAAGGTGATGCCTTTTGGTTTGAAGAATGCTGGGGCTACTTATCAAAGGTTAGTCAATAAAGCCTTTGCTGATCAAATTGGAAGAAATATGGAGGTTTACATTGACGATATGATGGTGAAAAGTGTGGATGAGCAGCTGCACTTGTCCGACCTCCAGGAGACTTTTGCCAACCTGGCCAAGGTAAATTTAAAGTTAAATCCTGAAAAATGTGTGTTCGGAGTGCAGTCCGGGAAGTTCTTAGGGTATATTATAAGTGAGCATGGAATCCAGCCCGACCCGGACCAACTCAATGCTTTGTTTCAAATGGAGCCTCCTCGAAATGTTAAAGAAGTGCAGCGGTTAACGGGGAGGTTAGCAGCTTTGAACAGGTTCATCTCTAGGTCTTCGGACAGATGTGCTCCTTTCTTCCAAACTTTGAAAGGTGCAAAAGGGTTTGAGTGGACACCACAGTGTGATGAGGCGTTCAATGAAATTAAGAAGCATCTGTCCTCTCCGAAGACTTTATTCAAACCAATCGATGGGGAGACTCTATTTGTGTATCTGGCTGTTTCAAGTTGTGCCATCAGTGCTGTGTTAGTTAGAGAGGTTGATGGGTATCCTCACCCAGTATACTACATCAGCAAAAGCCTGATTGATGCTGAACGCCGTTACTTGAAACTCGAGAAACTAGCATTGGCCTTGGTGATAGCTGCGAGAAAGATGAGGCCTTATTTTCAGGCTCATCCTATCGTTGTCCGGACATCCTTCCCTTTAAATAATGTCCTTCAAAAAGCAGACATTTCAAGCAGAATGACAAAGTGGTCAGTAGAGTTGGGGGACTTCGACATAGACTTTGCTCCTCGAACAGCAGTAAAAGCTCAAGCTGTGGCTGATTTTCTGGTCGAATTCCATTCCGATAGGGACTCAGAGCAATCTGTTGATTCAAAAGACAAAAAAGTGTGGATTGTCCGAAGAGATGGAGGATCCAGTGCCATAGGATCTGGGGCAGGAATATGTCTTACCTCTCCTTATGGGGACAACATGTTTCAAGCTATTTGTTTTGCTTTCAGGGCGTCCAATAATGAGTCTGAGTACGAAGCAGCTATAGCTGGATTAAAATTGGCTTACATCTGTGGAGCAAAAAGGGTCAAGCTGCTAAGTGACTCCCAATTGCTTGTCCACCATGCCTTGGGCATATCAGAAGCTAGAAAAGAACAGTTAATCAAGTATTTACTTCTCTTGAAAAATGAGGCAATGAAGTTTAAAGCTGTTGTCTATGAGCATATTCCCCGGGCAGAGAATGAACTGGCAGACTCATTGGCAACAATAGCATACACGGAGTCCTATCCATGGATCCATGTGCTTGAAAGTCCTTCTATTCAACTTAATGAAGGGGAGAAAGAGGAAGTCTTTGAAATACAAGTAAATCAGCCTCAGGATTGGAGGTCTCCTCTTATCCAATATCTGTCCGATGGCGTCGTACCCTTGGTTAAATCACAAGCCAGAACGTTAAAACACAAGGCTCATGGTTTCATCATGATTAGAGAGGTCTTGTACAAGAAATCCTATAGCAAACCTCTCCTACGCTGTTTAGGAGATCATGAGTCACAAATGGTTCTCTCCGAATTACATGATGGTGAGGGATCAGCCCATTGTGGATTTAGAGCATTAACAAGAAGAGTGCTTCTCTCCGAATATTATTGGCCATCAATAATGAAAGATGCTAAGGAGTTGGTGAGAAGGTGTGACCCATGTCAGAGGTACAGTAATGAAATTCATGTGCCAGCCATTCCTTTGGAGTCAATTTCTGAGCCTATCCCCTTTGCTCGATGGGGATTAGACTTAATTGGACCTCTTCCTATGGCGTCCGGAGGGCGTAAAACCATAATCGTAGCCATTGACTACTTCTCGAAATGGATAGAAGCAGCCCCCTTGGCAGGGACAACATCAAAGGCTGTTATAAAATTCATTCTATCCAACATATGTTGCAGATTTGGTGTCCCTCAGAGAATAACAACAGATAATGGGCCACAGTTTGACAACAGAGAAATGGAGAGCTTCTGTGCCTCAAGGGGTATTCAGCACTGCTTTTCTTCACCATTCCACCCACAAGCCAATGGGCAAGTTGAGGTGGCTAATAGAACAATACTGTCCGGCTTAAAGAAAAATCTGGAAGGGGCTGTTGGGAAGTGGCCTAGTTATTTACAAGAAGTCTTGTGGGCCTACCGGACAACGCCTGGGGCTGCCACACAAGAATCACCTTTTGCCTTGGTCTATGGGATGGATGCAGTAGCTCCCATAGAGAATACACTCCCCTCTTTTCGTGTTCATAACTTCTCCGGACAGGCTAATGAAATAGCAATCAGAAATCAGCTTGATTTGATTGAAGAAAGGCGAGTAAAAGCTCATCTTAGAATGGCACACTATCAGGGCTTGATGAGAAGCAGGTTCGCTTCCAAGGTTAAAAGAAGGGACTTTCAACCAGGAGATAAAGTATTGAGGAAAGTTTTCTTGCATACCAAGGAAAAACTCTTCGGAAAGCTGGCCCCAACTTGGGAGGGTCCGTATACTGTGGTTGAAAGAATCAAGCCTGGCACATACTGGCTGGAAGACAAAGATGGCAGGGTTTTAACTCACCCTTGGAATATTGAACACCTTCGAATGTATTTGGAATAAAACTTATGTAAATATTTACTTGTTTAAACACCCATGTAAATATTTGGGGGCATACCACTTCCTCTCTTCGGCGCCACGAAGAGCTTTCAATAAAACTTGGAGCCTTCTTAAACAATTTTCTAAGTTTTTACAAAATTCTGGTGATTGTCATACTATTCGGACTGAAAGATCTAAGGGCTATTTAAATTCTAGCCAGAGAAATTAAACACTCTCACAATACGAAATACTTAAACAAACTGTAGAATAAGAGAAAGGTTGTGCAAGATAAAACATTCATTCGATAAACTTAAAGTTGCCTTGGCCTTCCAAGGACTTTTTAAACAAGTTTAAACACAATACAAAAATCTGTCCGGACAAAATGGACAGCATCACAAAAAGGTGCCTTGGCCTTCCAAGGACTTTGGTTCAAACAAAAAAGTAAGCAGAATAAATTACCAACTAAGGGGGAGCCTTTGAAGATGGCTCACCCTCATCTGTTCCCTTGGTCTTGACATCGCTTTTTTCCTCAATGACCTTCTTTCCTTTGGGATCAGCCTCTTCTTCACCCGGACTCTCTCCGGTTTCCTCCTCATCACCAGATGAGGATATATCAGTGTACCCTTCATCAACCATGGTCCAATATGGGAGATCGTCATCATCCACATAACGCCATAAGTCCCCAAGTCTCCTCTTCGGGAACTTTTCATGAAATAGAAGGACCATGTCGGACTTCACCTTCTCAATCAATAATTCCTCACTCCGTATCATCTCCTTGGCATAAGCATTGATTTTGGCCTTGATCATGGCCTCTTGATCCTTCACCAGGGCAGCTTTCTCACCAACAGCCTGAGTCACTGCATTCTCCAAAGCAAGTTTGTCAGTAGTCAAATTGGTGACAAGCTTCTCTTTTGCTGCAGTCTCATTTTTTGAGGTTTTCAAGTCCTTCTCCAACTCAGACAGCTTAGCCCGGAGATCTTCTAGGGTTTTCTCTAAAGAGGCAACTTTTGTGTTGCTTTCATTTTTACTCTTCTTCAGCTGTTCGTTCGACTCCTTAAGCAAGTCAACCTGGGTAGTGGCACCCCGGAGGTCATCGGACAGTTTCTCCTTCTCAGACTTAAGCTCCTTAATAGTTTCTGCCTGACTCCGGACTTGCCTTTCCAGGGTGAGCACAGGTTGCACGTTGCTAAGGAGGGAGTGAGCTATGATATCCCTTTCGCTGGAAACCAAGAAAGTCTTGCCATTAAAGTTCACTGTGTTGGAACTACTTGGAGGAACGTATGGCCCAGCAAACTCATCTCTTGACAGACCAAGAAAGTAATCACCTAGAGGACCCAGGCCGGTGACATCCACTTCGTCCATATTGATCTCTCCCCTTTCAATCTCATCAGTATGGAGTTCCCTTGGAATCCCTTCGTTAAGATTTTCTGGGATCTCCTCAGCTAATGTAGGATCAATTGGGAAAGTGGGCTCCGGATCCCGGACAGCGAACTCTTCTTCTTGAGAAATCTTCTTCTTTTTTACTTCTCTGTCAGCACTGTCGCTTGCTTGCTTGCGAGTTCGTTTGGAGGCCCTTAGAGGTTTTGAGGGAGTCTCTCCGTGTCTCTTACTTTCCACTTCTACCACTTGTAGAAGGTTTGCATCAACTTGAGCTGGGACTGGCACCTCTGTGTCAGTTAGAGCCTTTTTCTCTGTATCCACTGCCGTTTTCCTCCCTTTCTTCTTCTGGCCCTTCATTTTACTTGGGGCTTTGGCCCGGAGAGGGAGGAAAAGGGTCCCATCTAGCTCGTGAGACCTTCTCAGCACTATGTCATCATCAGGAGGGGTGGAGAACTCCTCCCATGTTAAATCCCTCCGACCTGTGGTGTTCCACAGGTGAGATCTGGCTAAGTTTCCCGGAGTGAAAGCCTTGTGAAACCGGTTCTCCCAGTTCTCTGCGGCCCATGCGTTTATCTTGCCACAGGTAGCCTGTCCGGCTTTCGTATAGTCTCCGAACTCTTTTGGCAGTTCTGGCAAAAAAAAAGAATAGTTAGTTAGTGAAAGCTTAAAGAAGGGAAGATTCGAATAGAAACTTAAAGAAAGAACTTACGATCACTTCTCCATCTACTTCGAAGAAGGCTAGGATTCTCCCCGACTTTAATCTTTTTTCCATTCTCCCATGAGCCACTTATAAACAAGAATTGGCTCCTCCATTTATTCTCCGACTCCAGGAGATCATCGACGGCTTTCAGGTTGTTCCCCATATTAAAGTGATAAAAAGGGAACTGGTGGTGTTTGCACAGACTGGCAACAGCAGCGAACTCTTCCATTGGAAGAGGAATTCCGGACAGCCTGGATGCCATAATGCATGACATCAAGGTGTACCATCCGTTGGGGCTCAGCTGCGATGGACATAACTTCACTAAATGGAAATAGCGCACTATTTCTGGATCCAATGGGAACCTGAGTCCCCAATTTAGCAGCTCCGTAAAAAATACGATCTCGTTCCTCTTGCAGTCCATCGGGGTCTCCGGATCAATAGGAATTCGGATCTTTACGTTTTCAGGGATCCCCCACTTAGTGCGAAGCCGTCCCAGATCTCTAGTGTGAATAAACGAATATTTGGTTTTCAACAAAGACAGAAGATACTTGAACTCTACCTTATGAAAGCAGGGCCCAACTCTCCCTTCAAGGCTCTCCGGCAGATCCGGACGCCTTAGATACAAGTCTTCTTTTCCTTTCTTGGCAACAACCATAGCAGTTTCGACCTGTCCGGAAGACTCGGACTCAAACCTGACCTCCTCAGTGGAGTCTTCCATCCTTTCCTCCATTACAGTTGGGGGAACTTCTGCAGAAACAGCCCGGGGAGGGATGAAGCTTGGTACAGCTGATCCTCCGGACTGCTGGCTTGATGTATGCTTTTGAGTTCTCGCCTCAGTTTGAGTTTCTGAGGTCGATGCTTCCTTGGGAGGTAGTGGACTGCTAGCCTCCGGACCGACCGGCCTTTCCCGGAGAGTCCTAACAGCTACCCCTGACTCTGATTCACTAGTATTCTTTGAGGAGAGTCTTTTAACCAATCTTCTTGGTCTTTTCATGATCAGCTTGTCTGGGGAATGATCGGAGTCGGACCCCATGGCAATAAAAGTAGATTTCTTCCTGACGCTCGTAACAGTAACCCCTGGTTCGACGACAGGGATCGACTCTTGAACTGAAGAGTCTGAAACAATGGGGGAGAGTGTTGTTCGAAAGAGTTTTCTAGGTTTTGTACCTTTTGAGGAGGACGACCCTCTATCAGATTCTTCGACTGAAGGAGCTAATTTCTCGACTGGCGATGCTGGAAGCCCTGCTGCAATCCTTTTCTCTTTTTCAACCCTTTGAGCTCTCTCTAGTTCTGAAAGATTGAGCCAGCCACCCTTGATTAAAGCTGTTCTTGCTGTGAACATAAAACGATTAAGGAAATCTTAAGGTTTTAGAGAGATGAAGTTTTGAGTAAAATGGCAAAGTGAAAATGAGACTGTGAAAGATGAATAGTATTTATAGTAAATGTAAAAAAGAGACTTTGATTCCTAGGAGAATCCGAAAAGTTGGGCAATGATTAAAAAACGGCGCTGACGTCATCAAAACCATTTAAAGAAGTTACCTGTTCAATAAAGTGGTGCGATTTTTCAGATGAAAAAACGGCTGAAGTAACCAGCCAGGGTGTGACACGTGTCCCACTACCTCTGACAAAGAACCGTTTGGAATTCATAACAGTTGGTCTGTCCGGGCCTATCTCAATTCTCTTCGAATTGGAAAACCACTTCCTCAATCGGACTGTTTTTCAGTTCTTTAAACAAGGATACTTGTTCAAATACCTAAAAAAGGGGCTCCTGATGAGTCCGAATTCGAAGAGCCCCCCGGAAGGGTAGTCCAAAGTAAAGTCACCCCGTAAATTCGGACAGACTCCATGACTTCAGTTCGAACAGCACTGGTTGAACCGGACAGGAGACTTTGAACACTGCAAACATAAGGCAGTTCGAACTATGACTAAAGTACTAAAAAACCTAATCACTATCTGACTAAGCTACCTGTGCATCTGCTTAAACTTCATGGGTCTTTAAACATGACCCGGGTCCATAAAACTTGACCCGAAAGCCCATAAGGGCCCAAAAAATCATACTATAAATACCCAACCACCAGCATTAACTATGGGTAAGAAAAATTAACTGCTGCCAAGCTGCTTAATTCTCTCTCCACCCTTGAAACACTTTGAAACACCTTGAAATATATCAAAACACCCTAAAACACCCTCACGCCGCCTTAAAACTCCACTTAAAATTACCAGCCTACCCTCAGGCTACTTTTATCCACACCAAAGTCTATTTTGGGTAATCGAGACAATAAGGATTCTTCTTTTTTCTAACACAAATATAAACTTTCAGTGTAAACCGATCACTATCATCATTGATAATTACTCTTTTATTATTACCATGAGTATCTTTATACATCAACTGATATTTTCTCTCAGTAAACCTTTCTATGATTGTATCAAATTTAACTTCATTAATTTTTATTGAAACTCTAGCTTCTAAATAATCATCAGTGTCAATTTCGACAACAATATGATGCAAATGAATTTCTTGGTCAAGAATAGTATACTTATCTTCTTTATCAAAATACATAAGAGGATTATGACCATCCTCTTTGGCCTCGGTAACGGTTTTATTTATATAAATATTTTTGGTCTCCTAATGCTTCAAACCCTTAACAATATTGTTTTTCAACAGACCTTTAAGTTCTTCATAACACAATCATCATTCTTCGCTACTTTACCATCATTGTTCACATTATTTACTTGAGTAGTCACATTCTTTCTTCTCTTCGACCTAATACAATCATTTGAATCATCTTTAACAATAATAATCTTGTAAAATGCTCTTCTTCTAGGAGAGAACCTCAAAACAACCTTTTAACAGAGGACCCTTTGGGTTTAAAAGACTTGGAAAGTGTTTATATTTTTAATTTTTCTCTTAATAGGATTTCATTCATCATCTTGTTTACAAACTGAGAATCTGCCAGTCCAAAGAAGAATTAAATTTTTCACATATATATGCGATAATGGTAGTATGTTTCAATTTTATCTCGAAATAATAAAATTATTTCAAGAAACTGATGTGTCCAGGATATTACTTTCGAATGCTTAGAGGTTTTAGATGAATATCATTATTCTTTCTTGGAAAATTGATGGTTATTTTAGTCTTAGAAATATTCTAACTTTGAACATTATTAAGGGCCTAGAGGGTAATCATTTCTATTTATCCGTTATAGATGGTGCTACCAAATATTTAGATAATTTTCCTGATTTCCACAAATGTGGAATACTAAATTTGTTTACATATGAGGAGACTAGAAGATAGTTGTTAAAAAATTTATTCCTATTTAATTTTGGATTTGATGACCGAAAGATAATCCTTATAATTTTCTTTTATAATATTATGTTTTTATTTCTGGAAAAAAATATCCTAATTATTTTGTTTGTGCTTTGCATGACGGTGTTGGAAGTTTATTAAAATTCTAGATGGATTATACAAAAAATAGTGCGTTAACATTATGGAAGCAGTGGCTACTTTTATTACTCATCTAAATATCTGCTTGTTCAAAAATAGTTTATAAGCGGTGGCATTTTGCTGTACTATTTTTGCTTCCGCAAAAATAGAGATTTTTTCCTCAAGATAGATTTAGGTCAGTGAATAGTTTTTAATTAGACAGGGCATGGTCGATTCGAGATAATCTGGAGATATCTGTGAGGTTTGATCGGCTAGAGGAATATGAACCCAACAACACATAACATCAATACATTCTAAGACTGAATGAGGCTAAGATATATAATTTGATATACCTTATATAAGAGCATTCAGGTACAACAAACAAGGTTTTAACAAAGATTCACAAGTTAAAGCAATATTATCCATAATATAGTAAATTCAAGAGTTAGTCCTTTCTCAATTGTCTTGCAAGAACTAGGGGGCTACTGATAATGTATAAATCGTCTAGTCTATAAAATGTGATCCGTCAAGAGCTTAAAGCCCATTTGACACACCCATTAGACACAAATATTTTTTCGGCAGATTCATAAGATACCAATAACTAACAACATATTGTTATATCTATAATTATCACAGATAAAATCTTATTCAATTAGAATAAAAATTAGTTTGTTATACTTAAATACGATCCTCTTTAATCATAGAAGATATACTTTATAACTCTATTTAATTATAAAGTATTTACTTTGTACTTCTATAAATATAGTTCTCCCGGTGAATAATTATTCGACTTCTTGATTATAATTTTTATACTATTTAGTGTTAAATTTTACTGACACGTATAAAATTTTGGATACTCATTCGATATATAGTTATATAGTTATAAAATTGCCTAAATTTGTGATTACAATAATTGAGAAAATGTGTAATATTTAGGGCTCTACAGAAGATAAACTAACCGTTTATTAGGCAACTTAGAATACCTTATGCAAACCATATGCTGAAGGCGGTCTGAATGTTTACGTATAGAGAAAAAAAAGGTATTTTCATTGTAAGTTTTGGTTTAAGTTTAGAGAAAACAATAATTTGTGGTCAAAGTTTATGTGCTCCATATAGTACAAAACCAACATCTTTTGCAAGCTCAAATAACAAATAAAAGTTCAACAATTTGGAAAATATTTATAAGGATTAGAGAACTGCATAAATGTTTACTTTTTGGAAAATTGGTAGACATAAAATAGATTTTTTGCTAGAGAAATGGTATGGTAAAAATGCTTTCATATATTTCTCAATCACAAATTTAGAACTTGAGGGAAATATTGATACATTTTGGAAGTATGGAGTATGAGATTTTCCAAAGTTGAAAGTCATTGTTCCGCCTTCAAACATTGAAATAAAAAGAAATTAAGTGTTAATAAGGATGAAATCAAATGGAGTCTGTCATCAAATAGAGATTTCAACACCAAAAAACCTGGAATGAATGAAGAGAGAAATGAGACAGTTCAAACATGTTCAAGATAATATGGAACAACTCCACTCCTACAAATTAATCAGTATTACTGTGGAGAATTTTGAAAAGATGGATTCATGTGGATTCAATTTTTAAAAATAGACATTTTTCATTAACTTCAAATTTTCAGTTATATTAATGAAACAACTAACCACCTCTTTATGGATTGCAAAATGGCGTGAGAAATATAGATGAATTTTGGTGGTTTGTTCATAATATATTTATCAAGAAGTATGACACTGATTAATGTTATTAGAACGTGGTTTTGATCTACTAAACATGACAGTCACATAAGAACTATTTTTCCTCTTATAATTTATCAGGAAATTTTGAACGCTATGAATGAATCGAAACATCAATGAGAATAAATATCTGTCAGATCTATTGTGGATTATATTTACAACAGTTTATCAAGATTGGATAGGGTAAGCTACTTAAAAGATCTTATTAGAAATGTGACATTAGTTTAGCTTCTGATTTGGGTTGTCATCATCATAACATCAAACTTATAGTGTGTTTAACAATTAAATGACATCCTCTGGTTGGGAATAGATTGAAGATAAATTCAGATAGACTAGTAGATTTTAGTGGTGAAGCTAATGGAGGAGGGTTAATAAGGGATAAAAGAAGAAGATATCATATTAGCATATGGTAGAATTTATGGGAAGCAAACAACAATTTTTGCTGAATGTAGAGCTTTACAAGATGGTATAATACTATGTAGAAAAATAAACTTTGTTTACCTTGGCATAGAAGTCGACTCCATAGAACTTTTGGAAATGCTTACAAGAACCTA
This sequence comes from Limnanthes douglasii subsp. nivea, assembly GCA_036936605.1. Lineage (NCBI taxonomy): Eukaryota > Viridiplantae > Streptophyta > Magnoliopsida > Brassicales > Limnanthaceae > Limnanthes > Limnanthes douglasii. Next base: position 121,840,131 of record JAUPFV010000005.1, on the reverse strand, counting down.
ATAAACTCCTCGAAAATAAAGAGTCAAGTACGTCAAGGAATAGGAGACTAGATTTTGACAAAGCATTAGCACCTAATAAACCCATGGCGATCACTTTATGTGAAAACCTAAAATTGGGTTTACTAAGACTAGAAGAATAAGAAATAATGTTTATTAACTGAAATTATCCTTTATAAAAAATTCAATAACAGACTAAAGCTTTAAAAAAACTCCAGAAAACCAAATTTGTGCAAAACATATTATCTATTTCAAAAAGAAATAAACATTTCTTCTAAAGAAAATTGTGCAGATGATCAACTGAATTAGATGGTCAGCTGACTTGCTCATAACATTTTATCAATTCTGTAAGAAAATCGATAAAAAATAAAAGTTAAGCTTTGATTTATCCGAAAAAATAGAATTTAATATTTATCCTGTAATCCATTGGAAAGGAAATAAAAATATTTTTAGACTTGAGAAGACAAGTCTAGAACAGAAATTTAGTTTTGCCCGAGAAGAAGCAGGTTGAAAGACAATCTAATAAAAAACAAAATAATATCTTGCAAGGTATTGGACTTATTTCAAACCTCAAGTGTTGACTTCAAACGTATTTTAAATTTTATTTTCAGTATTTATTTTTAAGAAGGTAACATACTTCTTATTAATGGAATCTTTTAGTTTTGGTTAATAATAATAGTATACTTCCTTCTTATAATTGCTTTTATTTAGTGCAACTAATTCCCAATCAGAACTTAAAATTTTCCGAACCAGTAGTAAAATGTTATCCAATAATTAATATAAATAGTAGAAGAGCCAATTTGGTTAGGATTGATTTAAAAAAGAATGATAATTATTATAAACAAATTGTTGACAAGAAAAGAGAAAATAGCTAATAGTAAGGAAAATGCCTAAAGGCTTCATCCTCCAAGGACTCAAAGCGAGAAGAGACAATAAACTTTTATTTTAACTATTTATTTTCCGTGAATTTTATTACCACAATAAATTCCTCCAAAATACTGATATACATGGACTTGTGAAACTTTGATTAGAAAATTTCAAAATCATAAAGACTTTTAAACCCGGTCATACAGAGTAATGGCAATATCAGCACTAATCAGTATGATGATGAGCCATTCCAAGAAATCTGACTTTCGGTTTTGAAGAATCTCCTGCAGAAAACAAATATTATGCTGCAAAAGAATATGCAGAAAAAAAAAAGGTCAGACACTATTTCAAGGTTCAATCATAAAAGTAATAGAGCTAAAAATGATACCTCTACAAACTTCCTCTTAAAATCAAGACTAGCAAATCTTTGAGTTAGTTCAAATTCATCCCTAAGATACTCCCATATCTGTGCATACTTGGCATCTTTCCAAGCAATATCTGATCTGCATATTCCAATTTAACATTTTGTAAGTTAGAAAGACAAATCGTACTACAACTGTATGGGCTGTGTTGAGGACTTGACAAACCGTAGATGCGGTCGCTCCTGACCCCTGACGGTAAAAACTTTAAAAGGAATGAAAACGGTACATTTATGTATCACTGTATTTTAGAGGCAACTTAATATAAAGCCTTTGAAGTTGTAATGGAGTTGTAAAATAAACCCTGAAATTCAAAAAGCATCCGAAAAATCATTTAAGTTAGGTAGAGTGTTTCATAAGACCTTTACCTGGAACTAAAGGTTCCATAGTTCTTTACATTAGAATTATTTTTGGTTTTGACATTCTTATTTAGAATTTTATGATTTTTGTTACACGGACTACAATTCTCCTTGGTTCAGTGTTACAACTTCTTTCTTCTACCTATCCTATCTAGGAAATTTTGATTTTCTCACATTTCATGATTTTTTATCCTCCTAAGGCATAAGATAATATACACAACGAAAAATCATCACTGATCTTCACCGTCTCACTATAATTCAACTCGAGTGATGGAAAAAAATAAATACCTCTCAAATAATCCAAGCTTAAGAATAACATCAGCAATATTTGAATTTGCTTTTCCCACCAACTGAAACAGCTTCTTACTATCCATGGTGAATGTTCCAGTTTTTTCCATTCCGCGATTTATATCCGTAAATTCTGCAACCATATCGTCAACCTAACAAGACAAGAAAAAAATGCACGAGCTCGAAAATTGAGAGCAAGAGACTGGCCAATCATAAGATATTCAATACCTGGCGTTCGTAATAGTCAAGAGCAATACTTTGGCCAAGAACACTGCCGATGATACGGATTCCATCAATGTTAAAAAGCTGTAACATGATAGAATCCAGTCCACCTTCCATCCATGTTTTTAAAGTAGGCTTCTCTCTCACCTCATATTCTGTCATTTGATAATGGAAATTCAAACCTCATTACAATTATGAAATTTTGGCACCGCAAACGAAACCAAGAGAGTGGGGAAGTCGTTTCACCGATATTACTATTATAGATAGAAATATTTCAGTGCTATGTCAAACAAGAAAAGATTGTCATCCAGTTTTACTGATTCATAAAGAAGGAACGGTTGAGTATCAAGTCAGAATCCTGGATTTTTTCATTCCAGATTAAAAGCTTAAAGATTCTACAACAGTCCTCAGGTTACCCATACAAAGAGGAAATAGTTAGTCTACAGTCGAGATCATCTTCAACATGAATTATGGGTTCAAAATAAAATACTAATTATGCATGAGTTTCTTCCCAACGAGTAGGACAATATTGATACTAAAGCGTGAAATATTATTGCATCTTCATATCACGTAGCATATGTATATTCAGAACTAAATATTGATGGAGAATGATATAAGAGCTGACCATCTTTTCTCATTTCCAGAAGCAACCCTGTGGCATACTTCTCTACAATTTTGAGATACTTGTCAACTTCATGCTCACGAACATTAAACAAGACAATTGACCCGTACTGGAAAACTACCATATAAACGCAGGTACTTCCATTTATGCAACACCCAGTACCCTGAGATCACCGACTTCAATAATGGGATCAGTTCAAACAGCAGAAAACATACATATTTTGGTTTGTGTACTCTACGAAGTTTCACTTGACTTTACTACGATCTCTTTTTTGTTCCAGTTAGTATTTTGCTTGAGATAGTTACAAGAAATAATATTTGTATTACACATCTAACTTCCTGATATTGCCCCTAGGCAGGATCATCAGCCGGAGTTGTCAATACCCCTTGGCCCCCAGAATCTTTTTCCTTTGGAATAATATTTATCTCACTCCATTTGAAGCTCAGCTCACCAACAACAACAGACAATTAGAGTAGAAATTTTGGGTCCTTGAAAACATTTAAAACGCTCAATATAGCCATCATAGACCTAGCATTCTTTCAAATACTTCAATATAAGATGGAAAGTGAACACCAAGTCGTTTTACTTACAGTTGAATCACAATGATTGCCAAACTTGAGAACGACATAGTTAGTCATACGTGACATTGGCGGGACAAAATTCTGCTTGTTATGCTGGATCAAGCTTCTCAAATCCACACTAACCAAAAAAACATAACAACTCGATTGACAAATTCGTAATCCATTTATAGAATCTCCATAAGGAAAAATAAAAACTCATTCAAGACGAGGCACACTCAATGTAATTCACGACTATAATAAGTCTAGGGTTTAGGGGGTTTATGAAGAAGGGTTTAGACAATATACTGTAAATTTGAAACGAAGACACAACATGATCAACATCAACACTTTCCCCTTCTACAGCTCTCTGCTAAAATCATCAGTCACTATATTCATCGATTTTATATTCCTTAAAGAAAAATGGGATTAAAAACCAAACCTTGTGGAATTAAAAAAAGCTCGAACGGGAATAGCAGGGCTAGCAGCCACCTCGCCGTCTTCCGAACACGACGCCATTTCGTTCCACTCCACAGGGGGTTTTGGTTGCACTGAAGCCAAAGCAGAAACAGCGGTTGAGGCCGTGCGAGTAGATGTAGAAATGCACCTCGAGGTGACAAAAAGACCGTAAAAGGCATTCCCAATATTTGGGAACTGGGTTAAGGACTGAGAGACGGAAAGAGAATAGCGAGGAGGAGGGTAAAATTGCGTCGGGGGAGGCTGTGGAGTGTACAATGGCGATTTTGCCTTGCAACGGAGGAGAATCGTCTTCATCGGGGACTCGAGACTAAGCCGCCACATTTTGGGGGTGCGAGAATTAACGTATTATTTTTTCAGTGATGCAAAGTAAATAAAAGATTCAGAGAAAAAAGAGAAAAAAACACGAGTTCATTGGAATTGGATGTAAGCTTTTTTTTTTTTTTTTTTTTATAGCAAATAAACGATCTATTACTGAATCAAAAGGTTTTACAAATAGAAGGACTAAATTGAGAAAAGACTAAAACAAAGCCTGAGAAAGGTAAATAAACACTTTCCCAAATTGAAACCCTAAATCAGACCAGAGACTTCAGCTTCACAGATACTCTTCTCGACTTCCTCCAAGCAACACCATAGCCACTCCCCAAATCAACACAGACTTTCGAAACACCAAATCGAAAAAACTCTCCTCAACCTCACAGGTAGCCAAACTACAGCCTCAAAGCCACACCAAATCCATACCCAGAAAAAGACAAAAGGTCGACTCTTACCTGACTCCAAACTTAAACACAATTTTCGCTGTCTGCGATGTCGACGGAGAAGAAAGTAAATATTTTCGACAAGGAGGAGGATCAGGCGGTGGCTCTGGCTAGGCCGCAGATCTATCAGATAAATTTGCTAAAGGGAGAGGAGCTTTCACCGTCGTCGTCTCTGGTGGCTTAACAGCAACTCCATACCTTGAGTCGGTAGATTGGTCAAAATGGCATTTCTTTTGGATTGACAAAAGAGTTGTTCCCAAGGATCATGAAGACAGCAATTACAAACTTGCATATGAAGGTTTTCTCTCTAAGGTACCTATTCCTCCTAGAAATGTACATGCCGTCAATGATAAACTTTCACCCGAGGGAGCAGCAGAAGATTACGAGTCCCGTCTCAAAAGTTGGTTGAATCATCTCTATTTCTTTTTTCCAGCTAACGATCTCATCATTATCTGATAAAGATTTGTTATGTATTACCTTTCTAGTAAGCATAAAGCTGATTGAATCCTTTTTTACACTTTTGCTTCGAGAGTTGATTGAAAGCCTTTTGACACTTTTGCTTCGATTTGGTGATTTGATTTTCTTACTCATAATTGTGTTGAAATTGTTAGCAGAGGAAGCCATTGGAGAAACATTACCCTTAGGAGAAGTCTGTTGATTATTCTGGCTTGGAGAGATGTGAACATCTTCGATGTTTTGAAGGGCACTAATAAGCTCAAGATCTTTGTTGATGACAATTTCCAGATTGTTTGGATTATCAGTTTTTGTAAATGGATCAAAGGCAGTAGTAAGTCTTCTCTTGTAAACTTTAGTGAATGAAGGCTTAGGGTCTTGAGTTGTAGAGATGTTTTCTTGTAATGACATGGATTGATCTTGTGAATTATTAACAGTTCCTTGAATTAAATCTTGAGATTCCATCTTTTCTGCTTTCTTGCATATTTTCTTCTTGTGTCCCAGATGAATACAATGAGAGCAATAATCTGGAGCATTTCTGGAACTTATTCCTATCCAACACCCTTCGTTGTCATCAAACCCGATCCATATCTTTCTTTTAAGAATTTTTGATACGTCTATCTCCACCAAAGCATAAGAAGCATTAGCTTTGATTTTATTATACTTGGGAACAGAGGTTTGGTAGACTTTACCAAGAGAGGATGCTATTTCCCTGACAATATCTTCATTATAGAAGTACTCTGGCATATTTTCCAGCCTTATCCACAACAATGCTACGGGGCATTCTTTGTTTTTGCCGATATCTGGAGACCATTTGATCACTCGCATCAGTTTCCCGTCCACATTCCAAGTGGGTTTTGTCCAGATTTTGCTTATATCTTCATCCAAACTGAGCTCAATCAGAATTTGTCTAGAGTCGAGCGTAACATAAGAGTATTGCCCTCTGAATTTAAAGGAATCCATAAAACTTTGAAAGGCAACTCGTTTCGGAATACCATGACTAAATTTGTCGATCAAAGTGGTTGTTGATTATTTGAGAAGGGTTTCTTTCGTTTCTTTGGAAAATTGAACCACGTTATGATCTTCAGCAATCTTGATATATTCTGGTTTTGGAATGTTTTTGTCTTTAACGGAGGTCAGGGTATCCAAGTAGGATTTTGTGACTGAGGGAGTCACTTTCTTGTTTTCTTGTTGAATTGTAGGAAAATCTTCATTACTCTGGAGGTTGAACTCCATTGATTGGATGAGAGTTGCGGCTGGAGCTCTGAAGGACATAGACAATCAAGGGGAGAAGAGGAAGGAAGCGAAAAACTTCGAAGGAGAATCACGATAGGGGATCAGAGAAGACGCCGGCAAAAGGCTCAGACTCTGTTCTTCCATTTTGTTATTTTCCATTTTGTTTTCTTGATAACCATATTCATATCGTCTTCTTCGTTTTCTTGAAGGTACGCATTCTGGTCTCCCTACTGGTAGGTATTCTTCAGATCAAGCAATTTGGTGCTTTATTTATCGGAATTCATGCATCGACGAAATCTGCAAATCACGTCACGAATTTCATGGGCACTGCCTTTCTTCTCGCTCTTCTTGGTGGTTTCATACACTGTATATTAATACTTCTCCCATAACCACTATACTAGATTCATTTTTATAAATGTAAGCTTATTTCTTGCAAAAGAAAAATCAACATATAGTATTATTTTTTACATTTTTATTTGATTTTCAATGTATGAATTTTTTTACCCCTAACTTATTTAAAATTTTCACCTCCAATTTATATGTTAAAATTTTAAAAATTTAACGTCAATAAAATTTAACATCTAAATCAAACAAAAATAAGCTAATAAAAAAATAAATGAAGACGAAAAATAACATTCAAAATACTAACAAAAAAATCGTAGATTCATTAAACATAAAATAAAAATAAAAAATAAAAGGTTCATGTAAAATATTTACGAAAATACTGACGATATTCTAAAAGTTTATTTTAGAATTAAATATTTATGAAAATAATTGGTTTCGACATCGGCCTTAAAATTAGAGATTGTTTTTAAAAAAAGCACTTTTAATTTGAAAGATGATTCTTACAATCGAGTATTGTTTTTTAGAAAATAACACCAAATTTTGTGGTAGCCCTTAAATCTAGTATAATATTTTTGATATACAAATTTTTAACCTTCATTTCTTATTATTAACTATTCAACCAACCATTCAATTACGGAGCACTATCTAAAAATACAAGTTACTAATAGATTTTTGGAGCAAATTATCTATAAAAAATACATGTATATAATTTCTCTTTCTTTGGTTATATTGGTTTCATTGGTTTTATTTTTTAATACGAATAATACTAGATTGATTAATGATATTTTTTTGCGAGCCTAGTTAGCTCTCCTCTCCTATGTAGCATATAGGTCTTGCATTTAACAATTAGCATCTATGTCTCCCATCTAACATTTTAATTTTTCCCATAGTCTCGCATATAACATCTAGGTGTTGCATCTAGAATTTTTCATTTCATTATGGTTTTGCATCTATCATTCAACATTTAACCATTTAGATCTAGTATTTTCATTTTACTTTGGTCTCGCATCTAACATCTAATATGTATGTCTTACATCTAGCATCTAGCATATAGGTCGCACATTTAACATTTTTATTTTACTATGGTCTCGCATCTAGCAAGATGCAATATACGAGATGCAAGACACAAGACTTCATCTTCCTCACCAAGACGTAATAAAACCTACCTAATACATGTAATCGTTTTCTTTCTACAAACAATCCTTAATCCTAAACTCATAAACAGTTCCAGTTCTAATTCTTCTGTATTATCCATTCAATCATATTTTATCGGTTTACAATCCGATTTCGTTACTCGAATCTACTCTTCGAAAAGTTCAAATTCATCAATTTCACAAGAATCGATCGAAATTTAACGTTCTTCATAGATCAAATCTTTCTAAAAAAGATTATGGTTTCAATTCTAGCTCCAGTCAATCAGATAGATTGAGAAAGAATTCAGAAAATGTAAAATAAAAAAAAAGTCATGGAAAATAATAAAGAAAAGAGGTAATCCTGTGTTTAATGAAAATACTTAATCTCATAAAGAGAAAATTAGCCTCATCTAGCTGGTAATGGTATTTGGGGTATTAAAAAAATATGGATACATGTAGTAATTAACAAAGTTAGTTGGATCTTAGGTAATAATAAAAAAATTATTAGTGTAGGCCAGAAGTATCTCGTTAATAGAGCTAATACCGAATGAGTACATGGGCATAATTAGATTTTTCGTAACATGTATAAGGAAGAGTTGTTGAACTTTTGTGTGAAGCTTGAGTCGTGACATAAGCGCAAAGACGTCTATTGGTTCCTAAGGGTTGACACGAGTTTTCAAGACTAGTAATTTTTTAGTCGAATGAGATATATGTTGTTCCGAAACAGGTTGGTCTGGAGTAGGTCGCTCTGAAATATGTTGATGCGAAGTAGTCTTGTCTGAAGCAAGCTCGATTGAAGCACCACAAGTGGAGCAAAGCGGATTCTTCTATTTTAGTTCTCATATATTTAATTAGGTCACGTGGTCTTCCTATATTAATTAGTGTGTTAATTAGCATTTGATATATATATATAAGGTTTCTTATATTAAGAGGTTACGAGTTTTGTCTTCCTATATTAATTAGCTTTATTATTAATTAGGTTTTCTGTGTTAATTAGAATTTGATATATATATATAAGGTTTGTTATATTAAGAGGTTACGAGTTTTGTGAGCAACATATTCCCTGAGTGATAAAAATAACTCTTGATCTTTTGAGAGATAAGTGAGGTGAGAGATAAACATTTAATAGAGTATTTTGTCAATCACATCATCTTTTGTAATGAATTTTGATTGTTTTCTCTATGTTTGAGACTTTTTATCTAACCTGGTTGTTTATAAAAGAGTGTTTGTTCCGGTGGATGTAGGATTTATTCACAACCCGGACCACGTAAAATACGTCTTTCTTGTTTAGGTTTAGACTCTTTATTTTATTTTATTTCTTGTTTTGAATAAGGTAAATTTTTCTTTCGAAGGTTCGTTAATCACACGCTGGTTTTTGTCTCGGATGAACAATGGTTTTCCGACAATAAGAGCTGGAGTAGTAAATATAAAATAATTTGTTTTTGGATAGTTGTTGATATAATCCATTTTAAAATAGGATGATATAGTCTTTCAAAATTGATACCAAAATCATTGGGTTCGGTAAAATGTATTTTCTATGACAGAACATAAAACCAAAAATGTTAAATTGTTATAATGACGAATCCTTAAATGTATTTTCAAACAATTAATTAATTTAAATATAAAAAACAATTAAATGAAATACGAAAGGCGAAAAGTAAAATCGATTTTGAACGATAGATTTTAATTTTTACAATTTTTAAAAATAAAAATAAATTTTGTGGTGGGAGATTAAATAAATATATTAAGTTAGAAATATTTTATTTATATAAAAGTAAAAATATTTATGGATTTCATATGAATTTTATCATTAAACCATAGGAAAAGTAATAACAATAATAACCATAATGGTCCTTTCAAAGATTATGAGTAAAAACTTTAAGTTTTTGGAAGATCTCCATAATTAAAAAAAGGTAATGCTAACAAAACTTCTTTTTATTTTGAAAATTTGTTTCGGTTATTGAAAACAAAAAAATCTTTGACCATTATTTTTAAAACATTTATAAAATCGATGTTGTTTTAAAAAGTTGTAATATTAGCAAGAAAATTATATTTTAAATATTTTAAATATCTATATAAGTTTTTTTTAAATAGTAATATTTCCTGTTTAAACTTATCTAAAGACATATAGTAGTACATAGTGAAGTAAAACTAAAATTTTAAAATTTTAATTTAAAATTATTTGAAAACAAGTACCTCTCTGTAAGGGAGAAAAATACATATTTTGTTGGTAAAAAATTACTTTTTTAAAATATTTTTTTAAAGTTTGTTTTTTTTCTAAAAAATTAATATTTATTTAAAGTTAGTATAATTAATATTCAAAACAAATTCTACGTACCAAATCAATTAATTGTAAATCATATAAAAAAAATCGGAATTATAAATTCAATCCGCATTTTATCATCTATGGATACCGTTGTACCGTTGAATTTCATATGTTTATGAAATGAAAGAGAATATAATATTTGTGGCATAATCAAATGATAATTTTTAGACAAGAAATGAGAAGGAAGGTTTTAAAAGGTTATATAATACGTTTTTCTCAAACGACAATAAATCTACACATCTCTTTAAAAAACGAATGATATTATAGTTGTTGTTGCATGTGAAGAATATGATGATATAGTATTACTTATTCGAGCACACAAATTAGAGAGGTATAACATTATTGTGGTCTCAAAACAAAATTTTAAGTTTTTTTGGTATAAAAGACATTAAATTAAAAATAAATAATCCATACAGATATATGTGGCATACTTTGATGGAATATAAGAGCCACTAAACGAAGCGACGTCATGAAAAAAAAGTACATAAAACTAAAACCAATGAAAGTTGAAAGTAAATAACAAGAAAATATGGAAAATAGAGTAATAACAACCCTGAAATAGAGTAAATAAGAGGTTCAAGAAGATCATCAATAAGAAAACTAGGGAGGCCACCGACAGAAGTGTAAACGAACAAAGCCGAAAAAGAGAGGTAATGGATCTGCAAAAGAAACACAAAAAATAAGTTAATACAAATGTGTTACACATGTCAGGTAATCTTGGTGTCATGGAGTCTAAACCAAAGATCAGAGAAGATTCGGTAAGAAACCGTAGAGGCAATGACAGGAGGGGAACCAAATATTATTGCAATCATCTCCCGCTAGACGTGGTAGATGATTGCGCGGAAATAAGAACTCTAAAGATGTTGGTTTCGAGAAGAAGACCAACCAGATGTCTCGCAAACCCAAGAATGACAGCATCAGACATTAGTCAGGAATCCCAACTTAGAACTGGTATGGTTCCAAAGACTCTGAATGAAACTACAGTTATAAAGGATCTGAGCAATATATTCAGAGTCTGAATTCTATAAGACATATTCAGAGTCTGAATTGCATAAAACACAGTCTGGTGGGGTATTTAGACCCCTGCTCAGAAGCTTGTCATGCGTATAAAGCTTGCCCAGGATGGAGAGCCAAAGAATAAAAGAGTAACGATACATATTAAACTTATTTCTTACTAACCCGACCCACTCCACGATTGGAGTGGGCAAACTAATGGCGTTATAGGTGTCATTAATTGTGAAATCGGGATTGTCAGTCTTCGCAATCCAAAAAATGATATCGTTGAAGATGATATTATGAGGTGGTAGAGTGAGAATGAGATTATTAATATCCTGAATATTGATGTGGTTCTTTGTTCTAGCCGATCAGATGTTAGATGGCCAATTCGAGTGACCATTGTTGATGATATCCGATACTTTGAGTTTTTCACCGAGCCTAGATTGTTTGATGATACTTTTACCATAATGTGTTACTAGAGAGGTAGAGAGAAGACAAAGATCAAACCACAATGAGGTATCCAATGTATTGTCAGTAGCCAGCATGTACAAATTATAAGCTATAGGACGGAGGTGAAGTATTTTCCTTCAAGTCCAAGGAGGGGATAAACCAAAATCAAGGTCCCAAAAATGATTTTTATTTTATTTTTTCAGTCTTGATCCAATCACACCAGATGGAGTAATTGTTATTACTAATGATAGACCAAAGATGTTTAAAGGCAGTCGCCTGATTCCAGATTTTTAGGTCTAGAATCCCAAGGTCGGCCGACCTCCCTCGTGGGATAGGTAACATTAGACCATACCACTTTGGCCAGGTGAGTCTTCATATCAGGGCCCGACCATAGGAAACAACACAAGTATTGGGACATTTCTTTGAGAACCCTATAGGGTATGATAAAGATGGACGGCCAATAAACATATCCTGCGAATAAGACAAACTTGATCAATGAGAAGGGGAACACCTAGATATTTGACAGGAAGGGTACCATCCTTAAACCCCAAAATAGAGATTAGGTCATTTAAGAAGAGGAGGATTTTCACCATATATTAAATTTGGCTTTTAGCAGGACTGACCCTGAGGCCTGAAAAGGAAAATAAATCCTCAAGTCCTTCTTTAATAAGGAAGATATAATTAACATCACCATGACACAAATCATTAGATCATCCGCAAAACAAAGATTAACGATTTTAAGTTTTTGACATTTGTAGTATAATTAGAAATTTATGTCAGTACTCTTCATTCCATTAACTTGGATAGTTATAAATTTATTAAAACTAATATATTAAAGTATTCTCAAATATCTGTGTCCATTCATATTTAAATTATTCCGCATGTTAAGATCTATCTAGTGTAGTAATTCCAACTTTAACATTATTTAAAATGTAAATTGCAACCAATCTAATCATATAACTCTCTTTTGCATTTAATTCAAATTTAAATATGAACACGAGTCACATAATTTAAGAGTTAATCTACTATAATCCTTAAAAATCAAGTTTTATGATTTATGTAAGTTAATGAGGTATAACAACCCAATCATCTCATTTATTATCTTATTTTTAAAGTTAGCTATTGTATTATATTCTTAAAATATATGACTAATTAAAACTAAGCTAATATCAGGTCATGAAATCATGCGTGCAAACCATTTTTTTATATATCATAATAAAGTTACGCGACTCATGAAAATATTCACAAAAATATAGAATCAGGTTAAATATCTATATTTTTCATTTTTTTTCTCAAACATTCTCAAAGGCCTAGATTCAAATTCTCAATTGTAGGTAAAATAGACTCATAATTATACAAGACAATACAACCGAAAAAAATAAAGTTTTCATGTTGCTTTATGAAAAATCATATTTTTTAATCCACGAGCCAAATATGCATTCACTATCCGTGTAAATAAAATCCCCGAGTCTATGCAAATAAACCGTTCACCAATCATTACTTTGATGACGAGATCCTGAAAAATAAATTTGTATGGAGAAATTATAAATTCACACATTTAAGCGAGGATGTTAGTTTACAAACAGAGATAAATTAAAATAGGAAGGAAGAAACATATAGAATATTGGACTCTGTAGTATCTTAAACAAGTTTAATCTTTTCCTTTATATGAACACAATTCCCATTTGCTACAGATAAAAAATAAGAGGTAGAAAATGAATGAATGTTGCAAAAATGGGTAAAATTATTTGATATAAAATCCATGGAACCAAAATCTATCAATCATACATCATGGAAAGTACCAATCTCTAATGTAGTGAAAAAATAATTGTAAAACCTTGACTAGTATTAAAATTTGCATCAGCTAATAAACCGATAAAATTATTAGGACATGTCTTTGGTTGATCTTTTCTTTGATTAACAACTACTCTTTGGACAACCCTTTGGTTATTCATGTCTTGTAAATAATTTATGAAATCAATAAGTAAATTAGTAGGATTAGAAATAAAAGAGTCAATTGTGTGTGTAACCAAATGAGCCTTATGATCAGGGATTTATTTTTTGTATCATTTTCCCTTTGGCCCTTCAAAATTTAGAGTTATATTCTAAAGAAGTATCTAACAACAATCAACAGAGTGTCCAATATAATGGAAATGCTGAAATTTAAGATCATGACGTTTTCTTTTGTACGATTTTCTTCAAATGGTGAACAAACAATATAGGTACGAATATCTGGAGGACTAGAATTAAAAGTATATAACATAACATTTGAGCATACTTCCTCATGTTGAATAACGTTGTAAATATTATTGAAGGATGGTAAGTGGATATTCATTAAAATATAGCTTCTTAGATCCTAAAAATCAGGACTAAGATTAGCCAATGGCTGAAAAATATGATCATTATACGTGCGCTTTCACAAAAATAGTTACAGCAATAGTATGAAATCTATAAATCTTCAACTCACTGTGAAAGCTTTTCAATTTTCCTAGTAAACTTATGAATGACTTCCCATCTTTACACAAGATTAAAATTTCCTTATAAATTTGAAAAATCCTGGCAGAATTATTTTGGTTGCCATGCATATCACAAAAAATATTTAAGACTCTAAATAGCTGAAAATCATACTAAGATCATACTCCATCCAGTTAAGAATCCACGACAAAAAAAATTTAGTCTTTTAATAGATACACCTCATACTTCGGTGAAGTGGTGCATGAGATTTATGAGTGTCGTTAATGAACCATAACCTTGTTCTACCACCAAGATAAATGGTAACTGATATTAATTTTAGAGAGATGTTAACATCACCATCATCAATATTGGATAAAACGAGACCACCTCATCCAAACCTTCAACCAAAATAATATTATATTCCATAATAAAGAGGATACAAGCAAGATTCAAGGATTGCACAGATCACCCAAATTATCCACAAAAAGAGAAAACAATGCCATCACTTAAATATTCCAAGAGAGAAAAGGCGAATAAATTTAAGATCAGGTTTACTTATACTCTACAAAAAATATCTTACCACTCAAATACTGAGAAAGAAAAACAAAAAGCAAAAGTCTCTTGTATAGAGATTATTATTACCAACATATATTTTTATGTGAAATTAGTGAACGAATAAAAATCCTAGAGATCACCCCTACTTTTATTCCATAAAGAAATTAGAGAGAGTGATTTTTTATACTATACTAATCACACAAATATCACAAGTATGCAAACTAAGAACTAAATGATATATTTGACTAAGTATAAATATCTTAAAGGATATTTATACACTTCAGCAGTCTTAAATGGTATATTTGACTAAGTATACATATATTTTAAAAATATTGACTATATAATTATTATTTTGTCGTATATATATAAAATATTATTATATGCTCATATACTTCTCTAATCGCCAAACTAAATATGCATGAACTATCTATGTTTGTAGATAAGGGTGAAATTTATCTGACCCACATATTAGTCTAGTGTAATAAAATAACTTATATTTAATATGTAAGGAAGACTTTAGTAAGATAAAAAAATAGAGGGTTTGAAATGTAATATTGAGTAAATATGTTTGTACTTAGTATACTTTTAGGGTGAAGTATCCAACGGAACCACTTATGTGGGTTCAGTGGAAACTTACCTCTATTATAAATAGGTGTACAATATCTTGGGATAAAAAATACAATCATTATCTTGACTTTTATTTTTCACAGTTTCTCTCTTTAAAACACTTGACTCGTTCTCTCTCTCTAATAATCTGTTCACTATCTCCAAAAATATCTTATATCGAATAGCAAATATATTCCTTAAATACTTTTGGAAGTGATCGGTGGCGATCATAGTGGGAGGTACGCTTGGTACCCGGATATCAAGTACAAAACCATTAAAAATACTAAATTTGTTGAAAATATACATTCAAATTTTAGCGGGACATAGATTCCAAAATGCAAGAAAAAACTATGATATTTGTAGAGGGAGAAATGGTGGAAGCAAAATCTGGACATTTGGAAGCTTAAACCAAACTACAATTGGAAGAACAACAAAATCAGTTAGCTTTGGAAGATCATAAAAATAAGTTATTGGAACAAATCACTGTGTTAAATGATGAGCTTTCTTAGATAGAAAAGTCTCTGTTGGTTCGGCCATGAAGGGTTTCATCTGAGATTCAAAGGTTAAGCGATGGTATAAATTCAATTGAAGGCAATGATGATACCGAGTTGAAAACTTTACGAGGTAAGGAGAATTACCGAGAAGTTCAGTTCCAATCTAAGCAAACTATCGTTCTTCGAGAAGGTAAAAGAAATCAAAACATAGATATGATCCATCATAATCTAGTGATTCACCTATTTTATATTCAGAATGTTATTCTCAATCTCTTGAAAGAACTCATAGTCATAGTAAAAGGAGGGTTTTTTTTATGATATGAGCTATTTGAAAAAACATGTTAGTCGAGGTAAGGGTTACCGAGGGAGCACGAGTATAAGAAATAGTATGAGTTGAACAAACCCAAATAAATATCAGTTGAAAAAGGACATAATGGTCCTATGTATCACAAACAAAGGTTTTGGACCCTCAGAATAGTTTTGGGAAACCAAGCCTCAAATACAAGGTTCATAACAATTTATGAACCCTTCGAAACAAGGACTTTATGTTATAACAAACGACGACGTATGTGGGAATTAGTACATGCATGAAATGGATTGTAGGACATCTTTTTTGTCTGCCAAATTATATGCTATTGTGCTTTTAAAACATTTTGGCATTGCAAAATTAGATAAGTTTGATGGAATACAAGATCCAGATGATCGTATCGAACAATTTAAGAACTATATGATGAATTTCGATATTGATGATAAATTGTTGTGTCAAGCTTTCCCACGTACTTTTAAGGGAACTGCTTTGAAGTGGTATAATCAGATTTCACAAGATAATATTAAAAAATTCATGATGTTTTATACAACTTTCAGAAGACATTTTTTAGGGAGTAAAGAGATGTGGACGAATGAATATACTTTAATTAATTGTATACAGATTATTGGGGAAAGTTTGAAAGATTATACAAAACATTATGTACTCACTTAGACAGGGTGAGATGACTATGATGAACAAGTTTTATGTGCTGCTTACAGATAAGGGCTACTCCCTACGGATCTGGCTAATGATACAACAATGGGGAAATCACTTACTTTCAGGGCTTTGATGGCTCAGGAGGAAGAATAGATTAAATTTGATTAACCAAAAAGGGTAAGGTTTATTCAAGAGTCCACATATAAGAGGATTCAACAAGATATTTCCTTAAATAATTAGGGTTATCAATCATAAAATTCTCTTCGACCTAGAGCTCCAATTAACTTTCCTAGACGGTCAGGAGTTTCCCAACTAACGGCTTCGGTTTATCAGCAACCACATATTCTGAGTTATCACAAAAAAATTCTCAAGTCGTACAGCAGAGACCAAGATCAAACCAATAGGTTTGACTAGTACATTATGCTGAATTGATAAAGAACACTGCAATAATTTTTGAAAGAGCTTGAAACTATGTTCAATTTCGAAAGCCTCAACATATTACGAATCCTAAAAAAGAGAGGATTATAAGGTTTTGTAAATAACATAATGATATTTGACAATATGACAAATTGTTTGAGCTGATGGTGGGTCGAGTATTATGGGTTGTGGAGCAGGAGTCTAGGAGTAACTCTGAAAGGATAGAAAATGTATCAAGCGATATGTTTTGGCTTTAAAGCGTCAAACAATAAAGCATAATATGAAACAGCTGTAACATAAATTGCGACTTGCAAAAACTTGCAGAGCTAAATTATTATAGTTAGTGAATGATTCGACTCTTAGTAAATCATGCATCAGAATGACACCTCGAGTAGCTGGGAAATAGTCAAACTACTCTCCGTATGTATTATGGACTTACAGGACGGCACCTCGAGCGACAACTCATGAATCACCCTTTGCCTTGACTCCATCATAATCTACTATTCCATATTATAAGTTACTTAATTAGTATAAGGTGGATAACGATGAAGTAATGAGGTCAAAACTTGACTTGATTGAGGAAAGAAGAACGAAAGTATATATATATTCACTCAACTTCCAAACTATAATGAGGATCATATATTCATCCAGAGTCCAACAGAGAGTATTTAAAATGGGTGATAAGGCTTTAAGAAAGTTTTTCCTATATACTAAAGAGAATAAGCTTAGAAAGTTGGGTTCAAACTGGGAAGGGCCATATTTAGTAGTTAAAAAATTCAAACAAGGGAAATATTATTTGGAAGATTGTGAAGGGAGGCCTCTTCAACATCCATGAAATCTCGAACATTTTCACTTGTATTGGGAATAAATTTGTATGTGTTGAATCAAAAATGATTTTTGTTATTAGTGTAATGACTAGTGGTACACTATTTCCTCACCGGTTGGTATAATATATTTCATTTTATCCATTTCTGATTTTTCTTCCAATCGTGTTATGATATCAATTTGTTTGTATTAAAAATAAAGTTTTAAAGTAATATATAAAAAAACTTCAAAAATTAGACGGGGACTGATCGCCATCGGTTTGGCAAAATCGAAGACAAATAACTTTTCAACTGGATATCTAAGTATTATTTTTATGGCGGCCGCATTTTTATAGTGACTAATTATAAATAAGCGAAAGTCATATGATGATTAATGTCGAATGATAAAAAGCATGTGGTGACTGAGTATTCAGTAATAGAAGTTCAAGGAAAATTTGAGCGATATTTAAATATCTGATTGAAAATGATAAGTGCTTTGGTTACATGCAAAACATGAGATTCAAAATACAAGAGTAACATAAATTAAAACATAATAAGAATATATATCAATCCTTTGTATCTACTATTATCTTCGGAAGAACTTTCTAAATCACTTTTCGAAGAACTCTCGTTTTACAAATCCTCATATATTGAAGAGTTAGAATATTCTCTTATGGACTCATCGGATTCTTCATTATCTTTGAAGGCTCCAGATTCGTTGGAAGTGGTCTTAAGACTATTTGAAGGACGTAGGTACTCGGGGAACATATACCAGTATTCCTTTAAATTGAGCTTAAAAAATTGTTATGAAAATCGAAGATAAAAAATATTTTGGTGTCTTTTTCACATTGTCTCAAAGTTTTAAGGCAATTGCTAGGCCATTCATCAACACTGGCTGCCGCAACTACTTCTTTTTCTTTGTCAGCTTGCACTTTGATTTTTTCTAAATCCTCAATAACCTATGTTTTTGCTAGTTCGCTTTCTTAAAAAAATCGGGTGCATCAAAGTTTTACTGCTCGTATTTAAGATTAACTTTGTAATTCTCGACCATATCCTTCGTTGTTTCCATGATAACTCAATTGAATTTAAATTTACCATGTTGGAAGATATTATATTGTATGATAAGTTTAGTTTGAGCAGATTTAACCCATCTTTAGTTGGCATCAAATTTCTTATGAATTTGACCAAACTGTTTAGCTAAAATATCATTTTTCAAAACTATTTTCCCTCATCTTTAAAGATCTTAACGTATGCTTTGAATTATTTTTATTTTCTTTCTAATTTAGCGAGAGGTTTAAACATATTATGGAGGTTCAAGGAAAAATCATCTACTGAAAGGAATAAAAATATTACATCTTTAGGGGAGGACCCTAATGGGTTGTTAACTGGAAACTGTGTTGTTTGGTTTTCTAGATGAAGGTTGCTAGTTTGATCAGGATCTTATTTTGTGTAAGGGTGCGTTAGCTTCAGAATGATGAATGTATTGTCTTTCTTCACCATATTTTGAGAGTGTTGGTGCAGGATTAGGGAAGGAAATAATTTTAACTTGCTCCGGAAGAGGGTTTATGCTTTTATCAACATTGCAAGTTTTCTTCTTTTCCAAAACAACCCTTTTCTTCTCTTAGAAACATGAGGAGCAAAAGTATCTTGGATAGGAATGCCAGCCTGAGGAGTGGCTGTTTCATCAAATTTCTTGCCTTTTTTGTCAGCTTTAGATTTTTCTCTTGACATTATGGCTAGGAGCCTTGTTCTTAGCTGGGATGACAACTCAAGCATCCGGAGCAGTTAATCTCTTTACGACACCGACTGGGTCAAGTGGATACATTAGAATCTTTGGTGAATGAACGATCTTAGGAGAAAGTTTCCATACGTTACTTTCAACCAGGTTTAGTGGGTCAAAGCATTAGTTGAATTAGTTTGACCATAATTATTTAGCTCATTGATTCAGTCGTGTAAAATACTCTTCGTCAGCGGGCAAATGATCTTGTAAGTGCTTGGTGATTTCTGCGTAAAACAATTAAATTAGATGGGTAATAGTTTTGAAACAAGTTTGACTAGAGATTAAATATACTTGTACTCTTCCATTTCAATGACAACTTTAGGAGGTTCTCCGTTGAGATTTCTTTCTCATTTTCCCAACACCCACTAATGAAAAATAGTATATGTTTCCATATCTTGTCCGCACCGAGGAGATCGTCAACCACTTTGGAGGTGTTCCCTATAATAATTTAGTAGAATAAGAGGCATAGATGTTTCGATACGAAAGTCTTCTCTATAAAATGTTCCATCAGAAGATCAATTTTGGATAGCATTGATGCCATGATGCATGAGAGCAGAGTGAACCAAAGGATATGATTTTCCTGAATTGGACACATGTTGATTAGTTAGAAGTACTGAATAATGATGGGATCCAATGGGAAGGGAAGACCCTAGTTTAATATCTCTGGATATACAACTAATTCTTCTTTCTAGTAGGATAGTTGAGTCTCTCCTTTATTGGAAAGTCTAATTGTGACCGTGTCAGGAATCCCCCACTGCATTCAAAATTAGGGTGCGTCAGATTCTAGGAATAATTTGTATTAAAATTTGTTAAGTTCTATGAGGTATTCAGGAAACACTTGGTTGAGATTCTCTCAAAAAATTGCAGCTAGTTCAATAGGAAGGGTAACAACTTCTTTGGATTTCTTCTTTCTTGGCTTCGGGCTTTTCTTTAAAGCTTCCTCATGAGATTCGATCTTAATTCTGTCTTAGATAATATGGACATCCTCAATGTTATCAGCAGCTTTAGTAGATTCACCATCAATGTTTGACTCATCATTTTTAGTTTCTTCAGAAGATTCGTTAAGAAGTTATGTTGAATCTTTATGCAGAATTACTTTTGTGTCGTTTGGATTAGAAGACTCCGATTGAGGGATATAGTTTTTTTAACGAACCATTTGTGAATACTCTTTGATTACAATTGATCCATTCGAGGGAGGAACAACCTTAACCTTTTCATCCTTAACCATTTTATTCTTTTGTTCTTTTAATCAAAATTAGTGATATCTCTTCTTGGAGATACATTTGTCGTTGGTATCACCCATCATGAGGAACTAGGATCGAAGGATAAGGTTTTGAGAACAAGCTTATGAATTGAAGGGATATGAACTGTGAGAGGAAGTTTTGAAGAAGGTTCGGGATTGAGTGGTTCATATTGTTTCTTTGTTGGAGGCTAGGGCCCGTAGGTAAAGGTTTGAATAACTTGTAAGGGCTGGTTGGATATTATCTCAGCAGTTTATCTCTCCTCCCTCTGAGCAATAGTCGTCCAATCTCAAGTGTTTTTTGTCCCGAACATATACAAAGGGTGGAGACATGATTAAAATGAATTTATTTTGAACAAGAATTTTTGAATAACTATGAAGAGGTTGTGAATGTTTGTTAACAATAAGATAATAACAAATATTGAACCGAAATGGTGTTTTTTGACAACGTGTAACTGGAAATTGGGTTTTATGATGGAAAGATATATAAAGATCTTTATCTATCTCTCTCTATCTCTAAAATTAGTAGTAGTGGTTTATGAGAGAGAAATTTGGGATTTATAGAAGAGATCTCAAGAGCTCAACGGTTATTTGATGAGAAGTATAAGAGTCTCGATAGTTGTCAAGACACGTCAAGCTCAGGAGCTTAACAATTACTTGATGAGAAGTTTAAGGATCCCAATAGCTTTCGAAATGTGTCATAGAAGTGAGTCAATGTCGTGCACAGTCTATAAGGTCAGAAATACTCCTCACAGATAAGATCGAAGGTACAACTTATATTTAATAGGTAGGGAAAATTTGAGTAGAATGGAAACATGAAGGGTATAAAATGTAATATTAAGTAAACATGTCTTTACTTAGTATAATTTTAGGGTAAAGTATCCAACAGAAGTATCCAACAGAAGCACCCATGTTGTTTCAGTGAGAACTTAACTCTACTATAAATATGTGTAATATTTCTTGGAAATAAAAAACACAACCTTATCTTAATTTTTATTTTTCACAAGTTCTCTCTCTAATATACTTGACTTGTTTTCTCTCTCTAGTAATCTATTCACGTTTTCTAAAAATATTTTAGACTAAATACCAAATATATACCTCAAAATAGTTTTGAAAATAATAAGTGTTAAGAGCCCAATCAAATCTATCTTTATATTTTACTATTTTTAAAGCTTATATTGCATTCTTTTTGTTAAAAAAGACGTGATAGATTTGGAAAAAATATATTATGCTAGCAAAGTTACAAGACTTTCACAATAAGCCAGCTAATATATTTTGCATATGTAACAACATATTATATTAGGAAAATAATGCGTAATATTGTTGTCTTCATCATTTTAACTCCATAAATTTGTCAATATGTAGTATAAATAATAGTCGATTGCAATATGATATATATATATATATATATATATATCACAAAAATTAATTCATATAATTTTGAATATTTAATTTTTAAAAATAAACTATGAAATAAACTTTATTTATACCATATAAATATTAGATAATGCATTTTTGTGGATATTAATAATGTGATAAATATCTAGATGTTAATGTTATAGCATTTCTCACATTATTAATATCCACAAAAAAATGCATTATTTAATAACTTCTTTGAAGAAATAGACTTTATTTACATTTTTGGTCTTTTTTATTTTATAAATTCATTTTTTTTCTAAACCACGTATTTTTATGACTTATTATGAACATATCTAGTTCAAATACATTGAGTACTATTGAGGATGCAAAGCTTATATAAGACCTAGGTTTCAAGAATACACGTGAGTGAGAAGATGACTTTTACCGATGATATATTTGCTTATTGAGAAATTAGAACCAAATCTTATAAGATTATCAAGCTTACCAATCTACATATATCCAAAACAAAAATCTTATTTCTATTTACCAATAATTAGGAATTACTATAAGCCTACAAAATATACTCACTTTAACCATTTTATATGAAAAAATATGTTCAAAACCTAACAGAATATTTTGTATAATCTGGAGATACAGACCTATAATAGATCCTAATTTTAATTTTTTAATAAAATCTGATTTTTTGGTGCCTTGGTCACTTTATCCATGAGTCGCATACCCAAATTTATTTCCAAAAAAGTTTATATAGTTTATCATAATATTTAATGATTTTATGTTGATCATATTTAGCTAAACAGACTAATCTTCTAAATTTGATGGAGAATTTGTAAATTGGTAAAGTTTAAATGATTATCTTAATCAATGTGAGACATTCGTGTCAGATAGACATTATAACGTTCAACGACCAAATTTTATTTGTATATTTAATTAAAGATAATAGAACTAGAGTAATATTATCATAAAATATTTAAATGACTGGAGTGTTGAAGGGACCGATACTACCTTTGTACTATCTGACATTTACTAATGATTTCAAAATTATCGACGACATACTCAAAACTGAAAAATTCTGGAAAAAAAGATTTGTCTTTCTATCTAGAGTTTGGGAGAATGTGAAGGATATATCCGAAGAGAATCCTTCAAAAATCAACCTTATTTGGAGAAGTAACAGTAAGTTCTCTTGTATTTCCGTTTAATCTTTTATTACTTGAATCATTTTTTACATGTATTGCTACTGTACTCAGGAATTTCGAAGAGATACAATAGTCGCAAGAAGGATGCAATAGACATTTTTGTTAAGTTGACCACTTGGGAAGAAATGGAATGGGGAAATGATTTCCACTCAACTTTTCAACCCATAAACTTCATCACTAGTCATCTGTGAAGGTTCTTCTAGGGTGTCGACCTCCCCGAAACCTTACTGGAGCCACCAAACCCATAACTTGTTGTGAAGAGATTGATTGCACCTGATGGTAAGGTTTACTTTGCCTGTGCGAAACATATCTGAAAGTCATCAGCCCTTGAAAAAGAAAGGAAAACAGAAAAAAACAGATAGTATATCTGGTGCTAGTCCTTCAACTAAACCGAAGCCACAAAATAAGGAGACTAAGACCAAAAGAAAGACAACTGAAACTAGCCTTCCAACAATCAAAGAAAGAGTCGATGCTGAACCTTCTTCGAAAAGAAAGAAAACTGCTGCCCAATGAAAAAGATTACTTCAAAAAATTCACCAGTTAAAAGAGCAGAAAAGAACCTTGAAGAAACTGTTTAAGAAGTGCCTACTTCCCTAGCTGAAGAAACTCTAGTGGAAGATCAAGGAAGAGAACCTACAACCAATGATCACCGATGAGATGACCACTTTATTCCCGATGAGCCCATTAGTACAGAGGAGCTTCAGAATCTCTACAAAGATATGGATATAAGGGTCCAACAGATCCAAGAACAACTTCAACAAATTGGTCGTCACGTTACCGCTCATGTTCTAACTGAAAGCCTAAATCCAGATCTTCATCTGGCTCCCTCATTCGCTGCACTTATGTCTTTCAATAATCAAAGCTTCATCCATATCCCAGAGTCATCCGAAATTGTTATACTTGCTTATTCCAATCTTGAAACAGCAGCAAAATCACTGTCCACAACAATAAATTCTTCTCGAAGCCATTTGGAAACCATGGTTAAAGATATGGTGTGATATAAAAAAGATGTTGCTATAGAGAAGAAGATGAGAGAAATATTTGGAAAACAAATCGAGGATAAATATCATGTGCTCCAAGCTCACAGGTCGGAATTTATCAAAGGAGTCATCCACCTCAAACGTCATATATGTTATGTGCATGATCAACAAACAAAAGAACTCAAGATCTCCCATCAGGTTGAGATAAATGAACTTAAAGCTAAACATGCCAGGGAGATATCCGAGGAACATAAAAAATACTCCTCTTTTCAAGAATCTCTGAACAAGAATGAAGGAGAGAAAAAAAGTTGACTGATGATATGGCTGCATTCAAGACAGCACTCGAAGAAGAAAAACGAACTGATGTTCAAACTGCCAAGACTCAGTGTGGACTGGACACCTTAGCTGCAATAAAAAATGTCGAGGAGCAACAGTCACTTTGCTCCGCAAATTTCACGCAACGTTCCTAAAAGCAAATCTGTCAAACTTTTGGGAATTGATCCTCATAGATAACCGTCCTAGTGAAGCTTTCGAACCTATTCTAACTGATTCTTCTGAAGAGACAGAGTCAAAAGAAAATTTAAATGCCAATAAAGAAGAAGAAGATTCATCCGAAGAGAACTCTGAAGAGAATAATTAATTATTATTTCTGTTTGTTTGTATTTTGTAATCATCTTTTGTTGTTGATGATTTATTTTGTGAATGTTTAATTTTTTGGCATTAAAAAATATCTTCGTGTAAGATCGGATTCTAACTTCAATGAAAAACTACTCTTCTTCTTTCCACATTTATTTGCTAAGTTTTATCTTATCATGAATACTTTTAATTTCATGAACAAGACATAATGACCTCGAATTTGAATATACATCACATATATATTTGTAATTTGTTAAAATAAAAATAGTGCATTTAGAAAATGTTGACACCTCGAATAGAATGAGTGAGTTTAGAGCACGTTGAACATCGAATAAAATGAGTACGTTTAGAGAATGTAACACCTCAAAGATAATGAGTGTCTTTAGAGAACGTAGCACCTCAAATATAATGAGTGCATTTAGAGAACATAACACCTCGAATATAATAAGTGCAATTAGAGAACATAGTACCTCGAATATAATGAGTGCATTTAGAGAAAGCACCTTGAATATGGTTGTTTCTTTAAACAGTTCTTTTAATAAGCGTATAACACTTCGAATCAAAACAGTTACTCTTGGTCAACAGCTTCAAAGTGATCAGTCTTTGACCAGGTAGGAAAGAGAGTGTCAATTATTTAAAAAAATCTTAAAAATATAAACTCATTCCTAATATTATTTAAAATGTTCTATATTCCAAGGATGTTGAAGTATCCTCCCATGCTCATTATAACCTCGAATATGTACCCGGCTTTATTTTCTCCATCACCATATAAGGACCTTTCCAATTCCGGGCCATTTTTCCAAGTCATTTGTCCTTTATATGGAGGAATACTTTCCTTAAGACTTTGTCACCTACTTTAAATTCTCTCCTTCTCACCTTCGAATTATATCGACTCCTCATCAAAGTTTGATAATGAGTCATATTAAAATGTGTTATAACTATTTTCTCTTCGATCAAGTTTAGGTTTGTTCTCTTTGCCTTTTCATTTAGCTCTTCGAAATAATGAAGCAATCTATAAGAAGGTAAAGTATATTGTGTAGGGCTAATATTATCTACACCATACACCAAGGCAAAAGTTGTTTCTTGAGTGGCCTCTCTAGGAGTTGTACGATAAGCTTACGATACCTCTTGCAAATAGTTAGGCCATTTGCCTGCAACTCCTATTAAATTATTCTTCAAACCTTCCAAAATTGACCTATTAGCCACCTATACTTGACCATTTGATTGATGATGAAAATGTATAGAAAAACATTATGTGATTCCCCTCGAAGCGCAAAAAGAAGTCATTTCTCTATTGTTAAATTGAGGACCATTATTTATGGTGATTTTCTGAGGCACTACAAAGCGACAACAAATATTATTCACAATGAACTTAAGCATTGGCTTTTATACCAGATCATGGTTCATCCTCAGCCCACTTTGGAAAGTATTCCACTGCCACAATGATCATTTGACGTCCTCCAGAAGCCATAGGCAATGACCCTACCAAGTCTATTCCTTATCAGTCAAAAGGAATAGCTTCAAAAATAGATATAAGTGGAACTGTTGGTTCATATATATAATTGGAAAATCGTTGATAAATATCACAGTATCGAACTAAGACTTTGGCATCATTCATAAATGAAGCCCAATAATAACCTGCCAACAAACTCGATGCGTCAAAGACTTGAAACCATAGTAAGCTGAACCTTCACCATTACGCAACTCAGATAAAATCTTTTGAGATTCGTGCTCACCCAAACAACGCAGCAATGGTCTACTTAAAGACCTTTTGTATAACACTTCATCCAATATAACATAACCATGAGCCTTATACCTTAATTTTTTTAGTTAGTTGTGCATCTTGAGGTAACATACCTCTTAGTAAAAAATTAAGGATATCAGACCTCCAATCACTTTGAATTATGTCTGGAGTGACAAATATTTCCTTAACATATTTATATTGTTTTGATCGTTTTCAAATCGAAGGACTTTCTTGTAATATTATCCATGGATATTCTTCTGTATACATAATTGTTGCCAAAGAATCAAAAACTCTATTATCTCCTCGGTTAATATGCTCTACAATCACTTTGTCAAACAAAAAAGTCAAATTTTGAAGCTTGCGCAAATACAAAGTTAATTGATCTTTCTTTGCCTCAAATACACCTGCCATATGATTCCAAACGAACTGTTGTTGCTCCACAAATATTTGCAAGCCTTAAAACAGCTAATGTAGCCTCATACTCGGCTTCATTATTTGATGCATGAAAACCAAACCAAATAGCCTGATACATTGCTTCCGCGGAAGGAGAAACTAATTGAACCCCTACATTACACCCCAATATACTGGACCCACCAGCTGTTCGAACCACCCACATCAAACTTTCTGGAAAGACATCTTTATTTTTCCCCTCATCTGATCAGCTCGAATGAAATTAGACCAGAAAATCAGCTAAAACTTAAGCTGTAATAGCTATAACAAAAATGATGTTAGAATCTCCCAATTTCACTCACCATTTGGTCATTCTACCAGGAATTCATGGTCATTGTAATACATTCTTTAGTGGGAAAGAATTTTGAATCACAATGGTGTGAGCTTTAAAACAAGGGCGCATTTTTCTAGCAGGCACCACCAAAGCCAAAGCTAATTTTCCAAGCTTTAAATACCTTTTCTCTGATACCAACAAACTTTTGCTAACATAATAGACTGTCTTTGAAACTCGTTTGTCTTCGTATATCACAACAACACTTACAACAAAATCAGACACTGTTATATACAACAACAGTTGTTCTCCAATTCGAGGCTTAGACAAAATCTCTCGTGATAATAAAAGATCTTTAATCTTTGAAAAAGCTGCTTCACAATCTAGCGTTCATTCAAACTCTTTGGGTCTTCGTACTACTTGGAAAAAAGGAAAAACTTTGTTAGAAAACCTTCAAATAAATCGATTAATGGTTGCTAACCTTCCTCTCAAAACTTGCACCTCCTTTATAGTTCGAGGCGATGTCATCGAAACCAAAGCCTTCAACTATTCAAGATCTGTTTCTATCTTTTTTTCACTAATGATGTACCCTAAAATTTCCTTGATCGTACACCAAAATTACATTTTTCAAGATTCAACTTCAAACGAATGACCTTCAAATTTAAAAAGGTCTCCTTTAGATCTTCGAGGCGTTCACTATCTGTGGAATTTTTAACCAACATATCATCAATGTATACCTCCATATTCCTTCCAATATGAGGAGCAAAAAGCCTTATTCACCAACCTTTGAAATGTCGCTCCAATATTCTTCAACCCAAATGACATGACCCTATAACAATGTAGTCCTTGATCAGTAATGAATGTAGTACTTTCCTGGCATTTGGGATCTATTTTAATCTGATTATACCATGCAAAGGCATCCATAAAAGACAGAATTTTATTCCTTGAAGTAGAATCAACCAGCTGATATATTCAAGGGACAAGGAATGGGTCTTTAAGGAATGCTTGATTTAAATCTGTGAAGTTAATACACCTTCGCCAATTTCTGTTCTTCTTTTTTACTAACATCGAATTTTAAGTTCATAAAAGAAATTGCGCCTCTTTAATATGTCCAATTCTATAGAGACAATCCACCTTTTGAACAATAACCTCTAAATTTTCCACAATAAAAGCTCATCTCTTTTGAATAACAGGCTTTATCCTCGAATTTATAGCTAGGCTATGGCATATTATTTCAGATGGAACGCCTATCACATCCTCTATTTTCCAAGCGAAAACATCCAAATTATCAAATAGAATTTATAGCAATTGATCACGCAAAGTAGAGGACAACAATGTTCATATTTGTAAAGTCTTCCTATTAGAAACAATATACTCTTCGATGTCTTGACTCACTGTTAAAGAACCCGAGGTTTCCCTCGGATTAGCCATTTCCTCTTCATCTGAAGTCAACCCCCTTGGCTGCTATTCAGCCATCTGATCCTCATTATTATAACCTCGAACCCTAGGTGTTGTTTCATAACATTCCATAGCCATGTTTTGGTCATTTTGAACCACACCAATACGATTTCCAATAGCATACTTCAAATATTGATGAACATTAGACACAACATCATACATTCTGGAAAGCCAAGATCTCCTAAAAATAACATTATAACTTGTTGGGCATTCAACCACCATAAGCAAAACTTGAAATTTCTTTTTTAAACGGGTCTTTACCCAAACACACCTCACATTCAAATTCTCCATTCTGAACTCTTACCCCTGTAAAACCAATTATAGTAAGATTAGACTGATAAATTCGAGGCAGATTATGCATCCTATCTTACGTAGATTTGAATAACACATTTGTAGAAATCCATGTATCAATCAGAACACGTCAAATTTAACATCCAGATATTTATGCCCCTATAACCACGACATCCTCATCATGACCAACTATTCCCCTCAAATCATCCTCGTTGAACAAAATAAAAGGAGTATCTTGCTTTTCATATAAATGAGTAGACATCATTTCGTCTAATTGAGTTGCTAAACTGACAACGTGCCTTTTTCTGGAACTATTAGTATTTCCAGACATGAAATCTCCCCAAAAGATTGCTAAAGATTCAAAATAATCACATAATCTGGATCAGTATCTAAATATTCTGATGATGTGTCAAAATCATCACATTTAGAATCTAAAATCATTAGTGAACTGGTAGCGAAGCGGGAATAGAAGAAACATACAACGATAAAACCCTAACCTTATGTTAGAGAAATAAGGAGACTCAGAATAATAATTCTCAAAATTCAATTAATCAAATTCTGACGGCAAAATAGGGTATAGGATGCTTTATATAGCATGAACCAAAACCCTAATTCCAAATAAGGAAAATTACATAAATGTTTGAAAATAAAATAAATAAATAAAATAACGCTAAAATATTAAAACTGGTTTTCGAAGGCTCTACAGGTCGAATCTGGGTATCAAACTTAGTGACAAAGTCACATTTTTGAAATCTGATGGGCTCATCAAAATCTTCGATTAGAGTACCTGTTTGACCCGATTTCGATACCTAGGAAAGAAACCAGTCTGTTCGCAGTCTTCGCTACATCATCCTTCCCCGGTTGGGAAGAATTCGACCTCGAATTCGGAACGCTGAAACATTGAAAGAACTGTAAAAACATTGGCGTGTTCACCAATGATAAGGGTGTAAGAGGTGAGAATCCGAATGCTGCAGCTCTTGTAAAGAAGTGGTTTCTCAGCTTTGTCCCTCTTTACCATGTCATCAGCAGTACCGTGGTCACCAGTATGAAGATATACTCCACCCACTTGTTCTATGTATGCTTTTTCAACCCATTTACTAAGCACAACATCACCTTTGCACGTGCAAAAAGTTGTTGTCTTTCCAGTTCCAGACTGTGCTTGTTGTATCACATCAAAACCCTTGCAGAAAGGAACAATTCCTCTTTGTTGAATAATACATGGCTTCTCAAGTTCTTCAGAGTATATATCTGCCAGCAGATTCAAAACACTGCAATCTTCTATTTTTAACTTGTAACACTTTCTTTTATTTCCCCAACCATCACACAAAAATCCTCCAGGTTCTATTACAAAACCTAGTCTTTTATCCATTAAAACACTATTCTTTTCTTTTATCAATTTATTCATAATCTCAAACACACAAATATCATCTTCCATTTTTCCAATACGACAACATGTATCCACCGAAAACCGAATCAAAGGTTTGATTTTAGGATAACATAAAATACTTGGAAGATGCATCTCCACAATAAAATCTGCTAGTTTGCAGTGCTTCTTCAATAGAAGGTCTGAAGCGATGTAGTCTGGTGTATTGAAGCCTGAGACAATATCTCGATCTACAAGTTTCTCCTCAATATCAATTAGATCTTCATCATCCCAATCATCATCATACTCATCGTAGACTGGTTTGTCAAATACCAACCCAAATACATCTTCAAAAATATTTGTATCATAGACTGGTTTGTCAAACACGGAGTCAGACACAGTTTTAGCATCACAACTAAGATCGGCAGTTGGTGCAATTTGAGCATGAAACTCCTTAACTGGTGGTGGTTTTGGAGACATTACTCTAGATGACACTAATATAAACTTGATACCATCTTTCACAAAACTGTATCGATTTGTTCTACTATCATAAGTAGAATTTCTCTTAAATTGCCATGGACTTCCTAAAACTAGATGGCAAACGTCCATAGGAACTACGTCACACCATGCTGTATCTTTGTAATTACCAACAGAAAATGCAATTTGACACAGTTTAGAAACCGTTACCTCAGTGTACTCTATCAGTGTTGACAGTATGTATGGGTATGGAAGAGCTTCAGTCTTCAACGCTAGTTTCTGAACAGCCTCCTCTGAAATCAGATTCTCATAGATATCTGAATCAATTATAAATTTGTAAATTCTTCTTCCAATTGTGCAGGTAGACTTGAAGATGTCGTTCTCTATTCTAGCCTTCAAATCAAGAGGTACCCGGAACATGATTCCTGTATCTGCGTAGCAGGAATTGTTGGGCTCTGATACCAATATGGTAGCAAAGCGGAAATAGAAGAAACAGACAACGATAAAACCCTAACCCTAGGTTAGAGAAATAAGGAGACTCAGAATAATAATTCTCAAAATTCAATTAATCAAAGTCTGACGGCAAAATAGGGTATAGGATGCTTTATATAGCATGACCCAAAACCCTAATTCCAAATAAGGAAAATTACATAAATGTTTAAAAATAAAATAAATAAATAAAATAATGCTAAAATATTAAAACTGTTTTTCGAAGGCTCTACAGGTTGAAATCTGATGGGCTCGTCGAAATCTTCGATTAAAGTACCCGTTTGACCCGATTCCGATACCTAGGAAAGAAACTAGTCTGTTCGCAGTCTTCGCTACATCATGAACTTTCTTCCTTCGAATTCGGGTTAGCAACTTGTTGTGTCGATGCGCTCAGAATTTTCAATCCCGTCTTTGTCCTTCAACAAAAGTAGGAAACTTGCCATTTGCTGTTAAAACCTGTATCTCGTTCTTTAAATCTATACAGTCTAAATTGTTGTGCCCCATATCATTATATTACTTGCACAATTTGTTGTTGTGCTCTTCTTTTGGTCTGTTTATTAAAGCTAACTTTTTAAAACTTACATAACCTTTGAACTTTTCGTAAATTGAATAAACATTTTCAGCTAAATCAGCATAATACTCTAGCCTAATCTACTGATTTAGCCTTGATCTTTAAACTAGTAACCTGTAACTTGAGTTAGATACCCTCCAATTCGAGGAGGCCAATTGTTATTATTCCTTGGACGAGGTGGCTGATAATTCGAAGAGTGTCCTTGATGATTTGACACTTGTCCTAAATTTTTTTGACTAGGTCCAACATCTCATCGAACCCTAGTTGATTCTTCCACTTTAATCTAGTCCTCCACTTGAGCCATACAAGCTCCAAAAGTTAAAGCTCTCCTTTTTTTTCATTTTCCAAATCACCTAGTAATAACCCTTGTTGAAATGCAGTCATAACCACCACCTCTTCATAATTATCTAATCCTGCTTTTGTTAACATAAAATGCTTCGTATAGTCTTTCGATTTCTCTCCAACAAATTGCTTACATTGTATTATCGTATCTCCATTTGTACGCATTTATTTGCTTCCCACAAACTGTCGTCGGAAAGCTGTATAGAAATCTCTAAAGTTGGTAATATATTCCCTCGTAGTTATATTATACCACTCCAATGTTGTGTCCTTGAATGTTTGAGAAAAAGCTCTGCAAACCAGCCTATCATCATCTTTGAAGTTCATCATATAGTTCTTAAATTGATCGATGTGATCATCAGGATCCTGCATCCTATCGAAGTTTTTGACCTTAGAGATATCAAAACGCCTCAGAAGAGTAATGGAACTTATCTCAGTTGTTAAAGGAGAATTTCTCAAGTTTACTTCTTATACATACTGGTCATCCCTTCCTCTTCCCATAACAATGTACAAATTCTGATCAGATACACCTGTGTATTAATTAGATGTATTCCC
The DNA here is from genome assembly GCA_036936605.1 of Limnanthes douglasii subsp. nivea. Classification (NCBI taxonomy): domain Eukaryota; kingdom Viridiplantae; phylum Streptophyta; class Magnoliopsida; order Brassicales; family Limnanthaceae; genus Limnanthes; species Limnanthes douglasii. Next base: position 121,807,116 of record JAUPFV010000005.1, on the reverse strand, counting down.
TTCACACCATTCAGTTTCCCTCAAACAATGAGGCACATTATCTCTTTTGTTTTATATTTTTACGTGATTTTCGAGGCAAACCTTTTTCTCCTTTCGAAGATCCCTGATACATTTTTTGCTTAGATGATCCTTCATTAGATTCTGAGCTATCAAATTCATCATTCTTAGGTGTAATATACTTGTGTTTGTCTTTCTTTTCTTTTTGAGAAGTACGATGTTCTTTATCAGACTCAAAATACGTTTTCTTCCGATCACTTCAAGTCTGATGAGCTGTGTAAGATCGATCATATTTATTTTCCAACTCAAATTTCTCATCAACTTGTCGTACCTTAGATTTTAGCCTTCCTGATTGAATATGTTGTTCTCTTTGAACATACTTGTCATTTAATGTCGTTATTTTATCCAACAAATGATTCATCTGAACTTCAATATCTGAATGACCTTGTTGTACTGGATTTGATCATCTTCTTTTTACTCTCTTCCCTACGTAAATTAGATCTCAAAGTTTCAGTTGCTTTTTAAACTATTGGATCAGTCTCATTTCCTGGTTCCATATCGATCTAGAGCGATATAATTTTGCAAGAACTCTAAAGTTTTTGTTTTTTTATGTGAAATTAAGGTACTAATCGAATAAAGATCCCATTGTGGTCGCCAATTTTTTAAGTGTAGATCTTTTTTCTTGAGAGAGAAAGCAAAATAGAGAGTTTAATTATGGAAAGAGAAAATAAGAGAGAGTAAGAATCGGTCTACTGAAAATGTGTCAGCCTTTACTCATTGTCTCAACCTTTATTTATAGGTGCGTCTGACTCAGTTTAACTGAATCAGTTATACAAATGGATAAATTTTACTTCAACCCCTTATATTTACAAGTAGTTCCAATTCCATCTTTCAACTATACAATTTATCGTATACAACTTTAATTATATTACAATTAAGCCATCAACATTTCATATCCTTATTAGGGTCAATCCTTCGACTTCAAACTTTATATTTTATTTTCTCATCACCTTCATTCATCAACTATTCCGTAATTTTACTCCATGTTTAAAATTTTCATTGAGCTCAACAAACCAATCTTTGTTACATGTCCTATGATTTGAGAAATCGGAATCGATAAACCAAATCCTCTTATCTTCAACCTCTTTAATATTCATATGAGCCATTAAAAGTAATTCTTCTCCTTCATCAAACTTGACATAGTTTGTTCCTTTACCGCCATTTGGGCATTCGTATTCATAGTGTCTTAGCTTGTGACACCTGAAGCACTCAATGTGAGTTCTGTTAATAGTCCATCCTCTTGCACATCTTCCCTGCCTCTCGAGAAATTACTTCTCGTTCTTCCAAAATTACTTTTTTCACTGCATTGTCCATAGTTGCGATCACCCTCGACTTTAATACTTTTTCTTCTGAGACCTTGCATAGTAGTTATGTTTATGAACAAGTAATGAGCTTTGAAACTCATTGACTGTCATTTGATCAATATATTTTGACTCCTCAACTGAACATATAATATAATTGAATTTTTCGTCATCGTGTGCAAGATTTTCTCAACAATCTTTACATCTTTCAGGTGTTCTTCACGGGGTCTCATGCCATTTTCTATGACCATGAATTTTCCAAAATAATTTGTCACTGTCTCACCCATCTTCGTCTCCTTTGTTTCAAACAATCTTCAAAGCCTCTGGATTAGCACGCTTCACTCTTTCATTGCCATGACACTTGGTATTCATTGCTTTCCAAAGTTGTTTGGATGTCTGCTTTTGAGTGATGGTCTTCAAAATAGTCTTGTTAATGGACTGAAATAGATAATTCGTTTGCTTCAAATCTTTAAGCCTAGATTCATCCAACATACTTTGTTGCACTGCAGTCAACGCTTCACTTTCTCCAGGTTCCTTGTGGCCTTGTTGAATCACATAGTATTCTTTTCAACGTAAGAGATTCTCCATGAGTAAACTCCATTGATTGTAATCTCCATCAAGTTTGGGCACATATGGGACACTGAATTGTTTTTGAATCACATGTCATTTTCACACTTTCCTCACTCTTGTTTCACACTTTTTTTACTTTTGTTTTATAATTTCCTGATTTTTTTCACACAAACACCCTTGTTTCACACTTTACATACTCTTGTTTTATACTTTCTTCACTCAAACACTCTTGTTGCACTCAAACAGATCTCGTCTGATAATGCTCTAATACCAAATTGAAAGAGTGATATGCACATAGAATAAAGCTCAATATTTTAAACTACATCACAAAATGGCTTTAAATATCCTACAAAAACCGTTTCGCATTTCAACTTATAAATAATAGCTTTTATTGACCAAAATAATAACAGCTAGAACACTAATTCATACAACGTCTAAAATATTAGTTTATATAACATCCAATTATTAAATTAAATAATTAAAACAATTCCAACCCTCGTTACCAATGTTGGATCGTCTAATTTATCATAAGACATTAGTTATTTATGACCACTATCGAAGTATAAAATTTTCTTTTATTTAGCCAAAAATTCTATATCATTAGAATTATGGTGAATTATGTCAGTCTTAGCTTCTGTCTGATTTGGTAATGTATCACTTCTTTTTTATATTATATTTTAACTATATTCCTTCACATTTGATATAAAAATTATAAATTATATTCATTACTGTAATTTTTGTACCTTTTTCTAGCGAAGCAAAAAAATCTCTTTTTAAAATTTCATTCAATATAATATGGAGATTTTGATAATATCTTCCTTTAGGATTTTAGAGGAACCTGTTTTTACATTATATCAAAACAAGGGGAAATCTTAGAAACAATACAAACCCTAAAGTATGGATACAATGTAGTCGGTAACCGTGACAATGAAAATCTGGTTTCAGGCAACTCATTTCCCAAACCTGGTAACATTGGTAGCAAATAGTCATCAGGGCTCTCCAGAATTCAACATAGAAGATGAAGATAAAACTTTCAAAGAAATATTTGACAAGAAAATAAAGGATGCTAAAGGTAAAAACAAAACTAAAAGTAAGATCATCAGGGCTCTTCAAGTCACAGGAACAAGTAAATCTAAACCATCTCTCCTTAATAATGATTAGTGTTCTTAACTAGAACATCAAAGGTATAAAAGATAAGTCTTCTCTTAGGAGGCTCAAATACTTAACTAACAGAAACAATACCAAATTTGTTTCCATTCAAGAACCTCTGATTGGTAGTGAAAACATTGAAATTACTAAAAAGATTGGTGTCAATCAGTTCAAATCCAACATTTCAAATAAAATTTGGCTATTCTGGCATGATGATATCATTATCAATGTCATAATAGACCATAATCAATGTATTCACTTTGAAGTGAGACACTCTTCTTTTAATCATTACTTTCTTATAACTGTGGTTTATGCAAAATGTCAGAGACTCAACAAAGTTGATCTCTGGAACACTTTGAAAACCATCTCTTCTACTAACTTAGAATGGATAATATTTGGTGATTTCAATGATGTTACTACTATTGATGATCAACTAGATTTTTCTTCTTTTTGTCAGAATAGTACTGATGATTTGATGATTAAAGAATGCATAATTGAAGATGCTGGATTTGCTGAGTCTAAATATACTTGGTCTAACAAAAGTTTTAAATTCTTAAATATGTGGTCTTTAGATAGTGATTTTATTCTTTTTGTTGAAAACAAAAGGAACCAAGATATAGAAGGGGATCCCTTGATCAAGTTCTGGCATAAATTAAACAGACTCAAGGTTGGTTTAAAAACTTGGAACAAGCTACATTTTGGTAATATTTTCAATAAAGTGCAGGCTCTCGAGGAAGAGGTTCATATGTTAGAAATCAAGCATCAAAACCAAAACTACATTAATACTAGGACTGACCTTTCTAAAACAAATACCTTTCTTTTTCAAGCTCACAAAATGGAAAAATTATATTGGCTCTAGAAATGCTATGCAAACTGGACTATTGGTGGAGATAAAAGCACTAAGTTATTCCAAAGTTATGTCACTAAGAAAATGAAGAGAAAATGCATAAATGGAATTAAATAAGACAATACCTAGATCACAGACAGAAGTGCAATTGGCCTTTATGCAGTCTCTTATTTCAAATAAAGTCTTACTAATTACCCTTACATCAATAGGAAGGATGAGCATGAAAAAAATACTTGATCTCATCTTTAACAACATCCTTTCTTTGGTGAAGAGGAGATTTGGGACATCATTAACAACTTGAATTCCTCAAGTGTTGTAGGTATGGGTGGTTTCAACAAGTTCTTCTATAAAACTTGTTGGAACATAATAAAAAAATACCTCACTCAAGCTATGCATTATTTTATCCTAGGTAAAAATCTTCCGAAAAGAATTCTAGCTACTGGAATATTTTTGATTCCTAAGTCTGGACATCCCACTATGTGGAAAAACTACAGACATATAAGCCTCTATTCTCTATTAAATAGAATCATATCCAAAATTCTGATAAATAGGTTTACTAGAATTCTTCCCACGATCATTTCCAAAACTCAAGGTGGATTTATGCTTGGTAATTGTATTCAAGAGAACATATTAATTGCTAAGGAACTTTTACATGATTTAAACAGAAATGTCAAAGACAAGAATATTCTTATCGAGCTAGATATGTGCAATGCTTTTGAAAAAATGACTCACTGCTTCATAATTAAAGTTCTTAGCAAATTTGGTTTCTAAAAAAGGTTCATTAATATTATTAATAAGATGATTTCTTCTGTATATGTCTCTATAATTTTCAATGGAGAGGCCATAAGCTTTTTTAAAACTTTTATAGGGTTGAGGCAAGGTGATCCCTTCTCGCCAAACCTTTTTATCATTTCAGAAGAAGTTTATTAAGAGGTCTTAATAAACTCTTTGAATCTAATAACAATATGAAATATAAAAACAGAAGTAGCATGTCCATTCATAGCCTAGCCTTTGCAGATAATATACTTATTTCCACTAACAACAAGGAATCTACTTTAGTGTCTCTTAGAAATTTTCTCCACATTTATCAGGATGCGTCTAGATAAATGATCAGCAAAGACAAAACGAAAGTGATCATTACTTCTAGGATGAATCCTTTTAAGATTAATATCATTACTACCAGACTGGTGTCAGTACTAATACTTTACCTACAAAAATTTTGGGTATTACCATCAACACTAACAACAAAGCAAGTAATTACTCAAATATTCTCAGCAAAATAAACAATAAGATCGAAGATTGGGAATTGAGCCACCTTTCATTTACATGGAAGTTTGATAAGGAAGTAAAACTTCAGGGACTAAAGTGTAAATAATAGAAGTTTAATGGAACAATTTTGATTATGTATTTCTATTGAGGACTAAGGGTTATTTATCCTTTTATGTAACTACTTTCAGTTTTGAGCTAAGTCTCAGCGCCTCTATATAAAGGCCAGGGTTAAACCAACAAAGGGGTTGAACACTTTTGATCTAACTCATTTTATGCTCAGACTTTCTCTCTCTAAAATATTTCTCTCACTAAAACACACTTATCATTCTTTACTAAGGCGACTTCTAACAATTAAAATCACCAAATTGGAAACTCCACTTAGGACTTAACTATCAATTAATGTCTTACTTTCTTGTTCGAATTCTATTGATATTTTTATTTTCTCTTTTGAATTCTTGCAATGAATCCTGAAAACAATCCATTAGTTCGATCAGTGATGGAAGCGCTAAGAGACGATTTACCAAGGAACGAAAATAGACTAGACGGATCTGTTCTGATCCAAACTCATTCAGATATTGAAATGTGTATGAACCAGCTTCTAGATAAAATAAACGCACTCAACGAAAATTACGAGCAAAAAGAGTAGGAAATTCACTCGGCGAAGCTTAAATCCGAGGTGAGACAAGTAAACGAGAAAACTGAGATGGGAAATCAGTCTGATCGATCTTGTACTGATCGGCATATTAGGAATGAGCAGAAATATGTCGCCTCTAGTGATGAGCAGGTTGAAAGTTCTACTCCAGGCTTTCGAGTTATAAGAGTTCTTCGAAGGAGGAAAAAGAAAGGGAACAGCCAATGAAGCATAATAAGGAACATAAATCTAAGAGGGACATTATTCCTTGTTGTTTAAGAGAATCTACTTGGTGTGAGGGGAACACATCAAATCAATATGCTGAGACTGATCGAAATTTGTACACAATCATGGATACTGAATATCAGTACGTGTAAGGTGTCAATTGGAGGAACTCTCCATTGACGAGTGAAATTCGATCTATTACGCTTCCGAAGCGTTTCGATATTTCTTAGGTTGAAAAGTTTGATGGGATGCAGAATCTAGATGATTATATCGAATAATTCAAGAATTACATGATGAATTTCGAAAATAACGATCGGCAGGTTTTTCGTATTTTTCACAAACTTTCAAAGGAACAACATTAAAGTGGTACAACCGGATTCTGAGGGGATCCATTTCAAATTTCATGGATTTTTATACTGCTTTTCGAAAGCAGTTTGTTGGAAGTAAGGAGATGAGAGAGAATGGAGATACGATTATCCAGTGCAAACAGGCGGTTAGAGAAAATTAAAGAACTACACAAAGAGGTTTGTTCTGACTAATGGCTCACAAGTTTGGATAATTGCGAAGAAGATGTGGCGATGTCAGCTTTTCGCCAGGGATTACTTGGGAACCTGGCTAATGAAACGAAAAAGATGAGAGCTTTAACCTTTGAAGGACTGATGGCTCAGGTTAAAGATTAGATCAAGGTTGAAGAATCAACCAGGGTCCGAGGAGGACCAGTTAAAGTTCCAAAAACTTCGGGTCAAGTGGCCAATAACAAACGGCAACCCTCGAATTGTAACGAGCAGTCACGTTTGAGGAATAACAATTTGTCACCTTGAACTAGTAGATATTCAAATCATGCTCCATCTTACAATTACAACAGACTGAGGCCAAATCAGTGGATTAGGCCAGAGTACTATGCAAATTTAACAGAAAGTGTAGCTATAATTTTTAACAAGAACAAGAGCTTCGTAAATTTCAGGAAGCTAGCTCCAATGAATAGGCTAAGGGAGGAACGGAAGAACAAATATTGCAGATATCACGAAGGCATTGGACATGATACTAATGATTGCATCGCATTGAAAAAAAAAGCTAAAATCTTGATTGAAAATAGAAAGCTCTTGACTTATGTGAAGTCACAATGGAGTGGGTCGAAAACTCCAGCATCAACTTCACGACCGACTAACCCAGTTGCACCAGTTGAGAATTTAATGATTTTAGATTCGAAGATAGAACAGTTCGATGCTTCTTCAGAATATTTGGATAAGGATCCGGATAGGTTAATTTTGATGGATGTTGAAGAGCCAGTAAAGAAAGGGCGTGTGCGAGTCTTGTCTGAATATTTTGAATCATTAGCTATTTGACGACTGACAGTTCTAAGAAGAGGCATGTTGTCAATTTGACAACTCAAATTGAAGAAAGAATGTCCACTCACTTATACGGCAAAAAGGCCATTCCTTCATCTTGTTCGATGGGGATGACTTGCGGGGCACGGCGGGGCCGCATGAAAATGCGGTAGTTATTGGTGCAGAAATGGCTGGTGTTGAAATTTGACGTGTGCTTATAGACACCAGCAGTTTCGCAAACATACTCTTCAAAAATACTTATGACATGATGCAAAATCCTCCTCGAATTTCTCAATCGGAGCGTACAATCATAGGATACATTGCCGTGATAGCGCGGGTGATTGGGGAATTCGAAGGGGAAGTGAGCTTAGGAAAGGGACCTTTCAAGAAGAGTCCAAGTTCTTTTTATGGTGGTGGACTGTCCCACGAGCTACAACGCCATTTTTGGAAGGTCTTGGATTTTTCGAACGTATGGGGTTGTGTCCACAGTACATCAATATTTTAAATATGTGGTAGGAGATCGTATCGTGGTCGTTCGAAGCGACAAAAAAGCAGCAATAAAGTGTTATGCCACTGCACTTCGGATCTGTGGATCCAAACGTGAAGACTTGATGAATTAATAGCAGCCAGAGGGGTTAACCTCAGATTTTAAAGAAAGAGTTGACGATCCGAGGGAAACCCCAAGTGAAGAAATAGAGGAGTATACTTTTTCGGAAGGAAGAGTACTTCGAATCAGAACCTTACTGACCCCAATTTTACGTCAACAACTGCTTGAATGTTTGTCTTTTAACTTGGATGTTTTCTCTTGGAAAACGGAGGATGTGACGGGGGGACGATCGAGGTAATACGTCATAGTTTAGCTATTGATCCAAAGGTAAATCCAGTAATCCAAAAAATAAGGGCATTCTCATCAAGAAGGCAGAAGCAATAGTTTCCGAAGTGGATCTTATCCAGGGTCGGACATATAAGGGAGTCACAATATCATTTATGGACGGCGAATCCACTAGTGTTAAAAAAAAGAATGGAAAGTTGAGAATGTGTGTGGATTTTACAGACTTAAATCAAGTATGTCCTAAAGATCCATTTCATGTTCCTCGAATAGATCAATTGATTGATTCCACTTCGGGAAATAAAATATTAACATTCATGGATGCTTTTGCAGGATACAATCAGATTCAGATGGATCCAAAGGACCAAGAATGTACGACATGCATAACTGACAGAGGATTACGTTACTATAAGGTTATGCCATTTTGGATTGAAAAACGCTGGAGCTACTTATCAAAGATTGATGTATAAAGCTTTTTCCACTGATATCGGAAGAAACTTGGAGGTATATATTGATGATGTGGTGGTAAAAAGCTTTAGGGATGATGCGAATCTGGAGGATTTAGAGGAAACATTTTTAAATCTAAAGGCAATCAGATTGAAACTTAATTCTGAAAAGTGCACCTTCGGATTTCGATCACGGAAGTTCTTGGGTTATGTTATTAGTGAAAAAAGAATAGAAGCTGACCCAAAACAGTTGAAAGCTATAATAGCAATGAATTCACCTCGATTTGTTAAAGAAGTGCAAATTTTGAGAGGAAGGTTAGCTGCACTTAATAGATTCATTTCTAGATTTTCTAACAAGTGCTTTCCTTTCTTTCAAGTGTTGAGAGAGACAAGCATATATGAATGTAAATCAGAGTGTGAAGCTGCGTTTACAAGTATAAAGAACTTGTTATCATCACCAAAGATTTTGTCAAAACCTCGAAGTGGAGAAAAGCTCTTTTGTACATTGCGGTATTGGATTTTGCATTAAGTGCAGTGCTGAAAAGTGAAGATTCAGGAATTCTGAAGCCAGTATATTATATCAGCAAAAGTTTAGTGGTAGCAGAAAAGAGGTATTTGAAGCTTGAGAAATTATAATTAGTATTGGTGATTGTTGCTAAGCAAAATGTGCACTTACTTCCAAGCTCATACTATCGAAATCCAAACTTCATTCCCTTTAAAGAATGTTTTACAACGACCTGATATTTCGGGGAGGATGACAAATGGTCAGTACAATTAGTAGATTATGACATTTTGTTCGCAACTCGAACTGCAATAGAAGCTCGAGCGCTGGCAGATTTTTTCGTTGAATTTCATTCGAGCAGATCAGATATAGAAGAAAATTAAGATATTGCAACAGTAGGTTTGAGGTGGGTCATTCGAACAGATGGAGGATCTAGTATTTTGGGATGCAGTGTCGGGGTTCAGTTAATTGCTCTACCTGGAGAAGCGATGCTTCAGTCCATCAAATTTTGTTTCCACGCCTCGAATAATGAAGTTGAATACGAAACCGCTTTGGCTGATTTGAGATTAGCGAAAATATGTGGAGCAACTTCAGTGCGTATAGAAACAGATTCTCAATTAGTAGCTAATCAAGTATCTGGAATTTCTAAGTCGAAAAAGGATCGCTTAATTTTGTATCTTCGGGAGCTTCAGAATTTAATGATACTATTTGATCATGTTGTTGTTGAGCATATTAGTCGAGGAAGTAACATGGTGGTTGATTCTTTAGCAAGTATTGCTTATAAGGAGGAGTATCCTTGGATTTGGTTACAAGAAATTCCCTCGACTTTGACCCAGTCAGATCAATATGAATGTATAGAGGAACTCTTCGTCACCCCAGATGTAGTCTGAGGTGATTGGCGAACAGATATTTTTTTTGTCCAAGGAACATTGCCAAATGATGCAAAGTTGTCCAAAACGTTTAGGAGTAAGGCCTTTGGATACATATTTTTAGATGTAATTTTATAAGAAAGCATTAAGCAAACCATTATTACGGTGTTTAGATAGGCAAGAATCACAGGAGGTATTTTCAGAATTGCATGATGGAGAGAGGTCAGCTCATTGTGGGTTTAAAGCTTTATCTCGTCGAGTTTTACTTGCAGGATTTTATTGGCCTACAATCATGAGCGATGCCAAAAATTTGGTTCAAAGCTGTGATATTTGTCAAAGGTTTGCCAATTCTATACACAAGCCGGGAGTTCTACTTATGTCTATAATCGAGGCCATACCATTCGATAGATGAGGGATTGGTTTGGTGGGGCCTTTTCCGATGGCAATTGGGGGATGACAAATGATATTTGTAGCAGTGGATTATTTTACAAAATGGACTGAAGCAGAACCACTATCTGGAACAAAATCAAAAGATGTAATCAAATGCATCGTAAACAGTATTTGTTGTCACTTCAGGGTACCTCGGAGAATTACTACGGATAATGGCCCTAAGTTTAATAATAAAGAAATGACCTCGTTTTACGCATCGAAGGGAATTCGGCAATGTTTTTCAACACCTTTTCATCCCCAATCCAATGGACAAGTCGAGGTCACTACCAGAACTATGTTAGATGGTCTGAAGAAAAATTTGACAGGAGCAGCAGAGAAATGGCCAAATTATTTGCAAGAATTACTTTGGGCTTATTGGAAATCTCCCAGGGAAGCTACTAAAGAAACTTCTTTTGCTTTAGCATATGGAATGGATGTTGTTAGCCCTGTGGAATCTATGATGTCATCTTGTAGAATAGCTCAATATTCTGGAGCATTTAATGATGAAGTTAAAATAGAAAATTTAGATTTGATTGATGAAAAAAGAGTTCGAGCTTATTTAAATGTAATTCATTATCAAACTCTTATGAGGAATAGATACAGTTCGAGGGTGAAAAGACGATAATTTAAACCAGATGATAAAGTGTTAAGGAAAGTTATATTGCATACTAAGGAGAAGAACCTCGGAAAAATGGCCCCGAATTGGGAAAGACCTTACATGGTTGTTGAAAGGATGAAACCAAAGGTTTTATCGCCTTTGTGATATTCAAGGGAGGATACTTCAACACCCATGGAATATTCAACTTTTGAAGTTATATTGGGAATAGATCTATTGTATTTTGAATTTGTTACTGTTGATTGAATAACACACTCTTTCCTACCCTGTTAGCCCATGAAGGTTTTAATGAGGCGCTATGTACATATTCAATATTATGAATAAAATGCATTTTTGGCCAATGGTTATTTACAAGTGTTTATTTGAACTATCTTGATTACTTATCAAAGACTGATCATCTTTGAGGTTGATCAAGATTAGAATGTCTCGAAGTGTTTATTACACTTTTCGATACGTTCAATAAATGCACTGTGATATTTGAAGTGCTACGTTCAATAAATGCAATGTGATATTCGAAGTGTTATGTTCAATAAATGCACTGTAATGTTCGAAGTGTTATGTTCAATAAATGCATTGTGATATTCGAGGTGTTACATACTGTAAATTTCAAAGTACATTATAATATATAAGGGGTTATGTTTGGAAAAAATTAATTTTAAAGTAATTTAGTATATTTTAACTTCGGATAGTTAATATAAAGGACCATATAATTTGCTGATAAACATGAAATATAAACAAAGACATTTGTCAATTAGATTAATTCGATCGATTACAATGGATATGATACTAAAATGACAAGTACAAAAAATATAAAACAAATTCAAAGGACAACAAGATCATTCAGATGACTCTTCTTCGGATGATTTTTCCCCTGATGATGAGCTTGGGATATTGGTAGCGTCAAGCTACGAGATGAAACAGGTGGCTGAAAAATCAGAGAAATAAGACGAACAATAGAAGATGGATAGCTCTAACCCTAGGTCCGAGTAAAAGAGACTTTAAAGAAAATCAAAATTCTATTAAAAAAAGTCTAAGGCAAAACTAAGGTTTGAGAGCCTTTTATAAAAGTGCTCGAAACCCTAGCCCAAAATTACAACTTTTTTCTTATGCAATAAAATAAAGCCCAGCCCAATTTTAAAGCGATTGGAGCTGGTTAAGTAATTTAATAAAATCCAACAAAAATAGGAAAATACAGAAAATTTACTAAAACACAAAAACGAGGGTTTAAACGATTAGATTTAGGGCTTAGACTTCATCACATTGTGATGCTTTCGAAAATCGTTGGGCTTCTCGACGCGTTCGATTTGAGTGGTCGCATCGCCTAATTCTGATTTCTGAGCCCCATATAAAGCCTTTTTTTGTTTATCCAAAAGGGCCATATAGTCATGGGCTTGTGCAACTACATCAGATATGGTCGAAGGTTTCACTAGGACGCCGTTTGATAGGAATATCATTCCAAAATCTAGAAAGATTGATTTTTGGATATGTTGCATGAATTTCTTGAAGAAGAGTAATGAGTATCTCTTTTTTACCATTGTTGATAGCTGCCAACATATCCTGGGTACATTCAGCTTCTGCGGCAGTGACAACAAGTTATTTCTCCTTCTCAAAATTGATCTTCAGCGTGGCTATCTCATCACTCAAGTTTTTCTTTTCACTTTCGTTGTAGTAAGAGAAGATTGAATACCCTTGGATATAAGATCCTCAGCAGCCAAGTCCTCAACATGTTTAGCTTTGAGCTTATTTATCTCCTCTTGATGCGAAACAATCAATTTTTCTTTGTCGGCCTAGTGTTGCTCTCGTAAATGACCTTTGAAAAAAATAAGTCATCGGATAAGCTCAGATCTTGCCACTTGGAATGTGTGGAACTGATTATGTGATTTTGAAACTTTTCCCTCGATTGTTCCTCAACATCAGCAATTCCCTTATAACGAACCATATCCTTGGCCAATCGTTTCAAGTGACTATGGGAAGCCTTGACTTGTTGAGAAAGTGACTTTGCTGCAGCATCAAGATTGATATATGGTTGAAGTGCAACAAGGACAACTGGGTTGGGTGGAATAGGATCAAAAACTGTTAGGCTAGGACGAGGAATGAGGTCCAGAGATGTAGTTGGAACAGAAGGACAAATAATATCTGGAGACGCTTCGACGGTAGGCCTTCAACCTTCTCTCAAAATTATGTATACGAGTTGAATTTCTTGGATGACAGGATCTTTTTCTTCAGTAAGCTCTTGTGACTCGTTGAAATTAATTAAACTATCGGGATTGAAGTGGTCGTCATCTTGATTGCCATCATCTAGATTGTCTTCGACAACGATTGTAGCATCATCATTGGTTGCTTCCTTTTCGTGATGAGAATTTTGTTGATTTCCAGCAATTATGACTTCATCCTCATCGAACATTGTGTTTTCGATGTCTGTTGATGTTTTATTTTTCTTCATATGAGGACTGCTATAACTTTTACTTTTCGAGCGCATAGAAGTTTTTTTCTTCTTCGAATACGGTTCTTCTTCTTCATCTTCTTCAATTGTTGAAAGCATATTCTCTGTTGTTTTTCTTTTCAGGCGTTTGGACTTCGGTTTTGTTGAAAGGCTAGCACCAGATGTACTTGCTGCTTTTTTCTCATTTTTTTCCTTTTTTCCTTTTTTCTTTTGAGGCAGGTGAGACTTTAATCTGTTACGAATAGGGAGGAATGCCTTACAGTCATGATGGACTAGTCTTTTGTAAGCATGATGAGGGTTGGGTTGCTCCATCAAATTTGAAGGAGGCAAAGATCTAGGTGTGATAGGAAAGAGATGACTATTGAGGAAATAAATTGGTTGGAAGGTGGTGTGAAAAGCATTGTTTCATTCCTCTTTGGCCCAAGCGGCAAGCTTAATGAATATGTCTTTGGCTATTGCTCGACAGATGGCATAACGCTTCGGAATTTCTAAAAGAATCATATAAATAGATATTGAATAAGGGAAACAACAGTTATATTATTTTGTTTACAAAATAAAAAATAAAATATTATAGCACTCACGATTGCTTCTCTAAAGGAGGTTCAGTTTCGATGGATTGACATCAGATATTTCTTTGCCGTTTTCTCATGCTCCTGAGATGAAGATAAATTTTTGCTTCCAAATTTTTTCCTCCGCTTCCAGGAGGTTGTCGATGATTTTTAGATCGTCCACTAGAGTAAGGTAGTAAAATGGAAGCTTTGGTATCTTCGATAGTTTTGTCAAAGATATGAAATCCTTGATGCTGATCGGAATCTTGGACAAACAAGAGGCCATGATCACAGACCTAAAAGTGAACCATAGATCCAGTGTCACTTGATTTGGGCACAGATCTAGAAGTTCGAGGTACTCAACAATCATAGGATCTAATGGAAACCGAAGACCCCAATTGATGATTTTGGGGTAGACTACCAGCTCATGGTCTTTGTAATCCAAGGGAATCTCTTCTTTTTGGGTAATCAAAGGTAATATTGTCTCTCATACCCCATTGTTTTTTCAGATCCGATGTTTGACCCTCTTAATAATATATGTATGGAACTTTTTTTCAGTTCGACAATATAGTCAGCATTAAGAGATCTTAGATTTTTGCCAATTTTTTCTCTTTCCTCCTCGGATATGGTAACCAGAGCCTTATTTTTTCTTGGCTTACGAACTCTCTTCTCTGTAGTATTCTCTGATTCTCCTTCATCAGAATCAGCTTGATTTTCTGATCGAGTAGCTTCACAGTCAATTTCTTCAACTTCTGATGTATTATCTCTTAGTTGTGGAGGATTCTTCGAGGGATTTTGTTGAGGTAATGAGAATTACTCAACAATCTCCCTCCGGGGAGGAGATTTGGTAGGCGGCATTGATGAGGAGAGATTTAGGGTAGCGTCGGAATCGTCTCCCATGACTATGAAATATTTTATTCTTCAAGTTTGTAGAGGACAATTTGAGAAATGAGTTATCTCGGTTTGTTTCGAAGAAGATTTGCTTGATTCCCCACTAATCTGAGGTGATGCTTTAATATGGGAAGAAGAAGTTCGAGGTGTTCTGGGTGTTTGAACTCTAGAGGAACGACCCTCTTCAGTAGCAGGAGAATATGAAAAAGTATGAACTTTAGATTGGTCGAAGTTACCGTAATAAATGGTTTCGGTTGATGTTACGAGGGGGGCGTTGCTTATTAATCCGCCGGCTCTATACTCGTTTTCTCTCTCACTTATGCATAAATAATCGTACGCTCCGAAGACTAGGTTATCGTCAGGTTTTGGAGATTTGGGTTTTTTGGCTATCCTAGCTTTAGATCTCCTGTATCTTGGATTGTTTCTCATAAACAGGTTGAAGATTTATCAGAAAGTATGAGCTTTCCGGCGAAGATAATTGTGAAGTTTGAGGAAAACGTTGAAGGTTGCCAAGGGTTTGCTGTTTCTCTCTCAATAACTTTAGGTTGTGAGACATAGAATGAAATTACTAATGAATTTCTAGGAGGAAGAGGATGTGTGTAGAAGTGGAAAAGCCTTTGTGCTGATTGGACTGAATACGAAACGGTAAATGTGTCACGAGTTCGGCATCTATCATACTAGCAGTAAGCCTAGTAGCTAGGTATTCATGATGAATCTAAACAACTAGATTTATAGATCAACTTCGAAGTAGCCTCGCGAATTGGTTATTTGAAGGTATATTCTGATGTGTTGCCGTGTTTGGTAAAATTCAATGAAAATGGAGTTAAATTTTAGATAATAAAACTTGCGTCTAATGAAATTCGAGAAGAAATAAAGATATTATTGACTTTAAACTATAAGCTTCTGGAATTTCTTCTTGTAGGATTCGAAGACAGTTAGTTCTCATTCATTTACTAACATGAGAACTAGGGGGCTACTGATAAAGAAGTAAAAGTTCAGGGACTAAAGTGTAAATAATAAAAGTTTATAGAAAAATTCTGATTATGTATTTCTATTGAGGACTAAGGGTAATTTATCCTTTTATGTAAGTACTTTCAGTTTTGAGCTAAGTCCCAACGCCTTTATATAAAGGCCAGGGTTGAACTAATAAAGGGGTTGAACACTTTTGATCTAACTCATCTTGTGCTCAGACTTTCTCTATCTAAAATATTTCTCTCACTAAAACACACTTATCATTCTTTACTAAGGAGACTTCTAACAATTAAACTCACTAAGGTTAACTCTTATAAATTATGTTATTATGAATATTACTCTTAACTGGATGCAAAGCAATGTAATTCCTAAATGTGTAATAGGCAAAATCGAAAAAACTTTCAACAAATTTTTATGGGGCTCCACCAATACTGATCAAAACATTTACTGGTGTAGATGGAGTTGTGCTTGTAAACCCTTTAAGGAGGTCTCAATATCAGAAAACTGTCTAATATTCAAGACTCTTTATCTTGCAAAATGTGGATCAACTTCAGGAATAACAAAACTACTTCGGCTAATCTAATGCATAATATATATTGTAAAACTCTCCATCCCTTACAGGTATCTTCCAACAAACTTGATTTTATGGTTTGGAAAAGACTTGTTAATTCTTGATGATAAGACTGATAACAGATGGTTCAAATCTGAAATGGTAAACACATATTGGTCTAATAATCAGTGGAACTTTAATAGTATTAAAGATTTGTTAGATCCTAGTGACATGAATATAATCTCTACTTATATTTTTAGGCCTACTTGTGATGATATCTTAATTTGTAACCTATCTAAATGTGGTAAATTCACTTTAAAGAATACATGGGACCACATTAGACATCACAACAATAAATCTAATCTTTTTGATAAAATTTGGAACTCTTTCACTCCCAGAAAGCACGAATGTTTTCACTGGAAGTTGATTTATAACTTCATCCATATTGATACTATTATACAAAAGAAGGATATGACTCTTTCTTCCGGACGCAAATTTTGTATGAACTATGAATCTTCTAATCACTTATTTATTACTTGTGAGTTCGCTTGGACTATATAGAACCATTTTGCAAGAATTTTCAATTTACAAATTTACAGATACATGACTATAACTCACATGTCTAGGACATGGTTCTGGTCAACAAAAAATGATAATCATGTAAGACATATAATCCCTTCTATAATTTATAGCATCATTTTGAAATACATAAACCAAGCTAAGTTTAAAGGCAAAGTTGTCTCTCATCATAAGGAAATATAAGATATTGTTAGGGTTCTAAATAGTCTTGACTATTCTAACTCTCTTAAAGCTAAGCTTAGGTTTAAAGATCTTAATACAGCTAAAGACTTAGGTTTCTGCAATCACAGACGCATCTTGTCAATCAAATAGTGAAACAAGCGGAGGTATAATTGTTAGAGACAATGAGGGTAACTTACTTCATGGAGTTGACTTTTTATATGGTAAGCTCACTCCCTTACTGGCTGAAGCAAGAGCTTTACTTGATGGTCTCAGAATCTGCAAAGAAAGAGGCTGGACGCATATTGATATGGAAACATATTCTATGTTACTCGTAAATTTTCTTAGCCAATGTAAATATATATAGGCTTTAGATTTCATTCTCTATTACAGCAGAAGACTAATTGCTTCGTCGATGGTATTAGATCACATTTTCAGAGAGCATAATCAAGCAGCCGATTGACTTGCTCGTTGAACTCTGAAGTGTAAAATGAGACAAGAATTTCAATTCAACTCTGCTCCACCTAACCTCAAATTAATTTTAATTTTGGGTAGTCTTAGGCTAGCATGTATTACTGATGCTCATTTTCACTAATTCTAGTTTTAGTTGTTCTCTTAAGCAGACTTGCATGACTTCAAAATTTGGCAAAAGTATTTATACAGATTTAAAGCTTTACCAAAGTAGCTCATGTTCAAAGAAGAAGATTTCTCCATTGAACAGAGCAGCTAATTCAAGATTCAGTTCATCATCATTCTCTCTGGCAAGAAAAATAATGATCTCCTTCAAGTTTTTTGTGTATTGTTATTTTGGAAATTAATGTGTTAGTTCAAAGAAAAGTATCTGAAAAAAGGATCGAAAGCTAGAGATGAAAATTCTGAAATTTTGTTTTTTCAGTTTAGGGCCCATTATTTGGCTTTGGCGCCTTCCGTGTATCAAACTTAAATATATTTTTATCCAAATTTCCTTTACTTAAAAGAAGAAAAAACGCGAAAAAAAAACGCTATGCTTTTGTCGCATACAAAATAAGCAATATTCTGAAATATTTTTATATTTGGTCCAAAATTCGACCTTACTTTAAACACTTCAGTAGACAAACAATTGATGAAACAAGATTATTTTAGTCACCTGGGTTGATAATCATTTTCTTAATGGAGTTTAATAAAAATACATTTAGAATCATGATTCTGAGTTTGAAACATCTTTTAAGGTTTAACTGTAACCCAAAAAATTAAACCGAAAAAATTAGAAGAATCGTGAGTAAATTTAGCAAGAAGAAAAAAAATAAAGACCAAAAATATATACTCAGCGATCCATTGACTTTTTTAAAAATTTGAAGATCAGTTACCAAATATAATATGTTTCAATGCATGTGTGACTGAGATTTAAGTATTGGAAAAATGATATTAATACAGATATAAGTTTGGGCTGCTACTCTACTATCAATATTAATGTCAGAATAGATTAGCTCAAATGCCAAGCGCTTGAAAATGGAAGGCTGAAGATGAACATTGACGCAGCTTGTATCAGGAATGACGAGTTAAGTGGGCGAATTGTGATCAGGAATTGCAATGTGAAATCATTCACTGGTCTGGTAACACTTATGGCAAGCTCTCTCTCATGCTTGCTGAAGCTTGTGTATTACTGGAAGGTCTAATTACCTGCAAAGAAATAAGTGGAAGAATGTTGATATCGAGCCAAATCGTTTGCTTCTTGTAAATTTTATTGCTAAAAGAAATTCGCCTTGGTTTCTTAGACCTTTAATTGAGATTTACAGGAACTTAATTACTTCAACGATGAACATTAAGTACATCTCCAAAATTCAGAATCAGATGGTTGATTTATCTAAAGATAAGATAAGTTTTCCTTACTTGAAGGCTTCAAATCAGCTTCTTACTATAGCTCTTCTTGAAAGTCTGAGACTAGGTTACATTACCTCAATAGCTGATTAACCTAATACGGATCAGAAATTTTGTTACCGCCAAACTTTTCATTTTTGAATTTTCAAATTTTAATGGTGTGAAAAAATGTTGATTAAGATGGTTGAAGGTTTTAAAGCTTGAAGATCGGTTCGAATCTTTGAGGTTTGAAGATTTTTTATGAGCTTGATTGGAGAAGAAAAAGATTGTCATTAATGGAGTTTTTAAAGTTTAGTTTTTCAAAGGCGTGTTTAATTGTTATTTTGCCTTTATTTTAATCGTTATTTTGCCTTTATTCGTTCTTTAAATTTTGTATATCTTGAATTACTTCTGCAAGGTTTGGTTGAGCCATTGTCACCATTAATTAATATAAGTTTTGTTTCTTATTATAAAAAAGAAGTATCTTTCTCATTTTATTTTTGTCTCCTAGTCCGTTAACGATCTTTCCATCAATCTCTTTTGTAATATCTTTATCGATAGAATGTAATTATCTCTATCGACCTAATAAATAAATAGAACAATCAATGAAATTCTTCTTTACACTGATTCACCAGAAATTGACGATCAGAAGAGACCTATGTTACATACGTCTTATCTCATATATATATTTATATGCAGGGTAAGGAGGAAACCAGCCGTTGGAGGCAGATTATGTGTATACAAAAAACATGCATGTTTTTCAACCTAGAGAAACGGACAATTTTCTCAAGTAAAAAAGCTGACAATATGGCATCACCATAGAAAGAGGGCATATTGGAATGATTCACCTTACATGAAGATACTCCGGTTAAGAAGATAAGATAGTAAACCAGCCCCTCAAGCTGCACAAAATGACCTCCATCCGAGCATTGTTCAGATACCCTTAAAACAGTGCATCCCAGATCAGATCTAATCAACCTCTGATTACTCTCTTCTATCTCAGGCTTACTGGCAGCCACTAATCTCTCCCCAAAAATCACACCACTTCTCTAGTGTCTATTGTTTAATGTAGAGTAACGTGCTATTCCAATATTTTTCTGGAGCCATTCAATGCTAACTCTCTCAACAGCAAATACTCACAATAGTAAATACTGATCCACTGATCGATACAGCAATACAGTATCAACGTACTCTTAATATAGTATTGTCATAATTTGGGATTCGCACCAAAATTACTACTAACCACTGACAATCTTATTATATAACAAATGTGCAGTGGTAATCTCCTTTTAGATCCTGTTCTAGAATTATCTAACATCAACTGATATACATTACCATTTACCGGTCACCAATAGTCTTTACAAGAACAAGTTCCATCCCTAAAATGATGAAACCGGTTTCGATCCCTAACAACGATTTCCACACTGAAAAAATGTGAAACATGTTTCATGAAACAATGACAATCGGTGCAAATACGAAGATTCTTCATTATTCTGATCTTCTTTCTATTTTTGTTCCTTATAAGTGAAAAAGCCACTGCTAATTTCTCACTGTGATAATTAACACTATGTTCCTTCTCTTCCTCTTCGATATCGTGTAGTGAATTCGATGTAAAAGGAGTATAGCCTTCTAGTCTAAGTTTCTCAATCGTTGAAACTATGAATTCTTTTATCTCTCTTGATTCTGGATGAGTATAATCTCCCGATACGAACTCATGAATGACTTGATCGATGCTAAGAAAACTGCACCCAGGAACTTTGCTTATTCTCTTTTCCATCATTGAGTTTCTCACAAGTTCCTTATCCACCCATCTGCCAGCTCCACCGTATGCGTTAGATAAAAGCACGTAATCACCATTGTGACACGATTCCAGCTTGTAGATGTTCTCCTTTGCTTTCTCAGCCAAGTCAAGGCGGTTATGATTCACACAAGCACCCAGCAAAGTTCTCCAAATGATCTCATTTGGCTTAATGGGCATTTTCTCTGCCAACTTAAATGCCTGGCAAAGAAGTCCTATACGGCTGAGCAAATCAATCATGCAGCCATAATGTTGAAGGCTTGGTTCCATCCCATACTCATTTTTTATGCTATTGAAAACTTTCCACCCATCATCAACTAATCCGCCATGGCTACACCCTACTAACACTGCACGAAAGGTGATATGATCAGGCTGCAAACCAGCTTTCTTCATCATGCTAAAAACTCTTAATGCTTCTTTGCCACGACCATGAACTCCAAGCCCATTAATTAGCGCTGTCCATGTGGCTATATTTCTTTGAGGCATTTGATCGAACACTACAATTGAGTCATCAACTGAACCGCACCTAGAATACATATCGATCAATGCTGTACCTAATGCAACAGTGAGATTTAATCCAACCCTTGTAATGTAACCATCGACCCATTTTCCCAGCTCTAATGATCCGGAGCTTGATACCGCAGATATCACACTAAGCATCAAGATTTCATCCGGCGTTACATCACCATCAATCTGCATCTGTCGAAACAAATCCAAAGCCTCATCCCACAATCCATTGTTAACAAAACAAACAATTATAGTCGACCAAGAGACCAAATCTCTGCAGGGCATTTCGTCGAATAGTTTGAGTGCAAGCTTGACTGACCCGGAACAACCATAAACATTGATCAAAGCGTTTCGCACGTAGATAAGAGAATCAAACCCAAGCTTAACAACAAGGGAATGAATATGTCTTCCTTCACCCAGACGAGCGTAGGACCTGAGAATCAAAGGGAAGGTGAAGTGATCAGGCACCACTCCAGAGAGCCGCATTTGAGAGAAGAGGGAAAGGGCGTAGTAGTAGGAGGAGTGAGAGTGTGCTTTGATTATTGTGTTGTAGGCAAGGGCGTCGGGATTGGGAATGAGGCTGAAGACGGTTCGTGAGTAGGGCAAGGCGTCGGGTGCGTTGTAAGCCGCCGCTACGGCGTGCTGGAGGAGGCGGCGGAGAGAGAGGGGGTCAGCGTGGAGGCCAGTTTTGATGAGGTATGCGTGTAGCTCGCGTGCCTTGGGCATGAGGGGTTACCGTTTTTTGGTATTGAAATTATTAAGCTTAACCGTGGGTTACATATAGAATATCACTTCATTTTCTTCGTAGGGTCGTGGCCGTACTAAAGAGATTAAATATTACAATCGAGGTGTTAAGTGAATAATAGAATATATAATAATAATAATAATAATAATAAATTGATTTATTTAATTTTTTTATATAAAAAAACTATATATATATATATATATATATATATTAAAAAAGAGTCCGATGACACTCTGACCACGATACATTGTGACTAAAACCTAGAAAAGGTTGCTTTAAACGAATTAAAAGTAATAAGGTAAATCAATTACAAGAGAAAGATAGTCTTCGTTCCATAGAAACAGAAATAGAGGTCCGAGAGAATGTGATGAGCGACCGTAAAGTTTAATGCAAAGTTGTTGTTGAATATGCGAGCATTTTTTTCTTTCCAGATATGGTAGATGGTGGAGGAGAAGGCAGTACGCCAGAGGAAGGTAGATCCATTTGGAGAATTCGACCAACTGTAGGCAACACCAAGCCAACAGTCACAGGATGTGGGGTTGGTGGGGATTAGAAGCTTACTACAAATAATTTCACAAATAAAAGAGGTGTAGTGGCATAGGATGGTGAGGTGTTCTAGCGATTCAAGATGAGTCGAACAAAGGACACAGTTGGGGGGGGGGGGTGTCAAGGCCCGATCTGATGAGTTTATCGTGCGTGAAAAATTTGTTATGGATAGCTAGCCAAAAGATGAACGAGTTTTATTCCAAATGAGAAAGCCCCAATGAACTTTTTCTCTAGATGGGCGAAGGGCGGCGTAGGTACTACTGATGGTGAACTAAGGTTTAGACTTGTTAGAGATCCATAAGAAAGTGTCGTATGCGTCATTGGCAGGGGATGAGATCTGAGCGCATCTTTAATCTCGGTTAAATGTGAAAGCATGTGCCTGTTTTGAGCCCTAGCATGAGAGGGCCAACACCAGATTCTGTTGAGATTGAGATCCGAGACTCGGGAGATATTGTGCAAGCGTGTCAAATTAGCTATACTAGGGCCAAAACACTTGATGAGGGAGGAGAGAAACAGCCAAAGGTCATACCAGATGAAGGTGTTGTTGTCGTTATCCACGTTAACTTTATATAGGTCTGCAACCTGGTTTTTGAGCATAAGGATTTTCTCCAACCCCAATTGAAGTTGGTTGGGGGGGGGGTAGTTTATTTTTTATTTTTTTGGCTATTGCATATGGAGCTTTTGTTTTTTGTTAATATGGACCATATAAGCTTTAGGACGACCTCCTGATTCCAAATTAGGTTTTGAGATCCCAAGGCCGCCTTCATCTGTGGGGAAGGTTATCTTATCCCAGGAAACCTTAGCCCCCGAGATCTTCATTTTTGAACCCGACCAAAGGAATCTTCTTAGCAAGTTGTGAGAGTTCATTTAAGACTCTGACCGGGAGGATGAAGATGGAAGACCAGTATACCTATCTAGCAAAAAGGATAGACTTGATGAGCTGGAGACGGCCAACGTACGAGAGGTGTTTTGTAGTACGGGAGTTGATGCGGTTTGTGATTATTGCGAAGACAGGTTGGCATTCGTTGTATGTAAGTCTAGAGATGATAAGAGGGACCCCAGATATCGAACAGGGAGGGCGCCTTCACTGAAATCGAAGATGTGCAGGATGACATTCTTTGTGACAAGGGAGGTACCTCAGAAGAAGATTTAACTTTTGCTCGGGTTGAGGTGGAGACCCGAAAGAGCTGGAAATCCAATAAAACAAAAATTGATTATAGACCGATATTTTGTTTTTGGTTCTTTTATATTCTAAAATAACTTTGATCAAATTTTTTGATTTATTCAAATTTTAAATTATTTTGTAAATCCAATAAAATAAAATTGATCTAAAATACTAAATAAAAATAAAAATAAAAATAAAAAGAAAGAGTAAGCATGAATATAAATATGTTCAAATTGTTTGTTGAATCGAACAACACTGTCGTTTCACACCTATCTGTTTTGTTTAACATTATATTTTACATTTTGGATATCTAAACATACAAAAGTTGTTTTTTGGATGAATTTTGGTAAAATTAGTATTCTAGACTAACTCATAACCCATAGAATGGAGGATATTGTTTAAAATTTAGAAGTTATTAGTCCTGAAGACAATACACTATATAATACTCTGAAATAAACTACAAGGAACTAACTAATATTTATTCCAAAACTTGTACATTCAGAAAATAGGCTCTACTACGTTTTATTAACGAACCGACGAAATCGGTCCTGCCATGTTTTATTCATGAACAAAGAAACTTTGTCGTGTCTCGTTGTACATCGATTGAGAAAATTTGTTATACAACACTTATTCATTGATAAAAAAAATACTATCACACTTGTGTCATCAATGAGAAAGTCTATCTTGCCAAGTTGTTCATGAACTAAAAAATATGTTGTGTCACTAAAGTAATTTGTTTTGCCACGTTGTACTTGAGAAAATCTGTCATGCCACACTTATTCATCGATAAAAAATACATGTCATGTCACGCTTGTTCCTCAATGAAAAAATTTGTCATACCATTGTTGTAGTCAATTTGTTTTAAAAAATTAATGTGTATAAAAAATCAGATAGAGATTTTCTTCGAATATGTCTACTCAAGAAATAACATTTATTTTTCCAAATCGTTCTTGTTTTTCCGGAATAAATTATTTAAATATAGTAGCATATTCACGAAATCTTATAAAATCTGATATGTCTTATATAAAATATGATATGTTCTATGTAAAATCTCATATACCCTTGATAAGGACCGAATTCTGTGAAGGGTATATGAGGGAAGCGACCGCCATATTAGTTACTAAACTAGAATTTACATTTTAGTGCTGATGTAATAAATATGTAATATTATGGATAATTAACATAATGATGGGATTGGATTATATGACCCAAAATATCCAAATGGGCTCATGGACCATATAAAGCTCAATAAGATCATAAGCATATATATAAAGCCTTGTTTTAGGCTCTAGGATATTATTACAACATTTACTCTTACAATTACTCTTATCAAACCTTCTCTCTCTATAATTAATTTCGAAGATGCTCAACTATCTCATCAAATATTATCCAACATTAATTTGTTTTTTTTATTACAAAAATACCTTCCAAAAATATCTGATACAATCATTGACGACCAGAGTGAGAGCCTACATAGGTACCCGAATAAAAAATAATCTTAAGTGTTATAAATTGTCTTCGAAATCTATCAAATAATGGATTTGGTATGCGGGTGGATCATTAGGTTTTTGTAATGCATTGGTCGACGACTGCTGGTACCTCGTGCAGCCTCACGGCTAGGCCTTTCTTCTATTCTTCTCATATCATATGATCCCCGGTTTGTGTTAGACGGGAATCCTCATTGCGAGTCCCCCTTGGTAGAATTGTCAACATGGATAAACTGGTCTACTCAAGCTAAAAGATTACCCATTGTTGTTAATGGAAATTGGACCAGATCTGCGTACAGTTACCCCATTTGGTCGAGACCTCTCTTGAGGGAGGCGACCGTCATATTTTCCTCCAAATCTGGAAAGGCATTCATGGCATAAACAAAATGTTTGACATAATATTTTAGTGACTCGCCTTTCCTTTGGTAGTCCATAATAGAGTCAATTTCGCGCGCGGAGCTTTTTGTTACCAATAAATCATTCTCTAAAGGCACCCCCCATAAACCCGCGAAATCATAAATAAATCATTTAGGTAAACAGCTAAAACAGTCTATGGTGTTACCTTTAAGAGCCATGATATGGCTCTACAAAGCATGGCATCATCCGTGTTAAACCGCATCATCATATTCCAGAATTGCTCCAAGTGTCTTTCTGGATCCCATATGTCATCGTACACTTTCATTTTGAACGGGTCGAACGTTTTAGAGAGTTAAGGTTCGAGCATTTTTCCATGAATAGAGACTCCTTAAGGATGGTAAGCAGATATTTTTGGGAGGACTTGATCATATTACAGGTTCTCATTCTCGTGAGCCCTCTTTGGGGTGGTTGGTTACACGTCTCACCGTGGTTCATGCTCTTAAGATCATTTTTTGCTACTACTTTCTCCTTTTCCTTCTTTTTCATCTTCACGTTTAGAAGATCGATCCCCTCGGTGTGATTAGCTGACGTTGATTCCCGAACGGTGCACGCACGAGTGTTCCCGCACACCTTAGCTGTTAATGAATGAGGGAATTGTTTAGCTCTGCCAGGGTTGCTCTCGCTGCTTGCTTTTTGGCCTCTTGATCGTGAGTGACCCTCTGTTGTTTCTGCTGCATATATTGTAACTACTGCTCCAACTGTTAGATTGTGGGCATGGCCACGAAGTTTCCAATGACTACTAACTCAGATGTGACAGGGCTTACAATATATTTTGGCGTGAGCAGTGCGATCTTTTGTGCGGTTGTAGCTAGCTGCTGACCACATTGGGCTCCCATTTCAACGTTGTTTTCACCCACTAGTGGCAACAAGAGAAGGCCCTTGATTTCTCTCGTCCACCTAAATCACAACAATCCTCCGAATAACTGTCACCTCACTTCACTCCAGAACTCCCCTTTCAATCCCAAATCGTGTTACTACCATGGTTCAAAAATCTCACTGATGTGTTTTTTTAGGTTTTCCCACAGACAGCGCCAAATTTGTTAAGAGAAAATATAAAAGATATTATGCAAAGTAATTTTATTAATCGGGGAAGAAAAAATGATTTTTACATAATCGTAGACCTATTTATACTCTATATATAGTGGTTTCACCATCTCATAAATTACATAATTCCACTAAATATCATCATGAACCTGACTTTATGGTAGTTGACTTGTAATCATGGTCATTACCTCGGTCATGGTGCATTGCGCGTGTTGTAACGGTTCTTTTTAATGAGAGTTGACTTCTTTTATGACCTTTAGTTGTTGTTGGTGACTTAGTCTCTATAAACATCGGTAGATGCGCGTTGTTTACCTGATGGTCCTCGCCTGGCCCTTTGATTTTAGTATGTGGGCTATGTTTGGTGGATCTTCTACTCGGTAAGATCTTGATTGAATAGCTACCAACACATGATATTTGCACGGTTTCCATATCAGTTGGTCAATCCTCGACCTACTTCTATTGACCTTCTCATACGACTTCTGCTCGGTTTCTTTTCGTAAGTTGACCTCGACGTCCCTTGTTTGAGCCTCAGTCCGATCGTCTGTGATGAATTTTACAGGTGGTTTGCGGGCTTTCTTGTTACGAAGTAGATACCCCTTGGTTTGGACTCGGTTTATTGCTACTAAGTGTTGCGTAGGTTTTTTGTTTATGGGTAACTTCGTTATTATATAAGAAACCCTTCTGTTCGGTTTTGCTTATGTCTTGATATTATTTCCATATGCTCATACTTTTCTTGATATATCAGCTTGATGAGTGCATCCCCATCATAAGCCATATACCAGGCCATACGGTTTTGATTCAGTGCATCAAATAACAAAGGAGAGTATGAAGCAGCTTTAGCTGGGTTAAAGCTTGCAATTATTTGTAGAGCAAATAGGGTTCGATTGCAAACGGATTCACATCTAGTAACAAATCACATGTTTGGACTATCTGATGCCAAGAAAGAACAGCTTGTCAAGTTTTGCGTGAGTTATGAGAGTTGGCTCTTTTGTTTGATGAAATGATAGTTGAGCACATTAACCGAGGGGAAAATATTATTGCAGATTCTATAGCAACTATTGCTTATTCTGAAGAGTATCCTTGGATTTTACTACAACAAAGTCCATCCATGTTGTTGAAGTGTGAACAATGTAAATATTTCGATGAAGTGTTTTTAGTTAATAAGGAAGATCGAGGAGACTGGCGATCTGATCTAATAGAATTTTTACTCAAAGGTACATTTCCCATTGACACAAGTTAGCTCAAAAACTGAGATTATAGTGTATGGGTATACAATATTAGATGGGATATTGTATAAGAAATATTTAAGTCGACCGTTGTTAAGATGTTTAGGAAAAAATGAATCTCAAGTAATTTTGTCCAAACTACATGATGGGAAGGGTTCAACTCATTGTTGATTTAAGGCTTTAACGAGAAGAGTTTTGTTGGAAGGATATTATTGGCCTTCAATAATGAGTGATGCTAAAAACTTAGTTCAAAGTTGCGATACTTGTTAGAGATTTTCAAATTGCATTCATATACCAGTTGTACCTCTAATCTCAATTTCCAAAGCAATTCATTTTGATAGATGAGGATCGGATTAAGTGGGACCGCTGCATATGACTTCGGTAGATTATAGTTGTAGTGGATTATTTTTCAAAATGGGCCAAAGTCGAACCATTATCAGGAGCAAGATCTAAAGACGTAATAAGATTCACTGTGTCTAATATTTGTTGTAAATTTGGAGTTCCTCGAAGAATTACTACAAATAATGGGCCACAGTTTAATAATAGTGAGTAGTTTTTTGCACATTTATGATGATGTTATTTTCTTACTTGTATAGCTTGAATGGTTTCATACTATTTCCTTTATTTGTGGTTCATGAAGGTTTTAATGAGGTGTCCATATAGCTAGGGGTATACATAAAAATTTATTTATTGGTCATTATTTTTTTGTAAGTATAGCATTTTATATTGAGTAAAATAAATTTATTCGTTTGCGTGAGAATTCATTTGAATTATGAAATTAAAAGGTTATTGGAAGATAGTAGAAGTATTATTTTGTAAATTACTGAAGGGCTGATCACCCTTGAAGTAATTTGCAAAAGTATAATTTGAAGTGCTAACGTCTATTAAAACATTTTTTAAAGTGCCAATGTGAGTGACAGTATAATTCGAAGTGTTAACGTCTATTAAAGCATTATTTGAGGTGCCAATGTGAGTGCTAGTATAATTTGAAGTGATAACGTCTATTATAGCATTTTTCGAAGTGCCAATTTGAGTGGCAGTATAATTCGAAGTGCTAACGTCTACTAAAGAATTTTGCGAAGTGCCAATATGAATGGTGATATAATGTAAATTTTTAACGTTTATCAAAGCATAGTACGAGGTACCAATATGGATGATAGAATAATTCTTAAAAATAAGTTGAAAAATGGGAATAACCCTTAGCATAGTTTTTCAAACAAAAGTGTTATGTGATTAGCACTTCCAACCATAGATTATCACTTACAAGTAAAAAAAAAAAGATAACAAGATGAATGCTTACAAAATTTATGATGACAACATATGGTGTTCATTAACAAAAAACAAAACAACACAAGTTATGAATACAAAATCTCTTATTTGCCTTGAGTATCACTCGGGGCACCATCTGAGCTGTCTTCCGAGGAACTGCCTTCATTATCTAATAAGCCAGATTCGCTGTCATTATTGTCTTTGGATTCAAATTCTTTTGTATCACTTGTGATAATGACAAAGGATTTTATAGGGCGTCGATTTACTGGTATCAAGTGACAATAGTCTGTAATGTTTGCCCTCAGAAATCTTTGGTGGAAATCAGGGACCATTAAAAATTTTACTTCATCTTCACAAGTTTTCATAGTACTAAGACAATCACTTGTACTAGTACCCACAACAACTTTTTCTTTCTCGGATTCAGCCTTGTACGATTCTAAGTCTTGAAAGACTTTCTTTCTCCTTTCTTCAGTATTTTCATATAATTTCTTTAGTGTTATATGTTTGGCATACTCTTCCTCTAACTCTGCTTTATGCTTCAAACTGAGTTCCTCTAATTTTTTTTATGATTCGAGGCCAAGCGATTTTTTATCTGAATATCCTTACTATAAAATTCTGACATGTCCACTTAAAATGCTTGGAATTGCTCGATAAGGTTTCTAATACAGATATCAGCCCAATTTTTGTTGTGGGTAGATTCTTTTTTCCATCATACCACATCTTTTGCGAATTGCACCAATTGGTTTCAAGTAGATATAGCTTTTTTACATACCCGTTTGGCATCACCTTCAAGGTTTGAGAAAAGGAGAGATTAGGTTCATAATTTCCTCGGATGGTTCACCTAGAGGGTGTGGTGGAAACAAATTGTACAAGGCAGATGCATCCGAAGGAATGCCCCGAGGACAGGGTGGACCATAATTTTAAGGTAATTCAGGTTGATTTTCAGCCAATGTTAACTCATTCTCTAGGCAACTTCGACACTTTCATTGCCCATTTCAATAACGTAATTTTAAATTTCTTCAAGCTAGGACTCCATATAGAAGTCTTGGTCTTTGTTCTCTTTTTCTCCTTACTCGGCATCCGGTGTCGGATTTGGGGAGGGCACATCAACTATGTCCGCTGCCACAAATATATGAGGAGTTTTAGATGAACTTTTATTTTTCTTCGAGGTAGCTACCTTCTTTCTCTTTTTGGATGCCTCAGACTCAGGCTGCTCGGTTTCAGGAATGATAAATTCTGTAGTTTTCTATTTTATTTTTTCTGTGGGCTCCCTTTATTTTTCTCTTTATATGAACAACTTGAGATATTTTCTTTGAATTTCTCTTCGGTTTGTAGCTCGGGGCTTTATTCCGAGCAGGAAGCACGATACGTGCATCAGGAGCAACCAATCTTTTCACAATATCTCCTGCGCCATGAGGTTCCATCAACTTATCTGCAAACACAATAAAATCTGGAGAGAGCTTCCATAGATGACTCTATATAAAGTTCAGAGGAGTGAATTTCTTGTGTAATTTATTAGACTACATTCGTTTTATCTATTCACTCAGCTTGGAAAATGTCTCCTCGGTAACAGTCCTGTGAATCTTGTATCACCTCGAAATTTCTACACAATACAACAAAAGTTAGTATGAATTGAGGTGAAATTAAATTAGAGAATCATATAACTTACTTGTGCTATTCCACTTGAGAGGCAGTCTTGAGGGATTATTCGTTGAGATTTGCTTATCGTTTTCCCAACAACCAGAAATAAGGAAGAATTTATGCTTCCAAATTTTGTCTGCCTCGAGGAAATCATCGATGATCTTTGATAAATTCTCGAGGTTTAAATAATAGAAAAGAAGAATACGATTCTTGGAAAATCTAGCTTGGGAAATAGTTTACTCTACGGGTAAAGGCATTTTGGCAAGTCTTGACGCCATAATGTTGGGCCGCACGGTAAACCATAGGTTGGGACTTGATTGGACCGGGTAAAGAGTGATTATTTCGAAGTTGTCTTCCACAACTGGGGTCTCTCCCTCCGAGGGTAATCAAATGATTACGTTTTCAGGAATCCCCCATTGCCTCTTGAGAATCTCAGCCTCAGATTGATTAAAATATTTATATTGTACATTGTTAAGTGCAATAAGATATTCGGGGAATAGATCTTTGAGGTTGACACTCAGATTGGCAGTTATGTCATCGGGAAGAGTAACAATCTCTTTGGTTTTGTTTTTATCCCTCTTTGGATCTTTTTTCTTTGCAGTATCGCCCTTGAAACCAGAAGGAGGAGTATTGCCCAGGTTTTGTAAATCTGAGTCAGTTTGTATCATGGATTGTGATTCAGCAACCTTATCGGATATCTCATCTCAAAGTTGGCGAGAGGCAGAAGTAGTAATGCGTTGTTCATGATTATGGGATGATGACTCGATGCTGTAGGCACATTTTGTCTGGTGTGTTCGAAGCTGCTTCTTGGGTATTTTCCGAAGGGATCCCTCGTGAATTTTTGTTTACCACAGACGTTCCCTTCGAGAGAGGAGGTTGTGTAGTAGCTTTAGTGGTGGGGTTTGGTGAAGTATTAAGCTCTTTAGAATATCCCATGGCAATGAATCGTGTTTTTCAAGGAGGTACTTCTCTGCTTGTTCGAGGAGATCGGCTTTTTTTAGAACGAACTTCTTTGTTTTTTGGAGAATTACTACTTTATTTGTTCGAGGCGATTGGTTTTGATTGGTTCGAGATGGTTTTTGTGAACAAGCTTTGGGGGTTAGATCAGAAGGGTTGTCTGAGGAACCTTCGAGAACAACAAAAGGTGATGGCTTTCTCGCAGGAGGACAGGGACCGTAGGTAAATGTTTGAGTGATTTTTTTGGGTTTATCGTCGATAATACCGTCAACTTCTCTTTCACCAGTTCTTTTCGCGATGGTAAGGCAATCTCAAGAATTAGCTAAACTGAACATAAACATAACAAGCATGGATTAGAAGGAGATCAGATACGATCTACAAGGGTTGAATAGGCGGCGACGATGGATAAGCACATAACTCATGACACTTTCTCTCTATATCTCTAGAATTTGATGGTGATAGGTAAAGTGAGTATTGAGGCTATATTTATACGGAAAGTTATGAAAACGAGCCTGGGCTTTTAAAAGAGCAGTTGAAAGGTTGACAAGCGTCTATTGGACATGATTTGAATGGACAGATAATGGGAGCCTAGTTTGAAGTAGGTTGACACGTGTAGTGTGTCAGAATGAAATGATACATATGCCAGGAAGCTTATGTTACCTTCTACTTCATTCTATGAAGTTTACTATTATGCTCCTTGAGAATTACGACGACGTATCAATTAGGAATGGGTTTTTTAAGAAGGAATGACGTACGACTTGAAAGGGTACGTGATTTTCCGAGGAGAGACAATATATAGGGCGTGGTTCACAATCTACGAACAATATGTTAGACTGATTCCGAGGAGGATTTTAGACCGTTTTTATAAGATGAAGATAAATATGGACCTATGAACAGTAATTTTTAGTCCTTCCTCAAGATTTTTCGAAAGGACTAGGGGGCTACTGATAAAAATATAAATAATTGAGGAATAAAAATAATTATCAAGAACGTTCTTAATATATATTTAGTAGTTGAGAGGGAGATATGGTGTAAAGTGTAAATATAAGAGATCATATATGTAATTTGTATAGTAAAAATGTGATGAAGTATCTATACCATTAACTAATTTTGTTATTTGTAGCCACCTCACTTATAAATGAAGTGCGATCGTTTATAAATGAGTATGATCGACACTTTTACATATTTTAATTTATAACTAATTTTTCTCTAGAAACTTAAATACTATTTCTCTAAATCCTGCGCAACCACAGTTTTTAAACATTAATTCTTTCCTCAAAATAATCTAACATTTATTTTGATAATGAACAAAATGTGTTAAACTACTCTATTTAGACATGATATTATCCTTGATCCCTCGTAGTAACTTTTTTTAGACACGATATTTTCTTTTCAAAATAATCAATATTTATCGTGATCATGACGAACATTTGCCAAACTACATTCTTCTATATCTTGTCTTGCGACATACAGCATGATGCACGGTTGGCACATGTCATCGACTGTCTATCAAACTTTTATTCCACCACTTTTAATATCGTTTCTTCAATCTTTGAATTTTCTATTTTATATTCGGATTATCCTTTTCCAACCATTTCATTTATCAAAATTTCGACATGTGCGACATGAGATGCTGTGAACATATCATAGTCTATTCTCTATCTTCGCTTCCTAATATTACTGGTCACAAATCATTCCTAACATATTTTGTAGCATCGTCTTTCTCATTTAAATTAAATCTGATTGTCACTTCGGTTTAGTCAAAACTACCCTATATTGGATCAGTAGAAGATCTAAAAATCAGCCAGGACAATGAGTCGCTTTGGTTGGTAAGGTGTTGGTAATTATCTGAAGACTGATTTTGCGTCTCGTTTCTTTTTTAACTTCCCAACAAACACAGTATGACTACGAAAAGATCGGCTATCGGTAGAGTTTGCTCATACAGATCCTCTAAAACATATTTATTGATAGAAATAGTATATCTAATAACACAAATATTAAGTTAACTCTTCTTAGATTTAGAGTCGTAACTTAATTCGAGTAAAAAATCACATCAACATCCTCCCTCAACAACTTCATTTCCAAACCCAAGCAATCCACCATCCCACAAATTTCCTCGGCTTTCTTATGCGTCTTATCCCCAGAAGAAAACCTATGCAAAGACAATGAACCATCAAGATCACCAACATCAACCCAACTTAACCCAACTTCCTTCTTCACTCCTTTCTCTCTCATCCCCCTCCTCACTCTAGCAACCTTCTCCCATTCCCCCTTCTCTGCATATATATTTGCCATCAAAACATACGAACCGGACCCCGTTGACGCCATCCCCATTAATGCATCACTAACTCTCTCACCAATCTCCACATTCCCATGTATCCTACAAGAACCTAACATAGTCTGCAAAACCGACAACCCCGGCTTCCCTGGGATCGTACCCATTAGCTTTTCTGCTTCGTCTAACCTTCCTGCACGCCCTAGCATATCCACCATACACGAATAATGCTGCATCGACGGTTCAATCTTGTACTTTTTCACCATTGAGTTGAAAAGCTCCCGGCCTGTGTCCACCATTCCTTTTCTACCACAGGCTGTTAAGATCGACAAAAACGTGATTGAGTCTGGTTGTACTAGTTCTTTCTCCATTAAGTGGAACCATTTCATAACAGATTCGTAGTCCCCGTGCCTAGCATAAGCGGATATTAATGCCGTCCATGCGAATTGGCTTCGTTCTGGCGTCTCGGTGAATACTCTTTTGGATTCGTGAATGCTTCCGCGTTTTGCGTACATGTCGAGGAGAGCGGAAGAAACAACCGGGCATGTGTTTAATCCGAGCTTTAAGATATGCGAGTGACATCGTTGGCCATGTTTTAGAGATATATCCTCTGCAGTACCAATTGCATTCAATATACTACCAAATGTGTATTCGTTTGGTACAGTTTCCATTACAGCAGACCGAAATGTTAACAATGCTGCTTGACACAGCTCGTTTTGAGCGTACCCAGATATAAGTGCATTCCATGAAACGATTTGCCTGTATTTAAGCTCTTCGAAAACTTTAGCTGAGGCGTCCATGGATTTAAACATGGCGTACATAGTAATTAGGCTATTGGAGACATTTGATTCTGAGACGAAGCTAGTTTTTATACAAAACCCGTGAATCTGTACACCTTCTTCTAGCGAATTTCTAATAGTAATTGTGTGTATCAATCCAACGAAGGTAACATCATTGGGGTACACCTCATTCAGTCTCATTTCTTTGAAAATAAAC
Organism: Limnanthes douglasii subsp. nivea; assembly: GCA_036936605.1. Taxonomy (NCBI): domain Eukaryota; kingdom Viridiplantae; phylum Streptophyta; class Magnoliopsida; order Brassicales; family Limnanthaceae; genus Limnanthes; species Limnanthes douglasii. Next base: position 121,771,997 of record JAUPFV010000005.1, on the reverse strand, counting down.
ATGGCATTTTGTTCGTCTATGGATAGTATCGTAGTCCAAGAGACTACGTTTCTTTCATTCATTCTATCAAAAATCAATTTTGCATTTTCTGGACATCCACACTTTGAATATGTAGAGATCAAAACGTTAGCAACTTTGAGATGAGTATCGTATCTGTATTTTATGCATAAACAGTGAATTTGCCTCGCGAGATTTAAGCTTTTCTCATGGCCACAAGCTGATACTGCACTAGTGAAGGAGACATGATCAAACCGTATTCCTTCTCTTCCCATCTCGACAAACGCACAGATTGCCTCAAACCCATAATTTCCCTCCTGAGTATATCCGGAAAGAATAGCATTCCATGAAACTTGATCTCTGCTTGGCATTTCATCGAACACTTTACTAGCTTCGTCCATACGTTTCCATCTGGAGTACATAGTTATAAGCGCATTTTCAACAAAAATATCACCTTGTAATCCGGATTTCATTATCAGTGACTGCAATTGTAATCCGAAGATAAACCCTTTAGGGTCCAAACAAAAAGCAAGAGCCTTCGTATAAGTAAACGCATCAAAAACAACCTCACTCATATTCATCCTTAAAGCAAAAGACAAAGCATCTTCATCGTTTTCGAATCCGGAAAGGATTGTGTTCCACGAAACAATATCAGGGTCACTTAATTTCTCAAAAAGACACATGGCTTTATCGAAATTACCGCTGTTACAGTGGAGACTCATCACAGCATTCGAAACGGAAAGATACGAAATAAAGCCAGAAGTAATAGCAAATCCATGGATTTGATACCCGGGTTTCGAGCTTCCACGAGAACAAGCCTTTAGCGCTAGCGAAAGGGTAACTTCATCGATGTCAGTGAGAAGTCCCAGTTGAACATGGTTCTTAAAGACATCAAGTGCTTGACTTGGGAGTTTTTTTCGCAGACAATCGAGCATTGAATGCTTAACAGAGAAACCATTTCGATGAGGATTTTGATCGAACAGGTAGTGGGCGCATCTATAGAACTGAAAATTTGCAACAGAAAAATACCGTTGCCTGGTGTATACTTTGAGAATTTTGAAATGTAATTGGCGGGTGACCATGTGAAACTTAACTACAAAGGCAAAGCTGCTAATAAATAATAATACCGAGTGATACCTAAAATGCAAAAACTAAGATAGTTTGTGAAAACAAATTATCATTTCAGCCTTCAAACAAAAAAAAATATATGTCCCATCCGTGAAGACAAAATGCAATACTGGTATTTGGGGTTGTTATTAATACACTATTTTTTTTTAACGATAAAGCTTAATTTTATTTCATATAAAAACAGGTGAGAGGACTGGATATCAAGACCTAATGACCAACCCATCATATAAGTACAAACAGAAAACCCTAATCATAGAGAATGATGAGTTTCCTAAAGATCGAAAGCGTCTCCACAAACCTTTCCTCAACGCAGCTTCTTGAAGAACCTTCTTAAAGAGTTTCAGGTACAACATGCAACCCTAATTTCAGGGTTAATGGAAAGCAATCAAAAGAATTGATGAAACACCGGTTTAAGAGTTTTGTAGAAACACGATTTCCTTGAACTTTGGCACACTGGAGCAGTGACAACACTTTTGATTAAAGGATTTTACGCTAAGCTTTCGGTAAAGTCTTTCAATGACAAGAAGAATTGAGTAAGATTTTTGAATTTATGAAGAATTTTAGAGAATAGACAGATTAATGACTTATCTCTGCTTTTTTATTCCCAGCTTAGCAAAATTAGCAGTTCCTAAGGCAAGAGACGAGGGAGCATGAAGGATAAATGGTTGCATGAAGAACTTCTCCACATGCAAGCCCTTCTGCAAAGCAACATCTTGTCACTGAAGCAGCGACACTTCAAAAGACACAGATAAAGCTGAGCTAAAGGTAAGAGATTTCTATTACAAAGAGATTTGAAATTAAGATTATTTTAAAGAAGTTTAGATAATAGTCAGAATTAATGACTTAACTTTTTATTTTTGGTTCCATAGGAAACGAAAAAACATATCCTGAGCATGAAGACAAAGATAATCCATCTTTATTGAGATGGTCAATGCTCACCCCAAGTATCCTTTCTCTTCTGAAAAGAAGATGAAGGTCTGGAACAGGGTGCAGTGCACCAGAAAAGAAGTTAGACATCAGGTGTTCAGTTGTTTAGAGATCAGCTATCAGGAGAACTGAATAACTTCAAAGCCTTTCGAGCAAACCTGCAATATAAAAAAAAGCAAAGGCTGCTACCCTCAAGTGTGAACTTGGAGCCATATTAGGGACAAGACTTCTCTTCAATCCTCAATGTTCAGGTAACATAAGTTTAAACTCTCTAAAATTAGTGTAGCTTTCAGATGGTTAGGCGCATGCTTTTCCTTAAAATTAAGTTTCTGCTTATATTTCAAGGTCCATTTGGCGAGCCAGTCGGCCACCATATTTTGGGACCTTGAAATGTTGGAAATGATCATATTAGAAGTGGTGAACATTCTGAAGCATTTTAGGGCTAGGTTTAGGTGGTAAGGGTAAATCCAAAAGATAGCATGTTAGTAATAGTCTGAGAATCAGCCTCGATTTGAACCTTGTTCCAGTTATTTTGACTGCACATAATAAGGCCATCTAACAGAGCCCCCAGCTCATCCATAAGAGGGCTGAGCTTACCATACAAATTTAATGCACCAAGAATAAGCTTACCTTGGTGATTTCTAATGATAACACCTCCGCCAGTTTCCCTATTCCTTAGAGTAGCAGCATCAGTATTTAATTTAAAAAAACCAGGCTTAGGAGGAGTCCAGTGGTGATAAGAGACCTTAGTAGTAGTTTTACAAGCCAATATTTTAGAGATATTTGTATCTCCTTTCCAATGCCTGCTCCTGAGAGAGTTAGAAAAGTCTAAATTTAAGATAACATTATTAACATATCTGACAAGCAGATCAGTGTTGACCGTAATATCATTAAATTTAGACTTATTTCCGTAGTGCCAAATAGTCCATAGGATGATAGTATGAATAATTGTCCTGATACGGGTTTTAGAGTTTGTAGACCAAAACCACACTTTAAGCATATGGGTTATAGTCATATGCTTGAAGATCTCAATATTGAATAAGGAGGCAAAATGGCTCCATATACTCCAAGCTATACCACACTCAATGAAAAGATGCTTAGGAATTTTAACATTCATACAGAACTGACATTTAAAGACAATATAGAAATGTCTCTTCTCAAGGACAATATCAATAGGGATATAGTTCTTTATTAATTTCCAGGCAAGAAAAGAGTATTTTTAGGGGAAACCGAGTTCCACAGTCTACAATAAAGATTAGAGAAGTTATATTTAGCTCTAATATGATTCCAAGTGAGCTTGGTGTTGAAGTTGTTGTCATTAGATAGATTCCAACTGATTTTATCTTCATGAGTAGGATTAATCCTTAAGCAGCTTATTTTCTCAATAGCTTCTTTTTTAAGAAACATACTGGGCTTATTTTGATCCCAATTGTCATTCTTCCAAAAGTCCTTAACTAAATGTCTTCTGTAACCCATGTTGTTGTAGTTATCATTCAAGGAGTCTAGAGGAGGCTCCTCATACCAGCTGTCAAGCCAGAATTCAAAATTTCCACTGCCAAGCTTCCAGGTAATGTTTTGCTCAGATGTATTCTTAATTTTAGACATTCTTCTCCAGGTACTGGAGCGAGGCTTACTATAAGCAGCATGAAGAGGGTGTATATTCTTACAGTAGGTCCTATGCATAAGAGTAGCCCATAAAATTTTGTTATTTATGAAATTATACCAAATTTTACAGGAATAGGAGTCTTGGATATCATGGACACTTCGCATGTTCAGGCCTCCCTCATAGTAGGTTTTACAGACATCTTTCCAGGTACCCTAATGAATTCTTTTCTTTGTTGAAGAGGAGCCCCACATAAATTTATTGAAGATCCCTTCTATTCTTTTGATTCCCGCAAAAGACATATTCTTGTCTTCCCAATCATTTATCCTCTTATTGGTTTTGTTTACAAGACTAATGAAGTCACTGCATTTGTTCCTGCAGTTAAGAGTGACTTCAAGATACTCAGTAGGCAAGGAACTTGCATTGAATCCAGGGAGCTAGATATTGTTACCAGTCTAACAGTATTAATATTAGGAGGAAAAATAATTTTAGTTTTTTCCTTATTTATAGACTGCCTAGAAACCTTCTGATAATTGTCTATAAAGTTACCCAGCTTCTTAGTAGACTTAACTAAGCTATTGGTGAAAATTAAAATATCATCTGCAAAGACTAGAGTAGGAATATTCATGTTTCCCCTAGAATAGTAATTCATATCATAGTTTTCAATAAAGAGACTGCGAAGGCCCCTTATAAAAACCTCTTCAGCAATAATAAACAAGCTGAGGGAAAGAGGATCCCCCTGCCAAAGCCTCCTGTTGGTTTTAAAGAAGTAAAAATCATTCACGTTTAGGAGAATAGAGATGTAGACAGAGCTAATAAAGTTGTTAATTAATTTTATAAAATTGATGAGTCCGAATTCAGCATGCTCCCCGAACAAGGGCAGATCGGTCAAGTCTCTCCGAAAACCGGACAGGTTACAGGGACAGGGATCGAACAGGTCACTTGGACCGGACAGATTTCTGTGAACACTATGAACTTAAGGCAGTTCGAACTATGACAAAAGTACTAAAAACCTAAACACTTCTTGACTAAGCTACTTGCTCTCCTTCTTAAGAGCTCATGGGTCTTTGAACATGACCCGGGTCCATTAAACATGACCCAAAAGCCCATAAGGGCCCAAAAATTACACTATAAATACCCAACCACCCGCATTAACTATGGGTAATGAGAATTAACTGCTACCAAGCTGCTTAATCATCTCTCTACTCTCTACTCTAACCGTTAAACACCCACACACCACCGTTAAACACCCATACACCACTTTAAAACTCCACTTGAAATTACTAGCCTACCCTCAGACAGTTATTATCCTCACAAAAAATAATCAGAGAACCCAACATTTTTAAGAACTTTAAGAATGAAGGTTTGAGAGAGCTTGTCGAAAGATTTCGACATATCAAGCTGGATGAGAATATTATCAGACTTTTTGTTCTTGTTTAGGTCATAAAGGAGTTCTTTAGCTATTAGGGTATGATCTTGAATAATATTATTAGGAATAAAAACAACCTGATTCTTAGAATTAACTTTGGGAAGAATAATTATCAGCTTATTATTCATTATTTTAGACATAACCCTATTAATGAGGCTACAAAGGCTGATTGACTTGTAGTCCTTCCAAGAGAATTGGATTAGATGTCTTAGGGATAAGATAAACCCTAGTAGCAAGAACTCCTTTAGGAATTTTATTACCTTTGATGAATGATATCATAGCCTTACATAAGTCACCTTTAATAATGCTCCAACAGGTTTTGAAGAAAACGCTGTTAAAACCATCCATGCCTGCAACTTTACAAGGTTTTAAAAAAGCAGATTATATTATATATTTCCTTTTTAGAAGGATCAACCATCAGATAAATATTATCAGACTCAGAAACAAGTTTAGGAATAATATTAAATAGGCAGTTATTCATTAACTCATCTTCTTGGTCTTTGCAGGTGTATGGATGGTCAGTTTAGAAGGCCTTTGAAGAAGTTTGCAGCCGAAGCCCCAATTTTTTCATTCTTAGAAAGCCAAACACCATCTTCTTTAATACTGTTTATACAAGTATTTTTCCTTCTTTCTTTGACAAAATTATGAAATAATTTTGTGTTTTCATCTCCCTCACTTAGACAACCGGTATAACATTTTTGAAACCAAAAACTTTCTTTCATTTTAAGAGCAAGAGTAAGAACAGCATTAGCCTTGTTAAGATTACTTTCTAGACTATTTCTAGATTGATGGATGATTTCTATATCCTTAGCCTGTTTTTCAGCCTCCTGCACTTCAACAAATATATTGCCAAAATAGTTTTTAATCCAATCTTTCAAACCTTTTTTAAGTCTATTAAGTTTATGCCCGAAAATGAACATAGGGTAGCCCTCTAGAATTTTATTCCAATTGTTCTCAACAAATGGAATGAACTCATTGTCTTGGATCCCCATATTTAAAAATTTAAAACTCTTATGAACACTAGAGTTATTGTTTTGAGTGGAAATGCATAAGGGTCTGTGGTCAGAACAGTTTCCGTCCATCTCCGTAACCTTAGTCACATTAAAATGGAAGACCGAGTAGAGTTTACAAGAACTCTATCTAGCCTTTTCCATTTGGAATTTTTATTCCACGTGAATTTTGAACCATAATACCCAGGATCAGTTAGACCACAATCCCTTATCATATCTTTAAGGTCTTCCGCACTCTCGTAAGAGTAAGTGACACAGCCCATCTTCTCATCAGGGGAGATAATAGAATTAAAGTCTCCCATAGTAGCCCAAGGGATGTTAGAATCAAAGGTAAAAATTTGCTTAAGACCATCCCAAAGATCTTTTCTTTTAGAGATTTGACACTTAGCATAGATAATAGTTAACCTAAAGCTTAGGTTCAGGTTAGTGAGAATAACATCAATATGGATATACTGATTATGATCATTTATAACATTAACAGAAGTTCCATGCTTGTAGAATATCTATATTTTGTTACTAACGTTACCAATGCAAGAATCCAAGCCAAGTTTAACAGAAACATTAGACATATTAACAGGATTAGACATAGTTTCTTGAGCAACTAGAATAATAATTTTTTTTCATTAGAGATAATAGAGTTAAGTCTCCTGACCGTAGCTTTGTTGTTGATACTACGCAGATTCCAATTCCGGATGTTTATCATCTTGATCTGGATTTTGTGAACTTGTTGGTCTCCGAGAAATTCAGAGATTTTTTTGCTCTTTTTTGTTTGATTCTGTTAGAACTTCTTGCAGCTTTGAGCTTTTTATTTAACACTGTATAAAAGTCCTCACCATATATATCTTTGTTACAGGTTGAAGTATTTTGAAGGTTGCCCACCATTTTATTTTTTTGAGGTAATCCCATACTGTTCTCACATTCTTTGTTATGCCCACCTTCCAGAAGTTTTATGGCTTCTGTAATATCATTTTTATTTGGCATATGACTATCATCTTTTATAGCGGATTCTTGAGAATTTAAGATTCCGTTCTCTATATTTATAGTGCTAGAATCCTTCTTTATAATCTCTATATTGTCTACACTGTTAACACAAGGATTCTTATCCTTGATATTATCCTTCTTGTCCACATTGCTAGAATCTTGATTTTCTTGAGTTTTATCTTTTTCGTGGGTTTTCTTGCAGGTCTTCTCCTCATGTCCTATATGTTTACAATTTCCAAAGTATTTGGGCAGGTCTTTGTAGTTGGCCGTAATCCAGAATCCGTCATTCTCACCAAACCCGATCCAGATGTCATGATGGATCTTTCTGGTTAGATCAAGCTCCACCCAAACGAGGCACGAGTTATGGTAAACTCAATTTTTTCTGGTATTTTTATTTGAAGGGGGTTACATATAGACTTAATTATAGAGGTTATCATTCTTTTGTTATACAGGTACTTAGAGAGGTGCCCTAGTTTAATCCATACAGGACACACAGGGCATTCTCTTTTAATACTGAATTTTGGCGTCCATTTAAAGAGGCACATCGTTGAGGAGTTTACCTGCCAGACATTTTTCCTCCATAAGCAGCACAAGTTCTCTAGGAAATTAAGTTCGAGAAGAAGATGGCGGGAGTCCCAGATGGTCATATTGCATTGCATTTTCAGGTTCATCTTTTGTAAGAAATCCTCCAAGACCAATCTTTTAGGTATTCCTTGACTGAACTTTGCGACTAGTGTGTATTTCCTTTGTAATTCGAGATTTTCTTTGTTTTGTTTCTCAAATTGAAGAGAAATATGATCCAATTTGTGGAGATAATCCATTGGGAAACTGACTAAATCAGTTTTGTTTTCTTTGACCACAGCAACGTAGGACTTTCGAGACGGCTCCGAAATTACCATCTTCAATCTAGGAGGGCAGAAGCAAGGAAACAAGGACACCCTCAAAGCTCAAATTCACAATATTTGTCCAATTATAAGATGTAACAAAGAAAAATCCTTGTACATGAATCAAATCCTCAAAACTTAACCCTTCTTAGTTTGAACTTGTATTGATTGTCTAATACACTAGATATTAAAACCATATATAAAAGTCAGTAATAAACTTTAATTATTTATAATCATAAAAAATATATTTAATTACATATCATTAAAGCAATATTTTTATGCATTTTGGAGGAACTCGGTTCATCTTCTACCCTTCAAGCCATATCATAAATCGAATTATAGAAGCTCTAAAAGATAAAATTCCCAATCAATTGCAAAAGACAAACTTATCAGACTACTAATCGCAAGAGAATCCATAGATCGAGAGAGAATTAAGAAGAGTGAAAGGTTTAGCAGTACCAGGTCTTCCTATAGGTCCTCGTTCTTAAGAGTCGGGTCCTAATGTCCTAAATCGATATAATTTGTACAGCTTTTCTTTTGGTCCAAAACTAATTTCTTTAAAAAAAGATGACAATGTTGGTTCAGATGGGTTCGATCCGATCCGATTGATTTTTTTTTATCTAAACACATAATAAACGTGTACAAACATACAAGTTATGATATGTATATAGGAAAAAGATGAGGTGAAAAAGATGATATGTAATATCCGGACGAATACGCACAGAGAGAACAATAAATTAGCTCTAGTATATTGAAATCTGAAGTGTGTCAAGTTGAGGAAAAAGATAAGGTGGAAAATTCATCCTCTAAATCTTTTGTTGCTCATCGAATTCAAAGAGATCACAAGAAAGCATATTTTCAACCAGACAAAGAACAACGTTTTCTTCGCTGAGAGATAAAAAGGATAAACAACAATATATTTCGTCTAGTGATAATGGATTTTCCAGTTCAAACTCTGAGGATCGTTTGTTTAGACAAAAAAGAAATTGAAATTTTTTGAAGGGGGAAGGGAGTCGACATCGGAAGATGTGTAAGGAATATAAATCAAATAAATAAAGTAAACCTCGACATGTAAGGGATAAATTTCTTTATGAGGAAAATGTTACCAATCAATATGTTAATACAACACATCAAAATTTGTATGCAATAATGGGAACTAAGGTAGATGATCAATGTATGAAAAATTTATATCAGGTTAATGCCGCTTCCGAGGCGTTTTGATATTTCAAAGGTAGAAAGTTTGATGGAACACAAGATCCTGATGACCATATTGAACAATTCAAGAATTATATGATGAATTTCGAGGATGATGATACGCTGGTTTGTAGAGTTTTTTCTCAGACTTTTAATGGTATTGCTTTGAAGTGAAATATAATTCTGAAGGGATCTATTACCAATTTTAGAATTTTTTATAGTGCTTTTCGAAGATAATTTGTATGAGGTAAGAAAATGCGAGCTAATGGTGGCACAATTATAAAATGAAAACAAGTTGTAAGGGAAACGTTGAAAGATTACACGAGGCAATTTGTGTTAACAAAAACAGAGCTAGAGTATTGTGAAGAACTTGTCGTTATGGCAGCTTTCAGACAAGGTTTACTTCCGGGAGATTGGCAAATGAGACAACTAGAAGAAGGGCTTTGACATTTGGAGCTCTGATGGCTCAAGCTGAGGAGAAAATTAAAGTTGAAGAGTCTACCAGGGTTCGAGGTAGTTCAAGTTCTACTCTGAGGACTTCAGGATATGCATTTATTGTTCAAAGGAGCCAAGTTCCCACTTCAAATTCTCAAGCACCACCTCGTCCGAGGGTTAATACTAATTTACTTCATCGAACAGGAGGGGTTCCAAATCATGGTATAATCATCAGCCTTACTGACCAAAACCAAATCAGTGGATAAGACCGAAATATTTCACATAACTAACTGAGAATGTATCAACTATGTACGAGAAATCTAAAAGTCAAGTACACTTTAGAAAGCCAGCTCCAATAAATAGGCATAGGGAAGAACGCAGCAATAGGTATTGCAAGTATCATAATAACATTGGACATGATAATGCAGATTTTATAACGTTAAAAAAAGAAATATAAATTTTGATAGAAAATGGCAAGTTAACAGCTTTTGTCAAGGGCCAAAGCAATCGGTTGAAAAATCCAAGCACGTCCACATAACAAATTGATAATCCAAATTCAAAGTAGGAAAGTTCATTGACGATTCTGGATTCTAAATGAGACAAGTTTGATGCAACAACATAGTATTTAGATGCATAGCGAGATCGATTAATTTTGTTAGTTGTCGATGAACCACTAATTCCATGATGGGTTCGAAGTTTGTGTAATTGTTTTGTGTTATTACCAATTTTTTGTGGAGTTACTATAACTGGAAACATTAATAATTCTAGAAAAAAATGTAGTAAGTTTTGTTACTCAAATAAAGGGGAAATGTCTACTCATTTGTATGGAAAAATGAATACGCCGTTTATATTGTTCGGTGACGACGATCTTTGAGCGATACCAGGACCTCATGAAGATGCGGTGGTTATATGGCATACACCGCTGGGTCAAATTTGACGTATTTTGATATGCACAAGCAGTTGAACAAATGTTTTGTTTAAATCTACGTACGATAGGATGCATAATCCACCTAAGATTCTTTGATCTTCTCACACTATGATTGGGTTTAAATGACTAACAACTCAAGTGATTGGAGAATTCAAGGTAAGGTATATTTGGGAAAATGCCCTTTTAAAAAGAGATTGCAAGTTTTGTTCATGGTGGTTGAATGTCCAACAAGTTACAATGTTATCTTTGAGAGATCTTGGTTTGAAAACATGTATATTGTAGTCTCCACCGTTCATCAATATCTGAAGTATGTTATTGGGGATCGTATTGGGACGGTTCGAAACGAGCAGCAGGTAGCAAGAGAATGTTATTCAATATCTCTTCATTCTCGAACATCTAACTCTAATGACCAGATGGCAGAATACAAATCAGGGGTGTTCACCTCAGATGAGGATGGTGTGGATGATTCGAGGGAAACCCCGAGTCTTTGACAGTAAGTGAGAATATAAAAAATTATACGTTTACAAATGGGAAAACTCTGTGAATAGGGACTTTATTGTCACATACTTTGCGTTTTCAGCTATTGCAGTTTCTGTTTGATAATTTGGATGTTTTCTCTTGGAAAACAGAAGATGTAGTAAGAGTTCCACCAGTAATAATATGTTATAGTTTAGCTTTAAATCCGAAGATCAAGCCTATTATTCAGAAGAGAAGAGCTTTCTCTATTGAAAAATTCGAAGCTATTGTGGCAGAGGTAGATCAATTAACTAAGGTTGGACATATTGGGGAGGAGTTCCAAAGGTTTCAAACTTGAAGCCAACGGACAACCAAATGAAGAGGTAGTCTTGGAAGCCGAAGACTTAGATGTGTTGAAAAATGTGTTTGGTTTTGCCTTAATTGGCTATGTCAATACCCACTTTGGACTGCTAACCCAGTATTGGTTAAGAAGAAGAATAAGAAATGAAGAATGTGCATTGACTTTACAAATTTGAATCGTGCATGTCCTAAAGACCCATTTGTTATTCCTCGAATAGATCAATCAATTGATTCCACTCTAGGGAACAAAATTATTTCTTTTGTGGATTCATTTTCAGAGTATAACCAGATTGAGATGAATCCAAAAGATGAGGAGAGTACTATATTTATAATTTATCGAGGATTACATTGTTATAGAGTTATACCGTTTGGTTTAAAGAATGCATGGGCGACATATCAAAGATTAGTGAATAAGGATTTTGCTTCTTAGATAGGGAGACATATGGAAGTTTACATTGACGATGTGCTTGTTAAAAGTCCAACAGGTGGTGAACACTTGAAAGATTTAGAGGATATTTTTCTGAAGTTAAAGGCTATTCGACTGAAGCTAAATCATGAAAAATGTACTTTTAGCGTAAGGTCAGGAAAGTTTCTAGGGTATATCATTAATGAAAAAGGGATAGAGGCTGATCCTGAACAATTAAAGGCTTTGGTATCAATGACATCACCTCGAACTATAAAAATGGTGAAAATTTAACTGGAAGGTTAGCTACTCTTAATCGATTTATTTCTAGATGTTCTGACAAATGTTCTTTTTTCCAAGTTTTATGAAGGCCCAAAGATTTTGTGTAGACATCAAGAATGCGAAGTGCTTTTTTTGAAGATTATGTAACTTCTGTTATCAGCTGGAATCTTGTTTAAGCCTCGAATTGGAGAACATTTGTTTTTGTATATAACAGTGTCTGATTTTGTTGTTAGCTTTGTTTTGATACGAGAAGAAAATGAAGCTTTAAAGCCAATTTATTATTTTAGCAAGAGTTTGCTAGCCGGAGAAAAGATATCCGTGGCTTGAAAAATTGGTTTTGGTTTTAGTGGTGGCTGCTAGAAAGATGCGCCCTTATAATCAAGCTCAAACCATTATTGTTTGAACTTCTTTTCCATTAAAGAACAAGTTACAACGACCAAAATTTTCTGGTAGAATGACCAAGTGGTCAATAGAGTTAGGAGACTTTGATATCAATTTTGCTACTCGAATAGAAATTAAGGCTCAAACTTTAGTAGATTTCTAGTCAAATTTCATTCAAGTTGATCAGATGATGGGACACTTAAAGAGTCAATTTCAGAAGTTTCAACATGGGTGGTTTGAACTGATGGTGGTTCCAATATATTAGAATCGAGTGCATGGGTTCAACTGATTGTTCCTTCTGGAGAAGCTATGTACGAGGCTATTCGATTTGGGTTTCATGCATAAAATAACAAGGCTGAATACGAGGCTATTTTAGTTGGTTTGAGGTTTGCAAGTATTTGTGGACTAAAAACAATTCGTTTGGAGACAAATTCGCAATTAGTGAGAAATCATATGACAGGGATATCTTCGAGAGCTTTGAATCTTAACTTTTTTGTTTGATATAATGGTTATTGAGCATATTAATCGAAAATATAATATAGTTGATTATTCTTTAACAACCCTTTCTTACACAGAGGAGTATCCATGAATATTATTACAGGAAAGCCCTTCGATTCTGGTGCGATCAGAACAATGTAAATATTTGATGAAGTATTTGTTATTCCGGATACAATACGAGGTGATTGACGATATGGTATCTCAATTTTTTACTTAGAGGTATGTTACCTTAAGATGTACAGCTAGCTCAGAGGTTACGATACAAGGCTCATGGTTCTACTATATTAGATGGAGTGTTATACAAGAAGTCTTTAAGTAGACATTATTACGATGTTTGGGTAAACATGAATCTCAAGAGATTTTATTTGAATTGCATGATGGTGAAGATTCAGCTCATTGTGGGTTTAAGTCTTTGACACATAGGGTTTTGTTGGCAGACTATTATTAGCCTTCGACTATGAGTGATACTAAAATTTTACTTCAAGGTTGTGATACTTATCAACGTTTTACCAATTATATTCACAAACCGTCAATACCACTTACTTCCATATCCGAAGCCATTTCTTTTGATAGATGGGGAATAAATTTAGTAAGGCCATTACTTATGGCTTCTGGAGGGCGTCAAATGATTATTGTGGCAGTGGATTATTTTTTGAAGTGGGCTGAAACTGAACCATTATCTGGTACGAGAGCCAAGGATGTTATCAAATTCATAATAAATAATATTTGTTGTCGCTTTGGAGTTCCTCGGAAAATTACCACAGATAATGGTCTTCAATTTAACAACAGAGAAATGGCTTATTTTTTCAATTCGAGGGGTATTACACCATGTTTTTCTACACCGTTTCATCCTCAAGCAAATAGTCAAGTGGAAGTAACTAATAGGTCTATTCTGGAAGGTTTAAAAAAATTAACATGTACTGCAAGGAAATGGCCTAACTATTTTCAAAAGGTGTTATGAGCTTATCGGACGACTCCTAGATATGATACTCAAGAAACTTATTTTGCCTTGGTATATGGTATGGATGTTGTAATCCGTACAAAATCTACTTTACGTTCTTATAGAATACTTCATTATTGTGAAGAGCTAAATGAACAGACAAGAAGAACAAACATTGACTTGATCGAAGAGAAAAGAGTTAGAGTACATTTGAATTCGACTCATTAATCAAACTTTGATGAAGAGTAGTTAAAATTTGAAGGTAAAATGAGGGATTTTAAGTTAGATGATATAGTTTTGAGAAAATAATTTCTCCATACAAAAGACAAGCGTCTTGGAAAGATGGCCCCGAATTGGGAGGGTCCTTATGTAGTAGTGAAGGGAGTAAAGCCGGGTACATATCGCATTCACGGTGAACAAGGCAGATTACTTCAACATCCTTGGAATATAAAACACTTTGGTAAGAATAGAGATTGAATTGAGAAGATTGAGAATATTGATCAAGAATCAACAGAGAGATTTTTAGGTAGTGAATATAATCTTTCGCCTCTGATTATTTCATAGGTGTAATCAGCCTCTTCGACCTCTTTAAATAGGCCTAGTGAGTTAGTTACAAATTCGGTTACATAAGGGGTTTATTTAAAGTTCAGTCCATATTCTTCCTATAAAACTTTAATCTTACCCTATATTAATAGAACTTATCATTCAAGTCCTTATTAATTACATTTAAGTCCCTAAGGAATATATTTCCTTATCAGTAGCCCCCTAGTTCTTATACAGACAATTTTATAAGAACTATTCACTCTTCGAACATTACTCCAAGTGAATAAAACTTCTTTCATCCAGTCCCTTCATTGTGATTGAGCCTAATGACTTGCAACTTCACTTTGAATCTAAGAATAAGTGCAAATAAACTCCCCACTCACTTCGAATCTACTAACTTGAAATACAACCTTACTTTCACTTCGAACCTTTAGACCCCTACTTGAAAGACTGATTGGACCCTTCTTGATAGGTCTATGACACATCAAGTTTTCCTCCACGTTTCACATTCCACCCAATGAAAACAATTCACTGGTTTTGCCTCTTCCAATTCTTAACGTCATTTTTTTCAAGTATAAATACTCAACTCCACTTTACTGAGAACCTTTTAGAAAAATCATCACTTTCCTAAACCATCTTCATCTCGTTCTTCATCAACCTTCATCTTCATCTTCTGCTACCTTACCCAGAAACACCACTTCTTTAGTCACAAACAAATAACTTCCCAGATCAACATCTATTATATGAGAAGGTACCCCAAATACAAAAGATCTAAACCTAAAAACCAAAGGAAACCAAAGAAATCTCTCTTCCCTGGTTCTAGCAATCAAGTATTTGGTGCTTACGATTATCTCTGTATTTCAAAAAGAGCTAAAGAATACAAAGCTGCTGGGTTAATCTACAACGGTCCTCGTTTCTCCTCTACCACCTTCAAATATGGTAACTTCCAATCCCAATCTAGTTAATTCATCTTCAAACCTAGCATCAAACCCAGAATCTAGCCAACAATCTTCTCCTCCTCGAAATCAATCCACTTCCCCATCACTAAAACCACATCGAAAATCTAAGCCTGTCAATCCTGACAAACCTCCAACTCTCAAAAACCGCAACTCAAATCACCTATCCTACAATCCGAAGCCGTTAAAGTTAAACTTCACAGAAAATCAACCTTTCTAGCAATGGGTGACGATGCAGAAACCTCCTCTCCTCCCCCACAAGAAGTGGTTGACGTTACACCAGAGAATAGTCAACCAGTTCTTATGACTCAAACTGAGACTCAAACTCGAAGTCTTCACGATGAAGCTACCGATGAAGAAAATAATAAAGAAAATGATTCTGAAGCCACTGAATCCGATGCCAAAGGGGAATCCGAAGCAGATGGGGTAATCCCTCCAAAGAAAATTCAAGGAAAGAAACTTCCTCTTACCCTCCCCGATGATGTTGCTGCCTTGGTTCAGGAAAACTTACAACCACTTTATCCTCGGTACATTCTCGCCCTAAAAAATGTACCCTACACTTACTACCTCGAATCAGAAAAAGAAGAACTCAAGAAACTATGGGGATTAACAGACAACATTGTTCTTCGACTGCCAGTAGAAGGATAAACACCTCTGAGTTGTCAGAAGAACGAATTGGTAGTTTATCCTGAGCTTTTCAACTGGGGACTTCGATTTCCCCTCGATCCCATGATTGTAAGGTACTTCGAAATTCTTGGGTTGTGCCCAACACAAGTCACTCCAAACCAACTGTTCACTTTATTCTCTGCTATCATGGTGTCGAGGCTAGGAAGCATCCCCCTCGAAATAGAGGATTTCATCTCACTGACCAAAATCTCAAATGGGCCAGTTCTACCATTCTACTACCTCACTTTGGAGGATGATCTGAAGATTATCGACGACCTCCTCGAGGCTGACAAGTTTTGGAAGCAAAGGTTTGTCTTTTTATCAGGAGCTTGGGAAAATGGTAAAGAAATTTCCGATGACAACCCCTCAAAACTTACTCTCACCTGGAGAGATAGCAGTAAGTAAATCATTGTTGTATTGTTAGTATTTTTTTTAACTTATTAAGCCTAACCAAATTAACCAAGTCTACTTATCTAACTGTTTACTATTTTTCCAGAAATTCCGAGGCGATTCAAAGGTCGTCGAAAAACTGCAAAGGTTATCTTCCAGAGAATGGCTGAATGGGCAGAGAAAGCCTGGGGAAATGGCTTTCACTCAGCCTTTCAACCAATCAACTTTGTCAACAGCCATCTTTGGCGCATAACCTTGGGAGCTGACTTCCCTGAAGATCCGATGCTCCCCCCAGATCCCATTGAAGCGGTCCAAAGAATACTCGTACCAGATGGGAAAACCTACCTTCTCACCAGGAATCGATCTGACAGTCACCTGCCACTAAAAAGAAGGGAAAGCTAACCCTCAAAAAACCCAACACAAGAAAGGCTAACCCTTCCAAAAATTCGAAGTCTGCAGGGAAACGAAAAGCGCCTGCATCTCAACTTCCTCCAATATCCGAAGAGGACGAACCTGCACTGAAAAAGAAAAAGAAAGAAAACAATGCTCCAAAGAAGAAAAAGAGCAAGTCCACTACTCCAAAGAAAAAGAACGAAGCTGACATGCTCGAAGAGGTATTGGCTTCCGAGGTGCATGAGAAAATCTTCATTGAAGAAAATCCTCAAGGGGGATTGGCACTAGGAGATAGCCAAGAAAATGAATATCTTAACCTCGAAGATTTCAACTCGAGCGGGGATTTTGCAGTTACTGGTGAAGATTCTCGACCTATCAACACCATTCCATCAACTTCTACCAGGGCTGCCATAACTTCAACATCTAATGCAATCGTTCATGTTCATCATCACCCATCAAACTTGCCCAACCCTGACAGATCCGATAAGGTAACTTCAATCCTTCGACCTTTTACTAATTTAAGTGCTGCAGCCAAAAAATTGTGTGAAGAAGTGAACAATTCACATACACAATTAGAGCTCCTTGCACAAGAATTAATCAAGAGAAAAAAGGAAACAGAATCTGAAAAGGCTTCGAAAAATGAAGCACTTCAAAATTTCGAGGCTGAAAAAGGAAAGTTTCTTAAGGAGCATAAAGAAAAAATCAAAGCTTTGGAGACTTCTCATCGTCTGGCTCTTGAAAATCTAAAATCTCAACATTCTACTGCCATTTCTGAGGAAAATAAAATCTACCGATGCTGAAGAACTTGTTAAGAAAACTCAAAAAAAGCCTGGAAGATTGTCAAACTCAATTGACTACGCTTCAAACAGGATTCGAGCAGGAAAAGAAGGCTGCCGTCAAGAAAGCCGAAGCTGCTGTTGGTTCTGTGATGCTTGATGGTATCGAGAAAGCTCAAACTGATACAGCTATCAATCTTCTTCGAGAAATCCATGCTGCCTATCCAAGGTTGAATTTAACAGAATTTTGGAAACAAGTTCCAAAAGAAGATCGTCCAAAGGAAGCATTCGAGGTGCCATCAAGCTCCTCAGAAGAAGATGATGCTTCTGAAGGGTCATCGGAAGAAGAGGATGACTAAACAGTAGATTATATATGTCGCGCTTGTTTTTTGTGTGTTTTAATTAAGTAGTTTTCTCCTTCTTGTAAGCTTCAAGTTTTATCCGATGAAACAAGCAACTTTCTTAATATTTCAAATTTCTGGTGTACTTATAAAACATGGCACTTCAAAAATTAGATGCACTCATAAAACGTGGCACCTCGAAAATTAGATGCACTCATAAGACGTGGCACCTCGAAAATTAGATGCACTCATAAGACGTGGCACCTCGAAAATTAGATGCACTCATAAGACGTGGCACCTCGAAATAGGTTGTTTCTTCAAAGCTATTGCTTTGGAAAATTATTCTTGGTCAACTTTCAAAGATGATCAGTCTTTGCCAAGTTACCAAAATAACAAATCATTCATCATACTAAACAACCAATGGCCAAAAGAAATTTTATTATGAAATTCAATATTAACCAGACACCTCATTAAAACCTTTCTGGGCCAACAGATAAGGAAAGAGTATGTCTGTCTTGTAAAAATTCGAAGTTCAATTTTACTCACAATACAATTTCAAATGTTCTATATTACAAGGATGTTTGAGCATCCTCCCCTCACGATCAGACAACCTGTATGACCCTGGCTTGACCTTCATTTTGACTTCATAAGGACCCTCCCAATTCGGAGCCAATTTTCCGAGGTGCTTGTCCTTTGTATGAAGAAATACTTTTCGCAACACTTTATCGCCAACCTTGAACTCTCTCTTCTTAACTTTAGCATCGTACCTGCTTCTCATTAAGTTTTGATAATGAACCACATTCAAATGTGCTTTGACCCTTTTTTCCTCTAGCAAATCAAGCTCAACCCTTCTAGCTTCATCATTATCTACTTCGGAATATCGCAATAAACTGTAGGAAGGCAATGTAGATTCAGCAGGGCACACAGCATCCATTCCATACACCAAAGAAAAAGGAGTCTCTTTCGTGGCCTCTCTAGGGGTTGTTCGATATGCCCACAACACTTCTTGAAGATAATTTGGCCATTTCCCTGCTGCTCCCGCCAAATTTTTCTTTAAACCCTCCAAAATAGATCTATTTGTAACTTCCACCTGCCCATTTGCTTGTGGGTGGAAAGGAGTAGAAAAGCATTGATGTATTCCTTTCGAAGAGCAAAAAGAATCCATTTCCTTGTTATTAAATTGGGGACCGTTGTCCGTTGTTATTTTTCGAGGAACTCCAAAACGGTAGCAGATGTTACTTAGAATAAACTTGATCACATCCTTAGCTTTTGTTCCAGCTAAAGGTTCTGCTTCTGCCCACTTCGAAAAATAATCAACCGCGACAATAATCATATGTCTTCCACCTGAAGCCATAGGCAATGATCCTACTAAATCAATCCCCCATCTATCGAAAGGAACCGCCTCAGAGATTGTCATTAGGGGTACTGCTGGTTTATGTATTAAATGTGCATACCTTTGACAAGTATCACAGCTTCGAACCAATAACTTGGTATCGTGCAATATAGTAGGCCAATAATACCCTGCCAACAATACCCTACGCGTTAAAGCTTTGAAACCACAATGAGCTGACCCGTCTTCATCGTGTAATTCAGATAGAATGTTTTGAGATTCATGCTTACTCAAACATCTTAATAAGGGCCTTGACACAGACCTCTTATACAATGCTCCATCCAACACCACATAACCAAGAGCTTTATTCCTTATTTTCTTGAGCAAGTGTTTATCAAGAGCTAGTATTCCCTTTATAAGAAAGTTTAACAAGTCAGTTCTCCAATCACCTCGAATGCGCGTCGAATCATTTATTACCTCCTCAACAAATTCACACTGCTCAGAGCTTGATGTAATCGAAGGCAGTGGTTGTGTCACGATCCATGGATATTCTTCAGAGTAAGCCATTGTTGCTAAAGAATCAGCCATTGTGTTATTACCTCTTCGAATATGCTCCACCTCAACATTTTCAAACTGTGCCATCATACTCCGAAGTTCTTGCAGATACAAAACTAAATGGTATTTTTTAGCCTCTGATATTCCTCTAACATGGTTAACTACCAACTGCGAATCTGTTTCTAAGCGCACAAATATTGCTCCAAAATTTTTTGCTAACCGCAATCCTGCTAGCACAGCTTCATATTCAGCTTCATTATTCGAAGCATGAAATCCAAATCTTATAGCTTGAAACATAAATTCCCCTGTTGGTGCCACCAATTCAACTCCTGCACTCGACCCTTTATTACTAGATCCTCCATCAGTTCGTACCGTCCACGTCAGATTTGTGTTTATTTTTTCACCTTCTTTTTCTTCGGATCTACTCGAATGAAACTCAACAAAGAAATCTGCTAAGGCCTGAGCTTTGACAGCCGTTCCCGGAGAGAATAACACATCGAAATCTCCCAATTCAACAGACCACTTAGTCATTCTTCCTGAGATATCTGGTTTTTGCAATGCGTTTTTCAATGGATAAGAGGTTTGAACCACAATTGTATGTGCTTGGAAGTAGGGACGCATTTTTCTCGCAGCCACTACTATGCACAATGCCAATTTTTCGAGCTTCAAATAACGTTTTTCAGCATCAACCAAACTTTTGCTGACATAATAGACGGGCCTCGAAATTCTTGAATCTTCACTAACCAGAACTGCACTCACTGCATAATCCGATACTGTTATATACAAAAACAGTTGCTCACCTTCTCGAGGCTTTGATAATATTTCAGGAGTGGACAAAAGATTTTTGATCTTAACAAAAGCTTCTTCACAATCCGAAGTCCACTCAAAATTATTAGGTCGACGCAACACGTGGAAAAAAGGCAGGCATTTATCTAAAAAACGAGAAATGAATCTGTTCAGAGCTGCTAACCTGCCTGTTAACATTTGCACTTCCTTGATACTCCGAGGCGAGGACGTCGATATCAAAGCCTTCAACTGTTCTGGATCCACTTCGATTCCTCTTTCACTTATTACATATCCCAGAAACTTACCAGATCGGACTCCAAACGTGCATTTTTCTGGGTTCAACTTCAACTGTATTGCTCTAAGATTCAGAAACGTCTCTTCTAAATCATCGATATGATCATCATCACTTTTGCTCTTCACAAGCATATCATCGATGTATACTTCGATATTCCTCCCTATTTGCGAAGCAAACGCCTTATTCATCAGCCTTTGATATGTAGACCCAACATTTTTCAATCCAAACGGCATCACCCTATAACAATGTAGACCTCGATTAGTGATAAATGTTGTGCTCTCTTCATCCTCTGGATTCATTCGAATTTGATTATATCCTGAAAATGCATCCATAAATGTTAGAATTTTGTTTCCAGAAGTAGAATCCACTAGTTGATCAATTCGAGGTACTGGAAAAGGATCCTTTGGGCAAGCTCTGTTTAAATCTGTGAAGTCTACACACATCCTCCACTTTCCATTCTTCTTTTTTACCACTACCGGATTAGCTGTCCACTTCGGATATTTGGACTCCCGGATATGCCCCATCTTATACAATCTATCTACCTCAGCAAGTATGGCCTCGGATTTTTCCAACAAAAAAACTCTCCTTTTTTGTATTATTGGCTTGATCTTCGAATCCACCGCCAAGTTATGACATATAATATCAATTGGGACCCCTACTACATCCTCGGACCTCCAAGCAAACACATCCAAGTTCTTAGACAAAAAATTCAACAATCTTTCTCGCACTGACAAAGACAATAAAGTCCCAATTCGAAGTACTCTGCCATCATTGAAAACGTATTCTTCTATTTCTTCACTTACCACCACAGAACTCGGGGTTGACCTCGGATCATCAATTCCCTCATCTGTACCACTAGAAGGCAACCCCCCAAACTGCTATTTCTCCATTGGATCATTGGTACTTTTGCCACGTAGTCTAAACGCAGCAGCGTAACACTCTCTAGCCACTTTTTGATCACTTCGAACTACACCGATTCGATCCCCAACTACATATTTCAAACATTGGTGAACTGTAGAAACTATAGCATACATTTTTGCCAACCGTGACCTTCCAAAGATAGCATTGTAGCTCGACGGACAATCTACCACCATAAAAAGTACTTGCACTTTCTTTTTGAAAGGCCCTTTTCCCAGAGAAATTTCACCTTCAAACTCTCATACTACATTCGCTGTCGCGCCAGTAAACCCAATTATAGTTCTTTCTAACCTTTTGATCCGAGGTAGAGCGGTTAATCTATCATATGTTGATTTGAACAACACATTAGCAGAGCTTCCAGTATCAATCAATACTCGTCGAATTTCCACCCCACACACTTCTGCTCCAATGACCACTGCATCTTCATGCGGCCCAGTAATTCCTCTCAAATCATCCCCATCGAAAATTATGAATGGGACATCCTTCTTATTGTTCAAGTGTGCTGATGCTCCTCCTTCAATTTGATGCGTTAAATTCACTATATGCCTTTTCCTCGAATTATTAGTGTTATTAGTCATTGAATCTCCCCCAAATATTGCCAACGACTCAAAGAACGCACACAAATCTCGAACACGTCCCTCGCACATCGGCTCATCAACTGCCATCAACAACAATCGACTAGGGTCTGGGTCGACATATTCCGAAGCCATATCAAATTCATCATCTGCAACATCTAAAATCATCAGTGCACTTTCCTGCTTAGAGTTAGGATTGCCTACCTTTTGAGTCATGGATTTAGCATTCCTTTTGACATACTCCAACAATTTTCCGTTCTCTATTAAGACCTGTATTTCCTTCTTCAAAGCAATGCAATCATTTGTATCATGCCCAATATCAACATGATACCTACAGAACTTGTTATTGCGTTCCTCTCTTGGCCTATTAATTGCTGCCGGCTTTCTAAAATTCACTGTTCCCTTGGTTTTCTCATATATCGATGACACACTTTCCGTCAAATCCGCATAATATTCTGGCCTTACCCACACGTTCGACCTTGATCTGAATTGGTGTTGATTATTAGAATTGTACTGATTAGAACCCCCTTGATATGAGCTCGAAGAACCCCCTTGGTATGAGTTCGAACCCCCTCGATTAGAAATATTTTGATTACCCCTCAGGCGCGATGAGTTATTATTCGAAGCATTCACTTGACTATTCCCTTTCTGAACAGTACTACCCCCTCCTCGAACCCGAGTAGACTCTTCGACTTTGATCTGATCTTCAACCTGAGCCATGAGAGCTCCAAACGTTAATGCCCTACGCCTTGTAGTTTCATCAGCTAAGTCTCCTCGCAACAATCCTTGTCTGAATGCTGCCATAGCCACCAATTCCTCACAATCATCTAATCCAGCCTTTGTTGACACAAACCTTTTAGTATAATCCTTCAATTTTTCCCCCACAGCTTGCTTACACTGTATTATCGTATCTCCATTAGCTCTCATCTCTTTGCTTCCCACAAACTGTCTTCGAAAAGCTGTGTAAAAGCCTCTAAAATTTGCAATGGACTCCTTAGGAATCTTGTTATACCATTTTAGAACAGTTCCTTTGAATGTCTGAGAGAATGCTCTACAAACCAATTTATCATCGTCTTCGAAATTAGTCATATAGTTTTTGAACTGCTCTATATGATCATCCGGATCCTGAGTTCCATCAAACTTATCAATTTTAGAAATGTCAAACCGCCTCGGAAGCGGCACAGATCTAATCTCACTAATCAGTGGTGAGTCCCTCCAATCTACTCCTTGAACAAACTGGTCTTCGTTCCTCATTCCCACAGTAGCATACAAGCTTGGTTCACCTTCAAATTTCCGAGGAGAATACACTTTTCGAGGAGAATACACTCGCCTTTCCTTCTTTTTCCTTCCTTCCTCATACATTTTAGCTGGCTTCAATTCATATCCTCCCTCTCTTGAATGACCTCGAAAATGCTTATATCTCAGTGCTTCATCCGATTCCGAATTTTCATCATCCTCTTCTTCACTAGAATCTACATACCGTCGCTTCTGCAACTTATCTTTTCTTTTCATTCCACTATGCTCCTTCTTACACTCAAAATGTATTTTACGCTGCACATATTGAACGTCACCGTCGTCATTTGTCGGATCCGACTGATCATCCCGATCACCTCTTGCTATTTTAGATCTAAGTCTAGCACCATCATAGTCTTGCTTCTTTTTAGCAAATTCATCAAGCTCCGCCACTTTTCTTATCAACTCATTCATTTTACCTTCAAAATCAAATTAGTTTCATTGAATCGGAATTGACTTACCTGCCTCTTTCTCTTGCAGATCAGATTTCAACGACTCCAAAGCTTTTCGAACAGGTGGATTATCTCCTTCCTCCGAATTCATCTCCGATCAGCAGAAATATAAACAGAATTCTTCAGAAAACGAACAAATTCGAGACTCGATTTTTTATCTATCGATCAAGGTATCTTCGCCCCCTCTTTCTAGCGCCAATTTGGTGAGAATAGAGATTGAATTGAGAAGATTAAGAATATTGATCAAGAATCAACAGAGAGATTTTTAGGTAGTGAATATAATCTTTCGCCTCTGATTATTTCATAGGTGTAATCAGCCTCTTCGACCTCTTTAAATAGGCCTAGTGAGTTAGTTACAAATTCGGTTACATAAGGGGTTTATTTACAGTTCAGTCCCTATTCTTCCTGTAAAACTTTAATCTTACCCTATATTAATAGAACTTATCATTCAAGTCCTTATTAATTACATTTAAGTCCATAAGGAATATATTTCCTTATCAGTAGCCCCCCTAGTTCTTATACAAACAATTTTATAAGAACTATTCACTCTTCGAACATTACTCCAAGTGAATAAAACTTCTTTCATCCAGTCCCTTCATTGTGATTGAGCCTAATGACTTGCAACTTCACTTCGAATCTAAGAATAAGTGCATATAAACTCCCCTCTCACTTCGAATCTACTAACTTGAAATACAACCTTACTTTCACTTCGAACCTTCGCAGATAAACACATTCAAGGTGTTAACGTTCTTTAAGTAAAATATTTATATTCGAGGTGTTGTACGTTCATTTAAAAAGCATTGATCGAAAATATAGTATTACTCGAGGTGTTAATTTTCTTTACATGCACTGTTTTCAAATAATAGTAGGATTCGAAGTGTTAATGCCTTGTTCATAAAATAAAAAACTATTCAAGATAAAATATAAAGTTGGCAAGTATTTGAAAAGTAACAGAGGCATTTGTTTAACGGACAAATTAAAGCGCATTTTTCAGCTTTACAAAATATAAGTTCAAATGCCAAGTTGTTAAGTATTTACAAAATATGGATCACCAACAACAACTGGTGATTTAACAACACAAAAAAATGCAAGAGATATGTCTTTTCAATCTTTTTTATCTTCACTATGAGAATGGGCTGAGCTTAATTCAGAGGAATTTTCTTCTTGATCAGAGGCGTCCTCATCTTCCTCTGAGTCAGTTTCTTCGGAGGAGTCATTTGGTATAGGGTCAAGAGCTTCACTTGGATGATTTTTCATGGAAATTAATTTCCAAAATCCTAACATATTTGCTTCTGGAAATGTTGTATGAAATTCGCGAAGTAAAGTAATTGTTTTCTGCTCTTTGGCATTCGTGATAACAGCAAGGGTGTCTAACCCAGATTAGGTTTTAGTGGCTTTTAAAACAAGGTTTTTCTGCCCTTCTGATGTCTTCTTAAGTGATGTTAATTTGTCAATTGCCTTTTTATTTTGTTCCTCATTTTTTTATATAGAATCTTGAAGAGAGGAGTACTTCTTTTGTTCCTCGTCCATTTCTCTTTCATGCTTTTACTTGAGTTTTCCTAGCTCATGTTGATGTTTGGAATTCAATTCCATATTTTCTTGATCATAAGAAGCTCTTAAACAATGCTTGAGATGGATGACTTCTGTTATAAACTTTGACCCATCAGCCTGAAAAACTTGGAATTGATCAAGGATATGTCGACCAAAAAATTCCCTCATCTGTTTCTCTCATGCAACATATTTTTTTGTACCGGATCATGTCTTTAGCCATAGCCTCTAGTTGGTTTCGAGCAGACGTAATTTATGTGCCTAAGTTTTTTGTTGCTTCTTTGAGGTTCGAGAATGGTTGAAGAATATTTGATACTTCTTTAGAATGATCCTCCATAGGTATAATAAGAGGAGTATGGGGAGTGGGATGATTTTCATAAGGCCTAAGAGCACATAAGGATGAACCTGGTTGAAGATTTAAATTCACAATTTCAGGCAGAAGAGGTGTTGTAACTTGATGAGAAATTTTTTAAGTGTTTTTTGAATTCGTTAAACTTCAGGGTCCATACCCTTGTAGAGATCTTGGATTTTATCTTTACCAATATTCTCATTATTGATGAAGTTATCATTTCATTGGTGATCTGTCACCATAATTTCTTCTGTCTCCTCGACATTTGCATTTGATTTTGAGGGAGGTACTTCAATTTTTATTATTTGAAGTTTTTGGATGCATTGTCGAGCAGGTTTCCTTCTTTTTGGAAGAAACAGTTTTTTCTCTTTGGAGAAGGTTCAACCTCGATTCGTTCTTTAGTGGTGGGGATGTTTGTTTGCTTGATTTTCTTTTGGTTTGTCTCTATCTCAACTGTGGTTTCGGATTTCTCAACGAGCTGACATCTGTTTTTTTTTCTTTTTACCCTTTTCTTTGTGGGTTAGTGGCTTTGAGATCGATTACGAACTGGGAGTATGACTTTCATATAAGTGGCTTGGGGGCTCCATTAGCTATTCATCTGAAAGGACAGCATCCAGGGAGATATACTATAATGATTGTTATTGGAATTAATGGGTATAAAGGTATTATGAATTCAATACCCCATGTATTTTCCGCCCAGATGGATAGTTGGGAAAAAAATGTTTTGGCTGTATTCTTACGAGCTTTATACCACCTCGGAAACTCTATATGCAATATTAATACATGAAAAACAAGTTGAAATATAAAATACGAAAAGTAAAAAAGATTGGTTAACTTACTACTACTTCTCCAAACAAGGTTGAGTTTTGATGAATTCTCTTTGGAAATTTATTTGCCATTTTCCCAAGCTCCATAAATAAAGAATAATTTTTTTTTCCAAAAGTTGTCAGCTTTGAGGAGGTCATCAATTATCTTGAAATCATCTCGAGGGTGAGATAATAGAAGGGTAATATTGGATTTTTTGAAAGACCAGTCATTGCAATGAAGTCTTTGATAGAAAGAGAAATTTGACCAAATCTTGAAACCATGGTGACAGATAAGATGGTGAACCATAAATTCAGGCGTACTTGTGTTGGGCACAAGTCAAGACATTCGAAGTAATCCATTATCAAGGGTCTAATAGGAATCGAAGTCCCCAATTGATGATCTCAAGGTAAACCACAAACTCATTTACTCCACAAGAAAGTGGAGTCTCTCCGTTTCGAGGTAAATGAAGCACGACATTGTCTGGCATACCCTATTATTTTCTTAATCGTCCCGCAAAAGCTTCACTATAATATTTATATGGTACAATTTTCAACGCAATGATATATTTGGGAATGACCGGGTTCAGGTTGATACTTAAAGTTGCAGCAATGTCCACGGGTAGTTCTATAAGCCATTTTATGTTTCTTTTCCTTCTTCTTCAGAGCCGTTTGCTTTGAAGCATTGTCTTCGGATTCAGAAACACACCACTCTCTGTAATATCACGATTATAGTCCGTCGTAGTCCTTGAATCTGATTCAGTTTCTTCTTCAGACGCTTCATCTCACAGTTGAAGTAGAGCTTTGTCTTTGGTACTATTTTGTCGATTAAAGGCTGTTTTTGTGTTGATTTGTGCAGTTTTCGAAGGAGTTGGTTGTGACTCATTTTCAGTCACAACAATCTCCTTCGGGGAATGAGAAGGTGTAAGATCTTGTGGAGCATTGTTATCTTCGAAGTCTCACATGGCTACAAATGGGCTTTAGTTAGGAGGATGAGTTTAGAAAAAGTGAGGCTTGGATTGAATTTTAGGTGTCTCTTTGCGGGAACTTCGAGGTGGTTTGGTGTTAACTATTGAAGAAGTCTGTGACTCTTTCTGAGAATATTTTCTTTACGTTTTTTATGAATTATTTGAGGAAGAATGAATATGTTGCCAGAGAGTGTTGGTGAGATATTTCGAAGCAGTGACGGTGATGGTGATAGTTTAGGAGATTTTGGTAAACAACTATCAAGAAGTGGGTTGGATGAATTTTTAAACCCATAAGAATTCTGGCCAGGGATGAAGTTATCGTATACGGTTGTTTGGGTTGAAAAGTTTGGAGAATTATCTATTACTCCTGCTGCACGATATTCAGCAGCCCTTTCACTAATACACAAGTAGTCGTAGCGGGTAAAAAATGGGGTTCTTAGTAGTTAGCGATTTATTCATAAACTAAGATGAAAAAGAATGTTCAAATTAGTCTATAGACTGTTGAAGGTAGATCAGGAAAGTTTAGTTTTCCGGTGAAGGTGGCAAATAAATAATATTTTCAGATGATTCTCTTTCTATCACTAGAAGTTGTACGCAAGGCAAAATAATTAACGATGGAATATTTATTGAAGAATAATGAAAGAGAAATTAGACAGGGAAGATAAAGAGGTGATGACAACTATTGGGTGAAAAAAGAACTTCCAAACGGTTGACTACTACTAAGTAGGGTAACACATGTGCATTGTCAGACCTAGTGGCATTTTGCATGTGTACTAGAGTATTTTATACGTTTCTAACCGTTGTAAAGAGACATTAAAAGACTATGCACGTGAACATTCAAAGCAAATTTAAAAGGGCTACGTAAGGATTCGAGAAAACCTTAAGAATAATATTGACGGGTTTAGATTCTAAGCAAACCTAAATATAGCGTCGTTCGAGGATGATAAGTGTATGACTAAGCCGTTTTGAAGCGATGCTGGGTGGTTTGCATTTGAGCCGATTAGTGGTTTCAATTTTCCAATGACTTCGGATAAGGGCATAATTTATCATGGACCTAAAGTAATAACATTAAGGTTGTTCGAAAAAAATTGTAAACTTAAAAGAAGAAATTAATATTGTTTATAAATGTAAAATACTATAACGGAATTTACCCTTTTGATGTAATTGATTATGTTCAAATCTTTTTGCCTACTTAAATAGGCAAAGAGACAACTAATAAAGGTCCGGTTTGTACCGATCAAAACTGAGATAATATTCTACTTCTCTAGAATTTTTATATTACAATTACTCCTTAAACACCCATTTTTTTCCAGAAAATATATAAGCGATTTAATAAATTCAATCAAATATTTTAACAGAGATAACGGTAGACATAAGCATGTCTGGTGGATGCGGAAAAACAAGTGCGCAAAAATAATGGAATGAAGCAGACACACTGTGTAAATAATGATTGAGAGGGCAGAGTTGCAGAAAAATAACGACAAAGGATGACTATATGAGAGTAATGTGTAAATGAATTGATAGTTAAGAGGCCAATCTCTCTCTGATGCTCAAACACTCACACGTTGTTTATCGGCACATGTTATTTTCATACAATGTGCAAACATTATAGTTGATTGAATAAGCCTTCAGTCATTTCAATCATAAGCCTGTGAATTCGAGTATATTGTAAATGAAAGCATAAATAAAAGAAGACTTTTATTTGAGCTACTGGAAGAACATCATCTAGTTGATTTGAAGTCAAAGTTGATATGTTTTGGAGAAATCGATGGTAGAAGATGGAAGTATGTAACTAAGAATGAAGATTCTAGGAAATTTGGCTAGATTTTGATCCTTGTTGTTGGCTTGTAGACACCTCTTGCGTCTGTAGATGAGTTCATGTCGCTCATAAGATCCTATGTAGTACCAGATGGCTTCTCAGATTACGTCAACCGTTCTTATTTCCCCCACATGAAATGGAGAGCTTTGAAGTATTTTGTCAGTGGAGCGATGAATGTTTTGACTATGCAGTATATTTTGACTTCTGTTGGACTCTCAAGAAATGCTTATACTCCTGTCATTTCTACTATCAATTGGATTTTCAAGGATGAAGTTGGACGCATTCGAAAAATGATTTAGACCCGGCGAAAAAAAAAATTTGATTATGATTTAAAACGTTACGGTTTTCGGGTGATATTCTTATGGAGTTGGTTGTTGGAGTAGAGCTGGAAACTACATCCATGACACACATATTTCTTCTTATAGCTTGTGTAGCTAATGTTGTGAGGAATTTAGTGCTATAACAAGTATTTACCGAAGAGCTCGAGGAAAACTGCTGAAGCAAGGTGCCACACTTATTGGAGCAGTGAACATAAAATGTTGGTCGGTATAATTCGCAACCACAAGGCACCAGCGTCGAACAAGAGGATGCAGGAATAGAGAGAGAGGTAAAATAGATAAGTTGAAGGAATTGGATTTCACGATGGAGACAAAAACGCCCGATGCAAATGCTAAAAGAACAGTGGGACTGAGATCGGGCGATCCCAAATTACTACGGGTGGGTCGTCCATGAAGCTCGGTTCATTCAGATACTTTCCTTTTCATTAGTACACGCCCATGTATCGTATTATCATAATATAAAAGGTATGGCCCATGTGAGACTTTCTCAACTGGCGGGAAAACTTTCCGCCAGGTGAATATAAGTGATCCGATGGTCGAGAAAGTCTCACCCGTTGGAGACTTCACCGGCGATCGAGAATGCTCACCCACGGATGAACAAACATGATATAAACGCAAAATAGTAAAAGTTTAAAAAATATCCTGTTTTTTGGATGATAAATATTATTTGGGACCAGACTTAACTATAGAAAAATAATATTATCATTTATAAAATTTCAACGTTGAAAGTTAAAAATATCTCTTCTGCGGTACGTTTAATAAACTATTATTAACTCTTACGGAAGTCATCACAAGTGATTAATAATATGAGTACGGTATAATTTTATTCTTTTTAAGCAAAGAGAAATACTATATTAAAAAGGACCAAATCGAAACGTTTATACAAACTCAAGGTCTTTTAAAGAAAAAGACCAAAATTAAACAAACGATTAGGGTCAAAATTGACTGTAGCAGTCAATCCATCCATAATCGACACAGCTTCAGGCCAAACCCTAGCTCCTCCACAGCTTCTCTCTCACGACTCCTCCTCTTCAACTTCTCCAAGCCAAACCTCCCAAAAATGAAACCAAAGCCAAAACAGGATCGCCTGACTCAAGGTCGACGCCACCTACCGGACCCTCTCTCTAAGGGATGAAATGGTAAGTGAACTGAGTGTGAGCACCAGAGAATCAGACAAATCTTCAACCAAGATCGTCTGATTCAAGGTCGACGCCACTTACAGGACCTTATCACAACAGTCTTTCAGAGAAACGCTTAGAACGGGTGAGTGCACCGATGAATTAGTCGATTCAAACCAGCTTCACCAAAAACCCTAAATTGAAACAGCACCAACATCAGCCAAAAATGAAGAAAGCTAAGAGATGTACCCAACCCCAAGACTCTCCAGAACAACGATCGATCGAAGATCATCAGGGGGAGTATCAAATTGAATATTCCTCTTAGAGCTCAACACCGATTTCGCAATCCAGTCTGCACACTGGTTCTGGATGCGCGATACATGCCTTATCGTCATTCTTGAGTGAATAAATGATCTACAGATATTCAGGGAATCAACCAGGTACCAGGCTTATTTTCTAGTAGCTAATAAGTTAATGAGAACCAAATTATCAGATTCTACATCAATGCTAACCCATTGCTTTTGTTTGCAGATAATCAAGCCTTCAACTAAGGCACTGATTTCAGCGAAATGAGGGTTAATTTTACCCACAAGAGAACCACGACCCAGAAGGACATCACCTTCTGAGTTTCAAAACAAAATTCCAGTGCTGGCCTCTCCAAAGCTATTGCACGAGCCGTCCATATTTAGTTTCATCCTCCCTGGATTCGGGGCGATCCATCTCAGGTAACTCGGCACCTTTCGATTATTAACAGAATAAGACCCTAGAGAAATGCCAGCAAAGCCTACATTAGCCCAATGTTTATAAGAAATAACATTAAATAAGTCCAGGCTTATAATAATATGAACCACTCTGTCAATAGCCCTTTGAACATTATCTGGAGAATCACCAAACTTTGACAAGTTTCTGTTTCTCCAGATAACCCAACAAACCACCTGAGGAATGATGCGAGTAATGTGACGCTTAGATTTAGAAAAACTGAACCATATATGCAAAACATGAGCCAGAGTCATATGCCTTCTAGCATTAATCCTGAATAAGCTGCTAAAATAGTTCCAAACAGGCCAGGAAAAGCAGCAATTGATGAAGAGGTGGTTCATCTCTTCACAATTATGACAAAACTGACACTTAGACACCATGTAGACATGTCTTCTAATAAGAATAGAATCAAGAGGGATATATCCCTTAATGAGCTTCCAGCACAAAAAAGAGTACTTCTTAGGGGTAGAATGATTCCAAATACAAGAGAGAAGGTCAGACTTAGGATTACAGTGCCTAATACTATTCCAAGTAGAATTTAAATCAAAATCCTTAATAGTAGAAAGCTTCCAAATGATATCATCAGCCTTATTAGAGTCAATTTTATAATATATATATGATTAACTCTATCAGGAGGCAAAATATTATGAAGAACATTATAGTCCCAACTATCAGTTTTCCAAAAAGAACAAACACTAGCACTTAAAAACCAATTAAAAGAATTAGCATCACTTATCAGAGGAGGCCTGTCATGCCAGTCTTCAAGCCAGAAATCAATAAACCCCTGACCCAGCCTCCATTTTATGTACTTATTAGCAGAGTCTTTGATCACTGAAATCCTCTTCCATACAACCGAGTCAGTGCTTTTGCAAACCACTTTAAGAGCATGGGTGTGATTACAATAGGTCTTGTGCATTAGAGAAGCCCACAAACTATTATTTTTCCTGAAAATATACCATAGTTTATAGGAGAAAGCAGTTTGAACATCACAAAGACTTTTTATGTTGAAACCACCCTCTGCATAGGGTTTACATAACTGAGACAAACAAGCCCAATGGATAGTCTTAACATTATAGTTAGACCTCCAAAGAAACCTATTAAAGCAACCTTCAATCTTTTTAATAATCTTATTCAAAAGAGGCTGAAAAAATTCCCTTTATTACTACTAGCAATGGTTATCCCTAAGTAGTTAAAAGGCAAGAAATCAACATTGAACCCAGCTTGAATCTTAATATTATTTGCAGCAGCATGGTTAACTTTGCTAGAAATAATAACCTTGGTTTTTTCTTTGTTTACAGACTGACCAGAAACAAGATGATATTTATCAAACAAGCTACCAAGCAAAGCAATGGAGACATCCTTGCAGTTGGTAAAAATCAAGACATCATCCGTAAACGCCAAACAAGTCACCAGTAAGTTAGATCTAGAAGCATAGTGAATAGGCTTATTATTTTCAAACAACTTGTAAATGCTACGAAGCAAAACATCCTCAGC
Source organism: Limnanthes douglasii subsp. nivea (assembly GCA_036936605.1). Classification (NCBI taxonomy): domain Eukaryota; kingdom Viridiplantae; phylum Streptophyta; class Magnoliopsida; order Brassicales; family Limnanthaceae; genus Limnanthes; species Limnanthes douglasii. The sequence continues at coordinate 121,738,696 of JAUPFV010000005.1, read as the reverse complement.
TAGGATAAACAGGCTGGGAGACAAAGGGTCTCCTTGCCTGATACCTTTATTCTGCTTGAAGTAACCATAGCTAGAACCATTTATAAGCAGAGAAATATGAACCTTTGTAATCATTTTCCGAATTAATTCAATACAGTTATCAGCAAAACCAAAGCATTTAAGAACTCTAAGAATGAATGCATGAGAAAGCTTATCAAAAGCTTTAGACATATCTAATTGAACAATAGCATTCCCAGATTTAGGTTTCCTATCAATGTCATGCACCACTTCTTTAGTAATTAAAATATTATCATGGATCAACCTCCCTTTGACAAAAGCACCTTGCATTTTAGAAATGATGTTAGGCAGAATAATAGAAAGTCTAGAATTTATTAGATTGGAAAGAATTCTATTAAAAATTGAACAAAGACTAATAGGCCTATAAGCCTTCCAATCAGTAGGGTTAGCACACTTAGGAACCAGACAAAGCCCAGTTGCAAAGACACCTTCAGGAGTGTCATTCCCTAAAAGATAAAAATTAAGAGCTTTACACAAATCAGTATTAATAATAGACCAGCAAAATTTGAAGAAAAAGATATTAAAACCATCCAGCCCAGGAGCACTATCAGATTTCATATTCACAATAATACTCCAAACCTCATCTTTATTAGTCTGCCTCATGATAGAATTACTATCCTCCAGGCTAACCAAATTGGGAATACAACTGAAAATGTCATCCTGCATAAGTAAATTCTCCTCATCTCTGTTAGAATAAGAGAAAGAAGATAAAATGGACTTAAAATAACAAACAGCAGAGTTAGAAATATCAGTAGGATTATCAAGCCAAGAACCATTGTCCTTAATCCCCTTAATAGAATTACGCCTTCTGTTTTTAGAGACAAGTGCATGGAATAGCTTAGTATTAGCATCCCCATCTTTGATCCACCCATTGTAGCACTTCTGACGCCAAAAACTTTCTTCGTTTCTGAGAGCCTTTAAGTATAAACTATTAGCTTTCGAAAGATCAGACTTAGAAGAACTGCTATTGGACTCAGCATGAATAATCTCCATTCTTCTAACAACCTCTGCCATCTCTTTAACTTTACTGAAAATGTTTCCAAAAGTGTTCACATTCCACTTCTTAAGACAAAACTTGAGCCTCCTTAACTTAAACCAGAAGACCTGGCCCTGATTTCCATCACAATGCAAACCCCAGTTCTCCTTAACAGTACTTAAAAAACTACCATCATCAGTCCAAGCATTAACGAACTTAAAACTCTTCTTACAGTTAATGTTATTAAGAGACTGAGTAGAATGAATGAAGAAGAGAGCATGGTCAGAACAAGTTCTGGCCATGTGATAAACTTTGGTATCCATAAATGTGTTGATCTATTTATCATTAACCAAAGTTCTATCCAACATTTTCCAACGAGTCCCCCTATTCCAAGTGAACCTCGAACCAATGTAGCCCACCTCCTCAAGATTACAAAACCTGATAGCCTCATTAAGGTCATTAGCACTATTATGATCAAAATTAGAACATCCAACCTGATCATCAGTACAAGTTATGGAATTGAAGTCGCCAGTAATGATCCAAGGAATATCAATAGGAGCAAACACTTTCATCTGATCCCAAAGATCCCTTCTAAGCATCCGCTGACTCTTCGCATAAACCACCGAGAAATTAAACAAATAATTGCAGTTAGGATAAGAAACTAACATATTAACCAATTGAACATGATCATCAAGAATATCAATCACAACATCATCCTTCCAGAAGACCCAGATCTTATTCGAACAGTTAGAAAAGAAGTTCTGAAAGCCAAGAACCTCAGCAATACCACTCAACTTACAAGAATCAGCCATAGGCTCCTGAATTGACACAATCTTAGAACTATTATCCTTAATAGCAGAAAGCAGCCTCCTCAACGTAGGCTTATTATTCAAACCGCGAGAATTCCAATTAGTGATCTTTATCATTGTCAGATAAATATTTCCGTTTCGATTTTCCTCCTTTCAAAGACAGAGGATTAATAGCAAGCTTTTTAGACTTCCCCTTCTTTAATTGAGACTTAATCTTCCCACTGATAATAGTTTCAAAACCTCTGTTGACAGTCTGATATCTCGGAGTATTATCACAGCTAACAATATCTCCAACCAATTCATTATCTTCAGACTGATGATTGCTTTGAGCAAAATCATGCTCAATTTTGTGCAGTGCCTCAATCATTTCCATATTGTTATCCACATTAAGATCTTCAACAACAACAGAATCTTTTTCATGAGTTTCATGATTCTTGGTACTAATAACAGACCTTAACTTTCTTCTAAAATCTTTATTGAAGGATTGAGAATTACTGGAGAACGCATTTGAATTTCTTGGACCACGAGAGTCTTCTTCCACAACACCAAATTTGTTACCAACATTACCAGTTTCAGCCTTCATACTGACCTCATTAACACTTTCAGCACACCTTTCTTCACCAATCACATCACAATTATCAATCTTTCCATTATTTTTAACAACTTGAAGATTCTTTTTGCACTCACTGTCTTTATGACCAAGATGGGAGCAAGCATTACAATAAGAAGGCACGTTCTTGTAGCTTAAGTTTATCCAGCACCCTTCATTCGAGCCAAAACCAGCCCAAAGTCTGTACTTAAGAGGCATCGAAACGTCAAGCTCAATGTGAGCGAAACAAGCATTCATAAGAGCTTTTTTTCAAGAACTATAACCCTATATGTAGTGCCAATAGAAGAGGCTAAACTATGTATAATAGAGCTATTATACATAAATTCAGGCACTCTCTCCAAGCGAACCCAGACCAGCGCCTTAGCACACTCATACCTTCTGTCAAAACCAGAATCCCAACGAAGGATTCTCATCGACTTTCCTTCGATATTCCAAATGTATCTAGACCATATGCTACTCACATCCGCCTTTAACTCGAATTCAATGAAGATATGCCTCGAATCAAGGCTATAAAACTTATAGGAACCTTTAAATTTCAGGTTTTGAAGAAACGCTTCAAGAACTGATTTTCGTGGAATTCCATCCTTAAACTTGCAGACAACAGTTGTTGAAGAGTTTTCAAGGAGAAGACTCTTAACCTCATTCGAAAACTGGACTGAATAATGGTTTTCTGATTGCTTGTAAAACTCTGGTTTAAGGTCTTGATTATGAGAAATAAAGCATTTAACAGTTTCCGCAAAATATTTCTTAGGTATGGTTGCTTCAACATCCTTAAGAAGAGCTGGAAACTCTTCAGGAGAATTAAGCTTTAGAGGATTTGTATCCATGACAAGAAGAAAGAGGGAAGAATGAGAAGATCACAAAAGGGTCAAGAAACCCTTTCTTGAGAGAGAAGTTTCTTTCATCTTCCCAACTTATATTCTTATATCAGTACCGTATAATATTAAATGTTACTTGAATTAGTAATAATTGATGTCACATTACTGGATTAATATTTGTTAATTATATAAGTATAGTATAATATAAAAACGTTGCTTGCCTGATAGTTATTCATAAAAGAAGTAATAGTTATTTATAATAGTAGTATAATATAATATTCGTTACTTGACTTAATACTCACTAGTAATATAATAATAATTATTTTTTAAAGCTAAAAGAATTTTAATATAATTTTGGACATAATTATAATCTTTACAAAGTTTTGGATGTAATTAAAAATTTTAAAAAGTTTGGGACTGAAAGTAAAATAATATACTTTTACAGAGTTTGGATTGTAGCGGGCACCAAATTTCCAGATTTCTCTCCTTCACCAAAATTGAATTGTTAGAGTATAGAGCATCAAATTTCGTTTCTATCTTATTTTCCAACTCCCTTTTGTAGAGATTGGGATTTGATTGTTCAATCAATATGGATACTTTCATTCGTTTAAGAATCAACTATATTTATTTTCGTTGTTGAAGAAGTTCAGTTAGCTTCTCTTTTGATTTCAGTTATGTAATTAATCTTGATCTCCTGGTTGATTTTTTGTTTCGAACATTGCTACTCTTTTTTGCTATATATTAGTTGTACTTATCACCTCATTATTCTTCGTAAATGAAACAGAGAGAAGAGTCTGTTGATTCATGTCTATGTTCTATTGATTCCTGAAAGATTATGAAAAATAAGTTATTCCTAAATTCTTATATAGCACATTCTAAGACTTTCTAATAATAATATTGTATCCAGCTGAGCTGGAGTTCTAAAAGATATGTAATCCAGCTTCATTTTGTATATTTGAGTCCAACGAGCCAGCCAATATGCTGCTCACTTTTGTTCTCTATAGATGTGATGAAGAGTCATTTTACTAGATAGTAGAGATTTTATACTATTGATAATTGATTTTAAATGAGTAGGGTAATTTCGAGATGAAAGAAGATAGACAAGTATTTCAAAGTCTGTTTCAACATCAACTTCCTTGAAACCCTTGAGAGCTCGAACTTCTAATTTGATTGGAGAGAGTATTCCATAGTTATTCACGTATCATAGTACAAATTTGTCTTGACTATCTCTAATAACAACTGCTCCACAAGCTTCTCCAGAAGATAAGTAGCTAGCATCCGAGTTGATTTTATATCTACTAGGACCAGGGGGATCCATGTAAGGTAGGAGACTTTCTTCTTAAGCTTTAGATGGTTAATACATCCCAATGTAAATGCTGCACTTTCACTTTGTTTTGAGTGTTTGTTTTTCAAAAGATTTGAATGATCTAAACTCATTAGCATGTTCTTAATATACTTGATTGATGTGATTGTTGAAAATATGTCAGCATTCATCTTGACTTTGTTTATCTGCTGTCATATAATCCAACTAATAATTGTAGGCAAAATTGTTTTGATATGAATCTTATTAGGAGCAGACCAAAACCATGCCCTAAACATGTGTTTCGAAGTCATAAATCTTCGAAAATCTACCTTAATAATAATACAATTATAATATAATATACTTATAATAAATGATAATAAATTTATTAAATAACAAATCACAAAATCAAAAAATTACAATAGTTATATATATATATATAATTAATATATAAATTAAATATTCTGTACATTACTTTGAATTGAATAATATTTATACACGTAGTTTAAATATATATATATTGAAATAAGGTTTTTAAATTACTGCATTTATTCGATAACACTCTTAATAAATTATATTAATAAATAAGAGAGATCGGAAAACTTATACGTTTATTGCCGATGGAAAGACTTATGTAAAAATTCCGCCTACACGAACAACAATTTGGGTCCAAGTATTATTAAAAAAACATTTCAAAATCATCAACTATGTACCGAAAAAATATTTTAAATTCTTTAATTGTTTTTAGAAAAATGAGAAACTATTCGTTCGCACAGGTGACATCAATTTGATAAGAAAAAAGCCTCAATCAAGTAACAGATTGTTTTCAAAGATTCGAGAAGAAGAAAGATAAAAGAGAAACGAATCTATTTCAGAGTAATAATATGTATGTATATAAAATTGATCTAATCTTACATCCAGAGTTTTCACATTTACTCGTACTATTTACAAAATAATTGTTTTACTCTTCCACATTTTTCTTTTGTTACATATTTGACGTAATACATGCGAAATTATATTTTTAATAACTCAAAACATATTACATATTATTAAATATAGATATTTTTTATCAGCTTTATTATTATCCGAATATTATGTATGGAATAGTCTGATCATCGAGGTTGGTTAAAATATGGTTTCCCGATATGGGGGAAACTCCTTTTTCAGTTGGAGATGACGAGATGGTCGTCTGCCCCGAGATACTCAATTGTGAGCTTCAGTTCCCTCTAGACCCTGCCCTGGTCAGGTTTTTGAACTAGTGGACCTATGTCCTAGCCAGGCTGGTCCACACTTGTGGTTTACGTCGATGGCATGCATCATGGCCCCAAGGATATCTGGTAGTGGGTTCTCCATGAAGTAATTTATTGCTCTAACCATTGTTTCAAAGAACCATTAAGTTCCATTTTATTCGCTCACTTTGAGGAATAAATTCAAGGTGGTTGACGACATGTTTGAGGCAAACAAGAAGTGGAAGCAAATATTTTTCTATATTTTGAGCCTTTGGGAGACATGGTTCGGAGCATCGGCTGAAGTCCGCATCGGTATTACTTGAAGTGGACGAGCAAAGAAAATTTGTTTATCCCGAACATATTTGTCCATGTGTATACTTCTTTTGTGTAATTGTTTTTTGCAAGCTCTTTTTTTTGTTGGAGAGAACAAGGATGACAAGTGCTTTCGAAGAGCATCGAGAAGATGCCGAGGTGATCTTCATTCAGTTGAGCGAGTGGGATAGAACTTTCTAGTCCAACAAGTTTCATCGATGCTTTGCCTCGAACAATTTGGAAAAGACCCACCTTTGGAGGTCCAATCTGACAAAAGTTATCTCGTTAAAGGAAGTTATGGTGCTTCCCAATGAAGCTGAAGTGTTGAAGCAATGGGAGGCATCAGATGTACTTTTCATCTTACCGGCAAGGTCTAAGGCTCTAAGTCATCATGTTTCCAAGAAGGGTGAGAATAATCCGGATCAAAAGAAAGACAACAAGGTTGAAGTCATGGTTGAGGTTGCCTCTGTGAATGAAAATGTTGTTGTTGAGGGTGATGGCTCCAAAAGGCCATACAAATGCATTTCTCCAAAAAATAAAACATAAGTTTTTAGTCGTTGACTAGAGAGAGTGGAAAGATGAGGAGAATATGCCTTCACCAGACCATGACGTTACAGAAGTGGACCTACTGTCCTCTAAATGAGTTGTTGTTATTGAGTTAGATAGCAAGTCAGACTGGCCTCAAACGTCAAACGAATAACCTGCCCATTCTGATAAAACTAAGGGCGTATCAAACGAAGACCGAGAAGAAAATTATCATAACTATGAGTAGCATGACGCTGACCCCCGATTATATCTTCCAAACCGATCGAGGATAATTTTGACCTTTTTACTGACGATGTGCTTACCCTGTGTCAATGACCTCATAACTCCAACAACTCTTCTTGAATAAAAAGCTTGCATGCACTCGATGTGCTCGATGGAACTCGTTGGACTAGAAAGGATAACTTAAGCAGACTACCAAAGAACGGATCGAGCGCGTCGTACTCGCATAGTGGCGGTAAGACACAGAAGAAGAAATTTTTTGTCGTGAGTGGGAGCATGCCATGCTGTTGAACGTGGAGAATGATGTTTTTATCTGTACACTCAGTGAAAGGTATGAGAAAATCATGAATTCCTTCCTGCGGACTATCTAAGATCTAGGATTCATGAATGAACGTGTTGAAGCTGATAAAAAGGCCACCCTCAACCCCTATGGTGTGGAATATACTAGCAAACTAGAGGCTGGGGATGTTACGGTAAAGTCTATTATGGTTTTGGACCTGCACGATCGATTCCTTGATTTGAAGTTGGGCAGGTACTGGGAGCTTTTGCCGGAGAAGTTTTTCATCGTATTTATTTTGATGGATGATGGTGGAGAGTCTTCTGAGGAATCTGAGGGTTCGGGGAGCTCCACATCTGGATCTTCGAAAGATGGATCTGAAGATACTCCTGAAATAAAGAAACATTTGTGTAATTTTTATGGGTTTTTTATGGTGTGCAAGAAACTTATAATTTTGTGCTTTTTGTGGAAATTCTTTGCGTAGTCGGGGCGCTTTGTACGAATAATATTATCAATAAAATATTTCTCATTTCTTTTAATCTTGTATAATTATTTTTTAAGTTGGAGGTGATCAGTCTCCAACTAGTCCCTGAGGTGATCCTTCAGACTGTAAAAGATAATTGAATGTTGACCAAATTTTGTTGGAAGACCCCTCGGATCCAAGAAACCATAAGTGAATGTTGGCCAACTTACATTGGTAACCCCTTGGATCGAATATAAAAATAAGAAGTGATTGTTCACCAACTTTCAATGGAATATCCAATAAAAAATAATAAGTGAGTGTTGACCAACTTTTATTGGAAGACCCCTTGGATCCAAGAAAGAAGAATAACTAAGTGTTGACAAACTTTCGTTCGAAAACCCCTTGGTTCAAGAAAAATAAGTGAATCAGCAACAAACATTGACATGGGACCATGTAAGATCTCCAAAAGGATTTATATTCACAAATTGGCTATGCGGGCACCTCGCTAAAATTTTCATGCGCCACCAGGATAAGAATCTGCATGCCACCGATCTTTACACAAGTTATATAACATATATATATATATATATATATATATATATATATATATATATATATAATTTTTACATTTATTCCATATACAATTTAAGGTGCTCGATATGTCACGGGTGTCGAAGTGCTCTTCCATCTTTATCTTCTAACTGATACCTTCCCGGTTATATCTTTTCAGCTACCATGTATGGGTCCTCCGAATTAGGTCTTATATTCCCGAGTCGTTTGTCCTTGGTATGCAAGAATATTTTCCTGAGGACCTTATCTCCTATATTAAATTATTGTCATCTAACTTTAGACGAGTATCTGTTTCTCATCAGCGTTTGGTAGTATAAAGAACTTAGTTGTACCATCTTCTTTTTTCCTCAATCATATCTAGTTCAGCTTGTCTTCCCCTATCATTACCTTCTTCTGAATATTCGTTAACTCGATACGAGGGAAAGCTGGCCTCTGATGGTGTTACAACATCCATCTCATAGACTAATGTGTAGGGTGATTCTTGCGTTGTCGTTCAGGGAGTGGTTCGATAAGCCCATAGTAACTCTTGTAAATAGTACGACTATTGTCAAGTCTTGCCTTCCAAATTTTTCTTGAGCCCGTCAAAGATTGTTTAATTGGTTACTCTGAATTGACCATATTTCTATGGGTGAAAATATGCCAACAAATATTATCGTATGCCTCAGGAGGACCAAAAGGCTCTCATATCTTTGTTGTAGAAATGTGGGCTATTCATCATTAACCTCACCGGGACACAGAAGCGACCACATATGTTTGATATGATGAACTTGATCACATCATTTGCTTTTGTCCTGAACAGTGACTCAACTTCTACCCAGTTGGAAAAATAGTCTACCACAACTACTATTGTTTGTCACCTTACAAAAGTCATCGACAAAGGTCCAACCAAATTAATACCACATCAGTCAAAACGTAGCACCTCAGATACGAACTCAAGAGGCACCGCGGGCATATGAATCGTGTTAGAAAACCGTTGGAAAGTATCACACCTTCTAACCAATTATTTGGCATCAACTGTAATCATGGGCCAATAATACCCCGCTAGTAAAACTCTTCACGTCATAGTTTCAAACCCGTAATGCGTCGATCTTTCTTCGTCGTGCACTTTAGATAATATCATTTACGATTCATTTTCCCTGAGGCATCACAACAGGCGTCTGCTAAGCAATTTCTCGCACAAGATATCTCTGAGTATCGTGTAACCATGTGCTTTGAATAGTACTTTTGTAGCCATTCCTTTGTCAATGGACAAGACGTTGTTGGCTAGGAAAATAACGTAGTCTCCACAGAGACAACCACAAAATTTTCAGCTATCCGAACGTTTCTTTCAAAAAGGTCTGACAACCTCTCTAATACTTTCATATATTTTACTAAGTGGTCATTCCTAGCTTCGGATTTTCCAGAGGCGTGATTTATTAGGAACTTTGAATCGTTTATCATCCAAATCCTTTTTACTTTATAGATGTAAGAGAGTTTTAATCATGTCAGAGTAGCCTCGTACTCCACTTCATTGTTTGATTCTTGAAAAGCGCAACGTATAGCCTGGTACATCGTTATCCCTGCCAATGAGATTAACTCAACCCTGCCCAGCATCCTGAAACGTTTGAACGTTTATCTGTTGAGATAGTCCACTCAACCTTTCTTTCTTCCTGGTTTATTTCCATATATGATTGTTCAGAGTAGAATCCAAACAAAACATCTACCAAAGTCTAGGATTTTATTCCCGTTCGCGACTCAAAATAAATGTCAAAATTACCCAATTTCATGGACTATTTAGTCATCCGACCCGACACATCAACTTTTGCAATAGTTTCTTAGGCGAAAAGACTTTCAAATTATAATCAAATGTGCTTGGAAATAGGGTCTCATCTTTCGATTCGCGGTTATCAAAGCAAGAGCAAGCTTTTCTAACTTCAAGTATCTCTTCTTCGCATCCATGAGGGTTTTCCTGACATAGTACATTGGCCGAGGGATATTGTTGGTTCTTAAATTAACACAGCAATTAAAACATAATCGGACACCATTATGTAAATGAAAAACCTCTCTCACGTATTAGGCTTTGTCAATATCGCAGGGGGATAAAAATACTCTTTGATTCTTGTAAAGGCTTTGGTATACTCCAGGTCCAACTGAAATAGATATCCTACCTTAGTACTTGGAAAAATAGGACGAATCTCTTTGAAGACCTAGATGTGAATATATTTAAAGCCGCTAAACTTCGGGTTAGTATATGCACCTCATTGATGGATCGAGAATGATCCATAGTTCTCAAAGCATTCAATTTTATTGGGTCGGCCTCTATCCTATCTCGCTGAATATGTAGCCCAAAACATTTAAAGTATTGGACTTCAAACATAAACTTTTTCAGATTCAACTTCAAGTTTACTGCTTTCAAGTTACCAAACATTTCCTCCAAATCTGCAAAATGGTCTTCGTCTTTGGAACTTTTCACCAACATGTCATCAATATACACCTCAACATTAAATTTGATTTGAGCCTCAAAAGCTTTATTCATTAGTCGCTGGTAAGTTGCCCTGATATTTTTCAGCCCAAATTGCATGAATTTGCAGCAATGCAAGCCCCTTCTTGTAATGAATGACGTGCTCTCTTGGTTTTTCAGATCCATCTTCATCTGGATGTTGATAAGGATATAAAATCTTAAGGGCCTAAATGTAATAAAACTAAGGTCATATATAATAAGTTGTTTACTTGTTAGATGATTTTTAGAGTATTTGTAATGGGGGGTTGTAACGCGATTAACCCTTTTGTATAACTGATCTGGTATACTAAGGCTAATGGGCCTATAAATAAAGGTTGAGGTCAATGAATAAATGGGGACACTTTCTGATTAGACAGAGTTGATTATCTATTTTACTGTCTCCTAATATAACTAAACTCTTTATTTATTTTCTCTCTCAAGACACCACATTTATACTTAACAAATTGGCGACCACAGTGGGAGCAGCATCTTTTTTTATATTAGACCATATTGTTAGGCATAGTTTCCAAATGGTTTCGAGAAAAAATTATTTCTATGCGCAATACTTTTGCTGCTGTTCGAGATTGGACCATATCATTGGAGATGGGCTCCCAAAGTACATTATTTTTCTTAGTAAGGTGTCATACAAATATTTTGTAGAATCTGATGCGCTCACACTTTAGAGACAACGGAGAATTCCTCTATCATGTGGAGCAGATGAACTGATTGTATACCCAAAAATTATGAATTAGGGCCTTCGATTCCCATTGGACCCTGTCATCGTCAACTACTTTGAAATGATCAACCTTTGTCTAAGCCAAGCCAGCCCTAAATTATGGTTCACATAATTGTCCTGTATCATGACCTCAAGGATATCAAAAGTTAAACCTCCCACTGAGCAGTTTGTAGCGAAGACAAGTTTATCGAAGAACCCTTGCATACATTTATACTACATTATATTGGGAAATCTTCGAAAATAATAGACAAACTACGTGAAACTGACAAAACCTAGAAGCAGAAGTTCACTTCTTATCCAAATTATCATTTAATAAATTTTTATCTAAGTACTTTAATTTTTAATAAATTCCGAAGTGCGTCCTAAAACACTCTAACGCTTCTGAATAGACTTTTTGAAACTTAGCGAATGGTCAAAAGAATTTCATCAGTGCTTCGACCCATTAAAATTTGTGCAAAGCCACTTGTGAAGGTTCTCATCAGAACCAGCCTTACTCCTGAATAGATGATGAAATCTCATAGTGCCTCAGATGTTTTCAAAAGACTGGCTCTTCCAGATGCCAAATTTGTCCTTCCCGCTAGGAGCAGGGCTGCCAATTACAAAGTAAAGAAGAAGTCTAAAGGAAAACCTTCGAAGGGCAAAAAAAAGAAAATGAATTCCAACCCAAAAAAAGAAACAAAAGAAAAGATGATGAGGTATCACTCCTAATACTGAAACTACTGCTCTTGATACCGAGAAGACTACTCTTGATGGCAAGGAGACTTCTCTTGAAACCGAAATGACTGCTCTTGAGGTTTCAAAAAAAAGTTTCTTCAAAGAAAAGGAAGACGGGTAATTCCACGAACCATAAAGAAGTTATTCTTTCCGAAGTTGTCAATTAATCCTCCCCCACTCTACACCATAATTGATTGAAGACCCTCATGTCTTTTACACTGAAACCCAACTTGAGCAATAAAAAACCCCCGTGGAAGAGGCCAATGAATTCAAAGAACATGTCCAAGAAAATCGTTCACTAGTCCGTTCTGTGAACAATCAAGATTTTACTGAATCCAAAGAGTCAACCTTTTTACTTCATTTGTCCACTGAGTTGGCGCTCCATTCAGAACATAGTTCGTCATGTGGTAGCTCTAGAGATGCCAAAAAATGGTTAAGGAAGCGAAAGTTGCGGAGCAATACAAAGATGTGGCTAAGGAAGTTATATGTCTAAGGAAAGAGGTCAGATATAAAAAATGATGGGCCGAAAGTAGTCAAAGGAATCTGATTGACCACTTCCAAGCATTTCAAAGAACTATAGTTGAATTTCATTATACCATAATACATGTAAAGTGTAAATTGTTAGCGAAACATAAAAAAGAGTTGCAACATGAGCACATAAATTACGACGCACTCAAGAACTTATACCAAAAGAGTGAATAAGGAAAACAATCCCTTTAAAACTTGGAAGCACTCAAAACCTAAATTGAGAAAGATAAAGACTCTGCCAATACTACTGTAGTTAACGCACGTGTCAGTTTTCTCAAAACTTTGAAGGGTGGTGAAAAGTAAGTAAATATATTTCTAAGGGCTAGGTTAAAACGAGATCTTCTTTTGTTATAACGAGACCTCTCAAGTTAAAATAAAAATAAAAGGGAACCCCTTTAATTATCGGGGTCTCATTATAACAAAAATAGGTCTTGGTTTAGCTATTCCCTATTTTTAATCCTCACTCACGGAGAGTGGAACAATGCTTATTCGACTAAATTGGAAGACTCTAACTCAAGAGATTTTGGAAATAATAACTCAAAATCGTTGTAAAATGAAGACTCAGAAGATTAAAATTTTCAAATAACAGTTCTTTGAAAAAAGACAAAAATAATTGAGAAAAAAAATCTGATTCAACTCGTTGTACTATGTAGTATGTACTGTTTTGGTTTTTATATTTTTATTTTTGTGTATTGGCTATGACATGCCACATTTTGTATCAAATATTTGATCAGTATATTATTTTTCACTTTACTTTTTTTATTTTCACATCTTACAATATCACTTCAAAATTTATTACTTCAAAAATGAAATCTTCATGGAATTTCATATTCAAATAGTCACACTTCGAAAAATAATCAAGTTATAAAATAATCACGTATTAAAGTATTAGTTTGAAAAGTAACCACCTCGAATTTCTAGTCACCTCAAATTAATAGTCATTTCGAATTAATATTCACATAAAAAAATATCATGAAACATTACTTTAACTTTCAGATTCAAATATCCACCGTCGAAATTATCAGAATAAGAGTGATCAATCCTTATTTGAATTTTGAGATATTTTACTTTTTCAAGTAAAGTTTTGGAAAAATAATTCTACGTATAAAAACTTTAGTTACCAATTACACATGGTCAATGAATTTGTTTTAATAATATGATATCCTCAAAGAGTATACCTTTGTTTCGTATACTGTGAGATAAGACAATTTGCAAAAGTGTATTCATAATATTATTCGTAATACATACGCAAATGTTTTATGTTCCATGGATGTTGTAATGGTCTTCCTTCACCATCGTACAAATGATATGTCCCAAGATTTATTTTCCCAACCACAAAATATGAGCCTTCCCAGTGTGGAACCAATTTACCAAGTCCCTTTTCTTTTGTGTGCAAGAATAATTTCATGGGGAATCTATCTTCTACCTTGAATTCGCTCTGGTCAGACTTTAGATGTGTATTTGCTTCTCATCAAGGTTTGATAATGGAGCGAATCCAGATGTGTTTTACTTCGTTTTTCCTCAATCAAATCAAGCTTTTCCATTCTTCCTTCATCATTATCTTCCTTAGAATAGTTCAACAACCTATAGGATGGAATAGTAGATTCCTTTGGACTGACTACATCCATCCCATATACAAAAACAAAGGTGATTCATGAGTTGATGCTCGAGGAGTTGTTTGATAAACCCATAATACTTCTTGGAGATAACTTGGCCATTTTCCATCTTCTCCCTCTAAAGTTTTCTTCAACCCATCCAAGATATTTATATTAGTAACCTCCACTTACCCATTTTCTTGAGGATGAAAGAGTTTTGAGAAACATTATTTAATGTCTCTCAAAGAACAAAAAACCTTCATATATTTGCTATTAAACTGTGGCCCATTATCAGTAGTGATCATCCGAGGAACTCTAAACCTACAACAAATATTAGATAAAAATAAACTTGATTACATCATTCGCTCTTGTTCCAGATAGAGGCTCAACTTCTGCCCACATCGAAAAATAATCAATAAAAAAATGACTGTTTGGCGTGCCCCGATAGCCATTGGTAAGGGTCCTACCAGATCAATCCCTCATCGATCAAATGGTATGGCATTGGAAATTGAATCCAACGGTATCGTTGGCATATGTATTGTGTTGGAAAATCTTTGACAAATATCATATCTCCGGATTAATTTCTTGGCGTCGAACATCATTGTATGCCAATAATATCTTGCAAAAAATGCTCTCATTGTCAAATTTTTATATCCACAATGAGCATGACCTTCCTCATCATGTAACTCAGACAAAATCATTTGGGATTCATTCCTTCTTAAACACCATAACAATGGTTAACTTAGTGATTTTTTTATATAAATTATCCCCAATAACGGTATATATGTGTGCCTTAAACCTGAACCTTTGAGCTAGCTTCTTATCTACTGGTAATGTTCCATTAACTAAAACTTCTTTCAAGTTGAACCTCCAATCTCGATATTTTTCTTCAGCCAAGAAAACATCTTCGGAAAGTTGACATTGTTTGGATTTCATCATAATTGATGAACTCTCTTGTGTCAAAATTTAAGGATATTATTCGGAATATGAAATTGTTGTTAAGGAATCAGAAAAAGAATTCTGATATTTGGGAATATGTTCGTATGTAACACTTTTAGACATCACAACCAAAACCTTTAATACCATTAAATATCTTATAAGTTGGCCTTTCTTTGCTTTAGAAAATCCCGAGATATGGTTCACTAGTAATTGCATATCACTTTCCAAATAAACCTTTTTAGCTCCACAAATTCTTGCAAGTCATAATCCAACAAGAGTTTCTTCATATGTCACTTCATTATTTGATGCTTTAAACCCAAATCGTATAGTCTGGTACACAGCTTCCCCCGTTGGAGCTACCAATTGCATTCATGCTCTTGATCCTAAAACACTTGATCCCTCATCAATTCGAACCAACCACTCATTCTTAGAATTAGCTTTATCTGTGTTAACTCCTTTGGAATTTGGAATTTCTGAATGAAACTCAACAAGAAAATCTTCCAAAGCTTAGGCTTTAATTTCTGCTTTTGGTGTAAAATCAACATCATATAGTCCCAACTCTATAGACCAATTCGTCATCCTCCCCAAAATATCTGCCTTTTGCAACAAAATTTTGAATAGGAGTGACTATGATCGAATGAGCTTGAAAGTAAGGACATATTTTCTGAGCAGTTAAACCAAGGCGAAAGCCAACTTATCCAAGTTCAAGTACTTTTTTTGGCTAGCAGACTCTTACGCACATAGTACACGGGGCGTGGATAACCATCCACTTCCCTTACCAAAACTACATTCACTGTAAAATCCAAATCCGCAATATAAAAAACCAATTGTTCATCTAAAATAGTTGTAGTCAAAATCTCTGGAGAGGATATATGTGCTTTGATTTTGGTAAAGGCCTCGTCACATTCTAGTGTCCAAGAAATTCTTTAACTTTTCTCAAAACTTGAAAAAATGGAGCGCATTTATCAAAAGACCTAGAGATAAATTTTTTTCAAGCTGCCAATCTTCCCGTTAAGATTTGCACTTCCTTAATCGTCCAAGGAGGTTTCATATATATTAAAACTTTCACTGAGTATGTATCCTAATTTTTTCCCCGAACAGACTCTGAAAGTAAACTTCATAGTTATTAGAAGTTTCACTAACTATTAGATTAGAAAATATTTCTTCCAAATCTCAAAAAGTTGATATATTATTGGAACATGAAATGGGTCATTCGAACAAGTTTGGTTCAAATTTGTGAAATCAATACACAATCTCTACTTACCATTAATTTTCTTTACAAATACTGGATTTTTTGTCCACACTGGATAATGAGATTCTCTTAAATGGCCCACTTTTGAAAGACGATCCACCTCTGCTACAATTGCCTTTATGATTTTTCAAGAGAGAAAGCTCTTCGTTTTGGGATGATAGGCCTTGCATTTGGATTTTCAGTCAGGCTATAACTAATTATACTAGATGGAACTCCCACGACATCCTTAGTACTACAAGCAAAAACACTTAAATATTTTGACAACTACTCTATTAAACGTTTCCTCATCTGTTTCGGAAATAGAGTTCCTATCCTCAAACTCCCCCCCCCCCGGGAATGCATATACCTCTATATTTTCATCCGTGACTAAAAACCTAGGGGCCTCCCTCATATCATCTACCATTTCTGAATCTGAGGTAAACCTCTCTAACTGTTATTTTTTCATCCGCTCAACATCAACAATCTGTTTGGTGCGCAAAGTTGTTGCATAAAATTATTTGACTATTTTGAATTGTCCCAAAACAATCTCAAAACAAATATTTCAAAAAATTATGACCCGTTGAAGCTATAGCATGTACTTTTGACAACCAAGATCTACCAAAAATCATATTGTATGTTATCTAATTATGTACCACCACAAATATCACCCTTACCTTCTTCTTAAATAGCCTTTTTCCTTACAAGACATCCTCCTTGAATGATGACGTCGGCTTTCACACTAGTGAACCCAATTATAGTCTTTTCTGAATGAAGGATTATTGGGGGGGGGGGGCATCTTGTAATTTTTTCATATATTGATAAGAACAATACATTAACAGAATTACTTGTATCAATAAGTGTCTTTCGGATCTCACTTCTTGTTATCTCAGCTCCGATCACAACCGCATCTTCATGGGGTCGAACTACACCCATCAAGTTATCATCGTCAAGAAAAATTAAAAACATTAAATTATTTCCATATAGATGCGTCAAGATTCCAGAAACTAATTATGTGGTTAGACTCGCGATATGCCTCTTTCGCGAGTTATTAGTAATCCCGACCATAGTGTCACCTCAAAAAATTACCAATAACTCAAAATACTTACACAAACTTTGGACCATACTCGAGATTTTGGTTCATTTACCCCTAACACAATCATCCAATCTAGAGTAGGATCAAGGTACTCAGTAGCTATATTGAATCCATCATCGAGCCCAGTTATCACCATCATATTTTCTTGGTTTGAAGACGCGTTCCCAACTTGTTGTGTTTGGTTTGTGTTCAGTCTTTGTTGTGAACGAACTTGCTTCTTAAGAAAAATGGTTAACTTCATATTTTCTATCAATATTTGGATTTCCTTACGTACCAATATACAATTCGCGCACTCCGCGGTGTCGTGCCCAATGTTATTATGATACTTGTAACATTTTGTATTCTTTTCATATATTGGCTTTGTTATTAGTAGTGGTTTTCAAAATTGAACATGATTTATAGCCTTTTTAAAGATGGTTTCCATATTATCAGTCAACTCAATATAATACTTAGATCGGACTCATTGATTTGACCTAGGATTTTGATACTGATAAACCAAAGCCAATACCTACGATGATCCCGACCGATGGGGTAAAATGCTAAAAGGCTTGGGTTGAAATGATGTTTGTGACAAAATCCCCAGAATATTCAAAGCATTCGCCTCGTGTAATTGATTTTCCGTTATCAATGACCTAATTCACGCCCTTGTTGACTCATGGACATTTATCTGCTCTTCTAACTGAGCCATTAGAGCCCCAAAAGTTAGTGTTCTCCTCCTTATTGACTCAATAGCTAAATCTTAAAGGAGAAACCCTTGTCAGAATGTAGCACAAGCAACTTTATTGAAACTAGTATTGGTAATCACGAAACATTTTTTATAATCCTTTAAGTTTTCTCATATGTTCTGTTTGCACTAAACTATAGTATCCTCATTAGCAACATCTCCTTACTTCCCACAAAATACCTTCTAAAAATAGTATAAACCATCTCAAAGTTAGTTAACGAAGATTTTAAAATCATGTTATACCACTTGAAAGCAGTGCCTTTAAAAGTCCAAGAGAAAGCGCCACACAATAATTTATCGTCATCGTCAAAGTTTATCACATAGTTCTTGAACTGTTCGACGTGATGATCATGATCTTGTGTCCCATTGAATTTTTCCACTTTGATAATATCAAACCGCTTAGGAGATGTCCTTCAATCTGCTCCTTCTCTATAATGACCGCTTATACCATCATTTGTAATCACATAAAGCCATTGATCTGAACAGTTTGTGAACGGATTAGTCATATTATACTCAGAGTTTGGGTTTTCTAGTACACATTAGGATTCACTTTGTTTTTTATATTTTTTTTTTATCATTTTGGTATCCTTAATTCTGACCCACATACCTCTTCGAATATTGTTTATCACCCAAATATCTCTTCATTCGATTACCATTAGCTCGGTCAGGAATTTGAAATCGTTGATCTGAATCTGAGACTGTAGACTCACTAGACTCTAAAGGAATATACTTATGCTTATTTATTTTGTTTTTTAGAAGACCAATAACTTTGATCCTTTTTGAAATTTAACTTATCGACGACTGCCTATTCTTTTAAGATCCTCTTCTCGAGTCTCATCAGAATAATTCATAGAGTTTCTTCCTTCGTTTACCCATCGATCTCAATGATAAAAATGATTTTTATAACATTTTCTGGTTTTAGATATGAAATTTAAGTACCAAGTGTACCTTCCAATGTGGTTGCCACTAATCACTTTAGGAATAATTGGAAATGAAAATTTTCTACTTGGTTTAAACTAATTATTAGGTTGATTGATTCAATAGCTAAAGAGCGAGATTAGTAAAATATTTTTATAGAGAGAAAATGACAAGTCTCAAAGTCCAAGTCCTATCATATTTTTCTTTTCAAAATAAAGTACACCTATTTATAGGAGTGTAAAATAACAAACACACAATCCATTTATTTGATATTTTACCCAATTACATTACTAGATAAAAACAAATTTATCATATATTACACTTTTAGTCCTTTTAAGTTTCTTCCTCACACAAAATCTCACTTATATATTATTTGTAGATCTTTTAACCCTTCTTAATTAATTATTAAAGCTCAAATTATTTATATCCATATCAATATTATATAAATATTAACAATTAAGGAATATATGTAATAACTTGTCTTATTAACATACTAATGCGATTAGAGAGCATCTCAAATAAATATATTTTAGATTTTCAACATCAATATATTCACCCTCAGATAACTTCAAAAGTTTTTTTCCTATAAATAATCTTCATTGACCTATGTTCTTGTATTTGTCTTATATCACTATGTTACATGTACATACATACAAACGAATATAATTTTGATACAAATACTTTTTTAAGAGCATACCTAATTTATTTGCGCTATTATAAGTATCAATTAAGTAAGCTAACATACACTACTTTTAACCTATATTATTTTAGGTTAGAACCATCTATAAAATATGTTTCATCAATTATCTTATTTAAAATATATTAAATTCAGTAATGAATATTGATACTTCGAATGCAAAACAATAGGTATATGAGATGGTTTACATGTAAAGAACCAATTCAGTGTCGAATATAGGAGGGAGATGGGTATGTCCAGGATAACCCTAAGTTAAAACAATAAATTTACTAAATTGGTTAAATTCTTTAGTAAAATACGTGAGGTCATGAGTTCAAGACCTAGTAGATACAAATATTTTAAAATATTTTATTTTTTTTTACATTATTTTACCTTTTATTTTTACTATATTTTCCCTTAATTGTACCCCGTCTCTTTTCCAAGTTCTCTCAAAGAAAAAAAACATGGAACTAGCAAAAAAAAAGTAAGTCAATTCAGTTAATAAATATTTCATTGGAGTTTACCTCAATATTCATTTAGGATAGTAGTAAAATTTTCCATTGGGTTTTACTTCAACTTTGATTTAACAAATCAATGAAAAAATTGGGGATTTTTGAACCCTAGTTTTCCTTTCTATAAGAAAATTACATGTTATGCTTGGTTGTTAATCTTTCATTCTAGATTGATTGCATATTTCCTTAGTTGAATAGTTGAATTATCTCTAGCTGATTACTAATATTCTTTGTGAAGCTTTGGAAAAGCTGATACATAAAGGACTTTGACAAAATTTCAAAATTAAGCAGGCAATATTATTATTTACTATACTAATTTAAAATATTTGATTGATCAAATTACTATTATTATAATATTTTTGCATATTTTGTATTGAAGAATTTGTAATATTGTGTATAGAAACAATATTTTGTATTTAAGCAAATTATTGTAGTGATTCGTTTTAAGCAAATTACTGTAGTGATGTTTTTAGCAAATTATTGTCTTAAACGTATTTATGCAAATTATTGTACTGATTTTTTTTTCAATGAATATTTTGTACGGAATATTCCAATATAAATAATATTTTTATATGAAAATAATTAAGCAAATTACTGATTCTTTAGCACATTTTATATTGATGTATTTGTAAATTACTTATTATTTATTGATGTATTTGTAAATTACTTATTATTTAGTGTATTTTGTATTGATGAATTTGTAATAGTTTATATATCATATTTTTATTCATTGATTTATAATTTATGGATCACAAATTGTGGTTATTAACTATTTGGTACTTTATTTTTACTAACACGATGTTTTTCATGATTTCAAGACTTTGATTTTCTTTTTAATTTTTATTCATTGATTTATAATTTATAGACCACAAATTGTGTTGTTCATTTTAATACTTTGACACTAAATCATTTGTAAGATTGAAAAGATTCTACCCAAATGACTTTTGATATATTAGTGATAAAGAGTTGTCTAGCCAGCTTGAGACATCTATTGCATGTGTCAAGATGGATGGTAAATTTTCCAATTTCAAGAGTATCTCGGATCTGTGTCAGACTCTTGTTCGTACAAAAAAACACAGGATATTTGGATTTGTGTACACACTTTTGAAGCTAAATTTGTCTTTACCGGTTGCTACCGCAAGTGTTAAGCGGGAATTTTCTCGTATAAAATATGCAATGAATGAGTTGAGAAATAGAATGGTCAATTCATGGCGTAATGATTATTTATTGAAATTTGTTGAGAAAAAAGTGTTTTCTACAATTGATGATCTAGATATCATCCAAAGCTTTCAAGACATGAGTAAGAGGAGAATGCATTTACTTTTGGACTAGAATATATTTTCATTTTGAGTTGTAACTGGAATATTTACATATTTTTATTATGTGATACTCGGATATTTATCTTTTATTGAATTTGTATTCCATAATAATTTTGGGCATGCTCTAAATTTTAGACTTAGATCCGCCACTGCAAACCATCCATCATTTATAACTTCAGGTGTTAATGTAGCCTAAGAATATGATATTTCCTGTAATAAAATTTTCATCACATGGCGTATCAGAAACAAAGTAATACCCAAATCGAATTCAGTATTCAAGAAATAAAAAATCTTATCGCATTCAGTAATAAAAAATCATTATTCCAACTAGAGAAGCCTAAATATTAAAAATACATAAATTAACAGCCCCATACTCTACAATTACTTCATATACCTTGAGCATGAGATAAAATGTAGAAATCTACATAGACTAGTGCAGAATATTATAATAGTTAAATTTGGAATCTTATTTTTTTTTACAAATTTTGTATTTATATACCTTTCTCCAATCGAGTTAGCAGTGGATATAATATTGTAGCTAGCCAGAATTGATGTCACAATACCAACCTTCGATATACTCTCTCTATTTCATAATATATGTATTTCTTGAATAATATTTTTGTTTTATAGTACATGTCGTTCTCATTTTCCAATGGAGCAATGATTACATATATTCCACTTTCAACAAATAAAATAGTAACCTTTTGCACAAGTTTTTAACTCCACCAATCAAATTTATTTTCTCTTATTCTTTCAAAGTCATCATTACTTTCTCTAATATTGGTGGAAACCCCTTAAACGGTTAATATTATGAAACAGATGGAGTACTCACCCTGATTACACTATTCAACAGTTATGAGTTTGAAGTCCATGCAAAAAATTTAAATTAGTGCACAAGAATATAACTTTTCCATGTCATTCAATCCATCTTATCAAACTCGTCGATAAGACAAATATGTCGGTCAACAAAATAAGAGCTTCACTTTGTGTAATTTTTCGTAACTGGATCCTTGTTTACTTTTGTTATGAGTACAAAAATCATTTTATGTATTGTCTCTCCCTCCCAAAATATAGGTCGTTCTAGGAAAAACTATTTGTTCCAAATTAGATGATGATGACGCGACGGGGATAGAGGAAGAAGCAACGATAGATAAAACCCTAATTCAAGGGTAACATGATGGAACCCTAATCGAAGGGTAACAAAGATTGAAATTTTCAGAGATAAAAATATATTATTCCAAAAATTTAAAATAACTTAAGGCACATGAGGCTTTATATAAGAGCTACTCAAAACCCTAAATTTGAATACAAGAAAATAAATAAATATTTTAAAATCAAATAAAATCACATCTTTATACAATTATATTTGAATAATATAAAATATTTGAATAAAATAAAATAAAATAAGGTTTATGTTTGGACTTTCTGGACTACATCATTCTTCCCCTGGTTGACAATATCTCGTCCTCGAATTCACAACACCATCACCATCAGCAACCAAAATTATTTTATTTTATTTTTTTCAATTGTTACATTGGAAATTATAATTGTTGACCTTATCAGAATAAGATAAATTCTTCTCGAGTGTTCTTTATTCGAAGTCACATTGAATCCATCCACTTGATGAAAGAAAATTGGTTTCGAAAACTTTTTCATAGCCTGAAGACAACATCCTCATGTCCAGTTGATGAAAAAAATGGTTTTGAAAACCTCTTCATAGTCTGAGACAGCATCTCGATAAAAAAGTTTTACCTTGATCCGACGATTGGTAGTCAATTTAAACTCCTTCTGTAACTGGTCAATATGATCTTCTATCGAAACGCCTGGTGTGTCCCGGCATGCCAAACGATCTTCGAGACCTTCATGACCATAGTTGTTGTTATCTTCTTTAAACCTTGAATCAATGAAATCAAGATTCAGAAACATGGTTGCCTTGTAGCAGGAACTGAGGCTCTGATATCAAACTGATGACGCGACGGAAATAGAAGAAGAAGCAACGATAGATGAAACCCTAATTCAAGGGTAATATGATGAAACCCTAATCGAAGAGTAACAAAGATTGAAATTTTCAAAGATAAAATATATTATTCTGAAAACTTAAAATAACTTAAGTTATATGAGGCTTTATATAAAAGCTACTCAAAACCATAAACTTGAATACAAAAAATAAATTAAATATTTTAAAATAAAAGAAAATCAAATCTTTATACAATTAGATTTGATTTAAACAATATAAGACATTTGAATAAAATATAATAAAAAAAAGTTTATGTTTGGACTTTCTCGACTACAAAAATTAATGATTTGATTTAATTATTTATTTTATCTTGTTCACAATGCAAATAGAATTTCAAAGGGTTATTTATAGAAAGTAGAAATAATTTTTAGAATTTCAAAAATAATCATAGCATTCTTTAATTCTTTAATTAATGTGCCAAAAGTTAGAAAGTTAAATATAACAGGATAGAGGAAGTACAAAATTTTCTGACCAACCTTTTAATATCCATGAATCAAAATATTTCAAAACTAAATTTAAAAATAAATAAAAGGATAAATTGTTCACAGACCAATAATGCAAGAATATATCGATTTAAAATTTCACCAACTCCAATACAAAAACAACAAAATCTGAAAAACAATGTGATTCGTAACATATTCTCATTATCATAAACCAAAAAGCACCTCACTGTCATCTTTAATAATCTCAAGTTGCAATCAGAATTTTGTTTTTAAATTTCTAATTTTAATTTAAAATTTCAAAATTTAATTTAATATTTTTAAAAAGAAAATAAAAAAATATGTTTCAGTCGCATGCGTTTATTTTAGATAAATTTTTTCAATAATGTCTCAAACAATTATTTTACTATTTTTTGTATGATCCACATTTTTAATATAAATGGACGGGGGTTTGGCGTAGGCACCAACATCAGTTCCGGTCGGTTTTTTTTGTTTTCGGTTTTTTCGGTTTTTCAAAACTGGTGCCCATTTAAGAACATATTAATTTCAATTTGGTTTGATTTTTTTCGGTTCAGTATGGACATTTAATTCGGTTACAATCAAGAATTCTTAGATACTTCAAATGCTCTGCAATATTTCTTGTTTAACACATCTTGAAAACCTTTGTTATTATCTTTAGCTTTAAGAACATGAGTGATGGAGATGATTCCTATGTTGCTTTGATTTGTAGTAACATTACCAGATATTAAGTTTTCGTAATCTTGAGAAGTTGATAAGTTGTAACCATCCTCCAATGTTTGTATTGCTTCTATAATCTATTCAACGTTAAGAGATTTAGTTTCTTAGTTCTGAATAACAGGCTGACTTGTGGTATTTGTTGCATATCTGTAGATAGATTCTTCTTGATATTATTATTTCATAATCTCTTCTCTATCACATGTTCATGAAGAATAACTAAAAATTTAATTGTAGGCTGATAAACTTTGTGCTGGTTTAAAGCATTAGATTTGGAAACATTATTGATTTATCGCTCTTTAACTTCTGACTCTGCTTTAGATTCATCTGCATTCAACTGAGTTTTAACTGTGTCTTTCTTGCACATTTCTATATCATGGCCCAAATGGTGACATCTGGAGTAGTATTTCGGAAGGTTTTTGTAGCTGATGTGTAACCAGAAGCCTTGATTGTATCCAAAGCAAACCGAGATGTAGTGTTGAAGCTTCTTAGAGACATCCATTTCAATCCAGACATAACGTGCATTAAAATATGATACGTTTTTTTCTTCTTCTGGAATTATAATCTTTAAAGGGTTAACAATGGAAGCTGCAATGTCTTGCATTATACTTTTGTTATAGAGATATTTTGATCCAAACAGCGGTCGAAAGACATTCAAATCTTGGATTGAAATCCTCATTCCATTTTAACAGCCTCATGGTTGAATCCTATATAGTCCAAACTATTCTAGACCAGATTTTGCAGGTTTCTTCTTTATCATCAAATTCCAACATAATGCGGTTTGAATCCCAAACAACAAGATTGTATTTTTCTTTTAATTTCATGTTTTTCAAGAATTCAGTGAGAAGTTTCCTTTTAGGCAACCCTTTAGAAAACTTACCTATAAGAGTATGCTTCGAGGCTCTGATTAGTTAATATTTGAGATTTTGAGAATATTGCAAAGAAATATGGCTAGCTATTTCAACTATAGTGGTAGGCTTGATTTCATTTTGTGAATCAAACTTCTTTAACATTTCTACATAAGATTTTTCTGCTTTGATTTTAGATAAACATTTGTTGTTTTCTGTTGTTGATTGAAGGTGATAGCTAGAATGTGTAAGAACATGAAATTCTTCTTTCTCGAAACCATTGATTGAGTTTGACACCATATTGACAGAGATCAAACAGGATGAGAGAATGAGATCAACCAGATCACAGAAATATTATCTCAATCATAACTGAGAAGAAGGTGGAGAGCATATGCGGACTCCAGAGAGCAGATAATCTTGAAGGTTTTCTTGGAGATTAAGATAATTAAGAAATTAAAAGAAGTTAAAAGGAAGTAAAAGCCTAATAATCTTGTCATGAAATCCTTGAAGTTCTCAAAGAATAACAATTCATCTACCTATCTTCCTAATAATGATTAAGATGCTTAATTGGAATATAAGAGGCATAAAAAATAAGCCTTCCCTCAGAAGACTCAAGTCTATCGTTCATAAAGAAAGAATACATCTTATAGCCATTCAAGAGCCTTTAGTTTGCTATAAAAAATTGACTTTCATTGCTTTAAATCTTGGGTTTAAAAACTTTACTTCTAATATTTCCAACAAAATTTGGTTTTTTTAGAATGAAGTTTTTTCAATTTACATTCTTCTCAATTATTCTCAATGTTTATAGTTGGATATTACCTATGATGATCTTGATAAAAAAAATTCTTACTAACAATTTTTTTTATGTTAGAGACACAACATGAGAGATCTATGGAATCCCCAAGGAATCTATCTTCTACTCATATGGAATGGCTAATTATAGGATATTTCAATGTTATTTCTACTTTAGATGAAAAAATAGGATGCTTTATAATTTTATTAACAGTCCAGATGATTTCAAATGGAAACGGCTGGTTAGGGTTCTGTTCAACTTAGCTTGGTCCTCATACTTTAACAAAACCAAGGTTCTTTACATGGCCATAACTTGTTATGACCATGCTCTTTTATGTGTTTCTATTCCAAAAGATAGCTTAAATACTAAAAAAAGCTTCAAATTTTTATATATATGGACATTAGATAATGATTTTATAACATTTGTTGAAAATAACTGGAACCAAAGAGTGGATGGTTTCCCTATATATATCCTCTCGCATAAGCTAAGAAGAATAAAAAAACTACTTTAGAAATGGAATATTAATCACTTTGGCAATGTTTTTGACAAAGTACAGGTCAAAGAAGAAGCTATTAATGAGTTGGGAATCTTGATTATTATTCCTAACAATACTGTCACGAAAAAAGATCTAGTTAAATCTAATGATCTTCACCTTTAAGCTCTTAGAATGAAAGAGTCTTTTTGGTTTCGAAAATGCTAATGCAAGTGACATGAACACTAAAATTTTCCATGCTTATGTGTCTAACAGAAGAAGGAAAAACACTATTAAAAGCATTAAAGTTGGTGATGGTTGGCTTCTTGATTCTAAATCTATTGGAACATCAGTTGAGTCTGATTTTAAAGAAATCTTAATTAATCAGCCATTCTCCAATTCAAATGAAGAATCCAATCAAATGCATGATAGTAGTTTTAACAACTTTCCTAAGTTGATTAATACTGAGGATAATACCATACTCATTCTACCTCTCTCCAAAGAAAAAAAAATCCTTGACATCATCAACAATCTTAATCCTTCTCGTGCTCCTGTTGTAGATGGTTTTAACAACTGATTCTTCAAAACCTGTTGGAACATCATAAAAAAAATATCATTTTCAAGTCATGTCATCATTTATTCTTGCCCACAACATTCCTAAGGGAATCATGGCCACAAGTTTGTGCTTAATACATATGACTATTTACCCTACAAACTGGAAAAACTTTATACCTATTAGTTTATGCACGTTAATTAATAGGATTATGTCCAAGATTATCAATAACAGGCTTATTAATATTCTGCCCAAAATCATCTCTAAAGCTCAAGGTGGTTATGTAAAAAATAAGTCAATTCATGAAAACATCATTATTGATAAAGAGATGGTGCATGACCATAATAGGAAAATAAAGTCTGGAAATAGTATGATTTAGCTTGACATGACCAAAGCTTTCGATAAAATGTCACATTCATTCATTATTAAAGTGTTGTTATCTTTTAGTTTTTCCAATAGTTTTGCTAACTTTATCAACAAGCTTATCAGATCTGTTTGTATATCTATGTTGATTAATGGTAATGTTATTGGCTATTTTAATACTAAGAGAGGTTTGAGACAGAGAGATCCTCTTTCTCTTAGTCTTTTCATCATTGGGGAAGAGTTCTTATTAGGGGATTGCACAACTTATTTGTAGCTAATAAAACTATGATATATGATTCAATGACTGATTTCATCAATTATTTTTTAGTGTTCACTGATTATATTCTCATTTTTACTAATAGTCTTCAACATACTATTGATAATCTGAGTATGTTACTCCAAAACTACCAAGAGATTTCAGGTCAATCATTAATAAAGAAAAGACTAAGATCATCAGCGAATACTACTAGGCCATTTTGATGCACAATATATATTGTAGAGACTCTCATCCTTTTAAAGTTAACTACAACAAAACTGGCTCTTTAACTTGTTAGAGACTTGCTAAAATAAATGCATTGGATGGACCTAATATTAGATGGAATCTGAGTCAAGGAAACATGGACTTTTGGCTTGAAAATTGGCATAATAATTCCCTTTTATCATTTTGGATGATAAAGAAGACAATGGCTGGTTTCAAACTGCTAAAGTCAATTCTTTTTTTATAAACAATTCTTGGGATATTAGCAGATTATATGGCTTCTTATCATCTGTGAGTATTAATCTTATCAACACAGTTAGCATCAACAAAAAAATAAGACTCTATAGTGTGGAAGATCTCAAAAGACACTAAGTTCAACATCAAAGACACTTTGAGCAATGTAAGACATCATCACAGCCAATCTAGTTTGTTCAATAAAACTTGGAACACCATAACCCCCATAAAGTGCTCTTTCCTTTTGTGGAAAATTCTCCACAATTATATTGAGTCAGATTCTCTAATTCTAGTCATTCTCCTAGCCAATGATAAATTTCCCTGGCCCTGGGCTCCTCTCCATCAATGTTGCAGGAAGTTAATATCTTCTACCATGGTAATAACTCATATTTTCAGATACCAAAATTTGGCAGCCGATTATCTTGCCAAATGGACTCTGAAATGCCAAATGAAGATTTAATTTTATAGGTTTCAAGCTCTTGTTTAGCCGAGTCCCATTACTCTTTTAGAGAGCCTAAGTCTATGATATATTTTCTTTAATTCCTAAAATCTATAGCTGCAAATTATCTCGTTGTTCTTTATTCTAAGTTGGGCTTAAGCCTTTTTATTTGCTCTTGTCTATTAGGTTATTTCCTGAATAGATTCCTAGTTTGCAGATACAGGTTTTCCTGCAGATTAATCAACGCATTTAAGATAAAGCCTGCATACCTGTTGTTTCGGAGCTTGTTGTTTTTCGAGCTATTTTTTCTGATTATTGGCATGAGCAAATCTGGAAAGTTATTGAGATCATCTTCAACAGTTATTTTGTGACTAGATTTCTAGTTTACATATACATGTTTTACTGCTGATGAATCAAAGAATTTAAGATGAAAACTTCATACATGCTGTTTCAGAGCTTATTGTTCTTCGAGCTATTTTTTCTAGTTTCTGGGCATGGGCAAATCTGTAATACTTTTGAGATCATCTCCATGATTTATGTCCTGACTATATTTCTAGTTTGCAGATACATGTTTCTAGAAAATAATCAAAGCATTTATAATGAATCCATCATACCTGCTGTTTCAGAGCTTGTTGTTCTTCGATCTATTTTTTCTAATTCTAGGTATGAGTAAATTTGCAAACCTATTGAGATCATCTTCATCTCTAGCAATATTTCTATTGATTTCGACATGGACTCACTGAAAGCTATAGTTGCTGATTATCTCGGTGTTCTTTATTCTAACTTGGGCTAAAGCCTCTTTATTTGCTCTTGGCTAGCACGTTATTTCCTGACTAGATTTCTAGTTCGCGGATACAAGTTTTCTTGTAGATTAATCAAAGCATTTAAGATGAATCCTCATACCTACTGTTTTGGAGCTTGTTGTTCTTTGAGATATTTTTTCTAGATTCTAAGCATGAGCAAATCTGCAAAGCTATTGAGATCATCTTCATCAGTTATTCCCTAACTAGATTTCTAGTTTGCACCACATGTTTTGATGCAGATTAATCAAAGCATTTAAAATGAATCCATCATATCTGCTGTTTCGGAGCTTGTTGTTCTTCGAGCTATTTTTTTATTATATGCATGAGTAAATCTCCAAAGCTATTGAGATCATCTTCTTTGTTTCATTAATCATGGTTAATTCTTGGCAAAATTCTTGTTGTTCTTCCCTAATTTTTCTCTTTATTTTCCCTAATATTTTGTGATGATTCTTTATTCGCTCTTGCTGCTCCTGGACTCAATATTAGCTAGTAATCTCTTTATTGGTTTCGACTTGAAAATTAGTGTTTAGTGTTGTTTGTGTTGAAGATTGGATATCAGATAGTTGGAAGCTGAAAATTCGTTATCGAAGAGTCTATGAAGTGAAGTCTCAAGAGATGATGCTCCGTTCTTTAATTTTGGATTTAGCGCGTCCAATTTTATGTTGGCACCTGTATTTTTATCTAACATTTGTCCTTTTGCCTCTCTTTCAAATGAAAGGTTCTCTGTGATTAAAAAAAACACTTGACAATATCAATGATTATAGAATTTATTTTATAAATAAAAATATAAGAAAAATTTAAAATTAATATAATAATAAGAAAATGTTGGTTATATAAAAAAGCAAAAAAAGTTATATAAATCTATTAGATCACATAAAAACAGAGGTTTTATCATTTTTAATTAACTATTTTATCATTTATTAAAACGAAATACATTTGAAAAATATAATTTTAAAAGAAAACAATTATCTGCTCTTGAATTTAAGGTCAACATATGGTTCCGTTCCTACAGGATATTACAGAATTTTTCAGTTCGGTTAAATTTTGGATTGAAAATTATAAATGATTAAAATCGAAATCATTTGGATACTGCGGTCTGCGGAGGAACCGACCCGGTTCCCGACTAAAATGTCTATATCTAAGTTTGGCGCGAGGGAAAAAGACTCATTTAATACATTCCGCAATCTGACACGTGCTGAGTTTCCCGTGACACGTGCACCGTAATGCATGGCTTCCATTTTGCCATCTCAGCATGCCGGCCGACTCCGCATTGCTTAATCTCTCCTTCCTTCAAAGGTTGCGAAAAATATCGAATTCCCATTCGGAAGATCGATGGCTCAATTACTCTCTCCGGTGTGCATAGACGCCCGTCAATTTCACACCTCGCTGTTCAACCCTTGCACTAGAAGGTCATGGCGCATGTTTAATAAGACCACCACTGCTTCTGGGAGCTTGATCGGTAGTAGCTTCGGCAAGAGACGAATCTGCGGCGGACTTAGAGTTGCAGCGGAGGATCCTGGTTCAGTCGATGATGTTGCCGATGACTTTTATGCAGTTTTGGGGCTGGTAATGATTAGGATTATGAATTGTTTAGGTTTCCTTCTTTTATAATTGATTTATTGACATGTCTGATTTTGATGGTTGAATATCTAATTATATGGTGTTCCTTGGGCTGAGTTGAGTATGGCCGTAATTGGTGAATGAGTAGAATTTGTGTGATAGAACAAATTATGGTGTTTAGTTGAGTATCTAATGCTTTAGTTGAAACTGATCATCTATAGGTTATGGTGTTTATAATGAATTGTGATGTACCACCAGGTAGGTGTTGGTGGAAATTACTTGAGATGAACTCTTACAATTACTTGACTACGCATTTTTCTATGCTAGGTGGTTATTGAATTTGACAACTTCTAGTTAAATCACATTCTTTACAAGCTAGAATAGAAACTAAATTATGATGTTTGGTGGTCATTTCTCCACAGCAGTTTCTAGGTGTCTACCTTCCCCAATGGTTCAAACTCCTAATTGGGAATTCTAAGTTAGAATCTCTAAAAAAATTACAAATAGGACTGATCTGGCTAGAGAAACTTTTACATCTCATGACCTTGATTTTTCTGACCATCTCTGAGATGTATAATCTGAACTATATAATCATGACAAAGTAGTACATGCATGTCATTTCACTAAGGTTATAAATGGAGCAACTTCTGTTATAAACAAGACAGCTTCAGATAACGAGGTTGTTTGTATAGATACATAGAAAATCTATTTTTAAAGGAGTTATCTGATTCACCGTGAGTTACAGCACAAAATCCAGCTCCACGTATTACATAAATAATCAATAGCATTGGGTGAGGCTCTTACTGGTAGAACTTAAAACCTCTGACCTGTTAGTTGTGTGCCATATAACATGCTCTGACTATGTTTTGGTCAGTAATAAGATCCAAACATTTTTAATATGTTATTTTTCTGCACAATGCATTTACTAAAGAATGATACTATTGATGCTTTGTCATCAGCTTCCAGATGCGACCCCAGAGGAGATTAAGAAGGCCTATTATAATTGCATGAAAGCTTGTCATCCTGATTTGAGCGGGAATGATTCAGAGACTACAAATTTCTGCATGTTTATAAACGAGGTGTATGCGGTGGGTACCATAAACATGATGATGATGACTTTCTTATATGGGTCAGTCCCATTAGGCTTCTAATATATAAGTTGACAATTGCATAGGTGCTCAGTGACCCAGTTCAGCGCATGGTGTATGATGAGATACAAGGTTATGTTGCAACTGCAGTCAACCCTTTTCTGGACGATTCCAGCTCGAAGGACCATGTATTTGTTGACGAGTTTAGCTGCATTGGTATCTTCTCACTTTCATATCTACTTATAAGAATAGTGCTAAGATATTCTGTTCTCTCTGTCTGTCTCCTATGATTCGATTCGTTGATCTTTGAACGAGAATTATCAACTATTGAACACTGCATAGTAGTATAAAGATATTAGAGCCATCACTCCTTACAGTTTCGACTTGATTTTATTCATGCGGTTCTTTTATAGGCTGCAAAAACTGTGCCAATGTGGCCCCAGAAGTTTTTAGCATCGAGGAAGACTTCGGAAGAGCTAGAGCATATAGCCAGTGTGGAAATCCTGACCTAGTTGCACAAGCAGTTGAAAGTTGGTAAGTCCTTTGTGGATATGGGTCGCCTGTGCACATTAAAACACATGGAGTTTGTGTGCTAATGTTAGGTTTTCGGTCCTTCAATTTCACCGGATGTATAAATTTAATAATATCGATGAATGGCTATTCTTCTGCTTAATTTCCTTCTTTATTTGTGGTTACATAAATCTAACACTGCCCCCTCTTAGAACTTGATGAAATTTGCTAGAGTATTTAGTCAGAAAACAATATTTTATTTGTGATAAATGCCTCAAAGCTTCAACCTTAAAATGTTCACCTGAGTTTGTATTTAGAAAAGAAAGTCGTATATGTGAGACATTAACTGCCTTCTCCACTTACTGTTGTTGCTCCATTGTTACTCATCTACTTAGAAGCTTCAATTTATTAATTAAAATACATTAATAATAAATGTAGAAACATGTTTCTAGTGCAATTCCCTTTAAGGTGCTTTCATATGTATATTTGCTTCAGATGTGGCATCCATAAGTTATTATCGATCAGAAAAACATGACTAGCAGAAAAGGTTCATGTACTTGCTCCTTAACCCCCCTTCTTAGTTTGAGAAAGTTACTGTATTTTATGTTGCAATTTACTTCCTGTTGAAAACGAAGTGCAGAAAATGTCTGATTTACAAGGGCTTTCTTTGTTTCTTTCAGCTCCTTAAACCCCTTCTTAGCTTGAGAAAGTTATTTTATATTATATTGCAAGTTACTTCCTGTGCAAAAAGAAGCGCAGAAAATGTCTGATTTACAAGGGCTTTCTTTGTTTGTTTCAGCCCAGTTGATTGCATCTATCGGACTTCGGCTGCCCAATTATCATTGCTCGAAGATGAAATGCGTAGAGTCGAAAGAATCAATGTAAGATATTCGATAAATTTATTTTTAGTTCCTAGGAGACTTTTGGATTTTATGAGCATCACTTGGTAGCACTGGCGAAAAAATGAAGAGTAGAAGTTTCATTTTGGACTGGGTTTATATACAGAAACAGAACAGATGTAGTCATCTGATTTGTTTGGCTATAGATCTGTCTGCTAGACATTTTCAAGGGCTTCAACACGTGGATCACAGATTGTTTGTGGTCATTCAGCATCTCCGTGTATTCTTCAATAACCTAAAAGAGCAGATTTTCTATCTTTCTTTTTCTAGAATTGAAGGAAAGAACCTCTCTTACTGTAACTGTAGCAGCATGTTAAATTTTTTGATATCGACGACTATAAAAACTATTTTGGCTATAGCTTGTGTTGATTAAGATACCAACTATTTTATAACTTATGGAGAGGTACAAAAAAGACTATTGCATTATTCTAGTCGCGTCGAACTTGTTTATCTATCATTGTCATTTTAGATGCTAAATACAGTATTTTCATAAATGATCAGGTGGCACTAATGCTCTCCGGAATGGGATCTGGATCAGTTGACGTTTTCAGAATGGTAAGAAGGCTCCACTCTTTTGGTTATCGCTTTTCCTTCCTTTTATGCGTCTTAGTTGTCTAACAAACATAGTTGGAATCATACTGGCATCTTAGCAACAAAAATATTATCTCTATTCGGCACAAATGTATGTGTTTACCTGCAAATTGATGTCCTGATTCAGTGATGGATAAGATCTCTCTTGCATTTTAAAATCACAATTGTAAATTTACTTTTGGTAACAAGAAAAGCTGTCTCAAAAACTTGCTTTTTTCTTTATCATTTAAAATTGTTGCAGTGGATGAAATGTGCTAAACTGCTAGCGAAGTTCATTTTTAATTGGCCATGATTTATCGTTTTGCCAAGGTTTTGCGCTCTATCAATCTGATAGCATTCTGTATTGATCTAACCTGGTTATGTGACAGGCAAGTTCTCGGTGGGAAAAGAGGCAAGCAAAAGTATTGGTATGAACTTTGATTTGCATCTCATTTCACCTGCAATTAATTTCACGCTGATCCACTTGATGCTGGATTTGGAAATAAATTACTATGACCATCTAAAATGACAAAAACTTTAGGTTAGCTTATTAAACAAACCTAAAGGCCTAATATATTCACGAGTTAAA
This sequence comes from Limnanthes douglasii subsp. nivea, assembly GCA_036936605.1. Taxonomy (NCBI): domain Eukaryota; kingdom Viridiplantae; phylum Streptophyta; class Magnoliopsida; order Brassicales; family Limnanthaceae; genus Limnanthes; species Limnanthes douglasii. Next base: position 121,703,655 of record JAUPFV010000005.1, on the reverse strand, counting down.
AAACTGATGATAGCAAGGATCATAAGATCCCATTTGTGTTTTCTAGTAATTTCCTGGTGCATGTTGGTAGTGGGTATCAAAACCGAAGTTTTGTAGATGAGAGCAAATCTTTTAGATTGCGCTGCAACTCGCAAGCCTGATACATCAGGCTGAGCTAGGTCAAGCTTGACTAATCGTAAGACCACAACCATCACTGCTATAGAAGAAAAAAAAATTGTGCTCTTTTGTGTATTCTTGATTTGTTAATAGTTGTAGTTGCCAATATAATGTTGACTACGTAGATACTAAATTATATTTCAGGGGCAAGCTAAATCAAGGATGATGAAACAGAAAGATGTAGACAAAACTAATTCGACCTGGAGCAACCTTTGGGGAAAGGCAACAGATTTTGAAAAATCTGGTATGTACAAAGAGCATTTTTTTATATTTGGAAACCACCCTAAAAGATATACCCAAAATGATGAAAACAAAACATGCCCAAAAAACTTGTGAATCAATGATATACCTTTTTTTGTTTGTTTTCTTAAATTTAAACTAGTCTCTTGCATAATGCAGCACACATAGGCACAATGTATTGTGTTATATATAAGAGTATTGATCTCTCAATCCTGATTTTATGTTGTTTGGTTCCAGAGGAGGAAGTAAACGAGAGAGCAAAGAGGGCTGCGGAAGCAGCTCGGAGATGGAGGGAGTACTCTCGTAAAGGTGCTGACAAGCGGCCAACCTTTAAACTCCCAGATGCCGTCTCCAACAGTGAGAAATGAACCTAATTCAAAATCTGTATATAAGATTACCTGTGTATAAAATCCACATCAATTCTATTCCTATATATATATTAGTAATTTATAACAGTCGTATGATACCGTCCGAATTCAACAAATGATGTAAAAAGAAATACAACGTGTACGTTCATGTCCTACTATTCAGATTATAGTCGTCAGGTCGGGTCCCCACGATCTGAGAAAACTTAATTAGAGAAGTGAGTTGAGCTCTGTTTGGATCCCCAACTATTATTGGAGAAACTTAATTAGAAAAGTGAGTTGAGCTCTGTTTGGATCCCCAACTATTATTGGAGAAAACACGACTGTAAAATTAAGGTGATAAAAAGAGTATTTTAAACATTATTTGGAAAAGAATAAATAAATAATGCGTGCCTACTTGTAATTCTATCAAGTCTGAATATATATATAATTGGAGAAGGTCATCATATGGCAGTGCCGTAGAAACATGTTATGATGCTCACGGAACATCGAATGATAAGGAGTATTGACACATCAAATGTACTCAATTGGTTAGACTTTACTTCATTTGTCAATTATTGATTGCCTTTAAGAGCATTGATATCTGATATGGTATTCCTTTGAATCAGAATATGATGCCTTGTGAAGTAAGTGAAATTTAAAGCAATGGATACACTTGTGAAGTTTAGGAGGTCAATAGATTTGTTCGAACCTGATCATGTTGGTGTAGATTTGTTCAAACCTCACAATCAGGATGGACCTAATAATGTGTTTTAGATATGGTTAACAAACTCATAGGATAGACCTAATAATGTGTTTTAGATATGGTTAACAAACTCATATGTGTTTTTTTTTCGGAGGGAAGCCGCAACCGCTATTCAGAGTGCAATAAATGCGCACAGAGTAAACTTTTAGTCTGACGCGATAGTCTGCAAACCAACGCCAGAAAATAAACCACACAAGGTGACAAATTCAGTCGAAAAAGTGCATGTCTCATGACCTTTGGTCACAAGCATGTCATAATCAACGAACTAGGCTAAACTCATATGTTTTATTATCGATAATAGTGGTTTAAATTCTTTGTAATTCATTTATTTTTAAATAAAATTTTAGTTTCCTGTTTATTGAATTTTATATAGTATTAAGTGTTGGATTTTGGATGGATTTGTTGTTTTGTTGATGAAAAAAAAATCCATTTTTTTTTAAATATTATGTTTGGTTTAGATTGTCGCTTTTGATTGGTATTTGTTTTCGATTGCGAATTTTATCCGTTTTGGATTGTTTGTTTTTTATTGGGTATTTAATTTTCGATCGAGAATTTGACTTTCAATTACGATTTGGTTTTTTATTTTCGATTTTGATTTGATATTGTTGAGTTCTTTATGGGAAGATGCGAGCTAATGGTGATACTGTAATACAATGTACACATGCAGTATGAGAGAAATTAAAGAATTATACCAGATGGTTTGTGTTAATGAAAACATAATTGGAAGATTGTGAAGAGCTTGTTGCAATGACAACTTTTATGTAAGGATTGCTTCCATGTGATTTAGCAAACAAGATTACGAGGTAAGGACATTGACATATAGGGTTTTAATGGCTCAAGTTGAGGAACAAATTAAAGTAGAAGAGCCAACAAGAGTTCGAAGTGGGTCAAGTTCCACTCATAGAAATTTGGGCATACACCTATTGGCGGAGGATATCAGGGAAACTCTTCGAATTCCTAGGTACCATCTCCTCCGAAGGTGAAAACTAATCTACCTGATTCGAACAGGAAGAGCACCTCAACCTTTTAATTATCAACCACCTCGGGTGAGGTCTAACCAATGGATAAGGCCACAATATTTTACGGAGTTAACTAAGAACGTGGCAACAATCTTTGAGAGAGCCAATAATCATGTTAACTTTAGAAAACCAGCCCCGATAAATAGGCCAAGGGAGGAGCGGCACAAAAAGTTTTGCAGATACATAATTAAGGCATCGGGCATAAAACTTCGGAATGTATAGCTTTGCAGAAATAAATTCAGATTTTGATTGGAAAACGACAAGTTGACAACTTTTGAAAAAAGACAAAATAATGGTCGGAATGATCCAAGTACGTCCGCACAACATAATGTGAACACACCATTAGAGCAAGAAAACACATTAATGATTCTGGATTCAAGTTAGAAAGACAAGAAGGCTTCGATGCCGCTTCAGAATATATGGATTTTGATTCAGATTGGAAAATGGTGTTGGCTGTGAACGAACCAACGGTTCGAGGGAGGGTTCGTAGTTTATGCGAGTATTTTGAGAATCTAGCCATTTTTAGAGGATATACTATGGCTGGAAATACAAATAGTTCAAGAAATAGACATGTAGTAAGTTTGGAAACTCAAATAGAAGGTAAAATGTCAACCCATCTTAATGAGAAGAATGTTATACCTATTTTTTTGTTTGACGAGGATGATCTGAGAGGAATAACTAGACCCCATGAGAATGTGGTGGTGATTGGCGCAAAAATAGCAGGAACAGAGATCCGATGAATACTAATTGATACAGGAATTTTCGCGAATGTGTTGTTCAAATTAATGTATGATAAGATGAGTAGTCCACCTCCAATTCTCCGATCTGAGCGCGCCATAATTGAGTTCGCAGGGGTAACAATGCAAGTTATCGATGAATTCGAGGGAGATGTTTTGTTAAGAAGAGGTCCTTTTAGGAAAAAAAATTCAAGTTTTGTTTATGGTGGTTGAATGTCCGACTAGCTATAATGCAATTTTTAGGAGGTCGTAGTTGTATATGATGTATGATGTTGTTTCAACTCTCCATCAGTTCTTGAAATATGTAATTGGTGATCGTGTCGGAGTAGTTCAAAGTGATTAGCAAGTGGCAAGAGAATGTTATACAACAACTTTACATTCTAAAAGGGTCACTTCTGGCGATCAAATGATTGAATAGTAATTAAAGGGGTTGACTTCAGATGAGCAATGTGTAGATGACCTGAGGGAAACTCCGAGATGTAGAGGAGTATATGTTTTCCAACGGGAAAGTTTGCGAATAGGGACATTATTGTCACCAAATTTACGTCACCAATTGCTAAAGTATTTGTCTAACAACTTGGATTTTTTTGCTTGGAAAACCGAGGATGTTGTAGGGGTCCCATCCGAGGTGATATGTGACAGCTTGGCTTTAAATATGAAAATCAGGTCCATCGTTCAAAAGAGAAGAGCTTTCTCTGTAGAAAAATTTGAGGCAATTGTGGCTGAAATATATCATTTTTTCAAGGCCAGACATATACGGGAGGCACGATGCCTATTATGGACTACAAATTCAGTGCTTGTAAAGAATAAGAACAAAAAATGGAGAATGTGTGTTGACTTTACTGATTTGAATATGATGTGTCCAAAAGATCCATTTCATATGCCAAGAATTGATCAACTTTTTGATTCAACATCAGGGGATAAAATTCTCTCTTTTATGGATGCATTGGAAGGTTATAATCAGATCCAAATGAATCTGAAGGATCAATAAAGCACTACATTTATTACTAATCGAGGATTTCATTGTTACCGGCTCATGCCTTTTGGTCTTAATAATGTTGGGGCAACGTATCAAAGATTAACAAACAAGGCGTTTGCTTCTCAAATTGGGAGGAACACGAATGTCTTTATTGACGATATGTTAGTCAAGTGTTCAACAAATTACGAACACTTACGAGATCCGGAATAAATGTTTTTGAATCTTAGAGTTATTCAATTGAAGTTAAATCTAGAAAAAGGCACCTTCAATGTTAGGTCAAGAAATTTATTGGGATATATCATAAGTGAAAATGGAATAGAAGCTGCTCCTGATCAACTAAAGGCTTTGATAGCAATGACCTTACCTCTGACAATTAAAGAAGTGCAGATTTTGACAGAGAGGTTGGCTCCTCTAAATAGATTTATCTCTCGATTTCCTGACAGATGTGCTCATTTTTTTCAAGTTTTGAGGCGGGTAAAGGAATTTATTTGGACACCAGAATCTGAGGTGGAATTTTGGAAGGTTAAGGAGAATTTATCATCACCAGAAATTCTGTCCAAGCCTCGAATATGGGAACAACTATTTTTGTATGTAGTTGTGTCAGATTTTTCCATGAGTGTTGTGTTGATAAAGGAAGAAATTGGATCTCCTCGGTCATTTTATTATGTGAGTAAAAGTTTATAAGCATCGTAAAAGAGATACTTAAGGCTTGAAAAGTTGGCTTTGACCTTGGTGGTAGCTGCTAGAAAAACGCACCCCTATTTTCAAGCTCATATAATTGTTTTATGAACTTCTTTTCCATTAAAAAATATATTACAACGACTGAATATTTTTGGCAGGATGACTAAGTGATCGGCTGAGTTAAGGGACTCTCACATAAATTTTTTTCCTCGGATAACTATTAAGGCTCAGCTCTAGCATATTTTTTGGTTGAATTTCATTCGAGCCGATCCGATGAGAAAATTGTTAGAGATTTGGTTGCCAACAAACTCAATATGGGTGGTTTGAACTGATGAAGGTCTAGTATATTGGGATCAAGTGTGGGAGTACAATTGATTGCTCCTTTGGAATAAGCTATGTATCAGGCCATTTAGTTCGAATTTTGTGCGTCAAAATAACCAATCTGAGTATGATGGTTCTTTGGCTAGTTTAAGACTTGCAAGTATTTGTGGGGCAAATATAGTTTGTTTGGAAACAGATCACAGTTGGTAGCAAATCACATAGCGGGGGTATCCGAGGCTAAGAAATACCAACTTGTTTTATATATTCGTGAGCTTCGAGGATTAACTATTTTGTTTGATGACGTGGTTGTTGAACACATCAATCGAGGGCAAAACACAGTTGCAGACTCTTTGGAAACTATTGTATAAACAGAGGAATATCCCTGGATATTATTATAAGAGAGTCCCTCTATTTTGGCAAAATTAGAATAGTGTAAAAATTCCGAGGAGGTGTTTGTTAGTGCAGAAAAATTTCGAAGTGATTGGCGATTTGAAATAACATAATTTTTACTTAAAGGTACATTACCTCAAGACACAAATTTAGCTCAGTGGTTGAGATTTAGAGCCCACGCTACACAATATTAGATGAAATGTTATACAAGAAGTCTTTGAGTAAGATGTTATCACGATGTTTGGGTAAGAATGAATCCCAAGAAGGTTTATTTAAACTGCATGATGGGGAAGGCTTTTCTCATTGTGGACTTAAGGCTTTGACAAGAAAGGTTTTGTTGGCAGGGTACTATTGACCTTCAATAATGAGTGATGCAAAAAATTTGGTATAGAGCTTCGATACTTGTAAAAGATTTGCAAATTCTATTCTTAAACAGGATGTACCACTAATCTTAAATTTCCAAAACGGTTCCCTTTGATAGATGGGGAATAAATCTAGTAGAACCATTTCCCATGGCTTTGAGAGGACGACAAACGACTATAATGACAGTGGATTATTTTTCGAAGTGAGCTGAGGCTGGAGCGTTTTCAGGGAAAAGAGGTAATGATGTTATCAAATTCATTATAACTAGTATTTGCTGTCGATTTGGAATTCCTCGGAAGATTACTACAGACAACAGACCTCAGTTTAATAATAGAGAGATGACTTCTTTCTTTAATTAGAGGGGAATTATACATTGTTTTTAACACATTTTCATCCTCAAGTAAATGGCCATGTGGAAGTGACTAACAGGTTTATTTTTGAATGATTATAGAAAAAAAATGACAGGTGCTGCTGGGATATGGCCTAGTTATTTACAAGAGGAATTATAGGCTTATTGAACAACACCTAAAGAAGTAACTTAAGAAACTCATTTTCTATTAGTAAATGAAATGGACGTCGTGAGTCATTCAGAGTCAACTTTACCATATTATAGAGTACTCCATTATTCTAAGGATACGGATAAGGAGACGAGAAGAACAAGGCGTGACTTAATTGAAGAAAATAGGGTTACGACACATTTAAATTCGACACATTATCAAACTTTGATGAGGAGTCGTTACAATTCGAAATTGAGATGAATAGATTTCAGGGTAGGGGACAAATGTTTGTGAAAGGTATTCTTGCATACAAAGGATAAAAGACTAGGAAAAATGGTTCCAAACTGGAAAGGACCTTATACAGTAATATAGAGGATTAAACCAGGTACATATCGTCTCCATGATAAAAAAAAGGAAGACTTTTACAACATCCCTAAAACATTGAGAATTTAATTGTATTGGAAGTAATTTTTGGTATGTTTATGATATTGTTACCTTCACGTATGTATAGTTTTTATTGTGTCAGACTCTTTCCTCTCCTGGTGGCTCAGGAAGGTTTTAATGAGTTGCAACATATATATTTGGAATTATGAATATAATTTCTTATCCTTGGCCAAAGTTTTCTTTAAGTAACGATAAAATTATTTTGGAAATTACACAAGGACTGATTATCTTTGGATTAATTTACAAAGATAAAATTTAAAGTGCTAACGTTCATTAAAAGTATCATTCAAAGTGTTAATTTTTGTGATGATAAAATTCGAGGTGCTAACGTTCATTTAAAAGCATTATTCAAAGTGTTAATTTGTGTGATGATAAAATTCGAGGTGCTAACGTTTATTAAAAGCATCATTCAAAGTTTTAATTTATGTGATGATAAAATTCGAGGTGCTAACGTTCATTAAAAGCATCATTCAAAGTGTTAATTTGTGTGATGATAAATTTTAAGATGCTAACGTTCATTAAAAGCATCATTCAAACTGTTAATTTGTGTGATGATAAAATTTGAGGTGCTAACGTTCGTGAAAAGCATCGTTGGGAGTGTTAATTTGTGTGATGATAAAATTTGAGGTACTAACGTTCATTAAAACCATCGTTTGAAGTGTTAATTTATGTGATGATAAAATTCGAGGTGCTAACGCTCATTAAAAGCATTGTTTGAAGTGTTAAGTTATGTGACGATATAATTTGAAATTCTAACGTTCATTTTAAAAATTATTCGAAGTAACATTGTGAGTTGTGATATAATTTTAAGACCTAATGATTGTCGAAGCGTTTTTAAAATGTTAACGTCCATTAAAGCATTATACGAGGATACAATTATGGTTTAGAAGAAGAAGAGTCATAATTAGCATTTAACAAAGCCAACAAAAATCACTATATGTTTAGCACTTAAAGAAGATATGGACACATACATAGTAAGGTGAACGTAGACAAAAATTCTGATGATGATGTATGACAGTCGTCAATAATTTTTAAAACAATAATTTCCATAAAAACAACAATACTTTTTATATATCTTCATAATCATTGGAAGTACTATATGAGCTGCCTTCTGATGAGTTTTTATCTTACTCTGAAGCGCTTGATTTGATATCTTCATTATCCTCTGAATCAGATTTTTCTAAATCATTTATGATAGTGACAAAGGTTTCTTTAGGGCGTCGAGCTACTGGGATTGAATTCTAAAAATATGTTAAGTTCGCCCTCGGAAAATCCTGATGAAATTCACGAAGTAATGAGATTTTTGTTTGTTCTTCGGATATTTTTATGGAAGCAAGACTATCCATTGCGCCATTATCCACTGCGGCTTTCTTTGCATCACATTTTTCCTCTTCGGATTTTGTATTGTATGACTTCAAATCTTGAAGGGCTTTCACTTTTTTATATTCACTTTTTTCGTACATCTTCTTCATATTAGCTTGCTTCGAATATTATTCGATTAACTCAGCTTGGTGTTTTAATTTAAGACTACGACTGTCAAACGGATATTTTGGATACAAATTTGTCTATATCTGAATCCGAATTTGAAATCCCTATCCTAATTACAATCTGAAACAGAAAATTTTAAAAACATTATATCTGAATCTGAATTTGACGGATATTATCTGGATACTAGATAAAATCAGAATCTGAATCCGAATATGTGAATTTCAACCTTCAAAAATATTTTAACTAATTGCACTATGGGCCACAATTGGTCATGGGCCACAATTATTCCTATAAACTTTTGACAAGTTTTGGTAAGTGATTTAGAAGGAATGTGTCTCTCTTATATTGAGTTAGTATGTTGTTTTATGGTTTATGTAAACCGTTGTAGGATCAAATCAAAAACGTAATTTCTGTTCACAATATAAATTTTAGGGGATTAAGGATTTAAATTAGAGATTCGGGTGTAACTTGAGAAATATAGTATTTTTTATTTATTTATTATGATTGCACCCTCATATATTATATATTATAAAAAAGTAAAAATAAAAAATTATATATTTATTTATAAAATTTTGGATATCGGATATTTCGAATACGCATATGTCTATATCTGTATCCGCTATTTTTGGATACGAATATTATCCGTTTTTTAATACCGATGTTATCCATTTTTCCGGATTAGATATAAAAAAAATTGGATATTTTTATAGCAATACTTAAAATTTTCCAGCTCAGTTTGATGTTTTAACTTAAGCTCTTCCATCTCTTCTTTATAAATCGAGGCCATACATCGTTTTATTTGAATGCATATGCTATAGAATTATGGCCCATCGGCTTGAAAAACTTCAAATTGCTCGATAAGATCGATTACATATATTTGCCCATTTTTTGTGTGAGCATCTTCTTTTTTTCCAACCAGATTACATCCTTTGAAAGGTTTTTTAATTGGTTTTGACCAGACTTGACTTTCTCGCATAGTTTTTTTGTAATAATTTTAAGGCCTGAGAAAAATAAAAGTATATTTGAAACTTCTTGAGAATGCTCACCTGCATAATGAGGAGGAAATCTGTCATATGAAGCACGGGTAGCTGAGGAAGAGATCTGAGGTGGAGATGTATTTTGTTATTGAAGCGAGTCAGATAGATTGGCAATCATTGTTAATGCACGATCAACAACAACTTCGGAGATCTGGTTTCCAATTGCAGTGATGTAATTTTGAAATTCTTGGATTTGAGGATCTATATCCACACAAATCTCTTGGATTTTATCTTTGGAAACCACCTCTTCATCTTCTTGGTTTTCAATTTCAGTAATTTTATTTTCTTTTTCTACCTCCTCGGCGGCGGGGGTCAGATCGGGAGAAGACAATTCATTCAAATTTTAGGTCAAGGTTGTTGGTGAAGTTTTTGAAGAGCTCTTGTTTTTCTTAGACGCAACAATTTTGTTTCTTTTTTTGAAGACTCAATTTGAGCCTCTTTGGTGTTGAAGGAGTTATCTTTGTTAGATTTTTTTTCCTTTGAGGGTTTTTTCTCTTCGGTTCTTTAAATTAGCTAGTTTGAAATTTTTCTTCTTTTTCTTTGGAGGCTGATGAGTCCGGAATTTGTTGTCACTCTTTATAAGAACCGGACAGGGGCAATGCGGACAACATCCACCCACTGAACCGTCCGGACAGAACTAATGTACTAAAAACTTAATCACTTCATGACTAAGCTAATTAACTACCTCCTTAAAACTAAATGGGTCTTTGAACTCGATCCGAATCCATAAGTCAACCCGAAAGCCCATGTGGCCCATAATTAAGGGTATAAATACCCAACCACTTTCATTTAATGAGGGTAATGAAAATTAAATACAACCAGGTAGCTCTATCCAAACATTAAATACCTTCAAAATACCACAAACCTCTAGACAAAATTACCCTCAAACGAAAATAAATCTCACCAAATTGGCGACCATAGTGGGAGCACGAAGGTGCCTGAATCTAGCATTCGAAACCATCAGGAAAAACCAGTTCGGATGAATCCGGATGTACAAGAAGTACCACCAGCTTTGGCCGAAGTGGTGGGAGAAAATGATGAATATACCATTGAGGAGCGAGATAGGTTAAAAGTGGAAATAGAAGCTCCGAGGGCTACCAAGAGGGCAGAGATGGGCACAAAAAAGAAGACTAAGGTGTCAGTAGCTCATCATACTCACAATCCAAGGGAACACGAGCCCTCAAAAACCCATGTGAGCACGAAAAAGACTCATGCTAGCTCAAAAAAGTCTCACCGGTCTAAACCGGTGGAGAGCTCTAACTCAGACTCAGAATCTTCCAGCAGCTCCTCAGGCGAAGATGGAGTCGAAGAATCCCTGTCATGCAGCAGTGATGAAGGCCGTTCGAAAAAGAAACAAAAGTTAGTAAAAAAGTACTCAAGAAAATGGGATAGGTATGGAAAGTTAAAGAGGCACATAGGCAAAGGATCGTCTCATAGCCGGAGACACGTAGATCGGATGGTGATGGATCCTTTTGCCTTCCATGATGAACCAGGTATCTTTGCAACTTCTAATGAGGATACCGTTTTCAGTCGTGGCCGGAATTGGAGACAATCTCCATTGTCCTCCAAGATCCTGTCCGGAAACCTCCCTAAGAGGTTTGATAATACAAAAATTGAAAAATACGATGGCAATAAAGACCCGGATAACCACTTGGAACAGTTCAAAAACTTCATGATGAATTTTGATGATGACGACAAGTTGCTTTGTAGAGAATTCTTCCAGTCATTTACGGGGAGTGCTCTCAAGGGGTACAACAGTTTGCCACAAGGCTGCATCAGAAATTTCGATACTTTTTGGGTGGCTTTTCGAAGACAGTTTATTGGAAGCAATGAGGTAAAGGGCAATGGAGACACAATTATCCATTGTGCCCAAGAACCGAACGAATCTTTAAAAGAATACATAAGTCTCTTTGTAAACACCAAAAATGCATTAGCTGATTTCTTCGAACACGTAGCAATAGCTTCTCTGAGGCAGGGCTTAAACCCTCGAAACTTGGTTGATTCAGTAACCAGAAAAAGGCCATGACATGGGGAGGTCTGATGAATCAGGTTGGAAAGCAGATTAATGTAGACGAAACAAAGAAAACTAGGGTGCACAGGCAGGTGAGGTCTGCTCCGGCTGCACCAAATTCAAACCAAAATCAGTCTGGAAACAAGGCTAGGGAGGCCGGGCAGAGTCATAACAGAGCGAAAGCTCAATCTCAGCCATCTGTTCCAGCCCAGAGTCAACAATCTAGAAATAAGCGAGGACCTTGGGTTCAACCGGAGTGGTTTGCATAATTAAAAGAAAACGTAGCCACCATTTATGGCAAAACAAAAGACGAAGTACATTATAGAAGGCCGGCTGCGTTACAGTCTCCTAAGGAGAGCCGCAACAATTTTTTCTGCCAGTACCACAATGATACTGGCCATACCACTGAGGATTGTATTTCTTTGAAGCAAGAAGTCCAGAATTTGATTGAAAGAGGAAAGTTGGGAGCATATATTAGAAGAAGAGAAGAAAATAGGCCTGATAACACCCATCGGGTTGGTCCGAACAATGCAGGCACATCGGCTCCGGATGGGGCTATGGTCATAATCGAAAGGTTCGATATAGAATCAGAATACTTGGAACCTGATCCAACCTGGAATAAAGTGGGTGTTATCGCAGAACATTTCAAGTCGGTGTCTGGACTTATCAACTTTTATGAGTCACTCACAATTTTCGGAGGAAACACCATGACAGCAGCAACTGCTTCTTCAAGAAAGAGGCATGTTCATACTTTAGCTACCCAACTGGAAGGAGGCATGACTTCCTATCAATCGCAGATTCCATTTCCCTTCATTGTTTTCGATGAGGATGATTTGAGGGATATAACTGGTCCTCATGAAGATGCTGTTGTCATAGGATCATCCATCGGGAGCAATGACATAAGACGAATTTTGGCAGACACCGGGAGTTCAACCAATATTCTCTTTTTAACTTCCTACAAAAAAATGAATAACCCAGCAGTAATTCAGCGTTCGAACAGGTCAATTGTAGGTTTCACTCGAAGCTCAGCAGATGTGATCGGGGAGTTCAAGGAGGAGGTTTTGTTGGGCAAAGGCCCTTTTAAAAAGATGGTTAGGATACTGTTCGTCGTGGTGGATTTTCCCACTTGTTATAATGCTATTCTGGGGAGTTCTTGGCTCTCTAGGATGCATACAGTGGCCTCAATAGTCCACCAATGTCTGAAATATGTTGTGCAAGGACAAGTGGGAGTTGTTCGGAGCAACCAAAAGGTAGCAAGAGAGTGTTATGCAATACCACTGGCTCCTCAGACGTTGGGGGCAGTTCGAATCAACGATGAATAGCAATTTGAGGGGCTTTTTGGGACAGAGGGTGAAATTGATGACCCCAGAGAGACCCCTGGAGTTTTAGTACCGATTGAAGAAGTTGAAACACATTCTTTGGCTGAAGGAAAAAATGTCAAGATATGGTCCAAGATGACATCGGAATTAAAGGGTAAAATGTTAAAGTTCCTAAAAGACCATCAGCATGTTTTTGCTTGGTGCAATGCTGATATTACCGGAGTACCAGTAGAGATTATATCACACCAACTATCCATCCGAAGGTATGTAATAAGTGAGCAAGGAATACAGCCTGATCCGGACCAACTTAATACTTTACTACAAATGGAGCCTCCTCGGAATGTTAAGGAAGTACAACGATTGACTGGGAGGTTGGCTGCATTAAATTGATTCATTTCAAGGTCCTCCGATAGGTGTGCCCCGTTTTTTCAAACTTTGAAAGGTGCAAAGGATTTTGATTGGTCCTCACAGTGTGATGAGGCCTTCAATGAAATCAAAAAGCATTTGTCCTCCCCTAAAACTTTGTTTAAACCCATTGACGGAGAGACTGTTTTCATATACTTGGCAATCTCTAGTTGTGCCATAAGGGAGGTAGATAATTGTCCCCGTCCAGTGTATTATATTAGCAAAAGTTTGATTGATGCAGAAAAACGCTATTTGAAGCTTGAGAAATTAGCACTAGCTCTGGTGATTGCTGCGAGGAAGATGAGACCTTATTTTCAGGCTCATCCCATTATTGTCCTGACGTCTTTTTCCTTAAAAAACGTTCTCCAAAAGGCTGACATTTCAAGTAGAATGACTAAGTGGTCAGTGAAATTGGGAGACTTCGAAATTGATTTTTCCCCTCGGACAGTAATCAAAGCCCAAGCGGTGGCAGATTTCTTAGTTGAATTTCACTTAGATAGGGATACTAAGCAAACAACTGATGTGAAAGAAAAAAAAGTCTGGGTCGTCCGGACTGATGGTGGATCAAGTACCATGGGATGTGGTGCTGGGGTATGTTTGACCTCTCTGTACGGTGACAGAATGTACCAAGCTATACGTTTTGCTTTCAGGGCATCTAATAATGAGTCTGAATATGAAGGTGTTATAGCTGGTTTGAAATTAGCTCTTATTTGTAGAGCCAAAAGGGTCAAGTTGATGAGCGATTCTCAGCTTCTTATCCATCATGCACAAGGTCGATTCAAAGCAAAAAAGGAGCAGCTGGTTAAATACTTACTTCTTCTTAAAGAAATGGCACTTAATTTCAAGAGCATCATTTATGAGCACATACCCCGAACAGAAAATATACTGGCAGACTCCATGACAACCATAGCCTATACTGAGTCCTACCCTTGGGTTCATGTGTTAGAGTGCCCATCCATTCGAGTCACTCCAGATAAGGAAGAACAAAGTTTTAATATACAGATAAAACAACCTCAAGATTGGACATTTCCTCTTCTTCAATATCTCTCAGATGGCATCTTGCCTCCGGAAAAATCAATAGCAAGAAAAGTAAAGTACAAGGCTCGTAGTTTTGTCATCCTAAGAGATATTATTTATAAGAAGTCTTATAGTAAACTCCTCTTACGATGTTTGGGGGTCGACGAGTCTCAAATAGTGCTCTCCGAGTTACATGATGGTGAGGGATCAGCTCACTGTGGATTCAGGGCTCTAACAAGAAGAGTTTTATTAGCTGGGTATTATTAGCCCTCCATAATGCAAGATGCTAGGGAGTTGGTAGGAAAGTGTGAGCCATGCCAGAGATATAGCAATGAAATTCATATCCTAGCCACCCCTTTAGAGTCAATTTCTGAGCCAATACCTTTTGCTCGATGGGGGTTGGATTTAGTGGGACCTCTACCCATGGCATCCGGGGGGCGCAAAACTATAATAGTTCCTATTGGTTACTTTTCAAAGTGGATCGAAGCAACTCCATTGACAGGTACAACATCAAAAGCTGTTATAAAATTCATTTTATCCAATATCTGTTGCAGATTTGGAATTCCACAAAAAATAACAACAGACAATGGACCACAGTTCGACAACAAGGAAATGAAGAGTTTTTGCGCCTCTAGAGGCATACAATATTGTTTCTCTTCCCCTTTCCACCCACAAGCAAATGGTCAGGTCAAAGTGGCCAACAGGACAATACTGTCTGGTCTGAAGAAGAATTTAGAAGAGGCTGCTGGAAAATGGCCTAGTTATTTGCAAGAAGTTTTGTGGGCTTACCGAACCACTCCCGGGGCTGCAACACAAGAGTCTCCTTTTGCCTTAGTATATGGGATGGATTCCATAGCTCCCATAGAAGCTACTCTCCCTTCATTTTGAGTTCATAATTTTTTCGAGCACGCTAACGAGGTGGAAATCAGAGGCCAGCTTGACTTAATAGAAGAAAGAAGAGTTAAGGCTCACCTTAGAGTTGCACACTATCAAGGTTTGATGAGAAGCAGGTTTGCTTCTAAAGTTAAGAGAAGGGATTTTCAGCCAGGGGATAAGGTATTGAGAAACGTTTTCCTACATACTAAAGAGAAGCAGTTCGGTAAGTTGGCTCCAACTTGGGAAGGACCCTATGTGGTCATTGAAAAGCTTAAGCGTGGGACATATCGGCTCCAAGGATTTTGAATCACCCCTGGAACATTGAACACCTCCGGTTGTACTTGGAATAAAAACTATGTAAATATTTACTTGCTTAACAATTCATGTAAATATTTGGGGGCATACTTTTTCCTACCCTGGTGGCACGGGGAGGTTTTAATGAGGTGTCCGGGTTTTGTTTTATAAAATTTGATGCCTTCTTAAAAGATTTGGAGTTTTTTGTTTAAAAGCGTTCTTTGAAATTTTTTATCAACAACAGACCGGATTAAATTGGTAGAGTGGCGACTGCTTAAACATTGGTCATCGGAGAATTTAAACACTCTCACTTTACTTTAAAATACTTGTGAAATAACTAAGGGCTGTTTAAATATTAGCCACCAAAAGTAAAATCATAAAACGATGCAGGAATTATACAAAATAAAACTACTCATTAAAACATACGAAATGCCTTGGCCATCAAGGACTTTGAATTATCAAAACAAGAAAGGTTTATCCGGACAAGGACCGGACACGGTTACAAAAAATGCCTTGGCCATCTAAGGACTTTGGTTCAATCACAACAGAATTAAAAAGATAATTGATACTTTAAGACTGAGTCTTCGAAGATGGCTCAGCCTCACTTGGCTTTTTCTCCTTTGGGTCATCATCCGGACTTTCATCATCCGGACTCTCTCCGGTTTCTTCTTCTTCATCACTGGTGTCCTCACTAGAGTAGTTGTACTTATCACCAACAGACATGGTATGGTGAGAAATGTCTTCGTACTCCACGAATCGCCATAAATCCCCCAAGGTCTTCTTCGGAAATTTCTCATGAAACAGTAGAACCATATCTGACCTAACCTCAGCATACCTTGCCTCCTGAGAATCTATCACCTCATTAGTGTAAGCATCCATCCTAGCCTGGATTGTTTTCTCCTGCTCCCTCAACAAGTCAGCCTTTTCTTGCTCAGCCTTGGACACATTACTCTCAATAGAGACCTTATCATTAGCTAAGGCTTGAATGGTGCTGTCTTTGGCCTTCACCTCTTCTTTTGACGTCCGGAGGTCTCTTTCCAGGATAGATTGTTTTAGTTGGAATTCTTTGACAACTCCTTCCGAAGTGGCTAACATGTTGGCCAAGTCCTCCTGACGTTTCTTCAACTCCTCATTCTCTTTCCTCAATGCCTCAGTATTTTGGTTGGCACTAAGAAGATCGTTAGACAGTTTCTCTTTGTCAGAATTGAGGGTGTTGATGATGGCTGACTGATTGCGTACTTGCTTTTCCAAAATAAGCACTGGCTGGACATTTCTCAGAAGGGAGTGAGCAATAACATCCCTTTCGCTCGAGACAGAAAAAGACTTACCGTTGAATGTGACGGTGTTCGAAGAGCTTGGAGGGTGGTAGGGCCCAGCGAAATCATCTCTGGGGAGGCCTTCAAAATATAGACCAATCCCCTCAAGCCCGGTGATGTCGACACCATCAATACTGATATCCCCTCCTCCGAACTCTTTGGTTCGAAAGTCACAAGGGATCTCTTCTGCTCTCATAGGATCAATAGGGTCAACGGGAGGTAATGGCTCTGGATCCCGGAGAGAAACCTCATCTCCCTTGGAAGTTTTATTTCTCTTGGCATCCCGGCCTCCACCTTCTGCTCCTCGTTTTTTGTCCTTTTTAAGGATCTTTTGAGGCTTTGAAGGCCCAGCAGCTTCCTTGGTGCTCTCGTGTTCCACCATTTGTAGTAAGGAATCATCGATTTTCCCTTGACCTTGTCCCTCGGGATTTGTTGGGACAACTTCCTCCACCTCAGTAAGATTGGCCTCTGCCACACCTCGCCCGACCTTAGCCTTTTTGCCCTTCATCTTGCTTGGGGCTTTAGCTCTGCCCGACAAGATCAGTTTTCCATCTTTTCCCTCTGTCTTCCGGAGGATCACTCCCGGAGGGGGTGGAGTAGTTAACTCTTCCCAAAACAGATCCCTCCGGTCCGTTGTATTCCACAGGTAAGATCTGGCTAAATTGCCTCCAGAAAAGCAGTTGTGGAAGCGGTTTGCCCATTTTTCAGCCGTCCAAGCATTCAGCTTAGCGCAAGTAGCCTGCCCGGCCTCTAGGTAATCGTTGAAATCTTTGGGTAGCACTACCAAAAAGCAAAAGGAAAAAAGAGTTAGATAAAAAAAATTACAAGTAAAAGTAGAAGTATCTGGTGAGATTATTACCATCACTTCGCCATCTGCTGGTGAGCATGCTTGGGTTGACACCAGCTTTGATTTTCTTTCCGTTCTCCCAAGCACCGCTGATAAACAGAAATTGAGTCTTCCAGCCTTTATCTGACTCAAGCAAGTCATCCACCACCTTGTAGTTGTCACCCATGTTGAAGTGATAGAAAGGGATGAGATGATTTCTGCAGAGGCTTGCCACGGCAGCAAATTGCTCCATCGGAAGAGGAATTCTGGAGAGCCTTGAAGCCATGATACATGCCATAAGGGTAAACCATGCATTGGGGCTTAGCTGGCTTGGGCACAGCTTAATCAAATGGAAATATCTGACTATTTCTGGGTCCAAGGGAAACCTTAGTCCCCATTTGAACAGCTCAGTATAGAAGACAATCTCGTTGAGCTTAGAATCCATGGGTGTCTCCGGATCGATTGGGATCCTTACTTTTACATTCTCTGGAATACCCCACTATGTCCTTATCCGGCCAAGTTCAGCTGTGTGAATGAAAGCGTACTTGATTTTCTGCATGGCCAGCAAGTATTTAACGTTTACCTTGTGAAAACAAGGCCCCACCTTTCATGCAAGGCATTCCGGCAGGTCCGGGTGCTTTAAACATACTTTTTCCTTGCCTTTGCTCTTCCTAGCCATGGCAGTTTCACTTGTTTTCCCGGTAACGTCTGTCTCGAAAGGGGCTTCTTCAATGCTATCCTCTATTATATCCTCCATTACCATGGAGGGGTTGTCAACTGTCTTAGGAAGAGAAGGGCTGGTGATTGGCTCAGTAGGCCCTTCGAATTGTTGAGCATCCTTTCCCTCTTGGGGTCTAGAGTCCGGTTGGGGCTCAGACCCGGAGGTCTCTTTTTGAAGACTTGAGCTAGTTGCCTCCGGTCCGGACAGCTTGTCCTTGGAAGTTTTGTTATTCTGACCCTGTGGTTTTACTTTTTGCCCCGGATTTCGAAGGCGGAGATTTTGGTTTAGGCTGTGTGCCAGCAGCCTTCCCTTTAACCAGACGACCCTTTCGTCTATCTACCAGCTTCTCCGGGGAGATATCAGCATCTGACCCCATGGAAATAAATGGGGAAGGTTTCTTGAAACTTGTGACTGTTTGTCCTGGTTCAACAATAGGCTCTGACTCCTGGACCGATGAGCCCGAAACGATTGGTGAAAGGTTGGACTGGAACAACCTCCTAGGTTTAGCACTCTTAGTTGAAGAAGAACCCCGATCAGACTCTGAGCTTGGTGTTTCTGGTTATTAACAGGGGAAACAGGGAGGCCTGCAGCGATGCGCCTTTCTCGTTCAACCTTTTGAGCCTTTTCCAACTCTGACAAATTGAGCCACCCACCTTTTACCAAAGCGTTTCTCGCTGTGAACATAAACTCACACCAAAAGAAAGGTTTTTTGAGAGATGAAAGCTTTGGAGTTTGAGAGATTAGAGATAAAAATGAACTGATTTATACTAATCAGGAAGATGATGGTTCGATACCTAGGAGGATTCGAAGGGTAGATGCAATGATTAAAGGCAACGCTGATGTCATTCGCATTAAATGAAGAAGTTGCTTTTTGAAGCAAGTGGGAGCGCCATTCTAGGAGAAAAACGGCCGGTGTGGCGTACCAGAGAAGGACACGTGTCCTATGATCTCTGGTGAAACTGCTCAGCTTCTAAGGGTTTCAGTCTGTCCGGATAAAGTCGTTACACATTTTCGAAATGTCCGGACAAAGTTATAATTACACTTGAGCTATTTTTAAGGTCTTGCCAAAGGCCTTCGAACACAACCTAAAAAGGGGGCTACTGATGAGTCCGGAATTTGTTGTCACTCTTTATGAGAACCGGACAGGGGAAATTCAGATAACATCCACCCACTGAACCGTCCGGACAGAACTAATGTACTAAAAACTTAATCACTTCATGACTAAGCTATTTAACTACCTGCTTAAAACTAAATGGGTCTTTGAACTCGACCCGAATCCATAAGTCAACTCGAAAGCCCATGAGGCCCATAATTAAGGGTATAAATACCTATCCACTTTCATTTAATGAGGGTAATGAAAATTAAATACAACGAGACAGCTCAATTCTCCCTCTACACTCTATCCAAACATTAAATACCTTCAAAATACCACAAAACTCTGGACAAAATTACCCTCAAACGAAAATAAACCTCACCCTAGGCAAGTGGCTTCGTGCTCTATTCCGAACAAGAAATATAACGTGTGTGTTAGGATCATCGAGCCTCTTCACGATATATCTTGCATTGGGGGGTTCCATTAGTTTGTCAGCTGGGACGACATATTTCGGGGAGATCTTTCATA
This sequence comes from Limnanthes douglasii subsp. nivea, assembly GCA_036936605.1. Taxonomy (NCBI): domain Eukaryota; kingdom Viridiplantae; phylum Streptophyta; class Magnoliopsida; order Brassicales; family Limnanthaceae; genus Limnanthes; species Limnanthes douglasii. The sequence continues at coordinate 121,683,787 of JAUPFV010000005.1, read as the reverse complement.
AATGGCTAAATACAAAGTTCTGACGCACGAATGCCTTATGAAATTTGTTACACTTCTCTTTTTTCCTCCCACTACTTTGGCGTATATGGCATTGGCGGCAACTTGAATTTTTTACCGCCTCGAAATTTCTATTAGGAAAAATAAGAGATAAAAGATTTGGAACATAATTTCATTTGGAATAAAAATAAGTTATGTCACTTAATGTTACTTTCCTATTTGAGGTTTAGCCTCGAAGGATTCTTGGTGGATATCTCTTTTCCATTCTCCCAAACGCTAGAGATAAAGAAAAATATATGTTTCCAATATTTTTCAGCCTCGAGGAGATTGTCAATCAATTTTGAATAATTTCCGAGTGTGAGGTAATAAAATGGAAGCACGTGATTTTTTGAGAGGCCAGTCTACACAATGAATTGTTTGCTTGGAAAGGGTATTTGGGTAAGTCTTGAGGTCATTATACTTGATAGCAATGTAAACCATAGGTTCAGACTTACTTGCATCGAACATTGGTTGATTATCTTGAATTATACTACTATGAATGGGTCCAATAGAAACCAAAGGCCCTAGTTAAGGATCTCGTGGTAGGCAACGAGTTATTTTTCTCCACAAGAGAGCGAATTCTCTTCTACCACTGGTAGTCAAAGAGTGATGATATCAGGGATGCCCCATTGCTTCTCGAGAGTCTCAGCCTAGATTGGTAGTAATACTCATATTGCACATTTTAGTGAAATGAGGTAGACGAGGAGGACGTTCTTGAGATTCATATTTAGGTGTGCAGCAATGTCATTGGGAATAGTGATTTTTTTTCTTTTTTTTCTTTACAGCTAGTTTTTTTGAATTATTACCCTAGGAGTTTGAGGTATGAGTGCTTTCTGTATTTTAAATATTTGAGTTAGTCTCTTTCCTAGACTTTGACTCAGCAATCTCTTCAGAGACTTCTTCTCGATGTTGAGGGGCGCAGTATTGGTAGCAGCAATTTGAGAGTTATCATGGGCATTTGTCTGTAACTCTTTATTTTTCATAGCTTTTTTCCTTTGAGGGAGGAGATGGTGTAGGATTTTGTGAATTTTTGACCTCTTCAAAATCTCTTATTGCTACAAATACACTCTTTCGAGGAGTTTGTTTTTTTAGAAGATGCTCCTGAATGTATCCCAGACGTTTGTTTTTTGTTGATTCGAGGAGGAGTTTGAGTTTCGTGAGAAGTCTCTTGTGTTTGATTTCGAGAAGGTTTTTCTTTTGTGATTTGAGGATATTGTTGTGAGCAGGCGTTGGGGGCTATATTGGAAGGGCATCGATTTCCTAGAGAACTTTAATCAGGGTTGAAATCCCCGTATAAAGTGGTATAAGTGGATAACTTTAGGGATTTTTCAATCACACATGCTGCTCGATATTTGGTAGTCCTATCAGAGATGCTGAAGTAATCTTAGATACCAAAGATGAGTTTTTTTGTTGGGATTTGACTTTTTTATAAACTGATGCGATGTGAGTTCTTCAAATCGGGCATTAACATAGTAAATGGGAATCAAAGAAAATAGAATATGAATGCGGAATGATTAACACGATGATGACGACGGTGGATTAAAATCTCTCAGGCGACTTTCTCTCTTTATCTCTAGAATTTACGTGTCATAGGAAAAATGGGAGTTGAGAGGGTATTTATAGAAGAAATGATGGAAAAGGATTTGAGTTTTTCAAAGAAGGAAGTTGAAAAGGTTGGTAGGCGTCTATAAGTCAAAATATGAATCGACAAACAACGGTTACATAGTCTAAAGTAGGGTGACGTGTAGAGTGTCATAATTGAATAACATGCGTACTATGAAGCTTATGTAAGTTTCTATTCTATTCTAGGTGAATGATTAATAAATCCATGTAAGTTTCCGAGGTGGTCCTCAAAAGTTTTTGGAAAGTTTTTTAGGTGGCCATGGAAAGTGTGGTCATGGAAAGTTTTCGATATGTTCATGAAAAGTTTCGAGGTGGTCATGGTAAGGACAAACAGCTTTCCAAAGAAATGATAAAGACTTTGTTCAAAATTATCTGAGCAGTTAGCAAAACTAAGGCAAGTTCAAATTTCTAGAGCAATAAGTAAGCATGTGATAAAATTTAGTCCTTCTTCAGAAATCTTCACAAGGACTAGGGGGCTACTGATAATGATGTAAATAATCAAAGATTAATATCAATTATGACAAGATTTTTTTTATTGATTTCTCTATGGTATCAACATTGTTCGATTTTGGATGTATTTGATTGAGAATACATAGCTCTGTTGATTCAAACAAAATTATTTTTCCAAATATTATGTTTGGTGTAGATTGTTGCTTTTGATTGGGTATTTATTTTTCGATTGAGAATTTTGTTAGTTTTGGATTGTTTGCTTTCGATTTGGTATTTGATTTTCGATTGAGAATTTGACTTTCAATTGCGATTTGGTCCTGACTTTTGATTTTGATTTGATATTGTTGGGCTCTTTGATTCTATTCGTTAGCGCTTGTGGATTATTATCATAAATATGATTGGAAAAAATGACCCTATACAATTTATTAATACCCAATTTATTGGAAATTGTTTTTCTCATTAGAGTTATGTTATGAAAACAATTATTCGTGGGAAGCATATGTGGGGATATATTTCAAGTACAAAACTTCCACCTACTGAAAAATCTAATGCTGAGAACTATGTTATGTTGTTTGGTACGTGGAAAACTGATAACGCTAAGGTTATCATTTGGATTAATATTTTTTCAAATCAATCGATTAATATTTAGTTGGCTAAGTATGAAACAACAAAATAGGTATGAGATGATGTGAAAAGATGGTAGTCACTCCAACTTTGCTAGGTAATACCAGTTAGAGTATGATATCCGTATTTTACACATAATAATGAGTATTTTAGATTTTTATGCTGCTGATAAGGATGTAAATAATCAATGAGTAAAAGCAATTATTAAAAAGGTTATTATTTGAGTCTTTTATAGTTTGATGATAGATTAAATATAAAATGCAAATATCAAGGGCTGATAGTGCAATTAGTTTTAACTTGTAATCGTATTAGTTATAAATACCCCTCTTCAATAAATAGAATGGGGGATTTCAGAAATGAAGGATTGATTAACACTTTTTACTCACAATTCTTCTAAATTTTTTTCTCTCTCTCTAAAAATGCTTGTCATTTTCTCTCTCTAAAATTAATCTGAACATTTTCTCTCTTTTAGGAAGTTTTAATTCTTAACATCTACTATGTATGATTTATGGGATCATGTGAAAAGATGGTACAGTCACTCCAACTTTGTTAGGTAATACTAGTTAGAGTATGATATTCGTATTTTACAACATAATAATATGAGTATTTCATATTTTTATGCTGATATATCTGATTTGTGGGATCAATTAGCCCTTACAAAATATGTTGAATTGAAGACATTCAAACCTTATGTTTCTAGAAGAGAATAACAAATTTTAGTGCAGTTGTTTTGATGACTTTACATTTTAAGTTTGAAGGATTGTGTGGAATAACTCTTCGTCGATCCTCATTTCCCACTATTGATTTATTAGTTCATAAGCTTATTATAGAGGAGACTCGAATCGAATATCAAATTGACAAGGGGTCCAAAGTGATTGATGTTCCTATTGTGATTGATGTCCCACAACGACCTCATGCTATAAATCAGTCTAGACACACACCATGTAGATCAAAGTTAACCTTTGATGAGTTTGATTTCTGGAAACAGAAGAATCATTGGAATTTTCAATGCCCATTTATGAAAGTAAATCAATAGCAAGACCTTCAGTAGCAACCACTTCAGCGAAGAACCTCTCAACAAAAATCATTCCAACAACAATCGTTTCATCATCCTAAAAAAACTTTCCTTCATTTCCCCCTCACACTTTATTGTTGTTTCTGTATCATTAGGAGATACTAATAGCATAATGCCACCCTCTGCATTTCATACCTAGATTATGGAATCCTTTAGACAATTTCTTCCTTTTAATCTTATGTCTATGACAATGTCTCACATAGGTCCCTTGTCTTCTTCTACTTTAGTTTTTTTTCCATATTTGCGGGTTTTAGATTATCTTCCTTCTTTTCATATTTACATGTCATACTTTGTTTCTTTGTCTTATATTTCATCCATATTTGTTTTTTGTGTCAGTATTACATCAATGTCAGTATAGTGTCTTGGTTTTATTACTACCCTTCATTAATCACTCCCTAATGTTTATTATGTTTCAAACCTTGCTTTGAATCTTGTTTGAATTAGTAAATTGTGTAAATCTGGCCATTTAGTCTTCTTTTTTGATTTTGTTTGCGTTATACAAGATCAGCTTACTCAGAAAGTGATTGAGATATACCGTAAATTGGGAGAACTCTATGTTTTGGATGAACTCAAAGTCATAAATGTTCTTGCTTCCAGTGTTCATTTGTCTTCCTCTCGTTTGAGTCATTTGTCGTCTGAATTTTATCTTTGGCATTATCATTTGAGACATGTATATGCGTCAGTTTAAAGTTTTTAGTCACTAGAGGTGTCTTAGGTAAGTTAAACATGTGTAATATTTCTTATTGTAGTGATAGTAAAATGACAAAAGTTTCCGCTTTACCATTTAATCAAAGTTTCTCTTCTCCTATTCCTCATTTTGATAGTATCCATTTTGATTATATGGTCCATTTCATGTCTCCACAAAGGGTGACTTCTCGTATTATGTATTTTTATTGTTGATTATACACGATACACATGAATTTATCTTATGAAACATTCATATTTTTTAGAATTTGTAAAGAATTTAGAGCACTTGTTAATACTCAACATTTTGTTGTGATAAAGTGCTTCGGGTGTGACTTAGAGGGTGAATATAACTCAAATAATTTCACTCAGTTAATTTCATCTGATGGTACAATACATAAATCATCTTGTACTGACACCCTTTAGCATAATGATGTTGCATAAATAAAACATCGTCGCCTAGTTGAGAATGCTCGTTCTTTGCGTTTATCTGCTGAAGTTCCTGCTGTATTTTACGGAGAAACAATTTTGATTGTTGCACATGTAATTGATCGAATTCCCACTACATATAATTCAGGTTTGTCTACCTTTCAGAAGTTATACGGAAAACCTTTAGATTATTCTTTCTTACGAGTGTTTGGATGTACATGTTTTGTCCTTCGTACTCATGTTGAATGCAACAAATTGGATCTTAAAACAACTTTATGTGTTTTTTGTGTTATGATGTTAGACATATAGTTATGGTTTCTTTGATCTCACTATTCGAAAGCTATATATATCTTAACATGTTACGTTTCTTGAGTATATCCCGTTTTATTTGGATCCAACAAAATCACATGACGTAAGGAAAGTAGAAGTTCAGGCTACTGATCATTTTGGAACTGACAGCGATACATCCATCGAAATTGATATATCAGTTTATGATACATCTACAATAGTTGATACTAATTATGATCCAAATATACTTGACTCTTACCCCATTAACTATCGGCAAAGGTCCCACTAAATCAATTCTCCATTTTCCAAAAGGACAAAGCACCAGAACTACACTTATAGGTTTGCTCGGTAAATGACTTGTTTTTGCATACATTTGACAAGAATTACACCCTTCAACAATGGAATTGGCTTTAGCTGCCAAGTTTGGAAAATAAAAACCCACAAAGAGAAAACACATGATCAAAATTTTATATCCATAATGAACCCCGATAACACATTCAATTAAATATATGAGAATAAACAATGCATCTTATTTATTCAAACAGCACCACAATAGATTTATAGAAATATTTTTGTAGAGAACATCATCAGGAATCATGTATTAACCTTTTGAATTCTTAATGCACGGGCCTCAACTTTACCCATTAGAAGTATCTGATCTGTAAAAAATAACAAGTATTATTGTCTCTAGTCACTAGCTGGTTCAATCGTTAAACCCTATACATTTTTATCTCCCTCTTCAATAAATAACCGTTACTCAATAATAACTAGGGGATTAGCCCCATGCCTAGTATCTTAGATAAATAATCTACAACTGAGTTATCAAGATGAGACACCTATTCAAATTCCACATTTTCAAATTTCTTTTCTCACTCATTTAAAACTTTCAAATATCCCATCATATTTTCTAGCTTTTCCTCATAAACACCATTGGATTGATTTATTGTTAACATCGAATCGGATCTTACATAAATGATTTTCGCTTCACAAATATGTGTTATCTTTGAACCTCCCAAAATATCCTTATATTCAGCAACATTATTGGTAACATCAAACCCGAATATTATCGATCGTTTAATTTCGTCACCAAATAACACGTTCATAATGAATATCGCTCTATCTCCATCAATACCTAAGGCTCCATCTACTTCAACTATCCATTCAAAATCCTTTACCACATCAGATTGCGCAATATGTTCTTCATCATTCAGATGCATCTAAATCTGATTGTACCCCGAATATGCATCTATCAATGACAATAATTCATGATCGATAACTGCAACAACCAGTTGATTAATTCGAGGAAGTGGAAGTGCATCTTTAGGATATTAGTTATTAAGATTAGTAAAATCCACACACATACTCAATTACCTATTTTGTTTCTTAATGAAAACTGGATTAACTACCCATGTCGAAGACTATGGTTCTCTTATGTGACCGAGCCTCATCAATTTTTAACTTCCTTCTTATTAATTTCCAACTCATTAAAAGAAGTGACGAACTAACCCTAGTAATATCATCAACATTCCAAGCAAATATATCTAACAAATTCACAAGTTTGATTTTAAAACTCTGACTTAATTGACTTATAATCTTAACCAACCGTCCATTTGAAAATTATTCTTCAACCACCTTATCCAAATACTCGTCGCATTGTATATTCTCCATAGGATCGCCAATCTATTTTTCAAAGTCATCAGCTTCACTCGGTTAACGACCCTCAAATGAAAATGGGGCAAACTTTGGAGGATCTAAAATTATTGCGTAACAATCCCTCGCCGCTCTTTGACTTCCTTTAATAACTCCAAAACAAATTCCAACCGTATACTTGATACACTTCTCATAATCACATTATAAAAAACTTAAAACATTACTTATCATACATAGAGTTATCAAAGTCTTTTCAGTATTACGATACCCAATAGTCATTGGAAGCTCAATCGCCTTATCAAAACTAAAATTTTTACCTTAATAACTAATTAATTTCTTGTATGACGGCTTGTACAGAGGCACCCCATATATTATTATAATTTCTCTTGAAAATAATGTTAGCCAAACTACCATTATCTATCAGAGTACGTGTATCCATAATTCTTAAACTATTCAAACTAATGATCAGCGCATCCTCATGAGGAGTGACGATCTCTCTCAAATCATCATCAGTAAAAGATAAATCAGTAATTAACTTTCTATAACGATGGTATGGCGACACATCAATTAAATGAACATCTACATCCTTCTTATGCATAGTTTTAAAACTTGAACTTGTTCAAGACAAACTGTCACCACCCGCGATAGTATGCAACCATTGTTTCCTCTTATCATCTGTATTTCCTTCCATCTCATCTTCTTGACCCGACTCAATATTTTTCTCATCATTATTTTCTTCGTCTTTTCTTTTTACAAATTCAATCAAATCACCATTACCTATCAATCTACGCATCTCATCTCACAATTAGAAGCAATCATTAGTCAAATGATCATGATCGTTATGATAGACACAAAAGTATCTCTTAGACCTCCTATTATTTTGAGCTAACATGTGATGAGGTGTCTGATTTTTTTTCTTTGACCTTATCAAAAATAATAGAAGTATTATTGGTCAAAAGAGTATACTTTCGGGTTCGATTATCATAACAAGAAAATTTCGGTCTATTCAAAGAAACTTTCATGACATCATCATGCTTTACTTCATCAAATTTATTCATATCCAACGTCAGAGATTTCGAATCTTGAAAATTTGGATAACCATAAGCTCTAGTTTTTTATTCCTCAACACTAATAAACTAACCTAACCTTGCCAATACATCTCTCATAGTATCAACATGGAATCTAAAGAGATCCTCATATAATTTCCCTTCCAAGATCAGACCTCTTTTGAATGAAACAACAACTGCATATTCCTTACATGTTGCCAGAGCATTCATTTCATGCACAAACCTTTGAATATAATTTTCCAACGTTTCATCTTTCAACTGGTACAAATTCATTATAATCTCATTCGTTCTTATATGATCTATTGCCAACGAAATGATTTTTGAAAGCATGGTAAAGTCAGTCCAAAATTTAAATTGTCCTTTTATATAAATAATCCAATCTAACACATTTCCTTTAAATGTCATTGAAAAAGCTATACACAAAAAATATCATCAACATTTAATCTCATCATTATATTCTTGAATTGCTCCGAATGATGTTCAGGATCACCCGAACCATCATCAGTTTCCATAAGATACAGACCAAACTTTTTCAAAAGCTTTCCCTCAAGAATTTTATAGAGAAAATGAGATTCTTAGAGCATGTAATCCGCCGTTTTAGGACTTTCTTCATTATACAACACTAATTTGTTTCTTTTACAGTTTTTGTACTCAACACTACTTGACTGACCTTTACACTTAAGAATATTCTACTTCATTTTTCTTTGTGTATTATTTTCATTATCATCCATATGCCTTTGTTCTTCTTTCTCCCCACGACTAAATATTACATCTTTAACTCTATCAGGCAACTTGCATACAAACCTTCCTTAATTACTCACTGTTTTCCTTTACTCTTTGATGTGATCTTTTATGTTAAAATTTATAATGCTTATGTTAATTTCTCAAATCTTGCTTTAGTTTTTTTATCCCTTTCAAATTGTAAAATATTGACTTTAATCTGCTCATGTTTGAAACCCTCGATACGAGATTCTAAAACTTGAACACTTGAAAAAGTTGTGGGTGTATCTTGATGGACAACATGAGAAACAAAACCTTGTGCACAAACTATTGAATCACCAGAACCATCTTGAACGTGATCAACCCCACCATGATCCCCATAAGCCACACCGATCGATTGATTACAATATGCTACTATCATTTCACGAGGATTTTCTTGTCTAAACCAGTTGTATTACAATTACCAAATGTCATGCCTAAGATTTAATTTCAAAGTACCAAAGTTTCTTCATCAGAATGTAGATTTAAAGCGATTCCTTAAACAACCATCGTAATACCCTAAATCAGACGAATTCTCTGAGAAATTCTTTCAATTCCAGATCGTGACATCACCATTGGTGAACAAGAAAACTAGAAAACTTTGAGAATAAACAAGTTCCCACAAACGGCACCAATTTGTTAAGAGAATTCCTCTTCAAATGACATAGCCAAGATAATGAATTGAAATCGAGAAAGAAATGAAATAATGTGTAATATCTTTTACTTATTAAAATGTGTGATCAATTTTTAATTGAAGATTTTGGTCCCAATATATAGGGTTTACATAAAACATCCTACCAATCACTTAATTACATGTGTTCCCACTCATTAACTTACACATGTCATTTTGTTATAACTAGCTAACAAACTTTTCTATTGACCTCTCATATAATGACATGTGTAAGTACGGTTATAACCGTCTAACAAACTTTCCACATGCTCAATTTTTTTCTTCATATGACCGTCGTCATAAATCTGAATACAACATTTGCTATATTTGTGAATACAACTTTCGTCATCCTTCTGAACTTGATTATCATCATATGATCTTCATCATATCTCTGAATATAACTTTCGTCATGATTTTTATTTGACTACGTCGTCTTAACTCTGAATTCGACCCCATCATTCCATGTGAACCCCTTCATATCTCTGCATATGACCATCATCGTAACTTCTTCGTATAACATTCGTCCTAATTCTGAATTCGTCTCCCTTCTAACTTATCTTTGATTATAACGCTCTATATTAGTTGCATGTTATTCACCAATCAACCTTACTTATCTCACATAAATAAATAAAAATATCAGTTAACTTTACTTATCTCACCTAAATAAATAAAAAATATTCCATCAGTAGAATTATGTCTGTAATCTAAATTGAAAATCTGATTCTTAATAACATGTATGAATTCTTTATTTTTTTTTTTCCGGAGGGAACCTGCAGTCGCTACTCATAGTGCAATGAGTGCGCACAGGGTAAACCCTCGGTCTGATGCAATAGCCTACAAACCAACGTCAGAAATTAAACTACACAAGATGACAGACTTAGCCGAAAAGCTTATGTAGAGAGACTCAAACTCATAATCTTTAGTCACAAGCATGCCTTACTCAACCAACTCGGCTATGCTATCCCGGAGCACTTCCTTCAGTTTCTTTTTGTCCCTTTCTGGTTTGGAGTGACACAATTTTATGGCAATAAATCTAAAGAGTTAAATAAATTTATAAAAAGATATTGATTTTGGACGCAGAAGACTAGAAGAGGCCACTAAAAAGCATTATATTTTTATTTAATTCCGGATTTGTTTCTTTTTCATGTCGAGAACCCGGGTGTAATAAAGAATAGATTAAAACTGATCGTGGAGAAGCCGATGAATCATTTTATAAAACGGAACCCTTTTCTTTTCCAAAATAATATAAAAATGGACATGAAAACTGAAGTAATTCCTTTCTATCTTCTTTAATGGACATGAAAACTGAAGTAAGGAACCACAAACACATGAAAAATCAAATCTTGAATACATTGGACATGAAAACAAAAAGTTACTTAACAGTCGAAGCAACATTATGAGCCCAAGACCTAAGATGATCCTTCATCTCAACTGTATTTCCCAAATCATGAATTCTCCAATTTCTCGTTACAATTTCTGGTTTTCTTCTCTCTAAAACTTCCCATGCCTCTGACAGATAAGGCCTTGCCTCCACAAACTCATTACCTTTTTCTTCTTCGTCTTTTTTACCGTGTCTTTGTAACCCAGGAATCATCGAAACCAAATTCGAATCCATATGATCTTCCTCTGAAAACACAAAACCCAGATCCATAAACCCTTTCAACTCTTCATACTCCAAATCCGACAAACTCTTGCTGTTTCGTTTCTTTTTCTTGTTTTTTCTTAAAGTCTCATGTCTCTGTCTTACTTCTTCCTTGTCTTGTTTTGAAATCTCCGTCATCTGTTTTCCTGAGAGTATGGTTTGGAGTTTTGGTGCTGTTGTTCTGGTTTTGAGAATTGAGTTAGGCGAGTCAGAATCAAGATTTGTTATAAAAAACATGTCTTGGTCACTTAAAGACCTAACCTGTAGGGTTGATGATGATGGCATTGGTGCCAAAGTTGAAGGATCCATGGGTTCTTGGTTGATTTCGAGATCTGGGTTTGGTTTTTCTTGTGGTTTTGCTTCTGGGTCATATGTGTTTCTGAAAATTGATAGCTCAAACCAAAGAGAATCAAAAAGATTTAGAAGTTCCTCTGCTGCCATTTTTTTGTTCGATTTTCTAAGAAGGCTTCACAATTTTCGGACAATAGCATTAACAACAGGCTTTGTAGTATGTTTCTACTTTCTAGTATTTGTACATTATCGAATTTACCAAAATGCCTCTGGTTTATTGGGTCATGACGTCACCACAGCATCCTTTAATTCAAATGCGATACTATTAGCTGGTGGAGGATGGGATGGGATGGTGTTGGATGATGATCAAGTTCCGAAATTTAGTCAAGGTCCGCAAGTATTGTTGTGTATTTGACAATTTTAGCCCTGTATGAAAGCCAAACGTTGAAGGGTAGATGAGTAGATATATGTCCAGTTCGAACGATAGATGAAGACTTGTCCACCCATCAAACTACATTGGTGTATAAGTATAGTATTGTATATATCCAAGCAAGTTACACGGGAAAACGTGTTAATCATTAGAGAATATATTAGTCCTACTATTATTGGATTTTTGTAGCCATTTAATGGGATGCATGACGCACCTATATTCTTAAGGGTTAGCGGTTAGGCATTTGACCAATTTTTTCTAACCCCTTCCAAAATAAAAGATTTAACCAAACCCTGATTTTCCGTTTACCAAAATATTTCGCTCTTTATTAATTATAAAAGAATAATATCCAACCGTGGAGTAAAACACTTTTTTGATCAAATGTATAAAGGTAAACGTTTTTTGGGTGAAGTCTGTCATTTTGGATGTTTATTTTTCGCGGTTGGTTTGCAGGGCTGTTACGTCAGGTCGAAAATTTACTATGTGCGCACTCGTTGAGTAGCGGCTGCGAGTTTTTTTAAAAAAATTATTAATGAAAATAGTAATTTTTTTTTATTAATTTAGGATTGAATTTTTATAGTTTTTTAGTATAATTATTTTTTTATTTATTTTTAAAAATTTAAATTTTGGTTTTGAAAACCATTTTATTGTGAATTTTCAGAAAAAAATTCTTCAAAAACAAAAATTTAAGAGAAAAGTACTAGTAAATACTCTTTCAACTTTCTTATTACCAACTAATACCCGAAAATAGGATATTGTAAATTGGTACCTCAATCCAAATAATGGACACAAATACTCTCGGTACTCTATATAAGAGTTCTTTCTTTCAACTTCCTTATTACTCTTTCAAAGAGTAGTTCAGAAAAAAAAAATCCAAAAATAGAATCGGTTTTGTTTCTTCAAAGACGAACAAAAGTAGATATATTAATGATATTTTAAAAAAAATTCATTTGTTGTTCAATGAACTCGCAATGAACTCGCATGATTGATTTTTTCAAAGAACGCGCTTAATTAATTTTTCAAAGAACTCTCGTGATTAATTTTCCGAAGAACTCTTAGTCTTGATTTTTCAGAGGACTCGTATGATTGTGTTTTTCAAAGAACTCACATGTGTAATTCTTCAAAAACCACGCATGGTTGATTTTTCAAACAAATAACTATTGTTAATTTTTCAAAGAACTCACATATTTAATTTTTCAAAGAACTCTCATGATTGGTTTTTCAAAGAACTCACATGTTTAATTTTCCAAAGACCTCGCATGATTGATTTTCAAAACTCTCATGGTTAATTTTCAAAGAACTCACATTTTACTGGTGAAATTTTATTTTAAAAAAAAATCAAAAAATATGATCAATGGATCCAGTTTGTTCATTTAAAAAAACAAAGGCGATAGTACTTTCATATATTTTTTTCGAACTCCGGTTTGAAAAATATGACCTTTTAAAAATGGTTACGTGGTTGGTGATGAAGTGGGGGTATTTGAGGTATTATTAGAGTATTATGTATTGATTGTGATTTATATAGATGAGATGTGTATTAAGTAGTCATAAAAGGGAAACTAAGTATTAGATGAAAGTATAATAGTTGAGTATGTACTCTAGGTGCAATTTCCTAAATTTTAATGATGAAAATAAATTCAAAAAGACATATTTTTTATAATTGACTAATTATTAATCATTTTTAATAGATTTGAAACATGTATTTTCATTAAATACTGGTGATGTGAGGCAACAGTACGATACATTATCGTTATGATGTAGGTGTCCATATATTGATGCTGTACTGTCGGTGCTTATGTATATGCACCACTGAAACATAGTGAGACTGTATCGTAGTTGATAAGGATATAAATAATTATAGAGTGAAAATAATTACTTCATAATCATTTAATTCGGTATTTTATGAGCATGAGAGAGATTTGGTGTAAAGGCTGACTTGTCCTCTTCAAAGGCTTGAAATTACTCAAATTAGATTTCTATTAAAAAATTTACCCCAATTTTTTGTTATTGACAACTTCCTTTTTCACCAGACAACATCCTTTGTAAATTTTACCAATTGAGTTTGAGCAAGTACAACTTCCTCACTCTTTTTTTGGCAGCGCTTTCGAGGTTGGTAAAAGGAATTAGTAAGTTCGGAACCTCTTCAGATGGTTCATTCGAGGGGTATGGAAGAAATCATATCTTCAAGATAACAACATCAGTATGAGTGTCCAAAATGACAGAGTGGAAGGTGTGTTTGACGTAATATAGATTCTGTGTCAACCAATACTAAAATATCAATAACACCTTCCACTCTGTCATTTTGGACACTCATACTGATATTGCAATATCAATAACATGATGTTCATTTCTTGAAACTCTGGCTCCGTGTCGAGGATATCATGGTCTTCATTTTTTTCTCTAGAGAACCCAGTGTTGGATTCTGGGCTGATACATCAACAACTTCCTCATTAGTAGTTTCAGTAGGTGTTTTTTATGATCAATTTTTATTTTTATATGAAGCAAACACATTTTTATTTTTGATAGTTTGGCTTGGGACTGCTCAGTATTAGGGGTAATGATTTTTGCAGCTTTTCTCTTTGAATTCATTTTTGGGCTCACCTTCATTTTTCCTTTGGAAGGCGCAACTTGAGGTTTTTTAAGATCCTTCTTCAGTTTATGGTTGGGGCCCTATCCCGGGAAGAAAGTATAATACGTGCATCTGGAGCAACCAATTTGTTCACAGCATCTCCTGATTCAGGAGGTTCTATGAATTTATCCGCGGTCACGACAGAGACCGGGGAGATCTTCCATAGATGATTTTGGACAAATTTCAGAGGGTCAAAAGCCTTGTGAAACTCATTTGACCACTCGTAACCTGCCCATTTACTCAGTTGGACAAATGTCTCTTCGGCAACTACACGGTAAATCTGATATCGCTTCCAAAATTTATGTACAATGAAACTTAAGTTAGTATTGATTATGGAAAAAGTGAATAAGAGAGTCGTGCAACTTACTTGTGCTCTTTCATTTTAGAGACAATCTTGAGGGGTTCTTAGTTGAAATCTTCTTACCATTCTCCCAACATCCAGAAATAAAAAATAATTTATTCTTCCATGTTTTATCTGCCTCGAGGAGATCATCGATTATCTTCGACAAGTTTCAGAGGGTCAGATAGTAGAATGGGAGAATAAGGTTTTTTAGAGACCAATTTTGTCTATGAACTGTTCTACGAGTAGAGAAATTTTGGCAAGTCTTGACGACATGAAACTAGATAGCAACATAAACCAAAGGTTGAGGCTTGCTTGGCTAGGTCAGAGGTCTATTATTTCAAAGTAGTCGACAACTACTAGGTCCAATGGGAACTAAAGCCCTAGTTCAGGATCTCTGGGTATATTACCAACTCATTTTTATCACATGAAAGAGGGGTCTCTCGAACAGATGGCAATAGAAGAGTAACACTCTCTAGAATCTGTTATTGCTTACAAAGCGCATCGGACTCAGATTGATTGAAATATTCATATTACATGTTGTTGAGTGTAATAAGATATTTCGGGATGACGTCTTTGAGATTGATACTGAAATAAGCAGCAAGGTTCTAGAGTAGTGTGATGACTTCTTTGGTCTTCTTTTTTTCTTGGGTTTGCTTTTTTTGAAGTGTTCCCCTCGAAATGAGAGGGAGGAGTATTATCAAGAATTTGAATATGCGAGTCAACATCAATTCTTGATTCTGAGGCAGAATTTGAATATGGTATATTGCTCTTGGTAATGAGAATGAGGTTTGGAAGTAGTAGGAATATGTGATGAATTGATGGGCGTGTTCGAATTTGTTTTTTTAGTGTTTTCCGAAAGAATCACCTGTAACTTCTTGTTTGTCCAAGTCGTTCCCTTCGAGGAGGAGGTCTTACAGTATTTTTTGCTTTAGGGTTTAAGATGGGTTGATTTGTTGAAGTGTTTAGCTCTTCGGACTCTCCCATAAGAATGAACCAACTTTTATGAGGAGGTATCTCTTTGCTTCATCGAGGAAATTTATTTTTCTTTGTTCGTGATGGTTTTTGTAAACAAGCCTTGGGAGTTAGATCAAGAGGGTTATTTAAAAAGCTTTTGAAGACTACATAAGGTGATGAGTTCTGGTTTGAGGCCACAGACCGTACGTAAAGGTTTGAGTGACCTAACGGGGTTTATCGTCAATGATGCTGAAAACTTATCTTTCAGCAGCTCTTTGTGCAATGGTAAGAAAATCCTAACAGTTTTCTAGGCTAAACGTAAACAAGATAAGAGTGTATTGGAAGTAGATCGGATACGATCTTCAGGGACTGAGTACGGTGGCGATAGTGGATGAGAAACTAGAACGGTGAACTTTTTTTCTCTATCTTTAGAACTTAATGATGGTAGGTGAAATGAGTAATGAAGGCTTATTTATAGGAAGAGTTGTGAAGACGGGTATAAGTTTTTTGAGGGGGAAGTTGGAGAGTTTGATGGGCGTCTATTGGGTAGAGTTTGATTTGACAGATAGAGGGTGCCTAGTAAATATAATTCGAAGTAGGTTGACATGTGTGACGTGTGAGACTGAAGCAATATATGTACCTAGAAGCTTATGTTACCTTATACATCGTTCCAAGAAATCCATTGTTCCACTTCTTTTTTGAGGGGCTATTAATTTAAAATAAATTGAATTGTAAGGATTCTGTATATGCCCAATAATTATCCAAAGAGAAGCAATACTCATCTTGAAAAGACATAACTAACACTATGTTAATATCTTAGAGCGATTCCGATGAGGCCTTGAAATCTTTATATAACATAAAGATAAAGATTGGCCCATACACAGTGGTTTTTAGTGTTTCCTTAAGATTTTCCCCAACGACTAGGGGGCTGCTGATAAGGATATAAATAATTGATGAGTAACAATAATTATTTCATAATCATTTAATTTGATAATTTATGAGTATGAGAGATAATTGGTGTAAAATGTAAATATAAATGACTAAATGTGTAATTTGTAATAATGTGTTAGTATAAAATAGTAAAGTGGGGTGAAGTATCTACGTAACAAACTAATTTTATTACATATAACTACCTCGCCTATAAATAGATGGCCTTGTCTTGATAATGATGATGATTGGACACTTTTAACACATTTAACTCTTGATTACTTTCTCTCTCAAAAAGCTTGAACTATTTTCTCCTTATGGAAACTCTTTCAACAATTCTTCTTAGACTTCTCTTTCTCCCTCACAATACTCATACTTATCAGTAGGTGCACCACTAAACTATAGGTTTTTATGTAAGCTCACTAAAGGTACGCGTGTTCAATACGGACGGTATTGAAGATAAGATACTGGAAGTATTGATGTATTGACACCTACCTTATGGCGTTGCAATTTTTTTTTCCTCCAACCTTTTTTTATGTTTTGGTTTTAATTTTTAATAATTCGACATTATACAAAGTAAATAAGACCAGTAGAGTGACCGAGAGTTGAGATATCGAATTTAGAGATTTGTTTACCACAAAAGTATACTATATGCAACAACAATTACTGGTTATATCTCGTTGCAGAAGATATCAAGAGAATTAAATTTGTAACAACATGGTCGTCGACCATGAAGTGATCGGTTTAGGCGAATTAGTTCAATATTACATGTATTATTTTTTTGGAATTATTCGCGTTAACGCCTTAGTAGTTAAATGTATTAGGTTTATGTTATAGTGTTAATGATGTGATAAAATGAAACTTAACTCGCTAAAATTATACATAAAATTAAAAAACATTAGAAGCAAATACATTGCACATATAATGAATATGCGATAAGAATAACACAACACTTTAGGAATAATTATATCATTGCATATCTATTTATAGGAGGTAAGCATCCTCATGCACTTGTTCAAGTTTATTTTCAACGAGGTTTAAGTTTATCTCGTGAAACAATTTTTTTTTAATGGAATCAATAATCCACAAATCGAACATCATATCTGCCTATTGCTTGACATCATGCGAGGGATAAAAAACCTGAATATATAGAATAGATTCCAAATATTCAAACCTGATAGATACATTTAACATCAAACTAGAGACAAATAACTTATAAATATAATATTTAATGAAAATAAATTGTACAAACTAGCAAATACAATAACTTAAGAACATAAAACAACATTAAACATAAATTTCAACAACACACGTAATTTAGTTAAAGTCATATTATTTTCTACATTCATATCATTCAACGGGTATGCAATTCATATATGCATCCACTTTTTCAACGATTTGCTCCTCCACATAATGTAGCATATCTTTTGCCATGAAACTGATAACTATCAAATTGAACAAATTGAATGCCTCATTACTAATTTTGTATGAAAGGTCGAACACCCGAACTATTAGTGCTGATTTCAAAAATCATACATGGTAAGGACTTTTTCATGATTGTATGGAGGCGGAGGGGGAACTCATGTACACTCGTACATGTAGTACATTATACATACACGTTCATTAAAAACCTCACCGATAGTCTTATTCGATTTCATTCTCTTCACATACTTGACAAATTGCAGCAACTGAATGTCTTTTTCTAAAGTCAATTCCATCAAAATAATTACAAGTTTAATTAACTAGGTTATTTTAGTATATGAAAAAATATAGTATGCTTAAGTATATTTTTGTAGAGAAACGAATCGCAAAATTAGCAGGACTTTATATTTGGTGAGAGTTTGTAGTTGGCAGAAGTTTTCCTTAATTATAACTTTAGTTAGCGAGAGCGTTACTATGTGATTTAATGGCCAAAACACTAGTGGTACATAATTTTTATACTGCCAATTTTTTAGTATACTAGTAGTATCGAATTTTCATAAGACCCGTGTTTTTAATAGACCGACTGTATGGCTACTTAGAACCGTCAATATATGAAGTCAAAGAACATGGATAATTGGCTGAGTTCTTTTAACGGAAACTTGCCACGACACTAAGGAAACAAAGTTTTTTTACTGTTGGTAGTTTAGTATACTAACGGTATGTAATTTATATACTACTTGTGCCTTTAATCTACTAGTGGTATGGATTATTTAGAACCGATAATATATTGAGTGAATAAACAATATAATTTAGCAAGATCTTTTAACCAAAACTACGCGAATACACAGGCGGTACAAATTTTATGTACCGTTTGTAGTTTAGTATACCGAAGGTATATAATTTTTCATAGCGCCAATGCGTTTAATATACCAGTGATATGGATCCTTAGAATCTCCAGTACACTTATGACAAAATATGAAGTTTGCTAATTTTTTAAAGGAAAATGAACTAAGGCACTATCGGTATATAATTTGTGTAATGATATCCGTAACTCATTTTATGAAAAGCTTCACATCTTCTTTGTTATCGTTAATATGGCTAATACTTGTTGATCTTGTGAATCAAATCTAGCGAAGATCACTAACAACGATATATCACCCATACCTCTTTATATTCAACATATCGAGTCTTCATGGACTTGCGGTTTTTAAAAATTGCAGTTGTCATTTGTTCATCGGGAAATAAATGGTTACACCAATCATCCAAATTCTATATCCTGCAAGGGTATCAATTGTTTTTTCCCTTTTTAATATTGGGTCTAACTTCTTGAGGAGATGCTGATTTTTCCTATACCATACCGAATTCCAACATCACCTGATCGAACATATATCATTTAACAGTCCACCCGATAGTCGTAAAGCTTGACCTTTTGTACGGGAAACGAGCTCTTATATACACACAATACTCGAATATAACCTGAAAAACATTATACACAAAAGTTGATAACCTGGGAACAGTCATACATTAATGCTACATATTTCAAAGTAATGGGCATACAAAACATGTTTCCAAGAAACTAACACACACTTAGGTTAGACAAGAAAAGGTTTCGCGATAAGTGTTTTTTGGTCAAATATTCACGCTCGTAAGACTCATTGGCATCAATATAAGAAGCTTCAGATTGATATGCTAAACCTGTCATTTAGCTAAGGAAAAAAATAAGTAAAATGACCATAGATTAGTAATCTAACATACCGATGAAGTCATAAAGATTTTTGTTTGACGACTTTGACAATTCTCCCAAACCATAATATACCCACGCCAATGCGTACACACCTGATATTATATCTAGCCCTCGTTCCATGTCCTCAAATTACTTGAGTATATCCGCTTTTATAGACTTTTTTTATTGGTGTCAGAGAAAATCGTACAACCACATAAATACATTAGGTACGTAAGTGAAATATATGTAACCATATCTCCATTCCGATTCTGATTTGAGCCAAGGTTCACAGTACCTGAAAAGACATCCATAAGCCATGTCAAATAAAACTCAGCTTTTATTTGCTTTTGTAGCTCTTCACGAACAATATTTGGTGTAACTCCCAACAATCGGGCATAATAGTCATACACATACTTAAATTAGTGCACCTCTCAAATCCCATTATTCTATCCTACACTATGAAACATGTGGAACGTACACATCGTCAAGAGTGATATATTCATCTCCTCAAAATATAACTAGAATGTATTTTTATTTTGGTGTCATCGTTCAATGAAAACCTCGTTCAATTGAGGGTTTGATTTAAAATTATTAAGGTGATCATTTAGAGGCCCGAATTGAGTCTCGACCAACAAATTCTTAACCCTGATCTGGTTAGAGGTTCCATTTATATATAATTTCATACATAACTGAAACATTTATACTAGAATGAGACTACTAAAATAAATAAATAAGAGACTTGTTACAATGAATTACATATAACTATAAAACAAGTTATTAAAATATGTTTAAGTATCATTAAACTTAGCCTTCTGATAAAATTGTTGTATGCCTCATGTTAAGAATAGTCACGAAACAATCATATGTTGTTCTGGCCCAAAAATATATTCTTTTGTTTCTTGCTAGCTCCATTAATAGGCTCCATTAGAATTTAGATCTTTTTATTTGACTCATTTTCACCATCTTGGCCGGATGGTTTATGATGATTAGATTCATGATGAATAGATGGGCTACTTTTTCTTTAACCTCTCTCTTATGAGTTATTTTAGAGGCATGGTACTTAGTTCACTACAAAGACCGTTTTGTATACAGTTTTACCCCTTTAGGTTGAATTGGATCAGTGGTAGGAGACCAAGGCTCAGTGGCAGGAGACCAAGGTTCATTTGTAGGCAAAACATCAATGGTAGGGGCTTATGAACTACTCATACGTTATCGTTTTTTATACACACGTGTCTTTTCCTCTTGAATGACACGTAATTTTTTGTCACGAGCTGGTTTAATCTCTTTGACAATATTTCTCGACCGATCAATCTTCGTTAGTTTGCGGATAATATAATCATACAAATAAAATCTTATGTACTGCCAATATATGTGCTATGTATTTCTAGTATTGATTCGGTGTAGTAGCGATACTCGTTCTTCACTAGTGGAGGTGGGCGAGGTTTATACTTCCAATGATAAATAACGACACACAACCCATAAATTCAAATTCTAATACCTTTAAATCTACCATGAAACCTACATTTAACTCATTAAATCAATTCTACCTATTCATTTAACGCTTGAAAATGATTATACCTCTCCCAATCACTACATTTAACATGCTAATTTGGAGAAATAAAAATACTATTTTCCTTTACTAATTTGGAGGAGAGTTGGTGTTTCTGGAGAATGATAAACTTGTTGATGTTCAATTTGAAGAATAGAATTCAACAAGGAGTTCTTGTTATTCAATTTCATCATTGGTGCTTAAAAGTATATTTCAATAGTAGAAGAAAGGTTTGTCGTTCAAGACTAGAAGAAATGTTTACTGTTCAAGAGTAGAAGAAAGGTTTATTTTCTGATTTAAATGTTAATATGGTCCTTTTTAATTTTATTGTTAGAAATACGTTAGGAGCATAGATGATAGATGTTAGAAGAAGAAAGTTTAGGAATATGGTGAAAGATTGGAATGGGTTAGATATTGAAGCAATTAAAAAGAAAATTATTTTTTAGTCTGAAATGGAAAGGTTTTGAAATTGTTGGGATTGTTAAAATGAGAAAATGTTAGATTTTGAAAGACCTGATTTAACAAAATTCAATTTTTTAAGGTTGTCTTTGCTGATGATAAAATATGACGAGGGGGTATTTTTTGTAAGTGGTTAAATAAAGTCTTAAGTGTTTGGTGGAATGAAGAGAGATAATAAAGGCGTTAGTATTTAATTTGTGGAGAGAGAATGTTTCAACCCATTTAATGTTGTTTTTTGGTCAATTTCTAGAAAAATTTAGGTCTATGGATCCATCGGGTCAGATCGTAGATGTGGTTTAGTCTTATGAGCCCTCATGCCCCGTAACATTCGAAGCTGGCATACTGCTTAGTTATCAAACACTCAACTTATATGGAATACTTTTCTTTATAAGTCTAAAATATCCTGTAAGAAAAATTTGATCCTGACCATCAACAAAATCCGATCCAATTATACAACCCCCTTAGTTCTCTCAAAGATCTCTTTGGAGGACTAATGAGTATCTTCTCGAATCAAAATAGTCTTGAACTTTTGAATTACTGTCCTTACCATATTTCTTTAGGTAACGAATCATTCGAACCTATTTAGAACTTGAAAAAGTTATCGTTTCTATAAGCTCTATTTTTGGACACGTGTCAATTATACATTGGACCTCGGATTCGTTCTGTCGTAGGTAAGTGAATAAATTAATGACTAACGTTTCAACTCCCGTAGTGAAGTTTCCACTTCTGTATAAACTTTCTGAATGGATGCACCTCTACCTAGTTTTTAGGATACTTAGGAGCCTGTTAATACCTCATTAATAGGACTCTTGAGTAGTTCTAATCACCTCTATATAAACTAATCGGAATTTTTTCGCTCCACACATATATTAGAAAGAGAGAAAACGTTTCATAAAAAAGAAAACAATAAAAAACTTTTGTGTTTGTATGTTTACTGCTAAAACTGCTCTAATAAAAGGTGGTTGGCTGAACTTATCTGAATTAGAAGAACAAAATAGAAAGACTAGATAAGTTGCGGGACTACTTAGCTCATCACCTCGAAATGTCATTACTCAAGTCATTGTTTACGGTGGTGTTTACCTTTATAACCGTAAGATTACCTCAGAACCTTCAATAGTTGCTCAATCATCTACTACACCCAAGAACTCCTCATTACCATCACAATGTTAAAAAGCCATTAGTCACCGGGCTCTTTCGAAATTTAGAGCTATGGGGTCAGATTCAAAGAACGTCACCCCACTCAGGGTAACTAGGCAGTCGAAAGGAAAAGCTAAAGTTCTTATTGAGCCACTAACTCTTGGTGATGGTAAAACCTGGTTTTAAACCTTTTCTGGTTGATATTAAGTATTTTTTGTAAAAGGTTGCGAGAGAAAGAAGGTGTGTGCTTGTATTTAATGTATTTAGAAAAGTCGCCCCCACAATTAATGATGTTGGTTGGGGTATTTATATTGTTTTTCTTTGATATATGGGTCGTGCGGGTCGGATCTTATAGTCGGGGTCAACCATATGAGCCCCCAAGCCCAAAAAACTAAGTGCTAGGTACATAGCTCAGTCATTATTCCACTCAAGCTACTATTCATCCATTGATTCTTATTTGATCTGTTTGAAATTCCCTTTGGATAATATCAGAATCATTGGTGATATGCTTCCAGCGATATCCGAACCGATCAACTCTGAAGAATTCTCCTCATGAGCCAAACATAACTAAAACTCAATATGTTACAATAGGTGATGCTAGCACCCACTTTACCAGTTCTTCAGGGTCGAAAGCGAAGACAATGGAGGAAATCATGGAAGAACTTAGCAAAGATTCACCCATGGAAACGTCGGGTCAAACAAGAGAAACCTTGAAACCTTTTATTGACAGGTTCTGACAGGAAAGAAAAGTCACGGCAAATGTGAAGTCATAGAAGAAGAAATTGAAGAGCTTCCGATCTTGTTGGTTGGGTGTGTCGGTCATAACTTTAACAAAGTACGGGTAAAATATCGTTTAGCAAAGAACTGGAGGCTATTCATACTAAATTGGGATTTTCTGACACAGTTAGAGTTAGATTGCATAAGTCTGGGGAAGCTTTAATGACTTTTCCGTCCAATAAACTTGTAGTTTACACCGATGTTCTAAAGTGGGAATTTCAGTTTCCCCTTGGTCTTAATTTTTTTGGGTATTTTCATTTAGTTTGGTTGTGTCCGAGTTAGGCCAGTCTGAATGCCTGGTTTACTTTAATTTTTTGTATCATAATATCTAGACTTTCCGAAATTTCAATTCATATGGAACAAATGGCAGTTATTTTTGGGTTGTGTCATAGTTGGAAAATTCCTTTATACTACGTTAATATGGGGAATGATTACAAACTAGTAGACGATATGTTGGAAGCGGACATGATATGGAAAATTCAGTTCCTTTTTAATAGTAGACCACATGAAAATAGAGAAAATATTTCTTCCTCAAAGGGAAATCCAAGCATGCGCACAAGATTTTGTAAGAGCCCTGGTAATTATCCTGAAAGAGAAGTCCACCCAGGAATCAGAGGATGCTGTCGAAACATATGCTGAGGGAACTGTAGAGAAGCTAAATGAAAGGTATGCCTGAATCAAATGGGACATGGTCTTAGAATTTTACAAAAATATTCCAACACTAACCCTTTGTTCTTTGAGGGGATGGGTTCTAGAGAAACTTTTGCCCCCGGGCATAGCATTGACATATGCGATGAACGCTTTTAATGTATCGTCATACAATGCCTCCGACGTAAATGATGGGATGGATTCCGAAAAAGGAAGTTTGAATGAAATTAAGGAAAAGACCGATAAGAATGAGCCCAAAGGTTAAAAAAAATCTTTAAATTTTATTGTGTTGGGCAAGTTCTTGTTATAAGGTATATTTGTCATGGTAGACATAAGGTTTTGTTTTTGCATAAGTCTTTGGTAAGGCCGAAGTATTTTTTTTTGTTTTTTTAACTCGGGTTAAGTCTTCATGGTTTTCAAGGAATTTTGTACTGGTTACCCTATTATCACTCTTGCTTTTTTTGCTCGTGTATATGCTCATATCTTCATTCATTAGTTCACTCCATTTGAAAGCAAGAAAAATAATAAACAGGATACTCGAAAGCAAAACATGTGAAGGCATACAAAATTTCACTCATAAACCATTCGAAGGTATACAAACTAAACACCAACCATTCGAAGGTATACATAATTTCAAATACAAACCATTCGAAGGTAATATATTCCAAGGTATACATAATTTCAAACACAAACCATTCGGAGGTAATCCATTCGAAGGTACACAAGATTTCAAACACCGACCATTCTAAGGTAATCCATTTGAAGGTATGCATAATCTTAAACACAAATCATTCGAAGGTATACATTGATAGTTCGAAACATATTTTAGATTGAACTATGTTGATAAAATAATATTCAGGGACTTAATTCTTAGAGATATAAGTTAAAGCTAGTCTAGAGAGAGAAGCTCACAAAATATCATTCCTTAATCATTAATCAATCACCATTCCCCAAAAGAGGTAGGGTGTTTTTATTGGTACATTTGTTGGCTCCCACATGTCTAGATAATTACTAATTGTGGTCCTCTTCCCAGAATTATAATTAATTACAAAGTTATCCTTTTATATTACATAGTTTTTATATTCCTCCTATGAGGTTTTCTTTATACCAGATTACTCTTTTATTTTGCCGATCTCACCTAATGTTGTAATTCTTCCCTTATCAGTAGCCCCACAGTCCTTGTGAAACTATTCGAGCAACGACTCTAATTTACCAATGCTTTAATGTATCCGACATTGCTTTTCTCATCGGACTAAGGACACTTCTATTAATCCTTCATCGGATTTTGTCAATCTCAAGTACAAAGATTTTGTCATCAGATGTTTTCTACTACAAGTGCATAAAGTTTGTCATCGGATTTTTCTACTTCATTATGACGTCATAAATTTATGACACAACCATTGAATCGTTTTTTCATCATAATGCCACATTTCAATTGGTATGGCCATCGCGTGTCTGTTGCTCTAAATTACTATGACTAAGAAAGGCACACTCCTTCTCTAGACATTCATTGCCTTTTTCCTAGGCAATTTCCCCATAGGAAAACACCTCCAAGGGCGTTTGGGCTTTGAAGATCACTGAGTCACATCTATACTTTATAAATACTCCAACGCTTCTTATTTTTCTTAAACAACAATTTATAGAGAGAGAAAAATTCCAAAAATCCTTTTAGAGAGAAGTGGTTTATGCCCAAAGGTTTTATTATCTTAGATTGGTTTTCTATTAACCAAAAAGTCAAAGAGAGACAAGCTGTCGGGTTATATGTTGAACCAGAGCCTCTACCAACACAATCATCTAATCAAATCTTTCATCTCTGCCCCCCAGTTACAATTTCCTAGTAACTGATAAGGGTGGCTATAATATTTTGATGATAAAAAATGTTGGTTCCTCCATAGGAAAATACTTAAATTGAGACCTCATCGGATATTCCCGCTACCCCGTCCACTATACCTCAAGTAACTCCACCCCATACTCCCAAAGCTCCTCCTCGAAAAATAAAGAATACTACTGTAGATTCTTCTGTAAAAAGGTCCCTTGAACCTATCCACGAAGTAGAATCAAGTGCGTCATCTGCTGAGAATCGCACTGCTAAATCCGATGAGACTGTTGATGCTGGGAAAGCTATAGTACCAAAATCTGGTGTAAAGAAGCTAACACTCGTAGGCCTTCAAAATGTTGAGGAAAGTTCTCCTCTAAAAACGAAAGCTAAGTCAAAGGATGATCCTACTTCCATCCCTCCACATATTAACTCTATGGTCGGAAAACAACTTTGAGCCGTTGAAGTCTAACATATTTTGCCTTTACACAAGGAAAAATATAAGTATTATGATAAATCTGAAGAGGTTAAGTTGAGGGCTCGGTGGGGATCCCTTCGATATCACCATCCAATTTCTAACTATTGGGGAGACACCTTTATCAGTCAAAGATCATGAACTGATTGTTTACCCGTAAATCATGAACCGGGGGCTCTGATTCTATTTGGAC
Source organism: Limnanthes douglasii subsp. nivea (assembly GCA_036936605.1). Classification (NCBI taxonomy): domain Eukaryota; kingdom Viridiplantae; phylum Streptophyta; class Magnoliopsida; order Brassicales; family Limnanthaceae; genus Limnanthes; species Limnanthes douglasii. The sequence continues at coordinate 121,657,017 of JAUPFV010000005.1, read as the reverse complement.
CTTTTTCTTGTTGAGTATTTTGCGATGATCGACCTTTTTGTCCGACCGAAGCTAGACTTAATATGTGGTTTTTCTTAATATCCTGTATAATGACCTCTTGAATTTTGGGGAGAAAGTTTTCTTTGGAGAAAATTATCGGTGTCACTAGCATGGAAAAAAATCCCCACTTTTTATTTTATTCTTTAACATTTTGCCATAAACTTAAGATTGTGGATTATATGATTGAAGCGAATAAAAAAATAGAAGCAACGGTTCTTCTTTTTCTCCGGTCTTTCGGAGACTGGATTCGAGGCTACAACTGATATTCCGCATAAGTTGTCCCTCAAATGGACGTACATAGGTATATTATTATATTTTATCCTCTTTTACTTTCTTTCTTTCTTCGTTTCATCTAATGCCTTGCATTGTTAAACAACAATGACAGAGGTGTCCAAACCACGTGTGGATTATATGCGTGAAGTGACGATAATTTTTACTAAGATGAGTAAATTGGCTAGAGCTTCTTAGTCCAACGAATTCCATCGTTGTTTTAATCTGACCAACCTTTCCAAATGTTGTCTTTGGAGTGCCGATCGATTCAAACTCCTATCTTTACAAGAAATTATGGTTCCCTCTACTCAAGAAGAGGTGTTAGATACATTAGAGGCTCGAGATATATTTATCTTTCTTTCTTCAAGGGCTAAAGCTCAGAGCCATCATAAAAAATATACCGATGAATCTTCATGAGATGAGGAAGCCCCTAAGATTTATGGTGCGGTAGTCCAATGTGCTAGTACGGAAGTTGAGAATAAAAACCTTATGGAGCAAAAAGGTTCCCAAAAACCATCTCAATGAGATCTTCCCAAAAAGACGCGTCAAGTTGAAAGGTATTCAACATGATATTGAGCATATTACTTCCCCGAAGAATAGACTTGTTGATCATAATCTACCTTCTCCGAAGACATTTGTCATTGAATCAAATTCTTCTCGGCTTCCTCATAACGAGTTGGTTTAAGATCATGGAGGTAATGTTTCTTAAGAGGATAACTCTTCGACGGTTGGTTCTTCATTTGATACATTCGAAATCCCTTATAGTGATGTCTTCTCTCTTCGTATACAAAAACTTCGACCTTCGGTTATTCTTGGGAAGAAAATACAGTTTTTAATAGATCGAAAAACCACTATAAATCTGAGGCTTTACAATCAAAATCAAAAATTGAAGAGCTCGAACAAGAGCTCTTTATTCTTCAGTCACAAGATGATTCGATTTATGAGAAGCTCGTTTATGCCGATGATTATATCATGCTTTCTGATAAGTGTTGTCAAGAAGATAGGGATATTTACGCTAAGCAAAACGCCAATAAAAAAAGAGCTCATCAAGGCTTATAAGGAGAGGAACGATAAAGCCTCATAATATTTTGAATGATGCTTTGAAGATTTTGAGAGAGTTATGCAAGAGAAGAAGGCCCTTAGGATCCAAACTAAGGTTGATAAAGAAGATGCTCTTGAGGCCTACGCTGTCCAATTTTGTTACCAAAGTGGATGCGAGGGGCACAAAAGTTAAGTTTGGGTTAATTATGGAGATTTATGAACGTTACCCTGATTTGAAATTATGTAGCTTTTAGGAACTTGTTCCCATAAAACATCGTCATGCTAGAATTTATTTGGATGATAGTGGAAGTTCTATAATTCTTCTAATGATGATCCCATCAGATCTTCTTTAGAATAAAAGAAACATTACTACTTTAAACCATGTTTTGGGAATTCCTCATGTGTTCGAGGCAATTTGGTAATGTCTTCATATGTTCGAGGAGATTTTGTAAAGTCCTCATATGTTAGAGGAAATTTCGTAAAAGTCCTTATCACGTTCAAGGAAACTTTATAAATGATAATCAAATTTCTAGTTTTATGATTTTTTTTTAATTTGAAATCCATGGCTAAAGACCAAATTTTGTTAGAAGACCCTTTAGAACCAAAATTAATAGTTATAGATCTAATTTTGTTGAAAGATCCTTTAGATCCAAAATTACTAGTTAGTGACCAAATTTTGTTGGAAGATTCTTTAGATCCAAAATTAATAGTTAGAGACCAAATGTTGTTGGAAGACCCACTAGGTCCATAATTAATAATTAGCAACCAACTTTTGTTAGAAGATTCTTTAGATCCAAAATTAATAGTTAAAGACCAAATTTTGTTGGAAGATCATCATGATACTTACGAAACCCGTTGTTCTTATTCTCCCTCGGAGTTTAAATTGGAAAAGGCTTGCGAAATTGTACATGACTTCGAGTTTTATCGAATATTGTTGCTAAACAGTTAGTTAAGTCCGCAAAATGAGTCGGACGAATCCATTTCTTCGACATTGACCTATTATATTGTTGTGTATTAGTAACATGTTGATTTGCTCTGGGTTTTGGGGGTAAATGAGTTGATACTTTTTCTTGAACATTTGTCGTCGGAACATAGGTGATGTTGTGAGGTCGTTGAAGTTGATTATGTTCCAACTGAGCCATAAAATGTATTTTCGACGCTTATGTTTTTTCAACTAAAATTATATTCTTAACGTGGTCCAACGAAGCCCTAAATGTCATAGCTTACTTTTCTGCGACAATATATTTTAAAAATATCGGGAGAAACCCCATTCGATAAGCTTCCAAAGCTACAAGATCCTCCCAATATTCCATGTTATTTTTCACAATGATAAAACGGTTGGTATAATCCTTCAAACTTTCCACAACATTTTGTCTATAGTAAATTTTAGTATCACCATTAGCTCAGAACTTTTTCTACCCACGAAATATTGTCGGAACATACTCTAGAATATACCAAAATTCTTAATACAATCCTGTGGTGGTCGATTATACCACTTCGAACTCGCGCCTTTAAAAGTTTGGGAGAAAGTTCTACAAAGAGACTTAGTATAATCATCATAATTGATCATAAATTTCTTGAAATGTTCGATGTGACCATCCGGGTCTTGTGTTCCATCAAACGTTTCTAGTTTCGAAATATCAAATCGCTTTGGTAGATTTCCCCAGAGAATTTCCGACGAAAGATGAGAAGCTCTCCAATTATGTCCAGTCCTATAAACGCTCGTACTTTAAACCTTCATTTGGAATTGCGTAAAACCTTATTCGTATGGAATCATAAATTGGTTACTCATCCGACACTCAAAGTTTTGACCACCCGAGGGAATTTGAACATTCGTTTTAGCATGTTCTCTTATAGAAACATTCATTTTCTTTTCATGATATTTGGATCCCTACATTATCTTGCCTTTCCTTATATCTTAATTTCGACGGGACAATCGATGGTCATCTCCATTCTTCCTCGAATATCATTTCTATGTAGTCGACTAGTTTTTTCCGAGGGAGATGACACGCTTGAATCATAAAGTAAATAATCCCTAGACTCATATGAGTCATAATGACGCCTGTGTTTTATTTTCCTCCTCCAATAATAAAGGCTATGTCTTTAATACTCATTTTTCTTATCATCCGTTTGATAGTCTTCATAGGTATCATCCCCCTCAACATATTCCCTTTGGACTTCCGATCTAAGTTTCTTGTGAGTCAATGCATCGTCTTTTTCAGCATTCAATTTTCCAATTTCCTCTAACAGTTCTTTTTTTTTCGAGCCACCAAAATGGACTCTTCGAGCAACTCTCCTTGCATTTTGGTCATCGTATTGTTGATCTTATTCCATATATTTCTCCTACAAGATGAACCTCATCGGGCATAGGATTATATATGCCAATATCTGGCTTACCAAGGTCTCCCACGTCCCTTTCTTTCAATGTACTTGAATAATTCCGGGTACCAATCGTTCCCACAGACGGCGTCAGTGATAGTTCCAAATATATTTTATAAATCCTTAATCAAGGTATAATCTTAGAAGCTCAACATTCCATGGGTTTCTTAATGGAACTCCCTTTGGATCAACTAGCCAATATGTTCCACTATTGATTTTCCACCACTTTATAAGAGCCTTCCTAGTTTGGAGCTAACCTTCCGAAATTTCTTTCTTTGGTATGCAAAAATACTGTTCTCAAAACCTTGTCCCTTACCTCGAAATATCTTTTCCATATTTTATATGCATATCGACTTTTCATTAAACCATGGTAGTTAACATTTCTTGAAGGCTTTGATTCTTTTTTTGTCAATCAGATTCAATGGAGCTCTTATTGTAGCTTCATTAATATCTTCAGAAGAGTAGCTTCTAAAGGAAGTAAGAGCAGCTTCCACTGGTATAATTGCATCCATCCTATAGACTGGGGCGAATGAAGATTCCAATGGTATAATTGGATTTTCATATCTTTTGACAAGTATTATATTTTTTAACCAGTTCTTTGGGATCTTCCATAATAGACAACCAATAATAGCCTGTTAGTAAAACCCTTTTAGTTAAAGCTTTATATTCATAGTGAGCCGATCATTCCCCATTATGTACTTCAGACAACACTATTTGAGATTCTTTCAATCTGAGGCAACGTAGTAAGGGTTTACTAAAAGATTTTGTATAGAGGACCCCATCCAATACTATGAAACCATGGGCTTTGAACTTCAATTTTTTGATTACCCTCTTGTCTTCAAGTAAGATCCCATTAGTAATAAACGTGTGGATATCATATCTCCAATCTTGGCTTTTTATGGTTGATATCTGGCATTTTTCTTTAGTGTGAATTTCTATTTCAAGGGGTGCTGATATGGAAGGGAATTCTTGCATAAGAATCCAAGGGTATACTTCTGAATATGCAATGGTAGCCAAAGAATCAGCCATTGAAGTTTCAGATCTTGGCATATGCTTGAACTTAACATATTTAAAAATCTGTCAAAATATCTTTTAATACCCTTAAATATTTTACCAAATGATTTTTCTTGGCTTTAGGCTGCCCTTGTACCTGATGTATGACTAATTCTGAGTCACTTTGTAATTGAATTCTTTTAGCACCACATATCTGAGCTAACCTTAGACCCGCTATGACTGCTTCATATTCCGCTTCATCATTAGATTCTTTAAAACCGAAACATATAGCTTGGTAGATTAAATTCCCATGAGGAGAAAGCAAGCAAATCCCAACCCCACATCCTGTCATAGTAAATCCACCATCGGTTTGAATAACCCATTATTTCGTAGGCTTGTTATCTTGAGATTTTTCTTGAGGTCTCTCTCAGTGGAATTCAACTAGGAAATTAGCTACCGCTTGTGCTTTGATTGACGTTCAAGGAGAAAAATCAATATTATATCCTAGTTTCGCAGACCACTTAGTCATCCGAGCTGATATGTTTGATTTTTATAGCACATATTTTAGAGGGAAAGAAATTCAAATCGTAATATATTGTGCTTGAAAATAAGGTTTCGGGCTGCTATAACCAAGTCTAAAGCTAGCTTTTCCAATTTGAGGTATCTTTTTCTACACCCAATAAACTCTTTCTTATGTAGTAAACATGGCGTGGATATATATCTACCTCTTGAACCAGTATTGAACTTATTATATAATATGATATTGCAAAATATATGTAGAGTCTTTCCCCAACAATGGATTTGAACAAATTTTTAGGTGAAGATAAATGGAGCTTGATTTCAATGAAAGCTTTATTATAGTATGAGGACCAATTAAAGTCTTTGGAATTCCTTAAGACTTGGAAAAATAACTCACACTTATCCGATGTCCTTGAAACAAACCTATTTAAAGGTGCCAGCCTCTCAGCCAATATTTGAACTTTCTTGGTGGTTCGAGGAGGATCCATGGCTAACAAAGCATTCAATTGATATGGGTCAACTTAAATATTTTTTTCACTAATGATGTAGCAAAAAACTTACCACATCAAACCCCAAATGTATATTTATCAGGACTTAGTTTCAAATTAATGGCTTCCAAGTTAGAAAATATTACTTGGAGATCAAGCATATGATCCTCCTCTTTTAGACTTTTCACCCTCATGTCATCAATCTATACTTCCACATTTCTTCTGATCTAACTGATAACAGCTTTATTAACCAATCGTTGGTAAGTTACCCCATTATGTTTTAAACCAAAAGACATTACCTTATAACAATGAAGCCTTATATCTGTGATGAATGTGGTATGATCTTGGTTGTTTAGATCTATCTGTATTTGGTTATAGCTAACGAAAGAATTCATAAAGCATAACAACTTATTACCCAAGGTCGAATCCACCAGTTGATCTATCCGGGGAACTGGAAAAAGATCTGTAAGACATGTCATGTTAAGATCTATAAAATCAATGCACATTCTCCACTTGCCATTATTCATTTTTACGAGCCCCGGGTTTGTAGTCCATAGTGGATATTGGGATTCACGAATATGTCATGCCTTAGTTAATCTGTCTACTTCTTGAATTATCGCCTCAGATTTTGTTTTTAGAAAAAACTCTCATTCTTTGCACTACTGGGTCCACATCAGAACGTTCAGAGAATTTATGATAAATGGTATCAGCTGGCACACCAGTCACATTCTCATTACACCAAGAAAATAAGTGTAAATTTTTGGATAAGAAGGCTAACAATTTTTTTTTACTTCTGATGGTATTTTGGTCTCAATTCAACATTATTTCCTTCTGCAAAACTATGTATCTCAACATCTTCTATTGGGATAACAACACTAGGAGCCTCTTTTAGATCATATATATTGTTCGAATCTGAAGATAACTCTAGTAATTATTATAATTTCTTAGTTATTATATTTTCCAGGGACTTAGGGGCAAGAGCGGTAACGTAACATTCTCTAGCCACTTGTTGGCTACTTCGAACCACTCCCACTTGAGTTCCACCTACATACTTCAAGCATTGGTGAACCGTTGATGCAACCACATCCATCTTTGAAAACCACGACCTACCAAACATTGCGTTATTTAAGGTCGGACAATCCACAACTACAAATACAACTCTTACCATTTTCTTAAATGGTCCATGGCCTAACAACACTTCACCTTCGAACTCCTCAACGGCCTCAGCAAAAATTCTGGTAAATCCTACTATAGTTCGGTTTGATCGTTTGATAACTAAAGGGTTCTTTATATTCTTATTAGTGGGAAAAATTAGACATTTCCGAATTACCTATGTCAATCAAAATTCTTCAGATCTCAGTACCTTCAATGGATACCCCTATTACCACAACATCCTCATGGGAGCCTATAACTCTCCTCAAGTCATCTTCATCAAATAATATAAAAGGAGAAGGGATTTGATAAAGATATATAGACATATTTCCTTTTAATTGTGTTGGGTTAAAGTGACTACATGTCATCGTATCTCCTACAAAAATATTCAGTGATTCGAAGAATTTACATAACTTAGATAATTTTCCAGTATTTTCTACTACCATTGTAATTTCTTATTTAAATGCTTCGGTATTTTGCTTTCAGATATTGGGTGATGCAATTTTAAATCCACTTGCACTAGGTTATGCCTTATTTCATGGTTGCCTATTTCAACCTTGTGACTTCACAAAAGTGGTTAATTTCCCATTTTCAATCAAAGCTGGTATTTATTATTTTATTGCAATTCAATATTTAGTGTCATGCCCCACATCATTGTGGCATCTACAAAAACGTATGATCTAATTTTCTCTCAGACATTTTATAAGAGATGACCTTCGAAATTGTACAACATTCGTAACCCTTTCGTAGATGGTAGCCATATTTTCAATTAATTTTGCATAGTACCCATTGATTTCCCCTTGGCCTTGATTGCTAACCCTGATTAGACTGACTTTATCTTAGTTGATATGAACCTTGCTTTGAATCCCTAAGTCGATTATTAAATCTAGTCTATGATCGAGTACTATCATGTGGAACAAAGGATACGAGTGCAGACTTGTATTGATCAGGTTGCCTTGATTTCTTGGTTTCCTCTACAGTAATTTTCTTTCCGACTTGATTCAACAACCCATCCCATGTATAATTTTCTCTCAAGCCACTGAATCATCAAATTCTCCAGCCAACATCCTTTGTCGAATTGAGGCTATGGCCACCTGCTCAAAACAGTTAGCTAACTCATTATTTACTTCCTACAAGCTGCCTTCCAAAAGCTATCAAAACATATCAAAATTCTTGATCAACCCTCAGGGAAATCAGTTGTACCATTTCAATGCACTACCTTTAAATATTTGCAAACAATATCTACATAACAACTTATCATCATCATTGAAACTCATTATAAAGTTTTTAAATTATTCAAGATGATTTTCAGGATCTTGAGTTCCATCATACTTTTCCATTTTTAAACTACCGAACCGTCTGGGCAAATGTCTAGACATGATTTTTAAAGAAAGTGGTAACTGCTTTCAATTATAACTATTGTTGAACATGTTATCTTCATTAAGGTTAGCAAAAGCACTAATTTCAGTCTATACAAAAAATTGATCACTTAGTAAATGATATATACTATGATCAACCGATCCTTTAACTTTCCCTTGATAAAACTTTTTCCCTTCACCCTTCTGATCTCTCTTCTTTATTGATGAATCATGTTTACTTGACTTTTGATGCTTTTTTGAATGCTTCTTAACTAGATTTTTATTTTTATTTTTAAGTCCATAATCGATACTCGAAGATGAAGAAGAAACTTCTGAATCAGACTCACTTTTGTACTTATCAACCGAATTCGATGTATTTGTATAACGTTTAGCCTGATGTTCTTTCTTAGATTCTTGGTGCGATCTAAGGAATTGGTCATCTGAACTTTTCTTGAGGTTATTGTGCGGCCCAGCAGGCTTGAAGTGTTCTATCATATTGGTTTTACATAAATCTTTTTCAGACTTTCTATAGGATTTGAGTGCCTCAATCTCAGCCCTGAGTTGATCACGCTCATCTTGCGTTAAAAGTCTGTCTTAAGTATTGTGATTTACATGAGACATATTCACAGGCTCTTCGTTGCCTCTGATCCACTAAATTTTCAAAAATGGGATCTATCGGAATCTCTAGCTCCATGCTTCAAAGAACTCCGAATGCTAAGTAGGTTTTGAATATTGATTTTCATGTACCCTCTACTCCCACTGCGATCTCCAATCTAGTGATGATAAAATCGGTCGGGGGTATTTTTGGTAAGTGGTTAAAAAAGTTTTAAATTTTTGGACAGAAGAGGTATAATAGATGTGTTAGTATTTAATTTGTAGAGAGATAATTTTTCAACCCATTTAATGTTATTTTTTGGTCAATTTATAGAAACATTTAGGTCCATGGACCAATCGACTGGGATCTTAGATGTGGATTAGTCTTATGAGCCACCATGCCCAATACCATTCGAAGTTGGCATACTGCTTAGTCATCGAGGACTCAACTTACATGGTATTGCCTTTTTATAGGTTTAAAATGTCATCTTAGAAAAATATAATCTCAACCATCAACAAAATCCGACCCTATCAGTCTTCAAAACCCGTTATTTTTAGATTATTTTAATATTGAATGAGTGTCTATTATTGATATTGATATAAATATATCATTTAAATAAAATATAAGATAAAATGAAAATCGAAGGTATAAAATTTGTTAAACTAGAGTTATACGAAGATTAAGTAAATCAAATTATAAATATTTTTACTTCTAAGAAAAAACCTTCATTCCTTTTATTTATGTAAAAATCTCGATCAAAATAATTTAAAAATTATAAAACCATTTAACTAATTATTAGAAATTTTAAATTATTATTTATTTAAAAAATAATAATATTATATATAACTTTTTATGAAAATTGCCTACTAATAATGTCAATTTTTTAAAAGTTTCATGTTTGTATTTTAAAAGGTAAAATTGGATAAGAAAAATTATTATAAAACATAAAAGTTGTATGTCACAAACATATTTTTTATTTTTTAATATAACCAATCGAATATTAGTTATTTTCGTGTTTACTATCACTATTCACCGTTTGTTATCTATCAAATGTATTATTATCGCGTAATTAACATAATAAGTAAAAATCATAATATTTTTTCTACAGTAAACTACTTCCTAAAATACGGTAAGTTTAAAAAATGAATTGTTTTTGGAGATGAAAATGAAGCACCAAACACCCCACCAACAACTATAAACATCATACATGGACCAAAAAAATCATAACTCTATTAAACCATCACTCTCTAACCATTAAAACATCAAAATCATATATATTTTAGACCGATATATAAAAAGTGAAAATCACCATTTTTTCCTACAACAAACTATTTGCTAAAATATGATAAATTTAAGAAGTAAAATATCTTTGAGACCATAGTAAGATGAAGATGATGTACACACAACCAACAATCATAAACACATACCTGAACTATAAAAATCATAACTATATCAAACCATTCTTCTATAACAATTAAAAAACCATAAATAGTAATATATTTTTTGCCAAAACATATGCCGAGAGAATATCAACTTTAAGATAATATTACATTCTATCTCAAAGATCATTATTGAAACAATCATTCCACAAATAAATATTACAAATAGAAATTAAAAAAATTACATTAGACGATAAAAATTATGGTTTCTTCCCCATGAGGTACCGGAACCCTGATATGTGAACCATAATAATTTGGTCCACCTATATATTAAGAAAAAAATACATAACATAAAAAGGAACAATCTCATCAATATGGTTAATTTTTATACAATATTTCTCAAATATTTATCAAATATAAGATGATGATAACTATAAATGATAGACCTTAAAAACACTTTACTTCTAAGAACACCTTAAAAACAAACATTTATTGGAAATATACACCAATATCGACACAAAAGTTAACTAAAATATGATTTGATGAATTATAAAATGGAATCTCAATGCACGATAACAATTCACATGTTTATAGAAAATTGTATCGTCCGATCAACATTAAAAGCGTAAATGAAAAAATTTATCAAGTTATAAATAATTTATGGGAAAAAATTAATATTATCAATCCAAGTAACCGCCAAAAGTATTTTAGAAAAATAAAATCCAATCACAAAGTTGACTAGGATAAGAATAAACATAAAACCGATGAGAAAAATTCTTAAACAACTAACGAAACCAGGAAAAGCCAAAACATATAATTGATCTACATTTGAATAATTTTGTAGCATAATTGAAAATTGAAGAAGGAACCCTTACTGAAAAAGAGAAAAAATATCCTAAACAGAATAGGTGAAATATTATAGCAAACAAATATATGTAGTACATATACGAACGGTGAAGAATGTATAAAGTTTATGCATGCAACATGATTTCTTATAAGTCTAAACATAATCTTAACAAAACTGTTTGAACAATTGACCCCCAAATTTGTAATTAACTTTACCTAACTATGCGTTTAGTTTATTGAACATTTCATTATGAGATGACTAGTGAAAAAATAACGAGATATATCGTGTTAGTAAAATAAACTCCAAAGAACCAATATTGTAATATGTTGAAAGATAAAAAGGCCAACGTGAAGTTATTTATATATTTTGAGACTATTATTCTCCAATAAGCCTCCAACCATGAATTATTTTTGATAAATTTGCAAAACGATGAGTATGGAGCAAGAGTTTAAAAATGTTAAAAAAATGAAAACGTTTAAAAAATATAGGATATAAAAAAACATGAAAAAAAGATCTCGAAACCTAAAACTATAATATTAGACGTCAGGATGAGATTACCTATATGAAAACCCATGTGAATAATATCCGCAAAAACTTCAAAATGAGCCACTTCACAAGGATCGTCCATCTAACATTAATGATATCATTGTCCTAATATATCGCTTAAATAAGGATACTAAAGATGTTGAAAGTATTCCCAAGCGCACTAAATGCACAACATTCAAGATTCATTACTCATGGAGTTTCCTTTCATTACTTTATTCATGTAATTAATTATGAATTTTTAATGGTGCATTGATTATTTTATAAATCTATCAACCTTGGATATTTTATATTATATTATGCTAAAATATTATCAATACAATTTTAATTTTTATTTATCTCTCTAATATATGATATCTGATTGTCGAGGAAATAAAACTTTCTTATATCATCAATTTCAACGTCTATAAAAGTAGACTAGGTATTATTAACTACAATCACTTATATGAGATAATATCCCAATGATACGAGAAAGATAATTGTTTTACAAACTCACATCAACCACAATTTTTGGAGAAACTCGTATCATCAGTTGATAAATGAGATGTTAAAACTCATTAATAATGGAAAAACTCATCCAAAGTGGAATCATGATTATTTTTAACAAATACTAAAAGAAAAAAAAACAAAAAAAAACAATAATAATAATAATAATTATACATGAATACCATAGTTAGAAAAATAAATGCACGAGAAGAAACATATTTTGGAGAAATATTATCTTTAAGCTTTATATCTTCCGACATTAGATTAACTAATGAAAACTTCATACTTATCTAAAATCTTATAATGATGCATTAATGATTAAAGATTTTTTTAATAAAATTGACCTCAAATATATTTTAATCTCACATAATCATGTGAAAATATCATATTCAAAAATATATATATATATATATATATATATATATATATATGACATAATAAATGAAAAATATATTCCATGCAATGTGAAGATATTTTTTTTATGCATGTGAAATGAAATTAAACCACTCAACAATTAAACTAAAAAATTTCTATTTCACTAGCCGTTAGTTTCCAAAGAATAATTTGTAGTAGTTGATGTTTTTAACCTAAAATAGGATTTTGTGATATCGTGGGTCCACCAGTTTATCATAATAACTTAATTGTACCACATATTCTTGAAGTATTTAAACATGTGACAAATTATATGAATTAAAGATGATCAATGTTAATAACATTAATGATATACTATGGACTCATATGATTCTAACAATTATAGATCAACCTTTCTAGATAAAGGCTATGACCATATTAAAAATCCATACGAAGAATCAAGAATATTATTAAATGTAGGCTTAAAGTAACACAAAGCATAATATTCTTTACTAAATCAGTCTGGTATATTAATTAGATTTCTATATTAATTTGATTTCCTATATAAACTTATTTTCTATTTTAATTAGATTTCATGTATTAATTGAATAATCTATATTCGTTGGATTTTCTATATTAATTGGATATTATATATTAATTAAATCTTATCTTACTTTGGTCTTCTATATTATTTAGATTTCCTATTAATCTGCTATTATATATTAATTAGATTTCCTATTAATATGGTCTTCTATGGATTAAAATTTATCATAGATGACCTATAAATATAAGAAGATATAGTTTTTTAATTTGCATATTTGTTGAGAGAGAGAAACTGGTTCTAGGTCTTTTGATAAGTAAGTTAGATGAGAGATAAAGACCGAAGAGAAGGCTATGTGAATCACAACATCTTTTGTTACAAAGAGTGATTGAGGCTTTTATGTTTGAGAGGCTTTTATGTTTGAGAGTCTTTATGTAACCTACTTATTTATAAAAGAGTAAAATCATGATCCGAACCACGTAAATCTCTTGTTGTGCGATTGTTTACTTTATATTTTTCTAGTTAACTTTTTTCTTGAAATAAGGTAAGAGTTGAAGCTCGTATTACCTCATACAGCCTCCCCGGTAGGTGTTCGCCAACTATTAGTCATTCTTTTGGCTGAGGTGGATAAGATTTGTCCTAATTAGTCTTGTTAGGGTTGGGTCAGATCTTGTTCGGATATTGATGGTTTCCCTAAGTGAGTGTGGAGATCGAATATCAATATTTTTTGTTGGTGAAGAAGACAAAATAGAAAGACGAAGATCGCAGATCTTGGAGTAAATTCAAGTACAATCATGATGATGAATTCCTTGACGAAAATATTATATTCAAGCTATCTATGGATGCGGATGGATGTGTCCGCAGTAGAATGGACATCTAGTGTGGGGAATGGATCTACTAGGATTCGAATAGAGCCAGTTAAATATTTTTCGAAGCATGTGGAGATTCAATCTAAGGAAGTACCTTAAGAACTTTAGGTTTGAAAATGGCGTGGTACTAGTGGACCGACCATTCACTAGTTATTGTTCTAAATTTGGTATGCATAGGCGTAGGATCTTGAAGAGTACCTCGAAACATGAAATAGTTGAGAAGATGAGTTGTAACTTACTTTGATTAAGGGTTATGCTTCTGACAGATGGACTGAACAATAGATTGAGTGAATGAGTTGTTTTGGACAGCTAACATCTTCAATAGGAGCCTCAGGACTTTCGATCTTCATGGAGATATAATAGATGTCGAAGGTGGAGCTGGAGTTGAGATGAAGTTTGAACATAGGGGTGGATATGTGGATACCTCTACGAAAGTGTTTTTAAGCTAGGTTTGGGTCTGGACTTTGCAAAGGAAGTTCAACCATTGTTGGGTTTGGGTCTTGATTTGAAGTTTTATGGGTCAAAGGTTTCAAATATTCAAACTGTGGAACATTCGTCAATTATTGCTTGGTTTAATCTTGGGATAGGCCATATGGATGTTACTACCGTTTTCTTAGATATAAAAGGTCGGCAGACTGGTCTATTGGGAAGTATTATCTCGGTAAAGTTCGCGGACTGCATAGGAATTGGTCACTCCAGACGTGTAGGTGGACAATGTTTCTCCCGTGAGTAGTTGAAGCATCTGGGTAACAGATGTTGGAATTACTATAAGCCTAGGTGGAGAATTGTTAAATATATGCTTAAAGTAACGCGAAGCATAATATTCTTTTCTAAACGAGTTTGTTATATTAATTAGATTTCAACATTAATTTTATATTAATTAGATATTATATATTGATTAGATTTCCTATATTAATTGGATATTCAATATTAATTGGATTTCCTACGGATTTTCTATATTAAAATTGGAAATTCTATATTAATTAGATTTTCTGTATTAGTGGTATATTCTATATTAATTAGATTATATATATATATATATATATATATATATATATATATATTAATTATATATTCTATATTAATTAGATTTCGACATTCATTAAATCTTATATTAATTTGGTTTTCTATATTAATTAGATTTCCTAGTAATTTGGTCTTCTATATTAATTAGATTTCAAAATTAGTTCTTCTATATTAATTAGGTTTATTATTAATTTGGTATTTTATATTAATTATGTTTCCTATTAATTTGGTCTTCTATATTAATTAGATTCCATATTTGATGGATTAAGATTTAACATAGATGGCCTATAAATTAAATAAGATATAACTTTGCAATTTGTGGCGAGATGCGATGTGAGCTGCATATTTCTTCAAAGAGAGAAACTATCTCTAGGTATTTTGAGAGATAAGTGATGTGAGAGATAAACACTGAAGAGAGGGTTATGTGAATCACGTCATCTTTTGTTACAAAGAGTGATTGAGTCCTTCGTGTTTGAGAGTCTTTATGTAACCTACTTATATATAAAAGAAGAGTATGTTGCTCGTGGATGTAGGATTTCTTCACGATCCGAACCATGTTAAATCTTTTGTTGTGCGATTGTTTACTTTATGTTCTTTCTTGTTAACTTTGGTCTTGAAATAAGGTAAGAGCTGAAGCTCGTATTACCTCATACAACCTCTCGGGCAAGTGTTCGCCAAATATTGGTCATTCTTTCGGCTGATGTGGCTAAGATTCGACCTAATCAGTCTTGTTAGGGCTGAGTCGAATCTTTTTTGGATATTGATGGTTTCCTTAATAAGTGGTGCGGTGAGCGTGGAGATCGAATATCAGTATTTATTGTTGGTGAAGAAGACAAAATAGAAACATGAAGATCACGGATCTTGGAGTAAATTCAAGCGCAACCATAATGATGAATTCCTTGAAGGAAATATTAGATTTAAGCTATCTACTGGATGGATGTGTCCGTAGTAGAATGAACATCTAGTGTGGGGAATGGATCTGCTAGGATTCAATTGGAGGCAGTTACAGGTTTGTCGAAGTATATGAAGCTTCAATCCAATGAATTAGCTTAAGAGCTTTAGGATTGATAATGGCGTGCTATTAGTGAACCGACCATTCATTAGCTATTGTTCTAAATTTGGTATGCATATGCGCAGAATCTTGCAGAGTATCTCAAAGGATGGAATAGTTGAGAAGATGAGTTGTAAATACTTGGAGTAAGGGTTTTGCTTCTGACAGCTGGATAGGACAAGAGATTGAGTGAATGAGCTATTTTGAACAACTAACATCATCAACACGAACCCCTGAAATTTGGGTCGTTATGGAGATGTAATAGATGCCGGAGGTGGAGCTGAAGTTGAGATGGAGTTTGAACATGGGGGTGGATATGTGAATACCTCTACGGAAGCGTTTTCAAGCTAGGTTGGGGTCCAGACTTTGCGAAGGAAGTTAAACCATTGCTGGGTTCGGGACTTGATCTTAAGTTTCATGTGTCAAAGGTTTTGAATGTTCAAACTGTGGAATATCCGTCAAGTGTGCTCGGTCTGATCTTGGATAGGTCATAGGGATGTTACGATAATTTTCTTGGATGTATATTGCCTCAACAAATTTCGTGGACTGCATAGAAATTGATCACTTCAGGTGTGCAGGTGGACAGTTTGTCTCCAGTGAGCAGCTGAAGTATCGAGGTAATAGATGGAGTTATTATAAGCCTAGGTGAAAAATTGTTAAATCTAGACTTAACGCGAATCATAATATTCTTTTCTAAACCAGTCTGTTATTTTGATTAGATTTTAACATTAATTAGATTTCTATATTTATTAGATATTCTATATTAATTTGATATCCTATAATAATTAAATTACTATATTAATTGGATTTTTTCTATATTAATTGGATTTCCTATATTAATTAGATTTTATATATTAATTGGAAATTCTATATTAATTAGATTTTCTATATTAATTGTATTTTTAATATTAATTAGATTTCTACATTCATTAAATCTTATATTAACTCGGTCTTCTGTATTAATTAGATTTTCTATTAATTTAGTCTTCTATATTAATTAGATTCATATTTATGTATTACGATTTATCATAGCTGGCCTGTAAATAGAAGAATATATAACTTTATAATTTGTGACGAGACGCGTTGTGAGCTGCATATTTCTTCACAGAGAGAAACTAGTTCTAGGTATTTTGAGAAATAAGTGAGGTGGAGATAAACACTGAAGAGAGGGTTATGTGAATCACGTCATCTTTTGTTACAAAGAGTGATTGAGTCCTCTATGTTTGAGAGTATTCCTGTAACATACTTATATATAAAAGAGTGTCTGTTTCTCGTGGATGTAGGATTTCTTCATGATCTGAACCACGTAAATCTCTTGTTGTGCGATTATTTACTTTATGTTCTTTATTGTTAACTTTTTTCTTGAAATAAGATAAGAGTCGAAGCTCGTATTACCTCCTACGACCTCTCGGGTATGTGTTCACCAATTGTCGGTCACTGCTCCAGCTAAGTGGCTAAGATTTATCCCAGCGAGTCTTGTTAGGGCTCGGTCAGATCTTGTTCGGATATTAATGGTTTCCCTAACACTCCAATATCCAATAAGATCTCATACATCTGGAAATTCTTTGTATGAATAGGTTGTCTATGTTGATTTGTTGTTATTTATTCAAATGTAGGGTTATCTCTAATGTTAGGGAACTGATTTGCATTATGAGTCTTTTTAGGTTCTTTCTTTTTAGGCAATAACGGAAAATTAGAATCAATATTACTCTGAATAATGATCAAAGAATAATGGTTGATTCTATTTGCTATGTTCTTTATTCCAAGATTGATTATTGTAGTTCTTTGGATTCTCATGTTTTCCGTTCTTTCTGGTTTTTTGTTTATAGTCAAAGAATCCTCTAGGTGAGAAGACATAAACTTTTTTTTTGAATTATGATCATTAATGACATCACCGGAGATCTTATTATTCACTGAAGTAGGATTATTGCTGCCGAAAAAATATTGATGATGAGCTATATTAACTTCGACAACTATGTTGTTATAAGCATGAAAGTTTGCAGAGTTTATTTAAGAAATGTTGATTATAGGATTCGATTTTGCTGATGGAAGAACCCAAACACAATCTGCATTACTGGAGACCTCCGTCAAGGAGACCCCTTGTCCCAGACGTAACATCTGCCACGCGTGACCCCTTTATCCATATTTTAATTCTATCATGCATCCTTATTATAACACCAGTTACAAATTTTTGAATCTACGACAATAGTGAATCATTGCTATTAGTAGGAATAAAAAAATATTAACTAATTTTAAAGCTAATTTACTTAGACCATCCAAAATAGCTCTAATAGCTTTTCGTTTACCACTAATCATTGGTTGCTCATTACCACCGCTTAGTGCTTCCACTACCTCATCGAAGGATATAGTCCCATCATTACCCCATCTCAGACGAGGAAAAGTAAGGGATGGTAATTGTTCACCACCATATAATTGGTGAGTTGAGAGGAGAAATTATTATACTAACTTACTTTCAAAAAACCCACACTCACAATTATTAAGTTTGGAACTCATTCTTAAACATAGAAAATCATTATAAATTATACCTCAAGTTGCATAAAATTGTTGAACTAATTCAATATATCAATCACAATTGAACTTAACAAGAACTAACCAACCTAACTCTCTATTACTTTCGAGCTGAGTTAAAAAAGTTTTCATACCAAACACTTGGATAAGTTCTTAGTAGTCTACATACATTCCCGAGAAAATATAGAATATCTAGAGAGTTTTGAATGAGAACCTCATTTCCCTATGTTCATAGTCTCAGATTGTTGTATATCTTGGAATGAAATATTTCTTTCAGATCATGTTCTTCTTCTCGATGAGGATGGTTCATTCTCACCTCTTCAGACATTCTTTGATTTGTGAACCCATTAAAAAAATGTGTGATTTTTTTGTGAGAGATTTAAGAAGAAATTTAGTGTTATTATTTGATGAATGGTGTGAAATAAATTATACAACAAATATTGATATTTATTGTTTTAACCATTTGGAATCAAATATCTGATTTAGGGAATCTGATATCCGATTGGTAGTTAATCGAACGTTCAACTCGCTACAACTATTTTTAAAACAAATAGTTGATCGAATCAGACAGTCAACTATTTAAAAAAAATAATCGTAGCCAATCAGACTTCCGATTGGCTACCAATTTTTATTTTTTATTTGTTGGTTTTCTCCTTTATAAGTAGAGTGCAAACTCATTTTATTCTCACTCACCTCTCAAATGTTCTCTCAAACTCTCTAGGTCTACTGAAGCTCTAAAATAATACTCAATTCCTAGTATTATATATTTTTATACAATATATTTTACATTTTCTTATAGTATTTCCCAATCATAATTTACAATTGATAATGGTGTGAATTATTTCTGATTGAGGGTAATTTTGTAAAGTGTTTTAGAAATTTAATGTTTAAGGTGGAGTGTAGTGAGATAATTAAGATGTGTGCTTCTATTAAATTATGATCACCCTTATTAATGAAATTAGTTGGGGTATTTATACTTAATTAATGACCCATGGGCTTTTCGGGTCAAGTTTAAGAACCCATTTCTCAAAGTGTGACATGACCAGCACCTACCTTAGTCACATTCCACTACATTTGTCCTGTTCGGTTTATTATGGCAGTGGCTTGGTCCAAACTGCCCTTCGGATAAATGTAAGTTGTTGTGTCAAAAATATCCAACCTTATTAGTGGCCCATTTAGGTCTTGCAAAGAATCTTTGGAAGAGCTAATTCATAAGAATAGAAACCAACGTATTCCCAATGTGAAATGTATTCTTCCGATATGCCTTTGTATCCGAACTGAATAGATCACCTTTTTTTGTTAAGAATTTTGAGAGTCAGCCCGATCGGAATTTGGTAGGACTCATTTTACCGTTAAGAATTTCAAGAGTCGTTTTTCAACGTGGGGCACGTGTCAGGCTCTGGTTCGACCTCCCAGCCGTTTTTCTCCTAGATTCTTGTAGCTACTAGGCTAGAAAGTTACTTAGGTTGTAACCCATATGCTTAATGGCCCTTAATTATGGCTATGAACGGATTATCTTCCCCCGGGTAACGTCTAATATTTTCATAGTTATTTAACTCGATTTCACTTTTCTATTGTCTTAAAAAATACAAACATTTATAGAGAGAGAAAGCTTAGTAGTTTTCTCAAATTGTGTTCAAGTAATTTATGTTCACATCCAGAAACGCACTAGTAAAAGGGGGTTGGCTAAATTTGTCTAAATTGGAGAGAGCGAGAAAAGTTACAAGAGACGAAAGAATTGTTGATGGTCTTCCTGTCTCTCATGGTGAAGAAATTAATCAGCTAAAAGAAAACACAGAGCAGGGTTCATCGTTATCAAAGACATCTAAGGTCATAAAAATTGCCTTTTGTCCTAACTCTTTCTCCTCTTCAATCAAGATCCTCTGTTCAAGAATCTCAAAACCCTCTCCCCAAAGAAAAGGCAGTTTGCAGTGTTACGAAACCTTCACCCTTTATTGTCATGGGTTCGGATGCTGAGAAGTATCCTGAGAAGAACTCCTTGCTGAATAACTCGCCAATCCAAGGCTAAGTCCACTCCTAGCTCTTCGAAACATACTAGTTCGCAGACAATAAAGCCCATGGCAGAAACCAAGCCATCCGAACATCATTCCATCGTAATGGAAGAAAAATATGGAGGATAGTATAGAAGATACTCCTTTTGAGGCGTCCAGACAGACGGAGGACACTGGAGCAAATCGGAGGGGCAAAAGTAAAATGGGTTTGTCCAATCTGGATGCACTTTCGGAGTGTCTCGATGGGAAGGTGAGGCCCAATATTCAGAAAGTCAGTGTGAAGTATCTGATAACCCTCCAGAACATTTCTTACATATACACCCACACTGTTGAGCTGCGTCATATTCGAACAAAGTGGGGCTTCTCCAATTCTGTGAAGGGAAGAATCTCAATCACCCTGGAGACTCCGATAGACTACAAGTCTAATGAGATGGTAGTATATACCGAGGTGTTGAATTAAAGACTCCGGTTTCCTTTGGATCAAAATATAGTCAGGTACTTTCGCTGGATAAAGTTATGTCCAAGTCAGCTGAGTCTGAATGTTTGGTACACTCTGATGGCTGGCATAATGGTTTCAAGGTTGTCAAAGATCACACTACCAATATAGGAATTCACTGTTGTGGCGAATCTGTAAAACCACCACATTCCCTTTTGCCACTACAATATGGGGAATGATTACAAGGTAGTGAATGACTTACTGAAGTCCAAAAAACCTTGGAGGACACAATCGCTGTTCATCAGCGGGACTTGGGAGAATGGGAAGAAGATAAAGGTTGACTCTAATCCAAGCCAATTGACTAGTCTTTGGAAGAGTATAAGTAAATGTTATTTATGTTTACCTTAGTATTTTAAATACTATATGGTTATTCTGAACTGACTTGTGTCTCTTTTCAGTTTTTCCGAAGAAGTTCTCAGACCATTTAGAGGTTTCCCAAAGCACTTGTGCTAAGTTAAACGCATGGGCTTCAGAGAAATGGGAGAATGGTTCCAAAACCATTTCACCTCGAGAAACTTTGTGAGATCTCACCTGTGGAATACTACATGGAGAAGGGACCTCACCTAAGAAGAACTGACCACTCCTCCTCGCGCAGATTTCATCCTGAAGAGGACTGAGGCTAAGGACGCCAAGATTTATCTACCTTCCATGGTCAAAGCCCCTAGCCATCTGACAAGATAAAGAAAAAAAGAAAGAATAAAACTACAACAGACCCACCTTAGCCAACTACCGAATGGAATGGTTTGGAGAATCAAGGAGGGATCAATGCTGTTTTCTGGAAGTAGTTGAAGTTACTGTCAAGGAGGCTGGTGGATTGGACAACCCACCAAAGGTTACAAAGAAGATAAGAATCGCAAGTCAAGTAGTGACGAAAAAGCTGCAAAAAAGACGAAAGTCACTCTAGGATCATAGATAATTCTACGTCTTTCTGAACTTCCTCCTTCGGCTCCTGCTGATCCTACTCTTCAAGAAGAAATTCCACCCAACTTTTATTCCGAAATAGCCACTACTGATGGATAGGTAAACCTTGATGCATTTCATAATATTAATATATATTTTAAGGAGCTGGACAAGGATGACTTTGCGGGGCCTTATTGTCCTACTAATCCATCCAATTTTGTGAGCCACAATGGTGAAACATATGTGATATCAAATGAATAAGACACTTTAAGTCATGCTATCTTACGTTAAATCCGTTTGGTTTTCGACTTGGAAAGGCAAGTGAGGGATCAAACCAGTACCATAAATTCCCTGACTTCAAATAATCAAAGCTTGACGAACAGTCTCTCCGCCGCTCAGCAAAGCATAGAATCCTTGAAGAAGGAAAAAGAGGATCTAGCTGCTAAATTGCTCAAGTCAGAAGAGGCTCAAAAAGATCTACAAACCAAATATTCCAAACTGGAAACTTCTTCCTCTGATGAAATCAAATCTCTAAAAGAACAACTAGAGGCTAAAGACAAAACTGTCAAGACTTTATCTGAAGACAAAGTCAGTCTGGAAGATCTTCTTGCAAAGAAGACAGGGGAGAATACATCTCTAGTAAAGAATCAAGCCAAAGAGATACCTTATGGAATAGAGAAGTATGCCTCTGGAGTGGTGGATTCTTTGGAGAAAATAGATGATGGAATCAAATCTGACATGGTCTTATTATTCTATGAGACTTTTCCTATGAGGACTCTTTGTCCTTTGTGGAAATTTGTGGAATACGATGGCCTCCATTTCCATACGATGGTTGATGGTCATCAATACAATTACTCAAGTGGGGAATATTTTGAGGAAAACAAAGGAGTTGGTGAGATTTCAAGTGCTGAACTCAAAAGTCCAAAAACAAAAAGATGAAAAGACCGAAAGGAACAAGCCCTGTATTGTTATGCTATGTGTTTTTTTTGTTGAAAAACTAAAGTCCTTGGATGGCCAAGGCATCTTGTTGCATTGTTTGTTTAATTTATGTTCTTAAAACTTAAAGTCCTTGAATGGTCAAGACATTTGTGAACAATGGATCAGGTCTACTCCGATCAGACTTTAATATCATATTTCCCTTTGCGTAAATTTTGTTTAACTTTTTACTGCCAGTGTTTAAATGGCCTATGATATTTCATATTTGTTAAGTAAGTGTGTTGAATAATTCTGATCTCATCTGTTTTATAAATGTGATCAAGTATTTAACGTATCCGATCACCTCAAAAATGTTTGAGAGCCGGGGTGTTTAATAAATATTTAATATCCGACCACCTCATACTATAAGTAAGTCAAGAAGAAATTTGCATCAGAATTTTGAAGAAGGCATAAGATATTATTGAAAACTCAGACACCTCGTTAAAACCTCCCCGTGCCACCAGGGTAGGAAAGAGTGTGCCTCTCTAATATTTACATTGACACTTAAAAGTAAATATTTACAAAAGAGTTCTATTCTAAGTATAACCTGAGATGTTCAACATTCCATGAGTGTTTTAGTGTTCTCCCTTACTTGTCTTAAAGTTTGTATGTACTTGGTTTGACTTTCCCACACACCACATAAGGACCTTCCCAATTCAGAGCTAGATTGCCGAACTGTTTCTCTTTGGTGTGTAAAAAGACTTTTCTTAATACTTTGTCTTCCAATTGAAAATCTCTTCTTTTAACTTTAGAAGCAAATCTGCTCCTCATCAAACCCTCGTAATGTACAGTTCTTAGATGTGCTTTAACTCTTATTTCTTCAATAAAATCTAATTGATTCCTAACCGTGATATCATTTGTTTGTTCAGAATAGTTTTGGATTCTGTAAGATGGTAAAGCGCTTTCATGGGAGTGATTGCTTCCATCCCATAGACAAAGGCAAACAGAGATTCTTGTATAGCAACCCGAGGTGTAGTTCAATAATCCCATAATACTTCTTGTACATAACTTGGTCATTTTCCTACAGCTCCCTCTAGATTTTTCTTTAGCCTTGACAAGATTATCCGATTAGCAACTTTAATTTCGCCATTTTCTTAAGGGTGGAAAAGAGAAGAAAAACAGTGTTGAATTCTTCTGGAGGTGAAAAACATTTCCATGTCTTTATTATCAAACTGTGGCCAATTATCTGTGGTAATCTTTCGGGGAATCCTAAATCTGCAACATATGTTAGACACAATAAATTTAAGTATTGCCTTCTAAGTGGGACCAGCTAAAAGAGCTGCATCTATCCACTTAGAGAAATAGTCAATAGAAACTATGATTGTTCTACATCCACCGGATGTCATGGGAAGAGGCCAAACCAGATCCAACCCCTATCTATCGAAGGGTATCGGTTCAGATATGGATTCCATAGGAACTGCTCACATGAATTTTATTTCCATAACTTTGGCAAGGATCATACTTCTTTAATATATCTTTAGCATCTGTCATTATGGTTGGCCAATAGTATCCTTCAAATAAAACTCTCCTGTTCAGGGCTTTATAGCCACAGTGTGTAGAACCTTCTCCATCATGCAGCTCAAACAACACAACTTGGGATTTTTAAAATCCTAAGCAACGCAAGAAAGTCCGCTGAAAGATTTCGTGTAAAGAACTTCCCTTAATACCAAGAAGCCACAAGCCTTATACTTGATTTTCTTAGCCACAACTTTCATCCGGAGGTAAAATCCCATCGGAAATAAACTCAAGAATATCATACCTCCAGTCCTTGGGTTTAATGGTTACTATGCTCATATTTTCTTCATTCTCTTTACCTTTTTCTTGGCCCGTCTGTATTGATGGACATTCTAACATTAGAATCCAATGGTAAGATCCAGAATAAGCTATAGTTGCCAAGGAGTCTGCTACAGTATTCTCCGATCTAGGGATGTGTTCATAGTGCGTACTCTTAAAGTTTGCAGCAACTTCCCTCAACATAAGGAAGTATTTAATCAATTGTTCTTTCTTTGCTTCAGATTGCCCTTGAACATGGTGAATCAGTAATTGGGAATCACTCATTAATCGAATTTTTTTTGCCCCACATATAAGAGCCAACTTAATACGAGCTATAGCAGCTTCATACTCAGACTCATTATTAGAAGCCTTGAAACCAAAACATATAGCCTGGTACATAGTATCGCCATAGGGAGAATTTAAACAAATTCCACCCCTACAACCCACAGTACTTGATCCACCATCAGTTCGGACTACCCATTCTTTTTTAGACTGGTTTTCTGGCATATGTCCAGAGGACCTATCAGCATGAAATTCTACCAAAACATCGGCCACTGACTGGTCTTTAATCGCCGCTCGGGGTGCAAAATCAATATCATAATCACCCAGCACATAATTATGCAACTAAAAAATAAAGTTTCAAAAATATTTTTAATATGCCTAATTTTTTTCGTCGTAAAAAAGAAAAACCAACAATATCTTCAAATTTTATTTAGAATTATTATTTAAAAAATATGACATTTAAAAAAAAGAAAAGAAAAGAGATAAACGGTTAATGAATATACTTTTATTAACCTAAAATTCACTCGTTATAGGTACTTTATAAATTTATATTTTATTTTTAATATTTTTAATATTATATAATCATATGCTAAGACTATAAGCATATGTTAAGACTATA
This sequence comes from Limnanthes douglasii subsp. nivea, assembly GCA_036936605.1. Taxonomy (NCBI): domain Eukaryota; kingdom Viridiplantae; phylum Streptophyta; class Magnoliopsida; order Brassicales; family Limnanthaceae; genus Limnanthes; species Limnanthes douglasii. The sequence goes on along the minus strand of JAUPFV010000005.1, from coordinate 121,631,504 downwards.
AGCATATGTTAAAACTATAATCATATTTTTATAATATAACTACTATATTAAAAAAAATTAAGATTATTTACAACCTTCCAAAATTATAATATATATTAGTTATTATATAGATGTTATAATTTTTTGTAGGATAATCTACCAATAATCATCCAACATCAAACTTATTTATCAATGATTATCTAAAGTTTGATAAATGCGGATAATATATATATATATATATATATCGTTTTTTGTTTTTTTAAAATACCATATTTTTAAACCACAACTCCATAAAAAATCTAAAAATAGCATCGGTTTTGTCTTTTAAGATGAATAAAACTAGATGTATGAAATATATTTATTTATTTATATTTTATTTTTAATAGTGTAATTATGTGTAATTTGGTTGCAAAATAAGTTTAAAAAAGTAAGTGTAATCTAGCCTCATAATTACGTGTAATTTAGTTGCTAAAACCAAGTGTGTTTAGTTGGATAATTGCGCATAATTTAGTTAAAAAACAAATGTGTTTAGTTACAGAATTGCGTGCAATTTAGTTAAAAAGATAAAATATGTTTAGTTTTGAAAGTACGTGGAAATGAATTGCAAAAACCAAGAAGAAAAATGTTGCGTAAATAGGACTTTGGTTGCTAAATAACTTTGATTATCTGAAAAAAAAAACAAAATACAAACTTGTTTTGTGAAAATAACTGTTAAATAGATGTAAAGCAACTAATTTATTGTGGTTGCAAAAATATGTACATTTTTTATGTTGAAAACCTTTAAAAAAATAGATTGTGTTTTAGTTTCGTAAATATGCACAATTTGGTTGTGAAAAAACAATTGTTTGCCAGTTGCAAAATTACGTGCAAATGTGTTGCGTAAATAAGAAGAAACTAGTTGCTTAAATATGACTTTGGTTGTGGAATAAGTGAGGAAAAAATAATTATGTTCAAGTTTCGGAATTATATGTAATTTGGTTGCTAAAAAACAAATGTGTTTCAGCTGCGTAATTTAGTGTATTTTTTATGCAAATTTTTTTCCAAAAATATTATTTATGGTATATATATATATATATATATATATATACATATTTGAATTATTATTTTTGAGTTAGAGTTTAGAAGTTATGGAGTTTTGAAGATTAAACATAACTAACTATCGAATGCGATATATGTTATGTTTCTATGTTTATGGATTTTTTTGAAAATATTAGTGTATATATAGCTTTTGGTAAACTTCAGTATCTACTTAGTATAATTGTTGTTGTTAGAGGAAACCCACAACAGCTACTCAACTAATGCGCATAGAGTAAAGTCTCGATCTGACGCGGTAGCCTGCAAACCAACGCTAGAAGTTAAACCACACAAAGTGTCAGGTTCAATCAAGAAAGCGTTTGTAGAGATAATTGAACTCATAACCTTTGATCACAATCTCACCTTACTCCACAAACTTGGCTATCCCTTTCGAAGCTATATATATTATTATTAGGATAACATGGTGTTATGACGACTATATAAAAATATACAGATATAATTTTTCGAACTCCTTCAAAATACATATAGTTATATTAATTAATTATCATTTATCAATTTTTTGTATTAATATTATATATATATTATTATTTAAATAATATTTTTTATAAATAAAAAACAAACATTTCAACTTCCAAATAATCGATCGTCATTTAAAAGTAACTTCCTCATAAAAATTCTTGTTTCACGTTTGGTCAAATTTACATAGTAATGGAATTTTGTTTTTGCTTATGTTGTTCTCTTTGATCGAGTTTGTCTTATTATCATACTTATTCGGAATTTTAGTCATTCTCATTGACTCCGTGTCTCCTAATTTTTGTAGTGATAATATTTACATGCTTGGGTTATTTTTTGTATTTCTTGGCTATGTTCCTTGAGCTCTCAAGGCCATTATCGAATGTAACTAACCTATTTAGACCTCTAGATTCTTGAAACATGCTCCATGGTTCTGTACCAACACCCCTAGATTTATCTCACTCACTTCATTTATATTTGACTTGTTGTTCATTGACTTAATGAACTTGCTAAGAGTCTCTTTCAAGTTGGATTTCTTCTTCAACTTGTCTAAGTCTTCTTATTTCCACATATTGTCATATTTATTTCAAATAAAGTTAAGATTATTTTTGCGACCAAGTTGATAAGGCTTCTTAGCCTAATAAGGTGTAGGCCCTTGGTTGAATTTACTTACATGCATTCAATAATCTAATATCGCAAATTGATTTGCATTTGTTGGGTGCTATGCTTTGATTTCTTTTAAAATAGCTAAATTAATCTTTAGTTGAGCTATCTACAACTCAAGCGTAATATATTTTTCTAGTAAAATCTCTCCACTCCTCACTACATACATCCCATACTTATTTTTTTGTCAGACGAATATTTATTGCTAAAAATGACTTCTAATAATGTGTATGCTTCCTCTAGAATCTTGTTTATTAAAACTATCCCACTTGCAGCATCAATCACTAGCAGATTGTTCTCTATCTTACAACGGCTCATCGTTTCACTTAACGTAATTGGTGATATGATTTTAGATTTTTTCCAATTTTACTGGTGGAAATTACTTTGACAAGAATAGTTGAGTCAATTACTCCCAATTTGTGATGCATCATATCTTGGCTTTTCTCTTGAAAGATAATAAGAATAATTTCAAACACATTGTATCAACTTGAACATTATTGTATTTTCCCATATCGCATATATCAAGAAAACCAAACAGGTGAGAGGTGAGGTGTTACTCTGAAATCTGTAATAAACATATGATTGTTTTACATCATTGTCATTAGCGCGAGTCTGATCTCAAATTAAGAATGCATGAACCTTAGGTCTTAAGATACTTGGATTGAATTTCAAAGAAACGTGCATTAACCCACAAGTCTAAATAATTTTTTACTAAATAAAACAAAAGGTAAAATTAAATTGGTGATGTAGAAGATCATATTTCTTTATTATAATTAAAATAATAAAACAATAAAGAAAACAAATATCGGTTTTGTAGAATATCAATATTAAAAAAAATCATAGGGTCATTGGAACATGTATTACACATATTATTATGAAGTTTAAATAATTAAATCAATATGATATAAACATATTTTTCAAAATCATATTCTCTTTTAGAGTGTTGTCTTTATCTCTCGTTCACCCGCAACTAACATTCTTATATGAGTGGTTATATCTCTAGTCTATGAATTCGTACAATTGGGTCATGCAATCTAAGAATCTAGTTCAGAATTCACGATGTCATGACTGTAGCGCATTACTCATTAACCGATTTGGATCAATACATATGTGAAGTACGCATCACCTCTAGGACTCAATCTAAATTTATTTTATTAATAAATTTAACCCATAAGTAATATGAGGAAATATACGTACTATACTGGAAAAAATAAAAATGGTAAATGACGAGTGTGTATTGATATCACATATCTTAACAGGACATGTCCCAAGGATTATTTCATTGTTCCTCGGATAAATCAGTTGGTGGATTCCACCTCGAGAAATAAATTGTAGTCTTTTATGGATGTCTTTGCTGAGTACAATCATATATAAATGGATCTGAAGAACCAGGATCATACCACGTTATGATGTTTATCATTGATAAGGGGCTGCACTGTTACAAGGTAACCGTTTAAAGAATGGTGGGGCTAATTACCATCGCTTAGTCAACAAAGCATTTTCCAGTCATATTGGGAGAAATGTAGAATTTTATATTTATTACATGATGCTAAATATTCTAAGGGAAGATGATCATCTACTTGACCTAAAAAAATTCTCTAATTTGGAAGTCATCAATTCAAAGATGAATCCAGAGAAGTGCACTTTTGGAGTGCTATCAGGAATTGTTTTAGGGTACATCATTAATGAGAAAATGATCAATGTTGCCCCTGAGCAATTAGATGCACTATTAGCTATGGACCCTCCACGCTCTTAAAAAGAAGTTCATGTGTTAACTTGAAGGTTGACAGCTTTGAATAGGTTTATGTCAATATCATCAAATAAATATGCGTAATTCTTCTAAGTGTTGGGAAATGCAAAATAATGCAATAGGTCCCCAAAATATCATAAGAGTTTGTTGAAATCAAGAGACATTTATATTCACCTAAAAATTTGTTCAAACCAATCATCGAAGAAAGGCTCTATGTATATGTGGCGGTATCTGGTTATGTTGTGAGTGCAGTGTGAGTTTGGGAGGTTGACAATTACCCTCGCACTATTGATTATGTTAGTAAGATTTTTTTGGATGTTGAGAAAAGATACCTAGATTTGGAAAAGATAGACTTAGCCTTAGTGATAGAAGCTACAAAAATGAGGTTGTACTTTCCAGCGCACTCCATCACGGTTGAAATTTTTTTTCCACCCAAAAGTATGTTAAAAAACCGGATGTTTCAGGTTGAATGGCCAAGTAGTCTGCAGAATTGAGGGATTAAAATATTGATTTTGCACCTCGCACAATGATCAAGGCACAAGTTGTATCATATTTTTTGGTTGAGTTCCATTCGGAAATACTTAGTGTAGAATCTTGTATCAATAAGCCTGGGAAAGAATGGGTAATTCGAACAAATTGAGGATATAGTATGATGGGTTGTTAGGCACAAATTTATTTACTCTCCCCTTCAGAGAGTTAATATACCAAGCCATACATTTTGGTTTCAAGTCATCAAACAATGAAGCTGAATGCGAAGCAACAATAGTTGGCTTAAGGTTTTCTCAAATGTGTGGTGCCAAAATAATCCGATTAATAAGTGATTCACAACTGCTCATACATCAAGCCCTGGGAAAATATGAAACAAGGAAAGAACAATTGGTGAAGTATTTGTGAGTGTTAAAAGAAGCTTTTTCCTGCTTTAAATGGGTGAAGTATAAATATGTACTAAGAGCTAAAAATTCAATACATGACTCTTTAGCGACTGCTACATACTTTAAGGCATATCCTTGGATTTTGATACAAGAATTTCATTATATAAAAACGACTCTTGAAATGAACGTTGAAAGTGAGGAAATTTATTAAATATCTATAATAACCACTAAAGACTAAATGTATGGGACCTAAGAAGTCATTACTAAAGAAGCCTTCCCAAATACAAACCTAACCAAGAAATTGATGTTTAAAGCAGGCGAGTTTTTGATTTTGAGAGGGGCCCTCTATAAGAAATATTTTAGCAAGCCTCAATTGTGCTTCCTCAAATTCGATGAGTCCCAAGTAGTTTTAATTGATTTATATAATGGGGAAAGGTCTGTCCATTGAGGATACAAAGCTTGGACTATTAGGGTATTGTTAGAAGGATATTATTGGTCATCTATCATGACAGGTTCTAAAGAGCTAGTTAATAGATACGATCTTTGTTAGAGATTTTGAAATCTAATATATGTACTAGCAGTTCCTATGTAGCATGCGGTACCTTTTGATAGATGGGGGCTTGATTTGGTTAGACCACTTCCAATGGCTTATGGAGGATGTTGAATTATTATCTTAGAAATTTCTTATTTTTCAAAGTGGGTAGAATCTGCACTCCTCTCCGGAACTAGCGCAAAATAAGTAAGCAAGTTTATCCTTTCCAACATATGTTTCAGATTCGTAATTCCTAGACGTATTATGATGGATAATAACCATCAATTTGACAATAGGTACACGGAAATTTTCTGCACATCAAGAGGAATTGGCCATTGTTTCTCTTCATTTTTTTCATCCCAAAGCTAATGGACATATAAAGATTGTAAACATACATATTTTGATGGGTCTCAAAAATAATTTAGAAGGGGCATCATGTAGATGACCAAATTACCTTCAATAAGTACTGTGGGCCTACCGAACTACTCCACATAATCTACACAAAAATCTCATTTTGCATTGGTCTATGGGATAGATGCAATAGATACAATATAATAAACGTTTCCTTCTTTTTGGGTTCAAAATGATTCCGAAGAGGATAATGAGGTTGTACTAACAGCTCAGCTAGACTTGATTGAATAAAAGGGAATTATAGCTCATTTAAGAGCGGTGCAGTATTATGGTTTAATGATAAGAAAGTATGCGTCTAAGGTACGAAGAAGATAATTTGAAGTGAGGGATAAGGTTTTAAGAAAAGTATTTTTACACACCAAATACATGAAATTTGGAAAGGTGGCTCCAAATTAGAAACGACCATACACTGAGTGTGAAAACATTAAGTAAAGAACATGTCAATTAACTGACCAAGATGGCAGTCATTTGAGGCACCCGTGGAAAATCGAACACTTAAGGTTATATCTCGAGTAAATATGTACTGTAAATATATACTTTGTTTTTGGTTAATATAAATATTTGGGGGCGTATTTTTTTCTACCCTAGTGGCTTAAGGATGTTTTAATGAGTTATTTGAATCATTATCAATCTACCATCTTTGCCTTTAAAATTTATTTATAAGTATGGTTACTATATTAATTATGTTTTCCTTCGAATGGATTACCTTCGAATGGGTTGTGTATTAATTTTTTTTAATCTTCGAATGGCTTGTGTATTAATTTTATTTGCCTTCGAATGGATTAACTTTGAAACGCTTGTGTATTAATTTAGTTTGCCTTGCGTATTGGTTTTGATTGCCTTCGGATGGATTATCTTCGAATGGTTTGGGAATTAACTTTGTGTGCTTTCAAATGGACTACCTTTGAATTGTTTGTGTTTAAAGATTGATTAGCTTCAAATATAGTGGATAAAGGAATGAGGATAAAAATATATAAGGAAATAAGTTAAGTTGATGAGATAATAGCTAATACAAAACGTCTCGGAAACCCCAATGACTTGATAAAATCTGAATTGAGAAACAAAAAAGATGATTTGGCATTACCAAAGACTTATCTAAGAACTTTGACCCATTATAACAAAAATGCATTGTGATTAATAAAGACTTTGCACAAAACAACAAAATTTGAGTTTATTAACCTTTAGGTTCTTTCCAATCGAGTTATTCTTTCTCCTTTTTTTGAGCTCCCACTTCCGAAATCCCTTTCCTCGCTATCGTTAAAAACATCGTTGGATGATTCCTTAAAGATACCAAGCCCATCGACTATGGGCATGCCATAGAATATAAGTTATCTAGGACCAGTCCTTACGAAGACCCAAGTGCTAGTGTGTGGAACCTGTTATGGAATTCGAGTACCATGTCTGACTTGGATGAGACATCCCGCTTGTGAAAGTAATCTATAACCACATTAGTATATGCATTTATAGCATCATCAGCCTCTTGTGTGGACTTCTTCTTGAGAGAGGATATTTAATTTTCCAACCTTTTGATAAGAGCCTCATGAGTGCTTTTCTCACCCGATAAACGCTTAATGGTTTCGCCATAAGCAGTTTGCTGATTTTTCAATGAAGTGATATCCCCATAGCTTAATGATTGTAGTTTTTCATAATCAGGCTACAAATTTTCTATATCTTCTTTGATTGACTTGATCTGTTTGAATAAACGGTTAGCTTTAGCTTTTCGCTCTTTGGTAGAAGCCTTCTGATTATTGTTTGCCTCTTGAAGAGAAGCGATGGTTTCATTTTGGGACCTCATTTCTCTCTCTAAATCGATAATCGGCCTCACATAGCTCAGCACCGAATACCCAAATACATCATTTTCCTTCAAAAATTGAAAAGGAACCCCTTTGAACACCACAACGGTGGCGTTGCTTGTAGATTCTGGGAAGTCAGTTTCAAAAGCATCGAAGTCGAATCCCTCAAGACCTTCTATTAGATTGACATCTCTGAATGTCTGCCTCTCAGATGGCGAGTGGGGAAATAGGATCGAATGTTGTGGTTGTTGGAAGTTCAAAAGTAAGGATCATTGGAGGAGTAACTTCTAAACGAAGGATAATCTGTTTTCTTCATTTTCTTGTCTTTTTTATCAATACATTGCTTGCCTTTCTTATATGTTTTATTTTTCTTAGACATGGGAGGTTTTGAGAGCACATAACCTTACTCGATAATGGAAGCATCTGCAGCTAACAAGGCTAAATTAATGTTATATGACAGCTCTTTGATTCCAACTTTAGCAGCAATCTGTGATAAACTTTCCTTGTTTTTATTATCATTTCTCCGATGGCTGGGGGCTTTGTACTTGGTCGGAAGATCTAGCTTGCCATCAACGACTTTGGTTCTCTTTAGAATGACGAAATTCCGAGGAGGAGTGCTAAACTGATCTCATGTTAGCTCTCGTTCAGGATTAGTCCTCCAAAAGTTACTTTGAACGAAATTGGTAGGAGTAAAGCATTAATGGAAGCTATTGGACCACTTTGATTTTACCCACTTATTCAGTATCTTAAAAGCGACATTCGCATCGGTTAGATTGTGTAGATATGGCTTCAAAATGACTGATACAGGAAATAAGTTAAGGGTACGCAGTGAAAATTTTAGAGGGAAAAATAGAAAGGTCAAAATTAATTTTATAGAGACCTATATGTATTCCTCTAATATCTAGTAAGCTGACTCGGATTACCCTAGGGGGTGATTTTTTTGCCATTCTCCCACCAAGCACTAATGAAAAAGAATTGTATCTTCCATATTTATATGCCTCCAATAGATCATCCACCACTTTATAGTCATTCCACATGTTAAAGTAGTAAAAAGGCATTTGGGAGTTGTAGAATAGCCTTACAATAGCAACTAGCTACTCCATTGACATCCGAATCTCAAATTGTCTTGATGATATGATGCATGACATTAATGTTTACCAGGAATTTTGGCTATTTTGGCTTGAACACAATCTTACTGAACTACAATACCTTATGATTTCAAGGTCCAAGGGGAACCGAAGGTCCCAGTTGAGAACATCGATATAAACAACTCATCAGAGTCTCTCTGGGTTTAGGGAGCCTTACTTTAACTACTTTAGGGAATCCCCACTTCACCCGAATAGCCTCTAACTCTGTCTCGTGAAAATAAACATAAGAGATTTTGTCGAGCGCTAATAGGTATTTGACACTTAGCCTTTCAAAGTTAGGTCTGACGCATCCAACCAAAGAGGATGAGAAACCTTTAAAAAAATTTGAGGGCTTTATTTTTTCCCTTTATCACCTTTACTTTTTTATTCTTTGAAGCTTTCTTTTTCGCACGCCTCGAAGTCTCTCCGGTTTGACCAGATGTCTCAAGGGAAGAGTCTTCACTAACGTCCTCCATATTTGTTTTCCATTACCTTTGGACCAGATCCTGAAGGTTCAATGAGTTGAAAGTTAACATTCTCCTATTCGTTTGATGGTTGAGGAAAAAATTATTCAAAATAAACATATACTTCTTCCCTATTTGGATTCGGTAGGGACACAGCTGGTTGAGACGTAAGGTCTTCTTCCATGTTCAGATTTTGCGGGGGGGGGGGGGGGGAGAGATTCATTGGAAGGTTTCTTTCTGCTGCACTAACCATGTCCTTTCTTTAGGATTAGTTTCACCATTAAATTATCTTGTCACTCTCCGAGGAGTGTTTTCTTCAGAATCGGAGCCCATGAATTTGAATGATAAACGAACCCGACAGCTGGTGGCGCCTTGTGACCGAGATGGCTTCAATGAGCAACTATGAGAAGTAAATGACTTGCCGGTTGAAAAGGGTTCAGAACATATATTACATCTGTTGTAAGGATATACTCCTCCAAAGTCGGTAGATTGAGTTACCACGACAGTTCGAGAGGAGGTAGCTAACCCAGCAGTAACCCTTGCCTTTTTCTTTTAGTCGTCTAGTTTAGACAAGTTTAACAAACCACCTTTGGTTAATATGTTTCTAGCAGTGAACATACAAACACCAAGATGCTACCAGATAAAAGATTACGGTAGTGGAAGCGATGGAGGAAAAGAGAAAGATCGTCGGTGATAAACTAAATATTAAATAACAACAAACAGTTACTCTATCTAGAGTGTGATTGTTCTCTCTCTAGAACTATCTAAAGTGGAAAAATAAAAAAGAAATTTATATAAATAAGATGTAGAAAACTCTTGAGTACCCTACTAGGAAAATGGAAGTGCTAGGGACGGCTATTGAATTCTAGAGAAGTGGAAATGTCTCATATTGATTGGTTAGCCTTACCTAGGGTAAAACAAATTTGTGGCTCCACTCAAGAAGTGACACGTGTCATGAAAAATAAACTGTTAAAAACTCTGACATTTAGATAGTAACCTTCTTCAAACTATGCCATCGGATACGGTTCGAATAAATTAACTACAAGGTTTAAGAAATACTGGAAATTCAAGTTTGAAAGAATATACCACTACAATTTGAATATATATCAGTTATCCCTTCCAAAATGTCTTTGAGATGGCTAAAGAGGCTAGTTGATGGGTTCATAAATATTTGAGTGTGGTAAACAGTGATAGGGTTGGATTTCTTCGAGAGAAAAATTTAGACCTAAGATAAATAGTATACTCACACTACACTTTTATCTTTTATCTCGGTTGTGTATTTGCTACTTCTTTACTTATTATCTTTAGCAAAATTTATAAATAAATAATTGTTAATGGGATGTCCTGGTCTTTGGGCTTGGCCCATATCCATGAACTTTATCTCTCTTAACCTTAAATGCAACAATTCATTTATCTCCCAATCGTCTACCTTCAACTTATTATACCACTCATATAATTACCCAAATAATCTCTAATCCAATTTACACATTTTCAAAACTAGTGTGTTTTTACTTGTAAAGGTCCATTACCAAAATTTTGCTACGTAATAAAAGGCCAAACCTTAAGGTCGTAAAGCCTGAATGCACCTAGATAACCTATGCTATTAACAATATTTCTTCTTTAAATAATGTCAATGTTGGTTTCTAGTGAGAAACCATAGCTTCTCTCACTAGTTTGTAAGATAATTTATAATTTATAGTTTTTATTTTAGTTGTAGTTTTTTTAAAATTATTAATAAAACTTCAACATTCAATGAACTGAATTTTAGATAAAATAATGGTAATTTATCAATAACAACTCGACATCAAACTTATTTATCAATAGTCACCAAGATTTAATAAAGTATGGATAATCACCTCGTAATAAATGAGTATTTAAAGATAACCACAAGATAGTCCAACATACCCTTTCTCTACTATTTTTTTAATGTCATATCTTTCAAATCATAGCTCTAAAAAAACGAAAAATATCATTGGTTTTATTTATTTTTAAACAGACATAACTAGATCTATGAAAGATATTATTTAGGGATGACAATGGGTCGGGATGGGTGCGGGTATAGCTAAACCCGTAACCCATCCCGTCTATGTTTTTCCAAACCCATACCCTAACCCTTACCCGTCGGGTAGTAATATTTTTTTCCCACACCCAACCCGCCGGGTTCGGGTACCCATCCGCGGGTACCCATGGAAGTTTTTTTATTTTAATTAAATTTATAACGATATCTTGAATATGAATTTGACACTAATTCCACAAGTCTGGTATAAAAAAAGAAAATATATTTCTTAAAAACAATTTAAGAAATTTAAATTTAATATTTAGATCGAAAAATTTATTTTTGAAAATATATTGTATCTTAATAAGCTAATATTTTGTTATCCATTCGTAATTATTTTTCTTTTAATTTGATTAGAAACATTATTAGATCTTCTGGAATTTGATATTAATTCCAAAAATTAAAGGAAACATGTTTAAATATATCAAATTTAAATATGTTAGTAAATATTTTTTAATTTAATTAATAATATTATTATTGGACATAAAAATGAAAATATTTTCAAAAGAGATGTTGAAAAATCAAATTCAATATTTAAATGTAGAATGATATTTGTCAAAATATACTATAATCATTATAAGTATCAAATATTTTGTTTAAACGTAGAATGATATTTTGTTTAATTAACAAATTTAGGAGTATATTTTTCAAAATATACTGATTATTCTCAGTTTTGTAGAGAAAAAACAATATTTGAAAAAATAGACTAAAAAATTAAATTAAATTAAATGTTTAAATGTAGAATAATACTTTTTTTAAATATATTATATATATTAACAAATAATAAATTATTTTTAGCATTACATAATACAAATACTAATATCAGTAATTTTATTTTAAAGTTTGTTAAATAATATAAGATAATTTATTTTTTATATAATATTAATTTAGCGGGTACCCGTCGGTATTACCCAATGGGTCGGGTTCGGGTTGGGTACCCGTGGGAAATTTCTTAAACCCATAACCCATCCCAAACCCGGCGTGTAGTAAATTTTCAAATCCACGACCCATCCGCGGAAAAAAATTTAAACCCATAACCCATCCCATCGGGTCGGCTCGGGTACCCGCGGGTTTGGGAAAAATTGCCATCCCTAATATTATTTGAGTTTTAATTTATTTTTTAGTTGCTAAATATGTGTAATTTGGTTGTAAAAAAATGTGTTTTCCAATTGCGGAATTAAGTGTAACTTTATTCAGATAAATTTGAAAGATATGGGGTTTCAAAAGTTAAAAAGAATGAATTTGTGAAAGTTAAATAATATTGTTAGAGAGATTTGTGGTACAAAATTTATGTAGGTATGGGTGATTTAATTTCTAACATTATAGTTATCCGCAACTCTTCCATACAATTATATTATATTCGATAGTTTTATTATTTTATTTAATATTGTATAAAACGTTGAAATCAATATTTGAAGTCGGAGAATTTATCATATCTCAATTTAAGGATGTCAATGTTGATCTCAGCTAGTCCGAACCGACACTATCTGTTCAGATTCAGTCGATTTTGTCGAGTCTGAAGTTATAACACACCAAATACAAATTTGAAAAATACGATCCGTATGCAGAGTAAGTCCAACCCGAACCTGAATAATAAACTATATATTATAAATAAAAACTATATATAATAATAATCATATTATATAAAAAATTACTACTGCTAAATAATTGTTTTTCAATAATATATAAATTTGGTTAATAATTACTAATTATATTATTTCACTAATTATTATTTATTTTTTAATACTATTTATTAATTAGCTTTTACCATGATTTTCAATAAAATTTAAATTCTTATAATTATTATTTTATTTAAATATAAATTCACATTTAATTTTGTTATTTAACCTAATATCATGTTATTTATTAGGTAATTTTGGAATTGATATTTTAAAAGTTTTTTTTATGATTTTGATAATGAAGATGAATATGAAAATACCGTGATAAGTGATGGTGATGAATATGAAAATATTGTGATATAGAATTTTTGGAAATCGATGTCCAAACCCATAAAAAATTAAAAAATTAATTTTAGATTTTTACTTTTGGAATTCGAGAGACTGCTTTTAAATGGTGGCTAGGTTTTCTTTTAGGTTAGAAGAGAAGAGCGTTGTGGAATTTTAACTTGAACGTTGTCTACTTATATTGGATTTATAGTGACTAGGGTTTATGGGTTAATTGATCGTGAGCATAAATTAATCGGGTGGATTGCTGGAAAAGAAAATTAAAGTGGAAAAGAAAATTAAAGTAGATATGTTATTTTGGTGGTTACTGGAGAAAGAAAGTACAGAAGATAAATATGATGTTTCATGAAAAATTATATAAATTAGGTATTTTTTTAATAAAGAGAATAGTGTTGTTATCGGATCAGATTGGTCTGAGTTTGGACTGGATTGGGACCGATTCGGTAAGTTACCAGGGGTCGTGTCCGGACCGCATAGAGCCAAATATCATAGATCAAGACCGGCCCGTTAAGAGTCGAGTTGGTCCGGTCCGACTCTTAACGGATGGAGTTTGTTAGTTTATGATAAAATTTTAGAGTTTTAGTTAAAAATATACATATATTATGAAATATATATATATATATATATATATATATATATTTCTTATCGGGCTAGTTACCGGCGGACCAGTCCAGACCGGTAAAAAAATTGGTTCAGAATTTTGATAATTTTTTTTCAGAGTTTTACTTATCTTGAATGGGTCTTACCGGTCTGGTTCCGGACGGATTAACAGGTTGGAAGACCCAATACCAGTTCTAGAAAAAAATAAAATATTTTTTTAAATAAGAAAAATAATAAATTTTAAGAATAAATAACTTTATTTTTTTATTATTAATTTATACAATATTTATTATATTAAAATATCGTCTCTTATCAATTGGTTTTCTCAATTGATTTTGAATCGTTATGTTATGTAGTGATAATTGATAAATCTTTGATCTTCGTTTTTTTTTTCTTTTAAAGCAAAAATAACCATTATATTAAAGGACTCAATTAGAGTTTTATAAGAAATTTCGATTTTTTTAGCAATAAAACAAAAAAGGAAAATTTGGTCACATATTTGGTAAAGTACCAAATCCAAACCTAATACAGTCTTTGATCTTCGTTTCTAAAATTTTGGTTTTATTCTATATAGTTGTTGCTGCTGCCAGACTACGACTGACACTTGTCCTGTCGAGTAAGAAAAGAAGAATAAAAACCTGATAATACGGGACTTGGTCCCTATTAAAATGCGAATGCGAATGGACTGATCATCATAAAGTGGAATTGAGCGACTCCGTGACAACGAGTATGTAGACTGTTCGATCTTGACCCAAACTGTTCCCACCACTTGCTACAATGGAATGATGATGCTCAGCTAAAAACGTGCATAATAAAGTCCTCCATTCGAAATTCGGCCGGGAAGGTTTTATAGGGATTTTTTTGGTTATATCGAAGATTTCAAAATCATTTTTTTTCTGTTGATGTGGGAAGATTAATTTACGGTTTTGGTTAAATTAGGATAAAAAAAATGTTAACCATCCTTAAATTTAAAATGTTTTAAAATTTTTACTATTTTGTTTTTGGATCCGTTTGTTCAACTGCCGGTTGAGATTTTTTTAACCGTTGGTAGAGTTTCCCGTCATATGAAATTTTCTCATCCGCCGGATGAGACTTTTTCACCCGCCGGGCTACCTATATCCATCCCGGCGGGAACTCCTCCGTCGGTTGAGAAGGTCCATCCCGGCGGGAGACACAAGGGTATTTTTTATAAGCTTTAAAACTGGTTAAAATTTTCGGGATACTTATCTTTTTGGTTCTAGATTTAGTGAAAACCTTAATTTACCCTTCTTATATAAAATCAAATTTTGAACAAAAAAACTAACTTTTTTTTTCTTCTCCAACTAACTTTTTCTCTCTAACTAACCTAACAACCCAAAACCGCCAAAATCCATGGATTTTAGCGACTTGAATGATGAATTTAATTGCAATATTAATGATTTTGCGTCGCGGGAGGAGCCTTTAACGGACCATCTCGAAACCCAGGCTGAGGTATATTTCAAAAATTCTATACTTTCTGTGCGATTCTCGAACTCATTACGCCATAAAACATTACGCCATAAAAGTGATGAACTGTGAACCCAGAATTCGTAAATTTGCATTTTTTTAATGTCAAAATCGCGAGGACGGGCCTCGTAAATTTGGCGAGATCCCGAAAGCAATCTTCGCGGATTTGTCAATATTACGAGGCCCATCCTCGCGATCTTGACAAATTAGTGTTAGTTTTTTTTTAATTTGGTTCAATTACATGTATAGTTATGCGCGATGTCGTTGGTTAACATGCACAATTATGTTAAATTGAAATTAAGGATATTTTGATATAATTAGCGCATACCATTTGTAGGGACTGGACCAACCGCCATGTTCGATGGCCGATTACACGAAAATGTTTACTACGGATACCTTATACACCAAACCCGATTTGGTCTTATGGGTCGAATACGAAAACAAAATATTATGATTCATTGTGTTAAGTAGTAAAAAATACGACGGTAGCAAAAATGGGAAAACTCCTAGGATATATTTTAGGTGCGAGAAGCACGAGTTTTACAAACCTAACCCCAAATCGGAGTATGTTAAGAAGCGCCGAGAATGTTCATAAAAAAATGCGGACGTCCGTTCTATTTAAGGGGAAAACCGGTCTTAGAGCAACCCGGTTATTGGAAATTGATAGTGGTAAACGGGAAACACAACCACGAACCGGTTTTGCACTTGGATGGTCACTCACGAGCCGCTAGACTAAAAGTGAAAGAAAAGGCCATGACCGATGAGTTCGTCAAATTTTATCAAAAGGTTGCCTATTTTCGACCACGCTCGAAGATTATGACAAAAACCTTGCCGAGTTACACCACACGTATGCATTTTTTTTCCCAATGTTTGTCGATTACGTGATGAAACAACAGATAGACAATTATGGACACAAAATTCTCAATATCCACACCAACAAATTTAAACATTTGGGTAACTAAACTAGCAATCAGTGAGTTATTAAACCATCTCCATACATTAGTTATATTATTAAGTGTTAGAATTCTAATTTATTTTATCTTACGTTATAGGGCGGAGAGTGCTCAATCGAGCCTCAAACGGGAAATCGGTACTAGTCTATGTACATTTGAGTAATTTTGGAAAAATGTTCATGCATTACATTACCGCTCAACACTGTAAGATTCTCGAATCGTTCGAGCGAAGTACATCTCGTCCAAGAAACTCAACTAGAGGAGTTAATGCGGCAATCTATAAGGAAATCAAAGGTACACTTTCATGTACGCATATAGAAATAATAGAGGAAAATCTTAAAACGACCTTGGAAATATGGTTCACTCTAGGAATGTGCGGTTGTGTTATTAGAAAGATGTATAATTTACTGTGTGCATTCGAGTTAGCTTTGATTTATAAAGAAGGTAGGGTGATTCAAAATGATGATTTTGATGTTTATTGGAGTACTTTAAAGATGAAAGCTAAAGATGAGGTTGGTACCGAATATGAGCTTACGAGAAAACTCTCCTTAATAGATAGCACCATCCGCGGTTACGTTGCAATCGTTTGTAATTTATACTAACACGGTTTATTTATTTTAACATTTCCACGTTTGTTATTATTATAAATATTAGTTTTGTTTTTAATTCTTGTAGAGAATTTATGACAATTTCATCCAAATTGCATTAAAAATTGGCCAAAAAACGCAGTGGCACATTAGTGAACAGAGGATTAACAATTTTGTCTAAATTGCGAACAAGGATCGCCATAATTTTTCCAAATCACGTAACCTATTTCCGCGATTTGGACATGATTGTGCCCTCCGTGTTCGCGAACTAGGCAAAAACCGAAACCCTATCTTCGCGAACAATATTGGAATTTTTTCCATTTTTCATTTTATGTATGTTCCCGAGTTCCAAACTCAAGTGTTTTTGGACCAATAGTATACTATAGTCATTTAAATCCATTACTAAAAAAATGAGCAAAAAGAAATCTTCCGAAATCAAGTCTAAAACAACTTAAAGGTAGCTTAAAATTGCGAAAAAATACACCATAAATCATAAAAATTAAAACAGAATTGACGGAAACCCATACTTAAACAAGAACTGAAGAAAACATTAACTCAACCAATAACTGACTGAATAATTTTCAATAACTCATCGGAAACGAAGTTTATCTATCAGGCCAGTTCCATTTCATCAACTTCATTCCTTCTTTCGCAATCGTGTACTCCACTGCAGCAACACGAATTTCCTCTTCCTTGATGGTAATAATGTCGGAATGGACATGATCCATCTGATCCTCCGTTATAGTATCTGTGAGTTGGCAGTTGAACAGGTTAAAGAGAACATGACGTTCTAAGTTGTTGAGGTCTAAAACCTGATGTACACAAAAAAAAAAAATTATAACATACCACCGAGCTTTAACCTCATCCAAATGCCCTGAAATTTTAGGTGGCTGCACGCCATCCCTACCGTATAGGAAATACAAATGGAAAAGCATTGCCTCCCAGTATGGTTTACCCCATTCTTGCTTGT
Organism: Limnanthes douglasii subsp. nivea; assembly: GCA_036936605.1. Classification (NCBI taxonomy): domain Eukaryota; kingdom Viridiplantae; phylum Streptophyta; class Magnoliopsida; order Brassicales; family Limnanthaceae; genus Limnanthes; species Limnanthes douglasii. The sequence goes on along the minus strand of JAUPFV010000005.1, from coordinate 121,613,750 downwards.
AGGTTTTACCTACTTTGACAGATGCTTTCATCAAATATTAATCTTCCAACTCAGTCCAAAGAGATATATTTATTGTATTTATTTTTAGTTTATCTGTTAATGGTTGGAGAGTGTCTATTTGTTCAAAAAAATTTCTTTAGATAACGTAATCGAAGTAGACTAATCGATACATGACACTTATAAGATAAGGATAACGTAATCCAAGTGGACCAATCAATACACGACACTTGTAATATAAGGATAACGCAATCCAAGTAGACCAATAATTTTGTGACACCTAATACTTACAAAAGTACACACATATCATTGAGCTTTATTATGGGTCTCATTATAACATAGATTCCATGTTCTTTAAAAGGAGACCTCACCTCGCTATAATGAGACCCAATATCAACTCCCGCTTAAAAGACAACTACCACCAAATGCGACTCCCGCCACAATAAAAACTCCTGCCTTAATTGCCTCCCGTCTATAAATTGACATGAAATATAGGCCAACAAGAAATCCACCAAATATTTACAAAAAAAAAAAAAACACAAACACTTTAAGAGATGGAGTTCAATGTCGATGAAGACTATTAGTTGCGTCAAACGGTGAAGGTTGTCTGCCGAGAGATGTCTGAATATACGAATGATGCATTTTTTGAAAGGGTCCTATGTATGATGTATTTCAACTACGGCCATTCAAGAACAACATGTCTTGTTGTGCGCAGTCGTGACGAAATCAAACGCAAGTACCTTTTTGTTAAACCGCTCCAACATTTATTGTTCTTGCCATTTAAAATTAAGGAAGAAACGGCTTTTGTCTAGAACATGACGGTGGTAGATTACATCACTAGGGATATGGTAGCGTATATGGAGGATAGGATTACATCAAAGGATGAGGTGGATGTTGTTAAAGATAACATGGGATACGAATTCGATTACTTAGCATTCTGTTTTTTTCGGTTGTGTTTTTGAGTTTTCATGTTTCGATAAGTTATTGTTTGATTTTGTGATTATCTTACATGTTGTTTTAGTTTTTATGTTTTTCTAAGTTATTTTTTGGGTCTTATGTTGTTTACATTCAACTATCTTACTTTGTACGCACCTATTTGAAGTCAAAATTCAGTTTTCATTTTTTTTGTTCTAATAACATAAGATACGTTAAAATATAAAATGATATAATAACATATGATGCGCATGTAAAATTTAATCCAGATAGTCATAAAGCAGGGGAAAACGATAGTCACGAGAAATCCACAAAATAGTCATATAATACAAGTCATGCAATACAAGTCACTCAATCACTCTCGTAGTACTGGCGCGCCACAAGAAAATACTCCTGCATCGACCATGCATCTCCTCCATACTCATCGCGTCCAATCTTGAACATCCATCAATAACACGATCAGCCAAGTAATACACCCGTGCCTGGTAAGTCATCGCTCTCGGGATCTCTACTACATATGGACCAGATGACTCGCACCGAGGATCAATGAGGGTGTACCATAGATGATCCTAGACCCATAAAGATAGATAGGTCATACTCGGACGACTTATAATATATGTGTCATCACGAATCCTCGGATCAACGACGTACGACAACCGTGCTCTCCATGTAGCTTGATCCCACAAATAACGCGTGTTAATACGCCTCCTCCTACCTGGTGATAAAACAGGTCGCAGTGTCGTGGTGTATCCGGAATATGCCCAAACTGTCGAGCGACGCGTAGTGGATAATACGCCTCAATTATGTATGTTGCCTTTAGTGTATGGTCTATCCAGGCCACATCGCAGAAAGGGAAATGCTTGCGTATATGCTCGTACGACGTAAACCAGACCTGCAACATAATGAAAGAATGATTGATCAATACTAAGTAATAATAAAAGAGTGATTGATCAAAAAATAAAAATAAAAAGCTCGTAACTTACATTATGCTCCCTCAATGAAGACAGTGTATGGCGGGTATTGATACGAGTCTCATCATCCATGCGAAAAGTTGGAGGTGCGTATCTACACATAGTCGGCATAGAAGGCTCATAGAGATTGTTGACCGTAGTAAAAAAAGGAGAGGGGGGGGGGGGGAAATGATCATAGATCCACGTCTCTTACATAGCAACAAAACTAGTAACCCTAACGTGGTGTGTATGGACGTTTTGCTTAGATGATGATACAGCTGAGCTAATAAATACTGGCCCCAGTTATATCTAACTGATGTCCTATAGTGCTCTACAAACTGCAAGTAATCTAATGATATAATGTTCCCTGTCTTGTTCGTCACAACACAACAACCTAGAATGTGGAGCAAATAACCCCTCGTGACACATACTGCCATAGCATCAGAAATACACTCATCCATAAACACAATCCTGGATGTACACCTCACGCAAAATCTGTAGTCTAACCGATCTAGCACTACCAGCCTTGTTTTTCTCTAACTCCTTCTTAAGAAGATCGACGGGTATACCTAGTGAACTAGCATACCAAGCTACACGCTGACCATCACTAGGAAAAGTTTGAAGGTCGAAACCATCACCTATAACCGGAAGAATAGTGATAGTATCGACGTCGTCTAACGTGATCGGTATTTTACCGAATGAGAAGCGGAAGCTATTGGTCTCCATATGCCACTTCTCGATAAACGCATCAACTAGGTGCACGTTGGTAGACCAACGCTCGAAATAGTCGACGCGGGGAGCAAAACAAGTCATCATAACCTGCTCTCTCACATTGCTCTGACCGGTAAGATCCCATACATGATGGGTAAAGTACATAGCATAGCACCACATGGGTCGACGTACCTACACAATATTTAAGTAAATTAAACAATACATAAAATAACATTTACTACACGTTAAACAAATCCAAACTTACCTCTTAAATACGCTATATGCCTCGTGAAGTCTGTAGTCCGGATAAATATCCAACACATGGGAATTCAATCTCCAGAATTGCTGATACAGAGTCCCACGCGTAAGGAAAACCATAGACGCATGAATATTGGTGCGACGCCGATACCTAACTGACCGTGAAGTAGGCTCACGCTGCTCGGTGTCCGTGCCATCGGAGGCTCACTCTGTTCATGAACATGAGTACGCTCTCTACGAGGCATGCTGAAAATGAAAACAACACATTGTTATATACCAAAACAAACCCAAAATAATTACCAAACACCCTTCTATATATTTAGATGGAAGACATAAACATACGCAATGAATATGCAAGTCAATTTGGGGTCTAACATGTATAATTTAATAAAACATGTTAAATCGCGAAGATAATGTGCCCAGTACTGACGAAATTGCGAATAGTCTGTTCGCAATTTCAGGTTACAAAACGAACAAAATTGCGAACACACAATGCCCAGTGTTGGCGAAATCGCGAATATTGTGTTTGTGATTTCGCCGACACTAGGAATGTGTGTTCGCAAATTTTCTCAGGACAGCAACCTGCAGATGTAAGAACCTACGAACCGTAATCCTTTAAAACTAAACCAAATTCACAGAAAAACATACTAAAACGTCGAAAAATGCTTAACTAACATATACCTACAAGTAACTTTCCAAAAAACAACAATCATATAAAAATTCGAGTTTTTAGACAAAAACTATAACTCTAAATATCATAAAAAATACCTAACTAAATTTCAAAATAATTACACCAATAGGTATAAAATTCATACCGTACCGTGTTTGCAAATTTAGATTTGAAAAATCTTGTGTTTTTGGCTCGAAAAATTTGAAAGATTTTAAGTTAAAGAAAAGAGAAAAAAAAGATAATAGCTGAAAATAGTGTATATATAAGATGTATTTTAATAAAATATTGTTGTCTCATTTTCCATTACAATAAAAATGATCTCAATACAGCCTTACCTAATTTGGCCATATTGAAATTATAATTTTAAATTATAATTATTTAATTATTTAATGTGGACTTTAAATTCACTTTTAAATTTGAATGGGACAATTTTATTCTCAAACAAAATGTATTTATCTCGTAAAACACATAAATATAAATATTTTGTTCATTTCAAATTCATACGCATCACCACGGTTTAAACGACAATTCTTTATAAATTTTGTTTCACGATTTGGCATATTGAAAATATATTACAGCTGAAGTTGTAAAGATTGGGACAATATAACAACCTCGTTTTATTTATGGAAATTATAAAAAAAAATATAAAAACTCATTGAAAATTTTATATTAAAATGATAACAATGATTTTGTATGTATTCTGCTCTATTTATATTATAATATTTTTTTGTTTATTTTTTAAGACAATCACTTTTTCATTTTAAAATACGAAAAGTTTGGAGTTCGGGTGATGGTGAGTTGGAGTTTCACGTAAAATAATAAAAAACTATCGTGTTTATGAATTTCAATCATATTTTATTTTTTATTTTCAATTCATCATTCATTTAAATATTTATATCATTTTAAATTTGCAGCTTTTGAAATATACATCACAAATAACAATAGATCGGGTTTGGTAATTAGTTTTTATAAAATTTAAAAAAATTAAATCTATAACATAAATAATAATAAATTAGACAGATCATTAAAGTTTTATCCGAATCTATAACCCAAGACAAAAATGAAACCTAATAACTTCAAGTTCTATCAAAAACACTAATTTCAATCCGAAATATCAAACCATTCTCTCACTTATCAATTTTAATTTGCTAGGCCGGTATATATTGTTTCTTATAATTTTGTTGTCATGAACTATTTCATATTGCAGCAAACCAGTCAACCTTTATAAATACAATATTATTATATGTTTGGATCACACGGACACTTTATTGTTTATCACCTGAAACTGTATTGATAACTCAATTATAACACCAAAGCGATCCTTATTGAGTCATATATGAAAGAAGTTTGAGAATACATGCCAAAGATCGTAGTTGTGTGCATGAGTCGACTCAGAAAATTATAAGCATAGTTTTTTAGGGTAAGATAATTTCTGGATGATGTCGTTTGTGTATTCACCCGCCATATACTCATGTCTAAATGGTGGGACAATTCATATGAATGTTTGTTCGAATATAAAACCCGACATCATAGGTTTTTATGCTAATTCATGTGACCCTTAAGATTATGTTTCATGTGTAGTAATATCTAATTGTTCATTAACATAAATATGAGTTCTAATTATATCTCTAAGAAACCAAATTCCAAATCATAATAAGATTATTTAAGTAGAATAAAAATATAATATACTTATTTGTCAAAAATGTCGTGATATTTATGAGAATATGTATTATGACAATCATTTTCTCTTACTTTAAAATTTAAATGGGTGATAAGAAGACTATAATAAAGAGGGTAAGATCTAGTCATATAAGTCTGATAATAGTATATGAAACATTATTTAACCATATTATAGTAGATTCCCTAAGAAGATATTTAAGTTTCCAAAATTCAGATTTTGAGTGTTTTAATTTTTCAAATTTATCCAAGTTAGTAAAATCTAAAAGATATTGGAAATTATAGTGTTAATGCCATAATTTATTATCAATAAGAATCATTGTAAACTTTATGAATATACTAAGTTATAAATATATTATAAGATCAAGTTTCAAAATTTTATTTTTTATTAATCTTTTATGAGGTCGTCATTATTGATTATACACTTAACCATTGTTAACACAAATATATTTATGAAAAAAATCTACTTCATTTATTCAACAATTCATTTTTTTTGTAGTAGTTACAACAAAGATACTTAAAAAACTATCCATTATTTATTAAACTAAATCTTAGACCATTGCACAATCTAATCTATTTCCTAAATATCTATTAAACTGTTCCCTCACATTGATATTGGTAAGTAACTAGTAATATTTTCCCAACAAGAAATGATGTTGGACCCGAGTCATAGCTATAGTGAAAACATCTACCACTTGGAAATCCAAAGAAATATGATCCAATTCCCCCAATACACGAATATAATGATAATAAACTTCAATATGCTTTGTGCCTTCATAAAAAATAGGATTGATGAAAATTTGAATAACATCGATATTATCCAGAAATGAAGAAGAGTAGAAGTAGTCTAAGGAAACCCAAAGTCCTCAAGAAGACACATAAACATATAATTTCTGAATAATAAGTAAATATGACACAATGTTTGACTCAATAAAAGAATTTAAGACATGATCTTATTTTTATACATACAAGAAACTGGGGCATACCCTAAAAGAATAGCAATATGTACTATATTGACGTATTTCTGGACACCAAGCCGAATCAACATCGCTATAGGCAAGAAGTTGAAGAGATGAATGAGTATAAAAAAATAACCCACGAGTAGGTGAACATCAAGATATCGAATGATGCGTTAAAATTACATGAAGGCGAAGATGGCGATGAAAGAGTAGAAACAGACTGAACTAATCAACATCATAAAATATATCATATTGAGCAGTGGTTAAGTAGATAAGATTCCTAACCAGATGTCAATAAAGAGTAATATCATCTAAAAGGCTCCATTTATCTTTTCTATATTTGACATTTACCTTCATAAGAGTATCAATAGAAGAAGTGTATCCTAGATAGATAAAAGTGCTTGATTATAATTATGATAGCTCGCAAAACTACCATTGGCCTGATGATGAACTTCTAGTCATAAGAAGTATATGGGTTGGCTAAGATCTTTCATATGTAAATTGCATATAAAAACTGTTGAAGTTTAGTTTCAAACTACATGTAGTACCAATAATAATAATATCATCCACACAAATTAAGATAATAATTGCATTTGATATCGTGAAAAGAAACGAATCATACAAATTTTGTCTAAACTGAAATGAATAAATTGTACCATGAAACTTCTGAAACCAAATATGAGATGCTTGCTTGAGCCCATAATGAGAATGCATTAACTTGCAGATATCATGAGGAGAAGAAATAATCATACAAGAAGGAACATTCTTGTATATATCTTCATAAGATCATTATGAAGAAATATAATATTCACCTCTATTTGATGTATATGTTATGTTAAGTGACAATAGCTAAGATAGTTCACATACTTGTAATTTTTAAAACACGATAAACTTTTTCCTCATTATCAATCACATATTCTTGTTTTTTAGCCAGAGCTACAAGTTGATATTTTTTTTTTATTGGTTCAAAGACACATCAAAATGATGTGTTATAAAGAAATCCCACTTAAGCCTACTAGGTTTGACTATAAGATAACAATGAACAATATTTTCATATGTGATTCTCCTCAAATGTTTATAGTTCAACTTGAATTTTATTTTTCCAACACTCACATTTCATGACTTGTTTGTAGCTAAATAAATTAAAATAATGGATAAAGTAATGACAAGAAAAATATGATAGAAGAGATCATACCTACGAGTGGGTGAAGAAAAATGAGTTGATCGATGAAGAATGGTGAAAGCATCAGCATGATTAGGTGTCGAGTCAATATCAAAAGGGATCACAAAATAAGAATGACCAGACTCATTTCGACTAGGTCTTCTATACACAAAACCATGTTCAACCTTTTTTTTTATTATAGATTTTGGGATATCAGAAAAATAGACATAAGCGATAGAATACAGATGAAAGCTCAACTTTAGATGTGAAAAATATCAATTTTTAAAGAAAATCACATTTCTAGAATTTCGTAAACGATGAGCATGAGGATCATAACAAGCATGACCTTTCTGAAGGATAATATAACCAAAGAATGCACATTTACCAAACTGAGCATTAATTTTATGACCTTTTTAATATAAAGAGACACAAAATGAAGATAACCGAAAGTACGAAAGTCAGAATATAAAGATGAAGAACCAATCAACTTAAATAAAAAAGTAATGTATTTAATATAAGAGAAATAAAAATGGTAGACGTGATTCGCATAAAAGGAATATGGAATAAAAATAATTCAAATAAAATATTTCTTACGACATTAAGAAGGTGATTATTTTTTCTCTCATCAAACCCGATTTTTATGATATCGGAGGCCAATAACGCAAATAGAAATTACCTTTGATTTGAAAAAAACTTTAAAAATTATAATACATGTATTCACCGCAATTATGAGAATATAAAGCTTTGATGTTGGCAGAGAATTAAGTTTCAAAAAGTTCAAGAAAACACTTACAACAGAATAAACTTCAGTCATTGTCCAAAAGAAGTAAATACAAGTAAATCGACTAGAGTCATAAATTAAAGTACCAAAGTACTTGTTATGTACATGAGAAACAATATAAAAACTTTTTTCAATATCACTATTAAAAACATCAAAACATTATAGGGTATAAGATGAATTGTGAAGAGATAGTAGAAGTTTATGAATTGCCAAGTTTGCATTATATACCATCAAAATAAAGATCAATAGAAAAACATGCTTTATTTCACAATAATATTATGAAAAACATGCTTTATTTCCCCTCGGAGAAAGCTGAACCAACTGTTAACTACCACACCCAAAAAAATCCAACCCCATTAGATGCAAATGAAACTAAAAGAGAACTAGAAGTATTGTTAGAAGGGTAAATATAAAAAAGAAAGAATTGTCCCAGTTTATGCCCCTTTGCATGCATCTTTCCTAAAAATTATTCATGCACAACACCACTATAACGAGAGAAATGATCATTACAACTGTTATCTAAATATTGACCAACATAATGTCGAGAGGCCAAGAAAACAAATACATCAGTTAGAAGTAGATATATCACCAACATTATTAATATGAAAAGAACTGACATCAACATTTTTATCTTCATATTTACATCATAATATTTAGTATTTGAAAGAGGAACTACACTATTGTCCATACGTTTAAAGGATCTAAATTCAAAATAACATGGTGTTGAAATAATTTTATAATTACATGAGATTCAAAAAGCATAAACAATGTTGTGATTTAAAAAATAGATATGATCATTTTTTGTACCATTTTAAGATTGAGTGTGTTTGAGTTTACTAAAGATGTAGAAGAGGTAATGGGATAAAACGACAAGAAAACATAGAATACATTACAACGGGAGACATGATATGCAATAATATGTTGTATTTATATAGGCTGAGTGGGACAAGTATAGCTAATTTAACTATGTTTCTTATAATGATTACATACATTTTGAGGATAATCCCAGTACTGGATAGTACATATATCTCTACTATTATGACTCTCATGTGTTGTATAAGCCACATAAAATTTGAACTAATATTAGTCTGATATTTCATGGTAGCCTGAGTGACCATTTACTACTCCTCATAAAGAAGTTCACTCGAATATATATATATCCATATATTGTACATGATGGCCATTAGATTGGACAATGTAATCTCAAAATTAAGTCGTAGCTTCATCAAGAATTGATCACACTTACTAGTTTCATGTTCTTCCTCGATAACGAAGAGAACTACAACTGAAGGTTAACATAAATAATATATGAATAATCAGACTCCTAAATGATCTAAGAGAGAAAAAATTCCAAAATAATCCATGAGAGAAACGAAAATCGTAGAGACCAAAGCCGTTTTGATACCATGTTAACACAAAAATATTTGTGAATTTTTTTATACTTTATTTATTCACTAATTCAGCTTTTATAGTAGTTAAAACATATATATTATCCAAAATAAGTTACAAATGTAACCATTATAGTAGTATACAATATATTTAGTTCTTAGAGATACTTGATAAACTGATCCAATTGTAACCATTATATTTTTTCTTCATTATGAAGCTATATTATTTTACCAAGAGATAAGTGAAAATGAACAATCTTTACATAACTGGTGATTTACGTATAGAGGATTTATAAAATGGATAATTCATATACTATATATATATATGTGTGTGTATAGTTAAATTTTAGAACGATACTATACATACTTATATATCATACAATAAAATAAATTAAAATCTCACGAAAAATAAGTACACATTTTCCATAAATATTCAAGTAATTTCAAAAAAAAGGTTGACAGACTAGTTACTCTTAATTATTGGATGTATCAAGAGTAAACAACCCAAGTAAATGAAATTAAGTGCATATAAATTAATATGATTTTAGAACAAATTTTGAAAGTTATATACAGACTCCTACTATATATGGATGACCAAGACAACACATATTATTCATAGAAATATTTATGCCTTATTATTCATATATATCATCATAATTGGACGTCAATAACAAGTGCAAGTCTTTTATAGTTGGAATAAAATACCATTATGGTAATAGGATTAAGAATGTCATATTTTACCTTGATGGTTACCATTAAGGAAAGTACGACAATTCAACGAAAAATGTAATGGCATATTTTGTTTGGTTAAAGTGTGCAAAGGTTTATACTTAAAAATAATATATTCAAAAGTAGTTATTAAAGTTGGTACAATAACCTTAAACCTAACACGAGATTTTTTTAAAACACTTAATCCAATGGAAAAAACATCATAGGCTTAGTAAAAGGAAACTAGAGTTTTAAACAATAATAAATATTATGTTTTTAAAACTTTCTTCCATTATATAATAGTTTAGCTTAGGATCCCACAATCAAATTATATTTGAGATAATACAATAATTTCGAGGGTAGTAAGTTTGAGGGAAATTAATCGGAGAATAACTTTGAATTTGGAGGAAGAATCATAAATGATTCATCCATATACAAACTGTTAGGGTGGCGACCAAAGTCCCACATCCCACATCGGTTAAACATGGGAAGGATCAGTGGTATATAAGTAAGAACATACCTCAACTAGTATGAGGCCTTTTGGTAGCGGACCAAATGCAAAGCCGTGAGGGCCTTCGGGTGCCAAAGCGGACAATATCATACTAGTGTTGAGATCGGTTGTGTTCTTACTTATATACGGAGGCGGAATATGCGGACCAGACCCCTAATTCACAACACCCGTATTCCCAACACGTGGTATCAGAGCGTCAGGCCCAGACGGAACGCGATGGTGGTGAAATTCTCGGAGGTCGAACATGATGAACCAGTAGCCATGATCAAGGTGATCTGCTCTAGAGATCCTAGTTCGGAGTGCGCGTGGCTCATCAAGCAGTGTGGCTTGATTGGAGTGGCGCTAAGGAACAAGACAGTGTGGTCTAAGAGGAGGTGAGCAGTAACATCCGTAGTGCCTCTATGGTCAGGTAGTCTCCAACCTGATTAGAGTGGACGGATGAAAGTCAATTGAGAAGGAGGCTAAGTGGTACTTTGTTCGAGAGGAGGATTTGTTAGGGTGGCGACCAAAGTCCCACATCCCACATCGGTTAAACATGGGAAGGATCAGTGGTATATAAGTAAGAACATACCTCAACTAGTATGAGGCCTTTTGGTAGCGGACCAAATGCAAAGCCGTGAGGGCCTTCGGGTGCCAAAGCGGACAATATCATACTAGTGTTGAGATCGGTTGTGTTCTTACTTATATACGGAGGCGAAATATGCGGACCAGACCCCTAATTCACAACACCCGTATTCCCAACACAAACCATAAGGATTTGATCTTTTGTTACCGGTCACCTTTTAATTTTCAATGTAATTATTTCCTCTATAAAATGATGTTTAAATCCCTACCAAAGAACACGTGTATGTAGTTTTTCATGAATAACAAACGCAACATCCTTAAAATATTGTGCAAACTAAAGTTAGAATAAACTTTACAAAGATCCATAAACAAAGATAAATGAAATATTATGTATTCTGTTTATGCAAAATATTTATATAAAGAATTGAAAAAGTTTAGTTTCAACTTCTATAAGTAATAAAGGGTTTTACAAGAACATAAAAAAATTACGATGAAACAAAAGAATTTTGTTTTTGAGCTTCTGTAACTCATAAAGAGTTTTATAAGAACATTAAGATTATTTTACCTTATGTAGCGTCATAAAGAGTTGTATAAAAATACTGAGATTCTTATTATTGAAAAGAATAACTCAGTTTAAGTTTAACATCATATATTATCCAACTCTGATCTTTTGATTATTGTAACAAGAACAAAAATTGATGTAAGATAGTCTCACATATAGTACAACCCACTGCCTTTATTATCAACATAAAGGAATATTAAAATGTTTATAATAGTTATATGTAAAATTCCATTAAATTAATCATTTGTAATATTAAAATTTTCATTTATGATATTAAAATAAATGTTTCTTCAATGATATCATATTTTCTCAAAGGTGTAATATTTTTTGGTATTGAGCTGAAATTTGAAGAGTCTTATGAAATTCAAGAATTCAATAAAAGTAGATTGAGATGTAATGTTATAAAATATATTTTTGTTATAAATTAAACATAATACATATTAAATTCAGATATATTTTATTGTGTTATAAATATTAAATTAAATTAAATAATATAATATAAAATAAAATAATTATTTAATAATAGTAATATTATATATTTAAATGATTACAAAAAATATACTAAATTAAATAGATATAATAAATATGAAAAATGGTGAGTTCTTAAGAGGTACACAAAATATTTCAAAATACTTATTATATATAACAAATGTATAAAGAAGTTGTAATTTTAAAAGAGCTTCATCAATTAAAAAACAAGTCAAACGTCTCATTCTTTTCAAAAACATCATCACGTTTAATTCACCACCACCATCACCACATATTAATAATGTCACTCCTATTAAGAATATTAGTAATAAGACTAAAACTATACTAAGAATAACAATATTAATGTTATTACTATTGCTGGATATTTCGATTAACCAAAATCAATCATGTTATTAATTTTGTATAAAATAATTTTGTTAGTTGTTTAGATTAAAAAAATAAATAAATCATATAATTCATTTTAAAGTTAAAAAATAATAATCATATCTCTCATACTAGGAATATCATTAATAAGAGTGTTACTCCATTAGAGATAACAATAATAAAAATATTATTTCTAGATATTTCGATTAACGAAAATAACAATAATAAAAATGTAATTTCTATATATTTTTATTAACAAAAATAAATCATGTTATTCATTTTTTATGAAACAATTTATTTTAGTTGTTTAGACTAGTCATGCTCTTAAACCATCTCTTATATCTTATAGATCTATAGGATAAAATATTTTTTACTATTTCAATATAAAATACCAAACCTGTTACCGATTTATAATTTATTTAACATACATTTTCAATGAAGTTTCCATGAAGCAATTTAATAAGAATGATAACCCTCACACAACAATCGAAGAACTCAATCCATAATATACATATATAACAAAACATAGAAATTTACCATTACTTTTTTAAATTTACAATAATATATGTAAATGATGTTTATCTTTTCATGCCAATTTCAACCCCTGAGTTTTCATTACGCATTACCACTCTAATATTCATATTTACAAATAATCAAATTCAAGAAAAAAAATATATATTTATCGTGAATTTGTGTTCATCGGGTTAGAAACAAATTTGTCAAATACCAAATAAAATTATAATTGTTTGGACGTGGATGATATTTTATTAAAACACCAAAGAAGAACATCTTCTTTATTTTTCTATCATATCTTCCAAAGCTGCTATAATAAAACTTGAGCTCATAAATTTTATTGTCACGTACCTAAGCAGATACTCAACCTTATATCTCAATAAAAATGTATAAGTGAAAGAACTAGAATAAAATAGAGACAAAAAAATAAAAAATTCAAACATACCAATATAATAATTGATATAATTACTATAAGAGGGTTATTAACCATCTTCTAATCATCATGTAACCATTTATATTAAATAATTTCTTTCCCAAATTTGGAAATGACAAATGCCCTTATAAAGGATTATCTTTATCCATAGAATTAAACATTCACTTTCACTCCAGTTATGTTCCGCATAAACTCTTATATTCAAGGAGGAATGACATACTTATAAATCATAAATTTAAAAAATTAATTAAGTATAAAATCTTAATGTGTAGAATTCCATCGAACTGAAAATATGTTATTTAAATATCATCTCGAATCTTCAATACTCGTGGTGTCATTCTTCTCCTAATATTATTGACTAATGAGTCTTTTACGCTTAAGACTTAGCATAAACTACTTTAGTTAACCGAGAGAAAGAAGAAACTAGTCATTAGTAAGAAGGCTAAAAAGACCTAAAAATATAAAAGGTGTTTAGTTTGTATACAAGTATACATATACATGTTTTGAGACTTTTCCAAAATACATTTACTTTTTACATATAGAAGATGAAAAAGAGTAAATATAAATAATGGAATTGAGAGCTGATTCAAGGAAACATATAATATTTCACAATCAAACACCTTTATGACTATTTTCATTTATGTACAAATAGAAACAATGAGAATAGAAAAAGTTCATAGACCAAAGAGGCTAACATCCTATCCTTCAGGTTCTATTTGTTTGATCTCAAGGGGTAAAAGAACTAAATACTATATCTGGATCAGCCACGAAAATTTTGAAAGGCTACATAAAGAATAAATTATAGAAACATAAGTTTACAAATAAAAAAAGGCTAAACTGATATCTAAAAATGAACGAAAGTTCTCACCTCAAAATCATGTCTGTATTTTTTGTATAAAGGCCAATCAATATTAACATATAACTCATGAAAATGTAAGTCCAAAATTTGAATGACACTGACGAACATTAATAACCAATCAAATATTCCCATACATAACTAGAACATATTTCATCCATCTAGGAAAACCAACATATATGTAAAAATAGAGCGTAAATAGTCAAACCATGAGAGAAAACTACAAATCCTTAGTTATAGATGGGAAGGATTTTGTCAAGAAGAGACACAACATCAAATGTTTTATCAACACCCTTTGTTGGTTTCAAAAGAAAGAAGTATGTAACAGAGCCAACAAGAACTAAAATAGTATCCACTCTAAGCTGCATAAAAAAGGCCATAGAGCATTCAAATTAATAATTATGGTCACAATTTAATCAAGTCTTGTAAAGTTATACATATATTTCAACATAACATTAGAGTTTCTCCTAATTTCTTATCCTTAAGTTGGCTAAGAGAAAAATAGAAAGACAAATATTATTTCGATGTAGTTTCAAGAACATATACATGAATTTAGAATCATCTTATGGTCCATGTTAATTTTTTTTCATCTTCTATAGATTAATGGTGATATAAATAAATAAAGAGTTAAAATAATTATTGTACGTTGGGTAAAAAAATAAAAAAATAATGTATATGATAGGTTTGGTGTAAAATATAAAGATAAAAAGACTAGACATGTAATTTGTGTATGTAATATGTTTATACAAAGTATTAAAGTGGGGTGAGATATCCACTTACAAACAAGAGTTTGTGACTTGTAACTAAATCACCTATAAATATTTGTACTTTTCTTGGAATGAGGAAATGACTTGAGACATTTGACGTTTACCAACTCTCTCTCTCTCAAGAATTTCTTGTAGCGTTCTCTCTCTAAAAATCTCCTTTAATCAAAATACAAATACGATTAGTCTTTTTTTCACCCTAAAAATATTTAGACTTCTAATAGATAATTATTACAATTTTCTACCAACAATGTTTAACTACAATGAAACAATATCATAGAATATTTTTACTTTTATGTTCAAATTTATGAAAAAGGAAAAATTAACAGCCAAGAACTAGTAGACCGTGAAAACCTCTTTAATTAAATCGATTTTTAAGTATCTCACTCTAAAACTGGATACATTATAGACAAAAAGAAGTAATAATCCCCTACTACATTAATCCAGAGAGAAAAAAATCTTAATAAATGCTCGCTAAACTAGCAAAATAGACCATTTGATGTAGTTTCAAGAAAATATACATAAAAATATAGAATCATCTTATGGTCCATGGTAATTTTTTTAATATATAATAGAAAATGATTACAATTTTCTATATGCTTAACTACAATGAAATGATATCCTATAATCTTTTATTTTCATCTTTAAATTAATGAAAAAAAGGAACAATTAACAGCCACGAATTGGCACCTCTTCAATTAAATCGATTTTTAAGTCTCTCACTCTAGAACTAGATACATTAGAGAAAAAATAAATAATAACCACTATTACATCACCAAAAAGAGAAAAATCTCAATTACTGCTCGATAAACTAGCACAATATACCACTTAATCATAATATTAATTTAAAATATTATTATGCAGAATACCTTTATAGTTAGTAATAGCTTGATGATTTTTTGGATTTCATTTGAAGAAGACAAAACCCTAACAAGATATTACTTTAAATGAAGACAAAGGTGTAAAGGCATTCAAATAGCGAGAATATAAATCATTGAATAAATTTACGGATTTATGAAAAAAATAAGGAAACCAAACCCGATTTAGAGTTGAGGAAGTTTCGACTGATGAAAAATCGAAATTATATCGACAACGATTCAATTACACTTTGAGAGAAGAGTCAGATTGAGAAAAAAGTTTGTCAAAGAAGAACATTTTTTTGTGTATTTATTAGTGTCTATTTAAACTCAGGGTTATTTTTATCTTTAAAAAAATAATAATGTATGTGATTGATTTTTTTTAATTATTGATGTATCTAATAATAATTAGTGATAGTAAGGCACGCCAAATAATAATCGTAATTTTGTTTATGTACCTAATTTGGAAAATAACTCTAAAAAAAGCGGAACTAAAATTACTCTCGTCTAATATATTAATATAATAATAGCTAGTAACTTATGGGTTTGGCTAATGATAAGTAGTAACTAATGGGCTTTGCCAATAATAGGTAGTATTTTATGTGCTTGACAAATAATTATTAATATAGGATAATCTAACAATAATCACTAATATCAAACTTATATATCAATAACCACACAAAGTTTAATAAAGTATGGATAACCATCTCGCTATAAATGAGTATTTACAGGTAATCACATGGTAGTCTCAAATACTCTTTAATCATTTTTATCTTTTTTTTTAAATGTCATATCTTTCAAAACATAGCTCCAAAAAAGAATTCAAAAACACCATTGGCTTTAATCATGATTTTTTTTTTATTTTTTAGTTGCGTAATTACGTAATTAGGTTGTAAAATATGTTTAGAAAAAGTTATGGTCTTATAATTACAGAATTACGTGTAATTTGGTTACTAAAAATTATCTATGTTTCAGTTACAAAATTACATGTAAATGTGTTGTGTAAATAAGAAAAAAATAGTTGCAGAAATTATGATGGTTTCTAAATAATTTTGATTGTATGAAAAAAGTACAACTTATTTTTGTGAAAATAAGTTTTAATTGGATTTATAAAATACTAATTTTTTTTGTAGTTGTAAAATATGTGCATTTTTGTATTGAATTATTTTTAAATAAATAAAATTTGATGTTGTTTAAGTTATGAAAATATGTGTAATTTGGTTGCTAAAAAACATATGTGTTCTAATTGTGTAATTACGTGTAAATGTGTTACAAAACAAGAAGAAAACAATTATCGAAATAAGACATTGGTTTCTAAATAAGTATGATAGTGCGAAAAAATAGATACGAACTTGTTTTGTAAAAATAAGTGTTAATTGGGTGTGAAACAACTAATGTTCTAGTAGTTGCAAAAATATGTGCATTTTTATGTTGAAAATGTTTTTAAAAAATGCACTATGTTCCACTTGTAGAAATACTTGCAATTTTGTTACAAAATTCGTATGAAAAAAGCAATTTTGTTCTGGTTGCAGGACTATTGTAAATCATTGGTTTTGGTTGTGAAAATAAGAAAAAATATCAAAATATATTACTAATGGATTTCGTTTTGTTCGTCTTTAAAAAGTAAAAATATATGTGTTTTTAGAATTTTATTTTGAATTAAGGTATGAAAGAGATAAAGTTTTAAAGGTTAAAAATAATTAATTGTTAAATCTATACGCGTTACAAGTTTGAGGGGTATTGTTGGAAGAATTTATGATGCAAGTGGTTTTTGGTAAACTTCAAAATCCTAGTAGTTATCGTTTATATACGTGTTACTTATATAAATATTATTTCGACATAATGTATGACCCTTAATTGTATAATAATAATAATAAATGGTAATTTATCGAAAGTTATTTAGGAAAAATTAAAATTATTGATAACCATCTAGATCTTGAAGTTTACCAAAAACCACTTGACCACATAAATGCTTCCAATAATACCCCTAAACACATAAAACATGTATAGTCTTAACAATTAGTTATTTTTAACCTTCAAAACTCTATATTTTTCAAACCCTAACTTAATTTGTTTTTTCTAAAAACAAATATATTTCTATTTTTTAAAGACGAACAAAACAAAATCCAAGACTTATATTTTTAGAGTGTTTTTTTTCATATTTTCTTAATTAAATTACATGTAAATACCCAACTAGAACACAATTTCTTTTTACCACCCAAATTAGACATAAGTTTCGTAGCTGGAACACAATTACTTTTTCAGACTTATTTCACATACAAAGTACTATTTACACAACTATTTCTTATTTTTTACGCAACTAATTTGCACGTAAGTTTGTAAGTAAAGTCCTATTTGTACAACTATTTTTTTCTTTTATTTATACAACTCATTTGCACGTGATTCTACAACTGGAACATACTTGTTTTTTAACAACCCAATTACACATAATTCCGCAACTATAAGCCATTTTTTGTAATCTAATTATACATAACTCTGTAACTCGAACATAATTTCTTCTCTAGATTTTTTACGCAACCTAGTTACATATGATTACGCAACTAATTTTTTTAAATAAAAAAATATATATATTTGATGGATCTAGTTTTGTTTGTCTTAAAAAAACAAAACCAATGGTATTTTCGAGTATTTTTTGAAGCTATAATCTGAAAAATATCAAATAAAAAAACAAAAAATAAGAGAGAAAAATAGTTAAGGCGTATTTCAGACTACCAGGTGGTTATCGGTACTTTTTATTTAAAACCAAATGGTTACGTGTATTTTATCAAATTTTAGGTGGGTAACAATAATTAAGTTTGATATCTATTGATAAAATGGATATGATCTTTCTCAATTTACTATATATATAACATATGGAAGATACATGTTAACTTGTCAATTTTAGTATAGAAGGTGACATCAACAAGAATGAAATAGAGGAGACAAAAATGATACCATCCTAAAACTTTAAGCTTAAAAATTTGGAAAAAAAAGCGGAAAGGAAAGTTAAAAAAAAAAGTTCTATTTGGAATTTAAAATATATTTTTAGTTAAGGTAATTCAAATGTTATGGATTTCATTTGAAGTATGAATTTATATTTTGAAAATTATTTTTGATAAAATTTATAATAAACAATTGTTATGTTGAATAACGTTATTAGTTTATCGATTAAAGGTTGTTTGTCTAAAAAATAATAACCATAAAAGGTTGAATTGAAATCTAGATAGTAAAAATATGTTTATTTAGTTAAAAATAAATTATATTAGGAATTAAACTTTATGGAATTAAAAATTTGAGTATGATATAATTTAAAACGTATATGGAGATTTATGGAATAAAAAATTACATTGATATTTTATTTTTGAAATAAATGATATTATGGGAAACATAAAAACTTAATGAGTTAAGATATAAGCTCGTAGGTAAGTAGAGTTCAGTCTCAAAGACTGAATACAAACACTCGTAAGGGTTCTTATATTCTTTTTGTTGGGTTTGATTTATCGTTCAAATATATAATATAATATTGATAGTGCAATTATATCTATTTTATGTTTTGTTAATTATTTCCGAAATGATATTTGAGATATACATGATAGTACAATGTGTATAGATTGTGGTTATACTTTTACATGTGCATCGCATTTGCACAAAGATTCATAAATGGGTTATGTGTGGACGATATGAGGTTTTGTATAGATGATATGAGTTCATGTCTGGATGATGTTGGTCATACGTGGATGATAAGAAGTCGTGAGTGAATAGTGTTGGTCTTGTGTGGACGACACATACAAGATCTGCCTGTTTATTCTTGCATTTATGACAATTTGTTTTGGGTTTATTATGAATATATTATCTTATATTTATAGTGTATAGGATGTAAGGTTTCATCTTCACGTTTTCTAGTATATACAAATAATGTCTCTTGTTTATAATGTTGTAATAAAACCTCGTAGGATCAGGGCACAACAATTTGGTATCAGAGCCTAAATTGTGTTGGTTATGTAGACTTTATAGACGTGATATGACCATGGCATCGGACCATGAGCAATATATAGTAAGTATGAATTAGTATGAGCCACATATTTTAATAGCATATTTTAAGTAATTTGTGAATACATGCAATAATAATTATAATAACAATAATAAGAGATGGATGTCGAACGTAGTGAAGGATATAAAATATACATCTCAAGGGAGGACGAAAAAGTAGTTCAACTTTAAAGTATGATGGAAGAAAAACCGTAAGTACAAAAAAATATGTTTGACTTAATGTGTGTGTATATATATATATTATTAAAATATTGGGCCAACTTTTTATTTGAATTGTGAAAGAGGAAGGATAAACCAAGACAATGTTTTGAACATTTCACAATTCATATGGTATAAAGAGTCCAAAAAAAAGCAAAATGGTGGCTATGAAGAATTGAAACTATATTTAAGGTAATGAAAATATGAAGCGTCGATACAATGGTACTATTCATATTTGTATTTACAAAATCAGTGATAAACATATATCCCCACTTGGACCTACTCCCTTATTTATGAGGTAAGGTCATATGATAAGAAATAAGATGGGTTGATTTCTAATTATAAATGGAGATATATTATAATGAACGTGATGTTGTTATGATATAAATAATGGTTACTGAGATAAATAACAATGGACTATAAGAAAAGGTCATTAATACGAGCTAAGGTAAAGGTAAAAAAAGAAAGAAAAGATACATTAGGATAAAGAATTTAGACAAGAAAAACAAGAAGGTGAGGAGAATAGGAAGAAAGTAAACACGAGCTAAATTTCAAAGATATAAACGAGCTAAATAAAAAAGTAAAGAAAGAAAGGAGACAGTGACAAGATGAAGTGAGCAGTATACTATTTATGACAAGGAAATAAGGTGAATTTGAAAAACCAAATGAAGTTCAAT
This sequence comes from Limnanthes douglasii subsp. nivea, assembly GCA_036936605.1. Lineage (NCBI taxonomy): Eukaryota > Viridiplantae > Streptophyta > Magnoliopsida > Brassicales > Limnanthaceae > Limnanthes > Limnanthes douglasii. The sequence goes on along the minus strand of JAUPFV010000005.1, from coordinate 121,592,719 downwards.
AAGCTTATAGTTTTGTCTAATAAGATTACTCTAATACCTTAGGCAGTGATATGGTATTGTATTCAAATATTTAATATTTGTAACAACTTATTTCTCAAATGATTGCAACATTTTTATATTTACATGTGATTGATTTGAGAAAATTGTATAAATATGACTGCAAACCTTCATTTAAAAGTGATTGATTTGAGATTAATAAAATAGCTCTTTTATTTCTCTCTTATTCTTGAGTTTTTCAGTCTTAATTTCCATTAAAATTTTCTTTGAAGAGTTATGTGGGAAAACTTTTGCAAGATGATAACCCGAACCAATGACAATGACTCACCCAAAGATGGCGAGTCATCGTCATTGGTCGTAGTGAATTCTAATGTGTTTCTCCAACTTGTGGAGATGGTGAAGTACGGGGTAGCCACACATCTCCAGTCATTAATACAAAAAATAGCATCTTCATGTTTCTATCTTGTGGGAACAATGAAGTACGAGGTCATCAGATACCTCTAGTTTTAAATTTTACAAATATTAACATCATCTCACCAACTTATGGTAATAGTAAAGGACAAGGTAATTATCTAGTAACTTTGAGACTTCTTCAAGCTGTTGTGTCTCCAACACTAGGTAATATGTTTAATATAAAGGAAATCCTCAAGTTTATGTTGATTTGCATATATTGGGAATATAAATAAATGAGTTGTAGAAAAAATTATATAGATCTAGTATTTTAAAATTTTAAAAAGACGAGGGAATGACAATGACATAGCAAATATCTAAAGTATTATAAATTTTGACTGAAAAAGTAATGACTAACGACAATAATGATCAATTGAATTTTTATATGGGTGAAAATATATTTCAAAATGAAGAAAATAATGTAAAATAGTTCAGGAAAAGGATGAACACCATAGTAGTTATATTATTACCAAATAAAAATTAATAAAAATAAACAAAAATTGTTTGACATTCATCAACGGACAATTAGAAGGTCGAAGTTAGTCTCGTATACCTTGGGACAATAACTATTGTCTTGAGATATTTTGGAAGGACAATTACTAAGAAAATTTGACCCGTATAGAATAGATAAATATTAGAGGTTGGAGATCCAAAGAATCATTTGTAGCAGTTTCGAAGTATGATGTTAGGTTTTAATCTTGATGATACTCGCTTTTTCTATAACTTTTACAATGTCTTGGCATGTTTCAACAATTTACTCCATAAATCAATTTATAAATTTAAATAACTTTCGAGTTTTTTTGTAAGTCAGTATATTAGGAGTAAAACTATTAAGAATAATGGTGATTATATTATGATTTGGCTCCAAAATAATACTGAACCATTAATAAATTATGTTCAAAGGTTCGTCCAGGAAATGAATAGTTTGGAATGGTGTCAACAAAAAGTTTATTTTTCTACTTTTATCATAGGTATTCTTTTAGACAATCAATTTTTAAAAATATTCTAAATATTTATCAAAAACAAAGAAGCAAGACAAGGTGGTTATGTCGAGTCAATTTCAGGAATAACAAAGTGAAATAGATGTTAGAAAGAGGGTTGATGGTGTGAGAAAGGACGAGGTTTTGAAAATGAAACTAAATCGAGCTAGCTTTCCATATTACAACAATGCAAATAAGAAGTTTACACCACTAACATATCGAATTGCAATAATCTATAATGATACTAGAGATATAGTGAGTTACAAGCCTCAAAGAATGATGTTTGCTCTACATACTGAACGATCTACCCGATATTTTTTCCATTTATTAGAATGACCATGGTCATATGACACTATATTTTTATCAGTTAAGAGATGAGATTCAAAAATTAATCGGTAATGTGAACTAATTGAGTTCGTAAAAAAAAGGTTAAATAAATTAGAGGAAAGTGAAAAAAGTAATGATTCAGGGAAGAGGTAGAGTAATAAACAAGAGTTGTGCACCATTTATTGTGGGGATATCTTAGTTGGATTTTTTAATAAATATAGAAAAACGTATAAACGTGATTTAGAGGTTTATCTGGTTGATGATTCATCATTACATGTGAGTAGACTACCAAATTCACTTTTTGTTTTTAATGATGACAACTTAAGAGCGTTAGTAACTTCAAAGAAGATGCTCTATTGCGTACTATAGAATTTATTAAGGTAATAATTATGATTATTATGATTGATACATAGAGTTCGACTAATATTTTTTATAAGAGTAGTTATGTGAATATGGTTGAGATATCTCCATATAAGAAACACGAGAGGCATTTAGTGGGTTTTTTCTGGCAGGTCAACTATTTGTGTTGGTGAAGTGTAGTTTACTGTAACAATTAGTGTTGGATAGACCGAAAAACAATAAATACTTTTTTATACTAGTAGATACAAACGGGCCATACAATGCAAATGTAAGTCTTTCATGATTACATAAAATAGATATAGTAGCTTTGTCTTATCATCGTTAAGTATTGCGTTAGAAATCACATTGGAGTTGTTAGAAGAAGTTAGAGAGTAGCACGATATTGTTATTAAGTGTCTCTTAATCTGGATAATATATTTTTGTAGGAATTACATAGTATATTAGAAGATCAAAATTGAGTAAAGGAAGATGAACCACTAGTGGAAATTTGAGGAGAAGAGGTTGACGCCCAATGGATGATTTGCAAGAAATAGTGCCATTATATGATGTAATAGACATTTAAGTTGAAAAGATAATATGTAAAGATTATAAGTCATTTATCTCCGGAATTTAAAGAAAATATTGTGATTTTTTTATTGAAGTATTTGAATGTGTTCCCTTGGAGCATTAAAGATTGAATTGGAGTGAGTAAATCAATTGTTTATAATTAGTTGTCAGTTGATAAAAGGTTAATACCCATTCGTAAAATGAGTTTTTTTTTAAATAGATCTAAAACTATAGTAAAAGATTTAGAGATATAGTTAAAGGTGGACCGTATAAGAGAAATAATACTTGACGTGAGTAATCAAATCTAGTTATCGTTGAAAATAAAAATGGTCGATAGAGGATGTGCGTGGATTTTATAGATCTTAATAGAGTTTGTCCACATAATCTATTTCTTTTGCTCAAATTGATCACTTAGTGGATGATACATCTGGTCATTTGTTTGTCATCTATAGATGCATACTTTTTAAATATGACCGAATTAAGATGCATAATAAAGAGCAATAATATACATCATTTATGATTGAGAGAGGTTTATATTGTTATCAAGTGATGTCGCTTGGAAAAAAAATGTTATGCCAACATATCAGAAGATCGTCAATAATGCCATGCAAAACAATCAGGGAAAAATATAGAGGCATATATTGGTGATATGATTATAAAAAGGAACAATGAAAGTATCCATATATCAACATTAAAGTAACCTTATACCAGCATCAAAGTATAATTTAAAATGAATTTAAGTATTCATTTGTTATACAGACGAAATTGTTTTTACGGTTTGCAATAAGTAAGAAAAGTATCGAAGTTGATCTTGAACAATTAAAATTTGTGTTGAATACGGGCTTACCAAAAACTATTAAAGATGCTAAGATGTTTACGAGGCATTTAACTACATTATTTGGTTTTATTTCTAAAGTATCTTGATAGAAGTCATTTGTTCTTTGAAATGTCTAAGGTGAAAACGTTTGAGTGCGATGATGAATTTGTTAAATCATTTGTTGATTTGAACAAATATTTTACTTCTACAATGATGTTGTCTAAAATAGTACAAAAACCCTTTATAAATTTATCTATTGGTGTTAAATATTTTTGTAAGTGTTGCTTTGGTGTGAGAAGAAGGACAAATTCTAAAACTAATTTACTATGTGAGTAAAAGTTAGATAAAATTCAAAAAGAGGATACTTAAATTTAGAATACCTTGCATTGGGATTAGTTGTTGCAAGAATAAATGCACATGTATTTCCAAATTCATGTTATTATAGTTTATACATCGTTTTCTCATAGAACTTTTTTCCATAAAACCAGACACTTCAGGTCATCTTGTGCGTTCGAATATAGAGTTGGGGGAATATGAGATTCATTTTGAACCTCGTACACAGTATTGGACTTCATTTATGAATTTCAAGGATAATTCTTAGTGATTAGAAAGAACTAAACTAAGGTGGGAAAATACATTATGAGTAGGTCTTTTGAGTAAATGGATTATTCTAGAGCAAAGGGGGAACGAATTCGTATTAATTTGTAAACTCCATGTGGTGAAGAAATTAAGTAAACAATTAAGTTTGGTTTTGAAGTGACAAATAATGAAGTAGAGTACGAGGCTAAATGGCTATTTAATATATATATATATATATATATATATATATATATATATATATATGGGTTGTATACAGGTGCTAAAATAATTGGATGTATGTTTTAAAAGTGTTATATTTAAATAAGTACCTTGTGAATTGAATGTCACGACAAATTGTTTGGTTACGGTTTTTTTAAGGATAATCCTTTAGTTATCACACAAGAGAATCTGTTTTAATAGATCATGTTGAAAATTTTAAGGTCTTGTTGAGAAATGAAAATAAAGATTGCCGTAAAAAATAAAATTTATTATTTTAAAGGTCACAAAGTAACAAATGATAAAAAATTTGCTCGAGCTTTAAGAATAAGGGTAACAAAATATTTGGTTCTTGAGGAAGTTTTTAATCCGAAAAATAAAACAAGATCTTTATTAAGATGTTTGGGTATGGATGAAACATCATTTATTTTGAGAATTTATGTGAAGGGGTGGCTGAAGCTTATTGTGGATATAAAGGTTTGATTAGAAGTTTTTTGCTTGCATGATACCATTGGCCTTGTCTAATAATGAACGCTAAGGTTATTGTTCAAAGATGTAATCCTTATCAGAATTTTTTTAATACAAGTCGTATACCAAGTGAGGAGTGTTGTTACCTTGTCCCCATTGTTTATCAGTGGCGTGCGGCGGTCTGTGGTGAAGAGGGCTAAAAAAACCACAGCGGCGAGACGAGCGGCGAGGCGATAGCCATATGACATGCGGTGATCCATTACCTGAATAATATATTTATAGAAATTACCTTTGATTTAAATAGTATCATTTAGACATTTAAACTTAAAATAACAGCTTAAACATCCAATTACATAATTCTTAGAACATCCGAATCAGATGACAAACACATGGACTAAAAGATCCAATTATAAAACATCCAATCACATAATTCTTAAAACATCCAAGTCAAATGACAAACATAGAATAAAATACATCATCGTCTGAGACAAGATCTTCACACCTCTCATCTCCACCATGTTATCTATTTATATCCCATAATAGAGTATATTCTTCTTCAGAGTCTTCATCAACAAGCATCCAATCTCATATGGGAGCCGTTGAAGACGATAGATTTCTAGACCGGAGATTCTAGTCTACTTCATCAACCTCAACAGCTTCAACATCAACTCCTTCCAAACTATCTTTTTTTTCCAAAACTTAGTTTTAGGTTTTTATTTTTTTAGTTCAAAAAATATAATACCAGGCTTAGCGCTTCGCAACGGCCACCACGGCGAGCGCCACAGCCGCCACGATCGCCACGGCCGTCACAACAAACGCCACGCTAAGGGCCTCGCCACGCCCCACCCTGAGGCGATATTGCCTCATCTCGCCTCGCCACGTGACAACTATGATTGTCCCTTTGATAAATAAGGATTTGATTTGGTGGAACTCCTCCTTGATAGGATTGGTTACCTCGTCAATAATATTTTGTTTCTCAAAACAAAACTTTTGAATTTTTTTGTAAGATTACTTAGTTATGTGTCTTTACTGCTAATTGTTTTTTAGAGTGTTTAATAAAGTGTTGTGTCAAGAAACATCTTATTTTAAATATTCATTATACTTTTTGACAACCTTATGTTACTTTTTTATAACATTAAGCTCATATTTAGTTAACTTAATTACCAAAAGACAAAGGTAGAATTGGTTAAGGAAATAGATATCGAGCATCAGCAGCTGACATAATTTTACTAACAAGCATGTCACAATTCAGAAAGTATAAATATATGATTAGTAATATATATAAAAATATAAAATAATATATTATAAACTATATGAAATTATAAACTTTCTCAAAGAGTAATTTTAGTTTGACATTTTAAAAATCGAGAGATAGTTTTAAGAGAGGTTTACGAGTCATTTAGACATAATGCTAAGAACTTGTTGATAATAACCTTGGGATCTAAAGATGAGAAAAAACTAACATAATCTCTTGGAAAGTTTGTGATGAGAAAAGATGAAGGTGTTGCATTAAATGTATTTTTACCATTTTGTGCTCCTTTAATGATGTGTTTTTGTTTTGTTTGAGCTTGAGTATTTTGATGGTGGGCCACAATAAAAGTGTTTTTAGCAAAAGGAGGGGTATGTTTTGTTTCCTTGGTAATTTTTTAGTTCCAAAGGTATTTATCGTTTTTGAAGGATTGTCTTTGTTTGGTTTACATGGGCCTGCATTTTTTGGAGGAAGAGGCATGTTTGTTTTTACGAACTCGTTTTTACTTGAATAGAAATATCCAGTCTGTATGAATCTCCAACATAACGTTTTAGTAAAATGACTTACATCCCCTATATTGGAGCAACAAATACGGTTTGCGCAACATTAGAAATTCAATCTCTTGTTATTTTAACTCATTTGTAGTCTAGTATCCTGAAAAAAGAAATTTTTATATTGTAAACAAGGAATGATATTTGTCTTTTCGGATTTCGGATATAACGTAAGACATTGTTTTAATCATGAGCCACAAATTTACATGATTTCACCCATTACTACTTTTTACTGTATTATTTGTATTAAAAATTTAAAATAAGCCACTTGTTCTCAATGGATCAAATCTTGATTCTTATTAGATAGGCAAATCAAATTAACAATACCAATATTTTTTATAAATCATAAATGAGCATCATGATGACACTTCACACTTAAAGTAAGAGCCAAATTTCTCTGGCTGTTACTATTCAATGCAAATAAAATTTCATTTCCATCATACTTGATAACCATGATCGAGAATAATTTCATATAAAAGTTATAGTGAGCTTATTAAAATAGATATTTTTATCTGCGATAACACTTGTACATAGGTTTTAACTAACTACTAAGTTATTGCATTATTGACCGTTATTTTGATATTTGTTGAATTCTTATAGTATTTTGAGGTTTTCCCTTCATATATTCCATGAAACAATGTATAAGTTTACTTTTCGGGTGCCTTGAACTCGTAACATTAACATATACTATACTCTATCACTCATTATGTTTCTTAATACACGGTGATTAAAGAAGAGATATGAAAATTAAGAAGTTTAATTTTTAATATTATATTTAAATAATCAATGCAACCTTTTAATATTCCATGAAAAATTCTCTAAGTTCACTTTTAAAATGCCTTGAACTCGTAGATTACGAATTTTCAATTTTCTTTTCGATTATATGTAGCATCACTCCCTTCATTAATTTTTATTTTTCTCTTCACTTGTTGTTACTTCAAAGGTCTATTGCTCTAGAAAGTTTTTCGTTATCTTCAAGTGTCAATACAAGTATGTCGATTTTATGTACGTATAGTTAGCATTTACTCCAGGGAAAATCCTATGGGTTTAGGATAAGTAATGAGCCCTTTACGCAGATACCAAATCGAAAACCATCTTCGTTGGGCGTGATACCCGTCCTGAGTCACCTCCTCCTTTAATTTTTCTTATTCATCGTATTGGCTCATTGCAATCAAACAACTAAATACAATGGAACCAAAAAAAGGCAATGAAGAAGAAATTGGTGAAAACCGCAGAGTCAGAATTTGAAGACCCAACCTTCCTAGAAAGTTATTTCTCTCAATTTTCCCATAAATATGGGTATCTGGATGATAACGGGTTACTAAGTTTTATGGATAGGTTTGAGATTCCTGAGGATGTGATAGTGAGGGTTTCATCAGTTGGTGAACATCCTTATCAAGCACAAGATCATGAGACCTGCATATTCACTACCGTGAGGGTTTCATCTTATTTGAGTGAAATTTAAACTAAAGGTTTAAAGCTTTAACACCTGAATTAATGCGGTCGGATGTAGAAAATAGTTTGTTATTGTTCAAAAGAAAATATTAACATTCTTAATAGTATCTCATTTTGAGAAAATCTAAAATTAATTAGATTATATTTTAAATAATGACATATATTAAGATATAATAAAAGTTCAATGATAATATTACTCATTTATAATATAATCATATCTTTTTTTATATCTAGAATTTTGATAAGTGTGTAAATAGTATGGTGTCCCAATTGATGACTCATCAACCATATAAGTATTTACCAATCAAATATATCAAATCTGAGATATCTAGTAAAAATAAAGGTTGTTATAATAAGATGGTATCAAATCAAAATAATTCCTATTATCTCGCATATATATTTCTATACTTGTAACCTCTATAAATATAAGCATAAAACCATCAATAAAGTATATGTTATTATTTTTATTTCTCTGAAAATTACTGAAAACTATTAATAGTCTCGTCTCTCTCAAATTCCTTATAAGTTCTTACTGTTTTAGATTAACTCATATACTCATAATTTTTCACATCAATTGGCGTTGTCTGTGAAAGAAATATTTTCTTCACAAACAATCAAAACAAGAAGAAAGTCCAAAATTAGTTGATGTCTAAATCTGAAGAAAGGTATGATAAATATTGATACAAAGTTAGAAATAGAGAATCCTGGAGAAAAGACCCCGACCCCGATGGCTCTTACAGTCTCTCCCACTGATTTTTGTACGACAAGCTCAACAACGGAAAGAGAAACAAACTAACAATTTTGAGTACCACGTGAACGATTAGGCTAAAAAACCCCAAAGTTAATTTTTTTTTGTTCAAATCATGGATGAAAAGGAAGGAGATAATGCAATTCATGGAATGTTGAGAGATTGTTTTAAAACATGCCTCACATCAGAAATTAGCCTTTCAAACCGTGTAACAAAGCGGGAAGATATAATTTGGACAAAAGGTCCTATATATGGAGCAAGAATCGATGCTAGCTATGTCGAAATAGAAGAAGATTCTGAACTCCAATTTAAATGCATGACTAAAGAGAGAAAAAGGTTAAGGAATTTGAATAGTTTTATGAAAACTAGAAGGAGGAACCAATTATTACACCAACTGTGGAAATTGAAGCCCCACCACCGGTGTATGATAACTCTTCAGAAACTTACCAACAACACCCTTCGAATATTGAAACATATCAAGGATATCCGTTGCATCAGTCGGGGTACCACCGGTTTCATGGGTAGTAACTGAGATTCCAACAGGCCTCATTGGCTCAACTGGGGATTCCTCCTTATCTGCAACAAGTCTCGGATTCTCATCCATAGATATCGTTAAGCAACATCAAACCGCATTTAGGCTTCCATAAGGATGTACCCCAGTAGTCAAATTGGAATCATGACTACCGACATACCATGATAGATTTGACCAGCCGAATCACTTTGGTTAGTACCAAACACAATAAAGCCAATACTTGTAAGGGTCTCAATATGATATGCTAAATACTAATGCAATTTCATCATCCAAAAAATGGAAGGGACCTAGTTACCAATAAACATACTCATTTAGGAATAACATTTTTTTAAATGAGGAAGATTTTTCTAATGAAGACCCCAGTGGCACTGAAAATCCTATATCACCTCTGGCACATTATTCAACAACCATAAGATAGATTAGTACTACTACAAAGGATACACATAGCATAATATCTAACAGTCAACAACTATTTGATATAACACAAAATTGAGGATAAAATAAAGTGCATGGATTTTTCTACCTCTGAAAAAGTATCATACAATGGTTCAATAATCTCCCAAAAAGATACATCAAAATCTATAAGATTATCTGGATGACTTTCAAGAATATAGTTTCCAAAATTTTAAAAAGAAGATGAAGACTGTATAAATCACTACAAGCATAGGCACAATAAAAATCGCAGAGAGTACACCATGCGGTGTCTAAAAACTAAATTGAATTACAAGATTTCCACGATCTGGTGGATGTAGCTGCATTTAGGGAGAGAGTTATAAAATACTCTCTCTATAGCGCAATAATAAAGAAACGTATCTCTAAAATTTGGCAACCTACTGGTGCAAGTGGAGCTCTATATTAAAGTTGATAAAGTTTTCAGAACCAAGAAGAAGTGATACACGATAACCTCAGTCACATGACTTTCAGTTAGAAAAAAAAAACAATAGTCCAGATATGTAAAAATAATAATATAAGTAGGAATAATGGTGGTTCAACTTCGACCAAACTATGAAATAATGAGACTCAAGGTTACACTAGAAATTTAAAAATCAGTTACGACATCAGAAATATCAAGAAGAATGACTATCCCCCGAGAGAACCATTTAATAAGGTGGCAAAAACTTACACCAATCTATTAAAGATTACCAAATATCGCCAAGTACAATCGACCATGAAAGTTGCATGGAGCACGAGAATATAGAGATAAAATCATATATTGTAAGTTCCACAGTGATATTTAATGAGGTCGTCACTACAAGGAAAGATATGGCTCCTCTAAGAATTATAGGATCACATGCAAAATAAACAAAGTTTATAACCCCGATCCGAGCAAATAAACAATTAAACCGATCAGCAAAGACAATCGAGGATTACCCATAAGGAAATAACATTGAATGACCATCGAGGGACTATCGGACGCACCTACGGGTAAGTAACATAGAACGGCCACCAAGGGGTTAGCATGGAGGAAGAATCAAGAAACGGTCACCAAGCGGTTACCGCACGCACCCATCGTGAAACGACACAAAACGGTTACCAAGTAATTAAGGCGCGTATAATCAAGGATCATCCATCGAGAAATGACTTGGTATGTTAGCCGATGGGATACCACACGGATACCGCACTTTACCGAGGCCACTTGCGAACAATGTTAATTAATTACTATAATCGTTTTCATACTTTCAACATAGTAGGTTTTAACGGCGGTCCACGACCGGCACTACTGCGTAACTGGAAAAAATAATAATTTTAATGGCCATTAAAATCGGTCCGTGTTGAACAACAAATGACCCAACATTAACATAACGCAACAATGTATTTAGGGGGAGAGAGAAAGTATAACAGATATTGTATAAATAGATCCAGCATCATGTAGTATGTATCTTTTCTTCTCGGTGAAATAAAGTTATCAATTTTGCATTTACATTTGTGAGTATTTTCCCTCAACAATATTAGTAATACTACAAGAGATTGTTGGAGCACGAGAGCATTATCAAGTCCAAAGTTTAGTGGATGAAGTGAAACTCACTGAGTTTGTTAAAAGGAAAAACGATACAAACTTGGACAATGTTCATGGCAAAATACAATTAAACAAGCTTCGTCCCTAGCCAAAAAAACAAAGAGCACTCAATACTAGTACCATTATAATGGCCGAAGAAGAAAAATCATACATGGATCCAGATCCAAATAAATATCAATTATCTGTGATTGTAAGAGAAGATCCATGCTTCAAAGTTTCCAAAAAAATAAAGAAAAAAATACACAAATGAAGTAAGAGTGCACTATCAAGAAAATACATCCCTATATATATATATATATATATATATCAAATTTTATATATATTAATATTATTCACAAATGAATAGTTGAGAGGAATGTTATCCCCATACAACAATATAGTATTAATAACGGCAGAGCTAGCCAAGTAGATATTAAAAGGGTAATAATTTCCACAACAGCTCATAAAATATCATGTACAAAGGTACTTATAAAAATATAAGAGGATCACCGGTGTTGACCCAAACTCAAAGAATCCTCGTTAGCTTCACGAGTGAAAAATTAGTTGTATTAGAGGAGCTAACATTGTATGTCGTCCTCGGCAAGAAAAAATACATAAAAAAAGTACAATGTTAATTCATAGCGGTAAATTCACCCTCCTCATACGACATCATATTTGGAATATCTTTGCTCGATCAGATGCACATTGTAGTATTCACAGTCCACCAATGTTTAAGGTACCCAATCAATGAACATAACGTTTTCATCAGAGAAAATAGTTTTATTATAGGGATTGCTATTTAGCATCTATGACACTCAAAGTATAACAATAATAAGAAGAATGGGTCATTATGAAAAGTATAGATTACCCCTGAGAAGGCCCCCGTTTGGTTCATCTATGAGGATATATTAAAGATATATTGATGGAAGAAAGAAATACCTTGAAGACTCGCTGAGACATCACATCTAATCTCAGGTATAAATTTTTTAATTTTTTTAGAACTCACTAGGATATGTTTGCAATGAGCACACATTATATAACTCGAATTCCAGCAAAAGTCATTCGCCATCAGTTATGTACCGAAAATAATTTTCAACATATCATACAAAAACTGATCTCATACTCCTAACAAAAAACAGAGGCAGTCGTTGGAGAAGTGGACAAACTAATTCTTGTGGAACATATAAGACGTTCTTATGACCCAATAAAATCTCACAAATATATAACAAGTAGTAATTTAATAATCCAAGAAGAAAAAATGATCTTTTTACACACTCACCACCTGTTTATATTCTCCTCGAGGGATTTATCTCTCCCACTAAGTACATAAATTCCCTAATTAAGATCTTGGACTATATTTATGGCTATTAATTCAGTCTTGGTCAGTTACGTTGATCCCTTTAAATCTATTTATTGTCCTTTGATCGTGATTGAACCTCATAGGCATCGGAAACTAGTTGCACGTTTTATGCAGTCCTCGATCTGACCATATTGGTCTCTCCAAGTGGCCTCTTCTTGGTCAGGTTATCGCACAAATGTACTTTAATCAGATAGGCCAAGCTTCCCTTGGGACTTCTACTCGGTTATTCCTTGTGAGGTGGCATCTTCGTCTTATGGTTAGGCCTCAACTTAGCCGTCGTATTTGATATGTGCATGTTTCATTTCAAGTCGTCTTGGTATGGTGCAGGAGCCCATTGGTTGAGCCTTGGTTTAGTCATTGGCCGCGGCATAAATACATTGTTTAAAAAAAAATTGTAACAAACTTATCAAAGAATTTATAAAAACATATTCTAAACACTTACCTACTTGTAAGTTGAGACCCTCTGCCACAAGTTCGTCATTTGTGTCTCCAAGAGCACCATCTGGTCGTTTCCTCTCCCTGGGATCATCTATCGGATCGGGCGAGGGGGTGTTGCTGTTGGATTGGTCTCACCCCCCCTCGCTAGTTAGTTGTTATCGCAGAGGCTTGGTGGGGTCAACAAATGCTACATAATAGGTTATGGTAGTTCGCTGGCTCCCCCTTATGATACTAACCGAGTTTCAGACATAATACTTGATGCATTTCTTGAAAGTGAAAAGAGTTGGATCCATCTAATACAACCACGGTCTACAAATAATGGTGTGGTAAGAGCTTGGGGTGTTAGAAATCATAAACAATATCTTGAGTTTCTTTAAAGTAGCTCCGTGGCCCACTTTAACCATGAGTTTAACCTCACCAAAACATTGAGATAATTTTCCCCCATATCCTACCAAAGTGCGCTGGATAGATTTATATGGTGGGACCTCTAATATTTGATCATATTTGGCCTTGAAGATTATATTGGCTGAGCTGCCCTCATCGACCAATACCCTGGTTACCATAACTTCTCCAGTAAAGTCGGCTACTAGGTCACGGTAATTATGGTATGAAGAGCCCTCGACTACCTACACCTCATGTTCAGTCTTAACCGTTTTACTGGATTTCTAGTCGTTGCCTGGCAAGGTTCCCCCTGAAATCGTAAGCCACCATTGTTGCTTTCTTTTTTCAACCCTCTTGTTTTTCCAATAGGCCTTGTCATATTTCGGGTGAGTCTCTTTTTTCTTTTCGTTCTGGCACTGATGCTCTTACTGCTTAACAACTTGCACAAGCTTGCCACTGTCTATTAGCGTTTGAAACTCTTCCTTGAGTTACCATCACTCGTAGGTCGGATGGTCGTGGTCGTTGTGATAAGAGAAGAAATGTATGCTCGAACATTTGTTTGCTTGGAGTGCTCATAGTACAAAGGGGAATATACCTTGTCCTTCTATTAATTCTGTTGTAGATGACCGAGACCGTCTTGGTTAGCGGAGCAAAACTCCATATCGGACTCTTGTTGTGCGTTGACAGACGATTACTTGTACCCCACACACCAACACGGTGAGGCTCTTCTTCCATCATTTTTTTGTCGTATGGTAGCCCTTTGGTGTCTGGTAAGACTCGGTCGGGTGAATCCTCTTTCATTGTATCATCAACCCGGATGAGGTGATATGCTCAGGCTAGGTCTACGTTCAGCTCCCGCCTTCGATCAAGGCCTCTTTTGAGGTGTACAACCACCAGAGACTCCTCTAAATCTGATAAGGAGTTCATCGCATAAACAAAATGCTTCAAGTAGCTTTTCAACGTCTCACCCCTTCTTTGGTAGAGGTTCATAATGGAGTCCTAATATCATTGGGAATATTTATTTCCAACAAATCTGTCTGTGAAGGCGCCCTAAAGGACTTCAAAATCATGTATAGATCCTTTAGGAAATCCACTAAACTAGTCCATTGCATTACCTTTGAGGTTCATAGAGAGGGTTCGATAGAGCATGATGTCATCTGGATTGAAACCCATCATCATATTCCTAAACTGCTCCGAATTACTTTTTGGGTCTCCCGTGACATCGTAAGCTTCCATTCCGAACGAATTGAATTTTCTAGAAAAATTCAGCTTTGAGGGTATTTTCTACAAACGGAGATTATTTAAGCACGTAGGCGGCCATTTTCTGGCGAACTTGGTCGTATTGTCGGATTTCATACTCTATAGCCCTTTTAGGAACTGTTTGTTGTACCTCTCTGTATGGTTACCACTCTTGAACCATTTTTTGTTGCTGCTGCTCGCCCTCTCCTTCTCCATGTTCTTCGCGCTTAGAATAATTGTTACCTTGATGTGGTCGACTGGCCTTAACTCCCAAACACTGTTTCCCGTGGCTATTTCCTCGCACTTTAGATGTTAAAGCATATAGGGAATTATTTATTTCTTCCAAGGTTGCTTTGGCTGCTTGGTCCTTGACATTTTGGTCATGGGCGACCCTTTGTTGTTCTTGACGCACATTCTTTATCTGTTGTTCTGTGGAAACGGCCACGAGGTTGCCAAGTCCGACCGCGGGCTCAACATGCAATGCAACACCCACTGTCGCCAATAGAGCGATTTATAGGCCAGTTGCAGTGGGAGGCTGGCCACCCTTAGTTTGTGTTTCAATGATGTTTGCGTTCTGATATTCCAAATGGACTGCAATGGATGGTGGTACCTAAATTTTCCCCTCAACTTGATCCACCACATACCTTCGATTTGCTGCAGCGGTATTTCTCTCAGAAGTTTTCTTTTCGATCCCAGATCTTGTTACTACCATTAGTTCAAGGCTTGATTTTTTTTTATGATTTACACACAGATGGCGCCAAATGTTTTAGATGAAAACCTCACAAATATATGCCAATTAGTAACTTATTAACCGTAGAAGAAAAGATAATGTCTTTACACACTAACAATCCTATTTATATTCTCATCGAGGAATTTATCTCTCCCACTAAGTACATGAATTATCTAAGTAAGATCTTGGACCTATATTTATGGTCATTACTTTATTCATAGTTAGTTACGTTGATTCCTCAGTCATAAATTGTCTTTAATAAGTCTTGACTCCCTTTAAAGCTCTTTATTGTGCGTTGATCGCGATTGTGCCTCACAGGCATCGGCAACTGGTAGCACTTCTTCTGTAGACCTCTATCTGACCACTTCAGCCTCTCTAAGTGGCCTCTGTTTGGTCAGGTTATCGTACGAGCCGACATTAATCAGATATCGCAAAGCTTCCGTTAGGACCTCTGCTTGGTTATTCCTTGTAAGATGGCGTCAGCGTCTTATGGTTGGGCCTAGACTTAGTCGTCGGATTTGATATGTACACATTTCTTTCTGGTTGTCTCGCTATGGTGCATGAACCCTTCGGTTGGGCCTCAGTTTAGTCGTTGGGAGAAACGTAAATACGTTGTTTGTAGGCCACCTCGGTATGGTGTCGGAACCCCTCGGTTGGGCTTTCGTTTACTACTATATAATCACATTTTTTCTAATAGTATCTACTCTAATAATGGAAACATTATCACCAATATGGACAACCAACCATGTTCAAGTCAAGAAGAATGACAAAAATAAAGCATTTGTGTAGACTTTATAAACCTCAACAAATCCCATATGCATGACCTCTTTCCACTGCAGATGATTTAACAGATAAGATATGCAACATACGAGACTATTATGGTATCCTTTATGGATGCATTCACATGATATAACCATATATAGATGCATGAAGAAAATCATGAACACACAAGATTTAATATTGAAAGAAGGTTATATTTTTATAAATTAATTTTATTTAGATTATAGAGCGTTGAAGAAACTTATCAATCACTAGTGAACAAATCTTCGTAATTCAATTAGGCAAAAACATGCAAGCCTATATTGATGAAATATTGGTGAGAAATATTCATGAAAAAAACCACATAACGGATTTCACTGAGACATTTGTGAAATTCTTAGACAAGTCAGTATTAAGTTGAATCCATAAAAATACACCTCTAATGTAAGGTCCGACAATTGGTTGGGCTACATGGTGAGATAAAATTTATTTGAACTAGATCCACCGTTGTTTGTATATATATATATATATATATATATATATATATATATATATATATATATATATATATATATATATATATATATATATATATATATATATATATATAACAACAATGAATCCAACAAAGAACGCAAACTAAGTTCAAAGCAACACTTTCTTATCAAGATCCTCGGATAAGTGTCAATTTATCATCCAAGTGTTGAGTGGAGCAATTAAATTTGAATGGACACCATCATGTGATGAATGTAAAATAATATAAAGAAGGTTTTGGCATCCTCATAAGTGTTAACCAAATCTCAGACAGAAGACTCTCTATATCTACATCTTGAAATCTTGGACTATGTTGTGAGTGTAATACTAATTAGGGAGGAAGGAAGAATGTCTAAAGAAATATGTTATGTAAGTATATATTTATTAGTGGTTGAAACTAAATATTTACAATTAGATAAAATTCCTTTGAAATTAGTAGTTGCAGCTATGAAATGAGACTTTATTTCAAAGCACATACTATAATAGCTAAAACTTATCTCCCCTTAGAAAATGTGCTACTAAATCCATATGTATATAGAAGGATACGAAATGGTCAATAGAATTAGGGGATTATGATATCCATTTTTAGCGTAGAAATTTTTTAAAAAACCCGGGCATTGGAAAATTTTCTAGTGAAATTTCAATCTGGCAGAGCAGTACTTTTCTAAAAACAGGCTGAATATAATAAGAGCACAACGACTGATAAAGAGAGAAATGATTAGGGTTCAAGAGCAAGAGTAAAAGGTCCCAAGGAGATATATTAAACCGATCTATCAATTTTGATTCCCAACATCTAATAACGAAGCCTAGTATGAAACTACAATAGCAGGAGTTCGACTAAAAAATATATGTTGAGCTAGAATATTACACAAATCATCAACACTAAGTTAGTTATCAACCAGGGATTGGGGCAAGCTGAGGAACAAAAAGGAGAGAATTTCTCGGTAGTTGAAAGGGCTTTAGTAATAAGTCTCTCAGTTTGAGACGGTAGATTTTGAACAAGTCCTAAATGCTGAAAACTCAACTATCGATGCACTTGCATCTTTGGCCTACACACATTTGGACCCCAGAGTAATAATTCAAGAAAATACATCTATTACTTTACTCAACCGGTGTTTGTCAACATTCATATCAACAAGAGTAATGGTAATAAAAGAATAAGAAGAAAAATATTAAAGAACTCTGATACAAATTACCTTGTTGAAGGCATACTCATTGAGGAAAAAAGAGAAGAAGAAAAATATAGATTTGAAGTCAACAAGATTCCTATGGATTTTATACACAATGTACAAGAGAGATTTAAGTAAGCCATTACTTCGTTTCTTAGGCACAGATGAAGCAGCCTTCAATGTGGAATAACTACATGATATACAAAGAAGTGCTTACTGCGACTATAAGACATTTTACCAAAGAATCCTACTAGAATGCTACTATAATTAATGAAGGATATGAATGAAAAAAGTCAAACAATAGGGCACATGTCATCGATTTTTCAAATCCATACAAGTCTCAACCGTATTATTGATAACAATAACAAAAACAATCATATTTGATATACGAGGTTAGGGTATTATGGGACTTTTACCAATAACTTTAGGTCGAAGAAATTTTATATTGGTTGTTGTGTATTAATTATCAAAGTGGGTGGAACCACAAACACTAGTAAACATCATGAAAAAAAAGTAATATTTTTGTTAAAAGTAAATCTATGTTTTGAATTCGAAGGATCATTACTAAAGATAATGGAACCAATTCTAGAGTAACAAACTCACAATATTCAACACTCAAAAGGGAATAAAACAAATATTTTATTCCTTTTTTCATCTTTAAGCCAACGTGTAAGTTGAAGTAACTCACAATACAATTACAAAAAGTATCAAGAAGACGTTGGATAAAGAATTAAGAACTGATCGGATTTCCTACAAGAGGTTATATGGTCGTACAAAACTACACCAAGAAGCGCAACATAAAAAACATCATTTACAATGGTATATGGAATGTAGGAAGTTACAAGCTAAAATATGTATATCATCTCTTAAATTTGCAACATATGATAGAGTAAGTAATGCACTAGATTGAATTTCTGAGCTAGATATAATTGAAGAAAGAAGATTCAAAGCACATATTCGATCACAACATTATAAGACATTAATGATTAATAAATATAATTCCAAGGTACGGTTCAACATATTTGAACAAGGAGGACCATTGTAAATAAAATTCTTGACCAATTGGCTCCAAATTGGGAGGACCATTTCACGGTTGAAGCCAAAGTAAAGTCGGGAACTTACAAACTACTCAATAAAAAAAGAAATCAAGTTCGACACTCCTAGAATGTAAAGTATTTGAAACTCTACCATAATCCTTAAGAATTCATCTTCTAACTTACTAATAATACATATAAAAATTATTTATTGAACTATAAAGATGTACTATTTCGTACCTCGCATAAGGTTTTTAGAAGACATTCGAGATTAATAAAATATTTTTCTTGGTAACACACCCAATTTGTATTGTAATTTTAAATAGAAGTACACATTTAAGCATACGAAAGCCAAAAATTCCAATAAAATGTAAGTCTATCAGGAACACCTAAGGCTTTACAAACACCATAAAAGAACAATTCTCAAACAATTAAAACAATAGTTCTTAGACAATTAAACAAGCTTCAGTTTCTTTAAAAAAAGGAAACCCTAACAGGAGTCATGCACCCTTATTACGCCTCGAAAATTCTAGAAAACTTCAAGAAAGGAACATAAATATTCAATAATGAATTATTATGCTATTACAAGGTCAGTCACAATATCAGTTACTTGAGAATTAGTACCTCCAACATCATCATTATTAGACTTAATAAATTCAAATTTATTGGTCCTAATAATATATTTTTAACACCATTTCTTCAAAAGAGTCTAGAAAAAATGCTTCTAATTCGTCATTATTTTCCTTGTTTTCAATATCTTCAAAAAAGTCGAAAATATAAGAACTTTTTTTAATGCACGACGAAGGACGAGAGTCATGAGATTTATGACTTCATACTAAGTCATATGGCCATTTATTTTAAAATAACATAATAACAGAAGCAAACTAAATTCATATTGAGGTACTTTTTAGGAATAACCTGGATAGAGCCTCCATAATAGCTATACAATCCGATACAATCATTTATGCCTGATATCAATAGAATCTTGGTTCCTAGCCTAACATTCACTAAGAAACCATTTGTGAAGCAAGTTATGTTTCAACATCAAAGCATCCAACTTCTTATACAACTCTTACTTCACAACCTCGACCTCGGATTTGGTGTAAAAGATCTTTTTATCAATAGGCAACCCAAGTTCTTCAAACAAATTCAACCCTAGAAGCAGTTTGTCTATCCTTGCAAATATAAATTTGTTTCCCTTAAAAAAAGTAACGTTCATTAAGAAATCTCCAAACTTGCAGCTAATAGAAAGTATCACATAATTATGAATTAATGCACTTTATAATTGAGATAAACCAAAAGACTTTTTTTAATTTCTTTATTTAGTTTTGCATGGGCTTCAGCCTTGGACTACAGTTCAAGACTCAACAACCTATTTGTGGTATTATTTTAGTATCATATCCATATCTGATTATGGGCATCAATGATGAGCAAGGTGATGTTTAGAAAAATATATACGGTTTCAATTACAATATTGTGTGCTATACAAATCAAATATGCACTAAATAGGTTAATTATTGAAATTCTGGATAATGATAATATTAATAACTACATTGATACTTATCAAGTTCATCCCATGTTTTACATATAGAAGGACCAAGAGAACAATTAAAATATATATAGAATATCTGGTAAAAAAAAATACCAAATTAAAAAATCAAATAAAATTATTGTGTATTTATTATCCAAGATTTACTTTTTAAGTTTTTTATTTTATTTTAAGAGAGTCGCCTAAATATATTGCGTAATTATTATCCAAAATTTACTTTATGTGTCATTTTATTATATCTTAAGAGAGTCAACTAGAGTTATTTATTATCCAATATTATTTTTAGGTCTTTAAACCCGTTTAATTCTCTTTTAAGAGAGTAAAAGAGAATTATTTGCATTTGTACTACTCGTTTTTCCTTGTTTAGAGATAAATAAAGCCTTAGAGTCTTTGTATTGTAAAGATTCAGCTGAGTTATAAAATATCAATAAAAATGAGTTTATACTTAAATATTTGTCCATTATGTGATAAACTAATTTTAGAGTTCTACTTATCAAAGGATTTCCATCTTCTTTGTGGTGCAAATCCATCCATATTTTATCTATCATCGCCTTCCATTTTGATTTTTTTAGTGAGTATTCCCCAAATAGTAACGATTCAAACTAACATTTCATCTACCACTCACACATTATATGAATCTGTGAAGTTGTGAGTGTTCCCTGAACGGAAACTTCTACAGTTAAATTGGTTTTGTTCTTAATAGTGACTTAGTTTCATAATTTAGCCAGTCAGGGGAAGCTTCCAACCCATCTTTCTTCCCTGGATTTGGCTAAAAGGCTATTGAGTTTAGGATTTGAGGTAAGACGAGATTTTGTTTTTTGTTTTTTTTGTCCTTACTTATGTTTTATTCTTTTAGTGCATCGACTAATTATTATTTAGATATTCGTTACCTGATATTCACATAGTTCTTAATGGATTGACCGTGCTTTATATGTCTAAAGTTCATCCTTCAACTTTCATTTTTCATGATATGTTGAATATTTTGAAAAACGATTTGATTTGGAAGCTTC
Source organism: Limnanthes douglasii subsp. nivea (assembly GCA_036936605.1). Lineage (NCBI taxonomy): Eukaryota > Viridiplantae > Streptophyta > Magnoliopsida > Brassicales > Limnanthaceae > Limnanthes > Limnanthes douglasii. The sequence goes on along the minus strand of JAUPFV010000005.1, from coordinate 121,571,245 downwards.
TCTTCAAGCTAAAACTGAGAGTAAAAAACAATTAAAAGCTGAATAGGAAAATTCTCAAGAGGTGGAGTGATGTAGGCACATAAACGGTTTAGCAGTAGTTTAGCAGTATAAGTTGTTGTTCATAGCACACTCACAACACTAAAAGATTCAAATTATACGTGGATTGATAAATGAAGTGTCGGTTTGATTCTTTGATGTTTGGAGAACACTCACAAACAAAATCAGACTATAAGGTGAGGATAGATAGAGGATGGATAGAATTATACCATAAAGAAGATGGAAAGACTTTGGTAAGCATGACTCCAAACTGAGTTTATCTCGGGTAAAAGAACATTGAAGGATCAACTAAACTCGCTTCTCATAAAAGTAGTTTAAAGATAAATTAGTCCCGAATAAATATCTTGAGTTGAAACTCATTTTCTTCATTGATATTTTATAAAAAAATTGAATTTATAAAATATAAAGACTTTATGGCTTTATTTATAGTCATATAAGGAAAGAGAAATAGTAAAAATAAAATAATTCTATTTGACTATCCCAAAGGAGAATTAAATGACTTTAAATATTTAAAAAGTAAATTTTAGATAATAAATACCCAATAACTCTAATTTCCTCTCTTAAAACAAAATAAACAGACTTAGAAAGTAAAACTTGGATAGTCATATAAAAAAATTCATTTTCTAGTCATATAAGGAAACTCATTTTCTTCATTGATATTTTATAAAAAAAATGAATTTATAAAATATAAAGACTTTATGGCTTTATTTATAGTCATATAAGGAAAGAGAAATAGTAAAAATAAAATAACTCTATTTGACTATCCTAAAGGAGAATTAAATGACTTTAAATATTTAAAAAGTAAATTTTAGATAATAAATACCCAATAACTCTAATTTCCTCTCTTAAAACAAAATAAACAGACTTAGAAAGTAAAACTTGGATAATAAATATCCAATATATCTCACTAACTCTCTTAAAACTGAATAAAAAGACTAATAAAGGAAATCTTGGATAATGAATACACAATAACTCTCTTTGATTTTTGAATTTTGTATCCTTTTTTTTACCAAATCATCTAGACGCATTTTAAAAAAATTCTCTTGGGCCATTAATATGTATAACATGGATTGGACTTCATAATCATCATAGACAATCGCCTTGTTAATGTTTTCCTTATAAAAAACTGAAATATTAACCTAATTAGTGCATCATTGATTTGTACAATATGAGATCCTAAATTGAAATAAAATTTATTTTTAAAGCGTCCTCTTGCTCATCATTGCCGCTCGTGATCACATCAGGATATGATACCATAATCATATAATTCTCCCACTCTTAAAAAATTCTTGTCCCCAAGCTTTATTGTGCATAATATGATTTTAAGTGTACGATGCATATTAGCAGTGAACTTTTGTTGCTTGTTAACCTTCTTGATTACTGTTTTTTAAACTCTAAATTTTCCCCTTAATCTTCCTCCATGTAATTTCCAAACCATAAAATCTTGCACCAATACAAATTTAATTCTAACATTTGTATTTTGATGATCTCATGTTGGTCTTCAATCGGATATGTTTAGATTTCGTCATCATCCCCTCCCACTGAGAAGGTTTTCTATAGCGGTTAACATAAATATTCCAAACCTCTTCCTTATTAAGAATTAGTAGAACTACAACGACACATTGGATCATTTTTTTCGCATAGGCACCTGTTTTCCATCAGCTCACTAACTTGTCTCTACAACTTATTTGTCTTCTCTAAAATCATGCTATAAGTTGGTCAATTAGGAATGGATTTTCCTGGTACCAATTCAAACTTATGCTCAATCCAAAAATTCGGTGGTAACTCATGAGGCATTGTTTTGGAACACAATCATTAAAATCATTATCTTCAGTGAACATATAAAACATTTGAATAGGTAGAATGTTCTGGGTAATATCCAAAAAATCCTCAACAAGTTTTTTCAAATCATTGTGGATAGATTAGGTTTTGAACAGTAACTCGTCTCTGGACTATCGCATTTGGTGACAGATAGTCCCTGGACTTTCAAAAGTCCGTTCGTAGTCCCTAGACTATCCAGTTTGGATAAAGTTAATCCTATTGCATGTGTTGAATATCAATTTTTGTGACAGATAGTCCTTCAACTATTCATTTTCGATAAATTTAGTCCTTTGACTTTCTATTTTTGATAAAGTGAGTCCCTTAATAAACATGCGCATAGGACTAACTTTATCCAAACTGGATAGTCCCGGGACTACCAATGGACTTTTAGAAGTCCATAGACTATCTGTCACCAAAGTCAATAGTCCAAGGACGAGCTACTGTTGAAAGCCGGATAGATTACATTAGACTCTCCAAAGAAACAACACTAGAAGATAAATAGAAGATTAATTTACTTACCATGTTTTCTGTTTTTATTATCTTTAGGACTTTAATTGTCTTTCCTTTGAACTTTGAATTAGTCTCCATGGATTCTCCTTCATCTAACAACTTATTTTCATTTGAAGGCCACAGTTATATTATTCTAGTCGATTAGAGGTCGTGTTTTTGTGCTTGAGTTACTGCTTATCTGAAAACAAAAATTTAGAATAAGTCATACAACTCAGCATATTGTTGCTTTTCCACCTCTCTTTCAATATGTTTTTGCAAAACATCTATAAAATATGCCATTAGCACCTCATTAGACTCTTATGGTTCCGAATTTATTTCTAAATATTTATGCGGCTGGAATGTTGCCTACTTCTTTTTGTCACTTCTTTGCCCCACCAAATAAGAGGATTCTTTCAAAATTGTGGAGTAGCTAGGGCATGCTTCCCTTGCTTAGTATATTAATAATAGTTAAATATATACTTATATGTCTTCTCTAATTCATGTAAGCATTAGGGTCTACTTTTCTAACAAATTACAGAATGTGCTAGCTTTACCTCTTCATTTCCAGGTCGTTCATCTCTTGTTTTTTCTCTCCCAAAATGATCTTTTCAATGCATGTAATCATCTTCATTTTATGTTTTACATGTTGTTGTTGCTGTTATAAAGGTCAAATATTTTTTATGCAATGAAGTCATCTTTGAGGATGCTCATTTTTCCCAATACATTTGATAATCTTTTTCCTTACATTACAAACTTCTTCAATTTGTGTTTGCATTGTTTCATTTTGTATTTTCATTTGATCTTTGATACCACTTATCAATTGAATAAGAGTCTCCGTATTATTTTTCTGACATTGTAATGGGTTGTGTATAAGGATGCTACAACCTTGATAACGAACCATTCGGCTTTGATACCAGATGATGTAGGCTCAAAAGTGGTTTGGTTGTATAAGTTTTTGTTTAGAAAACACTCACACCTTGAATAGATTCAGATGATGTGTATAACGGTAGATGGGGTGTTGGTTTGACTTGTTGATGTTTGGAGAACACTCACAAACCAATTTCTAATAGAAGGTGATGATAGATATAGGACAGATTGAGTGCCACAAAGAAGATAGAAATCCTTTGATAAGTAGAACTCTAAACTGTGTTTATGTCGGATAATAGCATATTGAAGGATCAACTAAACATACTTCTCACAAGAATAGTTTGAAGATAGATATGTCTTGGAAAACTATTTGGCGTAATACTCATGCTTTTTTATTAATATTGTATAACTCAATTGGATCTCTAAAATATAAAAACTCTAGGGCTTTACTTATAGCCATAAAAGAAAAGAATAGTCGTAAAAATGAAATAATTGTTTTTGACTCTCTTAAACTCGGTTTAAAGACTTAAAAAGTAAGTCTTGGATAATAAATACTCAATAACTCGCATTGACTCTCTTAAAACATAATAAAAATACTTAGAAAGTAAATCTTGGATAATAAAAATGGAATATATCTTATTGATTCTCTTAAAATAAAATAAAAAGGCTTAGAAAGTAAATTTTGGATAATAGATACGCAATAACTCTTTTTATTTTCGAATTTGTTATCTTTTTTTACCAAACCCTTTTACATGCATTTTAATTGTTCTTTTAGGACTTTAATATGTATAACATGGTATGGACTTGATAAGTATCATAGTGACTAAACTTGTTAATATTTTATTTATCCAGAATCTAAATAATTAACCTATTTAGTGTCTATTTATTTATATAACACGAGATCTTGTTATTGAAATAACATATTTTTTAAAGCATCCTCTTCCTCATCCTTGTTACTCATAATCATATCATAAGATATGATACTATAATCATATCACTTAATATCTAATAAATTCGTTGTTATAGGAATAATCTCGGTTAAAAGAACATCCATATTGGATCAGCCATCATATGAATATACAGCCTTGACATCATTATATGATGTATCTGCAATAACAATTATCTGCACATCAAATTCAACAGACTTGAAAAAATTATCAATAACAATAGCAGGGTATGGAGTTACTAAAGATTTAACATAAAATTTAACATAAGATTTAATGGTAACAAACATATCCTCCTCCCCCTCACCAGATGTCTTATAAACTTCAACAATAGTTTCATTATCATCAGGAGATCAGTTTTTTGTATATGGAGACCTTAGAACCCTATAAATACATTTTGCTCTATTATTTCATAATTTAAGACAAAAAAATTATCATAATCCCGCTTATATTCCCATTAGCTTCTACAATTTTCTTATGTATAATGACTCGAAAATCAAGCTTCAGATTATCCTCTAGTGGAGCATGTTTACATTCCCATCAAGTTTAGGGACTCCTTTAGGTTTACAATTTTCAAATATAACAAACCCCTTCAAAATACAAGAAGAAAGAGCGCACATAATTAGCAAGTATGGACTAGCCATATCCTCAAAGCTACAAATTTAGTAGCAACATGTTTTAGTAGCTACACACGCTAAGGAACAATGAGTTCCTTGGCTTTTTATGCATCAAATAATGAAGCTAAATATGAGGTTGCATTGACTAGATTAAGTCTTGCAAACATCTGTGGGGCAACTTCAATTCATTTAGAAACAGATTCCGAGTTAATAGCAAATCAATTGGCTGGAATTTCCAAAGCAAAAAAGGACCATTTAATTTTATATCTTCAAAATCTTCAGAACTCTTTTGATCACGTTACTATAAATCATATCAGCCAAGGAGACAATACAGTTTCCGATTCTTTGGGAACCATGGCTTACACAGAATAATACCCTTGTAATTTATTCCAGGAGAGTTCTTTGATTTTAACCCGCTCAGAGCAGTGCAAACTTGTAGAAGAAATTTTTGTCACTCTAGATGTAATTCGAAGTGATTGGAGAACTGATATTTCAAATATCTTGTTAAGAGGAACGCTGCCTCAAGATATGCAACTAACTAAGAAACTGAAAGGTAAAGCATCTGGCCATATGGTATTAGATGGGGTGTTATATAAAAAAGCATTTAGGAAGCCATTATTGTTGATTCTTGAGCAAACAAGAATCATAGGAAATTATGTCAGAATTACATGATGGAGAGGGTTCAGCACATTGTAGGTCCAAGGGGTTGATGCATCGAGTTTTCCTAGCAGGGTATTATTGGCCTTCGATTATGAAAGATGGTCACAGTTTATTTCGAGGCTGTGATACTTGTTAACGATTTTCCAACTCTATTCATAAACCTACAGCTCCACTAATGTCCATTACCAAAACTATCCCTTTTAATAGGTGGGGAATAGAATTAGTAGGACCATTGCCAATGGCTTCTAGAGTAGGCGAAATGATTATTGTGGCAGTGGATTATTTTACGAAGTGGGAAGAAGTTGAACCATTGTCTAGAACAAAAGCCAATGATGTAATTAAGTTCATTGTAAACAGTATTTGTTGCCGCTTTGGATTACGTTGGAAAATTACCACTGATAACGGTCCTCAATTTAATAACAAAGAAATGGCTTCTTTTTGTGCTTCAAGGGGAATAACACAGTATTTTTCCACACATTTTCACCCCCAAGCAAATGGTCAGTTATAGGTTACAAACAGATCTATTTTGGAAGTTTTAACGAAGAATTTGACAGGCGCTGCAGGGAAATGGTCTAACTATTTGCAGAAGGTGTTATGGGCTTATCGAATAACTCTTAGAGAGGCTACTAAAGAAACTCATTTTTCCTTAGCGTGTGTGATGGATGTTATTAGTCCTACATGAGCTAATGAGATCCAAAAATGACAAAAAATAGTTTCAAAATAAACCATACTTTCTCATAAGTAAATATGATACCAACCTACCCTATAAGACCCAAGTTTTTCTAATTTGAGAAATTTGTTTCCATGATTGGTCTCCAAATTCACGGAGTCAAACACAAATTTATTCTTCCATACTTTATTATAGGTTGGAAGGTCATAAATAAGTTCAAGATATGTATACACTAAAAATTAAAAGAAATGATTTTCTTTCCGGCTAGAGACCTTGACATCGGTAATAAAATCACTCACAAACAAATGTATATAAATAATTTGTGATGGTATTATGGATGGAAAAAGGACATTCGGAGAATTAATTGGTTATAAAAATTTTGGTAACCTGAAAAAACTTAGGAAGATGTGGAGTAAGATAAAATCAAAATACATGATCAAGCGAGTAAGTGAGTAAAGCAACTTAACCATCACAGACGTTGAATGATTATCTCTTATAAAAGGAAACCCTCCATTAACTTTATTTTTATTTCCCATTTATAAGAAGAAGATTAAATTTTTGTTAAGAATAAAAATAAGTAGGTTTCAAAATCAATCAAATGCAAAGAAGACAAACACAATTAATAAGTAAAGGAGGAAGAAAAAAACGACCATTGAGATGAGTTTTATACACAAAGGTAGAAACAATTTTCAGTCTGTGATTTCTTCAGACTTATATGGGTAGGATACATCTTCAGGATGAACAGCTGTGATTAAAAGAAGTTTAGAGAGCTAAGAAAAAAATTTGAATTGAGTGCGCGATATGCTTAAAGCAATGGATTTAATTTGGCAACTTGCTTACTTATAAATAAAATTAATAAAGCATCAATTTCCATATAATGTTTCATAAAATACATTAAAATTACAAGCCACTCACAGATGAAATCCTTATCGACGATCACATTGCATCCATACATATTCTAACAATACCACACAAAAATATATGCAAAGCATGACTAATTCAAAAAACGAGAGACATCCTTATTCAATTATCACCTCTCACTTCAGCCTTCACAAAGGACTTTAGTTAATGCAAGATAATAAATTAAGCTAACTAAAGCTCTAAAACCAATATCAACACTTCAACTCATCTTACTCGGGCCTGACTTTTTCTTTCGCCAAGGACTAATGAGGTTACTTAACCATAATATTAAAGAATTGAAGCATTTTGAAGCACATAAGAATAAATAAGTAACTAAATAAGAAATATGTTATAAAATAGTAGCCAACTAGTTGTTAGCTATACTTTTTATCTTCAGTAAAATATAATTGTTTATCATCTATGAAGGTTTCGGTCAGCAAGGGATTTTTATGAGGTAATAATAGTTAAGTACGAACCTAATTAGATACGTGTCTGATTAAAGCCTCACCATGGTAATTAGAATAAACAAGACCTAGGACTCTTAGCAATCTATACAAATATGGATGTTATAATCGTTTTAAAATGTAAAGTATAATAGCTTCAGATATGGAGATAGAGCTTCAATAAACAACAAATTAAGGGGTGCATGCTTCAATCTTTAACAAGTATTTCTCGAGATAGTAAAAAATAGTATTTATTTGTTACGTATACAAAGACTGGGAGGCTACTTATAAGGGTGTAAATAGTATTACCTGCCAATTGATGGCCCACCAGCCATATAAGCATGTACAAGTCTAGAATATTTACTCAAATATATCAATTATATGTTATCTAGTAAAAATAAATTTTGTCAGAATAAGATAGTATCAAATCATATATCTTCATATTATCTTGGAGATATAATTCTCTACTTGTAAACTCTATAAATAAACAACCATCAATAAAGTATTCGTTATTATTTTTCTTTCTCTAGCGGTTACTAGAAATTATTACCATTCTCATCTCTCTCAAGCTCTTAACATGTTATTACTAGTTCAAATTAACTCACCTACTCAGAGTTTTCCATATTATACATTTAAGTTTAAAAAATATTTTCCAATCAATCAAAAATATATTCTTAGTACCAAAATGCAACATATAGAAAATAATCAGTAAGAAAAAGTTTAGTAAAAATAAATATATTTGAAAAGGTATAAAGTTAAACTTATTACTTTAAAATAATAAGTATATGTTTGCAATAAAGAATAAAATATAACATTTTCCATGCTATACAAAACAATGAAAGAAAATAAAAGAACAAAAAATATACAACTAAAAAACACTAACAAGTCTAGAGTGGAAGGCCACAAAAATTTAGAATTTATATTCACAAAGAGAAAGAAAATAACTTTGACAAACATTCTAGAAATGAATAACAATATAGCTTATCGTGATCTTATTACAAAAGTTGGAATTCATTTTGTGTACGCATCAGACAACCTAGTTTTCTCCAATGGTGGTAACTTTGTTGCAAAGTGATACTTTTGTGATAACATGGTTAAACTATATACTTCTCACACATGTATTAAAATCAAAAATTATATTTCTTTCTCGCATGATAATTGTTTGTTACGACATGGTAGTGACATTTAGATCATATTATGATTAAAAGCATTGTTAAAATTAGACTTGTAAGTTGTAATATAAGTTCATAGAAAATATGAAGTGTGTGTTGAATAAAAAAGATTATAAAGACTTATAAGACCATATAAATACTTAAAAATATTAAACTTAATACACACCGATATATATGAGTTGAATAGTGTATTTACGTTTAGGGGTAAAATATATTTTATAACTTTAGGTGTACTTATGTTTATCTTTTGGAACGGAAGGATGAGGCCTTTGACATGTTTAAAGTATACAAATATGAGGTTAAAAATCAAGTAGACATAAAAATCAAAATATTTCACACTGATAGAAAAGATGAATATTTCTCAAGTGAATTTTCTAGGTTTGGTGATTAGCATGGGACAATCCGTCAATGTTTGGCGTCTTACATGTCAAAATAAAATGGGTTAATCGAATATAAAAATAAATTATTAATTGAGATGACCAATACCATACGAGTAAATTTCTCAGTTGTATGTTAATATGTGGAGTGATGTCGTTTTAATATTTCTATATATTATAAATCATGTTCCACTTGAAGACAACTAAAATCTCTGCATATGATTTATGAAATAAAGAACCAAATATTGTATATTTAAAAGTGTGGAAGTTTTTTAGCATTTTGCAGAACACATATCTAAAAAAGAATAAAGTTGGGTCCAAAGGAAATAATATATGTATTTGTTTTTTAAAAAATATATAGCAAAGCTCCTATGTTGTTAAAATTAGAGAAGTGGGTTTTTTTACACAAGATTTCATAACGATAATAGGAAACTTTTCTGAGAGACTTAGCCAAAATAATGAATTAAAATCAAGAAATAAGATGAATAAAGTGTGAATTCTTTTTATTATTAATATGTGATCAACATTTCAAAAGATATTTTACTCATATTTACAGAGTTTACAAATATTATCATCTCATCCCATTATTACACGTGTATCCATTAACTAATTTACAAGTTTTAAATAGTTATAACCTATAACAAACTTTTTTTTTCTATCAGAAATAAACACGTGTATGGAATCGTGTATTTAACACAGATTTTACACGTATTTTGTTTAAATCCTCGTCAATGTTCTGAACCATGTCTCGTCATAATTCTAATTTAAACCTCGTCAATATTCTCAACCTCATCTCGTTATATTTTTAAATTAAACTCTTGTCAAGATCATGATTTATGTCTTATTTTATTATTTAATTGACCTCATGTCATATTATGAATTGTCTTTGTCTCATCAATAACCTTGTCTTGTATCCCATTATGATCATGTTTTAAACCCTCTTCAATATTCTAATATGTGTCTCATCATGAACCTCATGTGAATAATTAATATATTATTTTAATATATTATATGCTTGTCAGTCATGATTTTAATCAATAAGTGGGTGTAATTATGAAGAAAAATTATACCACTATTGTGACTTCAACCGCCAAAACTGTCGTAGTCCGCAAATGGATCCACTCGGTCATCAAAAACCACTTTCGTTGCAGTTACCATCAACGTCTAATCGTCGGAATCAGTGTCAGTGGACCTACAACATGATCTTTGAAAGACCAGACACTCTATAGCTATGTGTTGGTTAGAAGTGTCTTATATTCTAACTAGTTCATTGCGACTCTATACCGACGATTCTTTGTGAATCCTCGGGAATCCGGAGTTCACATTTGTCAGGATCTAAAATTTCCAGGATGAAGAGATATTTTTGAGATATAACAAGTGGTTGCGAGTCTAGATTATTTACGATGTCAGGTTTTTTTCGAGGACCAACAAAGGATATGATGTTTGCAACAGATCGACATGGGAGATTGCAAAAAATTTCTTGGGACATACATGATTTCAGTTGAATAAAGAGATCAACTTAAGTAACTGGTATGTTCACGAACTTAGCCTTATGAAGTGCTTGTATAATCTCTAAATTTTCTTGATTAATTCTAGATCAGATCAGTAGTTATAGCATCAGCAAGCATTCTTGTTTCTACTTTTGGCTTTCTAGAATATCCATGCTGAAATTGCTAATATGTATGAGTGTTTCAGAGTTCCGGAGATGGTTTCCAAGAAAGCATAGAGTCTCTGTGTTTTCTTAAAGTTGACTTTCATTTACTACCTATATTACATTTTGAATTAGAAAAAAATATAAAGATAAAAGTATAGCATAATAGGATTTCCAGCTCGTCATTATTTGAAAAGGGGGGAATCATGATGGTTCCAAAATGAAAAATAAGTAGGTATATTCAATGGAAAAAAAATACTTTGATGGGAAAAAATTATAAACTCAATTCGGTAAAACAACAAAATTATTTCTCAGTTGTTAAATATATTCATGGTATGAGCTGTAGGAATTTTCTTGATAGTATTTTGAAAGTCGTGGACTTGAAAATGAAGAAATAGTCTTCAAAAAATATTCTTGGTATATATGATTCATTCCACTTCGTCGTAAGATTTTCCCACATTTATAATAGTTTCTCATCATATTGATTTAATTGTCCTCATTAATATTGTTTGGACGATATGGTAAAGAGGTTAAAGATGATATCGTTTAAATAATAAGAGTGACAAAATAATTTAAAGAAGAGTCGTGCTCTAAAGGGTGTGACCTTTCATTCTTTTAAAGAAAAATTACTTCGTTAACACGTTCAGTACCAATTTTTGTTCTTGAAGAAAATAATCATCTTGTCAATGAATATTTTATATTATGATTGCGTCAATAATACTTCATACATGAGATATTTCTTGTAACATAATCAATTACCATAATAATAGTTAACATGAATATATTTAAGGAGATAACATTATTTTGAATATTCTTAAAGATTTTGGAATGTTTTTTTATACTTGATTGCATGGATTTAATACGAGGTTATATGCCAAATATTTTAATCAATAAAAATGAGTTTTTGCACTAAGTCCTCGAAAATAAAAATTATTAAGTCATTGGTCTAATAAGTTTTTTATCGCAAAAAGTGAGTCTACATAATAAGATAAAAATATAAACTTCTTTGGCCTCCGAATAGGTTTAGTCCTAAACAAACACTTTTAATTTGTTTAAAGGATTGGGGGGGGGGGGGACATATAGCCTGCTACACGTTGTACATAATTATTGATCAAAGAGGCTATAAGGAAAATAATACAACAACTACATAATCAGCAATGGTGCAAGCCAAATGATATAAAATAAAAGAATCTAACAAAAATGTTATAAGTTGGTTAATACAGCAGATGTTCAAAGAGGATAAAAGCCAAAGAATTCTCAAAATTGAAGATGACAACAATTATTTGAGATCAAGAGGCCACACAATTAAGGTCATAATGACAACCCATAAGAATCCTGATTATAAATCAAAATATGCGATAAATAAAGCAAAAAACTTTAGACAGGCTACATGAGAAATGATAAACAAATTATAAGATAAATATAGAAACACATATTCACATGTGCTACATGAGAAATGATAAGAACGTTTTAAGATAAATAAATTAACACAATTAGACCAAAATAAATAAGTGAATAATGATGAGTTAAATGACTCCAATTATTGAAAGATGCAGGCAAAGTCTACAAATATTCTCTTATGAGGAATTCTTCGCAAAATATGAAGGATATTAAATTATTAAAGTTTGACAGCATATTTTGACAAAAAAGTAAAATAATATGATATAAAGTTTTTGTTATAAATTAACAATTTATTTAAATAACTAAAGTGACGATGTAAAAGATATAAAGTAAGAATACTTAGAAAAGTAAAAGGACAATTTAAAGATGACGACTCAAAAATGATGAGTTAAAAGGTGTGAAATAAAAATACTAAGAAAAATTAAATGGATAAGTTAAAGATGACAACTCATAGATGACAATGTAAAATGTGTTAATTGAGAATACTAAAAATAGAATGATGAATTACAAGAATAATATTACGAATTAAAAATCACGAACTAAAGATAATAAGTTAAGGAAATAAAGTATATCGAACGAATTGGATGAAGAAACAAAATGTATATATTAAGTAATTCAAGACATTATAAACTTGAAGACATGTATAACTTACAACTTGAAAACCCCGACAACATACAACTTGATTACCTGAATAACGTTTAACTATTTCGAACTAGATCGAACTAAATCAACATGAATTCTAATAGTTGGACCTGTATCACTATGATAAAGTCTATTTTTGACGAGGTATAGTCTAAGTGACTAAACTAAAATCAAAATATGTATCATTTAGATAATTAAGCTTTTACGTAGGTATTTATACAATAAAATGACAAGTATCATGATTATGTCGACATGGTTGAGCATATATCACGGTGACGAGGAAAATAAAGATTATCCAGCTCAAGTACAAGCTTGGGATTTAAAAAAATGACTTAAAAACTATGTAATCCAACTATACTTACAAAGATCTAGTCCTAAAGATTAATTTGATATTCTAACTCCAAGACAATGGGGTGCCCTGATGATGATATAATAGCCGAATAGTGATATAGAAATAAAAGCATTTATGTAATTGTATATATATATGCATTTACTTTATATTAGAAATAAATATATCCTAAAATGATATATTTGACCTTTGTACATGTAACACTTGAGATTTATATATATAGTTCACCTAAGGAAATGGGAGATTCTCATTTGTGACCAAACACTTGCTTCTTTACTATGTCTCTAAAATATTCTCTCTCTTTCTATTCTTGATTATTATATCTAAATAAACTTTGGAAGTATTTTAACGAGGTAAAATCCCTCATAAAAGTTCCATTTAAGTAAAATTCTTAACATGGATAAAGTACACGACCATAATTATGTTGAGCAAAACTAATGATAAATGCATTAGTAAATGTTTGTGTGTGTATGAAATCATCGTTTTTATCATATTAGATTGTTGGGTCAAAATTACAAATAGTTTAACCAAACCTTATCATCTTTACACTAAGTGAGAATTCAAACCGAGATATATATATATATATATATATATATATATATATATATATATATATATATATATATGATTTTATGCAAAAAAAATCCCAATAAGAAGAGTAGAGATGTCATTATTCAAATGGTAAGATATTGAAAATGTTGATAAAATGAGTGACTGGAATCAATTCGGAAATAAATTTGGATCGTTGGGAATAAACATAGAATCTAAGTAGCGAATTAGATGTTGGTTGCGATAGATATACATATTCGTCTAAAACCTTCAAAAACTTAAATTACGTATTATTATCGCGACAATAAATTACTCACCACGTCAGCTAGAGCCAAACTACTACATATTAAAAATTCAAGAAATTTTGTGTTTTGCATATAAAGTAGAGAAAAGTACCCACAAATACACACTCAACTATCTCATTACCACCGAATACCCAAAAGTTGCATAGTACCAATAGATACCTCAACCACGATGAAAAACCACATGTAATCTTCTTCCATTCTTTGAACCAAATTTCTCTTTCTTACTTTTATTTTTTTTTTTTAAAAAAAAATTTGTATATTTCAAATCGCAGCTCGGAAAAAAAAATCCAAAAGTACCATTGATTTTCTTTTTTAAGACAAATAAAACTATATCCATTAAATATATTTTTTGAATATTTTTTGGAATCTATTTTTTGGAAACATAATGTGCAGAACTCTCCTAGTTAAAAACGTACAAATTTCTCATGGTTGGGACCATAAGGATCTAATGAAGAACTCTCACGTTTAGATTATAATGAAGAACTCTCATACCTAATATTCAATAAACCTGCATGGTTAAAAATGCACAGAACTCTCATGGTTAAAATTTAATGGTTTAATATACAAGAACTCGCACGGTTATATTATAATGAAGAACTCTCATGTTTAATATTCAATAAACTCACATGGTTAAAAATGTACAAAACTCTCCTAGTTGGAAACAAAAGGGTCTAGGACAACTAATAGACTTAAAATCGAATTAATATACAAGAACTCGCAAAGTTAGATTACAATAAAGAACTCTCATGTTTAATATTTAATAAACTCGTATGGTTACAAATGTACATAACGCTCATAGATGGAAACATATTGTACATAACTCTCCTGGTTGGAACCATAAGGATTTAACACATGTAATATACTTCAAATCAAATTTTTTTAATATACAAGTACTCGCATGAATGGATTATATTGAAGAACTCTCATGTTTAATATTCAATAAACTAAATACACAGAACTCTCATGATTGGAAACATAAGAATCTAGCATAGGTAATAAACTTAAAATCGAATAGTTTAATGTACAAGAACTCGCACGATTGGATTATAATGAAGAACTCTCATGTATAATATCAATAAACTCACATTGTTAAAAATGTACAGAACTCTCGTGGTTGGAAACATAAGGATCTAACACAACTAATAAACTTAAAATCGAATAGTTTAATAGTACAAAAACTTACAGGGTTAGATTATAATGAAGAACTGTCATGTTTAATATTCAATAAACTCGCGTAGTTAAAAATGTACAAAACACTCATGGTTGGATACATAATATATAGAACTCTCATGGTTAAAAATATACATAACTTTTTATGGTTGGAACCATAAAAATCTATGAAAAACTCTCACGGTTGGATTATAATGAAGAACTCTCGTGTCTAATATTCAATAAACTCGCATGGTTAAAAAACAGAATTCTCATGGGTAAAATATAATGCTTTAATATACAAGAACTCACACGTTTAGATTACAATGAAGAACTCTCATGTTTAATATTCAATAAATTTGCATGGTTAGAAATTTACATAATTATCATGGCTAAAAACATAATGTACAGAACTCTCATGCTTAAAAATGTACAGAACTCTCGTTGTTGGAACCATAAGGGTCTAATAAAGAACTCTCACTGTTGGATTATAATGAAAAACTCTCATGTCTAATATTCAATAAACTCGCATTGTTAAAAATGTACAGAATTCTCATTGTTGAACTCGCATATTATTTGTGAAATTATTTTAAAAAAATAATAAAAAAATACCATCAATTGATCTGGTTTTGTTCGTCTTAACAATTACAACATATGGTACTCTCAGATTTTTTTTTTCCGAACCAAATTTGAAAGATGTAGACTTTAAAAAAAAACCTTTGTTTAAAAATTAAACATAATTAGATGATAAAATATGGATATTTAAGACATTGTTAAAAAATTTGGTATAAGTAACTTGAATTAAATAACAAAATAAATACTTTGGTATCATTTTCCTATGAAATATACACGGTTTACCGTATACTTTTCAATATCTTTATCAAATCTTATACTAGTTATCTTTAATATCTCCTAGTCATCAGAGCTTTCTCGATCACTAGCTAATTCCTTTTACAAATTTAAAAAATTGTTATAATTTTACTCCGAATACTAGTTAGTTACTTTTTCAAATTTAAAAGATTGTTAGACCCGAATAATATTTTCCCAACATTTTTAAAATACAAATAATTATATGAAATGTGTATGAGGCATCTTCGAAAGTTGTTGGAAAGACTAAATTATGTTAGTATGGGTCTGCCATTCCTTTTGTCTAACAATATGCATATACAAAATAATGTGGTCATTCATTGTTCGAGTCCATAGGCGCCATCATTATAATATACCAAATAAGTTGATGAGATACACTTTTATTATGATATATCTAGTTAACCAATACATTAAATTTATTTTAAGTGTTCAAATTATTCAGAGCATTATTTTCACACAACTTTAGCAGCTACTAGCCCTACTAGTTCAAGAATAGAGAGTTGCATCCAGCATTAGAATAAAAGAAAATGAATATCCAAGATAAATTCACACTCCTTAATCATATCCAGATTTAGTAAAACCACTATCTATTTACAAGTGGACAGACATAAAACCACTTGTTCCAGCCAAATCGTTTCTTCTAGAGATATAGTAACCATATACATAAAAATATATATGCGATCCACCAGATATCTATGGCCTAGCTGGAACAGCATCCAATTCTGCTAAGAAAAGAGGAGTCGTCTTTGACGTTAATCGTCTCTCCTTTAGATGGCAGACCGCCGTCCTTAGTACCTGCTTCTACCGTTCTCTTACTCACTATCTTGTAAATCTGTGTGAGCACCTCTGTGAAGGCATTTTCAACATTTGTTGCATCCATAGCAGAAGTCTCCATGAAATACAGAGACTCCCTCTCCGCAAAAGTTTTGCCATCTTCCATCTTCACTGCCACAAGGTGTCGTAGATCCGACTTGTTGCCGATCAGCATTACCACAATATTGGGGTCTGTATGGTCCCTCAACTCCTTTAACCATCTAGCCGCATTCTCAAATGTTGCATGTCTTGTCACGTCGTAAACAAGTAGAGCCCCAACAGCTCCTCGGTAATACGCACTAGTAATTGCACGGTACCTATAGGAACCGTTTAATAATAATACACTGTTTAACAAAACAATCAGAAACTAAAAGGATCATTTTGTGAAGTCCCACACATCAAAATTTTACTCCACTATTTGAGTTAACGGCAATCATGAAAATATATAACACATACAGTTGCTAAACTAAAATAGATGCAATTTTCTTGTCATTGGGCTGTGAGAATCAGCATACCATACAAGATACAAGGGATCACCTATGATTCAGTTTATCTCTGTCTACAAGCATACGATACAAGATACAAGCGACAAATTACCACATGTGCATTCTTCTACCTAAGCATCTAGAGTTTATCTCTGTTTATCTTAACACAAGTTACTTAGCAGCTTTATAAACCAACAACCGTAGCATGAATTTCAGAGTATAATATAAGATCATAAGCTTCTAGAAAACAAACCAAACCAGCCCAACTGATGCAGACATACGAAAGCCGTCAATTTAGTTTCGGAAAATAAAACGAACCACCAGTATGGTTTTGGTTTTTGGTTTTTGGTTTTTGGTTTTTGGTTTTTGGTTTTTGGTTTTTGGTTTTTGGTTTTTGGTCACACTGAACAGACTTCATATATATAAGTAAATCTCCTATAATGATAGATAGTTTACAATATTAAAAAATTGATATAATGTTATTAGTTACTAACTTTTTAAAACTTAAACAAACTATGTACTACTACTAATAATAAAGTTTACAAAAAACAAAAAATCATAGCAACAAATGTTATAGTGAAAAATCCAAACTAAAGGCATCCAATAAAGATATTTAATGCACACAAAAAATAAAATTAAACTAGACCGTGAAACTGCCGAACTCTGCCAAAACCGGATTTTTAGTCTAGTTTGGTTTCGCATTACTTTATTTGGTTTGCTTTGGTTTTGGTTCGGTAATATACCAAGTAACCGAACCGCAAATACCCCTAATAAATTAGACTTGAAGACAAACACCCTGATCTTAGTGCCTAATTTAGACATCCTTGAGTAAAATCTCCCGTATCATTTAGAAGCATATATCTTAAAAGTATGACACTGAATGATGATTATTTGTTAAGAAGTACAAAGACAACAGTTAGAGTAGAAATTCAAACTAGGAACAAAGATAAGGGGGCTGTACCAAAAACCATAATTAGAATCACAATTCAGTGGGATAATGAATAGGTGAATAATGCAAAATTTTCAGTTAAAACACAATTAAAGAGAGTATAACTCCAAAACATATTCCCTTAAACAATTGAGTAGAATGTCTTGCAGCTTAGATTATCTCCATCAGGAGCATCCTTAAAAGCTTGAGGCATGAGCATTACAAATTGTCTTGATTGAGCACTACGTGTATCAGAATACCTAGTTGCGACTCAGTTTTGTTTATCATGAAGCGATTTTACTGTTTATTACCTTGCCTATATGGCTGCTCTAATTAATTAGAATATAATTATGTTAAATGAAGTCGCCTGAAACTAAACACAAGTTTCATAACACATCAAACACCATACAAACAGCTAGAATCTAACAATAGTTTCACAAGTGACGTGGCATGCCAAACTTCATACAACTAGAATCTAACAATAGTTTCAGAACTGACATGACATGCCAAACATCATACAACTAGAATCTAACAATGGAAATATAAAGAAATCAATAATTTAGCGCCAGAAAAGTTCCATTAGCTTGATGATCTTAGTTTCAAACAACTTAAAAATCTAACAAGATGTGGTATCGATTAATATTGACCAGCAACTTATATAGAAGGATAAAAAGAAGTATATATGAACCTAAAAATACAGGAGAAAGATAGAGTAAGATGATGACATAAAACTCGATTACAATACTCCAATTGAAGCAGTCAAAGAGGCATTACCCATTTTGCTTTTATACTTGAATACGATATACTATTAGTAAAATACAAAGTCAAGTTATAGAGATATGAGTCACTGCAGTTAACTCTTTGTTATATATCTTTGCATTCTGTCATCTATACACCTACACCTTGGGATAAAATTGAATGGCTGCAAATGTATTGTTTCTGATGACTGCGACCTAGGCTATGTCAACTTTAAACAACAAACAAAATATAAGATTAAGATAGATGGTGCTGCTATGTACTACATATGTATCATCTAAGAATCATAATATCTAGGATCCAAATCAGCCAACAATATACTTTTTAAAAAGGAAGTTGATCCCAAAGGCTTTACTTGTCCTATATAACAAGAATAGCTGAATTTGAATAAACTATGACCCAATCAGTATATGAAACTGAATACGATTCGATAGCCTAGGAGTAGGAGTAATAACAAGTGCATCTTGCAAGCAAAGTATATAGAGTATGAGAAGTTTGGTAAAAAGAAGATGAAGGAATTGGGAAAAAGTTGAAGTTGAAAAGGCACAGACCTTTCTTGACCAGCAGTGTCCCAAATCTGAGCCTTGATGACTTTACCATCAACTTTCATACTCTTGGTAGCGAACTCAACCCCAATAGTAGATTTAGACTCGAGATTGAACTCGTTTTTAGTAAACCTAGAGAGCAAGTTGGACTTTCCGACACCGGAATCGCCGATCAGAACTAATTTGAAGAGGTAATCATATTCATCTTCGGTTTTGTATCTAGCCATGCCTATTTTCTGTTTTTGCAAGTTTTGGACTTGGATGATGATGATGAGAGAGAGAGAGAGAGAGAGAGAGAGAGAGAGAGATTTTCTGTTATTTTGGGATGATAAGAAAGATATTCTGCTGCTTTTGTTTATGATATTTTAAAGATTGGTGTGGTGTGGTGCGGTGCTTCAACTGGAAAGTGACATGATCTTGAGAACGGAGGGTTGGCGAGAATACTATAATCATTCACAATAATACTACTAATAAATACTAATGATGATGTCAGTGTTCAAATAATTCCGTCTCCAACTCATCTACATCTTATCTAAATCTTTATTTTAAGATCCACCTCAAAATAATCCTTATACTTTCTTTAAATATACTTATCAAGATCAAGTACAATAGGAAATTAAAGTAAACTTGTTTTTAATTCACTAATTATTCATTAATTACTCATAAATATTCGGTACGAATTTCTAAAATTTTCAATTCCGGATTTTTATAAACATCTATCTATATAGATATTCAAACTACAAAGAATAGATATATTATGAAAATCAATTCAAACATATTTTTTTAAGTTTTTCTTTATTTCTCTATTTATTTTTTTAAACTATTATGTTAAAGTCTTGATTTTATATCGTGTATTTAATTTTAAGTTAAATGTTAAATCAATGTTTTAAAATTTATTCATATAAAAAGAGTTATAAATACAGTTTAAGAATGAGTAATGTTGTTAGTACAAGTTTGGATTAAAAAAACATGATAAAAGTTACGAAATTAGATTTATAATAAGTTGCCGAACATATGTATGTCATTTGTGAAGTGTGAAATATGAAATATCATAAATTGTGAATAACACAACAAGAAAATTTAATTTTATGTTAATAATTCTTTTTATTTAGTAATGAGGATTTTGCGGATAGTAAATCGTTGATTATTGAGATTTTTCAACTGCTAATATTTACATTGATCTTGATGTGGTTAATAAAAAAATAGTTAAGGTTATTTGAATATGTGGATGATAATTTAGTTATAGTGGATACTAGTTTCGGAATTAGTTTGTTTTATCATAAGAACAAACAACTTGCTATTATTAGTTGAGTTGATGGTATTAAAGGTACTCAGAAAGTTTTCGATGAAATGGTTGCATATTTTAGAATTGTTTTATCTTGTGATGTTATAGAGAATGTGTTTTGCTTTTAATATATGTATAATACAATATCGAACTAAGTGTTCATTGCGTGAATAAATTCTTAAGGGGATGTCTATGGATATTGTATGCATCAATTGATACGTTCATTATTTTATGGTCATTAATAAGTATGTGGGACAACATACTTATAGTACTGGTTTTGTGAAAGAAAGTAAGAAAGATTTCACATCTAATTTGATTGTTAAAGAGATATCGGGTTGCATTAGATCCAATATTTTTTTGGCAGTTAAAACTGATAAATATCATGTATTATCTTTCATAGATCCTTTTTAGGAAAGATATGATCGTTGTTATAGATATAGTTCTACTTCATTTAATCTAAGTATATGTTACTTGTTACTTCAAATCATCACAGAGTCTTGATATTGAAAATGACTACTCATTATCATATAGTTCCGAAAATAATTTCTTCAAACACTGTCCGTAGCATTTGGTTATTATCTACATGGTTTCTATGTTTTTCATCCAATTTTATTTATCAATAGAATATTGTTTTACGGATTATTGTTATCTATCATAGCTAAAGATAGTAGCACAGGTTCATTTTATTCAATTTATTCTCGAATTGTGAAATTCAAAATGTGCCTTATAAGAAAATTGTAATATATGTGATTTAAGAATTGTGAAACATGTCTTGTATGTGAAATAAGAATTAAAATTACGAAACATAATCATTTATAATTTCTAATTTGTAAACTACAAAATAGACTTTGTACTTGAATTACACTTATTTCTAATTTTTATCTACTAATTGCGAAACATAGATTAATGTGACTTATGAAGCATAACTATTTCTTAGTTGCAAACTCCAAAACAGTCATAATTCTTATTGATTATACTTCTTTCATAATGGGATATATTTTTCGGTTGGATTCGCTATTGTTAGGTCAGAAATGTGGCAATTATTTATGGTTGCTTGAGTTATTAAAACCTCACTTGATGGATCGCCAAATCATATTTATTTTAGATTTCGACTTTGTTTCCTTATTATTATTATCATATTTTAGAACTTGAAGTATGCATTGAGTCATACATCCACAAAATTTAGGATAATAGTGGTTCAAACATTTAAATAATATATGTATTCTCTTACTCATAACATGTTCACTTTATATATGGAACAATATATTGACAAATAAGGTTTAATACTTGTTTGTATTTTTTATATTTTTTTCTCTAGACAACTATGCATGTGTATTTGCAAATATAAATGATACGATTTCATGGCCTCGGCCCAACAAATTTGTTTAATAATATTATTAGGGTTTTAATTATGCTAAATATCAAGACGGTATGTGAAGGTTCTAGCCCAAGGTCTACGTTAGACTATGATGTAGGCACGTTAGCGGTTTAGCTATAGAAGTTGTTGTTCAAAGAACACGCATAACTTGAACGACTTCAGATTATATGTATAAGGGTAGATAGAGTGTTGGTTTGACTAGTTGTTTTTTGAAGAACACTCACATAGAAAATTATATGAGAGGTGATGATAGATAGCGGATGGATCGAGTTGAACCATAAAGGAGATGGAAAACCTTTAATAAGTAGAATGATCTTGCTTCTCACAAGAATATTTTTGAGATAGATTTATCTCAAACAAATATTTTAGATTGAAACTTTTTTTATTGATATTTTATAACTTGGTTGAAATTATACTTTATTGATATACAAATACTCTAGGGATTCATTTATAGTCATACACTAAAATACTAATTATAAAAATAAAATAATTCTATTTGACTGTCCTAAAGAGAATTAAATGAGTTTAAAGACTTCAGAAGAAAATTTTGGATAACAAATACCTAATTAATGGAATAAAAAGACTTAAAAGGTAAATCTTAGATAATAAATATGCAATATATCTTTTTGACTATCTATAAACAAAATAAAAATACTTAGAAAGTAAATCTTGGATAATAAATATGCAATATATCTTCTTGATTCTTATATTTTATCACTTTGATGTCGTTTAAAAGATCTTCTCATTGGTGCCTTAACGAAATGGACTCATATTGTTAAAAGGCTTATAATAGATTCGTGGCCTTTAGCACTTATCAATATCATGTTGAATTGTTGTTCTATTGTGAAACAAATTGCTAACATTGTTTGTTCCAATTAAAGGAATGTAGTTGGAAATAGCTAAATTATAAGTTTGTTCATGTTAATCTGGCTTATAAGGCTCTCAATAGCCTTGTTAAACTCCCCACAAATTTTCCATTGCTCTTGAACATGTTATAGTTACAATTCCAACAGTTGGTACTTTGACGAAAACATATTGGTCTTTAATTGGATATGTTTGGATGTCCTTATTATTTCCTCATGCTTGAGAAAGTTTTATCCTCAAAATTGGTTCATTCATTTCAAATGGAGATAAATCAAACACATTAAAACTTGCAAAAATGTTTATATCTCTTGGAAACTCTAATTTGTAGGCAATATCATTGATTCACTCTATAACTTTAAATGGACCATCTCCGCGAGTTAGAATCTTAAAACTTTATATTTATGAGAATATGTTTGGTCTCATATGTATCCAAACCCATTCTCATAGTTTAAAGGTTAACGTTTTGCATCATTTATCTCTTTGACGCTTATACTATTTTATTTTCTTTTCAAGGTTCTCCTTAACCTTCTGGTGTATTTTTTTGACAAGTTCAAACTTTTTTATTCCATCTTGGTTTGAATAATTTAATAGTGGTAAGGGGGATAAGACTTGTGACAACAAATGATTTAATTCATACACAACTTTAAAAGCAAGCATTTCAGTAGCAAAGTGGGTAACATGGTTATAAGAAAACTCAATGAATGGTAAACATCCCAACCAATTACTCAAATTTTTACCCACAATAGCTCCAAGTAAAGTATATAATGTACGGTTCACCATTTCAGTTTGGCCATCTGTATAGGATGAAAATACATTGAAAATAGTAGTTTTGTTATCATATTCTTCCAAAGCGTATTCCAAAAGTTGTTGAGGAATTTGGTGTCTCTATATGAATTAATAATCATTGGTATTTCATATAAATGCACCACTTCTTTGAAGAAAATTTTTGTTGTTTAAGTAGCATCATTCACCGTAACCATGCTATAAAATGTGAGATCTTCGAGAGTTTTTCCATCACATGCAAACCTAAAGCCAACGTGTCTACCTGTCTTGGGCAACTGATGTAGCTAAGACTACGGACAAACAGATTTCTCACTCATGTAACAGAATTAGATAAAAAATGTCCACCTATATTGAGCCCGTCAGAATTAAAAAATGTGACTTGTCAGAAAGTTAGATACCCAAAATTGACCCATAAAACCTTCACAAACCACGTTTTATATTTAGGCATTTTATATATATTTGTTTTATTTTAACACATTTATGTAATTTATCTTATTTTAATTAGGGGTTTGGGTAGTTCTATATAAAGAATCACATACCTTATTTTCCGTCAGACTAGTATGAATTATATTTGAGATTATTTTTCTCTAAGTCTCTTTTCACTCTAATCTAGGGTTGGGTTTATATCTGCTCTTTTTTGTTTCTTTTCATGATTTCTCGCAGCCGTCGATTCTATTTCAGATATCTCATTTATCATTTGGTATCAGAGTGACATTGCTCATACGATATGGGTTAAAGAGACATGTCGCCCTAAGAGAACCGTTCGATCGGAAAGAGATGGAAGACCGTTTTAGTCAGATGGGTGAACGGATGAATTCGATGCGACATCAAATGAAGACATTGATAGAAGATATAGAAATGATGACCACCACCAGATTCCAAACTACAATCTAAAATTTAAAGGCGAAAGTCTTTTCAACAGAATCCAATCACAGCATAGCTACAATTTGGAAAAACCAAAATGGAAGGAGATCCATCAAGTAGTTGTGCAGGGCATGGAGGGTTCACCAATACTCGACTATACATTCTTTGATGAGTATGAGGCCGACTACCAGGGTGAACTTTCTGATGAAACTTGGGCGAAATTTGGAGATCCTATATATGATGTATACAACCATAAGGGTGAAATCAGAATTAAAGATGAAGAATATTGAGTAACACCAAAAAACGTCTCTCCTTATTTCAATAAGGTATAAAATAAATAAACCCCTATGTTTCAGTTTCTACTGACAAAATTGTTAAATATTTGGTTGATAATTCTTTCTCTCACTCTATCAATATAAATGATCTAGGATTAAGAATAAAAAGAAAAATCAATAGATGGAAATTATTATTTTAACTTAGAACTTGGTGGAAGCTTCTTCTCTAACCTTAATACACTTGACATCCCCTCTCAAACGCAGCGACGAGTCTGAGAGCCCAAGTTTGTCTCGAATATATAGAAACCGAGATGAAGATAGAGCTTTGGTGAGAGAGTCAACGATTTTGTCTTGAGACGGTGCATAACGAATCTGTACTAAACCCTCAAGAACCTGATCGCGAAGAAAGTGTACATCAATTCAATATACTTCATGCAAGCATTGAACACCATATTGGAGGCTAGAGAGCTAGCTACCAAATTGTCACACCACATTACAGACGGTAGTATACGTGGGATCTGGATCTCGTTGAGTAAATACCTCAGCCATATCAATTCAGACAAAAAGTTGGCGAAAGCTCTATACTCTGATCGGTAGAAGATCGTGAAACCACATTTAGCTTCTTTGACGACCACGAAATTAGGGTTTCACCAAGAGAGTCGCAGTAGGCACCAATACTTCGATGGTCATCAAATGAGGAAGCCAATCGGCATCTGAGTAGCCATGAAAATGGAGATGATAACAAGGATTGATGTGCAACCCCAACCACCGAGAACCAGATAAGTATCGCAACATCCTTTTTAGACACTACCAGCTTATAGTCGTAGGGTTCTGCTGATATTGGTTGAGTCTATTGACAGCAGACACAATATCGGGTCTAGTGTGAGTCAAGTACTGTAGTGCACCTAACAGTCTTCAGTGTTATGTAGGTGAATCAAGTGAAGCACCATCAAGTGCAGAAAGACAAGTACCAGCAGCAAGTGGAGTAAGAAATGGCTTAGATATCGCAAAGACAAGTAAGTACTCAATATATTTGTCTTCTGTTAAGTACATGTATGTCAGGTCACGATGAACTTCTATTCCCAGGAATAGATGAAGTGACCTCATGTCTTTGAGAGAAAAATTGACATTGAGACTATGAATGAATTGTGTGAGACATGTTTCATTATTTCGAGTCACCAATAATCATCAACATAGACCAGAATGAGTAGAATAACAGTCTTAGATACTACGTAAAAGAGTGAGCAATTTGTCTTAGAGTTCTTGAACCTCCAATTGAGAAGAGTATCCCTTAGTTTTGCTTACCAGGCTCGAGGGGCCTGTTTGAGATCATAGAGATCCTTGTGGAGCTTATAGACATGCGTATGATTATTAGAATCCTCAAAACCATGTGGTTGTTTCATATAAACAGTCTCTTGTAACACACCATTGAGAAAAGCGTTGCTAATATCAAGTTGATTTACTTCCCAGTTTTTAAAGACAACAATAGTCAAGATGAGTCTGATTGTAAAAGCCTTAACAACCGGACTAATTTTTTCATAAAAATCACCACCATGAGTCTGATAAAACCCCTTGGCCTCTAACCTGTCCTTGTATCGTTGAATAGATCCATCCATATCATACATGACTTTGTAGACCCACTTACAGCCTACCACTGTGGAATAGGAAGGTAGTGGAACCAGAGACCAAGTATTATTTGCCATTAGAGCCCTGTATTCAGTAGTCATGGTATCTTCCCATTTAGGATTTCCCATTGCCTCAGAGAGCTTAGAAGGTTCAAGCACATTATTATTATTATTATTATTAGTATTAGTAGTAGTAGTAGCAGTAAGAAACCAAATGTAGGGAACTTTAGGCTTGCATATCCCACTTTTGTGTCTACTTTGCATGTTATGTGTGTTAAGTTGTGTTTGGAGGTTAAGTGGATAATCTGGATTAAGAAAACGTGAGTCAATGGTCAATGTAGGAGTCTAAAGTTGGTGATCAGGTGCAGTGTTATCTTGTTGGTTGGAAAGATTTGATGTGTTTGTGTGATTTGAAGCTGTGTGTGTATGTTGTGGACAAACTGGTTGTTGACTAGGTAAAATAGAGCTGCAAATATGTGTTTGAGAGTTAGAAATAGACCCTTGTTGTTGTAAGGGAGCATGACACTGAGAAGTGTGCTGCTTAACTGGAATACCAGTCACATAACCAGTAGAAAGACTAGGTAACCAAAGACTGGCAGACTGCACACAGGTTTGTTCATTTTGTAAGTTATTAAGAAACACTGAAACAAAGGGAAACTCACCCTCATTAAAGAGAATGTTTCTAGAGATATAGAGTCTGGCAGTAGGGTTGAGGCACTTATAGCCTTTATGATTTTGACTATAACCCAAAATACACATTTTAGAGAGTGGAATTGAAACTTACGTGTTTGGTAAGGCCTTAAGAAGGGATAACAAGAACACCCAAAAGTCTTTAGGACTAGATAATTAGGAACTTTGTGAAAAAGAATTTCAAAAGGGGACTTGTTTTGTAAAGTATGAGTAGGGAGTCTATTTATGAGATAGACACTAGTTTCAAAAGCCTCAACCCAGAACCTGTAGGGTAAATGAGCTTGAGCCAAAAGTGTAAGCCCTGTTTCCACCAAATGCCTATGTTTTCTCTCAACCCTACCATTCTAGGCTGAGGTATAAGGGAAAGATCTCCTTAATATGAAACCACTTTCCTTAGCTAAAGAAGCCAAAGTCCTGAACTCACCCCCCAATCACTCTGAATAACCTTAATTGACCTCTCAAACTGTTTTTCTACTAGCACTTTGAAAATTTTAAACACCTCAAGAACTTGCCCCTTATCCTTGATATGATACATCCAAGTATACCTAGAAAAATGATCAAGAAATAGAACATAATACTTAGAATCCCCAGTAGATTGAATAGGTGCAGGACCCCAAACGTCAGTATGGATAAGATCAAGAACATTAGTAGCATGTGAATCAAATATAGAATAAGAAAGACTATGAGACTTGCCTAATTGGCAAGCCTCACAAAAGTTAATATCATTTCTTAAAACAGACTGAAGGTAACATGACTTTAGGAAAGTAGCTAGAACATTTTGAGATGGATGGCCAAGCTTCTTATGCCATCCATCCTCGAGAGACCCAGACAGACTGCTAGTTAGAACATTAGGGAGACTCAAAGTAGAACTAGAAACATTAACTTGTGGACTGTGTATGGTTGAATTGATAAATTGTGACTTAGAAAGAGTATCCATCTTGTAGAGACCATATTCAGACCTCCCTTTGAGTAGTATACTTCCTGTTTTCTCGTCCGTCACAAGACAGGATTCTTTATAAAATTAGTGTTGCCTGTGACATGGTGGCTGACACCACTGTTAGCATACTATACTCCTTCTCCTGATGTGTCTTGAGTAGCAACCAAAGAATTATGTTCTCCTTCAGATCTAGGGTGGTGTGAGGATTTAGATCCCATAACTAATGGATCATCCTCTAGTAACAGACTATGGCTGAGTGACCATACTTGCTGCAGAACTGGAAGGTTGGTTTACTCTGAGAAAATTTTCCACCTCTGCCTCTCTAGAAGTTGCTTCGACCCTTAGAATTATAGTTGAAATTAGGGTTGGATCTCCCTTTGTAGTTTTGATTAAACCCCATGTTTTGAGTAGAATATCCTCTCTGATTTGCATTGTGAAACTGTTGTTTAGATTCATTCACGTGTGCAGCATTAGCACTTGATAAACAGATGTTAGACACTGAATTTTGCAGGTCAGTAAGCTGCTCTAGCCTGCCTTTAAAAGTGAGGAGGCTTCTTTGTAGATTAAGCCAATTCAATTCTTCTTTGTCGTCAAGACTCACTACAATGGGAGTATATTCAGCATCAAGGCCTGCAAGGACTTGAGTGATCAAGTTATCCATAGAGGTTAGACATCCTGCAAGAATAAGATTGTCAAATATCATCTTCATTTTGTTTACCGTAGTTCCTTTGCGGGTTTTTTGGAAATCTACCTTATAGGTCTGTGATTCTTGCTCTTGTCTGCGAGCTAGACAATTACCAGCTGCTTCCCAAATTCCTTTAGAAGTCTCTTCCTCTATCAACTGAGCTGCTATCTTAGGGCTCATAGTGGAATACAACCAGCCAAGCAGTAGCTGGTCTTTGGCTACCCACTCTTCATGGTCTACGTTATTAGAAATACTCCCTTTATTATCATTAGTAAACCTGGGAGGATAGACCTTCTCCCCCATGATAAATCCTCCTAATTTGTTATCTTTAATCATAGGTAACACTACTGTCTTCCATAGAAGATAGTTGTTTATGTCAAATCTGATATTATTGACATTGTTGATTGAATGCAGTTGTAGATTCTTTGAAGTAATTGAGGAATTGTTTGGGAAGATAGATCCCATTGAATCTAAAGAGAAAGATGGAAAATCAATAGAGTTCGCCATTGAAGGTTCAGAATGGCTCTGATACCAAATACAAATTTAAAGAGAAAATAATATGCATGGAATTTTTCTCCAAAACTTACATTTACGGTAGATGTAATCTTGTTATACACAAAAGCAAAACCATGTAACAATTTTTGGAATATTCTTTTAGTTTGTTACATTATTCACTCCACTAAAATTTAAGGTTGTTTGGCTATAGGTATAACTTGTGTAGACTAATTCCATTAGGGCCTTAGTGTTTAGATCGAGTCCAGCAACACATTGGCCCGTATTTTCTTTCTTTGACCCGAAACGCACAAGCCCTTTCACGTTTTGATACAGCCCTAAGTGAGGAGCTCAAGTTGTCGAGAAACTCTTAAAGTTGCTGTCTTCAATGGAAGCTTCTTCTCTAACCTTAATACACTTGACACAGACCAGTGGGTCTTCCTTTGGTGGTGTAGAGAACCAGAGAAAGAAGTTGGTTCAAGGAGACAATTCGTCACTCTTTTCACTGAACCTAGAATATATGCTCAACAAGAAGAGAATGATTTGATGGAGTTAAGGGCTGCTAGTTCGTGCAATCCTTCTAGGAATATGTCAGGTGAATGGGTCGATAGAGACTCAGATGGTTCAATAGGCATTGGCTTTCGGAGGAAGAGTTTTGCTGAGATCCTTCAGGACGGAATTTATCAAAGTGCCTCAGTAGCAGGTCATCTCTCAGGGTGAGCGAGTTGCAATACTTTTTACAATATGGCTTATGCAACGGGTATTTCTAATATGCATTCCTCTTTATTGGCAAGAAGTAAAACACCTGATTCTAATCCAGTTGGGAGGTCTCCTGGTTGTGGTCTTTCACCCTGAGTTGCTCTTATTGAGAAAACGAATGTTGTTGATCCTAATCTCCATACTTGTTATTCTTCTATTGAAGTTACGACTGTATTATCTAAGTTGACCTTGTCAAATTCAAGACATGACATGCAGATAAAGAGACTCGTGTAAATTCTCATCATCCATCCAGTTGTAGATAATATTCCAAATGTTTTAAACATAACTACCCGCCGCAAATATTAGACAACTGTAATGCTAAAAATCCTTCGTTGCCTGGTGACCACGGTGGACTGGTGAGGATGAATGGAATGGTATAGAATCTAAATGGTTTGGATGGACTAGTTAATATTCCTAAAAGAACTGACTCTTCGGCTAATCTTAATGTATTCATAGAGTCTTAAGAATTTGGAAATTTAGAGGTACCTAGTTTTAGAAATCATAATGCAGATATCTCAGGACTGGATTTCACTCCCCACCCCCACCTACATGATGCTTATTTTGCTAAAAAGAAGTTGAATTCAGCGAGTCTGGCCTCGACCGCAGATGGAGGCAGAGCAAGTATGAGCAGATTAGTAAATCAAGTTTCTTCGGTCCTTCATTCACCATTTAGAGACCCAAGTTATATTCAGTACTTGCAAAGAACATATAACTTAGCAGTACAACATGGTATTGCAAGTCCAAATAATCCACTCGTCAGAAAATTTTGAAGCAGTCCATAAAATCCTGAGAAAGAAAGTCTTACTGTGTCAAATGGCTATGTGGATAACTCAGTTAAAGGGTCAGACTTCCAATCTGAAGCCTCGAACGAGGCCTCTGATGCTTTGGCAATTGAGAAACGCCAATGAAGAAGTTATATATCGTGGTACTTTTGTTATGAAGAAGTTAGAGTTTGATCTGAATGAAGAAGATTTGAATAGCAAAACGTCAATGGAGAAGATATGAATGATGTTTCTAAGCGGTTAAAAGTTAGCATCTATGATATTATACCTTTAAGACAGGTTTTTTGCCATTTACAAGGTTCTCGTTATATTGTACAACAACATCCAAACCCTAATAATTATCCTAGTGCTTCAGTGATAAAGCAAAACACTATGACTCAAGTTTTATAGTTCGAACTACAATTGTATATGAGTCTAGAAAAGATCCACAATCAAGATTGTACAACTTCATCAAACATCTATGGACTTCGTGTTCTCCTTTTCCAGTTATTAATATCCTTCTATAAATCTAGCGAAGAACATTATAGCGCGATGTCATTTTTACGTGGGGGAGTTCTTACCTTCAAAGTTTTGGTCCGATAACCCGAGTGAAGTTGTGTTTTGTATTTGGTTTCTGCATCTTGAACCTTCATCACGACCAACAACGAGTGAAATCCTGCAATCTGAATTCATAGTTGAAGTCAAAGATCGCGAGAATACTCAACTTTCAGCTATAGAGAGTGATTAAATAGGCACACATATTTTATTATACTTTTTACTTACATCACTTAGAAGAAAAAATGATCGTGTAGCCATTTTAGCCGAAGATATTAAAATTCTAGACCAAGATATTGACGAGGCTAAAAAAAGGTATTCCTCAAGTGATACGGAGTCTCTCTATACCAGTTTTGAACAACAACTTGATGACAAATACGAGCCACCTTGAACAAGTTTACTTCTCGGTCAGATAGAAAATACATCAACCGGACAGTTCCAGAGATATTGAAAATAGGGAAATTGTACCAAAGGTACCTACTCAACTATTCAATTGTCACTTACCACCCAAGGTTTGATCAATTGTTACTTAATACCCATCTCAACTACCTTATTGTCACTTACAACCTAACTTTATTTTAATACCCTAACTACCCTCACCATTCATGAACAGCCAAGTAACCAAAAATTTTATTTCCTTCTCTTTCCTTCTCTTTCCTACTTTTCCTTTAATTTTATTTTTAAAAGATCCGTATCTTTCGAACGGGAGCTCGAAAAAAATAAATGAAAGTACCATTACTTTTGTTTTTTAAAAATGAACAAAACTAGATCCATTTATGATTTTTTTTGATTTTTTTTAAAAATAAAATTTCACCAGTTGCAAGCAATTCGCATCTTGAGAATTGTACCAGTTGTTTTTTTTTTCATACCAGTTTTTTTTTTTTTTTTTTTTTTTTATCGTTCAGAAATCCTGAGAGTTGCAAGCAATTCGCATCTTATCATGAGAATCGTTCAGAAATTTGCAAGCAATTCGCATCTTATCATGAGAATCATTCAGAAATTGCAAGCAATTCGCATCTTATCATGAGAATCGTTCAGAAATTGCAAGCAATTCGCATCTTATCCTGAGAATCGTTCAGAATTTGCAAGCAATTCGCATCTTGAGAATTTGCAAGCAATTCGCATCTTGAGAATTGTACCAGTTTTTTTTTTTTTTTTTTTTTTTTTTTTTTTTTTTATCGTTCAGAAATCCTGAGAGTTGCAAGCAATTCGCATCTTATCATGAGAATCGTTCAGAAATTTGCAAGCAATTCGCATCTTATCATGCGAATCGTTCAGAATTTGCAAGCAATTCGCATCTTATCATGAGAATCGTTCAGAAATTGCAAGCAATTCGCATCTTATCCTGAGAATCGTTCAGAATTTGCAAGCAATTCGCATCCTGAGAATTTGCAAGCAATTCGCATCTTGAGAATTGTACCAGTTTTTTTTTTTTTTTTTTTTTTTTTTTTTTTATCGTTCAGAAATCTTGAGAGTTGCAAGCAATTCGCATCTTATCATGAGAATCGTTCAGAATTTTGCAAGCAATTCGCATCTTATCATGAGAATCGTTCAGAAATTGCAAGCAATTCGCATCTTATCATGAGAATCGTTCAGAATTTGCAAGCAATTCGCATCCTGAGAATTTGCAAGCAATTCGCATCCTGAGAAATGTACCAGTTTTTTTTTTTTTTTTTTTTTTTTTTTTTTTTTTTACCAGCGCGCGCCTTTTTTTAGTCGGGGGTATTTTTGTCCAAATTTCAGTTCGAGGTACCCAGTTACAGTATCCAAAAAGCGGGTACCGCCGGATAATACCATAGTTGAGAAGGTATTTACCGGTACTTTTCTCTTGAAAATAAGGTAATAGAAAACTCTAATGATCATCTACTTAAGGATTTTTTTGAAGGGTTGACCAAACATGCACGTCATAGTAAGTCTGGAGTATGTGCCATAAATACTGGAGATCTTATGAATACCTCCAATAAAATATGTTCTATGAGTTTCAAAAGTGATGAGCAATACATTGTTGTAGTTGGATCAAAGAAAGTGATTAAGATTTTCGAGCTTCAGCAATCTATGGACAACGACATCTCTTATCCGGTTGTCACAATACCAAGCATGTTTTCCAGCGAAAGTGATGATAATACAATCAAACTATGGTCTTTATACCAGACACGATGGACAAGATCCATCAATAACAAAGGTAGCAGTTGTTCGGTGAAATTTTACACTTCATCCCGTCATATGTTAGCGATAGGATCTGATGACTACATGGTCCGTTGCTATGACCTTCGCCGAATAGAGAACCGGTGTGCACATTGACTGGATATCAAAGACATGTTAGCTATGTTCAGTTTCTAGACTCTGAAACAATTGCTTCTGCTTGTACGGCAACAATATTAAGCTTTTGGATCTCAAGAAAACACAGACAATTGGTTATAATTCTGGTGATTCTTGCATTAATACCTTTAAGGAGCTATTAACTATATTTAAAGCCACTAGCCAGTTGTTATGGACATTGCCATATTCAATTTCTAACGCTGATCGTGAGAAGTCGAAAGAAGGAAATAATTTATCTCATGGTGTGTGGTTACTTGACACATTGCAAAGTTATTATCGTGTATTGGAGTGTTTGTTTCCACGTTTTGAATTCGAGGCCGAATACTTCCCAACCGGGAAAGGATGATGTAGCTAAGACTGTGAACATACTGGTTTGTCGCTCAGGTATCGTAATTGGGTCAAACATGTACTCAAATTGAATATTTCGAAGAGCTCGTTAGATTTTAAAATTATGACTAGTCACAAAGTTTGATACCCAAATTCGACCCATAAAACTTTCAAAAACCAATTTTTACTTAGGCGTTATTTTTATTTATTTATTTTATTTTAAGACATTTATGTAATTTTCTTTATTTGGAATTAGGGTTTTGGTTAGTGTTATATAAAGTAACCTATACCTTATTTTGTCGTTAGACTTTTATGAATTATATATGAGATTATTTTTCTCTAAGTCTCTTTCACTCTAACCTAGGATTAGAGTTTATGTATGTTATTTTTTTTCTTTTTTGATTTCTTGCAGCCGTCGATTCTATTTTGACTACCTCCTATATCAGCAACAGAGTACGTAAAAGACATGGTATCATCTGACGTGACATATGCTCTGGTTAAATACGTCCTACGACCTCAATGTTTGAGCGCTCCAACTGACCGCATAAAACGGCCGCACCTCTCGTAGATATCCATATGAAAGCAATTTTACCTACAACATCATTCAAAAGTTAGTATAAATAAATAAAATTTAATATAAATAAATGAAAAAAAATAAAACTGAGATTTTAAAGTGCTAATCAAAACTTATATTGATCACACGAAACATAACTAAGATGTGTGATTTATCAGCCCGGATAGTATAAGAGGAGCAAACACTCAATGTTGCATAGTGACACATATGCTGTAAGGTAATAACATATTCGCTGCAAAGCAGAGTCGTCAATCGAAGAAAGTGATTATAAAACCAAGCCTCCAACATCTTAGTAAACATATACCACTAGTACCGTTGAGCGAACTCTCTCCAAGGACATGGTATAATTGGGCAAAAACCATATGATCCCATTTGTACTTATCCATCATACGGTAATGGTGAATAAACTGTAGGTAATCAAGCGAAACCATATTGTCATTCTTGTTGAATAACATAGTAATACCTAACACATATAATATATAAGCATTGATAGCATGAGTGACACACAAATTGGTCACAATACCATCTTCACAGCATCTAGCTGAAAATGTAGCTCACAACCACAATAGAGTAACATATTCACAGCCCCTAATAAGTTCTTACGTCAACTGAAGAGATGTAATATCAAGTATATTTGTACACATCCTATACATCTCATCATCAACAACATATTCTTCAAGAGTGAAAGGTATACCTACTACTTGAATACCCATAATAACGTGGACATGTGTGGTTGCATAATTTCATGCTATTTAGTTGCAAAATATTAAGTGTTGACGGCATCTGTAATTACACATAATTTGGTTGAAAAATTAGTCAGTGGTGTTGTATTTTGTAATTATGTTCATTTTGGTTGCAAAAGAAGATAGTTGTTGTGAAAAAAAATACTAGTTTAATTAGTTGCAAAATTACATTTTAATCGGTTCCATGATTACGTTTTAATTGGTTGCGAAAAAACATCTTTTGTTGCGTAAATACACATGTTATAAAAATATAATTGTAATTGGGGTGTAAATTATAGTTTAGTTGATTGCGTAATTACGTTATAAAGGGTTGCATTTATGAAATAACAATATATAAATAAATGATAAAATAAGATTAATACTCTAATAATAAAAATATAGTTCAGAGATATGCAACTTAGAAAACCCCCACAATTTGACTTTAACAAACGAGCATCTACAAATATCTTATTATGTGTTCTTGGTTAAGAAATAAACTAAGTATTTTGTGCTCTTCTGTTTGATGCTCTTATGTTTGATGCAAGATCTTTTTCTCCATGGATCTAGTTTTGTTCGTCTTTAAAAACAAGATGATTATACTTTTGGATTTTTTTTTATCTACAATTTGAAAGATACGAACTTTTAAAAAAAAAGCAAAAAAAAGATGGTCTTTTCAAAAAAGATTCGGATTACACAAATGATTTTTTTTTCTTGGTTCAAATACCAATAAGTAGTTTATCAATTTAGGTATTAGATAGTAATGAGATAATGGTCGGATATTTATAGATAGTTTACTTCTTAATTTGGTCAATAATCATTGGTAACTTTCTTTGTTAACAAATAATAAATAAATAAATAAATAAACAAATAAATACTTATTGATAATTTTAAAAACTTATATGCATTATTATACAATGGGTTTTATATTTTTTTTTTAAATAAACTAAAAAATTAAAATTGGTTTTATATCCCCGTACCTAAACCTAAAAGAAGATATTGAAGAAGAGACAACAAAGAAACAAAATATTTGAATAGCGCTAAAAACCTCGATGGCAAAAGAAAATTTTGATTCCAAATTCAAATGTAACTACTAATGGATTCCATGCTTAAACGTCAATCATCTCTTAATTTAGATATTCTACAACCATAGTAGATAAAAGTTTAGAACTCCTCAAATGTTCTATGTTCATGATACATTGATAATAAAAATACATTCGTGGACATGTAAAACTGATGTTCATAAATAATAATTAATAGTTGAATTATCAAAAATGAAGATTATTAATTTAAAGAAACATGATAGTCCCAGTTGTAAAAGAAATGGTATATAGATATAATAGTATATTCATATTGGTGATTCCCAACGGACAACGAAGCAAGCTTTTCTTTATAATGTGCTGATATAATCCAAGTCATATATCGGTAGGCCCTAACCCAAGTAATCAAGCGCATTAACTTAAATCACTAAAAGTCTAACTCAACAGTACTGACAATAAGAATTGAGTCTAACTCAATAACACTGATAATTTAAGAATTGTGTGTTAACTATCGTGTTGCGACCCTATGCTATATCGATTGGTGGCAAGGTATATCCTGGGTTTTGTAGGCTATCCATGAGAGGCTCTAAACTTTGAATGCGGCAACCTTCTGCTCCCTATTTCCGAAAAGTTGTAAGCAAATCACTCTAATTATGCATGGTAACAAGATCCCATCTATTAAAAGACATGTATCTTCTTTTTCTCGATTACCACGAGCAACATACTTTACACCCATGCATGCTTTCTTGCTCGACAAATCGGATGGCGAGTGGATATTACCAGTAATCTCGACAGGAGCAAAGTCCATGTTTGAAATGATGAAAGCGGTTTGCATCTCTTACAATGATTTCTCGCTCATACACCTTTGATATGTACTTGATTGCACTGTGACAGTCTCCACAAACACGAAGGTTTTTTATTACACGAATAGGAGTAGAGGGACTCGTGCTTATCAGACCAAAGCTTACTGCAAGTTTTTCACTATGGTAATAGAGTGACCGTTCTTTCTCCTCCTCTTCTACGTCCAGAAGCACAAAGTCCGTATCCGGGGTATATCCTTCTTCTTTGATCCTTTTTATTACATCTTCTAACTTTTCGTATATAGATTCCGCTTGCGGGTGGGACTTATCATCAACCACAAACAAATGGACCTTGTTCTTCACATCTATCCAACTAAACCCAGGATCCTTCTTCACATTCTTCTTATTCATTGTTTTTCTAGCATCATTTACATCATCCCATTTGTTTGCGGCAGCAAATATATTTGACAGAAGAACATAGGCTGCTGAGTCAGATGGCTCTACAGCTAAGAGCTTATCTGCCACACGTTTACCTGTTTCTTTATCTCCTTGAACCCGACAGGCACCGAGCAATGCTCTGTACATTGACGCTGAAGCTTCAAAAGGCATAGATGAAATCAATGTTTCTGCCTCTTTAACACGGCCTGCACGACCGAGGGTATCAACTAGACATGAATAATGTTCGATTTCAGGCTCAATACCATACTTCGTGCTCATTGAGTGAAAAA
This sequence comes from Limnanthes douglasii subsp. nivea, assembly GCA_036936605.1. Classification (NCBI taxonomy): domain Eukaryota; kingdom Viridiplantae; phylum Streptophyta; class Magnoliopsida; order Brassicales; family Limnanthaceae; genus Limnanthes; species Limnanthes douglasii. Next base: position 121,533,328 of record JAUPFV010000005.1, on the reverse strand, counting down.
ATTCATATGCTTCAGAGACTAAGCCAGAGTGACTACACGCTGAAAGGACCCCGATGAAGCTGACTCTATCAGGTTTGATACCACAAGCTATCATGAGTTTGAAAAGGTTAAGTGCTTCTTCTCCGTTCCCGTGTTGAGCCAAACCAACCAGCATGGCGTTCCACAATACAACATTTCTCGAATTCATTCTCTTAAATAGAATGTATGCATCTTCAATGTTTCCACACTTAGCGTACATATCAACAAGTGAAGTTATCACGTAATGATCTAAAGCACAGTCCAACTTAATCACATTTGCATGAATTTGTCTCCCTTGTTCTATCGCAGTTAGATAAGAACATGCTTTAACAAGTGTAGCTAAGGTATATTCATCAGGTAAGACCCCGGACAACCTCATCTGGCTGTATATAGATATAGCTCGCTCTTCATCCCCATTTTCTATGCATCCGGATATCAAAGTTGTCCAAGCAACATCATCTGGCAGAGCAATTTCATTAAAAACCAATTGTGCATCTACTAGGTTACCGCATTTGACATACATATCCAAACTACCGCTGCTGACACATAGATCCGAGTTAAATCCAGATTTTATCACGTGGGCATGTATCTGCTTGCCTTGTGCCAACCCGTACAAGCTACCACAAGCTTTGGCCGCTGTTGCTAATGTGATCTCATCTAACCTCATTCTGCGTTTATGCATCTCATTAAGAAGCTTCAGAGCTTTGTGACTATCATTGCTCAATATGTAACCGGACATCATTGCATTCGCAACTCCCAAATCAACCCCATCGTCGTTCTCAAATAAGAACTCCGCCTCTGTGGTGCACCCATTTCTAGAGTACACATCAATTAGAGAAGTTGAAACAAAAGTGTCAGTGATGTTACCAGATTTAAGGATATGAACATGAATCTGTTTACTCAAGTTCAAGCCTTGAGGGAGTGATGAGCAAGCCTTAAGAACACTCGGAAATGTGAAGTGATCAGGTATGAGGCCCTTGCATAATAAATCCTTCAACGCGTTTACTGTATCGTCTTCTAAACCATTCTGTGAGCAACAAGATATAATTGAATTCCATGAAATTAAATCAGTATATTCCATAGAGTTGAACACCTCTCGGGCAAACAAGACACATCCCATTTTGGAGTACATGTTTATGAGATTGTTTGCAACATGAGTAACTGAATCAAAGCCTGATTTGACAACCATACCATGAATCTGTTGCCCCAGACACAAATCAGTCGTCCCTGCAGTTGCAGCCAGTACTACAACAAATGTCACACTATCACGTTCTACTTGTATCCTATTCATATCTGTAAAATACTGAATAACAGCCAAGTTATCACCAGCATGTTGATACTGTGACAATTTCTTATTCCATTGAACTACGTTCAAATCATCTTCATCGTGATAGAACAAAAGATGTTTAATTGCATAAGCTTGGACCTGTTCCATATATCTCTTCCAGCTAGCATCAGAAATCACACAAAAAATGCTACGCAGAGTAACTTCATCAGGATGCATCCCACTTCGATGAAATGCAGTAAAGAGACGAATTGCATCTTGTATAAGACCCATATCAGCATGTGCCTTCAGCATCACATTCCACAACACAACATCTTTTTCTGGCATGCCTTCAAACAGAACGGCAGCCTCCTTAATTCGCCCGAACTTGGAGTAAATATTTACAAGAGCCCCCGAAATGAACAAATCCCACTCTAGACCAACCTTAACTGCATATCCATGAACAGACTCCGAAGCCCAAACATAGCCAGAATGTAAACAGAGCTTCAACATAGGAGCTAGGGTCAGTCGACTAGTGGACACATATTTTTGGCGGAGAAGACGGAAGAGGTGAAAGCCTTCTTGAATGTTGTGAATATCCGACTCCGAGGACTGTGCATAAGCAGCTAAAATGGAATTCCAGGTAACGAGGTCTCTGTCAGGCGTTTTATCAAACAGGCGGCGAGCGTATATTAGTGAACCGCATCTGGAGTACATAGAAATAAGATTGTTGATCAAGAATCGGTCTTTTGAGTCTTGAGAGGAATTCAAAATACGGGCATGGGTGGATTTCCCCAGGAGTAAATTGCAAGTGGAACCGGCCGTACGGAGGATAGAGAAGCATGGTGAGTAGGAGTACGAGGAAGAAGAAGAAAATGAGAGAGATGTGGATAAACGAGAAGTGAAATAGAGATGGGCTTGCACTTGCACTTTCACTTTCATTTCATATTTCATGTTTCATTACAGACGAGACGACAACAAGTCTCGGAGGGATTCCTCCTCTCTCTGTACATTTAAATTTAAACAGCCAGTATATATGCATATACACGAATATGATAAGTTTTCTTATTGGGATTTCATGTATCTTTTCTAACAACTACTCTAACCTTCTAACCAACTCAATTTTTTTTGGGCAAGGCTATATTGATACCGTTTTTGGTTATAATGAGATTTCAAAGGTTCAAATTTTTTCTCTTCATGTGAATTTACCATTTTACTTTTAATATATAAAACCAAAGTTCTAACCAAAAACCAACTTTTTATTCTTTCTCCTCCTCAAGTTTTCCCTCTCTAACTAAACTAAATTTTTAAAAAACACCAAAAATCATGGATTTGAGCGATTTAAACGAAGAGTTGAGCTGCAATATGAATGATTTTTTGTCGAAGGAGGATGATCCTTTGACGGACCATCTCCAAACCCAAAAGAGGATCATTTCGTGTTTTTTGAAATTTCAGTGCGAATATAGCACTCACAGCGCTAGAATTTGTCAAAATTGCGCGCTCTGAGCGCTACAATTTTGTCAGAATCCAGCGCTCTGAACGCTCAATTTTGACAAAATCAGACACTCTCTACTCGCGAAACTCTCTGGAACTTTTGTCATTTTTTTTAAGTTTACGAGTTCGAAACTCAATTTGTTTTCCACCAATATAATACATTAGTCATTACCAATGAATGGTGTAAAAAAATTTAAAAAATTTCAAAATGTGTAAAAAAGAAAATTGCGATGTGGGTATTCGCAAATTTGGGCAAATAGCGAGCACCCAACTCGCAATTTACCCAAAATTGCGAATACCACTTCGCAATTTGTCCAAATTTGCGAAGTGAGCATTCGCGAATCGCGCCCCGAAAACCTCTTCTCCAAATTTCGAAAACGAAGAATCCCAAATCCTTAAAAACTCAACCACAACCAACAAACAACATACCAATATATCGACAATAACTAGACTGACAATTATCTACAACTTACTTTCCAACAAAACAACAACATTTAGATGAAAATTCGAATTTTTTCAAAAAAACCTATAACTCTAAATATCACTAAAAATACCTAAGTAAATTGCATAAAAATTACATGAATAGGTATATGATTCATATATTGACGTTTTTGTAACTTCGGATTTCAGAAATCTTGATTTTTTTTTCCCGGATTTTGAGAGCTTTTGGTGGAGAGAAAAGAAAAAAGAGGGTTTTTGGCTAAAAGTACAACTTTTATATCAAGAGTAAATAGGTCTTTTTCGGGGTCTCATTATAACCAAATGAGATCTCATTATAGAAGGGTCTCATTATAACCAAATGAGATCTCAATTTAGCTTTGCTTTTGTTTTTTACTTCAAAAATAATATATTTTACAGCTTTATAATTTCTTTTTCTAAACCAAAGTTTAAATAAAAAACCAAACGGAGTTCATTTCTTCTAACCAATACTTTTTTATCAGCACCCGTCATTATGGTTAGATTTATAGTTGAGTTTGTTTTTTCTCTTGAAAATCAATAATATAAAAAATTTATAACAAAAATATAGTAAATTTATTAAAAACTGTAAAATTATATTTTTGACCCAAAAATATCTAATTAGACAAGTCCATAATATACTCCCATTATAAATTTTGATTTGAAATTCATTTTCCAAATAGACTAAAAAGTGAGACTTTTCATTTAAAAAAAAAAACTATTCAGCGATTTTATGTCAAATTAATGATCGTTTGACATAGCTTCGATTTAGAGTTTTTATAGTAAAAAATAATTTGAGTAGTAAAGTTTATTTATCCGGAGAATAATTAATTATCTAAATTCTTTTTTTTTTTATTCTTTTTTAACTTTTTTTTAGATTTTTCAGTCCAGATCTTATTTTTATCCTTCGATTTTTTATTCCAATAATGTCTCGATCTACTCAACAACTTATTTTCTTCATCTCACATTGTTTATTAAATAATCACAGCTTTTGATAAGAACATATAAAGTCAATTATTTATACTGCTTTAAATATTGTTTGTAAAAAAATATTTATCTAGTATTGATTTATTATTTTGTTTTTGTAAGTAGGTTCGAGTCTTTTAATCTTGTTCAATTATTGATTAAATTTTCGGTATACATATCTCCCAACTTAAACTATTTATAATACTTGAGACAAAATAATGCTAGACATAACTTGAAAGCTTAGTTTTCTTGTAATTTTGTCTGAATTCTCTACATGAATTATAAGCGCTTTTATAAAATTCCAATTTTGATAATTGCTTTAATTCTTGTAAGATCATGATATTATAGTAGATATTACGGTTTTTTGTCGACAAAATTAAAGATATATATATATATATATATATATATATATATATATATATATACTTTAAAATTTATATATTCGAGTTTGCATGTCGTATATACTTTAGGGATACGATCCGTGAGAATCGCTTTCCAATCTCTATAGATTTTTTTATTATTAAAATTTCACAAAGGATTCTCTATTCCTCTAATATTTTTGACGCACATATGGGTGGATAAATAGAAAAAATAATAGCCGTTAAGAATCTAAAAATCAAGATACTAACAAAAAATATATCATGTTACATGGTTTACCAAAATCCAGATACACACTAAAACACGTAGTTATGAAAATAACAAAATTTCAAAATAAATATATAAGTTAAAATATTTCAATTTTACATATTTATTAGGTTTGAATACATATTATAAACAAACAAGTATCTTTATAAACTATAGTTACACTTCAATAATTGATAGTGAACCTTAAGAGCCAAATACACTTAAATAAATAAACCATAATAACTTGATTTTTTATTTTTAGTTTAATCAATATTTAAGATTAATTTACTTTCAATTATAATAAATTTAGATTATCTTCAATAAATTGTAAACCATGAGCTAAGAATATTTTTCACATCTAAACAATAAGTATTTTAGATTTTTTAATTTACTTGGAAACATTTAAACTTTAAACTTTTACCGAAATTTATAAGAACTCTTGTGACGGCCTCACAAGTCCCAAATAATCTTTATGGATAACTTATTTATTTACCAATTTAAACTACATTATCAAAAGTTCATCACTTTTACAATGAAGTATGCCAATTTTTTGGATTTTTTATTTAGAGTAACAAATAATGAATCAGAGTACAAAGCAGTCAAATGGATTTAAAAACCAAAGTATGCAAGTTAGAACTTAAATGAAATTCTCAACTCGCAGTTAAACAACTCGAAAGTGATTACAATTTCTCATCATGAGAGAATGTGATATTATCGACATATGACTAATATCATACAATGCAAGATAGAATATCAAAATTATCCAACTTCTAGGGCTCAAGACAAGATTTTGGACGCACTAGTATCACATGTATTAATTGCAGAATCCAGGATGTCAATAGAACATTCCAACATCACATTCGATGAAGCATTGAGTGATGTAATTCAAAAATAAATGGTCCAAAATATAAAATAAGAAACTTAAAAAGAACAAACACATTAACAGTAATATATCATCAATTGAAACAAAGTAAACACATTAACGATAAAATAAAATAAGAAACATATAAAAATATTACTTTTGTATTTTAAAAAATTGGAAATATTTAATTATATTCCATTATAAAATACCTCTTCGTGTCGACAAGAAACTAACATACCACATGTAGTAAGATTTAAAAAATGTCAAAGAAAATCAAATCTTTAAGATATTGAATAATACATACCTTGTATTATCTTCTCTTGGGAGATTTACTTTATTCTTCAATGAAAGTTCGGCGGGTAATGGTTTTTTTAGTTATGACAAATGGTTAGTATCAAATCACAACGTACATCTCGTCATGTTATTGAGATATTCACGAAAATAATATTTAATCAGATAATAAACAATAGTGACTATAGTTGGTTTATGTATAGTTGTTCATGTTTGTTCATATATAGTTGCCCAATAAATGACATGCAAACATATTTAATACCTCAAATAAAAGTGGTACAAAAATTAGTTATAACTAGCCTATGATAATTCATGTCTTAAGAAATATTATATATATTATACTTATAATATAACGATATATTGAAAGTTATTTAAAATTATACATAATTTATAAAATAATAAAGAATAAGTATAAAACATAATTAAAATACTATAAAACATTTGTCCATGTAAATTAATTTATTATTTTTATTAATGAACAAAATAATACTTATTATCTCGTTTATATAAGTGTTCATATTATTGAGTTTTGTATATTTTTATCTAATAAAAAACATATACAATATCAAATAAATCATATTAATAATCACACATAAGCAGTGACGGATCTAGGAATTGAAGTAGGGGGGGGGGCTAATTTTTTTTTTAATAAATTCATTCAATTTTTTAGTAACCGATTTATGACAATTGACTACGACGACTCCTTATATTTTGGAAACGTCGTAAAATGGTTTCATTATCAAATTTTCTAAAAATTTCTCTCTCATTGTATACAACTAAAAGATCATTCATTCAAATGTCGCCCATCTTATTCCGCAAGTCCGTCTTCATAAGCTTCATCGCAGAAAATACTCTTTCAACTGATGTTGTAGCAACCAAAAGGATTAATGTCAATTCAATTAAGCGATACACTAGCGGAAAACTTTGATGTCTTTCAGTAACAACTAATATCTTAGCTAAATCTCTCAAATCTTCAATATTGGAGAACTCTTCCTTGTACTTTATATCACGAATGTATGTTTTAAGTTGGAATGTAAGCATCGTACGTTCGAAATAAGAAAAGTCTTTTGGATAAAGTTCTGCTAGACGGACCAACTTGTCAACATTGAAATTATCAAATGATGTTTTTTTACTAAGGAAATTCATGCAAGTAAGCAACTCTGTATTTGCTTCTGGAAAACGATGTTCCATCTCTTGAATAAGTAAATCTAGAACCTGTGGAATTTATGAAAATAAGAATTTATAATTATATTTATAGATATATATTATTATCCTAAATTACAATCAAATAGATAGTAAATTTACCTGACAATAAATCTCCACCTTATAATGATGGTAATTTGTTACACGTCCATCTCACTTCATACGTACACGAGTCTTGATTGTATCTTCCACATTAACAATGTCAATGGAATTAGACACACAAAATGTCTTAACTTGGTCAAAAAATGCATCACATCCATCATATCTATAAATGTGTAATGTCTTTTTAGTTGTATCAATCAAAGAAATAGATTGCACAATGTTTGGTCCCTCCGTTGTAAACATCTTGATAAAACATCTGTTGACCCAAGAAACTGAATCATCAAATGCAAAATAAAAATGAAGTTATAACTCTTCATTCTCATAATCATTGTATTTGATATACCTTTATTATCTAGATTAGAACCATCTTCATATACATGCTCAAGCACTTTAATTATTAAAGACCACATACTCTGCAACCGTAGTAAAGTATTGTAATGTGATCCCCATCGAGTGTCACCTGGTCGTTTCAAACTCATTTCTTGGTTTTCCCGCTCCCACTTGAAATTTCTCCAGTTTCAAGAGATTCAACAATTATTTCATGCTCAACCTGTCTTAGTTTATCACTCCTTTTACAAGATGTTCCACATGTGTTTACAATCATAGTAATAATGCTAAAAAATCACTAATAGCAACATGGTCTTTCACAACAGTGACAACAACTAGTTGGAGTTGGTGCGCAAAACAATGAACATATTTGGAAGATTAATTTTCATTTAATATAAGTGTCTTCAAACTATTGAATTCACCACGCATGTTAGATGCACCATCACCTTGACCCCTCAACAGTGACAAAGATAACTTATGTTTAGCAAATATTGAGTTTATCCCTTTTTTTTTAAAGATTTTGCAGTTGTATCAGTAACATGAACCAAGCTTATAAATCTTCCAATGACCTCTCCGTCATTATTGACATATCTAAGCACCAAAGCCATTTGTTCTTTAATTGACACGTCACGTGCTTCATCAACCAAAAGAGAGAAATTACGATCCCCGATGTCTTCTAATATGGCTTTTGTAGTTTCAACAGCACAACAATTTGTCAAATCTTTTTGGTTTTTTGGACAAATCATCTGATTATTACTAGGTGCACTCTCTAATGTAACCATTTTTACATCTGTTTTACGCTCACGATACCATTCAAGTATTTCTAGAAAATTTCCCTTGTTTAATGATTGTAATGATTCATCATGTCCACGAAAAGCCAATCCCTAACACAAAAGCAATATGATCACATCTATAGATGCAGTTAAGCGTACACGATAGTTTACTTCTTCTTCTTTCTCATATTCTCTCAAACTGTAATCAATATTCTGTCTTTGATTTTTAAACGAAAAAAACATTTGTCTAGCTTGATTATGTGTGCTATTCACATCACCTTCACGTTCTTTAATTTTTTCAAGTGTTTTTTTCCAATTCCTAAAACCTTACCTCATCCTTGTGCACACTGTATTCCAACCATTGATATTTTTTGAACCATATAACTTGAAAACTCCGGTTATTTTTCCCAAAATCTGTTTTAGGGCAACTATGATTTCTTGATTGGCAAGGTCCTTTTGATATGAATTCTCGTCGAATTTTATCTCTAACATTACTATAAGAATTTTCAATAAGTTGGCGTAGTCCCGGATCACTCACTATATATTCATTTAAATGAAATTCTACACTATCATCATGAATCATGTTATTATTACTCGAGCTACTTGAAGAACCAACATTATTCCTTGGTTTTTAGCAAAATAACGTTCCATTATAAGTCTATGGATAAAAATATTATTACATATATTAATATATTATTTTTAAAAGATATAATAAAATAAAATATAACAAAACCAAATTTAATATCTTAAAAATATATATTAAAATTTACATAAAAGTAAATAAAATTTGTTATAAAAAAATATATTTTTGAAATATAGATAAATAAATAAAATTTGTTATATAAAAGATATTTTTAACACATAGATGAAAATATTAATATATTACTTTTAAAAGATATTAAAAAAACAAAATATAACAAAATCATTTAATATATAAAAGATATTTCAAAAATACATGAAAATAAAATGTATAAAATATAATTTTGAAAAATGGATGGAAATAAATTAATTTTTTTATATAAAAAATATTTTTTAAATACTTATAGATAAAATCAAAATCAAAAATTTATGTAAATATTATATAAAATTAAAATCAAATTTGAATTAAATATAATTTATAATATAAATATATTATTTTATTTTTAAAAAAGATAACAAATATTTCCATATATAAGTCTTTAAACAGATTAAAAATTAAAAAAAAATACTTTATAAAAACTAAAAGTAAGTAAATGTACTTTCACTTTTCTAAGCGAAAGAAACAAATATTGATTATCAAGTGTTTTAAGATCAAAATAATAATAAAATGTAAAAAAAAAGAATATACATACCTTGAAAAAATAAATTGGTGAAACTCGTATCGTGTTCTTCCTTCGGATCGTGTTCGTCATTTTCCCCTTTTCTTTAATTTCTTTAATTTAAATATCGTCTCGTTCATAGCAAATCATTATATTTTTCTAAATCAAAGTACGAGATAAAACATAATTAATTAGAAAGATTAATAGAATATAAAATCAAAACAAATTATTAAAAAAAGAAAATTGAGAATACTTACAAAATCAATCGAGTTCTAATATTCTAGAGATTGAGATGCTGGAGACTACATCCAACCATTTATAAATATCAACATAAAATTATTTTTTAAAATATTCAAGATTTTTACCTTAAATTTTTCCTTAAAAATAGCCATAATCCAAGATTTTTTAAATTAAAATTTCAACGTTATTTGAGACTTTTAATCTAAAAAGTTTCTTAAAAATAGTCAACATACTAATTTTTAAATTAATTTTTTTCTACAATTATTTCAAACTTTAAATTTAAAATATTCGTAAAAAACAATTATTATCTTAAATGGTTACTTTAATATTATTTAAATAATTATTACCTTAAAAAAAATTAAAAAATATATATTTTAGGTAAGGGAGCGTAGAATTTTTACTTTAATATTATTTAAATAATTATTATCTTAAAAAAATTACAAAATATATATTTTAGGTAAGGAGCGTAGAATTTTTACTTTAATATTATTTAAATAATGGTTACCTTCAAAAATTATAAAACATATATTTTAGGTAAGGAAGGACCTACGCCCCTACTAATTCAACGGATCCAATAAGATAGCAAAACTAATAGTTGTCTTGATTTTGTTTAAAATATAATCGCCCTTATTTTTATGTTTGATTTTTTTTATCTATTGTTAAACATATTGCCTTATTTTTAGACACTTTAAGTATAATAAGAAGAAAAGTATTAAAACAAAATAAAAAAGAAAGTGTTTGTTTATTCTATTTGAACACCTTATAGCTGTTTTGAAGAGAACCATCTATATTTTTAACATAAAAGAGTGGACATACTTAGGGTGAGATAGAATATGCTCAAAATACGGGAGTCATATAGTTTAGATGTATGGTGTATACCTACATTAATGTAAGAAAATAAAACCTATATATTTATCATATTTTTTTATCAAGGTCTTTGCTTCCCCACGCATCCAATGTTTTTTAAAATCTTTGATGTCTTTAGATATAATGAGATAGTTACAAACAATTGGCATAACTTGTTGACCATATTTACTAAGTACATTTTAGTTTAGAACCCCATTACAATCTCTAACATCAATATCACAATAATGATTTTCTAGATTAATAACTTTTTTTTACCATTTCTCTATCCCTAACATGAAGATTGAGATGTTATATTTGAAACCGATTAAGAAAGGAATCACAGTTTTAAGTTAATGAATGTGTAATTCGTATTATAATAACAAAACGTTTGCATAATTTTATCACCGAACTTTGATTGAAGAAGTTTTTTGATGAACTTGAGACACGTGTCAGATTTGATTTCTAAATTGATTAGATTTTGTAAAAAAAAATTCATATAAAAAACTAATATATTACGTTATAACTATAAATTTAAAGTTTGATTAATATTCTTAGTAAACGAGAGGCATATTTAAGATATTACAAAAATCTTATAGAAATTACTGAAACTAACTTTTTTTTATGTTAGCCATGATTAGTTAAATGATTGATGCATTAAAGAATTTTTTATTTTTGTGTCAACGAGCAAGGATTCCAAAAATAAACATTACACCACCACGGCAGGCCATGTATTTGACATACTGGACAACTGTTTTTTAAAAAATCAGCAAATCTGCGTAAAATTTACCATGGTAGCAATCTATAATTACATGTCAAGAATATTTCCCACATATTATTTTTAAAACCTCTATTTGTTTTCATGGCGATCAAATCCATTCCAGAGAACTTGGTATATCGTTAAATGTCACGCCACAATGAGTGACATCTATTGTTACAACGAACATTTTTCACTATGTTATATAATTTGTGAGATACAACACGATGTATAACGTATTATGCTACGTATTCATTCACATGAAATGTCCTTTGAAACCTACTTCAACACTCCTAGAATCGGGCCTCTAATATTTGAATTCCTTTTATTCGGATCCATTTTTTAAATAACTTTACATAATAAAAACTTTAAAAAATACTTTACTTGATTAATTGATATCTTTCATCTTCTCACTGATATCACAGTATGCATACATTAAAATACCCTTTAATTTGGATTTTAACTTAGTCTAAACATAGAAAAAATTGGCTATAGTCTTTAGTAGTCATTACTGTAAGACAAATGTCTCATATGACAAAACCGGTAACCTCACACACATATAATTTAACTAATTTGTTTATCCTAGATTTTTTTAGCATTATTATGTCCGTGTGTTTATCTGATTTAAAAATTTTACTTGAGAGGAACTCATTCTCAGATGAGAGGTTAGATCATCCCTACATTCTCATCAGTATAATTCCCATAATAGTTTTGCTATCTTTAGACACATATTTAATACATACACCAAATTATATTAAAAAATTTCCCAAATTTATCCATTTCCCATAAAGGCTATCATATACCATACATATTATATGTAACTCATTTTTATTAGTTAAAGGTTTTTCCAACTATTATGGTTACCGATTTTAAAATATGATGTCTATATAATTACTGTAGTTTAATTGAGTTGCCATCATTTGCAGAATAATATATTAAAGATTTTTTACTCTCATCATTTTAGATGTTGAGTTTACCAATTCTCGGGCCAATAGGTAAACGATTGTGTCTACAAGTTCTCACTAAAAAACACGTGCAAAATTATGATTTCATCTTGCTAAGCTCTAAGACTTATATGTTTAGAATCTCACGTTGTAGATTTCATTATATAATTTATTAAAAGTTGTTTGACTATCTTAATGTATATGTTTTATAATTTTTCCTTCAGAAGTAAATGATATTTCCAACTATAGGTCTCTCAAACACCCAATTTTATTTCTTGTTCCAGAATTAAATGATAAACTCAAATTCCATCTTTGAAAGAAATATGTGTTTATTTCATTAAACCCTGAGAAACAACACCGTCTCAGATGTAAATACCCACCTCCTAGTTGATCTATTATATGTTAGGCTAGTGGTCAAACTTTGATTTATGTGATATTTCTTTTTAAATACTCCATTACAACTAATTAGTTTTGAAACCTAAGTTAATAAATCAATTCTCAACTATGATTTGGCATTATAGAATACATCTCAGAGTTTATGGTCTATTATCAAAAGATGGAATATCCAGAAAATATTGCATTTTTTTTAATAATCTCGGATTGTTTAAAATAAAGCACCACCAGACATTTATAGGTAATTTCTTCACAAATTCCTTCCATCAACTTCCTTCCATCAAGTGATATTAAAACTTTTTCCATCTACGAGGCTCAAAAGGTTCTTCTTGCATATTTGTTTTCTTGTTTTTGACATCAGTTTTGGTCTAATTTTACTATATAATTTTGGCTTAAAGAATTAATCTTTTTTAAATTTAATAACCACGTTAAACATCAAATCTAACACCTTATAAGATTTTTTATTTTATGTTTATAACTTTTAGACCCAATTTCAATTTTCTTTGATCCATATGCATACAAAATGCAAAACGCCCCATCATATGGAGAAATTTAGATTTTTGTAAGAGGAAGAAAATTTATAACATCACATGCCCTCATCTTATAGTTTAATATGGAACTTTGAATTAACTAATAAAGTATTGCACATCTTAGTGAAGATTAGTTTTATGCCTAACCATCCTTTTTTATGGCTTAAACTGTGTCGATTATTGATAAATTATCTCGTTACTCTTCACAACAACTACTAAACTCATTTGAGAAATATTATTCTCATGTATCACTATAAAATATGTTTATCTTAATGTTTAATTGCTTTCAACCTCATCTTTAAAAAGTAAAAAGACAAATATGCCAACCCCAAAAGCATGATGATATCATAATTGAGAAGTTTAACAAACCTAGATATACCAAACTTCAATATCAGCTCTATGAAAATAAGGAGTATGAGTTGGTGGCTCATACGCCCATCTCTCATAAAAATCACCATTAATTTCCTCCAAGGATCAAAACCTCATGAATGGATAAAAAATGAGTGCTTGTTGAGAGTTTAATCCTCATAATGCGGCATCAAAACAAAAATAAGTTGTCGGACCTATAACACCGTAAAGATATCAACAACCTACAAAGTTGATGAAACATATGGAGCGACATGGTTCCAAACTGAAGATGATGCCAAGTAAAATTAACAATTAACTTCAATGTGCTTCGTCCTCTCATGAAAAAATAGATTTTTTTGTAATCTGCATGACACTTTTGTTATCAGAATGTAAGAAGGAGAGCTTAGGAGTATTCTATATCTTTAAAAAACTAATATAAACTAACAATATCACATGTAGTTAAATATATAACACGAGAATCAACCTCAATAGAATAATCTAGAAACAACATTATATATTTTTTCTTTTCCATGAAATTAATAAATCTTCAAGGAAAAAACATAAAACAATGGTGAATTTACGATCACGAGGATCAATATTCCAATCAGATTCACTATAGGAATATAATTCAAGTTAAGATGTCAATGGAAACAAGTGACTTTGAAACTGAGTGTCACGAAGATATCTCAAGATACGAAGAATAACTCCCTAGTTGATAAAAGTAGAAGTAGTAACAAACTGACTAATCACATGAACATCATGAGCTATATACGGTCGAGTAACTATAAGATAAACCAAGCTCCCCATAAGAGTATGATATGGATACGAGTCTGCTAGAGGGACACCATTATTTGAAGAATATCGAGCATTAGTATCAATGAGGATGTACGCCGTCCTATTATCAGAAGTCTTACTCACTCAAATTAATTATATATATATATATAATTTTTTTTGTTTGAGAAATAATATATCATTTCCTAGACCGAGCCACCTTAATGCCTAAAAACTAATATGACAAGCTAAGTCCTTCATCGTAGAATGATGAGCTATAAATTACATTTTAGTTTCTCAATACCATCAAAATCATCACCTGTAAAATAATATCATTTGCAGATAAAGATTTAAAAAATATCATGTACTCGTACATCTAATGAATAAAGTTGAATCATGATTAAATGCAAGAAAACAAAGTAAAATAGTACTTGTTGAATAATTTCTCAAAACATGAGACCATATAGAGCGTTGATAAGCTGACAACCTCACATAGTTGGTGAGCCACACTGGAGTGATAAGTCATGTAAACCTCATTATGAAGATCACCATCTAAAAAACCAATTTTCATATTAATTTAAAATATATTACAGTGGTGAACTGAAGCAATAGTAATAAGGATACAAACTGTCGTTAATTTTCTCATTCAGGTAAAAGTTTCCTCATAATTCATATCATACTTCTGCAAGTATCATTTTTATACAAGACATACATTATACCTATAAATGGATCAACCGAATTTTTTTATTATAAAAATACAACGAGAACTAGGTATATGATTACTAGGTAGAGGTTCAACCACATCCCATATAAGAGTCTAGAGGTTCGACCATATTCCACATACATTATCCCTCTAACTAGATCCATAATTTTTATTTTTCCATAAAACTTTGCCAATGAGGATCAGAAGAACTTTTTAATACAAACCAGGTTTATATAAATCATATATGTTTGCTACGAAACAAAGTTTATTAAGTAAAATAAGAAAAATCTGCCAACTGATACAAGTAAATGAGTGAAATTATTGAAGTTATATTTACCTCATAAGTTACACTTGAAGTAATTTATCACAACAAAATACTGAGTCTTCATAAGTGATCTAAATGTTCTGTAAATTTAAACAGACAATCATACCTTAATATCATAATATAAACCTACATAATGAGTATAGACATCAAATAATGTATAATAGGTCAAACCTCCATTGTGGAAACATAAAAAAAACCCCATATATTAGAATGGAATTATTAAAATGAGCAACGTAACAGTAGGCGCTTTTATTAAACGGTAAACAATAAAAAAAAATCCAATTTAAAACCACATTGGTGTAAAAGATATTACAAGTGTTAAAATGATAAAAAAACACATGTAAAGACTAAAAATTATAAATATGATGCAGATAGATGTATCAAACGGGAAGCAAAGATAAAATTTAGACGAATGACGCAAACAAAACAAAGACAACTCAATACTGGATAACAACATTAATCAATTTTAGTTACCATAAACCATAGAGTTCCCACAGTCTACGGTATATATCAATCACTATTTAGGTCCATTGATCTTGTATAACATAAACAAAATCATAAAAAAATACCAAATGAATAGATTTACACAACTGACTGACTGAAACAAGATTTAAAAAAAAACTTAAATATAGTAAACATCAATGAGCGGTATGTGATAAGTAACAATAGAGTTAACACCTTTTACCGATATTGATGCAGTTACGACATAAAAAATGGCAAAATAAGAGACAACGAAATAAAGTATGACATGTGTGTGACATATGGCAAGACACACAAGAATTCAAAATTCATAAGGATGAAAAAAATACCTGAAATTGACGATGAGGACAAACCTGAATGAGATACATGACAAACCTAAGTGAGAGATAAATGTGGACATAAAAGCATGCTTAAAAACAAGATACTATCCAACAAACTAAAAAATTTGGGGGTCCAGTTGCAAAGAGTAGTGTGATGCTATCATTATCTCATAATGGTTTAATAGTAACAATGAACTGTGGTGGATGATATGATGGAAAAAATTGTTAAAGGGGACGTTTTTAGTGCTCAAACGAACCTAATGGAAACATTAGTCAATACCTCTTGTAAATTTGAGATTGGATTCGAGTCACCTTGTCAATAGGCTAATGAACTATCAAATCAACAATGAGAAGATGAGATCTACGAAGAACTATTTCATGCAATCCTTCAAATTTATAACGTAGAGCCATACAAAAAATGCACCAGTATATATTTTCCCTCCTCGGAATGTGAGGTTTGCACACTATCAAATTCGCTGATTCTATAAGAGCTAGTTGATCTCACAAGTCAAATATAACACAATAATTTTAAAAATAGACATAACATTCTGTTGTAAAGCACAAACATCACAATCTAACTAGTATTACATGGGAAAGTTGGATTGAGTATACAATCTCTACAAATGATCCCAAACTTGTTTTGTTGTTTCATACTAAGTCAAATAAATACCAACCGACTGAGTTACAATTTTATTAATACAAGTGATCACCTCAGCATTATTGGTATTCCACGTACCAAATAACATAACATAATTCTCATTTTTAGTTTTATCAATAGGTGTAAGTTATGTGTCTAAGACATATCCCACATATGTTTGCTACAAAGAAAGTTCTACATGATATATCTCTGATAGGAAAATATATTTCCATTAAGCTAGGTACTAATAGTTCGTAGAGAGTCATATTTTCATGTCATATTAGTAATATGAAGTGAAAACATCTAACCATATAATATATGTACATTAAAACTAACAATCAAATTCTCCAAAGCGTCTCAAACCTAATCAAACAATCGAACAAAATAAAATATGGACCATCAACAAAAAATTGAACAATAAAAAACTAGAACATGATCACAAATAAATGGGACTTGTCCTTCTTCAATCAAATCAAACAAAAATCGAACAAAAATCGAACAAAACTATTATACCACGAAAAACGATAAATATGTAAAAAATAATCAAAAGAAACAATAAATGGCTAGAGTTATTGATTATAAAGTATAATTTATGAAGATCTAATCATCACAATATATTCATTGTGGCTAAAGTAACTAACATAATAACTTAATGTCTAGTGGGCCATAAAGAATTAACAATCTAGACTAGTTGGTAAAGTTAACTAAAATTATATAATTTTACGATTGTAAGTCTATCATATTTTCATTTTTATATAACATTTTAATGAATGCAAATAATAAAAGTGAATTAACCTAGTTTTTTGTAAGTTATAGGATAAAAGTACCCGAGAACATATGTATTGTCAAAGACTATAAATTGTTGGAGATTGAACGTCAAAGACTTATAGAGCATGACATGTTTAAATCTCTAGGATGGCAGGAGCCAGGCTACAACTTAGGTGCAAAGAATTTTTCTGGAACCTAAAGGTAAGCTTTATGAAAGGTAATAATTTTTACTGCTGGATCCAAATGTCCATACAGATCACCTGCTGAGCCGAAAATGCAAAAAATGTTAACGAAAACATCTGAAGATACCTATTTGTTTCTAGGCGAAACTGAGTCACTAAAGGTCTTAATTTATTTGCAATATCATCCATTGATCAAATTAATATTGATCTTGGCATGCTTGAGCATGTGGTATAGTAGTACAAAGGTGCAACTATTTGACCGTACAAATGACAGCCCTATATTTTGTCCTTTGTGTCTGTTTTCTTGGCCAATTGAGAAAAACAGTTGTTAGACATTATTGTCATCATGAAGAAATATACTCACATTATTGTTCCACTATAAGTAATGAGACAATAATATGAAGTGAGTGTTAGAATTTTAATATAAGAATTTCTAGAGAGAGAAAGTTTTAAAAAAATTGAATACTGAGAGACATAGGATAAACACTTGGAATACTCTGAGATCTATAGTTCATTTTATAAACAAATATGAGTTCTTGAGCGTTAGCATACAAGATATTCTTCTTAAAACCTCATATATATATATATAAAAAAATTATGTTTGTTTCCCAACGAAGTAGGATTTCGTCTTAATCTAAACCACGTAAAATCTTATCTTGAAACACACGAATCTAGTAGGGAGTAATTTCATATATAAAATGAAGAAATGTATACCTAGAGTTGATTTATCCATATATAAATCTAGACTATTAGCTACGGGATTCACCTAAAATGGAAGTTTTATTTCAATAAGTTTTTCTCACCGGTTGTGAAACAAACAGCAATAAGGGTTATGTTGTTAATTATATATATATATATATATTATGTTGAGCTAGATCAAATGGATGTTACTAATTGACTCCTACATGGAGAGTTGGAAGATATCATCTACACGCGTCAACCAAAAGGTTTTAAAAAATCCAAGACATAGATGCATGTATGTTAAAGAGACCCATATATAGGTTGAAACAGTCATTGACACAATGAAATATAAGATTTGATTTTTTTATGAGATTCATCAAATATGTAAGAAGCTACCATGAAAATTGGGTCTATTCTAATGGAGAAACATATATGAAGAGACAAATCATGTCATTACTAGATGTGGATAATGATCTAATAGCTGGAAAAGACCGGGGGTGACTAAAATAGTAAAGATGAAACATAAGGGAGAATTTGAGATAAATGATATGGGAGTGACTATAAGGATGCTTGGTATAGAGATCAAGAGGAACATATTGAAGATGAATTTATTCTTATCTCAATAATAACATATAAAAGGTCTTTAGAAAGTTCATAATGTCTGAAGCTAAAGAGGTTGGAATTCTATTGGTGTCCAATTCAAATTTAGTGTCACTCAAGAACGAACCGAAACAACAGATAAGAATTTCATGCACGAAATCAATATTTTGAGCAGATGTTTGTAAAATCTGGCAAAGCCTCATTAGCAAGCCCTTAAGTGGATTATTAGATACTTGAATGGTTCGACTGAAGTTATGTAATTATCAGAAGGATACAACTAATATAAGGTTGATATGGTATTTGAATCTGAGTATATTGGCTACTTTGATACAAGGAAATCAATTTCAAGTTACATGTTTATTATGTTTGGAGGATTGATTCAGTGGAAATATTATATATAGAAGATCGTTGTGTTGTCATCTACAGAAGCTGAATATATGGCTGCTACGGAAGTAATGAAAAATCCATATGGCTGAAGGGATTGTCCAGTGAGATCACTCGTATAGAGAATGATGTGATTTTCTTCTGTAATAATACTTATGATCTTCATTTAATGAAGAATCTGAAGCATTATAAGAGACCTAAACAAATAGATATCAAGTTGCACTTCATCCTATATATGGTGAAGAGAGAGAAAATGAAGGTGGAAAATATTGCAAGTGAGAAAAACCTTCAAATTCTCTAACTAGAGTCTTACCGGTTTCAAAGTCACGAACTGCATGATACTTGTGCAACTTTAGAATGCGGGTGAACTGATCTCTAAAGAGTAATTGAATATCGGGGGAAACGAATGCTGGAGTACTACAAGCCTAGGCGGAGAATTATAAGGTGTATGCTAAAAATAACTAAGAATAGATATATTGTCGAAGACTATAAACGATGAATATGGACAACTGAAGACTTATAGAGCAAGCTATGTTTGAATCTATATGATGGCATGAGTTTAGCCGAAACTTAGGTGTAAATACGTTTGCCGGAACCTAAGGGTAAGCTATGACAAAGACAAAAAAATATGTTACCGCTGGAGCCGAAGGTGTAGGCCGATCAACTACTAAGCCGAAGGTGCAGAAACATGTTACCAAAAACTTATGAAGATACCCATTTGTTTTTAAAAGAAGTCAAGTCACTAAGATATCTGAATCGATGTGTAATATCATATATTAATCAAAGAATTATTAATCTTGGCGCGCTTGAGCATGTGTAATACAAGGGTGTGACTACATTACCATACGAATGACAATGCTGCAGCTTGTCCTTTGTGTCTGTTTGTTTGGCCAATTGAGAAAAAAGGTTGTCAGACGCTATTGTGAGCATGGATGACAATTCTGTCATCTTTGGTCGTCTGTAAATAGTGAGAGGGTGGTGTGAAGTCAATGCCGGAATTCTAATTACGAAATTCTAGAGAGAAAGCTAAAAGCTTTCGGATATTAAGAAGGGGAATATAAACAATTAGTATACTCTGAGATCGATAGTTCCTTTCGTAATCTATGAGTGCTTTGTAACCAGAGATGAGATGAGTGGTCGAGTGCTAGTTTTTTTAAAGTCTTCTTATACCCTCCTATACATAAATATGTGTTCTTTATCTACGGATGTACGATTTTTTCACAATCTAAATCACGTTAAACTTGTCTTGTGTGTTGTGTGTTTTGGCTTTATTATATTTATTGTTTTGTGTTCTGTTGGGAATATGGGTGTTGTGAATTAGGGGTTTGGTCCGCATATTCCTCCTCCGTATATAAGTAAGAACACAACCGATCTCAACACTAGTATGATATGAGTGCTTTGTAACCAGAGATGAGATGAGTGGTCGAGTGCTAGTTTTTTTAAAGTCTTCTTATACCCTCCTACACTAGTATGATATGAGTGCTTTGTAACCAGAGATGAGATGAGTGGTCGAGTGCTAGTTTTTTTAAAGTCTTCTTATACCCTCCTATACATAAATATGTGTTCTTTATCTACGGATGTACGATTTTTTCACAATCTAAATCACGTTAAACTTGTCTTGTGTGTTGTGTGTTTTGGCTTTATTATATTTATTGTTTTGTGTTCTGTTGGGAATATGGGTGTTGTGAATTAGGGGTTTGGTCCGCATATTCCTCCTCCGTATATAAGTAAGAACACAACCGATCTCAACACTAGTGCTAGTTTTTTTAAAGTCTTCTTATACCCTCCTACACTAGTATGATATGAGTGCTTTGTAACCAGAGATGAGATGAGTGGTCGAGTGCTAGTTTTTTTAAAGTCTTCTTATACCCTCCTATACATAAATATGTGTTCTTTATCTACGGATGTACGATTTTTTCACAATCTAAATCACGTTAAACTTGTCTTGTGTGTTGTGTGTTTTGGCTTTATTATATTTATTGTTTTGTGTTCTGTTGGGAATATGGGTGTTGTGAATTAGGGGTTTGGTCCGCATATTCCTCCTCCGTATATAAGTAAGAACACAACCGATCTCAACACTAGTATGATATTGTCCGCTTTGGCACCCGAAGGCCCTCGCGGCTTTGCATTTGGTCCACTACCAAAAGGTAGTCATACTAGTTGAGGTATGTTCTTACTTATATACCACTGATCTTTCCCATGTTTAACCGATGTGGGATGTGACACACTTTGGTCGCCACCATAACATGTTCATATTTGAACTTAAACACATGTTTCTTATTATAGGATCTATTCTACTATGCAAAAAAGTTTCGACTCAATACTCAATAGAAATTGGACTAACTAACATTATTTTAAGTTCGGGTGTTGTTGAAACTCGACATTGTTAAATATTCCAAAGGTTTCTCTAACATTCTTGGGACATGGCCTGTGGCTAGTAGGATTCCAGTATTATCGGGCTACAAGAAGATAATGGACAAATTAAAGTCTATTTGTATGAGGAAGACACATATATAATATATCTTCCAACAGCTTTACTAAATTTCACAGCTGAAACTCAGAATCTTCATTATACATAGGACGATGAATATTTTATGAAGGAGGATTCCGAATGAGATTCTAAATAATAGAGGTGATAAACAAATAAAAAAAATCCAAACAAAAGAAAATTGGTCAGCAACAAGTGCTAGTCATAGATCCCTTTGGATTTCCATCATGGATATGAATATGAGTGGACGGTGTTGTAGATTTATATGGTTTTGTTTGTGCGTATACCAATTTGTCTTGAAGCAGATAGAAAACGGAAAGGCAAGAGACCTCAAGTGTGAAGAGTACTGCCCATGTCTTTATATTTCCTGATGTCTTCTCCTGATAGGCTACCAATCCGGTATATATGTTTATGATTCCGAGCAGCGTCACAGTAGTTCCTAGTAACCAGTGTGCGAAAAACCACACACTTCTTCCCTTACATCCTCTGTATAGTAGTAAACAAAGTATCCACACACAATAGTAAGCTGAGCTCAGACTGAATTGTTGAATACATTAAGCAGAAGAGGAGGTACCTATTTGGGCGAAGAATTCCTGTAAGAAGTTGCAGCCATATGATAGCATATAGGCCGACTCCTATTCTCTGGTGAAGATTGTTGAAAGAATTGCTGAACTTCTTTATAGACATTACTGCTGCTGCTGTTACAATAACTACACTCACTATCTGTAAAATTACTTTCTCATCATCACTATCCCACAACTTCATTAACTATTAACTATTTATATGTATATAAGAGAAACAAAAGGTATAAACTTGCCTGTGAAATTACATGGACATAGTACAGAAACTTGAGTGTTTTTCCAAATTCTTGAAATTTGGGAGACATTCTAATAGCAAGAATTGCAGCAGGCATGAAGAACCCCATTGACGCCCAGAGGAGAAACCCATGAAGCTTCATCTCAAAAACTAGTTCAGAGTTCATCTGTCCATATCAATATATCATACACTTTTGATTCAAGAGACAATATAATAATTACTTCTGAAAAGTAAACATAAAAAAAGAACATGAGCAAAAGAGAGTATATAGAGCATATGATACCTTGAAGATTTTGTTTTTGTATGGTTCTTGGGTGTTCATGAGAAAAAGAAAGACCCAAGAAGCATCAGCTATATGGAATAGAATTCGTTAAGTTTATCTTTTGACGTGAATAAAGACCAACGTATATACGAAGGTCTCCCTTTAGCAAGAGAATAAAACTTGTAAAGAAGCCATAGTGAATAGTGATAGACATAGTGGACTGGTGGTAGTAGTGGCCTCTCTCTGTCTCTCGATGTGATGCTCTGACAATATATATCATGCCAACGTTGAAGAATGTTTTTCTCCAACAAAAAGGAGCATCTCTTTTTGCCATCAAATTTATCTGAATAAATTTTCCATTATAATAAAACAATCACTTGTGGTAGTAGGTAAGAAAAGAACTTGACAACTTTGGTGTATTGTAATAAATTTTAAATTAATATATTTAAAAAAAAAATTAAAAACCCAGCAAGTCATCTATAATCATCAAAAATAAATTAAATATACCAATAACCACTTCTATTCTATATGTATGAAAACCATACGTAACCAAATTTATTATCCGGATATAAAAAAGAACCAACCTCATTATCTTTTGAATGTTTTTTATTCGTTAAACTTCGTTTAAAAACATTCAAACTAAAATCTTTAAGATTATAAATTTATTTTACAAATTTCAATGAATTCAAAAACCACTCGTTACAAAATATTTACAAAATCAATTTTTCATAGTGGGATTATTTTTTTTCGTTTTTAATTTTTCAATTGTCGTGTTTTTACCCTAAAAATCATCATATTGCGTTTTGATAAAATGTATGTTTTTTACGAAATTAAAAGTACAATTAGTAATCTAAGAACAACTTATGTACTTATTTAAGAGTATCGATGGTTTTTTTTAATAACCATTTACAATATAATTATGCAAACTAGTGTAGTTAGTCTATGGAAAAAGGCTTTTAAACGATGAATTTCAATGTAATTTTGCACCCAAAAGATAGTAATTTTGCGGACAATTTATTTTTTCAAACCTACACAGGTTTTTACGCAACCAATATTCACCTAATTTTGCACCTAAAATATAGTAAGTTTACAAACAAAATTTTCTTTTCAAACCTAAAGAGGCTTTTACTTGACCAATATTCATCTAATTTTGCACCTAAAATACAGTAAGTTTACCGACAAACTTTTTTTTAAACCTACACAACCAATATTCACCTAATTTTGCACCTAAAATATAGTAAATTTACCGAAAAATCTTTTTTTGAAACCTAAAAAGACTTTTACACAACCAATATTCACGTAATTTCGCACCCAAACACAGTTAGTTTCCAGACCAAATTCATTTTTTGGTATTTGAAACCTAAATTTTTTTTACACAACCAATTTGAACGTAATTTTGCACCAAATTATAGTAAGTTTTTTAACAGGTTTTACATTTGTAAAGTAATTATGCAACCAATTAAACCATAAATTCAAAACTCAATTACAATTTATTTATAATCAAATACAACATTATATTGCAACAATTTTACACTACCACCTCACCTATAACGTAATTTTGCAACCCGTTTTCGCAACCATTTACAACACAATGCCGCAACCCTTTTACGCAACCATTTACAACGTAATTCCACAATCCTTTTACTCAACCACACATAACGTATTTTCGCAACTCGTTCATATATATTTTTGTACCCAATTTCGTTAACTCAGAATCACACTTTTTACGTGAATGTGAAAACAAAGAATCAACATAATTAAAACAATCATATAACTATAAAACCAACAACAAAATAACTCGACACAAACAAAAATACCAAAAACAAAAAAACAAAAATCATATGTGAATCGATAAACAATCAATAAATGCATAAGAAAAAAAGAAAATACAAACAATTGGTAATCTGTAGAAGATATTGACCGAAAGAAGAAAAAATAAATAATCTCAAATCGAAAAATATATTGATCAAAAGAAAAAAAAAATAGATCAGGATTGCAATAACAAACCTAAGATATATTAGGAATTAAAATTCAAATTATTATCAATAATTTGGTTATTTCTACTTTTTAAAACCTAGAGTTGTTACAAGTAAATAATTTTGATTTCATGTAGTTACTTGTAGATAAACTTACAGTTAAATAGTTTTGATTTCAGGAGGTTACTTTAGCTGAAAAAATTTAAAATTATTAAATGGTATTATATTTGATCTGACAATGTGTAAAATAATAATATTTATTTGTATTGTTGTTTTATTTTTTAATATAACTATATAATAATTTAGGTTTATATATATATAATAGTAGTTAAATAATTTAAAATATAAATATTTTATTTAAAAGCGCGCACGAATTATTATTATTTATGTATATAATAATTATTACATAATCTAAAATTTTAAATAAATCATAAAAGATGTGAAAAACAAAAAAAAGTATCAAACTAATTATAGAATTAAAGAGACCTTATTGTTACTCATCAAAATTTACGCGATCTCACTATCATTCTTATTCTTATTACTTGATCGGGGTTAATCCCTTGAAAACACTGAGAACAGTATTGGGTTCTTTATCGCAACGATATTAAATTATGAAAATGGTTTGGGAAACAAATCCTTCTAAGATAGAATTTGGTGTAAGATTTTCTTTCACAAGAACTATTATTTTGTTACATGAAATATCAAGTAAAAGAAAAGTAAAAGAAAATACGATTCAACGTGGTTTGGACAGTCATTTTTTTTATTTGTATATAACAAATATTTTTTTATTGAATGATGAAGGGATAAAAGAATTTTCTAGACACAAGAAGTTCAATCATTATTTATTATAGAACTCTCACATCTTATAAAAGTAACCTGATTCCCAAAATGTTCTACTCATGTTTATCTCTCACCTCGTTTTTCTTTTTAAAAGCCTCATATTTTTCTCTCATTTAAAAAGAATTCATAATCGTCACCCGAGTAGTTCGTCTCGCCACAAGTCCTAGCTTTGTGTTTCTTCTTCTATTCATATGCTTAAGGAAAACTCTAATTCTCAATAGACGCTTCAAACTAAATCTCATTAATCAACGGTTGTAATAAAGCTCTAATCATAATATATGATAGCTCATAAATAGGAAATCTAAGTTAATAAGAAACTTAATTAAATAGGTAATCTAATTAGGAAATTATGTGTTTAGTTCACTCTGAAAGTTTCGTATTCTTCATTAAATGAAGAACATCCATGTGATCACAAAACAGTTTCACATCTTGCTCCACACTAGTGAGTTCACTCAACAATCCCTTTAGCCAAATAATTATGCTCATGGTTTCCGTAGGAGTCATATATTTGGCTTTCACAGATGACAACATAACGATCTTATGTATATAAGTCTCCCAACTAACCACTCCTGCAAGAACAATAAGCAGATAACCCAAAGTAGATTTCTTTTGTGTCATGGTAGCATGCATAATTGAAGTTCACATATCATTTCAACACTATATTACGAGTATCTCTCTAACTGTATCACAACCTTACAACGACCGAAACCGTCAAGTATCTCATGAGCCACTTGAGTGCATGTTAATGCGGCTTCTCCGGATTAGACATAAATCTACTCAAAGCACTTATGACGTATGCAAAAATCACGTTTCATACAAATCATAACATACATAATGGTACCAATAACATTGGCATAAGGTAAACCCAACATATAATTCTTATCCACAGTTTTGGTTGGTGCTTGAGTGGTACTTAATTTGAATTGAAAACCAATAAAAGTTCATACCGTTTTGGATCCGGACATGTCGAACCTATGAAAGACCTTATGTATCCTTTATGCGTTAAGATAATAGATGGTACCTTTTTCGGTATGTTCCTCTTGATCTCGGGACCAAGTATTATGTTATCCTCTCATATATCTTTAATTTCAAACTCTTTTTTCAGTTGAGTTTTCACCATTTTAGTATTCTTTCTATCTCTTCCAGCTATTAGTATATCATCCATATACACCAACAATATGACTTGTCTCTCGATATGTGTGGTTTCCCATTCCAATAGACACAATTATCATTACAGTTATAAAAGAATCAAATCTTCTATTCCACCGCCTTAACGCCTAGATCAAATTTTCTATAGAGAAAACGCTTTAACAAACACACATAATTTTCTTTTCCTACTCCAAAACCGTTCGAGTGGCACATATAAATTTTCCCTTCTAATTCAACACACAATAAGGCAGTAGTAACATCCCTTTGATCTAGCTCAAGATCAAATTTAGCAACAATTAACAGTAGGTAATTACACAACCGGAAAGAATATTCATTGAAATCAACAACTTCCTTTTGCGTAAATACTTAATTACCAATCTAGCCTTCATGGTCGTAAGATAATTTTATCTATCACTACTATTAATATAATTATGATATCTTTATGGTTCAAGAATATCCTCATATATTTCAATAGAAAAAGCAAAACAATAACATCAACAAAAGCATACTTCTGCAGTGGCCCGCTTGATCTCCTTGCTCTATCTCTCACCAATTGATGACTATCAAACCCATGTTTCTCTCTAGTCTAATCATCCGAAGGCCATGAAAAAACAAACCCTTGGACAATTTCGGACTCATACAATGGTTGAACTTCCTCTGTATGAGCCAAAACTGGACCATGTCATAATTCATCTTCACCATGTATCGAAAGCTTCATTCTATTGATCAAACTTATCATCAACTTTGATTTTTAAACCTAATTTCAAGTTTCACAATATGTGGCATCTACGCTCTGATTTCTTACAGACTTTAGATGACAACTGGAAACTTAACATGCATGAAATACCCTTACAGGTGTTCTGGGCAAAACTAAAGAGACTTAAGCAAATACTAAAGCACTGGAACAAAGAGTCCTTAGGAAATATTTTTAACAACATAGCCAACATTGAAGAAGAGGTCAAATATTTAAAAACCTATTTTGAAATTTTCGAAAACCTAGATTATAAAATCAAACTCTCAAAAGCTAAAGCAAACCACTTGATTCTTCTTGCCAATGAAGAAAATTTCTGGGAATAGAAAAGTGTCACTTCTTGGGCCATAATTGGGGATATAAATACCTTTTGTTTCTATGATTATGTAAACAAAAGGACAGTTAAAAAACCCATAGGATGTTTCAGAACAATTATTGGATTGAAGATAAAAAATATTAAGTATCTTTGTCGTTGATCATTTTAATTACATCTTTAACTCTCCAACTTCTATCAACATTGAAAGTAACATGAAAAATCACACCCATATCATTATATATAACAAAGAAAATGAATACCTCACTACTATTCCTTTAGATAATGAAAGTTTTGAAACCATTCATTCCTTCAACCCCAAAAATATGGTAGGGATAAATGGTTTCAATGTCAAATTCTATATCAATAGTTGGCCAATTATTAAAAATGATATGTGTGATGGAATAAGAGATTACTTCAATGAAAATAATTCTTTCTTGGGGATTTATGCTACAGCTTTGTGAATGGTCCTTAAGAAAGAATCTCCCAAACCCTGGAATGACTTCAGGCATATTAGTTTATGAAATGTTTTCAACAAAATACTTTCAAAGTTTATAAATAATAGATTGGTCACTCTTCTCCTTAAAATCATTGCATAAAATCAAGGGGGATTTTCATGAATATGAACAAATATGAGAATGTTTTAATTACTCATGAGCTTGCTAATGACGTAGTAAAAAAGAATAAAGAAGGAAATATTTGGCTTCAACAAATACTTTATTACTTTAATAAAAAAGGTCTTGAGAATGTTCATTATCCTATCATCATCAATGGTTCACAATATGGCTATTTCAAATCATCTAATGGAGTGAGGCATGGTGACCCTTTGTCACACAACCTCTTCATTATTGTGAAAGAATATTTTGTAACAGGATTCTCTAAGTTAATATAAAACATAATTCAATGAATTATTATTCTAGAAGCATAATCCAAATTAACAGTCTCACTTATGCATATGATATCATCATCTTCATGAACGGGGCTATCAATAATATCGAAAAAAATTGGAAATTCATTAACCACTATAAAATAGTCTATAGCCAAATAATAAATAAAACTAAATCATCTTTTATAACCTCACAACACCACAATAGAACTGCCAATAATGCTATAAACAGTCTAACTGGTTTTAAGCATTCCTATCTACCAATTAAATACTTAGGCATTATTATTCATCCAAGTAACAATAATTGTTACTTTCATGAGTTAGACACCAAAATAAGAAAGAAAATCATAGAATGGGATGACAAAGACCTTTTTTTTTTTATGGAAAACTGGTTCTAATCCAGTCTGTCCTTATGGTTATTCCATTCTACCATGCTCAAAGTTATAATCTGCCTCAAACTATTATAGATAAGATTAATAAATTGTTCATTAAGGTTATGTGGGGTGAAAAATAAAACAAAAATGTGATTATCTAGTCTAATCGGTCTAAAATTTATAAAGAATTTGAAGAAAATGGTTTAAATATAAGGAAAATCATTGAGATCCAAAATACCTTCTCATGTAAGCTTTTGCTTTCATTGAGAAGTAATCAATTATTATGGGCAAGGATGATGAATTCATCTTATTGCTACAACAAATCCCATCTTCAAATTATCTTAAAACCTAAAGACTCTAAAATATGAAAACGATTAATAAGCATTAGAGAGACAACTAAACTATTTATATTTTGCCATGTTTGCATTGGTAACATAGAATTTTGGCTCGAGAGATGGTGTTCAATTAATCCTCTCATAGGACTTTCATATAATCAGAATAACCTTTGATACGATACATTATAAAATTAATCTATAATGGCCTAATAATTCTTGGAATCTTGACAATGTCACCACATCAAATATAAACAGAATCATCAAATTCAACCTCCACGTAGATAGACCTGATATAATTAAGTAGAATATTTTGAAGACACCATTGAAAGAATCAAAACAAAATACCTTCAATTATATCTGGAATTTTAGAGCTCTATTGCCCTTAAGAAATGTTCTTTTACTACTTAGAGGATTCTGAAGGTAGTATAGTTGTGCATATTGTTCTTCAAAACAAAAACTTTAATATTATGTCAAAATATCAATTTTGCAACAATATTGAGTCTATAAATCACCTTTTTGTCAACTGTCAAACCTCCTGGAAAGTATGGGAATACTTTGCATGCCTTTTCAAAATATTAATTAATAACCATATGATAATTCATCACTTAATTGGATGTTGGGTCCTTTCAACCAATAGATCAACCCATATTCGAACCATAACACCTACAATAATTTTTTGGTACATCTGGAACATGAGAAACAAAGTTAAATAAAATATTGACATTACTTTAAACTCAATCAAGGATATGGTTCTAAATATTATTTTCAAACTTGACTGTAAAAACCTTTTAACAAATAAAATTTGGGCTGGTGATCACAATAAGGATTTACACGTTAGCTATTTCAATCATCAAAAAAATAAAATGAACATTTAGTTACTTAAATGGATACTCCCTCTTAACAAGAGAATGAAGATGAATTCTGATGTGGATTGTTCCATCTTCGGTGAGTCTAGTTGAGACATAGTTATCAGGGAATCTAATAGTTCTTTAATTTCATTAATTGGCAGCCTATATGGTAAGTAGAACCTCATTATTGTTGAAATAAGAGCCCTTTTAGATGATTTTTTTTCTTTGTGAGGACCTTGATTACAATATGGTTATATTGAAATAGATTCATTGGTATTACTTACTTGTTTGACTAATGGATTAGTTCATTGGTACATTTTACCCTTAATCAATTGCTACAAAAAACTTTTAAAGCCTACTATGACCTTAAAATATATCTATAGAGAACATAAATTCGCAGTCGATTGGGTTGCGAAATGGTCCTTAAAATGTAGGTCAAATCATAACTTCTCTTGGAAAAATTATACCACTTAACTAAGTGCCATCATCTGATTAGAAAGCCTAGGTACTTGCTACCTTAGACTTGATAAGAGGCAATCTACTTGATGTTTCATGATTAGATAATATTATGTGAGATTATAATTTACAAACATTAGTAAGCATATAATTCACATGACCTACAATTGTTTTACTTTATTGATGCAGTTACATATAACCAAACTGACAGCTTCCCGATCTAAGGCAATGAGATAATATTAAGTCATACAACTAGAAAAGCATGAATGGAAGCTTCAAACACTAGAGGCTGGATTGATATAGTCAATATTTTAACAACATACAAGCAACTCAATCAAGATTATTCACGTAGAAGATGAAGAAATCTTTCAAATATCTTAGGTCTTTACTTTAGATTAAAGTGTAGATAATATTAATTGTGTAATCTTTCAAAGCGTAGACACTGGATCTATCTCAACCACCGTTATGCAACTCAAGCCTTATGGCCTATATTTCTCTTTAATATATTTCATTTTTAGAATAAACAAAATCCATCATCAACTTCAAATCTTATGAAAAAATCCTATCTTAATTTTGTTATTCTAAATTGTTCTTTTTATATATCTTTATTTTATTGAATTTTAAATTAATTTTAGATTATTTTAAAGTTATTATTTTGTATAATTAATTCTAAATTGAAATCATTAAATATTTACTAAATATATAAATATTAATTCAGATAAAAGATACTAACAATTATCCTTTGAAAGTATTAATCATATTTTGGACTATTTAACTATTATTTTTTAAAATTATTTTGATTTGAAAAGTAAATAAATAAATACTAAATTTATAAGTTTTTGGAACTTGAATAAGTACGAAAACTCCATTCGTGTTGGTTTTTAGATGAGAACCAACTAAACACTTCGTAAAACTTCTTTTAAACACCTCGTAAAACCTGTCAGTTTGTGATATTAGACTCAAACCTAATTTTGCAGAGGTAAAATATCCAAATACTCTAAGTGATAGTAGATGATAAAAGAATTGGTTCCCCTAATTCCCTTATCTCTACAGTTTCATAGAGTATTCTTTCAGACTTTCTGTTTATATATTTTGGTACCAAAATTAACGGGTAGGGTAATATCTTAATTAGTCTTTAACTTATTATTGTATTGTTGTTTGTTTTTATTGGAGTTATTTTCCTGCTTGTAGGATATCTTAATTAGTCTCTAACTTATTATTGTATTGTTGTTGTTTATCATTTTTTTTATTAATACTATCATATTTAATTTTTTTTAAAATATAATTCATATATTTGTAAAAATAATTTTATTTTAGTCTAACATTGTGAAAAAAATTAAATTCGTTTAACTTTAAAGTTTTGTCAATTAATATTAATATTAATCAACTTGTAAAAGACAAGTTAGAATAAAATGATGAACACCAAGAGAGAAACTTTCGAGTAACTCTGTTAAGTGTTCCATTTAACATTATACTATTTGGTATTTAGATTATATTTGGTAATTCACATGGATAGTTGATGTTTATTTCAATTGTTTTTCAATATTCACACATTTATAATTCTTTTTCACGAGTGCAACATAAAATAATTACATTAGTTGTACGATATTTAGAAAATATATATTACAATAATCTTATATTCATTAAATAAGTGATAAATACAAATAATTATTGAAGACTAATTTTTTATTTATTTACTATGTTTATTATTATTTATTTTGAATAAACTACTTATTATCCCGTATTTTTAATACTTCATATATTTTTATTAATTATATAAGATTATTTGTTTACTAAACTAAGTACTCTCATTAAAAACTCTTCCATCTTTTTTCTTTTTTTTCTTTCGATTTCTCTGTTATTTGAAATCGATTTCAGTTACGCTGTAAGTCGACAAAACTAAAATTAAATTTTTTTAATTTTTGTAAGTTGACAAACTATGCGAAAGGATAATCCAAAAAAAGTAATTGGAATGCGTTTATGAGATCTAAGATTATATTTTTTTGGAGAAATAAATAATTATGTGTTTCACGTAAGTTTTACTTCGTTACAATTTTGTTTTTCAAGTAAGTATGTGCATTGTATCAAGTTCCAGTGGCACCTATCGTTTAACGTTCCTAGATGCTAGACTAGTTTAAAAATAAAAATCGTAGATTCTATACATAAAAACCATATGATAGATATGAAACCTAATAGATGATAAATGTGATGATATTTAAAAATTGATATGGTATATGCGAGACATAAAACTATAAGCTATATGATAAATGTGAGACTTAATTTTTAGATGATAGATGTGCGACTTAATTTTTAGATGATAGATGTGTGACCAATGTAAAATAGAACTGGTTGCTACGACACATAAAAATAATATGATAGAAGTTAAATTTTAGATGATATATATGGGATGAAATGAAAAATAAAAATGATATATATAAAGGGTAGATGAAAGGTGTGAGACTTAAACTTTAGATGATACATACAAGATTAGCATAAAATCGAAATGGTAGATGCGAGACATAAAGGCAAGATGATAGATCCAAGACTTAATTTTTAGATGATAGATGTGAGAAAAATATAAAATGGAAATGATAGACGCGATACATAAACATTAGATGATAGAGTTGATACCAAAAAAGTTAGATACGAGACCAAGGCTAACCAAGCACACGAAAAAAAAACAATATTATTCATGGATTTAGTTGTGTTTGTCTTTAAATAGAAAAATCAATGGTACTTTTCATTTTTTTTTTCCAAACTACAATTTGAAAAATGCAGACTTTTAAAAATTAAAATCTTAAAAAACACAAAAAACAAATAAAGAATATACACATGTTTGATGTTTTGTATAAAAATGGTGATTTAAGTAGAAAATATGATATATTAACATATATATTTTAGACAGTAGACCGTAATTTATTTCTTTGATGAGTTTCATATGGTAATTGACACTTATTCAATCAATAGACTAAAAACACTCGTTGATATTAATATATATCGTATTTCGGTTGTGTTTGATCAATTTTAGATTTTTTTATATTATATTTTAGTTAAACATTTCTGATGCAAGATGAGAAAGTTGTTGTCGGTCTAAATGTTTAACTAAATGAATATAAAAAAGTTAAAGAATGCAAAGGCAAATATTGAAACTTAGCGAATTAGCTGAACCATATAACAGTTGGAGTTCAATAGTAAAATAGATGGTTTAGTTGCTGAAAGAGATACCCTGAAAGAGTACACATATTTTTATTAGGAAAACACATGCGTTGAGTATTGTACTCAATGGCAAAAGGTCTCACTAGACTGATAATACTACCATGTTTGTAGCCATTCACAAATAGTATCCAAAAATTAACTTGGATACTTTTGGAATATAATCCCCATAGAAGATATGCATGAAACCTGCATATGACAATCGTCCCCGGGAAGAACCCCAATCGTCACTTAATGCTTTTAAAAATGTGAACGAGAATATTTATGGAAAGGGAACAACTCAATTTAAAGCTAATATAACCTTTGACGATCTCGATGAAGGAAAAGATAAGAGTTCAATAAATTTGAACTCAAATAAAGGAAGTTTGAATTTGAATTCAAATGGAAATGACTTTAATTCTTATAAAGCGCATGAAGAAAGAAACGGTTCTCTTCAAAAGAACGTGGGAAAGGTAAGTAACTCATATAATGGTAGTAAAGAATCAGATCCATTAAATGCACAACGCAAAGGAGAAGACCGATTTTCTTCTTTTCAAACAAGTAACGTCAGAGCTAATAATATCAGTAAAAAAGGTAATTTGTCTGGAGAAGCAACATTTAATCCATTTCAAAGCAGTAACAAAAATGGAAATAATGGACCAGCAGCATATAATGCTAGTAATGTAGAGCAGAGGGATCCATTATATAAGAATGCTCAGAATCCTTCTGCCATTCCTACAACACAAACTCCTTCTTCCGTCATTCCTACTAAATCATTCTCCAGCTTATTCCAAGGTTCTCGTTTAGCTTCAAAAGGCCTCAAGCTCCAATTTATCCCTCCTCCTTCTAGAGATGGCGATATCATCCTTGATCCGGCAAATGAAGTTCCGTTCATCAAAAGTTGGTGCCATTGTCTTATCGGATGCTTCACCGGTAAGTTCCCGGGGAAAATTGCTCTTGATATTATTGTCAAAAGATGGGGTGTTAATTGCAAAACTCAGCCGTATGGAAAAGAATGGATGGTTTTTAAATTTCTCACCGAATCAGATCTGCTCCATGTACTAGCTAACGGACCCTACATTACTTACGGTAAAACTCTCATGCTTAAAAGAATTGATAAAGATGTCATGCTGACAGATGATCTGTTCACAATAATTCCAACATGGATAGTGCTAAATGATGTCCCTTTCAGCATTTGGAGTGAAACAGGTTTAAGTAAGATTTCATCAAAGATTGGTACGCCTCTCTTTACTGATCAATTTACATGCGAAAAGACTCGAATGAAGTATGCTAGAATTCTAGTAGAAATTGATGTTTGTAAAAAACCAATTACGAGTTTTGGTGTGAGGCTTCCATGTGGTAGGCGATATACTCAATTTGTTATATACGAAAATTACCCACTGTAATGCTATGTGTATCAGAAATTTGGACACAATCACTCTACTTGTCCATCTACAGAGCAGGGTAAAACTAAAATCAGCGAGAAGCAGAAAGAAACCTCGACACGACCATCCCGGGAAGCTCAAAACCTACGCAAGAACGCAAGTGACATAACAAGCGTCCCTAGAGGTAATCCTATCACTTCTAACGATCTCAGAAAGTCGCTGTTAACCCCATCGCACGCCCCAGATCATTTGAAATTCCCACCCCTTTTATTGGAGAAGAGATGAACAACACCAATAAAGAACACGTCCGTTCAAATAATACCAACTACTTGCCTAGCCGAATTAGCCCCCTAGTTGACACACCGACGACTTGTGTTAATGACCGGGAACCCATATTTGGCCATCCGCAAGACAAAGATGAAACCATAAATTTCACCAGCAACGCAGATGATCCATCAACCGTTCCATGGAAAAAAGTACAAAGCAAACGATCAAAGAAAAATACGAGGCGCGGAGTGCCCACAAACTCCTCGGTTGATAAATGAAGATACTTATTTGGAACATCAGGGGCCTATGCGGGAGTGTAGATCGAGACGCTTATCTCTCCACGGTTTATAAGCTCGTCAAACAAAATTATATGCCCATGTTTTGCCTCTTAGAAACTAAATTCTCGCAAGAACGTTTAGATAATTTTATGTCTTCTCGTTTCATAAGCTGGAATCATGTTTCTAATCTTGATGTTATAAGTAGAGGACACAACGTTGTTATTTGGGATGCTAGCAGGGTGGCATGTACGGTGATTGAAATTGGAAGACAACACATCCACTTTCAAGTCTATTGCAACGTCACTCAAGAAATTTTTTATGTTACGTTTGTTTACCCTTTGTATACTGTACCACAAAGGAGAGTTCTTTGGGAGCACCTAACCACCATAGGGGCCAACATTTGTTTACCTTGGATGATTACGGGAGATTATAATACCTACTGTGCTCCAGGAGACCGAATTGGGGCTGCCCCACTTCGAAATGGTGAGTTAATTGATTTAAATAATTTCCGGATATCTCACGGTCTTGTCGATGCTCCTTCCACAAGTCCTTTCTTTACTTGGACAAATGGTACTGCTTGGGCCAAGCTTGATCGAATCCTTATAAACCATGGGTGGAGTGATAAAGATCTCTTATGCAAAGCCACGTTCCTTCCGATGGAACCCGTTTCCGATCACTGTCCAGTTATTGCCTCGATTATTCGAGATTTTCAGCATGGTTGTCGGCCCTTCAAATTCTTCAACATGTGGCTTGATCATCCCAGATTTGCTAGCATTATAGAAAGTTGATGGGGTCATTCTATTGATGGTACGAAACAGTATATACTTACGCAGAAGTTGAAATCCTTAAAGCGTCTGTTAAGAGATTTGAATAAAGCTGAGTATGGTGGAATTCTACAGCGTACAGCTACTGCAAATTTGGCCTTTAAAGAAGCTATCTCCTCACTCGTGGCTAATCCTGATAACGTTGCTTTGAAAGAACAGGTACACAGATTACGTGATCGTGCGAATTTCCTTCTTAATGCAGAAAAAAGCTTTCTTCAACAACGTATGAGGACCACCCACTTAGTTGACGGCGACAGAGGTACAAAATACTTTCACATCTTAATCAAACGAGATAATGCAAGAAAGAATATTTCCTACATCGTCCGAGATGATGGCACCCGCACCACATCCCCTACAGAAGTTGCCTCCCTCCTTGTAGATTTCTACACGCACCTCTTTGGCTCATCTCGACCAAGCTCCCCCATTGATCTGACGGTGATGAGTCACGGATCCCTCGTCGGGGATCAACATTATGAGCAGCTTCTCAAACCTGTTGAAGTTGATGAAATCCGTAATGCCCTCTTTGATATCGGGAATGACGAAGCTCCGGGACCGGACGGTTACACCTTGACTTTCATAAAAAAGAATTGGGAACTTGTGGGAACAGATTTGGTTGATTGTGTTCGTGAGTTCTTTGATACTGGTAGACTCCTCGTGCAACAAATCACACCATCCTTGCCCTTATTCCGAAGAAAGACAACGAGCCTAAGGTGGGTGACTTTAGGCCAATTGGGCTCACAAATGTTACTTACAAAGTGATTACCAAAATTTTGGCTAACCGAATGCCCCCTTTACTTCCGAAACTCATTGAGAAAGGACAAGGTGCTTTCGTGAGTGGTCAAAATCTTGTTGATAATTTTTTCCTTGCCCAAGAGTTGGTTAGAGGTTCGAACCATGCAAGAGTTTATCCGCGATGTATGTTCATGGTGGATCTTCGCAAAGCATTTGACACAGTCTCATGGGATTTCCTATCGGATATTCTCCATGGTATCGGGTTTCCTCCGAAGTTTGTGGGCTGGATTCTTGCTTGTATCACTACAACGTCCTTCTCGGTTTCTATCAACGGCGAGCTTCATGGCTTCTTCCGTGGGCAGCGGGGCTTAAGGCAAGGTCATCCCATGTCCCCTACTTTATTCATCATTTGCCTCGAATATCTGTCTCATTTGTTAAAGAAGAAATCAAGCGAACCGAGTTTTAAATTCTATCCGAAATGCACCCGCACTCACACTACCCACCTCGCTTTTGCTGACGATTTGATGCTACTTTCAGAAGGAGATGAGACATCGGTTAACATCCTTATGGAATGCTTGAGCCATTTGGAATATGTTTCGGGACTATCACTGAATCCTTCTAAATCTAAAATATACCTAGCTGGGGTTAAAGGGATTGTTTATGATCAGATCATGGAAATAGTCGGATTTGAAGTTGGCACTTACCCTGTACGTTACGTGGGGATACCTCTCGCTCCTATGACCGTCTCAGTTACTGATTTTTCCCCTTTGACAGAGGCTATCTCGAGTTACATTCAAAAATAGGAACATATGAAACTTTCCTACGCGGGAAAACTTCAATTGATCACCTTTGTGCTTCAAGGGGTCGAATCCTTTTGGTTCCACGCTTTTCCTTTGCACTCGGCGGTGCTTAACACCATCCGCTCGCTCTGCCACAAGTTCTTCTGGGGGGTAGACCTGCTCGGATTGCTTGGGACAAAATCTGTAAACCCAAAGATGAAGAAGGACTTGGCCTTATGGATATCAGAGTTTGGAATCATGCCCTTCTTACCCGTTCAATTTGGTTATTACATTATGACTCTGAGTCGTTATGGATAAAATGGGTGCATGAGTATTATCTTCGAGGACAAACTATATGGGACTACCAAAGACGAGATAGAGACAGTCATCTTGTTCGGAAGCTTCTTGATATTAGAGACTCTTGGATACAGATATTTGGGGGTCGAGATAGTGCCATTCTGGGTCTCGAAAGCTGTACTTTGGGTGGAAAGCTAATTACTAGATGTGTCTACGAAGCCATGGGAACAAAAGGTGAGGCATGCCTAAATCTATCAAAGTTATGGAAGATATTCATCCCACCTAAGTTTTCTTTCACCGTCTGGCTAGCCTTCAATCGTAGCCTTGCCACGAAAGACACTCTCCACTACATGGACTTGCCTAACATCAGCTGCCCATTTTGCAGGCACTCAGATGAGTCTGGTGCCCATATTTTCTTTACTTGCAGGTTCAATAAGGAAATCTGGAGTCGTATCCGATCATGGCTGGGGATTACTCGAGAAATGACAACGCTTGATAGTGCACACAAATGGATTAGGAAGGAGCATCGAGGAACATCCTACCGATCTCGCGCCATCAATCTTGCATTCCAAGCCACTGTTTTCGAGATTTGGCGCGCCCACAACCGCCTTGTGTTTGATGAAGAGACCGTGACTCAAGACACCATCGTTATCCGAATCACTCTCATGACCTTGAAGATTTTATTTAGATTATATCCGCATTATCGACTCGCATGTTAGAGTCATTTTTCATTGATACACTCAGTTTTTCGGATTTTCTATGTAATAGTCCATTAGTGCCGGCCTGGAGACTTGTACTCTTTTTCCTTAGACCGGGTTTTTACCCAACGGGTGGTTAAGGTTTTTTAAAGAGGCAAGTGCTCTAGACCTTTATCAAGACACTCTTGGACATGTCTTTTTCTTTTAAGTGTATTGCTATCCTGCATTGTACTCACTTGAGAGATCATATAACTCTCTAAACGACTGTAACCTTGTATATATATATATATATATATATATATATATATATACCCACATTTACCCAAAAAAATAATAATAAAAAGACAAATGTTGAGGAGACAAAAATTGCTCAAATCAATCCTTGGGACGCTAACAGTAAATTTTTGTGAAGTTTGTGAGAGTAGTAGTGTTACTGCATCTGACCCATGCCTACATGTTTTAGATATTTTCATTATCATTTCTAGTAACAAGATAATAATTTGGTGCATAGAGGAAAATGACTTGTTGTACTCATATTTTGTATTATGATGATATTTTTTGAGCCCAATGGCTATGTCGTGAACCAAATCTGTATAAAGGATGACTTTGCTAATGAAAATATTATATATATTGTTTATTCATTATGGCTAGTGCTTAGTTATCTCTATGTGTATTTTAACTAATATTTGTATATGCATGAACTGCTATCTAGGGTTTGGTTTTTCCAAATAAAATGATCAATTTCAAATGAATAAACTTTTAAGGGACACGTGGTTCCCTTGTTGAGTTATATGTAAAGTACCCAAACGTTATGTATTTTGACAAAAAAAAAGAACGTGTGGTTTCTTTTTGTATTGAAAGGGTATCATTGTGTTAGGATCCAACCCATATTTGGCCTAACTTTATAATTAGGACTTTTGTATCTTTATGGTTATATATATGGGGGACAAAGATAAGATAGACACACAAAAAATAAATACAAGAAGTGACAAGATTTTCGATTTCCAGATCTGTTCAGTGCAACCACAGTAAAAAAAGTCTGGTGGAGAGGTAAAAAGTGTTGGATTTTGCTTAAATGTGGATAGTATGTTCATGACATCTATATCTTCAATCTGACTGGTTGGATTGTGATTTGGTATTACGGTTTGGGATAAATCATTGTTGGAACAATGCAATATTATGGTAATATTCTTCACTTCTACTCCTCTTCTTGTTAGTTTATTATGCTTGAAATTGTTGGTGCGTTATAAATCTTAATTAGATTGAATAATATATACTTTTAGCATACATCATGTGATGGTTTAGACTTCAAATCAATGAGCTTTTCCACATAAAGTAAATATTGTGTTGATTTATTTTAACATTCCTTATTTTTTGTGACTAATCTTGTGGTTTATTTGGTTAACAAATTGGTGAATCATTGATTTTGAATTGTGTTTCTTGTTTCTTTTGTTGATTGTATTGAAATTGATTTTGTAGGTATTCGATATACTACTGTTTGAATCATACAATTGGTATCAGAGTTTGTGGATTTTTTTACATTGAATATAGAGTATAATAATTATAACTCCATGATTAAGTTGACATCAATCAATTATTATTCGATGATGGATAATCTATTGTATTGAAAATATTTGTTTGAATTGATTGGTCCAATTAAAAATGGTGGTAGTACCTTTACTAAACCTGTAAAACCATAAAATAAGCAAGAATTTGTTTTGGAAAAAATAAAAATAATGACTTTAGGTACTATTAAAGGTTGATATTAGCATCTTCAACCATGTTTCTCAAGAGTCTGTCCCGTCGGATCTTTAAAAACAATGTAAGGTATTTATGAAAATAAGAGTGCTCATAACAAAGCTTTTGTTTTACTAAGAAACTTGTAAATTTGAAATCTAAAAATGAGTAGTCAGTTTCTGCACATCTGAGTAAATTTGGGGACATTATTTACCAATTGTCTACAATGTACATTATTCTTCATGAT
Source organism: Limnanthes douglasii subsp. nivea (assembly GCA_036936605.1). NCBI lineage: Eukaryota > Viridiplantae > Streptophyta > Magnoliopsida > Brassicales > Limnanthaceae > Limnanthes > Limnanthes douglasii. The sequence goes on along the minus strand of JAUPFV010000005.1, from coordinate 121,491,814 downwards.
GAGTTGTAGGCTTTGTTCTTATTGAGTTATTTAGCAGACAATTGGGAAACCTTGGTTGTGACCTTTGATAAGTCTGCTCCATATGGAGTTTTATCTTTGGATGTTATAAAAAGCATGCTCAATGAAGAGATTAGAAGAAATAAGATGGGAGTTGAACATTTACAAGCCCTTATTACTAAGAATAGAGGAAGAAGCAAAAGTAAAGGGTTCAAATTTTGTGGTAACTCAAAAGGAAAATCCATGTCCAAATATAAAAAAGAGAACTATTGCAGCAACCCTGTTCATATATAAACGTATTGTTATCGATACAAAACTACTGTAGCTATTGCTTCTACTGGTAATGATGGCGCGTCCTTGATTTGTACCATTTGTGAATGTCATTATGTTGATCGTTCATATTCATAATGGATTATAGATACATGTTTCCATAATTATGTGTCCCTAATAGAGAATATTTTTTAACAATAAAAATGAAGATTTTTGTAGTCTGAAGATGTGTAATCATAGCTCATATAGTATTATTATGTTGGGTGATATTCGTGTGCAGACATGCGCTGGGTACATACTTATAATGAAGGATGCACACCATATTCCTGATATACGTTTGAATTTGTTGTCTACAAATATCCTTGATCAAGAAGGTTTCTGTCATATTTTTGTGATGGTAAGTAGAAGATGTCCAAATTTTTTATGGTAGTTGCTCGAGATAATTGGTGTTGCTCTTTGTATAAGACATATTTGGGTATATATTCTCTTTAGCTGAATGTAGTTGAGGATAATAATTATTATAACTTGTGGTATCAAAGACTATGATGTATGAGTGACAAGAAGATTTAAATCTTGGTAAGTAAGCCACTAATTAATCTTAGTGAAGTTATCATTATGGACCCTTGTGACCATGTTTGGCAGGTAAGTAACATAGAGCTTCATTTTTTATGAATTTTACTAAACGACAAGGAAATTTAGAGTTAGTACATTCTGATATTTGTGGTCCTATGGATGTTGAGTCTATTGAAGGTTACAAGTATTTTCTTTACATTTGTTTATGATGTTACTCAAAAAAATTGGGTATACATGATGTAGACAAAAATCCAAGTGTTTGAGATTTTTTAGAAATTTTATGTCACGGTAGAAAGGGAGACAGAGAGAAAGTTGAAATGTCTTCGATCTGACAATGATTTTGACTATACTTGGAATAATTTCAAAATTTATAACTCACATTGTGGCATTATACATGAGAGGACAATACCATGTACACTACAACATTATGGGGTTGTAGAGAGAATGAGCCGAACCATTGTAGAGAAAATGAGATGTATGCAAAAAACGTATAAGCTTCCTAAGACATTTTAAGCTGAATTACTTACATGTGTTTTGTAATTGATATTTATGGATCTATCTACAACTCTTGGTTTTGATATTCCTTACAGAATACAGAGAGGAAAAAATCCTAAAAATTAACATATTAGAGTTTTTGGGTGCAAGACATACATGCATGTTCCAAATGAAGAAAGATCCAAACTTGATTCAAAGACTAATCCTTATATGTTTGTTGGATATGGCGATGAAGAGTATGGCTTCAAACTCTACCTGAGAAGAAATAGGTAGTGAGAATTAGAGATGTGGTATTCTTGGCACTCAAAAATAGTAATGAAAAGTATGGCTTCAAATATCAATACTAAATACATATGGATTTTAACACATATTTTTCAACGGAAATAAGGTTTGAACCATAATATAATTAGCTTGGAAATATGATCTCATTTTTTATGCTGCCGCTACTAGAGACAATGGTAGTTTTTCCAATCCTGAGTACCTTTTTTCAGCACCCATTAAACTTTTACTCACGTAATAAACCAGCCACATATGATCTTGCTAGTTAATTTTTATTTATTAAAAGATGGTAAATAACTACGATATTCGTGAACCCAAACGACATCACTTTGTAGCAATGTAAAACCTTATCATTTATGAATGTTGTGTTGTCATGGTACCTCAGATCCATCTGTATCTGAGTATACCCGAAAAATGCATCTAAAAAGAATAAAATTTTCATAACTGAAGTCCAGTCTATCAGTTGACCAATTCTAGCGACAAGAAAAAGATATTTCGGATAAGACCCGTTCAGATATGTAAAATCAATGCACATTCGTTATTTTTCATTCTATCCTTTCACGCGTACCTAGTTTTCTGTCCACAACGGATATTAAGATTCTATGATATATCCTACTTTCGTTACCTGATCTCCTCTACCACAATTACTTTGGATTTTTCAACGAATAAAGCACTTTATTTTTTAATGATGGGGCGCACATTAGGTCATACAACAAGTTTGTGACATGCACTCGTAACTATTCTTGTTACGTCCTCAGTATACCAGAAAAACATATGCAAAGTGACAATAAGGATAATAATTATTCTCATACAATATGTGATAACTTGATACCAATCTTCAAACTTTTTCTTCTTGGATATGTATAAATTTGAATATCCTTATCAAGTATTACCAAATTAAGAGTCTTCCTTGGATCATCTACAGTATCTGACTCCAAAGTCGACCCCATTAACTATTATTCTCTCTTTATTTCATCATTTTTAATTTTCTTTGGAGCCAATGCAGCAATGCAACACTCTCTTGCCACTTTCTGGCTATTGCAGACAACTCCCACCTAATTTTCGACCACATACTTAAGGCACTGATGGATAGTTAAGGCAATAATGTACAGTCTTGATACAAAAACCTGCAAAAAATTGCATTATATGATGTACGTCCATCCACCACTAGTAATACATTCTTATCGAATTCTCCGATAACATTGACAGTGACATTGGTGAATCTCACTACCGTTCTTTCTGATTTGAGAATGACATGAGGGTTCTTTATGTTCTTCTAAGTGGACATGAATAAGATGTTTGTCGAACTGCTTGTATCAATAAGGATCTTTCAGATTTTGGTCACATTGATAAATGCCAACTAATCTCGGTAAATGTGGGTTCACATTCTTCCTTCCAAGTAGATTGTTAAACTTATAACATGTATTTTTTCGTGAATAACTGGATATTCATGAAATGGTATCCATGCAAAACATTATTAAAAATTCAAAAAAATCGCTTAAACATTTCACCATCCCCTTAATTTTGGGTTCATGAATTACCGGGACACTCATTTGGTTGATATCAAGGTCTAGATATTCAAAGTCTACATCAAAATCATTGAAGGTTCCGGTTATAATCGTTTCATCTTCCTGCTTTGGTGGAACCTCAACTATCTCCCTTCAGATGTTCCCTGATTACCTATTGGAGCCTGTCGCTCACCCCAGATTGTGCCTTAATATATATGGTCAATTTACCATTCTTGATTAGGGTTTAAATTTCATGATTCAAAGTTATCCAATGACTGGTATTGTTATGATACTTACAAAACAAGTTATTTTGTCCTTTTCTTGGGCTCTCAATTGAGAGTGTTTTCCTGAATTGAACAAAACTTTGTGTCTTATCAAAATAAGTAGCAATGTTCTCTGTTAATTTTGTATAGTTATCGGGATTGACCCATTGCTTCGGTATGGGGTTATTGATTTAACCTAGGCAAATGTGGCATTTGATTTGTACCTCTCGGCAAAAAGTAATCACTTCTTGGGGTTGAAAATTTTAGATGTGTTGTTGTTAGTAAACGGGGAAAATGATTATTGATAAACCAGAGAAGATGATAGTTGAATATGTATCTGCAAGAAAATTAATTTTAATATCTTGGGATTCTTCCATATTGATTTGCCTCAAGTTGTATCCCTGATTATATTCGTGGCCATCATTAGTTATTGCATAAAAACCTAATTAATATTTTCGAATTGGTAATAAAAATTGTGGTTCCTTAAACCTCCTTGCAATATAATAGGTCATTCTCAGACATATACCGTAGTTTGTTATGGTCCAACCTGTCCTCATACTACCACTATATCCTTAAACTTGGTAGGTTTTGCTTATCTGAAGAGTCACAATTCATTTTTTACTCTCGCTCTTGGTTCAAACTATGATATCGACTATAATACCTCTTTGAATAATGCCTACCACTAGAATTTCTCTTGTCAAAATATTTATCAAGAGAAGAATAAAACTCCTCTGAATCGGAAATAGAATAATTATTAGGTTCTGAAAAAACTATAGTTGTATCTTGACTTTTGCTATTTTATCAAGAACAAATGGCTTATGTCCGACCGAAACAACTTTCTTTAGTACTTTTATTGGTCTCACAAAGAATCAGACTCAACGTCATCTCCCTCGGAAGCCTCTTGCCTCCTAACTTTCTGAAATTCTGAATGGACCTATTTTGTTCAAATTAACATTATTTATGTTTTGAATTTAATGCATCGATTTCCCTATGCAATCAATCTTTATGATCTTTAAGGTTTAATTGCTCTTGTTGCTCTTTGTATTGATATTGGGTTTGAGTATCCCAAGCTAAGTGGTCAGAATCCCCTTCAATAGAAATTCCTTTGGTGACTGTTGCTGCATCCACGTGTATCTAAGAATTCATGTCTGACTAGAATCTGAAGACAAACCCTACACGTTAATGGTTTTGGATAATCGTATATGTGTACCTATTTAGGCTCACACTATGGTTGCAACTTATGAATCTAGAAATATCTGAGAGAAAAATGTATCAAATATATTTCGAGTTAAGTCAAAAATATATTTGAGAGAGAAGTTAACATGTGAATTCTATAGAGACACAGGTTTCCAAAAAGTAGTTAAAAGTAATAATATTCCCCATTTCTAATATATATATATATATATATATATATATTATTTTATATAGTAAGTGTGGTGGGCCCTTGGGCCTACATGGTTAACTTATTTTTGGCTATTCTAACCCATTAATTCACTAACATTAAACATATGTATTCTTTATTACATAAAATACCCTTGATATTACACACTTATTAGATTGATATTACCAAGAAAATTCTGGTCCAGTATTTTACCACTCTGATGTGTTGGTCAAATAATTTGGTCCTTATCATATACTATTTTTGGAATTAAAGTATTCCTAAATAGTGCTGGTTATGGCTTAAGTTAATCCCATTATGACGAGAAGATGCTTGATAAGTTCAAACATATAAAATTCAAAGAAGCAAAACACTATTTGATCCTAATTCAAAATTTGAGAAAAATAAACGAAGAACGATGTCTCAATTAGAATATGATAGTGTTATAGGAAGCTTAATGTATGGGATTTTACACTGGAGTGGATATATCTTTTTGGGTAAGTCAATTTACGAGTAATTTGATTAAGGAACATTTGAATGAACATGGAAGGGTTTTAGGGTACTTAAACAGACCAAAGACATGTGTCTCCAATATTCTAATTTCCTCGGGGTGCTTGGGGGATACACGAATGTAAGTTTGATCACTAATCTAACTAATAACAAATCGACTACGATATAGGTGTTCATATTTTCAGGTTCTGCGGTTTTGTGAAGAACCAAGAAACAAACATGTATATCACACTCGACTATGGAATCTAAGTTCATAGTTTTTGCCGAAACGGGTAATGAAGTTAAATGGTTAAGAGATATCATGTTGGGGATATCAGTCACTTCAAAATAGAATATGAGATACAATAATATTGTGACAATCAAGAAATATAAGGTAAAATATACAATAAAATCTATAATGGGAAATCTAGATATATAAGTTTAAGATATGAGTATCTGAGACAACTAATTCAAATTGGAATTATATCGGTCTCATACATTCGTTCTAGTGAGAGCTTAGCGGATCCATTTACCAAACTATTAGCTCAAAAATTGGTAGACTCTACATTTAGAGAGATGAGACTAAGACTTTTAAAATAATCAATTTTCAAATGATGGCAACCCAATTCGACTATAGAGAACCTACACATCGACTTTTTAATGTGTAATAACAAGTTTTTTTTTTAAATGTTCAACACATAAATATACCAGAGTTTCATATGTGATGAATGTAAGATATTTTGTTCGTTGCCATGGAGGGATAAGTTCAAATGGACTTTTGATACAATTCGGTCTAAGTGTAATATGTGTTTGTAAAGATAACAAAATTGTTGTAAGAATTGTACCTTTAAAAATTGTGCTAAAGTAAAGTGTGGAAAAATATTTGATAGAAATAATTGTGTATGTGATATCGGCGGTAAGGCTACAAAAGAGGTTGGTTCACAGTTACGACTACCAAATATTTTCTTCATTAAGTTTGTTATCTTTAGACTAAGGTAAAATTCAAGTCGAAAGATAGTTATCTTAAAAGATAAAAGATATAACATTTAATCAAGTGGGGATTGTTGGAAAATGATTGATTAAATGTAAGATGACCATGTTAAAGTTCAAAAACATCAATTAATTGAAGCCAAAAGGGAATTAGGCCATGTAAGGACATGGTGAGGGTTTGTCGCGATCAGCAGCAGTTGATCGCAGCAAGACTAGTCACCAGATACTTTTGTTTCCATGAGCACAATGTACTCTCTTGATCACGACGAGCACATGCTAATCCTAATCAAGCATGATATGCATAAGGTACTCTGATGCAAAGTGATATCTTGTTTCTTCCAGAGCAGGTTTGGTCGCAACAACGCCTCCTGGACTGAATCGACGTACTTTTAGTCGAAATATTTTTTCCAAACATTTATCTTGAATAGATGTGATCTTATCTATAGGTTTATGAAATATTATAAATCTTTTTGTAATCAAATCTATATATAGGTAAATTATTCAAGAAAAAAATGTCTCTGAATCAAAATCTCCTAAAATCTCAAATACGCTAAGAACTATCTTTTGATATTCCAACCACTTTCGATTGATTTAGATCTTTCAGTTCCTTGTAATCTAAATCGAAAGGCTTTTTACATTCCAAAATAACTTCCAAACAAGATAAAATAATAGAAAATATATATTTTTAGAAAGCGTATTCATATACGTATCTCGAGACTCCATAACATATTTTTTAGTTTATATTATTGTAAGTGATTATTTGCGATCTTTATTTTATTACAAGACACATAGGAAATACAATAAGAGATGGTTTTTTATTTTCAGATCTGTTCAATGCATCCATAGTAAAAAGGTATGGTCGAAAGGAAAATGGTGTCAGGTTTTATTGAATTTTATGCAACATGTTCACAAACATCTAAGGCTTAAATATAAGTGGTTGGATTTTGATTTGGTGCTACGGTTTGAGAAAAATAATTGCTAGAACACTGTAATATTTTGGTGATTTTCTTCACTTTTACTTCTCTTTTTGTTAGTTTATTATACTTGAAATTTTCTCTGGATTAATCTTTACTAGATTGAATTGGATATACCTGTACTTCCAACTTATCACAATAATGAAGTGTCTCGCATGAACTTCTCATAAGTCATATGATTTTTACTCTTCACATCGAATAAGGTTTTCCACGTAAAATAAATCTTGTGTATTGATTTAGTTTACCATTGTTTATTTTTCGTGATTAGTCATGTCGTTTATTTGGTTAACAAATCGGTGATTCGTTGATAGTGAATTGGATGTCTTGTTTATTTGGTTGGTTGTCTTGAAGTTGATTTCGTGGATATTTGATATATTACCATTTGGATCCTACACATGACTCATTTTTTTTACTTTAGTATCCAATACTTTGTTATGTTATGAATCCACAACCATAAAAAAAAACACATTAATTTTTTAGAATATTAAATATTGTTGCTGTCAAAACCTTACTTCTTCTTTTTTTCGGAGGGAACCCGCAGCCGCTACTCAGAGTGCAATGAGTGCGCACAGGGTAAACCCTCAGTCTGACGCGATAGCCTGCAAACCAACGCCAGAAGGTAAACCACACAAGGTGACATGCTCAGCCGAGAAAGCGTATGTAGAGGGACTCGAACTCGTGACCTTTTTGGTCATAAGAATGCCATAATCAACCAACTCGGCTACCCCCTTGGGGCCAAAACCTTACTTCTTATTTACTTGTAATTGAGATATTATTAACTCCCAAAATGACATATTCAATTACATGACAATACATCAAATATTTAGTATAATACATACATGACAATACATCAAATATTTAATATAATACAAAAATATTAAAATATTCCCATAAACAATATTAAAAATGCTTCAAACATGAACAATCATTTACAATAATAACTTCTAAATCATTTAAATAATCTATCACTAGATATGTATAAAATATTTTAATTCTTTGCATCTTATTTATTTATTTGTGATTCAGATATGATTTATAATTTATTATATAACAATACATTAAATATTGATTATAATTTGGCATATTCAAAAATATCAGTAGACGAGAAAAATAAACTTTAAAAACTCCTCTGTGATCTTCCAGAATAATGTGAATTATTTATAATTGCAGATGCTTAAGATATTTTAAAATTTCGTTTGTTTCCTATTGAAGGTCGTGAGAATAAGAAAGATAAAATTTGCGGTATCAAATTTGAAAATTAAAGTTAAACACTCTTATAAATAACTTAAACTGGTCGTATTTGTTTTTCACGTTCCTATATTAACTTGTAAATCACATATCTTATTTTATAATGACAAATGGTCGACATTCCATTTAAGAAATCTGGAATTTTGATAGATTGTCACATTTTCTTATAAGATTCAGATCAATTAGTTTTAGTGTTATATAAAAACTAGTTAACCAGGTTTCGATGACATTATTTAAAGTCGAATAGAATAAAGATGGTGGCTTTAAACAATATCATATGTTATATTAACAAAGTGCATGGAGGTTGATGGTTAATGAGTGGGAAAATGAAAGTGGGAAATGAGCAGGTTGGGTTTTGAACAAAGCAAATATCTCTTTGACATGCTTTTCAGTAATTCATAAAATAAGATGAATCTTAACCTGGGAGATGTCAAGTTTTCAATTACAAAGAAGAACAAATTGAGAGTTATAAAGTGGGGTTTTGGCAGGTCTCACTAGCAGCTACATTATCTTCTGCTTCCCACCCAGTACTCAGTACTACTGCTTCTTCCCAATACAGCACTTATTGTATGTAATAGTGGGCGAAATCAAACTTCAAAGATTGCTGGTATTTAGGAGTAAACACATTGGTAAAAGTTTGGATCAATGTTAAGTAACAACTCTCAGGACTAACACTCTCACCCAACAGTTGGTGGCAGCATGTGGACCAAGTACACCTTCCCATCTGCACATGGTTTCTAATTACTACTACCTTCTTTTGAACTTTTATCATGTGGTTCTTGTCTTTTCAGTAACCGCAGTTCAAAATCCTTTTAAATAGTGTGACTATCTTTTAAATAGATTGATAGTAAAAAACCGATGCTTATTTCCTGACATCGACCTTCTACCTATAAAATTGGTTTTAGTGGTAGCTTAATTCCCTAAAGAATCAATAACATCTTATAATTTCTCCATTAAAGTAGATTCTCGCATGTTTTATCATGTCGTGTGACTAATTTTAGTATTAGTTCAATAAAAATAATCAAATATTAAATAACTTTATATTAATATTAGATGTGTACCGGAAGTAATTCAACAGGTATTAGGTTTATTTTTAATACTATAAGATATTGGATTCCAAAATAATAATTTACTCTAACTAAAGTTTTGAAATTATTTTCTAAAAAGAAAACAAGTTTAGAATTATAATCCCTAAAATACAACTTGACAAGTTTTAGCTTTTATTTAAATTTTAAGTTTGACTATTGAATTTACAAATTTAATGTGGTATAATACATATAAGTTTGGCCCCCAAGGGGTAGCCGAGTTGGTTGGGTATGGCATTCTTATAACCAAAAGGTCATGAGTTCGAGTCCCTCTACATACGCTTTCTCGGCTGAGCCTGTCAACTTGTGTGGTTTACCTTCTGGCGTTGGTTTGCAGGCTATCGCGTCAGACTGAGGGTTTACCCTGTGCGCACTCATTGCACTCTGAATAGCGGCTGCGGGTTCCCTCCGAAAAAAAATACATATAAATTTGTTTGAAAATGATTCAAGGTTTTCATAATTTGCAAAAGATTCTTTTTATGTTTTTAAAAGATAAAATTTATGGCAAGTAACAAAATCAAAGTTTAGGGAGCAGATTTGTTTGTTTATTTAAAACAAATCATGTTAGGGGTAGTTTAAAGTTAATGGATTATAAATTATTGAAACTTAATAGCAGAATTAATTGTGATAACTACTCAAATTCTAAAGTGTGTGAGGTAAGAGCTTAGTCGAGACTTAGGTGTAAAGACACTTGTTGAAATCTAAAAGAAAGAGTTATATCGAGAGTTAAAGAATTGTTTGAGCCGAAGTGCGTGAACATTACATGTTGGAACTTGTGTACATATACTTAGTTCTTGGAGCCTAAGTGTATGAATATTACATGCTCGAACTTAGATGGCAATGACTTTACTTGTCAAACCTTCTGAAGATATATGTATTATTCATGGATCAAATTGGTTTTGTAATTATGCGAAGAATGTAAATGGATGGAACATCACCAGTCATTGATCAAAATATGTTGATCTATGCGTGCTTTAGAATATTGTTTGAATAATACTAGTAATACATGATAAGGATATAAACTATTGAGGACTAAAATATAATATTTAAAATATTAATGAACAATTATAAAGATATAGGACAGATTTCAGTCTAGTTGTAAAGATAAGGGGTTAAAGTGCAATTAATCCATTTTTTGTAACAACTTAAGTTATTCTAAGTCTTTTCGCCTATATATAAAGGCCAAAGCTGAAATCAGTACGCATGAGACTTTCATTTTGTGAACTATCTTATTTTGCTTAACTTTCTCTCTCTAAACTCAACTTCATTTTTCATCTCTCTTGAGAACCAGATTTCATCCACACCAAATTGGTGACCACAGTGGGAGTTGATTAATTGGTACCTTGTTTTTTTGATAAAAAACCAAAAGCAATTGACTTTTTTATTATTGTTGATCAATTCTTTGAAGATGTTTTGGATCGATAATGTAACCAAGGAATGAAAATGAACCTTTGGTTCGAAAGGCAGTTGAGACGTTAAAATTTGATCTGCAAGGAGGAGCAGGTAAAAAAGATGAGTCAGTTCCAGTTTGAGAGAGTCCCTCACATATTGAAATGCAAATGAACTAGTTACTGGATAAAATCACGGCTCTAAATGAGAAATTTTATCAAAGAGAGAAAGATGTTCAGTCAACTAGGTTGAAATCTGAGGTGAGGCTGATGGATGATAAAAATGATGTTAATAACCAATATGGTCGATCTTGTACAACTCACCAGGTTCAAAGTGAGCATAAGAGCGTCATACTTCATGAAAAGAGAAAAAAGATAAATAAAGGTATGTTACGTCTAGTGACGATGAGTTCTGGTGGTCTTCGAAAGAAGTAAAAGGTCGGCCTCGAAAATCACAAACAAAATACAAAATAAGAAATGACAATGTACCTCGCTGTTTGAGAGAAGCAGAGTTGTGTGAAGGGAAAACATCAAATCAGTACATAGGGATGGAAGATCGGAATTTGTATGCTGTTATGGTAACAGAAAATGATAATCGAGTGGAGAAACTCTCTCTTGGCAACTGAGATAAGGTCCATCAATCTTCCAAAGTGGTTTGATATCTCTAAGGTCGAAACGTACGTTGGGATGTAAGATCCTGATGATCACATCGAACAGTTTAAGAACTATATGATGAATTTCGAAGATAATGATAGGCTAGTATGCAGAGCTTTCTCTCAAACGTTAAAAGGTACAACTTTGAAATGGTACAACAGGATTGTGAAGGGATTGATATTTTTATACAGCCTTCCGATGATAATTTATAGGAATTAAGAGATGCAGGCAAATGGAGACATAATAATATAATGCAATCAAGCAGTGGGCGAAAATCTGAAGAACTATACTAAACGATTTGTGTTAACAAAATCTGGTTTTGATAAGTATGAAGAGTTGGTAGCTACACCTGCATTTCAACAAGGTTTGTTACCATGATATTTAGCAAATGAAACAACTAAACGAAGAGCTTTGAACTTTAAAATGCTGATGGCTCAAGTGGATGATCAAATTAAAATGGAAGATCAAATTAAAGTGGAAAGGTTAACTAGAGTTCGAGGAGTGGTTGGATCCAGTCAGAAGAGTTCAGGTCAGATGTCAAATTGTAAGGGATACTCTTTGAACTCAGCCCAACCATCGCATCTAAGGAACAACAATAATTTTCCTCCTCGAACTAGAGGGTACCCAACTTAAGCTACATGGTATCAATTTCAAAGAATGAGGCCAAATCAATGGATAAGGCTAGAGTACTATGCTGATTTAAGTGAAAACGTTGCTGTAATTTATGAAAAGAAAACATGATATGTGAGTTTTAAAAATCATGCTCCAATAAATAGACCAAAGGAAAAGCGTAATAACAGGTTATGTAAATATCATAACGACATAGGACGTGATACTGCAGATTGTATAGCTTTGAAGAATGAAGTGCAAACTTTAATTGAAAATGGAAAGTTGTTAGCCTTTGTTAAAGGGCAGAGCAGCGGATCAAATGCTCCTCTTGCGTCGACTTCACATGCAACGAATCCAAATTCACAGCCAAAAAATCGAATGATTCTGGATTCTAAGATTGATGATTTTGATGTTGCGTCAAAATATTTGGATACAGATTCAGATCGATTGATTTTGATGGCAGTTGATGAGCCAGTGAAACAAGGCCGACTTCGAAGTTTATGTGAATACTTTGAGCTTGACAATCTTCGGAGGAGATACTATGACTGGCAATACTGACAGCTCTAGAAAGAGGCATATAGTGAGTTTAGCTACTCAAATAAGGATAGATGTCTACTCATTTGTATGATAAGAAAGATAGTTATTGAAGCGGAAGTAGCTAGTATTAAAATCCGACACATACTGATAGATAAAGGAAGCTCTGCAAATGTTTTTTTTTCAAGTCAACATATGATAGGATGCGTAATCCTCCACGAATTTCTCAATCAGAGTGACTATAATTGGATTTATAAATTTGACGGTGCAGGTGATTGGATAATTCGAGGGTGAGGTATGTTTAGGAAATGGACCTTATAAAAATAATGTTCAAGTTTTATTCATGGTGGTGAATTTTCCAACCAATATTAATGCCATTTTTGGGAGATTTTGGCTTTCGAGGATGTATGCAGTTGTATCCATAGTCCACTAATGTTTGAATTATATCATCGGAGATCGCGTTGGGGTTGCCAGAAATGATGAGAATGTAGCTAGAGAATGTTATGCTGCAACTCTTCAAACATGGGGTTTGAACAGTGATGATAAAATGACTGAATAACAATCAAGGGGTTGACCTCGGAAGAAGAAGAGGGGGTTGATGATCCGATGGAAACCTTGGGTTCTTTAATAGTAAGTAAAAGCATAAAAGATTATACTTTCCCTGATGGGAAGGTACTTCGAATAGGAACAATACTGACCCCAACTTAACGTCAACAATTATTACAATTTTTGTTTCATAATTTGGATGTTTTCGCTTGGAAAACAGAAGATGTGGGGTCCCAGTTGAGGTGATATGTCACAGCTTAGTAATTAATCCGAAGAACAAACCTATTATCCAAAAAAAGATGCGTTTTTTCTTTGGAAAAATCAGAGGCTATTGCTACTGAGGTGGATCGTATGTCAAGGGTCGAACATATAAGGGAGTCACAATATCTCTTATGGACAGCAAAGCCAATGGTGGTTAAAAAGAAGAATGGGAAATGGAGGATGTGTGTTGAGTTCATAGATTTGAGTCGAGCTTGTCCTAAAGATCCATTTAATGTTCCTCGAATAGACCAACCGATTGATTCCACTTGAGAAAATAAATTTTTGCGTTTTATGGATGCTTTTGCACGGTATAACTAAATTCAGATGGATCCAAAGGATAAAAAGAGCACCACATTCATCACGGATCGAGGCTTACATTGTTATAGGGTTATACCTTTTGGGTTAAAGAACGTTGAAGCAACATATCAGAGGTTGATGAATAAAGCCTTTGCTTCTCATATTGGAAGAAATATAGAGGTTTATATTGATAACATGTTGGTCAAGAGTTTAGCAGATGAGACACATTTGGAGGATTTATAAGAGATTTTTTTGAATCTAAGAGCTATTAGATTGAAGCTAAATCCTGATAACTGCACCTTTATATTTCGATCAGAAAAATTATTGGGGTATATTATTAGTGAAAAGGGGATACAAACTGATCCAGAGAAATTAAAGGATTTGGTATCAATGGCATCACCTCAAATTATTAAGGGAGTACAAATCTTGACAGGAAGGTTAGCTGCTCTTTATAGATTCATTTCGAGGTTTTCTGATAAATATTTTCCTTTTTTCCAAGTATTACGAAGGCCAAAGGTGTATGATTGGACCTTAGAGTGTGAAGCATCATTTTAAAGCATTAAAGAATTATTGTCATCATTAGAGATATTGTCTTAGCCTCGAATTTGAGAGAAACTTTTTTTATACATTGCAGTATCGGATTTTGTTGTGAGTGTTGTGTTGATAAGTAAATATTCAGAAATTTCGAAGCCAATCTATTATGTCAGTAAGAGTTTGTTGGCATCAGAAAAAATATATTTGAAGCTTGAAAAGTTGGCATTGGCCTTTGTAATGTGTAGGGGAGGATACTTCAACATCTTTGGATTACAACATCTGAAATTCTATTGGGAATGATTTTGTATTTTGAAAACCTTTTTAAATAATCAACACACTCTTTCCTACCATGTTGGTCCAAGGAGGTTTTAATGAGGTGTCTTGTAAATATTCAATGTTATCAATAAAATTATTTTTTGGCAAATGGTTGTTTAAGTATAAGTATTCGAATTAATATGGTAACTAGTCAAAGACTGATCATATTTGAATTCGACCAAGATTAAGCATTCTTAAGTGTTCAAAATATTTTTTGAAGAAACAACCATATTCGAAGTACTACATTCTCTAAACGCACTATAATGTTCAACATGCTACGTTCTCTAAACGCACTATATTATTCGAAGTGTCACGTTTTATAAATTTATTATTTGTATTCAAGGTGTTAACATTCTTGAAACACACCAATGAAGTTCGAGGTTCTAGTATTTGCACTTGGAAATTGATAAGTTTAATTATGATAAATGCTACATTTCGAAGTGAACATGAGTTGTTTTTATAAAATTGTAAGTTTAAAAGAAATAGACATATATAAGAGAAACAAAGTCTTGTTGCATTGAAATTAATCCGATGATAACAAAATATGTTTTTGAATGCTAAGTAAAAAGCATTCATTAGAGGCAAGTCATCCTACATGCAAAAACAAAAACGGAAAAGGCAAAATTATTTGTCTTCAGAGTCTTCTTCAGACGACTCCCTTGTTCAGAAGCACTTTCCTCTGACTCGGCTTCTTGGGAGGAATCACTAGGCACAGGATCAAAAGCTTCACTAGGGAGATTCTTAACGGGAATATATTCCCAGAAGTTGGACAGTTTATCTTTTGGGAATGTGGCATGAATTTCACGAAGTAGATTTGATAGTCTTTTGCTCCTCGGAATTCTTAATGTCAGCCAACATATCATTTCCACATTCAACTTCAGTAGCCTTTACATCAATTTTCTTATCCTCCTCGAATTGAGTTTTAAGAGCATCCATGTTTTGTGTTAGTTCTTCTTTTCATCCTCTCTCTTGTTTATAGATTCATGAAGAAGGAGTATCTTTGTTTCACCTCGGATAGATCTTGTACATGTTTGGATCTGAGTTCCTCCATCTCATTTTTATAAGAACTGTTGAGCTCTTCTATCTCATTCTTATGTACAAATCTGGCGTGGTTTTTGAGATGAATGATGTCTCTGACGAATTCCGATCTTGCAGCTTCAGATCCATGAAATTGGATCACCATAGTTTTACTAAAGATCTCCCTCATTCTCTTCTCAACTTTAATGATCTCTTATTTCAAACCATGTCGTTCGCCATAGTCTACGCGGCTTCAGGAATATTTTACTTCTTTGCACAAATTTTGTATTATAGTTCCAAAGTCGGTAAACGGTTCCAGAGCTATTGCGACCCCTTTGGATGGTTCTTCAGTATGTATAAATCTTGGACTGATGTAGGGCATAAGAGCGGAGGTTGATGTTGGTAAAGATATTTCTGGCCCAGGTAGTTCAGGAAGAATAGGGGTAGTTTTTTTACCAAAGTATTGTAGTTTATCTTGAATCTCTCAGATGTATGGATCCATATCTCTGTCAAGTTCTTGAGACTATTCCATGTTGATAAAGTTATCAAGATCAAAGTGATGGTCTCCTTGCTCATTGTTTGCTGCAACTTCTCATTGCTGATTGTCTCCTTGATCATTGTCTGCTGCAGATTCTCTTTGCTGATCTTCCGCCACAATGACTTCATCAGCCTTGGAACGTAGCACTTCTTGAAGGGTCTCTGAAGTTTTTTTTTATTTCTTTGCGGTGGTATCTTGGATGTGCTCTTATTTTTCTTCGAATCATCATTTTTCTTTTTTTTTTGGCGTAGGCTCAACCTCCTCTCCCTTTTTAACCAGATGTGCTAGCTGCTTTTTTATTATTTTTCTCTTTCTTCTTCGAGGCAAGGTGGCTTTCTGATATGTTTTGAACTGGAAGATACACATTACCATCAGGTACCATTAATCTCTTCACAGCCAAGATTGGATTTGTGGGCTCTATCAAATTTTTGGGGAAGTCGGCACCTAGTGTAATTTGCCACAAATGGCTGATGATAAAGTTAATATATAGAAAAGTGGAGTGGAACCCTTTGCCCCACTCTTTTTATGCCCAATTTTCCAATTTGGTAAAACTATCCTTAGCATTTTTTTGACGCATTTTATATGTCCTCGAAATTTCTGGATACAATACAAAAATAAGAAATAAAAAATAAAAGCAGAATACTTAAAACAACAATATAAAATGGAAGAGAAAAGAAGCTTATTGTTACTCCTCCAGACGATGACAAGTCGCGATGGGTTCTCCTCGGATATCTCCATTCCGTTCTCCTATGCCCCAGAAATGAAGACAAATTTTTGTTTCCAAAATTTGTCAACCTCGAACAAGTCATCAATTATTTTAAGATCATCATCAAAAGTGAGATATTAGAAAGGCAGAACATGTTATTTTGAAAGTTTGGTCAATGCGATGAAGTGTTGAATAGAAAGAGGAATTTGGTAAAATCTGGAGGCCATGATTACTGATAGGAGAATAACCATTGGTTGGGTGTGGCTTGTGTAGGACAAAGGTCGAGGAGTTCAAAGTACTCCACTATTATTGGATCTAACGGAAACCAAAGACCCCAGTTAATAATTTCAGGATATACTACCAACTCATCATTTCCACAAGTGGAGTCTCTCTCTTCTTCGGAAAATGAAGTACGATGTTATATGGCATTCCCCATTGTTTTTTTAAGAAGGAAGCTTGGGAATCTGGGTAGTAAATGTATGGCACATATTTTAGCGCCAATATGTATTATGGATTAAGTGGCTTCAAATTTACACCTACTAAAGTAGCAAGCTCTTTCGGAAGTTCAATAAGATCTTTTTTCCCTCCTCTTTTCCTCAGTGGTTTTGTTTTTGTAGCACGCTTAATATTTTCAATATCGTTGTCTTTTGAAGCATCATCCTCTACATCAGCTTCAATATCTTTCGAAGCGTTATCTTCCGTTTTGGCTTTGATGTTTGATTTGGTGGCTTCAGAATCAGCTTCGTACTTGGAAGCCTCATCTACAAGTTGAGGTGGGTTTGGAGTCGAGGCTGATTCAATTTACTCTTTATTTGAGGGATTGTTTTTGAGACTCTATAATTTTCTCATCAACTTTCTCAAGAGAGGAGAAGAATTTGATGCAATATTTTGAGAATTAGAAGGTAAATTATTGTCAGCATCGTCTCCTATAGCTATAAGGGTTTTTTTTATTTTAGGAAAGCTTTGGGGGAGGTGATTTTTTGGATGGACTTGAGGAGTTTCCTTGCGCAGCTGTCGAGAAGATTCACAACTAACATGAGATGGAGTATCTTCAGATCTCCATAAGAAAATGTGGTCTGGGTTACTTTACGGTTGATTCGAGGAGTGAAACTTGTAGAAAGGATTATAGGTGATGATTTAGTTGGTGATGGTGAAATTCAAGGCGATTTTGGTGTTTGGGTTTTTGATGATTGAGTTTCTTCTGGGATGGATGAACTTGAAAACGCGGGAGGAGTTCGATTTGGATCGAAATTACCATAGTATATTGTTTCAGTAGAGAAACGAGGAGCGTTGATTATCAACCCAGCTGCTCTATATTCTCCATCCCTCTCACTAATACAAAAGTAATCGTAAGCACCAAAGGAGTTTTTCTTTGTTTCTGGGGAGATTGATTTCTGGCTCTTGGTTTTTTGGTTTTTTGATGCTTTCTCATATACTGAATTGAAGGTTGGGTGGTGAATTTGAGTTTTCCGGTGAAAGTTGCTTATAGACTAAAGATACATATGAACGTAGCCAAGAAATTTATGGTGAAAGCAGACTCTATCTCTCTAAAAATACGTTTATAAAACAAATAGTAATTCAGATGAGTATTTAAAAAGAGAAATAAGGGAGAGAAACATTAGAGAAGTGAAATAGGTGAAAAAAACCATTGAGCACAATGCCAAACAGTTGCGTGAAAATGAGAGCTTGACACTTGCCTCATGACAGGCTTAGTGACAGACCTAGTACCGAGTAAATCATCACACTTTCGGTTTTCACTTTGAACGTTAATAACCATTATGAAAAAAGTTTTATGTTCTCATATGAAAATATGTGAAGCGTTGGCAAAAGGTTAAATCAATTTCGAAGCGAATATATCTAAAGGATTATTCGAGGACATATGTATATATTTGAAGTACAAATGAGAGTTGCTTTGGTTCGAGGACAATCGTTGTTGTCAAGAAAAAATGGATTGAGCAACTGAAAGCATATCGGATTTTGGCCAAAATTATATTTTTCTAACTGATGAAGATTTCTGACGACAACTACTAGTTCTCATTCATTGACTTTCATAAGAACTAATGGGGATACTGATAAGGATATAAACTATTGAGGACTAAAATGTAATAATTAAAGTTTTGTACGAACAATTATTAAGATATTGGACAGATTTTAGTCTAGTTGTAAAGATAGGTGGGTAAAGTGCAATTAACCCACTTTTTTAACAACTTCAGTTATTCTAAGTCTGTTCGCCTATATATAAAGGCCAACACTGAAATTTATACACATGAGCCTTTCATTTTGTGAACTATCTTCTTTTGCTTAACTTTCTCTCTCAGAATTAACTCCCTTATTCATCTCTCTCTAGAACCATATTTCATCCACACCAATACATATGTTAGATGTTAAAGGTTGGTACCAATACATGTTAGATAGTACATTCCAAAACATATGTCAAGGTGGTTGCGGCCATGGCCTTTTGGCTGTTTGTGAAAACAAATTGGCATCTGCTATTGTGAGCATGAAGTACTACTTCACCCATCCTTGTTTCTATATATAATAAAGAAAAAGTGTTAATTTGGTGTTTGAGTGTTGAGATAGCAATATAGATAAAGTGAGAGCTTTAGAGCGTTTTAGAGAAAGAAGTAAAGTTATGAAATAAACATTGAATGAAACATTAAAGAGTTATAGTTCCGTTTGTAAGCTTGAGAAGTTTTTGAACTTAAGGGAAGTGATCGTGTAAGTGATATTAAAGAGTTTTATTATAATATTTATTTTCTATAAAAATAAGTGTTTGTTTCCCATGGACGTAGGATTTTCACAATCCAAGGCACGTTAAATCATATCTTTGTTTGGTTATATTTTTATTTATGTGCTTCTTGTTAACTTTGAGTTTGGAAGTCCACATAGTCGAAGATTTATTTACTTCCCACCATAACTGCAAAGAGTTAATCATCAATAGGTTAAATCTCGGCCTACTTCTGGAAATCGTATCAACTTAGTCTAAAGTCTCAGCCAACAGTCAAAGGACTTAATATTGTGATATCCATCGAGTCTCAAGTTTCAAATATTAATGTTTTTTGTTATCTTCACAACAAATAATTTAGTAAGATAAAGGTTGCAAATCCTTATAGGATTCAAGTATAAATCAATATTATTTTATAAATCCAAATTAAAAATCTAAAATTATAGCTTCGTAACGTAAGTGTATTTTCTACATTTTATGACAACTCATAATCTCATAGGTGTTTGTATAAGATAGAAAAACATGTTTTCCAATAAATAGTATCAGAACCATCCATTGAGAATGGTTTTCTAGGAAATTTAGATTATGAGTTCAAAGTTTAAGCATGCATTATATAGTTGGATTTGATATAAATTCAATAAATGGTACACACATTAGAGTTGATTGTTGTTTGTGGCTATATAAGTGTATATATGTCTTAACATGCGTAATATAATTTATTATGTAGAAAACGTATATTAGGGTTTGATTTTCAACTTAAATAATAAATGAATGTTTTTAGACATAATTTAAATTTTTGGACTGCAATCACGGTAGAAAATAAGGATACCGCCGTGACGACTGAAGGATAAAAAAAATCAGTATCTTTTTTGTTGCGACACCTTTGAACCTCATCGCGAATAATATCTAAAATTAAAAACCTACTAAATTTGGCGCTACATAAAAGTATGTCGTCGCGGGGACCAATGTGTGAAAGTTAGACAAAGAAAATTTATTGCGACACCCTTAAGCCTTGTCGTGGTGGTGGAGGTTGTACTTACACCTATGTAACTCGCTGTAGTGATGCCGAACTTTACTCATGAAGTATAATGGTGGCCCATTTTGGCCGCATTATGATATCAAGTCTGTCTTGGTAATTTGTTGTACATGTTAGGAATCTAAATTTATATCAGTACATTTTAGACTAGAGTAAGAAATTTCTTTGACCTTAAATGTATATGTAGTTGTGTGATATTCTTCAATCCGATTAGCATGTTTTAAGTTTTCCAAATTTGAGTAAATTATTAACCATCTAATAAATTGTTAAAGTGGTCCTTATTGGTGAACTGAATCGTTTTAAATTTTGAAAAGTTTGTAGTTAGCAAGATTGTAGGAATTAATCGACCATATGGAACATCTTTGTTTGAGATAGTTAATCATGAACATGAGATTATTATATGTGAATTGGTCATTGAGCATCGAACTAGGAAAATTGACCAAAAGGGAATTTTTTAATTAAGTCGATTAAATGGATCAACATTAATTTTTTATCAAACTGATACATATACAAGCTATTATATTTACCAAATTGTAACTTGTTAATGATGGAATACTTTATTATGTTATGTTTAATAATTAAATGTTATTTTAGATTATATATCATAATGATGTTTTGTATTTTATGTTATACATGTATTGTTGTTCGAGCGGATTTGGGTCTCTATAACTTAAAATACAATAAAGCTCCAATTTTTATAGGATTAATTTTAAGTTATGGAATGATGATATTCTTTTAATATTAGTGTTGATGAGGGGGTATTATCCAGTCGAGCAGAACACAAAAGACCGAGCAGACGCGAGGGAGAAGAAAGACAAATGACGACCTCAGGCTAAAAATATAAGCAAAGATGCGGTAGAATGTCAGATAAGCAATGAAGGGAACAAAGTTAATAGCAACATGAAGGATAGAAATGACTAATTCTGACGAGCGAGTTGGCAGACCGAGCTGGTTATGCAAGAGTCGAAGGCTGAACGAGCTAACAAAGGGTTGAGAAATCCCAAACAACTGAGCCTAGCTCGGACTATGTCGTGTCTCGAACCGGACAACAGAGATACGTAAAGAGGTCACTGAGCCCTGCTCGGGGTAGCACGCATCTCAAGCCGAAGCGGCGTATTTTAAAGGATAAACCGTTTCTAAATCAATATTTAATGATGTTATAAGTTTTAGCCAAACCACTTAGTAATTTCAACCATAATTATAGGCGACGTGATGTGAGTGCAGTAGTAGACACATTAAGTGGGATTAAATATCTCTGTAACCGCCCACAAACGGGAAGAACTATAAGTAGGGGAATTCTCTAAGATAAATGTAACTTCTCTTTTCTCACAAATTTTACTTTTTCTATTTTGTCAAAGCTTTATTATTTCCCGTAACAAATTTAGGACCGTATATGAGAAATCATGTTCAGTCACTAGGTCAGGAATCGATAGAGAAAACCAAGAATCGAATGAGGCAATAATCAGCAGGAGAGTGGTGGCGATCCCCCACTCAGCCAGGGTAACCTGTGTTCTGTCTCTGTTGCTACTCAGGAGGTCGATATTTTAGCACCAGTTGGGATAAGAGAACTGGTGGGTCAGCCGTTGCCACCTGCAATCGTTACCGGGGTCGATTCCGAACCTCGTCGCCCCATAGAATCTCCCGTGACTCAATAGGTGATAAGAGTCAACGCAACAATTAATCTGACATTCCATGAACTAGAGCAGCAAATCCAGCACCTTCAACAAGAGTAATTAAGAGTTGCATGCGAGCACGATGCGAGGGAGCAGGCCATGCACGCCACCATGACATGAATAAACGACGCTATCCACGCCCTAACTGCTAAGGTCAGGGGAGCGAGTCGGGAAAATCATCAATGCGTTCTGCAGGCTAGCAAGGTTAACAGGGTGGAACGGTCATCTAGACGCAATGACAAGCAGGAGGGCGAAGGAGAAAGCGGAGATAAGAATAGATCTAAAAAGCAGGATCCTAAGAAGGAGGCGGGATCCAAGCGAGTAAGAGAGGATGAGGACCTTCGTTATAACCAAGTTCTCCCGAGGCTATCAGCTTACATACTGAAGGAATCGTCATTCTTCGAAACGATTCTCGAGGCCCAACTCCTAAGGAAATTTGATCAATTTCGCATGGAAGCCTATGACGGAACAGGTGACCCGAAACAACATCTAGAATAATTCCGCAACATGATGATGGCGTTCAACCCGGACGATGCGATGTTGTGACGAGCACTTTCTATGATCTTCAAAGGCAACGCAATGGATTAGTTTAGTATTTTACCAAAAAGATCCATCTATGATTTTACCGAAAGGATCCATTGTTGGAAACAAAGAGCTTAAACGTGAGCGGGATTCGATCATGGATCTTTATTAGTGACGAGGCAAGTCCCTTAAAAGTTATGTTAGACGATTTGTTCATGCTATAAATGAGGGCTTCATCGAAAATGGGAGCTCTACACGGATCTCATCAAATTCCTAACAGAGAATATGGGAGACATGCCCGCCCTAGCGAATACCTTTATCAAAGTTGATGATGTGCGAATGGGTGGCTCGCCGGAAAGGTATGGGTCAGACTCCAAGGAAGGAGGAGCGGAACGAAAGAGGGTTGAAGAGTACCCGGAGAGACACCTGCCGACGTCCCCATCAATTCAAAAATCCAAATAGGTCATTCACTCCTTTAACCGAAGCCATTTATGTAATAGACGACCGAACGAGGGCAAGAACTAAGTACCAGATGCCCCGTGTAATGAGCGCTCCCGGGCTCAAGTGATCTAACTGATATTTTTGCGCTTATCATAACGACGAGTGTTGAAAAATCAGGGAGGAAATCCAAAGACTCATTGACAATAGAGATCTAGTGTAGTTCATCAAACGATCGCATCAGGATCGTCGAGAAGAAGCTCGCTCGCCCATTAACGAAAAGCTTAGAAACGAGAAAGGAGGAGAGGCTAACAAGCAACAGTTGCTCCTTATGATTGTGGGAGGTAGCTTGGGAATCTCAAATAAAACAGAGACGCCACAGTGCAACGATGGAATAGCCGATAACTTCATAGCCACACACAGTGCAGCCACATCCCTTTACACCATAGCAGGGGAAAATTCAGCAGCATCCCAAGGAACCACTTCTAGCAAGTGAAGAAGAACTGAGTTCGACGTATACGAGATTGATGCCAACTCCTACCGCAGTTACAATGACCTAGTGGCCGACCTCACCTTAAAAGACAATGATCTCAGAGGTGTTAGTTTGCCTTATGAGGATGCGTTAACCATTCATATGGATATTGGATGGGGTAAGTTATCTCCAAACTTTAAGAAATTTTCAATTACATTGTTAGCCAAAAACTTGGATGTTTTTACATGGGAAGCAAGCGATGTTTCAGGGGTCAACCTTTCTTTCATATGTCACGAATTGGCCATTAACCCATGTGTTAAGACGGTACGCCGAAGCGCGGATCTTTTTCCCTGGAAAATCAAGAGGCCATATTAGAGAACGTGGCCAAGTTATCTCGCCTCGGACACATCAGGAAATCCCGATACCCTGTCTTGATAGCCAACCCCGTATTAGTAAAGAAGAAAGGTGGGCAATGGCGGATGTACGTGGAGTCGCTAGGGGAAAGTTACTTGGTTATGTGGTGAGTCAGCGAGGCATCGAAGTTGATTCTATTCAATTAAATGCAATCTTAGAAATGAAACCCCCAAAAACAGTCAAGGAGGTATAATGTCTTACGTTATTTCTCGGGCATTAGACAGAAGTTACCACTTTTTTGAAATCTTAAGAGGTTCCAAGAAATTCGTTTGGACGGATTACTGTGATAAAGCCTTCCCCGAGAAATTTTACTTCACCAGAAATTTTATTTGCTTTACCAGAAATTTTATTTGCTTTAGTGGTCGGTGAAACATTGTTTTTGCATCTGTTAGTATCCATAATTTATGTCAGTTCAGTTTTGGTTCGCGAGCCAAACAGAGTACAAAGGTTGGTATATTATACTAGTAAAACACTCATGGACGCATAAACCGGATACCTTAACCTCGAGAAACAAGCCTTGGGATTCATCATCGCTGCAAGGCGAATGCGCCCATAATTCTAAGGGCACGTGATCAATGTGCGAACACCTTTTCCCTTGCGAGCAGTTTTGCAAAAGCCTGATATATCGAGACGCCTAACTAAGTGGAGTGTGGAGCTCTTTGAGTATGATATACGCTTCAAACCACAGACAACTATTAAAGGTCAAGTAAGTGCTGATTTTGTGGCACAATTCTCATCCTCCAGACAGAAATCCAACGAAAAGGAGCAGCCTATTGCGTCAGACCATAATGAACACATTATTGAGGTTGATGGCGCATCTAGCACATTGATCGGAGGGATTGGAGTCGTGCTTCGGTTGCCTGATGGCGATGAGATAAAGCAAGTGATCAGATTCAATTTCCCGATCACAAATAATGTAGCAGAATATGAGGTCGTCCTATTTGGTACAAAACTGGCTCTAATCTACGGAGCGCATAGTATTAGAATTAATTCGGATTTGCAGTTAGTAGTTAATCAAGCAGTGGGGGCTTACGATGCTAAACATGAAGGAATATGAGGTTACCTTGTTATACACAAGGAATATGAATCCAAGTTCGTCCGTGTTTGATATGAACAGGTTCCACGGTTGGCAAATTCTACAGCAGACCTGTTAGCAAAGACAACAGCTTCGGGAGAAAATCCTATGGTCCTCCTTCAACAACTATCGACAACTGAACTAGTCCCCAAAGAGGAGGTAATCAATGCAATTGACCACACTGCCGATGGGAGACAATCCTATCTGCAATATTTGACATCCGCAGTACTGCTAGTCAATAAGAGTGATGCTTGAGCCGTACAACTCAAGACAACAAAGTATTGTGTGTTAGAAAATATTCTCAATAGGAAAAGCGCCACCCGACCACGAATCTTGATGACCGACAAGGGCCCCGCATTTCCAGAACTCAATACTCACCACTTTTGTAAACGATATGGGATCACCCAACATTTCTCCACGTCGTACTACCCCCAAGCCAATAATAAAGTGGAGGTAACTAACAGAAAGATACTCGAGGGAATTAATAAGAAGCTTAAAGAAGCCAAAGGAAAATGGTCAGAAAAATTAGCCGAGGTCTTGTAGGCATATAGAAATACACCACGAGCGACAACATGGAACACAACTTTTGCCATGGTTTATGGTAACGAGGCAGTTATACCAGCAGAAATCATCGTACCGAGCCATTGTATAGAAAACTACGAGGAAGAAACAAACCTGATGGCCAGAGCAACGAGCATAGACCTTTTGAACGAGCAGCGCGATGAGGCACGAGTCCGAGCATAACATTACAGAAGCCTGATGAAGGGGCGATTAAATGCTCGGTTAAAGCCCTGCAGTTTCAAGGTAGGTGACAAAGTGATGAAGAATACGTTCCAAGGATCAGGCAGTTGAGTAAGTGGCTAGTTAGGACCCAATTGGTAAGGGTCGTACACAATAATCTCTACAGGATATTGTGGGGCATATCGACTGGCAGAAAAAGAAGGTTGTGCGATCAAACACCCCCGAAATGTGAACCATATTAAATTTTGTCGCCAATCTGTCTAAAATGTAGTGATGCGCTCTTTTTCCTCCCTGCTGACGTGTGGAGGTTTTTTAATGAGGCATCACAAACATTTGCTTTCTTCTTAATATAATTTCTGCTTTCGCCACAATATGTTTATTACAAGTTTTTGTCCTTACAATCAGCGAATGTGTCACTGACCATGCCTAAAACGACTATGCGGTGGACCACAATAAGTCCAAACTAAGTGTCTATAAACACGAACGAGCTAATTGGCTACGCCTACGGGCTACGTAAAGGGCATATTGTGCCTCATAACTTGTACTGGGTATATTGGCAAATTGGTTACAACCCAAGTCTATAGTAGATTACGCAATAGGGTCTTCACGATCTCGTCGCGAATCAGCTAGAAAGACGTTGCCTATCTTAAGCTACACAACGAGCCCTACTGAGCTTGACCTTGTAAGGATCGCCCTATTAAACTACATGCAGTAATAAACACATCTTCCACAATATATGTCATCACAAATTTTTAATAATAGAGTACACCCAAACTGCCAATGCAAGAGTTGATAATTTATCTTTCGAATCAGTTCGGCAAAGCAAAAGTTAAGGCGTGACCCAAAATTACACAAATTTAATTTTCAGAGAGAGAGGTAGCTTGGTATGTTCTGGTCGGGCCTCGTTGTTTGTAACACCTACTAGATTCGATGCAACCACAACAGCATCAGCACCGGGACCTTTCACGGTTGGGGAAATAATTGCAGCCGATACTATCTAGGATGGAGCATCTTGAGGAGGCACATGCATGTTGACCGGGCGACACAGTGACCCGAGCTTCAGCCCAGGATTTAATGACACCAGCTCAGCCACAACTTCTTTCTTCTCCCAGGCAATCATATCCATCACAACACTCATCATTTTGGCATCCCGCTCCTCTAATGTGACCTTTAAACTTCCTTTCCATTGTTGACTTTCCAGTTCAAACTCCCTTTGCGTGTTTTCCAAATTTCAGTTTAGTATTTTCTGAGGACATCACCGCCAGTCGGTTAGCCTGGTCTTCGACCCTCTTGGTCTGCGCCAAGTTTTCATCAAATAACTTCGGGCTCTAACTGATGAGCTCTTCCTTCTTTTGAATAAGAGTATTGTTCTGATTTAGTAAATTCATATGGCCCATGGGCAATGCTTTGCACTTTTCATCACTGCAAATTAAAGCTTCCTTCGGCATCTTATACTTGGTTTGCAGCTTCTCACTAGCCTCAATCGCATTATCCTTAGAAACTTTGGCAGAACTCATAGGCATCCTCAGGCGTACGAGCTCTGCAATAGTTGATTTAGATTATCCAAATAGTATTGGCTCCGGTTTCCACTTTTTTATTACTTCGAGATCTCTCGGAGACATACATCGATATGACAAAGCAACTGAATTGTGATGCAACTACAAAACACAAGAAATTAGTTGCATTGTGTTGTATGTAATTTATTTTACAATATATGTTCTTACCTCATTGGAGAGCTCCACCTACCATTGTAGAATATCACTCATAGGCATCCCATCATAATAGGGCAACTCAGGTATACGCTTGAGTTGTTCAAACATGAACATCGATTGGTGGGGCGTGACGATCCTCTTTGGAAGTAGCTCGTCCATGGTCACATTCTATTGAGTGGTTCCAACGCCGCTATTTCCAACTGTAGTCCTCACCACATTCCAAGGCTTCACTAAAGAGGTGGAATCTTTGTCATGTTCTTCATTATCTCCTTCAGATCACACTCGATTTCCATCAATGGCTCATTGTTCCTCAGGAATACTCCCTCCGCCTTGATTCACCTCATCAACTCCATAAATGGCCAGCTTCCCTCCTTGCCCATCTGATTGGCAATGAACTGAGGATAACCCCTCAGCTTCTTTATCTTTGCGGGTCGTGCAAGGCACTGATAGTCAAATACCATTGCTATTTTTCTCCCAATATCAATTTTCCATCAGGGCTCGGACGCGGTCAATAGTAGCATCTGCACCATCTACCATTATCACATTTCCGTCTTTTGTCACTATCAATTTTGGTACTGGCCACAAACTTGACTTAAGGTAATTAAACTGCGTAAATAGCAGTTTAGGCTCTTGTAACCCAGTGGAGCTGGCTAGATTTTTGACCTAAATCAAGAGATTTACGTAGTCTTTTGTCAGTCCTTCCTTCCACCACTCTTGGTTGGATTCTTCACCTGCAGACACAGACATAGAGGGGTTCAACATCAAACATTTGATTACAATATAATTCAGTATACAGGTTACGCTATGATGCTTACACTTCACTCTCTATTTCCTCTCTAATTGGAGGTTTATAATCGGTTTCTCATATTCTCAATTTCCAGACACAAACAGAAAACAGTTCTTCTAGTTCTTATCTGACGAGACGAGTTCAACAATATTTTTCATTCCCTTTAGTTAAATGTAAAAGAAGGGGTATTTGGCAAATTTAGTCACGTCGTTAGCCAATAATAAATCAACTAGACATATCTTAATCCCTAATAAATGTGAGCTAAGAACTACATTAAGTAGCATCGTCCACCCGTTAGCGGAGAACTGGGCGGGAGTTGGGACAAATTCCTATCACACTAAAAAAATTACAGATCATCATGGGCAAGGGAAGTCGCAGTCCCCAATCGAACACGGTTGTAAACAAGCAAGTCTCTGTTTCACGGGCATGGTATGGATGCTTGTCGACTAGGGGTGCTCTTACTGTAACATCTGCTGGAATGGAATACCTAGCCCTAAAACTGAGCAACCCATCATCGTCTAGATACACATATTTGTGAGCTATCTGGGAGAAATAGCTTTCCAATAATACAAGGTCTTCAAATTCAGATACTGTTGTTTTCTCCAAGTTCCTCATTGTCTTCCTTTATGGTGACATGATTTCTACTTGGACTGCAAGGAATTAATGTCACGAATAAGTTATAGTAGGCGAGGGGTGTTTGGTTCAACATCCTGTATATGCAAGTTCATATTTCTCGCCATAATCACAAGCCCTTTGTTCCAGAATCAAGGGTTCTAAACTATTATGAAACACTACATGTATGCACGAGTTAAGCATAAATGGTGTACCTGGTTTGCATTTTGAAAATCAATGATATGCTTTTCGGTAGCAGACGATAGCGACAGCCTTAGCAAATGAAAAGCACAAGTAATAATGTTTAGAGGAATTAAGATTTCAAATGACGATAATTTGGTATTTTGCAAAGTAAATCATGAGATACGATTGGGCAAACGTCATCAACCACTTTCACACTTCTACAAAACCGAAGCGCCAAGTGTTGATTCCAGAATATGGCTGTGTCACAACCATCACATTTACACTTCATCCACGTGTCGACTAAATAGAGCGTAATGATAGCAAATAAAAAGCCAATAGTCACTTGGCTTGGCATTCGCCTAGAATGCAAATATATTTATCCTCAAAGGAATTTTTAATTTATAGATATATCAGTTTAATTAAACATTAAATCTATAAAGTATGGGGGTGCCCTGATGAGGGGGTATTCCTCAGTCGAGCAGAACACAAAAGACCGAGCAGATGCGAGGGACGAGAAAGACAAAGGACAAGCTCGAGTTAAAAAGATAAGCAAATATACGGTAGAAAGTCAAATAAGTGATGAAGGGAACAAAGTTAATAGCAACACGAATGATAGCAACGACTAATTTTGACGAGCGAGCTAGCAGGCCGAGCTGGTTATGCAAGATTCGAATGTTGAACGAGCTAATAGAGGGCTGAGCGAGCCCAAACAACTGAGCCCAGTTCGGACTATGTCATGTCTTGAACCGAACAACGGATATAAGTAAAGAAGTCACTGAGCCCTGCTCGGGTTAGCATGCATCTCAAGCCGAGGTGACGTATTTTAAAAGAAAAACGGTTTATAAATCACTATTTAATGATGTTATAAGTTTTAGTCAAACCACTTAATAATTCCAGCCATAATTATAGGTGACGTGATGTTAGTGCAGTAGTGGACACATTAAGTGAAAATAAATATCTCTGTAACCGCCCACAAACGGGAAGAACTATAAGTAGGGGAATTCTCTAAGATAAATGTAACTTCTCTTTTCTAGACAAATTTTAGTTTTTCTACTTTAGCAAAGCTTTGTTATTTCCTGTAACAAGTGTCATGATTATGACTTAATATTAAGAACCAAAGAACTTTGACCTTTGATTCAAGAAAGTTCTCATATGTAGAATAAAAAGTCAAAGGTATGGGAAACGTTCAACAACCTGAGGACAATCACTAAACAAACGATATAATTAGCATTATATGGTGTATTTCTGACATGAAGCACCAATGCAAAAACATGTATTGATAATATAGAGAAATCAATTTTCCAAGAATAGTAAAGTGAAATTTAAGATGTTTCTTATTAAGTTAGCTTGCATAGAGTACTACAGAAAATGGAAAATTTGAGAATACATCCTAGAAATTTTAAATATTTCTTCTAAATCTAAACCACTTAATATTGACCTTTCGGAAGATGCAACTGTAATAAACTTAGTATAAAAAATTTGAAAATATTTTTAATTGTCAACACGGGAAATGAACTCTTAATGAGCTTGTTTCTTATGCAGCGCTAAAAAAGTAAAATATGATACAAGAACATTCAAAGTTACAAATAGTGGATGCTTAATTGGGCAATACCAAGAAGATAAGAAAAATAAACAGACTCATATACACATACATCAGTCTAGTACAAAAAGTCATAAGGGTTCATCCAGTACTGAATGTTGTTTCCATTGTAAGAGGTCAGAGCAATATAAAAAGGTATATGAAACTACATAGCTTTCATAAAAATTAAAAATAATCCAACTTCTATGATATATTTAGAGATAAATTTATTTTAGTGTGTATATATACTTGGTAGGTTGATACATATGTAATTACTCATGATTGTATTTGTTTTCAAGGCACGATAAGACCGAAGCATAAGTGATTATGAAATATATATATATATATACAAAAACAACAGTTTATGTTAGTTTATTTTTATGCTCATTATTACTATATACTGGACAGTTTATGTATGTAAAAGAAATATTATATACATATTATTTTTAAAGAAATCTAATTTTTTTTATGGTTAGACAAATTTGATTGTTCTTGTCTACTTATAGATAGTATAAGTTTTTATTTACAAAAACAATATTGTTGGATCTTAAAAACTAATGGCGAATGATAATTTACATTTACTAATACTATAAATTATCATAAATAAGTACTAAACATAAATATAATGAGATATTGTTTTTTGTAAAACTAACAGATCATCGAAACTTAAGCACAAGCGATTAAGTCATATTTATAGATATAAAAAATGAAAGCTTGCTTCATAAGGTTTATTAAGTTTCATATATATTTTTTCAGACTTTGATTTTTGCATTGAATTTATTAAATAAAATCTAACCAATGTGCAAAGAATATATACATACAGAGAAAAATGGATCTTAAATTGATATATGCAGACATATGTGGATCGATCCTTAAAACATCATGGAACGGTCAGCGGTTATTCATATTTTTCATTGATAATAAATAGTACGTCTATAGACAAAATTATTATTCTAAAAATTATAGATTATTATTATATTTTTGAATAAATAATATGTTCTCATCTTTTTATCTAGTAAAATTACATTTTATAATTATTTACAACTAAATCCAAATCAGAAACCATTAAACCTATTTCAAATTTATGAATCCAAATTACATATATGAGACAAATACGAACTAAAATCACTAAGTAGATTTGAATATTTATTTAGATTTTTACATGAGACTACGACTCTTCTTGAATATTGGATAAAAATCACGAGTGAGAAGAATAAGAGAAAATAATAATCAATTTTCAAACCTGAGAGTTTATATTTTATTTATGTTAGTCAAGATGAGTTTTATGGTATAAAAGCCTGATTTATATATGCACCTCGTTATATAAACCATGGGCTTAGTAAGACATAATAATATTTCACAGTAAATGATCTAACATGACAGATATTTCGATCAATCTAATCATTCCTTTATCAATAGTCATTCTAGTCATGTCAAGTATGACGAGGTGGAAGTAAAATAAAGAAACAAAATTGTCATATTTTTGTCAGACTTTTGTATATCATGCATGTTAAATCAGAGCGTCAGTAACTCAATTGCTCGACCGCATGGGTCAATCACTAGTTTTTGAGTGTATGAGAGCCTCTACCTCCCCAACGCAATGATGGTATAATAACGTTGTGTTTGCTACCGTACATCGTTAGGTTGTGCCATAAAGGTTAGGTTTCATAACTAACCCATGTCGTAGTGTAACCCTCCAGATTTACCAAACTTTTTGAATGAGGAATATGATTTATGGTTGGCTATACCTAACACTCACATAAAATACGACCAATGCTAGAATAAAACGTAAGAAGACATGTGGCTCTACACTGGATGTTAGATCTACCGACTATTTAATATAAAATCAGACGGAATTATAGGTATGGCTCACTCAATTATTTAAAAAAATAAAGTTATGTTAGACACTTTGAGTGTCTTGAATTGTCTCATTCTAGAAGATGAAAGACTTGTTTAATGTGGCAAACATTGATTTAAGACAGGTCTGTCATGCCAATCCTCATTGTAGTATGGCTTATTGCATTTAAAATTAGCTAGAAACTGAAGTGTTGAAGGCATGCACCCCGATTCTTCACATTCCCTTACGCATACCTCGTGCATATCGATCAAAGAAATTTTAATACTCTAATTCAAGAAGATATGAAGGATCACATTTTAGTCTATAAATATATAGACATTTCCTAGAATCAATCACATTTTTTACAAAGTTCTCGAGCATACCTCATCTTATTTTATTTTTTTAGAAATTCGCAATCTTCAAACTGTATAAAACAAATGATTTCTCGAGGTATGAAATTTCCATGCGGTACCAATAAATTTCTAGTCTTGCTCAATACCGAATGAAGTTATTAAAATGATGATGTGACACCAATTAGGCCAACCACATACATTTGTATCATCAACCAACTATCCCCTCCATAGCAGCGCCTCCGTGTGCATTATTCTTTAGAAGTAGTTATGTGACCGACCACAAATTTCAAAGAACTGCTTTGTTAGTGCCAAAACTCCTTCTATCGATCAGCATTTTCATAGAAGACTTAACAAATATTAAGTTGGGGTGCCATCTACTCATGAAGCTTCACAGGTTGGTGCTCCTCATAACGATGTTAGACATGTCATTCAGTACGAAACTACTCGGGCTACTACCCCCATATTGAAGCTTGAATTTCCCTCATGAGTGGGTATGTAACCTATCACTCTTGACTAAAGTAAACCTACTGTGCATTCAGATGGATTTAGATCATCTATTATGTGGGTGGTCTGTGCACTTATCATTTGACCGGGAAATTACATGAATTCCATGTTGAATAGATCATCTCAGATTATATCAAGATCCGCATTCACAAAATTCCAGAGATGTATATCATTTCTCAAACCCATGAGATCATATTTTTTACAATCGTATTTTAAAGTTAGTTTATGTTATTCTCTCTATCTTCATATTATGTATTACTTTTATAAATAGGCATATAACCGAGTTGGTTTTCCCTTAACAATTGGCCTCTTCTTATAACCATGATTGTTGGGATCGAACTCGTTGGATTTTTTTCCCAACAAAGTATTTGTTTGTTGTTTCAACCCTAGTTTTGAATTTTGGATTTCCT
Source organism: Limnanthes douglasii subsp. nivea (assembly GCA_036936605.1). Lineage (NCBI taxonomy): Eukaryota > Viridiplantae > Streptophyta > Magnoliopsida > Brassicales > Limnanthaceae > Limnanthes > Limnanthes douglasii. The sequence goes on along the minus strand of JAUPFV010000005.1, from coordinate 121,457,793 downwards.
TACGACTATCTCTTAGTGTAAGACGAGTTAAAAGTTTTGGATGACCATCTTGATTAACAAGCATCAGAAGCTTTCATTTGAATTTGTACATGGTAATTTGAATACATAAATTGATAGAGAGGTGCCACTGACCCATCGCGATTGGTACCTCCATAGTAATACTATCTTTTGTATGTTAGTTTTGTATACTTATAATTTTTTTGACCCATATAATATATCATAATTGGTTATGCTTGCTCAAAAATTGATCGCCTTTTTTGTTCACTGTGATATGATTTCAAACAAAAGTTTACTTTATTGGCGTAGTACTCATAAACCACTTGGGAAAAATCCTTCCACAATATTGTGACCCTTTATCATTATAACAAAGCACAATTTTGACCCATGTCGACCAGTCCAGGTGCATTGATGGGGGGAAGAGGAAATTAGTAGGCTTATCGAGATGGAAACTAATATGGACGACAACAAAGAGAGATGAAAGTTCTTTCGCTCCTAAGGTCCGACTGAAGAAAATAAAGTGAATTGTTGCGCCAATGATGGCCGAGCTCTGTGGTGATCGCATATAAAAAATATTGATTAAGAGAATGAAGGACTATTGGTACTGAGAGGATGTCACAAGTGGGGCAGACGGAGTGGATGAAAATGCTGAGGTAGAGGCAGCAAATGGGATTGGGCCATAAAATTTATGCAACAATAAACAAGGCAATAGTCATCTTGAAATTCCCGGATGGATTAAAAGTCAGATAAAACAATCTTGGGTAAAGAGCGGCTATAATCTACTGTGGAAAAGTAGGAAATTAGTCGATAATGATCAAACGATCTCATAACCAACCATAAATTATTTAAAGGGTTGAAAGGCATGAAATCTTCACATAATGGAGTTGGTATGTTCGCTCCAATTCATTTTGATCTAGATCTTTCTAGTTCTTTGTTTGTTGAGATATTAGGATAAATTGTCTTTCAATTTTCCTCCCTCAATTTTGGACGACCAATAATGGATGGCCAAATAGTCATGTAATCAATAGTCTAATAAGTAAAAGTAAGGTCTGAAGTATGTACCTTTACTAGCGTATGTATGTAATGTACAACTTCATCAAGAAAATTACTCATTTTTTTGTTTGAGACTATCTACGTGTTTGAGATCATATAAAACTTGTAATCCTTATATGTCATTAAGTTGATGGACTTCTCCTCTTCATATTATGGAACCAAATTATGAGTCTTATATGAGTATAGTCGAGATCGATATAAGGTAAGAGAATGAATCAACTAGCAAAGTGGATGAGGCAGCTAGATAAAAGATACATGAAGAAACTATTATTGAGAGGCAACATAAAGGGGTTACTACACTAGAGTTTGAGGACATTTTTACATTGCTATGACTAAGAGGAAGCTACCAAGGCTAATAGAGAGAAATAACTTACGCTTTGTACTTGAAGCGTTTAGAAATACTAAAGAAATCCAAGCATAGACACAGAAGAGGGTTGTTATACTTGAGTCTGAGTGTGGTGTTATTTTAAATAGTAAAACCAAATTTGAGCCTAACCATGCGCTAGTAATTCAAATGTAAGAGGCATACAAGATTAAATCGACTGAGAATTATATCAATGTAGTACAAGACAACATTTTCGTTAGACTCTATCATATATTTTTTATGATTCTGTGGTCTTAGGATGCTTATGAGACTTGGTCTTGATCAACTATATTATAACCAAGGTGCAACGCCTCCCCTCTCATGCTGATGTTGCTAGTTCGAGAGATGAGTCCCCTAAAATTGGTAAAATCGAGTTGATTCCCTACCTTGAAATACTCAAGAAGATAGTACTTCTAAAAATAATCTCTCAACACCATGTATTATAATATTTAATGTCATTCTGTGTCTTGAAAGTTGTACTTTGGGGGTCGAGATAGTGCCATTCTGGGTCTTGAAAGTTGTACTTTTGGTGGAAAGATAATTACTAGACGTGTCTACAAAGCCATGAGAACAAAAGGCGAGGCATGCCCAAATCTATCAAATTTATGGAAGAGATTCATCCCACCTAGGTTTTCTTTCACCGTCTGGCTAGCCTTCAATCGTCGTCTTGCCACGAAAGACACTCTCCACTACATGGACTTGGCTAACATCAGCTGCCCATTTTGCAGGCACTCAGATGAGTCTGGTGCCCATCTTTTCTTTGCTTGCAGGTTCACTAAGGAAATATGGAGTCGTATCCGATCATGACTGAGGATTACTCGAGAAATGACAACGCTTGATAGTGCACAAAAATGGATTAGGAAGGAGCATCGAGGAACATCCTACCGATCCCGCGCCATCAATCTTGCCTTCCAAGCCACTGTTTTCGAGATTTGGCGCGCCCGCAACCGCCTTGTGTTTGATGAAGAGACCGTGACTCAAGACACCATCGTTATCCGAATCACTCTCATGACCTTGAAGATTTTATTTAGATTATATCCGCATTATCGACTCAGATGTTAGAGTCCTTTTTCACTGATACACTCAGTTTTTCGGATTTTCTATGTAATAGTCCATTAGTGCCGGCCTGGAGACTTGTACTCTTTTTCCTTAGACCGGGTTTTTACCCAACGGGTGGTTAAGGTTTTTTAAAGAGGCAAGTGCTCTAGACCTTTATCAAGGCAATCTTGGACATGTCTTTTTCTTTTAGGTACATTGCTACCCTGAATTGTACTCACTTGAGAGATCATATGACTCTCTAGACGATTGTAACCTTGTACATATATATATATATATATATATATACACCCACATTTACCCAAAAAATATATATTTAGTTTTTCTATTATGATGAATTTGTCATGTGTGGAGGCAATATACTTTTGTTAGATTTAACTAGATTTCTTAGACAGTTCAAGTGAAATATTTGGTGTATATATTTATTTTTCATTTTGTTGAAATTTATATATTTATATTATTTTTATCATTATATATTTTTTATTGTTACAATTTTGTAGCCTTACACACAAAAAGTCGCAAAGTCTACAATTTTTGTAGTAGCTTATGAGTATTTGAAGACTCGAATATTGAACCCGAGGTATTTTATATATTTCTACCTAAATATCTATATTAATCTATATAAATTCAATAAAAATAAATAAAATTTCAGTTTGTGATCAAGATGATCGAGATTGTTATGGAAATCAAATATAAAATAAAGAAAACGATTGAAAGATGAGAGTGTATCAATGTTAGACATGTTCTCCTTATCGCTTATCTTTTGATGACCCACAACTAACCTTTATGCATGGCTGAGTATATCTTTACTTTCCTACCTTCTACAATCAGGTCATGATTTTAACACACTACTCATTTAACCCGATGGTACTATTATAGTTTATGAACATATTTTTGTAAAAGTGTTTGACATGAGTTATTACGAGATTGTTGCGCAGTTATCTAGAAAATCTAATTATTTCTTTGGTGGCTATGTCATAGCTAATATTGCACTTACATATATTATTACAAGGATTTGCTTTGACGGACCTCTTAAGTGAGTGTCATATTGCAATATCATATTTTACGAATTTGAAAGGTAAGTTGGTATCCTTCTTTGGTGCCACATTTCATAGTTTTTGGTAGTGAATCCATCATACCTAGTATCGCATCACTGGGTTATCTATCATACTTTTATTACGATCTGTTGATGAACAAGGTGAACAATCTTGTCAGGAGGTACGACATACAAATATTTTCTTATACATAACGGCTCAGGTCCATCGTCATATGGACCGACGAGTTCGACATGAATTTTATATATATATATAGAGAGTTTGACGTGAATTATATATATATATATATATATATATATATATATATATATATATATAATAACAAATCGTGTTCGGATCAACTACTGCATGGATCAGTTAGAAGGGTTCATAAATTGATTATGACACTCTACTCGAGGCTTTGGATTTCAAAAATATTTCGAGGAGCCAAAACTTTTGTTCGAAGCACCGTAAGATCATTCTCATATTTTTCAACTGATATTGGTTCAAGTTTGTCCAACTCGGACCGCTTCTTATACATGTGCTCCGTTTGGTAGCTTTTTCCCTGACTAACACCCTTCTCCAAACAACTCTTATCATAAGAGTATTCCTTTCATATGACTATGAGCTCGCTCAAGAGATTGAGAATAAAACTTTGAATCCGAAATAGGTGAATCACTAGATTCCAATGAAGAATATTTATGTTTGGCTTTCCTTTCTCATCTCGAAGAGCAATAGTTTTGATCTGTTTAAAATTGAACTTTCCTGAAACTATCCTGATTTTGTGAAGTTTCAAATTTGGCATCTTCATTTTCTTTGACTAAATTTATACCACTACTTACTCTTTGAATTTCAAATCGAACCTCCATGGCCGAACCAACACGGTTTGTTTTTTCTGAGCAAGTTGATTATTTAACACAATAATTCATTCCAATAACTAATTTATGTGGTCTTCCAAGGCTATTTGATTTCGTTGTTCTTCTAACTATTGTTCAGTTTGAGTTATTCCTTCCAAGTGTCTAGAGACCACTTGAACTATTTCTCCTTCAACAAATTTTGTTGGGTTTTCTCACATTTTGGGATCCATATCTCACTAGAATTCAAACGTAAGTTATGAATACTTTTAGTATTTATATGTTTTTAGATTTGATATCATGGTACCAAGTGTACCTTCCGCTGTCATCACCACTGATTTCTCTAAAAAATATCTAAAGGGGAATACTGGTCAAAGCTATTTGCAGATGGTATAATCAGATTTCTTAGAGAGAGAAAACAAGTTAAATATTCTTGAGAGAGAAATTGTCAAAAGTAAAAGTCAAAATAATGATTGTTCATTTATTCCCAAGAAATAGTACACCTATTTATAGTAGAGGTAGTTCTCCACGGAACCGATATGAAGGGTTCCTTTATATACTTCACCTTAGTATGTCACTAAGTACAAACATATTTCCTCCTTTTTACATCATTGACCCTCCATGTTTTCTCATATGTTAAATCAACCTTATATATTTTACATAGATCATTTTGTTACATTAGACCAATATTTGGGTCGAATAAATCCTACCCTTAAAAGGACCTCCCCCTAGTCCTTGCAAAGAAATCTGAGGGAGGACTAGATAAAATGTTATTCAAGTTTAATTTGAACTTCTACATTGAGTTGAGAAACGTTTCCCTCGACTTTAGTTGCGCCTTCAGTTTAAACTTTTCCTTCGGTTTTAACTGTTAAGATTATCAATGACCTCGTAAAATGCATTAAGTGTTGTCACTTCGCACACATGTTTTGGTAGTTTTCGAGACCTTTACACTTCTCATCAAGTAACTATATGGATTCTTAGCCAGACTTTATAAATTTCTACTTTTCTTTATAAATCACTACTTACAAATTCTAGAGATAGAGAAAGAGAAAGAGAGCTTCAAGTAATCTACCACTGTGAAAACCCAGTTTCGAGTCATTCTTTGCTAGAAACACCATACTGGTCTAAATTTTGTTCTTATTTCATTTTTATATAAGTATTCAACCCCCTTCAAAGAAAAATTTGAAGCCTCAGAATAAAAAGATCAAAGAAAAAGTTGTCATTCCATCAGAGATAACTGCAATACCTAGAGAAAACCTTGATGAAGTGTTTTCTGAATATCTTATAGCATTTCAAAAGGTCCAATACGAGTACATACGGGAAACTGATGAATCCAAATTTGAAGGGCAATGAGGGATACTGGATTCAATCACCATTCGTTTTCCCAAAAAATATGACATTTCATTTTCTTATGGGAAAATGTGTTGGATGTATATCCAGAAATTTTAAACTAGGGTCTTTAGTTTCCCTTATACCTCATCATTGTTTGATACTTCGACTTGATCAACATCTTTCCAAATTAGGCTAGTCCTAATCTTTGGTTTGCCTGCTATCGTGAATTATAGCTTCGAGGCTATCTAAAATTGAGCTTCCAATAGAAAATATAGCAAACATTGTTGTGTTCAAGAATTCATGCCTCCCGTCCTACTACATCATTCTAGGGAATGCCTCCAAAGTGATTGATGGCCTCCTCGAGGAAGACAAAACATGAATACATAAATTATTTTTCATTGGTGGGTGATGGAAAATGGGAGAGAAATTTCAATAGATAACCCATAGAAACTCTCAATGAAGTGAAAGAGTACAAGTAAGCTCAACTGTTATTAAAGTTACTTCGAAACTCTTACCTATATAGTTTAATTGTCTTATACAGAAATCACTAAATGTTCTAAGAACACCTATTAGCTTCCAATGAGACATTTACAAAGCTAAATCTGTGGGGCAAAGAACAATGGTCAAACAAATTCCACTAAGGCTTCGACCCACTAAAGCTGGTTCAAAACAACTTATAGTGGCTTTCTCCTAAGATTGTTCTTTCACCAAAAAACTGATGGATCCTCCAGTCCAGCCGATGTTGTAGAATGATTGGCTGCTTCAGATGCTCGAGTTGTTCTCCCAACTGGGAACAAGGGTCATAGTCATAAGGTTAAGAGAAAGACTGAAGGAGAAATCCAACAAGAAAAAGAAAAATCTGTGTGCGAATGATGACCAAAAAGGCAAGAAAAAGGTCTATGAAACAATCTTTCTTCAGGCTGATAATATTGTCCATGAATACAATGTCCCTGAGATAGTTAAGAGGAATAAAAAAGTTTCTTCCAAAAAGAAAAAAACCTGCAACGCTAACAGCTCACAAGCCTTCCTTTAGAGTAGCTTGTAACTATTTCCTCCACCAATCCTGCTACAGCACCCTCCAAAGATAATGAAGACAAACAAGACATTCATTATTCTCATTAGTTACGATATAAGTTTATCTTAGACACCAAATTAAATATGTTTGTCTTCGGTTTTGTCAAAACAAGGATAATCAATCCCCGTCTGAAGTTTGTTTATATATATATATATATATATATATATATATTCATTCTTTTAAAACTTAGTTTTTAGTACGAACAAAATGATACGAAAATATGGTCGAAATTTCCCAGACTTTAAGAAAAATGAATAATGGATATATATATATATATACACACCGACCAACTATGTAAACACCTCATTAAAACAATCATGCACCGTCAAGAGAAGAGAGAGTGTTCCACCAGTCATTACACTAATAACTAAAACTATTTATGATTCATCACATACAAAATCAATCCCAATACAAGCGCAGACGTTCGATATTCCAAGGATGTTGAAGAAGTTCCCCTTTGTTGTTTTCCAATTGATACGTCACAAGATTTATTTTTTAAACTATTGAATATCGCCCTTCCCAATTGGTCCCAACTTCATAAGCCTCTTCTCTTTAGTATGTAGGAAAAACTTCCTCAAAATTTGATCACCCACTTTTAATTCTCTTCGCCGGATTCTAGATGTATATATGCTCCTCATTAATGTTTGATAATGGAGTGAACTTAGATGTGCTTTTGTTTATCTCTCCTATATCAAGTCAGTCTTGGAATAATTAAGTATCTTATAAGACGGAAGAGTAGATTATGCCGCAGTCACTGCATCCATCCGGTATACCAATGCAAAAGGTGATTCATAAATTACCACTCGAGGTATCATTCTGTAAGCCCATAACACCTCTTGAAGGTAACTTGACCATTTCACAGCATATTCTTCTTGATTATTTTTTATACCATCAAGAATGGTGCTATTGATCACCTCTACTTGCCCATTTTTTGGGAGGATGGAAAGGCGTCGAAAAATAATGGTGAATTCCTCTCAATGAACAAAAAGCTTTCATATCTTTGTTATCAAATTGGGGACTATTATCAGTAGTAATTGTCCTTGGAACTCCGAACCTAAAAAAATGTTTGATAGATTAAAACTGATAACATCCTTCGTTTTGATCTCATACAAAGGTTCAACTTCTACCCACTTCGAAAAATATTCAACCGGAACAATAATAGTTTAACATTACCTATAAGCCATTGGTAAATGACCAACCATATCTAACCCATATATATCAAATAGTAGCGCCTAACAAATAATCTTAAGCGATACTTCTGGCATGTGTATTGTATTAGCAAATCTTTGACAGGTATCACACCTCCTAACTAAATCCTTAGAATTCATCAAGATAGTTTGCCAATAATATCCTGCTAAAAGTTTGCCTTGTCAAAGTTTTAAATCCATAATAAGTCGAAACCTCCCCATAATGCACTTTAGACAACACCATTTGAGATTTATTTTTTCCCACACATCGTAATAATGGCCTACTCAAGGATTTTTTGTATAAAACATCTCCAAGAACTGTAAACGCATGGGTTTTAAATTTCAATTTCTTAGCCAGCACCTTATCAACTGGTAATCTTCCCCCAACCAACAATTACTTGAGGTAATGCTTGTAACCTCTGTCCTCTTCCACCAAAATATGAAAAACTTCCTCAATATTTACTTTGTTTGCATCAAAGTTATTAATGGATTTTTTGTGCCAATATCTATGATACCCTTTAAAGTATGACAGTGTTACCAAAGAATCAACAACAAAATTTTGACCTATGTGCACGTATTCATACTTGACATTTTCAAAAGATACTGTCAATCGTCTTAATGCTTTTACTTCACCAATTGATCCTTTCGTGCCTCAAATTGTCCAGATACATAATTTAGCAAGAGCTTCGACTCACTCACCAAACGTACTCTTCTAGCCCCGTAAATTTTTGTAAGTCTCAATCATACTAAATCAACTTTGTCATATAATTCATTATTTGACGCTTTAAATTCAAAACATATCGCCTGATACATAGCTTCTTCCATCAGAGCCACTAGTTGGACTCCTGCACCACAATCTAAGATATTTGATCCTCCATCGGTTTAAACAACCCATTCTCCTTCGGATTCCTCTTTTCCTTCTTCAATATCTAGCCTCTCCAAATAAAATTCAACTAAGAAATTAGCCAAAGTCTAAGTCTTAATCATTATCCTTGGTATAAAATCATTATAATAATCACAAACTCTACATACCATTTTATGATTCTTCCGCAAATACTAGGCTTTTACAACACACCTTTTAATGGAAAAGAATTTCAAACTATAATTAAGAGTGATTGGAAATAAGGGTGCATTTTCTGAGGAGTTGTGACTAAAGAAAATGCCAACTTTTCCAACTATAAATACCTTTTTTAGCATCTAGCAAGCTTTTCCTCACATAATATATCGGTTGTGGATAACCATCAAGTTCTCTCACCAAAACCGCACTTTCTGCAAAATCTGAAACCACAATGTAAAGAAACAATGTTTCACCCAAAACTGACTTTGTTATGAATTCCAAAAAAGACAAATGTTCTTTGATTTAAAAAAAAGCTTCATTATATTTTGCGTCTAGCAAAAACGATTGGCTCGCCTTAACACTTGAAAAAACAGGGCGTACTTATCCGAAGATCTAGAGATAAACCTATTCAATGTTGTCAACCTTCCAGTTAGAATTTGTACCTTTTTTATTGATCTAGGATGATCCATGGTTGTCAAAGTGTTCAACTGATCTGGGTCAGCTTCAATCCCTTTTTTACTCACATATACCCCAAGAACTTTCTTGTCTGTACACCAAACTTACACTTTTTATGATTTACTTCAATTTGGTAGCTTTTAGGTTATCGAAAGTTACTTTTAGTTCATAGAAATCATCTTCATATTTAATATTTTTTACCAACATGTTATCTGTGTGAACTTCTATCACTACCAATCTAGCTAGCTAAATTCTTCTTTACCAATCGTTGCTAAGTAGCTCCATCATTTTTTAGTCCAAAGGATATTACCCTATGACAGTGAAAACCCCTATATTTGATAAATGTTGTGCTTTTTTTATCCTTCACATCCATCTGGATTTGGTTATATCCTGGAAAGGAGTCCATGAAGAAAAGAAGTTTATTTTCTGGTCTAGAATTCACTAGTTGGTTTATTCGTGGGACAGAGAATTGATGTTTTGGACAAGCCTTATTCAAATTCATGAAATCTACAGACATTCTCCACTTACCAACATAATCTTAACAAATACTCAATTTGTTGTCCATATAAGATATTGAGACTCTCGGATATAACCAACCTTTGATAATCGATCCACCTCTGCCACAATCTCCTCAAAATTTATAATAGAAAAAGCTCTCTTCTTATAAATAATTGGTTGGACGTTTCGTTTTATAGCAAAACTATGAAAAATTATAGTTGTTGGTACCCAAACTACATCGTTAGTACTTCAATAAAACATATGTAAATATTTGGAAAAAAAACATATCAACCTTTGTCTCATCCCTTGAGATAACAAATTGACTATTTTCAAACTTTTCCCATTAGAAAAAAACAAAACGTTTTATATTTTCATTAGTTATTAGCGATTTGGGGTCTCCAACGGATCATCCATTCTTTTTTACTCTGATGAAGACCCCTTTAATTTCTATTCTTTCTTTCTTTTAATACATTTGATTTGTTTTGAATGTATTGCAATGGCATAATATTCCATGGCCACCTGCTGGCAACTCCGAACCGTTTTCACTTGATCTCCAACAGCATACTTAAAACACTAATATACCGTGGAAGTAATTTCATGCATTCTTGATAACCATGATCTACCAAAAATATTGTGTGATAATTTGTTGGGTTATCCACTACTACAAACAAACAATTTACCATATTCTTGAATGGTCCTGGACCAGCACCATCTCCCTTTTAAATTCTCCAAAAACATTAGTTGTTGCTCCTATAAAGCCTACTATTGGGCGTTCCGACTAAGGGATAACTTTAGGATCTTGTATTTTGATATATCTTGACATGAACAAAACATTAGCCTAATTAAATGTATCAATGAATATCCTTCGGATCTCACTTCCTACAATATCTACAGTCACAATTGCATCATCATGAGGTCAAGTCGTCTCCCTTAGATCATCATCATAAAAACAATAAACGTCAATAGATGTTTCTTATAAATATGAGTTGATAGACCACCAACCAGATGCATCGTCAAACTTACAATATACTTTTTCCTAGAACAAATTACTTCGAGCTTTCGGTCGAAGAGAAGTTTGTGATTGATAACCCTGATGATTTGAGGCAATCCCCCGACTAAATCTTCTTTTGCATGGACTCTGGAATAAACCTTACCCTATTTTATTCATCAACTTCAATATGTTCTTCCACTTGAGCCATTAAACCGCGAAAGTAAGTGATTTCCTTGTCGGTGTTTCATTAGCTAGATCGCTAGAGAGTAACCCTGTTTATAAGCGGCATATGCAACTTGTTAATCACAGTCATCCAACCAAGTTTTAGTGAGCATCATAAAATCCTTCAGACTTCTCCAATTATTTTCTCTACTGAATTATAGTATCTTCATTCCCTAGCATCTCTTTAATTCATACAAATTATCTCATAAAAGTCATATGAAACATCCTGAGTTCGGTAATAGTACCATGTGAAATCTAATTATACCACTTCAAAGAAGTTCCCTTAAAAGTCTATGAGAAAGTTAGACATAACAGTTTATCATCATCGTCAAAATTCATCATATTGTTCTTGAGCTGTTCGATGTGATTATTTGGATCTTGTGTCCCATAAAACTTCTCCACCTTTTCAATGTCAAAACACTCCGGACACATAATAGACCGAACTTCAACACACAAATGAGATGTCCTCCAATCTATTCCTTGCCTATATTGATTCCCACATATGTCATCATTGACTACAGCATAAATTCTTTGTTCAAAAAATTTCATAAATTGATTATTCACCTTGTACTCAAGACTTGGGTTACCAAAACTTTTCTGAGGAGTCAAAGCCTCTGTTTGAGGCACCATATGACAATTTTGACCTTTCTCAACTGATATTGGTTCAGGTTTGTCCAACTCGTACTGTTTCTTGTACATCTGCTCCATTCGGTAGATTTTACCCCCAACTAACACGCTTTTTTAGATGGTGCTTATCACAAGAGTCCCTTATTTTCTTATGACCATACACTCTCTAAAGAGATTGAGAATAACCTTCTGAATTTGAAATAGGTGAATCAATAGATTCAGGTGGAGTATATCTATGTTTTACTTTCCTTTCCCTTTGGGAAGAACGATAGTTTTGATCCGTTTGGAACTGAACTTCCGTAAAGTACAAACACATTCCTCATTTTTACATCGCATACCCTCCATGTTTTCTCATATGTGAAAATCAGCCTTACAAGTTTTACATAAATAATTTTATTACATAGACCAATATTCGGATAAATCCTATCTTTATCAAGGCTCACATTATATCTTGTAAAGTATTCGACCACTTACCGACCCTCTCTTCCAATGTATGCTTTAGGTCATCAACTATTGTTGGATATTTTACCTCAATATGTTTATTTTCTTGTGGTTGGTAAGGTGGTAAGAAATGTTATTGTATACCATGTGTTTGATAGAAAAATGTCATTTACATGTTTGGAACTGCATATTATTATTTTTCGTTATCACACTAGTGTATCACACCTACATATAATATTTATTTTAATGAATTTTCTAACTATTTTAGCAAATTGTCTGCAAAAGTTTGTGCCTCAAGCCACTTGAAAAAATAATATATTACTACGATTGACTAAAGTTGTTTACTAGAGATCTTTGGGACACTATCTTGTAAACGAAACTCGTACGCAGGCCGGTGTGCATATGATATGGACCACATCCAGCAGTCAATCATTATGACTTTATCATAATGCTCATTCATCAAAATCGCAATAGTATGACTAATAAAATAATTATTAGTATGACCAACCATTAAACTGTATTCAATTATGTTTTAACTAATTATAAAAATGTTCATAAAAATAAAATTTGATATAGTTTATCAACCATTAACCCCAACATAATACTAATATATTATATGGCAGTATAGTTTTGACTTGGTTGAGCAAAGCATAATTGATTGAATGCATCGACTAAGTATGCATTGATGAGTCTGGATAATTTAATCACTCCTTACTCAGATATCTGGACAAGGTCAATTCTGACATAATCTTGCCACTGAACTGTCCGGACTGGACAAATGTAAAGAATGACTAAACAGCTTTTGACTAAGCAATATGGTAATCATCTTAATAGATAAATGGGTCCTTAAACTTGACCCGGTTCCATAATCTGACCCAAAATCCCATGGGGCCATAATTGAGGGTATTAATACCCCAACTACTTTCATTAATGAGGGTAATAAATATTTAATACAACCAAGCAGCTCAAATCTCCCACTACTTTACAATAAAACATTTAATACTCTCAAAACTTTCCAAAACACTTGACAAAATTACCCTTAGCCCAAAATAAACCTCACCAAATTGGCGACCACAGTGGGAGAAGAAGGTGCCTGAATCTAGCATTCAAAACCAGCAAAAATAACCTATTCGGATGGATCCAAACGAGCATGCAATTCCACCACCTTTGGTGGAGGTGGTGGGGGGAAATACTGAATACACTACCGAATAGCGAGATAAGTTGAGAACTGAAATAGAGGCGTTGCATGCTACTAAAAAGGCAGATATGGGTTTAAAAGAAAGGTCAAAGGCGTCACCCATTCACCACACTGACAACCCAAGGGAGAACAACCCATCAGCAAAGACTCATTTGAGCACAAAAAGACCTATGTCAGTTCTAAGAAGTCTCACCGGTCCAAGCCGGTGGAGAGCTCAGAATCTGAGTCCTCCAGTAGTTCTTCGAACGAGGATGAGCTTGAGGAGTCCTTATCATCAAACAGTGATGAGGGAAAGTCTAGGAAGAAACAAATCCTAGTTAAAAAATATTCAAGAAAGAGAGATAGGCATGGAAAACTAAAGAGGCATCTGGAAAAAGGGTCGTCTTAAGCCACAACCATAGTCACATGCATGTGGACCAACTGCTGATTGATCATTTTGCTTTCCATGATGAGCGAGGTATTTTTGCAACACCTAATGAAGATACAGTGTTTACTCGTAGTCGGAATTGGAGGCAAACGCCATTGTCTGCCAAGATACTGTCTCGAAACCTTCCTAAGAGGTTTGACAGTACTAAAATGTAGAAAGACGATGGGAGCAAAGACCCGGAGAACCTTCTGGAACCGTTTAAAAACTTTATGATGAATTTTGATGACGATGATAAAGTTCTGTGTAGGTACTTCTCCTAGTCCTTTACGGAAAGTGCTCTGAAATAGTACAACAGTTTGGCACAGGGTTGTATCAGAAACTTTGACACATTTTGGGTTGCCTTCCAAAGGAAATTTGTGGGGAGTAAAAAGGTGAAGAGAAATGGAGATACTATTATCCATTGTGCCCAAGAGCCAAATGAGTCACTAAAAGACTATATAAGCCGGTTCGTGAATACCAAGAATGGGTTAGCTGATTGCTTTGAGCAAGTAGTAATAGCTTCTTTGAGACAATGGTTGAACACTAGGAATCTAGCTGATTCAGTAACAAGGAACAAGGCCATGACTTGGGGCGGTTTGCTAAATCAGGTGGGAAAGAAAATTAACGTGGATGAAACAAAGAAGACTAGGGTGCGCAGACAGGTGAGGTCTGCCCCAGCAACTCCAAACCAGAATCAGTCCGGGTACAAGCCCAAAGAAATTGAGCAAGGGTCTAACTGGGCCAAACAGACTCAGTCCCACCCAAATCCAGCTTAGAGCCAACAGTCTAGAAATAAACGAAGACCTTGGGTCCAACTGGAGTGGTTTGCAGAGTTAAAGGAGAATGTGGCAACCATTTATGACAGAACTAAAGATGATGTTCATTTCTGGAAACCGGCAACACTCCAATCTCCCAAGGAAAGTCGTAATACTTATTTTTGCTAGTATCATCATGATATTGGCTACAACACGGAAGACTGGATCTCTTTGAAACAAGAGCTACAAAATCTCATTGAAATAGGAAATCTGGGTTCCTATGTCAAAAGAAGAAGTGGGAATAGGCCTGAAAATGCTCTCCGAACAGACCCTACGAACAACGCAGGAACATCAACTCTAGAGGGGGCGATGGTGATCCATGAAAGATTTGATGTGGACTCAGAGTATCTGGAACCTGACCCGACCCGTAATAAGGTAGGGGTCATAACTGAACAAGTCAAAACGGTGTTCGGACTTATTAGTTTATTTAAGTCACTTACTGTTTTTGGAGGGGACACCATGACAGCACCCACTCCTTCGTCAAGGAAAAGGCGTGTTCATAATCTAGCTACCCAGTTGGAAGGGGGCATGTCTTCATACCAGTCCGAAACTCCTTTTCCATTTATAGTCTTTGATGAGGATGATCTAAGGGACATTGTTGGGGCTCATGACGATGTTCTGGTGATAGGAGCATCTATTGGAGGCAACAATATAAGACGAATTTTGATCGACACTGGTAGCTCAGCCAACATTCTCTTTTTATGTTCTTACAAGCAGATAAAAAATCTAGCAGTAATTCAGCGTTCAAACAGATCCATTTTGGGCTTCACGAGAAGCTCTGCGGATGAAATCGGAGAGTTTGAGGAGGAATTACTGTTGGGTAAAGGCCCTTTCAAGAAGATTACCAGGGTGTTATTCGTTGTGGTAGACTGTCCCACATGCTACAATGTGATCTTTAGGAGGTCTTGGCTCTCTAGGATGCATGTTATGGCCTCAACAGTCCATCAATGTTTGAAGTATGCAGTTCAAGGACAAGTGGGAGTCATCCGGAGCAGCCAAAACATAGCAAGGGAATGTTATGCATCTGCATTTGCTCCTAATACATTAGGGGGCAGTACGGGCTAATGAAGATTAGCAGTTATTGGGGCCTTCTGTAGGTCAGGGTGAAATAGATGACCCTAGAGATACCCCTGGTTTTTTCATACCAATTGAATACGTTGAAACCCACTCTCTGGCTGAAGGAAATAGTGTTAAAATTGGCTCCAAGATGGCACCAGAGTTGAAGAAGATGTTGTTGTCCTTTTTGGCAGATCACCAACGTGTTTTTGCTTGGTGTAATTCTGATGTGACAAGAGTGCCTCCAAGTGTTATATCACACAAGCTGTCCATCCGGAGTGATGTTGCACCTGTTGTCCAAAAAAGGAGAGCTTTCTCTAAGGAGAAAGCTGATGTGATAGTCCAATAACTCGATCGACTTACTAAGATGGGGCACAAAAAGGAGTCTCAGTATCCTTTGTGGACTGCCAACCCAGTGTTAGTTAAGAAAAAGAATGTGAAATGGTGTATGTGTATCAAGTTTACTCATCTTAACAAAGGTTTCCCAAAAGATCTCTATCTAGTCCCTGGGATGGATCAGTTAGTGGACTCCACATCTGGGAACAAGTTATTGTCTTTTATGGATGCCTTCTCTGGGTAAAACGACATAAAGGTGGATCCGAAGGACCAAGATCACACTACCTTTGTTACAGATAGGGGTCTCTCTTTTGGGTTGAAAAATGTTGGGGCTACTTATCAGAGGTTGGTGAACAAAGAATTTATTGATCAGATTGGAAGCAATATGGAAGTATATATTAATGACATGATGGTTAAAAGCTTAGAAGAAGAGTTGCACCTAACTGATCTTCAAGAAACTTTTGCCAACTTGACAAAGGTTAATTTAAAGTTGAATCCAGAAAAATGTGTGTTTAAGGTGCAGTCCATAAATGTTTTGGGTTATGTAATAAGTGAAACGGGGATACAGCCTGATCCGGACCAGCTCGATACCCTGTTAAAAATGGACCCTCCTCGAAATATTAAAGAAGTAAAAAGGTTGACATGAATATTGGCTGCTTTAAATCGTTTTATTTCAAGTTCTTCGGACAAATGTGCCCCATTTTTCAGACCTTGAAATGTGCTAAAGACTTCAAATGGTCTTCATAGTGCAGCCAGGCTTTTGATGAAATAAAAAAGCATTTGTCTTCTCCCAGAACCCTTTTTAAGCCTGTTTACGGAGAGGTAGTATAAGTGGAGTACTGGTAAGAGAGGTGGACAATTATCCTCGTCCGGAGTACTACATCAGCAAGAGTCTGATGGATGCAGAAAAAAGGTACCTAAAGCTTGAAAAGCAGGCACTAGACTTAGTGATTGCTGCCAGAAAAATGAGGCCATATTTTCAATCTCATTCCATCATCGTCCGAACGTCTTTTCCACTAAAGAATGTTCTTCAGAAAGAAGACATGTCAAGCAGGATGACCAAGGGGTTAGTGGAATTGGGTGATTATAACATTGATAGAAAAATGTCATTTACATGTTTGGAACTGCATATTATTATTTTTCGTTATTACACTAGTGTATCATACCTACATATAATATTTATTTGAATGAATTTTCTAACTATTTTAGCAAATTGTCTGCAAACGTTTGTGCCTCAAGCCACTTGAAAAAATAATATATTACTACGATTGATTAATGTTGTTTACTAGAGATCTTTGGGACATTATCTTGTAAACGAAGCTCGTACGCAGGCCGGTGTGCATATAATATGGACCACATCCAGCAGTCAATCATTAAGACTTTATCATAATCCTCATTCATCAAAATCGCAATAGTATGACTAATAAAATAATTAATAGTATAACCAACCATTAAACTGTATTCAATTATGTTTTAACTAATGATAAAAATGTTCATAAAAATAGAATTTGATATAGTTTATCAACCATTAACCCCAACATAATACTAATATATTATATGGAAGTATAGTTTTGACTTGGTTGAGCAAAACATAATTGATTGAATGCATCGACTAAATATGCATTGATGAGTCTGGATAATTTAATCACTCCTTACAAAGATTTCTGGACAAGAGCAATTCGGACATAATCTTGCCACTGAACTTTCCGGACTGGATAAATGTAAATAATGACTAAACAGCTTTTGACTAAGCAATATGGTAATTATCTTAATAGATAAATGGGTCCTTAAACTTGACCCGGTTCCATAATTTGACCCAAAAGCCCATAGGTCCATAATTGAGGGTATTAATACCCCAACTACTTTTATTAATGAGGGTAGTGAACATTTAATACAACCAAGCAGCTCAAATCTCCCACTACTTTACAATAAAACATTTAATACTCTCAAAACGTTTCCAAAACACTTGACAAAATTACCCTCAACCAAAAATAAACCTCATCAAATTGGCGACCACAGTGGGAGAAGAAGGTGCATGAATATAGCATTCAAAACCAACAAAAATAACCTATTCGGATCGATCCAAACGAGCATGCAATTCCACCACCTTTGGTGGAGGTGGTGGGGGGAAATAATGAATACATTACCGAAGAGCGAGATAAGTTGAGTACTGAAATAGAGGCGTTGAATGCCACTAAAAAGACAGAGATGGGTTTAAAAGAAAGGTCAAAGGCGTCACCCATTCACCACACTGATAACCCAAGGGAGAACAACCCATCAGCAAAGACTCATTTGAGCACAAAAAGACCCATATCAGTTCTAAGAAGTCTCACCGGTCCAAGCCAGTGGAGAGCTGAGAATCTGAGTCCTCTAGTAGCTCTTCGAACGAGGATGAGCTTGTGCAGTCCTTATCATCAAGCAGTGATGAGGGGAGGTCTAGGAAGAAACAAAACCTAGTTAAAAAATATTCAATAAAGAAATATAGGCATGGAAAACTAAAGAGGCATCTGGGAAAAGGGTCGTCTTATAGTCACAACCATAGTCACAGGCATGTGGACTAGCTGCTGGTTGATCCTTTTGCTTTCCATGATGAGCGAGGTATTTTTGCAATACCTAATGAAGATACAGTTTTTACTCGTAGTCGGAATTGGAGGCAAACGCCATTGTCTGCCAAGATACTGTCTGTAAACTTCCTAAGAGGTTTGACAATACTCAAATGTAGAAATACAATGGGAGCAAAGAGCCGGACAACCATCTGGAATAGTTTAAAAAATTTATGATGAATTTTGATGACGATGACAAAGTTCTGTGTAGGTACTTCTCCCAATCCTTTACGGAAAGTGCTCTGAAATGGTACAACAGTTTGCCACAGGGTTGTATCAGAAACTTTGACACATTTTTGGTTGCCTTCCGAAGGAAATTTGTGGGGAGTAAAGAGGTGAAGGGCAATCGAGATACTATTATCCATTGTGCCCAAGAGCCAAATGAGTCACTAAAAGACTATATAAGCCGGTTCGTGAATACCAAGAATGGGTTAGCTGATTGTTTGAGCAAGTAGAAATAGCTTCTTTGAGACAAGGGTTGAACCCTAGGAATCTAGTTGATTCAGTAACAAGGAAGAAGGCCATGACTTGGGGCGGTTTGCTAAATCAGGTCGGAAAGAAAATTAACGTGGGTGAAACAAAGAAGACTAGGGTGCGCAGACAGGTGAGGTCTGCCCCAACTACACCAAACCAGAATCAGTCCGGGTACAAGGCCAAAGAAACTGGACAAGGGTCTAACAGGGCCAAATAGACTCAATCCCACCCAAATCCAGCTCAGAGCCATCAGCCTAGAAATAAACGAAGAGCTTGGGTCCAACCCGAGTGGTTTGCAGAGTTAAAGGAGAATGTGGCAACCATTTATGACAAAACTAAAGATGATGTTCATTTCTGGTAACCGGCAACACTCCAATCTCCCAGGGAAAGTTGTAATACTTATTTTTGCTAGTATCATCATGATATTGGCCACAACACCGAAGACTGTATCGCTTTGAAACAAGAGCTATAAAATCTCATTGAAAGAGGCAAGCTGGGTGCCTATGTCTAAAGAAGAAGTGGGAACAGGCCTGACAATGCTCTCCGAACAGGCCCTACGAACAACGCAGGAACATCAACTCTAGAGGGGGCGATGGTGATCCATGAAAGATTTGATGTGGACTCAGAGTATCTGGAACCTGACCCGACCCGTAATAAGGTAGGGGTCATAAATGAACAAGTCAAAACGGTGTTCGGACTCATTAGTTTCTTTGAGTCACTTACTATTTTTGGAGGGGACACCATGACAGCACCCACTCCTTCGTCAGGGAAAAGGCGTGTTCATAATCTAGCTACCCAGTTGGAAGGGGGCATGTCTTCATACCAGTCCCAAACTCCTTTTCCATTTATAGTCTTTGATGAGGATGATCTAAGGGACATTGCTAGGCCACATGAGGATGTTATGGTGATAGGAACATCTATTGGAGGCAACAATATAAGACGAATTTTGATCGACACTGGTAGCTCAGCCAAAATTCTCTTTTTATGTTCTAACAAGCACATAAAAAATTTAGCAGTAATTCAGCGTTCAAACAGATCCATTGTGGGCTTCACGGGAAGCTCTGCGGATGTAATCGGAGAGTTTAAGGAGGAATTACTATTGGGTAAAGGCCCTTTCAAGAAGATGACAGGGTGTTATTCGTTGTGGTAGACTGTCCCACATGCTACAATGTGATCTTTGGGAGGTCATGGCTGTCGAGCATGCATGTTGTGGCCTCAACAGTCCATCAATGTTTGAATTATGCAGTTCAAGAACAAGTGGGAGTTGTCCGGAGCAGCCAGAAGATAGCAAGGGAATGTTATGAAACTGCACTTGCTCCTAAGACTTTAGGGGCAGTACGGGCTAATGAAGATTAGCAGTTATTAGGGCCTTCTGTGGGTCAGGGTGAAATAGATGACCCTAGAGAGACCCCTGGTGTTTTCATACCAATTGAATACGTTGAAACCCACTCTCTAGATGAAGGAAAGAGTGTTAAAATTGGCTCCAAGATGGCACCAGAGTTGAAGAAAAATTTGTTTTCCTTTTTGGAAGATCACCAACGTGTTTTTGCTTGGTGTAATTTTGATGTCACAGGAGTGTCTCCAAGTGTTATATCACACAAGTTGTCCATCCGGAGTGATGTTGCACCTTTTGTCCAAAAGAGGAGAGCTTTCTCTAAGGAGAAAGCTGATATGATAGTCCAAGAAGTCGATCGACTTACTAAGATGGGGCACAAAAATGAGTCTCAGTATCCATTGTGGACTGCCAACCCAGTGTTAGTTAAGAAAAAGAATGGGAAATGGAGTATGTGTATCAATTTTACTCATCTTAACATAGGTTGCCCAAAAGATCGTTATCCGGTCCCTGGGATAGATCAGTTAGTGGACTCCACATCTGGGAACAAGTTATTGTCTTTCATGGATGGCTTCTCTGGGTAAAACGACATAAAGGTGGATCTGAAGGACCAAGATCACACTACCTTTGTTACAGATAGGGGTCTCTATTTTGGGTTGAAAAATGATGGGGCTACTTATTAGAGGTTGGTGAACAAAGCATTTATTGATCAGATTGGAAGCAATATGGAAGTATATATTGATGACATGATGGTTAAAAGCTTTGAAGAAGAGTTGCACCTAACTAATCTTCAAGAAACTTTTGCCAACTTGACAAAGGTTAATTTAAAGTTGAATCCAGAAAAATGTGTGTTTGGTGTGCAATCCGGAAATTTTTTGGGTTATGTAATAAGTGAAACGGGGATACAGCCGGATCCGGACCAGCTCGATGCCCTGTTAAAAATGGACCCTCCTCAAAATATTAACGAAGTACAAAGGTTGACATGAAGATTGGCTGCTTTAAATCGTTTTTATTTCAAGGTCTTCGGACAAATGTGCCCCGTTTTTTAGACCTTGAAAGGTTCTAAAGACTTCAAATGGTCTTCATAGCGCGACCAGGCTTTTGATGAAATAAAAAGCATTTGTCATCTCCCAAAACCCTTTTAAGCCTGTTGACGGAGAAACACTTTATGTATACTTTGTTGTGTCAGAATGTGCTATAAGTGGAGTACTGGTAAGAGAGGTGGACAATTATCCTCGTCCGGAGTACTACATCAGCAAGAGTCTGATGGATGCAGAAAAAAGGTACCTAAAGCTCGAAAAACTGGCACTAGACTTAGTGATTGCTGCCAAAAAATGAGGCCATATTTTCAATCTCATTCCATCATCGTCCGAACGTCTTTTCCACTAAAGAATGTTCTTTAGAAAGAAAACATGTCAAGCAGGATGACCAAGTGGTCAATGGAATTGGGTGATTATGACATTGATAGAAAAATGTCATTTACATGTTTGGAACTGCATATTATTATTTTTCGTTATCACACTAGTGTATCATACCTACATATAATATTTATTTTAATGAATTTTCTGATTATTTTAGCAAATTGTCTCCAAACGTTTGTGCCTCAAGCCAGTTGAAAAAATAATATATTACTACGATTGATTAATGTTGTTTACTAAAGATCTTTGGGACATTATCTTGTAAACGAAGCTCGTACGCAGGCCGGTGTGCATATGATATGGACCACATCCAGCAGTCAATCATTAAGACTTTATCATAATCCTCATTCATCAAAATCGAGAAAGTATGACTAATAAAATAATTATTAGTATGACCAACCATTAAATTGTATTCAATTATGTTTTAACTAATGATAAAAATGTTCGTAAAATTAAAATTTGATATAGTTTATCAACCATTAACCCCCAACATAATACTAATATATCATATGGAAGTATAGTTTTGACTTGGTTGAGCAAAGCATAATTGATTGAATGCATCGACTAAGTATGCATTGATGAGTCTGGATAATTTAATCACTCCTTATTGAGATTTCTGGACAAGGGAAATTCGGACATAATCTTGCCACTGAACTGTCCGGACTAGACAAATGTAAAACATGACTAAACAACTTTTGACTAAGCAATATGGTAATCATATTAATAGATAAATGGGTCCTTAAACTTGACCCGGTTCCATAATTTGACCCAAAAGCCCATGGGTCCATAAGTGAGGGTATTAATACCCCAACTACTTTCATTAATAAGGGTAATGAACATTTAATACAACCAAGCAGCTCAAATCTCCCACTACTTTACAATAAAACATTTAATACTCTAAAAACTTTCCAAAACACTTGACAAAATTACCCTTAGCCCAAAATAAACCTCACCAAATTGGCGACCACAGTGGGAGAAGAAGGTGACTGAATCTAGCATTCAAAACCAGCAAAAATAACTTATTCGGATGGATCCAAACGAGCATGCAATTCCACCACGTTTGGTGGAGGTGGTGGGGGAAATAATGAATACACTACCGAAGAGCGAGATAAGTTGAGAACTGAAATAGAGGCGTTGAAGGCCATTAAAAAGACAGAGATGGGTTTAAAAGAAAGGTCAAAGGCGTCACCCATTCACCACACTGACAACCCAAGGGAGAACAACCCATCTGCAAAGACTCATTTGAGCACAAAAAGACCCATGTCAGTTCTAAGAAATTTCACCGGTCCAAGCCGGTGGAGAGCTCAGAATCTAAGTCCTCCAGTAGCTCTTCGAACGAGGATGAGCTTGAGGAGTCCTTATCATAAAGCAGTGACGAGGGGAGGTCTAGGAAAAAACAAAACCTAGTTAAAAAATATTCAAGAAAGAGAGATAGGCATGGAAAACTAAAGAGGCATCTGGGAAAAGGGTCGTCTTATATCCACAACCATAGTCACAAGCATGTGGACCAGCTGTCGATTGATTCTTTTGCTTTCCATATTGAGCGAGGTATTTTTGCAACACGTAATGAAGATACAGTTTTTACTCGTAGTCGACATTGGAGGCAAACACCATTGTGTGCCAAGATACTGTCTGGAAACCTTCCTAAGAGGTTTGACAGTAATAAAATGTATAAATACTATGGGAGCAAAGACCCAGACAACCATTTGGAACAGTTTAAAAACTTTATGATAAATTTTGATGACGATGAAAAATTTCTGTGTAGGTACTTCTCCCAATCCTTTACGGAAAGTGCTCTGAAATGGTACAACAGTTTGCCACAGGGTTGTATCTGAAACTTTGACACATTTTGGGTTTCCTTCCGAAGGAAATTTGTGGGGAGTAAAGAGGTGAAGGGCAATGGAGATACTATTATCCATTGTGCCCAAGAGCCAAATGAGTCACTAAAAGACTATATAATCCGGTTCGTGAATACCAAGAATGGGTTAGCTGATTGCTTTGAGCAAGTAGCAATAGCTTCTTTGAGACAAGGGTTGAACCCTAGGAATCTAGCTGATTCAGTAACAATGAAGAAGGCCTTGACTTGGGGCGTTTTGCTAAATCAGGTGGGAAAGCAAATTAACGTGGATGAAACAAAGAAGACTATGGTGCGCAGACACGTGAGGTCTGCCCCAGCAACTCCAAACCAGAATCAGTCCGGGTACAAGGCCAAAGAAACTTGACAAGGGTCTAACAGGGCCAAACAGACTCAATCCCACCCAAATCCAGCTCAGAGCCAGCAGTCTAGAAATAAACGAAGACCTTGGGTCCAACCCGAGTAGTTTGCAGAGTTAAAGGAGAATGTGGCAACCATTTATGACAAAATTAAAGATGATGTTCATTTTTGGAAACCGGCAACACTCCAATCTCCCATGGAAAGTCGTAATACTTATTTTTGCTAGTATCATCATGATATTGGCCACAACACCGAAGACTGTATCGCTTTGAAACAAGAGGTACAAAATCTCATTGAAAGAGGCAAGTTGGGTGCCTATGTCAAAAGAAGAAGTGAGAACAGGCCTGACAATGCTCTCCGAACAGGCCCTACGAATAACGCAGGAACATCAACTCTAGAGGGGGCGATGGTGATCCATGAAAGATTTGATGTGGACTCAGAGTATTTGGAACCTGACCCGACCCGTAATAAGGTAGGGGTCATAACTGAACAAGTTAAAACGGTGTTCGGACTCATTAGTTTCTTTGAGTCACGTACTATTTTTGGAGGGGACACCATGACAGCACCCTCTCCTTCGTCAAGGAAAATGTGTGTTCATAATCTAGCTACCCAGTTGGAAGGGGGCATGTCTTCATACCAGTCCCAAACTCATTTTCTATTTATAGTCTTTGATGAGGATGATCTAAGGAACATTGCTGGGCCTTATGAAGATGTTGTGGTGATAGGAGCATCTATTGGAGGCAATGATATAAGACGAATTTTGATCGACACTGGTAGCTCAGCCAACATTCTCGTTTTATATTCTTACAAGCAAATAAAAAATCTAGTAGTAATTTAGCTTTTAAACAGATCCATTGTGGGCTTCACGGGAAGCTCTGCGAATATAATTGGAGCGTTTGAGGAGGAATTACTTTTGGGTAAAGGCCCTTTCAAGAAGATGATCAGGGTGTTATTCGTTGTGGTAGACTGTCCCACATGCTATATTGCGATATTTGGAAGGTCCTGACTCTCTAGGATGCATGTTGTGGCCTCAACAGTCCATCAATGTTTGAAGTATGCAGTTCAAGAACAAGTGGAAGTCGTCCGGAACAGCCAAAAGATAACAAGGGAATGTTATGCAAGTGAACTTGCTCTTTAGTATTTAGGGGTAGTACGGGCTCATGAAGATTAGCAGTTATTGGGGCCTTCTGTGGGTCAGGGTGAAATAGATGACCCTAGAGAGACCCCTGGTGCTTTCATACCAATTGAATACGTTGAAACTCACTATCTGGCTGAAGGAAAGAGTGTTAAAATTGGCTCCAAGATGGCTATCCATCCGGAGTGATGTTGCACATGTTGTCCAAAAAAGGAGAGCTTTCTCTAAGGAGAAAGTTGATGTGATAGTCTAAGAAGTCGATCGACTTACTAAGATGGGGCACAAAAAGGAGTCTCATTATCCTTTTTGGACTGCCAAACCAGTGTTAGTTAAGAAAAAGAATGGGAAATGGCGTATGTGTATCAATTTTACTCATCTTAATAGAGGTTGCCCAAACGATCTCTATCCGGTCCCTGGGATAGATTAGTTAGTGGACTCTATATCTGGGAACAAGTTATTGTCTTTCATGGATGCCTTCTCTGGGTAAAATGACATAAAGGTGGATCCGAAGGACCAAGATCACACTACCTTTGTTACAGATAGGGGTCTCTATTTTGGGTTGAAAAATGTTGGGGCTACTTATCAGAGGTTCGTGAACAAAGCATTTATTGATCAGATTGGAAGCAATATGGATGTATATATTGATGACATAATGGTTAAAAGCTTAGAAGAGTTGCACCTAACTGATCTTCAAGAAACTTTTGCCAACTTAACAAAGGTTAATTTAAAGTTGAATCCAGAAAAATTTGTGTTTAGGGTGTAGTCCAGAAATGTTTTGGGTTATGTAATAAGTGAAACGGGGATATAGCCTGATTCTGACTAGCTCGATGCCCTGTTCAAAATGGACCCTCCTCGAAATATTAAAGAAGTACAAAGGTTGACATGAAGATTGGCTGCTTTAAATCGTTTTATTTCAAGGTCTTTGGACAAATGTGCCCCGTTTTTTCAGACCTTGAAAGGTGCTAAAGACTTCAAATGGTCTTCATAGTGCGGCCAGGCTTTTGATGAAATAAAAAAGCATTTGTCTTCTCCCAAAACCCTTTTTAAGCCGGTTGACGGAGAAACACTTTATGTATACTTTGTTGTGTCAGAATATGCTATAAGTGGAGTACTGGTAAGAGAGGTGGACAATTATCCTCGTCCAGAGTACTACACCAGCAAGAGTTTGATGGATGCAGAAAAAAGGTACCTAAAGCTTGAAAATCTGGCACTAGACTTAGTGATTGCTGCCAGAAAAATGAGGCCATATTTTCAACATCATTCCATCATCGTCCGAAAGTCTTTTCCACTAAAGAATGTTCTTCAGAAAGAAGACATGTCAAGCAGGATGACCAAGTGGTCAGTGGAATTGGGTGATTATGACATTGATTTTACCCCATGAACTGCTATCAAAGCACAATTTGTTGCTGATTTCTTAGTAGAGTTTCATTTGAACAGAAGTTCTAAATAAGCTTCAGAAGAGAAAACAAAAAAAGAGTGGGTTGTCCGGACAGATAGTGGATCAAGCACAATGGGTTGTGGGATTGGGATTTGTTTAACTTCTCCATATGGTGATAAATTATACCATGCTATTTGCTTTGCTTTCAGGGCCTCTAACAATGAGTCTGAATATGAAGCAGCTATAGTTGGTCTTAAGTTAGCTTTTCTATGTGGGGCTAAAAGAGTTAGATTGATTAGTGATTCTCAGCTTCTTATCCACCATGCTCAAAGTCAGTATGAAGCCAAGAAGGAACATCTGATCAAATACTTGTTCGTTCTTAATGAAGTGGCATCTAACTTCAAAAATATTTGTTATGAGCATATTCCTAGATCGGAAAACACGTTGGGAGACTCTTTAGCAACCATAGCATACTCTGAGTCCTACCCATAGATTCATGTACAAGAATTCCCATCCATATAATCAAAACAAAACATGGAAGATGAGGAGAGCTTGAGTGTACAAGTAGTACAATCTAAAGATTGGAGATATCCCATTCTCCAATACATCTCTGATGGAATTTTTACTCCGGAGAAGGCTATGGCAAGAAAAATAAAACACAAGGCTCATGGTTTATTTTATCATAAGGGAGGTTCTTTATAAAAAGTCGTTTAGCAGACCTTTCCTGCGTTGTTTGGGGGCTGAAGAGTCCCAAATTATTTTATCTGAACTACATGATGGAGAGGGATCAACACATTGTGACTATAGAGCTCTAACCCAGTGGGTTTTATTGGCCGGATACTATTGGCCATCCATAATGGCCGATGCTAAGGAATTGGTGAAAAAGTGTGACCTATGCCAAAAGTATGGTAACGAAATTCATATCCCAACAGTTCCTATGGAGTCAATTTCTGAGCCACTACCTTTTGCTCGTTGGGGACTAGATTTAGTTGGGCCTCTACCAATGGCGTCCGGAGGATGCAGAACTATTATTATAGCTATTGACTATTTCTCAAAGTGGATAGAAGTCGCTCCTCTAGGAGGAACCACTTCAAAAGCTGTTATAAAAATTATTTTGTCTAACATCTGTTGCAGATTTGGAGTTCCACAAAATATAACCATTGAAAACAGGCCACAATTTGATAACAAAGATATAGAGAATTTTTGTGCCTCCAGAGTCATTCAGCACTACTTCTCTTCTCCTTTCCACCCACAAGAAAATTGCCAAGTTGAAATGGCAAACATGACCATTATGTTTGGCTTAAAAAAGAACTTAGAAGAGGCTGCAGGGAAGTGGCCAAGTTATTTACAAGAAGTATTATGGGCATACCGGACTACTCCTGGGGCTGCTACTCAAGAATCTCCCTTTTTCCTGGTGTATGAGATGGATGCAATTACTCATATAGAAGAAACCCTGCCATCATAGAGAGTCCACAACTATTCCGAACAAGCCAATGAATTGGCAATTAGGAGTCAGTTGGACTTAATAGAAGAAAGAAGGGTTAAGGCTCATCTTAGAACCACCCATTACCAAGGCTTGATGAGGAGCAGATTTGCTTCCAAGATCAAGAAAATGGATTTTCAATCAGGAGATAAAGTGTTAAGAAAGGTTTTCTTGCATACTAAGGAAAAGAAGTTCGGCAAGTTGGCTCCAAACTGGGAAGGCCCTTATGAGGTCTCTGAAAAGCTTAAGCCTGGGATATATAGGCTTCAAGACAAAGATGGAAGAATTATGAAGCACTCATGGAATATTGAACACCTCAGGTTATATCTAGAATGAAAATTGTGTAAATATTTACTTGTTTAAAGTCAATGTAAATATTAGGGCGCATAGTCTTTCCTACCCTGGTGGCGCGGGGAGGTTTTTATGAGGTGTCTAGTTTTTTCAATAATATACGATGACTTCTTAAAACATTCGGTGTGATTTGATTACAATTATTTTCAAGTCTCCAACTTAATACTGAGGATCTTTGACAGATCGGATTAATATGGTTGAATGATGACCATTAAATACATGTCCTCAGAGATATTAAACACTCTCACCTTAAATATTTTTGAAGTAAAGTAAGGCTCTTTAAACATTAGCCATTAAAATCGAAAGTAAGCATGGAACAAAGAAAAATTTGACAGATAAACCTGTCCGGGTACGAACCGGATAACATTACCGAATTGCAAAAAATGCCTTGGCCATCCAAAGACTTTAAGTGTTGTGAAAGACTTATCCGGACTCAGACCAGATACAATTACAAAAATGCCTTGGTCATCCAAGGACTTTAGTAGTTCACAAGATTAAGAAAGCACAAAATATAGTTAAAAACATCATGGCTTATTCCCTTCGGATGTTCCTGCTTTACCTCATTTTGTGGGGCCTTTGACTTCAACGCTTGAACTCTCACCGGTTCCTTCTTCTTCATCAGTGGTAGAGTCGACTCCACTGGAGTATTTTTTTCTTATCACCATCTGCCATGGTATGGAACGGGATGTCTTCGTACTCCATATATTTCCACAAGGGACCAAGCGTCCTCTTCGGGAACGTTTCATGGAAAAGCAGCACCATGTCAGACTTCACCTCAGCATACCTTTCTTCCAAGGAATCTATCACCTCATTGGTATATTTATCAATGCTGGCCTGAATTTTTGTTCCTGCTCTTTCTCTAAGTCTTATTTCTCTTTGGTTACCTTAGATACAACATCTTCTAAAGAGGTCTTCTCACCAGACAAGGTCTGGATGGCACCATCTTTGGTCTTCAGGTCTTCCCTTAAGGTTGAAAGATCTTTCTCCAAACCAGAGCACTTAGTTTGGAGCTCAGTATTAGCCTTCTCCAAAGTGGCCAGCTTGGTCGACAGATCTTCCTTGTCCTTCCTCAAAACTTCAAGTTCTTTCTTCAATTCTTCTATGCTCTGATTATCATTAGAAGATTGATTAATAGAGACTCCTTGACAGTATTAAGGGTGTTGATAAGGGCGGACGGATTTTTCACCTGCCTCTCTAGATCGAGCATTGGTTGAATATGACCTAGAAGAGAATGGGCCACCGTATCTTGGTCTTCGGAGATAGAAAAATATTTACCATTGTAGGTTACCATGTTGGAAGGTCCTGAAGGACGGAAAGGACCAGCAAAGTCATCCTTCTCTGAGTTGGTGAAGTAAAGGTCGATGTCGTGAAGGGCTCTGATGTCCATACCCTCAATCCCTCCTCCGCTGCCCTCTCGGATTTGCAAGTCTGTTGGAATTTTCTCTGCTAAGGTAGGGTTGGCAAGAGCTGGTGGAGGAGGAAGCTCTAAAAGGCGAAGAGTTATTTCTCCCCTAAGGTGACCTTATTCTTCTTGGCATCCCTTTCGTCAATGTTAGCTCCCCTTTTTCGGTCCTTCTTCGGAGGCCTTGGTGGATTTGGTGTTTCTCCTGCCTCCTTGATAGTTTCATCCTCAACTACCTTAAGCAAGGAGGCATCAATATCTCCTTGGTTCTCTAGACCAATCTCCTCTATGGTAACCCAAACTACTTCTGTTGCAGTTCTCTTCTTCTTCCTCTTCATCTTGCTGGGAGCCTTGGCTCTAGAGGGAAAGATCAGTTTACCATATTTCTCCTCTATCCGTTTGAGGATAACACCTGGAGAAGGGGTGTGGTCAATTCTTTCCATGTAAGATCTCTCTAGCATATGGTATTCCACATGTGAGATCTCACCATATTGCCGAAGGTAAAGCAGTTGTGGAAAGCATTCCCCCAACGTTCTACGGCCCACACATTCAATTTGGCACAGGTAGTCTGCCCCTCTCCCAAATATCTGGTATACTCCTTCGGTAGTACTGAAAAAGAAGTAATAATTCAACAGTGGAATATTTGTGAAGTAAAAAGGAGAACATGAAAAACAAAATTGAAGAATTTACATGTACTCTTCCACCTACTAGTAAGAATACTAGGTTGGTCTTGGCTTTGATCTTCCTCCCATTTTCCCATGACCCACTGATGAATAAGAAATGAGTTCTCCAATTCTTCTCTGACTCCAACAAGTCGTTTACCACTTTGAAGTTGTTTCCCATGTTGTGGTGGTAGAATGGGATGTGGTGATTTTTGCATAGACTTGCCACAGCGACAAATTTCTCCATAGGGAGAGGGATTCCGGACAACCTTGATGCCATTATGCAAGCAATGAGGGAGTCCCAAACATTTGGACTTAATTGGCGGAGGTAAAGCTTTATCAGGTGAAAGTACCTGAAAATCTCTCGGTCTAAGAGGAATCTGAGCCTCCATTTGAACAGTTCGGTGAAGATGACCACTTCATTAAGTTTGCAGTCCATCGGAGTCTCCGGAGTGACAGGTATTCTCACCTTCACTGACTCTGGGATCCCCCACTTTTTCCGGATCCAGCTCACCTCAACAGTATGAGTATAGACATAATTTATGTATAGCATGGCCAACAAATACTTCACATTGACTTTCTGAAAGGAAGGTCCTACCTTGCCCTCCAAGCACTCCAGAAGATCCGGATGAGCCACTCCAACCTTCACTTTGCCTTTGCCTTTCCTATCAGAGGCAGCATCCCCAATTTGCCCTGAGGCTTCAGTTTCGAAAGGTGCCTCTTCGATGTTGTCCTCCATCACTTCTTCCATCATTGTGGAAGGTCTCTCAGTAGTTGTAGATGGAAAGGGAGAATATTCTAACTCCAGAGGCTCTCTAGATGAATGAGCACCAGTTGTTTCCAAAGGCCTAATATCCGGTTGAGGCTGGGTTCCGGAGGACTTCGCTTGAGAGACTACTTTGGATGACTCTGATCCTGAGGGTTTATCTTGTGGGGATCTTATGAATACCTCTGATATGGATGGTTTATCCTTGAATGTTGCTTTGGAGGCCTCCGGTTTGGAGGGTTTTGACTGTAAGACAGTTGCTTGGGCCTTCACCAAACGAGTTGTCCGGCGTGGATTTGATTTTTCTGGAGATTTTTCAATATCTGATCCCATGGCTATGAAAGGGGAGGGTTTTCTAACACTTGATACTGCTTTTTCCTGAGCAATGGAGGGTTGGGACTCCTGAACAGAAGAACCTGATGGAATTGGTGAGAGGATTGGTTTGAACAACTGTTTAGGCTTTGGGTTTCTGGTGAAGGATGACCCTTGGTCAGTTTCTTGGGGTGGTTCACCAAAATTTTCGCTTGGGGAAGGGGAGACTGGGAGACCAACAACGATACGCTTCTCTCTTTCGACTTTCCTTGTTTTTTCTAACTCAGACAGGTTCAACCAGCCGCCTTTTACAAGAGCGTTTCTAGCCGTGAACATAAAACTATCTAAGAACAATTTTGAAAGAAAGGGTGAAAAGCTCTGTAAAAGATCTGTTGAGTGATGAAGATAATGAAACAGTGAAAAATGTTTTATATATTATTAGAGAAAAGTAATTGATACCTAGGAGGAGACGAAGAGATTTGTGCAATGATTGAAGACGGTGCTGGCGTGGGAATATTAAATACATAGGTTACTTTCTAGGTTTCGTAGGAGCTCCAATCTAGGTAAAACGGATGGTAGGTCGAATCAGATTGTGACACGTGTCCCACGATCCAAAGAGAAACTCTTAGAATTCTGGGAAAAAGTCAGTTCGGACAAGCCTCAAGCCAGATACACAAATGGGTCGGAAAATGTCGTTAGTGACTAAGTGATTTTTTTAGTCCTGCCAAAGATTTTTGACAAAGCCTAAAAAAGGGGCTACTGATGAGTCCGGATAATTCAATCACTGCCTACTGATATTTCCGGACAAGGGCAATTCGGACATAATCTTGCCATTGAACTGTCCGGACATGAAAAATGTAAAGAATGACTAAACACATTTTGACTAAGCAATATGGTAATCAATTTAATTGATAAATGGGTCCTTAAACTTGACTCGGTTCCATAATTTGACCTAAAAGCCCATGGGTCCATAATTAAGGGTATAAATAGCCAACTACTTTTATTAATGAGGGTAGTGAACATTTAATACAACCAGACAGCTCAAATCTCTCACTACTTTACAATAAAATATTTAATACTCTCAAAACTTTCCAAAACACTTGACAAAATTACCCTCAGCCTAATATAAACCTCACCAAATTATGCACAACCTTCACTAAAACATCAAATGTATAGGCCTAAGTATTGTTAAGGTATCGATTGCTTCAGTTAAGGTATTGGTTACTTCAGCATGGAACCCTTTCTTTAAGTCGAGCAAATGCTTATATAAGAATGGTATCATCTTAGGTATTAAATACTCCAGCTAGGAAGCCATTGGTCAAAACGAGCAGGTTTTTCTACCATGAAGCCTACGATAAAGGCATTGGTTGCTACGGTTTGAAAAACACTGGTAAATTCGAACGAGATCATGGGCATGAGAGTCCTTTAGAAAAGGAAAAAGCTGCTTCGAACTAAATGACTAAACCTGAAGTAAAGTCTACATTAGCTAAGAGGTTGACAATCTAGAATTAATATGTTAAGTGAGAAAGGTGGAATAAGGTGTCAATTATAATGGTTGTATCAATCATATGTTACACCAGAATATGTTACTTCTTGTTATAACATAAATGGTTATTTTTATTGAGGAGTTTGTTACATTATGTAAAAAAACTATTATCACCAAGCATTATATATAGTGGTATTTGGACTTCGAAAAATATTATCACCAAGCATTATATATAGTGATATTTGTTATAACTAAATGACTACACCTGAAGTAAAGTCTACATTACCTTATGTACATGTTCGACACGACAAGCTGCAACCAAGAACACTGAAGTGCTTATTCATTGGGTATATGAAATATGTCAAGGGTTATAAGTTATGGTTCCTCTTGATGAGTCTGGATAAATCCAAAACTGCCTACTGAGATTTCCGGACAAGGGCAATTCGGACATAAACTACCCACTGAACTATCCGGACAGTATAAAAGTATAAAATAACTAAACACCTTTTGACTAAGCTATGTGATAATCAGCTTATTAAGTAAATGGGTCCTTCAACTTGACCCAGTTCCATAATTTGACCCAAAATCCCACGAGTCCATAATTAAGGGTATAAATACCCCAACTACTTTCATTAACTAGGGCAATGAACATTTAATACAACCAGGAAGCTCAAATCTCTCACTACTAAACACCCAAACATTTAATACTCTCAAAACTTTCCAAAACACTTGAGAAAATTACCCTCAGCTTAAAATAAACCTCACCAAATTGGCGACCATAGTGGGAGAAGAAGGTTCTTGAATCTAGCATTCAAAACCAACAAAGAAAACTGGTTTGGATGAATCTAGACGAGAAAACAATTTCACCACCTTTGGTGGATGTGGTGGGGGAAAACAATGAGTAC
The DNA here is from genome assembly GCA_036936605.1 of Limnanthes douglasii subsp. nivea. NCBI lineage: Eukaryota > Viridiplantae > Streptophyta > Magnoliopsida > Brassicales > Limnanthaceae > Limnanthes > Limnanthes douglasii. The sequence continues at coordinate 121,423,815 of JAUPFV010000005.1, read as the reverse complement.
ACTACCAAAGAGCGAGATAAGTTAAAAGCTGAAATAGAAGCATTGAGGGCCTCTAGAAAGGCAGAGATGGGTTTAAAGGAAAATTCAAATGCGTCAGTCATTCACCATACTGACAACCCAAGGGAGAACGATACATCAGCAAAGACTCATTTGAGCACGAAAAAGACCCATGTTAGTTCCAAGAAGTCTCACCGGTTCAAGCCGGTGGAGAGCTCAGAATCTGAGTCCTCCAGTAGCTCTTCAAACGAGGATGAGCTTGAGGAGTCCTTGTCATCAAGCAGTGATGAGGGGAGGTCCAGGAAAAAACAAAAGCTACTTAAAAAATATGGAAAACTAAAGAGGCATATGGGAAAAGGGTCGTCTCATAGCCACAGCCATAGTCACAAGCATGTGGACCAGTTGCTCATTGATCATTTTGTTTTCCATTATGAGACATGTATTTTTACAACACCTAACAAAGACATAGTTTTTAGTCGTAGTCGGAATTGGAGGCAATCGCCATTGTCTGCCAAGATATTGTCAGGAAACCTTCCGAAGAGGTTTGACAATACTAATATGGAGAAATATGCTAGGAGCAAAGATCCGGACAACCATCTAGAACAGTTTAAAAATTTTATGATGAATTTTGATGACGATGACAAACTTATGAATAGAGCCTTCTCCCAATCCTTTACGGGAAGTGCTTTGAAATTAATACAACAGCTTGCCAAAGGGTTGTATCAGAAACTTCGATACGTTTTGGGTTGCCTTCCAAAAGCAATTTGTAGGGAGTAAAGAGGTGAACAGAAATTGAGATACTATTATCCATTTTTCCCAAGATCCAAATGAGTCGCTGAAAGACTATATAAGCTGGTTCGTAAATAACAAGAATAGGAATCTAGCTGATTCAGTAACAAGGAAGAAGGTCATGACTTGGGGCGGTTTGCTAAATCAGGTGGGAAACAAATCAACGTTGATGAAACAAAAACGACTAGGGTACACAGACAATTGAGGTCTACCCCAGCTGCTCCAAACCAGAACTAGTCCGGGTACAAGGCCAAAGAAACCGAACAGTGGTCCGACAGGGCCAAACAGACTCAATCCCACCCAAATCCAACTCAGAGCCAGCAGTCTAGAAATAAACAAAGACCTTGGTTCCAACCGAAGTGGTTTGCTGAGTTAAAGGAGAATGTGGCAACCATTTGTGACAAAACTAAAGATGAGGTGCATTTCAGGAATCCAACAGCGCTTCAATCTCCCAGGGAAAGTCGTAATACTTTTTTTTGCCAGTATAATCATGATATTGGCCACAACACTGAATACTGCATTGCTTTAAAACAAGAGGTATAAAATCTTATTGAAAGAGGCAAGCTGGGAGCTTATGTCAAGAGAAGGAGTGTAAACAGGCATGACAATGCTCTCCGAACTGGCCTAACAAACAATGCGGGGACGTTTGCTCCAAAAGGGTCTATGGTGATCCTTGAAAGATTTGATGTTGATTCAGAGTATTTGGATCCTGATCCAACCTGGAATAAAGTGGGGGTCATAACAGAATGAACTAAGACATTTCCGGACTCATAAGCTTTTTTGAGTCACTTATTATATTGGGGGGGGGGGGGGGACACTATGACTGCGTCGACTCCTTCTTCAAGGAAGAGGTATGTTCACACTCTAGTTACTCAGTTAGAGGGAGGCAAGTCTTATTATCAGTCTCAAATTCCTTTTCGTTTTATTATTTTTGATGAGGGTTATTTAAGAAATATAGTTAGGCCTCATGAGAATGTTGTAGTGATAGGAGCTTCAATTGAGGGAAACGACATCAGGAAAATTTTGATTGACACTGGCAGCTCAACCAATATTCTCTTTTTAAGTTCTTATAAGCAGATGAAGAACCTGGCAGTGATTCAACGTTCGAACATATCCATTGTGGGCTTCATAGGGAGCTCTACGGATGTAATCGGGAAATTTGAGGAGAAGGTATTGTTGGGCAAAAGCCCTTTCAAGAAGATGGTCAGGGTACTATTTGTTTTGGTAGATTTCCCCACATGTTACAATGCGATCTTTGGGAGGTCCTGGCTCTCTAGGATGCATGTTGTGGCTTCAACAGTCCATCAATGTTTAAAGTATGCAGTTCAAAGACAAGTGGAAGTTGTCCTGAGTATCCAAAAGATAGCAAAAGAATGTTATACAACTGCACTTGCTCCTAAACCTTTTGGGGCAGTCCGGATTAATGAAGATTAGCAGTTGTTGTGGCCCTCTTGGGGTGAGGGTGAAATTGATGACCCTAGAGAGACCCTTGGTGTTTTGATACCAATTGAAGAAGTTGAAACTCACTCTCTGGCTGAAGGAAGGAGTGTTAAAGTTGGCCCCAAGATGGCACCAGAATTGAAGAAAACGTTGTTGTCCTTTTTGGCAAGTCGCCAACGTGTTTTTTCTTGGTGCAATCCTGATGTGACCGGAGTACCAACAAGTGTTATATCACACAAGTTGTCTATGCGAAGAGATTTTGCACCTGTTTTGCAAAAAATGAGAGCTTTTTCTAAAGAGAAAGCTTATGTAATAGTCCAAGAAGTTGACCGGCTTACCAAGATGGAGCACATAAAGGAGTCTTAGTATTCTTTATGGACAGCCAACCTAGTGTTAGTTAAGAAAAAGACTGGGAAATGGCGTATATGTATCGACTTTACTGACCTCAACAGAGCTTGCCCAAAAGATCTCTATCCAGTCCCCGGATAGATCAATTGGTGGACTCCATATCTGGAAGCAAGCTATTATCGTTCATGGATGCTTTCTCTCGCTATAACCAGATACAAGTGGATCCGAAGGACCAGGAACACACTACCTTTGTTACAGATAGGGGTCTCCATTGTTACAAGGTGATGCTACTTATCAGAGGTTGGTAAACAAAGCATTTGCTGATTAGATTGGAAGAAATATAGAAGTTTATATCGATGACATGATGGTTAAATGTTTAGAAGAAGAGTTGCACCTAACTGATCTTCAAGAAACTTTTGCCAACTTGAAAAAGGTTAATTTAAAATTGAATCCAGAAAAATGTGTATTTGGGGTGCAGTCCGGAAATTTTTTGGGTTATGTGATAAGTGAAAAAGGGATACAGCCTGATCCAGACCAGCTCGAGGCCCTATTAAAAATGGACCCTCCTCGAAATATTAAAGAAGTACAAAGGTTTATAGGAAGATTGGTTGTTTTAAATCGTTTTATTTCAAGGTCTTCATACAAATGTGCCCCGTTCTTTCAAACCTTGAAAGGTGCTAAAGACTTCAACTGGTCTCCACAATGCAGCCAGGCTTTTGATGAAATAAAAAAGCACTTGTCTTCTCCCAAAACCCTTTTTAAGCCTATTGAAGGAGAAACTCTTTCTGTATACTTGGCTCTCTCAGAATGTGCTATAAGTGCAGTGTTGGTATAAGAGGTGGACAATTATCCTTGTCTGGTGTACGACATCAGCAAGAGTCTGATAAATGCAGAAAAAAGGTACCTAAAGCTTGAAAAGCTGGCACTGGCCTTAGTGATTGTTGCCAGAAAAATGAGGTTGTATTTTCAGTCTTATTCCATCATCGTCGAAAGTATTTTCCACTAAAGAATGTTCTTCAAAAAGCAGACATATCAAGCAGGATGACCAAGTGGTCAGTGGAGTTGGGTGATTATGACATTGATTTTTCCCCACGAACTGCTATCAAAGCACAATCTGTTACTGATTTCTTAGTAGAGTTTCATTCGAACAGAAGTTCTAAACAAGCTTCAGAAGAGAAATGGGTTGTCCGGAAAGATGATGGATCAAGCACAATGGGTTGTGGGGCTCGGATTTGTTTAACTTCTCCATATGGTGATACATTATACCAGGCTATATGTTTTGCTTTCAGGGCCTTTAACAATGAGTCTGAATATGAAGCATCTATAGCTGGTCTTAAGTTAGCTTTTCTATGTGGTGCTAAAAGAGTTAGATTGATGATTCATTCTCAGCTTCTTATCCACCATGCTCAAAGTTAGTATGAAGGCAAGAAGGAACAACTGATCAAATACTTTTTTGTTCTTAAAGAAGTGGCAGCCAACTTCAAAAATATTTGTTATGAGCATATTCCTAGATCGGAAAACACGCTGGAAGACTCTTTAGCAACCATAACATACTCTGAGTCCTATCCATGGATTCATGTACAAGAATGCCCATCCACACAATCAAATCAAAACAAGGAAGATGAGAAGAGCTTAAGTGTACAAGTAGTACAATCTAATGATTGGAGATATCCCCTTCTCCAATACATCTCTGATGGAATTTTGCCTCCGGAGAAGGCTATGGCAAGGGAAATGTAACAAGGGTTGATGGTTTTTTATCATAAGGGAGGTTATTTATAAAAAAAGCGTTCAACACACCTCTCCTGCGTTGTTTGGGGGCTGAAGAGTCCCAAATTTTTTTATCTGAACTACATGATGGAGAAGGATCAGCACACTGTGGCTATAGAGCTCTAACCCGGAGGGTTTTAATTGTCGGATGCTATTGGCCATCCATAATGGCATATGGTAAGGAATTGGTGAAAAAGTGTGACCCATGCCAAAAGTATGGTTATAAAATTCATATCCCAACAGTTCCTATGGAGTTAATTTCTGAACTAGTGCCTTTTGCTCGTTGGGGACTCGATTTAGTTGGGCCTCTACCAATGGAGTCCGGAGGATGCAGGACTATTATTGTAGCCATTGACTATTTCTCAAAATGGATAGATACCGCTCCCCTAGCAGGAACCATTTCAAAAGCTGTTATAAAATTTATTTTGTCTAACATCTGTTGCAGATTTGGAGTTCCACAAAAGATAACCACAGATAACGGGCCACAATTTGATAACAAGGATATAGAGAGTTTTTATGCCTCCAGAGGCATTCAGCACTGCTTCTCTTCTCCTTTTCACTCACAAGAAAATGGCCAAGTTGAAATGGCAAACATGACCATTTTGTCCGGCTTAAAAAAGAACTTAGAAGGGGCTGCAGGGAAGTGACCAAGTTATTTACAAGAAGTATTGTGGGCCTACCAGACTACTCATAGGGCTGCTACTCAAGAATCTCCTTTTGTCCTGGTGTATGGGATGGATACAATTACTCATGTAGAAGCAACCCTACCATCATACAGAGTCCACAACTATTCCGAACAAGCCAATGAATTGGCAATTAGGAGGCAGTTAGACTTAATAGAAGAAATAAGGGTTAAGGCTCATCTTACAACCACCCATTACCAAGGCTTGATGAGGAGCAGATTTGCTTCGAAGATCAAGAGAAGGAATTTTCAATCAGGAGATAAAGTGATAAGAAAGGTTTTCTTGCATACTAAGGAAAAGCAGTTCGGCAAGTTGGCTCCGAAGTGGGAAGGCCCTTATGAGGTCTCCGAAAAGCTTAAGCCTGGGACATATAGGCTTCAAGATAAAGATGGAAGAATTCTGAAGCACCCATGGAATATTAAACACCTCAGGTTATATCTAGATTGAAAATTGTGTAAATATTTACTTGTTTAAAGTCAATGTAAATATTAGGGGGCATTCTCTTTCCTACCCTGGTCGCGCAGGGAGGTTTCAATGAGGTGTCTAGTTTTTTAAATAATATACGATGCCTTCTTAAAACATTCGGTTTGAGTTGATTACAATTCTTTTCAAGTTTCCAATTTAATACTGAGGATCTTTGACAGATCGGATTAATCTGGTTGAATGATGACCATTAAATACATGTCATCGGAGATATTAAACACTCTCACTTTACATATTTTTGAAGTAAAAACGGGCTCTTTAAACATTAGCCATTAAAAATGAAATTAAGTATGGAATAAAACAAGATTTGATAGATAAGCTTGTCCCGATATGATAGATAAGCATGTCTGGCTGAAGGAATGAGTGTTAAATTTGGCTCCAAGATGGCACCAGAGTTGAAGAAAAAATTGTCCTTTTTAGCAGATCACCAACGTGTTTTTGCTTGGTGTAATTCTGATGTCACCGGAGTGCCTGCAAGTGTTATATCACACAAGCTGTCCATACGGAGTGATGTTGCACCTGTTGTGCAAAAAATGAGAGCTTTCTCGAAGGAGAAATTTGATGTGATAGTCCAAGAAGTCAATCGGCTTACTAAGATGGGGCACATAAAGGAGTCTCAATATTCTTTGTGGACTGCCAACCCAGTGTTAGTTAAGAAAAAGAATAGGAAATGGTGTATGTGTATCGATTTTACTGATCTCAATAGAGCTTGCCAAAAAGATCTATATCCGGTCCCTCGGATAGATCAGTTGGTGGACTCCACATCTTGGAACAATTTATTATCTTTCATGGATACCTTCTCTGGGTAAAACTAGATAAAGGTGGATCTGAAGGACCAAGATCACACTACCTTTTTTACAGATAGGGGTCTCCATTGTTACAAGGTGATGCCTTTTGGGTTAAAACAATATGGGGTTACTTATTAGAGGTTGGAGAACAAAGCATTTGCTGATCAGATTGGAAGAAATATGTAAGTATATATCGATGACATGATGGTTAAAAGCTTAGAAGAAGAGTTGCACCTAACTGATCTTCAAGAAACTTTTGCCAACTTGACAAAGGTTAATTTAAAGTTGAATCCAGAAAAATGTGTGTTTGGGGTGCAGTCCGGAAAATTGTTGGGTTATGTAATAAGTGAAAAGGGGATACAGGCTGATCCGGACCAACTCGATGCCCTGTTAAAAATGGACCCTCGTCGAAATATTAAAGAAGTACAAAGGTTGAAAGGAAGATTGGATGCTTTAAATTGTTTTATTTCAAGGTCTTCGGACAAATGTGCCCCGTTTTTTCAGACCTTGAAAGGTGTTAAAGACTTCAACTAGTCTCCACAGTGCGGCCAAGATTTTGATGAAATAAAAAAGCATTTCTCTTCTCCCAAAACCTTTTTCAAGCCTGTTGGCGGAGAAACACTTTACGTATACTTGGCTGTGTCAGAATGTCCTATAAGTGCAGTACTGGTAAGAGAGGTGGACAATTATCCTCGTCCGGTGTACTACATCAGCAAGAGTCTGATGGATGCTGAAAAGAGGTACCTAAATCTTGAAAATCTGGCACTAGCCTTAGTGATTGCTGCTAGAAAAATGAGGCCATATTTTCAATCTCATTCCATTATCGTCCGAACATCGTTTCCTTTAATGAATGTTCTTCAGAAAGCGGACATATTAAGCAGGATGACCAAATGGTCAGTGGAATTGGGTGATTATGACATTGATTTTTCCCCACAAACTGCAATTAAAGCTCAATATGTTGCTGATTTCTTGGTAGAGTTTTATTCGAGTAGGAGTACTAAACAAGCTTCTGAAGAAAAAACTAAAAAAGAGTGGGTTGTCCAGACAGATGGTGGATCAAACACAATGGGTTGTGGGGCTGGGATTTGTTTTACCTTTTCATATGGTGATAAATTATACCAGGTTATATGCTTTGCTTTCATAGCTTCTAACAATGAGTCTGAATATGAAGCAGCTATATCTGGTCTATAGTTAGCTTTTCTGTGTGGGGCCAAAAGAGTTAGATTGATGAGTGATTCTCAGCTTCTTATCCACCATGCTCAAGGCCAGTCTGAAGCCAAGAAGGAGCAGTTGATCAAATACTTATTCATTCTTAAAGAAGTAGCAGCTAACTTCAAAGATGTTTGTTATGAGCATATTCCTAGATCGGAAAACATTCTCACAGACTCCTTAGCAACCATAGCATACTCTGATTCCTACCCATGGATTCATGTACAAGAATGCCCATCCATACAATCAAATTAGAGCAAGGAAGAGGAGGAGAGCTTGAGTGTACAAGTGGTTCAATCCAAATATTGAAGATTTCCCCTTCTTCAATACATCTCTGATGGAATTTTGCCTCAAGAGAAGGCTATGGCAAGGAAAATGAAACATAAGGCTCGTGGTTTCTTGATCATAAGAGAGGTTCCCTATAAAAAAAAGTCGTTCAACAGACCTCTCATGCGTTGTTTGGGGGCTGAAGAGTCCCAAATTGTTTTATCTGAACTACATGATGGAGAAAGATCAACACAATGTGTCTATAGAGCTCTAACCCGGAGGGTTTTGTTGGCTGGATACTATTGGCCAAGCATAATGGAAGATGTTAAGTAATTGGTAAAAAAATGTGACCCATGCCAAAGCTATGGTAACGAAAATCATATCCCAGCAGTTCCTATGTTGTCAATATCTGAGCCAGTGCCTTTTGCTCGTTGGGGACTGGATTTAGTTGGGCCTTTACCAATGGCGTCCGGAGGGTGCAAGAATTTTATTGTAGCCATTGATTATTTCTCAAAATGGATAGAAGCAGCCCCCCTGGCAGGAACTACTTCAAAAGTTGTTATAAAATTTATCTTGTCTAACATTTGTTGCAGATTTGGGGTTCCACAAAAAATAACCACAGATAACGGGCCACAATTCGATAATGAGGATTTGGAGAGTTTCTGTGCCTCTAGTGGCATTCAACATTGCTTCTCTTCCCATTTCCACCCACAAGCAAATGGCCAAGTTGAAGTGGCGAACATGACTATTTTGTCCGGTTTAAAAAAGAATTTAGAAGGGCTGCAGGGAAGTGGCCAAGCTATTTACAGGAAGTATTGTAGGCATATAGGACTACTCCTAGAGCTGCTACTCAAGAGTCTCCTTTTGCCTTCATATATGGGATGGATGCCATTACTCCTATGGAAGAAACCCTACCATCATACAAAGTCCACAACTATTCTGAACAAGTCAATGAGTTAGAAATTAGGAGTCAGTTGGACTTAATAGAAGAAATAAGGGTTAAGACTCATCTTAGAACCACCCATTACCAAGGCTTGATGAGAAGCGGATTTGCTTCCAAGATCAAGAGAAGGGATTTTCAATCATGAGATAAAGTGATAAGAAAGGTTTTCTTGCTACTAAGGAAAAGTAGTTCGGCAAGTTTGCTCCGAACTGGGAAGGCCGTTATGAGGTCTCCGAAAAGCTTAAGCCTGGGACATATAGGCTTCAAGACAAAGATGGAAGAATTCTGAAGCACCCATGGAATATTGAACACCTCAGGTTATATCTAGAATAAAACTTGTGTAAATATTTTCTTGTTTAAACTCAATGTAAATATTAAGTGGGCCATACTCTTTCCTACTCTGGTGGCGCGAGGAGGTTTTAATGAGGTGTCCGGTTTTTTCAAGAAAATATGATGCTTTCTTACAGTATTCGGTGTGGTTTGATTACAATTCTTTTTAAGTCTTCAATTTAATGCTAAGGATCTTTGACAGATCGGATTAATCTGGTTGAATGATGACTATTAAACGCATGTCATCGGAGATATTAAACACTCTCACTTTAAATATTTTTGAAGTAAAGAAGGGGTCTTTAAACATTAGCCATTAAAAATGAAAGTAACTATGGAATAAAATAAGATTTGATAGATAAGCCTGTCCGGATATGAACCGGATAAAGTTACTAAAATAAAAAATTGCTTTGGCCATCCAAGGACTTAAAGTGTTGTGAAAGACTTATCCAGACTCAGTCCGGATATAATTACAAAAATTCTTTGGCCATCCAAGGACTTTAGTAGTTCGCAGGATTAAGAAAGCACAAAAATAGTTAAAAACCTCAGGGTTTATTCCCTTTCGGATGTTCCTGTCTCACCTCCTTTTTTGGGGCCTTTGGGTTCAGAGCTTGAACTCTCCCCGGTTCCTTCTTCTTCATCGGTGGTAGAGTCGATTCCACTAGAGTAGTTCTTTTTATCACCATCTACCATGGTATGGAACGAGATATCTTCATACTCCACACATTGCCACATGGGACCAAGCGTCCTCTTCGGGAACGTTTCATGGAAGAGTAACACCATGTCAGACTTCACTTCGGCATACCTTGTTGCCAAGGAGTCTATCACCTCGTTGGTGTATTTATCAATGTTGGCCTGAATTTTTTGTTCCTCATCTTTCTCCAAGTCTTCTTTCTCCTTGGTTACCTTAGACACAGCCTTTTCAAGGGAATTCTTTTCATCGGACAAGGTCTGGATGGCACCATCTTTGGTCTTCAGATCTTCCTTTAAGGTTGAGAGATCTTTCTCCAGACCAGAGCACTTAGCTTGGAGCTCAGTATTAGCATTCTCTGAAGTGGTCAGCTTGGTCGACAGATCTTCCTTATTCTTCTTCAACACTTCAAGTTCTTTTTTCAACTCTTCTATACTTTGATTGGCATTGAGGAGGTTGGTTGATAGGGACTCCTTGTCTGTATTAAGGGTTTGGATAAGAATGGACTGATTTTTCACCTGCCTCTCCAGATCAAGCACAGGTTGCATATGACCTAGAAGAGAATGGGCCACCATATCCTGGTCCTCGGAAATAGAAAAAGACTTACCATTGTAGGTCACCATGTTGGAAAAGCCTGAAGGACAGAACAGACCAGCAAAGTCATCTTTCTCTGAGTCGGTGAAATAAAGACCGATGTCTTGAAGGGATCTGATGTCAAGCCCTCCTCCGGTGCCCTCTCCCAGTTGCAATTCTGTTAGAATTTTCTCTACCAAAGTAGGGTCAGCAGGAGCTGGTGGAGGAGGAAGCTCCGAAGGGTGAAGAGTTATTTCTCGACCTTCTTCTTCTTGGCAGCCCTTTCATCGCTACTGGATCTCCATATTCGGTCCTTCTTCGGAGGCCTTGGTGGATTTGTTTTTTCTCCTTCCTCCTTGACAGTTTCATCTTCAACCACTTGGAGCAAGGAGGCATCGATCCCTCCTTGGTTCTCCCCTCCTTGGATCTCCAGACCGGTTTATTTTGCAGCAACCCGAACTACCTCCGTTGTAGCCTTCTTTTTCTTTCCCTTCATCTTGCTAGGAGCCTTGGCTCTAGAGGGAAAGGTCAGTTTACCATCTTATTCCTATGTTCGTTTGAGGATGACAACTGGGGATGGGTTGTGGTCAATTCTTCTCATGTGAGATCTCTCCGGCCTGTGGTATTCAATAGATGAGATCTCACCAAATTTCTAGAAGTAAAGCAGTTGTGGAAAGCATTCCCCCAACGTTCTGCGGCCCATTCATTCAACCTGACACATGTAGTCTACCCCTCCTTCAGATATCCAGTATACTCCTTCGGTAATACTGAAAAGGAAGTAATAAATGATTCAGAAGTGGAATATTTGTAAAGTGAAAAAGAGAAAATGAAAAACAAAATTGAAGAACTTACTTCTACTCTTCCACCTACTAGTAAGCATGATAGGGTTAGTCTTGGCTTTGATTTTTCTCCCATTCTCCCATGACCCAATGATGAATAAGAACTGAGTTCTCCAATTCTTCTCCGACTCCAACAAATCATCTACCACTTTGAAATTGTTTCCCATGTTGTGGTGATAGAATGAGATGTGATGATTCTTGCACAGGCTTTCCACTGCGGCACATTTCTCCATAGAGAGAGGGATTCGGGACAGCCTTGATGCCATTATGCAGGCAAGGAGGGAGTACCAAGCATTTAGACTTAATTGGCTTAAGCAAAGCTTAATCAGATGGAAGTACCCGACGATCTCTGGGTCTAAGGGGAATCTGAGCCCTCAGTTGAACAGCTCGGTGTAGATGACCACTTCATTTAGTTTGCAGTCCATTAGAGTCTTCGGAGTGATAGGAATCCTCACATTCACTGACTCGAGGATCCCCCACTTTGTCCAGATCCGGCCCAGCTCGGCAATATGAGTATAAACATAGTTTATGTTCTCCATGGCCAACAAATACTTCACATTGACTTTCTGAAAGCAAGGTCCAACCTTGCCCTCCAAGCACTCCGGGAGATTCGAATGAGCCACTCCAACCTTCATTTTGCATTTCCCTTTCCTATCAGAGGCAGCATCCCCAGCTTTCGCTGAGGCTTCAGTTTCGAAGGGGGCCTCTTTGATACTATCTTCCATCACTTCTTCCATCCTGTGGAATGTTTATCAGTTGTTTTGGATGGAAGGGTGTCAGCTTCTGGATCTACGGTCTATCCGGATGATTGAGCGCCAGTTTTGTCCAGAGGCCTAGTGTCCGGTTGGGGCTCAGTTCCGGAGGACTTTGCTTGAGAAGCTACTTTGGATGCCTCCAATCCAGAGGGCTTATCTCGTGGGGATCTTATAGATATCTCCAATCCGGAGGGTTTATCTTTGGATATTGATTTAGAGGCCTCTGGTTTGGATGGTTTTGATTGTGAGGCAGTCGCTTGGGCCTTCACCAAACGAGTTGTCCGACGTGAGTTGGATTTTTCTGGAGATTTTTCAATATCTGATCCCATGGCTATGAAAAGTGAGGGTTTTATAACGCTTGAAACTGCCTTTTCTTAGGTTATTAGAAGGTTGGGACTCTTGAACAGAGGAGCCTGATGGGATTGGTGAAAGATTTGGTTTGAACAGCTGTTTGGGTTTTGGATTTTTGGTAGAAGATGATCTTTGATCAGCTTCTTGGGTTGGTTTATCAAACTTGTCGCACAAGGAGACCGGGAGACCAGCAACGATACGCCTCTCTCGTTCAACTTTCCTTGATTTCTCTAATTCGGAAAGATTCAACCAGGCATCTTTTACAAGAGCGTTTCTAGCCGTGAACATAAAACTAACCAAGAACAATTTTGAAAGAAAGGGTGAAAAGCTCTGTAAAATATTTGTTGAGTGATGAAGATAATGAAACAGTGAAAAAATGGTTTATATATTAGTCGAAAAAGATAACTGATACCTAGGAGAAGACGAAGAGATTCGTGCAATGATTGAAAACGGCGCTGACGTGGGAAAAATTAAATACATAGGTTACTTTTTAGGTTTAGTGGGAGCGCCAATCTAGGTATAAAACGACTGGTAGGTCAAATAAAATTGCGACACGTGTCCCACGACCCAAAGAAAAACTCTTAGAATTCTAGGAAGAAGTCAGTCCGGACAAACCTCAAACCAGATACACAAGTGGGTCAGAAAATATCATTACTGACTAAGTGAATTTTTTATTCCTGCCAAAGATTTTTTACAAAGCCTAAAAAAGGGCTACTCATGAGTCCGGATAAATCCACCATTGCCTACTGAGATTTCCGGACAAGGGAAATTCAGACATAAACTGGCCACTCAACTATCTGGACAGGACAAAAGTATAAAATAACTAAACACTTTTTAACTAAGCTATGTGCTAATTAGCTTATTAAGTAAATGGGTCCTTAAACTTGACCGGTTCCATAATTTGACCCCAAATCCCATGGGTCCATAATTAAGGGTATAAATACCCCAACTACTTTCATTAATGAGGGTAATGAACATTTAATACATTCAGGCAGCTCAAATCTCTCACTACTAAACACGTAAACATTTAATACTCTTAAAACTTTCCAAAACACTTGACAAAATTATCCTCACCTTAAAATAAACCTCACCACCTCTAAGTGGGTTATAAAAAGTGTATGATAAGTAGGGATATGACATTCATAAATAATGATTATCCTGGTTTGGGTGGTGAAATGCCTGAAGCCCAACCTGATGGAAGAGACACGCTTGAGATTAAGGTGATGTCACCTGATCAGAACATGCTAGTATCTTAAGTGGATCTGATCTATCAAATACATTTGGACAAAAAGTATGTATGCATCTAGAAGGTATTCAAGCTCAACATGGTTACTAGATATAAATTAACATAATCAGAATAGTCATCTGAACTCCTTAAAGATACGGGTATGCCAAACTAACATTTTTTATTGATTGTTTCATTTGAAGTGATCCACTATAAACCTGAGAACTTCAAGCAGGCAATACAAAAGTGGGATAGATCAAAGTGATTTGTTGCTTTGAAAAAGAAAATACCTCTACTTTAGAAAAATAACACGTGAGATTGGTTGATTACAAGTGTATACAAAATGAATTTATCGAGTTGAAGTGGCTTGGTAAAATGCACGTTAGTTGCTAGATGATTCACTCAAATAAAAACTGTGATTACAATTAAATCTTCTCTCCTATAGTGAAACATAGTTCATTCAGTTTCCTACTTGTCATAGCTGCCAAGTTTGACATTAAGTTGGATCAGATGGACGTCAAGACAACTTTCCTACTTGGGATCATTGAAGAAACCATCTACATGAATCAACCTGGATGATTTATAGACAATGAGAAAAGTGATAAAGATATATCTTTTGAACAAAGCATTGTACGGTCTGAAGCAATCTCATGGGCGCTTTCTATTATTTTATGATGAATGATGGTTATGGAAGAACCGGTTATGACATTTGTGCATAAATGAAGAATACTGGTTTGCCAATATATATTACTATTGTATGTAGATGATATGTTTATTGCTAAAAAAATAGGTAGATATTAAGTCCTTAAAGGTAATGTTGAGGAGTATGGAAAAAAGATGAGTGAAAAGATACTTAGAAGATTAGAGAGCGATCTTGGAAAAATATCGAGTGTAAATTCTGGATTTAAAGTTTATGTATAAATTTTGTTCGTTATATGTATTGTGTAAACTATTGTTATTATAAACCTATCATGGGAATGATAATTAATATTTTTTGTAAAAAAATAGTGTAGATAAATTACCAAACCATTATTATATTATGGGTTTAAATTATTTTTACACTCTCAAGTATATTTCGCGGTCAAGGTTTGATTTAAAAAGGCTCGGTTTTCTTCTCTAAGAACAAAGTTCTTGGTCTAGCTTTTCCTTCTGTCGTTGAAGTTCCTTTAGGAATCTGATCATGTATCTTTCTTATCATTCTCTATGAATTTTTTCCCGGTTCATTTTCAATTTCTTGTTCCTGATCTCTGTTGTTAGTTACTGCTCTATTATGGAATATTTTCAAGATCTTCGATTTTCAATCAAGAATCTGCATCATTCCAAAAAATCAAGAGAAGTTGAAGATTTGGATAAAAGAATTCATCAAGAAAAAAAAGCGTACGCGGAAACTTTGTGCAACCAGAAAAAACGAGAGGAATGCTATCCAATGTACTATCTACACAAAACAGATTATTATTTAGTTTCATTCCCACAAAGTCTTAAAGACTTGTTGACCAATCAAATGATATATACGCTAATTGGAATGTTCAACCAATGAATTTTAAAAAAGCAGATTATCAATTATTATATTTTTTACACAAAATGAAACTAAAAATGAATGTAATATTAGTGTCTGGAATAATCACCTTTTGCTGCTTGAATTTAATTCTAAATATGGTATGTGCAAAGTGTGGGCTAGGAATATCTGGTACCTGGATAATTCAGCCATGAGATTGCTGAAATTGACTCTTGTGTTCAACACGAAATTCGAATAACTTGTTAGCCCAATCTGAAAAGATTACCAGAGTTCTAGAAAATACCACAACTCATGTTTGGCTTGGGTGGATTTGGGAAAAACTATGGGTGTTGGATAAATGTTAGATATAAAGATCTGCTAAAATGTTGTGACCATTGCTATCATAGTGGTTATGATTTCAGTTCCTGTAACATAGCTCAAGAAAACAACAAGTAAAAAGAGACAAATATTAGCATGACAACTAAAATAGGATCTGATGAAGGCCCAAAAGATGAAACTATCACAAATAGAAAGAAAGATAACAACCAAAAATTAAAGTCCATCAGTGTGGCTCATATTCAGGCTAAAAATTTGAAATCTACAACCAATAATGACCCTTGAATGACTTTTAATCAATCCAACACCAAAGATAAGAAAAGAAACACACAAAATAGTCAGATAATGACTCCTAAGGATGATGAAATAATTGATGCAATTCAATCTTTGGATAGAGGCTATATCCTGGATTACGAAAACAAGATTTATGAGAATTCTACTCTTGATAAAGAAAGTATTGGAATCTTGCAAGTGACTCCAATACACAAGAAAAAATATTGTGACATTGAATTCCATAACATTTTGAATAAGAAACTCAAAGATGGAATGAAGAAAACTAACAGCCTAGACATAAAATCCCTGCGATTTTTAGGGACAACCAAGAAGGTTAAGTCTATTTCAAGATGAGTAAGATACTGAACTGGAACATAAGAGGAATCGGTAACAAGTCTATGGGTAGAATACTCAAATCAATCATTTCTAATGAAAATATTAACCTTGTTTCTATCCGGAGTCTTTTACTAAAGTGGACAACATGCGTTCTACCTTTACTAAGATTGGTTTCGAAATTTTTGCTGCTAATTCTACGAATAAGATTTAGTTCTTTTAGAAAAATGAGTTTTCAGTCAAAGTTATTTAAACCATACCCAATACCTTCACATGGAAATCTTTGAAATTAATCTAAACATTAACTTTCTTCTAACTATTTTGTATGCAAAGCGTCAGCGTTATAACAGGAGGGATCTATGGACTTCTTTGAAAACTATCTCTACAACTGCTGACAACAAGAACTGGATTATAATGAGGGATTTCAACGTAATTTCCTCCCTAGATGAGCCGATTGGATACCTAACATACTTCATGGATAGCACTGAATAATTTAATGAGATGAGAAGGGGATGCAACGTAGAAGACGCAGGTTACTATGGCTCTAAATACACTTGGAATAAAAATTCCAAATGGAAAAACTAGATAGAGTTTTAGTTAACTCTACCTGGTGCCACAATTTCAATGATACTAAAGTGATGCATATGTCCAGAACATGTTTTGATCATAGCCTATTATGCATCACTATTAGTAATGATAAAATCACTCACCAAAAAAGCTTTAAATTTTTAGACATGTGGACTCTTGATAGTGATTTCATACCTTTTATGGAAAATAACTGGAATAATGATATTGCCGGCTATCCTCTCTTTATTGTTTGGCAAAAGCTCAGTAGATTTAAGCATGTTTAAGGAAATGGAACAAATCCTATTTTGGTAACACATTTGATAAGGTGCGGGATGCTGAAAAACAAGCTAAATGCATGGAAATTCATCACCAAGAAGTTAACAGTTTAGAATCCAAATTGAAGCTTTCCAAAGCTAATGCTGAGCTTCTTTTAGCTCTTAAAATGGAAGAGGCTTATTGGTACCAAAAATACTATACTACATGGCTTAATGATGGAGACAAGAATACCAAAGGTTTTCACAGATTTGTTAACAAGAAAAGGAATAATAATATCATCAATAACATAAAGGATTGAGAGAACTAGATTAGTGATAAAAAGCTTATAGCGCAATCAACTGCATCTTTTTTCAAAAGTCTTTCTAACTGAGCCTATGGTGGCGGTATAAGAGGCGATTGCAAACACAAGAAATAAGAAGACAAGACATAGAACAAATTAACCCTAACCCTAGGTTAGAGTATCAGAGACTTTCAGAAAAACTCAAATTTAATTCCAAAAAGTTTGACGACAAAAATAGGGTTTGAGAGACTTTTATAGAAGTGCTCAAAACCCTATGCCAAAATTCTAGATTGTTCCTCACAGAATAAAATAAAGTCCAACTCAATTTTAAAGTGATTGGAGCTGGTTAAGTATTTTAAGTAAATCTGATAAAAATAGAATAGTGTAGAAAATTAACGAAAACAGCAAAAAGAGGGCCTAAAGATGGATTTTCGGGCTTGAACTTCATCGCCAAGCTTCGTCCTCATGATGCTTTCGAAAATAATTGGGCTTCTCGACCCATTCGATTTGAGTTATCATAATACCTGATTTAGATAATCGAACCCCCAAATAAAGACCATTTTTGTTTGTCCAAAAGGGTCATATAGCCATGGGCTTATGCAACTACATCAGCCTGCCTATTATAGCAAGAAAGAGAAGGATAATCTCATGAATAACCCTATTTTGATAACATTCTTAAGCTTATCACTAATATTGATAATGATAACCTCATGTCCATTTCTAATGAGCAAGAGATTCATGATATTATCACTAACCTTAATCCATCAAGTGCTACAGGTATGGTGGTTTTAATGGTTGCTTATACAAGACTTGTTGGCCTATAATTAAATAGGATATCTGCTTGGCTATGTCTAAGTTCATCTTGGGGAATAATATTTTTAAAGGTATTTTAGCCACATGTATTTGCCTCATTCTGAAATCCTCTAGTCCTACAAATTGGAAGGATTTTAGCTTCATTAGTTTATGTAGCATGCTTAACAGAATTATGTCAAATATTATCAACAATAGAATAACAATGATCCTCCATAAAGTTATTTATATGGTTCAAAGGGCATATGTCCCTAATACTTCTATTCATGATAATATATTAATAGCTAAAGAGCTCATATATGTTTTAAACAATAAAAAGAAGGCTAGTAACATCATAATACAAGGGAATATGTCAAAGGCATTTGATAAACTCTCTCACAGATTTATATCTAAATTTCTTACGTCTTTTAGCTTTGCTCCTGACTTTGTCAACTGATAAATAACCTAATTAGTTTTGTTCATGTTTATATGCTCATTAATGAAAATGTTTATGATTTCTTCAAAACCAAAAGAGGATTGAGACATGGGGACTCTTTTTGTCCCCAGTCTTTTCATTGGCTGAGGAAGTTCCCATACTGGCTTTACAAGATGTTTAATAATAATAAAGCTATGCAATTTTCCTTTAGAAGCAACTTGATGACTCCTAGCTTAGTGTTTGATGACGATATTCTGATACTTACTAATAATATGGATGCTTCTATTTATAATTATGGAAAGTTTTTGCAAATCTATCACAATGTATCAGGGTAAATGATCAACAATGAAAATACTAAAATCATTATGCCATCAAGAATCAGTAACACAAGAATTGTTTCTTTTACCAACCTTTCTTGGTTCAGCTCAAGCTCTCTTTCAACTGAATACCTGGGCCTCAACTTAAAAAATAACAATAAAGCCAGTAACTACATTAATATGATTAACAAAATAAATTTCAAGATTAAGGAATGAGAAAACAATAAGTTATCGTTTTGGAGAAAAACTAACCCGATTAGCTCGGTCCTGATGGCTATTCCAACATATTTAACTTAAAGTTGTTTTATTCATAAGTCCATTGTTTATAGGATTGAAAAATATTTTTAACATTTTTTTCTGGGGATCTTCAACAACTGAATACAAGATCCACTTATCTTCTTGGACAGCTTTTTGAAAGCCTTTCAATGAAGGGGGTCTAAATATTTTTAATATTACTGACTTACAAGATGCATTTGCTTGTAAATTGTGGTTGAATTTCAAGAAAAACAAGAGCTTGTGGGCTAATCTAATGCAAAGTATCTACTGCAAGAAGCTCCACCCTTTGCAGACTTCTTACACTAGAGCATGCTATAATACTCGGAAAAGGTTAACTCAAATAAAGCAGATTGCATAACCTAACATTACATGGAACCTACGCAAGGGAGACATTGAATTTTGGCTTAAAAATTGGTATGGCCAGCCTCCCCTTATTACTTTTAATGATAATTATGATAACTCAGGGTACATGCAGCAGATGGTTAAGGATTACTAGATAATAACAAGCTAAAGATGTTTTTAAATCAAACCACTATTGAGAAGATTCAAAAGATTGTTATCAACACTAATCAAGAGGACTCAATCCTTTGGAAATTTTCCAATGACTCCAATTTCAGCACTAAACATACCTGGAATCACCTGAGAAGCAAGCATAACATATCCAATATGTTTGGAAAAATATGGAACTCGGTAACTCTTATAAAATTCTCCTTTATGACATGGAAACTTCTTCATAATTTCATTCTTATTGATATAATTTTTGCAAAAAACACTTAGTTACTGTATCTAAATGCCAATTCTGCTGTAATATAGAATCTCATAAGCATCCGTTTATTACGTGTGATTTTTCATGAAGTTTGTGGTGCTACTATGCTGACCTATTTAAAATCAAAATTGAAAAGTTTATGACTATAGCTCATATGATTAGAGCTTGATCCTGGTATGCTAGTTATGTTGTTTATGTCAGAACTATAATTCCAATAATTATTATATAGACAATTTGGAAAGCTATAAACAATTCCTAAATCAACAGAAATGAACAGATTACCGAGGCTACCATTAGGTATATTAACTGTATAATTTTTAGTCTCGATCATTATAATAGTCTTAGATCCGAGCATTGGAAAGAAGACTTCAATGTTGCAAAAGAGTTTGGGTTCATAAATTACATACATGATAAACGAAATCCTAGCTACCTAAAGTGGTGTCCCCCTAGTCCTGATTATCTGAGACTAAACATTGATGCATCATGTCAGCTGAATGGAGATTCAGGTGGTGGCATAATAATCAGAGTTCATATCGGTAAATCATTCTTAGATCTACTAATATTTATGACAAATTGACTCCGATTATGGCTGAATCCCGTGCTCTGTTAGATGGATTGCTGCTCTGCAAAAAGAATAGTTGGAAAATATTGAAATTGAAACTGATTCCTTGTTAGTAGTTAACATGTTATCTAATGGTATATATCATTGGCCCCTGAAGCAAACTCTTCAGTGCTAAAAAAGGTTAATTGTTTCGACTATGACTATATCTTACATTTATAGGGTTCAAAATAAAGCAGCTGATTGGCTTGCTAAATAGACCCTGAAATGCAAGATGAAATCTGAATTCTCTAATTTTCAAGCTCCAAATGCTTTAAAAGCAATCACCTTTTTTGAAAGTTTAAACATGGGTTACTTTAATACTAAAGACTAATATGAGCTTTAATCTTCTAAATATTATTTACTTTAATGTTTTGGTAAATTTAATGATTTTCGTTGATATGATAGAAAAATATCGGTTCTTCTCTTGTCCTTTCTCTAACCATACAGCAAGCTCTGCTTGACACTTGTTTATATTTTTCATCCCTTTTTGCAGGTTCCAATCACGATGATGAACCCAAGATTTCTATGAAGATTCTTGAATTTTTTGGGTCTTAACGGCGAAGATTCAACTTCCATGTTTCTTATTGCTGAAATTATTGATTCATTCGAAAATTTGTTGTTCGGTAGTAGTTGGAATTTGAGTCAAAGAAGAGTTCAATTTCCAGTAGTGCAATATACCTTAGTTTGTCTGGTTTGGAGGGAAAGGAAATCTAATTTTCACTTTGGCGCCTTTCAAACCTAAATACTGGTGTAGAATTGTTGTAAGCTACTCTTAAAATGTTAGCCCCTTGTACTATTGTAAAGTCTCAACCTTTGACAATATTTCTAGAGGCTTAAATCGTTGTCTAGTCCATCGACTATCACATTTTCTGCCATTTAGTCCGTTGATTAAAAAATTACGGGTGAAAATCCTTTGACTATTGAAAATCTATAAAGTTAGTCCTCGCTCGTGGTCTTTTCCCTGATTCTTCCAAGTGACAGCATAGTTAAATGGTTCTTGTCTCAGAGATAGTCCCTCGACTTTTAATTTTAATTTTTATCCTTTAAATTTAATATTTTTTTTGTTTTTCTTTTTATTTTTTTCGCTTTTTTCTAAAAGAAAGGTTGAAACACCAAATTTCTTAGACTTTCATAAGTGAATTCGTCCCGAACTCCTTATCGCCTCCCATAACCGGATGCTTGCCCCGATCTTTAGTAAAAATACGATCGAAGATATTAATGAAGTTACTCTAAGTGAAATTTTTATCGTTATACCCTTCTAATGGAAATGATTGAAAACCATGTGTATGTTCGAAACAAATTAAAAAAAAAATAGTTGTGTAAATAGTCTAGGAAAAGATTGTGTCGTATCTCGGTTTAAGGGCGGAAACGACGGTGGTGACTTTAAAAAAACGGTGGAACTCGGAGGGTTGAGCTGCGGTAGTGGTATGAGGGGCGTGGGGTGTTTTGCAAGAGATAGAAGAAAATAAAAGTCGATATTAACAGCATCCACAACCGTACCTGTGGTTATACCCTTTTCGATTGAGGTTTCGATGTCGGAAACGACGGCGTCTAGAGGTTCGAGTTTTGTTTGAGGGTAGTGCTTGTGGTTGATCAAAAACGGAGTTGGGGGTGATTTAGGGAATGAGAGAGAAGTGGATTTATCTGTTTCTCGAGATTGTCTTCTTTTTAGTTGATTTTGCTTTCTTGTTTTCTTGAACTGTGAAGAGCAGAGACAGGTCAGTGAAGACGACGATACGTACAGAGTTTGGTGGGTAGTGATCAACATTTTTGAATGAGGATGAAAAGAAATGGAGGGAAGAGAGACTAATCAGATTATGTATATGGTTTGTGTTTATTTTAACAGTCGAGTTCGGGTAACAACATCTACAACCATACATATTAAATTTACATCTTAAATTTTTCAATGCAGAAATAAAAATTACACTTACAGTAACTTTGTAACTTCATTAATATCTGAAATGGTGGCCTCGATGGAGGTGTAAATCCATTAAACTTTGTTGTGAAGGTACTATGCATTTTCTAACCGATCCAGAAAAAGGAAACGAAAAAAAACAGAGTATCGCAAATTTTGTGATACTCTATTTTTAGAAAAATTTAAAAAAACAAAAAACAAAAAAAAATTAAAAAAAATTAAATACAAAGAGTAAAAATGGAATTAAAAGTCGAGGGACTATCTATGAGACAAGAACCGTTTAACTATGGTGACACATGGCAGAATCAGGGAGAAGACCACGCGCGAGGACTAATTTTATAGATTTTCAACAGTCAAGGGATCCTCACTTGTGATTTTTTAGTCAAGGGACTAACTGGCAGAAGATGTGATAGTCGAGGGACTAGACATCGATTTAAGCCTATTTCTAAATAATGGAATTTAATATAGAAATAGACTTAAATCGTTGTCTAGTCCCTCCACTATCACGTTTTCTCCTCCAAAAACTGAGGTTTTCAATTCTCGAGTCCGTCAGTCGCGTCGCTGGTCATCGTCAGAATCAGAGATTGAGACAGAGTTGGGGGTTGTCTCCAAGAACCCTCTGGCTCATCTCTCTTCTTCAAAAGTTACTTTTCTTCTTCGTTGATTTTGTAGTTTCTTACCATGAATTCTAGAGATAAAAATACTATGGAAAATGAAGAGTTCCCTTCTCTTCAGAATAATAAAGATCATGTTATGCAAAAATATTTCAAGAAATATTTTGCAGATGTGATTAAGCCCCATTACAATCCCATGTTTCGGGAAATTAGGCCTGATTATATTAAAGAAACAAAAGATCATTTTACCATTCAATATACAAAAGAAACGAAATACTTTCTTCACCCGCAGTCAAGAACTACTCTAGTGGAGAAAGCCCTAGTGAGTGCCGTCACCCAAACCTTTTCTTATCGAGCGGCTCTTGTTTTCCTAAGTTTGTCTTTATTTCTCATTTATGTAAGAAATGTTTGAAGAAAAGATAACCCATTTTCTTTTTTCTGTGTCGCGCCGATTTCTAAAATTGGATCTTTGTCATGCCGATCTCCTTCCGGTAATCCACCGTTCGCTGTCGCACCACTCGCTGCCATATACACTCTTTGTCGGTTTTTTTTCTTGCAAGCTCTGTTATTTTTAAAGATGAATAATGGGAGAACCTGTACTCTCTCTTGTACCAACCGTAAGCGTCGTGCCGCTCTCTCTCTCGTGTCGCGCTCTCTCTGCTGGTCGTGCCGCTCTCTCTGCCGGGTCGTGCCGCTCTCTCCCTCATGCCGCGTCGTGCCGCTTTCTGCCGCGCCGCGCTCTTTGTTGCGCCGCTCTCTGCCTCATGCCGCGTCGTGCCGTTTTCTGCAGCGCCACGCTCTCTCATGTACCTTTTGTACCGGTCATTCGAGAACTTGCTATCTCTTTTGTACCCACTCCGTTCTTTTTAAGGATGAATATTGGAACTGCATTTGTAGAAAAGTTCTCTTCTTCTCTTTATGTCACTCGCCGTTTTTTATGGTTTTTGCTTACGGTGTTGGAAAGCAGAAGAAGCCTAGCCTCTCTCCCCTGTAACCACCGTCATTCTTTCCTATGTGCCCAGTAATCTCTGGAATTAGGTGAAATGGCATTTCTTGTGTTTTGTGTGTAGCAAGGATATGTTGGAAGGTGTCAATATTTTCTTTTTCTGTATACATCTACTTTAATTTCTAGGTATTTGAGTGATTTTATTGTAGCCATATAGTTTTTCAGGAGAATGCTCCGGCGACCATGTATGTTTTTATATTTTATTTAATGTTTTTTTAAACAAAAAAAAAGAACTACTCTAGTAAGGAAGTTTAGCAATAGAATACCTAAACGATCTTCCATGAGTAACTTCTTAAATTCATTCAGATTTAAATGGGTTCATTCAGCTTTATTACTCTGGATTCGAGACACATTCTTATGGATTTTTTTAGGGACGATTTCAGCATCATATAGTCTAAAAATGTTTGGAATATAGATGGTAAACTATGCGAATTCTCAGATGGAACCCATATTTCAACAAGAATTATGAAAACCATATGTCTCTTATTTGGGTCCATTTCAAAAAACTGCCTGAGTTCATGTATCACTCCTCTGTTCTAAACGATCTTGCTTCGTCAATAGGTATTACCTACAAAGTCATTGTCTAGAAACTAACAGGGCTACCAGTAACGCTTGTTACGCTCAAATAGAAGTCGACATTTCCAAAGGTTTAAAACATAGAATATGGATAGGATTTGATAATTCTAATGATGGCTGCTGGATTAACTTAAGTTACAAAAACGTTCCTAATTACTGTAACAATTGTTACCATATAGGACACAAAAGTGAAGAATACAAAAAAGTTGGTAATTCTATTCTAAAAGAAGAAGAAAATAGAATCAAAGTTGTGGAAGATGTTGTTCCTGAAAATCAAAGAATTGAAGATATAGAAACTCAAAACTCTTCATCGAATACTCATAATATTGATTTAAAGGTTAATCAGTATCAAACTTTTAGTAAATTTTACAGAAGGAAATTAAAATCGATTATAACAAAAAATGATCAAAACAACGATCCTGAAGCTATGAGCACGTCTACAAAAGAGAACCTAACGCAAACTAGCAAATATCAAAACTGCCTTGAAGCTGTGAGTAATTCTATAAAAGAAGACATGGAAATAATTGGTGCTCTTCACAAGTTTGATCAAGAGTATGCCCAAAGTAGTATTCAGATTCAGATTAATCAAAATAATTTGACTCCAGAACAAGATAACATTGGCAGCAATAATGTTTCTCCAAGAAAAAACTCCCCTGGCCCAGATTTCAACACAATTATTAGCAACAAACTGAAGACTGCAAATAAAAGCAAAAAAATCACCAAACTTATTGTTAATTCTCTGCAGAAAAGAGAAAAAAAAACAACTAAAATCCCTATCAGATAATGATAAGGATAATTAGTTGGAATGCTCGCGACATTAACAATAAACCTACTTTGATGAGTGATGAGTCTGAATTCAGCATGCTCCCCGGACAGGGACAGATCAGTCCAAGACCTCCGGACCGGACAGATCGGACAAATCACATGGACCGGACAGATCACTTCGAACAACATGACCATAGGACTGTTCGAACTATGAAAAAAGTACTAAAAAACCTAAACACTTCTTGACTAAGCTGCTTGCTCTCCTACTTAGAGCTCATGGGTCTTTGAACATGACCCGGGTCCATTAAACTTGACCCGAAAGCCCATAAGGGCCCAAACACCAGGATATAAATACCCAACCACCTGCATTAACTATTGGTAATGAAAATTAACTGCTACCAAGCTGCTTAATTATCTCTCTACCCTCTAAACACTAAAAACACCCACATACTTCCTTAAAATACCAACTGAAATTACTAGCCTACCCTTAGGCGATTATTATCCACACCAAATTGGCGACCACAGTGGGAGCACGAAGGTGCCTGAATCAAGCATTCAAAACCAGCTAAGAAAATCTGTCCGTATGAATCCGGACAATCCCGAAGTACCACCAGCTCTGCTCGAAGTGGTGGGAGAGAACTATGAGTACACTATCGAAGAGCGTGATAGGCTCAGGGGTGAAATAGAAGATCTGAGAGCTGAAAAGGCCAAGATGGGCGTGAAAGAAAAATCCAAAGCATCGGTTGCTCATCCCACCGATAACCCCAGAGAGCATGAGTCTTCGAAGACTCATGTGAGCACCAAAAAGACTCATGCCAGTTCTAAGAAGTCTCACCGGTCCAAGCCTGTGGAGAGTTCTGACTCAAGCTCAGAATCTTCTAATAGCTCTTCGGACAGTGATGGAGTTAAAAAATCATTATCCTCTAGCAGCGATGAGGGTCGAACCAGGAAAAAGCAAAAGCAAATTAAAAAATATTCAAGAAAAAGAGATAGACATGGAAAAATGAAGAAGCATATTGGCAAGGGGTCATCTCATAACCGGAGGCATGTGGACAAGATGCTGATGGATCCCTTTGCCTTCCACGATGAACCAGGTATCTTTGCAACTCCCAATGAGGATACTGTGCTCAGTCGTGGAAGGAATTGGAGGCAATCTCCATTGTCTTCTAAAATTTTATCCGGAAACCTCCCCAAGAGGTTTGACAGCACCAAAATAGAGAAGTACGATGGCAGTACTGATCCGGACAACCATCTGGAGCAATTTAAAAACTTCATGATGAACTTTGACGATGATGATAAACTACTTTGTAGAGCATTCTCCCAATCCTTTACGGGGAGTGCTCTGAAATGGTACAACAGCCTGCCTCAGGGTTGTATTAAAGATTTCGATACGTTTTGGGTGGCCTTTCGAAGGCAGTTCGTAGGGAGTAAAGAGCTGAAGGGCAATGGAGACACCATAATCCATTGTGCCCAGGAACCAAATGAATCCTTGAAAGAATATATAAGTCGTTTTGTGAACACCAAGAATGGGTTGGCTGATTGCTTCGAACAGGTGGCAATAGCATCCCTAAGGCAAGGTTTGAATCCAGGAAATCTAGCTGATTCAGTAACCAAGAAGAAGGCCATGACCTGGGGAGGGTTGCTGAATCAGGTTGGCAAACAAATAAACGTCGATGAAACAAAGAAAACCAGGGTGCACAGGTAGGTGAGGTCTACCCCGGTGACACCTAATCCCAATCAGAATCAGTCCGGGAACAAAGCAAGAGAGACTGGACAGGGGCATGGTAGGGAAAAAGCTCAGTCTCAGCCAGCTGCTCCTGCTCAAAGTCAACAATCCAGAAACAAGAGAGGGCCATGGGTCCAACCGGAGTGGTTCGCAAAGTTAAAAGAAAGCGTGGCCACTATCTTTGATAAAACAAAGGATGAGGTGCATTACCAGAGACCGGCAACACTGTAGTCTCCCAGAGAGCATCGCAACAACTCTTTTTGCCAATATCACAATGATATTGGTCATACCATTGATGATTGCATAGCATTTAAACAAGAAGTTCAGAACTTGATTGAAAGGGGAAAGCTGGGGCCTATGTGAAAAGAAGAGGGGGTAACAGGCCTGACAACACTCACCGGGTTGGTCCAAGTAATGCCGCTCCGGAGGGGGCCATGGTTATAGCTGAAAGGTTTGACGTGGAATCTGAGTACTTGGATCCCGATCCAACTCGGAACAGAGTGGGTGCTATAGAGGAATGTTCTAGGTCGGTCTCCGGGCTCATTAAGTTTTTCGAGTCGCTTAGAATTTTCGGAAGGGACACTATGACAGCTCCTACTGCTTCTTCGAGGAAGAGGCATGTTCATACTTTGGCCTCCCAGCTAGAAGGAGGCATGACATCTTATCAGTCACCAAACTCATTTCCCTTCATTGTGTTTGATGAAGATGATTTAAGAAACATTGCTGGCCCTTATGAGGATGTTGTTGTCATAGGAGCATCTATAGGGGGCAATGACATAAGGCGAATCTTGGTGGATACTGGAAGCTCAGCCAATATCCTTTTCCTAACCACTTACAAGAAAATGAAAAATCCAGCTGTAATTCAGAATTCCGACAGGTCAATCGTGGGCTTCACGGGCAGCTCAGCAGATGTGATCGGGGAGTTCGAAGAAGAGGTGTTATTGGGCAAGGGCCCTTTCAAGAAAATGGTCAGAATACTCTTTATTGTGGTGGATTGTCCCACTTGCTATAATGCTATTCTAGGGAGGTCTTGGCTCTCTAGGATGCATGCAGTGGCTTCAACAATCCACCAATGCTTGAAGTATGCTGTTCAGGGGCAGGTTGGAGTTGTCCGGAGCAGCCAAAAGATTGCAAGAGAATGTTATGCCACTGCCTTGGCTCCTCAAACGCTGGGGGCAGTCCGTATTGATGAACAATAGCAGTTTGAGGGCCTTTCTGGGGGTGAGGGTGAAATTGATGACCCCAGAGAGACCCCCGGAGTATTGATACCAGTTGAAGAGGTAGAAACGCATTGGTTGGAAGATGGAAAATGTGTCAAGATAGGGTCTAAAATGCCACATGTTTTGAAGGATCAAATGTTAAAGTTTTTGAAGAACCATCAGCATGTCTTTGCTTGGTGCAATGCTGATGTTACTGGAGTTCCATCAGAATTCATTTCACACCACCTATCCGTCCGGAGAGATGTAGCTCCAGTGGTTCAAAAAAGAAGAGCTTTTTCCAAAGAAAGGATGATGTCATTGTGCAAGAGGTTGACAGGCTCACAAAGATGGGGCACATCAAGGAATCTCAATATCCTTTGTGGACTGCCAATCCTGTCTTGGTGAAAAAGAAGAATGGCAAGTGGCGCATGTGCATTGACTTCACAGACCTCAATAGAGCTTGCCCAAAAGACTTGTATCCGGTTCCCCGGATTAATCAGTTAGTAGACTCCACCTCTGGGAACAAGCTGCTTTCCTTTATGGATGCTTTCTCCGGATACAATCATATTCAAGTGGATCCAAAGGATCAAGAGCATACCACATTTGTAACTGACAGAGGGCTTCATTGCTACAAGGTGATGCCATTTGGTTTGAAAAATGCTGGGGCTACTTATCAGAGATTAGTCAACAAGGCATTTGCTGATCAAATTGGAAGAAATATGGAGGTATACATTGACGATATGATGGTGAAAAGTGTGGATGAACAGTTGCACTTGTCCGATCTCCAAGAAACTTTTTCCAACTTGGTGAAAGTGAATTTAAAGTTAAACCCTGAAAAGTGTGTCTTCGGAGTGCAGTCCGGGAAGTTTCTAGGCTATATCATAAGTGAGCATGGAATACAACCCGATCCGGACCAGCTGAATGCTCTTTTCCAGATGGAACCTCCTCGAAACATCAAAGAAGTACAGCGGTTAACGGGGAGATTAGCTGCCTCAAACAGATTTATCTCAAGGTCTTCGGACAGGTGTGCTCCTTTCTTTCAAACTTTGAAGGGTGCAAAGGGCTTTGATTGGACCCCGCAATATGATGAGGCTTTCAATGAGATCAAGAAACACCTGTCCTCCCCCAAAACTTTGTTCAAGCCAGTCGATGGGGAGACTCTCTTTGTATACTTGGCAGTTTCAAGTTGTGCCATCAGTGTTGTGCTGGTAAGAGAGGTCGATAGTCATCCCCATCCAGTGTACTACATCAGCAAAAGTTTGATAGATGCAGAAAAGCGTTACTTGAAACTTGAAAAATTGGCGTTAGCCTTGGTAATAGCAGCCAGGAAGATGAGGCCTTATTTCCAGGCTCATCCCATCATCGTCCGGACTTCTTTTCCCTTGAAGAATGTCCTTCAAAAAGCAGACATTTCGAGCAGAATGACTAAGTGGTCAGTAGTGTTGGGGGACTTCGACATAGACTTTGCTCCCCGAACAGCAGTAAAAGCCCAAGCTGTGGTTGATTTTCTGGTCGAATTCCACTCCGATAGGGATTCGGAGCAAGCTACTGATATAAAAGATAAAAAAGTATGGGTCGTCCGAATAGATGGTGGATCTAGCACTATGGGGTGTGGTGCAGGGGTATGTTTGGCTTCCCCATATGGAGACAAGATGTATCAGGCTATTTGTTTTGCTTTCAGGACGTCTAATAACGAGTCCGAATACGAAGCAGCTATAGCTGGGTTAAAATTGGCCTACATTTGTGGGGCTAAGAGGGTCAAGCTGCTAAGCGACTCCCAACTGATTATCCACCATGCCCAAGGCCAGTCTGAGGCTAAGAAGGAGAAACTTGTGAAATATTTACTCCTAAAAAATGAAGCGCTTAAGTTTAAAAGTGTTGTCTATGAACACATTCCCCGGGCAGAAAATGAGCTAGCAGACTCACTGGCAACCATAGCGTATACGGAGTCATATCCATGGATCCATGTGCTTGAAAGCCCCTCCATTCAACTTTTTAAGGGTAAAGAAGAGGAGATTTTTGAAATACAAGCAAAACAACCTCAAGACTGGAGATTTCCTCTCATGCAGTATCTCTCCGATGGTGTTGTGCCTCCGGATAAGTCACAAGCCAGAACATTGAAACACAAGGCTCGTGGTTTCATCATATTGAGAGAAGTGTTATACAAGAAATCTTACAGTAAACCTCTCCTGCGCTGTTTGGGGGATGAAGAATCACAAATGGTTCTCTCCGAATTATACGATGGTGAGGGGTCAGCCCATTGTGGGTTTAGAGCTTTGACAAGAAGAGTTTTACTCTCCGGTTATTATTGGCCATCAATTATGAAAGATGCTAAGGAGTTGGTAAGAAGGTGTGACCCATGCCAGAGGTACAACAATGAAATTCATGTACCATCCATTCCTTTAGAATCAATTTCTGAGCCTATTCCTTTTGCTCGATGGGGATTGGATTTAGTAGGGCCTCTCCATGTGGCGTACAGAGGGCGCAAAACTATAATTGTGGCCATTGACTACTTCTCAAAGTGGATAGAAGCAGCCCCGCTAGCAGGGACAACATCAAAAGCTGTTATAAAATTCATTTTATCCAACATATGTTGCAGATTTGGTGTCCCACAGAAAATAACAACAGACAACGGGCCACAGTTCGACAATAGAGAAATGGAGAGCTTCTGTGCCTCAAGGGGTATACAACATTGTTTTTCTTCATCTTTCCACCCACAAGCAAATGGGCAGGTTGAAGTGGCTAATAGAACTATACTGTCCGGTTTAAAGAAGAATTTGGAAGGAGCTGATGGGAAGTGGCCTAGTTATTTACAAGAGGTCTTGTGGGCCTACCGGACAACACCTGGGGCTGCAACACAAGAATCACCTTTTGCCTTGGTCTATGGGATGGATACAGTAGCTCCCATAGAAGCGACTCTCCCCTCTTTTCGTGTTCATAACTTCTCCGAACATGCTAATGAGATGGCAATTAGAGGTCAACTTGATTTAATAAAAGAAAGACGAGTTAAAGCTCACCTTAGACTTGCACACTATCAAGGCTTGATGAGGAGCAGGTTTGCTTCCAAAGTCAAAAGAAAAGATTTCCAACCCGGGGACAAAGTATTAAGGAATGTCTTCTTACACACTAAAGAAAAGCTCTTCGGAAAGCTGGCCCCAACTTGGGAGGGTCCGTATATGGTTGTTGAAAGAATTAAGCCTGGAACTTATTGGTTGGAAGACAAAGATGACAGAGTTTTAACTCATCCTTGGAATATTGAGCATCTCCGGATGTACTTGGAATAACACTTGTGTAAATATTTACTTGTTTAAACATCCATGTAAATATTTGGGGGCATACTCTTTCCTCCCCGTTGGCACGGAGAGGTTTTAATGAGGTGTCCGGGCTGTTAAATAAAATTTGATGCCTTCTTAAAACATTTCTAAGTGTTTTTTAAAAAACAATTTGTCCCTTGTCATACTATCCGGACTGAAATATCTAAGGGCTATTTAAATTCTAGCCGGAGAACTTAAACACTCTCACAATGCAACAACTAAAGGCTACTTAAACTTTGGCTATCAAAATTAAAATGAACAATGAAAGAAGATGATGGTTACACAAATCAGAGATATTCATTGAATAAAATAACTTAAACTTGCCTTGGCCTTCCAAGGACTTTTAAAGAGTCAAGATACAACACAAAAAACCTGTCCGGTCGAGCACCGGACACCATTACAAAAAAGAGTGCCTTGGCCTTCCAAGGACTTTAGTCTGAATAAAAAATAAACAAGGTAAATCATAAGTTAAGGTTGAGCCTTTGAAGATGGCTCACCTTCATACACCTTCTTGCCTTCGAAGTCGCCTTTCCCTTCGTCTACCTTCTTGCCTTTGGGATCATCTTTCTCTTCATCTGGGCTCTCCCCGGTATGCTCTTCATCATCATATGAGGACGCACTGGAGACTCCATCCTGATCCTCATCGGCCATTGTATGATATGGAAGGTCATCATCATCTACATAACGCCACAAGTCCCCTAGGTTCCTCTTCGGATATTTTTCATGAAATAGTAGAACCATGTCGGACCTCACTTTCTCAATCAATAGCTCTTCACTTTTAATCATCTGGTTGGCATAAGCATTGACCTTGGCTTGGATCGTAGCCTCTTGATCCCTTAGCAACGTATTTTTCTCTTCGGCAGCCTTGGACACTGCATTCTCAAGGGCAATCTTATCAGTAGTTAGGTTGGTGATGATCTTGTCATTTGCCTTGGTCTCTTCTTTTGAGGCAGTAAGGTCTTTCTCCACTCCGGACAGCTTTTACCGGAGGTCTCTGATGGTTTCCTCTAGAGTAGCAACTTTTGTGTCGCTTTCCTCCTGATTCTTCTTCAACTCCTCATTTGCTTCCTTTAGCATGTCAGCATTGGCAGTAGCAGTGCAAAGGTCTTCGGACAGCTTTTCCTTCTCAGACTTAAGGTCTTTGATGGTGTCTGCTTGACTCCGAACTTGTCTCTCCAGTGTAAGTACCGGCTGCACATTTCTTAGCAAGGAGTGGGCTATGGTGTCCTTTTCACTAGAGATGATGAAAGTCTTACCATTGAAGTTGACAGTGTTAGAGCTGCTCGGAGGAATGTAAGGCCCTGCGAAGTCGTCTCTGGGGAGGTTGAGGAAGTATTCGCCAAGTTCACCAAGACCGGTGATGTCTACTTCATCAATGTTAAGCTCTCCTCCCTCAACTTCATCAGTATGAAAGTCCCTTGGGATCTCTTCAGCATGTGTTGGGTCAGAAGGGTCAGCCTGAACAGAAGGCTCCGGATCCTGGAGAGCAAGCTCATCTCCCTTAGTAGTCTTTTTCTTCTTGGCTGCCCGGTCTGCCCCTTCACTCCCCTGCTTGCGATTCCTCTGGGAAGCCCTTGGAGATTTTGGTAGGTCTGCTTCCTGCCTTTCGGTTTCTTGCTCCACTACCTGCAAAAGAGCAGCATCAATTTGGCTCTGAGCCGGCCCCTTCGGATCTGTTGGAGCATCCTTCTCAGCATCAGCAGGATTAGCATTGCTCACCACTTTTTTTCCTTTCTTCTTGCCCTTCATTTTTCTTGGGGCTTTGGCCCGGCCTGGCAAGAAGAGTGTCCCATCTGCTTCATGGGACCTCTTGAGCACTGTGTCCGGAGAAGGTTGGGTGGTGAGCTCCTCCCAAGTCAGGTCTCTCCGACCTGTGGTGTTCCACAGATGAGACCTTGCCAGATTTCCACTAGTGAAGGCATTGTGGAATCGGTTCCCCCAGTTCTCTGCGGCCCAGGCATTGATTTTGCCACAAGTGACCTGTCCGGCCTTCAAGTAATCACCGAACTCCTTAGGAAGTTCTGTTAAAGACAAGAGTAATTTAAATCAACTATGAGAAGGAAGAAGTAGACAAAGATTTAAAGTGGGAAACTTACGGTCACTCCTCCACCTGCTTCTGAGGAGGCTTGGGTTCACTCCAGACTTGATCTTCTGTCCGTTTTGCCAAGCGCCACTAACAAACAAAAACTGGCTCCTCCATTTGCTCTCAGACTCCAACAGATCATCAACAACTTTGAGATCATTCCCCATATTGAAGTGGTAGAAGGGGAATTGGTTATGTTTGCAAAGATTGGCCACTGCTGCAAATTCTTCCATAGGAAGAGGGATCCCGGACAGCCTTGATGCCATGATGCATGACATCAGAGTATACCAGCCGTTGGGGCTCAGCTGGCTCGGACAGAGTTTGACCAGATAAAAATATCTGACAATCTCTGGGTCCAATGGGAATCTGAGTCCCCAATTAAATAGCTCAATGAAGATGACTATTTCATTCAGCTTGCAGTCCATAGGAGTTTCAGGATCTATGGGAATCCTTATCTTCACATTTTCTGGGATCCCCCATTTTGTGCGCATTCGGCCTAGTTCAGCCGTGTGGATGAAAGAATACTTGGTCTTCTGTAAGGCCAAGAGATATTTAAGTTCGACCCTGTGAAAACAAGGCCCTACTTTCCCTTCGAGACACTCCGGCAGCTCCGGATGCCTCAAGCACAGTTTTTCTTTGCCCTTATCTTTTTTGGCAGCAGTGTTACTAGTCTGACCGGATGGCTCAGACTCAAAAGGGACTTCTTCAACAGAGTCCTCTATTCTTTCCTGCATGATCGTAGGAGGAATATCAGTGGCAGTGGCACGGGAAGAATTTAAACTTGGCTCAGCATGGCTTCCGGACTGCTGTTTTTCTGTGTTTTCTTGACTTCTAGTCTCAGGCTGGGGCTCTGAGGCAGAAGTCTCTCTTTGGAGTGCTGGGCTGCTAGCCTCCAGACCGGATGGCCTTTCCCGGGGAGCTCTGATAGGCACTCCAGACCCAGAGCTGCTATTTTTTACCCCTGATTTTGAGGGAGTGTTCTTGGAGGCTTGCCCCTTAACCAACCAGCTTGTCCTCTTAACAACCAGTTTCTCCGGAGAGTGCTCTGTGTCTGATCCCATTGCGAGAAAAGGAGAAGGTTTCCTAAAACTTATGACTGTAACTCCTGGCTTGACAGTAGGCACTGACTCCTGAACTGAGGAACCGGAGACTATAAGGGAGAGGGTGGATTGAAATAATTTTTTGGGCTCAGTACATTTGGAAGAGGACAAGCCTCGATCTGACTCTGTAGCAGAGGATATTGGTCTGTCGACAGGCGAGGTAGATAACCCTGCTGCGATTCGTCTTTCCTTCTCAACTTTTTGTGCCTTCTCCAACTCAGAAAGGTTGAGCCACCCGCCTTTGATCAATGCAGTCCTTGCTGTAAACATAAACTACCGAGAAAATCTTTGCTTGAGAGAGAGAAAGCTCTAAGTAAATATGCAGAGTAAATATGAAAGAGATAGTAAAACAGTAGAAAGTGAGTCTGAATTTATAGTAAATCTGAAAAAGAAGTTGATTCCTAGGAGAATTCGAAAAGTTTGGCAATGATTAAAAGATGGCGCTGATGTCATCATTTGTAATTAAAGAGGTTGCTTTTCGAAGAAGGTGGGTTCGAAATTCAAGGTGAAAAAATGGCTAAAGCAACCAATCAGAGTGTGCCACGTATCCCACGAACTCTGGCAAAAACCATTTTGAATGCGTGAAGCTTTATCTGTCCGGGTAAACCCATAGACCTGTCCGGATTGAAAACTACTTCTGACGTCAGACTATTTTTCAGGTCTCTGACAAGAATACTTGCTCAAACACCTAAAAAAGGGGCTCCTGATGAGTTCGAATTCAGCATGCTCCCCGGACAGGGACAGATCAGTCCAAGACCTCCGGACCGGACAGATCGGACAGATCACATGGACCGGACAGATCACTTCGAACAACATGACCATAGGACTGTTCGAACTATGACAAAAGTACTAAAAAACCTAAACATTTCTTGACTAAGCTGCTTGCTCTCCTACTTAGAGCTCATGGGTCTTTGAACATGACCCGGGTCCATTAAACTTGACCCGAAAGCCCATAAGGGCCCAAACATCAGGATATAAATACCCAACCACCTGCATTAACTATTGGTAATGAAAATTAACTGCTACCAAGCTGCTTAATTATCTCTTTACCCTCTAAACACTAAAAACACCCACATGCTTCCTTAAAACACCAACTGAAATTACTAGCCTACCCTTAGGCGATTATTATCCACACCAATGAGGCTTATTTCTTTGATCAATACTAAAAAGGTAAAAGTTTTAGCCATCTAAGAGCCTATGGCTAATGTGGATAAGATTGGCAAAATCTCATCTATCTTGGGTTTGAAAAATCATGCTCTTAACTGCTCTAATAAGATCTGGGTTTTATGGGGTGATGAAATCAAAATTGAAGTTAAAAGAGACCATGATCAGTACCTGCACATGGATGTTCATTATCCTGATATAAATGTTTTCTTTAATTTTACCACTGTGTATGCCAAGAATCAAAGGTCTCTTAGAATTGATCTCTGGAATCAAATGAAGTCCCTTGCTAATGATGATTCTCCTTGGATCACTGTTGGTGATTTTAATGTCATTACAACTTCTAAAGACCAGTTGGGTTGTTCCAACTTTGACGAAGCTATCTCTGAGAACTTCAATGAAGCCATTAGACTCTGCAATCTGGAAGATGCTGGCTATGTGGGATCGAGATATACCTGGAAAAAATTCATGCGTTGGAAAAGATTAGACAGAGCTATGATCAATGATAAATGGATCTCAACTTTCAACAGAACTCAGGTCTTTCACATGGTCAGAACTTGTTCTGACCATGCCCCTCTTTTAATCTCATTTTCTAATAATTAAATTACTCAATATAACAATAATAAAATCAGCTTCTAATTTTTGAATGTCTCGACTAATGATAACAATTTTTTAAGTATTGTGAAGCAGAACTAGAACCTAAACTGTAATGGAGGTAATAACAATGTTTTCTGGCTCAAGTTAAAAAGATTGAAAAGATGTCTTAGGGACTGGAACAACAAGACCTTGAGCAACATTTTTAGCAAAGTCAAGACTTCTGTTGAGGAGGTTAACAGGATGGTGTCTCAGCACTCGAGGGAGAATATCATCCTTTCTAAATCCAATCTGTCTAAAGCTAACAATGTCTACATTCAGGCTCTTAGAAATGAAGAAAATTACTGGAGGCAAAAGTGTTACAACAATTGGTTGAAAGAGAGTGATGGCAATACAAAGCTCTATCATGCATATGTCTCTAGGAAAAGAATGAAAAACCAAATCAAAGGAATTAAAGAGGGAGGTGTTCAGATTCAAAACACTGATGAAAATAGCTAAGTCTACTGAAAATTTCTTAAAAATTTCTTTATCTACTGATTCCTATATTAACAAAGATGATCAAGATTTTAGGATGCATGATTCTATATTTAATAACATCCCTAAGATTGTCTCTGATAATGACAACAATTCTCTTCTTAAACCAACTAACAAGGAAGATTGTCTTGTTTATTCAGAAATATTTGGAGTCACTATATTTTCAAAAAAAATTCTTTTCTATGTTGGAGCTTGCAGCTTGAACGACGAATCAAGCGGACGTATTCTGATTAGAAACGAGGAAGAAGATATCATTCTAGGACTGGGATGCTTGTTTGGAAAATAAATCCTTTGCTCGCTGAATTTAGAGCTGTTTTGGAAATGTTGCTTCGTATCTCGGTTCTACTATCTCCATGTGTAGAAGTTTAATTCATCCAAAAAAATATGATTCAGCATATCTCCAGAATATATAATCAAACTTCTGACTGGATAGCGAAATGAGTCCTCAACTGTAAACAAAATCAGCGTCTCAATGGATACAATGCTCCAAATGAATTGTTGACTATTGTGCTATTGGAGGGTCTAGGTCTTGGTTATATTAACTTGAACTAAGAGGATCTTTGATGATGAATTGGTGTTTGATTGCTCCTCGATCGCAGTTTGAAGATGAAGAGTTTCTGGTTTGGTAGAAAATTCTTCGATCCAACGGTTTATGTTTTTTTATTAGGGTTTTTTGTTATTTAGTCCTAAACTTTCAATTTCATTCTAATTTTATCCTAACATTATTGTAATTTCCTATTTTGGAAATTCATTAATAAAAGTTTATTTGCTTAAAGAAAAAATAGATAATGAATTTTTTTATAAAAAAAAAATTACACTCCCATTAACCTTGTATAAACGTCCAAAAATAAATTGACCTAATAAAAAATTGAGACACAATAGGCTACGGTAGTACGAATACGATGACAATAACAACAAAAATATAGGTAGTGTGGGATACTGCGCGAGATAGCAACAGAAACTTTACTCTTGTGTGTGGAAAACAGAAACACAAATCCATCGTGAAAATGGAAGCATTGGGCGGGTCGAATTGGGGATGGGACATCCTGCGCCGAAGAATAAAGCACAAACATTCCGACTCCCAAAGGAGAAGAAAATCAAAGTCCTCGGACTCCGTCGACGTGACTCGAACCACTGGTTACCAGTTCCCTCTCAAGCAAGCCCTAACGGCGGGTTCGTTGGCCCTCACCGGAGACACCATCGCTCAGCTCACTGGCCGCTGGAGACAGAGAGTTGCGTCAGGGGAACAATCAGTCGCTGATTCGGTTAGTGTTTATGTGGTTTGAGAAGCTATCATTTTATCTTGAATTTTGTATAATGACTCTAGAGGTTTCTTCTAGGCGTTAATTTGTTGCAGGGAAGTGAATACATCAACGAAATTCGTAGGCAAATGTGTATCACCACATTAGCTCTTATTAGTATTGTCTTTTTGCTATCAATATATAGCTTCCCTAGGAATTCAATTTGGATTTTGATTTGATTTGATTTGGATCATTTCGGAATTTGACTTGAAAAATCCCTGTCATTTTGTTAGGATGAAATTTGGAGTATTCTTTTGGACCACGATTGGCTGCGCTCCCTGCGGATGACTTCATATGGATTTCTTTTCTATGGTCCTGGTTCTTATCTATGGTATGGGTCTCTCGATCGCTTTTTACCAAAGCAGAATGTGGAGAATCTTATGCTCAAGGTATGGTATTTCACAGAGATTAACATCTCTTGCTTGTCAGAACCAAATAGTCTCAATCATGTGAATATTCACTTTATATCCTTGCAGGTTTTACTGAACCAAATAGTGCTTGGTCCAGCTGTGATCGCTGTTGTCTTTGCGTGGAACAACTTGTGGCTAGGGAAGCTCGCACAACTTCCAAACAAATATCAGAACGATGCTCTTCCGACACTTCTTTATGGTAACAGTTTTGCATTCAAACTCTCTTGCTGTTTTTTGTGTATTCAACTTATCTTTTACAATTTCTTAATGACTACTATGCAGGTTTCAGGTTCTGGATACCTGTTAGCATATTGAATTTTTGGTATGTCTTCTTCCTTTTATTCTAACAGGTTCCCAGAATTTGTGCAAAAGCTCTCGTTTGGAAATGCTATATGAATTATTAGTTACTTGCCTTTTAATCTCGTATGAGTCTATTTCTTTTGTTGGACTCCCACTGCCTAGGAATGGCAATGGGACAAATCGGGGCTGGATATCTATAACCCCACTACCCATCCATGTGGGATAATAACTATTACCTGAACCAAATCCCGACACGTATATTTTTTAAATAGCATACTTCGTTCAATTACCATGGACCATTACCTGCCTAATTACTCGAAACCAGATCCGATAATTGTATCAGCCGCGAATTCGTCCGTAGCTGCTTATTCATGTACTTTTTTAGCTCTTGTTCCATCGGCAAAACTAGGGGGCAGTGATTGAAAGGGAGCAACCTGTGCTAGTGGTGGGAACGTGAGAGGTACTTGATTTCTGAGAAATTTGGGAGGAAAATGAGTGAGGGGAAAGGGATGATGCGAGACTAGATGTAAATAACCCATTGCTGTTGCGATTTGTTTTGAAAAGAGAGAGTTGACTGTTTGAGAGATTTTAGGGTAGATTTCAGGGGTTTCTGGGTATTAAGTATAAGACATGAGTTTGTTTTAAAATTTAAAGATAAAAATGTAGAATTTTGTAGGATGTTATATAAAAATATTCAAAAAGACTTGTAATTCCCTATTAACACCAAAATTG
This sequence comes from Limnanthes douglasii subsp. nivea, assembly GCA_036936605.1. Classification (NCBI taxonomy): domain Eukaryota; kingdom Viridiplantae; phylum Streptophyta; class Magnoliopsida; order Brassicales; family Limnanthaceae; genus Limnanthes; species Limnanthes douglasii. The sequence goes on along the minus strand of JAUPFV010000005.1, from coordinate 121,384,265 downwards.
ACTTATCATTCGTCGCTACCTGTTTACAGGTTAATCCCTCTTCAAGCTCGGGTGGCTTTCATGTCTATGGGATCTATATTTTGGAATTTCTACTTGTCTTCAACTATGAGTAAGTAGATTCGTTGTTTGAGTCTTAATAATCCAATTAAATCTCTGAAACTTTTAGCACAGGGTATTTTTCTGGTATAATTCGGCCGAGTTAAGTTATTGCGAGTAATTACGTTTGTCATTGTTTCTAATATTTTTTAGTCGTTTAGATTTAGTGATTGACTGATGATAGATACCTTATACTCAGCAGCTCTCATGACTGCTCAATTTATGTAATTCCAATTTTTATTTGTTCTTTTAATTCTATTGCAGCTGAACAAGTTGTTTTTCTAACTCTGATCTTATAGTTTATTTCAGACAACTGTCTTCTTCTTTGTTTAATTTGTGAGCAAGTACGAGCACTTAATGGAAAAAAGCATCGGAATATTACGGAAAAAACTAAGATTGAATATATAAATAAATATGAAACTAATTTGAGTGGAGAGAGGTTACACAAGCCACAACAAATGATTTTTAGGCAGATACTTTTGTTCGCAATAATGTGTGTATATTTGCTGCCGAGGTGACATTGTATGACAAAATTATATGATGCACCTGCAATGGTGTTATTAATAAATAAATAGGATAAGTTGTAACAAAAATTCTATTGTTTGGTTTATAAATTTTATTTTTTAAATTATAACATCAATGTCAGTTAGACATTAAATGTTGTAAAAATATAAAATTCTGAAATACTAAACTTTAAATGTTTTAAAAATATACTTTGGATGTTAAAAAATAATTAGAGTAAATTATAACGAAAAAAATTGTTCGGTTCTAATATTAAAATAAAATTTATATATTAGATTGTAATATTAAAAATAAAAAATATTATATAAAATTTTAACAAAATAAATGGATATTTCGACCGGATAAGCACGACCATCGACGCCCTGATGTCGATGAGATGACCGGAGAAGAGCTCCATCAAATACCAATCAACAAACCTCCACCATTCTCACAAAACATCACACAAAACATCAAGACTTATAACATTCACCATTATCCATATGAAAGCTACCCTGTTTTGAGGAACTGCAAATTTTACTCCACTTTCAAAATCAATCATTAAACACTCTCCATACAATGTCAAACAATCTTTTGGATCTGATTATAATACTATCTCACCAAGATCTCAAGCCATCAATCAGTTTTCAAAACAAGTTTTCCTTCCCCATAATGTAAAACATAACCAAAACACAGAACCTAAAATCAAATCCTATGTGGAAGCAACATATTCAAACTTAAAAGAACACCATAATCTAAACAATATCATTCATAAAAAATGAGATCACATTGTAATACAATGTTCATCTCAATACAGAGTCAAATTTCAATCAATTAATAAGACAATTCTCGCATGGTAGACCTCAGTTGAAAGCAATGCAGCAGCTTCTAAGTAATGTTGGTTTTACATGAGGTTTTAACTTATCTCTTTGGGATCCTAAGCATGTACTGTTGGAATTTGATAATCAAGAAGATTATATAAATATGTGGAAAAGATACCTCTCGATTTTTTGTCAGTTTGCTACGAGAATTCTAAAATGGAATCTTCAATTTAATCATCAAGTTGAATCTCCTATTACTCTAGTGTGGATAACTCTCTCAAATATACCTAAACATATATACAATGAAGAAGTTATATTTTCTATCACAAAAGGTATTGGGATAGAGTTAGGTTCAAGAGAATTAATTACCAGTGTTTGAATAGGATTTGATAAAAATGATGGATTCTGATATATGGGAATATGTCCGCATACTACAAAGAATGTAATCACCTAGGACACAATATCTTAAAATGCAAGAAACTAACATCACCAAGGAAGATAAAGATCCTAGTAACAAACACATGAACATTAAAATTAAGGCTATTCAAATATGAGAAATCTCTCAATCAAGTAGAATTGTGGGTTCCTAAATATAAATCAATAATCATTAAAGAAACTGCATCTGATGATTTAACAAATTATAATGAGTAAACATATGGTTTAAAGAATGAGGAAAACGATAATACTAAAGAGGTTGATAAATTAAACTCATAAGATATTAAACATGAAATAATAAAAGCTTTAACAACTATAGAAACTTGAGCATTGTTGTTTTCTTGATAATTTGAAGAATTCAATTTCTGACCTAACATAATCTCCAAGAAACTATAGAAAGCCTACCTTCTAGTCCAATTATGACTAACCGTGAAAAAGAAGATTTCATTAAGGTTGCAAGTAAAAAAGAAATACGCTAAAGCAAATCATCATAAAGAACTTGGTTTCAGAAAGACAGTGAGCAATAATGGTCAGTTTGGCCCTTCAAAGAATCTTAATAAATGTCATTCACAATCTTTAGGCTAAAAATCACTATTAGTCCCCTATGTATACCCAGTGTATCAAAGTAGTCCATCACCTTCACTTTTGTCTCTCACCCATCCCTTACGTTTAAGAAATTTTGCAAGCCTAGTCCCCCCGCACATGTGAAGCGTGAGAAACTAACACGTGTCTCTAAGTTTTTTAGCGCTTTCAATCCCCCAAAAAATTTCCCGATAATACCCCATCCTATGCCACCTCACATGTCAAGTCATATGCCACGACAGATTTACTTTTTACCAATAAATTTTAACCACTTACCATTTACCCTTACCATTTACCCACATCTACCTAAGTTGGACCGGGTCAATCTTAAATTAACCAAACCCAATTTAATATAACCCAACCTAGCCTAATTTAATATAACTCAACCTAATATTACCCATATCTGATACCCGCGTAATAACCCAAATTCCCGGTATATAACCCAATTACCCAATTAACTAAATCAGAAAGAAAAGAACCCTAATTATCCATTGACAGACTTTATATATTCTCCAGTTCTTCTCCATCTCCCTTATGCCTCTCTGTATTCAATCAATTTACCGAATTCGTAAACCCTAATTCCAAGTCCAGCCACATCTTAGTCCATTGACATCTCAGTTCTTTTTCCTTCCATCAACAAATCCCATTGCTGCCATGGTCCGCGTAATTCCTCCCCTCTCGATCAAGTAAATATAAGTTGTTTCATATAGTATATAATGAGTCGGTGTGCCTATTGGTCCATTGAACCTAGACAATTAGTCCATTTGAGGTTAATCCCCTAAATAAACCTCTAATTATTCTTTATTACATAAATCACCCTTAACATAACCCATTTGCTAGGTCTATATTATAAACGTCTATATTATAAACCAGTTATTGATTCAATATTCCACCAGTTTTGGTTTGCGGGTTGAATAAATTATATCCTCATCAGTAGCCCCCTAGTCCTTGCGAAGAATTTTGAAGGAGGACTAGTTTTGCCGATACTTGATATATTACCACTTTGTGTTTGTATTCAAATGTATCAAAAAGTAAGTTCTTTGCAACCCTATGTTATTGCAAAGTTGACCAAACAACATATATGCTGCATACACAACCATTACTAACATTTGACAGAATGATGGATCATTTGACAGAATGATGGATAGTTTAACTAACGAAATGCATAATAAGTATGGCGAGTAAACATTCGTAAATTCAACGGGATATTGAGAACAATTACGTAAAATTAAAATTTGGTACACATTAGCCATTCAAAGACAATAAAAATCTGATATACAAAAGTAATTCAAAGATACTTTTAAAGGCAACAATAATTCAATGCAACCAAGTCATTTAAAGGCAACGCGAATTTAATATAAACACGCCATTCGAAGGCAACGCGAATTTAATATAACCACGCATTCGAAGACAATTTGAATTCAATCAAATCAAACCATTTGAAAGCAACGCGAATTTAATACAACCAAACTATTCAAAGGCAATTCAAATTTAAAACAATCAAAGCATTCGAAGGCAATCGAATTTAAAGCAATCAAGTCATTTGAAGGCAATGCGAATTCAATACAATTAAACCATTCAAAGGGAATTCAAAGCAATCAAGCCATTTGAAGGTAATGCGAATTCAATGCAATTAATAATGAGAAACAATGAAGTTCATGAGCCAATAGACAATTAAAATGACAAGTAAACCAACTTTAAGAAAGGAACTGACACTTGCAGTTGTTTGTATAAGGTTATAATAGACGATATAACCATCAAAATGAGTTCACTGAAAAAATGGATCAAAAGAACCACATTCTGCACCATGCTATGGACAGAAAATAAAAATGTAAAACAGTACACAGACGATGCGGTTGCCAATCCTTATCCCAAAAACAAGAGAATAGTTGAGAAAAGGCGAAAGCCTCCAATAAACTGATCCAGACCTTTAAAACACAATGGCTTATATATTATGTTAACAACTAAGTGTGCAAATAAAACATTATGTATGCATGTATACAGATATCACCACTCTGCATACTGAAACAGGATACAAATTACAGATGAGTGACTTTTCCATCAAAGGGTTTTTTGTAGTTCTATTACATATACCTTCCATACAAGCCAAAAGAATCAATAGAGACACTGAATCCGAGAAGAAGTATCTGATACACCATATACATTAACAGATCATGATATATGATACTTATATACCTCATGTCGACTGAATAGTTCGATAAGAACTTCAATAACCAGATCAAATGAGGAATTTACCTTTTGAAGACACGCCTCAAATTTGTCCCTGCTAAATATAGTTCATTGTCATGCAGATTAGTGAGCTGATCTAGTTTGTCACTGAGTCAAACTATGAGTCGTGAGTCAAATAGTATCTAGTAGATGAAAGTAAGTCGGGACTCTAAGCTTTCATTGGCTGCCTCGTCACCCTATTTGGCTGCGGCACCTTGGTGGTCCAAACACGTACTGCTCGGCTGTCTGACTGAAAATAATTAATAAACCATAAACCACAGTGTAATTTTAAGGGCTGCACAAGAGAAATATAGGGCTTCATTAAGCCGCAAGAGTTCGATATGGATGCTCTTGTCTTGTCAATATTTAATAAGAAGAAACATTTATGGCAGAGATTGATGAGAAACTAAAACTATATTTGTTATTAAACTAGCAACTATAGTGGAAGCAAACACTTCTTGTTGGGTCCAACAGTATCATTACAAGAATCATTTTGAGTTATAGTTCACATGTTTTGGTATTCGATTCTTCCAAATCTCATCAATCTTAGATTGATCTTTTTAGTTTTTTCACCGTTATTTGCAAAATATTATCTGAGAGGTATTACAGTGGTGCTCTTAGAGGAGGTACATTATGTCCGTTGGGTTTACAGTAAATCCATTCGATTCTAGAATCACAAATTAATACAAAAGAATTCGAAAATAAACAATTGAGTCGCACAACTTACCTGGCTTTGATAGAGAAAACTGATTTACCTGGGTAAATTTAAACATGATGTCAAAAGCTTGTTAGACATGTTCCTTGGACACTATATTACTAGCCACCAGGTACCGCCTCAAACGCAATATTTGATAATCAAACACATTTGTAGATCCAAAAGGATTGATTGTAGAGCCCTGTGTCTGAATAGTTGATCGTCCACAGTCACTAAAAATTCCATTATTTTCGCTCTTGATATCATATAAAATTAAGTTTCTCGCACACGAAACATGAATATGGAGATCTCCTGATATCAGTACGCCCATTGAAAAGCCTAATTGATCAAACAATTAGGCTGCCATCGATTTATAGTTTGAACTGCCTGGCGGAGAAGTTAATTGAAGAAATCCTTTGCTCGAGATATAGATCCAGACTGGACAAGAGAGAAAGTGTGGTTGAAAACCCAATAAGGCTATGAACGCAACTATAACGAGAGTTTAAACAACAGACCATCTTTCTCGCGTGATTTCTGTTATTTCCTTTCCTTCATATGCAGACCTACCTTTTGCCAACTCCGTTAGAACAACCTCATAGATTTTAGTACTATTCAACTTCATAAGAGTTAAATTTCATTTGGTTTCTCTATCTTCATTGAAATTCTTGGGTCTTAATCCATAATTTTGCATAGTTCTTTCAATTTCATGAGTCCGGAATCAGAATAAAGATAATTGAAGAAGTTCTGTATATGTGAAACAACATCGTTTTATAAACTACGAGAACCAATCCGAACAAATGATTTGATAAATTCACAAAAGCATTTCAAATGAAAGTTTCAAACTGAGGTAAAAAAGTAGTTTCAAGTGACTCACTTGCGACAGAGTCAATAAAAACATAATCAAATATAATTGTTCTGAAAACCTTATCAGCAATGCCAAACTCTTTAAGAATATCCAAAATCAAAGAAGTAACCTCATCACCAGAGTGTAGACGTTCCAGCAAACAGGAAGCAATGTTTCTTTTCTGTAACGTCCAGCTCAAGTCGATGTAATGCATAACAACACTATTTATTTGAAATTATGAATGTTCATCCAGAAACTCGATGTACAAGCAAAAGCACTAGTTGGTGTTAATTTGGAAAAACAAGTAATTAACTTCTGTTTCCGATTCTTAAACATCTTTGGGCTAGTAGAGATTGTTGTTTCTTTAGAAACAGTACAACTATTAGGATTCATATGAAATATAAGTCTCATAAAAGATAAGTTTTCACCCATATTAAAAATCATATCATCAGTAACAACGAACCTGACTAAATCATCTCTCATTTTCTTATGAATACTTGACAAATTTCATTTCACCATCTTCGGTGACAACTATTTGAGTTTCGACATCGACCGTCCTCTCTGATTTTATATGTTTTGTGTTTATATGACCATTGAGAGTATCAAAGCAATCACATCTTCATATTCATAATCAAACGATTCTGATTCTCACGAGTTATAATATCATCTATACAAACACATAATCCCAAAATGACGATCAATGGTACTCTTTGCAGGACTCCTTAATCAAGAAGAACCATCTTGGATTATGTTATTTATTTTAGTGTTATTGGATCGACTAGTCGACCAATTTAATCATGATACATTATCAAACAAGTCATAGAGTGCGGAGTGCACGCTTGTTAGATTAGATCATCATTAACGGGGTCCAAGGGGCGGAGCCCCTGGCTGGGGTCAGTTTGGAAATTTTTTATTTTGGTTAAATCCGCTATTGTTGCAAGTCAACACAATTTCGAAATTGAAAATTTGAACGTTTTATTCAAATTTTAAATTTCAGTCATTTTATTACAAAACCAGTTTAGAGACCTTAACTACCCTAACTTCCAAACGGTTTTTTGGTTGGTCGAATTGATTAAAAATGGGTTCTATTGAAAAATGAAATCATATCAATTTTCATACTCTCTATTCAAATAGAATATCTCTGATTTTATCCAATTGAAATTTTTGGAGAACCCAAAAATATTTCAATAAGAAATTGTTTACAAGACTTCAGAGATTATCCGGAATCGAAACACTATTTTCTACAGATTAGTCTCCTTAGCATGACCTGACGAGAGAAGTCTCACTAGCAACTTTCATTGCACCAAGAACAAAACCTAAACATGTTTCACGAGTATCGTTCCAACTCTGCAAAACTCCGTAAAAATCTAGTAGTTCGTTTTTATTACACGAAGCGATTGAGTGACAACTACTCCATCCCATGAAGCAATACCTGTAACATTGTCACCCTGAAATGGTAGTATTAACAAGAACAATATAATGTAGAGACAATGATAGACCGCTCAACTTTTCATTATGTAAGAAGGAAAACAAGAATTGAAAACAAAGAGAAAGAAGTGATAATTTAAATATTGGCGAAGAACAAATATAATCCTGAAAGTGAGAATATATGTTGAGCAGTCCCGGTAGGAGACCTTCATGTTTATCGAAAATATCTCCGACATTATGACCCAAAGAATACCTCACATGGAGTACACCAGCGAGTGCCAAGACTGGAGTGGCCTCTGTCCATTGATTAAGCTTCAGAAAGCAATCCAAACACCCCCGACAGCCATGACCGTGTCGTATAAACTAAAAAATAAGTACGCAAATTCACAATTTCTCCTCTAAAGAGGAAAATACAGTTGAAGAGAATTATAAACGAGATCTTGTACATATTACATAGTCAAGATTTTCTCCAATTGAAATATAGGGAGACTAGTGACATCAGGTGCATATTTTAATAATATAATCAAGTAATAGTTCCACAATATCTAAATTACAGAGTATACAAAGATTTTCAGACTAGCATACAACACAACCAAACGAAATAAATATATCCGAGAAAAAGTGCAAAGGTCAGACCCCCAATGGATCCCAAAATAAAAACTAGAGACTTATACTAAATAACACTAACGATAAAATCAAACACCATAAGTAAAAATAGAGAAGATAGTGATGTTGTCCAATGAGTCCTCTCATTACAAGATTGGTATCGCACTCTAGATACTAGCTCAATTGAAAAGGCCTTAGTAACAGATGCAAGTGCTACACCACCAACAATCTTGGAGCGCGTGTATATGTAAAAGAATGGCTTGATGAGTCTACCGAAAGAAGCGCCATCAACTACGGCACGCAGCCTATTCTGTGAGGCCAAACTCCAACATCTATAGTTGGGATAATGGGTGTATAGCCGCTTCTCTCGATCTTGAAAAATTCGTTTTCAATATTAGTATATATTAAAAATCAACAAATTAAAATATCAACTGCAAATGTAAATATTATCTCTTTCATCTAAAGGTGGTATGCAGCATGGACGGTGAACGCCTCGCCGAATAACGATGGCAGTCTGGAAGGGGAGGAGCTCTAGTCTGCCCTCTAGGTGGGGGAGGATGGAGTCCTCCACGGGAAGCGGAAGCAGAACTGGATCCGGAAGCATGCGGTCTGGAAACTATAGGCAGCTCTTCCATCGGAATCGCTAAATCGACTACTAAGTCGGGCTGGCCAGTTTCCCATACCCTTGTCTGCTTTTTTACTTTCTTCGTCCGAGAGCCATCGCCGGACCCGGAAGTGTCAACGTGATCCATAACTTGAAATAAAAAAACGTACAAAATGTCAAGGTTGGTTTGGTAAAACCAACTGTCAACCGTGAAGCATTTATAGAGAAATAATAGCATAAACGCGTAAAACACACACCAACCAACAAGAATAAACCGGTCCCGGGTTACTCCGGTGACTGGATCATCCCACGCCATCAAGATAGCGTGGGTACATTGTTGTACGCCATAGTGATGATGTAAACCAATACACCAACACCTTTTTAATTGCGTGAATATGGTCAACTATGTCATACGTGTGACGTAGGTAAGGATGCTCACGCCATCGCAAAGGCGTGGGCGTCATTGCTTACGCCAGACGATGGCGTAACGATAGTGCTCCACGTCCCGTGTGACAAAGAACACTATCGTCATGTCAGAAGCTTCAAGCTTCAGTAACATCACAACAACACCAAAACAAGCCAAACAACACCCTAATCGATAGCCTTATCCTAACTAATGCATTGGACAACAAGGAAATCTGGTTATAGTAACTTTTCTTCAAATCTCCTCGGTGGATCTTCTTGCCGGTGTCGATTTGGTTCCAGTTTTGACTTTCGATTCGGTTTTCTGGTAAATTTCGGTGAATGAGTGGTTGTGGATGGTATATGTGGCGATATTGGTTTCGGTATGTGGCTGCTTGGTTTCAGTTGGTTTCGCCTGTTGCAGGTGTGGTGTGTGTGGCTATGGAAGAAGCAAGGGATAGTGGAGAGAGTCAGGTAAATTTAGTTTTAGATTAGTTTCAATTTTAACTTTAATTTACATTTAATATATATTTTAGTTTAGTTTAGTTTTAGTTTAGTCGTTATTTTAGTTTATCTTTAGTTTTAATTTTAATTTTAATTTTTTTGATTTTTTTAGAAAAAAGGTAGAGAGAAGGTAGAGAGTTGAATTTTTTAGAAATTATGGTAACTTAGCGGAATAAATTTGACTATTTATAAAATTCCGTAAGGGTAAAATCGTCAAACAAAATAACTTCGCAAAGTAGTTTAAAAAAAATAAAGATGACTTCGCGGAATAATTTTGGCTGTTTTTTAGAAATTCCCTATTTTCTTATAAATATGAATAGTAAATAAATAACATTATGTTTGGGCGCTAAACTGTACTAACCATTCCACCTCTGGTGGTTATATATTTTTACTGAAAGTGTTTTAGAAAGAAAAAAGTCAAGCTTGTGGGGATATCTAACGGGTGTTTGGTTCTTCCGTTGATTAACATTATAATGAGAAAACATGAGAGACAACTAAAACCCTAAACCCTCCTATACTTCCAAACAAGCAACAACAATGGCAGTCGTCATCTTTATTCACGCCACCAAATACTTGCAACCCATGAAAACATTGAATTTTGTCTCCTACAATTTCACATCCACAAAGTTTATGCCTCAATCAACAGTCATTTCCAAAAAGAAAGATCGTGTATGCGACCATGGTTACGATGACTACATGGAAATTGAGAAAAAACACACAAAATCCTCAAATTTCAATTTCTGATTCTCTCCCAACCCATTCAATATAATATTATTTGTGCTTATGGGCATAAATAAATAGTTTCAACCGTGTTTACGGGCCAAACATTCAATATAATATTATAAATAGGATGATGGAAATCCTAGATTCCGATCCAACTCATGTATTGGAGCCTAAGGATACAGTTATCACTCAAGGTCGGAAACAAGTTGGTCCGAAACAATTGACTTAATGAGACACGTTTCTATTCAAATATGACGAAATTAAATGAAATTATGCTAGCATGCCCAATACAATAGTTAGCACGCTTGGTACGATAACTAGCACAATTGTCTCGGTTGTTTCTTTATATTTTTAGTTTTTACTGTCAACAAAAAACTTATTTGGTGTTTGATTAGATTTATACCTGATCAAAATAATCTTAATACTTTACGTTTTGTTTAAGCTGTTTATTTATGAATCCAGTCATTCATAATATTTAGAATTAAACCTGATATCTATACAATTACCTCCATGATATTTTATCTACTAATCTATTTTTTTTATAATTTTATTGAATTAATATTCACGATAATCTGACACATCGATAAAGCATAACTTCAATATTTGTGTTGTATATCTATAGGGAGAAACCCCAAAAATTTGTGTAATTCCTGATAGGAATAGGATTGAAAATAATGAAAATAAATAAATTATTTAAAAGAAAATTGATATTTAAGATTTTTTATACTATATTTAGTTTTTGTATTATAAGATATAATTTCCATTTACAATAATTATTAAACATAGTTAATTACTCAGGTTTTTAAAAATGTGGTTCTTATAGCTTAAAATTTGATAATTTTCTACGGAGACATGCTAGGAATACAACACATTTTGATATATCTCTCACCGTACCTCATTTTTTTGAAACTCAAACTTGAACCTCTCATTTTATCATTTTAACCCTAACTAATTACATCAATGTCATTTACCCAAAAAAAACAACCTAAAATCTGAAACCCCCCCCCCCCCCAAAAAAAAATATCCTAAATCCAGAAAATTACCCTAACTATGTACTATCCTTAAACCCTAAAACTAATATTCTTCCACCCAAACCAACAAAATCCACCACAAAGACACAAAGATCGACATCTTTTTGGAGGGATATCTAGACGAGGAGGATGCTTATCGCATGAAGGTAAGTAGCTTAACTCGAGCTGCTATTTTTTACTTGGTCGCACGACGTTTGTGCGATGAAAAACATCGTGGTCGCACGTACGTGCGACAAGTGTACTATATTCATCGTATTCCTTCATTCGACCAATTTAAAAACCTATTGCATGCGACACACGTACCATATCATTCGCACGTGACTGTAGTTTATTATCATTCACATGCGATGCTTATAGATCAAAATGTTATATTGTGTAAGAGGAACCTGACCAACCTCCGTTTATGGCTGCTGATTACACAAAAAAATTCAAATCATATATGTTATTTACGAAAGACGGATTGGATCCTTTCGTGGACATTGAATCGAAGAAGATTAACTTTGTCACAATTACGAAACTCTATGATAGCAGGAAATGGGGAAGAAATCATAGACTATATTATTTTTGCGAGAGGTACAGTATTTTCAAATCTAAAGCAAAGCCTGATATTTTAAGAAAGCGGAAGACTATGACGAAGAAATGCAATAATTCGTTTGCCTTAAAAGGTAATCCGATTGACGTATTAACCATGTAATGACGTTTGGAGGTGATAAATGATTGCAGTACGGAGCGATTGTCGAGGGAGGGAATGAAGAAGTGGACATTAGTGCCCTTCAATACATTGATTTGTACTTTAATAATTCTGAGAAGGATGACTTCCCAGGTCTCTACCGCCCCTCCAGCTCTGCCAATATGGTGACCTTTAATGGTAAATCTTTCTCTGTTTCCGGAGAGCGGGACGTCCTCAGCCACTCCCTCTTTGGTCATATCCGGCCCATACTTGATCTGGAAAGGCAGGTGAAAAGCCATACCAATCTCACCAACTCCCTCACCTCGGACAAGAAATCTCTGTCAACCAACCTCTTAAACGCTAACCAATGCATAGAGGAACTAAAGAAAGATATTGAGGCATTGAAGAAGGATAAGGAGGACTCTGCAATTAAGTTAGCCACATTGGAGGCAGCCAGGACTAAGATCCAGACTAAGTATTCTAACTTAGAAAAAAACTTCACAATGCTGAAGGAAAAAGCGCAAACCAAGGATGGTGTCATTCAAACCTTGTCCGATGAGAAGGCTAAACTGGAGAACTCTGTTTCAGAGATCATCAAGGATAAGGAAGATTTAAAGAGCCAGCAGGAGCAAGCTATTCAAGCAAGCATTGATAAATATACCAATGAGGTGATAGATTCATTGGAGAAAAGAAATGATGGAGTCAAGTCTGACATGGTGCTGCTTTTCCATGAGACTTTTCCAAAGAGGACCCTTGGTACCTTATGGAGATAATGGAATATGAAGACATCCCATTTCACACTATGGCCGATAGCGACAAGCACAAATACGCCAGTGGAATAGATTCCACTACTGATGATGAAGAGGGAACTGGTGAGAGTTCAAGCGCCGAACTCAAAAGTCCCAAAAAAGGTGATGGTGGTAAGGGAACATCCGAAAGGAACAAGCCCTAAGGTTTTATCATATTTTTTTGCCTTTCTGGACAATTAAAGTCCTTGGATGGCCAAGGCATGTTTTGCTTTCCTGTTCGGTTCAAGTCCGAATAGGTTTAATCTGTCAAACCTTCTTTTATTTAATACTTTCTTTCCTTTAAAATTTTCATGGCTAATTTTTAAGTAGCCCCTAGCATTTCAGAAGTACTATAGTGATAGTGTTTAATATATCCGATGACATGTATTTAATAGTCATCACTTAACCAGATTTGTCCGATCTACTAAGGATTCAAGGTGTTGAACAAGTGATTTTTACATGGATTAATTTGTAGTAAAACCACTCCGAATGTTTTAAGAAGGCATCACATATTATTAGATAAAAAACCGGACACCTCATTAAAACCTCCCTGCGCCACCAGGGTAGGAAAGAGTATGCCCCCTAATATTTACATTGATATATAACAAGTAAATATTTACACACAAACTTTATTCTAAATATAACCTGAGATGTTTAATATTCCATGGGTGCTTCAAAACTCTTCTTTCTTTGTCCTGAAGCCTATATGTCCCAGGCTTAAGTTTTTTAAAGACCTCATAGGGGCCTTCCCAGTTCGGAGCTAGCTTATCGAACTGCTTCTCCTTGGTGTGTAAGAAAACTTTTCTTAACACCTTATCTTTTGGTTGAAAATCTCTTCTCTTGACTTTGGAAGAAAATCTACTCCTCATCAAGCCTTGGTAGTGAGTTGTTCTTAAGTGAGCTTTAACCCTTCTTTCTTCTATTAAGTTCAACTGATTCCTAATTGCTATCTCATTAGCTTGTTTGGAATAGTGGTGGACCCTGTATGATGGTAGGATAACTTCTATGAGGGTAATTTCATCCATCACATACACCAAAGCAAAAGGAAACTCATGTGTAGCAACCCGGGGAGTAGTTCGGTACGCCCCCAATACTTCTTATAAATAACTTGGCCACTTCCCTGCAGCTCCTTCTAGATTCTTTTTTAATCCGGATAAAATAGTCATGTTGGAAACTTCAACCTGGCCATTTTCTTGTGGATGGAATGGAGAAGAAAAACAATGTTGAATTCCTATAGAAGCACAAAAACTCTCCATATCGTTGTTATCAAACTGTGGCCCATTGTCACCGGTAATCTTTTGAGGGATCCTAAATCTGAAACATATATTGGAGAAGATAAATTTAATATCAGCCTTCAAATTGGTTCCTACCAAAGGAGCTGCCTCTATCCATTTTGAGAAGTAATCAATAGCAACTATAATAGTTTTGCTTCCCTTGGACGTCATAGGCAGAGGTCCAACTAAATCCAATCCCTAACGAGTAAAAGGTACTAGCTCAGAAATAGACTCCATAGTTACTGCTGGCACATGAATTTCATTTCCATACCTTTGACATGGATCACACTTCTTTATCATTTCTTTAGCATCTCACATTATGGATGGCCAATAGTATCCAGCCAACAACACTCTCCGGGTTAGTGCCCTGTACCCACAATGTGCTGATCCTTCTCCATCGTGTAGTTCAGATAAAACAACTTGAGATTCTTCAACCCCCAAACAACGTAGGAGAGGTCTACTGAAATATTTTTTTATAGAGAACTCCCCTTATGATTAAAAAACCACGAGCCACGTGTTTAATGTTTCTTGCTAGAGCTTTATCCGGAGGGAAAACCCCATCAGAAACATATTGAAGAAGGGAAAACCTCCAATCTTTAGGTTGAATCACCTGTATGCTCAAGATTTTCTCCTCTTCTTTTTTTGACTTGGTTGTATAGATGGGCATTCTTGTATGTGAATCCAAGGGTAAGACTCAGAATATGCTATGGTTGCCAAAGAATCTACCAGTGTATTTTCTGACCTAGGAATATGCTCATAACAAACACTTTTGAAGTTGGTTGCCACCTCTTTCAGGAGGAGTAAGTATTTGATCAGTTGTTCCTTCTTAGCCTCAGACTGACCTTGAGCGTGATGGATAAGAAGCTGAGAGTCACTCATTAACCGAACTCTCTTAGCCCCACATAAGAAAGCCAATTTAAGACCAGTTATTGCTGCTTCATATTCGGACTCATTGTTAGAGGCCCTGAATCCAAAGCATATAGCCTGGTACATTTTATCATCATATAGAGAGGTTAGGAAAATTCCAGCTCCACACCCCATGTTTCTTGAACCACCATCAGTTCGGACTACCCACTCTTTCTTGGATTTCTCTTCTGAAGTTTGTTTGGAGTTCCTGTCCGAATGGAATTCTACCAGGAAATCAACCATTGATTGAGCTTTAATAGCCGTTCGTGGGGAAAAATCAATGTCTTAATCACCCAACTCTACTGATCACTTGGTCATCTTGCTTGATATGTCGGCTTTCTAAAGAACATTCTTCAATGGGAAAGATGTTCGGACAACGATGGAATGAGACTGAAGATACGGCCTCATCTTTCTTGCTGAAATCACCAAGGCTAGTGCCAACTTTTCAAGTTTTAAGTACTTTTTCTCAGTATCTATCAAACTTTTGCTGATGTAGTATACAGGACGAGGTTAGTTGTTCACTTCTCTTACCATTACTTCACTTATAGCACATTGTGACACAGCCAAGTATGGATAAAGTATTTCTCCTTGAATGGGCTTATATTGAATCTTTAGTGAGGATAAATGTTTCTTTATTTCAACAAAAGCTTGGCTGTACCGTGGAGACCAATTAAAATATTTAGCATTCTTCAAGGTTTGGGAAAACGGAGCACACTTGTCCGAAGACCTTGAAATAAAATGATTCAAAGCAGCCAACCTCCCGGTGAGCCTCTGGACTTCTTTAATAATTCGAGGATGATCCATTTCTAATAGGGCATTAAGCTGATCCGGATCGGGCTGTATCCCTTTCTTACTTATCACATAACCCAAAACCTTTCCAGATCGAACCCTAAAGACACATTTTTTTATTCAGTTTCAAATTCACAACTGTCAGATTAGAAAATGTTTTTTGAAGGTCAATTATGTGTAAATCCTCCTCCAAGATTTTAACCATCATATCATCGATGTACACCTCCATATTTCTGCCAATCTGACTAGCGAATGCTTCTCTGATAAGTAGCCCCAACATTTTTTAACCCAAAAAATATCACCTTGTAGCAATGGAGACCTCTATCTGTTATGAAGGTAGTATGATCTTGGTCATTCGGATCCACTTGTATCTGGTTGTACCCAGAGAAAGCATCCATGAAGGACAACAACTTGTTTCCAGATGTTGAGTCCACCAACTGATCTATTCGGGGGACTGGATAAAGATATTTTGGGCAAGCTCTGTTAAGGTCAGTAAAATCAATATACATACGCCATTTCCCGTTCTTTTTCTTGACCAAAACTGGATTGACAGTCCATAAATGATACTAGGATTCTTTTATGTGTCCCATCTTGGTAAGCCGATCAACTTCTTGGATTATTACATCAGCTTTCTCCTTAGAAAAATATCTCATTTTCTGTACAATGGGTGCAAGATCACTCCGGATTGACAACTTTTGTGAGATAACTCTTGCAGGTACTCCGGTTACATCACTATTTCACCAAGCAAAGACATGCTGATTGTTTAATAAAAAGGACAACAATTTCTTTTTCAATTATGGCGCCATCTTGGAACCAATCTTGATACTTCTACCCTCTGCAAGGGAGTGGGTTTCAATTTCTTCAACTAGTATTAAAACACTAGGAGCCTCTTGGGGTCATCAATCTCACCCTACCCCTCAGAAGGCTCCAGTAACTGTTAATCTTTATTGATCCAAACCGCT
Organism: Limnanthes douglasii subsp. nivea; assembly: GCA_036936605.1. NCBI lineage: Eukaryota > Viridiplantae > Streptophyta > Magnoliopsida > Brassicales > Limnanthaceae > Limnanthes > Limnanthes douglasii. Next base: position 121,367,379 of record JAUPFV010000005.1, on the reverse strand, counting down.
CCCAAAGTTCTAGGAGCAAGAGCAGTGGCATAGCACTCCCTGGCTATCTTCTGACTACTTCGGACAACACCTACTTACCCTTGAACTGCATACTTTAAACACTGGTGGACTGTTGAGGCCACATCATGTATTCTGGAAAGCCAGGACCTCTTAAAATTTGCATTGTAGGATGTGGGGCAATCTACTACAACAAATAACACCCTAACCAACTTTTTAAACGAATCTTTACCCAATAACACCTCTTCCTAAAATTCCCCAATTACATCCGCAGAGCTTTCGGTGAAGCCCACAATGTTCTGTTTGAGTGTTGAATAACAGTCGGATTCTTCATTTGCTTGTAGGAGCTTAAGAAGAGGATATTTACCAAACTTCCTGTGTCTATCAAAATCTAACGAATATCATTTCCCCCGATAGATGCTCCTATCACCACTGCATCTTCATGAGGCCCATCAATATTTCTCAAATCATCCTCATAAAAAACTATGAATGGAAAAGGGGTTTGACACTGATGAGAAGACATTCCCCCTTCCAACTGGGTGAGTGACTCAAAGAAATTAATGAGTCCGGACACCGTCCTAGTTTGTTTAGTTATGAGCCCCACTTTATTCCGAGTTGGATCAGGATCCAGGTACTCTGAATCAATATCAAATCTTTCAAGGATCACCATTTCTCCTTCTTGAGCAGATTTGTAGGGCCCGTCCGAGGAGCATTATCATGTCTGTTCCTACTTCTCCTTTTGACATAAGCTCCCAGCTTGCCCCTTTCAACAAGGTTCTGCAATTCTTGCTTCAATGCAATGCAGTCTTGAGTGTTATGGCCTATATAATTATGATACTGGCAAAAACAAGTATTTCGACTCTCTCCGGGAGACTGCAATGCTGCTGGTTTCCGGAAATGGACTTCTTCCTTAGTCTTGTCATATATTGTGGCCACATTATCTTTCAACTGTGAAAACCACTTTGGTTGAACCCAAGGGCCTATTTTATTTCTTGACTGCTGGCTCTGAGACTGATTCTGGTTGAACTGAGCTTGTTTAGCCCGATTGGACCCTTGTCCGGTCTCCTTAGCCTTATATCCGGACCGATTATGAGCTGTTGTGGTGGACCTCACTTGACGATGCACCCTGGTTTTCTTGGTTTCTTCCACATTAATTTGTTTTCCCACCTGATTTAACAGGCCTCCTCAGGTCATGACTTTTTTCCTGGTCCCCGAATCGGCCAGGTTTCCAGGTTCAACCCTTATCTCAGAGAAACAATTGCCACATGCTCGAAGCAATCTGTTAACCTGTTCTTTGTATTCAAGGTAGCCTATTTATATATGAGAGGATATATATCAATCTAACTAGAACTAGATGAAATGTGGTAAACCTCTGGTCTTGACTTTATTTCTTGGGAAAAATATTTCAATTATCAGAAGGAAAAGATGGTACTTTTATTACCATTATTCTGAGAGAAGTGTGACAGATGGTTCAGCCCATCAATCTCAAATCACGTCTGAACAACAATTAGTTTCTGATGGTTCGACCCTAAAATAGAGATTAATGAGATTTTAGGTTCAAGTAATTGTGTGACCATCTGCTGAGAAATGTTATACTTCATGAACATATGAATTATACACGTACACGAGCCAATCAGCTCAAGTCAAATAACTGTCAATGAGTACAATATGTATGTGAAGTCTATGAATTCTTGAATTTTTATAAAAGATATACGGCCTCATATTATGTAATGATTTATAATCCATTTTAGTTCCTTGAAACCCTTGTTAATGCATCTAATTTTGCAGTAAAAGTATGGCAAAGTCAGATCTGAACAATCAATATACATGAAATAGATCCTAGAAAAGCCAAGGAATCAACTCGGGGGTCCCTGAATCCACCGTTCTGCCTTCCTCTGTAGAATGTTCTTAGGAATAAATAGACAACAGTGGAGACCACAATAATGCAGAGTTTGGTGCATAAAGTACAAAATGAAAACGGATATGATGACAAAAATCAACTTCATAATTATACTGAAAGATGTATCGTCCAGGTTGGGCGCTCTTCAACTGAGCTTGCCTACCCCGTGAACGAAGTTTCTTCACCATTAGATGGTCCAGACTAAAAATCAGATATAGACTTCGATAATAGTATTGAACCTGAAGATACTCAGGCCAGGTATTTCGTCAGGACAACTGATTAAACTTCAGCAACCTGAAGGCACGAGGTTGAAGAAATAACTAAAGTTTCTTGAAAATTCCTTGAGCTGAAAGACATATCTGCGAGGTTCACAAAGAAAAAACAGAAAATTTCATGTATGGATTCAATGGTTTAGAAGTAGAAAGATCACTTATTCATGTATATATATATATATATGATTATATTCTTGTGTTATAAATATCTATAATTCTTATTGTATTTGATGTTTGTAAAATCAAAATTTGATTATGAAGCAATGGGTTAACTATTGATTCCTACTATATTTATTTTTAGGGTCAAGATTAACTTTCATCCACAACATTTTTCTCTACACTTTCTCTCACTTGCCTCACTTCTCTCTAACTCTCAAACTCAAACACTCTCACTTCTCTCTCAATTTTTCCAGCGAGCCACCACCACCACTTCTCCTCCTCCTCCTTCATCATAGTGAAGAACAAAAAATCCCCACCACCACCTACGTAAGTTCCCTAACCTAAATTTGTTTGTTAATTTTGTTAGTTTTAGGTATGAATTTTAGATTTATGTTAGATTTAGGGTTGAATTTAGGATTTAGGTTAGATTTAGGGGTCGAATTAGCTAAATTATTAGGGTGCGCTGTTTTTTTATAAAACAATTGTCGAATTTGTGTTTCAAAGGTTTTACTTTTGCATTTTTTAAAAAAGTTGAAATTTATAAGAAATTACTTTCTATAGGGAGCTCGGTTGCGAATTAGAGTGTTGATGTTTTTAATTTTGTGGGTTACATCATATGTTACTTTTATTAATTTCGTGATTTGTTTTGTACTTTTGTAGGTCAGACGCGGCTGACGAGCGACGTCTTCCGCGATCTAGGGCGTATCCCCCTGGGTCACGGGCGCCACCCCCGAGGAAGAGTCTAAATACTGTACGGGCCGTTGAGGATGAGCGGGCCCGCGATGCCAAGCGCGGTAGAGATTCAGTTGAGGACCCTGAGACTATTCGTTTTAGGGAGGAGGAGGAAAGGATACGGAGTGATCGGTCTTTGCACCGAATCAACCATGGGAAGAGGAAAGAAAAAACCTCAGATATTGCAGTCGATGATAGTAGAGGCGGAGGCTCCTCACGACGCGAGACGTCTTCATCACACCGATCACCACCTCCCACTGCTAGTATTCCACCACCTCCCTCTCCCGCTCGCAGAGGTCCGTCCCCTGCGCGTACACATCCACCACCTGTTAGCGACAGGGTGGATGCCACTGGGACCCTAAGCAGGACATCATCGATGAGGAGCATCTCGATGTGATCCGCACAGAGGAGCAGCGGAAGACGTTTGCATTTCTCAAATACAACAAGATACCTCTGTTTCCTGACTACAGGGAGCACGAGGCGTACCACGTCTTCATAGGACAGGTAAGTACCAAACTATTAAACGTCTAGTCTAAGGTTCTACTATTATTATGTTCTGACTTAGTTTTTTATTTACAAGGTCGCACTACATTAGGCATACAGGCACATTATAATGTGCTTCGTATGTGGGACCTCAGTGCTCAGCCAGAGGTGCAGCGACATTTGGCGCGGACTCCTTTCGGTCCTCTTATAGCCCACTTGCCTCAGTACTTCACGCACTCCGTGCTTGATGAGGTTTTTGTTGAGCGTTGGCATCAGGAGACCAAAACGTTCCATTTCTCATTTGGGGAGATGCCGATTACCCTCGACGATGTCAGCTGCATTACAGGTCTCCCTGTAGTTGGCCGGACCTTGGATGTAGTCACGGCTCCACGTGATGAGGCATACAGCTACTATGCTAGTATGCTAGGTTTGACAGTGGATAAGGTCCGCGCAGAGATACAGTCCACTAGAGGCGTTGGCTTCAAGATCAAGTGGCTGCGGGAGACTTTTACCAGGGGTCGCTACGTTGAGGAGACTGATGTTGAGACTATCCGCCAGGTATCACGAGCATACCTTATGTTCTTATTTGGTTGCACTATTTTTGCGGATACTAGTCAGAAAAGCGTCAAGGCTGACTACTTGTACGGGTTGGCGAATATGGATTCTGGGTTGTGGGACATCGCATGGGGTACGAGTGCATTAGCATTCCTTTTCCGTGGTTTGGGTGATGCTTCGAAAGCATCAAAGCATAACCTCTATGGATTTGTAGTTATGCTTGATTGCTGGATTTATGACCACTTCCCCGCGTTTAGAGCCTCAGAGAATGCGGACCACGTAGCGAGGGAGCCTAGGATTGTGAAGTGGCTACCGAAGCGGATTGTTGGGCAAAACATCCGCCCCAAATCGGTTGTTCGTACTCTCCTTTCAGATCAGATGGAGACAGATGTAAGTCTTTAAATTTTAGCAGTCATTAACATTTTAATATTAAGTTTTATTTTTTAAAACAGTGTAAGTGTTTTACTTTTTTTGGAACAGGTCATATTTGAGCCATATCAGGACATCAGAGTCCAGTTCCCTGTGCAGGAGATCCGTACCATCGTTTATCCTTTGCGGGTGATGAGCAGGGTCGAGGGTTACATGCCTGATCGGGTTATGCGCCAGTTCGGACGGGTTCAGGATGAGCCCAAACTCCCACTTGTACTCCGACCGCGTTACAAGAAAGGAGATTTGGCGAGGTACACGTGGCGAGAGAGCGCATGGCTAGATTGGCGTCAGCACTTGCTTTCTGAGGATCGCTTGACCGTTACCATTGCCACATATAGACTGTCTGCGACGAACACCTACTGGAGGTACCTGGCTGAGTATGGTTGGCATACTATTACTCCACCACCACGTACTACGGACGACATATTGCTAGACGTTGTTCGCTCTATTGTTACTATGCATGTAGAACGTGGGGAAGCGGGTGCGCTTAGGTGGAGAGATCAAGTCCTGCAGCTCTTCTCTCATTGGTTGTTTGTCCTCGTTATTGGACTTGTTTTAGCTTTGTTGTGATCTATCTTTTTCATTGACGTGGTAGTCGTTTATCCATTCGTAGGATTTGTTAGACTATCATATTTTGTATTATGACATCTACTATGTTATTTCTATTGTTTCCTTTATATTTGTCAAACTTAATTTGAATTCTTCATTACAATTTAGAATCCGCAAATGAACATAAATCGTACCATTCATACCATCAAACCTTTAAACCATAACAATAATTTAACAAAATTCATCAACCGTTATAAAAAAACACCATCAAACCCACTCCAATCCATGCTCCAAGGCTTACTTTTTAAAACCAAAACAAAAAATATTCCAAAAAATTACAAGTTATTGTGCACCATTGGTACGCAGTCAGTAGTACCTATGGTGCACACTACTGCGTACTAATGGTACAACGTTGTGTGCACCATGGGTACTGTAGAAGGCGTACCCATGGTCCGCTGTACCATCGGTAAAAGGGGCATGTACCGATGGTACCACCCCATTTTACCGTGGGTACCATGCACCGGTTGGCATGCCATGCACCGGCCGGTGCATGGAACCATCGATACACAGTAGTGTGTACCGATGGTACATCACACTGTGTACCTATGGTGCAACCTTCGTGCACCATAGGTACACAGTGTGGTGTACCATCGGTACACTCGACTGTGCACCATAGATACTGTCCACTGTGCACCATAGGTACACAGTGGACAGTACCTATGGTGCGCAATTGAAACTTGGAATTTTTTCCCGCGTTTTCTTTTTTCGCGCTCTTAAATTCCTGCCAAATTAACCTTTCATTTTGCTATTTAAAGAAGTCTATCTTACAACACCAAACACACAAAACTCTCCTTCAAACATAGTTGAGGTCATTGTTAATGGGTTGGAGTGTGTTTGATGATGCTCATCTACTCAAGGCTGCGAAAGCTGTGAAGTTCAAACGGCCGGACGATAATACCGATGAGTTCTTCGATGAATATTTGTGTATGATGTATTTCATGTACGGAGAAATGTCTACATCTAGACAAATGCCTCAATCTCGTACTCGTGAGGAGGTAGCCACGAGGTACAAGTGTATAACCAGTGGACCGATGTTCTTGGTGTTTAACGAGCCCCCAGAAGTTAGGAATGAAGCATTCGACTCCTTCGGTTTAATGATCACAGACTATTTGTCTTTAGAAATGGTAGAATACGTTCATTCTCAAATTTCCATGAAGGAGGAAACAGTGCGTATTTTCAGCGATAATGGAGGCTACGATTTTGACTAACTGTTTGTTCAATCTCAAGTTATTTACTCATATTTGTGCGATGTTGTTGTTGCTGGTTTGTAATGTTTGATATTTAGTTATGAAATGATTAGTTGCTTATTGTTATAAGTTGGTAAATTTCATGAATTACGGTCAAATAACGAAAGTACATAAAGTTATGACAAAGTTCCAAACAACATAAATTCGTACAAAAGACATAAAGCTAACAAAAGACATAAATGTGTTCGAAACATGAACATAAATCCGACCAATAGATATAAATCGACTACTAAAATTTATCAAGATTAGTTACTTCTGGGAATGAACAAACTGGCTTTCTCCCTTCGAGTTCCATGTATTTTTTGCAGCGACTAAGTATTGGTAGCTCCCAATACGTAGCCTTTTCACTCTTCAACTTCTGCCACGTAGGATGTATGCGTGCGCAAGGGCACAGGGGATTGATTGATAGCTGTTTAATACTACTTAAATTAGAACCAATAATTGATTAATATAGTTGTAAGTAAAAAACATAGCCATAAATCGAAGGACTTACATTGACAAAGTGGTTAGTATCAAAAACTCCAAACCCAATCTCACGTCTTTGGGCCATAATGGGGGGTTTACCGCGCAGAGGTAAAAAAGTATGACTACAGTTGTGAGACCCCACGAGTGACACAAAATGAACAATGCATTCGAACTTGGTTGCAATTGCAATCCCTATTTCAGGCATTGTCATCCAATATTTGGGTGATGCTGGTGTCTCGTAGTAGTTTATACTTTCTGCAACCTTCAGGTAATCCTCTTTACCGTTATAAATCTTGTTGTATGTGTCATAGTTTTCCATGACTTCATCGTATATTGCCTTCCGAACACCTCGCCAACCTTCTTCATGACCATAGAACCCAAATGAAACTGCTCTATATCCACAATGGCCATCTGCCTTAACATCATTTATACCCGATATAAAAGGGTTGAAGTGAGTCGGAAACCAACGCAAAAAACCTTTCGGGTCGTGTATTAGTTCTGTGACTCGATCAATGGATGATTGTACAATGTTGCTAGCGCGTGAGGCGATGGAAGAACTACGGGTACGAGGTACTTTAGGCACATCTGCCCGAATCGTCTTTGCACTAGTAACTTCTTTACTCTTTTTAACTTTCGGCGGTTTAAAAGAGTTCATGACTGAGTCATGACTAGCTTTATCCTCATCTAGCTCGTGTTCCCAGGAGCATTTGTCCCGTTTAGTGGATGATGTATCGACAACTAACTTTCTTTTCACTTGTAGGCGGCCTCGGTGTTTCTGCTTCTCCAATGGCTCTAGAAATGAGGATGTTTCAGGATAAACAACTTCAAACCATTTCTTGTAAATGTATTTTATACGGCTTTCATCTTTTATCTCCATAACATCGGTTACTAGCTTTAGCAGATCATCTTTGAGAATTTTCATGGTCTTACGGAATGAACGAGGCATTATTTCTAACCTTGTCCAGTGGATGTGAAAAAACATCTAGAGAGGCAGAAATTCCGTCTTTACGCCAATTGCGGACCTGGTGATAGCAAGGTATACCATGGGTAGATTTTATAGCGCATATACAGACGCCATTGTCTTTAACATCCGACCCATCTTGAATAGCGACCATATTGCTATCTTCGGCCTTCTCTACTTCGTCGAAAAATAGTTCTAACGCCATATGGGAAACCTTGCCTCGAATTTCATCAAAAAGTTTATCCGCAAACTTATGCAATGCTATGTAACGATTCTTCTCGAACGACGACCTAATGACAGCATGTTGGATTTTAACAAGCGAATGAACCCTCCCCCAAAATAACTCAAAGTTTAATTTGCTTGTACGTATGTAACGCTTTAGGTTAGAATGAGCACTCTCTACGCGGTTAGTCGTGCAATGTCCCAAATGCAAGTTATTGTTCGTCTTCCAAACAAAGAATTTGTCCATGTATTTATCGAGCCACGATTTTTCAGTGTATACAATTTCAAGAGGGTAATCTTTGTACTCCAATAGCATGTCTCGCTGGGCGTGATCGAATTCAATCTCTGATGCTGCATACGCAATCTTCTTCCAAGCAGAAACAAATTTCACATGATCACTTTTCTCGAGGAAGTGTTTTCTTGTTTGCCCCTGGATATTCTGTGCTACGTGCCATCGACATAACATATGCGTTGTCTCTGGGAATACATCTTCTATGCCGTTCATCAACGCTAAATCTCTTTCGGTTAGGATGACCAGAGTTTCTTCAATTCCGTGAACGGAAATCAACGACCACAAACACTCTAACACCCATTTGAAGTTGTTTAACTTCTCACTGGACATGAAGGCAAATGCCGCACAGAAAGTCAATCCGGTACACGTCACACCAACTATCTCGAACAATGGCATACCATATCGTATGACTTTATATGTACTATCCATTATCAAAACTGTTGGAAATGTCCGCAAAAGGTCAACACTGACTGGATGGGCAAAAAACAAATCTGTAATGATTTGTCCATCGTCTTCACCAGATTTATGCCATTCATAATAATTATGTGACTTAAGCTCCCCCAACAAGAACTGGATTTTTGACCTACCCGCCTTTTTTAAAACCTTACTTTTCTGTCGTGCATTGTAGATCGTCCGCATGGTAGAAACATTATCTTCGTTCAACTTCTTAACACCGTTCAGTATATTTTTGGGGTTAGTACCAATAAATGTCGCTCGTTCAACATATTCCATCTCTTCATCATTAAAACGGCCAACAAAAGAATGACCATCTAGATGTTTTGAAGTCTCATGGTTATGAATACCACATTTCACTTCTAACTTCCACTGATCTGGTTCAACCATTAACCCGAGAAGCTGAAATGGGCAGTCAATCTTTTTCGTTCCTGTAGACTTCCGTTTACGATCTTTTTCTGCTACTCTTGGAGCATATTCCCCCTCCCTCTCTCACACTAGAAATACATCATCGGACTTTTTCTACTGTTTACTTTGTCGCGCCGACTTATGTTGATAACCATACCATAGAGTTTTCCTGTCTTCGTAACCCATTTTTCCAACGCTTCGTGTGTGTAGAATTCAGTAGTGAAGAACAAATGACTGTAGTTAGTAGCGGAAGGTGCCTCAGTCCCATTGGCAGCATCTGTCCCATATTACACAACAACAAACCACAATAAGCATTCAGGTATAGTTAAAAACGGAAAAAAACATTGATTTTTTTCGAAAAACTGCGAGAACCCAAGGTTAAGAGGCCTAGAACCGGCTGGACACGACCAGGTGCACCACCGGTGCTGAGGCCATGTACCGGTGGTGTTGGGGCCTCAGAACCGAGCGGACTGAGGCCCTTGCACCACCGGTACATGGCCTCAGCACCGGTGGTGCTTAGGCCTTGGTACCGACCGACTGGTGTCCCATGCACCACCGGTTCCAGGCCATGGAACCAGTGGTGCGTAGGTGACGCACGACCGGTTCAAAAGCCAAGAATCGGTCGTGCGTCACCTACGCACCGCCGGTTCCATGGCCTGGAACCGATGGTGCATGGGACACCAACGAAGTTTTTACCTTCTTCTCCGGCGATGGGTGCTTCTCCGACGATGGTGGCGGCTTCTCCGGCGACTCCAACTCTTTTTCCGGCAAAATTCCACCATCCCTATTTTTCGGCGACATCAACTCCTCCACACTGATCCCTAGTTCTGCTTCAGTCGTGATCGATTTTGTGTTTTAGGTTGAATGTTCTTGATTTTGATATGAAGTTTGAAGTTGGTTTCAAAAAATTTAAGAAAACTATAGTATTTGGATAATAAATTCAGCAAAGAAGAATGTTTCTTTGGGTATAGATAACGAAATAGGTTATTTGGTGAATTAGGTATACTCAGGATACACTTAGTAGTTTTTTTTACTTAATGGCAGTTTGGATATTAATTTTCTTTTCGAGGGTTAAAAGGTAAAAAAAAAAGTCAAACGAAAGTCAAAGGTTGATTTTGGGTATACTTAAACCTGAATTGGGTATATATTGCCATACCCTTATTTTTATTGTTGAATTCTCTGAAAAAACAATCATGTATGGATTCAATGGTTTAGAAGTAGAAAGATCACTTATATATATATATATATAGTGATTATATTCTTGTGTTATAAATATCTATAATTCTTATTGTATTTGATGTCCGTAAAATCAAAATTTGATTATGGTGTAATGGGTTAACTATTAATTCCTACTATATTTATTTTTATTGTTGAATTCTCTAAGATCTGGTTCGGTTTATTTTGGGATGGGGTAGTTTGGTAAAGTGTTTTGTGAAGTTTAAAGTGTTTAGTGCGGAGAGTAGTGAGATAATTAAACAATATGTTTGTATTAAATGTTGATCACCCACATTAACGAGAGTGGTTGGAGTATTTATACTTAATTCATGACCCATGGCTTACAGGTCAAATTATAAAACCGGATCAAGTTTAAAGATCAATTAGTTATTTAACTAGATTAACAAATAGCTTAGTCAAAATGTGTTTTACTTTTGTCATGTTCGGATTTTTTAGTGGTGTGTCATTGTCCAAATTACCCTTATCCGGATTATACAGTAGGCTGTGGTTGATGTTTCCGAACTCATCAAAACCGATACAAATTTATTAAAGAATAAACTAACACATTTTATTTAATAAAAAACAAGTGTGATGTTTTCTAAATTTGTTAATAAACTGTTTAAAATTTTGAAAAGGCAGTTTTTATTATGAGATTCATGTCAAAATACAATTAAAAAAAATCACTAACCAAACACAACCTAATTAGTTAGTACAATTCTCGATTAGTATATTTTCTCTTTTCCTGTATTCCCTTTCGTCTATTCATCATTATACTATCTTTTGTCGATTCTTTAGAGAGCCAGTCAGGACAAAAAAATAAAGATGAATCTCAAATTCAAATAATTAAACTTTACATAAATATCAAAAGGTTAAGACTTTGATACAGTGATAAAATGGTCGTTTACGTGCCCTTTGTATACACATATATCTCCTGAATCATTGATATAAGTGGCTAGTGAAAATATCCAAATTTAAACTTTTAAAAATACTAATTTTTGAAAGGAATGTAAAACTTTATATGTTTTATCAAAAGCTTCTTGAGTTTAAAGTAAGCTCATAATTAGGCCTCAAAGAGATCTGTTTATAGATTACCTTAATCTTGTTAGAAAGATAAATATTCCATAAGAAAGTCCAGAGAAAGATGAGTAGATGACATCCAAATAACGGGAACTGTTGTAGATTATTAAATCGAAACCCAACTATTCTAGAATTTGAGCACCAATGTATTCCCATGTCTTACTAGATTATTACATTAGTCCTTACAAGAACAAGCTGAAAGAAAGACAAATATGAGAACCTCCAAATATAGCTGGATATGTTTATATGCCGAGCACTCAATACAAGTTTCAATTTCCCAGAACTGTTGCATCACTGGTGACATTACTTGTTCCAGGCTCACCTGGAATGTCAATTAACTAATATACAAGAGAGTTTAAACTGCAAAGACAATAGTACTAGGATGTAATAACTAATTTTAGTAGTTTTATTAATATCGAACTTTCTATACAAATCAATCTAGAAGTTTGAAACAACATTATGGAAATCCTTAAGAAAAAAATCATCATAACTGATCCAACATGCAATAATCTAGGAATCTAAATCTGATCATGTTTCAGAATCTGATTGCCATTTAGGTGGCATGATTCTGTTTGTGTTGGGCTCCAATGGAGAAAGGTCGTCGTCGTCTTCTTCTTCTTCATCATTTGAGTCAAGTTGATAGTTTTCTTCTTGCTCAGAACCGGTTACTTTTGGATTTTCAAGTGAGACATCTGAGAGTGAAGATTTAGAGGCTTCAGGCCTGCAATTGGTTTTAAGAAGACTTAAGAAACTGGCTTAAGTTTATATGAATTAAAACCGGTTACTATTTTTTTGAAGAAAACGCACCAAATAGAAGATTTATGAAGCTTGCGATCGTGTCTGTATAACAGAACTTGACAAACAATACACGCCACTTTGCTACCAGACTCGAGAGATTTTTCTTTTGCACTTTCATCAACTACAATAAAACTACCCGCAATATATAAAAGAAACAGTTTCTTGTAGCAGAAAAGAAATACTTTTTTCAGGAGTAAGAAGGGCTTAAAGTCATAATTAGTGCTCAAACTATTGGGGTTACCGGAAATTATTTCTAGTTTGCTCCTGAAAATTTCTAGTTTTTACACCAATTCATGAGAGATTATTTGTTTGGTTTAACTAAAACTAATTCTTAGATATAAGGCTTCACAAAATAGTTCAGCTTTGCAATATCAATTTGGATAATATTGTGTCACGAACAAACATACCTCGTTTAATCTACATTGTCTTGGAAAATTTAGCTGGAAATAGTGCAAGTGATTTGCCTCTTTGACCATCTATCACCTTCAGTTATCAATAAACATAACAAAATTCATCTATCACCCAAGGGTTTCAACATAAGGAAGAACTATGCATCACAAAACATCAATCAATCATAGATAAGCATTACAGTCCAAATAACAAAAGACCTTTGAATCATTAACTACTAAAACAGCCAATGAAAATTTTGAATATGGGAACAAAAGGGCTATAATAAACTTTTCATTACTTTAGATAATACCTTGTTCTACATATTAATGAGTAAATTAACCTAATTCAAATGACTAACGAACAATTTTTAACACAAACAAAATGCTCTTTATTGAATCTGGGTTTGGATTTTTAATCCCACGAACAACAAAGGGTTATAATTAGTTTTTTCATACCGAATAAGAATCCGAATTTTCGCTAATTAAAATCAATGTTCCTAATTTGAATGATTTAGGAACAAAATTAGGGCCAAATTCGAACAAAAGACAGCGATTGGTAAAAGAATGAATGAAAAAGAATTGAAAGCTTACCTAAATGCGATTAGATCCCCTGAGAGAGACCACCTGCATAATACTTTGGCCATCCTTAAAGATTACTTTTTCTTCTGCTGCTGCTTCTCTGATCATATTATTCTTTCCTCAACCTATGACTTAAACTAATAAATTAGGGTTTATCTTCTGATAAGTAAAATCTAGTGGTACCAGTTGCAATTGGTTCGGATTATTAGACTTTAGGGTATCATAGATAATTGTTTAAATAACTATTTGTTATCCTTTTTTAACCATTTAATAATTTTCCTTTTATTATATATATTTTTACCTCCATTTACATTTACATGTTTAAAATTTTTGATTATTTAATTTAACATGGATAGCAATAACCCATCACATCTATATTTTTACAAACCCATCCCAGTACGTTATCGAAGCTATTTTTTTCGGAAAATATCAAACTTAATATTTAATATAGTATTATTATTTTCAAAATATATGCCAGATATCTAGCGATGATTATCAAATCTTTTTTTTTCTATTAATAACTAATATATGGTTTTTTTGTATGTTAGTAAATAGTTTTTTAATTTAATTAATAATAGTATTATTATTAAGAGAAATTGAAAAATCAAATTTAATATTTAAATGTAAAATGATATTTTTAAAGATATAAAAATATCCCTAATTAGCGTATCTTTTTACGTTATTAATCATTAATATATTATTTTGGTATATGCTAATAATTTTTTTAATTTAATTAATAATATGAGACCTACTGAATGTATTAGTATTAGTTTAAAAAAAATTAAAAAATCAAAAATTAAAAAATTAAATATTAATAAATATAATATAATATTTTTCAAAATATATCGTATATATCAGCAAATAATATAATATACAGTACATACACATATACTAATATTATTAATATTGATAATTCAAAAGTTTAAAGTTCTAAAACTCTCTTTATCTACTAGTTGTGTCAAATTACATTTCAGATGTATTATTGGATGATTAAGAAATTTCTTATTACGGTTAAAAAAATCAAGTTAAAAGAATATGTCATTATGTCTTTGAAATTAGTGGTACGATTTTTGTAAAGATTTTAACTGGGAAGACCATAACCATCGAGGTAGAATCCAGCGACACAATCGACAATGTCAAGACCAAGATAGTTTTGAATTAATCTGGTGTTTTCCATTCATTTTCATACGATTTTAGGTATCCCACTAGACCAGCAGAGGCTGATTTTCGCCAGGAACCAGCTCAAGGATGGTCGTACCCTTCCTGATTACAAGTATCCAGAAAGATTATCTCCCACATAATGTTACTGTTAGTACTTAAGCTGGTCTTACATGTATGATTTACTAGTTATAAATGTTGCGTCTACAAAATTATGAACCTAAGTAGTTTCTAGATAATTATACGTCTAGCTTTCAAATAAACCTAAAAGTTTGCTATCTTTATATGTTCATAGTCCACCCTCCATCTTGTTTTGAGGCTCGGTGATGGAATTATTGAGCATTCTTGATGGCCTTGGCTAGAAAATACAACCAAGGAGAAGTTGTTGAAAAGGAAGAATGGAGGAAAAGATGGCCCAAGAAAAGCTCCAAGAACTAAACTTGGACTTCTTGATTTCACGGTCTTATCGGTGCGCCTCTTTCTTCTAACCCTAATCTACTTTTCCTTACCCATCTATCAATGCAGCCACCTCTTTCGTCTCTTCCTCTCGAAGAGCACCAAATCCAGAAATCAATCCCTAACCTACAAAACCAGACGATTTTTCCAAATCTTTCTCGAGATAATATGTCGAACAATGCTTTGCAACTTCCTGTTGCTCAAAGCAAGCTTTATGAAAACCCTGTTTTCGAAGGGGAAAATCAAAATCAGACTCAGTTCGTTGCTGATTCAAAGAGACAGAAGCAAGATTCAAGACCAACGTTTGCTGAGGTGCTGAAGATGAACTCAGGAGGGATCTACCCAGGAGAAAATGCAAGAAAAGATCGTTCCTTTGTGCATGCTAACGTTTCGACAAGAGTGGAGGATGGATATACTTTCGTCAAATTTGACGAACCAGATAAGATCAAACTCTCTTCTCTTTCTAATTTTACGTTAATTTCCAAATTTTATTTTGTATCCCCTTCTGTTTCTGACTTTAGGGTTTATTTAGAATCTTTTAAATTCATAGGCAATTTCAGTGTGTTCAAATGGGACTATAGACATATATTTGTTGAATTCGATGTCTTAGATGATGTTAATTTTTTTTGGAAACGTACTGTGAGAACTGTGGGTATATTTTCTTTTAGAATTCTTAGGTGGACAACAGATTTCAATCCCAAACGGGAGTCTCCATTGACTCCAGTTTGGATTTCTTTCCCTAGAATCCCAGAACATATGTATAACTCTCATACTATAGAACATATTGCCAAGGCGATTGGTTTGCCGTTGAAAACATGGATACCATATAGAAATAGGGCTAGTTATAACTTGTGTAAGGTCTGGAATGTGGTTGATACTTCAAGTCTTCTTCCCCAAAGACTTTGGATAAGCTTTGGGGATCGAGATGGTTACTGGCAGGATGTCATTTATAATGACATACCTGCTTATTGTAAAAAATGTAGGCATTTAGGTCATAGTGAACCCAGTTGTAAAATTGAGGAATTTAATCATAAAAAACAATTGAATTTGCAAGTTAATAATATAAAACATAAGGAGAAATGGATTCCTAAACTTAAATCTATGATAGTTCCCAATGAAAATGATACTTGTGAGCATGTTAAGGATAATCGGAAACTAATTAATAAAGTTGTTGATACTTCTCCATCTAGGAAGACAAATGATAATTGTTTATCCTTTAATCAAAATTTGAATCCACCTATTTTAAATGATAGTGATGTTATTGAGGCCTTACAGTCTATTAACCTTAGTAATACTTTTGATATATTAAATGATGACAATAATAATGATAGGGATTTGTGTGATGTTTCGACTGATATAGAGATGCCTGATAGGATAAGTAATAAGAAATATTCCAAAGTTAAAGTTAAAGGACTAAAGAATAATCTAATTAACAAACCACTAGCTTTCAAAGGATCTGTAAGATCCTCAAAAATGATTAAAAATGACAGTCTCTTTTTTGAATTGGAATGCCAGAGGAGTAGGTAATGTTAACACAATTAGAAGAATTAAAAGTTTAACTATAAAGTTTTATATAGATCTGGTAGTAATTCAGGAACCTATGTTGTCTAATGAAAAACTAGATAGAACTTCTAGAAAATTAGGTTTTGATCAATATTTTGGTAATAAAAACAATAAAATCTGGTTATTTTGGAAAAAATCTTATAAGATTAATATTCTCTTAAATTCTGATCAATTAGTTCATACTATGGTAAACCAGTCTGACTCTGTGGAGGAGTTCCTGGTTACCATAGTATATGCAAAATGTACTAGGCTTCTAAGATTAGATCTCTGGAACCAATTGAGGGATATATCTAACAGTATTTCTAATGAACCTTGGCTTGTAGTATGAGACTTTAACATTATCTCTAATCATAGTGAACAAATTAACTGTGTTACACTTTGTATGAATTCTATGGAGGATTTTAACAATATGATTTTGGACTGTAGTCTTGAGGATCCTGGATTCTCAGGTACTAATTTTACCTGGACCAATAGCCATAAATGGAAAAGACTAGACCGAGCTTTGCATAATGATAAATGGAGAGATAAATTCAATGTTACTAGGGTGAGGCATCTAACCAGAATAGGGTCAGATCACTCACCCTTATTAATCTCAGTTTCATCAGTGTTAAATGTTCATAAACCTCCTTTTAGGTTTCATAATATGTGGTTAAGCCATCCTGATTTCTTGTTAACAGTTGAAAATAATTAGTTGATTCCATTAGAACTACCTTCTCATCTAAATTCCATTTTTCTATTTTGGTTTAAACTAAAAAGACTTAAAAATCATTTAAAAAACTGGAATAAAGATATCTTTGGTAACATTTTTGACTGCATTGAAAAGACTGAAGAGGAAATTAGCATAGTTGAGAGCTTGTTAGAGGTTTCTTATACTATAGAAAACAATAAGAGGCTTTCTGAGCTTAAGTCTAAACATATGGTCTTATTAGCTAGGGAAGAAACTTTTTGGATGCAAAAGAGTGCTTCTAAGTGGTTAAAGGATGGGGATAAAAACACTAAGACTTTTCATAATTATGTTAAGGAAAAGAGGTCTAGAAATATGATTGATGAAATTATTGATAACAATGAAAAATTAGAGGATCTAAAGCTTATAGGTGAGTCAGCTGTTACTTATTTTTCAGAACTACTTAATACAAAAGATGTACCAGAATCAATACCTGATTTCCCTCAAGATATTATTCCTAAGCTGGTTAGTGATCTTGATAATATATCCCTATTAGCTAAGCCAACTTTAGATGAGGTGCATAGGGTTATTAAGGGATTAAATAGTGCTAGTGTCTTTGGAGTTGATGGTTTCAACTCCAGATTCTATAGTGAGTGTTGGTCTATAATTAGGGAGGATCTTGTTAATGATGTATCTGATTATTTTGTTAAAGGTAGTTTTCCTCGTGGGATGTTTGCAACTTCTATTTGCTTAATACCAAAGAAACCAAATGCTAAGTATTGGTCTGAGTTTAGACCTATTAGTCTCTGTTCTGTATTCAACAGAATTATATCCAAGCTTATAAATAATAGACTAAGTTGTTTATTGCCTAAACGAATCTCTAGAGAACAGGGTGCATATGTGCCTAATAGAACTATCCAAGAGAACATACTTATTACACAAGAGATGGTAAATGATTTGAACAAAAAGCAGAGGGGTAGTAACATTATTATTAACTTGGACATGAAGAAAGCCTTTGATAAAATTAACTTTAAGTTCATTTGCCAGGTCTTGTAATCTTTTGGTTTTAGTATTCAGGTTATTAGTCTAATTAGAAAGAGTATAAAGCATATTCAGTATTCTGTGATTATTAATGGTTTAGCTTTTGGCTATTTTAAATCTTCTAATGTTGTTAGGCAGGGGGATCCTTTATCCCCTTCCCTGTTTATATTAGCAGAATAATTTCTTATTAGAGGAGTGAATAAAAGTATTGCCTTAGATCCATCTCAGATTTATAAGACTATGAGTTCTATTACAATAAACTGTCTGGCTTTTGCTGACGATGTACTTCTGTTTTTAAATGATTCTGTTAGAAATCTTAAAAAGATAGGTAGATTTTTATTATCTTATCAAATACTATCAGGTCAACAAATAAATTTACAGAAAACATCATTTGTAGTGCCATCAACAATGTCTAGACCTAGAATAACAATACTAGAACACTTACTGGTTTTCCATCATTGTAGTTTACATTTTAAACACTTAGGAATACCAATCTTCCTTAAGAATAAGAACTCTTATTATGATGAAATTATTATTGGAAAATTTGCTATATAATAAGTATTGTTCTAATATACATCATTTACAAGTTATAGCTAAGCAATATGATTCTCTTATTTGGAAAAGAATGTTAAAAGTCAGAATTAAAGCTGAAGAACATATATATTGGGAAATAGGATAGGGAATGTTGACTTTTACTTAGATAGATGGTTTGATAGGAATCCAATCATTAAATTGAACTATAATGAATCTAATACCTGGTACTCCTATACTAAGGTTAATGAGTATTGGCTTAATCACTCTTGGAATCTGGAAAAACTTAAGGAGGATATTAATAATGATTTTGTGGTTAATAAAATAGTCAGTATTATGGTTAATCAATATAATGATGATTTGATCATCTGGAGACTCTCTACAGATGGTAGTTTCAATCTTAAACATACTGTTAACAACATAAGAGATAAGCATGTTCAACCCTCTTTTAAAAGGAAAATTTGGAATAGTATAATACCTACAAAATGTTCTATAACACTTTGGAGAGTTTTAAACAATCTTATTTCTGTTGATACCAATATTCAAAATAGAAGTATAAGTTTAGTCTCTAAGTGCCAATTCTGTGATGAATATGAGTCCCTTAATCACTTGTTTGTTAATTGTCCGATGATATGGAATGTATGGTTATATTTTGCTAATCTTTTCAGAATCTTTGTTGGTAGATACATGTCAATAAATCATATAGTAAATAGATGGTTTTCTTCTTCTCAATCTAGAATACATATTAGATCCATTATTCCTGCTTTGATAGTGTGGTCCATCTGGATGGCTAGAAATAAGAGGAAACATGTGGGTAGATTTTGTTCTGATATTACGATAATAAAGCAAGTTAAGTCTATGCTGTTTTGTCTAGATAGATCCTCTTTGTTAAAAAGGAAGCATTGGAGACATGATATGTATATAGCTAAAGAATTAGATTGTTACAATCATAGTTCAGATGATAAAACTAGTTTATATATTAAATGGCATCCCCCTGCTATTGATAAGCTCAAGCTTAACTGTGATGGTTCTTCATTGTATAATGGTGAATCTAGCAGTGGTTTTGTTTTGAAAAATCATAGTGGTAAGTTAGTAGAGGGTCAGGGTCTCTTAATAGGAAAGAATTCTCCTATTGTTGCTGAATCTCTAGCCTTATTATATGGGTTACAATACTGTTGTAGGAACAATCTTACTCATATTGACATTGAAACTGATTATCTTCAATTATTTAATATGATAGCCTACAATAAGTGCCCTTGGTATCTATCTAAAGCATTATCATGTTGTAGAAATTTGTTTTCATCAAAGATGACTTTAAAATATGTGTTTAGGGAAGAAAATGTAGCCTCAGATTGGATAGTTAAATATGCTTTGGAAAAAAAGCAAGACTGTTCTTTTAATGGACTGAACTGTCCTAGCCCTTTTAATGCTATTCTTTTGTTAGAAAGCTTGAATTTGGGCTACTTTAGATTCTCGGACTAACTCTTATGTCAGGTTTCTACCTGACCTTTGTTTCGTTTTCTCTATGCAGGTATATAACAAGGAGGCTCAGGGAGTAAGATGAATCTTATCAGAAATTGGAAGAAGATGAAGCTTGGTGATCTGAAAGATGGTGTTCACAAGAAATTTGAAGAAGATGCAGCTTGGAGGGAGTTAGATGGTGATCTGATAGATGGTGTTCACGATCCAACATCAAGAAATTTGAAGATTCTACAAGAATATTATCTTAGAAATCAATGTAGGACCAAGATCCAACTGTAATGTCAATACTCTAAGTATCTGTTAGCTTAGAGATTTCAAGCATAGATCTTAAACATTGATTGTAATATTCTTTTCTACATCAATAAAATGTTTGTGTTTTGTTAAAAAAAAAAAAAAAACCAAGGAGAAGTTGTTTTGCCGCAAGTAAGTTTCCATTTCTTAACTCTTATCTATTTGCTTTCTATAAACTTCCAATATGCATATTTTTAGAAACTGGTTTGGAGACTATACATAACGAGTCCTTATTATTTCCATGTGCGGAGAAGGTATAACTTATATTAAGGCATAGCCGTCAGCCGTGCGCTGTATATTATTTGTTGTTTTTGAGTTTTGGAAGTATATGTTTCGAAGAGTTTAAACAATTTCAGACTGGGAAGCTTAAACTGTACCATATGACTCAAAGGTTGGCGGTGTATTCTCTTAATCGCATTTGGTGTGTGGATATTTGGATATTTCTTGCAATAGCCATTCCAGACCAGACCTTTACAATATGTTAGATAACACAGTTCATCTTTAATGCCAACAGTTCCTCGTAACAAATTAATACTGTTTTACTTACCGGTTATACTTGATATTTATATGATTCCTTACATGTGCTTGCTTGGATTTTGTTGCAGATACTATGCCCGTTTGCGCCCTTGTGCTATGAACTGCAGGAAAACGAAATGTGGACACAGCGACCAGGTTATCGCCGCTGTTTGATTGTTTTTTATTGTCTAGTTCCAATATCTTGACATGAGAGTTTACTATTATCTTTTATTCAGCTGGGGGCCAAGAAGAAGATCAAGTAGACCGGTTTTTACGAAGAACGATCACATAGATCTACTTGTAGCAAGAATTAGGAGGTTGTTTGTTATTTTGGATCATGTAGTGTCAAAAAACTTGCAAATGGTATAGACAGTATGTTTCAGGGGTGGATGGTTTTGATTCTTTTTTATACTTCTTTGTTATGATATTATTATGTCAAATTTCTTAGCTCAATTGACTGCTTTATGTTTTTCCATTATTTTCATTATTACAAACTCCAAATCTATAGAATACAATAACGTAAGGATATTTCAGTTTATTTTTGAAAGGGACTGGCTTACGCCAGAGTAATGGCAAAATATCTTTCGAGAAACTTAAATGTTTCGTGTTCTTGGACAGTGTTCATTGTCATCCAGACTAGCTTATATCTTTCAAGAAAACACCGTGTTTGTTTTTCAAGTATTGAAACACAAAATGGTTATAATTTTAAGTGAAATATGCGAATGTATGATTACCATTTCAGAGCTATCAGGAGTGTAATAATTGGTACTTAAGAGATAAAGGCGAAGGAAGATTTGAGTTGCGAGACGAGATTAATAAAGAAAGCATAGAAGTAGACTTTTGACAAAAAGGTATAGCGAAGTCGAACAGATTGACAAAGTATTAAGAGTTATCTTTCTCAAAGTGTTATTCTTAAGGAATCTTGTTCATACCTTCTGTTAAAAACAAAGAGAGAAGTAGTCGCAGGAGGCGGCTAGGGTTTTGTGTTTTATTAGAAACTGTTCCTTTTTGTTTTATTGATGCATTAGAGATGTTAAAAACAAAGAGAGAAGTAGTCGCTTGTCGTTAGGATTCCCTCCCCAATCAGCATCTCTGAATACTTCAACACCAAGGTGTCCAATTTTCTTAAAAATTATGCATCTTCCTGGTGTGCCTTTGAGATATCGAATAATCCTCATTACTGCCTCCATATGGTGTTCCTGAGGATGATGCATGAACTGGCTAACTACTCCCACCGCGTATGCAATGTCGGGTCGAGTGTGAGCCAGGTAAATCAATTTTCCCACCAACCTTTGGTACCTTTCTTTACTCACTGGTCTGGCCCCTTCAATTATCTTTAGTTTGTGATTCACAACCATAGGAGTGTCATTTGGTTTGCAATCCACCATGCCAACTTCAGCTAATAAATCCAATATATATTTCCGTTGGGAGATATAAATCCCTCATCTTGACCTAAGAACCTCGATTCCTAGGAAATACTTCAATCCCCCAAGGTCTTTCATTTCAAACTCCTTGAAGAGGTTTTTCCTAAGAGAGCTAATTTATTCTTCGTCATTCCCCGTTATAACCATATCGTCGACATATATTATAAGACAAGTGGCTAATTCTCCTCTCTTTTTGTAAAACAAGGTATGATCCCCATTACTCTGTTTGTAGCTATAATGCTTCATTGCCATTGTAAATCTCCCAAACCAAGCACGAGGAGACTGTTTGAGCCCATATAATGCTTTTTCAGTTTACATACCTCATTTTCTTGAAAACCATCAGAGAACCCTGGTGGGGGTTCCATATATACCTCTTCTTCCAAGTCTTCATGTAAGAAAGCATTCTTTACATCAAATTTATGAAGACGCCAATCTTTATTCGCGGCTATTGAAAGTAAAACTCTGATAGTGTCAATCTTTGCAACCGGAGAGAACGTTTCAGAGTAGTCTATACCATATGTTTGTGTATATTCTTTGGCAACCAATCTTGCCTTGTGTCGCTCAATGGTGTCATCGGATTTATATTTTATATTAAACACCCATCTACACCCGATTGCTTTCTTCCCTTGTGGTAATACACAATTATCCCATGTACCATTTCTTTTTAGAGCTTCCATTTCGGTATTCATTGCCTTTTGTCATTCAGTCATCTTCTTAGCTTCTTGAGTTGTTTTAGGGATTTGTTCAGAGAGAATAGTAGCTGAAAACGCCTTTGCAATCTTCGTCATTCCTTTTCTGTCCGCTTTTACCGGATATGTAGAAGCACGAGGAACGTGTTCCGGTGAATACCGGTCAGGAGGGACTCCTCTATTTTTTCTTGGGGGAAGAACCGGAGTTTGAGTTTCAACAAATGAACTTCCTGAAATGTCATGGTCAGTAGCATTTTGTGAATTATGACATTGTAAATTGTTTACCTCTTGATGGACATTTTCTTTGGCTGATTCGCTGGTAGTATCCATGGCATTTATTTCTTGTTGGACATTGTCTTCGGTACCATAACCAAAGTTTCCTTTCGGTTGTTCCGTGAGCAAGCATGACATGTCCCTTATTAACTACCTCATCAACATAATAGAGACCTCCTTGTTTAGTACCACGCTCAATGATCTCCTTCATACGAATGTCCTGTAAAATGCAAAAAAATGGATACATAAGAACCACACAGTTGAGTTATTTTGTCACTTGACTAACATATAATAACTTTAAGGATAGTGAAGGAATGTAGAGGCAGTTTTTAATTTCCATTTTTTCCGAAAAAATAATTGAACCTCCCCCTTTGACTTCACAAATTTCTCCACTAGCAGTCTCAATCATGTCACCAAAGTCTTTAGGATTATAAGACAAGGTGTCCGTAGCCCCGCAATCAAAGATCCAATTCATTGATTTCTCAAACCCTTTACTTCCAAGTTTTTCATAGGAGTTCGCCGCCATTTCTCCAAAACCAGTGCCACTTCCTTGCTCATTTTTAGTCGGATTTTCACCGCCACTTGTAGACGAAGCCCGTTTGACATTAGATCTGAAACGCTGGTTATTTTTCTCTTTATGACCGTCCTCCCACCATTCTGGATAGCCAACCAGCTGAAAACATGTCTTTTTAGTGTGTTTCTTCATTCCACAATGAGTGCAATACAACTTTGATTTTATCTTCTTTCTCTTTGGATCAGAATTTAAACCTCTATGAAGAATCTTTAGCAGCCAAACCCATTCCAATTTCAATCGAGTCACTATCAGAAGAACTTGATTTTAGTATATTAATCATGACCACTTCCCTTCGTATTGTAGCATATGCTGTTTCCACGGAAGGAAGATGATCCTTTTTCAGGATATCTCTCTTGACTGGTTACAGCTTGTCATTAATCGCCATTAGCAATTGATAGAGTCTTTGTTCTTGAGTCTTCTTATTGTAGATCTGAATGTCTTTTGGATATTGCAAGACATTATTCACCAAGCGAGATTCAAGATTCTGGATAATCCATGTGAAAACACATTGATCATCTTGTTCCCACCTTGTATATGTGTTGTCATTTTTGGATGGAGGTGTCGGCTCCCTTGTAATGTGAGAACATCTCCCCCTTCCCCCAATTTCTTTCTTCATCAGGTTTGCCCATAGGTCATAGTTGTCACTATCGAGTTTAATCCCTAGGGATAAATTCTCGGGGTTAGTTGTTTGTTGTTGTGTTCCAAGACCATTTCTGAGAATGGCAGCAATCTGCATTGTTAATTCATCATGAATTTGACTGACCACGACTTCATTGCCAGCCATCTTTGTTGAGGATATTCAAAATTCCCAGAATCACACGTACTCTGATACCATATTAAAAACAAAAGGAGAAGTAGCCGCAGGAGGCGGCTAGGGTTTTGTGTTTTATTAGAAACTGTTCCTTTTTGTTTTATTGATGCATTAGAGATGTTAACTCAATAGTAAGACTTTCAATATATAGAGAACTTAGAAGCCTATACAAAGAAACTTAATACACTGAATATTCTAACACCTTCTTTAACAGCCTCCGCTTGGGTTTGCTTACTTCTTTGCATACGCGTGGTATTTGCAACTAAATCTAAAGATTAGACTTGTATAATTCACCGAGAAAGAGAAAAAGAAAGAGAAATACACCATTTACGAATAAATATCACACTACTCACGCAGCGGTATCAACATGCTTTCCCAACTTTTGACATTAAAGAATAGCCAAAATCAAATTTTGGTTCTCCACCAGATACTGCATCAAGCAAAAGACATTTTTAAACCATTAATATATTAAACGACCATTCTCTTACTTGTTAAGGAGCCTTACTATTTACTAATACTATACAAAATAACATCATAAATATATCTCCAGGCAAGTCATAAAAACCAAGCAGTCCCAAATGTGCATGAATTTCTTGACCTGGTCGGCGGGCATGCTCGGTGAATAATTCATGGTATGTAGCTCTGCTCGTAAGACCGTAACCCTAGTTTTATTATCGTCAACAAAATGAGAAAGTAGTTGCATTTACGCTCGGAACTCTCTGTTCTTAGAGCATCCCCAACAGATACGTTAATTAACTATACGTTAATTAACTATTATATATGATTTTTTTCTTTCCAACAGATACGTTAAAAGACTATCTATATTTATTAGCTTAAATTATGGTAGGTATATTTGTAGTAGCAGTTATACGATAGGTAAAGTTTATTTGTTATTTTCCTTATTTTTCTCTCATTATTTTAACTAACTTAAATATACCTTATCTGTTGGAAGAAAAAGATAATATTTAAATTTACATTACCTAAATACTTTTTTTTTAATAAAATGAGATATTTATTGAATCAATAATGTTTGAAATACAATTGGCGGCAAAATCAAAACAATTAGGCGCCTAAAGAATAAAACCCTAAACTAAGTCTTTACAAGCAAACAATAAATTTGAACATCAATTTTAAACACTAAAACAACTCCAACTCTTAAACTTCCCACCCTCCCCACAAGACAACAACAATTCGGCTCAAAAAATCTTCCAATCGAAGCCAACAACTCTTCCACCATAGCGCAGATCTTCATCCTTAATCAAAACCGGCTCACTTCATCAGCAACAAGATGCACCAACTGCTCAAATATCAGCAACAATCCAAGCTGAAATCATTGAAGAGAAACAACACACAGCACTCCTCAAAGAGAACCGCACTCCAGCTATCTTTAAGCAAAATGATTTAACGCTATAATGCAAACAACAAGATGCACCAACAGCTCAAACATCAGCAACAATCCACGCTCAAACACACAGCACTCCTAAAAAAGAACAGCACTCCAGCTAGAAAGATGAACCATCAAACCTCAAGAACAAGATAAAAAAACAGGTATTAAACTCAAGTAATGTAGCCTAGTCCAAGAGCTTCTAAGATTAATATCGCTTTAAGATCATTAGGCACCAGCTCAGGAACAAAGCAATGATTAGACTTAGATTGTAAAGTAAACTTAGCAAGCCAATCCGCAGCGCGATTTTGCTCACGAAAATATGAGAAACAGTCATACTACTGCTAATAAGCTTAAGAATACATTCAATGCTAGGCCTAACATACCAGAAAGTATTGACATTGTAACTATGGATCCAATTTACAACAGCAATAGAGTTAGACTCTATAACAACCAAATTCCAATTATTAGACTTACAAACCAAAAGACCATCAAGAATAGCCCTAATTTCAGCACAAAGAGGAGTAGTTTTACCATATAAGAAACTAACAGCCTTAACCAAGTTACCCTCACTATCCCTAAAAATAACCGAACCACTGGCTTCACCATTGTTAAGACAAGAAGCATCAGTATTCATATTTAAACGACCAGAAGGAGGAAGATTCCACTTAACATAAATAGGTCTATTAACATTCCTCAAGTGATTCACACAGCCTAAAATCTTAGCAGCTCTAGCATTATTAAGCCAATGATGTCTATTAATAAGCTTCTTCATATCAAGAGTATGAATAACAGCATTCACATCATTAATAATAGAACTAACAGAAGTGTTTATACCTTTATTTTTAGCTAAGTTCCTAGCTTTCCAAATACTATGTAAAACAAGAGAGTGAATGATATTTCTGACCTGGATCTTGGATGCCTTCGGTAATTGCCAAACTCTAGTCAACTGAATGATATTCATAGTACTCGAAAGCCGAATCTTAAACACAACAGAATAATGGATCCAAACAGACCAAGCCAGCTTACAAGAAACAAACAGATGAGACATAGTTTCACAATTACTACAAAACTGACATTTAGATGCTATAGAAATGCCTCTACTTTGAATGATCTCATCAACAGCCACAAACTTATTAAGAATCTTCCAATGGATAAAAGAACTTTTGACAGGAGTTAAGTGATTCCAAACATTATTGAAAACAGAATTCAACCTATACTTAGTTCTAATACTATCCCATGTGTCCTTCAAATTATACTTTCCAGTTTTAGCAAGATCCCAAATCATTAAATCCTCTTTATTAGAATCAACATAGAGCTTAAGAATGCAATCAACCTTTTTCAGGCTGAATTAAGTTAGCTATAGAAGACAAGTTCCTACAACCATTAGACCAATACTTGTTAACATGCTCAGTATTGAACCAAAGATTATTATCACTATCATTAAGAAGTAAAATAGGATTAGTAAGAGTCCAGTTATCTAACCAGAAATCCACCTGGCCATTCCCCAACTTCCATTTAATATGCCTCTCAGCTTGCTCTCTAACTCTGATCATTCTCCTCCAAGTAACAGAACCAGCTTTCTTTGAACTAACCTGTAAAGGATGGTAACTAGAACAATATATGCTATGCATTAACTTAGACCGGAAGGATTTGTTTTGTCTAAAAGAAGCCCAAAGGTTAAACGAGATGGCAGATTGGATATCATTCATATTTCTAACATTAAGACCACCCTCTTTATAAGCTCTACAAAGAGTCTTCCAACTGCACCAGTGAACCTTCCTATCCACCAGATTAGAACCCCAAATGAATCTATTTAAAATGGTTTCAAGTTTCGAAATAACACCTTTAGGAAATAGAGAACATTGCATCCAGTACAGAATCATACTCATCAGAACAGATTTAACAAGAGTAAGCTTGCCAGAAAAAGAAAGGCAAGACACATTCCACTCACTAATTTTATCACTAACCTTACAAATAAGCTTGTTATAATTACAGATCTTATTATTAGTATTGACAGTAATACCAAGATAATCAGTAGGCAACAGATTAGTGGAGAAACCAGATATGCTAGACAAAACATCAATCTTAGAAGAAGCAATACTCTTAGCCATCAGAATTTTAGTTTTCTCTTTATTTACAACTTGACCAGACAATAATTGATACTTATCAAGAAAATCACAAAGTTTATTAATAGCTCTATCATTACAATTAGTAAACAATAACATGTCATCAGTAAAAACAAGAGTATTAACCTTAATACTGCCTCTACTCCTATAATGCATAAATTTATTATCATTAAAAAGAGAATTGACACCACGAATAAACAACTCTTCAGCAATTATAAAGAGATAAGGAGATAACGAATCCCCTTGACGAACACCTTTCATAGTTCTAAAATGACCAAAAACATCACCATTAACAAGCAAGGAAACATTAACAGCACTAATCATTTTCTTAATCAGACATATAAACCTGGAAGCAAAACCAAACTTTTTCATAACATTAAGCACGAAGCAATGAGCTAGCTTGTCAAACGCCTTAGACATGTCTAGTTGAATGACAATATTATTATCCTTAACATTCCTATTCAAATCAAATATCAGCTCCTTACAAACCAGAATGCTGTCATGAATAATTTTACCAGGGATAAATCCTCCCTGATTATGGGAAATAATCTTAGGCAAGATAAAAGCTATTCTGTTAGCAATAATTTTGGACATAATACAATTCAGAAGAGAGCAGAAACTAATCGGTCTATACTTCTTCCAATTACTAGCATTAGTTAGCTTAGGAATTAAACAGATCCTCGTAGCAAAAATACCACTAGGAATATTCTTACCACGCAAGAAATCAATCATAGCCTTAACCATATCAATCTTAATAATGTGCCAACAATGCTTAAAAAGGCATGAGTATAGCCATCCATACCTGGAGCACTGGCTGAGTTCATATGACTGATTGCATACCAAACTTCAGACTCATCAGGATCCTTGAGCAACAATCTGTTGTCATCCTCATTAATGATACTAGGAATCACATTAAAAAGATCATCATTCATAAGACTAGATATATCAACATTTTCAGCATAAGGAGAAAGAGTGAGAGCCTTCTCAAAGAAATCAACAGCCGATTGACCAATTTCTTTGGAGTCAGATAGCCACTCACCCCCACACTTAATACCCTTGATGCTATTACGCCTTCTTTTATTTTGGACAAAGCTGTGATAAAACTTAGTACTCTTATCACCATCAATGACCCAGTTGCAATATCACTGCTGTCTCCAATACACTTCCTCCATTCCGTGAGCTTTAATCAACAAAGCATTAGCTTTGGCAAGCTCACTCTTAGACTCAGCAGACGGGAGCGTTTGATGATTTAAATCCTTAGCAAGAACTTCATCTTCCAAACTTTGCACCTTACTAAAAATATTACCAACCATACTTTTGTTCCAGGAAACCAAAGCCTGCTTGAGTCTTTTAAGCTTCTTCCAAAGAACAAATATAGGATCCCTAACTAACTCATGACTCCAATTCTTTTCCACATAAGGTAAAAAAGAATCATCCATAGTCCACATCTCTTGAAACATGAAACTGGACTTAACTCTAGCAAACTCATTAGATAAAGTAATATGTAAAGGCATGTGATCAGAACCAGTACGAGCAAGATGATGAATCTTAGTACTAGCAAAGAAACTAGCCCACTTACTATTAACAAAAACCTTATCTAACCTTTTCCATTTAGAACCATTCGACCAAGTATACTTCGAAACAATATAACCACAATCCTCAATATTACAATAACTTATCATATCATTAAAATCATTTGAACTATTGATACAGAAAGTACTACATCCTAACTGCTCATCCACAGAGCTAACAATATTAAAATCACCGCAAATAAGCCAAGGCAAATCATCATTAACATTACTCTTAAGAAAGTTCCACAATTCAACTCTATTAGACCTTTGACATCTAGCATATACTACTGTGATTATAACCTGATTAATCTCATTGCTAAGACCAACCTTTAAATGCAAGCATTGACTAAGATCATTCATAATAGTGACATAAACATCATGCTTCCAAAAGAGCCAAATTTTATTAGTGTTATTGCAAGCAAAGTTGTCAAAACCAAGATTAACAGCAATACTACTTATAGCATTAACACTAACAAGAGGCTCTTGCACAACAATCATTTTAACTTTATTTTTCTTAGCAAGAAAGTTGAGCCTACGAAGAGAAGCCTTATCTTTAATACCACGAATATTCCAATTGATTAAACTAATCATTAAGGGAGTTTGAAGATTTAGATTTACTTAAACTAGTAAACTGCAGAGCACGAATAATCTTACTCCTTGTTTTAGTTTTCTTCTTAGCCTTTGTAATCTTCTTATCAAGGATTTCTTTGAAACTTTCTTCTTCTTCCTCAGTAACTTCATCCTTATCATTTTCCTACCTAACTTGACTTGGCTCCTTTTCCAAATTCAGATTAGAGACTTCTTTCCTTTGAAGATCAGTACTACATTTCTCCTCTTGTACACTTTGTTCAGCTTGCATCCTATCTTGACTAGAATCCCTATAGAACTCAGGCGAGTGAGGTCTCCATTTTCTAACAGGAGACTGCTGAACACTCCCAATCTTTTCATCATCCCCATCAGACATCATATTAATATAATCATTATTTTCAGCTATCCCAAGAGCCAACGATTGTATAGCTTCAATTATCTTACCTTTATCAGGTGTCTTAAACCCTGCAGACTCAACAACCTTAGCCTTTTCTTGATTGTTGGGTTTTGTTATAACAGATTTGATCTTATTGATCTTATCATCAGATTCGAAAATTAAATCTTTCTTAATCTTTTTACACTGCTCTTCATTGTGCCCAAGATGCGAACATTTGTTACAGTACAAAGGAAGATTCTCATAAACAATCTTCACCCAGTAACCATAATTATCTCCAAAGCCTAGCCAAACATCCGTTTGCAAATGAGACAAGACATCAATCTCTACAAGAGCAGTACAAAAATTGAGTAACCTATTATTCTCAGGAATTTTAACAAACAGTATCTCGCCTATCAACGAAGCAATAGATTTCACAATGTTTGCATCATACAAATGCTCAGGCAACTCAAATCATATACAAACAGGTGCTATCGAACTTTCAACTTTCAAATCACCTGACCATTTCAGTAATCGCATCATCGATGATCCTATAGTCCAAACAGCTTTACTCCAAATCTTAGCATAATCTTCTTTTAAATCGAACTCAAGAACTATATGTCTTGAATCCCAAATCCTATATCTATAAGCAACTCTGAATTTAAAAGATTCCAGAAAACGAATTAGATCATTCCGCTTTGGCAAACCCTGCGTGAATTTACCCAGCAAAGAATGCTTTGACTTGTTTTTCAATGCTTCAAGAACATCGCTACTAAACTGTAAAGAAAGGTGATCTTTCTTGATTTCCGAATTTTCAGGCTGAAAATCTTTAGCTTCTTCACACAATAAATTTTTCTTGACAATTTCAGCATAAGAATGAGATTTCTCCGCTAGATACTGAGCATTCGTACTGTGATTCTCCATTAAACCGAAATGCTCTGTTTCGGAAAAAAATTGTTCCTAAGAAAGGAACAAAAATAAACCCAATAAAAAGGATAAACCAGAAGAAGAGAAAAGAATCCAATGATTCAATCCGGAGGAGGAAACCGGAGATCCTCAGGGATCAAACCGAGACTCTTATTTCATAAAGTATTTCTTGAAGGAGCTTTTCATTCTCTAAAACCACAAAATATTTAGTCTCACCCAATTTTTGTTGTGGATGCTCTTATATAGTCAGGAACCGCAAGAGCCAAAGGCTATTTGCATCGGAAGAGCTCTATTTGAACCCACCAAAGTGTTAATCTAGCTTATATCATTCTATCTTTTTGTCAACGTTGTAAATCATTGTTTAAGTACTAAACTAAACTGAATCAAATAAGATATTTCCACTGACTCCGGTGTTCTTCTCCTTTTATTTAATTCGCCTTTTCCCACCCCGAAGCTTTTATGTCTGGTTTGTAAGTTGAAAATGAGCTTCATTAAATAAACAAATTGAAATTAGTTTAAAAGAAAATTATTTCAACAACAAACTCTTTTTAGAAAAAAAATATAGTATTCAAAATTATTTCCAAAACATTAATTTACTAGGTGTAAATGGATATATAGCATTTAGCTAGTTGGTTATTTTATAAATCATAAAAATATATATTAATTTTTTTAAATTAGATTTTAGGCGATTAGTTTTTAATATTTAATAACATTAGATTTTGAGTTTCAATAATAACCAAGTATTTTTAAAAGCTAAAAATATCACTAGTTTAATTATAACAGTGATTTTTTTTATAAAAAAAATCACCTTTTTTTATTTATCATTTTTTTGTTGCAATTTTTTTTATATTTCTAGTTTTTTTTTGTTTTTTTTTCCAGTCAAAATAAAACTTCATTTCATTAAAAAGTTAATACACACAGGCTTAAAATTTGAATTCGAAAAAGTCATAAGAAAGTCAAAACAATAAAAATAAAAAATTAATTGTGAAGGTTCCCGCGAAGTAAATTTCGAGCTCGAGAACTGAAATCAATCAAGAGAGAGACGTCTGTCGGGAGAGATAAAAGAAGAATAGAAAGAAACTTTCAAAGATTGAAGAATCAATCTAGAGCAAAAAAACACAAGTTTTTAGAGAGAAACAGTTTCTCAGAGATTAAATTGAAGCACAAAAAAGGCAGGAGAGCTCGGGTTGAGTACAGCAACGAGACTTAAATTAAGAAAATCTATACTGAAAGATTATTTGAGAGTCTCGGGCCTTGGGAAGAGTCAAATAATACATTTGAATGAGCGAGAGGAGATGAACTGAGAGCAAGAGTTCAGATTGATAGACCATCAGGATGCAGAACAATATTATAAAGCTGATATTGATGAAGATGAGCCCATGAACTCCCTGAAAAATTTTAAGCCAGAAGAATGATTATGCTTGAAAATATGTAAGTTAATCTCAGTAGTAAACCAATATTTAATTTTTAAAGAGATCTCTAATTGTGGCTAATTCCAAGCTGTCTAGCATGGCAATTGCTTTGAGATAATTTGGTAGATTGATAATGTTCATGTCTTGCTTTTGTTTGCATTTTTGAAGTTCATTTGTCTAGCTAGTCAGCAGCCCTGTTATGCTCCCTGTAAATTTGTATGATAGTTGAGGTTGGGGATATTAGTGTCCTGCAACACTCTAAAAAATCTGTGAGAAACCAAGGGAATTTAAAACTTAAGAGCATAACATATAATATTTTTGAATCGGTCTCAATGTCCATATCATTTAGATGCATTTTATAGCATATAATAATTCAATCCAATAGGGATTTGCATTCGACATAAATTGAAGTATGCTTATCATATATTCAACCTACTACAGCTACTATTTCACCTTTAAGATTTCTAACTATGGTACCACCTAAGGATTTACCATTAGTTAGGAAACTAAAATCTGTGTTTAGTTTAAATCTGGCTTCAGAAGGAGGAGACCAGCTAGTGATAATGAGATTTCTATGAATTTTTAGGTGATTTAAGCAGCTAAGGTCAAAAGAAACATCATTGTTAGCGTTCCGATGCTTAATTTAAGGAGACCAGCTTGATATAAACTTATAACAATTCTATTGACATGAATAATAATATTGTTAGCTATAGATATTTCCTGATGAAATTTCGCTTGGTTTCTAGATTTCCATATAGACCAAGTTATTATAGAAGGTAAAATTGTACGTAAATGAATATCATTAGGAAAAGATTCAAACCAGCAATTGATCATGTAATATATAGTCATATGTTGGCCAATTTTTAGGTTGAAGAAGCAACCAAAGTAACTCCAAACCCGCCAAACAATTTAACAATTAACAAATATATGATTAAGAGTTTCTAAGTTCTTACAGTGCTGTCATTTCGATGCTAATGTGATGTGTATGTGTTGCATGATATTATCTGTAGGGATCCAGTTGTGAAGCAAACTCCAAAGAAGGCATGGACATTTCTTAAGAATGATGTTGTTCCAGATTCTTTTATAAGTTTTAGGTGTATCTCTTTTAGTTCTAATATTATCCCAGGTAGCACTAGTGCTGTAAGAGCCATCATAAGATCGAGTCAGATGAATCTTTTCCATGGTGTTATTTTTTATTGTAAACCTTTGGATTTTAATGATATCAGAAGGAAAGACCAAAACTTAAAGTTTATTGATATTCCAGGTACCATTAGAGATGAAATCCTTAACATGATCTTGAGAATACCATGAGTTATTCTCAGTGAGATTCATAGAGATGAAAGGCCTAGAATTACACCATTTATCCAACCAAAACTCAATATTTCCTTTCTTAAGCTGCAAAATTATGATTTTTTCCTGCTATAGGTGTGATGTTCAATAGCATTTTCTAAGAATAAAAGTTATTTAAGGTAGATTTAACCTGCAAAAGATGTTTGTTTCTCCAGTATTTGGTGTGCACATAGGTAGCCCAAAGGAAGTTGTTTTACCTGAATTGGTGCCAAAGTTTGTATGAGAAGGCAAGTTGCATTTCTTCTAAGTTTTTCAGGTTTAAACTACCTTCATCATAAGGCAGGCAAAAGTTTTTCCATGAATACCAGTGGATTGCTTTGTGGTTTTTAGTAGTAACTCATAAGTAATTTCTAAAAATGGTTTCAATTCTTTTAATTACTATTTTAAGAAGAGTGAGACTTTGCATATGGTAGTAGGTAGTGACGTGTAGGACAGATTGAAGGAGTATGATTCTGCCCCCATTAGACAAGAGATTTTTTGTTCAAGTTAGTAGTTTCAGTTTGAGCTTTGATATAAGATCTTCAAATTGATTAAACTTGATTATATTGATACCCAAGTAGTTTAAAGGATACCTTTTGATATTGAATTCAATATTACTCTTGAAGTTATTAAGTCTTGAAAAGAGAATTTTTTTTATTGAATAAAGGTAGGCTTTTCTTTGTTGATGATGTGACTGAAAGCTGTTCGGTATTGTTTCAGCTGGTTGTTGATGTTGTGAAGACTAAATGATGATCTATTGGTGAATATTACAATATCGCCACCAAATTATAAACATAAGATCAAGGTAGACCCATAAGTTTTGAATCTAATACTATTGTCATGTGTGTAAAGATGATTTAGACTTCTTACGAAGAATTTTTCAGCAATGATAAAGAAACTTAGGGATAAAAAATCCTCTTGTCTCAGCCCATTTCATGATTTGAATAATCCTTTAGGATCTTCATTTATGATGACTGAGAAGCTTGCTTTACTAGTAAGACATATGAAACAAAATGTTGCAAGAATCTGGTAAAGGAAGAGAATAGAAATCTTATCAAAGGCTTTAGTCATGTCTAACTATAAGATAAGATTACCCCATATGTTCTTCTTATTTAACTCATGAATCGTCTCCTACATCAGTAGAATATTGTCTTGGATTTTTCTTAATTTGACAAACCCACATTTCTCTTTAGAGATGATATTAGGAAGTATCCCAGATATCATGTCATTAAGTAGTCGTGATATGATTCCGTTGAAGACCGTACAAAAACTAACGGGTCTGGAATCACTCCAACAATGAAGGTTATCTTTATTAGGGATAAAACTTATATTTGTAGAAAACTTTCCTTGAGAAACATATTCCCCATGAAAGAATGCTCTTACAGCTTTGCATTAAGTCTGATTTTTGTAGAAACTTATCTTTAGCAATGATTGACCAGCTACTCTGATTTTTTTTTTGCATTAAATCCATCAACTCTAGCCATACTTTTTAAGTTGAGAGCTTGTATAGTATTGATACTTTCATTATCTGTTGGAGGTAGCATCAATGATGTGTTGTCTTCAGAAGTAATAAGGTTGGGTATTATATTGTGTAGGTTTGACATCATCCTAAAGTCTCCATGATCAGTGAGGAGAGATGTGAAATAGTCAACAGCAGAATCACGTAAGGTTTTAGGGTCTTTATTCCATTTATTATTTACTTTTATCTTATGAATGTGATTTCTCCTTATTTTTTGCTTGACATGATTCTGAAATGCATCAGGATTTCTATCTCCGTTAAGAGCCCAGTTTGTGTTTGCCTTTTATTGCCAGTAGCTGTCTTCTTTGGCCAATAACTGCATGAGGTGAGCTTGATCTTTAATTAGGTTTGCTTGTCCTCTTGCTTCTTAAAATCTGCAAAAAATATTTCAAAGAAATAAACTTCTTACTCAGATTAAGATACGAAAGCAAAGATATTTCTAAAAGTTTCTTATTCCATTCCTTAAGAAATATTTTTAACCTTTTAAGATTATGCCAAAAAAAAACTAGAGGTGGAACAGCCATAAGTTCATTCCAGTTACTTTCAATAGATTTTAAATAGTTAGGATTGAGTAGCCATGTGTTTAGAAATTTAAAAGATGATATTTATTTAGTTAAATTATTAGAAAAAAAGATATGGAGAATGGAGTGATGTGAGCTTGTTCTTGCAATGTGTTTAACAGTTGTTGTTTCAAAGTTGTTTGACCAAGAGTTGTTGTATAGCACACGATCTAGCCTCTTCCACTTATGAGAATTAGTCCAGGTATAGGTAGAGCCAATGAAATTACCATAAATTAGATTACAAATTGTGCAATTAGTCCAGGTATATGTAGTCCATGTTTTTTGTGCATAAAGTTTTACAAGATAACTATTCAGATGGGGATGAAATGATGTTGAAGTCACCCATTACAATCCATGATTAAGAGATTTCCTTGATAGTTTCATCCGTGCTTACGGGCCCAATATTCAAGATCATATTATAAATAGGATGATGCAAATCCTTGATCCTCATTCAATTCATGTATTGGATCCTAAGAATCCAGTTATCACTGAAGGTAGGAAAAGAGCCGGTCCGAAACAATTTACTTAATAAGACCCATATGTATTCAAATATGACGGAAGTCAATGAAATAGCACTAGCATGCCCGGTACGATAGCTAGCACGCTCGGTATGATAGCTAGTACAGTTGCCTTGGTATAAAAAACATTTACAATGCCCAAATCTAAGCCCCCGCCAATAAAGAGAAAGTTACTTGCGAAAAAAATCTAGTAAAACCAAAGATTTTTACAGTTACGAGAGTTAGTTTCCAAACTACTTACATGCCTATATTATTAGCGTTTCACATGTTGCTCATGACGGTAAATGAGGTTATCGGACCGTAGATTTATCTATATATGATCAATTTGATTCATGAAAATTTGTGAGACGAGATGTGATGGCCAAATTTAAAGGTCAATGCGATTTATGAGAGCGAATGTTTGTTAGTGCAAAAAAATGTAGAAAATCTACTTTAAAGATTAGATTGTTTCCATGTGTACTTAGATGGTCATAAGCATTGGATGACATTACCCGACATTAGCTTAGTGATAGCCACTCAATATCAATGTGAGGTATACCATATATATCTCAAGCTTTCATATACGTATACACCTTTACGCGGTGTACTGCCTTGATCGTGTCTTACACAAGAAGTTGGTCTAGGTTTCATATATGGTAGACACTACGTTAAAGTAAGTAAATAAATATAATTATTTTATAGTACTTTATGTTACGTTACACTAATTTATCTAAATTTTATTTATACATGTTATTTTGGATGGACAGTTGTCGGAAATATATATGACTCCATTCATGTTTCCCACCAACGAGAACGTAACTACATGGCCAATTCCGTTCAACGAAAGATTCAACAAATATAAGCAAATCATGCATGTCAAAACGTTTACGACGCATGATGGATCAATATACTTATATGATTTTACCGAAGACCCTTGATTATTTCCATGTTTTACTTGTTTATATTTCGTTACGACAACATACTTACAACTTATTAATTTATCTTTCATATAATAAAGTTTATCGCAAGACTCATTTAAGTATTGTTTCATTTTTGTTGTTTAATCCCTCTATTATTTACGTATGACTTTTTATAATAGTACACAACATGTTCAAAATAAGAGTTTTTCGAATGTAACGTGGTTTTGTGTAAAAATACATTACGGGTATGCGTGATTTTGCACAATATCACACACGCGTATATGGTAAAATCATGCATGGTGCACGATTTTGCATAAAAAACCAGGCTAGACTTGAAATCCAAATCATAGACAACCAAATCGAATATATACTACTAACCTAAACAATGAAACTGACTATAAATCAAACAAACAATTACAAATACATAAAAAATTAATTTTTTAAACATAATTTTCAAACCAAAATATCTCTAGAATTATATAGCAAAATTTAAAAAAAACATCAATAACAAAGCAATACATACCTTAACAACAGTGTGGAGTCAAATCTTAAAAATCTTAAATTTTTGAAGAGTGTATTTTGAGAGCCTTTATGTTACGATAGAGAATTTTTGGTGGATTTTAAAAAAATAAGGTTTTTATATCAAGGCTAAATTTATAAATAACAGGGTTTTAAGATATAAGAAATGGGTCTTAATCTAACTGATTTTTGATCCAATAAAGACGAGTTTTGATATAACCTAGCCCTAAGACATATTAGTGAACTTGTATACACTTAAAAAAAGTCTCTGTTTTGCATAATATAATTAAGAGCTTTGATCTCCCTTACCATAATACAATATAAGGCTACTAGCCCTTAAAAATGACAATTGTCAACCTATCTTCATGATAAATAAGGTTATACGCCAAAAGATCTCTATTTCCATGATTAAAAAGGCTATAAGCCAAGTGATATCCATCTCCATGAAAGAAAAGACTATAAGTCAAATGACTTATCTCCACGATAGAAAAGACTATCATAATAGAAAATGATATAAGCCAAGTGATCTCCATCTTTATGATCGAAAATGATATAAGACAAATGATCTTCATCTCCATGATAGATAGGTTTTAAGCCAAGTTATCTTCATCATATATGACAAGCGATCTCTAGGATCGAATGTTTTTAAGCTAAGTGATCTCCATGATAGAACACTAAATTATCTTCATGATAGAAAGTTCGTAACCAAATGATATTTATGCAAATAACAATGGGGTACATTAATTAGATAATTGGTGTCCTAATCGCACCCGCGGTTTCCAAATTGATAGGATATATAAGTAGCCATATGAGGCCCTGCCATATATGTCAAATTAACGAATTGGTAACAAAACCATGCCCAAGGTGGAAACACCATTGTAGACGCAAGTATCCATACTGCACCCTGACCTACGGGTCAAATCACAACGTTGGAAGCCCGAACAAACCCTAAGATGGAAACACCATCACGATATGTAAGTAGTTATACTGTACCTTGGCCTACAGGTCAGATTGCAATGTTGGGCAACCAAACCAACCATGAGGTGGAAATACAGTTAGCATATGCAAGTAGCCATATTGTACATTGCCCTACAGGTCAAATCGCAATGTTGGTTAACCATACCAACCCTAAGGTGGAGATACTATCAGGATATGCAATCAACATAACTAATCAAATATGTACCAACCCCCATAATAAGAAAGAGAATCAAATATGTTGTCTAAGTAACTATATCGCTATAATCTACTTAGTTTGTTATTTTTTTTATTTAATTAATATTTACAATAATGTGATACATCGATAATAGTTTTTATACTATATTTAGTTTTTAGTTTTTATACTATATTTAGTTTTTATATTAAAATATACAATTTCCGTTTACAATAATAATCAAACAAATTTTATTACTCAAGTTTTTAAAGATCTGGCTACTATAGCTTAAAATTTGATAATGTTTTACACGGGTGCTTAATAGAAAGAAAAAAGTCCAGCTTGTGGAGATTTTTAATGGATGCTTGCTTCGTCTGTTCATTAACATTGTAATGGGAAAAACATCATAGACAACTAAAACCCAAAACTTTCTTAAAGGGCCAAACAAGCAACAAAAATGGCGGTCTTATTTTGTCTCATACAATTTCACATCCACAAAGTTTATGTCTCAATCAACAGCCATTCCCAGAAAGCAAGATCGTGTACGCGACCATGGTTACGATAACTACATGGAAATCGAGAAAAAAAAAACGCAAAACCCTCAAATTTCAATCTGTGATTCTCTCCCAACCCAATCAATCACTACCCATATCTCGTCTCGCCATGCTAGCTCGCCAGTTCGGTTTCAGCTTCAAGCAAACCAAAGCCGGAGCATTCCTTCTCAAGTGAATTAACTGTCAATGAGTACAATATGTATTTGAAGTCTATGAATTCTTGAAAATTCATATAAGATAAAAGACCTCATATTATGTAATGATTTATAATCCATTTTAGTTCCTTGAAGCCCGTGTTAATGTCTCGTCCCATTTTGCAGCAACAAATGGTAAAGTCACATCTGAACAATCAATATACACGGAATAGATTCTGGAAAAGCCAATGAATCAACTCGGGGGTGCCTGAATTCACCGTTCTGCCTTCCTCTGTCGAATGTTCTTCGGATCAAACGACAACAGTTTGGTGCTATAAAGTACAAAATGAAACCGGAGATGATGACAAAATGAAACCGGAGATGATGACAACAATCAACTTCGTAGTTATACTGAAAGCTGTATAGACTAGTTTGGGCGCTCTTCAACTGAGCTTACCTACCACGAGAGCGAAGAGTCTTTACCATTAAATGGTCCATACTATAAATCAGATATAGATGTTGATAGTAGTATTGAACCTGAACATCCTCAGGCCAACAATTCACCGGCACAGCTGAATTAACTTCAGCAAGCTGACTACCATATAAAAATATGTTTAGTGTCGATGGATACATTCAGAAGTAAACAGTTGTTTGTGCTTGAGTTTTGAGTCGATTGATAAAGATTTTCTGACAGACGAAAGTCCTTATGCATATGAACATAGTGATGATGACCCATTTCCCGATAGGCATTCTTCTACAGACTCATACAAGAATAGTAATTTGGAGAGTGTTATATATACAACCAGTAAGAAATTCGTCGTCTCTTATATCGAGGGACCGCATTCAACCAAGGACGAACATAAGCTTTTCGGTTAGAAAGTGGAGACCGGCAACAGCAAGAGCCAGAAATAACGTACCTGTATGCTTGCAAATAACAAACTCAACCGAAGCCCAATACGCAATACACCCACCGGAGCAAGAGAATCATAATGGTGTACAAGTTACAAGATCAATTCGAAAAACAGTCTTTATGAATGGACGACAAAAATTGTATTAGGACACTTAGGATCTCAGCCAGCCGAAAGATTCAACTTGATCTATCTTTGCCGTTTTCACGTCAATTTCCTCGACGCCAAGGATTTAGTGAACCAAACACAGGTCACAATTGTGCTAATTCATTCAGCTTGTACTCGTCATCAAGTTCACATAGATATACGGATTCCTCGCTTCCTACGTGGATGAGTCAGGATGTAGGAAGATATTGGAGAGGTGTTTGTTGCTTGTCATTGTTGTATCCAACTCCAACCGCTGCCTGAAACTGTTTTGCATATGAAAGAAAGTTCGTCTGATATTTGTTATGATTTCTTGATTTTTCACTTCAAGACCAAACTCACATTGTCGACAATAATGGGAATTTGAGTTGTGAAGATCTTGTATCGCCTTATTTGCGACGAGACAATAACATGTCGTCTGATGATTCCATTAACATTTTGAAAGAAAAAAGAGGCTGTTAGGATCATCTAGTTTGTCGAAACGAACTTGAGTCCTTCGTAGCTTTATGGCCTATTCTACCATAAGGCAAGTGTTTAAAAAGCTCGAGCAACTTCCACCTTAGTTGAGTTTGTCCCAATCGAAAAAAGGCACGAGGTCGAAGAAATTGTTGATTTCAGAGGAATGAATCTCAGACAAAACCTATGAAAAACTTCGATCATTTTATTAGGTAATAAAAATGACTATTAAATAGTCAAAGATTGAGTAAACAAAATGAAAAGACAGCTAAGAACACAAACTGAAAGGACAATATAAAAAAACGGAAACACACTTAAAGGACACAAACTTGAAGTGGAGTATAACTCCTATCTTGACCAAATAAAACATTAAAGTCCTAGCATTGCTTCCCCTAAACTGAAAGCAATAGTTTCAGTTTATCTTCTCGCAAACTCTAAGCTTTTCTCTTAATCGAACAAAAGCTTCCAACTTCAATGGTTTAGTCAATATGTCTGCAACCTGATCATTGGTACCACAATGAACCAATTTCACAACTTCATCTTTGACAAGATCCCTTAGAAAATGGAACCTAACATCAATATGTTTGCTACAACCATGAAGAACAGGGTTCTTTGATAGTTTAATTGTTGAGCTGTTATCACACATAATCATAGTGCAACCTGACTGCATCATACCAATTTCTTCTAAAATCCTTATCATCCAAATACATTGACAAGCACAAAAGGATGCAGCTATGAACTCATCTTTAGTGGTGGATAGAGTGACTACCGATTGTTTCTTTGAAGCCCAAGTAACTGCGCCTCCACTCAATAAGAAAGCGTATCCACTTATGTTGCGTCTATTATCAATGTCTCCAGCATAATCATTATCTGTATAGACAATCAACTCCTTCATTATTCTCTTTTTGTAAAACACACTGAATC
The DNA here is from genome assembly GCA_036936605.1 of Limnanthes douglasii subsp. nivea. Lineage (NCBI taxonomy): Eukaryota > Viridiplantae > Streptophyta > Magnoliopsida > Brassicales > Limnanthaceae > Limnanthes > Limnanthes douglasii. The sequence goes on along the minus strand of JAUPFV010000005.1, from coordinate 121,324,666 downwards.
CAGTCGTTCCTCTTATGTACCTTAACACACGCTTTGTTGCTTGCATATGTTCCTCTCTAGGATCAGACATGTATCTTCTCAATAGACAAACCACAAACATCAGATCAGGCCTTGTCGTCGTGATATACATTAAGCTTCCAATGAGTTGTTTATATATTGTGCAATCAACTCTCTTAGCATCACTATCTTTTGATAACTTCACTCCGGGCGCAATAGGATTCTTGACATCATTTCCATTATGCAAATTAAACCTTTCAAGAATCTCTCCAACATATTTCTTTTGATGGATGAAGATTCCATCACCATCCCGTTTCACCTCAACACCCAAAAAATACTTCATTTCCCCCAAATCAGTCATCTCAAAATCCTTTTTCATCGATAATTTAAACTCCTCAAGCATCTTTTCATCATTTCCTGTGAAAATTAAATCATCTACATAAAGACTAACAATAATAATAATGTTACCTCTATCAGTTTTCACGAATAGTATGTACTCGTGCTCACACCTTTGAAATCCTTCTCTAACAAAGTATGCCTCAATTTTACTATACCAAGCTCTTGGGGCTTGTTTTACACCATATAAAGCCTTCACCAACTTGTAAAACTTGTGTTCTTCTCCTTCCTTTATGTATCCTTGCGGTTGATCTACAAACACATTTTCTGTTAGTTCGCCGTAAAGAAACGCACTCTTTACGTCTAACTGATAAACATACCAATTCTTTTGAGCTGCTACAGCTAGCATCGTATGAATAGTATCCCAACGCGCCACGTGAGCAAAGACTTCATTGTACTCTACTCCTTTTTCTTGCGCATAGCCTTTGACCACCAATCGAGCTTTGTATTTTTCAACATCTCCCTTCTCGTTGAGCTTGGTTTTATAAATCTATTTAACACCAATTCTCTTTGCTCCACTTGGAAGATTTGTGAGAAACCAAGTTCCGTTCTTTTATATTGACTCCAACTCTGTCTTCATAACATTAATCCATTTTTCTTCCTTAATAGCTTCGTTGAATATTACAGGATCATCGCTTGACACAAACATTACAAGACCCAAAACTTCTTCTTTTTCCTCCCCTCCGGTCTCGTAATCCTACAAATAAGCTGGTCTTCTTCTGATTCTCTGAGGCCTAAGAGATTCTGATGGATTCAAAACTTCTTCTTCTTCATTTATCTGCTCTGTTTCAGGCTCATGAGTCACTTCTTCAACATTCTCTTCAGCTTCGGTCTCTCTATCCTCCTAGATTAATTGCTCAGCCTCTAATTCTTTTGTTTTTTGTCCCCAATCCCAGTTTTTCTCTTCTTCAAAAATCACATCCCTGCTTGTAATGACCTTTTTTGTTCTTGAGTTGTATAGGAGATAACCCTTGGATTCACTGCTTACTCCAATTAGCACACATATGTTGCTTTTATCATCAAGTTTTTTTCTTCTCTGATCTGGAACATGGACATGAGCGATACAACCAAAAATTCTAAAGTAATCAACTCTAGGCTTTATTCCACTCCACATCTCTTCAGGAGTTTTTCTTGTGTCATGGAAGTTGGACTTCGATTCAAGACATGTATAGCCCATTTTGATGTTTTCCGTCCAAAAATGTTTAGGAACTCCTTTATCATTCAGAATACACCGCACCATATTCATTATTTCCCGGTTCTTGCGCTCAACAATTCCGTTTTGTTGTGGAGTGAAAGCTGTATTGAGTTGTCTACTAATTACGGCTTCCTTACAAAAATTAGTGAACTCATTTGAAGTGAATTCTCCATCTCTGTCCGTTCGTAGACATGCTAACGTTTCTCCACTCTCTTTCTCTACCTGGATCTTGAATCGAGTAAAGAATATAAAAGCTTCCGACTTTAATGACCAAAAATATAATCATACATTTCTGCTAAAGTCATCGATGGAAGTAAGAATATATCTCTTGTCGGAGTTCGATGCTAGAGAAATTGGCCCACATATATCAGAATGTACCAGCTGCAACCTCATTGACGAATGCCACAAACTTTTCTTAGGGATACTCTCACGATATTGTTTACCAACAAAACAGCTAACACATTTATCAACTTCGTTGGTGCTCAGATGTGGTATCTCTTTGACCATATTTTGATAGTTGAGAGTTCTTAAATCCTTGTAAATTAAGTGCACATACCTTCGATGCCAAAGTTTAAGCTCATCCATTGCTATTATTTTCAAACATTTCTCAGCTGTAAACGAGGTACCTTTTGAGGCCAAAATCTGGAACAATTTATTTTCCATCATTTTTGCTTGCATAACCAGCCCTAACTCCGGATGATAAAGCTTGCATATGCGATTTGGCCCATAGGCCAGGGTACAATATCACTACTTGCATATCCTGATTGTGTTTCTACCTCAAGGTTGTTTTGGATGACCAACATTGCGATTTGAGCTATAGGTTAGGACATCGTATGGATACTTGCGTCTCTAATGGTGTTTCCACCTTGGGTATGGTTTTATTACCAATTCACTAATTTGACCATATATGAGGGCCACGTAGGGCTACTTTCATATCTTGTGGGTTTGGAAACCGCATGTGCGGTTAAACATCATGTTTATGATCTAATTAATGTACGCGACCCTAATCCTTATTTACATAGATATCTCTTGCTTACAGCCTTTCTATCATGAAGAACATTTGGTGTTCTATCATGGAGATCACGTGGCGTATATCATGAAGATCACTTGGCTTAAAGCCTTTCTATCTTTGAGATCGCTTGACATATATCATAGAGACAACTTGGCTTAAAATATGTCTATTATGGAGATGAATATCACTTGGCTTAAAGTTGTTTTATCCCGAAGATCGATTGACATATATCATGGAGATAACTTGGCTTAAAGTCTGTCTATCATGGAGATGAAGATCATTTATCTTATAGCATTTTCTATCATGAAGATGGAGATCACTTGGTTTATAACATTTTCGATCATGGGAATAGAGACCATTTGGCGTATATTCTTATCTATCATGGAGATAGGTTGATAATTGTCATTTTTAGGGCTTATTGCACAACATCTTTTTTTTTGTTGGCGAACATTATCTTGTAGCCTTATATTGTATTATGGTAAGGAATACTAAAGCTCTTAATTATATTATTCAAAACGAAGAATTCTTCTTAAGTGTATACAAGTTCACTAATATGTAAAACACCAGTCGTCCTTCACGTTTACCACTTGTAACAAGTTGGTCCCTTTCCTTTGAGGCTGTAATAAAGCGGTCCCTCATGTTTCAAAAACCATAACAAAACCACCTTTTTTTTACCTCAACCTAACTTTTATACCCTTAATACCCTTTGACAAGCCACGTCAGCGATCTAAGTAGGACGCTGATCTGGCAATAGTAAAAAAAAGTAAAAACAAAATTTACTTTTACCCAGTCTTTTTACCCTATTTTGAAACCTAAACCCGGCCCAATTAAATAAAATAACCCGGTTAGCTCAAATCCATCTCTTATCCAGCCCATGTTATTCCATCTTCAACATTTTTAACCCTAACACATTTTTTTCTTCTTGTCTGTATTGATCAATTACTCTTTCTTCTCTCTCTTACTGTCAACCTCTTTGCTTTGCCAAAAAAGGAACCCTAAAAATGTATTCTTGTGTTTGATTTCTAGATGTCTTTTGTAGGAAGTAAAGTTAGTTGGAGTCTTGAGTGTGAAAATGGCCAACTTTGATGATTAAATTACAATCCAAAAAGACAAAAGAAAAAAAGAAGAATTTTATAAATCCCAAAGAAAAGTAAATGTTAAAAGTTCAGTCGACCACCACCAAAAAACCAAAACCAGATTCCAACTTCTATGTCAATTTAGAGATAGAGAGAGAAAAACTAAAAGACTAATCTAGAGAGAGAGTGAAAATTCACTAAGCAAAACTCTTACTTTAAAACCTAAAGCTAAAAATAGTAGAGAGAGTCTTCTTCTCCTTTTACTTCTGTGTTCTGTTCTTCACAACTTTTTAGTGAAATTTTAAAGCAGATCTCCTCTAATCCAGATAAGGTACAATTACAAACATATTTAACCATCTGGGTTTCTCTTTAATTATTCAAAGTAGTGATTTTTATTGGGATCCGATTTTTTTATATTTTTAAGATAAATAAGGAGAAGGTAGAATTTTTCAAAGGTTTGAAAACGATTAATTTAGGTAAGAACGAACAAGAAGACTGCTCGAAGGTAAAAAAAGATGGTGGTGAATCGTTTGGCAGAAGAGAGAGAGAAGAAATAGTGATTTATTTATAGAGACAAGGAGAAAAAAAGGTGTTAGGGTTAAAACTGTTGAAGAGGGAATAACATGGACTGAATAAGAGATGGATTTGGGCTAACCGGGTTATTTTATTTAATTGGGCCGGGTTTAGGTTTCAAAATAGGGTAAAAGGACTGGATAAAAGTAAATTTTGTTTTTATTTTTTTTACTGTTGCCACATCAGTGTCCTACTTGGATCGCTGATGTGGCTGGTCAAAGGGTATTAAGGGTACAAAAGTTGGGCTGAGGTAAAAAAAGATGGTTTTGTTATGGTTTCTGAAACATGAGGGACCGCTTTATTACAACCTCAAAGAAAAGGACCAACTTGTTACAAGTGGTAAACGTGAAGGACGACTGGTGTTTTTTACCCGGCTATGTTATATATTGAAACGTTTTATTGGATCAAGACTCGGCTAGATCAAGGGCCGTTTTTGTTATATCAAGACTCATATTATTTATAATTTTCCTTGAGATAAAAACCTTATTTGTAAAAAAATCCACCACAATTTCTCTAACTTACCCTAAAAGCTCTCAAAATACCCACTTCAAAATTTTAAGATTTATAAAATCTGACTCCACAGTGTTGTTAAGGTGTATTGCTTTGCTACAGTTTATCCAAACAATAGTGGTATATAGTCTGAGCACCAAAACATTTTTGTGTGTACGACACACTACCATAGATTATTTTAGCACTATATCGGATGTGTTAATTCAATTTCAAAATAAAAACCTATAAAGTGTCAATATGCGATTTACATAATTAACTTCACAAAATAATAAAAGCATATGTATCGCATTATGAACATCTCACAAAATTTAAAATCCAGATATTCTAACATGGATCGTTATCTTTAACTATTGATGGCTTATGTATCTTATTAAAAACTAAAGTATATGAAAGGAGATTAATATCATTCAAATATCTCTCATACAAACAAACAATCGTTAGATGTGCAGGACATCATCGCATGCATCGTAATGTCTAATCTTAACCTTAAACACGATAAGCATCGTTACATGCATCCAAAAAAACAAAACTAGTCGCATTATCAATAATATAGAATTTAAACACACATAAAGTAAATAATATAATAAAAAAACTAAAACAACATTATATTTTTGTGGTGCTAGTAACAAAATTAAATACATTATTACAATGAGCATCAAGGATGGTTGCAACTATACGAGCTACCACAATGGCAGGTGTCACAAAAGGTAATTTTTCGCTATGGATTTTTCACCGTGTGCGTCCTAAAGTGCCTACTTTAGTCAGCCTTCTATCCTATGTCAAAGTGAGTTTGACAATTTAACACTTAACTCAGATCTGCAAGTAAGTTTTATTAGATATGCACAACAATATATGAGACAAGACACTAAGATAAAGCACACACGCAAGTTTACGAGACTCCGGCCCCGATTTTTACTATATTAATAAAGGAGTAATACCTCCAGATATTACAATAATTGATTACACTCTCAGTACTAAATCCTAAATCCCTCTACAACTGATCTACATTCTCTTTATAGGCAAAGAAATCCCACTACTTCCTTAAAATCCAAAATGACCATGCGGCAGAATCTTGGCCCATCGATTTGGCATATCAAATCTCATGCGTTCGATTTGAAATTTCACCAAGTAACCTCTTTATGGTTATATAATACGTGGTTAAAAGATGACCCGAGTAAAGTAGTGATCTGCCTGGATTTCCTGAAAATCAGGCGCATGTGGCCGACCAAACTAGGTCGAGTGGCCCTGTTCTGGCGTGCCAGCTAGGACACGATCTGTTGGCCAAGCATAACTCCCGATTTTTCCGTGTCACGTTCCTTAACTCATGGGCCACTTCCCATAATTTTATCAACTGAATCTAGTGGTGAACGTGCTTTTGGCTGTCGCGGGCAAAGATTAATCATGTGCTAACTACTTCACTAGACGTGAAAATTCTCTCAAACTTCGTGGGGTGGTTCTTTATAACTAAATATAACAGTTATCAAATTATGGCACGGGTGAAATTGGGTTTGGCCCATCCATTTTTCATTTTGGCATGTTCTGGCCAATCTGGCCCAGTCTGGCTCAGTCTGGCCGAGTTTGGCAAGCCAGCTTGTGTGCCGGCATGGGCCACCGCGCGTGACCACCAGGCTACATCCATATTTCTTCGTGTCACTTTTTTCCATACCTCCTCTAATTTATTTCCATATGTATGCTCATTTTTCATTTTATCCCACTTCAAACGAACCCCCTACACTTGAACCAAAGTTCCCCCATTTGATATTTTTCCATAATTATAACATGTCGCGCGCCAACTCCAGATCCTGTGCTCCTCGTCTTAGCCACATTAACTATACCATCCCTCTTTTCCGTCAAGATTCATTAGATTGTATGGAGAGCCCACCGAAGCTCTCTGGTGCACCAAATAAGGTTGCTAGTCTATGGTCACATTGTGGTGACAATGCGGCCCATCCAGCGACTAGCGTGTGCCAACTTGTAAGGGTCTTACAAACCACCCCTATTGGGTGAGTCTGATGTCCTCATCGTAGCGCCATTAACATGTTGCATGAGTTCCTGTTCAAACTCCCCTAGGTTATCATGTTCCCACGTTGTGTCTACTGGGTCTTCTCCTTTCGATTGGACCAAAACGTTTCTTTTCCGGTTCAATTTCCTTTCACCTTATGTACGAGTCTTTTGGATCTTCTTTACATCCTTCTTTATGTATATAATTTATCCCTTGTCTTTACAAAAATGATAAGTTGTTGGGAACGTCCCTTGATCCTCTTGTATCGCCACTCCTAGCGGTGTTCTTGGATTATGTCCCATAAGTAATCCTGCGGGAATTAAACCGGTTGATGAAGAAGTGTGAATATTGTAGCAACATTGAGTTGCACCGAGCAACTCCACCCGTTTCCTTTGGCTTGTGGAAGCATCATGCCTTGGAAAATCTTCTAACATCGCAATGATGCATTTAGTCTGTCCATCCGTCCGCGGATGGTTTGTTGTGGATGTCATCAATTTTGATCCACCTATCCATCTAGAGATAATTTCTATTAGGCCCGAGATCCATGGTCTCTTAGGAATAAGCAACAACTTTACTAAGCCTGCTTGCTTCTTTTTCGTGTTGTCTACTTGGAAATCTAGTTAAGTCTTGACATAGTCCGCTACGTCTTGTACTATCTTTGGCCAATGATATGACCAAGATAAGAGAGTCATCATACGCTCCACGCATGGGTGACCAGCCCATTGAGTGTCTTGTGTCTCTTTTGATATTCGGTTCTCGCCGCTAGTTAGCCCCAACATGGCATCATAGGCATACAACAAGTTGTTTGTTGCTTGCTTGTCGAATGTGGCTCCGTACTTTTTGCGAGTAAAATGATCTAAATAGAATAGTTACCATCTATTTCACGTCGAGTTTCGCGTGTTGTGTACCATGCGTCTTCTTTCATAGATCCTTCCGAATAATATCGTTGGTTAGTTCCAGCATGCCATCCGTGACATACAGGAAGTTGCATGTTGCTGATTTTGACTTGTTGAATGTAAGCTTGCCTTTGCCCCGACAATCCCAAACTCCTTTTGTCTTCAACAAGTTGGTCAGAGGGCTTCCAACCGTGGAATAGCCTATGATGAACTGGAGATTTTAATTTTCCAAGCCTAAGTAACCTTTTAGGTTCGCCACTTTGTTGGGAGGTATCAAGTCCAAAATATCCTCCTCTTTGTGTTCATCCTTCCATTTCTGACCTATATTACTCGTTACCTTCTTAAACGTCCCCTTACCCCCATTTACTTGAAGCTCTCCATCTTGTTTCTGGTGAAGTAGACCCATTGTGCCATAAGGTGCCTTGGAAGGGTTGATTGATCCCCCATCTTGCAAGTTATCTCGTTGATTTTTTAGTATTTTCAATGCTACCGCTGTCATTTTGTACGTCGTCTATGTTGGTGTCCTATCCTTAGGTTCTAACTCGATCATTTGGTTGATCTTGATTTGAGGATGAACTTCTTTTGGTAACTCCGATGGTATCATGTCGTTGACCTCTTGAAGTCCTTCTTCTATCTTGGTCGATGATGAGTTCAGATTATCTAGTCACAGATCACTGTGTTATCCAGACAGGGGAAATTCGGACATAAATGTATCACTGAACTATCCGGACAGGACAAAAGTAAAGAAACATCTAAACACCTTTTGACTAAGCTATGTGCTAATCAGCTTAAAAGATTAATGGCTCCTTATACTTGACCCGGTTTCATAACTTGACCCGAAAGCCCATGGGTCCTTAATTAAAGGTATAAATACCCCAACTACTTTCATTAATGAGGGTAATGAATATTTAATACAACTATGCTGCTCAAATCTCTCACTACTTTATACCAAAACACTTAATACTCAAAATACTTTGCAAAACACTTTATAAAATTACCTCTAGTCCAAAATAAACCAAACCAAATTGGCGACCACATTGGGAGCACGAAGGTGCCTGAATCTTGCATTCAAAACCGGTAGAAAAGACATGTTCGGATGGATCCGAACGAGCAAGAAAATCCACCACCTGTGGTGGAAGTGGTTGGCGAAAATAAAGAATACACCATCAAAGAGCGGGACAAGTTAAGAGCAGAAATAGAGGCATTGAGAGGCATAAAACAAGCATAAATGGGTATAAAGGAGAAGTCGAGGGCGTCAGCCATCCATCATACTAACAATCCTATGGGAGAATTATCCATCAGCAAAGACTCATTTGAGTACCAAAAAGACCCATGTCAGTTCTAAGAAGACTCGCCGGTCCAAGCCGGTTGAAAGTTCAGATTCTGAGTCCTCCAGCAGCTCTTCGAACGAGGTTGAGCTTGAGGAGTCTTTGTCATCGAGCAGTGATGAAGGGAGGTCCAGGAAGAAACAAAAACTACTTAAAAAATATTCAAGAAAGAGAGATAGGCATTGGAGACTTAAAATACATTTGGGCAAAGGGTCATCTCACAACCAATGTCACAGGCATGTGGATCAGTTGTTGATTGATCCTTTTACTTTTCAAACTGAACTATGTATTTTTGCAACACCTAATGAAGACACAGTCTTCAGTTGTAATAGGAATTGGAGATAATCACGATTTTCTGCCAAGATACTGTCCGGAAACCCAGCCAAGAGTTTTGACAACCAAAATGGAGAAGTATGATAGGATTAAGGATCCGGACAATCATTTGGAGTAGTTTAAGAACTTCATGATGAATTTTGATGATGATAAACTTCTGTGTAGAGCCTTCTCCCAATCTTGTACGGGAAGTGCTCTTAAGTGGTACAGCAGTTTACCCTAGGGGTGTATCAGAAACTTTCATACCTTCTGGGTTGCCTTCCGAAGGCAGTTTGTAGCAAGTAAGGAGGTGAAGGGAAATGAAGATATTATCATCCATTGTGCCCAAGAGCCAAATGATTCATTAAAGGACTACATAAGTCGGTTCGTAAATACCAAAAACGGGTTAGCAGATTGTTTCGAATAGGTGGCAATTGCTTTTTTGAGACAATGGCTGAACCCTAGGAATCTAGCTGATTCGGTGACCAGGAAAAAGGCCATGACTTGGGGTGGCTTGTTAAACCAGGTGGGGAAACAAATTAATGTGGATAAAATTAAGAAAACAACGGTGCACCGTCAGGTGAGCTCCACCCCAGCAACTCAAAACCAGAACCAGTCCGGGTATAAGGCTAAGGAGACCGGACAAAGGTCCAATAGGGCTAAGCAGGCTCAATCCAACCAAAATTAATCTTAAAGTCAACAGTCAAGGAGTAAAAGAGGTCATTGGGTTCAACCGGAGTGGTTTGCATGATTAAAAGAAAATGTGGCCACCATTTATGACAAAACCAAAGATGAGGTCCATTTCCCGAAACCAACAGCACTGCAGTGTCCCAGAGACAGTCGAAATACTTATTTTTGCCAATATCATAATGATATTGGCCATAACACCCAGGAATGCATTGCTCTAAAGCATGAGGTACAGAATCTCATTGAAAGAGGTAAGTTGGGGGCTTATGTCAAAACAATAGGTGGAAACATGCCTGACAATGCTCCTCGAACTGGGCCTACGAACAATGTGGGAATATGTGCTCCAGAGGGGGCAATGGTGATCCTTGAAAGATTTGATGTTGATTCAGAGTAACTGGATCCTGATCCAAACCGGAATAAAATAGGGGTCATAACAGAATAAACTAAGACGGTGTTTGGACTCATTAGTTTCTTTGAGTCACTTACTATATTCAGAGGGGATACCATGACTGCGCTGACTCCTACATCAAGGAAGAGGCATGTTTACTGTCTGGCTACTCAGTTGGAGGGAGATATGCCTTCTTATCAGTCCCAAACCCTTTTTCCATTTATAGTCTTTGATGAGGATGGTTTAAGAAATATTATTGGGCCTCATGAGGATGTTGTGGTGATAGGAGCATCTATTGGGGGCAATAATATCAGACGAATTCTGATAGAAACGGGCAGTTCGGCAAATATCATCTTTCTAAGTTCTTACAAGCAAATAAAAAATCTGGCCGTTATTCAACGATCAAACAGAACCATTGTGAGCTTCACAGAGATCTCTGCGGATGTGATCGGGGAGTTTGAGGAAGAGGTGTTGTTGGGCAAGGGGCCTTTTAAAAATCTAGTCAGAGTGTTATTCGTTGTGGTAAACTGCCCCACATCTTACAATATAATCTTTGGGAGGTCATGGCTTTCTAGAATGCATGTTGTGGCCTCAACAGTCCATCAGTGTTTGAAGTATGTGGTTCAATGAAAGGTGGATGTTGTCTGAAGTACTCAGAAGATAGCAAGGGAGTGCTATGCAACTGCACTTGCTCCTAAAACTTTGGGAGCAATTTGAATCAATGAAGATTAGTAGTTACTGGGGCCTTCGGAGGAGGAGGGTGAGATTGATGACCCCAGAGAGGCCCCCAGTGTTATAATACTGGTGGAAGAAGTTGAAATCCATCCCTTGGCAGAGGGTAAAAGTATTAAGATTGGCTCCACGATGGCGCCAGAGTTAAAAAATAAATTGTTGTCATTTTTTGTCAGACAATCAGCATGTTTTTGCTTGGTGCAATGGTGATGTAACTGGAGTTCCTGGAAGTTTTATCTCTCACAAACTATCGATTCGGAGTGATGTTGCACCTGTTGTGCAGAAACGGAGGGCGTTTTCTAAGGAGAAAGTTGATGTAATAGTCCAACAGGTTGACCGGCTTACCAAGATGGGGCACATAAAGGAGTCTCAGTATCCTTTATGGACTGCCAATCCAGTGTTGGTCAAGAAAAAGAATAAGAAATGGCGTATGTGTATTGATTTTACTGAACTCAACAGAGCTTACCCAAAAGATCTTTATCCGGTCCCCCGGATAGATCAGTTGGTGGACTCAACGTCTGGCAACAAGTTGTTGTCCTTCATGGATGCCTTCTCTGGGTATAACCAGATTCAGGTGGATCCGAAGGACCAAGATCATACTACGTTTGTTACAGACTCTCCGTTGCTACTAGGTGATGCATTTTGTTTTAAAGAATGTTTGGGCTACTTATCAGAGGTTAGTAAAAAATATATTTTCTAGTCAGATTGGTAAGAATATGGAGGTGTACATCGATGCCATGATGGTTAAGAGCTTGGAGGAAGAGTTACATATAGGTGACCTTTAAGAAACGTTTTCCAATTTGACAAGGGTGAATTTAAAATTGAATCTAGAAAAATGTGTTTTTGGGGTTCGGTGTGGAAATATTTTTAGGGTATGTAATAAGTGAGAAAGAGATATAGCCCGATCCGGATCAGTTGAATTCCTTGTTAGAAATGGATCCTCCCCGGAATATTAAAGAAGTCTAAAGGCTGACTAGAAGGTTGGCTGCCCTGTATCGTTTTATTTCAAGATCTTCAGATAAGTGTGCACCGTTTTTCCAAACCTTGAACAGTGCTAAGGACTTTAATTGGTCTCCACAATGCAGCCAAGATTTTGATGAAATAAAGAAACACATGTCCTCACTAAAGACTCTTTTGAAGCCCATACAAAGGGAAACACTGTATGTATACTTGGCTGTGTCCGCATGCGCTATGAGTGCAGTGTTGGTAAGAGAGGTGGACAATTACCCTCGTCCGGTGTACTACATCAGCAAAAGCCTGATAGATGCTGAGAAGAGGTACCTGAAGCTCGAAAATCTAGCGCTAGCCTTAGTAATTGCTGCAAGAAAAATGAGACCGTATTTTCAATCTCATTCCATCATTGTCCGAACATCTTTTCCATTGAAAAATGTTCTTCAGAAAGCAGACATATCGATCAAGATAACCAAGTGGTCAGTAGAGTTGCGTGATTATGACATTGATTTCGCCCCGCGAACAGCAATTAAGACTCAATCTATTGTTGATTTACTAGTAGAATTCCATCTGGATAGGAGGTCTAAACAAGTTTAGAAGGGAAAACCAAAAACGAATGGGTAGTCCGGACTGATGGTGGATCAAGCACAATGGGTTGTTGAGCTAGAATCTGCCTAACCTCTCTGAATGATGATGAGTTTAGGGCCTCGAACAATGAGTCTGAATATGAAGCAGCTATAGTTGGTCTTAAATTAGCTTTCTTATGTGGGGCTAAAAGAGTTAGGTTGATGAGTGATTCTCAGCTTCTTATCCACCGTGTTCAAAGGTCAATATGAGACCAAAAAGGAACATCTGATCAAATACTTACTCATCCTTAAAAAAGTGGCAGCCAACTTCAAAAGTGTTTGTTATGAGCATATTCCTAGATCAGAAAATACGCTGGCAGATTCTTTGGCAACCATAGCATATTCTGAGTCCTACCCTTGGATTCATATACAAGAATTCCCATCCATACAGTCAAGCCTAAATAAGGAAGAGGAGGAAAGTTTGACTATACAAGTAGTCCAACCTAGAGATTGGAGATTTCCCCTTCTTCAATATATTTCTGATGGGGTTTTGCCTCCGAATAAAGCTATAGCAAGAAAACTTAAACACAAGGCTCGTGGATTTTTTATCATAAGGGAAGTGCTCTATAAAAAGTCTTTCAGTATACCATTCATGCGTTGTTTGGGGATTGAAGAATCCCAAATCGTTTTATCTGAACTACACGATGGTGAAGGGTCAGCTCGTTGTAGCTATAGTGCACTAACCCGGAGAGTATTTTTGGCTGGGTATTACTGGCCATCCATAATGACAGATGCTAAAGAAATAGGGAAGAAGTATGATCTATGTCAAAGGTATGGCAACGAAATTCATGTGCCAACAGTGCTTATGGAGTCTATTTCTGAGTCAGTACCTTTTGCTCGTTGGGGATTGGATTTAGTTGGGCCTCTACCAATGGTGTCCGGAGGGTGCAAGACTATTATTGTTGCTATTTATTACTTCTCAAAGTGGGTAGAACCACTTCAAAAGCTATCATAAAATTCACCGTATCCAATATATTTTGCAGATTTGGGATTCCTTAGAAGATTACCACAGCTAACGGACCCCATTTTGATAACAAGGATATGGAGTTTTTGTGCCTCTAGAGGCATTCAGCACTGCTTCTTTTCTCCCTTCCATCCACAAGAGAACGGACAGGTTGAAGTTGCCAACATGACTATTCTGTCAGGATTAAAAAAGAACCTGGAGGGGCAGCAGGGAAATGGCCAAGTTATTTGCAATAAGTATTGTGGGCATACTGAACTACTCCTCGGGCTGCTACACGAGAATTTCCTTTTGCTTTGGTGTATGGGATGGATTGCATTACCTCCATTGAAGCTACCCTACCATCATACAGGGTCCATAAATATTCTGAACAAGCTAATGAGATAGCGATTAGGAATCAGTTAGACTTAATAAAAGAGAGAAGGGTTAAAGCTCATTTGAGAACAACCCACTACCAAGGTTTGATGAGGAGTAGGTTTGCTTCCAAGGTCAAGAGAAGAGATTTTCAATTTGGAGATAAAGTTTTGAGGAAAGTTTTATTACACACCAAGGAGAAGTAGTTCAGTAAGCTAGCTCCGAACTGGGAAGGCCCCTATGAGGTCTCTGAAAAAGCTTAAGCATGGGGCATATAGGCTTTAGGATAGAGAAAGGATGGTTTTGAAGCACCCATGGAATATTGAGCATCTCAGGTTATACTAGAATAACATTTGTGTAAATATTTACCTGTTAGATATCAACGTAAATATTATGGGCCATACTCTTTCCTACCCTGGTGGCGCAGAGAGGTTTTAATGAGGTTTCTGGTTTTTCATTCAATAAAATGTGATGCCTTCTTAAAACATCCGGTGGGGTTTAACTACAATTCAATTCAAGCAAGTCTTTGGTTTAACACTTTGGATCTTTGATAGATCGGATTAACCTCGTTAAGTGATGACCATTAAATATATGTCATCGGAGATATTAAACACTCTCACTTTAATTACTTCTGAAATAATAGGGGCTACTTAAACATTAGCCATGAAAAGTTTAAAGCAAAGAGAATGTTAAATAAAAGAGGGTTTGATAAATAAACCTATTCGGACTTTAACCGAATAGGAAGAACAACATATTCCTTGGTCATCCAAGGACTTTAAGTATTTCAAAAAACTTATCCGGACTCAAACCGGATTACATTGCGAAAAATACATTGGCCATTCAAGGACTTTAATCATTCACAAAAGTAAGAAAATAAAAAGATGTTTAAAACCTTAGGGTTTGTTCCCTTCTGATTTTCCTTTGTCACCTCCTTTCTTGGGATTTTTGAGTTCGGCACTCGAACTCTCACCAGTTCCTTCCTCTTCATCAGTGGTGGAATCTATTCCACTGCTATAATTATACTTGTCACCAGCAACCATAGTGTGAAATGGGATCTCGTCATAGTCTACAAATTTCCATAAGGGACCAAGGGTCATCTTTGGAAACGTTTCTTGGAAGAGCATCACCATGTTAGACTTAACCTCAGCATATCTTGTCTCCAAGGAGTCTATCGCCTTGTTGGTATATTTATCAATGCTTGCTTGAATATTTTGTTCTTGCTGCTTTACTAAGTCTTCTTTCTCATTGGTCACCTTAGACACGGTACCTTCCAAGGAACTCTTCTCACCGGACAAGGTTTGAATGACACCATCTTTTGTCTTCAGATCCTCCCTTAATGTTAAGAGACCCTTTTCCAAACCGGAGCACTTAGTTTGGAGCTTAGTACTGGCAGTCTCCAAAGTGGCCAGCTTGGTTGATAGATCTTCTTTGTCTTCCTTAGTGCTTCCATCTCTTTCTTCAGTTCTTCTATGCTCTGGTTGGCATTGAGAAGATTGGTTGACAGAGACTCTTTATCAGTAGTGAGGGTGTTGATGAGTGTGGACTGACTCTTCACTTGTCTCTCCAAGTCAAGCACTGGCTGGATGTGACCAAGAAGGAACGGGACCACAACATTTTTTTCTCCGGAGACGGAGGAAGACTTACCATTATAGGTCACCATGTTAGCAGAGCTCGAAGGGCGAAAGGGACCTGTAAAATCATCATTCTCGGAATCATTGAAGTATAAATCAATGTCCTAAAGGGCACTAATGTCCACCTCATCAATTCCTCCCCAAGTACCCTCTCTGGATTGCAGACATGTTAGGATCTTCTCTTGTAGAGTGGGCTCGACAGAAGCTGGTGGAGGTAGAAGCTTCGAATGACGAAGAATTATTTCTTCTCCTAAGGTGACCTTCTTCTTTTTTGCAGCCTTTTCGTCACTGCTTGCTCTTCTTTTCCGGTCCTTTTTGGGAGGCTTTGGTGGGTTTTGTTATTCTCCTGCCTCCTTAATAGTCTCAGCCTCTACTACTTTGAGTAAGGCAGCGTTGATTCCCTCTGGGTTCCCCGAACCAGTCCCTTCTGTGGCAGCTTGGACCGGCTCTTCTGCATTTTTCTTTTTCTTCCCTTTCATCTTGATGGGAGCTTTGGCCCTTGAATTTAAGGCCAATTTACCATTTTGGCCTCCGTTCTCTTAAGGATCACACCAGGTGGAGGCGGCGTAGTTAGCTCTCCCTATGTGAGGTCCCTCCGACCTGTGGTGTTCTACAGATGGGACCTCACAAGGTTGTCTGGGGTGAAGCAATTGTGGAAGGAATTCCCCAGACGTTTTGCAACCCATGCATTAAGTTTGGCACATGTTTTCTGCCCCTCCTCCAAGTGTCCGGTGAACTCCTTCGGCAGCACTGAAAAAGAAGTAACATATAAATCAGGAGAGCAATACTTATGAGTTAAAATGAAGAACATGAAAAGCAAATATAAAAAACTTACCAGTACTCTTCCATCTGCTAGTTAACATACTAGGATTGGTGTTCGCCTTGATCTTTCTTCCATTCTCCCATGATCCACTGATAAACGTGAACTGTGTCATCCAGTTCTTCTCTGACTCCAGTAGGTTGTCTACAACCTTGAAATCGTTCCTCATATTATGATGGTAGAAGGGAATGTGGTGATTCTTGTATAGACTTGCCACATCGGCAAATTGCTCCATTGGGAGAGGAATTTTGGACAACTTTAATGCCATTATGCAAGCAATGAGAGAAGACCATGCGTTTGGGCTTAGTTGGCTTGGGCAGAGATTCACCAAGTGGAAATACCTGACAGTTTCTGGGTCCAATGGGAACCGAAGTCCCTAGTTTAGCACCTCAGTGAAGATGAACACCTCATTAAGTTTACAGTCCATCGGAGTCTCCGGAGTGACAAGTATCCATACCTTCACTGACTCTAGGATCCCCCGTTTTGTCCGGATCCGGCCCAACTCAAAAGGGTGGGTGTAGACATAGTTTATATTATGCAGGGCCAGCAAATATTTAACAGTGACGTTTTTGAAGTAAGGGCCTACCTTGCCCTTTAGGCACGCTGGAAGATTCGGATGATTCAAGCAGACCTTGACTTTGCCTTTGCCCTTCCTATCAGAGGAAACATCCCCGGTTTAACTTTATGCTTCAGCTTTAAAGGGAGCCTATTCGATATTGTTTTCAATTACCTCTTCCATCACTGTGGAAGGTTTATCAATTGTCTTGGATGGGGTGATCAGCTTCCGGCACCAAAGCTGTTCGGATGAATGAGCGTCTGTTGTTTCTAAAGGCCTGGTGTCTGGTTGAGGTTGGGATCCGGAGGACTTAGCCCTTGGGGCTATTTTAGATGCCTCCGATCCGGAGGGCTTATCTTTTGATGCTATTTTAGATGCCTCCGATCCGGAGGGCTTATCTTTTGATTTTTCCTTAGATGCCTCTGATCTAGAGGGCTTTGGCGGTGAAGTAGTTGTCTGGGATTTCTTCCGGATGGTCCTTGGTCAGCTTCTTAGGTTGGTTCACCAGACTTTTTGCTTGAGGAAACTGAGAGACCGACATCAATGTGATTCTCCCTTTCAACTTTTCTCGCCTTTTCTAGCTCTGATAAGTTTAACCAACCACCTTTAACAAGTGCGTTTGTGGCTGTGAACATAAAACTCTTCAAGAACAAGTTTGAAGACAATAGTGAAAATCTCTCTAGAAAGTTTTTGAGTGATGAAGACAATGGAATAGTGAAAAATGATTAATATAACAGTAGAAAAAAGTGACTGTTACCTAGGAGAAGTTGAAAAGGGTTTGGTAATGATTAAAAGACGGCGCAAACGTGTGAAGAATTAAATGCCTAGGTCAATTTCTAGGCTTAGTGGGAGCGCCGATCTACGAAGAAAAACGGCTGGTAGGTGGAACCAGATTGTGACACGTGTCCCACGATCCAAAAAGAGAACTCTTAGAATTCTGGAAAAATAATTCAGTTCGGACAGACTTCGAACTAAATGCACAGGCAAGTCGGACAAAATCGTTATTGTCTAAGTAAATTTTGTAGTCCTGCCAAAGATATTTGACAAGGCCTAAAAAATGACTACTGATGAGTTCGGATTATCTAGTCACAACTCACTGTGTTATTTGGACAAGGTCAATCCAGACATAAATGTATCACTGAACTATCCAGACAAGACAAAATTAAAGAAACACCTAAACACCTTTTTGACTAAGCTATGTGCTAATAGCTTAAAAGATTAATCAGTCCTTAAACATGACCCGGTTCCATAACTTGACCCGAAAGCTCATGGGTCCTTAATTAAGGGTATACATACCCCCAACTACTTTCACTAATGAGGGTAATGACATTTAATACAACCAGGCTGCTCAAATCTCTCACTCCTTTATACCAAAACACTTAATACTCAAAATACTTTGCAAAACACTTTACAAAATTACCCTCAGTCCAAAATAAACAAACTAGTCGAGACTTCTACCTCTATGCCCTCTTTGATCTTCACCAACGCTGCAACATGAGCTGTGGCATCCTCTCTACACAAATCCTCCTTGACCTTCAAGGTTTGGGATACTTGTGATGTGATCTCCTTCCTTTCTCCATTCGGTCGCTCCAATTTCACGAAACATGGACAAGTTTCATCACTAATGAACATTCCATTCAAATATGATACCAACATTACCTTGGCTTTCATGAGGAAGTCCATTCCGAGTATCAAATCGAAATCGTCGAGCGGCACGACCATTACCTTGCATTTTCTTTGCCATTCTCCAACGCTCAAGTTTGTGATGGTCATTCCACATACTCGTAGTGCGTTTGAATTCACGGCTTTGACCTTCTCGTACCTTCGGTTAATTCTAGGCCAAGTTTCCTAACTTCTCTTGCGGCCAATAAATTGTACTTTTCTCTTGAGTCAAACATTTCTTTGATTGTCTTCCCATTTACCTTCACCATGGTTTGCATTAGCATGTTATGTCGTTTTTTATCATCTTGGGTTATAACGTTAAGTAACTGTAGAGGATTGACATATCCATCACCATCCTCACTGTCTGCGGCCAACGCAACCAGTTTTGCACGCCTTGGACAATCGCAAATGAAACATCCCTTTCTTGATTGCGCGACATCTTCTGTACCATCGTTGTCACCACCATGTTTGGACTTGGTTTCTGGATTTCTAGTATTGTCTTTGTTGTGAACTTGGTTACTCCTGTCTAGTTTTCTCTTCTTTGCAGTGGTGATTGAAGAAGGTTATTGTCTTAAATCCATTAGACCCTCGGCTGCAGCCATAGCACGAGGCAAATCTGAAACTCATTGCTTGCATAACTCCGCTTGTGCCCAATTTTGCAATCCCAAAAAAAACATTGAACAACTTGTCCGCCTCAGACATATCTTTAATGTCCAACATTAAAGAACCGAACTCAGTCACGTAATTGCGTATGGAACTAGTATGTCGCAACGACTTTAAGTTCTCCCTTGCAACCCAGGCTGTGTTGCAGGGTAGGAATTGATCCTTCAATTCCTTTTTGAGTTTAAACCACGTGGTTATCTTGTCTCTATGAGCATTGACGTTGTCTTCTAGTCTGGATACCCACCATAACTTTGCATCTCCAGTTAGGTACATGTTAGAAATTGCCACTTGCTCCGCCTCCAGGATTTTGGTAGCTTGGAAGTAATTTTCAAGATCCCATAAGAAATTCTTAAGTTCCTTTGAATTTCTTGAACCGTCGAAGGGCTTAGGTTCAGGTACTTTTACCTTTGAAGAGCTTTCTCTTGGAAAAGTATTTGAAACAGCCCGTCTAAGTAGTGATACTTCTTCATATAGCTTTTCAATTCGTTCATTAAAGCAAATCGAGAGGTTGTTTGCGTCTCGAATTATCTTCTTGATGCTTTCATCTATATCTTTCCTCATGTCGGAATAGATATTGACATCATTCTGAATTTGCTCCGACAATTCAGAATTATGAGCGAATACACTAACTCCATCTTCACCTGGTTCCCCGATTAGGTACTCCAAACGAGAGATTCTTTCCTTCGCGTCGGATAGGGTCATCTTGTCACCTTGTTCAAATACCAATTAGGTATCGTTTCAATATTCTTAAACTCGGTCTTCCAAATCATAGATCTTCAAAAACCGCTACGATACCAGATCTTGGTATCGTTTCTCGCTCTGATACCAGTTGTCACACGGGTAATTTTCGCTATGGATTTTTCACCGTGTGCGGCCTAAAGTGCCTAATTTAGTCAGTCTTCTACCCTATGTCAAAGTGAGTTTGACAATTTAACAATTAATTCAGGTCTGCAAGTAAGTGTTAGAGTTGCACTACAATATATGAGACAAGACACTAAGATAAAGCACGCACGCAAGTTTACGGGACTCCAGCCCAACCTTTACTATATTAATAAAGGAGTAATACCTCTAGATATTAAAATAATTGTTCACACTCTCAATACTAAAGCCTAACTCCCTCTAGAACTGATCTACAATCTATTTATAGGCAAAGAAAGCCCACTACTTCCTTAAAATCTAAAATGACCATGTGGCAGAATTTTGGCACATCGATATGGCATATCAAATCTTGTGCGTTCGATCAGAAATTTCACGAAGTATCCTCTTTATGGTTATATAAGACTGTGGTTAAAAGATGGCCCGAGTAAAGTAGTGATCTGCCTGGAGTTCCTGAAAATCAGGCGCATGCGGCCGGCCAAACTCGGCCGAGTGGCCCTGTTCTGGCGTGCCAGCTGGGCCACGATCTTTTGGCCAAGCATAACTCCCGATTTTTCTGTGTCACGTTCTTTAACTCTTGGGCCACTTTCCATTATTTTCTCAACCGCATTTAGTGGTGAACGTGCTTTTGGCAGTCGTGGACAGTTGTCCATGATTTCCACTATCTCCAAGATTAATCATGTTCTAACTACTTCACCAGACGTAAAAATACTCCCAAACTTCGTGGGGAGGTTCTTTATAACTGAATATAACAGTTATCAAATTATGGCACGGGAGAAATTAGATTTGGCTCATCCATTTTGCGTTTTGGCCTGTTCCGGCCAATCTGGCCCAGTCTGGCCAGCCAGCTTGTGTGCCAGCATGGGCCGCCGCACGTGACCACTGGGCCACGTCCATATTTTTTCGTGTCATCTTGTGTCCATACCTCCTCTAAGTTATTTCCATCTACATGCTCAATCGCAAATCTTATCCCACTTCAAACGAACCCTTTGCACTTGAACCAAAGTTCCCCATTTAATATTTTGCCATAATTATGCCATGTCACGCGCCAACTTCAGCTGCCGTGCTCCTTTACTTAGCCACATTTACTATGCCAACCCTCTTATCTGTCAAGAGTCATTAGATTATATGGAGAGTTCACCGAAGCTCTCTAGTGCACCAAATAAAATTGCTAGTCTGTAGCTACATTGTGGTGCCAATATGGCCCGTCGAATGACTAGCGCGTGCCAACTTGTAAGGGTATTACAGCAAGTTATGTGCATGTCGTGGGACTTGCAGCTAGCATGGTGGTGGTGTGGCCACAAACATATCCGCTATAATGTTTGCAACATTATAGTCGTTTTACAGTCGTAAAACTACAGCAGTTGTGAAAATAAAGTTCTTATGGTAACAATATTATATTTGTATACTTCGAGCTTTCTTTTCTGAATTTTAAAACATAGATATGAAAATACGAAATATATCTAAACCATGCATATCATCATTGCATCCACATGAATCAATACATATCCCGTTCATACAACCATCCAATAAAATGCATTGAATTTTCCGATTTCTATACATACAGATCTGAAATAAAAGAGGAAGAAAAAAACTATAAAACTTTCAATTGACTTCTTATCAAGCAGCAAATGGAAGCCTATGTTACCCATTGTTGGGTATTGAGACCCGACCCTAATGATATTGTAAGTGGTACGAGATAGAATTCAATTACACAGAAGATGAAGATAATGGAAATTACTTGTGAGCATTTTCAATCGCTTCTTGTAAGATCTGGTTCTCTTGTAAGAGCGGCCATGGATCTTCCAGTCGAACACAAGTGAACTCTCTAGACGGAATGGACGATAGTAAATTCTAAACGGCTTGTATACAGAAACATTTTCAGAGTGCAACACTGTCTTAACTTTCGTGAAAAAGGGTATGTATGTCTGAATTGAATGGAGCACAAAGTACTGTTAAACTTTGCTGCTTTCTTTGGTGTTTGCAAGTGCATTTCTGTTCTGAATCCCCGTGACTGCACTGCTTGTTCACCCTTAAGGTTTGGGTCACCCATCCGTAAAGTTGAAGATTTTGAACATCCTTTTCGAGTCAAGTTTGTTGCAGGACCCTCAACAACATTGCTTGCACTTGGAGTTTGTTGCAGATGCTATGCCGGGTTTGCACCCTTATGGACCCAGCAACGAGGTAATTGCCATTGTTTAGTTATTTTTTAGTCTAGTTCCAGTATGTTGACATTGGTGTTCTCTTTTAGTTGAGGCCCAAGAAGAAGATCAAGTAGTATTTTGCTTGAATTATGTAGTAGCATTGATAAACTTGCAAATTGCTTTCGGTTAGAAAATTTTGAAAATAGAGGGGGGCGTGTACATTGCCATCTCTAGACTAGCTTGCTGGATCTCTCAAACAAGATACTTTGTTTTTAAAATACTAAATACCAAATGCTTATAGTTGTAAGAAAAACATGCAAACGCATAGGTACCACCACTGCAGAGCTATCAATAAATAAACTACAGGAGTCGATCGAACATAAGAATAGTTGACAAAGATAGTAAGAATAGTAGTAGCTAAAGTCAAACAGACTAATCTATATTGACAAAGTATTAAGCCCGGTATTTCTCAATATGGCGTCGATAAGGAAACTTGTTCATCATGCCTTCTCTAGCAGACTCTTACTTGCTTCTTTGCATATGCTTAAAATTGCCTGCAGATCCAGAATGTGGACTTTGAAATTTACTGGGAGAACTAACCCTCATATCCACCTTTCCTTGCATGATTTGCTGCTGTTGGAAAAGAGATGACTGATTCTGCTGATGATCATCCATCTCGAAAGTTAAGGATGAGCGTTCAGAAACGAATTGCTGTTCAGACATGATTTTAGGTTGCTGGGACAATTGTTTCTCTTGCTTTGAACCAGACTGATGAACCGTCTGCTACATTTCTCCCACAATCAAAGGTAATACAAAAGAAGCATTTCGATTAGTATATTTCGTCTGATGTATATTATATAGGCTAAGGCCTATAATGTCACTTTGACAAATGTTCAAGTCATGATGAGTGGGAAACTCACCTGCATTTCTGCATTTTGCTGTTCGTCTGCAAGGCTAGCAAGAAGTGTTAGATTGCGCTGTAGCTGTACTTCGAACCTAATCATTTTAAAGTCCAATAATAAATCAGTGAAAGAGCTAACTAACACAACCCATTCAAAATACAAGAGCAAAATAAGGCATAGCGAGAGTGCTCATTAAAAATCATAACATATACTCAAAACTGATTCTAATGTGGTTAAACAAAAACTATGCAAAAAATAAATTACTAATGCTAAAATTTCATAAAATCGTGCTACTGTAATGCTAACTCTAGATTGATGTAATGCATACCAGCTTACAACAAAATCTAAGAAATTAGAACAGTGTATAATTCGTTGCAAAACAGAAAACACTATTCGTTAATAAAGATCACACAACTCACGCAGCAGAATCAGCATGCTTTCCCGAGTTTTGACATTGAAGAATGGCCATAATCAACTTTTGATTCTCCACCAGATACTGCAAACACATTTGTAAACAGTATCAAAGAAAGATTCATTTACTTCGTAAGAAATCTAGTAAGATTTCCAGGGAGAAGTCAGAAAAACCAAGCAGTCCCAAATGTGCATGAATCTCGACGATATATGAAACCTACGCAGAAACTTTTCAACACTTTTTCAAAGCTATCGCATTATAATCCAGCGGATTTCAGTTATCATAAAACCTAAAAAGTATAAAGATGAGAATAAAGTATAAAGATTTTCTGCAAAAGGTAAGATAAACAAATAGTGAAAGAGATACTACTCGATCTATACAACATCGATAACTTCATCGATCACTGACAGGTTCCTTCAACTATAATGTAATCTAAGAGAGAGAGAGACTCAATCGATAACAGAGGAGGGAGACAAGTGGAGTGATAAGAAAAATCAAGTATTCATCCGTCTCCTTTCGTGCAAAAGCATCTACTAGTACCTTCTGAATTTGCTCGGTAGACATGCTCTTTGAAGAATTCATGGTATGTGCTCTGTATGTAACTCTGCTAGTAAAACCCTAACCCTATTTTATGGTCGTCGACAAACAGAGAGATGAAAAAGAAAAGAGAGGGTAGCTGTATTTACGCGCTGGATACTCTTTAGATATAGGAATTGGAATCGCAAGAGCCAAAAGCAAATTTGAATCAGAGGAGTTCTATTTGAACCCACCAAAGTGCTATTCTACCTTATATCTTACATTTCTTATTTGAATAAAGGCTCATAATTTTTTAGTTTTTTTCAACTCCTTACTTGATCAAACTTTATACTACTACAATTTTGTGAAGTTCTTCGAATTGTTTTTGAACATTCAAAGTTAATTCAATAACATTCAAACTCTTTTCAATTTTTTTTAAATTTCTTCTAATAAAAAGACAAAATCAAACATGAATCGACCGAAATTAAAGTAAAAAACTTGTTTTTTTAAAGTTTTTTTTAAAATAATAAGGATTTAATTATTAAAAAAACCATAATTTTATGGTCTTTAAAGACCATTTTCCCTATACCAGCCGGTACGCCCCCTGTACCTATGGTGCCTCAGCTTTCGCTATCGTCCATTTTCCGGCCGAATTCCGGCTGGAAAATGGCCTCCAAACACCCTAAAATTATGATTTTTTTTACCTAATTCAACCATAACCCTAATTTTGATACTAACACTAAGTTTCCATATTTTAGTTTGCCGGATAAATTAGAGGGAACTTGGAAGTTTTAGAGAGAAGTTAGAGAGTGTAAGATAAAAAAAAATTAGATTGATGAAGGTTAGTATAAAGAACTTATATACCTATAAAAAGGGGTTAACTTATACCATTTAGGTAAACTCAAAATTGAATATACCTAAATCACACTTATATATAGCTTCACCTATTATTATCTTTAATTAAAATAGTTTTAAGCGGTTAATTAAAGTTTTGCCGATTTTATATTGGAAAAGTCATTCACTTTTCATTTTTTTCATTTTTTTCATTTTTAGATACAACTCGAAAAATAATGGTTTTTTAAATATATAAAATATCTGTTTTAAGAAAAATGTTGTTTTTAAATTTTATAATAAAAAACAGATTTTAAATCATTTTTCAATTTCGGTTTAAAAATCAATTTTTTCTTAATTTGAATATTTTAGAAAATAAATTCAATTTTCAATTTTCAAACAAATTTATCTAAAATCAGTTTTTAAGTCAAAAGGTTGGAAGGTTTATTAATTAGTTTTCTTTCTTTGAAGTTAATTTTTTAATTCAAAAAATGAGATAAGTCCGAAACAAATCATATTTGGATAATATATTTAATGTATTCTTTCAAAAAAACAAAATTTATTTGTCTAAAATAAATTTATTTATAAAATAACGTAGTTAAAAAAAGGGAAATGACACACTAAGTACCTTTTAACCAAACCTATTACAACCTAGTACCCAAAAATGGGCTAATGCTCACTTAATACCCATCTCATTAAACATATCCACTTCTAATACCTTTTCTTTTTTTAATACCAAGATTACCCTCAACCTAGTATATAAGGTTGATTTGTAAAAATTAGGGTTTTTTGTTACAACCCCCATTCTATTTTTGAATTTTGAAATTCAAAACAGCCTCCACTCTTACTCTTCTTCTCTCTCTCCTCTTCTTCTCTCTTTCTCCTCTTCTTCTCTCTCTCCACCGACGAACCATACAACCACCGTCGAACTAGTCTTAATCACCGGCGAACCATACAAACACCGAGGTCCTGCGTTCCTCTCACCGAGTTAATTGATTCGGTCCTCGATGTTGTCAGGAAGGAGGCAGAGAACTGCGATTGCTTGCAAGGTGAATTGCTCGATTCCGTACAATGTGTTTGAATTATTAGTCTTTTGTTTCTATCTTTGAGTCGGATCTCGTTTTTGTGTTTGTCTGCTGAGAGGCATTCGTTGATTTGAGTGAATTTAGAGGTCGGTTATTGTGGATTGGTTGAGATATAGTGTAGATCTTATGGAACTTGTTTGATCTGTTCATCCTCGGTAGTAGCTTCTAATCTGAAGGAGATGTCTATCTTCATTATTGTCTTCTTAAACTGCTATTTGTAGTATGCTTTCTGATATCAAAATAGATACATTGTTCAAATTTCTCCTCTAATGAAATTGGTACATGATCTTGGAATTTGTTTGTTTTCTAGCTGGTCATTACTGCTTCTTTTTCGTATTTAACTCATATCTTTGAGTGTTGAGACACTGATACGCTTTAATTCATTGAAAATCTGGATCAGGATTCCAAGTCTGCCATTCTTTGGGTGGAGGCACCGGTTCTGGAATGGGAACTCTTCTTATTTCCAAGATCAGGGAGGAGTACCCAGACCGTATGATGTTAACATTTTCCGTATTTCCCTCTCCTAAGGTCTCTGACACTGTTGTTGAGCCGTACAATGCTACTCTCTCAGTCCCTCTCCTGGTTTGGTAGTCAAAGCGGCTACTGTTGTTGCTCCTAAGGTACTCAATTTCAGTTCCTTTTTGTTAATTATCACTATCGCTTCGTTTGTCCAGTTGGTCAGTTTAGAATTCACGTATGTATGTGATAGTGATGCTCACTAATTGGTGAATCTGTTTAGTTGGAAATGGCTGATAGTGTTATCACTATCACTATGTAATGTGCTTGTTGTTGATTATTCAGTTGGCGTCTGATAGATATGAACAAATACATTGCGTTTTTACTAATTGGAGTCTGGTAGTTTGCACTCACAGACATTGCGATTGTTCTGCATATTGTTTTGATAGATGTGACTTATAGAAATTAAAATGAGTCTGATAGATATGCATAAAGACAATGCTAGTTAACTAATCACAAGTATGATACCTTCCTTACTCTTTTGGTTCTTTACTCTTTTGGTTTTAAAATACTACACAATACAAGAAGAGTAGGTGCATGATGCTCCCTTCTTTCTTGCATTATGCTTCCGAGCTAGAATTTCGAGCTTTAATGTTGCACAACTGAACTGCAATGCTTGCTTGTTCAGCCCTTTTTGGTTTCCTTGGTTTCTATATTTCCTTTTAGCTTTATAAATGATTTGTTCTATTGTGGCATCTCTTCATATGCAACCTTTGTTGCTATATATTCAATTAATGACAGAACATTATTGTTATTTTTGCACGAAAACAGAAGATGGAAGCTTCTGTAGCTTCGAGTTGCATCGATGTGTTTCAGAAACATATATAAATATATATTATCTGTAATGTGTGTTTGAAGAAGTTGTAATAGACAATTCATCTTGTGTTTCATTCATCTTGTGTTTTGTTTTCTATTTCTACCTTTGCTTGGATTTGATATCTTCTTCTAAGTTTTTATGAGCGAGTTTGAGGAGATCCAAAAGAATTGAACAGAATCAGACTCCTACAGAGATTAAGAAAACAAACATGCCCTATATACAAAAAGTTTACAGTTTTTAGAAATCTTAAGGTATCTGGGCAGGGGCTGTAGACAATGCATTTGGTGCATATACTCCATGTAGTTAATGGTTCTCATGTTTGTACTATAAACTAAACGCTCTCATGAGGAACACCTTGCTAGATAAGAAGGGACACCTTGCTAGATAAGAAGGAACACATTGCTAGACAAGAAGGAACACATTGCTAGACAAGAAGGAACACCCTGCTGAAAACGCATTATCTATCAGACTATTGTGTTTTAAAACACAAAGAACTGCTGAAAACTGCAAAAAAACCCAAAAGTATCAAAACTCATAACAAGCTTTTTAAATCTCTGACAAGAACATTGTAATCCGTTTAAAATCAAAATCTGCAGGAGTATTTGAGTATAACTGAAAATAAGATGCAGATCACACTTAAGAACTGATACGCATACACATTATAATCATATTTTAGTCGATGCATCGTTTGTTACTACATCAAAATATTCGACAGACTGACGTTAAATTTAGTAAAGCGTTCATTTCCCGCTGAACCAAATCTTTCAATTACAATACTCGGTAACTAGGAATAAGCAACACTAATCTAATGTTTAAAAAAACAACAAGCCGCTTGTCATAATCAAAACTGGAGCTCAGCAGAAGGACCGCCGCAGATAAGACCGACTTTTAGAGCTCTTGTTCTCTCACGATGGAAATGATAGATATGAAGGAACACCTTGCTAGATACGAAGGAACACCTTGCTAGATACGAAGGAACACCTTGCTAGACAAGAAGGAACACCCTGCTAGATATGATCTACAAACAACCAAGACAAATTACAGTCTCACAATGCATACCTTGCGATTTTAGTGAACCTACATTGCGATTTTAGTGAACCTACATTGCGATTTTAGTGCATATCTGATTGCTAGACACTTTATTATTTGTCAATTGTGATTTATGCCTTGTATACACTGCTAGATACAGCATGAAACATTGCTAGATACAGCATGAGACATTGCTAGATACAGCATGAGACATTGCTAGATACAGTGAAATAACTGTTTGACTGTAATTCTAATATCACATTTCTAGATACATAGATATGAGATTGCTAGTGACACTAAAAAAACTTTGCCACAAAAACTAGTAATATAACAATGTTTTCAGAACCATATAGAAGGTTGATTATGTGTTCAAACGTACCTCTTCGACAGTAACAGCGCTGGTGGCTCGACGACGGTTTCCTTCTCCCGGTCCATCAACAACACAAGACGATACAGTAACATAATCTACTTCAATTTTAAAGCATATCAAACATAAATGCGAGCCAGATCTATAAATCTTAATTATAGATCTATGTTTCTTTTGGTCTCAAAGTTACTTAAACTGCTAAGTTTTGTTCATCATTTTCAAAAAAGTAGATCTAGCTCATATTAGTTTATAGGATTGAAGTATAACACTAACGTACAACTGTAGACGAAACGAAAAAACGTCACCGGAGAACAGAGAACTGTCCAATACAGTACTCAAATACAGTGACTACTCCGGCGATGTTAATACAATCGACTGTTAAACACACAGAGCCACATTGAAACGTTCGACAAAAACAAAAATTACGTCAAACATACCTCTTCGACAGTAACGACGCTGGTGGCTCGACGACGGCTTCCTTCTTTACCTCTTGATCGATGTCGGAGCATAATGCTCACAGACAGCCAGTGTTCAGTACATGTTCGACGGAGAAAATAACGTACCTGTTCGACACTATACAGTCTCTACAAAAGTTGGACAACAACGTCCTACAAAAAACTAGTCCTACAAAAAACTAACTCTATCGACGTTCATAACTCCGGCGACGGCGTAGAAATCTAACCTAACCGGAAAAATGTTAGTTACGCATGAAAACGCAGAGACAAGGAAGAAGAAGACCCATAACTAACCTTACAGACTTTGACGGACGCTCACGACGCTACGTTTGGCTGAATTCTGGCAATCGGCGTCGGTATCTGTTGCCGGCGTTTGAAATTACAGTCGGTACGGTGGTGAAGATTTTCAGAAGGTTCGACGTCGCTATCAGTGGCCGGGGTTTGCAATGACAGTCGTTTCTTTCGTGAAGAAGAAGAAAAGGTTCGACGTTGGTCTCGGTGGCCGGCGATTGATACGGCAGTCGGTTCGGTGGCAGTCAGTTAGGTGGCCGGCGATTGATACGGCAGTGGGTTGGACGGTTCGACGTCGTCTCCTGTTAAAGCGGCTTCGCTTTTTGGTTTTCTCTCTCCTCAAATTTAGAAAGTTGAAATTGGGGGAATTGGAACCCAAAAGTCAGATTAGAATGTATAAAATTGTGGGTTTCAACAAAAACAACCCCTTTTATACCCTAGAGGGTATAATTGTCCATATTTTGACTCTAGGTAGTTTATGAAACTATTCAAAAAACGGGTACCATGTTGGTATTTGATAGTTGAGAAGGTATTTATGGGTACTTTTCTCTTAAAAAAACTTCAATTTTTTAAATAAAAAAGGATTTGAAAAAATTAATTTGTGGAAAAATTAAAAATTAAAATTTTAAAATATCTAATTTTAAGAAAACAAACTAATTTTAAAAACTTTTATTTACTTAAAACTTTTTAACAACATTTGATATTGTATTATATTTTAAAATTTTAAAAATATTTATTTGGTAATATCATTCTATATCTTTTAATTACATTAATTAAAAACAGTAATATAATATTAATGTTTTTGCTGTTGTTGTTTTTATTTTTGTTATAATAAAACTTAAATTAAATAATTAATATAATAATTTATAAATTATAAATTAGTTTTATCTAACATTAACATTAGAATTAGAAGGTAGAATGTATAATATGAGGGTAATCGATATTATTATTATTTTTTTATTGATTATTGAGACAGAAAATTATTTGGGCGCGATATTAATTGTTTTTTATTTAAACTAACGTTTTCTTTTTCTAGATCTAAGGGAAAATCATTTGGACGCGATATTAATTCTTTTTTATTTAAACAATTATCGCAACTAACGTTTTCTTTTTTTAGATCTAATTTTTCTTTTTCTTTTTTTCATTATTTATTGATTATTGAGAGGGAAAATCATTTGGGCTCGATATAAATTCCATTTTTATTTAAACAATTATCGCAAGTAACGTTTTCTTTTTCTAGATCTAATTTTTTTTCTAATTATTTATTGATTATTGAGAGGGAAAATCATTTGGGCTCGATATAAATTCCTTTTTTATTTAAACACATTTTCTTTTTCTAGATCTATTTTTTTCTCATTATTTATTGATTATTGAGAGGGAAAATCATTTGGGCTTGATATAAATTCCTTTTTTATTTAAACAATTATCGCATTTTCTTTTTCTAGATCTAATTTTTCTTTTTCTTTTTCTCATTATTTATTGATTATTGAGAGGGAAAATCATTTGGGCTCGATATAAATTCCTTTTTTATTTAAAAAATTATGGCAACTAACGTTTTCTTTTTCTAGATCTAATTTTTCTTTTTCTTTTTCTCATTATTTATTGATTATTGAGAGGGAAAATCATTTGGGCTCGATATAAATTCTTTTTTATTTAAACAATTATCGCAACTAACGTTTTCTTTTTCTAGATCTAATTTTTATTTTTCTTTTTTTATTTAATAAAGGATCGGTCACCAATATCTCTTCCTATTCTGTCCGAACCTATATTACAATTATGATAATTTCATGTGTTTTTGAAGAAAAGAAAGGAGATTGGGGTAAACATTGTTTGGTCGAAGATTGTAAGCAAATGGATTTCTTGCTTTTCACGTGTAATCGCTGCATTAAAGTACGTATCTCTTTCTTATTCACGGTATAAAATGGATTTTAAATTGCGAATAGCTATCTATTGCGTAGTTATATAAATTGATGTTTTTTTTTAAATGAAATATTTATTATAATAAAAACTTATTTACAAGAGCGGGAATTCAAATTTGAAAACCAAGAGGCGTTAAACAAACATTAAACCTTAAAGCCCAAATTGAAATAGAACAAAAATTAAACCCTAATCTATGAAGAAGCAAAATATTTTTCACCATCTTCAAGTCATCTCAACATCGAACCAATCAGCCTTAAAAACATCTTCAGGCAGAAACCCACTTAACATAAAGCCTTAGAAGCAAACTCAAAAGCCTAAGAGAAACTTCAATCAACACAAAGCATCTCTTCAAGGATATAACAGCATCCATACGAACAGCCTCACCATCAGCAAGCAAGCAATCATTTCCACTTCAAAACATCAAGATAGCAAGCAACCTTCTCCAATTCAACGACAAAGAAGTAATATCATAGTGCCTTAGAACAATCCAACACATTAAGAGAAGCGACCATCCACGAACAAGCAAATCAAAGCATCACCAACAGCCAAAAAGAAAAGACTCAAATCAGTTCAACTTTCAAATATGCAAAGATTAAACAGGTAATTTATCAAGAAGTTATATAGCCTAGACCTAGAGCCTCCAAAATCATAATAGTTTTCAGCTTATTTGGAATAGAACTAGGAAAGATGTTACAAACGGATTTTTGCTTAAGAGTATACTGAGCAAGCCAATCAGCAGCATGATTTTGCTCCCTGAATACATGAGCAATAGTCATGCTGCCATGGATAAACTTACGAATGCAATGAATAATAGGACTAATAAACGAAACTAAATCACCAGTCTTGTTGATAATCCAATTAATAGCAGTTAGAGAATCAGATTCTATGTCAACTAAATACCAGTTATTCACTTTACAAATCAGTAAACCATCCAGGATAGCCTGAATCTCAACAAATAACGGAGTAGTCTTACCATAAAGATAACTTTGACCTTTAATCAGGTTACCATTACTATCACGAATAATAACAGAACCACTAGCCTCACCATTCCTTAAATAAGAAGCATCCAAGTTCATTTTTAGCCTACCAGAAGGAGGCAAAACCCACTTGATATACACAGGTCTATTAGCAACTTTCATCTGATTACTACAACCAAAACTGACAGCATCCTTAGGACAAGAAGACCAATGAGCTTTGTTAATAACTTTATTTTTATCAAGATTATAAATGATGGAGTTAATTTGATTAATGGTTGCAACACTGGATGTTTTAATGCTTTTATTTTTAAGTTGATTTCTAGCTTTCCATATACTGTGTAAAATAAGAGAAGGAAAAATACTTCTGACCTGAGTTTTAGTAGTCTTTGAACCTTGCCATAACTTGGTAATATACTTGATATTCATCTGCCTAGTCATGTAAATTCTAAAAACAACAGCATAATGGATCCATATTGACCAGGAAAAATCACAAGAGATAAAAAGATGATTAATAGACTCACAACAATAACAGAACTGACATTTAGAAGCCATGGTAACACCTCTATTTTGAAGAACAGAATTAACAGAAACATAGCTCTTAAGAATCTTCCAATGCATGAATGAGCTTTTACTAGAAGTTAAGGTGTTCCAAATTTTTTGAAAAACAGAATCAGTACTAAACCTAGTTCTAACACCCTTCCAAGTATCCTTAAGATTATAATTCTCATTCTTAGCAAGGTTCCATAACATTAAATCAGACTTACTATCATCAATATGTAAGCTGTTTATGCAATCAATAATAGTAGGATTGATAAGACTATAAACAGAAGATAAATCCCAAGAATTATTAGACCAGTAAGATCTAACCTTTTCAGGGGTGAACCAAAGATTGTTTTCATTACTATTAAAAGTTAGAAAAGGCTCAGAATCAGTCCAATTATCTAACCAAAAATCAACCAGACCATTACCAATTTTCCATTTAATAAAACTTTCAGCTCTATCTCTAACACTTATTATTTTTTTCCAAACCAAAGAACCAGTCTTCAAATGACTGACTTGTAAAGGATGATGCTTCAGACAATAAATTCTATGCATAATGCTAGCCCAGAAAAGAATTATTCTTCCTAAAAGCAGCCCAAAGATTGAAGGAAATATCAGTCTGAATATCCACCATATTCCTAACATTAAGACCTCATTCACTATAAGTTTTACACAAACTATTCCATTTGCACTAGTGCACCTTCTTATCAGATTGAATAGAACCCCAAATGAATTTATTCAAAATGATTTCAAATTTATAAATGATACCTTTAGGAAGAACATTAGACTGCATCTAGTAGAGAGTTATTTTTGAAAGAACAGAATTAACAAGAGTAAGTCTTCCTGCAAATGAAAGCTTAGAAATATTACATTCCTTAATCTTGTTACTGACCTTACAAACAAGCTTATTGTAATTGTCGATTCTATTATTAGTGTTGATTGTAACTCCAAGATAATCTGTAGGCAAATTACTTGAAGAAAAACCAGAAAGATTAGCAACAATATCAATCTTATTAACCTCAATACCTTTAGCCATTAAGACCTTAGTTTTGTCTTTGTTCACCACCTGACCAGAAAGAAGCTGATACTTATCTAGAAAGTTACATAGTTTATCAATAGTAGTATCTTTACAATTCAAGAGTAATAAGATAAACCTTGAGGAGAAACCAAACTTATCAAGAACCTTGAAAATAAAGTCATGCTTAAGCTTATCAATCGCTTTAGTCATGTCAAGCTGAATCACAATATTATTATACTTAACCTTTCTATTCAAGTCATAAATAAGTTCTTTGCAAATCAGAATATTTTCATGAATATTCTTACCAGGAACAAACCCCCCTTGATTAGGAGATATTAAACTCGATAAAATCAAAGCCAACCTAGAAAAAATGATCTTAGACATGATTCTATTAAGTACAGAACAAAGACTGATCGGTCTATAGTCTTTCCAGCCAATAGGATTAGTAACCTTAGGCAACAAACAAACACCAGTAGAAAAAATACTTTTTGAGATACTCCTACCATTTAAGAAATCATTCATTGCATTGATCATATCCACTTTAATGATGTGCCAACAATGATTAAAGAAATTAATATTAAAGCCATCCATACCAGGGGCACTAGAAGGATTCATCAACTTGATAATATCTCTCAATTCACTTTCATCCATTGGCTTAAGAATGTTTCTGTTGATGTCAGATGTAACCAGACTAGGAATATTGTTAAATAGATCATCATTCAATCTACTATCATCTTCATCAGGAGTGTCAGCAAGAGCATTTTGAAAGAAAGAAACAACAGACATACCAATTTCATTAGAGTCAGAAAGCCATACATCTCCACTCTTGATACATTTTATACTATTCCTTCTTCTTTTCCTTTTAACAAAACTATGATAGAAGCTAGTATTTTTGTCTCCCTCAATCAACCAGTTACTATAACATTGCTGCTTCCAATAAAGCTCCTCCATTCTATGAGCTTTAATAAGCAAAGCATTAGCCTTAACAAGCTCAAACTTGGACTCAGCAGATTGACAATTCTGATGTTGACACTCTCTTTGCAAAACCATATCTTCCAAGCTTTGAACTTTACTGAAAATATTACCTACCACCTCTCTATTCCAAGTTTTTAATCCTTTCTTCAGTATTTTAAGCTTGTTCCAAATAATGAATAAAGGCTCACCAACCAGCTCACACTTCCAGTTATCCTCAACAAAAGGAAAAAAAGACTCTTCCATGAACCACATTTCCTGAAACTTAAAACTAGATTTTCCTTTCACAGCATTGTTAGTAAAGGAGATAATCATAGGCATATGGTCAGACCCCGTTCTAGCAGGATGATAAACTTTACTATTGTTAAACTTATTGATTCAGTTATTATTAGTAAACACACGATCCAATCTCTTCCATTTAGAACCATTGGACCAAGTAAACTTGGAACCAATATAACCAGCATCCTCAACATTACAACAACTAATCATGTCATTGAAGTCATTAGTGCTATTCATACAAAATGAACTACAACCCATTTGATCATCACTAGAAGAAACAGCATTGAAGTCACCACAGATTAACCAACTTAAATCAGTATTAGCAATATTTTTCAAAAAGTTCCAAAGATCAATTCTGTTGACTCTTTGGCATTTACCATAAACAATGGAAATCATAACCTGCTGATTGTCATTAACCATACTAACTTTAATATTAAGACATTGATTCATATCATTAAGAATAACAACAGAAATATCATAATGCCAAAAGATCCAAATTTTGTTAGTGACATTAAAAGCAAAGTTATCATAACCAAGCTTAGCAGCAATACTACAAATACTATTAGAATTTACAAGAGGTTCCTGAATAGCAATTAACTTAGCTTTATTTTTATTAGCAAGAAACTTGAGCCTACGAATTGAAGCTTTATCCTTAATGCCACGTTTATTCCAATTTATAATACTAATCATTAAGAGAGTTTAAGGATTTTGATTTACTTGAACCATTGAACTGTAATGCCTTTATGATCTTGCTCATAGTATTCTTCTTGCCTTTAGCTATCTTGATCTTTTTATCAAAGATCTCTTTGAAGCTAGATTCACCTTCATCCTCATTCCTATTCTGAGCACTGAACTTACTCCTTTGTTCATCCTCCTCCTCAATAACATTCTGCTTTTGCTTTCCTTCATTCTTCTTACTCCTTTCTTTTTGAGAACTAATCCTAAGTTAATCCACTTGATCCTTATCTTCCTTATTATGAACTGCCTCATTAATCTTTTGAACTTTGTTACTCCTTTGTTCACTACTGTCCTGATCATTCTGCCTTTCTTCTCGATAAAACTCAGGAGAATTAGTGACCCATTTCTTAGTGGGCGAATGTTGAAGACTTCTCAAACTTCCCTTAGGAGATTCTTCATCTTCAGAAACCATATTAACATATCCATTATTATCCGTTATACCCAGATTTAAAGTTTGAATGGCCTCAATTATTTCTCCTTGTCAGGAGTTTTGAACCCTTCAACATCAGTACCTTGAATTATCTTTTCATCTTTCTTCACCCATTGCTTAGTTATGATTGACTTAACCTTATTATTCTTAACAACTTCTTCGATTTCCTGAGCTTTATTAACTTTCTTGTAACCATCAATATTGTGTCCAAGATGATAACACTGATCACAATAGAATGGCATATTAGTATACATAATCATGACCCAGAATCCAAAATTATCTCCAAACCCAACCCAGACATCAGATGGAGGATTAGAAGTAACATCAATCTCAACCAAAGTTGAGCATGATGAAAACAGTATGTTCTCATCTGGGATTTTCACCACTAATATCTCACCTAACATAGAAGAAATTGATCTAACCACACTATCATCATATAAAATTTCTGGCATCTCAAGCTTAACCCAAACTGGCGCCACAGAGCATTCCTTTGAAATATCACCAGACCACTTTAAAGTCGCATAACAACATTACCAATAGTCCAAACAGCTCTTTGAAACAACTTTGCATAATCCTGCTTAGCATTAAATTCGAAAATAACGTGTCTTGAATCCCATATTCTGAATCGAAATGGTTCTTTGAATTTGAACGATTCAAGAAACTGATTTAAAATGTTTCTCTTAGGAACTCCATGAGAAAACTTTCTAACAAGAGAATGTTTTGACTTAGCTTTCAGTTTTTCCAGAGTTTCTTCATCAAACTGAATTGAAAGATGGTCATTCTTGAATACCTTAAGCTCTGGCTCGAATTTAATTTTCTCTTGCTTTCCCAGGTTTTTCTTTAATACTTCGGCATATGAATTATACTTTCTAACCACATGATCATCGTTGAGTGAATGATCCATAATAGAAACAGAGAATAAGAAAAATCAAAAATTCCAAAAAACAGAGAACTCTGTTACAAACCCAGAATAAACGAAAAAGATAGAAGAATTTATCAAATCAAGGGATCAATTAAGAGGAAGAAGATCAATTCATCAAAGAAGATGAACTGAGAAGCAAACAATTGAAACAAGGATTCTTGATT
This sequence comes from Limnanthes douglasii subsp. nivea, assembly GCA_036936605.1. Classification (NCBI taxonomy): domain Eukaryota; kingdom Viridiplantae; phylum Streptophyta; class Magnoliopsida; order Brassicales; family Limnanthaceae; genus Limnanthes; species Limnanthes douglasii. The sequence continues at coordinate 121,287,137 of JAUPFV010000005.1, read as the reverse complement.
CTTGGAGCTTTTTTTTCTGCTCTATCATATGTTATTACATGTGATCTTATAAGATTTATATAAATTGATGTTGGTGAATTATGAAAAATTAATTCGATATAAATAAGAGAAATTTAGATTATATATATATATATATATATATATATATATATATATATATATATATATATATATATTATTTTTCTATATAGGAAACTTAATCCCATATTAAGATCTTCACAATATTTTTTTATTTTTTATAAATTGTGTTTTTATATATATTGATTTATTATAAAATATAAATCTTAATAGATTATATGTTGTTGAATAATTCTAGTACTTTTAGAAATGGTAAAAAATACCAATATTTTCAAAAAAATTAACTGAGTTAAAATATTTATAATTTATATTTATATTCATAATTATTAACTATCGATTTTAATTTAAAAATTAATTAATGTAAATTTTATCTTTTAATATATATATATATATATATATATATATATATATAAATTCTTTTTGTTAAATAATTAACCACACAAGGGGACAGGCTCAGCCGAGAAAGCGTATGTAGAGGGACTCGAACTCATGATCTTTGATCACAAGCACACCATACTCAACCAACTCGGAAACCCCCTTGGGGGCATCCTAACCTACTTAAATCTTTATTGTCTACTTGGTTTTGTTTTATGATTTATTTTATCTTATTTTTTATATTGACAAACAGATAACTCTTCTGAAAATAATCGGTACACTAGGTTATTGCATCAGGAGGATTGAATTTCCCAACAACTACAATATCTCGTATGTTTTCTTTGATTTTTTTATTTTTAAATAAATAATAATACCAATAATCATATCCATTTAACTTTATTTTCTCCTGACAACGGTAAAAATATAGAGCTCTTTTGCTATGCTCTGGCAAAAACATGAATATTGATATAGTTAAGCTAGTTATGCCAGTTATGCTTTAGCATAAAAAAAATTAAGCTAGTTTCTCTCAAATATTGATACGTCCCGGAGGTAATGATTGTACTCAAGCCTTGGTTTTTCCTGTAAGAGAAAAGAAAATAACCTCAATCTTATTTCGACAACTACAATATCTCTTACAATGTTATGCCTGGAACACGGCAAACCAATGCATACCCTCGTAGTCCAAAATGATAATCTATCACTAAGTCAATGCCCTTAAAAAATCAGATATTGAATTCATGAAGACATGCCCATTTGCTTTGATTGTTGGAAGTTTCATGTATGCTTATGTAGACCAGAACATACCGTTTCCAAAATGAATATTAAGGAATTATTTGAGCAATCTAGGAGTTCACCATTGGAATGTAGTCAATAGGTTCCTCTGGGATTTGAAAAAACCAAGCATTACGGTTTGACACCCAACATGTTAGATAGCTTGGAGATCATATGTTATTTCGATATATATATTATATAAAAAAATAATTATGTGCACACCAGACCATCTATAATTGGTTATGTATTTATTATAGGTAAAAAGGTCATCTTGTTAAAGAATGAGAAATTAACTTCCGTTATAGCCTCCAAAATGGTTGTTGAGTATATGTCATGTTTGGAGGTATTAAATCATACCCTACGACTCATAACTTTTGTTATAGAATTTCATAAAATATAAAGATTGAAAGATCATCGTATTCTACTCTGTCAATGGTTCTGTCATTATATTCTCAAACAATAAACTTATCTCAAGTAAGTGGAAACTCATAGACATCAAGTTCCTCTATGTTAAATGGAGAATCTGCGATGGTCATATCAAGGTTGAGCACATCGATACAAAATTTATGGTTGTAGATAATTTCACTAATGAGTTATCACATTAGGTTTTTTACAAACATAAGGCCTGAATAACCTTAGTTTATATGCTATTTATTTAGTGGGACTATTGTTTCGATGATAATCTAGTATTTTAGTATAATTTTAAATTATATTTTTATAATTTCAGTATTGCATGCATATATTTGGTTAAATAATACAATGATCAGGTTTTCTCTTATTCATTAAATTTAATTTTAATTCAGATATCTCAAATTTAATATAGTAGACCAGTTAAAAATCGATACGTAGTGATTATGAGGGTATGTGATTTACATGTTGTACTCTATGAAAAGTAAAATTTCACTAAGGTTTTAGTTTGATATATGATTATTGTTTAATTTATCATGTATTATGTGAGTACCTTTTTTCGTTTGTGGGTTAAAAAAATCTGAACCCAAATTCAATAAAAAGCATTTTGTGTTAAAAACTGTTTGTGGTTTGAATTAGGTTGGTTGACTAATTATAGAACAAGATAATATCGAGAGTAATGAAAATTGTAAAAGCTGAAAATATACCAAACCCAACATGTTTTCTGGAGGAAAATAGCAATACTTTTCTGAAAATTATAACATAAAATAGTTTTTGAACTAAACGTATTCATAAATCTTCAATGACTAATGAATAAATATAATATATACATATGGAAGAAGCAATAGTTAATCTATTACACGATAAACAAGTCTTGATTTTACAAACAACAAATACAATACGAACTGTAAGTATTTAAATCGCAACACAACAACCTCTTCAACAATGCTCAACCCTCAACACTTCACCAGTTTACCACTCCCCCACCACAAACCAGTGTCATATCAACTGCCGTCCTCTCGCTCCAACATGCAACCTTTGCCAACAAACCTCTTCCCCCCAACAACCAAAACCAGACCTCCACAATAGTCCACACTACTGCCCACCCCTCTGCTCAAACTCCTAGACTAAACCCCATACCGAGCCCACCCTCCTTCCATGAATGTACCCTGGCCGTAACAGCAAAGGCCACGCATTCTCAAGACCTTCCAAAGCTCACCGCCCCCTTGGTATCCGACCCGACCTATCAGGTCCCTGGAAACCTAACAGTGCCTTCCGACACGTCCGAGGAAACCCTAGCACCATTTCCCCTCTCCTCGCCGCTGAATCAGCCTCCATGGTCAACATCCACCACCCAGGAGCATCCTCCAAGTCATGGGCTCATATAGTCACCCAAACGGACCCTCGTTCCCCAATGGAGATTCATAAAATTGAAGATATCCAAGTAGACAACGACACCTTGATATTCCCTGATGATGCACTAATCGGCGGCAAAGAAGACTGGGCAAGATGTCTCTCGGGCTATTTTCTCTCAAAGAAAAGAGCCGTTTCCCATGTCCAAACCCTGGCAAGCCAAGTATGGAGCACCTATGGTCTCCAGGAATGCAAACTGACTCCTTCCGGCCACTATTTCTTCAAGTTCTCTACTGCCGACAACGCTACGGAAGTCCTGGAAAAAGCTCCTTGGTTTTTCAGCAGCCACCCGGTTTTCTTAAAGCGATGGGAACCGATGGAAAACTTGACCAGAGAGGCTTTAAAAGCCATCCCTCGCTGGGTCAAATTCCACGGAATGCCCATGAGCTATGGTCGGAGAAAGGGTTAGGCATTTTGGGAAGCTATCTGGGAACTCCAATCTACGTTGACAGCCAGACAGCAGACAGAACAAGTCTAAACTATGCCCGGATATGCATTATAATGCATGCGACATCAAACTTCCCATCCACCATCACCATCCGCTGCCTTGGAAAAGATCATGTCATCCAAGTCGAATTCCAAGGCCTTCCGACAATCTGCAACAGATGTTATTCCTTTGGACATGCGGCTGCAGCATGTCATCTGACCATAGACCAACCCCCCTCTTCAGGCATCCCTGCCCACCGACCTGGAAAAGAACCAATGATCAACCCACCTCATATCACTCTATCCGACTCTAGCAACAGCGAAATACCCACCCCGGACACCCTCAGACAAATGACCGTCCAGAATAGCTGGACTAAAAGCTTCATCATTGCCAGCAACACCCCTGCACCAGCCCAAATAGGACATGAAAAAGGAGAACCATCCTCGACCGAGATCACTTCGCCAAGACCAAAAGCAGCCGGATCGGCGGCTGTTCCAAGTATGTATGGGGAACACCCCAAGATGTATTAATTTTCCTTTTTCTTATTATTATCATGACTTGAATGAAAATAGCTTGTTGGAATGTTCATGGGTTAAACGACCCGGTACGTCAAAAAGACGTGCGACATTTAGCTTTTTCGAATAGTATAAATGTCCTTTGTCTCCTGGAAACTAAGGTCAATGCACCAAATGCTAAGACCATTATGCGGACCATGCTTCCTTATTGGCACTTCCGCACGAACCATGACCACCACCATCTAGGTAGAATTTGGATAGCTTGGAACCCAAGTGTTTACAAATTGAACATTTTAGACATAACGGCCCAGACCATCCACTGTTCCCTAATTTGGACCGCCAAAAATACTCATTTCTTACTTACAGCCTGTTATGGTTTCAATGACCACTCGGACCGGCTTCCTCTCTGGAACAATCTAAGATCCACCGCGCACAGCGTCGCTTCCTCCCCCTGGATTGTTCTAGGGGATTTCAATGCCATCAGAAATCCCCTGGAGAGAACCAGCCATGACCCAAGATGGAATTGCTCCATAAAAGCTTTCAATGACTGCTGTAGGGCCTGTAACCTGGATGATCTCCGCTCCTTCGGATTCCAGTTCTCTTAGTTTAACAAACAAGAGAACAACCCAATCTCCTCTAGAATTGACCGGGCGCTGATAAACACTGAATGGGACGACTCTTTCCCTAACTCGTTCGCCCACTATGACCTCTCGTTCACCTCTGACCACACCCCGATCATTATTCACCTTTCCTCTCCCTACGTAATTACCCCAAGTCCTTTCAAGTACTTCAATATGTGGAAGCTCCACCCTAGTTTCAAGGACCTGGTCCTCAGTAACTGGAACTCCCCTTCGCATCTGACCCCAATGGCGAATCTAGTCTTCAAGTTAGCTAGACTGGTCCCCTCTCTAATATCCCTAAACAAATTCGCTTTTAGTGATATTAGCGACCGTGTTGAGAAGGCTAGAAATGCTCTAGCCCAGGCCCAGGAGAACCTCCTTAGTTACCCCTCGAATCATAATTTCATCTCTCTCGAAAAAACAGCTTCCGACTCCTACATTTTCTTCAGTCGGGCTGAGTAATCTTTCCTTAAGCAAAAATCCAGAGAAACCTGGCTTCAGCTTGGGGACAAGAACTCAAAGTTTTTCCATAATAGCATCCGAGGCCATAGAGCAAGAAATAAGATCCTCTCTATTCAAAAGGAGGACGGCTCCTTATAATAATTTCATGTATTTTTGAAGAAAAGAAAAGAGATTGGGGTAAACATTGTTTGGTCGAAGATTGTAAGCAAATGGATTTCTTGCTTTTCACGTGTAATCGCTGCATTAAAGTACGTATCTCTTTCTTATTCACGGTATAAAATGGATTTTAAATTGCGAATAGCTATCTATTGCGTAGTTATATAAATTGATGTTTTTTTTTAAATGAAATATTTATTAAAATAAAAACTTATTTACAAGAGCGGGAATTCAAATTTGAAAACCAAGAGGCGTTAAACAAACATTAAACCTTAAAGCCCAAATTGAAATAGAACAAGAATTAAACCCTAATCTACGAAGAAGCAAAATATTCTTCACCATCTTCAAGTCATCTCAACATCGAACCAATCAGCCTTAAAAACATCTTCAGGCAGAAACCCACTTAACATAAAGCCTTAGAAGCAAACTCAAAAGCCTAAGAGAAACTTCAATCAACACAAAGCATCTCTTCAAGGATATAACAGCATCCATACGAACAGCCTCACCATCAGCAAGCAAGCAATCATTTCCACTTCAAAACATCAAGATAGCAAGCAACCTTCTCCAATTCAACGACAAAGAAGTAATATCGTAGTGCCTTAGAACAATCCAACACATTAAGAGAAGAGACCATCCACAAACAAGCAAATCAAAGCATCACCAACAGCCAAAAAGAAAAGACTCAAATCAGTTCAACTTTCAAATATGCAAAGATTAAACAGGTAATTTATCAAGAAGTTATATAGCCTAGACCTAGAGCCTCCAAAATCATAATAGTTTTCAGCTCATTTGGAATAGAACTAGGAAAGATGTTACAAACGGATTTTTGCTTAAGAGTATACTGAGCAAGCCAATCAGCAGCATGATTTTGCTCCCTAAATACATGAGCAATAGTCATGCTGCCATGGATAAACTTACGAATGCAATGAATAATAGGACTAATAAACGAAACTAAATCACCAGTCTTGTTGATAATCCAATTAATAGCAGTTAGAGAATCAGATTCTATGTCAACTAAATACCAGTTATTCACTTTACAAATCAGTAAACCATCCAGGATAGCCTGAATCTCAGCAAATAACGGAGTAGTCTTACCATAAAGATAACTTTGACCTTTAATCAGGTTACCATTACTATCACGAATAATAACAGAACCACTAGCCTCACCATTCCTTAAATAAGAAGCATCCAAGTTCATTTTTAGCCTACCAGAAGGAGGCAAAACCCACTTGATATACACAGGTCTATTAGCAACTTTCATCTGATTACTACAACCAAAACTGACAGCATCCTTAGGACAAGAAGACCAATGAGCTTTGTTAATAACTTTATTTTTATCAAGATTATAAATGATGGAGTTAATTTGATTAATGGTTGCAACACTGGATGTTTTAATGCTTTTATTTTTAAGTTGATTTCTAGCTTTCCATATACTGTGTAAAATAAGAGAAGGAAAAATACTTCTGACCTGAGTTTTAGTAGTCTTTGAACCTTGCCATAACTTGGTAATATACTTGATATTCATCTGCCTAGTCATGTAAATTCTAAAAACAACAGCATAATGGATCCATATTGACCAGGAAAAATCACAAGAGATAAAAAGATGATTAATAGACTCACAACAATAACAGAACTGACATTTAGAAGCCATGGTAACACCTCTATTTTGAAGAACAGAATTAACAGAAACATAGCTCTTAAGAATCTTCCAATGCATGAATGAGCTTTTACTAGAAGTTAAGGTGTTCCAAATTTTTTGAAAAACAGAATCAGTACTAAACCTAGTTCTAACACCCTTCCAAGTATCCTTAAGATTATAATTCTCATTCTTAGCAAGGTTCCATAACATTAAATCAGACTTACTATCATCAATATGTAAGCTGTTTATGCAATCAATAATAGTAGGATTGATAAGACTATAAACAGAAGATAAATCCCAAGAATTATTAGACCAGTAAGATCTAACCTTTTCAGGGGTGAACCAAAGATTGTTTTCATTACTATTAAAAGTTAGAAAAGGCTCAGAATCAGTCCAATTATCTAACCAAAAATCAACCAGACCATTACCAATTTTCCATTTAATAAAACTTTCAGCTCTATCTCTAACACTTATTATTTTTTTCCAAACCAAAGAACCAGTCTTCAAATGACTGACTTGTAAAGGATGATGCTTCAGACAATAAATTCTATGCATAATGCTAGCCCAGAAAAGAATTATTCTTCCTAAAAGCAGCCCAAAGATTGAAGGAAATATCAGTCTGAATATCCACCATATTCCTAACATTAAGACCTCATTCACTATAAGTTTTACACAAACTATTCCATTTGCACTAGTGCACCTTCTTATCAGATTGAATAGAACCCCAAATGAATTTATTCAAAATGATTTCAAATTTATAAATGATACCTTTAGGAAGAACATTAGACTGCATCTAGTAGAGAGTTATTTTTGAAAGAACAGAATTAACAAGAGTAAGTCTTCCTGCAAATGAAAGCTTAGAAATATTACATTCCTTAATCTTGTTACTGACCTTACAAACAAGCTTATTGTAATTGTCGATTCTATTATTAGTGTTGATTGTAACTCCAAGATAATCTGTAGGCAAATTACTTGAAGAAAAACCAGAAAGATTAGCAACAATATCAATCTTATTAACCTCAATACCTTTAGCCATTAAGACCTTAGTTTTGTCTTTGTTCACCACCTGACCAGAAAGAAGCTGATACTTATCTAGAAAGTTACATAGTTTATCAATAGTAGTATCTTTACAATTCAAGAGTAATAAGATAAACCTTGAGGAGAAACCAAACTTATCAAGAACCTTGAAAATAAAGTCATGCTTAAGCTTATCAATCGCTTTAGTCATGTCAAGCTGAATCACAATATTATTATACTTAACCTTTCTATTCAAGTCATAAATAAGTTCTTTGCAAATCAGAATATTTTCATGAATATTCTTACCAGGAACAAACCCCCCTTGATTAGGAGATATTAAACTCGATAAAATCAAAGCCAACCTAGAAAAAATGATCTTAGACATGATTCTATTAAGTACAGAACAAAGACTGATCGGTCTATAGTCTTTCCAGCCAATAGGATTAGTAACCTTAGGCAACAAACAAACACCAGTAGAAAAAATACTTTTTGAGATACTCCTACCATTTAAGAAATCATTCATTGCATTGATCATATCCACTTTAATGATGTGCCAACAATGATTAAAGAAATTAATATTAAAGCCATCCATACCAGGGGCACTAGAAGGATTCATCAACTTGATAATATCTCTCAATTCACTTTCATCCATTGGCTTAAGAATGTTTCTGTTGATGTCAGATGTAACCAGACTAGGAATATTGTTAAATAGATCATCATTCAATCTACTATCATCTTCATCAGGAGTGTCAGCAAGAGCATTTTGAAAGAAAGAAACAACAGACATACCAATTTCATTAGAGTCAGAAAGCCATACATCTCCACTCTTGATACATTTTATACTATTCCTTCTTCTTTTCCTTTTAACAAAACTATGATAGAAGCTAGTATTTTTGTCTCCCTCAATCAACCAGTTACTATAACATTGCTGCTTCCAATAAAGCTCCTCCATTCTATGAGCTTTAATAAGCAAAGCATTAGCCTTAACAAGCTCAAACTTGGACTCAGCAGATTGACAATTCTGATGTTGACACTCTCTTTGCAAAACCATATCTTCCAAGCTTTGAACTTTACTGAAAATATTACCTACCACCTCTCTATTCCAAGTTTTTAATCCTTTCTTCAGTATTTTAAGCTTGTTCCAAATAATGAATAAAGGCTCACCAACCAGCTCACACTTCCAGTTATCCTCAACAAAAGGAAAAAAAGACTCTTCCATGAACCACATTTCCTGAAACTTAAAACTAGATTTTCCTTTCACAGCATTGTTAGTAAAGGAGATAATCATAGGCATATGGTCAGACCCCGTTCTAGAAAGATGATAAACTTTAGTATTGTTAAACTTATTGATTCAGTTATTATTAGTAAACACACGATCCAATCTCTTCCATTTAGAACCATTGGACCAAGTAAACTTGGAACCAATATAACCAGCATCCTCAACATTACAACAACTAATCATGTCATTGAAGTCATTAGTGCTATTCATACAAAATGAACTACAACCCATTTGATCATCACTAGAAGAAACAGCATTGAAGTCACCATAGATTAACCAACTTAAATCAGTATTAGCAATATTTTTCAAAAAGTTCCAAAGATCAATTCTGTTGACTCTTTGGCATTTAGCATAAACAATGGAAATCATAACCTGCTGATTGTCATTAACCATACTAACTTTAATATTAAGACATTGATTCATATCATTAAGAATAACAACAGAAATATCATAATGCCAAAAGATCCAAATTTTGTTAGTGACATTAAAAGCAAAGTTATCATAACCAAGCTTAGCAGCAATACTACAAATACTATTAGAATTTACAAGAGGTTCCTGAATAGCAATTAACTTAGCTTTATTTTTATTAGCAAGAAACTTGAGCCTACGAATTGAAGCTTTATCCTTAATGCCACGTTTATTCCAATTTATAATACTAATCATTAAGAGAGTTTAAGGATTTTGATTTACTTGAACCATTGAACTGTAATGCCTTTATGATCTTGCTCATAGTATTCTTCTTGCCTTTAGCTATCTTGATCTTTTTATCAAAGATCTCTTTGAAGCTAGATTCACCTTCATCATCATTCCTATTCTGAGCACTGAACTTACTCCTTTGTTCATCCTCCTCCTCAATAACATTCTGCTTTTGCTTTCCTTCATTCTTCTTACTCCTTTCCTTTTGAGAACTAATCCTAAGTTAATCCACTTGATCCTTATCTTCCTTATTATGAACTGCCTCATTAATCTTTTGAACTTTGCTACTCCTTTGTTCACTACTGTCCTGATCATTCTGCATTTCTTCTCGATAAAACTCAGGAGAATTAGTGACCCATTTCTTAGTGGGCGAATGTTGAAGACTTCTCAAACTGCCCTTAGGAGATTCTTCATCTTCAGAAACCATATTAACATATCCATTATTATCCGTTATACCCAGATTTAAAGTTTGAATGGCCTCAATTATTTCTCCTTGTCATGAGTTTTGAACCCTTCAACATCAGTACCTTGAATTATCTTTTCATCTTTCTTCACCTATTGCTTAGTTATGATTGACTTAACCTTATTATTCTTAACAACTTCTTCGATTTCCTGAGCTTTATTAACTTTCTTGCAACCATCAATATTGTGTCCAAGATGATAACACCGATCACAATAGAATGGCATATTAGTATACATAATCTTGACCCATAATCCAAAATTATCTCCAAACCCAACCCAGACATCAGATGGAGGATTAGAAGTAACATCAATCTCAACCAAAGTTGAGCATGATGAAAACAGTATGTTCTCATCTGGGATTTTCACCACTAATATCTCACCTAACATAGAAGAAATTGATCTAACCACACTATCATCATATAAAATTTATGGCATCTCAAGCTTAACCCAAACTGGCGCCACAGAGCATTCCTTTGAAATATCACCAGACCACTTTAAAAGTCGCATAACAACATTACCAATAGTCCAAACAGCTCTTTGAAACAACTTTGCATAATCCTGCTTAGCATTAAATTCGAAAATAACGTGTCTTGAATCCCATATTCTGAATCGAAATGGTTCTTTGAATTTGAACGATTCAAGAAACTGATTTAAAATGTTTCTCTTAGGAACTCCATGAGAAAACTTTCCAACAAGAGAATGTTTTGACTTAGCTTTCAGTTTTTCCAGAGTTTCTTCATCAAACTGAATTGAAAGATGGTCATTCTTGAATACCTTAAGCTCTGGCTCGAATTTAATTTTCTCTTGCTTTCCCAGGTTTTTCTTTAATACTTCGACATATGAATTAGACTTTCTAACCACATGATCATCGTTGAGTGAATGATCCATAATAGCAACAGAGAATAAGAAAAATCAAAAATTCCAAAAAACAGAGAACTCTGTTACAAACCCAGAATAAACGAAAAAGATAGAAGAATCTATCAAATCAAGAGATCAATTAAGAGGAAGAAGATCAATTCATCAGAGAAGATGAACTGAGAAGCAAACAATTGAAACAAGGAATCTTGATTCTTGGAGCTTTTTTTTCTGCTCTATCATATGTTATTACATGTGATCTTATAGGATTTATATAAATTGATGTTGGTGAATTATGAAAAATTAATTCGATATAAATGAGAGAAATTTAGATTATATATATATATATATATTATTTTTCTATATAGGAAACTTAATCCCATATTAAGATCTTCACGATATTCTTTTTATTTTTTACAAATTGTGTTTTTATATATATTGATTTATTATAAAATATAAATCTTAATAGATTATATGTTGTTGAATAATTCTAGTACTTTTAGAAATGGTAAAAAATACCAATATTTTCAAAAAAATTAACTGAGTTAAAATATTTATAATTTATATTTATATTCATAATTATTAACTATCGATTTTAATTTAAAAATTAATTAATGTAAATTTTATCTTTTAATATATATATATATATATATATATTCTTTTTGTTAAATAATTAACCACACAAGGGGACAGGCTCAGCCGAGAAAGCGTATGTAGAGGGACTCGAACTCATGATCTTTGATCACAAGCACACCATACTCAACCAACTCGGATACCCCCTTGGGGGCATCCTAACCTACTTAAATCTTTATTGTCTACTTGGTTTTGTTTTATGATTTATTTTATCTTATTTTTTATATTGAAAAACAGATAACTCTTCTGAAAATAATCGGTACACTAGGTTATTGCATCAGGAGGATTGACTTTCCCAACAACTACAATATCTCGTATGTTTTCTTTGATTTTTTTTATTTTTAAATAAATAATAATACCAATAATCATATCCATTTAACTTTATTTTCTCCAGACAACGGTAAAAATATAGAGCTCTTTTGCTATGCTCTGGCAAAAACATGAATATTGATATAGTTAAGCTAGTTATGTCAGTTATGCTTTAGCATAAAAAAATTAAGCTAGTTTCTCTCAAATATTGATACGTCCCGGAGGTAATGATTGTACTCAAGCCTTGGTTTTTCCTGTAAGAGAAAAGAAAATAACCTCAATCTTATTTCGACAACTACAATATCTCTTACAATGTTATGCCTGGAACACGGCAAACCAATGCATACCCTCGTAGTCCAAAATGATAATCTATCACTAAGTCAATGCCCTTAAAAAATCAGATATTGAATTCATGAAGACATGCCCATTTTCTTTGATTGTTGGAAGTTTCATGTATGCTTATGTAGACCAGAACATACCGTTTCCAAAATGAATATTAAGGAATTATTTGAGCAATCTAGGAGTTCACCATTGGAATGCAGTCAATAGGTTCCTCTGGGATTTGAAAAAACCAAGCATTACGGTTTGACACCCAACATGTTAGATAGCTTGGAGATCATATGTTATTTCGATATATATATATATATATATATATATAAAATTATGTGCACACCAGACCATCTATAATTGGTTATGTATTTATTATAGGTAAAAAGGTCATCTCGTTAAAGAATGAGAAATTAACTTCCGTTATAGCCTCCAAAATGGTTGTTGAGTATATGTCATGTTTGGAGGTATTAAATCATACCCTACGACTCATAACTTTTGTTATAGAATTTCATAAAATATAAAGATTGAAAGATCGTCGTATTCTACTCTGACAATGGTTCTGTCATTATATTCTCAAACAATAAACTTATCTCAAGTAAGTGGAAACTCATAGACATCAAGTTCCTCTATGTTAAATGGAGAATCTGCGATGGTCATATCAAGGTTGAGCACATCGATACAAAATTTATGGTTGTAGATAATTTCACTAATGAGTTATCACATTAGTTTTTTTACAAACATAAGGCCTGAATAACCTTAGTTTATATGCTATTTATTTAGTGGGACTATTGTTTCGATGATAATCTAGTATTTTAGTATAATTTTAAATTATTTTTATAATTTCAGTATTGCATGCATATATTTGGTTAAATAATACAATGATCAAGTTTTCTCTTATTCATTAAATTTAATTTTAATTCAGATATCTCAAATTTAATATAGTAGACCAGTTAAAAATCGATACGTAGTGATTATGAGGGTATGTGATTTACATGTTGTACTCTATGAAAAGTAAAATTTCACTAAGGTTTTAGTTTGATATATGATTATTGTTTAATTTATCATGTATTATGTGAGTACCTTTTTTCGTTTGTGGGTTAAAAAATCTGAACCCAAATTCAATAAAAAGCATTTTGTGTTAAAAACTGTTTGTGGTTTGAATTAGGTTGGTTGACTAATTATAGAACAAGATAATATCGAGAGTAATGAAAATTGTAAAAGTTGAAAATATACCAAACCCAACATGTTTTCTGGAGGAAAATAGCAATACTTTTCTGAAAATTATAACATAAAATAGTTTTTGAACTAAACGTATTCATAAATCTTCAATGACTAATGAATAAATATAATATATACATATGGAAGAAGCAATAGTTAATCTATTACACGATAAACAAGTCTTGATTTTTCAAACAACAAATACAATACGAACTGTAAGTATTTAAATCGCAACACAACAACCTCTTCAATAATGCTCAACCCTCAACACTTCACCCGTTTACCACTCCCCCACCACAAACCAGTGTCATATCAACTGCCGTCCTCTCGCTCCAACATGCAACCTTTGCCAACAAACCTCTTCCCCCCAACAACCAAAACCAGACCTCCACAATAGTCCACACTGCTGCCCACCCCTCTGCTCAAACTCCTAGACTAAACCCCATACCGAGCCCACCCTCCTTCCCTGAATCGTACCCTGGCCGTAACAACAAAGGCCACGCATTCTCAAGACCTTCCAAAGCTCACCGCCCCCTTGGTATCCGACCCGACCTATCAATATACTCACTTTATTTATACACACATGAAAAAAAAACAATATACTCACTTTATTTATACACACATGAAAAAAAAGGTATTTTTTTACCTCTAAACCAAAAACACCATACACAAATTTTCAGGTAGGGCTTGGACAGGGGTTGGAGTTGGATACAACAATGACAACAAATGACACACCACTAGTTGTGGGAGGCATATATATTTTAACGACATTATGTTTTTCTCTCTTATATCTTCATACATCTTGGCTCGTCCATGTAGGACGCGAGGACGCCGTATATATATATGTGTGAACTTGAGGACGAATACAAGATGTATGAGTTACTATGGTTGTAAGACCTATGTTTGGTTCACTAAATCCTTGGCGTCAAGGAAATTGACGTGAAAACGGCTAAGATAGATCAAGTTGAATCTTTTGGGTGGCCGAGATGGCAACTGACCTAATACAATTTCTGCCTTCCATTCATAAAGTCTGATTTTCAAATTGATCTTGTAACTCGTACACCATTCCCATTCTTCCTCTCTAGTGGGTGAATTACATATTGGGCTTCGGTTGAATTTGTTATTTGCAGGCATAAAGGTGCACTATTTCCGGCTCTTGCTGTTGGCGGTCTCCACGTTCTAACCGAAAAGCTTCTATTCGTCCTTAGTTAAATGTGGTCCCTCGACATAAGAGACGACGAATTTCTTACGGGTTGTATATATAGTACTCTCCAAATTACTATTCTTGTATGAGTTTGTAGAAGAATGCCTATCGTGAAATGGGTCGTCATCACTGTGTTCATATGCATAAGGACTTTCGTCTATCAGAAAATCTGTATCAATCGGCCCAAAACTCAAGCACAAACAATAGTTTACTTCTGAATGTATCCATCGACGCTAAACATATTTTTATATGGTAGTCAGCTTCCTAAAGTTGATTCAGTTGTCCTGATGAAATGCTCGCCTGTGGATCTTCAGGTTCAATACTACTTTCAACATCTATATCTGATTTATAGTATGAACCATCTAATGGTGAAGACTCTTCGTTCTTAGGGTAGGTAAGCTCAGTTGAAGAGCACCCAAACTGTGTTGCATTTAATCTCAAACTTTAATTGTGTCCTTTGAATTTTTCCGTTTCTTTTTCACATTGTCGTAACACTTTGTGCTGTCTTTTTGTCTACTCAACTTTGGACTATTTAATAGTCTCTCTATTACCTAATAAATCAGATCAGAGATTTAGCATTATCCCTGTTGTCTCAAAACGGTGTATATTAATCTGTTTTAAGATTAGATTTGGTATCAGAGCCTGAAAGTCTTAGCAGACGTATTTGTTTCACTAACGATGGAGGTGAACAAAGGAAAAAGGAGGTTCGTACGGCCTAAGCTACCCAATGCTGGATAGAAGTAATTATACGGCTTGGGCTATCAAAATGAAAGTTTATATGCAAGCGCAAGGGGTCTGGAATGCAGTAGTGCCAAAAGATCCCAATGTAGCTGTCGAAGAGAAGACAGATAAGATAGCGCTAGCAATGGTGTATCAGGCAATTCCCGAAGATGTATTGCTCTCAATTGCGAACAAGGGAACAGCGAAGGACGCCTGGGATATGACAAGAACCTTATGCCAAGGTGCAGACAAAGCAAAGAAGGCACGGATTCAAACCCTAAAATCTGAATTCGAAATGCTGAATATGGGTGACAATGAAAAATTTGAAGATTTTCACATGAGAATGAATAGCCTCGTTACAAATATTCGAGCTTTGGGGGAAACGATGGAAGAATCATACGTCGTAAAGAAACTTCTGCGTGCTGTCCCTGCCAGATTCCTACAGATAACTTCAACACTGGAGCAATTTGGAGATATCGAGAGCATGATTGTCGAAGAAGCTTTGGGTTCACTCAAGGCACATGAAGAACGAGTAAAAGGAAGGACAGAAACGAAGGAGATTCAACTCACGTTGACAGAAGAGGAATGGGCTAAACGAGAAGGAGCCAACAAAAAGCTTATATTGACGCGTGAAGAATGGCTGAGGCGAAACAATGGTGACAGATCCACAAGGCAGAGAGGCCATGGAAGGTTTGACAAGAGTGTTATCAAATGCTTCAACTGTAATATCTATGGTCACTTCGCCTCAGAATGCAGGAAACCAAGGAAACACAAGGAAACACAAGAAGCAGAGGCGAATTTGGCTGCAATAGAAGATGATGAAATGGCCCTACTCTTGGCCAAACATGATAAAGACTCGTCAAAGCTTCTCCTGAATGAGGGCAAACTGCTATCTACTCAATTTCCAAGGCGTGGAGAATGTGCAGGCGAATCAAATGTCTGGTACCTGGACAATGGTGCAAGCAGTCATATGACAGGTTTTAAAGAAAAGTTTGCAGAACTGGATGAGAGTATATCTGGTGTAGTGCGTTTTGGAGATGGTTCAAAAGTCGAGATAAAAGGAAAGGGCACTGTGATATTACTGTGCAAAAATGGAGAAGAAAAGATGCTGCGATAGGTGTATTATATACCTAGTCTACGTAATAACATCATATCATTGGGACAGATTTCTGAAGAAGGCAATAATGTGGAACTCAAGGGAGAATTTCTGAGGATCTACGACAAAAAAGACAGATTATTGATGAAGGTAAAACGATCTGCCAATCGACTTTACAAAATTATTATTGAGACTAACAAACAGGAATGTCTGATGACTAAAACGGATGACATCACGAGATTGTGGCATGACCGTCTTGGGCACGTCAATTATCAAGCCATGGCTCTCATGTCTAAGCACCAGATGGTAGAAGGAATGCCCAGGATAATAAAACCAAATGTCGTGTGTGATGGGTGCTTAATAGGAAAGCAAACCAGGAAGGTATTTCCAGCCAAATCCAAGTTTAGTGCAAAAAAGGTACTAGAACTTATACATGGTGATTTGTGCGGTCCGATATCTCCAACTACCACCTCTGGATACAAATATTTCTTTTTGTTAGTTGATGACTTTAGCAGGTTTATGTGGGTGTACTTTCTAAGAACTAAGGATGAGGCATTCGAAGCATTCAAAAAGTTTCGTGTATTGGTTGAGAACGGGTCAGAGAAAAGAATCAAGGTGCTGAGAACTGACAGAGGAGGTGAATTTAATTCTAATGAGTTTAAAGAATACTGTGAGAATGCAAGAATTGAGCGACACCTCACGACACCCTACACTCCGCAACAAAACGGAGTGATAGAGCGTCGAAACCGAACTATTGTGGAGATGACTAGAAGCAGTCTCAAGGAAATGCAATTGCCATCAAAGATGTGGGTTGAAGCAGTCAGAAACTCGGTATACATCCTCAATAGACTACCCACGCGAGCATTGACAGGTAAGACGCCGTATGAAGCATGGACAACAAGGAAACCGCAGATAAGTCATGTACGGGTCTTTGGGTGCTTATCGCACATGAAAACTCCAAGTTTGCACAACACAAAGCTGGATGATCGTAGTAAAAAGTTAGTTAATCTGGGGAGAGAGCCTGGAACTAAAGGATACCGTTTATATGATCCCAAGGAAGATCGTATACATATAAGCCGTGACGTCATTTTCGAAGAAACGAAGCAATGGTCGTGGAGTATGATTGCAGATAAGGAGGAGACACAGGAGAGTTTTATTGTGGCAAGTATGCCTGAGGTTGATGAAACAGGTCAAGATGAGACCAAAATCGTGGAGTATGGTGATGACAACCATAGTGGCAATAACACCCAAACGTCAACACCACAGTCGCGGGCTTCTGAGTCTTCTCAGTCCTCTGTTGGATATGACAACTACAGTAACACTCAGGTATCCACTCCACATTCTCAGTCGTCTGCTTCTAGAATCAATCGAGATAATTACGATGATAGCACAGAGCCAAAAAGATTCAGACCTTTGAGTGAAATTTACAATGTCACAGAAGAAATAGAGCTTGATGAAGAAGAATTGTGGCTCATGGGGGTAGATGAACCTGTCAATTATACACAGGCAGCAAAAGATGTCAACTGGAGGCAAGCAATGAGGCAGGAGATGGATTCTGTTGAGGCAAATGATACATGGAAATTGACGAGTCTACCACCTGGACAGAAGATCATAGGTCTGAAATGGATCTATAAATTAAAAAGGGATGCCAACGGGAAGGTGGTAAAATACAAGGCACGCCTCGTAGCAAAGGGTTATGTACAAGAACATGGCATTGATTTTGATGAAGTATACGCACCAGTTACTCGGTTGGAGACAGTGAGGTTGCTATTAGCTTTGGCAGCTAAAAATCAATGGGAAGTGCACCATCTCGACGTAAAGACGGCCTTCTTGAATGGAGATATAGTGGAAGATGTATACGTTGCCCAACCAGAGGGATTTGAAAGAAAGGGACAAGAGCACCTAGTGTACAAATTGTCTAAAGCTTTGTATGGACTTCTCCAGGCGCCTCGTGCTTGGTACGCCAAACTGAATTCATGTCTTATAAAGCTTGGATTTACTCGTTGTCCGTACGAGCATGCTGTATACACAAGGAAGGAGGGAGAAACAGTTTGGTTATTGCAGTATACGTAGATGACATTCTAGTAACAGGCACGAGTGTCTTAGCAATCAAGGATTTCAAGAACCAGATGAAGCTTCAATTCGAGATGAGCGACATAGGAAAGCTCAGCTACTACTTGGGAATGGAAGTTGAATAAGGAGAAGGATATATCGAATTAAAACAAGCAAGTTATGCACGAAAAATTCTGGAAAATGCAGGCATGGCAGATTGTAATCCGACGAAGTATCCAATGGATCCAAAGGAACAGCTTGATCGAGACGAGACAGGAAAGTTGGTCAATGCTACAGACTACAAGAGTATGGTAGGAGGTCTACGATACTTGGTTCATACGCGACCAGATATCGCATACTCAGTGGGAATAGTCAGCCGATATATGGAAAAACCCACAAAAAGGCACCGGGATGCAGTGAAAAGAATACTCAGGTACGTTAAGGGAGCTATACAACACGGGTTGGTGTATACAAAGAATAGTGGCAATAATGTGTTAACTGGGTTTTCAGACAGTGACTTGGGTGGACAAATTGAAGATAGAAAGAGCACAGGAGGAGTAGTTTATTTCTTGAATGAGAGTATTATCACTTGGGTCTCACAAAACAGAAGTGTGTTGTTCTATCATCGTGTGAAGCTGAATTCATGGCTGCTACCGCAGCAGCTTGCCAAGGTATTTGGCTTAGAAATACTCTTAGGCAGATAACACATGAAGTTGTTGGCCCAGTGATTTTATGCATAGATAATCGATCTGCAATCGACCTGGCTAAGAATCCTATGTTCCATGGTAGAAGCAAGCATATCGACATAAGGTTTCACTTTATCAGGGAATGCGTAGAGCGAGGAGAAGTAGTCTTGAAACATGTTTGCAGCAACGATCAAAGAGCAGATATTTTGACAAAAGGGCTAGCTACTGTCAAGTTTGAAAACATGAGGAAACTATTGTGAGTCAAAAACTTGAGTAAACGAGGTTGAGATTAGGAGGGAGAGTGTTGCATTTAATCTCAAACTTTAATTGTGTCCTTTGAATTTGTCCGTTTCTTTTTCACATTGTCGTTTCACTTTGTGCTGTCTTTTTGTCTACTCAACTTTGGACTATTTAATAATCTCTCTATTACCTAATAAATCAGATCAGAGATTTAGCATTATCCCTGTTGTCTCAAAACGGTGTATATTAATCTGTTTTAAGATTAGAAACTGGTCTATACAGCTTTCAGTATAATTATGAAGTTGATTGCTATCATCATCTCTCGTTTCATTTTATACTTCATAGCACCAAACTGTTGTCGTTTTGATCCGAAGAACATTCTACAGAGGAAGGCAAAACGGTGGATTCAGGCACCGCCGAGTTGATTGATTGGCTTTTCCAGAATCTATTTCGTGTATATTGATTGTTCGGATGTGAATTTTCCATTTTTTACTGCAAAATGGGACGAGACATTAACACGGGTTTCAAGGAACTAAAATGGATTATAAATCATTACGTAATATGAGGCCATTTATCTTATATGAATTTTCAAGAATTCATAGACTTCAAATACATTTGTACTCATTGACAGTTAATTCACTTGAGAAGGAATGCTCCGACTTTGGTTTGCTTGAAGCTGAAACCGAACTGGCGAGCTAGCATGTCGAGACGAGATATGGGTAGTGATTGATTGGGTTGGGAGAGAATCACAGATTGAAATTTGAGGGTTTTGCGTTTTTTTTTTCTCGTTTTCCATGTAGTTATCGTAACCGTGGTCGCGTACACGATCTTGCTTTCATGGAATGGCTGTTGATTGAGACATAAACTTTGTGGATGCGAAATTGTATGAGACAAAATTCAGTGTTTTCGTGGTTTTAAGTATCTGGTGGCGTGAATAAAGAAGACGACCGCCATTTTTGTTGCTTGTTTGGCAGTTTACGAGGGTTCAGGGTTTTAGTTGTCTAATGTTTTTCCCATTATAATG